>CM067846.1:140475422-145475422 GCA_034509565.1 Triticum monococcum | reverse complement strand
ATAACTTGATAAAACGCAACTGGGTTGGGTCTACTAGATATAGTTTTTGTGATCAGGGTGAATCCATCCGAAAAAGGGTTTCCCCCCGCTTTGTATTACAAAGGACCAACATCAAACACTTTTTTCTTGACTTCCCATTGGCAAAAAATTATGGCGGACGATTCACATAGCCTTTAATATTTACTCCTCCGAATAATATTAACACGTTATTTGGGACGTGGCTTGATGGGATAGTGCCCCGAACAGCGAGACACATTCGTGTAGGAGTATGTGCTTTATTATGGGCTATCTAGAATTGCAGAGATGATTTGGTATTTAACAGGACAACAAATACTCATTTTTTGCAGGTTATCTTCCGAGCCACTGTGTTGATTCGTATGTGGTCGCTACTCACTCCAACGAAGGCCAGAGAGCGTTTGGTACTGGATCTATCCGATGGGAGATGGTAGCACGAGCTATTTTCAACCGGTTTGGATGGCGGTCATGTAATAGGATAGGCAATTAGTTTCTTATCTTTTTTTTTGCCAGCCGGTTGTGGCTTCCTTTTTTATTTTTAGCTCTTTGTGAGCATCTTTTTGTTTTTTTTGGAGATTTTAAGACCTCTGTCGAACTGTTTTGCTTAGTAATAAAGGTGACCGTATGCATCGTTCTGATGCAGAGACTGGGGTCATTCCCCTTTTCGAAAAAAAGGTTGATGCGATTTTAGAATTAACAAGATAAGTCGAATGGAGTGAAGAGCAATCCAGAATCCTACTCCCTCAGTCTCAAAATAAGTGTCTTAAGCTTAGTACAACTTTGTACTAAAGTTAGTACAAAGTTGATACATTTATTTTGAGACGGAGGGGGTATTTTGTGCGAAAATGCCTTTTGGAGCTCGGCCTCCATGGAGCTCGGTTTTTGAAAAACACAAAATTCATGAAAATTCATATTTTTACAATCTAAAAAAATCTGAAAAAAAATACAGATATACATGGAGGCATAACACACATGTGTGTAAATTTTTAGAACGAAATACGTTGAAATGAAGGTTGTGCAAAAAAGACAAATCTGAGGCTTTTTAACACATGTTATTATTCATCCTCAAAGTCCAGAAATTTGTCTTTTTATATAGGTTGCATTTCGAAGTATTTCATTTTGAATTTTTACACACACATACATTTCATCCTTGTATAGTTGCACGTTTATTTTTAGAATTTTTTGAAGTCAAAAAGTTTGAATTTTAAATTTTTCAAAAATAAAGGGCTCCATGAGCTCGGTCACCAAAACGCCCTACTCGTATTTTGTGGGGGTATGAGAAAGTTGCAACTGATATTGGAATCCACCCATGGTGAAGGTAGTTCTCCAACTAACTATGTAGCGTGTGAGCTTCACCACTCTAAAATATGCAGAACAAGGTTCCCATTTTTATCTCTCTAGTCCTCATAGTTTATGCTTGTAATAGTACATGCGTTACTGGAACTTATATGCTACATTGACGGAGATTGTGAACATGGTGTGGGAGGCGGTGTAGCCATCTGCGTTTGCTTAGTTACGGGTAGCCTTCCCAGCTTTGGGCGTCAACGAGAATGCATGGAGCGTCAACCACCTCGAATAAGATACATAGCGCTTCAAAAGGAAAAATCAAACCATGATTAAAAACTTGAAAAAGAAAAGGACGCTACATCTACTAATTAGGGAGGAAAGGTATCGGGCTGAGGTGAAGTGAAGGCTTAGAAGAAAAATCTCTGGAACACTCGCCATACTGATCGTTCAGTTGTGGCACCGATTCTTGCCGAAATAGACCGAAATAGGAGAGCTATCCTTATCTTTTCAAGTTTTTGTTATTCAGCATGTAACTCGTTCAGCAAATTTATCATCTTATTTTTGTGCTAAGCGTGCCTGTACGCTGATGATCACTGATAGCTGGCTGGACTCTGTACCTTCGTTCCTCATTAGCAGCCTCATAGTTGACTGTTCGAGGACCGCCTTTGTTGAATAAAAGCTCCCAAAGTTTTCTGCAAAAAAAAATTAATTGGTATTCGTTGATTACATTTTCGAAAGAGAAAAATAATTGATATTTTTGAAAAGGAAAAGATGTGTGCACCAGTTTGCCCTCCATTCGACTAGATGTCCACGTCCCTTCAGCTCAACTTCTCATAAATGGCATACTTGATTGCAACAAATACCCACTGTATGATCACTTGACAAACGAGGCCAATAACATAATGCCGACGTACCACCCCAACAAAACAATTTAGCATTACAAAAACGTTCTCCCAGAAGTTCTGGACTCCAACCGATTAATAGCCACAAATGCATAATACTGTCAACATCAATTCACACCGTCTTCTACAGTAATATTCTGCACAAATTAAGCTAAACGGAAACAAGCTAAACAAGAATTTATGTTGAAATTATACAAGGAAGCAAGTTGACATTTTTTTTTACAAGGTAGCAGAGCTACTCGCTGTAGATTTACAGAAAACTAGTTCCAATGGCAATCACGACGAATATGTGAGAACCAAAGAACTAGTTCGCAGCAACAGCAGCTGGTATTTGAGATTTCAACAGTAACATCTAACGGCAAGCACACGCCAAGATCTTAATCCTCCAGCTCAACAATCTGCGCCCTTCTCTCGGCAGCTTTCTTCCTGACAAATATTCCCCATCTCATAGCAGCCTTTATCTTGAGCCACCCGACAACGGCTTTGCCCGATGGACGGCTGGGCTCACCTTCAGAGTCTGGGTTTGGGAATGGAGATGGAATGTCAGGGAAGGAAAATGTTTCGTCTGGCAAACCAGTAGAAGCTCCGCCCATATTGAAGATCCTGAGCAGCTGCTGCATGTCGTCACCCTCGAGCAGTTGGTGGCTTTTCATGCGAATGTCTTCAGTGAAATCATCAGCATACTGACCATCACGGTTGTGATGCCAATTATCGTAGCCGACGTTTGCTGGCTGAATTGGTTGACGTTGAGAAATTGTGTGATGCAACTGGCCGAGTTCCAGACCCATGCCATCACTTGCTGTTCCCTGATTAGATCCCATCAACATGGTAGGCGGCAAAAATGAAAAGGCGTCGTCATATGGCACAGGCACATTAGCAGATGAACTCTGAAGCTGAACAGACTGTGTTGCTGTCTGGTTGCCATCATACCCTATAGAACCATTTGTGCCTGAAATGAATGAAACAAAACATATGGTTTTGAGAAACTGCTATTCCAGAGTGACATCATGAAATATTTCATACATCTCATACACCCTTTGCTTTATTTGTATGTATATATTTATATCCAAAATCAATGTTTCAGTTTTTCCAACGCATTAAGTCATTTTCCTACTTCAGAAATAAAATGGCAAAAATACTTAGAATTCTGTATCTAAGCACTTGTGTGCTTACCTGTTGTAGATGGTCCTGGCATACTCGTTGAAGAAATGCGCTGTACATATGCAGCAGGAGCACGAGCCTCAGCTTGATTAGTTAATGCAGCCTTTTTCTTCGGTTTAGGGTTCAAGAGAGCTTTGCCATCATATTCAATAACATACATCCAATTATCATATGCTTTCTTCACCAGCCCATCAGCAAAATGCTGTCGCAAACAATAACATTCTAATCAGTCAAGATTTTATGTTAAAAAAACACTTCTGCTGATTAGAGCAGAGAAAGCCGAACTCGCTCCTTGAAAAAATGAAAAATAAACAAGTGCCCCAGATTACTTAAACACACCTAAGCATAGAGTGTAGCACATCTCAGAAATTACTGCAGTTAATAGGAAGGCCAGAAGAACTATTATACATTGGAGAAACTGGCTATACCTAAGGGTTTAACGTACCTAATGAGCATTCAGTGTGTTAAAAACATATAACTGTACCAGAAATTTAATACGTAGTGGTTAATACACATTATCCATGGCCATCATTCTTGAATATAAAGGGTGTGTGGACAGATCAAGACCAATGTGATATAAGATGAAGTCAGACCTCAACATATTACTCCCTCAATCGCTGTTTCTTGGGCGTCTTTTCCCAGATCTAGGGCCCTGGAGGTTTTTCTCCTCCTTTCTCTTGATAATACTCCCGCTTACGTGACGTTCCTGTTTCCCTACCAGAGTAAAAGCGCTAACAATCCCTCAAGTTCCAAAATCTAAACGTCCCGACCATATACTGGAAAAAAAATCTCTGGGACATCTCCTTTCATGTAGCCTGTTCAATGGTAGGCGGACTATTGGTGAGCAGAGATCAGGGCGAGCAAAGGTATGCAGACTCTGCATGAGATGAACTTCTCAGACGAGTGTGAGAGCAAAATCGACCAACTCTCAAGTAATCACGTCCATGCCCAGAGTCCTTAATATTGACGCCCAAACTAAAGCGCCCTAGAATTGGGAACAGAGAGCATACCAATTTCAAAACTCCAAAACAGGATAAATTTAATTGCATTATCTAGGACGGGTGCATGTTAAAATGAATGGGAACAACATTTAAGTTCAACAAAACATAACACTAGATATCAAATGCACCCAAACATATGTCCATAGCACAAACCTTTTGGCCATCATCAAGACTCTCAGACGAATAGAATTGCTCGCCAGAAATCAGCCCACAGAATGCATAGAGGTCGTTGAAAATAGCACCAGCAGTTCTGTTCTCATCAGAATAGTATATGTAATATTTTCCACTCAAGACACAGGTTTTTGCATGTTCAACGAGGGAATCCCACATCTTGTTGGACATGCCACTTCCGAGGATCTAAAACAACAGAACAGTATATAAATTAGAACTAAAACAACAAAAGATCAAAGGCCGTGGAAAAGAAACGAACTTACAGTACGCAGCTTCTGTGGATCCCGAACCACAAGCCTAAGAAAATCTTCAACAGTTAAAATTCCAGATTTATTCAGCCTCTTATGGAATGACCCATCTTTTCCTATTTTCTCTAACCTCCAGACCTCATCCTTCAATGCAGGTGGATAATGCTTCTTGTACACTAAAGAAGTGAAATTCAAATTGTTCAGACATATGTCAAGCAGAAGCA
Source organism: Triticum monococcum (assembly GCA_034509565.1). NCBI lineage: Eukaryota > Viridiplantae > Streptophyta > Magnoliopsida > Poales > Poaceae > Triticum > Triticum monococcum. Next base: position 145,470,413 of record CM067846.1, on the reverse strand, counting down.
CATGATTACCATTACAGAAAACTTACATTCTCCTCTATGGTCCTTAACCATAAAAGCTTCAGTTTTTGCCTCACGGATGCGAACACCCTCACAAAACCCTGAGGCAATTTTCAAACCAAGTCTGAATTTCCTACTCCTTATCCAGCTAGAGTTATCTGTGAACGTGAACTCCCCGATTGTGCCAACACCTTCTTTCAGTGTGACTTGTATATCGCCAGTTATAATAGGTCGTTTTCCCTCACGCTCCTTCACTATATGACTGTCAAATTCCTCCTCTGTCCAGCCTTCCTCGTCCTCATTGTTGAAATCACCTTCTAGAACAACAATATCAAGCTTGGCAGACGACTCCAGCCCAGATGATACAACACAGCCATTGCTGGTATCAAGCAAAACAACATGAATTGCAGCCCCCTGCTCCCCTTCAACTTTTCCTCCGGTAAAAAGGGGAAGGGACAATCTTGTCCTGAATTGGAGTTGCAGATTTCTTCCACCAGGCCCTTCAATTCGCTTTGGAGAAGACCTGCATTATTCCAATCAGTAGCAGATAATTAGTATCAAGGTGGCTCCCAAAGAAGGCCATTTCACCTTTTAGGCCTCAAAGTTTACATACTTTGCGAGGATATAGCATGATGCGTGAAGCCAAATTACATTGCACACCGCAAACATCAAGTTACTTGTAAGACCATCATGTGTTACTTGCACTATATTGATATATTTTACAATTCAGTAAGGAAAGGGTGTTATGTGTCATACTCCTTCCATTTCAAAACAATGTCCTCCTGGAGCTCCAAACATTTTTAGCCGCTTTAATTGCTTTTTTTTCCCGTCAACAACGTCATAGCAGATAGAGCTAGTTAACTCCTCCTGATGTTTGCACTTCCCAAATAATTCATCTTTAGATCGCATGTGTTGGGGCAGGAAAAAGAGGTACGCCTATGTCTAACCCTAGACGAACATCTATTTTGAAAGGAATGAAGTGCACAACTAGAAGGTATAAGGAAAAACTAGGCTACGGTGATACTCCCTCCGTCCGGAAATACTTGTCAGAGAAATGGATAAAAATGGATGTATCTAAAACTAAAATACGTCTAGATACATCCATTTCCGGAGGGAGGGAGTACATGATTTTTTTCCTTAACACACTGACAAAGCTACATATACATTTGAAGACTTATGAAGTATTCAATAGTGTAGTTCCTCTAGTCTAGAATTGACACTGACCACATGGGATCTCCAACTAAAACATAATAAGCCACATAAAGTATCTTCGATTTCTATGCAAATCAACCATAAGAAAAGATCCCGCTTCCTTATTGCAGTCCTGAAGTCAGGTGTAACATGAGTCTATAGATTGAAACATAGAAAGAAATTATAAACGGAATGGAACCGATTGTGCCCCATTTACGCCAAGAGATGGACCTGTTGATGGGGGAGGAATGTATGTGGGTGTCAATAGGAGAGGTAAGCTATGGCTTGGCTGCTCGCATACTCCTATGTCAAGGTAGGGTTAGAGGTCATGCCTAGGTTGTTTGATGAGCTTTCTTTTCTAAAAAAACCCAAGGGCTAACCCTCATTGGCTTTTTTTTACAGGAGAAACTCCACGAGCAACCGCGTCAAAGCCGAGGCTCGAACTCAGGTGGGCTGGCAGCCAACGGGTCGACGCCACGTCCTCTGAGCTTTCTTTTCTGGCAGAGGGCTGCATAGCCATGTGCAGTGTCCATAAATATTTCAAAAATAATCTGATACACCTTTGATACATACCACAGAAGGCATATCCATGTCAGGTACGTATCACAACATGGAGAAAGCACCAAACAAACGGTTCAGTGCATCTTAAACAGAAAGTAACATATTGACTTTTTAACAAAGAAACTAATATATTTGCTTCATTGTTGGTTTGATGTCATACCTCCCAGTGATTGCAGCAGGACCAAGTTTTCCCAAGGCGCGCTCCACTTCTTCACTAACCTACAAGCAAAATACAAAATTACAACCAACAGAAAGAAACACAAAATGACAATATACATTTTGCAACTCCATAAAGATATGTCATAACAGTATTCCTTTTTAATACTTGCTTTGTTCTTACCACTCTACGGAGAATTGGTTCCAATGATGAGCAAAGCCTCTGCAGACTATCCACCTTTAGTGCTTCAACAATAACACTGTACAAGCAGAATGAATAAGTACAAAAACCATGATTAAATGTTGTTCCAATTGAAAGGTAAACCCAACAAAAAATGTTCAGTAAAACCATTTAAGATAATACTTAGCTAATATTCAACAGGCCACAACTCAACATCATAATGTTACAGCACTTCACAGTCTTCTCGCATTTTGAAATAGAATTACGAGTACAGATACATGAAAGCGAAAGAGACACACTTGTTAATGAAAGATGGTAAAATAATACTTCTTAATTGTCCTACAATGATTTATGTAGTTTTGTAGCACATCTAAGTATCCAACACCGCATGTTCACACAGACCACAACCAAGAATGTGCCATGTGCCAAACGCACTGGAAACGCTTTCATATGTTCATATGGTCACACTAAACAATGTCAAGCTTTGGCTATTAAAAAAATAGGAAAATGGTATGGAGGTTATGCTTAGAGCATCTCCAGCCGCGCCCCCAACAGGCCCTCCCCAGGCGTTTTTTCCGCGCCGGCGCCCAAAAATCGGCCAGTCGCGCCCACAGGAGCCCGTTTTTCGCCGGCTTGCGCCGAAATTGGCGCCGGCGGCCCCAGGCCGAACCCGGCGCGCTGGGGGGCACCGGGGCGAGCGGCTTTGGCGCGAAAGAGCCACGGGCCCACCGAGTCAGCGGCACGCGCCTCGTCTTCCCCAGAACGCCTCGGTTTCCCATGGGGAATCAATGGCAAGGCTGCCGCCGGTCAGCCTTGCCATTGATTCCTCATGGGTGGCGTGTCACGGGCGGGCGGGCGCGGCGACACCTCCCCTTCCGCCACGCATACACACGGCGCGGGGCTATAAAACCAAAGGCTCCCCCTCGCCCCTGGCCACACCAGCCCGAGCCGCCAAGCTCTGCCTCCCTCCCGTCCGCCGCCAAGCTCCCCTTCCCTTTCCCTCTCGATGGCCGAACGCTTCCCTGGCGACGCCGCGGCGGCCAACGACTTCGGCCGCCGCTCGCTCCGGGAGTGGGAGGCGTACCTCTTGTTCGAGGCCAACATCCCAGCACCGCCGGACATGCGCGCCGGGCCGACGGGGTGGAAGCTCAACAACGACGGGGTGCCCGACGTCGAGGCGCGCCCCGGCATCTTCGCCGCCGAGGTCGACCGCGTGCGTTCGTCCCTGACGGAGGAGCAGCGCTCCCTCCCCCAGTACGCCGCCGACAACCACGCGGCGTGGGCGGAGTACTTCCAGCACCGGCAGGCGCAGCGGCTGGCGTCCACGAACAGGACACCAGTGGTGGGCAGCGTCAAGAACAGCGACGGGCGCCGCGTCTGGTGGGGCATCCCGGGCCGCACACTCCACGAGGTGCTGGCGTACCTCGAGGGCGGCACTGACCCGCCGCTGGCATACCCTGCCGCGGCGGTCGTCCCGCCCCCACGCCGGAGCGCCGGGCCATGGGTGCCCAGGAGGTTTGGCTCCTCCTCGTCTTCCTCCTCTTAGTCGCCATCTCGCTCCTCCTCCCACTCTTCCGGCTCGCCGGCGTTGTTAGGCGTCAAGGCCAAGCCGGCCTCGGAGACGCCGCTCGGTCGACGCACCCGCAGTGTCGGCATCGTCATCAACGAGGGCGGCAGGCGCGCCCCCTCCTCGGCTCCTCCGCGCTACGTCAAACCAAAGACAGAGCCGGGGCTCGCCGCCATCAAGACGGAGCCCGGGCTCACCGGCGGCGTCGAGGAGGAGCTCGACGACGCGGTGGCCCTCAAATGGGCGCGCGATGACTGGGCACACATGGAGCTGGAGCGCCAGCGCCTCGCCTACAAGCGCTTCGGAGCTTGGCGTCGTGGCCGGGACGAGGGAGGCGTCGTCGTCCTCGACGACAGCGACAACGACGTGCCGCCGCCACCGGTCCGCCATGGAGACGCCGGGCAAGGGTCCAGCAGGGGCGGCCGCGCCATCAAGAAGGAGAAGGCCGCCGCCGCCGACGAGGACGGCGGCGACGTCGGCGACTTCGCCACGCTCAGCGACTTCTTCGCCCCGTAGTTGTTTTTTTTAAATAGCTTATGTAATAACGCCGAACATGTCGAATATTATGTCAAGTTTGCCGATTTTAGCGCCGGCTCGCCCCCAGGGGGCGCGTAAAATCGCCGCCTGGGGGCCAACGGCTGGAGATGCTCTTATAAACATGACGCCCAGAGATAGCGCTTTAGAGATAGTTCTTGTCATTAACTAGGGAGATTCTTGTCAGTTGGCCAGTTGGGGTATTTTGTAAACGAACAAGTTCAATGAGATAGCAAATAAGACAATTTTAACATGGCAAGAGTGCTAATTTATGTATTTGCTTAACTTATGTGCATGAGGTTAAAATATATAACAAAAGAATAGAGTGAATGACAAGCCTGGAGTTAAATTTGATTTTGTCTGTATGTGTGCTGGATGATGCACACCACTTTTCTTATATTGTTTTCCATGGTAAGCATAGGCGTCCATGAGTGTACATCCTTCTATAACAAGGTCACCAGCGTGCTCCTGAAACTACTTATAACAGATCTTGTCCTTTACAGTTAACTGCCAAGTTAGCAAGTTACCAAGAATTCAGCACTTCCCAGCAAGTCACACCAATCCCAGCTCAAATTCTTCATAGTACTGCGTGGTGATCCCAAAAGGCACTTCAAAATGCCCATGGTTATCAAAACCATAACTGAAATTCCAAAGCTATGGCTAGACGCAGCAACTAGAAGACCAATCATCACCCCGCTAATAACAACCTGACCACCGCTTGTCCATGAAAAAACAAACATGTCTTCAGATTTTCAGCTAGACGGCCCAAGTCGCAAGCAACAAATCTGGACACAAATTCCCAAATCCCAATCATAGAGTGCCGTAAGCCGGCGCTAAATCACGAAGGCTTTTGAACGATCCAGCATACGGACCCAAGCAACTCCACTGGCTAGCACTCGCGCGGCTGAACCGGCACGACTATAAGGAAATCACATCACGCACTTAAAAGGGGTGCTAAAACTGAACGAATTCCTGACCTGGCAAGAGCCGGGGGCCGCGACCGCTTGGCCTCAGGGCGGCCGTCGCCGGCGGCGGCGGCCTCCAGCCCGCGCTTCTCGTTCATCGCCGGCAGCGAACCCTAGCCGGCACCCGCGTCCAGATTTCGCGCGACCGCCGCCGCCGCCCTCACCGATTCGGCGCGCCGGAGGAGTCGATCGGCCGCGGTCGGCTGGGCCGGGCGCTGGATTCGGGGCCGGGCGGATGGGATCGCGGCGATGAGGTCGGGGAGGTGAGGGGAGAGAAGGCAACGGCGCGTCGGCGTCGGCGGGGGGGCGGATGGGTCAGAGATCCTTTTGGCGAGACAGATAGAGATTGTACCCATCCACTGACGAAAAGCGCGCGGGGCCCACGGCGGCAGTGTGACGTCGCCGCCCGGCGGGTGACGTGTCCGCGGGCCCAGGCGTGGTGGCCTAAATATATTCTATCGAAAGCCCAGCACGACACGCCGTGGCTGGCAAGTGGTGGCGCGGTGCGGGGTCGGTGGGCGCGATCTTTTCGCTGGGGCAGGGTTAGGATAATGATTAGCACACGTGGAACGACGGTAGTGGGCCCAGATCCCGACCCAAGTTGTGAATCAGGCCCGGACGGCCAAGCCCAACCAAACCCACGCGACCACGAGAGGCCCACGGGGAAGTGGTAGCTGCTCCTCGTCCCCGGCTCCGGCTGCTCCCCATGGCCGCCGCCGGTGTCATGTCCCGCGGTGGCGCCTTCCTCGGCGTCGACGTCGGCACCGGCAGCGCTCGTGCAGGTTTGCTGCCTTCGAAACCACTCCTGTCACTATTCTTTTTAGTTCCTATACTAGTAGTAGTAACCTCGGCATTTCCATATTAAGGCGAGATTTGGCAGCCTACTAGATACGATATTAATTAGTACTCCCTCGGATCCATAGTAAGTGTCGCAATTTTGAACCAACCTTTTTCAAACTACAACACTTATTTTGGACCAGAGAGAGTACTGCTTTTGTACCCAAGTAACCATTGCTAGAGAAAATGGGAGTAACTCAAGGAAGACTGTTTTGCAGGAGTCCACTTTGGTGATGAACTAAATGCTAGCTTCATGAGAGGAAGTATGTTTTTTTCAACAGAAAAAATGCAAGGAAATATGTTTGGTTTTTGGTAACTCTCACTAGCTCACATACTGTGATGGTGGGTAATATGGGATCGTGTTTACAGACTTCCTTTCCACTGAACATATCATACAAACTTTAATCTGAGTTGTTGTTTTTTTCATTTTGAACTGAACTTAAAGCAGGAGTTCATCTTATTGGGTCAGAGTTGCAAATCATTTGTTGTCTGTTGATGCAGGACTCTTTGATGACAAGGGTAAGTTGCTGGGGTCAGCGAGCAGCCCTATACAGATATGGAAAGAGGGGGATTGTGTAGAGGTTGGCAACTTCTATTGTGTCCAATTCATTGTACTGCATGATCAGTATGTTAAGTAAATGCCGTCTTCGTAATTCTTTGTTGTTTTTACCAACAGCAATCGTCAACGGATATCTGGCACGCAGTGTGTGCTGCCGTAAAATCTGTGTGCTCGTTGGCAAATGTTGCTCCCGAGGATGTTGTCAGCCTTGGCTTCACCGCTACTTGCTCCCTTGGTTTGCCCTCATCTCCACATTAGCCACCCTTGGTTTGCCCTCATCTCCACATTAGCCGCGTGCCTTCCGTGGTTTGAATGGAGAATTTTGTGTTTGAGGTGAGTAGAGCTCTACCGACTTGATAACAGAGGATGGTGCTTGCAGTTGCCGTGGGTGCTGATGGTTCCCCTGTCTCGGTTTCTTGGAATGGTGATTCAAGAAGGGACATCATCGTGTGGATGGACCATAGGGCTCTCGACCAGGCTGAACGAATTAATTCTCACAGTTCACCGGTATTGCAATTTTATGGTGGAAGTGTCTCCCCAGAAATGCAAGCTCCAAAGGTAACTGTTTTTTTCTTCGTGCATATGATTCTCCTACTTCCTGATTCATTTTTTGTAAATACCTCCAATGATGTTGTTGGACGTCTGAACCATTGTGTTGGTTGCCATGTTGTCAGTTGTCACTTTACAATCCTAGAAGTTTTGCTTGAAAATCTCAGAATGTCAGAATTCCAGCATTTCAAAAACTGAACAACACAATGTTCCTAAAAAGATGTTTTGCTTACAGAATACTGATAAATAGTTTTGAATTGTTTTGTAATGCGAAGGGGGTTAGACAAGGTTTGTTGTGTATTTTACAGTTACCTCCATTGATGGTATCGTATTTTGACTTTACCTTTTACAGCTTTTATGGGTAGAGGAAAATCTGCAAAAAACTTGGTCTATGGTATATAGGTGGATGGACCTCGGTAACTGGCTAACATATAGGTGAGTTTCAACGCACAAGCTCTTTAAGCCTGCAATAATCTATGAGTTGAATTTCTAACAAGTTTTGCTTCCGCTTTTTTTTTTTTGCTAGGGCAACTGGTGATGAAACCCGCAGCTTATCACACATGGAACAGTGGAGGGAATCAAATCCACGTGGTATGGAACCATATGGAACGGATGAAGTCTTTTGGGCAGAAATAGGTTTGAGAGACCTTTATGAAGGGAGCCAGGCAAAAATAGGTTGAATGCTTATCCATTTCTCTTTTTTGTACTAAAGGTGATTTATCATTTGTAGTTCTTAATTTCCTAATACACCATTCTATGCAACCCAAATAGGGCACTCTGTTGTGTTTCCTGGTCATCCTCTAGGTTCTGGTTTGACACCTACTTCTGCAAAGGCAAGCAAATCAGTTTTGCTCTTGATTTAAACTGACATTGTTTAAGCTGCATTAATGCTAAGTGTTTTCATGAGTGAACAAAGGTACAATCAATTACCTAAGTGCTTTTTTGTAGTTCTTATGTTAGAAACAAGAGAATAAATGTCTGTGCTGTTAATTTCCAGTATTTGATTTTGTAATGTCGCTTACCTCCAATTTTCAGGAGTTAGGCTTGCTTACTGGGACTCCTGTTGGAACTTCGCTTATTGATGCTTATGCCGGGGGTCTTGGAGTCATGGAAAGTGTGCCTGATGCAGAATTGAAAGCTGACAGTAAGTGTCGAGTCCCCTGTGTTTTTCTAAGAAACTATGACTCCTTTTAAAGCTTCACATTTATTTATGTGAAACATTTGTTCCTGAGAAAAACGTAAAAGCTTGTGCCTTGATGCATTGATAGAGAAAATTAATATGTACAAGCCTAAGATAGGAACACCATGCACAAGATTATGTCGAGCATTTTGTTTGCAGTGTTTGATGAAGAAGCAATATGCCATCGCATGGTCTTGGTTTGTGGAACATCTACATGCCACATGGTTGTTTCAAAGAATAAGCTATTTATCCCTGGTGTCTGGGGACCATTTTTGTCTGGTATAGTTGCCTTCATATATTTTACTTCCTTATGTTCCTTGCCAGAATATCTGTTAATTTATCTCTGTGGTTGGTTCTCCGCAATCTTATGTTGACTATGTTAAGTTAATGCTTTTATTTCTTGAAATTTTAATGCTTATCTTTCCATTCCACATTCAGCGATGATACCTGAGTTTTGGCTCACGGAATGTGGCCAAAGTGCAACTGGTGCTTTACTTGATTACATTGTTCAAAACCATGCTGCCGCTCCCCTTCTGGCTAATCAAGCTGCTTCTCAAAGTAAGTTTCATGTTTGCTGATGCAGATTACCTTTGATGCTGTACCATGTAAAGGTGTGTAATATTCTTCTCAAATTATCCAGGTATGTCCATTTATGAGTTGATGAACAAGATATTGCTTTCGATGGCACATGAACAAAATATGCCTTTTCTTTCTGCCTTGAGTCAGGACACCCATGTCCTTCCAGATTTTCATGGAAATCGGTAAGGGTCATGCATTCGGTGCTTAACCAAGAATGTTGGCTATCTAGATCTTATTTCTTTACAGTTTATGTGACACCAAAAATGGTATGTCGGTTTTAATTAGAAGATACAACCGTGAGCACACGCCACGGTAGCCATGTCTCAAACACGGGTGGGCTAGGCAATTGTGTTTCTAGCCAACTACTGTATGACACAAAGATCTCAGAACAATTCAACCAGGCTTCTTTTCCTGTCATGAATCTCAACCAGCCGTTATGTAAAATTAATATGCCGTTGACATATACATCATCTTTTTCACTCTGGGTGGTTAAAATTGAATCTGGTATGCCAACTTTTATGCCATGTAATTATAAGTATTTATGTCATCTTTTTTAGAAAACAGGTTATTAGTATTTCTCTTTTCTCGCCATTCTAATTAGATATACTCAACTAACAATGTGGCAACAGGTTTTATCACTCAGGCAGCTAGCAATCTCATTTCAAGACTAAATCATACTCCCTCCGTCCCATAATATAACATTGTTTTGCAAGCTGTTGGGACGGAGGGAGTACCAGAATTTTATCACTTATCAGGCTATCACTTGCACGCAAGTTATTATTTCTCCCTCAGTGTTTTGGTGAATGTTTATTTGCCACCAGTGACACACTTCCAACATGGTTGACTTGAATGCAAAATTATTGTTATGGTTAGGTCCCCTGTGGCTGATCCAAAATCTAAAGGGGTGATTTGTGGCTTGACACTTGATACAAGTGAAAAACATTTGACGCTTCTGTACCTAGCAACAATTCAAGGCATTGCTTATGGTACTCGTCATATTGTGGAGCATTGTAATGCTCACGGGCACAAGGTATTTATTTGATATCAATGATCTGAAAAGGTAACTTGGTATAGAATCAGTGCTAGAATATATATCTTTTCCATATGTATAATAGATCGACACCCTTCTTGCGTGTGGCGGACTTGCAAAGAACTCCTTGTATATCCAAGAACATGCAGATATCACGGGCAAGTCTCCTCTTCCTGCAGCCAGCTCCCTCCTTTTCCTCGTCTCCCTGCTCTTTGAAATTTAACTTGTTCTTTAAAGGTTGTCCAATAATACTGCCTAGAGAAAACGAGAATGTGCTTCTGGGTGCTGCTATTCTGGGCGCTGTTGCTGCAAAGAAGTTTGCTGGTGTTCATGACGCAATGAAAGTACTGAATGCAGCGGGGAAGGTATATTCTTTTTCTTGAACATGCATCAAAATGCAGGCTAGTTTGTACTCCCTCCGTCCCATAATATAAGATGTTCTTACAATACTCACATATTGGCTGTAATAACATCTTATATTATGGGACGAAGGGGGTGCTAGAAAGAGCATGTCCAAATGACAAAGCTATGCGAACAAACCAAAAACCAGCAGACAAAAAAAGTAAAAGAGAAAGTAGAAGAAAAGGACTTGGTAATTTTGAGAATTCTCGACTTGAAGCTCTTGATTTTGGCTAAGAAATCCACTCAAATTCGTTGAAATTTTTTATTGTCTTGGATCACATACGCAGAACAAGGTATGCAGCACAATTACCTTGAATGCTAGTGAAGTGATAAAGTTGAGATAGCATGACATCTTTACATTAAGCGAATCTTTAGAAACAAATATGTATTGCACACAGCATGAGTACTAGGAGATTCGCCCGCGTGGTTTGGAAGCTTCTGAAGCATACACGGCGCTCAACAAAGGCGCGGGGACAGAATCTGACTTGTTGGCGGTGGGCGGGCCCATGCCATCTCCTCCACCATCGTTGTTATCTTGGTCTCTTCTCGCTGACGTTGCTCCTTGGTGTTGAGAAACATTACCGGGCCTGGCCGGACTTTGTCGGGCTTGGACTCCAAGCTTGTTGACCTGGAGGAGTGGCACTTTGGTAGTACCAGCCCCAGATTAAGATTAATAAGATTACTATTGTCGAAGATGGTTCTTTTGAGCCGGCGGCACCACTCGCGGCCCGCTGCTGCCTCGTGCTGCTTCTCGTCGAAGAATGTGAGGATGCACCTCACAGGGATGTAGTCGCTGCGGACGCATTGTGCCGCCTCCAGCTCACTCCTCTCGACCATCAGGTGCTTGGGAAAATTAAAATCTGACTTAAAACTGGACCAGGGCTGGTCTGGAAGCATAGGAACAGCTGCGTCTTCAACAGCGCCTCCCTAGACACGCTAGTCGACCGGATCAAGGAGGAAGCCGGCTCCTGGGCTAAGGCCGAAGCAGCAGGCCTTAGAGTAGTCCTACCCCCTTCATGGGATGTGCACTGAGCATTGTATCCGATCTTTGATTATTCGTCCTAGGACGACTGTAACTGACTTTCTACCTTTCCAATGAAAAGAAACGCAAAGGTCATTTGCGTTTTCTTGAAAAGAAAAAAAAAACTGGACCATGGTTGATTACCGGAAACATCAGTTTTTTTTTTGTAAAAATAGCATGACGGACCAAGAATATAAATCTCATTTATTAGTAAAAAAAAGTATACATAGATATCGCTAGCTTCGCATGCATGTCCGAGTTGGCCTGGCGAAACCGGACGGAATTCTCTTGTTTTATTACATGATTTATCTGATGAATCACAAAAATTCTCTTTGCAGGTTGTGCGCCCGTCTTTGGATCCTAGGGTGAAGAAATACCATGACGCCAAGTATCAGATATTTAGGTCCCTGTATGAGCAACAGCTCTCCCATCGCTCAACCATGGTGCAGGCATTGCACTAGAAGGGCTATGTGACCAATGAGGTGGCGAATGAGCTGGAGGCTGCATCCTTGGTACTCAATACCATGTATTTGTGGAAAGACATCATAGCCCCTTTGTGGGTTTTGGTGGTAACAACAAATTATTAGTGGACTAACATCTTAGCCCCTTTGTGGGTTTTGGAAGGTTGTCTAGCTTAAATAAACAAAAATGGCCACGTCGTTACCACCAAGTATGGAACAATCCACTCATGTCTTGATATATATTCAGATAAAGTGACATGTTCTCGCTTTGAAGTACTACCTATAAACAGGTCTATTGTCAGGACCGAACTATACTTATGCGGAATTAAGCAAGGAAAATCAGAAGAATTTGAGGTATAGGAGTCTCAGATCTAAGATATTGCTATTGCTTTAAGGTTGGAGTATATCGCAAGCCATCTAGGCAAGTCTAGAAGAATGAAGTGATCCCCACGCCAGCCACAACCCGGCTGGTTTTATAGGCAACTAGTTACCGACAAGTGAAAAGTAACAGTAACTACTGTATAACGGTACAGTTAAGTGAATCGACGGCTCTCGGCGAAGCGGTATCGCGAGGAGGACTCTGGACCGTTGGATAACTGAATCTTAACTACACCAGCAAGTTCAGTCCTGACATTGCCCCCGTCTAAGAAACGACATGTCCTCAGGGCGTTTGATTCGCGTCGCGCCATGCTTGAGATGTTGCCTTGAAGAACTCCGGAAATGTATACTTGATAAAATCAGCATCTTCCCAAGTTGCTTCCATTGGAGAGAGATTTTCCCATTGTACGTACCACTGCACCACTGGAAGATTGTTTCTGGGTACTTGCCTGACTTGTAACACTGCCACTGGTCCGGTCTTGACAGTACCATCCTCATTCACCATAGGTAGATTGAGGCTAGGAATTGCTTTGCTTCCAATATGCTTCTTGAGTTGGCTGACATGAAAAACCGGGTGAATTTTCACATGTGGTGGAAACTGTAGTTTGTAGGCTGCTCTGCCCACTTTTTGGATTACTAGAAAAGGTCCATAGTACTTGTTGTGTAATTTAATTGCTCCTCTGAACCCAAATGCTGCTAGCCTGTAGGGTGCCATTTTGAGATATACCAAATCCCCAATTTCAAAGCTTCTTTCCACTCTTCTCATGTCAGCAAATCTTTTCATTCTATTCTGGGCTTGTGACAGATTTGTCTTGAGCTGGTCCAATATGCTCTGTTTTGTAGTTAGGAAATCCTGAGCCTCTGTATCCTCTGGACCTGGTATGGCCAACTCAGCAATCAAAGGAGGGGGGAAACCATACAATGCCTGAAAGGGTGACATTTTTATAGCTGTGTGGTAAGTGGAGTTGTACCAAAATTTCCGGAGTTGTCATGCACTTGAGATAGGTTTCCAAACATTGATTAACTCTCTCCGTTTGTCCATCTCTTTGTGGATGGTAAGCTGAACTGTATCTTAGCTCCACTTTCAAAGCTGCAAAGATGTCCTTCCAGAGTTTGCTAGTGAAAATGCTATCTCTGTCAGAGATTATCAGTTTTGGTGTGCCATGGAGTTTGATTATGTTGTCTACCACTGCTTGAGCTACTGTTAGCACTGAGTAAGGGTGTGATAATGGAATAAAGTGGGCATATTTGGTGAATCTATCCACCACTACCAGTATCACTTCCTTGCCTCCAGACTTGGATAGGCCTTCTATAAAATCCATTGAAATGTGTTCCCAGGCCATATCAGCAACAGGTAAGGGTTCCAGCAACCCTGGTTGCAAGCAATGTTCATTTTTAGTTCTTTGACAAGTAGGACAGGCAGCAATGAAACTTTCCACATCAGTTTTTAATCCAGGCCAGTAGAAAATCCCTTTAACTCTCTGGTAAGTTGCTCTAACACCAGAATGTCCCCCAACAGGAGAGCTATGGAGAGCTGTGAGCAGTTTGTTTCTCAACTCAGTGACCTTTCCTACTAAAATTCTCCCTTTAAACCTGATAATACCGAGTTCATGGTATAATCATCCATAGCTTGGTCTTTCTGCAATAACAACTTCTCTTGCAGTGCTTTGCTTGTAGGGTCTTTCAGATAACTATCCACTAGTTCTTCAGCCCAAGCTGGTATAGGAGAAGATATGGCCATACACTTAGGTAGCAACCTAGATAGTGCATCTGCAACTCTGTTTTCAGCTCCTTTCTTGTACTGAATTGTGAAATTAAATTCCAGTAGTTTCATCATCAACTTGTGTTGAACTCCTTCAGTCAGTTTCTGATCTGTTATAAATTTCAAGGATTGTTGATCTATTTTAATTATGACCTCATTCCCCAAGAGATAATGTCTCCATTTCTTTAATGCTTCTAGTATGGCCAGGGCCTCTTTCTCATAGGTGGACATAGCAGCATTTCTAGGGCAGAGAGCTGAGCTGTAGTAAGCCAGTGGTCTTCCTTGCTGCATAAGGACAGCTCCAATACCTTTTCCTGATGCATCAGTCTCTAGCACAAAGGGCTGAGAAAAATTTGGCAAAGCCAGAACTGGAGCGGATATAAGTGCTTGTTTGAGTTGGGAGAATGCTGTAGTATGAGCTGGCTCCCATAGGAAATTTCCCTTTTTTAAAAGATCATGCAATGGCCTACAAATCAATCCATAGTTCTTAATAAATCTCCTGTAATAACCAGCTAATCCCAAGAAACTTCTGAGTTTAGTGACACTATCAGGTTCAGGCCAGTCAGCAATTGCAGAGATTTTCTTGGGACCTGTAGCCACTCCTTAGCAGAAATAATATGCCCTAGATATTCCACTTGTTTTTCAGCAAATACACATTTGGAGAGTTTTGCAAACAACTGATTTTCTTTGAGCACTTGCAGCACAATCCTGATATGTTCTTCATGCTCTTTCAGAGTTTTACTATATATCAAGATGTCATCAAAGAAAACTAGGACAAACACCCTCAGATATGGACTGAATATTTTGTTCATCAATGCCTGAAAGGTGCCTGGTGCATTAGACAATCCAAAAGGCATAACCAAATATTCAAAATGTCCAAGGAATGTTCTAAAAGCAGTTTTATGGATGTCCTCCAGTTTCATTCTGATTTGGTGATAACCAGACCTCAGGTCAATTTTGGAGAAGAATTTTGCTCCATGTAACTCATCCAGCAAGTCTTCAATTACAGGTATAGGGAATTTATTCTTGATTGTGAGAGAGTTCAATTTCCTGAAATCAGTGCATAACCTCATAGAAGAATCTTTCTTCTTCACCAAAATAACAGGTGATGCGTAAGGACTCTGACTATGTCTGATTAAATGAGCAGCTAATAGTTTCTTTATTTGCTCCTCCATTTCCTTCTTTTGATGTTGAGGCACTCTGTAAGGTCTGAGTTGAGGAGGTGCTGCTCCTGGTATCAGTGGAATGGTGTGGTCCAACTCTCTGTGAGGAGGAAGAGAAGTTGGTTCCTCAAATATATCAGCATATTCCAACAGCAACTTTTGAATTTGAGGAGGAGTTGGAACTTGCTCAGGCACTTCTTTGAGTATAGTTTCTACTTGCAGTAGAAATCCTTCCACACCTTTATCCAGAAGCTTATGCATTTTCTCAGCTAGAATTTCCTTAACATTTGCTACATCATTGTATATAGCTGTTGTGACTGTTTGCTTGTCCCCTTGTGTGAAACTGGAAGTATTGCTTGGTATGTCGAAAGCAATAGGACTCATTGTTGTAAACCAATCATACCCCAAAATCACATCATGGCTGGGTAGTGGTAATGTTCTAAAGTTGTGCTTGAGTTTGTTTTTGGCCAGCTAGAATTCACAATCAGATACTACTGCTGTAGACCACAATTTACTTCCTCCTGCTACTGCAATAGCTCTTGGTTTTACTAGCAAGAGCTGGCAATTTGCTTTAACTGCAAACTCCTGATTGATGAAAGAACAAGAACTGCCAAATCTAAAAGTGCTACAGCTCTCTTGCCATTGATGTGAATAAGGACAGTTGGAGTTTTAACTGCTATCTGTTGTCCTACAGCATAAGGAGATATGAACATTACTTGTTCTTCTGCTTCAGGAGTTTCTTCTTGTTCTTGTGTCATGTTTTCCTCAGCATTTAAATGCATTTCCTCAGGTGCTTCTTGTTGCAAGAGGTGGACATTAGGTATAAGTTTGCATTTGTGGCCATGGACCCACTTATCTCCACATCTCCAGCATTCACCCACTTTTCTTAGTTTTTGAACATTACTTGTAATGTTTTCATTGTTCTGATTGGCTGTCAGTTGCTGCACAGGAATAGTAGCAGTATTTGCTTTGCTGGTACTTCCC
Organism: Triticum monococcum; assembly: GCA_034509565.1. Lineage (NCBI taxonomy): Eukaryota > Viridiplantae > Streptophyta > Magnoliopsida > Poales > Poaceae > Triticum > Triticum monococcum. Next base: position 145,454,356 of record CM067846.1, on the reverse strand, counting down.
CCACTATTCTTCTGATAATAGTTGGTGTAATGAAATCCTTGTTTCTTCACTGTTTCAGGTGCAGGAGGATGATTAGGCTCAATCTCCCTTGCTAAACAGTAAGCATCTGTGAGTGATTGTGGCCTAAGTGGGCTGATTTGAAATTTAATTCCATCTCTTAGCCCATTCACATAGCATCTGACAAACCACATCTCTCCCAACTCAGGATTTTCCTCTTGTACTTCTGCCATTAAATCCTCAAATTCCTTAGTGTAAGCTGAGACTGTACTGTTGTTTTGCTTCAGACTAGTAAATTTTTCTGTGAGATCATATGTGCCCTGTTTAGAAAATCTTTTTACTACTTGTAACACCCTCGATGCGACTATATCTCCCACGTGTCGAGGCACGACTTAGAGGCATAATCGCATTGAAGGCATATGTCGCAAGTTAGGCAATCTTCACAAACATCCCATGTAAAATTTATAATGAAAGGGGAGATAACATAGTTGGCTTACACTCGCCACGTCAATCAAGTACATAAATAACATTACATCATTCAAACACTCATGGCCCGACTACGGCGCCAAAATAAAAGACAACCCAACATGCGACACGGTCCCGATCAACCCCAACTGGGCACCACTACTGATCATCAGGAAAAGAAACATAGTAACGCTGAGAGTCCTCGTCGAACTCCCACTTGAGCTCAAGCGCGCCATCTGGAGCTGTATCATCAATCCCTGCATCTGGTGTAATAGTAATCTGTGAGCCACATGGACTCAGCAATCTCGCACCCTCGCGATCAATACTATTTAAGCTTAATAGGTAAGGCAAGGTAAACATATGTGGAGCTGCACCAAGCGACTAGCATGTATGGTGGCTATCCTATTCGCAAAAGAGAGCGAGAAGAGAAGGCAAAGCGCGAACGCATAACTAAAGAGGGCAATCCTGCGGCAAACATTACTCCAACACCGTGTCCACTTCTCGGACTCCGCCGAGAAGAGGCCATCACGGTAACTCACACAGTTGATTCATTTTAATTAAGTTAATGTTTAAGTTATCTACAACTGGACATTAACAAATTCCCATCTGCCCATAACCGCGGGCACGGCTTTCGAAAGTTCAAATCCCTGCAGGGGAGTCCCAACTTAGCTCATGACAAGCTCTCACGGTCAACGAAGGAATAGACCTCCTCTCGAGACGTTCCGATCAGACTCGGTACCTCGGCTCTTCAAGACAACTCGACAGGTCAAAACAAATCCAGCAACACCGCCCGAATGTGCCGACAAATCCCGATAGGAGCTGCACATGTCTCGTTCTTAGGGCACACTCAGATAAGCAATCCGTACAACTAAAACCATCCCTCGAGTTTCCCCGAGGTGGCGCTGCAAGGGGCTCTAGGTTGGACCAACACTCAAAGGAGCACTGGCCGAGGGGGGGGGTTAAAATAAGATGACCCTCGGGCTCCGGAAACCCAAGGGAAAAGAGGCTAGGTGGCAAATGGTAAAACCAAGGTTGGGCTTTGCTGGAAAAGCTTTAATCAAGACGAACTATCAAGGGGTTCCCATTATAACCCAAACGCATAAGGAACACAAAAATCCGGGAACATAACACCGATATGACGGAAACTATGGCGGCAAGAGTGGAACAAAACACTAGGCGAGAGGCCGAGCCTTCCACCCTTTACCAAGTATATAGATGCATTAAGATAACATGGCAATATAATGATATCCCAACAAGTAAATAATGTTCCAACAAGGAACGATCTCCAATCTTCACCTGCAACTAGCAACGCTATAAGAGGGGCTGAGCAAAGCGGTAACATAGCCAATCAATGGTTTTCTAGGACATGGTGGGTTAGAGGCTGAACATGGCGATTTGGGAGGCTTGAAAGAAAATGGTAGGCATCGTAGCATTGGCATAGCAAAAGAGCGAGCATCTAGCAAAGCAAAGATAGTAGTGATTTCGAGGGTATGATCATCTTGCCTGCAAAGTTGTCAGAGTTGACTGGATCCTCGAAAGAAAACTCAACGGGCTCCTCGTTAGCGAACTCGTCTCCTGGCTCTACCCAAACAAGACAAACAAACAACAAGGAACACAATCAACCACGTGAAAGGATCAAACAAGATGATGCAAACATGGTATGCTATGCGGGATGCAAATGTAAGATTTGACAAAGAATGCATGAACCTGGCCTCAACTTGGAAAACCAAGTGTGCCACTAGAAAGATGAGATGAAATCGCTTGAAAACGATATAAAGATCACCGGAATCGGAGTTACGGTTTGGAAATGGCAAGCGATTCAAATATGACACCAGTCTGCGATTTACAGCAAGTAGCCAACTAAATGCAATGAGATGAACATGCTACAGCATCCAAACATGGCAACAAAATACATGGCAGGGATGCATTCAAGATGCTTAACAAAAGTCTAGCACTGAGCTACGGCCAATTCATCCATTAACAGGCTCAAACAAGCATGGCAAAATGGCATATGGTAAACAGATCTCAGACTTAGTGAAATTAACACTTGTCTGGAATTTCAGATCAGGTAGCACTCTTCAGAGCAACAAAACTATATGTTACAGGACCTGAACATGACAAAGTAAAGCATGGCATGGAGCTACTCAAATAGCTTAACAAAAGTCCCTTAGTGACCTTGAGCCAAAAGGGATCACAAAATACATTTGCAAGCATGTGAACATAGCAAAAACATAATCAGTTTTCAGACTTAGTGAAAACTGGAGCATGCTGAAAACAGATATCAAGTAGGCATGTTTACGAGCTCGATGCACTCACTACGGAGCAAGTCATGATAAGCTAAGCATACATCTATCAAGAACACACAAAATGCAAGCTATACATGGCAAGAACAATCACATAGCATGCACGGATCAACTACAACATCATCGGCAAAATTGCAAACAAGTTGACAATCTGTCCAGATTCACAAAGTAGCAAAAGTAGAGCTCGATTGACTCAAGCTAGGGTGCTCCATATATGCAAACAAAGACATGGATGGATAGAGCACTACAAGATTAACAAAACATCCTTACTGATCATCCTCAAAAGAGACACGGATCACTAGGAAACAACATGAATATATGGCATCATGAACTAAACAGCTCAAGGACTTAGTGGAAATGCTAAGTCCCTGAAAACAGAATTACCAAGTGCCTCACTTGGCAAGCTTGTGCTAGTCACCACACACATCACAAAAATACATGGGTTGCACCTCTGGAAAGATGACAAAACCCTTAACAAAACATATGTAGAGCACATGGGCATATCATGCACACAATAATCATGGCAAAAATGACAAATGTCTAAAATGGAGTAGCAGATGTGACAAATATCTCAAGTAGCCTCCTTCTAACAGCATTTCGGCCATCAAGATGAACTCAAATGAAAATGATGCAATGAAATGAAATGATGTACTCTCCGAGACGAACATTTTGATATGCTATATGCCCAAATCGGAGCTATGGATGAGGAGATACGATGCTATGAACATGAGCACATGGATTAGGGTTTCGGGCAAAAGTCAACCCAAATCGAATCCGGATCTGGGATCCGCACGGGAACCGAGGTTCGTCACCGGGGCATTGTTCACCGGAGGAGCTCGTGGCAGCCAGAGCTCGTGGACGTCGTCGGACTTGGCGGATCCGGCCGGAGGAGGACGGGGGCGGCACCGGCGAGGCGATGGCGGGCGGTGGCCAGACCGGGCGTGGCGGCGCGCGGCGAGTCACCGGCGATGAGGCAAAGCCCGGCGAGGTGGGCCGCGGCGGCGCCGGCCGGCGAGGAGGAGCAAGGCGGCGGGGCGAAGGAGGAAGAATCCCCGGGTGGCGGCAGGAGCGGCTCGGGCCGGGAGGGCCCGTGGCGGGCCTCAGCGGGCTGGCGGGTCGGCGAAGTGGGCGTGGCTCGGCGAGTCGGCTGCTGACATGTGGCGGTGGCGGGTGGTGGCTGACACGTCCGTCGGCGGCGAAATGTCCGGCGGCGCGCGATGATCCGAAATTTTAGGGTTTCGAGGAGGGGGATCCGAGATTTAGAATGGGGTCTATTTATAGGCATAGAGGGGGCTAGGATAGTCCAAATGAGGTGCGGTTTTCAGCCACGCGGTCGTGATCGAACGCTCTAGATGACGGAGCAGGGTTAGGTGGGTTTTGGGCCAACTTGGAGGGGTGTTGGGCTGCAACACACACGAGGCCTTCTTGGTCCCTCGGTTAACCGTTGGAGCATCAAACAAAGTCCAAATGGTACGAAACTTGACAGGCGGTCTACCGGTAGTAAACTAAGGCCGCTTGGCAAGTCTCGGTCCAATCCGGAAATGTTTAATCCCCACACATGAAAGGAAGCTAGAAATGACCACCGGAGGAGAACGAAGCGCCGGAATGCAAAATGGACAACGGGGAAAATGCTCGGATGCATGAGATGAACACGTATGCAAATGCGATGCACATGATGACATGATATGAGATGCATGACAAAGATAACAACACACAGAGACAAAGACCCGAACCCGAGAAAATAAAATAACTTAAAGCTGGAAACGACAAGAGTTGAATTACATACTGGGTAAATCATATCCGGGGTGTTACAACACTCCACCACTACGAAAGGATCTCGTCCCGAGATCTAGGACTGAAAGAACGCCGGGTACTCAGAACGGAGGTGATCCTCGCGTTCCCAGGTAGCTTCACGGTCGGAATGGTGTGACCACTTGACTTTGAGGAACTTGATCGACTTGTTGTGAGTCTTGCGTTCAGTCTCTTCAAGGATAGCAACTGGGTGCTCACGATAGGAGAGATCTTCTTGGAGCTCAATGTCCTCGAAGTTGACGATGCGGTCAGGAGTCTTGAAGCACTTTCGGAGCTGAGAGACGTGGAACACATCATGAACATTTGCAAAGTTTGAAGGAAGCTCGAGTTGATAGGCGAGGTCGCCTCTCTTGCTGACAATCTTGAAAGGTCCCACGTATCTGGGGGCAAGCTTCCCTTTGATACCAAAGCGACGAGTACCTTTCATAGGAGAGACGCGGAGGTAAACATGATCTCCGATCTCGAAAGCCAAATCACGGTGCTTACTATCATAGTAGCTCTTCTGACGAGATTGGGCTGCTTTGAGGTTAACACGAATGACTTTGCACATTTCTTATGCCTCTGTGATTAAGTCATTTCCCAAAAGCTGACGTTCACCGGTTTCGGACCAGTTGAGCGGGGTACGGCACTTCCTGCCATACAGAATTTCAAATGGGGTCTTGCCCGAACTTGCTTGAAAACTGTTGTTGTAGGAGAATTCAGCATAAGGAAGACAATCCTCCCACTTCATGCAGAAGGAGATCACACAAGCCCTGAGCATATCTTCAAGAATCTGGTTGACACGCTTGACTTGACCGCTAGTTTGAGGATGGAAAGCTGTGCTGAAGCGGATGTTGGTGCCCATGGTCTTCTGAAAAGAATCCCAAAACTTGGAGGTAAAGATGCTGCCACGGTCTGAAGAGATCACTTGAGGAATACCGTGCAGAGAGACAATAAGAGAGGTATAGAGTTCCGCCAATTGAGCTACAGTGATTGACTCTTTGATAGGCAGAAAGTGAGCCACTTTGGTGAGTTTGTCGATGACAACGAATATAGCATCATTGCCACGCTTGGACTTTGGAAACCCAGCCACGAAGTCCATTTCAATGTGGTCAAACTTCCATTCTGGAATGGCAAGAGGTTGGAGGAGACCCGCTGGCCTTTGGTGTTCTGCCTTCACTCTTCTGCAGACATCACATTCATTCACGAATTGAGCAATCTCGCGCTTCATTCGAGTCCACCAATAAGCCTGCTTGAGATCCTGATACATCTTCGTGCTCCCAGGGTGGATGGAGAGGAGAGAATTGTGAGCCTCGTTCATGATCACTTTACGAAGTTCACCTTTGGGCACAACAATACGATCCTCGAAGAAAAGAGTGTCCTTGTCATCAAGGCGGTAGCACTTGTACTTGGGTTGACTCTTGGCAATCCCAATCTTCACCTTTTTCACCATAGCATCAAGAAGTTGGGCTTGGCGAATCTGGTCTTCTAAGGTAGGAGAGACTTGAAGGTTGGTGAGGAAACCTTGAGGAACAATTTGCAGATTAAGTTTGCGGAAAGCTACACAAAGCTCGGGTTGATAAGGCTTAAGAATCAGACTGTTGCAGTAAGCCTTTCTACTCAATGCGTCAGCAATCACATTGGCCTTGCCTGGAGTATACTCGATACTCGGATTATACTCTTGAATCATTTCGACCCATCAAGTCTGCCTGAGGTTGAGATTAGACTGAGTGAAGATGTACTTGAGACTCTTGTGATTAGTGAAAATGTCCACTTTTCTTCCCAATAAGAGATGTCTCCAAGTCAAAAGAGCATGCACAACTGCCGCCAACTCGAGATCATGAGTGGGGTAGTTCTTCTCATTAGGCTTCAATTGGCGAGAGGTATAAGCAACAACTTTCTTCTCTTGCATCAACACTGCGCCAAGACCTTGGAGAGAGGCATCACAAAAGACCTCGTACAGTTTGGATTCATCAGGCGGAGTCAGAACTAGAGCAGTGATCAATTTCTCTTTCAAAGTGTTGAAAGCAATGTCACACTCCAGAGACCAAACGTACTTGACGTGCTTCTGGAGAAGATTTGAGAGAGGCTTCACGATCTTAGAAAAGTTTTCAACGAATCTTCGACAGTAGCTTGCGAGACCGAGGAAGCTACGGAGTTGCTTCACGTTCTAAGGAGGTTCCCAATTCACAATTGCAGACACCTTCTCAGGATTCATGGCAATGCCCTTGGCAGAGATGATATGACCAAGATAAAGAACCTCATCGAGCCAAAATTCACACTTGGAGAACTTGGTGTAGAATTGGTGTTCCCTCAGCTTGTCGAGAACCAAACGCAAGTGCTTGGCATGATCTTCCTTGTTCTTCGAGAAAACCAGAATGTCGTCGAGATAGACCAAAACGAAGTCATTGGTGTAGGCATTGAAGATGAAGTTCATCATGCGAGAGAACGTCGGAGGAGCGTTGACGAGACCAAAAGACATGACAGTGTATTCATATGAACCATAGCTTGTCCTGAAGGCCGTCTTGGGAATATCTTGCTCACGGATTCGAATCTAATGATAACCCATACGGAGATCAAGCTTGGAGAATACTTGGGCGCCTTTGAGTTGTTCGAACAGCTCGTTGATGTTGGGAAGTGGGTATTTGTTCTTGATGGTCTTCTTGTTCAATGGACGGTAATCAACACAAAGTCGGTCCGTTCCATCCTTCTTCTTCACAAAAAGAACACCACAACCCCACGGAGAAGAACTAGGCTGGATGAGACCCATTCTTTCTTAAACATCGAGTTTCTTCTTCAGCTCCTTCAACTCTTCAGGTCCGAGCTTGTAAGGACGCTTGCAAACAGGTTCCGTGCCAGGCTCAAGATCAATAACGAATTCAATTGGCCGGTGCGGAGGCATTCCTGGAAGCTCTTCTGGAAAGACGTCTTGATATTCACAAACGACTGGAATTTGCGAGATAGCATCCAGTTCACCCTTCTCATTGAGAGAAAACAGACGGATTGTGTCGTCATTCGCGGCAAAGACAATTACATCCTCAGACGAATGAGTCAATTGAATCTGCCTGGCTGCACAATCAAGCTGAGCCTTGTGCTTAGAAAGCCAATCCATTCCGAGAATAAGATCAATATCCGAGTTACCAAGAACCATTGGAGAAGCCAGAAACTTGAAACCACCCAACATGATAGAAACATCCGGGACTATTGAAGTAGCCCTCATAGACTTAGCCGGAGAAACCAGTCCCATAGGTTTACCCAACATTTGCGAAACGAAGTCATGCTTGGAAACACATGATCTTGACATGAAACAATGCGATGCACCAGTGTCAAAAAGAACTCTTGCGGGAATAGAGTTAACTGGAAAGTTACCCATGATAGCATCTGATGAATCCTCTGTCTGAGCTGCATTCAGCAAGTTGACCTTGGCGTGCTTGGGGTTATGCTTGACCACAGTTGTACTTGCCGATCTCACAGGAGGAGGAGGAGGAAGACGCCTCTGGTTGAAACACTTGTTGGCATAGTGACCCTTCTGTTGGCACTTGTTGCACGTGACCTCTGAAAGCGGACGATGGTATGGAGCACTCGATCTTGGAGCTTGAGACGAAGTCTTGTTCTGAAAGCCAGGGTTGGGTGGGTGGGAAGAACCACTGCCACCTTTGCTCTTCTGCTGATACGGCTGACGGAACGGAGGAGGAGGAAGCCAATACTTCTGCTGCTTGGCCACTTGAGTAGAGGAAGAAGGAGTAGTGTCTCTGACTCTCTTCTTGGAAGCATCACACCTCAGTTGAGCGGCCTCTTGCTTCAGTGCCATGTTGTAGAACTCATCGTACCTCAAGGGCTCAAAGAGAACAAGAGCTAGCTGAATTTCTTCTCTGAGACCACCCCTGAACTGGTATATCATGCTCTTCTCATCAGGGACGTCCTACTTGGCAAAGCGGGTGAGCTTCTGGAACAACTTGTTGTAGTCATAGACAGACAAAGAGCCTTGCTTCAGGTTGCGAAATTCCTCACGCTTGCTTTCAGTCACACTCTGAGGGATATGATGAGCTCGGAAATCTTGACGAAATTCATCCCAAGTGATCACACATCCACCTCTGGAATCCTTGTACTGCTGGAACCACTCTGCAGCTTGATCTTTGAGTTGGAAGGAAGCGAACTTGACGAAATCCTCAGGCCTGACGTTACTGCACTCAAAATGCTTGCACAGATCCACTAGCCAATCGTCAGCATCGGTTGCCTCAACACAATTGCTGAAAGTCTTTGGCCCGTTAGCAAGGAACTAGTTGAGTGTAGCAAAGTGATTCTGATTGTTGCCTTGGTTCCCTTGGTTGCCTTGATTGTGCTCTTGAAGAATTTGCATGATCAACTGCGTGTTTGCATTGGTTGCGGCCATCACAGCTTGCCATGCCTCCGGAGGAGGTGGAGGTGGTGGCGGATCTTGATTCTGGTTCTGATTCTGATTGGTGCTCTTAGCGGGAGCCATCCTGAAGAGGTTGACCACTGTTAGCACATTGACAGATAAAATGAAGCTGAAATCCAACAGAATGAAAATAGCAACATATAGTCTTCATCCGAACAAAATGAACGAATGCATTCCTCTTGAAATGGTCACATATCCATAAATTGAGAAGCCACTTAGAATTTAGGTAGAGAAATAAATCAACAAGGTACGGATCAAGAACGAATAATCGGTAAGAAATCCCAATCTCAAACCAATATCCGTGGAAGAAGAACTAGAGCTACAAGAATTCCCACCTATGAAACTCCCGAACCTTTCCGGTTATGCAATCAGGTGTTGGGGATACAGGGGAAGCATAATATCTCACCCAAACTAGCAAATCCTACATCCAGCTGTATCCATCCTTCAACACATAACCGAGAAAAACTTCGGAAACCATCTACCTCAACCTTCGAAAAGCATCCGTTATACAAGTTATGGAGATACTCCTGAACTCCCGCCCCAGTACTGGGTGGCGTCGAGGTTATCTCACCAACGAACTGCATAAAAGAGATTTTCGATGTCGGCGTACTAAACTCAGGTATTCCAGAACTGCAATGATAAAATTATGACGACAACACCTCAAAGCTCAACTCCCCAGGACACTTCCACTAAACCCCTGACATGAGGCACCAAGACAATGTTCTCATCATAAAACCATCGGAACGATTCCAAGATACCCGCGTGATCCTAAATTTTTTTAGTGAAATTTGAGAAGAGAAGAGTCAAAACTCTACATCGGGATGCCTTACCAAAGCGATGAGGAGACTGGGAAGTAAAAAGAATTCCTAAACTCTCCGATATATAATTCCTAAATGACTCAAAACATTTTTCTAGACACAACTTGGCCGCTAATAACGATCAATCAGTGGGGGCTCCTAAGGTCGGGGAAGGCTCTGATTACCAACTTGTAACACCCTTGATGCGACTATATCTCCCACGTGTCGAGGCATGACTTAGAGGCATAATCGCAATGAAGGCATATGTCGCAAGTTAGGCAATCTTCACAAACATCCCATGTAAAATTTATAATGAAAGGGGAGATAACATAGTTGGCTTACACTCGCCACGTCAATCAAGTACATAAATAACATTACATCATTCAAACACCCATGGCGCGACTACGGCGCCAAAATAAAAGACAACCCAACATGCGACACGGTCCCGATCAACCCCAACTGGGCACCACTACTGATCATCAAGAAAAGAAACATAGTAACGCTGAGAGTCCTCGTCGAACTCCCACTTGAGCTCAAGCGCGCCATCTGGAGCTGTATCATCAGTCCCTGCATCTGGTGTAATAGTAATCTGTGAGCCACAGGGACTCAGCAATCTCGCACCATCGCGATCAATACTATTTAAGCTTAATAGGTAAGGCAAGGTAAACATATGTGGAGCTGCACCAAGCGACTAGCATGTATGGTGGCTATCCTATTCGCAAAAGAGAGCGAGAAGAGAAGGCAAAGCGCGAACGCATAACTAAAGAGGGCAATCCTGCGGCAAACATTACTCCAACACCGTGTCCACTTCCCGGACTCCGCCGAGAAGAGGCCATCACGGTAACTCACACAGTTGATTCATTTTAATTAAGTTAATGTTTAAGTTATCTACAACCGGACATTAACAAATTCCCATCTGCCCATAACCGCGTGCACGGCTTTCGAAAGTTCAAATCCCTGCAGGGGAGTCCCAACTTAGCCCATGACAGGCTCTCATGGTCAACGAAGGAATAGACCTCCTCCCGAGACGTTCCGATCAGACTCGGTACCTCGGTTCTTCAAGACAACTCGACGGGTCAAAACAAATCCACCAACACCGCCCGAATGTGCCGACAAATCCCGATAGGAGCTGCACATGTCTCGTTCTCAGGGCACACTCAGATAAGCAATCCGTACAACTAAAACCAGCCCTCGAGTTTCCCCGAGGTGGCGCTGCAAGGGGCTCTAGGTTGGACCAACACTCAGAGGAGCACTGGCCCGGGGGGGGGGGGGGGGTTTAAAATAAGATGACCCTCGGGCTCCGGAAACCCAAGGGAAAAGAGGCTAGGTGGCAAATGGTAAAACCAAGGTTGGGCATTGCTGGAAAATCTTTAATCAAGATGAACTATCAAGGGGTTACCATTATAACCCAAATGCGTAAGGAACGCAAAAATCCGGGAACATAACACCGATATGACGGAAACTATGGCGGCAAGAGTGGAACAAAACACTAGGCGAGAGGCCGATCCTTCCACCCTTTACCAAGTATATAGATGCATTAAGATAACATGGCAATATAATGATATCCCAACAAGTAAATAATGTTCCAATAAGGAACGGTCTCCAATCTTCACCTGCAACTAGCAATGCTATAAGAGGGGCTGAGCAAAGTGGTAACATAGCCAATCAATGGTTTGCTAGTACATGGTGGGTTAGAGGCTGAACATGGCAATTTGGCAGGCTTGAAAGAAAATGGTAGGCATCATAGCATTGGCATAGCAAAAGAGCGAGCATCTAGCAAAGCAAAGATAGTAGTGATTTCGAGGGTATGATCATCTTGCCTGCAAAGTTGTCAGAGTTGACTGGATCCTCGAAAGCAAACTCAACAGGCTCCTCGTTAGCGAACTCGTCTCCCGGCTCTACCCAAACAAGACAAACAAACAACAAGGAACACAATCAACCACGTGCAAGGATCAAACAAGATGATGCAAACATGGTATGCTATGCGGGATGCAAATGCAAGATTTGACAAAGAATGCATGAACCTGTCCTCAACTTGGAAAACCAAGTGTGCCACTGGAAAGATGAGATGAAATCGCTTAAAAACGATATAAAGATCACCGGAATCGGAGTTACGGTTTGGAAATGGCAAGCGATTCAAATATGACACCGGTCTGCAATTTACAGCAAGTAGCCAACTAAATGCAATGAGATGAACATGCTACAGCACCCAAACATGGCAACAAAATACATGGCAGGGATGCATTCAAGATGCTTAACAAAAGTCTAGCACTGAGCTACGGCCAATTCATCCATTAACAGGCTCAAACAAGCATGGCAAAAATGCATATGGTAAACAGATCTCAGACTTAGTGAAATTAACACTTGTCTGGAATTTCAGATCAGGTAGCACTCTTCGGAGCAACAAAACTATATGTTACAGGACCTGAACATGACAAAGTAAAGCATGGCATGGAGCTACTCAAATAGCTTAACAAAAGTCCCTTAGTGACCTTGAGCCAAAAGGGATCACAAAATACATTTGCAAGCATGTGAACATAGCAAAAACATAATCAGTTTTCAGACTTTGTGAAAACTGGAGCATGCTGAAAACAGATATCAAGTAGGCATGTTTACGAGCTCGATGCACTCACTACGGAGCAAGTCATGATAAGCTAAGCATACATCTATCAAGAACACACAAAATGCAAGCTATACATGGCAAGAACAATCACATAGCATGCACGGATCAACTACAACATCATCGGCAAAATTGCAAACAAGTTGACAATCTGCCCAGATTCACAAAGTAGCAAAAATAGAGCTCGATTGACTCAAGCTAGGGTGCTCCATATATGCAAACAAAGACATGGATGGATAGAGCACTACAAGATTAACAAAACATCCTTACTGATCATCCTCAAAAGAGGCACGGATCACTAGGAAACAACATGAACATATGGCATCATGAACTAAACAGCTCAAGGACTTAGTGGAAATGCTAAGTCCCTGAAAACAGAATTACCAAGTGCCTCACTTGGCAAGCTCGTGCTAGTCACCACACACATCACAAAAATACATGGGTTGCATCTCTGGAAAGATGACAAAACCCTTAACAAAACATATGTAGAGCACATGGGCATATCATGCACACAATAATCATGGCAAAAAAGACAAATGTCTAAAATGGAGTAGCAGATGTGACAAATATCTCAAGTAGCCTCCTTCTAATAGCATCAAGATGAACTTAAATGAAAATGATGCAATGAAATGAAATGATGTACTCTCTGAGACGAACATTTTGATATGCTATATGCCCAAATCGGAGCTACGGATGAGGAGATACGATGCTATGAACATGAGCACATGGATTAGGGTTTCGGGCAAAAGCCAACCCAAATCGAATCCGGATCTGAGATCTGCACGGGAACCGAGGTTCGTCGCCGGGGCACTGTTCACCGGAGGAGCTCGTGGCGGCCGGAGCTCATGGACGTCGCCGGACTTGGCGGATCCGGCCGGAGGAGGACGGGGGCGGCACCGGCGAGGCGATGGCGGGCGGTGGCCGGACCGGGCGTGGCGGCGCGCAGCGAGTCGCCGGCGACGAGGCAAAGCCCGGCGAGGTGGGCCACGGCGGCACCGGCCGGCGAGGAGGAGCAAGGCAGCGGGGCGAAGGAGGAAGAATCCCCGGGCGGCGGCGGGAGCAGCTCGGGCCGGGAGGGCCCGCGGCGGACCTCAGCGGGCCGGCGAACTGGGCGCGGCTCGGCGAGTCGGCTGCTGACACGTGGCGGTGGCGGGCGGTGGCGGACACGTCCGTCGGCGGCGAAATGTCCGGCGGCGCGCGATGATCCGAAATTTTAGGGTTTCGAGGAGGGGGGATCCGAGATTTAGAATGGGGGTCTATTTATAGGCATAGAGGGAGCTAGGAGAGTCCAAATGAGGTGCGGTTTTCGGCCACGCGATCGTGATTGAACGCTTTAGATGATGGAGCAGGGTTAGGTGGGTTTTGGGCCAACTTGGAGGGGTGTTGGGCTGCAACACACACGAGGCCTTCTCGGTCCCTCGGTTAACCGTTGGAGCATCAAACGAAGTCCAAATGGTACGAAACTTGATAGGCGGTCTACCGGTAGTAAACCAAGGCCGCTTGGCAAGTCTTGGTCCAATCCGGAGATGTTTAATCCCCACACACGAAAGAAAGCTAGAAATGACCACCGGAGGAGAACGAAGCGCCGGAATGCAAAACGGACAAGGGGAAAAATGCTCGGATGCATGAGATGAACACGTATGCAAATGCGATGCACATGATGACATGATATGAGATGCATGACAAAGATAACAACACACGGAGACAAAGACCCGAACCCGAAAAAATAAAATAACTTAAAGCCGGAAACGGCAAGAGTTGGATTGCATATTGGGTAAATCATATCCGGAGTGTTACACTACTTCAGCTCCAAATTGCTTCCAATTCAGCTGTTTCTTTAAGAGCCCAGATCTTCTCAGCCAAATATCTGCTTCATCAATAATGTACATCTGAGCTAAAGATACTTTATACTCCTCAGGTGCTCCAGACATTTGAAAATACTTATTGCATTGCCTGATCCAGCCTACAGGGTCTGTGCCAGCAAATCTAGGGAAATCCAGCTTAGGTCCTCTAGTAATAGACTTCATAAACTGGGCTTGCATGTCCTGTTCATATGTTTTATAGTACCCCTGCCATAACTGTCTATCCCTGTTCTGCTGATAGATTTGATTGAAAACAGGAGTGTATTATCTGTTTCTGCCAGTTACTGGAGTGCCCATCTGACCAGCTGTATCTTGCCTGCCTTGGTTCTGAAAACCCGGAGGAACTGCTGGTCGATTAGTCCTGATGGGAGGTAAGTTGTTGAGCTGCATATCTTCCAACTGTTTTGATTTTTGCTGTTCCTCTGCTAGTTGTTTCCTCAGTTGCTCCATCCTCACTTCATGGTCTTGATTTTGTTCCTGATGAAGTGTAGGAGATTTCACTACCTCAGTTGAACTGGATGGTCGCTCAAGATTCTGTGTTGTTTGGTTTGATTTAACCAAAGATGTTAGCACATTACTGATGGCAGATAGCTGTTTACCCAGATCCAAGACCACTTGCTCTACTGATCCCACTGATTTTGCTATTTCACTCTGCCTGGAACCAATGGACTGCACCTCGTCTTGCAATTTGGATACCTGAGCTTGCACCCCAAGTTGTCCTTCTGTAGTACTGCAAAATCATCCCGAATTGCAAGCACCTCTTGCACATCCGCCTCGTCTATTGCCTTAGCTTTCCCCATCTCCTTGATTCGGGGTGTGGGTCTGAAATTTTACCTCTGGATCACCAGGAACCTTTCCCAAACCTCGAATCCTGCCGCCGCCGCGATCCACACCTCCTTGGCACACGGATCAGCGTTGGAACACGGAATTTTACCTCTCAAGCAGTGTGCTCGAGCAATCGTTTCCGCTCGGCTGATCTATGCCCGAATTCTCGCCGCCGCCTGCGCCTAGCAACCAATCTCCGCCACCAACGCCCCCGAAAACCAGTCGCCGTCGCTGCTCACGAAGAAGGGTGGGAATCACCGATCTGGAAGAAAAATTCCCCCATCGGAGCGTGTTTATGCCGAAGATCGATGGCTCATGATACCATTTGTCAGGACCAAACTATACTTATGCGGAATTAAGCAAGGAAAATCAGAAGAATTTGAGGTATAGGAGTCTCAGATCTAAGATATTGCTGTTGCTTTAAGGTTGGAGTATATCGCAAGCCATCTAGGCAAGTCTAGAAGAATGAAGTGATCCCCACGCCAGCCACAACCCGTCTGGTTTTATAGGCAACTAGTTACCGACAAGTGAAAAGTAACAGTAACTACTGTATAACGGTACAGTTAAGTGAATCGACGGCTCTCGACGAAGCGGTATCGCGAGGAGGACTCTGGACCGTTGGATAACTGAATCTTAACTACACCAGCAAGTTCAGTCCTGACATGAAGCTCCGCGAAACCTAATTGATAGGGGGATATTTTAGTTTCTCATGATTCCTGCTGCTTTTTAACTGTAGGAAACAAAATCAAGAACTAAAACCCGGTACTTTTAATCTGCTATACAGATGTTCATCATTATTAATTATTCAGAACTACTGCAGGGAATAGAAGATATGGAGAACAACATATGAGTAACCAAATAGATGGTCACATCTGCCAAACATGACATATGTCACACGTTTTTGGCAATTATCCGAACAGATTGTTGAATGCATCCAACCAAAACATGCAGTGTGTTCATCTGAAGGATGACAACACTTTATTGCACATAATGCTTCAGGTTCATCTGTTTTTTACTTACAGAGACGGTCAGCTATAAATCCAATATGACAAAACAAATAAAGACCACATAGGCCTTATTACTTTACTGAGGATTAGTATTCGTCCATTCATAGAGATAGCACCAAAACAAATATATCCAGTAATATGCTTCCTCATTATGCTATTTACAGTTCACTATTATGATATCACAGATGTTATGGTGATCCGCTTCTCTAGGCTGCAAACCTATCGGCAACTGTTCTAAAAGAAAGGGGTCATGTAGAAATTGTGATGCCCAAATAACATGGGCAGGGTTAGTAAAGGCTCATAGGGCACATCAGGAAATTGTATTTGTTTATGTTTCTATAAACAGATCAATATGCAACAGCATGTCATAGATTGCAGTTATGTTAACTGTATCACAGTAGTTTTAGCTCAGTCTAGTCCTGCGTATATATCGATTAAAAAATTGTTTGTTTGTCTGGTTGAGGACCATGCCTTTATATGCACTACTAATGATTGGCCTAAATACATACGTGGTTGAAGTTCCAGAAACTTTTACATGTTCGATAATTGCAGACATTCATGGAGAAAAGAGGGGTTTGAATCCATCAACCAGGAAATATGAACCAAACATATCTTGTAAACAATCATTGTACTTGTTCCTCTCCAATCAGCAACCAATAACCAGCTGCAAAATAGATTATTTTTTCATATTAGTGAGTCATTGGACACCATCATAAGTCCTTGTATTTGAGTGCACATCATCCTTCATCGATGCCTACAATGCCGCGTGATGCTTCCATATGATGGACCATCTGTTCTACAAAAACATAAATGATTTATGAGGCAGTACGTACAAATTACATATATGAAAAAGTTTGTACGTGTATTTATTTTAGACCAAACAATAAAACTGTATACTATATCCTGTATCTTTGACATGTCTTGATGTAAATTTTTCTCTAGTCCTTATGCGACAAAGACAATCTATTTCAAGGAAAGATTAATAGGTCTTTCTTGTCTAGTTCAAGCAAGACGTGAGTTATTCTATTTTTGACAACAAGTTTTGAGCTACTCGTATATACACAACAAATTAACACTGAACATTTTTCTACTCTGCTTAAAACAAATACCATTCTGCACAGGAATAAGTGATATACTCAAAACCTGAATTGCAGTATTGTCCTAACAGCAATCTTAAAGACACTTAATGCCTTATCGAGTCCGGTAAACTTAGAAGGGTAACGCTGCAACAAGTAGTACGTGCAAGATATGGCGTCTTGGCATTGCTCCATCACAACTGGAGATCGCCGGCAACCACAATCATCAAGCCCGGCAACCACATCCAGTGATTTAAGAGATTTCACAATGGAAACGAATAAGAGAAATATCCACAATTTCCACTGGACAAAATATACTTAACAATAAGGATAAGAGTACACCTTATCCTCCTCGACTCGGTACCATCTGATTGAAAAGGTTCAACGGTGACAATTAATCCATGCATAATACAACAGTTCCTGTCAGCTGCAGCTTGCAGACCAAGAGTATTATTTCTTCTAAAAAAAGACTTCCCCTAAACTCGGGAAGTGGATCCGGACGAGCGAGGGCATCCCCTCTTTGATTTTGTAGCCAAGCGATGACTTCTCCTCCAATGTCCACTCCTGGCGCATGCGCTTGCACCTTTGACACACTGGACTCTTGTATAGCTTTATGTCCTCCAGATTCACTGCTGCTTGCATGATGCTCCTGGCATAGCTCGCGAGTTTGTCTTCTGCTTGAAACCTCCCATAGATACTGAGCCCAACAAGGTTGTGGTGCTTGAAATCAGATGCAGATGGTTCCCACTCCAGTCCCTTGTCCTTCTCCTTGCTAAATGCACCATTCTTCCTCTGCTCCCCCATTACCACTAAACATAAATGATCCCGCACCTGCACTCAATCAGGTCAAAAAATAATAATTCCTAACTATTAAGAAAAGTTTGAACTTCGAAAATGAGACATTGAAAAAGAGAATCGGTACAAGAGTTCACCACGATGCGTAGTTCCTTAAGGTTGGGTGCACCTTCGAGTAGGTTGGGTGCATCTTCGAGTAGGAACATTGTCCAAGTCAGATCGCATTCTTCAGGAATGTTAAGCAAATTCACAATCCTAAGTTTGTGGAACACAGGTAACAATTGCCTTCGACCTTCCGGTTTGACCCAAATCTGCAAAAAAAACGGATAATCCAGAATTATTTTATCCACAAATAATGGTTACAACATGCCAGCCAAACATAAGCACATCACTGACAACATTGAGGACCTTTTAACTAACCTTTTCGCTTCTGAAGTTCAAATGCAGGTTGCTTATGGCAGTCTTACCAAGCAACTCACTTAACTTGAGCATCTTATGCCAAGAGAGAGCAGTATTAATGATGCTCACAGTCTGGAGCAGTGGGACATAGCCAAGACAGAAGGGATCATCTTTTGAACTAAAAATACTAAATTTCACTATTGTGAGCTTTGGTGCCCACTTCAGATGAACCCTCTTAAAGCAGCCGCTGGCAATCACTAGTTCACTGAGTTGCGGGTGTTCCACTTCCAGCAAAGACTGAATACCCATGTCACAATTGTGGAGGAAGAGGAACTCCAGTTGCTTGCATATACTAAAAATTTTGGGGAACGCTGATTCTCCTAACCTCAAATTCTCTAGCGTGAGGCGTGCAAGACAACCAAATGTGTTTGGACATGAATCAAAGAATGACATGAACTGCCTCCCATTTGTGAGCAGCTCATCCTTGGTACAATTTCTACGCACCTTCGTCAAGATTGTAAAGTCAACTGAAGCAACCTTTTGTGTTGCTATGCTGTTGGCAACAGTCTGGCAAATGAAAATGGACTCATCTCCCAAGTAGAATTGCATGCACAACAGCTGAATGGTGTATAGACTTCCAGCCCTCCTTTCCAGTATGCTCCGGGTTGCATCCAGAATGGTGGTGTTGGACCGAACTATATCATCTTTGGTTAACTTGCTCATTGTATGCTTGGACTCAAAAGAACCCGCCCTTATAACGACTTTTGAGAGTCTAGCAGGGACGTCCTTCCATCGTCTGGAGAGGATGGTGGTTCGTGACGCGTCAGCAATATCAAGTCGCTCGACAATGTTGAGCAAAAGGTCATCAGGCAACTTGCTGAGCCTATCATCTTCATTGCCCTCCTACATTTCATACGGAAAGGAACCAGAGTTGATTTCTTATTAGCCTCATCACAGATGCAATTTTGATATTTCCCACAAACAAAGATAAAAAGTTTATACTTTCCCATGGACGATGCAAGTTTTAGTGTATAAATTTTATTTACTACCATAAAGAAAGATGCAATTTTGATTATACAAAATTCATACTCCCTTCCGTCCCAAAATAGAAAGACACAAATCTAAGACAAGCTTTTTGGGACGGAGGTAATAATTACCCATAAAAGATGCAATTTTGATATGCAATTTTTGTACTTACCCACAGGAAAAAACAATTTTAATCACACAGATTTTATAATTTCCACAGGAAAGACACAATTTTGAACACGACTTCTGATTATGGTTCCTACTTATTATCATTCCTGATAGTAATTTCTTTCGCGGGTGATGTTGCAAGAGAGTCTAGCGAAAGGAAGAGGGTCAGGAGGAGAAACTCACCGCCATGAAGATGAGGACTTGCCGAGGGCCGAGACGGATGGTCGCCGGGGTCGCCAAATGTCCGCCGGGAGTTGCTGATCTCCACTAAAAACAAGTGGCTTCCCGCGGTGCCCGCCCGGGCAGATATACGGCGGCTTGGACCCCGCCTCCGGTGGCAACTAGGAGAATGAAATCGAGAGAGGACCTGTTTCTGATTGTAGTGCTTCGATTGCGGATTGCGACTAAAGAGGGTGGCCGCTTTGATCGGGGACTGCGATTCCGAGAGGAGCCGCTCGATTGCGGATCGCAGCTCGACAAGGAGCTGTTGCGTCGATTCGGGATGGGAGCTCAAGCACCGCTCGATCCCGTATGAGGACCTCGACGGCGACGGCGACGGCGCAAGGAGGAGCTGGATACACGGCAGGCGGCGGGGGAACCAGGCCCTCCAACGGGCCGACCCGAACACGCAAATTTGTTGGGGACGAAAAATTGACCCGTGCAGCTTCCGGAGGTCTAAAAAAACAATCGGTGAAGCAGGATATTTAGTTTTTATCAACGGATTCGCTGCCGCGCAGCAGAATCTGAACCAAAAGGGCGAACCCATAAAATCCGATTCCAGAAATCCGCTGTCAAAATCTGAACCAAAAGCCGAAGCAGCCCAGGATGTGCTTTTCAAAATCTGATTTCGCTGCGGGTCAAAATCTAAAAATGTCGTACCAGCTGGTTTGCCAAATGACCTACATATTTTTCATATCAGATTTTCCATAACTATTTTTCCACAGTGAATTTTTCACAGCTGCTTTTAGAAATCCACAGCCCCAAACAGGGCCTTTGGCCCCAGTGCCACATATGTCCAGTTTTGGCCTTCTATTTTCTCAATCGCTAGGAAATTTTGGCGGGATGGAAGTTTCAGCTCACGCCCTCCATTCCGCCGTCGTCGCCACCATATCTCGATGTCGATTCCTGCTGCCCCTGGCCACGCCGCGCCATCAAGTAGCTCCCCGTCGCCCGCTGCATCTTTTCCACCACTTTGGGAGCTCGCGGGTGGCCATTCCTTCCTGCACGCGTGGCCGCAGCTACCATGGATCCGCAGCGGAGCTCCGCGCGAGGCCTTGTTGCGGTCAGAAGAGGCTGCTTTGAGCGTGACTGAGCCATGAATTCATGCTCGTAGCCGCCACGTCTGCTGGGCGCCGTGAGTTTGGGGCCGCGCAACCGTGTGGAAGTAGGGGACGGATTTGCTACCACCGTCGATGGGAAGAAGCGTTGTCTTTGTGACCGAAGATAATTTTTCTAGTGGTTTTCGTCAGTTTTAATTTTAGGAGACAGGCGATATGTAGATTAAATTGTGGATTTTTTTAGATGGATATTTATAGGAGTTCATCGTCGTTGCCACTGTCAGATGGTTCTGGCATAGAGGAATTGCGTTAGACGATGATGTTGAGCACCTCGTCTTGTTGCATCCCGTTTAAGAATTAGAGGATGGCAAGAAGGAGTGGTTGCAAAAAACACCACATTGAAGCGTAGGGTTGCAGAAAACACTCTTCTATGAAAATGTTGCAGAAAACACCAATTTTTAGCCTAATCATTTGCCGAAAGCACTGAACCATATGTTTGAGCATTTTAAGCTCTATTATGACAGGTGGGGCTCTGTTTTGGTAACGTGGCATAACAGCCCTGATCTGATGCCGTCTAACGGCACTACAGTTATATCGGACGCATCGTCCGGGTCAAAACCGCATCGAACCGGCCCTCTCCTCACATCACTCGCATCTGGCTCGCCCTTTCCTCACTCTCTATTCTTCTCCCTCGCAACCACCCCAACCGTCGGTCGTCGTCCTGTTGCTCCATCGCACCATGGTGTCGTGGAACGACGGCGGTACCAATGAGGATTCAGTCGTGAACGACACCTCCTTCTGCGATGGCATCATCAAGGTCAGTTTGTTAGAGAGCTAGAGCTAGGGTTAGGGTTAGTGTATTGGGGATTTTGTGAATCAGCTCGATCTGAACCTAGGGATTTCTTTGTTTGCTCCCGCAGATTCCTGCTACCATGCACAATCCAAATTTATGCGACACTGACGCAGATGTCAGTGTGTTGTGCGAACATGACGAGTCGGCAGAGCACTTTTGTTGCATTTGAAGGGATGCACATCGGCATGAGGTTTCTTGGATGTTCTCAGAAGGTATGCTTCAGAACATGTTTAGTGGAAATTGCTCATTGGATGTATTTAATGCTTGGTCCACATTGTTTGATCTGGTCAGTGCTTGATGCTTTGTTTTATCAAGTTGTTTAGCTTTGTTAAGTGATTGGTCTTTGTTTAGGCCTGTGTTGTCATTAGTGCATGGTAGTCATTGTTTATTGTGGTAAGTGATTAATTAAAAAGCTGATGGCAGTGGTCATTGATTATTGAACCTCTTTAACAGTGGATGTCTTTAATAAACATGTTGATTCCAGCGGTCTCTATAATACTACCTATTGTCTACCTACAATGCTATTTGTTTATGTTAAGAGTGGGCATGGCACTGCAGTTTGTACATACCACTCACTTAGCTTATTCTTTAATGGTTTATTGTTTGTTTTATAGGAAGGCATAAATTGTGGAGTAGTTCAATGGATTGATTTTGAACGGTCAGACTCAATGGAGAAGGCATTGACCAAGTTGTGGGATATGTATGAGGAGAGTAAGGCAGCTAGGACCACTGACAATCTTGAGAGTTCATTTAGAATTCACCACCTGACTGAAGAGAAGCAAAAACTGTAGGAAAACTATGAGAAGTTGATGTAGGGTGGAACCCTAATCGGCCGATCTTTCACGATAGGAGTGGATCCCGCGATGAACATGAAGAACACGAGGAGGGAAACGAGGGAAAACCCGAGGGAAACACAAGAGAAACACTAAACCAACAAGAAATAGTCACACATGTGCTAGATCCTCGAGTACATAAGAGATCACACGGTACACGATCAACTAGGGACGATACAAAGGTAGCCGGTCTTCCCCGTGAGGAGGTCTTGAGGTTCTTCCCGTAAAGGGGTCTTGAATCCGCTTGGGGGATCTTCTCCGAGGAGGCGCTGTCTCCGAGGAGAAGGTAACCAAGTGGATGAGCAAAGCTCTCACACAAAATATGAGCTAATCATTTGCTACCCCTAAAACATAGGTAGGAGAAGAGTATATATAGTCTAGGGGGCGAAGGGGTACACGGGCCTCGGCCCTTACACTGTGCGCGGACAGGGGAGGCCAGACGTCCGGGCGTCGGGCCGGATGTCCGGGCGTTCGCGGAGGGCCAGATGTCCGGGCTGAGGAGGCCGGATGTCTGGGCTGGTGAAGCTGGCCATGTCGCTCTCGGGTCCGGGGGTGTCCTAATTTACGGGCAGGAGGCCAGATATCCGGGACCTCGGGAAGGGCCGGATGTCCGGGCTTGCGGGGCCGGATGTCCGGGGCCTGTAGGCGCTTGGTGGTTGAGCAGCTGTAGTGGACGACGCTCCAGGGGCCGGATGTCCGAGGTCACGGCCGGATGTCCGGGGCCTGGGAGATGTTCTTGGCTCCTTCCGTTGGTTCTCTTCATCCGTGGACTTGGGGTCTTGTTCGTCTTCACGTGCATCTTCGGGAGGGCCCTCTTGGTACCTAATCATGTACAACGTCTCGGACTTAGGTAGTAGCCATGTCTCGAGAGGATCATATGTAATATCACTAAGGAGAGAAGTCACCTTGGTCTCGAGAGCTCTAGCTCTAACTCGTGTCATGGGTCCTCTTGGCTCTTGTTGAGGCGATGGTAGGTCCATGGGGATGACCGTAGGATTCTCCGCATCATCTCCCCTCCCTTGGGGAAGATCCGACCTCAGATCGAAATCCTCATCACCATGGTAGGGCGAGAGATCTTTGATGTTGAAGATGTCGCTCACGGAGTACTTGTCGCGCGGGATGTTGATCTGGTAGGCATTGTTGTTGTAGCGTTCAAGCACCTTGAAGGGTCCATCCGCTCGTGGTCGAAGTTTGGACTTGCGTTCGTTGGGGAAGCGGTCCTTGCGAAGGTGTAGCCACACAAGATCTCTAATGTTGAATACCATGGGGTGCTTGTTGATGTTGCACTTGGTCGCAAGTCATTGTACTTGGTGCTCGATGGTTTGCCTTGTATCCTCATGCACCGTCTTGAGATGGTTCACACGTGCACTTGCGTCCATATTGATGCGCTCTTGTAGTGGTAGAGGGAGAATGTCCAATGGGGACAGGGTTGAATCCATAGACGACCTCGAAGGGGGACTTGCCGGTTGTTGAGTGTCTTGCGCGGTTGTAGGCGAACTCGGTGATAGGTAGGCACTCCTCCCACTCCTTGATGTTCTTCTTGATGAGTACTCGAAGTAGAGTGGAGAGTGTGCGGTTTGTCACCTCCATTTGGCCGTCGGTTTGAGGATGGTAAGCCGTGGAGAAGAGTAGCTCGATTACGAGCTTGGCGCATAGGGTCTTCCAAAAATAGCTAAGGAACTTGACGTCGCGGTCCGAGACGATCGTCTTTGGCACTCCATGAAGATGCAAAATTTCCATACAAAAGAGATTGGCAACATGTGAAGCATCGTCTATCTTGTTGCAAGGAATGAAATGTGCCATCTTTGAGAATCGGTCCACAATGACAAATACCGAATCCTTCCCATTTTTAGTCCTAGGCAAGCCAAGTACAAAATCCATGCTAATGTGTCTTCCCATGGTTGGTATGGAATTAGTAGAGGCATGTAAAGGCCATAGGATTGAGCTTTAGACTTAGCTTTGCGACATGTAGAGCATCGGTTGGTGAAGCGATTGACGTCACGAAACATCTTGGGCCAATAGTAGTTCTTGGAGAGTGTAGCAAAAGTCTTGTCGCGTCCAAAATGTCCCATTAAGACTCCTCCATGAGATTCCTGCAAAAGCAACAAACGAAGAGAAGACTCGGGGATGCAAAGCTTGTTAGCTCTCATAAGATATCAATATTTGATGTAATAGCGTTCCCAAGAGTTATGCGACAAGCACTTGGCATAAGGAGTAGCAAAAGTAGGATCATGCTCATACACGTCTTTTATGTGCTCAAAGCCAATGACATTCAACTCAAGTTGATTAACAAGCATGCATATGCGGGAAAGGGCATCTGCTACAATATTTTCCTTACCTTTAATGTACTTGATGACATAAGGAAAAGACTCAATAAATTCACTCCATTTAGCATGACACTTATTCAACTTGGTTTGGCCCCTAAGGTACTTGAGCGTTTCATGATCGGTATGAATGATAAATTCATGAGGGCGAAGATAGTGTTCCCATTCATGCAAAACGCGGACTAAAGCATATAGCTCTTTGTCATATATGGGGTAATTGAGTTGCGCTCCGAAAAGTTTCTCACTAAAGTAAGCTATGGGGCGCTTCTCTTGCATTAACACACCTCCTATGCCATTACTGCTAGCATCGCAATGAATCTCAAAGGGTTTGTCAAAGTTGGGTAATGCAAGCATGGGAGCATGAGTAAGCAAATTCTTAAGCTCATTGAAAGCGGTATCTTGGGATGGTCCCCAAACAAAAGGCGCATTATTCTTACTCAAAGCATGCAAAGGCGAAGCAATGGTGCTAAAATCTTTCACAAAGCGACGATAGAAACCCGCAAGGCCAAGAAAGCTACGCACTTGTTGCGAGTTGGTTGGTTGTGGCCAAGTCTTAATAGCATTGATCTTGGACTCGTCAACATGAACACCCTTAGAAGAGACAACAAAACCCAAGAAAACAAGCTTATCAACGCCAAAAAGGCATTTCTCCATATTAGCATAGAGACGCTCTTTTCGAAGAGTTTGTAAAACGGTGCGGACATGGGTGACATGCTCTTTGAGAGACTTGCTAAAAACAAGGATATCATCGAAGTAGACCGCAACAAACACACCAATGTAAGGGTGAAAGACATGATTCATAAGACACATAAATGTACCCGGTGCTTCTGATAGACCCATAGGCATGACTAACCACTCATACAACCCAAACTTGGTTTTGAAAGCGGTTTTCCATTCATCACCCTCTTGTATGCGGATTTGATAGTAACCACTCTTAAGATCAATTTTGGAAAATATAGTGGCACCACTAAGTTCATCAAGCATATCATCAAGGCGTGGAATGGGATACCTATAGAGAACGGTGATAGCATTGATAGGTCTACAATTGGAGCACATGCAAAATCTACCGTCTCGTTTTGGCACAAGAATGACCGGGAAGGCACAAGGGCTCAAACTTTCACGCACATGTCCATGGTCTATGAGATGCTTTACTTGCCTTTGTATTTCTTTGATTTCTTCAGGGTTGACGCGGTAGGGAGCTTTGTTCGGAAGAGGTGCTCCGGGATGAGGTCGATGTGATGCTCGATGCCTCATAGTGGAGGTAGTCCCGAAGGTAGCTCGTCGGGGAAAACATCATGAAATTCCTGCAAAAGAGAAGATAACACTAAAGATAGAGTGTGAGAGGTGTTAGCTTGTGTTTCATTGTCCTTGCACAAAAGGACGTAGTGTAGGACACTAGATGGGTTCTCACACGCTCCTCTTATCTCACTTTTGGTGGCAAATAGGACCAAGTTTTTCTTGTCGCTCATCATGGAGGCGCTCGATTTTGGCTTGTGGCACTCACTCTCTTTTTGGTGGTTCGCTCTCTCACTATACTCTCCACGATGGGTGGCTTGCTTGTCAGCGACCACTTGGCTTGGAGACATGGGACGAAGTACGTACTCATTTCCCTTCATCTTGAAGATGTAGTGGTTCATTCGTCCGTTGTGGATGACTCCTCTATCAAATTGCCATGGGCGTCCAAGGAGGAGGTGGCAAACAGTCATTGGAACGACGTCGCACTCTAAGGTGTCTTCGTAGGCGCCGATTTTGAAGGAGACTTGTACTCGATGATCGACTTGGATAGTGCTGGAGTCGCTAAGCCATTGCACTTTGTATGGATGTGGGTGCTTCGTCTTGGGAAATTGGAGCTTGGAGCAAAGTTCTTCACTTGAGAGGTTATGACAACTCCCTCCATTGATGATGACCTTGACGGATCGTCCATTGATGCCGGCCTTGGTATGAAAGATGTGGCATCGTTGGTCTTCTTCTTGGTGATGTTGGAGAGTTAAGACCTTGGATACAACAAGAGCGAGACTTGAATCTTCATCACAAAAAACTTGTTCCTCTTCATCATTCACTTGCCAGTGCATGGCGACGTGCTCAAGAGCGTCCATTTCTCCTTCACTCATCGAGTCGTAGGTGCCGTCGTCGTTGAAGATCATGGTCCGCTTGTTGGTGCACTCATAGGACTTGTGGCCTCGGCCTCCGCATGTGAAGCATTTGAAGGAACTTGTCTTGACAGTCTCATCGGTTGGAGTAGATGATGATGAAGCTCTCGGCTTGAAGTTGTTCGTTGTAGGAGGATGACTTGGAGTTGACGAAGCTTTCTTGGAACTCGACTTGTCGATGTTGCTTGTAGAAGGCTTGGTAGATGGTGTTGGAGTCGTTGAAACTTGGGTGTTGGAGAAGCCGTAGGACTTGGATGAGAACTTGGCATACTTGAAATCGTCTTGCACTTGACGTTCCGCTTTTGTAGCTTGATGCACGAGCTCAACGAGGTTCGAGTATGGTTGGAAGTCGGCGATCTTCTTGATAGGATGGTTTAGTCCATTCAAGAAACGTGCCATTGTTTGCTCATCATCTTCCGTGACGTTGGCTCTTATCATGGCAATCTCCATCTCCTTGTAGTACTCTTCAACGCTCTTGGTTCCTTGCTTGAGTAGTTGGAGTTTCTTGAAGAGGTCGCGGTTGTAGTAGGTAGGCACAAAGCGTGCTCTCATGACATCCTTCATTTGCGCCCAAGTAGTGATGGGTGGTTCACCTCTTGCCTCTCGGCGCTCGATAACTTGTTCCCACAAATGAGGACATAGTCTTGGAACTCAAGGGATGCCATTGCGATCTTCTTCTCTTCTTCATAGTTGTGCAAATGGAAGATTTTGTCGACCTTCAATGCCCATGATAGGTACTCTTCGGGATCATTGCTTCCATTGAACTTGGGCATGGTGAACTTTAGCTTGCCGTAGCATTGCTCTTCATTGTGTTGGGGTCGAGGATGATGACGCCCATGTTGTTGATGATTGTCCACCTCGTGTTGCTCTTGGCGAGGAGGGTTGTTGACCTCATGTTGGTCTTGTCATGGAGGATTCTCATTGCCTTCATGCTCTTGGTGAACTTGATGTCCTTGGGGTTCTTGAGGAGCTTGTGGAGGGGCTTGTCGAGCTCGAGGACAAACTTGAGGAACTTGATGATGCACATGTGATTGGTAAATCCTTTCTTGGACCTCTTCGCGAAGTGCTTCCTCTTGTTGACGCCGATGACGATTACGTGTGGTGACGGCGTGACTTGAATCTTGAATTGCATGTTGCGCCGCAAGTGCTTGAGCTTCACGGAGTTGTTGTTCTTGGCGTTGTGCCTCGGCATCTTGTGCATCTTAGTGTAGACACGCGCGCTCTTCCTCTTCATGTTGGCATTGTCGTTGCCGTTCTCGTGCTAGCGCAAAAGCCTCTTGGGTTTGACGTAGTCAGTGCTCTTGAGAGTTGGTGTCGCGTAGAGGATTGAGGCGAGCTTGAGGATCATTGCACGTGGCACGTCGAAGAGTGTTCGATGTTGGTGTACTTGAGCCTGAGAGGGTGAAGTCGGATTGTCGACTTGAGCGGCTCATTCTTGATGAGGACAAAGTGGAAGAAGAGCGGTTGAGCAACAAAGCGCGAATCTCGTCCATTCTTGCGTCGTTCTCTTGCTTGTGATCATCGAGCTTGTGGTCGAAGTAGTCCCTTGTACATTGCTCGGAGAGTCGCAAGCCAGCAGCGAGGTTGTCGATGCGTTCACTCATTGCTTGTTGCTCTTGATGAAAGCACGTTGTGCACCAAAGAGGTGGCTCTTGGTGACGCAGGAGTTCATATCGTCGTCGTGCTCAATGAAGAGTGGGTTGGTAGAAGTACTTGGCCTATCCATCATTCCAAGAGAAAAATGTGAGTGGTAGAAGGAGAAGAACGAATACCAAATGTACCTTGACCGAAGTTGAAAGTGGATCAATGATCACTCCAATGTGGACAAGGAAATAGCACAATTGGTACCAATTCTTGTCGGTTTCTCACACCTACACAAGTAAAAGCTTATGGTGGAGCTTGGTTAGGATGGTGGCACAAAATTTGATGCAATTGTAAGTGAGCTTCAATAGTGTTGGAAAAGATTCGCAAGATTGCAATGCAACAAGTAGACCAAGCAATATACGGTACATGGAAACACACACGCGAAAAGATAAGTGGGGTCGTGCAACCAAGGATGAGCCAAAATGTGGAATCCACAAAAATGCTCTTGTTGCACAACACTAGAGAGACGCTAGCACGATTGCACAATAGGCGGATACAAAGACTTGTGCACAACCTACTTAGCAAAAATGCGACGACTTCTATCCCAAGTATGCTCTATGTATGGTGTTTTGATGCTATGATCCAACATGATCTAGTATGACAAGCTTAATGTTGTATGATGCTATGGTTCTTGCTTAAAAGCTCTTTGCTTATCTTTCCTTTTTGCTTAAAAGCTTGTTTGGCTCTTTGTTGTTTGAGCTCTTTTCTCATGCAATGCTTCACGAACCAAGATAGCAATTGTGTATGCGATGACAACCTTGTGACACAAGAGATGATACCAAGATATGCAACAATGATGTATGTATGCTATGGGAAGTATGATCACTAATGTGCACAAGTCTCGTTGCCGACAATACTCAATGGCTAGTCTCGATGGGTAAGCGGCGCAATGGAGTAAGGCTATGATGGCTATCAAAGTAATGGCAAGAATGATATGTCCAATACCAAGGTGAGGTTACCATTTCTTGCGTACGGTATGGTGTCAAAATGGTGGCACGAATACCAAGATGTAGTCGAGGTGGTCATTGTTGATGATGCGTCCGTGACGAAGATGAGCGGTGGTGATGTTGATGTCGAACCGTACCTAAATAGCCAAAACACAAGTAGGACACGGAACCGCAACTCAAATTCTCAAAGAAAAATTGGACCAAGATTGTTGGAGTTGGAAGTGGTAAGCGATGGTGGTGATATGCGGTATATGGTGGTGCTATGCGGAAGTGGTGGAGGCATGCGGAAGTATATGTGGGCACCGGAACAAAATTTGGCGAAATATGGGCGGAAAATGGGCGGCGGAGAGGAAGTAATGCTGCCAGGTGCCGGATGTCTGGGATTTGGATCCGTGGATGGATTGAAAGATCTTCGCGAGGAGAGGTCAAATCCGGGAAAAATTCGGAGGAATTTGTGGATGGAAATTGGGGAAAAGTGGATGGAGAGCTAGATCTACCTGCAACACACAAAATTCGCGGATCAAACCCAAAAAAACTTCATCACACCAACAAATCACAAAAAAATTGGGGCTATTTTTGTGGGGAATTTTTGAATTAGGGACAAAATCAACAAAAACTAGGCTAGCAACACAACGGGGAGGCTCCAAAATCGTGATCAACGTGGCTCTTGATACCAAGATGATGTAGGGTGGAACCCTAATCGGCCGATCTTTCACGATAGGAGCGGATCGCGTGATGGACACGAAGAACACGCAGAGGGAAACGAGGGAAAACACAGGGGAAACACGAGAGAAACACTAAACCAACAAGAAATAGTCACACATGTGCTAGATCCTCGAGTACATAAGAGATCACATGGTACACGATCAACTAGGGATGATACAAAGGTAGTCGGTCTTCTCCGTGAGGAGGTCTTGAGGTTCTTCCCGTAAAGGGGTCTTGAATCCGCTTAGGGGATCTTCTCTGAGGAGAAGTTAACCAAGTGGATGAGCAAAGCTCTCACATAAAATATGAGCTAATCCTTTGCTAACCCTAAAACGTAGGTAGGAGAAGAGTATATATAGTCTAGGGGGGCAAAGGGGTACACGGGCCTCGGCCCTTACACTGTGCACAGACAGGGGAGGCCAGACGTCCGGGCGTCATGCCGGATGTCCGGGCTGAGGAGGCCGGATGTCTGGGCTGGTGAAGCTGGCCATGTCGCTCTCGGGTTCGGGGGTGTCCAGATTTCCGGGCAGGAGGCCGGATATCCGGGACCTCAGGAAGGGCCGGATGTCCGTGCTTGCGGGGCCGGATGTCCGGGGCCTGTAGGCGCTTGGTGGTTGAGCAACTGTAGTGGACGACGCTCCAGGGGCCGGATGTCTGGTGTCACGACCGGATGTCCGGGGCCTGGGAGATGTTCTTGGCTCCTTCCGTTGGTTCTCTTCATCCTGGACTTGGGGACTTGTCCGTCTTCACGTGCATCTTCGGGAGGGCCCTCTTGGTACCTAATCATGTACAATGTCTCAGACTTAGGTAGTAGCCATGTCTCGAGAGGATCATATGTAATATCACTAAGGAGAGAAGTCACCTCGATCTTGAGAGCTCTAGCTCTAGCTCGTGTCATGGGTCCTCTTGGCTCTTGTTGAAGCGATGGTAGGTCCATGGGGATGACCGTAGGATGCTCCGCATCAGAAGTTAGTTGGTGATGAATGCTCTTTTGGATGCCCAGGAGCAGAGGGATATGGAGTTAAGCTATCAGCAGGAGCAGAAGGACAATGTAGTCGTGAATATAGTTGAGCCAGAGAAAGAAGTTGGTAACTTGAAGGCAATGTGGTTAGGAATATGAAGCTGTAGGGAAAGTATGACACTCTTAAGCACCTGACAGGTGCTCCAGCCAATGTGATTAGGAATATGAAGTTCAATCATTTGAAGGAGAAGGAAAGGTTGATAGAAGAGAGGCTTAAGTTGGAGCATCTCATTTCTAAGCTTCAGAAGTCAGGGGAAAAGATAAAGCTGAAGCTTCTGGGGGTGAAGGCCATCTTAGATGATTAGTGTGCATCTAGTATGCATTGTTGAACTATGCTGTTGGATCCAGCAGTGTTGTATCCAGTACTTTAGTTTGAATTTGTGAACCAAGTGCTTTAGTTTGAATTTGTGAACCAAGTACTTTAATTATGTATTTTGTGAACTATGGTAGCTAGATCCAGTTCTGAAACTTGATGTGAGTCCAATTTGATGTTATGTGGTGCATGTGCTTAGTATAATAACATTTTATATGTTTAGGCCATTAAACCAAAGTGATGTCAATATGTTAAAGTGTCACCTAGATTCATGGATGCATTGACAAAATCACCCTAGGGTCACCTTAAGCCTAGATCCATCGACAAAATCACCCTAGAGTCACCTTAAGCCTAGATTCATCGAATCATCGACAAAATCACCCTAGGGTCACCTTAAGCCTAGATTCATCCTTAGAATACCATATCATTGGTCTGGTTTTTTTGGCCCCACTCTTATTGCCAAGCACAAATGCTAGTGGTACAACCCCGTCATCTTCCTCCTCCTTCAAATCATCAAGATTTGGATCCTCATCAGATGATGGTACCCAAACATCCTCAAAATCATGCTCCAGACTAGCATGTGATCTTGTGGTTGACCCCTTTCTTATTCTCAACTTCTTCCTCTTTTGACCCTGTGGTACCACATCTTCAAAATCCTCATCCTCTCCATTCTCCTCTTGCACTTCATCTACTTCTAGCTCATAAGGTTCTTTGATGTTAGTGTCGCCTTCAAAGTGTAAAAGTGGGTCCTCTCTCTGCCCTCATCTCAGCCATCTTAGCCATGAAATCCTCATCTTCCTCCAACTCAGAGTCATCTCCAGTTAGTACAACATGAAGTTTTCTTTTAAGTGCCCGCACCCTCTCAACACTCTTCTTATGCTTCTTAAACCTGTGGATTTGAGTCCTCCTATTAAGCTCCATAGTTCTTTCCAACTCCTCTTGCTCCAAATCAACATCTCCTAGATTGCCTTATCCGTAACAACATCTGCTGCAATGTGCGTAAGCAGATGGCTGCTTTGTTGTGTGGAGTAAAACTGGATTAGCTGTGCCTCCTGCTCATCAACTTGTGCCACTCTCTTTGATAATTTGGATGGTGACCCTGTACACCACCCATGATCACTGACCTCATTGATACATCTCCAACGTATCTATAATTTATGAAGTATTCATGCCATGTTTACAACAATTTTATATGGTTTTGGTATGATTTGAATGAAACTAACCCAGACTGACGCTGTTTCCAATAGAACCACCGTGGTGTTGTTTTTTGTGCAGAAATAAAAGTTCTCGGAACTGGACAAAACTTTTTGACAAATTTTTTGGAAGAAAAGAGAAATAATGGAGCAAAGAACCACCAGAGGCCCCCCTGCTGCCCACAAGACACCAGGGCGCGCCACCCCCTGGCGCGTCCTGGTGGGTGGTGGGCCCCCTAGGGCCCATCTTCACGTGAAACCAACGCCAAAAAATCCTATAAGTACAGAAACAACCCTAGATCAGAAGTTCCGCTGCCGCAAGCCTCTATAGCCATGAAAAACCAATCTAGACCCCGTCTCGGCACCCTGCCGAAGGGGAAAATCATCACCGGTGGCCATCTTCATCATCCCAGCGGCCACCACGATGAGGAGGGAGTAGTCCACCCTCGGGGCTGAGGGTTTGTACCAGTAGCTATGTGTTTAATCTCTCTCTCTCTCTCTCTCTCGTGTTCTTGATTTGGCACGATCTTGATGTATCGCGAACTTTGTTAATATAGTTGGATCATATGGTGTTTCTCCCTCTCTATCTTGTTGTGATGAATTGAGTTTTCCCTTTGAGATTTTGCTATTATCATATTGAATACTTTTATGGATTTGAGAGCACTTGATGTATGTCTTGCTATGAATACCCGTGGTGACAATGAGGTATCATATTGATTCACTTGATATATGTTTTGGCACTCAACTCATGGATTCCCGAGGTGACATTGGGGTAATCTATGCATAGGGGTTGATGCATGTTTTCGTCCTTCTTTCTCTGGTAGAAATCTTGGGGCACTCTTTGAGGTTCTTTGCACTACAAAAAAAATACACTTCCGTGATGATACATGTTTGTCACAGTAGGTCGCGTTTTTTGTCATGCATGTACATCCATAACAATTTTATGACAGAATCAAGATAGTCATACATGTGCTGTCGTAGAAGTGTTCCATGACATTACCAAAATTATCATCATGGAAGTGTCCACTTCCATGACGATAAATTGCGCGTCACAGAAGTGCTTTTGTCAAGGGTGACCGACACGTGGCATCCACTGTAATAGAACGTTGTTAAGCTATCGGGTCCGGTTTTGGATCTGATAACCCGTTAACAACCCGGACCAATGGGGATTTTCCACGTGTAAAATCATCATTGGCCAGAGGAAACACGTATTGCCTCACCGTTGGGACAGATGTCATCCATTCATTGCACAGGAGGCGCCTATGAGAGGTCGACACATGGCACGACCCAACAGTGGCCCATTCCGGTGAAAAAGGCCGGCCCAGTAAAAATTAGCAGGCCGGCCCATATAAGGCCTACTTGTGTCAGGTCCATTTAAGCCCACGGCCCATACGAGATGTGCCAATTCGGCCCGTCAACGGCCCGTTACAGATTTGACACCATTGCAGCCCATCGTCAGTTCGAGCCCATTAACAGCCCACTATATATTTGGGCTCAATATCGACCCGATGAGATTTCGGCCTGTTAACGGCCCATTCAATGGATGGGCCAATTTTCACGATGTACATCTTTCGGCCTTTTAGCGACCCATTTAAATGTTGGGCTAATTTCCGGCCCGGTGTGTCTTTCAGCCTGTTGATGGCCCATAAATGAGTTGGGCCATTTGTAGTCGGACCTGAGTTTCGGCCTTTTAGCGACCCATTTAAGTGTTGGGCCAATTTCCGGCCCTGTGTGTCTTTCAGCCTGTTGACGGCTGCCGGTGTCAAAACCGGCGGATCTCGGGTAGGGGGTCCTGAACTGTGCGTCTAGGCTGGATGGTAACAGGAGGTAGGGGACACGAAGTTTTACCCAGGTTCGGGCCCTCTTGATGAGGTAAAACCCTACGTCCTGCTTGATTAATATTGATGATATGGGTAGTACAAGAGTAGATCTACCACGAGATCAGAGAGGCTAACCCCTAGAAGCTAGACTATGGTATGATTGTATGTTGTGATTGTTGTCCTACGGACTAAAACCCTTTGGTTTATATAGACACCGGAGAGGGTTAGGGTTACACAGGGTCGGTTACAAAGGAGGAGATATTCATATCCGTATTGCCTAGCTTTCCTTTCACACCAAGTAGAGTCCCATCCGGACACGAGACGAAGTCTTCAATCTTGTATCTTCATAGTCCAACAGTCCGGCTAATGGAGATAGTCCGGCTGTCCGGAGACCCCCTAATCTAGGACTCCCTCAGTAGCCCCTGAACCAGGCTTCAATGACGATGACTCCGGCATGCAGTATTATCTTTGGCATTGCAAGGCGGGTTCCTTCTCTGAATACATCACAAAAGAATTTGAATACGAGGATAGTGTCCGACCCTGCAAAATAAGTTCCACATTCCACTGCAGAGAGAATAATTTTTTCACAGATCTAATTTGTTGGCTTGTTTTGGCAGTATGACGTTATGTCATGGCTCGGTGATTATTCGAACCGTTTCTTTTAACCAGCTCCACACATAAAGCGAGGCGGTTTCTTGACACGTCTTGCCGAAGCGGAGATCGTGTTCCCCCAATTACGGGATTCTCATTAATGCGGTCGTGGGTAACCCAAACGTATCTAGGACTCCTAGATTATAGGCAAGTCCCAAATGGCTACAGAGAGGACGCTTGATATTCACCCTCTTTATAAGGGGACAAGGTTTTCGCTTTTTCCCTTTCGTGCTCAATCGAACCCTTCCCCCGCCTCGAGTTCTAACACCCAAAGCCCAGGTTAGGTGCTCCGGATCTTCAATCATGTCCGGATCCAGCCTTCAAGGCCGATGGGCACCCTCCTCCGTTATGGAAGAGGACATTAAGAAGTTGAGGGAGGCCAGATACCTGACCGCCGAGGTTTCGCATCGGCTGCCTGCTCGAGGGCAGATCGTCCCTACTCCCGAACCCAACGAGAATGTTGTGTTCGTCTCCCACTTCCTCCGAGGTCTAGGCCTCACTCTGGATCCTTTCGTCAGGGGTTTGATGTTCTATTACGGGCTAGATTTCCACGATCTAGCTCCGGACTCCTTTCTCCACATCTCGACATTTATTGTCATGTGTGAGGCCTTCCTCCGCGTTACCCCTCACTTCGTCCTGTGGCTCAAGACCTTTGAAGTAAAACAGAAGATGATCGAGGGGCAACATGCAGCATGCGGAGGTGCATCAATAGGCAAGATGGCAGGAGCTCCATGGCCGAAAGGTTCCTTTCCAGAGGTGTCCGGATTATGGCAACGGGAGTGGTTTTACGTCACGGCTCCCAGAAGTGCCAAGTGGGCGGCTGCCCCCACTTTCCGCTCGGGCCCCCCACCACAACTGATGTCATGGATTAGCAGAGGTCTGAGCTGGGGTCCAGCCAAGGACGTGCCTATACTACAAAGCCGCATCCGAGATCTCTTCGAGGAAGATTTTAATTTGGTTGCGGTAATACAAGTTATGCTGGTTCGTCAAGTCCAGCCTTGCAAACGCCGGCCCCTTCGCTTGTGGGAGTTCAACCCAGAGGGACCACGTGCCATTCAAAGTTTCCTCGGCCTGACGCACGAGGAGATGTACAAGTCATTCTTCGGACCTCAAGTAGAATGTCCGGATATTACCGAGGACGTGGGCCTGAGCAGTAACCGCGCCACCGAACAAGTAAGAAATCCTCTAGCCGAACACACTGTCTTTTATTCGAAGTTATTTCTGAGAGTTTGCTTTTTGACCAAGACTGGCTAACAAAGGCGAAGATGATTTGGTGTTTGGCCCCCCTCCCTGAGGGTTTGGAAAATCCGGTATTGGAAAAGATGCTCGAGGTCGCACCTTGCCCGGAGCCCTTGAAGGAAGATACCAAGGGGATAATACGGGCGGACGCGGGCCCCCGTCGCTGGCCGTTCCAACCAAGGGAACGAGCGTCACCACGAAGGAGGACGACCGGGGGAGGAAAAGGACTGCTTCCGAGGATCCGGAAGTCGAAGCCTCCAAGCGGGAGAAGAAGTCTCCCACAGAGGGTCCTGCCTCGGGGGGTGCTTTTGCCGCACAAAGTCCGCGGGGGGATCAACCCTCCAACGAGTCGTAAGTGATCCAAAATACTTTAATAGTAAAGGTATGCTATCTCTTTTCTCTGAGAAAATAACCACTGCATATATCTTGCAGTTCGGGCCTTAGCCCCTCTCAAATGAGCTCGTCTTTAGGGGATCTTCTTCCAGAGATGATGGAGAGCGAAATGCCTCCCCCGGACTCCTCCGCTCCAGAAGCGAGCGACCCCGAAGTGTCGTCACGGAGGGCCTCTCCGGATCCGGCGAGGCCAGAAGATAATCCCGTAGACCCTCGAAGTCCCCAGTGTCCGGCTCCCGAAGAGAGCGTACAAAAGAGTCCGGCACCGTCTGGTGTGCGGTCGGACGTTCTGAGGGAGTTGGTGGGGCGAGCGGCCATCTCAGAAGAACACCGTATGCTGATGGGTACGGTGATGGAGAGAATCTCGTCCGCCGAAAGTGGATTACATGAAGCCTTTATGAGTCTACTGACAGGCTTTGAGGTGCGTGAGATAATATGTGATAGTACGTCACATGTTAGGTGTGCCCTGTATAGATAGTAGCCCCTGACACTCTGGTTGTCATCAAGAACGGCGGCGAACAGAGGATCATATTCCCAGGCAATAACCAGACTGCCCCTATGTGCAGGTGGTGGAAGCTCCGGTGGCTAGCCGGACTAGTGAGTTTGCCAAATTAAAACGTCAACTGGATGCGGCAGACGCCAACATCGAGCTTGTTAACAAGAGGCTTGACGAGGCACAGGGTAAGTGTTATTTATCCGGTGAACACCATATAGTAAGAGCAGCATGATGCCAGTATCTTTAATATGTTGTGACTGCAGATGGAGCTGCCACCGTGGAAGCCTTGCAAGCAGAACTTTCCCGAGCCAAGGAACAAGCGAGGATTAGTAATGCGGCTGCTTTGAAGGCGGCCGAAGAATTGAAAGCCGAGAAGGCCGCACATTGCGAGAGCCAAGAGAAGATGGCCAAGATGGCCGTAGAATTAAAAGACACTGCCGACCGTTGCCGGGTCCTTGAAAAAGAAAACCGAGCGAAGGCAACGGACCTTGAGAAGGCCGCGGCAGCGGATAAAGACACCCGTTCTACTATGAGAGCGAAGAAGGAGGAGCTGCGGGAAGCCGTGGATATTGCGGCTGGGAAACCATTCATGTTACGGAGGAAGTTCGGAGATCCACGGTATGCCCCTCTGGATCGGCTGTGGAGTTTGGCGGATGCGTAAATGGATTTGGCGGCGAGCGCTGCCGATGCGGCCAAGTACTTCCAAGGTCAGACAGATCATGAAGTGGACAAGCTGTTCTGGACGCAATTCCACGTTCCAGAGCGTCCGCTTTCATTGACTAACCATCTAGCCGAATGGGCCGAACTGAATAGGTTGTCCGGACTCGCCATGAGGTCTGTTGTGGATCAGCTATAGCCGGAAAGGCCAAAGCCAAACAACTATTTCAGCTTAGTGCAACAGTTCCTTGATGCAGTGCCGCACATTAATGCGATGAAGAGGTCGGCGTGCATAGAAGGCTCGTGGATGGCCCTTGCTCGTGTTAAAGCATACTAGGCGGAGATGGACGCTACCACTGTTGCGGCGTAGGGTTCGGCCATAGGCCGGGTGGCTGCCGAGCACTATTTTGAGGAGGTTCTCGAGGGTGCTCGTTTGATAGAGGCCCAGTGCTCGAAGAATATTATGTTTGAGTGATATGTATTCTCATTGTAAGCACAATGCTTTTATGAAGTTTTTATAAGGTTATGTTTATACTTTTTGCCTGAAAGTAGTATGATACTGTAACACCCTCGATGCGACTATATCTCCCACGTGTCGAGGCACGACTTAGAGGCATAATCGCATTGAAGGCATAAGTCGCAAGTGAGGCAATCTTCACACAACCCATGTACATATAAATATGAAGGGGGAATCATAATAATAGTTGGCTTACACTCGCCACGTCACATCAAGGTACATAAAAAGCATCCATCATACAAACACTCATGGCCCGACTACGGCGCCAAAATAGAAAAGACCCCCCAACATGCGACTAAACCCTGGATCGAACCCCGAGCAGGCACCACTACTGATCATCAGGAAAAGAAACATAGTATCGCTAAGAGTCCTCGTCGTACTCCCACTTCAGCTCGAACGCACCATCCGGAGGAGTATCATCGGTCCCTGCATCTGGTATAATAGTGATCTGTGAGCCACAAGGACTCAGCAATCTCGCACCCTCGCGATCAAGACTATTTAAGCTTAATAGGTAAGGAAGGGGTAATGTAAGTGGAGCTGCAGCAAGCGACTAGCATATATGGTGGCTAACTTATTCGCAAAAGAGAGCGAGAAGAGAAGGCAAAGCACGAGCGGTAACTAAGTAGAGCAGACTACGCAAGCATAACTCCAACGCCGTGTCCACTTCCTGGACTCCGCCGAGAAGAGGCCATCACGACAACACACGCAGTTGATTCATTTTAATTAATTAGGTTCAAGTTGTCTACAACCGGACATTAACAAATTCCCATCTGCCCATAACAGCGGGCACGGCTTTCGAAAGATCAATCCCTGCAGGGGGGTCCCAACTTAGCCCATAACAAGCTCTCACGGTCAACGAAGGAATAGACCTCCACCCAGGACCCACCGATCAGACTCGGTATCCCGGTACAACAAGATGATTCGACAGGTCAAAACTAGTCCAGCAACACCGCCCGAATGCGCCGACAAATCCCGATAGGAGCTGCACATATCTCTTTCTCAGGGCACACTCAGATAAGCAATCCGTACAACTAAAACCAGCCCTCGGGTTCCCCCAAGGTGGCGCTGCAAGGGGCTCTAGTTCGGACCAACACTCAGAGGAGCACTGGCCCGTGGGGGGGCTAAAATAAAGATGACCCTCGGGCTCCGGAAACCCAAGGGAAAGAAAAGGGTAGGTGGCAAATGGTAAAACCAATGTTGGGCATTGCTGGAAAAGCTTTAACCAAGGTGAACTATCAAGGGGTTCCCATTATAGCCCAACTGCGTAAGGGACGCAACAAACCGGGAACATAACACCGATATGACGGAAAACTAGGGCGGCAAGAGTGGAACAAAACACTAGGCGAGAGGCCGAGCCTTCCACCCTTTACCAAGTATATAGATGAGTAAAGATAACATAGCAATATAGTGATATCCCAACAAGTAAATAAATGTTCCAACAAGGAACGGCTCCAATCTTCACCTGCAACTAACAACGCTATAAGAAGGGCTGAGCAAAGCGGTAACATAGCCAATCAATGGTTTGCTAGGACAAAGGTGGGTTAGAGGCTCAATCATGGCAATTGGGAGGCTGACAAGCAAGTGGTAGGCATCGTAGCAATGGCATAGCAAAAGAGAGAGCAAACTAGCATAGCAAAGATAGTAGTGATTTCGAGGGTATGATCATCTTGCCTGCACAGTTGTCAGAATTGACTGGATCCTCAAAAGCAAACTCAACGGGCTCCTCATTAGCGAACTCGTCTCCCGGCTCTACCCAACAACACAAACAAGCAACAAGGATACAATCAACCACGTGCAAGGGCAACCAATACGATGCAAAGATGATATGCTATGCGGGATGCGATGCGGGATGCAAGAATGCAACAAGTAACAGGAAATGCATGAACCTGGCCTCAACTTGGAAATCCAAGTGTGCCACTGGATAGAGGGGAAGAAATCCCCTGAAAACGATATAAAGATCATGGCAATCGGAGCTACGGTTAAGAAATGGCAAGCGTTTTACTAAACGAACCGATCTGCGATTTACAGTAACATGCCTCCTAAATGCAGCAACATGAACATGCTACAGCCACCCAACATGAAAACAAAATACATGGCAGTGATGTACTCATCAAGCTTAACAAATCATCATGACTGAGGCATGGGCAAATTCATCCATTAAGGGCTTCAAACAAGCATGGCAAAACTGAATAAGCAAAACAGATTTCAGACTTAGCGAAATTAACGCTA
The DNA here is from genome assembly GCA_034509565.1 of Triticum monococcum. Classification (NCBI taxonomy): domain Eukaryota; kingdom Viridiplantae; phylum Streptophyta; class Magnoliopsida; order Poales; family Poaceae; genus Triticum; species Triticum monococcum. Next base: position 145,413,543 of record CM067846.1, on the reverse strand, counting down.
GTCTGGAATTTCAGACCACGATGCCCTCTTCGGAGCAGCAAAACAACATGAAGGAAAACCTGAACATGGCAAGTAAGAGCATGGCATGGAGCTACTCAACAAGCTTAACAAAACACCCAAAATGACCTGGGGTCAAAAGGGTTCACAAAATACTCTACCGAGCACACGAACATCGATGAAACACAATCAGTTTTCAGACTTAGTGAAAACTGGGACATGCTGAAATAATAACTCACGGAGGCATATAAACGAGCTCGATGCTCTCACTACGGTGCAAGTCATGGCAAGGCAAGCATATATCCATTAAGAAGGCACACAATGCTAGCTAGACATGGCAAGAACAATGGCATAGCATGCATGGATCACTAGCAATCACTCCGGCAAAATCGCAAAAGAGTTAACGATCTGCCCAAAACAGCAACTATCCAAAAGTTGAGCTCGCTTGAGTCAACCTCGGGTGCTCCAACACAACAAGTAAAGACATGGATGGATTAAGCACAACAAGCATAACAAATCACTCTTACTGATCATCCTCAAAAGAGGCACGGATCACTAGGAAACAAGCCGGACATATAGCATCGTGAGCTAAAACGGCTCAGACTTAGTGAAAATCACTAAGTCCCTGAAATCTGAAATCTCAGGTAGCCCTCTTCGCAAGCTTGCACAAGACAACTCACATATCCTAAAAATACATGGAAGGCACCTCTGGAAAGAAGACAACATGCTTAACAATTCATCCCAAAGGGGCACAGGCATATCATGCACGGATTAAATATGGCAAAAATGACAAAGGTGCATGTTGGATTAACGGATCTGCAATTTAACTCAACATGCCTCCTTCCAACAGCATTTTGGGCAACAAGATGACCTCAAATGCAAATGATGCAATGGAATGAAATGATGTACTCGTCGAGGCGAAGAATTTGACATATAATACGCCCAAATCGGAGCTACGGATGCAAAGATATGGCAGGTCAAACGGAGCATCTAGGATCAAAATTTCTGTGACTTAGAAAAAAAAACCACCCTAGGGTTTACTGTAGCAGCGCGATCCGGATCCGGATCCGACGGGCACTGTAGCTCGGACCCGAGCCGGCGATGGCGGCGGCCGCCGGCGGAGGCGGCGGGGAACGCCGGCGAGGGGTGACGGCGAGGGGCGCCGGGGTGGCGCGGGGAGCCCCGGGGGAGGGCCGGCGAGGTCCGGCCGGACCGGGCGAGGGGAACCGCGGGCACGGCGGCGGCGGGGCCACCGGAGCGGCTCGGGCGAGGTGGCGCCCTCACCGGAGACGGCGCGCGGCGGCGGGGCTCGCAGCGCCGGCGGGGAGGCGGCGCGGCTGCGGGGAAGAAGGCGCGGGCGAGGCGCGCGACCTCTGGCCCGGATCGGCGGCGGGCGGGCCGGCCTCGGGCCCGAGTGGGCCTGCGGCGGCGAGCGGCGATGTGGTCCGGGGCGTGCCACGTGGCGGCTCCCGGTTGGTGGAGGCGGATCGGGCGGACGTGTCCGGCCCGATTCGGACACGTCCGGCGGCGAGGGGAGCCGATTTAGGGTTTCGGGGGGGAAGGAAGAGATCCGAAAACGGGGGTCTATTTATAGAGGTAGAGGGAGCTAGGAGTGTCCAAATGAGGTGCGGTTTTCACCCACACGATCGTGATCGAACGACCGAGACGATGGAGCTGAGTTTGGTGGGTTTTGGGCCAAAATGGAGGGGTGTTGGGCTGCACACACACGAGGCCTTTTCGGTCCCTCGGTTAACCGTTGGAGTATCAAACGAAGTCCAAATGACCCGAAACTTGACAGGCGGTCTACCGGTAGTAAACCAAGGCCGCATGGCAAGTCTCGGTCCAATCCGGAAATGTTTAATCCCCACACACGAAAGAAAACTAGAAATGGCCACCGGAGGAGAACGAAGCGCCGGAATGCAAAACGGACAACGGGGAAAATGCTCGAATGCATGAGATGAACATGTATGCAAATGCAATGCACGTGATGACATGATATGAGATGCACGAAAACAAAACAACACACGGAGACAGAGACCCGAACCCGAGAATTAAATATAACTTAATGCCAGAAACGGCATGAGTCGGAGTACAATTGAGGAAGGTTACATATGGGGCGTTACAACACTCCACCACTACGAAAAGATCTCGTCCCGAGATCTAGGACTGAAAGAACTCCGGGTACTCAGAACGGAGGTGATCCTCGCGTTCTCAGGTAGCTTCACGGTCGGAATGGTGTGACCACTTGACTTTGAGAAACTTGATTGACTTGTTGCGAGTTTTGCGTTCAGTCTCTTCAAGGATTGCAACTGGGTGCTCACGGTAGGAGAGATCTTCTTGGAGCTCAATGTCCTCGAAGTTGACGGTGCGCTCAGGCGTCTTGAAGCACTTACGGAGTTGCGAGACGTGGAACACATCATGAACATTGGCAAAGGTTGCAGGAAGCTCGAGTTGATAGGCGAGGTCGCCTCTCTTGCTGACGATCTTGAAAGGCCCGACGTATCTTGGGGCAAGCTTCCCTTTGATACCGAAGCGACGAGTCCCTTTCATTGGAGAGACGCGGAGGTAGACATGATCTCCGATCTCGAAAGCCAAATCACGGTGCTTGCTGTCGTAGTAGCTCTTCTGACGAGACTGGGCTGCTTTGAGGTTATCACGAATGACCTTGCACATTTCTTCTGCTTCTGTGATCAGGTCATTACCCAGCAGCTGACGTTCACCGGTTTCAGACCAGTTGAGAGGTGTACGGCACTTCCTACCGTACAGAATTTCAAACGGGGCCTTGCCGGAACTTGCTTGGAAACTGTTGTTGTATGAGAATTCAGCATAAGGAAGGCAATCCTCCCACTTCATGCCGAAGGAGATAACACAAGCCCTGAGCATATCTCCAAGAATCTGGTTGACACGCTCGACTTGACCGCTTGTTTGAGGGTGGAAAGCAGTGCTGAAACGAATGCTGGTGCCCATGGCCTTCTGAAAAGAATCCCAGAACTTGGAGGTAAAGATGCTGCCACGGTCTGAAGATATCACTTGAGGAATACCGTGCAGAGAGACAATGCGAGAGGTGTAGAGCTCCGCCAATTGAGCTGCAGTGATTGACTCTTTGATAGGCAGGAAATGAGCCACTTTGGTCAGCTTGTCGATGACAACGAATATAGCATCATTGCCACGCTTGGACTTAGGAAACCCAGTCACGAAGTCCATTTCAATGTGGTCAAACTTCCATTCTGGAATGGCGAGAGGTTGGAGGAGACCTGCTGGCCTTTGGTGTTCTGCTTTCACTCTTCTGCAGACATCACATTCATTCACGAACTGAGCGATCTCGCGCTTCATTCGAGTCCACCAATAAGTTTGCTTCAGGTCTTGATACATCTTCGTGCTCCCAGGGTGGATGGAGAGGAGAGAGTTATGAGCCTCATTCATGATCACTTTACGAAGTTCACCTTTGGGCACAACAATTCGATCCTCGAAGAAGAGAGTGTCCTTGTCATCAAGTCGGTAGCACTTGTACTTGGACTGACTCTTTGCAATACCAATCTTCACCTTTTTCACCATAGCATCAAGAAGCTGGGCTTGGAGAATCTGGTCTTCCAAGGTAGGAGAAACTTGAAGGTTGGCGAGGAAACCTTGAGGAACAACTTGCAGATTAAGTTTGCGGAAGGCTTCACAAAGCTCGGGTTGATAAGGCTTGAGAATCAGACTGTTGCAATATGCTTTTCTGCTCAAAGCGTCAGCAATCACATTAGCCTTGCCTGGAGTATACTCGATACTCGGATTGTACTCTTGAATCATTTCGACCCATCGAGTCTGCCTGAGGTTGAGGTTAGGCTGAGTGAAGATGTACTTGAGACTCTTGTGATCAGTGAAAATGTCCACTTTCCTTCCCAAGAGAAGATGTCTCCAAGTCAACAATGCGTGCACAACTGCCGCCAACTCGAGATCATGAGTGGGGTAGTTCTTCTCATTTGGCTTCAACTGGCGAGAGGTATAAGCAACAACTTTCTTCTCTTGCATCAGTACTGCACCGAGACCTTGGAGAGAGGCATCACAAAAGACCTCGTATGGCTTGGTTTCATCAGGCGGAGTTAGAACTGGAGCAGTGATCAATTTCTCTTTCAAAGCGTTGAAAGCAACATCACACTCCGGAGACCAAACGTACTTGACGTGCTTCTGAAGAAGATTTGAGAGAGGCTTCGCGATCTTGGAGAAGTTTTCAACGAATCTTCGGCAATAACTTGCAAGACCGAGGAAGCTACGGAGTTGATTCACATTCTGAGGAGGTTCCCAATTAACAATTGCAGACACCTTCTCAGGATCCACAGAAATGCCCTTGGCAGAGATAATATGACCAAGATAAAGAACTTCATCGAGCCAAAACTCATACTTGGAGAACTTGGCATAGAATTGATGTTCCCTTAGCTTGTCAAGAACCAAACGCAAGTGTTTGGCATGATCTTCCTTGTTCTTCGAGAAAACCAGGATATCATCGAGATAGACCAAAACAAAGTCGTTGGTGTAGGGGTTGAAGATGAAGTTCATCATGCGAGAGAACGTCGGAGGAGCATTGGCGAGGCCAAAAGACATAACTGTGTATTCATATGACCCATAGCTTGTTCTGAACGCCGTCTTTGGAATATCTTGTTCACGAATGCGAATTTGATGATAACCCATACGGAGATCAAGCTTGGAGAATACTTGGGCACCCTTGAGTTGTTCGAATAGCTCATTAATGTTGGGAAGTGGATACTTGTTCTTGATGGTCTTCTTGTTCAATGGACGATAATCAACACAAAGTCGGTCCGTTCCATCCTTCTTCTTCACAAAAAGAACACCACAACCCCACGGAGAAGTACTAGGCCGAATGAGACCCATACTTTCTTGCTTATCGAGCTGTTTCTTCAACTCCTTCAACTCTTCGGGGCCGAGCTTGTAAGGCCGCTTGCACACCGGTTCCGTACCGGGCTCAAGTTCAATAACGAATTCCATGGGCCGGTTTGGAGGCATGCCTGGGAGTTCTTCAGGGAAGACATCTTGATACTCACAAACAACCGGAATCTGCGAAATAGCATCCAATTCACCCTTCTCATTGAGAGAGAATAACCGGATGGTATTATCCCGAGCAGCAAAGACAATGACATCTTCAGAAGAATGAGTCAGTTGAATCTGCCTGGCTGCACAATCGAGGTGAGCCTTGTGTTTAGAGAGCCAGTCCATCCCAAGAATGAGGTCGATATCAGAATCGCCGAGAACATTTGGAGAAGCCAAGAACTTATGATCGCCCAAAGTGATAGTGACATCCGGAACACATACTCGAGATGTCATTTGACGGGCCGGAGAAACAATAGCCAATGGTCTCGACAACACTTGAGTAACAAAATCATGCTTAGATGCAAAAGGTCTCGACATAAAACAATGCGATGCACCAGTGTCAAAAAGAACCCTTGCAGGAATATCGTTAACAGGAAGGTTACCCATGATCACATCTGACGAATCCTCTGCTTGAGCTGCGTTCACCATATTGACCTTGGCGTGCTTGGAATTATGCTTGACCACAGCTGTAGTTGCCGATCTGACAGGAGGAGGAGGAGGAAGACGCCTCTGGTTGAAACACTTGTTAGCGTAGTGACCCTTCTGTTGGCACTTGTTGCACGTGACCTCTGAGAGCGGACGGTGGTACGGAGCACTCGATCTTGGAGCTTGAGACGAAGTCTTGTTCTGAAAGCCTGGGTTGGGTGGGTGGGAAGAACCACTGCCACCTTTGCTCTTCTGCTGATACGGCTGACGGAACGGAGGAGGAGGAAGCCAATACTTCTGCTGCTTGGTCACTTGAGTAGAGGACGAAGACGAAGTGTCTCTGACTCGCTTCCTGGAAGCATCACACCTGAGCTGAGCAGCCTCTTGCTTCAGTGCCATGTTGTAGAACTCATCGTATCTCAGTGGCTCGAAGAGGACAAGAGCGAGGTGAATTTCTTCACGAAGACCACCCCTGAACTGATAGATCATGCTCTTCTCATCAGGAACATCCTGCTTGGCAAAACGGGCGAGCTTCTGGAACAACTTGTTGTAGTCATAGACAGACAAAGAGCCTTGCTTCAGATTGCGGAATTCTTCACGTTTGCTTTCAGTCACACTTTGAGGAATGTGATGAGCGCGGAAATCACGACGGAAATCATCCCAAGTGATCAAACGTCCACCTCTGGAATCCCGGTACTGCTGAAACCACTCTGCGGCCTGATCCTTGAGCTGGAAAGACGCGAACTTGACGAAATCTTCAGGTCTGACGTTGCTACATTCAAAATGCTTGCCCAGATCGACTAACCAATCATCAGCATCGGTAGCCTCAACGCAGTTACTGAACGTCTTTGGGCCATTTGCGAGGAACTGATTCAGAGTTGCAAACTGGTTCTGGTTGCTGCCTTGATTCGCTTGACTGCTTTGATTCCGCTCTTGGATGATTTGCATGATCAGCTGAGTATTTGCATTAGTAGCAGCCATGACAGCCTGCCATGCTTCCGGTGGAGGCGGAGGTGGCGGAGGATCTGGGTTCGGAGTCGTGCGCGTTGGAGGAGCCATCCTGAAGAGGTTGACCACCATTAGCACACAAATAGACAAATATAGAAGGTGAATCCAACGGAATGAAAATTGCAACATAAGTCTTCACATCCGAACAAAATGAACGAATGCACATCTCTTGAAGTGGTCACATATTCCTAAATTGCGAAGCCACGAAGAATCAAGTAGAAGAGGTACATCAACGAGGAATGGAATCAACATATGACGTCGGAGAAGAACGAACACCACAACTCGAAATAAAACCAAGGGTTGGCTTGCGGAATAAGCCGGGACAAACACATGATAGAAATTTCGTCCGAAGTGTTCGTGGTAGGACCTACACGGGCTCGACCGTACAGCACCATCATGTACAAGGCAGTGCACATGACATACGAAGCGTCCCCGAGTCAGCATAGCCAAGGACTCTTTAAGACACAACGAGGCCACTGTAAAATCAACCGTGAATAGGCGAACCACTAGACGTCGAACCCCAATTTCATATCACACATCTGTTGGAAAGATATCCTAAGGCTACTTGAATTCCCACCTATGAAATTCCCGAAACTTTCCGGTTATGCAATCAGGTGTTGAGGATACAGGGGAAGCATAATATCTCACTCAAGCTAGCAAATCCTACATCCAGCTGCATCCATCCTTCAACACATAACCAAGAAACCTTCGGAAACCATCTATCTCAACCTTCGAAAAGCATCCGTTATACAAGTTATGGCGATACTCCCGAACTCCCGCCCCAGTACTGGGTGGCGTCGAGGTTATCTCACCAACGAACTGCATAAAGGAGATTTTCGATGTCACGCACATATCTCAAGTATGCCAGAATTGCAACGATAGAATTATGATGACAACACCTCAGAGCTCAACTCCCCGGGACACTTCCACTAAACCCCTGACAGGAGGCACCAAGACAGTATTCTCATCATAAGCCATCGGAACAAAACTAATATACTCGCGTGATCCTAAAATTTTTTTTAGTGAAATTTGAGAAGAGAAGAGTCAAAACTCTACGTCAGGATGCCTTACCAGAGCGATGAGGAGACTGGGAAGTAAAAAGAATTCCTAAGCTCTCCGATATATAATTCCTAAGGACTCAAAACATTTTTCTAGACACAACTCGGCTGCTAGAAACGATCAAGCAATGGGGCTCCTAAGGTCGGGGAAGGCTCTGATTACCAACTTGTAACACCCTCGATGCGACTATATCTCCCACGTGTCGAGGCACGACTTAGAGGCATAATCACATTGAAGGCATAAGTCGCAAGTGAGGCAATCTTCACACAACCCATGTACATATAAATATGAAGGGGGAATCATAATAATAGTTGGCTTACACTCGCCACGTCACATCAAGGTACATAAAAAGCATCCATCATACAAACACTCATGGCCCGACTACGGCGCCAAAATAGAAAAGACCCCCCAACATGCGACTAAACCCTGGATCGAACCCCGAGCAGGCACCACTACTGATCATCAGGAAAAGAAACATAGTATCGCTGAGAGTCCTCGTCGTACTCCCACTTCAGCTCGAACGCACCATCCGGAGGAGTATCATCGGTCCCTGCATCTGGTATAATAGTGATCTGTGAGCCACAAGGACTCAGCAATCTCGCACCCTCGCGATCAAGACTATTTAAGCTTAATAGGTAAGGAAGGGGTAATGTGAGTGGAGCTGCAGCAAGCGACTAGCATATATGGTGGCTAACTTATTCGCAAAAGAGAGCGAGAAGAGAAGGCAAAGCACGAGCGGTAACTAAGTAGAGCAGACTACGCAAGCATAACTCCAACGCCGTGTCCACTTCCCGGACTCCGCCGAGAAGAGGCCATCACGACAACACACGCAGTTGATTCATTTTAATTAATTAGGTTCAAGTTGTCTACAACCGGACATTAACAAATTCCCATCTGCCCATAACCGCGGGCACGGCTTTCGAAAGATCAATCCCTGCAGGGGGGTCCCAACTTAGCCCATAACAAGCTCTCACGGTCAACAAAGGAATAGACCTCCACCCAGGACCCACCGATCAGACTCGGTATCCCGGTACAACAAGATGATTCGACAGGTCAAAACTAGTCCAGCAACACCGCCCGAATGCGCCGACAAATCCCGATAGGAGCTGCACATATCTCTTTCTCAGGGCACACTCAGATAAGCAATCCGTACAACTAAAACCAGCCCTCGGGTTCCCCCAAGGTGGCGCTGCAAGGGGCTCTAGTTCGGACCAACACTCAGAGGAGCACTGGCCCGTGGGGGGGCTAAAATAAAGATGACCCTCGGGCTCCGGAAACCCAAGGGAAAGAAAAGGGTAGGTGGCAAATGGTAAAACCAATGTTGGGCATTGCTGGAAAAGCTTTAACCAAGGTGAACTATCAAGGGGTTCCCATTATAGCCCAACCGCGTAAGGGACGCAACAAACCGGGAACATAACACCGATATGACGGAAAACTAGGGCGGCAAGAGTGGAACAAAACACTAGGCGAGAGGCCGAGCCTTCCACCCTTTACCAAGTATATAGATGAGTAAAGATAACATATCAATATAGTGATATCCCAACAAGTAAATAAATGTTCCAACAAGGAACGGCTCCAATCTTCACCTGCAACTAACAACGCTATAAGAAGGGCTGAGCAAAGCGGTAACATAGCCAATCAATGGTTTGCTAGGACAAAGGTGGGTTAGAGGCTCAATCATGGCAATTGGGAGGCTGACAAGCAAGTGGTAGGCATCGTAGCAATGGCATAGCAAAAGAGCGAGCAAACTAGCATAGCAAAGATAGTAGTGATTTCGAGGGTATGATCATCTTGCCTGCACAGTTGTCAGAATTGACTGGATCCTCAAAAGCAAACTCAACGGGCTCCTCGTTAGTGAACTCGTCTCCCGGCTCTACCCAACAACACAAACAAGCAACAAGGATACAATCAACCACGTGCAAGGGCAACCAAGACGATGCAAAGATGATATGCTATGCGGGATGCGATGCGGGATGCAAGAATGCAACAAGTAACAGGAAATGCATGAACCTGGCCTCAACTTGGAAATCCAAGTGTGCCACTGGATACAGGGGAAGAAATCCCCTGAAAACGATATAAAGATCATGGCAATCGGAGCTACGGTTAAGAAATGGCAAGCGTTTTACTAAACGAACCGATCTGCGATTTACAGCAACATGCCTCCTAAATGCAGCAAAATGAACATGCTACAGCCACCCAACATGAAAACAAAATACATGGCAGTGATGTACTCATCAAGCTTAACAAATCATCATGACTGAGGCATGGGCAAATTCATCCATTAAGGGCTTCAAACAAGCATGGCAAAACTGAATAAGCAAAACAGATTTCAGACTTAGCGAAATTAACGCTAGTCTGGAATTTCAGACCACGATGCCCTCTTCGGAGCAGCAAAACAACATGAAGGAAAACCTGAACATGGCAAGTAAGAGCATGGAATGGAGCTACTCAACAAGCTTAACAAAACACCCAAAATGACCTGGGGTCAAAAGGGTTCACAAAATACTCTACCGAGCACACGAACATCGATGAAACACAATCAGTTTTCAGACTTAGTGAAAACTGGGACATGCTGAAATAATAACTCACGGAGGCATATAAACAAGCTCGATGCTCTCACTACGGTGCAAGTCATGGCAAGGCAAGCATATATCCATTAAGAAGGCACACAATGCTAGCTAGACATGGCAAGAACAATGGCATAGCATGCATGGATCACTAGCAATCACTCCGGCAAAATCGCAAAAGAGTTAACGATCTGCCCAAAACAGCAACTATCCAAAAGTTGAGCTCGCTTGAGTCAACCTCGGGTGCTCCAACACAACAAGTAAAGACATGGATGGATTAAGCACAACAAGCATAACAAATCACTCTTACTGATCATCCTCAAAAGAGGCACGGATCACTAGGAAACAAGCCGGACATATAGCATCGTGAGCTAAAACGGCTCAGACTTAGTGAAAATCACTAAGTCCCTGAAATCTGAAATCTCAGGTAGCCCTCTTCGCAAGCTTGCACAAGACAACTCACATATCCTAAAAATACATGGAAGGCACCTCTGGAAAGATGACAACATGCTTAACAATTCATCCCAAAGGGGCACAGGCATATCATGCACGGATTAAATATGGCAAAAATGACAAAAGTGCATGTTGGATTAACGGATCTGCAATTTAACTCAACATGCCTCCTTCCAACAGCATTTTGGGCAACAAGATGACCTCAAATGCAAATGATGCAATGGAATGAAATGATGTACTCGTCGAGGCGAAGAATTTGACATATAATACGCCCAAATCGGAGCTACGGATGCAAAGATATGGCAGGTCAAACGGAGCATCTAGGATCAAAATTTCTGTGACTTAGAAAAAAAAACCCACCCTAGGGTTTACTGTAGCAGCGCGATCCGGATCCGGATCCGACGGGCACTGTAGCTCGGACCCGAGCCGGCGATGGCGGCGGCCGCCGGCGGAGGCGGCGGGGAACGCCGGCGAGGGGTGACAGCGAGGGGCGCCGGGGTGGCGCGGGGAGCCCCGGGGGAGGGCCGGCGAGGTCCGGCCGGACCGGGCGAGGGGAACCGCGGGCACGGCGGCGGCGGGGCCACCGGAGCGGCTCGGGCGAGGCGGCGCCCTCACCGGAGACGGCGCGCGGCGGCGGGGCTCGCAGCGCCGGCGGGGAGGCGGCGCGGCTGCGGGGAAGAAGGCGCGGGCGAGGCGCGCGACCTCTGGCCCGGATCGGCGGCGGGCGGGCCGGCCTCGGGCCCGAGTGGGCCTGCGGCGGCGAGCGGCGATGTGGTCCGGGGCGCGCCACGTGGCGGCTCCCGGTTGGTGGAGGCGGATCGGGCGGACGTGTCCGGCCCGATTCGGACACGTCCGGCGGCGAGGGGAGCTGATTTAGGGTTTCGGGGGGGAAGGAAGAGATCCGAAAACGGGGGTCTATTTATAGAGGTAGAGGGAGCTAGGAGTGTCCAAATGAGGTGCGGTTTTCACCCACACGATCGTGATCGAACGACCGAGAAGATGGAGCTGAGTTTGGTGGGTTTTGGGCCAAAATGGAGGGGTGTTGGGCTGCACACACACGAGGCCTTTTCGGTCCCTCGGTTAACCGTTGGAGTATCAAACGAAGTCCAAATGACCCGAAACTTGACAGGCGGTCTACCGGTAGTAAACCAAGGCCGCATGGCAAGTCTCGGTCCAATCCGGAAATGTTTAATCCCCACACACGAAAGAAAGCTAGAAATGGCCACCGGAGGAGAACGAAGCGCCGGAATGCAAAACGGACAACGGGGAAAATGCTCGAATGCATGAGATGAACATGTATGCAAATGCAATGCACGTGACGACATGATATGAGATGCACGAAAACAAAACAACACACGGAGACAGAGACCCGAACCCGAGAATTAAATATAACTTAATGCCAGAAACGGCATGAGTCGGAGTACAATTGAGGAAGGTTACATATGGGGCGTTACAGATACCTCCTGTGCGGCCGTTTATGTATACATGTGTATAACCTGAAAGATTGCAGCCTTCGGCTTCAACCCCCACGCATATAATGCGGAGGTGCTCGCAAAAAACGCGTGTTCACACTTAACCCAACGTCTTGGTCCTATTAAGGAGGTGATAGCGTAGCGAGCAAGGCAACCGAACTATAATGCTTTAACACTTTCACTTAGCCATAGGAGTTTGACAGTGGGGCTACTAGATAGCCCCTGGTGGCTCCGCACTCTCCCAATCGCGAGGTGCGTACATGCCTGGCCGGAAAACGGCCCTTTATTAAGGCGGAGGAATTCTAACATTCCGATAGGTCACCGAGTGGTTGACTAGTCTCACGCTATATCATGACAGTCCGTTTTCGGCTTTCTCTACTGAGGTGCTCGTCCGGATGAACCAGGGCACAATCGCAGTAGTTCTCCTGGTGCTACCTTAGCCGGTAAAGCGGAACGTAAGGCACCAAAACACAGGAGCCAGGCAAACCCAACATTTGACCAAAGATAATGATTCGGAGCTGATGTATATAAGGCCAAACTCGCGACGCCGAACACTCCCTAAGGTATTCGGTCTTTATGGTATAAACCGGGCCTAAATAGTGCCCTTCGTGAGAAGCCCCTTGTGTCTAGGTACGTGCATTATTCTGACATGGCCACATGCCAAGACGTCATCATCCTTCTCAACTGTGCTGAGAATTCGGTGGATATGTATCAACAAGAGACAGTAAAAAAGGTTTACGCAGGGTCTTAATCTAAAAAGAATCCTTGGAGCGGGTCCCTGCTGCACGTCTGCGCCTGTGTCTCCGCTGTGCCGTATCCTGGACGGGTGTAGCACGATGATCATCTGTAAAAGAGAGGAACTTAGGTGAAAAAGTTGTCGTGCAAAAGGATAGTTTTTAAGGGAATCAAGTATAATTCAAGATGAGTAAAAATTGCCACTTGTCTGCGCGCGTTGAGCCCCTTGTATAGGGGTGTGACCATTGATCCGGTATGAATTACATATAGCTGTGCCGGACTCGTCTAACCGTGTCCGAGGTCTTGACGACCTGTTAAATGCTTTAGTTGGTGAGGCCGTTTTTAGTGTGCGGCTGCCAAGGCTGCCGCACTATCTTCGGCGTGCAAAGATTGCTTAATACTTCCGTTTACTGTAATGATGCCACGTGGACTGGGCATCTTGAGTGTGAGGGAAGCATAGTGCGGTATTGCATTAAAGCGAGCGAAAGCTTCGCGTCCGAGTAGTGCTTGATAGCCACTTTGGAACAAAGCGATGTGGAAGGTTAAATGTTCGCTACGGAAATTATCGGGGGAGCCGAATACAACTTTTAGTAGCAGGGAGCCCGTGCAATGAGCCCCTGGGCCTGGCGTTACTCCTTTAAAGGTAGTATTGCTATGGCAAATTTTTGTTGGGTTTATCCCTATTTCGCGGATTGTATCCTGATATATCAGGTTTAGACTGCTGCCACTGTCCATCAGGACTCGTGTGAGGTGATATCCGTCAATTATTGGGTCTAATACCAGGGCAGCCCATCCTGTACGCCCGATACTTGCTGAGTAATCACGATGGTCGAAAGTGATCGGTTGAGACGACCAGTGGCAGGACTCCGCGGTGATAGGAACTTGGGCATATTTTTCTGGGAGTGCCGTTTTGTTTCTTCCCTTGATCATGTGTAACACATTTACTATTTTTACTTCTGGTGGGAATTTCTTTTGCTCCCCAGTGTCTTGCTTGAGAGGCTCATCCTCGTCTTCGCTTGGTGTATCCTCCCCCTTGTGTACGGCGTTGAGCTTGCCGGACTGCTTGAAGACCCAACATTCTCTATGGGTATGATTAGCAGGTTTACCAGGGGTGCTATGGATCTGACATATTTGGTCCAGAATTTTGTTTAGGTTGGATAGTTCGTCTCTGGCACCTTTAGAGGGCGGCTTTTGCTAACCTGGCCGAGAGCTTTTGAATCCGGCGTTTACTACCGTGCTCTTCGTGCTGTCTTCTTTATTCCGGCGTTTGTTACTGCTATTGCGCCGTGATTTCCCGTTTCCATCTCTAACTTCAGATGTACTGGGGTCGCTGGTGCTGCATCTGGCTAGCCAGCTGTCCTCACCCACGCAAAAGCGGGTGATGAGGCTTGTTAATGCTGCCATTGTTCTCGGCTTTTCTTGGCCGAGGTGTCGGGCGAACCATTCATCACGGATGCTATGCTTAAAAGCTGCCAAGGCTTCGGCGTCCGGACAGTCGACAATTTGGTTCTTTTTAGTAGGAAACCTATTCCAAAGTTTTCAGGCTGACTCTCCGGGCTGTTGAGTTATATGACTCAAATCGTCCGTGTCCGGAGGTCGGACATAAGTCCCTTGAAAATTTGCCCGAAAAGCGTTTTTGAGCTCTTCCCAGCTTCCAATGGAGTTTTCGGGGAGGCCTTTAAGCCAGTGACGAGCTGGCCCTTTAAGCTTGAGGGGTAAGTACTTGATGGCATGGAGATCATCTCCTCGAGCCATATGGATATGGAGGATATAATCCTCAATCCAGACACCAGGGTCTGTTGTTCCGTCGTATGCCTCTATGTTTGCGGGTTGGAATCCCTCTGAAAATTCATGGTCCAGTACCTCATCGGTGAAACATAGGGGGTGTGCGGCACCCCTGTATTTGGGTGTACCGCATTGTTCGAATGTTTGTTGTGTTACATTGTATGCTGGGGCGCGCTTGCATGGTCCATAGATGGATCTGGTTGCACCGTCCTTTTGGTGCGAGCCCTCGCGTGGATCGCGTATTGGCTTGTGAGTGGCATTGTTTGCCGCTCGATGTTGGCTGTGAGGTCGTCTATCCGGCCAGGTGGCTGTTTTGATTTTTGGTTGTGGGGGGTCTGAGGCCTCCTCGTCGAATTCAGGTAGCAACTTCCGCTTTGGGTAGCTCTTGGTGGGGCGATTGTCACCGTACCTCGCTGCTGTGTTGAGTACTTTACTCCATCTGATTTGGAGTGTGTCTTGCGCAGCCTTGAGCCTTTGCTTCTGCTTTTTCAGACTCCTCGTGGTGGCAACGAGCCTTTGACGGGCATTTTGCTGCTCCGGGTACCTGTCCGGCGTTATGTCGTCCGGACTATTATCTTTGACAGAATTGGTTTGTTCGGTTTGATTCTCTGTATTGCCGTGGTCCGGCAGCGGTTCGCCCTGCTCCAACGCTGGGTCTGTATGATTGTTATTTCTGCCGAGGCGGGATTTGGGGCGCCGCTTGCGCCGCCGCTTTGACTGCTTCTCGAGGGAACAAGCCTTCGGTGCGTCCTTCCGTTCCTCGTCGTCGTCTTCTTTTGGTGTGTCCACCATGTATACGTCATATGATGAAGTGGACGTCCAGCGCCCTGTGGGCGGCGGTTCCTTTTCGCCTCCCGCATCGTCGTCCATACCGTCGATGTCTTCCGAGTCGAAGTCGAGCATGTCGGTTGAGTCATCGACAGTGGCTATTAAGTGGGTGGTGGGTGGGCGTCGAATTTCTTCATCGTCCGCATCCCAATCCTGTTGGCCGTAATCCGGCCAGGGCTCTCCTGACAAAGAGAGAGACCTTAGTGAATTCAGAATGTCGCCAAAGGGCGAGTGCTGAAAGATATCCGCAGCGGTGAATCCCATGATCGGCGCCCAATCGGATTCGATTGGCAGGGGCGCGGGCGGTTCGGAGTCAGAAAAGGAGTCCGTCACCTTGGAGTCACGGGCTGCGCAGAGGGTTATGCTGGTGTTCGGCTCGATCGCTGTTGAGACTGCAGCCCCTGAGGCGGTGTCTAACCACCCGTCCTCGATTGGCGCATTTGGCTCCGAACTAAGGGTCGGAGCTGATGTGGGCGCGGCTTCTGGGTTACTGTTCGGCGGCAGAGCTAGGTCATACACATCGCGACCGTGCGGCGCACCCGGCTGTGGCTCGAATCCATCGAAGATCAAGTCTCCGCGGATGTCAACTGTGTAGTTCAAACTTCCAAATCTGACCTGATGGCCAGGGGCGTAGCTTTCAATCTGCTCCAGATGGCCAAGCGAATTAGCCCGCAGTGCAAAGCCGCCGAATACGAAGATTTGTCCGGGGAGAAAAGTCTCACCCTGGACCGCATCGCTATCGATGATAGTAGGAGCCATCAAGCCTAACGGCGACGACACAGAGGAACTCTCAATGAAAGCACCAATGTCGGTGTCAAAACTAGCGGATCTCGGGTAGGGGGTCCCGAACTGTGCGTCTAGGCCGGATGGTAACAGGAGGCAGGGGACACGAAGTTTTACCCAGGTTCGGGCCCTCTTGATGGAGGTAAAACCCTACGTCCTGCTTGATTAATATTGATGATATGGGTAGTACAAGAGTAGATCTACTGATGAAGCTATGTACCTAGGGTAGGGTCATGGACCTGTCCTAACTGCCCTACCCAAGGACACCTCTAGAATAAATCACCTTTCAATCGACTTGGAGGTGTTCCACTCGACAGACTCGAAGACACTCGACCAAGAAGCAGTTACTCGACCAAGATCCAACCACTCGACGGCCAGGAGACCTAAAGTCACTCCGCACGCTAACGGTCGGTCATTAATAAGTAGCTTTTATGGTCATCATAGCACTTTATTACTAGCGTTATCAGTAACGCCCTGCCTTAATGTACATTGAACCCTTCGTAACGTGGGCTGGCCGGGGTCCTGGCGCACTCTATATAAGCCACCCCCTCCTCCAAGACAAGGGTTCGCACCTCTGTAACTCATACTCGCATAATCTAGTCGACCGCCTCCAGGCTCCGAGACGTAGGGCTTTTACTTCCTCCAAGAAAGGCCTGAACTCATAAACCTTGCGTCCTTACAACTCCTCCATAGCAAAGACCTCGCCTCTCCATACTTACCCCCCTACATTACTGTCAGACTTAGAACCACGACAGTTGGCGCCCACCATGTGGCAAGTGTTTTAGCGTTTTGTTGGAGGAGTTGCGATCTTTTTCCGACCCGAATCATCATGGTTTTCGATGGAGTTTTGGTGGAGGGCCGCGAGATCCGTCTCGGCGCGCTCACGTTCATCGCCGACGACTTCGCCTGGCTTCAGGAGGCTCCGCTCGACGTGGACGCACTCCCTGTCCGCGGGGCAACGCACTTTAGCGTGTGCGTCCGCGGCATTCTCCTGCGGCAACCGTCGACCCCCTACCGGTCGGCTCCTGTGTTGTCCTCCCTCCCCGTTTCCCGCCGGCGCAAGTGCTCCGGTCGGTCGAGACTTCAGCAGTGGGTGAGACACGCGGTGGCCCGTCAGTCGGCCACCCCTCAAGTCGCGGCGATCGAGCCCGACGAATCCCTCTATGGCCTGTTCGACCTGTCGTCTGGCTCTGAAGAGACTGCATCCGAGTGCGACAACAGCGATCCGGCGGCAGAGGTTCTGATGGTCGATGGACCGCCCAGTCCCCCCGGTTTTACCCGCACCGACGGAAGCGCGGGAGGAGGCGGCCCGCCACGTCCCCATGAGGAGTATCTTCCCGAGCCTCTCACATCGCTGCAGAGAGAAGAACTTCGCCGCCGGAATGTGGATCCGCTGCACACTCCTATCGTTGGAGAAACCCCTGAGGCTCGCACCTTGGAGGACGCGCGCCTGGCAAACTTGGCCGAGCGCACCCGACTGGAGAACCTCCAGCGAGCACTCGACGAGCATGCGCGACAACGGGTTCCCGAATCCAGTCGATGTCAGCTCTTCCCGCCCCCGCAGGTATATCAGACTTCGATTCAGAATTTAGCAGCTGCGGCCCGTATAGCGGAGTCGATTCAGCCTTCCCAGTCGGAGGCTGGCAGAGGCTTGCTGCAGATCAGAGCGTTACTCCGGGCAGCAGGAGATCAGAATTCCGCTGTTTCTCAGTCGCGGAACAGAATTCACAGCAGATCCGTTGCCGCGGACACAGTCCAGTCGGCTCACAGCCCGAGATCGCCCCCGAGGCGTGAGGGACGTGGAGACCGGCGTGACCAGTATGGGAACCATGAGCAGTATGATCACCGAGTCGATCGTGACGGTCGACGTCGAGTGCCCACTGTTGGGGAACGTAGTAATTTCAAAAAAATTCCTACGCACACGCAAGATCATGGTGATGCATAGCAACGAGGGGGAGAGTCTGATTTACGTACCCTTGTAGATCGCAACGGAAGCGTTGACACAACGTAGAGGAAGTAGTCGTACGTCTTCTTCCCGATCCGACCGATCCAAGCACCGTTACTCCGGCACCTCCGAGTTCTTAGCACACGTTCAGCTCGATGACGATCCCCGGGCTCCGATCCAGCAAAGCTTCGGGGAGGAGTTCCGTCAGCATGACGGCGTGGTGACGATCTTGATGTACTACCGACGCAGGGCTTCGCCTAAGCACTACAACGGTATGATCGAGGTGGAATTTGGTGGCAGGGGGCACCGCACACGGCTAAGGAACGATCTCAATGATCAACTTGTGTGTCTAGAGGTGCCCCCTGCCCCCGTATATAAAGGTTGCCAGGGGGAGGGCTGGCCGGCCAAGCTATGGAGGCGCAGGAGGAGTCCTACTCCTACCGGGAGTAGGACCCCCCCAATCCTATTCCTAATAGGACTCTTCAAGAGAGAGAGAGAGGGAGAAGGGGGCCGGCCACCTCTCCTAGTCCTAATAGGACTAGGGGAGGGGGGAGGCGCGCAGCCCACCTTGGGCTGCCCCTTTCACCTTTCCACTAAGGCCCAATAAGGCCCATTTGGTTCCCGGGGGGTTCCGGTAACCTCCCGGTACTCCGGTAAAATTCCCGATTTCACCCGGGACACTTCCGATGTCCAACCATAGGCTTCCAATATATCAATCTTTATGTCTCGACCATTTCGAGACTCCTTGTCATGTCCGTGATCACATCCGGGACTCCGAACAACCTTCGGTACATCAAAATGCATAAACTCATAATAACTGTCATCGTAACGTTAAGCGTGCGGACCCTACGGTTCGAGAACAATGTAGACATGACCGAGACACGTCTCCGGTCAATAACCAATAGCGGGACCTGGATGCCCATATTGGCTCCTACATATTCTACGAAGATCTTTATCGGTCAGACCGCATAACAACATACGTTGTTCCCTTTGTCATCGGTATGTTACTTGCCCGAGATTCGATCGTCGGTATCCAATACCTAGTTCAATCTCGTTACCGGCAAGTCTCTTTACTCGTTCCATAATACATCATCTCACAACTAACACATTAGTTGCAGTGCTTGCAAGGCTTATGTGATGTGCATTACCGAGAGGGCCCAGAGATACCTCTCCGACAATCGGAGTGACAAATCCTAATCTCGAAATACGCCAACCCAACATCTACCATTGGAGACACCTGTAGTACTCCTTTATAATCACCCAGTTACGTTGTGACGTTTGGTAGCGCCCAAAGTGTTCCTCCGGCAAACGGGAGTTGCATAATCTCATAGTCACAGGAACATGTATAAGTCATGAAGAAAGCAATAGCAACATACTAAACGATCGGGTGCTAAGCTAATGGAATGGGTCATGTCAATCAGATCATTCAACTAATGATGTGATCCCGTTAATCAAATAACAACTCTTTGTTCATGGTTAGGAAACATAACCATCTTTGATTAACGAGCTAGTCAAGTAGAGGCATACTAGTGACACTCTATTTGTCTATGTATTCACACATGTATTATGTTTCCGGTTAATACAATTCTAGCATGAATGATAAACATTTATCATGATATAAGGAAATAAATAATAACTTTATTATTGCCTCTAGGGCATATTTCCTTCAGTCTCCCACTTGCACTAGAGTCAATAATCTAGTTCACATCGCCATGTGATTTAACAGCAATAGTTCACATCACCATGTGATTAACACCCATAGTTCACATCGTCATGTGACCAACACTCAAAGGGTTTACTAGAGTCAGTAATCTAGTTCACATCTGTATGTGATTAACACCCAAAGAGTACTAAGGTGTGATCATGTTTTGCTTGTGAGATAATTTTAGTCAACGGGTCTGTCACATTCAGATCCGTAAGTATTTTGCAAGTTCTATGTCTACAATGCTCTACACGGAGCTACTCTAGCTAATTGCTCCCACTTTCAATATGTATCCAGATTGAGAATTAGAATCATCTGGATCAGTGTCAAAAACTTGCATCGACGTAACCCTTTACGACGAACCTTTTTGTCACGTCCATAATCGAGAAACATATCCTTATTTCACTAAGGATAATTCTGACCGCTGTCCAGTGATCTACTCCTAGATCACTATTGTACTCCCTTGCCAAATCAGTGCAGGGTATACAATAGATCTGGTATACAGCATGACATACTTTATAGAACCTATGGCCAAGGCATAGGGAATGACTTTCATTCTCTTTCTATCTTCTGCCGTGGTCGGGCTTTGAGTCTTACTCAACTTCACACCTTATAATATAGGCAAGAACTCTTTCTTTGACTGCTCCATTTTGAACTACTTCAAAATCTTGTCAAGGTATGTACTCATTGAAAAAACTTATCAAGCGTCTTGATCTATCTCTATAGATCTTGAAGCTCAATATGTAAGCAGCTTCACCGAAGTCTTTCTTTGAAAAACTCCTTTCAAACACTCCTTTATGCTTTACATAATAATTCTACATTATTTCCGATCAACAATATGTCATTCACATATACTTATCAGAAATGTTGTAGTGCTCCCACTCACTTTCTTGTAAATACAGGCTTCACCGCAAGTCTGTATAAAACTATATGCTTTGATCAACTCATCAAAGCGTATATTCCAACTCCGAGATGCTTGTACCAGTACATAGATGGATTGCTGGAGCTTGCATATTTTGTTAACACCTTTAGGATCGACAAAACCTTCTAGTTGCATCGTATACAACTCTTCTTTAATAAATCCATTAAGGAATGCAGTTTTGTTTATCCATTTGCTAGATTTCATAAAATGTGGCAATTGCTAACATGATTCGAACAGACTTAAGCATAGATACGAGTGAGAAACTCTCATCATAGTCAACACCTTGAACTTGTCGAAAACCTTTTGTGACAATTCTAGCTTTGTAGATAGTAACACTACTATCAGCGTCCGTATTCCTCTTGAATATCCATTTATTCTCAATTGCTTGCCAATCATCGGGCAAGTCAACCAAAGTCCAAACTTTGTTCTCATACATGGATCATATCTCAGATTTCATGGCCTCAAACCATTTCGCGGAATCTGGGCTCATCATCGCTTCCTCATAGTTCGCAAGTTCGTCATGGTCTAGTAACATGACTTCCAGAACAGGATTACCGTACCACTCTGGTGCGGATCTCACTCTGGTTTACCTATGAGATTCGGTAGTAACTTGATCTGAAGTTTCATGATCATCATCATTAGCTTCCTCACTAATTGGTGTAGGTGTCACAGAAACCGGTTTCTGTGATGTACTACTTTCCAATAAGGGAGGAGGTACAGTTACCTCATCAAGTTCTACTTTCCTCCCACTCACTTCTTTCGAGAGAAACTCCTTCTCTAGAAAAACTCCGAATTTAGCAACAAAAGTCTTGCCTTCGGATTTGTGATAGAAGGTGTACCCAACAGTCTCCTTTGGGTATCCTATGAAGACATATTTCTCCGATTTGGGTTTGAGCTTATCAGGATGAAACTTTTTCTCATAAGCATCGCAACCCCAAACTTCAAGAAACGACAACTTTGGTTTCTTGCCAACCCATAGTTCATAAGGCGTCGTCTTGACGGATATAGATGGTGCCCCTTTTTTAACGTGAATGCAGCTGTCTCTAATGCATGACCCCAAAAACGATAGTGGTAAATCGGTAAGAAACATCATAGGTTGCACTATATCCAATAAAGTACGGTTATGACGTTCGGACACACCATTATGCTGTGGTGTTCCAGGTGGCGTGAGTAGTGAAACTATTTCACATTGTTTTAACTGAAGACCAAACTCGTAACTCAAATACTCTTTTCCACGATCAGATCGTAGAAACTTTATTTTCTTGTTATGATGATTTTCCACTTCACTCTGAAATTATATGAACTTTTCAAATGTTTCAGACTTATGTTTCATTAAGTAGATATATCCATATCTGCTTAAATCATCTGTGAAAATGAGAAAATAACGATATCCACCACGAGCCTCAATATTCATCGGACCACATACATCGGTATGTATGATTTCCAACAAATCTGTTGCTCTCTCCATAGTACCGGAGAACGGTGTTTTAGTCATCTTGCCTATGAGGCACGGTTCGCAAGTACCAAGTGATTCATAATCAAGTGATTCCAAAAGCCCATCAGTATGGATTTTCTTCATGCGCTTTACACCGATATGACCTAAACGGTAGTGCCACAAATAAGTTGCACTATCATTATCAACTCTGCATCTTTTGGTTTCAATATTATGAATATGTGTATCACTACGATCGAGATCCAACGAACTTGTTTCATTGGGTGTATGACCATCGAAGGTTTTATTCATGTAAACAGAACAACAATTATTCTCTGACTTTAATGAATAACCGTATTGCAATAAACATGATCAAATCATATTCATGCTCAATGCAAAAACCAAATAACACTTATTTAAGTTCAACACTAATCCCGAAAGTATAGGGGAGTGTGCGATGATGATCATATCAATCTTGGAACTACTTCCAACACACATCGTCACTTCACCCTTAACTAGTCTCTGTTTATTCTGCAACTCCTGTTTCGAGTTACTACTCTTAGCAACTGAACCAATATCAAATACTGAGGGGTTGCTATAAACACTAGTAAAGCACACATCAATAACATGTATATCAAATATACTTTTGTTCACTTTGCCATCCTTCTTATCCGCCAATCACTTGGGGTAGTTCCGCTTCCAGTGACCAGTCCCTTTGCAGTAGAAGCACTCAGTCTCAGGCTTAGGTCCAGACTTGGGCTTCTTTACTTGAGCAGCAACTTGCTTGCTATTCTTTTTGAAGTTCCCCTTCTTCCCTCTGCCCTTTTCTTGAAACTAGTGGTCTTGTCTACCATCAACACTTGATGTTTTTCTTGATTTCTACCTTCATCGATTTCATCATCATGAAAAGCTCGGGAGTCGTTTTCGTCATCCCTTGCATACTATAGTTCATCACGAAGTTCTACTAACTTGGTCATGGTGACTAGAGAATTCTGTCAATCACTATCTTATCTGGAAGATTAACTCCCACTTGATTCAAGCGATTATAGTACCCAGACAATCTGAGCACATGCTCACTAGTTGAGCGATTCTCCTCCATCTTTTAGCTATAGAACTTGTTGGAGACTTCATATCTCTCAACTCGGGTATTTGCTTGAAATATTAACTTCAACTCCTGGAACATCTCATATGGTCCATGACGTTCAAAACGTCTTTGAAGTCCCAATTCTAAGCCATTAAGCATGGTGCACTTAACTATCAAGTAGTCATCATATTGAGCTAGCCAAACGTTCATAACGTCTGCATCTGCTCCTGTAATAGGTCTGTCACCTAGCGGTGCATCAAGGACATAATTCTTCTGTGCAACAATGAGGATAAACCTCAGATCACGGATCCAATCCGCATCATTGCTACTAACATTTTTCAACACAATTTTCTCTAGGAACATATCAAAATAAACACAGGGAAGTAACAACGCGAGCTATTGATCTACAACATAATTTGCAAAATACTACCAGGACTAAGTTCATGATAAATTTAAGTTCAATTTAATCATATTACTTAAGAACTCCCCCTTAGATAGACATCCCTCTAATCCTCTAAGTGATCACGTGATCCAAATCAACTAAACCATAACCGATCATCACGTGAGATGGAGTAGTTTTCAATGGTGAACATCGTTATGTTGATCATATCTACTATATGATTCACGCTCGACCTTTCGGTCTCTGTGTTCCGATGCCATATCTGTATATGCTAGGCTCGTCAAGTTTAACCTGAGTATTCTGCGTGTGCAAAACTGGCTTGCACCCATTGTAGATGGACGTAGAGCTTATCACACCCGATCATCACGTGGTGTCTGGGCACGACGAACTTTGGCAACGGTGCGTACTCAGGGAGAACACTTCTTGATAATTTAGTGAGAGATCATCTTGTAATGCTACCATCAATGAAAGCAAGATAAGATGCATAAAAGATAAACATCACATGCAATCAATATAAGTGATATGATATGGCCATCATCATCTTGTGCTTGTGATCTCCATCTCCGAAGCACCGTCATGATCACCATCGTCACCGGCGCGACACCTTGATCTCCATCATAGCATTGTTGTCGTCTCGCCAATCTTATGCTTCCACGACTATCACTACCGCTTAGCAATAAAGTAAAGCATTACATCGCGATTGCATTGCATACAATAAAGCGACAACCATATGGCTCCTGCCAGTTGTCGATAACTTGGTTACAAAACATGATCATCTCATACAATAAAATCAGCATCATGCCTTGACCATATGACATCACAACATGCCCTGCAAAAACAAGTTAGACGTCCTCTACTTTGTTGTTGCAAGTTTTACGTGGCTGCTACGGGCTTAAGCAAGAACTCATCTCACCTACGCATCAAAACCACAACGATAGTTTGTCAAATAGACTCTGTTTTAACCTTCTCAAGGACCGGGCGTAGCCATACTCGGTTCAACTAAAGTTGGAGAGACAGTCGCCCGCAAGCCATCTATGTGCAAAGCACGTCGAGGGAACCGGTCTCGTGTAAGCGTACGTAAGGTTGGTCCGGGTCGTCTCGTCCAACAATACCGCCGAACCAAAGTATGACATGCTGGTAGGCAGTATGACTTGTATCGCCCACAACTCACTTGTGTTCTACTCGTGCAAATAACATCAAACCATAAAACCTAGGCTCTGATGCCACTGTTGGGGAACGTAGTAATTTCAAAAAATTTCCTATGCACACGCAAGATCATGGTGATGCATAGCAACGAGGGGGAGAGTCTGATCTACGTACCCTTGTAGATCGCAACGGAAGCGTTGACACAACATAGAGGAAGTAGTCGTACGTCTTCTTCCCGATCCGACCGATCCAAGCACCGTTACTCCGGCACCTTCGAGTTCTTAGCACACGTTCAGCTCGATGAAGATCCCCGGGCTCCGATCCAGCAAAGCTTCTGGGAGGAGTTCCGTCAGCACGACGGCGTGGTGACGATCTTGATGTACTACCGACGTAGGGCTTCGCCTAAGCACTACAACGGTATGATCGAGGTGGAATTTGGTGGCAGGGGGCACCGCACACGGCTAAGAAACGATCTCAATGATCAACTTGTGTGTCTAGAGGTGCCCCCTGCCCCCGTATATAAAGGTTGCCAGGGGGAGGGCTGGCCGGCCAAGCTATGGAGGCGCAGGAGGAGTCCTACTCCTACCGGGAGTAGGACTCCCCCCCCCAATCCTATTCCTAATAGGACTCTTCGAGAGAGAGAGAGAGAGGGAGAAGGGGGCCAGCCACCTCTCCTAGTCCTAATAGGACTAGGGGAGGGGGGAGGCGCGCAGCCCACCTTGGGCTGCCCCTTTCACCTTTCCACTAAGGCCCAATAAGGCCCATTTGGTTCCCGGGGGGTTCCGGTAACCTCCCAGTACTCCGGTAAAATTCCCGATTTCACCCGGAACACTTCCGATGTCCAACCATAGGCTTCCAATATATCAATCTTTATGTCTCGACCATTTCGAGACTCCTCGTCATGTCCGTGATCACATCCGGGACTCCGAACAACCTTCGGTACATCAAAATGCATAAACTCATAATAACTGTCATCGTAACGTTAAGCGTGCGGACCCTACGGTTCGAGAACAATGTAGACATGACCGAGACACGTCTCCGGTCAATAACCAATAGCGGGACCTGGATGCCCATATTGGCTCCTACATATTCTACGAAGATCTTTATCGGTCAGACCGCATAACAACATACGTTGTTCCCTTTGTCATCGGTATGTTACTTGCCTGAGATTCGATCGTCGGTATCCAATACCTAGTTCAATATCGTTACCGGCAAGTCTCTTTACTCGTTCCGTAATACATCATCTCACAACTAACATATTAGTTGCAGTGCTTGCAAAGCTTATGTGATGTGCATTACCGAGAGGGCCTAGAGATACCTCTCCGACAATCGGAGTGACAAATCCTAATCTCGAAATACGCCAACCCAACATCTACCATTGGAGACACCTGTAGTACTCCTTTATAATCACCCAGTTACGTTGTGACGTTTGGTAGCACCCAAAGTGTTCCTCTGGCAAACGGGAGTTGCATAATCTCATAGTCATAGGAACATGTATAAGTCATGAAGAAAGCAATAGCAACATACTAAACGATCGGGTGCTAAGCTAATGGAATGGGTCATGTCAATCAGATCATTCAACTAATGATGTGATCCCGTTAATCAAATAACAACCCTTTGTTCATGGTTAGGAAACATAACCATCTTTGATTAACGAGCTTGTCAAGTAGAGGCATACTAGTGACACTCTGTTTGTCTATGTATTCACACATGTATTATGTTTCCGGTTAATACAATTCTAGCATGAATAATAAACATTTATCATGATATAAGGAAATAAATAATAACTTTATTATTGCCTCTAGGGCATATTTCCTTCACCCACACCTCCCCCGAGGAGCGGGTCGTATGTGCCTCGCCAGCAGGATGACAGGCGCCCTCATAGTGGTGGGCGAAGGATTCCAGTCGACCCCAGAGGGCCAGGCTTTGACGCGAGATCCATCCTCGTCCAAGGTCTGGTCGATAGGAACATGGGTCACCGAGAAGGCCATGACAGAGATGCGCCTGTCAGCAGCAGAGTACATGTTTCGGGGCCAGAGTGCTTTAGTAGAGCCATCAGGGCTGCTGTGATTCCTCCCAATTTCAGGTTGGCGACTAGAGTCAGTAAGTTCACTGGCGAGTCCAAGCCCGATACTTGGCTTCAGGACTACCGAGTGGCCGTCTAGATTGGCGGCGGCAATGATGAAGTGGCCATGAAGCACCTGCCTCTCATGTTGGAGGGCTTGGCCAGAGCGTGGCTAAACCAGTTAGCACCTAGCAGCATTTACACTTGGGAAGATCTCTCCCGAGTGTTCGTCACCACATTTGAAGGCACATGCAAGCGACTGACAGGACTGATAGAACTGCGGTCCTGTGTGCAAAAGCCGAATGAAACTTTGAGGGATTACATCTAGAGATGGATCACGTTACATCACTCGGTGGAGAATGTGCCTGACCACCAAGCAGTTTGTGCCTTCAAGGAAGGCGTCAAGTACAGAGAACCGAATTTGAAATTCGGTCGCACCGGAGATATGTTCCTGAATCGGATGATGGAGATTGCCACCAAGTACGCTAATGGTGAGGATGAGGATCGACTCAGGAGTGGCAAGCTCAAGTCAGTCGCCCAAGAAACTGGAGGCAATTCCAATCGGAAACAGAAGCGGAAAGCCGAGCCAGCGTTTCCTGGGGAAGCCTTAGCTTTGGCTCAAGGAAAGTCTAAAGGGAAACCTAAAGGGCCTTGGAACCCCAAAAAGGTTAAAGACCAGGAGGGAAATAATGTGTTGGACTTACCATGTCTCGTCCACACAAAGAAAGATGAAGAGGGTAATTTCATTTACCCAAAACACACCACTCGGCAGTGTCGACTCTTGATCCAGCAGTTCCAGGGCAAGCAGCCCAAGGGTAAGGAAAAGGATTCAGACAAGGTCGAGGACAAAGAGGACAGTGATGACGGATACCCTCAAGTCAATTCCACCCTGATGATTTTTGCTGATGTTGAGAGCAAAAGTCGACTGAAAGTTATTAACCGAGAGGTGAATATGGTCGCTCCGATGACACCTAGTTACCTGAAATGGTCTCAGACTACCATAACATTCGACCAGTCCGACCACCCAACGCACATCGCCACCCCTGGGAGGCAAGCTTTGGTGGTCGACCCAGTTGTTGAAGGCACCCGACTGACCAAAGTCCTGATGGATGGTGGCAGTGGTTTGAACATATTATACACTGAGACGTTGAAAGGGATGGGCATTCCGATGTCCAGACTCAGTGCCAGCAACATGAGTTTCCATGGAGTCATTCTTGGGAAGAAGG
The DNA here is from genome assembly GCA_034509565.1 of Triticum monococcum. NCBI lineage: Eukaryota > Viridiplantae > Streptophyta > Magnoliopsida > Poales > Poaceae > Triticum > Triticum monococcum. The sequence goes on along the minus strand of CM067846.1, from coordinate 145,385,420 downwards.
ATGAATCACTCGGCCAGATTGCTCTTGATGTGGTTTTCGGTGATTCCAAGAATTACCGCAAAGAAAAGTTGACATTTCAAGTTGTAGACTTCCAGAGTGCCTATCACGCTATTTTGGGCAGGCCGGCTTATGCGCGCTTCATGCCCGACCATGTTACGTGTATCTCAAATTGAAGATGCCTGGCCCCAAAGGTGTGATCACCATTATGGGCAATCGGAAGAAAGCGGAAGAATGTTTTCAGAAAGGTTCGAAGATCGCCGACGCATAGATGGCAGTGGTAGAGTTGCGGGAATACCAGAAGACTGCTGACCCGAGTGATCTGTTGCGAGCCAAGAAGCCCGCTACAGAGTCAGCTTTCCAGTCGACTGGCGATACGAAGACAGCTCACATCCACCCGACCAACCCCGGCGCCGCTCCGACTCATATCTCGACAACACTCGACTCTAAATAGGAAGAAGCGCTCATCCAGTTCCTCCGTGAGAACTGGGACATTTTCGCATGGAAGCCTTCTGACATGCCAGGTGTTCCCAGGGAGCTGGCTGAGCATCGCCTGAGAGTCGACTCAAAAGTAAAACCTGTCAAAGAACATCTCCGACGGTCCACCGTCCAAAAGAGAAAGGCTATTGGCGAGGAGGTGGCTCGGCTCTTAGCAGCGGAGTTCATCCGAGAAATCTACCACTCCGAGTGGCTCGCCAACGTTGTCATGGTCCCCAATAAGGACAAGTCACTTCGCATGTGCATTGACTTTAAACATATCAATCGGGCCTGCCCGAAAGATCATTTTCCTCTCCCCCGCATCGACCAGATAGTCGACTCGACTGCGGGATGTGAGCGACTGTCTTTCTTAGACGCCTATTCCGGGTACCATCAGATCCGTCTGTATGGACCTGACGAGATCAAGACAACTTTCATCACTTCATTCAGGTGCTTCTGTTATGTTACCATGCCGTTCGGCCTCAAGAATGCCGGAGCCACATTCATGAGGATGATTCAGAAGTGTTTACTCACTCAAATCAGTCGGAACGTGGAAGCATACATGGATGATATTGTGGTCAAGTCACGGAAGGGTTCCGACCTGCTGACTGACCTTGCTGAAACCTTTGCCAACCTCAGGAGGTATGATATCAAGCTTAATCCATCAAAGTGTACATTCGGAGTCCCTGGCGGAAAGTTACTCGGTTTTCTCGTTTCTGAACGGGGAATCGACGCCAATCCAGAAAAAGTTGGCACTATACTTCGAATGAAAAGCCCTATGCGAGTGCACGACATCCAGAAGCTTACTGGTTGCTTGGCCGCCCTAAGTCGATTCATATCTCGTCTCGGTGAAAAGGCATTACCTCTTTACCGATTGATGAAGAAGTCCGACAAGTTTGAGTGGACTCCTGAAGCTGATGCAACGTTTGCAGAGCTCAAAGCTCTGCTCTCCACCCAGCCGGTGCTTGCTGCCCCAATCAGCAAAGAGCCTTTGCTGCTTTACATTGCAGCCACATGACAAGTCGTCAGTACGGTACTTATGGTTGAGCGGGAAGAAGAAGGAAAAACCTTCAAAGTTCAGCGCCCAGTATATTATATTTCTGAAGTCTTGACCCCATCGAAGCAAAGATATCCCCACTATCAGAAGCTTGTATATGGGATTTATATGACCACCAAGAAACTTGCTCACTACTTCTCTGATCATTCCATTACAGTCGTCAGCGACACTCCATTATCAGAGATCCTGCATAACAGGGATGCAACTGGTCGAGTGGCAAAATGGGCGATTGAACTCCTTCCCCTAGATATCAAGTTTGAGGCAAAGAAAGCTATCAAGTCCCAAGCAATCGCAGATTTCGTCGCCGAGTGGATTGAACAGCAGCTGCCGACTCAGATTCACTCGGAGCATTGGATTATGTTTTTCAATGGCTCCAAGATGCTGAGTGGTTCCAGTGCCGGAGTGGTGTTGGTCTCCCCCAGAGGAGATAAACTCAGATATGTTCTTCAAATCCACTTTGATTCCTCCAATAACGAGGCAGAATATGAAGCACTTTTATATGGGTTGCGCATGGCCATCTCACTCGGCGTCCGTCGCCTCATGGTCTATGGCGACTCAGATTTGGTGGTTAATCAGGTGATGAAGGAATGGGATGTCAGAAGTCCAGCCATGACTGGTTATTGCAATGCAGTGAGAAAGCTGGAGAGGACATTCGAGGGGTTAGAGCTTCATCACATACCCCGACTGAAAAATTAAGCAGCTGATGATTTGGCAAAAATAGGTTCCAAAAGAGAAGCCATTCCCAGCAATGTGTTTTTGGAACACATCCACACACCATCAGTCCAGGAGGATCCCTTCACGGAAGAGGCCCCGCAGCCAAAAAGCGCCACGGATCTGACTGAAGTTGAAGTTCTAGCTGTGGTCGATCTGATCATGGAAGTGTTGGTTATCACTCCCGTCTGGACATAACCTTACATCGCGTACATCCTAAGGAAAGAACTCCCAGAAGACGAAGAAGAGGCTCGACAGATCGTTCGTCGATCCAAGTCCTTTACAGTCATAAAGGGACAGTTATATAGAGAAAGCGCGACTGGGGCCGGCCAGAAGTGTATCACACCAGAAGAAGGTCAGATGATCCTTAACGATATCCAGTCGGGGACCTGTGGTCATCATGCGTCCTCTCGGACCATTGTGGCTAAAGCATACCGAGCGGGGTTCTACTGGCCAAGGGCCAATGAGATGGCAAAAGAGATAGTCGACAAATGTGAAGGGTGTCCGTATTACTCCAATATGCCGCACAAGCCCGCGTCAGCCCTGAAAACCATTCCACTCGTCTGGCCATTCGCTGTTTGGGGGCTGGACATGGTTGGGCCACTGAGAACAGGCAGGAGCGGCTTCACTCATGTGCTGGTAGCAGTCGACAAGTTCACCAAATGGATTGAAGCCAAGCCCATCAAGAATCTCGATGCTTGCACTGCTATCAGTTTAATCAGAGAGTTGATATTCAGATATGGAGTTCCGCATAGTATCATCACGGACAATGGGTCAAACTTCGATTCCGACAAGTTCAGGGCCTTTTGCGCCTCTCAGGGCACTCGGGTCGACTATGCTTCGGTCGCTCACCCCCAGTCGAATGGGCAAGCAGAAAGGGCAAATGGCCTAATTCTCAAAGGACTGAAACCCCGGTTGATGCGCGATCTCAAGCACGCAGCAGGTGCATGGGTCGACGAGCTCCCATCAGTCCTTTGGGGATTGAGGACAACCCCGAATCGATCGACCAGAAGAACCCCATTCTTTCTGGTCTACGGAGCCGAGGCGGTCTTACCGAGTGACCTGCTTCACAACGCTCCCAGAGTCGAGCTCTACTCAGAAGATGAAGCAGAACAAGCCCGGCAGGACGCAGTCGACCTCCTAGAAGAAGAAAGAGAAATGGCCTTGATTCGATCGACCATCTATTAGCAAGACTTGCGTCGATTCCATGCCAGAAACGTGAGGAGCCGAGCCTTCCAAGAAGGAGACTTAGTCCTCCGAGTGGATCAGCAGAAACCACACAAGCTCGCTCCTACTTGGGAAGGCCCCTTCATAGTCACCAGAGTCCTCCACAATGGAGCATACCACCTTTACAATGTCGATCGCCAGATTGATGAGCCACGAGCTTGGAATGCGGAACTACTCCACCCCTTTTATACTTGAATTCTCAATCGGATGAGATGTAATAAGAAAAACTCATGTAGTTTATTTATCAAAGACAAGAGCGTTATAATTTTCCCAGCGATTATTATTGTTTTGTTTGCGTAAGAAATCCCCCAGGGGGTGGCTTAGCTGCGAATCCGCTTCGCCTAAGTTTGTAAAAACAGTTTCCTACCGAGTGGCGAGCCGGCCTCCCACTCGGAGGCTTAGCTGCGAATCCATTTCGCCTAAGTTTGAAAAAATCCTACCGAGTGGAGAGCAACCCTCCCACTCGGGGGCTTAGCTGCAGTCCAGTACTTGCCTAAGTTCTCTCACTAGAAGACTTAGCTGCAGTCCGGCACTAGCCTAAGTTTGATAAATCCAACCGAGTGGAGAGCAATCCTCCCACTCGGGGCTTAGCTGCATTCCAGTACTCGCCTAAGTTCTCTCACTAGAAGACTTAGCTGCAGTCCGGCACTCGCCTAAGTTTGAAAAAATCCTACCGACTTGAGAGCAACCCTCCCACTCGGGGGCTTAGCTACAGTCCAGTACTCGCCTAAGTTCTCTCACTAGAAGACTTAGCTGCAGTCCGGCACTCGCCTAAGTTTGAAAAATCTTACCGAGTGGAGAGCAATCCTCCCACTCGGGGGCTTAGCTGCAGTCCAGTACTCGCCTAAGTTCTCTCACTAGAAGACTTAGCTGTAGTCTGGCACTCGCCTAAGTTTGAAAAATCCTACCGAGTGGAGAGCAATCCTCCCACTCGGGGGCTTAGCTGCAGCCCAGTACTCGCCTAAGTTATCTCACTAGAAGACTTAGCTACAGTCCGGCACTCGCCTAAGTTTGAAAAATCCTACCGAGTGGAGAGCAATCCTCTCACTCGGGGGCTTAGCTGCAGTCTAGTACTCACCTAAGTTCTCTCACTAGAAGACTTAGCTGCAGTCCGGCACTCGCCTAAGTTTGAAAAAATCCTACCGAGTGGAGAGCAACCCTCCCACTCGGGGGCTTAGCTGCAGTCCAGTACTCGCCTAAGTTCTCTCACTAGAAGACTTAGCTGCAGTCCGGCACTCGCCTAAGTTTGAAAAATCCTACCGAGTGGAGAGCAATCCTCCCACTCGGGGGCTTAGCTACAGTCCAGTACTCGCCTAAGTTCTCTCACTAGAAGACTTAGCTGCAGTCCGGCACTCTCCTAAGTTTGAAAAAATCCTACCGAGTGGAGAGCAACCCTCCCATTCGGGGGCTTAGCTGCAGTCCAGTACTTGCCTAAGTTCTCTCACTAGAAGACTTAGCTGCAGTCCGGCACTCGCCTAAGTTTGAAAAATCCTACCGAGTGGAGAGCAATCTTCCCACTCGGGGGCTTAGCTGCAGTCTAGTACTCGCCTAAGTTCTCTCACTAGAAGACTTAGCTGCAGTCCGGCACTCGCCTAAGTTCGAAAAAATCCTACTGAGTGGAGAGCAATCCTCCCACCCAAGGGCTTAGCTGCAGTCCAGTACTCGCCTAAGTACGAAACACATCTCAATCCTCAAGAACAATGAGGAGCAGGTCGACTACCACCTTCTCCTAGAGAGCTTCGTCACAAATACAATGTGCGCTCCGTCCCACTCTGCAATAACAGGGTGTGGGTCGACCGCCACCTTCTCCTGGAGAGCTTCGCCACAAATACAATGTGCGCTCCGTCCCACTCTACAGTAACAGGGTGTGGGTCGACCGCCGCCTTCCCCTGGAGAGCTTCGCCACAAATACAAGACATGGGTCGTCTGCTTCCCTTTCCTTCGGGGCTACGCTGCGAATACAGAAAGTTGTCTCGAATGAAGAATGGTTTCACTCAGCAGGAGATTCATAAAGATATTCAACGGTAAACTAAGTTCAGATAAAATTCTAAAGGTTTTGGATCACAGATCGAGGTACTCGGGAATGCAACCCGAAAAAGTTTAATGGTTACAAAAACCACTCGGCATCCCGAGGCAAATTTAAGGTAGGACATAAGAGTTTGTTCACTCCGCGGGAGGAGGGCTGGCAGGCTCGACGAATTCATCCAGGTCGACGCCATCGGCAATCCGAGTGGCGGCAGCTATGAAGGTCTCCATAAAAGTTCGGAAGTCGTGCTTCTGGGTGTTTGCGACCTTGATTGCGGCTATCTTGTCTTGTCGCACCTCCTTGCAGTGGACACGAACCAAGGACATAGCCACATCAGCGCCACAACGAGCAGAAGACTTCTTCCACTCCTGCACTCGGTCAGGGATTCCATTAAGTCGAGCCATCAGAGACTCAAGATCATTTTGGAGCGTAGCCTCTGGCCAGAGTGCCGGGTCGATCCGTGACATGGCGACCTTCAGTCGAGCCAAGTAGTCCACGGCACCGTCGATGCGAGATTCCAGTCGGAACAGATTCATGGCAGTTTCATCTTTCATGGGAGAGTTGATTGGTTCCAAACCTAGTTCGATCCTCCCAGTCTCTTCTTCAAAATTCTGGCAAAACTCTGCATTCACGATCCAAGGATAAGTCAATCTTCATACACTGAGTCGACACAAAAAAAATTAGTCGGAACTAAATGTGCACCTTCAAGCTTGATATACAACTTCTTGGCGAGGCTCCTCAGGTAGCTCTCCAGATCGTCCCTCCTGCGAGCGATGCCTTCCATCTTTTCGCTCAGGTTGAGGTTCTCCTTCTTCCAGCGTGTGCACTCCCTGTTGGCTTCATTCAGAGCAGTCTTCAGCCTGGTATTCTCTTCTTCCAACTGGCCGACTGAAGCCAGCTTCTGTCCGGCCAGAGCGGTCCTGTCGTCAGCCTCCTTCTGGGCAGCAGCCAAATCCTGATCCTTTTTCGCCAAAGCTTCCCTTAGTTTTTCTGCAAAGAAATGATGATTGATTCAGAAGTAGTAGAAGGATGCTCGAGCCGAAAACTGACCAGTCGACAAACTTGTCTTACCAGCGGCGCCGTCTCTGACCGTCTGCAGTTCTGTCCTGGCCAGCTCCAAGTCAAGTTTCAGTTGAATCTGCTGCCTCTCCAAATCAGTGGAGCGAGCCCCAAGGTCACAAGATTTTTGAAATCAAAGGGGAGAAATTATTCCACAGCAAAAAACTTCAAAGACATTAAGTGCTAAGACTACGGTCGAATGCCCGCAGTCTACCATAGTCTCAGGGACTACACCCAGTGGGTGCACTTTGCGTGCCCCCACCGGTTCTGATTCCACTCGGCCGGTCCGTCGGAGTCGAGTTCAAAAAAAGAGAGACAAAGTAGAACTCAGACCACAGTCGACTGCCAGCAGTCGACCGCGGTCTCGGGGACTACACCCAGTGGGTGCACTTTGTGTGCCCCCACCGTTTCTGATTCTACTCGACCGGATCGAGCGGAAGAAACAAACTACCAGTTCGGTTTTTACTCGACAAAATACAAAGACTATAGTCGACTGCCAGCAGTCCACCATAGCCTCGGGGACTACACCCAGTGGGTGCACTCAGCATGCCCCCACTAGTCCAAAACTTCAATCGACGCACCCAGTGGGTGTACAGATGCAAAGATTTTTGAAAAGAATCTTCAGATATTCGACTAACCTAAACGTTCCTCTGGAGAGCCGAGCTGGCATCATAGGCGGCTTGGCTGGCGTCCCGCATCGTCTTCATCTTCTCCATCATAATGCCCGCCTGGCGTATGGCTTCCCTAGCAGCATTCACCTCGTCCTCTAGGACATGATGGGTCGCAAAAACTGAAGGCGGGTCGATAGGGGCCTGAGCAGCCGACGAAGAAGGCAAGGCACTTGACAGGGGCTCGGCGAAGGTAACAGAACCCCGATTGACGTCACCAGTGTCCTGAACGACTAGTTCCGCCCTCGGCGTCGACTGTGGGCCTCGCTTGCAGGAGCTCGCCTATTCTTCCTTGTCGAAGGCCTCTCAGGCTCTTCATCATCAGGGATGTCAATAATGTTGGGAGCTGTGCAAAGTTCAATTGCCAAAATCACGTCACCCAATGGTGCACATTGCAGTTGAATCGGCTGAACAAAGACAGTATGGCAGAAGTCATACCCGGATTAGAAGTGACCGCATCCTCCATCACCTCATCATCATCCCTGTAAGCTGAGGTCCCGGAAGTGGCAGCACTGACAATTCCAAAGTTCGTCCAGTTAAAACAAGAAAAACAAACAGCATGGAGCGTCGAGTGAATACAAGGAGAGACACTTACGCGGGGGCGACAGGGATATCGATCTTGATCTTCGGCAGAGCCTTCCGAGTCTTCGGTTCTGCAACTTTGGGGTGCTTGGGCGCCTTCTCAGTCGTGGTTGGTGAAGAGATCCGAGGACGCTTCGAAGATTGACCAGCCTGAGCAGTCGCCTTGTCGTGGGCACTCGGTCGATCCTGGTCAAGCTTGGATCGTCTCTCTATGCGAGGAGGCGACTCGACTTCTTCCCCATCACTTGAGTCGTCGCTTCCTCCATCCCCTTCACCATAGGAAGTCCACTCGCCGCTTTCGCCACCGCTGGCCTCGCCTTCCAGAGCTTGCTCTTGCGCCCCGTTGGGCATCAAATACATTTCAATAATGGCCTGAAAGAAAGCAGGGAGGACAAAGTCAGTCGACGCAATACAGACAGCTACGCGAGTGGATTCAGATTACAAGCAAAAACTCAGAATCAGACCTTCTCTGGTGCACGCGACTGGTCGAATGGGGGAACTCTCCTGGCTCCTCTGGGATTGTCCTTGTTCCCGGTAATACTCGACAGCCACTTCTCCAGTGTGTCGTTGTCGACCTCCTCCGGGTGGATCCGAGTGGAGTCTTCTAGACCCGAATACATCCACATCGGATGGTCTCGGGCTTGGAGAGGCTGGATGCGCCGCTGAAGGAAGACCTCCAAGAGATCCATACCAGTGACCCCATCACGAATGAGCTGGACCACTCAGTTGACCAACAACTTCACTTGCGCCTTCTCCTCCGGGAGCACCTTCAAAGGGGAGGGTTTTTCCACTCGGTCCATGGTAAAGGGAGGGAGGCCAGTCGATTGCCCTAGCGTCGACTGGTCTTTACAGTAGAACCAGGTCATCTGCCATCCGCGAACTGAGTCGGGAAGAATCATGGCCGGAAAGGAGCTTTTTCCCCTTGTCTGGATGCCAAGACCCCCACACATCTGGATCACTTGGGTCCTCTTGTCACTCGGATTAGCCTTGTTCACTATCTGGGAGCGACAAGTGAAAATATGCTTGAAAAGACCCAAGTGAGGTCGACAACCCAAGAAGTTCTCACACAAGGAAATGAACGCGGCAAGATAAACGATTGAGTTGGGGGTAAAATGGTGGAGTTGAGCCCCAAAGAAGTTCAGAAACCCTCGGACGAAAGGATGAGGAGGCAAGGAAAACCCACTGTCGACGTGGGTGGCAAGAAGAACGTGCTCACCCTCCCGGGCCCTTCGGTAGGCCAGTCCGCGAAGAAGATCCACCCCGGCTCGTCGCCTTCCGCTTCGACCTCGCCGTCACCTTCTTTGCCCGCTCCAAAGCTGTTGTCTTCTCCTTCACCATTGTCGCCAACGAGACGCGTGTGGTGCGGTGGCGCTGGGGCGAGAGCGAGCGCAGCGGAGAGGCGTGAGGAGGAGAAGAGGTAATGGGGCGCACTGTTCGGGAGACTTCGGTCCAACGCCTTATATGAGGCCGCTTTCGAGTGGCTGACAGGTAGGCCCAGATGGCTCTGTCAAATCCCGTAACGACCGCGCGAGCGATACGTGGCGAAAAAGGTGGCGCGGGGACCGAGGCGGCTCCGCTCTATCCCATCTGATTACTACGGCCTCCCCCGTCCCGCACGCTTCCCAAAATTCGGATCCCACTAAATCCGCGGGCAGCAAACAACTTGTCAGACCAAAGATCTCCTCCGCACCGTCACTTGGAGCCTTAGAAGTAAAGAAACTCACTCGATGAAGAATTAAGAATGGATCAAGGCGACTGAAAAGGGAGTTGCTATCATCACTCAGGTCCACTGATTCGAAACAAGATATGCTCATGGCATGGAAAACGAGTCGGAGAAGTCCTCAACTCCTTCCCCACTCAAACCTCGATCCATTCGGGGGCTAATGATGAAGCTATGTACCTAGGGTAGGGTCACGGACCTGTCCTAACTGCCCTACCCAAGGACACCTCTAGAATAAATCACCTTTCAATCGACTTGGAGGTGTTCCACTCGACAGACTCGAAGACACTCGACCAAGATCCAACCACTCGACGGCCAGGAGACCTAAAGTCACTCCGCACGCTAACGGCCGGTCATTAAGTAGCTTTTATGGTCATCATAGCACTTTATTACTAGCATTATCAGTAACGCCCTGCCTTAATGTACATTGAACCCTTCGTAACGTGGGCTGGCCGGGGTCCTAGCGCACTCTATATAAGCCACCCCCCTCCTCCGAGACAAGGGTTTGCACCTCTGTAACTCATACTCACATAATCCAGTCGACCGCCTCCGGGCTCCGAGACGTAGGGCTTTTACTTCCTCCGAGAAGGGCCTGAACTCGTAAACCTTGCGTCCTTACAACTCCTCCATAGCAAAGACCTCGCCTCTCCATACTTACCCCCCTACATTACTGTCAGACTTAGAACCACGACATCTACCACGAGATCAGAGAGGCTAAACCCTAGAAGCTAGCCTATGGTATGATTGTATGTTGTGATTGTTGTCCTACGGACTAAAACCCTTCGGTTTGTATAGACACCGGAGAGGGTTAGGGTTACACAGGGTCGGTTACAAAGGATGAGATATTCATATCCGTATTGCCTATCTTGCCTTCCACGCCAAGTAGAGTCCCATCCGGACACGAGATGAAGTCTTCAATCTTGTATCTTCATAGTCCAACAGTCCGGCTGTCTGGAGATCCCCTAATCTAGGACTCCCTCAACGGCCCATATATCTGTTGGGCCATTTGTAGTCGGACCTGAGTTTTGGCCTTTTAATGACCCATGCCCTTCATGGTCCAATACCAGCCCGGTTTCTCTTTTGGCCTGCTAAAGGCCCACAACACAGCTGGGCCATTTACAATACGACCTGACTTTCGGCCTCTTAGCGGCCCATGCTCTTCATGGTCCAGTACAAGCCCGCTGTCTCTTTCGGCCTACTAAAGGCCCATAGTATAGGTGGGCCATATGTAGCCCAAACTTAGTAACGGCCAATGAAATCAATTGGGCCCACCTGTTGCCCGCTTCGATGTCAGCCTATTAAAGACCTGGGAGTTAAGAGGGCCGACTATTAACTTTTGGCTGGTAACGACCCATTAACTTAATGGGCCCACTAAAGTTCATACATGTCTTTAGGTCAAATTAGATAATTTGAGCCCATTATAACGAGCAATTATGCACATGACCAAAACCGATCAAGCAAAGGTACAACATACAGGGAAAAACGTTGCACATCCAGCATATATTACAGGAGATTACATCCACCGGGCAATCAAAGATTGATGCCAGTGCAAATAAATGAACAAAACCTAATGATCTACAACGTCACAATCTGCAACCTCAGCACGGATGATGCCCATAAGCATGTGGGCAAGTTCTTGCTGCTTTGCTACACTGTCTCTGAAAACATTGATTAGTTGTTGTGTCGCACGACTCTGCACCTTTGATTCCTCCGCCATTTCCATCATTCCTTCAACCATTAATTGGTTCACAAACGTACATTTTTTCCGTTGCATTCGAGACAGAGGATACTGAACAGATTCAGATGGCGATTTTGGCAGGCTTGTATTATTCATAGTGGAGAGTGTCTCAACCACTGCATCATAACATAAAATTAGGAGGGGAACCAAACAGATTAATCATGAGTTATTGCCATATTACCTGGCCTAGATTTATTGGAAAGAAACAATGGGGTTGCCTTGCTGTTTTCAGAGTTTGTCTTCTTATCTTCAGCAGCCTGCACCAAATTAAGACACTAGCATTGCTATCATTGGCCAAGTCAGATAATAACATTGGCACAACGAACGTTTGGGCAACTAGCCAACACCAAATTAACACAATATGGCACAGCTATCATCAGCCAGGTAAGGTAATACGAAAGCAACATTGACACAATGAATGAATGGGCAACCAGAGCAGCACTACAATTCAGTAATGTGCATGATATGAGATAGTACACTCATGCAGCTCAGTATGCAAAACTGCTAGGCAGTTTTCTTTATAAAAATCAACATTGGCGCCTTTAACATTTTGCTACAACTAATTTTAGATCTGATAAAGGTTGGATTCACGCCGATTAACAAAATACATGCTGATGTAAAAACATAGTGATATACAATAGGTACTTACATCGGCATTGGAGCATAGAGAATTCCCGCAAGATATTTTCCTCAAATACAATCCCAATGAAGGAAGTCTTCTATCATTTAACCTTATTTTCTAAAAGAGAGATGGGTGAGAAACATGTAGAAAATATGATTAGAATGCTATAAAATTTCATGATGCGAGGATACGCGCACGCTTCTTAGAATGGAGTTTACATTCTTTTGCTGGACTCGAGCGGACTAGTTCTTTGGCCACTGGAATCTGCTTATTATAAGTGGGAGTTGGGTTTCTCTGTGCTGGAGCATTATCTATAAAAAATGGAGTTGGTTTATTATCTCCTAGCGTTTGTATCTTTTGCAAAGACCTCATTTGTAACCCTTCAGATTCTAACATAGCTGTCTTCCCCTTGCATGCCTTATATAGAAGAATGGTGCTTCAATTGTAAAACATGCTACAACAGAGATGGAATAGGTACTGAAGAATAGAAAGGCATGAAATATTGACATGTATTCCCTCCATCCGAAAATAAATGGATGGGTCTAGGCGTATTGCAGTTCTATATACATCCAGTTTTATCCATTTCTGCGACATGTAAGCCAGACGGAGGGAGTATGATGTAAGAGCTAGGGATACGACAGGACAACACAGTAAAAAACACACACTGAAAACCCACTGCAGAACCAAAGTGATCAAACTCACTGATATGAGATAGTACACTCATGCAGCTCGGGATGCAAAACTACCAGACAGTTTTCCTTACAAAAATCAACATTGTGGCCTTTAATCATACATTTTGCTACAACTAAATTTAGATCAGATAAAGGTTGGATTCACGCCGATTAACAAAATACATGCTGATGTTAAAAATATAGTGATATACAACAGGTACTTACATTTGCATTGGAGCACAGAGAATTCCCGCAAGAATGTTTCCTCACACACGATACAAGTGCAAAAATTCTTCTATCTGTTAAGCTTATTTTCTAAAAGAGAGATGGGTAAGAAACATGTAGAAAATATGATCAGCATGCTATAAAATTTCATGATGCAAGGATACGCACACGCTTCTTAGAATGGAGTTGACATATTTTTGCTGTACTGGAGCGGACTAGTTCTTTAGCCACTAGAATCTGCTTACTATCAGTAGGAGTTGGGTTTCTCTGTGCTCGAGCAGTATCTATAAAAACTGGAGTTGGTTTATTATTTCCTGGCGTTTGGATCTTTTGCAAAGACCTGGTTTGTAACCCTTCAGATTCTAACATAGTCGTCTTCCCCTTGCATGCCTTGTATAGAAGAATGGTGCTTCAATTATAAAACACGCTACATCAGAGAGATGGGATAGGTACTGAAGAATAGAAAGGCATGACATATTGACATGCATTCCCTCCATCCAAAAAATGGATGGGTCTAGGCGTATTTCAGTTCTAGATACATCCTTTTTTATCCATTTTGGCAACATGTAATCCAGACGGAGGGAGTATGGTGTAAGAGCTAGGGATACGACAGGACAACACAGTAAAAAAACACTAGTTGATTGTAAAACCGTATGCTAGCGGAATACATACAGAAAAAACTAAGGCAACATACACGTGTATGATTGGGAAACTAAGATGGCATTGCAACAGAGCACTAGAACAACACTTCAATGTAAAAAAACATGGTATGGTAGACAGATGAAGTACATACTGATGAATAACAATGCATAAAATATTCAGAAGCATGATGTCCAAATTAAGTAGATGGCATTGCGATAGAGTAGAATGACAATACTTGAATTTGAGAACATGTTATCATGAATGGAATAGGTACTGGAAAATAGGAAGGCATGACATATTTACATGCATGATCAACATGCTAAGCACATGGCATTGCAACAGAGTAGATACACTCGAGGACATTATATGCATGTTGTACCCATATCACGGGCCAAGTTAGAGCAAGGACCTTGTGGGGTGAAGAGGATTCAGCATCTTTCTGCAAGTCTTCTAAAGAACTGCCTTTACATGTTCCATCATATTGGGTATCATTGACATCAAGTTTATTGGCCTTTACGTTGCTCCGTGAGGTTCTTGTGGATATATCAGTGTGTGCAATTATATTTGACATGCATGGAAGACAACTAGTAGTTAGATTTATGTAATGAGTGCCTGTAGGAGATGACATAAATAGTAGGACTGGGGTTAACTAGCAGCAACAGGTCTCAAAAACTAAAGGGAGAACACAGATGAAAGCTACAGAATATGTATCATTTGTACTCGAGATTAACTAGATGGCACACAAAAGTATTAAAGAACAACATAGGTAATACTAGAAGTGGTATAATACTATAATCACCAACCTATGGGATAGCATTGGCTGATGGATGATAACTATGAAATAACGTTACCTAAAGAACAAGTATCTTAGCTGAACTATGGAATAGCGTTAACTCCTGAACAAGACCCGTAAAAGATCAGCATGAATATACAGTGAAATGTGATAATCTATTTTCCATGCTTAGATGAATAAAAAAGCCATAAATGTTGCACATAAGTAAGATGAGGGTACAACCTATCTGGCCGCCATCCATAGGAGTGAGCATCATGTGCTGACTTGTCGATGGCCCTGCAGTTGTTGTGGTTGTCCATGTTGGGCAAGCGCATTCGATGCAGGGAACTGTTGAGTGGGGACTATAGCTCCCTTCTGGTGTATGCTTCCCTTGTTGGAGCAGCTGCGGTGAGTCGGAAGACGGTGTGGCTGAAGATGCAGATAGCGCATAATGTTAAGAACAACACATCTCTTTAATCTGAAGAAATACACTAAGAGATCAACAGCAAGGTACGAGAGTGGTCACACGTTTGTTGACTGAAGACTAAATTGGGGTCACACAATTTTATTTTATTTTGGTACTATCCGATCTACGCCGGATGGCTTGATGGCCGTCTTGTGCCTCTCGTCTGAAACTGTTAGGATTCTTCCCTGAATAGCCAGCGACCAACGGCAGAGCAGCATGCCTCCGCCGTCCGTGGCCCCGGCCAAAACCCCGCTCCCCGTCCCACCGCACTGTCGTGGTTGCGCCGCCCCCGGGCCAATCCACAAAGAATCCCCGTCATCCAGATCCGGCGGCGGCAGTACCTTCAACCCATGCAACTCTAAGATAGCCATCTAAGTGCTGCTTCCGCGGCGAACTTGCGGCCCCGCACCCTTACGTTAGACACCAGCCAACCGACATCCTAGGAGCTCCGCCGCCTCGAGGGGTGCTGCTTCCCATTAGGAATCAATTGGTCCAGAATAAAAATTTAGACAACAGACGCCTAAATAAAGTGATTTGAGATGAGGGTGCGACCTATCTGGCGGCATGGTGAAGTGGGCAGGTCCAGCTGCCGAGTCGGTGAGGCCGGCGCGGTTGCGGTGGCGACCGGCGGCAGGGAAACAACAATGTCACGACGGTCGACGGCTACGGGGAAGCAGCGCCAGGACGATCTGGACGGATCTAAAGTTGGAGCCGCTCCGGCACCGTGAACAACGGCGGGGGTGAATCGGCTCCGGTACGGTTCACGCGGCCGTTGTCGAGGCAGCTCCAGCAGCACGGAGTAAGAGGCACACGACCCAGTGCACGACAGCAAATGGACAATGTCTTTGGCATTAGGGAGGAGGGCGGCTGTGAAATTGGTGGGGTGGGGGTGCCATGGAGGAGGGGCTGAGGTTTCATGGCTCGGGAGAAGGGAGCTTCCAGGGAGAAGGTGATTTGGCGCCCACGAGGTATGACCTGGGGGGGGGGGAATTGGGAGGGGAGTGGAACCATGTTTTACGGACGCATTTATCTAAAATGTGAGGGGGGGGGGGGGGGTTACAGTTCTACCCCTTTAGGCTTCTCGGCTTGGGTCTGTGTACTGAGGGTCGGGGATAGTAGAGTAACTTTGCTTCTCCCCAAATAGTGGGCGGGAGCGATTTCGGGCAAGGAGGGCGTGTTTTGAAATATAGTGGGCGCGAGCGATTTCGGGCGAGGAGAGCATGTTTTGAAATAGTGGGCGCGAGCTATTTCGGGCGAGGAGAGCGTGTTTTGCTGACCATGGTTTATGGATTATTCGGCACATGTCATTTTGGCCGAAGAGAAGGCGTGCTTGGATGAAGTTACGAACCTACCCTCGATGTACACGGGGCAATTGATGCGTGTCCCACATAGGACGGTAATTTCGCGTCTCCCATTTATTTGCTCGGGCGAATTCCACCGAGAAGAGGATGTTTAACGGTTCGTTCAAATTTTGGAAGAACGAGCATCCACATCTACCTTACCAAGTTGATTCGAATCAAATTTTGAAATATTAGCTTGCCACTTCTTTTTTAGATGGAGAGATGATGCTCGAGGGTAATGTGTTTTTACATGCTCGTTGCTAGCGATTTACTATATGAAAAATAGTTGACCCACTCAAAAACGGGAATCAAACATAAAATGAAATTTCTCGATTCAATGAAATAGCTCGTTCACTAGGTCAAAATAGTGAACTAAATCCAAAATTGAACACCTCAATCGAGTAGCATGTTGTACAGTATTATAGTACTCCATGAACATGTTGAAAGTCAAATTAATGAACTTGTTTGATATACACATATATCCATTCATGTGTGGATTGCAGACAACACGTTCTCCAATTTAAATATTTGAATGCAAGTTTATATCGAAACATGGTTTATATCAGTCTTTGATGCATAAAACGCGACCTCCCCCTCTCCCGGACTCGTGCTCTCTCTCTCTCGCCAACAATCTTCAATTCCATCGCACACATCCAACACATGAACCTTGTTGGTCCCTCTCGCTTTCTCTCCATCTCTCTCTCTCTCTCTCTGTGTGTGTGTGTGTGTGGGGGGGGGGTCTTTCTAGTTCGCATGCATATATACTCCATCTATAGGTCTCTCTCGCACACTATGTATGATTCTCTAGTCCAAGCTAGATATCTTGGGTGCACTCATCGTACGCACACAAATTCCTTGGCTCGTTGCCCGTCTCTCACGCACCACTCTGTCGTCTCAGAGCTCTCCCCCTCTCTCTCAAACTCTCCATCTACCTGGGCCACACATACACATGCATATCTCACTCGCACTCGATAGGCCCATCTAAAACTCTATCTCTCTCCCTCGTTCTCTTTCCATCTCACATGCACACACACAATCTCATGCCTAGCTAGCCAAGTATGATGGTCTCTCACTCAATTGTAGGCACACGCAGTCCCCCCTATATGTATATGACTAGCTAATCTTAGTCCCCATCACAAAGATGTGCATGGTCTATCTCGATTTCTCTCAGGGCATCTTTCTATCGTGCACGCACCTCCCTCGATCTCCCACCCATATAGTCCCCTCATGATCTCGAGGGGATATCTCTATCACAAACACACCCTCTCGCCCTCCCCATGTGTCCATGTTCTCCATGTGTCCCTCTCGACCTTTGTTCCTTGTTGGCCAGACCTCTATTGGACATGTGCTATAGGGGTGTCTCTCTCCGTTGCAAACAATCACACACTAGCTATCTTTGTGTATCTCCTCGCCTCGCTTTTCTATCTCGGAGATGCATGTGTGAGATGTTCACCTAAGAAACGAAAAACACACACTCTCCTAATTTATCGTTTGTCGTCACTTTCTCTTTCACACACATATTCTTTTTGCACACTTACTCATTCTCCTTCACACGCATTTGATCTCTCTCGACTTAGGCACTCTCCTCGGTCCATAGCATATTGATTGATTGAAAAGTTAAACATCACAAAGTTTGACCATGTACATGGAGAAAAACAATTACATCTAGAACGACAAACATATACGATTAAATTCACCATGAGACGTAGTTTCGTATGATGTATCTTTGGTATTGTAGATATAAATAACATTTGCGTAAACCTGATAAAGGTTTCCAAAGTTTGACTTCTAAAAAATTTACATGCACTGCATTATCGAGCAGATGGAATATCTCTTTCCCCCTCTCAGCTATCTCCCGCACCACTCAGCCTTATCGGGGCTCCTCAATCTCTCTCAAACTTTATATCTCCCTGGTTCACACATACACATGTCTCGCTCGCACTATACATATGGACCCATCCAACACTCTCCGCCCTTGTTCTCTCTCTATGTGACACGCACCCCCTAATAACTACCATAATCCCTCACTCCATTATAGGCGCAAGCACTCCCCCCTAAGTATGATTATCTCTCACTAGCCATCAGGAACACACGTATTGTCTCCTTCCATCCATACGTCTATCTCGATATCTCTCAGGGTATCTTCTATCATGCACACACCTTGTCACTCGATCTCCCACCCATGTAGTTCCATCACGATCTCCAGGGGATCTCTCTATGACAAACATACAATCTCTCCTCCCCATGTCTGCATTTTCTTCGTATGTCTCTCTCGACCTCTCTCCCTTGTTTTTCAGACCCCTCCTGGCCACGTGCTAGGGGTCTTGCTCTCTCGGTTGCAAACAACCACACACTATCTCCTCACCTTGCTTCCGTTGTCGAAGATGCATGTGTGATATGTTTGCATAAGACACACACGTTTTTTCTTGACTTTTATCAAGTGTTGTCCATGTCTCTGTCACACATGCACACACACTTTTTTCACTCACTCTTTCTATTTCACTCTCTCTCTCTCTAGTTAGGGACTCTCTCACATCCATAAGCATATGGATGTTTTGAAAAGTCAAACCTCAGAAAAGTTTGACCATGTATATGTGGAGAAAAACATTTACATCTGGAACGATCATTAGATTCATCACAACATGTACTTACTTCATACTATCATTTATCCTTGGTATTGTAGATATAAGTAATTTCTTTATAAACTTGGTCAAAGTTTCAAAAGTTTGACTTTTAAAAAAATGTTGGAACTACATTATTGAACGGAGGGAGTAGCTCTTTCTCTCTCTGCTATCTCTCACGGGCCTCCCCTCTCACTCGAACACTTTATACCGACGGATTATATGCTCACTATGTCAGTGTATAGCTCTGTATATTGTTTAGTTAACCGGTCAACCAGTCCACATGCTGCCTTGTCAGCTCGTGTTCTGTATCTTCGTGTGCTGGCCCATGTGGCAGTGGGTGAAAATAAGTAAACTAGAGGCCCATCTGACATGCGGTGAAGTAAACAAAGTTGAAACCACTCGGGGTAGCACCCCGCACACTAGTAAGTTGAGGGCGCATTGAGGACACACTTCTTCCTCGTGAAGGACGCACTCGCGCACAATTCACCACTACACGGCGGCATGCATAGAAGGACGCACTCGCGCACACTCAGCACACAACACACACCAGCACACGTGTACATCGGCATCGCCGCCGGTTGAGATGGACGGCGAGGCAGCCAACAAGCGGAGGCGGCTCAAGCCAAAACCGCATTCGGCGAGCCTGGACTTCATCAGCAGCCTCCCCGATGACATGTTGCTCGTCATCATCGGCCTCCTCCCCACCAAGTCTGTCGTGCAGACCGCCCTACTCTCCCGGTGGTGGCGCCCCCTCTGGCACCATGTCCCCCTCAACCCCACCGTTGACAGCTGCCTCTGCGACGGGGATTGCAAACGCATGGTCGCAGTCTCCAAGATCCTTTCATCGCACCCTAGGCCAGCCAGACGCCTTGACATCTACATGTTCAGTATCAACTGCAAGGTCCAACCCAAGTTCGACGAGTGGTTCTTATCCCGTGCCCTAGATCAGCCCGAGGAGCTCAGCTTTGAAGTTGGACGATGCCGCTCTCTGCCGCCATCCGCGCTCCGCCTCGCGCCAACGTTGCGCCACGCCAACTTCAGCTCCTGCTATCTTCCCCAGATTAATGTCGCGCCCGCCCTTCTTCTCCCTCAACTCAAGCAGCTCAACCTCTTTCAACATTGTCATCTCGAAGAAGGCTATGGAGCACCAGCTCTGCAGCTGTACTACGCTCGAGTACCTTCGTCTTGAGCAGATCCATGGGTTCACTAGCCTCCACATCGCCTCGATGAATCTCCGATGGATTTATGTGTCTTGCTGGCCCTGCAACAAGACATCAATTGGGAAGAGATCACTCCAGCTGTTCCACATTATGGTCATTGAGAATGCGCCTTTCCTTGAGAGATTGCTTGTAACGGATCTAGAAGGTCCAACAAAAATCAGGGTCATTGACACACCGAAATTGACAGCGTTGGTGCACTCGTCTGCCAAATTCTCCAAACTCTTTATTGGATCCGTAATCGTTCAGGTACAACACTCATCTTCTTCTCCCTCTTCTTGAAATTCACATTTTTAAATTTCTTCTTGATGTATTTACGACCGTCTTCTAGAAAATGATTCCCACAAGCTTGACCCAGTCTATCCGCACAGTGAAGATCTTGGCAATAAATTCTATCGGCCCTAATCTGGATCAAGTTGTTGGATTCCTTACATGCTTAACGTGCACGGAGAAGCTACTCATCGAGGTGAAACTTCTTTCCTATTAGTAAACGGTAATCACAATTGTGACGCCCCCGATTTGACCGTACACTAATCATGCACGCAAATGTGTACGACCAAGATCAGGGAATCATGGGAAGATATCACAACACAACTCTAGACACAAATTAAAATCATACAAGCTTTATATTACAAGCCAGGGGCCTCGAAGGCTCGAATACAAGAGCTCAATCATAGACGAGTCAGCGGAAGCAACAATATCTGAGTACAGACATAAGTTAAACAAGTTGCCATAAGATGGATAGCACAAACTGGGATACAGATTGAAAGAGGTGCATGCCTCCTGCCTGGGATCCTCCTAAACTACTCCTGGTCGTCGTCAGCGGCCTGCACATAATAGTAGGCCCCTCCAGAGTAGTAGGAGTCATCGTCGACGGTGGCGTCTGGCTCCTGGACTCCAGCATCTGGTTGCGACAACCAGGTAGAATGGAAAGGGGGAAAAGAGGGAGAAAAGCAACCGTGAGTACTCATCCAAAGTACTCGCAAGCAGGAGCTACACTACATATGCATAGGTATATGTGTAAAGGGCCATATCAGTGGACTGAACTGCAGAATGCCAGAATAAGAGGGGGATAGCTAATCCTGTCGAAGACTACGCTTCAGGCCACCTCCATCTTGCAACATGTAGAAGAGGGTAGACGGTAAGTTCACCAAGTAGCATCGTGTAGCATAATCCTACCCGACGATCCTCTCCTCGTCGCCCTGTTAGAGAGCGATCACCGAGTTGTATCTGGCACTTGAAAGGGTGTGTTTTATTAAGTATCCGGTTCTAGTTGTCATAAGGTCAAGGTACAACTCCAAGTCGTCCTGTTACCGAAGATCACGGCTATTCGAATAGATTAACTTCCCTGCTGGGGTGCACCACATTTCCCAACACGCTCGATCCCCTTTATCTGGACACACTTTTCGGGGTCATGCCCGGCCTTGGAAGATCAACACGTCACAGCCCTACCTAGGCACAACAGAGAGGTCAGCACGTCGGTCTAAATCCTATGGCGCAGGGGTCTGGGCCCATCGCCCATCGCACACCTGCACGTTGCGTACGCGGCCGGTGAGCAGACCTAGCCTCCCTTATACAAGAGCAGGTGTTCCAGTCCAACCCGGCGCGCGCCGCTCAGTCACTGACGTCACGAAAGCTTCGGCTGATACCACGACATCGAGTGCCTATAACTGTCCCCGCATAGTTGGTTAGTGCGTATAGGCCAGTGGCCAGACTCAGATCAAATACCAAGATCTTGTTAAACATGTTATCTTGAAGTAACCGTGAATGCCAACCAGGGCCAGGCCCACCTCTCTCCTAGGTGGTCTCAACCTGCCCTGTCGCTCCGCCTCAAAGTAACAGTTGGGGGCCGCCGGGAACTGAGGCCCACCACTACCTGGATGGAGCCACCTGCCCCTTCAGGCCCCACATCAGAATCACTTGCGGGTACTCAATGAGCCGACCCGACTTTAGTCACCACCTGTATAGCCATCTTATGGCAACTTGTTTAACTTATGTCAGTACTCAGATATTGTTGCTTCCGTTGACCCGCCTATGATCGAGCTCTTGTATTCGAGCCTTCAAGGCCCCTGGCTTGTAATATAAAGCTTGTATGATTTTAATTTTTGTCGAGTTGTGTTGTGATATCTTCCCGTGAGTCCCTGATCTTGGTCATACACATTTGCGTGCATGATTAGTGTACAGTCAAACCGGGGGGGGGGGGGGGGGTCACAACAACGTAGCTCAATTTTTTTGTAATTTCCCAAATTACGATGACAAGTGTAGTGTTCAAAACTGCATCTATGCACTGCACCGAAAGAAATGTTTTTAGTATTTTTTTCTCACGTGATCACCTGCATCTTTTTTTGTTGTACTACTATAGTAGCCTAGGCTAGTCATAGTGGAAAGTAACTTAGACTACTCCAGTAACTCTATGGTTACCCTAAGAGCAAGTACTACCTCCGTCCTAGTTTACTCTTCCTATTTTGTAGTATCAAAATTTGACCATAGATTTAACTGACAAAATGTTAATGCATGTCACTAAGAACTATATTGTTGGATTCGTATTTGAACATAATTCCAAATTGTGTAATTTTTAGTGACATGCATCGGCATTTTCTTACGTAAATCTATGGTCAAAATATTATACTAAATAAGAGGTAGTACAAAAGTGGGCTATAACGGCCCTCCACTATGTAGGCCAAAACACGTGCCAAATTCACTTGTGATGCATTTGACATTGATGCCCCTCCATTGCTCACCTGGTGCCCCAATCTGGATCACCTACTTTGCTCCGGTTGCCAAATTAACTCACGCAATGAAAAAACACTTGTGTGGGAGAGGGAGAGGACCGAGGCAATAAAAAACACTTGTTTGGGAGAGTGAGAGGCTGGTGTAGTTGGTTTGATTGATTTGTTTATACATGTGGGTCTGTGTGCACAGCGGTGCCAACTCTCTCACATCGCGAGAGCGGTGCCAAAATCTTTTTAGTTGACATCGATGCGTATTATGTGGCATACTTTTGCGAAATATGGCATTGGCCACATAGTGGAAGGCAACAAATTCCCAAGCTCTTCACATGCTCCTAGGCGAATGAGAGGAAAGATAAATATATATATATATAGAGAGAGAGAGTGAAAATATATCACTAGCCAGCCAACCTATCGTATGAGCGAATGATATTGGTACCTCTTGATGACACGGCAATCTTATACAGCCAGCTGCTCTAGTATGTTCTCTTCTTTTGCAGATAAAAAAGACTCGAAAGTGAAAAATGTGCTGCACTATAACAATCTGATCGAATGCCTTGATCTCCATCTTACAGAAATTGATTTGATCGACTACTGAGGCAGCACATCAGGGATTACATTGGCCAGGTTCTTTATTCTGGAGGCAAGTGTGCTCAAGGTAATGAGGTTTGGCGTTCTCTGGCGTAACAATGAATGGCGTGCTGATCACCGCAAGCGTCTAAGCCTAAATGACAAAGTCTCCGCAGAAGCCGAATTTGTTTTTGAAACATCAAGTGGCCAGAGACTCAAAAACTTATTTGCCCATTAGTGACTTGTCAGGGTGGTAGATTTTAGTTTGTATGATAATGCTGCATCCACCTAAAGTAACGAAAGTTCTTACGTAAACTTCCTAGTAATTCCCTCTTCGAAGGTGCGGCATTACTCCTAACATTTGTAATATCAGTTTGAAACTTGTAATATTGCCGTGCCCTATACCTGCATTTTCAAAATCCTACGAATCAAACAGGTCCTGAGTTGGTGATGATGTTGTGCCTGCCATCTTTCACCAATAGATGTCGGATCTAGATCTGACGCATACAAACCAAACTTCTCTAGTTTTGCAAAAAGATGCCCGCACTTGTTCCCTATTTACAAACAACTCCTTGTCTCTCACAATCAGCCTTATCTCCTCCCCGCCACATCTAGAAGGCCATGGAAAAATCTGGCGCGATGGCCTCTGCCGGCGCCGTCCACCCCCAATCTTGGTGTTCCGTGCAATGCATGGGCATCTACGCACGGGAAATTATGTCGAACACGGCTAGTTGTAAGCAGGCTAGGTCTATAGCCATGATGATAGTGACTGCAGACGGTGAGGCTGACTATGGTATGCCGAACACAGCGCCTATACTCAGGTGTCATCTCCGGCGTAGGGTCTTGTCACTTCACTGTGAGGAGCAGCACATAATAATTTGACCAACGGGTAGTACAGTGCTACTACATTGGTAGTACTACTACTAGTACTAGCACCGCCGTCAGGATTTAGTAGTACTACCACGTCCATCTGGATTTAGTATTTGACTAGCAATATCTAGTAATGCATGTCACAAAAAATGCACTACTCCCTCTGTAAATAAATACATGGTGTATTGTTTTATTCCTATCGGTGAGATAACTTAATGTCTTTTTGCTACTTGATAGGATTACATGCAATGAACTAACCACCACATGTGATGTTTGGTAGTCTCAAGTCATTGAAAGCATGCATGCCCACATCTCTCATTGGTTGATATGTCATGAAATAAGAAACGAGG
Source organism: Triticum monococcum (assembly GCA_034509565.1). NCBI lineage: Eukaryota > Viridiplantae > Streptophyta > Magnoliopsida > Poales > Poaceae > Triticum > Triticum monococcum. The sequence continues at coordinate 145,361,060 of CM067846.1, read as the reverse complement.
AAGGAGTTAATGTACCGTGCCTAAGTGTTTTGGGATTATTTGGTTTTCCTAAGGTGACTTACACAACATTTTTGGTTACATGCATTAACATTTTATTAGTTAAACCAAAGGTCAAAACTTGGCGCAAAATGCAAAGGGGACGAATAAACCAGTAAACATCAAAGTTCTCTCGTTTGGCCCCAACTAGAGGTTCGGTGAGATGACTATACTGCACCAGCACGGAGGTGGACACAGCTTCATTGACTTACTGCACCTGCGTTTGGGTGTATGACACGTGGGCCCAACGGGTGGATGGCCAACCTGTCATACAGCCAAAGGTAGTTGTAGTAGAGGGGCGAGGAGTAGATGTCCAACACACACGTGAATTCAACACATTCTACACTTCTCATATAAAGGCTCCCGCCAGTCCAATCTACGAAATCCTACGCACCTACGCACCCAAGGGCAAGAGTGATCACTCCAGTCGTAAGATCAGTTGACTAGAAGCTAGACCCATGGAGGCGATGAGCTCGAGCATCAGCCAACTGTGCCAGATGGTCCACGGCGCCGGCCTGCGGCCTGGCACTGAGGAAAGTCTCCAGGTAGTGCTTAAGGCCGCCAGGGCAAGGTGCCGCTAGGATGACAACTTCGTTTCCTTGTTCGACGAGGTCCTCGTTGGCTTCCTCAACAAGTTCACCGTCATCAAGAAGCTCGCGGACGACCTTGACGTACGCCTCCAGCCCATGCGCCCAGGCTTTGCGATGCCTGCCATCCTCAACGGCCTCTATGGTGACAACCTCTTCGACGCACTGCTGGCCCTGCGACTGCCCGCCGTCGCGCTAGAGAATGTCCACCTCGAGGTTGCGCTCGCCGTGCAGCGCCTGGTGCAGGAAGACACCATCGACATAATCACCACGTCTACGCGCAAATCATCCACAAGGACTACTACATGCAAGAGGAGGACGATAGGACGCTGGCCTTCTTGGACCGCAGGGCAACCATGGACGGCATTGTTCAGAAGCACATTGAGCTTGCCGCCAACGCCGCTGCTCCTCACACGTCGGTTGGTGACCCGGTGCACTAGCGCATGAGGATGTCATTGATGCGTCCGTATGTATCTTTATCTTTCCGTCAAATCCATGTAGTAGTATATGGTACTACTAGTAATTATCTTACCTTTCGCATCAACTTCATAATATTCGTACGTACTCCATGCATGAACCGCGCCAGAACCAAACTTCTCATTACTCTAGGGAAAATCATTATTTCTATCTATCGGTCGCACCATGGAGCAGAACCAAAATTTACAAGTTACAAGTTCAAAAGGAAAAGCCTGCCGTGTTCGCGTCACACCCCACACGGTTGGTCCGGCACGCCGCTCAAGGGGGGATGCGTGTTGTGTTGCATTTTCACTTACAAGTGGGACCGCAGTTGAGCAAACCGACTATCGGCAAACCCCCACCCCACCCACAGCGTGATGGCTGAGAAAACAGGAGGGAGAAGAGATGGCTGTAGCACGGACTCCAAGAAAATTGGTGTCGGATGGGACTCGTTTGGGTGGCATGTGTCGTACTGCTAGACATGAGTGCTAGTTATGGCCCATGCCACCCCACTATATCGAGGTGCTGGTTACGGAGAACAAATTTCCCGGGGTCCGTGCTTAGCCCTCCTCTATCTCTCTTCTTAGCCAGCCAGCAGACGCGCGGAGCCCATCGTCTATTTGCTCATATGCGGTCCCACATGTCAGTGAAAACGCAAGGGGACCCACTGAACCTGCACATCTTTCACCTCGACGTGCTGGTGATGAAAAACAAATCCAATAAAGATCTTCGGTGGCCACTTTTGGAGTTACTCAAGAGTAGTAAGATTCTATTTTTAGTTTAACCCAAGATGCACATCACGTGGCTTCAACTACCACTTTATTTTCTTGCATGACACGACCTGGATGCTGGATGTCCCATGTGTCGGCAAAAGAAGGAAGAACTCGACCAAATCTTCGGGTGTGCTCTCGGATTAGACTAGTTGTGCTAACTTAAAATTTTATTGTGTAGAATGGATGCAAGTTTTGGTGGGAAGAAGAGTACAACAATATATTGATAGAGCGCAATTTAGTAGATGTTCTAGCACTTTTAGCTAGCGTAGAGGCTAGAGATGAGACTAGTGCACTTGTTGATAGAATAGAGGCTAGACACATCCACTTCTTTACACTCGAAGAAGAAAGAAGCACGCAAGATCAAGCCTCCGCAGATCAACAATGAATGCATCGAGAAGGCACTAATCCAACTTACAGGAGCAGTTATGGAAGTTGGATATCTTCTAAAATGTATTCTTGTGGTTCTTGTTTTCTTTGGTCTTGCTTTTCTAGTCAAAATTTTGGTGATGTATTTCCATGTACCAAAAAATCAATGATGAAAAAAGATATGTGTTTGCAAAGAAAAATGTAAGCGGCCGGGATGCGTCCGCGCGTTCGGCGCACGGCCACCGCATCCGAGAAATGGCTCGGACACGACCCCATTGCCCTACCCAAACGGATAGAATCCAGGCAAAAAGGAGGTCAGTTTGGGGTCGTGCATTGGAGTTGGCCTTACAAGTGAGACCGCAGTTGAGGAAACTGACTATCGGCAAACCCCCACCTCGCCCGCCGTGCGATGGCTAAGTTAGAGAAACGACGAGGTTGAAGAGATTGTTGTAGCACGGACTCTAAGAAATATGGTGTCAGATGGAAGCCATGCTGGTGGCGTGTGCCGTACTCCTAGACGTGAATGCTTGTTCTGGCCCATGCCACCCTACTACTCCTACTACTGTACTTATAGTAGTAGTAGTATCGAGGATTCGAGGTGCTGGTTACATACAACGAACACATTAACATATGGGCCACCTCACACTGTGGCCAAATTTCCTAGAGTCTGTGCTAGGTTAAAAAGTGTTCTTTGTTAGGATGGGTGGCTGGTCTCAAGTTTAAAACCTGTTGTATTATGTATGTAGACGTAGAGATAGTACAACATGTGAAGCTAGTACAAATAGTGTACTATTATGGATTGGCCTCATCCGATAACCTGTTGCAATGCACGCACAATTATGTATTCGGAAAATATATTTTTGCCTCGTCGCAGCACCCACTCAGAGAAGCGACTCGAAAGCCATTCATGAATTTAGTAAGTTTATCACATGCATATCATTTTATTACATACAACAGGTGAAGGAAATATGCCCTAGAGGCAATAATAAAGTTATTATTTATTTCCTTATATCATGATAAATGTTTATTATTCATGCTAGAATTGTATTAACCGGAAACTTAGTACATGTGTGAATACATAGACAAATAGAGTGTCACTAGTATGCCTCTACTTGACTAGCTCGTTGAACCAAAGATGGTTAAGTTTCCTAGCCATAGACATGAGTTGTCATTTGATTAACGGGATCACATCATTAGAGAATGATGTGATTGACTTGACTCATTCCGTTAGCTTAGCACGATGATCGTTTAGTTTGTTGCTACTGCTTTCTTCATCACTTATACATGTTCCTCTGACTATGAGATTATGCAACTCCCGAATACCGGAGGAACACTTTGTGTGCTACCAAACGTCACAACGTAACTGGGTGATTATAAAGGTGCTCTACAGGTGTCTCCGATGGTATTTGTTGAGTTGTCATGGATCAAGATTAGGATTTGTCACTCCGATTGTTGGAGAGGTATCTCTGGGCCCTCTCGGCAATGTGCATCACTATAAGCCTTGCAACCAATGTAACTAATGAGTTAGTTACGGGATGTAGCATTACGGAACAAGTAAAGAGACTTGCCGGTAACGAGATTGAACTAGGTATTGAGATACCGACGATCGAATCTCGGGCAAGTAACATACCGATGACAAATGGAGCAACGCATGTTGTTATGCGGTTTGACCGATAAGTATCTTCGTAGAATATGTAGGAACCAATATGAGCATCCAGGTTCCGCTATTCGTTATTGACCGGAGATGAGTCTCGGTCATGTCTACATAGTTCTCAAACCCGTAGGGTCCGCATGCTTAACGTTCGGTGATGATCAGTATTATGAGTTTATGTGTTTTGATGTACCGAAGGTAGTTCGGAGTCCTCGATGAGATCGGGGACATGACGAGGAGTCTAGAAATGGTCGAGATGTAAAGATCGATATATTGGACGACTATATCCGTACATCGGAAAGGTTCCAAGTGATTCGGGTATTTTTGGAGTACCGGAGAGTTACGGGAATTCGTCGGGGAGTATATGGGCCTTATTGGGCTTTAGGGGAAAGAGAGAGGGGAGGCTGCACGCCCCCCAAGGCCTAGTCCAAATTGGACAAGGGGGAGGGGCGGCGTCCCCTCCTTCCTTCTCTTCTCTTTTCCTTTTCCTTCCCTCCTACTCCTACTACATGGAAGGGGGGAATCCTACTCCTGGTGGGAGTAGGACTCCCCAGGGCGCGCCATAGTAGAGTGTAACACCCTCGATGCGACTATATCTCCCACGTGTCGAGGCACGACTTAGAGGCATAATCGCATTGAAGGCAATGTCGCAAGTGAGGTAATCTTCACACAACCCATGTAATACAATAGGGGAAAGAGATACATAGTTGGCTTACAATCGCCACTTCACACAATTACATGAATAAAACATTACATCAACCAAATACACTCATGGTCTGACTACGGAACCAAAATAAAAGAAGAACCCCAAATGCGACAAAGGTCCCCGATCGACCCCAACTGGGATCCACTACTGATCAACTAGAACGAAACAACAAAAAGGACAAGATCTTCATCGAGCTCCTCCTGAGCTTGGTTGCGTCATCTGCTCGGACTCATCGGCACCTGCAAACTGGTTTTGGAAGTATCTGTGAGCCACAGGGACTCAGCAATCTCGCACCCTCGCGATCAAGACTATTTAAGCTTATGGGTAAGGTAAAGGTAGGAGCTGGAGCTGCAGCAAGCGACTAGCATGTATGGTGGCTAACCTATTCGCAAACGAGAGCGAGAAGAGAAGGCAAAGCACGGTCAGTCAAAGTATGATCAAGAAGTGATCCTGGACTACCTACGTCAAGCATAACTCCAACAACCGTGTTCACTTCCCGGACTCCGCCAGAAAGAGACCATCACGGTTACACACACGGTTGATTCATTTTAATTAAGGTCAACTTCAGGTTTTCTATAACCGGACGTTAACAAATTCCCATCTGCCCATAACTGCGGGCACGGCTTTCGAAAGATCAGATCCCTGCAGGGTGTCCCAACTTAGCCCATAACAAGCTCTCACGGTCAACGAAGGAATAGACCTCCACCCGAGATATTCCGATCAGACTCGGTATCCCAGTACAACAAGACATTTCGACAGGGTAAAACTAAACTAGCAACACCGCCTGAATGTGCCGACAAATCCCGATAGGAGCTGCACATATCTCTTTCTCAGGGCACACTCAGATGAGCGCTCCATACAACTAAAACCAAACCTCGAGTTTCCCCGAGGGGGCGCTGCACAGGACTCTAGTTCGGACCAACACTCAGAGGAGCACTGGCCCGGGGGGGGGGGGTAAAATAACGATGACCCTTAGGAGCGCGACTCCCAAGGGAAAAGAAAAGGCTAGGTGGCGAATGGTAAAACCAATGTTGGGCATTGCTGGAGAAGCTTTACTTAAGGCGAACTGTCAAGGGGTTCCCATTATAGCCCAACCGCGTAAGGGACGCAAAATCCGGGAACATAACACCGATATGACGGAAACTAGGGCGGCAAGAGTGGAACAAAACACCATGCATATGGCCGAGCCTTCCACCCTTTACCAAGTATATAGATGCATTAATTAAATACGATATATAGTGATATCCCAACAAGTAAATAAATGTTCCAACAAGGAACGGTATCTCCATGTTCCAACAAGGAACAAACTTCAATCTTCACCTGCAACTAACAACGCTATAAGAGGGGCTGAGCAAAGCGGTAACATAGCCAATCAACGGTTTGCTAGGACATTGGTGGGTTAGAAGCTGAACATGGCAATTTGGGAGGCTGACAAGCAAGTGGTAGGCATCGTAGCAATGGCATTGCAAAAGAGCGAGCAAACTAGCATAGCAAAGATAGTAGTGATTTCGAGGGTACGACCATCTTGCCTGAAATCCCGCAAGGAAGAAGAACGAGTCCATGAAGAAGACAAACGGACGTAGATGAACGGGTCCTCACAAACTCGACGTTATCGGAACCAACCCGAAGAAGCAATCACCGGAAAAGAAGCACACACATAGTAAACAACCACAACATAAACATGGCATGATGCACAATCAAGTATGATGCATGTCCGGTTTAAAGAGGCATGGCATGGCAAGTGCACAAACAATCCTACACATTAAATGGAGCTCAATATGCACCGAGTTGCATATTGACGAAACACCACATGGCTTATTTAGTTCTCTCTCAGTTATGTACCCCAACAAAATTAAATGTTGATTAACATGGCAAGAGGTGAAACATGATGAAACTATCTAATCTAGGCATGTTTAAATGAGGCCGGAACAACAAAACAACAAGTCCGGAAAATCCCCATGTGCAAATATTAGGTTTGGTCCTGATCTGTCCTAAACACAATTTTTGAGTTGTTTAACATGCAAAGTGATGCCACCATGATAAACTAGGCAAAATTCTACCCCATTTACATATAAAGTTTATTTAATTCGGAGCTACGATTATTTAGTTATGAATTAATTCATTTTAGCATGGCATAGGGGCAAATTAATGCAAACAACATTTTAAACATTTCAAACATAGGTGAAAGTTGGATATTATTAATCTACACAAAATTCCGAGCAAGTTTCATATATAATTTGTTTAGATCCGATGCACAGTTTAGAAGTTATTAAATGCATGATCCCGAAGGGGTTTTCTGTAAAACTGCAATGCTCTGGAAATTAGGAAAAAATCTCAGGCGCTGAAAAAAAACAGGACGGGCTGAATCTGGGGCAAGCCCAACAGCAGGGGAAAAAAATAGAGGCGGGCGCTGGGGCGGCTCACCCTGGCCCGAGGCCCGTTCGGTGGAGAGGGAGGCCGGCAGATCTGGCGAAGGGGAGCTGGGCCGCAGCTGGAGAGGAGGCCGGCGCTGGCTGCGGGCCTGCCGCGAGGTGAGTAGGCGCTGGCCTGATGCGCGCTTGCGGCCCAGGGGCTGGGGAGGAGGCTGGCCCACGCGCAACCGACGACGCGGAGACGACCTTCTTCACGCGTCTGGCCACGCCAAGAAGCAGGACGACGGCGGATGGCTCTCCGGCGACGGCGAGGGCCGAAGACGGCGGGAAGACTGGGGAACGGACGGATCTGGACGGGAACTTGCCGGATCCGACGAATCCGAGCGACGTCGGAGGCTGAGCGGCGACGAGGAGTTCCGGGCAGCGGCGTCATCCATGGCCAGAGAGAGAGAACTGTAAGAGAAAGACGAAGGGAAACGAAGGAAGGGAGGAGAGGGCGACCGGGACACGACCTGGGCGACGTCGCGGAGCAGGGGTCGCCGGCAATGACTCCGGCGTCTTGTCGGCCAGTGGCGGGGCTGGACGGGGAGAGGACCTCCTGCGCGAGGCTCGGGAACCAGGCGCGGGGCTCTCAGAAGCGGCGGCGGGATCCGGGCTTCGATGGGCTCGGCGGGCCCCAGATGGGCTTGGCAGGGCCGCAGGAGGTGGGAGGAGGCCAGGGGCAACGTGGCATCGTTCCGTTGGCTGCGGGTGACCACGCGGTGGCGGCTGGCCACTAGGAGCGCGCCATGTGGCGCCGGCGAGGTGGGGATGCGGGAAGAGGCCAAGGGCGGCGGCGACAAGTGGAGGACAGGGAGGAGTTCGGCGCTGAAATTGAGGGGAGGGGGGGCTAGAGGTAGGTGGATGGCTAGGGATGCCAAAAATGGCATGGAGGGGGTCTATATATAGACAAGGGGGCTAGGTTAGGGGGATTTTTTCCCGTTTCGGAGCCGTTCGATCCCGATCGGACGACCCGAAATAGAGAGGGGTTAGATAGATGGGCTAGTGGGCTGTGAAGAGTGGTTGGGCTGAGAAGAGAGGATAGGAGTGCAGCCCGGCAATTGCTTCCGGAGACCAAAAACGTCCGACGTTAGACCGGCTACTATTGCAGCTATAATTATCCGTTGGGGCGTCAAACTAACTCCGATTGCGATGAAACTTGACAGGCGGTCTGTCTACACTATAATAAGACCGCACACCAAATTTCAACCCAATCCGAGAACATTTTCCGGCCACTTAGAAAATAATATTTCGGACATGCCGCGGGCGCGTGCAAGTGTGTCTGGGCTCAGAACGGACAACGGAGAGAACGAGGAGACCGGGACGGATGCAAGTTTTGGAAACATGATGATCCAATGCACATGATGACATGACAAGATGCAACACGCAAGCAAATGACACGGCAACGACCATGAATAACTGCACGACACCTGGCACATCGGTCTCGGGGCGTTACATAGAGGGCCGGCCCTCCCCTCCCCCATTCCTTTATATACGGGGGAGGGGGCACCTCATGGAGACACACAAGTTGATCAGTCGATCTTTTAGCCACGTGCGGTGCCCCCTCCACCATAATCCACCTTGGTCATATCGTAGCGGTGCTTAGGCGAAGCCCCGCGTCGGTAGCATCATCATCACCGTCATCACGCCGTTGTGCTGACGGAACTCTCCGTCAAAGCCCTGCTGGACCGGAGTTCGTGGGACGTCGCCGAGCTGAACGTGTGCTGAACTCGGAGGTGCCGTACGTTCGGTACTTGGATCGGTTAGATTGTGAAGACGTACGACTACATCAACCGCGTTCTCATAATGCTTCCACTTACGATCTACGAGGGTACGTAGACAATACTCTCCCATCTCGTTGCTATGCATCACCATGATCTTGCGTGTGCGTAGGGATTTTTTTGAAATTACTGCGTTCCCCAACAGTGGCATCAGAGCCAGGTTTATGCGTAGATGTCATATGCACGAGTAGAACACAAAGGAGTTGTGGGCGTGGGTATATACATGTTGCTTGTCGTCACTAGTTGATTCTTGATTCAGCGGCATTGTTGGATGAAGTGGCCCAGACCGACATTACGCGTATGCTTACGCGAGACTGGTTCTACCGACGTGCTTCGCACACAGGTGGCTAGTGGGTGTCTGTTTCTCCAGCTTTACTTGAATTTGATTCAATGAACAGGGTTCTTTCTGAAGATCAAAAAGCAATCACTATACCGCGTTGTGGTTTTTTGATGCGTAGGTAAGGACGGTTCTTGCTCAGCCCGTAGCAGCCACGTAAAACTTGCAACAACAAAGTAGAGGACGTCTAACTTGTTTTTGCAAGGCATGTTGTGATGTGATATGTTCAAGACATGATGCTAAATTTTATTGTATGAGATGATCATGTTTTGTAACACAGTTATCGGCAACTGGCAGGAGCCATATGGTTGTTGCTTTATTGTATGTAATGCAATTGCCATGCAATTGCTTTACTTTATCACTAAGTGGTAGCGATAGTCGTGGAGGCAATAGTTGGCGTGACGACAATGATGCTTCGATGGAGATCAATGTGTCAAGCCGGTGACGATGGTGATCATGATGGTGCTTTGGAGATGGAGATCACAGACACAAGATGATGATGGACATATCATATCACTTATATTGATTGCATGTGATGTTTATCCTTTATGCATCTTATTTTTCTTAGTTCGGCGGTAGCATTATAAGATGATCTCTCACTAAATTTCAAGGTATAAGTGTTCTCCCTAAGTATGCGCCGTTGCGTCAGTTCTTCGTGCTGAGACACCACGTGATGATCGGGTGTGATAAGCTCTACATTCACATACAATGGGTGCAAGCCAGTTTTGCACACGCAGAATACTCGGGTTAAACTTGACGAGCCTAGCATATGCAGATATGGCCTCGGAACACTGGAGACCGAAAGGTCGAGCATGAATCATATAGTAGATATGATCAACATAGTGATGTTCACCATTGAAAACTACTACATCTCACGTGATGATCGGACATGGTTTAGTTGATTTGGATCACGTTATCACTTAGATGATTAGAGGGATGTCTACGTAAGTGGGAGTTCTTAAGTAATATGATTAATTGAACTTTAATTTATCATGAACTTAGTCCTGATAGTATTTGCATATATATGTTGTAGATCAGTAGCTTGCGATGTAGCTCCCCGTTTATTTTTGATATGTTCCTAGATAAAAATAAGTTGAAAGATGCTAGTAGCAATGATGCGGACTAGCTCTGTGATCTGAGGGTTATCCTCATTGATACACAGAAGTATTATGTCCTTGATGCACCACTAGGTGACGGACCTACTGCAGGAGCAGATACAGTCGTTATGAACATTTGACAAAGCTCGGTATGATGACTACTTGATAGTTTAGTGCACCATGATTTACGGCTTAGAACTGGGATGTCAAAAACGTTTTGAATGCCACTGAGCATATAAGATGTTCCAAGAGCTGAAATTGGTATTTCTGACTCATGCCCGAGTCAAGAGGTATGAGACCTCTGACAAGTACTTTTCCTACAAGATGGAGGAGAATAGATCAACCAGTGAGCATCTGCTCAGATTGTCTGAGTACTACAATCACTTGAATCAAGTGGGAGTTAATCTTCCAGATAAGATAGTGATTGACAGAGTTCTCTAGTCACTATCACCAAGTTATTAGAACTTCGTGATGAACTATAATATGCAAGGGATAACGGTAACGATTCCCAAGCTCTTCATGATGCTAAAATCAACGAAGGTAGAAATCAAGAAAAAAAATCAAGAGTTGATGGTTGACAAGACCACTAGTTTCAAGTAAAAGGGAAAGGGAAAGAAACGGAACTTCAAGAATAATGGCAAGCAAGTTGCCACTCCCATGAAGAAGCCCAAAGCTAGACCCAAGCCTGAAACTGAGTGCTTCTACTGCAAAGGAAATGGTCATTGTAAGTGTAACTGCCATAGATACTTGGCGGATAAGAAGGATGGAAAAGTGAACAAAGGTATATTTGATATACATGTTATTGATGTGTACTTTACTAGTGTTTATAGAAAACCCCTCGATATTTGATACTGGTTCAGTTGCTAAAGGTAGTAACTCGAAATGGGAGTTGAAAAATAAACAAAGACTAGTTGAGGGCGAGGTGACGATGTGTGTTGGAAGTAATTCCAAGGTTGATAAGATCACCATCTCACACTCTCTATACTTTCGGGATTAGTGTTGAACCTAAATAAATGTTATTTTGTGTTTGCGTTAAGCATGAATATGATTTGATCATTTTTATTGCAATACGGTTATTCATTTAAAGTCAGAGAATAATTATTGTTCTGTTTACATGAATAAAACCTTCAATGGTCATACACCTGAGGTGAATGGTTTATTGAATCTCGATCGTAGTGATACACATATTTGTAATATTGAAGCCAAAAGATGCAAAGTTAATAATGATAGTGCAACTTATTTGTGGCACTGCCGTTTAGGTCATATTGGTGTAAAGTGCATGAAGAAAATCCATGCTGATGGGCTTTTGAAATCACTTGATTATGAATCACTTGATGCTTGCGAACCATGCCTCATGGGCAAGATGACTAAGACTATGTTCTCCGGAAGAATGGAGCGAGCAACTGACTTATTGGAAATAATACATACTGATGTATCCGATCCGATAAGTGTTGAGGCTTGCGGCGGGTATCGTTATTTTCTGACCTTCACAGATGATTTAAGCAGATATGGGTATATCTACTTGATGAAATATAAGTCTGAAACATTTGAAAAGTTCAAAGAATTTTAGAGTGAAGTGGAAAATCATCATAACAAGAAAATAAAGTTTCTATGATCTGATCATGGAGGAGAATATTTGAGTTATGAGTTTAGTCTTCATTTGAAACAATGCAGAATAGTTTCGCAACTCATGCCACCTGGAACACCACAGCGTAATGGTGTGTCCAAACGTCGTAATCACACTTTATAGATATGGTGCGATCTATGATGCCTCTTACTGATTTACTGCTATCGTTTTGGGGTTATGCTTTAGGGACAACTGCATTCACGTTAAATAGGGCACCATCTAAATCCGTTGAGCTGACACCGTATGAACTACGGTTTGGCAAGAAACCAAAGTTGTCATTTCTTAAAGTTTGGGGTTGCGATGCTTATGTGAAAAAGTTTCAAACTGATAAGCTCGAACCCAAATCGGAGTAGTGCGTCTTCATAGGATACCCAAAAAGAAACTATTGGGCACACCTTCTATCATAGATCCGAAGGCAAGATATTTTGTTGCTAAGAATGGATCCTTTCTAGAGAAAGAGTTTCTCTCAAAAGAAGTGAGTGGGAGGAAAGTAGAACTTGATAAGGTAACTGTACCTTCTCCTGAATTGGAAAGTAGTTCATCACAGAAATCTGTTCCAGTGATTCCTACAGCAATTAGTGAGGAAGCTAATGATAATGATCATGAAACTTCAGATCAAGTTACTACCAAACCTCGTAGGTCAACCAGAGTAAGATCCGCACCAGAGTGGTACGGTAATCCTGTTCTGGATGTCATGTTACTTGACGATGATGAACCTATGAACTATGAGGAAGCGATGATGAGCCTAGATTCCGCAAAATGGCTTGAAGCCATGAAATCTGAGATGAGATCCATGTATTAGAACAAAGTATGGACTTTGATTGACTTGCCCGTTGATCGGTGAGCCATTAAGAATAAATGGATTTTCAAGAGGAAGACGGACACTGATGGTAGTGTTACTATCTACAAAGCTCGAATTGTCGCAAAATGTTTTCGACAAGTTCAAGGTGTTGACTACGATGAGATTTTCTCACTTGTATCAATGCTTAAAAGTCTGTCCGAATCATGTTAGCAGTTGCCGCATTTTATGAAATCTGGCAAATGGATGTCAAAACTGTATTTCTTCATGGATTTCTTAAAAGAAGAGTTGTATATGATGCAACCAGAAGCTTTTGTCGATCCTAAAGGTGCTAACAAAGTGAGCAAGCTCCAGCGATCCATCCATGGACTGGTGCAGACATCTTGGAGTTGGAATATATGCTTTGATAAAGTGATCAAAGCATATGGTTTTATACAGACTTGCGATGAAGCCTGTATTTACAAGAAAGTGAGTGGGAGCACTACACCATTTCTGATAAGTATATGTGAATGACATATTGTTAATCGGAAATAATGTAGAATTTTCCGGAAAGCATAAAGGAGTGTTTGAAAAGAGTTTTTCAAAGAAAGACCTCGATGAGCTGCTTACACATTGAGCATCAAGATCTATAGAGATAGATGAAGACGCTTGGCAAGTTTTTTCAATGAGTACATACCTTGACAAGATTTTGAAGTAGTTCAAAATGGAACAGTCAAAGAAGGAGTTCTTGCCCGTGTTGAAAGGTGTGAAGTTGAGTAAAGACTCAAAACCCGACCACAGCAGAAAATAGAAAGAGAATGAAAAGTCATTCCCTATGCCTCAGTCATAGGTTCTATAAACTATGCTATGCTGTTTACCACTCCTATTGTATACCTTAGCATCTTTCTGGCAAGGGAGTACAATAGTGATCTAGGAGTAGATCACTGGACAACAGTCAAAATTATCCTTAGAGGACTAAGGAAATATTTCTCGGTTATGGAGGTGATAAAAGAGTTCGTCATAAAGAGTTACGTCGATGCAAGCTTTATACATCTATCTAGATGACTCTAAGTCTCGACCCGGATACATGTTGAAAGTGGGAGCAATTAGCTAGAGTAGCTCCGTGCAGAGCATTGTAGATATAGAAATTTGCAAAATACATACGGATCTGAATGTTGCAGACCCATAGGCTAAACTTCTCTCACAAGAAAAACATGATCACTCTTTGGGTGTTAATCACATAGCGATGTGAACTAGATTATTGACTCTAGTAAACCCTTTGGGTATTAGTCACATGGAGATGTGAAATAATCACATAAAGATGTGAAATAGATTATTGACTCTAGTGCAAGTGGGAGACAGAAGGAAATATGCCCTAGATGCAATAATAAAGTTATTATTTATTTCCGTATATCATGATAAATGTTATTATTCATGCTAGAATTGTATTAATCGAAAACTTAGTGCATGTGTGAATACATAGACAAACAGAGTGTCACTAGTATGCCTCTACTTGACTAGCTCGTTGAATCAAAGATGGTTAAGTTTCCTAGCCACAGACATGAGTTGTCATTTGATTAACAAGATCACATCAATAGAGAATGATGTGATTGACTTGACCCATTCCGTTAGCTTAGCACGATGATCGTTTAGTTTGTTACTACTGCTTTCTTCATGACTTATACATGTTCCCCTGACTATGAGATTATGCAACTCCCGAATACCGGAGGAACACTTTGTGTGCTACCAAACGTCACAATGTAACTGGGTGATTATAAAGGTGCTCTATAGGTGTCTCCGATGGTGTTTGTTGAGTTGGCATGGATCAAGATTAGGATTTGTCACTTCGATTGTCGGAGAGGTATCTCTGGGCCCTCTCGGTAATGTGCATCACTATAAGCCTTGCAAGAAATGTAACTAATGAGTTAGTTACAGGATGTAGCATTAAATAATGAGTAAAGAGACTTGCCGGCAACGAGATTGAACTAGGTATTGAGATACCGATGATCGAATCTCAGGCAAGTAACATACCGATGACAAAGGGAACAATGTATGTTGTTATGCGGTTTGACCGATAAAGATCTTCGTAGAATATGTAGGAACCAATATGAGAATCCATGTTCCGCTATTGGTTATTGACCGGAGATGAGTCTCGGTCATGTCTACATAGTTCTCGAACCCGTAGGGTCCGCACGCTTAACGTTCGGTGACGATCGGTATTATGAGTTTATGTGTTTTGATGTACCGAAGGTAGCTCGGAGTCCCAGATGAGATCGGGGACATGACGAGGAGTCTCAAAATGGTCAAGACATAAAGATCGATATATTGGACGACTATATTTTGGCATCGGAAAGGTTCCGAGTGATTCGGGTATTTTTCGGAGTACCGGAGAGTTACGGGAATTCGCCGGGGAGTATATGGGCCTTATTGGGCTTTAGGAGAAAGAGAGAGGGGATGCTGCACGCCCCCCAAGGCCTAGTTCGAATTGGACTAGGGGGAGGGGCGGCGCCCCCTCCTTCCTTCTCTTCTCTTCTCCCTTTCCTTCCCCCCTACTCCTACTACATGGAAGGGGGCAATCCTACTCCCGGTGGGAGTAGGACTCCCCAGGGCGCTCCATAGTAGAGGGCCGACCCTCCCCCTCCTCCACTCCTTTATATACGGGGGAGGGGGCACCCCATGGAGACACACAAGTTGATCAGTTGATCTTTTAGCCGTGTGCGGTGCCCCCCTCCACCATAATCCACCTCGGTCATATCGTAGCGGTGCTTAGGGGAAGCCCCGCGTCGGTAGCATCATCATCACCGTCATGACGCCGTCGTGCTGACGGAACTCTCCCTCGAAGCCGTGCTGGATCGGAGTTCGTGGGACGTCACTGAGCTGACCTTGTGCTGAACTCGGAGGTGCCATACGTTCGGTACTTGGATCGGTCGAATCGTGAAGACGTATGACTACATCAACCGCGTTCTCATAACGCTTCCGCTTACGGTCTTCGAGGGTACGTAGACAATACTCTCCCATCTCGTTGCTATGCATCACCATGATCTTGCGTGTGCGTAGGAAATTTTTTGAAACTACTGCGTTCCCCAACAACAGGTCATCAACCCACAACGACACCGAGCATACATTATAAATACTAAAGTTTTCATCACACAACAAATAACAAGCAATGAAATGAACTTCAACTCAACCAATCCTCAGCGTTGGAAGAGCCAGCTACTGTCAATCTCGAGACCAACGTAGGACTGATCATCCAGGCTGAAGCGGCCTACTATATCAGGACCAGGGTAGGGAACCACCACAATGTCCGGTGTATAGATACAGTTGCTTCTCATAAATGGTAGTAATGTTGTGTCAACAGCAGTTGGATCGCCTTTCACCATCATTGGATAGTTTTGTCCAAGGAAGAGCAAGTTTTCTCCAAGACTATCAATACTATATCAGGGAGAAGGTGTTGGCACTAGCACACTAGTATCCATCCCGAATACCATGCAACGGGTGTTGGAATAGGTCCGAAGAGTGTGACTGAGGGAGTCCTGTATTAGGGGTGTCCGGATAGCCGGACTATACCTTCGGCCGGACTCCTGGACTATGAAGATACAAGATTGAAGACTTCGTCCTTGTCCGGAAGGGACTTTCCTTGGCGTGGAAGGCAAGCTTGGCAATACGGTTATGTAGATCTCCTACCATTGTAACCAACTCTGTGTAACCCTAGCCCTCTCCGGTGTCTATATAAACCGGAGAGTTTTAGTCCGTAGGACGAACAACAATTATACCATAGGCTAGCTTCTAGGGTTTAGCCTCTCTGATCTCGTGGTAGATCTACTCTTGTACTACCCATATCATCAATATTAATCAAGCAGGACGTAGGGTTTTACCTCCATCAAGAGGACCCGAACCTGGGTAAAACATCGTGTCCCCTGCCTCCTATTACCATCCGGCCTAGACGCACAGTTCGGGACCCCCTACCCGAGATCCACCAGTTTTGACACCGACGTTGGTGCTTTCATTGAGAGTTCCTCTGTGCCATCACCATCAGGAAGGATGCCTCATCCCGTCTTTAAAGACGACACCATTGCTAAGGGAGCTTTGGCTGTCGGCCAGACTCTCAGGCTAGGTGGTTTCCTTATGACCACCCGTTCGGCTGCTGCGCTGACGATGACCTCTCGGATCATCAAAAGCAATCTTCACGTCAGCTCGGAATTCGCCGAGCAGCTAGATCCAATGGAGCTCTCTTCCCTAAAAGAGCTCTTGGATCGCTTCGTCGCCCTGGGAGTCGTTACGGATTACGACCAGATTTGGTCTAAACCCGATCTAAGAGAGATTAACTCCCCCAAGTCACCCATCACGTTGCCGTGGTAGAGCGACAATGCGGCGACCCTTCATCTATCTTAAGGACTAGATATGTTCGGATTCCCGATCCCTCCAAGTCGGATACCCGCGGAGGGGAGGACATCACTCAAGACCTGAACTTAAAGTCAGGTGACGGGCTAGATTCATTGGACATCATCCAAGAATCCAAACTTCCGAGTTCGGAAACTCCTTGGCCCCTGGGTCTCAGATTGGGTGAGGTTTCGGATTTGATTCCGCCCACCCACCCGTACATAAGAGATCTATCCCAAATTAGGCAAGAGCCCAAAGAAATAGTACATCATTACTGGGCCAGATTCCTCCTGGTTATGAACAGGATAAAGGACTGCCGCGAGGAAGACGCAATTTCATTCTTCTACAATAATTGCACGGACAAGGGAATCATCAACGCCATAAGTTGCCGTGATATTACACGCTTTGCTGACTTGGCATCCATAGTACGAAAGTACTGTGTGATGGAAAGAGCCTGGATAACCGAAACAAAATTTTGGGACAATCCGGCCTTGAATAAAAACCCGGTCCGAAATAAAAGGGTGCATCATCGTCAGACACCCGGGTTCAATACCAAAAAGCAAAAGCCCTCTACAGGGCACGGAACCGTACTCGAAGGATGGCTTGATGGACCCTGTAAAATTCACAGTGCAGAGGGCACCACACCAACTCACAGCCTTAGAGCATGTTGGATACTCCGGCAGGTGGCAAAAATTGGCGAAGATCTTCTAATTCCAGAAGCCACAGAAAGCCACCCCAGAGAAACCAGTACGGTATTAATAGTCTTCGAGACTTTTGCATCAAATAATATGTGAAAAAGAACACTCCGCGGCCTTGCCGAAGTCTACCAAGTAGCAACAATAAACCCATGGAGTGACACGGCTATTACTTTTAATGCCAGTGATGAACCTAAATTCTGAACAGCCCGAGCGCCAGCCGCATTGGTCCTCAGTCCAATAGGGGACGGCTTTCGTCTTACCAAGGTACTCATGGATGGCGGCAGCGGATTGAACCTCATTTATGAGGAAACCCTTCAAAAAATGGAAATAGACTGGAACCGCATTGAGCGAAGCAGCACAACCTTTAGAGGAATAATCCCCAGTCGGGAAGCGCGCTGTACAGGAAAAATCACACTAGATGTGGTGTTCGGCACGCCGGATAATTACGGGTCCGAAGAGGTCACGTTCCAGGTGGCCCCATTCAGTAGCAGATATCATGCTTTGCTAGGGTGGGAAGCATTTACAGTCTTCCAAGCAATACCCCATTACGGGTACATGAAGCTCAAGATGCCCGGGCCTAACGGAATCATCACTCTCGTTAGTGATCCGGACATAGCACTCCGCGCCCAAAACAAGACAGCCGCACTGGCCCTCGAGGCGCTATCCGAAGCCCTAGCGGCTGAGGAACTGACTACGCTGCGCTCCACGGTGAATAGGGACGATGTGATACTCGATAAAAGATCCAAGTCCACCTCCTTTAAACTGGCGGACGAAATAGTCAAATTCCAGGTCCATCCAACGGACCCCAATAAAACAGCTTCCATCGGGGCACAGTTAAACCCTGATGTAGATGCCACACTGCGAGAGTTCCTACGAGAGAACTGGGACATTTTTGCCTGGCACCCTTCAGACATGCCAGGAATCCCACGCAGGCTGGCCGAACACAGCTTAAATATCCTAAAAGGATTCAAGCCAGTCAAACAGGCTCTTTGGCATTTTTCCGAACCTAAGAGACAGGCCATGGGAGAGGAACTAGCCAAGCTATTGGAGGCCGGATTCATCAAAGATATAAAACATCCGGACTGGCAAGCAAACCTGGTGATGGTACCAAAGAAGGACAAATCCTGGCGCCTGTGCGTTGATTTCAAAGACCTTAACAAGGCTTGCCCAAAGGATCCCTTCCCTCTCCCCCACATCGATCAAATTATCGATGCTACCACAGGACACAATTCGTTGTGTTTCCTCGACGCATACTCCGACCACCATCAAATGAAGATGGCAGAGTCAGACCAAGCCGCAACGGCATTCATCACACCATACGACCCATTCTGCTTCAACACAATGCCCTTTGGGCTCAAAAACGCCGGCGCAACATATCAGCGCATGATTCAGACATGTCTGGCAAACCAGATCGGCAAAACAGTGGAGGCATACGTAGATGATGTGGTCGTTAAAACAAGACATGTCGAATCTCTAGTAGACGACTTGAAGCTAACATTCGATAACCTCCGAACATACGACATCAAGCTCAACCCGGAAAAATGTGTTTTCGGTGTTCCAGCCGGAAAGCTCTTGGGCTTCATTGTATCCGGTAGAGGAATTGAAGCAAATCCAGCCAAGATCCGAGCTCTGTCACAATTGGATATCCCGAAGGACCTCAAACAAATACAAAAATTAACCAGATGCGTGGCGTCTCTAAGCCGCTTTATCTCCCGCTTAGGAGAAAAGGCCCTACCCCTTTACCGCCTCCTTCGGCGCACCGAACACTTCGAGTGGATGGATGCAGCCACAGCCGGACTCGATGAAATAAAAGCCATCTTGGCAACAAACCCAGTCCTAGCCGCGCCAACATTGGCGAACCAATGCTATTATATATTGCAGCAACCCATCAGGTCGTAAGCGCAGTGCTCATCGTCGAACGAGAAACAGACGGACACAAATTCCCCCTTCAAAAGCCAGTCCATTGTGTGTCCACTGTCCTTACTCCGTGCAAGTCACGATACCCGCATTATCAAAAGATTGCGTACGCGGTATTTATGGCATCCCGGAAGCTGCGACACTACTTTCAAGAGTGTTCAATAACAGTAGCCTCGGAAGTGCCACTTAACGATATTATAAACAACTGCGACGCGACGGGCCGGATTGCAAAATGGGCCATTGAGATCCTCCCGTTTGACATAACTTACAAGCCATGGCGAGCTATCAAGTCGCAAGTTTTGGCTGACTTCGTCGCAGAATGGACGGAGGCCGAACTCCCTAAAGAGTACGACACATATTCAAATTGGGTCATGCACTTCGACGGCTCCAAAATGTTGGCCGGTCTAGGGGCTGGCGTCGTTTTGACGTCCCCCACAGGAGACACAGTTCAATATGTACTCCAGATAATGTACACAGACTCCAACAACGTAGCCGAATATGAGGCCCTTTTACATGGTCTCCGGATGGCAGTATCCATGGGCATTCAACGCCTAGAGGTGCGCGGGGACTCGAACCTCGTGATATCCCAAATAAATGGAGACTTTGATGCCAAGGATCCAAAAATGGCAGCTTATCGCAACGCCGTCCTAAAAATGTCAGCTCGGTTCGAAGGCCTCGAATTTCACCATATAGCCCGGGAAAATAATCAGGCGGCAGATGTCTTGGCACGCATCGGCGGAAAACGCGATGTAGTCCCCCCAACATCTTCTTGGAAAGGCTGTTCAAGCCGTCCGTAGTATGGGAAGGGGAACCTGGCAATAACAGCCCGGACCCAACCGCACTGCCCGACACCGAACACTTTGACATAATTGGAGGCTCTGCCAATGAAATAACACCTTCAGCCCACGTAATAATGGTCGTCATCACCCCGTGGACAGAACCATTCCTCGCCTACCTTACCAGGCAGGAACTCCCTGAGGACCAAAATGAGGCACGCTGCATAGTGCGGTGATCTAAAGCCTATAAAGTCCATGAGGGAGAGCTTTATAAGAAAAGCACTACTGGAGTCCTTCAAAGGTGCATCTCCGAAGAGGAAGGGCGGAACCTCCTGGCTGAAATTCATGCCGGACTCAGTGGACATCACGCTGCAGCTCGGTCCCTTGTAAGCAAGGCCTTCTGTACAGGCTTTTATTGGCCGACGGCCCAGGCAGACGCCCAGGACTTAGTCCAACGATGTGTCGGTTGCTAGCTTTTTGCAAACCAAAGCCATATGCCACCCACCGCCCTCCAAACTATCCCCATCACCTGGCCCTTCGCGGTATGGGGGCTTGACATGGTTGGACCCCTTAAAGGCGGAACCCACAAGAAAAAAATACTTACTGGTCATGGTGGATAAGTTCACCAAATGGATAGAAGCCAAGCCTGTTAAGACGGCCGAATCCGGACTGGTGATAGACTTTATATCCGGGGTTGTACACCATTACGGCGTCCCCCACAGCATCATTGATAACGACACAAACTTTACGGCCGATGAGGTAAAACTCTAGTGCAAAAACATGGGCATCAAGCTCGATTATGCTTCCGTCTATCATCCACAAACCAACGGCCAGGTCGAACGTGCAAATGGTCTTATCATGAGCGGCATCAAAACCAGATTAGTGCGGTCCCTCAAGGAATCTAATATGCACTGGGTAGAGGAGCTCGACTCCGTACTCTGGGAGCTGCGGACCATGCCGAATCGCACCACCGGATACACACCATTCTTCATGGTGTACGGCGCAGAGGCAGTTTTGCCTTGCGACATAATTCATGACTCACCTCGAGTGCGCATGTACGAAGAAAGAGAAGCCGATCTCGATCGGCAGGACAGTTTGGACGCCTTGGAGGAAGAGCGAGGCGTGGCAAAAGCCCGTTTCGCATTCTATCAACAGCAGGCTGGAAGATACCAAAGCAGAGAAGTACGGGCCAAAAATTACAATGTTGGCGAATTAGTTCTACGCCTGTCGGACAAGAAAAAGGACAAACTCAAGCCTAAGTGGGAAGGTCCCTTCATAATTGACCAAGTCCTGACTGGTGGAGCGTACCGCCTGCGAGATGCATCGGATAACCGACTCGAGCTGAACCCATGGAACGCAGCCCATCTCCGAAGATTCTATGCCTAGCGCCGGACTCTGTGTTCGTCTCCTTCCTCTGTCCATTTTTTTACATACTTTCTTTATTACATTTCTCTCCTTCTCCTCTCCCTCTCTTATAGCCTTTAAAGGCTCATAAAATGACGCGCTATCCGCGCTCATTAAACCTGGGGGCTTCTTTAAACAGAAGCTTATTTATACGGGCTTCATGCCCAACACATGTGTCATACTTCCGCATGTACCTTTTATTCGCCATGATATGCATCGATATGGCTTAAGTTTTGGCCAAGCTGGGTTGCCTGGCTCCTGTGCTTACCCCTACGTTCCCGATTGTTTGGCTAGGTGGTAAAGGGAGCACCTCTACGATTGTTACTGCCGGGTTAGCCGGATGTGTACCTCAGACTGGGTGAAGCCGAAAGCTAGCGTTCTTAAGGGAATATTCGGTCAGTGAACTAAAGATGATCTTTTTTATCTATACGCCCCTATATGTTTTTCCTGCGCCTCTTTTCGCAGAATGGACATGCACTTTAGGGCATGCCTCCCAGGGAAAGGAACCCCTAATGGAACTATTCTCCCTGGAAGATGTTTCTTACTAACCATGTAATATAACATAACTAGTTGGGCACTTGTCTGTTCAAGCACTAATGACCCCTATGCCTGGTCTCCATGCATACCCCGGTTCTTATATAACCGCAAGGGTATTCGGGCACACTCTGGACCGTCAGGTCCCGAGGTTGAAGCGAAAAGGTCGGTCATGATAAACGATCTACAATCCGGCTAGAAGGCATTACACATGTCAATTAAAATTACATAGTCAATCTGACTGATTGTATTCCTCTTCAATACCATCTAACAAGCTGTCTAGTTTACAGTCCTGTTGGGAATACTTTGCGGCCAACTCTACTTGGCCGTATACTAAGCTCACAGGGATCTCCTTCCCATCGGGCCCTACGGGTCTGACCTCGGCCATGTGGTTTGGGTCAGCCTTCGTGTACCGCGTCTTCACCATGGCCCAGGCCTCCCTGATGCCTTGACGGCAGGCCGACATCTTCCACAATTGGAAGCGCCGCCACGCTCCCTTCAGCTTCTCTACAAGCTCTCCAAGGCCTTCGGGCATGGAGACGGATGGCCACAAAGCCTGGGCGACGCCTTGCATCACCTGCCGAACTCGCTCGTGCAGTTGTGAGAGCTCAGGAAGAAGGTCACCCATAGAACTGGGCATTTCCTCTGCAGGACGACCTGTTAGCATACCTACAGACATTACTCTGTTAGTCAACTTCCTCGCCGAACTCTTTTTTCAAAGTTCGTTTAAGCACTTACTATATATGTCGCGTCGAAGCCGCTGATTCTCCTTCATGGAGTCCAACAGCTGGGCATGGACGTCCTTCAGTTCAACGCCCAGCTTGGTGTTGGCATCTTGGAGATTGTTCTTCTCCCGCCTCACCTTTGTCAGCACGCTCTCACCAGCCTTCAGCTGGCGTTGGAGTTGTTGCACTTCCGGATTTAATCCGGCGCCATCTGCAATTTCATTTGTCAGATTTGCACCCACGCCGCACTTCGCAAAATACTTATCTTTCGAAGCGTATATTACCAGAGGGGGTCTACTTGGGCTCCCCTGCCGTGGCTAGTGCGGCCTCAAGTTGGGCTTTGCACTCTTCTAGCTCCTAGGATAGCAGGGTATTCTTTTGTGTAAGAACCTGCATAACAGATGATCCTTAAATCAGTTATTCTAACTGTTTCAAGTCTCGGGGGCTACTGGTACATATATATAATTGCCAAAATTTTCTTACCCGTATGTCTTTCACATACTGCTCCATGGCTCTAGCTAGACCATTTTGAGCGACACGGAGGTACGCGTCTCCCAAATTGAAGGCATCCAATGCCTCTTGGGAGAAACAAGCGTCGCGAAGAACTGTCCGGCGACGCCTGTGGCTCATGGCACTCTCCACCTCGGAATTGGTGGCAGACAGCCTGTCCGCATCCTCCGTCGGAGGAGTGTCCGGTGCACGCCTCGTGTTCGCCTCCGCTTCCGGACCAGGCTTTGGAGCCTGCCTGGTGCAGGCGCGATTGGCAGCCTCTCCGGATATAGTCCGGCGGGGTCTCTTCGTCCTGAAGAGAGCACGAGCGTTAATATGCCTCGAAGGAATAACACCTGGGAATAAGGTGGCGCGCTATACCTTTGCGCCGATGCCTCAGTCCGGACCGCACTTCTTTTCAGCTCGTGGGGCCTTGCAGCCCCTCGTTGGCTAGTCGCCGCAGGCTCGGCCTCCCGTCTCAAGGACCTCCCTTGCAAAACACGGTTGTCATACGACAATCGAAAACACGTGAAAACAGATCCCTTTTCAAAGTGCTGGGACTCCGGTCCCAGTTACCTGTGAGGCTAGGAGTAGCCCTGGATAATCGGCCGTAATGGCCACCAAGGCGTTGTCCTTGCTCAATTGATGAAACACTCCATCAATCAGCTCCACAAATAAGTCCGGATCCTCTTGAGAGGCCAGGTCGAGGGACATTCCCGGATCCTCGGGTTGTGGAGGAGGGCTGTTTATTTCTTTAATAGCCTGGCGCAGTTCCTGCGTTGAAGTCGTTAGACTGAAAATTTAACAATGGGAATATAAAACGGATGGGCAAGTGAAAGTGTCCACTTACCCAACTTGGGGGATTGTACATAGAAAATCCACCCCGTGGGTTGACGCGGAGAAATTCCTCCTCTTCTCCCTTGTACAAAGCGGACAAGGTCTTTATTAGAGTGGCAGCCGAATCCGGCCCCTTACGACCGTTGCGGGTGGCGTCGTCCTCCCCCTTGAAGTCCCACATGGGGCGGCCTCTATATTGAAGCGGCTGCACCCCTCGCATGATGCATGCGGCCATGACCCCGATCATGGTCAGTCCGGAATGAGCTAACAACCTTATCCGTCCCATCAGGTAAATAACATCCCTGTCACTTTACCTCTGAGGGCTCCGTGGACGCCAGCTTAGGCGCTTCTTTAGGGGAGCACTATCGAACTCAGGAAGGCCGATCCGGACAGGATCCGGCAGCGGGACGTCCTCTATATAAAACCATTCCGAAGGCCAGTCCTCGGACGCCTTCTTTGGGGTTCCGGATAGATATCCGGTCCCGGCGATGCGCCACACTTCGGCTCCGCCCACCTGATATATTGACCCCTCCTTAGAGCGGGGCACATGGCAGAATAGCCTTTTCCACAGCGCGAAATGAGCCTCGCAGCCCAAGAACCGCTCGCAAAGGGCTACGAAGCCCGCGATATGTAATATGGAGGCAGGCGTGAGGTTGTGCAGCTGGATGCCATAGAACTCCAGAAGCCCTCGGAGAAACGGATGAATTGGAAATCCGAGCCCTCTTATTAAGTAAGGGGCAAGGCATACCCGCTCTCCTTTGGAGGGATTGGGGGCGCTCTCCGCTTGCTCTCCGCCAATATAGGTGGCAAGTACGGCTCGAACCGGGACCATATAGGCCCGGGGGAGATATCCCTTGGTATGGAGCGTCACTAGCTCGCTGTGCGGGATGGAGCACCTCTTCCAATCTCCAGGCTAAGGGCTGGAAGGGCGAGAGGAGCTGCGGCGGCCGGCCATGATGGAATGGACCTCTGTCGGATATGCTCTGATGAATACTCGCGGAAGGGAGAAGGTATGGTTTGGATCTAAATCCTCGTCCCCTTAAATAGGTGGCTCATTCACGCGGCTAGGGGTGTAAATATAAAAAACACCCTGACTTTTCGTATTCGTTTGACACGTGGAAAACAACCATTATTGGGCGTAGAAGCCAAGGAGCACTACATTTACAAGAAACCAGACACTGTTCAACAGGTACACGGAATTTGGAGAAGAACCCGCCTTGCAATGTCGAAGACAATTTGCGTGCCGGACTCGTCGTCATTGAAGCCTGGTTCGGGGGCTACTGAGGGAGTCCTGGATTAGGGGGTTTCCGGATAGTCAGACTATACCTTCGGCCGGACTCCTGGACTATGAAGATACAAGATTGAAGACTTCGTCCCGTGTCCGGAAGGGACTTTCCTTCACGTGGAAGGCAATCTTGGCGATACGGATATGTAGATCTCCTACCATTGTAACCGACTCTGTGTAACCCTAGCCCTCTCCGGTGTCTATATAAACCAGAGAGTTTTAGTCTGTAGGACGAACAACAATCATACCATAGGCTAGCTTCTAGGGTTTAGCCTCTCTGATCTCGTGGTAGATCTACTCTTGTACTACCCATATCATCAATATTAATCAAGCAGGATGTAGGGTTTTACCTCCATCAAGAGGGCCCGAACCTGGGTAAAACATCGTGTCCCCTGCCTCCTGTTACCATCCGGCCTAGACGCACAGTTCGGGACCCCCTACCCGAGATCCGCCGGTTTTGACACCGACAGCGACCATGGGAGACAACACCTGCTCCCTTAGTAGTAACATCAGCAGTGGGCTATATACAAACAAGAAGGGGTGATCCATCGAAATTAGTTGCCAGCCTCCAGAGAGCATATGGGCCCTGTTCATCCTCATGCTCATGATCATCACCATCGTCATCTCTCCCTTGGTTATAATTTTTTTCAAGTATAGGTGGTGGAATGTTCACAGGACTTTGGAAACACAAGAAGAAGGTTAATTAGTAGAGAAGGGAAACTTGCTAAGTCGCATGCATGTGGATGAAACAATTATAATTACGGTGGAAGACAAACGTACCGAAACTACGAGGATCCCATGCAAAAACAGTGCCACGAGTGGTGGCAGCAAACACAAGACCCTCGTATTGAATTGCATCACAGTACACATCCATGTATATAAACTGATTATTGAGCAATATCCATCTAGTCGAACCATGAAGGACGGCAACAAGCTTGTCGAAGATAGCAACAACTTCATAGTTCTTGTAATTCCAAGAGCAGTTGGGAACTCGACAAATTGCTATCTTCCGTAGACGACAATCACTATGATCGTATTTGAACGTACGTAGATCATCTATGTGCTCAACCTCAGGGCACTCGGAGATTTTTGGAAGTGGAATCCACTGACGAGTGTACACATTCACAAGTTTCCACTCGCAATTGTACCCAATATAAACAACCCAATGTCCATTTGCGCTAGCCCAGGCCTTACCCTGAAGCGATGGCATCTTGACATCACACATATCGTTATCAAGCGGCATCAACTTGCACAAGGCGAGGCCTCCATCGTCCGCGCCCATGTGAACATGTTTATAGCAAAGAAGATAAGGGAGATCAAACCGCTCTTGGACCCTTGGGTTCCTTGTAATGATGTTATTAGTTGAGTTGAGAATGGGCTTGAACGAACCTGCCATGCTAGCCGAGGTGATGACATCGCACCGATCAATGAGTTCCCCCACCATGCATCTTTCAAATCGGGGCAAGAATAACGGGGTCTTCCCTTACGTACACCCCATGGAGAAGATGATCGAACAATGGCAGAAGGAAGGGTGAAGGCAAATGGAGGAGGGAGGAAGAGTGTGCGACAGCAGTTCCAAATCAAGAGGGAAGGCGAAGAGTCGGTGGATGGTTGCCAGTTTGCCACGGTACACGAAGAGGCACCCCGGCCTACACGTCCTTTCCGAAATTGTACAAAAGGACTCGCCGTCGTCTCACTGACATGTTGGAACAGGACCATGATATGTCTCCAACGTATCTATAATTTTTGATTGTTCCATGCTATTATATTATCAACCTTGGATGTTTTATATGCATTTATATGCTATTTTATATGATTTTTGGGACTAACCTATTAACCTAGAGCCCAGTGCCAGTGCCAGTTTCTGTTTTTTCCTTGTTTTAGAGTATCACAGAAAAGGAAAATCAAATGAAGTCCAATTGACCTGAAACTTCACGGAACTTATTTTTGGAGCGGAAGCAATCTAGAAGACTTGGGGTGTACGTAAGGGAAGCAACGAGGAAGGCACGAGGTAGGGGGCGCGCCCACCCCCTGGGCGCGCCCTCCACCCTCGTGCCCCCTAACATATTTCTTCCTCCTATATCTACCAATATACGCTAAAACTATCAGGGAGCACAATAGATCGGGAGTTCCACCGCCAGAAGCCTCCGTAGCCATCGAATGCCAATCTAGACCAGTTCCGACACCCTGCTGGAGGGGGAATCCCTCTCCGGTGGCCATCTTCATCATCCCGGTGCTCTCCATGACGAGGAGGGAGTAGTTCTCCCTCGGGGCTGAGGGTATGTACCAGTAGCAATGTGTTTGATCTTTCTATCTCTCGTGTTCTTGAGGTGGTACGATCTTGATGTATCGTGAGCTTTGCTATTATAGTTGGATCTTCTGATGTTTCTCACCCTCTACTCTCTTGTAATGGATTGAGTTTTCCCTTTGAAGTTATCTTATCGGATTGAGTCTTTAAGGATTTGAGAACACTTGATGTATGTCTTGCGTGGGATACCCGTGGTGACAATGGGGTATTCTATTGATCCACTTGATGTATGTTTTGGTGATCAACTTGCGGGTTCCGCCCATGAACCTATGCATAGGGGTTGGCACACGTTTTCATCTTGACTCTTCGGTATAATCTTTGGGGCACTCTTTGAAGTTCTTTGTGTTGGTTGAATAGATGAATCTGAGATTGTGTGATGCATATCGTATAATCATACCCACAAATACTTGAGGTGACATTGGAGTATCTAGGTGACATTAGGGTTTTGGTTGATTTGTGTCTTAAGGTGTTATTCTAGTACGAACTCTATGATAGATTGAATAGAAAGAATAGCTTCGTGTTATTTTTATTACGGACTCTTCAATAGATTGATCAGAAAGGATAACTTTGAGGTGGTTTCGTACCCTACCATAATCTCTTCGTTTGTTCTCCGCTATTAGTGACTTTGGAGTGACTCTTTGTTGCATGTTGAGGGATAGTTATATGATCCAATTATGTTATTATTATTGAGAGAACTTGCACTAGTGAAAGTATGAACCCTAGGCCTTGTTTCAACGCATTGCAATACCATTTGTGCTCACTTTTATCATTAGTTACCTTGCTGTTTTTATATTTTCAGATTACAAAAACCTATATCTATCATCCATATACCACTTGTATCACCATCTCTTCACCAAACTAGTGCACCTATACAATTTACCATTGTATTGAGTGTGTTGGGGACACAAGAGACTCTTTGTTATTTGGTTGCAGGGTTGCTTGAGAGAGACCATCTTCATCCTACGCCTCCTACGGATTGATAAACCTTAGGTCATCCACTTGAGGGAAATTTGCTACTGTCATACAAACCTCTGCACTTGGAGGCCCAACAATGTCTACAAGAAGAAGGTTGTGTAGTAGACATCAAGCTCTTTTCTGGCACCGTTGCCGGGGAGGTGAGTGCTTGAAGGTATATCTTTAGATCTTGCAATCGAATATTTTTGTTTCTTGTTTTAGCACTAGTTTAGTTTATAAAAGAAAACTACAAAAAAATATGGAATTGAGTTTGCCTCATACGCTTCATCTTTTTAATATCTTTCGTGAGTATGATGGAAAGGAAAATTGTGCCAAAGTGTTAGAAGAAGAATGCATTAAAATGTTTGGCATTAAATCTTTTGAATGATGAGCATGATTGCAATGTTATTAGTATGAACTCTTTGAATATCCATAGTACTAATGATGATTGCACTAGTCATGATGAGAATGTCTCTTAGAAGCATGTCAATTTTTGTGGAGTGCATAGAGTTTGCAAGTACACACCAATTAGGGAAGATAGATTTTGCAAGAGGCATAAGTACTTAGAAACTAAATGACTGCAAGAATGGCTAGATGTTTATGTTGAAAATTTAAATTTTCTTGGCCGTACTTGTGAACTTTGCAATGAACGTGGTTATTTAACCATCCAATGCAAATTGTTTCATGATCTAATCGTTTCCAAAAATTGTGATGACTTGATTTCTCTTGCACATCATAATGAACTTAGCTTGCTTATGGGTTATGAAGAAATCAAATGTATAACTAACTATCTTCTAGTATTTGCCCGTGATAAACTTCTTGATTTTGATCTAGAGGAAATTGATATGTATTGTGCGGTGAATTGTATTGAAAATCCTTATATTGCCAATTACATAAAGAAAAGAAAACAAATAGAAGATGAAGAGAATACTAATTAAAGGGAAGAAACCTCCCAATATCCTCCTATTATTTCTTATGATGAATCAGGTAACGAGGAGGAGCCTTCTATTCAACCAATCTCATTAATAAGGAGCTCCAAAAAGAGGGTTGAACCCACACATGATGTGAAGAGGAAAAAGAAAATACAGAGAAGCAAAGCTAAAAAGGTATCCCTTCCAAATGATGTTGCTCCTATTACTCATTGTGATGATGATAATTGCTATACTATCGGTGCTATCCATACTATTAATGATGAGAGTGATTATGCTTATGATATGAAAAGGCCCAAGCTTGGGGATGCTATGTTTGATGAGAATGACATTTTTGAGAATATATTTGTTGCAATTAATGTTTGCCCCAAGCTTGGGGATGCTATGTTTAATGAAGATGATATTTCTAGCCTCCCAAGTTTTGATATGCAAATTTGTTATGATGATAGCATGCCTCCTACTTATGATGATTATATTGATGAAAGTGGGTTTGGAAGAGTGTCAACTTTAGGAAGTAATGATTCCACTATTTTGGAGGATGTTGAATCTTATTATGATAATTATGAAAGTGTATTTGGAGAGGTCATGACTTTATTTACTGATGATTCCACTATCTTGGAAGAGGTTTCAATTGATTATGATGAGAACAAAGTTGCTACTTATGATAATTATTGTGATGATACATATGCTATAAAAAGTAGTGATGATTATATTTATAGAACTTGTCATGATTATGATTACCTTTTTTCTGAACATTACTCTTTTAATGTGGAAACAATTTATAGTATTCGAGTCTCTTATGATACTCCCACTATTCCGATTGAGAAGAATTTTGCTTATGTGGAGAGTAGTAAATTTTCTATGCTTGCAGATCATGAAAAGAATGCTTTATGTGATGGTTATATTGTTGAATTAATTCATGATGCTACTGAAAATTATTATGAGGGAAGAATATATGCTTGTAGGAATTGCAATAATATCAAGTTCCTTCTCTATGTGCTTAAAGTTTTGAAGTTATGCTTGTTTTACCTTCCTATGCTAGTTGATTATTGTTCCCACAAGTTGTTTGCTCACAAAATCCCTATGCATAGGAAGTGGGTTAGACTTAAATGTGCTAGTCATATTCTTCATGATGCTCTCTTTATGTTTCAATTCAAATCTTTTATGTGAGCATCATTGAAATCATCATGCCTAGCTAGGGGCATTAAACGATAGCGCTTGTTGGGAGGCAACCCAATTTTATTTTTTTCCTTGCTTTTTGCTCATGTTTAGTAATAAATAATTTATCTAGCCTCTGTTTTGGTTGTGTTTTTTGTGTTTAATTAGTGTTTGTGCCAAGTAGAACCGTTGGGAAGACTTGGGGAAAGTCTTGTTGATCTTGCTGTAAAAAACAGAAACTTTAGCGCTCACGAGAATTGCTGCCATTTTTAATGGAGAGTCCTATTTAGTTAATTCTTTTTGAAGATGATTAATAGATAAATTCCTCGCGTTCAACAATTTATTTTAGAATTTTTGGGGTTCCAGAAGTTTGCGTTAGTTACATATTACTACAGACTGTTCTGTTTTTGCTAGATTCTGTTTTTCGTGTGTTGTTTGCTTATTTTAATGAATCTATGGCTAGTAAAAGAGTTTATAAAACATAGAGAAGTTGGAATACAGTAGGTTCAACACCAATATAAATAAATAATGAGTTCATTACAATACCTTGAAGTGGTGTTTTGCTTTCTTTCGCTAACGGAGCTTACAAGTTTTCTGTTAAGTTTTGTGTTGTGAAGTTTTCAAGTTTTGGGTAAAGATTCGATGGACTATGGAATAAGGTGTGGCAAGAGCCTAAGCTTGTGGATGCCCAAGCCACCCCAAGGTAATATTCAAGGACAACCAAGAGCCTAAGCTTGGGGATGCCCCGGAAGGCATCCCCTCTTTCGTCTTTGTTCATCGGTAAGTTTACTTGGAGCTATATTTTTATTTACCACATGATATGTGTTTTTCTTGGGGCATCATTTTATTTTATTTAGTTTTGATTTATGTTTGAATAAAATACCAAGATCTGAAATTATTAAATGTTAGAGAGTCTTCACATAGTTGCATAATTATTCAACTAATCATTGATCTTCACTTATATCTTTTGGAGTAGTTTGTCTTTTGCTCTAGTGCTTCACTTATATCCTTTTAGACCACGGTGGTGGTTTTATTTTATAGAAATAATTGATCTCTCATGCTTCATTTATATTATTTTGAGAGTCCTTTAGAACAACATGGTAATTTGCTTTGGTTATGAATTTAGTCCTAATATGATGGGCATCCAAGAGGGATATAATAAAAACTGTCATATAAAGTGCATTGAATACTATGAGAAGTTTGATACTTGATGATTGCTTTGAGATATGAAGATGGTGATATTAGAGTCATGCTAGTTGAGTAGTTGTGAATTTGATGAATACTTGTGTTGAAGTTTGTGATTCCCGTAGCATGCACGTATGGTGAACCGTCATGTGACGAAGTCGGAGCATGATTTATTTATTGATTGTCTTCCTTATGAGTGGCGGTCGGGGACGAGTGATGGTCTTTTCCTACCAATCTATCCCCCTAGGAGCATGTGCGTAGTACTTTGTTTTGATAACTAATAGATTTTTGCAATAATTATGTGAGTTCTTTATGACTAATGTTGAGTCCATGGATTATACGCACTCTCGCCCTTCCACCATTGCTAGCCTCTCTAATACCGCGCACCTTTCGCCGGTATCATAAACCCACCATATACCTTCCTCAAAACAGCCACCATACCCACCTATTATGGCATTTCCATAGCCATTCTGAGATATATCGCCATGCAACTTTCCACCGTTCTGTTATTATGACACGTTTCATCATTGTCATATTGCTTTGCATGATCATGTAGTTGACATTGTATTTGTGGCAAAGACACCGTTCATAATTCTTTCATACATGTCCCTCTTGATTCATTGCACATCTTGGTACACTGCCGGAGGCATTCACATAGAGTCATATTTTGTTCTAGTAGCGAGTTGTAATCATTGAGTTGTAAATAAATAGAAGTGTGATGATCATCATTCATAGAATATTGTCCCAAAAAAAGGGGAGAAAGGCCAAATAAAAAAAGGGAAGGCCCGAAAAAAAGGAAAAAAGAAAATAAAAAGGGACAATACAACTATCCTTTTACCACACTTGTGCTTCAAAGTAGCACCATGATCTTCATGATAGAGAGTCTCCTATGATATCACTTTCATATACTAGTGGGAATTTTTCATTATAGAACTTGGCTTTTAGATTCCAAAGATGGGCTTCCTCAAAATGCCCTAGGTCTTCGTGAGCAAGCGAGTTGGATGCACACCCACTTAGTTCCTTTTGTTGAGCTTTCATATACTTATAGCTCTAGTGCATCCGTTGCATGGTGTCGGAGTAAATAGCCATGGGTAGCCTAGCCGGCTTCCCCTGGCCCATCAGAAAAAATTACGAGCCCGTCCGGCTCTCAAGAAGACTCAAGACCTAAGGCCGCCTCCCCCCTTTGCCGGCTATCTTCTAGGCCGACTTCGGGGGCGGCCCGCCTTTTACCCTCATGAAGAAAGTTGTGGGAAGGCCAACTGCGAGAAGCCGGCTGCAACGAGGCCGGCTCTCAAGAGGCCGGCTCCCATAAAGCGGTCAAAGCCGTACCCGTAGAGTACGCGTCCACCCCGCGATGATGAAGCAGGGAGTGGCTACAGTGGAGTCTGCCACCCCCAAAACCCGGAGCACGCCTGGTACAGTGCGCCGTACGGGTGGCCACGACCCGTCCGGCGTGGCACTGTTGCCACGGCGGCCCCGACGCCGTCCACAACGGGCCACCAGCGTGGCCCCCGAGGCGGCGGGACCCTTCGGGTAGAGAGATACCGAAGGCGGCCGCACCTCCTCCCAAGTCGGCCTAATGAGGGGCCGGCTCCCCATAGCCGGCTCGCCATCATCCTCGAAGGAGACGCCCATTAAAGAGACAAGATACGGCGGGGCTACAGTAATCGCCTGCCAGGGCGGCGGTACTGTAGCCACGCTTACCCCGACCAAGCCCGCGTCAACAGCACGGGGCAACAGTAACCAGCCACCGACCAGGCCCTGGCTAGTGGGGCCTGCCTGTCGACCAAGGAGCCGGCAGCCGGCGGGACCCACCAGTCGGTGGGCCCCAGCAGCCGGCGCGGAAGCCGGCGAGCACGGTCACAGACAACTGGGCCCCGCGCCCAGCTGGATTACCTTTGTACCCCGGGGGGTAGGCCTATATAAACCCCCCGGTGCACCCATGCAAGGTCGGACGCTCAAGTTAGACCTAGACACCATACAAGGAGAGGAAGCACGCTAGCTGAGCCCTTCTTCCTCCTTCCACCCAAACCAGCTCGAGGAGCATTGTGTAGTTTCTTGTTCGTTTAGTAACCATGCGGAGACCCCGCAGAGCAGCAGTAGGGGTGTTATCTCCCTGGAGAGCCCTGAAGCTGGGTAAGATTCGCCGGCGTGCATGTCTTCGCCTTATCCTGTTTCCAGGCACCGGCGATGTTTTACTGGCTCCCACAATGATAAGCCACCCGTTGGCATATGTCGCACCTACCACCCGACATTTGGCGCCCACCGTGGGGCCAGGTGCACCGTCGTTCGGAGACCTGTTCTGGACGGGAACCCTTTTCCTCCCCCGCGAGCGTAGCCAGCCCGGCTCGCCCGATGGCGCTTGCCACGACGCGCTGCATGGTGTCACCAACATCTGCGCGGCAAGCGGCCTTGCCGACCTCTTCGACAAGGCCCGCATCTCCGAAGAGCTTGCCTCCGATGCGGGCACCGACCACCTCGCCAACCTCCTCGGCCAGCTCCACGTCTCCAGCGAGCCCGCTGTGGATTTGGAGTCGGTTGGCTCCACCGACCCGATGCCTGTCGACTCTGACACGGCATCCTACGACACCTTCCCCACCAACGTCACGATCTACAACGACCCGCTCCCTCCGGCCGGCGATTGCGATACCGTCACCACTGAGGTGATGGTTATCGGCCACAATGGCCCGACCGACGAGGGCGCCCACGACGCCCCGCGCGTGGTGGCCCACGACTTGTCCGTCCCCCTCCCGGCTGATGCCGGCGACGAAGTACTGGAGGCACGCGGCCTCGTCCTCCTCGCGGAGGGCCGGCGGCTGGCCTCCGTAAGACGCCTCACCGAGGCCTACCAGCGCGAAGCTGACCGCGCCGCCTTCGGCACGCCGGCTCCGGCTGGCCCAAGCTGGGCTGGTGCGGTCAGGCAACACGGTGCCGTCATTGCCGACACGCTTGGAGTCGATCGCCCGGTCTACGCCACACCGCTCGAGAACCTGCGCGCTGCCCAGGCGGCCGTAGACGAGCTGGACGGCTTGGAAGCCGAAGACCTCCCCCACATGACGCGGCGTATACAGCAACTGATTGACGCGGCCGCTCGGCGGCACGAAGCCGATGCCTGCGCGGGAAGCCCCCCCCCCCCCCCCCCCCGCGCTGCGATCACGGCGCGACTTCCCGATCGCCGACTACGAGCAACACCCGCGCGCGGCGCGAGAAAGAGCCGGCTTCCAGCCGAAGCCGGACCCGAATCTCCATCGAGCGAGACGCGGACGGCCGCCCCGAGCCATGGAATGGCGGGGCACCCCGCCTCCGCCTCGAGCTCATGGAGAGAGATACCCCACCCCACCTCCAGTAGCACACCCGACTCTCAGCGGTCGGCTTGGTCGCCGCAAAGGAGTCGGCAAAAACGACGCCCGCCACCGGATCGACCGCCTGGCCAGATCCCTGGCGCTAGAAGAAGAAGACGATGTCGGCCCGCCCTGCTTTGGCCCCCGCATCCGCGACAAGCCCTCCCCCAAAGGGTTCTCGCTCCCAAGAGACACGCCCAAGTACAACGGGTCGGTGAAGCCGGAAGACTGGCTGACCGACTACTCCACAGCCGTCAGCATCGCCAACGGCAATCGGCGCGTTGCCGTGAAGTACGTGCCCCTCATGCTGCAAGGCACGGCATGGACTTGGCTTAACAGCCTCAAGCCTCTCAGCATCAACAGCTGGGTAGATTTTACCGAAGCCTTCGTTCGCAACTTCACCAGCACCTACAAGCGGGCTCCCAAGCCCAGACAGCTCTCCCTGTGCGTACAGGGCCCAGCCAAGTCCACTCGCGACTACCTCACGCGCTGGGCCGAGGTCCGCAACTCTTGCAAAGGGGTGCATGAGGTGCAAGCCATCGAATACTTCACTGCCGCGTGCCGAGAGGGCACCCTCCTCAAGCACAAGCTCCTTTGCAACGAGCCAGCTACCCTCGACGAGCTCCTGAACATCGCCGACAAGTACGCCACCGCCGACTCTTCGATGAAGACCGAGCTCCGGGTGGACGCGTCCGGGAAAGTGCTTAATCCGGCGCCCCAAACGACGGCGGGAGATTCCGGCCGATGCCAACACCAGAACGACCAGAAGCGCAAAGGCCCTTCGCCGCCTCCCGCTAACCGGCAGGTGGCCACGGTCGAAGACGCGCCGCCTGAGGGGCGGCCCGCGCCCAAGAAGCCCAAGGGCGGCCGGCCGGCTTGGCAGCCGGCCTTCTCCTACGAACAAACCCTTGACGCCCCGTGCAAATTCCATAGCGGCACGAAGCCGTCCAACCACACGACCCGAAAGTGTAACTGGCTCGCCCGAATCTCCAAGGGCGAAGGGCTCACGCCGACTTCGCCTGCCGGCCCGCCGCCTCCGGCTCCGCCGCCCAAGGCCGCTCGGCCCGCGGTCGACGCCGTGCAGGACGAGTTCCCTGATTAGCAAGCATCTTACGTTGTCTTCACGAGCCAGCCCGAAGACCGGCGTAGCAAACGCCGAGAGCAACAAGAAGTCAATATGGCCGCCGCCAACCCAGCCGGCCACATGCATTGGTCGGAGAAATCCATCAGCTGGAGCCGGGCCGACCACCCAGAGGTGATGCCGTCCCCCGGCTCCTACGCTTTGGTCCTGGAGGCCACCCTCGCGACGGACACGCGCGCCGCCCGCTTCTCTCGTGTGCTGATCAACGGTGGAAGCAGCATCAACATCCTGTACCGCGACACCCTGGAGAAGTTGGGTGTCAAGGCGAAGCAGCTTGTGCCGACTCGGACGGTGTTTCACGGCATTGTACCCGGTTTGTCCTGCGCCCCCATTGGCAAGATCAAGATCGACGTACTCTTTGGGGGCAAGGATCATTTCCGCCCGGAAGCGATCTGGTTCGAGGTGGTGGACCTGGAGAGCCCTTACCATGCCTTGCTTGGCCGACCCGCCTTGGCCAAGTTCATGGCGGTCCCCCACTACGCATACCTCAAGATGAAGATACCAAGTTCCAAGGGCATCATCACCATCACCGGCGACTACAAGAAGTCCGCCGACTGCGCCGCGGCCAGCAGCCGGCTGGCCGAATCCCTCGTGATTGCCGAAGAAAAGAAGACGTTGGACAGGATCGTGGCCTTGGCCAGCAAGCAGCTGAACCCGCCCGTCGACTCCAAGGAGTATGATGCCCAAGGATCTTTCCAACCGGCCAAGGAGACCAAGAAGATACAGCTCGACCCCGAGCACCCCGAGAGATTTGCCGTCATTGGGGCGAGCCTAAACAGCAAATAGGAAAGCGAGCTCGTCGATTTCCTCCATGAGAATCGGGATATCTTTGCATGGTCCCCCAAGGACATGTCAGGTGTTCCGAAGGATTTCGCCGAGCACAAATTACATGTGCGGGAGGACGCAAAACTAGTCAAGCAGCCTCTCCGCCGACTGTCAGAAGAGAAGAGAAGAATCGTAGGGGAGGAGATAGCCCGGCTTCTTGCAGCCGGCTTCATCATGGAAGTTTTCTTCCCCGAGTGGCTCGCGAACCCGGTTCTCGTGCTGAAAAAGAATAACAAGTGGCGCATGTGTATAGATTACACAAGCCTCAACAAAGCCTGCCCCAAAGATCCCTTCGCCCTGCCCAGAATTGACCAAGTGATAGACTCCACAGCCAGATGCGAGCTGTTGAGCTTTTTGGATGCTTATTCAGGATATCACTAGATAAAACTGAACCCGGATGACCGACTGAAGACCGCCTTCATCACGCCGTTTGGAGCCTTCTGCCAGCTGACCATGACGTTCGGCTTGAGGAATGCCGACGCCACTTTTCAGCGTTGCATGCAGAAGTGCCTCCTCACACAGCTCGGCAAAAACACCCACGTCTACGTGGATGATATCGTGGTGAAGACGGAGAAGCGCGGCACCTTGCTGGAAGACCTGAAAGAGACATTCGAGAACCTGCGTCGGTTCCGAATCAAGCTCAACTCCAACGTATCTATAATTTTTGATTGCTCCATGCTATATTATCTCCTGTTTTGGACATTATTGGGCTTTATTATCCACTTTTATATTATTTTTGGGACTAACCTATTAACCAGAGGCCCAGCCCAGAATTGCTGTTTTTTGCCTGTTTTAGGGTTTTGAAGAGAAGGAATATCAAACGGAGTCCAAACGGAATGAAACCTTCGGAAACGTGATTTTCTCATCAGATAAGATCCAGGAGACTTGGACCCTCCGTCAAGAAAGCCACGAGGTGGTCATGAGGGTGGAGGGCGCGCCCCCTGCCTTGTGGGCCCCTCAAAGCTCCACCGACGTACCTCTTCCTCCTATATATATCCACGTACCCCCAAAACGATCGGGGATGGAGCCAAAAACCTAATTCCACCGCCGCAACTTTCTGTATCCACGAGATCCCATCTTGGGGCCTGTTCCGGAGCTCCGCCGGAGGGGGCATCGATCATGGAGGGCTTCTACATCATCATCCAAGCCCCTCTGATGAATTGTGAGTAGTTTACTTCAGACCTACGGGTCCATAGTTAGTAGCTAGATGGCTTCTTCTCTCTTTTTGGATCTCAATACAATGTTCTCCCCCTCTCTCGTGGAGATCCATTAGATGTAATCTTATTTTTGCGGTGTGTTTGTTGAGACCGATGAATTGTGGGTTTATGATCCAGTCTATCTATGAATAATATTTGAATCTTCTCTGAATTCTTTTATGTATGATTGGTTATCTTTGCAAGTCTCTTCGAATTATCAGTTTGGTTTGGCCTACTAGTTTGGTTGTTCTTGCCATGGGAGAAGTGCTTAGCTTTGTGTTCGATCTTGCGGTGTCCTTTCCCAGTGACAGAAGGGGCAGCAAGGCACGTATTGTATCGTTGCCATCAAGGATAACAAGATGTTTTTTTATCATATTGCATGAAACTATCCCTCTACATCATGTCATCTTGCTTAAGGTGTTACTCCGTTTTTAACTTAATACTCTAGATGCATGCTGGATAGCGGTCGATGAGTGGAGTAATAGTAGTAGATGCAGAATCATTTCGGTCTACTTGTCTCGGATGTGATGCCTATATACATGATCTTACCTAGATATTCTCATAACTATGCTCAATTCTGTCAATTGCTCAACAGTAATTTGTTCACCCACCGTAGAATACTTATGCTCTTGAGAGAAGCCACTTGTGAAACCTATGGCCCCC
Source organism: Triticum monococcum (assembly GCA_034509565.1). Lineage (NCBI taxonomy): Eukaryota > Viridiplantae > Streptophyta > Magnoliopsida > Poales > Poaceae > Triticum > Triticum monococcum. The sequence continues at coordinate 145,321,709 of CM067846.1, read as the reverse complement.
GGGTCTCTTTCTCATTATATCAATCTCCATCACTTTATTATTGCTTTGCTTTTACGTTGATTTTACTTTTTATTTTGCATCTCTATACCAAAAATACCAAAAATATTATTTATCATCTCTATCAGATCTCACTTTCGTAAGTGACCGTGAAGGGATTGACAACCCCTAAGCGCGTTGGTTGTGTTGAGCTATTGTTTTTGTGTAGGTACGAGGGACTTGAGCGTAGCCTCCTACTGGATTGATACCTTGGTTCTCAAAAAACTGAGGGAAATACTTATGCTACTTTGCTGCATCATCCCTTCCTCTTTGGGGAAATCCAACGCAGTGCTCAATAGGTAGCAAGAAGAATTTCTGGCGCCGTTCCCGGGGAGTCTGCGCAAAAGTCAACATACCAAGTACCCATCACAATCCCTATCTCCCGCATTACATTATTTGCCATTTGCCTCTCGTTTTCCTCTCCCCCACTTCACCCTTGCCGTTTTATTCGCCCTCTCTCTCTATCCTCCCTCTCTTTCTCTATTTGCCTCTTTTTGCCCATTTGTTTTTTTGTTTGCTCGTGTGTTAGTTTGCTAGCTTGTCGTTATGTCAAGTCCTTTACCTTCTGCATCTATGTCTGAAATTGGGGAAATTATTGTCGATATGGACAATAGTAATATAATGAAAAATTCTGATGCTCCTGCTAAAGAACCTACCATCTTTCATACAAAAAATTCCGTGTTGGTAGTGGCAATATTATTGGAAAAGGAGTTATTCAAGATTTCTTTACTTGTGCCGGTGCTTTACCTTCTATGGGTAGTTTTATCCTTCACAGAACTAGTAGTCTTGCGGACGCTATTGCCATGCTTGTAGTTGAACTTGAAAGACAATTCATGCACATGCATCCTTCCATAGAAAGGATTTTTCATGAATTTTCTAATATTGAGCATTCTTCTGTTAAGTGTGCCGTTACTATCTTTTTGGCTCATGAGTTTAGATTCATAATAAAAGAAGCCAAAGAAATTTTTGCGCATTATAGGGTGGACGCTTGCCATCCTCCCATAGAGGCTATCCTCTTTGATCAAGAAGAAATAATGCGTTTTCAATCTCTAGACTATGTTGCTTTCAATGAAAATCTTAGAAAAAGGGTTCCTACCAATGTTTTAGTTGATAGAATTTCTGAACTTAATGATGATTTGGCTATTCAAAATAATGAACTAGGATATTCTCTTGAATATAGGCTCACAAAGTTCTGTCAAAAGAATGCTTATAATGATGAATTGGTTGTGCGTTATGAAGGACCAAAGGAGGAACCTATACCTCCCAAGGTTGATCTTAGGGACTTTTGTCCCGCTAAATTTAGTCCTTTTGATTAATTTTGCTTGCCTCAAAGAAAACTTGCTGCCGAACATAGAGAATATGAAATGAGTTTTAATAATCTATCTTACTATTATGGCAATACCTAGATCTATTTTTGCTTGTTATGCCTAGCTAGGGGCGTTAAACGATAGCGCTTGTTGGGAGGCAACCCAATTTTATTTTTATTCCTTGCTTTTTGTTCCTGTTTAGTAAAAAATATATTATTTAGCCTCTGTTTTGGTTGTGTTTTTTGTGTTTAATTAGTGTTTGTGCCAAGTAGAACCGTTGGGAAGACTTGGGGAAAGTCTTGTTGAACTTGCTGTAAAAAACAGAAACTTTAGCGCTCACGAGAACTGCTGTCATTTTTATTTGGAAAGTGATATTTAGTTAATTCTTTTTGCGGATGATTAATAGATAAATTCCTCACGTCCAGCAATGTATTTTATAATTTTTGGGGTTCCAGATCTTGCGCTAGCTTCAGATTACTACAGACTGTTCTGTTTTTGACAGATTCTGTTTTTCGTGTGTTGTTTGCTTATTTTGATGAATCTATGGCTAGTAAAATATTTTATAATCCATAGAGAAGTTGGAATACAGTAGGTATAACACCAATATAAATAAATAATGAGTTCATTACAGTACCTTGAAGGGGTCTTTTGTTTTCTTTCGCTAACGGAGCTCACGAGATTTTCTACTTTAAGTTTTGTGTTGTGAAGTTTTCAAGTTTTGGGTAAAGATTTGATGGATTATGTTACGAGGAGTGGCAAGAGCCTAAGCTTGGGAATGCCCATGGCACACCCAAGATAATCTAAGGACACCTAAAAGCCAAAGCTTGGGGATGCCCCGGAAGGCATCCCCTCTTCCGTCTACTTCTATCGGTAACTTTACTTGGAGCTATATTTTTATTCACCACATGATATGTGTTTTGCTTGGAGCGTATTTTGTGATTTGAGTCTTTGCTTGTTAGTCTACCACAATCATACTTTCTGTACACACCTTTTGAGAGAGCCATACATGATTTGGAATTTTATAGAATACTCTATGTGCTTCACTTATATCTTTTGAGCTTTATAGTTTTGCTCTAGTGCTTCACTTATATCTTTTAGAGCACGGTGGTGGATTTGTTTTATAGAAACTATTGATCTCTCATGCTTAACTTATATTATTTTGAGAGTCTTAATAGCATGGTAATTTTCTTAAAATCCTAATATGCTTGGTATGCAAGATTAATAATAACACTTTCGTATGAGTATGTTGAATATTAAGAAAAGTTTGATGCTTGATGATTGTTTTGAGATATGGAGGTAATAATATCAAAGTCATGCTAGTTGAGTAGTTGTGAAATTGAGAAATACTTGTGTTGAGGTTTGCAAGTCCCGTAGCATGCACGTATGGTAAACGTTATGCAACAAATTTGAAACATGAGGTGTTATTTGATTGTCTTCCTTATGAGTGGCGGTCGGGGACGAGCGATGGTCTTTTCCTACCAATCTATTCCCCTAGGAGCATGCGCGTAGTGCCGAGGTTTTTTATGACTTGTAGATTTTTGCAATATGTATGTGAGTTCTTTATGACTAATGTTGAGTCCATGGATTATACGCAGTCTCACCCTTTCATCCTTGCTAGCCTCTTCGGTACCGTGCATTGCTCTTTCTGACATTAAGAGTTGGGGCAAACTTCGACGGTGCATCTAAACCCCGTGATATGATACACTCTTTCACACATAAACGTCCTTATATATTCCTCAAAACATCCACCATACCTACCTATTATGGCATTTCCATAGCCATTCCGAGATATATTGCCATGCAACTTTCCATCATTCTGTTCATCATGACACATTCATCATTGTCATATTGCTTAGCGTGATCATGTAGTTGACATAGTATTTGTGGCAAAGCCACCGTTCATAATTCTTTCATACATGTCACTCTTGGTTCATTTCATATCCCGGTACACCGCCGGAGGCATTCATATAGAGTCATCTTTGTTCTAGTATCGAGTTGTAATCATTGAGTTGTAAATAAATAGAAGTGTGATGATCATCATTATTAGAGCATTGTCCCAACTGAGGAATAAAAAAAGAGAAAGGCCATAAAAAAGAGAAGGCCCAAAAAAATGAGAGAAAAAGAGAGAAGGGACAATGTTACTATCCTTTTACCACACTTGTGCTTCAAAGTAGCACCATGATCTTCATAGTAGAGAGTCTCTCATGTTATCACTTTCATATACTAGTGGGAATTTTTCATTATAGAACTTGGCTTGTATATTCTAACAATGGGCCTCCTCAAGTGCCCTAGGTCTTCATGAGCAAGCAAGTTGGATGCACACCCACTAGTTTCTTTTGTTGAGCTTTCATACATTTATAGCTCTAGTGCATCTGTTGCATGGCAATCCCTACTCCTTGCATTAACATCAATCGGTGGGAATCTCCATAGCCCATTGATTAGCCTCGTTGATGTGAGACTTTCTCCTTTTTGTCTTCTCCACATAACCCCCTCATTATATTCTATTCCACCCATAGTGCTATGTCCATGGCTCGCGCTCATATATTGCGTGAAAGTTTATAGGTTTGAGATTACTAAAGTATGAAACAATTGCTTGGCTTGTCATCGGGGTTGTGCATGATGAGAGCATTCTTGTGTGACAAAAATGAAACAAGACTAAACTATATGATTTTGTAGGGATGAACTTTCTTTGGCCATGTTATTTTGAGAAGACATAATTGCTTAGTTAGTCTGCTTGAAGTATTATCATTTTTATGTCAATATGAACTTTTGTCTTGAATCTTTCAGATCTGAATATTCATACCACAATTAAGAAGAATTACATTAAAATTATGCCAAGTAGCACTCCGCATCAAAAATTCTGTTTTTATCATTTACCAACTCGAGGATGAGCAGGAATTAAGCTTGGGGATATTTGATACGTCTCCAACGTATCTATAATTTTTGATTGCTCCATGCTATATTATCTACTGTTTTAGACATTATTGGGCTTTATTATCCACTTTTATATTATTTTTGGGACTAACCTATTAACCGGAGGCCCAGCCCAGAATTGCTGTTTTTGCCTGTTTTAGGGTTTCGAAGAAAAGGAATATCAAACGGAGTCCAAACGGAATGAAACCTTCTGAAACATCATTTTCTCATCAGATAAGATCCAGGAGACTTGGACCCTCCGTCAAGAAAGGCACGAGGTGGTCACGAGGCTGGAGGGCGCCCCCCTAGGGCGTGCCCCTGCCTCGTGGGCCCCTTGAAGCTCCACCGACGTACTTCTTCCTCCTATATATATCCACGTACCCCCAAACGATCGGGGACGGAGCCAAAAACCTAATTCCACCGCCGCAACTTTCTGTATCCACGAGATCCCATGTTGGGGCCTGTTCTGGAGCTCCGCCGAAGGAGGCGTCGATCACGGAGGGCTTCTACATCATCATCCAAGCCCCTCCGATGAATTGTGAGTAGTTTACTTCAGACCTACGGTTCCATAGTTAGTAGCTAGATGGCTTCTTCTCTCTTTTTGGATCTCAATACAATGTTCTCCCCCTCTCTCGTGGAGATCCATTCGATGTAATCTTCTTTTTGCGGTGTGTTTGTTGAGACCGATGAATTGTGGGTTTATGATCCAGTCTATCTATGACTAATATTTGAATCTTCTATGAATTCTTTTATGTATGATCGGTTATCTTTGCAAGTCTCTTCGAATTATCAGTTTGGTTTGGCCTACTAGATTGGTTGTTCTTGCCATGGGAGAAGTGCTTAGCTTTGGGTTCGATCTTGCGGTGTCCTTTCCTAGTGACAGAAGGGGCAGCAAGGCACCTATTGTATCATTGCCATCGAGGATAACAAGATGGGGTTTTTTATCATATTGCATGAAACTATCCCTCTACATCATGTCATCTTGCTTAAGGCGTTACTCTATTTTTAACTTAATACTCTAGATGCAGGCTGGATAGCGGTCGATGAGTGGAGTAATAGTAGTAGATGCAGAATCGTTTCGGTCTACTTGTCTCGGACGTGATGCCCATATACATGATCATACCTAGATATTCTCATAACTATGCTCAATTCTGTCAATTGCTCAACAGTAATTTATTGACCCACCGTAGAATACTTATGCTCTTGAGAGAAGCCACTTGTGAAACCTATGGCCCCCATGTCTCTTTCTCATTATATCAATCTCCATCACTTTATTATTGCTTTGCTATTACTTTGCTTTTACTTTTTACTTTGCATCTCTATACCAAAAATATTATTTATCATCTCTATCAGATCTCACTTTCGTAAGTGACCATGAAGGGATTGACAACCCCTAAGCGCATTGGTTGCATTGAGCTATTGTTTTCGTGTAGGTACGAGGGACTCGAGCGTAGCCTCCTACTGGATTGATACCTTGGTTCTCAAAAACTGAGGGAAATACTTACACTACTTTGCTGCATCATCCCTTCCTCTTCGGGGAAATCCAACGCAGTGCTCAAGAGGTAGCAATGACCCACAAGTATAGGGGATCTATCATAGTCCTTTCGATAAGTAAGAGTGTCGAACCCAACGAGGCGCAGAAGGAAATGATAAGTGGTTTCCAGCAAGGTATTCTCTGCAAGTACTGAAATAAGTGGTAACTGGTAGTTTTGCGATAAGATAATTTGTAACGAGCAACAAGTAACAAAAGTAAATAAGGTGCAGCAATGTGGCCCAATCCTTTTTGTAGCAATGGACAAGCCTGGACAAACTCTTATAAGATGTAAAGCGCTCCCGAGGACACATGGGAATATCGTCGAGCTAGTTATAATCACGTTCATATGATTCGCGTTCGGTACTTTGATAATTTGGTATGTGGGTGGACCGGTGCTTGGGTACTGCCCTTACTTGGACAAGCATCCCACTTATGATTAACCTCTATTGCAAGCATCCGCAACTACAACAAAAGTATTAAGGTAAACCTAACCATAGCATGAAACATATGGATCCAAATCAGCCCCTTACGAAGCAACGCATAAACTAGGGTTTAAGCTTCTGTCACTCTAGCAACCCATCATCTACTTATTACTCCCCAATGCCTTCCTCTAGGCCCAAATAATGGTGAAGTGTCATGTAGTCGACGTTCACATAACACCACTAGAGGAGAGACAACATACATCTCATCAAAATATTGAACGAATACCAAATTCACATGACTACTAATAGCAAGATATCTCCCATGTCCTCAGGAACAAAAGTAACTACTCACAAAGCATAAACATGTTCATAATCAGAGGGGTATTAATATGCATATAGGATCTGAACATATGATCTTCCACCAAATAAACCAACTAGCATCAACTACAAGGAGTAATTAACACTACTAGCAACCTACTAGCACCAATCCCGGACATGGAGACAAGAATTGGATACAAGAGATGAACTAGGGTTTTGAGAGGAGATGGTGCCGATGAAGATGTTGATGGAGATTGCCCTCTCCCGATGAGAGGAGCGTTGGTGATGACGATGGCGATGATTTCCCCCACCGGGAGGGAAGTTTCCCTGGCAGAACAGCTCCGCCAGAGCCCTAGATTGGTTCCGCCAAGGTTCTGCCTCGTGGCGGCGGAGTTTCGTCCGAGAAGATGGCTTATGATTTTTTTCCATCGAAAGACTCCATATAGCAGAAGATGGCCACCGGAGGGCCACCAGGGGGTCCACGAGGTAGGGGGCGCGCCCAGGGGGTAGGGTGCGCCCCCACCCTCGTGGGCAGGGTGTGGCCCCCCTGGTGAAGTTCTTGCTCTCGTTATTTTTTATATATTTGGAAAACATCTTCCGTGAAGTTTCAGGACTTTTGGAGCTGTGCAGAATAGGTCTCTAATATTTGCACCTTTTCCAGCCCAGAATCCCAGCTGCCGGCATCCTCCCTCTTTATGTAAACCTTGTAAAATAAGAGAGAATAGGCATAAGTATTGTGACATAATGTTTAATAATAGCCCATAATGCAATAAATATTGATATAAAAGCATGATGCAAAATGGACGTATGAACTCCCCCAAGCTTAGACCTCGCTTGTCCTCAAGCGAAAAGCCGAAATCGAAAAATATGTCCACATGTTTAGAGATAGAGGTGTCGATAAAAATAAAATACGGACATGAGGGCATCATGATCATTCTTAGACCAACTACTTATGTAATTCTTGTCATATGATTTCTAATGCTAGAGTAACAATTCTATCACAATATCAAGTATGAATCGTAAACATTATTGAAAACTAAAAAACTACAATCTCAGTCATTGAAGCAATTACAATTTATCATAACATAGGAAAGAGTCAATGTATAAGAGCTTTTCAGCAAGTCCACATACTCAACTATCATATAATCTTTCACAATTGCCGACACTCACGCAATACTTATGGGTATGAAGTTTCAATCGGACACAGAGAAAGATACGGGCTTATAGTTTTGCCTCCCAACGTTTTACCTCAAAGGTAATGTCAACAATAATAGTTCATGAAAACTCACATCCAATTAGCCATATATACCAGGATCTTTCCAACATATTGTGCTTGCCAAAGGATAAAGTGTAAAAAGGAAGGGTGAAAATCACCATGACTCTTATGTAAGGTAGGAGATAAAAGTAAAAGATAAGCCCTTCGTAGAGGGAAGCAGAGGCTGTCATGCGCTTTTATGGTTGGATGCCCAAAATCTTAATGCGAAAGAACACCACTTTATATTGTCCCTTGTGATATGGACCTTTATTATGCAGTCTATCGCTTTTATTACCTGTAACATCCCAAATTTTCAATTTGGAAAGTTATACACTAGATCATCATTGCATATCATACTTTATTTGCTTTTGGTTTGATCCTAGAAATTCTACGCAACTCAAGGACCCACGAAGAGAGTTGGGGATTTCGTTATTTTCATATTTGAGTTTTCTCAAATTTTGAGAATAGGATCATTTGATTTTAATTATTTTATCATCAATTATTTCTATTACAAAAATATGAGAGAGGGAATAAAATGACTTTCCCAAAATAAAGAAATATTGAGGATTTAATAATAAAATAAATAAGATTTTATTTCAGAGTTTTGTGATATTTTATTTGAATTTAGGAAAAATGCGCGTTTTTCAAAATTGCATTTAGGCCCAAAATAAATGTTCACTTTGTCCGGCTTGATTTTAGAAGTCGGGGAAAATTTATTTCGGGATTTTTGGAGTCCGTTTAGTATTTATTTTTTTGTTTTTCTGCACGAAATAATTAAAAAACGCAACCGACCTACGGGCCGTGTCCGACCCGGACACTAGGCCCGTCCAGGCTTTATAAGCCGGGGAGCCCAGCCCGGGACCTCCCAAACCCTAGCGCCCGAGCCCCGCCGCCCTAGCGCCGCCGCCCTAGCGTCGCCGCTGCCGCCAACCGCCACCGCGCCGCCGCCGACCGCCGCCGCCGCCCGCGGATCCGTCGCCGGAGTTGCCGGAGGTTGTTCTTTTTAGTCGCCGGTTTTTTCCGAAAAACTGTTCGGTTTTCCAACGGTTTTGTTCGTTTTTTTAGTTTCGGTTTTTTTAAATAGATCAGTTTTGTCCGATTTATTTAAATAGCGAGCGTTCCTTCGTTCGTTCTAGTGAGCGTTTGTCGTTTTTCTTTTCTCGGATTAAATTCGCGATTTTTCTGATCGCGATTTTTGATCCGATTTTCGTTTTAGTATAACTTGTCGCTCGTTTATCGGAATCAGGCGATTCAAGCGCCTGGAGTTTCGTCTCGAAACCCTCTATCTGTTTAACCAACTTAAACAAGTTTTTGCTTCTGTAAAATTTGACTTAGATCCAGATTAGTAGAACGAAGTTTGTTTCTTTCGCCGTTTGACTTTCGTTGCTTCGTTTGATTTGATTCTTTTTGCAAACTGGAGTTCTTAAGTTGAACCTTCTGGTTAGATCTCTTATTTGAGTTTTACCTATGCATTAGATGAATACTTATTGTATGCTTGTTTGTTTGTCAGCGATAGAATACCCGGAGTGCGCCGCCTGTTACTTCGAATCTCTAGGTTTCGCGGATCCTCAGCAAGGCAAGTAACACTTCGATCATACCTCCTACTACCCAGTTTTATTGCATTAGATCAATCCTCAACATTGCATGATTAGGATCTAATTAAATTGTGGGTTTGGGAAATAGTTGAGGTAGTACCTATTACCTATTTATTTTCAAACCTTTGGGAGTTACTTCTACGTTTGCTTACTATTGCTATGCTATGCTAGTAGACGTGGATTGGGTGAGTGATATCCATGAGAGATGTGAGTTCGTTAAATTAATGGTTTATCTAAGATGGCAACTTAAACACACATCTGGGTGGATTGAGGTACCTGGGTATTCCAGGATTGCCTGTTGTTTTTCTTTATGGACCGCCACCCAGGCCCAAAGGGATCATGAGATTTTTCATACTAGAAACTTCCGTGTGCAGCCACAAACTATTATGGGATCTAGCATAGTTGAATAAGTCATGCGAACTCTTACAGGGTAGACTAGCAGATGTAGGGGAAAGTAGGTGTAACGGTCTATGCATCGTAAGGTGCTAGCGCTTCTGAAAGACTATGTCTCGGTCATCCGTTTCTCAAACACCATGTAGTGCGAGAAATCCAACGGAAGCGATCGAGTCTTGTGGGGAAAAGTTTGCAAACCTCTGCAGAGTGTATAAACTAATCATGGTTAGCCGTGTCCCCGGTTATGGACATCTTGAGTATCTAGTACTTGGATTATCATGTGAATCTCAACATGTTACTATAAAATTAAGTTTGACGGGTTTGATTAATGATGTTTAATTGGGATCGAGGATGCTGTAAATCATTCTCAATGTTTAACAACTACCATGATAGTTAAATAAAATTTATTCCTTTGCAGTAGGGAAAAATTTGCTTTACGCAAAACTGTAACCATAGAGCTTTCCACCAGCCAAATATGCATATAGTATAGCTGTTTCATTCCATTATTCTCCATGTGTTACTTTGCCAGCATATTCCATGTGCTGACCCGTTTTCGGGCTGCAACGTTAATGTTGCAGACTTTTCAGACGACGATTAAGGAGTTTTAGGTCGTGGTTCTATACTCAGTGATGCCGTTGGAGTTGATGGACTCACTTATCTTCTAAGCCTTCCGCTGTTATCGTTATTAGATGGCCTTAAGCCATATTTATTGTAATAAGTTGTCTATTGAGACACTCGATGTAATAAGTGTGTGATTGCTACTCTATTATAAATCCTTCAAGTACTGTGTGGTGTCAGCATTACTGATCCAGGGATGACACCTAAGCACAGAGATCAGACTGTTTGAGGTCTAGTCGCTACAAAGATGGTATCAGAGCACACGCTGACTGTAGGACACGACCACTAAGCTAAAGACCTAGATCACTACTCACTCTCTTCTCTCTTCTGACCTCTCATCTTTTCTACTCTTTAGGATGGCGGATGCAAGGAACAAGTTCATGTAGCCGGATGAAGATACACCCTTTGGACGTCACTTGAAGGAAGTCACTAGATACCTGAACATAGGAGTACCAAGCTTCACCGGAACCTACAACGCCACTTTACCTGAAGAAGAGTGCTGGATGATTCAAGTTCAAGTTCCAGGAAGGACGTTCATGCCAGTCACTGAGCCCATAGAGTTTTCTTTTGATGCACCAACTTGGAGTCTAGGAAAGAGCATGGCAGCTCACATCACCATGGGACGCATTGGAGAAGTCTACTGCAATGATCTCAAGGATACTATCTACCAGATTTTTGGGCGCCGAGATGAGCACTGGGAGATGATAAGCACCAGAAAGGATGGATCAATTACAGATTTTATCCAGGAATTAAACCAGCACATTCGACGTTAGGAGAACCAGATGTGCACCGACATGATAGACCTGAAGAAGGCAAGGACAAGAATCAAGGAACTAGAGGAAGAACTCAAGGCTACACGTGAAGATTATGAAGAAGAAATTGAAGTATTAGTGGATAAGAATGCCGACCTCACAATAAAGATCGGGATATTTATGGGAGGCCCTACACCAGTAGATGAAGACGAAGAACCCAAGGAGATTCGCCCGGAAGACTACATTATCATCGACGACACCGACTCTGATCCAGATGATAGCGATGATGACTATGTTGATGAAGCCGGAGCAGATATCATGGAGTCTGCAACCGAAGAATATTTCTAGTAGACTACCTCATCAGTTGTAGTAGTCCACCATGTAAATATCGATTGTATGCCCTTGTTTGATTGAATGAAGTGAATTATTTGCCTTTGCCTCATGTGCATATGGGTAGTGTTTTCTCTTTAGACCCCCTCTATTCTTAAATCTCATCTTTTATAAACCCTCAGATGCCTCCGAGACGTGACCCCGGATTTACCTTTCCACCGGAGCTCACTCGGTTGATCCAGCAGCAGAACACATTGATGCAGTTGCTAGTCCAGAATCAGAATCAAGGGAACAACAACAACAACCCACCACCACCTGTTGATCACTTAGCCCGTTTTCTTAGGCTGAATCCGCCGGTGTTTTCTAGTAGCACCGAGCCGATAGTAGCAGATGATTGGCTCCGCAAGACAGCTAGAGAGTTGACCACAGCAGGATGCACCGATGCGGAGAAGGTGAAGTTTGCCGCACATCAGCTTGAAGGACCCGCAACATCATGGTGGGAGAATTTCATAGCCACTTTCCCTGTTGACACTGTCACATGGGACCAGTTTCAGCAGGCTTTTCGAACTGCCCATGTTTCAGCAGGAGCTATGGCCTTGAAGAAGCGAGAGTTTCGCAACTTGCGCCAAGGAGGACGGACAGTTGGCCAGTATGTGGAGGACTTTAGTAAATTAGCACGTTATGCCCCAGATGACGTTGCTACGGATGCAGCTAAGTAGGAGAAGTTTCTGGAAGGACTGAATGATGAGTTGAGGATGTAGTTGATGGTAGCAACCTTCAACAACTACCAGGAGTTGGTAGATCATGCTCTTATGATTGAAGGGAAGCAGCAGCAAATTGAAAATCGCAAGAGGAAGTATGCACAAGGAAAGTACAATTCAGGAGCTTAGCAAAAGCCACGATTTATCCCTAGACCGAGAGGACATTTTCAGCATACCCATGGAGGAGGTACCTCGCACAATCACAATGGCCCCAGGAATGGTAATGGTAATGGAGGAAGCAACGGCCAGAACCATACCAACCCATCAACCCCAGCCAAGAAAGATCTGAGCTAAGTCACTTGCTTTAAGTGCCAGAAGACCAGACATTATGCCAATGAATGTCCTGAATTACAAAATAGAAATAGCAATGGAAGCTCTGGGAAGAAACCGAACCCTTTTACCAGGGGACAGGTGAACCACATTAGTGTGGAGAAGGTTGAGGAACAGCCGGATGCAGTAATCGGTAAGTTTTTGGTTAAGTCATTTACTGCATTCATTCTTTTTGATACTAGTGCATCGCATTCATACATATCAAGGGGATTTGTGGATAAGTATAACCTGCCCACTAAGGTTCTTAGAACACCTATGCTAGTAAGCTCCCCAGGAGCGGAGTATATGGCCAGTCAAGGATGTTTCCAAGTGCCATTAAGTATAGGAAGGCATATTTTCCCAATGGATTTAATTATTCTGGAATCCCAAGGTTTGGATGTAATTCTCGGTATGGATTGGCTGTTGATGTATGGGGGAAACATCGATTGCGCTAGTAAGACAATTTTGCTTACGACGCCAGAAGGAAGAAGGATCAAGTATGTATCCCGGCATGCACCAAATAGGACACAAGTAAATTCCTTATCATGAGTTGTGCAGGAGGAAGTACCAGTGGTAAGGGATTTCCCTGACGTATTTCCAGAAGAGTTGCCAGGCATGCCACCGGATAGAGGTATTGAGTTTTTGATTGAGCTATTTCCAGGCACAGGGCCAATATCGAAGAGACCATACAGGATGCCCGCAAAGGATTTGGTGGAGTTTAAGAAGCAGATTAAGGAGTTACTGGATAAAGGTTACATTCGCCCAAGTTCATCGCCTTGGGGATCACTAGTACTTCTAGTGGGGAAAAAAGATGGATAGTTAAGGATGGTTGTTGATTATCGTGGGTTGAATGATGTAACGATCAAGAACAAGTACCCACTACCAATGATCAATGATCTGGTTGATCGATTGCAAGGAGCTAAAGTGTTTTCCAAGATCGATTTGCGATCAGGGTACCATCAATTGATGATTCGAGCGCAAGACATACCTAAGATAGCATTCACCACAAGATATGGGCTGTATGAGTACACCGTTATGTCATTTGGTCTGACTAACGCACCTGCCTATTTTATGAACATGATGAACAAAGTGTTTATGGAGTTCTTGGATAAGTTCGTCTTGGTGTTCATTGATGATATTCTGGTTTACTCGAAGAATGAAGAGGAACATAAAGAACATTTGCGATTGGTACTTGAGAAGCTCAGAGAACATCAGCTGTATGCCAAGTTCAACAAATGTGAGTCTTGGTTGAAGGAAGTAGGATTCCTCGGACACGTTATATCCGGAGAAGGAATAGCAGTTGATCCCACAAAGGTTATCACTGTGACCAATTGGGAAGCACCAACAACAGTTGGAGAGATCCGGAGTTTCCTTGGACTCGCAGGATACTACCGGAGATTTATTGAAAATTTCTCCAAGATTGCAAAACCTATGCGGAGTTGTTAAAGAAGGACACGAAATTCATATGGACTGAGGAGTGTGAGGCTAGTTTCCAGGAGTTGAAGAAACGCTTGGTTACTTCACCAGTGTTGATTTTGCCAGACTAGACCAAGGGTTATGAGGTGTATTGCGACGCTTCACGTCGAGGACTTGGAGCAGTGCTTATGCAGGAAGGGAGAGTTGTTTCATATGCCTCACGACAACTGAAACCTCATGAATTGAATTATGCCACGCATGATTTGGAGTTAGCAGTCGTAGTGCATGCATTGAAAACATGGAGACATTTCCTCATTGGAAATCATTGTGAGGTGTACATGGATCACAAGAGTTTGAAATACATTTTCACGCAGAAGGAGTTAAACCTCAGACAAAGGAGATGGTTGGAGCTCATCAAGGATTATGATATGAGATTGCATTACCATCCCGGAAAGGCTAATGTAGTAGCTGACGCATTGAGCCATAAGAGCCATGTCAATACACTAATGACGGGTGAGGGAGTCCTGGATTAGGGGGTGTTCGGGTAGCCGGACTATACCTTCAGCCGGACTCCAGGACTATGAAGATACAAGATTGAAGACTATGTCCCGTGTCCGGATGGGACTTTCCTTGGCGTGGAAGGCAAGCTTGGCGATGTCGGGACCCCGATCCCAAGTCACACCGATCTAGCATGTAACACTTCATATCACTTTGCGGCCTCACGCACGGTATCCCCACGGGTGCCACCTTACCTGGCCCGGGACCGTTTGCGCATTTTGGCTCACGTATATGATAGTGTCGCTAGCATCCATATGACAAAGAACCCGGGCCGACATGGCTAGTCGTGAACCCAAAGCGGCACGGACCTATGGAGACAGACATACATGAATCGCATCGAACATGTCGATCATCAACGAGTGATTCCGGGCTGTAGCACTGGGCTAACAGGACTCCGGGGATCCCGGGCTGTAGCAGGCTAGACAGGGCTCCGGAGATCACCATGTGACATTTCCCCGAAGGGACAGACATAGGGACGAAGTGAAACACATGCCGGCCAGTCAAGTGTCCTGAACAGTAGTACTGGGCTAGCAGGACTCCGGTGAACCGGGCTGTAGCGGACTACTATGGCTCGAGGAACACTAGACTACATTTCCCCATAAGAAAGGCTGCGAAGGATAAACAACTAGATTGTCGGATCCCACACATAGCAATACACGTTACACGTACGCATAACATGCATGTATGTGCGGTACATCATGGCATCACAACATAACTCAAACTCATATAGATAAGGGCCGAGAAGAGCCACATAGCATAAATACAAACAGGGGTCACATGACCCATCATTCAGAGCATACAAGCAACAAGCGGAAGCATTACATGTCTGAGTACAGACAACTACAAAAGAAAAAGACTAAGAAACCTGACTAACACGACCCTCCCAAGGGTACAAGATCGTAGCTGGGATACAAGCTACTCGTCGAAGCCACTAGTGTAACCAACTGCAAAACATAAATAAGCAAACGTGAGTACAAAGGTACTCAGCAAGTCTTACTTCAGAACTATCTACATATGCATCATTATCAACAAAGGGGGGGGGGTGGAGTTTAACAGCAGCAAGCCAGCTTTGACTCAATGGCTAATCTATACTATGGGTAATAGAAACTTCTTTGGGGTGAGAAGACGCACACGAGTCCACAACTTCACATATCAATACTCCACTATGGATCCGTTCCCGTCTCCCTACGAGAAGGCCATCCATAGCACTCACGCTTATATTGCGTATTTTAGAGTATCCACTTCAAATTGTCTATGTACTATATAAGTCCTCCAAGTTTCCATATCCGAGGAAAACGGCTATTCGAATAGATATTATTGACCCTGCAGGGGTGTACTTCATCACACACGCTCTCGCCACTTATAGCCCCGTACACGTCATGTACCTCAGCAACCTTCAAGCGGAAGCCGGGCGAGGGTGTCGGCCACGACCTGACTAACCACACAAGTCTCTCGTCCAGGTTTATCGCCTATTCGGGTTCCATCCGCAAGGAGATCCGGCCGGGGTGTCGCTCACGGCCCCAAATGATGTGTGCAGGGTTCCCAAGCCCACCACCCGGGTGCCACTTGGTACATCATGCCACAGTGCCTAGTCTGTCCCAAGCCCGTCCCGTCGGACACCACCTAGTAGACAAGTAGCACTACCTACAAACGCCAGAAACTAGTTGCAACTCCTGGACAGAGATCAAGTGGGTTAATAAGCCGAGAGGGGCCGGATAACCGGAACCCAATGTGTGGTAGTAACTGGACTTGGATAACATACACAGAACTCAGTGCTTAAGGACGGTTCCAATGAGACAACCCACCATGTACTCCTACATGGCCTCTCATCGCTACCTTTACCAAAACATGTTCACACACTTAGCCTTTACCGGTAGGACATGTTCACCACTCCGATTCATTCCCGATGAATCAGACCTGACACAACTCTAAGCATAGCTAGCATAAAGAAAACAAGCATGGATGAGCAGGCACATCAAGGCTCAAGCAACTCCTACTCATGCTAGTGGGTTTCAACTATTTACTGTGGCAATGACAGGTCATGCAGAGGAATGGGTTCAGCTACCACAGCAGAAAGTAGCAGTTTGAATCGTTGTTGTCCTAATGCAGTAAAAGGAGCAGGAGCGAGAGAGTGGGACTTTATCGGGATGCTCAAGGGGGTTTGCTTGCCTGATAGATCCACGAAGAAGCACTGCTCCTCAGACAGGTACTCGGGACACCTTCCGGAGTAGAACCTATCGAGAGGGAACGGTGCCGGCAATCAATAAACAACCATATGCAACAATATGATGCATGAAGATGACATTCAAAAATGCTATGATTTGCCCTAATGCATCTAGCATCAATTTGGTTGAAGTCCATATGAACCAAGGGTTCATATGCAAACCCTAATTTAAGTATATAACATGCCATTATTACGTTTTCACTTATACAGTAGGTATAAGTTGGTTTTTCATGCATGAAATTAGCATAAATGGATTCCTTGCATTTTTCTGATAATTTTTCATATATAATTTATTTGATTTGGAGTTACGGTTGAATTACTATGAATTTTTGAAGTTTTAACTATTTTCTGGAATTTCTCTGAATTATTTAAAATCCAGAAAAACAAATACTGCATCAGCATGACGTCAGCGTTGCGTCAGCGGTCAACGGAGTTGTCCGAGTCAAACCTGACACGCGGGGCCCACCCATCAGTGTCATGGTTAACTAACAGAGGTTAATTAAACTTTAAACTAATCCTAAACTAAAATTAGCCGAGCCGGGCCCACCTGTCATTGAGCCAGGGGAGGTCAAACCCCCTGGTCAACTGGGGCTAACGCGCCGGCGTTTAGCCGCCGGCGGCAGCAGACGCGGCGGAGGGCGCGGAATTCGCCCTCCGGCGACCATTCGGGCGGCGGAGACCACGAGCGAGGAGCCAGAGCTCGTCCGCGTCTTCTGGGGCAAGTGGACGAGGCAGGGACGGCCAGAGTGAAGGAAATATGCCCTAGAGGCAATAATAAAGTTATTATTTATTTCCTTATATCATGATAAATGTTTATTATTCATGCTAGAATTGTATTAACCGGAAACATAATACATGTGTGAATACATAGACCAACAGAGTGTCACTAGTATGCCTCTACTAGACTAGCTCGTTAATCAAAGATGGTTATGTTTCCTAACCATGAACAAAGAGTTGTTATTTGATTAACGAGGTCACATCATTAGTTGAATGATCTGATTGACATGACCCATTCCATTAGCTTAGCATCCGATCGTTTAGTATGTTGCTATTGCTTTCTTCATAACTTATACATGTTCCTATAACTATGAGATTATGCAACTCCCGTTTACCGGAGGAACACTTTGGGTACTACCAAACGTCACAACGTAACTGGGTGATTATAAAGGAGTACTACAGGTGTCTCCAATGGTAGATGTTGGGTTGGCGTATTTCGAGATTAGGTTTTGTCACTCTGATTGTCGGAGAGGTATCTCTGGGCCCTCTCGGTAATGCACATCACATAAGCCTTGCAAGCATAATAACTAAGATGTTAGTTATGAGATGATGTATTACGGAACGAGTAAAGAGACTTGCCAGTAACGAGATTGAACTAGGTATTGGATACCGACGATCGAATCTCGGGCAAGTAACATACCGATGACAAAGGGAACAACGTATGTTGTTATGCGGTCTGACCGATAAAGATCTTCGTAGAATATGTGGGAGCCAATATGGGCATCCAGGTCCCGCTATTGGTTATTGACCGGAGACGTGTCTCGGTCATGTCTACATTGTTCTCGAACCGTAGGGTCCGCACGCTTAACGTTACGATGACAGTTATTATGAGTTTATGCATTTTGATGTACCGAAGGTTGTTCGGAGTCCCGGATGAGATCACGGACATGACGAGGAGTCTCGAAATGGTCGAGATGTAAAGATTGATATATTGGAAGCCTATGTTTGGGCACCGGAAGCGTTCCGGGTGAAATCGGGATTTTTCCGGATTACCGGGAGGGTTACCGGAACCCCCCCGGGAGGTAAATGGGCCTATTGGGCCTTAGTGGAAAAGAGAGAAGAGGCAGTCCACACCTGGCCGGCGCCCCCCACCTTTCCCAAGTCCTAATAGGACTAGGAGAGGTGGGCCGGCCCCCTCTTTCTCCTTCTTCCCCAAGAATCCTAGTTGGAATAGGATTGGGGGGAAGGAGTCCTACTCCCGGTGGGAGTAGGACTCCTCCCTGCGCCTCCCACCTGGCCGGCCGAACCCCCTGCCCCTGGCCTTTATATACGGGGGCAGGGGGCACCCCAAGACACACAAGTTAATCGCTCCTTAACCGTGTACGGTGCCCCCTGCCACCAAATTCCACCTCGATCATACCGTTACAGTGCTTAGGCGAAGCCCTGCGTCGGTAGTACATCAAGATCGTCACCACGCCGTCGTGCTGACGGAACTCTTCCTCGACGCTTTGCTGGATCGGAGCCTGAGGAACGTCATCGAGCTGAACGTGTGCTAAGAACTCGGAGGTGCCGGAGTAACGGTGCTTGGATCGGTCGGATCGGGAAGAAGACGTACGACTACTTCCTCTACGTTGTGTGATCGCTTCCGCAGTCGGTCTGCGTTGGTACGTAGACAACACTCTCCCCTCTCGTTGCTGTGCATCACCATGATCTTGCGTGTGCGTAGGAAATTTTTTTAAATTACTGCGTTCCCCAACAGTGGCATCCGAGCCTAGGTTTTATGGTTTGATGTTATATGCACGAGTAGAACACAAGTGAGTTGTGGGCGATACAAGTCATACTGCCTACCAGCATGTCATACTTTGGTTCGGCGGTATTGTTGGATGAAGCGGCCCGGACCAACCTTACGCGTACGCTTACGCGAGACCGGTTTCCCCGACGTGCTTTGCACACAGGTGACTTGCGGGTGACTGTTTCTCCAACTTTAGTTGAACCAAGTGTGACTACGCCCGGTCCTTGAGAAGGTTAAAACGGAGTCTATTTGACGAACTATCGTTGTGGTTTTTGATGCGTAGGTGAGATGAGTTCTTACTTAAGCCCGTAGCAGCCACGTAAAACTTGCAACAACAAAGTAGAGGACGTCTAACTTGTTTTTGCAGGGCATGTTGTGATGTGATATGGTCAAGACATGATGCTGATTTTATTGTATGAGATGATCATGTTTTGTAACCGAGTTATCGGCAACTGGCATGAGCCATATGGTTGTCGCTTTATTGTATGCAATGCAATCGCGATGTAATGCTTTATTTTATTAGTAAGCGGTAGTGATAGTCGTGGAAGCATAAGATTGGCAAGACGACAACGATGCTACGATGGAGATCAAGGTGTCGCGCCGGTGACGATGGTGATCATGACGATGCTTCGGAGATGGAGATCACAAAGCACAAGATGATGATGGCCATATCATATCACTTATATTGATTGCATGTGATGTTTATCCTTTTATGCATCTTATCTTGCTTTGATTGACGGTAGCATTATAAGATGATCTCTCACTAAATTATCAAGGAGTGTTCTCCCTGAGTATGCACCGTTGCGAAAGTTCTTCGTGCTGAGACACCACGTGATGATCGGGTGTGATAGGCTCTACGTTCAAATACAACGGGTGCAAAACAGTTGCACACGCAGAATACTCAGGTTATACTTGACGAGCCAAGCATATACAGATATGGCCTCGGAACACGGAGACCGAAAGGTCGAGCGTGAATCATATAGTAGATATGATCAACATATTGATGTTCACCATTGAAAACTACTCCATCTCACGTGATGATCGGTTATGGTTTAGTTGATTTGGATCACGTAATCACTTAGAGGATTAGAGGGATGTCTATCTAAGTGGGAGTTCTTAAGTAAATTAACTGAACTTAAAAATTATCATGAACTTAGTACCTGATAGTATCTTGCTTGTTTATGTTGATTGTAGATAAATGGCTCGTGCTGTTGTTCCGTTGAATTTTAATGCGTTCCTTGAGAAAGCTAAGTTGAAAGATGATGGTAGCAATTACACGGACTGGGTCCGTAACCTGAGGATTATCCTCATTGCTGCACAGAAGAGTTACGTCCTGGAAGCACTGCTTAGTGCCAGGCCTACTGCAAGAGCAACACCAGAAGTTATGAACGTCTGGCAGAGCAAAGCTGATGACTACTCAATAGTTCAGTGTGCCATGCTTTACGGCTTAGAACCGGGACTTCAACGACGTTTTGAACGTCATGGAGCATATGAGATGTTCCAGGAGTTGAAGTTAATATTTCAAGCAAATGCCCGGATTGAGAGATATGAAGTCTCCAATAAGTTCTATAGCTGCAAGATGGAGGAGAACAGTTCTGTCAGTGAGCATATACTCAAAATGTCTGGGTATAATAATCACTTGATTCAATTGGGAGTTACACTTCCGGATGATTGCGTCATTGACAGAATTCTCCAATCACTGCCACCAAGCTACAAGAGCTTTATGATGAACTATAATATGCAAGGGATGAACAAGACTATTCCCGAGCTCTTCGCTATGCTGAAAGCTGCGGAGGTAGAAATCAAAAAGGAGCATCAAGTGTTGATGGTTAACAAAACCACTAGTTTTAAGAAAAAGGGCAAAGGGAAGAAGAAAGGGAACTTCAAGAAGAACGGCAAGCAAGTTGCTGCTCAAGAGAAGAAACCCAAGTCTGGACCTAAGCCTGAAACTGAGTGCTTCTACTGCAAGCAGACTGGTCACTGGAAGCGGAACTGCCCCAAGTATTTGGCGGATAAGAAGGATGGCAAGGTGAACAAAGGTATATGTGATATACATGTTATTGATGTGTACCTTACTAATGCTCGCAGTAGCACCTGGGTATTTGATACTGGTTCTGTTGCTAATATTTGCAACTCGAAACAGGGACTACAGAATAAGCGGACACTAGCAAAGGACGAGGTGACGATGCGCGTGGGAAACGGTTCCAAAGTCGATGTGATCGCGGTCGGCACGCTACCTCTACATCTACCTTCGGGATTAATATTAGACCTAAATAATTGTTATTTGGTGCCAGCGTTGAGCATGAACATTATATCTGGATCTTGTTTGATGCGAGACGGTTATTCATTTAAATCAGAGAATAATGGTTGTTCTATTTATATGAGTAATATCTTTTATGGTCATGCACCCTTGAAAAGTGGTCTATTCTTATTGAATCTCGATAGTAGTAATACACATATTCATAATGTTGAAGCCAAAAGATGCAGAGTTGATAATGATAGTGCAACTTATTTGTGGCACTCCCGTTTAGGTCAGATCGGTGTAAAGCGCATGAAGAAACTCCATGCTGATGGGCTTTTGGAACCACTTGATTATGAATCACTTGGTACTTGCGAACCGTGCCTCATGGGCAAGATGAATAAAACACCGTTCTCCGGTACTATGGAGAGAGCAACAGATTTATTGGAAATCATACATACCGATGTATGTGGTCCGATGAATATTGAGGCTCGTGGCGGATATCGTTATTTTCTCACCTTCACAGATGATTTAAGCAGATATGGGTATATCTAGTTAATGAAACATAAGTCTGAAACATTTGAAAAGTTCAAGGTATTTCAGAGTGAAGTTGAAAATCATCGTAACAAGAAAATAAAGTTTCTACGATCTGATCGTGGAGGAGAATATTTGAGTTACGAGTTTGGTGTACATTTGAAAAATTGTGGAATAGTTTCGCAACTCACGCCACCCGGAACACCACAACGTAATGGTGTGTCCGAACGTCGTAATCGTACTTTACTAGATATGGTGCGATCTATGATGTCTCTTACTGATTTACCGCTATCATTTTGGGGTTATGCTTTAGAGACGGCCGCATTCACGTTAAATAGGGCACCATCTAAATCCGTTGAGACGACGCCTTATGAACTATGGTTTGGCAAGAAACCAAAGTTGTCGTTTCTTAAAGTTTGGGGCTGCGATGCTTATGTGAAAAAGCTTCAACCTGATAAGCTCGAACCCAAATCGGAGAAGTGTGTCTTCATAGGATATCCAAAGGAAACTATTGGATACACCTTCTATCACAGATCCGAAGGCAAGACTTTTGTTGCTAAATTCGGAAACTTTCTTGAGAAGGAGTTTCTCTCGAAAGAAGTGAGTGGGAGGAAAGTAGAACTTGACGAGGTAACTATACCTACTCCGTTATTGGGAAATAGTACATCACAGAAAACTGTTTCTGTGAGAACTACACCAATAAGAGAGGAAGTTAATGATGATGATCATGAAACTTTAGATCAAGATACTACTGTACCTCGTAGATCAACCAGAGCAAGATCCGCACCAGAGTGGTACGGTAATCCTGTTCTGGAAGTCATGCTACTAGATCATGATGAACCTACGAACTATGAAGAAGCGATGGTGAGCCCAGATTCCGCAAAGTGGCTTGAAGCCATGAAATCTGAGATGGGATCCATGTATGAGAACAAAGTATGGACTTTGGTTGACTTGCCCGATGATCGGCAAGCAATTGAGAATAAATGGATCTTTAAGAAAAAGACTGACGCTGATGGTAATGTTACTATCTACAAAGCTCGACTTGTCGCAAAAGGTTTTCGACAAGTTCAAGGAGTTGACTACGATGAGACTTTCTCACCCGTAGCGATGCTTAAGTCCGTCAGAATCATGTTAGCAATTGCCGCATTTTATGATTATGAAATTTGGCAAATGGATGTAAAAACCGCATTCCTGAATGGATTTCTGGAAGAAGAGTTGTATATGATGCAACCCGAAGGTTTTGTCGATCCAAAAGGAGCTAACAAAGTGTGCAAACTCCAGCGATCCATTTATGGACTGGTGCAAGCATCTCGGAGTTGGAATAAACGCTTTGATAGTGTGATCAAAGCATTTGGGTTTATACAGACTTTTGGAGAAGCCTGTATTTACAAGAAAATGAGTGGGAGCTCTGTAGCATTTCTGATATTATATGTGGATGACATATTACTCATTGGAAATGATATAGAATTTCTGGATAGCATAAAGGGATACTTGAATAAAAGTTTTTCGATGAAAGACCTCGGGGAAGCTGCTTACATATTAGGCATAAAGATCTATAGAGATAGATCAAAACGCTTAATTGGACTTTCACAAAGCACATACCTTGACAAGATTTTGAAGAAGTTCAAAATGGATCAAGCAAAGAAAGGGTTCTTGCCTGTATTGCAAGGTGTGAAGTTGAGTCAAACTCAATGCCCGACCACTGCAGAAGATAGAGAGAAAATGAAAGATGTTCCCTATGCTTCAGCCATAGGCTCTATCATGTATGCAATGCTGTGTACCAGACCTGATGTGTGCCTTGCTATAAGTTTAGCAGGGAGGTACCAAAGTAATCCAGGGGTGGATCACTGGACAGCGGTCAAGAACATCCTGAAATACCTGAAAAGGACTAAGGATATGTTTCTCGTATATGGAGGTGACAAAGAGCTCAACGTAAGAGGTTAAGTTGATGCAAGCTTTGACACTGATCCGGACGATTCTAAATCGCAAACCGGATACGTGTTTACTTTAAACGGTGGAGCTGTCAGTTGGTGCAGTTCTAAACAAAGCGTCGTAGCGGGATCTACATGTGAAGCGGAGTACATAGCTGCTTCGGAAGCAGCGAACGAAGGAGTCTGGATGAAGGAGTTCATATCCGATCTAGGTGTCATACCTAGTGCATCGGGTCCAATGAAAATCTTCTGTGACAATACCGGTGCAATTGCCTTGGCAAAGGAATCCAGATTTCACAAAAGAACCAAACACATCAAGAGACGCTTCAATTCCATCCGGGATCTAGTCCAGGTGGGAGACATAGAGATTTGCAAGATACATACGGATCTGAATGTTGCAGACCCGTTGACTAAGCCTCTTCCACGAGCAAAACATGATCAGCACCAAGGCTCCATGGGTGTAAGGATCATTACTGTGTAATCTAGATTATTGACTCTAGTGCAAGTGGGAGACTGAAGGAAATATGCCCTAGAGGCAATAATAAAGTTATTATTTATTTCCTTATATCATGATAAATGTTTATTATTCATGCTAGAATTGTATTAACCGGAAACATAATACATGTGTGAATACATAGACCAACAGAGTGTCACTAGTATGCCTCTACTAGACTAGCTCGTTAATCAAAGATGGTTATGTTTCCTAACCATGAACAAAGAGTTGTTATTTGATTAACGAGGTCACATCATTAGTTGAATGATCTGATTGACATGACCCATTCCATTAGCTTAGCATCCGATCGTTTAGTATGTTGCTATTGCTTTCTTCATAACTTATACATGTTCCTATAACTATGAGATTATGCAACTCCCGTTTACCGGAGGAACACTTTGGGTACTACCAAACGTCACAACGTAACTGGGTGATTATAAAGGAGTACTACAGGTGTCTCCAATGGTAGATGTTGGGTTGGCGTATTTCGAGATTAGGTTTTGTCACTCTGATTGTCGGAGAGGTATCTCTGGGCCCTCTCGGTAATGCACATCACATAAGCCTTGCAAGCATAATAACTAAGATGTTAGTTATGAGATGACGTATTACGGAACGAGTAAAGAGACTTGCCAGTAACGAGATTGAACTAGGTATTGGATACCGACGATCGAATCTCGGGCAAGTAACATACCGATGACAAAGGGAACAACGTATGTTGTTATGCGGTCTGACCGATAAAGATCTTCGTAGAATATGTAGGAGCCAATATGGGCATCCAGGTCCCGCTATTGTTTATTGACCGGAGACGTGTCTCGGTCATGTCTACATTGTTCTCGAACCGTAGGGTCCGCACGCTTAACGTTACGATGACAGTTATTATGAGTTTATGCATTTTGATGTACCGAAGGTTGTTTGGAGTCCCGGATGAGATCACGGACATGACGAGGAGTCTCGAAATGGTCGAGACGTAAAGATTGATATATTGGAAGCCTATGTTTGGGCACCGGAAGCGTTCCGGGTGAAATCGGGATTTTTCCGGATTACCGGGAGGGTTACCGGAACCCCCCCGGGAGGTAAATGGGCCTATTGGGCCTTAGTGGAAAAGAGAGAAGAGGCAGTCCACACCTGGCCGGCGCCCCCCACCTTTCCCAAGTCCTAATAGGACTAGGAGAGGTGGGCCGGCCCCCTCTTTCTCCTTCTTCCCCAAGAATCCTAGTTGGAATAGGATTGGGGGGAAGGAGTCCTACTCCCGGTGGGAGTAGGACTCCTCCCTGCGCCTCCCACCTGGCCGGCCGAACCCCCTGCCCCTGGCCTTTATATACGGGGGCAGGGGGCACCCCAAGACACACAAGTTAATCGCTCCTTAACCGTGTACGGTGCCCCCTGCCACCAAATTCCACCTCGATCATACCGTTACAGTGCTTAGGCGAAGCCCTGCGTCGGTAGTACATCAAGATCTTCACCACGCCGTCGTGCTGACGGAACTCTTCCTCGACGCTTTGCTGGATCGGAGCCCGAGGAACGTCATCGAGCTGAACGTGTGCTAAGAACTCGGAGGTGCCGGAGTAACGGTGCTTGGATCGGTCGGATCGGGAAGAAGACGTACGACTACTTCCTCTACGTTGTGTGATCGCTTCCGCAGTCGGTCTGCGTTGGTACGTAGACAACACTCTCCCCTCTCGTTGCTGTGCATCACCATGATCTTGCGTGTGCGTAGGAAAATTTTTGAAATTACTGCGTTCCCCAACACGGAGCTCGCCGGAATCAGGCTCGAGGCGGCGGCCGGAGCTCGGGCGAGCTCGGTTTCGAGGCTACAAGGCACGGGGAGGCGAGCGGAGAGGCCCTACGGGTTCCTGGCGTCACCAGGAACACGACGACGTGCTCGGTTGCAGCTGGCTTGGCCCCTGGCCACAGTGGCGCCATGAACGGCGGAGCCGAGTTCTCGGCCAAGGTGGCCGGCAGGGCTAGGGGGGCGCTCGAGCTACGGGGCTAGGGGGAGGAGGAAGGGGAGCTCACGGCGGAGTTGCTGAGCAGGCCAGTGGGCTCGGGGAGGCGCTGACGAAGGCAAATCGAAGTCGGCGATCGGCGGCGCCCGAGGAGGAGGATGATGGCGACGGCGGTTCCACAGGGCGTCCGGCGTCTTGTGGCTCGGCGGAGAGCTTCAGAGGGAGGAGGCGGAGCTTTTGGACACCACAACGAGGCGAGGGGAGCACGGTGGCTACGGCTACAGCGTGCGGTGGCGACGGCGGCGCTCGGGTGTGCTACGAGGAGAGGACAGAGGAGGGGGAAGGAGCGAGAGGGAGTGAGAGGGGGGTCGGGGAGATGCGTGGCGACGCGAGGGAAGGGCCAGGGCGTCGTGGCAGCGGCGGGAAGCAGGAGGTGGCCTGACGTGCGCCGGCGTGCGTCGGCCACGCGCCCGGCGTCCTTCTGGCGGGAGGAGGAAGACCTCCCTGCCCCTGGTGGGCTGGGCCGCCAGGTGGGCTGGCCTGCTGGGCCGCCAGGTAAGGCAGGTAAGCCCTTTTCCTCTTCTGTTTTCTTTTTTTCTATTTCTGACATTTGTTTTGTATTTAAAAGAAATGTTAAAACATTTCCATAAATGTTGAAAATAATTGTGGCATCTAGATATAATATTCTAGAGGCCCTCACCAATTCCCAACATTTTTGGAGCTATTAAAAATATTTATATAATTTAAACAGCTCCAATTCAAATATTTAAGCATTGATTCAAAAATCCAAAATGAGAAGGAAAAATGTGCATCACCTCTGGTTGTTGTTCCCAACATTTTCCAAAGACCATGAACATTTTTGAAAAGCATTTTGGGTTCATCGAAAATCCACTTTTAATTTGAACCTATTTGAATTGCTTTGGTGCTAGGGTTTGCAACTTCCCCATTTCAATTTTATTTGAAAAATTAAACATGATGCACAAGCAAGCCAAGGACCATACCAAACTAGGGATGTGACAGGCGATGCGGATATTCAAGATCTCCTACCATTGTAACCGACTCTATGTAACCCTAACCCTATCCAGTGTCTATATAAACCGGAGGGTTGTAGTCCGTAGGCAATCAACTCCATATACAACAATCATACCATAGGCTAGCTTCTAGGGTTTAGCCTCCTTGATCTCGTGGTAGATCTACTCTTGTACTACCCATATCATCAATATTAATCAAGCAGGACGTAGGGTTTTACCTCCATCGAGAGGGCCCGGACCTGGGTAAAACATCGTGTTCCCAGCCTCCTGTTACCATCCGGCCTAGACGCACAGTTCGGGACCCCCTACCCGAGATCCGCCGGTTTTGACACCGACATTGGTGCTTTCATTGAGAGTTCATCTGTGTCGTCGCCTTTAGGCCCGATGGCTCCTTTGATCATCAACAATGATGTGGTCCAGGGTGAGACTTTTCTCCCCGGACAGATCTTCGTCTTCGGCGGCTTCACTCTGCGGGCCAATTCGCTCGGCCACCTAGAGCAGATCGAAAGCTACGCCCCTGACCATCAAGTCATGTTTGGAAGCTTAAACTACACGGTTGACATCTGCGGAGACTTGATCTTCGACGGGTTCGAGCCACGGCCAAGCGCGCCGCACTATCTCGAGGGGCATGATCTAGCTCTGCCTCCGGACAGTGTCTTGGAGGCTGCACATGCATCGGTTCCGACCCCTAACTCGGAGCCTATTGCGCCAATCAAGGATGAGCGGTTGGATGTCACCTCGGGGGCTTCGATCTCAAAGGCGATCGAGCCGAACGCTAGCCCCGCACTCTGCATGATCCGTGACTCCGAGGATCCAGACTCCTTTCCGAACTCTGAACCCCCCGCGCCGCTGCCGATCGAATCCGATTGGGTGCCGATAATGGAGTTCACCGCCGCAGACATCTTTCAGCACTCGCCTTTTGGCGATATCCTGAACTCTCTCAAGTCTCTCTCCTTATCAGGAGAGCCCTGGCCGAACTACGGTCAGCGAGGATGGGATACGGACGATGAAGAAATTCAAAGCCCACCCACCACCCAATTGGTAGCCACTGTCGACAATTTAAACGACGTGCTCAACTTCGACTCCGGAGACATCGACAGCATGGATGACGATGCAGGAGATACCGACGAACCAACGCCCATAGGGCATTGGACAGCCACCTCATCTCACGATGTGTACATGGTGGATACCCCTAAAGGAAGCGACAACGTGGAAAAGGGGGATGGGACGGGAGATCGACCCCCCGAAAAGCAATCAAAGCGTCGGCGTAAACGCCGACCCAAGCCCCGCCCCGACAAAAACCCAGCCATAGAGCAGGACGAGCCGGTAGAAGACAAGCAGGCCTTAGAGCAACCGTCCGAATAGGGCAACACGGATAGAGAAACCGAACATCCCTCCTCCGGCGAAAACGGCATTCCGCACGACCTCACGCCGGATAAACCTATGGAGCAGAAGAATCTCCCACGAGAGGCTCGTTGCAACTGCACGCAGCCTAAAAAAGCAGAAGCGGAAGCTAAAAACAGCGGAAGATGCACTCCGGATTAGATGGAGCAAAGTAATCAATACCGCAGATAAATACGGCGACAGTCGCCGCACTAAAAGCTATCCGAAAAGAAAGCTACTGCCTGTTTTCGACGAAGAGGCCCTAGAGCCCTCGCATTCAAAAAATGAGAAAGCCACATGGTCGGATAGACGACCCCATAAAGCGGCAAGCGGCGCCGCACTTAAATCGGCATGCGACCCACTTAAGGATTCGCACCATGGCCCAGTCAGGTCCATTTATGGGCCAAGAAAGCAAGCTCTCATAAGCAATGTTATGAAGCCATCATCAGAATCCGGCACACCCAAATACAGGGGCGCCACACACCCCCTATGTTTCACTGATGAGGTCCTGGACTATGAATTTCCAGAGGGATTCAAACCCGTAAACATAGAGGCATATGATGGAACAACAGACCCTGGAGTTTGGATCGAGGATTATATCCTCCACATACACATGGCTAGAGGAGATGATCTCCACGCCATAAAATATTTACCCCTTAAGCTTAAAGGGCCAGCCCGGCATTGGCTTAAAAGCCTTCCCGAAAACACAATTGGAAGCTGGGAAGAGCTCGAGGATGCTTTCCGAGCAAACTTTCAAGGGACCTATGTCCGCCCTCCAGATGCAGACGATCTTAGTCACATAACTCAACAACCCGGAGAATCAGCTCGGCAGTTTTGGAATAGATTCCTCACTAAAAAGAATCAGATAGTCAACTGTCCAGACGCCGAAGCCTTAGCAGCTTTTAGGCATAACATCCGAGACGAATGGCTCGCTAGACACCTCGGCCAAGAAAAGCCAAGAACAATGGCCGCACAAACAAGCCTCATGACCCGCTTTTGTGCAGGGGAGGACAGCTGGTTGGCAAGGTGCAGCCCCAGCGACCCATGTACATCCGAAACTAGGGATGGAAACGGAAAACCGCGACGCAACAAGGACCATTGCTGGACTAAGGACAAAAGTCTGAAGAGCATGGCAGTCAATGCCGGATTCAAAGGCTCACGACAAAATCAGGCAAAATCGCCCCCCCCCCAGGATAACAGGGACGATCCATCCAACCTGAATAAAATCCTGGATAGGATATGTTAGATACACAGTACTCCTGGGAAGCCTGCTAACCATACCCATAGAGACTGTTGGGTTTTCAAACAATCCGGCAGACTCAATGTCGAACACAAGGGGCTCGACACACCAAGCGAAGACGAGGACGAACCCCAAAAGCAGAGCACCAGGAAACAAAAGAACTTCCCACGAGAAGTAAAAATAGTGAACTTACTTCACACAACAAAACGTGCGGCGCCCATAAAGGTACGCACCACACGACCCATCCCCAAAGGGTCCTGCCACTGGGTGTCAAAACCGATCATCTTCAATCAGCTAGATTATTCTAGAAATATCAAGAATGCAGGCTGGACTGCCTTGATACTTGATCCAATAATTGGCAGACTCCAATTTTCAAATGTCCTTATGGACGGCGGCAGTGGACTAAACCTGATATATCAGGATACAATCCAGCAAATGGGGATAAACCCAGCAAGAATCCGCCGCAACAAAACCTCCTTTCAAGGGGTAATACCTGGTCCGGACACCCATTGTATGGGTTTTCTCCGGCTCGAAGTCATATTCGGCTCTGCCAATAACTTCCGCCGCGAAAAGCTGACCTTCCATATCGTCCCGTTCTCAAGTCGCTATCAAGCACTACTGGGACGCGAAGCTTTCGCTCGCTTTAACGCAATACCGCATTATGCATCTCTTACGCTTAAGATGCCCGGTCCACGAGGCATCATCTCTTTGAAGGGGAAGCACTAAAGTGTGCCTCCCCAAGCGGAGGACTGTGCGGCCGCTTTGACAGCCCCATAGCAAAATGGCCTCACCGGCCAAAATACTTCGACATATGTCATTAAAGACCACGAACGCGGATAGACGAGTTCGGTGCAAAAGCATCATTGATGCAGGCTTAGTGGCCATATACCCCCGCACTAGGGGCTCCACGCATATACAATAAGAGACAATAAAGCTCAATCTTATATATTTTACTTTATACTTTGTTTATTTTAAACTTTTTCGGCACGACTCGTTTTCAACTCAGTTCCTCTCTTTTACAAATGAACGTCGTGCGGCGCCCGTCCAAGATACGGCACAACGGAGACACAGGCGCAGACGTGCAGTAGGGACCCGTCCTAAAGGATTCTTTTTAGATTAAGACCCTGCGTAAACCTTTTTTACTGTCTCTTGTTGCTACACATCCCCTGGTTTTTTCTGATATAACCAAGGAGGAGGCTGGCATCTTGGCATGTGGCCACGTCAGAATTCTTGCACGTACCTGGACACTAGGGGCTTTTTTAATAAAGAGTGTTGTTTCGCCCGCACTCATAAAGACCGAACACCTTAGGGAGTGTTCGGCGTCGCGAGTTTTGGCATTATATGCATCAGCTCCGAATCATGTCTTTGGTCAAATGTTGGGTTGCCCGGCTCCTGAGTTCGACTACCTTATGTTCCGCTCTATCGGCTAAGGTAGCACCAGGAGAACTACTGTGATTGTGCCTCGGGTCGGCCGGGCGAGCACCTCAGTAGAGAAAGCTGAAAACTGACTGTCATGATGTAGCGTGAGACTGGTCAGCCACTCGATGACCTATCGGAATCTATCGGATTCCCCCGCTTTAACGAAGGGCCACTTCCCGGTCAGGCACATACGCGCCCCGAACTCGGACGAGCGCAGTCGCCACCAAGGGGCTACCTAAATAGTCTCACTGTCAAACTCCTATGGCTAAGTGAAAGTGTTAAAGCATTATAGTCCGGTTGCCTGGCCCGCTGCGCTATCACCTCCTTTGTAGGACCAAGACGTTGGGTTAAGTGTGACAATGCGTCTTCTGCGAGCACCGCTGCACTATGTGCGTGGGGGCTGAAACCAACGACTGCCATCTTTCCGATTTTGTACATATATATATATATATCTTAAAACGGCCGCACAGGAGGTGTTCCCAATACTTGAAGGCACAAGTATAAAAAAAGGCCACTATAGTTTATCAAAATATTACTTTATAATTACATATGCTATCATAACATAGCATCTTTCGAGCACTGCGTCTCTATTACACGAGCGCCTTCAAGAACTTCCTAAAAATAGTGCTCAGAGGGTACTCGGCCTTTGTCCGAATCTTGGGACGCAACAACGGTGGTCTCCATCTCTGCCCAGTATGTCTTAACATGGGCAAGAGCCATCCTAGCGCCTTCTATGCATGCTGACCTCTTCATTGCATTTATACGCGGCACCGCGTCAAGGAATTGCTGCACTAAGCTGAAATAACTCTTCGGCTCCGATCTCCCCGGCCACAGGTGACCCATGACGTACTTCATGGCGAGTCCGGACAACCTATTCAGTTCGGCCCATTGAGCCAAACGATCGTCCACTGCCAGTGGACACTCTGGATTGTGAAACTGCGACCAGAAAAGCTTTTCCACTTTGCGATCTTTCTGATCTCGAAAGTGTTCGGTCGCATCAGCAGCACTCGCTGCCAAGTCCAGATAGGTATCCTCCACACTCCACATCCGGTCCAACGGAGCAAACTTCGGATCACAAAATTTCCTTCGTAGCATAAAGGGCTTTCCAGCCGCAATCTGTTCGGCTTGATGCAGCTCCTCCTTCGCAGCTCTCATAGCAGAGCGCGCGTCCTTGGCATTGGCAACGGCCTTCTCTAAGTCCATATGTTTTGCCTGGTCTTCTTTTCAAGAAGTCTGCAACGGTCTGTAGCGCTTTTTAACTTTTCGGCCATCTCGGCCATCTCTTCCTTGCTTAGGCAATGAGCAGCCTGTTCGGCTCTCAGCTCTTCAAGGGCTTTCTTGGTGGCCGCATCACTTTCGCTGGCTTGTTCTTTAGCTCGGGCAAGTTCTGCCCTAAGACTCTCCACCGCGGCCGCACCATCTGCATCAAGCACACACATCGTAAGACACAGGCATAAAACTGTTCTTACCTGATGCTGCCCGAGGAATTACATACCTTGAGCCTCATCAAGACGCTTATTGACAAGCGTGATGTCGACATCTGCCACGTCCAGTTGCCTCTTTAGTTCGGCAAAATCGTCAGTTCGGCTCGATTCCGGACACCTTGCCGCCTACATTCAAAGGCGACATCTTAGACCTGGGATTATGATCCTCCGCGTGCCGTCATTTCTTGACGATGCGTAGAGTCTCAGGGGCTACTATCTACACAGGGCGCATCTTATTCATGCGCAACTGACAAAAGTATACATTATCTAATGTACCTCGAAACCCGTCAGTAAAATTTTGACGGCCTCATGCAATCCGCTCTCTGCAGATGAAATCCTTTCAATCACCGTGCCCATCAATGCGCGGTGCTCCTCTGAGATAGAAGCTCGCCCCAGCAGAATCTTTAGCTCCTCCGACCGAGCACCAGACGGTGCCGGGCTCGTCCCATGACATCTTTCAAAGGCCGGACGCGGAGAACCTCGGGGGGCCGCATATCTACCTTCCGCCCCTGCCGGATTCGTAGAAACCCTCCGCGACGACACCTCAAGGTCGCCCGCCTCGCTAGGCGGCACGGCAAGGGGAGGCGTCCCGCTCTCCATCATCTCCGGAAGGTGATCCCCCAAAGACGAGCTCTGCTGAGAAGGGCTGAGGTCCGAGCTACAAGGTAAAGGTTTGGTTAATCTTCTCAGATATAAATCAAGGATTTCCCTCATCCCTCAAAAGGAAAACCTTTCTCCACTTACGGCTCGCTGGAGGGCTGATCCCTTGAGGGCGTAGTCCGGCTGAGGAACTCCCCGGCGTCGGACCCTCTGATGAGGATTTTCTCCCCCGCTTCGAGGCCATGGTTTCCGGGTCGTCAGAGGCGGCTCTCTTCTTCCCCTTAGGAGAGGAATTATCGGTTCCTCCCTTCAGAGCAACCTCCTTCGAGGAGGCCATAGCTTCCTTGTCCTCCCCCTCCAAAGGCATTATCTCCAGCATCCTGACCAGCACGGGATCCGTCCTGGTTACAGGAAGGGGAGCCGGACACCTGATCAGCTTTGCCTTCGCTATCCACTCCTATTTAAAAGGACGGCTCTTTTAGGGGCAAGTTTATGACAATTATACGGATAGAAGGTCCGGGCACAAGGTTGCTTACTTGAGTATCCGGGTGATTGCGGCTTAGGCCTGCATCCTCGGTTAAATCCGGACACATCTCTTGTGATCCGAAGAACAGTTTATACATCTCCACGGGCGTTTCGCCCATAAAGTTCTAGAGAGCTCGCGGTCCCTTTGGATTAAACTCCCACAGGCGAAGGGGGCGACGTTTGCCGAGCAATATTCGGCGAATCAGCATGACCTGCATCACCTTGACCAGGCTGAGGTCTCCTTCCAAGAGATCTTTAATGCGGCCCTGTAACAAGGGCACGTCTTTGGGCAAACCCCAACCTAACCCTCTGTTGACCCATGACACTAGCTGTGGTGGGGGACCCAAGCGAAAGGCAGGAGGCGCCACCCACTTGGCGCTCCGGGGAGCGGTGATGTAAAACCACTCTCGTTGCCACAAGCCTAGCTCCTCTTGAAAAGAGCCCTCGGGCCATGGAGCATCAGCATTTTTGCTTATAACATCGCCTCCGCACTCTGCGTGCCGTCCCTTGATCATCTTCGGCTCCACTTTGAAGGTCTTGTGCCATAATACGAAGTGAGGGGTAACACGGAGGAACACTTCACACACGACAATAAACGAGGAGATATGGAGGATGGACTCCGGAGCTAAGTCATGGAATTCCAGCCCGTAATAAAACAGCAGTCCCCTCACAAAGGGATCCATTGGGAAGCCCAACCCCCGAAGGAAGTGAGACATGAACACCACACTCTCACCGGGCTGGGGACTGGGGATGACCTGCCCTTGAGCAGGCAACCTATGCCAAATTTCACCGGTCAGGAACTTAGCCTCCCGCAACTTTAGTACGTCCTCCTTCGTGACAGAGGAAGGCGTCCATCGACCTTGAAGGTCAGAACCGGACATTGTCGAAGGTACGAAGCACCTGGAATCTGGAGCCTAGGGTGTCGGAACTCGAGGCAACGGGCGAACTTGCTTGAGATTTAAAAAAGGAGTAAGGCCTTGGTCTCTTTATAAGAGGTTGAATAACAGGAGACCTCCCCGTAACCGTTTGGGACTCGCCTTTAATCGACAAAACATGCTAACGGGCACGATTGGGTTACCCACGTCCGTATTGATGAGAATCCCGTAAAAGGGGGGGTACACGATCTCTGCTTCGACAAGACGTGCCAAGGAAACCGCCTCGCAAAACACGCTGAGGTGGAAAAGTGAAAACGATTCGAGTAAAGGACTTGGCCGTAGTGTGATGACGCACTGCAGAATACGCCAGCAGATTTGATTTGTGTTAATATTATTCTCTCTATGGCAATATGTGGAAGCTTATTTTGCAGAGCCGGACACTACTCTTGGTGTTTACAATCTTCTATGAAGAACTTGGAGGAGGAACCCGCCTTGCAATGCCGAAGACAGTTTGCGCGCCGGACTCGTCGTCATTGAAGCCTGGTTCAGGGGCTACTGAGGGAGTCCTGGACTAGGGGGTGTTCGGGTAGCTGGACTATACCTTCAGCCGGACTCCAGGACTATGAAGATACAAGATTGAAGACTACGTCCCGTGTCCAGATGGGACTTTCCTTGGCATGGAAGGCAAGCTTGGCGATGCGGATATTCAAGATCTCCTATCATTGTAACCAACTCTATGTAACCCTAACCCTATCCGGTGTCTATATAAACCGGAGGGTTGTAGTCCATAGGCAATCAACTCCATATACAACAATCATACCATAGGCTAGCTTCTAGGGTTTAGCCTCCTTGATCTCGTGGTAGATCTACTCTTGTACTACCCATATCATCAATATTAATCAAGCAGGACGTAGGGTTTTACCTCCATCGAGAGGGCCCGAACCTGGGTAAAACATCGTGTTCCCAGCCTCCTATTACCATCCGGCATAGACGCACAGTTCGGGACCCCCTACCCGAGATCCGCCAGTTTTGACACCGACAACGGGAGAAATACCAAAGGAGTTAGCCGAGGATCTTCGTGAGCTATGTTTGGAAATAGTTCCGAGAGGTTATGTAGTAGCATTGGAGATTTAGTCAACTTTGATGGATAGAATTAGAGAAGCTCAAGAGACTGACAAGGAGATTGCCTCTATATAGGAGAAAATGAGCACAGGAAAGGCTAAAGGATTTCGTGGGGATGAGCACGACACCCTATGGTTTGAAGACCGTGTTTATGTGCCCAATGACCCAGAGATCAGGAAGTTGATTCTGCAAGAGGCACATGACTCACCATATTCGGTTCACCTAGGAAATACCAAGATGTATTTGGATTTGAAGGATACTTTCTGGTGGACCGGAATGAAGAAAGATATTGCGGAGTATGTAGCAGTTTGTGATGTATGTCAGAGAGTAAAGGCAGAGCATCAGAAGCCAGCAGGATTGTTACAGCCATTGCCGATACCCGAATGGAAGTGGGATAAGTTAGGCATGGATTTTATCACGGGATTACCAAGGACTCGTTCAGGCTATGACTCAATTTGGGTTGTAGTTGATCGGTTGACGAAAGTAGCTCATTTCATCCCGGTAAAGACCACTTACACCAGTGCTAAGTTGGCAAAGATATACATGACTAGGATTGTATGCTTACATGGAGTTCCGAGGAGTATAGTATCAGACAGAGGAACCCAGTTTACCTCAAAGTTCTGGAATCAGT
Organism: Triticum monococcum; assembly: GCA_034509565.1. Lineage (NCBI taxonomy): Eukaryota > Viridiplantae > Streptophyta > Magnoliopsida > Poales > Poaceae > Triticum > Triticum monococcum. Next base: position 145,285,006 of record CM067846.1, on the reverse strand, counting down.
TGCACGAAACTTTGTGTACCAGGCTAGAGTTCAGCACAGCTTTTCATCCGTAGACAGATGGACAGACCGAGAGAGTCAATCAGATTTTGGAAGATATGCTTAGAGCCTGTGCGCTAGATTATGGATCTTGTTGGGATGACAATTTTCCATATGCAGTATTCTCTTACAACAACAACTATCAATCCAGTTTAAAGATGTCCCCTTTCGAAGCCTTGTACGAAAGGAGGTGCAGGACACCGTTGTCATGGGATGAAGTTGGAGACCGCGTGTTGTTTGGACCTGATTTGATTAACGAGTCTGAACATAAGGTGAAGTTGATTCGCGATAGGCTTAAGGTAGCCCAGTCTAGGTAGAAAAGCTACACAGATTCTAAACGCAAGGAGACAGTTTACAAAATCGGAGACTGAGTTTATCTTCGAGTATCCCCACTTCGGGGAATAAAGCGCTTTGGTGTTAAGGGAAAGTTAGCGCCATGATTTGTAGGACTATACCGAGTATTGGAACGTATGGGAGAAGTGGCCTACAAGTTGGAATTGAAGGAAATATGCCCTAGAGGCAATAATAAAGTTATTATTTATTTCCTTACATCATGATAAATGTTTATTATTCATGCTAGAATTGTATTAACCGGAAACATAATACATGTGTGAATACATAGACCAACAGAGTGTCACTAGTATGCCTCTACTTGACTAGCTCGTTAATGAAAGATGGTTATGTTTCCTAACCATGAACAAAGAGTTGTTATTTGATTAACGAGGTCACATCATTAGTTGAATGATCTGATTGACATGACCCATTCCATTAGCTTAGCACCCGATCGTTTAGTATGTTGCTATTGCTTTCTTCATGACTTATACATGTTCCTATAACTATGAGATTATGCAACTCCCGTTTACCGGAGGAACACTTTGGGTACTACCAAACGTCACAATGTAACTGGGTGATTATAAAGGAGTACTACAGGTGTCTCCAATGGTAGATGTTGGGTTGGCGTATTTCGAGATTAGGGTTTGTCACTCCGATTGTCAGAGAGGTATCTCTGGGCCCTCTCGGTAATGCACATCACATAAGCCTTGCAAGCACTGCAACTAATATGTTAGTTGTGAGATGATGTATTACGGAACGAGTAAAGAGACTTGCCAGTAACGAGATTGAACTAGGTATTGGATACCGACGATCGAATCTCGGGCAAGTAACATACCGATGACAAAGGGAACAACGTATGTTGTTATGCGGTCTGACCGATAAAGATCTTCTTAGAATATGTAGGAGCCAATATGGGCATCCAGGTCCCTCTATTGGTTATTGACCGGAGACGTGTCTCGGTCATGTCTACATTGTTCTCGAACCGTAGGGTCCGCACGCTTAACGTTACGATGACAGTTATTATGAGTTTATGCATTTTGATGTACCGAAGGTTGTTCGGAGTCCCGGATGAGATCACGGACATGACGAGGAGTCTCGAAATGGTCGAGACGTAAAGAGTGATATATTGGAAGCCTATGTTTGGACATAGGAAGTGTTCCGGGTGAAATCGGGATTTTACCGGAATACCGGGAGGGTTACCGGAACCCCCCGGGAGACTAATGGGCCTATTGGGCCTTAGTGGAAAAAGAGAAAAGGGACAAGCCCAAGCTGGCCGGCGCCCCCCCCCCCTTCCCCAAGTCCTAGTAGGACTAGGAGAAGGGGCCGGCCTCCCCTCTTTCTCCTTTCCCCCCGAGAGTCCTAATTGGATTAGGATTGGAGGGAGGAGTCCTACTCCCGGTGGGAGTAGGACTCCCCTGCGCCTCCCTCTCCCTGGCCGGCCGGCTCCCCCTCCTACAACCTTTATATACGGGGGTAGGGGGCACCCCAAGACACACAAGTTGATCCTTGAGATCGTTCCTTAGCCGTGTGCGGTGCCCCCTGCCACCAAATTCCACCTCGATCGTACCGTTACAGTGCTTAGGCGAAGCCCTGCGTCGGTAGTACATCAAGATCGTCATCACGCCGTCGTGCTGGCGGAACTCTTCCTCGACGCTTTGCTGGATCGGAGCCCGAGGAACGTCATCGAGCTGAACGTGTGCTAAGAACTCGGAGGTGCCGGAGTAACGGTGCTTGGATCGGTCGGATCGGGAAGAAGACGTACGACTACTTCCTCTACGTTGTGTGATCACTTCCGCAGTCGGTCTGCGTTGGTATGTAGACAACACTCTCCCCTCTCGTTGCTGTGCATCACCATGATCTTGCGTGTGCGTAGGAAAATTTTCGAAATTACTGCGTTCCCCAACAGTGGCATCCGAGCCTAGGTTTTATGGTTTGATGTTATTTGCACGAGTAGAACACAAGTGAGTTGTGGGCGATACAAGTCATACTGCCTACCAGCATGTCATACTTTGGTTCGGCGGTATTGTTGGGTGAGACGATCCGGACCAACCTTACGCGTACTCTTACGCGAGACCGGTTCCCTCGACGTGCTTTGCACATAGATGGCTTGCGGAAGACTGTCTCTCCAACTTTAGTTGAACCAAGTGTGACTACGCCCGGTCCTTGAGAAGGTTAAAACGGAGTCTATTTGATGAACTATCGTTGTGGTTTTGATGCGTAGGTGAGATGAGTTCTTACTTAAGCCCGCAGCAGCCACGTAAAACTTGCAACAACAAAGTAGAGGACGTCTAACTTGTTTTTGCAGGGCATGTTGTGATGTGATATGGTCAAGGCATGATGCTGATTTTATTGTATGAGATGATCATGTTTTGTAACCGACTTAAACTGGCAGGAGCCATATGGTTGTCGCTTTATTGTATGCAATGCAATTGCGATGTAATGCTTTACTTTATTACTAAACGGTAGTGATAGTCGTGGAAGCATAAGATTGGCGAGACGACAACGATGCTACGATGGAGATCAAGGTGTCGCGCCGGTGACGATGGTGATCATGACGGTGCTTCGGAGATGGAGATCACAAGCACAAGATGATGATGGCCATATCATATCACTTATATTGATTGCATGTGATGTTTATCCTTTTATGCATCTTATCTTGCTTTGATTGACGGTAGCATTATAAGATGATCTCTCACTAAATTATCAAGAAGTGTTCTCCCTGAGTATGCACCGTTGCCAAAGTTCGTCGTGCCCAGACACCACGTGATGATCGGGTGTGATAAGCTCTACGTCCAAATACAACGGGTGCAAAACAGTTGCACACGCAGAATACTCAGGTTATACTTGACGAGCCAAGCATATACAGATATGGCCTCGGAACACGGAGACCGAAAGGTCGAGCGTGAATCATATAGTAGATATGATCAACATAACGATGTTCACCATTGAAAACTACTCCATCTCACGTGATGATCGGTTATGGTTTAGTTGATTTGGATCACGTGATCACTTAGAAGATTAGAGGGATGTCTATCTAAGTGGGAGTTCCTAAGTAATTTGATTAACTGAACTTAAACTTATCATGAACTTAGTACCTAATAGTATCTTGCTTGTTTATGTTGATTGTAGATAGATGGCTCGTGCTATTGTTCCGTTGAATTTTAATGCGTTCCTTGAGAAAGCAAAGTTGAAAGATGATGGTAGCAATTACACGGACTGGGTCCGTAACCTGAGGATTATCCTCATTGCTGCACAGAAGAATTACATCCTGGAAGCACCGCTGGGTGACAGGCCTGCTGCTGGAGCAACACCAGATGTTATGAACGTCTGGCAGAGCAAAGCTGATGACTACTCGATAGTTCAGTGTGCCATGCTTTACGGCTTAGAATCGGGACTTCAACGATGTTTTGAACGTCATGGTGCATATGAGATGTTCCAGGAGTTGAAGTTAATATTTCAAGCAAATGCCCGAATTGAGAGATATGAAGTCTCCAATAAGTTCTATAGCTGTAAGATGGAGGAGAACAGTTCTGTCAGTGAGCATATACTCAAGATGTATGGGTATAATAATCACTTGATTCAGATGGGAGTTAATCTTCCAGATGACTGCGTCATTGACAGAATTCTCCAATCACTGCCACCAAGCTACAAGAGCTTCGTGATGAACTATAATATGCAAGGGATGAACAAGACTATTCCCGAGCTCTTCGCAATGCTGAAAGCTGCGGAGGTAGAAATCAAGAAGGAGCATCAAGTGTTGATGGTTAGCAAAACCACTAGTTTCAAGAAAAAGGGCAAAGGGAAGAAGAAGGGAAACTTCAAGAAGAACAGCAAGCAAGTTGCTGCTCAGGAGAAGAAACCCAAGTCTGGACCTAAGCCTGAAACTGAGTGCTTCTACTACAAGCAGACTGGTCACTGGAAGCGGAACTGCCCCAAGTATTTGGCGGATAAGAAGGATGGCAAAGTGAGCAAAGGTATATGTGATATACATGTTATTGATGTGTGCCTTACTAGAGCTCGCAGTAGCACATGGGTATTTGATACTGGTTCTGTTGCTAATATTTGCAACTCGAAACAGGGACTACGGAATAAGCGGACACTAGCAAAGGACGAGGTGATGATGCGCGTGGGAAACGTTTCCAAAGTCAATGTGATCGCGGTCGGCACGCTACCTCTACATCTACCTTCGGGATTAATATTAGACCTAAATAATTGTTATTTGGTGCCAGCGTTGAGCATGAACATTATATCTGGATCTTGTTTAATGCGAGACGGTTATTCATTTAAATCAGAGAATAATGGTTGTTCTATTTATATGAATAATATCTTTTATGGTCATGCACCTTTGAAGAGTGGTCTATTCTTGTTGGATCTCGAAGATAGTGATACACATATTCATAATGTAGAAGCCAAAAGATGCAAAGTTAATAATGATAGTGCAACTTATTTGTGGCACTGCCGTTTAGGTCATATCGGTGTAAAGCGCATGAAGAAACTCCATACTGATGGGCTTTTGGAACCACTTGATTATGAATCACTTGGTACTTGCGAACCGTGCCTCATAGGCAAGATGACTAAAACACCGTTCTCCGGTACTAAGGAGAGAGCAACAGATTTATTGGAAATCATACATACCGATGTATGTGGTCCGATGAATATTGAGGCTCGTGGCGGATATCGTTATTTTCTCACCTTCACAGATGATTTAAGCAGATATGGGTATATCTACTTAATGAAACATAAGTCTGAAACATTTGAAAAGTTCAAAGAATTTCAGAGTGAAGTTGAAAATCATCGTAACAAGAAAATAAAGTTTCTACGATCTGATCGTGGAGGAGAATATTTGAGTTACGAGTTTGGTGTACATTTGAAAAATTGTGGAATAGTTTCGCAACTCACGCCACCCGGAACACCACAGCGTAATGGTGTGTCCGAACATCGTAATCGTACTTTACTAGATATGGTGCGATCTATGATGTCTCTTACAGATTTACCGCTATCGTTTTGGGGTTATGCTTTAGAGACGGCCGCATTCACGTTAAACAGGGCACCATCAAAATCCGTTGAGACGACACCTTATGAACTATGGTTTGGCAAGAAACCAAAGTTGTCGTTTCTTAAAGTTTGGGGCTGCGATGCTTATGTGAAAAAGCTTCAACCTGATAAGCTCGAACCCAAATCGGAGAAGTGTGTCTTCATAGGATATCCAAAGGAAACTATTGGATACACCTTCTATCACAGATCCGAAGGCAAGACTTTTGTTGCTAAATTCGGAAACTTTCTTGAGAAGGAGTTTCTCTCGAAAGAAGTGAGTGGGAGGAAAGTAGAACTTGACGAGGTAACTGTACCTGCTCCCTTATTGGAAAATAGTACATCACAGAAAACTGTTTCTGCGACACCTATACCAATCAGTGAGGAAGCTAATGATGATGATCATGAAGCTTCAGAACAAGATACTACTGAACCACGTAGATCAACCAGAGTGAGATCCGCACCAGAGTGGTACGGTAATCCAGTTCTGGAAGTCATGATGCTAGATCATGATGAACCTACGAACTATGAAGAAGCGATGGTGAGCCCAGATTCCGCAAAGTGGCTTGAGGCCATGAAATCTGAGATGGGATCCATGTATGAAAACAAAGTATGGACTTTGGTTGACTTGCCCGATGATCGGCAAGCAATTGAGAATAAATGGATCTTCAAGAAAAAGACTGACGCTGACGGTAATATTACTGTCTATAATGCTCGACTTGTCGCGAAAGGCTTTCGACAAGTTCAAGGAGTTGACTACGATGAGACCTTCTCACCCGTAGCGATGCTTAAGTCCGTCAGAATTATGTTAGCAATTGCCGCATTTTATGATTATGAAATATGGCAGATGGATGTCAAAACTGCATTCCTGAATGGATTTCTGGAAGAAGAGTTGTATATGATACAACCAGAAGGTTTTGTCGATCCAAAGGGAGCTAACAAAGTATGCAAACTCCAGCGATCCATTTATGGACTGGTGCAAGCATCTCGGAGTTGGAATAAACGCTTTGATAGTGTGATCAAAGCATTTGGCTTTATACAGACTTTTAGAGAAGCCTGTATTTACAAGAAAGTGAGTGGGAGCTCTGTAGCATTTCTAATATTATATGTGGATGACATATTGCTGATTGGAAATGATATAGAATTTCTGGATAGCATAAAGGGATACTTGAATAAAAGTTTTTCGATGAAAGACCTCGGGGAATCTGCTTACATATTAGGCATAAAGATCTATAGAGATAGATCAAAACGCTTAATTGGACTTTCACAGAGCACATACCTTGACAAAATTTTGAAGATGTTCAAAAATGGATCAAGCAAAGAAAGGGTTCTTGCCTGTGTTACAAGGTATGAAGTTGAGTAAGACTCAATGCCCGACCACTGCAGAAGATAGAGAGAAAATGAAAGATGTTCCCTATGCTTCAGCCATAGGCTCTATCATGTATGCAATGCTGAGTACCAGACCTGATGTGTGCCTTGCTATAAGTTTAGCAGGGAGGTACCAAAGTAATCCAGGAATGGATCACTGGACAGCAGTCAAGAACATCCTGAAATACCTGAAAAGGACTAAGGATATGTTTCTCATATATGGAGGTGACAAAGAGCTCACCGTAAGAGGTTACGTTGATGCAAGCTTTGACACTGATCCGGACGATTCTAAATCACAAACCGGATATGTGTTTACTTTAAACGGTGGAGCTGTCAGTTGGTGCAGTTCTAAACAAAGCGTCGTAGCGGGATCTACATGTGAAGCGGAGTACATAGCTGCTTCGGAAGCAGCAAACGAAGGAGTCTGGATGAAGGAGTTCATATCCGATCTAGGTGTCATACCTAGTGCATCGGGTCCAATGAAAATCTTCTGTGACAATACTGGTGCAATTGCCTTGCCAAAGGAATCCAGATTTCACAAGAGGACCAAACACATCAAGAGACGCTTCAACTCCATCCAGGATTTAGTCCAGGTGGGAGACATAGAGATTTGCAAGATACATACGGATCTGAACGTTGCAGACCCGTTGACTAAGCCTCTTCCACGAGCAAAACATGATCAGCACCAAGGCTCCATGGGTGTTAGAATCATTACAGTGTAATCTAGATTATTGACTCTAGTGCAAGTGGGAGACTGAAGGAAATATGCCCTAGAGGCAATAATAAAGTTATTATTTATTTCCTTACATCATGATAAATGTTTATTATTCATGCTAGAATTGTATTAACCGGAAACATAATACATGTGTGAATACATAGACCAACAGAGTGTCACTAGTATGCCTCTACTTGACTAGCTCGTTAATGAAAGATGGTTATGTTTCCTAACCATGAACAAAGAGTTGTTATTTGATTAACGAGGTCACATCATTAGTTGAATGATCTGATTGACATGACCCATTCCATTAGCTTAGCACCCGATCGTTTAGTATGTTGCTATTGCTTTCTTCATGACTTATACATGTTCCTATAACTATGAGATTATGCAACTCCCGTTTACCGGAGGAACACTTTGGGTACTACCAAACGTCACAACGTAACTGGGTGATTATAAAGGAGTACTACAGGTGTCTCCAATGGTAGATGTTGGGTTGGCGTATTTCGAGATTAGGGTTTGTCACTCCGATTGTCAGAGAGGTATCTCTGGGCCCTCTCGGTAATGCACATCACATAAGCCTTGCAAGCACTGCAACTAATATGTTAGTTGTGAGATGATGTATTACGGAACGAGTAAAGAGACTTGCCAGTAACGAGATTGAACTAGGTATTGGATACCGACGATCGAATCTCGGGCAAGTAACATACCGATGACAAAGGGAACAACGTATGTTGTTATGCGGTCTGACCGATAAAGATCGTCGTAGAATATGTAGGAGCCAATATGGGCATCCAGGTCCCGCTATTGGTTATTGACCGGAGACGTGTCTCGGTCATGTCTACATTGTTCTCGAACCGTAGGGTCCGCACGCTTAACGTTACGATGACAGTTATTATGAGTTTATGCATTTTGATGTACCGAAGGTTGTTTGGAGTCCCGGATGAGATCACGGACATGACGAGGAGTCTCGAAATGGTCGAGACGTAAAGATTGATATATTGGAAGCCTATGTTTGGACATAGGAAGTGTTCCGGGTGAAATCGGGATTTTACCGGAATACCGGGAGGGTTACCGGAACCCCCCGGGAGACTAATGGGCCTATTGGGCCTTAGTGGAAAAAGAGAAAAGGGACAAGCCCAAGCTGGCCGGCGCCCCCCCCTTCCCCAAGTCCTAGTAGGACTAGGAGAAGGGGCCGGCCTCCCCTCTTTCTCCTTTCCCCCCGAGAGTCCTAATTGGATTAGGATTGGAGGGAGGAGTCCTACTCCCGGTGGGAGTAGGACTCCCCTGCGCCTCCCTCTCCCTAGCCGGCCGGCTCCCCCTCCTCCAACCTTTATATACGGGGGCAGGGGGCACCCCAAGACACACAAGTTGATCCTTGAGATCGTTCCTTAGCCGTGTGCGGTGCCCCCTGCCACCAAATTCCACCTCGATCGTACCGTTACAGTGCTTAGGCGAAGCCCTGCGTCGGTAGTACATCAAGATCGTCATCACGCCATCGTGCTGACGGAACTCTTCCTCGACGCTTTGCTGGATCGGAGCCCGAGGAACGTCATCGAGCTGAACGTGTGCTAAGAACTCGGAGGTGCCGGAGTAACGGTGCTTGGATCGGTCGGATCGGGAAGAAGACGTACGACTACTTCCTCTACGTTGTGTGATCGCTTCCGCAGTCGGTCTGCGTTGGTACGTAGACAACACTCTCCCCTCTCGTTGCTGTGCATCACCATGATCTTGCGTGTGCGTAGGAAAATTTTCGAAATTACTGCGTTCCCCAACAGGAATTGCCCGAAGGATTGTTAGGAGTTCATAATGTGTTCCACGTTTCTGAGTTGAAGAAGTGCCACGCGGAGATGGCTGACATACCCTTGAGAGACACAGTGCCATTGGAAGCAATTCAGTTGGATAACAATTTGACCTATGAAGAGAAACCAGTTAAGATTCTCGAGTTTGCCAGCCGAGTCACCCGCAGCAAGGTTATCAAGTTTTGTAAGGTTCAGTGGAGACACCACACGGAGGATGAAGCCACCTGGGAGCGAGAGGAAGATTTGCTCAAGGACCACCCTCACCTATTTTCTAGCCAACCCGAATCTCGAGGGCGAGATTCATCTTAAGGGGGGTAGGTTTGTAACATCCCAAATTTTCAATTTGGAATGTTATACACTAGATCATCATTGCATATCATACTTTATTTGCTTTTGGTTTGATCCTAGAAATTCTACGCAACTCAAGGACCCACGGAGAGAGTTGGGGATTTCGTTATTTTCATATTTGAGTTTTCTCAAATTTTGAGGATAGGAGCATTTGATTTTAATTATTTTATCATCAATTATTTCTATTACAAAAATATGAGAGAGGGAATAAAATGACTTTCCCAAAATAAAGAAATATTGAGGATTTAATAATAAAATCAAATAAGATTTTATTTCAGAGTTTTGTGATATTTTATTTGAATTTAGGAAAAATGCGCGTTTTTCAAAATTGCATTTAGGCCCCAAATAAATGTTCACTTTGTCCGGCTTGATTTTAGAAGTCGGGGAAAATTAATTTCGGGATTTTTGGAGTCGGTTTAGTATTTCTTTTATTTGTTTTTCTGCATGAAATAATTAAAAAAACGCAACCGACCTACGGGCCGTGTCCGACCCGGACACTAGGCCCGTCCAGGCTTTATAAGCCGGGGAGCCCAGCCCGGGACCTCCCAAACCCTAATGCCCCAGCCCCGCCGCCCTAGCGTCGCCGCCGCCGGCTCCGCCGCCGGTGCCACCGACCGCCGCCCCGCGCCGCCGCCGCCGGAGCACCGCCGCCGCCCGCCGGATCCGTCGCCGGAGTTGCCGGAGGTAGTTTTTTTAGTCGCCGGTTTTTCTCGAAAAACCGTTCGGTTTTCCGATGGTTTTGTTCGTTTTTTTAGTTTCGGTTTTTTTAAATAGATCGGTTTTTACGATTTATTTAAATAGCGAGCGTTCGTTCATTCGTTCGTTCTAGCGAATGTTCATCTTCTTTTCTCGGATTAAATCCATGATTTTTCTGATCATGATTTCTGATCCGATTTTCGTTTTAGTATAACTTTTCGCTCGTTTATCGGAATCAGGCGATTCAAGCGCCTGGAGTTTCGTCTCAAAACCCTCTATCCGTTTAACCAACTTAAACAAGTTTTTTGCTTCTGTAAAATTTGACTTAGATCCAGATTAGTAGAACGAAGTTTGTTTCTTTCGCCGTTTGACTTTCGTTGCTTCGTTTAATTTGATTCTTTTTGAAACTGGAGTTCTTAAGTTGAACCTTCTGGTTAGATCTCTTATTTGAGTTTTACCTGTGCATTAGATGAATACTTATTGTATGCTTGTTTGTTTGTCTGTGGTAGAATACCCGGAGTGCGCCGCATGTTACTTCGAATCTCTAGGTTTCACGGATCCTCAGCAAGGCAAGTAACACTTTGATCATACCTCCTACTACCCAGTTTTATTGCATTAGATCAATCCTCAACATTGCATGATTAGGATCTAATTAAATTGTGGGTTTGGGAAGTAGTTGAGGTAGTACTTATTACATGTTTATTTTCAAACCTTTGGGAGTTACTTCTACGTTTGCTTACTATTGCTATGCTATGCTAGTAGACGTGGATTGAGTGAGTGATATCCATGACAGATGTGAGTTTGTTAAATTAATGATTTATCTAAGGTGGCAACTTAAACACACATCTGGGTGGATTGAGGTACCTGGGTATTCCAGGATTGCCTGTTGTTTTTCTTTGTGGACCGCCACCCAGGCCCAAAGGGATCATGAGATTTTTCATACTAGAAACTTCCGTGTGCAGCCACCAGCTATTATGGGCTCTAGCATAGTTGATTAAGTCATGCGAACTCTTACAGGGTAGATGTAGGGGAAAGTAGGTGTAACGGTCTATCCATCATAAGGTGCTGGCGCTTTTGAAAGACTGTGTCTCGGACAATCGTTTCTCAAACACCATGTAGTGCGAGAAATCCAACGGAAGCGATCGAGTCTTGTGGGGAAAAGTGCGCAAACCTTTGCAGAGTGTATAAACAAATCATGGTTAGCCGTGTCCCCGGTTATGGACATCTTGAGTATCTAGTACTTGGATTATCATGTGAATCTCAACATGTTACTATAAAATTAAGTTTGACGGGTTTGATTAATGATGTTTAATTGGGATCGAGGATGGTGTCAACCATTCTCAATGTTTAACAACTACCATGATAGTTAAATAAAATTTATTCCTTTGCAGTAGGGAAAAAATTGCTTTACGCAAAACTGTAACCATAGAGCTTTCCACCAGCCAAATATGCATATAGTATAGTTCTTTCATTCCATTATTCTCCATGTGTTACTTTGCCAGCATATTCCATGTGTTGACCCGTTTTCGGGCTGCAACGTTAATGTTGCAGACTTTTCTGACGATGATTAAGGAGTTTTAGGTCATGGTTCTATACTCAGTGATGCCGTTGGAGTTGATGGACTCACTTATCTTCTAAGCCTTCCGCTGTTATCGTTATTAGATGGCCTTAAGCCATATTTATTGTAATAAGTTCTCTATTGAGACACTCGATGTAATAAGTGTGTGATTGCTACTCTGTTATAAGTCCTTCAAGTACTGTGTGGTGTCAGCATTACTGATCCAGGGATGACACCTGAGCACAGAGATCAGACTGTTTGAGGTTTGGTCGCTACATTACCTCCATATCACACGATCATATAAAGCTTATTTCGTCCACACCAATCAATCATACATATTTAGAGAGCAATTTTTATTGCTTGCACCGATGACAACTTACTTGATGGATCTTACTCAATCCATAGGTCTATATGGTGGACTCTTATGGCAAGACTGGTTTAAGGGTATTTGGAAGCACAAGTAGTATCTCTACTTGGTGCAATGAATTTGGCTAGCATGAGGGGAAGGCAAGCTCATCATGTTGGAAGATCCAAGACAATATACTCAGATGTAAGAAAACATAACCCATTACGTTGTCTTCCTTGTCCAATGTCAACTCTTTAGCATGTCATATTTTAATGAGTGCTCACAATCATAAAAGATGTCCAAGATAGTATATTTATATGTGAAGATCTCTCTTTCTTTATTACTTCCTATTAATTGCAACGATGACCAAAACTGTGTTTGTCAACCCTCAACAACTTTTATTCATCATACTCTTTCTATGTGAGCTCATTACTCTCCATAAGATTCACATGATCTCTTTGTTTTCTTTTTTCTTTCTCTTTTCTGTTATTCACTTAGGATCATGGCAAAATAATCAAGCCCTTGACTCAACACTAATTTTTATTATATAGCTCACGGACTCGATTACATAGAAGGATAATAAAGCAAAACTCACGGCTAGATCATACTAAGAACTTTTATTCTACTAGATCAAGATATTACCAAAATGATCGGACTAAGAAAACGGTAAAGATAAAGTGATGGCGATACGATACCGGGTTCACCCGCGTGACAGGCGGGAATACTTACCACTATACTGAGGGTGATAAGGACATGCAATTCTATGATTAACATCATATTTAGCAAGCATTTTACGGAAAGCACCATGAATAAAATGTGAACCACCATCAGTCATTAAATATCTAGGGACTCCAAATCTTGGAAAAATAACTTCTTTAAGCATTTTAATAGAAGTGTTATGATCAGCACTACTAGTTGGAATAGCTTCTACCCACTTAGTAACGTAATCAACAGCAACTAAAATATGTGTATAACCATTAGAGGAAGGAAAAGGTCCCATATAGTCAAAGTCCCAAACATCAAATGGTTCAATAACAAGTGAATAATTCATAGGCATTTCTTGACGTCTACTAATATTACCAATTCTTCGACATTCATCACAAGATAAGACAAACTTACGGGCATCATTGAAGAGAGTAGGTTAATAAAAACCAGATTGCAGTACCTTATGTGCAGTTCTATCTCCAGCATGGTGTCCTCCATAAGCTTCAAAGTGACACTTGCGTAGGATCTGTTATTGTTCATGCTCAGGTACACAACGTCTAATAACACCATCTACTCCTTCTTTATAAAGATGTGGATCATCCCAAAAGTAATGCCTCAAATCATAGAAGAACTTTTTCTTTTGCTAGTATGTGAAACTAGGTGGTATAAACTTAGCAACAATGTAATTAGCATAATTAGCATACCATGGAGCAGTATGCGAAGCATTTATGACATTTAATTGCTCATCAGGAAAGCTATCATCAATAGGTAGTGGGTCATCAAGCACATTTTCTAACCTAGACAAGTTGTCTGCAACGGGGTTCTCAGCTCCTTTTCTATCAAGAATATGCAAATCAAATTCTTGTAGCAAGAGAACCCATCTAATAAGTCTAGGTTTAGCATCTTTCTTTTCCATAAGATATTTAATAGCAGCATGATCAGTGTGAATAGTTACTTTAGAATCAACAATATAAGGTCTAAAATTATCACAAGCAAATACAACTGCTAAGAATTCTTTTTAAGTAGTAGCATAATTTCTTTGAGCATTGTCTAGAGTTTTACTAGCATGTTGAATAACATTTAGTTTCTTATCAACTCTTTGTCCTAGAACAGCGCCTACAGCATAATCACTAGCATCACACATAATTTAAAGGGTAAATTCCAATTAGGTGGCTGAACAATAGGTGTAGAGATCAATGCTTTCTTAAGTATTTCAAATGCTTCTACACAATCATCATCAAAGACAAATGGTATATCTTTTTGTAATAAATTAGTCAGAGGCCGAGAGATTTTTGAGAAGTCCTTAATGAACCTCCTATAAAAACCGGCATGACCAAGGAAACTTCTTATACCTTTGATGTCCTTGGGACATGGCATCTTTTCAATAGCATCAACCTTGGCTTTATCAACTTCAATACCTCTTTTAGAAACTTTATGCCCCAAGACAATACCTTCATTAACCATAAAGTGGCACTTTTCCCAATTCAAGACAAGATTAGTTTCTTCACATCTCTGCAAAACTCGATCAAGGTTGCTCAAGCAATCATCAAAAGAAGATCCATAGACGGAAAAGTCGTCCATGAAAACCTCACAAATCTTTTCACAAAAGTCAGAGAATATAGCCATCATGCATCTTTGAAAGGTAGCAGGTGCATTACATAAACCAAAAGGCATACGTCTATAAGCAGAAGTACCAAAAGGGCATGTAAAAGTAGTGTTTGATTGATCTTTGGCTGACACAGCTATTTGAGAGAAACCAGAATAACCATTTAGAAAGCAAAAATATGTATGTTTGGATAATCTTTCTATAATTTGATCGATAAAAGGTAAGGGGTAATGGTCTTTTTTAGTAGCCTTATTTAATTTGCAGAAATCAATTACCATGCTATAACCTGTAATAATTCTTTGAGGAATCAATTCATCTTTATCATTAGGAACAACAGTAATACCTCCCTTCTTAGGGACATAATGGACAGGGCTTACCCACTGACTATCAGCAATGGGATAAATTATACCTGCCTCAAGGAGCTTTAGTATCTCCTTTCTTAGCACTTCTTTCATTTTAGGATTCAGCCGGCGTTGATGATCACGAACTAGTTTAGCATCTTCTTCCCAATTAATTTTATGTTGACATAGAGTGGGACTAATGCCCTTATGATCATCAAGAGTATACCCAATAGCAGCACGGTGCTTCTTCAGAGTTTTCAATAATCTTTCTTCTTCATGTCCTGAAAGGTTAGCATTAATAATAACAAGATATATCTTTTTCTCATCTAGATAAGCATATTTAAGAGTATCAGGTAACGGTTTAAGCTCAAACACTGGATCACCCTTGGGTGGAGGAAGATCCCCTAGGATTTCAACAAGTAAATTGTTTTTCAGAATAGGTTCCTGTTTAAAGAATACTTCATCTAATTCCCTTCTTTCATTCATAAACATGTCATTTTCATGGTCTAGCAAATATTGTTCTAAAGGATCACCAGGAGGTACGGCAATAGAAGTAAGACCAATAATTTCATCCTTACTAGGTAATTCTTCTTCTCGGTGTTGTCTACTAAATTTAGAAAAATTAAATTCATTAGTCATATCATCTAAACCGATAGTAACAACATCTCTTTTGCAATCTATGGTAGCATTAATAGTGTTTAAGAAGGGTCTAGCAAATATAATGGGACAAAAGCTATCTTGTGGGGAAGAACAAGAAAATCAGCAGGATATTTAGTTTTCCCACACCAGACTTCAACATCTCTAACAATTCCCATTGGTGAAATAGTATCCCTATTGGCAAGTTTAATTGTGACATCAATACCTTCCATCTCAGCAGGTGCAATATCGTGCATAACTTCTTGGTATAAAGAATAAGGTATTGCACTAGCACTAGCACCCATATCACATAAGCCGTGATAACAATGATCTCCTATTTTAACAGAAATAACAGGCATGCCTACCACAGGTCTAGGTTTATCTTTATCACGGGGTTTAGCAATTCTAGCAGTTTCATTACAAAAATAAATAACATGCCCATCTATATTATCAGACAAGAGATCTTTAACAATAGCAATATTAGGTTCAAATTTAACTTGCTCAGGAGGTGTATGTGTTTTAATATTGCTTTTACGAACCATAGTTGAAGCTTTAGCATGATCCTTTATCCTAATAGGAAAAGGTGGTATCTCAACATAAGAAGTAGGAACAATAGGATCATTATAAGTAATAGTCTTTTCTTCAACTTTAATAGGTGCAGCTACTTTTACTTCTATGGGAGGATGATATTTAAACCACTCTCCTTGGGGAGATCAACATAAGCAGCAAAAGATTCACAGAAAGAAGCTACTATCTCAGAGTCAAGTCCATATTTAGTGCTAAATTTATGAAAAATATCGGTATCCATAAAAGATTTATCACAATCAAAACTAGGTGTCATACCTGACTCCTTACCATTGTCAAGGTCCCAATCTTCAGAGTTGCATTTCATTCTTTCCAATAAATCCCATTTGAATTCAATAGTCTTCATCATAAAAGAGCCAGCACAAGAAGTATCAAGCATGGTGCGACTGTTACCTGAAAACCGAGCATAAATTTTTTGAATAATCATTTCTCCTGAGAGCTCATGATTGGGGCATGAATATAACATTGATTTAAGCCTCCCCAAGCTTGAGCGATGCTTTCTCCTTCGGGAGGCAAAAATTATATATATAATTGCGATCACGATGAACAAGATGCATAGGATAAAACTTCTGATGAAATTCCAATTTCAATCGTTTGTAATTCCAAGACCTCATATCATCACATAGCCTATACCATGTCGATGCATCTCCCCTCAAAGATAAGGGTAAGATCTTCTTCTTAACCACATCTCCGAATACACCTGCAAGCTTAAATAATCCACAAACTTCATCCACATATATCAGATGTTCATCAGGATGTTTTGTTCCATCTCCTAGAAAAGGATTACCTAGCAGTTTTTCTATCATACCCGAAGGAACTTCAAAGCAAGCATTTTCATTTTTCATTTTCATTTTCATTTTCAGTAGGTTGAGGAGCAACTCTTTGCTCTACTGGTTGGGGTGAAGATACCCCGAACAAGCCCCTCAGAGAATTACCTTCCATAGTGACAAGTGACAGTAAATTTCAGCACACTATATGAATTTTTCCTTACCAAATTCCACCTACCAAAGGCGCTTCACTCCCCGGCAACGGCGCCAGAAAAGAGTCTTGATGACCCACAAGTATAGGGGATCTATCTAGTCCTTTTGATAAGTAAGAGTGTCGAACCCAACGAGGAGCAGAAGGAAATGATAAGCGGTTTCCAGTAAGGTATTCTCTGCAAGTACTGAAATAAGTGGTAACAGGTAGTTTTGTGATAAGATAATTTGTAACGAGCAACAAGTAACAAAAGTAAATAAGGTGCAGCAAGCTGGCCCAATCCTTTTTGTAGCAAAGGACAAGCCTGGACAAACTCTTATAAGATGTAAAGCGCTCCCGAGGACACATGGGAATATCGTCAAGCTAGTTTTCATCACGTTCATATGATTCACGTTCGGTACTTTGATAATTTGGTATGTGGGTGGACCGGTGCTTGGGTACTGCCCTTACTTGGACAAGCATCCCACTTATGATTAACCTCTATTGCAAGCATCCACAACTACAACAAAAGTATTAAGGTAAACGTAACCATAGCATGAAACATATGGATCCAAATCAGCGCCTTACGAAGCAACGCATAAACTAGGGTTTAAGCTTCTGTCACTCTAGCAACCCATCATCTACTTATTACTCCCCAATGCCTTCCTCTAGGCCAAAATAATGGTGAAGTGTCATGTAGTCGACGTTCACATAACACCACTAGAGGAGAGACAACATACATTTCATCAAAATATCGAATGAATACCAAATTCACATGACTACTAATAGCAAGACTTCTCCCATGTCCTCAGGAACAAAAGTAACTACTCACAAAGCATAAACATGTTCATAATCAGAGGGGTATTAATGTGCATATAGGACCTGAACATATGATCTTCCACCAAATAAACCAACTAGCATCAACTACAAGGAGTAATTAACACTACTAGCAACCTACTAGCACCAATCCCGGACTTGGAGACAAGAATTGGATACAAGAGATGAACTAGGGTTTTGAGAGGAGATGGTGCTGATGAAGATGTTGATGCAGATTGCCCTCTCCCGATGAGAGGAGCGTTGGTGATGACGATGGCGATGATTTCCCCCTCCGGGAGGGAAGTTTCCCCGCCAGAACAGCTCCGCCAGAGCCCTAGATTGGTTCCGCCAAGGTTCCGCCTCGTGGCGGCAGAGTTTCTTCCAAGAAGATGGCTTATGATTTTTTTCCATCGAAAGACTCCATATAGCAGAAGATGGCCACCGGAGGGCCACCAGGGGGGCCACGAGGTAGGGGGGCGCGCCCCCACCCTCGTGGGCATTGTGTGGCCCCCCTGGTGAAGTTCTTGCTCTCATTATTTTTTATATATTTGGAAAACATCTTCTGTGAAGTTTCAGGACTTTTGGAGCTGTGCAGAATAGGTCTCTAATATTTGCACCTTTTCCAGCCCAGAATCCCAGCTGCCGGCATCCTCCCTCTTTATGTAAACCTTGTAAAATAAGAGAGAATAGATATAAGTATTGTGACATAATGTGTAATAACAGCCCATAATGCAATAAATATTGATATAACAGCATGATGCAAAATGGACGTATCAGGGCTGAGGGCATGTACCAGTAGATATGCGTTTGATCTCTCTCTCTCTCTCTCTCTCTCTCTCGTGTTCTTGAGGTGGTACGATCTTGATGTATCGCGAGCTTTGCTATTATAGTTGTATCTTATGATGTTTCTCCCCCTCTACTCTCTTGTAATGGATTGAGTTTTCCCTTTGAAGTTATCCTATCGGATTGAGTCTTTAAGGATTTGAGAACACTTGATGTATGTCTTGCGTGGGATACCCTTGGTGACAATGGGCTATTCTATTGATCCACTTGATGTATGTTTTGGTGATCAACTTGCATGTTCCGCCCATGAACCTATGCATAGGGGTTCGCACACGTTTTCGTCTTGACTCTCCGGTAGAATCTTTGGGGCACTCTTTGAAGTTCTTTGTGTTGGTTGAATAGATGAATCTGAGATTGTGTGATGCATATCGTATAATCATACCCACGGATACTTGAGGTGACATTGGAGTATCTAGGTGACATTAGGATTTTGGTTGATTTGTGTCTTAAGGTGTTATTCTAGTACGAACTCTATGATAGATTGAACGGAAAGAATAGCTTCATGTTATTTTATTACGGACTCTTGAATAGATCGATTAGAAAGGATAACTTTGAGGTGGTTTCGTACGCTACCATAATCTCTTCGTTTGTTCTCCGCTATTAGTGACTTTGGAGTGACTCTTTGTTGCATGTTGAGGGATAGTTATATGATCCAATTATGTTATTATTATTGAGAGAACTTGCACTAGTGAAAGTATGAGCCCTAGGCCTTGTTTCAACGCATTGCAATACCGTTTGTGATCACTTTTATCATTAGGTACCTTGCTGTTTTTATATTTTCAGATTACAAATACCTATATCTATCATCCATATACCACTTGTATCACCATCTCTTCGCCGAACTAGTGCACCTATACAATTTACCATTGTATTGGGTGTGTTGGGGACACAAGAGACTCTTTGTTATTTGGTTGCAGGGTTGCTTGAGAGAGACCATCTTCATCCTACGCCTCCTACGGATTGATAAACCTTAGGTCATCCACTTGAGGGAAATTTGCTACTGTCCTACAAACCTCTGCACTTGGAGGCCCAACAATGTCTACAAGAAGAAGGTTGTGTAGTAGACATCAGACCACATGTCAACGAAACACGGTGTGTAATTTCTCGTGCAAAATGCGATCTGGCCACGTGGCCCGAGGTGCCGCATTAGTTATCGACCTTTATTTTTTTAACATACAATCTGAGTGGATAGCTCCTGTGTTCATCACACGTGAGCGGATATATAGGTCGGCTAGGTGGGCAGGCGACAACAATCTAAGTGCTAAAAGAGTTGATCTTGAAAAAAGAGGTTATGCAATGCTTGGTTTTGTTTGGATTTTCCAACTATGACCATTGGATAGAGTGAATCAATGGCTTACGTTCAAAGTTATTCTCATACTATAGAATGGTATAGGAACGTGTAGAGATTTGGTTGATTTTATATCGCTGAATAATATAAAATATTATGAGTGTAGACGCTCCACCCCGAGGTTTCTTGCTCCTTCTCGGTCGTCGGGAATCTATGTTCTTCCACTCTTTCGTCTAAGACATGAGCTCTGTTCATCCTTTTGCTGACACGTGGGACATCTATATGCCTCCATTTTACAAAATCATGCTATATGCCTCCATGACACGCGGGACATCTAGCATCAAGGTGGCGTGTCATGCAAGAAAATGGAGATATGCAGTGCGTAAGTGAGTCGTGCACTTCACTGGCACCTAGTACTACTACGCTATATATTTTTTCTCCTCGATGGCATGCACTACAAAAAATGCACTTCCGTGATGATACGTGTTTGTCACAGTAGGTCGCATTTTCTGTCATGCATGTACATCCATGACGATTTTATGACAGAATCAAGATAGTCATACATGTGCTGTCGTAGAAGTGTTCCATGACATTACCAAAATTATCATCACGGAAGTGTCCACTTCCATGACGATAAATCCCGCGTCACAGAAGTGCTTTCGTCAAGGGTGACCGACATGTGGCATCCACCGTAACGGAACGCCGTTAAGCTATTGGGTCGGGTTTTGGATCCGATAACCCGTTAACAGCCCTGACTAATGGGGATTTTCCACATGTAAAATCATCATTGGCTGGAGGAAACACGTGTCGGCTCATCGTTGGGGCAGATGTCATCCACTCATTGGACAGAAGGCGCCTATGATACGTTGACACATGGCAGGGCCCAACAGAGGCCCATTCCTATGAAAAGGCCGGCCCGTATGACTTGGTCAAAAGGTGGTGGGCCGGCCCATGTAAAGCCTGTTAACGGCCTGTTCACATATAGCCCATTTACAGCCCGCTAACCCAAGGCCCGTTACGCCCTATCCGAATTAGGCCCAGTAGCGTCATCTGGGCCACCCAATAAGATTCCAGCCCATTTTCACTTGTGGCCCATGTATGGCCCATGACGTCTTTCGGCCCATATGAGGCCCTATGTAACTCTTGGCCTATTAATGGCCCATGGTGAAACTGGCCCGTAATGAACAGTGTATCACTTTACACCCATTAACGGCCCATGGTGAAACTAGTCCGTAATGAACAGTGTATCACTTTATACCCATTAACGGCCCGTTATTCCGTTGGGCCGTTTCCAGCCCATGTTATCTTTCGGCCTTCTCAAAGCCCATTTATTCTTGGGCTCATTTCCAGCATTCGTTTACTTATGGCCCGTTACTGTCATTTTCTGCTTGTGGGCCAAATTCAGCCCGTGGTTACAGCCAGCCCGTTTGTGGTCCGTTAATACGTTGGGCCGTTTTCATAGCGTCATCAAATATGGCCTATTAACGATGGCCCGTTATGGTCGGCCCATGAACGGAAGATTCCAACTCTAGCCCGTTTACGTCCATAATGCGGTCTATTTGGCCCATGTTTGGCCAATCGATCATAAGGCCCGTATAAGGCCCATTGATGATACGGCCCGTAGAAGGGCCATTGCTTCTACGGCTCGTAGAAGGCCCACTGTTTCTATGGCCAGTAGGAGGCCCAGTGTCACTACAGTAAATATTAGCCCATGGTTATTGTGGCCTAGTTTTAAAAAATAGGTTATTACAGCCACTAGCTAACCACAGAAAAAGAACGACAATGACTACAAGCAAACAAATAAACAAGACAACAAGGAAATAAATAAGCAAGCAACTAACGCTAGGCTATCACAGCTATTACACATATTACATCCACTGGGCATCAAAGTTCGCCACCAGTGCAAATATAGGGAACAAAGCAGCATATCATATACACTGGTTGTCAAAGTTGGCGACCAGCGCAAATAAACGCCACAGCAAAACAAATCCAGAACTAAAACCACTTCAGAAGATCTCAAGAAACAATATCCTGGGTACCCATAATGCTGGCAAGATGCTTATCAAGCTTATTAACTTTCTCTTGTTTGGCACTTAAATCCTCCAGCGCTTGTTGTTGCACCAGAAAATATGCATCTGAATTCTGGAGGGACTTCGTCAGTCCTTCAGCTTCCTGTCGCAGCACATCTGATTGATGTCTTTTAACTTGGAGTTGAGACTCAAGAAGACGAACTGATTCAGGCAGCGAGTTCGAAGAGCTTGTGCCAGCAGTAGTGGCCAGTAACTCGAACACTACATCAAGACAGGACTTTTGGGTTCCCTCACTACCATCAAGATACTTTTCATCAACTTTCTTGGAGACCAACAGGGATTTCTCACTATCTTGAACCTTATCTGCATTACTTCCTTTACCATTGGATAACGCGGTACTATTCTCCAATATTTTGTCCGCATTCTAAAAGAGAAACAAGCAGACACATCACATGTTTACCATGTTGTATATGAAACTCATTTTGGTAAATGAGTTCAGTAGTAAAGTGGACAGGATAACAGCATGAAACAAACATATATCTATGTACCATGGTCACTTTATGGTCTATATCATTCTAGTTTTTGTTGCCAAATCAAGATAGAGACACAGTTCAAATAATATTTGTTCAAGACAAAGCAGAATAGACAGAATATAAGTGTGGGTAACTATAGAGCAATAACAGCACTTGTAATGTGCATGACATGAGAACATAACTGTTTATTCAATTGAAACTGAAATCAACATAGAGCAGGTTACAACAACAAACCAGTTAAAGAAACAGGTTTAAAACATACATGTTGCGCCATTGGAGTTTCAATTCCACCCTTCAAATTTGAAAATAGTTGGTATGAGTAAATACAGTAATGCAAGAGCAAAGGAGTATGAACCATAGCTACAGAACCTGACCTAAGAACAAATCTTCTTCTCCTTTAAGCGTTGAGTTGGGATTCGGAGTGGTGGTCCTCATGCTTTGGGCACTACAGTTCCCTTACTAACTGCTCGTTTTTGGGTGCTCTGTGGTGGAGAGGGTGTTCTATCAACTGGAACTGGGTTACTATCTGCCGGGGTTGGGGTTAGAAGGGGTGTAGCTAGTTCTCTGTCCAACTGGGTAGGGGTACAATCTGCGAGAGTCTGGGTTATGTGTGGTGGATCCGGTCCTTGGGCAAGTACAACCGTGGTTCTATCTACATCAACTGGTAGCACTATCTTTTCTCAAGACCGTGTTGTTACTCCCTTAGATACCGCCATCATGCTCTCCAATTCAAATGGCTGATAAACAAGAAAAGTAATTGAAAGTATAGACATTGTATGATAGACAGGTGCAATGGATAGTGGGGAATAAAAGAGGGCATGAAATAATTCATATTTATGTTGTCTAACCAAACAGGATAGCATGACACAATTTCACGTATATGATGGCTAACTAAACAGGATAGAATGACACAATTTCAAATTATGATGGCTAACTAAAAAATATGGAAAGACATAGTTCAAAATATGAGACTATGTAAACAGGATGACATGACATAACTATATAATGTGTTTATTAAATAGGTTGGCATGCCATAATTCACATACATTCACGGATAGAATGCCATAATTCAAAATATGATGACTGTAAACACTAAATAGGATGAGATGATATAACTATATGATGTCTTTATTAAATGGGTTGCCATGCCATAATTCAGATAGATGATGTGTATGTACTATGTAAACATGATGGCATGATATAATTCAAATATATGATTTATACAGTAAGCAAGTAAGCAGATGGCAATCCATATATGATGTAAAAACTAAGCAATGCAAGACAACATGCATGACATAGGTAATATAACCCTGCCAAGTTTGAGCATAGACCTCAAGGGGGAAATAGGACTGGTCATCAGTCTCTGAATCCTCCTCTGAGGAGCTCTCTGTAACCAGCAAGATGTCTGCTTCAGCAGGTAGCATTGTCTGCTCTAAATAGCTTGTTTTCACTCCAGATACTTCCATCACCGCTTCAAATGGCTGATGCACAGGAAGAGTAGTTGAATATACAAACGTTGTCGACAAATGGAACACGTAATACAAAAAAATGATAGCATGATATAATTCACATACATGTTGATTGGCTAAACAGCATGGCATTGCATAATTCACATATATAACGCCTTTGCAACAAGATAGAATTGTATAATTCACATATATAATGGCTTGCAACAAGATGGCAATGCATAATTCACATATATGGTAATTAGACACTGAACAGGTGGCATTCGCACAAAGCATGTCTAAACTAATCAAATGACATAGCAATGCGAGACACCATACGCACGATATGAGCAATATAACCCTGCCAAGTTAGAGCATACACCTGGGGGGGTAGGACTGGTCATCTGTCTCTGAATCCTCCTCAGAGGAGCTATCCATAACCAGCGAGATATGCGCTTCGTCAGATAGCATAGTTTGCTCTGAAGACCTTGTTTTCACTCCAGAATTTGCCATCACCGTGTCAAATGGCTGTTGCACACGAAGAGCAGTTGAATGTACTAACATTGTTGACAAATGTAATATGTAACGAAAAAAGGATGGCTTGATATAATTTACATATAAGATGACTGGCTAAGCAGGATGGCATTGCAAAATTCACATATATGATGCCTGGCTAAACAAGATGGCGTTGCATAATTCACATAAACAATGAATAAACTAAACATATGACATTCGCACAAAGGATGTCTAAACTAAGCAGATGACATATTTGATGTATAAAGTAAGCAATGCAAGACGCCATATGCATGATATAACCAACATCGGCATGCCAAGTTAGAGCGAAGACCTCAGGGGGCAAATAGGAGTTGTCTTCTCCTTCTGAATCCCCCTCAGAACAGATATCTTCCTCTCGATTACAATCCGAAATGCGTGGAGGGGGCTGCCTTTGCGCCTACCATGGAGCGACGTCTGCATGAAATTTTATTGCCATGCAAGGCTCGTCTCTTTGGCTCTACATGTTCAGTTCCATTGTTTACAATAACTGTCATGCATAGGAATAAAACATAGTGAGATTATGTAAGGAGTGCATGCAGAAATCCAGAATGATGGTAGCAACCTGTGGATAGACCCAAAAACAATAATAGCAGGCAGATAATGGCTTCAGTTAAAAAATACAGATAATGGCTTCTTTACTGTTTGTTTCCCACCCAACATGAAAATCATAGTAGACACCGGAGATTAACCAGATAGTAGATAGATAATATTGATAGCGGCCCCAATATGTACCCCACAACCATTTAAAAACTCAAGTTTGACCATTAGTTTGGAGCTGACCCAGAGTCTAATCGGTGAACAGGACGATAAAGTAGCATGTAATATTAAGTGATGCATAACGTAAGCAGGCACAAAAGAGTGTGACCTCTCTTGCAGGACCCGTGTAGTCCTCGAGGTCATCGGCTCGGTTGATGATGGTAATGCAGTTTTCATGGCTACCAGCGGCGGGGAAGAAGATCTGAGGCGGCGAAAGACAGTCTGGAGGCCGGATCCCTGCTGTGTTGGACCCTTCTGTCGTTGGAGCAGCTAAGCTGGGGTGGACGACGGCGCAGCAGGAGCGGGACAAACCACACAAGGTTTTCTTTGACAACTATCTGTAAGAGAAGTAATTCTGTAAGGGCTCGTTTGAATTGGAGGATTCCAACAATGCAGGGATAGTAAATAGACAGGAATAGGATAGGAATGCACGTGCAAAACATAGAATTTAAAAACACATGATTTCTGCCAATCTGGGTGTTTGATTCACAACAATTGGAAGATCACAGGATGCAAAGAGGCATGGTGAGATTAAGTCAAACCACAAGAAAATGTACGGTTATAATGCTATTATGCTACTATTTCTTAGTCTTGTGCTTCATTAATAGGAATTTGAAAAGGAGGAAAAGTGAAAATTAAAATTCCTACGTTTTTTCTTTCAAGGAGACACTAAAGGAACAAATCCGTGTGCTCAGTGGACAATATATATAATATGTAGAGTAAAAAGAGATGCAACAAGTGAACAACATCTTTGGCGAAGCCATGTCGATCTCAGCGTGATTGGGTTGGCCGGTGAGGATGCTCCGGCTGACTTTGCTGTCGGAGGAGGGGAAGAAGATCTTAGGCATCTGGAGATGGAGCCCGAGGTACTGCTCCGCTGTGATGGAGGGTTTCGTCGTTGGAGCAGCTCCGATGAGTTGTACGACGCCGAGGCTGAAGCAGGACAAGAGAGACAACAAACAACGTTAACCTGAGTGGAATTCTAATAGCATCTCCAATACATGACATAAAATACATAACCACAAAGTTCTAGATGTAAAATACATCAGCCTCTCATCTCCAAACTTAACTGTCGAAACTGAACTTAACTGTCGAAACTGAATTTTGCTGTCGAAACTGAATTTTGCTGTCGAAACTAAACACACTAGCAAGGTGAGGCTACATGTCGGTCGACTGACTTTTTCATCTCTGGTCAGTCAATTTTGCAGCCGTTGGATACGAAATCAAGGGCTTGCGGTTCATCTTCAACTTCCACCCCCCTGAGCCGCCAGCCACGACCGGCCAAACAGCAGCCCCCCACCGCCCGCGGCCGGCAGTGCGCCGCCCCGCCCGCCCCGAAAACACTCCCCACCGATGGTCCGCCGCTGCCCTGGCCATCCCTCTAGCCCCCCCCCCCCGTGCCGAGCTTTTTCTCCGGCGATCCCCACGCCACCGCCCCGCCAACGCCCCGCCACCGCCGGCGACCACCGCCCCCATCCTGAACCCTAAGATAGATAGTGGGTACCTCTCCGGTGAGCCCCCCTCCCTGTTGCGGCTGGTTCTTCCTTCACCTCGGTGAGCCCCCCCCCCCTGAAAATCGACTGACCCAAAAGTCGATTCAGTCGACTGAACTATAGCTAAATCGGAGCAGCATCACAAGCAAGAGCAAGAGCGAGAGCAGCAGCGCGAGCAAGAGCAATAGCAAGAGCAGACCAGGCAGGGACCCGAGAGCAAGAGCAGAGCAGCAGCGCGAGCGAGAGCTAAAGTAGCAGCAGCTCCTACTGATGTGGACGTCGCCACCAAGGGAGCGACGCCATGGAGGATGTGGCCGACGACGCCACCATGGATGGAGCCGTGCCGCGTCGGCTCGGGACCGAGCGCCGGCAGCACCGTGAGATCGAATTAAGAAGAAAATGCGGCGATTAGTGTACAACCTCTTTGGTGGCACCGATTAGGCCGCAGCTTCATCCGAGGAAACGATGATGATGATGCTCTTCCGGTGGTGCAGGTGAAGATGGCGGTGTGGGAATGGAGGTGGCGCGAAAGACGAGGGGAACGTCAGGGCAGCTCCTTGGAGGTGGAGGACGGGGTGGCTGAACCGGCGGGACGATGAGATCGACGACGGATCCTCATCTGGAACGGTGGATGAGGGATGTCGAGGTGTTGCTGTGGACGACGTCGTTGGGGAAGAGGCTCCGGCTGGGTGGCGGATGGAGTAGGGTGTGGGGTTTCGTCGCGGGTTTTCGCGGCCTCGGTGTACGAATGGCTGGGCGTATGGGATGGCAGTGGGGAACCATGGCTTAGAGACGCGCTTGTCCGAAATGTGGGGTAAGTTATGAAAGTACCCCCACCGATTTGAGGCGGTTCTTTCGGTTCAGGGGTACCACGGGCATTTCACGTGTCGGGATTTCACAGGAGGTGGGAGTCTTCGCGCGCGTTGTAATTTCGGAATAGCAAGGCGTGGGTTGAGATGGAGGGAGTTGTCGGAGCACAACGAGACAAAGATATATCTTAAATATTTCGGGCAAATAAGGCGCGGGTTGAAATTTCCGGACAAGCCTAACGTGTACTGTACCAAATCAATGCGCACTACAAATGTCATTCAAAACTTTGAATTCATGTTATGTTCAATTAAAATATTTCGCTACATGCATAATGCATGCAACCTACTACTCAAATGAACATTTTAGTGCATTCCAAACGTATATACTACCGCTTCAATATGAACTAAATTTGAATTCGTTTCTCTATTTGAATATGATCTACAGTAATGATTGTTGTGAAGTCAAAGCATTTGAATTCGTTTATCTGTTTTAATAAGATCTACAATCATCATTATTGTCAAGTTAAACCATCGTTTGTGTATTATCTTCACATCACACCACATGATTAGTCTCAAGTTACATATGAGCTATGTGTACTATATGAACTCGAACTAGATTTTTTGAATCCACTTTATTTTGATTTCAAATCACATTAAATTTCTAGCTCTAGCTAGATCTTCATAATCTAAACCATGTCTCATATGTATAATGTGTTTATCACATTATGTATGGTGCCCCGCCCCCTACGCCTACAAGTATTTAGATGTGAGTTGCAAACACCACACATTACCACAAATTCAAATAAAATGTGAGAATGTTCGATATATAGTATTGTTTAGATTGTTCGATATTTAGTTGTAAGCTGCAAACGCCACACATTATCACAAATTCAAATAAAAATTGATATTGTTTGATGTATAGTATGGTTTAGATTGTTCGGCATTTAGCTGTGAGTTGCAAACGCCATGAATTATCACATTATGGTATAACATGTGCACAGCACGTGTATCACCGCTATATTCATGCATGCAATGTTTAAAACACTATGATCTCCTATTCAAATATATGAATCCGCTTTCATAACAAATTATGATCTTTGTTAGTCTCTTACACCCACACAATCCTCTAACCTTTGTAGCTACCACTAACTTTCTCTCGTGCATGCACACGGCCTCCTCGCCCTCCCCCTCCCTCGGCATTCTATACACCGGGCACATTCATTTTTTTTTTCTTTAGGTCGTTCTCCCAGAGTCACCACAACTCCTTTCTGACACACACCGATCGATAAACCTCTCCAGCGATGCTTGCCTACAACATACACACACACCTCCAATCTCCTCCTTTATGTGTCCTTGCCTCGTGTCTCTCATACGGTCAGACACACATGTAAACTCTCGCCCCTCTTTTCATCGATCTCACAACCGCACACTCCTCCCCCTATCTAGCTAGTAGGTTGGCCTCTCGCACCACCTCCTAGCTCCATTCTCTCTGTCTATCCGTCTTGCTGGGCCTTATTTGCCTCTAAAAAATGGACGTACACCGACCGATCTATCGCTATACATATAGCTAGCTAGGTCCTTATAACTCGATTTTACCCACACGTCAATCGATCTACCTCATTAGTTGTGTCTCTCCATCCTCCGACAAACAACAATTGATCTACCGATCTAGTTAGGTTTGCTTACCAAACACATGCTTCCCCTTCATCATCCATGGATGCGTCCCGACAGATCTATCATGCACAAGCACACACAGAAACACATCCCCACTCTTATTGATAACTTTGCAGTTCCACCCTCAGTTTGTCTAGTAGGCCTCTCCCACCATCTTCGAGAAGCAACTCCATCACCCATCCAGCACTCTACCCCTCTCCCTCCCTCTCCCTCCCTCTCTCTCTCCTCTCTCTCTCTCTATCCCATCATATTTCCCGTCCTTCAATTATGTATGGATGTAGACCGATCTCCCTCAAGACATAGTTGGGTCTCTCCTCAACACATATACGAGTCGTTCTACCTCTATAGTTAGGCCTCTGCCTACCCCTCCCCCCACCCCCTCCCCCCACACACCGATACATCGAGCGCTCTAGTCATGTCTCCCTGCCATACACAAACTTGACATGTGCCCTCTAACGTTCCGGTAGGCCAGTCGCCCTATATCTTTGACTTGCACACACACAAAATTTTGATGGCTCTCTTCATCGATCTTGCACCCACCCACTTCATCCTCTCTTCGACTCTATCGATAGCTATGACCCCTCCCTCTCTTCTCGTGGATTGCCCGACCCTCTATGTATGATATGGATAGGCCTCCATTTCACACACATTGCATGCAAAATTTTATTTGAGATGTCATCGACACATATTCCCACAAATAATTCAAGAAATCAACCCCCCACCCCACCCCCACCGCAAAACAAAAAACACTCTCGAACGTGGTTTGTATCTCTCACACACACCCACGTGGGTGGGGGACGTGCACGAAGAGAAGAGGTGCATGCACGGCGCACGTACTCACGTCTCTTTCCCAACCACACCCGCGCGGGTACACGGTGGAGCTCATCTCTATACGAAAAAGGCAGCCCACGTGGTAATTTGGCATGTGTACTGGTTGTCCACTTGGTGGAGGGAGGATCGTCTACCACAGGTGAACAAACAAATTGCGACTTGATGTGTTATGTTAAAAAAAGAGGCAAACCATGTGGGGCCTACCTTAGAGGCAAGGCTCTATACACTGGAGTACTTTTGATGTGTCTTGTCAACTCGCAGAACGAGGAGAAGCTTGCTTAGTACGCCGTCTCCCCCGTTCCTAAATATAAGTCTTTGTAGAGATTTCACCATGAACCACATGCGGATGTATATAGATGAATTTTAAGTGTAGATTCATTCATTTTGTTTCGTATGTAGTGGAATCTCTACAAAGACTTATCTACTAGTAATAGCTAGCCCCCACTACTAGGAATTCCCTATCCTCTCCTTGAGCCACATCATCTAAATTGATGTAGCCGTTAGATGAAGTAAATCAGTCCATAATAGCCGTCTGATCTAGACGTTGAGAGGCTCCGCACTAAGCCACATGCAAGCATGCAGAAATACCATGGCACATGCATGTGAGTGGGTTTTAAATCACATCAACATGTCTGCATGAAAGCATGCACCGGTAGCATGCATGTAAGTGAGCTTTTAAGTCCCATTAACATGTCAAAAAGAATAATATAATCCCATTATGCACTAGGAGTTGGCTGATCTTTTTTCCTTACGTGGGATGATCTAAATGGTGATGGGAGTTTATTTAGTTTGGCTACCACATTTGTCATGCGGTTATAGAGTTTTTTTAGTTCTATGAGATCGATAATTTTGCGCAGAGAGATATACCGTTGTTCCGCGACAATGCGCGGGGACTCATCTAGTAATATTTAGGAACAGAGGGAGTACTATGTAAAGAGTTAGGTGTCGCACGGTGATAGTGTGAGGTGGGCCATGTAATCATTGAGCCTGCGTGTTTTCACTGCTCTTGCACGCCTCCACTGTAAGAATGGAGAAAATTGTAATCTAGTAGTAGTACCTCCTTTCGCCGAAAGCGTGGGACATCCAGCAGTCCTGCCACCTCATTAATAAAGACCAATGAGCCGTCAAATCACATAGACCCAGCAGTAAGTTGGACGGACGAAGCAACCATCACTCTTGCGCCAGTGAGAGGTCGCGTCCGCTCTGCCCGGGCATGAATGCGGCACCGATTCTTTGGAGCGGCGCTGTCCGTTTTGGGCGGGAAGCACGCACGGGTGATGGAGGGGCTTTGGGTGGGACAGGCTGGTCAGGAGCGGGCGTGGAAGTTGTCCGCATGTCCCTACCAGACACGCCCAGAAACGAGAGGATGCATCGACTCTCGCG
Organism: Triticum monococcum; assembly: GCA_034509565.1. NCBI lineage: Eukaryota > Viridiplantae > Streptophyta > Magnoliopsida > Poales > Poaceae > Triticum > Triticum monococcum. Next base: position 145,253,487 of record CM067846.1, on the reverse strand, counting down.
GCTAAAATCGTACACTACACAACATCTCTCTGTAGGAGTAGGTCGATCTGTCGCTGTCTCTAACACACACATGCTGTTAAACACACACACACACACATACACACACACACGCACGCACGCACCTTGGTCCCGTTGCACCTTCTAATGTGACTTATTACACCTAGACAGAGGGAGTAGTAAGTATACGAGATATGGTGGCACACTGATTTAAGTCGAATACAAGTGCCCAAAATTTGTGTGCATGTTATAATAAGGATTCACTTAAAATAGTACATGAGCGAACAGAGGGATCAATTGGAGGACAGTGTTCCCGAGCAGTAGCGAGATGTGTGAGGTAAGAAACACCGCTGGCGCTTTTAATTTTTCTTATTAATTTGTTTGTTTCACCCACTGACTGCTGGGACCCAAGGTACTACGTGGAGAGAGGTAAGGTGACTAAGGCTGCATTATTTTTGCACCACTGTGGATAGTCTTACCACCAAAGCCACATAACACGATTATGATTGAAATCCCAATGACTCCCACACACACAAAAAAACACGACATGCTTGTCACACGAATGCAGGAATGTATAAAAGGTTATTTCCCTCTTGTTGAACATAACAGGAGGGTTGTGTAGCCGGTTAGCCTGTTCGCTCATCAAACTTCAGGTCTCGGGTTCGATAACTACACTTGAGCATAATTTGTGCCAGGAGGATTCTTTGACTGGTCAAAATGTTTTCTAGGGTTTGCACGCTTCACACTCTCTCTCCAGTATATATATACACACTGGAGCCTCAACGCTTGTAGTTGCTCTCTTCACACTCTCTCGCCCTCTCCCGCTGGAGCCTCAGCGCTTGTAGTTGCTCTCTTAACACTCTCTCGCCCTCTCCAGATCTAAACAAGACTTCGTTGGCCTCTCTCCCCTCACTGCTGCTCAAAGAGCCGGCAGGATCCGTCCGCCGGGAAGGGAAGGAGGCTTAACGCTGTCGCCGTCGGCGAGGGACTACCGGCGCAGCTGTTCACTTTCCACCCAGTGGCGGCGCGGGAGGGTCTCCGACCCCTTCTTTTTCGCCGCCGTCCCGTCGCCCACCGAACCACGCCCCAAGAATCTTAAGGTATAACTTACTTACTCCACATGCATTGCTCTAGCTGCATGTATACCATTAATCTAGGACGTGGTTTAAAGAGGAAAGGAGTGGGGGAAAGTAGTGGGAAAAGTTGTATATAGCATGAATCTAGGACGTGGTTCAAAGAGGAAATGAAGGGGGAACGTTGTATAGCATGAATCTAGGACGTGGTTCAAAGAGGAAAGGAATGGGGGAAAGTAGTGGGGAAAGTTGTATCGCATAAATCTAGGATGTGGTTCAAAGAGGAAAGGAAGGGGTGAAAGTACTAGTTCAAAAAGGAAAGGAAGGGACAAGGCTGTAGAGTTTGTGCACGACTAGATTTGCTGCGCTCACATAGGGAAAGGTGTCTAAAGATAACAAAACTAGGACCAACACAATCCTTGGTTGTTTGTTCTTTGTTGCAACAGACTATACATGACCACAGTACATCGGTAGATGCACATGGTGCTGGTGCGTCCACTATTCCGTGCAACTCATTAGCTGTTGTTAATCTAAGGCCCTGTTTGGTTAAAAACTCCCTAGTCCCTACCTGCTTGGTTCCAGGGACTAAACATGGACTAGAGGTTATTAAATGACATGCTAAAAGACCATGTTACCCATAGTAATGAACTAATAGAGACAAGGTGCGATGCGTGGCAGGGGCGACTGTTGGAAAAAGTCCCAAAAAGACTCCCTGGAGGTCTTCTTTCTTTAGTCCCAAATGCCCACTTTTAGTCCCTAAAAGTCCCTTCTGTTTGGTTTAGATGGGACTGACATGGAGTTTTTTTAGTCCCTACACCAAAATGTCCCTGTAAACAAACACCCTCTAATAATGCCGCTGGAAAATTGATGCAATGCCACAGTTAAAAGCAAATTACATGTTTAACGAATTTTATTGTTAATATAATCTCTATGTTAATATTAATCAATGTCACTGTTTGAGAAATGCTACTGTCTTGCTTTCTTTCCCATTTAGATAAGGTAGATGCTTCTTTTTGTTGGCTTCTGTGTCATCCACCGTTATTGACCACTAATTGTTTCCTTTGCACCTCTGTGTAAACAGGGTTATCTACTTCACCTCGTGGCCATTGTGACCTTTTGTTGCACTGCACAAAACACTTTTGTTTTAAGATTGTTTTGTGCAGTTCAACCAAAATGTCACACCGACAATGTTGCTTGATTGCTTGATCTTAGTGGAACTGCACAAGAGGAGATCTTACTTCCTATCCGTTAAGGCGAATTTGGTTCAGATCTTCTTCTTGTGAGTTGTTTGAATTCCGCATCATGAGAGGTTAGTACTAGCCTTCTTTCACATGATTCTGCAGTGTGCTTTCATATGTTGTGCTACTTGTACAATAATGTTGTTTGATTTTAGTGAACTGCACAAATGGAGACAAGACTTCCAATCTGTATGTGCACCGTAATATCCCATTGAGGTAAGATAAGGATATTTCACAACTGTTGGCCTATATTTTGCCACTTTCATCAGAAAATTAAGTTTAGTACTATACTTGTGCTCCCTAATTGACATGCCAAATCTTACATTGAAGGCGAAGCTTGTCTGTTATTGAACCAAGTGATGAAGGGGAAGAACAAGCAGAAGAAAAACAAAAATAAACTCCCGGTGCTGTAATGAAGCACTGGAACTGTGATGACACAAGTAATGATATAGTTTTGCATCTTAATTTATTGCTATGGCTGGAACGAGCAATTGTTTTGCCACTTATTTGATGCCACTCTTAATGTAATATGTAATTATCTCAACTTGTGGAAACAGGGATCTTCTTTGAAGATACCATATATTTTAGTGGAACTGCACAAGAAGATGTTGGAAACATTAAACTAATCGAGGAGTATATAGTAAGCATGGCCACCACCGTAGATAGCAACAGGTGGTTCCGGAGAAGTGCTTCATCTGTATGCTCTACACAATAAGCCCCCTGACAAAGGTTGGTACTCGCCCACTGATTTCATCCATATGATTGAGCTTTGTCATCTCTATTGGTGGTGTGCTACTGTTTAGATACTATCATGAAAAAGTGGTATTGTCCTTGAGAAGTGCTTCATCTGTGCTATTTAAAATATTTCCTTTCCTTTTTTTGAGCAAACAGGGATGCTAGCATTTAGTAGTCCTCTTGTCTTTGCACAATAGGATCATCTTCCTCTGAAGAAGAATATGGAGTATGTGAAATGACTACTTCCGATTATGCTAGGATGAAGAAGCCCTGTCTATCTTCTCATCAGAAGGAGCAGTTGAAGGATGGTTACATTACTCCCCACAAGACCAAACTAACTTCAGCTCAGAAGGACTGACAAATCTCCATTTTTTTGCTGTGATGCGCGAGTACAATGTTGTTCTAGGATTCTTTCTGGTGAGTTCCATTTTTCTAAAATTGTGCTCTACATGGACCATGTATGTGCCTGTTGAAACTGTCAATTCATAGTACGGTTTGCTTTATACTAATCATTTTTTTGTATTTGTGCAAACAGGGGTGCTCAGCTTGATTTCAATGGGAACTGCACAAAATGTTCATGAATACATCGAATCATTCATTTCCACCACAAGAAAGGAGGTGCCGATAAGTTCAAGGTGTTGCAACATATAAGGGCGAAATCATACAAGCTACGCGCGAATTTGGTTGATTTTGGTGGAACTGCACAAAAAGAACGGCTGGTTTATTTAGCATGAGGTGCCATGTCAATGTTCAAACTGATGGTAAACCCTGCCCATTCCACAATCGTAGGCATTTGATATTTTGGAATGGGACAACCTTGTCAAATTTTGCTCATTGATTTTAGCAAGACATGCGTTTGATATTTTCGAATGGGACGCCCTTTGCTGTCAGCAGCGTCGATCAATTTTTTCTTTATTCTTTAGTTGTGAAGTAAATATTGCCTCTGACATGTGCGTCACTGAGATGCATAATCATCGATTGTTTTGAATGTTCTCAATGAATTGCCAGGCCTGTGTGTTTGATTGCAATATACAGAAACGCTAAAAAGCTGCTCAAACTCTTTGTACTCCTTTTGTTCCTTTTTACTTCGCACATTGTGAAAGTGCATACTTCTTTGTATAAGATTGGTCAAAGTAGAGATACTTTGATTGCAGACAAAACTTGTATGCAGACTAGAAAGGACCGGAGGGAGTACATGTGAAACTGCTGCAAACGAGGTGATCACCCTGGGAATAATGCTAGTATGTATTGTTTTGCATGTTCATCCAATGCCAGTGATACAGGAATTCGAACTAATCGAAATAAATTCATTCATACACGGTCGGATTTTATATAAACATGTCGGGTTTCATTACATTTCATACATTCTTCAACTAAAAAGGGGTGCGCTGGAGGTATAATTAATTAACCGAAGCTACCCACCTGTGTCCCGCTAAGCCGAACAGAAGCTTCAGTGACTTAACTGCAGGTACAGTTGCATAACTGATATGTGGCATGCTGGGCCCACGTGTCAGTCAGCCAACTGCACCAGCAGTTAAGTAGAAGCAGCGTTCTTCTCCAGCGCAGCTCTCCGACTCCACGTCGCCGCCAAGAAGCTAACCGTCCGTCAATGGTCAACCCACCTAGCTTGGCTTCAACCGGAGGGTAGCAGCGGTGGCCTTACTTGGACCCGAGCGGCGGCGACCTAAAGTGTTCTACTCTTCCTCGTTTTCTGTGTGGCGCGGCCTCGTTGGCAGCGGGGCGGGGCCTCAGCGGAGCCGGCGATGTCCTTTGTCTTGTTGCCGGCAGGGTGGGGCCTCGGCTGAGCCGGTGATGTCCTCTGCCTCGTTGTTGGCGGGGCGGGGCCTCGGCGGAGCCAGCAGTGTCCTCTGTCTTGTTGTTGGCGCCGCGGGGCCTCGGTGGAGTAGGGCCTCGTTGACGCCAGCAGAGCGGGGACGCGTCGAAGCCGGCATTGTCCTTTGCCTCGTCCTCGGTCTCGCCAAACAACGCCTCACCCACTTCATCGCCCTCTTTGCTAGCCTCTTTGTAGGCGGCCGCAGCCTCCGCCACCTGCATGCGTTACCGCCAACGCTCGAGGCGGCCCTTGCAGGCGGAGCGGTACGAGTCGAGCAGCGCCTCCTGCTCCGCCCGCTCCACAGTGATCTGCTCCTCCGCGTGCAAGTGCTCCTGGAGGAGATGGTGGTTGTAGGCGGTGTCGGCCTGTGCCTCCCGGAACTGCTCCTCATGCATCTGCCTCACCCTGTCCATATATTGGGCAAGGGCCTCACCGATGGTCATGGTGCAATGCACCGGCGAGGATGGCACGGAGGAGGGGGTTGGCGCCGGATCGTTGACTACCATGTTCTCCATTGGGACGTCGTCGTCCTCCGGCTGCCTGCCGGCCAGCCGGTCGGCAGCAATGGCTGCCATCTCCTTGTGGTCCGTCGTCCGCCCATCCCGAAGAGCGCTGGAGCGCGAGGAAGCCATGGTGGGTAGTAGTGGTGTGGACAGGAGAAAGGGAACGGATGCGGATGACTGCGGCTATGGCCGGCGCAACAGTTTATATAGCAATGGTGGGCGGGCGAAGGGACGGACGTGTGGCGCCGGAGTAGCCGCCTCGGCAACCGCGTATCATTAATGTGGGCGGCAGATGGACGAACAGACAACACTTGTGTCGTTTGAAGGCGGAGCAATCGCCTGCACCGGGAAGCGGGGCGGGCGGCGCTGACTGTTTCAGGCGGAAAGCGCGCGCGGGCGAGGAGATGACTTTACTTGGAGAGGATGACAATGGGGACCCACCAGGTCCATAGCCTCACGTACGCAAGTGCCTCCTTATTATATTTATATATATATATATATAACTATAATTTATTTTGCTTCCTGCTGGTTACCTGACATCACGGTCCCACACCATTGTCAACCTATGTAGTAGTAGTCAATAAACAAGAAAATTGCACAAGAAGCGGCCGACAGCTGGGACCAAGCAGCTCGAGTAGTATTGTGTTTTTGAGGTTTGAGCACTGCAGAGTTTTTCGTTGTTTAGCCCAGATATTAATTTTTCTCCTCTGAACAACAACGAAAACATCGCTGCAGGTATTAACTGGGCAGGCTGTGGCCCGTCTAGCCCAGGCCAGATATCCACCCCAGATATTAATTTTTTTCAAGCTGAAAATGGCTAGCCCAGCTATACTTTTTTTAGGAATACCCAGGCAAGGTCAAGTTGTTATTCTCTGCCCGCTGGGCTGCAAATCTTTCCTAGGAGGGATGCATTAGGCTTAACAAGAAAATGGGCTTTAAGAAATAATAAATGGGATGTAATTATAAAAACTGGGCAGTAACTATAAAAAAATGCACCAAACACGTGATTACTTTATAAAATATTATTTTTGGATATTGAAAATTTTAATTTCATTAATTGTTGCGAGCGCAACGTTTCATTGGATTTTTACGTAATATAAATTTATATTGAAATTTTATTTAATCTAACTAGAAATTTCGGGAAAAAAATATTTCGGATCCCATCAAAATGTGGGAAATTTTATTGAATTCTGTTTTGAATGGTTGGTTGAAATGGGCTGTACTTTTAACAAAATGTAAATGGGTTGTAGTAAATTGCATTAGAATTCAAAAATGGGCTACACATTCTTATAAATCTCAAATGGGCTATAAGTTCTCGGCCACACACTTCTGGCCTTACTAAGTTGACGCGTCCCCTAAAAAACAGAGTTGACGCGTATGCAAGGCTTTGTCAACTTATAGTCAACACATGGTTCTAGCAGTAGTGGCCATTGGATGTCCATCCAACGGATGCCGTGCTTCTTCTTCAATCTCGGATATTCTAGCTTCATCCGCCCAAAAAATGATTCCCCCTGACATCTGGGGCGCACCGTTTCGGAAGCTGGCCTGTGCGCCTACTAAGTTGACGTACCAAGGGCTTTGTCAACTTAATCAATATAAACAATTCTAGCTGCAGTGACCGTACGATGTCCATCCAACGGCCGTCGTGCTTCTTCAACCTCTGGTCTTCTTGATCTAGCCGCCCAAAGCAGCGCCGGTCGTGCCACCTGCTCCTGCCTCCCATGGCCGGTTGTGCTGCCGTGGAGGCCTCACCGCCCCCTACTACTCCCACCGCTGGCCAGGCCATCCCTCCACTCACCCACACCCCCTGTTATTCTGCGGCGACGGCAGAGCAGCCGAACCAGTGAACCCTCATACTCCTCTTCGCGTGTGCATCCACTGTCGCGTCTTCCCCGGCTCCGCGTCGTCCCCTTCCTAGGCCTCGCCGTCGTCCACCGCCCCGGTGCTCTCGGCGCGGCGTGGTCAACGTGGTCAAGGAACGACTTCCATCGGACGTGGACTGTACGTGGAGAGGCTGACAGCTGGGTCCACGGCAGCCGCAAGGAAGTGCCTCCTTATTACGCGCAAAATAATTATTCCTCCACCTGACAGCGAGGACCCACCGGACGGGCCACCGTATTTCGTGAAAAAATGATTCGCCCCCTGACTGCTGGGACCCACGAGCTACATCTTCGCATGCAAGGAAGTGCATCCGGGAAAAAATGATTCTCCCCCCTGATTTCTGGGACCCACCAGCTACATCTTCGCACGCAAGGAAGTGCGTCCGAAAAAAACGATTCGCCCCCGACTGCTGGGACCCACCAGCTACACCTTCGCACGCAAGGAAGTGCTTCCGGGAAAAAAAAACGATTCGCCCCCTGACTCCTGGGACCCAGCAGCTACACCTTCGCACGCAAGGAAGTGCATCCGAGAAAAAAACAATTCGCCCCCTGACTGCTAGGACCCACCAGCTACATCTTCGCAGGCAAGGAAGTGCCTGACAGTCGGGACCCACCTAGTCGAAGCGTACGTAGTGTTGTCATTCTGGTCGCGAACATGTACTTTCATATTGGTCGATGTAGAGGCGCGCACGTGTCGTAGAAGAGGCGCGCACGTGTCGTAGTAGAGGCGCGCACGTAGCATGTACACGTACGTACAATGACCAGGGTGCAAGAAAGAAAATATGGCCATGTATGTGTACATACGGGCAGGGTCTCGAACTCCTACTCGCGCATACGTACGACCAGGGCTCGTGTACATGGTTGGGTCGAAACGGAGAAACTGCGTCGTCGTCGTGTTCATGGGGAGGCAACTGAATGCGTCGTGTTCATGGGGAGGCAACGGATTGCGTCGTGTTCATCGGGAGGCAACAGAATGCGTGGGAGCCAACCAGCTGGGTCGGAATGGAATGCGTGGTCGTGTTCATTGGGAGGGCTTGGACGGAACAGGAGATGGAAACAAGGCCTGGCGTACCGCAGAACGGAGGAAACAGCCTTGTGTTCGACCGGCCACGTTCGAAACGGGATCCTGTTCATCGGGAGGGGTCTGGCGTACCACAAAATGGAGGAAATGGACCTCCTACGGTCGAAACAGGGGTCCTGTTGATCGAGAGGGGTGTGGCATACCGCAAAACGGAGGAAACGGACCTCCTATGGTCGAAACGGGGGTGTTGATCGGGAGGGGTGTGGCGTACCGCAAAACGGACCAAACGGACCTCCTACAGTCGAAACGGGGGTCATGTTCATCAGGAGGGGTGTGGCGTACCGCAAAATGGGACTCCATGGGATACTGTTCATCTCCACCATCGACCTCCTCCAGCCTCCACGGGCTACCGTCGACCTCCTCCAGCCTCCACGGGCTCATGTTCATCCAGCCTCCACCGTGCGCTACTCCACCGGCTACTGTTCAACCACCCCTCCACCGTCTACTGTTCATCCAGCCCTCCACACCACGGGGTCCTGTTCAACCACCTTCCACAGGCACCCCTCCACCGTCTACTGTTCATCCAGCCCTCCAAACCACGGGGTCCTGTTCATCCAGAGGCAATGCCACCGCTCAATGTTCAACCAACCCCCCTCCCCCCCCCCCCCCGCAACGCTCATTGTTCATCCAATCGATTGGCTTCAGTTAGCAGCAGTAGCAAAGGAATCGCTCAATCGGGTTCAGTTAACTGCCATCAATCGATCGCTCGGGTTCAGTAATGCGTAGCCTGCAGTGCAGTCGCTCGGGTTCAGTTAGAGCCCAATGCCTCGCTCGGGTTCAGTTAGAACCAATTCCTCGCACACACGCATGTGCGTGTACGAGAGAAACGTGTATCGCTCAGCCCCCGACCTCCCACCGTAACCGGGAACTCCCCGAAATTTTCCTCCCCCTCGCTTTTACCATAGTTTTTCCGTCATGGACGGCCCAAAGAATGTCATGCAGCTGCGTCTCCGGCCCGCCCAGGATGAAAAGCCCATTTTCTGTCATGATTTTTGGTCATAGAAGTAGGAGCCCACCACATCTATGATGATACCAGGTTTTGTCACAATTATCGTCATAGAAGTGTCATATGTATGACAAAAAAAATTGTTCGGCCCAAAATGTCACGAATGTGTCTTTTTTGTAGTGACGTGAATAGTGCATGTACTCAATTGCAGAGCATGGGATGGTAGCCATGGACATGGTCGGCCCTTTTTGAAGAGAGTACTAATAAATAACTTTGATGTGTCCCGTCAACTCGTAGAACGACGAGAAGCTTGCTTACTATGCCTTCTCCCTCGCCAACGTGTGCTCGGTGGCTCGCAGCACGAGGAGAAACTTTTGCTTACAAGCCGTGGAGGTGCAGCAGTTCATTTGGTGTCAGATTGCTAGAAGTACTACTGTAGTACCATCATTATTGTTGAACTTTCGGAAGAGGAGAAGAGCCAAGCGCAAGGTCACCTAGTAACCTAGTATAGTACTACTATAGCCAAAGCTGGTCCACCTTTTTAGAGCATGGTTAATTAATATAGGCGGCTCTTGAAGTGGCACATCATTTAGAGCAAGTACTCTCTTCGTAGGAACAAAGGAAGTGAAACAAAAGTTGGAGTGGATGCTAGATTGCCAATTAAAACATGATTACATAGGAAAAAAATCCTATAGCATTCTATCATATGAATCAAACGACCAATGTAGGAAAATTATGAGGGGGGTCTCTCCAACAGTGTTCCTCGGCTCGTACCTAGCATCACAGTGGTCGAACTTGGTGTCACTCGTCTGGTACACGTGGCATCTCAGATTTGGACACAAGGTGACGCGACCTCTCACTTCCTCCGCCATTTGAAGCGGCACGCCGGTGGAGGGCTAGCATACTCCAGTATTAGGTTGGCTCTATGTGATGTGGCAACTTCATATACTAATCGGATGCTGGCTAAACTACTACGGTACTCACACTCCAAGAAGTGACTCGAAAACCATTCATAAATTGAGTCTATGGCATGCATTTGCAGGTGTACCATTCATTACATACAACAAGTCATCAACACACAACAACAACGAGGATACATGTTGGATTATAGATTATTTCCAACAAAACATTCTAGTAAATACTAAAGTTTTCATCACACAACAAATAACAAGCAATGAAATGAACTTCAACTCAACCAATCCTCGGCGTTGGAAACGCTTGCTTTGAACCATAGGTGCTCTGGGAAGGGCCAACTATTATCAATATCGAGAGCAACACAGGACTGATCATCCAGGCTGAAGTGGCATATATCAGGACCGGGGTAGGGAACGACCGCAATGTCCGAGGTATAGATACAGTTGCTTCTCATAAATGGTAGTAATGTTGTGTTAACAGTAGCTAGATCGCCTTTCACCATCATTGGATAGTTTTGCCCAAGGAAGAGTGAGTTTTCTCCAAGATTATCAATACTGTACCAGTGAGAAGGTGTTGGCACTAGCACACTAGTGTCCATCCTGAATACCCTGCAACGGGTGTTGGAATAGGACCGGAGTGGGCGACCATGGGAGAGAACACCTTCTACCTCGGTAGTAATAATCACAGTGCACTGTATACAGACAAGAAGAGATGATCCATCGGAATTAGTTGCCAGGAGCCACTAAGTATATAAGTTCTGCTCGTCCTCATGCTCGTGATCATCACCATCGTCATCTCCCCCTTGGTTATAAAATTTTTCAAGTATAGGTGGTGGAATGTTCACACAACCTTGGAAACACAAGAAGAAGGTTAATTAGTAAAGGGAAACTTGCTTACCCGCATGCATGTAGATGAAACAATTATAATTATGGTGGAAGACAAATGTACTGAAACTACGAGGATCCCATGCAAAAACAGTGCCACGAGTGGTGGCAACAAACACAAGACCCTCGTATTGAATTGCATCACGGTACTCATTCGTGTACAGAAACTGATTTTTGAGCAATATCCATCCAGTCGAACCACGAAGGACGGCAACAAGCTTGTCGAAGATAGCAACAACTTGATAGTGCTTGTAATTCCAAGAGCGGTTGGGAACTCGACAAATTGCTATCTTTCGTAGACCACAGTCACCATGATAGTATTTGAACGTACGTAGATCATCTGTGTGCTCAACCTCAGGGCACTCAGAGATTTTTGAAAGTGGAATCCGCTAACGAGTGTACATATTCACAAGTTCCCACTCGCAATTGTACCCAATATAAACAACCCAATCTCCATTTGTGCCAGCCCAGGCCTTACCCTGAAGCGATGGCATCTTAACATCACACGTATCGTTATCAAGGGGCATTAACTTGCACAAGGCGAGGCCTCTGTTGTCCGCGCCCATGCGAACAGGCTTATAGCGAATAAGATAGGGGAGATCAAACCGCTCCTAGACCCTTGGGTTCCTTGTAATGATGTTATTAGTTCAGTCGGGAATGGGCTTGAACAAACCTGCCATGCTAGACGAGGTGATGACGTCGCACCGATCGATGAGTTCCCCCACCACATCATCTTTCAGATCGGGGCAAGAATAACGGGGTCGTTTCCGGCTTGTTCCCTCCATGGAGAAGACGATGGAACAATGCCAGAAGGAAGGGTGAAGGAAAATGGAGGAGGTAGGAAGAGCGTGCGACAGCAGTTCCAAATCGAGAGGGAAAGGCGAAGAATCGGTGGACGGTTGCCAGTTTGCCACGGTACACGAAGAGGCGCCCCGGCCTACACGTCCTTTCAGAAATTGTAAAAAAGGACTCGTCATCGTCTCACTGACATGTTGGAACAGGACCACATGTCAACGAAACATGGTTTGTAATTTCTCGTGCAAAATGCGATCTAGCCGCGTTGGCCCGAGGTGCTGCATTAGTTATCAACCTTTATTTTTTTAGTGGCGTGCCGTTCAGTTTTGAAGCACAACTAACTGGTACTGTTTGTAGAGAAAATATAAACTACTCTACCACTACTCCACCTCTAGTACTAGTAGTATAAAAAAGATATATAGGCTGGAGCTTCAGAGCTTTCTTGCTAAGGGCTGCCCACTTGCTTCTCACACTATCACCCTCTCTCCAGATCTAAAAAAGATGGCCTCTCTCTCCCTCCTCACCGGTGGTCACAGATCCGCCGGGAAGAAAAGGACGTGCAACGTTGACGCACTCGTCGTCGGCGAGCGAGGTCATGCACTGACGACAAGGCCGTCCTCTCAGACCTAGCGCCCGCGCGGGATGGCCTCCATCCCCAAGCTCACTGTCGTAGTGTGTGCGGAGGACGGCGACCACGAGCGAAGCCACTTCCCGCTGTCCCTCAGGTATGCTACCTCTTTTCGAACCATACCCTTGTTCTATTGCCCCATATGCCATGTTGCTGCATGTGGATATTTTTCCACTCCACCATCTTCCCAATTTCCTATCCTCTACTCTGCTGGTCACGCAGACAAAAACCTTAATTTGCACTATTAAAGGAAACCCTACTTCATGCAGACTCATCCATGTTTGGGTTGAACAAGGAAAGGAAGGGAGACTGTACTGTCCAAGAGAGTAGGCATCGAACCCGCATCTAGGTTGAAAAGGGGAAAATCAGTAGCTAAGGAACGAGTCTCGTGTCTCTTGGTTGAAGAAGGGTAGAAATGCATGACAATGCAATAGAGAATGACCAGGTCGATCGGTTTGTTGTCCTCACATAGGAAAAAGGTGGCTAAAGAGAACAAAAATGGGACGTAATCCACATATGCTGCATGGATATTTGTTGTTCTGGGCAACCATGCCTCCCTCACCACTCTATGCGTCCGTGGAGGTACATCATACTAGTGCGCCCACTGTCTGAATGGGTCTCCCATGCTCTTATTGCCACTTTTTTGCTGTTAGTATAACGCCAGCGGTAAAGTCAACCAATGCTACTGCTAAAGTGATGCCACATTTAACTAATGTCGCACTCAGTCTAATGCCACCGATAAATTTAAGCAATGCCATTTAATGTCTCTGGATTATTTCAGGGTTAGCTGTTGATTGTGGATGTATTAAAGATTTTTCAGCTAAGGTATTCTAATGTTGTTGCACAGCCAGTATACCAGCAATGAAACTTGTTACTACCTTCAGATTTTTGCACTGTTAAAGCTTATAGATTACATACCTCACTTTCATGGGATAAGTCAATTTTTTTGTACAGTGTCACCTAAATGCCAAGGCGATGATGTCATTTTATTTTGGTTAAACTGCACAAAAAATTATGAAGACAAGAGGAAAGGTCAAGAGTGCGCACCTCCTCCTTTGGCTATTGTATTGATTCATTCGATCAAGTTTTTATGTTTGATTGATTATCAAGATTGGGATAGCAATTTTTCATGTCCACTCGAGTTCGAAATGATATTTACCTTGAAGGTACATGGTTTGCAATTTTTTAATACTGTCATTAGTTAATAATGCTAGTTACCTTCAGACTTTTGTATTTGGTTTAATGCTCTTGCATAGCTAGTATACCAATGCTGAAACTTGTTACCTTTACATTTTGTATTGTTAATTCTTATAGAAATCTTCCAGTGCTAGAGCTTATGGAAATATGTTCAGTAAAACCATTGTACTGTACCCTGTAATAAAATAACTACTCTACTGTTGCACTAGCCACTAGATTAGTGCATATTTGTACTATTCGAATGGTGTTGCATTAGCGTATGGACATATATAAAGTGTGGCAAGCTTTCCCAGATATGTGCTCAAGAAGACTACTACCTGTTTTTCTAAATGCTGGACGTTCGGGTACTTTAAATTGAACTGTGAAAACGTCTTATATTAAGGAACAAAGGGTGTGGAGTTCACTCAAATTATCCCAGTAAAGCTAGTCACACCTTTGTTAAAATTAATGTTCATTATGTTATCGGAGGAGGTCTGTATGTTTGTCTCTAATGCCTGTTGACTACATACCTGACATCATGATGTAATGTTAAGTCATTTCCTTTTGTACAGTGTCACTGAATTGTCAAGGCGGTGATGGCATTTTATTTTAGTTGAACTGCACAAAATATGCTTAAAAGAAGAGGAAAGGTCAGGAATCGATCATTCTTTCAGAAATAACTATATATGCCTTTCTGACATCAGCCGTTGTTGCCTTATTTATTCCTTTAAACATGTGGTTAGAAATAGTCTTGCTACCTTTTCCCATTAAGAAATTGGAATGCTTACATTTGTGAGTCTATGCTTCAACTAGTGCCACTTTTCTAGTAATCACACTTTCAATATCTATGCAAACCGGGATGCTCGATTTTAGTGGAACTGCACAAAAAGTCCAACTGGTTCAACATTAGGAGCATGTTTTCTTCCAAACCTTTATATCCAATTGGTGGCACTATGAGCTGTTCATTACGAAGGTACATGGTTTGCTACTATCTTTCTACTCTTTTTGTACTGTCATTAGATAGTAATGCTAGCGGTTTGCATGTGAATTTATTGGCAGGGCGGACCTACATTGGAGGTGCAGGACAGGATTCAATGATTGGATGCTCAATTTCGGTTGTATCAATTTCACCTCTTCCATCACTGTGAACATGGATATCCTTGGTCTGATGAAGAATAGGTGCTATATTTCTGCTCTAAACCAGCAAATCAATTCAGTATGAAATTGTCCAGGGCAAAACATGACTGTATCAAATTGTCCAGTGCAAAACATGGCAGATGCTAAGTGGAAGAGACATGTTTAAACCAAAAATACAAGGTGGGTATATGTTTAATAGCTGCTTGATATTTGTGTAGATAGAGATGTCTGCCCGTTGCTATTTGGCAAACACACAAAGTGACCGCAATTTTGGTTGAACTGCACAAGAGAATAGTATAGTCACTACATGCAGTGCCATTTGAAACTAGACACAGAAAGATTGGATAGTCACTTCATGGACTGTAGAAAAGTAGTACTATACTATTTATTGGCCAACACTAGGTGCTTCATTGCTTTGGTGTTATTATACAATGGGCGTCATTTTGTCTAAGTTAAAGTTTGTATTCCAAAAATAGTCTCGCCGTGTGATCGAGAGAAGACCAAATCATATTGCAGTGAATGTTCCTCCATCATGTGTGGTTCATTCTCATGGTTCCAGCTGTTGGTGAAACCACTTACATTTGCAAGAGGAATTGTAGACTTCACAAACAAATTTGTCTTTCAGTCTGTACTGAATGTTGGCCAAGAGAAGCATCCGTGTTAGTAGGAAGAACATATGTTTTTTCTAGATCTTTGCTTTTGGAGCTACATATTTATATATGATCTGTGAATCATTGAGATGCATTAATATGTTGATCTTATGTATGGGAATCGTACTAGTTGGTTTTGAATTTGGGCTACTAATGTGAACATATTACAATGCCAGGCCTATGAGTCTCATGTGAACATTTTAAACGGATCGGCTCTTACTGCTATGCACAACATGATCCTTATTTCTGTGTTCTCAGTGTTTACAAGTTACTAACAGTTCCATATTCTGTTCGCTCAGTGTTTACAAGTTACTGATCGACCACTAGCTAGCCTACTAATGCGCTCCTGGCAGTTTTAGTTCCGATGCAAGATCCGAAGTGGTAGTTTATTGAATAAAAATGCCTACCTCTGAAGAAACTGACAAGGTGGTCTGAAGAAAATGCCATGCGAATCTGAAGAAACTCCAGCAAAAACGTTTGCAAATGCCTTATCTCCCAGCGAACATTCATTAGCTAATGCGATTGTACACGTACACCATCCGACCTACTCGATCCTACACGTACACTATCCAACCTACTCGATCCTACACGAATAAATAGCAGATCACGCACGTACTACCTCCTTTCCAGTTTGCAGGGCTCAATTCAGAAAACGACCTACTCGATCCTACACGAATAAATAGCAGATCACGCACGTACTACCTCCTTTCCGGTTTGCAGGGCTTAATTCAAAAATCTAACCAACCAAGGTAGATGATGAGTGGTGGAATCATTTTTGACAAGGAGGGAGTACCTCATCTGGATGATTCGAGTGCACTCGTTTGACCGTCATGCCGGCGTGCGACCCAGCACGGACGAGACACACCACTGACGGGACGGGGCGACACAGTCATAATTTTAGTTTTTCTAGTTTTCCATGGCAAGCTGGCGCACTAATCCATGCCTGCTTATGCATTGAATTCTGATGACCGTGATGAAACCGCGATGACCGTCGTGTTTCCCGCGACACGCTAGTTCGCCTACCTTCCGCCTATAATTATTGTTTCCCGGACTTCTCCAGTGGCACCATCACCCAAATCGCCCTATCCTCATAAGCCCCCACTGGCCCGACGTCGCTCGCCACTTATCCTCGCTCTCGCCACGTCCGCCATGCCCCGCCCATCTGCGATAGGCGACACCAGAGGCGGTCACAGCCGGAACTAGTGTTCGGTTTTTCACCAGAAGGCAGACAGAGGGAGGAGGCATTCTATCGGTCTTTAGATGGCAATGTGGACTATGAGGAGTTGTTGGAGCGCGACCGCCTGGCGGAGGAGCAGCGTATTGCTGATTTTCGCCGCCTGCGGGACATGGAGCAGTAGCGCACCGACGCTATGAGTCGCGAGCAGAGCGCCCGCAACTGGGCCAACTACGTGGAGGCCGGCGCCCGGCAAATAGCCCTGGAGGATGTTGGGCACGCACGCGTTCACGACACCAATTTTTACTATCATCTCGTCAAGTGGGTTTCCCGCTTAGAAGCCGAAGCTTCGCGGACCACGCTGGCATGGAAAGGGCCAACGCGCGCGAGCAACGCGCCCTATCGCACCTCTGGCAAGTCCGAGGTGAGGCGGAGGATGCCGGTGCTGGTGTTTAGCATGTACCGTAGATGGCGGCCGGCATCGTCTAGTTAGCTAAGAGTAAGTTAGTACTTGTACGCTACTAGAGTATTAGTGGGAGTAGATAGTTAACTTGGCTATGATGGTTGTCAATGTGGAAGTTCAGTACTCTATATGTGGATCAGACATGTTACTTTGCTCAGAATGTTGAACTTTCAGTTTGAACATATGGAATGGGCTGTTATTTCTTTTATATAAATGGGTTGTATTTGTCCTCCACGGGTTTAAAGGCTGACTTGTGGGCCTACCAAGTTGACGCGTACACAATCAGGAGATGATTGTACGTGGAGAGGATGATAGCAGGGACCCGCCAAGGTCATGGCAGTACGCAAGCAAGTGCCTCCTTATTTCAAGCCAATAAAAAATGGCTCATCCTAATGGATTTCTAACATCTGGGTCCCATGCCATTGTCAGTAGTCAATAAATGAAAGAATTGCACAACGAGCGGCTGACACCAAGGACCCAGCAGCTCGCCCAGTTATTTTTGTTTTGGGTTAATTTGATAAATGCCACTCCAAATCTGGTGTTTCCAAGAAATGCCACTGCAATTTCCAAACTTTGAAAAATGCCATTTCATGCAATTTCCAATGGCATTTTTCGAAGTCTAGAGTGGCGTTTTTCAAAGTTTGCAAATTGCAGTGGCGTTTTCCAAAGTTTGCAAAAATTGCAGTGACATTTTTCAAAGTTTGGAAATTGTAGTGGCATTTTTATGAATCACCATAATTGGAGTGGCATTTATCTAAAAAAAATTTGAGACGGAAGCGGGGTGTCAACTAGGCTGTGCGGGGCACTCTGGCATGTCTAGACAACCTTCTCTTTTATGTTTACCACAGACCAGCCGAGTAGTTTTTTTTGTTTCTGAAAATGGCTAGCCCAGTTTTTTTGTGATTTGCCAAGTAAGTCGCTTTGTCAGGCCTGTTGGGTTGCATATCTTTCAAGACGAGGATAGCTTCACTCGGCTGGCCCAGAAAATGGCCTATCAGTAATGAGAAATGGGATGTACATTTTTAAAACACATCAAACCGGCAATTAGTTTCAAATTTATTTATTTTTCATTCTGAGATTTTAAATTGCATTGATTTTTATGCGTGGACAATTTGTTGGATTTTATATTGATATACATTTATTTTTAAAATCAGTTTGAATGTGACTCGAAATTTCGGGATTACAAACAGTTCAGACCACAACGAAATATGCAAAATTTCGTATAATTTTGTAACCGTGGCCACAATATGGGCTGTAATGCTAAAAAAACTAATATGGGCTCCAAAAAAACCTTAAGAATTAGCAAATGGGCTGTAAATTATTAGAAATAATGGCAGATGGGATGTATGCTGTTTTCCACAGATTTGAGGCTTTCCTAAAAAAAGGTTGACGCACAAGCAGTGACTGTTGGATGTCCATCCAACGGCTATCGTGCTTCTTCAATCTCTGCTCTTCCTGCTCCAGCCGCTCAAACAAGCACCGGCAGGACTGCTTGCTCCCTCCTCCCCGCGGTCGGTTGTGTGACGCGCAGGCCTCACCACCCCACCGTACTCCCATCGCTGGCCTAGCCATCCCTCTACTCACCCACACCTGCTGTTATTCTCCGGCGACGGCAGACGAACCAGTAAACCCTCATACAGTCGTACTGCCCTTCGCGTGGGAAACAACTGCTGAGTCTTCCCTGGCTCCATTCCCTTCCTAGGCCTCGCCGACGTCCACCGCCCAGGTGCACTCGGCGTGGCCTGGTCAACGTGATCAACGACCGACATGTATCTGAAGTGGACTGTACATGGAGAGGCTGACAGCTGGGTCCATGACCGCACGCAAGGAAATGCCTCCTTATTACGCGCAAAATAATGATTCCTCCACCTGACATCTAGGACCCACCAAAAGGGCCTCTGTATTTCGCGAAAAAAACATTACCGCCGCTGACAGCTCGGACCCACCAGCTATATTTTCGGACGCAAGGAAGCGCCTCCTTATTACGCACAAAAAAATGAATACCCCCTGCTAGCTGGGACCCAGTATAGTGGGAGTCTGACTTGTGGGCCTACTAAGTTGACTGGGACGGAGGGCTTTGTCAACTTAGTCAATATGCATGATTCTAGCTCTAGTGACCGTATGACGTCCATCCAACGGCCGTGGTGCTTCTTCAACCTCTGGTCTTCTTGCTCCAGCCGCCCAAACCAGCGCCGGGTGTGCCTCGTGCTCCTGCCTCCCGTGGCCGGCTGCGATGTCGCGGAGGCCTCACCGCCCCCTACTACTCCCACCGCTGGCCAGGCAATCCCTCTACTCACCCACACCCCTGTTATTCTGCGGCGACGGCAGCCCCACACCGCAGCGAACCAGTGAACCCTCATACTCCTCTACGCATGGGCATCCATTGCCGCGTCTTCCCCGGCTCCGCGTCGTCACCATCCTAGGCCTCGTTGTCGTCCACCACCCTGGTGCTCTCGGCACGGCGTGGTCAATGTGGTCAAGGAATGACTTCCATCAAAAGTGTACTGTACGTGGAGAGGCTGACAGCTAGGTCCATGGCGGCCGCAAGGAAATGCCTCCTTATTACGCGCAAAATAATTATTCCTCCACCTGACAGCAGGGACCCACCGGACGAGCCACCATATTTCGGGAAAAAAACGTTCCCCCCTGACTACTAGGACCCACCAGCAACATCTTCGCACGCAAGGAAGTGCCTTCTTATTACGCACAAAAAAATGAATACTCCCCCTGCTAGCTGGGACCCAGTATAGTGGTGATACGTCTCCAACGTATCTATAATTTTTGATTGCTCCATGCTATATTATCTACTATTTTGGACATTATTGGGCTTTATTATCCACTTTTATATTATTTTTGGGACTGGCCTATTAACCGGAGGCCCAGCCCAGAATTGCTGTTTTTTTGCATGTTTTAGGGTTTCGAAGAAAAGGAATATCAAACAGAGTCCAAACGGAATGAAACCTTCGGGAACGTGATTTTCTCATCGAATACAACTCAGGAGACTTGGACCCTACGTCAAGACACGTAACAGGAGGACAAGAGGTAGGGGGCACGCTTACCCCCCCCCCCCCCCCGGCGTGCCCTCCACCCTCGTGGGCCCCCTCTTGCTCCACCGACGTAGTTCTTCCTCCTATATATATCCACGTACCCCCAAACGATCAGAGCAGGAGCCAAAACCCTAATTCCACCACCGTAACTTTCTGTATCCACAAGATCCCATCTTGGGGCCTGTTCCGGAGCTCCGCCGGAGGGGGCATCGATCACGGAGGGCTTCTACATCAACACCATAGCCCCTCCGATGAAGTGTGAGTAGTTTACCTCAGACCTACGGGTCCATAGTTAGTAGCTAGATGGCTTCTTCTCTCTTTTTGGATCTCAATACAATGTTCTCCCCCTCTCTTGTGGAGATCTATTCGATGTAATCTTCTCTTTGCGGTGTGTTTGTTGAGACCAATGAATCGTGGGTTTATGATCAAGTCTATCTACGAATAATATTTGAATCTTCTTTGAATTCTTTTATGTATGATTGGTTATCTTTGCAAGTCTCTTCGAATTATCAGTTTGGTTTGGCCTACTAGATTGATCTTTCTTGCAATGGGAGAAGTGCTTAGCTTTGGGTTCAATCTTGCGGTGTCCTTTCTCGGTGATAGTAAGGGCAGCAAGGGACGTATTGTATTGTTGCCATCGAGGATAACAAGATGGGGTCTTATTCATATTGCATGAGTCTATCCCTCTACATCATGTCATCTTGCTTAAGGCGTTACTTTGTTTTTAACTTAATACTCTAGATGCATGCTGGATAGCGGTCGATGAGTGGAGTAATAGTAGTAGATGTAGGCAGGAGTCCGTCTACTTGTCTCAGACGTGATGCCTATATACATGATCATACCTAGATATTCTCATAACTATGCTCAATTCTGTCAATTGCTTAACAGTAATTTGTTCACCCACCGTAGAATACTTATGCTCTCGAGAGAAGCCACTAGTGAAACCTATGGCCCCCGAGTCTATCTTTATCATATCAATCTCCTACTACTTAGTTATTTACTTTGCTATTTACTTTGCCTTTATTTTACTTTGCATCTTTATTATAAAAATACCAAAAATATTATCTTATCATATCTATCAGATCTCACTCTCGGAAGTGGCCCTATAGGGATTGACAACCCCTATTTGTGTTGGTTGCGAGGATTTATTTGTTTTGTGCAGGTGCGAGGGACTCGCGCGTAGCCTCCTACTGGATTGATACCTTGGTTCTCAAAAACTGAGGGCAATACGTACGCTACTTTGCTGCATCATCCCTTCCTCTTTGGGGAAAACCAATGCAGTGCTAAAAGTGGTAGCAAGAAGGACTTCTGGCGCCGTTGCTGGGGAGGTCTATGCAAAAGTCAACATACCAAGTACCCATCACATACCCTTATCTCCCGCATTACATTATTTGCCATTTGCCTCTCGTTTTCCTCTCCCCCACTTCACCCTTGCCGTTTTATTTGCCCTCTCTCTCTCTCTATCCTCCTCTATTTGCCTCTTTTTGCCCGCTTGCTTTTTGTTTGCTTGTGTGTTAGTTTGCTTGCTTGTCATGATGGCTCAATATAATACTAAATTGTGTGACTTCACCAATACCAACAACAATGATTTTATTAGCACTCCGATTGCTCCTCTTACCGATGCTGAATCTTGTGAAATTAATGCTGCTTTGCTGAATCTTGTTATGAAAGATCCGTTCTCCGGCCTTCCTAGTGAAGATGCCGCTACCCATCTAAATAGCTTCGTTGATTTGTGTGACATGCAAAAGAAGAAATATGTGGATAATGATATTGTTAAATTGAGCTATTTCCTTTTTCGCTTAGAGATCGTGCTAAAGCTTGGTTTTCTTCTTTGCCTAAAAATAGTATTGATTCATGGAACAAGTGCAAAGATGCTTTTATCTCTTAGTATTTTCCTCCTGCTATGATCATCTCTCTTAGAAACGATATTATGAATTTTAAGCAACTTGATCATGAACATGTTGCACAAGCTTGGGAGAGAATGAAATTAATGATACGTAATTGCCCTACTCATGGTTTAAATTTATGGATGATTATACAAATTTTTATGCCGGATTGAATTTTGCTTCTAGAAATCTTTTAGATTCGGCCGCGGGAGGCACTTTTAGGGAAATCACTTTTGGAGAAGCTACTAAACTCCTAGATAATATTATGGTTAATTATTCTCAATGGCATACTGAAAGATCTACTAATAAAAAGGTGCATGTGATAGAAGAAATTAATGTTTTGAGTGGAAAGATGGATGAAATAATGAAATTATTTGCTAATAAGAGTGTTTCTTCTGACCCTAATGATATGCCCTTGTCAACTTTGATTGAGAATAATAATGAATCTATGGATGTGAATTTTGTTGGTAGGAACAATTTTGGTAACAACGCGTATAGAGGAAATTTCAATCCTAGGCCTTATCCTAGTAATCCCTCTAATAATTATGGTAATTCCTACAACAATTCTTATGGAAATTATAATAAGATGCCCTCTGATTTTGATTCTAATATTAAAGAATTTAATTTTAATGCTATGATTAAAGAAAAATTGCTTAAGATTGATGATTTGGCTAGGAACATTGATAGAATTGCTCTTGATGTTGATTCTTTGAAACTTAGATCTATTCCACCTAAGCATGATATCAACGAGTCTCTCAACGCCATGAGAATTTCCATTAATGAGTGCAAAGAAAGAACCGCTAGGATGCGTGCTAAGAAAGATGCCTTTATAAAAGCGTGCTCTTCTAGTTCCTATGAAAATAATGATGAAGATCTAAAAGTTATTGATGTGTCCCCTATTAAATCTTTGTTTTGCAATATGAATCTTGATAATGATGGGACTGAATATGATCCACCTGTACCTAGAGGGCGTTCCAAGAATTCTGAATCTTTTGATCTTGATGCTAAATTTGATAAAAGTGGGATTGAAGAAAGTAAAACACTAGATGTTGCCAAACCCACTATTATGGATTTCAAGAATTTAACTATGAAAATTTCTCTTTGATTGATTGTATTTCCTTGTTGCAATCCGTGCTAAATTCTCCTCACGCTTATAGTCAAAATAAAGCATTTACAAAACATATCGTTGATGCCTTGATGCAATCTTATGAAGAAAAACTTGAATTGGAAGTTTCTATCCCTAGAAAACTTTATGATGAGTGGGAACCAACTATTAAAATTAAAATTAAATATCATGAATGCCATGCTTTATGTGATTTGGTTGCCAGTGTTTCCACGATTCCAAAGACTTTGTGTGATTTGTTAGGTTTCCGTGATTTTGATGATTGCTCTCTAAACTTGCACCTTGCGGATTCCACTATAAAAGAAACCTATGGGAAGAATTAATGATGTTCTTATTGTTGCAAATGGGAATTATGTGCCCGCATATTTTATTGTTCTTGACATAGATTGCAATCCTTCATGTCCTATTATTCTTGGTAGACCTTTCCTTAAAACGATTGTTGCAATTATTGATATGAAGGAAGGAAATATTAGATTCCAATTTCCATTAAGAAAAGGCATGGAACACTTTCCTAGAAAGAAAATTAAATTACCTTATGAATCTATTATGAGAGCCACTTATGGATTGCCTACCAAAGATGGCAATACCTAGATCTATTCTTGCTTGTTATGCCTAGCTAGGGGCGTTAAACGATAGCGCTTGTTGGGAGGCAACCCAATTTTATTTTTATTCCTTGCTTTTTGCTCCTGTTTAGTAATAAATAAATTATCTAGCCTCTGTTTTTGTTGTGTTTTTTGTGTTTAATTAGTGTTTGTGCCAAGTAGAACCGTTGGGAAGACTTGGGGAAAGTCTTGTTGAACTTGCTGTAAAAAAACAGAAACTTTAGCGCTTACTAGAACTGCTGTCATTTTTATTTGGAAAGTGATATTTAGTTAATTATTTTTGAATATGATTAATAGATAAATTCCTCACGTCCAGCTATTTATTTTATAATTTTTGGGGTTCCAGATGTTGCGCTAGCTACAGATTACTACAGACTGTTCTGTTTTTGACAGATTTTGTTTTTTGTGTGTTGTTTGCTTATTTTGATGAATCTATGGCTAGTAAAATAGTTTATGAACCATAGAGAAGTTGGAATACAGTAGGTATAACACCCATATAAATAAATAATGAGTTCATTACAGTACCTTGAAGTGGTCTTTTGTTTTCTTTCGCTAACGGAGCTCACGAGTTTTTCTACTTTAAGTTTTGTGTTGTGAAGTTTTCATGTTTTGGGTAAAGATTTCATGGATTATGGAACAAGGAGTGGCTGGAGCCTAAGCTTGGGGATGCCCATGGCACCCCCAAGATAATCTAAGGACACCTAAAAGCCAAAGCTTGGGGATGCCCCGGAAGGCATCCCCTCTTTCGTCTACTTCTATCGGTAACTTTACTTGGAGCTATATTTTTATTCGCCACATGTATGTGTTTTGCTTGGAGCGTATTGTATGAATTGAGTCTTTGCTTATTAATTTACCACAATCATCCTTCCTGTACACACCTTTTGAGATAGCCATACATGATTTGGAATTTCTTAGAATACTCTATGTGCTTCGCTTATATCTTTTGAGTTATATAATTTTGCTCTAGTGCTTCACTTATATCTTTTAGAGCACGGTGGTGGATTTGTTTTATAGAAACTATTGATCTCTCATGCTTCACTTAGATTATTTTGAGAGTCTTAATAGCATGGTAATTTGCTTAAAATCCTAATATGCTTGGTATGCAAGATTAATAATAAAACTTTCTTATGAGTGTGTTGAATACTAAGAGAAGTTTGATGCTTGATGATTGTTTTGAGATATAGAGGTAATAATATCAAAGTCGTGTTAGTTGAGTAGTTGTGAAATTGAGAAATACTTGTGTTGAGGTTTGCAAGTCCCGTAGCATTCACGTATGGTAAATGTTATGCAACAAATTTGAAACATGAGGTGTTATTTGATTGTCTTCCTTATGAGTGGCGGCCGGGGACGAGCGATGGTCTTTTCCTACCAATCTATCCCCCTAGGAGCATTCGCGTAGTACCGAGGTTTTTGATGACTTGTAGATTTTTGCAATAAGTATGTGAGTTCTTTATGACTAATGCTGAGTCCATGGATTATACACACTCTCACCCTTCCATCCTTGCTAGCCCCTTCGGTACCGTGCATTGCCCTTTCTCACATTGAGAGTTGGCGCAACTTCGCCGGTGCATCCAAACCCCGTGATATGATACGCTCTTTCACACATAAACCTCCTTATATCTTCCTCAAAACAGCCACCATACCTACCTATTATGGCATTTCCATAGCCATTCTGAGATATATTGCCATGCAACTTTCCATCATTCCGTTCATCATGACACATTCATCATTATCATATTGCTTAGCATGGTCATGTAGTTGACATAGGATTTGTGGCAAAGCCACCATTCATAATTCTTTCATACATGTCACTCTTGGTCCATTGCATATCCTGGTACACCGCCGGAGGCATTCATATAGAGTCATCTTTGTTCTAGTATCGAGTTGTAATCATTGAGTTGTAAATAAATAGAAGTGTGATGATCATCATTTTCTAGACCATTGTCCCAAGTGAGGAATATAAAAAAGGGAGAAAGGCCATAAAAAGGAAAAGGCCCAAAAAAGAGAAAGGCCATAAAAAAAAGAAAAGGCCCAAAGAAAAAAATGAGAGAAAAAGAAAGAAGGGACAATGTTACTATCCTTTGCCACACTTGTGCTTCAAAGTAGCACCATGATCTTCATAGTAGAGAGTCTCTCATGCTATCACTTTCATATACTAGTGGGAATTTTTCATTATAGAACTTGGCTTGTATATTCGAACAATGGGCCTCCTCAAGTGCCCTAGGTCTTCGTGAGCAAGCAAGTTGGATGCACACCCACTAGTTTCTTTTGTTGAGCTTTCATACATTTATAGCTCTAGTGCATCCGTTGCATGGCAATCCCTACTCCTTGCATTAACATCAATCGGTGGGCATCTCCATAGCACATTGATTAGCCTCGTTGATGTGATACTTCCTCCTTTTTTGTCTTCTCCACATAACCCCCCTCATTATATTCTATTCCACCTATAGTGCTATGTCCATGGCTCGCGCTCATATATTGCGTGACAGTTTATAGGTTTGAGATTACTAAAGTATGAAACAATTGCTTGGCTTGTCATCGGGGTTGTGCATGATGATAGCATTCTTGAGTGACGAAAATGAAACATGACTAAACCATATGATTTTGTAGGGATTAACTTTCTTTGGCCATGTTATTTTGAGAAGACATAATTGCTTAGTTAGTATGCCTGAAGTATTATCATTTTTATGTCAATATTAACTTTCGTCTTGAATCTTTCGGATCTGAATATTCATACCACAATGAAGAAGAATTACATTAAAATTATGCCAAGTAGCACTCCGCATCAAAAATTCTGTTTTTATCATTTACCTACTCGAGGACGAGCAGGAATTAAGCTTGGGGATGCTTGATACGTCTCCAACGTATCTATAATTTTTGATTGCTCCATGATATATTATCTATTGTTTTGGACATTATTGGGCTTTATTATCCACTTTTATATTATTTTGGGACTAACCTATTAACCGGAGGCCCAGCCCAGAATTGCTATTTTTTTGCCTGTTTTAGGGTTTCGAAGAAAAGGAATATCAAACGGAGTCCAAACGGAATGAAACCTTTGGGAACGTGATTTTCTCATGGAATACAACTCAGGATACTTGGACCCTACATCAAGACACGTAACAGGAGGCCACGAGGTAGGGGGGCGCGCCTACCCCCCCCCCCCCCCAGACGCGCCCTCCACCCTTGTGGGCCCCCTGTTGCTCCACCGACGTACTTCTTCCTCCTATATATATCCACGTACCCCTAAACAATCAGAGCAGGAGCCAAAACCCTAATTCCACCATCGTAACTTTCTGTATCCACGAGATCCCATCTTGCGGCCTGTTCCGGAGCTCTGCCGGAGGGGGCATCGATCACGGAGGGCTTCTACATCAACACCATAGCCCCTCCGATGAAGTGTGAGTAGTTTACCTCAGACCTACGGGTCCATAGTTAGTAGCTAGATGGCTTCTTCTCTCTTTTTGGATCTCAATACAATGTTCTCCCCCTCTCTCGTGGAGATCCATTCGATGTAATCTTCTTTTTGCGGTGTGTTTGTTGAGACCGATGAATCGTGGGTTTATGATCAAGTCTATCTACGAATAATATTTGAATCTTCTCTGAATTCTTTTATGTATGATTGGTTATCTTTGCAAGTCTCTTCGAATTATCAGTTTGGTTTGGCCTACTAGATTGATCTTTCTTGCAATGGGAGAAGTGCTTAGCTTTGGATTCAATCTTGCGGTGTCCTTTCCCGGTGACAGTAAGGGCAGCAAGGCACGTATTGTATTGTTGCCATCGAGGATAACAAGATGGGGTTTTCTTCATATTGCATGAGTCTATCCCTCTACATCATGTCATCTTGCTTAAGGCGTTACTCTGTTTTTAACTTAATACTCTAGATGCATGCTGGATAGCGGTCGATGAGTGGAGTAATAGTAGTAGATGTAGGCAGGAGTCGGTCTACTTGTCTCGGACGTGATGCCTATATACATGATCATACCTAGATTCTCATTACTCTGCTCAGTTCTGTCAATTACTCAACAGTAATTTGTTCACCCACCGTAGAATACTTATGCTCTCGAGAGAAGCCACTAGCGAAACCTATGGCCCCTGGGTCTATCTTTACCATATCAATCTCCTACTACTTAGTTATTTACTTCGCTATTTACTTTGCCTTTATTTTACTTTGCATCTTTATCATAAAAATACCAAAAATATTATCTCATCATATCTATCAGATCTCACTCTCGTAAGTGGCCCTATAGGGATTGACAACCCCTATTTGCGTGGTTGCGAGGATTTATTTGTTTTGTGTATGTGCGAGGGACTCGCGCGTAGCCTCCTACTGGATTGATACCTTGGTTCTCAAAAACTGAGGGAAAAACTTACGCTACTTTGCTGCATCATCCCTTCCTCTTCGGGGAAAACCAACACAGTGCTAAAAGAGGTAGCAAGTGGCAAGCAGACTTGTGGGCCTACTAAGTTGACGGGGACGGAGGGCTTTGTCAACTTAGTCAATATGCACGATTCTACCTCCAGTGACCGTACGATGTCCATCCAATGGTCGTAGTGCTTCTTCAACCTCTGGTCTTCTTACTCCAGCTGCCCAAACCAGCGCCGGTCGTGCCTCGTGCTCCTGCCTCCCGTGGCCGGCTGCGATGCCGCGGAGGCCTCACCGCCCCCTACTACTCCAACCGCTGGTGTAGCGACCAGACCTCAAACGGTCCAATCTCTATGCTCCGGTGTCATCCCTGGATCAGTAATGCTGACACCACACAGTACTTGAAGGATTTATAACAAAGTAGCAATCACACACTTATTACATCGAGTGTCTCAAAAGAGAACTTATTACAATGAATATGGCTTAAGGCCATCTAATAACGCTAACAACGGAAGGCTTGGAAGATAAGTGAGTCCATCAACTCCAACGGCATCACTGAGTATAGAACCATGACCTAAAAGGCACCTTACTCATCGTCTGAAAAGTCTGCAACATGAACATTGCAGCCCGAAAATGGATCAGCACATGGAATATGCTGGCAATGTAACACACAGAGAGCAATGAAAGAATAAGGCTATACTACATGCATATTTGGCTGGTGGAAAGCTCTATGGTTACAGTTTTGCATAAAGCCATTTTTTCCCTACTGCAAAGGAATAATTTTTTATTTAACTATCAAGGTAGTTGTTAAACATTGAGAGTGTAGACACGCTCTCAATCCCAATTAAACATCATCATTAAAACCCAACAAAATTAATTTAGAGTAACATGATGAGATTCACATGATAATCCAAGTACTAGATACTCAAGATGTCCATAACCGGGGACACGGCTAATCATGATTAGTTTATACACTCTGCAGAGGTTTGCGCACTTTTCCCCACAAGACTCGATCTCCTCCGTTGGGATTCTCGCACTGCATGGTGTTTGAGAAGCTAATGACCGAGACATAGTCTTTCAGAAGCGCTAGCACCTTACGAACGGGTAGACCGTACCAACCTACATCCCCTACATCTGCTAGTCTACCACTATAAGAGTTCGCACAACTTAGTCAACTATGCTAGAGCCCATAGTAGCTTGTGGCTGCACACGGAAGTTTCTAGTATGAATAATCTCATGATCCCTTTGAGCCTGGGTGGCGGTCCAAAAGAAAAACAGGCAATCGCTGGAATACCCAGGTGCCTCAATCCACCCAGATGTGTATTTAAGTTGCCACCTTAGATAAACCATTGATTTAACAAAGTCACATCTATCATAGATATCACTCACCCAATCCACGTCTACTAGCATAGCATGGCAAAATAAGTAAACATAGAAGTAACTCCCAAAGGTTTGAATATAAAACAGGTAATAGGTACTACCTCATCTACTTCCCAAAACCCACAATTTAATTAGAGCCTAATCATGCAATGTGTGAGGATTGATCTAATGCAATTAAAACTGGGTAATAGGAAGTATGATCAAAGTGTTACTTGCCTTGCTGATGATCCGCAAAACCTAGCGATTCGAAGTAACAAGCGGCGCACTCCGGGTACTCTATCGCAAACAAATAAGCATACAATAAGACTCAACTAATGCACAGGTAAAACTCGAATAAGAGAACAAACCAGATAGTTTAACTTAAGAACTCCGGTTTGCAAAAAATATCAAATCAAACGAAGCAACGAAAGACAAACGGCAAACGAAACAAGCTCCGTTTACTAATCTGAATCTAGGTCAAATTTTACAGAGGCAAAAAATTGTTTGAGTTTGTTAAACGAAAGAGGGTTTCGAGATGAAACTCCAGGCGCTTGAATCGCCTGATTCCGATAAACGAGCGAAAAGTTAAACTAAAACGAAAATCGGATCAGGAATCGCGATCGGAGAAATCGCGAATTTATCCGAGAAAAGAAAAACGACGAACAGATTAACGAACAAATGTTCGTTATCTGAACTAAACGATGAACGCGTTTGTTAACACGAATGGACGAGCAAACGCTCGCTAAATAAATAAACCGGAAAAAAACCCGATCTATTTAAAAAAATGAAAACTAGGGTTTTCTAAAAAACAAATCGGTTTTTCTCAAAAAACCGGGCGGTGGGCGGCTACCTCGGCTCGGGCTCTGGCGAAGCTCCGGCGGGGCTCCGGGCGGCGGCGGTTGGTGCGGGGCGGCGGCTCCTGGCGGCGGCGGCGTGCGGCGTGGGGTGCGGCAGTAGTGGCTCGGGGCTCCAGGGGGGCTCCGGTGGGGTTATAAAGGGGGGGCGGCCATGGCTTGGGGAAGTGCCCACGGGCGGCGGCTCAGGATCGGACTCCCGAGTCCGGCGGCTGCACGGCGGGAGGCGGCGGCGGCGGCTGGGCCGGCCTGGCTCGGCTGGGCCCTTGGCCCAGTCGGGCGCGGGTTTTTTTAAATAAATTTCGCCGAAACTAAGAAAAATTCTAGAAAAATAAATAAAAATATAAAAATGCCAAAACAAATTTTCACCGTCTAAAAAACATATTTAGAACAGGATGAACATTTTCTTGGCCCTAAATGCAATTTTTGAAAACCTTCAATTTTCCCTAAATTCAAATAAAATAGCAAATAAACCAAAATAAAATCTTATTTGATTTTATTATTAAGTCCTCAATATTTCTTTATTTTGGGAAAGTCATTTTGTTCCCTCTCTCATATTTTTGTAATAGAAATAATTGAAGATAAAATAAATAAAATCAAAAGATCCTATTTTCAAAATTTGAGAAAACTCAAATATGTAAATAACGAAATCCCCAACTCTCTCCGAGGGTCTTTGAGTTGCGTGAAATTTTTAGGATCAGCCAAAAAGAAATAAAATATGATATGCAATGATGATCTATTGTATAACATTCCAAATTGAAAATTTGGGATGTTACAAACCTACCCCCTTTAAGATGAATCTCGCCCTCGAGATTCGGGTTGGCTAGAAAATAGGTGAGGGTGGTCCTTCAACAGATCTTCCTCTCGTTCCCAGGTGGCTTCATCCTCCGTGTGGTGGCTCCACTGAACTTTGCAAAACTTGTAACCTTGCTGCGGGTGACTCGGCTGGCATACTAAAGAATCCTAACTGGTTTCTCCTCATAGGTCAAATCACTGTCCAACTGAATCGCTTCCAGCGGCACTGTATCTCTCAGCGGTATATTAGCCATCTCTGCGTGGCACTTCTTCAACTGGGAAACATGGAACACGTCGTGAACTCCTGACAATCCGTCGAGAAACTCAAACTTGTAGGCTACTTCTCCAATATGCTCCATAACCTTGTATGGTCGTACAAAGCGTGGTGCTAACTTTCCCTTAACTCCAAAGCGCTTAACTCCTCGAAGTGGAGATACTCAAAGATAAACTCGGTCTCTGACTTCGTAAACTGTCTCCTTGCGTTTAGAATCTGCGTAGCTCTTTTGCCTGGACTGGGCTACCTTGAGCCTATTGTGAATCAATTTTACTTTCTATTCAGACTCCTTAATCAGATCCGGTCCAAACAGCTGACGGTCTCCAACTTCATCCCACGACAATGGGGTCCTGCACCTCCTTCCGTACAAGGCTTCGAAAGGGGCCATCTTCAAACTGGATTGATAACTGTTGTTACAAGAGAACTCTGTGTATGGCAAATTCTAGTCCCAACTAGATCCATAATCTAGCGCACAAGCTCTCAGCATATCCTCCAAAATCTGATTGACTCTCTCGGTTTTTCCATCTGTCTACGGACGGAAAGCTGTACTAAACTCTATCCTGGTACCCAAAGTCTCGTGCAACTGATTCCAGAACTTTGAGGTAAACTGGGTTCCTCTATCTGATACAATGCTCCTTGGAACTCCATGCAGACATACGATCCTGGTCATGTATATCTTTGCTAACTTGGCACTGGTATAGGTAGTCTTCACTAGGATGAAATGAGCTACCTTTGTCAAACGATCGACTACAACCCATATCGAGTCATAGCCTGAATGTGTTCTGGGCAATCCTGTGATAAAATCCATGCCTAGCTTATCCCACTTCCATTCGGGTATCGGCAATGGTTGTACCAATCCTGCTGGCTTCTGATGCTCTGCCTTTACTCTCTGACATACATCACAAACTGCTACATACTCTGCAATATCCTTCTTCATTCCGGTCCACTAGAAAACATCCTTCAAATCCAAATACATCTTGGTATTTCCTGGGTGAATCGAATATGGTGAATCATGGGCCTCTTGCAGAATCAACTTCCTGATCTCCGGGACATTAGGCACATAAACACGGTCTTCAAACCATAAGGTATCGTGCTCATCCTCACGAAATCCTTTAGCTTTCCCTTTGCTTATTTTCTCCTTAATAGAAACAATCTCCTTGTCAGTCTTTTGGACTTCTTTGATCTTATCCATCAAAGTAGATTAAATCTCCAATGCTGCTACATAGCCTCTCGGAACTATCTCCAAACATAGCTCGCGAAGATTTTCGGCTAACTCCCTTGGTAAATATCCCGTCATTAAGGTGTTGACTTGACTTTTACGGCTCAACGCGTCAGCTACTACGTTAGCCTTTCCA
This sequence comes from Triticum monococcum, assembly GCA_034509565.1. Taxonomy (NCBI): domain Eukaryota; kingdom Viridiplantae; phylum Streptophyta; class Magnoliopsida; order Poales; family Poaceae; genus Triticum; species Triticum monococcum. Next base: position 145,220,717 of record CM067846.1, on the reverse strand, counting down.
GGGTGATAATGCAATCTCATATCATAATCCTTGATGAGCTCCAACCATCTCCTTTGCCTGAGATTCAATTCCTTCTGTGTGAAAATGTACTTCAAACTCTTGTGATCCATGTACACCTCACAATGGTTACCAATGAGAAAATGACTCCAAGTCTTCAATGCATGCACTACGGCTGCTAACTCCAAATCATGTGTAGCATAGTGCAACTCATGGGGCTTAAGCTGTCGTGAGGCATAGGAAACAACTCTTCCTTCCTGCATAAGTACGGCTCCAAGTCCTCGACGTGAAGCATCGCAATACACCTCATAATCCTTGGTCTGATCTGGCAAAATCAACACTGGTGATGTAACCAAACGTTTCTTCAACTCCTGGAAACTGGCCTCACATTCCTCGGTCCATTTGAACTTGGTATCCTTCTTCAACAACTCCGTCATAGGCTTCGCAATCTTCGAGAAATTTTCAATGAATCTCCGGTAGTATCCTGCAAGTCCAAGAAAACTCCGGATCTCTCCAACTGTTGTTGGCGCTTCCCAATTTGTCACAGTGTCAACTTTGGTGGGATCTACTGCTATACCTTCTCCAGATATAACGTGTCCGAGAAATCCAACTTCCTTCAACCAAAACTCACATTTGCTAAACTTGGCACATAACTGATGTTCTCTGAGTTTACCAAGTACCAAACGCAAATTCTCCTTATGCTCCTCTTCATTCTTCGAGTAAACCAGGATATCATCGATCAACACTATGACGAACTTATCCAAAAACTCCATAAACACTTTGTTCATCATGTTCATAAAATATGCTTAAGCCCCATGCAGGTGTGTTAGTCAGACCAAATGACATAACGGTATACTCGTATAGCCCATACATGGTGGTAAAAGTCGTCTTAGGTATATCCTATTCTCGAATCTTCAACTAATGGTACCCTGATCGCAGATCGATCTTGGAAAATACCTTAGCTCCTTGCAATCGATCAAACAGATCATTGATCATCGGTAGTGGGTACTTGTTCTTGATGGTTACTTCATTCAATCCTCGATAATCAACAACCATCCTTAACGATCCATCCTTCTTTTCTACTAGAAGTACCGGTGATCCCCAAGGTGAAGAACTTGGGTGAATATAACCTATATCCAATAACTCCTTAATCTGCTTCTTAATCTCCTCCAAATCCTTTGCGGGCATCCTATATAGTCTCTTAGATATTGGCCCTGTGCCTGGCAAAAGCTCAATAAAAAACTCAATGTCTCTATCCGATGGCATGCCTGGCAACTCCTCTGGAAATACATCCGGGAAATCCTTTACTACTGGTACTTCCTTTTGCACAACTCCTGTTAAGCAATTTACTTGAGTCCTTTTTGGCACATGCCGGGATACATACTTGATCCTTCTCCCTTATGGGGTGGTAAGCAAAATTGACTTACTGGCACATTCAATGTTCCCTTCATACTTCGACAACCAATCCATGCCTAATATCACATCCAATCCTTGAGATTCCAATACTATTAGGTCTGAGGGAAATACATAGCTACCAATCCTTAATGGTAACCGATCACACCATAGACTAGCCATATACTCTGCTCCAGGCGAGGTTACTAACATGGGTGACCTAAGGGCTTGGGTTGGCAATTTATACTTATCCACAAATCCCCTTGATATGTATGAATGCGATGCACCAGTATCAAAAAGAACGATTGTAGTAAAAGACTTAACCAAAAACTTACCTATTACTGCATCGGGCTGGGCTTCAACCTCCTCCACATTTACGTGGTTCCCCTGTCCCCTGTTGAAAGGGTTCGGCTTCTTCCCAGAGCTTCCATTGCCATTTCCATTCTGGGATTCAGGACATTCATTGGCATAATGTCCGGTCTTCTAGCACTTAAAGCAAGTGACTTGGTTCAGGTCTCTCTTGGCTGGGGTTGATGGGTTTGTACGATTTTGGCCGTTGCTTCCTCCATTCCCATTACCATTCTTGGTGCCATTATGATTGTGCGAGCTACCTCCTCCATGGGTATGCTGAAAATGTCCTCCCGGTCTAGGGGTAAAACGTGGCTTCTACTGAGCTCCAGAATTGTACTTCCCTTGTCCATACTTCCTCTTACGGTTCTCAATTTGCTGATGCTTCCCTTCAATCATGAGAGCATGATCTACCAACTCCTGGTAGTTGTTGAAGGTTGCTACCATCAACTGCATGCTCAACTCATCATTCAGTCCTTCCAGGAACTTCTCCTACTTAGCTGCATCCGTAGCAACGTCATCTGGGGCATAACGTGCTAGCTTACTAAAGTCCTCCACATACTGGCCTACTGTCCATCCTCCTTGGCGTAAGTTGCGAAACTCTCGCTTCTTCATGGCCATAGCTCCTGCTGAAACATGGGCAGTACGGAAAGCCTGCTGTAACTGGTCCCATGTGACAGTGTCGATAGGGAAAGTGGCGGTGAAATTCTCCCACCATAATGCTGCGGGTCCTTGTAGGATCGAAAGTATGTCTAGAGGGGGGTGATTAGACTACTTGACCAAATAAAAACTTAACCTTTTCCCAATTTTAGTTCTTGACAGATTTTAGCTATTTTAGGACAAGTGAAGCAATCATCACACAATTCAAGCAAGCATGCAAAGAGTATATTGGCAGCGGAAAGTAAAGCATGCAACTTGCAAGAATGTAAAGGGAAGGGTTTGGAGAATTCAAACGCAATTGGAGACACAGATATTTTTCCCGTGGTTCGGATAGGTGGTGCTATCCTACATCCACGTTGATGGAGACTTCAATCCATGAAGGGTAACGGTTGCGCGAGTCCACGGAGGGCTCCACCCATGAAGGGTCCACGAAGAAGCAACCTTGTCTATCCCACCATGGCCATCGCCCACGAAGGACTTGCCTCACTAGCGGTAGATCTTCATGAAGTAGGCGATCTCCTTGCCCTTACAAACTCCTTGGTTCAACTCCACAATCTTGTTGGAGGCTCCCAAGTGACACCTAGCCAATCTAGGAGACACCACTCTCCAAGAAGTAACAAATGGTGTGTTGATGATGAACTCCTTGCTCTTGTGCTTCAAATGATAGTCTCCCCAACACTCAACTCTCTCTCATAGGATTTGGATCTGGTGGAAAGAAGATTTGAGTGGAAAGCAACTTGGGGAAGGCTAGAGATCAAGATTCATATGGTAGGAATGGAATATCTTGGTCTCAACACATGAGTAGGTGGTTCTCTCTCAGAACATATGAGTTGGAAGTGTAGATGTGTTCTGATGGCTCTCTCCACGAGTGAAGAGGAGGTGGAGGGGTATATATAGCCTCCACACAAAATCCAACCGTTACACACAATTTACCAATCTCGGTGGGACCGAATCAATAAACTTGGTCAGACCAAAATAGTAAACCTAGTGACCGTTAGAGATTTTCGGTGGGACTGACATGCAACTCGGTAGGACCGATTTTGTTAGGGTTAGGGCATAACGTAATCTCGGTGAGACCGATTACACAAACTCGGTGAGACCGATTTTGGTAATAATCTAACCAGAGAGTTGGTCAGGTAAACTCGGTGGGACCAATTTGCTCTTTCGGTGAGACCGAAATGTTACAAAAAGGAAACACTGAATTTACATTGCAATCTCGGTGGGACCGATCCGCTCTTTCGGTGAGAACGAAAAGTTACGAAAGGGAAACAGAGAGTTTGCAATCCCATCTTGGTGAGACCGAGATCCCTATCGGTAGAACCAATTTGCTAGGGTTTGGCAATGGCTATGACAAGTGAAACTCGGTGACGCCGGGTTGAAAGAATCGGTAGGGCTGAGTTTGGCTTAGGGTTTAGGTCAAATGTGGATATGGGAAAGTAGTTGAGGGTTTTGGAGCATATCACTAAGCACATGAAGCAAGAGGCTCATTAAGCAACACCTCATCCCTCCTTGATAGTATTGGCTTTTCCTAAAGACTCAATGTGATCTTGGATCACTAAAATATAAAATGAAGAGTCTTGAGCTTTTGAGCTTGAGCCAATCCTTTGTCCTTAGCATTTTGAGGGTTCCACTTTCACCATCCATGCCATGCCAATCATTGAGCTTTCCTGAAATAATCATCTTGGAATAGCATTAGCTCAATGAGCTATATGTTGTTATGAATTACCAAAACCACCTAGGGATAGTTGCACTTTCAATATCCCCCTTTTTGGTAATTGATGACAACATATAGATCAAAGCTTCGACAAATGATAATAAGCATGAAATATATCATCCCTTTGAGAAGTATGTGATAAGTAAGAGCTCCCCCTAAATTTGTGCATATTTAAGATTTGCTTTGGACTGCAAATGCACAAAGAGTTAGAGTCATGGGTTACTCTTCCATGTCACATACATCTTGGTGGAGCGCTTAAAATGATAAGAATGAAATACATGCACTCATCACCAAGAAAAGTGAATGATCACATAAGATAGATAAGATAATAGCATTCACCAAGCATTAAGTGTAGCTTATGATCAAACACATGATCATCAATGTCTCACAGATAACGGCATAGTATCTCAAGCACTCAAAAGCAAACCAAGTTCGAAGAACCACCAAATAAAGCAAGAGAGAAAAAACAACACTCTCTCTCTCTCTCGAAGCCTATGATCTATACATTTTTCTCCCCCTTTGGAAACAAGTTACCAAAAAGTTCCTAGAAAATGCATAGTGCTAGATCGACTCTCAGGCTTGATCTTCTGGTGGTGGTGGAGTCCGAAGCACTCCAAGGACGAAGCCTTCTGTAGACGTGGTTGGAGTTGAGGCTGAAGTAGATGCTGGAGCTGGTGGAACTGAAGCTGTAGCTGGTGCAGAAGTGGTGGCTCTAGTGTCAGCAACTGGCACTGCATGTGATCTCTGAGCTCTTGGCACTCTGGCAAATGCATCAGTTGTAGTCTTGCCTCTCCTCTCATGCATGTCATCCTGAAGTTGTTCCACTGCAGACTGAATCTCTGTTACTTTGACATCCAAGTCATAGAACTTTTGTTCCATGATCCTCTCTAAGCTCTGCTGATTCTGAGTGAGGGTGGCCAGTCCTTGCTCAATCCTCAGTGTGGATGCAATCAAGTAACCAAGCTGCTCTTGTTTGGTTTTCAAGAAATACTCAGATGCCTCCTCTTGAGTTGGCATCTTGGCAGCTTTCTCCTTCCTTGCCTGCTCCTTCTTTGCTTGTGCTTGAACTGATGATGCTTCATTCTCATTCATCACAACTTGGTTGTCCTCAAAGTCTGGATGAATAGGCAAGTGTTCCTTGTCCAACAAGTATATGCCTGTGCCCATCTTTGAGTTGATTAATTCCTGAATCTGAGGGGCATAACCACAGCTCCTCTTTTGATCTACTGCAGTCCTCTTGATAGTTTCTACTATGAGGCTCATGACCTTGAATTTCTGAGGCACATCAAATACATGAAGCAAATTGATTGCATGGCCTCTGATCATCTTGTGATCACCTGACTTGGGCAACAGAGTGTGCCTAAGGATCCAGATAATGGTTGGCAGCCCTGACAGAAGATAATGCACAGACCCAAACTTGAAAGTATCAAGTGCCTCGTTTGGAATTTCCTTGTACATATTGGACATAGAGTTGTGGTCCATCTTCTTCTTGGCATAGATATCCAAGTCATCCTCATGCTCCTCGTATTTCTCTTTGGGGCAGACTTGGGCTTGGAGGAAGCTTTGGGTGCTTCTTTGGGCTTGGATGCAGCAGCCCATGTCCTGATAGCATCACCCATAAGTTTAGGTGCCTTAGGTGCTGGTGCAGCAACCTCTTCTTCTTCCTCTTCTTCCATGATGGAAGCCTTTCCAAGCACTCTGGCTACGGTCTTCTTGACCCTTTCCTTTCTTTTCTTTCCTTCAGCAGCAACTGGCTCTATGGTTGCAGGCTTTTCAGGAATCTGAGTTGAAGCTCTCGCCTTTGGCATAGGCTGCCTACCTGCTGGCCTTTTGAATTTTAAGCCTGGCTTTGAGCCTTGAGCTGAGCCATATTCCTTCTTGAGAACAACTCTCTTTGATGTGGCTTCCTCTTCCTCTGCCACATAATCTTCATCCTCAGAATCTGAAGTTCTCTTCTTCCTCTGTCTGGTGGCAGCTTTTGGCAAATTGCTTGGGGTACTTCTGCTGCCATCATCTGAAGAGCTGGAGGCACTAGTGCCCTCACTCATGAGCACCTGCTCTTCTGATCTGTTCTGGCTGTCACTCTGATCGGACATGATGTAAAAGCTGACTGCTGACCCTGTGAAGAGTTTATAGATGAGGTAGAGTGGATGAGCATCACAAAATGCAGAGATTTTTGCAAAAGAATGATTCAAAAACTTAGTTTTAGTTTCCCACTGAAATCATCTCGGATCTACCGAACTTTAAACTCGGTGATACCGAAGCAGTTTTGGAACCTAAACTAGTGAACTTGGTCAGACCGAGTCACAGTTCGGTGGCACCGAGACTGCTAGGGTTTCACAAAGTTCCAAAATCGGTCACACCGATAAGTAATTCTCGGTCAGACTGAGTTTCACTTGTGCAATGGCATAAGCCAAATTGGTGGGACCGAGTTTTTCAACTCGGTGGGTCCGAGATGGTTTCGGCGGAAACCTAACCCTAAAATTTTCGAATCAATCCTATTCTACAAACACATTGACTGGATAAGAGTGTTTCAATCGTGGCAAGAATCATTAAGAACACAATGTGCTAGGAATCAGATTGGGGATAGCACAAAGATCGAGTCCATACCCTAGTTCGGCGGAGACTCGCTATGGCGGCAACGGCGGGGTTGAATTCCATTGACAGCGATGGAGACCAGCGACTGGAGGCGGCTGGCGGTGAGGAGACGATCCAGAGACCACGTTGGCAGGGCGAGCTATCGCGCGGGCGAAGGGGTTCGGAGAAATTTCCAAGTTTTTGCCTGTGACTATATATAGCCCGACCCTGTCGGTGTGACCGAGTGGAACAACTCGGTGGCACCGAGATGCAAAACTATATACCATTGTTGCAACTCGGTGTGACCGAATGATTCAAATCGGTTGCACCGAGATCGAAAATTCAGATCAACTTAATGATCTCGGTAGGACCGAAAGTAGGATATCGGTCAGACCGAGAATCACAAAGAGGTTTTGGAAGTTTAAGTCTATGACGAATCGGGGACTCCGAGTGCTCCTCACACGGAGTGGTTCGAATCTGACTTGATCAAATTTTGTGATGTAGCATGAATAGAGTTTGAGACGAGGAAAGCATAGATAGCTAGAGGAGGTTCTTAGGCATTCTTGTCCATCCACTTGGCAAAAGGAAATAAAACCAAACAATCAAAACAACAAGTGGATGTCCTCGAATGAGTAAAATATGCAACCAACATGCTCACACAATAAGATGGCAATTGAAATATGTGACAAAGCATGCACAACCAATTCTAGCATCTATCAAGCAATTGGCGATGACTAGGTCATCTATATATGAGTATATTGACTTAGGAGTCAAGTGAGAACACTTGATCATAGGTCATACTCATCGTTTAAGCTCAAGTGGGGTTACCACTTTTACATAAAGCATTGTTGTGTCCACATCTTTAGAGTTGCTTTAGCTCAAGTCTTAGAGTAAAGCTCCCCCTAGATGTGATATCCCCCCTAAGAGGGATGAACTAACCTTGGGTTTTGTCGATGATGACTTCATGTAGATGTTGAAGATGTGGATGCTCAATGTTGATGTAGATCACTTGGAGCTATCCATTTGAGTGAATTGCACTTTCAATACCTACATGGGTTAGTCCCACAAGGAACAAACAAGGATATCCATAGACATAGAGTGATGCACACACAAGATGATGTCCATGAAAACTTTTAGGTTACCTTGTCCCTTGTCTTACCAACAAGAGGGTTTGTGACTCCTTGAACTAGTGCAAGATGTGGAAGTTGATTGCACTTGTTCTTGCCAAAATGATAAGAGTTAAGTATGTTGGCGGAGTCACCCTCAAGAACTCTCTAGTTCTTCTTCTTTTGGATCCACACCATCTTGATGGGAATCCTTGGAGTTGTAGTCATACTTGATGAAGTGGAACTTGAAGTGGTCTTGGGAATCCACTTGACTAAGGTCTTAGGAGCTTCTTCAAATGCATCAATTTCCTCTTAAAGCTTGTCCTTGCCTTTTTGCTTGTAGTCTTGTGGTGGAAGATCATCTTGAGCTTGTCCCCTTGAAGGAAGTATCATACTTCTCTTGTTGAGGAACAAACTTTGTCTTGGGGTATTGATCTTCTTCCCACTCAACTCCATTGGCATTGAACTTTCGTTCAAAACCAACACCTTGATTCTTCCGGTGCCTTCCTTGCTTGCGCACAATTTCCTTGAATTGCTTACTCCCGGCAAGGCTTTTGTACACTCCTTTCTCTATAATTCCCTTCAATAAGCTATTTTCTTTCTCAAGTGTAACTTGGCTAAGAGAATCATTAGTGGAATCAAGAGAACTACTAGAAGCAACAATATTGGATTTAGCATGATCATTGTTACTACTAGAGGAAGAATCTTTCTTGTTCTTGTTACTAGACTCGACTTGAGGCATGTAAGTGGATAAGTGTAAACGCTTGGCAATGTAAGAAGAACTTTCTTGCGGAGATCATCATTGATTGCCTTTAAAAACTCATGCTCTTGCTCAAGATTGAGCTTTTCAAAGCGTAACTTCTCATGAGCTCTTAAAAGTTCTCGATGATCTTCGAAGATAGTTTCATGAGCTAACTTAAGAGTGTTTAGTTATTTAGTTAGAGCCTCAATCTTCTCCTTATCATTGTCATTCGTTTTATCTTGATTAGCATGATTAATTGATGTTTCATCATAGTATTCATCACTAGAGTTGTCAACAACCAAATCATCATCACCTAACAAGTCATCTTCATCACTATTAAAATCAACATACTCGGGGTGTGTTACCTTAGGACCTTTTGTCGGATTCTCGGGTTCCGACGGACCCTTAAGGTTCGAACACTGGGGTGCGCGCGGAAATCACGCCTTCTACCTCCCCGTCTCGCAAAGATCTAAAACTACTAAAAGAACTTCACAAGGGACACAAGATTTATACTGGTTTGGGCCACCGTTGCGGTGTAATACCCTACTCCAGTGTGTGGTGGTTGGATTGCCTCTTGGGGCTGATGATGACAAACAAGACAAGGAAGAACAGCCTCGCGAGGGTCTGTTCTTGACTGGGGCGATGAACTGCTAGGAGGAGTCCAGTCACCCTTCTCTCTCTCTCTTATTTCGATCCCCCCTACCATGTGGGTGGCTGGCCCTATTTATAGAGGCCCTGGTCCTCTTCCCAAATATCGAGCGGGAAGGGAGCCAACACTGGCGGGCTAATTTGAAGGGGGACAACAAGTATCAACTATGCTGACAAAAGCAGTCTCCGCCTGCGCAAAGCTCTGGTGATGACGCCGCCTTGGGCTCCACGGTGACCTCCGTCTCGTACTCCTCCTGGTCTTGGCCTTGTTGCGCCGAAATGGCAACCTTTGCCTGATGCCTCGGTACTCCGCGGCTGCGCTTGCCCCCTTTGCACCAAAGAGGAAAGAAGGATGCTACGCGCGCTGGCACCCGCCTGGCGCCCTGGGTCGTCATGGCTTGCGTCATGTGCACCTCGCGAGGTGCCCCGCCTTGATCTCTCCGCCTCCTCGCGAGCCAACCTGACGAGGCCGTGCCTGAGGAAGCTCTATGTCGTTCGCCTCACGAGGCTTGGCCACTCGCGAGGGTCTTGAGCCTTGTGTTGATGGAGATGGGCCATGCTGGGCCTCCTTTGAGCCATGCCGCTGGCCGCAGGCAGGCAAGTCTGGGGACCCCCGTTCCCAGAACACCGACAGTAGCCCCCGGGCCCGAGGCGCGCATGGACATGGCCGTGCCGAGAGGCGAAAGGGCAAGGGAGAAGCACCGCAGGCCCTAACAGCCTGCGGCCTTGGGCGCCGTGGCGGTTGATGGGACGTGGGCGTCTCCACTTCCCCACGACGCCTCGGTGACCGCACGAGGTGGACAAGTCCCTGCATGCAGATCGTGTCATAATTACCTGTGATCGTGGAGGCCGGCGGTTGGCCTTCGCCGGCTATAAGTACAGCACGGCGCATGCCCTTCCAGTCCATCTCTTCTTGTTTTCTCCTTTGCCTCAATTCTTGCCCCGCCTTGGCGTGATGGCTCCATCGAGGAGGTACTCGGCTGCGGAGAAGGGGAAGGCCCTCCAGGTTGATCCTACCTCTCCCCCACCCAAGCGCGGTCGTGGGCGTCTTGGGAAGCATCCGGTGGCCGCCTCGGTAGCGTTTGGTAGTCATGGTGGCGGCTCCCAGCGCGGCGGCGGGCAAGCCGTTGTGGCCGAGGGACGCGCCTGGGTTGCGCGCTCCCCCAGGCCGCGCTTTCGCGCTGCTCAGGCGCTGCCTGAGTTTGTCGTCTGGTCGGTGGAGCCGACTAGCGCCCGGCTCCAACTCCCTCGCTTCCTTCTTGGTGAACTCCCGGCCGGTGCTCCTGGTGGCCTCTGGCTCCAGGCGGAGGGCTGCTGCAGCAGGTCCTCGTGGGCCACGCTGGAGGTCTCAGCCAACGGGGGCCTGGCCTTAACTCGTGGCTGGTAGGCGTTCGCCCGCGCTCGCGGCCTGGGGCGCCGGTGCACCCTGCATTTCAGGTTTGACGGCGACGCCACCCTCTATGTGCGGGTGTTTGGGGAAGATGGTCGCCGCGCGGGGTGTTGCCCTGAGGACGACGACCACGGCCGAGGGCCCCGCCCCAACGGTGATGGAGGAGATAGCGCCCGCGCGGATGGCGGCGCTCGAGACTCCCCGAGCTTCGTCAGCTCTTCCTCAAGCGACTCCTCCAGCGGTGGCCGTAGTCAACCCCCACGCCGTCGAGCTTGCTTGGGAGGTGATGGCTCGTCCGCCCGCCGTCGTGCCCCGGTGAAGCGCGAGAGGGAGTCTCCTTGAGGTCCGGAGGTAGCCCGGGTCGCCTCCGCGGGCTGATGTGAGGAGGGCTGCACCGGACTCATCCCTTCCTTTCTCTTTTGTTTCCTGTGTAAGACAAAACAGCTGCATGGAGCCCCACTGGGGCGTGTCGGGAATTATTGTTGTTTTAGCCATTACCTTGATCTTATTTTTGCGCCTCTTAACTATACGCCTGTGCGTAAATAGTCTTTGACCCCTGCCGGGGGCAACCGACCCAGGCCCTGTGTGCGCGTCGCGGTGCCCGAGGGGCACGGACTAGACGGGTGCTCCTGTAACGTGCCCGGGCCATGAAGCCTTCCAGCGGCTAGAGCAGAAACGCTCGCGAGGACGTTTGAGTACCATCCCTCGCGAGGTCGTTTATGAGAGAAACCAAAGCGAGGAGCGAAAATCGACGAACCACAAATCAGCAATAGTGACAACTTCAATAAGACTTCAAATGCAAGTAAACACATCAACTGCGGAAAGCAATGAAAAAGCCGCGTCCGGCACCTAATCTAGTCTTCGACGTCTTCTCACCAGCGCGGAGCTAAGTGCTGCCACTGGGCATGGGAGGGAGCCCCAGGGCCTGAGGCCGGCGCTCCTGAGACTCCGGGGCGTGTACAGCCCCACTCATTATTATGTGAGAGTGTCACAGGGAGGCGAGCTTCACAGGCATTGGCCTTGCTTCATAGGCTCCGGGCCTTTTCCATAACGCGATAGTTTCACAGGCACTCGCCTTGCTTCACAGGCTCTGGGCCTTTTCCAAAAAGTGATAGTCTTCACAGGCACTCGCCTTGCTTCACAGGCTCTGGGCCTTTTTCCAAAACGTGATAGTCTTCACAGGCACTCGCCTTGCTTCACAGCCTCTGGGCCTTTTCCAAAACATGATAGTCTTCACAGGCACTCGCCTTGCTTCACAGGATCTGGGCCTTTTCCAAAACGCGATAGTCTTCACAGGCACTCACCTTGCTTCACAGGCTCTGGGCCTTTTAGGGGTAGAACCTCCGGAAGTGCTGGATGTTCCACGCGTTCTGGATCGGCTCCCCCTCTTGAGTCTCCAAGTGCACGGAGCCTGGCCTGGAAACATGAACAACCTTGAACGGGCCCTCCCACATGGGAGAGAGCTTGTGCAGCCCTTCCCTGGAGAGAACCCGCCTGAGTACAAGGTCTCCTACCTCGAGGGTCCTGGGGCGGATGTTGCGGTAGTGATATCGTCGTAGCGCCTGTTGGTACCTTGCCGCTCGCAGCGCGGCTTCCCGGCGGCGTCCCTCCCCTAGTACGAGGTCCATCCCCCGCATGGCGTCCTACTGCGCCTCATCGAACGCCAGGACCCGCGTGGAGCGATGTCTGACCTCATGAGGAAGGACTGCTTCGGCTCCATAGACCAGGAAGAACGGGGTCTCCCCAGTTGGTTTGGTTGCGGTTGTGCGGATGGACCACAACACGGACTGGAGCTCGTCATACCAGCCTCTGCCAAAGGCCTCCAGCTTCTTCTTGAATGTCCTGGTCTTGAGGCCTCTCAGGACCTCCGCGTTGGCTCGTTCGGCCTGCCCATTGCTTCGCGGGTGTGCCACCGAAGCGTAGCATATCTGTGTCCCAAGGTTAGCACAATATGTTTTGAAGAGATTACTGGTGAACTGTGAACCGTTGTCTGTGATTATGCAATTCGCCACCCCGAACTGGCTCACGATACCCCTGATGAACTTGACCGCGGAGCCAGCGGGGATGGTACGGACAGCCTCCACTTCTGCCCACTTGGTGAACTTGTCGATGGCGACGTAGAGGTAACGGTAGCCCCCTGGCGCCCGAGGGAACGGGCCCAGAATATCCAACCCCCAAACTGCGAATGGCCACGAGATGGGTATTGTCTGCAGGCCCCCCGCCGGTTGATGGATTTGCTTGGAATGAAACTGGCAGGCCTCTCAAGCCTTTAGCAATTCGATCGCGTCGTTGAGCACGGTGGGCCAATAGAACCCGCTACGGAATGCCTTGCCGACGATGGTCCGTGATGATGAGTGGTGTTTGCAGTCTCCGCCGTGTATGTCCTCCAGTAGTTCCTTTCCTTGCTCCCTGGAGATCCAGTGCAGAGATACACCGTTTGGTCACTTCCGGTAAAGTTCTCCATCTCTGATGCAGTATGTTGTGGCCTGCCGCGCCACACGCTCCGCTTCCTCTTCCTTTTCCGGTAGGGCCCCTTGCGTTAAATAACTTCGGAGTTCTGCGATCCAGCACTCCTCCTGAGGTTCCATCGCCAGGAGCAGGCATGCTCCTGAGGTCGGCCCACAGACCGGGGCTCCCGAGGCTGGCGGCTGGGGGAGCTCCTCTCGAGACTGAGCGGTGTTTGATAACGTCGGTTGTGCTGAGGGTTTGAAGAGCCGCTCTTCGAAGACGCCGGGTTCCTGCGGCAACCGCCTGGATGCCCGTCCGGCTATGTCGTCAGCTTCCTGATTGGTGCCACGGGGCACGTGCTTCAGCTCCAGCCCCCAGAACTGCTTTTCCATTCTACGGACCTTCGCTAAGTAGGCCTCCATATGCTCTTCCTTTGGCTCGTACACCTTGTTGGAGAAATTGACTAGGAGCTGCGAGTCGCCCTTGACGGTGACGCGTTTCACTCCCAGGGCTACTGCGGCCTTTAACCCGGCTATCAGTCCCTCATACTCTGCAATGTTGTTGGAGACCTTTTCACCTTTCTGGAAACAGAGCTGCACGGCATAGTAGAGCTTATCCTGAGTGGGTGATATCAGCACCGCACCAGCCCCCGCCCCGTTTCTGGAGAACGCCCCATTGATGTACATGACCCAGCCTTCCGGCGCCTCACTCCCTGGAGAGAGGGACCGATCCTCGTTGTCCCTGAGGCCTGGCGCCTCCACCCATTCCGCTATGAAATCCGCCAACGCTGCTCCTTTAATGACCCTGGTTGTGCTGAACTCGAGCTGAAACGCCTGCAGCTCCATGTTCCACTCGGCGACCCTTCCGGCTGAGCTAGGGCTCCTAAGCACTCTCTCCAGGGGCTACGATGAGACGACCTTGATGGGATGAGCTTGGAAGTAGTGATGCAGCTTGCGTGAGGCTACCAGCAGCGCGAGGAGGAGCTTTTGAGGCATTGGGTACCGTGCCCTCGCGTCCCATAACACCGTGCTAACAAAGTAGACGGGATGCTCAACAAGGCTGAGAGTATCTGGGGCCGCGGCGCCCTCGGGAGGCAAGGGCGCCTCGCGAGATGACGTGGCCTCGGGAGGTGGACCATCCGGGCGTGCAGCCTCACCTGCCTCTGGTGCATTCTTCGGCAGCTGACCCTCCTCAGTTGCGGTTGCGGCTTCTGTAGGCTTTCCTTGTTCCCGTTTTGTCTTGCCTCGGGCTGCCGCTGCGGTCTTGACTTGGCGTTCCTCCCTAACCGCCACCAGGGCTGCGCTGGCGGAGTAGGGAGTGGCAGCGAGATAAAGCAGCAAGGGCTCTTGAGGGTGCGGAGCCACCATGACTGGGGGACTGGTCAGGTACCTCTTGAGATCCTGAAACGCCTTATCTGCCTCTTCAGTCCATTCAAAGGGCCCCTTTTTCTTCATCAGCTGAAAGAAAGGCAGCGCTCGCTCCCCTAATTTGGAGATGAAGCGCCCTGGCGCGGTCACGGGCCCAGTGAGCTTCTGCATTTCCCTGAGCGTCTTTGGCGGACTCATGTCCTTGACCGCCTTGACCTTCCCGGGGTTGGCCTTGATGCCACGATGGGACACGAGGAATCCCAAAAGCTTGCCTGAGGGGACGCCAAACACACATTTCTCCAGGTTGAGCCGCAGGTTTACTGCGTCGAGGCTCGCGAAGGTCTCCTCCAGGTCTTGTATCAGGGTCTTGGCCTCCTGAGATTTTACTACAATGTCATCAACGTAGGATTCGACATTCTTTCCGAGTTGCGGGCCCAAGGTGATGTGCATCAGCCGCTGAAATGTTGCCCCTGCGTTACGCAGTCCGAACGGCATGCATGTATAGCAGTATACCCCGCACGGGGTTAAGAAGGCGGTCTTCTCAACGTCTTCTACCGCCATCTTGATCTGGTGATACCCGGACAAGGCGTAAAGGAAGCATAGCAGGTCACACTCCGCAGTGGAGTCGACGATCTGGTCGATGCGGGGGAGCGGAAACGGATCTTGCGGGCATGCTTTGTTGAGGTTGGTGAAGTCGACACACATGTGTTCCTTCCCCCTTTCTTGGGCACAACGACAGGGTTGGCCAACCAATCCGGGTATCGGACCTCGCGAATGACCCCAGCGGCTTCTAGCTTGCGGGTCTCTTGGACAATGAAGGCCTGCTCCTCCACGGACTGCCGCCTGGCCTTCTGCTTCACGGGGCGCACATTTGGGCACACGTTGAGGTGATGCTCGATGACACTCCTGGGGATTCCCTCCAGCTGATCGGGCTCCCAAGCAAATACCTTCTTGTTCGCGCGCAAGAACTTGACCAAGGCTCCTCCTGCTCAGGCTCAAGGTTGGTGCCTATCGTGAAAGTGGCACTAGAGGACCCGTCCTCGTCAATGGGTATCTGCTTGGTTTCTGCCTTGTCCTGGGTGAACAACTGCTTCTTCTTGGTGGCCGCAGCCCCCTTGGGCTCAGGGGTCTCCGCATTGACAGGCCGTGCCGATGCCGCCGTCTTGAAGGCGAGCTTGAGTACTCGCAGGGCGTCCCCGGTGTCCCCGTACACGGCGAGGGTGCCGCTGCTCCCGGGCATCTTCATGAGGTTATACGTCGGGTGCGTGGCGGCCATGAACTGAGCCAGCGCCGGGTAGCCAAGGATGGCGTTGTAAGGGAGGCCGATGGGTGTGATGTCGAAGTTGACCATCTCCGTGCGGAAGTTGTCGTAGGTGCCGAAGGTTACCGGGAGCCGGATCTGTCCCAAGGAGTCGGATGATCCGCCCCCGACGCCCGAGAAAGATCGGCTGGGTCGCAACCGCTCCCGGAGTATGAAGAGGAGGTTGAAATTCTCGACCGAAAGCACGCTGAGGCCCGCACCGCCGTCAACGAGAACCCTGGTGACGACCACCTGGCAGATGGTGGGGGTGCACAATAGGGGGAGCGCGCCCGAGCCGACCAGGTTGGTGGGGTGGTCCTCCAAGCTGAAGGTCAGATCGGCCTCGCGTGCCACCTGGTCCGGGGGAGCCCCCTGCCGTGCGGAAACGGCGCTAACCCGGCGGGCAAAAGGCTTGACGTGGCCACTCGTGGGCGGTGCCTGCGAGCCGCCCAGGAGGGCCGCAACGACCGGAGGCGTCGATGTTGCGGTGCAGCTACTCCGTTGCGTAGGCAGATGCTGGGGGGTGCTTGCCGCTTGTTCCCCGCCGGGCCGGTGGCGGTGTTGACGGCGGGCGACGGGGGACAACGAGAACGCCCACCGGCGAGGGCCGCCGGGGCGACACGAGCTCGACTGGCGCCGTACATGGATGCGGCGGTCGTAGGAGGGCGGAGTGGTGGAAGACAGATTCCGGCGCACCCCTACCTGGCGCGCCAAATGTCGGATTCTCGGGTTCCGGCGGACCCTTAAGGTTCGAACACTGGGGTGTGCGCAGAAATCACGCCTTCTATCTCCCCGTCTCGCAAAGATCTAAAACTACTAAAAGAACTGCACAAGGGACACAAGATTTATACTAGTTCGGGCCACCGTTGCGGTGTAATACCCTACTCCAGTGTGTGGTGGTTGGATTGCCTCTTGGGGCTGATGATGACGAACAAGACAAGGAAGAACAGCCTCGCGAGGGTCTGTTCTTGACTGGGGCGATGAACTGCTAGGAGGAGTCCAGTCACCCTTCTCTCTCTCTCTTATTTCGATCCCCCCTACCATGTGGGTGGCTGGCCCTATTTATAGAGGCCCTGGTCCTCTTCCCAAATATCGATCGGGAAGGGAGCCAACGATGGCGGGCTAATTTGAAGGGGGACAACAAGTATCAACTATCCTGACAAAAGCAGTCTCCGCCTGCGCAAAGCTCTGGTGATGACGCCGCCTTGGGCTCCACGGTGACCTCCGTCTCGTAGTCCTCCTGGTCTTGGCCTCGTTGCACCGAAATGGCAACCTTTGCCTGATGCCTCGGTACTCTACGGCTGCGCTTGCCCCCTTTGCACCAAAGAGGAAAGAAGGATGCTGCGCGCGCTGGCACCCGCCTGGCGCCCTGGGTCGTCATGGCTTGCATCACGTGCACCTCGCGAGGTGCCCCGCCTTGATCTCTCCGCCTCCTCGCGAGCCAACCTGACGAGGTCGTGCCTGAGGAAGCTCCGTGTCGTCCGCCTCGCGAGGCTTGGCCCCTCGCGAGGGTCTTGAGCCTTGTGTTGATGGAGATGGGCCATGCTGGGCCTCCTTTGAGCCACGCCGCAGGCCGCAGGCAGGCAAGTCTGGGGACCCCCGTTCCCAGAACGCCGACAGCTTTGGCCATGAAGCATCTTCCAATTCCTTCATTTGGTGAGTCAAATATGTCGTAGGAGTTGGTTGACACAAGTGCTAGACCGGCAACACCTTCATCTTGAGTATATTCGGAATCAGAGTGATAACTTCTCTCGGAGTGGTCATTGGAGTCGGAGCCGGATACCCATTCACCAACATGAGCTTGATGTCTTCGTTTTGTGTAGCTCCTTGATGATTTTTCCTTCCTTTCCGAATCCTTGCTTCTCCGTGAGTATCTTCATTCATAACGATCATCTCTACTCCTTCTCTCTCTTGGTGGTGATTCTTCTCTTTTGCTTCTTCTTTTTGGAGAGTCTTCTCTTCTCTTGTAGGGAGCCGTACACTCATTGGAATAGTGTTCGGGTCTTCCACAATTGTAGCAGTTTCTCTCTCGACTAGAAGATCTTTTGTCATTATAGGACCCTGACTTGGAGCTTCTATCTTTGCTTCTACTCTTGTAGAACTTGTTGAAGTTCTTCACCATTAAGCTCAATTCTTCATTGAAGTTTTGTTTCTCACTTGATGATGTAGGGGCTTCACATGAGACTTTGTAGGCACCACTTGATTTGTTGTGAAGTTCCTCTTTATCCTTAAGTGACATCTCATGAGCAACAATTCTTCCAATTACCTCCGTTGGCTTGAGATCTTTGTAATTGAGCATCATTTGGATCAATGTGCACACGGTATCATATTTTCCATCCAAGGCTCTTAGAATCTTCTTGATGATGAATCTATCGGTCATCTCTTCACTTCCTAAGCCGGCAATCTCATTTGTGATGAGAGCAAGCCTAGAGTACATTTCAGCGACACCTTCACCGTCCTTCATTTTGAACTTGTCAAGTTGACTTTGAAGCACATCCAATTAGGATTCCTTGACAGAGTCGGTACCTTCGTGCATATCAACCAAAGTGCCCCAAATTTCCTTTGCATTCTCAAGACGGCTGATTTTCTTGAATTCTTCGGGGCATAATCCGTTGAAGAGAATATCACAAGCTTGAGCATTGTATTGCAACATCTTCAACTCATTCGCGGTAGCTTCACGGTTTGGTTCTCTCCCATCAAAGAAGTCACCTTGCAAACCAACA
This sequence comes from Triticum monococcum, assembly GCA_034509565.1. Taxonomy (NCBI): domain Eukaryota; kingdom Viridiplantae; phylum Streptophyta; class Magnoliopsida; order Poales; family Poaceae; genus Triticum; species Triticum monococcum. The sequence continues at coordinate 145,202,305 of CM067846.1, read as the reverse complement.
CACACAATAGCCCAAACGGCGGGGTTATGTCCAAGAATATGCATTTTCATTTTATGCTTCCAACTAGCAAAATTAGTACCATCAAAGTAAGGACCTCTACGGTGATAATTTCCCTTGCTAGATGCCATACTCTCCTAGGTTGTGAAACCAAGGCTATGACCACCAAAAGCTATGGAAATCAAAGCAAATGGAGATCAAAGCTCTGATACCACTTGTAGGATCGAAAGTATGTCTAGAGGGGGGGTGATTAGACTACTTGACCAAATAAAAACTTAACCTTTTCCCAATTTTAGTTCTTGGCAGATTTTAGCTATTTTAGGACAAGTCAAGCAATCATCACACAATTCAAGCAAGCATGCAAAGAGTATATTGGTAGCGGAAAGTAAAGCATGCAACTTGCAAGAATGTAAAGGGAAGGGTTTGGAGAATTCAAACGCAATTGGAGACATAGATGTTTTTCCTATGGTTCGGATAGGTGGTGCTATCCTACATCCACATTGATGGAGACTTCAACCCACGAAGGGTAACGGTTGCGCGAGTCCATGGAGGGCTCCACCCACGAAGGGTCCACGAAGAAGCAACCTTGTCTATCCCACCATGGCCATCGCCCACGAAGGACTTGCCTCACTAGCGGTAGATCTTCACGAAGTAGGCGATCTCCTTGCCCTTACAAACTCCTTGGTTCAACTACACAATCTTGTCGGAGGCTCCCAAGTGACACCTAGCCAATCTAGGAGACACCACTCTCCAAGAAGTAACAAATGGTGTGTTGATGATGAACTCCTTGCTCTTGTGCTTCAAATGATAGTCTCCCCAACACTCAACTCTCTCTCATAGGATTTGGACCTGGTGGAAAGAAGATTTGAGTGGAAAGCAACTTGGGGAAGGCTAGAGATCAAGATTCATATGGTAGGAATGGAATATCTTGGTCTCAACACATGAGTAGGTGGTTCTCTCTCAAAACATATGAGTTGGAAGTGTAGATTTGTTCTGATGGCTCTCTCCACGAGTGAAGAGGAGGTGGAGGGGTATATATAGCCTCCACACAAAATCCAACCGTTACACACAATTTACCAATCTCGGTGGGACCGAATCAATAAACTCGGTCAGACCGAAATAGTAAACCTAGTGACCGTTAGAGATTTTCGGTGGGACTTACATGCAACTCGGTAGGACCGATTTTGTTAGGGTTAGGGCATAACGTAATCTCGGTGAGACCGATTACACAAACTCGGTGAGACCGATTTTGGTAATAATCTAACCAGAGAGTTGGTCAGGTAAACTCGGTGGGACCAATTTGCTCTTTCGGTGAGACCGAAATGTTACAAAAAGGAAACACTGAATTTACATTGCAATCTCGGTGAGACCGAAAAGTTACGAAAGGGAAACAGAGAGTTTGCAATCCCATCTCGGTGAGACCGAGATCCCTATCGGTAGAACCGATTTGCTAGGGTTTGGCAATGGCTATGACAAGTGAAACTCGGTGACGCCGGGTTGAAAGAATCGGTAGGGCTGAGTTTGGCTTAGGGTTTAGGTCAAATGTGGATATGGGAAAGTAGTTGAGGGTTTTGGAGCATATCACTAAGCACATGAAGCAAGAGGCTCATTAAGCAACACCTCATCCCTCCTTGATAGTATTGGCTTTTCCTAAAGACTCAATGTGATCTTGGATCACTAAAATATAAAATGAAGAGTCTTGAGCTTTTGAGCTTGAGCCAATCCTTTGTCCTTAGCATTTTGAGGGTTCCACTTTCACCATCCATGCCATGCCAATCATTGAGCTTTCCTGAAATAATCATCTTGGAATAGCATTAGCTCAATGAGCTATATGTTGTTATGAATTACCAAAACCACCTAGGGATAGTTGCATTTTCAGTCCTTCAAGCTGATGTGCAGCAAACTTCACCTTTTCCGCATCTGTGCAACCTGTCGTGGTCAACTCCCTTGCTGTCTTGCGGAGCCAATCATCTACTACTATCGGCTCGGTGCTACTGGAAAACACCGGCGGATTCAGTCTAAGGAAACGGGCTAAGTGATCAACAGGTGGTGGTGGTGGGTTGTTGTTGTTCCCCTGATTCTGATTCTAGACTAGCAACTACATCAATGTGTTCTGCTGCTGGATCAACTGGGTGAGCTCCGGTGGGAAGGTAAATCCGGGGTCACGTCTCGGAGGCATCTGGGGGTTTAGAAAAGATGAGATTTAAGAATAGAGAGGGGTCTAAAGAGAAAACACTACCCATATGCACTTGAGGCAAAGCAAACAATTCACTTCATTCAATCAAACAAGGGCATACAATCGATCTAACTATCGCAAAAGTGCTCGGACTACTATATTTACATGGTGGACTACTACTACTGATGAGGTGGTCTACTAGAAATATTCTTCGGTTGCAGACTCCATGATATCTGCTCTAGCTTCATCAACATAGTCATCATCGCTATCATCTGGATCCGAGTCGGTGTCGTCGATGATGATGTAGTCTTCAGGGTGAATCTCCTTGGGTTCTTCGTCTTCATCCACTGGTGTAGGGTCTCCCATAAATATTCCAATCTTCTTGATCAGATCGTCATTCTTCTCCACTAATACTTCGATTTCCTCTTCATAATCTTCGCGTGTAGCCTTGAGTTGCTCCTCCAGTTCCTTGATTCTTGTCCTCGCCTTCTTCAGATCTATCATGTCTGCGCACATCTGGTTCTCCTGACGTCGAATGTGTTGGTTTAACTACTGATCATCTCCCAGTGCTCATCTCGGCGCCCACAAAACTGGTAGATAGTATCCTTGAGATCATTGCGGTAAACTTCTCCAATACGTCCCATGGCGATGTGAGCTGACATGCTCTTTCCTAGACTCCAGGTTGGTGCATCAAATGAAAACTCTATGGGCTCAGTGACGGGCATGAATATCCTTCCTCGAACTTGAACTTGAATCATCCAACGCTCTTCTTCAAGTAAAGTGGCGTTTTAGGTTCCGGTGAAGCTTGGTACTCCTATGTTCAGATATCTAGTGACTTCCTTCAAATAACGTCCAAAGGGTGTATCTTCATCTGGTTGTTTGAACTTGTTCCTTGCATCCACCATCCTAAAAGAGTAGAAAAAATGAGGAGTCAGAATAAGAAGAGTGAGTAGTGATCTAGGGCTTTAGCTTAGTGGTCGTGTCCTATAGTCAACGTGTGCTCTGATACCATCTTGTAGCGACCAGACCTAAAACGGTCCAATCTCTGTGCTCCGGTGTCATCCCTGGATCAGTAATGCTGACACCACACAGTACTTGAAGGATTTATAACAGAGTAGCAATCACACACTTATTATATCGAGTGTCTCAAAAGAGAACTTATTACAATGAATATGGCTTAAGGCCATCTAATAACGATAACAGCGGAAGGCTTGGAAGATAAGTGAGTCCATCAACTCCAACGGCATCACTGAGTATAGAACCACGACCTAAAAGGCACCTTACTCGTCGTTTGAAAAGTCTGCAACATGAACGTTGCAGCCCGAAAACGGGTTAGCACATGGAATATGTTGGCAATGTAACACATAGAGAGCAATGAAAGAATAAGGCTATACTACATGCATATTTGGCTGGTGGAAAGCTCAATGGTTACAGTTTTGCGTAAAGCCAATTTTTCCCTACTGCAAAGGAATAAATTTGTATTTAACTATCAAGGTAGATGTTAAACATTGAGAGTATAGACACGCTCTCAATCCCAATTAAACATCATCATTAAAACCCAACAAAATTAATTTAGAGTAACATGATGAGATTCACATGATAATCCAAGTACTAGATACTCAAGATGTCCATAACCGGGGACACGGCTAATCATGATTAGTTTATACACTCTGCAGAGGTTTGTGCACTTTTCCCCACAAGACACGATCTCCTCCGTTGGGATTCTCGCACTGCATGGTGTTTGAGAAACGGATGACCGAGACATAGTCTTTCAGAAGCGCTAGCACCTTACAAATGGGTAGACCATACCAACCTACATCCCCTACATTTGCTAGTCTACCACTGTAAGAGTTCGCATAACTTAGTCAACTATGCTAGAGCCCATAGTAGCTTGTAGCTGCACACGGAAGTTTCTAGTATGAATAATCTCATGATCCCTTTGAGCCTGGGTGGCGGTCCAAAAGAAAAACAGGCAATCGCTGGAATACCCAGGTGCCTCAATCCACCCGAATGTGTAATTAAGTTGCCACCTTAGATAAACCATTGATTTAACAAACTCACATCTATCATGGATATTACTCACCCAATCCACGTCTACTAGCATAGCATGGCAAAATAAGCAAAAGTAGAAGTAACTCCCAAAGGTTTGAATATAAAACAGGTAATAGGTACTACCTCATCTACTTCTCAAAACCCACAATTTAATTAGATCCTAATCATGCAATGTGTGAGGATTGATCTAATGCAATAAAAACTGGGTAATAGGAAGTATGATCAAAGTGTTACTTGCCTTGCTGATGATCCGCAAAACCTAGCGATTCGAAGTAACAAGCGGCGCACTCCGGGTACTCTATCGCAAACAAATAAGCATACAATAAGACTCAACTAATGCATAGGTAAAACTCGAATAAGAGAACTAACCAGATGGTTCAACTTAAGAACTCCAGTTTGCAAAAAGAATCAAATCAAACGAAGCAACGAAAGACAAACGGCAAACGAAACAAGCTCCGTTTACTAATCTGAATCTAGGTCAAATTTTACTGAGGCAAAAAATTGTTTGGGTTGGTTAAACGGAAAGAGGGTTTCGAGACAAAACTCCAGGCGCTTGAATCGCCTGATTCCGATAAACGAGTGAAAATTTAAACTAAAATGAAATTCGGATCAGGAATCGCAATCGGAGAAATCACGGATTTAATTCGAGAAAAGAAAAACGACGAACAGACTAACGAACGAACGTTCGTTATCTGGAACTAAACAATGAACGCGTTCGTTAAAACGAATGGATGAGGAAACGCTCGCTAAATAAATAAACCGGAAAAAAAATCGATCTATTTAAAAAACGAAAACTAGGGTTTTCTAAAAAAACAAATCGGTTTTTCTCAGAAAACCGGGCGGCGGGCGGCTACCTGGGCTCGGGCTCCGGCGAAGCTCCGGCGAGGCTCTGGGCGACGGCGGGTGGTGCGGGGCGGCGGCTCCTGGCGGCGGCAGCAGGCGGCCGCGGCGGCGTGCAACGTGGGGTGCGGCGGCAGTGGCTCGGGGCTCCAAGGGGGAGCTCCGGTGGGGTTATAAAGGGGGGGCGGCCATGGCTTGGGGAAGGGGCGACGGGCGGCGGCTCAGGATCGGACTCGCGAGTCCGGCGGCTGCATGGCGGGAGGCGACGGCGGCTGGGCCGGCCTGGCTCGGCTGGGGCCTTGGCCCAGTTGGGCGCGGGTTTTTTTTTAAATAAATTTCGCCGAAACTAAGAAATTTTTTAGAAACATAAATAAAAATCTAAAAATGCCAAAACAAATTTCTACCGTCTAAATAAAATATTTAGAACGTGATGAACATTTTCTTGGCCTTAAATGCAATTTTTGAAAACGTGCAATTTTCCCTAAATTCAAATAAAATAGCAAATAAACCAAAATAAAATCTTATTTGATTTTTATTATTAAATCCTCAATATTTCTTTATTTTGGGAAGTTATTTTATTCCCTGTCTCATATTTTTGTAATAGAAATAATTGAAGATAAAATAAATAAAATCAAAAGATCCTATTTTCCAAATTTGAGAAAACTCAAATATGAAAATAACGAAATCCCCAACTCTCTCTCTAAGGATCCTTGAGTTGCGTGAAATTTCTAGGATCAGCCAAAAAGCAATAAAATATGATATGCAATGATAATCTATTGTATAACATTCCAAATTGAAAATTTGGGATGTTACAGCTGGCCAGGCCATCCATCTACTCACCCACACCCCCTATTATTCTACGGCGACGGCAGCCTCACACCGCAGCGAACCAGTGAACCCTCATACTCCTCTACGCGTGGTCATCCACTGCCACGTCTTCCCCGGCTCCACGTCGTCCCCTTCCTAGGCCTCGCCGTCGTCCACCGCCCTGGTGCTCTCGGCGCGGCATGGTCAATGTGGTCAAGGAACGCCTTCCATCGGAAGAGTACTGTACGTGGAGAGGCTGACAGCTGGGTCCATGGCAGCCGCAAGGAAGTGCCTCCTTATTACGCACAAAATAATTATTCCTCCACCTGACAGCAGGGACCCACTGGACAGGCCACCGTATTTCGCGAAAAAAAAGTTCCCCCTGACTCCTGGGACCCACTAGCTACATCTTCGCACGCAAGGAAGTGCCTCCTTATTACGCACACAAAAATGAATACTCCCCCTGCTAGCTGGGACCCAGTATAGTGGCAGGCTGACTTGTGGGACTACTAAGTTGACGGGGACGGAGGGCTTTGTTAACTTAGTCAATATGCATGATTCTAGCTCCAGTGACCGTACAATGTCCATCCAACGGCCGTAGTGCTTCTTCAACCTCTGGTCTTCTTGCTCCAGCCGCCCAAACCAGCGTCGGTCGTGCCTCGTGCTCCTGCCTCCTGTGGCCGGCTATGATGCGGCGGAGGCCTCACCGCCCCCTACTACTCCCACCGCTGGCCAGGCCATCCCTCTACTCACCCACACCCCCTGTTATTCTGCGGAGACGGGAGCCTCACACCTCAGCGAACCAGTGAACCCTCATACTCCTCTACGCGTGGGCATCCACTACCGCGTCTTCCCCGGCTCCGCGTCGTCCCCTTCCTAGGCCTCATCGTCGGCCACCGCCCTGGTGCTCTTGACGCGACATGGTCAACATGGTCAAGGAACGGCTTCCATTAGACGTGGACTGTACGTGGAGAGGCTGACAGCTGGGTCCATGGCCGTAGCAAGGAAGTGCCTCCTTATTACGTGGAAAATAATGATTCCTCCCCCTGACAGCAGGGATCCACTGGACGGGCAACCGTATTTCGCGAAAAAAAAACATTCCCCCCTGACTGTTGGGACCTACCAGCGACATCTTCGCATGCAAGGAAGTGCGTCCGGGCAAAAAAACGATTCGCCCCCTAACTGTTGGGACCCACCAGCTACATCTTCGCACGCAAGGAAGTGTGTGACAATCGGGACCCACCTGGTCGAAGCATACGTAGCATTGTCATTCTGGTCGCGAACGTGTACGTACATACTGGTCCATGTAGAGGCGTGCACGTGTCATAGTAGAGGCGCGCACGTAGCATGTACACGTACGTACAACGGCCAGTGTGCAAGAAAGAAAATACGGCCACATACTTACATACGGGCAGGGTCTCGAACACCTACTCGCGCATACGTACGGCCAGGGCTCATGTACATGGCTGGGTCGGAACAGAGAAACAACATCGTCATCATGTTCATGGGGAGCCAACCGGCTGGGTCGGAACGGAATGCGTCGTCGTGTTCATCGGGAGGGCTTGGACGGAACAGCCAATGAAAACGAGGCCTGGCATACCGCAGAACGGAGGAAACGGCCTTGTGTTCGACCGGCCACGGTCGAAACGGGATCCTGTTCATCGGGAGGGGTCTGGCGTACCGCAAAACAGAGGAAACGGACCTCCTACGGTCGAAACGGGGGTCCTGTTCATCGGGAGGGGTGTGGCGTACCGCAAAACGGAGGAAACGGACTTGTGTTGGAGCGCTACGGTCGAAACAGGGGTCCTATTCATTGGGAGGGGTGTGGCGTACTGCAAAACGGGACTCCACGGGATACTGTTCATCTCCACCGTCGACCCCCTCTAGCCTCCACGGGCTACTGTTCATCCACCGTCGACCTCCTCCAGCCTGCACCTGCGACTGTTCATCCACGGGCTCCTATTCATCCAGCCTCCACCGTGCACTACTCCACCGGTTACTGTTCAACCAGCCCTCTCCACACGGGCTCCTGTTCAACCACCCCTCCACGGGCTACTATTCATACAGCCCTCCACCGCCTACTGTTCATCCAGCCCTCCACGGGGTCGTCCTGTTCATCCAGCCCTCCACGGGGTCCTGTTCATCTAGCCCCAACCGGCTCGATCAATCGGGGTCATGTTCATCCAGAGGCAACACCATGGTGTCCTGTTCATCCACCCCCATCGGGAACTATTCATCCAACCCCCCCAGCAACGCTCATTGTTCATCCAGAGGTAGCATCGATCGGCTTCAGTTAGAAGCAGTAGCGAAGGAATCGCTCGATCGGGTTCAGCTAATAGCCAACGATTGATCACTCGGGTTCAGTAACGCGTAGCCTGCAGTGCAATCGCTCGGGTTCAGTTAGAGCCCAACGCCTCGCTCGGGTTCAGTTAGAGCCCAACTCCTAGCACCCACGAGCGTGCGTGTATGAGAGAAACCCGCATTGCTCGGCCCCGACCACCCACCATAACCGGGAACACCCCGATATTTTCCTCGCCCTCACTTCTACCACGGTTTTTTCTGTCATGGACGACCCAAAGATTGTCATGCAGCTGCGTCTTCGGCCTGCCCAGGATGAAAAGCCCATTTTCTTTCATGATTTTTTGTCATAGAAGTAGGAGCCCACCACATCTATGATGATACCGGGTTTTGTCACAATTATCGTCATAGAAGTGTCATAAGTATGACAGAAAAAATTCGTTCGGCCCAAAATGTCATGGATGTGTTCTTTTTTGTAGTATTGTGTTGGATTGAGTATTATGAATCTGAAATTTTTTATGCATATCGTATAATCAACTCACGGATACTCGCGGTGACATTGGAGTATCTAGGTGACATTAGAGTTGGTTGATGTGTATCATATGATGTTATTTTAGTACGAACTCTTAGATAGATCGATTGAAAAGGATAACTTAGTGTTATTTAAGTATGAACTCTTGGATAGATCGGTCGGAAAGGGTAACTTTGAGGTGGTTTCGTACCCTACAAACAATTTCGTCTTATGTTCTCCGCTAGATAAGAACTTTGGAGTGATTCTTCATCGCACGTTGAGGGATGGTTATATGATCCAATTATATTAGAATTGTTGAGAGATTGCACTAGCGAAGGTACGGACCCTAGGCCTCATTTTCAAGCATTGCAATACCGTTTGTGCTCCATTTTATCAATTGCTACCTTGTTGTTTTTATTGTTCCTATTACAAAAATCAATATCTACTATCATTACTACACTTGTGTCACCATCTCTTCGCCAAACTAGTGCACCTATACAATTTACCATTGTATTTGGTGTGTTGGGGACACAAGAGACTTTTGTCAAGCACAGGCCATCATCATGATCCCACCATTGTGCTTGAAGCCGTGGCTTCACATGACATTGTGGATTTTGTCATTGCTTCTTTGGTTTGTCAGGTGCTCTCAGTAAGATCGATGTATTGAAGAGATAACATCTTTTTGCTTGGATTGCTAGTGGGGATGCTCCGACTTGCAACTACACCATCGATGGACATAATTCTACCATGGGGTATTATCTTGCTGACGGTATATATCCTTCGTGGTCAACATTTGTGAAGATGGTCCAGAAGCCAAAGGGCTAGCAGCAATCTATTTTTCTGAAACACAAGAACCATGCCGAGAAGATATTGAGAGGGAATTTTGTGTGTTGCAAGCTCGGTTTGACATTGTTTGAGGTTCGGGTCTCTTCTGGGATAAGAAATTCATCTCAAATAACATGCATGCATCTGTAGTTCTACACAACATGCTTATCGAAGATGGGAGGTATTTAAACTTGGAGGTTTTCCTTGACAATATTGGTAGCCATGTCAAGCCTAGCAGGAACCCGAATTGGATCAATGCATTCCTTGAGACCTACTACCATAGATTGAGGACAATGATACACACCCACTCTATGGTGATCTTATTAAGCACCGGTGGCAACTACATGGGAGGTAGACTCCCAGTTCATTCATTTGATCATTCGTATTCATGCGTGATTTGAACCATTCTTTACATTTCGGACCATTTGTTATTGTCTTAATTATTTGAGTTTGAACATTTGTTGTAATTGAGATGATTATTTAAGTGTATGATGCTAAAACATTAATAAGTTTGATTTATAATGTTGGTGTTGTATTAAAATTATGTTTTTCAAAAATATGAATTTGCCTAAAACCCCAAAACAGGCTTACCGTACCGTGCGGGCGGGCAGAACAGATGCCCTTCACCCGTACTGCAGTATGAGTTTATCACATTTGTTCTGCCCGCCCATGTAGAGTACCACAAACCAGTTTTTGGGTACCCGAAACTGGTTTTACATGACATTTTTCCTGGGAGCATCGCCCCGAAACTGGTTTTACATGACATTTTTCCTGGGAGCTGCGATGCTCTCAGTGCACCCAATGGGGTGGCCACTTGGTTCGCCATATTTTCATCAAAATGAGATAGCAAATAATTCTATCATTTTCGAAGTACCAAGAGAATATTATGCCATACCGACATACAACATTGCACCAAAGAATCATACAAGCTCCTCACAACTTCGTTCTCATAGTTCATGCAAACGAAATAAACATAAGATGATCATGCATCCCGGTCAATCATGAACTTTTGCCTCTTCTCAAACCAAACCCTTTTTTCTTGGGCCCATGATCCCCTTGTAGTACCCCATGTCGTTGGGCCGACATTTCACTAAACAGGTTGCATTCATCGAGGAGGTTGGCCAGGGAGATGACTCGTATGGGCTTCCTTTGCGTCCCAGTTGACTCGCTGGCCACGGGTGCAGCGTTGAGATCAATGGGAGGCACCACATGCATGATCGACACGGAATCGTCGTCTTCCGCCTAGTTGTCCTGAGGTGAACTGGAGAAGTGGAACATTGCCAGGTCGTGTACGGGCAGGTATCCATATGTCGGCGGCAAAATGTGAAAGTGCTAGTTATCAACCAGAGGGGGGTGAATAGGCGGTTTTTATGGAAGTCTTCAAAACACGAGGTCTTTGAAAATAAACAGTAGAAATTAACCTATTGATATGCAGCGGAAGATGGACTACACTAGACAAGCCATAATCAAGTAAGCAATGTAGTGAAAGCACGAAGACTATCAACAGCTAGGTAGTATGGATCAGGATGGAAGACAGTATGAAGCCAAACAGTAAATAGTATTCACTCAGTGAAGTCAAATAGATCAGACAAGCAATCAATGACTTCATGAAGACAAACTGTAAAGTAAAGGGAAGTGGAGGATAGAACCAGTTGCTTGGTGAAGACAAGGATTTGGTAGACCAGTTCTGGTTGTTGTGAAAACTGTACGTCTGGTTAGGGAGTCTGAGATTTAACTCAGAAGACCGCATCTTCACCTTATTCCCCTTGAGCTAAGGACACCCAGTACTTGCCCAATCACTCTGGTAAGTCTTCAAGGTAGACTTCCAAACCTTCACAGACTTCGTTCACCGGCGATCCACAATGACTTTTGGATGCTCAGAACGCGACGCCTAACCGGATGGAGGATTCACAGTCTTCAGGTCACGCGGATAGAAAGACTCCAGTGATGCCTAACACTCTTTGGCTCTAGGTGTTTTGGGCTTTGTCCTCGCAAGGATCTCTCTCAAATGCTTCGGAGGTGGGTTGCTCTCAAACAACAAAAGTCGTGCACTAACTCTGAGAAGCCACCAATTTATGGTGTAGGGGGTGGGCTATTTATAGCCAGGAGGCAACCCGACCTGATATGTCTGAAATAACCCTCGGTCACTAAGGAACCGGCATGTGTCCAACGGTCGGATTTCAAACACACGCGGCAGCTTTACTTGGGCTACAAGCAAAGCTGACTCATCCAGCTCTAGATAAGATTTGCACTCATTTTCTTCGCTCGAAGACATAGGATTTTGGTTGAGCATCACATCAGTCACTCTGACTTAGTTCACTTGGACCCCACTTAATAGTATGATGGTTCCTATGACTCAACAAAGAAGAAAAGGAAACTACGAAACAACTATGTCTTCACACTCCATAGTCTTCAAGTGAATGTATTCATATGTCATAATCTTCATCGTGAATGTGTTCGCGAACCACCATTGTCTTCAATTTCTTCACACATTTTTAGGGGTCATCTCTGGTAGGTAAACTGAATCAATAAGGGACTACTCAGGGGCGGAGCCAGAAAGTTTTGTCATTGGATTCACTCATTAACTCATTACAAAGATTTGGTATGCTATAATTAAGTGTAAAGTCTAATTTTACACAAGTTTAAGCAAGAGTATAGAACTAAAAAAATAACATACATATCCTATTACTTATCACAAATTGTGATACATTGAAAGCTGAAGAGTGCAAGACATATCTGTCGCATGAAATTATAAATTGAGTTCCTTACATATTATAAATAGAGTAATACCAAAAATAGATTGCAGCTCCAGTTGTAGTTCTCATCTTCCTAAAAACATTAAAAATGATAAATTAGTTTGAGAAGTTTAAAAATAAGTATCACCAAGCGAAAGAAGTTGTAAAGTCACTCAAATTTTAGAGTGTCCACTTTTGATTTTTCATCTACTTAAAAGGATCAAACACCAGATCATTACTAGTGGCAGAAAACATATCTTTCTCCGCATAGCAAATTAAACAATCACTGATGAGCCAATCATCGATTTTATTGTGCAATTTTTTCTTCACAACATCTGAGCTGAAAAGCATCCTGATATGTGTCCGTCTTATCTATAATTTTTTATTGTTCCATGCCAATATTATACAACGTTCATATACTTTTGGCAACTTTTTATACTATTTTTGGGACAAACATATTGATCCAGTGCCCAATGTCCGTTCCTATTTGTTGCATGTTTTTTTCAAAGAAAATCCATATCTAACGGCGTCCAAATGGGATAAAAACTTACGGAGATTTTTTTGGAATATATGTGATTTTTGGGAAGAAGAATCAACGCGAGACGATGCCCGAGGGGGCCACGAGGCAGGGGGCGCGCCCTTGACCCTCATGGACACCCCGTAAGGCGTTTGGTTCCCTTCTTTCGCCGCAAGAAAGGCAATATATAGATACAAGTCATGTTAAAATTTCAGCCCAATTGGAGTTACGGATCTTCGGGAATATAAGAAACGATGAAAGGCCAGAATCTGGAACGCGGAAACAGAGAGACAGATCCAATCTCGGATGGGCTCTCGCCCCTCCGCCGCCATGGAGGCCAAGGACCAGAGGGGAAACCCTTCTCCCATCTAGGGAGAAGGTCAAGGAAGAAGAAGAAGAAGAAGAAGAAGAAGAAGAAGAAGAAGAAGAAGAAGAAGAAGAAGAAGAAGAAGAAGAAGAAGAAGAAGGGGAAGGGGAAGGGGGCTCTCTCCCCCTCTCTCCTGGTGGCGCCGGAACGCCGCTGGGGCCATCATCGTCACCGTAATCTACACCAACACCTCTGTCATCTTCACCAACATCTTCATCACCTTCCCCATCTATCTACAGCGGTCCACTCTCCCGCAAACCAATGTACCCTCTACTTGAACATGGTGCTTTATGCTTCATATTATTATCCAATGATGTGTTGCCATGCTATGATGTCTGAGTAGATTTTTGTTGTCCTATCGGTAATTGGTGAATTGCTATGATTGGTTTAATTTGCCTGTGGTTATGTTGATGTCCTTTGGTGCCCATCATATGAGCGCGCGCGTGGATCACACCATAGGGTTAGTTGTATGTTGATAGGACTATGTATTGAAGGGCAAGAGTGACAGAAGCTTCAACCTAGCATAGAAATTGATGCATACGGGATTGAAGGGGGGCCAATATATCTTAATGCTATGGTTGGGTTTTACCTTAATGAACGTTAGTAGTTGCGGATGCTTGCTAATAGTTCCAATCATAAGTGCATAGAATTCTAAGTCAGGGATGACATGCTAGCAGTGGCCTCTCCCACATAAAACTTGCTATCGGTCTAGTAAAGTAGTCAATTGCTTAGGGAAAATTTCGCAACTCCTACGACCACTTTTCCACACTCGCTATACTAATTTTATTGCTTCTTTACCTAAAACAGCCCCTAGTTTTTATTTACGTGTTGTTTATATTCTTGCAAACCTATCTCGTTACACCTACAAAGTACTTCTAGTTTCATACTTGTTCTAGGTAAAGCGAACGTTAAGCATGCATAGAGTTGTATCGGTGGTCGATAGAACTTGAGGGAATATTTGTTCTACCTTTAGCTCCTCGTTGGTTTCGACACTCTTACTTATCGAAAGAGCCTACAATTGATCCCCTATACTTGTGGGTTATCACATCCATCCATAGATGTTGTGACAACAAACAATATTAGTACTAGCTTTAGAAGTTGATAGCCTAGAGAAAAAGTAATATCTTATTTGTCCGCATCATTAGTTTGGACTAAATCTAATTTTAGAATCTCCAATTTCTCTTTGTGGATAATCAAAACTAAGCGGTAACATTTGAAGCCCCTTATATAGTTATAAATATATCTCATCTTGTTCCTTAGAATTTCTCGTGTACTCAAATTTTTTCCCTGTAAATCAGATCATAAGGCAACTTGTCTTAATTAATTCCTCTTTGTATAGAATGCTTCAGAAGACTACTTGGAGTCGTATTTGGTGCACTTTGCCTACCTCTAATGGATGACCTCAATCTAGTGATCAGTTTATATCTGAAAAACACTATCTAATAGCCTAGATCAATCAAAATACAGGGAATAACAATTAGAAAACCACACCATGTTTAACAGAGAGGAGATCAGACCTACCCTTGTCGGCGGGGCTCGTCGCCGACTCATGGAGGAGATTGAAGACAGTCGACAAAGTGAACGGCGAAAGATCGTGCTGCTGGCGGCTGCTTGTGTACGCGTACATGTCTACAGGAGAATAGGAATACCTAGAAGGGTCACGAAGCCACGAACATGTCTGGTAGGCTGTCACACGAATGGAGTTCACTTTACGGGCTTTTGGGCTTCTTTCGTTGAATTCTAAGCTTGATGGGTTCAAGCCCTATTTTCGACTGGGTTCATGCAAGTACGTATACATGTACATCTACCCGGCCAGGAAAAATCGTTGGGTTTAATTGAACCCAATGCCACTACACTGGCTCCGCCCCTAGGACTACTACATGTGTTATCCTGCAATTCTCACAAACACATTAGTCCCTCAACCAAGTTTGTCATCAATACTCCAAAACAAACTAGGGGTGTCACTAGATGCACTTACAATCTCCCCCTTTTGGTGATTGATGACAAACTGGTTGAACTTTTCAACAGGGATAAAAGTATGTGAAAGTTAAAGTTCAAAGTCATTGTCTTCATAAGTTGCAAAAGGCTCCCCCTGAAGATGTGCATATAAGGAGTTTGCTTTTGAATGCAAATGAACATGGCAGGTTTTACTTTGTGGAGATCCTCTTCAACTTTTGAAGACAATTCAGCATGCATATATAAACATAACGAAGATAATGACATGCACAATGAACAATGGGCGTCTGTAGAATGACTTCATGCGGAATTTATCATCGCAACACAACGTAGCAGCAAAAGTAGCAGACAACCATCAAGTTTAAGTGTTATAACTCAAGAGCCAAATAGTTTCAAAATGTGAGTTGTAAGAACTTAGCAAAAATAATGCAACCACCCATATGGACCCGCTTGAAGACTATCAACCCCATATGCTTCTCCCCCTTTTGTCAGTAATGACCAAAAAGGTTTGAAGACATAGAGGATCTACTCGTTCCTAGTTGGAGTAGAAGATGGAGCAGGGTCGGCATTGGAGTTTGGTGGTGTAGATGGTCCTGATGCAGAATCATGGTGCAGTGCAGCCAGAGTTGGTGAAGTGGTGTCATCTTCTTCATCGACGACTCTCGCAAGAACAGTTGCTGCTGAACATGAATGTTCGGAATCTTCAATAGATGGATTGCGACGCCAGCTTGCATTTTGGTGAAGCCATCTTTGCAAAGATCATATTCAGAGCAGAGCAATGTGAGGCTCTTCCAGGACTGCCGACAGGCTTCATGTGCAACAAATGAGTTCTTGGTGGCCAAGTTGCGAATGCGATTAACAACCACCAAGAGACTCTGCATCTGATGCTTCAGCCAGTCATGATGCCTATCCTACTTTTGATTCAAAGATACCAGAAGCTCATGGTCGTTGAGGACACGAGGACGCTTCTGAGGCCTTTGAGCAATTGTGCTGGCACTGGCTTCAATGTTGGCTCGGTGCGGCATAAACAAGTTGCCAGCCAGAGGATAAGCGGGAGTGGTAGCGTTTGGCACATGAATCCCTTCTATAGGCTGCGTGAAGCTTTGGAATTCTGCATTCTGAAAGTGGAGTGGCTTCTTTGCTGGCTCGGGGTAGATGGCTTCAATGGACATATCAACTTCGTACAGAAATACAATATGGTTGTGCGCTGAAGGTTGATAGTCGATGGTTGAATGAAGCTTGATCAAGCGCATCACCCATGGAGCGTAAAATTTCAGGCCAAAAAGATCAATCCCAGAAGCAGCAAGCTGTCGGATGAAGAAATCCTGAGTGTTGAATCTGATGCCATTGACAATATAGAAAACCAATGTCTTCATGGCACCTTTAAGTTTAGATTCAGAAGAATTGCCTTTGATAGGCCAGAGAGTACGCCTTATAATATGATAGACTGTGCGTGGCAAGTACTCGAGGTCCCGAACAAGGAATTCCTTGGGGTATTCGATGTCATGGGGCAATGGCTTCATCATGCTCAGCATTTGGCTCATGTTGGGCTCTGGCTTCTGGAAAATGCTTTGCAGCTCCTTCTGATGAAGCTGACAACCAGGTTCGTACAAGTTACCTGGAGTGGGCAGGGAAGTAAGCTCGATGATATCCTAAGCTTTGGCTTCATGATGAACATCACCTGACATCCACTCAAGGATCCAAGTCTTCAGATCCCTATTGTAGCCTAGAATATGTAGTGTAGCATAGAACTGTAGCAGAAGCTCTTCGTTCCAATGTTCCTTGTCAGTCACAAAAGGCAGAAGCCAAACGTCCCAGAAGTAGTTAAGGGCCTCCTCAAGGCATGGCAGCCCGACCATAGCATCACAATCCAGACGCTTATGCGGAAAAATCTGGTCCTGGTTGTATAAGATGCATGAGCAATAGCTTCGCTGCTGATGGCTCCAAAACTTGTCAGAGGAGATCTTGGGCTTCATGTATGGGTTCTTGGCGCTGTCAAAGAAGGTATTGTGCTCTCTGAAGCTGAGCACACTGAATGAGCCCTGTGTTGTTGCAGCCCTTGGAAGCCTTGGCAGTCATGGCTTAGGCTTCTGAACTTGAGTCCTCTTCTCCACATGATAATCATAATGCGGCCCGGGAGCAGTGGGTTGATACATCTCCAACGTATCTACTTTTCCAAACGCTTTTGCCCTTGTGTTGGACTCAAATTTGCATGATTTGAATGGAACTAACCCAGATTGACGCTGTTTTCAGCAGAATTGCCATGGTGTTATTTTTGTGCAGAAATAAGAAGTTCTTGAAATGACCTGAAAATCAACGGAGAATATTTTTGGAATATATAAAAATATTGGCGAAAGAATCAAGGCCAGGGGGCCACACCATGTGCATGAGGGTGGGGGCGCGCCTACCCCCCTGGGCGCGCCCCCCTGCCTCGTGGGCCCCCTGAAGCTCCACCGACCTCAACTCCAACTCCATATATTCACATTCGGGGAGAGAAAAAATCAGAGAGAAGGATTCATCGCATTTTATGACACAGAGCCGCTGCCAAGCCCTAATCTCTCTCAGGAGGGCTGATCTGGAGTCCGTTCGGGGCTCCGGAGAGGGGAATCCGTCGCCATCGTCATCATCAACCTTCCTCCATCACCAATTTCATGATGCTCACCGCCGTGCGTAAAATTCCATCATAGGCTTGCTGGATAGTGATGGGTTGGATGAGATTTATCATGTAATCGAGCTAGTTTTGTTAGGGTTTGATCCCTAGTATCCATTATGTTCTGAGATTGATGTTGCTATGACTTTGCTATGCTTAATGCTTGTCACTAGGGCCCGAGTGCCATGATTTCAGATCTGAACCTATTAAGTTTTCATGAATATATGTGAGTTCTTGATCCTATCTTGCAAGTCTATAGTCACCTATTATGTGTTATGATCCGTTAACCCCGAAGTGACAATAATCAGGATACTTACCGGTGATGACCATAGTTTGAGGAGTTCATGTATTCACTAAGTGTTAATGCTTTGGTCCGGTACTCTATTAAAAGGAGGCCTTAATATCCCTTAGTTTCCAATAGGACCCCGTTGCCACGGGAGGGTAGGATAGAAGATGTCATGCAAGTTCTTTTCCATAAGCACGTATGACTATATTCGGAATACATGCCTAGATTACATTGATGAACTGGAGCTAGTTTTGTGTCACCCTATGTTATAACTATTGCATGAGGAATCGCATCCGACATAATTATCCATCACTGATCTATTGCCTACGAGCTTTTCACATATTGATCTTTGCTTAGTTACTTTTCCGTTGCTACTGTTACAATCACTATAGAACTAAAACTGCTGCCGTTACTTTCGCTACCGTTATCGCTACTATCATATTACTTTGCTACTAAATACTTTGCTGCAGATATCAAGTTTCCAGGTGTGGTCGAATTGACAACTCAGCTGCTAATACTTGAGAATATTCTTTGGCTCCCCTTGTGTCGAATCAATAAATTTGGGTTGAATACTCTACCCTCGAAAACTGTTGCGATCCCCTATACTTTTGGGTTATCAAGACTATTTTCTAGCGCCGTTGCCGAGGAGCATAGCTCTATTCTTTGAGTCACTTGGGATTTATATCTGGTGATCACTATGAAGAACTTGAAAGATAAAAGAACCAAGATTTTCCCTCAACTACGAGGGGAGGTAAGGAACTGCCATCTAGCTCTGCACTTGATTCATCTTCTGTTTTGAGTAAACTTGCGACACCTACTCCATGCTATTCATTCTGATATGTCGCATGTTATTGATGATGCCACTTCTGCTTTGCATGATACTTATGATGAAACTACTTCTATGCTTGATAATACTGTGCCACTAGGTGAATTTCTTGATGAACAACTTGCTAGGGTTAGAGAGAATGAAATTATTGAAACTGATAATATTGATGAAAGTGATGATGAAGATTCTCCCCCTAGATATGAATTGCCTATTGTGCCTGAGGGTTATGGTATGGATGAAGAAACTGCTAGAGACTTCTTAGCTTGCAATGATAGATCTGATCTTAAGAAATTATTAGTTAAGCTTAAAGAAAAGTCTTTGAATTCTAGAATGAAATATGACCCTGCTTTTGCTACTTCACCTATCTTTATTTCCGATAAGGATTATGATTTCTCTATCAATCCTGAGTTAATTACTTTGGTTGAATCTGATCCTTTCTATGGCTATGAATCTGAAACTGTTGTGGCACATCTTACTAAATTAAATGATATAGCCACCCTGTTTACTCATGATGAGAAAACTCGCTATTACTTTATCCTTAAGTTGTTTCCGTTCTCATTAAAGGGTGATGCTAAAACATGGTTTAATTCTCTTGATTCTGGTTGTGTGTGTTGTCCCCAGGATATGATTTATTACTTCTCCGCTAAATATTTCCCCGCTCATAAGAAACAAGTTGCCTTAAGGGAAATATATAATTTTGTGCAATTCGAAGAAGAGAGTCTCCCACAAGCTTGGGGGAGGCTTCTCCAATTACTTAATGCTTTGCATGATCATCCTCTCAAGAAAAATGAAATGCTTGATATCTTTTATAATGGACTAACTAATGCTTCCAGAGACTACCTGGATAGTTGTGTTGGTTGTGTTTTCAGGCAAAGAACTGTTGATCAAGCTGAATTGCTATCGAATAATATGTTGACCAATGAAAATAATTGGGTACTTCTTGAACCAACTCCTAAGCCAACTCCGAAGAAAAGGGGTATTCTATTTATCAATCTTGAAGATATGCAAGAGGCAAAGAAATCTATGAAAGAAAAAGGTATTAAAGCTGAAGATGTTAAAAATTTACCACCTATTGAAGAAATACATGGTCTTGATAACCCGACACATGTAGTAAAGGTAAATTCTCTCTATAGATTTGATAAATGTGAAATCCCATATACTAAGTTTTCTAGCCAATGCTTGGATGAGTTTGATGACTTTATGGTTAAACAAGAAGACTTCAATGCTTATGTTGTTAGACAATTGAAACGTAATGCTTATATGATTGAACACTTGAGTGATTATATGTCTAGAGTTAAAGGTGAGCTTAAACTTATTAGTAAACATGCTTCTATGGTTACCACTCAAGTAGAACAAGTACTTAAGGCTCAGAATGATTTGCTCAATGAATTAAATCATAAGAAAAATGATAATGATGTTAGAGTTATGACTAGAGGGGGTAAAATGACTCAGGAACCTTTGTATCCTGAGGGCCACCCTAAGAGAATTGAGCAAGATCCTTAGAGAACTAATATTGATGCACCTAGTTCTTCTAAGAGCAAGAAAAGAAAAATGATAGGACTTTGCATGCTTCTAGTGAACATGTTGTTGGCACACCTGAGAATCCCAATGATATTTCTATTTTTGATGGCGAAACACAATATGGTAATGAACATGAACCTAGTGATAATTTTAATGATGATGTTCATGTTGATGCTCGACCTAGCAATGATAATGATGTAGAGATTAAACCTGTCGTTGATCTTGATAACCCACAATCAAAGAATCAACGTTATGATAAGAGAGACTTTGTTGCTGGGAAGCACGGTAAAGAAAGAGAACCATGGGTTCAGAAACCCATGCCTTTTCCTCCTAAACCATCCAAGAAAAAGGATGATGAGGATTTTGAGCGCTTTGATGAAATGATTAGACCTATCTTTTTGCGTATGCGTTTGACTTATATGCTTAAAATGAATCCTTATGCTAAGTACATGAAAGATATTGTTACTAATAAAAGAAGGATACCGGAAGCTGAAATTTCCACCATGCTTGCTAATTATACTTTTAAAGGTGGAATACCAAAGAAACTAGGAGATCCCGGAGTACCAACTATACCATGCTCGATTAAAAGAAACTATGTTCAAACTGCTTTATGTGATCTTGGAGCCGGTGTTAGTGTTATGCCTCTCTCTTTATATCGTAGACTTGATTTGAATAAGTTGACACCTACTGAAATATCTTTACAAATGGCTGACAAGTCAATTGCTATACCTGTCGGTATTTGTGAGGATGTGCCTATTGTGGTTGCAAACGTTACCATTTTAACGGACTTTGTTATTCTTGATATTCCCGAGGACAATAGTATGTCTATTATTCTTGGAAGACCCTTTTTGAATACTGCAGGGGATGTTATTGATTGCAACAAAGGCAATGTCACTTTTCATGTTAATTGTAATGAGCATACGGTACACTTTCCGAGGAAACAACCTCAAGTCCACAGTATCAATTCTATTGGAAAAATTCCAACAATTACTATTGGAGGTTTTGAATTTCCTCTTCCTACTGTCAAGAAGAAATATGATATTCTTATGGTTGGGGATGTGCATATCCCCGTCGAGGTAACCTAGTGTTATTCAAAAATTCTCTGGTTTCATGTTATTCGGAAAGAGTTTGTTAACAAGACTTGATCAACATTGTTAGTGGATTCCTTTTGATGAGCCTGAGATTGATGAAGTTAGAAAGCACAACTCTCTGTACCCTCCTTTTACTTTCTGTTATTTAGTTTAAATAAAGTAAAAATAGTATTTTTCTGTTTGTTTTCTGAATTATCCTTGCAATAAAAAATACCCCGAAAATAAAAGTTCTCCAAATGCCCTGAAAATTTAATATGATTTTTCCAGAATATTTAAGAATTATTGGCACTGAGAACACACCAGAGGGACCCACCATGTGCCCACGAGGGTGGAGGGCGCGCCCTACCCCCTGGGCGTGCCCCACTGCCACATGGACCCCACGTGGGTCCCCTCCACTTATTCTTGCACCCACACACTTCGTCTTCCTCCAAAAAAATCATCCACCAGCTCAAACCCGTGTTCTAGCTCATTTTGCTGCCATTTTCGATCTCCTTGCTCAAAGCTCCATTCACAAAACTGCTTTGGGGGATTGTTCTTCGGTATGTGACTCCTCCAATGGTCCTAATTAGTTTTTGTTCTAGTGCTTTATTCATTGCAAATTTTTGCTGCTTAGGTGACCCTGTTCTTGAGCTTGCATGTCAAATTTATGTGGTCAAAAGTAGTTTTAATGCATGATATAGCCTCTAGACACTTGTAGGAGTAGTTGCTATCAATTTTGTTGAGTTTGGTTCACTTTTATTTTAAGTTACTAAAAATTTCAGAAATTTTCAGAAAAAGATGAAGAGATTTTTGACGGGCTCATTGAGCCGAAGCTCGAAGGATAAGCAAAGTGAAGAGAATAAGAATCCCAAGTATAATCTCCCTCATACTGCGGAGGTTCGGCCGTGTGAATGGCCTTGTGATGAGTTCTTGAGAGAAGCCGGGATTTATGAAGATTTTTATTATTTGGCTGAGAATGCAGGCCTCACCGACCTTCTCCGCGACCATCGTGAACAGTATCTCTTACTCACCAATATTTTGTGCAAAATTTTCATTTCCATGCTAGGAGATCGCCACCTTCGGTGGAATTTTATTTATATGATGATCATAAGGAGATGTCCCTTTATGATTTTTGTCGGGTTTGTAGGATACCCTTTGAGGGCAGCATAGAGGAACCACATCGTAATGATGTGGAGGGATTTATTGATATGATTGTTGTAGGGGAAACGAGGAAAGTTTCCGATGCAAGAATCACTAGCATACATTTTCCTATTCTACGTTACTTTGCAATATTTGCAAGTAGATGCTTAATTGGTCGTGGGAACTGTGCAAATCTTAGTGCCCCTGATATTGTTATTTTGCGTCATGCTTTGTTTTCTGATACCACTTTTAGTTTAGGCGCTATTGTTGCTAAACGGTTAAATCTGAATCGTACAAAGGGTCCCGTCTTGGGAGGCATCTTCGCCTCACGCCTTGCTGCACACTTTAACATACCTATTAGGCATTATGAGAAAGAGGAAAGGTTGTTGCCTCCTATTTTTATAGATTATAAGAGTATGGTAGCACATGATTTTATTATTAAGAATAAGAAGAAGATGCTTAACTATAGACTGATATTTGATAAGAATCACTTTGAGACTATTACCTTGCCTGCTCCCTCTTTGTTCAACATATTTTCTGGCACGTACCTTGTTTTGCCGGAGGCTGTTCAGGCATACCAGAGCCTGACATCAGCTCTAGAGACGTAGCCACTATCTGATCCTCACCATCAGTCTGTTTATCAGTGGGATCCGGAGGAGATCGCCAACCAGTGGCACCCCGAAGACCCTCCTCAGTACACCGTAGAGGGCAGTTTTGATCTGTGGCCATGGACCAACTAAGGCCAAAAGCCTAAGCTTGGGGGAGTACGTACTCCTCACCGACATTACATTCATGTTCACACACTCATGCCAGTTGTCGGTGCTCATACTTTTTCATTGTATCATCCATGCTAGTTTATTATCTGTTTTAAGCTTTCCTCTTGTGTGTTTGAAAAACCTTAAGAAAAACAAAATAATTAGTTGTAGCTTTTAGCTAGTTTACTTTCTATGCTTGTAGTAGTAATAATTAAAAGAAAACCCAAAAAGATTTCTCGTTCTTCTTTTGCTTGTTGGGAGCTTTCCCATGTAAATAGTTTTATTTCCTTTCTTTTATTTGGGGGTCGAGAAGAGAAGACCACGATGAAAATGTTGAGTGGCTCTCATATGCATTATTGTTGATCTAACAAAGAGCCCATATTACCTTGTCTTCTCCCTTGTATTGAATGCTTGCAGATTCCAACTTAGTCCAATGCACATGCACTATTATTACTATCCACACCATTCAGTCATGCAAGTGAAAGGCAATAATGACGATATATGATGAACTGGTTGAGATGAGAAAAGCTGGTACGAACTCGACCCCTCTTGTTTTTGTAAATATGATTAGTTCATCATTCCTGATTCAGCATATTATGAATGAAACATGTTCGCAATGACAATTAGAGATTATAGTTGCCCATGCCATGCTTAATTTGCTAGGAGTTTATAATGGTTTACCTTGCGTGCCAACATGCTATTAAAATGGTTGTGATGTGGTATGATAGGGTGGTATCCTCCTTTGAACGATTTGAGTGGCTTGACTTGGCACATGCTCACGCATGTAGTTGAAACAAAATCAACATAGCCTCCATGATATTTATGTTCATGGTGATTTATATCCTACTCATGCTTGCATTCAGTGTTGATTAATTTTAATGCATGTTCATGACTGTTGTTGCTCTTTAGCTAGTTGCTTCCCAGTCTCTTTCTAGCCTTCACTTATACTAAGCGGGAATATTGTTTGTGCATCCAACTCCATAAACCCCAAAAGTTATTCCATATGAGTCCACAATTCCTTCCTATATGCGGTATCTACCTGCCGTTCCAAGTAAATTTGTATGTGCCAAACTCTAAACCTTCAAATAAAAAATCTGTTTTGTATGCTCGAATAGCTCATGTATCAACTAGGGTTGTCTGTATCTTCCATGATAGGTGGGTTATTCTCAAGAGGAGTGGACTCCGCTCCTCACTCACGAGAAAATGGCTGGTCACCGGGATGCCCAGTCCCATGCTCAAATCAAATCAAAATAATTGCAAACAAAACTCCCCCAGGATTGTTGTTAGTTGGAGGCACCCGTTGTTTCGGGCAAGCCATGATTGATGCTTGTTGGTGGTGGGGGAGTATAAACTTTACCATTCTGCTTGGGAACATCCTATAATGTGTATATCATGGAAGATATCAAGATCTCTCGGTTGTTATGTTGACAATGAAAGTATGCCGCTCAAAATATTATTCATCTCTATTTCAAAATCGAACTCTCGCACCTCTACAAATCCCTGCTTCCCACTGCGAAGGGCCTATCTATTTACTTTTATGTTGAGTCATCATCCTCTTATTCAAAAGCACCAGTTGGAGATCACCACTATTATTTGCATGTATTATTATTAGTTTACATTGACTATGACTGTGACTGGATCTCTTTTACCATGAATTACAATTTACAGTCAGCCCTTGATCTTCCGGGGTGCTCTGCATTTATGTTTTGTGGTCTCAGAAAGGGCTAGCGAGATACCATCTTGTTATATCATATTATCATTGTTTTGAGAAAGTGTTGTCATCCGAGATTTATTATTATTGCTCGCCAGTTGATTATGCCATTGATATGAGTAAACATGAGGCCTAAATGTTATTGTGAATATGGTTAGTTCATAATCTTTGCTAAAAACTTGAATGCTCGCTTTACATATTTACAACAACAAGAGCAAATAGAGTTTGTAAAAGTTTTTCTTTATCACTTTCAGTTGTCAACTGAATTGCTTGAGGACAAGCAAAGGTTTAAGCTTGGGGGGTTGATACGTCTCCAACGTATCTACTTTTCCAAACACGTTTGCCCTTGTTTTGGACTCTGACTTGCATGATTTGAATGGAACTAACCCGAACTGAAGTTGTTTTCAGCAAAATTGCCATGGTGTTATTTTTGTGCAGAAATAGAAGTTCTCGGAATGACCTGAAAATCAACGGAGAATATTTTTGGAATATATAAAAAATACTGGCGAAAGAATCAAGGCCAGGGGGTCCACACCCTGTCCATGAGGGTGGGGGCATGCCTACCCCCCTGGGCGCGCCCCTGCCTCATGGGCCCCCTGACGCTCCACCGACCTCAACTCCAACTCCATATATTCATGTTCAGGGAGAAAAAAAATAGAGAAGAATTCATCGTGTTTTACGATACGGAGCCACCGACAAGCACTAATCTCTCTCGGGAGGGCTGATCTGGAGTCCGTTCGGGGCCCCGGAGAGGGAAATAAGTCACCATTGTCATCATCAACCTTCCTCCATCACCAATTTCATGATGCTCACCGCCGTGCGTGAGTAATTCCATCATAGGCTTGCTGGACGGTGATGGGTTGGATGATATTTATCATGTAATCGAGTTAGTTTTGTTAGGGTTTGATCGCTAGTATCCATTATGTTCTGTGATTGATGTTGCTATGACTTTTCTATGCTTAATGCTTGTCACTAGGGCCCGAGTGCCATGATTTTAGATCTAGACCTATTATGCTTTCATGCATACACGTGAGGTCTTGATCCTATCTTGCAAGTCTATAGTCACCTATTATGTGTTATGATCCGTTAACCCTGAAGTGACAATAATCGGGATACTTACCGATGATGACTGTAGTTTGAGGAGTTCATGTATTCACTAAGTGTTAATGCTTTGGTACGGTACTCTATTAAAAGGAGGCCTTAATATCCCTTAGTGAAAGTGCAACTATCCCTGGGTGGTTTTGGTAATTCCTAACAACATATAGCTCATTGAGCTAACATTATTCCAAGATTAATATTTCAGGAAAAGCTCAATGAATGGCATGGCATGGATGAGGAAAGTGGATCCCTCAATATTCTAAGGACAAAAAGTTTGGCTCAAGCTTGAAGCTCAAGACTCTACATTTTATATTTTAGTGATCCAAGATCACATTGAGTCTATAGGAAAAGCCAATACTATGAAGGCGGGATGAGGTGTTGCTTAATGGCTTGCTTGCTCAAAATGCTTAGTGATATGCTCCAAAACCCTCAACTACCTTCCCACATCCACATATGACCTAAACCAAAAGTCAAACTCCGCCCCACCGATTCTTTCTATCCAGCGCCACCGAGTTTCAAATGTCATAGCCACTGCCACAAACCCTAGGCAAATCGGTCCCACCGATAGGGATCTTGGTCCCACCGAGATGGGATTGTAATCTCTCTGTTTCCCTTCGTAACATTTTGGTCTTACCGAGATGAGCGATCGGTCCCACCGAGATTGCAATGTAAACTCTCTGTTTCCCTTTTGTAACACTTCGGTGTCACCGAGATGAGAGAATCGGTCCCACCGAGTTTACCTGACCAACTCTCTGGTTAGCTTATTACCAAAATCGGTCCCACCGAGTTTGTGTAATCGGTCACACCGAGATTACATTATGCCCTAACCCTAACCATATCGGTCCTACCGAGTTGCATCTCAGTCCCATCAAAAATCCTAACGGTCACTAGGTTTGCTGAATCGGTCCAACCGAGTTTAACCATTCGGTCCCACCGAGTTTGGCAAATTGTGTGTAACGGTTAGATTCTGTGTGGAGGCTATATATACCCCTCCACCCACTCTTCATTCGTGGAGAAAGCCATCAGAACATACCTACACTTCCAATACACATTTTCTGAGAGAGAACCACCTACACTTGTGTTGAGGTCAAGATATTCCATTCCAACCATATGAATCTTGATCTCTAGCCTTCCCCAAGTTGCTTTCCACTCAAATCTTCTTTCCACCAAATCCAAATCCTTTGAGAGAGAGTTGAGTGTTGGGGAGACTATCATTTGAAGCACAAGAGCAAGGAGTTCATCATCAACACACCATTTGTTACTTCTTGGAGAGTGGTGTCTCCTAGATTGGCTAGGTGTCACTTGGGAGCCTCCGACAAGATTGTGGAGTTGAACCAAGGTGTTTGTAAGGGCAAGGAGATCACCTACTTCATGAAGATCTACCGCTAGTTAGGCAAGTCCTTCGTGGGCGACGGCCATGATGGAATAGACAAGGTTGCTTCTTCGTGGACCCTTCGTGGGTGGAGCCCTCCGTGGACTCGTGCAACCGTTACCCTTCATGGGTTGAAGTCTCCATCAATGTGGATGTACGATAGCACCACCTATCGGAACCACGACAAAAACATCCATGTCTCCAATTGCATTTGAATCCTCCAAACCCTTCCCTTTACATTCTTACAAGTTGCATGCTTTACTTTCCGCTGCTCATATACTCTTTTGCATGCTTGCTTGAATTGTGTGGAGATTTCTTGACTTGTGCTAAGATAGCTAAAATCTGCCAAGAACTAAAATTGGGAAAAGGCTAGATTTTTATTTGGTCAAGTAGTCTAATCACCCCCCCCCCCTCTAGACATACTTTTGATCCTACAAGTGGTATCAGAGCCAGGTTTCCATTTGCTTTGATTTCCATAGCTTTTGGTGGTCATAGCCTTGGTTTCACAACCTAGGATAGTATGACGTCTAGCGAGGGAAATTATCACCGTAGAGGTCCTTACTTTGATGGTACTAATTTTGCTAGTTGGAAGCATAAGATGAAAATGCATATTCTTGGACATAACCCCGTCGTTTGGGCTATTGTGTGTATTGGCTTGCAAGGTGAATTCTTTGACGGGAAAGAACCAAACCATGAAGCCACCGCGGAAGAGTTGAAAATGCTGCAATACAACGCTCAAGCTTGTGATATCCTCTTCAACGGATTGTGCCCTGAAGAATTCAACAAAATCAGCCGTCTTGAGAATGCAAAGGAAATTTGGGATACTTTGATTGATATGCACGAAGGTATCGACTCTGTCAAGGAATCCAAATTGGATGTGCTTCAAAGTCAACTTGACAAGTTCAAAATGAAGGATGGTGAAGGTGTCACTGAAATGTACTCTAGGCTTGCTCTTATCACAAATGAGATTGCCGGCTTAGGGAGTGAAGAGATGACCAATAGATTCATCATCAACAAGATCCTAAGAGCCTTGGATGGAAAATATGATACCGTGTGCACATTGATCCAAATGATGCCCAATTACAAAGATCTCAAGCCAACGGAAGTCATCAGAAGAATTGTTGCTCATGAGATGTCACTCAAGGATAAAGAGGAACTTCACAACAAATCAAGTGGTATTTACAAAGCCTCATGTGAAGCCCCCACGTCATCGAGTGAGAAACAAACCTTCAATGAAGAATTGAGCTTAATGGTGAAGAACTTCAACAAGTTCTACAAGAGTAGAAGCAAAGAGAGAAGCTCCAAGTCAAGGTCCTACAATGACAAAAGATATTCTAGTCGAGAGCGAAACTACTACAATTGTGGAAGGCCCAGACACTATTCCAATGAGTGTACGACCCCCTACAAGAGAAGAGAAGAAGTAGAAGAGAAGAATCACCATCTAGAGAAAGAAGGAGTAGAGATGATCGTTATGAACGAAGACCCTCATGGAGAAGCAGGGATTTGGAAAGGAAGGACAAGTCATCAAGGAGCTACACAAAACAAAGACATCAAGCTCATGTTGGTGAATGGGTATCCGGCTCCAACTCCGACAACCACTCCGAGAGAAGCTATCACTCCGACTCCGAATATACTCAAGATGAAGGTGTTGCCGGTCTAGCACTTGTGACAACCAACTCCTACGACATATTTGACTCACCAAATGAAGGAGTTGGAACATGCTTCATGGCTAAAGGCCCAAAGGTATCACACCCCGAGTATGTTGATTTCAATAGTGATGAAGATGACTTGTTAGGTGATGATGATTTACTTGTTGACAACTCTAGTGATGAATACTATGATGAAACGGCAATTAATCATGCTAATCAAGATAAAATGAATGACAATGATAAGGAGAAGATTGAGTCTCTAACTAAAGAACTAAACACTCTTAAGTTAGCTCATGAAACTATCTTAGGAGATCATCGAGAACTTTTAAGGACTCATGAGAAATTACGCTTTGAAAAGCTCAACCTTGAGCAAGAGCATGAGTTCTTAAAAGCAATCAATGATGATCTTTGTAAGAAAAGTTCTTCTTACATTGCCAAGCATTTACTCTTATCCACTTACATGCCTCAAGTCAAGTCTAGTAACAAGAACAAGAAAGATTCTTCCTCTAGTAGTAACAATAATCATGCTAAATCCAATATTGTCGCTTCTAGTAGTTCTCTTGATTCCACTAATGATTCTCTTAGCCAAGTTACACTTGAGCAAGAAAATAGCTTATTGAAGGGAATTATAGAAAAAGGTGTTCACAACAGCCTTGCCGGAAGTAAGCAATTCGAGGAAATTGTACGCAAGCAAGGAAGGCACCGGAAGAATCAAGGTGTTGGTTTTGAACGAAAGTTCAATGCCAATGGAGTTGAGTGGGAAGAAGATCAATACCCCAAGACGAAGTTTGTTCCTCAACAAGAGAAGTATGATCCTACTTCTTTCAAAGAGACACAAGCTCAAGATGATCTTCCACCACAAGACCACAAGCAAAAAGGCAAGGACAAGCTTCAAGAGGAAATTGATGCATTTGAAGAAGCTCCTAAGGCCTTGGTCAAGTGGGTTCCCAAGACTACTTCAAGTTCCACTTCATCAAGTACAACTACAACACCGAGGATTCCCATCAAGACGGTGTGGATCCCGAAGAAGAACTAGAGAGTTCTTGAGGGTGACTCCGCCAACATACTTCACTCTTATCATCTTGGCAAGAACAAGTGCAATCAACTTCCACATCTTGCACTAGTTCAAGGAGTCACAAACCCTCTTGTTGGTAAGACAAGGGGCAAGGTAACCTAAAAGCTTTCATAGACATCATCTTGTGTGTGCATCACTCTATGTCTATGGATATCCTTGTTTGTTCCCTTGTGGGACTAACCCATGTAGGTATTGAAAGTGCAACTCACTCCAATGGATAGCTTCAAATGATCTACATCAACATTGAGCATCCACATCTTCAACATCTACATGAAGTCATCATCGACAAAACTCAAGGTTAGTTCATCCCTCTTAGGGGGGATCTCACATCTAGGGGAGCTTTACTCTAAGAATTGAGCTAAAGCAACTCTAATGGTGTGAACACAACAATGCTTTATGTAAAAGTGGTAACCCCACTTGTGCTTAAATGATGAGTATGACTTATGATCAAATGTTCTCATTTGACTCCTAAGTCAATATACTCATATATAGATGACCTAGTCATCGCAAATTGTTTGATAGATGCTAGAATTGGTTGTGCATGCTTTGCCACATATTTCAATTGCCATTTTATTGTGTGACCATGTTGATTGCATATTTCACTCATTCGAGGACATCCACTTGTTGTTTTGATTGATTGTTTTTCTTTTCTTTTGCCAAGTGGATGGACAAGAATGCCTAAGAACCCTCTCTAGCTATCTATGCTTTTCTCGTCTCAAACTCTATTCATGCTACATCACAAAATTTGATCAAGTCAGATTCGAACCACTTTGTGTGAGGAGCACTCGGAGTCCCCGATTCGTCATAGACTTAAACTTCCAAAACTTCTTTGTGCTTTTTGGTCTGACCGATTCCTCCATTTCGGTCATACCGAGATCACTAAGTCGATCTAGGTTTTCAATCTCGGTGCAACCGATTTGAACCTTTCGGTCACACCGAGTTTCAGTAACTGCTTGCAGTTATGAATCTCGGTGCCACCAAGTTGTTCCACTCGGTCACACCGACAGGGTCGGGCTATATATACTCACGGGCAAAATTTTGGAAATTTCTCTGAAACCCCTTCGCCCGCGCATAGCTCGCTCTGCCTCCTGGGTCTCCGGATCGTCCTCCTCATCGCCAGCCGCCTCCTGTCGCTGGTCTTCGCCGCCGTCAACGGAATTCTTCCCCGCTGTTGCCACCGTAGCGAGTTCATCGCCGAACTAGGGTATGGACTCGATCACAGTGCTATCCCCGTCCAATTCCTAGCACATCGTGTTCATTATGATTCTTACCACGATTGAAACGCTTCTATCTAGTCAAAACACTCCGTAGATTAGAGTTGAATTGAAAATTTAGGGTAAGGTTTCCGCCGAAACCATCTCGGACCATCCGAGTTGTGGAACTCGGTACCACCGATTTGGCTCAGACCATTGCACATGTAGTTTTCGGTCTGATCGAGAATTGCAAATCGGTGAGACCGAGTTCAGGACTTTGTGAAACCCTAGCAGTCTCGGTGCCACCGAACTATGACTCGGTCTGACCGAGTTCACTAGTTTAGGTTCCAACAGCTGCTTCGGTATCACCGAGTTTACAAATCGGTTGATCCGAAATGCTTTCTGTGGAAAACTAAAACTAAGTTTTTGACTCATTCTTTTGCAAAAACCTCTACATTTTGTGATGCTCATCCACTCTATCCCATCTATATCTATTCACAGGGTCTGCTGTCAGTGTTTGCAATATGTCTGATCAGAGTGACAGCCAGAACAGGTCAGAGGAGCAGGTTCACCTGAGTGAGGGCACTAGTCCCTCTAGCAGTTCAGATGATGGTAGCAGGAGCACTCCCAGCAACTTGCCCAAAGCTGCCACCAGAACAAGGAAGAAGAAAACTTCAGAGTCTGAGGATGAAGACTGTGTGGCAGTTGAGGATGAGGCCACTTCCAAGAAGAAAGTGGTTAAGAAGGAATATAGCACTGCTGCTTCCACCAAGCCAGGCATGAAGCAAAAGGTCACTGCAAAGAGAATTCCAATGTCTAAGGCCAGAGCCTCTACTCAAGCTCCTTTGGGATCTGAACCCAAAGAGGCTGCTGCAGAAGGGAAGAAGAGGAAGGAGAGGATCAAAAATACCACTGCTAGAGTGCTTGGGAGATCCTCAATCATGAGAGATTCTGAAGAGGAAGAGGAAGAAGAGGTTGCTGCACCAGCACCTAAGGCCCAGAAGCTTATGGGTGATGCTATCAGGACAGGGGCTGCTTCATCAAAGCCCAAAGAAGCACCCAAAGCAGCCTCCAAGCCCAAGAGTGCACCTAAGAGGAATACCAGGAGTATACCAGCTGCTGAGAAGAACAAGGCCCCAGTGCCTGAAGTTGCTGCTGATGAAGATGATGAAGGATAAGTCTTGAGGAAGCTCAAACCCAAGATTCTAGACCACAATGACGCTCATCCTGTGGCTGAGAACATGAAGATCAGGACAGACTCGGGACTGAGGAAATGGAGAGAGACAGACCCATATGCTACAAGAAGAAGGACTGTTGTTGATTACAGGTTCCACACAAAGGAACAACAAGATTTCTATGAGACAGTGCTGCTGGACAAGAAGCCAATAGTGTGTGAAATGAGGTGGGTCGACTGGAAGTATATCAAGGAAAATGAGGAACACTATCCTGGTGTGTTTGACAGCTTCAGTGCTTGTGGAGTCGCAGACTTTGTTGGGCAGAAGCTCACAAAGTGGAATGAGGATCTCATAATGCAATTCTACTCCACAGCACACTTTTATCCAGATGGCAGGATAGTATGGATGTCTGAAGGTACAAGGTACCACTCAACTATTGAGGAATGGGCAAATCTGATCAATGCTCCTAAGGAAGAAGAAGATGACTTGGATGTCTATGCCAAGAAAAATATAGATCACAACTCTATGGCAAACATGTACAAGGAGATTCCTGAAGATGATCTTGAGACTCACCAGTTTGGGTCAGTAAAACACTTGCTGCCTACAATCAATTGGATCCTTAGGCACACTCTCTTGCCCAAGTCTGGTGATCATAGAATGATCAGAGGCCATGCAATTAACTTGCTACATATATTTGATGTGCCACAGAAGTTCAAGGTCAAGAGCCTTATAGTTGAGACTATCAAGAGGACTACAGCTGACCAGAAAAGAAGTTGTGGATATGCCCCACAAATCCAGGAGTTGATAAACTCAAAGATGGGCACAGGCACATACCTGTTAGATAAGGAACACTTGCCTATCTACCCAGACTTCGAGGACAATCAAGTTGTGATGAATGAGAATGAACAATCATCAGTACAAGCTCAAGAGAAGAAGGAGAAAGCAAAGAAAGAGAAGGCTGCCAAGATGCCAACTCAAGAGGAGGCATCTGAGTACTTTTTGAAAAGCAAGCAGGACCAGCTTGGTTATTTGATAGCATCCACTCTGAGGATTGAGAAGGGGTTGGCCACCCTGACTCAAAACCAGGAGAGCTTGGAAAGAATCATGGAACAAAAATTCTATGATATAGATGTCAAAGTAACTGAGATTCAATCAGTTGTGGAGCAGCTACAAGATGATATGCAGGAGAGAAAGGGCAGAACAACCACTGATGCATTTGCCAGAGTGCCTCGAGCTCAGAGATCAACTGTAGTGCTAGTAACAGATACTAGAGCCACTTCATCTGCACCAGCTACAGCTTCAGTGCCACCAGCTCCAGCACCTACCCCAGCAGCTCCATCTACTTCAACTGAAGCCTTCGTCCTTGGAGTTCTCCGGACACCACCACCTGAAGACCAAGCCTGAGAGACGTTTTAGTGCTATGCATATTCTATGAACTTTTTGGTAACTTGTTGCCAAAGGGGGAGAAAAATGTATAGATCATAGGCTTCGAGAGACAGAGTTTGCTTTTGTTCTCTCTTGTCTTCTTGGTTGAACTTTGGTTGCTTTTGATTGCTTGAGATACTATGCTATTATCTGTGAGACATTGATGATCATGTGGTTGATCATAAGCTACACTTATGCTTGTTAGATGATATTATCTTACTTATCCTTATATGATCATTCACTTTGCTTGGTGATGAGTGCATGTATTTAATTCTTATCATTTTGAGCGCTCCACCAAGATGTATGTGACATGGAAGAGTAACCCATGATCCTAAGTCATTGTGCATTTGCAGTCCAAAGCAAATCTTAAGATATGCACAAATTTAGGGGGAGCTCTTGCTTTTCACATATTTCTCAAAGCGACAATATCTTTCACTCTTATTATCATTTGTCGAAGCTTTGATCTATATGTTGTCATCAATTACCAAAAATGGGGAGATTGAAAGTGCAACTATCCCTGGGTGGTTTTGGTAATTCCTAACAACATATAGCTCATTGAGCTAACATTATTCCAAGATTAATATTTCAGGAAAAGCTCAATGAATGGCATGGCATGGATGAGGAAAGTGGATCCCTCAAAATTCTAAGGACAAAAAGTTTGGCTCAAGCTTCAAGCTCAAGACTCTACATTTTATATTTTAGTGATCCAAGATCACATTGAGTCTATAGGAAAAGCCAATACTATCAAGGAGGGATGAGGTGTTGCTTAATGGCTTGCTTGCTCAAAATGCTTAGTGATATGCTCCAAAACCCTCAACTACCTTCCCACATCCACATATGACCTAAACCAAAAGTCAAACTCGGCCCCGCCGATTCTTTCTATCCGGCACCACCTAGTTTCAAATGTCATAGCCACTGCCACAAACCCTAGGCAAATCGGTCTCACCGATAGGGATCTCGGTCTCACCGAGATGGGATTGTAATCTCTCTGTTTCCCTCCGTAACATTTCGGTCTTACCGAGATGAGCGATCGGTCCCACCGAGATTGCAATGTAAACTCTCTGTTTCCCTTTTGTAACACTTCGGTCTCACCGGGATGAGCGAATCGGTCCCACCGAGTTTACCTAACCAACTCTCTGGTTAGCTTATTACCAAAATCGGTCCCATCGAGTTTGTGTAATCGGTCACACCGAGATTATGTTATGCCCTAACCCTAACCATATCGGTCCTACCGAGTTGCATCTCAGTCCCACCGAAAATCCTAACGGTCACTAGGTTTGCTGAATCGGTCCGACCAAGTTTAACCATTCGGTCCCACCGAGTTTGGCAAATTGTGTGTAACGCTTAGATTCTTTGTGGAGGCTATATATACCCCTCCACCCACTCTTCATTCGTGGAGAAAGCCATCAGAACATACCTACACTTCCAATACACATTTTCTGAGAGAGAACCACCTACACTTGTGTTGAGGTCAAGATATTCCATTCCAACCATATGAATCTTGATCTCTAGCCTTCCCCAAGTTGCTTTCCACTCAGATCTTCTTTCCACCAAATCCAAATCCTGTGAGAGAGAGTTGAGTGTTGGGGAGACTATCATTTGAAGCACAAGAGCAAGGAGTTCATCATCAACACACCATTTGTTACTTCTTGGAGAGTGGTGTCTCCTAGATTGGCTAGGTGTCACTTGGGAGCCTTCAACAAGATTGTGGAGTTGAACCAAGGAGTTTGTAAGGGCAAGGAGATCGCCTACTTCGTGAAGATCTACCGCTAGTGAGGCAAGTCCTTCGTGGGCGACGGCCATGATGGAATAGACAAGGTTGCTTCTTCGTGGACCCTTCGTGGGTGGAGCCCTCTGTGGACTCGCGCAACCGTTACCCTCCGTGGGTTGAAGTCTCCATCAACGTGGATGTACGATAGCACCACCTATCGAAAACATCCGTGTCTCCAATTGCGTTTGAATCCTCCAAACCCTTCCCTTTACATTCTTGCAAGTTGCATGCTTTACTTTCCGCTGCTCATATACTCTTTTGCATGCTTGCTTGAATTGTGTGGAGATTGCTTGACTTGTGCTAAGATAGCTAAAATCTGCCAAGAACTAAAATTGGGAAAAGGCTAGATTTTTATTTGATCAAGTAGTCTAATCACCCCCCCCCCCTCTAGACATACTTTCGATCCTACACTTAGTTTCCAACAGGACCCCGCTTCCACGGGAGGGTAGGACAAGAGATGTCATGCAAGTTCTTTTCCATAAGCATGTATGACTATATTCGGAATACATGCCTACATTACATTGATGAACTGGAGCTAGTTCTGTGTCACCCTATGTTATAACTATTGCATGAGGAATCGGTTCCGACATAATTATCCATCACTAATCCATTGCCTACGAGCTTTTCACATATTGATCTTTGCTTAGTTACTTTTCCGTTGCTACTGTTACAATCACTATAAAACCAAAACTGCTACTATTACTTTCGCTACTGTTATCGCTACTATCATATTACTTTGCTACTAAATACTTTGCTGTAGATATTAAGTTTCCAGGTGTGGTCGAATTGACAACTCAGCTGCTAATACTTGAGAATATTCTTTGGATCCCCTTGTGTTGAATCAATAAATTTGGGTTGAATACTCTACTGTCGAAAACTATTGCGATCCCCTATACTTGTGGGTTATCATGGGTGGAACCATGATAGGCCATCTGACAGCCACCAACTCACCATGATTCAACGCGCGTTCCGTAGTATGAGGCCTTGGTGGGGGAACGGCGTCATCAGAGATCATTGGCGTCACAGTGGTGTCAGTAGTCACATTGGCTTCGGGCTCCACATTGTGTTCAGACATGAAAGTGTCATTGGTGTCAGTGGCGTTGTTGGTGGCAGCCTCATTGTTTTCAACCTCCATCTATTCAACAACTGGAGGGTTGGGCACAATCACATTCTATTGAATGATTGGATCATTGGTAGGGGGTGTGGCTTCTCTTTCATCTTCTTTCTCTTCTTCCTTTTCTTCTTCGGCTGATGCAGCCAGAATGTCTTCAGCAGCTTTGGCTTCAGACTCAGAGGCAGACGCTGAAGGGGTGGCTTCAGGGAACACTTGATGTGCTACTAAGTTGTGGTGTTGCACATCCTCTTCTGGAATGCTTGTCATGGATACCTGTGGCCTGAGGCCTTTGCGAAGCCTGCAGAATGCTAGCGATGCCTTTGGAGAGGGAGTGGTTTGCTCCATGTAGTTGTCATCATCAAGCACCGGAGTGGTGGCTTGAGCAGGTGGAGTACGTGGTGTCTCATCTTGCATGCGGGTGTCTTGTTGTTGTTGCTCTACCCACAAATCATCTTGAGCAACTGGCGTCAAGGGACGACCAATGCTAATGAGTTCACTACTCGTTAGAGCAGGCAATGATACCAGTTGGGGCTCGAGCTGAGGAAGGACTTCATCATCATGAACATTGTCTTCATGACCAATGTCTTCAGCTGCGTTGGGGTCAACAGCTGGAATCTCTTGACTTTCTGGAGCCTCTGTGGAAGCAGGATCATGAATCACCAGGCGGCGCTCTTGGTTGGTCAAGGCAGGAAGAGCGACAGAGATGGGTTCAATGTTGAGGGGCTCTGGGGTAGCAGTATGCTCTTTTCTTGAAGACTTTGAAGCCTTTGTCTTCAATTTCTTCTTGGAGGGAGCATCATCAGAGGTGTCTTTGAGCTTCCTCTTCCTGGCTTCGGCTTCGGCTTGCCTTGTCTTCTTCTACTCGGAAGCTGCTGAGGGGACCTTTGGCTTCGAGCCAGTCATGCTGGCAGGGAAGACTATGCTTGGTCGTTCCTGTCGTTGAGCTTCGGGTTTGGCTTCAACAGACTTCTTCTTTTGCTTGGCAGCCATCCTGGGGTCGATGCCAGGACGCCCAAGAGCCTTTCTCTTCTCAGCTTCATTGTGTGCTTGCACACATTTCTACGTGTAGTACTTCATGAGCTCGTGTGAGCCTTTGGCTTCTTCACGCTTCTTGGTGAATTCGGCCTTGAGGTCATTCATCATCTTTGATGTCTACTACGCAACTTTATTCTTGTAGACACGTGTTGGGCCTCCAAGCGCAGAGTTTTGTAGGACAGTAGCAATTTTCCCTCAAGTGGATGACGTAAGGTTTATCAATCTGTGAGAGGTGTAGGATGAAGATGGTCTCTCTCAAACGACCCTGCAACCAAATACAAGAAATCTCTTGTGTCCCCAACACACCCAATACAATGGCAAATTGTATAGGTGCACTAGTTCGGCGAAGAGATGGTGATAGAAGTGTAATATGGATGGTAGAAATATATTTTTATAATCTGAATAAATAAATAAATAAAGCAAGGTAGAAAATAGTAAACGGGCATAAAAACGGTATTGCAATGCTTAAAACAAGGCCTAGGGTCCGTACTTTCGCTAGTGCAATCTCTCAATAATGATAACATAGTTGGATCATATGATTATCCCTCAAAGTGCAACAAAGAATCACTCCCAAGTTCCTATTAGCGGAGAACAAAAGATAGGAATTGTTTGTAGGGTGCGAAACCTCCTCAAAGCTATTCTTTCCGTTCGATCTATTCAAGAGTTTGTACTAAAATAACGCAAAGCTATTTTTTCCGTTCGATCTATCCTAGAGTTCGTACTAGAATAACACCAAAGAAAATTCATATTCATAATACTCAATCCACACAAAGAACTATAATGAGACCCCAAAGTTTCCGTTAGAGAAAAGATAATAAAAACGTGCATCAACCCCTATGCATAGATTACCCCAATATCACCGCGGGAATCCATGAGTTGAGTGCCATAACATATATCAAGTGAATCAATAAGACACCCCAATTGTCACCTCAAGTATTCATACCGCAAGACATATATCATGTGTTCTCATCTCTGAATATTCAATCCAATAAGACAAAACTTCAAAGGGTAAAGATTCAACTCATCATAACAAGAGTATAGAGGGTAGAAACATCATATGATCCATCTATATTAACAAAGCCCATGATATATATCACGAGAGAGATAGAGAGAGATTAAACACATAGCTACTAGTACAAACCCTCAGCCCCGAAGGTGGACTACTCCCTCCTCATTGTGGTGGCCGCCGGGTGATGAAGATGGCCACCGGAGATGATTCCCCCCTCCGGCAGGGTGCCGGAACGGGTCTAGATTGGTTTTCGGTGGCTATGGAGCCCTGCGGTGGCAGAACTTCTGATCTAGGTTAACCCCGAAGGGTTTCAGAATATTTGGGAATTTATAGTGCAAAGAGGGGGTGCGGAGGCCACCGAGGTGAGCACAACCCACTTGGGTGCGCCAGGGGGCCCTGGCGCGCCCTGGTGGGTTGTGCCCCCCTCGGGGCGCCCCCCAGGTGCAACTCTGGCCCAATGGGTTCCTTCTGGTCCAAAAAAATCTCCGTAAAGTTTCGCGGTGTTTGGACTTTGTTTGATATTGATTCCCTGCGATGTAAAAAACAAGCAAAAAACAGCAACTGGCACTGGGCACT
The DNA here is from genome assembly GCA_034509565.1 of Triticum monococcum. Classification (NCBI taxonomy): domain Eukaryota; kingdom Viridiplantae; phylum Streptophyta; class Magnoliopsida; order Poales; family Poaceae; genus Triticum; species Triticum monococcum. The sequence goes on along the minus strand of CM067846.1, from coordinate 145,162,773 downwards.
GGGTCAATAGGTTAGTCCCAAGAAAATGATATAAAGTTGCTATAAAATGATTGTAAACATCCAAGAATGATAATATATTGGCATGAATACTTCATAAATTATAGATACGTTGGAGACGTATCAATCTTCTTAAATATTTGCACATTAGCCACACTGAGCTTGGCCACGTGCTTCTTGAAGTGTGCCTTCTCATAATCAATCTTGTTCATGAGCTCGACGATTTTCTGGGCCAGGGCAAGTTCATTGGTAATGGCTCCGTGAAACGTGATGTTGATGTCCACTGACAGCTGTAGATCATCAATATTGATGCTTTGATCCTCAAACCATTCATCAATGAAGTTGTTCAGAATGTCGGCATCAAAGAGAGGCAGATCTTGAAATATCTCAGCCTCTTGCTTGCTCTTGATCAACATCTCTAGAGCTTCATCACCAAGATCTTCTCACTTGACAGATCAATGGTGTTCTCCTCATTACGCAGAATGGCAGCAGGAGTCAGGTCATGCCCTGAAATCTTCTTGGGCTTCTTGGTCTTCTTAGTCTTCTTAGAGACACGAGACAAGTCTTCAGACTACACACTGAGTTCAGGAGGTGCAGTTGTCAATGGCTTCACAGGTGAAGCTTTTGGTGCTGCAGAGGGCTTTGAAGCTTTTGACATCTTCTTCTGCTGCTTCGGTGGTGCAGGTGCATCCTTAGAGTCTGCTTCATCAGCAGATTGTTCCACTGTGGCCCTTTGAGCAGCAATATGGGAGAGGAGCCCATCGAAGCTATTGAAGGGGCCGATGACATTTGGATTCGCTTCTCGCGTGCCATCTGCCCTTGGAGCAGACGGACCAGGGTTGAAGTGTAGTCTGAGCTCCTTCCTGCTCTTGGCAGCTGACTCCTTTACAAACTGAAAGTTGCGCTTGAAGAGATTGTCGTCACGACACCATAGAAGAGACGATGGGTTGGCATTTTTTGGCTAAGGTCCTCGAACCATGCAAGGATAGAAACCTTGGGCAATAGCTTCAGGCTTCGACTTTGGTTGCAGATTCTTGTAAAGAATATTGCCCCACGGGCGCTTGATAGCATTCTTTTCAGCATATTCAGCAGTGACGAAGTTGTACTTGAACCACTGTTCAGCCCAATATCTTCGGATCCATTGGATTCTGGTCTTGTGTTGATTATAGTTCTCCTCAGGATCAGTCTTATACAATTCATATAGATCCGGAGGCAGATCTAGAGCAGTATTTCCACAGTGCTGCCTGCCACCCTTTCTTGCAGATTTCTCAGAAGCCATAATATTCAGACAGAGAGGCTTCAAGACAGTGAAAGGCTTCTGTCTACTTGTCAAACAATAACTGGCTTCAGGGGAGTCAATATGATGTTGTAAGAATTCTGCAAATGAATGCAGACTATGAGAACCAAGGGATTCTCCCACGGACATGTACCTGTGACAGCATTAGAGATGTGAGGGAAGGGGAAGAGGTCATATGCATTCTTAGAAGATTTTGAAGATAAATCAGTTTGAAGACATTGACCTCATAGTGCGAAGACATTCACTTATTTGAAGTGAGTTGGTTCCAAACTTGTATGAATCCATGAATAAGTATAAGTGAGGAATCTAACTAGTTATGAAGCATAAGTGAATATACTTTGCAAGATATGAGATTTAGAAAGAGACATGTCCAGATTTGGAGGTGTAGAAACCACTATTGGTTGAAGTGGATGGATTTGACAGATCAAAAAGGCTGTAAAAGGTGAGATTTATTTACCACAGACAAACTGCTGGACGAGGCAGAATGGATGCCGAGCAGTCCAATCTCTTGCGCCCTAACTTGGTGGCGGAAGACACCTATGGAGGCGGTGGAGAAGACAAGGTCAATGGCCGGCGTCGAAGAGGTTGCGGCAGCTAAGCGCTTTGTCTCCGGCGTCGACGCGGGCTAGCAATGGTGCTAGGGTTTGAGCGAGATGGCGAGGTGGAAGAGGAGATAATGACCATGCTGGATGTGTATTTATAAGGTAAAGGGCTGCGCGGCGCAATTACGCAAGTGCCCCTGGCGGTTCACATATGATGGACACGTGGCATGCATGCAACTCATTGAGAGTTGTTCCATGTTCCCACGCACGCCTGGTTTGTCGGGTGGTCGTTCCAGCTTCTCTAGTATTCAGGCAAAAAGGATATAGCATTAAAAGCAGGTTTAAATGTGTGTCTCTGTATCTTCAGCTGACAAGGACACAGTGAAGACATTTGACACGTTTCAACAGAATGCATATGACTAGATAGACATAATTTGAGGAAGAAGCACATAAGGGGTTAGGGTCCGATCACATTCACTTAGTTCAGAAAATGGCAAGTTTGAAGACATAGCTATAAGTGAATGTTGTAGAGGATAGAACACACACACACACACACACACACACACACACACACACACACACATATATATATATATATATATATCGGAAAAGATCAAATCAACATTGCGAAGATAAACCTTGAAGTCAAATCAATGTTGAAGATAAACCAAATGCGAAGATAAATGCAATCATGACGCCAAATGAAAATCTTCGAGAAAGTTTGGTGGTGGCGTTACCCACCGTATAGGAAGTATTAGACCCAGACACGGTGCACAATTATCGTGGCGCTCCAAAGTCAAATTCCGCGTTAATGTATTCACACTTAGAGGGTAAGTCTTCATTGATTGAAGATATATGTTACTTCGTGTGTTGCACATCTAAGTCATCAACATGCATAAGCATTAGGATGTGTGTCCAATCACAGGACATTTGAGGATTCTAAGATATTTAGCTCACACCGCAGCTTGCAAAACCTTTTCTCATCCAAGGGCTTTGTGAAGATATTTTCCAAGTGCTCTTCAGTGTTTATGTGAATGATATCAATGGCTTCCTTCATGACATGATCTATGAGGAAATGATGACGGATCTGAATGTGCTTTGTCTTTGAGTGTTGAACTGGGTTGTTGGCAATCTTGGTGGCGCTTTCATTGTCGCGGTAGAGTGGCACATGCTTCAGGTGGATTCCATAGTCCTTGAGAGTTTGCTTCATCCATAGAAGTTGAGCGCAGCAAGATCCAGCAGCAATGTATTCAGATTCAGCAATGGAGAGTGGTACACAGTTCTGCTTCTTTCAAGACCAACAGATAAGAGATCGTCCAAGAAATTGACATGTGACTGATGTGGACTTGCGATCAACCTTATCACCAGCATAATCAACATCTGAGAATCCAACTAGATCAAACGTCGAGCCCTTTGGATACCATAATCCTAATGTTGGGGTGTAAGCCAAATATCGAAGAATACACTTCACAGCTAAGTGATGCGATTCCTTTGGTGCCGCTTGGAATCGGGCACACATGCAAATGCTAAGCATTATATCTGGCCTAGATACACATAAGTAGAGTAAATAACCAATCATGGAGTGGTATACCTTTTGATCGAACTCTTTACCATTTTCGTCGGAGCCCAATTAACCTTTGGTTGGCATTGCCGTCGTGTACCCTTTTGCAGTCTCGCATTCCAAAATTCTTCAGGAAATCTTTGAGGTATTTTTCTTGTGATATGAATATTCCATTTCTCTGTTGACGGATTTGAAGACGAAGGAAGAATTTCAGCTCATCCATCATGGACATCTGATATTGCTCTTGCATCATATGCCCAAACTCATCACTGTATCTCTTGTCAGTGTAGCCGAAGACAATGTCATCCACATAGATTTGCATACAAACAGTTCACCATCATATGTCTTCGTGAAGAGAGTGGGATCTAGGGAACCAGGTTTGAAGCCTTTGCTCTTCAGGAAGACTTTGAGTGTGTCATACCAAGAGCGAGGGGCTTGTTTGAGGCCATACAGTACCTTGTTGAGCTTGTATACCATATCAGGACGCTTTGGATCTTCAAAGCCAGGTGGTTGTGCAACATACACTTCTTATTCAATTTTGTCATTGAGGAAGGCACTCTTTACATCCATTTGGTACAGAAGAATGTTGTTGTGGTTGGCATAGGCTAGTAGTATGCGAATGGCTTCAAGCCTAGCCACAGGAGCAAAAGTTTCATCGAAGTCAATCCCTTCAACTTGTGCATAACATCGAGCAACTAGACGAGCCTTGTTTCTGACAACTTGACCATGCTCATCTTGTTTATTGCGATAGATCCATTTGGTGCCGATGATATTGTGTTTGCGAGGATCTGGATGCTTTACTAGCTCCCATACATTGTTCAGCTCAAACTGTTGAAACTCTTCTTGCATACCTTGAATCCATTCAGATTTCATGAAGGCTTCATCAACTTTCTTGGGTTCAGATATAGAGACAAATGCAAAGTGCCCACATAAATTTGCCAACTGTGTTGCTCTTAAACGAGTGAGTGGACCATGTGCATTGATGCTATCAATTATCTTCTCAATCTGGACTTCATTTGCAACACGAGGATGAACTGGACGAAGATTCTTCCCTTGCTGATCATTGTCTTCATCTTCAGGATTGGCTTCAGGCCGAGCCGTGTCTTCATGCTGATTAGGTGCAGAAACGATGATTTCCTCTTCAGCATGTTCCTCTGAAGGTATGATTTCTCCAGTACACATTTGGCAGGTGCTCTCTTTGTGAGCCGTTAGTCTCATCGAACCGCACATCCATAGTTTCAACCACTTTGTAGTGAAAGAGGGTGAAGACTCTGCAGGAGTGCGAATCCTTTCCGTAGCCAAGCATAAAATCTTCATGTGCTTTCGGTGCAAATTTTGAAGTGTGATGCAGATCCTTGATCCAGCACCTAGCACCAAAGACTCTGAAATAGTGACGTTTGGCTTCTTACCAGTCAAGAGCTCATATGATGTCTTCTTTAGGAACTTGTGAAGATAAACACGGTTGATTGCGTGGCATGCAGTATCAATCACTACTACAGGATGCTGCTAACGCGACACTATGATCAGAGACCCTTCAAAAATCCGTGTGCGATGCAATAATCGCAAACGGTGTTGTATGAAAACCGTCAGAAATGTATAAAACGTTTGCAATGACGGATGCATCAAACACGGTTTAGATTTTATTTTTGTGTGCGATGAAGGGCATACAGTTCAGTTCAATGAACTGTTTGCAATGAGGAGGAACAAAAGAAATGGGCAGCCAGATGACGGCGTGTGCGATACACAGCATACGGTTCGCTCGGATGAACTGTTTGTGATTAGGCAACACAAAAGAAACGGTTGGCCAGATCAAAGGTGTGTGCGATATACGGCATGCGGTTCACTCGGATGAACTATTTGCGTTGAGACATGAGAACAGAAACGGTTCAAATGAACAAGATGTGTGTGATACAAGGCAAACATGTCTGTAATCGAAGACATGTGCGAAGACCGATAACAACACAGATGATTACTGCTAACAAGCCGTGTGTGTTGTGAGCAAACGATTGCTGGTATACAATTGTGAGTGGTTGATTAAAACATCACTGACGGGTTCCATTGTTTAGTCCGCATGCGATGTGATTTTCTTTGTCCGCACAACATCTACGCTCTGTCTACAGCATCAACATATATACTTAAAAATACAGCATTGCATAACCAAATTAAGCATACAATTACACAAGTGACTACACACATAACATTTCCACACACCAAAGAAAGCAATTACATGCATACTAAAGTAGGAGAAATGAGGATATAATCATCTACTTATTGTTGCGACGACACTTGCCATTGCTCTGCTTCCGGCTGGATCCCTGACCGTTTTGGGGAAGGAGGGACTTACTCATGTCAATGATCCACATGTACATGTCGTAGCTCGTGTACGCCTCCTTGGTCGCGTACACGACGTGAGCTTTGTCGAGTTTCTCCATCCAGGCCGAGTGCCAAGCACGCTTGTCCTTGTTGCACGAATCCTTCATATCTCTGTAGTAGGGGTCGATGATGGCCTCGGCGAGGTGAACCAGTGAGTCCTTCTCATGCTCCTTGCTGCCCCTGATCTTGTATTGGCCCTGGATGTCAACAAGATTCTGGCAGGTGATGCCCGAATTCTCGAGTGCCTTTACATCATTGGTGATGTCCATCGTAGCGAACATGTGGTGGGGGCTGTTGACAAACCTAGCGAAATGCTCGCAAGGCCTTGTGGCCAAGCAGTAGTGGTAGACGAGGATGTGGTGGCGCACGCACATCTGGGTGACGACGACCTTGGTACGAGACCCGGCACGAGCGCGGGTGTACTCGAGGTCGAACCTGACCACCTTGTACTTCTCCTCGGCAAGCAACAACTCCATGATGTGGATGGAGTGCTCTGCCCAAACCGGGTCGTTGGTGTACACCACCGAGAGGTCCATGAACCTTCTATGGGTGTCCACCACGGCACGCATGTTTACCGCGCAAGCTTCCCGCCCGGCTAGTTTGGCCATGCGTCGGCTAGAAGAGGGACAAATCGTGGGTGTTTATTGGCAAAAAGCTTTGTAAAAATGAAGTGTGTGGAATGACTTCGGTCATAAGTTTACCCTTGGGTGATGAGGTTAAAGTTACACAGAAGGGTGATGATGGACACTCGAGTGCGATAATTAATTCTGCGCTCTACAGTGCACACGGTGGAAGAAACCAACTATGTGCAATATTGTCGAAGATCGCAGTCAAGTTAGCTTGACAGATCGTGTGCTATGAGATTGACAAGGTAAACTGATTCGAGAATGGTTAATAAAATCTAACACCATTGCATATTAAGGTCAAAATAGTGCTAGCAATATACGAGTCTCATACGATGCCATTTCAACGATTGTACCACAAAAGCTCGAAATGTTACAAGGTTCAAATTCCAGAGTTATATGGCTCAAATTCGAAGATTACAAGGTTCAAACTGATATTAGAAATGAAATTCGGCTCATCAGCTGCAAACGCTCGCGTTGATGCACTGAACATGGATATCAGAGAGGTTCAAACTAATATCACCACTTCTAAGCCCGGCTTCGAAACCTCACAATTTTTGCAAAGGCGTCAGCCACTGAGAATTCATGTATGGGGTTGACCCGATGACTTCCGATTACTCTGTCATCTGAAGTGCCAAAATGAAATTCAGCATTTTTAGAGCCTACTCCATTCTGCCGCAGGCGCCGGCGCTAATCAACAGACCATTCATTTTTGCGAAATAAATGTAGGGTAAACCTCATTTCCTTCAGCACCCTTGCTCTGAGAACAAAGAACCTAGTGAATATAATCTCTGGTAAGGTCCCTCGGTAGGAGTTCAAAGTAATTTCTGAGAGATGCAGATCTAGGCATTCGACGTAATTGTTATATTGTATCATATTATCCACCACTGGGCCTAATCTTATCTACAAAAGAAGAAAATGTGTTAGTTCCTACATGCAGTTTTGAACATTACTACATGCCTAGCTATTTGGTTTGCAGGATTTGTAAAATGCACTAACATGCCATCTTCGATCTGACATGATTAACATGGGCATTTTATTACATTCTAGAAAAATGTAGCCTTCTTCACAAGAGGTTGGAGTGGATGAAAAGTTCCCTAAGAAAACTAGTATAGATGAATCCAAAGGAGAAATTCTTATTGAATGTAACCATATACCAAGCAACCAATATGGGGGGGGCATGTATGTACTGAAATCCTCCAAAAGAACCTTCAGAAATTGTAGTACATTGTCACTATAAACTTGGAAAAAGGTGTCACAAATTGAACTCCCTTATGGTTAACATTTAATAGGAAAGGAACATCACCTCGATATATAGCTTCTCCAGGCAGGGAAAGCATCTCAGGAAACTGACAACTTGCTCCAGGTCGGGCCTGATAGATTCTAGTGCCAAGACCTTCACTGTGCGCAGTTTCGGGGTCAAGCTTGTCGGAATCATTTCCTGAATGACAGATGAACAAACATCTTCAAAATTAGAAATAATGTTAATTTGTAGAAGGAGAGGTAGAAGGCGGCAGTTGTACCTGAACGGGTGTGGATCCAATAACAAGTTCGGAGTATTCGTCAGACAAGTAGCCCACCACTGTCAATTTCGGCGCAGAAATGACATTGATTCTTGTTGGACCTTCTTGATCAACTACAAGTAATCTCTCAAGTGCAAGTGTGTCCTGGATGACCATACCGTGGTCCACCTTTTTTGATGTCTTCCTGCCGCACCAGCAACACACATAAATAGTCCGGAGAGTCATGGAGGTGATGTGGAAGGTACTCAACCCATTGATCACCTGAAGACGAAGGTACTCGAGTGCAGTACAGCCACGGAGCAGGCGCTCCATGTCACCCTTTGAGAGGCAGACGGTGACGAGCTCGAGGTGCTTCAATCATGGTAGAATAAGAGCGGGTGCGTCATTAAGGGGCGGCAAATGGCAGTTCCTGAACTTGGCGACGCGGAGCGTGGGCGCGAGGCGGAGTGCGGACGTTGGCAGCGACCACATATGCCCATCATCAAAAGTGAGCTCCTCGAGCTAATCTAGGGCGGGGGATCGGAAATAGTCATCAAGCTTGGCTCGGTCCTTGCCGTTGGAATGGAACTTGCCCATTCTAAGGCCTTTGGTTGGGCCAAGGTGACTGCCAAGGATCTTGGAGAACACATCCAAGCTTTTGAGATAGCCATGGCAGAGCTCGTGGGTGTCTATGAGGTCGAGAGGGCTGAAGTTCCACCAGGGGGCGCCACCGTTGGGAAAGGAGGGTTGTCCGCGCCCCATATTTGATTGGGAGAAGGGAGATGATGACTCTCAACATATCATCGGGGAGGCTGCTGATTAAGTCTCGGCCTGCTGGGGTCGCTTGCAGTTCTTGCTCGCCCCGCCTCCGCTTGTTGGCAGCCCCGTTCTCCACCTCGGATTCTCCTTGTCAGCGGCACTTTTTGATAGAAATGAGAGTACAAGGAATATTTAGTTAAAATGGGGCAATAGAAAAGTGTATTGGTAACTAGAAGTTATTAGGTAGGGATATAGTAAGAAAAGGGAATAACAATTGGTTGCTTAAATACTACACAATTCATTTGACATTTCTGGGTAAGTCAACATATGCAGATAGTTGAAAAGAAAACTTACTTTGAACAAAGTATGGACGGATGATTTTGTCAGGGAAGTTAGCATATATCTCATGACCAGGCCCTTCTATGTGCAGTGCAATTTTAGTGCCATCTTTCAGTACATAAAACTTTGCAATTTCATTCCAAAAGCCAGTGCCAAAATAGGAGTCACCACATGCATCAAGTCTTACAGTAGCAACGATTGTAAACCCATGATTTGTGTGCAGTATGACATTCGTGGAGCCTTGATGTATGTAAAGGGAAAAATTGTGCACTACATAATCTGTTGCATAGCGAGGGATGTCCTACAGAAAATGGTAGGATTGTTAAAGAAAATATGGTAACATGCAAATATGGGCCCAAATTGAAAGAACTGTACAACAGTTGAAATCGAAGGACAAAAGTCTATAATTAAACAGATAGGGTAAACATGATGTCATGGAAATATGAGAGTAATCGAAAGAACAATACATCATTAATTTGCCTAATATAGAAAGAAGAGGGGAAACACCCCCTTTGACGTATATGGTACATGTGGAACCTTTTATCCAAAAGTAGCAATATTTAGACTATGTTCAGGAAAGTAGGCCATGCCAACCGATTTAGGGTGATATTGAACATATTGCGTGCGTCCTCAAGTTATCTGGTACGATGAGATGGAATCTCTAGCGGCGGTCGCCAAGTCCTAAAGTGTCGGCGCACTGTACATTCTATGAATGAAAGAAAACCCTCAAATCAGCTCGAATAAAAATGAATTCACGGCGATTTCCGCCGGGTGATTAAAGGAGGCAGATGAACTGGGATAAGAGATGAGATAATATCTCATTAAATTATTTACCTTGTCGTCCATGAGAAAGAACCCTCGGTACGGCAGATTCCCCAACCGAGCGGAGCTGGGTCGACTGCGAGTAGCGTCGAGAAAGTCGATGGCGATAGGCGGCGGCAAGCGGAAGTGACAAAATGCGGTGGGCTTTGCTAGCAGCCTGGTGGCAGTAGCAGGCATCGAGCTAAGTGTTTATCGCCGTGATAGGCGGTGCCATGGCATAGACGCGGAGGAGCTTGTGCAGGTGTGAACGGGGAACATACCAGAGGGGCCGAGGGGGTGGCGGGCGGGGTGAGTGTTTTTGTGACGTGGGAATGGTGAGGGTTTTCTTTTTTCTTTTTTGAATTGGGTGGTGAAGGTTTTCTGTCCCACAAAGAATTTCGGGGGCGACGGTTTGGTAGAGCAAACCGTGTGTGATTGACGTAGCAGGCAAAATGAAAGTCATTGCACATGGTTCCAAATTTGGGAGCCGTGTGTGATTGACGTACTACCTCTGTCCTGGTTTATTGGTCCCCCGTTGGAATTTTTACCAAAATTTGGCGAAATATTTAACATACTCAGACAGATAATAAGCATACACGTACATAAGCATAGTTCAACCATAAGTACATAATTCAACCGTCATTAAACATACTCAGTGTACATAGTTCAATCCATCCCACATCTCATCTCACATGCGGCCGGCACGATCCTGAAGCTTCTCTAGGTACTCGGCGTACGCGCTGTGCGCCACCCTGCGAGAATACTTCTGCTTGAAGAAGCCAACGGCCCGTCCTCTTGCATGCGCCAGAACACTTAGATACGCATCATGAATCTTGTGGTGGCAAAATGAGCATTCATAGCCGTTGTTCCAGGTCCTAATACGCCTGTTATGCATTCCCGCATAAAGCTCCCTCGGGATTCGCCTCTCGTACCTCCTCTGGGCATCTTCATCCTCGCTGTCCACATCGTCGGACAGCACCTATACAAATAGTAAAAAAATGGCATCAAATCACTGATTACATGCCATGAAGTAGGATTAGGAATTTATGGCTATTTATTTATACATATCCAGAGATTATGGTTCGATTTTTAAGCACATTCGTCTATGTACAGACCAATCTTGAAGAAAATAATGGCACAAACATAGGTAGGTCATTCAAAATCAATTGTCAAGTCCTGGCTAGGAATTATTAGCACGAACACTAACCCTAGTCGGATTACTAGCAGAAATCATTTGCACAGATGAAACAACTAATCACTTATCACCTGTACCATTCAAACAATCAATACACTATACGGATCTAACGAAACTTACTTAGATTTCATGGATTGGGAGAACATAACCACAGGATTTCTATTCCAAAAAGGGGGAGGCAGGAGTAACCAGAGAAACCATGTGATCTATTTGACACATAAATGGGTATAGATGACTAACCAGCTGTCCGTCGTCGTCGGAGTCATCGCCGGAGTGGTCGTCGGAGTCGTCGCCGGAGTGGTCGTCGGAGTCGGTGTGGAACTCTGCCTCCGGCTGTGGAAGCTCGACAACATCAGGGTGCAGCGGTAACTCATCGACGGTGATGGCAACCTCGGTCTCCATCTCCACGCCGTGCTCCGGTGCTTTAGCAGCCCCGGCATCGCCACTCCCTCCGATGGGGCGCTTCGGTGGCATCCTCATACACTGGCGGCTTTGAGGACTGAGAGCGGCATCGAGGATGCAAGCGGAGAGAGAGGATTGTGTGTGCGTAGCGAGGATGGGGGGTGCGTCCGCTCGGGCACACCATTAATATGGAGTTGTGGGAGTTGTGGGAGAGAGGCGGGCGGCGGTCAAACCGATGGCTCGCCTCCCGGTGAGTCTGCGCACCGGACTGCTGGCATGCCTATCAAAGTTTCACACAGCTACTTGCACGCCTCCCGATGACACTGCACAGCGAGCATGCCTCCGTCAATTCACACACCTGCACGCACGCCTCCCCGTCTGCCTGCGCGGCGGACTTCTCGCATGTGTCCCGTCAACTCACGCCTGCTCGCATGCCACACGGGTCACGTGGCGGCACGTATATTGTTTTTCTATTTGGATGATTAATGTTGTCGCTTTATTGCTTAAGTGAAGCATGGCACATATCCATTGTTGGTCTAACGCTCACGGTTCGAATAAATAATCTGTTTGGGATATTGATTCCCAATTATTAATAATCTCCCGCCTGTAATTAGAAAAAGATTACATCAAAACTGGTCTCAAATTTGACAAAAAAAGTATAATGCCACTTTGTATTGGTATCCATATGACAACACGATAAGTTTCATGAACTTCAAATAAGTTTTGGATGTACTAGAATTTAAAAATCAAGATTCTTCATACGTCTCCAACGTATCTATAATTTTTGATTGCTCCATGCTATTATATTATCTATTTTGGATGTTAATGGGCTTTATTTTACGCTTTTATATCATTTTTGGGACTAACCTACTAACCGGAGGCCCAGCCCAAATTGCTATTTTTTTGCCTATTTTAGAGTTTCGCCGAAAAGGAATATCAAACGGAGTCCAAATGGAATGAAACCTTTGGGAACGTGATTTTCTCAACAAACGTGATCCAAGAGACTTGGAGTGGGCGTCAAGAAACAATCGAGGAGGCCACGAGGCAGGGGCGCGCCTACCCCCTGGGCGCGCCCTCCACCCTCGTGGGCCCCTCGTTGCTCCACCGATGTACCCATGATGATTATCTAGATGTTTTCATGAAGATCGTGAAGGATGGGCGGTCGGCCATCACAAGGGGTTGGACTAGAGTCGTGTGTGCCTTCTGCATGGAGGAGGGCATAATATGGGCATTCCGCTTCACCTTGTTCAGCAAGCAGAATATACTTCGCCTCTTTATTTATCGTATTTAATAGTACAAGTATACAATTGTGGTTCATCATTCTTTATTTGGTTCTTATGTAATTATTGAACATATGTACCTATGAATCGAATAATGCATTGGTTGTTTGAACATGATGGATATGAATAAAGCTGTAGCATACATTCAAATTCAAATCCAAACCCGGTACAATTTGGAAAAGCAATAATTAAATTACAGTGAAATTACGCTCTCCAGGTTGTTACGGCACACACGGTTGGTAAAACACAAACGTTTGCGATATGCACCATAATCGGAGACGATTCACAGAGAGGAAACGTGTGCAAGCATGCACACAGTTGCCGTTTGCAAAGCGTTTGCGATGTCATACAATATCACAAACAGTGCGGGCAAACTAAACGTTTGTGTTAGTTGCCTTATCATACACGATTCACAACCATGAACTGTTTCTGATGAAGTATGCATCCTAAATGTTGCACCACAGAATAGCGTTGCGATAGTTGTCGTGTACGACGATGTTACGACGGTCCGACGTTTAGTAATCCTGTCCGACACTCGTACGACGATTAGCTAATCTTCTTAACGGTGAACCGTTTGTGACAGGCCGCGCATCATACACATTCTATAATAGTGAACCGTTTGTGATCGGCCGCACATCATAAACGTAGCACCATAGAATACCAACTGCGATGGCAATGCAAGCAGAAACGAGTAGGAGTACTGTAGGGGCCCTATCCCCGACGGTTTCTGGGTCGTGTGGGAAGGACCCCCCTATCGCCCACACTCACTTGGCGATGGTTCCAAATGCCATCGCGGAAAGGGGTTTTAAACCGTTTGTTTAGGACCGACGCGCACCAGTGAATGGCTTCAGGCCAGAACTTCCTTGGAGTCTTGTACTCATCAAGCATCGTTCGTGCCATCTCAATGAGGGTTCTGTTCTTGTGATCCACGATGCCATTTTGCTGAGGTGTATATGGAGCAGAGAACTCATGTGTGATGCCCAATGTATCAAGATAAGTGTCAAGGCCGATGTTCTTGAATTCTGTGTCGTTATCACTTCTGCCGTGCTTGATCTTGATGCCATAGTTGCTCATGGCACGATTGGCGAATCGTGTGAAGACATCCTGCACTTCAATCTTGTAGAGAATTATGTGCACCCATGTATATCTTGAGTAATCATCAACAATGACGAAAACATAGAGGCATGCAGTGGTAGTAAGGGTAGAGTAGTGAGTAGGGCCAAATAAGTCCATGTGAAGCAGCTTGAAGGGACGTGTTGTTGTCATGATTGTCTTCGAGGGATGCTTGGCCCTAGTCATCTTTTTGGCTTCTCAGGCACCGCATAGATGATCCTTCTTGAACTTGACGCCCTCGATGCCTATGACATGCTTCTTCTTCACGAGAGTGTGCAAGTTCCTCATGCCCGCATGTTGGGGAACGCAGTATTTCAAAAAATTTCCTACGATCGCGCAAGATCTATCTAGGAGATTCATAGCAACGAGAGGGGAGAGTGTGTCCATGTACCCTCATAGACTGAAAGTGGAAGCGTTTAGTGACGCGGTTGATGTAGTTGAACGTCTTCGGGATTCAATTGATCCTAGCACCGAACGTACGACACCTGCGTGTTCAGCACTGTCAGGACCCCGATTCTAAGTCACACCGATCTAGCATGTAACACCTCATATCACTTTGCGGCCTCACGCACGGTATTCCCACGGGTGTCGCCTTACCATGGCCCGGGACCGTTTGCGCCTTTTGGCTCACGTATATGATAGTGTCGCTAGCATCCATATGACAGAGAACCCGGGCCGACATGGCTAGTCGTGAACCCAAAGCGGCACTAACCTATGGGGACAGGCATACATGATTCACATCGAGCATGTCGGTCAACAGCGTGTGAATCCGGGCTGTAGCACTAGGATACCAGGACTCCGGATGTCACCGCGTGACATTTCCCCGAAGGGACAGACACAAGAACGAAGTGAAACACATGCCTGCCAGTCGAGTGTCCCGAGTAGTAGTGCTGGGCTAGCAGGACTCCGGTGAACCGGGCTGTAGCGGACTACTATGGCTCAAGGAAGCACTAGACTACATTTCCCCACATGTGAGGCTGCCAAGGATAAACAACTAGATTGTCGGATCCCACACATAGCAATACAGGTCACACGTACGCATCACATGCAAGTATGTGCTGTACAACATGGCATCACAACATAACGCAACTCATATAGATAAAGGCCTAGAAGAGCCACATAGCATTAATACAAACAGGGGTCACATGACCCATCATTCAGAGCTTACAAGCAACGGAAGCATTACATGTCTGAGTACAGACAACTACAAAAGAAAAAGGCTAAGAAACCTGACTATCTACAAGTCCCTCCAAGGTACAAGATCGTAGCTGAGGTAACAAGCTACTCGTCGAAATCCAAGCGATACTACTAGTGAGACAAACGTCTCACCTGCAAAACATAAATAAAGCAAACGTGAGTACAAAGGTACTCAGCAAGACTTACATCAGATCCTATCATACATGCATTTGTATCAAGAAGGTAATGTGGGGTTTAGTTGTAGCAAGCCAGCTTTGACTCAGTGGCTATCCTGTTCTACGACAATGAGAAACTTCTTTGAGATGAGGCAGCGCACACGAGTCCACTAATCACCACATCAAAACACTACTATGGATCCATCCTCGTCTCCTGACGAGAAGGCCATCCATAGCGCTCACACTTGTCTTGAGCATTTTAGAGTATCCACTTTAAGTTGTCTATGTACCACGTAAGCATCCAAGAAGTCCGTAACCAAGGACACGGCTATTCGAATAGATCATGATAACCCTGCAGGGGTGTACTTCTTCACACACGCTCTCACCACTTATCACCATGTACACGTCATGTACCTCGGCAACCTTCAAGCGGAAGCCTGGCGAGGGTGTCGGCCACGACCTGACTAACCACACACGACTCTAATCCAGGTTTATTGCCTATTCGGGTTCCATCCGCAAGGAGATCCGGCCGGGGTGTCGCTCACGGCCCCAAACGATATGTGCAGGGTTCCCAAGCCCACCTCGCCGGATGGATCTACGCTTGGTACACAGTGCCACTTGTGCCTAGTCTGTCCCAAGCCCACCTGGTCGGGTGCCACTTGGTAGACTACTAACACTACCTACAAACACCAGAAACTATTTGCGACTCCTAGACAGAGATCAAGTTGGCTAATAAGTCGAGAGGGGCACTTAAGCATTCCAATGTGTGGTAGTAGCTAGTCATTGGACAACATACACGGAACTCAGTGCTTAAGGACGGTTCCAGTGAGACAACCCACCATGTACTCCTACATGGCCTCTCACCGCTACCTTTACCAAATCATGTTCACACGCTTAACTCTCAGCACCAGAACATATCGTACCACTCCAATTCATTCCCGATGAATCAGACCTGACACAACTCTAAGCAATAGCAAGCATGGCATGGTAGGAACACCACATGGCTCAATCAACTTCTACACATGCTAGTGGGTTTCAACTATTTACTATGGCAATGACAGGTCATGCAGAGGAATGGGTTCAACTACCGCAGCAAAAAGTAGCAGTTGAATCGTTGTTGTCCTAATGCAATAAAAGAGAGCAGGAGCGAGAGAGTGGGATTGTATCGGAATGAACAAGGGGGGTTGCTTGCCTGGTAGATCAACAGGGGGGCACTGCTTCACTGATAGGTACTCTCGAACACTTCCGGAGCAGGACCTATCGAGAAGGAACGGTGCCAACAATCAATACACAAGCATATGCAACAATATGATGCATGAACATGGCATGAAGATGTGATGCTGTTTGAGCTAATGCAACTAGTATTCAAATTGAATGAAGTCCATTTGAACCGAGGGTTCAAATGCAACTCCAAATTAAGCTCTTATATATGCCATTTATATGTTTTCACCTATACATCAGGTATAAGTTGTTTTGTCATGCATGAAACTGGTATAGATGGAAAGATTGTATTTTTCTGATAATTTTTCATATATAGATTATTTCAATCTGAGCTACGGTTGAATTTCTATGATTTTTTGAAGTTTGAATCATTTTCTGGAATTTCCTGATTAATTTTAAACCAGAAAATGAAATATTGCGTCAGCATTGCGTCCTGCCCGCGTCAGCAGGTCAACGGAGCCAACCAGGTCAAACCTGACGTGTGGGGGCCACACGTCAGTGTCATAGTTAGTTTAACCAAGGGGTTATTTCTAATCTAATTAACAGATTAGGGCGCGGGGCCCACTGTCAGTATCATCAGCTAATTAAGTTTAATTAACATCTAACTAAAATTAGCAGGGGCCTGGCCCACTTGTCAATTTCACAGAGGGGGGCGGTTAATTAGCGGGGTTGACACTGTCAAACCTGCCGGCGAGGCCGAACACGGCGGAGGGCACGGGAATCGCCCTCCGGCGACCATTCGGGCGGCGGAGACCACGGGCGAGGAGCTGAGCCTCGTCCGCGTCATTTGGAGCAAGTGGGAGAGGCGGGGACGGCCGGAGCTCGCCGGAGCAGAGCTTGGGGCGGCGGCCAGAGCACGGGCTTCAAGCGGGAGCGGGCTGTGGGGCACGGGGAGGCCACCCGAGGGGCTCTGTGGCACCCTCGTGGCACCAGGAGCACGGTGACGTGCTCGATTGCGGGCTGCGGTGGCCAGGGCGACGGCGATGACATAGATGGCGGCGAGGAGCTACGGCCACGGTGGGGAAAGGGGCTATGGCGTGCAGACAGCTAAACGGAGAGAGGGGAATGGCGTAGAAGCTCACGACGGTTCGGACGAGGCGGTCGGCGAGCTCGGGGACGCGTTGAAGACGACGGGGCGGCGAAGACAATCTCCGGCGACCGGAGATGAAGACGGCGGCGAGGCGGCTCTCCAGGGCCTCCCGAGGCGCGTGGCTTGACGGAGAGGTGGAGGACGACGTGGCGGAGCTTCTGGACTTGAAGAGAGGGCGAGGGGGAGGCGGTGGCCGCGGCAATGGCGCGCGACGGCGACGGTGGGGCTCGGGTGGTCGCGCGGAAGAGAACCAGAGGAGGAGGGAGAGAGGGGGAGAGGGAGAGAGGTTGGGGCGGCGCGTGGCGTCGCGCGGGGCATCCAGACGACGAGGAGGAGAAGCAGGAGGTGGCGGGGAACGTGGCCCCGGCCGGACGCGTGGCCGCGCGCGCCAGCGCGTGCCCCTGTCCTTCTGTCGTCGCCAGGAGGACGACAGTTGGCGGTTGGGCCAGTGGGCCGCACCACTGGGCCGGCTGAGGCGCCAGATGGCTGTAGGTAAGCGCCAGGTAAGCTTTCTGTTTTTGTTTCTTTCCTATTTTTCTGACATTTGTTTGGTTTAATAAAAATACTAAACCATTTTATTTTATTATGCCAATTTTTGTAGGGGCTAGTGGTATTATTCCAGAGCTCCTCAACAAATGGCACAATTTTTGGACATATAATATATATATATATATATAACATTTATATATCCAAAGCAAATAACTACTGCATTGATTCCAAATGCCCAAAATAAATACTTATGAGCTCCAAAAAATATTGGTTTGATTTTCATCTCTGTCCAATATTTTTAGAGAACAACATGAACATTTTCTTGGACCTTTTTGGAGCAATTTTTATCTGGGTCATTTCCAGAAATGATTCTGAGGGTTTCACAAATCCTCATTTCAAATTTAAATGGAATTTGAACATGATGCACACATGAAGGGCTAGCCTAGGTCATACCAGAACTAGGGGTGTGACAAGCACACGTTCAGCATGATGACGTCCCTCGAGCTCTTGATCCAGTTGAGAACGAGGGAGAGTTCCATCAGCATGATAGCGTGGCGACGGTGATGATGAAGTTACCAGCGCAGGGCTTCACCTAAGCACTACGACGATATGACCGAGGTGTGTAACTATGGAGGGGGGCACCGCACATGGCTAAGAGAAGACTTGGTGTGCCTTTGGGGTGTAACACCCTCGATGCGACTATATCTCCCACGTGTCGAGGCATGACTTAGAGGCATAATCGCATTGAAGGCATATGTCGCAAGTGAGGTAATCTTCACACAACTCATGTAATATAATAAGGAGAAAGAGATACATAGTTGGCTTACAATCGCCACTTCACACAATTACATGAATAAACATTACATCAACCAAATACACTCATGGCCCGACTACGGAACCAAAATAAAAGAAGAACCCCAAATGCGACAAAGGTCCCCGATCGACCCCAACGGGGCTCCACTACTGATCAACTAGAACGAAACAACACAAAGGACAAGATCTTCATCGAGCTCCTCCTGAGCTTGGTTGCATCATCTGCACGGTCTCATCGGCACCTGCAAGCTGGTTTTGGAAGTATCTGTGAGCCACAGGGACTCAGCAATCTCGCACCCTCGCGATCAAGACTATTTAAGCTTATGGGTAAGGTAAAGGTATGAGGTGGAGCTGCAGCAAGCGACTAGCATATATGGTGGCTAACATACGCAATTGAGAGCGAGAAGAGAAGGCAAAGCACGGTCGATAAAAGTATCATCAAGAAGTGATCCTGGACTACCTACGTCAAGCATAACTCCAACAACCGTGTTCACTTCCCGGACTCTGCTGGAAAGAGACCATCACGGTTACACACGCGGTTGATTCATTTTAATTAAGGTCAACTTCAGGTTTTCTACAACCGGACATTAACAAACTCCCATCTGCCCATAACCGCGGGCACGGCTTTCGAAAGTTCAAATCCCTGCAGGGGTGTCCCAACTTAGCCCATAACAAGCTCTCACGGTCAACGAAGGAATAGACCTCCACCCGAGACATTCCGATCAGACTCGGTATCCCGGTACAACAAGACATTTCGACAGGGTAAAAACTAAACCAGCAACACCGCCCGAATGTGCCGACAAATCCCGATAGGAGCTGCACGTATCTCTTTCTCAGGGCACACTCAGATTGTCTTAGGTACGGGTAGGCGGGCCAGCCCAGAGTTGCCCCTGGTGGCCACCGGTAGCTGACAGGTGGACCAACACTCAGAGGAGCACTGGCCCGGGAGGGTAAAATAACGATGACCCTTGAGTCTGCAGAACCCAAGGGAAAGAAAAGGCTAGGTGGCAAATGGTAAAACCAATGTTGGACATTGCTGGAAGAGCTTTACTTAAGACGAACTGTCAAGGGGTTCCCATTATAGCCCAACCGCGTAAGGGACGCAAAATCCGGGAACATAACACCGATATGACGGAAACTAGGGCGGCAAGAGTGGAACAAAACACCAGGCATAAGGCCGAGCCTTCCACCCTTTACCAAGTATATAGATGCATTAATAAAATAAGATATATTGTGATATCCCAACAAGTAAACATGTTCCCACAAGGAACAACATCTCCATGTTCCAACAAGGAACACACTTCAATCTTCACCTGCAACTAACAACGCTATAAGAGGGGCTGAGCAAAGCGGTAACATAGCCAATCAACGGTTTGCTAGGACAATGGTGGGTTAGAGGCTGAACATGGCAATTTGGGAGGCTGACAAGCAAGTGGTAGGCATCGTAGCAATGGCATAGCAAAAGAGCGAGCAAACTAGCATAGCAAAGATAGTAGTGATTTCGAGGGTATGATCATCTTGCCTGAAATCCCGCAAGGAAGAAGAACGAGTCCATGAAGAAGACAAACGGACATAGACGAACGGTTCCTCACAAACGCGACGTTAACGGAACCAACCCGAAGAAGCAACACCGGAAAGAAGCAAACAATCATGGTAAACAACCTCCACATCAACATGGCATGATGCGCAAACAAGTATGATGCATGTCCGGTTTAAAGAGGCATGGCATGGCAAAATGCACAAACAATCCTACAAATTAAGTGGCGCTCAATATGCAACGAGTTGCATATTGACGAAACACCACGTCAATTATTTAGTTCTCTCTCGGTTATGTACCCCAACAATATTAAATGTTGATTAACATGGCAAGAGGGTGAAGCAAAGTAAAACTACCTATCTAGTCAAGGTTAAATGAGGTCGGAAGCAACGAACAACAATTCCGGAAACTCCTCATGAGCATAAATTAGGTTTGGTGCTGTTCTGCCCTAAACATTATTTTAGAGTTATTAGACATGCAATATGATGCCACCATGTTAAACTAGGCAAAATTCTACCCCATTTACATATAAAGTTTGTTTAATACCGAGTTACGGTTAATTAGTTATGAATCAAATCATTTTAGCATGGCATAGGGGCAAATTAATGCAAACAACATTTTAAACATGGATGAAAATGACATAATATGAAACTAGACACAATTTTAAGCATTTTTCATATATAAAACATTTTAAGATGATGCATCGTTTGTAAGTTACAATATGCATGATCATGAAGGAGTTTTCTGCAAATCTATAATTCCCTGGATAAATAGACAAAATCGATCAGAAAAAAAAATAGGCACTTGGGCTGGAACTGAACAGGAAGCCCAACAAGGAAGGAAAGAAAAAAAAAGAGGGGCGCAGGGCAACCCACCATTGGCCAAGGCCCGCTGGATCTGGCTAAGAGGAGCTGGGTCTGGCGCGCGAGACAGGCCCAGGCGCAGGCGACGTGGATCTCATCCACGCTGGCGCTGGGACAAGTCAATGTGCGGCGCCGGTCTTCTCATTCACGAAGCAGGGGATGCAGGGTCAACGATGAGGCATCCGGCGGAGCTCCGGCGATGGAGGAAGGCGGAGCTCGCCGGGGAAGGAGGGATCCGGGCGCGGGGTTCCACCGGATCTGACGAGGGGAGCCGGTTTCTGATGGTGGGAGACGAACAGGACGACGGCGACTCGACTCCTGTGAAGAAATACAGAGAGCGAGTGGATTCAGAGAAGAGATACAGGGAGAAGAAACGGGAAGAAAAGTGGGAACAACGGGCGCGGGTGGTTAGATGTGCTCACCGGCAAGCTGCAGAAGGGCCGGGCTTGGAGCACTAGTGCTCGGGGCGACGAGCATCGGGGAGGCAGGAGACCTCGGGCGCTCGAGGGGCTCCTGGTCGCTGGTGAGTCGAGGCTCCTGTGGTTCCTGGAGGCAGCGTAAGGATGACGGGAAGGAGCTGCGGGCGCTGGGAGTCCTAGGTGAAGGCGGTGTTGCTTGCTCCGGTGGTGGCCTTGGCGGATTGAGGAACGGTGCCATGGCATGAAACAGAGAGCACGAGAGGTTAGAGAGAGATAGAAGAGAAGAAAGGGAGCAGAGAAAAACCAGGGGAAGAGAAGGCAACCCGGACAAGCTGCTGCTGCTAGAGGTCGCCGGCGAGGAGCGGCTCGGGAGGCCTCGGGCACGAGGAGCGGGGCTGGCTCTCTGGTTGGTGGTTGGTGGTTGGTGGGAAGGACCGATGGCGAGAAGTGGCTGGCGCTGCGAGATGCGGTTGGATCGAGGCGAGGAGGTGGGTTGGATCTGGATCCCGAGGAAGATATGATAGGTGGCGGCGGCTCGACGGGACAAAGTCCCTAGATTTTAGGGTTGCCTATATATATACATTAAGTGGATTAGGTTAGGGGCTACCTCAACCCTACGATTGTAATCATACGATCGCGAATAAAATAGTTAGGGAGCCCAATTAACAAAACGAAGATGTTTTGTAGACGTTTGGGGATGTTCCGGACCCAATGGTGGAGACAGTCCGGGTCGGGTTCGGGACAACTTTCGGGCGCGCGCGAGGAGGGTCGCGGGCTGACGAGAGAGGTTAGGTAGGGCCTGGCAGTGAGTAGTGGGCTGTGTAGACGGTCTCGAGCTGAGAGAAGAGAAGAGAGAGACCTGGCGACTGTTTCCGGAGACCGAAAACGTCCGACGTTAGACCGGCTATATTGCCGCTATAGTTTAACGGTTGGGCTATCAAACGAGCTCCGAATGCGATGAAACCTGGCAGGCGGCCTACTAACCACATAACAACACCGCATGCCAACTTTCATCCCATTCCGAGAACATTTTCCGGCCACTTATAAAATACTATTTCGGACATGCCGCGGGCGCGTGCAAGTGTGTCTAGGCTCAGAACGGACAACGGAGAGAACGAGGAGGCCGGGACGGATGCAAGTTTTGAAAAACATGATGACGCAATGCATATGATGACATGATGAAATGCAACACGCAAGCAAATGACATGGCAACGACGGCGAATAACTAGAGGACACCTAGCACATCGGTCTCGAGGCGTTACAATACTCCACCACTACGAGAGGATCTCGTCCCGAGATCTAGAATGGCACCGGAGGGAAACAACGGAAGAGAAGAGAGGAGAGGTAAAACAAATTGCTTCTTTGACAAACGAGTGAAACCAAGGAACCTTGAAAAGGTTGAACAAATTCAAGAAAAGAATAGAACGAAGGAGAACAAAGTCAAAAACACTCCGTTAGAAAAGAGGGACAAAGAAGAACAAATTCAGGCAGCACTCCGGTTAAGGAAGGGGATCAAGGAAAACCAAAATTCGGGCAGCACCCTGGTTGAAAAGGAAAGGAATTGAATAAGGTCTTGATAAGATGAGAAGATATTTGATGAAATCACAACACACTGCCTCCATAACTATTGAATGGATGGAACAAAGGGTAAGAAATATCTCGGACAGCACTCCGGTTGAGAAAGGATGTAAAACTTGATAAGGCGAAAAGAACTTGAGCAGAATGGCACCACACTCCGGTTAAACAAAATAGAGAAGGAAAAGACTGATATAATTTGGACAGCACTTCGACTGTAAATGGAAGGAATAGAACATGAATTTGACACACGATATGATGGATTGAAGAGAGCAACATCACCATCCTCCAGAACAAAAGAGTAGAGTAAAGATAATTGAGACAAGCGAATGTAGAAGACAATGCCAACTTCTGCTACAAAAGAGCCTGAAAAGGCATCTCTAGGAGAAGGGTTGAACGGAGTTGTTGGAAAACCAACAACGAAAATAATAAGCTTGATATGGTCTTATGGAATACCTCTCAAATTAAGAGATGAAAAACCTGCCACTCACGGAAAAAGAATTGGATTGATATGAGCAAGGAGGGAAGGTAATATTCCACCGGAAGGATAAATGAAGAACTTGGATCATATATGAGCACCATAATTAGCAAAATCCTTAGGGAAAGCTTTAGGTGAAATGTAACCCAAGATAACTCCAACGAAGAGGTTGATGGATTTAAAGTACCTCATTCTTAATAACATGTGAATCATGAAACACGAACTCAAATTACCAAGAATGACATAATACCACCTTCAATAATACGGAAGAAAGAATGAACTCCGGATTACAAGATGAAGAAAACTTGAGCTTCTTAAAAGAATCTCGATGAAAACTTTGAGAAGGAATTAAATCCTTGATGAACCATCATGTAGAACCTTCATGAAGAACTCCGGTAATGAAAGAATGATCAAACGAGAAGAAAGAGAAGTTGAAAGCACAAGGTGAATCCTTGCGATGATTCAGATGGATCTCCGTGATGATATAATTGAGAGAACTTGGAACTCCGGAAAAGAAGGATGAACAAAAGAAATCAAGAATTTTGATGAACCTCCGGGATAAGGAATTAATCATTAGGATGAAACAAGAATAAGAATTACATTATGCTTATCCTTCACCAATTAAATTGATGACAACCAACGGATTCGACATATTACTTATTCTCGTAGAAAGGATTAAGAGAGATATGGCGCAAACTTGAGAAAGTCTTCAACGATCCACCGGCAGAATTGAAACAACGAATGAATTGATATGATGAAGAAGGAAGAGAACACTTGAGCGAACCAGCATAAGAATTGAAAATGAATGAAGAAGAAAAAATAAAGAAGCACCGGGAAGAATTATAAAATGAACGAAGATGCTTGAGAGGATTTAGATATAAGAGAACGAAGAGATCACGAGCTGATTAAAGAATATTGAATGATGCACCGGTGAGATTTTGGGGAACGAGAGCTGAAAGCTGAGAATGAATAATTATGAGATGATAGGCTCCGGAGAATCAAACTGAAAATACTCTGAATTACTCCGGATGGGTGAAAAGAATTCTGACAATCGAAAACAATTATGAGAGGATGGCCTTGAACTAGAATCACGAATCTTGAGAGAACCGATATGATTTGGAGGGAAAAATCTTCTTCTGACTTCAAAATCTGAGAATGATGATGAGAAACACCACCAATAATTGAAAAGGCACTCCGGAAGAATCAAAAGCGAAGAGATTTAGCCAACGATGAGAAGGATTTAACCGATCTTGTAGAAAGGCATTTGACTGATGATAAATCATTCTTACGTCAAACTTCGAAAAGAAATTTGAGGATAGCTCCAGGAAAATAAGAAGAGTCAGGTAAGATCCTAGAAAAAGACCTGTGGGTTAGGGCCCACTCAAAAGGAACACCGTTGAAATGCTTACTTGAAAAGGAGAATGCATTGGTTTAATTAAAAGGCATGAATAAGATAGGACCTCGAAATAGCTTGAATTAAAGAAGAGTGGATACACGAATCTTCGAGATATCGTCATTACTCCGGAATAATAGAATAGCAAGCGGGGAATGATTATGAATTGCACCGGCATGAGAAAACATTGAAACGAGGAAAGGATATTATCAACAAAGCTTGACTTGGAACCCCCGGAGATGAAAAGAATGAAGAATGACGAACTTGAAGCTCCATTAGAATCTTCAAGAGAAACACCGGGTAAGAACATTGAAAGGAAAGAAAGAAGAGACTTCACATCAATAAAATGATACTTGATTAAGATATATGAGTCCTCGGAGAAAAGCAAGGGAGGGAGGGTGGGAAAAACAAAGACAATTTGGAATGGATGGAACGAACATCGTTGAAAAGACGTGATAATTGATCTTGCAAATGTTGAAGTGAACGGATCCACTTGAGGAGAGACACACCGGTTGAAAGGATTGACAAAAACAATCTTGATGATCAAGAAGGATTGGTATCCACATCAGAGTATGAGAACACCATTTAAGGAAGGTATGGAATCAACATTTGACTTCGAAGCAACTCGAATACCACAACTCAAAACAAAAACAAAGGGTTGGCTTGCAAAATAAGCCAGAACAAACATATGATCGAAATTTCGTCCGAAGTTTTCGTGGTGGGACCTACACGAGCTCGATCGTACAGCACCATCATGTACAAGGCAGTGCACATGACATACGAAGCGTCCCCGAGTCAGCATAGCCAAGGACTCTTTAAGACACAACGAGACCACTGTAAAATCGACCGTGAATAGGCGAACCACTAGACGTCGAACCCCAATTACATATCATACATCTGTCGGAAGGATATCCTAAGAGCTACTTGAATTCCCACCAATGAAACTCCCAAAATTTTCCGGTTATGCAATCAGGTGTTGGGGATACAGGGGAAGCATAATATCTCACCCAAACTAGCAATACCTACATCCAGCTGTATCCATCCTTCAACACATAACCAAGAAACCTTCGGAAACCATCTACCTCAACCTTCGAAAAGCATCTGTTATACAAGTTATGGCGATACTCCCGAACTCCCGCCCCAGTACTGGGTGGCGTCGAGGTTATCTCACCAACGAACTGCATAAAGGAGATTTTCGATGTCGCGCACATATCTCAAGTATACCAGAATTGCAACGATAAAATTATGATGACAACACCTTAGAGCTCAACTCCCCGGGACACTTCCACTAAACCCCTGACAGGAGGCACCAAGACAGTATTCTCATCATAAGACCATCGGAACGATTCCAAGATACCCGCGTGATCCTAAATTTTTTTTTAGTGAAATTTGAGAAGAGAAGAGTCAAAACTCTATGTCAGGATGCATTACCAGAGCGATGAAGGGACTGGGAAGTAAAAAGAATTCCTAAGCTCTCCGATATATAATTCCTAAGGACTCAAAACATTTTTCTAGACACAACTCGGCTGCTAAAAAACGATCAAGCAATGGGGACTCCTAAGGTCGGGGAAGGCTCTGATTACCAACTTGTAACACCCTCGATGCGACTATATCTCCCGCGTGTCGAGGCACGACTTAGAGGCATAATCGCATTGAAGGCATATGTCGCAAGTGAGGTAATCTTCACACAACCCATGTAATATAATAAGGAGAAAGAGATACATAGTTGGCTTACAATCGCCACTTCACACAATTACATGAATAAACATTACATCAACCAAATACACTCATGGCCCGACTACGGAACCAAAATAAAAGAAGAACCCCAAATGCGACAAAGGTCCCCAATCGACCCCAACGGGGCTCCACTACTGATCAACTAGAACTAAACAACACAAAGGACAAGATCTTCATCGAGCTCCTCCTGAGCTTGGTTGCGTCATCTGCACGGTCTCATCGGCACCTGCAAGCTGGTTTTGGAAGTATCTGTGAGCCACAGGGACTCAGCAATCTCGCACCCTCGCGATCAAGACTATTTAAGCTTATGGGTAAGGTAAATGTATGTGGTGGAGCTGCAGCAAGCGACTAGCATATATGGTGGCTAACATACGCAATTGAGAGCGAGAAGAGAAGGCAAAGCACGGTCGATAAAAGTATGATCAAGAAGTGATCCTGGACTACCTAGGTCAAGCATAACTCCAACAACCGTGTTCACTTCCCGGACTCCGCCGGAAAGAGACCATCACGGTTACACACGCGGTTGATTCATTTTAATTAAGGTCAACTTCAGGTTTTCTACAACCGGACATTAACAAATTCCCATCTGCCCATAACTGTGGGCACGGCTTTCGAAAGTTCAAATCCCTGCATGGGTGTCCCAACTTAGCCCATAACAAGCTCTCACGGTCAACAAAGGAATAGACCTCCACCCGAGACATTCCGATCAGACTCGGTATCCCGGTACAACAAGACATTTCGACAGGGTAAAAACTAAACCAGCAACACCGCCCGAATGTGCCGACAAATCCCGATAGGAGCTGCACATATCTCTTTCTCAGGGCACACTCAGATTGTCTTAGGTACGGGTAGGCCAGCCCAGAGTTGCCCCTGGTGGCCACCGGTAGCTGACAGGTGGACCAACACTCAGAGGAGCACTGGCCCCGGGGGGTAAAATAATGATGACCCTTGAGTCTGCAGAACCCAAGGGAAAGAAAAGGCTAGGTGGCAAATGGTAAAACCAATGTTGGGCATTGCTGGAAGAGCTTTACTTAAGACAAACTGTCAAGGGGTTCCCATTATAGCCCAACCGCGTAAGGGACGCAAAATCCGGGAACATAACACCGATATGACGGAAACTAGGGCGGCAAGAGTGGAACAAAACACCAGGCATAAGGCCGAGCCTTCCACCCTTTACCAAGTATATAGATGCATTAATAAAATAAGATATATTGTGATATCCCAACAAGTAAACATGTCCCCACAAGGAACAACATCTCCATGTTCCAACAAGGAACACACTTCAATCTTCACCTGCAACTAACAACGCTATAAGAGGGGCTGAGCAAAGCGGTAACATAGCCAATCAACGGTTTGCTAGGACAATGGTGGGTTAGAGGCTGAACATGGCAATTTGGGAGGCTGACAAGTAAGTGTTAGGCATCGTAGCAATGGCATAGCAAAAGAGCGAGCAAACTAGCATAGTAAAGATAGTAGTGATTTCGAGGGTATGATCATCTTGCCTGAAATCCCGCAAGGAAGAAGAACGAGTCCATGAAGAAGACAAACGGACGTAGACGAACGGTTCCTCACAAACGCGACGTTAACGGAACCAACCCGAAGAAGCAACACCGGAAAGAAGCAAACAATCATGGTAAACAACCTCCACATCAACATGGCATGATGCGCAAACAAGTATGATGCATGTCCGGTTTAAAGAGGCATGGCATGGCAAAATGCACAAACAATCCTACAAATTAAGTGGCGCTCAATATGCAACGAGTTGCATATTAACGAAACACCACGTCAATTATTTAGTTCTCTCTCGGTTATGTACCCCAACAATATTAAATGTTGATTAACATGGCAAGAGGGTGAAGCAAAGTAAAACTACCTATCTAGTCAAGGTTAAATGAGGCCGGAAGCAACGAACAACAATTCCGGAAACTCCTCATGAGCATAAATTAGGTTTGGTGCTGTTCTGCCCTAAACATTATTTTAGAGTTATTAGACATGCAATATGATGCCACCATGTTAAACTAGGCAAAATTCTACCCCATTTACATATAAAGTTTGTTTAATACCGAGTTACGGTTAATTAGTTATGAATCAAATCATTTTAGCATGGCATAGGGGAAAATTAATGCAAACAACATTTTAAACATGGATGAAAATGACATAATATGAAACTAGACACAATTTTAAGCATTTTTCATATATAAAACATTTTAAGATGATGCATCGTTTGTAAGTTACAATATGCATGATCATGAAGGAGTTTTCTGCAAATCTGTAATTCCCTGGATAAATAGACAAAATCGATCAGAAAAAAAATAGGCACTCGGGCTGGAACTGAACAGGAAGCCCAACAAGGAAGGAAAGAAAAAAAGAGGGGCGCAGGGCAACCCACCATTGGCCAAGGCCCGCTGGATCTGGCTAAGAGGAGCTGGGTCTGGCGTGCGAGACAGGCCCAGGCGCGGGCGACGTGGATCTCGTCCACGCTGGCGCTGGGACAAGTCAACGTGCGGCGCCGGTCTTCTCATTCACGAAGCAGGGGATGCAGGGTCAACGACGAGGCATCCGGCGGAGCTCCGGCGATGGAGGAAGGCGGAGCTCGCCGGGGAAGGAGGGATCCGGGCGCGGGGTTCCACCGGATCTGACGAGGGGAGCCGGTTTCTGATGGTGGGAGACGAACAGGACGACGGCGACTCGACTCCTGTGAAGAAATACAAAGAGCGAGTGGATTCAGAGAAGAGATACAGGGAGAAGAAACGGGAAGAAAAGCGGGAACAACGGGTGCGGGTGGTTAGATGTGCTCACCGGCAAGCTGCAGAAGGGCCGGGCTTGGAGCACTAGTGCTCGGGGCGACGAGCATCGGGGAGGCAGGAGACCTCGGGCGCTCGAGGGGCTCCTGGTCGCTGGTGAGTCGAGGCTCCTGTGGTTCCTGGAGGCAGCGTAAGGACGACGGGAAGGAGCTGCGGGCGCTGGGAGTCCTAGGTGAAGGCGGTGTTGCTTGCTCCGGTGGTGGCCTTGGCGGATTGAGGCACGGTGCCATGGCATGAAACAGAGAGCACGAGAGGTTAGAGAGAGATAGAAGAGAAGAAAGGGAGCAGAGAAAAACCAGGGGAAGAGAAGGCGACCCGGACAAGCTGCTGCTGCTAGAGGTCGCCGGCGAGGAGCGGCTCGGGAGGCCTCGGGCACGAGGAGCGGGGCTGGCTCTCTGGTTGGTGGTTGGTGGTTGGTGGGAAGGACCGATGGCGAGAAGTGGCTGGCGCTGCGAGATGCGGTTGGATCGAGGCGAGGAGGTGGGTTGGATCTGGATCCCGAGGAAGATATGATAGGTGGCGGCGGCTCGACGGGACAAAGTCCCTAGATTTTAGGGTTGCCTATATATATACATTAAGTGGATTAGGTTAGGGGCTACCTCAACCCTACGATCGTAATCGTACGATCGCGAATAAAATAGTTAGGGAGCCCAATTAACAAAACGGAGATGTTTTGGAGACGTTTGGGGATGTTCCGGACCCAACGGTGGCGACAGTCCGGGTCGGGTTCGGGACAACTTTCGGGCGCGCACGAGGAGGGTCGCGGGCTGACGAGAGAGGTTAGGTAGGGCCTGGCAGTGAGTAGTGGGCTGTGTAGACGGTCTCGAGCTGAGAAAAGAGAAGAGAGAGACCCGGCGACTGTTTCCGGAGACCGAAAACGTCCGACGTTAGACCGGCTATATTGCCGCTATAGTTTAACGGTTGGGCTATCAAACGAGCTCCGAATGCGATGAAACCTGGCAGGCGACCTACTAACCACATAACAACACCGCACGCCAACTTTCATCCCATTCCGAGAACATTTTCCGGCCACTTATAAAATACTATTTCGGACATGCCGCGGGCGCGTGCAAGTGTGTCTGGGCTCAGAACGGACAACGGAGAGAACGAGGAGGCCGGGACGGATGCAAGTTTTGAAAAACATGATGACGCAATGCATATGATGACATGATGAAATGCAACACGCAAGCAAATGACATGGCAACGACGGCGAATAACTGGAGGACACCTGGCACATCGGTCTCGGGGCATTACATGGGGTGCCCCCTCCCACGTATATAAAGGAGGGGGAGGAGGAGGTCGGCCGATCCAAGTAGGATTTGCCCCCCCCCCCTCCATCCTTTCTACAGAGGGGAAAAAAGGGGAAGGAGAGGAGGGGAAGAGGGAAAGGGGGCCGTGCCCCTCCCCTTCCTATTCGGACTCCACTTGGGGGGGGGCACCTTCCACTTGCGGGCTATCCCCTCTTCTCTCCCATGGCCCATAAGGCCCATGATTGCCCCTCTTCACTCGGAACCATTCCGATGTCCGGATGCAACCTCCCAGTATATTGAACTTTACCTCTCGACCATTTCGAGACTCCTCGTCCTGTCCATGATCTCATCCGGGACTCCGAACAATTTCGGTCATCAAATCACATAACTCATAATACAAATCATCATCGAACGTTAAGCGTGCGGACCCTGCGGGTTCGAGAACTATGTAGACATGACCGAGACACATCTCCGGTCAATAACCAATAGCGGAACCTAGATGCTCATATTGGCTCCTACATATTCTACGAAGATCTTTATCGGTCAAACCGCATAACAACATACGTTGTTCCCTTTGTCATCGGCATGTTACTTGCCCGAGATTCGATCGTCGGTATCATCATACCTAGTTCAATCTCATTACCAGCAAGTCTCTTTACTCGTTCCATAATGCGTCATCCTGGAACTAACTCATTAGTCACATTGCTTGCAAGGCTTATAGTGGGGTGCATTATCGAGAGGGCCCAGAGATACCTCTCCGATACACGGAGTGACAAATCCTAATCTCGATCTATGCCAACTCAATAAACACCATCGGAGACCCCTGTGGAGCATCTTTATAATCACCCAATTACGTTGTGATGTTTGATAGCACACAAGGTGTTCCTCCGGTATTCAGGAGTTGCATAATCTCATAGTCAGAGGAACATGTATAAGTCATGAAGAAAGCAATAGCAATAAAACTAAACGATCATTATGCGAAGCTAACGGATGGGTCTTGTCCATCACATCATTCTCTAATGATGTGATCATGTTCATCAAATGACAACACATGTCTATGGTTAGGAAACTTAACCATCTTTGATTAGCAAGCTAGTCAAGTAGAGGCATACTAGGGACACTCTGTTTGTCTATGTATTCACACATGTACTAAGTTTCCGATTAATACAATTCTAGCATTAATAATAAACATTTATCATGATATAAGGAAATATAAATAACAACTTTATTATTGCCTCTAGGGCATATTTCCTTCACCGCATGCCCTAGCCTCCGATGCCAGAGCCAACACTCTAAAGCTTTTGCTAGAAGACATACGGCCAGCTGTGGTCCTGCGGAGAAATCCACCGTACACAGATCGTCTTTTCAATACCCTTCGAAGACTAGATATTTGTCAGATTCCATAAGCACAAGGCAACGATATTTTCCAAATATCATAATCATGTTCAGATCACAAAGCATTGAGATAGACATTAAGTTGAAACCAAGGAATTCAACAAGCATCACTTTATCCATGTATTGATCCTTTGAGATTGCAACTCTACCTAGGCCCAATACCTTGCTTTTACCAGTGTCAGCAAATGTGATGTGACTTTGGTCAGATGGACGTAGGGTTGAATCCATAAGAAGACTTCGATCACCAGTCATGTGGTTAGTGCATCCACTGTCCATGATCCACTCAGTAGCCTTCGGAGTCGTACCCTAAAGTGCCGTTTGGGGGATAGGCTTCACAAGAGAAGTGTGAAGCATAAACATTTGATGAACAAGCATACTATCAAAGTTCAGATCCTTGTTAGGGTAGATAGGATGGTTGTCAAGAAATCCTGGGACGAAATACATAGTAAGACCATTTTGGCATTTTATCTTGCATCCCACAAGATGTTTTAGGTCCCCAGCATAAGCGTCAGAAGCTTTTGATTTTCGACTGGAGACCATTGCCTGCAAAAGAGAGTTAATTCTTCTTAACCACCCACATCCTCAGGGGTGGCTTAGAAGCAATGAGTCTAAGTGTAGCATCTGAGAATTTTTGCTTTGGAGCCCTAGCAAATAGCCTTGCAGGAGGTGAATAATACTCATAAGAATAAGCATAAGAGTTCTTGGTCTTATGAACATAGCGGTTTGATGAAACACGCTCATATTCATAAGTCTGAGTTTGGTTTCCCTACAGAACATTGGCGTTAGGGTGACCCTGATGGGTCCTTTGTCTGTATGAAGCCTTTGGACCATATGACGCCTTTGGTCTGGGGTTTGTATTCTTCCCAGGCGATGTCATGATGACATTCACAGGAATCTTCTCAAGACAACTTTTGGGCACCCTGATCTTCTTCAGAGGTGGTCCATTCCTGCAGTTAGTACCAATATACCTGGCAAACACTTCACCATTCTGATTCTTAAACAGTTTATAGTTTGCATCAAAGGATTCATCAATGATAATAGGGTTAGCACAAGTGAAGCTAGATAAGGTAGATGGATCCACTAAAGGCCCCTTTGCAGCAACCCATGTGGTTTTGGGGTACTGCTCAGGCTTCCAGTATGAACCATCAACATTCATTTTCCTCTCAAACCCAACACCCTCTTCCGTAGGGTTTCAGTTCAATATCTGTTTCTTGAGGACATCACATAGTGTCGGATGCCCCTTGAGGCTTTTGCACATCCCTGTTTCAAGCAATGTCTTCAACCTGGCATTCTCATCAGCAATAGTAGTGGTATCCTCAGAAGCGGGGTTAGTTACCACATCAGCAGTTGAAGATATTGCAACAGTAGCAGCAGTAGAACATTCAGCAATAGAGACAACATTATCACGCTCAAGACATTTTAAACATGGTGGCTCAAAGTCTTCCCGGGTGGAACTAATCCGTTAAGCGCGAAGTGAATCATTCTCCTTTTGAAGATCTTCATGAGACGCTCCCAGATTCTCAAGTTCTTGCTTTCTTTGAAGATAATAATAGGAAAGCTTCTCATGAGCAGCTGAGAGAGCTTCATGATGACTTTCAAATTCTTCATACTTAACATGAAGATTTTTTATTTCCTCAATTAAGGACTAAGTTCGATTCATTTCCGCGTCCAGAAGGTCATCACTTTTGTCTAGCAACTTTTGAACATGTTCCATAGCAGTTTGTTGTTCAGTTGCAATTTTAACAAGTGTTTTGTAGCTAGGTTTGGATTCACATTCAGAGTCATCATCACTGGATGTTTGGAAGTAAGCATCATGTGAGTTTACCTTAGCACCACGTGCCATGAAGCAGTAGGTCGGAGAAGATGGCTCGGGTTCGGGAGTCATTGTTTTGAGAGATTCATTGGATTTGAGGAACCAGGGGTCCTGACATGTTCGATGACCTTCATAAACATCAGAGATCCAGTCCCATATAAGCTTTGCATTGCAGAGATGCATGATGCGCTTGAACTCGTCTCTAGATAGGCAGGAGCATATAACAGCCTTGGCATTGATATCCAGAAGAGTATATTTTTGAATATCGTCAGCATGCGCCATCTTGCATAAATCGGTGGGACCAATCTCCGTGACAATCCAAAGCTCACTATCCATCGCAAGGAGGCGCTTCCTCATCATAGCCTTCCATCTGGGATAATCATGACCATAAAAAATGGGACACACAACGAAGACCTTGATTATCCCTGCAGCCGACATAGCTAAAACTCCAGGTGGTTAAACCGAATCACACAGAACAAGGGAGCACCTTACTCTGATACCAATTGAAAGTGCTAGTTATCGACTAGAGGGGGGTGAATAGGCGATTTTTATGAAAGTCTTCAAAACACGAGGTCTTTGAAGACAAAAACAGTAGAAAATGAACCTATTGATATGCAACGGAAGATAGACTACACTAGACAAGCCATAGTCAAGTAAGCAATATAGTGAAAGCACGAAGACTATCAGCAGCTAGGTAGTATGGATCAGGATGGAAGATAGTATGAAGACGAACAGTAAATAGTCTTCACTCAGTGAAGTCAAACAAATCAGACAAGCAATCAATGACTTCACGAAGACAAACTGTAAAGTAAAAGAAAGTGGAGGATAGAACCAGTTGCTTGGTGAAGACAAGGATTTGATAGACCAGTTCCAGATGCTGTGACAACTGTACGTCTGGTTAGGGAGGCTGAGATTTAACTCAGAAGACCGCGTCTTCACCTTATTTCCCTTGAGCTAAGGACAACCAGTCCTCGCCCAATCACTCTGGTAAGTCTTCAAGGTAGACTTCCAAACCTTCACAGACTTCGTTCACCGGCGATCCACAATGACTCTTGAATGCTCAGAACGCGACGCCTAGCCGACTGGAGGATTCATAGTCCTCAAGTGTAACAAGTCTTCGGGTCACGCGGACAGAAAGACTTCAGTGATGCCTAACACTCTTTGGCTCTCGGTGTTTTGGGCTTTGTCCTCGCAAGGATCTCTCTCTCAAATGCTTCGGAGGTGGGTTGCTCTTAAACGACAAAAGCTGTGCACTAACTCTGAGCAGCCACCAATTTATGGTGTAGGGGTGGACTATTTATAGCTAGGAGGCAACCCGATCTGATATGTTCGAAATGACCCTGGGTCACTAAGGAACCGACACATGTCCAACGGTCGGATTTCAAACACACGCGGCAGCTTTACTTGGGCTACAAGAAAAGCTGACTCATCTGGCTCTGGATATGATTTGCACTCATTGTCTTCGCTCAAAGACATAGGATTTTGGTTGAGCATCACATTAGTCACTCTGACTTCGTTCACTTGGACCTCACTTAACAGTACGGTGGTTCCAATGACTCCACAAGGAAGAAAACAAAACTAGGAAACAACTATGTCTTTGCACTCCATAGTCTTCAAGTGAATGTCTTCACATGTCATAATCTTCACTGTGAATGTCTTCACGAACCACCATTGTCTTCAATGTCTTCACACATTTTTAGGGGTCATCTCTGGTAGGTAAACTGAATCAATAAGGGACTACTGCCTATGTTATCCTGCAATTCTCACAAACACATTAGTCCATCAATCAAGTTTATCATCAATACTCCAAAACCTACTAGGTGTGGCACTAGATGCACTTACACAATGTTGACATGGAGGGCGACTCCGGAAGTCTGGGCGGGTGGGTCGCCGACGAGTCCGAGCTGGTTGCCGCGGTGGCGGCTACGACAAGGGCCGGCTCGCAGACGATCCCTAGCACGAGGAGGGTGGCTTGCGCGACTTTGGCGGCGATGGCCTCCGTGTCCACAACAGCGGCCCGTGCCCGAGCAGCGGTAGCAGCGGCTTCTTCTTTTGTCTTGACCCTCCTCCTTGGATTGGCCCGCTTCACTGTCTCGACAGCCCTCTACTCTGGGGTGAGCTCTTTCTTCGGCTTCACCGCGGCCACGACAGAGACGGTCACAACGGGGAGGAGGGTGGCTTCAGCGGGGTGGGTGGGTTGGCCATGTAATTTTTTCTAGGACAGAGCTGCTCTCCCGCTTGGGCGATCCGTTTTTTTTTTAGGATAAGTTGCTGCTTTATTTAACTATAAATATAAAAAAAATAGTCTGAGATCTCATGAGAGACCACCTCTAAGATAATGCTGCACCATTAGCCACACCTTAGATAATGCTTCCCCTACGCGGCTACGCCACATTTTCCGCTTTTTTTTCAGTCAACCCCTTTTTAATTTTCATCACTTCTCAAGGGCGCAAAATTGCTCTGACAAGTGGGCCAGCGCAAACGGATCAGATCAAACCGAATCCCAAACACACGCGACGCAGGCCACGCCCACGTGGACGCTCTCCGCCTCCTCCCGTCGCCGCCGCAGCATGTCCCACGGCGGCGTCTTCCTCGGCGTAGACGTCGGCACTGGGAGCGCTCGCGCAGGCTCGTTACCCTCTTAATCCTTTTGAACCAACGCCCCCTCCCTTTCTCTTGACTAGCTTTTACTAGATAGCCTTCGTCCGTTTCTTGATTCGCGAGTAGTAATCGAGTGAGCAGGCTAGCACTAGCAGTGCTGCATCTGTGGCGAAGCAACTGTTATATTCTGGGGGAAATTCTATTCCCGTAGGTTTTTTTTTTACTCAAGAGTATCACTAGTTGTCCACTCAGAGTGACGAACTGAATGTTGTTTCCATGGGAGGAGCTGTGCTGTTCATGTAGTTCCCCCTCAATCATTCTCTCGGATGTTATGAAGGGTAATTTAAGATAGGTGTTAACAGAGCATGCTTGACACCGGGCATATCAGGCCTTGAGAAAGAAGTTCATTCTTGGCAGGCATGGCAGGTAATTAGGTTGGTGTAATGGTGTTGTTAATTCTTAGTTGTCTGTTGATGCAGGAATCTTCGATGAGAAGGGTAAGTTGCTCGGTTCGGCAAGCAGCCCTATACAGATATGGAAAGAGAAAGATTGCATCGAGGTTAGTAACCTCTAATCTGTTCAATGTATTGCATGATTGACAAATGAATCAAGTAACACCTTACTAACTCTGGACGGTGCACACCAGCAATCGTCAACGGATATCTGGCTTGCGGTGTGCACTGCTGTAAAATCTGCGTGCTCGTTTGCAAATGTCGCAGCTGAGGATGTCACTGGCCTTGGATTCGCCGCTACTTGCTCCCTTGGTTTGCCCTCATCTCCATATGAGCTGTTTGAGTTGACTTCTGATTGGGGAATTTTGTGTCTTAAGGTGACTCGGAATTCACCGACCTGATAATAACATAGTGTGTTGCTTGCAGTTGCTGTTGATGCTGATGGTTCCCCTGTTTCGGTTTCTTGGAGCGCTGATGCAAGAAGAAACATCATCGTGTGGATGGACCATAGGGCTGTCGACCAGGCTGATCGAATTAATGCTCGCAATTCACCGGTATTGCAGTACTGTGGTGGGGGCGTATCTCCAGAAATGCAAGCACCA
This sequence comes from Triticum monococcum, assembly GCA_034509565.1. Classification (NCBI taxonomy): domain Eukaryota; kingdom Viridiplantae; phylum Streptophyta; class Magnoliopsida; order Poales; family Poaceae; genus Triticum; species Triticum monococcum. The sequence goes on along the minus strand of CM067846.1, from coordinate 145,125,105 downwards.
AAGGTGACCCTTCTCTTTTCATGCAATATCATCTGCATCATGATTGTGCTACGTCTTGACTTCTTGATTCATGATTTCTAAAAGAATATGAACATGCTGTTGGAAATGTCAATCATTGTGTTTATTGCCTGATAATGGTAGTCACATTATGTTCCTGGAAATTTCACTTCCCAGTCTTGGAAAATCAGAATTTTATCATTTTGAAACCTGAAAATTGCAATGTTCACTCTTTGCAACTGGAGATGGTTTGAAGAAACTAACAAACGTGGACATTGTTTAGGAAGTCACTAAAGTGATGTTGATTACAGCATAAATATATGTAAGTTTGACCTTTCAAAAATATTTTTTACGAGAAAATTTGTTAAGCAATTAATACCATTTTGTATTGTTTGATGATCTCCCTTGCTAGTATCACATTTTTACTTTAAACATTTTTCAGCTTTTGTGGGTAAAGGAAAATCTGCAAGAGTCCTGGTCTATGGTATATAGGTGGATGGATCTTAGTGACTGGTTAGCATATAGGTGAGTTTTCACTATCTATGTCTGATTTTGCCGTAAGCTATGGATTGACTTTCATAACATGTTTTGCTTTGGTGGTTCATTTTCTAGAGCGACTGGTGATGACACTCGCAGCTTATGCACAACTGTTTGCAAATGGACATATCTTGGACATGCACACATGGACCAGTGGAAGGAATCAGATTCACGTGATATGCAAGCATGTGGATGGGACGATGTCTTTTGGGAGGAAATAGGCTTGGGAGACCTTGTTGAAGGGAATCGTTCAAAAATAGGTTGAACAATTGTTCATTTCCCCCTTCCGGCACTAAACCAACATGTCATTTATGGTTATTGATTTCCTAATTCAACACTACTCTTATGCAACATATAGGACGCAGTGTTGCATTTCCAGGACATCCTCTAGGTTCTGGTTTGACACCTACTTCTGCAAAGGCAAGCAAAAATAATGTTGCTTTTGATTTGAAATAGCTTTGTTTAAGTTGAATTTATAGTAACTGCGTCATTTATAAACTATGTTGTGATCCATTATCTAGGTTCTTTCTATATACTACTCCCTCCGTCCCATAATATAAGACCATTTTGGGACGGAGGGAGTATTTGTGTTAGCTGAAATGCATCTGCTATTAATTTTATGTAATTGCCTGTTTGATGTTGGTTGAATCCCATTCTCAGGAGTTAGGCTTGCTTCCTGGGACACCTGTTGGAACTTCGCTTATTGATGCTCATGCTGGTGGTGTTGGAGTAATGGAAAGTGTGCCAGAGCCAGAATCTAAAGCTGACTGTTAGTGTTGATTCATCTGTATTTTTCCTATGTAAACTACTTTAGAACTTTGTATTAATTTATCGGTGAACATTTTGTTTTCAGTATCTGATGAAGAAGCAATCTGCCGCCGCATGGTCTTGGTCTGTGGGACATCCACATGCCACATGGCTGTTTCAAAGAACAAATTATTTATTCCTGGTGTCTGGGGGCCATTTTGGTCTGGTACAGTTGCCCTTGTGTATTTACTTCCATATGTTTCTGGCCAGCATCTCTGCTTTATTCCTTGGTTGTCTAGTATCTATCGTGAACCATGTTGGTTGACGCTTATATTGTGATTCAATGTTCAGCGATGATTCCTGAGTATTGGCTCACAGAAGGTGGTCAAAGCGCAACTGGTGCTCTACTTGATTACATTGTCGAAAACCATCCTGCTGCTCCCCTTCTGGCTAATCGTGCTGCTTCTCAGAGTAAGTTTCATGTTTGCTCAAGCAGATTATCTTTTAGCTTGTGCCCTGTAAAAGGCATGTAATTTTCTTCTGAAATTGTTCAGGTGTATCCATATTTGAGTTGTTGAACAAGATATTGCTTTCGATGTCACATGAACAAAATATTCCCTTTCTATCTGCCTTGAGTCAAGATACACATGTCCTTCCAGATTTTCATGGAAATCGGTAAGAAATTCATTAAATTTTTGTGCTTAAACAAGAATTCTAGTTATCTAGGTCCTCGTTTCTTCACAATTTTGCAATGTGACACATAAAGATCTCTTGCTATCAGACCAAATCAAACGGTCTCATTTTCCTGTCCTGAATCTCAACCAGCCATAGTGTAAAATTTATTTCTCTGAAATCTATAGCGACTATTTCACTGTGAAAACCGTATGTATTTTCTTGACACATTAACTGGATGTATTTTGTCGGCTTCTATGTAATTTGCTTATTTGAGTTTTTTTTTTGCCGTTCCAATTAGATGTATGCAGCTAACAATATGACAACATCACAATCAGTGAGACAGCTAGCAATCTCGGTTATTCCTAAGATATTAAATCTTATACCAGAATGGTGAAGTTACAGTCTTATCAGTTGCACACAATTTGTTATTCCCCCTCAAATGTTTTGGTTAGTGTTTTACCTGACACAAAATGACGCACTCCTGATGCTGCTGACTTTAATGTAAAGCATTCTAATGGTTAGGTCCCCTGTTGCTGATCCAAAATCCAAAGGAGTGATTTGTGGCTTGACACTTGATACAAGTGAAAAACATTTAGCACTTTTGTATCTAGCAACAATTCAGGGTATTGCGTATGGAACTCGTCATATTGTGGAGCATTGCAATGCTCATGGACATAAGGTACTTACTTTCGACCAAGGATTCCGAAGAGAACTTGGTATCCTATAATGTAACATTTATTCCATGTATATTAGATCGACACCCTTCTTGCCTGTGGCGGACTTGCAAAGAACTCCTTGTATATCCAAGAGCATGCAGATATCATCGGTATGTCTCCTTTTCCTGCAGTTACCCTCACTCCTCTTCATCTCCATTCTTCCCCGCTCTGTGAAATTTATTTATTCTTTGCAGGATGTCCAATAATACTTCCTAGAGAGAACGAGTCTGTGCTTTTAGGTGCTTCTGTGCTGGGTGCTGTTGCTGCAAAGAAGTTTTCTGGTATTCACAATGCAATGAAGTCAATGAATGCAGCTGGAAAGGTATGTCCCAATCCCTCCTATTTGAAATATATGGAGTAACTGGCTCCATTTTTTTTTTGCCGTTGGACAACCTAGAGAACATGTTATATTCGTAAATTTTTATTTGCACACATTTTTAATTAGAATCTTCCATTTTTCATTTGCTGTTTCTAAACCAAAAGTATTATTTTTTGTAGGTCGTGCATCCATCTTCGGAACCCAGGGTGAAGAAATACCACGATGCCAAATATCAGATATTCAGATCCCTGTATGAGCAACAGCTCTCTTATCGCTCAACCATGGCTCAAGCATTGCAGTAGGGTTACGTGACCACTGAGCTGGGTACTTCACTCTTGGTTCTGAATACCCCAGATCTGTTGCCATGTTTCCTTGCATTATTTACATGTAAAGAAATTACATTCCGTTATGGAAGCAGTGATTCAATAATGTCTATGAGTCACCAAAAGTATATAAAATGATCCTTTGTGGTGGAATGGTAATTATCTACCACAAAGTTTCTGTGAAAATTCGATGCTCTGTTTCGATTTCAATTGTTGAAATTATATCTCAAATTTCTCTTGTGACAGAAAAGAGATATTGTATCGATTAACCAGGGTAGCATTACAATCTTCGAGAACCAAGAGCTCATTACAGGGAGGGGGCTGCCATCGAAACTGCCTAGCTGTAAAATCTCTTGGCAGGGGTCGTGCAACCTCGGCTGTTTTGCTCTCTTGACAGAATTAATCACCCTTTACTCAGACTTGGTTGGTCTCCAAACCAGATGAGGTGCCATGCTGCTGCACCCGCCCGGTCAGCAATCTGCACAGGCTTGTGCAGAACTGCATGTATTAACAATGCAATAGAATTGCATTGATCATCAGTAAACTGTGCATCATGTTTCCTCGAGATAAGATCAGAATGGAATGGAACAAACAGTATTCATATTGACATGTTGACATACCTCTTTGTATGCTCTCAGATCACCGCTGGACTTGGACACTTCGACGACGCAGTGTGCTGGTGTTACCTGGATCACCTGCACTTTTCAGATAAGCAAAATTAGATAGATGACACCGCGACTGTCATTTTTTGAAAAAAGGCCACTTGTAGTGAGGCTAACATTCCAGATCCCACATGTCAGTGGCGCATCCAGTGGCATTCATCAAATAGCAAATTGTTTGGTATTGCTATCTCCAGTGGTATATGAGAATATATGGCACAACACTTCACCTCGGCCGAGAGCGTAAGATCAAGCATGCTTCGTGATAGCAATCTGATGTCCTGAAGCTTTACCTGTGCCACAATTGAAATCCCAGGATCAAAACTTGACCTGTGATTTCTCAAGATCATTCAAGATGCTGAATTCAAATATTGCCAAGCTCTGGCTAATTACCATGGAGCTGCCCATTCTCCTCGCTGACAAGCTCACATCCCTGGCTGCAGCTGTGATTATCCCCAGTGTTTCCTGCACCGAATGCGGCGAGCTGAGCTTTGTTTTCTGGTCAATGGTGATCATGCATCATCAGCCAAGTCAGCCACCGGAAAAATTTAGGCACAAGCTAGACCCATTTGTTGATGTAGGTCAAATACATATGGAACAAAGTTGACAGGATATGGTCAGTGACCTGCTCCTGGAAGAGTCCTGACAAGTCGAGATCTCTGCAGGTCGCTATCAACCGGAACGCGTTGATGAACTGCTCAGGCTGTGGATTCGCTCCCCCGGCTTCTCTTACCTAGACAAAAGGCAAGTCCTGGCAACTGAAGGTAGGAAATGACTGGTGCAGAGTGAAGGAAATTAATATGTGGGTATGTGTTCCAGAGCTGTGTTTAGTACTCTTACCTCTGTGCTGTGACTGCCAACACTATCTGTGCCAGCCTCATCAAGATCAACACAATCATCACCATCATCACTCCCAGTTCTCCTTACTGATGGATTGTAGCCCTCTTGGAACCACTCGTCATCGAAGATATCATTTATCTTCGCTCTCTACATCACAATTGTCAGATGACCATGCTAGTAATTGTTAACATGAGTTAGTCTAATGTTTCTAATCAGATTACCGTTATAGGAGACGGATCCAGTATCCTCAAGATGATCTTCTTCTGAGGCAGCGTGATCCATTGCGGTAATGCATACTGTGCCCGAGATATCTTTGCGACGATAGTTGTCAGTTGAAACCTCGCATCAGCAAGGTGTAACGAAGCAAAAGGCATCATCAGACACTAGGACGTTTATGCTTACCCTTCTGTACAAGTGTATCAAGCTGCAGTCCTGGAATGGCAGATAACCAGCAAGGAGTTCAAACAGGATCACACCGCATGACCAGATGTCCGCGGCCGCCCCATCGTAAGTCTTGTGCTGAATCACCTATCCGAGCATCAAAATTTAGAAGTTGGCAATGCAAAATACTGAAACTTTGTGTAGTTAGGCCATGCCAAGCTCTTATTTTTGCTGGAGCGCTATGATCTTTCAAGTACCTCAGGAGCGACGTAGCACGGAGAGCCGCAAGATGTGGATAGCAACTGCCCTGGCTGGAAGAAAGTCAGATGCAAAGTTTTGGAGTTGATCAATCTGAATCATCGAAAACTGAAATGAGATGAGCTCACAGCCTTTGCAAGTTCTTACTACCTTCCGTAGCACGCTGAGGCCAAAATCAGATACCTTGAGATTGCCCTGATTATCTAGTAACAAGTTTTCAGGCTGTTGACACTCTCAAAAGCAGAATAACTCAGTGATGTGGCAACCATAAATGAACGATGATCGAGGAAGAATGCAAATCAGTTTGCATCGTCGGGGATGAAAAGAGTTATATGCAAACATGCAATTAGCTAGGAGAGAATGAGAATATATTGACCTTGAGATCCCTGTGAAAGACGCCTCTCCGGTGGCAATAGTCCACAGCATCAATCAGCTGGTAGAAGTACTTCTTCGCTTCCCTCTCATCCAATCTCTTGAGGTAACTCTTAAACAGAAAATTCAGTAACCATAAGAAAAACCTCCTGAACAATAACCAAGAACTGTTACTTGATGAAGCTGCCCGTCTTACTAGCTTGTCAGAGAGCTGCCCTCCCGGAACATACTCCATCACCAGACATATCTTCGTCCTCGTCGCCATCACCTGCGCCAATGCAACCGCGGTAAGGCGCTAAAGAGGGTTCAGTTCTGCCAAAATCCTGATGCCACATGCTTGGGCAACCAGAAGGATGGAATGGTGAAGGAATTTGAGCAACTACCTCGTGTATCTTGACTATGTTGGGGTGATTGAGAAGCCTCATGGCGCCGATCTCTCTCTTCACCTTCAAAGGCCAAGCAAAGAGGCCGTCACGGAATGCTCCGCTCCATGGACGCGGAGCATCGTTGACAGAAATAATAGCCAGACAGGACATATAGGTACCTGGTACATGAGGTTGTTCCTGAGCACCGTGCTCCTGTCGATGACCTTGACGGCGACGCAGCCGCCGGTCTCGGCGTCGACGGCGAGCCGGACCTTGGCGAAGGCGCCCTCGCCGATGGTCCGGCCGACCCTGTACTTGCCAATGCTCTCCGCCAGCACCATCTTCCTCGTACCGAGCAGCAAACCTTGATCAAGCAGTGGCTGGACGGGAATGCGCGCTTGTCCGTGGTGGTAGTGTACGATGGATGCACCGTGACCGTGAAACGGAGATGGGATGAAAGGGGGAAGGTGGTTGGGGGTTTGGGGAGAAAGTAGCCGTGGCAACGTGATTTCCGGGCGCAACTGCCGGTCGCCGTCTGGCCGTCTGCCCTCCCGTCAACGGCGTGCACCACGGCCCGGTAAAAAGGAGAGGCCCTGTGTGCCTGCCTCTCGTCGACGGCGTACATGGTCGGCTGGCCTCTGGTCATGGAATGGAAGATGCAAGTATAGTGTGTGTGCGTGCCACGTGCGCTATTGAATCCCCACACAAAATAATAACGAGCAGAATTATTATTATTATTAATGCTGCAGTTAATTATTATTATTATTATTATTATTATTATTATTATTATAGGCGTTGTCGATGTCGATCCCGTGCAGCAAGCCCATCTCATGCTGGAGACGATGGCGCCCAAGTAGCACCTTGTTGATCATGGTGAGCACGCCGATGTGGTGCAGTGTAGTAGCTATGAGCATTGCCCGAGTAGACATGGATGTGCTCTCCATGCCCCTCCTCAAGGTGGCGTTGGCCCTGTTGTTCGGGGAGTTGTTGTTCGGGGAGTTGTCGATGTCAACCCCGTGCAACAAGCCTATCTCAACGAAGTTCCTTGATGATGGAGTCGATTCTCTAGTCAAAGTTGGTCTCCACGGCCGATATGCGTCTCTCCACCTTGTTCAACACATACTTTTTTGTAACCTCCAAAGCCAATACATAGGTGGGCTGCAAGATTGGATCATACTCACTCCATTCCAAAATATAATGCGCCCGCGCTTCCCGAGGTTGAACTTTGACCATAAATTTAACGAACGAGACCGACTGCGACAGGAGAAAAAGTTACATCATTAAAAACTTCTTTCGAATACTAATTCACCGATATAACTTTTGCTCCCGCCGCAATCGGTCTTGATAGTTAAATTTACGGTCAAAGTTGAAGCACAGGGATAGAGGAAGCACTACATTATGGAATGGAGGGAGTACATATGAAGTGGTAGTTTCTCCTCCATGAGGCGCCCACTTCCATGCACACCATCAACATTGTTGGACCTCCTTGAATCCATTGAAGCTTCTCAAGGACAAAATCCGCAAAGGAAAAATAGTACCGTGATCAACGTATAGCTCTGATACCAAGATAATGCGGGCGCCGCTGAAATGATCTTTCATGGTGCCAAAGAATCCATAAGGAGCAACAACTATCTCCCTCAAGTGGCAAAGAACAAGAGGAAACACTCGCTTGATTTACAAAGGCGCAACCCAAACCATGAAACTTGCGAACCTATATAGAATCAAAAGAGGGAATTACAAGGACTCTATATGAATTGAGGACAGACCCTTCAATCCATACACACAAGCTAACACCTCAAGGATACTAGTGCTCATAGCACAACACAACCTAACCGGCTATCTACAAGCATAAACTTAGATATTCCATGTCCCGTGCACATGAAACAACTGGGGAGTACTTATACTAGAAGTACCTACTAGTTAGGTGTGACAACAACAACAAAATGAAGGGTAAATTCGTGAGCTCCAAGCTGTAGCAGGAGCAAACTTGTTGGGCCTCACGCTATAATCAATTCATGCACAATTTGCATGGGAACTTGCACAACTTTTGACTCATGATCTTAAATAATGCACCTTTTTTTGAATGAAAGCCGACAATCTTTTCTAGCCTCTAAAACATGCTAGACCCTTCTAGAATTAATTAGGTTTAGGTGTGGGAAGCTGTAGCTGGAAATTTGATGTGTCATTTCTCCCAAAATAAACACTGGAAGCTTCCCAACTAAGATAATGGTCTTCTCCATGTTTTTCTTTGGCTGCTCTAATGGTTTAATATTTGTGCTATCATGAACCTCATCCTTTGATGCCTTGGTCATGATCTGGCCCACATCACTCCCAGTATTGCGTCTACTATCGTCGGTGAGTGTGTGGAGGTGTGTCTCCGACGGATCTGTCCTTGGTGGGTTTGTTTGGATCTGGTCGTAGTTCACCTACATTGGTGTGTCTTCAGGTTGGATATTTTGATCTACACTACTCTTCAACGGCAACGTTTGTTGTTCTGATGCGCTGGTCCTACGGGGCCTTAGCACAACAACTTTCTGACTGTCTACTACAACAAGTTTTGTTAGACTTCAGCAAGGAGGGCAATGATGCCGGATCGCCTTCGGCTTACTTCAGTGCTTGTAGTCGTCGCAAGATGGTCTACGAATCTGGATGTATTTTTTTTATGATGTTCATTATACTGTCATGGTTGAATATGAATAGATCGAAAGTTTTTCTAAAAAAAGTTTCTACATATAGTCCCAAAAGTAAATTTACATATTTCAAAATCATCTGCTCTCGCATTTACCTCCCTGACCAGCGTAACATTTGTTCCTCCCGTTTGTGAGTGGATGTCCTTTACCACTGAGCTGCTATCTGAAAAGATAATAGATAATGAGTGCACCATCACATTACTAGCAAGTGATTGTGCTCGTAAGTAATAACTTCCCGTCATGCCCCGGTTAATATTTTTTCTTTTTGAGAAACACATGTAACTTTAGGAAGGTCCCACGGTTTTTGGGGGTGGTTTTTCCTGGGTCTTTTAGACGGGTTTCTGGTGGTTTTTTCTTTTTCTTTTTCATTTCTTTTTTCGTTTCCCTTTTTTTGTTTTCTTTCCTCTTTTCTCCTTTTTGTTTTATTTTATCCATCTTTTTGTTTTCATTTTTTGTGTTTTCTTTTAAATCTGTAAACATTTTAAAATTCATTCTCATTTTTTAAATGCATGAACTTTTCATATTTTGTGAAGCTTTTTCCAAACCTATGAATTTTTTCAAATCTATGAACTTTTTTTAAATGGTGAAATACGCTAACCTTTTCAAATCCGCAATTATTTTCAAATCTATAAACTTTTCTCAAATCCATAAACCGTTTAAAACAAGTTTTGTTAGACTTCAGCAAGGTGGGCAATGATGCCGGATCGCTTTCGGCTTGCTTCAGTGCTTGTAGTCGTTGTTAGATGGTCTACGAATCTGGATGTATTTTTTTATTATTTATGATGCTCATTATACTGTCATGGTTGAATATGAATAGATCGAAAGTTTTTTTAAAAAAAGATTTCTACATATAGTCCCAAAAGTAAATTTACATATTTCAAAATCATCTGCTCTCGCATTTAACTCCCTGACCAGCGTAACATTTGTTCCTCCCGTTTGTGAGTGGATGTCCTTTACCACTGAGCTGCAATCTGAAAAGATAATAGATAATGAGTGCACCATCACATCACTAGCAAGTGATTGTGCTCGTAAGTAATAACTTCCCGTCATGCCCCGGTTAATATTTTTTTTTCTTTTTGAGAAACACATGTAACTTTAGGAAGGTCCCACGGTTTTGGGGGGTGGTTTTTCCTGGGTCTTTTAGACAGGTTTCTGGTGGTTTTTTCTTTTTCTTTTTCGTTTCTTTTTTCGTTTCCCTTTTTTTGTTTTCTTTCCTCTTTTCTCCTTTTTGTTTTATTTTTCTCCATCTTTTTGTTTTCATATTTTGTGTTTTCTTTTAAATGTGTAAACATTTTAAAATTCATTCTCATTTTTTAAATGCGTGAACTTTTCATATTTTGTGAAGCTTTTTCCAAACCTATGATTTTTTCCAAATCTATGAACTTTTTTTAAATGGTGAAATACGCTAACCTTTTCAAATCCGCAATTATTTTCAAATCTATAAACTTTTCTCAAATCCATAAACCGTTTAAAACTGTTCATGGACTCTTTACACACATTGAAATATGTGAAAATTTCAAATCCATGAACCTTTTCATATCAGTGAACATTTTCAAATCCATGAACTTTTAAAAAAAGCAGCAAACATTTTTAAAAATACACGACATTTTTTAATATTCACAAAAAAAATCACATATGTGATCTTCTTCAAAATCTGAAACATTTTTCTGAATGCACGAAGGTTTTTGAATCCATGAAGTTTTTTAAAACTCGTGAACATTTCTTATAAATCCCGAGACTTTTTTCGAATCTAAGTGGTGAAAGAACATGCGGTGCCCCCATGTTTAGTTTTGGTAATTGATGGCAATCTCTAAGGACTAATGGTTGATGTCGGTGTCAAAACCGGCGGATCTCGGGTAGGGGGTCCCGAACTGTGTGTCTAAGGTTGATGGTAACACGAGACAGGGGACACGAAGTTTTACCCAGGTTCGGGCCCTCTTGATGAAGGTAATACCCTACGTCCTGCTTGATTGATATTGATGAGTATGGGGGTTACAAGAGTTGATCTATCATGAGATCGTAATAGCTAGACCCTAGAAGTCTAGCCTGTCAGATTATGATTGCTCCTACGGACTAAACCCTCCGGTTTATATAGACACCGGAGGGGCCTAGGCTTGTACAAAGTCGGTTACATAGAGAGGAAATAGTACATCCGGCCGCCCAGCTTGCCTTACACGCAAAGGAGAGTCATATCCGGACACGGGAGGAAGTCTTCTATATTGTATCTTCATAGCCCAATAGTCCGGCCCATACCACACATGTCGGACGCCCGAGGACCCCTTAATCCAGGACTCCCTCGGTAGCCCCCGAACCAAGCTTCAATGACGAGGTGACCGGTGCGCAGATTGTCTTCGGCATTGCAAGGCGGGTTCCTCCTTCGATCATTTCAAAGTACCTGACTTAAAGAGTTGTATTTGGTCCTCCATTTAATGTCGCACCCATCGGTTTCTGTGCCTCCACACCTTCTACTTCCACGTGTCGAGCGAATGCGAGAGGTCGGGGTGTTTTTTGCACAGCCCCCTTCCGGCCACATAAGAAAGGCCTCTATTTAAAGGGATTGGATCTCAGATCCATTCCACACCCAGCAGAAAATCCTCAAACTCTTTGCCAGAGGAAACCATTCGACATGGCCAACGTCCCTAGTTCCTCCTCCCACCCTCACGGCTCCGAAAAAGGCGATTGGGAGAGATGCTTTGTATCCCATGAGCAGTTGGTTAAGCTCCAAACACAGGGATCCCCCCCCCCCCCGCGCAGATCTGGTCCCTGTTCGAGCAGGATTGACCTCCTTCATAGGCGAAGTTCTGGCAGAAAATTTCCCCAATCCAACCAGGGGGAACGGGTGTGCTTCGTATCTTATTTGTTGAGAGGCGTCGGGTTTCCAATCCACCCTTTCCTCCGCGGACTCCTGGAGTATTCCGGCCTCCAACTACACAACCTCACGCTGGCCTCTATCCTGCACATCGCGGGTTTTGTTGCCCCTGTGCAAGCTTTTCCTGGGCTGTGAAGCCCACTTTGATCTGTGGAGGAAGCTATTCTGCCTCGTCCCTCGCAACCGAGAAGGGTCGATATTCGAGGTGGGCGGCGCCGAAGTATGGCGCATAGCTGGGACCGGATACCTGTCCGGCACGCTGAAGAAGGCGCCCAAAGAATGGCCCTCAGAATGGTTTATATTGAGGACGTCGCTCTCCCCGACCCAGTTCGAATGGGCCTTCCCGAATTTTCGAATGCTCCGCTGAAGAAACGTCACAGCTGGCGCCCTTGGAGCCTCGAGGAGGAAGATAGCGCGGAAGTCCGTCAATTAATGGGCAAGATAAAGAAACTTGCCCAGTCCGGATTATCAATAATCGAGGTGATGGCGACTTCCATACTGCGGGGGGTTCAACCACTCCAATACTGAGGGCTTCCGATGTGGCACTATAATGGGGAGGACGACGCCTCACGCTGCGGTCGGAAGGGTCTGGACACCCCCGCCGCTTTGGTCAAAATATTGGCCGAACTGTACAAAGGAGAGGAAGAGGAGTTCGCTCGTCTTAAACGCCGAGATGGATTTTTCATGTACAACCTCTGAGCTGGGTAAGCTCTAATCCCACCACTTTACTCAATCTTCTCCCTGAATCACTTTTAATGGACATTAACCCATCTATTTATAACAGGAATGGTGGAAGGTTACCGAGGGGATCCATAACCCCGCCCCACAGCCAGAGGATCACAACCGGGACCTTGACCCCGGATTCGAAAAGGATTCGGACATATTTGTGGAGCTCGAGAAGGGAGTATTCTACCAGGCGAGCTATGATGGCAAAGTTGTGCCAATCGTAGCCGACTATCCCGGCCTCCTTCCTGCCTCACATGTAAGTAACCAAGAGATACCTTCTTCGAAAGAGCTTCCTCATTACGTCTCACCACCGCACTATTTCGTGCTGCGAAGGGGAGGCGCTCGACGCCATAAAGTGCACCAGAGGCATCTCCTGGGAGAGCAGTGCCCGCGCCGGGCACGTCTTCAAAGAGAAAGGCGAACGACAATACGGCAGAACCTTCATTAAAGAGGTATGGCTTTCTTTTTAAATATGCATCCTGGTCGTCACATCAAAATGTGATATTATCCACTGCGTTTTATCAGGAAGAGCGTCCGCCGGACTATGTTCAGGGATCTGGCCAGTCGTGCCTCCACTAGTCAGGTTCCAGACCCTGCCCTAAGGATGGGGGCTGACACGGGAGTGGTGCCGGACTGTCCTCCCGCAGAGGATTCAGATGATATGTCTGTCACGAACTCTGAAGTGGAGAGCGCCATGAGTCATCGGCGCCGGAGGGCCGCTCTCTGTGACCCCGGCTTTTCAAAAGAGGCATTCAATGCCTTCACGTCGGCCGATGCATACATCCGAGCTGCTCGGGATGGACTTGCCAGAGCCACGGACCAGCATCTAAAAGATATGCGAATAAGTGTAGATTTGATAATCATATACCACTAGCCCTCGAGACTTGAAGCAGTTGATACAACTGATTTAAGGATCATTGTATAATCAGGCACTTACGGAGAAGAATAGCCTATTTTCTCAAGAGCTGGAAAAGTGTCAGACCCAGCTAATTGCGGCTACCGCCGAATTGGAGAAATCCAAGGAGGCATCGCCTGGTAATGTTTCTCTCTATCAGAAAAAGTATAATCATATACCAGTAATATTAATACGGTTGTGTTTCCGTTGACAGAACCAGTAGGGCAACTGAGAGAGAAACTGAAGGTCGCCCAGGCTGGTGAACAAGAGGCCAAAAGGCAACATGCGGCGGGTGAACGTGTGCTAACACGAGTCAGGGATGAAAAGAACAAGCTGCAGGATTCCAATACACGGCTGCGCGAAGAACTAAATGTTGGAAATATGCCCTAGAGGCAATAATAAAATGGTTATTATTATATTTCCTTGTTCATGATAATTGTCAATGGTTCATGCTATAACTGTGTTATCTGGAAATCGCAATACATGTGTGAATACATAGACCACAACATGTTCCTAGTAAGCCTCTAGTTGACTAGCTCGTTGATCAATAGATGGTTACGGTTTCCTGACCATGGACATTGGATGTCATTGATAACGGGATCACATCATTAGAAGAATGATGTGATGGACACGACCCAATCCTAAGCATAGCACAAGATCATGTAGTTCGTCTGCTAAAGCTTTTCTAATGTCAAGTATCATTTCCTTAGACCATGAGATTGTGCAACTCCCAGATGCCGTAGGAATACTTTGGGTGTGCCATACGTGACAACGTAACTGGGTGGCTATAAAGGCACACTATGGGTATCTCCGAAAGTGTCTGTTGAGATGGCACGAATCGAGACTGGGATTTGTCACACCGTGTGACGAAGAGGTATCTCTGGGCCCACTCGGTAAGACATCATCATAATGAGCTCAATGTGATCAAGGAGTTGATCACGGGATGATGTGTTAAGGAATGAGTAAAGAGACTTGCCAGTAACGAGATTGAACAAGGTATAGGGATACCGACGATCGAATCTCGGGCAAGTATCATACCGGTAGACAAAGGGAATTGTATACGGGATTGATTGAATCCCAGACATCGTGGTTCACCCGATGAGATCATCATGGAACATGTGGGAACCAACATGGGTATCCAGATCCCACTCTTGGTTATTGGTCGGAGAGATGTCTCGGTCATGTCTACATGATTCCCGAACCCGTAGGGTCTACACACTTAAGGTTCGGTGACGCTGGAGTTGTTATGGGAAATAGTATGCAGTTACTGAATGTTGTTCGGAGTCCCGGATGAGATCCCGAACATCACGAGGAGTTTCGTAATGGTCCGTAGGTGAAGATTTATATATGGGAAGTCATCATACGGTCACCGGAAGTGTTTGGGGGTTTATCGGTATTGTGCCGGGACCACCGAAGGGGTTTCGGGGGTCCACCGGGAGGGTCTACCTGCCCCAGAGGGCCCTATGGGCTGTATGTGGAAGGGAACCAGCCCCTAAGTGGGTTGGGCGCCATCCCCCCTAGGGCACATGCGCCTAGGGTTGGGGGGGCTAAAGGGGGGCGCCCCCCTTGGCTTGGGGGGCAAGCCCCCTCCCCTTGGCCGCCCCCCTCTAGATCTCATCTAGAGGGGCCGACCCCTTCCCCCTTCGCCCTATAAATAGAAGGGTGGAGGGAGGGAAGCAGCACCACATCCAAGGCGCGTCCCTCCTCTCTCCAACACCCCCTCCTCCTCCGTTGAGCTTGGCGAAGCCCTGCCAAAGAACTGCAAGCTCCACCACCACGATGTCGTGCTGCTGGAGCTCTTCCCCAACTTCTCCTTCCCCCTTGTTGGATCAAGAAGGAGGAGACGTCCCCGGGCTGTACGTGTGTTGAACGCGGAGGCGCCGTTGTTCGGCGCTTAGATCGGAATCAACCGCGATCTGAATCGCTGCGAGTACGACTCCTTCATCCGCGTTCTTGTAATGCTTCCGCATCACGATCTTCAAGGGTATGAAGATGCACTCCCCTCTCTCTCGTTCTAGTCTCTCCATAGATTGATCTTGGTGATGCGTAGAAAATTTTAATTTCTGCAACGATCCCCAACAGTAGCATCATGAGCTAGGTCTATGCGTAGTTTCTATGCACGAGTAGAACACAAGTTGTTGTGGGTGTCGATTTTGTCAATTTAATTGCCGTTACTAGTCTTATCTTGATTCGGTGACATCGTGGGATGAAGCGGCCCGGACCGACCTTACACGTACGCTTATGTGAGACAGGTTCCACCGACTGACATGCACTAGTTGCATAAGGTGGCTAGCGGGTGTCTGTCTCTCCCACTTTAGTCGGATCGGATTCGATGAAAAGGGTCCTTATGAAGGGTAAATAGAAATTGGCATATCACGTTGTGGTTTTGGCGTAGGTAAGAAACGTTCTTGCTAACCTATAGCAGCCACGTAAAAACTTGCAACAACAATTAGAGGACGTCTAACTTGTTCTTGCAGCATATGCCGTGTGATGTGATATGGCCAAAAGGATGTGGTGAATGATATATGTGATGTATGAGATTGATCATGTTCTTGTAATAGGAATCACGACTTGCATGTCGATGAGTATGACAACCGGCAGGAGCCATAGGAGTTGTCTTAATTTATTGACCCGCGTGTCACTGAAAACACCATGTAATTACTTTACTTTATTGCTAACCGTTAGCCATAGTAGTAGAAGTAACAGTTGGCGAGACAACTTCATGAAGACACGATGATGGTGATCATGGTGTCATGTTGGTGACAATGATGATCATGGCGCCCCGAAGATGGAGATCAAAAGGAGCAAAATGATATTGGCCATATCATGTCACTATTTGATTGCATGTGATGTTTATCATGTTTTTACATCTTATTTGCTTAGAACGACGGTAGCTTAAATAAGATGATCCCTCGCAATAATTTCAAGAAATTGTTCCCCCTAACTGTGCACCGTTGCTAAGGTCCGTTGTTCCGAAGCACCACGTGATGATCGGGTGTGATAGGTTCTAATGTTCGCATACAACGGGTGTAAGCCAGATTTACACATGCAATACACTTAGGTTGACTTGATGAGCCTAGCATGTACAAACATGGCCTCGGAACACGGAAGACCGAAAGGTCGAACATGAGTCGTATAGAAGATACGATCAACATGAAGATGTTCACCGATGATGACTAGTCCGTCTCACGTGATGATCGGACACGGCCTAGTTGACTTGGATCATGTATCACTTAGATGACTAGAGGGATGTCTATTTGAGTGGGAGTTCATTAAATAATTTGATTAGATGAACTTAGTTATTATGAACATAGTCTAAAATCTTTGCAATATGTCTTGTAGATCAAATGGCCCACACTAATGTTGCCCTCAACTTCAACGCGTTCCTAGAGAAAACCAAGCAGAAAGACGATGGTAGCAACTACACGGACTCGGTCCGTAACCTGAGGATTATCCTCATAGCTGCCAAGAAAGCATATGTCCTTGAAGCACCGCTAGGTGAAGTACCTGTTTTCCCAGCAACTCAATACGTTATGAACGCCTGGCAGTCACTAGTGATGATTACTCCCTGGTTCAGTGCGGCATGCTTTACAGCTTAGAACCGGGGCTCCAAAAGCGTTTTGAGCAGCACGGAGCATATGAGATGTTCCAAGAGCTGAAAATGGTTTTCCAAGCTCATGCCCGGGTCGAGAGATATGAAGTCTCCGACAAGTTCTACAGTTGCAAGATGGAGGAGAATAGTTCTGTCAGTGAGCACATACTCAAAATGTCTGGGTTGCACAACCGCTTGTCTCAGCTGAGAGTTAATCTCCTGGATGACGCGGTCGTTGACAGAACCCTTCAGTCGCTCCCACCTAGCTACAAGAGCTTTGTGATGAATTTCAATTTGCAGGGGATGGAGAAAACCATTCCTGAGGTATATTCAATGCTGAAATCAGCGGAGGTGGAGATCAAAAAGGAACATCAAGTGTTGATGGTCAATAAAACCACTAGTTTCAAGAAGGGCAAGGGTAAGAAGAACTTCAAGAAGGATGGCAAGGGAGTTGCCGCACCCGGTAAGCCAGTTGCCAGGAAGAAGCCAAAGCATGGACCCAAGCCTGAGACTGAGTGCTTTTATTGCAAGGCAAACGGTCACTGGAAGCAGAACTGCCCCAAGTACTTAGCGGATAAGAAGGCCGGCAATACCAAAGGTATATATGATATACATGTTATTGATGTGTACCTTACCAGCACTCGTAGTAGCTCCTGGGTATTTGATACCGATGCGGTTGCTCATATTTGTAACTCAAAACAGGAGCTGCGAAATAAGCGGAGACTGGCGAAAGACGAGGTGACGATGCGCGTCGGGAATGGTTCCAAGGTCGATGTGATCGCCGTCGGCACACTACCTCTACATTTACCTACGGGATTAGTTTTAAACCTCAATAATTATTATTTAGTGCCAGCTTTGAGCATGAACATTGTATCTGGATCTCGCTTAATGCGAGATGGCTATTCATTTAAATCTGAGAATAATGGTTGTTCTATTTATATGAGAGACATGTTTTATGGTCATGCCCCGCTGGTCAATGGTTTATTCTTATTTAATCTCGAACGTGATGTTACACATATTCATAGTGTGAATGCAAAAAGATGTAAGGTTGATAATGATAGTCCCACATACTTGTGGCACTGCCACCTTGGTCACATTGGTGTCAAACGCATGAAGAATTTCCATGCAGATGGACTTTTGGAGTCTCTTGATTATGAATCATTTCACACGTGCGAACCATGCCTCATGGGCAAGATGACCAAGACTCCGTTCTCCGGAACAATGAAGCGAGCAACCAACTTATTGGAAATCATACATACTGATGTGTGCGGTCCAATGAGCGTTGAGGCTCATGGTGGTAATCGTTATGTTCTCACCCTCACTGATGACTTAAGTAGATATGGGTATGTCTACTTAATGAAACACAAGTCTGAGACCTTTGAAAAGTTCAAGGAATTTCAGAGTGAGGTTGAGAATCAACGTGACAGGAAAATAAAGTTCTTACGATCAGATCATGGAGGGGAATATTTGGTCACGAATTTGGCACGCACTTAAGGAAATGTGGAATTGTTTCACAACTCATGCCGCCTGGAACACCTCAGCGTAATGGTGTGTCCGAACGTCGTAATCGCACTCTATTAGATATGGTGCGATCTATGATGTCTCTTACCGATCTACCGCTATCATTTTGGGGTTATGCTTTAGAGACTGCCGCATTCACTTTAAATAGGGCTCCGTCGAAATCCGTTGAGACGACACCGTATGAATTATGGTTTGGGAAGAAACCTAAGCTGTCATTTCTGAAAGTTTGGGGATGCGATGCTTATGTCAAGAAACTTCAACCTGAAAAGCTCGAACCCAAGTCGGAAAGATGTGTCTTCATAGGATACCCTAAGGAAACTATTGGGTATACCTTCTACCTCAGATCTGAAGGCAAGATCTTTGTTGCCAAGAATGGATCCTTTCTAGAGAAAGAGTTTCTCTCGAAAGAAGTAAGTGGGAGGAAAGTAGAACTTGATGAAGTACTGCCTCTTGAACCGGAAAGTAGCGCAGCTCAAGAAAATGTTTCTGTGGTGCCTGCACCGACTAGAGAGGAAGTTAATGATGATAAATGAACTTCAGATCAAGTTACTACTGAACTTCATAGGTCCACAAGGACACGTTCCACACCAGAATGGTATGGCAACCCTGTCCTAGAAATAATGTTGTTAGACAACGGTGAACCTTCGAACTATGAAGAAGTGATGGCGGCCCCAGATTCCAACAAATGGCTTGAAGCCATGAAATCCGAGATAGAATCCATGTATGAAAACAAAGTATGGACTTTGACCGACTTGCCCGATGATCGGCGAGCCATAGAAAATAAATGGATCTTTAAGAAGAAGACGGACGCGGATGGCAGTGTGACCATCTATAAAGCTCGACTTGTCGCTAAGGGTTATCGACAAGTTCAAGGGGTTGTCTGCGATGAGACCTTCTCACCCGTAGCGAAGCTGAAGTCCGTCCGAATCATGTTAGCAATTGCCACATTCTATGATTATGAGATATGGCGAATGGATGTCAAAACGGCATTCCTTCATGGTTTCCTTAAGGAAGAATTGTATATGATGCAGCCGGAAGGTTTTGTCGATCCTAAGAATGCTGACAAGGTATGCAAGCTCCAACGCTCAATCTATGGGCTGGTGCAAGCATCTCGGAGTTGGAACATTCGCTTTGGTGAGATGATCAAAGCGTTTGGGTTTACGCAGATTTATGGAGAAGCCTATGTTTACAAGAAAGTGAGTGGGAGCTCTGTGGCATTTCTCATATTGTATGTGGATGACATACTATTGATGGGAAATGATATAGAACTCTTGGAAAGCATAAAGGCCTACTTGAATAAGTGTTTTTCAATGAAGGACCTTGGAGAAGCTGCTTATATATTAGGCATCAAGATCTATAGAGATAGATCAAGATGCCTCATTGGCCTTTCACAAAGCACGTACCTTGACAAGATATTGAAGAAGTTCAATATGGATCAGTCCAAGAAGGGGTTCTTGCCTGTATTGCAAGGTGTGAGATTGAGCACGACTCAATGCCCGACCATGGCAGAAGATAGAGAAAAGATGAGTGTCATCCCCTATGCCTCGGCCATAGGGTCTATTATGTATGCCATGCTGTGTACCAGACCTGATGTAAACCTTGCCGTAAGTTTGGTAGGAAGGTACCAAAGTATTCCCGGCATGGAACACTGGACAATGGTCAAGAATATCCTGAAGTACCTGAAAAGGACTAAGGATATGTTTCTTGTTTATGGAGGTGAAGAAGAGCTCGTCGTAAAGGGTTACGTCGATGCTAGCTTCGACACAGATTTGGATGACTCCAAGTCACAAACCGGATACGTGTATATTTTGAATGGTGGGGCAGTCAGCTGGTGCAGTTGCAAGGAAAGCGTCGTGACGGGATCTACATGTGAAGCGGAGTACATGGCAGCCTCGGAGGAAGCACATGAAGCAATCTAGATGAAGGAGTTCATTACCGACCTAGGAGTTATTCCCAATGCGTCGGGCCCGATGGCTCTCTTCTGTGACAACACTGGAGCTATTGCCCTGGCCAAGGAGCCCAGGTTTCACAAGAAGACCAGGCATATCAAGTTTCGCTTCAACTACATTCGTGAAAATGTTCAAGATGGAGACATAGATATTTGTAAAGTGCATATGGACCTGAATGTCGCAAATCCGTTGACTAAACCTCTTCCACGAGCAAAACATGATCAACAACAGAACTCTATGGGTGTTCGATTCATCACAATGTAACTAGATTATTGACTCTAGTGCAAGTGGGAGACTGTTGGAAATATGCCCTAGAGGCAATAATAAAATGGTTATTATTATATTTCTTTGTTCATGATAACTGTCTATTGTTCATGCTATAATTGTGTTATCTGGAAATCGTAATACATGTGTAAATACATAGACCACAACATGTCCCTAGTAAGCCTCTAGTTGACTAGCTCGTTGATCAATAGATGGTTACGGTTTCCTGACCATGGACATTGGATGTCGTTGATAACGGGATCACATCATTAGAAGAATGATGTGATGGACAAGACCCAATCCTAAGCATAACACAAGATCGTGTAGTTCGTCTGCTAAAGCTTTTCTAATGTCAAGTATCACTTCCTTAGACCATGAGATTGTGCAACTCCCGGATGCCGTAGGAATACTTTGGGTGTGCCAAACGTCACAATGTAACTGGGTGGCTATAAAGGCACACTATGGGTATCTTCGAAAGTGTCTGTTGAGTTGGCACGAATCGAGACTGGGATTTGTCACTCCGTGTGACGGGGAGGGTATCTCTGGGCCCACTCGGTAAGACATCATCATAATGAGCTCAGTGTGATCAAGGAGTTGATCACGAGATGATGTGTGACGGAATGAGTAAAGAGACTTGCCGGACGAGATTGAACAAGGTATAGGGATACCGACGATCGAATCTTGGGCAAGTATCATACCGGTAGACAAAGGGAATTGTATATGGGATTGATTGAATCCCAGACATCATGGTTCATCTGATGAGATCATCATGGAACATGTGGGAACCAACATGGGTATCCAGATCCCGTTGTTGGTTATTGGCCGGAGAGATGTCTCGGTCATGTCTGCATGATTCCCGAACCCGTAGGGTCTACACACTTAAGGTTCGGTGACGCTAGAGTTGTTATGGGAAATAGTATGCAGTTATCGAATGTTGTTCGTAGTCCTGGATGAGATCCCGGATGTCATGAGGAGTTTAGGAATGGTCCGGAGGTGAAGATTTATATATGGGAAGTCATCATACGGTCACCGAAAGTGTTCGGGGGTTTATCAGTATTGTGCCAGGACCACCGAAGGGGTTCCGGGGGTCCACCGGGAGGGTCCACCTGCCCCGGAGGGCCCTATGGGCTGTATGTGGAAGGGAACCATCCCCTAAGTGGGCTGGGCGCCATCCCCCTGGGGCCCATGCGCCTAGGGTTGGGGGGGAACCCTAAAGGGGGCGCGCCCTCCCCTTGGCCGCCGCCCCCCTCTAGATCTCATCTAGAGGGGCCGACCCCCTTCCCCCTTCGCCCTATAAATAGAGGGGTGGAGGGAGGGCAGCAACACCACATCCAAGGCGCAACCCTCCCCCTCTCCAACACCCCCTCCTCATCCGTTGAGCTTGGCGAAGCCCTACCGGAGAAATGCAAGCTCCACCACCACGCCGTCGTGCTGCCGGAGCTCTTCCCCAACTTCTCCTTCCCCCTTGCTGGATCAAGAAGGAGGAGACGTCCCCGGGCTATACGTGTGTTGAACGCGGAGGCGCCGTTGTTCGGCGCTTAGATCGGAATCAACCGCGGTCTGAATCGCTGCGAGTACGACTCCTTCATCCGCGTTCTTGTAACGCTTCCGCATCGCGATCTTCAAGGGTATGAAGATGCACTCCCCTCTCTCTTGTTCCTAGTCTCTCCATAGATTGATCTTGGTGATGCGTAGAAAATGTTAATTTCTCCAATGATCCCCAACACTAAAAGATGTTCGAGCCCTGCTAGCTGATGCCGTCAAGGAGAATAGGAGGCTACAAGGCGGCATATTCATTATGTTTTTGACCTCACCTTTATGCATTTCAGCGAAGAAATGATCTGACAGATTGATGTCTGCAGGTATGCTGACTGGCCGTCCCGAAGAGGAAATGGCCGGCTCTCAAGGCGACCTTCTGCAAGAGCTATCCCAATTGCACGAGCGAGCTCGGCAAGCAATGCGGAGCATTGCCAAAGCTTTATGGCCGACCGCCTCTCCTCCAGGAAGTATGGAGGATCTTGTGAAGCTATTCTGGGGAGCTCGGCGGCGCTTCTGATTATGGAAGATATCGGCCTGCCGAGAAGGTGTGCGAGAGGCTTGGGCCATGGTAAAAACACGGTACATCAAGCTCGATCCGAATCATATGGCCCGTGTCGGACCTAAGGGGTGGATGGAAAACAAATTCCAGTTAGTTTGGTATATGACCAAGTAAAGGTAGCCGCCACATATTCCCAACAGGATTGTAAGCTAGACAGCCTGTTAGACGGCATAGAGGAAGAAGTTTTTGAGTCTAAATGACTATTGTACTTCGATTTACAAATTTGTCCCTAGCCGGATTGTAAAACAATTTTCATGGCAGACCTTTTCGCTTTGACCTCTGGACCCGAAGGCTCAGAGTGTTCCCGAATACCCGCTCAGTTATATAAACCGGGGTATGCATGGAAACCAGGCGTAGGGGTCATAGGTGCTTGAACAGACAAGTTGTATCTGGCTAGCTATGTTATAGTTCATGTTGATTGCAAGAAACATCTTCCAGGGAGAATAGTTCCGTTAGGGGTTCCTTTCCCTGGGCGGATATGCGTTAATATGCATGTCCGAACTGAGATTTGAAAAATCGCAGTATGCATAACGTCTGGGGGTTCATGGTGTGATGAAGGTAAAACGTCTTTAGTCCGCCGATCAAATATTCTCTTAAGAACGCTAGCTTTCGGCTTCACCGAGTCTGAGGTACACATCCGGATGACCCGGCAGTAACAATTGCAAAGGTGCTCCCTTTATGCCCTATCCAAATAAACGGGAACGTAGGGCATAAGCACAGGAGCCAGGCAACCCAGCTTAGCCAAAACTTAAGTCATAACGATGCATATAATGGCAAAGAAAAGGTACATATGTGGGAGAGGACACATATGTGTTGAGCTTGATACTCGGGAAAATAATAATAAGCTTCTGTAAGAGAAGCCCCCAGATATTATGAGTGTATACATTTAAGGATGTGCACATCATAGGTGTGCGGTTTAGCCGCACAAGAGCTAAAGAGCTAAATGAAAAGTTAAAGAGAAAGAAAGAAAATAATGGAAACAAAGGGAGAAGGAGACAAACAAAGAGTCCGGCTTTAGGCATAGAATCTTCGGAGTCCGGCGACATTCCACAGGTTCGGCTCTAAGCGGTTGTCTGATGCATCACGCAGGCGGTACGCTCCTCCAGTGAGAACTTCATCTATGATGAAGGGACCCTCCCACTTGGGCTTGAGTTTGTCCTTTTTCTTCTCTGGTAAGCGTAGAACGAGTTCGCCCATGTTATAAGTCTTGGCCTGCGCTTTCCTGCTTTGATATCTGCGAGCCAGCTGTTGATAAAATGTGGAACGGGTTTTTGCAACATCGCGCTCCTCCTCCAGGGCATCTAGGCCGTCCTGCCGATCAAGCTCGGCCTCTTTCTCTTCATACATGCGCACTCTAGGTGAGTCATGAATAATGTCGCGGGGCAACACAGCCTCTGTGTCGTACACCATGAAAAAATGTGTATATCCGGTAGTGCGATTGGGCATGGTCCACAGCCCCCAGAGTACGGAGTCAAGCTCCTCAACCCAGTGTTTTTCTGATTCTTTCAAAGACCACACTAGTCTAAGCTTAATGCCGCTCATAATAAGACCATTAGCTCATTCGACTTGACCGTTTGTTTGTGGATGATAGACTAAGGCGTAATCGAGTTTAATGCCCAATTTAGCACACCAAGATTTCACTTCATCAGCTGTGAAATTGGAGCTGTTGTCAGTGATGATGCTGTGTGGGACACCATAACGGTGCACGACACCGGATATAAAGTCGATCACCGGTCTAGCTTTGGTCGTTTTCATTGGTTTAGCCTCTATCCACTTGGTGAATTTATCTACCATGACTAGCAGATATTTTTTCTTATGGCTCCCTCCTTTAAGGGGTCCCACCATATCAAGCCCCCAGACCGCAAAAGGCCAAGTAATGGGGATTGTTTGTAGTGTAGTAGGTAGCATATGGCTTTGATTGGCGAAGAGCTGGCATCCGACGCAACGTTGGACCAAGTCCTGGGCATCTGCTCAGGCCGTCGGCCAGAAGAAACCTGTATGGAAGGCCTTACTTACAAGGGCCCGAGCCGCGGCGTGGTGACTGCCGAGGCCAGCATGGATTTTAGCCAGGAGTTGTCGTCCTTCTTCGGAGATACATCTTTGAAGGACTCCGGTAGCACTTTTCTTGTAGAGCTCTCCGTCGTGGACCTTGTAGGCTTTTGAGCGCCGAACAATGCAGCGAGCCTCATTCTGGTCCATCGAGAGCTCTCGTCTATTAAGGTAGGCCAAGAATGGTTCGGTCCATGGGGCAATTACTGCCATTATTAGATGGGCCGATGGTGTTATTTCGGTGGCTGAGCCCTCGATGGTATCGGCATTGTGTTCGGAATCTGGGGGTATAGTTCGATCCGGACTAGTGTTGCCGCACTCATCCTGCCATACCACGAATGGCTTGAAGAGCCTTTCCAAAAGGATGTTATGCGGGACAGGGTCGCGCTTGGCACCCATGCGAGCGAGGACGTCCGCCGCTTGATTACTCTCTCGAGCCACGTGATGGAACTTGAGTCCCTCGAACCGTGTTGATATTTTGAGTACGGCGTTACGATAGGCAGCCATCTTTGGGTCCTTGGCATCGAAGTCTCCATTTATCTGGGATATTGCGAGGTTTGAATCCCCGCACACCTCCAGGCGTTGTATGCCCATGAAGGTAGCCATCCGAAGACCGTGCAATAAGGCCTCGCATTCGGCTGCATTGTTGGAGTCTGTGTATAATATTTGGAGTACATACTGGATTGTGTCTCCAGTGGGGGATGTTAAAATGACGCCTGCTCCTAAACCAGCAAGCATTTTAGAGCCATCGAAGTACATGACCCAGTTGGAATATGTGTCATACTCTTTAGGGAGTTCGGCCTCTGTCCATTCGGCGACGAAGTCAGCCAATACTTGGGATTTGATGGACCGGCATGGTTTGTATGTTATGTCAAATGGTAGGAGTTCAATAGCCCACTTGGCAATCCGACCCGTAGTGCCGCGGTTATTTATTATGTCATTAAGTGGTACTTCGGAAGCCACTGTAATCGAGCACTCTTGGAAATAGTGTCGTAGCTTCCGGGATGCCATGAATACCTCATATGCTATCTTTTGTTAATGAGGGTACCGGGATTTGCATGGTGCAAGGACCGTGGATAAGTAGTATACCGGTTTCTGGAGTGGGAACTTGTGTACGTCCTCCTCTCGCTCAACAACAAGCACTGCGCTCACCACCTGGTGCGTTGCAGAGATGTATAATAACATTAGTTCGCCGACGTTTGGTGCGGCCAGGATTGGGTTGCTCGCTAAAAGATCCTTTATTTCCTCCAGTCCGGCCGTTGCTGCTTCCGTCCACTCGAAGTGGTCGGTAAGTCAGAGAACGCAATAAAGTGGCAATGCTTTTTCTCCAAGTCTGGAGATAAAGCGGCTTAAAGCTGTCACACATCCTGCTAGTTTTTGGACCTGTTTAAGGTCGGTTGGTGTAGCCAATTGTGACAAAGCTTAAATTTTGGCTGGATTTGCCTCAATTCCTCTATTGGAAACGATGAAGCCCAGCAGCTTTCCGGCGGGAACGCCGAAAACACACTTTTCCAGATTGAGCTTAATGTCATATGTCCGGAGGTTGTCGAATGTGAGACGCAAGTCGTCTATTAACGACTCGACGTGTTTGGATTTGATGACGACGTCATCCACATATGCTTCCATTGTCTTGCCGATTTGTTTCTCCAAGCATGTTTGAATCATGCGTTGGTAGGTGGCGCTGGCGTTTTTAATCCCAAAGGGCATAGTGTTGAAGCAGAAAGGCCCGTATGGGATGATGAATGCCGTTGCGGCTTGATCGGATTCCTTCATTTTAATTTGATGGTATCCAGAGTATGCATCAAGGAAACACAGTGAATCGTACCCTGCAGTAGCATCAATAATCTGATTGATGCGGGGAAGGGGGAAGGGATCCCTAGGGCAATCCTTATTGAGGTCTTTGAAGTTGACTGAGGGAGTCCTGGATTAGGGGGTCTCCGGACAACCGGACTATATCCTTTGGTCGAACTATTGGACTATGAAGATACGAGATTGAAGACTTCGTCCTGTGTCCGGATGGGACTCTACTTGGCATGGAAGGCAAGCTAGGCAATACGGATATGGATATCTCCTCCTTTGTAACTGACCTTGTGTAACCCTAGCCTCCTCCGGTGTCTATATAAACCGGAGGGTTTAGTCCGTAGGACAACATACAATCATACCATATGCTAGCTTCTAGGGTTTAGCCTCTCTGATCTCGTGGTAGATCTACTCTTGTACTACTCATATTATCAAGAATAATCAAGCAGGACGTAGGGTTTTACCTCCATCAAGAGGGCCTGAACCTGGGTAAAACATCGTGTCGCCTGCCTCCTGTTACCATCCGCCTTAGACGCACAGTTCGGGACTCCCTACCCGAGATCCGCCGGTTTTGACACTGACATTGGTGCTTTCATTGAGAGTTCCTCTGTGTCGTCACCATTAGGCTTGATGGCTCCTTCGATCATTGATAGCGATGCAGTCCAGGGTGAGACTTTTCTCCCGGACAGATCTTTGTATTCGGCGGCTTCGCGCTGCGGGCCAACTTGCTTGGCCATCTGGAGAAGATCGAGAGTTACGCCCCTGGCCACCAGGTCAGGTTTGGAAGCTTAAACTACATGGCCGACATCCGCGGAGACTTGATCTTCGAAGGATTCGAGCCCTTGCCGAGTGCGCCGCACGGTCACGATGAGCATGATTTAGCTCTACCATCGGACAGTGTTCAGGAGACCGCACCGGCAACCGCTCCGACCCTCAATTCGGAGCCAATTGCGCCATCCATGGATGGGTGGATAGACCCCGCCACAGAGGCCGTATTCTCAGCGGCGATTGAGCCGAGTATCGACCTTACCCTTCACGGGAGCCATGACGCCGAAATGCCAGACTCTTCCCCGACCACGGACTCCGAACCACCTATGCCCGTGCCTATTGAATCTGACTGGGCGCCGATCATGGAGTTCACCTCCGCAGATATGTTTCAGCACTCGCCCTTCGGCGACATACTGAACTCATTAAGGTCTCTCTCCCTGTCAGGAGAGTCCTGGCCGAACTATGTTTGGCAGGATTGGGATGCGGATGACGAAGAAATTCGCCGCCTACCCACCACCCACTTAGTAGCCACTGTCGACAATTTGACCAACATGCGCTACTTCGACTCCGAAGACATCGACGGTATGGACGACGACGCGGGAGACGAAGAGGAACCACTGCCCATAGGGCACTGGACAGCCACCTCATCATATGATATATATACATGGTGGACACACCCAAAGAAGGCAATGGCGACGAGACAACGGAGGATGACCCCTCCAAGAAGCAACCCAAGTGCCGATGTCAGCCGTGCCGCTCTAAGTCTCACCAAAGCAAAAGCGGTGACACCGACACATGAGATAATAGCACTCTGGACAGTGCCGAAGACGACAACAATCCCCTCCAGCAAGATTTAGAGCAGGAGGATGGAGAAGCCTGCCCTCCCGAGAGAGCGGCAGATGGAGAGGCGGAGGATGACAATTACATGCCTCCCTCCGAAGACGAGGCAAGCCTCGACGACGACGAATTTGTCGTGCCAGAGGATCCCGCCGAGCAAGAGCGCTTCAAGCATCGGCTTATAGCCACGGCAAATAGCCTTGAGAAAAAGCAGCAACACCTTCAAGTTGATCAAGATTTGCTAGCTGACAGATGGACTGAAGTCCTTGCGGCCGAGGAATATGAACTCGAACGCCCCTCCAAGAGTTACCCAAAGCGCAGGTTGCTACCCTGACTGGAGGAGGAAGCATTAAAACCTACATCTCCAGCAGATGACACGGCTGATCGGCCACCTCGTGGCCGCGACAGAGAGGCATTTCAGCCAAAAACTCAGCCCGCACCCCGACGCCACTCAAATAAAAATGACAAGGCACGGGGAAACACGCTAGACCTGCAAGACGTATTGGAGGACAAAGCAAAACACACAAGATCGATCTACGGATCACGAGGGCGCGCCACTACACGAGACGATAACCGTCACGCTGGATATAGTAAAAGTAAATCCGGCAGGGCCGAACAGAGCGGACAAGACTCATTCAAGCTGCGTCGCGACATAGCCCACTACAGAGGCGCCGCACACCCCATATGGTTCACAGACGAAGTAATGGATCACCAAATCCCAAAGGGTTTCAAACCTGTAAATATCGAATCATACAACGGCACAACATATCTTGCGGTATGGATCGAGGACTTCCTCCTGCACATCCGCATGGCCCGCGGTGAGGATCTACACGCCATCAAATACCTCCCACTCAAGCTCAAAGGACCAGCTTGGCATTGGCTCAACAGCCTGCCAGCAGAATCCATTGGCTGTTGGGAAGATTGGAAGCCGCATTCCTCGACAACTTCCAGGGCACTTATGTGTGACCACCAGATGTCGATGACTTGAGCCACATAATTCAGCAGCCAGAGGAATCAGCCAGGCAATTCTGGACACGATTCTTGACAAAGAAAAATCAAATCGTCGACTGTGCGGATGCAGAGGCCCTAGCAGCTTTTAAGCACAACATCCGTGACGAGTGGCTCGCCTGGCACCTTGGCCAGGAAAAGCCGAAATCCATGGCAGCCCTCATGACACTCATGACCCGCTTTTGCGCGGGAGAAGACAGCTGGCTGGCTCAGAGCAATAACATATCAAAGAACGATGGTACTTCAGATACCAAGGATAGCAATGGCAGGTCACGTCACAAAAAACATAAGCGCCGCATCCATAGCGACAATATCGAGGATACAGCAGTCAATGCCGGATTCAGAGGCTCTAAACCCGGTCAGCGGAAAAAGCCATTCAAAAGAAGCACTCAGGGTCCGTCCAGTTTGGACCGTATACTCGATCGCTCGTGCCAAATACATGGCACCCCCGACAAGCCAGCCAACCACACCAACAGGGAATGTTGGGTGTTCAAGCAGGCCGGCAAGTTAAACGCCGAAGACAAAGATAAGGGGCTACATAGCGATGACGAGGAGGAGCCCCAGCAGCCGAACACCGGAGGGCAGAAGAGGTTCCCCCCACAAGTGCGGACGGTGAACATGATATACGCAACCCACATCCCCAAGAGGGAGCGGAAGCGTGCATTAAGGGATGTATATGCATTGGAGCCAGTCGCCCCAAAGTTCAACCCATGGTCCTCCTGTCCGATCACCTTCGATCGCAGGGACCATCCCACTAGTATCCGTCATGGCGGATTCACCGCACTGGTCCTAGACCCAATCATCGACGGATTTCACCTCACTCGAGTCCTTATGGACGGCGGCAGTAGCCTGAACCTGCTTTATCAGGACACAGTGCGCAAAATGGGTATAGACCCCCCAAGGATCAAACCCACAAAAACGACCTTCAAAGGCGTCATACCAGGTGTAGAGGCCCATTGCACGGGCTCAGTCACACTGGAAGTGGTCTTCGGATCCCCGGATAACTTCCGGAGCGAGGAGTTAATCTTCGATATAGTCCCGTTCCGCAGCGGCTATCATGCATTGCTCGGCGAACCGCATTTGCGAGATTCAACGCGGTACCGCACTATGCATATCTCAAGCTCAAGATTCCAGGACCTCGGGGGGTCATCACAGTCAATGGAAACATAGAGCGCTCTCTCCGCACGGAGGAGCACACTGCGACCCTCGCAACAGAAGTGCAAAGCAGCCTCTTAAGGCAATCCACCAGTTCGGCGATTAAAGACCCGGACACCTTCAAGCGCGCCTGGAATAATCGGCAACAAGACCGCCTGGCACATTCCGAGCTCGCATAGCAATGCGGCCCCCATCCCAGTACCAGCCAAACGAAAAAATCCGTGCCACGCGTACATAATTATGCATTGAAAATACCATGGGCACAGGTGGGGAGGGGGGCACGACTACGGCATGCTCCAAGACGCGGCTCAACCGCACTAGGGGCTTCCCGTTTTGTTATTTTTCTCTCTTTCAGGACTTTAATCTCTGGAAACCCCGCCCGGCAGTACGATTGCCGGACACACGATGCAACAACCAAGGAGGCAGAAAGCTACGTCGCACCACGGAACTCCCGGGTGGTCTCTGATAACGAGTGACATACTTGCTTTAAATACCATTCCTCAGGTTGCCCTTGGAGGGGACATGTCAAATAGTCCTACTTTTTGCTTATCGCACTACTTGTATCATTCTGCTTCGACGCACCTTTTTGAATAAACAATGCATAGCACTAGACTATTACCGCATTCTCTATTCTTTTTTTTGATATATATATATATATGTTCATTCATGACATTCAACACCCATACATTTTGGTACGGCCAATACGCCAGGGGCTTAAGCGTACCCCATAATACGGCGTGAGAAGTCCGAACACTTTCGACAGTGCGGCACCCCGAACTTATAGCATTATATGCATCAACTCCAAATCATGTCTTGGGTCAATAGTTGGGTTTGCCCGGCTCCCATGTTTTGGTACCTTACGTTCCGCTATATCGGCTAATGTAGCACTGGGAGAACTACTGCGATTGTGCCCCGGTTCATCTGGGCTAAGCACCTCAGTAGAGAAAGCTAAAACTGACTGTCATGATAAGGCGAGAGCTGGTCGCTGTTCGAGAGGTCTCGAGTCCCTAAAGACTTATGCCGCTTAGAGCGAGGAGTCAGCTTTGTGCGGCTTAAGGCATGTATAGCGCCCCGAATTCGGCCTTCCAAATACTAGGGGCTTCACCAAAATTTAAAATTGTAGACTTCTATGGCTAAGTGAGAGTGATAAAGCATTATAGTCCGATTGCCTTGTTCGTTATGCTAAGCACCTCCCTCGAAGGACCCAACAATGGGAAAAAGAGTGCTCAGATTTATCCCAAACACCCCAGCACTCGTGGCATGGGGGCAGAAGCCGACGACTGGCCATCTCTCAGATTTAACAAACAGCCGCAGAGAAGGTAATATTTTAAATTCAAACAAGCATTGCATAGCGCATAGGAACAAGTTTTCATAATATAGGATCACACGAGCAAGTTCATTCAAAAATTACATCCTTTGCACACTCGTCCACCACAAGATGGGCACCCTTCAGGACACCCTCATAATACATCTCAGGGTGGCGATGCTCCTTGCCCTGCGGCGGCCCCTCCTTCACTAGCTTCTCGGCGTCCATCTTGGCACAGTGCATCTTCGCACGGGCAAAGGCCCGGCGTCCACCTTCGATGCAGACGGACCGCTTTATGACCTCCAGCCGTGGGCAGGCATCCAGAAGCCGCCTCACCAGGCCGAAGTAGCTGTTGGGAAGGGAGTCGCCAGACCACATCCGGACTATAAGGCCCCTCATGGCCTGTTCGGCCGCCTTGTGCAACTCGAACAGTTGCTTCAGCTGGTCGCTCATAGGCATCGGATGTTCGGTCCCAGTATACTGAGACCAGAACAACTTCTCCGTCGAGCTTCCCTCCTCGGCTTGGTAATATTTTGCGGCATCCGACACGCAGCGGGGCAAATCTGCGAATGCTCCTGGAGAGCTCCGGACTCGGGTAAGTAACAAGTAATTTACTTTCACATGCTTGGTTTGCATATTGAATGCCTTTCCTGCCGCTATCTTCCTCATCGCCTCAATTTCCTGGAGGGCCTTTTGGGCTTCAGCCTTGGCATGCTTTGTGCTCTCGAGGGCCGCGGCAAGCTCGGACTCTCGTGTCTACGAGTCAAGCTCCAAAGCCTCGTGCTTCTTCACGAGAGCCTGGAGCTCTTGCTGCACCTCGCCCACCCGTGCCTCTTGTTTTTCCCGCTCGGTGCGCTCCTTGGCCGCTTTGTTTTCGGCCTCGGACAACGCTTGCTTCAGGGTCGCCACTTCGGTCGTGGCCCCTGGCACATCCATGATGATCCTATCATTTCGCAACCGCATCTTTATATTTATATATATATATATAGGGTGGGTCTATTCTCATAACACCCCTTAAGACCTTATTCTCCTAACAGTAGCTCTTATTCTGCTAACACCTGGCAGGACTCCTAAAACCGATCCCACCCACGCACCCCCCACCTCCCTCCTCCTCTGCCACGATTCCCCTCCCCCGATCCACCTTCTGCTCTGCCAGGGCGCGCCGCCCCATCCCAACTGAGTTCCCCCCACCGACGCCGCCCCACCCCAACCCGCTTCTTCCCCCGCCGGCGTCGCCCCACCCTCATCCCGCTTCTTCCCTCGCCGGCACCGCCCCATCCCCAACCAGCTTCTTCCCCCGCAGGCACCGCCACACTCCCAACTTGCTTCTTCCGCCGCCGGCGCCGCCCCACCCCCATCC
This sequence comes from Triticum monococcum, assembly GCA_034509565.1. Taxonomy (NCBI): domain Eukaryota; kingdom Viridiplantae; phylum Streptophyta; class Magnoliopsida; order Poales; family Poaceae; genus Triticum; species Triticum monococcum. The sequence continues at coordinate 145,092,029 of CM067846.1, read as the reverse complement.
CGCTTCTTCCCCCACTGGTGTCGCCGCTGCCCGGCCACGGCCTTCCCGCGCCCAGCTTCTCTTCCTCCCCTTGTTCATGGTGCCACCACACCCGGTCTCGGTGTAGTTGATCCTCTGCCTTCCCCTCCCCAACCCGGATTTGCATCCACGGCGGTCAAATAGGGATTCATACCCCATGGAAGAACAGTAGCGGCGCTTTACAGTTTAGAACAATGGTGCATTTTTTGCTTTCGATTTTGATGTACTCAGTGCAGTAGATTCCTTAACGCAGTTCGGGGATTCAGCCATCTCTTACTCTCTACTGATGTCATGCAGTTCGCTACTGCGATGCGTGGTGTTTGATTTTATTTTTCAGACATGCTCACCCGTTCCCGACAGGAGGACCACACCAAGATGTTTCTGCAGCACACCCACTTGCGGTTCAGTCAGCGGAGGGTTGAGGGCCACCAGGAGGTTGACGACGAGGCAGCCGCAGTGTTCACTACTGCTCAGTGGCCACGCTGTCCTTTGCAGATCGCTGGAGTGAGAGAGGAGGTGCTCTACATGGCGTGTTGCAGTTCCTGGTGCCACTCCAGTGCAGCTCGGTTTGTGCAAAAAAGTGGAGTTCTTTTTTTTGTTGTTGTAGTAGTTCCTCGTCATTGTAATTTGTGTGTGTTTGTACTATGGATTAAAAAGAGGATCACTGTAGTTCGTTCACCTCGGCTCGTAGTCCAGATATGTACAGATCGCAGCTCTCTCGGAAACATTCATTGAAGAAAACAACAACAAAATTGTTTAGGTGTAGCTCACTTGTTTCATTGCCGCAGTGATCTTCTCTCTCCCAGTAGTTCACTATGTTGCCGAGTGCAAAAACAAAACGGAAAACTTGATTTTTTTTAATGCAGCTCACTCTGTTGTTGTGTGCAGTAGAAAGAATATTGGAAAAAGAAAAATTGATGCAGTGCACTCACCTCGTCCCTGCAGTACCAACGCTCGACACGAAGTGCACTCCACCATGTTTGAAAAAATTTACGTCCCACAAAAAAAACCATGCAGTGCACTTGCCCATCTAATGACGTGCCGTATTCCGTTTGAAGCGGAGCGTTCTTCTTTCCCTGTCCGAGAAAAAATACGCCTAAACAAAAACAAACCATGCAGTGCCCTTGACCATCTAATGAAGTGCGGTATTTTGTCTGAAGCAGTTCCCTTTGTCGCCATTGCAATGCGGTTCATTTGTAGTGAGTCAAAGTGGTTCACTCTGTAAAGCAAGATTGCCGAAAAAAAGTATGAAGTTCACTACTCTCGTTGGTGTGGCTCGCTACTCTCTTGTGTGTGGTTTTCTACTCTCGTCCCATGGTATGAAACACACGGAAAATTTACGTTCGACAAAGAGAAATCATGAAGTTCACTTCATTGTCTGATGCAGTGCGTTCTTCAGTTTGAAGCAGTGCGCTTTCTGTCCGATGCAGTGCAGGTGTCGATTTTGTTGTCGCAAAAAACAGAGTTTCCGCGTTTTTGTAATTTCAAAACTGCTCTTAAACCGTAATGAATTAGAGGGAGTGTTCTATATGAAAAAGTAGCGTCTCGATGATACCTTTCCAACGGTGTATCAGTTGGATCATTTCGACCAACATTTTGTAAAAATTTCACGAAAAAACGGCCGCTGCCCTTCGTAGTCAGACGCACGATTTTCAAATTTAACTAAAAACCGTAAGGAATCTCAAAAACATTTCAACAAATGAAAGTTGCGCCTCGTTCGTAGCTTTCCAACGGTATATTACACGCCTTGTTTCGACAAACGATTAGAAAACTGGAGTGAAAACAGTACCGAAAATTTGAAAAAATTCGAAAAACACAATTCCGCGATTTAGTAAATTCAAAACTGCTCTTAAACCATAGCGAAATAGAAAAAATAATAGATATGGAAAAGATGCGCGCCAACGATATCTTTCCAACGGTGTATCATATGTTTCATTCCGACGAGCGGTTTAGAAAAAAAGCAAAAAAACGCTCGCTGCCATTCGTTGTGAGCCGCACGATTTTCGAAACTGCTCTTAAACTATGATGAATTTTGAAAAGTGTTCAACATGGTGAAATTGCGTCTACTCTATAGTTTTTCAACGGTATATTACACGCATAATTCCGATAAATGGTTAAAAAACTAGAGTAAAAAAGGTACCCAAAAAACCACACGTACAGTTTTTTCAAACATGAAGTTCGCTGGTCTGTGTGGTACAGTGCGCATAGCTTTCCAATGCAGTATTACAATGCAGTTCGGAAGTGTTATGAGAATATTATTCTCATAATGTTATGAGAATAGACCGGCTGTATATATATATGTGTGTGTGTGTGTGTGTGTGTGTGTGTGTGTGTGTGTGTGTGTGGACAAGGCATTACTTACCTTTGTTCTCCTCGAGCTGCCTCTTGGAAAGGCCGAGCTCTTTCTCGGACCACTCGAGGTTCTGCTTCAGTGCGGCGACCTCCGCAGTAAGTGCGGCAGAGGTCAGCAGCGAAGCCTGCATACGCATACATACATACTTATATTAGACTCCTGCAGATGTTATTTGATCCTCTATTCGGCTTTTCTTTGTGAACACCAAACAGAGCATCAGGGGCTACTGTCTATGCGGTAATATTTTTCCTATATTTTAAATACTTACCTCAAAGCCTGTTAGAAGGCTGGCACAAGCTTCAGTCAGTCCACTCTTGGTGGACTGAACCTTCTTGATCACCGCACTCATAATAGTGCGGTGCTCTTCGTCGATGGAAGCGCCGCGAAGCACTCCCAGCAGGTCGTCCGGTGCCTTTGGATGGACAGAGGTCACCGGCACGGACGGCTTGCCCCTCTTGGAAGGGGGCCGCCTGCCCAAGTTCGGAACCACTGGAGGTTCCGGCACGGTGTTCGGCTGAGGACCGAACTTGGAGCCCCTGGGAGCCTTGCTCCCTTTGCTCCTAGAGTCCGGAAGGTCGCCTTGAGGTGCCTTTGGGACTATCTCCCCCCGGTTCGGTGCCCCTAGAGACAATACCTCGACATTGTCCGTAGGGCGAGGAGAGGAGGCGGATGGAAGTGGATCGCTATCCATATCCGACGAGTCCAAGGAACCGTCTGGCGAAGATACGTCGATACGGGCTCGGGGCGGACTGCATGATCATATTCGATGTTAGGAGAAGCAGTGCAACAAGAGTATGCTATGAGTTACTCTGGTATCTGAATACTTACGACTTCGCCAGGGTCTTGGCCCTGAGTAACCACTCGTCTTCTCTGTCGGTGGCAGTGGTGGAATAGTCCGGAAGGAGAGTCCTTCCCTTCTTGGACCCTTTGGCCTCCCCGGTTGGGGCGGCCTTCCTTTTCTTGTCTCCCCCGGCTGGAGGGGGAGAGTCTTCATCTTCCTCCTCCTCATTTTCACGAGAGGAGTGCGTCTCGGAGTTATCGGACGATGAGTCCGATACCACCTGGCGCCGGGAACTCTTTCGGGTTCCCTTGGCCTTCTTCTTGGTCTTCTCCGGCACCTCATAAGGAGCCGGAGTTCGCATCCCCGTCAGAAGAGCGTCCGCAGGGTGTTCGGGCAGAGGAGCCGGACAATTAATCTGCTCCGATGTCTCCACCCAGTCCTGTCAAAGGCATGGGAGCTCAGACCCCGCACATGGTTAAGCTATGGGAAATAAATACCCTACCAGATGTACAGAACTTACAGGATTCATAGGGCGCTTCACGCTTAGCCCGCAGTCCTCGGTAAGAGAAGGAGGGACCTCGGCGCCCTTGAACAACACCTTCCAGACGTCCTTATGCGTCGTGTCGAAGAGCTCGCGTAGAGTCTGGTGCTGGGCCGGGTCGAACTCCCATAAGTTGAAAGCCCGTTGTTGACACGGGAGGATCCGGCGGAAGAGCATGACCTGGACTATGTTGACAAGCTTAAGTTTCTTGCTTATCATGTTCCGGATACACTTCTGGAGTCCGTCCAGCTCCACCGATGAACCCCTGGACAGGCCCTTCTCCTTCCAGGAAGCAGGCCGCGTGGGGATTCCGGATCGAAACTCGGGGGCCGCCACCCAGTTGGTGTCGCGCGGCTCGGTGATGTAGAACCACCCCGATTACCATCCCTTTATGGTCTCCACGAAGGAGCCGTCGAGCCATGTAACGTTGGGCATTTTGCCCACCATGGCTCCGCCGCATTCCACTTGTTGGCCGCCTACTACCTTCGGCTTGATATTGAAGGTCTTCAGCCATAGGCCGAAGTGGGGCCGGATGTGGAGAAAGGCCTCGCACACGACGATGAATGGCGAGATGTTGAGGATGAAATTCGGGGCCAAATCATGAAAGTCCATCCCATAATAGAACATGAGGCCGCGGACGAATGGATGGAGGGGAAACCCCAGTCCGCGGATAAAGTGGGGGAGGAAAACCACCCTTTCGTGAGGTTCCGGGGTAGGGACAATCTGCCCAGCGGCTGGCAGCCGGTGCGCAATATCCGCGGCTAAGTATCCGGCCCCGCGTAGTTTTTTTATATGTCCCTCCATGATGGAGGTGAAGGAAATATGCCCTAGAGGCAATAATAAAGTTATTATTTATTTCCTTATATCATGATAAAAGTTTATTATTCATGCTAGAATTGTATTAACCAGAAACATAATACATGTGTGAATACATAGACAAACAGAGTGTCACTAGTACGCCTCTGCTTGACTAGCTCGTTAATCAAAGATGGTTATGTTTCCTAACCATGGACAAAGAGTTGTCATTTGATTAACGGGATCACATCATTAGTTGAATGATCTGATTGACATGACCCATTTCATTAGCTTAGCACCCGATCGTTTAGTATGTTGCTATTCCTTTCTTCATGACTTATACATGTTCCTATGACTATGAGATTATGCAACTCCCGTGTGCCGGAGGAACACTTTGTGTGCTACCAAATGTCACAACGTAACTGGGTGATTATAAAGGTGCTCTACAGGTGTCTCCAAAGGTACATGTTGGGTTGGCGTATTTCGAGATTAGGATTTGTCACTCCGATCGTCGGAGAGGTATCTCTGGGCCCTCTTGGTAATGCACATCACTTAAGCCTTGCAAGCATTGCAACTAATGAGTTAGTTGCGGGATGATGTATTACGGAACGAGTAAAGAGACTTGCCGGTAACGAGATTGAACTAGGTATTGGATACCGACGATCGAATCTAGGGCAAGTAACATACCGATGACAAAGGGAACAACGTATGTTGTTATGCGGTCTGACCGATAAAGATCTTCGTAGAATATGTAGGAGCCAATATGAGCATCCAGGTTCTGCTATTGCTTATTGACCGGAGACGAGTCTCGGTCATGTCTACATTGTTCTCGAACCCGTAGGGTCCGCACGCTTAAGGTTTCGATGACAGTTATATTATGAGTTTATGAGTTTTGATGTACCGAAGGAGTTCGGAGTCCCGGATGTGATCACGTACATGACGAGGAGTCTCGAACTGGTCGAGACATAAAGATTGATATATTGGAAGCCTATGTTTGGATATCGGAAGTGTTCCGGGTGAAATTGGGATTTTACCGGAGTACCGGGAGGTTACCGGAACCCCCCGGGAGGTATATGGGCCTTAGTGGGCCTTAGTGGAAGAGAGGAGAGGTGGCCAGAGATGGGCCGCGCACCTCTCCCCCCTTGGTCCGAATAGGACAAGGAGAGGGGCCGACCCCCCTTCCTCCTCTCTCTCCTCTTTCCCCCCTCCACGAATCCTATTCCAACTAGGAAAGGGGGGGTCCTACTCCCGGAGGGAGTAGGACTCCTCCTGGCGCGCCTCCTCTTGGCCGGCCGCACCCCCCCCCCTTTGAGCCTTTATATACGGAGGCAGGGGCACCCCCTAGAGACACAAGTTGATCCACGTGATCATATTCTTAGCCGTGTGCGGTGCCCCCTTCCACCATAGTCCTCGATAATATTGTAGCAGTGCTTAGGCGAAGCCCTGCGACATTAGTACATCAAGATCGTCACCACGTCGTCGTGCTGACGGAACTCTTCCCGGCACTTTGCTGGATCGGAGTCCGGGGATCGTCATCGAGCTGAACGTGTGCTAGAACTCGGAGGTGCCGTAGTTTCGGTGCTTGATCGGTCGGGCCGTGAAGACGTACGACTACATCAACCGTGTTGTCATAACGCTTCCGCTATCGGTCTACGAGGGTACATAGACAACACTCTCCCCTCTCGTTGCTATGCATCACCATGATCTTGCGTGTGCGTAGGAAATTTTTTGAAATTACTACGTTCCCCAACAGTGGTATCAGAGCCAGGTTTTATGTGTTGATGTTATATGCACGAGTAGAACACAAGTGAGTTGTGGGCGATATAAGTCATACTGCTTACCAGCATGTCATACTTTGGTTCGGCGGTATTGCTGGACGAAGCGGCACGGACCGACATTACGCGTACGCTTATGCGAGACCGGTTCTCCCGACGTGCTTTGCACATAGGTGGCTTGCGGGTGACAGTTTCTCCAACTTTAGTTGAACTGAGTGTGGCTACGCCCGGTCCTTGCAAAGGTTAAAACAGCACCAACTTGACAAACTATCATTGTGGTTTTGATGCGTAGGTAAGATTGGTTCTTGCTTAAGCCCGTAGCAGCCACGTAAAAACTTGCAACAACAAAGTAGAGGACGTCTAACTTGTTTTTGCAGGGCATGTTGTGATGTGATATGGTCAAGACATGATGCTAAATTTTATTGTATGAGATGATCATGTTTTGTAACCAAGTTATCGGCAACTGGCAGGAGCCATATGGTTGTCGCTTTATTGTATGCAATGCAATCGCGCTATAATGCTTTACTTTATCACTAAGCGGTAGCGATAGTCGTGGAAGCATAAGATTGGCGAGACGACAACGATACTACGATGGAGATCAAGGTGTCGCGCCGGTGACGATGGTGATCACGACGGTGCTTCGGAGATGGAGATCACAAGCACAAGATGATGATGGCCATATCATATCACTTATATTGATTGCATGTTATGTTTATCTTTTATGCATCTTATCTTGCTTTGATTGAAGGTAGCATTATAAGATGATCTCTCACTAAATTATCAAGAAGTGTTCTCCCTGAGTATGCACCGTTGCAAAAGTTCTTCGTGCTGAGACACCACGTGATGATCGGGTGTGATAGGCTCTACGTTCAAATACAGCGGGTGCAAAACAGTTGCACACGCGGAATACTCAGGTTATACTTGACGAGCCAAGCATATACAAATATGGCCTCGGAACACGGAGACCGAAAGGTCGAGCGTGAATCATATAGTAGATATGATCAACATAGTGATGTTCACCAATGAAACTACTCCATCTCACGTGATGATCGGACATGGTTTAGTTAATTTGGATCACGTAATCACTTAGAGGATTAGAGGGATATCTATCTAAGTGGGAGTTCTTAAGTAATATGATTAATTGAACCTAAATTTATCATGAACTTAGTACCTGATAAGTATCTTGCTTATGTATGTTTGATTGTAGATAGATGGCCCGTGCTGTTGTTCCGTTGAATTTTAATGCGTTCCTTGAGAAAGCAAAGTTGAAAGATGATGGTAGAAATTACACGGACTGGGTCCGTAACTTGAGGATTATCCTCATTGCTGCACAGAAGAATTACGTCCTGGAAGCACCGCTGGGTGCCAGGCCTGCTGCTGGAGCAACACCAGATGTTATGAATGTCTGGCAGAGCAAAGCTGATGACTACTCGATAGTTCAATGTGCCATGCTTTACGGCTTAGAACCGGGACTTCAACGACGTTTTGAACGTCATGGGGCATATGAGATGTTCCAGGAGTTTAAGTTAATATTTCAAGCAAATGCCTGGATTGAGAGATATGAAGTCTCCAATAAGTTCTATAGCTGCAAGATGGAGGAGAACAGTTCTGTCAGTGAGCATATACTCAAGATGTCTAGGTATTGTAATCACTTGATTCAACTAGGAGTTAATCTTCTGGATGATAGCGTCATTGATAGAATTCTCCAATCACTTCCACCAAGCTACAAGAGCTTCGTGATGAACTATAATATGCAAGGGATGAATAAGACTATTCCTGAGCTCTTCGCGATGGTAAAAGCTGCGGAGGTAGAAATCAAGAAGGAGCATCAAGTGTTGATGGTCAACAAGACCACTAGTTTCAAGAAAAAGGGCAAAGGGAAGAAGAAGGGGAACTTCAAGAAGAACAGCAAGCAAGTTGCTGCTCAAGAGAATAAACCCAAGTCTGGACCTAAGCCTGAAACTGAGTGCTTCTACTGCAAGCAGACTGGTCACTGGAAGCGGAACTGCCCCAAGTATTTGGCGGATAAGAAGGATGGCAAGGTGAACAAAGGTATATGTGATATACATGTTATTGATGTGTACCTTACTAATGCTCGCAGTAGCACATGGGTATTTGATACTGGTTCTGTTGCTAATATTTGCAACTCGAAACAGGGACTACAGATTAAGCGAAGATTGGCTAAGGACGAGGTGACGATGCGCGTGGGAAATGGTTCCAAAGTCGATGTGATCGTGGTCGGCACGCTACCTCTACATCTACCTTCGGGATTAATATTAGACCTAAATAATTGTTATTTGGTGCCAGCGTTAAGCATGAACATTATATCTGGATCTTGTTTGATGCGAGACGGTTATTCATTTAAATCAGAGAATAATGGTTGTTCTATTTATATGAGTAATATCTTTTATGGTCATGCACCCTTGAAGAACGGTCTATTCTTATTGAATCTCGATAGTAGTGACACACATATTCATAATGTTGAAGCCAAAAGATGCAGAGTTGATAATGATAGTGCAACTTATTTGTGGCACTGCCGTTTAGGTCATATCAGTGTAAAGCGCATGAAGATACTCCATACTGATGGACTTTTGGAACCACTTGATTATGAATCACTTGGTACTTGCGAACCGTGCCTTATGGGCAAGATGACTAAAACGCCGTTCTCCGGTACTATGGAGAGAGAGCAACAGATTTGTTGGAAATCATACATACAGATGTATGTGGTCCGATGAATATTGAGGCTCGTGGCAGATATCGTTATTTTCTTACCTTCACAGATGACTTAAGCAGATATGGGTATATCTACTTAATGAAACACAAGTCTGAAACATTTGAAAAGTTCAAAGAAGTTCAGAGTGAAGTTGAAAATCATCGTAACAAGAAAATAAAGTTTCTACGATCTGATCGTGGAGGAGAATATTTGAGTTACGAGTTTGGTGTACATTTGAAACAATGCGGAATAGTTTCGCAACTCACGCCACCCGGAACACCACAGCGTAATGGTGTGTCCGAACGTCGTAATCGTACTTTACTAGATATGGTACGATCTATGATGTCTCTTACTGATTTACCGCTATCGTTTTGGGGTTATGCTTTAGAGACAGCCGCATTCACGTTAAATAGGGCACCATCAAAATCCGTTGAGACGACGCCTTATGAACTATGGTTTGGCAAGAAACCAAAGTTGTCGTTTCTGAAAGTTTGGGCTGCGATGCTTATATGAAAAAGCTTCAACCTGATAAGCTCAAACCCAAATCGGAGAAATGTGTCTTCATAGGATATCCAAAGGATACTATTGGATACACCTTCTATCACAGATCCGAAGGCAAGACTTTTGTTGCTAAGTTCGGAAACTTTCTGGAGAAGGAGTTTCTCTCGAAAGAAGTGACTGGGAGGAAAGTAGAACTTGACGAGGTAACTGTACCTGCTCCCTTGTTGGAGAGTAATGCATCACAGAAACCTGTTTCTGTGACACCTACACCAATAAGTGAGGAAGCTAATGATAATGATCATGAAACTTCAGAACAAGATACTACTGAACCTCATAGATCAACCAGAGTGAGATCTGCACCAGAGTGGTACGGTAATCCTGTTCTGGAAGTCATGCTACTAGATCATGATGAACCTATGAACTATGAAGAAGCGATGGTGAGCCCAGATTCCGCAAAATGGCTTGAAGCCATGAAATCTGAGATGGGATCCATGTATGAGAACAAAGTGTGGACTTTGGTTGACTTGCCCGATGATCGGCAAGCGATTGAGAATAAATGGATCTTCAAGAAGAAGACTGACGCTGACGGTAATATTACTGTCTACAAAGCTCGACTTGTCGCAAAAGGGTTTCGGCAAGTTCAAGGGATTGACTACGATGAGACCTTCTCACGCGTAGCGATGCTTAAGTCTGTCCGAATCATGTTAGCAATTGCCGCATTTTATGATTATGAAATTTGGCAGATGGATGTCAAAACTGCATTCCTGAATGGGTTTCTGGAAGAAGAGTTGTATATGATGCAACCAGAAGGTTATGTCGATCCAAAGGGAGCTAACAAAGTGTGCAAGCTCCAGCGATCCATCTATGGACTGGTGCAAGCCTCTCGGATTTGGAATAAACGCTTTGATAGTGTGATCAAAGCATTTGGTTTTATACAGACTTTTGGAGAAGCCTGTATTTACAAGAAAGTGAGTGGGAGCTCTGTAGCATTTCTGATATTATATGTGGATGACATATTACTGATTGGAAATGATATAGAATTTCTGGATAGCATAAAGGGATACCTGAATAAGAGTTTTTCAATGAAAGACCTCGGAGAAGCTGCTTACATATTAGGCATTAAGATCTATAGAGATAGATCAAGACGCTTAATTGGACTTTCACAAAGCACATACCTTGACAAGATTTTGAAGAAGTTCAAAATGGATCAAGCAAAGAAAGGGTTCTTGCCTGTGCTACAAGGTGTGAAATTGAGTCAGACTCAATGCCCGACCACCACAGAAGATAGAGAGAAAATGAAAGATGTTCCCTATGCTTCAGCCATAGGCTCTATCATGTATGCGATGCTGTGTACCAGACCTGATGTGTGACTTTCTATAAGTCTAGCAAGGAGGTACCAAAGTAATCCAGGAGTGGATCACTGGACAGCGGCCAAGAACATCCTGAAGTACCTGAAAAGGACTAAGGATATGTTTCTCGTATATGGAGGTGACAAAGAGCTCATCGTAAACGGTTACGTTGATGCAAGCTTTGACACTGATCCGGACGATTCTAAATCGCAAACCGGATACGTGTTTACATTAAACGGTGGAGCTGTCAGTTGGTGCAGTTCTAAACAAAGCGTCGTGGCGGGATCTACATGTGAAGCGGAGTACATAGCTGCTTCGGAAGCAGCAAACGAAGGAGTCTGAATGAAGGAGTTCATATCCGATCTAGGTGTCATACCTAGTGCATCGGGTCCAATGAAAATCTTTTGTGACAATACTGGTGCAATTGCCTTGGCGAAGGAATCCAGATTTCACAAGAGAACCAAGCACATCAAAAGACGCTTCAATTCCATCCGGGATCTAGTCCAAGTGGGAGACATAGAGATTTGCAAGATACATACGGATCTGAATGTAGCAGACCCATTGACTAAGCCTCTTCCATGAGCAAAACATGATCAGCACCAAGGCTCCATGGGTGTTAGAATCATTACTGTGTAATCTAGATTATTGACTCTAGTGCAAGTGGGAGACTGAAGGAAATATGCCCTAGAGGCAATAATAAAGTTATTATTTATTTCCTTATATCATGATAAAAGTTTATTATTCATGCTAGAATTGTATTAACCGGAAACATAATACATGTGTGAATACATAGACAAACAGAGTGTCACTAGTATGCCTCTGCTTGACTAGCTCGTTAATCAAAGATGGTTATGTTTCCTAACCATGGACAAAGAGTTGTCATTTGATTAACGGGATCACATCATTAGTTGAATGATCTGATTGACATGACCCATTTCATTAGCTTAGCACCCGATCATTTAGTATGTTGCTATTGCTTTCTTCATGACTTATACATGTTCCTATGACTATGAGATTATGCAACTCCCGTGTGCCGGAGGAACACTTTGTGTGCTACCAAACGTCACAACATAACTGGGTGATTATAAAGGTGCTCTACAGGTGTCTCCAAAGGTACATGTTGGGTTGGCGTATTTCGAGATTAGGATTTGTCACTCCGATCGTCGGAGAGGTATCTCTGGGCCCTCTCGGTAATGCACATCACTTAAGCCTTGCAAGCATTGCAACTAATGAGTTAGTTGCGGGATGATGTATTACGGAACGAGTAAAGAGACTTGCCGGTAACGAGATTTAACTAGGTATTGGATACCGACGATCGAATCTCGGGCAAGTAACATACCGATGACAAAGGGAACAACGTATGTTGTTATGCGGTCTGACCGATAAAGATCTTCGTAGAATATGTAGGAGCCAATATGAGCATCCAGGTTCTGCTATTGCTTATTGACCGGAGACGAGTCTCGGTCATGTCTACATTGTTCTCGAACCCGTAGGGTCCGCACGCTTAAGGTTTCGATGACAGTTATATTATGAGTTTATGAGTTTTGATGTACCGAAGGAGTTCGGAGTCCCGGATGTGATCACGGACATGACGAGGAGTCTCGAACTGGTCGAGACATAAAGATTGATATATTGGAAGCCTATGTTTGGATATCGGAAGTGTTCCGGGTGAAATCGGGATTTTACCGGAGTACCGGGAGGTTACCGGAACCCCCCGGGAGGTATATGGGCCTTAGTGGGCCTTAGTGGAAGAGAGGAGAGGTGGCCAGAGATGGGCCGCGCACCTCTCCCCCCCCTTGGTCCGAATAGGACAAGGAGAGGGGCCGGCCCCCCTTCCTCCTCTCTCTCCTCTTTTCCCCCTCCACGAATCCTATTCCAACTAGGAAAGGGGGGAGTCCTACTCCCGGAGGGAGTAGGACTCCTCCTGGCGCGCCTCCTCTTGGCCGCCCCCCCCCCCCCTTGAGCCTTTATATACGGAGGCAGGGGCACCCCCTAGAGACACAAGTTGATCCACGTGATCATATTCTTAGCCGTGTGCGGTGCCCCCTTCCACCATAGTCCTCGATAATATTGTAGCAGTGCTTAGGCGAAGCCCTGCGACATTAGTACATCAATATCGTCACCACGCCGTCGTGCTAACAGAACTCTTCCCCGACACTTTGCTGGATCGGAGTCCGGGGATCGTCATCGAGCTGAACGTGTGCTAGAACTCGGAGGTGCCGTAGTTTCGGTGCTTGATTGGTCGGGCCGTGAAGACGTATGACTACATCAACCGCGTTGTCATAACGCTTCCGCTATCGGTCTACGAGGGTACGTAGACCACACTCTCCCCTCTCATTGCTATGCATCACCATGATCTTGCGTGTGCGTAGGAATTTTTTGAAATTACTACGTTCCCCAACAGGAGGAGACCATCCACTTGCCTCCCGCTCCGGACATGTTTGGAGAGAGTTGAGGAGAATGATGTGGACTTGGGCGCTAGAGCTCGACTGCGCAAGAATGGATGAGTAAGGAGGAAGAAGGCATGGGTAGAAAAAGGTGAACCCTTACCCCTTTATAAGGGCGGACTAAACTATGCGCCCCCACTGGCCTGGTAAAACTCGCTTATCCCCCAAGCGCTGTAATTGATGGCGCGGTTGGGTTACCCACGTCCGTATTGATGGGAATCCCGTAATAAGGGGACACGATCTCTGCTTAGACAAGACGTGCCAAGGAAAACGCCTCGTGAAACACGCTGAGATAGGTTGTGAAAAATGATTCGAATAAAGACCTGGCTGTGGTGTGATGTCACGCTACGGGGTACGTCAGCAGATCAGATTTGTGGAAATATTATTCTCTCTATGATGGTATGTGGAACTTATTTTGCAGGGTCAGACACTATCCTTGTATTCAAACTCTTCCGTGGTGTATTCGGAGGAGGAACCCGCCTTGCAATGTCGAAGACAACACTGCGCACCGGACTCATCGTCATTGAAGCCTGGTTCAGGGGCTACTAAGGGAGTCCTGGATTAGGGGGTCTCCGGACAGCCGGACTATATCCTTTGGCCGGACTGTTGGACTATGAAGATACGAGATTGAAGACTTCGTCCCGTGTCCGGATGGGACTCTACTTGGCGTGAAAGGCAAGCTAGGCAATACGAATATGGATATCTCCTCCTTTGTAACCGACCTTGTGTAACCCTAGCCTCCTCCGGTGTCTATATAAACCGGAGGGTTTAGTCCGTAGGACAACATACAATCATACCATAGGCTAGATTCTAGGGTTTAGCCTCTCTGATCTCGTGGTAGATCTACTCTTGTACTACTCATATTATCAACAATAATCAAGCAGGAAGTAGGGTTTTACCTCCATCAAGAGGGCCCGAACCTGGGTAAAACATCGTGTCCCCTGCCTCCTATTACCATCCGCCTTAGATGCACAGTTTGGGACCCCCTACCCGAGATCCGCCGGTTTTGACACCGACATCGACGCACAGGCGCCAGGATTTGTCCTTCTTTGGTACCATCACCAGGTTTTCTAGCCAGTCCGGGTGCTTTATTTATCTGATGAATCCGGCCTCGATTAACTTGGCTAGCTCCTCCCCCATGGCTTGTCGTTTATGTTTAGAAAAGCGCCGCAGTGTTTGCTTGACTGGCTTATACCCCTTTAATATATTGAGGCTGTGTTCGGCCAGCCTGCGTGGGATTCCTGGCATATCACAAGGGTGCCAGGCGAATATATCCCAGTTCTCGCGCAGGAACGTTCGTAGTGCGACGTCAACCATTGGGTCCAGCTGTGCCCCAATGGAGGCTGTCTTCTTGGAGTCCGTCGGGTGGACTTGAAATTTGACTATTTCGTCTGCTAGTTTGAAGGAGGTGGATTTGGGAGGCTTATCAAGGATTACGTCATCCCTGTCCACCGTAGAGCGTAATGCGGTTAGCTCTTTGGCCGCAAGGGCCTCGGACAGTGCCTCGAGGGCTAGGGATGTTGTTTTGTTCTCGGCGCGGAGGGCTATGTCCGGATCACTAGCAAGAGTGATAATACCGTTGGGCCCGGGCATCTTGAGCTTCATATACCCATAATGAGGTATAGCTTGAAAGCGTGTGAATCCATCTCGCCCCAACAGGGCATGATATCCACTGTTGAAAGGGGCCACTTGGAAGGTTATCTCTTCGGACCGATAGTTCTCTACGTGCCGAATACTACATTGAGTGTAATTTTCCCCGCGCATCGTGCCTCCCGGCTGGGGATGATCCCTCGGAAGGTTGTATTACTATGCTCGATGTGGTTCCTGTCTATTTCCATTTTATTCAGTGTGTCCCCGTAGATGAGGTTTAGTCCGCTGCCACTGTCCATGAGCACTTTAGTGAACCGAAAGCCATCCACAATTGCATAGAGGACCAAGAAGGCTGGTGCCCGGACTGACCAGATTTTTGGTCTGGCATTGAAAGTTATGGCCGTGTCATTCCAAGGATTTATTGTTGCGACTTGGAAGACTTCGGCGAGGTTGCGGAGTGCCCTCTTACGCCGATAGTTTGAAGCGAAAGTCTCAAAGACTGTCAATACTCTGTGGTCGTAGTGTTCCGGGGGGGGTTGCTCCGCAGTGTTTTTGGTGAGGATATCCTCTCCGCTCTTGGACACTTGCCAGAGTATCCAACATTCTCCAAGGCTATGGGTTGGTATGGTATCCAGTGTTGTGTGTATTTTGCATGGCCTATCAAGCCATCCCTCCAGAACGGTTCCACGCCTCGCGACGGGCTTCGATTTCTTTACTACTGGGTCGGGTGCCCCGCGAGGGTACATCCTTTTTGCCCGGACGGGGGGTTGAGTGGAAACCATTGGTTCCCAGCGAGCTGCCTGAGCTTTCCAGGCGCTTTCCATTGTGCGGTACTTTTGTACTTTGGTTGCCAAGTCAGCGAAGTGTGATACGTGACGGCTGTTGATGGCATTAAGGATTCCTTTATTCGTGCAATTATTGCAGAATACTGAGATCGCGTCTTCGGCGCGGCAATCTTTAATTTTGTCTTTGACAAGGAGGAATCTGGCCCAAAAGTGGTGGACTGTTTCTTGAGACTGTTGTTGTATGCATGTGAGGTCACGCATATCTAGGTGGGTGGGTGGCTTTAGATCCGAACCCTGACGCAATTTGAGATCCGGAGTCTGAGGAACTTCCGAGCTTAACAGTTATGGCTCCAGGATATCAACCGATTTTTCAGGTCCGTCATCCGATTCTAGGTTCGGAGGACCGGGCGTGTTGTTCTGCGGACGGGTATCTGGATCTTTGAGCTTGGAAATCCAAACATAGTTCGTCCTCAATATAAAGGAAGTGTTGTTGATTTGCTCCTCTACTACCTCTATCTGATGGGTGATCGGTGAGGATTTGATTTCTCTCTGGTCGGGTTTAAGCCCAATCTGATCGTAGTCCGTAGCGACCCCCAAGGCGGCGATGCGATCGAGGAGCTCGTTTAAAGACGACAACTCTGTCGGATCCATCCATTTGGAGTATTCGGGGTCAACACGAAGGCGATTTTCGATGGCCCGAGAAGTCATCGTTGGCTTAATGGTCGGACGAGCAGTCATGGTAAAGCCGCCTAGCTGGAGGGTTTGGCCTGAGGCCAGGGCTCCTCCGGAGGTGATACTGTCCTTGATAACAAGGCGAGCCATCAACCCTGTCTTCGACGACACAGAGGAACTATCAATGAAAGCACCAATGTCGGTGTCAAAATCGGTAGATCTCGGGGAGGGGGTCCCGAACTATGCGTCTAAGGTTGATGGTAACATGAGACAGGGGACACGAAGTTTTACCCAGGTTCGGGCCCTCTTGATGGAGGTAATACCCTACGTCCTACTTGATTGATATTGATGAGTATGGGGGTTACAAGAGTTGATCTACCACAAGATCGTAATAGCTAAACCCTAGAAGTCTAGCCTATCAGATTATGATTGCCCCTACGGACTAAACCCTCCGGTTTATATAGACCCCTGAGGGGCCTTGATGTCTACTACACAACCTTCTTCTTGTAGACGTTGTTGGGCCTCCAAGTGCAGAGGTTTGTAGGACAGTAGCAAATTTCCCTCAAGTGGATGACCTAAGGTTTATCAATCCGTAGGAGGCGTAGGATGAAGATGGTCTCTCTCAAGCAACCCTGCAACCAAATAACAAAGAGTCTCTTATGTCCCCAACACACTCAATACAATGGTAAATTGTATAGGTGCACTAGTTCGGCGAAGAGATGGTGATACAAGTGGTATATGGATAGTAGATATAGGTTTTTGTAATCTGAAAATATAAAAACAGCAAGGTAACTAATGATAAAAGTGAGCGTAAACGGTATTGCAATGATAGGAAACAAGGCCTAGGGTTCATACTTTCACTAGTGCAAGTTCTCTCAACAATAATAACATAATTAGATCATATAACTATCCCTCAACATGGAACAAAGAGTCACTCCAAAGTCACTAATAGCGGAGAACAAACGAAGAGATTATGGTAGGGTACGAAATCACCTCAAAGTTATCCTTTCTGATCGATCTATTCAAGAGTCTGTAGTAAAATAACATGAAGCTATTCTTTCCGTTCAATCTATCATAGAGTTCGTACTAGAATAACACCTTAAGACACAAATCAACCAAAACCCTAATGTCACCTAGATACTCCAATGTCACCTCAAGTATCCGTGGGTATGATTATACGATATGCATCACACAATCTCAGATTCATCTATTCAACCAACACAAAGTACTTCAAAGAGTGCCCCAAATTTTCTATCGGAGAGTCAAGACGAAAACGTCTGCCAACCCCTATGGATAGGTTCATGGGCGGAACCCGCAAGTTGATCACCAAAACATACATCAAGTGGATCAATAGAATACCCCATTGTCACCACGGGTATCCCATGCAAGACATACATCAAGTGTTCTCAAATCCTTAAAGACTCAATCCGGTAAGATAACTTCAAAGGGAAAACTCAATCCATTACAAGAGAGTAGAGGGGGAGAAACATCATAAGATCCAACTATAATAGCAAAGCTCGCGATACATCAAGATCGTGCCACCTCAAGAACACGAGAGATAGAGAGAGATCAAACACATAGCTACTGGTACATACCCTCAGCCCCGAGGGTGAACTACTCCCTCCTCGTCATGGAGAGCACCGGGATGATGAAGATGGCCACCGGTGATGGATCCCACCTCCGGCAGGGTGCCGGAACGGGTCTAGACTGGTTTTCGGTGGCTACGGAGGTTTCTGGCGGCGGAACTCCCGATCTATTCTATTCCCCGATCGTTTTAGGATGTATGGATATATATAGGCGGAAGAAATACATCAGGGGAGCCACGAGAGGCCCACGAGGGTGGAGGGCGCGCCCAAGGGGGTGGGTGCGCCCCCCTGCCTCGTGGCTTCCTCGTTGATCCCCTGACGTGCACTCCAAGTCTCCTGTATTGCTTTCTTTCCAAAAATAACTTTTTCGAAGGTTTCATTCCGTTTGGACTCCGTTTGATATTCCTTTTCTTCGAAACCCTAAAACAAGGAAAAAACAGAAACTAGCACTGGGCTCTAGGTTAATAGGTTAGTCCCAAAAATCATGTAAAATAGCATATAAATGCATATAAAACATCCAAGGTTGATAATATAATAGCATGGAACAATCAAAAATTATATATATACGTTGGAGACGTATCAGGCCTAGGGTTGTACAAAGTCGGTTACATAGAGAGGAAATAGTACATCCGGCCGCCTAACTTGCCTTACACGCAAAGGAGAGTCCGAAGTCTTCTATCTTGTATCTTCATAGCCCAATAGTCCGGCCCATACCACATAGGCCGGACGCCCGAGGACCCCTTAATCCAGGACTCCCCCAGTTGCCTCAAGTTATATTTGAAGGATGTGTCCATAAGTTTTTCTTGAAGTCCATTTGTTGGTTTCAAGGATAGTATGTGATGACCAAGGTGCTATTCAAGGAATTATCAAAATATTGGTCATGTGAGAGGTTGATCAAGACTAATTCAAAGAGTGAATCAAGTTGATCAACACGCAAAGCTTACAAGATGTACCGAGAGGGATCAAGTGATCCCATGGTATAGTAAGCATTGTCCATTACGCTTTGTGTACTAACCCATGGTCTACATGAGAGTTCTATGTGAGGTTAGGTATGTTTCCATGGGTTTGCATCAAGAGGAAGATCTCATACAACCCATGGAGGATGACGTCAAGTGGTGATCATCATCAAGATTGTGGTGTGCAAATTCAACTGGAGCATCACGAAGAGATCACGTCGTTGAAGCTTGTCGTCCATTGTCGTGACAATGAACATGTGAAAATGTACCGAATAGTGGCTCACCCATAGTGGAGTATGGGGGAGCAATCTACTAGTCTTCATCAAGCCAACACCATCAAGTAAGGTGGTCCAACTTGAGGAAGTCAAGATCGTCATCATCTAGGTCAAGTGGACTATGTGCACGACAAAGGTTTGCCCTTGATAGCTTTTCCATTTTACCGGTCTCATGGTGGTAGTTGGGAGATCGGGTTGTAGGATCAATTGTTGTACTATCAAGGGGGGCTCTCAAGTGAGTAGCTTGATCGTATCGTTTGTCGAGAGCTCAAACCAGTGCATCCTTGCATCATCTTTCTTGGTTCTTGATTGGTGTTTCTCTTTGTGAGTTTTAGAGCTAATGAGCATCCTCATGACAAGCTTGAGTTCATCGAAAATGGAGTCCATATATGCTTATTCTATGATGTTTTCGATGTTGGGTTTTTTGTCAGTTCTTCATTCTTAGAGGTCTCACATCTCTATACCTTTGGCATTTTTATTTGATAGCACTTGTTGTCTTCTGTCCAACAAGCTTGAGTTTGCTCAATTCAGAGCTTATATGCAGAAGTTATTATAGTTTTGGTTTTTCTTCTATGGCGGTTGTACCGCTGGCTCAAGCGGTTGTACCACTGGACTAGTACTTCCGACACAACTGCCGCCCTAGGGGTGATTCCCTAGGGTTTGCGGTCCTTAAGTATTTGGCAAGCGGTTGTACCGCTGCCTCCGGGCGGTTTTGTACCGCCTGATGCATGGCAAATCCTAGGATTGTCGCCGGGCGGTTGTACCGACCCAATACCGCCCTACCATCAGAATATCTTCAGTTTTGGGGTGGTTGTTGGGTGGTGGTGGACCGGTAGTTTCCGGATGGCTTCGGCGCACCGGTACTACAGGTGACTGGAGCGGATGTACTGCTCCAGACTTAGCCACCACAAGTACTTGGTCCTGGCAGCTGTACCAGTCCTAGTACCGCTCTAACTACCGGTCAGGGGTGACTCCCTATTGTTATAGAGCGGTAGTAGGGCGGTGGTATCCCGATAGTTCCCGGATGGTTTCGGCCAACCGGTACTACCAGTGCAACCCTTAGTTGTACCGCCCGATACTCTGCTTCAAGGGAACCTGCAAAAGCGGTTGTACCAGTCCTTTGACCGGTTGTACCACCCCTGTGTTTTCTACAACATAGAGGGCAGATTTATGGGGTCCTATAAAAGGGGGTCTTCTTCCCCATTGAACCTTATCTTTTAGCTCGTATTCCCCCCCCCCCCCATTGTTGATTTTCTTCGAGCTTGCTATCTCTCAATCTTTCCAATGATTCTTGCTAGTTCTTGAGGGAAAAGAGGGAGGAGATTTCGATCCACATTTCCACCAATCACTTTCTCCTCTTTGTGAGGGAAACCCCTTGGATCTATATCTTGAAGTTCTTTGTGTTCTCCTTCTTGTTCTTCCTCTCATATTCCTCCATAGCTTTGTTGCTTTGGTGGGATTTGAGAGTGAGGGACTTGGGCACTCCATGTGCCCTTGTCGTTGCATTTGGTGCATCGGTTTGAGTTCTTCACGGTGATATGTGGAGGTGAAAGTTGAGAAATTTATTACTCTTGGGTGCTTGGTACACTAGAGCTTGTTCCTCTCGGGTTCTTGGGCGCCTTAGACGGTTGGTGGTGCCTCAGAGCTCAATCATTGTGGTGTAAAGCTCCGGGAAAGCGCCGTGGTCTCCAATTAGGCTGTGGAGATTGCCCTGAGTAATTCGTACCGGTTTCGGTGACCACCCCCAAGGGTTGTCAAAATGTACGGGTTCGGTGACCGCCCCCAAGGGTTGCCAATTGTACGAGTTCGGTGACCGCCCTCAAGGGCCTCTTAGTGGAATCACGACATCTTGCATTGTGCGAGGGCGTGAGAAGATTACGGTGGTCCTAGTGGCTTCTTGAGGAGCATTGTTCCTCCATACTGTTCCAAACGGAGATTAGCATGCTCAAGGGTGTGAACTTCGAGATACATCGTCGTCTTCGCGTGCCTCGGTTATCTCTTACCCGAGCCCTTTTACTTATGCACTTTACTTTGTGATAACCATAGTGTTTCATGTTGTATATCTTGCTATCACCTAGTTGTTTGTCTTACTTAGCATAAGTTGTTGGTGCATATAGGCGAGCCTAATTGTTTTAGGTTTTGTGCTTAACAAATTAAACATTGGTTTTATTCCGCATTTGTTATAGCCTAAACCATAATTACTTTAAAGCGCTTATTCACCCCCCTCTAGGCGACTTCCACGATCTTTCAAGTATTTTTTTCTTAAAAGTCAAGCAATGGTCAAATAGTCGAGAGTCAACCAGTCAACAGTCGTCCATCAATCCAGTAGCTCCTATTTGGCGCAGCATGCGCCCGGATGTCGATGCGCGTGCTCTCGCCGCTGCCCTCGAGCACTCATTTGGACCGGCCCATGAGCGGCGCAAGATGCCCCCCTATTTTCTTCTTTTATTTTTATTTTTTTCTTGTTTAAATAATTTAGGATTTTGAAAAAGTTATAAAATTCAAAACAAATGAAATTTTGAAAAAGTTCGTCGAGCCAAAAAATGTCCTTGAAGTGGAATAATGTTCACGAATTTCACAAAAATGTTAGTGATTTTAAAAATGTTCATCAATTTGAATATTTATGAATATTTTTTATCATATGAACAAACTTTGAATTTGATGAATATGTTTTCGAATTAGATGAACAAATTCTCAATTTACGAACATTTTTTAAAATAGGATGGACTTTTTAAACAATGGATGAACATTTTTTGAATTTGATCAACTTTTTAAAAATTATGATGGACAAATTTTGAATATGATGAACGAATTAAGAATTTCATGAACATTTTCTGAAATAGATGAACAATTTTTATTTTTTGTGAACTTGATGAAAAATTCTCAATTCCAGAACATTTCTTTGAAATCGGTTGAACTTTTTGAAAAAATATGAACATTTTCTAAAATTATGGTGAACGATTTTTGAATTTCATGAATATGTTTTGAATTAGATTTACAGTTTTTTACTCAGTGAACAAAAAAATGTTCACATTTTAAAAAAAGTTCATGAAACCAGCAAAAAAGAGGAAGAAATAAAAAGGAGAAAAATATAATAAGGTTCTAGAATCTGACATCATCCACCTGAGCCGGCCCACTTATAGGTAGCGGGGAATGGGGGGGGGGGGTATGCGCGTAGTAGCGAGAGCAACTTGTTAACGATAGATCCTTTTGGAGCCCCCCAACGATCACTTGGGGGTGGGCTGAGACCTCCACTTGGCGCTCTCACCCGCCGCCATGTGTCCTACTCTGGTGTTTCCTCCAAATTTTATTTTTTATTTTATTTTTTCACACGTGTTTTCGGCTTGTTAGATGGTTTTTTCAGGTCTTTCTCAACCTTTTAGTTTTTCACCAGTCTTTTTTGGCTTTTGGATGATTTTTTATAAATATTTCTTTTGCGAGATAAAACATGTTTTCCTTCTTTTTTTTCCTTCTGCGAGAGGCACGGCTTGCATCTTGAAAATGAAGAAAACATTTTTTTGTTTCTGCGTGAGCCATGATTTGCTTCCGCGAGAGGCACGGTCGTGCCTCTCGGGAAGGGGGAAAATATGTTTAGTTTTTTTATCCTTTCGTGAGAGTCACGATTTTGCTTCTCCAAGAGGCACGGTTTTGCTGCCGCGAGAGGCACGCCACTCGGAAATGGAAAAAGCGCGTTTTTTTCTTTTTCTCCATGAGAGGCACGATTTTGCTTCCGCGATTGGCACGATCGTGCCTCTCGGAAACCAAAAAAACATGTTTTCTTCTCTTTTTTTTCTTCCGTCAGAGGCACGGTTTTGCTTCCGTTAGAGGCCCAGCCGTGCCTGTCGAAAATGGGAAAAACACGTTTCTATTTTTTTCCTTCCGCTATAGGCATGGTTTTTTCCGTGAAAAAAAAGTTTATCAAAACCTATCAACATGGGATCTAGTTTTGAAGATCTCAACGCGAGAAATCCAACAATGAAAACGGTTTATGAGATAAAACATGTTGAATAAACGCGTCTACGAAAAAGGGGGAAATTCTAGGTCGCAACAGTGCACCACTTGTTGCAACCTGGAAAGGAAAAATGATCTTTGGAAAAAGTACTCTTCAATTAGTGATTTCGCGCGGTACCTTTCGAGTGACCTACGCACCGAATAGGAGCTACCCATCGAACCGATCGAAGGAAGCAAGGGATTAAGAGAGCGAGCACCTTGTGTACTGGGCCTGGCCACGCGAGTGGGCCGCCTGAGTGTCGGCCCATTATTTGGCGCAAAAAGTGCCAATTAGGAGTTCTCCAAATGGCGGTTGGCCCAGACGTCGCAGACCTTCTCGAGAAATCAGTCTTCAAGCCCCCCTCGGCTCCTATTTGGCGCGCGGGTCGTCACGGAGCGACCGCATGCGCACCCCCTCGCGCGCTAGAGTTTCTATAGGGAGACCCATTTTCGGGATTCACCCAACTGTTTTTTCTGTTTTTCTTTCATTTTTTTCTTTTTGTTCATTTTGTTGTTTTCTTTTCTTTGCTATTTTTCTTTGTCATTTTTATTATTGATTATTCAATTTGGGAAAATATTTTAAATTTATGATTTTTTTGTTTCCTTTTTCTTTTTTGTTTTTGACTTGCAAACATTTTTTGAATTCTTAATTTGTTTAAAAAATTGTGAACAGATTTTCAAATCATGAAAATTTTGTTGAAATTGCGCACATTTTTATTTTCCACTTTTTTGCGATTTTTCTTTCCAAATTCGTGGACAGTTTTTTGTTCATCTCGAACTCAAAAAATGTTCATCAATGTAAAAAGATGTTCAAGAATGCAAGTTTTGTTCACTGGATTTAAACAAATTTCATCAAAATACATAAGTTGTTCATCAAATTCCAAATTTGTTCGTAGATTTTCAGAAAATGTTCATCGAATTCAAAATTTGTTCATTCATTTTTGAAAAAAAAATATTGATAAAACTTTTGTTCACCAAGTTCAAAAAAATGTTCCTCATTATTATAAAATGCTCATAAAAGCTTTCGTAAAATAAAGAAATGTTCATTAAAATTCAAAAAATGTTTATACTTTCGAAATCATAAAAACATTAATTCAAGAATTTTTCTGGATTTGATGCACAATTTTTGGAGTCACAGTTCACAAACTTTTTGTAATCTTGTATTATTTTAAAAATGGAAAAAGTTAAAACAAAAAACCAAGATGCTTCCCACTTTTCCCGCCCCGCACATGGGCCGGCCCACGAGGGGTTAGGTATGTTTCCAGGGGTTTGCATCAAGAGGAAGATCTCATACAACCCATGGAGGATGACGTCAAGTGGTGATCATCATCAAGATTGTGGTGTGCAAGTTCAACTGGAGCATCACGAAGAGATCACGTCATTGAAGCTTGTCGTCCATTGTCGTGACAATGGACTTGTGAAAATGTACCAAATAGTGGTTCACCCATAGTGAAGTATGGGGGAGCAATCTACTAGTCTTCATCAAGCCAACACCATCAAGTAAGGTGGTCCAACTTGACGAAGTCAAGATCATCATCATCTAGGTCAAGTGGACTATGTGCACGGAAAAGGTTTGCCCTTGATAGGTTTTCCATTTTACTGGTCTCATGGTGGTAGTTGGGAGATCGGGTTGTAGGATCAATTGTTGTACTATCAAGGGGGGCTCTCAAGTGAGTAGCTTGATCGTATCGTTTGTCGAGAGCTCAAACCATTGCATCCTTGCATCATCTTTCTTGGTTCTTGATTGGTGTTTCTCTTTGTGAGTTTTAGAGCTAAAGAGCATCCTCATGACAAGCTTGAGTTCATCGAAAACGGAGTCCAAATATGCTTATTCTATGATGTTTTCGATGTTGGGTTTTTTGTCGGTTCTTCATTCTTAGACGTCTCACATCTCTATACCTTTGGCATTTTTCTTCGATAGCACTTGTCGTCTTCTGTCCAACAAGATTGAGTTTGCTCAATTCGGAGCTTATATGCAGAAGTTATTATAGTTTTGGTTTTTCTTCTATGGCGGTTGTACCGCTAGCTCAAGCGGTTGTACCACTAGAACAGTACTTCCGGCACAACCGCCGCCCTAGGGGTGATTCCCTAGGGTTTGCGGTCCTCAAGTGTTTGGCAAGCGGTTGTACTGCTGCCTCCGGGCGATTTGCACCGCCTGATGCATGGCAAACCCTAGGATTGTCGTCAG
The DNA here is from genome assembly GCA_034509565.1 of Triticum monococcum. Taxonomy (NCBI): domain Eukaryota; kingdom Viridiplantae; phylum Streptophyta; class Magnoliopsida; order Poales; family Poaceae; genus Triticum; species Triticum monococcum. The sequence goes on along the minus strand of CM067846.1, from coordinate 145,066,714 downwards.
GCAGTTGTACCGGCCCAATACCGCCCTACCATCAGAATATCTTCAGTTTTGGGGTGGTTGTTGGGTGGTGGTGGACCGGTAGTTTCCCGATGGCTTCGACACACCGGTACTATAGGTGACTGGAGCGGATGTACTGCTCTAGACTTAGCCACCACAAGTACTTGGTCCTGGCAGTTGTACCAATCCTAGTACCGCTCTAACTACCGGCCAGGGGTGACTCCCTATTGTTATGGAGCGCTAGTAGGGCGGTGGTATCCCGGTAGTTCCGAGATGGTTTCGGCCAACTTGTACTACCGGTGCAACCCTTAGTTGTACCGCCCGGTACTCTGCTTCAAGGGAACCTGCAAAAAGCGGTTGTACTAGTCCTTTGACCGGTTGTACCGCCCCTGTGTTTTCTACAACATAGAGGGCAGATTTATGGGGTCCTATAAAAGGGGGTCTTCTTCCCCATTGAACCTTATCTTTGAGGTCGTATTTTCCCCCCATTGTTGACTTTCTTCGAGCTTGCTATCTCTCAATCTTTCCAATGATTCTTGCTAGTTCTTGAGGGAAAAGAGAGAGGAGATTTAGATCCACATTTCCATCAATCACTTTCTCCTCTTTGTGAGGGAAACCCCTTGGATCTATATCTTGAAGTTCTTGGTGTTCTCCTTGTTCTTCCTCTCATATTCCTCCATAGCTTTCGTTGCTTTGGTGGGATTTGAGAGTGAGGGGCTTAGGCACTCCGTGTGCCCTTGTCATTGCATTTGGTGCATCGGTTTGAGTTCTTCACGGTGATATGTGAAGGTGAAAGTTGAGAAACTTATTACTCTTGGGTGCTTGGTACCCTAGAGCTTGTTCCTCTTGGGTTCTTGGGTGTCTTAGACGGTTGGTGGTGCCTCAGAGCTCAATCGTTGTGGTGTAAAGCTCCGGGAAAGCGTCGTGGTCTCCAATTAGGCTGTGGAGATCGCCTTGAGTAATTCATACGGGTTTCGGTGACCGCCCCCAAGGGTTGTCAAAATGTACGGGCTCGGTGACCGCCCCCAAGGGTTGCCAATTGTACGGGTTTGGTGACCGCCCTCAAGGGCCTCTTAGTGGAATCACGACATCTTCCATTGTGCGAGGGCGTGAGAAGATTACGGTGGTCCTAGTGGCTTCTTGAGGAGCATTGTTCCTCCATACTGTTACAAACGGAGATTAGCATCCTCAAGGGTGTGAACTTCGAGATACATCATCGTCTTCGCGTGCCTCGGTTATCTCTTACCCGAGCCCTTTACTTATGCACTTTACTTTGTGATAGCCATAGTGTTTCATGTTGTATATCTTGCTATCACCTAGTTGTTTATCTTACTTAGCATAAGTTGTTGGTGCATATAGGCGAGCCTAATTGTTTTAGGTTTTGTGCTTGACAAATTAAACATTGGTTTTATTCCGCATTTGTTATAGCCTAAACCATAATTATTTTAAAGCGTTTATTCATCCCCCTCCTTTAGGCGACATCCACGATCTTTCAAGTATTTTTTCTTAAAAGTCAAGCAATGGTCAAATAGTCGAGAGTCAACCCGTCAACAGTCGGCCATCAATCCAGTAGCTCCTATTTGGCGCAGCATGCGCCCGGATGTCGATGCGCGTGCTCCCGCCGCTGCCCTCGAGCGCTCATTTGGACCGGCCCATGAGCGGCGCAAGATGCCCCCTATTTTCTTCTTTTGTTTTTATTTTTTTCTTGTTTAATAATTCAGGATTTTGAAAAAGTTATAAAATTCAAAACAAATGAAATTTTGAAAAAGTTCGTGGAGCCAAAAAATGTCCTTGAAGTGGAAAAAATTTCACGAATTTCACAAAAATGTAGCGATTTTAAAAATGTTCATCAATTTGAATATTTATGAATATTTTTTATCATATGAACAAACTTTGAATTTTATGAATATGCTTTTGAATTAGATGAACACATTCTCAATTTACGAACATTTTTTAAAATAGGATGTACTTTTTAAACAATGGATGAACATTTTTTGAATTTGATCAACTTTTCAAAAAAATATGATGGACAAATTTTGAATATGATGAACGAATTAAGAATTTCATGAACATTTTTTGAAATAGATGAACAATTTTTATTTTTTGTGAACCTAATGAAGAATTCTCAATTCAAGAACATTTCTTTGAAATCGGTTGAACTTTTTGAAAAAAATATGAACATTTTCTAAAATTATGGTGAACGATTTTTGAATTTCATGAATATGTTTTGAATTAGATTTACAGTTTTTTATTCAGTGAACAAAAAAATGTTCACATTTTAAAAAAAGTTCATGAAACCAGAAAAAAAGAGAAAGAAATAAAAAGGAGAAAAAATATAATAAGGTTCTAGAATCTGACATCATCCACCTGAGCCGGCCCACTTATAGGCAGCGGGGAATTTTTTTTTGGGGGGGGGGGGGGATGCGCGTAGTAGCGAGAGCAACTTGTTAACGATAGATCCTTTTAGAGCCCCCCAATGATCACTTGGGGGTGGGCTGAGACCTCCACTAGGCGCTCTCACCCGCCGCCACGTGTCCTACTCTGGTGTTTCCTCCAAAATTTATTTTTTATTTTATTTTTCACACGTGTTTTCGGCTTGTTAGATGATTTTTTCCGGTCTTTCTCGACCTTTTAGTTTTTCACCGGTCTTTTTTGGCTTTTGGATTATTTTTTAAATATTTATTTTGCGAGATAAAACATGTTTTCCTTCTTTTTTTGCTTCTGCGGGAGGCACAGCTTGCATCTCGAAAATGAAAAAAAAAACATCTTTTTTTGCTTCTGCGTGAGCCATGGTTTGCTTCCGCGAGAGGCAGGGTCGTGCCTCTCGGAAGGGGGGAAAATATGTTTAGTTTTTTTATCCTTTCGTGAGAGCCACGATTTTGCTGCCGCGAGAGGCACGCCACTCGGAAACGGAAAAAACGTGTTTTTTCTTTTTCTCCATGAGAGGACCGATTTTGCTTCCGCGATTGGCACAGACGTGCCTCTCGGAACCCAAAAAACATGTTATCTTCTTTTTTTCCCTTTCGTCAGAGGCACGGTTTTGCTTCCATTAGAGGCACAGTCATGCCTATCAAAAATGGGAAAACGCGTTTCTATTTTTTCCTTCCACTATAGGCATGGTTTTTTCGGTGAAAAAAAAGTTTGTCAAAACCTATCAACATGGGATCTAGTTTTGAAGATCTCGAGGCGAGAAATCCAACAATGAAAATGGTTTATGAGATAAAACGTGTTGAATAAACGCTTCTACGAAAAGGGGGAAATTCTAGGCCGCAACAATGCGCCACTTGTTGCAACCTAGGAAGGAAAAATGATTTTTGGAAGAAGTACTCCTCAATTAGTGATTTCACGCGGTAGCTTTCCAGTGACCTACGCACCGAAGAGGAGCTTCCCATCGAACCGATCGAAGGAAGCAAGGAATTGAGAGAGCGAACACCTCGTGTACTAGGCCTGGCCACGCGAGTGGGCCACCTGAGTGTCGGCTCATTATCTGGCGCAAAAAGTGCCAATTAGGACTTCTCCAAATGGCGGTTGGCCCAGATGGCACAGACCTTCTCGAGAAATCAGTCTTCAAGCCCCCTCGGCTCCTATTTGGTGCGCGGGTCATCACGGAGCGACCGCGTGCGCACCCCCTCGCGCGCTAGAGTTTCTATGGGGAGGCCCATTTTCGGGATTCACCCAACTGTTTTTTCTGTTTTTCTTTCATTTTTTCCTTTTCCTTTTTCTTTTTGTTCCTTTTTTTGTTTTCTTTTCTTTGCTATTTTTCTTTGTCATTTTTATTATTGATTATTCAATTTGGGAAAATATTTTAAATTTGTGATTTTTTGTTTTCTTTTTCTTTTTCGTTTTTGACTTGCAAACATTTTTTGAATTCTTAATTTTTTTAAACAATTGTGAACAGATTTTGAAATCATGAAAATTTTGTTGAATTTGCGCACATTTTTATTTTCCACTTTTTTGAAATTTTTCTTTCCAAATTCGTGGACAGTTTTTTGTTCATCTCGAACTCAAAAAATGTTCACCAATGTAAAAAGATGTTCAAGAATTCAAGTTTTGTTCACTGGATTTAAACAAATTTCATCAAAATACATAAGTTGTTCATCAAATTCCAAATTTGTTCGTAGATTTGCAGAAAATATTCATCGAATTCAAAATTTGTTCATTCATTTTTCAAAAAAAAAATCTTGATAAAACTTTTGTTCACCAAGTTCAAAAAAATGCTCTGAAATACAAAAAAAATGTTCCTCATTATTATAAAATGCTCATAAAAGCTTTCGTAAAATAAAGAAATGTTCATTAAAATTTAAAAAATATTTATTCTTTTGGAATCATAAAAAATTTAATTCAAGAATTTTTCTGAATTTTATGCACAATTTTTGGAGTCACAGTTCACAATTTTTTTGTAATCTTGTATTATTTTTGAAAATAGAAAAAGTAAAAAAAAACCAAGATGCTTCCCACTTTTCCCGCCCCGCACATGGGCCGGCCCACGAGGGGCGTGTGTTTTGGGGGGGGGGGGGGGGGTGGCTCGCTTGTTCCCTGGTGCTGTACGCGCCAATTAGGAGGTCCAACTTCGTAGCCCAAAAGAAGAGGGACATCTCTCCGGACAAGAATCGGGCGGGCCGTATCTCGGCTAGCTCCATCATGACTTTCTAAAGAAAAAAAGATGCACATACACAAGTTCGTGCATGGCGGGGACCAGTGGCGAAGCTTAGTGGAGAGCAACCTAGGCCGTTACCCCCCCCCCCCCCCCACCCCCCCCACCCTACAGCCCATGAGAAAGCTAGCATATATCCCCTAGTATTCAGTCCATATGTCCAGTTAAAATGAGCCCAAAGTTATGTTTTTTGCCCCTCCAGCCCATTTGCCCCTTCACAAATTCAGCCAAGCTCCGCCACTGGCGGGGACGTTTCCTCTTCTGGTGTGGCTAGTCTCAGTCGAGTGAGATTTAATCAAATTTCAATCAAGTGAAAAGTGATATAGCATGCAATTTTTTTTGCATGAATTTTAATGTAAGATCCGGCGACTTAGCGAGACTGTTTCTCTCCCGTGTCTTCTTCTCTCTCTGCGTTGCGTTGCGTTACGTTTGCCTGCCTGCCCGCAGCCTGGGGGTCCAGACGTCCAGTACATTTGGGTCCCGCCCGCGGGGAACCACCGTGTGCACGCGCGCGATCGTTCTCTTCCCGCCGACACGTACGCGTGGCTGCATGCATGCGTGCATAGCGTGCATAACACGGGCATGGCATGTCGGCAACGTACGTTGTCGCGAGTGCCGGCTCCGGCCGGCGCGCCGATCAAGAGAAGCCGAGACAGTGCCTGCAACGCCATGAACACAGCTGTAGTACACGCCTACAGTATTGCGGCAGTTCCTCCATCTTACGAGATCAAGCCGTGCGTTGCGTTGCGTGCATGGGAACCACCAGCCGCCTGGGGAAAGGAAAAAAACTCCATCGCTCTTTAACCTCTTAACTGCAGCTGCTGCAGGCACGCACGCACGCACGCACGCAGGTGTCCACCGAAGAGCGTAGAGGTGCTCGGGTGCACGCATCTCAGGGCAGATGATTTGGCCTTGTCGACCGATGAGGGTGGGGGAGATCAGCGTCGAAGCGCACTCTTTGTCCGGAGTGTCAACCGGGAATGCTCGCGCGCGCCGCCGGGAGCTGCACCGCACCGCGCCGGGGGCACGGCACGTCGCCTCGCATGCACGGCACGCACAGTGCGGCCGTCCGGCCGACCGAATCTTCTCGGCGCCGCATCACGACCGCCGCGGTAGGACGGGACGAGAAAAGTATGCGAGTGCTACTACCTTTTAACGCGAGGCGGTGGGGGTGGGCCCCCTGCCTGGTAAGTTTGGCCGGCCGCCGGGCCAATCAGGGCGCATGGTCTCGTAGTACGTCCTGTCAGATCGCTGGGGCCCCCGCCGCCGCCACCTCCGAGCAGGCCCCACGCGGCCATGCTAGGATATGGTGATATGCTCGCGCCCGATCTCATCCACATCACGCCCATGTCTATGGCTCGCACCGATCGATGACAGGCATATCCGGCTGGGGTCTCGTCGCTTCGAAGAGATTGGTCACTCGACGAACACGCTCTGGGCAGTAAGGCCAACTTCAATGCACAATGGTCCGGCCGCGTTGGTTTAAGGATAAGGCCAATTTCAGGGCACGACGTCCAATTGACTTGATTCTATCCGTTTGGACGGGCAACGGATTGTGTCCGGGTTTTCTTGGGACACGGTGGCCGTGCGTCTAACGCGCGGACGTATTTTTTGTCCGCATTCTGTTTGTTTTTTTTTCAAACGCAAATATTCGAATAACCACACCCGTAGTTTATGTCAGCGGCCTTAATTCATGCCAGCAACACAACCCGTCTACACGATCTTGTCGGCAACACACTAGCAGCCGGCAATACAACCAGCCTTCAAAATGAATAGTTTTATCACCGGCAACACAGCCAACCTCCAATATGAATAGTTTTGTCGCCGGCACACAGCCAGCAGCCGGCAACACAGTCAGCCTTCAAATGAATAGTTTTGTCGCTGGCAACACAGCGAGCGACCGGCACCCATGCCAGCCTCCAAAAAGAACGCCCATGGCCGAACAGACCACCTAGTTCAAGCCGTCGGCGTCAAACATCTTGTTCTGTCGGGCCTCGAACCAGCTCCTCGCGTCTTCTCGCTCATCTTGCTCAAGTCCACGCTCATGATCGCTAGTGCCACCTCCTTTGCTTTGGTTGCAGCATCGACGGCCTTGATGTCGAGCTGCCTCTGTCGGGACGCCTCCTCCATGTCGATCTTCCTTTTCTTAGCCGCCTCCTCCATCTCAAGCTTCTTCGTTTGAAGCTCTGGGTATTGCTTCATTTGCTCCTCCTTGGTTCGAAGGTCCAGGTATTGTTTCATTTGCTCCTCCTTGCTTCATTTGCTACCGACGGGCGGGTCAGGGGAGGACAAGCGTGCGCGTCCCGCCCGTCTGCGCGCTGTCCGTTTCACCTCAAAAGCGGGCCAAATTTGGGCCGGGATAGGTCGAAAGCGGACATAAAACGGATAAAAGTCTGTTTGCGCCCGCGCACTTGGCCGTCTGGTATGTCTGTTTTGCCCAAACAGACGCACACGAACAGGATGGCGTTGCGCGCTAGAGTTGGCCTAAACGAACAGAATAGGGTGTTCAACGCGCGGAGCAAAAGGACCGTTGTCCATCTTTGGTCCGCTTTGTTAGAAGTTTGAAAGCTATACGCCATGTAATCTCAACTATCTCTCCCTCTATCTCGTATCCTTCTCTATCTCTTTCTCTTGTCCACGACGGATGTAACAGGGTGAATCCTAGCGATCGTCCTGCCTTGTAATCCACGACAGGCTTTCTATCCACGTCAATATATAGCAACACGGCTCTCCCCCTGAAGAGTAGGAACGCTTCCATCAATCAATCTAACATCGTGTATAGAGCCTAGCCTCTTCCCCTATCATCCAGCGATCCAAAAAAACACCAGAAACCCAAACCCCCCGATCCCATCTAGCGACGCAGTAGCCCAAACCATATCATCGCCATGGGAGGATCCAACATGGTTGCCCTCAACCTGGGCGCTCCACCAACAGAAAAGCTTATGAGAGGGAACTACCTTCTCTGGAAAGCGCATGTAATGCCGACGCTTCGAGGTGCCCAAGTAATCAGCCTCCTTGACGGCACAGATGCCGCACCAGCAAGAACGGTGGAGGTCACCAAGGCAGACAAAACCACGGCCATCGAGCCCAAGCTGCTGTATGGTCCGTGGTTGGCGAAAGATCAACAGGTCCTGAGCTACCTGTTGAACTCGTTAACTCCAGAAATATTGGCGCAGGTCATCGGTAAGGAAAGCACTCATGATTTATGGACTGCTCTTACCACACTATTCGTTGCGCAGTCCCAATCTCGGATAACAAATCTGAGAATTGCCATCTCCAACACCAAGAAGGGCAACATGTCAAGCAACCCCTTCATCGCCAAGATGAAGAGTCTAGGAGATGATCTTGCAGTCGCGGGTCGTCTAGTGACCGACGACGAGATGGTCGACTACATCCTCGCCGGACTTGATCGGGATTACGATCCCATTGTTGTAGCAGTGGGCGCCATCAAAAACTCCATCACTGTTGATGATTTGTTCTTGCAGATTTCAGCGTTCGACCAAAGGATGGAGATGTTGAGTGATGGACCATCTGGTTTTCGCTCATCTGCAAATGTTGTGTACAGAGGACGCGTGGCAGTCCCACGTGAGAGGAGGACGTGGGCGAGGGAACAGAGGGTGCGGTTGTGATCGTGCATCTTCCTCTCCTGCTCGCGGTGGTGGAGGCAGTAGCTACCAGCAGCGCCAATGACAATTGCCACCACAACAGCAACATCCGGCATGAGGGAGACTATCCCGAGTGCCAAATATGCTACAAGTTTCATGTCGGCGGTGCAAGGGCCTGCTGGCACCGATATGAGGAGGATCATGAAGAAAATAAGAAGGCCAATCTCATCACCAACTCCTACGGGATTGACTCTAATTGGTATGCAGATTCTAGCGCTACCGAGCACGTCACGGGGGAACTTGACAAATTGACAACACAAGAAAGGTATCACGGAGGTGACCAGGTGCACACGACAAGTGCAACAGGTATGGATATTGCTCATATTGGTAACTCAATTGTTAAAGCCCCTGGAAAATTGTTGCATCTAAAGAATGTCCTACATGTTCCTCATGCATCAAAAATCTTGTTTCAGTTCATCGTTTCCCTCTTGACAACAATGTTCTCATAATATTTTATCATTACTCTTTTGTTTCATGTCCACATGCTCACCAACAAAAAGGTTCTGTTGAACGAAAACACCGTCATGTTGTTGAAGTACGACTATCATTGTTAGCCAATGCATCCATGCCTCTCAAATTCTGGGATGAAACTTTTCTTACTGTCACTTATCTTATTAGTATTCGTCCTAGCAAAGTTATCAAATTTGAGAATCCTATAACACGACTCTTTGGTGTCACTCCAGATTACACATCCCTTCGTATATTTGTGCGTGTTGGCCAAATCTTAGGCCATACAATTGATACGTCTCCAACGTATCTATAATTTTTGATTGTTCCATGCTATATTATATTCTGTTTTGGACATTATTGGGCTTTATTATACACTTTTATATTATTTTTGGGACTAACCTATTAACCGGAGGCCCAGCCCAGAATTGTTGTTTTTTTGCCTATTTTAGGGTTTCGCAGAAAAATAATATCAAACGGAGTCCAAACGGAATGAAACCTTCGGGAACGTGATTTTCGGAATGAACATGATCCAGAGGACTTGCACCCTACGTCAAGACATCAACCAGGAGGCCACGAGGTAGGGGGCGCGCCTGCCCCCCTGTAACGCCCCGTGACCGATGTGCCAGGTGTCGTCCAGTTATTCGCTGCTGTTGCCTTGTCATTGCTTGCGTGTCATGCATCTCATATCATGTCATCATGTGCATTTCATTTGCATACATGTTCATCTCACGCATCCGAGCATTTTCTCTGTTGTCCGTTTTGAATTCCGGCGCTCCGTTCTCCTCCGGTGGTCATTTCTACCTTCTTCTCGTGTTTGGGGTTTAAACATTTCCGGATTGGACCGAGACTTGTCATGCGGCCTTGGTTTACTACCGGTAGACCGCCTGTCAAGTTTCGTACCATTTGGACTTCGTTTGATGCTCCAATGGTTAACCGAGGGACCAAGAAGGCCTCGTGTGTGTTGCAGCCCAACACACCTCCAAAGTGTCCCAAAACCCACTAAAACCCTCTCCATCATCTAGAGCGTTCGATCACGATCGCGTGGCCGAAAACTGCACCTCATTTGGACTCTCCTAGCTCCCTCTACCTATAAATATGTGTCTCCCTCCGAAATTCTCGCGCAGACCTAACCCTAGATTCCTCCCTCTCCTCACGCGCCGGACAAAACATCGCCGGCGGACATGTTCGTTAACCTCCGCCGCCGTCCGCGCCAATGGCCTCGCGCCACCTATCCTACCCGCGCCGTCCATCGCGCGGCCCGCCGGAGACCGCCGCGGGCCCTCCCGGTCCGCTTCGTCTTCACTGCGCCCCGACGCCCGTGCCTCCTCCGCCGCCTTGCTCGTCGCCCGCCGCGCTGGCGCCGCCCCGCCGGCTCGCCACCTTGTCGCCAGGCGCCGCCCCGCCGCGCCAGCTCCGCCGGAGGCCGCCGCCCGCCGCCCTTCGCTCCGGCGCCGCCACGCCGCGCTGCTTCCGCCGGTGGCCGCCGCAGCTCCAGCGCCGCCCGTTGCACCTCGCCTCGCCTCTTTCAAGCTCCGGCCACCACGGACATGAATTCCGGCGAGAGCGCCGCCACCTCGAAATCCGCGCTGGATCTGGATCTGAAACCCCCTCGGTTGACTTTCTCGTCCCTAACCCTAATTATCTTGCATACTTTGACCTGTTGTATCTCCGCATCCGTAGCTCCGTTTTGGACATGTAGCATATCAAAATGTTTGTCTCAGAGAGCACATCATTTCATCTCATTGCATCATTTTCATTTGAGTTCATCTTGATGCCCGAAATGCTGTTAGAAGAGTGCTATTTGAGATAATTGTCAGATCTGCTGCTCCAAATGGCCTTTTGTCATTTTTGCCATGATTATTGTGTGCATGATATGTCCATGAGCTCTACATGTGTTTTGTTATATGTTTTGCCATCTTTCCAGAGGTGCAACCCATGTATTTTTGTGATGTGTGTGGTGACTAGCACAAGCTTGCAAAATGGAGCATTCATTAATGCTGATTTCAGGGGCTTAGCATTTCCACTAAGCCCTTGACCTGTTTATCTCATATGGCCATATGTTCATGTTGTTTCCTAGTGATCTGTGCCTCTTTTGAGGATGATCAGTAAGGATGTTTTGTTAATCTTGTAGTGCTCTATCCATCCATGTCTTTGTTTGCAATTATGGAGCACCCTAGCTTGAGTCAATCGAGCTCTATTTTTGCTATTTCGTGAATCTAGGCAGATTGTCTACTTGTTAGCGATTTTGATGAGGATGTTGTAGTTGATCCGTGCATGCTATGTTATTGTTCTTGCCATGTCTAGCTTGTATTATGTGTATTCTTAATGGGTGTATGCTTAGATTGTCATGACTTGCTCTGTAGTGAGTGCATCGAGCTCGTAAACATGCCTACTTGATATCTGTTTTTAGCATGCTCCAGTTCTCACTAAGTCTGAGAACTGATTATGTTTTTGCCATGTTCACATGCTTGCAAATGTATTTTCTGATCCCTTTTAGCTCAAGGTCACTAAGGGACTTTTGTTAAGCTCTTTGAGTAGCTCCATGCCATACTTTACTTTGCCATGTTAAGCTCCTGTAGCATATAGTTTTCATGCTCCAAAGTGTGCTATCTGATATGAAATTCCAGACAAGTGTTAATTTCACTAAGTCTGAAATCTGTTTACCAAATGCATTTTTGCCATGCTTGTTTGAACCTGTTAATGGGTGAATTGGCCGTAGCTCAGTGTTCACCTTTTGTTAAGCATCATGAGTGGATCCCTTCCATGTATTTTGTTGCCATGTTTGGGTGCTGTAGCATGTTCATCTTGTTGCATATAGATGGCTACTTGCTGTATATCGCAGACCGGTGCCATATTTGAATTGCTTGACATTTCCAAACCATGCATCCGATTCCGGTGATCTTTAATCGATTTCAACCGAAATCACCTCATCTTTCCAGTGGCACTCTTGGATTTCCAAGTTGAGGCCAGGTTCAATCATTCCTTTGCAAATCATGCATATGCATCGCATCCCGCATCCCGCATATCATACCATGTTCATGTGTGGTTTGTTTACTATGTTGTGTGCTTCTTTCCGGTGTTTGCTTCTTTGGGTTGGATCCGGTAACGTCATGTTGTGAGGATTCGTTCGTCTACGCCCGTTTGTCTTCTTCATGGACTCGTTCTTCTTCCTTGCGGGATTTCAGGCAAGATGATCATACCCTCGAAATCAGTTCTATCTTTGCTTGCTAGATGCTCGCTCTTTTGCTATGCCTATGCTGCGATACCTACCACTTGCTTATCATGCCTCCTATATTGTTGAACCAAGCCTCTAACCCACCTTGTCCTAGCAAACCGTTGTTTGGCTATGTTACCGCTTTGCTCAGCCCCTCTTATAGTGTTGTTAGTTGCAGGTGAAGATTGACGTTTGTTCCTTGTTGGAACATGGATATGTTGTTCCTTGTTGGAACATGTCTTTTGGGTTGGGATATCACAATATATCTTATTTAATTAATGCATCTATATACTTGGTAAAGGGTGGAAGGCTCAGCCTTATGCCTGGTGTTTTGTTCCACTCTTGCCGCCCTAGTTTCCGTCATATCGGTGTTATGTTCCCGGATTTTGCGTTCCTTACGCGGTTGGGCTATTATGGGAACCCCTTGACAGTTCGCCTTGAGTAAAACTTCTCCAGCATTGCCCAACATTGGATTTACCATTCGCCACCTAGCCTCTTTTTCCCTTGGGTTTCGTGGACTCAAGGGTCATCTTTATTTTAACCCCCCCGGGCCAGTGCTCCTCTGAGTGTTGGTCCGAACTTAGCTGCCTGCGGGGCCACCTCGGGGAAACTTGAGGGTTGGTTTTACTCATAGCTAGTCTCATCTGAGTGTGCCCTGAGAACGAGATATGTGCAGCTCCTATCGGGATTTGTCGGCACATTCGGGCGGTGTTGCTGGACTTGTCTTACCCTGTCGAAATGTCTTGTAGAACCGGGATACCGAGTCTGATCGGAATGTCTCGGGAGGAGGTCAATTCCTTCGTTGACCGTGAGAGCTTGTGATGGGCTAAGTTGGGACACTCCTGCAGGGATTTGAACTTTCGAAAGCCGTGCCCGCGGTTATGGGCAGATGGGAATTTGTTAATGTCCGGTTGTAGAAAACCTGAAGTTGACCTTAATTAAAATGCATCAACCGCGTGTGTAACCGTAATGGTCTCTTTCCGGCGGAGTCCGGGAAGTGAACACGGTGTTGGAGTTATGCTTGACGTAGGTTGTTTTAGGATCACTTCTTGATCATACTTTTATCGGCCGTGCTTTGCCTTCTCTTCTCGCTCTCATTTGCGTATGTTAGCCACCATATATGCTAGTCGCTTGCTGCAGCTCCACCTCATACCTTTACCTTACCCATAAGCTTAAATAGTCTTGATCGCGAGGGTGCGAGATTGCTGAGTCCCCGTGGCTCACAGATAATTCCAAAACCAGCTTGCAGGCGTCGATGAGTCTGTGCAGATGACGCAACCAAGCTCAGGAGGAGCTCGTTGAAGACCTTGTCCTTGGTGTTGTTTCGTTCTAGTTGATCAGTAGTGGAGCCTAGTTGGGGTCGATCGGGGACCTTGTTGCATTTGGGGTTCTTCTTTTATTTTGGGTTCCGTAGTCGGACCTTGATTGTATTTGGATGATGTAATGCTTTATTCATGTAATTGTGCGAAGTGGCGATTGTAAGCCAACTATGTATCTTTTCCCTTGTGTATTACATGGGTTGTGTGAAGATTACCTCACTTGCGACATTGCTTTCAATGCGGTTATGCCTCTAAGTCGTGCTTCGACACGTGGGAGATATAGCCGCATCGAGGGCGTTACAAGTTGGTATTAGAGCCTTCCCCGACCTTAGGAGCCCCATTGCTTGATCGTTTTTAGCAGCCGAATTGTGTCTAGAAAAATGTTTTGAGTCTGTTAGGAATTATATATCGGAGAGTTTAGGAATTCTTTTTACTCCCCAGTCTCCTCATCGCTCTGGTAAGGCATCCTAACGTAGAGTTTTGACTCTTCTCTTCTCAAATTTCACTAAAATTTTTTTTAGGATCACGCGGGTATCTTGGAATCGTTTCGATGGTTTTGTGACGAGAACATTGTCTTGGTGCCTCCTGTCAGGGGTTTTGTGGCAGTGTCCCGGGGAGTTGAGCTCCGAGGTGTTGTCGTCACAATTTTATGGTTGCAGTTCTGGAATACCTGAGTTTAGTACGCCGACATCGAAAATCTCTTTTATGCAGTTCGTTGGTGAGATAACCTCGACGCCACCCAGTACTGGGGCGGGAGTTCGGGAGTATCGCCATAACTCATATAACGGATGCTTTTTCGAAGGTTGAGGTAGATGATTTCCGAAGGTTTCTCGGTTATGTGTTGAAGGATGGATACAGCTGGATGTAGGATTTGCTAGTTTTGGGTGAGATATTATGCTTCCCCTGTATCCCCAACACCTGATTGCATAACCGGGAAAATTTCAGGAGTTTATAAGTGGGAATTCAAGTAGCTCTTAGGATATCTTTCCGACAGATGTATGATATGAAATTGGGGTTCGACGTCTAGTGGTCCACCTATTCACTATCGGTTTTACAGTGGTCTCATTGTGTCTTAAAGAGTCCTTGGCTATGCCGACTCGGGGACGCTTCGTATGTCATGTGCACTGCCTTGTACATGATGGTGCTGTACGATCGAGCCCGTGTAGGCCCCACCACGAAAACTTCGGACGAAATCTCTATCATATGTTTGTTCCGGCTTATTTTGCAAGCCAATCCTTTGTTTTTGTTTGGAGTTGTGGTATTCGAGTTGCTTCGAAGTCAAATGTTGATTCCATACCTTCTCCAAATGGTGTTCTCATACCCCGATGTGAACACTAATCCTTCTCGATCATCGAGATTGTCATGTCAATCCTTTTTAACTGGTGTGTTTCTCTTCAAGTGAATCCAATCGTTTTCAACATCCGCAAGATCAATTCTAAGTTTCTCAACGGTGTTCGTTTCATCCATTCCAAATTGTCTTTGTTTTTCCCACCCTCCCACCCTTTTTCTTCAAGGTCTAAGATTTCTTAATCAGCTATCCATCTTATTCATGTGAAGCCTCTTCTTTCTTTTCAATCAATGTTCTTACCCGGTGATGCTCATGAAGATTCTAACGGAGCTTCAAGTTCGTCACTCTTCACTCGTTTTCTTCTCCGGTGGATTCAATTCAAACATTGTGGATCTTATCCCTTTCCTCATTTCAAGGCTTTTTCATGCCGGTGCAATTCTTAATCGTTCACCTCTCGCTTGCCATTCTATTGTTCCGGAGTGTTCAAGATATCTCGAAGATTCGTGTTTCCACTCTGCTTTCGTAATCCTTTCAAGCTCTTTCGAGGTTGTTATCTCATTCTAGTCATTTAATCTTACCGGTGCATTCTCTCTTTTAAATCGTTCTACGGTGTTTCTTTTGAGTGGGCCCTAACCCACAGTTCTTTTTCCAGGATCTTACCTGACTCTTCTTATTTTCCCGGAGATATCCTCAAATTTCTTGTCAAAGTTTGACGTAAGAATGAATTATCATCAGTCAAATGTATTTCTCCAAGATCTTTCAAATTCTATTCATAGTTGGCTCAACCTCTTCGCTTTTGATTCTCCCGGAGTGTCTAAATTATTCTTGGTGGTGTTTCTCGTTGTCATTCTAAGATTTTGAAATCCGAAGAAGAGTTTCTCTCAAATCTTGCCCCATTCTTTGCCATCCTCTCATAATTGTTTGATTGTGAGAATTCTTTTTATCCATCCAGAGCAATTCAGGAGCCTTTTCAGTTTGTTCATCCGGAGCCCATCATCTAAGAGTTATTCGTTCTCAGCTTTCAACTCTAGTTATCCAAATCTTACCGGTGCATCATTCAATATTTTCTAATCGGCTCGTGATCTCTTCGTTCTCATGTATCTAAATTCTCTCAAGCATCTTCGTTTATTTGCTAATTCATCCCGGTGTTTTCCTTATCTTCTCTTTGTTCATTCTTAATTCTTACGGTGGTTCATTCAAGAGTTCTCTTTCTGGGTTTTCATATCAATTCATTCATGCTTTCCATATGCTAACGGTGGTTCATTGAAGTCTTTTCTCAAGTTTGCGCTATATCTATATTAATCCTTTCTACGAGAATAAGTAGTATGCCAAATTCGTTGCTTGTCATCAATTAAATTGGTGAAGGATAAGCATAATGTAATTCTTATCCTTGTTTCATCCATATGTTAATCTTTTCTTCCGGAGTTTGGTCACAATGATTAAATTCTTGGTTTCAAGTACTCGTTTTTCTTTCCTGGAGTTCCAAGCTCTAATTATCACGGAGATCCATCTAAATCATTACAAGGTTTCACCTTGTGTTTTTTTCAACTTCTCTTTCTTTTCGTTATCTTTTGTTTACCAGAGTTCTTCATGAAGGTTCTACATGATGGTTCATCAAGGATTTAATTTCTTCTCTAAGTGTTCATCAACATTCTTTTCAGAGGAACTCAAGCATTCTTCATCTTGCTATCCGGAGTGCAATTCTTTCTTCCGTATCATTGGAGGTGGTATTATGTCATTCTTGATTATTTCAGTTCATGTTCCATTATTCACATGTTGTTAAGAATGAGATATTTTAAATCCATCAATCTCTTCGTTGGAGTTATCTTGGGTTATATTTCACCTAAAGCTTTCCCTAAGGATTGTTGCTATCTATGGTGCTTATAATTGATCCAATGTCTTCTTGTATCCTTCCGGTGAAATAAGTTTCTCGTCTCCTTGTTTATTCCAATCTAATTCTTCTTCCCGTGAGTGGCAGGTTGTCACCTCATAATCTGAGATGTATTCCATAAGACCATATCAAGATTATTCTTTTCGTTGTCGGTTTTCCAACAACTCCGTTCTAGCATTTGTTGTAAGCGTGCTCCCTCGAGATCTTGTTTCACTTCGTTCATTCCATTCCACTCTTTCTTTTGTTCCGGAGGCATTGTGATGGTGCTATCTTCAACATTTCTTCTTGTTCTTGTCAGGATCGTGTTCTTTCCTGTGCTTATTCAACTAACCGGAGTGTTGTGTCTTCTCTTCTAGTTCTTTTCATCTTATAAAGTCTTGCATCCCTTCTCAACCGGAGTGCTACCCGAATCGGTTCGTTCTTTTCCTCTTTCTTAACGGAGTGTTTTCAACTTTGCTCTTCTCCGTTGTTTCATTTTTTAAACTTGCTCAACCTTTGCAAGGTTCTTTGGTGTCACTCGTTTGTCAAAGAAGCAACTTAGTTTTACCTCTTCTCTTTCTCTTCCGTTTGGCCGTCTGGTGCCATTCTAGATCTCGGGACGAGATCCTCTCGTAGTGGTGGAGTGTTGTAACGCCCCGTGACCGATGTGCCAGGTGTCGTCCGGTTATTCGCTGCTGTTGCCTTGTCATTGCTTGCGTGTCATGCATCTCATATCATGTCATCATGTGCATTTCATTTGCATACATGTTCGTCTCATGCATCCGAGCATTTTCTCCGTTGTCCGTTTTGCATTCCGGCGCTCCGTTCTCCTCCGGTGGTCATTTCTACCTTCTTCTCGTGTTTGGGGTTTAAACATTTCCGGATTGGACCGAGACTTGTCATGTGGCCTTGGTTTACTACCGGTAGACCGCCTGTCAAGTTTCGTACCATTTGGACTTCGTTTGATGCTCCAACGGTTAACCGAGGGACCGAGAAGGCCTCGTGTGTGTTGCAGCCCAACACCCCTCCAAAGTGGCCCAAAACCCACCAAAACCCTCTCCATCATCTAGAGCGTTCGATCACGATCGCGTGACCGAAAACCGCACCTCATTTGGACTCTCCTAGCTCCCTCTACCTATAAATATGTGTCTCCCTCCGAAATTCTCGCGCAGACCTAACCCTAGATCCCTCCCTCTCCTCGCGTGCCGGACAAAACATCGCCGGCGGACATGTCCGTTTCAACCTCCGCCGCCGTCCGCGCCAATGGCCTCGCGCCACCTGTCCTACCCGCGCCGTCCACCGCGCGGCCCGCCGGAGCCCGCCGCGGGCCCTCCCGGCCCGCTTCGTCTCCACTGCGCCCCGACGCCCGCGCCTCCTCCGCCGCCTTGCTCGTCGCCCGCTGCGCCGGTGCCACCCCGCCGGCTCGCCACCTCATCACCAGGCGCCGCCCCCCGCGCCAGCTCCGCCGGAGGCCGCCGCCCGCCGCCCTTCGCTCCGGCGCCGCCCCGCTGCGCTGCTTCCGCCGGTGGCCGCCGCAGCTCCGACGCCGCCCGTTGCACCTCGCCTCGCCTCTTTCAAGCTCCGGCCACCACGGACATGAATTCCGGCGAGAGCGCCGCCGCCTCGAAATCCGCGCTGGATCTGGATCTGAAACCCTCTCGGTTGACTTTCTCGTCCCTAACCCTAATTATCTTGCATACTTTGACCTGTTGTATCTCTGCATCCGTAGCTCCGTTTTGGACATATAGCATATCAATATGTTCGTCTCAGAGAGCACATCATTTCATCTCATTGCATCATTTTCATTTGAGTTCATCTTGATGCCCGAAATGCTGTTAGAAGAGTGCTATTTGAGATAATTGTCAGATCTGCTGCTCCTAATGGCTTTTTGTCATTTTTGCCATGATTATTGTGTGCATGATATGCCCATGAGCTCTACATGTGTTTTGTTATATGTTTTGCCATCTTTCCAGAGGTGCAACCCATGTATTTTTGTGATGTGTGTGGTGACTAGCACAAGCTTGCAAAGTGGAGCATTCGTTAATGCTGATTTGAGGGACTTAGCATTTCCACTAAGCCCTTGACCTGTTTATCTCATATGGCCATATGTTCATGTTGTTTCCTAGTGATCCTTGCCTCTTCTGAGGATGATCAGTAAGGATGTTTTGTTAATCTTGCAGTGCTCTATCCATCCATGTATTTGTTTGCAATTATGGAGCACCCTAGCTTGAGTCAATCGAGCTCTATTTTTGCTATTTCGTGAATCTGGGCAGATTGTCTACTTGTTAGCGATTTTGCCGAGGATGTTGTAGTTGATCCGTGGATGCTATGTTATTGTTCTTGCCATGTCTAGCTTGTATTATGTGTATTCTTAATGGGTGTATGCTTAGATTGTCATGACTTACTCTGTAGTGAGTGCATCGAGCTCGTAAACATGCCTACTTGATATCTGTTTTCAGCATGCTCCAGTTTTCACTAAGTCTGAGAACTGATTATGTTTTTGCCATGTTCACATGCTTGCAAATGTATTTTCTGATCCCTTATGGCTCAAGGTCACTAAGGGACTTTTGTTAAGCTCTTTGAGTAGCTCCATGCCATGCTTTACTTTGCCATGTTAAGATCCTGTAGCATATAGTTTTCATGCTCCAAAGTGTCCTATCTGATATGAAATTCCAGACAAGTGTTAATTTCACTAAGTCTGAAATCTGTTTACCAAATGCATTTTTGCCATGCTTGTTTGAACCTGTTAATGGGTGAATTGGCCGTAGCTCAGTGTCCACCTTTTGTTAAGCATCATGAGTGGATCCCTGCCATGTATTTTGTTGCCATGTTTGAGTGCTGTAGCATGTTCATCTTGTTGCATATAGATGGCTACTTGCTGTATATCGCAGACCGGTGCCATATTTGAATTGGTTGCCATTTCCAAACCGTGCATCCGATTCCGGTGATCTTTATATCGATTTCAACCGAAATCACCTCACCTTTCCAGTGGCACTCTTGGATTTCCAAGTTGAGGCCAGGTTCAATCATTCCTTTGCAAATCATGCATATGCATCGCATCCCGCATCCCGCATATCATACCATGTTCATGTGTGGTTTGTTTACTATGTTGTGTGCTTCTTTCCGGCGTTTGCTTCTTCGGGTTGGATCTGGTAACGTTGTGTTGTGAGGATTCGTTCGTCTACGCCCGTTTGTCTTCTTCATGGACTCGTTCTTCTTCCTTGCGGGATTTCAGGCAAGATGATCATACCCTCGAAATCAGTTCTATCTTTGCTTGCTAGATGCTCGCTCTTTTGCTATGCCTATGCTGCGATACCTACCACTTGCTTATCATGCCTCCTATATTGTTGAACCAAGCCTCTAACCCACCTTGTCCTAGCAAACCGTTGTTTGGCTATGTTACCGCTTTGCTCAGCCCCTCTTATAGCGTTGTTAGTTGCAGGTGAAGATTGACGTTTGTTCCTTGTTGGAACATGTATATGTTGTTCCTTGTTGGAACATGTCTTTTGGGTTGGGATATCACAATATATCTTATTTAATTAATGCATCTATATACTTGGTAAAGGGTGGAAGGCTCGGCCTTGTGCCTGGTGTTTTGTTCCACTCTTGCCGCCCTAGTTTCCGTCATATCGGTGTTATGTTCCCGGATTTTGCGTTCCTTACGCGGTTGGGCTATTATGGGAACCCCTTGACAGTTCGCCTTGAGTAAAACTTCTCCAGCAATTGTAGCGACCAAACCCGAATGGATCAAGTCTACTGTGCTCCAGTGTCATCCCTGGATCAGTAATGCTGACACCACACAGTACTTCGACGGATTTATAGCAGAGTGGCAATCACACGCTTATTACATCGATGTCTCAAAAGAGAACTTATTACATAAATATGGCTTAAGGCCATCTAACAACGATAACAGCGGAAGACTCAGAAAATAAATGGGTCCATCAACTCCAACGGCATCACTGAGTATAGAACCACGACCTAAAAGCACCTCAATTATCGTTTGAAAAGTCTGCAACATTAACGTTGCAGCCCGAAACGGGTCCACACATGGAATATGCTGGCAAGGTAACACATAGAGAGTAATGGAATGTAACAGCTAAACAATATGCATATTTGGCTGGTGGAAAGCTCTATGGTTGCTGTTTTGCGTAAAGCCAGTTTTTCCCTACTGCAAAGGAATAAATTTATTTAACTATCATGGTGGTTGTTAAACATTGAGAATGGTTGACAGCATTCTCAATCCCAACTAAAAGTAATTAAAACCCAACAATATTAATTAGAAGTAACATGATGAGATTCACATGATATTCAAGTACTAGATACTCAAGATGTCCATAACCGGGGACACGGCTAATCATGATTAGTTTATTACACTCTGCAGAGGTTTGCGCACTTTTCCCCACAAGACTCGATCGCCTCCGTTGGATTTCTCGCACTACTGGTGTTTGAGAAATGGATGACTGAGACATAGTCTTTCAGAAGTGCTAGCACCTTACGATGGAGTAGACCGTACCACCTACACCCCTACATCTGCTAGTCTACCCCTATAAGAGTTCGCACGACTTAGTCAACTATGCCAGAGCCCATAATGGCTTGTGGCTGCACACAGAAGTATTTAGCATGAAAGATCTTATGATCCCTTTGAGCCTGGGTGGCGGTCCAAAGAAAAATTGGCAAGTCCTGATAGACATCAGGTGCCTCAATCCAGCCAGATGTGTGTTTAAGTTGCCACCTTAGATAAACCCTTAAAATTATCAATCTCACATCTGTCATGGATATCACTCACCCAATCCACGTCTACTAGCATAGCATGGCATAATAAGCAAACGTAGAAGTAACT
Organism: Triticum monococcum; assembly: GCA_034509565.1. Taxonomy (NCBI): domain Eukaryota; kingdom Viridiplantae; phylum Streptophyta; class Magnoliopsida; order Poales; family Poaceae; genus Triticum; species Triticum monococcum. Next base: position 145,045,417 of record CM067846.1, on the reverse strand, counting down.
CCCAAAGGTTTCATAGTAAACAGGTAATAGGTACTACCTCATCTACTTCCCGTCCCACAATTTATTAGATCCTAATCATGCAATGTGTGAGGATGGATCTAATGCAATAAAACTGAGTTGTAGAAAAGGTATGATCAAAGTGTTACTTGCCTTGCTGATGATCCGCGAGTCCTAGAGATTCGAAGTAACAAGCTGCGCAATCCGGGTAATCTATCGTAGACAAACAACAAGCACACAATAAGTACTCAACTAATGCACAGGTAAAACTTGAACAAGAGATCGAACCAGATAGTTCAACTTAAGAACTCCGGTTGCAAAGAGAGAAAGAACCGAACAAAGAAACCGAAAAGAAACAGCGAAAGAGAACAACTCGGTTCTAGCAAGTTGAAACTAGGTCAAATTTTACCGTAGAAACAACTTAGTTAAAGTTGATTAGACGGAACGGCGGTTTCGAAACAAAACTCCAGGCGCTTGAATCACCTGATTCCGATAAATGAGCGAGAAGATAGACTAGAAAGAAAATCGGATCTGAGATCGCGATCGCGGAATAAATCTGACGAAAAGAAAAAGAAGAATGGTTAAACGAACAGACGTTCGTTAACCTAGAAGAATCCGTTGATCACGTTTGTTAGGACGAACGGTCTCTAGGCAACTAAATCGGAAAAGAAAACGAATCCGATCTAGGGTTTCGGAAAAGAAAACCGAACGAAAAACCGATCTAGAAAACGAATCGGAAGAGATGAAAAGAATCGGAACGATTTAGAAGAAAATCGAACCAAGGGGAGAAAAAGAGACGCGGGGCAACCTCGGCGAGGCTCCGGCGAACGGGGCTTCGGCGGCGGCGGTGTGGGCAAGGGGCGGCGGCGGCGGTGATGCAGGGCGGCGCGCGGCAAGGTGCGGCGGCAGCGCGGGGCAAGGCGCGGCTCGGGGCTTGGGGTTTGAGGGCTTGGTGATGTGGGTTTAGAGGGGGGGTGAGTATTTATATTGGGGAGGGGAGAGATTACTTGGGGGAGGGAACAAGAAATAGAGTAGGAGAAGGAAAGAAAGAAAGAGAGGAAAGAAGAGAGGAGAGTACTACTAGGACTCTGCCTAGAGGGCGGCGGCGGCGGCCTTGGGCGCCTGGCGCTGGCGCGGCGCGCGGGAGAGGCCCGGCCGGCGGCGCTGCGAAGTTTTTTTTCTTAACGGTTCCGTGCGCAGAAAAACAAAAGAAAAGAGAACTAAACGAACTCCAAAACTGCTAAAGTAAATTTTCCCCGACTCCTAAAAATGAGTCGAACAAAATGAACTTTACTCCGGGCCTATAATGCAATTTTTTTTGAAAACGCGCATTTTTCCCTATCCAAATAAAAGGAAAATAAACTCCGACAAAACCAATGATCCTCTTTTCAAGATTTGAGAAAAACTCAAATATGAAAACAACGAAATCTCCAACTCTCTCCGAGGGTCCTTGAGTTGCGTGAAATTTCTAGGGTCAACCAAAATGCAAGAAAATATGATATGCATGATGATCTAGTGTATAACATTCCAAATTGAAAATTTGGGATGTTACAAACCTACCCCCCTTAAGATGAATCTCGTCCTCGAGATTTGGGTTGGCTAGAAAATAGGTGAGGGTGGTCCTTGAGCAAATCTTCTTCTCTCTCCCAGGTGGCTTCATCCTCTGAGTGGTGGTTCCACTGAACTTTGCAAAACTTGATAACCTTGCTGCGGGTAACTCTGCTGGCAAAATCGAGAATCTTGACTGGTTTCTCTTCATACGTTAAGTCGTCCTTCAACTGAATCGCTTCAAGCGGCACTGTATCTCTTAACGGTACCTCCGCCATCTCGGCGTGACATTTCTTTAGCTGGGAAACATGGAATACGTCATGAACTCCTGACGGTCCCTCTGGTAATTCCAACTTATAGGCGACTTCTCCCATACGTTGCAAGATCTTATATGGTCCAACGAAACGCGGTGCTAATTTTCCCTTAACTCCAAAGTGTTTAACTCCTCGAAGTGGGGATACTCGGAGATACACTCTGTCTCCGGTTTCGTAAACTGTCTCCTTGCGTTTAGAATCTGCGTAGCTCTTCTGCCTGGACTGGGCTACCTTGAGCCTATCGTGAATCAACTTAACTTTCCGTTCAGACTCCTTAATCAAATCTGGTCCAAAGAACTGACGGTCTCCAACTTTGTCCCATGACAACGGTGTCCTGTACCTCCTTCCGTACAAAGCTTCGAAAGGTGCCATCTTAAGACTGGTTTGATAACTGTTGTTATATGAAAACTCCGCATACGGCAAGTTATCGTCCCAACTAGATCCATAATCTAGTGCACAAGCTCTCAGCATATCTTCCAAAATCTGATTGACTCTCTCGGTCTGTCCATCTGTCTGCGGATGAAAAGCGGTGCTGAACTCTAGCCTGGTTCCCAAAGTTTCATGCAACTGATTCCAAAACTTTGAGGTAAATTGGGTTCCTCTGTCTGATATAATACTCCTCGGAACTCCATGCAAACAAATGATCCTAGTCATGTATATCTTTGCCAACTTAGCACTGGTGTAAGTGGTCTTAACTGGAATGAAATGTGCTACTTTCGTCAAACGATCAACTACTACCCATATCGAGTCATAACCGGCCTTTGTCCTGGGTAGTCCTGTGATAAATCCATGCCTATCTTATCCCACTTCCATTCGGGTATCGGCAATGGTTGTAACAATCCTGCTGGCTTCTGATGTTCTGCCTTTACTCTATGACATACGTCACAAACTGCTACATATGCTGCAATATCCTTCTTCATTCCGGTCCACCAGAATGTTACCTTCAAATCCAAATACATCTTGGTATTTCCTGGGTAAATCGAATATGGTGAATCATGTGCCTCTTGCAAAATCAACTTCCTGATCTCCGGGTCATTTGGCACATAAACACGGTCCTCAAACCATAGGGTATCGTGCTCATCCTCACGAAATCCCTTTGCTTTTCCTTTGCTTAGTTTCTCCTTTATAGCAGCAACTTCCTTGTCAGATTTCTGAGCTTCTCTGATTTTATCCATCAATGTGGACTGAATCTCCAATGCTGCCACATAGCCTTTCGGAACTATCTCTAAACTTAGTTCACGAAGGTTTTCTGCTAACTCCTTGGGTATTTCTTCCATCATTAACGTATTGACATGGCTCTTACGGCTCAATGCGTCAGCTACTACATTAGCTTTACCAGGATGGTAATGCAATCTCATATCATAATCCTTTATGAGCTCCAACCATCTCCTTTGTCTGAGGTTCAACTCCTTCTGCGTGAAAATGTACTTCAAACTCTTGTGATCCGTGTACACCTCACAATGATTTCCAATGAGGAAATGTCTCCACGTCTTCAGTGCATGCACTACGGCTGCTAACTCCAAATCATGCGTGGCGTAATTCAACTCATGAGGCTTCAGTTGTCGTGAAGCATACGAAACAACTCTACCTTCCTGCATAAGCATTGCTCCAAGTCCTCGACGTGAAGCGTCGCAATACACCTCATAATCCTTGGTCTGATCTGGCAAAATCAATACCGGTGAGGTAACCAATCGTTTCTTCAACTCCTGGAAACTAGCCTCACATTCCTCAGTCCATTTGAACTTGGTATCCTTCTTCAACAACTCCGTCATTGGCTTTGCAATCTTTGAAAAGTTCTCAATGAATCTCCGGTAGTATCCTGTGAGTCCAAGAAAACTCCGGATCTCTCCAACGGTCGTTGGTGCTTCCCATTCGGTTACAGTCTCAACCTTTGTGGGGTCAACTGCTATCCCTTCTCCGGATATAACGTGTTCGAGGAATCCAACTTTCTTCAACCAAAACTCACATTTGCTAAATTTGGCATATAACTTATGTTCCCTTAGCTTCTCCAATACCAAACGCAAATGTTCCTTATTCTCTTCTTCATTCTTCGAATAAACCAGGATATCATCAATGAACACTACGACGAACTTATCAAAAAACTCCATAAATACCTTGTTCATCAGGTTCATAAAATAGGCAGGTGCGTTAGTCAATCCAAATGACATAACGGTATACTCATACAGTCCATATCTCGTGGTAAAAGCTGTCTTAGGTATATCCTGTTCTCGGATCTTCAACTGGTGGTACCCTGATCGCAAATCGATCTTGGAAAACACTTTGGCTCCTTGCAAACGATCCAACAGATCAGTAATCATTGGCAGTGGGTACTTGTTCTTGATGGTTACTTCATTTAATCCACGGTAATCAACAACCATCCGTAATGATCCATCCTTCTTCTCCACTAGAAGTACGGGTGATCCCCAAGGTGAAGAACTTGGGCGAATGTAACCTTTCTCCAATAACTCCTTAATCTGATTCTTAATTTCCACCAAATCCTTTGCTGGCATCCGGTATGGTCTCTTTGATATTGGTCCAGTGCCTGGCAATAACTCAATCAAAAACTCAATGTCTCTATCCGGTGGCATGCCTGGCAACTCTTCAGGAAATACATCAGGAAAATCCTTTACCACTGGTACTTCCTCCTGCACAACTCCTGTTAGGCAGTTTACTTGTGTCCTCTTTGGCACATGCCGGGATACATACTTGATCCTTCTTCCTTCTGGCGTTGTGAGCAAAATTGTCTTACTAGAACAATCGATGTTTCCTCCATACATCGACAGCCAATCCATACCGAGAATTACATCCAAACCTTGGGATTCCAGAATAATCAAATCTCTTGGGAAAACATGCCTTCCTATGCTTAGTGGCACTTGAAAACATCCTTGACTGGCCATATATTCTGCTCCTGGCGAGCTTACTAGCATAGGTGTTTTAAGAATCCTAGTGGGCAGGCTATATTTTTCCATAAATCCCCTTGATATGTATGAATGTGATGCACCAGTATCGAAAAGAACGAGTGCGGTAAATGACTTAACCAAAAACTTACCGATCACTGCATCAGGCTGATCTTCAACCTCCTCCACACTAACGTGGTTCACCTGTCCCCTGTTGAAAGGGTTCGGCTTCTTCCCTGAGCTTCCATTGCCATTTCCATTCTGGCCTTCAGGACATTCATTGGCATAATGTCCGGTCTTGGAACACTTGAAACAGGTGACTTGACTCAGATCTCTCTTGGTTGGGGTTGATGGGGTGGTACGATTCTGGCCGTTACTTCCTCCATTCCCATTACCATTCTTGTGGCCATTGTGATTATGCGAACTACCTCCTCCATGGGTATGCTAAAACTGAAATCCCGATTTAGGGGTAAAACGGGGCTTCTGCTGGGCTCCAGAGTTATACTTCCCCTGTCCATACTTCCTCTTGCGGTTCTCAATTTGCTGTTGCTTCCCTTCAATCATGATGGCACGATCTACCAACTCCTGGTAGTTGCGGAAACTTTCTACCATCAACTGTATACTCAACTCATCATTCAGCCCTTCCAGAAACTTCTCCTGCTTGGTAGCATCCGTAGCAACGTCATCTGGGGCATAACGTGCTAGCTTGCTGAAGTCGTCAACGTACTGGCCAACTGTCCTTCCTCCTTGGCGTAAGTTGCGAAACTCACGCTTCTTCATGGCCATAGCTCCTGCTGAAATATGTGCAGTGCGGAAAGCTTGCTGGAACTGATCCCATGTGACGATGTCAACTGGGAAGGTGGCTGTGAAATTCTCCCACCATGCTGCCGCGGGTCCTTCTAACTGATGTGCGACAAACTTCACTTTCTCACCATCCGTGCATCCTGCAGTGGTCAACTCCCTTCCTATCTTGCGGAGCCAATCGTCTGCTACTATCGGCTCGGTGCTACTAGAAAACACCGGCGGATTTAGCCTAAGGAAACAGGCTAGGTGGTCAACAGGTGGCGGTGGTGGTGGTGGGTTGTTGTTGTTGTTGTTGTTGTTGTTCTGCTGGTTCTGGACTAACATCTGCATCAATTGATTCTGCTGCTGGATCAATTGAGTGAGCTCCGGTGGAAATCCATTGTCACGTCTTGGAGGCATCTGAGGGTTTAGAAAAGATGAGAGATAAGAATAGAATGAGGTCTAAACAGAAAACACTACCCCAATGCACATGAGCAAATTCACACAAAATCACTTCATTCAATCAAACAAGGGCTTACAATCGATCTAACTATCGCAAAAGTGCTTGAACTACTAATTACATGGGGGGAATACTACTAATAGTTGGTGGTCATCTAGAAATTTGAACCGGTGGAAGACTCCATGATGTCTGCTCCAGCTTTGTCTTCAAAGTCGGGTTCACTTGGATCCGAATCGGTGTCGTCGATGATGATGTAATTATCCGGACATGCGACGTATTCGTCTTCCTCCTTGGATGCTAACTTCCTCTTGAGTTCTTCAATCTCCTGCTTAAGATCAACTTTGTGTGTAGCCTTCGCATTCTTCAACTCTATCATATCATTGAACATCTGGTTCTTGTGGCATCGAATGTGCTGGTTTAACTCCTGGATGAATGCTGCAATGGATCTATCCTTCTTGGTGATGACTAACTCCCATTGTTCTGAAGGAAATATGCCCTAGAGGCAATAATAAAGTTATTATTTATTTCCTTATATCATGATAAATGTTTATTATTCATGCTAGAATTTTATTAACCGGAAACATAATACATGTGTGAATACATAGACCAACAGAGTGTCACTAGTATGCCTCTACTTGACTAGCTCGTTAATCAAAGATGGTTATGTTTCCTAACCATGAACAAAGAGTTGTTATTTGATTAACGAGGTCACATCATTAGTTGAATGATCTGATTGACATGACCCATTCCATTAGCTTAGCACCCGATCGTTTAGTATGTTGCTATTGCTTTCTTCATGACTTATACATGTTCCTATAACTATGAGATTATGCAACTCCCGTTTACCGGAGGAACACTTTGGGTACTACCAAATGTCACAACGTAACTGGGTGATTATAAAGGAGTACTACAGGTGTCTCCAATGGTAGATGTTGGGTTGGCGTATTTCGAGATTAGGGTTTGTCACTCCGATTGTCGGAGAGGTATCTCTGGGCCCTCTCGGTAATACACATCACATAAGCCTTGCAAGCATTATAACTAAGATGTTAGTTGTGAGATGATGTATTACGGAACGAGTAAAGAGACTTGCCAGTAACGAGATTGAACTAGGTATTGGATACCGACGATCGAATCTCGGGCAAGTAACATACCGATGACAAAGGGAACAACGTATGTTGTTATGCGGTCTGACCGATAAAGATCTTCGTAGAATATGTAGGAGCCAATATGGGCATCCAGGTCCCGCTATTGGTTATTGACCGGAGACGTGTCTCGGTCATGTCTACATTGTTCTCGAACCGTAGGGTCCGCACGCTTAACGTTACGATGACAGTTATTATGAGTTTATGCATTTTGATGTACCGAAGGTTGTTCGGAGTCCCGGATGAGATCACGGACATGACGAGGAGTCTCGAAATGGTCGAGACGTAAAGATTGATATATTGGAAGCCTATGTTTGGACATAGGAAGTGTTCCGGGTGAAATTGGGATTTTACCGGAATACCGGGAGGGTTACCGGAACCCCCCGGGAGACTAATGGGCCTATTGGGCCTTAGTGGAAAAAGAGAAAAGGGGCAGCCCATAGCTGGCCGGCGCCCCCCCCCTTTCCCCAAGTCCTAGTAGGACTAGGAGAAGGGGCCGCCCCCCCTCTCTCTCCTTTCCCCCCGAGAGTCCTAATTGGAATAGGATTGGAGGGGGGAGTCCTACTCCCGGTAGGAGTAGGACTCCCCTGCGCCTCCCTCTCCCTGGCCAGCCGGCCCCCCTTCCTCCAACCTTTATATACGGGGGCAGGGGACACCCCAAGACACACAAGTTGATCCTTGAGATCGTTCCTTAGCCGTGTGCGGTGCCCCCTGCCACCAAATTCCACCTCGATCATACCGTTACAGTGCTTAGGCGAAGCCCTGCGTCGGTAGTACATCAAGATCGTCACCACGCCGTCGTGCTGACGGAACTCTTCCTCGACGCTTTGCTGGATCGGAGCCCGAGGAACGTTATCGAGCTGAACGTGTGCTAAGAACTCGGAGGTGCCGGAGTAACGGTGCTTGGATCGGTCGGATCGGAAAGAAGACGCACGACTACTTCCTCTACGTTGTGTGATCGCTTCCGCAGTCGGTCTGCGTTGGTACGTAGACAACACTCTCCCCTCTCGTTGCTGTGCATCACCATGATCTTGCGTGTGCGTAGGAAATTTTTCGAAATTACTGCGTTCCCCAACAGTGGCATCCGAGCCTAGGTTTTATGCTTTGATGTTATTTGCACGAGTAGAACACAAGTGAGTTGTGGGCGATACAAGTCATACTGCCTACCAGCATGTCATACTTTGGTTCGGCGGTATTGTTGGGTGAGACGATCCGGACCAACCTTACGCGTACTCTTACGCGAGACCGGTTCCCTCGACGTGCTTTGCACATAGATGGCTTGCGGAAGACTGTCTCTCCAACTTTAGTTGAACCAAGTGTGACTACGCCCGGTCCTTGAGAAGGTTAAAACGGAGTCTATTTGACGAACTATCGTTGTGGTTTTGATGCGTAGGTGAGATGAGTTCTTACTTAAGCCCGTAGCAGCCACGTAAAACTTGCAACAACAAAGTAGAGGACGTCTAACTTGTTTTTGCAGGGCATGTTGTGATGTGATATGGTCAAGGCATGATGCTGATTTTATTGTATGAGATGATCATGTTTTGTAACCAAGTTATCGGCAACTGGCAGGAGCCATATGGTTGTCGCTTTATTGTATGCAATGCAATCGCGATGTAATGCTTTACTTTATTACTAAACGGTAGTGATAGTCGTGGAAGCATAATATTGGCGAGACGACAACGATGCTACGATGGAGATCAAGGTGTCGCGCCGGTGACGATGGTGATCATGACGGTGCTTCGGAGATGGAGATCACAAGCACAAGATGATGATGGCCATATCATATCACTTATATTGATTGCATGTGATGTTTATCCCTTTTATGCATCTTATCTTGCTTTGATTGACGGTAGCATTATAAGATGATCTCTCACTAAAAATTATCAAGAAGTGTTCTCCCTGAGTATGCACCGTTGCCAAAGTTCGTCGTGCCCAGACACCAGGTGATGATCGGGTGTGATAAGCTCTACGTCCAAATACAACGGGTGCAAAACAGTTGCACACGCAGAATACTCAGGTTATACTTGACGAGCCAATCATATACAGATATGGCCTCGGAACACGGAGACCGAAAGGTCGAGCGTGAATCATATAGTAGATATGATCAACATAACGATGTTCACCATTGAAAACTACTCCATCTCACGTGATGATCGGTTATGGTTTAGTTGATTTGGATCACGTGATCACTTAGAAGATTAGAGGGATGTCTATCTAAGTGGGAGTTCCTAAGTAATTTGATTAACTGAACTTAAACTTATCATGAACTTAGTACCTGATAGTATCTTGCTTGTTTATGTTGATTGTAGATAGATGGCTCGTGCTATTGTTCCGTTGAATTTTAATGCGTTCCTTGAGAAAGCAAAGTTGAAAGATGATGGTAGCAATTACACGGACTGGGTCCGTAACCTGAGGATTATCCTCATTGCTGCACAGAAGAATTACGTCCTGGAAGCACCGCTGGGTGACAGGCCTGCTGCTGGAGCAACGCCAGATGTTATGAACGTCTGGCAGAGCAAAGCTGATGACTACTCGATAGTTCAGTGTGCCATGCTTTACGGCTTAGAATCGGGACTTCAACGACGTTTTGAACGTCATGGTGCATATGAGATGTTCCAGGAGTTGAAGTTAATATTTCAAGCAAATGCCCGAATTGGGAGATATGAAGTCTCCAATAAGTTCTATAGCTGCAAGATGGAGGAGAACAGTTCTGTCAGTGAGCATATACTCAAAATGTCTGGGTATAATAATCACTTGATTCAGATGGGAGTTAATCTTCCAGATGACTGCGTCATTGACATAATTCTCCAATCACTGCCACCAAGCTACAAGAGCTTCGTGATGAACTACAATATGCAAGGGATGAACAAGACTATTCCCGAGCTCTTCGCAATGCTGAAAGCTGCGGAGGTAGAAATCAAGAAGGAGCATCAAGTGTTGATGGTTAGCAAAACCACTAGTTTCAAGAAAAAGGGCAAAGGGAAGAAGAAGGGAAACTTCAAGAAGAACAGCAAGCAAGTTGCTGCTCAGGAGAAGAAACCCAAGTCTGGACCTAAGCCTGAAACTGAGTGCTTCTATTGCAAGCAGACTGGTCACTGGAAGCGGAACTGCCCCAAGTATTTGGCGGATAAGAAGGATGGCAAAGTGAGCAAAGGTATATGTGATATACATGTTATTGATGTGTACCTTACTAGAGCTCGTAGTAGCACCTGGGTATTTGATACTGGTTCTGTTGCTAATATTTGCAACTCGAAACAGGGACTACGGAATAAGCGGACGCTAGCAAAGGACGAGGTGACGATGCGCGTGGGAAACGGTTCCAAAGTCGATGTGATCGCGGTCGGCACGCTACCTCTACATCTACCTTCAGGATTAATATTAGACCTAAATAATTGTTATTTGGTGCCAGCATTGAGCATGAACATTATATCTGGATCTTGTTTAATGCGAGACAGTTATTCATTTAAATCAGAGAATAATGGTTGTTCTATTTATATGAGTAATATCTTTTATGGTCATGCACCTTTGAAGAGTGGTCTATTCTTGTTGAATCTCGAAGATAGTGATAAACATATTCATAATGTGGAAGCCAAAAGATGCAAAGTTAATAATGATAGTGCAACTTATTTGTGGCACTGCCGTTTAGGTCATATCGGTGTAAAGCGCATGAAGAAACTCCATACTGATGGGCTTTTGGAACCACTTGATTATGAATCACTTGGTACTTGCGAACCGTAGGCAAGATGACTAAAACACCGTTCTCCGGTACTATGGAGAGAGCAACAGATTTATTGGAAATCATACATACCGATGTATGTGGTCCGATGAATATTGAGGCTCGTGGCGGATATCGTTATTTTCTCACCTTCACTGATGATTTAAGCAGATATGGGTATATCTACTTAATGAAACATAAGTCTGAAACATTTGAAAAGTTCAAAGAATTTCAGAGTGAGGTTGAAAATCATCGTAACAAGAAAATAAAGTTTCTATGATCTGATCGTGGAGGAGAATATTTGAGTTACGAGTTTGGTGTACATTTGAAAAATTGTGGAATAGTTTCACAACTCACGCCACCCGGAACACCACAACGTAATGGTGTGTCCGAACGTCGTAATCGTACTTTACTAGATATGGTGCGATCTATGATGTCTCTTACTGATTTACCGCTATTGTTTTGGGGTTATGCTTTAGAGACGGCCGCATTCACGTTAAACAGGGTACCATCAAAATCCGTTGAGACGACACCTTATGAACTATGGTTTGGCAAGAAACCAAAGTTGTCGTTTCTTAAAGTTTGGGGCTGCGATGCTTATGTGAAAAAGCTTCAACCTGATAAGCTCGAACCCAAATCGGAGAAATGTGTCTTCATAGGATATCCAAAGGAAACTATTGGATACACCTTCTATCACAGATCCGAAGGCAAGACTTTTGTTGCTAAATTCGGAAACTTTCTAGAGAAGGAGTTTCTCTCGAAAGAAGTGAGTGGGAGGAAAGTAGAACTTGACGAGGTAACTATACCTGCTCCCTTATTGGAAAATAGTACATCACAGAAAACTGTTTCTGCGACACCTATACCAATCAGTGAGGAAGCTAATGATGATGATCATGAAGCTTCAGAACAAGATACTACTGAACCACGTAGATCAACCAGAGTGAGATCCGCACCAGAGTGGTACGGTAATCCAGTTCTGGAAGTCATGATGCTAGATCATGATGAACCTACGAACTATGAAGAAGCGATGGTGAGCCCAGATTCCGCAAAGTGGCTTGAAGCCATGAAATCTGAGATGGGATCCATGTACGAAAACAAAGTATGGACTTTGGTTGACTTGCCCGATGATCGGCAAGCAATTGAGAATAAATGGATCTTCAAGAAAAAGACTGACGCTGACGGTAATATTACTGTCTATAAAGCTCGACTTGTCGCGAAAGGTTTTCGACAAGTTCAAGGAGTTGACTACGATGAGACCTTCTCACCCGTAGCGATGCTTAAGTCCGTCAGAATTATGTTAGCAATTGCCGCATTTTATGATTATGAAATATGGCAGATGGATGTCAAAACTGCATTCCTGAATGGATTTCTGGAAGAAGAGTTGTATATGATACAACCAAAAGGTTTTGTCGATCCAAAAGGAGCTAACAAAGTATGCAAACTCCAGCGATCCATTTATGGACTGGTGCAAGCATCTCGGAGTTGGAATAAACGCTTTGATAGTGTGATCAAAGCATTTGGCTTTATACAGACTTTTGGAGAAGCCTGTATTTACAAGAAAGTGAGTGGGAGCTCTGTAGCATTTCTGATATTATATGTGGATGACATATTGCTGATTGGAAATGATATAGAATTTCTGGATAGCATAAAGGGATACTTGAATAAAAATTTTTCGATGAAAGACCTCGGGGAAGCTGCTTACATATTAGGTATAAAGATCTATAGAGATAGATCAAAACGCTTAATTGGACTTTCACAGAGCACATACCTTGACAAGATTTTGAAGAAGTTCAAAATGGATCAAGCAAAGAAAGGGTTCTTGCCTGTGTTACAAGGTGTGAAGTTGAGTTAGACTCAATGCCCGACCACTGCAGAAGATAGAGAGAAAATGAAAGATGTTCCCTATGCTTCAGCCATAGGCTCTATCATGTATGCAATGCTGTGTACCAGACCTGATGTGTGCCTTGCTATAAGTTTAGCAGGGAGGTACCAAAGTAATCCAGGAATGGATCACTGGACAGCAGTCAAGAACATCCTGAAATACCTGAAAAGGACTAAGGATATGTTTCTCGCATATGGAGGTGACAAAGAGCTCACCGTAAGAGGTTACGTTGATGCAAGCTTTGACACTGATCCGGACGATTCTAAATCGCAAACCGGATACGTGTTTACTTTAAACGGTGGAGCTGTCAGTTGGTGCAGTTCTAAACAAAGCGTCGTAGCGGGATCTACATGTGAAGCGGAGTACATAGCTGCTTCGGAAGCAGCAAACGAAGGAGTCTGGATGAAGGAGTTCATATCCAATCTAGGTGTCATACCTAGTGCATCGGGTCCAATGAAAATCTTCTGTGACAATACTGGTGCAATTGCCTTGGCAAAGGAATCCAGATTTCACAAAAGGACCAAACACATCAAGAGACGCTTCAACTCCATCCGGGATTTAGTCCAGGTGGGAGACATAGAGATTTGCAAGATACATACGGATCTGAACGTTGCAGACCCGTTGACTAAGCCTCTTCCACGAGCAAAACATGATCAGCACCAAGGCTCCATGGGTGTTAGAATCATTACAGTGTAATCTAGATTATTGACTCTAGTGCAAGTGGGAGACTGAAGGAAATATGCCCTAGAGGCAATAATAAAGTTATTATTTATTTCCTTATATCATGATAAATGTTTATTATTCATGCTAGAATTGTATTAACCGGAAACATAATACATGTGTGAATACATAGACCAACAGAGTGTCACTAGTATGCCTCTACTTGACTAGCTCGTTAATCAAAGATGGTTATGTTTCCTAACCATGAACAAAGAGTTGTTATTTGATTAACGAGGTCACATCATTAGTTGAATGATCTGATTGACATGACCCATTCCATTAGCTTAGCACCCGATCGTTTAGTATGTTGCTATTGCTTTCTTCATGACTTATACATGTTCCTATAACTATGAGATTATGCAACTCCCGTTTACCGGAGGAACACTTTGGGTACTACCAAACGTCACAACGTAACTGGGTGATTATAAAGGAGTACTACAGGTGTCTCCAATGGTAGATGTTGGGTTGGCGTATTTTGAGATTAGGGTTTGTCACTCCGATTGTCGGAGAGGTATCTCTGGGCCCTCTCGGTAATACACATCACATAAGCCTTGCAAGCATTATAACTAAGATGTTAGTTGTGAGATGATGTATTACGGAACGAGTAAAGAGACTTGCCAGTAACGAGATTGAACTAGGTATTGGATACCGACGATCGAATCTCGGGCAAGTAACATACCGATGACAAAGGGAACAACGTATGTTGTTATGCGGTCTGACCGATAAAGATCTTCGTAGAATATGTAGGAGCCAATATGGGCATCCAGGTCCCGCTATTGGTTATTGACCGGAGACGTGTCTCGGTCATGTCTACATTGTTCTCGAACCGTAGGGTCCGCGCGCTTAACGTTACGATGACAGTTATTATGAGTTTATGCATTTTGATGTACCGAAGGTTGTTCGGAGTCCCGGATGAGATCACGGACATGACGAGGAGTCTCGAAATGGTCGAGACATAAAGATTGATATATTGGAAGCCTATGTTTGGACATAGGAAGTGTTCCGGGTGAAATCGGGATTTTACCGGAATACCGGGAGGCTTACCGGAACCCCCCGGGAGACTAATGGGCCTATTGGGCCTTAGTGGAAAAAGAGAAAAGGGGCAGCCCATAGCTGGCCGGCGCCCCCCCCCTTTCCCCAAGTCCTAGTAGGACTAGGAGAAGGCCCCCCCCCTCTCTCTCCTTTCCCCCCGAGAGTCCTAATTGGAATAGGATTGGAGGGGGGAGTCCTACTCCCGGTAGGAGTAGGACTCCCCTGCGCCTCCCTCTCCCTGGCCGGCCGGCCCCCCTTCCTCCAACCTTTATATACGGGGGCAGGGGACACCCCAAGACACACAAGTTGATCCTTGAGATCGTTCCTTAGCCGTGTGCGGTGCCCCCTGCCACCAAATTCCACCTCGATCATACCATTACAGTGCTTAGGCGAAGCCCTGCGTCGGTAGTACATCAAGATCGTCACCACGCCGTCGTGCTGACGGAACTCTTCCTCGACGCTTTGCTGGATCGGAGCCCGAGGAACGTCATCGAGCTGAACGTGTGCTAAGAACTCGGAGGTGCCGGAGTAACGGTGCTTGGATCGGTCGGATCGGAAAGAAGACGTACGACTACTTCCTCTACGTTGTGTGATTGCTTCCGCAGTCGGTCTGCGTTGGTACGTAGACAACACTCTCCCCTCTCGTTGCTGTGCATCACCATGATCTTGCGTGTGCGTAGGAAAATTTTCGAAATTACTGCGTTCCCCAACATGTTCATCTCGGCATCCGCAAATCTGGTAGATAGTGTCCTTGAGGTCTTCTTGATAAACTTCTCCAATGCGTCCTATGGTGATATGGGCTGCCATGCTCTTTCCTAGACTCCAAGTTGGTGCATTGAAAACACTATCTATGGGCTTCGTGATTGGCGCGAATGTCCTTCCCGGAACATGAGCTTGAATCTTCCAGCGCTCCTCTTCAGGTAGAGTGGCGTTGAAGGTTCCCGTGAAGCTTGGTAATCCAATGTTTAGGTACTTGGTGACTTCCTTCAAGTGAAATCCAAAAGGTGTGCCTTCATCCGGTTGAGCATACTTAATCTTCGTTTCCTTCATCCTAAAAGAGTAGAAAAGATGAGGAGTTAGAAAATGAGGAGAGAATAGTGATCTATGGTTTTAACTTAGTGGTCGTGTCCTATAGTCAGCGTGTGCTCTGATACCATCTCTGTAGCGACCAGACTCGAATGGATCAAGTCTACTGTGCTCCGGTGTCATCCCTGGATCAGTAATGCTGACACCACATAGTACTTCGAAGGATTTATAGCAGAGTGGCAATCACACGCTTATTACATTGATGTATCAAAAGAGAACTTATTACATAAATATGGCTTAAGGCCATCTAACAACGATAACAGCGGAAGACTCGGAAGATAAATGGGTCCATCAACTCCAACGGCATCACTGAGTATAGAACCACGACCTAAAAGCACCTCAATCGTCGTCTGAAAAGTCTGCAACATTAACGTTGCAGCCCGAAACGGGTCAGCACATGGAATATGCTGGCAAGGTAACACATAGAGAGTAATGGAATGTAACAGCTAAACTATATGCATATTTGGCCGGTGGAAAGCGCTATGGTTACTGTTTTGCGTAAAGCCAGTTTTTCCCTACTGCAAAGGAATAAATTTATTTAACTATAATGGTGGTTGTTAAACATTGAGAATGGTTGACAGCATTCTCAATCCCAATTAAAAGTAATTAAAACCCAACAATATTAATTAGAAGTAACATGATGAGATTCACATGATATTCAAGTACTAGATACTCAAGATGTCCATAACCGGGGACACGGCTAATCATGATTAGTTTATTACACTCTGCAGAGGTTTGCGCACTTTTCCCCACAAGACCCGATCGCCTCCATTGGATTTCTCGCACTACTGGTGTTTGAGAAACGGATGACCGAGACATAGTCTTTCAAAAGCGCTAGCACCTTACGATGGAGTAGACCGTACCACCTACATCCCCTACATCTGCTAGTCTACCCCTATAAGAGTTTGCACGACTTAGTCAACTATGCCAGAGCCCATAATGGCTTGTGGCTGCACACGGAAGTATTTAGCATGAAAGATCTTATGATCCCTTTGAGCCTGGGTGGCGGTCCAAAGAAAAACAGGCAAGTCCTGATAGACATCAGGTGCCTCAATCCACCCAGATGTGTGTTTAAGTTGCCACCTTAGATAAACCCTTAAAATTATCAATCTCACATCTATCATGGATATCACTCACCCAATCCACGTCTACTAGCATAGCATGGCATAATAAGCAAACGTAGAAGTAACTCCCAAAGGTTTCATAGTAAACAGGTAATAGGTACTACCTCATCTACTTCCCGTCCCACAATTTATTAGATCCTAATCATGCAATGTGTGAGGATGGATCTAATGCAATAAAACTGGGTTGTAGAAAAGGTATGATCAAAGTGTTACTTGCCTTGCTGATGATCCGCGAGTCCTAGAGATTCAAAGTAACAAGCTGCGCAATCCGGGTAATCTATCGCAGACAAACAACAAGCACACAATAAGTACTCAACTAATGCACAGGTAAAACTCGAACAAGAGATCGAACCAGATAGTTCAACTTAAGAACTCCGGTTGCAAAGAGAGAAAGAACCGAACAAAGAAACCGAAAACAAACGGCGAAAGAGAACAACTCGGTTCTAGCAAGTTGAAACTAGGTCAAATTTTACCGTAGCAAAAACTTAGTTAAAGTTGATTAGACAGAACAGCAGTTTCGAAACGAAACTCCAGGCGCTTGAATCACCTGATTCCGATAAACGAGCGAGAAGATAGACTAGAAAGAAAATCGGATCTGAGATCGCGATCGCGGAATAAATCCGACGAAAAGAAAAAGAAGAACGGTTAAACGAACGGACATTTGTTAACCTAGAAGAATCCGGTGATCACGTTCGTTAGGACGAACGGTCCGGCGAACGGTCTCTAGGCAACTAAATCGGAAAAGAAAACGAATCCGGTCTAGGGTTTCGGAAAAGAAAACCGAACGAAAAACCGATCTAGAAAACTAATCGGAAGAGAAGAAAAGAATCGGAACGATTTAGAAGAAAATCGAACCAAGGGGAGAAAAAGAGACGCGGGGCAACCTCGGCGAGGCTCCGGCGAATGGGGCTCCCGCGGCGGCGGCGTTGGGCGGCGGCGGCGTGGGC
Organism: Triticum monococcum; assembly: GCA_034509565.1. Classification (NCBI taxonomy): domain Eukaryota; kingdom Viridiplantae; phylum Streptophyta; class Magnoliopsida; order Poales; family Poaceae; genus Triticum; species Triticum monococcum. Next base: position 145,027,770 of record CM067846.1, on the reverse strand, counting down.
AAGGGGCGGCGGCGGCGGTGGCGCAGGGCGGCGCGCGGCAAGGTGCGGCGGCGGCGCGGGGCAAGGCGCGGCTCGGGGCTTGGGGTTTGAGGGCTTGGTGATGTGGGTTTAGAGGGGGGGTGAGTATTTATATTGGGGAGGGGAGAGATTACTTGGGGGAGGGAACAAGAAATAGAGTAGGAGAAGGAAAGAAAGAAAGAGAGGAAAGAGGAGAGGAGAGTCCTACTAGGACTCTGCCTAGAGGGCGGCGGCGGCGGCCTTGGGCGCCTGGCGCTGGCGCGGCGCGCGGGAGAGGCCCGGCCGGCTGGGCCTTTGGCCCAAGCGGCGCTGCGAAGATTTTTTTTAAATGGTTTCGCGCGCAGAAAAACAAAAGAAAAGAGAACTAAACGAACTCCAAAACTGCTAAAGTAAATTTTCCCCGACTCCTAAAAATGAGTCGAACAAAATGAACTTTACTCCGGGCCTATAATGCAATTTTTTTTGAAAACGCGCATTTTCCCTATCCAAATAAAAGGCAAATAAACTCCGACAAAACCAATGATCCTCTTTTCAAGATTTGAGAAAAACTCAAATATGAAAATAACGAAATCTCCAACTCTCTCCGAGGGTCCTTGAGTTGCGTGAAATTTCTAGGGTCAACCAAAATGCAAGAAAATATGATATGCATGATGATCTAGTGTATAACATTCCAAATTGAAAATTTGGGATGTTACAGCAATGCCCAACATTGGTTTTACCGTTCGCCACCTAGCCTCTTTTTCCCTTGGGTTTCGCGGACTCAAGGGTCATCTTTCTTTTAACCCCCCCGGGCCAGTGCTCCTCGGAGTGTTGGTCCGAACTGAGCTGCCTGCGGGGCCACCTCGGGGAAACTTGAGGGTTGGTTTTACTCATAGCTAGTCTCATCTGAGTGTGCCTTGAGAACGAGATATGTGCAGCTCCTATCGGGATTTGTCGGCACATTCGGGCGGTGTTGCTGGACTTGTTTTACCCTATCGAAATGTCTTGTAGAACCGGGATACAGAGTCTGATCGGAATGTCTCGGGAGGAGGTCTATTCCTTCGTTGACCGTGAGAGCTTGTGATGGGCTAAGTTGGGACACCCCTGCAGGGATTTGAACTTTCGAAAGCCGTGCCCGCGGTTATGGGCAGATGGGAATTTGTTAATGTCCGGTTGTAGAAAACCTGAAGTTGACCTTAATTAAAATGCATCAACCGCGTGTGTAACCGTGATGGTCTCTTTCCGGCGGAGTCCGGGAAGTGAACACGGTGTTGGAGTTATGCTTGACGTAGGTTGTTTTAGGATCACTTCTTGATCATACTTTTATCAACCGTGCTTTGCCTTCTCTTCCCGCTCTCATTTGTGTATGTTAGCCATCATATATGCTAGTCGCTTGCTGCAGCTCCACCTCATACCTTTACCTTACCCATAAGCTTAAATAGTCTTGATCGCGAGGGTGCGAGATTGCCGAGTCCCCGTGGCTCACAGATACTTCCAAAACCAGCTTGCAGGTGCCGATGAGTCTGTGGAGATGACGCAACCAAGCTCAGGAGGAGCTCGTTGAAGACCTTGTCCTTGGTGTTGTTTCGTTCTAGTTGATCCGTAGTGGAGCCCAGTTGGGGTCGATCGAGGACCTTGTCGCATTTGGGGTTCATATTTTATTTTGGGTTCCGTAGTCGGACCTTGATTGTATTTGGATGATGTAATGCTTTATTCATGTAACTGTGTGAAGTGGCGATTGTAAGCCAACTATGTATCTTTTCCCTTATGTATTACATGGGTTGTGTGAAGATTACCTCACTTGCGACATTGCTTTCAATGCGGTTATGCCTCTAAGTCGTGCTTCGACACGTGGGAGATATAGCCGCATCGAGGGCGTTACACCCCCAGGCACGCCCTGCACCCTCGTGGACCCCCTGTTGCTCCACCGACATACTCCTTCCTCCTATATATACCTACGTACCCCCAAACTACCAGATACAGAGCCAAAACCCTAATTCCACCGCCGTAACTTTCTGTATCCACGAGATCCCATCTTGGGGCCTGTTCCGGAGCTCCGTCGGAGGGGGCATCGATCACGGAGGGCTTCTACATCAACACCATAGCCTCTACGATGAAGTGTGAGTAGTTTACTTCAGACCTACAGGTCCATAGTAATTAGCTAGATGGCTTCTTCTCTCTTTTTGGATCTCAATACAAAGTTCTCCCCCTCTCTTGTGGAGATCTATTCGATGTAATCTTCTTTTGCGGTGTGTTTGTTGAGACCAATGAATTGTGCGTTTATGATCAAGTTTATCTATGAACAATATTTGAATCTTCTCTGAATTCTTTTATGTATGATTGGTTATCTTTGCAAGTCTCTTCGAATTATCAGTTTGGTTTGGCCTACTAGATTGATCTTTCTTGCAATGGGAGAAGTGCTTAGCTTTGGGTTCAATCTTGTGGTGTCCTTTCCCAGTGACAGTAGGGGCAGCAAGGCACGTATTGTATTGTTGCCATCGAGGATAACAAGATGGGGTTTATTTCATATTGCATGAGTTTATCCCTCTACATCATGTCATCTTGCTTAATGCGTTACTCTGTTCTCTTGAACTTAATACTCTAGATGCATGTTGGATAGCGGTCGATGTGTGGAGTAATAGTAGTAGATGCAGGCAGGAGTCGGTCTACTTGTCTCAGACGTGATGCCTCTTGAGAGAAGCCACTAGTAAAACCTATGGCCCCCGGGTCTATCTTCCATCATATTAATCTTCTAATACTTAGTTATTTCTTTTGCCTTTTATTTTACTTTGCATCTTTATCATAAAAATACCAAAAATATTATCTTATTATATCTATCAGATCTCACTCTCGTAAGTGACAGTGTAGGGATTGACAACCCCTTATCGCGTTGGTTGCGAGGATTTATTTGTTTGTGTAGGTGCGAGGGACTCATGCGTGGCCTCCTATTGGATTGATACCTTGGTTCTCAAAAACTGCGGAAAATACTTACGCTACTTTGCTGCATCACTGTGGCGCCTCCGATTCAATCGTACACTAATCATACACGCAAACGTGTACGATCAAGACCAGGGACTCATGGGAAGATATCACAACACAACTCTACAAATAAAATAAGTCATACAAGCATCATATTACAAGCCAGGGGGCCTCGAAGGCTCGAATACAAGAGCTCAATTATAGACGAGTCAGCGGAAGCAACAATATCTGGGTACAGACATAAGTTAAACAAGGTTGCCTTAAGAAGGCTAGCACAAACTGGGATACATGTCGAAAGAGGCGCATGCCTCCTGCCTGGGATACTCCTAAACTACTCTTGGTTGTCGTCAGCGGGCTGCACGTAGTAGTAGGCACCTCTCGAGTAGTAGTAGTCGTCGTCGACGGTGGCGTCTGGCTCCTGGACTCCATCGTCTAGTCACAGCAATCGGGTATAGAAAGGGGGAAAAGAGGGAGCAAAGCAACCGTGAGTGCTCATCCAAAGTACTCGCAAGCAAGGAGCTACACTACATATGTATGCAATGGTATCAAATGGAATAAGGGTATCATATGTGGACTGAACTGCAGAATGTCGGAACAAGAGGGGGATAGCTAGTCCTATCGAAGACTACGCTTCTGGTAACCTCCATCTTGCAGCATGAGAAGAGAGTAGATGGTAAGTTCACCAAGTAGCATCGCATAACATAATCCTAACTGATGATCCTCCCCTCGTCGCCCTATGAAAGAGCGATCACTGGTTGTATCTGGCACTTGGAAGGGTGTGTTTTAATAAGTATCCGGTTCTAGTTGTCATAAGGTCAAGGTACAACTCCAAGTCATCCTGTTACTGAAGATCATGACTATTCGAATAGATTAACTTCCCTGCAGGGGTGCACCACATTTCCCAACACGCTCGATCCCCTTTGTCCGGACACACTTTCCTGGGTCATGCCCGGCCTCAGAAGATCAACACGTCGCAGCCTACCTAGGCACAACAGAGAGGTCCGCACGCCGGTCTAAATCCTATGTGCGCAAGGGTCTGGGTCCATCGCCCATTGCACACTTGCACGTTGCGAACGCGCCCGACGAGCAGACCCTACAACCTCCATTACAAAGGAAGTTGCGTTACGCGGTCCAACCCGGCGCGCGCCGCTCAGTCACTGACGTCACGAAGGCTTCGGCTGATACCACGACGTCGAGTGCCCATAACTGTTGCCGCATAGTTGGTTAGTACGTATAGGCCAGTAGCCAAACTCAGATCAAATACCAAGATCACGTTAAGCGTGTTATCTTGAAGTAACCACGGACGCCGACCAAGACCAGGCCCACCTCTCTCCTAGGTGGTCTCAACCTGCCCTGTCACTCCGCCACCATGTAACAGTCGGGGGCCTTCGGGAACTCAGGCCCACCTCTACCGGGATGGAGCCACCTGCCCCTTCAGCCTCCAACATCGGAATCACTCGCGGGTACTCCTACGAGCCGACCCGACTTTAGTCACCACATGTATAGCATGTATATATATATGTATAAGTATATACCCGTGATCACCTCCCAAGTGATCACGACCCAATAGCATAGCATGGCAGACGGACAAGAATATAGGGCCACTGATGATAAACTAGCATCCTATACTAGCATCAGGATTGCAGGTAAAGGTAACAACAGAAATAGCAAGGACATGCTATGCATCAGGATAGGATTAACGGAAGAAGTAACATGCTACACTACTCTAATGCAAGCAGTAGAGAAGAATAGGCGATATCTGGTGATCAAGTGGGGAGGGGGGGGGGGGGCTTGCCTGGTTGCTCTGGCAAGAGAGAGGGGTCGTCAACACCGTAGTCGTACCGGGTAGCAGCAGCGTCAGTCTCGGTGTCTAGCGAGAGAAGAGGGGGAAGAAACAATAAATATTAAGCAAACAGATGCATAGCGATGCATGACATGACAAGTAGCGGTGCTAGGGGTGCCCTAACGCGGTAAGAGGTGGTGATACAGGCGAAGGGGGGGGGACATTCGGGAAAGTATCCCTGGTGTTTCGCGTTTTCGGACAGATGAACCGGAGGGGGAAAGTTGCGTGTTTGCTATGCTAGGGATGTGTGGCCGACGAACGGAGAGTGTATCTGTATTCGTCTCGTCGTTCTGAGCAACTTTCATGTACAAAGTTATTCCATCTCAGCTACAAATTATTTTATATTAATTTTTAAAGATTTAATTCATTTTCTAATTTATTTTATTTCGAAAATTTAATGTTAAATTGCTAGATGTACCCAGCACATTGTACTCAAAAATGTACACTGGCTGACATGTGGGACCAGGGGACCCAGTTGACCGGTCAACAGGGGGTGGCCCCCCTGTCATTGACTGCCTAGTTAACTAATAGGATTAGTTAGACTAATTAAGTAGTCAATAGGTTAATTAACATGATTAATTAGGTTAATTAAATTAATTAATTAATTAATTTAATTATTATTTACTTTACATTTCTTATTCTTTTTTTAACATTCTCAGGGGCTGGGGCCTCCTTGTCATAGGCCCACGGGCACTAACGAGCACCGGGTTCACGGGCATACGAGCGACTGGACCAGGGCGCTGGCGTCGCCCGGGCGAAGACCGAGCCCGACCTGGGGTCAAGGCGAGGCCTGCGAGTGGCAGGGGCGGGAGGCCACACGGGGCAGGGCGCGCCCGCGGGCGAAGCGAAGCGGGACGACGGACGGCGCGGTGGCCGCGAGCAGCGCGCGGGCGGCAGAGGCCAGCGATGACGGGCGGCGAGCGTGCTGGCCGCGGCGGAGGAGCCGGTGGCAGCCGCAGGGCAAAGGGGCACGGGTGCGTGCGCGTGCGGTCTGCGCGACGACGACAGGCGTGACGATGAGGCCAGGCGTGGCTGGGGAGAGCTGCGCGAGGACGTGGTCGAGGTGCGCCTGGGGCGCGAGTAGTGCCGCAAGGCGAGGAGCGGGCGCGCGCGCGAAGGGAGGGTAGCGTGGCCGAGCGCGTGTGGAGCAGAGGCAGGGAAGCAGAGAGCACAACGGGGGCCGTCGAGGCCGCAGGCGAGCGCGGAGCCGCGCGGGTGCGGGACGGCGTGCACGACGATGTCCGACAGGGGGAAAGGGGAGTACGAGGAGAGGGAGGTGCTCACGGTGATGGCGTAGGGAACTGGCAGCGGGCTCGAGGAAGAGTCGGGGAGGTCCAGCGAGGAGGCATTGGCGACGGGGAAGGGGAGCGCCGGCGAAGGAGAGGACCATGGTGATGGCGTTCGACGATGGGTCGCAGGGGGGTTCAAGCGGCGCGGTCGATCCCACGAGGGAGAGGCGTGGGAGATCCGGGGATGGCAGCGGGCACCGGGGCGCCGACGAGGTGCGGCGGGGTGGCACGCGACATCGGCGGGGTCGGGGGTGCACTTGCCCCGATCCCGATCCAGAAGGGGAAGGAGAGGAGCGAGGCGTGGGGTGGTGTAACGCCCTCGATGCGGCTATATCTCCTACGTGTTGAAGCACGACTTAGAGGCATAACCGCATTGAAAGCAATGTCGCAAGTAAGGCAATCTTCACAACATCCCATGTAATATAGATAATAAAAGGGGAAGGTACATAGTTGGCTTACACTTGCCACGTCAAACAAAGTACATAAATAGCATTACATCATCCAAACACTCATGGCCCGACTATGGTGCCAAAATAAAAGATCAACCCAACATGCGACACGGTCCCGATCGCCCCAACTGGGCACCACTACTGATCCTCAGGGAAAGACACATAGTAACGGCGTGAGTCCTCGTCAAACTCCCACTTGAGCTGAAGGGCGTCATCTGGAACGGAGTCATCAGGCCCTGCATCTTGTTTGGAAATAAACTGTGAGCCACAGGGACTCAGCAATCTCGCACCCTCGTGATCAAGACTATTTAAGCTTATGGGTAAGGCAAGGTAATATGTGGAGCTGCAACAAGCAACTAGCATATATGGTGGCTAATCCGTTCGCAAAAGAGAGCGAGAAGAGAGGGCAAAGCACGAACGAATAACTAGAGAACAACCTGCGGCAAGCATTACTCCAACACCGTGTTCACTTCCCGGACTTCGCCGAGAATAGACCATCACGGTAACACACACAGTTGATTCATTTTAATTAAGTTAAGGTTCAAGTTATGTACAATCAGACATTAACACATTCCCATCTGCCCATAACCGCGGGCACGGCTTTCGAAAGTTCGAATCCCTGTAGGGGAGTCCCAACTTAGCCCATGACAAGCTCTCACGGTCAACGAAGGATATACCTTCTCCCGAGACATTCCGATCAGACTCGGTATCCCGGTTCTACAAGACACTTCGACAAGTTAAAACAAATCCAGCAACACCGCCCGAATGTGCCGACAAATCCCGATAGGACCTGCACATATCTCGTTCTCAGGGCACAAACGGATAAGCAATCCGTACAACTAAAACCAGCCCTCGAGTTTCCCCGAGGTGGCGCTGCAAGGGGCTCTAGGTTGGACCAACACTCAGAGGAGCACTGGCCCCGGGGGGGGGGGGGGGGGGTTAAATAAGATGACCCTCGGGCTCCGAAAACCCGAGGGAAAAGAGGCTAGGTTGCAAATGGTAAAACCAAGGTTGGGCATTGCTGGAAGTTTTATTCAAGGCGAACTATCAAGGGGTTCCCATTATTACCCAACCGCGTAAGGAACGCAAAATCCCGGAACATAACACCGATATGACGGAAACTAGGGCGGCAAGAGTGGAACAAAACACTAGGAAAAAGGCCGAGCCTTCCACCCTTTACCAAGTATATAGATGCATTAAGATAACAAGATAATATAATGATATCCCAACAAGTAAAATAATGTTCCAACAAGGAACGGCCTCCAATCTTCACCTGCAAGTAGCAACGCTATAAGAGGGGCTGAGCAAAGCGGTAACATAGCCAATCAACGGTTTGCTAGGACATGGTGGGTTAGAGGTTTGACATGGCAATTGGGAGGCATGATAAGCAAGTGGTAGGCATCGTAGCATAGGCATAGCAAAAGAGCGAGCATCTAGCAAAGCAAAGATCGAAGTGATTTCGAGGGTATGGTCATCTTGCCTACAAAGTTGTCAGAGTTGACTGGATCCTCGAAAGCAAACTCAACGGGCTCCTCGTTAGTGAACTCGTCTCCCGGCTCTACCCAAGCAAGACAAAACAAGCAACAAGAACACAATCAACCACATGCAAAGCTCAAACAACATGATGCAAACAGGTTATGCTATGCGGGATGCGATATGTGATGCATATGCAAGATTTGACAAGGAATGAATGAACTTGGCCTCAACATGGAAATCCAAGTGTGCCACTGGAAAGGTGAGATGATTTTGGTTGAAATCGATATAAAGAACTCCGGAATCGGATGCACGGTTTGGAAATGGCAAGCGATTCAAATTATGGCACCGGTCTGCGATAAACAGCAAGTAGCCATCTAAATGCAACAGGACAAACATGCTACATCACTCAAACATGGCAACAAATTACATGGCAGGGATCCATTCATGATGCTTAACAAAAGATGAACACTGAGCTACGTCCAATTCATCCATTAACAGGTTCAAACAAGCATGGCAAAAGTGCAATTGGTAAACAGGTTTCAGACTTAGTGAAATTAACACTTGTCTGGAATTTCAGATCAGGTAGCACACTTTGGAGCAAGAAAACTATATGCTACAGGAACTTAACATGGCAAAGTAAGGCATGGCATGGAGCTACTCAAAAAGCTTAACAAAAGTCCCTTAGTGACCTTGAGCCAAAAGGGATCAGAAAATACAATTGCAAGCACGTGAACATGGCAAAAACATAATCAGATCACAGACTTAGAGAAAACTGGAACATGCAAATCAGATATCAAGTAGGCATATTTACGAGCTCGATGCACTCACTACAGAGCATGTCATGGCAATCTAAGCATACACCCATCAAGAAGACACATTATACAAGCTAGACATGGCAAGAAAAATAACATAGCATGCACAGATCAACTACAACTCCCTCGGCAAAATCGCTAACAAGTAGACAATCTGCCCAGATTCACAAAATAGCAAAAGTAGAGCTCGATTGACTCAATCTAGGTTGCTCCATAATTGCAAACAAAGACATGGATGGATAGAACACTACAAGATTAACAAATCATCCTTACTGATCATCCTCAAAAGAAGCACGGATCACTAGGAAACAACATGAACATATGGCATAATGATAAAAACAGATCAAGGACTTAGTGGAAATGCTAAGTCCCTGAAATCAGCATTAACGAATGCACCACTTTGCAAGCTTGTGCTAGTCACCACAAACATCACCAAAATACATGGGTTGCACCTCTGGGAAGATGGCAAAGCATATAACAAAACTCATATAGAGCTCAGGGGCATATCATGCACACAGTAATCATGGCAAAAATGACAAATAGCTATTTGGAGCAGCAGATCTGGCAATTATCTCAAATAGCATTCTTCCAACAGCATTTCGGGCATCAAGATGAACTCAGATGAAACTGATGCAATGTGATGAAATGATGTACTCTCTGAGATGAACATTTTGATATGCTATTTGCCCAAAACTGATCTACGGATGCAAAGTTACGGCACGATGAACATGGCAATTTAATTAGGGACTTAGGGAAAAAAAAGGAGGTCAACCCCTAGGGTTTCCAGATCTGGATCACCAGCACGGTTTTCGAAGCAGCTCGCCGGAGTTCTTGCACGGGGTCGTCGGAGTAGAGGTTCCCGGGCCGGATCTCGCCGGATCCGGGCGGCGGGGGCTCCGGCGAGGGAGGAAGAGGCGGCGCGGGCGAGACCGGTGACCGGCGCCGGAGGACGGGGCGGCGCGCGAAGCACGTCGGCGACAATGGCGGCGGCGGTGCGGCAGAGAGGCTGGTAGCGGCCGACGCTACCCGGAGGCGGCGCGCGACCCGAGCGAGGCGCGGGCCTCGGCGGCGGCGGCTTCGGGCCGGGGGGGCACTGCCTGGGCCCCGGCGGGCCGGTGCGGCGATGTGGGCGCGCAGGCGGCGGGCGAACCGGGCGATGAAACATGGCGTCGGCGGGCGGACCGGACACGTCCGACCTGCGGAAATTCGTCCGGCGGCGGTGGATGGAGTGGATCTAGGGTTTCAGGAGAGGGGAACCGAGAATTTCGAAGGAGGGGCTATATATAGGCATAGAGGGAGCTAGGAGAGTCCAAATGAGGTGCGGTTTTCGGCCACACGGTCGTGATCGAATGCTCTAGATGATGGAGAGGGTTTTGGTGGGTTTTGGGCCAAAATGGAGGGGTGTTGGGCTGCAACACACACAAGGCCTTTTCAGTCCCTCGGTTAACCGTTGGAGCATCAAACGAAGTCCAAATGGTACGAAACTTGACAGACGGTCTACCGGTAGTAAACCAAGGCCGCTTGGCAAGTCTCGGTCCAATCCGGAAATGTTTAACCCCCACACACGAAAGGAAGGTAGAAATGACCACCGGAGGAGAACGGAGCGCCGGAATGCAAAACGGACAACGGGGAAAATGCTGGGATGCATGAGACGAACACGTATGCAAATGCAATGCACATGATGACATGATATGAGATGCATGACAACGGCAACAACACACGGAGACAAAAACCCGAACCCAAGAAAATAAAATAACGTAACGCCGGAAACGGCAAGAGTTGGATTACATATTAGGTAAATCATATCCGGGGTGTTACAACACTCCACCACTACGAAAGGATCTCGTCCCGAGATCTAGGACTGGAAGAACGCCGGGTACTCAGAACAGAGGTGATCCTCGCGTTCCCAGGTGGCTTCACTGTCGGAATGGTGTGACCACTTGACTTTGAGGAATTTGATTGACTTATTGCGAGTCTTGCGTTCAGTCTCTTCAAGAATTGTAACGGGGTGCTCACGATAAGAGAGACCTTCTTGGAGCTCAATATCTTCGAAGTTGACGGTGTGTTCAGGTGTCTTGAAGCACTTGCGGAGCTGAGAGACATGGAACATGTCATGCACATTTGCAAAGTCTGAAGGAAGCTCGAGTTGATAGGCGAGATCGCCTCTCTTGCTGATGATCTTGAAAGGTCCCACGTATCTAGGGGCAAGCTTCCCTTTGATACCGAAGCGACAAGTACCTTTCATAGGAGAGATGCGGAGGTAAACATGATCTCCGATCTCAAAAGCCAAATCACGGTGCTTACTATCATAGTAGCTCTTCTGGCGCGATTGCGCTGCTTTGAGGTTATGTCGAATGACTTTACACATTTCCTCTGCCTCTGTGATTAAGTCATTTCCCAGAAGTTGACGTTCACTGGTTTCAGACCAGTTGAGAGGGGTACGACACTTCCTGCCATACAGAATTTCGAATGGGGCCTTGCCCGAACTTGCTTGAAAACTGTTGTTGTAGGAGAATTCAGCATATGGAAGACAATCCTCCCACTTCATGCCGAAGGAGATCACACAAGCCCTGAGCATATCTTCAAGAATCTGGTTGACACGCTCGACTTGACCGCTAGTTTGAGGATGGAAAGCTGTACTGAAGGGGATGTTGGTGCCCATGGCCTTCTGAAAAGACTCCCAAAACTTGGAGGTAAAGATGCTGCCACGGTCTGAAGAGATCACCTGTGGAATACCGTGCAGCGAGACAATCCGAGAGGTATACAGCTCCGCCAATTGAGCTGCAGTGATAGACTCTTTGATAGGCAGAAAGTGAGCCACTTTCGTGAGTTTGTCGATGACAACGAATATAGCATCATTGCCACGCTTGGACTTTGGAAACCCAGTCACGAAGTCCATCTCAATGTGGTCAAACTTCCATTCTAGAATGGCAAGAGGTTGGAGGAGACCAGCTGGCCTTTGGTGTTCTGCCTTCACTCTTCTGCAGACATCACACTCATTCACGAACTGAGCAATCTTGCGCTTCATTCGAGTCCACCAATAAGCCTGCTTGAGGTCCTGATACATCTTCGTACTCCCAGGGTGGATGGAGAGGAGTGAATTGTGAGCCCTGTTCATGATCACTTTACGAAGATCACCTTTGGGCACAACAATACGATCCTCGAAGAAGAGAGTATCCTTGTCATCAAGGCGGTAGCACTTGTACTTGGGTTGACTCTTGGCAATCCTAATCTTCACCTTTTTCACCATAGCATCAAGAAGCTGAGCCTAGCGAATCTGGTCTTCCAAGGTAGGAGAGACTTGAAGGTTGGCGAGGAAACCTTGAGGAACAACTTGCAGATTGAATTTGCGGAAAGCTTCACAAAGCTCGGGTTGATAATGCTTGAGAATCAGACTGTTGCAATAAGCCTTCCTGCTCAATGCGTCAGCAATCACATTGGCCTTGCCTGGAGTATACTCGATACTCGGATTATACTCTTGAATCATTTCGACCCATCGAGTCTGCCTGAGGTTGAGATTAGGCTGAGTGAAGATGTACTTGAGACTCTTGTGGTCAGTGAAGATGTGCACTTTTCTTCCCAATAAGAGATGTCTCCAAGTCAAAAGAGCATGCACAATTGCCGCCAACTCGAGGTCATGAGTGGGGTAGTTCTTCTCGTTGGGCTTCAACTGGCGAGAGGTATAAGCCACAACTTTCTTCTCTTGCATCAACACTGCACCAAGACCTTGAAGAGAGGCATCGCAAAAGACCTCGAACGGTTTGGATTCATCAGGAGGAGTCAGAACTGGAGCAGTGACCAATTTCTCTTTCAAAGTGTTGAAAGCGATGTCACATTCCGGAGACCAAACATACTTGACGTGCTTCTAGAGAAGGTTTGAAAGAGGCTTCACGATCTTAGAAAAGTTTTCAACGAACCTTCGATAGTAGCTTGCGAGACCGAGGAAGCTACGGAGTTGCTTCATGTTCTGAGGTGGTTCCCAATTCACAATTGCAGACACCTTCTCATGATTCACCGCAATGCCCTTGGCAGAGATGATATGCCCAAGATAAAGAACCTCATCGAGCCAAAACTCGCACTTGGAGAACTTGGCATAGAACTGGTGTTCCCTGAGCTTATCGAGTACCAAACGCAAGTGCTTGGCATGATCTTCCTTGTTCTTTGAAAAGACCAGAATGTCGTCGAGATAGACCAAAACAAAGTCATTGGTGTAGGCGTTGAAGATGAAGTTCATCATGCGAGAGAAAGTCGGAGGAGCGTTGACGAGGCCAAAAGACATGACCGTGTATTCATATGAACCATAGCTTGTCCTGAAAGCCGTCTTGGGAATATCTTGCTCATGAATTCGAATCTGGTGATAACCCATGCGGAGATCAAGCTTGGAGAATACTTGGGCACCTTTGAGTTGTTCTAACAACTCGTTGATGTTGGGAAGTGGGTACTTGTTCTTGATAGTCTTCTTGTTCAATGGACGGTAGTCAACACAAAGTCGGTCCGTTCCATCCTTCTTCTTCACAAAAAGAACTCCACAACCCCATGGAGAGGAACTAGGTCGAATGAGACCCATTCGCTCTTGAATATCGAGTTGCTTCTTCAGCTCCTTCAACTCTTTAGGTCCGAGCTTGTAAGGACGCTTGCAAACCGGTTCCGTGCCAGGCTCAAGATCGATGACGAATTCAACTGGCCGGTGCAGAGGCATTCCTGGAAGCTCTTCTGGAAAGACATCTTGATATTCGCAAACGACTGGGATTTGCGAGATGGCATCCAGTTCACCCTTCTCATTTAGAGAAAACAGACGGATGGTATCATCACGAGCGGTAAAGACAATTACATCCTCAGACGAATGAGTCAATTGAATCTGCCTGGCTGCACAATCAAGCTGAGCCTTGTGCTTAGAAAGCCAATCCATTCCGAGAATAAGATCAATATCCGAGTCACCAAGAACATTTGGAAAGGACAAGAACTTATAGTCACCCAAAGTGATAGTAATATCCGGAACACATACTCGAGATGTCATTTGACGGGTCAGAGAGACAATAGCCAACGGTTTCGGCAACACTTGAGTAACAAAATCATGCTTAGATGCAAAAGGTATCGAGATGAAACAATGCGATGCACCAGTGTCAAAAAGAACTCTTGCAGGAATATCGTTAACAGGAAGGTTACCCATGATGACATCTGACGAATCCTCTGCCTAAGCTGCATTCACCATGTTGACCTTGGCATACTTGGGGTTATGCTTGACCACAGCTGTACTTGCCGATCTCATAGGAGGAGGAGGAGGGAGACGCCTCTGATTGAAGCATTTGTTGGCATAGTGACCCTTCTGTTGGCACTTGTTGCACGTGACCTCTGAAAGCGGACGGTGATACGGAGCACTCGATCTTGGAGCTTGAGACGAAGTCTTGTTCTGAAAGCCAGGGTTGGGTGGGTGGGAAGATCCACTGCCACCTTTGCTCTTTCTGCTGATACGGCTGACGGAACGGAGGAGGAGGAAGCCAATACTTTTGCTGCTTGGCCACTTGAGTAGAGGAAGAAGGAGTAGCATCTCTGACTCGCTTCTTGGAAGCATCACACTTTAGTTGAGCAGCCTCTTGCTTCAATGCCATGTTGTAGAACTCATCGTACCTCAAGGGCTCAAAGAGAACAAGAGCTAGCTGAATTTCTTCTCTGAGACCACCCCTGAACTGGTATATCATGCTCTTCTCGTCAGGGACATCCTGCTTAGCAAAGCGGGCGAGCTTCTGAAACAACTTGTTGTTGTCATAGACAGACAAAGAGCCTTGCTTCAGGTTGCGGAATTCCTCACGCTTGCTTTCAACCACGCTCTGAGGAATATGATGAGCTTTGAAGTCTTGACGGAATTCATCCCAGGTAATCACACGGCCTCCTTTGGAATCTTTGTACTGCTGGAACCATTCTGCAGCTTGGTCTTTGAGTTGGAAGGAAGCGAACTTGAAAAAGTCCTCAGGCCTGACGTTACTGCACTCGAAATGCTTGCACAAGTCCACAAGCCAATCGTCAGCATCAGTTGCCTCAACACAATTGCTGAAAGTCTTTGGCTGGTTCGCAAGGAACTGGTTGAGTGTAGCAAAGTGATTCTGATTGTTGCCTTGGCTGCCTTGGTTCGCTTGATTGCGCTCTTGAAGAATTTGCATGATCAACTGCGTGTTTGCATTGGTTGCGGCCATCACAGCTTGCCATGCCTCTAGAGGAGGGGGAGGTGGTGGCGGATCCTGATTCTGATTTTGATTGCTGCTCTTAGCGGGAGCCATCCTGAAGAGGGTGACATCCGTTAGCACATTGACAGATAAAATTGAAGCTGAATCAAGCGTGTTGAAATTGCAACATATAGTCTTCACATCCGAACAAAATGAACGAATGCATTTCAATTGAAATGGTCACATATCCATAAATTGAGAAGCCACTTAGAATTTAGGTAGAGGAATAAATCAACAAGGTATGGATCAAGAATGAATACTCGGTAAGAAATCCCAATCTCAAACCAAATATCCGTGGAAGAAGAGCTAGAGCTACAAGAATTCCCACCTATGAAACTCCCGAACCTTTCCGGTTATGCAATCAGGTGTTGGGGATACAGGGGAAGCATAATATCTCACCCAAATCTAGCAAATCCTACATCCAGCTGTATCCATCCTTCAACACATAACCGAGAAAAACTTCGGAAACCATCTACCTCAACCTTCGAAAAGCATCTGTTATACAAGTTATGGCAATACTCCCGAACTCCCGCCCCAGTACTGGGTGGCGTCGAGGTTATCTCACCAACAACTGCATAAAAGAGATTTTCGATGTCGGCATACTAAACTCAGGTATTCCAGAACTGCAACGATAAAATTGTGACGACAACACCTCGGAGCTCAACTCCCCGGGACACTGCCACAACCCCTAAATGACGGGAGGCACCAAGAACAATGTTCTCGTCACAAAACTATCGGAACAATTCCAAGATACCCGCGTGATCCTAAATTTTTTCTAGTGAAATTTGAGAAGAGAAGAGTCAAAACTCTACGTCAGGATGCCTTACCAGAGCGACGAGGAGACTGGGGAGTAAAAAGAATTCCTAAACTCTCCGATATATAATTCCTAAATGACTCAAAACATTTTTCTAGACTCAACAATGGCTGCTAAAAACGATCAAGCAGTGGGGGCTCCTAAGGTCGGGGAAGGCTCTGATACCAACTTGTAATGCCCTCGATGCGGCTATATCTCCTACGTGTCGAAGCACGACTTAGAGGCATAACCGCATTGAAAGCAATGTCGCAAGTAAGGCAATCTTCACAACATCCCATGTAATATAGATAATAAAAGGGGAAGGTACATAGTTGGCTTACACTCGCCACGTCAAACAAAGTACATAAATAGCATTACATCATCCAAACACTCATGGCCCGACTATGGTGCCAAAATAAAAGATCAACCCAACATG
Organism: Triticum monococcum; assembly: GCA_034509565.1. NCBI lineage: Eukaryota > Viridiplantae > Streptophyta > Magnoliopsida > Poales > Poaceae > Triticum > Triticum monococcum. The sequence continues at coordinate 145,011,475 of CM067846.1, read as the reverse complement.
TGACACGGTCCCGATCGCCCCAACTGGGCACCACTACTGATCCTCAGGGAAAGACACATAGTAACGGCGTGAGTCCTCGTCGAACTCCCACTTGAGCTCAAGCGCATCATCTGAAACGGATTCATCAGGCCCTGCATCTAGTTTGGAAGTAAACTGTGAGCCACAGGGACTCACCAATCTCGCACCCTCGCGATCAAGACTATTTAAGCTTATGGGTAAGGCAAGGTAATATGTGGAGCTGCAGCAAGCGGCTAGCATATATAGTGGCTAATCTGTTCAAAAAAGAGAGCGAGAAGAGAGGGCAAAGCATGAACGAATAACTAGAGAACAACCTGCGGCAAGCATTACTCCAACACCGTGTTCACTTCCCGGACTCCGCCGAGAAGGGACCATCACGGTAACACACACAGTTGATTCATTTTAATTAAGTTAAGGTTCAAGTTATCTACAACCGGACATTAACAAATTCCCATCTTCCCATAACCGCAGGCACGGCTTTCGAAAGTTCAAATCCCTGCAGGGGAGTCCCAACTTAGCCCATGACAAGCTCTCATGGTCAACAAAGGATATACCTTCTCCCGAGACATTCCGATCAGACTCGGTATCCCGGTTCTACAAGACACTTCGACAAGTTAAAACAAATCCAGCAACACCGCCCGAATGTGCCGACAAATCCTGATAGGAGCTGCACATATCTCGTTCTCAGGGCACAAACGGATAAGCAATCCGTACAACTAAAACCAGCCCTCGAGTTTCCCCGAGGTGGCGCTGCAAGGGGCTCTAGGTTGGACCAACACTCAGAGGAGCACTGGCCCGGGGGGGGGGGTTAAATAAGATGAGCCTCGGGCTCTGGAAACCCGAGGGAAAAGAGGCTAGGTGGCAAATGGTAAAACCAAGGTTGGGCATTGCTGGAAGAGTTTTATTCAAGGCGAACTCTCAAGGGGTTCCCATTATCACCCAACCGTGTAAGGAACGCAAAATCCGGGAACATAACACCGATATGACGGAAACTAGGGCGGCAAGAGTGGAACAAAACACTAGGCAAAAGGCCGAGCCTTCCACCCTTTACCAAGTATATAGATGCATTAAGATAACAAGATAATATAATGATATCCCAACAAGTAAAATAATGTTCCAACAAGGAACGGCCTCCAATCTTCACCTGCAACTAGCAACGCTATAAGAGGGGCTGAGCGAAGCGGTAACATAGCCAATCAATGGTTTGCTAGTACATGGTGGGTTAGAGGTTTGACATGGCAATTTGGGAGGCATGATAAGAAAGTGGTAGGCATCGTAGCATAGGCATAGCAAAAGAGCGAGCATCTAGCAAAGCAAAGATAGAAGTGATTTCGAGGGTATGATCATCTTGCCTGCAAAGTTGTCAGAGTTGACTGGATCCTCAAAAGCAAACTCAACGGGCTCCTTATTAGCGAACTCGTCTCCCGGCTCTACCCAAGCAAGACAAAACAAGCAACAAGAACACAATCAACCACGTGCAAAGCTCAAACAACATGATGCAAACAGGTTATGCTATGCGGGATGCGATATGTGATGCATATGCAAGATTTGACAAGGAATGAATGAACCTGGCCTCAACTTGGAAATCCAAGTGTGCCACTGGAAAGGTAAGGTGATTTCGGTTGAAATCGATATAAATAACTCCGGAATCAGATGCACGGTTTGGAAATGGCAAGCAATTCAAATTATGGCACCAGTCTGCGATAAACAGCAAGTAGCCATCTAAATGCAACAGGACAAACATGCTACATCACTCAAGCATGGCAACAAATTACATGTCAGGGATCCATTCATGATGCTTAACAAAAGATGAACACTGAGCTACGTCCAATTCATCCATTAACAGGTTCAAAGAAGCATGGCAAAAGTGCAATTGGTAAACAGGTTTCAGACTTAGTGAAATTAACACTTGTCTGGAATTTCAGATCAGGTAGCACACTTTGGAGCAAGAAAACTATATGCTACAGGAACTTAACATGGCAAAGTAAGGCATGGCATGGAGCTACTCAAAAGGTTAACAAAAGTCCCTTAGTGACCTTGAGCCAAAATGGATCAGAAAATACAATTGCAAGCATGTGAACATGGCAAAAACATAATCAGATCACAGACTTAGAGAAAAACTGGAACATGCAAATCAGATATCAAGTAGGCATATTTACGAGCTCGATGCACTCACTACAGAGCATGTCATGACAATCTAAGCATACACCCATCAAGAAGACACATTATACAAGCTAGACATGGCAAGAAAAATAACATAGCATGCACGGATCAACTACAACTCCCTCGGCAAAATCGCTAACAAGTAGACAATCTGCCCAGATTCACAAAATAGCAAAAGTAGAGCTCGATTGACTCAAGCTAGGTTGCTCCATAATTGCAAACAAAGACATGGATGGATAGAACACTACAATATTAACAAATCATCCTTACTGATCATCCTCAAAAGAGGCACGGATCACTAGGAAACAACATGAACATATGGCATAATGATAAAAACAGATCAAGGACTTAGTGGAAATGCTAAGTCCCTGAAATCAGCATTAACGAATGCACCACTTTGCAAGCTTGTGCTAGTCACCACAAACATCACCAAAATACATGGATTGCACCTCTGGGAAGATGGCAAAGCATATAACAAAACTCATGTAGTGCTCAGGGGCATATCATGCACACAGTAATCATGGAAAAAATGACAAATAGCTATTTGGAGCAGTAGATCTGGCAATTATCTCAAATAGCATTTTTCCAACAGCATTTCGGGCATCAAGATGAACTCAAATGAAACTGATGCAATGCGATGAAATGATGTACTCTCTGAGATGAACATTTTGATATGCTATATGCCCAAAACGGATCAACGGTTGCAAAGTTACGGCACGATGAACATGGCAATTTAATTAGGGACTTAGGGAAAAAAGGAGGTCAACCCCTAGGGTTTCCAGATCTGGATCGCCGGCACGGTTTTCGAAGCAGCTCGCCGGAGTTCTTGCGCGGGGTCGCCGGAGTAGAGGTTCCCGGGCCGGATCTCACCGGATCCGGCCGGCGGGGAGCCGGAGTGGCGGGGGGGGGGGGGGGGGGGCTCCGGCGAGGGAGGAAGAGGCGGCGCGGGCGAGACCGGTGACCGGCGCCGGAGGACGGGGCGGCGCGCGAAGCACGTCGGCGACGATGGCTACGGTGGTGCGACGGAGAGGCTGGCGGCAGCCGGCGCTACCCGTAGGCGGCTCGCGACCCGAGCGAGGCGCGGGCCTCGGCGGCGGCGGCTTCGGGCTGGGGGGCCCCGGCTGGGCCCCGGGGGGCCGGTGCGGCAATGTGGGCACGCGGGCGGCGGGCGAACCAGGCGATGACACGTGGCGTCGGTGGGCAGACCGGACATGTCCGACCTGCGGAAATTCGTCCGGCGGCGGTGGATGGAGTGGATCTAGGGTTTCAGGAGAGGGGAACCGAGAATTTCGGAGGAGGGGCTATATATAGGCATAGAGGGAGCTAGGAGAATCCAAATGAGGTGCGGTTTTCGGCCACGCGATCGTGATCGAACGCTCTAGATGATGGAGAGGGTTTTGGTGGGTTTTCGGCCAAAATGGAGGGGTGTTGGGCTGCAACACACACGAGGCCTTTTCGGTCCCTCGGTTAACCGTTGGAGCATCAAACGATGTCCAAATGGTACGAAACTTGACAGGCGGTGTACCGGTAGTAAACCAAGGCCACTTGGCAAGTCTCGGTCCAATCCGGAAATGTTTAACCCCCACACACGAAAGGAAGGTAGAAATGACCACCAGAGGAGAACGGAGCGCTGGAATGCAAAACGGACAACGGGGAAAATGCTCGGATGCATGAGACGGACACGTATGCAAATGCAATGCACATGATGACATGATATGAGATGCATGACAACGAAAACAACACACTGAGACAAAAACCCGAAACCGAGAAAATAAAATAACTTAATGCCGGAAACGGCAAGAGTTGGATTACATATTAAGTAAATCATATCCGGGGTGTTACAGGTGGACCGATCTAGATCACACGGGAGTGGGGGGGTTATGGGGGCGCCGGCTGGGCCGGCCTGGCTAGCCCAGTGGCTGGCTGGGCCATGGCCCAAAGAGGGGGGTCTCTTTGTTTTCTTTTATTTTGTTTTATTTTCTGTTTCGCCTTTTTCTTTTTATTTATAATACTTTTTTTGTTTTAGTGGCTTTCCTATTAATTTTAGTTTTAGTAAAATGTACACGTAGCATTGATACGTCTTCGTCGTATCTACTTTTCCAAACACTTTTGCTCTAGTTTTGGACTTTAACTTGTACGATTTGAATGGAACTAACCCGGACTGACACTGTTTTCAACAGAATTGCCATGATGTTGTTTTATGTGCAGAAAACAAAAGTTCTTGGAATGACCTGAAACTCCAAGGAATATCTTACAATAAATAATAAAAAATTCTCGCCAAAGATGAAGGCCAGGGGGCCCACACCTTTTCCACGAGGGTGGGGGCGCCCCCCCTAGGGCGCGCCCCCTACCTCGTGGGCCCCCTGGAGACCTCCCGACTCCAACTCCAACTCTATATATATGCTTTCGGGGAGAAAAAAAATAGGAGAGAAGAATTCATCGCGTTTTACGATACGGAGTCGCCGCCAAGCCCTAAAACCTCTCGGGAGGGCAGATCTGGAGTCCGTTCGGGGCTCCGGAGAGGGGGATTCATCGCCGTCGTCATCATCAACCATCCTCCATCACCAATTTCATGATGCTCACCGCCGTGCGTGAGTAATTCCGTCGTAGGCTTGCTGGACGGTGATGGGTTGGATGAGATTTATCATGTAATCGAGTTAGTTTTGTTAGGGTTTGATCCCTAGTATCCACTATGTTCTGAGATTGATGTTGCTATGACTTTGCTATGCTTAATGCTTGTCACTAGGGCCCGAGTGCCATGATTTCAGATCTGAACCTATTATGTTTTCATCAATATATGAGAGTTCTTGATCCTATCTTGCAAGTCTATAGTCACCTATTATGTGTTATGATCCGTTAACCCCGAAGTGACGGTAATCGGGATACTTACCGGTGATGACCGTAGTTTTAGGAGTTCATGTTTTCACTATGTGCTAATGCTTTGTTCCGGTTCTCTATTAAAAGGAGGCCTTAATATCCCTTAGTTTCCATTAGGACCCCGCTGCAACGGGAGGGTCGGGCAAAAGATGTCATGCAAGTTCTTTTCCATAAGCACGTATGACTATATTCGGAATACATGCCTACATTACATTGACGAATTGGAGCTAGTTCTGTGTCACCCTATGTGATGACTGTTACATGATGAACCACATCCGGCATAATTATCCATCATTGATCCGATGCCTACGAGCTTTCCATATATTGGTTTACGCTTATTTACTTTCCCATTGCTATTGTTACAATCACTACAAAATACCAAAAACATTACTTTGCTTTCGTTACTCTTTTGTTACCGTTACCATCACTACCATATTACTTTGCTACTAAACACTTTGCTGCAGATACTAAGTTTCCAGGTGTGGTTGAATTGACAACTCAGCTGCTAATACTCGAGAATATTCTTTGGCTCCCCTTGTGTCGAATCAATAAATTTGGGTTGAATACTCTACCCTCGAAAGCTGTTGCGATCCCCTATACTTGTGGGTCATCAAGACTAATTTCTGGCGCCGTTGCCAGGGAGCATAGCTCTATTCTTTGAGTCACTTGGGATTTATATCTGCTGGACACTATGAAGAACTTGAAAGACGCTAAGACAACAATTTATCCCTCAACTACGAGGGGAGGTAAGGAACTACCATCTAGCTCTGCACTTGATTCACCTTCTGTTATGAGTAAGCTTGCGACACCTAAACCTACTTTTGCTATTCGTTCCAATATGTCCCATGTTATTGATGATGCTACTTCTGCTATATATGATACTTATGATGAAACTACTTCTATGCTTGATACTACTGTGCCGCTTGGTGATTTTCTCGAGGAACGACTTGCTAGGGCTAGAGAGATTGAAAATATTGAATCTGATTATGATGATGAAAGTGATGATGAAGAATCACTTGTTATTCCCGAGGGTTATTTATTTGATCAAGAAGCTTCTTTAGCTATTTTAGCTTGCAAAGATAGATATGAACTCAAAAGGTTATTAGCTAAATGGAATAAGCACTCTCTAAATGCTAGGATGAAACCTGACCCTGCTTTTGCTACTTCACCTATCTGTGTTACTGATAAGGATTACGAATTATCTATTGATCCTGATATAATTACTTTAGTTGAATCTGATCCTTTTCATGGCTATGAATCTGAAACTGTTGTAGCACATCTTACTAAATTAAATGATATAGCCACCCTGCTCACTAATGATGAGAGATCTCGCTACTTTTATATCCTTAAAATATTTCCGTTATCATTAAAGGGTGATGCTAAGATATGGTTTAATTATCTTGATCCTGGTTGTGTGCGTAGTCCCCAGGATATGATTTACTACTTCTCTGCTAAATATTTCCCTACTCATAAGAAACAAGCTGATTTAAAGGAAATATACAACTTTGTGCAAATTAAAGAAGAGAGTCTCCCACAAGCTTGGGGGAGGCTTCTCAAGTTACTTAATGCTTTGCCTGATCATCCTCTTAAGAAAAATGAAATACTTGATATCTTTTATAATGGACTAACCGATGCTTCCAGAGGTTTCCTGGATAGTTGTGCTGGTTCTCTTTTCAGGGAAAGAACACCAGATGAAGCTGAAATCTTATTGAATAATATGTTGACAAATGAAAATAATTGGGCACCTCCTGAGCCAGCTCCTGAGCCAACTCCTGCTCCAATTAATGATCCTATTCCTAAACCAACTCCGAAGAAGAGAGGTGTTCTATTTCTCAGTCCCAAAGATATGCAAGAGGCAAAGAAATCTATGAAAGAAAAAGGTATTAAAGCTGAAGATGTTAAGAATTTACCTCCTATTGAAGAAATACATGGTCTTAATTTACCGCCTGCCAAAGAAACATATGATCTTGATCCCTTATTTATTGAAGAACCTCCTGACCCCGATAACCCGACACAGGTAGTAAAGGTAAATTCTCTCTATAGATATGATAAAGCTGAAATCCCTGCTGCTAAAATTGATAGTCAATGCTTGGATGAGTTTGATAATTTTATGTTTAAGAAAGAAGACTTCAATGCTTATTTTGGTAGACAATTAAAAAAATGCCGATATGATTAAATATTTGGGTGATTATATGGCTAATATTAGAGGTGAACTTAAAATTGTTAGCAAACATGCTTCTATGGTTACCACTCAAGTAGAACAAGTACTTAAAGCTCAAAAGGAATTGCTCAATGAGATGAATAGTAAGAAAAATAATTATGATGTTAAAGTGGCTACTAGAACTGGCAGAATGACTTAGGAACCTTTGTATCCTGAAGGCCACCCTAAGAGAATTGAGCAAGATTCTCAGAGAAATAATATTGATGCACCTAGTTCTTCTAAAAGGAAGAAAAAGAAAAATGATAGAACTGTGCAAACTTCTAGTGAACCTATTGTTGAACCACCTGATAATCCAAATGGTATATCTATGTCTGATGCCGAAACACAATCTGGCAATGAACATGAACCTAACAAAAGTGTTAATGATGGTGTTCATAATGATGCTCAACCTAGTAATGATAATGATGTAGAAATTGAACCTGTTGTTGATCTTGATAACCCACAATCAAAGAATCAATGTTATGTTAAGAAAGACTTTGTTGCTAGGAAACATGGAAAAGAAAGAGAGCCTTGGGTTCAGAAACCCATGTCTTTTCCTCCCAAACGATCCAAGAAAAAGGATGATGAGGATTTTGAGTGCTTTGCTGAAATGATTAGACCTATCTTTTTGCGTATGTGATTGACTGATATGCTCAAAATGAATCCTTATGCTAAGTACATGAAAGATATTGTTACAAATAAAATAAAGATACCAGAAGCTGAAATTTCCACCATGCTTGCTAATTATAATATTAAGGGTGGAATACCAAAGAAACTTGGAGATCCAGGAGTACCTACTATACCATGCTCCATTAAAAGAAACTATGTTAAAGCTGCTTTGTGTGATCTTGGAGCCGGTGTTAGTGTTATGCCTCTCTCTTTATATCGTAGACTTGACTTGAATAAGTTGACACCTACTGAAATATCTTTGCAAATGGCTGATAAATCAACTGCTATACCTGTTGGTATTTGTGAGGATGTGCCTGTTGTGGTTGCAAACGTTATTATTTTAACGGACTTTGATATTATTGATATTCTAGAGGACAATATTATGTCTATTATTCTTGGAAGACCTTTTCTTAATACTGCAGGGGCTGTTATTGATTGCAACAAAGGCAATGCCACTTTTCATGTTAATGGTAATGAGCATATGGTACACTTTCCGAGGAAACAACCTCAAGTTCATAGTATCAATTCTATCGGAAAAATTCCATCGATTATATTTGGAGGCTTTGAATTTCCTCTCCCTACTATCAAGAAGAAATATGATATTCTTATTATTGGGGATGTGCATATCCCCGTTGAGGTAACCTAGTGCTATTCGAAATTTCTCCGGTTTCATGTTAATCGGAATGAGTTCGTTAACAAGACTTGATCAACCTTGTTAGTGGATTCCTTTTGATGAGCATGAGATGGATGAAACTAGAAGCACAACCTTCTCTACCCTCTTTATACTTTCTGTTATTTAGTTGAAATAAAGTAAAAATAGTATATTTTTTGTGTTTCCTGATTTATCCGTGCAATATCAAAATGTCCCGAAAATAAGTCCTCAGAATGACATGCCAATTTAATATGATTTTTTCGGGAATATTTGAGGATTTATGGTGCAAAAATTACCGCGGGGGGGAGCTGCCACCTGGTCACGAGGGTGGAGGGCGCGCCCTTGCCTCGTGGGCCCACGGTGGCCCTCCTCCACTTATTCCTGCACCCATCCTCTTCTTCTTCCTCCCACAAACACGAAAAACCAACTCAAGCACGAGTTCCAGCCCTCTTTGCTATAATTTTCGATCTCCTTGCTCAAAGCACCTCTCACAAAACTGCTTGGGGAGATTGTTCCTTGGTATGTGACTCCTCCATTGGTCCAATTAGTTTTTGTTCTAGTGCTTTATTCATTGCAAATTTTTTCTGCTTAGGTGACCCTGTTCTTGAGCTTGCATGTCAAATTTATATGGTTAAAAGTAGTTTTCATGCATGATATAGGCCCTAGGCACTTGTAGGAGTAGTTGCTATCAATATTAGTGAGTTTGGTTTACTTTTATTTTGAAGTTACTAAAAATTTCAGAATTTTTCAAAAAATGATGAGGAGATTATTGAGGGGCTCATCGAGCCAAAGCTTGAAGGACAAGGCACGAAGCCTAAGTATAATTTGACGTGCACCACGGAGGTTCGGGCGTGTGAATGGCCTTCTGAGGATTTCTTAAGAGTAGCCGGGATTTATGAAGATTTTCATGAGTTGGCTCAGACTGCAGGCCTTACCGCTTTCCACCACGACCAATGCGATAGTATCTCTTGCTCACAAATACCTTTGTGCAAAACTTTCATTTTCATTCTAAGAACTCACCACCTATGGTGGAATTTCATTTATATGATGAGCATAAGGAGATGTCACTTTATGATTTCTGTCGGATTTGTTTAGTCCCTTTTGGGGGCAAGACATAAGAACCACATTGTGATGATGTGGAGGGATTTATTGACACTATCACTATAGGGGAAACAAGGAAGGTTTCCGATGCACGAATCACTAGCATACATTTTCCTGTTTTACGCTACTTTGCATTATTTGCTAGTCGTTGCTTAATTGGTCGCGAAAACTGTGGAAACCTGAGTATCCCTGATATTATTATTTTGCACCACGTCTTATACGGTGATAACTCTTTTAGTATGGGCGGCATTATTGCTAGAAGGTTAAGTATGAACCGTACTAAGGGTCCCATCTTTGGAGGCATCTATGCTACACGCCTAGCTGCACATTTTAACATACCTATTAGGCATGCTGAGAAGGAAGAAAAAGTGCTGCCTCGTGTTTATCTAGATTATAAAAGTATAGTGGCACATGATTTTATTATTAAGAATAGGGTAGGAGAGCTTAAATATCAATTGTTCTTTAAGAAACATCATCCTGAGACTATTACCTTGCCTGCTCCTTCTTTGTTTGATTTGACTGTAGGCACGTACCTTGTTCCATTGACGGCTATTCACGCCTACCGGAACCCTGCACCAGCCGAGGAGCCAGAACCGGAACCACAATTTGATCCTTCACGACAATCTAACTATCAATGGGATCCGGAGATGATTGCCAGCCAGTGGCAATCGGAGCCTTCTTCTTCCTCATTGCAGTACGACCCCAACTATTATTATGGATATCAGCCAGGCTAGCCGTGGCCATAAACCAACTTAGGCCAAAAGCCTAAGCTTGGGGGAGTACGTATTTCTCACTGACATTACATTTATGTTCACACACACTCATTGCTAGATGTCGGTGCTCATACTTTTTCATTGTATCATCCATGCTAGTTTATTTCCTTTTATGCTTTCTTCTTATGTGTTTAATAAACCTTAAGAAAAAACCAAAAAAATAGTTGTAGCTTTTAATTAATTTACTTTCCATGCTTGTAGTAGTTATTAAAAAGAAAACCCAAAAATATTTCCCGCTCTTCTTTTGCTTGTTGGGAGCTTTCCCGTGTAAATAGTTTTATTTCTTTTCTCTCTTTGGGGGTCGATAGGAGAAGACCATAATTAAATTGTTGAAGTGGCTCTTATATGCTTTATTGTTGATTTAACTAAGAGCCCATATTGCTTTGTCTTCTCCTGTTTATTAAATGCTCGCAGATTCCAGCTTCGTCCAATGCACGTGCACTCTTATTATTATTCACATCGTTCGGTTGTGCAAGTGAAAGGCAATTATGATGATATATGATGGACTGGCTGAGATGAGAAAAGCTGGTACGAACTCGACCTCTTTTGTTTTTGTAAATATGATGAGTTCATCGTTCTTGATTCAGCTTGTTATGAATAAACATTTTTGCAATGACAATTAGAGATCATAGTTGCTTGTGCCATGCTTGATTAGCTATGAGTTATAATGGTTTACCTTGCGTGCCAACATGATATTGAGATGGTTATGATGTGGTCTGATGGGGTGGTATCCTCCTTTGAATGATTTAAGTGACTTGACTTGGCACATGTTCACACATGTAGTTGAAACAAATCAACATAGCCTTCACGATATTTATGTTCATGGTGGATTATATCCTACTCATGCTTGCATCCAATGTTTATTAATTTTAATGCATGTACATGGTTGTTGTCGCTCTCTAGTTGGTCGCTTCCCAGTCTTTTGCTAGCCTTCACCTGTACTAAGCGGGAATACTGCTTGTGCATCCAATCCCTTAAACCCCAAAGTTATTCCAGATGAGTCCACTATACCTTCCTATATGCGGTATCTACCTGCCGTTCCAAGTAAATTTGCATGTGCCAAACTCTAAACCTTCAAATAATCATCCTGTTTTGTATGATCGAATAGCTCATGTATCAACTAGGGTTGCCTGTATCTTCCATGCTAGGCGGGTTATTCTCAAGAGGAGTGGACTCCGCTCCTCACTCACGAGAAAATGGCTGGTCACCGGGATGCCCAGTCCCATGCTTTATGCAAACTAAATCAAAAATAATTGCAAAACAAAACTCCCCCTGGGACCTGATGTATGTTGGAGGCACTCGTTGTTTCGAGCAAGCCATGGATTGATGTTTGTTGGTGGAGGGGGAGTATAAACTTTACCATTCTGTTTGGGAACCGCCTATAATTTGTGTAGCATGGAAGATATCGCCATCTCTTGGTTGTTATGTTGACAATGAAAGTATACCACTCAAAATGTTAATTATCTCTATTTCAAAACCGAGCTCTGGCACCTGCTTCCCTCTGCGAAGGGCCTATCTATTTATTTTTATGTTGAGTCATCACCCTCTTATTAAAAGCACTAGCTGGAGAGCGCAGCTGTCATTTGCATTCATCACTGTTAATTTATATTGGGTGTGACTATGATTGGATCTCTTTTACCATGAATTACAATGTCTAGTCAGTCCTTGATCTTTAAAGGTGCTCTGCATTTATGTTTTGCGGTCTCAGAAAGGGCTAGCGAGATACCATCTTGTTATATCGTATTATGATTATTTTGAGAAAGTGTTGTCATCCGAGATTTATTATTATGGCTTGCTAGTTGATTATGCTATTGATATGGGTAATCATGAGACCTGAGAATTATTGCAAATATGGTTAGTTATAATCTTTGCTGAAAACTTGAATGCTAGCTTGACATATTTACAGCAACAAGAGCAAACAGAGTTTGTAAAAGTTTTTCTTTATTTCTTTTAGTTTGTCAACTAAATTGCTTGAGGACAAGCAAGGGTTTAAGCTTGGGGGAGTTGATACGTCTCTGTCATATCTACTTTTCCAAACACTTTTGCCCTTGTTTTGGACTCTAACTTGTATGATTTGAATGGAACTAACCCGGAACTGACGTTGTTTTCAGCAGAATTGCCATGATGTTGTTTTATGTGCAGAAAACAAAAGTTCTCAGAATGACCTGAAACTCCACGGAATATCTTACAATAAATAATAATAAAATCCTCGCCAAAGATGAAGACCAGGGGGCCCACACCCTTTCCACGAGGGTGGGGGCGCCCCCCCCCCCTAGGGCGCCCCCCTACCTCGTGGGCACCCTGGAGACCTCCCAACTCCAACTCCAACTCTATATATCTGCTTTCGGGGAGAAAAAAAAGGATAGAAGAATTTATCGCGTTTTACAATATGGAGTCGCCGCCAAGCCCTAAAACCTCTCGGGAGGGCTGATCTGGAGTCCGTTCGGGGCTCCGGAGACGGGGATTCGTCGTCGTCGTCATCATCAACCATCCTCCATCACCAATTTCATGATGCTCACTGCCGTGCATGAGTAATTCCATCGTAGGCTTGCTGGACGGTGATGGGTTGGATGAGATTTATCATGTACGCGAGTTAGTTTTGTTAGGGTTTGATCCCTAGTATCCACTATGTTCTGAGATTGATGTTGCTATGACTTTGCTATGCTTAATGCTTGTCACTAGGGCCCGAGTGCCATGATTTCAGATCTGAACCTATTATGTTTTCATCAATATATGAGAGTTCTTGATCCTATCTTGCAAGTCTATAGCCACCTATTATGTGTTATGATCCGTTAACCCCGAAGTGACAATAATCGGGATACTTACCGGTGATGACCGTAGTTTGAGGAGTTCATGTTTTCACTATGTGCTAATGCTTTGTTCTGGTTCTCTATTAAAAGGAGGCCTTAATATCCCTTAGTTTCCATTAGGATCCCACTGCCACGGGAGGGTAGGACAAAAGATGTCATGCAAGTTCCTTTCCATAAGCATGTATGACTATATTTGGAATACATGCCTACATTACATTGACGAATTGGAGCTAGTTCTGTGTCACCCTATGTTATGACTGTTACATGATGAACCACATCCGGCATAATTATCCATCATTGATCCGATGCCTACGATCTTTCCATATATTGGTTTACGCTTATTTACTTTCCCGTTGCTATTGTTACAATCACTACAAAATACCAAAAACATTACTTTGCTTTCGTTCCTCTTTTGTTACCGTTACCATCACTATCATATTACTTTGCTACTAAACACTTTGCTGCAGATACTAAGTTTCCAGGTGTGGTTGAATTGACAACTCAGCTGCTAATACTTGAGAATATTCTTTGGCTCCCCTTGTGTCGAATCAATAAATTTGGGTTGAATACTCTACCCTCGAGAGCTGTTGCAATCCCCTATACTTGTGGGTCATCAAGCATCTAAATTAGTATTTCAACTTAGTCCATAGTCACAAAAAGTCTAGTCCTCAAATAAATTAGTTTGACATTTTATTAATTATAAGATGTATTTAAATAATTGTTTTTACGGTTGTTTTATTCATCTTATTGTATTTAAACATTTTATAAAGGTGTGGCCTCCCCACCATAATTACCTATGCAATATTTGGTTCACTCCGAACATTTTGGTTTTAATATTTGAAAACTTTTATTATTTGCTTGATTTTGAATTTGAATTTGAATCGGTTTCGAACTAATCATGAGATCAACAGTAATCGAAGTGAGGTGGCATCATTAGTAGACAATTACTGTAGCTTAATTATCCGGGCATCACAATCCTCCTCCACTACAAGAAATCTCGTCCCGAGATTTAAGAGGTGGAAAACAGGGGAAAGGTCTGGTTACGAAATTGTAACGAATCTTCTCGGTCTTGGTTGCTCTTCTCGAAGGGGTCGATCCATAGCGTTGATATCTCCATTCCTATGCATCAATGCATCATGATGAAGTTGTCATGCTTCCTTTGGGACCTTCACCGTACTTATGGAAGGATAAGAGCGGAAAAACTCTATAAGGACGGATTCTAACAAAATTGAGCATCGGATGGTTAACTCAGGGGAAGAAGCATAAGTATCTCTTGAATTGAAACTTAAGGAGATTCGAGAGCAAAGTAAGAAGGTGTCATGAGAAGTTTCAAACGGATAGGCAATCATTCGATGCCTGAAACAGCGATAGGGTCCAGAGCAACGAGAATACATATTGCTTCTGTTACCAGAATAGATCACTAGGAAGGTGGCCCGGGAATTACATATGAGGCCACACGCGAGGAATAACTTGGGAAACCAAGGGGTGTGCAGGAGAGTCAGGTTTCGATCCTGTGGAACTGTGGGTTACGGGCCCACCATGTGGGTTAAAAGTAGGAAGGCGATGACGTCTTACACGATCATGTAAGCAAGGCATGTCAGAGGATAGCCTATCAGTTATGTCGACAACAAAACATCGATACCAAGGGCGAGGGACGAAGAGAACCATTTTTCCTGTTCGTTGAACGAGGCGGACCAATAGGCAAAGTTCTCATCCATCGGTGGTTACCGGAATGTCATCAACAATAGAAACAGGGTCTCACTGACAGAGGTGTACACCGAGGTGTTTACATAAGCAGTGAATTATTACTGCTTAGATTATATAGATCACAAGAAAGGTCAAACAAACCAATGAAAAGGAAAATGTGATCATCAGGTTAAACAGAACAATGGAAAGTAAAAATGTGTTTAAACACATATTTCAGGGGCATATCCTTCCCAAGGACAAGTAGAGCATGATATTTGTGACAAGATATAATGTAGAAAACCCTTTAGGTAAGGGAGAGAAACTTCATGACATTACCCATACATCGGTGTTTGAATAGTTGAGCGAGAAACATTTAGCATTGGGCTTCAAATGTTCTTGTTGAAAATCGGAGTACCACAGACATGTTTCGAGATAGCATTGACATGGTCTTCAAGCAAAGGTCGGATTTGGGATAAACAAAGGTTCCATTAGGAACAACTCATAGAATAAGTCTTACACTTTCCTGCAAGGAAGAATGGCTAACCTTGCAAAAAAGGGAACTATAACAATAGGTCCTCCGGCCAGGTGTGCTAGGCATGACATCACCTTACCGGGTCATATAAAGACCAATGTTGTGACTCTTGGAAAATGTTCCAACCATCATATCTGACTGAGATTCAGATCTGATTGGTGTCAGGATAACTCAGACTTGGGGTGCCTAAGAAGAAAGGTGCAACACAAATTGTCGGGACGACATTGTAAGATTCTCGGGAATTTAACTATGGAAGCGAGTTCCGAAACAAGAGTTCATCATTAAAGGAGAGGATGAGGAGGTGGCTGATGGAGTTGGCGACAACTCATCGAGATTTCTAAAAAGATGGATTCTGACAATTATGCGACCAAGGGGATAACATTTGTCAGATCAGATGGTATAATGATGTATGCTCGAGGAAAACATACACAAGTAAACATTGGTTGAAAGGTGCTCCCGAAATATGGGCTGGGTTGCACGACCAACATCAGAATGGTGATTCAATAATAAATAGTCTAAGAATGAACGGACGACCATTAACTTCAAAGCAATAGGGTTGCTAGAAGGAAAGAATCCAAACAACATCGTTCACTTGTGGGAATCAACACGGGGATCAATAAAGAATGGTGATGGTGAGAAGTATCACTATACCAAGAATTATTAAGAGGTGGAGCAATACTCACAACATCCTTGACATAAAAGATAGTACTACTTCAAGGTAGAACATAACACCAGGTGGAAAGAAAATTGCATCCATAACCTGAACAAGTTTGTGATGAAAGGGAGTAAGGATGTTGTCGATGGCAACTCAAATTACCAAGGGACGAGGATGGTACTTATCATCATGAATTTGATCGATATCCTAAAAGGAGTCAAATGTTGATGATGATCACGACAAATTTTGTTGAGAGATTCATGAGGATGTAATCGATCAGCGATGACATCAAGTCAAAGGGATGATGAAGCAAGAGGTTATTGGAACCACAGGTATGACACAAACTCGAAATCAAGCTTGTTCTTCAAGGTGAAATGGTATGACGAGAAGATTGGCATAAGCTTAGCTCATCATCGAAAGTTGTGCTCCACGGTTATGGACTAGGTAGCACAGTTAAAATCAGCATGATAATGATATAGCCGAGCAGGCTAGGACTTACGTGATCGAGCTCAAATTCGTAAGTAATGAAGGTTACGAAGAGTTGTTTAATCGCGGTGCGAGCTCGATTTAGTTATCGGTGTCTTTGAGTGTTTAATAACTCAGAGCCCGTGAAAAATCGGAATCAGTGAGAATGTAGTACTTGATGAAGAACTCATAAGAGGTTATGCAGTTTCATGATAATCTCGAGATGCCAGGGGGGTAATACTCGACGACATATCAAAGTAGAGGTTGAAATGGGGTATTACTCTGCAGAAGACAATTGCTTAAACTTGCACAAGAAATGGTATTTAAAGGAGAACATGGTCAGAACCACGATTCCAAAAGACCAGATCCCAGATATAAGATGAACTTATACCAAAGGAATAATTAATTTAAGAGAAGCTTTAATGATAAGATCTACATCGTGTCCATGGGCATGAACACAAAGTTCAAGGTCGACTCCCACTTCTCCAACGCATGACCTTTCATTCACTTCTCGCTTTCGATGAAGTTGTAGTGTTGAAATTTTATTTGGCAAAATACCAGAAGAGTATGACTCGTGAAAACTTTCGAGTTCACACATATTAAGGAAGGCATAGGTTCAACCCATCAGGGTATCTTAGGAACATATACCACAAGCTTCAAGAGTACTAACACAAGCTCGAAAATAGAGCATGGTTGACAAAAGGAGAGGATACAATTTACCAAATGCATTATGTATCGGAGAAATAACTCACAAGGTGATTAATTATGAAGGACACTGTCGGATAATAATCCAAGAATGGATCAAGCGATCTACAACGGAGCTGATGTGAGTATCGGTACTCAATCAGAGGAAAAAAGAATGCACGGGCATCATATTATAGAATATCTGAATAATTCGATGCTTAGATAACAAAGGAATTATGATTTCCAAAATAAAGGATCAGAAGCAGACGCTCTGATCAAGGATGGATAAGTTGGATAGACCAGAGGCACAATTGATGACAAATAGTTTGGTCAAGAACCAGTTCATGTTCAAAATGACGTGTGAGCCAGAAAGATAATTTAGAAGGGTTGATTGATGATTGTGTGCATTTGTACACATGTTGAATCACTAGGATCAAAATGACCGTGTCAAAAGATACTAGTGAATATTGCTAGTGATATGGGAGCATCCATAATGTAAGCATACAAGTATTTGCAGAGCAATAGTTTTAAGAGGATGCTTAGAAGGTCGGATAGTATTTCAGAGTATCTTATGAAGCCTACAAACAACTGGGGATGAACAGATACTCAATAAGTGCGAGGAATTTTCAATAGGAGTATTCATGTGGTAAAGAACTGCAAGGCAGTAAGCTTAAAGGATTTTCGGAACAACGGAGAGCAATTTAGGGCATCTTGTAATAACAAGAGCAACTGAGGATGAAGGTATGAAGGACAATTGTAGGTAGTTATCCATAAAGGTATATCGGTGGTAGGGGATTGTAAAGTCGGTGGGCACAAGGGTCTCGGGAAAACCTCAGAGAGTATCTTCGGAATCTTCTGGTGCAACAAGCGATCATCTGGAGTGAGGGGCTCTCCGGGAGAAAGTATTTTCGAGAACCTAAAGTTAGTCTTTTTAGCAAAATCATTTAACCTGAATAGGGGAGAGATTAGAGTCCTAGAGTAAAGATCGAGGAGTAAAATATCCTAGTACCACCCAATGGCGACATGGGCCCGTAAGCCGCACAACCATGTTAATAAAATCCTTTTCAATGACTAGACTCAACTTCGGCCAATGAGTTGGAAAGGGGGATTCCTACAGGCAGTCTGCTCTGATACCAACTTGTGACGCCCCCGATTCAATCGTACACTAATCATACACGCAAACGTGTATGATCAAGATCAGGGACTCACGGGAAGATATCACAACACAACTCTACAAATAAAATAAGTCATACAAGCATCATATTACAAGCCAGGGGGCCTCGAATGCTCGAATACAAGAGCTCGATCATAGACGAGTCAGCGGAAGCAACAATATCTGACTACAGACATAAGTTAAACAAGTTTGCCTTAAGAAGGCTAGCATAAACTGGGATACAGGTCGAAACAGGCGCAGGCCTCCTGCCTGGGATCCTCCTAAACTACTCCTGGTCGTCGTCAGCGGGTTGCACGTAGTAGTAGGCACCTCCCGAGTAGTAGTAGTCATCTTCGACGGTGGCGTCTGGCTCCTGGACGCCATCGTCTGGTCGCAGCAATCGGGTATATAAAGAGGGAAAAGAGGGAGCAAAGCAACCGTGAGTACTCATCCAAAGTACTCGCAAGCAAGGAGATACACTACATATGTATGCAATGGTATCAAATGGAATAAGGGTATCATATGTGACTGAACTGCAGAATGCCGGAACAAGAGGGGGATAGCTAGTCCTATCGAAGACTACGCTTCTGGTAACCTCCATCTTGCAGCATGAGAAGAGAGTAGATGGTAAGTTCACCCAGTAGCATCGCATAGCATAATCCTAACCGATGATCCTACCCTCGTCGCCTTGTGAGAGAGCGATCACCGGTTGTATCTGGCACTTGGAAGGGTGTGTTTTAATAAGTATCCGGTTCTAGTTGTCATAAGGTCAAGGTACAACTCCAAGTCGTCCTGTTACCGAAGATCACGGCTATTCGAATAGATTAACTTCCCTGCAGGGGTGCACCACATTTCCCAACACGCTCGATCCCCTTTGTCCGGACACACTTTCCTGGGTCATGCCCGGCCTCGGAAGATCAACACGTCACAGCCCTACCTAGGCACAACAGAGAGGTCAGCAAGCCGGTCTAAATCCTATGCACGCAGGGGTCTGGGCCCATCGCCCATTCCACACCTGCACGTTGCGAACACGGCAGGCGGGCAGACCTAGCAACCTCCATTACAAAGGAAGTTGCGTTACGCGGTCCAACCCGGCGCGCGCCGCTCAGTCGGTGACGTCACGAAGGCTTCGACTGATACCACGACGTCGAGTGCCCATAATTGTTCCCGCGTAGTTGGTTAGTGTGTATAGGCCAGTAGCCAGACTCAGATCAAATACCAAGATCTCGTTAAGCGTGTTATATTGAAGTAACCGCGGACGCCGACCAAGGCCAGGCCCACCTCTCTCCTAGGTGGTCTCAACCTGCCCTGTCGCTCCGCCACCGTGTAACAGTCGGGGGCCTTCAGGAACTCAGGCCCACCTCAACCGGGATGGAGCCACCTGCCCCTTCAGCCCCCAACGTCGGAATCACTCATGGGTACTCCTACGAGCCGACCCGACTTTAGTCACCACCTGTATAACATGTATATATGTATAAGTATATACCCGTGATCACCTCCCGAGTGATCACGGCCCGATAGTATAGCATGGTAGACAGACAATAATGTAGGGCCACTGATGATAAACTAGAATTCTATACTAGCATTAGGATTGCAGGTAAAGGTAACAACAGAAATAGCAAGGACAGGCTATGCATCAGGATAGGATTAACGGAAGCAGTAACATGCTACACTACTCTAATGCAAGCAGTAGAGAAGAATATGCGATATCTGGTGATCAGGGGGGGGGCTTGCTTGGTTGCTCTGGCAAGAGAGAGGGCTCATCAACACCGTAGTCATACTGGGTAGCAACGACGTCGGTCTCGGTGTCTAGCGAGAGAAGAGGGGGAAGAAACAATAAATATTAAGCAAACAGATGCATAGCGATGCATGACATGACAAGTAGCGGTTCTAGGGGTGCCCTAACACGGTAAGAGGTGGTGATACAGGCGAAGGGGGGAACATCCGGGAAAGTATCCCTGGTGTTTCGCGTTTTCGGACAGATGAACCGGAGGGGGAAAGTTGCGTGTTTGCTATGCTAGGGATGTGTGGCCGACGAACGGAGAGTGTATCCGTATTCGTCTCGTCGTTCTGAGCAACTTTCATGTACAAAGTTTTTCCATCTGAGATACAAATTATTTTATATTAATTTTTAAAGATTTAATTCATTTTCTAATTTATTTTAATTCGAAAATTTAATGTTAAATTGCTAGATGTACCCAGCACAGTGTACTCAAAAATGTACACTGGCTGACATGTGAGACCAGGGGACCCAGTTGACCGGTCAAACTTTGACTGGTCAACAGGGGGTGGGGCCCCCTGTCATTGACTGCCTGGTTAACTAATAGGATTAGTTAGACTAATTAAGTAGTCAATAGGTTAATTAACATGATTAATTAGGTTAATTTAATTAATTAATTAATTAAATTATTATTTACTTTACTTTTTTTATTCTTTTTTAACATTCTCATGGGCTGGGGCCTCCTTGTCATAGGCCCACGGGCACTAACGAGCACCAGGTTCACGGGCATACGGGCGACTGGACCAGGGCGCTGGCGTCGCCCGGGCGAAGACCGAGCCAGACCTAGGGTCAAGGCGAGGCCTGCGAGTGGCAGGGGTGGGAGGCCACACAGTGCAAGGCGCGCCCGCGGGCGGAGCGAAGCGGGACGGCGGACGGCGCGGTGGCCGTGAGCAGCGCGCAGGCGGCAGAGGCCAGCGGTGGCGGGCGGCGAGCGTGGTGGCTACGGCGGAGGAGCTGGTGGCAGCCGTAGGGCAAAGGGGCACGGGTGCGTGCGCGTGCGGTCTGCGCGGCGACGACGGGCTTGATGACGAGGCCAGGCGTGGCTGGCGAGAGCGGCGTGAGGACGGGGTCGAGGCGCGCCTGGGGCGCGAGTAGTGCCGCAAGGCGAGGAGCGGGCGCGCGCGCGAAGGGAGGGGAGCATGACCGAGCGCATGCAGAGCGGAGGCAGGGAAGCAGAGAGCACAACGGGGGCTGTCGAGGCCGCAGGCAAGCGCGGAGCCGCGCGGGTGCGGGACGGCATGCACGACGATGTCCGACAGGGGGGAAAGGGGACTACGAGGAGAGGGAGGTGCTCACGGCGAGGCCGTAGGGAACTGGCAGCGGGTTCGAGGAAGAGTCGGGGAGGTCCGGCGAGGTGGCATTGGCGACGGGGACGGGGAGCACCGGAGACGGAGAGGACCATGGCGATGGCGTCCGGCGATGGGTCGCAGGGGGGTTCGAGCGGTGCGGTCGATCCCACGAGGGAGAGGCGCGGGAGATCCGGGGATGGCAGCGGGCACCGGGGCGCCGACGAGGTGCGGCGGGGTGGCACACGGCATCGGCGGGGTCGGGGGCGCAGTTGCCCCGATCCCGATCCAGACGGGGAAGGAGAGGAGCGAGGTGTGGGGGGAGTGGGGTGGACTGATCTAGGTCACACGGGAGTGAGGGGTTATGCGGGCGCCGGCTGGGCCAGCCTGGCTAGCCTAGTGGCCGGCTGAGCCATGGCCCAGAGAGGGGGGTCTCTTTGTTTTCTTTTGTTTTGTTTTATTTTCTGTTTTGCCTTTTTCTTTTTATTTATAATACTTTTTCTATTTTAGTTGCTTTCCTATTAATTTTAGTTTTAGTAAAATATACACGTAGCATCTAAATTAGTATTTCAACTTAGTCCATAGTCACAAAAAGTCTAGTCCTCAAATAGATTAGTTTGACATTTTATTAATTACAAAAGGTATTTAAATTATTGTTTTTACAGCTGTTTTATTCATCTTATAGTATTTAAACATTTTATAAAGGTGTGGCCTCCCCACCATAATTACCTATGCAATATTTGGTTCACTCTGAACATTTTGGTTTTAATATTTAGAAACTTTTATTATTTGCTTGATTTTGAATTTGAATTTGAATCGGTTTCAAACTAATCACGAGATCAACAGTAATCGAAGTGAGGTGGCATCATTAGCAGAGAATTACTGTAGCTTAATTATCCGGGCGTCACAATCACACTTTCCTCTTCAAGGAAAAACCAACGCAAATGCTCAAGAGGTAGCAAGAAGGATTTCTGCTGCCGTTGTTGGGGAGTCTACGCAAAAGACAACATACCAAGTACCCATCACTCCCGCATTACATTATTTGCCATTTGCCTCTTGTTTTCCTCTCCGCCCACTTCACCCTTGCTGTTTTATTCGCCCTCTCTCTCTCCGTACTCCCTCTCTTTCTCTATTTGCCTCTTTTTTCCCGTTCCTTGTTTGCTTGCCATTATGGCTAGTCCCCTATCTTCTCCATTGTCTCCAGAAAATGAAGTTCTTAATTTTAAACAAAGGGAAGGCGAAAACCTAAAAGACGCTTGGTATAGAATTTGCAATGCTCAAAATAGATCTACCAGGAAGCAATCTACTTCTATTCTTCTTCGCAATTTTTTTGTAGGTGCTATTCGTTGGCACAGATTTGTCCTTGATACCATTACTGGAGGGAACTTCTTGGGTAGCCACACTTTTGATTCCTATAATGCTATGATAGATTTAATTGGCTCACCCCCTCTTTTGGTTAATGGAACTATGTTAACTTTGGAGCATGTAATGCAAAAGCTTGAAATTATTGAAAATAAAGTTGCTACCATTGAGTTAATTGAAAATTTCGACAAAAATATCCACAACCAAATTACCCAATATGGATCTAAAGTGGGAGTAACTTTGAAAAATATTAAAGAGAAGGAACCTATAGTTAATGAAAGAATAAATCATGATTCCACTAGAATCGATAAACTTGAGGGTATCATTACCAACTTGGGAACCACTTTTTCTTCCATAAAGAATACTCCAAGTCCTCCAACTAAAATTGCCAAGCTTATGTATGTTCCTAAAAATAAGGGTGAATCCTCTAGGAAAGAAACTGTGGATCTCAAATCTATAAGTATGCATCGTAATCTTTTTGCTATCATTAAGGAACCATTTGCTACTAATGATTTTTTAGATCTTGTGCCTAGAAGTTTGATTATCAATAAAAGGAAGGAAACTCCTAAAGGTGATAGATGTCTCATTAAAGAATTACCAACTAAAGATGGCAATACCTAGATCTATCCTTACTTTTATACCTAGCTAGGGGCGTTAAACGATAGCGCTTGTTGGGAGGCAACCCAATTTTATTTTTATTCCTTGCTTTTTGCTCCTGTTTAGTAATAAATAATTTATCTAGCCTCTGTTTTTTTTGTGTTTTTTGTGTGTGTTTAATTAATGTTTGTGCCAAGTAGAACCGTTGGGAAGACTTGGGGGAAGTCTTTTTAATCTTGTTGTAAAAAACAGAAACTTTAGCGCTCACGAGAACTGCTGCCATTTTTATTTGGAAAGTGATATTTAGTTAATTATTTTTGAATATGATTAATAGATAAATTCCTCATGTCCAGCAATTTATTTTAGAATTTTTGGGGTTCCATATCTTGCGTTAGCTACAGATTACTACAGACTGTTCTGTTTTTGACAGATTCTGTTTTTCGTGTGTTGTTTGCTTATTCTGATGAATCTATGGCTAGTAAAATAGTTTATAAACCATATAGAAGTTGGAATACAGTAGGTTTAACACCAATATAAATAAATAATTAGTTCATTACAGTACTTTGAAGTGGTGTTTTGTTTTCTTTCGCTAACGGAGCTCACGAGATTTTCTACTTTAAGTTTTGTGTTATGAAGTTTTCAAGTTTTGGGTGAAAGATTTGATGGATTATGGAACAAGGAGTGGAAAGAGCCTAAGCTTGGGGATTCCCATGGGCCATGGCACCCCAATATAATCTAAGTACACCTAAAAGCCAAAGCTTGGGGATGCCCCGGAAGGCATCCCCTCTTTCGTCTACTTCCATCGGTAACTTTACTTGGAGCTATATTTTTCTTCACCACATGATATGTGTTTTGCTTGGAGCATCTTGTATTATTTGAGTCTTTATTTGTTAGTTTTCCATAATCATCCTTGCTGTACACATCTTTTGAGAGAGACACACATGATTCGGAAATTGTTAGAATACTCTATGTGCTTCACTTATATCTTTTGAGTTATATAGTTTTTGCTCTGTTGCTTCACTTATATCTTTTAGAGCACGTCGGTGGATTTGTTTTATAGAAACTATTGTTCTCTCATGATTCACTGAGATTATTTTGAGATGCCTACAAAACAGCATGGTAATTTGCTTTAATTATGTTAGGCATTCAAGATTAATAATAAAATTTTCTTATGAGTGTGTTGAATAGTATGAGAAGTTTGATACTTGATAATTGTTTTGAGATACGGAGATGGTGATATTAGAGTCATGCTAGTTGAGTAGTTGTGAATTTGATAAATACTTGTGTTAAAGTTTGTGATTCTCGTAGCATGCATGTATGGTGAACCGTTATGTGATGAAGTCGGAGCATGATTTATTTATTGATTGTCTTCCTTATGAGTGGCGGTCGGGGACGAGCGATGCTCTTTTCCTACCAATCTATCCCCCTAGGAGCATGCGTGTAATACTTTGCTTTGATAACTTGTAGATTTTTGCAATAAGTATATGAGTTCTTTATGACTAAGGTTGAGTCCATTGATCATACACACTTTTCTTCCTTCCACCATTGCTAGCCTCTCTAATACCACGCACCTTTTGCCAGTATCATACACCCACCATATACCTTCCTCAAAACAGGCACCATACCTACCTATCATTGCATTTCCATAGCCATTCCAAGATATATTGCCATGCAACTTTCCACCATTCCGTTTACTATGACATGCTCCATCATTGTCATATTGCTTTTCATGATCATGTAGTTGACATTCTATTTGTGGCAGGGCCACCATTCATAATTATTTCATACATGTCACTCTTGATTCATTGCATATCCCGGTACACCGCCGGAGGCATTCACATATAGTCATATTTTGTTCTAAGTATTGAGTTGTAATTTTTGAGTTGTAAGTAAATAAAAGTGTGATGATCATCATTTTTAGAGCATTGTCCCAAGTGAGGAAAGGATGATGGAGACTATGATTTCCCCACAAGTCGGGATGAGACTCCGGACGAAAAAAAGAGAGGCCATAAAAAAGAGAAAAAGGCCCAAATAAAAAAATGAGAGAAAAAAGAGAGAAGGGACAATGCTACTATCCTTTTACCTGTTGGAAATATGCCCTAGAGGCAATAATAAATTGGTTATTATTATATTTCCTTGTTCATGATAATCGTTTATTATCCGTGCTAGAATTGTATTGATAGGAAACTCAGATACACGTGTGGATACATAGACAACACCATGTCCCTAGTAAGCCTCTAGTTGACTAGCTCATTGATTAATAGATGGTTACGGTTTCCTGACCATGGACATTGGATGTCGTTGATAATGGGATCACATCATTAGGAGAATGATGTGATGGACAAGACCCAATCCTAAGCCTAGCACAAGATCGTGTAGTTCGTATGCTAAAGCTTTTCTAATGTCAAGTATCATTTCCTTAGACCATGAGATTGTGCAACTCCCGGATACCGTAGGAGTGCTTTGGGTGTGCCAAAC
Source organism: Triticum monococcum (assembly GCA_034509565.1). Lineage (NCBI taxonomy): Eukaryota > Viridiplantae > Streptophyta > Magnoliopsida > Poales > Poaceae > Triticum > Triticum monococcum. Next base: position 144,985,534 of record CM067846.1, on the reverse strand, counting down.
GTCACAATGTAACTGGGTGGCTATAAAGGTACACTACAGGTATCTCCGAAAGTGTTTGTTGGGTTGGCACGAATCAAGACTGGGATTTGTCACTCCGTGTAACAGAGAGGTATCTCTGGGCACACTCGGTAGGACATCATCATAATGTGCACAATGTGACCAAGGAGTCGATCACGGGATGATGTGTTACGGAACGAGTAAAGAGACTTGCCGGTAACGAGATTGAACAAGGTATCAGGATACCGACGATCGAATCTCGGGCAAGTATCGTACCGATAGACAAAGGGAATTGTATACGGGATTGATTGAATCCTTGACATCATGGTTCATCCGATGAGATCATCGTGGAGCATGTGGGAGACAACATGGGTATCCAGATCCCGCTATTGGTTATTGACCGGAGAGTTGTCTCGGCCATGTCTGCATGACTCCCGAGCCCGTAGGGTCTACACACTTAAGGTTCAATGACGCTAGGGTTACAGGGAAAGTATGTACGCAGTTACCGAATGTTGTTCGGAGTCCCGGATGAGATCCCGGACGTCGCGAGGAGTTCCAGAATGGTCCGGAGGTAAAGATTGATATATAGGAAGTATGGTTTTGGCCACCGGAATTGTTCCGGGCATCACCGGTAGTGTACTGGGACCACCGGAGGGGTCCGGGGGTCCACCAGGTGGGGCCACCAGCCCCGGAGGCCTACATGGGCCAATAGTGGGAAGGGACCAGCCCCTAGGTGGGCTGGGGCGCCTCCCACCAAGGCCCAAGGCGCAAAGGAGAATGGGAGGTGGCAAACCCTAGGTCCAGATGGGCCTTAAGGCCCACCCTAGGTGCGCCCCTCTCTCCCCCCTTGGCCGCAACCCTAGGTGGGTTTTGGGGCTGCCGCCACCCCTAGGGAGGGAACCCTAGATGGGGGCGCAGCCCCTCCCCTTCCCCTATATATACTTGAGGTATTGGGGGCTGCAAGACACACGAGATCATCTCCCATTGGCGCAGCCCTACCTCTCTCCCTCCTCGTCTCTCGTAGTGCTTGGCAAAGCCCTGCTAGAGTCCCGCGCTCCTCCACCACCACCACGCCGTCGTGCTACTGCTGGACGGAGTCTACCCCAACCTCTCCTTCTCCCCTTGCTGGATCAAGGTGTAGGAGACGTCACCGGGCTGCACGTGTGTTGAACGCGGAGGCGCCGTGGTTCGGCGCTTAGATCGGAATCAACCGCGATCTGAATCGCTGCGAGTACGACTCCTTCATCTGCGTTCTTGCAACGCTTCCGCTTAGCGATCTATAAGGGTATGTAGATGCACTCCCCTTCCCCTCGTTGCTAGATTACTCCATAGATTGATCTTGGTGATGCGTAGAAAATTTTAAATTTCTGCTACGATCCCCGACAGTGGCATCATGAGCTAGGTCTATGCGTAGTTTCTATGCACGAGTAGAACACAAAGCAGTTGTGGGCGTTGATATTGTCAATTTATTTGCCGTTACTAGTCTTATCTTCATTCGGCGGCATCGTGGGATGAAGCGGCCCGGACCGACCTTACAGGTACGCTTATGTGAGACTGGTTCCACCGATTGACATGCACTAGTTGCATAAGGTGGCTGGCGGGTGTCTGTCTCTCCCACTTTAGTCGGATCGGATTCAATGAAAAGGGTCCTTATGAAGGGTAAATAGAAATTGGCATATCACGTTGTGGTTTTGGCGTAGGTAAGAAACGTTCTTGCTAGAAACCTATAGCAGCCACGTAAAAACTTGCAACAACAATTAGAGGACGTCTAACTTGTTTTTGCAGCATGTGCCGTGTGATGTGATATGGCCAAAATGATGTGATGAATGATATATGTGATGTATGAGATTGATCATGTTCTTGTAATAGGAATCAGGACTTGCATGTCGATGAGTATGACAACCGGCAGGAGCCATAGGAGTTGTCTTAATTTATTTATGACCTGTGTGTCAACATAAACGTCATGTAATTACTTTACTTTATTGCTAAAGCGTTAGCCATAGTAGTAGAAGTAATAGATGACGAGACAACTTCAAGAAGACACGATGATGGAGAGCATGATGACGGAGATCATGGTGTCATGCCGGTGACAACGATGATCATGGAGCCCCGAAGATGGAGATCAAAAGGAGCAAAATGATATTGGCCATATCATGTCACTATTTGATTGCATGTGATGTTTATCATGTTTTACATCTTATTTTCTTAGAACGACGGTAGCTTAAATAAGATGATCCCTCACTACAATTTCAAGAAAAGTGTTGCCCCTAACTGTGCACCGTTGCGAAGGTTCGTTGTTTCGAAGCACCACGTGATGATCGGGTGTGATAGATTCTAACGTTCGAATACAACGAGTGTTGACGAGCCTAGCATGTACAGACATGGCCTCGGGACACATGTGAAACACTTAGGTTGACTTGACGAGCCTAGCATGTACACACATGGCCTCGGAACACGGAAGACCGAAAGGTCGAACATGAGTCGTATAGAAGATACGATCAACATGAGATGTTCACCATTGATGACTAGTCCGTCTCACATGATGATCGGACACGGCCTAGTCGATTCGGATCATGTTTCACTTAGATGACTAGAGGGATGTCTATCTAAGTGGGAGTTCATTAAATAATTTGATTAGATGAACTCAATTATCATGAACATAGTCTAAATTGTCTTTGCAAATATGTTGTAGATAAATAGCTCACGTTGTAGCTCCCTGTTTCAATACGTTCCTAGAGAAATATTAAGTTGAAAGGTATTGTAAGCAATGATGCAGACTAGGTCCGTAGTCCGAGGAGTGTCCTCACTGCTACACAGAAGGCTTACGTCTTTGATGCACCGCTCGATGTGCAAACCCCTACAACATCGTCTGTGGATGTTGTGAACACCTGACAGACACATCCTGATGACTACTTGATAGTTTAGTGCACCATACTTTACGGCTTAGAATCGGGATTCCAATGACGTTTTGAACGCCATAGAACATATGAGATGTTCCAAGGGCTAAAATTGGGATTTCAGGCTCATGCCCATGTTGAGAGGTGTGAGACCTCTGACAAGTTCTTTTGCCAACAAGATGGAGGAGAATAGCTCAGCTAGTGAGCATGTGCTCAGAATGTCTGGGTGCTACAATCACTTAAATCAAGTGGGAGTTAAACTTCCAGATAAGATAGTGATTGATAGAGTTCTCTAGCCACTATCACTAAGCTACTAGATCTTCGTGATGAACTATGACATGCAAGGGATGGAATTGATCCCGGAGCTGTTCGCGGTGCTTAAGACCGCAAAAGGTAGAAATCAAGAAGGAGCATCAAGTGTTGATGGTTTAACAAGACCACTGGTTTCAAGAAGGGCAAGGGCTAGAAGGGAAACTTCATGGATGGCAAACCAGTTGCCGCTCCAGTGAAGGAACCCAAGGTTGAACCCAAACCCGAGACTAAATGCTTGTATTGTAAGGGGAACGGTCACTGGTAGGGGAATTACCCCAAATGCATGGTAGATAAGATGGCTATCAACTTCAAAGTATATACATGTTATTAATGTGTACCTCACTAGTACTCCTGGTAGCACCTGGGTATTGGATACCGGTTCAGTTACTATTATTGGTGACTTGAAGCAAAAGCTACGGACTAAATGGAGACTAGCTAAGGGCGAGGTGACGATGTGTGTTGGAAGTGTTTCCAAAGTTGATGAGATCACCATCGCACGCTCCATCTGCCTTCGGGATTAGTATTGAACCTAGATAAATGTTATCAGGTGTCTACGTTGAGCATGAATATGATTAGATCATGTTCATTGCAATACGGCCATTCATTTAAGTTAGAGAATAATGGTTATTCTGTTTACATGAATGATACCTTTCATGGTCATGCACCCTATGTGAATGGTTCATTGAATCTCGGTCGTGGTAATACACATGTTCACGCCAAAAGATGTAGAGATAATAATGATAGTACCACTTTCTCGTGGCACTGCCGCTTAGGTCATATTGGCGTAAGATGCATGAAGAAACTCCATGTCGATGGATGTTTGGAGTCACTTGATTTTGAATCACTTGACACATGCGAGCCATTCCTCATGGGCAGGATGACTAAGACCCCGTTTTCAGGTCCAATGAAATGGGCAACTGACTTGTTGGAAATCATACATACCGATGCGTGTGATCCAATGAGAATTGAAGCGTGCGGTGGATATCGCTATTTTCTCATCTTCACTGACCATTTGAGTAGATATAGGTATATTTACTTAATGAAGCACAAGTCTGAAATGTTTGAAAAGTTCAAGCGATTTCAAAGTGAAGTTAAGAACCATCATAACAAGAAGATCAAATTCCTATGATCTGATCGATGAGAATTTCTGAGTTATGAGTTTGGCAATCACTTAAGACATTATGGAATTGTTTCACAGTTGAAGCCACCTGGAACACCACAGGGTAATGGTGTGTCCGGACGTCGTAATCAAACCTTATGAGATATGGTGCGATCTATGATGTCTCTTACCGATCTACCGTTTTCATTTTGAGGTTATGCTTTAGAGACAGCTGCATTCACTTTAGATAGGACACCATCTAAGTCCGTTGAGATGACGTCGTGTGAACATTGGTTTGGCAAGAAACCAAAGTTTTCGTTTCTTAATGTTTCAGTTGCGATGCTTAAGGCTTCAGCCGGAGAAGCTCGAACCCAAAAGCGGACAAACACATCTTCATAGAATACCCAAAGGTGACAGTTGGGTATACCTTCTATCTCAGATCTGAGGGCAAATTGTTTGTCGCTAAGAACGGGTCCTTTCTCGAGAAGGAGTTTCTCTCGAAAGAATTGAGTGGGAGGAAGATAGAACTTGATGAGGTTGTCGAACCTTTACTTCAACCAGAGTGTGATGCAACACAGAAAGATGTTTTCTGCGGCGCCTACGTCTGTTGAATAGGAAGTTAATGATAGTGATCATAAAGCTTCGGATCAAGTTGCTATCGAACCTCGTAGGTCGACAAGGATATGTACTACTCCTGAGTGGTACGGTAATCCTGTCTTAGATATCATGTTGTTAGACAACAATGAACCTACGAGCTATGGAGAAGCGATGGTGGGCCCATATTCCGACAAATGGTTAGAAGCCATGAAATCCGAGATAGGATCCATATATCAGAACAAAGTATGGACTTTGGTGGACTTGCCCGACGATCGGCAAGCCATTGAGATAAATGGATCTTTAAGAAGAAGACGGACGTGGGCGGTAATGTTACCATCAATGAAGCTCGACTTATGGGAAAGAATCTTTTCACAAGTTCAAGGAGTTGACTATGATGAGAATTTCTCACCCGTAGCGATGCTTAAGTCCGTCGGAATCATGTTAGCATTAGCTGTATTTTTCGATTATGAAATCTTACAGATGGATGTCAAAACAAGTTTTCTTACCAGTTTTCGTAAGAAAAGTTGTATGTGATACAAATAAAAGGTTTTGTCGATCCTAAGGATGCTAGAAGGTATGCTAGCTCCAGCAATCCTTCTATGGACTACAGCAAGCATCTCGGAATCGGAATATATGTTTTGATGGAGTGATCAAAGCTTTTAGGTTTATACAATGTTTGCTAGAAACTTGTATTTACAAAAAAGTGAGTGGGAGCACTACAACATTTCTGATAAGTATATGTGGATGACATATTGTTGATCCGAAATAATGTAGAATTTCTGGAAAGCATAAACGGTTGTTTGAAGAGTGTTTTTCAAAGGAAGACCTGGATAAAGCTGCTTACATATTGGGCATCAAGATCTATAGAGATAGATCAAGACGCCTAATGGTACTTTCAAAGAACGCACACCTTGACATGTTTTTGAAGGAGTTCAAAATAGATCGGTCAAAGAAGGGGTTCTTACCTGAGTTGTAAGATGTGAAGTTGAGTAAGTCTCAAAGCTTGACCACGGCAGAAGAAAGAGGAAGGACGAAGGTCGTCCCCTATGCTTTTGTCATAGGCTCTATACGGTATGCCATGTTGAAGTACCGCACCTGATGTGTGCCTTGCCACATGTCTGGCAAGAGGGTACAAAGGTGATCTAGGAGTAAATCACCAGATAGCGGTCAAAATTATCTTTAGAGGAATAAGGAAATGTTTCTCGGTTATGGAGGTGATAAAGAGTTCGACGTAAAGAGTTATGTCGATGCAAGCTTAACACCTATCCGGATAACTCTGAGTAGAGATACCGGATACATATAATGGAGCAACAATTTGGAATAGCTCCAAGTGGAACGTGGTAGCAGCATCTACGATATGACATAAAGTTTTGCAAAATACATAGGGATCTGAATATGGCAAGACCCGTTGACTACAACCTCTCTCACAAGCATAACATGATCAAACCCAGAACTCATTGAGTATTAATCACATAGTGATGTGAACTAGATTATTGAGTCTAGTGAACTCTTTGGATGTTGGTCACATGGTTATGTGACCTGTGAGTGTTAATCACATGGCGATGTGAACTAGATTATTGACTCTAGTGCAAGTGGGAGACTGTTGGAAATATGCCCTAGAGGCAATAATAAATTGGTTATTATTATACTTCCTTGTTCATGATAATCGTTTATTATCCATGCTAGAATTGTATTGATAGGAAACTCAGATACATGTGTGGATACACAGACAACACCATGTCCCAAGTAAGCCTCTAGTTCGCTAGCTCGTTGATCAATAGATGGTTACGGTTTCCTGACCATGGACATTGGATGTCGTTGATAACGGGATCACATCATTAGGAGAATGATGTGATGGACAAGACCCAATCCTAAGCCTAGCACAAGATCGTGTAGTTCGTATGCTAAAGCTTTTCTAATGTCAAGTATCATTTCCTTAGACCATGAGATTGTGCAACTCCCGGATACCGTAGGAGTGCTTTGGGTGTGCCAAATGTCACAACGTAACTGGGTGGCTATAAAGGTACACTACAGGTATCTCCGAAAGTGTCTGTTGTGTTGGCACGAATCGAGACTGGGATTTGTCACTCCGTGTAACGGAGAGGTATCTCTGGGCCCACTCGGTAGGACATCATCATAATGTGCACAATGTGACCAAGGAGTTGATCACGGGATGATGTGTTACCAAACGAGTAAAGAGACTTGCCGGTAACGAGATTGAACAAGGTATCGGGATATCGATGATCGAATCTCGGGCAAGTATCATATCGATAGACAAAGGGAATTGTATACGGGATTGATTGAATCCTTGGCATCGTGGTTCATCCGATGAGATCATCGTGGAGCATGTGGGAGCCAACATGGGTATCCAGATCCTGCTGTTGGTTATTGACCGGAGAGTTGTCTCGGCCATGTCTGCATGACTCCCGAGCCCGTAGGGTCTACACACTTAAGGTTCGATGACGCTAGGGTTATAGGGAAAGTATGTACGTGGTTACCAAATGTTGTTCGGAGTCCCGGATGAGATCCCGGACATCACGAGGAGTTCCGGAATGGTCCGGAGGTAAAGATTGATATATAGGAAGTATGGTTTTGGCCACCGGAAGTGTTCCGGGCATCACCGGTAGTGTACCGGGACCACCGGAGGGGTCCGGGGGTCCACCAGGTGGGGCCACCAGCCCCGGAGGCCTACATGGGCCAATAGTGGGAAGGGACCAGCCCCTAGGTGGGCTGGGGCGCCTCCCACCAAGGCCCAAGGCGCAAGGGAGAGTGGGAGGGGGCAAACCCTAGGTCCAGATGGGCCTTAAGGCCCACCCTAGGTGCGCCCCCCCTCTCTCCCCCCTTGGCCGCAACCCTAGATTGGTTTTGGGGCTGCCGCCACCCCTAGGGAGGGAACCCTAGATGGGGGCGCAGCCCCTCCCCTTCCCCTATATATACTTGAGGTATTGGGGGCTGCAAGACACACGAGATCATCTCCCTCTTGGCGCAGCCCTACCTCTCTCCCTCCTCGCCTCTCGTAGTGCTTGGCAAAGCCCTGCTGGAGTCCCGCGCTCCTCCACCACCACCACGCCGTCGTGCTGATGCTGGAAGGAGTCTTCCCCAACTTCTCCTTCCCCCCTTGCTGGATCTAGGCGTAGGAGACGTCATCGGGCTGCACGTGTGTTGAACGCGGAGACGCCGTGGTTCGGCGCTTTGATCGGAATCAACCGCGATCTGAATCGCTGCGAGTACAACTCCTTCATCCGCGTTCTTGCAACGCTTCCGCTTAGCGATCTACAAGGGTATGTAGATGCACTCCACTTCCCCTGGTTGCTAGATTACTCCATAGATTGATCTTGGTGATGCGTAGAAAATTTTAAATTTGTGCTACGATCCCTGACATTACCACACTTGTGCTTCAAAGTAGCACCATGATCTTCATAATAGAGAGTCTCCTATGTTATCACTTTCATATACTAGTGGGAATTTTTCATTATAGAACTTGGCTTGTATATTCCAATGATGGGCTTCCTCAAAATGCCCTAGGCCTTCGTGAGCAAGCCAGTTGGATGCACACCCACTTAGTTTCTTTTGTTGAGCTTTCATATACTTATAGTTCTAGTGCATCCGTTGCATGGCAATCCCTACTCACTCACATTGATATCTATTGATGGGCATCTCCATAGCCCGTTGATATGCCTAGTTGATGTGAGACTATCTTCCCCCTTTTTGTCTCCTCCACAACCACCATTCTATTCCACCTAAAGTGCTATGTCCATGGCTCACGCTCATGTATTGCGTGAAGATTGAAAAAGTTTGAGAACACTGAAAGTATGAAACAATTGCTTGGCTTGTCATCGGGGTTGTGCATGATTTAAATACTTTGTGTGGTGAAGATAGAGCATAGCCAGACTATATGATTTTGTAGGGATAACTTCCTTTGGCCATGTCATTTTGAAGAGACATAATTGCTTACTTAGTATGCTTGAAGTATTATTATTTCTATATCAATATTGAACTTTTGTCTTACATCTTTCGGATCTGAATATTCATACCACAATTAAGAAGAATTACATTGAAATTATGCCAAGTAGCATTCCACATCAAAAATTATGTTTTTATCATTTACCTACTCGAGGACGAGCAAGAATTAAGCTTGGGGATGCTTGATACGTCTCCAACGTATCTATATTTTTTATTGTTCCATGCTATATTATATTCTGTTTTGGACATTATTGGGCTTTATTATACACTTTTATATTATTTTTGGGACTAACCTATTAACCGGAGGCCCAACCCATAATTGCTATTTTTTGCCTATTTTAGGGTTTCACAGAAAAAGAATATCAAACGGAGTCCAAACGGAATGAAACCTTCGGAAACGTGATTTTCGGAACAAACATGATCCAGAGGACTTGGACCCTACGCCAAGACATCAACCAGGAGGCCACGAGGTAGGGGGCGCGCCTACCCCCCCCCCCCCCCCAAGCGCGCCCTCCACCCTCGTGGGCCCCTGTTGCTCCACCAACGTACTCCTTCCTCCTATATATACCTACGTACCCCCAAACTACCAGATACGGAGCCAAAACCCTAATTCCACCGCCGTAACTTTTTGTATCCACGAGATCCCATCTTGGGGCCTATTCCGGAGCTCCGCCGGAGGGGGCACCTATCATAGAGGGCTTCTACATCAACACCATTGCCTCTTCGATGAATTGTGAGTAATTTACTTCAGACCTACGTGTGACGCCCGGATAATTAAGCTACAGTAACCTTATACTAATGATGCCATGTCACCACTGTCACTGTAGTTAATCTCGCGTTAGTTCAAAGTCAATTCGAAATTCAAATTTAAAATAAAGGCAAACAATAAAAGTTTTCTAACATTAAAACTAAAATGTTCAAAATGGGACAAATAAATCCTAAGTAACAATGGTGGAGAGACCACACTTGTAATAAATGTGTTAATACTCAAAAATGAATAAAACCGCAGCAAAATATATCAATTAAATGCCGTTTGTATTTTGTAAAATACTAAACTATTTTATTTAGTTGTCCAAGTTAATGTGGCAGTGGCATAATTGGTAATATCAAATATGGTGCCATTTTGGTATTTTACTAAAACTAAAATAAAAGGAAACTAAAAGAAAACAGTAAAGAATAAATAAAAACAGAAAAGGAATAAATAAAAGAAAGAAAACAAACACATCAAAAAAAGAAGAACCCCCCTCTCCCTGGGCCGAATGGCCCAGCTAGCCAGCAGGCCATCAGGCCAAAAGGCCCAACCGGCCCACCCCCACTCCCCTTATCCCTAGACCCCGAAACCCTAGCCCGCTACCCGCCGCCCCACTCCCCCACTCCCCCCCCACGCCGCTCTCCCTTTCCCCGATCGGATCAGGGCAGCGCCCCGCTGGCCACCTCACCGAGCCGCCTCGCCAAACCATCCCCTCCTCGCCGGCCGTCCTCGACGCCTCCTCCCTGACGCGCCCCAGCACTCGCTGCCCCCGACCCGAGCGCCGTCGTTGATCGTCGCCCGACGCCATGCTCCTTCGACCTCGCCTCGCCATCCACCTCGAGCAACCGCTGCCACTCCCCTACACCTTCCGTGAGCACCCCCTCTCTCCCCGTCTCCGTTGCCCGTTCCGGCCGCCGCGCCGCCAAGCCCCGCCCCTGTGCGCTGTCGGCGTCGACTGCGCGCGCAAGGCCGCACCCGCCTGCTCGACCCGCTCCTCACGCCCGGCCGTGCCCTATGCACGTGCACACTCGCCGCCGCCCCGTGCTGAGGATCCGTGCGCGCCGTGCTCGCCCACCGGCCGCCCGCGCCGTCCGCAGCTTGCGCGTGTCCGCCCCCATGCTCGCGATGCTTCCCTCGCCCCAATCGTTGTTGCGTCCGCCGCCGCTCGCTGTCCCGCCATTTGCCCGCGCCGCGCCTTCGCTCCCTGCCCCGGCGCCACCCCGACATGGCCTCACCGCTGCCGCTGTCGTCCCAGGCGGCCGGGCTTGCCGTGCCCGTGGCCGGCGCCGCCTTGTCGATATGGGCATTTGCCCAATCGGGCCGGGTGCCTGCGCCCGTAACCCGCGCGCCCGCATACCAGTGGTGCCCGAATCACTGTGGCCCTCTGAGCCACTGACTAGGGGGCCCCACGCCCCAGAACGTAAAATGAAAATAATAAAAAGAATAATAATATTAATTAATTAATAATTAACTTAAAATAATTCTGTTAATTAACTAATTAAACCTAATTAACCTACTAAGGTAACCTAACTACTGTTAATTAGTCTTAGTCAATGACAAATGGGACCCACACGTGTGTTGACCCAGTCAACAAACAGTTGACTAATGACATCATGCTGACATCACGCTAACATCATAATTACATTTTCTAATTAAATTAATTCTAAAAATGAATTAAATCTTTAAAATTAATATAAAATAATCCATAACTCAGATGGAAAAACTTTGTACATGAAAGTTGCTCAGAACGACGAGATGAATCCGGATACGCAGCCCATTCGTCCGCCACACATCCCTAACCTATCGAACTCGCAACTTTCCCCCTCCAGTTCATCTGTCCGAAAACACGAAACACCAGGAATCCTTTCCCGGATGTTTCCCCCCTTTCCCGATATCACCTAGTACTGCGTTAGGGCACACCTAGCACCGCGTATTGCTATGTTATGCCTTGTGTTGCTTTGGTTGCTTTGTTATTTATTGTGTTCCCCCTTTGTTACTTCTTTCCGGTAGACCCCGAGACTGCCGGCGACCCCCAAGTTCGACTATGGTGTTGACGACCCCTCTCTCTTGCCAGAGCAACCAGGCAAGCCCCCCCCTTGATCACCAAATATCGCCTACTCTTCTCTATACTGCTTGCATTAGAGTAGTGTAGCATGTTACTGCTTTTCGTTAAACCTATCCTGATGCATAGCCTGTCCTTGCTACTACTGTTGTTACCTTTACCTGCAATCCTAATGCTTAGTATAGGATGCTAGTTTATTATCAGTGGCCCTACATTCATGTCCATCTGCCATGCTATACTATCGGGCCATGATCACTCGGGAGGTGATCACGGGTATATACTATATACTTTATACATGATACATGTGGTGACTAAAGACGGGTCGGCTTGTGGAGCACCCGCGAGTGATTCACGGATTGGGGGCTAAAAGGACCTTTGTCCCAACGGCCCTCTGTGTGGATCTTTGTGGCGAAGCGACAGGGCAGGTTGAGACCACCTAGGAGAGAGGTGGGCCTAGCCCTGGTCGGCGTTCGCGGTTATTTCAAAATAACATGCTTAATGAGATCTTGGTATTTGATCTGAGTCTGGCTACTGGCCTATAAGCACTAACCATCTACACGGGGACATTTATGGGCACTCGATGTCGTGGTATCAGCCGAAGCCTTTGTGACGTCAGCGACTGAGCAGCGCGCGCCGGATTGGACTGGAACGCCTGCTAGGCTAGGTCTGCTTCCGGCCGTGTTCGCGACGTGCAGGTGTGCAAAGGGCAATGGGCCCAGACCCCTGCGCCATAGGATTTAGATCAGTGTGCTGACCTCTCTCTTGTGCCTAGGTAGGGCTGTGACGTGTTGATCTTCCGAGGCCGGGCATGACCCAGAAAAGTGTGTCCGGCCAAATGGGATCGAGCGTGTTGTGTTATGTGGTGCACCCCTACAGGGAAGTTAATCTATTCGAATAGCCGTGATCTTCGGTAACAGGACGACTTGGAGTTGTACCTTGACCTTATGACAACAAGAACCGGATACTTAATAAAACGCACTCTTCCAAGTGCCAGATACAACCGGCGGTCGCTCTCTCACAGGGCGACGAGGAGAGGATCATCGGTTAGGATTATACTACACGATGCTACTTGGTGAACTTACCATCTACTCTCTTCTCCTGCTGCAAGATGGAGGTTACCAGAAGCGTAGTCTTTGATAGGACTAGCTATCCCCCTCTTATTTCGGCATTCTGCAGTTTAGACCACATATGATACCCTTAATCCTTTTGATACCAATGCATACATATGTAGTGTAGCTCCTTGCTTGCGAGTACTTTGGATGAGTACTCACGGTTGCTTTGCTCCCTCTTTTCCCCCTTCCTATACCCGATTGCTGCGACCAGACGTTGGAGCCCAGGAGCCAGACGCCACCGTCGACGACGACTACTACTACTCGGGAGGTGCCTACTACTACGTGCAGCTCGCTGACGACGACCTGGAGTAGTTTAGGAGGATCCCAGGCAGGAGGCCTGCGCCTCTTTCGATTTGTATCCCAGTTTGTGCTTGCCTTCTTAAGGCAAACTTGTTTACTTATGTCTGTACTCAGATGTTGTTGCTTCCGCTAACTCGTCTATGATCAAGCTCTTGTATTCGAGCCCTTGAGGCCCCTGGCTTGTAATATGATGCTTGTATGACTTATTTTATTTGTAGAGTTGTGTTGTGATAACTTCCCGTGAGTCCTTGATCTTGATTGTACACGTTTGCGTGTATGATTAGTGTACGATTGAATCGGGGGCGTCACAAGTTGTTATCAGAGCCGACTGCCTGTAGGAATCCCCCTTCCACACTCCTTGGCCGAAGTCGAGTCTAGACATTACAAAAACTTTTACTAACATGGCTGTGTGCCTTACGGGCCCATGTCGCCATTGGGGGGTATTAGGATCTTTTACTCCTTGTCTATACTCTGGGACTCTGATCTCTCTTCTATTCAGGTTAAATGAATTTTGCTAAATCTAACATTAGGATCTCGTTATCACTTTCACCCGGAGAGCCCCTTATTACTGATGATCGTCTGCTGCACGTGAAGACCCTGAAGATACTCTCCGCTGTTAACCCGAGAACTTGTGTTCATCGCGTTTGTAATTCCCTTTCCACCGTCATCCCTTATGGATAACCACTTGCAGTTGTTATGCTTACATACATCCCTAGTTGATCTTGTTATTACAAGATACCCCGAAATACTCGTCATTGTTTCGATAATCCTTTGAGCTTACTGCCTTGCTGTTCTTTGTCATCTGAATACCCCTATGGATAATTCCTCGCACTTGCCGAGTATCTTTTCATCCCTAGTTGTTCAAGTGCTTCATGAAGGTCTTCGAAATACTATTCGATCTTCCGAAAATCCTCAGTAGCTTAATGCTCTGTGAATACTTGTCTTCTTACATTATGGTTAATTCCATATGTCTAGTAGTTTTTGTTGACATCCCTTGACTTTGCCATTTTGACCCTAATGATTCAATATGTGCGTATGCACGCGATCATCAGGATATCCTTTTAAATTATCTTCCCGGCTCAAACGGCATTTTAAACATGAGCTGGATCTCGACCAGTCTAATTGCCATCGATTATTCCCCTAAGCCTACTCGGCTTACCCATCCTTAATCATAGCCCTTGCTTCTGATCCCTTGTCTTGGAATTCATAATTCATTTGCCTTTGAGCTTTGAGTTAGTCAGTTGTTTCTATAATCTGATCTCCTTGCCTTCTTTCTTCCTCTGGTTGAGTATCGATGCTCACGTCCTATCCCTTGCGGACCACCAGACCCTTTGCCATATTTTATCCAACAACGTCCTTCATATTCAATAAGCCTGTGTGCCTTTTCCTTGGATACATAATGCCTTTGGTAAATTGTATCCTATGTTTTCTCAACCATGCTTTGTTTTCGAGCTGGTGGTATTTACGATTGAAGCTTGTGGTATATGTTCCTAAGATGCCCCTATGGGTTGAACCTATACCTTCTCTAAAACCGTGTGAACCCAAAAGATTTCACGGGTCATACTTATCTGGTATTTCACCAGGTAAAAACTTTCAACAAGTAATGTCATTTTTGAAATGGGAGAGGTGAATGAAAGGTTATGCGTTGAACAAGTGGGAGTCGACCTTGAACCCTGTGTTCATGCCCATGGACACAATGTAGATCTTATCATTAAAGCTTCCGTTAAATTAATTATTCCTTTGGTATAAGTTCATCTTATATCTGGGATCTGGCCTTTTGCAATCATGGTTCCGACCATGTTCTCCTTTAAATACCATTTCTCGTGCAAGTTTAAGCACTTGTCTTCTGCGGAGTAATACCCCAGTCCAACCTCTACTTTGATTTGTCGTCGAGTATTACCCCCTGGTATCTCAAGATTATCATGGAACTGCATAACTTCTTACGAGTTCTTCATCTAGTGCTACATTCTCATTGATTCCAATTTTTCGTGGGCTCTGAGTTATTTAACACTCAAAGACATTGATAAATGAATCGAGTCTGCACTGCGATTCAACAACTCTTAGTAATCTTCAATGCTTATGAGTTTGTACTCGATAGTGTCATTCCCAGCTGATTGACTACATCATCATCGTCAGGCTAACTGCTTGACCATTCTACCTATGTCCTTCATCCTCGAGACACAATCCCGACAGTGCTCTAAGCTTACATCAAACCTTCACCATCATATTGTTTGTCTTGAGAGACAACTCTGAATTCTGAGATGGCATCTTATCTATGGTTATAATAACCTTTTGCTTCACCATTCCCTTGGCATGATGTCATCGCCGAGCGATTGCATCCTCATGGAGCCTCTCGACAAGATTTGTCATGATCATCATCAACATTTTTACCCCTTCCAAGATATTAATTGAATTCATGATGAGAAGTACCCTCCTTGTCCTCGATGGTTTGTGTTATCATCGATCACTTTACTGCCTTCCGTTCAACACAAACTTGTTCGTGTCTCTAGCACCCTATTGCTTTCAAGTTAATGGTCGATATTTCATTCTTAGACTATTGGTTGTTGAATCACCTTTCTAACATTGATCATGCTACCTAAGACCACATTTTGGGTGCACTTTTCAACCAATGCTTAATTGTGTATGTTTTCCTCGAGCATACATCCTTATATCATTTGGTCCGACAAATGTTGACTCCTTGTTCACATAAGTGTGGAAATCCATCTTTTGAAAATCTCAATGAATCGTCGCTGAGTTCATCAGCCACCTCTTTATTCTCCCCTTGGTTTTAATGATGAACTCTTGTTTTGGAACTCGCTTCCATAGTACATTTCCCGAGAATCTTACATTGTCGCCTCATCAATTGTGTTGCACATTTTCTTCTCAGGCATCCTGAGTCTGAGGCATCCTGGCACCAATCAGATCTGAATCTCGGTCAGATATGATGGTTGGAACATATTTCCAAGAATTATTACATTGGTCCTGATATATCGGTAAGGTGGGGTCATGCCTATCACACCTGGCCGGAGGACTTGTTGTTATAGATTCCTTTTCAGCAAGGTTATCTCCTCTTCCATGAGGGAATTGTAAGACCTATTCTTCAAGTTATTCCTGATGGGTCCTTTATGTCTCCAGAGTCTGATCTTCACCCGTTGACCATGTCAATGCTATCTCGAAGCATGTCTATGGTATTCCGATTTTCAACAAGAACATTGAAGCTAATGCTAAATGTTTCCTGCTCAATTATCCAAACACCGTTGTATGGGTAATATCATGAGCTTCCTCCCCCTTACTTAAGTGGTTTTCTACCTTCTATCCGGTCTTGGATATCATACTCTGCTTGTTTTTGGGAAGGATATACCCCTGAAATATGTGTTTAAACACATTTGCCTTCCCATTGATCTGTTTAATCTGATAATCACATTTTCCTTTCCATTGTTCTGTTTAACCTTCTTGAGGTTTATATGATCTAAGCAGTAATACGTCACTGCTTTTATAAGCATCTCAGTGTACAACTCTGTCAGTAAGACCCTGTTACTATTGTTGTTGACATTCTGGTAACCACCGATGGACGAGAACTTTGCCTATTGGTCCGCCTCGTTCAACAAGCAGGAAAATGGTTCTCTCCGTCCCTCGCCCATGGTACCGACATCGTTGCCGACATAACTGGCAGGCTACCCTCTGACATGCCTTGCTATCATGACCATGCAAGATGTCACCATTCCTACTTTTATCCCACATGGCGGGCCCATAACCCGCAGTTCCACAGGATTGAAACCTGACTCTCCTGTACACCACATGTTCCCAAGGTTGTTCCTCGCGCTTGACTTCGTAAGTAATTCACGGACCACCTATCTAGTGATCTAATCTGGTATGAGGCGCAATACCTATCCTCGTTGCCCTGAAACCCTTTCACCTTTTGATTAGGCATCGTACGATTGCCTATCCGTTTGAAACTTCTCATGGTACCTTCTTACTTTGCTCTCGATATCTTCTTAAGTTTCAAATCGAGAGATACTTATGCTTCTTCCCTGAGTTAACCGTCTGATGCTCGATCTTGTTGGGATTCGTCCTTATAGAGTTTTTCCCCTCTTATCCTTTCGTAAGTACGGTGAAGTTCCCGAAGGAAGGACGACAATTTCATCATGATGCATTGGTGGATAGGAATGAAGACATACAAACTATGGATTGACCTCTTCGAGAAGAGCAACCAAGACCGAGAAGATTCGTTAGAATTTCGTAACCAAACCTTTTCCCTTTAGACCCCCTCTTAAATCTCGGGACGAGATTTCTTGTAGTGGAGGAGAATTGTGACGCCCGGATAATTAAGCTACAGTAACCTTCTACTAATGATGCCATGTCACCACTGTCACTGTAGTTAATCTCGTGTTAGTTCAAAATCAATTCGAAATTCAAATTTAAAATAAAGGCAAACAATAAAAGTTTTCTAACATTAAAACTAAAATGTTCAAAATGGGACAAACAAATCCTAAGTAACAATGGTGGAGAGACCACACTTGTAATAAATGTGTTAATACTCAAAAATGAATAAAACAACAGCAAAATAAATTAATTAAATGCCCTTTGTATTTTGTAAAATACTAAACTATTTTATTTAGCTGTCCAAGTTAATGTGGCAGTGGCATAATTGGTAATATCAAATATGGTACCATTTTGGTATTTTACTAAAACTAAAATAAAAGGAAACTAAAAGAAAACAATAAAGAATAAATAAAAACAGAAAAGGAATAAATAAAAGAAAGAAAACAAACACATCAAAAAAAAGAAGAACCCCCCTTCCCCTGGGGCGAATGACCCAGCTAGCCAGCAGGCCATCAGGCCAAAAGGCCCAACCGGCCCACCCCCACTCCCCTTATCCCAGGACCCCGAAACCCTAGCCCGCTACCCGTCGCCCCACTCCCCCACTCCCCCCCACGCCGCTCTCCCTTTCCCCGATCGGATCGCGGCAGCGCCCCACTGGCCACCTCACCCGAGCCGCCTCGCCGAACCTTCCCCTCCTCGTCGGCCATCCTCGACGCCTCCTCCCTGACGCGCCCCAGCACTCACCGCCCCCGACCCGAGCGCCGTCGTCGATCGTCGCCCGACGCCGTGCTCCTTCGACCTCGCCTCGCCATCCACCCCGAGCAACCGCTGCCACTCCCCTACACCTTCCGTGAGCACCCCCTCTCTCTCCGTCCCCATTGCCCGTTCCGGCCGCCGCGCCGCCAAGCCCCGCCCCTGTGCGCTATCAGCGTCGACTGCGCGCTCAAGGCCACACCCACCTGCTCGACCCGCTCCTCACGCCCGGCCGTACCCTATGCACGTGCACACTCGCCGCCGCCCCGTGCTGAGGATCCACGCGCGCCGTGCTCGCCCACCGGCCGCCCGCGCCGTCCGCGGCTTGCGCGTGTCCGCCCCCATGCTCGTGATGCTCCCCTCGCCCCGATCGTTGTTGCGTCCGCCGCCGCTCGCTGTCCCGCCATTTTCCCGCGCCGCGCCTTTGCTCCCCGCCCCGGCGCCACCCCGACGTGGCCTTGCCGCTGCTGCTGTCATCCCAGGCGGCCGGGCTTGCCGTGCCCGTGGCCGGCGCCCCCCTGTCAATCTGGGCATTTGCCCAATCGGGCCGGGTGCCTGCGCCCGTAACCCGTGCGCCCGCATACCAGCGTTTCCCGAATCGCTGTGGCCCTCTAGGCCATTGACTAGGGGGCCCCACGCCCCAAAATGTAAAATGAAAATAATAAAAAGAATAATAATATTAATTAATTAATAATTAACTTAAAATAATTCTGTTAATTAACTAATTAAACCTAATTAACCTACTAAGGTAACCTAACTACTGTTAATTAGTCTTAGTCAATGACGAATCAGACCCACACGTGTGTTGACCCAGTCAATAGACAGTTGACTAATGACATCATGCTGACATCATGCTGACATCATAATTACATTTTCTAATTAAATTAATTCTGTTAATTCTAAAAATGAATTAAATCTTTAAAATTAATATAAAATAATATGTAACTCGGATGGAAAAACTGTGTACATGAAAGTTGCTCAGAACGATGAGACGAATCCGGATACGCAGCCCATTCGTCCGCCACACATCCCTAACCTATCGAACTCGCAACTTTCCCCATCCGGTTCATCTGTCCGAAAACACGAAACACCAGGAATCCTTTCCCGGTATCACCTAGTACTACGTTAGTGCACACCTAGCACCGCGTATTGCTATGTTATGCCTTGTGTTGCTTTGGTTGCTGTGTTATTTATTGTGTTCCCCCTCCGTTACTTCTTTCCGGTAGACCCGGAGACTGCCGACGACCCCCAGTTCGACTACGGTGTTGACGACCCCTCTCTCTTACCAGAGCAACCAGGCAAGCCCCCCCCTTGATTACCAGATATCGCCTACTCTTCTCTATACTGCTTGCATTAGAGTAGTGTAGCATGTTACTGCTTTTCGTTAAACCTATCCTGATGCATAGCCTGTCCTTGCTACTACTGTTGTTACCTTTACCTGCAATCCTAATGCTTAGTATAGGATGCTAGTTTATCATCAGTGGCCCTACATTCATGTCCGTCTGCCATGCTATACTATCGGGCCGTGATCACTCGGGAGGTGATCACGGGTATATACTATATACTTTATACATGATACATGTGGTGACTAAAGACGGGTCGGCTTGTGAAGCACCCACAAGTGATTCACGAATTGGGGGCCGAAAGGACCTTTGTCCCAACGGCCCTCTGTGTGGATCTTTGTGGCAAAGCGCCAGGGTAGGTTGAGACCACCTAGGAGAGAGGTGGGCCTGGCCCTGGTTGGCGTTCGCGGTTATTTCAAAATAACACGCTTAACGAGATCTTGATATTTGATCTGAGTCTGGCTACTGGCCTATACGCACTAACCATCTACGCGGGGACAGTTATGGGCACTCGATGTCGTGGTATCAGCCGAAGCCTTCGTGACGTCAGCGACTGAGCGGTGCGCGCCGGATTGGACTGGAACGCCTGCTAGGCTAGGTCTGCTTCCGTCCGCGTTCGCAACGTGCGGGTGTGCAAAGGGCGATGGGCCCAGACCCGTGCGCCATAGGATTTAGACCGGCGTGCTGACCTCTCTGTTGTGCCTAGGTAGGGCTGCGACGTGTTGATCTTCCGAGGCCGGGCATGACCCAGAAAAGTGTGTCCGGCCAAATGGGATCGAGCGTGTTGGGTTATGTGGTGCACCCCTACAGGGAAGTTAATCTATTCGAATAGCCGTGAACTTCGGTAACAGGACGACTTGGAGTTGTACCTTGACCTTATGACAACTAGAACCGGATACTTAATAAAACGCACCCTTCCAAGTGCCAGATACAACCAGTGGTCGCTCTCTCACAGGGCGACGAGGAGAGGATCATCGGTTAGGATTATGCTACACGATGCTACTTGGTGAACTTACCATCTACTCTCTTCTCATGCTGCAAGATGGAGGTTACGAGAAGCGTAGTCTTCGATAGGACTAGCTATCCCCCTCTTATTCTGGCATTCTGCAGTTCAGACCACATATGAAACCCTTAATCCTTTTGATACCAATGCATACATATGTAGTGTAGCTCCTTGCTTGCGAGTACTTTGGATGAGTACTCACGGTTGCTTTGCTCCCTCTTTTCCCCCTTTTTATACCCGATTGTTGTGACCAGACGTTGGAGCCCAGGAGCCAGACGCCACCGTCGACGACGACTACTACTACTCGGGAGGTGCCTACTACTACGTGCAGCTCGCTGACGATGACATGGAGTAGTTTAGGAGGATCCCAGGCAGGAGGCCTGCGCCTCTTTCGATCTGTATCCCAGTTTGTGCTAGCCTTCTTAAGGCAAACTTGTTTACTTATGTCTGTACTTAGATGTTGTTGCTTCCGCTGACTCGTCTATGATCGAGCTCTTGTATTCGAGCCCTCGAGGCCCCTGGCTTGTAATATGATGCTTGTATGACTTATTTTATTTGTAGAGTTGTGTTGTGATAACTTCTCGTGAGTCCCTGATCTTGATCGTACACGTTTGCGTGTATGATTAGTGTACGATTGAATCGGGGGCATCACACTACGGGTCCATAGTTATTAGCTAGATGGCTTCTTCTCTCTTTTTTGGATCTCAATACAAAGTTCTCCCCCTGTCTTGTGGAGATCTATTCGATGTAATCTTCTTTTGCGGTGTGTTTGTTGAGACCGATGAATTGTGGGTTTATGATCAAGTTTATCTCTGAACAATATTTGAATCCTCTCTGAATTCTTGTATGTATGATTGGTTATCTTTGCAAGTCTCTTCGAATTATTATTTTGGTTTGGCCTACTAGATTGATCTTTCTTGCAATGGGAGAAGTGCTTAGCTTTGGGTTCAATCTTGCGGTGTCCTTTCCCAGTGACAGTAGGGGCAGCAAGGCACGTATTCTATTGTTGCCATCGAGGATAACAAGATGGGGTTTATTTCATATTGCATGAGTTTATCCCTCTACATCATGTCATCTTGCTTAATGCGTTACTCTGTTCTCTTGAACTTAATACTCTAGATGCATGCTGGATAGCGGTCGATGTGTGGAGTAATAGTAGTAGATGCAGGCAGGAGTCGGTCTACTTGTCTCGGACGTGATGCCTATATACATGATCATACCTAGATATTCTCATAACTATGCTCAATTCTTTCAATTGCTCAACAGTAATTTGTTTACCCACCGTGAATACTTATGCTCTTGAGAGAAGCCACTAGTGAAACCTATGGCCCCCAGGTCTATCTTCCATCATATTAATCTTCCAATACTTAGTTATTTCCTTTGCCTTTTATTTTACTTTGCATCCTTATCATAAAAATACCAAAAATATTATCTTATCATATCTATCAGATCTCACTCTCGTAAGTGACCGTGTAGGGATTGACAACCCCTTATCGCGTTGGTTGTGAGGATTTATTTGTTTGTGTAGGTGCGACGGACTCGTGCGTGGCCTCCTACTGGATTGATACCTTGATTCTCAAAAACGGGGGGAAATACTTATGCTACTTTGCCGCATCACCCTTTCCTCTTCAAGGGAAAACCAACGCAAGTGCTCAAGAGGTAGCAACAATACACACAAACTTGCGTTTTGTGCAAAAAGATGTGTCTTTATAGGCCATAGCCCTATGCATAAAGGATTTAAATGCATTGATGTTTCCACTGGCAGGGTCTATATATCTAGAGATGTTGTCTTTGACGAATCAATTTTCCCTTTCGAGTCTCTTCATCCAAATGCCGCAACCCACCTTCAAAAAAGAAATTCTTCTTCCTCCGGATTTTGATCAAGGGGGTGATGGAGAAGAAGGAGGAGCCGATGCGGAACCCAGGGAAGATCTGGCTGTGCCTACCACGTCACTACGTCAGCCGGTTTTGCATCACGCGTGTGGATCTGTCTCGGGTCGCATGGCGGTGCGACAGCCCGGTCGGGTGGATGAGGCCGCGTCGGGGCAAACTGCAGGCTACTCCATGAGCGTTGATTCATCACGCGGGAGTAGGAGTGCACGGACCACGCGCATGCAGTCGGTAGTGACAACAACTTCGGGATCTTTTGTGGAAGGTTTCACTCCAAGTTCGACCACACCTGGCCACAAGATCATCTATGCCCTCTCAGTCTGCAGATTTGCAAGGATCTTCTGGATCCTCTGCGGCTAGTCGCATTGAGCAGTCTTTTGTGCAACTACAGCCACAACCTGACACCACTTCAGGGATTATGACTCGATTACAAAAAGGTATTAGAAATCCCAAAGTAAGAACATATGGTACTATCTCGTATGGTATGCTGTGTATTTCAGGTGAACCAACAAGGTTGAGTGATGTGCTTGGAGATCCTGCGTGGAAAAGGGCTATGGATGAAGAATATGGTGCACTCATGAGGAATAAAACATGGCACTTGGTACCAAGGCAAAGAGGTAAATATATTATTGATTGCAAATGGGTTTACAAAACCAAAATAAAAGCATATGGCTCCATTCATAGGTACAAGGCACGTCTGGTTGCAAAAGATTTCAAGCAACGTTATGGTATTTATTATGAGGACACCTTTAGTCCTGTTGTGAAAGCTGCTACCATCAGACTTGTGCTAGCTATTGCTATTTCCAGAGGACAGAGCCTTAGACAGCTAGATGTTCACAACGCGTTTTTGCATGGTGTTCTGGAAGAGGAGGTCTATATGAGGCAACCACCAGGGTATGACAATAAACAAACACCTCACTGTGTTTGCAAGCTTGATAAAGCTCTTTATGGTCTGAAACAATCTCCTAGAGCATGGTTCTCAAGGGTGAGCACACAATTGAAGCATCTTGGTTTCGTTACATCCAAGGCTGATACATCTATCTTCATTTATAATAAGGCAAATACTGTCATGTTTGTGCTCATTTATGTTGATGATATCATAGTTGCAAGCTCCTCATAAAATGCCACTAATGCTCTCTTGCATGACTTAAGTTCAGAATTTGCCTTGAAGGATCTTGGTGATTCACACTTCTTCCTTGGTATTGAAGTTAAGAAGATTCAAGATGGCATAATGTTGAGTCTGGAAAAATATGCCACTGAACTTCTAACTCGTATGGGAATGAAGGACTGCAAGCCTTCGCCCACACCTTTGTCTTCTTTAGAACAACTTTTAGCGCATGAAGGAGAACCACTTAAGGAAGAGGAAAGCACAAAATATAGGAGTACTGTTGGATCTCTACAATATTTGACTTTGACACGGCCAGACATATCATTTGATGTGAACAACGTTTGTCAATATCTGCATGCTCCTACTTCCACCCATTGGACACCTGTCAAAAGGATTGTATGATACATTAAGCATACTATGAGTTTGGGACTTAATTCAAACGCTCCAATTCTTCATTGGTTAGTGCTTTTTCTGATGCTGACTGGGCAGGATGTAATGATGACAAAAAGTCAACTAGAGGATTTGTAGTGTTCTTTGGTTCAAACCTTATTTCTTGGGGTGCCAGGAAACAAGCTACAATATCAAGATCAAGTACAGAAGCTGAGTACAAGTCATTAACAAATAGTACTGCTGAGATCATTTGGGTGGAATCATTACTTGATGAGTTGGGAATCAAGCAACGTCGTGTTCCATGTTTGTGGTGTGACAACTTGGGGGCCACTTATCTCCCAGCTAATCCAGTTTTTCATGACAGAACTAAACATATTGAAATTGATTTTCATTTTGTACGAGAAAGAGTGGCAGAGAAGAAGTTGGATATAAGGTTCATTCCATCCAAGGATCAGGTAGCAGATGGGTTCACTAAAGCTTTGTTAGTTAAGCCTTTTGAAGAGTTCAAGATAAATCTCAACATAGGATAGTTTAGATTAAGGGAGGGTGTTAGAAGTTTGAAATCTACACGCCATGTAATCTCAACTATCTCTCCCTCTATCTCGTATCCTTCTCTATCTCTTTCTCTTGTTCTCCATGACAGATGTAACAGGATGAATCCTAGTGATTGTCCTGCCTTGTAATCCACGACAGGCTTTCTGTCCACATCAATATATAGCAACGTGGCTCTCCCCCTGGAGAGTAGGAATTCTCCCATTGATCAATCTAACACGCTTTCGATCCATTCCTGACTCAGAGTTAGGCCATGTTTGCAACCGAACGGACACGCGCGGACGGTCGCGGCACGCACCCTAGTCCCCCGGCCCGTCCGTCGGGGACACAGCCACTTTTCTCTTCCCCTTCCCTTCCCTCCGGCCTCCTCCTTCCGTCCTCACCGTCGCTGTCACCATCGTTGTTCCTTGCCGTGTCGCCTTCCATCAAGGCCGTCCGCCCCACAACCACGCCATGTCATAGCCGCCCACGCACGCATTTAGGTAGAGTTTTTTGCCGGTGTTTGTGGTTCATTGTTGGCGGTGGGAGAGAAGCTACGGCCACCAGTGCCGACTGTCGACCCCAACAACTTTCGACATGCGCTACATTGCCGCAGGGCGCCCACCCCACCAACACCAACCTTGCTTCGCTTCATCGACTTTTCTCTTTCCGGCCGCGTCTCCACCACACCCGCAAGGTGTTTGACGCGTTGCTCACAAGGTATCATGGATAGCGGGGATGAGTTTTTCTTTCACAACCTCATTTGGTCATCGGATGATTCGTCCTCGGATGATGAAGAGATTGTGGCGGCTGCATTGGTTGTCCATGACCACATTAATAGGAAGCGGCCTCCGTTTAGGGGATCAATCACAGCCATGTTCTTACCTTGAACCGCAATATGGAGAGAGGCCACACCTTCTCTATGTCGATTACTTTGAGAATAGCGCACTCTTCAAATCACTCAAAAATCGATGCCGCTTCCGTATGGCGAGACATGTGTTCAATCGTATTCAGGAGGGAGTGGTAGCATATGACCCATACTTTGAGTGAAAAGAGGATGCCCTTGGCAAGTTTGGCTTCTCTTCTTACCAGAAATGCACTGCGGTTATCCGCATGCTCGCATATGGAATTCCTGGTGATCCTGTGGATGAGTATATACGTATGGGTGAGTCCACATGTCTCCTCTCAATGTATAGTTTCTGCAAGGCTGTACTGGCAGTGTTCGGCCCTGAGTAACTGAGAGAGCCAACTGCACTAGAAGTCCAGAAGGGTTTTCCGGGCATGCTTGGTAGTATTGATTGTATGCACTAGAAGTGGAAGAACTGTCCATTTGCTTGGTATGGGCAGTACAAGGGGCATGTGAAAGGTGTTACTGTCATACTTGAAGTGGTGGCTTCACAAGATCTGTGGATATGCATTCTTTCTTCGGCATGGTTGGTTCTCACAATGATATCAGTGTTTTTCAGTGTTCTCCCGTGTTTGCAAGGCTTGAAGAAGGCCACTGTCTAGCGGTCAACTTTGAGATCAATGGCCACCAGTACAACAAGGGATATTACCTTGCTGATGGCATCTATCCACAGTGGTTGACTCTTGTGAAGACCATACCCAATCCGTAAGGAGAGAAGAGACAGAGGTTTGCCCAAATGCAGGAGAGTGCTAGAAGGATATGGAGCGTGCTTTCGGTGTGCTTTAGTCTCGATGGGGTATCGTTCGAAACCCTGCATTGACATGGAGCGCTCAAAAGCTTTGAGAGGTAATGATTGCTTGTGTGATCATGCACAACATGATCATGGAGGATAAGTGTGATGATAGCATCTATGACCAAGGATTTGATTTTCAGGGTGAAAATGTTGAGTCTGAGCAACCACTTCCTGCAGGCTGCAACCTTCGAACTGTTTGTCCATTTTCATCGTGAATTGCGTGATTAGCATATTCATATCCAACTCCAAGATGGCTTTGTTGAGCACATGTGGACTCACATTGGCAACCAATAGATCTATCATTTACTTTTCATGCGAACTAATTTCAATCGGGTTGTAAAGACTATTTCATATTGTTTTTATTTTTATTGGGTTGTAAGCCTATTTCGGATGCGAAACTATTTGCTACGCTTGATTTGAACTATTTACTATGCTTCATCTTAGTATGCTTATGTTGAACGACGAGATGCGGTTAAAATGTAGCCCTGTGTTAGGTGCACGATCGTCGCATCTAAAAGTCAGAACGAATATGGCCCCATTATTATTCCAAACAGATAAAAAGCAGATGAAATAAACGTCTATCTAGGGTTGTGTGTTTGATGTTGTGCGTTGAAGTTAGCCTAAATTGAACAGCCTTGGCCAGACACGCTCAACTCGGCCGACACGATCACATGACGCGCCCGCGCATGCTCGGTCGGCTCGCGCGCGCTGCACCCTCTCTGTCCGTCCCCATCCGCACTGGGATATGACGGCAGCAGGTTCGTCATTCCGCGCCACCGCCAAATGACTAGTCTGCCCTCGGCCCTCTTCCCTGGGCGGCAGGTCAAGACTCATCAAGCTCACACGTCCACGTCGCCAACCGGTAATCTCTCTCGGGCGTCAACGCGGGCCGACCCGGTTATGCGATGCGATGCCATTCTCCCTTGCGCGCGCTGCGGCGCCGGAGCTCGTCGTCGGCACGCGACCGCGACGTCTCTCCGTAGAGCACGCGCCAAAGTTAATCTCCTACTAGCAGTATCTACCACTACTTCCAGAAAGTTCGCAAGCTAATCAATCAGGACCACTCCGTGCGGTAAAACTATACGTACGTGTGTATTTGGTCCACCTTTTGAGCTCAGCTGGGAGTGTGAAGGAAGAGCCAGCGGGATATTCGCGGACGCGGCGAACGATCGTGAAAGGCGGAGGGGCTTTTCTGACATTTCGAGCGGATCATTAAGCGGGAAAGGTAGGCGAGCTGGATGGACGTCGACGGCCAGCGGTCACAGGTTAATGATGAGGACGAAAGGCGGTGAATTATAGGCACTAATAATCAGCTGGTTGGCCGTGGACCGGGACAGCGTCAAACCGCCCCGGCCTGCATAAAGTTCATCTTTGTCGCTTCCACCTTTGGGACATTGCACATGTGACGCGTTTACGGATTGCCCACTTTCGTGACATCTACCTACACGAATTTCACAGTTTTTTTCCCATCAAGTTTGGGCTGCTTACTTAATAATTCCACAGCTGTCCGGGAACATCGTCAACCAGGCACATGATGGTGGTAGTGCTATGAATCTTTTAGCAAGATCTTGCAAAGCTCATGGAGCGCTGCAACTTGCAAGAGCAACTTCCAGGCTATCTTCGCTGTCCCATAAGCGATGGTGCTTATATATAAACCTAAGACGATAGGCGGAGAATTAATTAGCACTAACCGACCTGATAGACCAGTGTCATTATGCTCTGATCGGCGATCGCCGCTTTGATCCTCGTTTAAGTCCAAGCCCGTGATGACATAAAAATGATCGGCATCGAAGCAGTTGTCGCGTCTTCTTTGCCTTGCCGCCACCCTCGTGCGCGGGGCCCACCGTTCACGTGGGCCAGAATCGACATGCGGGCCCCCACCTCCTCGCCCCAAATCCACGAGATCAACATTTTCTGCGGCTTTCGCTTGGCCCAGAGCCCTCCACGTCCGCCCCCTCGCGCCACGTCACCGTCCCTGTCCCCGCGCCCCCACCTACCAATATCTCGGGCTGGGATTCCCTCCTGCGAGTCCGCGAAGCGACGCCAGATTTGCCTCGCCGTCCTCCGCTATAAAGCCACGGACGGCCGCGGCTTCCACTAACTTTTGCTTCGCCGTGGAAGGGATCGTCGTAGCTGGCTTAGCTTGCTGCTTTGCTTCCAAGTGTTGCTGCTGGTGGTGCTGTGGTAGTGTGGTGTGAGGTGTGATGGAGCTGCAGGGGCTGGGGAGGTACTGGGGCGTGGGCGGCAGGAGGTGCGGGTCGTGCCGGGCGTCGCCGGCGGCGGTGCACTGCCGGACGTGCGACGGGAGCGGCGGGGATGGGGCGTACTTGTGCGCGGGCTGCGACGAGGGGCACGCGCGGGCGGGGCACGAGAGGGTGTGGGTCTGCGAGGTGTGCGAGCTCGCGCCGGCCGCCGTCACCTGCAAGGCCGACGCCGCCGCGCTCTGCGCCGCCTGCGACGCCGACATCCACCACGCCAACCCGCTCGCGCGCCGCCACGAGCGCGTCCCCGTGCACCCCATCGGGTCCTCGTCCCCCGAGGGGCAGGAGCAGGAGCAGGATGCGTTCGTGATGTCGTTCGGCGGCTCGGTCGACGGGGAGAAGCAGCAGAACCCCGTGGTGAACCTGAACGACGCTCTGGAGGCCGGCGCCGGCGGGAAGGAGAACGTGAAGCTGGACTTCCTGTTCGCGGACATGATGGACCCTTTCTTCGGCTCCGAGCTCCCGCGCTTCCCGCACGCCGACAGCGTTGTCCCCAGCGGCGGCGCGGTGGAGCTGGACTTCGGTGGCGTCGCCGCCCCCGTCGTCGTCTCCAACCCGTCCTACAGCTCCTACACGGCGGCGTCGCTCGGTGGAAGTGTAAGCCCTCCTTGCTTTGCTTTCCTCCAAGAAACTAGCCTCGCGTCATCTGTACTAGTGCACCTTCCTGATCTGTATTGGACTTCGATTTAGCAGGGCTCGTCGTCGGAGGTCGGCTTGGTTCCGGACGCGATCTGTGGCCGAGGCGGCGGCATCATCGAGCTGGACTTCGCACAGTCCAAGGCCGCGTACCTGCCCTACGACCCCACACCCAGCCACAGTACTGTAAGCGCCTAACTAGATTAGCTAGCTATAACTGTTTTATCAATGAGCACATGTAATTGATCACTGGCCTTGTAATCAAACAGGTCTCCTCAGTGGATGTTGGGTCGGTGCCAGAGCGGAGCGACATCGCCGTCGCGGCGCCGACGCCGGCGACGGGGGAGGGGAGGGAGGCGCGTCTGATGCGGTACCGTGAGAAGCGCAAGAACCGGCGGTTCGAGAAGACCATCCGGTACGCGTCCCGGAAGGCCTACGCCGAGAGCAGGCCGCGCGTCAAGGGCCGCTTCGCCAAGCGCGCCGACGACGTGGACACCGACGCCGTCGCGGCGGGCACGACCACCACGCCGCGGCCCTGCGTGCTCGACTTCGGCAGCTACGGCGTCGTGCCCACCTTCTGAGGCGGCGCCTGATTTCGCTTCCATTTCCTCCGGAGAGCGTGTCGGCTGGGTGTGTTGACGTATAATGTGCTGTCTGCCTAATTAAATCCGGCACCGCCATGGCCGGCACGAGCGCGCCGACGTGCATGCGTCGTGTTCCCTCCTGTATAATTGCATGTAATGTTTTTCGAGCTGGCTGATCGCTGGCTGGCGTGTAGTATACTGTAATCAACATGCACGCACGCACGAACGCATGTTTTGCTAGAACTAGAATAATACAGATAGTTCTAGTTGACTGGTCTACTACCCTGTACCCTTTTCCTGGGCTAGCTTGATGCCAAATTAGGCTAGGGCAATGTAACGTGTTTGCTGGAACAGCTTAGTTCTAGTTTTGGATCCACAGGATACTTATCTCGCGTTTTACAAACCAAGGTTTAAGTGATACGTGCATATCATCTTCAAGATACTAAGAGACTTATCTCTTCTCTAAGTTGTACCAGTAGCAACGCACGTCTCAAGCATTGGTCAAATGAGATTCACACCGGCATAAAAAAAAGAATACAATAAAATTTCTAAAATGAATGAATTAAATGGAAGCACATTTTACTAAAAGTGAGACATTATTGTGGTCATGTTGTTGCATTATTGGTTAATCCATTTGGTGTTTAATAGGTTGCAATAGAAGAAATATAATTATGTCTGGAAAGCAGGCTTGCATTATGTTTAGTACTCCTTTCGTTTTTATTTACTTCACATTTTAGCTTTGTTTGAAGTCAAACTTTATAAATTTTGACCAAGTTTATTGAGAAATATTAACATATATAATATCAAATCAATATCATTAGTTCATCTTTGAATATATTTTCACTTCGTACAATTTTTTTATTGTAAATGTTTAGATTATTTTTTATATACTTGGTCAAACTTTAACAAGTTTGATTTTGGTCAAAGTAAATATGCGGACTAAACAAAAATGATGGAGTACGTGAAGATGCAATCCTACAACTGATATCAATACAATGTTGTAAGTAATTGATAACTCAAATCTCAATTGATAATTCATAGATGAGTTTGCTAATCAGGTGTTATGTAAACCTGCAAATATTCTGATCTCCCGCATAAATGACTGCTAAAATGAACAACATACCTATTACATATATGTGTATCAATGACATCGAACCAATATTCCGAAATAAATCATAACACCATAAGGTATTTATGGGCTTCACAACCGCGCTGTTTTTAACACACATCGAACATTTTTCTATTAACGATGAACACATTTGCCTAATATCAATGTTTCCAAAATACATGTTAAATATTTTGTGAAATGCAGAATGAACAATTTTTTTTATAACAAGATGAACCTTCTCAACACACATTAAACACTTCTCATAAATGACATGGACGTTTTTCTTAAATAAGCGAAATATTTCTTAAGTGTTAGAACATATTTCGTAAATGACACAAATATTTTTTTCAAATTACAAGATTATTTTTACACTATATAAACACATTTAAAATATGTGAACATATGCTTTTAGTGCGTGAACATTTTCTTAAATGTCGCAAACGTTTTTGTTGAATGATAAGATTTTGTTTTAGTTGTGCAAATAAATAAATAAACACACACACACACACACACACACACACACACACACACACACACACACACACACACACACACACACACACACACACACATACTCCCTCCGTCCCATTATATAAGAACGTTTTCCGAGCTAACATACTTTGAAAAATGTTCTTATATTACGGGACAAAGGGAGTAGTATATTTCAAAAAAAAAATCAAGCATGGTAATTTTTCTTGAAGTCAAAAAAAATTCAACGGTATAAAACTATTTAAAAATTAAGCAATCACTTTTTAGACTATATAAACAATTTATAAAAATATTATAAACAACCTTTTGAAATGTCTGTTCATTTTTTAAGTGCCAGGATTGTTTTCTGAATGGTGTGAACATATTTTGGAAACTGCTCGAACAATGTCCTTTTACTGCAGGAACATTTTTTAAATGTGCCATGAACGCATTTTACAAGTTTAAGTACATTAATTTATAGAATATATTTATAATGCTTTAAAGTATATAAAAATAGAATGAACAAAGAAAGAAAACAAAAAATATTTTTAGGGGTACAAAAAAGAAATAAGAAATAGAAGAAAATGATGAAACACTGGAAAAGAAAAGGAAATGTGCTTCCAGGATGCACACCTCGTGCTATTGGTGCTAGCCCAAATATAAGATGCTGCAAGTGAGTGTAACCTCCATGTCGTATGGCAGACATAGGGGGCATTTGGTAGGCTGCTGCAATTTCGCATCTCCGGTGAGCCTCGCACGGTGGAGCCTGGCTAGTTGCCCCCCGAATTCTCTGGCCACCGGACCATAGCGCGACATTTAGAGAGCTCCTATCATTGTTTGAAAATAATGAAAAATTCTTGAAACGGGAACATATTTCCAAATTCCAAAAACAAAATTTGGAGAAGCGAACATATTTTGAAACTCCTCAAAAAAATATATCAAAACACAGACATATTTTGAAACTTGTGAACAATTTATGAAACTGGAATTTTTTTGAAAATCCAGAGAAAATGAAAACATGAACATTTTTTGCAATTTGCGAACAATTTTTGAAAAGAGGAATATGTTTTTAACGCCTGAACATTTTTTGAAAAGTTGTGAAAATTTTGAACAAAACCTTTCGCAATATTTTTTGAAAAACAAGAACATTTTGGAAAATCCCGAACATTTTTTTAATTATGAACAATTTTCGGAAACCACAATTTTTTGAAATTTGAACATTTCTTAAAAGCAGGAACATTTTTCGAAAATTAAGAACAAAATCTGAATATGTACTTAGTTTAAAAGGTAAAATAACCTTGAAAAAAAAGAACTAGAAAACGAAAACGAAAAAAGAAAAGAAAGAAGAAAGTAGAAAAAGAAACAGAAAAAACCAGTTCAGGGAACCTTCTAGAAGGTTCCCAAAACTGGTTGGCGTTGTAGGTGCACTGGCCCGGCCCATCGCGTCGCTGCTCGGTCGCTCCCCTGTGCGAAGCGCCGGCAGTTTGACGCAATGTGCGTCCAATAGGATTTTCCCGAGATTTATTTCTCGCTTAGTGTACGTCTCAGCTCATGGTTTTTTCCAACACATACAACTGAGCCAGCCCACTTCTTGTATTCGCGGCCGCTCACTCGCTCGGGTAGATATAGACATGGAATATGGAGCGACTTCAGGAGTTTTGCCTCCCCCGCCTAAAAAAGGGAGTTTTGCCTCCCAATGGATGTGTCGGCCATTCTGTGTATCCCTTTATGCACCACCAACGTGTCAGATTGATAGGCGTGGCACTTTGAGAAAAACAAAATTTTCTCTATTCGTTCGTCGTACAGAATGATGATTGACACAAAAATGAGAAGGGAAGCGTAGTTGGACGGGGCAACGGGGTCATCAAGCATCGATCGAGACGCGACCTCATGGAAGGTCCTTTGGAAAACCCAAGTCCCTGGTAAAGTTGGCATGTACTTATGGCGTTTGGCTAAACAATCTTTTCCCACTGAGGACGTCCGAGCTCACAGGAACATGTCTATGACGAGCTCTTGCGGACTATGTGGTGCAAAAGACTCGTGGCGACATTCTCTGCTACAATGTTCCATGGCACGGTGCATCCGGGCATTGGTTGATGGGAAGTGGCGGAATACGTTTGTGAAACAACCGAGCCTAGCGCGAACCAATGGATTTTCACCATGATGGAATCAATATCGCATGCAACGTTTATTCGGCTGATAGTGACACTCTGGGTGATTTGATGGGCGAGAAGAAAGGTAATACATGACGAAATCTTTCAAAATCCCTCGGCCACTCACCAGTTCATAGCACATTTTATTTCAGAGCTCGATATGCTACCGACCAGTTCTAGGAAAACACAAGGCGTGCAAAAACCAACAAGAGTCAAATCGAAGGCACCCCCGCCAAGTTTCTCGAAGGTCCATGTAGATGCTGCAGTCTCAAGGGTTCATAGCAAGGGCGCCGCCGTGGCGGTTTGTCGAGACAACATGGGTAATTATATTGGTAGTTCGGCTTTGGAGCTAGAATGAATAACTAATGTAGCTACGCTGAAGTTGTTGGGGAACACAGTAATTTCAAAAAAATCCTACGCACACGCAAGATCTATCATGGTGATGCATAGCAACGAGAGGGAAAGAGTGTTGTCCACGTACCCTCATAGACCGTAAGCGGAAGCGTTATGACAGCATGGTTGATGTAGTCGTACGTCTTCACGATCCGACCGATCCTAGTACCGAAAGTACGGCACCTCCGCGATCTGCACATGTTCGGCTCGGTGACGTCCCACGAATTCTCGATCCAGCTGAGTGTTGAGGGAGAGCTTCGTCAGCATGACAACATGATGACAGTGATGATGAAGCTACTGGCGCAGGGCTTCGCCTAAGCACTACGACGATATTGCCGAGGTGGATTATGGTGGAGGGCACCGCACACGGCTAAGGGATCAATGATCAACTTCTGTGTCCTAGGTTGCCCCTACCCCCGTATATAAAGGAGCAAGGGGGGAGGCCGGCCGGCCCTTGGGGAGCGCCAAGGAGGGGAGGAGTCCTCCTCCTAGTAGGAGTAGGACCCCCCCTTTCCTAGTCCAACTAGGAGGAGGAAGGGGGAAGGAAGGAGAAGAGAAGGGAGAAAGAAAGGGGGCGCCGCCCCCCTTCCCTAGTCCAATTCGGACTAGAGGGGGAGGGGGCGCGCGGCCCTGCCTTGGCCGGCCCTCTCTCTCTCTCCAATAAGGCCCATGTGGCCCATTAGTTCCCCGGGGGCGTTCCGGTAACCCTCCGGCACCCTGGTTTTCTCCGAAATCACCCGGAACACTTCCGGTGTCCGAATATAGCCGTTCAATATATCAATCTTTATGCCTCAACCATTTCGAGACTCCTCGTCATGTCCGTGATCACATCCGGGACTCTGAACTATCTTCGGTACATCAAAACACATAAACTCATAATACCGATCGTCACCGAACGTTAAGCATGCGGACCCTACGGGTTCAAGAACTATGTAGACATGACCGAGACAAATCTCCGGTCAATAACCAATAGCGGAACCAGGATATTCATATTGGCTCCCACATATTCTACGAAGATCTTTATCGGTCAAACCGCATAACGATATACGTTGTTCCCTTTGTCATCGGTATGTTACTTGCCCGATATTCGATCGTCGGTATCTCAATACCTAGTTCAATCTTGTAAGTGCATCTAGTGCCCCTTAGTGATTTTGGTGCATTGAAGACTTACAGGTTAAGGGACTGATGCATTTGTGAGTGTACACTGGTCTATAAGTCTATGAGGAGTTTGATATTTATAGAGAAAGTCGACCCCTAAAAATGAAGTTCTTCGACTGAAGACTTTGGATTTCTGAAGACTTTGATAGTGAAGAAATTGGTGTGACCATGAAGACTTGGTATTCATTCGAGGAACATGAAGCGTGAAGACTTTTGTTTTCGTAGTTTCTTTTTTCTCTTTCTTGAGTCATAGGAAACACTGTACTATTAAAGGGGGTCGAGTAAATACTAAGGAAAAGTTTCCAAGTGATGCTCAACTCAAAATCCTACACCTACCAATCCCTTTGAATGAAGCCATTGGAAATCTCATGCAGTTCAGTCAATTTCTTCAGTGACAGAGATGAAGTTCTTCTGGTCTCTGAGGAATTTGTTCTGACTGAGGAGTTAGGAATTCACCGGTGCGGATTGCCTACAAGTGAGGAACATGATAGACCTTAGGAATTTGATAGTCAAATTTCCGACCGTTGTTGTGCTACGCGCCAGTTGTCACAAAATATCTTGCCACCTAACGGTCATGTCATTGAAGGTGTCGGTGTCAAAACCGGTGGATCTCGGGTAGGGGGTCCTAAACTGTGCGTCTAGGCCGGATGGTAACAGGAGGCAGGGGACACGATGTTTTATCCAGGTTCGGGCCCTCTTGATGGAGGTAAAACCCTACATCCTGCTTGATTAATATTGATGATATGGGTAGTACAAGAGTAGATCTACCACGAGATCAGAGAGGCTAAAACCCTAGAAGCTAGCCTATGGTATGATTGTATGTTATGGTTGTTGTCCTACGGACTAAAATCCCTTCGGTTTATATAGACACCGAAGAGGGTTAGGGTTACACAAGGTCAGTTACAAAGGAGGAGATATCCATATCCGTATTGCCTAGCTTGCCTTCCACGCCAAGTAGAGTCCCATCCGGACATGAGACGAAGTCTTCAATCTTGTATCTTCATAGTCTAACAGTCCGGCCAATGGAGATAGTCCGGCCAATGGAGACCCCCTAATCCAGGACTCCCTCAGTAGCCCCTGAACCAGGCTTCAATGACGGTGAGTCCGGCGCGCAGTGTTGTCTTCGGCATTGCAAGGCGGGTTCCTCTCCAAATTCTGTGTACCTGTCGAAATAATGTCCGATTTCTTGTGAATGTTTGTACTCCTTGGCTTCCATGCCCAATAATGGCCACTTTCCACGTGTCGAGCGAATGTGAAGAGCCAGGGTGTTTTCACATTTACCCCCCTAGCTGTGTGAATGAGCCGCCTATTTAAAAAGATGAGGACTCAAATCCAAATCATACCATCCTCCCTTGGCGAGCCTTCATCGGAGCGCACCCGACAGAGATCCATTCCATCATGGCCGGTCGACGCAGCTCCTCCTCTCGCACCCCTAGCTCCAAGCCTGGAGATTGGGAGAGATGTTCCATCCCACACAACAAATTAGTGATGCTTCAGTCCAAGGGATTTCTTCCCCCAGCGTACCTGGTCCCGGTTCGAGCCAGGCTTGCCACCTATAATGGCGGAGAGCAAGCGGAGAGCCTTCCCAATCCCTTATTTAGTAAGAGGACTTGGATTCCCAATT
The DNA here is from genome assembly GCA_034509565.1 of Triticum monococcum. Taxonomy (NCBI): domain Eukaryota; kingdom Viridiplantae; phylum Streptophyta; class Magnoliopsida; order Poales; family Poaceae; genus Triticum; species Triticum monococcum. The sequence goes on along the minus strand of CM067846.1, from coordinate 144,949,018 downwards.
CATCCGTTTCTCCGGGGGCTCCTGGAGTTCTACGGCCTCCAGTTGCACAACCTTATGCCTGCCTCCCTGCTGCATATCGCGGGATTCGTAGCCCTCTGCGAGTTGTTTTTGGGCTGTGAGGCTCATTTCGCTCTGTGGAAGAAGCTGTTCTGCCTTGTGCCCCGTTCTCAGAAGGGGTCAATATATCAAGTGGGCGGAGCCGAAGTGTGGCGTATTGCCGGGACCGGATACCTGTCCGGGACCCCAAAGAAGACGTCCGAAGACTAGCCTTCAGAATGGTTTTATATAGAAGACGTCCCCTCCCGGATCCTATTCGGATCGGCCTTCCGGAGTTCGACAACGCCCCTTTGAAGAAGCGCCAGAGCTAGCGTCCACGGAGCTCTCTGGAGGAAGATGACAGGGACATTCTTTACCTGATGAGCCAGATAAGTTTTTTAGCTCGATCCGGATTGACCATGATCGAGGTCATGGCCATATGCATCATGCGGGGGGTGCAGCCGCTTCAGTATAGAGGCCACACCATGTGGGATTTGAACGGGGAGGATGACGCCACCCGCCACGGCCGCAAAGGGCCGGGATCGGCTGCTGATCTAATAAAGATCTTATCCACTTTGTACAAGGGAGAAGAGGAGGAATTCCTTCGTGTCAACCCGCAGGGCAGATTTTCTATGTACAATCCTCCGAGCTGGGTAAGCAGAGACTTTTTATCGCCCATCCATTTCGTATTCCCGTACTTAAGTATTCATTCTAGTGATTTCATCCCAGGAGCTGCGCCAGGCTGTAAAGGAGATAAACATCCCTCCTCCACAGCCCGAGGACCCTGGACGGTCCCTTGACCCGGCCTCCCAAGAGGATCTGGGCATATCTGTGGAGCTGATCGATGGGGTATTTTACCAATTGAGTAATGACAACGCCTTGGTGGCCATCACGACCGATTACCCTGGGCTAGTTCGAGCCTCATAGGTGACTGAGACCGAAGTCCCAGCACTTAAAAAGGGATCTGTCCTTGCGCTTTTTTGATTGCCGTATAATAGCCATGTTTTGCAGGGGAGGCCCTCGAGGCCGAAGGCCGAGCCTGCGGCGACTGGCCAACAAGGGGCCACGAGGTCGAGCAGGCTAAAAAGACCCACAGTCCGGATTGAGACACCGGCGCAGCGGTATGGCGCGCCGTCCTTATTGCAAGATATTATTCTCAGAGGCATATTAACGCCCATGCCTTTTTGTCAGGAAAAAGAGCGCTCGCCGGACTATACGCGGAGAGGCTGCCAATCGCGCCTCCACAAGCCAGGCTCCAAGGCCGGATTCGGAGGCGGGAACGAACACAAGGCGTGCGCCGGGTGCTCCTCCGACAGAGGATGCGGATAAACTGTCCGCCACCCATTCCGAGGTGGAAAGTGCCATGAACCACAGGCGTCGCCGGACTGTTCTTCGTGACGCTTGTTTCTCCCAAGAGGCATTGGATGCCTTCAACTCGGGAGACGCACACCTCCGTGCCGCTCAAAATGGTTTAGCCAGAGCCATGGAGCAGTATGTAAAAGACATACGGGTGAGAAAATTTGGTGATTATATATATCAGTAGCCCCTGAGACTTGAAACAGTTAGGATAACTGATTTAAGGATCATTTGTTTATGCAGGTTCTTATAGAAAAGAATAATCAACTGTCCCAGGAGCTGGAAGAGTGCAAAGCCCAACTTCAGGCCGCACTGGCTGCAGCAGGGGAGCCCAAAGAGACCCCCTCTGGTAACATACCCTACAAATGATAAGTATCATATAGAATGCGGCGTGTATGCAGATCTGACGATAAATTTGCAGATGATGCTGGAGTAAATCCGGATAAGCAACAGCTCCAACGCTAGCTAAAGGCCGGTGAGAACGTGCTTATGAGGGTGTGGTAGGAGAAAAATGATCTCCAAGATGCCAACACCAAGCTGGGCGTGGAACTACAAGATGTTCGCGCCCAACTGTCGGACTCTGTTAAGGAAAATCGGCGGCTTCGACGCGGCATATTTAGTAAGTGCTTGAACGAACTTTGAAAAAGAGTTCGGCGAGGAAGCTGGCTGACAGAGTTATGTCTATAGGTATGTTAACAGGTCGTCCTGCCGAGGAAATGCCCGGTTCAACGGGTGACCTTCTTCCCGAGATCTCACAGCTGCACGAACGAGTTCGGCAGGTGATGCAAGGCGTCGCCCATGCCTTGTGGCCATCCGTCTCCATACCCGAAGGCCTTGGAGAGCTTACAGAAAAGCTAAAGGGAGCGCGGTGGCGCTTCCGATTATGGAAGATATCGGTCTGCCGTCAGGGCGCCAGGGAAGCCTAGGCGATGGTGAAGACACGTTACACGAAGGCTGACCCGAACCACATGGCCAAATTCGGGCCCGATGGGGCCCGATGGAAAGGAGATCCCTGTGAGCTTAGTGTACGGCCAAGTAGAATTGGCCGCAAAGTATTCCCAACAGGACTGTAGACTAGATAGCCTGTTGGATGGTATTGAAGAGGAATTCAACCAGTCAAATTGACTATGTAATTTTAAAGTGACATGTATAATGCCTTCTAGTCGGACTGTAGATCATTTGTCGTGGCGGACCTTTTCGCTTCAACCTCAGGACCCGACAGTCCGGAGTGTATCCGAATACCCTCTCGGTTATGTAAGAACCGGGGCATGCGTGGAGACCAGGCGTAGGGGTCATTAGTGCTTTATCAGACAAGTGCCCAACTAGTTATGTTATATTACATGGGTAGTAAGAAACATCTTCCAGAGAGAATAGTTCCGTTAAGGGTTCCTTTCCGTGGGTAAGCATGCCCTAAAGTGCATGTACGAACTGCGATAAGAAGCGCAGAAAAATCATCTGGGGGCAGATATGGATAATAAAAGTCATCTTTTGTTCACCGACCGAATATTCCCTTAAGAACGCTAGCTTTCAGCTTCACCCAGTCTGAGGTACACGTCCGGCTGACCCGGCGGTAACAATCGCAGAGGTGCTCCCCTTATGCCCTAGCCGAATTAACGGGAATGTAGGGCATAAATACAAGAGCCAGGCAACCCAGCTTGGCCAAAACTTAAGTCATATTGATGCATATAATGGTGAAAAAGGTACATGCGGAAGTATAACACATGTGTTGGGCGTGAGGCCTGGGTAAATAACTTAAGCTTCTGTGAAAGAAGCCCCCAGGTATGAAGAGTGCGGCTAGCGCATCTGTGATGTATGAGTGAGGCGCAAGGTGACCCTTGAAGGCCTAGAGAAATAAAAGAAAGAAAGGGAAACAGGACAGATGATGCATATGCAAAAAATGGACAAAGGGAGGGGACTAACATAAAGTCCGGTGCTAGGCGTAGAATCTTCGGAGCCTGGCTGCGTTCCATGGGTTCGGCTCGAGTCGACTAGTCGATGCATCCCACAGTCGGTATGCTCCACCGGTCAGAACTTGGTCGATAATGAAGGGACCTTCCCATTTGGGCTCGAGCTTGTTCTTTTTCTTATCCGGCAGCCGTAGAACTAGTTCGCCAACGTTATAAGTTTTGGCCCGTACTTCTCTGCTTTTGTATCTGCGAGCCTGTTGCTGGTAAAATGCGGAATGGGCTTTGGCTACATCGCGCTCTTCCTCCAAGGTGTCCAGGCTGTCCTGCCGATCGAGCTCGGCTTCTCTTTCTTCGTACATGCGCACTCGAGGTGAGTCATGAATTATGTCACAGGGCAGGACTGCCTCTGTGCTGTACACCATAAAAACGGTGTATATCCGGTACTACGATTCGGCGTGGTCCATAGCCCCCAGAGTACGGAGTCGAGCTCCTCTACCTAGTGCGTGTCAGACTCCGTTAAGGAGCGCACTAATCTGGGTTTAATGCCGCTCATTATAAGACCATTTTCCCATTCGACCTGACCATTGGTTTGTGGGTGGTAGACTGAAGCATAATCGAGCTTGATGCCCATTTTGCTGCACCAGAGTTTTACCTCATCGGCCATGAAGTTCGTGCCGTTATCAGTGATGATGCTGTGGGGGACGCCATAACAGTGTACGACCCCGGATATGAAATCTATCACCGGTCTGGATTCGGCTGTTTTAACCGGTTTAGCCTCTATCCATTTGGTGAATTTATCCACCATGACCAATAAGTATTTTTTCTTGTGGGTTCCCCCTTTAAGGGGTCCAACCATGTCAAGCCCCCAGACCGCGAAGGGCCATGTAATGGGGATTGTTCGGAGGGCGGTGGGTGGCATGTGGCTTTGATTTGCAAAGAGCTGGCAACCGGCGCAACGTTGGACCAAGTCCTGTGCATCTGCCTGGGCCGTTGGCCAATAGAATCCTGTACGGAAGGCCTTGCTTACAAGAGTCCGGGCTGCGGCGTGATGACCGCCAAGTCCGGCATGAATTTCTGCCAAAAGGTTCCGCCCTTCCTCTTCGGAGATGCACCTTTGAAGGACTCCGGTAGCGCTTTTTTTGTACAATTCTCCCTCATGGACCCTGTAGGCCTTGGATCGCCGCACTATGTAGCGTGCCTCATTTTGGTCCTCCGGAAGTTCCTATCTAGTTAGGTAGGCCAGGAATGGTTCTGTCCATGGGGCAATAATGACCATTATTTCGTGGGCTGATTGTGTTATTTCGGTGGCGGAGCCTCCGATTGTGTCAGAGAGTTCGGTATCAGGTATTTTGGCCGGGTCCGGACTGTTGTTACCGGTGTCCCCTTCCCATGCTATGGATGGCTTGAAGAGCCGTTCCAGAAATATGTTGGGAGGTACCGCGTCGCGTTTTGCGCCGATGCGGGCGAGGATATCCGCCGCCTGATTGTTTTCCCGAGCCACATGGTGAAATTCGAGCCCCTCGAATCGAGCTGACATTTTTAGGACGGCATTGCGATAAGCTGCCATTTTCGAATCCTTGGCATCGAAGTCTCTATTTATTTGGGATATCGCGAGGTTTGAATCCCCGCGCACCTCTAGGCGTTGAATGCCCATGGATACTGCCATCCGGAGACCATGTAGAAGGGCCTCATATTCGGCTGCGTTGTTGGAGTCCGTATACATTATCTGTAGTACGTATTGAACGGTATCTCCTATTGGGGATGTCAAAACGACGCTAGCCCCCAGACCAGCCAACATTTTGGAGCCGTCAAAGTGCATGATCCAGTTTGAATATGTGCCGTACTCTTTAGGGAGTTTGGCTTCCGTCCACTCAGCGACGAAGTCATCCAAAACTTGCGACTTAATAGCTCGCCGTGGCTTGTAATTTATGTCGAACGGGAGGAGCTCAATGGCCCATTTGGAAATCCGGCCCGTCGCGTCGCGGTTGTTTATACTATCGTTAAGTGGTACTTCCGAGGCTACCGTTATCGAACACTCTTGAAAGTAGTGTTGCAGCTTCCGGGATGCCATAAATACCGCGTACGCTATCTTTTGATAATGCGGGTACCGTGATTTGCATGGAGTAAGGACATTTGACACATAGTAAACCGGCTTTTGAAGGGGGAATTTGTGTCCGTCCACTTCTCGCTCGACGACGAGCACTGCGCTTACTACTTGATGAGTTGCCGCAATGTATAATAGCATTGGTTCGCCAATGTTTGGCGCGGCCAGGACTGGGTTTGTTGCCAATATGGCTTTTATTTCGTTGAGTCCGGCCGAGGCGGCATTCGTCCACTCGAAGTGTTTGGTGTGCCGGAGGAGGCGATAAAGGGGTAATGCCTTTTCTCCCAAGCGGGAGATAAAGCGGCTTAGAGCCGCCACGCATCCAGTCAATTTTTGTATTTGTTTGAGGTCTGTTGGGGTAGCCAACTATGACAACGCTCGGATTTTGGCCGGATTAGCTTCAATACCGCTACTGGAGACAATGAATCCCAGGAGCTTTCCGGCTGGTACGCCGAAAACGCATTTTTCCGGATTGAGCTTGATGTCATATGTTCAGAGGTTGTCGAATGTGAGCCTCAAGTCGTCTACTAGAGTTTCGACATGCTTGGTTACCACGTCATCCACGTATGCCTCCACTGTTTTGCCGATCTGATTTGCCAGACATGTCTGAATCATGCGCTGATATACTGGCATTTTTGAGCCCGAAGGGCACTGTGTTGAAGCAGAATGGGTCGTATGGTGTGATGAATGTCGTTGCGGCTTGGTCTGGCTCCGCCATTTTAATTTGATGGTAGCCGGAGTATGCGTCGAGGAAACACAATGAATCGTGTCCTGCGGTAGCATCGATGATTTGATCGATGCGGGGGAGGGGGAAGGGATCCTTTGGGAAGGCCTTGTTAAGGTCCTTAAAATCGACGCACATGCGCCAGGATTAGTCCTTCTTTGGTACCATCACCAGGTTTGCTAGCCAGTCCGGATGTTTTATGTCTCTGCTGAATCCGGCCTCCAATAGCTTGGCTAGTTCCCCTCCCATGGCTTGTCTCTTAGGCTCGGAGAAACGTCGAAGAGCCTACTTGACTGGCTTGAATCCTTTTAGGATATTTAGGCTATGCTCAGCCAACTTGCGTGGGATTCCTGGCATGTCTAAGGGGTGCCAAGCAAAAATGTGCCAGTTCTCGCATAGGAACTCTCGCAGTGCGGCGTCGACATCAGGGTTTAATTGTGCCTTGATGGAAGCTGTTTTTGTAGGGTACGTTGGATGGACTTGGAATTTGACTATTTCGTCCGGTGGTTTAAAGGAGGTGGACTTGGATCTTTTATCGATTATCACGTCGTCCCTGTTCATCGTGGAGCGCAGCACAGTTAGTTCCTCGGCCGCTAGGGCTTCGGATAGTGCCTCGAGGGCCAATGCGACTGTCTTATTTTCGGTGCGGAGTGCTATGTCCAGATCACTAGCAAGAGTGATGATTCCGTTGGGCCCGGGCATTTTGAGCTTCATTTACCCGTAATGGGGTATGGCTTGGAAGATTGTAAACGCCTCCCGCCCTAGTAGAGCGTGGTATCCGCTGCTAAACGGGGCCACTTGGAATGTAATTTCTTCGGACCTGTAATTATCCGGCGTGCCGAATACCACATCTAGTGTGATTTTCCCAGCACAGCGTGCTTCCCGACTGGGGATGATTCCTCTAAAGGTTGTGCTACTTTGCTCAATGCGGCTCCAGTCTATTTCCATCTTTTGAAGAGTTTCCTCATAGATGAGGTTTAATCCGTTGTCACCATCCATGAGTACCTTGGTGAGTCGAAAGCCGTCCACGATTGGACTGAGGACCAGTGCGGCTGGTGCTCGGGCTATTCGGAATTTGGGTTCGTCACTGGCATTGAAGGTAATAGCCGTGTCACTCCAAGGATTTATTTCTGCTATGTGGCAGATTTCGGCCATGCTGCGGAGTGTTCGTTTGCGTCTATTATTTGATGTGAAGGTCTCAAAGGATGGTGCTCTGTGGTTTTTGGGAGGAGTAGATCCTCACCACTTTTGGCCACCTGCCAGAGTATCCAACATGCTCTAAGGCTGTGCGTTGGTATTGCATCCGCTGTACTATGAATTTTGCAGCGTCCGTTGAGCCATCCCTCCAGTATGGTTCCTTGCCCCGTAGAGGGTTTTTGCTTTTTGGTAGTTAACCTAGGTGTATTGTGATAATGCACCCTTTTATTTTGGACTGGGTTTGTATTCAGGGCCGGATTATCCCAAAACTTTATTTTGGTTTTCCAGGCGCTCTCCATCGCACAGTACTTTCGTACTATGGACACCAAGTCGGTAAAGCATGTAATTTCGCGGCGACTTATGGCATTGAGGATTCCCTTGTCCGTGCAATTATTGCAAAAGAATGAAATTGCGTCTTCCTCGCGGCAGTCCTTTATCTTGTTCATGACCAGGAGGAACCTGACCCAGTAATGGTGTACTGTTTCTTCGGGCTCTTGCCTAATTTGGGATAGATCACGTATGTTTGGGTGGGTCGGTGGAATTGAATCCGAATCCTTACCCAATCTGAGACTCAGGGGCCAAGGAGTTTCCAAACTCGAAAGTTTGGATTCTTGGATGTTTTCCGATAAATCTAGCCCGCTGCCTGATTCTAGGTTCAGGCCTTGAGCGATGTCCTCCCCTCCGCGGGTATCCGGCTTTGAGGTATCGGGAATCCGGACATAGCTAGTCCTTAAGATAGATGAAGGGTTGCCGCATTGTTCCTCCACCATTGCAACGTGATGGGTGACCTGGGGAGAGTTGATCTCTCTCAGATCGTGTTTAGGCCCAATCTGATCGTAGTCTGTAGCGACTCCCAGGGCGGCGATGCGATCCAAGAGCTCGTTCAGGGAAGAGAGCTCTATTGGATCTAACTGCTCGGCGAGTTCCGAGTTGACATGAAGATTTCTTTCGATGACCCGAGAAGTCATCGTCGGCGCAGCGGCCGAACAGGCGGTCATAAGAAAACCTCCTAGCCGGAGAGTTTGGCCGATAGCCAAAGCTCCCTCAGCAATAGTGCCGTGTTTAAAGACGGGATAAGACATCCTCCCTGGTGGCGACGGCACAATGAAACTCTTAATGAAAGCACCAATGTCGGTGTCAAAACCGGCGGATCTCGGGTAGGGGGTCCCGAACTGTGCGTCTAGGCCGGATGGTAACAGGAGGCAGGGGACATGATGTTTTACCCAGGTTCGGGCCCTCTTGATGGAGGTAAAACCCTACGTCCTGCTTGATTAATATTGATGATATGGGTAGTACAAGAGTAGATCTACCACGAGATCAGAGAGGCTAAAACCCTAGAAGCTAGCCTATGGTATGATTGTATGTTATGGTTGTTGTCCTACGGACTAAAAACCCTTCAGTTTATATAGACACCGGAGAGGGTTAGGGTTACACAAGGTCGGTTACAAAGAAGGATATATCCATATCCGTATTGCCTAGCTTGCCTTCCACGCCAAGTAGAGTCCCATCCGGACACGAGACGAAGTGTTCAATCTGGTATCTTCATAGTCTAACAGTCCGACCAATGGAGATAGTCCGGCTGTCCGGAGACCCCCTAATCCAGGACTCCCTCAGAAGGGCATTTATGTCTTATCATGTCGGGCTGCTCCCTAGGCTATAAATAGGCGCCCCCTACAATCACTGGCTGGTTGGCTGCTCCGAGAGAAACTGACACTTGTCATTTGAGAGCATCCCATCCTCCGAGGACTTTGAGCAAAAATCATCTAGTGAGGAAAACCCAAACACCTACAAACCCAAAGTGATTGAGCATCACTGAAGAGATTGATCCTGCGTGGATCCGACACTTGTTACCTTTGAAGACTGTGCATCTTCTAGACGGTTAGGTGATAACCCACAAGTATAGGGGATCGCAACAGTTTTCTAGGGTAGAGTATTCAACCCAAATTTATTGATTCGACACAAGGGGAGCCAAAGAATATTCTCAAGTATTAGCAGCTGAGTTGTCAATTCAACCACATCTGGAAACTTAATATCTGCAGCAAAGTATTTAGTAGCAAAGTAATATGATAGTAGTGGTAACGATAGCAAAAGTAATATTTTTGGTGTTTTGTAGTGATGATAACAATAGCAACGGAGAAGTAAATAAGCGAAGAACAATATATGGAAAGCTCGTAGGCAATGGATCGGTGATAGAGAATTATGCCGGATGTGGTTCATCATGTAACAGTCATAACCTAGGGTGACACAGAACTAGCTCCAATTCATCAATGTAATGTAGGCATGTCTTCCGAATATAGTCATACGTGCTTATGGAAAAGAACTTGCATGCCATCTTTTGTCCTACCCTCCCGTGGCAGCGGGGTCCTAGCGGAAACTAAGGGATATTAAGGCCTCCTTTTAATAGAGTACCAGACCAAAGCATTAACACATAGTGAATACATGAACCCCTCAAACTACGGTCATCACCGGAAGTGGTCCCGATTATTGTCACTTTGGGGTTGCCGGATCATGACACATAGTAGGTGACTATAGACTTGCAAGATAGGATCAAGAACTCACATATATTCATGAAAACATAATAGGTTCAGATCTGAAATCATGGCACTCGGGCCCTAGTGACAAGCATTAAGCATAGCAAAGTCATAGCAACATCAATCTCAGAACATAGTGGATACTAGGGATCAAACCCTAACAAAACTAACTCGATTACATGATAAATCTCATCGAACCCATCACCGTCCAGCAAGCCTATGATGGAATTACTCACGCACGGCGGTGAGCATCATGAAATTGGTGATGGAGGATGGTTGATGATGACGATGGCGACGGATTCCCCTCTTCGGAGCCCCAAACGGACTCCAGATCAGCCCTCCCGAGAGAGTTTAGGGCTTGGCAGCGGCTCCGTATCGTAAAACGCGATGCATCTTTCTCCTTGATTTTTTTCTCTCCGAACACGAATATATAGAGTTGGAGTTGAGGTCGGAGGAGCTCCACGGGGCCCACGAGGTAGGGGGCGCACCCAGGGGGCAGGCGCGCCCCCACCCTCGTGGCTAGGGTGTGGGGCCCCTGGCCTTGATCTTTTGCCAGTATTTTTTATTATTTCCAAAAATACGCTCTCTGGAGTTTCAGGTCATTCCGAGAACTTTTGTTTCTGCACATAAATAACACCATGGCAATTCTGCTGAAAACAGCGTCAGTCCGGGTTAGTTCCATTCAAATCATGCAAGTTAGAGTCCAAAACAAGGGCAAAAGTGTTTGGAAAAGTAGATACGACGGAGACGTATCAACTCCCCAAGCTTAAACCTTTGCTTGTCCTCAAGAAATTCAGTTGACAAACTGAAAGTGATAAAGAAAAACTTTTACAAACTCTGTTTGCTCTTGTTGTTGTAAATATGTAAAGCTAGCATTCAAGTTTTCAGCAAAGATTATAAACTAACCATATTCACAATAACGCTTAGGTCTCATGTTTACTCATATCAATGGCATAATCAACTAGCGAGCAATAATAATAAATCTCGGATGACAACACTTTCTCAAAACAATCATAATATGATATAACAAGATGGTATCTCGCTAGCCCTTTCTGAGACCGCAAAACATAAATTCAGAGCACCTTTAAAGATCAAGGACTGACCAGACATTATAATTCATGGTAAAAGAGATCCAGTTAAGTCATACTCAATGTAAACTATCAGTAATGAATGCAAATGACGGTGGTGCTCTCCAATTGGTGCTTTTTAATTAGAGGATGATGACTCAACATGAAAGTAAATAGATAGGCCCTTCGTAGAGGGAAGCCGGGATTTGTAGAGGTGCTAGAGCTCAGTTTTGAAATAGAGATGAATACTATTTTGAGCGGTATACTTTCATTGTCAACATAGCAACCAAGAGATGGCGATATCTTCCATGCTACACACATAATAGGCGGTTCCCAAACAGAATGGTAAAGTTTATACTCCCCCTCCACCAACAAGCATCAATCCATGGCTTGCTCGAAACAACGAGTGCCTCCAACTAACAAGAGTCCCAAGGGGAGTTTTGTTTGAAATTATTTTGATTTGATTTGCATAAAGCATGGGTCTGGGCATCACTACAAAAAATACACTTCCGTGATGATATGTGTTTGTCACAGTAGGTCGCGTTTTCTGTCATGCATGTACATCCATGACAAATTTATGACAGAATCAAGATAGTCATACCTGTGCTGTCGTAGAAGTGTTCCATGACATTGCCAAAATTATCATCACGGAAGTGTCCACTTCCATGACGATAAATCGCGCGTCACAGAAGTGCTTTCATCAAGGGTGATTCGACACGTGGCATCCACCATAACGGAACGCCGTTAAGCTATCGGGTCGGATTTTGGATCCGATAACCCGTTAACAGCCACGACCAATGCCGATTTTCCACATGTAAAATTCTCATTGGCTGACGGATCCATGCGTCAGCTCCGCATTGGCACAGGTGTCACTCATCCAACGGTCGAGATGGGCCTATGATATGTTGACACGTGGACCGGCCCAAAAGTGGCCGACAAAGATTAAATGGGCCGGCCCAACCGAAGGCCCATAAGATTTAGCGGACCATAATGGGCCGGCCCAGCTAAAGGCCCACAAAATTTAGCGGACCATAATGGGCCGGCCCAGCTAAAGGCCCACACGATTTTGTAGACCATAATGGGCCGGCCCAGCTAAAGGCCCACAAGATTTTGCGGACTACAATGGGCCGGCCTAGCTAAAGGCCCACAAGATTCTGCTGACCATAATGGGCCGGACCAGCTGAAGGCCCAACATTCTATGTCAAATCCGCCCGTCAACGGCCTGTCCTAAACTTGTCATCAACGCGGCCCATGGTCACTTCTGGCCCGTTAACAGTCCGCTAAGTAATTGGGCCGAATTACGGCCCAGTGTATTTCCGGCCTGTTAAAGGTCCGGCTTCATTTGGGCCCATTTACAGGCCATCAAAACTTTCGGCCCATAAACGATCGTGAAGGATTTGGGTCATATTCGGCCATGTCTGACATTCGGCCTGTTAGAGGCCCACTATAGCTTTGGGCCACTTTCGGCATGTTGTCATTTTCGGCCTGTTAACACCGGACGTAAACTATGGGCCATATGTGGCCCAACGTCATATCGGGCCCATTAATGGCCCATATAAAAATGACGATAATCTAGCCCGACCAAAGTTCCGGCCTGTTAAAGGCCCGTGTATTAGGTCGGCGCATTTACGGCCCGTCCGAATTTCGGCATGTTAAAGTCCAATGGGTTATTTGGCACAATCAGGGCCCAGTCTCACTTTCGTTCTATTAAAGTCCCATGTATTTTGTGGGCTCAAGATATTTACACCTGTAAATGGCCTATTTTTACTGAGGGCCCAAATTATGTTTAGGCATGTTAAAGGCCCACCATGGGCACAGGCGTACCAGAAAAATATGAAAGCTTATGCTGATTTAGGCCCAGATATTTTTAGTGGGCTACATGCCAATTTTGGCCCGTAATCGTTTTTATCCCAATTGGAATGGGCCCGATGAATGTTGGCATGTTGGGCTCCTACGAAGCTTTTGGCCGAATACATTACTAAGATAAACCTACACTATACAAAAATAGCGTCGTAATTACTGCAGCCTGAGGCAGCATCATAAATGTTGTATCACAACAAAATAAATTCCAACCATACAACAAAAGGCCTGTTGGCATATAGTTTATAGTCCTTCCAGATAAAAGCACCATCAGATGTATAGAAGCACAGATCATTTGACCTGAGTGCTAATGTTTCAGGCTGTAGAATCTGATGGAGCAGCATGATCTCCACCCTTTTTCCGCCATTGCTCTTGAACAACGAAGCGAATGTCTGATAGTCTGGTTTCAAAACCATTCATATCTTGACGACTTTCTCAACCACTATTCTTGTTTCCGAAACAACGTCCATTAGGGATTGGACTTGTGTCTGGAGCACATATATATCACTCTGTCTAGCAGGAAGATTTTGTTCAGTAGGAGATTTGGATGAGGTTACCTTGACAACCAACCCAGAATTACGCAGGAAGGTGCTTTTTGCACTGTTAGTGGAGAGATACTGACGCACTGCAGCAAGAGGTGACATTGTGCCTGTAGTAGCCTCGTCACCTTCAGGTGGTTGTGGCTGTTCAATCATTTGTTCCATAGCTTCCTGAAAGTTTGAACTTGTAGATTGGTGTACCAGATAAGTTACTAATGAGACAAAAACAAACAAAGTAGGTTAAACGTTTATACATAACTTATTTTGGTGAACTACTGTAATACATTAGCATGTATTGTAGTGCCAAGTACATAATAAAATCACTTTCAGAACATATGTCCATGTAGCATGCCTACTGTATTGTCTATTTCCTCACATTCGTTGACATCTAAGGATAAAGAGACATGGTTTAAAGTAGGATGAACATAGTATGACATCATTCATATCATGGGCAAACAGATATAAAACAAACAAGCTATTTTATCATTGTGTGTGCACGTGAACATAACAACTAGATGACAGATCAAGACCAAAAGAATATCATTCATCTCTTTTAAACCATGTAAGGTGAAATGATACGTTAAGACAACTGTGAATAAAAGTGAACAGAGTAACTGATATTGGCTGCAAACCAAGTAGTTAAATGAACACATCACAGTACCAATCAGTTCAAGGCAGGAGGAGTAAGGACTTACAACAGCGGCTTGAACTGGTGTGCTCATGCCCTTCATCTTGTTGGTGCGGCAATCCTTGAAGATTTGCACTGCATTCGGTTCAGGTTCTTTTTGGTCCGCACGGGATTTCCTCTGTATTTGGAACAAGTCAATATAGATACGATAATATGGCACAAAAAAATAAGGAAGTAGCAGCTATTTACAAGAGCCTCGCAGTGTGCAATATAGCTACGAGATCGTGTGGTCTGTTGGAATTTCACTTTAGAACGGTTGGTTTTGTTCTTCAAACAGTTAGCCTAGAAGAAGATACACTTGTAAGGCACATACATAAATACAAGTTCAATATGTGGTCTGATCAAATACATATAGCCTACCTGATACTTTGGATAAGACCAGTGTTTAACGAGGGTTGTCCAGTCTTCATCTGTAATATATTCCACTAGAGATGTTTGGGAGATTTCATTGTTAGCCTTGCCTTTAAAGTGAGATTTTCTAAGGTGGTACCGATACTGTCGCAGAGGAGACTGAAAAACATGAGTGCATGCTTGTCTAGTTGCATCATCTTTCGGATCCAACTTGAACCTCATCTGTTGAAAAAAGAATGTGAGTCTTATTAGGAGGAAGCTAGAAAGTATGGGACAGAGCAAGACAATATTACTAATTGCGATGAATAACATTACTTACGGATAAATGGTCAAGGAAGGTGTTAAACTGGGTATTGTCTTTCTCATTCCTGTACTGGATCCACGTTGGGAGGATACGTGCATGACACCTAACGGCAACGGCTGCCTCTGATACTAACTTGGCTGACTCTGTAGCATCACGTGGCCTTTTTAAACCTGCCTCAAAATGGATCTCCATTCTTCCTCCTTTAGATTTTGTTAATCTGTCAAGCATTATCCCTGATGTCTGTTTCCGCTTGTGCCGTGGTGCTAGTTCAACAACGAATACGGAAAGTGTTAGTGTACATCAAACTGTGAGAGTACATATAAAGGAGCATGCAACTGCAACTTGACTCGGTCAGGTACCGTCTTGGTGTTGATGCTCATGAGGTTCATCTGATCTTGCCAAGTCCTGTTGTGTCAGCAGTGCTTCGGAAGTAGTGTTAGGTGTGAAGGCAGCTTGGGAACTGGCCAGTTCCGGAGCAAACAAACGAGTAACTGGTTGAGATGCTGGTATAGTTGAAGCGGATGCTGCAGCTAGTGGAGCAGGTGATACCGTGTTTGTAGATTTAGCCGGTGGACTTGGACCTTCTACTGCACTATAAGTACCAGCAGAATCTCGACCGCAGAACCTTTTCCGTTTCACCCGACGAGTAACAGCACTCCCTACTATATTATTTTCCTTGCTCTTTTTTGACTTTGCCATGTCAAGCTGTACCCACAACACAAAAGAATAAAATCACTCTTCAGAACTCATTGATGCATGATATAGACAAGAAATACTTTGATGTAAGACAATCATATGAGGATGGAATATGTAAGAAAAACAGGACGACATGACATATTCACAGCTACGATGTGCAAACTAAGCAGAAGGATTTTCAAGAAAATAGAAGTAATGCAAGCTAGACACCATATGAAAGATGCAACCAATATTACTCTACCAAGTTAAAAGTGTCTTGTCATAAGTGGCAATTCAAAAAATTAGAAGCAGTACAACATAGAAATCAATGCAAGATGCAACCACTATCAAACTGCCATGTTAAAAGCGTCCAATCATGAGTGACTGATGCGGGATGCACAACAGCAGTACTTTGATGTAAGAACATGGTATGATAGATAGATGCAGTGTATTCTAGACACAGAAAGCCATGTCATATGCACATGTATAACGTATAAACTCAGCAGGTGCAATTTAATCAAAATAGAAGAAATACAGGCTAGACAACATATGCAACATGAAACCAATTATCACACTGTCAACTTAGAGCAAGCACCTGCAATGGTGGAGTACGGGATATGAACTCATCATGTAGACTTGGGACTTCAACTTCATTAGCAGTAGAAGTGGAAAATCTAGAGAGTCTCTGTTTGCATCGGTGCGGAGGACCACCAACATCCCCTAACTTACTCTTTTCCTTCCTGTTTCCTGATATTGCCTTATGAAGTCAAAACCACAAGAAGATGAATAAAATTAGCTCTGCATAACTTGTTGATGCATGATACAGACGAACACTACTTTGATGTAAGGCAAGCGCAGGATAGGAGGATGGAATATATACAAAAAAGACAACGTTTCATATTCACACGTACGATAGGAGGATGGAATATGTATGAAAAAACAGTAAGCGGAAGGCATTTCAACAAAATTAGAAGAAATGAAAGCTAGGCACCATATGAACATGCAACCAATATCACTCTATCAGGTAAAAAGTGTCTCATCGTAAGTGCCATTTCAAGAATTTAGAAGCAGTACAAGCTAGAAGACAATGCAAGATGCAACCTACATCACAGTCCCAAGTTAAATGTGTCTTATGGGTAAGTGATCGTTGCAGGTATAAGTTGTAAGCTACGCAGATGCAATTCAACATAATCAGAAAGCAATACAAACTAGACATCATACGGAAAATGCAACCACGTATAACAGTTCCAAGTAAGAGCAAGCACCTGTGATGGTGGAGTAGGGGAGATGTGCTCATCATGTACACGTATGTTCTAGAAACAGGAACACGTGTCATATTCACAGGCATTATGTGTAAAGTAAGCAGATGCAATTCAAGTTAGAAGCAATACAAGCTAGACATCATACGCAACATGCAACCACATATAATAGTGTCAAGTTAGAGCAAGCACCTGTGATGGTGGATTAGGGGAGATGTGCTCATCATCTACACAGCTACGTTGACTGTCCAGCCTTGTGTTGTCTTGCGAATCTTGTTGGGAGGATGGCGGAGTAGAATCTGTAGAGATCCCCTGTTTGAGTTGCTCCGAAGGACCACCATCATCCGCTGCCGGACTAATTTCCTTCAGCTGTAATGATTTTGCATTGTGAAGTCAAACCGATAAGAAAAAGGAATAAAATTCGCTCTTCAGAACTCATTCATGCATGATACTGACGAACACTACTCGGATGAAAGGAAAACACATGATGCGAGGATGGAATATGTATGAAAAACAGGATGGTGTGACATATTCACACCTATGATGTGGTAACTAAGCAGAAGGCATTTGAACAAATTAGAAGCACTGCAAGCTAGACACCATATGAAAGATGCAACCAATATCACTCTGCCAAGTTCAAACTGTATGGTGTTTCAACAAATTAGAAGCAGTACATGCTAGAAATCATATGCAAGACACAACCAATATCACAGTGGTGACTTAAAGGTGCCTTATCATAAGATATAGTATGTACCAAAAACAGGAAAGTGTGTCATATTCACATGTATCATGTGTAAGCTAAGCAGATGTAGTTTACACTAATTAGGAGCAATACGAGCTAGACACCATATGCAACATGCAACCATATATCACACTGCCAAGTTAGAGCAAGCACCTTTGAAAGGATCGATATGGTTGACTAGAGGGGGGGGGCGTGAATACGAAACTAACAATTTTTAGCTTTTCTTTAACAATTTAAACTTTGCATCAAAGTAGGTTGTCTAGATATGCAACTAGGTGAGCAACCTATATGATGCAACAAGGATAGGAACACAAGCAAGCAAGTGATATGAAACAAATAAGCTTGCACAAGTAAAGGCACGAGATAACCAAGAGTGGAGACAAGGATGTGTTGCTGAAGTTCCTTCCCTTTGAGAGGAAGTACGTCTCCGTTGGAGTGGTGTGGAGGCACAATGCTCCCCAATAAGCCACTAGGGCCACCGTATTCTCCTCACGCCCTCACACAATGTGAGATGCCGTGATTCCACTATTGGTGCCCTTGAAGGCGGCGACCGAACCTTTACAAACAAGGTTGGGGCTCTCTCCACAACTTAATTGGAGGCTCCCAACGAAACCACGAAGCTTCACCACAATGGAATATGGCTCCGAGGTGACCTCAACCGTCTAGGGTGCTCAAACACCCAAGAGTAACAAAATCCACACAAGAAAGTATGGGGGAAGCAAATATCCTTTGCTGGAAGTGTAGATCTAGGTCTCCTCCTTCAATCCCTAGCAAATCAACAAGTTTGAGTGGCTAGAGAGAGAGATCGGGCAAGAGAGCTTGAAGTGCATTAATGGTGGAGTGAGAGAGGTCAAAGGTGAGAGTTGTAGGTGGGAGAAGCTCACTTATATAGTAACCCTCGATTCCAACCATTACTGCGGTTTTTGCACTGCAGCGGTACAACCGGTCCTTGTCCCGGTACAACCGGGACTCATGGTGTATCTGCAGAACCCTACCAAGCGGTACAACCGGACAAGCGGGCGGTAGTACCGGCTAAGAAAAATAACCGGACTAACCGCCTGGCCACCGCACAACCACCGCATCAAAACAGGAGCTTGACCGGTACTTGGGCGGTGCCTGGCCGGAATAACCGCATGGCCTTGATCTCTTGGGAGGCTAAGTTCTGAGCGGAAGAACCGCTCGGACCACCGGTGGTACCGGTCATCGTGGAACGACCGGACCAATCGGGCCACTACCGCCCAAGAACCGCATCAAAACAGAAGCGCGAGCGGTACTTGAGCGGTGCATGGACGGAACCACCGCCCCAGCATTTGCAGAGCATGATAGCGGTACCACCGCCCGGAGGCAGCGGTACAACCGCTCGAGCAAAGCTGGTGAGCGACAAGACCCAGCGGTACAACCGCTCCAGAGAGCAGTACAACTGCTAGGCAGAAACAGTGAGCAGGAAAGATAGGGGAAGAGACAAGGAAAACTCTCTCTCTCTCACACACCTGAGGAAGACAAAGGAGGGGTGATGAACGTGTACGTGAAAAGATTCCCACAGTACTTTCTAATGAGGATTCCCTCTTGATAGTACGGGTTCCCTACGACCAAAGAAAATAAAAGCGTAGAGGACACGTCTTCGATCTTTTTCCTACGAGGGGCAATAGCAATCCGATGTAAACCTAAGCATCGAGAACCTGAAATATATAGCACACGATTAGACCAACAAAGGGTTGTCATAATCATCCAAAACATAAATTAGGGAAATGCCCTTTCAATCTCCCCCTTTTTGGTGGATGATGACAACAACACGATTTGCAAGAGATAAGTCAATGAAATCTAGACGGAACTCCCCCTGAATATGTGCCCCAATAGGAACTAGCTGTTAGAAAGCATGGGCACACTTTCAAGACTAGACTCCCCCTAGATTTTATAGACTCACCACTCTGACAATATAATGCTTAGAGTGCAATAATAACGATAATGACCGATGAACGGAAAGGTAATAGGAGTAACAAGTCTCACACACAGCAAGGAACGAAACATGTCCATGAAAAAAGACCAACACAAGAAAACGAGAAAAAGAAAAACCCACGCAAATCCCTGAGACCTATAGAACCCTCTCCCCCTTTGGCATTAGGACACCAAAAAGGAAAAGAGCGAAGCTAGCGTCCCAAAGCTCAGGCGTCCTCCTCTGACTCCTCGGTCGCATCTGGATCCTCATCATCAGAGTCGTCATCATCGTCGTGATCAGATTCTTCCATGGCATTGTCAGCTGCTACAAACGAGGAGGATGGCTGGGGAGGGGCTTCATCATCAGTCCAGGTGCTATGGGTAGATATCCAACGCTCCTCCGGGGTGATTCTCTTCTCAGAGCCACTCTAAACCGACATGTTGAGGTGCTTCATCATTGCAATTTGGCGACGTCGTGCAAGCTTCTCATTGACATGTGCCTCATACATCCTCTTCTGGATGTCAGCCTGGAGACAAAAGGTCTTCTTCACCTTGGCAGTGAGTTTGGCCACCCACGAAGGCTTGGCCCCTGGCTCCAACTCAAAGTCCTCATCGTCAGAAGTAGCATAGACATCCTCAGGAGCATTGGCAGGGAAGCGAGGCTCGGCATGCTTCTTCTTCTTAAGGAGCTTGACCTCATGAACAGTAAGGTTTTCTGGAGAAGTGAGGAGCTCTCCAGGACGACGAACAGCCCACACAGAGTTCAGAAAGCACATGACAAATGGAGCATAGATTGGGACTTTACAGTAGATGACCATGTTGTAGATCTCATGCTACATCCAATTGGACACATCAAACATTTCCCCTGTCCCCACCATGGTCTTCATAGCAACCATCAAATCAACTAGATAACCATGAATCTCATCTTGATTGCCCACCTTGGGCAAGAGCACATTGCGGAACACTCGGTGCATGATGTCATAGACCTTCTCCAAATCCTTGGATTCTCCAATAATCCCACGGCCCCGAATGTACAGAGGGGCAAGCTTCTCCTTAAGCATGGACTCAGGAAAGTCATGAGGACGAATGCCACCCCTTCCTTCCAGATCGGTATCCTCGTACCCAATAGCATTGCAGAATGCCCTCCAGGGAACGTGAAACAATTCATCACGACACATGAAGGTGAGAGTGCGCGCGTCATCTTCCCCAAAATGAACCGTGGCATAGAACTGATGGATGAGTTGAACATCAAAGTCATAGTTGACTGACATGAGCTTGGCAAGATCAAACTCCTCGTAGAGAGCCATCGCCTCACCAAAATACTCCATGTTGTTCCTCCAATGGTCAAGATCAATTGTCCACTGCTTGGCATATCTGTTCTTGTTGTGCTCAAAGAGTTCATGAACAATCCGCACTTGCATCTCATTCTGGAACTGAACGGTGGTCCAACGAGGAGCAATGGGAACCTCATACGGATTCTTTGATCGGAAGGCTTCCCAATCCTTGGCTTTCCAATGATGCAACGACATAACCACACGTTGCTTAGCAGTTGCAGACTTTTCACGGCGAGTGGGATTGGTGGGAATCACAACTTCTTCTTCATCATCAGACACAACCGGGCGCAAGGTCCTTCGTGCCCTCTTCTTGGTCTTGCGAGGAGCAGAGCGAGAACTAGAGCCCCTTGAACACACACACGAAAAAAGCACACAAAACCCAGCAAGGATGAGAGGATTGCACACACAAGTAGAAAAGGAACATGTTGCGACAACAGAGAAGATAGAACAGTGCTGGGTGGTTGATATACTCCGGTTGTACCGGTTCCTCCGCCGGTAGAACTGCTGACAGTGGCACTACTAGGGGAGATAGGTCTAACCGAGGCATACTAATCACACAAGTAATATTCCGAATTCTAAGTGCTGCAAACAAGACAGGAGGCAAACAAAGATCTCTTCTACTCCATAGTTCAAACACTAATCGTGGAAAGTTAAGTAATGCCCTAGACAAAGGAAGAACCCTAGAAAGATCTAGGAGCAAAGAACATGAGGCATTACCACCATCCATGGGAAGATCAGGAGGCTTCCACGGAGAGAATCCACGGAGAGCCCAAGGATCCGAAGTGCGAGACGCACTCCAGGGCAGGGGCAAAGAGGGCCGGCGGCTAGGGCACAGAGAAGAGGAACGAGGGCGATGGGAAAAAGAAAACCCTTCAGCCCCGTTGAGTATATATAGGCCCGTAGACACGCCCCGGTAGAACCGCTCCGGGAAGCGGTTGTACCGCTCGTCTGGTACAGACCGGTGGTTGGAGACAATACTTCCGGTGCTTGGAAGGCAGCGGTAGTACCGCCCAGTGTCCATCGGTAGTACCAGACGTAGGTTACCATGGGTTTGAGCGGTGGAACCGCCCAAACACCGAATGGAGACCCATTGGGACGGCACAACCAGGTACCAGCGGTGGAACTGCCCGTGATCCCGGTTGTACCGCCTGACCACCTATGCCCAAGCCAAGATCAAATGAGTGCAATCCGAAGGGGGGAAGAAAGAGCACGAAACAGGAGAGAAGCAACACCCTAGGAGAACCCAACGCAAAGAGTAAAGAAATAACAAGAGAAAACAACACGAGAACAAAAGGCTAACTCCAACCTCCCCAAGAGAGGACGGTGGTCGAAGCCACCTACGTTTGAGTCAATTGGTATGGCACCGCGAAGAATTATCCTTGGGTCCATGACCAAAACTCGTCTTTGAAGCACAAGTACCATCAAACATGGCTAATGTGAAATACTTGATCGATTTATGCATAATGGGGGGAGGGAGAGTTCATTGAGAGAACATCACTCCCCCTATGTCCATGCCTACATCTAAACAAGACAACATGTTGAGTACGGTGGGGTGTGCAAGGGTTCAAGCAACATTGCTCGAATCAATGATATTTAGCTCATGCCTTAACTCGCGAAATCTTGCTTCATCCAAGGGCTTCGTGAAGATATCTGCAAGGTTATCATGAGTGTTGACATAGTTGAGCTCGATCTCTCTTCGCCTAATGTGATCCCGGATGAAGTGATACCAAATCTCAATATGCTTCGTCTTGAAGTGTTGCACCGGGTTGAGAGAGATCTTGATGGCACTTTCATTGTCACACCAAAGAGGCACTTTGTCACGAATGACACCGTAATCCTTTAAAGTTTGCCTCATCCATAAGAGTTATGCACAACAACTACCGGCTGCAACATACTTCGCCTCGGTGGACGAGAGAGACACACAACTTTGCTTTTTGGAAGACCAACTTACCAAAGAGCAACCAAGGAATTGGCACCCTCCGAAAGTGGACTTCCTATCCACTTTGTCTCCCGCCCAATCAGAATCCGAGTACCCTACAAGCTTGAAGTTTGATCCTCTTGGACATCATAAGCCAAAGTTTGGGGTATGAGCCAAATATAGAAAGATTCATTTGACCGCCACATAGTGACTTTCCTTAGGTGCGGCTTGAAACTGTGCACAAATTCCCACACTCAACATGATATCCGGTCTATATGCACAAAGGTAAAGCAAGGATCCAATCATGGAGCGATATACCTTTTGATCCACCACTTTACCATTGGGATCTAAGTCAAGTTGGCACTTGGTGGGCATTGGAGTGGAAGCCGGCTTGACGTCACTTAGCTTGAATCTCTTGAGCATGTCTTGAGTGTATTTGGATTGATTGACGAAGGTTCCTTCTCTTCTTTGCTTCACTTCGATCCCTAGAAAGAACTTCAACTCTCCCATGGAGGACATCTCGAACTTTGAGGTCATGAGAGTGGCAAATTCCTCATTGAAAGCTTTGTTAGGTGAACCAAAGATAATATCATCAACATATAATTAGCACACAAACAACTCCCCTTTGACCTTCTTAGTAAAAAGAGTGGGGTCGATTAGCCCAACTTCAAAACCACGGTCTTGTAACAACTCGGTAAGGTGGTCATACCACGCACGTGGGGCTTGTTTAAGGCCATAGAGTGCCTTATCGAGTTGATACACATGATCGGGAAGGTAGGGATCCTCGAACCTGGGGGGTTGCTTGACGTAAACCAATTCATTAATAGGACTATTAAGAAAAGCACTCTTCACATCCATTTGTTGTAACTTAAAGTTATGATGAGAAGCATATGCAATCAACATGCGAATGGATTCAAGACGAGCAACAGAAGCAAAGGTTTCACCGTAGTCGATACCCTCGACTTGGGAGTAGCCTTGTGCTACCAAACGAGCCTTGTTGTGAATGATAATCCCATGGGCATCTTGCTTGTTCTTAAATATCCACTTGGTTCCTATGACATTGTGATTCCCGGTCGGTCTTGGGACCAATCTCCACACTTTGTTGCGCTCGAAGTTGTTGAGTTCTTCATGCATGGCATTGAGCCAATCCGGATCTTCTAGCGCCTCATAGACCTTGTGGGGTTCCACACAAGAGAAAAACGCGTGATGCTCACAATAATTTGCTAATTGTCTATGAGTGCTTACCCCCTTTCTTAAGCTTTCAAGCACATTCTTCATGAGATGATCCTTGGTGGAGAGCTTGGAAGCAACCTTGGCGGCACGACGCTCTAATTCCTCCTCGAGGGTGAGACGAGAAGTGGTCACTTGATCATCTTGAGCGTCGTCTTGGGCTTGTTCTTGTTCTTGAACTTGCTCGGAGGAGAGAACTTGACCTTGGGCATCACTTGATGGGTCAACACCGTCTTGAGCATGATCTTGCCCTTGGTCATGTTCTTGAGGATGAGGGCCTTCATGTTGTTCTTCGGAAGCGTGTGGGTCTTGGGTTGGTGATGGCTCCACTTGAGTAGAGATTTGTCCTTCTCCTTCGGCCACAAGGGGTTCCTCAATGGGTAGGATAAAGCCAACACCCATTCTTCTTATGGCTTGGGGAGGAATTTCATCACCTACATCACAAGTGCCACTTTGCTCCACTTGGGAGCCGTTATTCTCATCAAACTCCACGTTACACGTCTCCTCAATAAGTCCCGTGGATTTATTGAGGACACGGTAAGCATGAGAGTTTGTAGCATAACCAACAAATATGCCCTCATAAGCTCTAGCCTCAAATTTAGAAAACCGAACACCTTTCTTGAGAATGAAGCACTTACACCCGAATACCCGGAAGTACTTGAGGTTGGGCTTGTTACCGGTGAGTATCTCATATGGAGTCTTGTTCAAGCCCTTGCGGAGGTAGAGCCGATTGGATGCATGACACGCGGTGTTGATGGCTTCGGCCCAAAAGTTGTACGGAGACTTGAACTCCGCCATGATGGTCCTTGCCGCATCCATCAACGTCCAGTTCTTCCTCTCCGCAATACCGTTTTGTTGAGGGGTGTAGGGTGCGGAATATTGATGCTTGATTCCCTCATCACTAAGAAACTCATCCAAGGTGTAGTTCTTGAACTCGGTGCCATTGTCACTTCTTATTGTCAAGATCTTTGCATTGTGTTGACGTTGTGCTTCATTTGCAAAGTCAATGGCGGTTTGTTGGGTCTCGCTCTTCCTCTTGAAGAAATACACCCACGTTTACCTTGAGTAGTCATCCACAATCACCAAGCAATACTTCCTACCTCCAAGACTATCGAAGGATGGAGGCCCAAAGAGATCCATGTGAAGGAGCTCCAAAGGCCTCTTTGAATAAATGATAGTCGTGGGAGGGTGAGCCTTCTCATGTAGCTTTCCTTCGATACAAGCACTGCAAGCACGATCTTTAGCAAAACTAACATTCATTAGTCCACGGACATGGTCCCCCTTGAGGAGACTTTGCAAAGATCTCACATTGACATGGGCTAAACGGCGATGCCAAAGCCATCCCACACCAACTTTAGCCATTAGGCACATCGCGGTCTTAGTGGGTCGCTCCGAAAATTTATTCACATATAGACCGTTCTCGACATGCCCAACAAAGGCTACTTTAAGAGTCTTTCTCCACAAGAGGGCCACGGTATCGATATCAAAGAAAGTGGCAAAGCCCATGATTGCAAGTTGATGAACGGAAAGTAAATTGTACGCAAGGGACTCAACAAGCATGACCTTCTCGACCGTGAGATCATGAGAGATGACCACCTTGCCAAGTCCCAATACCTTAGAAGATGAGGCGTCACCCCACTCGACATTGGTGGGCATAGATGGAACCTTGTGCACGTCCACCACCAAGTCCTTGCTTCCGGTCATATGATTTGTAGCTCCGCTATCGAGCAACCATGATCCCCCACCGGAAGCAAACACCTGCAAGAGATCAATGCTTGGTTTTAGGTACCCATTTTGTAATGGGTCCTTTGATGTTAGTGACAAGGGTCTTTGGAACCTAAATAGACCATTCAATGTATTCATGAAGAGAATCAACAAATTTGGCATAAACATGCCCATCACTCGCACGGCATAACACAGAAGAAGGATTAAAATCGCTGGCTTTGTTGGGAGGGGTGGCATTGCCCTTCTTGACATTGCCACCCTTTGCATTGTTCTTCTTCATCTCCTCGGAGGCACTCTCTCCCTCCTTCACAAAGGTTTGCATGAGAGGAGGAGCTCGTTTGGTCTTGTCATTCTTCTTCTTGTTCTTGGAGTCTGGCACGCACCCAACCCCTTCCTTGGCCACAACCCCCTTTTGGTTGATCAAGAGATCGTTGAGGTTCTTCTTGCCTTGTATGCAAGTCGCAAGACCTCTCTCAAGTTGCCCCTTTAGCTTAGCGTTCTCCTCAACGAGATGCACATGCTCACAACACGAGTTAGTAGCATTTGCATTATCAATTAACATCATACGAGGGAAAGTGGCTTTTTCCTTGGTTAGCTTTACTTGAAGTTGATCATGAGAATCTTTGAGGCTAGCATGATGTAACGCCCCGAGACTGATGTGCCAGGTGTCGTGCAGTTATTTGATGTTGTTGCGTTGTCATGTGCTTGCGTGTAGCATCATGTTACGTCATCATGTGCATTACATCATGTCATCATGTCATAATCTTTTCCATCTCAACTAAATAAATCGTATGGATCTTCGATCCATTTAAATCGAGGGAAGGATGACTTCTCTTTATAATATATCCTCCCAATATTAGGGAGCTATAATAAATATTCCATTCTTTTTGAATTAACCGGAACACACTTGCAAAATAAAATCCCAATGCCTTTTATTATTTCTTCTCTTGGCCTCTAACTTTGTCACATGTCCTTTCATCATTTTCCGGAGCTCCACCTAATTTCTCAACATTTTTGGACACTTCTTTAACCAAGCCCTAGTTCAAACCCATTTGAATTTAAATCAAATGTGTTTGAATTTAAATCTTTCTATCATGGCCTTTTCTATTTTCTCGGAACGAGCATATTTTGCGAGTCCGGAAAAATATTCCCCGTGCCCAAATTCCGTCCATACCCTCTCTTTCTATTTTTTCCCTTCTATCTATTTTTCTATTTTTCTCTTTTGGTTAAGAGAGAATTAGAGAAAGAGAGAAAGAGAGTCCAGCCCACCTGGGCCTCCCCATCCCCGCCGGCCACCTGGGCCTCTCGCGCCAGCCCACCAGTCTCGTTGCTAACCCTAGCCCGACTCCCTTCTCCCTCCCGTTTTCCCCTCGCGCCGCCAGGAGAGTCCCCTCGGCTCGATCCCGATCCCCTCGATCTCCCTCTCCCATCGATCTCTTCTACGCCGATGCCAAGCGCCGCCCCGACCTCCCGCGGCCACCTCTCCTCCCCCTCTCGCTCTCACCAGGGGGGCCCGACCCCATCTCCCCTGCCCCGCGCTCCGCCCTCGCCGGAGAAGGGAACCAGGCCGGAGCCTCGTCGCAATCCGCCGCCGTCGGCGACCACCAGGAGGGCCACCCTGCGCGCGACCCCGAGCCTCTCCACGCGCGCGGCGTCCAGGAGTCCGCTGCATCGCCAGGAGGCCGCCGCATCATCGGGGACGCCAAGCTCCGCCCTCCTTCCTCTTCTACGCCGACGCCGTCCATCCTCGTCGCTCCACCACATCGCCGGAGTCCCACCACGCCAGAGCAAGCCAACAGGAACCCCTCTGCCGTCGCGCCATGGATGGCTGCAGCTCAAGCCGCGTCCTCGCCGGGCCTCTCGCGCGCCCGAGCTCCATCCTGCAGCCGCCGCCGTCCTCGCTGCCATCCTGGAGCTCGTTCGCCCCTCCATACCGATGCCTGGCCTCGGATCCGGCGGGATCTCGTCCGGTCGTACCCGCCGCCGTGCCTTCTTGCCTCCTCCGCCCAAGTTCGTCGCCGGCCTCATCCATCTCTGGCCACCCTCGAACCCTGGATCGGTCAAGACTTGTACAGGATACAAGACGATGGAAGACCACCGTGGACGTGTGCCTAGAGCCACTCCAATTCTTCAAGATCGCCAAGACCTACGAGAACGTCTTCATGGAACGACGAGTACCACGACGACCGTTGTACGCCAAGTACCCCTTCGGATGCGCCAAGTTCGTCTACACAAAAATGCCAAGTACCGCTCGTGTCGGCAAGAACCGCAAATCGGATCCCGAACGATCGATGTCTCGTGGATCGTGTACAACTACCGTCGCCCCGAAGACGTTGGAGTCATCAAGTACCTCTCCGAACAAACGTGAACGACTACCGTCGCGAGAACCTCTACCGTCGACCCTAGAGCGTGCGAGAACAACTACTTCCACGACGTCCGTGTACCACTATCGTCGCGTGAACCACTACTTCCCTCGATGCCCGAGAACGACTACTTCCTCTACTCCCCTCGACGAACCCGAACCGTCCCGTTGATACGCTTCGAAGGTATAACCCCGAGACGACCGCCGTGAACGAATGCATGTGTGATGTATGAAATGCTCGTGTTTGCTCCGTGTCGGAGTTGTTCGGTGCACGTTGCCCCTCTTTTGCCTTGCCACCATCTTGTGGGAACCCGGTATCCGGGATCACCCCACCTCCTATCGTGTGTCACGCTCCCGTCACTTTTCCTTTTGCGCCGTTATCTCCGCGAGTTACCGGAACCGATATGTTGCCGTGGCATCATTTTCGGATTCGTTGCCGTGGCACCCCCTTCTTCTTTCCGCCACGATGACAAATGCTTCATAATATGCTCTTGTTAACATTTTCTTAAAAATTGCATAAACATGTACATGACATCCGCATCATGATAACAAAAGTTAAAATGTCTAAAATGATGTTTGTTTAAATTTGCTCCCATGCCATGCTAAAATGATTTAATTCATAACTATTCAACCGTAGCTCCAAATTAAATAAACTTTATATGTAAATGGGGTAGAATTTTGCCTAGTTTATCATGGTGACCTTACTTTGCATGTTAAACAACTCTAAAATTGTGTTTAGGACATATCAGTACCAAATCTAAAATATGCTATGGGGATTTACCGGAATTGTTGTTCGTTGCTTCCGGCCTCATTTAACCTTGACTAGATAGGTAGTTTTGCTTTGCTTCACCCTCTTGCCATGTTTAATAACATTTAATATTGTTGGGTACATAAACGAGATCGAACTAAATAATTGATGTGGTGTTTTGTCAATATGCATCCCGATGCATATTGAGCTCCACTTAATTTGTAAGATTGGTTGTGCATTTTGCCATGCCATGCCTCTTTAAACCGGACATGGATCATACTCGATTGTGCATCATGCCATGTTGATGTGTTGGTTGTTTACTATGTTGTTTGCTCTTTTCCGGTGTTTGCTTCTTCGGGTTGGTTCCGATAACGTCGAGTTTGTGAGGATCCGTTCGACTACGCCCGTTTGTCTTCTTCATGGCCTCGTTCTTCTTCCTTACGGGATTTCAGGCAAGATGATCATACCCTCGAAATCACTACTATCTTTGCTATGCTAGTTTTGCTCGCTCTTTTGCTATGCCATTGCTACGATGCCTACCACTTGCTTGTCAGCCACCCAAATTGCCATGTTCAGCCTCTAACCCACCAATGTCCTAGCAAATAGTTGATTGGCTATGTTACCATTTTGCTCAGCCCCTCTTATAGCGTTGTTAGTTGCAGGTGAAGATTGAAGTTTGTTCCTTGTTGGAACATGGAGGCCGTTCCTTGTTGGAACATTTGTTTACTTGTGGGGATATCACTATATATCTTATTTAATTAATGCATCTATATACTTGGTAAAGGGTGGAAGGCTCGGCCTTATGCCTGGTGTTTTGTTCCACTCTTGCCGCCCTAGTTTCCGTCATATCGGTGTTATGTTCCAGATTTTGCGTCCCTTACGCGGTTGGGCTATAATGGGAACCCCTTGACAGTTCGCCTTAAGTAAAGCTTTTCCAGCAATGCCCAACCTTGGTTTTACCATTCGCCACCTAGCCTTTTTCCCTTGGGTTAGGCCAGCCCAAGGGTCATCTTTATTTTAACCCCCCCGGGCCAGTGCTTGTCTAAGTGTTGGTCCGAACTGAGTAGACTGCGGGGCCACCTCGGGGAAACTTGAGGGCTGGTTTTAGTCGTAGGATGTCTCATCCGGTGTTGCCCTGAGAACGAGATATGTGCAACTCCCATCAGGATGTCGGCGCATCGGGCGGTGTTGCTGGTTTAGTTTTACCCTGTCGAAATGTCTTGTTGTACCGGGATACCGAGTCTGATCGGAACGTCTCGGGTGGAGGTCTATTCCTTCGTTGACCGTGAGAGCTTGTCATGGGCTAAGTTGGGACACCCCTGCAGGGATTTGAACTTTCGAAAGCCGTGCCCGCGGTTATGGGCAGATGGGAATTTGTTAACGTCCGGTTGTAGAAAACCTAAACTTGACCTTAATTAAAATGAATCAACCGCGTGTGTAACTGTGATGGTCTCTTTCCGGCGGAGTCCGGGAAGTGAACACGGTTGTTGGAGTTATGCTTGACGTAGGTAGTCCAGGATCACTTCTTGATCATACTTTTATCGACCATGCTTTGCCTTCTCTTCTCGCTCTCATTTGCGTATGTTAGCCACCATATATGCTAGGCGCTTGCTGCAACTCCACCTCATACCTTTTACCTTACCCATAAGCTTAAGTAGTCTTGATCGCGAGGGTGCGAGATTGCTGAGTCCCCGTGGCTCACAGATACTTCCAAAACCAGCTTGCAGGTGCCGAGGAGACCGTGCAGAGGACGCAACCCAGCTCAGGAGGAGCTCGTTGAAGACCTTGTGTATTTGTGTTGTTTCGTTCTAGTTGATCAGTAGTGGAGCCCAGTTGGGGTCGATCGGGGACCTTTGTCGCATTTGGGGTTCTTCTTTTATTTTGGTTCCGTAGTCGGACCCTGAGTGTGTTTGATTGATGTAATGTTTATTCTTGTAATTGTGTGAAGTGGCGATTGTAAGCCAACTATGTATCTCTTTCCCTTATTATATTACATGGGTTGTGTGAAGATTACCTCACTTGCGACATATGCCTTCAATGCGATTGTGCCTCTAAGTGGTGCCTCGACACGTGGGAGATATAGTCGCATCGAGGGTGTTACAAGTTGGTAATCAGAGCCTTCCCCGACCTTAGGAGCCCCCACTGATTGATCGTTTTTAGCGGCCGAGTTGTGTCTAGAAAAATGTTTTGAGTCATTAGGAATTATATATCGGAGAGTTTAGGAATTCTTTTTACTCCCCAGTCCCTTCGTCGCTCTGGTGAGGCATCCTGACGTAGAGTTTTGACTCTTCTCTTCCCAAATTTCACTAAATTTTTTTTAGGATCACGCGAGTATCTTGGTTTTGTTCCGATGGCTTATGATGAGAACACTGTCTTGGTGCCTCCTGTCAGGGGTTTAGTGGAAGTGTCCCGGGGAGTTGAGCTCTGAGGTGTTGTCATCATAATTTTATCGTTGCAATTCTGGTATACTTGAGATATGTTCGCGACATCGAAAATCTCTTTTATGCAGTTCGTTGGTGAGATAACCTCGACGCCACCCAGTATTGGGGCGGGAGTTCGGGAGTATCGCCATAACTTGTATAACGGATGCTTTTCGAAGGTTGAGATAGTTGGTTTCCGAAGTTTTCTTGGTTATGTGTTGAAGTATGGATACAGCTGGATGTAGGTATTGCTAGTTTGGGTGAGATATTATGCTTCCCCTGTATCCCCAACACCTGATTGCATAACCGGAAAATTTCGGGAGTTTCATAGGTGGGAATTCAAGTAGCTCTTAGGATTTCTTTCCGACAGATGTATGATATGAAATTGGGGTTCGACGTCTAGTGGTTCGCCTATTCACGGTCGATTTTATAGTGGTCTCGTTGTGTCTTAAAGAGTCCTTGGCTATGCTGACTCGGGGACGCTTCGTATGTCTTGTGCACTGCCTTGTACATGATGGTGCTGTACGATCGAGCCCGTGTAGGTCCCACCACGAAAACTTCGGACGAAATCTCTATCATATGTTTGTTCCGGATTATTTCGCAAGCCAATCTTTTGTTTTTGTTTTGAGTTGTGGTATTCGAGTTGCTTCAATGTCAAGTGTTGATTCCATACCTTTCCCAAGTGGCGTTCTCTTACTCCGATGTGAATACTAATCCCTCTTGACCATCGAGATTGTGTTGTCAATCCTTTTCAACCGGCGTGTTTCTCTTCTAGTGGATCCGAACATTTCAACTTCCGCAAGATCAATTATTAGTTCTTCTCAACGGTGTTTGTTTCATCCATCTCCAAGTTGCCTTTGTTTTTCCCGCCCACCCACCCTTGTTTCTCCGAGGACTCATATATCTCAATTCAAGTATCCATCTTATTGATGTGAAGTCTCTCCATTCTTTTCTATCAATATTGTTATCCGGTGATTCTCAAGAAAAATTCTAACAGAGCTTCAAGTTCGTCAACCTTCACTCATTTTTTCTTCTCCGGTGGTTTAAAGTCAAGCTTTGTTGAGCATGTCTTTTCCTCATTTCAATGCTTCTCATGCCGGTGCACCTCTTAATAATTAATTTCTCGCTATTCATTTGTTCCGGAGTGCTCAAGATATCTCAATGGGCTTGTCTTGTCATTCAAGATCCGTTCAACCTATTTCAAGGGTGTTCCCTCATTCAAGTCATTTAATTCTACCGGTGCAATCTCTCTTTTTAAAATCATTTCAATGGTGTTTCTTTTGAGTGGGCCCTAACCCACAGGTCTTTTCCCAGGATCTTACCTGACTCTTCTTATTTTTCCCAGAGCTACCATTAAATTCTTTCGAAGTTTGACGTAAGAATGATTTATCATCAGTCAACTGTTTTTCTCCAAGATCTTTCAAATTCTTTTCATAACTAGTTTAACCTCTTCGTTTTCATTCTTTCGGAGTGTCTAAATAATTCTTAGTGGTGCTTCTCGTCGTCATTCTCAACATTTGAAGACCGAAGAAGATTTTTCTCTCAATCTTGCTCCATTATCTTCAAGATTCATGATTCTAGCTTGTTGCCATCCTCTCATAATTGTTTGATCGTGAGAATTCTTTTCACCCATCCGAAGATATTCAAGAGTCTTTTCAGTTCGATTCTCCGGAGCCCATCATCTCAGAATTTATCCATTCTCAGCTTTCAGCTCTCGTTCTCCAAATTTTTACCGGTGCATCGTTCAAGTGATCTCTAATCAGTTCGTGAGCCCTTTGTTCTCATGTATCTAGATTGTCTCAAGTATGTTCGTTAATTTGCTAATTCTTACCCGGTGATTAATCCCTTTACTTCATTCATTTTTCAATTCTTACGGTGGTTCGTTCAAGATTTCTCTCCCGATGTTATCATATCAATTCATTCGTCGTTTGAATCATTCCGGTGGTTCGTTGAAGACCTTCCCAAGTTTATGTTATATCTCTCTTAACCTTTTCTACGAGAATAAGTAATATGTCAAATCCGTTGATTGTCATCAATTTAATTGGTGAAGGATACACATAATGTAATTCTTATTCTTGTTTCATCCTAGTGATCAATTCCTTCCTTCGGAGTTTGCTCATGACGAATAAATTCTCGATTTATTTTATTCATCTTTCTTTTCCGGAGTTCCAACCTCTTTCAATTATATTATCACAGAGTTCTCTATTCTAAATCATTGCGAGGCTTAAATCTTATTCTTTTCATCATTCAATTATTTTGGATCATTCTTTTGTTTACCGGAGTTCTTCATGGAGGTTCTACGGGTTGGTCCATCAAGGATTTAATTCCTTCTCGAAGTGTTCATCAAGTTTCTTTTCAGAGGTGCTCAAGCATTCTTCATATTGCTATCCGAAGTGCAATTTCTTTCTACCGTATTATCGGAGGTGGTATTATGTCATTCTTGATAATTTGAGTTCATGTTCCATGATTCACATGTTGTTAAGATTGAGATACTTTAAATCCATCAATCTTGTCATTGGAGTTATCTTGGGTTATATTTCACCTTAAGCCTTCCCTAAAGATTGTTGCTATCTATGGTGTTTATAAATGACCCAAGTTCTTCTTTTATCCTCCCGGTGATATAGTTTCTCGTCTACTTGTTCATATCAATACAATTCTTTTCCCGTGAGTGGCAGGTTATCACCTCTAGTTTCGAGATGTTTTTCTATAAGCTCACTACAAGCTTATTCTTTCGTTGTTGGTTTTCCAACAACTCTGTTCTAGCATTTGTTGTAACCGTGCTCTCTCAAGATCTTGTTTCCCTTCGTTCCGGAGGCTTGTGATGTTGCTCTCTTCAACCCATCTTCTTGGTTTGTCATGATAGTATTCTTTCTTTGCTTATCCATTCAACCAGAGTGTCGTGTTTTCTTTCGAGCTTTCTCATCTTATCAATTTTTGCATCCCTTCTCAACCGGAGTGCTGTCCAAATTATATAAGTCTTATTCCTTCTCTATCTTGTCTTAACCCGAGTGTTTTCAATATATATCTTTCCCTTCAACCTCAAGGTTTTTTGCAATGTTCTTTATCCCTCTTTTCTAACGGAGTGTTTTCGACTTTTGTTCACCTTCGTTGTATTCTTTTATCGAATTTGTTCAACCTCTCAAGATTCTTTGGTTTCACTCGTTTGTCAAAGAAGCAACTTAGTTTTACCTCTCCTCTTCCTCTTTCGTTTCCCTCCGGTGCCATTCTAGATCTCGGGACGAGATCCTCTCATAGTGGTGGAGTGTTGTAACGCCCCGAGACTGATGTGCCAGGTGTCGTGCAGTTATTCGATGTTGTTGCGTTGTCATGTGCTTGCGTGTTGCATCATGTTACGTCATCATGTGCATTGCATCATGTCATCATGTCATAATCTTTTGCATCTCAACTAAATAAATCGTATGGATCTTCGATCCATTTAAATCGAGGGAAGGATGACTTCTCTTTATAATATATCCTCCCAATATTAGGGAGCTATAATAAATATTCCATTCTTTTGGAATTGACCGGAACACACTTGCAAAATAAAATCCCAATGCCTTTTATTATTTCTTCTCTTGGCCTCTAACTTTGTCACATGTCCTTTCATCATTTTCCGGAGCTCCACCTAATTTCTCAACATTTTTGGACACTTCTTTAACCAAGCCCTAGTTCAAACCCATTTGAATTTAAATCAAATGTGTTTGAATTTAAATCTTTCTATCATGGCCTTTTCTATTTTCTCGGAACGAGCATATTTTGCGAGTCCGGAAAAATATTCCCCGTGCCCAAATTCCGTCCATACCCTCTCTTTCTATTTTTTTCCCTTCTATCTATTTTTCTATTTCTCTTTTGGTTAAGAGAGAATTAGAGAAAGAGAGTCCAGCCCACCTGGGCCTCCCCATCCCCGCCGGCCACCTGGGCCTCTCGCGCCAGCCCACCAGTCCCGTTGCTAACCCTAGCCCGACTCCCTTCTCCCTCCCGTTTTCCCCTCGCGCCGCCAGGAGAGTCCCCTCGGCTCGATCCCGATCCCCTCGATCTCCCTCTCCCATCGATCTCTTCTACGCCGATGCCAAGCGCCGCCCCGACCTCCCGCGGCCACCTCTCCTCCCCCTCTCGCTCTCACCAGGGGGGCCCAACCCCATCTCCCCTGCCCCGCGCTCCGCCCTCGCCGGAGAAGGGAACCAGGCCGGAGCCTCGTCGCAATCCGCCGCCGTCGACGACCACCAGGAGGGCCACCCTGCGCGCGACCCCGAGCCTCTCCACGCGCGCGGCGTCCAGGAGTCCGCTGCATCGCCAGGAGGCCGCCGCATCATCGGGGACGCCAAGCTCCGCCCTCTTTCCTCTTCTATGCCGGCGCCGTCCATTCTCGTCGCTCCACCACATCGCCGGAGTCCCACCACGCCGGAGCAAGCCAACAGGAATCCCTCTGCCGTCGCGCCATGGATGGCTGCAGCTCAAGCCGCGTCCTCGCCGGGCCTCTCGCGCGCCCGAGCTCCATCCTGCAGCCGCCGCCTTGGACGCCGATCTCGCTGCCGTCCTGGAGCTCGTCCGCCTCTCCATATCGACGCCTGGCCTCGGATCCGGCGGGATCTCGTCCGGTCGTACCCGCCGCCGTGCCTTCTTGCCTCCTCCGCCCAAGTTCGTCGCCGGCCTCATCCATCTCTGGCCACCCTCGAACCCTGGATCGGTCAAGACTTGTACAGGATACAAGACGATGGAAGACCACCGTGGACGTGTGCCTAGAGCCACTCGGATTCGTCAAGATCGCCAAGACCTACGAGAACGTCTTCATGGAACGACGAGTACCATGACGACCGTTGTACGCCAAGTACCCCTTCAGATGCGCCAAGTTCGTCTACACAAAAATGCCAAGTACCGCTCATGTCGGCAAGAACCGCAAATCGGATCCCAAACGATCGATGTCTCGTGGACCGTGTACAACTACCGTCGCCCCGAAGACGTTGGAGTCATCAAGTACCTCTCCGAACAAACGTGAACGACTACCGTCGCAAGAACCTCTACCGTCGACCCTAGAGCGTGCGAGAACAACTACTTCCACGATGTCCGTGTACCACTATCGTCGCGTGAACCACTACTTCCCTCGATGCCCGAGAACGACTAATTCCTCTACTCCCCTCGACGAACCCGAACCGTCCCATTGACACGCTTCGAAGGTATAACCCCAAGACGACCGCCGTGAACGAATGCATGTGTGATGTATGAAATGCTCATGTTTGCTCCGTGTCGGAGTTGTTCGGTGCACATTGCCCCTCTTTTGCCTTGCCACCATCTTGTGGGAACCCGGTATCCGGGATCACCCCACCTCCTATCGCGTGTCACGCTCCCGTCACTTTTCCTTTTGCGCCGTTATCTCCGCGAGTTACCGGAACCGATATGTTGCCGTGGCATCATTTTCGGATTCGTTGCCGTGGCACCCCCTTCTTCTTTCCGCCACGATGACAAATGCTTCATAATATGCTCTTGTTAACATTTTCTTAAAAATTGCATAAACATGTACATGACATCCGCATCATGATAACAACAGTTAAAATGTCTAAAATGATGTTTGTTTAAATTTGCTCCCATGCCATGCTAAAATGATTTAATTCATAACTATTCAACCGTAGCTCTGAATTAAATAAACTTTATATGTAAATGGGGTAGAATTTTGCCTAGTTTATCATGGTGACCTTACTTTGCATGTTAAACAACTCTAAAATTGTGTTTAGGACAGATCAGTACCAAATCTAAAATATGCTATGGGGATTTACCGGAATTGTTGTTCGTTGCTTCCGGCCTCATTTAACCTTGACTAGATAGGTAGTTTTGCTTTGCTTCACCCTCTTGCCATGTTTAATAACATTTAATATTGTTGGGTACATAAACGAGATCGAACTAAATAATTGATGTGGTGTTTTGTCAATATGCATCCCGATGCATATTGAGCTCCACTTAATTTGTAAGATTGGTTGTGCATTTTGCCATACCATGCCTCTTTAAACCGGACATGCATCATACTCGATTGTGCATCATGCCATGTTGATGTGTTGGTTGTTTACTATGTTGTTTGCTCTTTTCCGGTGTTTGCTTCTTCGAGTTGGTTCCGATAACATCGAGTTTGTGAGGATCCGTTCGACTACGCCCGTTTGTCTTCTTCATGGCCTCATTCTTCTTCCTTATGGGATTTCAGGCAAGATGATCATACCCTCGAAATCACTACTATCTTTGCTATGCTAGTTTTGCTCGCTCTTTTGCTATGCCATTGCTACGATGCCTACCACTTGCTTGTCAGCCACCCAAATTGCCATGTTCAGCCTCTAACCCACCAATGTCCTAGCAAACAGTTGATTGGCTATGTTACCGCTTTGCTTAGCCCCTCTTATAGCGTTGTTAGTTGCAGGTGAAGATTGAAGTTTGTTCCTTGTTGGAACATGGAGGCCGTTCCTTGTTGGAACATTTGTTTACTTGTGGGGATATCACTATATATCTTATTTAATTAATGCATCTATATACTTGGTAAAGGGTGGAAGGCTCGGCCTTATGCATGGTGTTTTGTTCCACTCTTGCCGCCCTAGTTTCCGTCATATCGGTGTTATGTTCCCGGATTTTGCGTCCCTTACGCGGTTGGGCTATAATGGGAACCCCTTGACAGGTCGCCTTAAGTAAAGCTTTTCTAGCAATGCTCAACCTTGGTTTTACCATTCGCCACCTAGCCTTTTTCCCTTGGGTTAGGCCAGCCCAAGGGTCATCTTTATTTTAACCCCCCCGGGCCAGTGCTTGTCTAAGTGTTGGTCCGAACTGAGTAGACTGCGGGGCCACCTCAGGGAAACTTGAGGGCTGGTTTTACTCGTAGGATGTCTCATCCGGTGTTTCCCTGAGAACGAGATATGTGCAGCTCCCATCAGGATGTCGGCGCATCGGGCGGTGTTGCTGGTTTAGTTTTACCCTGTCGAAATGTCTTGTTGTACCGGGATACCGAGTCTGATCGGAACGTCTCGGGTGGAGGTCTATTCCTTTGTTGACCGTGAGAGCTTGTCATGGGCTAAGTTGGGACACCCCTGCAGGGATTTGAACTTTCGAAAGCCGTGCCCGCGGTTATGGGCAGATGGGAATTTGTTAACGTCCGGTTGTAGAAAACCTAAACTTGACCTTAATTAAAATGAATCAACCGCGTGTGTAACCGTGATGGTCTCTTTCCGGCGGAGTCCGGGAAGTGAACACGGTTGTTGGAGTTATGCTTGACGTAGGTAGTCCAGGATCACTTCTTGATCATACTTTTATCGACCATGCTTTGCCTTCTCTTCTCGCTCTCATTTGCGTATGTTAGCCACCATATATGCTAGCCGCTTGCTGCAGCTCCACCTCATACCTTTACCTTACCCATAAGCTTAAATAGTCTTGATCGCGAGGGTGCGAGATTGCTGAGTCCCCGTGGCTCACAGATACTTCCAAAACCAGCTTGAAGGTGCCGATGAGACCGTGCAGAGGATGCAACCCAGCTCAGGAGGAGCTCGTTGAAGACCTTGTGTATTTGTGTTGTTTCGTTCTAGTTGATCAGTAGTGGAGCCCAGTTGGGGTCGATCGGGGACCTTTGTCGCATTTGGGGTTCTTCTTTTATTTTGGTTCCGTAGTCGGACCCTGAGTGTGTTTGATTGATGTAATGTTTATTCTTGTAATTGTGTGAAGTGGCGATTGTAAGCCAACTATGTATCTCTTTCCCTTATTATATTACATGGGTTGTGTGAAGATTACCTCACTTGCGACATATGCCTTCAATGCGATTATGCCTCTAAGTCGTGCCTCGACACGTGGGAGATATAGTCGCATCAAGGGTGTCACACATGAGTACCCTTCAAGACCTTGTGAGCCTTGTCAAGTAGATCAAACTCCTCTTTGAGTCTAGCATGATCAACCTCAAGTTCGGCCTCCTCAGAGTTTAGCACATGAGAAACAATGAGGACATGATCATAATCTTTCTTTAACTTAGCACGATCAACGTTGTGTGAATCCTCAAGAGCCAAATGAAGACCACGCTCTTCCTCAAGAGCATTGGGAAGATCCGAAATATCATCGGCATAGTCACCACTATGCCCTTCCATCTTAGTGATGGTGTCTTCGTGAGCCTCGATCTTGTCATTGGCTTCACCAAGTTGTTCCAAGAGAGCAACAAAGTGCTTCTTGGATTTTCCCTTGAGTTTTCCCATAAATGCCTCAAACTCATTAGCCTCCACATTAGCTTCCTCAAGTTCATTAATGATATCCGTCGGAGAAGGATGATTAATGATGGTAGTTTTGATGTTGGACAAATACATATCATGATTATACAGTCACTGGCTCACCCGTACAACTCCGTATTTTATTGATGACACAATCAATTGACCAGTCAAATGTTCCACGCAGCGCAACTAGTGTTGCACCATCGGGGTGTGTAACCATGGGGCCCACCTGTCAGCCCGTATATGAAAGAAAGAAATGGTAGTTTGAGTCTGTACTGTGTTAATAAAATAAGAGTACATTTTAGGGTGATATTACGGTCACTGGCTCACCATACAGCTCCGTAATTTGTTGATAACACGATCAATTGACCAGTCAAACGGTCCACATTCAGCAGCGCACATTACCATAGGGCCCACCTGTCAGTGCGTATATGAAGGACAGAAATGGTAATAAATTAGTGGTCGGTGGGTATTCGAAGTCGTGAGACCTCTGGTTGGCAGTCACCGGCGGTTGGGGGGGCGTTCATTAGGCGGTGGGGTGGGGATCCCCGGAGAAAAAGCTCGGCAGGGGGGGGCTAGAGGATGGCCGGTGCAGCGGCGGACCGGCGATGGGACGCATGCTGGCGTGCAACACTAACACGTACACATGCACTCACGAACACATGCACGTACGCATCCATGCATGCAACACTGAAATGTACCCTTGAACGCACGCAACACTCACACGCCTGCATGCACACAGCACACGACGCAAGACACATGTTCAACCTATACGTGCATGCACCCTTTGTTAAGGACATGGATTGTTACGGGTATTAATCAATCTTATCTGTGATAAGCAAAACATTGATGTTTGCAGCGGTCTTTATGAATCACAACGTATCGAACGGGCTATCAACATAGTAGGCTTATCTACATGAAAAAGATGACGCCACACTCAATGAACAATCGTCGGTTTATGAAATGCCCGCTTCTGACCGCCCTGGCCCACCAAAGGTTCCTCTGCTATGCGCTGCCTGCGTTGGGTCACTGACATGCGTGCCATGCACCCAAAGAGCCCACATGTCAGTGGAAGAACGACGCGGTGTCCTAGGTCAGAGTCGAGGGCGCCACTCGCGGCATGCCCGGCTGAACACGCCTCCGTGCCGCATTCAAACGCCTCCATGAAACCCGCCCGTGTGGAAGCCGA
This sequence comes from Triticum monococcum, assembly GCA_034509565.1. Taxonomy (NCBI): domain Eukaryota; kingdom Viridiplantae; phylum Streptophyta; class Magnoliopsida; order Poales; family Poaceae; genus Triticum; species Triticum monococcum. The sequence continues at coordinate 144,908,601 of CM067846.1, read as the reverse complement.
GAAACCCAGTCTGGACACACGTCCGTTCATGACCGGGCCGGCGTTAAACGCAACGCCGGCCGAGCTCCTCCCGTCCGCCATCTATTTAATCTCCTATTTAAACGAGGCCAAACGCCGACCAAGAATCGCACACCCCCGCCGCTCCCCTATTTCCTCCACCATTTTGTCCACTCTTACAATGGCTTACGAAGAGTAGTTATTCCGCATCCAAGACGGCTGGGTAGCCTGCCGATACGAGCTATGCAGCTCACTGATCCACCTCCCTCCCCTCGCCCGACGGAGCCAGTTGCCGCCCTAAGCCGGCGCACGGTTCAACAACTCGCCACTCCAGGCCAGCTCGACGAGGAGCGGCGCACGGGCGTCGTTGCTACCGTCCACGCCGCCGGCTCGTACCACGTCTCCCGTTTCTGTGGCCAAGACTCCCATGCCGGCGGCTGCGCCATGCAAGTAGCGACAGAAGCCGGGTGCGCGGAGAGCGACGAGTCGGTGGCCAACGCCTCCGCGTCCGCCGCCATCATCGAGGAGAAGTAAAACACGAGAGGCCGCTGCCACTTGGGTCCCATGAAGGCCACCGCGGAGGCGACGCCGGCGTACACAGCAGGTGTCTTGCCGGATCCTTTTTTTGCAAGAACCTTCGTCGACCCCGCATGGGTTCCACGGAAGAGGGGAATGTTAGGATGAACTCGAGCCGGTGCCAGCCATGGCGAAGTAGTGGCCGGTGATGAACTCGAACCGGTGCCGGCCACCATCATCTTCGGCACCAGCCAATGATATCAGTTGGTGAAAGTGCAACTATCCCTGGGTGGTTTTGGTAATTCCTAACAACATATAGCTCATTGAGCTAACATTATTCCAAGATTAATATTACAGGAAAAGCTCAATGAATGGCATGGCATGGATGAGGAAAGTGGATCCCTCAAAATTCTAAGGACAAAAAGTTTGGCTCAAGCTTGAAGCTCAAGACTCTACATTTTGTATTTTAGTGATCCAAGATCACATTGAGTCTATAGGAAATGCCAATACTATCAAGGAGGGATGAGGTATTGCTTAATGGCTTGCTTGCTCAAAATTCTTAGTGATATGCTCCAAAATCCTCAAGTACCTTCCCACATCCACATATGACCTAAACCAAAAGTCAAACTCGGCCCCACCGATTCTTTAAATCCGGCGCCACCGAGTTTCAAATGTCATAGCCACTGCCACAAACCCTAGGCAAATCGGTCTCACCGATAGGGATCTCGGTCTCATCGAGATGGGATTGTAATCTCTCTATTTCCCTTCGTAACGTTTCGGTCTTACCGAGATGAGCGATCGGTCCCACCGAGATTGCAATGTAAACTCTCTGTTTCCCTTTTGTAACATTTCAGTCTCACGGAGATGAGCGAATCGGTCCCACCGAGTTTACCTGACCAACTCTCTGGTTAGCTTATTACCAAAATCGGTCTCACTGAGTTTGTGTAATCGGTCACACCGAGATTACGTTATGCCCTAACCCTAACCATATCGGTCCTACCGAGTTGCATCTCAGTCCCACCGAAAATCCTAACGGTCACTAAGTTTGCTGAATCGGTCCGACCAAGTTTAACCATTCGGTCCCACCGAGTTTGGCAAATCATGTGTAACGATTAGATTCTGTGTGGAGGCTATATATACCCCTCCACCCACTCTTCATTCATGGAGAAAGCCATCAGAACATACCTACACTTCCAATACACATTTTCTAAGAGAGAACCACCTACACTTGTGTTGAGGTCAAGATATTCTATTCCAACCATATGAATCTTGATCTCTAGCCTTCCCCAAGTTGCTTTCCACTCAGATCTTCTTTCCACCAAATCCAAATCCTGTGAAGAGAGTTGAGTGTTGGGGAGACTATCATTTGAAGCACAAGAGCAAGGAGTTCATCATCAACACACCATTTGTTACTTCTTGGAGAGTGGTGTCTCCTAGATTGGCTAGGTGTCACTTGGGAGCCTCCGACAAGATTGTGGAGTTGAACCAAGGAGTTTGTAAGGGAAAGGAGATCGCCTACTTCGTGAAGATCTACCGCTAGTGAGGCAAGTCCTTCGTGGGCGACGGCCATGATGGAATAGACAAGGTTGCTTCTTCGTGGACCCTTCGTGGGTGGAGCCCTCCGTGGACTCGCGCAACCGTTACCCTCAGTGGGTTGAAGTCTCTATCAATGTGGATGTACGGTAGCACCACCTATCGGAACCACGACAAAAACATCCGTGTCTCCAATTGCGTTTGAATCCTCCAAACCCTTCCCTTTACATTCTTGCAAGTTGCATGCTTTACTTTCCGCTGCTCATATACTCTTTTGCATGCTTGCTTGAATTGTGTGGAGATTGCTTGACTTGTGCTAAGATAGCTAAAATCTACCAAGAACTAAAATTGGGAAAAGGCTAGATTTTTATTTGGTCAAGTAGTCTAATCACCCCTCCTCTAGACATACTTTTGATCCTATAGTTGGGCAGTGGGGAAGTGAGCCGTCCTTTGCGCTGAAGCATATACCTCCGGGGCTCCCGGCAGTCTGGTGATCGTGCTGCCAGACACGAGGAACACAAATCGATCGGCGGGCGACCATTTAGGCCAGATATTATATAGCTGGGCTGTCCAGAACTAGCATCGCGTAGTTCATTTGAATGTAATGAAATCCGTCATGTTTGTATGAAAATCTAGTATTTTATATGATTTCCATCGTTGTTTATATGAAATATCAGTTTGTCTACGCGTTTGCATGAATTTCGTCCGGTTGGTTGAGTTGCTGTCATAATGTGTGCGGCTACGGTTGGATGGCATAATTTGCGGGTCGCCGGTCGGTCTGCGGGCGGCTCGGGCGGCGTTGTGGGACAAAAAAACATAGCTCGTGCGAGCTCGTGTCCAACGTGCGTGCTGGAGGATGCATGACAGCATGAGCACTCGAGCCATTCCTCGTTCATCGATGGCAAAGGCACCGGTGGACAAATGGGTCGCCAATATTTTGGCTACCCCGGGCAAGATCCAAACAGCCCCTCCCAATAGATTCAAATCCCTCATTCGCCGTGGAATTTTGCCATGTGTTGTTTTCATGGACTAGCAATATGCCCGTGCATTGCACGGAACATCAAGATGCATTTTTTACAAACTCCCGCATGCATGCAAGGGATAATTAATGTCCTCCTTTGCTAGTACCATGAGGCAAACACTATTAATATTGCATCGATTAGTATTAGTGGCCTTGTATATTTGCAAATTGTAGTTTTGATAATGGCCCCTTGTATATAAAAATGGAGGGAGAAAGATGAGAGATAAGGTGAGGAGGAGTGGGGCGTGGTGGTGACTGGTGGTCAGACTGGGTGGAGGCATGGGGATGGACGACGCATTATGTCTAGGTTTGTATCTCTCTCACACACACCCACGTAGGTGGGGGGCGTGCACGAAGAGAAGAGGTGCACGCACGGCGCACGTACTCCCGTCTCTTTCCCAACCACACCTGCGTGGGTACACGGTGGAGCTCATTTATGTACGAAAAAGGCAGCCCACGTGGTAATTTGGCACGTGTACTGGTCGTCCACTTGGTGGAGGGAGGATCGTCTACCACGGGTGAACAAACAAATTGCGACTTGACGCGTTATGTTAAATTAAAAAAAGATGCAAACCATGTGGGGCCTACCTTAGAGGCAAGGCTCTATACACTGGAGTACTTTTGATGTGTCCCATCAACTGGCAGAATGAGGAGAAGCTTGCTTAGTACGCCGTCTCCCCCGCCCACGGGCGCAGTGGCTCGCAGGATGAGGTGAAGCTTGCTTACTACGCCTTACGCCCGCTCCCTCGCCCACACGCACAGTGGCTTGCAGCACGAGGAGAAAATTTTACTACTCCCTCCATTTACTCCTCGTCCCTACTACGTACTTTGGTTAGTACTCCCTCCATTTACTTATACAAGGCCACTATAAAAAAATACATTTTGCATCTATACAAGGCCACAAATAGTAATCGAGACAAAAGTTACTACTCCCTCCTTTCCAGTTTATGGCTCAATTTGAAAATCTCTCCAACCAAGGTAGACGGTGAGTGGTCGAATTAATTTTGTAGTTTGCACAAGTAATTAGTACGCTCGTTTTTCTCAAGAAGTTATGTTTACCGAGGCATTAATTAGAACAGTGCAGAATAGCAGGGGGAACGCACCCCACTCGTACCAGCCTAGTAGTAGTAATGAGCAATGAGACGTCAAATCACAATGCCGCACTTTCCCAGACGGACGAAGCAACCATTATTTCACACTTCGGTTCGCCGTCATCTCAAACCACGTACTAGTATTGCTTCTTTCTCAAGAGGGACACGCACATCACCTTGGTACATCATGACACGTGGGATCGCATGACAGGCCATGCTCCCCCGCCGATCGCTTGGTAAAATCACCTCATTTTTACTATACTTCCTCCGTATCGATTTACTACATGGCATGCACGTCGTTCTAGGTTGAGAATTTAACTGGCTATATATGTGATGAACAGTACTCTAGCCTTTTAAAAAATGTATACTTGTGTACAGTAGTACTATCGATGGATTGCGCCATGGAGAAAAAATTGAAATTAAAAAAAGGTGGTACATATAGAGAGCTCCCGTCGGTAAATTATGCATATAGTACTATTAAAAAAGCTAGTACGTGCTTAATTGGCGTGCTAAATTCTATTAAAGTAATACTAGTAGTATGTACATACTGAAGAGTTAAAGTAACGAGAAGAAACATAACATATTTCTGCTGGGGGCTCACATAACTCACCCCTCAAATTAAACTAAGCACACCTGAAATTAAACTATGCAACTAATCCGATAGACACTGTATTAGTAGTTTAGAACTACCACAAGCAACGACACTGCCACCTTACTCGGAGTCCTCGTCCACGTCCTCGACTTTGTCATTGCCCCTATTCCTCTTGGCCGATACTTCTTTGCTTGAACCGCACACTTGGCTGTTGCTCTTCATCCAACCCTTGTAGATATTGAAACAAAGGTAGCCATCCATTGCAGCATAGTGGATGTGGTCCATATCTAGTACATTCCGCTGCCATGCATGATGATGAAACGTGTATGGAGGTTTCTCCAGTTTACTGTACGAAGGATGAACCATGGCTCCTGCCAGGGTCAGCATTGAAGGCCGATGAGAGGGCACCAACCGATTCTTCTGGAGGTCGAAGGGGTTGCCTACAACGAGGCCTATCCGACCTAGGACTTCTTGTCGTTCGTAAAGTCTACAGTAACGAATTTCACTTTTTTGTCCTTGAGGAAGTTCTTAAAATCCTGGCACTCAACGTCGGCATGGCATATGTGGTAGACCAAGCAAACGTTATGTACGCAAACCTGGATCACGGCGGGCTTCTTCCTCTCTTCGTCCTTTAGATCCTTCTCTCGTCCCAGGACTGTGGTGTACTCAACATCTAGCCTAGCGACCCACTCATCATCTGAGTTTTCGAACATGCGTCTGAAGCGAGAAAGGCATCCTTTCACCGTCACGGAAGAACAGGTGTAGATGACGTCGAACTCATCGCCGGTGATGGTTCTAACCTTGTACTCACCGCCGATCATGGAGATTTGGGATGCCATGGATTTGGGAGGAGGGTTAGGATTAGTGGAACTGCCGTAATGTGAATGAACGGGACGACTAGGAGCGAACCGCCGTAGTATTGAAGGACGTGCGGGGATGAGTAGGAGTGAACTGCCAGCGTGCGAACGGCAGGGTAGTGGCTTTCCATTCTCCCATGATACGGGCTTCCGAGAGCCCTTGGATCTGAGATCGAACGGTTGCATGGCGGGATTCTAGACCTATGGGTGAATATCCTATCCTGGAGGGTTATTCTGCAAATTTTCAGCAACTTAGCATGCAACCGTTTGATCTCAGATCCAAGGGCTGCCAGCAGCCCATATCATGGTCGCGCCTACCACGACCGTCGCGTCGCTTGAGCGGTTGCGCCCTTGGAGATTTAACACGGCGCGTTAGGCTATCTGATGTTGGCATGTCATACATAGTCATCACTTAGTCACGCATACTACAACAAGGTTGGCTATAAGTGCATTTTTTACTCCTCTCTATCTCTTTCTTCGTACTCAAGGAAGAAACGGTGCTAAGCGCGTGTATTTATTGCATTTGCCAAGGAGTGACCTCTTCCAATGAAATGGTGTTCTAAGTTTGCTTCATTTAATTAGCTATAGACTCAAAATTGTCTTTTCACCTAGGTACACACGCTTAGCACCGTTTCTTCCTTGGGTCACCAAACTTGTCTCTCTCTTCTTGATTGACTTGCCACATCAGACTTTATGCCTATGTGGCAAGCTTAAGCACCTGTAGGAGCAAGTACAAGTAAGTACAATAATGCGCTCGGCATGGCATTTTTGCATATGTGGAGGAAAGAGAGGCAATGAAAAAGTGGAGAAGTGGGCTCTCATGCAAGAGCCAGCCTCTACTACATGGTGGAGCATTGGGAGAGGCACCTGTATGGAGGTGGTCAGGAATCTGGGAGACTCATGCCGGTCGTAGCGCTGCAGTTAAAATGATAATGGCAAGTCAAATCACGGGCCCCACCTGTCCAGTAGTAACTCACTGTCAAATCACACAGCCCTACGTTTGCAGCAGCCTACTCCCTCGTCTTCTCGCGTCTCTGTCGAACCGACTAGGCGGAACGGCCCCACCGCCTACCGCGCAGGAAAACCCCGCTCTCGACTTTTAAATACAACTACATTCGCTTAAGAATCCAATGATATACTTTTTGTGACATAGTAACTCATATTTAGTTAGTCAAATGGATGACCTAGAACTACGTGCAGGCCCTATAAACCGACGGCCAGTAGTGCTCGGATTTGCCTATCTCTGCACTGTCGGGTTAGCTTCATCCAGCGACCATCTTTCAAAGTTATTGGCACACTATATAGTTCTTGTGCCATAGTTGCATGTTTTGGAAAAAAGCTACTAGTGGGTTGTACTATCTATTTAGGAATAGAAGATGTATACATGGAAGTTGTAGGGAAAGAGATGACATGGAGCATCTTAATTCCTATGAGTAGCGATTGGAAAAGAGATGTCATTCGGTTCACATCATAGGAACTTTTCTATTGAATCTAGAGACGACATGTTTCTCAATTCCTATGAGGAGGGATTAGAAAAGAGATGTAATTTGGTTCATATCATAGGAACTTTTCTATTGAATATACGCTAATGTTTATTTTCCTTTGAAATTAAGGGAGTATAGGAATCCATTCATATGAACCAAGTGGCTCTAAAGCTATAGAAATGATATCATGTTTATTTCCTTTGAAATGTGGAGTATATGAATCTATTCCTATGAACCAATTGGCTCTAAAGGAAAAAAATCCTATAAAAATCATATCATATAGAGTTCCTATGATATTCCTCGACACTAAAGGATGCTTGAAATTGCTACAGGTGATACGATGGTCTTTCTTTGTAGATTCTGTTGGGGAACGTAGTAATTCCAAAATTTTCCTACGCACACGCAAGATCATGGTGATGCATAGCAACGGGAGGGGAGAGTGTTGTCCACGTACCCTCGTAGACCGAAAGCGGAAGCGTTAGCACAACGCGGTTGATGTAGTCGTACGTCTTCACGATCCGACCGATCAAGTACCGAACACACGGCACCTCCGAGTTCTGCACACGTTCAACTCGATGACGTCCCTCGAACTCCGATCCAGCCGAGCTTTGAGGGAGAGTTCCGTTAGCACAACGGCGTGGTGACGATGATGATGTTCTACCGATGCAGGGCTTCGCCTAAGCACCGCTACGATATGACCGAGGTGGATTATGGTGGAGAGGGGCACCGCACACGGCTAAGAGATCACGAGATCAATTGTTGTGTCTATGGGGTGCCCCCTGCCCCCGTATATAAAGGAGCAAGGGGGGAGGCGGCCGGCCTAGGAGGAGGGCGCGCCAAGGGGGGAGTCCTACTCCCACCGGGAGTAGGACTCCTCTTTCCCTTGTTGGAGTAGGAGAGAAGGAAAGAGGGGGAGAGGAACAAGGAAAAGGGGGCTGCACCCCTTGTCCAATTTTGACCAGAGGGGGGGCGCCTCCTTCCTTTTGGCCTCTCTCCTCTATTCCCGTATGGCCCAATAAGGCCCATATACTCCCCGGCGAATTCCCGTAACTCTCCGGTACTCCGAAAAATACCCGAATCACTTGGAACCTTTCCGATGTCCGAATATAGTCGTCCAATATATCGATTTTTACATCTCGATCATTTCGAGACTCCTCGTCATGTCCCCGATCTCATCCGGGACTCTGAACTCCCTTGGTACATCAAAACTCATAAACTCATAATATAACTGTCATCGAAACCTTAAGCGTGCGGACCCTACGGGTTCGAGAACAATGTAGACATGACCGAGACACGTCTCCGGTCAATAACCAATAGCGGAACCTGGATGCTCATATTGGCTCCCACATATTATACGAAGATCTTTATCGATCAAACCGCATAACAACATACGTTGTTCCTTTTGTCATCGGTATGCTACTTGCCCGAGATTCGATCGTCGGTATCTCAATACCTAGTTCAATGTCGTTACCGGCTAGTCTCTTTACTCGTTCTGTAATACATCATCTCGCAACTAACTCATTAGTTGCAATGCTTGCAAGGCTTTAGATGATGTGCATTACCGAGAGGGCCCAAATATACCTCTCCGACAATCGGAGTGACAAATCCTAATCTCGAAATACGCCAACCCAACAAGTAACTTCGGAGACACCTGTAGAGCACCTTTATAATCACCCAGTTACGTTGTGACGTTTGGTAGCACACAAAATGTTCCTCTGGTAAACGGGAGTTGCATAATCTCATAGTCATAGGGACATGTATAAGTCATGAAGAAAGCAATAGCAACAAACTAAACGATCAAGTGCTATGCAAACGGAATGGGTCAAGTCAATCATATCATTCTCCTAATGATGTGATCCCGTTAATCAAATGACAACTCATGTCTATGGTTAGGAAACATAACCATCTTTAATCAACGAGCTAGTCAAGTAGAGGCATACTAGTGACACTCTGTTTGTCTATGTATTCACACATGTATTATGTTTCCGGCTAATACAATTCTAGCATGAATAATAAACATTTATCATGATATAAGGAAATATATAATAACTTTATTATTGCCTCTAGGGCATATTTCCTTCAGACTCCTCACCCAACTTTATAGTTACCTCTCGAAGATGAATGAAATGATATATACATGGTATTCTACATGTGCAATTTGGTACATGAAAACTCGTTAAAAGTTTGCGAGGTTCAAATTTTCAATAAAGCTATATGCACTGCATTTCGGAACGGAGGGAGCATACGGCAGTTGCTAACACTCACGTGGAAAATTTGTGTGTAGGAGGAGTGGCTGTTCTGTTAAATGACATGGCAAAACTGACACTGTCGGATGCCGATCTAACGGTCCTTACGGCGTTCGTCAGGAAAAGGCTTGTGGTGAACGTCTGTCGGATAATGATTTAAGGACACATGCATTGCATTGATACGTGCCCCCTCTCTCTCACGCACACTCACGAGTCACGACTCTCCTGAGTCCTCTCGCAAACTCGCACGTCGCACCCACCGTCTATCTGCAGGTAGACGTCACGCACATATGTGCTCTTCACACCCTACCCTCAGAACTTCTAAAAAACAAAAGGCGGCGTGCACATTTTATTTTAGCTCACACGTCACACACTTGTACTATTACTCTTGCGGCGAACGTTCTTTGGGCATAGTATATTGTACTCTCACGAAGAGAAGCGGTGCACGCACGCACTAGTTCTCTCACACCCACTCGCGAGTACACATAGGAGCGCATTTTTTTGAAGCTGGTACAACAAAATCACTCCACTATATATAAAAGCAGGAGCCTTAGCGCTTGCTTTACTAGGGTTCCTCTCATTCACTCTCTCATGCTCTCCAGATCTAAGCAACACATAGGTGGCTGTCGGTGTCAAAACCGGCGGATCTCGGGTAGGGGGTCCCGAACTGTGCGTCTAGGCCGGATGGTAACAGGAGGCAGGGAACACGATGTTTTACCCAGGTTCGGGCCCTCTCGATGGAGGTAAAACCCTACGTCCTGCTTGATTAATATTGATGATATGGGTAGTACAAGAGTAGATCTACCACGAGATCAAGGAGGCTAAACCCTAGAAGCTAGCCTATGGTATGATTGTTGTATATGGAGTTGATTCCCTACGGACTACAACCCTCCGGTTTATATAGACACCGGATTGGGTTAGGGTTACATAGAGTCAGTTACAATGGTAGGAGATCTTGAATATTCGCATCGCCAAGCTTGCCTTCCACGCCAAGGAAAGTCCCATCCGGACACGGGACATAGTCTTCAATCTTGTATCTTCATAGTCCTGGAGTCCGGTTGAAGGTATAGTCCGGCTACCCGAACACCCCCTAATCCAGGACTCCCTCAGTAGCCCCCGAACCAGGCTTCAATGACGACGAGTCCGGCGCGCAGATTGTTCGGCATTGCAAGGCGGGTTCTTCTCCAAATCCTGTGTACCTGTAGGAATAATGTCCGATTTTTGTAATGTAGTGCTCCTCGGCTTCTATGCCCAATAATGGCCGTCTTCCACGTGTCAAACAAATGCGAAAAGCCGGGGCGTTTTTACATCCACACCCCTAGCCGTATAAACGAGCCGCCTATTTAACGGGATGGGGATTTAGGTCCAAACCACATCTTCTCCTCTCCGCGAGTTATCATCAGAGCGCTTCCAGCAAAGGTCCATTCCAACATGTCCAGCCGTCGCAGCCCCTCCCCTCGCCCCTCCAGTCCCAAACCCGGGGACTAGGAGAGTTGCACCATCCCGCATAGCGAGTTAGTGTCGCTTCAGGTCAAGGGATTTCTCCCTCAGGCATACATGGTCCCGGTCCGAGCCGGTCTCGCCACCTACAATGGCGGAAAACAAGCGGAGAGCACCCCCAATCCTTCTAAAGGAGAGTGGGTGTGCCTTGTCCCCTATCTAATAAGGGGACTGGGATTTCCAATTCATCCATTTCTCCGCGGGCTTCTGGAGTTCTACGGCCTCCAGCTGCACAATCTCATGCCCGCCTCTGTATTACATATTGCGGGTTTCGTCGCCCTTTGCGAGCTATTTTTAGGCGTTGAGGCTCATTTCGCGCTGTGGAAGAGGTTATTCTGCCTGGTGCCCCGTTCTCAAGAGGGGTCTATATACCAAGTGGGCGGAGCCGAAATATGGCGCATCGCCGGGACTGGATACCTATCCGGAAGCCCAAAGAAGGCGTTCGAGGACTGGCCTTTGGAATGGTTTTACATAGATGACGTCCCACTACTGGACCCTATCCGGGTCGGTCTCCCTGAGTTCAACAGTGCTCCATTGAAGAAACGCTTGAGTTGGCGTCCGCGGAGCTGTCAGAGAGAAAGCGACAGAGACGTCCTTTACCTGATGGGCCGGATAAGACTGTTGGCTCATTCCGGACTAACCATGATTGGAGTCATGGCCGCATGCATTATGCGGGGGGTGCAGCCGCTTCAATATAGAGGCCACCCCATGTGGGATTTCAACGGGGAGGATGACGCCACCCGCTGCGGTCGTAAGGGGCCGGCCTCAGCCGCCGCCTTAGTAAAGATCTTATCCTCTTTGTACAAGGGAGAAAAGGAGGAATTCCTCCGCGTCAACCCGCAGGCCAGATTCAGTATGTATGATCTCCAAGTTGGGTAAGTGAACAATTGCGCTTGCCTGTTTGTTTTATACTCCAACGGTTAGATAGGTAGTCTAACGAATTCAATGCAGGAACTGCGATAGGAGGTAAAGGATATAAACAGCCGTCCTCCACAGCCCGAGGACCCAGAACGGTCCCTCAATTCGGACTTCGAAGAGGATCCGGACATATCGGTGGAGCTTATCGACGGGGTATTCCATCAGCTAAGTAAGGACAATACCTTGGTGGCCATTATGGCAGATTACCCAGGGTTATTCCCGGCCTCCCAGGTGACGGAAACCGGAGTCCCATTCCCTTGAAAGAGATTCTACTCTCACGTATTCTGGTGTTTCTGACGACAACCGTGTTTTGCAGGGGAGATTTCCAAGGCAGGAGGCCGAACCTGCGGCGGCTAGCCAATGAGGGGCCGCAGGGCCCCGCGGGGCAAAAAGGAATGTAGTCCGGACTGAGATGCCGGCGCAAAGGTATAGCGCACCCTCTGTTTCCCTGGAATTTTTTCTGTCAGGGCATATTAACGTTCGTGCTATCTTCAGAATGAAGAGACCTCGCTGGACTACATCCGGAGAGGTTGCCAATCGCGCCTCCACCAGCCAGGCTCCAACGTCTGGTCAGGAAGCGGAGGCGAGCACAAGGCGCGCACCGGACGCTCCTCCGACAGAGGATGAGGACAGGCTGTCTGCCACAAATTCTAAAGTGGAGAGTGCCATGAACCACAGGCGTCGCCGGACAGTTCTACATGACGCTTGTTTCTCCCAAGAGGCTTTAGATGCCTTTAATTCGGGAGATGCGTACCTCCGTGCCGCTCAAAATGGTTTAGCCAAAGCCACGGAGCAGTATGTAAAAGACATACGGGTAAGAAAATTTTGGTTATATATATATATATATATATATATATATATATATATATATATGCCAGTAGCCCCCGAGACTTGAAGTAGTTAGAGCAACTGATTTAAGGATCATTTAATATGTAGGTTCTTACAGAGAAGAATACCGTACTGTCCCAGGAGCTGGAAAAGTGCAAGGCCCAACTAGAGGCCGCACTAGCCGCAGCAGGGGAGCCCAAAGAGACCCCCTCAGGTAAGATACACTTCGAAAGATTAGTATTGTGCAGTGTGGGTGCAAATCTGACAGATCATATTGCAGATGGCGCCGGACTCGATCCGGACAAGCAACAACTCTTACGCCGGCTAAAGGCCAGTGAGAGTGTCTTGACCAAGGTGAGGCGGGAGAAGAATGATCTTCAGGATGCCAACACCAAGCTGGACGTCGAGCTTAAAGATGTTCGTGGCCAGCTGTCGGACTCCAGAAGGAGAATCAGCGGCTTCGACGCGGCATATTTAGTAAGTGCTTGAACGAACTTTGAAAAAAAAAGTTCGGCAAGGAAGTCGACTAACACAGTAATGTCTGTAGGTATGCTCATAGGTCGTCCTGCAGAGGAGATGCCCGGTTCTACGGGTGACCTTCTTCCCGAACTCTTGCAACTGCACGAGCGAATTCGGCAGGCGATGCGAGGTATTGCCCAAGCCTTATGGCCTGCCCACTCCGTGCCCGAGGGCCTTGGAGAGCTTGCGGAGAAGCTGACGGGAGCTCGGCGGTGCTTCCGGTTGTGGAAGATATCGGCCTGCCGACAAGGCGCTAGGGAGGCTTGGGCCATGGTGAAGACCCATTTTACGAAGTCTGACCCAAACCACATGGCCGAGGTCGGACCAGTGGGGCCTGACGGGAAGGAGATCCCTGTAAGCTTAGTATAAGGCCAAGTAGAGTTGGCCGCGAAGTATTCCCAGCAGGACTATAAATTAGACAGCCTGTTAGATGGTATAGAAGAGGAATACAATCAGTCAGAATGAATGTGTAACTGACATGTGTAATGCCTTCTAGCCGGATTGTAGATCGTTTGTCGTTGCCGACCTTTTCGCTTCAACCTCGGGACCTGACGGTCCGGAGTGTGTCCGAATACCCTAGCGGTTATATAAGAACCGGGGTATGCGTGGAGACCAGGCGTAGGGGTCATTAGTGCTTTATCAGACAAGTGCCCAACTAGTTATGTTATATTACATGGTTAGTAAGAAACATCTTCCAGAGAGAATAGTTCCGTTAAGGGTTCCTTTCACTGGGAGGCATCCCTAAGGTGCATGTCCGGACTGCGTGAAGAGATGCAGAAAAAAAGCATCTGGGGGCGCATAAAATGAGTAAAAAGATCATATGTTATTTCACCGACCGAATATTCCCTTAAGAACGCTAGCTTTCGGCTTCACCCAGTCTGAGGTACACATCCGGCTGACCCGGCAGTAACAATCACAGAGGTGCTCCCTTTACCGCCTAGCCGAACAATTGGGAACGTGGGGGTAAGCACAGGAGCCAGGCAACCCAGCTTGGCCAAAACTTAAGTCATATCGACGCATATAATGGTGAAGAAAAAGGTACATGCGGAAGTTTGACGCATGTGTTGGGCGTGAAGCCCGTATAAATAAGCTTCTGTTAAAGAAGCCCCCAGGTTTAATGAGCGCGGGTGGCGCGTCACTAGATGAGCCTTTAAGGGCTATAAAAGAAAAAATGGGAAGGAGAGAAATGTAAGACAGAAAAATGCAAAAAAGAATGGACAGAGGAAGGAGACGAACACAGAGTCCGGCGCTAGGCATAGAATCTTCGGAGACGGGTGGCGTTCCACGGGTTCGGCTCGAGTTGGTTGTTCGACGCATCTCGCAGGCGGTACGCCCCACCAGTCAGGACTTGGTCGATTATGAATGGACCTTCCCACTTGGGCTTGAGTTTGTCCTTTTTCTTATCCGACAGGCATAGAACTGGTTCGCCAACATTGTAATTTTTGGCCCGTACTTCTCTGCTTTGATATCTTCGGGCCTGCTGTTGATAAAATGCGGAATGGGCTTTTGCCACATCACACTCCTCCTCCAAGGCGTCCAAGTTGTCCTGCTGATCGAGCTCGGCTTCTCTTTCTTCGTACATGCGCACTCTAGGTGAGTCATGAATTATGTCGCAGGGCAGAACTGCTTCTACGCCGTACACCATAAAAAATGCTGTGTATCCGGTGGTGCAATTTGGCGTGGTCCGCAGCCCCCATAACACGGAGTCGAGCTCCTCTACCCAGTGCGTGTTAGATTCCTTGAGGGACTGATCTAGTCTGGGTTTAATGCCGCTCATGATAAGACCATTTGCACATTCGACCTGGCCGTTGGTTTGTGGGTGATAGACGGAAGAATAATCGAGCTTGATGCCCATGTTTTTGCACCAGAGTTTTACCTTGTCGGCAGTAAAGTTTGTACTATTATCGGTTATGATGCTGTGGGGGACGCCATAACGGTGTACAACCCCGGATATGAAGTCTATCACAGGTCCGGATTCGGCCATTTTAACAGGCTTGGCTTCTATCCATTTGGTGAACTTATCCACCATGACCGGTAAGTATTTTTTCCTATGGGTTCCACCTTTAAGGGGTCCGACCATGTGTAGCGACCCGACCCGAATGGATCAAGTCTCTGTGCTCCGGTGTCATCCCTGGATCAGTAATGCTGACACCACACAGTACTTCGAAGGATTTATAGCAGAGTAGCAATCACACACTTATTACATCGGTGTCTCAAAAGAGAACTTATTACAATAAATATGGCTTAAGTCCATCTAATATCGATAACAGCGGAAGACTTGGAAGATAAATGGGTCCATCAACTCCAACGGCATCACTGAGTATAGAACCACGACCTAACAACACTTACTCGTCGTCTGAAAAGTCTGCAACATGAAAGTTGCAGCCCGAAACGGGTCAGCACATGGAATATGCTGGCAAGGTAACACATAGAGAGTAATGGAATGTAACAGCTATACTATATGCATATTTGGCTGGTGGAAAGCTCTATGGTTACAGTTTTGCGTAAAGCCAGTTTTTCCCTACTGCAAAGGAATAAATTTATTTAACTATCATGGTAGTTGAACATCGAGAATGGTTGACAGCATTTCGATCCCAATTAAGTGAACAATTAAAACCCAACAATATTAATTAGAAGTAACATGATGAGATTCACACGATATTCAAGTACTAGATACTCAAGATGTCCATAATCGGGGACACGGCTAATCATGATTAGTTTATTACACTCTGCAGAGGTTTGCGCACTTTTCCCCACAAGACTCGATCACCTCCGTTGGTTTTCTCGCACTACTGGTGTTTGAGAAACGGATGACCGAGACACAGTCTTTCAGAAGCACTAGCACCTTACGATGGATAGACTGGTACACCTACTTTCCCCTACATCTGCTAGTCTACCCTGTAAGAGTTCGCACGACTTAGTCAACTATGCCAGAGCCCATAATGGCTTGTGGTTGCACACGTAAGTTTCTAGTATGAAAGATCTTATGATCCCTTTGAGCCTGGGTGGCGGTCCAAAAGAAAACAGGCAAGTCCTGATAGACATCAGGTGCCTCAGTCCACCCAGATGTGTGTTTAAGTTGCCACCTTAGATAAACCATTAAAAATTATCACACTCACATCTGTCATGGATATCTCTCACCCAATCCACGTCTACTAGCATAGCATGGCATATATGCAAACGTAGAAGTAACTCCCAAAGGTTTCATAATAAACAGGTAATAGGTACTACCTCATCTACTTCCCATCCGACAATTTGATTAGATCCTAATCATGCAATGTGTGAGGATTTATCTAATGCAATAAAACTGGGTTGTAGAAAAGGTATGATCAAAGTGTTACTTGCCTTGCTGATGATCCGCGAGTCCTAGAGATTCGAAGTAACAGGCGGCGCAATCCGGGTAATCTATCGCAGACAAACAACAAGCATACAATAAGTACTCATCTAATGCACAGGTAAAACACGAACAAGAGATCGAACCAGAAAGTTCAACTTAAGAACTCCGGTTGCAAAGAAAGAAAGAACCGAACAAAGCAATGGAAAACAAACGGCGGAAGAAAACAACTCGGTTCTAGCAAGTTGAAACTAGGTCAAATTTTACCGTAGCAAAAACTTGTTTAAGTTGATTAGTCGGAACGGCGGTTTCGAAACGAAACTCCAGGCGCTTGAATCACCTGATTCCGATAAACGAGCGGAAAGGTAAACTAGAACGAAGATCGGATCTAAGATCGCGATCGCGGGATAAATCCGACGAAAAGAAAAAGAAGAACGGTTAAACGAACGGACGTTCGTTAACCTAGAAGAATCCGGTGATCGCGTTCATTAGGAAGAACGGTCCGGCGAACGGTCTCTAGGCAACTAAACCGGGAAAGAAAACGAAAACCGATCTAGGGTTTCGGGAAAAGAGATCGAAATGAAGAACGAAAAGAAAACGAATCGGAAGAAAAGAAAAGAACCAGAACGGTTTAGAAAAGAAAAACTGATCTGAGGGGAGAAAAAGAGATGCGGCGCGGGGCTACCTCCGGCGAGGGCTCCGGCGAGCGGCGGGGTTGGGCGGCGGCGGCGGCGCTATGGGGCGGCGGCGGCAACGTAGGGCGGCGGCGGCGGCACAAGGGCGGCGCGGCGCGGGGTGAGGGGCGCGGCTTGGGGCTTGGTGTGGGGAGAAAAAGGGGGTGTGTGGGTATTTATATAGGTGAGGGGAGAGGAGACTTGGGGGAGGGGGCAAGAAAAAGAGAAGGAGAGGAAAGAAAAAAAACGAAACGGAGCCCTACTAGGACTCCTGCCTAGTGGCGGCGGCAGCCTCGCGCTGGCACGCGCGCGCGGCTTGGGCGGCGCAGCGGCCTGGCCCGGCCGGCTGCTGGGCCTTGGCCCAGGGGCGCTGCGGAAAGTTTTTTTTAAATCGGTTTCGCGCGCAGAAAAACACAGAAAAGAAAATCTAAACGGACTCCAAAACTCCCAAAGTAAATTTTCCCCGACTCCTAAAATTGAGTCAAACAAAATGAACTTTTCTCAGGACCTAAAATGCAAATTTTTGAAAACGCGCATTTTTCCCTATCCAGATAAAAAGCAAATAAACTCCGACAAATCCAATGATCCTCTTTTCAAATTTGAGAAAACTCAAATATGAAAATGACGAAATCTCCAACTCTCTCCGAGGGTCCTTGAGTTGCGTGAAATTTCTAGGATCGACCATAATGCAAGAAAATATGATATGCATGATGATCTAATGTATAACATTCCAAATTGAAAATTTGGGATGTTACAAACCTACCCCCCTTAAGATGAATCTCGCCCTCGAGATTCGGGTTGGCTAGAAAATAGGTGAGGGTGGTCCTTGAGCAAATCTTCTTCTCTCTCCCAGGTGGCTTCATCCTCTGAGTGGTGGTTCCACTGGACTTTGCAAAACTCGATAACCTTGGTGCGGGTAACTCTGCTGGCATACTCAAGAATCTTGACTGGTTTCTCCTCATACGTTAAATCGTCCTTCAACTGAATCGCTTCAAGCGGCACTGTATCTCTTAACGGTACCTCCGCCATCTCGGCGTGACATTTCTTCAGCTGAGAAACATGGAATACGTCATGAACTCCTGACAGTCCCTCTGGTAATTCCAACTTATAAGCGACTTCTCCCATGCATTGCAAGATCTTATACGGTCCAACGAAACATGGTGCTAATTTTCCCTTAACTCCAAAGCGCTTAACTCCTTGTAGCGGGGATACTCGGAGATAAACCCTGTCTCCGGTTTCGTAAACTGTCTCCTTGCGTTTAGAATCCGCGTAGCTCTTCTGCCTGGACTGGGCTACCTTGAGCCTATCGCGTATCAACTTCACCTTCTGTTCAGACTCTTTAATCAGATTGGGTCCAAACAACTGACGGTCTCCAACTTCGTCCCATGACAACGGTGTCCTGCACCTCCTTCCGTATAAAGCTTCGAAAGGTGCCATTTTCAAACTGGTTTGGTAACTGTTGTTATAAGAAAATTCCGCATACGGCAAGTTATCGTCCCAACTAGATCCATAATCTAGTGCACAAGCTCTCAGCATATCTTCCAAAATCTGATTGACTCTCTCAGTCTGTCCATCTGTCTGCGGATGAAAACCGGTGCTGAACTCTAGCCTGGTTCCCAGAGTTTGATGCAACTGATTCCAAAACTTTGAGGTAAATTGGGTTCCTCTGTCTGATACAATACTCCTCGGAACTCCATGCAAACAAATGATCCTAGTCATGTATATCTTTGCCAACTTAGCGCTTGTGTAAGTGGTCTTAACTGGAATGAAATGTGCTACCTTTGTCAATCGATCAACTACTACCCATATCGAGTCATATCCTGCTTTCGTCCTGGGTAGTCCTGTGATAAAATCCATGCCTATCTTATCCCACTTCCATTCGGGTATCGGCAATGGTTGCAATAATCCGGCTGGCTTCTGATGCTCTGCCTTTACTCTATGACATAATTCACAAACTGCTACATATGCTGCAATATCTTTCTTCATTCCGGTCCACCAGAATGTTTCCTTCAAATCCAAATACATCTTGGTATTTCCTGGGTGAATCGAATATGGTGAATCATGTGCCTCTTGTAGAATCAACTTCCTGATCTCCGGGTCATTGGGCACATAAACACGGTCCTCAAACCATAGGGTATCGTGCTCATCCTCACGAAATCCCTTTGCTTTTTTTCTCCTTTATAACAACAATTTCCTTGTCAGATTTCTGAGCCTCTCTGATTTTATCCATCAATGTTGACTGAATCTCCAATGTTGCTACATAGCCTTTCGGAACTATCTCTAAACTTAGTTCACGAAGGTTTTCTGATAACTCATTGGGTATTTCTTCCGTCATTAACGTATTGACGTGGCTCTTGCGGCTCAATGTGTCAGCTACTACATTAGCTTTACCAGGATGGTAATGCAATCTCATATCATAATCCATGATGAGCTCCAACCATCTCCTTTGTCTGAGGTTCAACTCCTTCTGTGTGAAAATGTACTTCAAACTCTTGTGATCCATGTACACCTCACAATGATTTCCAATGAGGAAATGTCTCCATGTCTTCAATGCATGCACTACGGCTGCTAACTCCAAATCATGCGTGGCATAATTCAACTCATGAGGCTTCAGTTGTCGTGAAGCATATGAAACAACTCTCCCTTCCTGCATAAGTACTGCTCCAAGTCCTCGACATGAAGCGTCGCAATATACCTCATAATCCTTGGTCTGATCTGGCAAAATCAACACTGGTGAGGTAACCAATTGTTTCTTCAACTCCTGGAAACTAGCCTCACACTCCTCAGTCCAATTGAACTTGGTATCCTTCTTCAACAACTCCGTCATAGGCTTCGCAATCTTTGAAAAGTTCTCAATAAATCTCCGGTAGTATCTTGCAAGTCCAAGAAAACTCCGGATCTCTCCAACGGTCGTTGGTACTTCCCATTCGGTTACGGTCTCAACCTTTGTGGGGTCAACTGCTATTCCTTCTCCGGATATAACGTGTCCGAGAAATCCTACTTCCTTCAACCAAAACTCGCATTTGCTAAATTTGGCATATAACTGATGTTCCCTTAGTTTCTCCAAAACCAAACGCAAATGTTCCTTATGCTCTTCTTCATTCTTTGAATAAACCAGGATATCATCAATGAACACTACGACGAACTTATCCAAAAACTCCCTAAACACTTTGTTCATCAGGTTCATAAAATAGGCAGGTGCGTTAGTCAATCCAAATGACATAACAGTATACTCATACAATCCATATCTTGTGGTGAATGCTGTCTTAGGTATATCCTGCTCTCGAATCTTCAACTGGTGGTAGCCTGATCGCAAATCGATCTTGGAAAATACTTTAGCTCCTTGCAAACGATCGAACAGATCATTAATCATTGGCAGTGGGTACTTGTTCTTGATGGTTACTTCGTTCAATCCCCGGTAATCAACAACCATCCTTAATGATCCATCCTTCTTCTCCACTAGAAGTACGGGTGATCCCCAAGGCGAAGAACTTGGGCGTATGTAACCTTTCTCCAATAACTCCTTAATTTGATTCTTAATTTCTACCAAATCCTTTGCTGGCATCCGGTATGGTCTCTTTGATATTGGGCCTATACCTGGCAATAACTCAATCAAAAACTCAATGTCTCTGTCCGGTGCCATGCCTGGCAACTCTTCAGGAAATACATCAGGAAAATCCTTTACCACGGGTACTTCCTCCTGCACAACTCCTGTTAGGCAATTTACTTGTGTCCTATTTGGCACATGCCAGGATACATACTTGATCCTCCTTCCTTCTAGCGTTGTGAGCAAAATTGTCTTACTAGCACAATCGATGTTTCCTCCATACATCGACAGCCAATCCATACCAAGAATTACATCCACACCTTGGGACTCCAGAATAATTAAATCTGTTGGGAAAACATGCCTTCCTATGCTTAGTGGCACTTGAAAACATCCTTGTCTGGCCATGTACTATGCTCCTGGCGAGCTTACTAACATAGGAGTTTTAAGAATCCTAGTGGGCAGGCTATATTTTTCCACAAATCCCCTTGATATGTATGAATGTGATGCACCAGTATCGAAAAGAACGAGTGCGGTAAATGACTTAACCAAAAACTTACCGATTACTGCATTAGGCTGATCTTCAACCTCCTCCACGTTAACGTGGTTCACCTGTCCCCTATTGAAAGGGTTCGGCTTCTTCCCTGAGCTTCCATTGCCATTTCCATTCTGGCCTTCAGGACATTCATTAGCATAATGTCCGGTCTTGGAACACTTGAAATAGGTGACTTGACTCAGATCTCTCTTGGATGGGGTTGATGGGGTGGTACGATTCTGGCCGTTGCTTCCTCCATTCCCATTACCATTCTTGTGGCCATTATGGTTGTGCGAACTACCTCCTCCATGGGTATGCTGAAACTGAAATCCCGATTTAGGGGTAAAACGGGGCTTCTGCTGGGCTCCAGAGTTATACTTCCCCTGTCCATACTTCCTCTTGCGGTTCTCAATCTGCTGTTGCTTCCCTTCAATCATGATGGCACGATCTACCAACTCCTGGTAGTTGTTGAAACTTGCTACCATCAACTGCATGCTTAACTCATCATTCAGTCCTTCCAGGAACTTCTCCTGCTTAGTCGCATCCGTAGCAACGTCATCTGGGGCACAACGTGCTAACTTGCTGAAGTCGTCAACATACTGGCCAACTGTCCTTCCTCCTTGGCGCAAGTTGCGAAACTCACGCTTCTTTATGGCCATAGCTCCTGCTAAAACATGGGCAGTGCGGAAAGCTTGTTGAAACTGATCCCATGTGACAGTGTCAACTGGGAAGGTGGCTGTGAAATTCTCCCACCATGCTGCCGCGGGTCCGTCTAACTGATGTGCGGCAAACTTCACTTTCTCACCATCTGTGCATCCTGCAGTGGTCAACTCCCTTCCTATCTTGCGGAGCCAATCGTCTGCTACTATCGGCTCGGTGCTACTAGAAAACACCGGCGGATTTAGCCTAAGGAAACAGGCTAAGTGGTCAACAGGTGGTGGTGGTGGTGGAGGTGGGTTGTTGTTGTTGTTGTTGTTGTTGTTGTTGTTGTTCTGCTGGTTCTGGACTAACATCTGCATCAATTGATTCTGCTGCTGGATCAACTGAGTGAGCTCCGGTGGAAATCCATTGTCACGTCTCGGAGGCATCTGAGGGTTTAGAAAAGACGAGAGATAAGAATAGAGTGAGGTCTAAAGAGAAAACACTACCCCAATGCACATGAGCAAATTCACACAAAATCACTTCATTCAATCAAACAAGGGCTTACAATCGATCTAGCTATCGCAAAAGTGCTCGAACTATAGTGTTTACATGGGGGAAATACTACTAATATTTGGTGGTCATCTAGAAATTTGAACCGGTGGAAGACTCCATGATATCCGCTCCAGCTTCGTCTTCAAAGTCGGGTTCACTTGGATCCGAATCGGTGTCGTCGATGATGATGTAGTTGTCCGGACATGCGACGTACATGTCTTCCTTCCTGGATGCTAACTCCCTCTTGAGTTCTTCAATCTCTTGCTTAAGATCGCCATTGTGTCTTGCTAGGGCTACGATCTCGTCCATGTAGTCTTTGCGTGTAGCCTTCAGTTCTCCTTCTAGCTCGATGATCCTTGCCTTCGCATTTTTCAACTCTATCATGTCATTGCACATCTGGTTCTCGTGGCGTCGAATGTGCTGGTTTAACTCCTGGATGAATGATGCAATGGATCTATCCTTCTTGGTGCTGACTAACTCCCATTGTTCATCTCGGCGTCCGCAAATCTGGTAGATAGTGTCCTTGAGGTCTTCTTGATAAACTTCTCCAATGCGTCCTATGGTGATATGGGCTGCCATGCTCTTTCCCAGACTCCAGGTTGGTGCATTGAAAACACTATCTTTGGGCTTCGTGATTGGTGCGAATGTCCTTCCCGGAACATGAGCTTGAATCTTCCAGCGCTCCTCTTCAGGCAGAGTGGCGTTGAAGGTTCCCGTGAAACTTGGTAATCCAATGTTTACGTACTTGGTGACTTCCTTCAAGTGAAATCCAAAAGGTGTGCCTTCATCCGGTTGAGTGTACTTAATCTTCGCGCCCTTCATCCTAAAGAGTAGAAAAGATGAGGAGTTAGAAAATGAGGAGAGAATAGTGATCTATGGCTTTAACTTAGTGGTCGTGTCCTATAGTCAGCATGGGCTCTGATACCATCTCTGTAGCGACCCGACCCGAATGGATCAAGTCTCTGTGCTCCGGTGTCATCCCTGGATCAGTAATGCTGACACCACACTGTACTTCGAAGGATTTATAGCAGAGTAGCAATCACACACTTATTACATCGGTGTCTCAAAAGAGAACTTATTACAATAAATATGGCTTAAGGCCATCTAATATCGATAACAGCAGAAGACTTGGAAGATAAATGGGTCCATCAACTCCAACGCCATCACTGAGTATAGAACCACGACCTAACAGCACTTACTCGTCGTCTGAAAAGTCTGCAACATGAAAGTTGCAGCAAGAAACGGGTCAGCACATGGAATATGCTGGCAAGGTAACACATAGAGAGTAATGGAATGTAACAGCTATACTATATGCATATTTGGCTGGTGGAAAGCTCTATGGTTACAGTTTTGCGTAAAGCCAGGTTTTCCCTACTGCAAAGGAATAAATTTATTTAACTATCATGGTAGTTGAACATCGAGAATGGTTGACAGCATTCCGATCCCAATTAAGTGAACAATTAAAACCCAACAATATTAATTAGAAGTAACATGATGAGATTCACATGATATTCAAGTACTAGATACTCAAGATGTCCATAACCGGGGACACGGCTAATCATGATTAGTTTACTACACTCTGCAGAGGTTTGCGCACTTTTCCCCACAAGACTCGATCGCCTCCGTTGGTTTTCTCGCACTACTGGTGTTTGAGAAACGGATGACCGAGACACAGTCTTTCAGAAGCACTAGCACCTTACGATGGATAGACCGGTACACCTACTTTCCCCTACATCTGCTAGTCTACCCTGTAAGAGTTCGCACGACTTAGTCAACTATGCCAGAGCCCATAATGGCTTGTGGCTGCACACGTAAGTTTCTAGTATGAAAGATCTTATGATCCCTTTGAGCCTGGGTGGCGGTCCAAAAGAAAACAGGCAAGTCCTGATAGACATCAGGTGCCCCAATCCACCTAGATGTGTGTTTAAGTTGCCACCTTAGATAAACCATTAAAAATTATCACACTCACATCTGTCATGGATATCACTCACCCAATCCACGTCTACTAGCATAGCATGGCATATATGCAAACGTAGAAGTAACTCCCAAAGGTTTCATAATAAACAGGTAATAGGTACTACCTCATCTACTTCCCATCCCACAATTTGATTAGATCCTAATCATGCAAAGTGTCAGGATTGATCTAATGCAATAAAACTGGGTTCTAGCAAGTTGAAACTAGGTCAAATTTTACCGTAGCAAAAACTTGTTTAAGTTGATTAGTCGGAACGGCGGTTTCAAAACGAAACTCCACGCGCTTGAATCACCTGATGCCGATTAACGAGCGGAAAGATAAACTAGAACGAAGATCGGATCTGAGATCGCGATCGCGGGATAAATCCGACGAAAAGAAAAAGAAGAACGGTTAAACGAATGGACGTTCGTTAACCTAGAAGAATCCGGTGATCGCGTTCGTTAGGACGAACGGTCCGGCGAACGGTCTCTAGGCAACTAAACCGGGAAAGAAAACGAAAACCGATCTAGGGTTTCGGGAAAAGAGATCGAAACGAAGAACGAAAAGAAAATGAATCGGAAGAAAAGAAAAGAACCGGAACGGTTTAGAAAAGAAAAACCGATCTGAGGGGAGAAAAAGAGACGCGGCGCGGGGCTACCTCCAGCGAGGGCTCCGGCGAGCGACGGGGTTGGGCGGCGGCGGCGCTATGGGGCGGCGGCGGCACAAGGGCGGCGCGGTGCGGGGTGAGTGGCGCGGCTTGGGGCTTGGTGTGGGGAGAAAAAGGGGGGGTGTGGGTATTTATATAGGTGAGGGGAGAGGAGACTTGGGGGAGGGGGCAAGAAAAAGAGAAGGAGAGGAAAGAAAAAAAATGAAACGGAGTCCTACTAGGACTCCTGCCTAGTGGCGGCGGCGGCGGCCTCGCGCTGGCGCGCGCGCGGCTTGGGCGTGCGCGGCGGCCTGGCCCGGCCGGCTGCTGGACCTTGGCCCAGGGGCGCTGCGGAAAGTTTTTTTTTAAATCGGTTTCACGCGCAGAAAAACACAGAAAAGAAAATCTAAACGAACTCCAAAACTCCCAAAGTAAATTTTCCCCGACTCCTAAAATTGAGTCGAACAAAATGAACTTTTCTCGGGACCTAAAATGCAAATTTTTGAAAACGCGCATTTTTCCCTATCCAAATAAAAAGCAAATAAACTCCGACAAATCCAATGATCCTCTTTTCAAAGTTTGAGAAAACTCAAATATAAAAATGACGAAATCTCCAACTATCTCCAAGGGTCCTTGAGTTGCGTGAAATTTCTAGGATCGACCAAAATGCAAGAAAATATGAATGCATGATGATCTAATGTATAACATTCCAAATTGAAAATTTGGGATGTTACACCATGTCAAGCCCCCAGACCGCAAAAGGCTAGGTGATGGGTATAGTTTGGAGTGCGGTGGGTGGCATATGGCTTTGGTTGGCAAAAAGTTGGCAACCAGCACATCGTTGGACTAGGTCCTGAGCGTCTGCCCGGGCCGTCGGCCAATAAAAGCCTGTATGGAAAGCCTTGCTAACAAGGGACCGAGCAGCGGCGTGGCGACCACCGAGCCCGGCATGAATTTCAGCCAGAAGGTTCCGCCCTTCCTCTTCGGAGATGCACCTTTGAAGGACTCCGGTAGTGCTTTTCTTATAAAGTTCTCCCTCATGGACTCTGTAGGCCTTAGATCGCCGCACTATGCAGCGGGCCTCATTTTGGTCCTCCAGGAGTTCCTGCCTAATAAGGTAGGCTAGGAATGGTTCTGTCCACGGGGCGATAACCGCCATTATTACGTGGGCTGAAGGTGTAATTTCATTGGCAGAGCCTCCAATTGTGTCAGATTGTTCGGCGTCGAGTGGTGCGGCTGGGTGCGGGCTGTTGTTTGCAGGTTCCCCCTCCCATGCTACGGATGGCTTGAACAATCTTTCCAAAAAGATGTTGGGGGGGACTGCATCGTGTTTTGCTCCGATGCGTGCTAGGACGTCCGCCGCTTGATTGTTTTCTCGGGCTATATGGTGAAACTCCAGCCGTTCGAACCGAGCTGACATTTTTAGGATGGCGTTGTGGTAAGCTGCCATTTTTGGGTCCTTAGTGTTGAAGTCTCCATTTATTTGGGATATCGCGAGGTTTGAATCCCCGCGTACCTCTAGGCGCTGGATACCCATGGATACTGCTATCCGGAGGCCATGTAGGAGGGCCTCATATTTGGCTGCATTGTTGGAATCCGTGTACATGATCTGGAGCACATATTGGACTGTGTCTCCTGTGGGGGATGTCAGGACGACGCCGGCCCCCAGTCCGGCCAACATTTTGGAGCCGTCGAAATGCATAATCCAGTTTGAATATGTTCCGTACTCTTTAGGGAGCTCGGCCTCCGTCCATTCTGCGACGAAGTCGGCCAAAACTTGCGGTTTAATAGCTCACCGAGGCTTATAGGTTATATCGAACGGGAGAAGCTCGATGGCCCATTTTGCAATCCGGCCCGTTGCATCGCGGTTGTTGATAATATCGTTGAGTGGTACTTCCGAGGCTACTGTTATGGAACACTCTTGAAAGTAGTGTCGTAGCTTCCGGGATGCCATGAATACCGCGTATGCAATCTTTTGATAATGCGGGTACCGTGATTTGCATGGAGTGAGGACAGTGGACACGTAGTAGACCGGCCTTTGAAGGGGGAATTTGTGTCCGTCCGTTTCCCGCTCGACAACGAGCACTGCGCCGACAACTTGGTGTGTTGCTGCAATGTACAATAACATTGGTTCGCCGGTGTTTGGCGCGGCCAGGACTGGGTTTGTTGCCAATATGGCTTTTATTTCATCAAGTCCGGCCGTGGCGGCATCCGTCCACTCTAAGTGTTCGGTGCGCCGAAGGAGGCGATAGAGGGGTAGTGCCTTTTCTCCCAAACGGCAGATGAAGCGGCTTAAAGCCGCCACGCATCCGGTTAATTTTTGTATTTGTTTAAGGTCCTTTGGGACATCTAATTGTGACAAAGCTCGGATCTTGGCTGGATTTGCTTCAATTCCTCTGCCGGATACAATGAAGCCCAAGAGCTTTCCGGCTGGAACGCCGAAGACGCATTTTTCCGGGTTGAGCTTGATGTCATATTTTCGGAGGTTATCGAATGTAAGCCTCAAGTCGTCTACTTGAGCGTCGACATGTCTTGATTTGATGACCACATCATCCACGTATGCCTCCACTGTTTTGCCGATTTGGTTTGCCAGACATGTCTGGATCATGCGCTGATATGTTGCGTTGGCGTTTTTCAGCCCGAAGGGCATTGTGTTGAAGCAGAATGGGCCGTATGGTGTGATGAATGTTGTTGCAGCTTGGTCTGATTGTGCCATCTTGATTTGATGGTAACCGGAGTATGCGTCGAGGAAACACAACGAATCGTGTCCTGCGGTGACATCGATAATTTGATCGATACGGGGGAGGGGGAAGGGATCCTTTGGGCAAGCCTTGTTAAGGTCTTTAAAAAAAGACACACGGGCGCCAGGATTTGTCCTTCTTTGGTACCATCACCAGGTTTGCTAGCCAGTCCGGATGTTTTATGTCTCTGATGAATCTGGCTTCCAATAGCTTGGCTAGCTCCTCTCCCATAGCCTGTCTCTTGGATTCGAAAAAACGCCGAAGGGCTTGTTTGACAGGTTTAAATCCTTTTAGGATATTTAAGCTGTGTTCGGCCAGCCTGCGTGGGATCCCTGGCATGTCTGAAGGGTGCCAGGCGAAGATGTCCCAGTTCTCTCGTAGGAACTCTCGCAGTGCGGCGTCTACATCAGGGTTCAGTCGTGCCCCGATGGAAGCTGTTTTATTAGGGTCCGTTGGATGGACCTGGAATTTGACTATTTCGTCAGCTGGCTTGAAGGATGTGGATTTGGATCTCTTGTCGAGTATCACATCATCCCTGTTAACCGTGGAGCACAGCGCAGTCAGTTCCTCGACCGCTAAGGCTTCGGATAGCGCCTCAAGGGCTAATGCGGCCGTCTTGTTTTCGGCACGGAGTGCTATGTCCAGATCACTAGCTAGAGTGATAATTCCGTTCGGCCCGGGCATCTTAAGCTTCATGTACCCGTAATGGGGTATTGCTTGGAAGATTGTGAATGCTTCCCGCCCTAGTAAAGCGTGATATCCGCTCTTAAACGGGGCCACCTGAAACATGACTTCTTCGGACCTGTAATTATCCGGCGTGCCGAACACCACATCTAGTGTGATTTTTCCTGTGCAGCGCGCTTCCCCACTGGGGATTATTCCTCTAAAGGATGTGCTGCTTCGCTCGACGCGGTTCCAGTCTATTTCCATTTTTTGAAGGGTTTCCTCATAAATGAGGTTCAGTCCGCTGCCTCCATCCATGAGCACCTTGGTGAGGCGAAAGCCGTCCACTATGGGACTGAGGACCAATGCGGCTGGTGCTCGGGCTGTTCGGAATCTAGGCTCATCACTTGCGTTGAAGGTAATGGCAGTGTCGCTCCATGGATTTATTGTTGCAACTTGATAGACTTCGGCGAGGCCGCGGAGTGTTCATTTTCGCACATTGTTTGATGCGAAAGTCTAGAAGACTGTGAGAACGGTACTGGTGTCCTTGGGCTGGCTTTCTATGGCCTCCGGAATTAAGAGGTCTTCGCCGATTTTGGCCACCTGCCGGAGTATCCAACATGCTCTAAGGCTGTGAGCTGGTGTGGCATCCTCTATACTGTGAATTCTACAGGGTCCATCAAGCCATCTTTCCAGTACGGTTCCATGCCCTGTAGAGGGTTTTGGCTTTTTGGTGTTTATCCCGGGTGTCCTATGATGATGCACCCTCTTAGTTCGGATGGGATTACTATTCAAGGCCGGATTATCCCAAAATTTTATTTCGGTTTTCCAGGCGCTTTCCATTGCACAGTAATTTTGTACTATGGACGCCAAGTCAGCGAAGCGTGTAATATCACGACGACTTATGGTGTTGAGGATTCCCTTGTCCATGCAATTACTGCAAAAAATTGAGATTGCGTCTCCCTCGCGGCAATCCTTTATCCTGTTCATAACCAGGAGGAATCTGGCCCAGTAATGATGTACTGTTTCCTTGGGCCTCTGCTTGATTTGGGAGAGATCGCTTATGATCGGGTGGGCGGGTGTCGTTGAATCTGAAACCTCACCCAATCCAAGATTCAGAGGCCGAAGAGTTTCCGAACTCTGAAGTTCGGATTCTTGGGTGTTGTCCAATGAATCTGGCCCATTGCCTGATCCTAAGCTCAGGTCTTGAGTTACATCCTCCCCTCCGCGGGTATCCGGCTTGGAGGGGTCGGGAATTCAGACGTAGCTAGTCCTTAAAATAGACGAATGGTCGCCGCACTGCGCCTCTACCACGGCAACGTGGTGGGTGACTTGGGGAGAGTTAATTTCTCTTAGATCGGGTTTAAGCCCAACCTGGTCGTAATCCGTAGCGACCCCCAGGGCGGTGATGTGATCCAAGAGCTCATTTATGGAAGAGAGCTCCATTGGATCTAGCTGCTCGGCGAGCTCTGAGCTGACGTGGAGGTTGCTTTTGATGTCTCGAGAGGTCACCGTCGGCGCAATAGCCGAACAGGCGGTCATGAGGAACCACCTAACCGGAGAGTTTGGCCGACAGCCAAGGCTCCCTTAGCAATGGCACCGTCTTTAAAGACGGGAGGAGGCATCCTTCCTGATTGCGACGGCACAGAGGAACTCTCAATGAAAGCACCAATGTCGGTGTCAAAACCGGCGGATCTCGGGTAGGGGGTCCCGAACTGTGTGTCTAGGCCGGATGGTAACAGGAGGCAGGGAACACGATGTTTTACCCAGGTTCGGGCCCTCTCGATGGAGCTAAAACCCTATGTCCTGCTTGATTAATATTGATGACATGGGTAGTACAAGAGTAGATCTACCACGAGATCAAGGAGGCTAAACCCTAGAAGCTAGCCTATGGTATGATTGTTGTATATGGAGTTGATTCCCTACGGACTACAACCCTCCGGTTTATATAGACACCGGATAGGGTTAGGGTTACATAGAGTCGGTTACAATGGTAGGAGATCTTGAATATTCGCATCGCCAAGCTTGCCTTCCACGCCAAGGAAAGTCCCATCCGGACACGGGACGTAGTCTTCAATCTTGTATCTTCATAGTCCCGGAGTCCGGCTGAAGGTATAGTCTGGCTACCCGAACACCCCCTAATCTAGGACTCCCTCAGTGGCCACACTCTCTCTTAGCTCACGGCTGGTCACAAATCCGGCCGGACAACCTCGACCGGGGCAGGGGTGTAGGTGCATCGTTCACGCTGTCTTCGGCAGTGAAGGAGGAGACCAACGGCTGCCCGCGCGTCCCGATCGGCGGCCGTGCCATTCTCTCTGAGAGAGCGCCGGCTCGGGAGGGCCTCTGACCCCTTCTTCCTCCCTGTGGTATTGTGGCCAAGATGCGGCCTCCCGACGCCATCTTTGCGACATGCCGACGACCCTCAGGTATATATTCCTTTGAAACCTGCCTTGCTCTAGTGCCCCAGCTCCCTTCGTGTGGATCCTTTTCTACTTCCGTCCGTTGTTCCAAAGCCACCTAGACTTCTACTATTATTAGAAGTAAAGCTATTTCATACAGTCGACTCAAAGTGTTGGTTCAAACAGGGAAGAAAGTGGGAAAGCTGTAGCATGAATCTAGGACTTGGTTCTAAGAGGAAACGGGGGAAAGTAGCAATATCTGTCACTGTTGAAATAACACTATTTCTTATTTGCGCAAATAGGGATGTCTGTCTCCATATCGTTTCGGGATGTCTGTCTCCGTATCGTTTCTATCCGCGCAATCAAAAGCACACACCTCAGTTCTAGTACAACTGCGCAAAATGAGATGGCTATCCCTCGCTGCCGTCGTCTAACCTCCTGTCTTCAAGGTATCCCTACATTGGTAGTAACTAAGGTGGAATGACCAACACAATCTAAAAGAAGCTGATTCATATGTTTTACTTCCTGATTGCAGTGCAGGGACGAGCGAAAACAACTGCATCCTAGTCTAGAATGCACTTTCTACCAGTTCATCCATGGACCAAGGACTAGCTGGCACGGCTGCATGACAGTTTTTTGGACAGGTGCGCGGACAAGAGGCATTGTGGTCTGCTTATTTCTGCAAATAGCGGTGCTTAAATTTAGTGGAATGCACAAGCATTTCAGCTGGTTAGTACACTGCATGGTTCAGTTCAGCATTCCAGCTGAGACCACAATTATAATTGGTTATTCTGGAATGAGAGAACCTAACCCTGAATGGTGGCAACAAGAAAAAACCAGAGTGAACTCCAGGAAATTTAAGCCTGCCGGGAGGCCCTTTGCTCAGAGAGAAGCCTTGCTTGTTTTTTCCTGATTTGTAAACCTTCTCACAACTTTGTCTTTTGCTGTGAACTAGTATATGTTTGTTATGTTCTATGAATCATTGAGATGTATAAAATTGCTTAACTTATGCTTTTCAAGTTTTTCATGAAGACGAGTTTAATGTGAGTGTTCCACATGAGCGCTGGACTTGCGTGTGAACATTTGGAATTTATTACATTGTGGCCTCAATTAACTGCATGAACCACTGTAACAAGATACATAGTTGCTTATATGTCAGACAACAGATTGTTGATTGTTAGCTGGTCGATAGCCTAGTGTTGAAGCGAGCTAAGCCAATGTGCCGTGTTTTGCACAACTGCTTACAAGTGGGGTAGCACCAATAGTGTTTAGAAGTACTTATGTATACGTCAGCGCACGGTTCTCGAACGAGTGCTCTATTTCATCAAAACACACACTGCTCGTATGATAAACCGTGACAACTTATGTCTTACCATGCCATATTCATGAAAAAACTAGTGAGGACGCATATGTTTCGGCAACAATTACGATGGTTCTCACATGATTCATGGGCACATAAAAGTAGCAGCAGTTCCCATAGATGGATTCAAACAGAGTACTAGCCCCAGAGGGGTCAATAACAGGCAAGGTTCAGATAATTAGACACAATCCAAACTACTATTAAACACTAGCTCGGGCAACTATTTCATGCCTCGATCTAATTTGGGCTGGACACAAGACGAACCTTGCCATGAACATCATCGAGGACGTCCCGCAGCAGCTCAATCCTGTGAACCTTCATGAAGACAACCTTGTGGCCTTGCCACTGATAAACTTGTTTGTGGAGGCATGCCACGTCATCTTCCCGCGTAAGCTTGACAAGAACAATATTCCTCACAAACGAAGGAGTGGCTTTGAACTTCTTGTGCTTCAGTAAACCCTGGACAACACGCCTGACAACAGTGAGGCTGGAATACAACTCTTCATTGGTATAACCACAAATGGCTTCCAGGATCCAATAGCCTAAGAACTCTGTTTTCCCAGTGCGTATATTCAGGTCGTCCGCCTCATAGCGAGTGACATGTACAACCACACAATCCTTGTCTGGATCAGAGCTCTAATTGAAACATAAACAAATTTTGAATTACTTTTTAGTATAAGAAACACAAGTTATTTAAACCACTACGTATACCATGGCATCGAAGCTAATAAAATTTTGCATTATTAATCACCACATACTTCCTTTTCTAAAAAAATCACCACATACTTAGATGAAAAACCACAATCGAGATCGGCAAAGAAGGAAATCACCTTGGGCAGCTCAGTGGGGGGGGGGGGGGGGACACATCCTCGAAGGGGGAAAACTGCTCCTGCAGTGCCACGGGGGCTGTAACCTCAAACGGGGCGTTGACCATCTCAGTATCTGGGGTCGCCTCGGTGGTTGCCTCCATCTTCTTGGAGCTCTCTGTCTCGTGGGGATCACCCTTCCGCGTCTGCTCCAATATCGGTAGATCTTTGCCTGGTTCTCCTTGGTCCATCATGAAACTGACGAATACTAGGAGACCACTGAAAGGAAAACACAATCGCAATGACAATGAAACAAAAAAGAGAGTGAGGATCGGTTACTGCTTTGCAAAAGTT
Organism: Triticum monococcum; assembly: GCA_034509565.1. Lineage (NCBI taxonomy): Eukaryota > Viridiplantae > Streptophyta > Magnoliopsida > Poales > Poaceae > Triticum > Triticum monococcum. The sequence goes on along the minus strand of CM067846.1, from coordinate 144,875,295 downwards.
CTTTTTTTCCTCTAAACGAAAATATACCAACATCACGGATCCGCTTACCTTCCCTTCGTTCGGAGAGAAGAACAGTGGCAGATGCAAGTGTTGCCTTTCTTGAAGACGGTGAGGGAGAAGGGGATTCAGCGAAGAGTGAAATGATGGTTGCTTCATCCGTCAAACTTAGACTGCGGGGAGGTGGGGTTTTGTGATACGACAGCTCGTTACTGCCGCGCTACGACCGGGGTGACTCTCCGCCTGCATACTGCCTTCTAATTTGGTGGATGGCATTTGGGCCCGCGCGCTGCATGGCCCGCATGTCGGTGAACAAAAGTATAACGGCATTCAGTAGAGGGAGACGTTTTAATGACCTAGGAGGACCCAGAAGCAGTAGAGTGTCTCCACTATACTAGTAGTAATTGTTTTTCTGGGTAGCTGTAGAGTGTCTCCACTGTACTAGTAATAATTGTTTCTCGGGTCCCAAGACAAAACAGCCCATCCACACTAGTAAATAGTAAAATCAATTCAAAAGCCCATATATTTACTAAATGAGAGGCGCTACCCACACCCAGCACACCCCCCCCAAAAAACCTGGGTGCTCTGCTTCCTCCTTGCTCCCACCCACCTCACGTCAGCTCGCTCCACTCGTACCCCCAAATTCCTCACCTCACTCCTACAAAAAAACCCAGCTCCCCTTCTTCCTCACTCCTACAGAAAACCCCCAGCTCCCCTTCTTCTTCGCTCGCACTACAACTAGGCTCGTCATTCGTTACTCTGCTCAAATCCGTGAGCGCGAAACGACGCCCTCGAGGAAAATGGAGTCGGCTGACCCCAGCGCCAAGAAGATGATGCTCTCGCCAGCGGCGACGCCTGTTGTAGATCCCGCACCCAGCAGCGCGGGGAGAAGCGGCGACCCCGTCCCCATCAGATCCCAAGAACCCGTAGAATCTCGGGTGGACCGCATCAGCGATCTCCCGGACGCCATGCTTGGGGAGATCATCTCGCTTCTCCCCACAAAGGATGGCTGTCGCACCCAAGTCCTCTCAATTCGGTGGCGCCCTCTATGGCGCGTCGTTCCCCTTAATCTCGACTGTCGTCAGCTATCTCTCTTCAATGATTTTGAAATCCCTAGAGACATCATCTCCTCTCACCAGGGCTCCGTTCAAAGCCTCTGCATCCCGTCATGCTACCTGAGCAAGCATACCATGCCCTGCACGGTGGACGCCTAGCTGGAATCCCCTGAATTCATAGAACTACAGCTGCTCGAGTTCTACTATTCTCCTGGAAATCACATACCACATACCGAACGCCATGAATTTGTGCCCTCAGCACCGATGTCCATCTCGGGGTTTTCGTCCTCTCTCCACACCGCCACCTTTGCGCAGTGCTACCTACCAGACAACCTGGTACTAAACCTTCGACTCCCATTTCTCAAGAAACTTTCACTTGTGCAGGTTCGTATATCGGAGGCCTCATTGCACATCATCATCCATTCCAGTTGCCCTGTGCTGGAGTGCTTGGTGCTTGTTTTCACAGTTAGAATCTGTTATCTCCAAATAAAGTCGCCTAACCTTGTAAGAATTGGAATTTCTTTTGACGGAAGGCAGCTCATCATCCAAGCTGCCCCTTCACTTCAAAGGTTGATCCTTGATTCTAGTTATTCACTTTTGCAAATAACCGTCCTCTCTGCGCCTAAACTGGAGACTTTGGGTGTAATACATGATCTCTGTGCTCATTTCAATATGGTGTTTGGCTCCACAGTTCTTCAGGTACTTTATATTATCATCTACACTTGTAACCATAAGCTGCATTTTAAATTTCTACGCATGATTTATATATCATCTTGGAGTACACATTTTGTACTAATATTTTGTTCTATGCTCAATGAAGAGTTTCTCCATGGATGGCCTATCAATGGTGCTGGATTCTGTCAAGATCTTATATATCTAAATGAATAGTTTTGATCTGAACAAGATTATTGGCTTGCTGCAATGCTTTCCATGTCTGGAGAAGTTGTATATAAAGGTGATAATTTCACGCACATTGGAAGCCCGCATATAGTGTACTAGAATTAACCAGCTGTTGCTCTTTTGACACTCTTCTTTTAGACCTTAACTGTTTTCAATCTTCATGTCTATTTAGGCAACAAGACGGGGTAAGAAAGTTATAACCAATCGGTGGATTCTTAAGCATCGGGATTTTCTCACTTCTCATGAGATTCGACTGAAGACAATAACGCTAGAACGATATGTAGCCAACCGTGCAAACACAAGATTTGTCACATTCTTCCTGCTGAATGCGAGGTTACTATTGTCCATCAGGCTTAAGTTTATCAGCTACATGGTTTTGACGGATGCGTATGTCGAAGAGAAAAAAAGGAGTTTCAGGTGGGCAAAAGAGCTTCTGAACGTGCCGGGATTCTATTTACAACATACTGTGGTCATAATCCAGTAAATTTTACGACCCAGGATGTTCATTCTATGGACCTGACCGATCCATTTGACTATGACTGCCGAGAACAGTGCTGGAATTAGATGTTGTTGCCCTTTTCAATCTGGTTTTTTTGTAAACCTGATGAACAATTAACCCTCGTGCTTTTGTACAGTTTGTAAGCTGGAGTTAGATGTTCCTGCCCTTTTCAACTCGGCAGTGACTGTCATATTTTCTTTGAAACAAGGCAAATGGCTTGCCATTCGTTTAATTTAGAGTGAAATATTGTAACAAATCCAAACCAAGGGAAATAACATCACTCTCGCCGGCTGCTTGAGCTCACTGTGCATTACAGAAGCCAAGTGATTACCCCCACCAGCACCCACAAACTTATTTCGAACTAGCACATCAAATTGGCTGTAAATTTTCATAGGAAAGGCTGCATGACCGTGACAGATTTGGATTCTGACATTTGGGACCCGCGAGGAAATAGCCTATCCAAGGTGGTGTCGACTTACTAGCCAGTCAACAAACGATTCTGCCTACCAGCCGTTGGATTGGCATCCAACATCTGTCGTGTATCTTCTATCTCTTGTCTACTTCTTCTTCCAATCGCCCAAACCAAACCACCCCGTCGGCTCCGCCTGCTCCCGCCTCCCATGGCTGGGTGCACCTCCACCGCCCTATCGTACGTACCCTCCAACGTTGGCCAGTCCCTCCCTCTATTCCCCCACACGTCCTGTTATTCTCCGGCGACGTCAGCCCCAACATGCACCCGCGCCCGAACCAGTCAACCCTCATACTCCCCTCCGCCTGCGACTGGACCGGCGCATCTTCAACGGCTCCTGTTTGTTCCGTCCGAGGCCTCGCCGTCGTCCTCCGCCTTGTGGCCTTGGTTCGCTCGTTGTGCGCGGTGCGCCGCCCTCTTGCATTGTCAACGTCGTCAACAATCGAGAGGAACAAGGAGATGACTGTACGTGGAGAGGATGACAGTAGGGACCCACCAGCGTCATGGTAGTACGCAAGCAACTGCCTCTATAATACAAGCCCAAAAATATGGTTCCTCCTAATGGTTGGACAATTGGGGCTCACGCCATTGTCAACGTAGTCAATAAACGAGAGAATTACACTACGAGCGGCTGACACCAGGGACCCAGCAAGTCGCATAGTTTTTTTTGAGGAACAAGCAGTTGTTATTTATACTAGTTTTAGTGACGGATCAGGGTAACAACGGGGCTGTGCGGGGGCTGTGGCCCGTCTAGCCAGGGTTTTATTTATGTTTACCACATCATGAGCCCAGTTGTGTTTTTTTCTTGCTGAAAATGGCTAGCCCAGTTCTATTTTTTTAAAGAAATACCCAAACAAGCGCTGGCGGGACTGCCTGCTCCCTCCTCCCACGGCGGGCTATGCTGCCGCGCAGGCCTCAAGGCCCCACCATACTCCCATCACTGGCCTAGCCATCCCTCTACTCACCCACACATGTTGTTATTGTCCGACGACGACAGACGAACCAGTAAACCCTCGTACTCCTCCGCGTGGGAAACAACTGCCGAGTATTCCCTGGCTCTGTGTCGTTCCCATCCTAGGCCTCGCCATCGTCCACCGCCCTGGTGCTCTCGGCGCGGCCTGGTCAACGTGGTCAATGAACGACATCCATCGGAAGTGGACTGTACGTGGAGAGGCTGACAACTGGGTCCACGGCCGCACGCAAGGAAATGCCTCATTATTACGCGCAAAATAATGATTCCTCCACCTGACAGCTAGGACCCATAGGAAGGGCCTCTGTATTTCGCGAAAAAAACATTCCCCCCACTGACAGGTCGGACCCACCAGCTATATCTTCGCACGCAAGGAAGTGCCTCCTTATTACGCCCAAAAAAACGAATACCCCCTGCTAGCTGGGACCCACCATATTGTTGGGCTGACTTATGGGCCTACTAAGTTGACAGGGACGGAGAGCTTTGTCAACTTAGTCAATACTCCAGTGACCGTATGATGTCCATCCAACGGCCATAGTGCTTCTTCAACCTCTGGTCTTCTTGCTCCAACCGCCCAAAGCAGCGCCGGTCGTGCCGCCTGCTCCTGCCTCCCGTGGCCGGCTGTGCTACCGCGGAGGCCTCACGCCCCCATACTACTCCCACCACTGGCCAGGCCATCCCTCCACTCACCCACACCCCCTGTTATTCTGCGGCAACGGCAGCCTCACACCGCAGCCGAACTAGTGAACGCTCGTACTCCTCTCCGCGTGGGCATCCACTGCCGGGTCTTGCACGGATCCCCGTCATCCCCTTCCTAGGTCGTGTCGTCGTCCATCGCCGTGGTGCTCTCGGCGCAGCATGGTCAATGTGGTCAACGACCGACTTCCATCAGAAGAGTACTGTACGTGGAGAGGATGACAACTGGGTCCACGGCAGCCGCAAGGAAGTGCCTCCTTATTACACGGAAAATAATTATTCCTCCACCTTACAACGGGGATCCATCGGACGGGCCACCAGTATTTTGCAAAAACAATCGTTTCCCCTGACTGCTGGGACCCACCGGACGGGCCACCATATTTTGCAAAAAAAACGTTCCCCCCGTTGTTAGCTCAGACCCACCGGAAGTGCCTCCTTATTACGCAGAAAAAAATGAATACTCTCCCGGCTAGCTGGGACCCACCTTGTTGGGAGGCTCACTTGTGGGCCTACTAAGTTGACGGGGACGAAGGGCTTTGTCAACTTAGTCAATATGAACGATTCTAGATCCAGTGACTGTACGATGTCCATCCAACGGCCGTAGTGCTTCTTCAACCTCTGGTCTTCTTGCTCCAGCCGCCCAAAGTAGCGCCGGTCGTGCCGCATGCTCCTGCCTCCCGTGGCCGGCTGTGCTGCCGCAGAGGCCTCACCGCCCTACTATTCCCACCGCTGGCCAGGCCCTGCAGCGACGGCAGCCTCACACCGCAGCCGAACCAGTGAACCCTCATAGTCCTCTCCGCGCGGGCTTCCACTGTCGTGTCGTCCCCTTCCTAGGCCTCGCCGTCGTCCACCGCCGTGGTGCTCTCTGCGCAGCGTGGTCAACGTGGTCAAGGAACGACTTCCATCGGAAGAGTACTGTACGTGGAGAGGCTGACAGCTGGGTCCACAGCCACAGCCCAGTTTTTTTGTGATTTGCCAAGTAAGTCGCTTTGTCAGGCCTGTTGGGCTGCAAATCTTTCAAGACGAGGAGAGTTTTCATTCGGCTGGCCGAGAAAATGGCCCATCGGTATTGAGAAATGGGTTGTACATTTTTAAAACACATCAAACCAGCAATTGGTTTCAAATATCTTTTTTTCATTTCGACATTTTAAATTACATTAATTTTTATGCGTGGAGAATTTGTTGGATTTTATATTGATATACATTTATTTTTAAAATCAGTTTGAATGTGAGTCGAAATTTCGGGATTAAAAACAGTTCGGACCGCACCGAAATATGCAAAATTTCATATAATTTTTTAACCGTTGCCACAATATGGGATGTAATGCTAACAAAAAGAATATGGGCTCCAAAAAAACCTTAAGAATTAGCACTCGTTTTCCATAGATTTGAGGCTTTCCTAAAAAAAGGTGGACGCACAAGCACTGACTGTTGGATGTCCATCCAACGGCCGTCGTGCTTCTTCAATCTCTGCTCTTCCTGCTCTAGCCGCTCAAACAAGCGCCGGCGGGACCGGCTGCTCCCTCCTCCTCACTGTCGGCTGTGCTGCTGCGCAGGCCTCACCGCCCGACCGTACTCCCATCGTTGGCCTAGCCATCCCTCTACTCACCCACACCTGCTGTTCTTCTCCGGCGATGGCAGACGAACCAGTAAACCCTCGTACAGTCGTACTCCCCTCCGCGTGGGAAACAACTGCCGAGTATTCCCTGCCTCTGTGTCGTCCCCTTCCTAGGCCTCGCCATCGTCCACCGCCTTGGTGCTCTCGGCACGGCATGGTCAACATGGTCAAGGAACGACTTCCATCGGACGTGGACTATACGTGGAGAGGCTGACAGATGGGTCCACGGCTGCAGCAAGGAAGTGCCTCCTTATTACGCGGAAAATAATGATTCCTCCACCTGACAGCTGGGACCCACCGGACGGGCCACTCTATTTCGCGAAAAAACTGTTTCCCCCTGACTACTGGGACCCACCAGCTACATCTTTGCACGCAAGGAATTGCGTCCGGGCGAAAAAAACGATTCGCCCCCTGACTGCTGGGACCCACCAGCTACATCTTCGCATGCAAGAAAGTCCTGACAGTCAGGACCCACCTGGTCGAAGCGTATGTAGCGTTGTCATTCTGGTCGCGAACGTGTACGTACATACTGGTCGATATAGAGGCGCGCACGTGTCGTAGTAGAGGCGCGCACGTAGCATGTACACATACGTACAACGGCCAGGGTGCAAGAAAGAAAATACGGCCACATATGTGTACATATGGGCGGGGTCTCGAACGCCTACTCGCGCATACGTACGGCCAGGGCTCGTGTACATGGCTGGGTCGGAACGGAGAAACAACGTCGTCGTTGTGTTCATGGGGAGGCAACGGAATGCGTCGTGTTCATGGGGAGGCAACAGAATGCGTCGTGTTCATGGGGAGGCAACGGAACACGTGGGAGCTAACCGGCTGGGTCGGAACGGAATGCGTGGTTGTGTTCATCGGGAGGGCTTGGACGGAACAGTGGATGGAAACGAGGCCTGGCATACTGCACAACGGAGGAAACAGACCTCCTACGTTCGGAACGGGGTCCTGTTGATCAGGAGGGGTCTGGCATACCGCAAAACGGAGGAAACGGACCTCCTACGGTCGAAACGGGGGTCCTGTTCATCGGGAGGGGTGTGGCCTACCGCAAAATGAACGAAACGGACCTCCTAGGGTCGAAACGGGGGTCCTGTTCATCAGGGGGGTGTGGCGTACTGCAAAACGGGACTCCACGGGATACTGTTCATCTCCACCGTCGACCCCCTCTAGCCTCCACGAGCTACTGTTCATCCACCTTCGACCTCCTCCAGCCTCCACCTGCGACTGTTCATCCACGGGCTCCTGTTCATCCAGCCTCCACCGCGCGCTACTCCACCGGCTACTGTTCAACCAGCCCTCTCCACGGGCTCCTGCTCAACCACCCCTCCACAGGCTACTGTTCATTCTGCCCTCCACGGGGTGGTCCTGTTCATCCAACCCTCCACGGGGTCCTGTTCATCCAGCCCCAACCGGCTCGATCGATCGGGGTCCTGTTCATCCAAAGGCAACACCACAGGGTCCTGTTCATCCACCCCCACCGGAAATTGTTCATCCACCCCCCCCCCCCGCAACGCTCACTGTTCATCTAGAGGCAGCATCGATCGGCTTCAGTTAGCAGTAGTAGCGAAGGAATCGCTCGATCGGGTTCAGTTAACAGTCATCGATCGATCGCTCAGGTTCAGTAACGTGTAGCCTGCAGTGCAATCGCTCGGGTTCAGTTAGAGCCCAACGCCTCGCTCGGGTTCAGTTAGAGCCAACGCCTCGCACACACGCGCGTATGTGTACGAGAGAAATGCGCATCGCTCGGCCCCCGACCTCCCACCGTAACCGGGAACTCTCCAAAATTTTCCTCGCCCTCGCTTCTACCACAGTTTTTTCCGTCATGGACGGCCCAAGGAATGTCATGCAGCTGCGTCTCCGGCCCGCCCAGGACGAAAAGCCCATTTTCTGTCATGATTTTTTGTCATAGAAGTAGGAGCACACCACATCTACAATGATACCGGGTTTTGTCACAATTATCGTCATAGAAGTGTCATATGTATGACAGAAAAAAAAATTGTTCGGCCCAAAATGTCACGGATGTGTCTTTTTTTGTAGTGCATCCCGGTGACTAGCCACTTTCTCGTGAGTGAGGAGCGGAGTCCACTCCTCTTGAGAATAACCCGCCTAACATGGAAGATATGGACAACCCTAGTTGATACATGAGCTATTCGATCATACAAAACAGGATATTTATTTGAATGTTTAGAGTTTGGCACATACAAATTTACTTGGAACGGCAGGTAGATACCGTATATAGGTAGGTATGGTGGACTCATATGGAATAACTTTGGGGTTTATGGGATTGGATGCACAAGCAGTATTCCCGCTTAGTACAGGTGAAGGCTAGAAAAAGACTGGGAAGCGACCAGCTAGAGAGCGACAACAGTCATGAACATGCATTACAATTAATCAACACCGAATGCAAGCATGAGTAGGATATAATGCACCATGAACATAAATATCGTAGAGGCTATGTTGATTTTGTTTCAACTACATGCGTGAACATGTGCCAAGTCAACCCACTCAAATCGTTCAAAAGAGGATACCACCCTATCATACCACACCACAAACTATTTTAATAGCATGTTGGCACGCAAGGTAAACCACTATAAGCTCCTACCTAATTAAGAATGGCATAAGCAACTATAATCTCTAATTGTCATTGCAAACATGTTTATTCATAATAGGCTGAATCAGGAACGATGAACTAATCATATTTACAAAAACAAGAGAGGTCGAGTTCATACCAGCTTTTCTCATCTCAATCAGTCCATCATATGTCGTCATAATTGCCTTTCACTTGCACGAACGAATGATGTGAATAATAATAATAGTGCACGTGCATTGGACTAAGTTGGAATCTGCAAGCATTCAATAAACAGGAGAAGACAAGGCAATATGGGCTCTTTTGTCAGATCAACAATAATGCATATAAGAGCCACTTCAACAATTTAATCATGATCTTCTCCTATCGACCCCCAAAGAAAAGAAAAGAAATAAAACTATATACACGGGAAAGCTCCAACAAGCAAAAAGAAGAACAAGAAACCTTTTTGGGTTTTCTTTTTAATTACTACTACAAGTATGGAAAGTAAACTAATTAAAAGCTACAAGTAATTTTTTGGTTTTTCTTAAGGTTTATTAAACACACAAGAATAAAGCATAAAAAGGAAATAAACTAGCATGGATATTACAATGAAAAAGTATGAGCACCGACATCTAGCAATGAGTGTGTGAACATGAATGTAATGTCGGTGGGAAATACGTACTCCCCCAAGCTTAGGCTTTTGTCGGTGGGAAATACGTACTCCCCCGAGCTTAGACTTTTGTCCTAAGTTGGTCTATGGACACCGCTGGCCCGACGGATATCCAAAGTAATAGTTGGGGTCGTACTGAGAAGAAGAAGACTCTGATTGCCACTGGTTGGCAATCATCTCCGGATCCCACTGGTAATTAGGCTGTCGTGGAGGATCAACTTGTGGTTCCAACTCTGGCTCTATGGCTGATGTAGGGTTGCGGTAGGCATGAATAGCCTCCAACGGAACAAGGCACTTGCCTGCAGATAAATCAAACAAGGAAGGAGCAGGCAGGGTAATAGTCTCAGGATGATGTTTATCAAAGAACAATTTGTATTTGAGCTCATTTTCCCTATTCTTAACAATAAAATCGTGTGCTACCATACTCTTATAATCTAAATAAACAGGAGACATCAATTTTTCTTCCTCCTCATAATGCCTAATAGGTATGTTAAAATGTGCAGCTAGGCGCGAGGCGAAGATGCCTCCAAAGATGGGGCCCTTAGTACGGTTAAGGTTTAACCGCTTTGCAATAATAGCACCCATGCTGAATGTATCATCACGAAATAAGGCGTGGCACAAAATAACAATATCAGGGGCACTCAGGTTTCCACAGTTTCCGCACTCAATTAAGCATCTACTAGCAAATATAGCAATGTAACGTAGAACAGGAAAGTGTATTCTAGTAGTTCGTGCATCGGAAACCTTCCTCGTTTCCCCTACAGTGATGGTATAAATAAACCCATCCACATCGCTGCGATGTGGTTCCTCTATGATGCCCTCGAAAGGAATCAAACAAACCCGACAAAAATCACGAAGTGACATCTCCTTATGCTCATCATATAAATAAAACTCCACCGTAGGTGGTGAGCTCCTAGCATGGAAATGAAAGTTTTGCACAAAGATATTGGTGAGTAAGAGATACTATTCGCGCTGGTCGTGGAGGAAGGCGGTGAGACCTACATTCTCAGCCAATTCATAGAAATCATCATAAATCCCGACTGCTCTCAAGAAATCATCACAAGGCCATTCACACGGCCGAACCTCCGCGATGCGGGGCAGATTATATTTGGGCCTCTTTGCTTCTTCATTTTGATTTTCCTTCGAGCTTCAGCTCGATGAGCCCCTCAAAAATATCTTCATTATTTTCTGAAAATTCTGGATTTTTTAGTAACTTCAAATAAAAGTGAACGAAACTCAACAATATTGATAGCAACTACTCCTACAAGTGCCTAGAGCCTATATCATGCATTAGAACTACTTGGAACCATATAAATTTTACATGCAAGCTTAAGAACAGGGTCACCTAAGCAACAAAAATATGCAATGAATAAAGAACTAGAACAAAAACTAATTGGACCACTGGAGAAGTCACATACCAAGGAACAATCCCCCAAAGCAGTTTTGTGAGAGGTGCTTTGAGCAAGGAGATCGAAAATCACAGCAAAATGAGCTAGAACTCATGCTTGAGCTGGATAATGGTGTTTGTGGGAGGAAGAAGGAGTGTGTGGGTGCAGGAATAAGTGGAGGAGGGCCACCGTGGGCCCACGAGGCAGGGGGTGCGCCCAGGAGGGTAGGGCGCGCCCTCCACCCTCATGGCCAGGTGGATGCCCCATGCTGTGTTTTCAGTGCCAAATATTCTCAAATATTCCAGAAAAAATCATATTTAAATTTCAGGGCATTTGGAGAACTTTTATTTTTGGGGTATTTTTGCACGGATAATTCAGATAACAGACAGAAAATACTATTTTTTATTTTATTTAATATAAATAACAGAAAGTAGAAAGAGGGTACAGAGAGTTGTGTTTTCTAAATTCATCCATCTCATTATCATCTAAAGGAATCCATTAACAAGGTTGATCAAGTCTTGTTAACAAACTCATTCCGAATAACATAGACATGCAAAATACTATCAGGTACTAAGTTCATGATAATTAAAGTTCAATTAATCAAATTATTTAATAACTCCCACTTAGATAGACATCTCTCTAATCATTTAAGTGATCACGTGATCCATATCAACTAAACCATGTCTGATCATCACATGAGATGGAGTAGTTTTCAATGGTGAACTCCACTATGTTGAGCATATCTACTATATGATTCACGCTCGACCTTTCGGTCTCAGTGTTCCGAGGCCATATCTGCATATGCTAGGCTCGTCAAGTTTAACCCAAGTATTTTGCATGTGCAAAACTAGCTTGCACCCATTGTATGTGAACATAGAGCTTATCACACCCGATCATCACGTGGTGTCTCGGCACGACAAACTATAGCAACGGTGCATACTCAGGGAGAACACTTATACCTTAAAATTTAGTGAGAGATCATCTTATAATGCTACCGCCGAACTAAGAAAAATAATATGCATAAAGGATAAACATCACATGCAATCAATAGAAGTGATATGATATGGCCATCATCATCCTGTGCCTTTGATCTCCATCTCCAAAGCACCGTCATGATCAGCATTGTCACCAGATTGACACCTTGATCTTCATCGAAGCATCGTTGTCGTCTCGCCAACTATTGCTTCTACGACTATTGCTACCGCTTAGTGATAAAGTAAAGCAATTACATGGTGCTTGCATTTCATACAATAAAGCGACAACCATATGGCTTCTCCCAGTTGCCGATAACTGTGTTACAAAACATGGTCATCTCATACAATAAAATTTAGCATCATGCCTTGACCATATCACATCACAACATGCCCTACAAAAACAAGTTAGATGTCCTCTACTTTGTTGTTGCAAGTTTTACGTGGCTGCTACGGGCTGAGCAAGAACCGTTCTTACCTACGCATCAAAAACCACAACGCGGTATAGTGATTGCTTTTTGATCTTCAGAAAGAACCCCGTTTATTGAATCTGATTCAACTAAAGTTGGAGAAACTGACACCCACCAGCCACATGTGTGCGAAGCACATCGGTAGAACCAGTCTCGCGTAAGCGTACGTGTAATGTCGGTCTAGGACGCTTCATCCAACAATACCGCTGAATCAAGAATCAACTAGTGATGGTGATGACCCACAAGTATAGGGGATCCATCATACTCCTTTTGATAAGTAAGAGTGTCGAACCCAACGAGGAGCAGAAGGAAATGATAAGCAGTTTTCAGTAAGGTATTCTCTGCAAGCACTGAAATTATCGGTAACAGGTAGTTTTGTGATAAGGTAATCTGTAACGGGTAACAAGTAATAAAAGCAAATAAGGTGCAGCAAGATGTCCCAATCCTTTTTGTAGCAAAGGACAAGCCTGCACAAACTCTTATATAAAGGAAAGCGCTCCCGAGGACACATGGGAATTATCGTCAAGCCAGTTTTCATCACGCTCATATGATTCGCGTTCGGTACTTTGATAATTTGATATGTGGGTGGACCGGTGCTTGGGTAGTGTCCTTCCTTGGATAAGCATCCCACTTATGATTAACCCCTATTGCAAGCATCCGCAACTACAACATAAGTATTAAGGTAAACCTAACCATAGCATGAAACATATGGATTCAAATCAGCCCCTTACGAAGCAACGCATAAACTAGGGTTTAAGCTTCTGTCACTCTAGCAACCCATCATCTACTTATTACCTCCCAATGCCTCCCTCTAGGCCCAAACAATGGTGAAGTGTCATGTAGTCAACGTTGTTAAGGCATATTTCTCTCGATGTAGTTTTGGTGATTGATGACAACATGTTTGCGGACTAACCGTGTGCTTTGAGCCATTCAGAGTTTCATCCTTTGGCACGAGACGATTTCCTTCCCCTCGGCGTGTTTTTCAAGATGGTGTAGCTCTTTCGTTTCTTGTTTGGTGGACTAGTTTCGTAGGAGTCACCGTTCTATCAAGAGGGGGTCTGCTTTGCTAAGGCTTGGGTGGAATCATCACGTACACATCCTTCTTTCACCCTCTGAGCCTTTCCGCTTCAACTAGAGAGCTCGTTCCCCTTGCAGTTGTGTTGTTTTGTGTCCGAGCGATAGTACTGCGATGCCCAGCGGTAGTACCGCTTGTGGTTTCTCAGCCGTAGTACTGCTGCGGTACCGGGCTACTACCGCGTCGACTCGAGGGGGTCGCCTCTCGTGTCGGGTTGAGCGGCACTTTGCAGCGGTAGTAGAAGTGGCAGTACCGCTCGAGGGCGGTAGTACCACCCTACCACCACGGTAGAACCACGCTGGGCATGATTCCTGCTCTCTCTTCTAGCCCTCCGAAGCTGGGCGGTAGTACCGCAAGGGGGAGCGGTAGTACCACTGGGTCCAGCGGTAGTACCGCTGCCACCTGCGGTAGTACCGCCCTCTGCGGGGCTGTTTTGGGGGTAACGATTGGATGGGATCCCCTTCTATAAAAGGGGGTCCTCTTCTTCTTCGCTGACTTACCTCTTCCCCCAAAGCTCCATTAATGCTCCAAGCTCCATTTTCGCCTGATCTCTCTCCCTAGCCAATCAAACTTGTTGATTTGCTCGGGATTGGTTGAGAAGGCCCCGATCTACACTTCCACCAAGAGAAATTTGATTCCCCCACCAATCCCTAGCTAATCTTGTTACTCTTGGGTGTTTGGGCATCCTAGACGGTTGAGGTCACCACGGAGCCATAGTCAATTGTGGTGAAGCTTCGTGGTGTTGTTGGGAGCCTCCGATCAAGTTGTGGAGATAGCCCCAACCTTGTTTGTAAAGGTCCAGCCGCCGCCTCCAAGGGCACCAATAGTGGAATCACGGCATCTCGCATTGTGTGAGAGTGTGAGGAGAATATGGTAGCCCTAGTGGCTTCTTGGGGAGCATTGTGCCTCCACACCGCTCCAACGGAGACGTACTTCCCCTCAAAAGGAAGGAACTTCGGTAACACATCCTCGTCTTCACCGGCTCCACTCTTGGTTATCTCGCACCTTTACTTGTGCAAGCTTTTTAGTGTTACTTCCAATGCTTGTTGTTGTTGCATCATATAGGTTGCTGACCTAGTTGCACATCTAGACAACCTACTTTGATGCAAACTCTAAATTGGTAAAGAAAAGGTAAAAATTGTTAGTTGCCTATTCACCCCCTCTAGTCAACCATATCGATCCTTTCAATTGGTATCAGAGTCTCGTCTCTTCACTAAGGACTTTGCCGTCCGAAGAGTATGGTTGACACCGTAGACGGAGTGGAGGAGCACTCCGGTGTGAATCCGATCTCGTCTACGGGCGATGGGGGAACCTCGGTCTCTCGCGAGGAATTCAATGTAGCCTTGGAGACATTGAAAACCTCCATGATGACCGAGGTTGAAAGCATGTTTACTAAATTCATTGAAGGGCTTAAACTATCCACCGCACCGTTGAAAGTGGGTGGTCCCACTGACAAGGTGTTGGATGCTAACTCCGACAAGGGGGAAGCTAGTAGTGAAAAGGCTCCTTCTTCTAGTGGTAAAAATGGCACCGGCATCTTTGCCCATGTGGAACCACCACTTGTTCATGGTGGACCGGTTCCTTCCGATCATTTGAATCATGTCGGTCCTCCCCCTAAGATTGTGAAAAATGAGGACTTTGATTCTTGGGTTTATCGCTTTAAGTGTCATTTAAATCATGTGAATAGTAATATTTGGAGAATCATTGAAGAAGGTTTCTATCCGCATGACCCAAGCAACTTCACTCCTCGAGAAGCCGTGGATAATCAATTCAATGAGAATGCTCTCTTCATCATCCAAGATGCAATTCCACCCGAAGATCTACCTCATCTTCGACCCTTCGCCTTGGCCAAAGATGCATGGCTTTGTGTTGTCTTTCTCTACTGGGGAAGCGCAATGTGACGCCCCGAGTCTGTTGCGCCAGGTGTCTTCCAATTATTCGTTGTTGTTGCCATGTCATTTTTTTGCGTGTCGCATCTTGTCATGTCATCATCCGCATTGCATCATCATGTTTTCAAACTTGCATCCGTCCGGGTTCTCCCAGTTCCGTCCGTTGTCCGTTCTGAGCCCAGACACACTTGCACGCGCCTGCGACACGTCTGAAATATTATTTTATAAGTGGCTGGAAAATGTTTTCGGAATGGGTTGAAAGTTGGCGTGCGGTCTTATTATAGTTTAGGTAGGCCGCCTGCCAAGTTTCATCGCATTCGGAGTCCGTTTGACGCCCCAACGGATAACTATAGCGAGAGTATAGTCGGTCTAACGTTGGACGTTTTCGCTCTCTGGAAAGAGTCGCCGGGCCTCTTTCTCTTCTCTTTACTCAGCCCAAGGCTTTCTGCACAGCCCACTAAAACCAACCGGCGGTACCACCTAACCCCCCTTGCCTCCGTGGCCTTTTGTCAGACCCCTCTCCGCACAGTTCTCAGATACCCTCGCGCGTCCAAAAACTTCCCCGAACCCGATCGGGCTGTCGTTACCGATGGGTCCGGATCATCCCCAAACATCCCTAAAATGTCTCTGTTTTCTTATTTGAACTTCCCAAGCCTATTTTATCTCGACCGTCTGATTTCGATCAGATGATCCAAACTCCATTTTTCCCTATATATATATATATATATATATATATATATATATATATATATTAGACCTTATTGTCCATTTTTAGACCAAACCCTAGCCTAGCTCCTAACCCTATCCTGCAGCCGCCGCCACTCTCTCCTCACAATCCGCATGCACCCAGTCCCCTGCTTCCACTTGGCTAGATCCACCAGCCAACCCCCACTCGATCAGGACCGTCAGATCTCAGATCCGACGGCCCAGAGATCCTCCCGCAACCCCATAGTTCCACCCATCGCCCGCAGCCTCGAGCGCCTCCTCGCCTAGCAGCTCACCATCGCTGGAGACCGTAGACCTCCCATGCTGGACGACCGGTACCCAACCTCGCCGGAGCTCTACCGGAACCACCACTGCCAGGCCGCCCCCCTGCCCTTCCCTTTTTCCTCTCTGTCTCCCTCTCGTCTCACGATCTCTCTTTCTCTCTTTCTCTGTACAGGAGCGCCATGGCACCACCGCTCTGACCTCCATCAATCACTGTCGTCTCGTTCGGCCACCTCCCTCGTCGACTCTGGACGCGTCCACGGATCCGGTCGTCTGTCGGCCATCTCTGACGCCGCCTCGTCGGAGTCCCGTCTCGAGCACCGCGCCCGTGCCCCGGATCCGTATCCCGAGCGCCTAGCCCGTGCTGACCCTGACCTCCTGCATCACTCGCCCCTGACTCGCGTGCGTGACCTCCCGTGCCAGATCTCCAAGGCCAGCACCGCCCGTCGCCGGAGCGTCGTCCCCGTCCCTGCTGAACCTGCCGCTGACTTCTACTTCCTCTTCATCGAGCAGGAGCGCTCGTCCCCAAGTCCTGTGATGCCTCTGTTCGAGAGCAGGAGGACGAGGTCGAACGACTAGGTTGACGGCGATTCCTATTTAGCGCTGCAGGCGCCAGTTTGTGTGCATTTTGCAAACTGGCGCCTGCAGGCGTCCGCGCTGGGCCGGCCAACTTAGTTTTCTAAGGCACAAAAAATTGGCGCACGCACGTATCGATCCCGTGACCTCCGGTTTGGTGGAATAATGCGCTAACCACTAGGCCAATTAGACAGATTTGGTAGTTTCTATCCTTTCAGTTTTTTTCTTTGCTCCCTCAAAGAAACATTATTTTGTTTGTTCCTCTTTTCCTTTTTTCCATTTTTCTTCTTCTTTATATGATGACTTCTTCTTCAAATTCCTGAAGTTTTTTCATTTTTTGATGAACTTTTTTCTTCAAATCGATGAACTTTTTCATTTTCCGATGAACTGTTTTTGAAAATCGTGAACTTTTTTTCCTAATTCGATGAACTTTTTTTCAATTTGGATGAACTATTTTCAAATTCGATGTACTTTTTTCAAATCCGATGAACTCGTTTCCAATTCAATGAACTTTTTTCATATCAGATGAACTTTTTTCAAATCCAGTGAACTTGTTTCCAATTCAATGAACTTTTTTCATATTCGATGAACTTATTTTAAACTTATAAACTCTTTTTGAGTTTGCAAAATATTTTGAATATTCTTTTGTATAAAATGAACTTTTTTTAACTCGTGAACTTTTTTGATTTGGTGAACTTTTTTTTAATACGCAAACTTTTTCGAACACATGAACTTTTTCGATTTTGGAGAACTTTTATTTGAATGCGCGAACTATTTTTGCATGTCCGTGAACTTCATTTGAAATCTGTGAACATATTTTGAAATAATTGAAACACCTACACGTTATGTGATAAACAGCACAGCTAGTAAGCGTGTAAGTAGTCAGGTCGAGCGGTCAACTGTGCTGAACGTGAGTGTGTTGGCGCGAGATCGAATCCCGTCTGCAGCAGTTTTTTGCGGGGGGTTTTTAACCGTGCGCCGTCGTGGGCCGGCCCACCCAGACGTTGTTGCGAGCGCCAGTTAGGTTGCGCAGCGCTGAAGGCGCTGACTAGGAGCTCCCTGCGTTGACTGCACCACGTTCGCAAGTGGACCGCGCCCCTCCTCAAGGCCCAGCAACCGGCCTGCCTCTGCTCCCCGACCTGGGCCTTTGGCCCAAAGTGAGCAGTTCCCCTCCACTCCCTCTACCATGTGCATGTTGGGCTAGCCTCTGTTTCTGCCCGTTTAGGTTTTATTTCTTGTCTGCGATTTGCCTTTTTTTTTCCAGAGAATGTCAGTTTTGCAGTAAAGCCCCTCATGTTCATGCATTTAATAACTCCACAACCGTGCATCGGAATTAAACAAACTTAATATGAAAAATGCTTAGAATTTTATCTAGTTTCATAATATCCAACTTTCATCCATGTTTGAATTGCTTAAAATGATGTTTGCTTTAATTTTCTCTAATGACATGCTAAAATGATTTAATTCATAACTAAATAACCGTACCTCCAAACTTAACAAACTTTATATGTAAATGGGGTAGAAAATTGTCTAGTTTAACATGATGTATTTACTTTGCATGTTTAACAACTCTAAAATTTGGTTTAGGGCAGAACAGTACCAAATCCATAAATATGCACATGAGGATTTTTCGGACTTGTTGCTTGTTGTTCCGGCCTCATTTAAACTTGCCTAGATAGGTACTTTTACTTTGCTTCACCCTTGCCATGCTAAACAACATTTAATATTGTTGGGTACATAAATGAGAGAGAACTAAATAAGACATGTGGTGTTCCGTTAATATGCAACTCGTTGCATATTGAGCTCCACTTAATTTGTAGTGTTGTTTGTGCACTTTGCCATGCCATGCCTCATTAATCCGGACATGCATCATACTTGATTTTGCATCATGCCATGTTTATGTGATGGTTGTTTACTATGTTGTTCGCTTCTTTCTGGTGTTGCTTCTTCGGGGTAGTTCCGATAACGTCGCGTTTGTGATGATCCGTTCGACTACGTCCGTTTGTCTACTTCATGGACTCGTTCTTCTTCCTTGCGGGATCTCAGGCAAGATGACCATACACTCGAAATCACTTCTATCTTTGCTTGCTAGTTGTTCGCTCTTTTGCTATGCTGCGATACCTACCACTTGCTATATCATGCCTCCCATATTGCCATGTCAAGCCTCTAACCCACCTCGTCCTAGCGAACCGTTGTTTGGCTATGTTACCGCTTTGCTCAGCCCCTCTTATAGCATTGTTAGTTGTAAGTGAAGATGAAGTTTGTTCCATGTTGGAACATGGATATGTTGGGATATCACAATATCTCTTATTTTAATTAATGCCTCTATATACTTGGTAAAGGGTGGAAGGCTCGACCTTATGCCTGGTGTTTTGTTCCACTCTTGCCGCCCTAGTTTCCGTCATACCGGTGTTATGTTCCTTGATTTTGCGTTTCTTATGTGGTTGGGTTATAATGGGAACCCCTTCACAGTTCGCTTTGAATAAAACTTCACCAGCAAGGCCCACCCTTGGTTTTACCATTTGCCTCACCACCACCTACTTTTCCCTTGGGAGTCATGCTCCCGAGGGTCATCTTTATTTTAACACCCCCCCGGGGGGCCAGTGCTCCTCCGAGTGTTGGTCCAAAGTAGAGCCCCTTGCAGCGCCACCTCGGGGAAACTTGGGGGTTGGTTTTAGTTGTACGGATTGCTCATCCGGTGCGCCCTGAGAACGAGATATGTGCAGATCCTATCAGGATTTGTCGGCACATTCGGGCGGCTTTGCTGGTCTTGTTTTACCATTCTCGAAATGTCTTGTAACCAGGATTCCGAGTCTGATCGAGTCGTCCTGGGAGAAGGAATATCCTTCGTTGACCGTGAGAGCTTGTGATGGGCTAAGTTGGGACACCCCTGCAGGGTTTTGAACTTTCGAAATACGTGCCCGCGGTTATGGGCAGATGGGAATTTGTTAATGTCTGGTTGTAGAGAACTTGACACTTAACTTTAACTAAAATGCATCAACCGCGTGTGTAGCCGTGATGGTCTCTTTCCGGCGGAGTCCGGGAAGTGAACACGGTTTTGGAGTTATGTTTGAACGTAAGTAGTTTCAGGATCACTTCTAGTTCACGGCCGTGCTTTGCTTCTCTTCTCGCTCTCATTTGCGTAAGTTAGCCACCATATATGCTAGTGCTTGCTGCAGCTCCATCTCACTATCCCTTTTCCTACCCATAATCTTAAATAGTCTTGATCTCGCGGGTGTGAGATTGCTGAGTCCTCGTGGCTCACAGATTACTTCCAAAACCAGTTGCAGGTGCCGATGATGTCCGTGCAGGTGAAGCAACCGAGCTCAAGGTGGAGCTCGATGAAGATCGTGTTCGTTGTGTGTTTCGTTTCCAATTGATCAGTAGTGGAGCCCAGTCGGGGCGATCGGGGATCTAGCATTGGGGGTTGTCTTTCTTTATTTGGTTCCGTAGTCGGACCTTGATTGTATCTGGATGATGTAATGATATATTTATGTATTGTGTGAAGTGGCGATTGTAAGCGAACTCTTTATCCCTTTCTTATTCAGTACATGGGATGTGTAAAGATTACCCCTCTTGCGACATGCCTTCTATGCGGTTATGCATCTAAGTCGTGCTCCGACACGCGGGAGATATAGCCGCATCATGGGTGTTACAAGTTGGTAATCAGAGCCTTCCCCGACTTAGGAGCCCCCTGCTTGATCGAATCGCTGGTGTTGTTGAGTCTAGAAAAATGTTTTGAGTCTCTTAGGATTATATATATCGGAGAGTAGGATTCTTTTTACTCCTGAGTCCCTTTGTCGATCTGGTGAGGCATCCTGACGTAGAGTTTTGACTCTTCTCTTCTCAAATTTCACGAAAAAAAATTAGGATCACGCGGGTATCTTGGAATCGTTCCGGTGGTTTTGTGACGAGAACATTGTTCTTGGTGCCTCCTGACATTTAGGGGTTGTGGCAGTGTCCCGGGGAGTTGAGCTCCGAGGTGTTGTCGTCACAATTTTATCGTTGCAGTTCTGGAATACCTGAGTTTCGCCGACATTGAAAATCTCTTTTATGCAGTTGTTGGTGAGATAACCTCGACGCCACCCAGTACTGGGGCGGGAGTTCGGGAGTATTTCCATAACTCGTATAACGGATACTTTTTGAAGGTTTAGGTAAATGATTTCCGAAGGTTTCTTGGTTATGTGTTGAAGGATGGATACAACTAGATGTAGGATTTGCTAGTTTTGGGTGAGGTTTTATGCTTCCCCTGTATCCCCAACACCTGATTGCATAACCAGAAAGTTTCGGGAGTTTATAAGTGGGAATTCAAGTAGCTCTTAGGATATCTTTTCGACAGATACATGATATGAGATTGGGGTTCAACGTCTAGTGGTCCGCCCATCCACGGTTAGTTTTACAGTGGTCTCGTTGTGTCTTAAAGAGTCCTTGGCTATGCTGACTTGGGGACGCTTCGTATGTCATGTGCACTGCCTTGTACATGATGGTGCTGTACGATCGAGCCCGTGTGGGCCCCACCACGAAAACTTCGGACAAAATCTCTATCATATGTTTGTTCCGGCTTATTTTGCAAGCCAATCCTTTGTTTTTGTTTTCAGTTGTGGTATTCGAGTTGCTTCGAAGTCAAGTGTTGATTCCATACTTTTCTTAAATGGTGTTCTCATACTCCTATGTGAATACCAATCCTTTTCGATCATCGAGATTGTCATGTCAATCCTTTTTCAACCGGCGTGTTTCTCTTCAAGTGGATCCGATCATTTCAACATCCGCAAGATCACCTCTCGGCTTTCCCAATGTTGTTCGTTTCATCTGTCCCTAAGTTGCCTTTGTTTTCCAGCCCACCCACCCCCTTTTTCTTCAAGGACTTAGATTTCTTAATCAAGTATCCATTTTATTCATGTGAAGTCTCTTCATTCTTTTTAGTCAATGTTCTTATCCGGTGATTCTCGGGAAGATTGTAATGGAGCTTCAAGTGTTTTATTCTTCGTTCTTTTCTTCTCCGGTGGATTCATTTCAAGCTTTGTTGATCATATCCTTTTCCTCGTTCCAAATGTTTTCCCATGTCGGTGCACCTCTTAATCATTCACCTCTCGCTATTCCTTTGTTCCGGAATGCTGAAGATGTCCCAGAAGGTTCATGTTTCCATTATCAATCCGTTCAAGATATTTCGAGGATGTTATCTCATTCAAGCCATTTAATTCAACCGGCGCAATCTTCCTTTAAATCGTTCAACGGTGTATCTTTTGAGTGGGCCCTAACCCACAGGTCCTTTTCCAGGATCTTACCTGACTCTTTTAATTTTACCGGAGCTATTGTCAAATCTTTCAAAGTTTGACGTAAGAATGGATTGTCATCAGTCAAATGTATTTTTTTCAAGATCTTTCAAAGTCTTTTCTTCTTTGGCTCAACCTCTCCTCTTTTAGTCATTCCGGAGTGTTTCAACAATTCTTGGTGGTGTTTCTCGTTGTCATTCTCGGATTTGAAGACCGAAGAAGTGTTTCCTCTAAATCTTGTGCCTTCTCTCGAGGATTCTCAGTTCAAGCGTGATGACATCCTCTCATAATTGTTTTGATTGTGAGAATTCTTTTCATCTATCCGGAGCATTTCATGATTTGTTTTCATTTCTTTCCTTTGGATCCCATCATTTTAGAAGAATTATTCATTCCAGCCTTCAGCTCTCATTCTCAAAATCTTACCGGTGCATCATTCAAATATTCTCTAAGCAGCTCGCGATCTATTCGTTCTCTTGTATCTTCGTTTATTTCCTAATTCTTCCCGGTGTTTCGCTATCTTTTCTTCATTCATTTTAAATTCTTATGGTGGTTCGTTCAAGTTTTTCTTCATTCATTATCATATCAATTCATACGTTCTTTCCAAATCCTACCGGTGGTTCGTTGAAGACCTTCCTCAAGTTTGGCTATATCTTTTAAATCTTTCCAAGAAGAATACGTAGTATGCCAAATCCGTTGCTTGTCATCAATTTAAATTGGTGAAGGATAAGCATAACATAATTCTTATTCTTGTTTCATCCAAGTGATTAATTCCTTATTCCGAAGGTTCATCAAATTCTCGGTTTCAAATTGTTTCGTCTTTCTTTTCCAGAGTTCCAAGTTTTTCCGCATTATCTCGTCGCGAAGCTCCATCTAAATCATCGCAAGGCTTCACCTTGTGTTTTGAACTTCTCTCTCCTTTCATTTGATCATTCTTTTATTACCGAAACTCTTCATGGAGGCTCGACATGGTGGTTCGTCAAGGATTTTTTTTCATTCTTCAAATTGTTCTTCAAGTTTTCTCTCGAAGCTAAGATCCTCCAAGCTATACTCTGAAATAAACATGATGTTTAACACATGTCTTGTTTTGAGGAGTCAAGTATTCTTCTTCCTGCATTCCAAAGTGCTATTCTTTCATATCTCATCTTTTGAGGTGGTGTTATGTCATTGTTGACAATTTCCCTTCGTGTTTCATGTTTCACAAGTTTTGAAGAGTGACATATCTTAAACCCATCATTTTCAATTCATTCAGGACATCTTTTCTATCATATCAATCTCGTCGTTGGAGTTATCTTGGGTTATATTTCACCTAAAGCTTGCCCTGAGGATTGTTACTATTTATGGTGCTTATAAATGACCCAAGTTCCTCATTTATCCTCCCAGTGATATAAGTTTTTTTTCATCTCCTCGTCATTTTAAAGAAAGCATTTTTTTCGTTTGTGGCAGGATTTCACCTCAAGTTTTTGAGATGTTTTCCATAAGCCCTCAACAAGCTTGTTCTTTTCGTTGTTGATTTCCCAACAACTCCGTTCAATCCTTCTTTTTAAGGATGCTTTTCAAATTCTATTGTGGTAGAAGATGTCATTTTCTTCTCAACGTTTTCCTTTCCAATGATCCAACTTCTATTCTTTCGTTCCGGAGGCATTGTGATGTTGCTCTTTTCACTCGTCATCTCGGATTGTGAGGACCATGTCCTCTTTTCAAGTATCCTCTCATCTTGTCAAGATCATGTTCTATTCCTTCCATTTACAGTCGAAGTGCTGTCCAATTTATATCATTCTTATTCCTTCTCTATTTTGTTTTAACCGGAGTGTTCTGTCTATCATTCCTCTTCTAACCGGACTCTCATCCAAGTGCTCCCATTTTGCCAAGCTCATATTCTTTACCTTCCATTTCCAACCGGAGTGTTGTCATAATGGATCCTTATCATTCCTTCTACATCTCGTTTCAACCGGAGTGCTTGCATGTACTTCTTATCCATTGCACCCTTTTGTTATGCCTTTAAACCTACAAGGTTCAAGTAATGTTCCTCGTTCCTCTTTTCTAACGGAGTGTTTTCAAATTTGTTCATCTTCGTTCTATTCTTTCTTTCAATTTTGTTCAAACTCGCAAGGTTCTTTGGTTTCACTAATTTGTCAAAGAAGCAACTTAGTTTTACCTCTTCTCTTCATCTTTCGTTTTCCCTCCGGTGCCATTCTAGATCTCGGGACGAGCTCCTCTTGTAGTGGTGGAGTGTTGTGACGCCCCGAGTCCGTTGCGCCAGGTGTCTTCCAGTTATTCGCTGTTGTTGCCATGTCATTTGCTTGCGTGTCGCATCTTGTCATGTCATCATCTGCATTGCATCATCATGTTTTCAAACTTGCATCCGTCCGGGTTCCCCCAGTTCCGTCCGGGTTCCCCCAGTTCCGTCCGTTGTCCGTTCTTAGCCCAGACACACTTGCACGCGCCCGCGGCACGTCCGAAATATTATTTTATAAGTGGCCGGAAAATGTTCTCGGAATGGGTTGAAAGCTCGCGTGCGGTCTTATTATAGTTTAGGTAGGCCGCCTGCCAAGTTTCATCGCATTCGGAGTCCGTTTGACGCCCCAACGGATAACTATAGCGGCAGTATAGTCGGTCTAACGCCGGACATTTTCGGTCTGTGGAAATAGTCGTCGGGCCTCTCTCTCTTCTCTTTTCTCAGCCCAAGGCGTTCTGCACAGCCCACTACCACCAACCGCTGGTACCACCTACCCCCCCCCTTTCCTCTGTGGCCTTTTGTCAGACCCCTCTCCGCACGGTTCTCAGATACCCTCGCGCGTCCGTAAACTTCCTCGAACCCGATCGGGCTGTCGTTACCGATGGGTCCGGATCATCCCCAAACATCCCTAAAATGTCTCCGTTTTCTTATTTGAACTTCCCAAGCCTATTTTATCTCGACCATCTGATTTCGATCGGATGATCCAAACTCCACTTTTCCCTATATATATTAGACCTTCTTGTCCATTTTTAGACCAAACCCTAGCCTAGCTCCTAACCCTATCCCGCAGCCGCCGCCACTCTCCTCACAATCCGCATGCACCCAGTCCCCTGCTTCCACTTGGCCAGATCCACCAGCCATCCCCACTCGATCTGGACCGTCAGATCTCAGATCCGATGGCCCAGAGAGCCTCCCGCAGCCTCGCAGTTTCACCCATCGCCCGCAGCCTCGAGCGCCTCCTCGCCTAGCAGCTCACCGTCGCTGGAGACCGGAGACCTCCCGTGCTGGACGACCGGTGCCCGACCTCGCCGGAGCTCTACCGGAACCACCACTGCCAGGCCGCCCCTGCCTTCCCTTTTTCGTCTCTGTCTCCCTCTTGTCTCATGATCTCTCTTTCTCTCTTTCTCTGTACAGGAGTGCCATGGCGCCACCGCTCTGACCTCCATCGATCGTTGCCGTCTCGTTCGGCCACCTCCCTCGTCGACACTGGACGCGTCCACGGATCCGGTCGTCTGCCGGCCATTTCCGGCGCCGCCTCGTCGGAGTCCCGTCTCGAGCACCGCGCCCGTGCCCCGGATCCGTATCCCGAGCGCCTAGCCCGCGCTGACCCCGACCTCCTGCATCACTCGCCCCTACCTTGCGTGCGTGACCTCCCGTGCCAGATCTCCAAAGCCAGCGCCGCCCGTCACCGGAGCGTCGTCCCCGTCCCTGCTGAACCTGCCCCTGACTTATTCTTCCTCTTCATCGAGCAGGAGTGCTCGTCCCCAAGTCTCTGCTGCCTCTGTTCGAGAGGAGGAGGACGAGGTCGAATGCCCGCGTTGACTGCGCTACGTCCGCAAGTGGACCGCGCCCCTCCTCAAGGCCCAGCAACCGGCCTGCCTCTGCTCCCCGACCTGGGCCTTTGGCCCAAAGTGAGTAGTTCCCCTCCAGTCCCTCTACCCTGTGCATGTTGGGCTAGCCTCTGTTTCGGCTCGTTTAGGTTTTTTTTCCTGTCTGCGATTTGCCTAATTTTTTTTCCAAAGAATGTCAGTTTTGCAGTAAAGCCCCTCATGTTCATGCATTTAATAACTCCACAACCGTGCATCGGAATTAAACAAACTTAATATGAAAAATGCTTAGAATTTTATCTAGTTTCATAATATCCAACTTTCATCCATGTTTGAAATGCTTAAAATGATGTTTGCTTTAATTTGCTCTAATGACATGCTAAAATGATTTAATTCATAACTAAATAATCGTACCTCCAAACTTAACAAACTTTATATGTAAATGGGGTAGAAAATTGTCTAGTTTAACATGATGTATTTACTTTGCATGTTTAACAACTCTAAAATTTGGTTTAGGGCAGAACAGTACCAAATCCATAAATATGCACATGAGGATTTTTCGGACTTGTTGCTTGTTGTTCTGGCCTCATTTAAACTTGCCTAGATAGGTACTTTTACTTTGCTTCACCCTTGCCATTCTAAACAACATTTAATATTGTTGGGTACATAAATGAGAGAGAACTAAATAAGACATGTGGTGTTCCGTCAATATGCAACTCGTTGCATATTGAGCTCCACTTAATTTGTAGTGTTGTTTGTGCACTTTGCCATGCCATGCCTCATTAATCCGGACATGCATCATACTTGATTTTGCATAATGCCATGTTTATGTGATGGTTGTTTACTATGTTGTTCGCTTCTTTCCGGTGTTGCTTCTTCGGGGTAGTTCCGATAACGTCGTGTTTGTGAGGATCCGTTCGACTACGTCCGTTTGTCTTCTTCATGGACTCGTTCTTCTTCCTTGCGGGATCTCAGGCAAGATGACCATACCCTCGAAATCACTTCTATCTTTGCTTGCTAGTTGTTCGCTCTTTTGCTATGCTATGATACCTACCATTTGCTATATCATAGCCTCCCATATTGCCATGTCAAGCCTCTAACCCACCTTGTCCTAGCAAACCGTTGTTTGGCTATGTCACCGCTTTGCTCAGCCCCTCTTATAGCGTTGTTAATTGCAGGTGAAGATGAAGTTTGTTCCATGCTAGAACATGGATCTGTTGGGATATCACAATATCTCTTATTTTAATTAATGCCTCTATATACTTGGTAAAGGGTGGAAGGCTCGGCCTTATGCCTGGTGTTTTGTTCCACTTTTGCCGCCCTAGTTTCCGTCATACCGGTGTTATGTTCCTTGATTTTGCGTTCCTTGCGCGGTTGGGTTATAATGGGAACCCCTTGACAGTTCGCTTTGAATAAAACTCCTCCAGCAAGGCCCAACCTTGGTTTTACCATTTGCCTCACCACCACCTACTTTTTCCCTTGGGAGTCGCGCTCTCGAGGGTCATCTTTATTTTAACCCCCCGGGCCAGTGCTCCTCTGAGTGTTGGTCCAAACTAGAGCCCATTGCAGCACCACCTCGGGGAAACTTGAGGGTTGGTTTTAGTTGTACGGATTGCTCATCCGGTGTGCCCTGAGAACGAGATATGTGCAGCTCCTATCGGGATTTGTCGGCACATTCGGGCGGCTTTGCTGGTATTGTTTTACCATTGTCGAAATGTCTTGTAATCAGGATTCCGAGTCTGATCGGGTCGTCCTGGGAGAAGGAATATCCTTCGTTGACCGTGAG
The DNA here is from genome assembly GCA_034509565.1 of Triticum monococcum. NCBI lineage: Eukaryota > Viridiplantae > Streptophyta > Magnoliopsida > Poales > Poaceae > Triticum > Triticum monococcum. The sequence goes on along the minus strand of CM067846.1, from coordinate 144,847,648 downwards.
AGCTTGTGATGGGCTAAGTTGGGACACCCTTATAGGGTTTTGAACTTTTGAAATCCGTTCTCGCGGTTATGGGCAAATGGGAATTTGTTAATGTCCGGTTGTAGAGAACTTGACACTTAACTTTAACTTAAATGCATCAACCGCGTGTGTAGCCGTGATGGTTTCTTTCCGGCGGAGTCCGGGAAGTGAACACGGTTTTGGAGTTATGTTTGAAAGTAAGTAGTTTCAGGATCACTTCTTGATCACTTCTAGTTCAAGACCGTGCTTTGCTTCTCTTCTCGCTCTCATTTGCGTAAGTTAGCCACCATATATGCTAGTGCTTGCTGCAGCTCCATCTCACTAACCCTTTTCCTACCCATAAGATTAAATAGTCTTGATCTCGCGGGTGTGAGATTGCTGAGTCCTCATGGCTCACAGATTACTTCCAAAACTAGTTGCAGGTGCCGATGATGTCCGTGCAGGTGATGCAACCGAGCTCAAGGAGGAGCTCGATGAAGATCGTGTTCGTTGTGTGTTTTGTTTCCAGTTGATCAGTAGTGGAGCCCAGTCGGCGTGATCGGGGATCTAGCATTAGGGGTTGTCTTTCTTTATTTGGTTCCGTAGTCGGACCTTGATTGTATCTGGATGATGTAATGCTATATTTATGTATTGTGTGAAGTGGCGATTGTAAGCCAACTCTTTATCCCTTTCTTATTCAGTACATGGGATGTGTAAAGATTACCCCTCTTGCGACATGCCTTCTATGCGGTTATGCCTCTAAGTCGTGCTCCGACACGTGGGAGATATAGCCGCATCGTGGGTGTTACACGCAAGCATTCAAATCTCCAACTATGAAGTAGTGCAAGATGAAGCCGATGAGTTTGCAATGAAATAAGAAGAAGAACCTCGTGAGCTTTATCGGAGAGTAACCAAACTCGCGGTCTCACTCCGAGATCATGGGAGCAAGGACACGGATGACAATTGGATCAAGCGCAAATTCCTCAAGGAAATGATGCCTTACCACAAGGCCATGTCCCCCGTCATTCGTCAAAGGCCGGACCTCCACACTTTAACCTCAAGTGAAGTGTTGGATGAGTTTGTGGCTATGAACATCTTGGACAAGACCGCCGACAATGTGGTGCTTCGCTCTCAAAGGGCAAAGAAGCCCAACCTTGCATTGAAGGCCAAGGTTTGTGTTGAAGAAGAAGAAGAAGAAGAGGAAAGCAACCCCGAAGATACAAAGTATTCCTATCATGAACACATGGCACTTGCTTCAAGGCAATTTTGGAGCAAGAAGAACTCAACGCCAAACTTCAATAAGAACAACTCAAGTGGCACGAAGAGCAAGCAATGTGTGAGGACTTGCTACAATTGTGGAAATGTGAGCCATTTTGTTGCGGAGTGCCCGTATGAGAAGAGGGAAGACAATGGTGGCAAGCTCATCCAAAAGGACAAAGCCAAGTCTTTCCCCAACAAGAGCAACTTCACCAAGAAGACATGTCACAAGGCGTTGGTGGTTCAAGAAGAGTACCATGAGGATGATGATGATGAGGAGGATGGTGAGTCGGTTGCCATGGCCTCCGTTGCCATTGCAAAAACTCCACGAGTGTCTCTCTTTGACTCACCCAATGAGAACATCACCGCCAAGTGCCTCATGGCTAAAGCCACCAACAAGGTAACCCCCAACATCAAAACTACCATCATTAATAATCCTTCCTTGACGGATTGCATTGATGGATATGAGGGATCTAATGTGGAGGAAAATGAGTTTGAGTCCTTTATGGGTAAACTCAAGGGTAAATCCAAGAAGCATTTTGTTTCTCTCTTGGAACAACTTGGTGAAGCCAATGACATGATCGACGCTCACGAAGATACTATCTCCAAGATGGAGGGGCATAGTCGTGACTATGCCAATGAGATTTCGGATCTTTACAATGCTCTTGAGGAAGAGTGTGGTCTTTGTTTGGCTCTTGAGGAGTCACACAACATTGATCACGCTAAGTTAAAGAAAGATTTTGATCATGCTCTCGTCTCTCGTGTGCTAATCTCCGAGAAGGCCAAGCTTGGGGTTGATTTTGCTAGACTCAACGAGGAGTTTGATCTACTTGACAAGGCTCACAAGGTCTTGAAGGGTGCTCATGCTAGCCTCAAAGAGTCTCATGATCAACTTCAAGTAAAGCTAACCAAGTAAAAAGCCACTTTTTCGTTTATGATGTTAATTGATAATGCAAATGCTACTAACCCATGTTGTGAGCATGTGCATATTGTTGAGGAGAACGCTAAGCTAAAGGTGCAACTTGAGAAAGGTCTTGTGTCTTGCATACAAGGAGAGAAGAACCTCAACGACCTTTTGACCAACCAAAAGGGAGTTGTGGCGAAGGAAGGGATTGGGTACGTGCCCAAGTCCAAGAACAAGAAGAAGAATGACAAGGCCAAACGACCTCCTCCTCTCAAGCAAACCTTTGTGAAGGAGGTAGAGGGTGCTACTAAGGAGAAGGAGAAGAACTCCGTGAGGGGTAGTGATGCCAAGAAGGGCAACGCTTCCATTCCCAACAAAGCCAGCGACTTTAACCCTTCTTATGTGTTGTGCCGTGCTAGTCTGCTAGAGATGGGCATGTTTATGCCAAATTTGTTGGTTCTCCTTATGAGTACATTGAATGGTCTATTTGGGTTCCTAAGACCCTTGTTACTAACACCAAAGGACCCATTACAAAATGGGTACCTAAAACCAAGCATTGATCTCTTGTAGGTGTTTGCTTTCGGTGGGGGATCATGGTTGCTCGATAGTGGAGCTACTAATCATATGACCGGAAGCAAGGACTTGGTGGTGGACGTGCAGAAGATTCCATCCATGCCCACCAACGTCGAGTGGGGTGTTGCCTCGTCCTCTAAGGTATTGGGACTCGACAAAGTTGTCATTTCTCATGATCTTACGATCGAGAAGGTCATGCTTGTTGAGTCCCTTGCATACAATTTACTTTCTGTTCGTCAACTAGCACTTATGGGCTTTGCCACTTTCTTTGATATTGATACCGTGGCCCTCTTGTGGAGCAAGACTCTTAAAGTAGCCTTTGTTGGGAATGTCGAGAACGGTCTCTATGTGATTAACTTTTCGGAGCGACCCACTAAGACCGCGACATGCCTAATGGCTAAAGTTGACATGGGATGGCTTTGGCATCAGCGTTTAGCCCACATCAATATGAGATCTTTGAAAGTCTTCTCAAGGGGGACCATGTCCGTGGAGTAACAAATGTTAGTTTTGCCAAAGATCGTGTTTGCAGTGCTTGCATCGAAGGAAAGCTACATGAGAAGGCTCACCCTCCCACGACTATCATTTACTCGAAGAGGCCTTTGGAGCTCCTTCATTTGGATCTCTTCGGGCCTCCATCCTTTGATAGTCTTGGCGGTAGAAAGTACTGCTTGGTGATTGTGGATGACTATTCAAGATACACTTGGGTATATTTCTTCAAGAGGAAGAGCGAGACCCAACAAACCGTCATCGACTTTGCAAATGAAGCTCAACGACAACACAATACAAAGATCTTGACTATAAGAAGTGACAACGGCTCTGAGTTCAAGAACTACACCTTGGATGAGTTCTTGAGTGATGAGGGAATAAAGCATCAATATTCCGCACCTTATACCCCTCAACAAAATGGTGTAGCGGAGAGGAAGAACCGGACGTCGATGGATGCGGCAAGGACCATTGTCGGTGTCAAAACCGGCGGATCTCGGGTAGGGGGTCCCGAACTGTGCGTCTAGGCGGATGGTAACAGGAGGAAGGGGACACGATGTTTACCCAGGTTCGGGCCCTCTTGATGGAGGTGAAACCCTGTGTCCTGCTCGATTGTTCTTGATAATATGAGTAGTACAAGAGTTGATCTACCACGAGATCAGAGAGGCTAAACCCTAGAAGCTAGCCTATGGTATGATTGTATGTTGTCCTACGGACTAAAACCCTCCGGTTTATATAGACACCGGAGGGGGCTAGGGTTACACAGAGTTGGTTACAAGGAAGGAGATCTACATATCTGTATTGCCAAGCTTGCCTTCCACGCCAAGGAGAGTCCCATCTGGACACGGGACGAAGTCTTCAATCTTGTATCTTCATAGTCCAATAGTCCGACCAAAGGATATAATCCGGCTATCCAGATACCCCCTAATCCAGGACTCCCTCAATAGCCGCTAAACCAGGCTTCAATGACGATGAGTCCGGCGCGCAGATTGTCTTCGGCATTGCAAGGCGGGTTCCTCCTCTGAATACTTCATAGAAGATTTTGAATACGAGGATCGTGTCCGGCTCTGCAAAACAAGTTCCACATACCACCATAGAGAGAATAATATTTCCACAAATCTAATCTGCTGACGTACTCTGTAGCATGGCATCACACCACATCCAGGTCTTTATTCGAATTGTTTTTCATAACCTATCTCAGCATGTTTCGCGAGGCGGTTTCCTTGGCACGTCTTGTCGAAGCAGAGATCATGTCCCCTTATTACGGGATTCCCATCAATACGGACATGGGTAACCCAACCGCGCCATCAATTATGGCGCTTGGGGGATAAGCGAGTTTTACCAGGCTGGTGGGGGCACATAGTTTCGTCCGCCCTTATACAGTGATAAGGTTTCACCTTTTTCTACCCACGCCTTCTTCCTCCTTGCTCATCCATTCTCGCGCACTTGAGCTCCAGCGCCCAAGTCCACATCCTTCTCCTCAACTCTCTCCAAACATGTCCGGAGCGGGAGACAAGTGGATGGTCTCCTCCGTCATAGAGGGACACATCAAAAAACTACATGGGGCCGGATACTTAGCCGCGGATATCATGCATCGGCTGCCAACCGCGGGGCAGATCGTCCCTACCCCGGAACCTTACGAAAGGGTGGTTTTCCTCCCCCACTTCGTCCGCGAACTGGGGTTTCCCCTCCATCCATTCGTCCGCGGCCTTATGTTCTATTATGGGCTGGACTTTCATGATCTGGCCCCGAATTTCATCCTCAACATCTCGGCGTTCATCGTCGTGTGCGAGGCTTTCCTCCGCATCCGGCCCCACTTCGGCCTGTGGCTGAAGACCTTCAATATCAAGCCAAAGGTAGTAGGCGGCCAACAAGCAGAATGTGGCAGAGCCATGGTGGGCAAAATGCCCAACATTACATGGCTCGAGGGCTCCTTCGTGGAGACCATAAAGGGGTGGCAATCGGGGTGGTCCTACATCACCGAGCCGCGCGACACCAACTGGGTGGCGGCCCCCGAGTTTTGATCCGGAATCCCCACGCGGCTCACTTCTTGGAAGGAGAAGGGCCTTTCCTGGGGCTCATCGGTGGAGCTGGACGGACTCCAGAAGTGTATCCGGAACATGATAATCAAGAAACTTAAGCTTGTCAACATAGTCCAGGTCATGCTCTTCCGCCGGATCCTCCCATGTCAACAACGGGCTTTCAACTTATGGGAGTTCGACCCGGCCCAGCACCAGACTCTATGTGAGCTCTTCGACACGATGCATAAGGACGTCTAGAAGGCACTGTTCAAGGGCGCCGAGGTCCCTCCTTCTCTTACCGAGGACCGCGGGCTAAGCACGAAGCACTCTGCGAATCCGGTAAGTTCTGTACATCTGGTAGGGTATTTATTTCCCATAGCTTAACCATGTGCGGGGTCTGAGCTCCTATGCCTTTGATGGGACTAGGTGGAGACATCGGAGCAGATTAACTGTCCGGCCCCTCTGCCCGAAGACCCTGCAAACGCTCTCTTGACGGAGATGCGGACTCCGGCTCCTTATGAGGTGCCGGAGAAGACCAAGAAGAAGGCCACGGGAACCCGAAAAAGTTCCCGGCGCCAGGTGGTATCGGACTCATCGTCCGATAACTCCGAGACGCACTCCTCCCATGAAAACGAGGAGGAGGAAGATGAAGATTCTCCCCCTCCAGCCGGGGGAGACAAGAAAAGGAAGGCCGCCCCAACCGGGGAGGCTGAAGGGTCCAAGAAGGGAAGGACTCTCCTTCCGGACTGTTCCACCACTACTGCCGACGGTGAAGACGAGTGGTTACTCAGGGCGAAGCCCCTGGCGAAGTCGTAAGTATTCAGATACCAGAGTAACTCATAGCATACTTTTGTTGCACTGCTTCTCCTAACGTCGAATATGATTATGCAGTCCGCCCCGAGCCCGTATCGACGTATTCTCATTGGACCGTTCCTTGGACTCGTCGGATATGAATAGTGATACACTTCCAACCGCCTCCTCTCCTCGCCCTAGGGACGATGTCGAGGTACTGTCTCAAGGGGCACCGAGCCGGGGGGGAGATAGTCCCGGAGGCGCCTCAAGGCGAACTTCTGGACTCTAGGCGCGAAGGGAGCAAGACTCCCAAGGGCTCCAAGTTCGGCCCCCAGCCGAACGCCGCGTCGGAACCTCCAGTGGTTCCGGACTCCGGCAGGCGGCCCCCTTCCAAGAGGGGAAAGCCGCCTGTGCCGGTGACCTCTGTCCATCCAAAGGCACCGGACAACCTGCTGGGAGTGCTTCATGGCGCTTCCATCGACGAAAAGCACCGCACTATTATGAGTGCGGTGATCAAGAAGGTTTAGTCCGCCAAGAGTGGACTGACTGAAGCCTATGCCAGTCTTCTAACAGGCTTTGAGGTAAGTGCTTAAAATATAGGAAAATATTACCGCATAGACAGTAGCCCCTGATGCTCTGTTTGGTGTTCACAAAGAAAGCCGAATAGAGGATTAAATAATATCTGCAGGAGTCTAATACAAGCATGTCTATATGCGTATGCAGGCTTCGCTGCTGACCTCTGTCGCACTGACTGTGGAGGTCGCTGCATTGAAGCAGAACCTCGAGCGGTCCGAGAAAGAGCTCGGCCTTGCCAAGAGGCAGCTCGAGGAGAGCAAAGGTAAGTAATACCTTGTCTATATATATATATATATATATATATATATATATATATATATATATAAGATGCGGTTGCAAAAATGATAGGATCATCATGGATGTGCCAGGGGCCACGACCGAAGTGGCGACCCTGAAGCAAGCGATGTCCGAGGCCGAAAACAAAGCGGCCAAGGAGCGCACCGAGTGGGAGAAACAAGAGGCATGGGTGGGCGAGGTGCAGCAAGAGCTCCAGACTCTCGTGAAGAAGCATGAGACTTTGGAGCTTGACTCGAAGATGCGAGAGTCCGAGCTTGCCGCGGCCCTCGAGAACACAAAGCATGCCAAGGCTGAATCCCAAAAGGCCCTCCAGGAAATTGAGGCGATGAGGAAGATAGCGGCGGGTAAGGCATTCATTATGCAAAGCAAGTATGTGAAAGTAAATTACTTGTTACTTACTCGAGTCCGGAGCTCTCTAGGAGTGTTCGCAGATTTGCCCCATAGTGTGTCGGATGTCGCAAAGTACTACCAGGCCGAGGAGGGAAGCTCGACGGAGAAGTTGTTCTGGTCTCAGTATACTGGGACCAAACATTCGATGCCTGTGAGCGACCAGCTGAAGCAACTGGTCGAACTGCCCAAGGCAGCCAAACAGGCCATGAGGGGTTTTATAGTCCGGATGTGGCCTGGCGACTCCCTTCCCAACAGCTACTTCGGCCTGGTGAGGCGGCTTGTGGATGCCTGCCCACGGCTGGAAGTCATAAAGCGGTCCTTCTGCATCGAAGGTGCACGCCGGGCTTTTGCCCGTGCGAAGGTGCACTGGGCCAAGATGGATGCCGAGAAGCTGGTGAAGGAGGGGCCGCCGCAGGGCAAGGAGCATCGCCACCCTGAAATGTATTATGAGGGTGTCCTGAAGGGTGCCCGTCTTGTGGCGGACGAGTGTGCGAAGGATGTAATTTTTGAATGAACTTGCTCGTGTGATCTTGTATTATGAAAACTTGTTCATATGCGCTATGCAACGCTTCTTTGAATTTAAAATATTACCTTCTGTGCGGCTGTTTATCAAATCTGAGAGAAGGCCAGTCGTCGGCTTCTGCCCCCATGCCACGAGTGCTGGGGTGTTCGGGATAAATCTGAGCACTCTTTTTCCCATTGTTGGGTCCTTCTAGGGAGCTGCTCAGCGCAACGAACAAGGCAATCGGACTATGATGCTTTATCACTCTCACTTAGCCATAGAAGTCTACAATTTTAAATTTTGGTGAAGCCCCTAGTATTCGGAAGGCCGAATTCGGGGCGCTATACATGCCTAAGCCGGACAAAGACAACTCCTCGCCCTAAGCGGCATAAGTCTTTAGGGACTCGAGACCTCTCGAACAGCGACCAGCTCTCGCCTTATCATGACAGTCAATTTTAGCTTTCTCTACTGAGGTGCTTGCCCGGATGAACCGGGGCACAATCGCAGTAGTTCTCCCAGTGCTACCTTAGCCGATATAGCGAAACGTAAGGTACCAAAACATGGGAGTCGGGCAAACCCAACTATTGACCCAAGACATGATTCGGAGCTGATGCATATAATGCTATAAGTTCGGGGTGCCGCACTGTCGAAAGTGTTCGGATTTCTCACGCCGTATTATGGGGTACGCTTAAGCCCCTGGCGTATTAGCCGTACCAGAGTGTACGGGTGCTGAATGTCATGAATGAACAAATATATATATATATATATATATAAAAGAATAGAGAATGCGGTAATAGTTTAGTGCTATGCATTGTTTACTCAAAAAGGTGCGTCAAAGCAGAATGATACAAGTAGTGCGATAAGCAAAAAGTAGGACTATTTGACATGTCCCTTCCAAGGGGAAGCTAAGGAATGGTATTTAAATAAGGTATTTCACTCGTTATCAGAGACCACCTGGGAGTTCCATGGTGCAACGTAGCTTTCTGCCTCCTTGGTTGTTGTATCATGTGTTCGGCAATCGTACTGCCGGACGGGGTTTCCAGAGAGTAAAGTCCTGAAAGAGAAAAATAACAAAGCGGGAAGCCCCTAGTGCGGTTGAGCCGCGTTTTGGGGCGTGCTGTAGTCGTGCCCCCCACCTATGCCCATGGTATTTTCAATGCGTAATTATGTACGCGTGGCACGGATTTCGCCGTTTGGATGGGACTAGGGTGGGGGCCGCATTGCTATGCGAGCTCGGAACGTGCCAGGCGGTCTTGTTGCAGATTACTCCGGGCGCGCTTGACGGTGTCCGGGTGTTTAATCACCGAAATGGTGGATTGCCTGAAGAGGCTGCTTTGTGCTTCTGCTGTGAGGGCCGCAGTGTGCTCCTCCGTGCGGAGAGAGCGCTGTGTGTTTCCATTGACTATGATGACTCCCTGATACATCTCCAACGTATCTATAATTTTTTATTGCTCCATGCTATATTATCTACTGTTTTGGACTATATTGGGCTTTATTTTCCACTTTTATATTATTTTTGGGACTAACCTATTAACCAGAGGCCCAGCGCAGAATTGTTGTTTTTTGCCTATTTCAGTGTTTCGAAGAAACGGAATATCAAACGGAGTCCAAACGGAATAAAATCTTCGGGAACATGATTTTCTCACCGAACGTGATCCAGGAGACTTGGACCCTGCTCCAAGGAATGAAAGAGGTGGTCACGAGGGTGGGGGCACCCCCCCAGGGCACGCCCCCCCTGCCTCGTGGGCCCCTCGTTGCTCCTCCGGCGTACTTCTTCCTCCCATATATACACACGTACCCCCAAACGATCAGAAGAGGAGCCAAAAACCTAATTCCACCGCCACAACTTTCTGTATCCACGAGATCCCATCTTGGGGCCTGTTCTGGAGCTCCGCCGGAAGAGGGCCGTCATCACGGAGGGCTTCTACATCATCCTAGCCCCTCCGATGAAGTGTGAGTAGTTTACCTCAGACCTTCAGGTCCATAGTTAGTAGCTAGATGGCTTCTTCTCTCTCTTTGAATCTCAATACAAAGTTCTCCCCCTCTCTTGTGGAGATCTATTCGATGTAATCTCCTTTTTGTGGTGTGTTTGTTGAGACCGATGAATTGTGGGTTTATGATCAAGTCTATCTATGAATAATATTTGAATCTTCTTTGAATTCTTTTATGTATGATTGGTTATCTTTGCAAGTCTCTTCGAATTATCCATTTGGTTTGGCCAACTAGATTGGTAGTTCTTGCCATGGGAGAAGTGCTTAGCTTTGGGTTCGATCTTGCGGTGTCCTTACCCGGTGACAGAAGTGGCAGCAAGGCACGTATTGTATCGTTGCCATCGAGGATAACAAGATGGGGTTTATTTCATATTGCATGAATTTATCTCTCTACATCATGTCATCTTGCTTAGGGCGTTACTCTATTTTTAACTTAATACTCTAGATGCATGCTGGATAGCAGTCGATGAGTGGAGTAATAGTAGTAGATGCAGAATCATTTCCATCTACTTGTCATGGACGTGATGCCTATATACATGATCATGCCTAGATATTCTCATAACTATGCTCAATTCTGTCAATTGCTCAACAGTAATTTGTTCACCCACCGTAGAATACTTATGCTCTTGAGAGAAGCCACTAGTGAAACCTATGGCCCCTGGGTCTATTCTCATTATATTAATCTCCATCACTTTAATCTTGCTTTGCTTTTTTACTTTGCCTTTAATTTTTACTTTGCATCTTTATACCAAAAAATACCAAAAATATTATATCTATCAGATCTCACTCTCGTAAGTGACCGTGAAGGGATTGACAACCCCTAACCACGTTGGTTGCGAGTAGCTATCGTTTTGTGCAGGTACGAGGGACTTGAGCGTGGCCTCCTACTGGATTGATACCTTGGTTCTCAAAAACTGAGGGAAATACTTACGCTACTCTGCTGCATCATCCCTTCCTCTTCGGGGAAAACCAACGCAAGCTCAAGACGTAGCAAGAAAGATTTCTGGCGCCGTTGCCGGGGAGTCTACGCAAAAAGTCAACATACCAAGTACCCATCACAATCCCTATCTCTCGCATTACATTATTTGCCATTTGCCTCTCGTTTTCCTCTCCCCCCAATTCACCCTTGCCGTTTTATTCACCCTCTCTCTCTCTCTCTCTATCCTCCCTCTCTATTTGCCTCTTGTTTGCTCGTGTGTTAGATTGCTTGTTTGTCGCGATGGCTCAAGATAATACTAAATTGTGTGACTTCACCAATACCAATAATAATGATTTCCTTAGCACTCCGATTGCTCCTCTTACCGATGCTGAATCTTGTGAAATTCATACTGCTTTGTTGAATCTTGTTATGAAAGATCAATTCGTCGGCCTTCCTAGTGAAGATGCCGCTACTCATCTGAATAGCTTCGTTGATTTATGTGATATGCAAAAGAAAAAAGATGTCGATAATGATGTTGTTAAATTGAAGCTATTTCCTTTTTCGCTTAGAGATCGTGCTAAAGCTTGGTTTTCGTCTTTGCCTAAGAATAGTATTGATTCATGGAACAAGTGCAAAGATGCTTTTATCTCTAAGTATTTTCCTCCTGCTAAGATCATCTCTCTTAGAAACGATATTATGAACTTTAAACAACTTGATCATGAACATGTTGCACAAGCTTGGGAGAGAATGAAATTAATGATACATAATTGCCCTACTCATGGTTTGAATTTGTGGATGATTATACAAAAATTTTATGCCGGATTGAATTTTTCTTCTAGAAATCTTTTAGATTCGGCCGCGGGAGGCACTTTTATGGAAATCACTTTAGGAGATGCTACTAAACTCCTAGATAATATTATGGGTAATTATTCTCAATGGCATACTGAAAGAACTTCTAATAAAAAAAGTGCATGCGATAGAAGAAATCAATGTGTTGAGTGGAAAGATGGATGAACTTATGAAATTATTTGCTACTAAGAGTGTTTCTTCTGATCCTAATGATATGCCTTTGTCTACTTTGATTGAGAATAACAATGAATCTATGGATGTGAATTTTGTTGGTAGGAATAATTTTGGTAACAACGCTTACAGAGGGAATTTTAATCCTAGGCCATATCCTAGTAATCCTTCTAATAATTATGGTAATTCCTACAACAACTCTTATGGAAATTATAATAAGATGCCCTCTGAATTTGAGAATAGTGTTAAAGAATTTATGAATTCACAAAAGAATTTTAATGCTTTGCTTGAGGATAAATTGCTTAAAGTTCATGATTTGGCTAGAAACGTTGATAGAATTTCTCTTGAGGTTGATTCTTTAAAGCTTAGATCTATTCCTCATAAACATGATATCAATGAGTCTCTCAAAGCCATGAGAATTTCCATTGATGAGTGCAAGGAAAGAACCGCTAGGATGCGTGCTTCCAAACATGCCTTTATTAAAGCGTGTTCCTCCAATTCCTATGAAAATCAAGATGAAGATTTAAAAGTTATTGATGTGTCCCCTATTAAATCTTTATTTTGCAATATGAATCTTGATGAAACTAAATATGATCTTCCTTTACCTAGAAGGCGTTCTAAAAATTCAGAGTATTTGGATCTTAATGATGAAATTGATGAAAGTGGGATTGAAAGAAATAAAAATCTAGATGTTGCTAAACCCACTATATTGGATTTCAAGGAATTTAATTATGAAAGTTGCTCTTTAATTGATTGTATTTCCTTGTTGCAATCCGTGCTAAATTCTCCACATGCTTATAGTCAAAATAAAGCCTTCACCGAACATATTGTTGATGCCTTGATGCAATCTTATGAAGAAAAACTTGAGTTGAAAGTTTCTATCCCTAGAAAACTCTATGATGAGTGGGAACCAACTATTAAAATTAAAATTAAAGATCATGAGTTTTATGCTTTGTGTGATTTGGGTGCTAGTGTCTCTACTATTCCCAAGACTTTGTGTGATTTGCTAGATTTCCGTAATTTTGATGATTGCTCTTTAAACTTGCATCTTGCGGATTCCACTATTAAGAAACCTATGTGAAGGATTAATGATGTTCTTATTTTTGCAAATAGGAATTATGTGCCCATAGATTTCATTGTTCTTGATATAGATTGCAGTCCTTCTTGCCCTATTATTCTTGGTAGACCTTTCCTTAGAACGGTTGGTGCGATTATTGATATGAAGGAAGGGAATATTAGATTTCAATTTCCATTAAAAAGGGCATGGAACACTTTCCTAGAAAGAAAATAAAATTACCATATGAAAGTATCATGAGATCCACTTATGGATTGCCTACCAAAGATGGCAATACCTAGATCTATCCTCGCTTTTATGCCTAGCTAGGGGCGTTAAACGATAGCGCTTGTTGGGAGGCAACCCAATTTTATTTTTATTCCTTGCTTTTTGCTCCTGTTGAGTAATAAATAAATTATTTAGCCTCTGTTTTGGTTGTGTTTTTTGTATTTAATTAGTGTTTGTGCCAAGTAGAACCGTTGGGAAGACTTGGGGAAAGTCTTGTTGAACTTGCTGTAAAAAACAGAAACTTTAGCGCTCACGAGAACTGCTGTAATTTTTATTTGAAGAGTGATATTTAGCTAATTATTTTAGAAGATGATTAATAGATAAATTCCTCACGTCCATCAATTTATTTTAGAATTTTTGGGGTTCCAGATCTTGCGCTAGCTACAGATTACTACAGACTGTTCTGTTTTTGACAGATTCTGTTTTTCGTGTGTTGTTTGCTTATTTTGATGAATTTATGGCTAGTAAAATAGTTTATAATCCATAGAGAAGTTGGAATACAGTAGTTTTAACACCAATATAAATAAAGAATGAGTTCATTACAGTACCTTTAAGTGGTCTTTTGTTTTGTTTCGCTAACGGAGCTCACGAGTTTTCAATTTTGAGTTTTGTGTTGTGAAGTTTTCAAGTTTTAGGTGAATTCTTTTGATGGATAATGGAACAAGGAGTGGAAATAGCCTAAGATTGGGGAGGCCCATGGTACCCCCAATATAATCCAAGGACACCAAAAAGTCAAAGCTTGGGGATGCCCCGGAAGGCATCCCCTCTTTCGTCCACTTCCATCGGTAATTTACTTGGTGCTATATTTTTATTCACCAACATGATATGTGTTTTGCTTGGAGCGTCTTGTATTATTTGTGTCTTTGTGTCTTAGTATGCCACAATCATACTTGCTGTACACACCTTTTGAGAGAGCCATACATGAATTAAAATTTGATAGAATACTCTATGTGCTTCACTTATATCTTTTGAGCTAAGTAATTTTTCTCTATGCGCTTCACTTATATCTTTTGAGCTAAGTAGTTTTGCTCTATGTGCTTCACTTATATCTTTTGAGCTAGATAATTTTGCTCTATGTGCTTCATTTATATCTTTCGAGCGTTATAATTTTGCTCTATGTGCTTCACTTAAATCTTTTAGAGCACGGTGGTGGATTTGTTTTAAAGAAACTATTGATATCTCATGCTTCAGTTAAATTATTTTGAGAGTCTCTTAATAGCATGGTAATTTGCTTAATAATAATATGCTTGGTATTCAAAATTTGTGCAACTTTCTTTTGAGTGTGTTGAATACTAATAAAATATTGAAGCATGATAATTGTTTTGAGATATGGAGGTGCTAATATTCAAGTCATGCTAGTTGAGTAGTTGTGAATTTAAAGAATACTTGTGTTAAAGTTTGTGATTCCCGTAGCATGCACGTATGGTGAACCGTTATATGACGAAGTCGGAGCATGATTTATTTATTAATTGTCTTCCTTATGAGTGGCGGTCGGGGACGAGCGATGGTTTTTTCCTACCAATCTATCCCCCTAGGAGCATGCGCATAATACTTTGCTTTGATAACTTCTAAGATTTTTGCAGCAAGTATATGAGTTCTTTATGACTAATGTTGAGTCCATGGATTATACGCACTCTCACCCTTCCACCTTTTCTAGCCTCTCTAATACCGCGCACCATTCGCCAGTATCATACACCTACCATATACCTTCCTCAAAACAGCCACCATACCTACATATTATGGCATTTCCATAGCCATTCCGAGATATATTGCCATGCAACTTTCCACAATCTAGTTCATCATGACACATTCATCATTGTCATATTGCTTAGCATGATCATGTAGTTGACATAGTATTTGTGGCAAAGCCACCGTTCATAATTCTTTCATACTTGTCACTCTTGATTCATTGCATATCCCGGTACACCGCCGGAGGCATCCATATAGAGTCATACTTTGTTTTAGAATCGAGTTGTAATCATTGAGTTGTAAATAAATAAAAGTGTGATGATCATCATTCAATAGAGCATTGTCCCAAAAAAAGAGAAAGGCCAAAGAAAAAAAAGAGGCCCAAAAAAAGGGGGGCAATGCTACTATCCCTTCTTTCCACACTTGTGCTTCAAAATAGCACCATGATATAGCGAGTCTCATATATTGTGCTTCAAAGTAGCACCATGTTCTTCATATAGAGAGTCTCATATGTTGTCACTTTCATATACTAGTGGGAATTTTACATTAAAGAACTTGGCTTGTATATTCCAATGATGGGCTTCCTCAAAATTGCCCTAGGTCTTCGTGAGCAAGCAAGTTGGATGCACACCCACTTAGTTTCTTTTTGAGCTTTCATACATTTATAGCTCTAGTGCATCCGTTGCATGGCAATCCCTACTCACACACATTGATATTATTAATGGGAATCTCCATAGCCCGTTGATACGCCTAGTTGATGTGAGACCATCTTCTCCTTTTTGTCTTCTCCACAACCACCGTTCTATTCCACCTATAGTGCTATATCCATGGCTCACGCTCATGTATTGCGTGACGATTGAAAAAGTTTTGAAAAATTTAGAGTATGAAACAATTGCTTGGCTTGTCATCGGGGTTGTGCATGATTTAAATACTTTGTGTGGTGAAGATGTAGCATAACCAGACTATATGATTTTGTAGGGATAACTTTCTTTGGCCATGTTATTTTGAGAAGACATAATTGCTTTGTTAGCATGCTTGAAGTATTATTATTTTTATGTCAATATAAACTTTTGTCTTGAATCTTTCTAATCTGAATATTCATACCACAATTAAGAAGATTTGCATTGAAATTATGC
This sequence comes from Triticum monococcum, assembly GCA_034509565.1. Lineage (NCBI taxonomy): Eukaryota > Viridiplantae > Streptophyta > Magnoliopsida > Poales > Poaceae > Triticum > Triticum monococcum. The sequence continues at coordinate 144,831,759 of CM067846.1, read as the reverse complement.
CAAGTAGCACTCCGCATCAAAAATTCTCTTTTTACCATTTACCTACTCGAGGACGAGCAGGAATTAAGCTTGGGGATGCCTGATACGTCTCCAATGTATCTATAATTTTTGATTGCTCCATGCTATATTATCTACTGCTTTGGACTATATTGGGATTTATTTTCCACTTTTATATTATTTTTGGGACTAACCTATTAACCGGAGGCCCAGCCCAGAATTGCTGTTTTTTTTGCCTATTTCACTGTTTCGAAGAAACGGAATATCAAACGGAGTCCAAACGGAATAAAATCTTTGGGAACGTGATTTTCTCACCAAACGTGATCAAGGAGACTTGGACCCTGCTCCAAGGAACAAAAGAGGCGGTCACGAGGGTGGCCCCCCCTAGGGCGCGCCCCCTGCCTCGTGGGCCCCTCGTTGCTCCTCCGGCGTACTTCTTCCTCCTATATATACACACGTACCCCCAAACGATCAGAAGAGGAGCCAAAAACCTAATTCCACCGCCGCAACTTTCTGTATCCACGAGATCCCATCTTGGGGCCTGTTCTGGAGCTCCGCCGGAAGAGGGCCATCATCACGGAGGGCTTCTACATCATCCTAGCCCCTCCGATGAAGTGTGAGTAGTTTACCTCAGACCTTCGGGTCCACAGTTAGTAGCTAGATGGCTTCTTCTCTCTCTTTGAATCTCAATACAAAGTTCTCCCCCTCTCTTGTGGAGATCTATTCGATGTAATCTTCTTTTTGCGGTGTGTTTGTTGAGACCGATGAATTATGGGTTTATGATCAAGTCTATCTATGAATAATATTTGAATCTTCTCTGAATTCTTTTATGTATGATTGGTTATCTTTGCAAGTCTCTTCGAATTATCTGTTTGGTTTGGCCAACTAGATTGGTAGTTCTTGCCAGGGAGAAGTGCTTAGCTTTGGGTTCGATCTTGCGGTGTCCTTACCCAGTGAAAGCAGGGGCAGCAAGGCACGTATTGTATTGTTGCCATCGAGGATAACAAGATGGGTTTTATTTCATATTGCATGAATTTATCTCTCTACATCATGTCATCTTGCTTAAGGCGTTACTCTGTTTTTAACTTAATACTCTAGATGCATGCTGGATAGCGGTCAATGAGTGGAGTAATAGTAGTAGATGCAGAATCGTTTCGAGCTACTTGTCACGGACGTGATGCCTAGATACATGATCATGCCTAGATATTCTCAAACTATGCTCAATTATGTCAATTGCTCAACAGTAATTTGTTCACCCACCGTAGAATACTTATGCTCTTGAGAGAAGCCACTAGTGAAACCTATGGCCCCCGGGTCTATTCTCATTATATCAATCTCCATCACTTTAATCTTGCTTTGCTTTTTTACTTTGCCTTTACTTTTTACTTTGAATCTTTATACCAAAAATACCAAAAATATTATATCTATCAGATCTCACTCTCGTAAGTGACCGTGAAGGGATTGACAACCCCTAATCGCGTTGGTTGCGAGTAGCTATCGTTTTGTGCAGGTGCGAGGGACTTGAGTGTGGCCTCCTACTGGATTGATACCTTGGTTCTCAAAAACTGAGGGAAATACTTACGCTACTCTGCTGCATCATCCCTTCCTCTTCGAGGAAAACCAACGCAAGCTCAAGACGTAGCACCCCCCGAGGGCCTGGCATCTTGAGCTTGAGGTATGCATAATGCGGTGCCGCATTAAATCTCGCAAATGCGGTTTGCTCAAGCAGTGCGTGATAGCCACTGCGGAATGGGACTATATCGAAGATTAACTCCTCGCGTCGGAAGTTATCCGGGGATTCGAAGACCACTTCCAGTGTGACTGAGCCTGTGCAATGTGCCTCTACACCTGGTATGACGCCTTTGAAGGTCGTTTTTGTGGGTTTTATCCTTGAGGGGTCTATACCCATTTTGCACACTTTGTCCTGATAAACCAGGTTCATGCTGTTGTCGCCGCCCATAAGGACTCGAGGGAGGTGAAATCTGTCGATGATTGGGTCTAGGACCAGTGCGGCGAATCCGCCATGACGGATACTAGTGGGGTGGTCCCTGCGATCGAAGGTGATCGGACAGGAGGACCATGGGTTGAACTTTGGGGCGACTGGCTCCAATGCATATACGTCCCTAAGCGCACGCTTCCGCTCCTCCTCGTCATCACTATGTAACCCCTTATCTTTGTTTTCGGCATTTAACTTGCCAGCCCGCTTGAACACCCAACAATCCCTGTTGGTGTGGTTGGCTGGCTTGTCGGGGGTGCCGTGTATTTGACACGAGCGATCGAGTATACGGTCCAGACTGGACGGGCCCGGAGTGCTTCTTTTGAATGGATTTTCCGCTGACCGGGTTTAGAGCCTCTAAATCCGGCATTGACTATCGTATCCTCGGTATTGTCGCTGTTGATGCGGTGCTTGTGTTTGTTGCGACGTGACCTGCCATTGCCATCCTTGGTATCCGAAGTACCATGGTTCTTTGATATATTATTGCTGCGAGCCAGCCAGCTGTCCTCTCCCGCGCAAAAGCGGGTCATGAGTGTAGTGAGGGCTGCCATAGATTTTGGCTTTTCCTGGCCAAGGTGCCAGGCGAGCCACTCGTCGCGGATGTTGTGCTTAAAAGCTGCTAGGGCCTCTACATCCGGATAGTCGACGATTTGATTTTTCTTTGTCAGGAACCATGTCCAGAATTGCCTGGCCGATTCCTCCGGATGCTGAATTATGTGGCTCAAGTCATCGGCATCTGGTGGTCGCACATAAGTGCCCTGGAAGTTGTCGAGGAATGCGGCTTCCAGACCTTCCCAACATCCAATGGATTCTGCTGGCAGGCTGTTGAGACAATGCCGAGCTGGTCCTTTAAGCTTGAGTGGGAGGTATTTGATGGCGTGTAGATCGTCACCGCGGGCGATGTGGATGTGCAGGAGGAAGTCCTCGATCCATACCGCATGATCTGTTGTGCCATCGTATGATTCGATATTTATGGGTTTGAAACCCTCTGGGATTTGGTGATCCATTACTTCGTCTGTGAAGCATAGGGGGTGTGCGGCGCCTCTGTACTGGGCTATGTCGCGACGCAGCTCAAATGAGTCTTGTCTGCTGTGTTCGGCCCGGCCGGATTTACTTTTACTGTATCCAGTGTGACGGTTATCGTCTCGCATAGTGGCGCGCCCTCGTGATCCGTAGATCAATTTTGCGTGTTTTGCTTTGTGCTCCAATATGTCTCGCAGGTCTAGCGTGTTTCCCCGTGCCTTGACATTTTTATTTGAGTGGCGTCGGGGTGCGGGCTGAGCTTTTGGCTGAAATGCCTCTCTGTCGCGGCCACGAGGTGGCCGATCAGCCGCGTCATACGCTGGAGATGTAGGTTTTAATGCTTCCTCCTCCAGTCGGGGTAGCAACCTGCGCTTTGGGTAACTCTTGGAGGGGCATTCGAGTTCATATTCCTCGGACGCAAGGACTTCAGTCCATCTGTCAGCTAGCAAATCTTGATCAGCTTGAAGCTGTTGTTGCTTTTTCTTAAGGCTATTTGCCGTGGCTATAAGCCGGCGCTTGAAGTGCTCTTCCTCGATGGGATCCTCAGGCACGACAAATTCGTTATCGTCGAGGCTTGCTGAGGGAGTCCTGGATTAGGGGGTGTCTAGATGGCCGGACTATACCTTCAGCCGGACTCCTGGACTATGAAGATACAAGATCGAACACTCCGTCCCGTGTCCGGAAGGGACTTTCCTTGGCGTGGAAGGCAAGCTTGGCGATGCGGATATTTAGATCTCCTACCATTATAACCGACTCTATGTAACCCTAACCCTATCCGGTGTCTATATAAACCGGAGAGTTTTAGTCCGTAGGACAACATACACATCAACAATCATACCATAGGCTAGCTTCTAGGGTTTAGCCTCCTCGATCTCGTGGTAGATCTACTCTTGTAATACCCATATCATCAATATTAATCAAGCAGGACGTAGGGTTTTACCTCCATCGAGAGGGCCCGAACCTAGGTAAAACTTCGTGTCCCTTGCCTCATGTTACCATCCGGCCTAGATGCACAGTTCGGGACCCCCTACCCGAGATCCGCCGGTTTTGACACTGACATTGGTGCTTTCATTGAGAGTTCCTCTGTGTCGTCGCCATCAGGAAGGATGCCTCGCCCCGTCTTTAAAGACGGCACCGTGGCTAAGGGAGCTTTGGCTGTCGGCCAAACCCTCCGGCTAGGTGGTTTTCTTATGACCGCCTGTTCGGCTTCTGCGCCGACGATGACCTCTCGAGCCATCGAAAACAATCTTCACGTCAGCTCGGAACTCGCCGAGCAGTTAGATCCAATGGAGCTCTCCTCCATAAACGAGCTCTTGGATCGCTTCGCCGCCCTAGGAGTCGCTACGGATTACGACCAGATTGGGCCTAAACCCGATCTAAGAGAGATTAACTCTCCCCAAGTCACCCATCACATTGCCATGGTAGAGGGACAGTGCAGCGACCCTTCGTCTATCTTAAGGACTTGCTATGTACGGATTCCCGATTCCTCCAAGCTGGATACCCGCGGAGGGGAGGATATCACTCAAAACCTGAACTTAGAGTCAGGCGACGGGCTGGATTCATTAGAGAACACCCAGGGATCCAAATTTTCGAGTTCGGAAATTCCTCAGCCTCTGAGCCTCAGACGGGGTGAGGCTTCGGATTTAACTCCACCCACCCACCCCAACATAAGTGATCTATCCAAAATCAGGCAAGAGCCCGACGAAACAGTACATCATTACTGGGCCAGATTCATCCTGGTTAAGAACAGGCTAAGGGACTGCCGCGAGGAAGACACAATCTCAATCTTCTGCAATAATTGCACGGACAAGGCAATACTCAACGCCATAAGTCGCCGTGATACTACACGCTTCGCTGACTTGGCGTCCATTGTACGAAAGTACTGTGCCATGGAAAGCGCCTGGAAAACCAAAATAAAATTTTGGGACAATCTGGCCCTAAATACAAACCCAGTCCAAAATAAAAGGGTGCATCATAACCAGACACCCGGGTCAAATACCAAAAAGGAAAAACCCTCTACAGGGCATGGAACCGTACTGGAAGGATGGCTTAATGGACCCTATAAAATTCGCAGTACAGAGGACGCCACACCAACTCATAGCCTTAGAGCATGTTGGATACTCCGGCAGGTGGCCAAAATTGGCGAAAACCTCCTAATTTCGAAGGCCACAGAAAGCCACCCCAGAGACACCAATACGGTATTAACAGTCTTCGAAACTTTCGCATCAAATAATATGCGAAAAAGGACACTCCGTAGCCTTGCCAAAGTCTACCAAGTAGCAACAATAAACCCATGGAGTGACACGGCTATTACCTTTAACGCCAGTGATGAACCTAAATTCCGAACAGCCCGAGCACCAGCCGCATTGGTCCTCAGTCCAATAGTGGACGACTTTCATCTTACCAAGGTACTCATGGACGGCGGCAGCAGATTGAACCTCATTTACGAGGAAACCCTTCAAAAAATGGAAATAGACTGGAACCGCATTGAGCGAAGCAGCACAACCTATAGAGGAATAATCCCCAGTCGGGAAGCGCGCTGTACAGGAAAAATCACACTAGATGTGGTGTTCGGCACGCCGGATAATTACAGGTCCGAAGAGATCACGTTCCATGTGGCTCCGTTCAGCAGCGGTTATGACGCTCTGCTAGGGCGGGAAGCATTTACAATCTTCCAAGCAATACCCCATTACGGGTACATGAAGCTCAAGATGCCCGGGCCTAACGGGATCATCACTCTCGCTAGTGATCCGAACATAGCACTCCGTGCCGAAAACAAGACAGCCGCACTGGCCCTCGAGGCACTATCCGAAGCCCTAGCAGCTGAGGAACTGACTGCGCTGCGCTCTATGGTGAATAGGGATGATGTGGTACTCGACAAAAGATCCAAGTCCACCTCCTTTAAACCGGCGGACGAAATAGTCAAATTCCAAGTCCATCCAACGGACCCAAATAAAACAGCTTCCATCGGGGCACAGTTAAACCCTGATGTAGACGCCGCACTGCGAGAGTTCCTACGAGAAAACTGGGACATTTTTGCCTGGCACCCTTCAGACATGCCAGGAATCCCACGCAGGCTGGCCGAGCACAGCTTAAATATCCAAACAGGATTCAAACCTGTCAAACAGGCTCTTCGGCGTTTTTCCGAACCTAAGAGACAGGCTATGGGAGAGGAGCTAGCAAAGCTATTGGAGGCGGGATTCATCAGAGATATAAAACATCCGGACTGGCTAGCAAACCTGGTGGTGGTACCAAAGACGGACAAATCCTGGCGCCTGTGCGTTGATTTTAAAGACCTTAACAAGGCTTGCCCAAAGGATCCCTTCCCCCTCCCCGCATCGCTCAAATTATCGATGCTACCGCAGGACACGATTCGTTGTGTTTCCTCGACGCATATTCCGGCTACCATCAAATCAAGATGGCAGAATCAGACCAAGCCGCAATGGCATTTATCACACCATACAGCCCATTCTGCTTCAACACAATGCCCTTCGGGCTCAAAAACACCGGCGCAACATATCAGCGCATGATTCAGACATGTCTGGCAAGCCAGATCAGCAAAACAGTGGAGGCATATGTAGATGATGTGGCCGTCAAAACAAGACATGTCGAATCTCTAGTAGACGACTTGAGGCTCACATTTGATAACCTCCGAACATACGACATCAAGCTCAACCCGGAAAAATGCGTTTTCGGCGTTCCAACCGGAAAGCTCTTGGGATTCATTGTATCCGGTAGAGGAATCGAAGCAAATCCAGCCAAGATCCGAGCTCTGTCGCAACTGGATATCCCAAAGGACCTCAAACAAATACAAAAGTTAAGCGGATGCGTGGCGGCTCTAAGCCGCTTTATCTCCCGCTTGGGAGAAAAGGCCCTACCCCTTTACCGCCTCCTTCGGCGCACCGAACACTTCGAATGGATGGATGCAGCCACGGCCGGACTCAAGGAAATAAAAGCCATAATGGAAACAAACCCAGTCCTGGCCATGCCAAATATTGGCGAACCAATGCTATTATACATTGCAGCAACACATCAGGTTGTAAGCGCAGTGCTCGTCGTCGAACGAGAAGCGGACGGACACAAATTCCCCCTTCAAAAGCCGGTCTATTATGTGTCCACTGTCCTCACTCCTTGCAAATCACGGTACCTGCATTATCAAAAGATCGCGTACGCGGTATTCATGGCATCCCGGAAGCTACGACACTACTTTCAAGAGTGTTCAATAACAGTAGCCTCGGAAGTACCACTTAACGATATTATAAACAACCGTGACGCAACGGGCCGGATTGCAAAATGGGCCATTGAGCTCCTCCCGTTCGACATAACTTATAAGCCACAGCGAGCCATCAAGTCGCAAGTCTTGGCCGACTTCGTCGTAGAATGGACGGAGGCCGAACTCCCTAAAGAGTACGACACATATTCAAATTGGATCATGCATTTGGACGGCTCCAAGATGTTGGCCGGACTGGGGGCTGGCGTCGTTTTGACGTCCCCCACAGGAGACACAGTTCAATACGTACTCCATATTATGTACACGGACTCCAACAACGCAGCCGAATATGAGGCCCTTTTACATGGTCTCCGGATGGCAGTATCCATGGGCATTCAACGCCTAGAGGTGGGCGGGGACTCGAACCTCGCAATATCCCAAATAAATGGAGACTTCGATGCCAAGGATCCAAAAATGGCAGCTTACCGCAGTGCCGTCCTAAAAATGTTAGCTTGGTTCGAGGGGCTTGAATTTCACCATATAGCCCGGGAAAATAATCAGGCGGCAAATGTCCTGGCACGCATCGGCGCAAAACGCGATGTAGTCGCCCCCAACATCTTCTTGGAAAGGCTGTTCAAGCCATCCGTAGTGTGGGAAGGGGAGCCGAACAATAACACCCCGGACCCAACCGCATTGCCCGACACCGAACATTCTGACACAATCGGAGGCTCTGCCAATGAAATAACACCTTCAGCCCACGCAATAATGGCCGTCATCGCCCCGTGGACAGACCATTCCTCGCCTACCTCACTAGGCAGGAACTCCTCGAGGACCAAAATGAGGCACGCTACATAGTGCGGCGATCCAAAGCCTACAGAGTCCACGAGGGAGAGCTCTATAAGAAAAGCACTACCGGAGTCCTTCAAAGGTGCATCTCCGAAGAGGAGGGGTGGAACCTCCTGGCTGAAATTCATGCCGGACTGGGCGGTCATCATGCTGCAGCTCAGTCCCTTGTAAGCAAGGCCTTCCGTACAGGCTTTTATTGGCCGACGGCCCGGGCAGATGCTCAGGACTTAGTCCAACGATGCACCGGTTGTCAGCTCTTTGCAAACCAAAGCCATATGCCACCCACCACCCTCCAAACTATCCCCATTACTTGGCCCTTCGCGGTCTGGGGGCTTGACATGGTTGGACCCCTTAAAGGCGGAACCCACAAGCAAAAATACTTACTGGTCATGGTGGATAAGTTCACCAAATGGATAGAAGCCAAGCCTATTAAGACGGCCGAATCCGGACCGGTGATAGACTTTATATCCGGGGTCGTACACCGTTACGGCGTTCCCCACAGCATCATCACTGATAACGGCACGAACTTCCCGGTCGACGAGGTAAAACTCTGGTGCAAAACATGGGCATCAAGCTCGATTATGCTTCCGTCTATCACCCACAAACTAACGGCCAGGTCGAACATGCAAATGGTCTTATCATGAGCGGCATTAAACCCAGATTAGTGCAGTCCCTCAAGGAATCTAGCACGCACTGGGTAGAGGAGCTCGACTCCGTACTCCGGGGGCTGCGGACCACGCCGAATCGCACCACTGGATACACACCATTCCTTATGGTGTACGGCGTGGAGGCAGTTTTGCCCTGCGACATAATTCATGACTCACCTTGAGTGCGCATGTACGAAGAAAGAGAAGCCGAGCTCGATCGGCAGGACAGCTTAGACGCATTGGAGGAGGAGCGTGACGTGGCAAAAGCCCGTTCCGCATTCTATCAATAGCAGGCTCGAAGATACCAAAGCAGAGAAGTACGGGTCAAAAATTACAACGTTGGTGAATTAGTTCTATGACTACCGGACAAGAAAAAGGACAAACTCAAGCCCAAGTGGGAAGGTCCCTTCATAATTGACCAAGTCCTGACTGGTGGAGCGTATCGCCTGCGAGATGCATCGGATAACCGACTCAAGCCGAACCCATGGAACGCAGCCCGTCTCCGAAGATTCTATGCCTAGCGCCGGACTCTATGTTCGTCTCCTTCCTCTGTCCAATTTTTATATATTTTCTGTCTTACATTTCTCTTCCTTCTTCTCTCTCTCTCTTATAGCCTTTAAAGGCTCATAAAGTGACACGCTATTCGCGCTCATTAAACCTGGGGCTTCTTTAAACAGAAGCTTATTCATACGGGCTTCATGCCCAACACATGTGTCACACTTCCGCATGTACCTTTTATTCACCATTATATGCATCGATATGACTTAAGTTTTGGCCAAGCTGGGTTCCCTGGCTCCTGTGCTTACCCCTTCGTTCCCGATTGTTCGGCTAGGTGGTAAAGGGAGCACCTCTGCGATTGTTACTGTCGGGTCAGCCGGATGTGTACCTCAGACTGGGTGAAGCCGAAAGCTAGCATTCTTAAGGGAATATTCGGTCGGTGAACTAAAGATGATCTTTTTTATTTTTATCTATACGCCCCCAGATGTTTTTTCTGCGTTTCTTTTCGCAGCATGGACATGCACCTTAGGGCATGCCTCCCAGGGAAAGGAACCCCTAATAGAACTATTCTCCCTGGAAGATGTTTCTTACTAACCATGTAATATAACATAACTAGTCGGGCACTTGTCTGTTCATGCACTAATGACCCCTACGCCTCGTCTCCATGCATTCCCCAGTTCCTATATAACCGCATGGGAATTCAGACACACTCCGGATCGTCAGGTCCCGAGGCTGAAGCAAAAAGGTCGGCCATGACAAATGATCTACAATCCGGCTAGAAGGCATTATAAATGTCAATTAAATTACATAGTCATTTTGACTGATTGTATTCCTCTTCAATACCATCTAGCAGGCTATCTAATTTACAGTCCTGCTGGGAATACTTCGCGGCCAACTCTACTTGGCCGTATACTAAGCTTACATGGATCTCCTTCCCATCGGGCCCTATAGGACCGACCTCGGCCATGTGGTTGGGGTCAGCTTTTGCGTACCGCGTCTTCACCATGGCCCAGGCCTCCCTAGCGCCTTGACGGCAGGCCGATATCTTCCACAATCGGAAGTGCCACCGTGCTCCCTTTAGCTTCTACGCAAGCTCTCCAAGACCTTCGGGCATGGATACGGATGGCCATAGGGCCTGGGCGACGCCTTGCATCGCCTGCCGAACTCGATCGAGCAGTTGCGAGAGCTCGGGAAGAAGGTCACCCGTAGAACCGGGCATCTCCTCTGCAGGACAACCTATTAGCACACCTACAGACATTGCTCTGTTAGTCGACTTCCCCGCTGAACTTTCTTTTAAAAGGTTCGTTCAAGCACTTACTAAATATGCCGCGCCGAAGCCGCTGATTCTCCTTCACGGAGTCTGACAGCTGGGCACGAACATCTTTCAGCTCGACACCCAGCTTGGTGTTGGCATCTTGGAGATCGTTTTTCTTCCCCATCACCTTCATCAGCACCCTCTCACCAGCGTGTAGCTGGCGTAGGAGGTGTTGCCTTTCCGGACTCAATCTGGCGCCATCTGCAATGTCATTTGTCAGATTCGCACCAAAGCTGTGCTTCGCAAGATACTTATCTTTCGAAGTGTATATTACTAGAGGGGGTCTCCTTAGGCTTCCCAACCGCGGCTAGTGCGGCCTCAAGTTGGGCTTTGCACTCTTCCAGCTCCTTGGACAGTAAGGAATTCTTTTCTGTAAGAACCTGCATAACAAATGATCCTTAAATCAGTTATTTTAACTGTTTCAAGTCTCAGGGGCTACTGGTATCTATATGTAATTACCAAAATTTTCTTACCCGTATGTCTTTTACATATTGCTCCGTGGCTCTGGCTAGACCATTTTGAGCGGCACGGAGGTACGCATCTCCCGATTTGAAGGCATCTAATGCCTCTTGGGAGAAACAAGCGTCGCGAAGAATTGTTCGGCGACGCCTGTGGTTCATGGCACTCTCCACCTCTGAGTTGGTGACAGACAACCCGTCCACATCCTCCATCGGAGGAGCGTCCGATGCGCGCCTTGTGTTCGGCTCCACTTCCGGGCCAGGCTTTGGAGCCTGGCTAGTGGAGGCGCGGTTGGCGGTCTCTCCAAATATAGTTCGGTGAGGTCTCTTTGTCCTGAAGAGAGCACAAGTGTTAATATGCCTCGAAGGTATAGCACCTGGGATAAGGAGGCGCGCCATACCTTTGCGCTGACGCCCCGGTCTGGACTGCACCTCTTTTCTGCCCACGGGGCCCTGCGGCCCCTTGTTGGCTTGTCGCCACAGGTTCGGCCTCCCGTTTCTGGGAGGCCGGGATTAGCCCTGGATAATCAGCCGTAATGGCCACCAGGGCATTGTCCCTGCTCAATTGATGGAACACTCCATAATCAGATCCACCGAAAGGTCCGGATCCTCTTGAGAGTCCGGGTCGAGGGACCGTCCTGGGTCCTCGGGTTGTGGAGGAGGGTTGTTTATTTCTTTAACAGCCTGGCGCAGTTCCTGCGTTGAAATCGCTGGACTGAATATTTAACAATGGGGATATAAAGCGGATGGGCAAGATGCGACCACTTACCCAGCTTGGAGGATTGTACATAGAAAATCCACCCTTTGGGTCGACGCGGAGAAAATCCTCCTCTTATCCCTTGTACAAAGCGGACAAGGTCTTTATTAGAGCCGCAGCCGAATCTGGCCCCTTACGGCCGTAACGGGTGGTGTCGTCCTCCCCGTTGAAGTCCCACATGGGGTGGCCCCTATACTGTAGCGGCTGCACCCCTCGCATGATGCATGCATCCATGACTCCGATCATGGTCAATCCGGAATGGGCTAACAATCTTATTCGGCCCATCAGGTAAATGATGTCCCTGTCACTTTCCCTCTGAGGGTCTCATGGGTGCCAGCTTAGGCGCTTCTTTAAGGGAGCACTGTTGAATTCAGGGAGGCCGATCCGGACAGGATCCGGCAGTGGGACGTCTTCTATATAAAACCATTCCGAGGGCCAGTCTTCGGACGCCTTCTTTGGGGTTCCGCACAGATATCCGGTCCCGGCGATGCGCCATACTTCGGCTCCGCCCACTTGATACATTGACCCCTTCTTGGAACGGGTGAGGGAGTCCTGGATTAGGGGGTGTTCGGGTAGCCGGACTATACCTTCAGTCGGACTCCTGGACTATGAAGATACAAGATTGAAGACTTCGTCCCATCTCTGGATGGGACTTTCCTTGGCGTGGAAGGCAAGCTTGGCGATGCGGATATTTGAGATCTCCTACCATTGTAACCGACTCTATGTAACCCTAACCCTATCTGGTGTCTATATAAACCGGAGGGTTCTAGTCCGTAGGGAATCAACTCCATATACAACAATCATACCATAGGCTAGCTTCTAGGGTTTAGCCTCCTTGATCTCGTGGTAGATCTACTCTTGTACTACCCATGTCATCAATATTAATCAAGCAGGACGTAGGGTTTTACCTCCATCGAGAGGGCCCGAACCTGGGTAAAACATCGTGTTCCCTGCCTCCTGTTACCATCCGGCCTAGACGCACAGTTCGGGACCCCCTACCCGAGATCCGCCGGTTTTGACACCGACATTGGTGCTTTCATTGAGAGTTCCTCTGTGCCGTCGCAATCAGGAAGGATGCCTCCTCCCGTCTTTAAAGACGGTGCCGTTTCTAAGGGAGCCTTGGCTGTCAGCCAAACCCTCCGGTTAGGTGGTTTCCTCATGACCGCCTGTTCGGCTATTGCGCCGACGGTGACCTCTCGGGTCATCAAAAGCAACCTACACGTTAGCTTGGAGTTCGTCGGGCAGCTAGATCCAATGGAGCTCTCTTCCGTAAACGAGCTCTTGGATCGCATCGCCGCCCTGGGGGTCGCTACGGATTACGACCAGGTTGGGCTTAAACCCGATCTAAGAGAAATTAACTCTCCCCAAGTCACCCACCACGTTGCTGTGGTAGAGGCGCAGTGCGGCGACCCTTCATCTATTCTAAGGACTAGCTACGTCTGAATTCCCGACCCCTCCAAGCCGGATACCCGTGGAGGGGAGGATGTAACTCAAGACCTGAGCTTAGGATCAGGCAACGGGCCAGATTCATTGGACAACACCCAAGAATCCGAACTTGAGAGTTCGGAAACTCTCTGGCCTCCGAATCTTGGATTGGGTGAGGTTTCAAATTCAACGACACCCGCCCACCCGATCATAAGCGATCTCTCCCAAATCAAGCAGTGGCCCGAGGAAACAGTACATCATTACTGGGCCAGATTCCTCCTGGTTATGAACAGGATAAAGGATTGCCGCGAGGAAGACGCAATCTCAATTTTCTGCAGTAATTGCACGGACAAGGGAATCCTCAACACCGTAAGTCGTCGTGATATTACACGCTTCGCTGACTTGGCGTCCATAGTACAAAAATACTGTGCGATGGAAAGCACCTGGAAAACCGAAATAAAATTTTGGGATAATCCGGCCTTGAGCAGTAATCCCGTCCGAACTAAGAGGGTGCGTCATCATAGGACACCCGAGATAAACACCAAAAAGCCAAAACCCTCTACAGGGCATGGAACCGTACTGGAAAGATGGCTTGATGGACCCTGTAGAATTCACAGTACAGAGGACGCCACACCAACTCACAGCCTTAGAGCATGTTGGATACTCCGGCAGGTGGCCAAAATTGGCGAGGACCTCTTAATTCCGGAGGCCGCAGAAAGCCAGCCCAAGGACACCAGTACCATTCTCATAGTCTTCAAGACTTTCGCATCAAACAATGTGCGAAAAAGAACACTCCGCAGCCTCGCCGAAGTCTATCAAGTTGCAACAATAAATCCATGGAGCGACACTGCCATTACCTTCAACGCAAGTGATGAACCTAGATTCCAAACAGCCCGAGCACTAGCCGCATTGGTCCTCAGTCCCATAGTGGACGGCTTTCGCCTCACCAAGGTGCTCATGGATGGAGGCAGTGGACTGAACCTCATTTATGAGGAAACCCTTCAAAAATGGAAATAGACTGGAACCGCGTCGAGCGAAGCAGCACATCCTTTAGAGGAATAATCCCCAGTCGGGAAGCGCGCTGCACAAGAAATATCACACTAGATGTGGTGTTCGGCACGCCGGATAATTACAGGTCCGAAGAAGTCACGTTCCAGGTGGCCCCGTTTAAGAGCGGATATCACGCTTTACTAGGGCAGGAAGCATTTACAGTCTTCCAAGCAATACCCCATTACGGGTACATGAAGCTTAAGATGCCCGGGCCGAACGGAATCATCACTCTAGCTAGTGATCCGAACATAGCACTCCGTGCCGAAAACAAGACGGCCGCATTAGCCCTTGAGGCGCTATCCGAAGCCTTAGCGGCCGAGGAACTGACTGCGCGGCGCTCCATGGTTAACAGGGATGATGTGATACTTGACAAGAGATCTAAATCCACATCCTTCAAGCTAGCTGACGAAATAGTCAAATTTCAGGTCCATCCAACGGACCCCAATAAAACAGCTTCCATCGGGGCACGACTGAACCCTGATGTAGACGCCGCACTGCAAGAGTTCCTACGAGAGAACTGGGACATTTTTGCCTGGCACCCTTCAGACATGCCTGGGATCCCACGCAGGCTGGCCGAACACAGCTTAAATATCCTGAAAGGATTTAAACCTGTCAAACAAGCCCTTCGGCGTTTTTCTGAACCCAAGAGATAGGCTATGGGAGAAGAGCTAGCCAAGCTATTAGAGGCCGGATTCATCAGAGACATCAAACATCCGAACTGGCTAGCAAACCTGGTGATGGTACCAAAGAAGGACAAATCCTGGCGCCTGTGTGTCGATTTTAAAGACCTTAACAAGGCTTGCCCAAAGGATCCCTTCCCCCTCCCCCGTATCAATCAAATTATCGATGCCACCGCAGGACACGATTCGTTGTGTTTCCTTGACGCATACTCCGGTTACCATCAAATCAAGATGGCAGAATTAGACCAAGCTGCAACAGCATTCATCACACCATACGGCCCATTCTGCTTCAACACAATGCCCTTTGGGCTGGAAAAAC
Organism: Triticum monococcum; assembly: GCA_034509565.1. Lineage (NCBI taxonomy): Eukaryota > Viridiplantae > Streptophyta > Magnoliopsida > Poales > Poaceae > Triticum > Triticum monococcum. The sequence goes on along the minus strand of CM067846.1, from coordinate 144,816,538 downwards.
GCCGGCGCAACATATCAGCGCATGATCCAGACATGTCTGGCAAACCAAATCGGCAAAACAGTGGAGGCGTACATGGATGATGTGGTCATAAAATCAAGACATGTCGAATCTCTAATAGACGACTTGAGGCTTACATTCGATAACCTCCGAAAATATGACATCAAGCTCAATCCGGAAAAATGCGTCTTCGGCGTTCCAGCCGGAAAGCTCTTGGGCTTCATTGTATCCGGTAGAAGAATTGAAGCAAATCCAGCCAAGATCCGAGCTTTGTCACAATTGGATGTCCCAAAGGACCTTAAACAAATACAAAAATTAACCGGATGTGTGGCAGCTTTAAGCCGCTTCATCTCCCGCTTGGGAGAAAAGGCACTACCCCTCTATCGCCTACTTCGGCGCACCGAACACTTTGAGTGGACGGATGCCGCCACGGCCAGCACCGGCGAAATAAAAGCCATATTGGCAACAAACCCAGTCCTGGCCGCGCCAAACACCGGCGAACCATTGTTATTGTACATTGCAGCAACACACCAAGTTGTCAGCGCAGTGCTCGTTGTCGAGCGGGAAACGGACGGACACAAATTCCCCCTTCAAAGGCCGGTCTACTACGTGTCCACTGTCCTCACTCCATGCAAATCACGGTACCGGCATTACCAAAAGATTGCATACGCGGTATTCATGGCATCCCGGAAGCTACGACACTACTTTCAAGAGTGTTCCATAACAGTAGCCTCGGAAGTACCACTCAACGATATTATCAACAACCGCGATGCAACGGGCCGGATTGCAAAATGGGCCATCGAGCTTCTCCCGTTCGATATAACCTAGAAGCCATGGCAAGCTATTAAATCACAAGTTTTGGCTGACTTCGTCGCAGAATGGACGGAGGCCGAGCTCCCTAAAGAGTACGGCACATATTCAAACTGGATTATGCATTTCGACGGCTCCAAAATGTTGGCCGGACTGGGGGCCGGCGTCGTCCTGACGTCCCCCACAGGAGACACAGTCCAATATGTGCTCCAGATCATGCACACGGATTCCATCAATGCAGCCGAATATGAGGCCCTCCTACATGGCCTCCAGATAGCAGTATCCATGGGTATCCAGCGCCTAGAGGTACGCGGGGATTCAAACCTTGTGATATCCCAAATAAACGGAGACTTCGACGCCAAGGACCCAAAAATGGCAGCTTACCGCAACGCCGTCCTAAAAATGTCAGCTCGGTTCGAAGGGCTGGAGTTTCACCATAGAGCCCGAGAAAACAATCAAGCGGCAGACGTCCTAGCATGCATCGGAGCAAAACGCGATGCAGTCCCCCACAACATCTTTTTGGAAAGATTGTTCAAGCCATCCGTAGCATGGGAGGGGGAACCCACAAATAACAGCCTGAACCCAGCCGCACCACTCGACGCCGAACAATCTGACACAATTGGAGGCTCTGCCAACGAAATTACACCTTCAGCCCATGTAATAATGGCGGTTATCGCCCCGTGGACAGAACCATTCCTAGCCTACCTCACTAGGCAGGAACTCCCGGAGGACCAAAACGAGGCCCGCTGCATAGTGCGGCGATCTAAAGCCTACAGGAGAGCTTTATAAGAAAAGCACTACCGGAGTACTTCAAAGGTGCATCTCCGAAGAGGAAGGGCGGAACCTTTTGGCTGAAATTCATGCCGGACTCGGTGGTCACCACGCCGCCACTCGGTCCCTTGTTAGCAAGGCTTTCCGTACTGGTTTTTATTGGCCGACGGCCCGGGCAGACGCTCAGGACTTAGTCCAACGATGCGCTGGTTGCCAACTTTTTGCCAACCAAAGCCATATGCCACCCACCACACTCCAAACTATACCCATCACCTGGCCTTTTGCGGTCTAGGGGCTTGACATGGTCGGACCCCTTAAAGGTGGGACCCATAAGAAAAATACTTACTTGTCATGGAGGATAAGTTCACCAAATGGATAGAAGCCAAGCCTGTTAAAACGGCCGAATCCGGACCTGTGATAGACTTCATATCCGGGGTTGTACACCGTTATGGCGTCCCCCACAGCATCATAACCGATAGCGGCACAAACTTTACCGCCGACGAGGTAAAACTCTGGTGCAAAAACATGGGCATCAAGCTCGATTATGCTTCTGTCTATCACCCACAAACCAACAGCCAGGTCGAACGTGCAAATGGTCTTATCATGAGCGGCATTAAACCCAGACTAGTGCGGTCCCTCAAGGAATCTAAGACGCACTAGGTAGAGGAGCTCGACTCCGTGCTATGGGGGCTGCGGACCACGCCAAATCGCACCACTGGATACACACCATTTTTTATGGTGTATGGCGCAGAAGCAGTTCTGCCCTGCGACATAATTCATGACTCACATAGAGTGCGCATGTACGAAGAAAGAGAAGCCGAGCTCGATCGGCAGGACAACTTGGACGCCTTGGAGGAGGAGCGTGACGTGGCAAAAGCCTGTTCCGCATTTTATCAACAGCAGGCCCGAAGATATCAAAGCAGAGAAGTACGGGCCAAAAATTACAATGTTGGCGAACTAGTTCTACGCCTGCCGGATAAGAAAAAGGAAAAACGCAAGCCCAAGTGGGAAGGTCCATTCATAATCGACCAAGTCCTGACCGGTGGGGCGTACCGCCTACGAGATGCGTCGAACAACCGACTCGAGCCGAACCCGTGGAACGCCGCCCGTCTCCGAAGATTCTATGCCTAGCACCGGACTCTGGGTTCGTCTCCTTCCTCTGTCCATTCCTTGTTGAATTTTTCTATCTTACATTTCTCTCCTTCCCATTTTTTCTTTCATAGCCCTTAAAGGCTCATATAGTGACGCGCCACTCGCGCTCATTAAACCTGGGGGCTTCTTTAACATAAGCTTATTTATACGGGCTTCACGCCCAACACATGTGTCAAACTTCCGCATGTACCTTTTTCTTCACCATTATATGCATCGATATGACTTAAGTTTTGGCCAAGCTGGGTTGCCTGGCTCCTGTGCTTACCCCTACATTCCCGATTGTTCGGCTAGGCGGTAAAGGGAGCACCTCTGCGATTGTTACTGCCGGGTCAGCCGGACGTGTACCTCAGACTAGGTGAAGCCGAAAGCTAGCGTTCTTAAGGGAATATTTGGTCGGTGAAATAAAAGATGATCTTTTTTACTCATTTTATGCGCCCCAGATGCTTTTTCTTCGTCTCTTCACGCAGTCCGGACATGCACATTAGGGCATGCCTCCCAGCGAAAGGAACCCTTAACGGAACTATTCTCTCTGGAAGATGTTTCTTACTAACCATGTAATATAACATAACTAGTTGGGCACTTGTCTGATAAAGCACTGATGACCCCTACGCCTAGTCTCCATGCATACCCCGGTTCTTATATAACCGCTAGGGTATTCGGACACACTCCGGACCGTCAGGTCCCGAGGTCGAAGCGAAAAGGTTGGCAACGACAAACGATCTACAATCCGGCTAGAATGCATTACACATGTCAATTCAAAATTACACAGTCATTCTGACTGATTGTATTCCTCTTCTATACCATCTAACAGGCTGTCTAATTTACAGTCCTTCTGGGAATACTTCGCGGCCAACTCTACTTGGCCGTACACTAAGCTTACAGGGATCTCCTTCCCGTCAGGCCCCACTGGTCCAACCTCGGCCATGTGGTTTGGGTCAGACTTCGTAAAACGGGTCTTCACCATGGCCCAGGCCTCCCTAGTGCCTTGTCGGCAGGCCGATATCTTCCACAACCGGAAGCGCCGCCGAGCTCCGTTCAGCTTCTCCGCAAGCTCTCCAAGGCCCTCGGGCACGGAGTGGGCAGGCCATAAGGCTTGGGAAACACCTTGCATTGCCTACCGAATTCACTCGTGCAGTTGCAAGAGTTCGGGAGGAAGGTCACCCGTAGAACCGGGCATCTCCTCTGCAGGACGACCTGTGAGCATACCTGCAGACATTACTCTGTTAGTCGACTTCCTCGCCGAACTCTTTTTTCAAAGTTCGTTCAAGCACTTACTAAATATGCCGCGTCAAAGCCGCTGATTCTCCTTCGTGGAGTCCGACAGCTGGAACATCTTTAGGTTCGACGTCCAGCTTGGTGTTGGCATCCTGAAGGTCATTCTTCTCCAGCCTCACCCTTGTCAACATACTCTCACCGGCCTTTAACCGGCATAAGAGTTGTTGTTTGTCTGGATCTAGTCCGGCGCCATCTGCAATATGATCTGTCAGATTTGCACCCACACCGCACAATACTAATCTTTCGAAGTGTATCTTACCTGAGGGGGTCTCTTTGGGCTCCCCTGCTGCGGCTAGTGCGGCCTCTAGTTGGGCCTTGCACTTTTCCAGCTCCTGGGACAGTACGGTATTCTTCTCTGTAAGAACCTGCATATTAAATGGTCCTTAAATCAGTTTCTTTAACTGCTTCAAGTCCCAGGGGCTACTGGCATATATATATATATTTAACCAAAATTTTCTTACCCGTATGTCTTTTACATACTGCTCCGTGGCTCTGGCTAAACCATTTTGAGCGGCACAGAGGTACGCATCTCCCGAATTAAAGGCATCTAAAGCCTCTTGGGAGAAACAACTGTCGCGTAGAACTGTCCGGCGACGCCTGTGGTTCATGGCACTCTGCATTTCAGAATTTGTGGCAGACAACCTGTCCTCATCCTCTGTTGGAGGAGCGTCCGGTGCGCGCCTTGTGCTCGCCTCCGCTCCCTGGCCAGACGTTGGAACCTGGATAGTGGAGGCGCGATTGGCAACCTCTCCGGATGTAGTCCGGCAAGGTCTCTTTGTTCTGAAGATAGCACGAACATTAATATGCCCTGACAGAATAACTCCAGGGAAACAGAGGGTGCGCTATACCTTTGCGTCGGCATCTAAGTCCGGACTACATTCCTTTTTGCCCCACGGGGCCCTGCGGCCCCTCGTTGGCTAGCCGCCGCAGGTTCGGCCTCCTGTCTCGGAAATCTCCCCTGCAAAGCATGGTTGTCGTTAGAAACACCGGAATACGTGAGAATGGAATCTCTTTCAAGGGAATGGGACTCCGGTTTCCTTCACCTGGGAGGCCGGGATTAACCCTGGGTAATCCGCCATAATGGCCACCAAGGTATCGTCCTTACTTAGCTGATAGAACACCCCGTCAATAAGCTCCACCGATATGTCCGGATCTTCTTCGGAGTCCAGATTGAGGGACCGTTCTGGGTCCTCGGGCTATGGAGGACGGCTGTTTATATCCTTTACCTCCTGTCGCAGTTCCTGCATTGACATCATTAGACTACCTATCTAACCGTGGGAGTATAAAGCAAACGGGCAAGCGCAATTGTTCACTTACCCAACTTGGAGGATCGTACATACTGAATCCGGCCTGCGGATTGACGCGGAGGAATTCCTCCTTTTCTCCCTTGTACAAAGAGGATAAGATCTTTACTAAGGCGGCGGCTGAGGCCGGCCCCTTACGACCGTAACGGGTGGCGTCATCCTCCTCGTTGAAATCCCATATGGGGTGGCCTCTATATTGAAGCGGTTGCACCCCCCGCATAATGCATGCGGCCATGACTCCAATCATGGTTAGTCCGAAATGAGCCAACAGTCTTATTGTTGGGGAACGTTGCAGAAAACAAAAATTTTCCTACTCGTTTCACCAAGATCATCTAGGAGTTCATCTAGCAACGAGTCAAGGGAGTGAGTTTGCATCTACATACCACTTGTAGATCACGAGCGGAAGCGTTCGTTAGAACGAGGTTGAAGTAGTCGTACTCGACGTGATTCCGATCACCGATGACCAAGCGCTGAAAGAACAGCGCCTCCGCGTTCAACACACGTACGGGACGATGGCGTCTCCTCCGTCTTGATCCAGCAAGGATGAAGGAGAGGTTGAGGAAGACAACTCCAACGGCAGCACGACGGCGTGGTGCAATTGGTACAGCAGTTCTCCGGCAGGGCTTCGCCAAGCAATGACGGAGAAAGAGAGGAGTTGGGGAGGGGAGGGGCTGCGCCTTCAATTGTGTGTTGCAGCCCTCCCCTCACCCCTCTATATATAGGAGGAGAGGGCAAGGGGGGCCGGCCACCTAGGGGAAACCCTAGATGGGGCGGCGGCCAAAGGGGAGGAGGAAAGGGTGGCTTGCCCCCCAAGCTAGGGGGGCGCCCCCTTCTCCCCTTTAGGGTTTCCCCTCCCCAAACCCTAGCCGCATGGGCCTAGGTGGGGAGGCGCGCCCAGCCCACCAGGGGCTGGCTCCCTCTCCCACTTAGCCCATGTGGCCCCCCGGGAGGGGTGGCCCCTCCCGGTGGACCCCCGGAACCCTCCCGGTGGCCCCGGTACAATACCGGCATGCCCCCGAAACTTTCCGGAGTCCGTTTAACCACTTTCCATATATAAATCTTTACCTCCGGACCATTCCGGAACTCCTCGTGACGTCTGGGATCTCATCCGGGACTCCGAACAACATTCGGTAATCACATACTTGTCTTCCTAATAACCCTAGTGTCACCGAACCTTAAGTGTGTAGACCCTACGGGTTCGGGAGACATGTAGACATGACCGAGACGATCTCAGGTCAATAACCAACAGCGGGATCTGGATACCCATGTTGGCTCCCACATGCTCCACGATGTTCTCATCGGATGAACCACGATGTCGAGGATTCAATCAACCCCGTATGCAATTCCCTTTGTCTATCGATATATTACTTGCCCGAGATTCGATCGTCGGTATCCCAATACCTCGTTCAATCTCGTTACCGGCAAGTCACTTTACTCGTACCGTAATGCATGATCCCGTGACCAGACACTTGGTCACTTTGAGCTCATTATGATGATGCATTACCGAGTGGGCCCAGTGATACCTCTCCGTCATACGGAGTGACAAATCCCAGTCTTGATCCGTGTCAACCCAACAGATACTTTCGGAGATACCCGTAGTCTACCTTTATAGTCACCCAGTTACGTTGTGACGTTTGGTATACCCAAAGCACTCCTACGGTATCCGGGAGTTACACGATCTCATGGTCTAAGGAAAAGATACTTGACATTGCAAAACTCTAGCAAAACGAACTACACGATCTTTATGCTATGTTTAGGATTGGGTCTTGTCCATCACATTATTCTCCTAATGATGTGATCTCGTTATCAATGACATCCAATGTCCATAGTCAGGAAACCATGACTATCTGTTGATCAACGGGCTAGTCAACTAGAGGCTTACTAGGGACATGTTGGTGTCTATTATTCACACATGTATTACGATTTCCGGATAACACAATTATAGCATGAATAAAGACAATTACCATGAACAAGGAAATATAATAATAATGCTTTTATTATTGCCTCTAGGGCATATTTCCAACACTTATCCAGCCCATCAGGTAAAGGACGTCTCTGTCGCTTTCTCTCTGAGAGCTCCATAGACGCCAGCTCAAGCGTTTCTTCAATGGGGCATTGTTGAACTCAGGGAGACCGACCAGGATAGGGTCCGGTAGCGGGACGTCATCTATGTAAAACCATTCCGAAGGCCAGTCCTCGGACACCTTCTTCGGGGTTCCGGATAGGTATCCGGTCCCGGCGATGCGCCATACTTCGGCTCCGCCCACTTGATAGATAGACCCCTCTTGAGAACGGGGCACCAGGCAGAATAACCTCTTCCACAGCGCGAAATGAGCCTCAACGCCTAAAAATAGCTCGCAAAGGGCAACGAAACCCGCGATATGTAATATGGAAGCGGGCGTGAGATTGTGCAGCTGGAGAGCGTAAAACTTTAGAAGCCCGCGGAGAAATGGATGAATTGGAAATCCCAGTCCCCTTATTAGATAGGGGACGAGGCACACCCGCTCTCCTTTAGAAGGATTGGGGGTGCTCTCCGCCTGTTTTCCGCCATTGTAGGTGGCGAGACCAGCTCGGACCGGGACCATGTATGCCCGGGGAAGAAATCCCTTGGCCTGAAGCGACACTAACTCGCTGTGCGGGATGGTGCAACTCTCCCAGTCCCCGGGTTTGGGACCGGAGGGGCGAGGGGAGAAGCTGCGACGGCTGGACATGTTGGAATGGACCTTTGTTGGAAGCGCTCTGATGATAACTCGCGGAGAGGAGAAGATGTGGTTTGAACCTGAATTCCCATCCGGTTAAATAGGCGGCCCGTTTATATGGCTAGGGGTGTGGATGTAAAAACGCCCCGGCTTTTCGCATTCGTTTGACATGTGGAAGACGGCCATTATTGGGCGTAGAAGCCAAGGAGCGCAACATTTACAAGAAACCGGACTTTATTCAACAAGTACAAGGAATTTGGAGGAGAGCCCGCCTTGCAATGCCGAAGACAATTTGCACGCCGGACTCATCGTCATTGAAGCCTGGTTCGGGGGCTACTGAGGGAGTCCTGGATTAGGGGGTGTTCGGGTAGCCGGACTATACCTTCAGCCGGACTCCTGGACTATGAAGATACAAGATTGAAGACTTCGTCCCGTGGCCGGATGGGACTTTCCTTGGCGTGGAAGGCAAGCTTGGCGATGCGGATATTCGAGATCTCCTACCATTGTAACCGACTCTATGTAACCCTAACCCTATCCGGTGTCTATATAAACCGGAGGGTTCTAGTCCGTAGGACATCATCATCATACAACAATCATACCATAGGCTAGCTTTTAGGGTTTAGCCTCCTCAACCTCATGGTAGATCCACTCTTGTACTACCCATATCATCAATATTAATCAAGCAGGACGTAGGGTTTTACCTCCATCGAGAGGGCCCAAACCTGGGTAAAACATCGTGTTTCCCTGCCTCCTGTTACCATCCGGCCTAGACGCACAGTTCGGGACCCCCTACCCGAGATCTGCCGGTTTTGACACCGACAACGAGGCACGAGGCAAAATAGCTCCTTCCACAGTCCGAAATGAGCTTCAACACCCAAGAATAGCTCGCAGAGGGCTACAAAGCCCGTGATATGCAATACTGAGGCAAGCGTGAGATGATGTAGCTAGAGGCCGTAGAACTCCAGCATCCCCTGGAGAAATGGATGGATTGGAAATCCGAGCCCCCTTATTAAATAAGGGACGAGGCACACCCGCTCTCCTTTGGAGGGATTAGGGGTACTCTCCGCTTGCTCTCCGCCGTTATAGACGGCAAGACCGGCTCAAACCGGGATCATATAGGCCGGGGGGAGAAATCCCTTGGTCTGGAGCGTCACTAGCTCGCTATGCGGGATGGAGCATCTTTCCCAATATCCAGGCTTAGGGCTGGAAGGGCGAGAGGAGGGGTCGCGATGGCTGGCCATGGTGGAATGGACATTTGTCGAATGCGCTCTGATGAACACTCGCGAAGGGGGGAAGGTGTGGTTTGGATCTAAATCCTCATCCCCTTAAATAGGTCAGCTCATTTACGCGGCTAGGGGTGTGAATGTAAAAACACTCAGACCTTTCATATTCGTTTGACACGTGGGAAGCGGCCATTATTGGGCACAGAAGCCAAGGAGCACAACATCTACAAGAAACCGGACTTTATTCGACGGGTACATGGAATTTGGAGGAGAACCCGCCTTGCAATGCCGAAGACAATCTGTGCGCCGGACTCATCGTCATTGAAGCCTGGTTCGGGGGCTACTGAGGGAGTCCTGGATTAGGGGGTGTCCGGATGGCCGGACTATACCTTCAGCCGGACTCCTGGACTATGAAGATACAAGATTGAAGACTCCGTCCCGTGTCCGGAAGGGACTTTCCTTGGCGTGGAAGGCAAGCTTGGCGATGTGGATATTTAGGTCTCCTACCATTGTAACCGACTCTATGTAACCCTAACCCTATCCGGTGTCTATATAAACCGAAGGGTTTTAGTCCGTAGGACAACATACACATCAACAATCATACCATAGGCTAGCTTCTAGGGTTTAGCCTCCTCGATCTCGTGGTAGATCTACTCTTGTACTACCCATATCATCAATATTAATCAAGCAGGACGTAGGGTTTTACCTCCATCGAGAGGGCCCGAACCTGGGTAAAACTTCATGTCCCTTGCCTCATGTTACCATCCGGCCTAGATGCACAGTTCGGGACCCCCTACCCGAGATCCGCCGGTTTTGACACCAACACTTGCCTCGTCTTCGGAGGGAGGCATGTAATTATCATCCTCCGCCTCTCCATCTGCCGCTCTCTCGGGAGGGCTGGCTTCTCCATCCTCCTGCTCTAAATCTTGCTGGAGGGGATTGTTGTCATCTTCGGCACTGTCCGGAGTGCTATTATCTCCTGTGCCGGTATCACCGCTTTTGCTTTGGCGAGACTTAGAGCAGCACCGCTGACGTCCGCGCTTGGGTTGCTTCTTGGAGGCGTCATCCTCCGCTGTCCCATCGCCATTGCCTTCTTTGGGTGTGTCCACCATGTATATATCATATGATGAGGTGGTTGTCCAGTGCCCTGTGGGCAGTGGTTCCTGTTTGTCTCCCGCATCGTTGTCCATACCGTCGATGTCTTTGGAGTCGAAGTCGAGCGTGTCGGTCAAATCATCGACAGTGGCTACTAAGTGAGTGGTGGGTGGGCGGCGAATTTCGTCGTCATTCGCATCCCAATCCTGCCAGACATAGTTCGGCCAGGACTCTCCTGACAAGGAGAGAGACCTTAATGAGTTCAGTATGTCACCGAAGGGCGAGTGCTGAAAGGTATCCGCGGAGGTGAACTCCATGATCGGCGCCCAGTCGGATTCGATAGGCACGGGCGCAGGTGGTTCAGAGTCCGTGGCCGGGGAAGAATCCGGCAGTTCGGCGTCATGGCTCCCGTGAAGGGTAAGGTCGATACTCGACTCGACCGCCGCTGAGGATGCGGCCTCCGTAGCGAGGTCTATCCACCCATCCATGGATGGCGCGATTGGCTCCGAATTGAGGGTCGAAGCGGTTGCCGGTGCGGTCTCCTGAACACTGTCCGATGGTAGAGCTAAATCATGCTCATCGTGACCGTGTGGCGCACTCGGCAGGGGCTCGAATCCGTCGAAGATCAAGTCTCCGCGGGTATCGGCCATGTAGTTTAAGCTTCCAAATCTGACTTGGTGGCCAGGGGCATAACTCTCAATCTGCTCCAGATGGCCAAGCGAGTTGGCCGGCAGTGCGAAGCCGCCGAATACAAAGATCTGTTCGGGGAGAAAAGTCTCACCCTGGACTGCATCGCTATCAATGATTGAGGGAGCCATCAAGCCTAATGATGACGACACAGTGGAACTCTCAATGAAAGCACCAATGTCGGTGTCAAAACTGGCGGATCTCGGGTAGGGGGTCCCGAACTATGCGTCTAGGCGGATGGTAATAGGAGGAAGGGGACACGATGTTTACCTAGGTTCGGGCCCTCTTGATGGAGGTAAAACCCTACGTCCTTCTCAATTGTTCTTGATAATATGAGTAGTACAAGAGTTGATCTACCACGACATCGGAGAGGCTAAACCCTAGAAGCTAGCCTATGGTACGATTGTCTGTTGTCCTACGGACTAAAACCCTCCGGTTTATATAGACTCCGGAGGGGGCTAGGGTTACACAGAGTCAGTTACAAGGAAGGAGATCTACATATCCGTATTGCCAAGCTTGCCTTCCACGCCAAGGAGAGTCCCATCCGGACATGGGAAGAAGTCTTCAATCTTGTATCTTCATAGTCCAACAATCCGGCCAAAGGATATAATCCGGCTGTCCGGATACCCCCTAATCTAGGACTCCCTCAACCATGATGGCGGAGTTCAAGTCTCCCTACAACTTTTGGGCCGAAGCCATCAACACCGCGTGTCATGCATCTAATCGGCTCTACCTCCGCAAAGGCTTGAACAAGACTCCACATGAGATACTCACCGATAACAAGCCCAACCTCAAGTACTTCCAGGTGTTCAGTGTAAGTGTTTCATTCTCAAGAAAGGTGTCCGTTTGTCTAAAAATCAGGCTAGAGCTTATGAGGGCATATTTGTTGGTTATGCTACAAACTCTCATGCTTACCGTGTTCTCAATAAGTCCACGGGACTTATTGAGGAAATGTGTAACGTGGAGTTTGATGAGAATAACGGCTCCCAAGTGGAGCAAAGTGGTACTTGTGATGTAGGTGATGAAATTCCTCCCCAAGCCATAAGAAGAATGGGTGTTGGTCATATCCTACCCATTGAGGAACCCCTTGTGGCTGAAGGAGAAGGACAATGTTCCACTCAAGTGGAACCTTCACCAACCCAAGACCCACACACTTCCGAAGAACAAAGTGAAGACCCTCAACCTCAAGAACAAGACCAAGGGCAAGGTCAATCTCAAGATGGTGTTGTAACATCAAGTGACGCCCAAGGTCAAGTTCTCTCCTCCGAGCAAGTTCAAGATCAAGAGCTTCCTCGAGATCAAGAACAAGCTCAAGACGGCGCTCAAGATGATCAAGTGACCACTCCTCGTCTCACCCCCGAGGAGGAATTGGAGCGTCGTGCCGCCAAGATTGCTTCCAAGCTCTCCACCAAGGATCATCTCATGACAAATGTGCTTGGAAGCTTAAGGAAGGGGGTAAGCACTCGTAGACAATTAGCAAGCTATTGTGAACATCACGCGTTTGTCTCGTGTGTTGAACCCCAAAAGGTCTATGAGGCGCTCAAAGATCTGGATTGGCTCAATGCCATGCATGAAGAACTCAACAACTTCGAGCGCAACAAAGTGTGGAGATTGGTACAAAGGCCAACGGGGAACCACAATGTCATTGGAACCAAGTGGATATTCAAGAACAAGCAAGATGCTCATGGGATTATCATTCGCAACAAGGCTCATTTGGTAGCACAAGGCTACTCCCAAGTCAAGGGTATCGACTATGGTGAAACCTTTGCTCCCGTTGCTCGTCTTGAATCCATTCGCATGTTGATTGCATATGCTTGGTCCGATTAATGAATTGGTATATGTCAAGCAACCCCCCGGGTTCGAGGATCCCTACTTTCCCGATCATGTGTATCAACTCGATAAGTCACTCTATGGCCTTAAACAAGCCCCACGTGCGTGGTATGACCACCTTACTGAGTTGTTACAAGACCGTGGTTTTGAAGTTGGGTTAATCGACCCCACTCTTTTTACTAAGAAGGTCAAAGGGGAGTTTTTTGTGTGCCAATTATATGTTGATGATATTATCTTTGGCTCCCCTAACAAAGCTTTCAATGAGGAATTTGCCGCTCTCATGACCTCTAAGTTCGAGATGTCTTCCATGGGAGAGTTGAAGTTCTTTCTCGGGTTTGAAGTGAAGCAAATGAGAGAAGGAACCTTCATCAACCAAGCCAAATACACTCAAGACATGCTCAAGAGATTCAAGCTAAGTGATGTCAAGCCTGCTTCCACTCCCCTGCCCACCAAGCGCCAACTTGACATTGATCCCAACAGTAAAGCGGTGGATCAAAAGGTATATCGCTCCATGATTGGCTCCTTGCTTTACCTTTGTGCATCTAGACCGGATATCATATTGAGTGTGGGTATTTGTGCACGGTTTCAAGCCGCACCTAAGGAAAGTCACTTTGTGGCGGTCAAGCGAATCTTTCCTTATTTGGCTCATACCCCAAACTTTGGCTTATGGTACCCAAGAGGAGAAAACTTCAAGCTTGTAGGTTATTCGGACTCGGATTGGGCGGGAGACAAAGTGGATAGGAAGTCCACTTCCGGAGGGTGCCAATTTCTTGGTTGCTCTTTGGTGAGTTGGTCTTCCAAGAAGCAAAGTTGCGTGTCTATCTCGTCCACGGAAGCGGAGTATGTGGCTGCCGGTAGTTGTTGTGCACAACTTCTATGGATGAGGCAAACTTTAAAGGATTACGGTGTCATTTGTGACAAAATGCCTCTTTGGTGTGACAATGAAAGTGCCATCAAGATCTCTCTCAACCCGGTGCAACACTTCAAGACGAAGCATATTGAGATTCTGTATCACTTCATCCGGGATCAAATTAGGCGAGGGGAGATCGAGCTCAACTATGTCAACACTCATGATAACCTTGCAGATATTTTCACGATGCCTTTGGATGAAGCAAGATTTCGTGAGTTAAGGCATGAGCTAAATATCATTGATTCGAGCAATGTGACTTGAACCCTTGCACACCCCACCACACTCAACTTATTGTCTAGTTTAGGTGTAGGCATGGACATAGGGGGAGTGTTGTTCTCTCAATGAACTTTCCCTCCCCCCATAATGCATAAACTAATCAAACTCTTTCGCTTTAGCCATTTTTATGGTACTTGTGCTTCAAAGATGAGTGTTGGTCATGGGCCCAAGGTTAAAATCTTCGCGGCCCCATACCTCTGAACTCAAACTGTAACGCCCTCGATGCGGCTATATCTCCCACGTGTCGAAGCACGACTTAGAGGCATAACCGCATTGAAAGCAATGTCGCAAGTGAGGTAATCTTCACACAACCCATGTAATACATAGGGGAAAGAGATACATAGTTGGCTTACAATAGCCACTTCACACAATTACATGAATAAAAGCATTACATCATCCAGATACAATCAAGGTCCGACTACGGAACCAAAATAAAAGAAGAACCCCAAATGCGACAAAGGTCCCCGATCGACGCCAACTGGGCTCCACTACTGATCAACTGGAAACGGAATAACATAAAGGACAAGATCTTCATCGAGCTCCTCCTTGAGCTAGGTTGCGTCACCTGCACGGACTCAACGGCACCTACAAACTGGTTTTGGAAGTGTCTGTGAGTCACGGGGACTCAGCAATCTCGCACCCTCACGATCAAGACTATTTAAGCCTATGGGTAAGGTAAAGGTATGAGGTGGAGCTGCAGCAAATGACTAGCATATATGGTGGCTAACATACGCAAATGAGAGCGAGAAGAGAAGGCAAAGCACGATCGATAAAAGTATGATCAAGAAGTGATCCTATAACAACCTACGTCAAGCATAACTCCAACAACCGTGTTCACTTCCCGGACTCCGCCGGAAAGAGACCATCACGGTTACACACGCGGTTGATACATTTTAATTAGGGTCAACTTCAGGTTTTCTACAACCAAACATTAACAAATTCCCATCTGCCCATAACCGCGGGCACGGCTTTCGAAAGTTCAAATCCCTGCAGGGGTGTCCCAACTTAGCCCATCACAAGCTCTCACGGTCAACGAAGGAATAGACCTCCTCCCGAGACATTCCGATCAGACTCGGTATCCCGGTACAACAAGACATTTTGACAGGGTAAAACTAAACCAGCAACACCGCCCGAATGTGCCGACAAATACCGATAGGAGCTGCACATATCTCTTTCTCAGGGCACACCGGATTGTCCAAACTTCCGGTAGGCCAGCCCAGAGTTGCCCCTGGTGGCCACCGGCGGCTGACAAGTTGGACCAACACTCAGAGGAGCACTGGCCCGGGGGTTTAAAATAAAGATGACCCTTGGGCGCGCGACCCCCAAGGGGAAAAAGGCTGGGCGGCGAATGGTAAAACCAATGTTGGGCATTGCTGGAGGAGCTTTACTTAAGGCGAACTGTCAAGGGGTTCCCATTATAGCCCAACCGTGTGAGGAACGCAAAATCCGGGAACATAACACCGATATGACGGAAACTAGGGCGGCAAGAGTGGAACAAAACACCAGGCATAAGGCCGAGCCTTCCACCCTTTACCAAGTATATAGATGCATTAATTAAATAAGATATATTGTGATATCCCAACAAGTAACCAATGTTCCAACAAGGAACGAACTCCATGTTCCAACAAGGAACAAACTTCAATCTTCACCTGCAACTAACAATGCTATAAGAGGGGCTGAGCAAAGCGGTAACATAGTCAAACAACGGTTTGCTAGGACAAGGTGGGTTAGAGGCTTGGGTCAACAATATGGGAGGCATGATAAGCAAGTGGTAGGTATCGCAGCATAGGCATAGCAAAAGAGCGAGCAACTAAGCAAGCAAAGATAGAAGTGATTTCGAGGGTATGGTCATATTGCCTGAAATCACGCAAGGAAGAAGAACGAGTCCATGAAGAAGAAAAACGGACGTAGACGAACGGATCCTCACAAACGCGACGTTAACGGAACCAACCCGAAGAAGCAAACACCAGAAAAGAAGCACACAACATAGTAAACAACCATCACATAACATGGCAAGATGCGCAAACAAGTATGACGCATGACCGGTTTAAATATGCATGGCATGGCAAAGTGCACAAACAATACTACAAATTAAGTGGAGCTGCATATGCAACGAGTTGCATATTGACGGACACCACAATAATGATTTAGTTCTCTCTCGTTTAGGTACCCAACAATATTAAATGTTTGTTAACATGGCAAGAGGTGAAGCGTATGAAAAACTACCTATCTAGGCAAGTTTAAATGAGGCCGGAACAACAAACTACAATTCCAAAAAATCCTCATATGCATTAGTATTTTATTGCAACAACAATTTAAACATTTTAATAGTTGTTATCATGATGCGGATGACATGAACAAGTTTATGCAATTTTATTAAAAGTTTACAAGAGCATTATGAAGCATTTGTCACCGTGGTGGAAAGAAAAAGGGGTGCCACGGCAACGAATCCGAAAATGATGCCACGGCAACATATCGGTTCCGGTAACTCTATTGAGATCCCGGTGCAAAAGAAAATGCGACGGGAGCGTGACATGCGATAGAAGGTGGGGTGCTCCCGGTTACCGGGTTCCCACAAGACGTGTGACAAGGTAAAAGAGGGCAACGTGCGCCGACAAATCGAGCACGGTGCAAGCACGAGCATCTCGTACATAGCAAGCATTCGTTCAAGGACATCGTCTCGGGGTTATACCTTCGCAGCGTGCAAACGAGACGGTTCGGGTTCGATGGGACGTAGTGGAAGTAAGCGTTCTTGCGACGGTAGAGGAAGTAGTGGTACACGTCTCGGAGAAGGACTTGACACATTCGATGTTTCCGAGGGGACGGTAGAGGAACTTGGCAGTCTTCGAACTTGTCGGTCTCGTCCGTTTGACGGTAGTCGAACTTGAAGTTTTAGGTTCATAGGTCTTTGGCGACGGTAGTTGTTCACTGCACTTGTGACCCGCGGTTCTACGGCAACGATAGTCGTACACGTCCGTAGATGTTCGGGATCGTCACCGTTCGTAGTCAAAGTAGTTGAACTTGATGGTCGTCGACGTCGTGGTACTTGGCGAATCCGCATGGTCGTACACGTTCCAACATCAAACTTGGAAGGGCTCCAACGGCGTTATACTTGGCGAATCCTTGACGGTCCTGGCGGTCTCCGGTGAAGGTGTTGCGTTCGTTTGACAGAGTGAAACAGCGACAGCAACAGGCACGGGCTCATCTGGTTCCCGGCCAGATCTGGGCCGATGGAACTCCATGGGGAGGCAGCAAGGAAGAGCTAGGCGTTGGAGAGGTTCCGTAGCGACGGCAGCGGCCTCCCAAGGGGCGGCGACGTCCATGGCCTCTGATGCATGCGGTTCAGTCGCCGGCGACGAGGTCGTTGGGGCGGCAGGGTTGTGAGGAGGCGATACAGAGGACGTGGAGGCCAGAGGTGGTCCTCGTCGATGATGGAGGGACGCAGGCACGAGCGGGAGGTTGGGCGTGCGGCGCGTGGTGGTGGAGCGCTCCAGCGAGAATGATGCAGGGGAGGCCCAGCAGGCTGTGGTGCCCGGCATCCCCTGCGACGCAGCATGGCGGCGAGCTCATGGCAGGAGGCGCTCGGGCGCGGGGCAGAGCTTGGCGGCGGGGCCGGCGCCAGGAGACGGGGCGACGTCGGGCGACAGGAGCGGTGGATCGGGCGACGAGGTCCGGCGACCCGGTGACCGGGCGCGCTGGCGAGGAAAGGAGCAGGCAGAGGGGGTCGGGCGCTCTCCCTGGCATCGATGTGTGGCGGCGGCACGGGAACGAGGGGGGGGGGAGATGGGGATCGGGAGGAGGTAAGGGATCGGACACGGGGCTCTCATGGCGAGGAGTGAGGGAGAGGGCGAGGCTGCGAGGGAGAGAAGGGGATCAAGCACGGTCTCCTGGCTCGATGCGTGAGGCGTGCGTGTGGCGGCGGCGTGGGAGGACGAGAGGGATCGAGAGAACGAGGGGAGTGGGTTCGGTCGACGTTAGGGTAGCGAGGAGATGGATCGGGCTGACCTTCGGCGTAGATGGGCCTTAGAGGCCGGCCCAGGGAGAGGGAAGGCTGCGCCTAGGGAGGTTTGGGCCTGGTGGGCTCTCTCTCTCTCTTTCCAGCAAAATAGATAGGTCAAAAAAATAATTAATGGAAGAGGCCATGGAGAAGAACAAAATTATGGAACATTTTGTATGCCTTTATGGAATATTTCCACCTCAACAAAATAGTCCCAACAAGTTAGGAGAATTCAAATTCAAACTTATTTGCCCTGAGCCAAAAGAGTTTGAATGGAGGCTAGGCTAAAGGGGTGTACAAAAATGTTGAGGGTTTTTGGAGGACCCTCGATAAATGGAGAAAGAACTACTGCCATGGTTTGGAGCTGAAACTTGAAGCAAAAGAACCCAAGGGATTTATCTGCACGTGTGTTATGGGTGATTCCAAATTATTGGAATATAATTTATATAGCTCCCTAAAATATTGGGAGAATAAGTTTTAAAGAGTAATCACCATAGTGAATATCCCTCGATTTAAATGGACCGATGATCCATGCAATTTATTTAGTTGAGTTAAGAAAAAAATGACATGATCGCATGATGGCATGATGACATGATGCAATGCACATGATGCAAAGATGAAAGTGATGAACCAAACAAATCACACGATGAAACCCGAAAACCCTGGAAGGCAACTGAAGCTCCGGTCTTGGGGCATCACAACACTCCACCACTACGAGAGGATCTCGTCCCGAGATCTAGAATGGCACCGGAGGGAAAACGGAAGAGAAAGAGAAGAGGTAAAACTAAGTTGCTTCTTTGACAAACGAGTGAAACCACGAACCTTGAATAAGGTTAAGCCATTTCGAGAAAAGAATACAAAGGAGATGAACGAAGTTGAAAACACTCTGTTAGAAAAGAGGGACAAAGAACATTGCGAAAAACCTTGAGGTTGAAGGGCAAGATATATATTGAAAACACTCTGGTTAAACAAGGGGATCAAGGAAGACCAAATTCGGGCAGCCTCCGGTTGAAATGAAAATAATTGAATAAGAACTTGATAAGGAGATAGAACTTGAAAAGAGGGCACAACTCCCCGGTTAAACGGGCAATCATGAAAAGAACATGATCTTAGACAAACTAGATGATAGGTTGAAAAGAGCGACATCACAATGTCTCCGGAACGAAAGAATAGAATATAGATAATTGAAATAAAAGAATGGAGAAGCAAATGCCAACTTCTGACACAAAAAGAGTTTGAGAAGGCATCCTTAGGAGAAGGGCCGAACGGAGTTGTTGGAACACCAACAACGAAAAGAATAAGCTTGTAGTGGGCTTATGGAATACATCTCAAAATTATGAGGTGAAAACCTGCCACTCACGGGAAAAAGAATTGGATTGTTAAGAACAAGGAGACGAGAAAGTATCTCACCGGGAGGATAAATGAAGAACTTGGATCATTTATAAGCACCATGAATAGCAACAATCCTTAGGGAAAGCTTTAGGTGCAACATGACACAAGATAACTCCAATGAATAGATTGGTGGATTTAAAATATCTCATTCATGACAACATGTGAATCATGAAAACATGAACCTAAATTATCAAGAATGAAATAATACCACCTCAAACGATACGATAGACAGAAATGCACTCCGGATAGCAAGATGAAGAATGCTTGAGCTCCTTAGAAAGGAATCTCGATGAACACTTCGAAAAGGAATATAAATCCTTGATGAATCCATCATGTAGAACCTTCATGAAGAACTCCGGTAAACAAAAAGAATAACGAAAATAAAGAGAAGTTGGAAACACAAGGTGAAACCTTGTAATGATTTAGATGGATCCTCGTGGTGATATAATTGAAAGATCTTGGAACTCCAGGAAAAAAAGACAAGCACTTGAACCCAAGAATTTAATCATCGTGAACAAACTCCGGAAGAAAAGATTAAAATATGTATGAAACAAGAATAAGAATTACATTATGCTTATCCTTCACCAATTTAAATTGATGACAAGCAACGGATTTGACATACTACTTATTCTCATAGAAAGGATTAAGATAGATATGGAGCAAACTTGAGAAAGTCTTCAACGATCCACCGGTAGAATTTGAAAAGCACGAATGCATAGATAAGATACACGAAGGAAGAAAACTCTTGAACGAACCACCGTAAGAATTGAAAACGATTGAAGAAAAGATAAAGAAACACCGGGAAGAATTAGAGAACGAATGATGATACCTGAGGGGATTTAGATACATGAGAACAAAGAGATCACGAGCCGACTAGAGATCACTTGAACGAAGCACCGGTAAGATTGGAGAATGATAACTGCAAACTGAGAATGAATAAATCTTCAATGATGGGCTCCGGATAATCAACCTGAAGACTCTTGAATTGCTCCAGATAGGTGAAAAGAATTCTGACAATCAAAAACTATTATGAGAGGATGGGCTCGAACTAGAATCACGAATCCCTGAGAGAACGGTTAAGATATGGAGGAAAAAACTCTTCTTCGGTCTTCAAATGTTGAGAATGACGATGAGAAACACCACCAAGAATTATTTAGACACTCCGGAAGAATCCAAACGAAGAGGTTGAGCCAATGATGAAGAGAATTTGAAAGATCTTGGAGAAAACATTTGACTGATGATAAATCATTCTTACGTCAAACTTCGAAAAGAATTTAGGATAGCTCCGGGAAAATAAGAAGGGTCAGGTAAGATCCTGGGAAAAGACCTGTGGGTTAGGGCCCACTCAAAAGAAACACCGTAGAACGATAACTTGAAAAGGAGATAGCACCGGTTGAATTTAAATGGATTGAATGAGATAACATCCTCGAAAAGAGATTGAACGAAAGCAGAGTGGAGACACAAATCTTCGAGATATCTTGAGCACTCCGGAACAATTGAATAGCAAGCGGGGAAGATTAAGAGGTGCACCGGCATAAGAAGGTATTTGAAACGAGGAAAAAGGATATGATCAACACCGAAAGCTTGAATTGGTTCCACCGGAGAAGAAAAAGAATGAATAATGATGAACTTGAGGCTCCGTTAGTATCCAATGGATTTATCTGCACGTGTGTTATGGGTGATTCCAAATTATTGGAATATAATTTATATAGCTCCCTAAAATATTGGGAGAATAAGTTTTAAAGAGTAATCACCATAGTGAATATCCCTCGATTTAAATGGACCGAAGATCCATGCAATTTATTTAGTTGAGTTAAGAAAAAAATGACATGATGGCATGATGGCATGATGACATGATGCAATGCACATGATGCAAAGATGAAAGCGATGAACCAAACAAATCACACGATGAAACCCGAAAACCCTGGAAGGCAACTGAAGCTCCGGTCTTGGGGCGTCACACAAACATAGGTGGCCTCGGCCACCGCCCTCTCTTGGAGAGGTTTGTTTTTGTCGGTTTTGTGTGTGTGTGTGTGTTTGTTCTCGCTTTCGTTTCGGTTTCTTTTTCTTGTGCTAAGCCTTTTGGCCAGTCCTCTTTGTGGCAGAGCGGTACTACTACGGCGTGCATAGTACTACCACGGACAAGCGTCAAGCGGTACTACCATTGCGGGGCGGGCAGTGGGGGTTATGTCGGGGCAGGGGGAGTTGTTTTCTCCCCAATACCCATTCGCCCCCACTCGCTCGTCTTCTTCGTCGCTCCAGTGACGCCTCGCCGCAGGAAGGCCTCGGTTGGCCGCCATTTTTGTGCTGTCCCTCTCCATTTCCTCCGGTGGAGTCGATCACCACCACGTCCTCTAGCCATGGATGTCGGTATTGCCCCCGATCCCGTTCTCACTTTGCCTAGATCTTGCATCTAGTTTTTAGGGGCAATAGGCATTGTTTTTCTCGTCTTTTGGCTAAGTCGAGGCTTGAGTAGGATGGAGATGGGTTCTAGGCCCTTTGGATTGAAGTTTGGTAGGCTTATTTTTGAATTTGGCATCTCCGGTAGTGCCGGATCTGTCCACGGCAGTAAGGGAACCGCAGTTCCCCGTCTTGAGCGGTACTACCGCCCTCCTTGAGCGGTACTACCGCGCAAGCGGTACTGCCGCGGTTGGGTCGCGGTACTACCGCTACATGCCCAGTTCCATCATTTCCTATCACGTTTTGATCCTTGTTGTTTTGTTTGGTGGCTTATGCTCTTTCTTTCGTGTTGTTTCCTCTGCTCGTGTGCTTGGTTCCAAGTGATGATCATCCTGAGCAGCAGGTCCGCCGTGTCAACCCCAGTTGTGCAACGTCAAAGCGCTACCGCACATATGAGTCAGCAGGTGGTTCCTCTAGTGCTCCACCGCCGCCAGCGGGTGCTACCTCAAGTGCTCCACCGCCGCCTCAGCTCATGAAGAGATCGGCAAGCAGGCCAAAGGGAAAGACTGTGTCTGAGATGACTGCCAAGGAATTTTGGGCAAAGCATCACCACAACCCATATGAGGAAGACCAAGCTCCCACTTTGGTCAACCACCCGTTCTAGAACCGCTTTCAGTTCGCCATCTTCTTTGATGTGATCAAGGCTAAGAAGAATCACTTTGTTGATGTTCGTTCCATCGACACCGATCCTATGGAGAAGGACCCTGAGTACTTTGGCGAAGCCCTTCAGATGTGCCCTTTAGATGTGCACTCAGTTGAACTTTCTCAGAATCATGCAGTTCAACAAGGACTTTGATGCCGATTTGATATGTCAATTCTATGCCACTGTCCATCTTGGAACTGATGCAGAAAGGACTCTGACTTGGATGACGAATGGCAAGTTGCTCACTGTCAAGTGGAAGGCCTTCATGGAGTTACTTGGGGTGGAAGATCTCGGGCTTTAGAATCCAGTCGCCTTCCGTCCTCACCGCAATGTCACCTCCACTCACAAGCAAGCCCTTTGGCCCTACTGTTCTAAGAAGGTTAACCCCAAGACAAAGAAGGTAACCTATGAGCTGTCTACCTATCTGGACATCCTTCACCGTGTCTTACGAGAGACTCTTTTCCCTCGCATTGGGAATCTGGATATGTTCCACTCCTATCTCGTGGACATGCTTCTCTTCTGCCAGCATGAGAAGGAAGCAAACACTGGAGAGTCCCTGGACATTTCTCATGTTATGTGGTCTGAACTTCTTTCTACCATTTCTGAGCGCAAGTGCCCGATCTATGGTCCTTTCATCATGATGCTCATTGAGAAGGCATGGGCACATCACTATCCCAGGACTGCGCTGGAAACTGGAGAGTTGATTTCTCATGATATCAAGCGTCTAAGGAAGAAGGACAACTGGGGCACCCAGGCCCCTCGATCTGGTGATCCACCTTCTGAGGCTGACATAGAGACCGAGGACGAGGCTGAGGCCGACAAGGATGAGGACTATGAGCGCTCCAGTGTGGAGCCCTCATGGGCTAAGAGGATTAAGTGCAAGATGAAGAAACTTTTCTGCATGGAGTCTCATGGCCAGTACATGTCTCATGTCTCTGAGAAGAAGGGCCGCAGACATCACAAGGAGCTCATGCACCAATTGGGTGCCACTGTTAACAGCGGATCTGAGGAGAGGATCACTGATGAGGAGGAGTGGGTTCAGCAGCATTGTCAATGGACCGATTCAGACACAGAGCAGTTTCCGACCAATGACAGCGGTGCAGACGATCCCGCTGGGATGTGATGTTCGAGATCCTCAGCTTGCTATCACCTGGAGCCGTAGCAACACTCTTTTCCCTTTTGGTGTCTCGATGCCAAAGGGGGAGAGATTTTAGGGTTTTGTGTTGTTGCTGTTGTCGTGTTGCGAGTGTGTCTTTGTGGTTTGTGGTGTCGTTGTGTTTTCTCGCCGTTTGCTTTGTTTGGTTTTATGCCAGTGAGACCTAAGTTCCAAACATATGGTGTGAGACATATGCTACCTTATATTTATCTTATCATTATTTATGTCTATCTAGTACTTTGGTATCTTATGAGTTGCATGCTTATCCTGTTATATACCCTGCTCTCTTGTATCATGTGCTTAGATTTTTGGACTATAAAATATAGGGGGAGTGTTGATCCTAATGTGTGTGTCTTGCATTCCAAAGGCACTACTAACTAGCTGCACACATTCAGGGGGAGCCCGTCTATATTTTGTAGTTCTAAGTATCTTTACTTTCATGCCTTTTCCCTGTGCAAATCCCTGGTTGTCATCAATCCACCAAAAAGGGGGAGATTGTTAAGGCATATTTCTCTTGATGTAGTTTTGGTGATTGATGACAACATGTTTGCGGACTAATCGTGTACTTTGAGCCTTTCAGAGTTTCATCCTTTGGCACGAGACGATTTCCTTCCCCTCGGAGTGTTTTTCAAGACAGTGTAGCTCTTTTGTTTCTTGTTTGGTGGACTAGTTTCGTAGGAGTCACCGTTCTATCAAGAGGGGGTCCGCTTTGGTAAGGCTTGGGTGGAATCCTCACGTGCACATCCTTCTCTCACCCTCTCACCCTCTAAGCCTTTCTGCTTCAACTAGAGAGCTCGTTACCCTTGCAGTTGTGTTGTTTTGTGTCCGAGCGGTAGTACCGTGGTACCCAGTGGTAGTACCGCTTGTGGTTCTCAGCCGCAGTACCGTTGCGGTACTGGTCTACTACCGCGTCGACTCAAGGGGGTCGCCTCTCGTGTCGGGTTGAGCGGCACTTTGCAACGGTAGTAGAAGCGGTAGTACCGCTCGAGGGCGGTAGTACCGCCCTACCACCGCGGCAGTACCGTGCTGGGCACGATTCCTGCTCTCCTAGCCCTCCCAGGCTGGGTGGTAGTACCGCAAGGGGGAGCGGTAGTACCGCTGCCACCTACGGTAGTACCGCCCTCTGCGGGGCTGTTTTGGGGGTAACGGTTGGATGGGATCCCCTTCTATAAAAGGGGGGTCCTCTTCTTCTTCGTTGACTTACCTCTTCCCCCAAAGCTCCATTAATGCTCCAAGCTCCATTTTGCCCGATCTCTCTCCCTAGCCAATCAAACTTGTTGATTTGCTCGGGATTGGTTGAGAAGGCCCCGATCTACACTTCCACCAAGAGAAATTTGATTCCCCCACCAATCCCTAGCTGATCTTGTTACTCTTGGGTGTTTGAGCACCCTAGACGGTTCAGGTCACCATGGAGCCATAGTCCATTGTGGTGAAGCTTCATGGTGTTGTTGGCAGCCTCTGATTAAGTTGTGGAGATTGCCCCAACCTTGTTTGTAAAGGTCCGGTCGCCGCTTCCAAGGGCACCAATAGTGGAATCACGGCATCTCGCATTGTGTGAGGGCGTGAGGAGAATACGGTGGCCCTAGTGGCTTCTTGGCGAGCATTGTGCCTCCACACCGCTCCAACGGAGACGTACTTCCCCTCAAAAGGAAGGAACTTCGGTAACACATCCTCGTCTTCACCGGTTCCACTCTTGGTTATCTCGCACCTTTACTTGTGCAAACTTTTTAGTGTTACTTCCCGTGCTTGCTTGTGTGCTTGTTGTTATTGCACCATATAGGTTGCTCACCTAGTTGCACATCTAGACAACCTACTTTGATGCAAACTCTAAATTGGTAAAGAAAAGCTAAAAATTTTTAGTTTCCTATTCACCCCCCCCCCTCTAGTCAACCATATTGATCCTTTCAGACATTCACATGACACCACTAGAGGAAAGACAACATACATCTCATCAAAATATCAAAACGTGATCCCGTGAAGTTTCAGGACTTTTGGAGATGTGCAGAATAGGTCTCTAATATTTGCTACTTTTCCAGCCCAGAATTCCAGCTGCCGACATTCTCCCTCTTCATGTAAACCTTGTAAAATAAGAGAGAATAGGCATAAGTATTGTGACATAATGTGTAATAACAACCCATAATGCGACAAATATCGATATAAAAGCATGATGCAAAATGGACGTATCAACTCCCCCAAGCTTAGACCTCGCTTGTCCTCAAGCGGAAGCCGATATCGAAAAATATGTCCACATGTTTAGAGATAGAGGTGTCAATAAAATAAAATAAGGACATGAGGGCATCATGATCATTCTTAGGACAGCAACATATATAAATATTGTCATATGAATTCTTATGCTAAAGTAACAATTCTTTCACAATTTCAAGTATGAATCAGAAACTTCATTGAGAACCAACAAACTATAATCTCAGTCATTGAAGCAATTGCAATTTATCATAACATAGGAAAGAGTCAATATAACAGCTTTTCAGCAAGTCCACATACGCAACCATCATTTAGTCTTTCACAATTGCTAACACTCACGCGATATTTATGGTTATTAAGTTTTAAACGGACACAGAGAAAGATAGGGGCTTATCGTTTTGCCTCCCAACCTTTTACCTTAAGGGTAATGTCAACAATAATAGTTCGTGAAAACTCACATCCAATTAGGCATATATATATTAGGATCTTCCCAACACATTGCGCTTGCCAAAGAATAGAATGTAAAAAGGATAGTGAAGATCACCATGACTCTTGTATGAAGTATAAGATGAGAATAAAAGGTAGGCCCTTCGCAGAGGGAAGCAAAGGTTGTCATGTGCTTTTATGGTTGGATGCACGAAATCTTAATGCAAAAGAACGACATTTTATATTGCCACTTGTGATATGGGCCTTTATTATGCAGTCCCTCGCTTTTATTTCTTCCACATCACAAGATCGTATAAACCTTATTTTCTCTGCACTAATAAATCATACATATTTAGAGAGCATTTTTTTATTGCTTGCAATGATGACAACTTACTTGAAGTATCTTACTCAATCCATAGGCAGATAGGGTGGACTCTCATGTCAAAACTGGGTTTAAGGATATTTGGAAGCACAAGTAGTATCTCTACTTGGTGCAAAGAATTTGGCTAGCATGAGAGGGAAAGGCAAGCTCAACATGTTGGATGATCCATGACAATACAATTTATCTTAGATGTAAGAAAACATAACCCATTACGTTGTCTTCCTTGTCCAACGTCAACTCTTTAGCATGTCATATTTTAATGAGTGCTCGCAATCATAAAAGATGTCCAAGATAGTACATTTATATGTGAAAACCTCTCTTTCTTTATTACTTCCTATTAATTACAACAATGACCAAAACTATGTTTGTCAACTCTCAACAACTTTTATTCAGCATACTCTTTATATGTGAGGTCATTACTCTCCATAAGATCCATAAGATATCTTTATTTCTTTTTTATTTTTCTCTTTTATTTTATTCCCTCAAGATCATAGCAAGATAATCAAGCCCTTGACTCAACACTAATCTTTATTATATATAGCTCACGGACTTGATTATATAGAAGGATCATAGAGCAAAACTCAAAACTAGATCATACTAAAACTTTATTCTACTAGATCAAGATATTACCAAAAGGATTGAACTAAGAAAAACGGTAAAGATAAAAGTGTGATGGTGAGACGATACCGGGGCACTCCCCCAAGCTTGGCAGTTTCCAAGGGGAGTGCCCATACCCGATACTCAGTTCTTCTTTGTTGGTCAAGAAGGTGTTGGTGATGATGGATAGTCGCACATCGAGTGCAGGAGATCCTCCAATTTGCAGATAATGCCCTTGAGTGCGATGATATGCTCCACGCAAATATTTTCACTTGTGAGATACTTGCTTTGAATGTGAGCTAACTCAATCATCTTGAAAGCTTCAATCTCCGTTGGGGTAAAGAGATTGTGATGAGGTTGAAGAATGTCTTCTTCTACTACTGCCGGAACTTGATTCCCCACGGCCTTCTTGATCCCATCATCCTTGTTGATCTCTCCGGGCTCTTCTCTCTTCAGCTCTATCTTCATTAGCCAAGCATCGTTGCCCTCATTGTTGGAGGAGGAGGGAGACGACATGATGCCTGGCCTTGACAACCCTGGCAGAAAACAGCTCGAAACAAAAGCAGGAGATATTTGCGTGGTACGGTGGTCAAAACTTTCGAGAGATTATATAATGAATTTTTACCGACCAAAAGAAGTATCGTGCAAGAAATCAGAGTCTGGAAGGCACACGAGGTGCCCACGATGCAGGGGGACGCGCCCAGGGGGTAGGGCGCGCCCTCCACTCTCGTGGATGCCTCGTGTCCTTCCCAGACTACTTATTTTCCTATTTTCTTAAATATTCCAAAACCGAGAAAAATTGCCATTAGAACTGTTTTGGAGTCGGTTTACTTGCTGTACCACGTACCTATTCCTTTTCGGAGTCTGAAATGTTCTGGAAAGTGTCCCTTCTGTATTCCTCCGGGGTTACGGTTTCAATAACGTTAGTCTCAATGTTTATGGGATTACCTGAGATATAATGTTTGATTCTTTGACCGTTCACCACCCTCGGATTTGTGCCTTTGAAGTTGTTGATTTTTATGGCACTGGAACGATAGACCTCCTCGATGACATAAGGACCTTCCTATTTAGAGAGGATTTTTCCTGCAAAAAATCTTAAATGAGAGTTGTATAACAATACATAATCACCTACATTAAACTCATGTTTTTGTATCCTTTTGTCATGCCATCTTTTAACCTTTTCTTTAAACAGTTCGGCATTCTCATAAGCCTGGGTTCCCCATTCATCAGGTGAGCTAATGTCAAAAATCCTCTTCTCACTGGCAAGTTTGAAATCATAATTGATCTCTTTAATGGCCCGATATGCCTTATGTTCTAGTTCGAGAGGTAAGTGACAAGCTTTACCATAAACCATCTTATACGGAGACATACCCATAGGATTCTTATATGCAGTTCTATAGGCCCATAATGCATCATCAAGTTTCTTGGACCAATTCTTCCTAGATCTATTAACAGTCTTTTGCAAAATTAATTTAAGCTCTCTATTACTCAATTCTACTTGACCACTAGACTGTGGGTGACAAGGAGATGCAATTCTATGATTAACATCATACTTAGCAAGCATTTTATGAAAGGCACCATGAATAAAATGGGAACCACCATCATCCATTAGATATCTAGGGACTCCAAACCTCGGAAAAATAACTTCTTTAAGCATCTTAATAGAGGTGTTATGATCAACACTACTAGTTGGAATAGCTTCTACCCACTTAGTAACGTAATCAACAACAACTAAAATATGTGTGTACCCATTAGAGGAAGGAAACGGTCCCATATAATCAAAGCCCCAAACATCAAATGGTTCAATAACAAGTGAGTAATTCATAGGCATTTCTTGACGTCTACTAATATTACCAATTCTTTGACATTCATCACAAGACAAAACAAACTTACGGGCATCCTTGAAGAGAGTAGGCCAATAAAAACCGGATTGCAATACCTTATGTGCAGTTCTATCTCCAGCATGGTGTCCTCCATAAGCCTCAGAGTGACACTTGCGTAGGATCTGTTCCTGTTCATGCTCAGGTACACAACGTCTGATAACACCATCTACTCCTTCTTTATAAAGATGTGGGTCATCCCAGAAGTAATGTCTTAGATCATAGAAGAACTTTTTCTTTTGCTGGTATGTGAAACTAGGTGGTATAAACTTAGCAACAATATAATTAGCATAATCAGCATACTATGGAGCAGTACGAGAAGCATTTATGACAGCTAATTGTTCATCAGGGAAGCTATCATCAATAGGTAGTGGATCATCAAGAACATTCTCTAACCTCGACAAGTTGTCTGCAACGGGGTTCTCAGCTCCCTTTCTATCAATAATATGCAAATCAAATTCTTGAAGCAAGAGAACCCATCTAATAAGTCTAGGTTTAGCATCTTTCTTTTCCATGAGAGATTTAATAGCAGCATGATTAGTGTGAACAGTTACTTTAGAATCAACAATATAAGGTCTGAACTTATCACAAGCAAATACAACCGCTAAAAATTCTTTTTCAGTAGTAGCATAATTTCTTTGGGCACTGTCTAGAGTTTTACTAGCATATTGGATAACATTTAATTTCTTATCAACTCTTTGTCCTAGAACAGCCCCTACAGCATAATCACTAGAATCACACATGATTTCAAATGGTAAATTCCAATTAGGAGGCTAAACAATAGGTGCAGAAATCAAAGCTTTCTTAAGTATTTCAAATGCTTCTACACAGTCATCATCAAACACAAAAGGAACATCTTTTTGTAAGAGATTAGTCAGAGGCCTGGAAATTTTGGAGAAGTCCTTAATGAACCTCCTATAAAAACCGGCTTGACCAAGGAAACTTCTTATACTTTTAATGTCCTTGGGACACGACGTCTTTTAAATAGCATCAACTTAGCTTTATCAACTTCAATACCTCTTTCAGAAATTTTATGCCCCAACACAATACCTTCATTAACCATAAAGTGGCACTTCTCCCAATTCAAGACAAGATTAGTTTCTTCACATCTCTGCAAAACTCGATCAAGGTTGCCTAAGCAATCATCAAAAGAACTTCCATAAATGGAGAAATCATCCATGAAAACCTCAACAATCTTTTCACAAAAGTCAGAAAATATAGCAGTCATACATCTTTGAAAGGTAGCAGGTGCATTGCATAAACCAAAAGGCATACGTCTATAAGCAAAGGTACCGAAAGGGCAAGTAAAAGTTGTCTTTTCCTGATCCTCTTTTGATACATGTATTTGAGAGAAACCAGAATAACCATCTAGAAAGCAAAAATGTGTATGTTTGGATAATCTTTCTAGCATTTGATCGATAAAAGGTAAAGGGTAATGATCCTTTTTAGTAGCTTTATTTAATTTGCGGAAATCAATTACCATTCTATAACCTGTAACAATTCTTTGTGGGATCAATTCATCTTTATCATTAGGAACAACAGTGATACTTCCCTTCTTAGGGACACAATGGACAGGACTTACCCACTGACTATCAGCAACGGGATAAATTAGACCTGCCTCCAGAAGCTTTAGTATTTCTTTTCTTACCACTTCTTTCATCTTGGGATTTAACCGTCGTTGGTGATCAACAACCGGTTTCGCGTCTTTCTCCAATTTTATTTTGTGCTGGCATAGAGTGGGACTAATGCCCTTAAGATCATCAAGAGTATATCCAATAGTACCACAGTGCTTCTTCAGGGTTTTCAATAATTTCTCTTCTTCATGCTCTGAAAGGTTAGCACTAATAATAACAGGATATATCTCTTTCTCATCAAGATAAGCATATTTAAGAGTATCAAGTAAAGGTTTAAGCTCAAACACGGGATCACCCTTAGGTGGAGGAGGATCCCCTAGGATTTCAATAGGCAAGTTGTGTTTCAAAATAGGTCCCTGTTTAAAGAATACTTCATCTATTTCCCGTCTTTCATTCATAAACATATCATTTTCAGGGTCGAGCAAATATTGTTCTAAAGGATCATTAGGAGGCACGACAATAGAATCAAGACCAATAATTTCATCTTTACTAGGCAATTCTTTATCATGGGGTTGTCTATGAAATTTAGCAAAATTAAACTCATGAGACATATCCCCCAACCCAATAGTAACAACATCCTTTTTGCAATCTATCCTAGCATTAACAGTATTCAAGAAGGGTCTACCAAATATAATGGGACAAAAGTTATCTTGTGGGGAACCAAGAACAAGAAAATCAGCAGGGTATTTAACTTTCCCACACAAGACTTCAACATCTCTAACAATCCCAACCGGTGAAATAGTGTCTCTATTGGCAAGCTTAATTGTAACATCAATTTCTTCTAACTCAGCAGGTGCAATATCATGCATAATTTCTTTGTATAAGGAATGAGGTATTTCACTTGCGCTAGCACCCATATCACATAAGCCATGATAGCAATGATCTCCTATTTTTAACAGAAATAACAGGCATGCCTACAACAGGTCTATGTTTATTTTTAGTATCGGGTCTAGCAATTCTAGCAGCTTCATCACAGAAGTAAATAACATGCCCATCAATATTATCGGCCAAGAGATCTTTAACCATAGAAATACTAGGTTCAACTTTAATTTGCTCAGAGGGAGTTGGTGTTCTAGTATTACTCTTACGAACCACAGTTGAAGCTTTAGCATGATCCTTTATTCTAACAGGAAAAGGTGGTTTCTCAATATAAGCAATAGGAACAACAGAATCATTATAAGTGATAGTCTTTTCTTCAACTTTAACAGGTGCAACTACTTTTACTTCAATGGGAGGATTATATTTAAACCACTTCTCCTTAGGGAGATCAACATGAGTAGCAAAGGATTCACATAAAGAAGCTACTATCTCAGAGTCAAGTCCATGTTTAGTGCTAAATTCACGGAAAGCATTGGTATCCATAAAAGATTTAACACAATCAAACTTAGGTGTTATACCTGACTCCTTACCTTCGTTGAGATCCCAATCTTCAAAGTTGCGTTTAATTCTTTCCAATAAATCCCATTTGAATTCAATAGTCTTCATCATAAAAGATCCAGTACAAGAAGTATTGAGCATGGAGCGATTACTGAGAGAAAGCCGAGCATAATTTTTTTGAATAATCATTTCTTTTGAGAGCTCATGATTGGGGCATGAATATAACATTGACTTAAGCCTCCCCCAAGCTTGAGCGGTGATTTATCCTTCGCGAGGCCAAAAGTTATATATATAATTACGATCACGATGAACAAGATGCATAGGATAAAACTTCTGATCAAATTCCAATTTCAATCGGTTGTAGTTCCATGATCCCATATCATCACATAGCCTAAACCATGTCAATTCCTCTCCCTTCAAAGATAAAGGGAAGACCTTCTTCTTGATAACATCCTTGGGCATACCTGCAAGCTTAAATAATCCACAAACTTCAACCACATAGATTAGGTGCATATCGGGATGTAATGTTCCATCACATGTGAAAGGATTAGCTAGCAGTTTCTCTATCATACTCGAAGGAATTTCAAAGTAAACATTTTCAGTAGGTTGAGGAGCAACTCTTTGCTCTACTGGTCGGGGTGAAGATACCCCAAACAAGCCCCTCAAAGGATTATGTTCCATAGTAACAAGTGACAGTAAATTTTAGCACACTATATAAATTTTTTCCTTACCAAATTCCACCTACCAAAGGCGCTTCACTCCCCGGCAACGGTGCCAGAAAAGAGTCTTGATGAACCACAAGTATAGGGGATCTATCTTAGTCCTTTCGATAAGTAAGAGTGTCGAACCCAACGAGGAGCAGAAGGAAATAATAAGCGGTTTTCAGTAAGGTATTCTCTGCAAGCACTGAAATTATCGGTAATAGGTAGTTTTGTGATAAGGTAATCTGTAACGGGTAACAAGTAATAAAAGTAAATAAGGTGCAGCAAGATGGACCAATCCTTCTTGTAGCAAAGAACAAGCCTGGACAAACTCTTATATAAAGGAAAGCGCTCCCGAGGACACATGGGAATTATCGTCAAGCTAGTTTTCATCACGCTCATATGATTTGCGTTCGGTACTTCGATAATTTGATATGTGGGTGGACCGGTGCTTGGGTACTGTCCTTCCTTGGACAAGAATCCCACTTATGATTAACCCCTATTGCAAGCATCCGCAACTACAACAGAAGTATTAAGGTAAACCTAACCATAGCATGAAACATATGGATCCAAATCAGCCCCTTACGAAGCAACGCATAAACTAGGGTTTAAGCTTTTGTCACTCTAGCAACCCATCATCTACTTATTACTTCCCAATGCCTCCCTCTAGGCCCAAACAAAGGTGAAGTGTCATGTAGTCGACGCTCACATGACACCACTAGAGGAAAGACAACATACATCTCATCAAAATATCTAACGAATACCAAATTCACATGACTACTTATAGCAAGACTTCTCCCATGTCCTCAAGAACAAACGTAACTACTCACAAATCATATTCATGTTCATAATCAGAGGGGTATTAATATGCATAAAGGATCTAAACATATGATCTTCCACCGAATAAACCAACTAGCATCAACTACAAGGAGTAATCAACACTACTAGCAACCCTCAAGTACCAATCTGAGGCTTTGGGACAAAGATTGGATACAAGAGATGAACTAGGGTTTGAGAGGAGATGGTGCTGGTGAAGATGTTGATGGAGATTGACCCCCTCCCGATGAGAGGATTGATGGTGATGATTTCCGCCTCCCGGAGGGAACTTTCCCCGGCATAACAGCTCCGTCGGAGCCCTAGATTGGTTCCGCCAAGGTTCCGCCTCGTGGCGGCGGAGTTTCTTCCTGAAAGCTTGCTTATGTTTTTTTCCTCGACGAAAGACTCCATATAGCCAAAGATGGGCATCAGAGGGCCGCCAGGAGGCCCGCAAGGCAGGGGGCGCGCCCCCCACCCTCGTGGACGGTGGGTGGCCCCCCTCTGGTACTTCTTTCGCCCAATATTTTTTATATATTCTGAAACGTGCTCCCATGAAGTTTCAGGAATTTTGGAGATGTGCAGAATAGGTCTCTAATATTTGCTCCTTTTCCAGCCCAGAATTCCAGCTGCTGGCATTCTCCCTCTTCATGTAAACCTTGTAAAATAAGAGAGAATAGGCATAAGTATTGTGACATAATGTGTAATAACAGCCCATAATGCGACAAATATCGATATGAAAGCATGATGCAAAATGGATGTATCAGACGGCAAGCAATATGTATATACCCACGCCCACAACTCCTTTGTGTTCTACTCATGCAAATAACATCTACGCATAAACCTGGCTCGGATGCCAATGTTGGGGACGCAGTAATTTCAAAAAATTCCTACGCACACGCAAGATCTATCATGGTGATGCATAGCAACGAGAGTGGAAGAGTGTTGTCCACATACCCTCGTAGACCGTAAGCGGAAGCATTATGACAACGCGGTTGATGTAGTCGTATGTCTTCATGACCGGATCGTTCCTAGTACCAAAAGTATGGCACCTCCGCGATCTGCACACGTTCGGCTCGGTGACGTCCCACGAACTCTTGATCCAGCTGAGTGCCGAGGGAGAGCTTCGTTAGCACAACGGCGTGATGACAGTGATGATGAAGCTACCAGCGCAGGGCTTCCCCTAAGCACTAAGACGATATGACCGAGGTGGATTATGGTGTAGGGGGCACCGCACACGGCTAAGGGATCAATGATCAACTTGTGTGTCCTAGGGTGCCCCTGCCCCCGTATATAAAGGAGCAAGGGGGGAGGCCGGCCGGCCCTTGGGGCGCGCCAAGGAGGGGAGGAGTCCTCCTCCTAGTAGGAGTAGGACTCCCCCTTTCCTAGTCCAACTAGGAGGAGGAAGGGGGAAGGAAGGAGAGGAGAAGGGAGAAGGAAAGGGGGCGCCGCCCCCCTTCCCTAGTCCAATTCGTACTAGAGGGGGAGGGGGCGCGCGGCCCTGCCTTGGCTGGCCCTCTCTCTCTCCACTAAGGCTCATGTGGCCCATTAGTTTCCGGGGGGGTCCGGTAACCCTCTGGCACTCTGGTTTTCTCCAAAATCACCCGGAACACTTCTGGTGTCCGAATATAGTCGTCTAATATATCAATATTTATGTCTCGACCATTTCGAGACTCCCGTCATGTCTGTGATCACATCCGGGACTCCAAACTATCTTTGGTACATCAAAACACATAAACTCATAATACCGATCGTCACCGAACGTTAAGCGTGCGGACCCTACGGGTTCGAGAACTATGTAGGCATGACCGAGACACATCTCCGGTCAATAACCAATAGCGGAACCTGGATGTTCATATTGGCTCCCACATATTCTACGAAGATCATTATCGGTCAAACCGCATAACGATATACGTAGTTCCCTTTGTCATCGGTATGTTACTTGCCCGAGATTCGATCGTCGGTATCTCAATACCTAGTTCAATCTCATTACCAGCAAGTCTCTTTACTTGTTCCGTAATGCATCATCCCGCAACTAACTCATTAGTCACATTGCTTGCAAGGCTTATAGTGATGTGCGTTACCGAGAGGGCCCAAAGATACCTCCCCGATACTCGGAGTGACAAATCCTAATCTTGATCCATGCCAACTCAACAAACACCATCAGAGACACCTGTAGAGCATCTTTATAGTCACCCAGTTACGTTGTGATGTTTGATAGCACACTAAGTGTTCCTCTGGTATTCGGTAGTTGCATGATCTCATAGTCATAGGAACATGTATAAATTATGGAGAAAGCAATAGCAACAAACTAAACGATCATCGTGCTAAGCTAAAAGGTGGGTCAAGTCAATCACATCATTCTCTAATGATGTGATCTCATTAATCAAATGACAATTCATGTCTATGGTTAGGAAACATAACCATCATTCATTCAACGGGCTAGTCAAGTAGAGACATACTAGTGACATTCTATTTGTCTATGTATTCACACATGTACTAAGTTTCCGGTTAATACAATTCTAGCATGAATAATGAACGTTTATCATGATATAAGGAAATATAAATAACAGCTTTATTATTGCCTCTAGGGCATATTTCCTTCAGAAGTCTATAGTGTGCCACGAAGGACTTGCTTTGGCTGAAGATTTAATGCTTCACAATTTTGAAAATGCTTCGGACTCCAAGCAGGTGATCAACGACATCGACAAAGCTAGCTGCGGAGGATATGATGCGATCATTAGGGAGATTAAGTAGAGAACATTAGCTTTTAATGTTTCTTTTACTATTGAAGACAGAACAACTAATTGCGATGCCGATAGGTTGGCCAACTTTTGCCATTCACTGCATCAAGGTCGATACACCTGTATTGGTCAAACCTCATGATCCTTTTTGTATACCACTCCACGTGGAATTTGGTTAATAAAGCTTTGATTAACCCCTAAAAAAAGTACATGGTTTTGCTCTTCTTTGTTGCCTACTGAAATAATTGGTCTGGTTTCCTTTGGGGTTTTTCCTGTTCATTTTCTTTATAGGTTTTACTTGTTTTTTATTTTCTTTTATTTTCTATGTATTTTCTTTACAATTTTCATTTTTTTACTTTTACTACGTTTTTCTTCATAGTTTTTGCCGGTTCTGTTTGCATTTTTCTGGTTTTCATTGTGTTTCTGCACAGGTATCATTGGATTTTTTTTATTTTCGTTCGATTTTCTATGCTTCTTCACTGGGTTTCTTTCACCTATTTTTCTTCGGCTTTCTTCATTTTTTCTATGTTTCTTCACTATTTTATGTGGGTTCTCTATTTTTCTTCGTTTCTTTTGTTTTTTGGTTTCCTAATGTTTTTTTTCTGGATTTCTTTGATTTTCTATATTTTTCCATTCTTGAACTCATTTTATTTTTTATACACAACGCACATTTTTAGTGTACACGTGGAACATTTTTATAAATGCTGAACATTTTTTAAATATGTGATGTACATTTTCTGTATATGGCAGGAACATTTTTAGTGCACATTTATTATTATTCTAAATCTTTTTTGCCTGGTTATTTTGAAAAACTTTATCAACATATTTTATGTATAAATTTTGATGTTAACCTTATTCATCCAGACATTACATTTTTTACATACATATACAATACTTGTCATATACATTTTTTTCAAATACATGTTTTCAATTCTTTGTCTAAAATACATTTTATAAATCCATGATTAACATTTTTAAAAAACATTATTGCCATTTTTCAAATATCTGATTAACATTTTTTAAATACAGGATTTAGCATTTTCAATGATGATGAATTTTCAAAATACATGTTTTGGTATCTAATGTTTTTCGTACCTATTGTACATGTTGTGTATAAATACGAAACATTTATTTTATATAAGTTTGACATTTTTCAATTACATGATATTTTCTAAGCACATGATTTTGGAAAAACAAATTCAAATACATCTTAAACAAAATTCAAATATGTAACATTTTTTAAATACTATCAACATTTTTCTAAAGTTGTACCAACATAATTTGATACCGGAAAGACATTATTTTAAACTACAGTAATTCTTTGGGAAATATATCTATTTTAGAATTATTCGAAAATATAACAAAAAAGAAAAAAGTAGGGTTATAGACGCACCTATGACCATAGCGTACATTTGGCAACCAGAAAACCATTAGTTCCTGAACGGAAAACTAATCGAACAAACAATAGTAGTGGGCGTCCTATGACCACACCGTTTGAGGCGAGGCAACAGTCTATCTGGCTATAAGCGAGCTGTAAACACGCCCGGTCCATTGTGTACATCTGCTGAAATCATATTCCACGCTTACAGCACCGAATTCTTCGTTAACTATAGGGAGCAGTCACATCGTCTCAAACGTATGTTTTAATGGGTAGGCCCATTAAGTTTCATCTAGTTCCCGTGGAGGAGTCCTTTATTTTTTCTTCCTTACTTACTAATTCAGTCATAATTGTCAACAATTATTATTTCTAAAACTATTCACATTTAAAAAAATCGTGAATACCTTTAAAATTTGGCAAAAAATACAATAATTTCATCAAGAATATTTTTAATTCGTGAATTATTTTTTATATTAAAATCATGAATATCTTTTATTTCAAGAATATTTTTCATAATCTATGAATACTTTATTAATTGTGAATAATTTTTCAAATTATCTATTTTTCTAAATTTATGAATATCTTAAATTCACAAACATTTCTCAGTTTGTTTACTTTTTTCAACACCATCAACATTATTTTATTCAAAAATATATTTTCAAATACCCGATTCTTTCATATCCAAGAATGTTTCTACAATTCTCAAACATTTTCCAAGTTGTACACATTTTTTTATTTCAAAAACACTTTCTAGGAATTTATGAACATTTTATGTATGTGCCAATATTTTTTAAATTCGCGAATATTATTTTGTTCGTGATTTGTTTTCCAAATTTGTGAACAATTTTTGAATTTGTGATCTTATTTCAATTTCGCAAACATTACTTAAAGTTCATGATCATTTTTAAAAGAGGTAATATCGTCGGAAGTCATAGAACTTGCACTTGATGTTCAGTTTGGTGCTAAAAACTTTAAAAATACAGATTTGTGGTCATTTAACTTGATATCACGTGCAAATACTGTCACAAAATACGCACGCGGACATATCGGGGTGTATGGGCCTACTGTCAGTGAGTGATGGCATTCGGCCGACTGATTTTTGCACAAAACAATCTTACTATTTTTTATTTGCGAGAAAGGCCAACCACTGTGCAGCAGCATATTGGTACGAAAATTAACAGAAAAGGCTGACTGTTGTACATGTACGATAATTAACTAAAATATTAGCGAGGCGGTACTCGAACGCACGACCCAAATTAAGGACACAAGCCACTCTAGCCAACCAACAAACCCTTCACATTCATATTTCAAGTGTGGATAACAAACTGAGATATATTGAATTTGGAGCTTAAATGACATTTTTTTCGTACTTATGAGCAATGGGTTCTTCATGTCATTACACATTGAAAATTAACAGGAAAAAGTGTGACCGCCAGCTCTCGATGAAACAACCAAAGGGTAGCACACAGGACGTTCTAGCCGCTACAACCTACACGTATACACGTCTACGGTGAATAACTTATCTTAATGTACTGGAAATATGTAAATATTACGTAAACTACTTATAAATATTGTACATACAAATGATATAACCTACTTTTAAATTTGCTCATGTATTATTTTAAAAATATTCATATATTTAAATAAAATTTATGAATTATATTTTTGTATCATTTAAAATAAATATTTCAAAAATAAAATTACAAATATTATTTAACTTTACAAACATTTCAATAACTGTTCTCGCATTTATAGAGTTCAACTTTTGTATAATTCAAAATGTAAACATTGATATGAATATTCAATCGTGTCTAATATTTGAATTGTATAATTTTTTGAACATAAGTCATGAGTAAAAATTATACACAAGTAAATAATTTTGAATATTTAGTAAATGTTTGAACCCATTATTTTTTATAATTTAAATATAAGCCTCGAGTGTGTTATTTTTCTTGGATTCATTAAACATATTTATTTAATAAACATTTTCAATGTCGGTTTAACTAAATATTTCTTTATATAAATACGCATGTATATATTTAAATGTTTTTATTTACTAATAATGATCGCTTGTATGTCTAATATTCTTGGAACATAAATTTGTTAATGGCATTTACAAATAGCTTTAAAAAATAATAAGTGCAAAATGGGCCGCAGTATTCGTAGAAATAAACCGGCAATGGCAACCCTTTTTCGAAAGACACGCATGTACTGTCAGACAGCAGGCCAGAGTGACAGAGGGAGCAAAAAGATAGCTTGATTGTTGAAATGTCACTCTGTTTTACAGCTCAGTCAAACCGTCTTGATGTGCCATTAGCCAATTAATATCACTCCCATTGTTTTACTGCCCCACTTATAAATACTATGTTGATGGCATTATATTTTATCTTAATGTGGCAACCTACCTAATATGACTTGTGATCCTACTTAAGAGCATTTTCAACAGGCGCCGGTCGCGTCGCGTGCAAAAAACAGATATGCCGCGCGCATCACCTGGTTTGGCGCGGCGCGCAGCGCGCGCGCGCCGCTCCAGCAGCGCGCCAAAATGCAGCGCGCGCGACTCGCCGGTGCATTGTATATGGCATTTTCAACACAAAATGGGATGAACATTTTCAACACAATAAAAATTTCACACAAACAAGTTGATGAAGTTCATGCCCACGAGTTTAAAATCATGTCCACAAATTCATCCAACCAAGTTCAAAATGCAAATCAAATTCGATACACAAATGAAAGACACATCATTCCTCGTCCTCGTCTTCGTCCTTGTCCTCATCTTCGGAAGACGATTCTTCCGCCTCCGAAGATGAATCTTCCTCCCTCTCCTCATCGCGCACCGCATCACGTGAAGCTCCGACGATGTTGGCAAAATCTTCAACGGCATCTTCATGGGAATGTGTGCGAGGAGGCACATCGAAAGACATTCCACCCATGGCGGCCGGAGG
Organism: Triticum monococcum; assembly: GCA_034509565.1. Classification (NCBI taxonomy): domain Eukaryota; kingdom Viridiplantae; phylum Streptophyta; class Magnoliopsida; order Poales; family Poaceae; genus Triticum; species Triticum monococcum. The sequence goes on along the minus strand of CM067846.1, from coordinate 144,775,782 downwards.
TGCACCCATGCCTCCCATGAGAGAAGCAAAACTCATGCCTCCCATGGTGGCCATAGCGTCGGGGGTGCTCCAAAGCCAGTCATGCCTCCCATTGCACCTAAACCGCCCACGGTACCTCCGAAGCCACCCATGCCACCCATGGCGCCAAGGCCACCGCCACCCATTACGCCGAGGCCACCGCCACCCATTGCACGAACCATGGCTCTTTTTTGGATCAAGACTTCTTGTTGGGCAAGATTGACATACTCCTTTTGCGCCTCATTGAGGTTAGTTGTGTCCAAGAAGAACAAGTTCTTCTCCCATTCCAACAATCTTATTCGCTCCTCATTGCTTACCTTCCTCTCCTCCAAAGCCACCTTCCTCTCCTCGGCCGCCACCCTCCTCTCCTCGGCCGCCAACCTCCTCTCCTTGGCCGCGGCATCTTGGGTCCTTGCCATGTTCCTCACCTCGTTGGCTTATTTTCTTGCCTTCACAATAGCTTCCATAGCATTTTTGAGCTCATCATCTCCTTTCCTCTTCTTCTTTTCGGTTTTGTTTTTTTTTTGCACCCATCCGGTCGCTTTGGCTTCAAGTATGAAACCGAGTTGGGTGTGGGGCTTCTCTTGCCGTCATCACTTGATGCATCATCCTCATCATCCAACTTAATTGTTCGCTTCCGTTTGTCGCTCAAATGCAAATCATCCAAATCTTCACGCTTCCTCCATTTCTCATCATCCTTCAACACTTCATAGCAATGAGGCAAAGTAAATATCCTTCCTTTCTTGATCTTCCCCTTCTTGGTTTTCCTCTCCTCTTCTTTGAACAAATTTTGCGCAATGTTGTACTACATGAAAACAAAACAAGTTAGCACCAACAACAAGCAAAACAAAGCAAGTTAGCACCAACATGTAAGATGAAATGGCACTTACTCTATCGTCCTCATTTGTGCCACTTGGGTTCAATTTGTCAACCGCCTTTTGACAGGCCGCCCACCTTTGACAATCCGAGTTGATTGTCGACCACCGGGACCTAAGTGATCGGTTGGAGCGGTCAATTCCACTCATGTTGCTAGCATCAAAGTGTTCCTTCATCCGGTTCCAATAAGCATCTCTACTTTGATCACCTCCAACGGATGGATCCCTCGACACTTGCAACCAAATATTGCATAGTAAGATGTCATCGGGGTTGGTGTAATTGCCCGCTCTTCCTTTTGGTGCGTCGACAATGCCCTCACCCTCCTCGTCCACCTCGAACTCATGGTCTTCAAAATGCATGTCATTGGTTTGAGATCAATGCGAATTGTTGGAGCCAACACCCATCGTTGACATGTATGCATCATCATTGAGACTTTTTTTTGAACAATGCAAATAAGCTATCTATATGTGACGAATGCATTCAAAAAATAACAAAAAAAGTGAAAAGTTAGAATTTTTTTACCTTGGAGGCATTTCGTCGAACATGTTGTGCGCGCCGGCCGCCGGCTCAACGAGTGAGCTTGCCGGCGCTTCGGCAGCCGCCGCGCCCGTCGCACGCCCCGCAAACTTCTTCCTCCTCGCCTTGGAGGTGCCGGAGCCGTCCGCCGCCTTGTTTTTCTTCGCCAATGTCTTGCCCTTCTTTGGCCGCGCCGCATTGGGGAGCTTTGAGGAGGAGGGGGGCGGCTCGGACCGGCGCCGGCGCGACGCCACCCGCCGCCGAGGTCATCCGCGGCGGCATGAAGAGGCCGCGCGCGAGGCCGCTGGTCGGAGGAGCTCCGGCGGAGGCGAGGCCAACGCCACCCGGGCTAGGGTTGGCGGCGGCGGCGGAGGAGGGGGGTCGCGGCTATAGGACGGGGTGAGCGGGGTGCCGGCGCGTGCGTCCATGGGTGCGGGTCGCCGGCGCCAGCGCGTGCGGGGCTTTGGAGGGGGAGAAGAAGAGCGCACAGCGCGAGCGTCGAGTGTGCCGCGCGCGGAAGCGGGCACCGCAAATACACCGCGCGAGGTACCAGTTCCTGCCGCGCGCCCAACTGCTTATACCACGCGCGCGGTTATTGCGCGCTCGCTGAAGCCATCCGCCGGGTTGCGCGTGCGCTAAAATGGGTATATTTACGGCGCGGCGCCTATTTAGCGCGCATGTTGGAGATGCTCTCACGAAATCAAGTGTAGCAGTACGTGCCTCTATATATTTCAGGTAAAAAAAAGACCGGTAAATAGCTTAAATGGGCTGCAGATGTACACAAATTCCTCATAGATGTAGAAAAAAAATGTCATTTAAGTTCCACGTTCAATAAATCTAAGTTTGCTATCCATACATAACATGAGATACGAACGAGAAGGGTGAGTTGGCTGGAGTGGCTTGTGTCGTAAACATTGGCAACGGGTTCAGTCTCTCCTCACCCATTTTTTGTGTTAATTTTTATACCTATATGTAGCACAACAGTCGGATTTTCCGCAAATAAAAAATGTGAGGGTGTTTTGTGTAAAAGTTACTCAGCCGAGTAACATCACTCATTGACAGGTGGGGTCATACACCCTGATACGTCTGCATGCGTATTTTGTGACCATATTTGCACGCGTTGTCAAGTTAGGTGACCAAAAATCCGTATTTTTAAAATTCTAGCACCAAACTGAAGATCGAGTGCAAGTTCTATGACTTCGGGTGATATTACCTCTTTTTAAAATGTGCGGACATTATTTTATACTCATGGCATCTCTCAAATTTGCATCATGTCTGCAAATTTGTGGACATTTTTAAGTTTCTGAATTTTTCTAATATGTGAACACTTTTTCGTATATACGAACATTTTTAAAATTCATGAACTTGTTTCCATAAAGCAAAATATTTTTCAAATTCACGAACATGTTTTGTGTTCACAAACAATTTTTAAATTCCTGTATTTTCCATATCCATACGATCGTGTCCTTAGGTTTCCGAAATAGTGTAATGGAAAAAGAAGTGTGATTCTTTTCAAAATTCCTGGTTTTAAAATTTTCTTGAAGAATTTTATATCCAGTAACTTTTTAAAACTTATGAACTATGTTAAAAATCTGTGGTCATTTTGATAAATTCATGAATATGTTTATAAGATTCTTGAGCTTTCTTTGGAAATGACAAAATATTGTCAAATCTTGATTTTTTCAAAAATTTGAGAAACATTTTTAATATAAAAACCGGCTGAAATATGTTGATATCTGACTAAAAAACGAACCGGAAAGAAATGTCACTAGCAGCTAGCAACACTGCATATGGGCCTCGACCGAATGAACCCCACGGAAAAGGTGCACTCGCAAGTAAGGTCGAGTTCTCGCCATGAGATTGATTACACAGAATATAGAAAACATGGCAGGAACCATGACTAAGTTCATATACAAATTACAGGGTTCCTATTTACAATTATTGCTTCCTCTCCATGGGGCCTATGTGCCAATTTGCACTTTGCTTTTACCAGTACGCATACTGCCAGTAATCTCGACCGGTTTTGTAACTCCAACATGCTCGGATAGCCGGTGAACGATCAGGCAGCTTATGGATGAGTGGGGTCTGAGTGTATTTTGTGATATCATACATTGATATTTTTTGAATGTGCTAATTTTTTTCCAAAATTTTACAAACATTTTATAATGTGTGGAGCACTGAGGGCACCCCGAAGGTGGGAGCACCCGAGACATTCCCGTATGACATGCTCACGTGCATGCGTCGATGGATGGATGCGGACAAAAGAAAAACGACCTGACGGCTCACCGAGAGCTTGTCTTCCGACCCAACTCATCCATAGACTGGCTCCAAGTCTACACTGCCATCATGTTGCTTCCTTCCATCTGTTAGAAATCTCTCTCATATGGTTGTCTTGTATGCATCCTCAATCACTTGCAAATTAAGTGTGTTTTGTAACTACATATTGGCTACCCATATATAAAGATGAAATTAAGTTGATTTCCCTGTAAAGTTTTTCTTGTGCGGAATTATATATACTCTACAAGCGATCAATATGTCTAAACGACGTATCTTGAATAATCGCCACATTGTAAAATTTACAGCTACTGAATTGAACAGCACAAGATCCCCGCAGAGGAAAACTACAAAAAGAAATCCATAGAAAAAAAGACCTTCCATGTAAATTGCACTATGTCGCTAGCTGCTAATCACAGAGCTACTAGTGCTACTGCTAGCTAGCTCACTCGGGCTCAGACTCTGCGCGTCGTCTTCGGAGCCGGCTGGCTGCGCGCCGGCCTCCCGCGCATCCGCCATCTTCCTCTCCTCCGACCTGCACGCGGCGCAGCACGCGGTCTCCGCGCCGGCGTCGGCGGCACGGCTCGTCATCGACGCCGGCGTGGCCAGGAAGCTCGGCTGCTCGTCGCCGGCCATGATGACCACGACGTGCCCCAGCCACTCCCTCGCGGGCTCGGCGGCCGAGCCCTTCTCGCCGTCGGAGCCTGCGGGCTGGTCCTCGTCCGGGCCGGCGACACCGCCGGAGAGCTTCCAGTAGGAGCAAGCCAGGGTGAGGAGCGAGAGCGCGATGAGGGCCAGCATCGTCGCGAGCCCGCCAAAGAGGTACGGCACCGGCGTCTGCCACGTCGAGCGCGGCGCCGCCGCCGCGGGGCCGTGGGCCATGGGGTACTCGGCTCCGGGCCTCATGGCATGGGTCGCTAGCGTCCCAGTGACAGCAGTGCGCGCCTCTCTGTTGTCTGTGTTGTCTGTTGCGTGGGTGGTGTGATGCTGCTACGTTCCACATGAAATTCCCGTGGGAATGGGAGTGGTGCTACTCGCTAATGCCTCTGGTCACCTATATATTGAGGTCCATTACTGAAGCTGCACTAACAGTATTGTTGCGTGGGTGGTGTGAGAAGATGGTCTTGATTTCTAGGAGCAACGTGCAAAAGCACAACGTCGGCTGGCTTTTCGACGTGTCATAAGAACTAGTTTTAGGGTTTACGCGTGATTAGTTCATCGCAGAAAGTATATAAAGAAAAGACAATATTTGTTAACGAGGTCCATCGCCCATCAAACATGAGTTATATCCTCCGGGTATGACTATGGACGCTCCTCTCGTGTACTAAATCCATACATATCAACGAGAGCCTACCAGGTTCACTGAGTCTATTTTGGCTACCCTGCTTCAACTCAAACACATACCCTCCTCATACTTTAAGTCTAACCGTAGTCAATACACACGTATTTGGCATAATTTCAACAAGAACAATTGATATGGAAGAGAATTGTGATAAAGAGAATAAACAACATATATTAATTCATTTGAAGTTGTATTTAATATTATTTTTGATAAAGAGAATATACTAATATGAAGAAAATATCAACTTACACTCTGATCTTTGCACATGATTTCAAGAACTAGCCGGGGCATTGAGGATGCACACAGAAAATGATTAATAGATCAATTGCAGCAAATATCCGTATCAACCATTAATGATGGCAACCTCGAGGAAACATGATAGGTGTTCCAACAACCACATCTCTTCAAAGTGAACGACACGCCAACACTGTCGTCGCTGGACCTCAACCATTGAGGTACATCGTGGGTTTTCACCCCAAAGAGAAGTTTGACTAAACTCCAGGCTATGTCGCCAATATAGTTATTTTTTAGATATTTTCCAACTAAAATAATAATAATAATAATAACTATAGATATGCTTAGGATGTTTCAAGAAAAATATATGTAGTAATCCCCCTTAGCGGTCAAACGATGCTGCCTAGATGGAAATGAGATGGAAGGGCGTTTCCATAAGGCCATCTAACAAACTAGGGGCATACCCAAGAAGTCTGAAAAAACCAGGTGCAAACTCGAGTAGTAGAACCAACTAAAGAAAGTAATGCAAATATCCTTTTATTTTCTACCTTTTATTCTCTGGCCCTCCCACGAGAGCAGATTTTTGGAATCTGATATACTAGAAGTCCGGAACACATTTCATAAACCTGATACAGTATGTTTTAAAAATTACAAGAAAATTCAAAAACTACATTTGTGACCTTGGTAAAAAGAAAGGAGAAAGAGCTACATTTATAATTTCAAAAACTACTCTCAAGCCATATTTTTGGCCCTTTATATATAAATAAAGCCGAATGGTCAAACGATACAAAGTATCGAGGTATCCCCCGGAAGCCGGTCAATTAAAATACACGAAAAAATACTAGACAGAAATGGTTAAACACACACAACCGTGCACTACTGAACGTCCCAGAAGGTCACTGATAGGAAGCGCAGGAGACATGTTGTCACATTCGATTAAGACCCACATGCGACGACCATGCCCTCAATAGGGTCATGACATGATTGCCAACGTCACCGCTCAGCCCAAGGTGGATGAAGGTTTTCACCCTGAGTGTCTGAAGGTAAGGGAAGGAACAAAGTGATGCCCCAAGAGGAATGATACAAGAAAAGATATCGCCGGTGCCAAGGCGCGGAGCTTTCGTTGACCCCCCCCCCCCCCCCTCCACCACATCGCATGGAGAAGTACCCCGATGGAGAACCTCCACCACGGACCAGGGACTCCATATCCAAATCAGGACTCAGCCTCCACCACCGGCAACAATTTCTCGAGGACCACCTGCCACAACACACCTCACCACCTACATGGCCGAAGCACACTGCCAACACCAGCTACCATGTTGCTCGCCAGAGAGCCAATTCGTGTAACCCACAATCCAGGGTCGCCGCCTTGGCACCCTTGGCCCCGAGCCCGGCCCATGCAAAGCCGAACTCGGTGAGCACGCAGGAGGGGGCGGAAAAACCACTCATTCCCGCCGCTAGACAACATTCAACCCCTTGCTCAACCATGAGCACGAGCAAATATGGCCCGGAAACAGTCCCGTCTAGATGGCTACCAACCGCCACTGCAATGACGGCTATCGGGTCATTATATCTAGCGCCGCCTATTATGAAGGCCAGGTCTGGATGGGGCCCACCCGCACAACCGACCCCACCCTGCCCCAACTAGGAAGATGAGAGCTTCTGACAACACACAACCATCGACAGGAAGGAGGGTGTTAGACTGCAGGCCGCAACTGGCAGATCCACAACCCGCATCGCTGGCCAAATCTGAGGACGATGACTAATCCACCGTCGATGGTCTCTCACGCTAGCTCGGCAAGGAAACGAGGCGGCACCAATTCCCAAACTGGAGCACATGCAAGAAGACGACATGATCATCCTCATTTTCATGCATGTCGCAATTCGTTATATTATTTACGGAAGTTTACATGGGCAAGTTTCAATTAATGACCTACGTGTGTGATCTTTAAATTTTGCCAAAACTTGGAAACTCGATTTTTGTTATTAAGTTTTGGAAATTAAGTGGGTACACTACGTCGAGAATCATTGGACTCCCCATTACTATTTTAGAAGGCGTATTAATTAGTTCAAAAGTCAATTGTTTCTATTTTTTATCAAGTCTTAGGAAAAAAATATTAATGTGTACAATATCGAATGAGCATCATTAGATCCATCATGAACATTTAGATACTGATTTGATATTGTACAAGGTTTTCTATAAACTTGGTCAAAGGTTGGAAAGTTTGAGTTTTGTAAGAATAATACACCTTATTAAAAGGAACGGAACAATTTGTAACTACTTTGCTGGTGCCTCCTCGAGTAATACGGCCGATATCTTGGCAATAGTTAGGTTGTTGTGATGGTTTCCATCAGAGAGAGAGAGAGAGAGAGCTAGCCTCATTTCCTGACAAAATTAAATAGAAATTAAAATAACAAAACCCTAGGTTTGATGAACCTTGCTTTTAATTATATGATATTTGGAAAGTTTTCCCTACGCTGAGCGATCATGGCATTTCAGAAAGTTGCAACACTCGAATAAAATATAGTGTTAAATATGTTCATTCATTCCCTCTTATCTGGTTTCACCTAAAAAGGCAAATATCACAACACTTCCAGAGGATCATAACTAAAATCAATAATGAAGTCATGTTGTTATCCATAATCAACATGCATAATGAATGTACTATTAATTAATCATAAGTGGATCGAGCATTACATGAATGACTAAGGATGTTTGCTAACTTTAGACAACCATTTGCATATATTCCCCATGTGGAAAGGACAACACCGAAGAGCTGAGAAGCGGAATATAAAGTTCCGAAAAATATTTGCATAACTTCCGCACATAGGTAGCGGAAAAGCCAAACATGACCACAAGATTCACTATTGAATGATTGGGTTAAACCAAATGACCATACCACTAAACAATGTTATTTTTTGCAGGGCACTAATTAAAAAACATTCAATACAAGATTAGCAAAAGAGAGTCAGGTTCAGCTGAATCCAAGTCTGTTATGTTGGCTCTAAGGATCGACAACAATAATGGTGCTCCCCTGCAAAAAAAAAGATAACAATGATGTCGTTTCATTTCTAAGTCGTGCCATCGCTAATCTATACTACTCAGTTTTACGTGGTGCTAGAATATATCATTTTGGTAAAAAAAAAGTTTTATAACAACTAACGTCTTCTTCGTGATTGCTAAAATGTCCTATGATGAACTTGTTAAGTAAGCTGTTTTGAATAATTAGTTGGAAAATAGTTAGGTTTGTCAAAAATAACAATTAATAATTTAACTAACTACCAAAAACATCCAAATGACTACACTACCCGTATCATGTAACCGGTATAGTGAATCAAACCGAACGGGTTTGTCAGAAACAACACACCAAACAAACATGCCCATAAACAATCTCTAAACAAACATGGCCATAACCAATCTTTGCATATGAATTCTTTCTTGTTGTGTTGTATAACTGCAAGAGGTTGAGTACCTAAACCTTTTAACTCAAAATTGATAGCTCATAGACAAATATCTAAAGGAGGTTGGCACTATAAGATCTCCATCAATCATGCACCGATCCACAAATTTATGAAAAACCATCGCATAAAGCGAGTAGTAAATCCATGATGCAACTCATGCATTATTACATGTTCAATTGCTTGTATGGCATGCAGATTGGCTAAGCAATCTCTGCAGTCCCATCTCAAACTGTTTGTACCTAACAATATGAGAAATACATAGTCTGGGTAAAACCAAATTAGAAAAATGAGAAAAAAAAATCCAAACCAATGAATTTGAGAATTCTAAATAGACAGTTAGATGCATCTCCACTATCCATTTGGCTGCCGCACACTTCACGTCACTAATTTGGTCTTTTAAGTGAAGGAAATATGCCCTAAAGGTAATAATAAATTTGTTATTTATATTTTCTTATATCATGATAAATGTTTATTATTCATGCTAGAATTGTGTTAACTGGAAACTTGATACATGTGTGAATACATAGATAAGACAAAGTGTCCCTAGTATGCCTCTACTTGACTAGCTCGTTAATCAAAGATGGTTAAGTTTCCTACCATAGACATGTGTTATCATTTGATGAACGGGATCACATCATTAGGAGAATGATGTGATGGACAAGGCCCATCCGTTAGCTTAGCATAATGATCGTTAAGTTTTATTGTTATTGCTTTATTCATGACTTATACATATTCCTTTGACTATGAGATTATGCAACTCCTGAATACCGAAGGAACACCTTTTGTGCTATCAAACGTCACAGCGTAACTGAGTGATTATAAAGATGCTGTACAGGTGTCTCCTAAGGTGTTTGTTGGGTTGGCATAGATCGAGATTAGAATTTGTCGCTTCGAGTATCAGAGAGGTATCTCTAGGCCCTCTCGGTAATGTACATCATGATAAGCCTTGCAAGCAATGTGACTAATGAGTTAGTTGCGGGATGATGTATTACGAAACGAGTAAAGAGACTTGCCAGTAACGAGATTGAACTAGGTATGAAGATACCGACGATCGAATCTCGGGCAAGTAACATACCGATGACAAAGGGAATGACGTATGTTGTCATTGCGGTTTGACCGATAAACATCTTTCGTAGAATATGTAGGAACCAATATGAGCATCCAGGTTCCGCTATTGGTTATTGATTGGAGATGTGTCTCGGCCATGTCTACATAGTTCTCGAACCCGTAGGGTCCGCACGCTCAACGTTCGATGACGATTTGTATTATGAGTTATGTGTGGTGACTGGAGATTGTTCGGAGTCCCGGATGAGATCACAGACATGACGAGGAGTCTCGAAATGGTCGAGAGGTAAAGATTGATATATTGGACGATAGTATTCGGACACCGGAATAGTTTCGGAGCGTTTCGGATATTTTTTGGAGTATCGAGGGGTTACCGAAACCCCCTGGGAAAGTAATGGGCCAACATGGGCCATAGGGGAGAGAGAGAGGGAAGCCCACAAGGGGTGGCGTCCCCCCCTCATGGGCAGTCCGAATTGGACAAGGGGACCCCCCCCCCTTTTCCTTCCCCCTCTCCCTCTCCTTCCCTTTCCCCCCTCCGAAAGAAAGGAAGGGGGGCCGACTAGGACTAGGAGTCCAAGTCGCCCCCCCATGGCGTGCCCCTAGGGCCGGCCTTCTCCCTCTCCTCGTTTATATACGGGGGCAAGGGGGCACCCCAAAGCACATCAATTGTTCTCTTAGCCGTGTGCGGTGCCCCCCTCCATAGTTTACTCCTCCGGTCATATTGTCGTAGTGCTTAGGCGAAGCCCTGTGCGGATCACATCACCATCACTATCACCATGCCGTCATGCTGACGAAACTCTCCCTTGACACTTTGCTGGATCAAGAGTTCGAGGGACGTCATCAAGCTGAACATGTGCAGAACTCGGAGGTGTCGTACGTTCGATGCTTGATCGGTTGGATCGTGAAGACGTTCGACTACATCAACCACGTTAAGCTAACGCTTTCGCTTTCGGTCTACGAGGGTACGTGGACACACTCTCCCCTCTTGTTGCTATGCATCTCCTAGATAGATCTTGCGTGATCGTAAGATTTTTTTTGAAATTGCATGCTACGTTCCTCTACATTAAGATAACCATTTCTACACCGCAAGAGTTTCAGTTTTACGGACAATACTTGTAGGAATTCTAAAAATGAAAACTACATCAATGGTCTTTCTGATCACATGTACTCCATAGTGGTTATAAAAACCAAAAACTCTAACGTCATAGATGAAGCATCATTATAAAATAGGAATTTGTAGTGCATTTCCTCCTTGGTACCTTAGACTTTTCACATCTCTTTTCCTTTTCAAAAGGCACCAATCCATCATAATTTAGGCGATTATTAGTGTTTTGGAGCTTTTTGGAAGAGAAGTGTGTTGGGGGTTGTTCACAATGACAGCTTAAATACATCACAAAAGAACTTGAATGCAACACAAGGCAAGAAGGCCGCTCTTACTTTTCTCCACCTTATGCACATAGCGTTCATAAGAATGCATGAACGAATCACCACAGGCGAATGATTGTATCAAATAGAAGAAGAGCTAATCCGAATCACACAAACTCCATAATGGCTAATTAGAGTGGGTTAGAATCAGGATAGTGTGAGTCGTATTCTCTAGAAAGGAGTTTTACTTTTATCTCATGGTAGGCGAATCATTATTCATAATTACTTTTTTTGTGAGACGAAGACAACATCTAGTCGCAATTTGCAAACACGAAACTTTCAAATGGTGTGCATTTTCATAATGTCAAAGTGGCTAAAGAAAGTTGCACATTTTTAGAAGAAATCGCATAAAGTATGTAGAAACAGTTACTACACACTATGGATTATAAAGTTGCTTCTAGGTGCAGATCATTGAGCTCTATTAGGCCAGCCGTGCATGCCCTTTGAGACTCTATAACTGCACCTCAGCGGTTGCGAATGACGGCTCCAAGCTCTCACATCACGTAGAACTATCATCTATATTTAACTTGGCCGGGCATTCTGGTTCCGCCATCCATATACAATAAATTTGACCACAAATAAAATTACAATAATGAGCTATAATACATTATGTTGCAACAGTTAAAAAACAATGTTTCATGTTTGCAAATGTCATTGACCTTCAATTATAAAGATGAACATTACTATGTGAGTGATGTAGTGCATCATATTTTGTATATTAGTTTTGAAACAAGAATACGATATCTTTGGGACAGAGCAACAAAAAGGTGAAGAATCTGCATGCACGCGTCATCTGATAATTTGCCACCTTTATTAGTTGGACACGACTGAAAGCAAATCCCTTGTTCATTCAAGTCCACTCCTGGATGATGCAATTGGTTGGGCTATCACCATCAAGATGACCCTTTGCTTATGTCTTTCATTCAATGGCTTTGTTAGGCAAATCAGCAGCAAATTGGCAGTGGTTTCCCTGCTCAAGTGAGTGCACCGCCGTGGAATTCACTAGCTTGATACGATCATTTTGGTTACCTCGTTTGTGGTAACATGTAGGCCCATCGGAACTCCTCGGCGTGTGTGTCATGTATGCTCATACAAGTCGCCATCGTCAATGCAAAATAATCATAGCTCAGTTGGTTAGATTTCTTTTGGCGGAACCTGTCCGCTGAGTTCAAGTCCTAAATTTAGGATGATGTTCGCAATTTATTTATTTATTTCAGACTTCCTGACACTAATTTTTAATAGTATTGTGCACCCTTCAACTACATGGTGTCCGTGACGATTTTATCAATCTCAAAATCTACCAGCTCAGTCTCTCGGAGATGCCGATGAGAGTAGGTTGTGCATGCGTATGTAGGTGTCTGCATTTTACCGTATCTCTAAAAAGTTTTCACACTGTCAACTTTTCATCCATCTAAGCCACTCCATAAGAAATCACCATAGTTGGATTTACTCATGATTCAGAATATCATTATCCTTTGCAGAATGTTTCTTAAAATCACTAAAGGTTTCCCCATAGTGGAACTCGATACATTTTGGATCAATGAAAAGATATTATGTAGAATTTAGTTTGCTGGTGTAGTAGAACTCAACTAAGATATGGTTACTCTAGACATCCGTTGTTTAACTCACTAGGTATTTGCCCGCACGCTATGGGGTATAAATATTCTACTACAATATCCGATAATTTAGCTGTCCATATTACACGATTTCGTAAATAAATGTTTACCAAATTCTATCTGTGATTTTACTTTGTACTCCCTCCGTTTCTAAATATTTGTTTTTTAGAGATTTCGAATGGACTACCACATACAATGTATATAGACATATTTTAAAATATAGATTCACTCATTTCGTTTCGTATGTAGTCACTTGTTGAAATTTCTAGAAAGTCAAATATTTAGGAACGGAGTGAGTAATAATTTATTGACTTGCTAAAGAAAATATAGTATATTTGGTAAGTCGATAAAATATGGAATAATTAAGGTGGTTTTCAAAAAATGATCATCATCAGAAAAAAAATGGAATGTTGGATGAAGCACTCTACCTTCTGAAGAAATGATCATAAGAGCGTTTAGATATTTTTTGACATCAAGTGGGTAAATTAGATGCGAGGGGCCATGCATGACCCACCCCCATAAGTGTGCCGGCCACCCTACCACTGTTTGCACGCTCAGCGCCGGATAAGCTCAACGCCGAGATGCCAAAAGAAGAGTAGACACCCAATCAAAAAGAGCACTAGATCTGGTGCTTGCCGACGAGACACGCACTGTATCAATGGAATGACGACGAACGGAGGACGAGGCATGCATATGCACGGATCGTTGGCATGAACGTCCAGCAACACAGGACAGCCCCTTTGAAACCTGAACCTTCGGTGTCGAGCCAGTCCACGGTACACAAAGGGCATCTCTAAGCTCACTCTTAAAACGACATTGTATTTGTCAGTGGACCTGTCCGCGGACAGTGACATACATTTTAAAATGAATTTGAGTATACCGGACTTTTCAAACAAACATGACAAAATTTACTTAAGTTTGGACATAATTTATATAAAACTGATTGTATTTTGTACTCAACTAAAACTTAAAAGAAAACCTAAACTGCGTTATCTTATAGAGGACGGTGACCGGCATTAATGCGCGACAACCGTTCTGTGCAAAGGGTTTTCCGACGAAGAGGGTTTTGGATGGGTCTGAAGTGACCAACGCGTATGTAGCGATGGTCCGGACACCCACAAAGCGCACCTGATTTGCATCCGGTTTGTGGAAAAATAGACGTCCGAACTGGTCCATGGACTATTGGAGTGCCGCGTTGGATAGTAAACTGCGTCCGAACAGTTCTGTTTTTTGGACGATCTGAGGGTCCACATTAGAGATATGGTTTATACAAATTTATTCTATATAAACCAGGAAAACATCATGTTTGGCTACTTCTAACTAATCCGTACGTTGGTAAAATCGAATTCTCCAAAACCTGAAATTTCACGTTTATAGAAAAATGACTATTATCGTTTTGCACATCCTCCTTCCTCTCTTGCGGATCCTGGTGGGCACATTCATGACGCCAGCCGCCGCCGCCACGTCCTTAACTACATAGCACCGGCGTCCTCGAGAGCCCGTCATACGACGACGACCATGACGACCTCGCCGGTGGGTCGCACCTTGACGCCGTCCTTGTCTAGTCGCCTGACCCACGAACGGATAGAAGGATTGTACGCATAAGGTCAGGTCGGCCACCGACCTATCTTAGTTCCTTCGCATTAGGGCATCACTTTAAACCGCACGATGATGCTAACTAGTATACTTGCTAATGCCACTGGTAGTACTTAATTGCACAGGTCGGACTCAATGGACATTGCTAATGCTAAAGCTTGAGCTGACCTCTGCGAGTCACTTGGTGACATCTATTCTCGACTGATCTGCTAGGTGAAGAATGACATATTTATTTTAGGCACAAAAGATGCATCACAGCTCCGACTTTCGGCACCAAGCTAGGTAGAGAGCTAAGCTAGATGCAGGGCAAATCTGCTGCTGCCGTCTGATCAGAAAGAGGAGCAAGGAACATTTGTTAGGCCTAACACAGTGCAGCTAGTGCCGTTCGAACTCAGGAAAGCAAATAATCAGCCAAGGCATCTGTTTAGAGCAAAACGATTTATTCGGAAGTTGACAAAAATAGCAGGTGAGAAGACCTTATTTGCCGCACGGCCGGCAAATAGTGAACGTCCGCACGGAAGACATTATTTGCTGTTTTTTGTTTTCTCAGTGTTCTATTTACATATTTTTTCCGTTCCTTTCTCTTTCTCTTTCATATTTTTCATTTTCCCCTTATTTTTTTTATTTTTTTTCATGTACTAAAAATTTACAGAATGTCAATTTTTGTTTAAATATTAAAAAAACAGAATTCCAAAATTTTATTCATGTTCTGAAAAATGTTCAAAACATTAAAAAAATATCCCGTTCCACAATTTTCTCAAAATTTAAAAAATGTTCCCATATTTGTAAAAAAAATGTTTGTGTTTTCCAAAAAAATCAATATTTTTCTAAGAAAATTACATTTTATAAAATGTTACACATTCTACAAATATTCTTGTTTTATTGATATGTTCACAAATCCAAAATAATGTTTGCATCTAAGAAAACATTTTCTACAATTGTTCTAAATGTTCAAAACTTGTTCCCATTTTAAAATATAGTCACAAATGCAAAAAAAAATGTATTTTTATTAAAGGTTCATGTTTTCTAAAATTTGTTTGTGTATTTCAAAAACTTTTCCTGTTTCTAATTTTATTTGTGTTTTTCCAAAAATATATGGAATTTTCAAAAAAAGTGATCGCATTTTTGAAAATTGATAGGGATTTTAAAAATTGTTCACGTGGGAATATTTGGCAGTTCATATTTTTTCTGAAAGTCCAAAAAATAAGAAAATTAAAATGCATCGAATATGATGATATAGTATTTTCTAAAATATTTGTGCTGGCCATTGGTTAGTAGCGCGGTTTGTTCTATGATGGTTGGCTATAAATGAAAGAAATTGTAGGCAAGTGCCAATAAAAGAGAATATGTTGTTTGGCTCTAATTAGAAAAAAAATACTCTGGGCGCGTGAACGCTAAAAAAATTAAAGAGAATAAACTCTGATAAAGAAGGGACATCCATGCCTGATTATGCTAATGAAATGGGATTTATGTGATGTGATTATTAAATCATCTGGTTACGTCGTCGTAGAAGAGAGTGGTTGAAGCAACCGTGTCCCAAAGGTTGCCAAGCAGCCACCAAATGAGGAGGGAGGCACAACCCCGAGATGGAGGCGGACACGGATGAAAAAACACACGAGTTGGGTACTCGCCACCACGCCGACCAACCCCACCGATTTCGCGGGCCAAAGATGTCCAGCGAGAAGACCGCAATGTTGAGAAACGTAGCATGCAAATTCAAAAATTCCCTGCGCTCACGCAAGATCTATCTAGGAGATTCATAGCAATGATAGGGGAGAGTGTGTCTACGTATCCTCGTAGACCGTAAGCGGAAGCATTTGACAACGCGGTTAATGTAGTCGAACTTCTTCTAGCTCCGACCGATCAAGTACCGAACACACGTCACCTCCGAGTTCTACACACGTTCACCTTAGTGACGTCCCTTGCCTTCTTGATCCAGCAAGACGTCGAGGTAGTAGATGAGTTCTGTCAGCACGACGGCATGGTGACGGTGATGGTGAAGTGATCCTCGCAGGGTTTCGCCTAAGCACTACGAAGATATGACCGAGGGTGTAAAATGTGGAGGGGGCGCCGCACACGGCTAGGCAATTGTCTATTGTGTGCTAGGAGCCCTGTTGGGGAATGCAGTATTTCAAAAAAATTCCTACGATCACGCAAGATGTATCTAGGAGATGCATAGCAACGAGACGGGAGAGTGTGTCCACGTACCCTCGTAGACCGTAAGCGAAAGCGTTTAGTAATGCGGTTGATGTAGTCGAACATCTTCACGATTCAATCGATCCAAGTACCGAATGTACGGCACCTCCGTGTTCAGCACACGTTTAGCACGCTGACGTCCCTCGAGCTCTTGATCCATTTGAGGACGAGGGAGAGTTTCGTCAGCACCACAGTGTGGCGACGGTGATGATGAAGTTACCGACGCAGTGCTTCACCTAAGCACTACAACGATATGGCAGAGGTGATAAACTATGGAGGGGGCACCGCACACGGCTAAGAAATTGTCTGTTGTGCTTTGGGGTGCCCCCTGCCCACGTATATAAGGGAGGGGGAGGAGGAGGCCGGCCTAGGAGGACGCGTACCAGGGGGGAGTCCTACTTGGACTCCTAGTCCAAGTAGGATTCGGCTCCCCCCTTTTCCTTTCTTCCACCGGAGGGAAAGGAAGGAGAGGAGAAGGAGAAGAAAGGAGGGGGCCACGCCCCCACCCCTTATCCAATTCGGTTTGAGCAGGGGGGAGGCGCGCGCCACCTCGTGGCCCTTCTTCCCTCTCTCCACTAAAGCCCACTAAGGCCCATTAACTTCCCCGGGGCCTCGGTACTCCGGAAAAATATCCGGATCACTCGGAACCATTCCGACGTCCGAATATAACCTTCCAATATATGAATCTTTACCTCTCAACTATTTCGATCCTCCTCGTCATGTCCGTGATCTTATCCGGGACTCCGAACAAACTTCGGTCACCAAATCACATAACTCATAATACAAATCGTCATCGAATGTTAAGCGTGCGGACCCTACGGGTTCGAGAACTATGTATACATGACCGAGACACATCTCCGGTCAATAACCAATAGCGGAACTTGGATGCTCATATTGGTTCCTACATATTCTACGAAGATCTTTATCAGTCAAACCGCATAACAACATACGTCATTCCCTTTGTCATCGGTATGTTACTTGCCCGAGATTCGATCGTCGGTATCATCATACCTAGTTCAATCTCGTTACCGGCAAGTCTCTTTACTCGTTCCTTAATGCAACATCCAACAACTAACTCATTAGTCACATTGCTTGCAAGGCTTATAGTGATGTGCATTACCGAGAGGGCCCAGAGATACCTGTCCGACAATCGGAGTGATAAATCCTAATCTTGATCTATGCCAACCCAACAAAAAGCTTCGAAGACACCTGTAGAGCATCTTTATAATCACCCAGTTACGTTGTGACATTTGATAGCACACAAGGTGTTCCTCCGGTATTCGGGAGTTGCATAATCTCATAGTTAGAGGAATATGTATAAGTCATGAAGAAAGCAATAGCAATAAAAATTAATGATCATTATGCTAAGCTAACGGATGGGTCTTGTCCATCACATCATCCTCCCATGATGCGATCCCGTTCATCAAATGACAACACATGTCTATGGTCAGGAAACATAACCATCTTTGATCAACGAGCTAGTCAAGTAGAGGCATACTAGGGACACACTGTTTTGTCTATGTATTCACACATGTACTAAGTTTCCGGTTAATACAATTCTAGCATGAATAACAAAAATTTATCATGATATAAGGAAATATAAATAAAAACTTTATTATTGCCTCTAGGGCATATTTATTTTAGTCTCCCACTTGCACTAGAGTCAATAATCTAGTTCACATTGCCATGTGATTCAAACACCAATAGTTCACATCACCATGTGATTAACACCCATAGTTCACATCGCCATGTGACCATCACCCAAAGGGTTTACTAGAGTCACTAATCTAGTTCACATCACCATGTGATTAACACCCAAAGAGTACTAAGGTGTGATCATGTTTTGCTTGTGAGAGTAGTTTAGTCAGCGGGTCTGCCACATTCAGATCTGTATGAATTTTGCAAATTTCTATGTCTACAATGCTCTGCATGGAGCTACTCTAGCTAATTTCTCTCACTTTTAATATGTATCCATATTGAGACTCAGTCATCCAGATCGGTGTTAAAGCTTGCATCGACGTAACTCTTTACGATGAACTCTTTATCACCTCCATAACCGAGAAATATTTCCTTAGTCCTCTAAGGATAATTTTGACTGCTGTCAGTGATCTACTCCTAGAGCACTATTGTACCCCTTTGCCAAACTCATGGCAAGGTACACAATAGATCTGGTATACATCATGACATATTTTATAGAACCTATGGCCGATGCATAGGGAATGACTTTCATTCTCTCTCTATCTTCTGCCGTGGTCGAGTTTTGAGTCTTACTCAACTTCAAATCTTACAAGTCAGGCAAGAACTCCTTCTTTGGCTGATCCATTTTGAACTCCTTCAAAATCTTATCAAGGTATTTACTCATCGAAAGTCTTATCAAGCATCTTGATCTATCTTTATAGATCTTGATGCCCAATATGTAAGTAGCTTTACCGAGGTCTTTCTTTGAAAAACTCCTTTCAAATACTCCTTTATGCTTCCCAGAAATTTCTATATCATTTCTGATCAACAATATGTCATTCACATATACTTATCAGAAAGGCTGTAGTGCTCGCACTCACTTTCTTGTAAATACAGGCTTCACCACAAGTCTGTATAAAACTATATGCTTTGATCACACTATCAAAGCGTCCATTCCAACTCCGAGATGCTTGCACCAGTCCATAAATGGATCGCTGGAGCTTACACACATTGTTAGTACCTTTAGGATTGATAAAACCTTCTGGTTGCATCATATACAACTCTTCTTTAAGAAATCCATTAAGGAATGCAGTTTTGACATCCATTTTCCAAATTCAATAATCATAAAATGCGCCAATTGCTAACATGATTCGGACATAATTTAAGCATAGATACAAGTGAGAAACTCTCATCATAGTCAACACCTTGAACTTGTCGAAAACCTTTTTGCGACAATTCAAGCTTTGTAGATAGTAACACTACTATCAGCGCCCGTCTTCCTCTTGAAGATCCATTTAATCTCAATGAGTCGTCGATCATCGGGCAAGTCAATCAAAGTCCATACTTTGTCCTCATACATGGATCCCATCTCAGATTTCATGGCCTCAAGCCATTTTGCGGAATCTGGGCTCATCATTGCTTCCTCATAGTTCGTAGGTTCGTCATGGTCTAGTGACATGACTTCCAGAAAGGATTACCGTACCACTCTGGTGCGTACCATACTCCGGTTGACCTACGAGGTTCGGTAGTAACTTGATCTGAAGTTTCATGATCATCATCATTAGCTTCCTCACTAATTGGTGTAGGAATCACCGGAACTGATTTCTGTGATGAACTACTTTCCAATTCAGGAGAAGGTACAATTACCTCATCAAGTTCTACTTTCCTCCCACTCACTTCTTTTGAGAGAAACTCCTCTAGAAAGGATCCATTCTTAGCAACGAATATCTTTCCTTCGGATCTGTAATAGAAGGTGTACCCAACAGTTTCCTTTGGGTATCCTATGAAGATGCATTTCTCCAATTTGGGTTCGAGCTTATCAGGTTGAAGCTTTTTCACATAAGCATCGCAGCCCCAAACTTTAAGAACGACAACTTAGGTTTCTTGCCGAACCACAGTTCATACGGTGTCGTCTCAACGGATTTAGATGGTGCCCTATTTAACGTGAATGCAACTGTCTCTAATGCATAACCCCAAAACGACAGTGGTAAATCAGTAAGAGACATCATAGATCGCACCATATCTAATAAAGTACGGTTACGATGTTCGGACACACCATTACACTGTGGTGTTCCAGGTGGCGTGAGTTGTGAAACTATTCCACATTGTTTTAAATGAAGGCCAAACTCGTAACTCAAATATTTGCCTCCGCGATCATATCGTAGAAACTCTATTTTCTTGTTACGATGATTCTCAACTTCACTCTGAAATTCTTTGAACTCTTCAAATGTTTCAGACTTGTGTTTCATTAAGTAGATATACCCATATCTTCTCAAATCATCTGTGAAGGTCTGGAAATAATGATACCCGCCGCGAGCCTCAACACTCATTGGAGCGCATACATCGGTATGTGTTATTTCCAATAAGTCAGTGGCTCGCTCCATTGTTCCGGAGAACGGAGTCTTAGTCATCTTGCCCATGAGGCATGGTTCGCAAGCATCGAATGATTCATAATCAAGTGATTCCAAAAGTCCATCCGCATGGACTTTCTTTATGCGCTTTACACCAATATGACCTAAACGGCAGTGCCACTAGTATGTTGCACTATCATTATCAACTTTGCATCTTTTGGCATCATTATTATGAATGTGTGTATCACTACGATCGATATTAAATAAACCATTCACCTTGGGTGTATGACCATAGAAGGTTTTATTCGTGTAAACAGAATAACAATTATTCTTTGACTTAAATGAATAACCATATTGCAATAAACATGATCCAATCATATTATGCTCAACGCAAACACCAAATAACATTTATTTTAGGTTCAACACTAATCCTGAAGGTAAAGGGAGTGTGCGATGGTGATCTTATCAACATTGGAATCACTTCCAACACACATCGTTACCTCGCCCTAAACTAGTCTCTGTTCATTTTGTAACTCCTGTTTTGAGTTACTAATCATAGCAACTAAACCAGTATCAAATACCCAGGGGCTACTATGAACACTAGTAAAGTACACATCAATAACATGTATATCATATATACTTTTGTTCACTTTGCCATCCTTCTTATCCGCCAAGTATTTGGGGAAGTTTCGCTTCCAGTGACCATTTCCTTTGCAGTACAAGCACTCAGTTTCGGGCTTGGGTCTAGCTTTGGGCTTCTTTATGGGAGTGGCAACTTGCTTGCCATTCTTCTTGAAGTTCCCTTTCTTTCCCTTGCACTTTTACTTGAAACTAGTGGTCTTGTCAACTGAACACTTGATGATTTTCTTGATTTCTACCTTCGCCGATTTCAGCATTGCGAAGAGCTCGGGAATCATTTTCATCATCCCTTGCATATTATAGTTCATCACGAAGTTACAGTAACTTGGTGATAGTGACTAGAGAACTCTGTCAATCACTATCTTATCTGGAATATTAACTCCCACTTGATTCAAGTGATTGTAGTACTCAGACATTCTGAGCACATGCTCATTGGTTGAGCTATTCTCCTCCATCTTGTAGGCAAAATACTTGTCAGAGGTATCATACCTCTCGACTCGGGCATCAGTCTGAAATACCAATTTCAACTCTTGGAACATCTTATATGCTCCTTAGCGTTCAAAACATTTTTGAAGTCCCGGTTCTAAGCCGCAAGTATGGTGCACTAAACTATCAAGTAATCATCATACCAAGCTTGCCAAACGTTCATAACATCTGCATCTGCTCCTCCAATAGGCCCATCACCTAGCGGTGCATCAAGGACATAATTCTTTTGTGCAGCAATGAGGATAATCCTTAGATCACGGACCTAGTCCGCATTATTGCTACTATCATCTTTCAACTTGTTTTTCTCTAGGAACATATCAAAAATAAACTGGGAGCTACATCACAAGCTATTGATCTATAACATACATATGAAAATACTATGAGGACTAAGTTCATGATAAATTAAAGTTCAATTAATCATATTACTTAAGAACTCCCACTTAGAAAGACATCCCTCTAGTCATCTAAATGATCACGTGATCCATATCAACTAAACCATGTCCGATCATCACGTGAGATGGAGTAGTTTTCAATGGTGAACATCTCTATGTTGATCATATCTACTATATGATTCATGTTCGACCTTTCGGTCTTAGTGTTCCGAGGCCATATCTGCATATGCTAGGCTCGTCAAGTTTAACCCGAGTATTCTGCACGTGCAAAACGGTCTTGCACCCGTTGTATGTGAACATAGAGCTTATCACACCCGATCATCACGTGGTGGCTCGACATGACGAACTGTAGCAACGGTGCATACTCAGGGAGAACACTTATACCTTGAAATTTAGTGAGGGATCATCTTATAATGCTACCACCGTACTAAGCAAAATAAGATGCATAAAGGATAAACATCACATGCAATCAAAATATGTGACATGATATGGCCATCATCATCTTGTGCCTTTGATCTCCATCTCCAAAGAACCGTCATGATCTCCAACGTCACCGGCTTGACACCTTGATCCCCATCGTAGCATCGTTGTCGTATCGCCAACTATTTCTTCTACGACTACCGCTATCGCTTAGTGACAAAGTAAAGCAATCACATGGCGATTGCATTTCATACAATAAAGCGACAACCATAGGGTTCCTGCCAGTTGTTGATAACTTCTACAAAACATGATCATCTCATACAACAATTGATATCTCATCACGTCTTGACCATATCACATCACAACATGCCCTGCAAAAACAAGTTAGACATCCTCTACTTTGTTGTTGCAAGTTTTACGTGGCTGCTACGGGCTTCTAGCAAGAACCGTTCTTACGTATGCATCAAAACCACAACGATTTTTCGTCAAGTGTGCTGTTTTAACCTTCAACAAGGACCAGCTATAGTCAAACTCGATTCAACTAAAGTTGGAGAAACAGACACCCGCCAGCCACCTATGTGCAAAGCACGTCGGTAGAACCAGTCTCATCAACGCGGTCATGTAATGTCGGTCCGGGCCGCTGATACGTCTCCAACGTATCTATAATTTTTGATTGCTCCATGCTATATTATCTACTGTTTTGGACATTATTGGGATTTATTATCCCCTTTTATATTATTTTTGGGACTAACCTATTAACCGAAGGCCCAGCCCAGAATTGTTGTTTTTTTGCCTGTTTTAGGGTTTCGAAGAAAAGGAATATCAACGGAGTCCAAACGGAATGAAACCTTCGGGAACGTGATTTTCTCAACAAACAAGACCCGGGAGACTTGGACCCTATGTCAAGAAAGGAAACAGGATGCCACGAGGTAGGGGGGCGTGCCTGCCTACCCTAGGCGCGCCCTCCACCCTCATGGGCCCCCTGTTGCTCCACCGACGTACTCATTCCTCCTATATATATCCACGTACCCCCAAACGATCAGAGACGAAGCCAAAACCCTAATTCCACCGCCGTAACTTTCTGTATCCACGAGATCCCATCTCGGGGCCTGTTCCGGAGCTCCGCCGGAGGGGGCATCGATCACGGAAGGCTTCTACATCAACACCATAGCCTCTCCGATGAAGTGTGAGTAGTTTACCTCAGACCTACGGGTCCATAGTTAGTATCTAGATGGCTTCTTCTCTCTTTTTGGATCTCAATACAACGTTCTCCCCCTCTCTCGTGGAGAACTATTCGATGTAATCTTCTTTTTGCGGTGTGTTTGTTGAGACCGATGAATTGTGGGTTTATGATCAAGTCTATCTATGAATAATATTTGAATCTTCTCTGAATTCTTTTATGTATGATTGGTTATCTTTGCAAGTCTCTTCGAATTATCAGTTTGGTTTGGCCTACTAGATTGATCTTTCTTGCAATGGGAGAAGTGCTTAGCTTTGGGTTCAATCTTGCGGTGTCCTTTCCCAGTGACAGTAGGGGCAGCAAGGCACGTATTGTATTGTTGCCATCGAGGATAACAAGATGGGGTTTTCTTCATATTGCATGAGTCTATCCCTCTACATCATGTCATCTTGCTTAAGACATTACTCTATTTTTAACTTAATACTCTAGATGCATGCTAGATAGCGGTCGATGAGTGGAGTAATAGTAGTAGATGCAGGCAGGAGTCGGTCTACTTGTCTAGGACGTGATGCCTATATACAGGAACATACCAAGATATTCTCATAACTATGCTCAATTCTGTCAATTTCTCAACAGTAATTTGTTCACCCACCGTAGAATACTTATGCTCTCGAGAGAAGCCACTAGTGAAACCTATGGCCCCCGGGTCTATCTTTATCATATTGATCTCCTACTACTTAGTTATTTCCTTTGCTATTTACATTGGCTTTATTTTTACTTTGCATCTTTTATCATAAAAATACCAAAAATATTATCTTATCATATCTATCAGATCTCACTCTCGTAAGTGGCCTTATAGGGATTGACAACCCCTATTTGCGTTGGTTGCGAGGATTTATTTGTTTTGTGCAGGTACGAGGGACACGCGCGTAGCCTCCTACTGGATTGATACCTTGGTTCTCAAAAACTGAGGTAAATACTTACGCTACTTTGCTGCATCATCCCTTCCTCTTCGGGGAAAACCAACGCAGTGCTCAAGAGGTAGCAAGAAGGATTTCTGGCGCCGTTGCCGGGGAGGTCTACGCAAAAGTCAACATACCAAGTACCCATCACATACCCTTATCTCCTGCATTACATTATTTGCCGTTTGCCTATTGTTTTCCTCTCCCCCCACTTCACCCTTGTCGTTTTATTCGCCCTCTCTCTATCCTCCCTCTCTTTCTCTATTTGCCTCTTTTTCCCTGCTTGCTTTTTGTTTGCTTGTGTGTTAGTTTGTTTGCTTGTCGTTATGGCTAGTCCCTTATCTTCTCCGTTATCTCCTGAGAATGAAATTCTAAATTTTAAGCAAAGGGAGGGAGAAAATCTAAAAGATGCTTGGTATAGAATTTGCAATGCTCAAAATAGATCCACTAGGAAGCAATCTACTTCCGTTCTTCTTCGCAATTTTTATGTAGGCATTACTCCTTGGCACCGTTATGTTCTTGATACTATTACCGGAGGGTACTTTTTGGGTAGCCATACTTTTGATTCTTATAATGCTATGTTAGATTTATTTGGCTCACCCCCTCTCTTGGTTAATGGAACTATATTAACTTTGGAGCATGTAATGCAAAAGCTTGAAATTATTGAAAATAAGGTTGCAACCGTAGAATTAATTGAAAGTTTGGATAAAAAGATCCACAACCGAATCTCTCAATATGGATCTAAAGTAGGAGTTACTTTGAAAGATATTAAAGAAAAGGAACCCATAGTTAATGAGAAAATAAATCATGATTCCGTTAGGATCGATAAACTTGAGAATATTATTACCAACTTGGGAACCGCTTTTTCTTCCGCAAAGAATACTCCAAGTCCTTCCACTAAAGTTTCCAAGCTTATGTACGTTCCTAAAAATAAGGGTGAATCATCTAGTAAGGAAAATGCGGATCTCAAATCTATAAGTATTCATCCCAATCTTTTTGCTATCATTAAGGAACCATTTGCTACAAATGAATTTTTAGATCTTGTGCCTAAAATTTTGATAATTAATAAAAAGAAAGAAATTACTAAAGATGGTAGATGCTTAATTGAAGAATTGCCTACCAAAGATGGCAATACCTAGATCTATTCTTGCTTGTTATGCCTAGCTAGGGGCGTTAAACGATAGCGCTTGTTGGGAGGCGACCCAATTTTATTTTTATTCCTTGATTTTTGCTCCTGTTTAGTAATAAATAATTGATCTAGCCTATGTTTTGGTTCTGTTTTTTGTGTTTAATTAGTGTTTGTGCCAAGTAGAACCGTTGGGAAGACTTAGGGAAAGTCTTGTTACACTTGCTGTAAAAAACAGAAACTTTAGCGCTCACGAGAACTGCTTCCATTTTTATTTGGAAAGTGCTATTTAGTTAATTATTTTTGCAGATTATTAATAGATAAATTCCTCACGTCCATAAATTTAGTTTAGAATTTTTGGGGTTCCAGATCTTCCGCTAGCTACAGATTACGACATACTGTTCTGTTTTTGACAGATTCTGTTTTTCGTGTGTTGTTTGCTTATTTTGATGAATCTATGGCTAGTAAAATAGTTTATAAACCATAGATAAGTTGGAATACAGTAGGTATAACAACAATATAAATAAATAATGAGTTCATTACAGTACCTTGAAGTGGTCTTTTATTTTCTTTCGCTAATGGAGCTCACGAGATTTTCTACTTTAAGTTTTGTGTTGTGAAGTTTTCAAGTTTTGGGTAAAGATTTGATGGATTATGGAACAAGGAGTGGCAAGAGCCTAAGCTTGGGGATGCCCATGGCACCCCCAAGATAATCTAAGGACACCTAAAAGCCAAAGCTTGGGGATACCCCGGAAGGCATCCCCTCTTTCGTCTAATTCTATCGGTAACTTTACTTGGAGCTATATTTTTATTCGCCACATGATATGTGTTTTGCTTGGAGCATCTTGTATTATTTGAGTCTTTGCTTTTTAGTTTAACACAATCATCCTTGCAGTACACACCTTTTGAGAGAGCCATACATGATTTGGAATTTGTTAGAATACTCTATGTGCTTCGCTTATATCTTTTGAGTTATATAGTTTTGCGCTAGTACTTCACTTATTTCTTTTAGAGAGTGGTGGTGGATTTGTTTTATAGAAATTATTGATCTCTCATGCTTCACTTAGATTATTTTGAGATTCTTAATAGCATGGTAATTTGCTTAAAATCCTAATATGCTAGGTGTTCAAGATTAGTAAAATTTTCTTAAGAGTGTTTTGAATACTAAGAGAAGTTTGATGCTTGATGATTGTTTTGAGATATGGAGGTAATAATATGAAAGTCGTGCTAGTTGAGTAGTTGTGAAATTGAGAAATACTTGTGTTGAAGTTTGCAAGTCCCGTAGCATGCACGTTTGGTAAACGTTATGCAACAAATTTGAAACATGAGGTGTTATTTGATTGTCTTCCTTATGAGTGGCGGTCGGGGACGAGCGATGGTCTTTTCCTACCAATCTATCCCCCTAGGAGCATGCGCATAGTACCGAGGTTTTTGATGACTTGTAGATTTTTGCAATAAGTATGTGAGTTCTTTATGACTAATGTTGAGTCCATGGATTATACGCACTCTCACCCTTCCATCCTTGCTAGCCTCTTCGGTACCGTGCATTGCCCTTTCTCACATTGAGAGTTGGCGCAAACTTCGCCGGTGCATCCAAACCCCGTGATATGATACACTCTTTCACACACAAACCTCCTTATATCTTCCTCAAAACAGCCACCATACCTACCTATTATGGCATTCCCATAGCCATTCCGAGATATATTGCCATGCAACTTTCCATCATTCCGTTCATCATGACACATTCATCATTGCCATATTGCTTAGCATGATCATGTAGTTGACATAGTATTTGTGGCAAAGACACTGTTCATAATTATTTCATACATGTCACTCTTGATCCATTGCATATCTCAGTACACCGCCGGAGGCATTCGTATAGAGTCATCTTTGTTTTAGTATCGAGTTGTAATCATTGAGTTGTAAATAAATAAAAGTGTGATGATCATCATTTTCTAGAGCATTGTCCCAAGTGAGGAATAAAAAAAAGAGAAAGGCCATAAAAAAGAGAAGGCCCAAAAAAAGAAAAAAAAGAAAGGCCATACAAAAAGGAGAAAGGCCATAAAAAAGAAAAATGAGAGAAAAAGAGAGAAGGGACAATGTTACTATCCTTTGCCACACTTGTGCTTCAAAGTAGCACCGTAATCTTCATGATAGAGAGTCTCTTGTTTTTTTACTTTCATATACTAGTGGGAATTTTTCATTATAGAACTTGGCTTGTATATTCCAACAATGAGCCTCCTCAAGTGCCCTAGGTCTTCATGAGCAAGCAAGTTGGATGCACACCCACTAGTTTCTTTTGTTGAGCTTTCATACATTTATAGCTCTAGTGCATCCGTTGCATGGCAATCCCTACTCCTTGCATTAACATCAATCGCTGGGCATCTCCATAGCCCATTGATTAGCCTCGTTGATGTGAGACTTTCTCCTTTTTGTCTTCTCCACATAACCCCCTCATTATATTCTATTCCACCCATAGTGCTATGTCCATGGCTCACGCTCATATATTGCATGAAAGTTTATAGGTTTGAGATTACTAAAGTATGAAACAATTGCTTGTCTTGTCATCGGGGTTGTGCATGATGAGAGCATTCTTGTGTGACGAAAATGAAACATGACTAAATTATATGATTTTGTAGGGATGAACTTTCTTTGGCCATGTTATTTTGAGAAGACATAATTGCTTAGTTAGTATGCTTGAAGTATTATTATTTTTATGTCAATATGAACTTCTGTCTTGAATCTTTTGGATCTGAATATTCATACCACAATTAAGAATAATTACATTAAAATTATGCCAAGTGGCACTCTGCATCAAAAATTCTGTTTTTATCATTTACCTACTCGAGGATGAGCAGGAATTAAGCTTGGGGATGCTTGATACGTCTCCAACGTATCTATAATTTTTGATTGCTCCATGCTATATTATCTACTGTTTTGTACATTATTGGGCTTTATTATCCACTTTTATATTATTTTTGGGACCAACCTATTAACCGGAGGCCCAGCCCAGGATTGCTGTTTTTTGCCTGTTTTATGGTTTCGAAGAAAAGGAATATCAAACGGAGTCCAAACGGAATGAAACCTTCGGGAACGTGATTTTCTCAACAAACAAGACCGTGCGACTTAGACCCTACGTCAAGAAAGGAAACATGAGGTGACGAGGTAGGGGGCGCGCCTGCCTACCCTAGGCATGCCCTCCACCCTCGTGGGCCCCCTGTTGCTCCACCAACGTACTCCTTCCTCCTATATATATATCCACGTACCCCCAAACGACCAGAGACGGAGTCAAAACCCTAATTCCACCGTCGTAACTTTCTATATCCACGAGATCCCATCTTGGGGCCTGTTCTGGAGCTCCGCCGGAGGGGGCATCGATCACGGAGGGCTTCTACATCAACACCATAGCCTCTCCGATGAAGTGTGAGTAGTTTACCTCAGACCTACGGGTCCATAGTTAGTAGCTAGATGGCTTCTTCTCTCTTTTTGGATCTCAATACAACGTTCTCCCCCTCTCTTGTGGAGAACTATTCGATGTAATCTTCTTTTTGCGATGTGTTTGTTGAGACCGATGAATTGTGGGTTTATGATCAAGTCTATCTATGAATAATATTTGAATCTTCTCTAAATTCTTTTATGTATGATTGGTTACCTTTGCAAGTCTCTTCAAACTATCAGTTTGGTTTGGCCTACTAGATTGATCTTTCTTGCAATCGGAGAAGTGCTTAGGTTTGGGTTCAATCTTGCGGTGTCCTTTCCCAATGACAGTAGGGGCAGCAAGGCACGTATTGTATTGTATTGTTGGCATCGAGGATAACAAGATGGGGTTTTCTTCATATTGCATGAGTCTATCCCTCTACATCATTTCATCTTGCTTAAGGCGTTACTCTGTTTTTAACTTAATACTCTAGATGCATGCTGGATAGCGGTCGATGAGTGGAGTAATAGTAGTAGATGCAGGCAGGAGTCGGTCTACTTGTCTCGGACGTGATGCCTATATACATGATCATACCTAGATATTCTCATAACTATGCTCAATTCTGTCAATTGCTCAACAGTAATTTGTTCACCCACTGTAGAATACTTATGCTCTCGAGAGAAGCCACTAGTGAAACCTATGGCCCCCGGGTCTATCTTTATCATATTGATCTCCTACTACTTAGTTATTTCCTTTGCTATTTACCTTGGCTTTATTTTTACTTTGCATCTTTTATCATAAAAATACCAAAAATCTTATCTTATCATATCTATCAGATCTCACTCTCGTAAGTGGCCTTATAGGGATTGACAACCCCTATTTGCGTTGGTTGCAAGGATTTATTTGTTTTGTGCAAGTACAAGGGACTCGCGCGTAGCCTCCTACTGGATTGATACCTTGGTTCTCAAAAACTGAGGGAAATACTTATGCTACTTTGCTGCATCATCCCTTCCTCTTCGGGGAAAACCAATGCAGTGCTCAAGAGGTAGCAGCCGCTTCATCCAAAAATGCCTCCGAATCAAAGTAAGACGTTGGTGGTAAGCAGTATGACTATCATCGCCCACAACTCTTTGTGTTCTACTCCTGTATATATCATCTACACATAGACCTGGCTCAGATGCTACTCTTGGGGAACGCAGTGTTTCAAAAAATTTACCTACGATCACTCAAGATCTATCTAGGAGATGCATAGCAATGAGACGGGAGAGTGTGTCCACTTACCCTTGTAGACCAAAAGCGGAAGCGTTTAGTAACGCGGTTGATGTAGTCAAACATCTTCGCAATTCAACCGATCCAACTACCGAATGTACGACACCTCAGTGTTCAGCACACGTTCAGCACAGTGATGTCCCTCGAGCCCTTGATCCAGTTGATGACGAGGGAGAGTTCTGCCAGCACAACGGTGTGGCGACGGTGATGATGAAGTTACCGGCGCAGGGCTTCACCTAAGCACTACGACGATATGACGGAGGTGTTGAACTATGGAGGGGGGCACCGCACACGGCTAAGAGATTGTCTGTTGTGCTTTGGGGTGCCCCTTGTGCACGTATATAAAGGAGGGGGGAGGAGGAGGACGGCCTAGGAGGAGGTGTGCCAGGCGGGGGAGTCCTACTTGGACTCCTAGTCCAAGTAGGATTCGGCCCCCCTTTTCCTTTCTTCCACCGAAGGGAAAGGAAGGAGAGGAGAAGGAGAAGAAAGGAGGGGGCCGCGCCCCCACCCCTTGTCCAATTCGGTTTGGGCAGGGCGGAGGCACGCGCCACCTCGTTGCTCTTATTCCCTCTCTCCACTAAAGCCCACTAAGGCCCATTAAGTTCCTTGGGGGTTCCGGTAACCCCTCGGTACTCCGAAAAAAAATACCCGGATCACTCGGAACCATTCCGACGTCTGAATATAGCCTTCCAATATATGAATCTTTACCTCTCGACTCTTTTGAGACTCCTCTTCATGTCCATGATCTTATCCGGGACTCCGAACAAACTTCGGTCATCAAATCACATAACTCATAATACAAATCATCATAGAACGTTAAGCGTGTGGACCCTACGGGTTCGAGAACTACGTAGACATGATCGAGACACATCTCCAGTCAATAACCAATAGCGGAACCTGGATGCTCATATTGGTTCCTACATATTCTATGAAGATCTTTATCGGTCAAACCGCATAACAACATACGTCATTCCCTTTGTCATCAATATGTTACTTGCCCGAGATTCGATCGTCGGTATCATCATACCTAGTTCAATCTCGTTACCGGCAAGTCTCTTTATTCATTCTGTAATGCAACATCCCGCAACTAACTCATTAGTCACATTGCTTGCAAGGCTTATAGTGATGTGCATTAGAGGGCCCAGAGATACCTCTCCGATACTCGGAGTGACAAATCCTAATCTTGATCTATGCCAACCCAACAAACACCTTTGGAGACACATGTAGAGCATCTCTACAATCACCCAGTTACGTTGTGACATTTGATAGCAGTCAAGGTGTTCCTCCGATATTCGGGAGTTGCATAATCTCATAGTCATAGGAATATGTATAAGTCATGAAGAAAGCAATAGCAATAAAACTTAACGATCATTATGCTAAGCTAACGGATGGGTCTTGTCCATCACATCATTCTCTAATGATGTGATCCCGTTCATCACATGACAACACATATCTATGGTCAGGAAACATAACCATCTTTGATCAACGAGCTAGTCAAGTAGAGGCATACTAGGGACACTTTGTTTTGTCTATGTATTCACACATGTACTAAGTTTCCGGTTAATACAATTCTAGCATGAATAATAACATTTATCATGATATAAGGAAATATAAATAACAACTTTATTATTGCCTCTAGGGCATATTTCCTTCAAGCCCCACTCCTCATATATATAGCTGGGAGGGAGGGAGGAGCTGCCATAGGAGGCGCCCAAGTAGGAGGAATCCTACTTGGAGTCCCTCTCAAGCCGCGCGCCCCCTCGTGCCATATATAACCGAGGTGGAAGGAAAGAGGGAGGGAGAGGGAAGGAAGTAGGAATCCTAATCCACACTTTCCTTGCCCTCCCCTCTTTCCTTCTCCTCCTCATAGTTCTGGCCTCTATAGGGGCGCACCAGGGCTGGTGTGTTCCCTCACTTGGCCCATAAGGCCCATATATTTGCCAGGGGTGCCCGAAACTCCTTTCCGGTGACCCGATAAGTACCCGGTACCCTCCAGAACACTTCTGGTGTCCAAATACCATTGTCCTATATATCAATATTTACCTCTCGACCATTTCGAGACTCCTCGTCATGCCCGTGATCTCATCCAGGACTCCGAACAACATTCGGTCACCAAATCATATAACTCACATAATACTAAATCATCATCGAACGTTAAGCGTGCGGACCCTACGGGTTCGAGAACTATGTAGACATGACCGAGACACCTCTATGGTCAATAACCAATAGCGGAACCTAGATGCTCATATTAGCTCTTACATATTCTACGAAGATCTTTATCGGTCGAACTGTTATGAAAAGATACGTAATTCCCTTTTCCAATCGGTATGTTACTTGTTCGAGATTCGATCGTCGGTATCTTCATACCTAGTTCAATCTCGTTACCGGCAAGTCTCTTTACTCATTCCATAATACATCACCTCGTGACTATCTCCTTAGTCGTTTGCTTGCAAGCTTATGGTGTGTATTACCGAGAGGGCCCAGAGATACCTCTCTGATACTCAGAGTGACAAATCCTAATCTTGATTCATGCCAACCCAACAAAACACCTTCGGAGATACCTGTAGAGCATCTTTATAATAACCCAGTTACGTTGTGATGTTTGATAGCACACAAGGCATTCCTCCGGTATCCGGGAGTTGCATGATCTCATAGTCATAGGAATATGTATTTGACATACATGAAAGCAGTATCAATAAACTGTACGATCAAATGCTAAGCTAACGGGTGGGTCTTGTCCATCACATCATTCTCCTAATGATGTGATCCCGTCATCAAATGACAACACATGTACATGGTTAGGAAACCTTAACCATCTTTGATCAACTAGCTAGTCTAGTAGAGGCATACTAGGGACACGGTATTTGTTTATGTATTCACACATGTATTTAAGTTTCCGATCAATACAATTCTAGCATGAATAATAAACCTTTATCATGAATAAGGAAATATAAAATAACAAATTTATTATTGCCTCTAGGGCATATTTCCTTCAGTCTCCCACT
Organism: Triticum monococcum; assembly: GCA_034509565.1. Classification (NCBI taxonomy): domain Eukaryota; kingdom Viridiplantae; phylum Streptophyta; class Magnoliopsida; order Poales; family Poaceae; genus Triticum; species Triticum monococcum. The sequence continues at coordinate 144,742,237 of CM067846.1, read as the reverse complement.
TGCACTAGATTCAATAATCTAGTTCACATCGCCATGTGATTTAACACCAATAGTTTACATCATCATGTGATTAACACCCATAGTTCACATCGCCATGTGACCAAACACCCAAAGGAATTACTACAGCCAATAATCTTGTTCAAATCGCCATGTGATTAACACCCAAAGAGTATTAAGGTGTCATCATGTTTTGCTTGTGAGAGAATTTTAGTCAACGGGTCTGCCACATTCAGATCCGTATGTATTTCGCGAAATTTCTATGTCTACAATGCTCTGCATGGAACCACTCTAGCTAATTGCTCCCACTTTCGATTCGTATCTAGATTGAGACATAGAGTCATCTAGATTAGTGTCAAAGCTTGCATCGACGTAACCCTTTACGACGAACTCTTTATCACCTCCATATCCGATAAACATTTCCTTAGTCCTCTTAAGGATAATTTTGACCGTTGTCCAGTGATCCACTCCTGGATCACTATTGTACCCCTTTGCCATATACGTGGCAAGGCACACATTTGGTTTGGTACACATCATGACATTCTTTATAGAACCTATGGCTGAGGCATAGGGAATGACTTACATTCTCTCTATTTTTCTGCTGTGGTCGGGCTTTGAGTCTTACTCAATGTCATAACTTATAACTCGGGCAAGAAATCCTTCTTTGACTGATCCATTTTGAACTCCTTCAAAATCTTATCAAGGTATATACTCATCGAAAGTCTTATCAAGCGTCATCTTGATGCCCAATATGTAAGCCGCTTCACTGAGGTCTTTCATTGAAAAATTCTTATTCAAGTATCCTTTTATGCTATCCAGAAATTCTATATCATTTCCAATCAACAACATGTCATCCACATATAATATCAGAAATGCTACGGAGCTCCCACTCACTTTCTTGTAAATACAGGCTTCACTATAAGTCTGTATACAACCATATGCTTTGATCATCTCATCAAAGCGTATATTCCAAATCTGAGATGCTTCCACTAGTCCATAGATGGATCCCTGGAGCTTGCACACTTTGTTAGCACCTTTAGGATAGACAAAACCTTCTGGTTGCATCATATACAACTCTTCTTTAAGAAATCCATTAAGGAATGCAATTTTGACGTCCATTTGCCAAATTTCATAATTATAAAATGTGGCAATTGCTAACATGATTCGGACAGACTTTAAGCATCGCTACAGGTGAGAAAGTCTCATCGTAGTCAACTCCTTGAACTCATCAAAGACCTTTCGTGATAAGTTGAGCTTTGTAGACAGTAACATTACTATCAATGTCAGTCTTCTTCTTGAAGATCCATTTATTCTCTACGGCTTGCCGATCAACGGCAAGTCCACCAAAGTCCACACTTTGTTCTCATACATGGATCCTATCTTAGATTTCATGGCCTCAAGCCATTTGTTGGAATCTGGGCTCATCATAGCTTCTTCATAGTTTGTAGGTTCGCCTTGGTCAAATAACATGACTTCTAGAATAGGATTACCGTACCACTCTCGTGCGGATCATGCTCTGGTTGACCTACTAGGTTCAGTAGTAACTTGATCTGAAGTTTTATGATCATCATCATTAGCTTCCTCTCTAGTTGGTGTAGGCATCACGGTAACAGATTTCTCTGATATGCTACTTCCCAAATTGAGAGATGGTACAATTACCTCATCAAGTTCTACTTTCCTCCCACTCACTTCTTTCGAGAGAAACTCTTTCTCTAGAAAGGTTCCATTCTTGGCAACAAAAATCTTGCCTTTGGATCTGTGGTAGAAGGTATACCCAATTGTTTCCTTAGGGTATCCTATGAAGATGCACTACTCCGATCTGGGTTCGAGCTTATCAGGCTAAAGCCTTTTGACATAAGTGTCGCAACCCCAAACTTTAAGAAACAACAGCTTAGGTTTCTTGCCAAACCATAGTTCCTACGGTGTCGTCTTAGCGGATTTAGATGGTGCCCTATTTAACGTGAATGCGGCTGTCTCTAGTGCATAACCCCAAAACGGTAGTGGTAAATCGGTAAGAGACATCATAAATCGCACCATATCTAATAAAGTACAGTTACGACGTTTGGACACACCATTACATTGTGGTGTTCTAGGTGGCGTGAGTTGTGAAACTATTCCACATTGTTTTAAATGAAGGCCACTAAACTCGTAACTCAAATATTCACCTCTGTGATCAGACCGTAGAAACTTTATTTTCTTGTTATGATGATTCTCCACTTCACTCTGAAATTCTTTGAACTTTTCAAATGTTTCAGACTTGTATTTCATTAAGTAGATATACCCATATCTGCTCAAATCATTTGTGAAGGTCAGAAAATAAGGATACCCACCGTGAGCCTCAACACTCATCGGACTGCATACATTGGTATGTATTATTTGTTGGGAAACGTAGGATGCAAATTCAAAAAAATTCCTATGATCATGCAAGATCTACCTAGGAGATGCATAGCAACGAGAGGGGGAGAGTGTGTCCACGTACCCTCATAGACCGAAAGCGGAAGCATTAGTTTAACACGGTTGATGTAGTCGAACATCTTAACGATCCAACCGATCTAGTACCAAACGTATGACACCTCCAAGTTCAGCACATGTTCAGCTCGATGACGTCCCTCGAACTCTTGAACCAGTAGAGGGTCGAGGGAGAGTTCCGTCAGCACGATGTCATGGTGACGGTGATGCACTACAAAAAAAGACACATCCGTGATATTTTGGGCGGAACAAACTTTTTTCTGTCATACTTACGACACTTCTATGATGATAATTGTGACAAAACCCGGTATCATCATAGACGTGGTGGGCTCCTACTTCTATGACAAAAAATCATGACAGAAAATGGGCTTTTTGTCCTGGGCGGGCCGGAGACGCAGCTGCATGACATTCTTTGGGCCGTCCATGACGAAAAACCCATGGTAGAAGCGAGGGCGAGGAAAATATCAGGGAGTTCCCGGTTACGGTGGGTGGTCGGGGGCCAAGCGATGCACGTCTCTCGTACGTACGCGCGTGTGTGTGAGGCGTTGGGCTCTAACTGAACCCGAGCGAGGCGTTGCACTCTAACTGAACCCGAGCGATTGCACTGTAGGCTACGCGTTACTGAACCCGAGCGATCGATCGATCCCTTGCTGTTTACTGAACCCGAGTGATTCCTTCGCTACTGCTGCTAACTGAAGCCGATCGATGCCGCCTCTTGATGAACAGTGAGCATTGTTGGGGGGTTTGGATGAACAGTTCCCGGTGGGGGCTTGGATGAATAGGACCCCGTGGTAGTAGAGGCCGTTGAGGGAGTCCTGGACTAAGGGGTCCTCGAGCGTCTGGCATGTTAGCCATGGGCCGGACTGATGGGCTATGAAGATACGAAGACCGAAGACTGCACCCGTGTTCGGACAGGACTCTCCTTGGTGTGGAAGGCAAGCTTAGCGACCAAATATGTAGATTCCTTTCTTTTTAACCGACCTTGTGTAACCCAAAATCCTCCCGGTGTCTATATAAACATGAGGACTTAGTCCGGAGGATACTCATTATCACAACCACACAAGCTAGACCTCTAGGGTTTAGCCATTACGATCTCGTGGTAGATCAACTCTTGTAATACTCATATTCATGAAGATCAATCAAGCAGGACATAGGGTATTACCTCCATAGAGAGGTCCCGAACCTGGGTAAAACATCGTGTCCCCTGTCTCCTGTTACCATCGACCTTAGACGCATAGTTCGGGACCCCCTACCCGAGATCCGCTGGTTTTGACACCGACATTGGTGCTTTCATTGAGAGTTCCACTGTGCTGTCGCCAAAAGGTTCATGGCCCCTTCAATCATCAATAATGACGCTGTCCAAGGAGAAAATTTCCTCCCCAGACAAATCTTTGTGTTTGGCGGCTTCACACTGCGGGCCAATCCGTTTGGCCTTCTGGAGCAGATCGAAAGCTACGCCCCTGGCCATCAGGTCAGATTTGGGAGCATGAACTATGTTGTGGACATCCGTGGAGACTTGATCTTTGCCGGATTCGAGACCGCGGCTACCACTCCTGGTCACCCCAAGAGACATGGCCTAAACCTGACATCGGACTGCATCCAGGAGACAGCTCCCGTAACCGCTCTGGCCTTAGATCCGGAGCAGACTGCGCCATCCAAGGACGGGAAGGTCAACCCCACCACGGAGGCCACAAATTCCCCGGCGTTGGAGCCACACATAGACTTGATCTCACACGATACCTATGCCACTCGTCTCCGGCCGTAAGTTTCGAACCATGTGAGCCCGCGGACGCCGAACTTGATCGTTTATCGATCTTCAAATTCAGCGCCGCAGACATCTTCCGGCACTCGCCTTTGGGCGACATGCTAAACTTATTAAAAAACATGTCCTTGATGGAGGACTCACAACCGAACTCTATCCGATCCGAACTAGGGGCTGACGGTGCAGAATTTTGCTTCCCACCTGCCACCCACTTCATAGCCATGGTCGAGGATTTAAAACACGCACTTGATTACGACTCTGAGGACATTGACGGTATGGACGACGATGCCGGAGAAGAAGAGGCCAAGAACCCGCCGTTCACCGGATGCTGGACGGCCACTTCCTCGTATGATGTATACATGGTGGATGCACCAAAGGAGAACAACGGTGATGACAAGGAAGACCCAACTGAGGATAAACCTTCCAAAATACAATCAAAGCACCGGCGTCAGCGGCGCCGCTATAAGTCACGCCGCAGTAAAGATAGCAATACCGGCACAGGAGAAGATAACACTCCAGAAGGTGCCGAAGACAACGAAGACCCCATTGATGCAGCTAATGAACAAGATGAGCGGGAAGTTGGGTAGGTTAGCCCTGGTAAACAGGCCACACATGAAGATCCGGAGGACAATAATTATCCTCCACTCTCCGAGGATGAGGTGAGCCTCGGCACCGAGGATTTCATCATGCCTGAGGAACCTCTTGAGCAGGAGTGCTTCAAGCGCCAACTAATAGCCACTGCAAGGAGCCTGAAAAAGAAGCAGCAGCAGCTTCAAGCTGACCAAGATCTGCTCAATGATAAATGGACTAATGTCCTAGCAGCCGAAGAATACAGCCTCAAGTGCCCAACCAAAAGCTACCCAAAGCACAAATTGCTACCTCAGTTTGACGAGGAGGCGCCAGAATACATACCACCATCATATAATGCGACTGACCAACCACCACATGGTTGGGACAAAACGTCAACTCATGCCGAACACCAGCCCACCCCGCCTCATCGCATAGGTAGAGGTAAATTAGCCCACGACCATACATATGACCTCCGGCAAAACTGAACAATAAAGCAGGACATACCAGATCAATCTACGGATCGCGAGGGCATGCCTCGACACGCGACGACGACCACCTATTCAGACGTGACAAACCTAGTCATGCGCGGGCAGAAAACCGCAGACGGACTCCATCAGAGCTACGTCGTGATACGGCCCAATATAGAGGCGCCGCACACCCTCATTGCTTCATTGATGAGGTCATGGATCATGAATTACCAAAAGGGTTCAAATCCGTGAATATAGAATCATATGATGGAACCACGGACCCCGCGGTGTGGATTGAAGACTTCATTCTCCACATTCATATGGCCCACGGCGATGACCTGCACGCCATCAAGTACCTCCCTTTAAAACTCAAGGGGCCAGCTCAGCATTGGCTAAATAGTCTGTCTGAAAATTCTATTGGCAGCTGGGATGACTTGGAAGAGGCCTTCCTCGATAACTTCCAAGGTACATATGTTCAACCTCCGGACGCTGATGCCCTAAGCCATATAGTTCAACAGCCCGGAGAGTCCGCCAGGAAATTCTGGACTAGGTTCTTAACTAAAAAGAACCAAATCGTCGACTGTCTGGATGCCGAAGCCCTAGCAGCTCTCAAACATAGCATCCATGACGAATGGCTCGCTCGCCACCTCGGCCAAGAAAAGCCAAAATCCATGGCGGCCCTCACGGCACTCATGACCCGCTTTTGTGCAGGCAAGGACAGTTGGTTGGCCCGTAGCAAAAGCAACGCAAGCAACGCCGACACCCCTGAAGTTAAAAATGACAAAGACAAGTCTCGACGCAACATATACAAGCGTCGAAACAACAGTGACAACACCTAGGATACGACAGTCAATGCCGGATTCGGTGGCTCTAAGTACGGTCAGCGGAAGAAGCCGTTCCAAAAGAACAATTCAGGCCCATCCGGCTTAGACCGCATACTTGATCGTCCGTGCCAGATTCATGGCACCCCGGACAAACCACCCAATCATACTAATAGAGATTGCCGGGTTTTTAAATAGGCCGGCAAATTAAACGCCGAGAACAGGGAAAAGGGATCACAAAGCAAGGACGATGACGAAGAGCCCCGGCAACCGAACATAGGGGTACAAAAGAAGTTTCCTCCTCAGGTCAAAACGGTGAACATGATATACGCTACCCACATCCCCAAGAGGGAGTGCAAGCGTGCGCTCAGGGACGTCTACGCGATAGAGCCAGTCGCCCCAAAATTTAATCCATGCTCGTCATGCCCGATCACTTTTGATCGTCGGGATCGTTCGACCAGTATCCGTCACGGTGGTTCAGCCGCACTGGTCCTAGACCCAATAATTGATGGGTTCCACCTGACTCGTGTCCTTATGGAAGGAGGTAGCAGCCTCAATCTGCTCTATCAGGATACAACGCGAAAAATGGGCATTAACCCATCATAGATCAAGCCCACCAGGGCTACCTTCAAAGGAGTCATACCAGGTGTAGAGGCCCGCTGTACGGGCTCAATCACACTAGAGTTTGCCTTTGGATCTCCGGACAACTTCCAAAGCAAGGAGTTAATCTTCGATATCGTCCCCTTATGTAATGGCTATCAAGCACTGCTCAAACGAACTGCGTTTTCTCGATTCAACGCAGTACCACACTATGCTTATCTCAAGCTCAAGATGCTAGGCCCATGCGGCGTCATAACGGTCAATGGAAATATAGAACACTCCCTCCATACAGAAGAGCACATAGCTGCCTTAGTAGTAGAAGTACAGAGCGGCCTTCTCAAGCAGAACCTTAATTCGGCTGTCGAGCCCACGAACACCGTTAAGAGGGTCCGAACTACTCTGCAGCAGGAGAGCTCGGCTCGTCAGGAGCTCGACTAGCAATCCGGCCTCTGTCTCAGTCCCGATCACGTGGTGGCATTCATGCCGCGCGTACATAACTACACACTCAAAATCCCATGGCATCGACAGAGGCACAGCTAGCGTGTGATCCATAGTATGGCTCAACCGACATCGGATACACACATACTTTCACTTTACTTGTTTCCTTTTCAGGTCTCAATCTCACATGGCCCATCTGGTGGTCTGGTCATCGGTCCTCTTGAAGGATAAACACACCAAGACGGCGTGAAACACAGACATATGGGGGACTTTCTAGGTGATTCCATCAACGATAACTCTACCTATTTTTCAGGACCCACATGCAGCTCTCCTTTGGTTTAGGCATGTTAAATAGCCTGTTTCTTATCACACTACTTGTACCAATGCGCCTTGACGTACTAATTAAATTACAATGAAAATAGTTTGCGGTTGGAGCCTTAGGGCCCTCGCTTATTATCTTTGCACCTTGTCTGTTTTGCCTTCTTTTTCCTTTTTTCTCTCCTTTCGTTCCCTTCTGTGGGTAACGTTGGCAGATAGCACCCGTACACTCTGGTACGTTTCATGTTTGCCAGGGGCTGCACAACACCCCACACTACGGCAACAAAAGTTCGAACACTTTTTACAAGTATAGTTCGGCACCCCGAATTTAGCATTATATGCATTGGCTCCAAATCATGTCTTTGGTCAATAGTTGGGTTGCCCGGCTCCTGTGCTTGCTACCTTACGTTCCGCTACATCGGCTAAGGTAGTAAAGGGAGAACTACTGCGATTGTGCCTTGGTTTATCCAAAGGAGCAGCTGTTCGGAGGTTGGTCAGCTGTTCGGAGGTTGCAAATCGTGGGAGGTTTCTTCCGCATTACGCGAAGGATTGGTACTTCCCGATCAGACGCTTATAGCACTCTAGTTCGGATACTAGGGGCTGCGCCCATGTTTTTATTATAAAACTCCTATGGCTAAGTGAGGGCGTTCAAGCTGCATAGTCTGGTTGCCTGGTTCGTTGCGCTAAACAACTCCTTCAAGGACCATATAATTGGATCAAGATTGTTTAGATTCCATCCCAAACACCACCGTACTACCTATGTGGGGGCAGAAGCCGACGACTGGCCTACCCTCAGATTTCATACAACACAGCCGCAAAAGAGGGAAACATTAAAACATAACAAGCATTATATTGCATAACATCATTGTTTCATGTTACAGGACAGGATAATACGAATGTTTTCATGGGAATATAACATCCTTCGCACATTGCTCCGCCACAAGGCGGGATCCCTCTAGGACACCGTCAAAATATAACTCGGGTCGGCGGTGCTCCTTGCCCTTAGGCGGCCCCTCGGTCATCAACTTCTTGGCATCCATCTTCGCCCAGTGCATCTTGACACGGGCAAAGGCCATCCGTGCACCTTCAATACAGACTGACCGCTTTATAACCTCAAGCCGAGGGCAGGCACTAACAAGCTGCTTCACAAGTCCGAAGTAGCTGCTGGGTATCAGTGCGGCAGGCCATAGTCGGACTATCAGGTCCTTCATGGCTAGCTCGGCCGCCTTGTGCAGCTCGACCAGCTGTTTCAGCTGGCCGTTGAAGGGCACCGGATGTTCTAGTCCAAGATATTGAGACCAGAACAGCTTCTCCATAGAACTCCCTTCTTCGGCTTGATAGAACTCAGCAGCATCTGATACGCTGTGCGGCAAATCCGTAAACGCCCCTGGAGAGCTCCAAATTCGGGTAAGTAAAAGGAATGTCTCCTTCACAGACTTGCTTTACATAATGAAAGCCTCACCCGCCGCGATCTTCTGGGTCACCTGGATTTCCTGAAGGGTGCTTTGGGCCTCGGCTCGAGCCTCTTGTGCGCTCTGGCAGGCCTTCGCAAGTTCGGACGCTTGCGTCTTGGAATCACGCTCCAAGGACTCGTACCTCTTGATGGCGTCCTGGAGCTCTTGCTGGACCTCGCTGACCCGGGCCTCGTGTTTCTCGCGCGCGGTGCGCTCCTTGGCCGCTTTGTCCTCGGCCTCGGCCAACACCTTCTTGAGGGCCGCCTCCTCGGTCGTGGCCCCTAATAACATTCATGACACTTTAGTCAGCACGAAACATTCATCCTTCCTAAATATACGCGTAGGTCACTACATACCTTGGCTGTCCTCCAGCTGCTTCTTCATGAGGCCGAGCTCTTCTTCGGCCCGCTCCAGGCTCTGCTTCAGGCTGGAGACCTCCGCAGTATGAGCGGCAGCAGCTAGCAGCGATGCCTGCTTATTCACATAGACATCTCATGTTAGACTCCTATGAAAATTATTTTGATCCTCTGTTCGGGTCTTTCTTTCCAAACACCGAATAGAGCATCAGGGGCTACTGTCTACACTATGATATTCTTTCTACAATTACATTACTTACCTCAAAGCCTATTAAAAGGCTAGCGCAGGCTTCGATCAGTCCGCTTTTGGTGGACTGAACCTTCTCGATTATCATGGCCATAAGGGCACGGTGCTCATCCACAATGGAAGCGCCTCGCAGCGCTTCCAGCAGATTATCCGGTGCCTCGGGTTGGACAGGGGTCACCGGCGGAATACGCATACCCCTTCTTTCGAAGAAGGTTGGATGCCGGATTTGGGAGCCGCATCGGTCTCTGGAATTGAGTCCGTCTGAGGGCCGGACTGAACACGCCCCTCCTCACCACCAGTCTCCATGGGGATCAGCTCCCGCTGGTGTCTGGTGATGGAGGCATCACCTCCTGGCGCCTCCTGGGCCTCTCCCCGGCCCGGGAAAGTCCTTCAGAACAACACCTCCACGTCGTCCTTGGCCTTGGGGGAGTGAGCGGGCGGCGGTGACACGCTGGCCATCTCCTTTGAATCTAGCGAACCTCCTATTGAGGATCGCGGGGAGCTGTCGCGGGCCGGACTGCAATAGCATAATTTAAACATATTAATATTGCAAAGTAGAAAGGCCGGACATTTGGATGTGCATAAGGTACTTACAAGGCGGCCCGAGGCTTGGTTTGGGGGGGGGTTGCTTTGGACTATTATTGACATCCCATGCAGATTTATCCGCGAGGGAGCCCTTCCTCCTCTTGGGCGCCTTCGCCTCCAAATTTGGGGAGGCCCCCCTTTTCTTCCTTCCCCCCTCAGGGTGGAGTCGCTTTCTTCCTCCTCCTCATCATCGTCTTTGGCAGCCGAAGATTGAGTCTCATCTTCGGACGTCACGTCCGAAGCACCTTTTCGGCAAAGGCCACTCCAGGCCCCCTTAGCCGTTTTCTTGGCCTTCTTCTCCGGCACATCATAAGGCGTCGGAAATAGCATCTTCGTCAAAAGTGGGGTTTATTGGTCTTCGGGCATCGGAGCCGGACAGTTAATCCTCCCCGCTATGTCAATCCAAGCCTAAAAATTGATAGGAAGGCTTAGACTCCTTCCTCAAAATATGCCAGTAAAGGCTATACCTTGAAAACATGAAAGAACTTACCGAATTAGCCTGGCGCTTTAAGCTAAGCCCGCGATCCTCGGTCGTAGGCGGTGGTGTCTCACCGGCCTTGAATAGCACTTTGTGCCGAAGAGCTCTAACAACGTCTGGTGCCTGGTCGGATCGAACTCCCGCAAATAGCAAGTCCGACATTGGCAGAGAAGGATCTGGCGAATGAGCATAACCTGGATCACGTTAACACGTTTGATTCTCTTAGTTATCATGTTCAGGATGCACGTCTGGAGCCTAGTTAGCTCGTTCGAAGAACCCTAGGTTAGGACCTTCTCTTGCCAGGAGGTGAGCCGCATTGGAACTCCGGATCGGAATTCGGGGGCCGCCGCCCAGTTGGTGTCGCGCGGCTCGGTGATGTAGAACCACCCCGACTGCCACCCCTTCACCGTCTCCACAAAGGGGCCTTTGGGCCATGTGACATTGGGCATCTTGCCCACCATGGCACCTCCGCACTCTGCTTGTTGGCCTCTCACCACCTTCGGCTTTACATTGAAGGTCTTCAGCCATAGGCCAAAGTGAGGTGGGATACGGAGAAAGGCCTCGCAAACGACTATAAATGCTGAGATGTTGAGGATAAAGTTGGGGGCTAGATCATGGAAGTCTAGCCCGTAGTAAAACATCAGTCCGTGGACAAACGTATGGAGAGGGAATCCCAGCCCGTAGACGAAATGTGTGAGAAACACAACCCTCTCTTGGGGCTCTGGGGTAGGGACGATCTGTCCCTCGGCCAGGAGACGGTGAATGATCTCCTTGGCCAGGTATCTGGCCTCTCGGAGCTCCTTGATGTCTTTCTTCTTAACAGAGGAGGCCATCCACTTGCCTCCAGCTCCGGATCCGGACATGGTTGGAGTGCTTTCTCTAGCGGGGGAAGCTAGAGCTTGGGCGCTGGAGCTCAAGAATGGATGGGCAGAGGAAGGAGAAGGCGTGGGTGAATGAGGACGAATCCTTATCCCCTTATAAAGGCCGCGAATGTCAAACGCCTTCCTACTCTCCTTAAAACTCACCTACTCCCAAGGGTTGTGTAAACGACACGGTTGGGTTACCCACGCCCATATTGACGAGGACCCCGCAATACAGGGACATGATCTCTGCTTTGACAAGATGTGCCAATGGAAACCGCATCTCAAAACGCGGGATGGCGGACAAAACGGTTCGATATAGTGACCGGGCAGACGTGATGTTGTGTTGTAAAAAGTTGTCAGCAGATTGGACTCGTGGAAAATTATATTCTGTCTACGGTTGTGTGTGGTGTGTGTTACAGGTCCGGACACATTCAAATACGTCCGAAGACTATCTTGGAGTTCGAAGGGAGGAACCCGCCTTGCAATGCCGAAGACAAATCTATGTGCCGGATACGTTGTCATTGAAGCCAGGTTCAGGGGCTATTGAGGGAGTCCTGGACTAAGGGGTCCTCGGGCGTCCGACCTGTTAGCCATGGGCCGGACTGATGGGCTGTGAAGATACGAAGACCGGAGGCCGCACCCGTGTCCTGACAGGACTCTCCTTGGTGTGGAAGGCAAGCTTGGCGACCAAATATGTAGATTCCTTTCTTTGTAACCGACCTTGTGTAACCCTAGATCCTCCCAGTGTCTATATAAACCGGAGGACTTAGTCTGGAGGATACTCATTATCACAACCACACAAGCTAGACCTCTAGGCTTTAGCCATTACGATCTCATGGTAGATCAACTCTTGTAATACTCATATTCATCAAGATCAATCAAGCAGGATGTAGGGTATTACCTCCATAGAGAGGGCCTGAACCTGGGTAAAACATTGTGTCCCCTGTCTCCTGTTACCATCGACCTTAGATGCATAGTTTGGGAACCCCTACCCGAGATCCGTCGGTTTTGACACTGACATCCATTGCCGCTCGATGAACAGTACCCCGATCGATCGAGCCGGTGGATGAACAGGACCCCGTGGAGGGCTAGATGAATAGGACCCCGTGGAGGGTTGGTTGAACAGTAGTTGGTTGAGGGCTGGTTGAATAGTGGCCGGTGGAGGGCTGGATGAACAGTAGCTCATGGAGGGGTGGTTGAACAGGACCTGGTGGAGAGGGTTGGGTGAACAGTAGCCAGTGGAGGAGTGCGCGGTGGAGGCTGGATGAACATGTGCCCGTGGATGAACAGTCGCAGCTGGAGGCTGGAGGAGGTCGACGGTGGATGAACAGGAGCCCGTGGAGGCTGGAGGAGGTCAATAGTGGAGATGAACAGTATCCCGTGGAGTCCCGTTTTGCGGTATGCCACACCCCTCTCGATGAACAGGACCCTCATTTCGACCATAGCGCTCCAACACAAGTCTGTTTCCTCCGTTTTGCGGTACGCCACACCCCTCCCGATCAACAGGACCCCGTTTCGACCGTAGGAGGTCCGTTTCCTCTGTTTTGTGTTATGCCAGACCCCTCCCGATGAACAGGATCCCGTTTCGACCATGGTCGGTCGAACACAAGGCCGTTTCCTCCATCCTACGGTACGCCAGGCCTCGTTTCCATTGGCTGTTCCGTCCAAGCCGGTTGGCTCCCAATGAACATCACACATTCCGTTGCCTCCCGATGAACACGACGCATTCCGTTGCCTCCCCATGAACACGAGGCGACACAGTTTCTTCGTTCCGACCCAGCCACAACCATGTACACGAGACCTGGCCGTACATATGCGTGATTAGGCGTTTGAGACCCCGCCTGTATGTACGTACGTGGCCGTATTTACTTTCTTGCACCCTGACCGCTATACGTACGTGTACATGCTACGTGCGTGCCTCTACTACGACACGTGCCATTTCTTACACGACCATGGTTCATTGCTGCAGCCTGCAGACAGACCAATCGTATGTACGTACACGTTCGCGACCAGAATGACAACGCTACGTACGCTTCGACCGGGTGTGTCCCGACTGTCAGGCACTTCCTTGCGTGTGAAGATGGAGCTGTTGGGTCCCAGCAGTCAAGGGGTGAATGTTTTTTTGTGAAATATGGTGGCCCGTCCGGTGGGTCCCTGCTGTCAGGTGGAGGAATCATTATTTTCCGCGTAATAAGGAGGCACTTCCTTGCTGCGGCCGTGGACCCAGCTGTCAGCATCTCCACGTATAGTACTCTTCCGATCGAAGTCGTTCATGGACCATGTTGACCATGCCACGCCGAGAGCAACAGGGCGATGGACGATGGCGAGGCCTAGGAAGGGGACAACGCGGAGCCGGGGAAGACGCGGCAGTGGATGCCCACGCAAAGGGGAGTACGTGGGTTGACTACTTCGGCTGCGGTGTTAGGCTGCCATCACTAGAGAATAACAGGAGGTGTGGGTGAGTACAGAGGGATGGCATGGCTAGCGGTGGCAGCACAGGCGGACACGGGAGGCAGGAGCCGGCGGCACGGCCGATGCTTGTTTGGGCAGCCGGAGCAAGAAGACCAGAGGTTGAAGAAGCACTACGACCGTTGGATGGACATCGTACGGTCACTGGAGCTAGAATCGTTCATATTGACTAAATAGACAAAGCCATCCGTCCCCGTCATCTTAGTAGGCCCACAAGTCAGCCTCCCACAATGGTGGGCCGCAGCTAGCGGGGGGAGTATTCATTTTTTTGTGCGTAATAAGGAGGCACTTCCTTGTGTGCTAAGATATAGCTGGTGGGTTTGAGCTGACAGCAGGGGGAACATTTTTTCCAAGAAATACAGAGGCCCTTCCGGCGGGTCCCAACTGTCTGGTGGAGGAATCATTATTTTGCACGTAATAAGGAGGCATTTCCTTGTGTGGACCCCTACTATCAGCCTCTTCCGATGGCTGTTGTTTGTTGACCATGTTGACCTCGCTGCGCCGAGAGCACAAACGCGATGGACGAGGGCAAGGCCCAGGAAGGGAACGACCCGGAGCCGGCGAAGCCACCGCAGCGGATGCCCACGCGTAGGGGTGTATGAGCACTGACTGGTCGGCTATGGGGTGAGGCTGACGTCGCCTGAAAATAATAGGATGTGCGGGTGGGTAGAGGGATGGCCTGGCGGAAGCACAGCCAACAACGGGAGGAGGGAGCAGGCAGTCCCGCCGGCGCTGGTTTGGGCGGCTGGAGCAGGAAGATCAGAGATTGAATAAGCACGGCGGCCATTGGATGGACATCCAACAATCACTATTGTGTGTTGACTAAGTTGACAAAGCCTTGCATACGCGTAAAAAAAAATTAGGACAGCGTCATCGTCAACTTAGTAGGCTCAGAAGTCACCCTCCAAATCTGTGGAAAACAACATACAGCCCATTAGCCATTATTTTCAATAATTTACAACCCATTTGCTAATTCTTAAGGATATTTGAAGCCCATATTCTTTTTATTAGCATTACATATCATATATTTTGGCACTGCTAAACAATTCAACGAAATTTTTCATATTTCGGTGGGGTCCGAACTCTTTTAATCATGAAATTTTGAGTCGCGTTAAAAATAACTTTTAAAACATTATATCAAAATAAAATTCAAAAAACAATTCTCCGCAAAAAAATGAATGAAATTTAAAAATCTTAACTAGAAAGATGCCCGTGCGTTGCACGGAACATGAAGATGCAGTTGTATGAGTAGTTTATCTTGTGAGAGAAAAGACGATGTTTTAATGTAATTGCCAGTTGGCTTTGGTTTTTATAAAAGTAGAGAGTAGAGAAATTCAGAAAAATGATATTTTAATGTAATTGCCGGTTGGCTTTGGTATAAAAATCTATAGCCCATTTCTTACAACTTATAGCCCATTTTCTAGGGAATCTCATTTCTTACTACTTTACATCCCTCCCTCCCCGTCCTGAAATATTTGCTGCCCAGCAGGGCTGAGAAAAGCAAGTAGGCCTCGGTTTTGGTGTTTTCCAAAAAAACTGGGCTAGCCATTTTCAGAAAGAAAAAATATATCAAATGGGCTCGTCATGTGCTTAAATAAAAGCGTAAGCGTGGGCTAGACGGGCCACAGCCCCCGCACAACGTGCAGTTGAGTTTCGTATCTGAAACTAAAAAAACAACTGGGCGAGCTGCTGGGTCCCTGGTGTTATTCGTTCGTTGTGTAGTTTTAACAAATCCACCGCCGCACCGGCCTATGCATCGCCGGTGTGAGATGAGACGTCGATGACTTGTCCTGGCTTGTAATAACGAGGCACCTGCTTGCGTAATGCAATGACCCTGGTGGGTCCCTACTGTCAGCCTCTCCACGTACAGTCATCTCCTGATTCCTCTCGGTTGTTGACCATGTTGACAATGCCAGACGGAGGTGGAACAATGAGTGAACCAAGGCAGAGAACGACGACAATGTAGCGACCAGACCTCAAACAGTCTGATCTCTATGCTCCGGTGTCATCCCTGGATCAGTAATGCTGACACCACACAGTACTCGGAGGATTTATAACAGAGTAGCAATCACACACTTATTACATCGAGGGTCTCAATAGAGAACTTATTACAATAAATATGGCTTAAGGCCATCTAATATCGATAACAACGAAAGGCTTGGAAGATAGGTGAGTCCATCAACTCCAACGGCATCACTGAGTATAGAACCACGACCTAAAAACTCCTTAATCGTCGTCTGAAAAGTCTGCAACATTAACGTTGCAGCCCAAAACGGGTCAGCACATGGAATATGCTGGCAAGGTAACACATAGAGAGTAATGGAATGAAACACTATACTATATGCATATTTGGCTGGTGGAAAGCTCTATGGTTACAGTTTTGCGTAAAGCCAATTTTTTCCCTACTTCAAAGGAATAAATTTAATTACTATCATGGTAGTTGTTAAACATTGAGAATGGTTGACAGCATTCTCAATCCCAATTAAGCATCATCATTAAACAAAGCCCAACAAAATTAATTTAGGGTAACATGTTGAGATTCACATGATAATCCAAGTACTAGATGCTCAAGAATGTCCATAACCGGGGACATGGCTAATCATGATTAGTTTATTACACTCTGCATAGGTTTGCGCACTTTTCCCCACAAGAATCGATCGCCTCCGTTTGGTTTCTCGCACTACAAGGTGTTTGAGAAGACGGATGGCCGAGACATAGTCTTTCAGAAGCGCTAGCACCTTATGATCGGGTAGACCGTACCACCTACATCCCCTACATCTGCTAGTCTACCACTGTAAGAGTTCGCACAGCTTAGTCAACTATGCTAGAGCCCATAATAGCTTGTGGCTGCATACGGAAGTTTCTAGCATGAAAAGTCTCATGATTCCTTTGAGCCTAGGTGGCGGTCCAAAAGAAAATAGGCAAGTCCTGGAATACCCAGGTGCCTCAGTCCACCCAGATGTGTGTTTAAGTTGCCACCTTAGATAAACCATTAATTAACAAAACTCACATCTATCATGGATATCACTCACCCAATCCACGTCTACTAGCATAGCATGGCAAAATAAGCAAACACGGAAGTAACTCCCAAAGGTTTGATAATAAACAAGTAATAGGTACTACCTCAACTACTTCCCATCCCACAATTTAATTAGATCCTAATCATGCAATGTGTGAGGATTTGATCTAATGCAATAAAACTGGGTAGTAGAAAAGGTATGATCAAAGTGTTACTTGCCTTGCTGATGATCCGGGAAACCTAGCGATTCGAAATAACAAGCGGCGCACTCAGGGTATTCTATCACAGACAAACAAACAAGCATACAATAAGTATTCATCTAATGCATAGGTAAAACTCAAATAAGAGATCTAACCAGAAGGTTCAACTTAAGAACTCCGGTTTGCAAAAAGAATCAAATCGAACGATGCGACGAAAGTCAAACGGCGAAAGAAAACAACTTCATTCTACTAATCTGGATCTAGGGCAATTTTTACAGTAGCAAAAACTTGTTTAAGTTGGTTAAACGGATAGAGGGTTTTGAGACGAAACTCCAGGCGCTTGAATCGCCTGATTCCGATAAACGAGTGAAAAGTTATACTAAAACGAAAATCGGATCAGGAAAAATCACGTATTTAATCCGAGAAAAAGAAAAACGACGAACGCTCGCTAAATTAAATAAACCTAAAAAACCGATCTATAAAAAACCGAAACTAAAAAAACTGACGGAAAAACCGAACGGTTCTAAAAAAAATAAAAAAAACCAGCACGGAAATCGAGGCGGCGGCAGACCTCGGGCGGCGTGTGGCGGCGGCGGGACGGCGCGGCGGGGCGGGGCGGCGGCGGCGGGGCACGGGGCTCGAGGCGGGGCTGGCGGCTAGGGTTCGGCCCGGGGTGGGCTGGCTTATAAAGCCTAGCGGGCCGGGAGTCCGTGTCGGACACGGCCCCTAGGTCGGTGCGCGTTTTTAAAAAATAATTACATGCAGAAAAAAAAGAAATACTAAACGGACTCCAAAAATTCCGAAATAAATTTTCCCGGGCTTCTAAAATCAAGCCGCACAAGGTGAACATTTATTTGGGATCTAAATGCAATTTTGAAAAACGCACATTTTTCCTAAATTCAAATAAAATAACGAAAAACTCCAAAATAAAATCTTATTTGATTTTATTATTAAATCCTCAATATTTGTTTATTTTGGGAAAGTCATTTTATTCCGTCTCTCATATTTTTGTAATAGAAATAATTGATGATAAAATAAATAAAATCAAATGATCCTATTCTCAAAATTTGAGAAAACTCAAATATGAAAATAACGAAATCCCCAACTCTCTCCGTGGGTCCTTGAGTTGCGTAGAAATCTCTAGGATCAACCAAAATGCAAAATAAAATATGTTATGCATAGATGATCTAATGTATAACATTCCAAATTGAAAATTTGGGATGTTACAAACCTACCCCCCTTAAGATGAATCTCTCCCTCGAGATTTGGGTTGGCTAGAAAATAGGTGAGGGTGGTCCTTAAGCAAATCTTCCTCTCGCTCCCAGGTGGCTTCATCCTCCGTGTGGTGGCTCCACTGAACTTTGCAAAACTTGATAACCTTGCTGTGAGTGACTCGACTGGCAAACTCGAGAATCTTAATTGGTTTCTCCTCATAGGTCAAATCATTATCCAACTGAATTGCTTCCAATGGCACGGTGTCTCTCAAGGGTATGTCAGCCATCTCCGTGTGGCACTTCTTCAACTGGGAAACATGGAACACATCATGAACTCCTGACAATCCTTCGGGCAATTCTAACTTGTAGGCCACTTCTCCCATACGCTCCAAAACTCGATATGGTCCTACAAATCGTGGCGCTAACTTTCCTTTAACTCCAAAACGCTTTGTTCCCCGAAGTGGTGATACTCAAAGATAAGCTCTATCTCCGACTTCATAAATTGTCTCCTTGCATTTAGAATCTGCATAACTCTTCTGTCTGGATTGTGCTACCTTGAGCCTATCGCGAATCAATTTCACCTTCTGTTCAGACTCCTTAATCAAGTCAGGTCCAAACAACTGGCGGTCGCCAACTTCGTCCCACGACAACGGTGTCCTGCACCTCCTTCCGTACAAGGCTTCGAAAGGGGCCATCTTTAAACTGGTTTGGTAACTGTTGTTGTAAGAGAACTCTACATATGGCAAATTGTCGTCCCAACTAGATCCGTAATCTAGCGCACAAGCTCTCAGCATATCCTCCAAAATCTGATTGACTCTCTCGGTATGTCCATCTGTCTGTGGATGAAAAGCTGTACTGAATTCTAGCCTAGTACCCAAAGTTTCGTGCAAGTGCTTCCAGAACTTTGAGGTAAACTGGGTTCCTCTATCTGATACGATACTCCTTGGAACTCCATGCAAACATACGATCCTGGTCATGTATATCTTTGCCAACTTAGCACTGGTGTAAGTGGTCTTTACTGGGATGAAATGAGCTACTTTCGTTAATTGATCAACTACAACCCAAATTGAGTCATAGCCTGAACAAGTCCTGGGCAATCCTGTCATAAAATCATGCCTAGCTTATCCCACTTCCATTCGGGTATCGGCAATGGTTGTAGCAATCCTGCTGGCTTCTGATGCTCTGCCTTTACGCTCTGACATACATCACAAACTGCTACATACTCCGCAATATCCTTCTTCATTCCAGTCCACCAGAAAATATCCTTCAAATCCAAATACATCTTGGTATTTCCTGGGTGAATCGAATATGGTGAATCGTGTGCCTCTTGCAAAACCAACTTCCTAATCTCCGGGTCATTGGGCACATAAACACGGTCTTCAAACCATAGGGTGTCGTGCTCATCCTCACGAAATCCTTTAGCTTTTCCTTTGCTCAGTTTCTCCTTTATAGCGGCAATCTCTTTGTCAGTCTTCTGAGCTTCTCTGTTTCTATCCATCAAGGTTGACTGAATCTCCAATGCTGCTACATAGCCTCTCGGAACTATTTCCAAACATAGTTCACGAAGATTTTCTGCTAACTCCTTGGGTATTTCTCCCGTCATTAATGTATTGACATGGCTCTTACGGCTTAATGCGTCAGCTACTACATTAGCCTTCCCGGGGTGATAATGAAATTTCATATCATAATCCTTGATGAGCTCCAACCATCTCCTTTGTTTGAGATTCAACTCCTTCTGTGTGAAAATGTACTTCAAACTCTTATGATCCGTATACACCTCGCAATGGTTTCCAATGAGGAAATTTCTCCATGTTTTTCAAAGCATGCACTAAGGCTGCTAATTCCAAATCATGCGTGGCATAATTCAACTCATGAGGCTTCGGTTGTCTTGAGGCATATGAAACAACTCTCCCTTCCTGCATAAGCACTGCTCCAAGCCCTCGACGTGAAGCGTCGCAGTACACCTCATAATCCTTGGTCTGGTCTGGCAAAATCAACACTGGTGAGGTAACCAAACGTTTCTTCAACTCCTGGAAACTAGCCTCACATTCCTCCGTCCATATGAACTTGGTATCTTTCTTCAACAACTCAGTCATAGGCTTTGCAATCTTTGAGAAATTCTCAATAAATCTCCGGTAGTATCCTGCGAGTCCAAGAAAACTCCGGATCTCCCCAACGGTAGTTGGTGCTTCCCACTTGGTCACGGTATCTACTTTGGTGGGATCTACTGCTATTCCTTCTCCAGATATAACGTGTCCGAGGAATCCTACTTCCTTCAACCAAAACTCACATTTGCTGAACTTCGCATATAATTGATGTTCTCTGAGCTTTCCAAGTACCAAACGCAAATGCTCCTTATGCTCCTCTCATTCTTCGAATAAACCAGGATATCATCAATGAACACTACGATGAACTTATCCAAAAACTCCATAAATACTTTGTTCATTATGTTCATAAAATAGGCAGGTGCGTTAGTCAGACCAAATGACATAACAGTATACTCATACAGCCCATACCTGGTGGTAAAAGCTGTCTTAGGAATATCCTGTTCTCGAATCTTCAACTGGTGGTATCCTGATCGCAGATTGATCTTGGAAAATACCTTAGCTCCTTGCAATCGATCAAACAGATCATTGATCATTGGTAGTGGGTACTTGTTCTTGATCATTACTTCATTCAATCCTCGATAATCAACAACCATCCTTAACGATCCATCCTTCTTCTCCACTAGAAGTACTAGCGATCCCCAAGGCGAAGAACTTGGGCGAATATATCCCTTATCCAGTAACTCCTTAATCTGCTTCTTAATTTCCACCAAATCCTTTGCTGGCATCCTATATGGTCTCTTTGATATTGGCCCAGTGCCTGGCAATAGCTCAATCAAAAACTCAATATCTCTATCCGGTGGCATGCCTGGCAACTCCTTTGGAAATACTTCAGGGAAATCCCTTACCACTGGTACTTCCTCCTGCACAACTCCTGTTAAGCAATTTACTTGAGTCCTCTTCAGCACATGTCGGGATACATACTTGATCCTTCTCCCTCCTGGGGTGGTAAGCAAAATTGAATTACTAGCGCATTCAATATTCCCTTCATACTTTGATAACCAATCCATGCCTAATATCACATCCAATCCTTGAGATTCCAATACTATTAGGTCTGAGGGAAAAACATAGTTACCAATCCTTAATGGTAACCGATCACACCATAGACTAGCCATATATTCTGCTCTAGGCGAGGTTACTAACATGGGTGACCTAAGGGCTTGGGTTGGTAGGTTATACTTATCCACAGATCCCCTTGAGATGTATGAATGCGATGCACCAGTATCAAAAAGAACGAGTGTAGTAAATGACTTAACCAAAAACTTACCTATTACTGCATCAGGTTGAGCTTCAACCTCCTCTACGCTAACGTGGTTCACCTATCCCCTATTGAAAGGGTTCAGCTTTTTCCCAGAACTTCCATTACTATTTCCATTTTGTATTTCAGGACATTCATTGGCATAATGTCCGGTCTTCGAACACTTAAAGCAAGTGACTTGGCTCAGGTCCTTCTTGGCTGGGGTTGATGGGTTGGTGCGATTCTGGCCATTGCTTCCTCCATTCCCATTACCATTCTTGGTGCCATTGTGATTGTGCGAGCTACCTCCTCCATGGGTATGCTGAAAATGTCCTCCCGGTCTAGGGGTAAAACGTGGCTTCTGCTGAGCTCCTGAAGTATACTTTCCTTGTCCATACTTCCTCTTGCGATTCTCAATTTGCTGCTGCTTCCCTTCAATCATAAGAGCACGATCTACCAACTCCTAGTAGTTGTTGAAGGTGGCTACCATCAACTGCATGCTCAACTCATCATCCAGTCCTTCCAGAAACTTCTCCTGCTTAGCTGCATCCGTAGCGACGTCATCTGGGGCATAACGTGCTAACTTACTAAAGTCCTCCACATACTGGCCAACTGTCCATCCTCCTTGGTGCAAGTTGTGAAACTCACGCTTCTTCATGGCCATAGCTCCTGCTGAAACATGGGCAGTACGAAAAGCCTGCTGAAACTGGTCCCAAGTGACAGTGTCGACAGGGAAAGTGGCTGTGAAATTCTCCCACCATGATGCTACGAGTCCTTCAAGCTGATGTGCGGCAAACTTCACCTTCTCCGCATCTGTGCATCCTGCTGTGGTCAACTCCCTAGCTATCTTGCGGAGCCAATCATCTGCTACTATTGGCTCGGTGCTACTGGAAAACACCGGCGGATTCAACCTAAGAAAACGGGCTAAGTGATCAACAGGTGGTGGTGGTGGTGGTGGGTTGTTGTTGTTGTTTCCCCTGATTCTGATTCTGGACTAGCAACTGCATCAATTTTTTCTGCTGCTGGATCAACTAAGTGAGCTCCGGTGGAAAGGCAAATCTGGGGTCACGTCTCGGAGGCATCTGAGGGTTTAGAAAAGATGAGATCTAAGAATAGAGGGGGTCTAAAGATAAAACACTACCCATATGCACATGAGGCAAAAACAAGCAATTCACTTCATTCAATCAAACAAGGGCATACAATCGATCTAACTATCGCAATAAGTCCTCAGACTACTATATTTACATGGTGGACTACTACTACTAATGAGGTGGTCTACTAGAAATATTCTTCGGTTGCAGACTCCATGATATCTGCTCCAGCTTCATCAACATAGTCATCATCGCTTTCGTCTGGGTCCGAGTCGGTGTCGTCGATGATGATGTAGTCTTCCGGGCTAATCTCCTTGGGTTCTTCGTCTTCCTCTACTGGCGTTGGGCCTCCCATAAATATTCCAATCTTCTTGATCAGGTCGCCATTCTTCTCCACCAATACTTCAATTTCTTCTTCATAATCTTCACGTGTAGCCTTGAGTTCCTCCTCCAGTTCCTTGATTCTAGTCTTAGCTTTCTTCAGATCTATCATGTCGGCACACATCTGGTTCTCCTATCGTCGAATGTGCTGGTTTAACTCCTGGATAAAAACTACAATTGATCTATCCTTCCCGGTGCTGATCATCTCCCAGTGTTCATCTTGGCGCCCACAAATCTGGTAGATAGTATCCTTGAGATCCTTGCGGTAGACTTCTCCAATGCGTCCCCATGGCGATGTGTGCGGCCACGCTCTTTCCTAGATTCCAAGTTGGTGCATCAAAAGAAAACTCTGTGGGCTCAGTGACTGGCATGCACGTCCTTCCTGGAACTTGAACTTGAATCATCCAGCGCTCTTCTTCAGGTAAAGTGGCATTGTAGGTTCTGGTGAAGCTTGGTACTCCTATGTTCAGGTATCTAGTGACTTCCTTCAAGTGACGTCCAAAGGGTGTATCTTCATTCGGTTGCGTGAACTTGTTCCTTGCATCCGCCATCCTAAAGAGTAGAAAAGATGAGAGGTCAGAAGAGAAGAGACTGATCTAGGTCTGTAGCTTCGTGGTCGTGTCCTACAGTCAGCGTGTGCTCTGATACCATCTCTGTAGCGACCAGACCTCAAACAGTCTGATCTCTGTTCTCCGGCGTCATCCCTGGATCAGTAATGCTGACACCACACAGTACTCGGAGGATTTATAACAGAGTAGCAATCACACACTTATTACATCGAGGGTCTCAATAGAGAACTTATTACAATAAATATGGCTTAAGGCCATCTAATAACGATAACAACGGAAGGCTTGGAAGATAGGTGAGTCCATCAACTCCAGCGGCATCACTGAGTATAGAACCACGACCTAAAAACTCCTTAATCGTCATCTGAAAAGTCTGCAACATTAACGTTGCAGCCCGAAACGGGTCAGCACATGGAATATGCTGGCAAGGTAACACATAGAGAGTAATGGAATGAAACACTATACTATATGCATATTTGGCTGGTGGAAAGCTCTATGGTTACAGTTTTGTGTAAAGCCAATTTTTCCCTACTTCAACGGAATAAATTTAATTACTATCATGGTAGTTGTTAAACATTGAGAATGGTTGACAGCATTCTCAATCCCAATTAAGCATCATCATTAAACAAAGCCCAACAAAATTAATTTAGGGTAACATGTTGAGATTCACATGATAATCCAAGTACTAGATGCTCAAGAATGTCCATAACCGGGGACACGGCCAATCATGATTAGTTTATTACACTCTGCAGAGGTTTGCGCACTTTTCCCCACAAGACTCGATCGCTTCCGTTTGGTTTCTCGCACTACAAGGTGTTTGAGAAGACGGATGGCCGAGACATAGTCTTTCAGAAGCGCTAGCACCTTACGATCGGGTAGACCGTACCACCTACACCCCCTACATCTACTAGTCTACCACTGTAAGAGTTCGCACAACTTAGTCAACTATGCTAGAGCCCATAATAGCTTGTGGCTGCACACGGAAGTTTCTAGCATGAAAAATCTCATGATCCCTTTGAGCCTGGGAGGCGGGCCAAAAGAAAACAGGCAAGTCCTGAAATACCCAGGTGCCTTAATCCACCCAGATGTGTGTTTAAGTTGCCATCTTAGATAAACCATTAATTAAAAAAACTCGCATCTGTCATGGATATCACTCACCCAATCCACGTCTACTAGCATAGCATGGCGAAATAAGCAAACGCGGAAGTAACTCCCAAAGGTTTGATAATAAACAAGTAATAGGTACTACCTCAACTACTTCCCATCCCACATTTTAATTAGATCCTAATCATGCAATGTGTGAGGATTTGATCTAATGCAATAAAACTGGGTAGTAGAAAATGTATGATCAAAGTGTTACTTGCCTTGCTGATGATCCGGGAAACCTAGCGATTCGAAATAACAAGCGGCGCACTCCGGGTATTCTATCGCAGACAAACAAACAAGCATACAATAAATATTCATCTAATGCACAGGTAAAACTCAAATAAGAGATCTAACCAGAAGGTTCAACTTAAGAACTCCGGTTTGCAAAAAGAATCAAATCGAACGAAGCGATGAAAGTCAAACGGCAAAAGAAAACAACTTCGTTCTACTAATCTGGATCTAGGGCAATTTTTACAGTAGCAAAAACTTGTTTAAGTTGGTTAAACGGATAAAGGGTTTCGAGACGAAACTCCAGGCGCTTGAATCGCCTGATTCCGATAAACGAGCGAAAAGTTATACTAAAACGAAAATCGGATTAGGAATCGCGATCAGGAAAAATTGCGGATTTAATCCGAGAAAAAGAAAAACGACGAACGCTCGCTAAATTAAATAAACCAGAAAAACCGATCTATAAAAAAAACCGAAACAAAAAAAAACCGACGGAAAAACCGAACGGTTTTTCGAAAAAAAATAAAAAATCCGGCGCAGAAATTAAGGCGGCGGCGGACCTTGGGCGGCGTGTGGCGGCGGCGGCAGCGCGGCGGGATGGCACGACGGGGCGGCGGCGGCGTGGCGGGGCTGGTGGCGGCACGGGTGGCGGCGGGGCACGGGGCTCGAGGCGGGGTTGGCGGCTAGGGTTCGGCCCGGGGTGGGCTGGCATATAAAGCATAGCGGGCCGGGAGTCCGGGTCGGACACGGCCCCTAGGTCGGTGCGCGTTTTTTTAAAAATAATTACGCGGAGAAAAAAAATAAAAAGAAATACTAAACGGACTCCAAAATTCCAAAATAATTTTTCACGGGCTTCTAAAATTAAGCCGCACAAGGTGAACATTTATTTGGGACCTAAATGCAATTTTGAAAAATGCACATTTTTCCTAAATTCAAATAAAATAAAGAAAAACTCCGAAATAAAATCTTATTTGATTTTATTATTAAATGCTCAATATTTCTTTATTTTGGGAAAGTCATTTCATTCCCTCTCTCATATTTTTGTAATAGAAATAATTGATGATAAAATAAATAAAATCAAATGATCCTATTCTCAAAATTTGAGAAAACTCAAATATGAAAATAACGAAATCCCCAACTCTCTCCGTGGGTCCTTGAGTTGCGTAGAAATTTTTAGGATCAACCAAAATGCAAAATAAAATATGTTATGCATAGATGATCTAATGTATAACATTCCAAATTGAAAATTTGGGATGCTACAGACAAGGCCTTGGACGGGAAGGAACAACAGTCGTGGAAGATGCGGCAGTATAGTGGCAGGTGGAGGGGAGTACGAGGGCAGCAACATGCAACTCATGCTTACAAACGGTACAAAAAGCCCAAGGATTAATTCTTCATCATATTTTTAGACAAAACCCAGATTGAACATGGCAGTAACATCTAACCCAACCACTCTTTTCGCAGTCACAAACAAATGGATCGGCCTGATCCATAAAATCAACATCTTGTGCATAAAAATTTATTGCACGATGACTACAACTTGTTGTAAATAGAAGTCGAGCATGTTTAGAAGCCCATTTGTCCACTTGAAACTTCTTTTTTTGCTCTTCAATGTGTCCGTCCGTGAGAAATCTCTTTTCAACTCGAGCTTCCTACAAACTTTGCAAATGTTCATGATGTGTTCCATGTCTCTCAGCTCCGAAAGTGCTTCAAGACGCCTGACCGCACCGTCAACTTCGAGGACATTGAGCTCCAAGAAGATCTCTCATATCGTGAGCACCCCGTGGCTATCCTTGAAGAGACTAGACGCAGGACTCGCAACAAGTCAACCAAATTTCTCAAAGTAAAGTGGTGACACCACTCCGACCGTGAAGCTACCTGGGAACGCGAGGATCACCTCCGTTCTGAGTACCCGGCGTTCTTTCAGTCCTAGATCTCAGGACGAGATCTTTTCGTAGTGGTGGAGTGTTGTAACACCCCGGATATGACTTTCCCAATTTGTACTCCAACTCTTGCCGTTCCCGGCTTTAAGTTAATTTATTTTCTCGGGTTTGGGTCTTTGTCTCCGTGTGTTGTTATCGTTGTCATGCATCTCATATCATGTCATCATGTGCATTGCATTTGCATACGTGTTCGTCTCATGCATTCGAGCATTTTCCCTGTTGTCCGTTTTGCATTCCGGCGCTTCGTTCTCCTTCGGTGGTCATTTGTAGCTTCTTTCGTGTGTGGGGATTAAACATTTCCGGATTGGGCCGAGACTTGTCAAGCGGCCTTGGTTTACTACCGGTAGACCGCCTGTCAAGTTTCGTACCATTTGGACTTCGTTTGATGCTCCAACGGTTAACCGAGGGACCGAAAAGGCCTCGTGTGTGTTGCAGCCCAACACCCCTCCAAGTTGGCCCAAAACCCACCAAAACCCTCTCCATCACCTAGAGCGTTCGATCAGGATCGCGTGGCCGAAAACCGCACCTCATTCAGACTCTCCTAGTTCCCTCTATGCCTATATAAAGACCCCCCATTCCAAATCTCGGATCCCCTCCCCGAAACCCTAGAAAAATCGCCCGCCGCCGACGGACGATGTCCGCCCCAGGCTGGACACACCACCTCTAGCCACTCACTGGGCGCCAAGTGGCAACCGGCGCCCACTTCGCCGCCGCGGGCCCGAGAGCCCGAAGCCGGCCCTCCCGCCGTCCGTCCGGGCCGAGCCGGATCCACGTCCCCGCCGCCCGTCTTCCTCCCGTCCGGCGCAAGAGACGCCCCGCGCCGCCGCCCGCCATTCCTGGCCGCCGAGCTCCGGCACGGCCTCTCCGCCAGCGCCGCGCACCTCGCCGGCAACGACCGTCGACCCCGCGCCGCCTTCCTCACCGCCTGGTCGCGCCTCGCCGCCCCGGCCTCTCCGCCGCGCCGCCCCGCCGTCGTCCACCCTTCTCCGGCCGGCGTGCCCGCCAGGTCCGGCGACGAACTCCGGCGACCCCGAGCTGCTACAGTGCTCGCCCCGATCCAGATCCAGATTCAAACGAAGGGTTGACTTTTGCTCTAACCCTAATTTTTTGCTATCTTTGACCTGTGATATCTCCGCATCTGTAGCTCCGATTTGGGCATATAGCATATCAAAATGTTCGTCTCTGAGAGTGCATCATTTCATTCCATTGCATCATTTTCATTAGAGTTCATCTTGATGCCCGAAATGCTGTTAGAAGAGGGCTACTTGAGTTAATTGTCAGATCTGCTAGTTCATCTTAGACATTTGTCATTTTTGCCATGATTATTGTGTGCATGATATGCCCATGAGTTCTACATATGTTTTGTTAAGGGATTTGTTATCTCTCCAAAGGTGCAACCCATGTATTTTTGTGATGTGTGTGGTGCTTAGTGCAAGCTTGCAAAGTGAGGCACCCGGTAAATCTGTTTTCAGGGACTTAGTATTTTCACTAAGTCCTGGGATTGTTTAGTTCATGATGCCTTATGTTCATGTTGTTTCCTAGTGATCCGTGCCTCTTTTGAGGATGATCAGTAAAGGAGTTTTGTTAATATTGTAGTTCTCTATCCATCCATGTATTTGTTTGCATATATGGAGCACCCTAGCTTGAGTCAATCGACCTCTACTTTTGCTTCGTTGTGAATCTGGGCAGATCGTCAACTTGTTTGCGATTTTGCCGATGTTATTGTAGTTGATCCGTGCATGCTATGCCATTGTTCTTGCCATGTCTAGCTTGAATTTTGTGCCTTCTTAATGGATGTATGCTTTTCTTGCCATGACTTGCACCGTGGTGAGTGCATCGAGCTCGTGAACATGCCTTCATGAGTTATGTTTCAGCATGTCCCAGTTTTCACTAAGTCTAAAAACTGATTATGTTTTTGCTATGTTCGTGTGCTTGTTAGTATATTTTGTGATCCCTTTTAGCTCAAGGTCACTAAGGGACTTTTGTTAAGCTTGTTGAGTAGCTCCATGCCATGTATTTCCTTGCCATGTTCAGGTCCTGTAGCATGTTGTTTTATTGCTACGAAGAGGGCTATATGATCTGAAATTCCAGACAAGTGTTAATTTCACTAAGTCTGAGATCTGTTTACCATTTGCGTTTTTGCCATGCTTGTTTGAACCTCTTAATGGATGAATTGGCCGTAGCTCAGTGCTAGACTTTTGTTAAGCATCTTGAATGCTTCCCTGCCATGTATTTTGATGCCATGTTTGAGTGCTGTAGCATGTTCATCTCATTGCATTTAGATGCCTACTTGCTGTAAATCGCAGACCGGTGTCATATTTGAATCGCTTGCCATTTCCAAACCGTAACTCCGATTCCGGTGATCTTTATATCGTTTTCAAGCGATTTCATCCCCTCTTTCCAGTGGCACACTTGGTTTTCCAAGTTGAGGCCAGGTTCATGCATTTCCTGTCATATCTTGCATTTGTATCCCGCATCGCATCCCGCATAGCATATCATCTTTGCATCGTGTTGTTTGAGTTTGCACGTGGTTGATTGTATCCTTGTTGCTTGTTTGTCTTGTTTGGGTAGAGCCGGGAGACGAGTTCGCTAACGAGGAGCCCATTGAGTTTGCTTTCGAGGATCCAGTCAACTCTGACAACTTTGCAGGCAAGATGATCATGCCCTCGAAATCACTACTATCTTTGCTATGCTAGTTTGCTCACTCTTTTGCTATGCCAATGCTACGATGCCTACCACTTGCTTGTCAGCCTCCCAAATTGCCATGTTCAGCCTATAACCCACCATTGTCCTAGCAAACTGTTGTTTGGCTATGTTACCGCTTTGCTCAGCCCCTCTTATAGCGTTGCTAATTGCAGGTGAAGATTGGAGACCGTTCCTCGGTGGATCATTTATTTACTTGTTGGGATATCATTATATTGCCATGTTATCTTAATGCATCTATATACTTGGTAAAGGGTGGAAGGCTCGGCCTCTCGCCTAGTGTTTTGTTCCACTCTTGCCGCCCTAGTTTCCGTCATATCGGTGTTATGTTCTCGGATTGTGCATTCCTTACGCGGTTGGGTCATAATGGGAACCCCTTGATAGTTCGCCTTGATTAAAGCTTTTCCAGCAATGCCCAACATTGGTTTTACCATTTTCCACCTAGCCTCTTTTCCCCTTGGGTTTTCGGAGCCCGAGGGTCATCTTATTTTACCCCCCCGGGCCAGTGCTCCTCTGAGTGTTGGTCCACCTGTCAGTTGCCGGTGGCCACCAGGGGCAACTCTGGGCTGGCCTACCCGTACCTAGGACAATCTGAGTGTGCCCTGAGAAAGAGATATGTGCAGCTCCTATCGGGATTTGTCGGCACATTCGGGCGGTGTTGTTGGTCTTGTTTTAACCTGTCGAAATGTCTTGTTGTACCGGGATACCGAGTCTGATCAGAATGTCTCGGGTGGAGGTCTATTCCTTCGTTGACCGTGAGAGCTTGTCATGGGCTAAGTTGGGACTCCCTTGCAGGGTTTGAACTTTCAAAAGCCGTGCCCGCGGTTATGGGCAGATGGGAATTTGTTAATGTCCGGTTGTAGATAACTTGAACCTTAATTTAGTTAAAAAGAATCAACCGTGTGTGTTACCGTGATGGCCTCTTCTCGGTGGAGTCCGAGAAGTGGACACAGTGTTGGAGTAATGTTTGCGCAGGTTGCTCTCTAGTTTCTCGCTCGCGCTTTGCGTCCTCTTCTTGCTATCTTCTGTGAATAAGTTAGCCACCATATATGCTAGTCGCTTGCTGCAGCTCCACATATATTTACCTTATCCTACCTATTAAGCTTAAATAGTCTTGATCGCGAGGGTGCGAGATTGCTGAGTCCCTGTGGCTCACAGATTACTATTACACCAGATGCAGGGCTAGATGATACAGCTCCAGATGGCGCGCTTGAGCTCAAGTGGGAGTACGACGAGGACTCTCAGCGTTACTATGTTTCTTTTCCTGATGATTAGTACTGGTGCCCAGTTGGGGTGATAGGGACCATGTCGCTTGTTGGGTTATCTTTTATTTTGGCGCCGTAGTCGGGCCATGAGTGTTTGGATGATGTATGTTATTTATGTACTTGATTGACGTGGCGAGTGTAAGCCAACTATGTTAGCCCTTTTCATTATCTATATTACATGGGATGTTTGTGATGATTGCCTGACTTGCGACATATGCCTTCAATGCGATTATGCCTCTAAGTCGTGCCTCGACACGTGGGAGATATAGTCGCATCGAGGGTGTTACACTTCGGGTATAATAGAAAGCTGCTTGCTAATCCTTTTTTAGGAGATGGAACAAAACATCATGATGAACATCTAATATATGTGGATGAAGTTTGTGGATTATTTAAGCTTGCAGGTGTACCCGGAGATGTTGTTAAGAAGAAGGTCTTCCCCTTATCTTTGAGGGGAGATGCATCGACATGGTATAGGCTATGGGATGATATGAGGTCTTGGAATTACAAATGATTGAAATTGGAATTTCATCAGAAGTTTTATCCTATGCATCTTGTTCATCGTGATTGCAATTATATATATATAAATTTTGGCCTCGCGAAGGAGAAAGCATCGCTCAAGCTTGGGGGAGGCTTAAGTCAATGTTATATTCATGCCCCAATCATGAGCTCTCAAGAGAAATGATTATTCAAAAATTTTATGCTCGGCTTTCTGGTAACAATCGCACCATGCTTGATACTTCTTGTGCTGGCTCTTTTATGATGAAGACTATTGAATTCAAATGGGATTTATTGGAAAGAATTAAACGCAACTCTGAAGATTGGGACCTCGAGAATGGTAAGGAGTCAGGTATGACACCTAGTTTTGATTGTGTTAAATCTTTTATGGATACCGATGTTTTCCGTAAATTTAGCACTAAATATGGACTTGATTCTGAGGTAGCAGCTTATCTCTGTGAATCTTTTGCTACTTATGTTCATCTCCCTAAGGAGAAGTGGTTTAAATATCATCCTCCCATAGAAGTAAAAGTAGCTGCACCTATTAAAGTTGAAGAAAAGACTATCACTTATAATGATCCTATTGTTCCTACTTGTTATGTTGAGAAATCACCTTTCCCTGTTAGAATAAAGGATCATGCTAAAGCTTCAACTGTGGTTTGTAAAAGCAATATTAAAACATATACACCTCCTGAGAAAGTGAAAGTTGAACCTAATATTGCTATTGTTAAAGATCTCTTGTCTGATAATATAGATGGGCATGTTATTTACTTCTCTAATGAAACTGCTAGAATTGCTAAACCCCGTGATACAGATAAACCTAGACCTGTGGTAGGCATGCCTGTTATTTCTGTTAAAATAGGAGATCATTGTTATCATGGCTTATGTGATATGGGTGCTAGTGCTAGTGCAATACCTATTGACTTATACAAATAAATTATGCATGACATTGCACCTGTTGAGTTAGAAGAAATTGATGTCAATATTAAACTTGCTAATAGAGATACTATATCACCAATGGGAATTGTTAGAGATATTGAAGTCTTGTGTGGGAAAACTAAATATCCTACTGATTTTCTTGTTCTTGGTTCCCGACAAGATAGCTTTTGTCCCATTATATTTGGTAGACCCTTCTTGAATATTGTTAATGCTACCATAGATTGCACAAGGGATGTTGTTACTGTTGGCTTGGATGATATGACTCATGAATTTAATTTCTCTAAATTTAGTAAACAACACCGTGAAGAAGAATTGCCTAGTAAGGATGAAATTATTGGTCTTGCTTCTATTGTCGTACCTCCTAGTGATCCTTTAGAACAATATTTGCTAGACCATGAGAATGATATGTTTATGAAGGAAAGAAGGGAAATAGATGAAGTATTCTTTAAACAGGAACCTATTCCGAAACACAATTTGCATGTTGAAATCCTAGGGGATCCCCCTCCACCTAAGGGTGATCCTGTGTTTGAGCTTAAACCGTTGCCTGATAATCTTAAATATGCTTATCTTGATGAAAAGAAGATATATCATGTTATTATTAGTGCTAACCTTTCAGAGCATGAAGAAGAAACATTATTGAAAACTCTGAAGAAGCACCGTGCTGCTATTGGATATACTCTTGATGATATTAAGGGCATTAGTTCCACTCTATGTCAACATAAAATAAATTTGGAAGCAGATGCCAAACCAGTTCGTGATCCTCAACGACGTCTGAATCCTAAAAATGAAAGAAGTGGTAAGAAAAGAAATACTAAAGCTTCTGGAGGCAGGTATAATTTATCCCGTTTTTGATAGTCAGTGGGTAAGTCCTATTCATTGCGTCCCTAAGAAGGGAGGTATTACTGTGTTTCCTAATGATAAAGATGAATTGATTCCATAAAGAATTATTACATGTTATAGGATGGTAATTGATTTCCACAAATTAAATAAGGCTACTAAGAAAGATCATTACCCCTTACCTTCTATCGATGAAATGCTAGAAAGATTATGCAAACATACACATTACTGCTTTCTAGATGGTTATTCTGGTTTCTCTCAAATACCCGTGTCAGCTAAAGATCAATCAAAGACTACTTTTACATGCCCTTTTCGTACTTTTGCTTATAGACGTATGCCTTTTGGTTTATGTAATGCACCTGCTACCTTTCAAAGATGCATGATGGCTATATTCTCTGAGTTTTGTGAAAAGATTTGTGAGGTTTTCATGGACGACTTTTCCGTCTATGGATCTTCTTTTGATGATTGCTTGAGCAATCTTGATCGAGTTTTGTAGAGATGTGAAGAAACTAATCTTGTCTTGAATTGGGAAAAGTGCCACTTTATGGTTAATGAAGGTATTGTCTTGGGGCATAAAGTTTCTGAAAGAGGTATTGAAGTTGATAAAGCCAAGGTTGATGCTATTGAAAAGATGCCATGTCCCAAGGACATCAAAGGTATAAGAAGTTTCCTTGGTCACGCCGGATTTTATAGGAGGTTCATTAAGGACTTCTCGAAAATTTCTCGGCCTCTGACTAATTTATTACAAAAAGATATACCATTTGTCTTTGATGATGATTGTGTAGAAGCATTTGAAATACTTAAGAAAGCATTAGTCTCTGCACCTGTTTGTTCAGCCACCTAATTGGAATTTACCCTTTGAAATTATGTGTGATGCTAGCGATTATGCTGTAGGTGCTGTTCTAGGGCAAAGAGTTGATAAGAAATTAAATATTATCCATTATGCTAGTAAGACTCTAGACAATGCTCAAAGAAATTATGCTACTACTGAAAAAGAACTTTTAGCAGTTGTATTTGCTTGTGATAAGTTCAGATCTTATATTGTTGATTCTAAAGTAACTATCCACACTGATCATGATGTTATTAAATATCTTATGGAGAAGAAAGATGCTAAGCCTAGACTTATTAGATGGGTTCTCTTGCTACAAGAATTTGATTTGCATATTGTTGATAGAAAAGGAGCTGAGAACCCCGTTGCAGACAACTTATCTAGGTTAGAGAATGTTCTTGATGACCCACTACCTATTGATGATAGCTTTCCTGATGAACAATTAAATGTCATAAGTACTTCTCGTCGCACTCCTTGGTATGCTGATTATGATAATTACATTGTTGCTAAATTCATACCACCTAGCTTCACATACCAACAAAATAAAAAGTTATTCTATGATTTGAGACATTACTTTTGGGATGACCCACATCTTTATAAAGAAGGAGTAGATGGTGTTATTAGACGTTGTGTACCTGAGCATGAATAGGAACAGATCATACGCAAGTGCCACTCCGAAACTTATGGAGGACACCACGCGGGAGATAGAACTGCACATAAGGTATTGCAATCCGGTTTTTATTGGCCTACTCTCTTCAAGGATGCCCGTAAGTTATTCCTATCTTGAACCCAAGCTTATGAAAATGCCAAGTTGTTTAAAGAAAAGGTTAAAAGATGGCATGACAAAAGGATACAAAAGCGTGAGTTTAATGTAGGTGATTATGTATTGCTATACAACTCTCGTTTAAGATTTTTTGCAGGGAAACTTCTCTCTAAATGGGAAGGCCCCTATGTTATCGAGGAGGTCTATCGTTCCGGTGCCATAAAAATCAACAACTTCGAAGGCACAAATCTGAAGGCGGTAAACGGTCAAAGAATCAAACATTATATCTCAGGTAACCCCATAAATGTTGAAACCAATATTATTGAAACTGTAACCGTAGAGGAATACATAAGGGACACTTTACAGAATGTTTCAGACTTCGAAAAGGAATAGGTATGTGGTACGGTAAGTAAACCGACTCCAAAACAACTTTTAAGGAAATATTTCTCTGTTTTGGAATATTTAGAAAAATAGAAAAATAAGTAGCAGTCCGGGAAGGACACGAGGGCCCCATGAGGGTGCAGGGCACGCCCTACCCCCCTGGGCGCGCCCCCTACCTCGTGAGCACCTCGTGTGCCTTCTGGACTCCGTTTTCTTGCACGATACGTATTTTGGTCTGTAAAAATTCACTATATATTCTCCCGAAGGTTTTGACTCCTGTATCACGCAAATATTCTCTGTTCTTGTTTCGAGTTGTTTTTCTGACAGATCTATATTATCATGATGTCCCTAAGTGCTTCCAAGGACAAGTTCTTCGAGAAGGTCATCAACCCTTACCTCGCGGAGGTGCCGCGACACCCTCAAACCATTGAGATGCGTGATGGGTTGCTGCACATCCGTGATGCTGAGGGACCAAAGGGAACCGGAAGCATGGAGACGAGGCTCAAAGCAATGGAGCAACAAGTTTTCAAGTGCCAGGGGATGGTGGAGCGTGGAATCCACGCTAGCCACACGATGCTCGCGGAGTTCACTAACAACTACAAGCCGGATGCCAAGAACACCGAGGAGGCCATCTTCAAGCTACATGAGAAGATCAAGCACCTCCAAGACCAAATCTATGACCTGCAAAACCAAAACTGTGAGTATGAATATAGATTCAAAAGAATGAGTTCGGCTGCAG
Source organism: Triticum monococcum (assembly GCA_034509565.1). NCBI lineage: Eukaryota > Viridiplantae > Streptophyta > Magnoliopsida > Poales > Poaceae > Triticum > Triticum monococcum. The sequence continues at coordinate 144,706,262 of CM067846.1, read as the reverse complement.
ATTCAAGGATTCTGGAGACTCGATCATCCTTCTATGATGGTGAACCTATGCCTTGGAAGATGGATGACAAGCCTGCATCATCAACAACACCTCCATCTTCTTCACCAACCAAGGAGATATAATCACATGGGTATGGGCACTCCCCTTGGCAACTGCCAAGCTTGGGGGAGGTGCCCCGGTATCGTGTCACAATCACAACTCCTATCTTTACCGTTTTCCTTAGTTCGATCCTATTAGTAATATTTTGATCTAGTAGAATAAATTTTATGGCATGATCTAGTTTTAGGTTTTGCTTTATGATCTCTCTATGTAATCGAGTCCGTGAGCTATATAATAAAGATTAGTGTTGAGTCAAGGGCTTGATTTTCTTGCTAAAAGAAAAGAGAAAAAGAATAATAAGAAACAAAAGTTCATATTGATCTTATTGATAGTAATGACTTCACATAGAAAGAGTGTGATGATTAAAAGTTGTTGGGAGTTGGCAGACATAGCTTTGGTCATCATTGCAATTAATAGGAAGTAATAAGGAAAGAGAGGTCTTCACATATAAATATATTATCATTGACATCTTTTATGATTGTGAGCACTCATTAAAATATGACATGCTAAAGAGTTGATGTTGGACAAGGAAGACAACATAATGGGTTATGTTTTATTATATCTGAGATAAAGTATGTTGTCATGGATCATCCAACATGTTGAGCTTGCCTTTCCCCCTCATGCTAGCCAAATTCTCAGCACCAAGTAGAGATACTACTTGTGCTTCCAAATACCCTTAAACTAGTTTTGCCATGAGAGTCCACCATATCTACCTATGGATTGAGTAAGATCCTTCAAGTAAGTTGTCATTGGTGCAAAGCAATAAAAATTGCTCTAAATATGTATGACTAGTGTGGGAGAAATAATCTTTATACGATCTTGTGATGTGGAAGTAATAAAAGCGATAGACTGCATAATAAAGGTTCATATCACAAGGGGCAATATAAAGTGATGTTCTTTCGCATTAAGATTTTGTACATCCAACCATAAAAGCACATGGCAACCTCTGCTTCCCTCTGCGAAGGGCCTATCTTTTATTATTATCTTCTACTTTATGCAAGAGTCATGGTGATCTTCACCTTTCCTTTTTACATTTTATCCTTTGGCAAGCACAGTGTGTTGGAAAGATCCTGATAGATATATCTAATTGGATGTAGGGGGCATGAATTATTATTGTTGACATTACCCTCGAGGTAAAAGGTTGTGGGGCAAAACTATAAGCCCCTATCTTTCTCTGTGTCCGATTAAAACTCCGTAACCACAAGTATTGCGTGAGTGTTAGCAATTATGAAGGACTAGATGATAGTTGAGTATGTGGACTTGCTTTTTAGATCTGACATAGACTCTTCCTGACGTTATGATAAATTGCAATTGCTTCAATGACTGAGGTTATAGTTTGTTGGTTCTCAATAAGGTTTCTGATTCATACTTTTGCATTGTGAATAGATCATCACTTGAACATAAGTAATCATATGACAATATCTATATATGTTGTTGTTATGAGAATAATCATGATGCCTTCATGTCCATATTTTATTTTTATCGACGACTCTACCTCTAAACATGGGGACATATTTATTGTTATTGGCTTTCGCTTGAGGACAAGCGATGTCTAAGCTTGGGGGAGTTGATACGTCCATTTTGCATCATGCTTTTATATCGATATTTATTGCATTATGGGTTGTTATTTCACATTATGTCACAATACTTATGGCTATTCTCTCTTATTTTACAAGGTTTACATAAGGAGGGAGAATGCCGGCAGCTGGAATTCTGGGCTAGAAAAGGAGCAAATATTAGAGACCTATTCTGCACGACTCCAAAAGTCCTGAAACTCCATGGAACACCTTATAATAAATAATGAAAAATCCTCGCCAAAGATGAAGGCCAGGGGGCCCACACCCTGTGCACGAGGGTGGGCCCCCCCTAGGGCGCCCCCCTACCTCATGGGCCCCCTGGTGGCTCTCCGATGACCATCTTCTGCTATATGAAGTCTTTCGTCGAGAAAAAAAAATAAGAAGCAACCTTTTGGGACGAAACTCCGCCGCCACGAGGCGGAACCTTGGTGGATCCAATCTAGAGCTCCGGCAGAGCTGTTTTGCCGAGGAAACTTCCCTCCCGGAGGGGGAAATCATCGCCATCGTCATCACCAACGCTCCTCTCATCGGGAGAGGTCAATCTCCATCAACATCTTCACCAGCACCATCTCATCTCCAAACCCTAGTTCATCTCTTGTATCCAATTCTTGTCTCCAAGTCCGGGATTGGTGCTAGTAGGTTGCTAGTAGTGTTGATTACTCCTTGTAGTTGATGCTAGTTGGTTTATTTGGTGAAATATCATATGTTCAGATCCTATATGCATATTAATACCCCTCTGATTATGAACATGTTTATGCTTTGTGAGTACTTACGTTTGTTCCCGAGGACAAGGGAGAAGTCTTGCTATTAGTAGTCATGTGAATTTGGTATTCGTTCGATATTTTGATGAGATGTATGTTGTCTAGCCTCTAGTGGTGTTATGTGAACGTCGACTACATAACACTTCACCATTATTTGGGCCTAGAGGAAGGCATTGGGAAGTAATAAGTAGATGATGGGTTGCTAGAGTGACAAAAGCTTAAACCCTAGTTTATGCGTTGCTTCGTAAGGGGCTGATTTGGATCCATCTGTTTCATGCTATGGTTAGGTTTACCTTAATACTTTTTTTGTAGTTGCGGATGCTTGCAATAGAGGTTAATAATAAGTGGGATGTTTGTTCAAGTAAGAACAGCACCCAAGCACCGGTCCACCCACATATCAAATTATCAAAGTATCGAACGTGAATCATATGAACGTGATGAAAACTAGCTTGACGATATTCCCATGTGTCCTCGGGGGCGCTTTTCCTTATATAAGAGTTTGTCCAGGCTTGTCCTTTGCAACAAAAAGGATTGGGCCACCTTGCTACACTTTATTTACTTGTGTTACTTGTTGCTCGTTACAAATTATCTTATCACAAAACTATCTGTTACCACTTATTTCAGTACTTGCAGAGAATACCTTGCTGAAAACTGCTTATCATTTCCTTCTGCTCCTCGTTGGGTTCGACACTCTTACTTATCGAAAGGACTACGATAGATCCCCTATACTTGTGGGTCATCATCAATCCCTTCACGGCCACTTGCAAAAGTGAGATCTGATAAAGATAATAAGATAAAATATTTTTGTATTTTTGTGGTATAGATTGGAAAATAAAGATTGCATAATAGATAGTAAACAAGAATTGTAGATTGGAAACTTATATGATGTAAAGTAGACCCGGGGGCCGTAGGTTTCACTAGTGGCTTCTCTCAAGATAGCATGTATTATGGTGGGTGAACAAATTACTATCGTGCAGTTGATAGAAAAGCGCATAGTTATGATGATATCTAAGGCAATGATCATGAATATAGGCATCACGTTCGTGACAAGTAGACCGAAACGATTCTGCATCTACTACTGTTACTCCACACATCGACCGTTATCCAGCATGCATCTAGTGTATTAAGTTCATAAGAGCGGAGTAACGCATTAGGCAAGATGACATGATGTAGGGGGATAAACTCAAGCAATATGATATAAACCCCATCTTTTTATCCTCGATGGCAACAATACAATATGTGCCTTGCTGCCCCTGCTGTCACTTGGAAAGGACACCGCAAGATTGAACGCAAAGCTAAGCACTTCTCCCATTGCAAGAAAGATCAATCTAGTAGGCCAAACTAAACCGATAATTCAAAGAGACTTGCAAAGATATCAAATCATGCATATAAGAATTCAGAGAAGAACCAAATAATATTCATAGATAATCAAATTCATAAACCCACAATTCATCGGATCTCGACAAACACACCACAAAAGAGTATTACATCGAATAGATCTCCAAGAACATCGAGGAGAACTTTGTATTGAGAACCAAAGAGAGAGAAGAATCCATCTAGCTAATAACTATGGACCCGAAGGTCTGTGGTAAACTACTCACACATCATTGGAGAGGCTATGGTGTTGATGTATAAGCCCTCCGTGATCGAATCCCCCTCCGATAGATCGCCGAAAAAGGCCCCAAGATGGGATCTCACGGGTACAGAAGGTTGTGGCGGTGGAAAAGTGGTTTTGTGGCTCTCCTGGATGTTTTTAGGGTACATGGGTATATATAGGCGAAAGAAGTATGTCGGTGGAGCTCCATGGGGCCCACGAGGGTGGGGGCACGCCTACCCCCCTGGGCGCGGCCCCTGTCTCGTGGAAGCTTTGCGGACTTCCAGACTTGTACTCCAAATTTCCTGGGTTGCGTTTGTTCCAAGAAACATCCTCGCGAAGGTTTCGTTCCGTTTGGATTCCGTTTGATATTCCTTTTCTGCGAAACACTGAAATAGGCAAAAAATAGCAATTTGCACCAGGCCTTCGGTTAATAGGTTAGTCCCAAAAATAATATAAAAGTGCGTAATAAAGCCCATTAAACATCCAAAACAGATAATATAATAGCATGGACAAGGTTGGAAAAGGCGGTAGGCGTGAGCGAGGCGGTTGGCCTTTGCCTAGTGCCTAGGCGGTGCCTAAGCGTCCTAGGCGAGGCCTAGGCGGTAATATAGTTTTTACTAATAGTGTATTTTGTGATTATTATATGGGTGTTGATATTAGTTTAGGGCATATAAATAAGTTAATTACCATCTAATGTCATGAGAATATAACCAGTTCGCCATATCGGTGCAGTATGTGCCATGATTTCTTGCTTGGGTAGGTAGTTCCTTGCTGGCCCTGCCTAGAGCTCCATTTATGCCCTAGGCGAGGCGTTTGGCCATTGCCTAGTGCCTAGGCATGCCTAAACGCCTCCTAGGCACTGCCTTTTCCAACAGAGAGCATGGAACAATCAAAAAATTATAGATACGTTGGAGACATATCACAAGCCGTGACAAACTTGTCCGGTAACTCACACTTCAGGAGCTCCAGCTCCTTCGCGATGCATTGTATCTCATGGGCCTGGTCTAGTACAGAACGGTTATCAACCATTTTGTAATCATGGAACTTCTCCATAGCATACAACTCACTTTCAGCATCGGTTACACAGAACTTAGCTTCGAGCGCATCCCACAAATTCTTGGGGATGCACATATGGAGATATGTGTCCACAAGCTTGTCCCTGATCACAGTAAGAATGGCTCCCACAAAGATGGTGGTTGCCTCCCTAAACACATTCTCCTGTTCAGGAGCAATTGTTACCGTGGGAGCCACACCACCAACCCAGAACACGTTCATTGCTGTGAGCCACAAGGTGGTCCTTGTCTGCCAACACTTAAAATGCGTTCCAGTAAACTTTTCCGGTTCCAGAGTAGCAGCGAAGCCATGAGTTGAAAAGTGCCTAAAATAAGGTTTTTGGATTGTTGGAAATATTAGCACTTTCTCGACTAATCTAATCCATGAGTAAACAGTAAGCATGGCAAATACGGTATGCATCTCATACCGATACCTAAGCATGTGAGAGCATACAGTACATAGAACCGAAACATCTATGAACATCATATATATACGGCCAACACATGAACGAGCAAATAGGAGATGAACGAGTCATACCCTCCGGTTGGCCAGGCCAACGCGGCGACGGTAGTGGCAGCCTCAGCATCGGCCGAGGCCTTCTTCTTGGTGGCTTCATCGTCACCCATGGAGTCGATGCAGGGGAAGTAGTGGAAGCAGAGGCAGACGGCGATGGGGATGGATCAGGAGCAGTCACATCGAGACGCTCCCCAAAAACCTTATTATCGTTCTCCCAGGCAGGATCTCAAACGACAGGGTCCCGGAGGCACCTGCTCTCTGGACCAACCATGCACGCGGTCGTCAGGATGGGATCGCCGGAAGCAGCACAGAGAGAGGAATAGTAGGCTAGGGTTGTGCGAGAGGGAGTGAGTGAACTGAGTTAGGGTTCACTCCACTCGCCAGCGCCTTCTTATATAGGCCATTGGGTAGATGGGCCTGGGCTCAGGCCCACGAACAGCCCACGGTCCAACGTCTCGGACAGTGGCACTTCCATAAGCGACTTGTTAATTAACCATTCCTGACTGGCAAAAATAAGCTTCGGCTCGGCTCATTCCCGCAACACGCAGTGCACGCGCGTGTTGTGTCGTGTCGTGACGAGGCGAGGCTATTGGGGAACGCAGTATTTCAAAATTTTCCTATGATCACGCAAGATCTATCTAGGAGATGCATAGCAAGGAGAGGGGAAGAGTATGTCTACGTACCCTCGTAGACCGAAAGCGGAAGCGTTATGAAATGTGGTTGATGTAGTCGAACATCTTTGTGATCCAACCAATCAAGTACCGAACGCACGGCACCTCCGTGATCTGCACACGTTTAGCTCGGTGATGTCCCTCGTACTCTTGATCCAGTTGAGGCCAAGGGAAAGTTTTGTCAGCACGATGGCGTGATGAAGGTGATGATGAAGTTACCGATGCAGAGCTTCACCTAAGCACTACAACGATATGACCGAGGTGGAATTCTGTGGAGGGGGGCACCGCACATGGCTAAGACAACCGTCAACTTCTGTGTCTATGGGGTGCCACCCTCCCCCGTATATAAAGGAGAGGAGGAGGGGAGGGCCGGCCCTCATAGGGCGCACCCAAGGGGGGAGTCCTACTCCTAGTAGGAGTAGGTTTTCCCCTTCCTAGTAGGAGTAGGAGAAGAAGGAAGAGAGAGAGAGAGGGAAGGAAAGGGGGCGGCTGAGGGAGTCCTGGACTAAGGGGTCCTCGGGCGTCCGACCTATTGGACATAGGCTGGAATGATGGGGATGTGAAGATACAAAGACCGAAGACTCTACCCGTGTCTGGATAGGACTCTCCTTGGCATGGAGGGCAAGCTTGGCATCCAAATATGAAGATTCCTTTCTCTGTAACTGACCTTATGTAACCCTAGATCCCTCCAGTGTCTATATAAACCGAAGGGCTAGGCCCGTAGACAGATATCCTCATAATCACAGTCAGACAGGCTAGACTTTTAGGGTTTAGCCATTACGATCTCGTGGTAGATCAACTATTGTAATACTCATATTCATCAAGATCAATCAAGCAGGAAGTAGGGTATTAACTCCATAGATAGGGCCCGAACCTGGGTAAACATTGTGTTCCCTGTCTCCTGTTACCATCGACCTCAGACGCACAGTTCGGGACCCCGTACCCAAGATTCGCCGGTTTCGACACCGACATTGGTGCTTTCATTAAGAGTTCCACTGTGATGTCGAAAGATAGGATCGATGGCTCGCCTTGTTCTCAAGGACAACGTCACCTCCGGAGGAGCACTGGCCCCAGGCCAAACCCTCCGGCTGGGCGGCTTCATCTTGACCGCCCGTTCGGCCGTTAAGCCGACGATGACTTCTCGGTCATCAAAAATCCCCTCCTTGTTGACTCCAAATACTACAAGCAGATGGATCCGATGGAGTTGTCGTCTTTAAATGAGCTCCTAGATCGCATCGCCGCCTTGGGGGTCGCCACAGACTATGATCGGATTGGGCTTAAACCCGACCAGAGAGAAATTAAAACTCCACTGATCACCCATCAAATAGCGGTAGTAGAGGAGCAAGACAAAAACTCTTCCTCTATATTGAGGATGAACTACGTTCGGATCTCCGAGCTTGAAGAGCCGGACACCTACCTGCAGAAAGACATGCCTTGTCCTCCGAACATAGAATCGGACGACAAGCCCAAAAAATCAGTTGACATCCCAGAGCCCGAACTACTAAGTTCGGAAGTTCTTCAAACTCCGGATCCTAAATTGGGTCAGGGTTCGGATTTCAAACCACCCACCCATCCAGATATAAGTGCTCTCATGGGCATATGACAGCAGTCTCAGGAAACGGTCCACCACTTATGGGCCAGATTCCTCCTTGTCAAAGATAAGATTGAAGATTGCTACGACGAAGACGCGATCTCAGTGTTCTGCAACTATTGCACGGATGAAGGAATCCTCAACGCCATCAACTGTTGTCGCATATGACGCTTTGCAGACTTGGCAACCATAGTGTACAAGTACTACGCAATGGAAAGCGCTTGGAAAACTCAGGCAGCTCGCTGGGAACCGCCGGTTTCCACCCAACCCCTTATTCAGGTGAAAAGGACGCACCCTCGTGGCACGCCCGGCCCAATGGTAAAGAAATATAAGCCCGTTACGGGACACAGAACCGTTCTGGAGGGATGGCTCGATGGACCATGCAAGTTACACGCAACACCGAATACTATATCAACCCACAGCCTTAGAGCATGTTGGATACTCCGGCAGGTGGCCAAGAGCGGCGAGGATATCCTCACCAAAAACAACCCAAAGTAATATCCCCTCGAAGACGACAACCTCAGAGTATTGACGGACTTCGAGACTTTCGCTTCAAACAGCAAGCGCAAAAGGGCGCTCCGCGACCTCGCCGAAGTCTGCTAAATCGTAGCAACAAACCCTTGGAATGACACCGCCATAACTTTCAATGCCGGTGACGAACCAAAATTCAGGACAGTCGGGCACGATCCGCCTTGGTCCTCAGTTCGGTCGTGGACGGCTTCCGGCTCACCAAGGTTCTCATGGACGCTAACAGTGAACTAAACCTCATTTATGAGGATACACTCAGTAAAATGGAAATAGACAGGAGCCGCATCGAGCAAAGTAGCATGACCTCCCAAGGAATTATTCCTAGTCGGGAGGCGCGATGCGCGGGAAAAATCATGCTCGACGTGGTATTCTGCACACCGGAGAACTATCGGACCGAAGAATTAACCTTCCAAATGGCCCCTTTCAACAGTTGATATCACGCCCTATTGGGGCGAGATGCATTTACATGCTTCCAAGCTATACCTCACTACGGGTATATGAAGCTCAAGATGCCCGGGCCCAACGGCATAATCACTCTCGCCAATGATCCGGACATAGCATTCCGCGCCAAAAATAAAACTGCAACCCTGGCCCTTGAGGCATTATTTGAAGCCCTAGCGGCCGAAGAATTAACCGCACTACGCTCCACGGTGGATAGGGACGATGTAATCCTGGACAAACGACTCAAATCCACCTCCTTCAAACCAGCAGAAGAAATAGTCAAATTCCAAGTCCATCCAACGGACCCCAAGAAGACAACATCTATCAGGGCACAACTAGACCCAACGGTCTACACCGCGCTACGAGAGTTTTTGCGCGAGAACTGGGATATATTCGCCTGGCACCCCTCGGATATGCCAGGAACCCCACGCAGATTGGCGGAACATAGCCTCAATATATTGAAGGGATATAAACCGGTCAAGCAAACACTATGACGCTTTTACGATGCATGATTCAAACATGCCTTGAGAAACAGATCGGCAAGACGGTTGAAGCATACGTGGACGACGTCCTCATTAAAACTAGGCACGTTGATTCACTAATAGACGATTTACGTCTCACATTCGACAACCTCCATGCATATGACATCAAGCTCAATCCAGGGTTTTCGGCGTCCCTGCTGGAAAGCTGCTGGCCTTCATCGTTTCCAATAGAGGAATTGAAGCAAATCCAAGCTTTGTCACAATTGGCTACGCCAACAAACCTTAAACAGGTCCAAAAACTCGCAAGATGCGTGGCAGCTCTAAGCCGCTTTATCTCCAGATTGGGAGAAAAGGCATTGCCACTGTATCGCCTCCTCCGGCACACTGATCACTTCGAGTGGACGGATGCGGCAACAGCTGGACTGGAAGAAATAAAAACCCTTCTTGCGAGAAACCCAATCCTGGCTGCACCGAACATCGGCGAACCCATGTTATTATACATATCAGCAACACACCAGGTGGTGAGCGCCGTGCTCGTCGTTGAGCGAGAGCAGGACGGACACAAAATCCCGCTTCAGAAGCTGGTATACTACGTATCCACTATCCTCGGACCATGCAAATCCCGGTACCCTCATTATCAAAAGATAGCATACGTGGTCTTCATGGCATCCCGAAAGCTACGACACTACTTCCAAGAATGTTCTATCATGGTGGCTTCCGAAGTACCACTCAATGACATAATAAACAACCACGATGCTATAGGCCGGATAGCCAAATGGGCCATTGAGCTCCTTCCATTCGACATAACATACAAACCGCGTCGAGCCATCAATCCCAAGTACTGGCGGACTTCGTCGCCGAATGGACAGAGTTCGAACTCCCTAAAGAGTACGACACATATTCCAACTAGGTTATGTACTTCGATGGTTCCAAAATGCTGGCAGGATTAGGAGCGGGCATCGTTTTAACGTCCCCCACTAGAGACGTAGTCCAGTACGTGCTCCAAATATTATACACAGACTCCAATAACGCAGCTGAATACGAGGCCTTATTGCATGGTCTCTGATACGTCTCCAACTTATCTATAATTCTTGATTGTTCCATGCTATTATATTATCTATTTTGGATGTTAATGGGCTTATTTATACACTTTTATATTATTTTTGGGACTTGAAGGAAATATGCCCTAGAGGCAATAATAAAGTTATTATTTATTTCCTTATTTCATGATAAATGTTTATTATTCATGCTAGAATTGTATTAACCGGAAACATAATACATGTGTGAATACATAGACAAACAGAGTGTCACTAGTATGCCTCTACTTGACTAGCTCGTTAATCAAAGATGGTTATGTTTCCTAACCATAGACAAAGAGTTGTTATTTGATTAACGGGATCACATCATTAGGATAATGATGAGATTGACTTGACCCATTCCGTTAGCTTAGCACTCGATCGTTTAGTATGTTGCTATTGCTTTCTTCCTGACTTATACATGTTCCTATGACTATGAGATTATGCAACTCCCGTTTACTGGAGGAACACTTTGTGTGCTACCAAACATCACAACGTAACTGGGTGATTATAAAGGAGCTCTACAGGTGTCTCCAAAGGTACATGTTGGGTTGGCGTATTTGGAGATTAGGATTTGTCACTCCGATTGTCAGAGAGGTATCTGTGGGCCCTCTCGGTAATACACATCACATAAGCCTTGCAAGCATTGCAACTAATGAGTTAGTTGCGAGATGATGTATTACGAAACGAGTAAAGAGACTTGCCGGTAACGAGATTGAACTAGGTATTAAGATACCGACGATCGAATCTCAGGCAAGTAACATACCGATGACAAAGGGAACAAAGTATGTTGTTATGTGGTCTAACCGATAAAGATCTTCGTAGAATATGTAGGAGCCAATATGAGCATCCAGGTTCCGCTATTGGTTATTGACCGGAGACGTGTCTCAGTCATGTCTACATTGTTCTCGAACCCGTAGGGTCCGCACACTTAAGTTATATTATGAGTTTATAAGTTTTGATGTACCGAAGGAGTTCGGAGTCCCGGATGAGATCGGGGACATGACGAGGAGTCTCGAAATGGTTGAGACATAAAGATTGATATATTGGAAGCCTATGTTTGGACATCAGAAGTGTTCTGGGTGAAATCGGCATTTTACCGAAGTACCGGAGGGCTACCGGAACCCCCGGTAACCTAATGGGCCTTAATGGGCCTAGTGGAGGAAGAGGAGAGGAGGCCTAGGGGCTGCCGCGCGCCCCTCCCCCACCCCCTCCCAAGTCCGAATTGGACAAGGAGGGGGGCGGCGCCCCCCCTTTCCTTTCTTCCCTCTCCTCCTTCCCCCCAAGTCCTAATCCAACTAGGGAAAGGGGGGAGTCCTACTCCCGGTAGGAGTAGGACTCCTCCAGCGCACCTCCTCCTAGGGCCGGCCACACCCCCCTTGCTCCTTTATGTACGGGGGCAAGGGGGCACCTCTAAGACACACAAGTTGATCCTCGTGATCATTTTCTTAGCCGGGTGCGGTGCCCCCCTCCACCATACTCCTCGATAATATTGTAGCGGTGCTTAGGCGAAGCCCTGCGACGGTAGAACATCAAGATCATCACCACACCGTCGTGCTGACGGAACTCTTCCCTGACACTTTGCTGGATCGGAGTCCGGGGATCATCATCGAGCTGAACGTGTGCTAAAACTCAGAGGTGCCGTAGTTTCGGTGCTTGATCGGTCGGGCCGTGAAGACGTACGACTACATCAACCGCGTTGTGCCAACGCTTCCGCTGTCGGTCTATGAGGGTACGTAGACAACACTCTCCCCTCTCGTTGCTATGCATCACCATGATCTTGCGTGTGCGTATGATTTTTTCTGAAATTACTACGTCCCCCAACAGTGGCATCCGAGCCAGGTTTTATGCGTAGATGTCATATGCACGAGTAGAACACAAGTGAGTTGTGGGCGATATAATCCATACTGCTTACCAGCATGTCATACTTTGGTTCGGCGGTATTGTTGGATGAAGCGGCCCGGACCGACATTACGCGTACGCTTACGCGAGACTGGTTCTACTGACGTGCTTTGCACATAGGTGGCTGGCGGGTGTTAGTTTCTCCAACTCTAGTTGAACCAAGTGTAGCTACGTCCGGTCCTTGCGAAGGTTAAAACAACACCAACTTGACAAACTATCGTTGTGGTTTTTGATGCATAGGTAAGAACGGTTCTTCCTAAGCCCATAGCAGCCACGTAAAACTTGCAACAACAAAGTACAGGGCGTCTAACTTGTTTTTGCAAGGCATGTTGTGATGTGATATGGTCAAGACATGATGAAATATAAGTTGTTGTATGAGATGATCATGTTTTGTTGAAGTTATCGGCGACTGGCAAAATCCTTATGGTTGTCTCTCTATTGCATAAGATGCAAGCGCCAAATAATTGGTTTACTTTATCACTATGTGATAGCAATAGTTGCAAGAGCAATTGTTGGTGAGACGACCATGTGACGACACATTGATATAGATCAAGATGATGGAGATCATGGTGTCATGCCGGTGACGATAGAGATCATGACAGTACTTTGGAGATGGAAATCAAAGGCGCAAGATGATGATGGCCATATCATGTCACATATTTTGATTGCATATGATGTTTATCTTTTATACATCTTATTTTGCTTAGTTTGACGGTAGCATTTTAAGATGATCTCTCACTAATTATCAAGAAGTGTTCTCCCTGAGTATGCACCGTTGTGGAAGTTCTTCGTGCTGACACACCACGTGATGATCGGGTGTGACAGGCTCTACGTTCAAATACAACGGGTGCAAAACAGTTGCACACGCGGAATACTCAGGTTAAACTTGACGAGCCTAGCATATACAGATATGGCCTCCGAACACAGAGACCGAAAGGTCGAACGTGAATCATATAGTAGATATGATCAACATAGTGATGTTCACCATTGAAAACTACTCCATCTCACGTGATGATCGGACATGGTTTAGTTGATTTGGATCACGTGATCACTTAGATGACTAGAGAGATGTTTGTCTAAGTGGGAGTTCTTAAGTAATATGATTAATTGAACTTAAATTTATCATGAACTTAGTCCTGGTAATATTTTGCAAATCATGTTGTAGATCAATAGCTCGCGTTGTTGCTTCCCTGTGTTTATTTTGATATGTTCCTAGAGAAAATTGTGTTGAAAGATGTTAGTGGCAATGATGCGGATTGGATCCGTGATCTGAGGTTTATCCTCATTGCTGAGGAATTATGTCCTTGATGCACCGCTAGGTGATAGACCTATTGTAGGAGCAGATGCAAACGTTATGAACGTTTGGCTAGCTAAATATGATGACTACATGATAGTTTAGTGCACCATGCTTAACGGCTTAGAATCGGGACTTTAAAGACATTTTGAACGTCATGGACCATATGAGATGTTCCAGGAGTTGAAGTTAATATTTCAAGCAAATACCCGAGTTGAGAGATATGAAGTCTCCAACAAGTTCTATAGCTAAAAGATGGAGGAGAATCGCTCAACTAGTGAGCATGTGCTCAGATTGTCTGGGTACTACAATCGCTTGAATCAAGTGGGAGTTAATCTTCCAGATAAGATAGAGATTGACAGAATTCTCTAGTCACCATCACCAAGTTAGTAGAACTTCATGATGAACTATAGTATGCAAGGGATGACGAAAACGAATCCCGAGCTTTTCATGATGATGAAATCGATGAAGGTAGAAATCAAGAAAGTGCATCAAGTGTTGATGGTTGACAAGATCACTAGTTTCAAGAAAAGGGCAAAGGGAAAAAGGGGAACTCTAAGAAAAACAGCAAGCAAGTTGCTGCTCAAGTGAAGAACCCAAGTCTGGTCCTAAGCTTGAGACTAAGTGCTTCTACTTCAAAGGGACTGGTCACTGGAAGCGGAACTACCCCAAGTGATTGGCGGATAAGAAGGATGGCAAAGTAAACATAAGTATATTTGATATACATGTTATTGATGTGTACTTTACTAGTGTTTATAGCAACCCCTCAGTATTTGATACTAGTTTAGTTGCTAAGAGTAGTAACTCGAAGCGGGAGTTGCAGAATGAATAGAGACTAGTTAAGGGTGAAGTGACGATGTGTGTTGGAAGTGGTTCCAAGATTGATATTGTCAGATTTCGGGTTCCGGCAGACCCTTAAGGTTCGAATACTGGGGTGCGCGCGGAGATTACGCCCTCTACCTCCCCGTCTTGCAAATATCTAGGCTACTGAAAGAACTGCACAAGAGACAAAAGATTTATACTGGTTCGGGCCACCGTTGTGGTCTAATAACCTACTCCACTGTGTGGTTGGTGGATTGCCCCTTGGGGCTGATGATGATGAACAGTACAAGGAAGAACAGCCTCGCGAGGGTCTGTTCTTGGCTGGGGTGATGAACTGCTAGGAGGAGTTCAGCCACCTTTCTCTCTTCTCTCTTTCTCTCTCCGCTTGCGAACCGAATGAAGCAAAACCGACCCCCTGCTATGTGGGCGGCTGGTTCTATTTATAGAGGCCCTGGTCCTCTTCCCAAGTATTGAGCAGGAAGGGAGCCAACAATGGCAGGCTAATTTAAAGGGGGACAACAAGTATCAACTATCCTGACAAAAGCAGTCTTCGCCTGCGCAAAGCTTTGGTGATGACGTCGTCCTGGGCTCCACGGCGACCTCCATCTCATAGTCCTCCTGGTCTTGGTCTCGTTGCACCGAAATGGCAACCTTTGCTTGATGCCTCGGTACTCCGTAGCTGCGCTTGCCCCCTTTGCACCAAAGAGGAAAGAAGGACGCTGCGCGCGCTGGCACCCGCCTGGCGCCCTGAGTCGTCATGGCTTGCGTCACGGGCACCTCGCGAGGTACCCCGCCTTGATCTCTCCGCCTCCTCGCGAGCCAGCCTAACGAGGTCGTGCCTGAGGAAGCTCCGTGTCGTCCACCTCGCGAGGCTTGGCCCCTCGCGAGGGTCTTGAGTCTTGTGTTGACGAAGATGGGCCGTGCTGGGCCTCCTTTGAGCCACGCCGCAGGCCGCAGGCAAGCAAGTCTGGGGGCCCCCATTCCCAGAACGCCGACAGTAGCCCCCGGGCCCAAGGCGCGCCCGGACTTGGCCGTGCCGAGAGGCGAAAGGGCAAGGGTGAAGCGCCGCGGGCCCTAACAGCCTGCGGCCTTGGGCGGCACGTGGCGGTTGATGGGATGTGGGCGTCTCCACTTCCCCATGATGCCTCGGTGATCGCGCGACTTGGACAAGTCCCTGCATGCAGACTGTGTCATGATTACCTGTGATCGTGGAGGCCAGCGGTTGGCCTTCGCCGGCTATAAGTATGGGGCTGCGCGTGCCCTTCCGGTCCATTCCTCCTCGCTTCTCCTTCTTCTTCATGGCCCCGTCGAAGAGATTCTTGGCCGCCGAGAAGGGGAAGGCTTGCCGGGTAGAGCCCGCCTCTCCCCCACCCAAGTGCGACAGAGGGTGCCCTCGCAAGCATCCTGTGGCCACCATGGCGGCTCCCCGCAGCCGTGGAGGTGATCTTCAGCACGGCGACGGGCGGGTTGCTGCAGCCGGGGGGCGCGCTCCGGCTGCGCGTCCCCCCAGGCCGCGTGTTCATGTTGCTGAAGTGCTGCCGAAGTTCGTCGTGTGGTCGGCGGAGCCGGCTAGCACCCGGCTTCCGCTTCCTCGCTTCCTCCTAGGAGAGCTCCCGGCCGGCGCCCCGGGCGGCCTCTGGCTCCAGGCCGACGGCTGCTGCAGCCGGGCCTCATGGGTCTCCCTGGAGGTCTCCGCGGCCGGGAGCCTGTCCCTGGCCCGCGGTTGGCAGACATTTGCCCGTGTGCGTGGCCTGGGCCGCCGGTGCACCCTACACTTCAAGTTCGACGGCGACTCCACCCTGTATGTGAGGGTGTTTGGGGAAGATGGTCACCGCGCGGGGTGCTGCCCCGAGGGTGACGACCGCGGCTGGGAACCCAGCTCCAGTGACGATGGAGGGAGCAGCACTCGCGCGGCTGGCGGCGCTCGGAGTTCCTCGAGCTTCTCTGGTTCTTCTTCAGGCGGCGACTCCTCCAGCGGCGGCAGCGATCAGCCTCCACGCCTCCGCGCCCTGGTGAGGCACGAGAGGGAGTCCGCCTGAGCTTCGGAGGCAGCTCGGGCCTTCCCTGCGGGCCGGTGTGAGGCGAGCCGCGCCGGATTTGTTCTTCCTTTTTCCTGTGCAACAAAGACAATAGTGTGGAGCCCCGCGGAGGCGTTTTTGGGTTATTGCTGTTAATCATCCTTTCGCTTTTGTTACCGTTCCTTCCGGCTATGTGCCCGAGCGTGGATAGTTCCCGACCCCGGCCGTGGGGGGGGGGCGACCGACCCAGGCCCTTTGTTTGTGTCGCGATGCCCGTGGGGCACGGACTTGAGGGGTGCTCCTGTAAGGGGCCCAGGTCGCGAACTCTTTGAATGACTAGGATAGGAACGCTCGCGAGGGCGCTCAGCTGCCCCCCTCGCGAGGCCTTGCGCAAGAGAAAACGAGACAGAAGAGCGAAAATCCGAAGAACCGCAAGCCAAAGACGGCAACAACTTCAAATGAGAAGGAACAAGCCAACTGCGGAAAGCAAATGAAAAGCCGCGTCCGGCACCTAATCTAGTCTTCGACGTCTTCTCACCAGCGCGGAGCTAAGTGCTGCCACCGGGCGTGGGAAGGAGCCCCAGGGCCTGAGGCCGGTGCTCCTGAGACTCCGGGGCGTGTACAGCCCCAACTCATTATTACGTGAGAGTGTCACGGGCGGCGAGCTTCACAGGCATTGTGTAAGTGCATCTAGTGCCACCCCTAGTTGGTTTTGGAGTATTGACGACAAACCTAGTTGAGGGACTAATGTGTCTGTGAGAATTGCAGGATAACACAGGTAGAAGTCCCTCATTGATTCGGTTTAGCTACCACAGATGACCCCTAAAAATGTACGAAGACATTGAAGACAATGGTGGTATATGAAGACATTCATGTTGAAGACAATGACATGTGAAGACTCCCATTGAAGCCTATGGAACTCGAAGACTTAGATCCTTCGTAGTTTTACTTCATTCATGTTGTGTCATAGGAACCACCGTACTGTTAAGTGGGGTCCAAGAGAACCAGTCAGGATGACTGAAGTGATGCCTAATTCAAATCCTATGTCTTCGAGTGAAGACAATGAGAGAAAATCTTGTCCAGAGTCAGACAAGTCAGCTTTACTTGTAGCCCAAGTAAAGTTGCCGTGTGAGTTCGAAATTCGACCGTTGATACGCGTGTCAGTTCCTTAGTGACCCAGGGTCATTTCGGATAAATCAGGTCGGGTTGTCAAGTGGCTATAAATAGTCCACCCCTACAACCATAAACGGTTGGCTGCTCAGATTTCAGTGCATGACTTTTGTCGTTTGAGAGCAACCCACCTCGAAGCCTTTGAGAGAAAATCCCTAGCAAGGAGAAAAGCCCTAACCACCCAGAGCTAGAGTAATTGGGCATCACTTAAGTCTTCTTGTCTGAGTGATCTGAAGACTTATTACACTTGAGGACTGTGCATCCTCCATACGGTTAGGCGTCGCGTTCTGAGCATCCAAGAGAAATTGTGGATTGCCGGTGAACAAAGTCTATGAAGGTTTGGGAGTCTACCTTGAAGACTTACCAGAGTGATTGGGCAAGGTATGTGTGACCTTAGCTCAAGGAGAAAACGGTGAGGACTGGGTGTCCTGAGCTGCGTGTTCAGGACTGGGTGTCCGGAACTGTGTGTCCTTTGGTTTAAATACCTAGCCGCTCCAACCAGACGTACAGTTGTCACAGCAACTGGAACTGGTCCAACATATCATTGTCTTCAGCGTGTCACTGGTTTCATCTTCACCTCCCTTTACTTACCAGTACACATTGTGAAGCCATTGCATGCTTGCTTTATCTTCTGTCTTCACAACTTGACTGTATGATCTGTTTGGCTTCATAACTTCTTCCTACCTGATCCGCATTACACTGAAGCTATTTGTCACTGTGCTTTCACTATATTGTATACTTGACTATGGCTTGCCTTGTGTAATCTAACTTCCGCTGCATAGTGATAGGCTTGTCTACTCTGTTTGTCTTCATAACTTCCACGTTTTGAAGACTTTCATAAAAATCGCCTATTCACCCCCCTCTAGTCGATATAACGCACTTTCAATTGGTATCAGAGCAAGGTGCTCCCTTGTTCTGTGTGATTCGGTTTAACCACCTGGAGTTTTAGCTATGTCGACTGAAGGGATAATTAAAGTCTCCGCTGCGTGCCCCGTCTTCGATGGAACTGAATATCCCTACTGGAAGAATAAGATGCGCATGCATCTTGAAGCCATTGACGTCGACCTATGGTATGTCGTCGAAAACGGCGTTCCCAAGGCTGGAGAAGGTGTCACTGCTGTTGATGTCAAGAAGTTCACTCAACTGGACTCTACAGCCAAGAATATTATCTGTGGTGATCTGACCAAGGGACAGTACGGCCGTGTGAGTGCCTTGAAGACATCCAGGCTGGTTTGGGACTGGCTCTCCAAGGTCAATGAAGGCATCTCAACCCAGAGAGATCAGAGAATCAGTGTTCTTCGCAACCTCTTCAACCGCTTCAAGCGAAATGACAATGAGAATGTCCAGCACACATTTGACCGGCTCACTGACATCACAAATGAGCTTCAAGCCCTCGGCGCCACTGAGATCACCAAACATGAAATCGTCAAGACGCTGCTGAGATCACTTAACAGTTCATTTGACATCCTAGCCCTGATGATTCAAGAACGTCCAGACTTCAAGACACTTGATCCGTCTGACATACTTGAGAGGCTCAACACACATGAGTTTCAGCTTTCTGAGAAAAGAGATATCTACGGTCCAAACTATGGGCGAACTCGTGCCTTGAAGGCAAAAGCTGTGTCCTCATCTGAAGAAGAATCTGACAGCAGTTCTGATGATCCTGAAGACATTGGAAGGGAACTTGCAATGCTAGTGAAGAAGTTCCAGAAATTCACCAAGAAGAAAGGCTTTAGAAAGTCTTCACGATCAAGCTCAAGGAATGATGAAGCTTCTGCTCATGACTACAAGAAGAAAACATGTCACAAGTGCAAGAAAACTGGACACTTCATCTCTGAGTGTCCACAGTGGGACAATGAGAACAGAAAGAAGAAGAAGAGCAAGGAATATGACTCTGACGATAAGAAGACGAAGAAATACTCAAAGTCTTCGTCCAAGTCTTCCTCAAAGTCTTCATCACACAAGAAGAGTTCATCTGGTAAGGCTCGTGCGTTTGTTGGCAAGGAAATGGATTCAGAGGAGGAGTCCGCTTCTGAGGAGGCAGAGGTGGAGTCTGAGGAGGAGTCTGATTCAGGCATTGCGAGTCTGGCTACAGCCTATGTCGCCAAGTCCATCTTCAACACTGAAGACAATGACTTCATCACCAACACCGATGCAAATGACAAGGACGACTCTACTCCTACCTACTGCTTCATGGCACGTGGTGCCAAGGTAAACACACGCACTACTCACTATCAAACATCCAGTGACGATGACTCTGATTGTGATTCAAAACCCATCTACAAAACACTTGCTAAAATTGCAACTGAACAACAAAAGACCATGGAACATATTCAAAAACTGTTAGACAGAAGCGATGATCTGTTGGGTGCTGAAATGACTCGTTCTGAATCCTTAATTGAAGACATAAAAAATCTTCATGTTAAGTATCAGGAACTCGAAGATCGTCTTGAGACTCTCTCAACTACTCATGAAAAGCTTTCCTATGATTATCTTCAAAAGAAGCAAGATCTTGAGAAGTTGAGAGCGGATCATGAAGATCTTCAAAAGGAAAATGAGTAACTTCGAGCCGAACAGATCAGTTCTGCTCAGGAAGGATTTGAACCACCATGCCTTAAATGCATTGAGCGTGATAATGCTACTTCTGTTGCTGAATGTTCCACTGCTACTGCTGTTGCAATATCTTCAACTGTTGAAGTGGTAACTAACCCCTCTGCTGAGGATACCACTGCTATTGCTGATGAGAATGCTAGGTTGAAGACATTGCTTGAAACAGGGATGTACAAAAGTCTCAAAGGACATCAGACATTATGTGATGTCCTCAAGAAGCAGATTCTGAACCGAAACCCTAGGAAAGAGGGTGTTGGGTTCGTGAGGAAAATTAATGCAGATGGATCTTACTGGAAACCTGAGCAGTACCCCAAAACCACATGGGTTGCTACAAAGGAATCCACAGCAGATCCATCCAATCTATCTGGCTTCACTTGTGCTGATCCTATTATCATTGATGAATCCTTTGATGCAAACTATAAACTGTTTAAAAATCAGAATGGTGAAGTATTTGCCAAGTACATTGGTACTAACTGCAGGAATGGACCGCCTATGAAGAAGATCTGGGTTCCAAAAACGTGTCTGGAGAATCTTCCTGTGAATGTCTTCATGACACCTCACATGAAGAAGACAAATCTCAGACCAAAGGCTTCATACGGTCCAAAGGCTTCATACAAGCAGAGGACTCACCTGAGTCGCACTAACGCAAATGTTTTGCAGGGAAACCATGCTCAGGCATATGAGAGCGGTTCTTCAAACCGTCATGCTCATATGACCAAGAACTATTCTGCTTATTCTTATGAGTACTATTGCCCGCCTGCTAGACTGTTTGCCAGGGCTCCAAAGCCAAAATTCTCAGATGCTGCACTTAGACTTATTGCTTCGAAGCCACCCTTGAAGATGTGGGTGGTTAAGAAAGCTCAACTCTCTTTTGCAGGGAAAGGTCTCCAGCAGAAAACCAAAATCTTCTGACGCTATTGCTGGGGACCTTAAAAATCTTGTGGGGCGCAAGATCAAATGCCCGAATGGCATCACTATGTATTTCATACCTGAATCGCATGCTAGTCTCCCTACTTGCCCTAACCTGGATTTAATTTTTCATAACCCATTGGTTCGTCAAATGTTTTTGCTTCACAATACTCTTGGTGAAGCCTATCCCCCTAACTGCACTGTAGGGTACGACACCAACGACTTCAGAGTCTTCAGAATGGATTATTGACAGTGGGTGTACAAATCACATGACTGGCAAAAGAAGTCTCTTCATGGACTCAACCTTACGTCCATCTGACAAGAGCCACATCACATTTGCTGACACTGGTAAAACTAAGGTATTGGGTCTAGGTAGAGTTGCAATCTCAAAGGATCAACACATGGATAAAGTCATGTTTGTTGAATCCCTTGGCTTCAACTTAATGTCTGTCTCAATGCTTTGCGATTTGAACATGATTGTAATCTTTGGAAAATTTTGTTGCCTGGTACTAATGGAATCTGACAAGTCTCTAGTGTTTGAAGGGTATCGGAAAGATGATTTGTACGTGGTAGATTTCTCAGCAGGGCCATAGCTTGCAGTATGTCTTCTCACAAAGGCTTCAGAATGCTGGCTTTGGCATCGGAGGCTCGGGCATGCTGGCATGAGGAACCTCCACACCCTTGCGAAGAAGAAGCATGTCATAGGCATCGAGGGCGTCAAGTTCAAGAAAGATCACTTATGCGGTGCCTGTGAAGCAGGGAAGATGACAAGGGCAAAACATCCTTCGAAGACAATCATGACCACTACTCAACCCTTCGAACTGCTTCACATGGATCTCTTTGGTCCCACTCACTACTCAACTTTTTCCACTACTGCTTGCCTCTAGGGCTTCGTCATTGTTGATGATTACTCTAGATATACTTGGGTGCACATAATCCTTTACAAGACTGAAGTGCAGGATGTCTTCAGACGCTTCACAAATCGGGCAATGAAAAATTATGGCACCAAGATAAAGCACATCAGAAGTGACAATGGCACTGAATTCAAGAACACTAGCCTTGACACATATCTTGATACATTGGGCATCACTCATGAATTCTCAGCTCCGTACACGCCACAACAGAATGGTATCGTCGAACGCAAGAACAGAACACTCATTGAGATGGCCAGAACAATGCTAGATGAGTACAAGACTCCAAGAAAATTCTGGACTGAAGCCATTGACACTGCATGCCATACTATCAACCGTGTATATCTTCACAAGCTTCTGAACAAGACATCTTATGAACTTCTAACTGGCAAGAAGCCAAATGTCAGTTATTTCAGAGTATTTGGATCAAGATGCTGGATCAAGGACCCTCACCACACCTCAAAATTTGCTCCAAAAGCACATGAGGGATTTATGCTTGGATATGGAAAGGATTCGCACTCCTACAGAGTCTTCAATCTCTTTCACTACAAAGTGGTTGAAACAGTGGATGTGCGGTTCGATGAGACCAATGGGTCACAAAGAGAGCAACTGCCAAGTGTGCTAGATGAAGTTCCAGCCAGTGAATCAATCAAGCTAATGGGAACTAGAGAAATTATACCTTCTGAAGCTCATCCTGAAGAAGAACTTATCATCTCAACACCTGATCCACACGAAGACAATGCTCAGCCTGAAGACATTCCTCCCCATGACAATGTAGAT
Source organism: Triticum monococcum (assembly GCA_034509565.1). Lineage (NCBI taxonomy): Eukaryota > Viridiplantae > Streptophyta > Magnoliopsida > Poales > Poaceae > Triticum > Triticum monococcum. The sequence continues at coordinate 144,683,454 of CM067846.1, read as the reverse complement.
CAGCAAGAGCAAAGTCTTCGACCCCTACATCCTCGTGTTGCCAATGAAGTGCAGATTGACAGAATAATTGATAGCATCAATGCACCTGGTCCACTGACTCGTTCAAGGGCAACTCAACTGGCAAATTTCTGCGGACACTTCGCATTCGTTTCAATCACAGAACCCAAGAAAATTGATGAAGCTTTTATGGAACCTGAATGGATTCAAGCTATGCAAGAAGAGCTTCAACAGTTTGAGCTGAACAATGTATGGGAGTTGGTTAAGCGTCCTGATCCACGGAAGCATAACATAATAGGCACCAAATGGATATACCGCAACAAGCAAGATGAGCATGGTCAAATCGTCAGAAACAAGGCTCGTCTCGTTGCTCAAGGATACACTCAAGTGGAAGGCATTGACTTCGATGAAACATTTGCTCCTGTGGCCAGACTTGAAGCCATCCGTATACTGCTGGCCTATGCAAATCATCACAACATAATTCTATATCAAATGGATGTGAAGAGTGCCTTTCTCAATGGCAAAATTGAAGAAGAAGTGTATGTTGCACAACCACCTGGGTTTGAAGATCCAAAACATCCTGACATGGTTTACAAGCTCAATAAGGTACTATATGGCCTCAAACAAGCCCCTCGGGCCTGGTATGATACACTCAAATACTTCCTGAAGAGCAAAGGCTTCATACCTGGTTCCCTAGATCCCACTCTCTTCATGAAGACATATGATGGTGAACTGTTTGTGTGCCAAATATATGTGGATGACATTATCTTCGGCTGCACCAATCAGAAGTACAGTGAGGAGTTCGGATATATGATGCAAGAGCAATATCAGATGTCTATGATGGGGGAGCTGAAATTCTTCCTCGGTCTTCAGATACGGCAACAACGCAATGGCATCTTCATATCTCAAGAGAAATATCTCAAAGATTGCCTGAAGAAGTTCGGTATGCAAGACTGCAAAGGCTTCACAACACCAATGCCAGCCAAACATCATCTGGGTCCTGACGACAATGGTAAAGAGTTCGATCAAAAGGTATACCGCTCCATGATTGGTTCTTTGCTTTATTTATGTGCATCTAGGCCAGATATTATGCTTAGTGTTTGCATGTGTGCTTGATTCCATGCGGCACCAAAGGAGTCGCATCACTTAGCTGTGAAGCGAATCCTTCGATATTTGGCTCACACCCCAACTCTAGGGTTATGGTATCCAAAGGGCTCAGAGTTTGATCTGGTTGGATTTTCGGATGCTGATTACGCTGGTGACAAGGTTGATCGGAAGTCCACATCAGGCACATGTCACTTTCTGGGCCGATCACTTGTATATTGGTCTTCAAAGAAGCAGAACTATGTATCTCTCTCCACTGCTGAATCTGAATACATTGCTGCTGGATCCTGCTGCGCTCAGCTTCTATGGATGAAGCAAACCCTCAAGGATTATGGCATTCATCTGAAGCAAGTGCCACTCTACTGCGACAACGAAAGCGCCATCAAGATCGCCAACAACCCAGTTTAGCACTCGAAGACAAAGCACATTGAAATTCGTCATCATTTTCTCAGAGATCATGTTGCAAAGGAAGACATTGATATCATACACGTCAACACTAAAGAGCAATTGGCAGATATCTTCACCAAGCCCTTGGATGAGAAGAGATTTTGCAAGTTACGGTGTGAGCTAAATATCTTGGAATCCTCAAATGTCCTGTGATCAGGCACACATCCTAACACTTATGCATGTTGATGACTTAGATGTGCAACACACGAAGTAACGTATATCTTCAATCAATGAAGACATACATTTTAAGTGTGAATACATTAACATGGAATTTGACTTCGAAGCGCCACGATAATTGTGCGCCATGTCTGGGTCTAATACTTCCTATGCGGTGGGTAACGCCACCACCAAATTTTCTGCTTGAAGTGTTTCACTCATGGCGTTACATTTGCTATGTCTTCACATTTAGTTTGGCTTCAATCTCAACATGTCTTCATGATTATCTTCACTGTGTTGATTATATATATGTACTAGTGTTCTGTCCTCTACAGCATTCACTTATAGCTATGTCTTCTTGTTTGAATCTTTTGAACTAAGTGAATGTGATTGGACCCTAACCTCTCCATGCTTCCTACCTCAAACTCTATCTCTCCAAGTCGTATGCATTCTATTGAAACTGTCGAATGTCTTCACTGCATCCTTGTCAGCAGAAGACACAGAGACAAACTTTAAAACCATTTTCAATGTTATTACATCAACAAGAAATCCGGAGAAGTAGGAACGACACCCGACAAACAAGGCGTGCGTGGGGTGTGGAACCGCCCCCACAATACCGCATGCTGGCCACGTACTGATCAGATGCGAATCGCCAGGGGCACCTGAGTAATAGCGAGTGCCGCCCCTATCCCTATAAATACACGATTCACTGCGGTCATTATCCCTTCTTCCACCCTCGCACGAACCCTAGCGCCACCGCTAACTCTCAACGACGCCGGCGACGAAGTGCTTCACTGCCGCAACCTCTCCGACGCCGTTTTCACGCTGACTGCGGACATCGGTCTCTCCGCCGTCGCCGTAGGTGTCTTCCATCGCCAAGTTAGGGCACGGAGGATCGAACTGCTCGGCCTCAACTCTCTCTTCGTCTAGCAGTTCCAAGTCTGGTAAATAAAACGTCTTTTTACAGCCTCTTTTGATCCTATAGCTCCATCACTTTCTGCCATAAGAAGTTTCTATTCACACAAGTTTCATCTCTCTCATCTGCATCTCATAACTTGCCTAGTATATGCACTTGTTCTTCATGAAGTAGTTAGATTCCTCACTTGTACTGATCTATGGGTTCGTACAAATCTGGAACCAACTTCTTTTCTATAAAGTGAATGTCTTCGCATGATGAGGTCAATATCTTCTACACTGATTTGTCTTCAAAATCTTCTGAGAATGCATATGACCTCTTCCCCTTCCCTCGCACCTTAATGCTGTCACAGGTACATGTCCGTGGGAGAATCTTTTGGTTCTCATAGTCTGCATTCATTTGCAGAGTTCTTACAGCGTCACATCAATTCTCCCGAAGCGAGTTCCTGTTGGTCAAGAAAAAGGAAGCCTTTGAAGACTTTGAATCTCTTGAAGCCTTCCAAGTTAAGCTTCATGGAAGCAGAAAAACCAGCAAGGAAGGGAGGCAGACAGAGACGTGGTGAAACGTCTAAAGATCTGCCTGAGGACTTGGCAGAAATGTACCAAACTGATCCTGAAGAGAGCTATGGTCAGCGCAAGACACGAATCCAATGGATTCGAAGATATTGGGCAAAGCAGTGGTTCCAATACCGCTTCGTCACTAAGGAGTATGCAGAAAAGTGCGCCATCAAGAGACCGTGGGGAGACGTACTGTACAAAAACCTCGTACCCCGATCCAGAGACGAAGCCATTGCTCAAGGCTTCTTTCCATGCATGGTCAGAGGACCACAGCCAGCTGACGCACATCCATCATCACTTCTCTGGTGTCGCGATGACACTCTGTTCAAGCGCAACTTCCAATTTGCTCAGAACTCTGCGAAGCAAAACAAGAAGGAGTGGGGGTTGGACTTCAACCCTGGTCCCTCTAAACCAAGGGCATATGGCACACGCAACGCAAATCCCAATATCATCAGGCCGTATGCCAATCTCGAAGGCCTCATCACTCGCATTCTAGTCCAAGGGACTGCTGTGAACGACCCTCCAACAGACACTGAGTCTGATGACGCTCCTGCTGCACCGGAGCCGAAGCAGACGAAAAAGAAGACAAAAGCTTCAAAGCCAGCCGCTTCTCCCAAAATCTCCAGAGCGAAGCCATTGGCAACTACACCTCCTGAAGCAAGTGTGCAGTCTGAAGACTTATCGCGAGTCTCCAAGCCCCAAGAAGCCAAGAAGCCTCAGCCACACACTGGCAAAGAGCTCACTGTCGCTGCCATTCTGCGCTGCGAGGCCATTGATCTGTCAAGTGACGAAGATCTTGCTGATGACGCTCTTGAGCAGCTCATCAAGAGCAAGGAGGAGGCTGAAATCTTCAACAATCTGCCTCTGTTTGATGCAGCAATCATCCACAACTTCATTGATGAGTGGTTTGATACACCCAACATCAGCTTCGATGATCTGCAGCTGCCCATTGGCCTCAATGAAGAATTTGGCTGATCTCTGTGTGCAGGCCTACAATGAGGCCGAGAAGCGAAAGGCACTTGGGCGTCCCGGCATCGACCCCAGGATGGCCGCGAAGAAAAAGAAGAAGCCCGCTGTGGCTGAACAAGAGGCACCAAGGCAAGAAGGTGTTCCAATTGTCTTCCCCACTGCCAAGACTGGCTCGAAGCCAAAGCACCGCTCAACCGCTTCAGAGCTCAAGAAGACACGGACAACCGAAGCTGAAGCAAGGAAGAGGAAACACCCTGAAGCCTCTCCTTCTGACCCTACCATCAAGAAGTGCAAGACCAAGAAATCTCGGGCTGCTCCCACAGAGCCCCTGATAGTCGAACCCCTCTCCGTCCGCTATCCTGACGAAGATCGTCAGCTGACCGTGCATGAGCCTGCTTTCACAGAGGCTCCGCACGCTGAAGACATTCCAGCAGCCGACCCCAACGCTGCTGAAGACATTGGTCTCCAAGACAATGTGCAAGGTGATGCAGTCCTTCCTCAACTTGAAACAAGCGAAATGATCAGCATTGGTCGTCCCTTGACGCCAATCACCCAAGATGCATCGTGGGCAGATCGCCCGCAGGAGGAAGAGGATGAGCCCCAGCCCACTGCAACTCCACCGGCGTGGCCTACATTTCGTAGGCTTCGCAAAGGGCCAAGGGCTCAGGCTACTGACAACATTCCGGCTGCATCAGCCGAAGAACATGAAGAAGAGCGTGAAGAACCTCAAGCTCCATCTCCCCCGCACCAACAAGAAGAAGTTCTCAAGGAGAACGTACCTGAATCTGCCCCTCTCACTACACGTGATGAGGCTGAAAACATTGCGGCTGCCACAACCAACACTGTAGCAATTGTGGAGCCCGACCAACCAACAGCTACTGAAGCTACTGCTTCTGAACCTTCTGTGCCTGAGTCTGCTGCCGGTCCACAGTTCAACTATCATGTTGCGCACAGGCCCCAGGTCCAGAAGCCAATCCCACGACTGCCAAGGTTCCCAGGTCCTGCATCAGCTCCTGGCTCCTTTAATGTCAATAGCTTCAGGGCAGACAACACTTTCTTCAACAGCTCCAAGAACCCTTATTCACGGGAACGGATTGTATCAGATAGGTTCTGGAGCTACCCACGGCGCAGCTACTACTCCTGCGTCCTATACAACCAAGGCCGTATCTTTCCTCACCAGCGCCTTGAGGTTGAAGCTGTTGCTGGTCTGCCTGGTCTGGAAGAAGCACTGGACTGCTTCAAGCAAGTTGGTCTACTGCCGTTTATCACAGATGAAGAGCACTGGAATGAAGAGCTTCTGCTCCAGTTCTATGCCACACTGCACATCAAAGGCTACAACAGAGATCCGAAGACTTGGGTCCTGGAGTGGATGACCGGCAATGTCCATCATGAAGCCAATGCATTCGATATCATTGAGCTTACCGGCCTACCCACTCCTGGCGAACTCTTCGAAGAAGGCTGCCAACTCCATGCTGAAGCAATTGAGAGCATATTTCAGCGACCTGAGCCAAATATGAGTCAGATGCTCTCAATGATGAAGCCATTGCTTCCTAATGCACCTTACCCAACTGAGTTCTTCGTTGAAGACTTAGAGTACCTGCCCAGAACTATATATCACATCGTCAGGCGGACTCTATGGCCCATTAAGGGGCACTCTCGATATGCCAAGGTTGAAGGTGCCATTAAGACTCTCATCTTCTGTATCCTGCATGGCAAATGCTTCAACGCCCAGGATCTCTTTATACGCCAACTTGCAGCATCTGGCTTAGATCTCTTTGGTTTGAAGATTTATGCTCCATGGGTTATGAGGCTCATCAAGCTCCACTCTGCTATCTCCTATCAACCCTCTGCCCGCAACCACAGAATCTTCTTACCTAATGTGGACACCTCTGCTAAAGCAATATATCCTGAGCCTGCCAAGCAGCCATTAAGTCTTCAGAATGCAGAACACCAGAGCTTCACTCAGCATGATGAAGGTGTTGTAGCCATTTCCAGAATATATCCAATGGCTGGCACCACACGTGCCCCTGCATCAACTGAAGCCACTGACAGCACAGCTGCACAGAGACCCAAGAAACGCGCTCGAACACTCAATGACCGTGAACTTCTTGTGGCTCTTCACCAAAAGCAAGATAGGCATCACGACTGGCTCAAAAGGCAGATGCGCAGTATCATGCAAGACGTCAACCGCATCAGAAATCTGGCCACCAAAAATGCTTTTGTCGCACATGAAACCTGTCGCCGCACTTGGAAAGGCCTCACCATGATGTGCACTGAAGCCGAACTTCAAGAGGATGGCTTCAGAGAGAGATTCAAGTTTGACTCCACACCCCCCAGAAGAGCTGTGCTGCGCGGTACTCCGTCGCTTGAAGATTCAGAGTTCTCTTCCTCTGCTGCCACCGTGACTGGCAGAATCATTGAGGAAGAAGACGACGCTACATCACCACCGCCTTCTTCAGCGCGCGTCGACCCTGCACCAAGCTCGTCAGCACCACCAAACGCCTCCACCGACCCTGCTGCGCCTGGGAACGCATAGAAAATTCTATGTCTTCAAACCTTTTTGGTCATCACTGACAAAAGGGGGAGAAGCATATGATGTTTATAGTCTTCAAGCGGGTCAATAATATGGGCGGGTGCTTTATATTTTGCATTTTGCTTCGTGCTTACAACTCTCATTTTGCTACATTTGGTTCTTTGAGTTGTAACACTTAAACTTGATGGTCGTCTGCTACTTGTTTGCCACTATGTGTTTGCGAAGATAAATTCCGCACTTATATCATTTCGCAGACGTCCATTTTTCATTATGCATGTCATTCTCTTCATATACCTTTACATGCATGGTGGATTGTCATCATAAGTTGAAGTGGATTCCCACAAGTACAACTTGCTATGTGCATTTGCGTTCCAGAAGCAAATCACTTATATGCACATCTTCAGGGGGAGCCCTTGCAGCTTATGAAGACAATTCCTTTACAATTTCACAAATTATATTCCCTGTTGAAAACTTCAACTAGTTTGTCATCAATCACCAAAAAGGGGGAGATTGTAAGTGCATCTAGTGCCACCCCTAGTTGGTTTTGGAGTATTGACGACAAATCTAGTTGAGGGACTAATGTGTTTGTGAGAATTGCAGGATAACACAGGTAGAAGTCCCTCATTGATTCGGTTTAGCTACCAGAGATGACCCCTAAAAATGTACGAAGACATTGAAGACAATGGTGGTATATGAAGACATTCATGTTGAAGACAATGACATGTGAAGACTCCCATTGAAGCCTATGGAACTCGAAGACTTAGATCCTTCGTAGTTTTACTTCATTCATGTTGTGTCATAGGAACCACCGTACTGTTAAGTGGGGTCCAAGAGAACCAGTCAGGATGACTGAAGTGATGCCTAATTCAAATCCTATGTCTTTGAGTGAAGACAATGAGAGAAAATCTTGTCCAGAGTCAGACAAGTCAGCTTTACTTGTAGCCCAAGTAAAGTTGCCGTGTGAGTTCGAAATTCGACCGTTGATACACGTGTCAGTTCCTTAGTGACCCAGGGTCATTTTCGGAAATCAGGTCGGGTTGCCAAGTGGCTATAAATAGTCCACCCCTACAACCATAAACGGTTGGCTGCTCAGATTTCAGTCCACGGCTTTTGTCGTTTGAGAGCAACCCACCTCGAAGCCTTTGAGAGAAAATCCCTAGCGAGGAGAAAAGCCCTAACCACCCAGAGCCAGAGTAATTGGGCATCACTTAAGTCTTCTTGTCTGAGTGATCTGAAGACTTATTACACTTGAGGACTGTGCATCCCCCAGACGGTTAGGCGTCGCGTTCTGAGCATCCAAGAGAAATTGTGGATTGCCGGTGAACGAAGTCTGTGAAGGTTTGGGAGTCTACCTTGAAGACTTACCAGAGTGATTGGGCGAGGTCTGTGTGACCTTAGCTCAAGGAGAAAACGGTGAGGACTGGGTGTCCTGAGCTGCGTGTTCAGGATTGGGTGTCCGGGACTGTGTGTCCTTTGGTTTAAATACCTAGCCGCTCCAACCAGATGTACAGTTGTCACAGCAACTGGAACTGGTCCAACATATCATTGTCTTCAGCGTGTCACTGGTTTCATCTTCACCTCCCTTTACTTACCAGTACACATTGTGAAGCCATTGCATGCTTGCTTTATCTTCTGTCTTCACAACTTGACTGTATGATCTGTTTGGCTTCATAACTTCTTCCTACCTGATCCAGATTACACTGAAGCTATTTGTCACTGTGCTTTCACTATATTGTATACTTGACTATGGCTTGCCTTGCGTAATCTAACTTCCGCTGCATAGTGATAGGCTTGTCTACTCTGTTTGTCTTCATAACTTCCACGTTTTGAAGACTTTCATAAAAATCGCCTATTCACCCCCCTCTAGTCGATATAACGCACTTTCACATTGGCCTTCTTCACAGGCTCCGGGCCTTTTCCAAAACGCGATAGCTTCACAGGCGCTCGCCTTGCTTCACAGGCTCTGGGCCTTTCCCAAAACGTGATAGCTTCACAGGCACTCTCCTTGCTTCACAGGCTCTGGGCCTTTCCCAAAACGTGATAGCTTCATAGGCACTCGCCTTGCTTCATAGGCTCTGGGCCTTTCCCAAAACGCGATAGCTTCACAGGCACTCGCCTTGCTTCACAGGCTCTGGGCCTTTCCCAAAACGCGATAGCTTCACAGGCACTCGCCTTGCTTCACAGGCTCTGGGCCTTTCCCAAAATGCGATAGCTTCACAAGCACTTGCCTTGCTTCACAGGCTCTGGGCCTTTCCCAAAACACGATAGCTTCACAGGCACTTGCCTTGCTTTACAGGCTCTGGGCCTTTTCAGGGTTAGAACCTCCGGAGGTGCTGGATGTTCCATGCATTCTAGAACGGCACTCCCTCCTGAGTCTCCAAGCGCGCGGAGCCGGGCCGGGAAACATGAACAACCTTGAACAGGCCCTCCCACATGGGAGATAGCTTGTGCAGTCCCTCCCTGGAGAGGACCCGCCTGAGCACGAGGTCTCCTACCTCAAGAGTCCTGGGGCGGATGTTGCGGCAGTGATATCGTCGCAGCGCTTGCTGATACCTCGCTGCTCGCGGCGCGGCTTCCCGGTGATGTTCCTCCCCCAACACGAGGTCCATCCCCCGCATGGCGTCCTGCTACGCCTCGTTGAACGCCAGGACCCGCGTGGAGCGACGTCTGACCTCGTGAGGGAGGACCGCTTCCGCTCCATAGACCAGGAAGAATGGGGTCTCTCCAGTCGGTTTGGTCGCGGTGGTGCGGATGGACCACAGCACGGACTGAAGCTCATCGTACCAACCTCTGCCACAGGCCTCCAGCTTCTTCTTGAACGTCCTGGTCTTGAGGCCCCTCAGGACCTCCGCGTTGGCTCGCTCGGCCTGGCCGTTGCTTCGGGGGTGCGCCATTGAGGCGTAGCATATCTGCGTTCCAAGGTTAGCACAGTATGTTTTGAAGAGGTTACTGGTGAACTGCAAACCATTGTCTGTGATGATGCGATTCGGCACCCCGAACCGGCTTACGATGCCCTTGATGAACTTGACTGCGGAGCCCGCAGGGATGGCGCGGACAGCCTCTACTTCAGCCCACTTGGTGAATTTGTCCATGGCAACGTAGAGGTAGCGATAGCCCCCTGGCGCCCGAGGAAATGGGCCCAGGATGTCCAGCCCCCAGACTGCGAATGGCCACGAAAGGGGAATAGTCTAAAAGCCTCCTGCTGGCTGATGGATCTGCTTGGCGTGGAATTGGCAGGCTTCACAAGCTTTCACTAGTTCCACGGCGTCATTGAGGGCGGTGGGCCAATAAAACCCACTGCAGAATGCCTTGCCGACGAGGGTCCGCGATGACGAATGATGTCCGCAGTCTCCGCCGAGTATATCTTCCAGTAGCTCCTTCCCTTGCTCCCTGGAGATGCAGCGTAGGGATACATCGTTTGGTCGCTTCCGGTAGAGCTCTCCGTCTCTGATGCAGTATGCCATGGCCTGGCGTGCCACTCGCTCCGCCTCCTCCTCCTTCTCCAGCAAGGTCCCTTGCGTCAAGTAACTCTGGAGCTCCGTGATCCAACATCCCTCCTGAGGTTCCATCGTCAGGAGCAGGCGCGCTCCTGAGGCCGGGCCACATGTCGGAGCTCCTGAGGCAGGTGGCTGGGGGAGCTCCTCCAAGGGCTGAGCCGTGTTTGACAATGACAGCAGAGCTGAGGGCTTGAAGAGCCGCTCCTCGAAAACGCCAGGCTCCTGGGGTAACCGTCTGGACGCGCGTTTGGCGATATCGTCGGCCTCCTAATTGGTGCCACGGGGCACATGCTGCAACTCCAACCCCCAGAATTGCTTCTCCATCCTGCGGACTTCCGCAAGGTAGGCTTCCATGTGCTCATCCTTCGGCTCATACACCTTGTTGGAGAAGTTGACAAGGAGCTGCGAATCGCCCTTGATGGTGAGGCGTTTCACTCCCAGGGAGGCCGCGGCCTTCAAGCCTGCTATTAAACCTTCATACTCCGCTATGTTGTTGGAGACCTTTTCACCTTGCTGGAAACAGAGTTGCACGGCGTAGTAGAGCTTGTCCTGTGTGGATGATATAAGCACCGCCCCAGCTCCAGCGCCATGCCTGGAGAATGCCCCATCGAAGTACATGACCCAGCCTTCTGGCGCCTCGCTTCCCGGGGATAGGGACCGATCCTCATCGGCCTTGAGTCCTGACGCCTCCGTCCACTCTGCCACAAAATCTGCCAACGCTGCTCCCTTGATGACCCTGGTTGTGCTGAATTCGAGCTGAAATGCTTGCAGTTCTATGTTCCACTCAGCGACCCTTCCAGCTGAATTAGGGCTCCTGAGCACTCTCTCCAGGGGGTACGATGAGACGACCTTGATGGGGTTACCCTGAAAATAGTGCCGCAGCTTGTGTGAGGCCACCAGTAGCGTGAGGAGGAGCTTCTGAGGCATGGGGTACCATGCTCTTGCATCCCGTTGCACTGTGCTGACGAAGTACACTGGGTGCTCAACGAGGCGGAGTGCGTCAGTGCTGGTGGCTCCTTCCGGAGACCATGGCGCCTCTTGAGGCAATGAGGCCTCCTGAGACTGGCCATCTGGAAGAGGGGCCTCTTCCGCCTCTGGTGCGCCCCTCTGCGGTGGCTAATCCTCCTCAGCCGCAGTGGTGGTTTCTGTAGGCCTTCCTTGTCCCTGTTCTGCCTTGTCCCGGGCTGCTGCCATGGTTTTGATTCGGCACTCCTCTCTGATTGCCACCAAGGCTGCGCTGGCGGAGTAAGGAGTGGTGGCGAGGTAAAGCACCAGGGGCTCCTGAGGGCACGGTGCCACCATGACCGGTGGGCTGGTCAGGTATCTCTTGAGATCCTGGAACGCCTTGTCGGCCTCTTCAGTCCACTTGAAGGGCCCCTTTTTCTTCATTAGCTGGAAGAAGGGCAGGGCTCGTTCTCCTAACTTGGAGATGAAGCGCCCTAGCGCGGTCACGCGCCCCATGAGCTTCTGCATTTCTCTGAGGGTCTTTGGCGGGCTCATGTCTTCCACCGCCTTGACCTTCTCTGGGTCAGCCTCGATGCCCCGGTGGGACATGAGGAAACCCAAGAGCTTGCCCGAGGGGACTCCGAACACACACTTCTCTGGGTTGAGCCGTAGGTTCACTGCATTGAGGCTCGCGAAGGTTTCCTCCAGATCCTGTATCAAGGTCCCGGCCTCCCGAGATTTTACCACAATGTCATCGACGTAAGCTTCAACATTCTTCCCGAGCTACGGGCCCAAGGTGATGTGCATCAGCCGCTGAAAGGTCGCCCCTGCGTTACGCAGCCCGAATGGCATGCACGTGTAGCAGTATACCCCACACGGGGTTAGGAAGGCTGTCTTCTCGACGTCTTCTACCGCCATCTTGATCTGGTGATACCTAAAGAAGGCATCCAGGAAGCATAACAGGTCGCATTCCACAGTGGAATCGACGATCTGATCAATGCGGGGGAGCGGGAACGGATCTTGCGGGCATGCTTTGTTGAGGTTGGTGAAGTCGACACACATACGCTCCTTCCCTCCCTTCTTTGGCACAACGACAGGGTTGGCCAACCAATCTGGGTATCGGACCTCGTGGATGACCCCAGCGGCCTATAATTTGCGGGTCTCCTGGACGATGAAGGCCTGCTTCTTTGTGGACTGTCGCCTGGCCTTCTGCTTCACATGCCGCACGTTGGGGCACACGTTGAGGTGATGCTCGATTACACTCCTGGGGATCCCTGCCAACTGGTCCGGCTCCCAAGCGAATACCTTCTTGTTCGCGCGCAGGAACCTGACCAGGGCCTCCTCCTGCTCGGGTTTGAGGTGGGCGCCTATGGTGAAAGTGGCGTTGGTGGACCCGTCCTCATCGACGGGTATCTGCTTGGTTTCTGCCTTGTCTTGGGTGAACAACTGCTTCTTCTTGGCGGGTGCAGCCCCCTTGGCCTCGGGGGGCTCCAAGTCAGCGGGCTGTGCCGGCTCCGCCGTCTTGAAGGCGAGCTTGAGCGCCCGCAGCGCGTCCCCGGTGTCCCCGTGCACAGTGAGGACACCGTTGCTCCCGGGCATCTTCATGAGGTTGTACGTCGGGTGCGTCGCGGCCATAAATTGGGCCAGCACTGAGTAGCCGAGGATGGCGTTGTAGGAGAGGCCGATGGGGGCGATGTCGAAGTCACCAGATCTGTGTGGAAGTTGTCGTATGTGCCGAAGGTCACTGGGAGCTAGATCCGCCCCAAGGGACTGGACGGCTTGCCCCCGACGCCTGAGAAGGGCCGGCTGGGTTGCAGCCGTTCTAGGGGTATGCGGAGGAGGTTGAAGGCCTCGACCGAGAACACGCTGAGGCCCGCGCCACCATCAACGAGGCTTTTGGTGACGGCCACCTGGCAGATGGTGGGGGTGCACAACATGGGGAGCGCGCCCGAGCAGGCCGAGTTCGAGGGGTGGTCCTCTGAACTGAAGGTCAGGCCGGTCTCGGGCGCCGTCCGATCTGGGGGAGCCCCCTGCCGCGTGGAAGCAGCGCTGACCCGGCGGATGAACGGCTTGAGGTGGTGACTTGTGGGCGGCGCCTGCGAGGCACCCAAGAGGGCCGCGATGAGCGGGGGTGTCGGTGTAACGCGATGGGACGGCGCAGGAGAGCCCCCTGCGGCGCGGACGAGCTCGGCAACGCGGTCGAGCCATTCCCTGTAGACGTGGTCGGCGGGGCGGCAGCGCAGGAGCTCGTTTGCTGCAAGGAGCACAGCTCGAGCCTCCAAGGGGGCGCGGAGTGCGCGGGACGAAGAACTAGCTAGTCCGAGCGATGGAGTAGCGGTGCGGCCGTATTGCCGCACGGGTGGATGCTGAGACGACGCTCGCTGCCCGCCCCCCGTCGGGCCGGTGGCGGCGTCGACGGCAGGTGACGGGGAACGGCGAGGACACCCGCCGACGGGCGCCGTCTGGGCGACGCGGGAAGCGAAGGTGGCCCGGCGCTCGGCGCGGGCCCGACGAGCGTCGGACATGGATGCGACGGTCGGAGGAGAACGGGGCGGTGGACGACGAATTCCGGCGCACCCCTACCTGGCGCGCCAAATGTCGGATTTCGGGTTCCGGCAGACTCTTAAGGTTCGAACACTGGGGTGTGCGTGGAGATTACGCCTTCTACCTCCCTGTCTCGCAAAGATCTAGGCTACTGAAAGAACTGCACAAGAGACACAAGATTTATACTGGTTCGGGCCACCGTTGTGGTGTAATACCCTACTCCAGTGTGTGGTTGGTGGATTGCCTCTTGGGGCTGATGATGATGAACAGTACAAGGAAGAACAGCCTCGCGAGGGTCTGTTCTTGGCTGGGGTGATGAACTGCTAGGAGGAGTTCAGCCACCTTTCTCTCTTCTCTCTTTCTCTCTCTGCTTGCGAACCAAATGAACCAAAACTGACCCCCTGCTATGTGGGCGGCTGGTTCTATTTATAGAGGCCCTGGTCCTCTTCCCAAATATTGAGCGGGAAGGGAGCCAACAATGGCGGGCTAATTTAAAGGGGGACATCAAGTATCAACTATCCTGACAACAGCAGTCTTCGCCTGCGCAAAGCTCTGGTGATGACGCCGTCCTGGGCTCCACGGTGACCTCCGTCTCGTAGTCCTCCTGGTCTTGGTCTCTTTGCACCGAAATGGCAACCTTTGCCTGATGCCTCAGTACTCCGCAGCTGCGCTTGCCCCCTTTGCACCAAAGAGGAAAGAAGGACGCTGCGCGCGCTGGCACCCGCCTGGCGCCCTGAGTCGTCATGGCTTGCGTCACGGGCACCTCGTGAGGTACCTCGCCTTGATCTCTCCGCCTCCTCGCAAGCCAGCTTGATGAGGCCGTGCCTGAGGAAGCTCCGTGTCGTTCGCCTCGCAAGGCTTGGCCCCTCGCGAGGGTCTTGAGTCTTGTGTTGATGAAGATGGGCCGTGCTGGGCCTCCTTTGAGCCATGCCGCAGGCCGCAGGCAGGCAAGTCTGGGGACCCCCGTTCCCAGAACGCCGACAGATATGATCATCATCGCACACTCCCTATACTTTCGGGATTAGTGTTGAACCTAAATAAGTGTTATTTGGTGTTTGCGTTGAGCATAAATATGATTTGATCATGTTTATTGCAATACGGTTATTCATTTAAGTAAGAGAATAAATTGTTGTTCTGTTTACATGAATAAAACCTTATATGGTTACACACCCAATGAAAATGGTTCATTGGATCTCGATCGTAGTGATACACATATTCATAATATTGAAACCAAAAGATGCAAAGTTAATAATGATATTGCAACTCATTTGTGGCACTGCCGTTTAGGTCATATTGGTGTAAAGCGCATGAAGAAACTCCATGCTGATGGACTTTTGGAATAACTTGATTATGAATCAGTTGATGCTTACGAACCATGCCTCATGGGCAAGATGACTAAGACTCCGTTCTCCAGAACAATGCAGCAAGCAACAGATTTGTTGGAAATCATGCATACTGATGTATGTGGACCGATGAATATTGAAGCTCGCAGCAGGCATCATTATTTTCTGATCTTCACAGATGATTTGAGCAGATATGAGTATATCTACTTGATGAAACACAAGTCTGGAATATTTGAAAAGTTCAAAGAATTTCAGAATGAAGTGGAGAATCATCATAAAAAATAAAAGTTTCTACGATATGATCACAGAAGTAAAATATTTGAGTTACGAGTTTGGCCTTCAGTTAAAACAATGTGAAATAGTTTCACTACTCACACCACCTGGAACACCACAGTGTAATGGTGTGTCTGAATGTCGTAATCGTACTTTACTTGATATGGTGCGATCTATGATGTCTCTTACAGATTTACCAATATCGTTTTGGGGTTATGCATTAGAGACAGCTACATTCACATTAAATAGGGCACCATCTAAATCCATTGAGACGACACCGTATGAACTATGGTTTGGCAAGAAACCTAAGCTGTCGTTTCTTAAAGTTTGAGGTTGCAATGCTTATGTGAAAAACTTTCAACCTGATAAGCTCTAACCCAAATCGGAGAAGTGCGTCTTCATAGGATATCCAAAAGAAAATGTTGGGTACACCTTCTATCACAGATCCGAAGGCAATATATTTGTTGCTGAGAATGGATCCTTTCTAGAGAAGGAGTTTCTCTCGAAAGAAGTGAGTGGGAGGAAAGTAGAACTTGATGAGGTAACTGTACCTGCTCCCTTATTGGAAAGTAGTTCATCACAGAAATATGTTCCTGTGACTACTACACCGATTAGTGAGGAAGCTAATGATGATGATCATGTAACTTTAGATCAAGTTACTATCGAACCTCGTAGGTAAACCAGAGTGAGATCCGCACCAGAGTGGTACGGTAATCCTGTTCTGGAGGTCATGTTACTTGACCATGACGAGCCTACGAACTATGAGGAAGCGATGATGAGCCTAGATTCCGCAAAATGGCTTGAGGCCATGAAATCTGAGATGAGATCCATGTATGAGAACAAAGTATGGACTTTGATTGACTTGCCCAATGATCGGTGAGCCATTGAGATTAAATGGATCTTCAAGAGGAAGACGGACGCTGATCAGCGTCCGTCTTCCTCTTGAAGATCCATTTATTCTCAATTGCTTGCCGATCAACGGGCAAATCAACCAAAGTCCATACTTTGTTCTCATACATGGATCATATCTCAGATTTCATGGCCTCAAGCCATTTATCGGAATCTGGGCTCATCATCGCTTCCTCATAGTTCGTAGGTTCATCATGGTCAAGTAACATGACCTCCAGAATAGGATTACCGTACCACTCTGGTGCGGATCTCACTCTGGTTGACCTACGAGGTTTGGTAGTAACTTGATCTGAAGTTACATGATCATCATCATTAGCTTCCTCACTAATTGGTGTAGGAGTCAAAAGAACAGATTTCTGTGATGAACTACTTTCCAATAAAGGAGAAGGTACAATTACCTTATCAAGTTCTACTTTCCTCCCACTCACTTCTTTCGAGAGAAACTCCTTCTCTAGAAAGGCTCCATTATAAGCAACGAATGCCTTGCCTTAGGATCTGTGATAGAAGGTGTACCCAACAGTCTCCTTTTGGGTATCCTATGAAGACATATTTCTCCGATTTGGTCTTGAGCTTATTAGGATGAAACTTTTTCACATAAGCATCACAACCCCAAACTTTAAGAAACGACAACTTTGGTTTCTTGCCAAACCATAGTTCATACAGTGTCGTCTCAACGGATTTAGATGGTGCCCTATTTAACGTGAATGCAACTGTCTCTAATGCATAACCCCAAAACGATAGTGGTATATCGGTAAGAGACATCATAGATCGCACCATATCTAATAAAGTACGGTTATGACGTTCGGACACACCATTACATTGTGGTGTTCCAGGTGGCGTGAGTAGTGAAACTATTTCACATTGTTTTAACTGAAGACCAAACTCGTAACTCAAATACTCTTTTCCACGATCAGATCGTAGAAACCTTATTTTCTTGTTACGATGATTTTCCACTTCACTCTAAAATTATATGAACTTTTCAAGTGTATCAGACTTCTATTTCATTAAGTAGATATACCCATATCTGCTCAAATCATCTGTGAAGGTCAGAAAATAATGATACCCGCTGCAAGCCTTAAATATTCATCGGACCACATACATCAGTATGTATGATTTCCAACAAATCTGTTGTTTGCTCCATTGTTCCGGAGAACGGCGTTTTAATCATCTTGCCCAAAAGGCATGGTTCGCAAGCATCAAGTGATTCATAATCAAGTGATTCCGAAAGCCCATCAGCATGGAGTTTCTTCATGCGCTTTATACCAATATGACCTAAACGGAAGTGCCACAAATAAGTTGCACTATCATTATTAACTTTGCATCTTTTGGTTTCAATATTATGAATATGTGTATCACTACGATCGAGATCCAACGAACTTGTTTCATTGGGTGTATGACCATCGAAGGTTTTATTCATGTAAACAGAACAACAATTATTCTCTGACTTTAATGAATAACCGTATTGCAATAAACATGATCAAATCATATTCATGCTCAACGCAAAAACCAAATAACACTTATTTAAGTTCAACACTAATCCCGAAAGTATAGGGGAGTGTGCGATGATGATCGTATCAGTCTTGGAACTACTTCCAACACACATCGTCACTTCACCCTTAACTAGTCTCTGTTTATTCTGCAACTCCTGTTTCGAGTTACTACTCTTAGCAACTGAACCAATATCAAATACTGAGGGGTTGCTATAAACACTAGTAAAGCACACATTAATAACATGTATATCAAATATACTTATGTTCACTTTGCCATCCTTCTTATCCGCCAATCACTTGGGGTAGTTCCGCTTCCAGTAACCAGTCCCTTTGCAGTAGAAGCACTTTGTCTCAGGCTTAGGACCAGACTTGGGCTTCTTCTCATGAGTAGCAACTTGCTTGCCGTTCTTTTGAAGTTCCCCTTCTTCCCTTTGCCCTTTTCTTGAAACTAGTGATCTTGTAAACCATCAACACTTGATGTTTTTCTTGATTTCTACCTTCGTTGATTTCAGCATCACGAAGAGCTTGGGAGTTGTTTCCGTTATCCCTTGCATACTATAGTTCATCACGAAGTTCTACTAACTTGGTCATGGCGACTAGAGAATTCTGTCAATCACTATCTTATCTGGAAGATTAACTCCCACTTGATTCAAGCGATTGTAGTACCCAGACAATCTGAGCACGTGCTCACTAGTTGAGCGATTCTCCTCCATCTTTTAGCTATAGAACTTGTTGGAGACTTCATATCTCTCAACTCGGGTATCTGCTTGAAATATTAACTTCAACTCCTGGAACATCTCATATGGTCCAAAAATGTCTTTGAAGTCCCGATTCTAAGCTGTTAAGTATGGTGCACTAAACTATCAAGTAGTCATCATATTGAGCTAGCCAAACGTTCATAACGTCTGCATCTGCTCCTGCAATAGGTCTGTCACCTAGCGGTGCATCAAGGACATAATTCTTCTGTGCAGCAATGAGGATAAACCTCAGATCACGGATCCAATCCGCATCATTGCTACTAACATCTTTCAATACAATTTTCTCTAGGAACATATCAAAGTAAACACAGGGAAGCAACAACGCGAGCTATTGATCTACAACATGATTTACAAAATACTACTAGGACTAAGTTCATGATAAATTTAAGTTCAATTAATCATATTACTAAAGAACTCCCACTTAGATAGACATCCCTCTAATCCTCTAAGTGATCACGTGATCCAAATCAACTAAACCATGTTCGATCATCACGTGAGATGGAGTAGTTTCATCGGTGAACATCATTATGTTGATCATATCTACTATATGATTCACGCTCGACCTTTCGGTCTCCGTGTTCCGAGGCCATATCTGTATATGCTTGGCTCGTCAAGTATAACCTGAGTATTCCACGTGTGCAACTGTTTTGCACCCGCTGTATTTGAACGTAGAGCCTATCACACCCGATCATCACGTGGTGTCTCAGCACGAAGAACTTTCGCAATGGTGCATACTCAGGGAGAACACTTCTTGATAATTTAGTGAGAGATCATCTTATAATGCTACCGTCACTCAAAGCAAGATAAGATGCATAAAATATAAACATCACATGCAATCAATATAAGTGATATGATATGGCCATCATCATCTTGTGCTTGTGATCTCCATCTCCGATGCACCGTCATGATCACCATCGTCACCGGCGCGACACCTTGATCTCCATCGTAGCATCGTTGTCGTCTCGCCAATCTTATGCTTCCACGACTATCACTACCACTTAGTAATAAAGTAAAGCATTACATCGCGATTGCATTGCATACAATAAAGCGACAACCATATGGCTCCTGCCAGTTGCCAATAACTCGGTTACAAAACATGATCATCTCATACAATAAAATTTAGCATCATGTCTTGACCATATCACATCACAACATGCCCTGCAAAAACAAGTTAGACGTCCTCTACTTTGTTGTTGCAATTTTTACGTGGCTGCTACGGGCTTAAGCAAGAACCAATCTCACCTACACATCAAAACCACAACGATAGTTTGTCAAATAGACTCCGTTTTAACCTTCTCAAGGACCGGGCGTAGCCACACTTGGTTCAACTAAAGTTGGAGAGACAGACGCCCGCAAGCCATCTATGTGCAAAGCACGTCGAGGGAACCGGTCTCACGTAAGCGTACGCGTAAGGTTGGTCCGGGTCGTCTCGTCCAACAATACCGCTGAACCAAAGTATGACATGCTGGTAGGCAGTATGACTTGTATCGCCCACAACTCACTTGTGTTCTACTCATGCATATAACAGGCTCGGATGCCACCGTTGGGGAACGTAGTAATTTCAAAAAATTTCCTACGCACACGCAAGATCATGGTGATGCATAGCAACGAGAGGGGAGAGTGTTGTCTACGTACCCACGCAGACCGACTGCGGAAGCGATCACACAACATAGAGGAAGTAGTCGTACGTCTTCCCGATCCGACCGATCCAAGCACCGTTACTCCGGCACCTCCGAGTTCTTAGCACACGTTCAGCTCGATGACGATCCTCGGGCTCCGATCCAGCAAAGCGTCGAGGAAGAGTTCCGTCAGCACGACGGCGTGGTGACGGTCTTGATGTACTACCGACGCAGGGCTTCGCCTAAGCACTGCAACAATATGATCGAGGTGGAATTTGGTGGCAGGAGGCACCGCACACGGCTAAGGAACGATCACCAAGGATCAACTTGTGTGTCTATGGGGTGCCCCCTGCCCCTGTATATAAAGGATGGAGGAGGAGGAGGCCGGCCAAGGCTAGGCGCGCCAGGTGTGGAGTCCTACTAGGACTCCAAGTCCTAGTAGGAGTCCACCAAGAGGGGAGGAAAGGAGAAGGAAGTGGAGGAGTAGGAAAGGTGGCCGGCCCCCTTTTCCCTAGTCCAATTCGGACTAGAGGGGAGGGGGGGCGCAGCAGCCTTTTTCCTCTTCCCACTAAAGCCCATCAAGGCCCATTACTTCTCCCGTAACTACCCGGTACTCCGAAAAATACCCGAATCACTCGGAACCTTTCCGATGTCCGAATATAGTCATCCAATATATCGATCTTTATGTCTCAACCATTTCGAGACTCCTCGTCATGTCCCCGATCTCATCCGGGACTCCGAACTCCTTCGGAACATCAAAACTCATAAACTCATAATATAACTGTCATCGAAACCTTAAGCGTGCGGACCCTATGGTTCGAGAACAATGTAGACATGACCGAGACACGTCTCCGGTCAATAACCAATAGCGGGACCTGGATGCCCATATTGGCTCCTACATATTCTACGAAGATCTTTATCGGTCAGACCGCATAACAACATACGTTGTTCCCTTTGTCATCGGTATGTTACTTGCCCGAGATTCGATCGTCGGTATCCAATACCTAGTTCAATCTCGTTACCGGCAAGTCTCTTTACTCGTTCCGTAATACATCATCTCACAACTAACATCTTAGTTATAATGCTTGCAAGGCTTGTGTAATGTGTATTACCGAGAGGGCCCAGAGATACCTCTCCGACAATCGGAGTGACAAATCCTAATCTCGAAATACGCCAACCCAACATCTACCATTGGAGACACCTGTAGTACTCCTTTATAATCACCTAGTTACGTTGTGACGTTTGGTAGCACCCAAAGTGTTCCTCCGGCAAACAGGAGTTGCATAATCTCATAGTCATAGGAACATGTATAAGTCATGAAGAAAGCAATAGCAACATACTAAACGATCGGGTGCTAAGCTAATGGAATGGGTCATGTCAATCAGATCATTCAACTAATGATGTGACCTCGTTAATCAAATAACAACTCTTTGTTCATGGTTAGGAAACATAACCATCTTTGATTAACGAGCTAGTCAAGTAGAGGCATACTAGTGACACTCTGTTTGTCTATGTATTCACACATGTATTATGTTTCCGGTTAATACAATTCTAGCATGAATAATAAACATTTATCATGATATAAGGAAATAAATAATAACTTTATTATTGCCTCTAGGGCATATTTCCTTCAGTCCCTTCATCATTGACGAAGTTCTCACTGGAGGAGCATACTGCCTGCATGCTGCATGCTACCTCTTGAGCACTGCGTTGGTTTTCCCTTGAAGAGGAAAGGGTGATGCAGTAAAGTAGCGTAAGTATTTCCCTCAGTTTTTGAGAACCAAGGTATCAATCCAGTAGGAGGCCACGCACGAGTCCCTTGCACCTACACAAACAAATAAAATCCTCGCAACCAACGCAATAAAGGGGTTGACAATCCCTTCATGGTCAGTTATGAAAGTGAGATCTGATAGATATGATAAGATAATATTTTTGGTATTTTTATGATAAAGATGCAAAGTAAATAAAGCAAAATAAAAACAGAAAAGGAAATAGCTTGTTGACAGAAGATTAATATGATGGAGAATAGACCCGGGGGCCATAGGTTTCACTAGTGGTTTCTCTCGATAGCATAAGTATTACGGTGGGTAAACAAATTACTGTTGAGCAATTGACAGAATTGACCATAGTTATGAGAATATCTAGGTATGATCATGTATGTAGGCATCACGTCTGAGACAAGTGGACCGACTCCTGCCTGCATCTACTACTATTACTCCACACATCGACCGCCAGCATGCATCTAGAGTATTAAGTTCAAAAGAACAGAGTAACGCTTTAAGCAAGATGACATGACGTAGAGGGATAAACTCATGCAATATGATATAAACCCCATCTTGTTATCCTCGATGGCAACAATACAATATGTTCCTTGCTGCCCCTACTGTCACTGGGAAAGGACACCGCAAGATTGAACCCAAAGCTAAGCACTTCTCCCATTGCAAGAAAGATCGATCTAGTAGGCCAAACCAAACTGATAATTCGAAGAGACTTGCAAAGATAACCAATCATACATAAAATAATTCAGAGAAGATGTCGGTGGGAAAGACACCTATGGGATCACAAGAATCCCTACTATAGTTGCGGGGCGTGGGGTCGTGAGAAGAGCGGATCAAACAGATAGCACACGGTTCGTTTATCCAGGTTCGGGCCACGGGGATGCGTAAAACCCTACTCCTGCTTTGGTGGATTGTATGTTTGTGTTCTTGAGCTAGCTATGGGGCGTGAGGAGCTCCAAAAAGTCGAAGCCTCCTCCTGGTCGCCTCGGGCCTCCTTTTATAGCAAAGGGGTTGCCACAGTGGCACACAGGAGGTGGAAAGGGAACAGTGATGTGAGGTTATCCCTCGCATTACATGATAAGGCGCATTTAATGTGTCTTGCCCAGGTGTCCTTGCTTTATCGGGGACGGAGGAGAGCCCTGTCTCGTCCGTCGCCGCTCCCTCTCGCGTCGACACGCGCCCTGGCCAGCGGCGCCCGCGGTGCCATGTAGGCAGGCAGGCAGCTGAGGTGGCGCGGTGGTGGGTCTCCACGAAGATCTGCATGCCGCCACGCAGGTGCCTGCCCAGCTGGTTGGGTCGGCAGCTGCATGCGAACGGCGGTGGAGGTTTGACTGGCATGGGCCTGATGGTGGCCCTATGGGTGTTCTTGGAAAGGGCCTTGCCGGGGCCCCGGCAAGGGTCTTGCCATGGCGCCTGCTGTCATCCCCGGCAAGGCTCTTGTCGGGGGCCTTGTGGTCCTCCTTGGCTGGGATCCCGCCAAGGATCATCATCTTCTAAAGGGTGTATCTGATCTTGAATGTCTTCACGAAGATCTGCAAACCACCACGGGGATGTCTCCCGAATCCTTGCCCCATGGGGGTAGTGGACTCAAGGGTGACTCACTTCGTAGGTGTGGGGCGAGCTGCCATGGCAAGGGTCTTGCCGGGTTTGCTAAAACTGCCTCCCGACAAGGATCTTGCCGGGGGGTCCGTTTTGTCCCCTTTGCTCTTTGTGGTCTTGGTCATGGCGTCGTTCTGCTTCTCCTGAGCTTCGGCCTTACCTTGGCTCACCTCCCTTGCCTTGCTCAGTGTGGTGGTGCACGTGGCTCAGACTGCCCGTGCATAGTTATAGGGGTACAAAAAGCGTACCCCTCTTTTTGTACATCGACAGGAGCCCCCGGGCCTGGGCCACACGTAAGCGCAATCGCGTCGTTGGGCTAGGCCCAAAAATGGTGCACGGGCAGGCGGGGTGGTTCTTACCGCGGTAAGTCTCTTTGCGCGCTGTGCTTCCCATGCTTCCCGCGCGTGGCACCTTATCTCTTTTTGTACATCGACAGGAGCCCCCGGGCCTGGGCATGCGTGGGGCTGAGCTCTGCATGCATGCGTCACGTTGTAGTAAAGGGGGCGGTTCGTGCCTTCCCCATAAACGGAGGGAGGCGCGGAGGCGCGGCCCATTTACTGAACGGGGCCGAGGCATGGTCTTCAAGGCGTCCACTCCCCACGATCATAGGGTGGGGAGAGGTCGCCTCACCCGTCGCCCCGGTCCTGCATGCCTGCCATGTGGCTCTCATGCGCTTGGGGTGGCGAACGGTGGAGGCGGGAAACCGGGCCGCCGTGGGCTGGGGCGGCGGGTCGGTCCCAGTTCCCCACGCCTTCCGTGCCTTGCTTGGCTGAGCGGGGCGGCCGAGCCCCCACCCCGTTCCTTTATAAGGAGCGGGAGGGGGGATGGCGTCCCGCATTCCTTCATCTCCTCCTTCCTTCAGCTTCTGCTCCCCCCTTCCATCCGCCATGGAGAGAGGGAATCCTGGTCCTTCAACAGTGGCGGCGAGGGTCGCCGCTCGACAACGCGCCCCTCCTTCTCCTGCACCCGCGGTGGCAGAGCCAGCCGCGAGGGGAAGGGGGAGGGGGCGAGGTCGTGGGCAAGGCCGAGGCGCTCGGGGAAGAGGAGGATGGGGCGGCGCGCCGGCCTCGCCTCCGCCGGCCTCGCCTCCGCTAGTAGTTCCTCCCCCCATGGAGGGCCACGCTGGGGATGACCCTTGCGAGTTCTTCGTCAGGCTGCGCCGGCCGCCTCACCGTCGCCTTTGTCTCCCGACCCCATTCGCGCGGGAGATGGAGCTGGATCCACCAGAATCGTTGTGGCTGCACATGAGGGGCTACGGGATCAGTGGCCCACAGGCCCGCGTCGACTTCCCCGCCCCTCACGTGATGTATCTCCGTCGGGGATGGAAGACGTTTGCCCATATCCACCGCTTGACGGAGGGGCTCACTCTCCATTTCAAGCTGATGGAGGGTGGCCTTCTCTCCGTCAAGGTCTTCAGGTGCTTTGGGACCTGTGCAAGGTGCTGCGTGGAGAGCTCTTCTGATAGTGAAGAATCCTCAGGCGGGAGTGACGAGGAGGATAGCGGCAGCGACGACGAGGGTAGTAGGCGGCAGGATGACGGGTCCGATTAGGTGTCGGGCGCCGCTCCGTGCGGCACCGGCGACCCCATCATCTGCGTCGCCGGCTCCCTGAACTTCTCGGGGTCATCTCCTTGGGCGGCTGGCATTGGGAGGCTGCGGAAGAGGATGAGGGCGGGCGGAAAGGCCGTCAAGTCGGAGTACGCAGGCACCGACGCCTTCGACACGTGCTGACGTCCTGCCGCCTCGTCTTCGAGCTCTGCTTCCGGCGCCTCCATCACCATCCAGCCTTCGGACGGCCACCGAGATGTTCTCTTGGTGTCTTCTGCCACCCGTAGCTCGTCTAGGCGCCCCTTTTGCCCTTTTCGCCTCCTTGACCTGCCTCCTGAGGAGAGGGACAAGAAAGGGATTACGGGCACCTTATCTCTTTTTAGTTTGTAAGCCTTCGGGCCTTAGCTGAATTTAAAACTTGTAATCCCATCATTCATGTTTTTCATTCCCTATGGACTGTACCTGAGTGGAATGTTTTTAATGAAAAAGGGATGCTTGCCGGGTCATTTGTTTGTGGGTAGAACCCACGACAAGGAGTAAATCCTTGATGTCCTTAAGATAAACATTTCCTTGCCCGGCAACAGGCATTGCCATCTCCCCACTTTGCTCGACCTTTCTCACACCTTTGGCGGAGGCAGGGATGAGGTGGGTTCAGGCTCCTTGTTTCATCCTCTCGCTACCGCGACTACTACCAAACCTGGCCCCAGGAACGAGCCCTAGGGCCTAGAGTTAGGGGAGCACAGTAGTTTTAGGAAAAATGAGGTTTCACATACCTCAGTCCATAAGGGAACGCATGATAAGGGATGAAGAACTTATCTGAAGCTGTAGCCCCCGGCAACTCTGGTTTGCCGTGGGTGAATCTTTGCTCTTGCAGCCCCCAGCAATACTGGCTTGCTGGGGTCTAGATGCTGGTCTGTCCCTCTTCTCTTTTTCGTCCTCTAGTGGTCCGGCAAGGATACCTGTGAGTCCTGCGAACCAAAGAAGACGAAAGAACGGAAAAGAGACGCACACTTGACCTCTAAGCTAGGGGTTAGTCACCGCTAAGCACTATCAACCCTAACCAAGGACGAGACTCGACCTAGCATGCATGCTATAACTTAGGGCGCCAGCGCTTCATTTATTTATGCTCAGGGTCTGCGCCTGGCTTTGTACAAAGGGTTACATGCATCATCGGCAATGCTTGTACAAAAGGTGGCTTGCCGGGGGGCGGCAAGCCGCGCCTCACGGGTAAAACTTGCGAAGATGCTCAATGTTCCAGGAGTTACTCACCGGAACGGCATCTTCGGTCTCCAGGCGGACTGCGCCGGGTCTGGTGACTCGCATTACCCGATAAGGGCCTTCCCACTTTGGCATCAACTTGTTGGAATTCTTAGCCGATTGAACGCGCCGAAGGACAAGGTTGCCTTCCTCAAGGCTTCGGGCATGAACCTTGCGGCTATGGTAGTGACGTAAGGCTTGCTGGTAGCGTGCTGCTTTCACAGCCGCCCGAAGACGATCTCCCTCAAGGAGCATTGTGTCATCTTGCCGTAGTTGCTCTTGCTCAAGCTCATCATAAGTGAGCACTCGAGGTGACCCGTATATGAGTTCAGTGGGGAGAACTGCTTCTGCCCCGTATACCAGGGCAAAAGGTGTCTGGCCGGTGGCTCGATTTGGCGTCGTCCTGATCGACCAAAGAACCGTCGGCAACTCATCAATCCGGCGCCTTCCACTCTTGTGCAGCCTGTCAAAGGTCTTGGTCCTGAAGCCTCGCAGTACTTCAGTGTTTACCCTCTCAGCTTAACCATTGCTTCATGGTGAGCAACGGAAGCGAAACAGACTTTGCTGTCGAGGTCTTGGATATATTGCATGAAGGTGGGGCTTATGAACTGTGTGCCGTTGTCGGTGATGACCCTGTTGGGTACACCAAAACGGCACACTAGTCCCTTGAAGAACTTGACGGCTGACTGAGTTGTGACCTTCCTCACTGCCTCCACCTTCGGCCACTTTGTGAACTTGTCGATTGCAACGTACAAGTACTCAAAGCCCCCGACAGCGCGGGGGAAGGGGCCCAGTATGTCAAGCCCCCAGACCGAGAAGGGCCAGGAGAGAAGAATGGTTTGAAGGGCTTGAGCTGGCTGATGAAGCTTCTTTGAATGGAACTGACACGCTTCACACCTAGTGACTAGTGTCGTCGCATCCTGGAGGGCGGTGGGCCAGAAGAAGCCTTGCCGAAATGCCTTGCCAACAAGGGCCCTTGACCCGATGTGGGATCCACATATGCCTCCGTGTATCTCCGCCAACAGCTCCAGTCCTTCCTCCCGAGGGATACACTTCAATTTCACACCGTTTGGCCTCTTTCTGTACAAGACGTCATCGATGAAATGGTACATGGTAGAGCGACGGGCTACTTTTTCTGCTTCTTCCCGCCCTTCAGGAAGTTCCCCTATTTGGGGGAATCGGACGGTATGTTGTGCCCACGCTGGAGCCTGAGGCTCGACGGCGAGGACTAAAGGCATTTCCTCCGCTATAGGAGCGGCTATCTCGACGGCAAGAGCTTGATGCTCCGCCGGAGCTAGCCGTCCCGTGGTGGGCTCAGTGTCCCCGGCAACATCCTTGTCAGCGGCTCCGGGGAGCTCGGCGGGAAAGTACTTGCCGGGTCCTGATTTCCTCCTCTTGTTCTGCTCTATTGATGGATCAACGGATGGATGAGTTAGCTGGAGCACAAAGGTACCTGGTTCCACAGGTAGCTTGAGGGCGGCGCATTTTGACAGGTAATCGGCGATATCGTTCTCCGCTCGGGGAACGTATTCAGCTTGTATACCATCGAAATCCTCTTCCAGCTTTCTCACTTCATCGACATAGGCCTTCATCAACGAGCTCTAGTAGTCCTTGTTGACTTGCTTGACAACGAGTTGCGAGTCGCCCATGACGATGAGCTTCTTGATTCCGAGGTCTGCCGCGATCCTAAGACCGGCAAGCAGCCCTTCGTACTCTATCGTATTGTTTGTTGACACCTCCCTGGGGAAGTGCATCTGGATCACGTACTTGAGGTGCTCTCCGGTGGGCGCGACAAGCAGTACGCCAACCCTGGCACCATGTAAGGAGAAAGCTCCATCAAAGTACATGATCCAACTGCAACTTGCCTCCTTGCCGGGGAGAGCAGTCTCTTGGGCTTCTTCGTCACGCGTTGCGGTCCATTCTGCAATGAACTCCGCCAAGACTCGGCTCTGAATCGTCGAAGTACTTTCAAACTTGAGGCCAAAGCTGGACAGCTCCAGTGCCCATTCCACAACTCTTCCCGTTGCATCTGGATTGTGCAATATCCGTTGCAGAGGGAGGCGAGTGACGACAGTGATCTCGTGTTCCTGGAAGTAGTGACGCAGCTTCCTCGAGGCCATAAGAAGGCCGAAGAGCAGTTTCTGCACACCGGAGTACCTTGATCTAGCTCCCTGCAGGAGGGAACTAACAAAGTAGACCGGGTGCTGCATCATTTTCTTCTTCGGCGGCACTTCAACTGGCTGTGTCGTCTCTGCATTGGTGGTGTCGGGCTCTGTCGCTGCCATTACCTCGTCGTCAACCTCTCTCTGCGCCACTAGTGCGGCGCTGACCACCTGGTTCATTACCGCCAGGTATAGCAGCAACGGCTCCTGTGGCCTAGGCGCAACTAGTATTGGCGCGGAGGAGAGGTACTTCTTCAAATATTGCAACGCTGCTTCGGCTTCTGGCGTCCACTCCATCGGGCCCGCCTTTTTCAGGATCTTGAAAAAGGGAAGGGCGCGCTCGGCAGACTTGGAAATGAATCTGCCCATGGCGGCGACGCAACCATCAAGCCGACGCACATCCTTGATTCGCTTGGGTGCTTCAATCTGCTCTATAGCTTTGATCTTGTCCGGATTGGCCTCTATCCCACGCTGTGACACAAAGAACCCGAGAAGCTTGCCGAACGGGATGCCAAAGACGCACTTCTCAGGGTTCAGCTTAAGATTGATCTTGCGCAGGTTTGCAAATGTTTCTTGCAAATCCGGTATGAGGGTTGCCCTATCCTTGGTTTTGACCACTATGTCATCCATATAAGCTTCCATATTTTTATGGAGCTGGGGTTCAAAACCAATCTGGACCGCCCTTGCAAACGTTGAACCAGCACTCTTCAGACCGAAAGGCATCCGCATGAAACAATACGTACCACATGGGGTGATGAATGTTGTTTTCTCTTCGTCTTCTCTTGTCATGAAGATCTGGTGGTAGCTAGAGTAGGCATCAAGGAATGACAACAGATCGCACCCAGCTATGGAGTCAACAATCTGGTCGATGCGCGGCAACGGGGAGGGGTCCTTAGGACAAGCCTTATTGATATCTGTGTAATCAATACACAGCCTCCACTTCCCATTAGCCTTGCGCACTACGATCGGATTGACCAACCACGTTGGATGGAGCACTCCTCTTACCAAACCCGCTGCTTCCAGTTTTCGGATCTCCTCTGTGATGAACTCTTGTCGTTCCAAAGCTTGCTTTCTGACCTTCTGCTTGACGGGCCGCGCATGAGGACAGATAGCAAGGTGGTGCTCAATCACCTCCCTGGGAACGTCGGGGATGTCGGAAGCTTGCCATGCAAACACATCGACATTCGCCCGCAGGAAGGTGACGAGCGCGTCTTCCAATTTGTCGTCGAGGGTGGAGCTTATGGTGAAAGCCCCTCCCGTGTCGTCCTCATTGACAGAAACCTTCTTGGTTCCCGGTGGTATGGACCTGGGCTTCTTGTTTCCGTCGGTGGAGCTCTCTGGCACGTCCTCGACGGGAGCGCTACACCCCGAAGAGGTGCGCTTGCCAGAGTGGGTTTCCGAGGTCTCAACGGTCTTCTTCTTCTTCCCTCCCGAGGTCCCAGCGGCAGGAGCAAGTGCCCTAGTGGCGGCAGCTGCTGCAACTGCTTGCTAGTATAATTGGTCAGCGCAACTCAGCAGATCTTTCCCATCGGAGGGGATGGTGATGATCGTCACAGGTCCTGGCATCTTCAGGGTGTTGTAGTCGTAGTGTGATGCCGCCATGAACTTGGCCAGCGCTGGGCGGCCAAGGATCCCGTTGTAGGGCAAGGGGATCTTGGCAACATCAAACACGATCCTCTCCGTCCTGTAGTTCAGATCGCTTCCAAAAGTCACGGGCATCGTGACCTTTCCCTTAGGTTGGCTTCTTCCCGGGTTGACCCCCTGAAACGTGCCCATCTCTTCGAGGTCTTCATCAGGAATCTGCAGTTTCTCGACCACGGTAGGCGAGATCAAGTTCAGACCGACCCCGCCATCGACTAGCATCTTTGTCACCTTGAGGTTGCGTATTGTTGGTGAAACCAACAATGGCAAGCACCCGACCACAGTAGTGCGATCAGGGTGATCCTCAGTGTCAAAAATGATAGGTGTGCTAGACCACTTCAGCGGCCTTTGGGCATCAAACGACGGCTCTGCCGCTGTAATCTCTCGCGCCCACTGTTTAAGCTGGCGGTGAGAAGTATGCAGCGAGGCGCCGCCGTCGACGCACATGGCCTCTGTAGCTTTCTGAAACTCTTGGTCGCCGGATTCGTCGTCCTCTTCATGATCGTCGTCTTCTGGCTTTTTGTCATGGCCCCGGGAGGGCCTCTCCTATTGTTTATCCTTGCCGAAATGGCCCGCCTGGTCGTCACGCTTCTTGCCGGACCCCTCAGCACCGTCTTGGCCCTTCTCCTTGTCCCGCGTCTCATATTCAACCCTCTGCTTCTCAGCGAGGAGCTCAACCTGTCGGTAGTCTTGGAGAGCATGGCCTTTGGTGCGATGGATCTTGCAGTATCGCTTGTCGGAGTTTCCTAGCTTCTCGGCAACCGCCAAGGCCTGGCAGGCGACACATCCGGCAATTTCCTTGCCGGGGTCATCTGCCTTAGTTTTCTTGGTGGAGCCGGTGTCACCAGATCCCTCGACGGCAAGCACGGCTTGACCTTTGCGCTTCCTGTTGCGGCGCCGACCCTTCTTTGCCGGGGCAGCAGTATCTTCATCTGAGGAGTCGGTTTCCACGCCGGCGTCTTCGCCGGGGTACTTCCTTCCCTCTTCAGCCCGTGCACATCTGTCAGCAAGAACATAGATTTCTTCTACATCTTTCACCTTGTTCATTGCTAGCTCTTCGCGCATCTTGCGGTTATGCACGTTCTGATGGAACGCGCTGATGATGGCGGCAGGGTGAATATCAGGGATATTGTACAGTATCCGGCTGAACCTCTGTATATACTTGCGGAGACTCTCACCTCCCTTCTGGGGAATGACGTGCAGGTCGCTCGCTTGGCCATGGGCTTGGTGGCCTCCAGTAAAGGCGCCCACAAACTCATGGCACAAATCCGACCAGGAGGAAATAGAGTCTACCGGCAAGTGCATCAACCATGACATGGCGTTGGGTTAAGAGCCAACGGAAAGTAATTCGCAAGCACCTTACCGTCGCGGGCTCCGGCAGCTTGCATCACAATGGTGTAGATGCTGAGGAACTCAGACGGGTGGGTCTTGCCGCTGTACTTTTCGCCCACGTCAGGTTTGAAGGTGCGGTGAGTGGGCCACTGCAACTGCCGCAGCTCACGGGTAAAAGCCGGACAGCCTACCTCGTAAGGTAGGCCTCCAGGGCTCTCCGGTGCCGGGTGGTTCACAACAGGCCCTGCTCGCCTGTCTGACTGGTGGCACGCTCCGCGCCGGTGCTCGATAGTGGTTCGAGCGTCTTCATGTTCTTGTTCCCGAAGGACTTGGCGCTGGTCACAGTGGGTCCGCGGGTCGGATGACACTATGGACATTTCGTCGCCCGTAACGTCGCGACGGGCTGGCGTCCGCTGTACCGGGCGAGGAGGAGGCGAGTGCACCGTGGTCGCGGCGCCGCCGGCTTTCCTGCCATTGGTGCGTGGGACTCCGTCGGAGCGTCGACCCGGGGGCTCCACCGGACTCGGTTCGTCTTTGTTGGCCACCGCAACCAGGCTTCGGATAGTGGCTCTCCATTCGTCGAGTTTCCCAGTAGTGGGAGGAAAATCGAGGAGAAACTGCGCGTGTGCCAGGGCTTCTGCTGGCGTTGGTGGCAGCGAAACCTGCTCGGATCGCGGCGCGCTTTGACTTCGGACCATGTCAGACGGAGCTCTATCATGACCCCGCGGTCGCATGCCATCTTCACCAGCGCCTCGGCGAGCGGGCAGGTCTTCTACCTCCCGGGAGTGGCGCTTGGGGCTCTTCCCGCGGTGACGCCCGGGGTCTTCGATGTGATTACGGCATTCGTCGCGCGCCGCTTGAGAGGAGCGCGCCGTCGGCGCCGGCGTGGGAGTCTTGGAGGCCCTCGCATCGCCTTCGGGCAGGGTGGCAGCGATCTTGGAAGACCCCGCGCCACCCGCGGAGGGCCTGGCTCCGTCTTTGGATTTGGCGGTGTGCAGCCCGTTACCGGGCGCACGAACATCGCCGCCTCCCAAACTCTGGCTGCTGGGACGGTGTTGGTGTTTGCGAATGGCGCCCTGGGTCCTTTCTGCGACCAGTCCGCTGCTCGCCCGCGGCAGGACGAGATGTCCGGCTTCCGACAGGCCAACTGCCACCGTCGTCTTCTTCTTGGGCGCCATGACGATGAAGAAGCGTCGAACTAACTGCTAAAGCTGATTCTCACAACTGTGCCCCCTACCTAGCGTGCCAAGGATGTCGGTGGGAACGACACCTATGGGATCACAAGAATCCCTACTACGGTTGTGGGGCGCGGGGTCGTGAGAAGAGCGGATCAAACAGATAGCACACCGTTTGTTTATCCAGGTTTAGGCCGCGGGGATGCGTAAAACCCTACTCCTGCTTTGGTGGATTGTATATCTGTGTTCTTGAGCTAGCTATGGGGCGTGAGGAGCTCCAAAAAGCCGAATCCTCCTCATGGTCGCCTCGGGCCTCCTTTTATAGGAAAGGGGTTGCCACAGTGGCACACAGGAGGTGGAAAGGGAACAGTGATGTGAGGTTATCCCTCGCATTACATGACAAGGCGCATTTAATGCATCTTGCCCAGGTGTCCTTGCTTTATCGGGGACGGGGGAGAGCCATGTCTCGTCCGTCGCCGCTCCCTCTCGCGTCGATATGCGCCCTGGCCAGCGGCGCCCGCGGTGCCATGTAGGCAGGCAGGCAGCTGAGGTGGCGCAGTGGTGGGTCTCCATGAAGATCTGCATGCCGCCACGCAGGTGCCTGCCTAGCTGGTTGGGTCGGCAGCTGCATCCGAACGGCGGTGGAGGTTTGACTGGCGTGGGCCTGATGGTGGCCCTACGGGTGTTCTTGGCAAGGGCCTTGCCGTGGCGGCTGCTGTCATCCCCGGCAAGGCTCTTGCCGGGGGCCTTGTGGTCCTACTTAGCTAGGATCCCGCCAAGGATCATCATCTTCTAAAGGGTGTATCTGATCTTGAATGTCTTCACGAAGATCTGCAAGCCACCACGGGAATGTCTCCCGAATCCTTGCCCCATGGGGGCAGTGGACTCAAGGGTGACTCACTCCGTAGGTGTGGGGCGAGCTGCCACAGCAAGGGTCTTGCCGGGTTTGCTAAAACCGCCTCCCAGCAAGGATCTTGCCGGGGGGGTCCGTTTCGTCCCCTTTGCTCTTTGTGGTCTTGGTCTTGGCGTCGTTCTGCTTCTCCTGAGCTTCGGCCTTACCTTGGCTCACCTCCCTTGCCTTGCTCAGTGTGGTGGTGCCCATGGCTCAGACTGCCCGTGCACAGTTATAGGGGTACAAAAAGCGTACCCCTCTTTTTGTACACCGACAGAAGATTCAAATATTGTTCATAGATAAACTTGATCATAAACCCACAATTCATCGGTCTCAACAAACACACCGCAAAAGAAGATTACATCGAATAGATCTCCACAAGAGAGGGGGAACTTTGTATTGAGATCCAAAAAGAGAGAAGAAGCCATCTAGCTAATAACTATGGACCCGAAGGTCTAAAGTAAACTACTCACACTTCATCGGAGAGGCTATGGTGTTGATGTCGAAGCCCTCCGTGATCGATGCCCCCTCCGGCGAAGCTCCGGAAAAGGCCCCAAGATGGGATCTCACAAGTACAGAAAGTTACGGCGGTGGAATTAGGGTTTGGCTCCGTCTCTGGTAGTTTGGGGTACGTAGGTATATATAGGAGAAAGAAGTACGTCAGTGGAGCAACGTGGGCCCCACGAGGGTGGAGGGCGCGCCTGGGGGGTAGGCGCCCCCCCCCCTACCTCATGCCCTCCTGGTTTCTTTCTTGACATAGGGTCCAAGTCCTCTAGATTATGTTCGATCCGGAAATCACGTTCCCGAAGGTTTCATTCTGTTTGGACTGCATTTGATATTCTTTTTCTGCGAAACTCTGAAATAGGCAAAAACAACAATTCTGGGTTGGGCCTCCGGTTAATAGGTTAGTCCCAAAAATAATACAAAAGTGTATAATAAATCCCAATAATGTCCAAAACAGGATATAATATAGCATGGAACAATCAAAAATTATAGATACGTTGGAGACGTATCAAGCATCCCCAAGCTTAATTCCTGCTCGTCCTCGAGTAGGTAAATGATAAAAACAGAATTTTTGATGTGGAATGCTACTTGGCACAATTTCAATGTAATTCTCTTAATTGTGGTATGAATATTCAGATCCAAAAGATTCAAGACAAAAGTTCAATATTGACATAGAAATAATAATAATACTTCAATCATACTAACTAAGCAATTATGTCTCTTCAAAATAACATGGACAAAGAAAGTTATCCCTACAAAATCATATAGTTTGGCTAGGCTCCATCTTCACCACACAAAGTATTTAAATCATGTACAACCCCGATGACAAGCCAAGCAATTGTTTCATACTTTTGGTGTTCTCAAACTTTTTCAATCTTCACGCAATACATGAGCGTGAGCCATGGACATAGCACTATACATGGAGTAGAATGGTGGTTGTGGAGAAGACAAAAAGGGAGAAGATTGTCTCACATCAACTAGGCGTATCAACGGGCTATGGAGATGCCCATAAATAGATATCAATGTGAGTGAGTAGGGATTGCCATGCAACGGATGCACTAGAGCTATAAGTATATGAAAGCTCAACAAAAAGAACTAAGTGGGTGTGCATCCAACTCGCTTGCTCACGAAGACCTAGGGCATTTTGAGGAAACCCATTATTTGAATATACAAGGCAAGTTCCATAATGAAAAATTCCCACTAGTATATGAAAGTGATAACATAGGAGACTCTCTATCATGAAGATCATGGTGCTACTTTGAAGCACAAGTGTGGAAAAAGGATAGTAGTATTGTCCCTTTTTTTGGGCCTTCTTTTTTTTGGCCTTTCTCTTTTTTGGGACAATACTCTATGAATGATGATCATCACACTTCTATTTATTTACAACTCAATGATTACAACTCGATACTAGAACAAAGTATGACTCTATATGAATGCCTCCGGCGGTATACCGGGATAGCAATGATGCATGAGTGACTTGTACGAAAGAATTATGAACGGTGGCTTTGCCACAACTAAAATGTCAACTGCATCATCATGCAAAGCAATATGACAATGATGGAGCGTGTCATAGTAAACGGAACGGTGGAAAGTTGCATGGCAATATATCTTGGAATGGCTATGGAAATGCCATGATAGGTAGGTATGGTGGCTGTTTTGAGGAAGGTATATGGTGGGTGTATGATACCGGCGAAAGGTGCGCGGTATTAGAGAGGCTAGCAATGATGGAAGGGTGAGAGTGCGTATAATCCATGGACTCAACATTAGTCATAAAGAACTCACATACTTATTGCAAAAATCTATTAGTTATCAAAGCAAAGTACTACGCGCACGCTCCTAGGGGGGATAGATTGGTAAGGAAAAGACCATCGTTCGTCCCCGACCGCCACTCATAAGGAAGACAATCAATAAATAATTCATGCTCCAACTTCTTCACATAACGGTTCACCATACGTGCATGCTATGGGAATCGCAAACTTCAACACAAGCATTTCTCAAATTCACAACTACTCAACTAGCACGACTCTAATATCACCATCTCCATATCTCAAAAAATTATCAAGTATCGAACTTCTCATAGTATTCAACACACTCATTGTCGGGTGGTAGGTGCAACATATGCCAACGGGTGGCTTATCATTGTGGGACCAATAAGACATCGCCGGTGCCTGGAAACGGGATGAGGCGAAGATATGCACGCCGGCGGACTTTACCCAGCTTTGGGGCTCTCCGTGGAGATAACACCCCTACTGCTGCTCTGCGGGGTCTCCGCATGATCACTAGATGAACAAGTAGCTACACAATGCTCCTTGAGCTGTTTTGGTGGAAGGAGGAAGAAGGGCACGGCTAGCTTGCTTCTTCTCCTCGTATGGTGTCTAAGACTAGCTTGGGGGTCCAACCCTTTGCATGGGTGCACCGGGGGGTTTATATAGGCCTACCCCCCGGGGGTACAATGGTAATCCGGCTGGGCGCGGGGCCCAGCCGTCGGTGACTGCACTCGCCGGCTTCTGCGCCGGTCGCTGGGGCCCGCCGACTGGTGGGTCCCGCCGGCTGCCGGCCTCTTGGTCGACAAGCAGGCCCCATCGTCCAGGGCCTGGTCGGTGGCTGGTTACTGTTGCTCTATTCTGATGACGCGGGCTTGGTCGTGGTGGGCGTGGCTACAGTACCGCCTCTCGGCGGGCGATTACTGTAGCCTCACCATGTCTTGTCTCCTTAATGGGGCGTCTCCTTCGAGGAGGATGGCAAGCCGGCTATGGGGAGCCGGCTCTCTCTCTCTGGCCGACTGGGAGGAGGTGTGGCCGCCTTCGGGCGTCTCTCTGCCCGAAGGGACCCACCGCCTCATGGGCCACGCTGGTGGCCCTTCGTGGATGGCGTCAGGGTCGCCGTGGCAACAGTGTCACGCCGGGCGGGTCGTGGTCACCCGTACGGTGCACTGTGCCGGTCGTGCTCCGGGTTTTGGGGGTGGCAGGCTTCGCTGTAGCCACGCCCCGCTTCATCATCGCTGGGTGGATGCAAACTTTGAGGGTACGGTCTTGACCACTTTATGGGAGCCGGCTTCTTGGAGTCGTCCTTCTTGCGGCCGCCTTCTCGAAGTCGGCCCTCCCATGGCTTTCTTCATGAGGGCAAAAGTTGGGCCGCCTCCCGAAGCCGGCCTGGATGACAGCCGGCAAAGGGAAGGCGGCCCTAGGTCTTGGGCTCTTGAGAGCTGGACGAGCTCGTAATTTTTTCTGGAGGGCCAGGGGAAGCCGGCTAGGCTACCCATGGCTATTTACTCCGACAGTAGTCCCCGAAGCTGATCGAGCTTCGAGGCGGACAGAGGGACGAGAAGCTTGGTCAGCTTCTCACCCTAAGGAGCCAGCTTTGCTCTTGCGTCTTGCAGGCAGGATGGTGTTTGACCCGCGTGCTGACTGCGGGCCCATCCGCGGGCCACGTGGCAGCGGAAGCCTGCCAGTGCACCCGCGTGAGGAATTTATGTATTAATAATCTTAAAAAATAATTAACTAAATATCACTTTCCAAATAAAAATGGCAGAAATTCTCGTGAGCGCTAAAGTTTCTGTTTTTTACAGCAAGATTAAAAAGACTTTCCCCAAGTCTTCCCAACGGTTCTACTTGGCACAAACACTAATTATACACAAAAAACACAACCAAAACAGAAGCTAGATAAAATATTTATTACTAAACAGGAGCAAAAATCAAGGACTAAAAATAAAATTGGGTTGCCTTCCAACAAGCGCTATCGTTTAACGCCCCTAGCTAGGCATAAAAGCAAGGATAGATCTAGGTATTTTTAGTTGGTAATTCTTTAATGAGACATCTATCACACTTAAGAGTTTATTTCCTTTTATCAATTATCAAACTTCTAGACACAAAATCGAAATAATCATTAGTAGCAAACGGTTCCTTAATGATAGCAACAGATTGGGATGAATACTTATAGATTTGAGATCCACAGTTTCCTTGCTAGAGGATTCACCCTTATTTTTAGGAACATACATAAGCTTGGTAATTTTAGTTGGAGGACTTGGAGTATTCTTTACGGACGAAAAAGCAGTTCCCAAGTTGGTAATGATACCCTCAAGTTTATCGATTCTAGTGGAGTCCTGATTTATACTTTCATTAACTATGGGTTCCTTCTCCTTAATGTTTTTCAAAGTGACTCCTACTTTAGATCCATATTGAGTAATTTGGTTCTGGATCTTTTTATCTAAATTTTCAATTAACTCTACGGTAGCAACTTTATTTTCAATAATTTCAAGTTTTTGCATTACATGCTCCAAAGTTAGCATAGTTCCATTAACCAAAAGAGGGGGTGAGCCAAACAAATCTATCGTAGCAGTATAGGAATCAAAAGTGTGGATACCCAAGAAATTCCCTCCGGTAATGGTATCAAGGACATATTTGTGCCAAGGAGTAGTGCCTACATAAAAATTGCGGAGAAGAACGGAAGTAGATTGCTTTCTGGTAGATCTATTTTGAGCATTGCAAATTCTGTACCAAGCGTCTTTTAGATTTTCTCCTTCCCTTTGCTTAAAATTAAGAACTTCATTTTCGGGAGATAATGGAGAAGATAGGGGACTAGCCATAACGACAAGCAAGCAATCCAACACACAATCAAACAAGAGACGGACAAAAGGAGGTAGATAGAGAAAGAGAAGGAGGATGGAGAGAGAGGGCGAATAAAACGGCAAGGGTGAAGTGGGGGAGATGAAAACGAGAGGCAAATGGCAAATAATGTAATGTGGGAGATAAGGGTTTGTGATGGGTACTTGGTATGTTGACTTTTGCGTAGACTCCCCCGCAACGGCGACAGAAATCCTTCTTGCTACCTCTTAAGCACTGCGTTGGTTTTCCCTTGAAGAGGACAGGGTGATGCAGCAAAGTAGCGTAAGTATTTCCCTCGGTTTTTGAGAACCAAGGTATCAATCCAGTAGGAGGCCATGCACGAGTCCCTCGCACCTACACAAACAAATAAAATCCTTGCAACCAACGCAATAAAGGGGTTGTCAATCCCTTCATGGTCACTTACGAAAGTGAGATCTGATTAGTATGATAAGATAATATTTTTGGTATTTTTATGATAAAGATGAAAAGTAAATAAAGCAAAAAAAAACTGAAAAGGAAATAGCTTGTTGATGGAAGATTAATATGATGGAGAATAGACTCGGGGGGCATAGTTTTCACTAGTGGCTTCTCTCGATAGCATAAGTATTATGGTGGCTAAACAAATTAATGTTGAGCAATTGACAGAATTGAGCATAGTTATGAGAATATCTAGGTATGATCATGTATATAGGCATCACGTCCGAGACAAGTAGACCGACTCCTGCCTGCATCTACTACTATTACTCGACACATCGACTGCTATCCAGCATGCATCTAGAGTATTAAGTTCAAAAGAACAGAGTAACGCTTTAAGCAAGATGACATGCTGTAGAGGGATAAACTCATGCAATATGATATAAACCCCATCTTGTTATCCTTGATGGCAACAATACAATACATGCCTTGCTGCCCCTACTGTCACTGGGAAAGGACACCGCAAGATTGAACCCAAAGCTAAGCACTTATCCCATTGTAAGAAAGATCATTCAAGTAGGCCAAACCAAACTGATAATTCGAAGAGACTTGCAAAGTTAACCAATCATACATAAAAGAATTTAGAGAAGATTCAAATATTGTTCATAGATAAACTTGATCATAAACCCACAATTCATCGGTCTCAACAAACACACCACAAAAGAAGATTACATCGAATAGATCTCCACAAGAGAGGGGGAGAACTTTGTATTGAGATCCAAAAAGAGAGAAGAAGCCATCTAGCTAATAACTATGGACCCGAAGGTCTGAAGTAAACTACTCACACTTCATCGGAGAGGCTATGGTGTTGATGTAGAAGCCCTCCATGATTGATGCCCCCTCCGGCAGAGCTCCAGAAAAGGACCCAAGATGGGATCTCACGGGTACAGAAAGTTATGACGGTGGAATTAGGGTTTTGGCTCCATCTCTGGTAGTTTGGGGGTACGTAGGTATATATAGGAGGAAGAAGTACGTCGGTGGAGCAATGTGGGCCCCATGAGGGTGGAGGGCGCGCCTGGGGGGTAGGCACGCCCCCCTACCTCGTGCTCATTCCGTTTGGACTCCGTTTGATATTCTTTTTCTGTGAAACTCTGAAATAGGCAAAAAACAGCAATTCTGGGTTGGGCCTCCGGTTAATAGGTTAGTCCCAAAAATAATATAAAAGTTTATAATAAAGCCCAATAATGTCCAAAACTGGATATAATATAGCATGGAACAATAAAAAATTATAGATACGTCGGAGACGTATCACTGCATCAGACAATCGCCTAGAGCCGAACCCTTGGAATGCGGCCAGACTCCTTAGATTCTATGCCTAGAGCCGAACTATTTGTTCGTCTCCTTCTCCCTGTTGTTTCCTTTATTTTTTTCCTCTCTTTTCGTTCTTCCTTTTTTTCTAAGCCTTAAAGCTTTCGCACGGCTAAACCGTGCACCTGTGATGTACACATCCTCAAACATGTACGTCCATTATACCCGGGGGCTTCCCGGACAGAAACTTATTCTTATTTTCTAAGCATCAAGCTCATCACATATGCATTTTTCCTGTATGTACCTTTTCTTCGCCATTATATGCATCGATATGACTTAAGTTTTGGCCAAGCTGGGTTGCCTGGCTCCTGTGCTTATGCCCTACGTTCCCGTTAGTTCGGCTAGGGCATAAAGGGAGCACCTCTACGATTGTTACTGCCGGGTCATCTGGATGTGTACCTCAGATTGGGTGAAGCCGAAAGCTAGCGTTCTTAAGGGAATATTCGGTCGGTGGATTAAAGATGTTTTTGCATTCACCCCACGGTGAACCCCCAGATGTTACGTATACTGCGATTTTTTCCAATCACAGTTTGGACATGCATTTTAACGCATGCACACCCAGGGAAAGGAACCCTTAACGGAACTATTCTCTCTGGAAGATGTTTCTTACAATCATAATGTAATATAACATAACTAGCCGGATACAAATTGTCTGTTCAAGCAACTGTGACCCCTATGCCTGGTTTCCATGCATACCCCGGTCTATTTTACCGCTCAGGTATTCGGAAACACTCCACACCTTCGGGTCCAGAGGTCGAAGCGAAAAGGTCTGCCATGATAATGGTTTTACAATTTAGCTAGAGTTACATATGTCCAGGAAAGTACATAGTCACTTGGACTCAAAAATTTCCTCCTCTATATTGTCAGCAGACTGTCTAACTTACAATTCTGCTGGGAATACTTGGCGGCTACTTCTACTTGGTCATATACCAAATTAACAGGAACTTATTTTCCATCTGACCCTAGAGGTCCGACCCGAGCCATATGATTCGGATCAAGCTTGGTATACCGTGTTTTCACCATGGCCCAGGCTTCTCGTGCACCTTCCCGGCAGGCCGATATCTTCCACAATCGAAAGCGCCGCTGCGCTCCCTTGAATAGTTGTATAAGCTCCTCCATCTTTCCTGGAGGGGAGGCGGATGGCCATAGGGCCTTGGCAACACTTCGCATCGCCTGCCGAGCCTGCTCGTGCACTTGCGACAGCTCTTGTAGCAGATCGCTCGAGAATTCGGACATCTCCTCTTCGGGACGACCGGTCAGCATACCTGC
Source organism: Triticum monococcum (assembly GCA_034509565.1). NCBI lineage: Eukaryota > Viridiplantae > Streptophyta > Magnoliopsida > Poales > Poaceae > Triticum > Triticum monococcum. The sequence goes on along the minus strand of CM067846.1, from coordinate 144,641,855 downwards.
AGACATAACTTTGTCAGTCCCCTCTATCTCCGAATTATTCGATGGTAAGTTCGACCACATACTTAATAAGCCGCCTCGCAGCCTTTTATTATCCTTTACGGAGTCAGCCAGCTGGGCCCGTACATCTTTCAGTTCCTCGCCCAGTTGGGTATTGGAATCCTGGAGCTTGTTTTTCTCCTCCACGACTCATGTTAGCACACGCTCGTCTACGGCTAGTAGTTTCAGTTGCTCTTGTAGTTTCTCTAATGATCCTATTAAGAGGTGAGCAACCGTGTTAGCATTATTGGTATACCATTACGTTTTCTTGATGGAGGGGAACATTACCAGGAGACGCCTTCCTGGATTTCTCCAGTTCGGCATTGGCAACAGTTAGCTGGGTCCGATACTTTTCTAGTTCCTGAGATAACAGGCTGTTCTTCTCCGTAAGTGCCTGATTATACAATGATCCTTAAATTGGTTGTATCAACTGCTTTAAGTCTCGGTGGCTACTGGTGTATGATTATTAAATCTACACTTACCTACATATCCTTCAGATGCTGGTCCGTGGCTCTGGCAAGCCCATCCCGAGCAGCTCGGATGTATGCATCGGCCGAGTTAAAGGCATCAAACGCCTCCTTTGAAAAGCCGGGGTCATGAAGAGCGGCCCTCCGACGATGATGATTCATGGCGCTCTCCACTTCAGAGTTCATGACGGACATATCGTCTGAATCCTCTGTGGAAGGACAGTTCGGCGCCACTCCCGTGTCAGCCCCCGTCCTTAGGGCAGGGTTCGGAACCTGACTAGTGGAGGCACGTCCGGCCGGATCCCCAAACACAGTCCGGCGGATACTTTTCCTAATAGAATGCGGCGAATGGCATCATGATTTGATGTGGCGATCATAAGATGTATTCTTGAAAAGAAAGCCTTACCTCTTTGACGAGGGTTATGCCATGTTATCATTTGCCTTCCTCTTTGAAGATATGCTCGGTGCAGGCGCCGTTCTCCTCGGAGACGCTTCTGGTGCACGTTGTGGCGTCGAGCGCCTCCCCTTTGGAACACGAAATAGTGTGGTGGGTGAGGCATAGTAAGGAAACTCTTTCGAAGAAGGTGTCTTTTAAATTACTCACATGCGAAGCAGGGAGGAGACTGTAACATCCCAAATTTTCAATTTGGAATGTTATACACTAGATCATCATGCATATCATATTTTCTTGCATTTTGTCGATCCTAGAAATTTCACGCAACTCAAGGACCCTCGGAGAGAGTTGGAGATTTCGTTATTTTCATATTTGAGTTCTCTCAAACTTTGAAAAGAGGATCATTGGTTTTGTCGGAGTTTATTGCCTTTTATTTGGAAAGGGAAAAATGCGTGTTTTCAAAAATTGCATTTTATGCCCGGAGAAAAGTTCATTTTGTTCGACTCGTTTTTAGGAGTCGGGGAAAATTTACTTTAGAAGTTTTGGAGTTCGTTTAGTTCTCTTTTCTTTTGTTTTTTCTGCGCGCGTAACCGATTTAAAAAAATTCCAGCACGCCTGGGCCAAGGCCCAAGCCGCCGGCCGGGCCTCTCCCTCCCGCGCGCCGCGCGCCTGGCGCAGGCAGGCCGCCGCCGCCGCCCTAGGAGTCCTAGTAGGACTCGGTTTGTTTGTTTTTTGGACTCCCTCTCCTTCTCTTATTTCTTGCCCCCTCCCCCAAGCAATCCTCTCCCCCTCACATATATAAATACCAACACCCCCCCCCCTCTAAAACCCCACACCAACCCAAGCCCTCCACCGCCGCCGCCGCCCTGCATCACCGCCGCCGCCGCCCTTGTGCATCGTTGCTGCCGCCCAACGCCGCCGTTCGCCGGAGCCCCTCGCCGGAACCTCGCCGAGGTAGCCGTGCCGCGTCTCTCCTATCCCCTCGGTTCGGTTTTTCTTATAAACCGTTCCGATTCTTTTCTTCTCTTCCAATTCATTTTCTTTCCGGTTCTTTTCTAAACCGTTCCGGTTTTCTAGATCGGTTTTTCGTTTCGGTTTTCTTTTCCGAAACCCTAGATCGGATTCGTTTTCTTTTCCGATTTAGTTGCCTAGAGACCGTTCGCCGGACCGTTCGTTCTAACGAACGTGATCACCGGATTCTTCTAGGTTAACGAACGTCCGTTCGTTTAACCGTTCTTCTTTTTCTTCTCGTCGGATTTATTCCGCGATCGCGATCTCAGATCCGATCTTCGTTCTAGTTTATTTTCTCGCTTGTTTATCGGAATCAGGTGATTCAAGCGCCTGGAGTTTCGTTTCGAAACCGACGTTCCGACTAATCAACTTAAACCAGCTTTTGCTACGGTAAAATTTGACCTAGTTTCAACTTGCTAGAACCGAGTTGTTTTCTTCCGCCGTTTGTTTTCAGTTTCTTTGTTCGGTTCTTTCTCTCTTTGCAACCGGAGTTCTTAAGTTGAACTTTCTGGTTCGATCTTTTGTTCGAGTTTTACCTGTGCATTAGATGAGTACTTATTGTATGCTTGTTGTTTGTCTGCGATAGATTACCCGGATTGCGCCGCCTGTTACTTCGAATCTCTAGGACTCGCGGATCATCAGCAAGGCAAGTAACACATTGATCATACCTTTTCTACAACCCAGTTTTATTGCATTAGATCAATCCTCACACATTGCATGATTAGGATCTAATTAAATTGTGGGATGGGAAGTAGATGAGGTAGTACCTATTACCTGTTTATTATGAAACCTTTGGGAGTTACTTCTACGTTAGCTTATTATGCCATGCTATGCTAGTAGACGTGGATTGGGTGAGTGATATCCATGACAGATGTGAGTGTGATAATTTTAAGGGTTTATCTAAGGTGGCAACTTAAATACACATCTGGGTGGATTGAGGCACCTGATGTCTATCAGGACTTGCCTGTTTTCTTTTGGACCTCCACCCAGGCTCAAAGGGATCATAAGATCTTTCATGCTAAATACTTACGTGTGCAGCCACAAGCCATTATGGGCTCTGGCATAGTTTACTAAGTCGTGCGAACTCTTACAAGGTAGACTAGCAGATGTAGGGGAAAGTAGGTGTACCGGTCTATCCATCGTAAGGTGCTAGCGCTTCTAAAAGACTGTGTCTTGGTCATCCGTTTCTCAAACACCAGTAGTGCGAGAAATCCAACGGAGGCGATCGAGTCTTGTGGGGAAAAGTGCACAAACCTCTGCAGAGTGTAATAAACTAATCATGATTAGCCGTGTCCCCGGTTATGGACATCTTGAGTATCTAGTACTTGAATATCATGTGAATCTCATCATGTTACTTCTAATTAATATTGTTGGGTTTTAATTGTTCACTTAATTGGGATTGAGAATGCTGTCAACCATTCTCGATGTTTAACAACCACCATGATAGTTAAATAAATTTATTCCTTTGCAGTAGGGAAAACTGGCTTTACGCAAAACAGTAACCATAGAGCTTTCCACCTTCCAAATATGCATATAGTATAGTTGTTTCATTCCATTACTCTCTATGTGTTACCTTGCCAGCATATTCCATGTGCTGACCCGTTTCGGGCTGCAACGTTAATGTTGCAGACTTTTCAGACAATGAGTATAGTGCTTTTAGGTCGTGGTTCTATACTCAGTGATGCCGTTGGAGTTGATGGACCCATTTACCTTCCAAGTCTTCCGTTGTTATCGATATTAGATGGCCTTAAGCATTTTTATTGTAATAAGTTCTCTTTGAGACACCGATGTAATAAGTGTGTGATTGCCACTCTGCTATAAATCCTTCGAAGTACTGTGTGGTGTCAGCATTACTGATCCAGGGATGACACCGGAGCACAGTAGACTTGATCCATTAGGGTCGGGTCGCTACATAGATGGTATCAGAGCACACGCTGACTGTAGGACATGACCACTAAGTTAAAGCCATAGATCACTATTCTCTCCTCATTTTCTAACTCCTCATCTTTTCTACTCTTTAGGATGAAGGACGCGAAGATTAAGTACGCTCAACCGGATGAAGGCACGCCTTTTGGATTTCACTTGAAGGAAGTCACCAAGTACCTAAACATTGGATTACCAAGTTTCACGGGAACTTTCAACGCCACTTTGCCTGAAGAGGAGCGCTGGAAGATTCAAGCACACGTTCCGGGAAGGACATTCGCGCCAATCACGAAGCCCATAGATAGTGTTTTCAATGCACCAACCTGGAGTCTAGGAAAGAGCATGGCAGCCCATATCACCATAGGACGCATTGGAGAAGTTTATCAAGAAGACCTCAAGGACACTATCTACCAGATTTGCGGACGCCGAGATGAACAATGGGAGTTAGTCACCACCAAGAAGGATAGATCCATTGCAGCATTTATCCAGGAGTTAAACCAGCACATTCGACGCCATGAGAACCAGATGTGCAATGATATGATAGAGTTGAAGAATGCGAAGGCAAGGATCATCGAGCTAGAAGGGGAACTGAAGGCTACATGCAAGGACTACATGGACGAGATCGTAGCTCTAGCAAGACACAACGTCGATCTTAAGCAGGAGATTGAAGAACTCAAGAGGGAGTTAGCATCCAAGAAGGAAGACATGTACGTCGCATGTCCGGACAACTACATCATCATCGACGACACCGATTCGGATCCAAGTGAACCCGACTTTGTAGACGAAGCTGGAGCGGACATCATGGAGTCTTCCACCGGTTCAAATTTCTAGATGACCACCAAATATTAGTAGTATTTCCCCCATGTAAACATTATAGTTCGAGCACTTTTGCGATAGCTAGATCGATTGTAAGCCCTTGTTAGATTGAATGAAGTGATTTTGTGTGAATTTGCTCATGTGCATTGGGGTAGTGTTTTCTCCTTAGACCTCATTCTATTCTTATACCTCTTCTTTTCTAAACCCTCAGATGCCTCCAAGACGTGACAATGGATTTCCACCGGAGCTCACTCAATTGATCCAGCAGCAGAATCAATTGATGCAGATGTTAGTTCAGAACCAGCACAACAACAACAACAACAACCCACCACCACCACCACCACCTGTTGACCACTTAGCCCGTTTCCTTAGGCTAAATCCGCCGGTGTTTTCTAGTAGCACCGAGCCGATAGTAGCAGACGATTGGCTCCGCAAGATAGGAAGGGAGTTGACCACTGTAGGATGCACAGATGGTGAGAAAGTGAAGTTTGCCGCACATCAGTTAGAAGGACCCGCGGCAGCATGGTGGGAGAATTTCACAGCCACCTTCCCAGTTGACACCGTCACATGGGATCAGTTTCAGCAAGCTTTCTGCACTGCACATGTTTCAGCAGGAGCTATGGCCATGAAGAAGCGTGAGTTTCGCAACTTACGCCAAGGAGGAAGGACAGTTGGCCAGTATGTTGACGATTTCAGCAAGTTAGCACGTTATGCCCCAGATGACGTTGCTACGGATGCGACTAAGCAGGAGAAGTTTCTGGAAGGACTGAATGATGAGTTGAGCATGCAGTTGATGGTAGGAAGTTTCAACAACTACCAGGAGTTGGTAGATCGTGCCATCATGATTGAAGGGAAGCAACAGCAGATTGAGAACCGCAAGAGGAAGTATGGACAGGGGAAGTATAACTCTGGAGCCCAGCAGAAGCCCCGTTTTACCCCTAAATCGGGATTTTAGTTTCAGCATACCCATGGAGGAAGTAGTTCGCACAACCACAATGGCCACAAGAATGGAAATGGGAATGGAGGAAGCAACGGCCAGAATCGGACCATCCCATCAACCCCAGCCAAGAGAGACCTGAGTCAAGTCACCTGTTTCAAGTGTTCCAAGACCGGACATTATGCCAATGAATGTCCTGAAGGCCAGAATGGAAATGGCAATAAAAGCTCAGGGAAGAAGCCGAATCCTTTTAATAGGGGCCAGGTGAACCACGTTAACGTGGAGGAGGTTGAAGATCAGCCTGATGCAGTAATCGGCAAGTTTTTGGTTAAGTCATTTACCGCACTCGTTCTTTTCGATACTGGTGCATCACATTCATACATATCAAGGGGATTTGTGGAAAAATATAGCCTGCCCACTAGGATTCTTAAAACACCTATGCTAGTAAGTTCGCCAGGAGCAGAATACATGGCCAGTCAAGGATGTTTTCAAGTGCCATTAAGCGTAGGAAGGCATGTTTTCCCAACAAATTTAATCATTCTGGAATCCCAAGGTTTGGATGAAATTCTCGATATGGATTGGCTGTCGATGTATGGAGGACACATCGATTGTGCTAGTAAGTCAATTTTGCTCACAACACCAGAAGGAAAAAGAATCAAGTATGTATCCCGGCATGTGCCAAATAGGACACAAGTAAATTGCCTAACAGGAGTTGTGCAGGAGGAAGTACCAGTGGTAAAGGATTTTCTGGATGTATTTCCAGAAGAGTTGCCAGGCATGCCACTGGATAGAGACATTGAGTTTTTGATCGAGTTATTGCCAGGTACAGGCCCAATATCAAAGAGACCATACAGGATGCCAGCAAAGGATTTGGTAGAAATTAAGAATCAGATTAAGGAGTTATTGGAGAAAGGTTACATACACCCAAGTTCTTCGCCTTGGGGATCACCCGTACTTCTAGTGGAGAAGAAGGATGGATCATTAAGGATGGTTGTTGATTATCGTGGATTGAATGAAGTAACCATCAAGAACAAGTACCCACTGCCAATGATAAATGATCTGTTTGATCGTTTGCAAGGAGCTAAAGTGTTTTCCAAGATCGATTTGCGATCAGGGTACCACCAGTTGAAGATTCGAGAGCAGGACATACCTAAGACAGCATTCACCACAAGATATGGACTGTATGAGTATACCGTTATGTCATTTGGATTGACTAACGCGCCTGCCTATTTTATGAACCTGATGAACAAAGTGTTTATGGAGTTTTTGGATAAGTTCGTCGTAGTGTTCATTAATGATATCCTGGTTTATTCGAAGAATGAAGAAGAGCATAAGGAACATTTGCGTTTGGTTTTGGAGAAACTAAGGGAACATCAGTTATATGCCAAATTTAGCAAATGTGAGTTTTTGTTGAAAGAAGTAGGATTCCTCGGACACGTTATATCCGGAGCAGGGATAGCAGTTGACCCCACAAAGGTTGAGACCGTAACCGAATGGGAAGCACCAACGACAGTTGGAGAGATCCGGAGTTTTCTTGGACTCGCAGGATACTACCGGAGATTCATTGAGAACTTTTCAAAGATTGCGAAGCCTATGACGGAGTTGTTGAAGAAGGATACCAAGTTCAATTGGACTGAGGAGTGTGAGGCTAGTTTCCAGGAGTTGAAGAAACGATTGGTTACCTCACCAATGTTGATTTTGCCAGATCAGACCAAGGATTATGAGGTGTATTGCGACGCTTCACGTCGAGGACTTGGAGCAGTGCTTATGCAGGAAGGTAGAGTTGTTTCGTATGCTTCACGACAACTGAAGCCTCATGAGTTGAATTATGCCACGCATGATTTGAAGTTAGCAGCCGTAGTGCATGTATTGAAGACATGGAGACATTTCCTCATTGGAAATCATTGTGAGGTGTACACGGATCACAAGAGTTTGAAGTACATTTTCACGCAGAAGGAGTTGAATCTAAGACAAAGGAGATGGTTGGAACTCATCAAGGATTACGATATGAGATTGCAGTACCATCCCGGTAAAGCTAATGTAGTAGCAGACGCATTGAGCCATAAGAGCCATGTAAATATGTTGATGATGGGAGAAATACCCAAGGAGTTAGCAGAAAACCTTCGTGAACTAAGTTTAGAGATAGTTCCGAAAGGCTATGTAGCAGCATTGGAGATTCAGTCCACATTGATGGATAAAATCAGAGAAGCTCAGAAATCTGACAAGGAAATTGCTTCTATAAAGGAGAAACTAAGCAAAGGAAAAGCAAAGGGATTTTGTGAGGATGAGCACGATACCCTATGGTTTGAGGACCGTGTTTATGTGCCAAATGACCCGGAGATCAGGAAGTTGATTCTGCAAGAGGCACATGATTCACCATATTCAATTCACCCAGGAAATACCAAGATGTATTTGGATTTGAAGGAAACATTCTGGTGGACCGGAATGAAGAAGGATATTGCAGCATATGTAGCAGTTTGTGACGTATGTCATAGAGTAAAGGCAGAGCATCAGAAGCCAGCCGGATTGTTGCAACCATTGCCGATACCCGAATGGAAGTGGGATAAGATAGGCATGGATTTTATCACAGGACTACCCAGGACGAAGGCAGGATATGACTCGATATGGGTAGTAGTTGATCGTTTGACGAAGGTAGCACATTTCATTCCAGTTAAGACCACTTACACCAGTGCTAAGTTGGCAAAGATATACATGACTAGGATCATTTGTTTGCATGGAGTTCCAAGGAGTATTGTATCAGATAGAGGAACCCAATTTACCTCAAAGTTTTGGAATCAGTTGCATGAAACTTTAGGAACCAGGCTAGAGTTCAGCATCGCTTTTCATCCGCAGACAGATGGACAGACTGAGAGAGTCAATCAGATTTTGGAAGATATGCTGAGAGCTTGTGCACTAGATTATGGATCTAGTTGGGACGATAACTTGCCGTATGCGGAGTTTTCATATAACAACAGTTACCAAACCAGTTTGAAGATGGCACCTTTCGAAGCTTTATACGGAAGGAGGTGCAGGACACCGTTGTCATGGGATGAAGTTGGAGACCATCAGTTGTTTGGACTCGATCTGATTAAAGAGTCTGAACAGAAGGTGAAGTTGATACGTGATAGGCTCAAGGTAGCCCAGTCCAGGCAGAAGAGCTACGCAGATTCAAAATGCAAGGAGACAGTTTACGAAACCGGAGACAGGGTGTATCTCCGAGTATCCCCGCTACGAGGAGTTAAGCATTTTGGAGTTAAGGGAAAATTAGCACCACGTTTCGTTGGACCTTATAAGATCTTGCAACGTATGGGAGAAGACGCGTATAAGTTGGAATTACCAGAGGGACTGTCAGGAGTTCATGACGTATTCCATGTTTCTCAGCTAAAGAAATGTCACGCCGATATGGCGGAGGTACCGTTAAGAGATACAGTGCCGCTTGAAGTGATTCAGTTGAAGGACGACTTAACGTATGAAGAGAAGCCAGTCAAGATTCTCGAGTTTGCCAGCAGAGTTACCCGCAGTAAGGTTATCAAGTTTTGCAAAGTTCAGTGGAACCACCACTCAGAGGATGAAGCCACCTGGGAGAGAGAAGAAGATTTGCTCAAGGACCACCCTCACCTATTTTCTAGCCAACCCGAATCTCGAGGGCGAGATTCATCTTAAGGGGGGTAGGTTTGTAACATCCCAAATTTTCAATTTGGAATGTTATACACTAGATCATCATGCATATCATATTTTCTTGCATTTTGTCGATCCTAGAAATTTCACGCAACTCAAGGACCCTCGGAGAGAGTTGGAGATTTCGTTATTTTCATATTTGAGTTCTCTCAAACTTTGAAAAGAGGATCATTGGTTTTGTCAGAGTTTATTGCCTTTTATTTGGATAGGGAAAATGTGTGTTTTCAAAAATTGCATTTTAGGCCCGGAGAAAAGTTCATTTTGTTCGACTCATTTTTAGGAGTCGGGGAAAATTTACTTTAGAAGTTTTGGAGTTCGTTTAGTTCTCTTTTCTTTTGTTTTTTCTGCGCGCATAACCGATTTAAAAAAAATTCCAGCGCGCCTGGGCCAAGGCCCAAGCCGCCGGCCGGGCCTCTCCCTCCCGCGCGCCGCGCGCCTGGCGCAGGCAGGCCGCCGCCGCCGCCCTAGGAGTCCTAGTAGGACTCGGTTTTTTTTAGACTCCCTCTCCTTCTCTTATTTCTTGCCCCCTCCCCCAAGCAATCCTCTCCCCCTCACCTATATAAATACCAACACCCCCCCCCCCCCGCTCTAAAACCCCACACCAACCCAAGCCCTCCACCGCCGCCGCCGCCCTGCGTCACCGCCGCCGCCGCCCTTGTGCATCGTTGCCGCCGCCCAACGCCGCCGTTCGCCGGAGCCCCTCGCCGGAACCTCGCCGAGGTAGCCACGCCGCGTCTCTCCTATCCCCTCGGTTCGGTTTTTCTTATAAACTGTTCCGATTCTTTTCTTCTCTTCCGATTCGTGTTCTTTCCGGTTCTTTTCTAAACCGTTCCAGTTTTCTAGATTGATTTTTTGTTTCGGTTTTCTTTTCCGAAACCCTAGATCGGATTCGTTTTCTTTTCCGATTTAGTTGCCTAGAGACCGTTCGCCGGACCGTTCGTTCTAACGAACGTGATCACCGGATTCTTCTAGGTTAACGAACGTCCGTTCGTTTAACCGTTCTTCTTTTTCTTCTTGTCGGATTTATTCCGCGATCGCGATCTCAGATCCGATCTTCGTTCTAGTTTATTTTCTCGCTCGTTTATCGGAATCAGGTGATTCAAGCGCCTGGAGTTTCATTTCAAAACCGCCGTTCCAACTAATCAACTTAAACCAGCTTTTGCTATGGTAAAATTTGACCTAGTTTCAACTTGCTAAAACCGAGTTGTTTTCTTCCGCCGTTTGTTTTCGGTTTCTTTGTTCAGTTCTTTCTCTCTTTGCAACCGGAGTTCTTAAGTTGAACTTTCTAGTTCGATCTTTTGTTCGAGTTTTACCTGTGCATTAGATGAGTACTTATTGTATGCTTGTTGTTTGTCTGCGATAGATTACCCGGATTGCGCCGCCTGTTACTTCGAATCTCTAGGACTCGCGGATCATCAGCAAGGCAAGTAACACTTTGATCATACCTTTTCTACAACCCAGTTTTATTGCATTAGATCAATCCTCACACATTGCATGATTAGGATCTAATTAAATTGTGGGATGGGAAGTAGATGAGGTAGTACCTATTACCTGTTTATTATGAAACCTTTGGGAGTTACTTCTATGTTTGCTAATTATGACATGCTATGCTAGTAGACGTGGATTGGGTGAGTGATATCCATGACAGTTGTGAGTGTGATAATTTTAAGGGTTTATCTAAGGTGGCAACTTAAATACACATCTGGGTGGATTGAGGCACCTGATGTCTATCAGGACTTGCCTGTTTTCTTTTGGACCTCCACCCAGGCTCAAAGGGATCATAAGATCTTTCATGCTAAATACTTACGTGTGCAGCCACAAGCCATTATGGGCTCTGGCATAGTTGACTAAGTCGTGCGAACTCTTACAGGGTAGACTAGCAGATGTAGGGGAAAGTAGGTGTACCGGTCTATCCATCGTAAGGTGCTAGCGCTTCTGAAAGACTGTGTCTTGGTCATCCGTTTCTCAAACACCAGTAGTGCGAGAAATCCAACGGAGGCGATCGAGTCTTGTGGGGAAAAGTGCGCAAACCTCTGCAGAGTGTAATAAAGTAATCATGATTAGCCATGTCCCCGGTTATGGACATCTTGAGTATCTAGTACTTGAATATCATGTGAATCTCATCATGTTACTTCTAATTAATATTGTTGGGTTTTAATTGTTCACTTAATTGGGATTGAGAATGCTGTCAAACATTCTCGATGTTTAACAACCACCATGATAGTTAAATAAATTTATTCCTTTGTAGTAGGGAAAAACTGGCTTTACGCAAAACAGTAACCATAGAGCTTTCCACCAGCCAAATATGCATATAGTACAGCTGTTTCATTCCATTACTCTCTATGTGTTACCTTGCCAGCATATTCCATGTGCTGACCCATTTCGGGCTGCAACGTTAATGTTGCAGACTTTTCAGAGGACGTGTAAAGTGCTTTTAGGTCGTGGTTCTATACTCAGTGATGCCGTTGTAATTGATGGACCCATTTACCTTCCAAGTCTTCCACTGTTATCGATATTAGGTGGCCTTAAGCCATTTTTATTGTAATAAGTTCTCTTTGAGACACCGATGTAATAAGTGTGTGATTGCCACTCTGCTATAAATCCTTCGAAGTACTGTGTGGTGTCAGCATTACTGATCCAGGGATGACACCGGAGCACAGTAGACTTGATCCATTCGGGTCGGGTCGCTACAGAGACTGGGGTAATCGGTGATGATGGGTACTTCATACCATCGTAACTCGTCTGATAGAATACTCCATCCTCGAGCTCCACAAATATGTCCGGATCTTCTTCGAATCCGGGGTCAAGGTCCCGGTTGTGACCCTCTGGCTGGGGAGTGGGGCTATGGATCCCCTCGATAGCCTTCTGCCATTCCTGTAGCGAGTGGATAGGTTACTGTCCATCGAAAATGATTCAGGGAGAGGAGTAAAATGGTGGGATTGGAGCTTACCCAGCTAGGAGGATTATACATGGAAAATCCATCTCGACATTGGAGACGAGTGAACTCCTCCTTCTCCCCTTTGTACAGTTCGGCCAATATTTTGACCAAAGCAGCGGGGGGTTTCGGACCCTTCTGACCGCGGCGTGAGGCGTCATCTTCCCCATTATAGTGCCACATAGGAAGCCATCTGTATTGGAGTGGTTGGACCCCCCCCCCCCCACTATGGAGATCGCCATTACCTCGATTATTGACAATCCGGACTGGGCAAGCATCTTAATCTTGCCCATCAATTGACTGACTTCTGCGCTATCCTCCTCCTCGAGGCTCTGAGGATGCCAGTTATGGCGTTTCTTCAACGTAGCGCTTGAAAAATCAGGGAGGCCCATTTGTACTGGGTCAGGAAGAGAGATGTCTTCAATATAGAACCATTCGGAAGGCCACTCTTCGGAAGCCTTCTTCGGCGTGCCGGATAGGTATCCGGTCCCGGTGATACACCACACTTCGTCTTCTCCCACTTTGAATATTGACCCCCTTGATTACGAGGGACGAGGCAGAATAGTTTTCTCCATAATTCAAAATGGGCCTCGCAGCCTAGGAATAGCTCGCATAGAGCAACATAACCCACGATGTGCAGGATGGAGGCGGGAGTGAAACTATGCAGTTGGAGGCCATAATACTCCAGAAGTCCTCTGGGGAAGGGATGGATTGAAAATCCGACGCCTCTTAGCAAGAAGGGAACGAATCATACTCGTTCCCCCCTGGACGGATTGGGGAAGTTCTCCGCCCGAACCCCGCCATTGAAGGACGTCAGCCCTGCTCGTATGGGGACTAGATCCGCGGGAGGAAGAAAGCCCTATTTTTGCAGCTTCGACAGCTGATTGTGAGATACGGAGCATCTCTCCCAATCACCCTTTTCGGAGCCATGGGGACGAGAGTAAGAGCTGGGAGCGTTAGCCATGTTGGGGTGGTTCTGCTTAGCAAGCTTTGAGGATTTTTCCACGGGGTGTGGAATGGATCTGAGATCTATTATCCTTAAATAGGCACCTCTTTTGTATGGTCGGGGTGGTATGTGCAAAAATACCCCGACCTCTCGTATTCACTTGCCACGTGGAAGCTGAAGTCAGGAAGGCGTGGAAGCCGAGGGGTACGACATTAAATGGAAAGCTGAATACATCACTTTGAAGTCATTGAAGGAGGAACCCGCCTTGCAATGCCAAAGACTATCTGCACGCCGGACACCTCGTCATTGAAGTCTGGTTCAGGGGCTACTAAGGGAGTCCTGGACTAAGGGTCCTCGGGCGTCCGACCTATTGGACATAGGCCGGACTGATGGGTTGTGGAGATACGAAGACCGAAGACTCTACCCGTGTCCGGATAGGACTCTCCGTGGCATGGAAGGCAAGCTTGGCGTCCAAATATGAAGATTTCTTCCTCTGTAACCGACCTTATGTAACCCTAGATGCCTCCAGTGTCCATATAAACCGGAGGGCTAGGTCCGTAGACAGATATCCTCATAATCATAGTTAGACAGGTTAGACTTTTAGGGTTTAGCCATTACGATCTCGTGGTAGATCAACTCTTGTAATACTCATATTCATCAAGATCAATCAAGCATGAAGTAGGGTATTACCTCCATAGAGAGGGCCCGAACCTGGGTAAACATTATGTCCCCTCTCTCCTGTTACCATCGACCTCAGACGCACAGTTCGGGACCCCCTACCCGAGATCCGTCGGTTTGGACACCGACACCGGCCCCCACCCAATTCGAATTGGGCTTGGGGGTGCGCCCTCCACCTGGCCGCCTCCTCCTCTCTCCCACTAAGGCTCAATAAGACCCATTGACTCCCCGGGGGGTTCCGGTAACCTCCCGGTACTCCGGTAAATGCCCGAACTCATCCGGAATCATTCCAGTGTCCAAACATAGCCTTCCAATATATTGATCTTTATGTCTCGACCATTTCGAGACTCCTCGTCATGTCTGTGAACACATCCGGGACTCCGAACTACCTTTGGTACATCAAAACACACAAACTCATAATACCGACCGTCATCAAACGTTAAGCGTGCGGACCCTACGGGTTCGAGAACTATGTAGACATGGCCGAGACTCACTTCCGGTCAATAACCAATAGCGGAACCTGGATGCTCATATTGGTTCCTACATATTCTACGAAGATCTTTATCGGTCAAACTGCATAACAACATACATTGTTCCCTTTGTCATCGGTATGTTACTTGCCCGAGATTCGATCGCCGGTATCTCAATACCTAGTTCAATGTCGTTACCAGGAAGCCTCTTTAATCGTTCCGTAATGCAACATCCCGCAACTAACTTATTAGTCACATTGCTTGCAAGGCTTATAGTGATGTGCATTACCAAGAGGGCCCAGAGATACCTCTCCGATACACGGAGTGACAAATCCTAATCTCGATCTATGCCAACTCAACAGACACCATCAGAGACACCTGTAGAGCATCTTTATAGTCACCCAGTTACGTTGTGACGTTTGATAGCACACTAAGTGTTCCTCCGGTATTCGGGAGTTGCATAATCTCATAGTCACAGGAACATGTATAAGTTATGAAGAAAGTAATATTAATAAACCAAATGATCATAGTGCTAAGCTAACGGATGGGTCAAGTCAATCACATCATTTTCTAATGATGTGATCCCGCTCATCAAATGACAACTCATGTCTATGGTTAGGAAAATTAACCATCTTTGATTAACGAGCTAGTCAAGTAGAGGCATACTAGTGACACTCTATTTGTCTATGTATTCATACATTTACTAAGTTTCTGGTTAATACAATTCTAGCATGAATAATAAACATTTAACATGATATAAGGAAATATAAATAACAACTTTATTATTGCCTCTGGGCATATTTCCTTCAGTCTCCCACTTGCACGAGAGTCAATAATCTAGATTACACAGTAATGATTCTAACACCCATGGAGTCTTGGTGTTGATCATGTTTTGCTCATGGGACAGGCTTAGTGAACGGGTCTACAACATTCAAATCCGTATGTATCTTGCAAATTTCTATGTCTCCCTCCTTGACTTGATCGCGGATGGAATTGAAGCGTCTCTTAATGTGCTTGGTTCTCTTGTGAAATCTGGATTCCTTTGCCAAGTCAATTACACCAGTATTGTCACAAAAGATTTTCATTAGACCCGATGCACTAGGTATGACACCTAGATCGGATATGAACTCCTTCATCCAGACTCCTTCATTTGCTGCTTCCGAAGCAGCTATGTACTCCGCTTCACACGTAGATCCCGCCATGACGCTCTGCTTGGAACCGCACCAACTGACAGCTCCACCATTCAATAAAAAACATGTATCCAGTTTGTGACTTAGAGTCATACGGATCAGTGTCAAAGCTTGTATCAATGTAACCGCTTACGACGAGCTCTTTGTCACCTCCATAAACGAGAAACATATCCTTAGTCCTTTTCAGGTATTTCAGGATATTCTTAACCGTTGTCCAGTGATCCACTCCTGGATTACTTTGGTACCTCCCTACTAAACTGATAGCAAGGCACACATCAGGTCTGGTACAGAGCATTGCATACATGGTAGAACCTATGGCTGAAGCATAGGGAATGACTTTCATTTTCTCTCTATCTTCTGCAATGGTCCGGCATTGAGTCTTACTCAACTTCACACCTTGTAACACAGGTGATACGTCTCTGTCATATCTATATTTTTTTATTGTTCTATGCCAATATTCTACAACTTTCATATACTTTTGGCAACTTTTTATACTATTTTTGGGACTAACATATTGATCGAGTGCCCGGTGCCAGTTCCTATTTGTTGCATGTTTTTTGTTTCGCAGAATATCTATATCAAATGGGGTCCAAACGGGATAAAAATGACGGAGATTTTTTTGGAATATATATGATTTTTGGGAAGAAAAATCCACGCCATACGGTGCCCGAGGGAGGCACGAGGCAGGGGGCGCGCCCCACCCCCCTGGGCGCGCCCTTGACCCTCGTGTCCACCCCGTAAGGCGGTTGGTGCCCTTCTTTCGCCGCAAGAAAGCTAATATCCAGATAGAGATCATGCTAAAATTTCAACCCAATCAGAGTTACGGGTCTCCGGAAATATAAGAAACGGTGAAAGGGTAGAATCGGAGAACGCAGAAACAGAGAGACAAATCCAATCTCGGAGGGGCTCTCGCCCCTCCCATGCCATGGAGACCAAGGACCAGAGGGGAAACCCTTCTCCCATCTAGGGAGGAGGTCAAGGAAGAAGAAGAAGGAGGGGGGCTCTCTCCCCCTCGATTCCGGTGGCACCGGAGTGCCACCGGGGGCCATCATCATCACCGCAATCTTCACCAACAACTTCACCGCCATCATCACCAACTCTTCCCCCCTCTATGCAGTGGTGTAACCCCTCTTTTACCCGCTGTAATCTCTACTTAAACATGGTGCTCAACACTATATGTTATTTCCCAATGATGTATGGCTATCCTATGATGTTTGAGTAGATCCGTTTTGTCCTATGGGTTATTTGATGATCATGATTGGTTTGAGTTGCATGTTTTATTATTGGTGTTGTCCTATGGTGCTATCCGTGTCACGCAAGCGTGAGGGATTCCTGATGTAGGGTTTGCAATATGTTCATGATTTGCTTATGGTGGGTGGCGTGAGTGACAGAAGCACAGACCCGAGTAAGTAGGTTGTTTGCGTATGGGATAAAGAGGACTTGATACTTTAATGCTATGGTTGGGTTTTACCTTAATGATGTTTAGTAGTTGCGGATGCTTGCTAGAGTTCCAATCATAAGTTCATATGATCCAAGTAGAGAATGTATGTTAGCTTATGCCTCTCCCTCATATAAAATTGCAATAATGATTACCGGTCTAGTTATCGATTGCCTAGGGACAAATAACTTTCTCGTAACAACAAGCTCTCTACTAAAACTAACTTAGTTGTGTCTTTATCTAAACAGCCCCTACTTTTTATTTATGTAATCTTTATTATCTTGCAAACCTATCCAACAACATCTACAAAGTACTTCTAGTTTCATACTTGTTCTAGGTAAAGCGAACATCAAGCGTGTGTAGAGTTGTATCGGTGATCGATAGAACTTGAGGGAATATTTGTTCTGCCTTTAGATCCTCATTGGGTTCGACACTCTTACTTATCGAAAACTGTTGCGATCCCCTATACTTGTGGGTTATCAACAGGCAAGAACCCTTTCTTTGCTTGATCCATTTTGAACTTCTTCAAAACTTTATCTAGGTATGTGCTTTGTGAAAGTCCAATTAAGCGTCTTAATCTATCTCTATAGATATTGATGCCCAATATATAAGCAGCTTCACCGAGGTATTTCATTGAAAAG
Source organism: Triticum monococcum (assembly GCA_034509565.1). NCBI lineage: Eukaryota > Viridiplantae > Streptophyta > Magnoliopsida > Poales > Poaceae > Triticum > Triticum monococcum. The sequence continues at coordinate 144,624,295 of CM067846.1, read as the reverse complement.
TTCTTATTCAAGTATCCCTTTATGCTATTCGGAATTCAGTATCATTTCCAATCAACAATATGTCATCCACATATAATATCAGAAATGCTACAGATCTCCCACTCACTTTCTTGTAAATACAAGCTTCTCCAAAACTCTGTATAAAACCATATGCTTTGATCACACTATCAAAGTGTATATTCCAACTCCGAGAGGCTTGCACCAGTCCATAAATGGATCGCTAGAGCTTGCACACTTTGTTAGCACCATTTGGATCGACAAAACCTTCTGGTTGCATCATAAACAACTCTTCTTTAAGATATTCATTAAGGAATGCAGTTTTGACATCCATTTGCCAAATTTCATAATCATAAAATGCAGCAATTGCTAACATGATTCGGACAGACTTAAGCATCGCTATCGGTGAGAAGGTCTCATCATAGTCAACTCCTTGAACTTGTCAAAAACCTTTCGCAACAAGTCGAGCTTTGTAGACAGTAACATTACCGTCAGCGTCAGTATTCTTCTTGAAAATCCATTTATTCTCTATGGCTTGCCGATCATCGGGCAAGTCAACCAAAGTCCACACTTTGTTCTCATACATGGATCCCATCTCAGATTTCATGGCCTCAAGCCATTTTGCGGAATCTGGGCTCATCATCGCTTCGGCATAGTTCATAGGTTCGTCATGGTCAAGTAACATGACCTCCAGAACAGGATTAACGTACCACTCTGGTGCGGATCTTACTCTGGTTGACCTACAAGGTTCGGTAGTAACTTTATCAGAAGTTTCATGATCATCATCATTAGCTTCCTCACTAATTGGTGTAGGAATCACTGGAACTGATTTCTGTGATGAACTACTTTCCAATAAGGGAGCAGGTACAATTACCTCATCAAGTTCTACTTTCCTCCCACTCACTTCTTTCGAGAGAAACTCCTTCTCTAGAAAGGATCCATTCTTAGCAACGAATATCTTGCCTTCGGATCTATGATAGAAGGTGCACCCAACAGTCTCCTTTGGGTATCCTATGAAAACACATTTCTCTGATTTGGGTTCGAGTTTATCAGGTTGAAGCTTTTTCACATAAGCATCGCAGCCCCAAACTTTATGAAACGACAACTTGGGTTTCTTGCCAAACCACAGTTCATAAGGTGTTGTCTCAACAGATTTCGATGGTGCCCTATTTAATGTGAATGCAGCCATCCCTAAAGCATAACCCCAAAATGATAGCGGTAAATTAGTAAGAGATATCATAGATCTCACCATATCTAATAAAGTGCGGTTACGACGTTCGGACACACCGTTATGCTGTGGTGTTCCAGGTGGCGTGAGTTGCGAAACTATTCCGCATTGTTTCAAATGAAGACCAAACTCGTAACTCAAATATTCTCCTCCACGATCAGATCGTAGAAACTTTATTTTCTTGTTAGAATGATTTTCCACTTCACTCTGAAATTCTTCGAACTTTTCAAATGTTTCAGACTTATGTTTCATCAAGTAGATACACCCATATCTACTCAAATCATGTGTGAAGGTCAAAAAATAACGATACCCGCCATGAGCATCAACACTCATCGGTTTGCATACATCAGTATGTATTATTCCCAATAAGTCTGTTGCTCGCTCCATTGTTCTGGAGAACGGAGTCTTAGTCATCTTGCCCATGAGGCATGGTTCGCAAGCATCAAGTGATTACGAAAGCCCATCAGCATGGAGTTTCTTCATGCGCTTTATACCAATATGACCTAAACGGTAGTGCCACAAATAAGTTGCACTATCATTATTAAACTTATATCTTTTGGCTTCAATACTATGAATATGTGTATCACTACTATCAAGATTTAGTAAAAATAGAACACTCATCAAGGGCGCATGACCATAAAAGATATTACTCATATAAATAGAACAACCATTATTCTCTGATTTAAATGAATAACCGTCTCGCATCAAACAAGATCCGGATATAATGTTCATGCTTAACGCTGGCACCAAATAACAATTATTCAGGTCTAAAACTAATCCCGAAGGTAGATGTAGATGTAGCGTGCCGACGACGATCACATAGACTTTGGAACCATTTCCCACGCGCATCGTCACCTCGTCCTTAGCCAATCTTCGCTTAATCCGTAGCCCCTGTTTCGAGTTGCAAATATTAGCAACAGAACTAGTATCAAATACCCAGGCGTTACTGTGAGCATTAGTAAGGCACACATCAATAACATGTATTACAAATATACCTTTCACTTTGCCATCCTTCTTATTCGCCAAATACTTGGGGCAGTTCCGCTTCTAGTGACCAGTCCCTTTGCAGTAGAAGCACTCAGTGTCAGGCTTAGGTCCAGATCTGGGCTTCTTCACTTGAGCAGCAACTTGCTTGTCGTTCTTCTTGAAGTTCCCCTTCTTCCTTTTCCCTTCTTCTTGAAACTGGTGGTTTTATTGACCATCAACACCTGATGCTCCTTCTTAATTTCTACCTCCGCAGCCTTTAGCATCGCGAAGAGCTCGGGAATTGTCTTATCCATCCCTTGCATATTATAGTTCATCACAAAGCTTTTGTAGCTTGGTGGCAGTGATTGAAGAACTCTGTCAATGACACTATCAACCGGAAGATTAACTCCCAGCTGAGTCAAGTGATTGTGGTACCTAGACATCCTGAGTATGTGTTCACTGACAGAACTATTCTCCTCCATTTTGCAGCTGTATAACTTATTGGAGACTTCATATCTCTCAATTCAGGCATTTGCTTGAAATATTAACTTCAACTCCTGGAACATCTCATATGCTCCATGATGTTCAAAACGTCGTTGAAGTCTCGGTTCTAAGCTGTAAAGCATGGCACACTGAACTATCGAGTAGTCATCAACTTTGCTCTACCAGGCGCTCATGACATCTGGAGTTGCTCCTGCAGTGGGTTTGGCACCTAGCGGTGCTTCCAGGACGTAATTCTTCTGTGCAGCAATGAGGATAATCCTCAAGTTACAGACCCAGTCCGTGTAATTGCTATCATCATCTTTCAACTTAGCTTTCTCAAGGAACGCATTAAAATTCAACGGAACAACAGCACGGGCCATCTATCTACAACAACATAGACATGCAAAATACTATCAGGTACTAAGTTCATGATAAATTAAAGTTCAATTAATCATATTACTTAAGAACTCCCACTTAGATAGACATCTCTCTAATCATCTAAGTGATCGCGCGATCCATATCAACTAAACCATGTCCAATCATCATGTGAGATGGAGTAGTTTTCAATGCTGAACATCACTATGTTGATCATATCTACTATATGATTCACGCTCGACCTTTCGGTCTCAGTGTTCCGAGGCCATATCTGCATATGCTAGGCTCGTCAAGTTTAACCCGAGTATTCTGCCTGTGCAAAACTGGCTTGCACCCGTTGTATGTGAATGTAGAGCTTATCACACCCGATCATCATATGGTGTCTCGGCATGACGAACTATAGCAACTGTGCATACTCATGGAGAATGCTTATACCTTGAAATTTAGTGAGAGATCATCTTATAATGCTACCGCCGAACTAAGCAAAATAAGATGCATAAAGGATAAACATCACATGCAATCAATATAAGTGATATGATATGGCCATCATCATCTTGTGCCTTTGGTCTCCATACAATAAAATTTAGCATCATCTCTTGACCATATCACATCACAACATGCCCTGCAAAAACAAGTTAGACGTCCTCTACTTTGTTGTTGCAAGTTTTACGTGGCTGCTACGGGTTTTAGTAAGAACCATTTACCTACGCATCAAAAACCACAACGTGGTATAGTGATTGCTTTTTGATATTCAGAAAGAACCCTGTTCATTGAATCCGGTTCAACTAAAGTTGGAGAAACAAACACCCACTAGCCACCTGTGTGCGAAGCACATCGGTAGAACCAGTCTCGCGTAAGTGTACGCGTAATGTCGGTCTGAGCCGCTTCATCCAACAATACCATTGAATTAAGAATCAACTAGTGACGGCAAGCAATATGTATATACCCACGCCCACAACTAATTTGTGTTCTACTCGTGCTTATAACATCTACGCATAGACCTAGCTCGGATGCCACTATTGGGGAATGCAGTATTTCAAAATTTTCCTACGATCATGCAAGATCTATGTAGGAGATGCATAGCAACGAGAAGGGAAGAGTATGTCTACGTACCTTCATAGACCGAAAGCGGAAGCATTATGATATGTGGTTGATGTAGTCGAACGTCTTTGCGATCCAACCGATCAAGTACCGAATGCACGGCACCTCCGCGATCTGCACACGTTGAGCTCGGTGACGTCCCTCGTACTCTTGATCCAGTTGAGGCCGAGGGAGAGTTTCGTCAGCACGACGGTGTGATGACGGTGATGATGAAGTTACCGACGCAGAGCTTCGCCTAAGCACTACAACAATATGACCGAGGTGGAATTCTATGGATGGGGGCACCGCACACTGCTAAGACAACTGTCAACTTCTGTGTCTATGGGGTGCACCCCTCCCCCGTATATAAAGGAGTGGAGGAGGGGAGGGCCGGCCCTCATAGGGCGCGCCCAAGGGGGGAGTCCTACTCCCAGTAGGAGTAGGTTTCCCCCCTTTCTAGTAGGAGTAGGAGAAGAAGGAAAAGGGAGAGAGAGGGAAGGAAAGGGGGGCACCCAATTCCGATTGGGCTTTGGGGGGGCGCCCTCCACCTGGTCGCCTCCTCCTCTCTCCCACTAAGGCCCAATAAGGCCCATTGACTCCCCGGGGGGTCCGGTAACCTCCCGGTACTCCGGTAAATGCGCGAACTCATCCGGAACCATTCCGGTGTCCAAACATAGCCTTCCAATATATCGACCTTTATGTCTCAACCATTTTGAGACTCCTCGTCATGTCCGTGATCACATCCTTGACTCCGAACTACCTTCGGTACATCAAAACACATAAACTCATAATACCGATCGTAATCGAACGTTAAGCGTGCGGACCCTACGGGTTCTAGAACTATGTAGACATGACCGAGACTCACTTCTGGTCAATAACCAATAGCGAAACCTAGATGCTCATATTGGTTCCTACATATTCGAGGAAGATCTTTATCAGTCAAACCGCATAACAACATACGTTGTTCCCTTTGCCATCGGTATGTTACTTGCCCGAGATTCGATCGTCGGTATCTCAATACCTATTTCAATGTCGTTACCGGCAAGTATCTTTACTCGTTTCGTAATGCAACATCCCGCAACTAACTTATTAGTCACATTGCTTGCAAGGCTTATAGTGATGTGCATTACCGAGAGGGCCCAGAGATACCTCTCCGATACACGGAGTGACAAATCCTAATCTCGATCTATGCCAACTCAACAAACACCATCGGAGACACCTGTAGAGCATCTTTATAGTCACCCAGTTATGTTGTGACGTTTGATAGCACACTAAGTGTTCCTCCGGTATTCAGGAGTTGCATAATCTCATAGTCATAGTCAATCATAGTGCTAAGCTAACAGATGGGTCAAGTCAATCATATCATGTATAAGTTATGAAGAAAGCAATAGCAATAAACCAAACGATCATAGTGCTAAGCTAACGGATGGGTCAAGTCAATCACATCATTCTCTAATGATGTGATCCCGTTCATCAAATGATAACTCGTGTCTATGGTTAGGAAACTTAACCATGTTTGATTAATGAGCTAGTCAAGTATAGGCATACTAGTGACACTCTGTTTGTCTATGTATTCACACATGCACTAAGTTTTCGGTTAATACAATTATAGCATGAATAATACAAATTTATCATGATATAAGGAAATATAAATAATAACTTTATTATTGCCTCTAGGGCACATTTCCTTCAGAGGCGAGGCGGGCGGCGGCGGAGGAGGAGCGCACGTGTACAGCTCATATTCCCAAGCTCCCAATAGCAAGTGATGGAGCAGCCCTTATAAAGAGGTCTCACTCTTCTTACTGTAGCAGTATGGTACTAAACTTTCCACACTTTCCACCACTTGCCGTACACATGCATGGGCCTTAGAGATTAATCAGGGATTATTGTCTTATATAGACCTAAGCCCATCCATAATCCAACAACTGCTTCCATTTTCTCCAGCCATTTTCCTTAAATTTAAACGAATTTGCTAATATGCAGGTGCCTGAAACATTTCCACATGTCTGTCGATTTTCTGCCTCGCCCGAGGCCGAAGGTGTGGGCGGCGTGAGGTGAGTCGACCCTGACGAGGCCGAGCCAGGACCTCGTCGAAGATGAGGAAAATGCTGGGAGCACTAGCGAGCTATGACGTCTGAGGTAGAGGCGAGGAAGCCGATTGAATAGTGCGGGTGTGGAGGCCGTCACGCTGAAACATGAGGTTAGGGGGTTTGGAGTGTGGAGCGGTGAGTCAGTGGGGTAGGTGTATGGGGCGAGGCAAGTCGAAGGGTATGCGAGGGTTGGATCGGATCATGGCTTCATGAAGAAGTTGGTTGCGAGCAAGAAGACTACTTGCGAACTGTTGGATGCAGGTCCAACGAACAGTAAAAAAAAGGTAACCAACATGTATCATTTTCCCAGACACTTGAGACTTAGCGCCTGTTCGGCGGCTGTCCGCGGAGCGAAGCGGGTGGAGCGCCCTTTTACCAGCTCCTTGATTTATAACTGGATCGTCACGCCGCTCCGGCGCAGAGCCGCGGAGCTGAGGGAGTCCGAATGCGTTCTTAGTCACTTCCAATTTAAACTTCTCACATTTTTTACGAGTTAAAAGCATGAGCATTCCTATAACTGTAATTGCACGCATGATCGTCTCCCTGCTGCATAGCCGTGCGGTAATTGAACCCATGATCAACTAAGTATGACTTCTCATCTCTCTGCACTGGATCGAGTCTGATTCTTCCCCCAACAAGTTGCACCCAGTGTTTGATACCAAGATCAAGCCATTACAAATCAAAAAATATCCAGCCGAGTCCACATTGCTAACATGGGGTAATAAGCAGGTTGCAGCTACGATAAAGTCAAAACATAGGGTTCTTTTTTTTGGGAAAGCCCTCGGGCTAATTTACTCATTATTTGATTTGTTTTTGCAAGAAATCCTCAGGGTCAATTTATTATTCATACAACAACAACAACGACGACAATAACAACAACAACAACAATAGGAAACATCGATAATATCGACATTTCCTATTTGTCGCTCTGTGCAGCGTAGTGTCGGCTGCGCGCGTTTACGGCGCCTTAAGGATCATGTGTGCCAGGCCGGCCCATTAATAGTTATGTTCACTATTTTTCGTATGCTTGCTTTGAATACATTTTCAATAACGTTCGTTGTGTAAAAATATTCTTGAAATATTAAAATTTCTTTGTGCAATTTTATTAAAAAACGCATAAACCATTCAAAAGAGTGTTCTTGTCATTTTAAGTTGTCTGCCCGTTTAAAAATATGGTCTTGACATGTTCTAAGTATGCTCATGAAAATGTAAAACATTGCTCACATAATTCGTCAAAAATGTTTGCACCATCCAAGCAATTGCCTGTGACATTAAAATAAATGTTCATAACACATAGCAAAATTGTTACATTTAAATCAAATGTTCATACACACTTACGAAATGTCCACACGTCTCACAAAAATATTCATCATGTGTTTAAAATATTCATTGTGTATTAAAAATGTTCAGTGTCTATTTAAAAAATGTTCGACTTGTATTTGGATAAACATTCACCGTGTATTTGGAAAATATTTGACGTGTATATGAAACATGTTCAACTTTTTTTAGGGGACGAAACATGTTTAACTTGTCTACTAAAAACATACCCATAAGCGGGCGAAAGGTTTAGCCCGACCCACTCGGGCTTCGCTAAAGACCAAGCAACAGAGTTGACAGCCCATTTAGCCAATCTCACAGAGCTAAAAACCAAGCAACTGAACGGGCCGGCCCTATTTAGCCAGGATTTTCACGAGGAACCTTCTAGAGGTCTTGGTCTGGGTTGTTCTTTGGTTTTCTTCGTTCTATTTTTCCCGTAGCGGTCTTTTAGATTTACTAGCAAAAGGGCCCATGCGTTGCAACGGAAGTAAAAAAATACCACACTCTCTTAATTTTTTAAAAATGGTATATAATCTGAGTATTTGTAGCTACGGCCCAAACAAAGATGATCTTTGCCTACAAAAGCGCAAGTTCAAGATTCCACATGTCTTCTATTTAAACATGGCTTGCATGTAGATTTAATACGTACAAAGAAACGAGCAAGTGATCTTCAATTTTGTCTTCAATCCTGATTTTGCTGAGATGTTCATCTACATTCCGGATCAGTACCGATATGAAAGAAAGACGAATAATGCACTATTGATTGAGATTGCACCATAGATAGTATTTTTAGTGGTTAACAGGTTAAATAACATTATATTCAGATTCTATATATTTTTCTAATCAAATTCTATATATATTATGTTAAATTTAGATTTATGGTTTAGAAGGTATGAGTATTCTAAAAAACATTTGATATGTATTGGGGGTTTAATGTTAAAAACATTAGGGGGTTTTCTATAAAATAACATGACGGACTAATAATACATGTTTCTTTTATTAGTAGGTATAGATTTATTATTTATTTATAAAAAAGGTTTATTAAGTATTTTTGAAGAAAATAAAAATGTTGGCATTTAGAATTTTCAAGAAAATAACAAATGTTTGGTTTTCATAAAATATTTACATTTTTAAAAAATGTTGTTTTTAAAAGAAATTTCCAGATTTTGCAGAAATTTTTGAATTTTTATTATAAAAATAAATATATGTCATGTTTTCTCTAAAATAAGAAAATCCTAAAGAAAATTAAAAAACAAAGCATGGACCGGCCCACTAAGCGCATGACCTTTTCTAGAGTCACGTGTAATTTTATTCAAACTTGACAACCATTACGAGTACAAATGCTTTGGATCATAAACCTAAGAAATTACATAATGACTCATGCTTTTTAAGAATTACAATGAAATCTTTTGAAGCTTATTCTTTGTGGTGACAGTCCTTGCAACATGAATTACTACCCATGCTTCAGTAAAGATAACACGGCCAGTCTGAAGTCGCAACACCACCATCTGTATACCTGCATGAACTTGACTACCTTGAATGGTTTTTGAAGCTCTATGAGCCGCCCACCATCTAAAAACATGGGAAGTTGTGAGCGTGGAACGTGCTTGTGCAGCGGACGACCCCTAGTAATGTAGGTCGTCAAACCACAAAATCTTCATCAAGATGTCAGATAAGCACACCAAACCACAACAAAGCTACCAGGCACTAATATGAACTCATCATATCTATATGAACGCATCCGCAAAGACAAAAATCCAACTTCTGTAAGATTGGACCTGCGTACACTTCTCTCGCTTTGTGATGCTACCTAATAAGGCATCATCACAAATAGAAGAACCAAAATAACTTTATTCTCTCACCCGGATTGCACCCTACGCAAGAACAGAAAGTTGGTCCATTTTCTTCAGTCTGCAAGCCCAGGAGGCCCATTTAAGAAAGCAACAGACTTGTGTGTCTCATTAAACACGCATCGTTTTATTTATTTTTATTTTAAACACGCATCGTCGATCCACATCGTCAGACACGAGCAAACCCACCTCCACCTTCTGCCTCCCACCTCTCCGGCGAGATCTCCCTCCTCCCCGCGCCGCAGCCAGCCATGGACGCCGTGGACTCCGTGGTCGACCCGCTCCGGGAGTTCGCCAAGGACAGCGTCCGCCTCGTCAAGCGCTGCCACAAGCCCGACCGAAAGGGTAAGGACCCGGCGATCTCCTACGGCGCGTCGGATCCGCCGCCGCGGCGGTCTTAGTTCCGGCCCAGATCTGACACCGTATGGTTTGCTGGCGTCTGCAGAGTTCACCAAGGTGGCCATTCGGACGGCCATCGGGTTCGTCGTCATGGGCTTCGTCGGGTTCTTCGTCAAGCTCATCTTCATCCCCATCAACAACATCATCGTCGGGTCCGGCTGATCTCGTCTCCGCAGGTACTTCTTCGCTCCCCGCACCCCCCTCCGATCCGGGATCTGCCTTCTTCGTGGGCAATTCTGCGCGTCCGTTGTCCGGATACGTGTCTGTGGACGTTGTGCGTGAGATTCGCCGTCGTGAAACTCTCCCTCGTGGTATGGCATCGTAGATCTGTGAGATCGAATGGGTTACTTGGCAGAACTGACTCCAAATATGTTTGTTCTGTTCGTCTCTATTAGGTAGTGTGATTGATACAATGGTCCTATGTTTGGATGAGAATTGTCATTTTGGTTCGTTTTCACTAGGGTGCCGTGGTTTTGAGATAATTACCCACTGGATTGACTCTAGTGGCTTCCGTGATTTCCATTTTTGTGTGCTAGAGTCGTTACTTGGTTTGGAGCCGATTTTTGGGCTCTAGCCTCTCACAAGTTACAACGTTTACCTTACCAGCATTGAAGCCTAGAGGTGCGAGTTACTTGGTTTGAGGAGCCTGGCTGGGTCGTTATTTCGTAACCGGTCACTGACCGGGCCATCTGCCTGGACGTATAGGGGGGCATTTGAGGGGCCCGGCTGTAGATGCCCTAGCCCCTAAGGGAGCCACTATAAGTTGTATATGCATCAGCTCCTTCTGTGTCAAATGTTTCATTGTAACAGCCAGTGCAAACTTGAACAATGTGTGCTTATATTTAACTATCAATACACTGGTAGTTATTTTCTTTATTCAATATACTCAATTCTTGATGAAATTAAATGCCTCTATTTGTGCCCTTTTTTTGTTTGCCTGCGTTTAGAAGTGCAAACTTCCAAGCTAATATCCTTTAAGCGGTTGGTTTGATCTGCTTTAGAGGCTTACTGTAGTTTTCATAATTTACGCTGTTTTGATCATCTTGACAATGTTTCATTCAGTGACCTGCTCTACCCTATATAAAATTGCAAGGTAGAACCATGGTGATGATAAGTTAGGCTTGTGTGCCTGCATGCGGAAGCAGTATTTTATGCACCAGGTCCTTTTAAATTACCATATGCTAATATTTTCAAGTATTCATGTGATCAGTCAATGACATCCATCTGATATATCAGAAGAATGTTTGCCTCCTTATATTTGCATTTTAATTTGTGAGTGTGTCTGATTCAGGATTCAGAAAACATGTGATCATACATTGTTGAACTACATATGTCTGAACAAACTAAACTTTGCAACTTCTGATGGAATATAAGACTGAAATATGCCAAATATTTTTGTTTGATAACCTGCAAATTATTTAAGTCGAATTTATAGCAAATATACTCTAAACCTTGAATCCTGGCCTTAACACTAAGAAAAGTTAGTCACGAGCCCAACATTTTCATGATAGAAGCTGATTGTCAACCATTCGAGTTGGTTAGGCTTCATTGCATTTTGCTTGCTATTCCAAGAGGGCTGCTTTCATCACTTATGAAATTGCAATGACTTTTGTCCTTGAACATTAAACGTATCACCCAGCTTTGTATTTGATCAATTGGTATGGTATGTTTAATTCTGAGGACGTGTGGAGTTCACAATCTGTATGCAATATTACTTAATGAATTGCGATCCATGTGCATATCATTACAATCTTGGCATCATCGTTGTGCGTCACACAAGTAATATCATTGGCTTGATGTGCCTGCTGCAACCCCTAGTCGCACCTGCTAGATGTTTTTTTCCTTCTGCTCCTGGTGAATTATTTTGCTATATTGACATGGTGACCGGTCTAAGGTTTTCTGTTGCTCTTTCCACAGGTGAGGGGCCGCAGGACGAGAGGATGGTGTCCATTCATGGAGGCGGCGCTGGTTTTCTTATCCTCGTACCTTAAAGCAATTCATTTAGGACTTCATTGTAGAGGACAGTTCCCTTGCGTTTTCGTTTGAAACAGTTGTATTGCTAGACCTGGAGCAGTTTTGAACCTGATACCGGCTAGACCGTAATATCAAGCAGTGAATGACAAGAATTGAAACCCTATCATTTCCTCTCAGGTGCATTTTGCTATGATGTCTTGACCTTCATACTTTCATAAACCTCTATGCGTAATTATCTAGAAGGAAATCGCTATGTGTATGTCATAGCATGTACGTACTAGCCAGGAGCCTGAGGTAGTTGAAATATTACTTAAACATTTTAAATTAGATTTGAGGACCGCTAATAAATGGATCACCACCAGAGATATTAGATTTATTCATTGATTTGGTCGTATGTTGATGAACAAATACGATGGGTTCACACTGCCATGCTTAGAACTGTGAAGCAGCAGCAATCTGTGATTTAGTGGGGATTGCAGATGAAACGGTTTAACTTCAACAAAAATGTTGCTTGCATTGCCAAAGAAATGGCGTGAGACATCGAACAACGGCCCACGGACAAAAGTCAATCCATCGCTCAAAAAAGGGCAAGCCTCCTTTGGTTGCAGTTTTTTTTAAGAATTCTACTCCCTCCGTTCCTAAATATAAGTCTTTTAGAGATTTCTCTATGGATCACATACGGATGTCTGTATGTGGTTCATAGTGGAATCTCTCCAAAAACTTATACTCACTTCGTTTCTAAATATTTGTCTTTCTAGAGATTTCAACAAGTGACTACATACGGAGCAAAATGAGTGAATCTATACTAAAATATGTCTATATACATCTGTATGTGTAGTTCATTTGAAATCTTTAAAAAGACAAATATTTAGAAACGGAGGGAGTATATGATAGTAGGATTTTCAAAGGGAAAAAAAAAATCCTTTGGAGCCCTTTGGTTTGTTGGAACGGATTTCTATTCCTATGTATAGGATAGGAACCAATTTTTTACATTTTTTTAAAAAATAGCCTCAATGAAAAAATCTTATCATATGCACCGAATGACATCTCACTTCTACATGTTATCTCACTCCATATAATTTTCATGTTCCCATGTCTTATACTATGAATCAGGAATAGGAAAATCATAGGAATGATGGTGTATTGGATGACCTATTGGAAAAGAGATGCCATTTGGTTCAAAGGATAAAAAAAAAATCATTAGATGTGAGCTAATGTTTTTCTTTGTTTGAGAGGATAAGAACCAATCCTATATAGGAATAAGAAACCATTCCTTTAAACCAAAAGGCTCTGAAGGAAAATTTCCTATAGGAATTCCATCCTATAGAATTCCTACAAAACAGTAATCAGAATCAGTCTTCCATAAAAATTAAACACCACATGTCAGTATGTCACCACCACAGATATTGTATGTAGACTTTTTGGCCCAAAGGAGACCTTTGTAAGTCCAAAAACAAGTAGTACAGATTTGTTAACTTATAAAAAACAAGTAGTATAGATTTGCTAATTAAAGAGTATAAAGCAGCAGCAATCTACTACTCCCTCCGTTCGGAATTACTTGTTTCAGAAATGGATATATCTAGAAAATACGTCTAGATACATCCATTTCTGAGACAAGTAATTCCGAACGAAGGGAGTATGATTTTGTGGAGATTGCGCAGGAAACAGTTTAACCTCAACAAAAATGGGCACTTGCATTGGCGTAGGGCCAGAAGGAATAAGACCATGACACATGGACAGATGAATGCATCATGTTTGCAGAGTTGAAATTCATTCCTTCGTTCAAAGAAGTTCAGAATCAATCCAGCCAGTACAAGTCATCACTGTGTAAGATAGTTTTGCTAGCAATCCACATAATCATAAATCCTGTAACAAGCCATGACTAAGATAGATAGTCATCACCACACTTGGAAGTCCAGATCCGCAGGTCAAGAAGTTACATGACAGCACGGAGACCAACAACCAAACTGGAAAAAAAAAGCACACACTGAGAGGCGGCAGCGCGGAGTTAGCGCTGGCTAGACACACTGAAGGAGGTGACCTTCATGGGGGTCGCGACGACCAGCGGCGCCTCAGGGCAGTCGCTCACGTCGTACTTCTCGTGCATGAAGCGACTGGCCACGATGGACTCGTCCTTGGGGATCACTTTGTAGCAGTAGCAACTCTTGAGCCCCTCCTGGTTCTTGTAGCACTCATGGTGGCTGTTCTTCACCTGGAGGAAGTTCCACACCACGCTGTACCTCCCCACGGTCGTCACGAGATGCCTCTCCTGCTTGCCGTTATCCGTGACCTGCGTAGTTACTAGAATGAGTGCTTGATACCAGATAGTAAATGCACACACATTGTTCAGTGCAGGCAGAAAATTTTCTCAATGCAAAAGGGATCGTTCAGGCTATTGTGATAGCTAGAAGAATGGCTTCGTTGCCATTTTGTTTATAGTGCAAGAATATTAGGTAATTTAAATGCAGCAGAGTCAACCATTACCCATCAACGAAGATAATGAAGCTCAAACATAGAACCACAGAACTGCAGCCAATGAAGCAACAAAAAATGCAGCCAGATTTCCTAACCATGCATAAGACCACAAATGTCTACCGTGTGTAAATATGCAAAAGAAGCTCAAACATTGAAACCTAGACAGTCTGTAGTTAACACAAAATATTAAACATATTAGACAGGGAAGATACAATGGTATTTGCAGTAGCTATAAATATTCTGCCATGTATGTAAACAAAATTTGACAGTGACAAGATTTCAATTTCTACAAAAAGTCAAACCGGCTTGTGGTCCTATATGCTAGTGCCAAAAATGGAGGTGATATGACTCAAGAGTACACACTAGCATATGCCTTGCCATGTAATCGATACATCAATTATTTCATAGCCAATATGGCAATATCAACAAATAAATGACCTGCACAAATATACAATCATATAGCATACATGACCTATAAAAGTAAAAAATTAAGTAAACATAAAGGTAGAAATCCAAAACATGACGAGGAGAAGCAACAAAATAGAATCTAGCACCATGTGTGATCGAAAACCTTCTACAGAATTACTATGCCCATAAGATGTGGAGTAGACCTCACAAATTGGTGGTTACTAATATTCAAGATACCAAGAAATGTCACTTTCAGTCATCTGATCACTGATCCGTCCCAACTTAAATGCAACATAGCATTTATATACCAGACCACAAATAGGTAAATTTGATCAAGTCTTCATGTAATGCAACAATAAGTAAATTTGAGCAGGAATTCACAGTAGGAGAAGAGGTAAGATGTACTGACCCATGAAAACCTGCCCTCACGGAACTTGCTGTTGTCCCCTGCAAGATGAGAGTGGAGTGGGCTGAGCTTGAGCAGTCTTGGTGCAGCAATTCGGTTCCCCATTCTTCCACCAAACCCTGTCTTCTCCTTCCCATCCTTGTCAATGAAAATGGTGCATATGAGTACCAGATAGGTATCAGTGGTTCCCAGTATCCACTTCCCATCATATGTCACATCCACATGAGTAATTGGTGAACCCAGCCCTGGGAAGGCTGTCTTCGCCATCCTCATAGAGCTCTTTGAGTACAAACGAATTTTCCCATCCAACGAGCCTACCACGATGGACCCGTCACCAGTTGATGCAAAGCACTGGAAGTTTGTTCCCCTGGAGAACTGATGCCCCTGGGTCCATTCCAACACTGGGGACTCCATCGAACTAGCCAAGTTCTGCACAATTCCATGCCTATCCCTCATATCCCACCGGCACAACCGGTTGTCATCTAGTCCCAGGAATGTGGATTCAGACGCATCCATCTGTGCGCCCTTGCTATCATTAGTGATATCCCTCATGTTAATGTCAGCTCCATCCTTCCCGAACTTCCATTGTGAGACCACCTTCCCTGTCTCAATGTCAAGCTGATGCACCCCCTTGGCATGTGGCTTCCCATCAGTTGCTGGGCTCATCAGGAGCATGTTAGTCTCAGCACGCATCAGAAGTGCTTTCTTTGGTGTGGTGAAGTTTGTTCCCCCTCCAGAGATCTTCACAGAGACACCCTTCCCGTGTATGCCGTGCTCAAAGTTCTTGACCACGTGAATGCCTGAATCACCAACAAGGAAGCTGTTGTCAAGAGCACCCAGCGCGAGGCTCTGTATGTTACCATCACCCTCCTCCACAGGCTCCTCAAATTCCCTGAAATCCTCCATCAGAGGTCTCAGCATCGGGCTCCGTGCAGGCATCGGGCTGCCCTTGGGGCCTGGCGAGAAAGCATCACTGGCGTCCTCCCAGATGGACTCATCGCCACACTCTGGGCGCGCCCACGCAGCAAACTCCTTCCCAAACACCTTGGCGCGGCCGTCGTCGGTGGCCTCGACGCCGTAGCTGTTCTCGAACAGGCAGCTCTGGTACTTGGCGTTGAAGTCGCCGTAGCCGTCGGCGTGCAGGAACTTGAGCGCCCAGACGCCGTCGGCCACGAAGTCGACGCGCCGCTGCAAGGGAAAGGTCTTGAGCTGCAGCTCGGGCCCGACCTTGGCCCGGATCTTGGAGCCCACGACGAGGAACCACGGCCCGGTGGGCTCGTCGTCGTCGTCGGGGTCGGAGGCGCCCTCGCCTGAGCGGATGAACGACACGGCAGCGAGGCGGTCGGAGTTCACCCAGCGGGCGGCGGCCGTGGAGCCGCCTATGTGGAAGTACAGCTTGACCGCATTGACGGCGGAGGCGGAGGCGGAGGCGCCGGGGTTGGGGGCGGGGCTAGGGTTCGGGGAGATGGGCTCGGAGTACTTGAGTTGGAGGTTGCGGAGGTGGTGGTCGATGTCGTCGACGACGGAGGCCGGGGTCGCCACCCTGGCGGCTCTGGAGGCTGAGATGGAGGCGGGGGGAGGGGTGGAGAAGTCGGAGGAGGCGTCGGAGGCGCGGGAGGAGGCGTCGTCGTCGTCGGAGTCGGAGAGGTCGTGGTCCTCCCGGCTGTGCGAGCCCCCCATGGCAGCGGCGGCGGTTAGGGTTTCGGCGAGGAGGTGGGTGGAAGGGGAGGGGGAGGGAATTTGAAATTTGGGAGAGGAGCGGAGGGGAGGGGAGCGGAGGAGGAGCGTGTACGGCGGAGATCTGGGGGAGACGGGTTGATAAACGTTGGGGAAATCAAACGGCAAGCACTGATTCAAACCTGCCTTTTGTCAAATTGGTCAGTACGGCACCACGTCAGATCCAAAGCTTTGTCCGAATATTTTAACGGGAATGCTAAAAATCGAGATAAACCCACCATTCGTCAATGAACTCGGGATATAAACACACTGTTGACACACGAACACGTCACGTGTACCCTCAACGCCGGGATGATGCACCGCAGCTCATGTCGAGGGAGACCCGACCGACAACGCGATACGCAAGACAGTCGGCGGGCGCTTTTGCAGACCCGAAACCCTGCACACCCAGGAGGGACCCCGTCAAGGATTGCGGCGGCTATGGGCTGGCCTAAGTCGATTCGCTCGCCCCTAAAGCCTCGGGATTCGCAGCTCTCAAACACGAAGAACAGCGAAGAACGAGATAGAAAAACGGTGGAGAGATAAAACATAGATGAAAAAGTAGTATATTGATTTGTTCGATTGTGTGTTGTTTCAATCGGCCGTCACCCCCAACATATATAAGAGGCGGCTGGACTTCCCGTACAAGTAAAGGATTTATCTAGGCTTTCCTTACAAGAAAATTACATCAATTCACATCCAAAACCCTAGTCAAATTCGGACTGGTTTTATCCGAACTTTCCAAAACTGTTCGGTTTAAACTGGCTGCACCTTGCAGGTCTTTTTTGCGGTGGTAAACAATCTCGGATGAAAACAAGCCCAAAAGCAATCTTGACCATTTCGACGAGACGAACAACTTTCATGTTGAAGGTTTTTGATCATCTTGAGGGTCAGATCAGTCTCGCAACACAGGCTATTTCCTCGCGCTACCCGTCAAACATGTGTCTGGTGGGGCGCGCCACATCTCGCCTCGTGACAGGGCTGCACTTCAATTGCTCTAACTTTTGCATACGAACTCAGATTTGAACGATTTTTATATCAAAATCGATCGTTTCGACGAGACGAAGACAATCCGTGTAGATCATTTTTTTCATTTGAGGTCGTCTTGGGGGCTTAATCGGCTAAACTGTACTTTGAATATAAGATCTTGGTACTTTGAGCATAGTTTCGGCCTTCGAGATGAAATCGGACGGCGATGACCCAAATTTCAAAGATGTTCATATCAATAATACGGAACTCTTTCATGTAGATCACTTCTCCATTTGAGTCCATCTAGATAATCATTTGAGCCCATCTTCAGCTTCTGGTCGAATTGACTATCACAACCTCCACCCCGGCAGGCCTTCCACCCGGGTAAGCTTTCCGCACCGACAAGGTTTCACCCCGGCAAGGTTTTTACACCGGCAAGGGTTCTCCCTAACTCGGCAAGGTTTCTACCCCGGCAAGAGTTCCTCCTTTGCAAGGTTCTACCCCGGCAAGAGTTCCTCTTCGACAAGGTTTCTCCCTCGGCAAGATTTCACACCGGCAAACTTCTCCGCCGGCAAGCTTTCCACACCGGCAAGATTTCCACGCCGGTAAGCCCTCACATCGGCAAGGTTTTACCCCGGCAAGGTTTCATTCAACCGGCAAAGGCCGAATACTTTCTCACTCAGGGCCGCCCCGCGAAGTGTTGCCTCTAACTTTTGCATACGAACCCGGATTCGTGACCATGCCAAAATCTGGTGTCAACACATGCCCCCCCCCCTATTTTTCGGCAAAGCTTGTGTGCCGAAAAATAACTTGTATTGTGTTTGTTCTAAGGACGATGTCAACACTCCATCGGCCATTTATTTTCCTCGGGACGATAATCAGGTATCGGCCATGTTTTGTGCTAAGGGCATAGTCATATATCGGCCATTGCCCACTTAGGCTTCTTGCCACACACTTGGGTGGTATTTCTTCAAGTACTTGCCATTGAGAGCTCGAGGTAACAGTGCCCCTTGTACGGATTCCACCAAATAAGAGTTTCCGGGAACTATTCTTGCAATTCTAAAAGGACCTTCCCAACTTGGAGACCACTTCCCGAATTTTCTGTCCCTTGAACCAATCAGGAGAATTACTTTCCATACGAGATCGCCAACTTGATAAGTCTTCAACTTAACTTTCTTATTGTAAGCCCTTGCTACCCTCAACTTGTCCCTCTCTATGGCCTTTAAAGCAGCCAAACGTTTATCGACAACCTCATCAATATTGTCCATCATCAAGTTATAAAAGTCTACTGCCGATAAATCATTTTGTTTGGCTATTCTCAAAGCATTCAAATTCACTTCCACTGATAAAACAGCCTCTTGACCATACACTAGCTCATATGGAGTCACCTTTGTAGCACCATGTCTTGAGATCCTATGTGCCCACAAAGCTTCAGACAACAACTCATGCCATCTCCTTGGATTATCCTCAATATTCTTTTTGATGAGCTTGATTAAAATTTTATTGCTAGACTCGGCTTGTCCATTAGCTTGGGCATAATACGGAGAGGAATTGAGCAACTTTATATTATAAGATTCGGCAAACTCTCTGACTTGGTGTGACATAAAAGATGAACCTTGATCTGTAGTTAACGTTTGAGGAATACAGAATCTATGAATAATGTGCTCAGTTATGAATTGAATTACCTCCGTATGTGTCATGTTCTTGAGAGGTACTGCTTCAGACCATTTAGTGAAATAATCAGTTGCCATTAATATGAACCGATGCCCTTTTGAGGAAGATGGATGGATTTGTCCAATGAAGTCTAAACCCCAACCTCTGAAAGGCCATGGCTTGATAATAGGATGTAACATAGCAGCAGGAGCCAATTGAATATCACCAAATTTTTGGCAAGCTTCACACCCCTTATAATATCTGAAGCAATCATTAATCATAGTCGGCCAATAAAACCCAGCACATCGCAATAACCATTTCATCTTGGGAGCCGACTGATGAGTGCCACAAATGCCTTCATGTACCTCTCCCATAGCAACTCTTGCACGGTCTTTGTCCAAGCACTTTAGAAGAACATCATCGACTGTTCGGCGATAAAGACCGTCATCTCTCATTGTATACTTGAAAGCCATACGTCGAACAGACCTGTCCACCCTTTCACTCGGATTGGACAAGTAATCAACAATGGGCTTCCTCCAGTCGGTATTGTCACCTGCACTAGATTTTTTGTTAAGGGCCGAATCAGTGGGTTCTGGTTCGGCCTCTCCTAAATTGGCAAGACAAGACATCGGTCTTTGAGAAATATGAAACATGCCATGATCAACATGATAGCCGGATGCTTGCTGGGCCAACTCATTTGCTCTCCAATTGTCATGCCTAGATATATGAGTAATGCTAAAACAATCCAATGTAGAAATCATATCCAGACATTTATCAAGATAAACATTAAGTGATTCGTCCAAACACTGAAAGACTTTGGATACTTGCTGCACTACTAGTAACGAATCACCGTAAGCCTCAATATGTGTAACACCTATAGCGAGTAACATCTCTAGGCCGAATAACAATGCTTCATATTTGGCTTGATTGTTTGTGCAAAAATATTCTAGGCGGCATGAGGCTTCAAAAACAGCACCATGAGGAGATATATAAACAATACCAACACCTTGGCCATTGCTACAAACTGAACCATCAAAGTATAATCTCCATGGTACTACTGAAACAAGGTTCATATCAATATCATGCTTGTCATTAATCCGATGTTCAACAATGAAATTAGCAACAATTTGGCCTTTCATGGATTTTAGAGATTCATACGCCAAATCATATTCAATCAAAGCATAAGCCCACTTGCCAATTCTATCACCAAGAATTGGCCTATGCAACATGTATTTAATGACATCGGTCTGACAAGCTACTACACAAGCACTCGGCACTAAATAATGTCTCAATTTTGTGCAAGCATAATATAAGCATAGACATAATTTTTCAATAAATGTATACCTTGTCTCGGCGTCCAATAAGCGCCTGCTCAAATATGTAATAGCATGCTCTTTCCTTTCGGTTTCTTGAGTCAAAACAACACCAATAACTCCTTCTTCTGCTGCAATGTAAAGCCTGAAGGGTTCCCTATGCTTGGGTGCTTTTATCACCGAAGGAGTGCACAAATAATTCTTGATCGTATCAAATGCTTCTTGTTGTTTTGCCCCCCAAGTGAAATCAACATCATTCTTTAACCGAAGGATAGGAGTAAATGCATCAACCTTCCCTGACAGATTAGCTATGAACCTCCTCAAGTAATTGACCTTGCCAAGGAACTTTTGCATATCTCTCTTGCATGTTGGAGCTTCCACTTTCTGTATGGCCTCTATCTTTTTGGGATCAATCCCTATGCCATCTTCATGGATAATGAAGCCCAAAAACTTACCAGCTGACACACCGAATGCACACTTCAAAGGATTCATCTTTAGTCCATAGTTTTTCATTCTTTCAAAAGCTAAACGCAAATCGGCAAAGTGAGATTCAAAAGCGTCCGATTTGACAACAATATCATCAATATAGACTTCAAGTATGACACCGAGTAAATCATGAAAAATCAAATTCATAGCCGTTTGATATGTGGCGCCAGCATTTTTTAATCCGAATGTCATCACTGTCCACTCGAATAAACCAAGAAAACCAGGGCAACGAAAAGCTGTCTTGGACATGTCCTCTTTGGCCATAAAAATTTGATTGTATCCGGCATTACCATCTAGAAAGCTAATAACTTTATGTCCAGAAGCATCATTAATAAACATATCGGCTATTGGCATGGGATACTCATCTTTGGGTGTAGCCCTATTCAGATCTCTGAAGTCAATGCACACCCTCAACTTGCCGGATCCTTTCTTTTCCACTGGGACAATGTTAGAAATCCACTCGGCATACCTGCAAGGTCTAATAAAATTAGCTTTAAGCAAACGACCGATCTCTTCCTTGATCCAGTCATATGTTTTTGGATTAAACTTTCTGGCCGATTGTTTATATGGTCTAAAACCAGCCTTTATAGGTAACCGATGCTCCACTAGCTCTCGGCTTAAACCTGGCATCTCATGATATTCCCACGCAAAGCAACAGACATATTCTTTCAACAGCTCGATCAACTTATCTTTATGATCGGCTCTTAAATTTGCATTTACAAATGTCGGCCTAGGAGTTGAACCATCTCCTATATCTATCTCTTCTAATGGATTGGCTGATGTAAAACCTTGTCCTAATTTATCCATATCATCTAACTCTTCTATGGACTCATACATATCGTTCTCATTGGACCGATATTCTACAAGTCGCTTTTGTAATCACTCAGAGTTAGGATCCATTTAAACATATCATACCTTGGAGCCGATTGCATTCAGTCGGCTTTAAAGAGACGGGCACGAAACCATTTTTGGTTGCGCTGAGAAAATCAAATTCTAACAAGTCACGTCCCGTCAAGCAAGTAGCATTTGGGTGTTGCCAATCCACCGATGCCTCGGCCAAAGCAACACAGGCCGAGTTATCCGCATGAATGACTTCCACTTCATCATCAACCCACTGGATCAAAAACTGGTGCATAGTGGATGGCATGCACTCGTTTGCATGAACCCAATCACGGCCTAGTATGACATTGTAGTTACCTTGCACCTCAGCGACAAAGAATGCAGTAGCCAAAGTTTTACTTCCCACCGTGAGCTCCACATACATCACACCTTTGGCTTCAGTTTTCTCTTTGCCTTCAAATCCATTGAGCACCATGTTGGTCTTTATCAACTCTTCATCATGCAGCCCCAATTTTTTGAAGACCGAATACGGCATAAGATTCACCACAGCACCACCATCAACAAGCATCCGAGTGAGCGGTGATCCATTGATATGACCTATGAGATACAACAGTTTCAGATGCGTTACTGGGTCTTTCGGCTTCTCGAATATCGCATTTTTAGGGCCAAAATCCAGCTGAGCCACCTCCCCTTCCTCATTGACAGCACGAAACTCAGCAGGTAAGTAATATACCATATTGATATCCATACCTTCATGAACCGGCATAGACTCATAGTCCAACATATCATCCTCTTCTTCAAGTGCATCCACCGATTCTGAAATTTGTCCAAGTGAAGGAGAAGTAAGAAGTGTCGCAGACGATGTAATAGCTGTCGCATCATCCTCCTTTGGTGGCGCAGGTGCTGCTGTGATAGGTGTAGAAGCAACTGCATCTTGTATTTGCTTAGGCTTCCACACTTGTTTTGTAGGCACCATGGGCCGAGTGTCATTGAACAACTTATCCCTTTGCTTCTCGGCTTCTTGCTCTGTCATCTCTTGACTCCTTAACCTCTGTAATTTCCTCTTTTGTGTTTTTGTCAGACCTGGAGGACACCACTTTGGCTGAGTGTATTTAGGATCTCTCATCTCTACTTGGCTGGTGTTTCCTTCAAGGTCATTAGCCGAGTGCTTTGGCGCGATAGCAAGTATCAGCTCAGTCGGATTGCTATGCATAATCGGCTGTTGTATGGTGAATGTTTCGGTGCCCAAAATGAGTGAGTCGGCATCGCTTTTTTCCTTGCCTTTGCTTGACTCGACCGTTACAGCACTTGGCGACTTAACACACCATTCTTGCTTGCCGACCCTTTTTTGATTACCTTGCACTGGCCGGTTGACACTATTGTTCAAACGACCTCGTGTGGGATAAGAAAGTCTCTCATGAACGGGCCTCCTTTGTTCTTCCCAACCCAGATGAAAAGCATAAGGGGCCATTGGGGGCTGCCTCCATCCTCCATTGAAGTCCCCCATGTAGTATGGCACATAGGGGGGTGGCGACATCCATGGTCCTGGCGCCCACGACCCATATGGCCTTGCATGATGCTGAAATTCTCCCCGAGGAGGTGACCTTGAGAGCTTCCAATTTGATGAGCGGTTAGAGCTAGAACCGGCCGCATGATTGGCATACTTGGACAACAACATATCAAAAGTTGGCTTGATTTTCTTGCGCTGCACTTTTGCCTCATTCCTCTTCCACTTGCCAACTTCTGGACTCTTGGGTTTGACAAATTTAACACGAGTATTTTCTTGCGCTTGCGGTTGCCCCTCGAGTGCAGGATTCTTGATGGTGATTTTGATTGTCTCCTTGCCACAGGGTTGCTTGTCAAGCACAACCTGTCTCCCCAAGACCTTGTCGCCCTCCTTGTCTTTCCTGGGCTCACCAATAATGACATTAGCTTTATTAGCAGATCCGGCAACCTCTGGCCGAATGAGTAGCTTCTTTCCCTCCAAATCCATGGTATTCATTGGAAAAGGCTGTTTATCAACTTGCATCTCAGAAAAATTCAATCGTCCATCATTAATGGCCGATTGTATCTGCCGTCGAAAAACATTGCAATCGTTAGTAGCATGAGAAAAAGAATTATGATATTTGCAATAAGCGCGCCGTTTCAGCTCTTCAAACGACGGTTAAGTATGAGTATTCTAATAATCTTAGCCTGCAGCAAAGCATCAAATATTTTATCACACTTAGCAATGTTAAAAGTAAACTTCATCTCTTCATCACGATTCTTATGAATCGGTTTCAGATCATTGCAAGTAAAGGGTTTGGCCTTAGATGGCCAAACAAATTCAGTAGAAAAAACATCACCCTCATCGTCTGAGTGATCACTATCATATTCCACCATATTTATCTTTGGACGATCGGCCTTGTATCTATGCACTTCTTTGAGGTCCTTGCTTCGGCTTTCCTGAGCCAAAGCCCTTTGTAAGACTTGGTTGATATTTAAGAACTCATAGCCTTCTAGCTTTTCTCTAATGGGAGTTCTCAAACCACTCAGCACTAGGTCCGCCAAGTCCCTCTCGGTTATCACCAAACTAAAACACCGGTTTTTTGTTTCTCTGAATCTCTTGACGTAATCGGAGACCGATTCATCATGCTTCTGTTTAACCGATGTTAGATGTGACAACTTGAGTTCATTGTCGCTGCTATAAAAGTGATCATGAAACTTCTGTTCTAGCTGCGACCAAACCCGAATGGAACCATGGGGTAAAGAAGAAAACCATGAAAATGCGGTACCAGTTAATGATAAAGGAAATAAACGCACTTTCAATTCATTCAATGAGCCTGCCTCACCCAATTGTGCTAAATACTGACTAACATGCTCCCATGTGGTTTTTGTGCCTTCTCCATTAAACTTAACAAAATCTGGAATTTTATATCCTGGAGGGCACTGGATGGCATCAAAGTACTCAGGGTACGGCTTTTGGTAAATCCGATTCCGAGGTAACTCAACTCCAAAATTCTCTCGAAGCATCTTAGCCATCTCCTCTCTAAGATTAGCTAGACCATCATCCATAGTGGACGATGAAGCTTGTGGCAGTGGCATAGGAGGAGTAGGGTTACTAGTTGTAGGTAAGAATTGTGGCATGTATGTCGACCCATAATTTGGTAGTGGTCGAGTGGTTACAGCTGTAGGTAGGGTTTGGTTCGGCGTTGCCACCGAACCTGGCATGCTCATGATAGGACTAATGGGTGCAGCCACAATCTGATTTGTTTGGGTAGGATAATAAGCCATCGACACGGGAGGCGCCGATGCAATAGGTAAAGCCAGATTAGGGTTTTGCACACTAGCAGCTACACCATCATTACCACTAGACGATTGAGATGTATTCTTCTGAGCATTAGTATTTTCTATGAAAGTTTGGTAGACTAGATTGTTACCATCAGCAATACGACTTTCAATCTCAGCCCACTGCTCACGAGAAAAGGCAGTACTTACAGAGGGTTTAACCTGCTCGGCTTGAAGAGGAGGGAACTTGATTTCTTCAATCGGAGTGATGTTGCCTTGGCGATCCTTCTTGAATTTTGCAAGGAACTCCTGCAAGTCCTTCTCCTCGTGCACCTTCTTGTACTCCTCATAAAATTGGCGATGATCGGCCGATATCTCATCAAGACTGGGCTTAATGATGTTATCGGCGTCTACCTCAGATGGCTTGGGAATATCAGACATGGTGGATGATGACGATTGATCTTCGGTCCCCAGCGGAGTCGCCAAAAAGTGTGTTGACACACGAACACGTCATGTGTACCCTCGACACTGGGGGTGATGCACCGCAGCTCACGTCGAGGGAGACCCAACCGACAGCGCGATACACAAGACAGTCGGCGGGCGCTTTTGCAGACCCGAAACCCCGCGCACCCGGGAGGGACCCCGTCAGGGATTGCGGCGGCTATGGGCTGCCCTATGTCGATTCGCTCGCCCCTAGAGCCTCGGGATTTGTAGCTCTCAAACACGAAGAACAACGAATAATGAGAGAGAAAAACGGTGGAGAGATAAAACGCAGATGAAAAAGTAGTATATTGATTTGTTCGATTGTGTGTTGTTTCAATCGGCCGTCACCCCCAACATATATAAGAGGCGGCTGGACTTCCCGTACAAGCAAAGGATTTATCTAGGCTTTCCTTACAATAAAATTACATCAATTCACATCCAAAACCCTAGTCAAATTCGGATTGGTTTTATCCGAACTTTCCAAAACTGTTCGGTTTAAACTGGCTGCACCTTACGGGTCTTTTTTGCGGTGGTAAACGATCTCGGATGAAAAGAAGCCCAAAAGCAATCTTGATCGTTTCGACGAGAAGAACAACTTTCATGTTGAAGGTTTTTTTTATCAGAGATCATCTTGAGGGTCAGATCGGTCTCGCAGCACAGACTATTTCCTCGCGCTACCCGTCAGACATGTGTCTGGTGGGGCGCGCCACATCTCGCCTCGTGACAGGGCTGCACTCCGATTGCTCTAACTTTTGCATACGAACTCGGATTTGAACGATTTTTATATCAAAATCGATCGTTTCGACGAGACGAAGACAATCTATGTAGATCATTTTTTTCATTTGAGGTCGTCTTGGGGGCTTAATCGGCTAAACTGTACTTTGAATATAAGATCTTGGTACTTTGAGCATAGTTTCGGCCTTCGAGATTAAATCGGACGGCGATGACCTAAATTTCAAAGATGTTCATATCAATAATACGGAACTCTTTCATGTAGATCACTTCTCCATTTGAGTCCATCTAGATAATCATTTGAGCCCATCTTCAGCTTCTGGTCGGATTGACTATCACAACCTCCACCCCGGCAGGCCTTCCACCCGGGTAAGCTTTGCGCACCGACAAGGTTTCACCCCGGCAAGGTTTTTACACCGGCAAGGGTTCTCCCTAACTCGGCAAGGTTTCTACCCCGGCAAGAGTTCCTCCTCGGCAAGGTTCTACCCCGGCAAGAGTTCCTCTTCGGCAAGGTTTCTCCCTCGGCAAGATTTCACACCGGCAAGCTTCTCCGCCGGCAAGCTTTCCACACCGGCAAGCTTTCCACACCGATAAGCCCTCACATCGGCAAGGTTTTACCCTGGCAAGGTTTCATTCAGCCGGCAAAGGCCGAATACTTTCTCACTCAGGGCCGGCCCGCGAAGTGTTGCCTCTAACTTTTGCATAAGAACCCGAATTCGTGACCATGCCAAAATCTGTCTACACACACCAGTCGAATTTTGGTTAGAGTTTGCGGCGACGATGATCGTTTGATGAAATTTCTGGTATTTGGGTTGGAATAGACCTCAAATTATTATTTTCGTACAGGACTAAGTACTTGTGTGCGTAGTTGATGGTTGTGTGGTGATGAAATTAACAAAAATCACTGCAGTCGTAGGAGAAATTTGGGGATGGACGTATAGACTATAATTTTGTTCAATTTCTTCCAATGCCGGTGATTGTAGCAACTTATTTAGCATTGGAATTCATCACAATGGATGATTTTGTGGAGTTTGGTCAAATCGTGCCTACTTGCAGGAATCAGTGGATGTTTTTCATAGATGTGAGAAGGGGACTTGAAAGTGCATGTAGCCCCATGTATGGTCTAATTAGTGACAATCCCCATGGACTAACGTTTTCCATTTAGATGTATATGAAGGAATGTTCCATAGGCAATGCAATGATAATATTCAATGGGTTCAACAATGAAAGCCATCAATATAAAGATAGGCATTAAGTTCTAGTGGTGCATAAAGCATATTAGATGGATTTGAGAAGACTGCAATCGAAGTGAATATATGCAGCAATATCACTGACTTAAATAGATGGATATATTGTTGGAGATATGCCCTAGAGGCAATCATGTATGATGATATTTCCTATGTGTTTATGAATAAATATAGTCCGTGGACATTATCAATGATGTGTATCAGCAAGTACGTGACTTGTTTGTGGGACTATGCATTGTATGATGACTGTCCTAAAAGGTCCCTAGTCGAAAGTGCTGTGTGGATGCGCAACCAACTAGACTAGCATATGACACGGTCGATGGCTTGGTCTCACTAGCCATTGAGCATTGGATTCTAACCGAATAATATGGACTTGGAAGGATCTGGTCGGATTCGACGTGGTTGGATCCGAGTCGAGATAAGATCCGAGTCGGACAGACCCAACTATGAGACGCAACGATATGTCATCTGTGAGTCTCGAGTACAACATATCTTCTATGTCCTAAGACCTGAGCCGACACATGTACTCGGGATGGTGACAGACTTGCTTTGGGCCAACCAAACGCTACTCCGTAACTTGGTAGTTATAAAGGTAGGTTTCGGGTTTGTCCGGAACCATGCTGCGAGACGTGGTCGAGCAAGATGGGATTTGCCCCTCCGATCAGGAGAGATATACTATGGGCCCCTCGTGTGATCCGACGAGGATAAGCATGGCCATGCGACAAGGATTATGAGATAATCCGGTTTGTGGTCGGCATCACTGGAACGAGAAAGAGGTCAGGCTAGCACAAGGATGACAGACTCGCCTTGAGCCCGACAACATATATCGTGTGGCAAAATGAATGGAAGTATGATGTACAGGTTCGTCTAACCATCTTCATAGTCTGTTTGGTGTTCGACATGTCTTGCTAGAGGCCGCTACCAATTGTGCAGTTCAGAGGTGACCCGAACTGCGACCAAGCCGGCTTGAACCTAAGGGGTCGCGCGCTTAAGGGAAGGAACCTACGAGGTCGGATCCGAGGACACTGGTCGGATGTGATCCGAGCTGTATTCGGATTGTGGCCGAGTAGACTTATGGGCTTTAGGGTCTGTGCGAGGCCCAAGTGTTGAGCCCACGACGGACGCGTGTATAAAGTGGAGGTGCCGCACACTCACACGATTGATCGCTTTGGCGCTGTCACTAGGGTTTGCATGTGTTTCGAATAGACACCTCCACTCGCCGCCGGTTGTGTGATCGGACCTAGCAGTCCGCCGCATGACGTTCCTCCTACACGCGCGGATACCGTTAGAGGCGGTGCACTTGCACCGCTCCGGCGAACCTGTACGTGGGAACCGACTACCGGTTGTACGAGGGAGATCGGACAAGGAGGAGACGATCCACGCGGACGCGCTGCCCCAACTCTTCTTTCGTTGCACCACACTGCGCGTCTAGTGGTAACGAACTGTGATCCATCTCCCGTAGCATGTTCTTGGTTGTCCTGCGCATAGGGAAATTTTAATTTGCAGTCGACGCACCCCACCGTAGAACCCAACAGTGGTATCAGAGCCTCTGCTATAGGATTTGGATTCAGTTCGTATGCATATTAGATATGTGAAGGCAATAGATGAGATCTGTTGTCGTTGATGAGATCGGCTATGTGCATAGTTGATATGATCAACTGCACATGGGGATCGTTGAGGCTAAGTTTTCTGATGATCGGAGTCGATGAGGTCGTGACACAACCTACCCCTATCTGTCGGTATCCGCCATCGGGGTTAACAGTGGAACGTAAATCCAAATCGGGACCGTCGTGTGCGTAGCGCCTTGTATTTCGTACACGGTCACTCAAACCGGTAGAATGCAATTCTATGCGTAACTTTGTCTTGCAGGTTTGATGTGAATAATATGGCTCATGTGTATGTGATGCATGTGTGTAAATTATACATGGCCTGCGTGTCATGTTTGTCAGCCGGCAGGAGCCAAAGTGTTGTCATTATATTGTATAACGACCTGCGTGTTGACTTGTGACTCTATGTAAAATTCATTACTAGTTGTAGTAGTTGGATAATATAGATCAATTTCGTGGCTTAGCGTCCCGGCGTGACAAACAAGATGGAGTTTCTAGATGGTCATAGGAGTTGGAGCCGACCTGGAAGAACATCCATGAAGGAGCCATACTATTTCACAATATATGTTTTACTTGTGATTGTTATGCTTCTTTGTTTCTATGCATGTTAGAATGGTATAAAAAACCCTCATGAATATCAAGTAAATTGCCATTCCCGATGTTGCACCTTCGCACGTCAAGTACGTCTAGTAGTGGGCTCATAAAATTGGGGTGCTGTTAGGAGTCCTTGAACTGAAGGGTTCATGTCGGACACGGATATGCACTGCATTAGGTTAACTTGAGAAGGCTATCAAAACGGTTTTGGGCCTTATGGCAAAAGAGGTCGGGAGCCGGGGTATGAGATACCTACCCGACCGACATGAGTCGTATAGAGATACAATTAGTAAGGAGTTGCTTACCAGATAGGCATGTTGTCTAGTAGTGATGCTAAAGCTCACTAGTCACATGTGCTAGTCGGATCCTGAATCACTAAGAGTTTGTGGAGGGATGCTGACTTCAGTGGGAGTATTTCTATGTAAGGCTAGAATTACTCTACATAAACACATTGCTTAGTGGTTGCATATTTTTCTGTTGTAGATCAATGGCACCACCTGCTCAACCCAACTTTGCATTGAAATCAATTCTAGAAAAGGATAAACTGAATGGAACGAACTTTACTACCTGGTATAGAAATTTGAGAATTGTTCTCAAGCATGATAAAAAGGAACATGTTCTAGAGGATCCGCTTCCAGAGGAACCTGCCGATAATGCTAGTACCACAACCAAGAATGCCTACTAGAAACTCGTTGATGAATCAAACAAGATCAACTGCCTCATGCTAGCTTGTATGGAGCCTGATTTGCAGCAGCATTTCGAAGACGTTGGGGCTTTCGATATGATCGAAGTCTCAAGAGCATGTTTCAGGTGCAGGCTAGGACCGAAAGGTTCAACGTCTGGCGATCCTTGATGGATTGTAAGCTGAAGGAAGGTGATCCACTGAGCCCTCATGTGATCAAGATGATCGGATATGTGCAAGCTTTGGATCGGTTGGGCTTCCCGCTCTTGGATGAGCTGTCTACTGATGCAGTTCTGGGTTCTCTTCCGCCCAACTATGGGACGTTCATCTCGAACTATCATATGCATGGCATGGATAAGAAGCTCATTGAATTGCATGGGATGCTCAAAGTGGCAGAGAAGGATATTAAGAAAGGCACACATCAAGTGTTGATGGTGCAGAAATCGGCTAAGTTCAAGAAGAGTTGGTCCAAGAAAAAGGCTAAGGCAAAGGGCAAGGAGATGGTAACCTCCGCCGCCGCGCCGAAGTCTGGACCAGACTCAAAGACCATTTGCTATCATTGCAAGAAAACTGGTCACTGGAAGAGGAACTGTAGCAAGTGTCTTGCAGAGCATGGCAAGAAGGCCGGGAATGCTGCTTCAGGCAAAGGTACACTTGTTGCATATGTTATAGACATTTACCTTGCTTACATACCTAGCTCTTGGGTATTTGATACTGGATCAGTTGTTCACATTTGCAACTCGATGCAGGGGCTAGTGCTACCTCTTGAGCACTGCGTTGATTTTCCCCGAAGAGGAAGGGATGATGCAGCAAAGTAGCGTAAGTATTTCCCTTAGTTTTGGGAACCAAGGTATCAATCCAGTAGGAGGCTACGCGCGAGTCCCTCGCACCTGCACAAAACAAATAAATCCTCGCAACCAACGCGATAAGGGGTTGTCAATCCCTACACAGCCACTTACGAGAGTGAGATCTGATAGATATGATAAGATAATATTTTTGGTATTTTCGTGATAAAGATGAAAAGTAAAATAAAAGCAAAGGAAATAACTAAGTATTAGGAGATTAATATGATGAAGATAGACCCGGGGGCCATAGGTTTCACTAGTGGATTCTCTCGAGAGCATAAGTATTCTATGGTGGGTGAACAAATTACTGTTGGGCAATTGATAAAATTGAGCATAGTTATGAGAATATCTAGGTATGATCATGTATATAGGCATCACGCCCGAGACAAATAGACCGACTCCTGCCCGCATCTACTACTATTACTCCGCTCATCGACCGCTATCCAGCATGCATCTAGAGTATTAAGTTAATGAAAACAGAGTAATGCCTTAAGCAAGATGACATGATGTAGAGGGATAAACTCGGCAATATGATGAAAAGCCCATCTTGTTATCCTTGATGGCAACAATACAATACGTGCCTTGCTGCCCCTACTGTCACTGGGAAAGGACACCGCAAGATTGAACCCAAAGCTAAGCACTTCTCCCATTGCAAGAAAGATCAATCTAATAGGCCAAACCAAACTGATAATTCGAAGAGACTTGCAAAGATAACCAATCATACATAAAAGAATTCATAGAAGATTCAAATATTGTTCATAGATAGACTTGATCATCAGCCCACAATTCATCGGTCTCAACAAACACACCACAAAAAGAAGATTACATCGAATAGTTCTCCACAAGAGAGGGGGAGAACATTGTATTGAGATCCAAAAAGAGAGAAGAAGCCATCTAGCTACTAACTATGGACCCGTAGGTCTAAGGTGAACTACTCACACTTCATCGTTGGGGCTATGGTGTTGATGTAGAAGCCCTTCGTGATCGATGGCCCCTCCGGCGGAGCTCCAGAACAGGCCCCAAGATGGGATCTCGTGGATACAGAAAGTTGCGGAGGTGGAATTAGGATTTTGGCTCCGTATCTGATCGTTTGGGGGTACGTAGGTATATATAGGAGGAAGGAGTACGTCGGTGGAGCAACAGGGGGCCCATGAGGGTGGAGGGCGCGCCTGGGGAGGGGGGGTAGGCGTGCCCCCTACCTCGTGGCCTCCTCTTTTGTGTCTTGACGTAGGGTCCAAGTCTCCTGGGTCTTGTTCGTTGAGAAAATCACGTTCCCGAAGGTTTCATTCCATTTGGACTCCGTTTGATATTCCTTTTCTTCGAAACCCTAAAACAGGCAAAAACAGCAATTCTGGGCTGGGCCTCCGATTAATAGGTTAGTCCCAAAAATAATATAAAAGTGGACAATAAAGCCCAATAATGTCCAAAACAGTAGATAATATAGCATGGAGCAATCAAAAATTATAGATACGCTGGAGACGTATCAAGCAACCCCAAGCTTAATTCCTGCTCGTCCTCGAGTAGGTAAATGATAAAAACAGAATTTTTGATGCGGAGTGCTACTTGGCATAATTTTAATGTAATCCTTCTTAATTGTGGTATGAATATTCAGATCCGAAAGATTCAAGACAAAAGTTCATATTGACATAAAAAATACTTCAAGCATACTAACAAAGCAATTATGTCTTCTCAAAATAACATGGCCAAAGAAAGTTCATCCCTACAAAATCATATAGTTTAGTCATGCTCCATTTTCGTCACACAAGAATGCTCTCATCATGCACAACCCTGATGACAAGCCAAGCAATTGTTTCATACTTTAGTAATTTCAAACCTATAAACTTTCACGCAATATATGAGCGCGAGCCATGGACATAACACTATGGATGGAATAGAATATGATGATGGGGGTTATGGGGAGAAGACAAAAAGGAGAAAGTCTCACATCAACGAGGCTAATCAATGGGCTATGGAGATGCCCACCGATTGATGTTAATGTAAGGAGTAGGGATTGCCATGCAACGGATACACTAGAGCTATAAATGTATGAAAGCTCAACAAAAGAAACTAAGTGGGTGTGCATCCAACTTGCTTGCTCACGAAGACCTAGGGCACTTGAGGAGGCCCATTGTTGGAATATACAAGCCAAGTTCTATAATGAAAATTCCCACTAGTATATGAAAGTGAAAAAACAAGGGACTCTCTATCATGAAGATTATGGTGCTGCTTTGAAGCACAAGTGTGGTAAAGGATAGTAACATTGTCCCTTATCTATTTTTCTCTCATATTTTTTTATTTGGCCTTTCTCTTTTTTTGGCCTTTCTCTCTTTTTTTATAATTCCTCACTTGGTACAATGCTCTAGAAAATGATGATCATCACACTTCTATTTAATTACAACTCAATGATTACAACTCGATACTAGAACAAAAGATGACTCTATATGAATGCCTCCGGCGGTGTACCGGGATATGCAATGGACCAAGAGTGACATGTATGAAAGAATTGTGAACGGTGGCTTTGCCACAAATACTATGTCAACTATATGATCATGCTAAGCAATATGACAATAATGAATGTGTCATGATAAACGGAATGGTGAGAAGTTGCATGGCAATATATCTCGGAATGGCTATGGAAATGCCATAATAGGTAGGCATGGTGGTTGTTTTGAGGAAGATATAAGGAGGTTTATGTATGAAAGAGAGTATCATATCACGGGGTTTGGATGCACCGGCGAAGTTTGCGCCAACTCTCAATGTGAGAAGGGCAATGCACGGTACCAAAGAGGCTAGCAAGGATGGATGGGTGAGAGTGCATATAATCCATGGACTAAACATTAGTCATAAATAACTCACATACTTATTGCAAAAATCTACAAGTCATCAAAAACCTCGGCACTACGCGCATGCTCTTAGGGGGATAGATTGGTAGGAAAAGACCATCGCTCGTCCCCGACCGCCACTCATAAGGAGGAGAATCAAATAACACCTCATGTTTCAAATTTGTTACATAATGTTTACCATATGTGCATGCTACAGGACTTGCAAACTTCAACACAAGCATTTCCCAATTTCACAACTACTCAACTAGCACGACTTTGATATTATTACCTCCATATCTCAAAACAATCATCAAGCATCAAACTTCTCTTAGTATTCAAAACACTCATAAGAAAATTTTACTAATCTTGAATACCTAGCATATTAGGATTTTAAGAAAATTACCATGCTATTTAAGGCTCTCAAAATAATCTAAGTGAAGCATGAGAGATTAATGGTTTCTATAAAACAAATCCACCACCGTGCTCTAAAAGATATAAGTGAAGTACTAGAGCAAAACTATATAATTCAAAAGATATAAGCAAAGCACAAAGAGTATTCTAACAAATTCCAAATCATGTATGGCTCTCTCAAAAGGTGTGTACAGCAAGGATTATTGTGGTAAACTAAAAAGTAAATACTCAAATCATACAAGACGCTCCAAGCAAAACACATATCATGTGGTGAATAAAAATATAGCTCCAAGTAAAGTTACCAATAGAAGTAGACGAAAGAGGGGATGCCTTCCGGGGCATCCCCAAGCTTTGGCTTTTAGGTGTCCTTAGATTATCTTGGGGGTTCCATGGGCATGCCCAAGCTTAGGCTCTTGCCACTCCTTGTTCCATAATCCATCAAATCTTTATCCAAAACTTGAAAACTTCCCAACACAAAACTCAAAGTAGAAAATCTCGTGAGCTCCGTTAGCGAAAGAAAACAAAAGACCACTTCAAGGTACTGTAATGAACTCATTATTTATTTATATTGGTGTTAAACCTACTGTATTCCAACTTATCTATGGTTTATAAACTATTTTACTAGCCATAGATTCATCAAAATAAGAAAACAACACACGAAAAACAGAAACAGTCGGTAGTAATCTGTAGCTAGCGCAAGATCTGGAACCCCAAATATTCTAAAATAAATTGATGGCCGTGAGGAATTTATCTATTAATCATCTTCAAAAAAATTAACTAAATAGCATTTTCCAAATAAAAATGGCAGCAGTTCTCGTGAGAGCTAAAGTTTCTGTTTTTTACAGCAAGTGTAACAAGACTTTCCCCAAGTCTTCCCAACGGTTCTACTTGGCACAAACACTAATTAAACAAAAAAACACAACCAAAAAAGAGGCTAGATAAATTATTTATTAGTAAACAGGAGCAAAAATCAAGGAATAAAAATAAAATTGGGTTGCCTCCCAACAAGCGCTATCGTTTAACGCCCCTAGCTAGGCATAATATTTCAATGATGCTCACATGAAAGACAAGAATTGAAGCACAAAGAGAGCATCATAAAACACGTGACAAACACATCTAAGTCTGACATACTTCCTATGCATAGGCATCTTATAGGCAAACAAATTATTAAGGCAAGCAAAAACTAGCATATGTAAGGAAGCGGAACGAAACAATAGCAATCTCAACATAACGAGAGGTAATTTAGTAACATGAAAATTTCTACCACTATATTTTCCTCTCTCATAATAATTACATGTAGGATCATAAGCAAATTCAACAAAATATCTATCACATAAAATATTTTCAACACGATCCACATGCATGCAAAGTTGACATTCTTCCAAAATAGTGGGATTAACATTAACTAAAGTCATGACCTCTCCAAACCCACTTTTATCAAAAACTTCATAAGATTGAACATTCTCCAAATATGTGGGATCTAAAGTTGACTCTCTTCCAAACCCACTTTCAATAATGTTGCAAACATTACTATCAATCTCATATTCATCATGGGGTTTAAAAAAATGTCAAGATCAAAAGAAGAATCACCCCAATCATGATCATTGCAACAAATAGTAGTCCTAGCAAAACTAGCATCCCCAAGCTTAGGGTTTTGCATATCATTAACACAATTTACATTAGAGGAATTTATAATAACATCATTGCAATCATGCTTTTCATCGAAGGAACTATTAAGTATGGGTGCAATAGCAACGATCTCATGTTTAACATAAGGAACTATAGCAAATTCATCTTCATAAATATTGGCACCGTGGCCACAAGAATAGCAAGCATCATGTTCATCAAGGGATATTTCAATCAAATCATCGGAATCATAATTATCTATAGATTCATGCATATCATTATTTTCTTCCGAAGCAACGGTCATTCTTTCAATAAATTCTTTGGCATAGACATTGCGAGCATAGTTTTCATAGCAATATTTAAGTATGTCAAAATTTTCAGATTCGTAGAGAGTAATATCATATTTTTCAATCAAAGAAGCAACTTCATAAGCACCCTTAAAAGCAACAAATTCTTCAATTCGTTCGATATCGTAGTAACTATAAACACCTTTTGCATAAGAAGATAAGATTTCAATATCATTAAACTCACATAGGTAGGGGAGGTGTTTTTTAGGGTTCTTAGAGCAACAAGTAAAATAAAAAATTTCACAAAGATTCCAAGCATAACACAACAATCTGTTTATTTGATTCCATAAGAGTCTCCCATTTTCAGACAAATGGTGACGCACAAAATGAGCATGCTCATCTAAAGATTTCCCATCAACTAGGCTAGTTGGGGTTTCAGCACAAGCGCATAAGGATCAAAGATGATCTAAGTAGAACACTTTAAGTGGATCCATATCAATAGATTTTAGCAAGCAAAGATGCAAGCAAATAGAAGGCACATGGAAACACAAACAAGGATACATACGGGAAGAAGGCAAATAGAGAAAGAGAGGGAGGATAGAGAGAGAGAGAGGGCGAATAAAACGACAAGGGTGAAGTGGGGGAGAGGAAAACGAGAGGCAAATGGCAAATAATGTAATGCGGGAGATAAGGGTATGTGATGGGTACTTGGTATATTGACTTTTGCATAGACCTCCCCGGCAACGGCGCCAGAAATCCTTCTTGCTGCCTCTTGAGCACTGCGTTGGTTTTCCCCAAAGAGGAAGGGATGATGCAGCAAAGTAGCGTAAGTATTTCCCTCAGTTTTTGAGAACCAAGGTATCAATCCAGTAGGAGGCTATGCGCGAGTCCCTCGCACCTGCACAAAACAAATAAATCCTCGCAACCAACGCGATAAGGGGTTGTCAATCCCTACACGACCACTTATGAGAGTGAGATCTGATAAATACGATAAGATAATATTTTTGGTATTTTTGTGATAAAGATGCAAAGTAAAATAAAAGCAAAGTAAATAGCAAAGGAAATAACTAAGTATTAGGAGATTAATATGATGAAGATAGACCCAGGGGCCATAGGTTTCACTAGTGGCTTCTCCCGAGAGCATAAGTATTCTACGGTGGGTGAACAAATTACTGTTGAGCAATTGACAGAATTGAGCATAGTTATGAGAATATCTAGGTATGATCATGTATATAGGCATCACGTCCGAGACAAGTAGACCGACTCCTACCTGCATCTACTACTATTACTCCACTCATCGACCGCTATCCAGCATGCATCTAGAGTATTAAGTTAATGAAAACAGAGTAACGCCTTAAGCAAGATGACATGATGTAGAGGGATAAACTCATGCAATATGATGAAAACCCCATATTGTTATCCTCGATGGCAACAATATAATACGTGCCTTGCCGCCCCTACTGTCACTGGAAAAGGACACCGCAAGATTGAACCCAAAGCTAAGCACTTCTCCCTTGCAAGAAAGATCAATCTAGTAGGCCAAACCAAACTAATAATTCGAAGAGACTTGCAAAGATAACCAATCATACATAAAAGAATTCAGAGAAGATTCAAATATTGTTCATAGATAGACTTGATCATAAACCCACAATTCATCGGTCTCAACAAACACACCACAAAAAGAAGATTACATCGAATAGTTCTCCACAAGAGAGGGGGAGAACATTGTATTGAGATCCAAAAAGAGAGAAGAAGCCATCTAGCTACTAACTATGGACCCGTAGGTCTGAGGTGAACTACTCACACTTCATCGGAGGGGCTATGGTGTTGATGTAGAAGCCCTCCGTGATTGATGCCCCCTCCGGCGGAACTCCAGAACAGGCCCCAAGATGGGATCTCGTGGATACAGAAAGTTGCGGCGGTGGAATTAGGGTTTTGGCTCCGTATCTGATTGTTTGGGGGTATGTAGGTATATATAGGAGGAAGGAGTACGTCGGTGGAGCAACAGGGGGCCCATGAGGGTGGAGGGCGCGCCTGGGGGGGGGGGGGGGGGTAGGCGCGCCCCCTACCTCGTGGCCTCCTCTTTTGTGTCTTGACGTAGGGTCCAAGTCTCCTGGGTTTTGTTCGTTGAGAAAATCACGTTCCCGAAGGTTTCATTCTGTTTGGACTCCGTTTGATATTCCTTTTCTTCGAAACCCTAAAACAGGCAAAAAACAGCAATTCTGGGCTGGGCCTCCGGTTAATAGGTTAGTCCCAAAAATAATATAAAAGTGGATAATAAAGCCCAATAATGTCCAAAACAGTAGATAATATAGCATGGAGCAATCAAAAATTATAGATACATTGGAGACGTATCAGCTGGTAAGAACTAGGCGTGTGCCGCATGGGGATATTGACATCAGGGTCGGCAACAAAGCAAGAGTTGCTGCGTTGGAGGTCGGCACGATGCAGCTCCAGCTTCCTTCTGGATTTATTTTGGAATTGAATAATTATTATTACATTCCTGCACTTAGTCGGAACATTATTTCTGCCTCATGCTTGATGAGTCAGGGTTATGAATTCAATTTAAAGGACAATGGTTGTTCGATTTATTTGAATGGTATGTTCCACGGCTATGCACCCATTGTTGATGGGTTATTTATATTGAATCTAGAACAGGAACCGGTCTATAACGTGAATGTCAAGAGGCATAAGCCTAATGAGATAAATCAGACATACTTCTGGCATTGCCGGCTTGGACACATTAGTCTGAAACGCATGAAGAAGCTCCATGATGATGGACTCCTAACTTCGACCGACTTTGGGTCGTTCGAGACATGCGAATCATGCTTGTTCGGCAAGATGACTAAGTCTCCTTTCGCAAAAAGTGGTGAGAGGGCATCCGAGCTGTTGGAACTGATACACAGTGATGTGTGTGGACCAATGAGCACAACTGCCAGAGGTGGCTATCAGTACTTCGTGACTTTTACCGACGACTTGAGTAGATATGGACATATCTATTTGATGAGGCACAAGTCGGCGACTTTTGAAAATTTCAAAGAGTTTCAAAACAAGGTTGAGAATCAGCTCGACAAGACTATAAAACTTCTACGATCTGATCATGGAGGTGAGTACATGAGCCAGGAGTTTGATGATCATCTGAAAAGCAGAGGTATAGTACCTCAGCTCACACTTCCGGGTACGCCTCAGAGAAATGGTGTATCGGAACGGAGGAATCGTACCTTGTTGGACACGGTTTGATCTATGATGAGCAAGTCGGATTTACCCTTGTCATTCTGGGGATACGCTCTAGAAACTGCAGCTTTCACACTTAACAAGGTACCATCAAAATCCGTAGACAAGACACCACATGAGATGTGGACCGGGAAGAGTCCCAGTTTGTCTTTTCTAAAGATTTGGGGTTGTGAAGCATTTGTCAAGAAACTTATGTCAGACAAGCTTACACCCAAGTCGGATAAATGCATATTCGTGGGATATCCGAGGGAAACCTTAGGATATAGCTTCTACAACCAAGAAGAGAACAAAGTGTTTGTTGCTCGGAACGGGGTTTTCCTTGAGAAAGAGTTTCTCAGTCGGGAGGCCAGTGGGAGGACGGTCCGACTCGAAGAAATTCGAGGACCACTTAGGGACGGCTCGGCTGGTGATGAGATCATACCGGAGTCAGTCAGGGAACCCGTAGTGGAAGCGGCACCGGAACCACGGAGGTCGGAAAGATTGCACAGAGTGCGTGATGTATTGTTGCTGGAAAGTGACGAGCCGGCCACATATGCGGAAGCGATGGTGAGCCCAGATTTCGAGGCATGGCTGGAGGCCATGAGATCCGAGTTAAAGTCCATGGATGAGAATCAAGTCTGGGACTTGGTTGATCCGCCGCCTGGCGTAACAGCCATTGGTTGCAAATTGGTCTTTAAGAATAAAACCGATGTGGATGGAAATGTTCAGATCGACAAAGCTCGGCTTGTCGCTAAGGGTTATGGACAAGTTTAAGGAATTGACTACGATGAGACTTACTCGCCGGTAGCGATGCTGAAGTCGGTGAGGATCGTACTAGCTATAGCTACATATTTCGATTACGAGATATGGCAGATGGATGTCGAGACGGCTTTCCTTCATGGAAATTTAACCGAGGACGTGTATATGATACAACCCGAGGGTTTTGTCGATCCGACTAGCACTAGTAAGGTATGCAAGCTCAAGAGATCCATTTATGGGTTGAGGCAAGCATCTCGGAGCTGGAACATTCGTTTTGATGAGGTCGTCACTGGTTTCGGCTTCATCAAAAGCGAAGAGGACTCTTGTTTATACAAGAATTTAAGTGGGAGCTCGATAGTGTTTTTGATATTGTATGTGGATGACATACTACTGATCGGAAATGATATTTCGATGTTGAACTCGGTCAAGGAGTCATTGAATGGCAAGTTTTCGATGAAGGACCTTGGTGAGGCAATGTACATTTTAGGCATTAAGATCTATAGAGATAGATCAAGGAGGCTGCTCGGCTTAAGCCAGAGCACGTACATAGATAAAGTGTTGAAGCGGTTCAACATGAGTGGGGCAAAGAAAGGGTTCTTACCACTCTCACATGGTATAAGGCTAAGCGAGACTCAAAGTCCTTCGACATCTGATGAGCGAAGCAGGATGAGTAGGATTCCGTATGCCCGGGCAATCGGATCCATCATGTATGCCATGATATGTACGCGGCCCGATGTTGCTTTTGCAATAAGCCTAACAAGTAGATACGAGGCCAACCCAGGTGAGAGTCACTGGGCAGCGGTAAAGACTATTTTGAAGTACCTGAAAAGGACTAAAGAGATGTTCCTAGTTTATGGAGGTGAGGAAGAGCTCGTCATAAGGGGTTACACCGATGCTAGTTTCCAAACCGACAGAGATGATTGTCGATCATAGTCCAGATTCGTGTACGTCATGAACGGAGGAGCAGTGAGCCGGATGAGTTCCAAGCAAGATACGGTGGCCGATTCTACTACAGAAGCCGAATACATTGAGGCTTGTGAAGCTGCAAAGGAAGGTGTTTGGATCCAGAACTTTCTGGATGATCTTGGTATTTTCCCAGCCTCGGTAAAACCGTTGGACCTTTATTGTGATAATTCTGGTGCCATCGCACAAGCAAAGGAACCAAGGAATCACCACAAGGCCAGACACATAGATCGGAAATATCACCTGATACGAAAGATCGTAAATAGTGGTGATGTAGAGTTATGCAAAATTCACACGGATGCAAATGTTGCGGATCCGTTGACTAAGCCGCTTCCACAACCCAAGCATGAGGGACACGTTAGAGCTATGGGCATTCGATGTCTATTTGATTGACTCTAGTGCAAGTGGGAGATTGTTGGAGATATGCCCTAGAGGCAATCATGTATGATGATATTTCCTATGTGTTTATGAATAAAGATAGTCCTTGGACATTATCAATGATGTGTATCAGCAAGTACGTGACTTGTTTGTGGGACTATGCATTGTATGATGACTGTCCTAAAAGGTCCCTAGTCGAAAGGGCTGTGTGGATGCGCAACCAACTAGACTAGCATATGACACGGTCAATGGCTTGGTCTCACTAGCCATGGAGCATTGGATGCTAACCAGATAATATGGACTTGGAAGGATCTGGTCGGATTTGACGTAGTCGGACCCGAGTCGAGATAAGATCCGAGTCGGACAGACCCAACTATGAGACGCAGCGATATGTCATCTGTGAGTCTCGAGTACAACAGATGTTCTATGTCCTAAGACCTGAGCCGACGCATGTACTCGGGATGGTGACAGACTTGCTTTGGGCCGACCAAACGCTACTCCGTAACTTGGTAGTTATAAAGGTAGGTTTCGGGTTTGTCCAGAACCATGCTGCGAGATGTGGTCGAGCAAGATGGGATTTGCCCCTCCGATCAGGAGAGATATACTCTAGGCCCCTCGTGTGATCTGACCAGGATAAGCATGGCCATGCGACAAGGATTATGAGATAATCCGGTTTGTGGTTGGCATCACTAGAACGAGAAAGAGGTCGGGCTAGCACAAGGATGACAGACTCGCCTTGAGCCCGACAACATATATCGTGTGGCAAAAGGAATGGAAGTATGATGTACAGGTTCGCCTAACCAGCTTCATAGTCTGTTTGGTGTTCGGCATGCCTTGCTAGAGGCCGCTACCAACTGTGCAGTTCGGAGGTGATCCGAACTGCGACCAAGCCGGCTTGAACCTAAGGGGTCGCATGCTTAAGGGAAGGAACCTACGAGGTCGGATCCGAGGACACTGGTCGGATGTGATCCGAGCTGTATTCGGATTGTGGCCGAGTAGACTTATGGGCTTTAGGGTCTGTGCGAGGCCCAAGTGTTGAGCCCGCGATGGACGCCTATATAAAGTGGAGGTGCCGCACACTCACGTGATTGATCGCTTCAGCGCTGTCACTACGGTTTGCATGTGTTGCGAATAGACACCTCCACTCGTCGCCGGTTGTGTGATCGGACCTAGCAGTCCGCCGCACGATGTTCCTCCTGCACGCGCGGATACTGTTAGAGGCAGTGCACTTGCGCCGCTCCGGTGAACCTGTACGTGGGAACCGACTACCAGCTGTACGAGGGAGATCGGATGAGGAGGAGACGATCCACGCGGACGCGCTGCCCCAACTCTTCTTCCGCTGCATGGCACTGCGTGTTTAGTGGTAACGAACTGTGATCCATCTCTCGTAGCATGTTCTTGGTTGTTCTGGGCATAGGAAAGTTTTAATTTGCAGTCGACGCACCCTACCGTAGAACCCAACATATATTAT
Organism: Triticum monococcum; assembly: GCA_034509565.1. Lineage (NCBI taxonomy): Eukaryota > Viridiplantae > Streptophyta > Magnoliopsida > Poales > Poaceae > Triticum > Triticum monococcum. Next base: position 144,580,883 of record CM067846.1, on the reverse strand, counting down.
GATCAAGAAGTACAAAAGGAAATGGACTTCGAAGTATCAGATTTTGAGAGAATGAATTGGATAGAAGTATTCTTCATGTCTCCCAAGAGATTGTGATAGAACATGAAGTAAAGATTAATGTTGGCCAAGATAAAGCACAAGGATTGGATTCTAGATGGTCAACACACAAGCATGAATGACTGATCGTGTGTGATCAAGTGATCTAATGGCATGGTAAGCAAATTGCCAATTGTGTCTTATAAACTAACCCATGCTATGTGTTTTGTTATGTCTATGTGGGTTAGATGGTACTCATGGGCTTGCATCAAAGAGAAAGATCTCAAATGGCCCATGTGAGGATGATATCAAGTGGAGATGGTCATCATGGTTGAGAAGGGAAAGTTCAAGATAAGCACCTGAGTAATTATATGCTTGAAGCTTGCCATCCATTTGGTGGAAATGTACATGTGAAGATGTGCTTAAGTGAAGGCCTCCCATATTGGTTTATGGGGGAGAAAATTTAGAGTCTTCACCAAAGGGACCGAGATCAAGAATATGATTCCAACTTGAGGCAAACATGAACACCATCTTTCAGCTCAAGTGGAATGCACAAGGAAAATGTATGAATTTGCTAGGTTTTTGTAATTTTATTGGTCTCATGGTGCTTGGTGGGAGACCAGATTATAGGTTTGGTAGTCGTACTATCGAGAGGGGCTGTCGGGCAAGTAGCTTGATCACGTCGTACAAAGAGTGCTCAAATCTTTGAATTATTTGCACCCTACTTTTGAGTTGTTCTTGGGTGGTTCTCTATGCGAGGATCTTGAGCTTTACCATAGTTTCAAAATGAGATTGAAAATGGAGTTCATATGAGAAAATTATGCGTGTTTCTGTGTTGTGCTGCAAGCTGTCTTTTGACGGTCCGAATATCTGACTTAATATCTGACATGTCAGAATATCCGACCAAATATTTGTCCTAGTACCCAACCCAATCCAAAGCCACTGGATAGGCTTGGACATTCTATCAGGTATTAGTTCAGAACATCCGATAGGTTGGAATGTCTGACCCTGTTGGATAATCTGACTTTTTTGGATGGCATCCTAATACGTAGGTTTGGATAGGATATAAATAAGGCCCTCTTCTTCCACAACAGACATCGGCTCTTAGATTTGATTTTCCCCCATCCTTTTGAGCATTCTCCACATCCCCAAAGCCCCAATCTCCCATCTAAGTGAAGGGAAGATTTGTGGATGGATCTAGGAGTCATTTGTTGATCTTCTCCACTGTTTCCCATCTCTCTAATCTCCCACTTATTTGAGTTGCATCTTGTGAGAATTGAGGGAGATATTTGAGCATATGTTAATTGGATTTGCTTTGCATTTGGTGCATTGGTTTGAGCTCTCCATGTAGTCGAGTGAGAGTCCATGAGTTTGTTACTCTTGGAGGCCACCGCCTCCTAGACGGTTTGGTATTGTTGGCTTGGTAACCTCTTCATGAAGCATGTGAAGAGGCCCAAGGTGGTTGCGGAGCTTGCCATCTCCGGAGTGGAGGAAGAAGCTTGCCCTAGTAAAGGGAGCTCGGGCATTCATTGACCGGGCCTCTCAGAGACATAAGGTGAGACATTTGTTGTCGTGGGAGCATCCGTTGTCCCCCCTTCAATAACTAAGAGTAGGACATCGGTGGATATCCGAACTCCAGTAAATACATCGGTTATATCTTGTCCCCTTTACTTTATGCGATTCATACTTGCTTTATTGATATATCTTCGGCTTAGTATGAATTGCTAGTTTGTATCATTCTTTTTCATATATTGTGATATAACTTGTGCAAGATTGTATAGCATACTTGTGCTTGCTTGTATCATCCTTGTTCCATATCTTGTTTAGTATAAGTTGTTTGTGCACTTAGTGAGTGATACGTATCCAACATATCTATATATTTTTATTGTTCCGTGCTGTTATATTATCAATCTTGGATGTTTTATAATCATTTTATATCATTTTTTGGTGCTAACCTATTGACATAGTGCCAAGTGCCAGTTCCTATTTTTCCCGTGTTTTTTACATCGCAGAAAATCAATTTCAGACGGAGTCCAAATGCCACGAAACTTTACGGAGATTTTTTATGGACCAGAAGGAACATGTTGGGCCCTGGTTGCACCTGGGGGGAGTCCTTAGGAGGGGACAACCCACCAGGGCGCGCCAGGAGGCCCAGGCGCTCCCTGGTGGGTTGTGCCCACCTCGGGTGCCCCCCGGACTGCCTCTTTGCTCTATAAATACCCCAAAAATCCCAGAACCATAGGGGAGTCGACGAAATATTCATCCAGCCGTCGCAGAGTCCAGAACCACCAGATCCAATCTAGACCCCATCTCGGATGCGGTTCACCACCTCCATTAGTGCCTCTCCGATGATGTGTGAGTAGTTCTTTGTAGACCTTCGGGTCCGTAGTTAGTGGCTAGATGGCTTCATCTCTCTCTCTCTCGATTATCAATACAATGGTCTCTTGGAGATCCATATGATGTAACTCTTTTGCGGTGTGTTTGTTGGGATCCGATGAACTTCGAGTTTATGATCAGATCTATCTTTTTGTATCCATGAAAGTTAATTGATTTTCTTTGATCTCTTATATGCATGATCTCTTATAGCCTCGTATTACTTCTCCGATATTTGGGTTTTGTTTGGACAACTTGATCTATTTATCTTGCAATGGGAAGAGGTGCTTTGTAGTGGGTTCAATCTTACGGTGCTTGATCCCAGTGACAGAAGGAGAACCGACATGTATGTATCGTTGCTACTAAGGATAAAACGATGGGGTCTATCTCTACATAGATAGATCTTGTCTACATCATGTCATCGTTCTTATTGCATTACTCTGTTTCTCCATGAAATTAATACACTAGATGCATGCTGGATAGCGGTCGATGTGTGGAGTAATAGTAGTAGATGCAGGAGTCGGTCTACTAATCTTGGACGTGATGCCTATATAATGATCATTGCCTGGATATCGTCATAATTATTTGAAGTTCTATCAATTGCCCAACAGTAATTTGTTCACCCACCAGTTTGCTATTTTTCTCGAGAGAAGCCACTAGTGAAACCTACGCCCCCGGGTCTCTTTCTCATATATTTGCCTTTGCGATCTATCTTTATTTTCCTTTATTTTCAGATCTATTAATCTAAAAACCAAAAAATACATTGCTGCAATTTATTTTATTTGGCGTTCGATCTATCAATATTTATAACTTTTTTCGGTCACACACCAATTTCTGGCACCGTTACCTGAAAGGGATTGACAACCCCTTTAACACGTCGGGTTGCAAGGATTTGTTATCTGTGTGCAGGGGCTGTTTACGTTGTGTTGCTTGGTTCTCCTACTGGTTCGATAACCTTTGGTTTCATATGTGAGGGAAACACCTACCGCCACTGTGCTGCATCATCCCTTCCTCTTTAGGGAAATGCCGACGTAGCTTCAAGCGACATCAAAAGGAATTTCTGGCGCCGTTGCCGGGGAGGATCTTCAACATATACCAGGTTCCTAATCGCAAATCCCATCTCCTCTCAATTTACATTATTTGCCATTTGCCTCCCTTTTTTCCTCTCCCCCACTTCACAAAAATTTGCCGTTTTATTCGTCCATTTTCGTTCGCCTTTTCCTCGTCAGATCTTTTGTTTGCTTGTGTTGCCATGTTCCTTCTATATGCTTGCATCTCCGCTTGCTAAAAATCTATTGATATGGGTCCCCATCCACTTGCTAATCTTTTTAAAAGATCCAATCATGTTGAACCAATTGCTAGTGAGTTGAGTGCACTAGATTATCTTCATGAAGTTTTGCTTGAGATTCGTGAATCTGAAAATTGTGATGAAGAAATTTATGAAGTGATTCATGATAGCTCCTTGAATGAAAAGCATGATTGCAATGATTTTACTATAAATTCTATTAATGTCAATTGTACTATGCAAGACCCCAAGCTTGGGGATGCTAATTTTGCTATGTCTACTACTTTTTGCAATGATCATAATTGGGGTGATTCTTCTTATGATCTTGAAAAATTTATTTAAGCCTGATGATGAATATGTTTGCAATAATATTGAAAGTGGATTTGGAAGAGTGCCAACTTTAGCTAAAAATAATCCCACTATTTTTTAAGTGTTAAAACTTTGCATGCATGTGGATCATGAAGAAAATATTTTATGTGATAGTTATATTGTTGAATTTGATTATGATCCTACATATAATTATTATGAGAGGGGAAAATATGGTTATAGAAATTTTCACGTTACAAAATTACCTCTCGTTATGTTGAGATCGTCAATATTTTATTCCTCTTCTTTACATATGTTAGAAGTTTCTTGTCTTGATGATTTGTTTTTTTATAAAATTCCTATGCATAGGAAGTATGTTAGACTTAAATGTGTTTGTCATATGCTTCATGACACTCTCTTCTTTTCAATTATTATCTTTTGTGTGAGCATCATTGAAATCTTATGCCTAGCTAGGGGCATAAAACTATAGCGCTCATTGGGAGGCAACCCAATGAATAAATTTTATTTTTTCCTTTTGCTTTCTGTTCTTGAGTATTAACACAATTATGCTACCGTTAAGATTTTGTTTTTATGTTTTAATTAGTGTTTGTTCCAAGTAAAGCCTTTAGGATCTTCTTGGGTGATAGTTGTTTGATCTTGCTGAAACAATAGAAACTTTTATGCTCACGAAATTAATTTTCATTTTTTACCAGAGAGCGATAAAATACCCATTCAACTTGAAGTAGATCAATATACAAATTACTCAGGTCGTCCTAATTTTTCAGAATTTTTGTAGTTACAGAAGTATTCGAAATAGTCAGATTGCTACAGACTGTTCTGTTTGGACAGATTATGTTTTCTTTGTGTTGTGTGCTTATTTTGATGGCTCTATAGTTTTCTTTGATGAGTTTTTGGCATATAAAAGTTGGAATACAGTATATATAATACAAAAAACAAAATATTAATTGGTTTGATACAGTACTTTTAGTAGTAATTTATTATTCTTATACTAACGGATCTCACGAAGGTTTTGTTGAGTTTTGTGTGATTGAAGTTTTCAAGTGTTGGGTTATCTTACGATTGATGAAGGAAGGATGGAAGAGCCTAAGCTTGGGGATGCCCCGACATCCCAAGCTATTATCCAAAAAAGAGCAACCAACTAGTGCCCCCGAGTGGCATCCCCGCTTTCTTCCAACAATCATCGGTATTTTACTTGAAACTATATTTTTATTCGTCACATGATATGTGTTTTGCTTGGAGCGTCTTGTATGATATGAGTCTTTGCTTGTTTTATTTTGTGTTTTAAGTCATCAATCCTTGCTGGACACACCTAGTTAAGAGAGCCAAAATTATGTCAAGACTTGTTAGAATTGCTCTCTATGCTTCACTTAAATTTTTTATGAGCAATGGACTTGCTCTAGTGCCTCACTTATATGTTTTTGAGCATGGTGTGCTTTAGTATTTTTGAAGAAATGCTCTCTTGCTTCACTTAGATTTATTTGAGAGTTAGTAAAATTTTCAAGAAATTCTCTCTTTCTTCACTTAAATTAATTTGAGAGAAAGAAAATTCATTATGCTCATGATCTTCACTTATATTTGTTGGAGCTTTTCAAAAGCAATACATGAAAATTAGTCCCAAAGTGATAGATATCCAAGAAGGACATAATAAAAACTTTCATGAAGATCATTGGACAAAATAAACTTGATTCTGAGTAATAGTTTTGAGATATGATGATGTGATATGTGAGTCATCTTGATGAGTAATTATGCTTTAGTAGGAATATTGGTGTTAAGATTTGTGATTCCCTATGCAAATACGAAAGTCAATAGTAATGCAATGAAATTATACCCTACTTGTGGTGCACTATTCGGTGTTATTTATGCTTAATGCTTGCTTATGAGATTATCCGTTTCTTAGTTGGTCGCTTCCCAATCTTTTGCTAGCCTACATTTTGCACTAAGTATGACCACTACTTGTGCATCCAAAAACCTTTAAACCAATTTTGCCACATGAGTCCACTATATCTACCTATATGCGATATTCTTTTGCTGTTCTAAGCAAATTTGTATGTGCCATCTCTAATTTTCAAAATAAACTTCTCTTTTGTGTGTTCGTTTTGCTCGCGGAGCGGTGAGGGGTGGCTAATATTTTCCATGCTAGATGTGTTATTCTCAAGACGAGTGTTTATTCACTTGTCATTGCACGAGAGTAAGGCAAAGTTATTAGGGATGCCGAGTCCCAAAATGCAAAAAAATGAATTTACTTTATGTTGTCAAATAATAAATTCCTTGGAAAGTGTTGATATGGAGGGCACCCGTGGATACGGTTAGCCATGGAAAGTGAAAGTTATGGTGGAAAAAGGAATAAACTTTATTTTCTGTTTGGGAACCGCCTATGATATATCTATGCATGGAAAGTATTGGGAACTCTAAGTCGTTGTCGTTGGTGGGATGGATACACCTCTCAAAATGTTTTTATCTCTACATTTTTCGCTTTGAGCTATGGCACCTCTACAAATCCCTACTTCCCTCTGTGAAGGGCCTTTCTTTTACTTTATGCATTTTTTATTTTGAGTCTCCATCTTCTCTTATAAAAGCACCAACTAGGAGGCAATATGATTTTACTTAAGTATTGGGTGTAGCTAATATTCGAGTGTGTTTCATGAATGGATCTATGTTTGAGCATGATGGGCTAGGGATAGCTTATTTTAGTGTTAATATTTTGAAAGACATGGTGGCTTGTTGATATGCATGAGTATCTAAATTATCATGTCAAAACTAGACTATTGCTTTGAACAACTAAAAGTACAATTGTCCATGCTATAAAGAAAAGAATATGATATGACATGACATGATAGGCAGCATTCCACATCAAAAATTATGTTTTTATCACTTACCTACTCGAGGACGAGTAGGAGTTAAGCTTGGGGATGCTGATACATCTCCAACGTATCTATAATTTTTGATTGTTCCATGCTGTTATATTATCAATCTTGGATGTTTTATAATCATTTTATATCATTTTTTTGGTACTAACCTATTGACATAGTGCCAAGTGCCAGTTCCTATTTTTTCCGTGTTTTTTACATTGCATAAAATCAATATCAGACGGAGTCCAAATGCCATGAAACTTTACGGAGATTTTTTATGGACTAGAAGGAACATGTTGGGCCCTGGTTGCACCTGGGGGGAGTCCCGAGGAGGGGACAACCCACCAGGGCGCGCCAGGAGGCCCAAACACGCCCTGGTGGGTTGTGTCCACCCCGGGTGCCCTCCGGACCGCCTCTTTGCTCTATAAATACCCCCAAAATCCCAGAACCCTAGGGGAGTTGACGAAATATTCATCCAGATGCCGCAGAGTCTAGAACCACCAGATCCAATCTAGACACCATCTCGGATGGGGTTCACCACCTCCATTGGTGCCTCTCCGATGATGCGTGAGTAGTTCTTTGTAGACCTTTGGGTCCGTAGTTAGTAGCTAGATGGCTTCATCGTGCTCTCTCTCTCTCTCTCTCTTGATTATCAATACAATGATCTCGTGGAGATCCATATGATGTAACTCTTTTGTGGTGTGTTTGTTGGGATCCGATGAACTTCGAGTTTATGATCAGATCTATCTTTTTATATCCATGAAAGTTATTTGAGTTTCTTTAATGTCTTATATGCATGATCTCTTATAGCCTCGTATTTCTTCTCCGATATTTGTGTTTTGTTTGGCCAACTTGATCTATTTATCTTGCAATGGGAAGAGGTGCTTTGTAGTGGGTTCGATCTTACAGTGCTTGATCCCAGTGACAGAAGGGGAACGAACACGTATGTATCGTTTCTACTAAGGATAAAATGATGGGGTCTATCTCTACATAGATAGATCTTGTCTACATCATGTCATCGTTCTTATTGCATTACTTCGTTTCTCCATGAACGTAATACACTAGATGCATGCTGGATAGTGGTCGATGTGTGGAGTAATAGTAGTAGATGCAGGCAGGAGTCGGTCTACTAATCTTGGACGTGATGCCTATATAATGCTCATTGCCTGGATATTGTCATAATTATTTGAAGTTCTATTAATTGCCCAACAGTAATTTTCACACCCACCGCTTTGCTATTTTTCTTGAGAGAAGCCACTAGTGAAACTTATGGCCCCAGGGTCTTCTTTCTCATATATTCGCCTTTGCGATCTATTTTTATTTGCTTTTATTTTAAGATCTATTAATCTAAAAACCCAAAAATACCTTGCTGCAATTTATTTTATTTGGCGTTCGATCTATCAATATTTATAACTTTTTGTGGTCACACACCAATTTCTGGCATCGTTACCCGAAAGGGATTGACAACCCCTTTAACACGTCGGGTTGCGAGGATTTGTTATCTGTGTGCAGGGGCTGTTTACGTTGTGTTGCTTGGTTCTCCTACCGCCGTTGTGCTGCATCATCCCTTCCTCTTTGGGGAAATACCAACATAGCTTCAAGCGACATCAGTGAGCCAAGTATATTTAGGATTTGTGCTTGAAAAGTATCCAATTAGTTCGTTTCCGCATCAGGATAAAGCCAGATACACAAGTCATTTTGTGCACATGTTTTGCACAAATTGCTTGTCTATGTTCACTACTGCAGGATGCTGCTAATGTGACACTACGATCAGAGACCCTTTGACGAAACCGTGTCCGATGCATTAATCACAAATGGTGTTCTAATAAAACCGTCAAAAAATATGCAAACCATATGCCATGGCGGTGACATCAAACACGGTTCAGATGAGAGTTGCGTGTGCGATGCGTGGCAAACGGTCAATCCAAAAGAACTGTTTGCGATGAGGCAGAACAACAGAAATGGGCAGCCAGATGAGGGTGTGTTCGATATACGACATACAATTCACTAGGATGAACTGTGTGTGATTAGGCAACACAATAGAAATGGTCAGCTAGATCAAGGTGTGTGCGATGGAGGCCATACAGTTCACTCGGATGAACTGTTTTCGATGAGCCAAGACAACAGAAACAGTTCAACTAAACAAGATGTGTGTGATACGTGGCAAACATGTCCGTAATCAGAAATGTGTGTGAGACTAATAATAACACAGACAATTGCTGCTAATAAGCCGTGTGATTTTCTCTATCTACGGAATAATATATATATATATATATAAACCGAAATAAACATCCAATTACATAAGTGACTATACAGATCATTCGCACACACCTCAATAAACAATTGCATGCATTCTAAACTAGGAGAAACGATCATCTAGTCATCTACTTCTTGTGACACTCCTGCCGCTGCTCTGTGGCTCGATCCCTCGTCTGGGGCAGGAAGAAGACACTCCCCCATGTCAACGATCCGCATGTACATCTCGTATCTTGTGTACACATCCTTGGCCACGTACTTGACATGTTGTTCATTCAGTCTCTCATGCCAGACACTGTGCCAGGCATTCTTGTCCTTCTTGCTCTCATCCTTCATCTTCATGTAGTAGGGGTCGATGATGGTCGAGGCGAGGTCAACCAGGCAGTTCTGTTTGTTGTTGTCGCCGCTCCAGACCTTATAGTGGTCCTAGATGTTGACAGGATTCTGGCATTTCAAGCCCAAAACCTTGAGCGCTTTTAGATCGTTGGTGGTGTCCACCGTAGCGAAACTGTAGTCGGAGCTATCGACAAACCTGGAGAAATGCTCGCAAGGCCTTGTGGCCAGGTAGTAGTGGTAGACGAGGACGTCATGTCTCATGCACAACTGGGCGACGACAACCTTCTGATTGTGCCCGGCACGACCGATGGTGTACTTGAGGTCAAAGCCGACCACTTGATACTTGTCCTCGGCAAGCAACTGCTCCATGGTTTGGATGGAGCTCTCCACCGAGACCGGCTCATTCGTGTACACCACCGAGAGGGCCTTCCCCCTCACATGGGTGTCCACTACATGATGCGTGGTGAACTGCCCCCCACTATCATCGTCGGCCGCTGGGAGCACCATTGCAGCCATGGGGAGCGCCATTGGAACCGCTGGATGTCCTCTCTGTATGTGTCATCATGGGTGTGCTTATTGTGTCGTGTGGCGCGAGAGATGAAGGTAAATGGCCGCATGAATAAATGGGGGCCGGGAGGCCTAGATTCTCGGCACGTCAGCATGGCAGTTTTTGCAGCAGGTAACTGCATCGTGGCGCCGCGCCCGGTGCAACCGCATGCATAATGGCAGCACGAACGTACGTGATTGTGCGCCCGTTCAAAACACTGGCAGCGCATGTGGAGGGAGGAGGGCAGAGTGCCTGAAGGGACGCGAGAGCAGAGCGCGCCGCGGCCGTCTCAATCGCGAGCAACCACATGCATAGAGAAGTTGAACATGCAGGGAATGATCGCCTACAAGCCGGTCGGCAGCTGCATCGCTGCGTAGAGAGCGACCGTGTGCTACTACCTCCGTCTTGGTATATTAGTCCTCTCTATATTTTGTGCCATGCTTTGACCTTAAATTTAACCAACAAAATGTTAATGCATGTTATAAAAATTATATAATTGGAAAGTATGTTCAAATATGAATCCAACGATATAATATTTGGCGACATGCATTCGTATTTTATTAGTTAAATCCTACTTATAAACCAGAACGGAGGTATAGTAGGTAATTAAATCGCAAACGTTTTTTTATTAACCGTATGTGTAAGTGTCCTTTGGTCCTCCTCTCGCACGTCTTGTCACCCCGCTGCCGCAGATGGCTTCGAGCACAAGCTTGAGTAGCGCGCGGGGCGTTCTTTTGGCCAAACGGTGGTGAGCCGTTCTCGCGCGACCGCGCAGGTTCCCGTGCAAGCTTCCCGCCCGACTCGGTGAAATCCCCCAAAATCCCAATGCATACCGGCCTACTATATAGACCCTCATGGCTGGCGAGTCCTGCATAACATTTTCCCCTCCCTCCCTGTAGTTTATCTCGTCGGCTTCTCCCACAATCTCTAATGGCACCGGTCCGTCATCGTCGCTCAGCCACTCCGCCGTCATCATAGGATAGCACCAGCTGCGAGGCTACATCGCAGCGGCGGCGCAGTCCCCGGTGTAGTGTAGTGCGCCTGGCATCTCTGTTGGGTGTGTGCGGAACACCCACCACACGCTTCGCCGCCGCTGCCCGTCGACAGCTGTTGCCGGCCGCCGTTATCGCCACACCACCATCTTCCACCGTGGCTGCCACACCACCGTTGAAAGCCAGGGCCATCGCCCGCTCCGTTGCCGCGGCTCGAAGGCGGGAGGTGGCCGTCGTGGCTGCCACCCCACTGCCGGCCATCGTGGCCATCACCTGCTCCGCCACCGTGCGCCCGAAGGCGAGAGGTGGTGGTCGTGGCCGCCACCCCATCGTCGGCCGCCATGGGCGCCATCCCAATGTCGACCGTTGGGGTCATCACCCACTCCACCACCGCCGCCCGAAGCGGGAGGCGGAGGTGGAGGCCCGCACACGCGTCAGCGACCTTACGCGCTACATCGAGTTCCTACAGGAGGAGGAGGAGCGCCTCGTCGAGCATGCAAAGAGCCTTACCGCCGCTATGGCCGCAGCACACGCCGACGCAGAGGCGAGGAATCAGGAAATCTATGAGCAGTCCCGCTGCTTTGAGAGGGGTCTTCTGGAGCGACAGAGGGCGTTCAAGGTGAGCATCGTTGAAGGTGCAGCAGCGGCAGGCACCGTACTGCAGTTGTCTAGCTCGTCGATAGGCTCCTCCTCCTCTGCCTCTTACTGAGCGCGCTCGGTAGAGAGAGGCTGCCGGTAGTAGTACAAAGCCCCTCTGTAGTAGTATTTAGGGGCTATTTTGTTCAGTTCATCTCGACTATAGATGTGGTGGAACTATACAACGTACTTAAAATTAGCTAGTATATATAGTTGAACTAGCTATTTCAATACGTAGTTGGCAACAATTGGGGAAAAGTTTGGTCGGTTCAACTGTTGAGTTGAACTGTTTGTATAAAGAATGACTGCTTAATCTATGAATGAAATCTATGCTTAATTACTGAATTATAGTTGCAAAAATTAGATAGTGCTAGTGATTTTTAGCTGCATATTTTGACAAATGGCAGTGTTACAAGATTGATAAATGGCAATGTTACTAGATCAACAAATGCCAATATTTCCAGTTTGACAAATGGCAATATACCCAATATGACACATGCAAATATTACCAAATTGTCTATACATGGTTGCACATGAGTCGTCCAAAAAAACCGTTTGCGTTGAAGGGAGGTACAAATCCTACTTGCCAGATTTTCTCTTGGATTAGCGCCGAAGTCTCGCTTTGTATACCTTATTAAATCTGAACCGTTTGCATTGAAGAGATGCACAAATCCCGCGCGGCGAATTTTCCCTTGGCTTACTGCGGAAGACCATAGCTCTCACTTTGCATGTGGGTGTTCTATCTAAAATGTTTGCGATGAAGAGCTGCACAAATCCTGCTCAGCACATTTTCCCTTGGCTTACTGGGGAAGTTGTTGGTTTACATACGGGTGTTCTATCTAAAACTTTTGTGATCAAGAGCTGCACAAATCCTACTCGGCACATTTTACCTTGGCTTCCTGGGAAGCTGTCGGTTTGCATACGGGTGTTCTAACTAAAACGTTTCCAATGAGTGTTTTATATTTAAAAATCATATTAAACTACGGCTTGGGTGCCATTAATGGAGAGGATGCAAGCAAGGCTGGCGGCCATGGAAGTCAAAGGGCTCGCTTCTCAGTTAGCCTGCGCGGGGTACAGCTCGCATGCTTCCCGGTGAGCCCGCGCATTGGAGTACAGCTCGCACGCCTCCCGTTCAGTCAAGCACCTGTCCGCACAACACCTCCTAGCCATTAAAAGAGTGAGGCATGGCGTCACGTGAATGGTTAACAGAACGCACACGATTTAAATTATACAAAATGTTTGAGATGTTACAATGGCACCTATTTGTTTCAAAATGCCTTTGTTGGCTGTTATTCGAGTGCGCCTTCTCTAAAAATGGACATGAAAAATAGCACAACATGTCAGGTGCCATTCCATGTTAGCATGCCAAGTTTTATGAATTTCAGACGAGTTTTGGATTTACTAGAATTTAAAAACAAAGCATCTCAACGTTTTGCCTGCAATCAACAGTGCCCCGGTGTTCGAAATTCATTCCAATTTCTTGCATGTGACCTAAACATGCACCCAAGGACACACATTTGATATGTCAACCCATTTTTTTTGCATTGGAGCATGTGCATGTAGTTCAAATTTGAATTATGCACATAAAATGCCTAGAAAACCCAGTTAATGTATAAAAATGTCGCAGCGAACCCCAAAAAATCCCAAAAATTGACATAACACTCCTGTTGCTCTAGGTTGACACTAGAAAAAATTTGAAAGCAAGAAGAGACAATAGATAACGTTTCGTCCCCAAAGGTGGCACGTTCCCTATCGAAACCGTCAGGCTTGTTGTGAGAAGCTCTGGTTTGCGAGAAGTTCAATTATACTCAAACCTGCCCCAAATGGGACAAAACTTTTACCACGGCATGTTGATGCCGCTCCATGATAGCATGGAAAGTTTCTTGAATTTCAGATGAGTTTTGGATTTACTAGAATTTAAAAACAAAGTATCCCAACGTTTGCGGCCGAGCGATGGTGGCAAGGTGCTTGACATTCATTCCCATTTCTTCCATGGGACCTAAGCGTGCACCCAAGGACACATATTTGATTTTCAACCAATTTATATGCACTGGAGCATGTGCATGTAGTTCAAATTCGAATTATGCATATAAATGCCTGGAAAACCCAGTTAATGTATAAAAATGTCCAAACGAACCCCGCAAAATTCCAAAATTTAACACAATACTCTTGTTGTTCTATGTTGACACTAGAATTTTTTTTGAAAGCAATAAGAGGAAACGGATATCGTTTCTTCCCCAAAGGTGGCACGTTCCCTATCGAAACCATCAAACTTGTTGTGACAAGCTCTGGTTTGTGAGAAACTTATACCCAAACCTGCCCCAAATGGGACAAATTTTTTACCATGGCATGTTGATACCGCTCCATGATAGCATGCCAGGTTTCATGAATTTCAGACGAGTTTTGGATTTACTAGAATTTAAAAATCATGTATCTCAATGTTTGCGGCCGAGCGACGGTGGCAGGGTGTTTGACATTCATTCCCGGCCCATATCTTGCATGGGACCTAAGCATGCAACCAAGGACACATATTTGATTTTTCAACCAATTTATATGCATTAGAGCATGTGCCTGTAGTTTGATAACCCACAAGTATAGGGGATTGCAACAGCTTTCGAGGGTAGAGTATTCAACCCAAATTTATTGATCCGACACAAGGGGAGCCAAAGAAAATTCTCAACTATTAGCAGCTGAGTTGTCAATTCAACCACACCTGAAATACTTAATATCTGTAGCAAAGTATTTAGTAGCAAAGTAGTATGGAAGTAACAATAATGATGGAAAAAGTAACATTAGTAGTTTTGTAGCAATCGTAACAGTGGCAACAGAAAAGTAACTTAGAAAAGATCAATATGAAACAAGCTCGTAGGCAATGGATCAATGATGGATAATTATGTCGGATGGCCTTCATCATGCAACAGTTATAACATAGGGTGACACAAAACTAGCTCCAATTCTTCAACATAATGTAGGCATGCATTCCGAATATAGTCATACATGCTTATGGAAAAGAACTTGCATGACATCTTTTGTCCTACCCTCCCGTGGCAGCGGGGTCCTATTGGAAACTAAGGGACATTAAGGCCTCCTTTTAATAGAGTACCGGACCAAAGCATTAACACTTAGTGAATACATGAACTCCTCAAACTACGGTCATCACCGGGAAGTGTCCCGACTATTGTGACTCTGGGGTTGCCGGATCATAACACGTAGTAGTTGACTATAACTTGCAAGATAGGATCAAGAACACAAATATATTCATGAAAACATAATAGGTTCAGATATGAAATCATGGCACTCGTGCCCTAGTAGCAGTCATAGCAACATCAGTCTTAGAACATAGTGGATACTAGGGATCAAACCCCAACAAAACTAACTCGATTACATGGTAGATCTCATCCAACCCATCACCGTCTAGCAAGCCTACGATGGAATTACTCAGGCATGGCGGTGAGCATCATGAAATTGGTGATGGAGGATGGTTGATGATGACGATAGCGACGATTTCCCCTCTCCGGAGCCCAAAACGGACTCCAGATCAGTCCTCCTGAGAGAGTTTAGGGCTTGGCGGCGGCTCCGTATCATAAAACGCGATGAATCCTTCTCTCTGATTTTTTTCTCCCCGAACATGAATATATGGAGTTGGAGTTGAGGTTGGTAGAGGTCTGTGGGACCCACAAGGACAGAGGGCACGCCCCCACCCTTGTGGATAGGGTGTGGCCCCCTTCAGTTGATTCTTTTGCCAATATTTTTTGTTTATTCCAAAAATGATCTCCATGAAGTTTCAGGTCATTCCGAGAACTTTTATTTCTGCACAAAAATAACACCATGGTAATTCTGCTGAAAACAGCATCATTCCGGGTTAGTTCCATTCAAATCATGCAAATTAGAGTTCAAAACAAGGGCAAAAGAGTTTGGAAAAGCAGATATGATGGAGACGTATCATAGTTCAAATTTGAATTATGCACATAAATGCATTAAAAACTCAATTAATGTATAAAAATGTCCAAACGAACCCTGAAAAATTCCAAAATTTAACACAACACTCATGTTGTTCTATGTTGACACTAGAGAAAAAAGTGAAATCAAGAAGCGACAACGGATATCGTTTCATCTAGAAAGGTGAAACGTTCCCTACTGTAACCAGGAGGCTTATTGCGAGAAGCTCTAGTTTGTGAGAAGTTTATACCCCAACCTGCCCCAAATGGGATAATATTTTTACCATGGCATGTTGATGTCGTTCCATGACAGCATGTCAAATTTCATGAATTTCAAACGAGTTTTCAATTTACTAGAATTTTAAAACCATGTATCTCAGTGTTAGTGACCGAGCGACGGTGGCAAAGGTGTTTGACATTCATTCTCATTTCTTGCTTGGGACCTAAGGTTGCAACCAAGGAAACACATTTGATTTTTCAACCTGTTTATATGCACTGGAGCATGTGCATGTAGTTAAAATTTGAATTATGCACATAAATGCATAGAAAACTCAGTTAATGTATAAAAATGTCCAAGTAAACCACGAAAAATCCCAAAAAATGACACAAGACGCTTGTTGTTCTACGTTGACACTAGAAATGTTTTGAAAGCAAGAAGAGGCAACAGATAATGTTTCATCCAGAAACGTGACAAGTTTCCCTATCAAAACCATGAGGCTTCTTGTGAGAAGCTATGGTTTGTGAGAAGCTTATACCATAACCTACCCCAAATGGGACAATATTTTTTACCCTAGCATGTTGATGCCGTTCCATGATAGCATGCCAAGGTTAATAAATTTCATGCGAGTTTTGGATTTACTAGAATTACAAAAGCAAGCACCTCAAACGTTTGCCGGAGAGCCACAATGCCATGGTGTTTGAAATTAATCCCCATTTCTTGCATGGAACATAAGCATTAACCCATGGACACATATATCATTTTACAACCCATTTTGGTGCACCGGAGCATGTGCATGTAGTTTAATTTTGAATTGTGCACCTGAAATGCCTAGAAAACCAAGTTAATGTATAAAAATGTCCAAACAAACCCTTAATAATTCCAATTTTTTTGATGACACACCTATAGTTGCGTGTTCACTACAGATAAACGTTCTAGAAATTCAAACACCATGCTTTGCGGCTGTGACCTCATTATGTAATTCAAATCAAGACGAAAAGTCAAGTAGATCGCACACAGTTTATTATCACCAACCATGTGAGAGGCAACACAAAATATCTTGGAGGATTGTCGGAGTATAGTACGCATACGACTTACGGAGAAGGTGCGTCGGCTACAGTCCACAGCCGGCGTGTCAAGCACACTAGCTCGCTCCCCAAATATCATTTTATTGTTCAATCATCGCCGGTGAAAGATGGGGACATGGACCCGCTTCGTGAGGGCAACTTCGGCGGCCACTCTGGCGAGAGCGCGGCCACAGCCGCCAGGAACATGCTAACAAGCTTCGTGAGCGCGGCCGCAATTTGCGACCGGGCGGCCAAGGCAACCCAAATGGCCGCCGTTGCTTCTAAGTGGAGGTAGCAACATTTGCCTCGGGGATAGCAACTAGCGAGAGCAGCACAACAACTGTCCGTTCCGCAGCGGCGGCCTTAGCCCTGATGGAGCCCAGCCACGCCCAGCTCATGGCGGTCATTGCACAAATAGAACGAAGCTTCTCCAACAATGGCCGGCAACCCACGGCCGAAGAGTTGTCAATCATCGAGAGCGTTCGAGCAGTCGTTCATTCCTGCGCGGCATACCTTGGCACGACGGAGCTCTCCCAAGCCAAGATCGTGGCTGCCCATGCCCAGCTCATGGCGGCCTATTCCAAAGGTATGGCGGATGCGGATGGCGAGATGCTTGCTGAGTATGGTGCGATTGATGCCATGGAGCCCCTTCCTAGGAGATCGTCAGGCGCGAGTTGGACATGGAGGAGGCGGTGGAGATCGACGAGCACCGGTTGTAGTAGTACTCTTTGTTTTGTTTAATTATGTAGGGACCAGACCTCAAACAGTTTGATCTCTGTGCTCCGGTGTCATCCCTGGATCAGTAATGCTGACACCACACAATACTCGGAGGATTTATAATAGAGTAGCAATCACACACTTATTACATCGAGTGTCTCAAACGAGAACTTATTACAATAAATATGGCTTAAGGCCATTTAATAACGATAACAACAGAAGGCTTGGAAGATAAGTGAATCCATCAACTCCAACGGCATCACTGAGTATAGAACCACGACCTAAAAACTCCTTAATCATCGTCTGAAAAGTCTGCAACATTAACGTTGCAGCCCGAAACGGGTCAGCACATGGAATATGCTGGCAATGTAACACATAGAGAGTAATGGAATGAAACAACTATACTATATGCATATTTGGCTGGTGGAAAGCTCTATGGTTACAGTTTTGCGTAAAGCCAATTTTCCCTACTTCAAAGGAATAATTTTATTTAACTATCATGGTAGTTGTTAAACATTGAGAATGGTTGACAGCATTCTCAATCCCAATTAAGCATCATCATTAAACATAACCCAACAAAATTAATTTAGAGTAACATGTTGAGATTCACATGATAATCCAGGTACTAGATACTCAAGATGTCTATAACCAGGGACACGGCTAACCATGATTAGTTTATTACACTCTGCAGAGGTTTGCGCACTTTTCCCCACAAGACTCGATCGCCTCTGTTTGGTTTCTCGCACTACATGGTGTTTGAGAAGACAGATGACTGAGACATAGTCTTTCAGAAGTGCTAGCACCTTACAATCGGGTAGACCGTACCACCTACATCCCCTACATCTGCTAGTCTACCACTGTAAGAGTTCGCACGACTTAGTCAACTATGCTAGAGCCCATAATAGCTTGTGGCTGCACACGGAAGTTTCTAGTATGAATAATCTCATGATCCCTTTGAGCCTGGGTGGCAGTCCAAAAGAAAAACAGGCAAGTCCTGGAATACCCAGGTGCCTCAGTCCACCCAGATGTGTGTTTAAGTTGCCACCTTAGATAAACCATTAATTAACAATACTCACATCTGTCATGGATATCACTCACCCAATCCACGTCTACTAGCATAGCATGGCACAATAAGCAAACGTAGAAGTAACTCCCAAAGGTTTGATATATAACAGGTGATAGGTACTACCTCAACTACTTCCCATCCCACAATTTAGTTAGATCCTAATCATGCAATGTGTGAGGATTGATCTAATGCAATAAAACTGGGTAGTAGAAAATGTATGATCAAAGTGTTACTTGCCTTGCTGATGATCCGGGAAACCTAACGATTCGAAGTAACAGGCGGCACACTCCGGGTATTCTATCGCAGACAAACAAACAAGCATACAATAAGTACTCATCTAATGCACAGGTAAAACTCAAATAAGAGATCTAACCAGAAGGTTCAACTTAAGAACTCCGGTTGGCAAAGAATCAAATCGAACGAAGCAACGAAAATCAAACGGCGAAAGAAAACAACTTCGTTCTAGTAATCTGGATCTAGGGAAAATTTTACAGTAGCAAAATCTTGTTTAAGTTGGTTAAACGGATAGAGGGTTTCGAGATGAAACTCTAGGCGCTTGAATCGCCTGATTCCGATAAACGAGCGAAAAGATATACTAAAACGAAAATCGGATCAGGAATCACGATCAGAAAAATCGTGGATTTAATCCAAGAAAAAGAAAAACGACGAACGCTCGCTAGAACAAACGAACGGACGAACGCTTGCTATTTAAATAAACCGGAAAAACTGATCTATTTAAAAAAACCGAGTCTAAAAAAACCCGACGGAAAAATCTGATGAAAACCGATCTATTTTTTTTGAAAAAAAACTGATGGCACGGAATTCGAGGCGCGGCGAACCCCGGCGGCGGCGTCAGGCGGCGGGGCGGCGGCGGCGGGGCGGGAGCGGGTGGCGGCGGCGGCTTTGGGGCTTGGCGGCTAGGGTTTCTCCCGGGGGAGGGGGGGGGGGCTGGGCCGGCTTTTAAAGGCCACCTCGGGCCGGAGTCCTATCCGGACACGGCCCGTAGGTCGGTTCGTTTTTTTAATTATTTCGCTCGGAAGAAAAATAAAAAGAAATACTAAATGGACTCCAAAAATTCCGAAATAAATTTTCACGGGCTTCTAAAATCAAGCCGCACAAGGTGAACATTTATTTGGAATCTAAATGCAATTTTGGAAAACGCACATTTTTCCTAAATTCAAATAAAACATTGAAAAACTCCGAAATAAAATCCTCAATATTTCTTTATTTTGGGAAAGTCATTTTATTCCCTCTCTCATATTTTTGTAATAGAAATAATTGATGATAAAATAAATAAAATCAAATGATCCTATTCTCAAAATTTGAGAAACTCAAATATGAAAATAACGAAATCCCCAACTCTCTCCGTGGGTCATTGAGTTGCGTAGAATTTCTAGGATCAACCAAAATGCAAAATAAAATATAATATGCATTGATGATCTAACGTGTAACATTCCAAATTGAAAATTTGGAATGTTACAAACCTACCCCCCTTAAGATGAATCTCTCCCTCGAGATTCGGGTTGGCTAGAAAATAGGTGAGGGTGGTCCTTGAGCAAATCTTGCTCTCGCTCCCAGGTGGCTTCATCCTCTGTGTGGTGGCTCCACTGAACTTTGCAAAACTTGATAACCTTGCTGCGGGTAACTCGGCTGGCAAACTCAAGGATCTTAATTGGTTTCTCCTCGTAGGTCAAATCGTTATCCAACTGAATAGTTTCTAAGGGCACTGTGTCTCTCAACGGTATGTCAACCATCTCCGCGTGACATTTCTTTAACTGGGAAACGTGGAACACATCATGAACTCCTGACAATCCTTCGGGCAATTCCAACTTGTAGGCCACTTCTCCCATACATTCCAAAACTCGATATGGTCCTACAAATCGTGGTGCTAACTTCCCTTTAACTCCGAAACGCTTTGTTCCTCGAAGTGGAGATACTCGAAGATAAGCTCTATCTCCGACCTCGTAAACTGTCTCCTTGCCTTTAGAATCTGCATAACTCTTCTGTCTGGACTGGGCTACCTTGAGCCTATTGCGAATCAACTTCACCTTCTGTTCAGACTCTTTAATCAAGTCGGGTCCAAACAACTGGCGGTCTCCAACTTTGTCCCATGACAACGGTGTCCTGCACCTCCTTCCATACAAGGCTTCGAAAGGGGCCATTTTTAAATTGGTTTGATAACTGTTGTTGTAAGAGAACTCTGCATATGGCAAATTATTGTCCCAACTAGATCCATAATCTAGCGCACAAGCTCTCAGCATATCCTCCAAGATCTGATTGACTCTCTCGGTCTGTCCATCTGTCTGTGGATGAAAAGTTGTACTGAATTCTAGCCTGGTACCCAAAGTTTCGTGCAACTGCTTCCAGAACTTTGAGGTAAACTGGGTTCCTCTATCCGATACGATACTCCTTGGAACTCCATGCAAACAAACGATCCTGGTCATGTATATCTTTGCCAACTTAGCACTGGTGTAAGTGGTCTTTACTGGGATGAAATGAGCTACTTTTGTCAATCGATCAACTACAACCCAAATCGAGTCATAGCCGGAACGAGCCCTGGGCAATCCCATGATAAAATCCATGCCTAGCTTATCCCACTTCCATTCGGGTATCGGCAAGGGTTGTAACAATCCTGCTGGCTTCTGATGCTCTGCCTTTACTCTCTGACATACATCACAAACTGCTACATACTCCGCAATATCTTTCTTCATTCTGGTCCACTAGAAAATATCCTTCAAATCCAAATACATCTTGGTATTTCCTGGGTGAATCGAATATGGTGAATCGTGTGCCTCTTGCAAAATCAACTTCCTGATCTCCGGGTCATTGGGCACGTAAACGCGGTCTTCAAACCATAGGGTGTCGTGCTCGTCCTCACGAAATCCTTTAGCTTTTCCTTTACTCAGTTTCTCCTTTATAGCGGCAATCTCTTTGTCAGTTTTCTGAGCTTCTCTGATTCTATCCATCAAAGTTGACTGAATCTCCAATGCTGCTACATAGCCTCTCAGAACTATTTCCACACATAGTTCATGAAGATTATTCGCTAACTCCTTGGGTATTTCTCCCGTCATTAACGTATTGACATGGCTCTTACGGCTTAATGCGTCAGCTACTACATTAGCCTTTCCGGGGTGATAATGCAATTTCATATCATAATCCTTGATAAGCTCCAACCATCTCCTTTGTCTGAGATTCAACTCCTTCTGTGTGAAAATGTACTTCAAACTCTTATGATCCGTGTACACCTCACAATGGTTTCCAATGAGGAAATGTCTCCATGTTTTCAAAGCATGCACCACGGCTGCTAACTCCAAATCATGCGTGGCATAATTCAACTCATGAGGTTTCCATTGTCTTGAGGCATATGAAACAACTCTCCCTTCCTACATAAGCACTGCTCCAAGTCCTCGACGTGAAGCGTCGCAATACACCTCATAATCTTTGGTCTGGTCTGGCAAAATCAACACTGGTGAGGTAACCAAACGTTTCCTTAACTCCTGGAAACTAGCCTCACATTCCCCTGTCCGTATGAACTTGGTATCTATCGACGTTCTGGGAACGGGGGTCCCCAGACTTGCCTGCCTGCGGCCTGCGGCGTGGCTCAAAAGGGGCCCCAGCGCGGCCCATCTTCATCAACACAGACCCAAGACCCTCGCGGGGCGGACGACATGGAGCTTCCTCAGGCACGGCCTCATCAGGCTGGCTCGCGAGGAGGCGGAGAGATTAAGGCGGGGTACCTCACGAGGTGCCCGTGACGCAAGCCATGACGACCAAGGGTGCCAGGCGGGCGCCAGCCCGCGCAGTGTCCTCCTTTCCTCTTTGTTGCAAAGGGAGCAAGCGCAGGCGAGAGCATCAAGCAAAGGTACCCATTTCGGTGCAACGAGACCAAGACCAGTCCAACAGTAGGGAGGAAGTCATTGTGGAGCCCAAGCCAGCGTCACCACCAGAGCCTTTGGCAGGCGAGGACCAACTTTAGTCAGGATAAGTGTACCAGATGTTCCCCTTCAAAATGGCCAATTGTTGGCACCCTTCCCGCTCAATATTTGGGAAGAGGCCCAGGGCCTTTGCCTATAAATAGGACTAGCCACCCACAGGGCAGGGGGGTCGCAATCAAGAAGGGAGAATCTAGAAGCCAAGAGGGAAACTAGCTAGGATCGGATTGAGTAGCACGACACACACACATAGAGAGAGAGAAGGGCGACTGAACTCCTCCCAGCAGTTCATCCCCCCAGCCAAGAACAGACCCTCGCGAGGCTGTTCTTCCTTGTATTTCTCATCATCATCAGCCCAAGAGGCAATCCACCACACCACACACTGGAGTAGGGTATTACACCACAACGGTGGCCCGAACCAGTATAAACCTTGTGTCTCTTGTGCTGTTCTTTCCATAGCTTAGATCTTAGCGAGGCGGAGGGGTGCAGGTAGGTAGAAGGCGAAATCTCCGCGCGCACCCCAGTGTTCGAACCTCAAGGGTCTGCCGGAACTCGAAATCCGACATTTGGCGCGCCAGGTAGGGGTGCGCCGGAATTCGTCTTCCACCACCCCGTTCTCCTCCGACCATCGCGTCCATGTCTGATGCTTGTCGGGCCCACACCGAGCGCCGGGCCGCTCTCGCTTCCCGTGTTGCCCAGACGGCTCCTGTCGGCGGGCGTCCTCGCCGTTCCCCGTCACATGCCGTCAACGCCGCCACCGGCCCGATGGGGAACGAGCAGCAAGCGTCGTCTCAGCATCCGTCCGTGCGGCAAGACGGCCGCACCGCTAGTCCCTCGCTCACCCCAGCTGGTTCTTCGTCCCACGCGCTCCGCGCACCCATGGAGGCTTGAGCTGCGCTCATCGCGGCAAATGAGCTCCTGCGCTACCGTCTCGTCGACGACGTCTACGAAGAATGCCTCGACCACGTCGCCGAGCTCGTCCGCGCCGCAGGGGGCTCTCCTGCGCCGTTCGTTCCGCTGCACCGCACCCTGCCCCGCGCTGGCGACAAAGCTCCGGGGGCGCCCCAGCCACCTCCTCCTCAAGAAGGCGCCATGGCTCCAAGGCGCGTGGCCCTTGGGCGGAACCCGCTCCGTCAGGTGCCAGCGCGACAAGAGCAGAGCTGCCAAGAAGTCCCTCGCCCGCAAGAAGCTGCCCGGGCGCTCCCTGCTCCAGCACGTCGCGACCATGCTCCTGCTCCCGCACGTCAAGACCCCGCGCTGCTCCCAGCTGCAGCGCGTGGGGGCATGCAAGACCAAGCTCTCCGTCACCCATGCCCTCCCGTGGCCACAGAAGGCTGCCGAGCCTTCACCACCGAGCTACGCAGCGTCGCGTGGCCCGGCAAGTTCAAGCCAGACCTGCCTCCTCGTTACAACAGCATGGCCGACCCTGCGGAGTTCCTCCAGCTCTATGAGCTGGGCATCGAAGCTGCCAACGGAGACGAGAAGGTCATGGCGACCTAGTTTCCCATGGCGCTCAAGGACGGGGCCCGCACCTGGCTCCTGAACATGGCTCCAGGCACGATCTCCTCCTGGGACGAGATGCGCACCCGCTTCATCGCCAACTTCCAAGGTACTCGCGACCGGCCACCCGCCATGAGCGACA
The DNA here is from genome assembly GCA_034509565.1 of Triticum monococcum. Lineage (NCBI taxonomy): Eukaryota > Viridiplantae > Streptophyta > Magnoliopsida > Poales > Poaceae > Triticum > Triticum monococcum. The sequence continues at coordinate 144,556,667 of CM067846.1, read as the reverse complement.
TGCGCCGCATCAAGCAACAACCCGGAGAGACCCTGCAGAAGTACATCCAGCACTTCAACAACGCACGCCTCAAGATTCCCAAGGTGACCGAGGAGGCCATCATCTCAGCTTTCTCCGACGGCGTGCGCGATGTCAAGATGAAGGAGGAGCTGGCGATGCATGAAGACCTGTGCACTTCCTTGGAGTTGTTCAACTTGGCAACCAAGTGCGCCAGGGCTGAGGAAGGGCGTCTCTCCCTCCTCGAGCTTCCTGCCGCAGACCCAAAAGAGAAGAAGCCCAAGGCCAAGGATGTGAAGCGCAAGGGGGCTGCCGTGCTCGCGGCAGAACCAGACACCAAGCGGGGTAGAGATCAGTCTGAATCTTCCAAGGGCAGTTGGTACTATGTGTACCATTACCTCCACACCCACAACACCAACGAATGTCAAGAGCTCCGAGCCATGCGAGAAGGAAGGATTGGCCATCGCCCCAACCACGGTGACCGGGGCTACGGTCGAGGAGGAGGAAGGAACGCAGGACGCTGGGAAGACCGCTGCCCGCGCCAAGGGTGGCGCGATCGACCTCGCGAGGATCGCTGGCAAGACCCGCCTCGTGAGGGAGACTGGAGGGATCAGCCTCGCGAGGATCACCCGCAAGGCAATGCAGGCCTCCCTCCGCTGCCGCCGCAGCCAAGGAAAAACGAGGACCGCCATCAGGACGAGGGGGATGGGGGCTTCCAGGAGCCACGCGCGATCGCCTGCATCCTGGGCGGGGCTCAAGCCCCAGCCTCTCAACGCATCTTCAAGCAGTTCGCCCGCGAAGTGAATGCAGTTGTAACGCCCTCGATGTGGCTATGTCTCCCACGTGTCAAGGCACGACTTAGAGACATAGGCGCATTGAAAGCAATGTCGCAAGTCGAGAATCATTACACAACCCATGTACATATATAATATAAAGGGGGATAATATCATAGTTGGCTTACACTCGCCACGTCACATCAAAGTACATAAATAACATCCATCATACAATCACTCATGGCCCGACTACGGCGCCAAAATAGAAAAGACCCCCAACAAGCGACTAGGCCCTGAATCGAACCCCGAATAGGCATCCCTACTGATCATCAGGAAACGACACATAGTAACGCTGAGAGTCCTCGTCGTACTCCCACTTCAGCTCGAGCGCGCCATCCGGAGAGGTATCATCGGTCCCTACATCTAGTGTAATAGTAATCTATGAGCCACAAAGGACTCAGCAATCTCGCACCCTCGCGATCAAGACTATTTAAGCTTAATAGGTAGGAAAGGGGTAATGTAAGTGGAGCTGCAGCAAGCGACTAGCATATATGGTGGCTAACTTATTCGCAAAGGAGAGCGAGAAGAGAAGGCAAAGCACGAGCGGAAACTAAATAGAGCAGCCTACGCAAACATAACTCCAACGCCGTGTCCACTTCCCGGACTCCGCCGAGAAGAGGCCATCACGGCAACACACTCAGTTGATTCATTTTAAATATTTAAGTTCAAGCTATCTACAACCGGACATTAACAAATTCCCATCTGCCCATAACCGCGGGCACGGCTTTCGAAAGATCAATCCCTGCAGGGGGGTCCCAACTTAGCCCACAACAAGCTCTCATGGTCAACGAAGGAATAGACCTCCACCCAGGACCCACCGATCAGACTCGGTATCCCGGTACAACAAGATGATTCGACAGGTCAAAACTAGTCCAACAACACCGCCCGAATGTGCCGACAAATCCTGATAGGAGCTGCACATATCTCTTTCTCAGGGCACACTCAGATTGTCTTAGGTACGAGTAGGCCAGCCCAGGGTTGCCCCTGGTGGCCACCGGCAGCTGACAGTTGGACCGACACTCAGAGGAGCACTGGCCCGGGGGGGGGGTTAAAATAAGATGACCCTCGGGCTTCGGAAACCCAAGGGAAAGAAAAGGGTAGGTGGCAAATGGTAAAACCAATGTTGGGCATTGTTGGAAAATCTTTAATCAAGGCGAACTATCAAGGGGTTCCCATTATAGCCCAACCGCATAAGGGACGCAACAATCCGGGAACATAACACCGATATGACGGAAACTAGGGCGGCAAGAGTGGAACAAAACACTAGGCGAGAGGCCGAGCCTTCCACCCTTTACCAAGTATATAGATGAGTAAAGATAACATAGCAATACAATGATATCCCAACAAGTAAATAAATGTTCCAACAAGGAACGGCTCCAATCTTCACCTGCAACTAGCAACGCTATAAGAAGGGGCTTGAGCAAAGCGGTAACATAGCCAATCTATGGTTTGCTAGGACGAAGGTGGGTTAGAGGCTCAATCATGGCAATTGGGAGGCTGAAAAGCAAGTGGTAGGCATCGTAGCATTGGCAAAGCAAAAGAGCGAGCAAACTAGCATAGCAAAGATAGTAGTGATTTCAAGGGTGTGATCATCTTGCCTGCACAGTTGTCAGAATTGACTGGATCCTCAAAAGCAAACTCAACGGGCTCCTCGTTAGCGAACTCGTCTCCCGGCTCTACCCAACAACACAAACAAGCAACAAGGATACAATCAACCACGTGCAAGGGCAACCAATAAGATGCAAAGATGATATGCTATGCGGGATGCAAAATGCAAGATGTAACAGGAAATGCATGAACCTAGCCTCAACTTGGAAAACCAAGTGTGCCACTGGATAGAGGGGAAGAAATCCCCTGAAAACGATATAAAGATCATGGCAATCGGAGCTACGGTTTAGAAATGGCAAGCGATTTACTAAACGAACCGATTTGCGATTTACAGCAAGTAGGCTCCAAAATGCAACAAAATGAACATGCTACAGCCTCCAAACATGAAAAACAATTGCATGGCAGTGATTTACTCAAGAAGATTAACAAATCACCAGGACTGAGGCATAGGCAAATTCATCCATTAAGGGCTTCAAACAAGCATGGCAAAACTGGATAAGCAAAACAGATTTCAGACTTAGCGAAATTAACGCTAGTCTGAAATTTCAGACCACGATGCTCTCTTCGGAGCAGCACAACAACATGAAGCAAAACCTGAACATGGCACCTAAGAGCATGGAATGGAGCTACTCAACAAGATTAACAAAACACCCAAAATGACCTGGGGCCAAAAGGGTTCACAACATACTCTACCGAGCACACGAACATCGATGAAACACAATCAGTTTTCAGACTTAGTGAAAACTGGGACATGCTGAATATAACTCACGGAGGCATGTAAACGAGCTCGATGCTCTCACTACGGTGCAAGTCATGGCAAGGCAAGCATATATCCATTAAGAAGGCACAAAATTCTAGCTAGACATGGCAAGAACAAAGGCATAGCATGCATGGATCACTAGCAATAACTCCGGCAAAATCGCAAAAGAGTTCACGATCTGCCCAAAACAACAACTATGCAAAAGTTGAGCTCGATTGAGTCAACCTAGGGTGCTCCAACATAACAAGTAAAGACATGGATGGATTAAGCACAACAAGCATAACAAATCACCCTTACTGATCATCCTCAAAAGAGGCACGGATCACTAGGAAACAAGCTGGACATATAGCATCGTGAACTAAAACATCCCAGACTTAGTGATTTTCACTAAGTCCCTGAAATCAGTAAACTCAGGTAGCCCTCTTCACAAGCTTGCACAAGACAACACACACATCCTAAAAATGCATGGGAGGCACCTCTGGAAAGAAGACAACATGCTTAACAATTCATCCCAAAGGGGCACAGGCATATCATGCACGGATTAAACATGGCAAAAATGACAAAAGTGCATGATGAACTAACGGATCTGCAAATTAACTCATGATGCCTCCTTTCAACAGCATTTTGGGAACCAAGATGACCTCAACTGCAAATGATGCAATGGAATCAAATGATGTACTCGTCGAGACGAAGATTTTGACATATCATATGCCCAAATCGGAGCTACGGATGCGGAGATACGAGCAGTCAAACGTTGCAAGGGGGGTTAGGGTTTACTGTAGCGCGACCCGGATCTGGATCGGGCGAGCTCGGGCACTGTAGTGGTGGCGGCGCTACTGTTCACTGGGCGGCGGGCGTGGAAGCCGAGGGCGGCGGCGGCCGGAGCCGAGGTCGCTGGCGTCGAGCGTGGGCGCCGAGGCGAGGAGAAGGCGGCGGGGCGGCGTGCTTGGCGCGGCAGGGCGGCGAGGAGAGCGGCCGGCGCTACTCCGGCGAGGTCGGCGGTGGCCGGAGCCGGCGAAGGAGGCGGCGGGATCTTCTGGCGGCGGGGCGCGCGCGGAGGCGGCGCGGGGGCCGCGGACGGGCCCGGCGGGCCGCGACCGGTGGAGGCGGCCGGGTGCCACGTGGCGCGCCCCGGTTCACTGCGGGCGGCGGCGGGATTTTGTCCGGCCGGCACGGACGTGTCCGGCGCGGCGCGGAGGTGTTTTAGGGTTTCGAGAGGGGGGGAGAGATCCGAATTTCGGGGGGTCTATTTATAGACCTAGAGGGAGCTAGGATAGTCCAAATGAGGTACGGTTTTCGCCCACACGATCGTGATCGAACGACCGAGACGTTGGAGCAGAGTTTGGTGGGTTTTGGGCCAAAATGGAGGGGTGTTGGGCTGCAACACACACGAGGCCTTTTCGGTCCCTCGGTTAACCGTTGGAGTATCAAACGAAGTCCAAATGACCCGAAACTTGATAGGCGGTCTACCGGTAGTAAACCAAGGCCGCATGGCAAGTCTCAGCCCAATCCGGAAATGTTTAATCCCCACACACGAAAGAAAGCTAGAAATGGCCACCGGAGGAGAACGAAGCGCCGGAATGCAAAACGGACAACGGGGAAAATACTCGAATGCATGAGATGAACATGTATGCAAATGCAATGCACGTGATGACATGATATGAGATGCACGAAAACAAAAACAACACACGGAGACAAAGACCCGAACCCGAGAATTAAATATAACTTAATGCCGGAAACGGCAAGAGTTGGAGTACAATTCGGGAAGGTTACATATGGGGCGTTACAACACTCCACCACTACGAAAAGATCTCGTCCCGAGATCTAGGACTGAAAGAACTCCGGGTACTCAGAACGGAGGTGATCCTCGCGTTCCCAGGTAGCTTCACGGTCGGAATGGTGTGACCACTTGATTTTGAGAAACTTGATTGACTTGTTGCGAGTTTTGCGTTCAGTTCTTCAAGGATTGCAACTGGGTGCTCACGGTAGGAGAGATCTTCTTGGAGCTCAATGTCCTCGAAGTTGACGGTGCGCTCAGGCGTCTTGAAGCACTTTCGGAGTTGCAAGACATGGAACACATCATGAACATTGGCAAAGGTTGCAGGAAGCTCGAGTTGATAGGCGAGGTCGCCTCTCTTGCTGACGATTTTGAAAGGCCCGACATATCTGGGGGCAAGCTTCCCTTTGATACCGAAGCGACGAGTCCCTTTCATAGGAGAGACGCGGAGGTAGACATGATCTCCGATGTCGAAGGCCAAATCACGGTGCTTGCTGTCATAGTAGCTCTTCTGACGAGATTGGGCTGCTTTGAGGTTATCACGAATGACCTTGCACATTTCTTCTGCCTCTGTGATCAGGTCATTACCCAGCAGCTAACGTTCACCGGTTTCAGACCAGCTCAGAGGTGTACGGCACTTCCTACCATACAGAATTTCAAATGGGGCCTTGCCGGAACTTGCTTGGAAACTGTTGTTGTATGAGAATTCAGCATAAGGAAGACAATCCTCCCACTTCATGCCGAAGGAGATAACACAAGCCCTGAGCATGTCATCAAGAATCTGGTTGACACGCTCGACTTGACCGCTTGTTTGAGGATGGAAAGTAGTGCTGAAGCGAATGTTGGTGCCCATGGCCTTCTGAAAAGAATCCCAAAACTTAAAGGTAAAGATGCTGCCACGGTCTGAAGATATCACCTGAGGAATACCGTGCAGAGAGACAATTCGAGAGGTGTAGAGCTCCGCCAATTGAGCTGCAGTGATTGACTCTTTGATAGGCAGGAAATGAGCCACTTTGGTGAGCTTGTCGATGACAACGAATATAGCATCATTGCCACGCTTGGACTTAGGAAACCCAGTCACGAAGTCCATTTCAATGTGGTCAAACTTCCATTTTGGAATGGCGAGAGGTTGGAGGAGACCTGCTGGCCTTTGGTGTTCTGCTTTCACTCTTCTGCAGACATCACATTCATTCACGAATTGAGCGATCTCGCGCTTCATTCGAGTCCACCAATAAGTTTGCTTGAGATCTTGATACATCTTCGTGCTCCCAGGGTGGATGGAGAGGAGAGAGTTGTGAGCCTCATTCATGATCACTTTACGAAGTTCACCTTTGGGCACAACAATTCGATCCTCGAAGAAGAGAGTGTCCTTGTCATCAAGTCGGTAGCACTTGTACTTGGACTGACTCTTTGCAATACCAATCTTCACCTTTTTCACCATAGCATCAAGAAGCTGGGCTTGGCGAATCTGGTCTTCCAAGGTAGGAGAAACTTGAAGGTTGGCGAGGAAACCTTGAGGAACAACTTGCAGATTAAGTTTGCGGAAGGCTTCACAAAGCTCGGGTTGATAAGGCTTGAGAATCAGACTATTGCAATATGCTTTCCTGCTCAAAGCGTCAGCAATCACATTAGCCTTGCCTGGAGTATACTCGATACTCGGATTGTACTCTTGAATCATTTGGACCCATCGAGTCTGCCTGAGGTTGAGATTAGGCTGAGTGAAGATGTACTTGAGACTCTTGTGATCAGTGAAAATGTCCACTTTCCTTCCCAAGAGAAGATGTCTCCAAGTCAACAATGCGTGCACAACTGCCGCCAACTCGAGATCATGAGTGGGGTAGTTCTTCTCATTAGGCTTCAACTGGCAAGAGGTATAAGCAACAACTTTCTTCTCTTGCATTAGTACTGTACCGAGACCTTGGAGAGAGGCATCACAAAAGACCTCGTACGGCTTGGTTTCATCAGGCGGAGTCAGAACTGGAGCAGTGATCAACTTCTCTTTCAAAGCGTTGAAAGCAACATCACACTCCGGAGACCAAATGTACTTGACGTGCTTCTGAAGAAGATTTGAGAGAGGCTTCGCGATCTTGGAGAAGTTTTCAACGAATCTTCGGCAATAACTTGCAAGACCGAGGAAGCTACGGAGTTGCTTCACATTTTGAGGAGGTTCCCAATTAACGATTGCAGACACCTTCTCAGGATCCACGGAAATGCCCTTGGCAGAGATAATATAACCAAGATAAAGAACCTCATCGAGCCAAAACTCACACTTGGAGAACTTGGCGTAGAATTGATGTTCCCTGAGCTTGTCAAGAACCAAACGCAAGTGTTTGGCATGATCTTCCTTGTTCTTCGAGAAAACCAGGATGTCGTCGAGATAGACCAAAACGAATTCGTTGGTGTAGGGATTGAAGATGAAGTTCATCATGCGAGAGAACGTCGGAGGAGCATTGGCGAGGCCAAAAGACATAACAGTGTATTCATATGACCCATAGCTTGTTCTGAACGCCGTCTTTGGAATATCTTGCTCCCGAATGCGAATTTGATGATAACCCATACGGAGATCAAGCTTGGAGAATACTTGGGCACCCTTGAGTTGTTCGAACAGCTCATTAATGTTGGGAAGTGGGTATTTGTTCTTGATGGTCTTCTTGTTCAATGGACGGTAATCAACACAAAGTCGGTCTGTTCCATCCTTCTTCTTCACAAAAGGAACACCACAACCCCACGGAGAAGTACTAGGCCGAATGAGACCCATCCTTTCTTGAACATCGAGTTGTTTCTTCAACTCCTTCAACTCTTCGGGGCCGAGCTTGTAGGGACGTTTGCACACCGGTTCTGTACCGGGCTCAAGTTCAATAACAAATTCAACCGGCCGGTTTGGAGGCATGCCTGGGAGTTCTTCAGGGAAGACATCTTGATACTCACAAACAACCGGAATCTGCGAAATAGCATCCAATTCACCCTTTTCATTGAGAGAGAACAACCGGATGGTATTATCCCGAGCAGCAAAGACAATTACTTCCTCAGACGAATGAGTCAGTTGAATCTGCTTGGCCGCGCAATCAAGCTGAGCTTTATGTTTAGAGAGCCAGTCCATCCCAAGAATGAGGTTGATATCAGAATTGCCAAGAACCGTTGGAGAAGCCAGAAACTTGAAATCACCCAACTTGATAGCAATATCCGGAGCAATGGAGTTAGCCTGCATGCGTTTACCAGGAGAGACGACTGCTAATGGACTAGGCAGAATTTGCTGAGCCAAACCATGCCTAGATGTAAATGGCCTTGAAATGAAACAATGCGATGCACCTGTGTCAAAAAGAACTTTTGCAGGAATATCATTAACAGGAAGGTTACCCATGATCACATCTGACGAATCCTCTGCCTGAGCTGCGTTCATCAAGTTGACCTTGGCGGACTTGGGGTTATGCTTGACCACAGCTGTACTTGCCGATCTGACAGGAGGAGGAGGAGGAAGACGCCTCTGGTTGAAACACTTGTTGGCATAGTGACCCTTCTATTGGCACTTGTTGCACGTGACCTCTGAGAGCGGACGGTGGTACGGAGCACTCGATCTTGGAGCTTGAGACGAAGTCTTGTTCTGAAAGCCTGGGTTGGGTGGGTGGGATGGACCACTGCCACCTTTGCTCTTCTGCTGATATGGCTGACGGAACGGAGGAGGAGGAAGCCAATACTTCTGCTGCTTGGACACTTGAGTAGAGGAAGAAGACGTAGTGTCTCTGACTCGCTTCCTGGAAGCATCACACCTTAGCTGAGCAGCCTCTTGCTTCAGTGCCATGTTGTAGAACTCATCGTATCTCAGCGGCTCAAAGAGGACAAGAGCGAGCTGAATTTCTTCACGAAGACCAGCCCTGAACTGATAGATCATGCTCTTCTCATCAGGAACATCCTGCTTGGCAAAACGGGCGAGCTTCTGGAACAACTTGTTGTAGTCATAGACAGACAAAGAGCCTTGCTTCAGATTGCGGAATTCTTCACGTTTGCTTTCAGTCACACTTTGAGGAATGTGATGAGCGCGGAAATCATGACGGAAATAATCCCAAGTGATCAAACGTCCACCTCTGGAATCCCGGTACTGCTGAAACCACTCTGCGGCCTGATCCTTGAGCTGGAAAGACGCGAACTTGATGAAATCTTTAGGTCTGATGTTGCTACATTCAAAATGCTTGCCCAGATCGACTAACCAATCATCAGCATCGGTAGCCTCAACGCAGTTGCTGAACGTCTTTGGACCATTTGCGAGGAACTGATTCAGAGTTGCAAATTGGTTCTGGTTGTTGCCTTGATTTCCTTGACTACTTTGATTCCGCTCTTGGATGATTTGCATGATCAGCTGAGTATTTGCATTAGTAGCAGCCATCACAGCCTGCCATGCTTCCGGAGGAGGCGGAGGTGGTGGAGGATCTTGATTCTGGTTCTGACTGGTGCTCTTAGCGGGAGCCATCCTAAAGAGGTTGACCACCATTAGCACACAAATAGAGAAATATTGAAGGTGAATCCAACGGAATGAAAATTGCAACATAAAGTCTTCACATCCGAACAAAATGAACGAATGCACTTCTCTTGAAGTGGTCACATATTCCTAAATTGCGAAGCCACGAAGAATCAGGTAGAAGAGGTACATCAACGAGGGATGGAATCAACATATGACGTCGAAGAAGAACGAATACCACAGCTCGGAATAAAACCAAGGGTTGGCTTGTGGAATAAGCCGGAACAAACACATGATAGAAATTTCATCCGAAGTGTTCGTGGTAGGACCTACACGGGCTCAACCGTACAGCACCATCATGTACAAGGCAGTGCACATGACATACGAAGCGTCCCCGAGTCAGCATAGCCAAGGACTCTTTAAGACACAACGAGGCCACTGTAAAATCGACAGTGAATAGGCGAACCACTAGACGTCGAACCCCAATTTCATATCACACATCTGTTGAAAGAAATCCTAAGGCTACTTGAATTCCCACCTATGAAACTCCCGAAACTTTCTGGTTATGCAATCAGGTGTTGGGGATATAGGGGAAGCATAATATCTCACCCAAGCTAGCAAATCCTACATCCAGCTGCATCCATCCTTCAACACATAACCAAGAAACCTTCGGAAACCATCTATCTCAACCTTCGAAAAGCATCCGTTATACAAGTTATGGCGATACTCCCGAACTCCCGCCCCAGTACTGGGTAGTGTCGAGGTTATCTCACCAACGAACTGCATAAAAGAGATTTTCGATGTCGCGCACATATCTCAAGTATGCCAGAATTGCAACAATAGAATTATGATGACAACACCTCAGAGCTCAACTCCCCGGGACACTTCCACTAAACCCCTAACAGGAGGCACCAAGACAGTATTCTCATCATAAGCCATCAGAACAAAACTAAGATACTCGCGTGATCCTAAATTTTTTTTAGTGAAATTTGAGAAGAGAAGAGTCAAAACTGTACGTCAGGATGCCTTACCAGAGCGATGAGGAGACTGGGAAGTAAAAAGAATTCCTAAGCTCTCCGATATATAATTCCTAAGGACTCAAAACATTTTTCTAGACACAACTCGGCTGCTAAAAACGATCAAGCAATGGGGCTCCTAAGGTCGGGGAAGTAACGACCACCGGCGGGTGTGTCCGGGGCGTTACAAGTTGGTATCAGAGCCGACCCTCGCGGTTACACGGATGGTTGCGGACAGGTGCGTGGTCATGTTGTTCATGACGTTTGTGACCCGTCGTGGCACCCGGCATGGCACATGTACCAGACTGGAAGCACAGACGTTTGTGCCAAGAGGGAACGTTCCTATGGCCCAACGAGGACGTCGGTTCCTCTGAGTGGGGGTGTATGTGATGGCCTGGCTTATTAGGGATGATAGACTACTCATATCAATAAGGAATTCCTTCTTTTCCGGGAGCCCATTCGGACAGAACTCCAAAGTTAAGCGTGCTCAGCTTGGAGTAGTGTCAGGATGGGTGACCGACCGGGAAGTTGCTCCCGGGTGCACACGAGTGAGGACAAAGTGCACAGAAAAGACTAGTATTGATCTGTGGGGCCAGTCTAGATCCCGCCCGGAGTAACGACCACCGGCGGGTGTGTCCGGGGCGTTATAAGTTGGTATCAGAGCCTTCCCCGACCTTAGGAGCCCCCACTGATTGATCATTTTTAGCGGCCGAGTTGTGTCTAGAAAAATGTTTTGAGTCATCTAGGAATTATATATCGGAGAGCTTAGGAATTCTTTTTACTTCCCAGTCTCCTCATCGCTCTGGTAAGGCATCCTGACGTAGAGTTTTGACTCTTCTCTTCTCAAATTTCACTAAAAAATTTTTAGGATCACGCGAGTATCTTGGTTTTGTTCCGATGGCTTATGATGAGAATACTGTCTTGGTGCCTCCTGTCAGGGGTTTAGTGGAAGTGTCCCGGGGAGTTGAGCTCTGAGGTGTTGTCATCATAATTCTATCGTTGCAATTCTGGTATACTTGAGATATGTTCGCGACATCGAAAATCTCCTTTATGCAGTTCGTTGGTGAGATAACCTCGACGCCACCCAGTACTGGGGCGGGAGTTCGGGAGTATCGCCATAACTTGTATAACGGATGCTTTTCGAAGGTTGGGATAGATGATTTCCGAAGGTTTCTTGGTTATGTGTTGAAGGATGGATACAGCTGGATGTAGGATTTGCTAGTTTGGGTGAGATATTATGCTTCCCTTGTATCCCCAACACCTGATTGCATAACCGGAAAATTTCGGGAGTTTCATAGGTGGGAATTCAAGTAGCTCTTAGGATATCCTTCCGACAGATGCATGATATGAAATTGGGGTTCGACGTCTAGTGGTTCGCCTATTCACGGTCGATTTTACAGTGGTCTCGTTGTGTCTTAAAGAGTCCTTGGCTATGCTGACTCGGGGACGCTTCGTATGTCATGTGCACTGCCTTGTACATGATGGTGCTGTACGGTCGAGCCCGTGTAGGTCCCACCATGAAAACTTCGGATGAAATTTCTATCATATGTTTGTTCTGGCTTATTTCGCAAGCCAATCTTTTGTTTTTGTTTTGAGTTGTGGTATTCGAGTTGCTTCGAAGTCAAGTGTTGATTCCATACCTTTCCAAATGGTGTTCTCATACTTCTATGCGAATATTAATCCTTCTCGGTCATCGAGACGGTCATGTCAATCCTTTTTAATCGGCGTGCTTCTCTTCAAGTGGATCCGATCATTTCAACATCCGCAAGAGCAAATATCAGTTTCTTCTCAATGGTGTTTGTTTCATCCATCTCCAAGTTGCCTTTGTTTTTCCCGCCCACCCACCCCTTTTTCTTCAAGGATTCAGGTTTCTTAATCAAGTATTCATCTTATTGATGCAAAGTCTCTCCATTCTGTTTCCTTCATGTTTTTACCCAGTGTTTCACATGAAGATTCTAAAGGAGCCTCAAGTTCATCATCTTTCGTTTTTTTTCTTCTCCGGTGGTTTCAATTCAAGCTTTCGGTGTTGATCATATCCTTTTCCTTGTTTCAAATACCTTCTCATGCCGGTGCACCTCATATTCATTCACTTCTCGCTATTTAATTGTTCCGGAGTGCTGAAGATATCTCGAAGATTCGTGTATCCACTCTTCTTTCATTCAAGCTATTTTGAGGATGTTATCTCATTCAAGCCATTTAAATTCAACCGGTGCAATCTCTCTTTTAATCATTTGCATGGTGTTTCTCTTGAGTGGGCCCTAACCCACAGGTATTTTCCCAGGATCTTACCTGACTCTTCTTATTTCCAGAGTTATAAACAAATTCTTTAAGAAAGTTTGACGTAAGAATGAGTTATCATCAGTCAAATGCCTTTCTCCAAATCTTTCAAATTCTTTTCATCATTGGGCTCAACTTTTCCATTCTTCATCCCGGTGTGCCTCAATAATTCTTGATGGTGTTTATCATCTTCATTCTCATATTTTGAAGACCTAAGAAGAGTTTCTCTCAATCTTGCTCCATTCTCTTCAAGATTCGTGATTCTAGCTTGTTGCCATCCTCTCGTAATTGTTTGCATCGTGAGAATTCTTTTCACCCTTCCGGAGCAATTTAAGAGTCTTCTCAGTTTGTTATCCGGAGTCCATCAAGTCAGGTTTATCCATTCTCAGCTTTCACTTATCATTCTCCGATCTTACCGGTGTAGCGTTCAAGTGATCTCTAATCGGTCCATGATCTATTATATTCACTTGTATCTAAATTCTCTCAAGCACCTTCGTTCATTTTATAATTCTTCCCGGTGTTTCTTTATCTTACTCCATTCATTTTCAATTATTACGGTGGTTCGTTCAAGATTTCTCTTCCCTTCTTATCATATCAATTTTATTCGTTGTTTCAACCCTTCCGGTGGTTCGTTCAATACCTTCCCAAGTCTGATGTTATATCTCTCTTAATCTTTTCTACGAGAATTAGCAATATGCCAAATCCGTTGTTTGTCATCAATTTAAATTGATGAAGGACGAGCATAATGTAATTCTTATTCTTGTTTCATCCTAATGATTAATTCTTATTCCGGAGGCCCTTCAACTCTCGGTTTCATTTGTTTCATCTTCTCTTTTTCCCGGAGTCCAACCTCTTTCAATTATATTATCATGGAGATCTCCATCTAATTCATTACGAGGCCTCAATCTTATTCTTTTCATCATTCAATTATTTTGGATCATTCTTTTTATTACCGGAGTTCTTCATGGAGGCTATACATGATGGTTCATAAGGGATTTAATTCCTTCTTGAAGTGTTCATTGAGATTCTTTTCAAAGGAGCTCAAGCCTTCTTCATCTTGCTATCCGGAGTGCAATTCTTTCTACCATATTATTGGAGGTGGTATTATGTCACTCTTGATAATTTGAGTTCATGTTTTCTTGATTCACATGTTGTCAAGATTGAGATATTTTATATCCATCAATCTCGTCATTGGAGCTAACTTGGGTTATATTTCACATAAAGACTTCCCTAAGGATTGTTGCTATCTATGGTGTTTATAAATGACCTAAGTTCTTCTTTTATCCTCCCGGTGAAATAAGTTTCTGTCTCCTTGTTCTTATCAATTCAATTCTTCTTCCCGTGAGTGGCAGGTTTTTCATCTCTTAATTTGAGTTGTATTCCATAAGACCATATATCATGATTACTCTTTTCGTTGGTGGTTTTTCCAACAACTCCGTTCAACCCTTCTCCTAAAGATGCCTTTCCAAACTCTTTTGTGGCAGAAGTTGGCATTTTCGTCTCCATTCTCCTATTTCTATTATCTATCTTCTATTCTTTCGTTCCGGAGGTATTGTGATGTTGTTATTTTTCACCCATCATCTCGTTTTGTCAAAGATCATGATCTTTTCCATGCCTATCCTTTTAATCTGAGCGTTGTGTCCTCTTTTCAAGTAACCTCTCTTCTTGTCAAGTTTAATTCCTTCCATTTACAGACGGAGCGCTGTCCAATTATTTCAGTCTTCTTCCTTCCCTATCTTGCTTAACCGGAGTATTGTGCCCCTTTGTTCAAGTTCTTTTCGTCTTATCATGTCTTGCATCCCTTTCTCAACCAGAGTGTCGTGTTTTCATTTGAGCTATCTCATCTTATCAAATTTTGACTCCCTTCTCAACCGGAGTGCAGTCTGAGATCTTTCTTACCCCTTCTTTCATTCATTCAATAGTTCCGGTGGCAGTGTGTTGTGATTTCATCAAGTAACTTCTCATCTTATCAAGACCTTATTCAATACCTTTTCTTTTCAACCGGGGTGCTGCCCAAATTTTGGTTTTTCCTTGATCACCTTCCTTAACCGGAGTGTTTTTCTAGATATATCTTCCCTTCAACCTCAAGGTTTTTCGCAATGTTCTTTCTTCCTCTTTTTCTAAATGGCTGTTTTCGACCTTGTTCACCTTCGTTGAATTCTGTCTCGAATGTATTCAACCTCTCAAGGTTGTGGTTTCACTCGTTTGTCAAAGAAGCAACTTAGTTTTACCTCTCCTCTTTTTCTCTTCCGTTGTCCCTCCGGTGCCATTCTAGATCTCGGGACGAGATCCTCTCGTAGTGGTGGAGTGTTGTAACGCCCCGAGACCGATGTGCCAGTTGTCGTCCAGTTATTCGCTTTCGTTGTCATGTCATTGCTTGCGTGTCATGCATTGCATATCATGTCATCATGTGCATTGCATCATCATGTTTTCAAAACTTGCATTCGTCCGGGTTCTCTGAGTTCTCTCCGTTGTCCGTTCTGAGCCCAACCACACTTACACGGCGCCCGCGGCGTGTCCGAAATAGTATTTTATAAGTGGCCGGAAAATGTTCTCGGAATGGGATGAGATTTGACGTGTGGTCTTATTATAGTGTAGACAGACCGCCTGTCAAGTTTCATCGCAATCGGAGTTCGTTTGACGCCCCAACGGATAAATATAGCGGCAATAGTAGCCGGTCTAACGTTGGACGTTTTCGGTCTCCGGAAATAGTCGCCGGGCCTCCCTCTCTTCTCTTCTCTCAGCTCGAGACCGTCTACACAGCCCATTACTCACCTCCAGGCCCTACCTAACCTCTCTCATCAGCCCGCGACCCTCCTCGCGCGCGCCCGAAAGCTGTCCCGGACCCGACTCGGGCTGTCGCTACCGTTGTGTCCGGATCATCCCCAGACGTCTACAAAACGTCACCATTTTCTTATTTGGACTTCCTAGGTATTTTATTTACGACCGTCCGATTACGATCGGAGGGACGAGGTAGCCCCTAAACTAAATTCATCTGTATATTTAAAGCCCAACCCTAGATCTTAGGGATCTTGTCCCATCCTCCGCCACCGCCAGCCCACTATCTCCTCCCACCTCGGGATCTCCTCCCGATCCAAATTCAATCCGTCCACCTCCCTTGTTTTTCGCCGCTGCCCAATCCACAGCCTCCGCTGCCCATCCCAAGCTCCTCTCGATCCAACTCCACCTCACCTGCTGCCTCCTTCCGCAGGCCTTCTACCACCTCGCCCGATCTCCTGCTCATTCGAGCCCCTGTCCAGATGCTCCCGCAACGACCCAGCACCGGCCTCCCATGCTCAGCCTCCTCGTCGGTGCTTCCCCGTCGAAGGTTCTCGGCCAGCAGCGACAGTCACTAGGAACCGCCCGTTCCTACTTCTCCCTTCGTTTCCCCCCTGGATCTCACTCTCTCTCGGAATCTCTCATCTCTCTCGTTTCTCTTCCCAGGAGAGAAAACCATGGCCTCCCGTCCATGGAGATGGAGCCGCGCCGTCCTGGCCACCTGCCGCCTCGGGTCGCCTAACCCACCGTCCTCCGCCGCCGAGGGCCGGATCCACCAGTTCCCGGCCTGATCTGCCCGCTCCGTCGTCCCTGACCTCCACCCTCGCCGGCCCTGTCGTGCGCCGCCGCCATGACCGCTCGGGAGCGAGCAGAGGAGCCGCTCGCCCCCCTTGCCCGTTGACCTCACCCCTGCGTGGGCCAGTGCCTCCAGGCCCAGCGCCCCCGCCTTGGCCTGCCTCCGCTTCCTCCCGCGCATGAGGGCCGCCGTGCCAGATCCGGCCCAGCCACGTCCTTCGGCCGGCCCAGCTACCGGCCTCCTCCACCGTCCGGGCCATGGCCCATGGGTGAGGCCACACCCCCAGCGCCCCCTCCTCTATTTCGGTTGGGCCTGCCAGTTTCGGCCCATAGCCATTTTTTTCCAGAACTGAGATTTGTCTAATTCTCCAGAGACTGCAGTTTTACAGAAAAGGCCCTCATGATCATGCATTTAATAACTCACGAACTGTGCACTGGATTAAAATGATTTATATATGAAATATGCTTAGTTTTTCATCTACTTTCATAATATGCCACTTTTATGCATGTTTAAAATGTCTAAAATGTTGTTTGATTAATTTTTGCTCTATGTCATGTGAAAACGGTTTAATTCATAACTAAATAACCGTAACTCCGAATTAAATAAACTTTATATGTAAATGGGGTAGAATTTTGCCTAGTTTATCATGGTGACCTTACTTTGCATGTTGAACAACTCTAAAATTGTGTTTAGGACAGATCAGGACCGAACCTAAAATATGCTATGGGGAGTTTCCGGAATTGTTCTTCGTTGTTTCCGGCCTCATTTAAACTTGACTAGATAGGTAGTTTTCATTTGCTTCACCCTCTTGCCATGTTTAACAACATTTAATATTGTTGGGTACATAAACGAGATCGAACTAAATAATTGACGTGGTGTTCCGTCAATATGCAACTCGTTGCATATTGAGCTCCACTTAATTTGTAGTATTGCTTGTGCACTTTGCCATGCCATGCATAATTAAACCGGACATGCATCATACTCATTTGTGCATCATGCCGTGTTGATGTGTTGGTTGTTTACTATGTTGTGTGCTTCTTTTCCGGTGATTGCTTCTTTGGGTTGATTCCGGTAACGTCGTGTTGTGAGGATCCATTCGTCTACGCCCGTTTGTCTTCTTCATGGACTCGTTCTTCTTCCTTGCGGGATTTCAGGCAAGATGATCATACCCTCGAAATCACTACTATCTTTGCTATGCTAGTTTGCTCGCTCTTTTGCTATGCCATTGCTACGATGCCTACCACTTGCTTGTCAGCCTCCCAATTGCCATGTTCAGCCTCTAACCCACCATTGTCCTAGCAAAACCGTTGATTGGCTATGTTACCGCTTTGCTCAGCCCCTCTTATAGCGTTGTTAGTTGTAGGTGAAGATTGAAGTTTGTTCCTTGTTGGAACATGGAGATCGTTCCTTATTGGAACAGGTTACTTGTTGGGATATCACTATATATCGTATTTAATTAATGCATCTATATACTTGGTAAAGGGTGGAAGGCTCGGCCTTATGCCTGGTGTTTTGTTCCACTCTTGCCGCCCTAGTTTCCGTCATATCGGTGTTATGTTCCTGGATTTTGCGTCCCTTACGTGGTTGGGCTATAATGGGAACCCCTTGACAGTTCGCCTTAAGTAAAGCTTTGCCAGCAATGCCCAACATTGGTTTTACCATTTGCCACCTAGCCTTTTTCCCTTGGGAGTCACGCATCCTGAGGGTCATCTTTATTTTACCCCCCGGGCCAGTGCTTGTCTAAGCGTTGGTCCAAACTAGAGCCCCTTGCAGCGCCACCTCGGGGAAACTTGAGGGCTGGTTTTAGTTGTACGGATTGCTTATCCGGTGTTGCCCTGAGAACGAGATATGTGCAGCTCCCATCAGGATGTCGGCGCATCGGGCGGTGTTGCTGGTTTAGTTTTACCCTGTCGAAATGTCTTGTTGTACTGGGATAACGAGTCTGATCGGAATATCTCGGGTGGAGGTCTATTCCTTCGTTGACCGTGAGAGCTTGTCATGGGCTAAGTTGGGACACCCTGCAGGGATTTGAACTTTCGAAAGCCGTGCCCGCGGTTATGGGCAGATGGGAATTTGTTAACGTCCGGTTGTAGAAAACCTAAACTTGACCCTAATTAAAATGAATCAACTGCGTGTGTAACCGTGATGGTCTCTTTCCGCCGGAGTCCGGGAAGTGAACACGGTTGTTGGAGTTATGCTTGACGTAGGTAGTCCAGGATCACCTCTTGATCATACTTTTATCGACCGTGCTTTGCCCTCTCTTCTCGCTCTCGTTTGCGAATAGGTTAGCCACCATATATGCTAGTCGCTTGCTGCAGCTCCACCTCATACCTTTACCTTACCCATAAGCTTAAATGGTCTTGTTCGCGAGGGTGCGAGATTGCTGAGTCCCCGTGGCTCACAGATACTTCCAAAACCAGCTTGCAGGTGCCGATGAGACCGTGCAGATGACGCAACCCAGCTCAGGAGGAGCTCGTTGAAGACCTTGTTTATTTGTGCTGTTCCGTCCTAGTTGATCAGTAGTGGAGCCCAGTTGGGGTCGATCGGGGACCTTTGTCGCATTTGGGGTTCTTCTTTTATTTTGGTTCCGTAGTCGGACCTTGAGTGTAATTGAATGATGTAATGCTTTATTCATGTGTTTGTGTGAAGTGGCGATTGTAAGCCAACAATGTATCTCTTTCCCTTATTATATTACATGGGTTGTGTGAAGATTACCTCACTTGCGACATATGCGTTCAATGCGATTATACCTCTAAGTCGTGCCTCAACACGTGGGAGATATAGTCGCATCGAGGGTGTTACAAGTTGGTATCCGAGTCTTCCCCGACTTTAGGAGCCTGGCTCTGATACCAACTTGTAACGCCCTCGATGCGGCTATGTCTCCCACGTGTCAAGGCACGACTTAGAGACATAGGCGCATTGAAAGCAATGTCGCAAGTCGAGAATCATTACACAACCCATGTACATATATAATATAAAGGGGAATAATATCATAGTTGGCTTACACACGCCAAGTCACATCAAAGTACATAAATAACATCCATCATACAATCACTCATGGCCCGACTACGGCGCCAAAATAGAAAAGACCCCCAACAAGCGACTAGGCCCTGAATTGAACCCCGAATAGGCATCCCTACTGATCATCAGGAAACGACACATAGCAACGCCGAGAGTCCTTGTCGTACTCCCACTTCAGCTCGAGCGTGCCATCCGGAGAAGTATCATCGGTCCCTACATCTGGTGTAAGAGTAATCTGTGAGCCACAAAGGACTCAGCAATCTCGCACCCTCGCGATCAAGACTATTTAAGCTTAATAGGTAGGAAAGGGTAATGTAAGTGGAGCTGCAGCAAGCGACTAGCATATATGGTGGCTAACTTATTTGCAAAGGAGAGCGAGAAGAGGAGGCAAAGCACGAGCGGAAAACTATATAGAGCAGCCTACGCACGCATAACTCCAACGCCGTGTCCACTTCCCGGACTTCGCCGAGAAGAGGCCATCACGGCAACACACACAGTTGATTGATTTTAATTATTTAAGGTTCAAGTTATCTACAACCGGACATTAACAAATTCCCATCTGCCCATAACCGCGGGCACGGCTTTCGAAAGATCAATCCCTGCAGGGGGGTCCCAACTTAGCCCATAACAAGCTCTCACGGTCAACGAAGGAATAGACCTCCACCCAGGACCCACCGATCAGACTCGGTATCCCGGTACAACAAGATGATTCGACAGGTCAAAACTAGTCCAGCAACACCGCCCGAATGTGCCGACAAATCCCGATAGGAGCTGCACATATCTCTATCTCAGGGCACACTCAGATTGTCCTAGTTACGGGTAGGCCAGCCCAGAGTTGCCCCTGGTGGCCCCCGGCAGCTGACAGTTGGACCAACACTCAGAGGAGCACTGGCCCGGGGGGGGTTAAAATAAGATGACCCTCGGGCTCCGGAAACCCAAGGGAAAGAAAAGGGTAGGTGGCAAATGGTAAAACCAATGTTGGGCATTGCTGGAAAAGCTTTAATCAAGGCGAACTATCAAGGGGTTCCCATTATAGCCCAACCGCGTAAGGGATGCAACAATCCGGGAACATAACACCGATATGACGGAAACTAGGGCGGCAAGAGTGGAACAAAACACTAGGCGAGAGGCCGAGCCTTCCACCCTTTACCAAGTATATAGATGAGTAAAGATAACGTAGCAATATAATGATATCCCAACAAGTAAATAAATGTTCCAACAAGGAACGGCTCCAATCTTCACCTGCAACTAGCAACGCTATAAGAAGGGGCTTGAGAAAAGCGGTAACATAGCCAATCTATGGTTTGCTAGGACGAAGGTGGGTTAGAGGCTCAATCATGGCAATTGGGAGGCTGAAAAGCAAGTGGTAGGCATCGTAGCATTGGCAAAGCAAAAGAGCGAGCAAACTAGCATAGCAAAGATAGTAGTGATTTCAAGGGTGTGATCATCTTGCCTGCACAGTTGTCAGAATTGACTGGATCCTCAAAAGCAAACTCAACGGGCTCCTCGTTAGCGAACTCGTCTCCCGGCTCTACCCAACAACACAAACAAGCAACAAAGATACAATCAACCACGTGCAAGGGCAACCAATAAGATGCAAAGATGATATGCTATGCGGGATGCAAAATGCAAGATGTAACAGGAAATGCATGAACCTGGCCTCAACTTGGAAAACCAAGTGTGCCACTGGATAGAGGGGAAGAAATCCCCTGAAAACGATATAAAGATCATGGCAATCAGAGCTACGGTTTAGAAATGGCAAGCGATTTACTAAACGAACCGATCTGCGATTTACAGCAAGTAGGCTCCTAAATGCAACAAAATGAACATGCTACAGCCACCAAACATGAAAACAAATTGCATGGCAGTGATGTACTCAAGAAGCTTAACAAATCACCAGGACTGAGGCATAGGCAAATTCATCCATTAAGGGCTTCAAACAAGCATGGCAAAACTGAATAAGCAAAACAGATTTCAGACTTAGCGAAATTAACGCTAGTCTGAAATTTCAGACCACGATGCTCTCTTCGGAGCAGCAAAACAACATGAAGCAAAACCTGAACATGGCACGTAAGAGCATGGCATGGAGCTACTCTACAAGCTTAACAAAACACCCAAAATGACCTAGGGCCAAAAGGGTTCACAACATACTCTACCGAGCACACGAACATCGATGAAACACAAGTTGGTAATGTAAGTGGAGCTGCAGCAAGCGACTAGCATATATGGTGGCTAACTTATTCGCAAAGGAGAGCGAGAAGAGAAGGCAAAGCACGAGCGGAAACTAAATAGAGCAGCCTACGCAAACATAACTCCAACGCCGTGTCCACTTCCCGGACTCCGCCGAGAAGAGGCCATCACGGCAACACACTCAGTTGATTCATTTTAATTATTTAAGTTCAAGTTATCTACAACCGGACATTAACAAATTCCCATCTGCCCATAACCGCGGGCACGGCTTTCGAAAGATCAATCCCTGCAGGGGGGTCCCAACTTAGCCCACAACAAGCTCTCACGGTCAACGAAGGAATAGACCTCCACCCAGGATCCACCGATCAGACTCGGTATCCCGGTACAACAAGATGATTCGACAGGTCAAAACTAGTCCAGCAACACCGCCCGAATGTGCCGACAAATCCCGATAGGAGCTGCACATATCTCTTTCTCAGGGCACATTCAGATTGTCTTAGGTACGGGTAGGCCAGCCCAGGGTTGCCCCTGGTGGCCACCGGCAGCTGACAGTTGGACCAACACTCAGAGGAGCACTGGCCCGGGGGAGGGGGGGGGGTTAAAATAAGATGACCCTCGGGCTCCGGAAACCCAAGGGAAAGAAAAGGGTAGGTGGAAAATGGTAAGAACCAATGTTGGGCATTGCTGGAAAAGCTTTAATCAAGGCGAACTATCAAGGGGTTCCCATTATAGCCCAACCGCGTAAGGGACGCAACAATCCGGGAACATAACACCGATATGACGAAAACTAGGGCGGCAAGAGTGGAACAAAACACTAGGCGAGAGGCCGAGCCTTCCACCCTTTACCAAGTATATAGATGAGTAAAGATAACATAGCAATATAATGATATCCCAACAAGTAAATAAATGTTCCAACAAGGAACGGCTCCAATCTTCACCTGCAACTAGCAACGCTATAAGAAGGGGCTTGAGCAAAGCGGTAACATAGCCAATCAATGGTTTGCTAGGACGAAGGTGTGTTAGAGGCTCAATCATGGCAATTGGGAGGCTAACAAGCAAGTGGTAGGCATCGTAGCATTGGCAAAGCAAAAGAGCGAGCAAACTAGCATAGCAAAGATAGTAGTGATTTCAAGGGTGTGATCATCTTGCCTGCACAGTTGTCAGAATTGACTGGATCCTCAAAAGCAAACTCAACGGGCTCCTCGTTAGCGAACTCGTCTCCCGTCTCTACCCAACAACACAAACAAGCAACAAGGATACAATCAACCACGTGCAAGGGCAACCAATAAGATGCAAAGATGATATGCTATGCGGGATGCGATGCGGGATGCAAAATGCAAGATGTAACAGGAAATGCATGAACCTGGCCTCAACTTGGAAAACCAAGTGTGCCACTGGATAGAGGGGAAGAAATCCCCTGAAAACTATATAAAGATCATGGCAATCGGAGCTACGGTTTAGAAATGGCAAGCGATTTACTAAACGAACCGATCTGCGATTTACAGCAAGTAGGCTCCTAAATGCAACAAAATGAACATGCTACAACCACCAAACATGAAAACAAATTGCATGGCAGTGATGTACTCAAAAAGCTTAACAAATCACCAGGACTGAGGCATAGGCAAATTCATCCATTAAGGGCTTCAAACAAGCATGGCAAAACTGAATAAGCAAAACAGATTTCAGACTTAGCGAAATTAACGCTAGTCTGAAATTTCAGACCACGATGCTCTCTTCGGAGCAGCAAAACAACATGAAGCAAAACCTTAACATGCCATGTAAGAGCATGGCATGGAGCTAATCAACAAGCTTAACAAAACACCCAAAATGACCTGGGGCCAAAAGGGTTCGCAACATACTCTACCGAGCACACGAACATCGATGAAACACAATCAGTTTTCAGACTTAGTGAAAACTGGGACATGCTGAAATATAACTCACGGAGGCATGTAAACAAGCTCGATGCTCTCACTACGGTGCAAGTCATGGCAAGGCAAGCATATATCCATTAATAAGGCACAAAATTCTAGCTAGACATGGCAAGAACAATGGCATAGCATGCATGGATCACTAGCAATAACTCCGGCAAAATCGCAAAAGAGTTCACGATCTGCCCAAAACAACAACTATGCAAAAGTTGAGCTCGATTGAGTCAACCTAGGGTGCTCCAACATAACAAGTAAAGACATGGATGGATTAAGCACAACAAGCATAACAAAACACTCTTACTGATCATCCTCAAAAGAGGCACGAATCACTAGGAAACAAGCTGGACATATAGCATCGTGAACTAAAACATCCCAGACTTAGTGATTTTCACTAAGTCCCTGAAATCAGTAAACTCAGGTAGCCCTCTTCGCAAGCTTGCACAAGACAACATACACATTCTAAAAATGCATGGGAGGCATCCCTGGAAAGAAGACAACATGCTTAACAAGTCATCCCAAAGGGGCACAGGCATATCATGCACGGATTAAACATGGCAAAAATGACAAAAGTGCATGATGAACTAACGGATCTGCAATTTAACTCATGATGCCTCCTTCCAACAGCATTTTGGGCAACAAGATGACCTCAAATGCAAATGATGCAATGGAATGAAATGATGTACTCGTCGAGACGAAGATTTTGACATATCATATGCCCAAATCGGAGCTACGGATGCAAAGATATGGCAGGTCAAACATTGCACGAAAAACTGGAAAACGGGGAGAAGGTCAACCCTAAAAATCCGGATCTGGATCTGGCCGATGCACTGTTCACCCAACACTGTTCATCCGGCGCGCACGACGAGGATGGCCGGGAGAAGTCGCCGGACTTGGCGAGAGGGGCACGTCGGCCGGGAGGACGTGGGCCATCACATAAACCTGGCTCTGATACCAACTTGTAACGCCCCGGACACACCCGCCGCTGGTCGTTACTCCTGGCGGGATCTAGACTGGCCCCACAGATCAATGCTAGTCTTTTCTGCGCACTTTGTCCTCACTCGTGTGCACCCGGGAGCAACTTCCCGGTCGGTCACTGTAACGCCCCGGACACACCCGCCGGTGGTCGTTACTCCTGGCGGGATCTAGACTGGCCCCACAGATCAATGCTAGTCTTTTCTGCGCACTTTGTCCTCACTCGTGCGCACCCGGGAGCATCTTCCCGGTCGGTCACCCATCCTGACACTACTCCAAGCTGAGCACGCTTAACTTTGGAGTTCTGTCCAAATGGGCTCCCGGAAAAGAAGGAATTCCTTATTGATGTGAGTAGTCTATCATCCCTAATAAGCCAGGCCATCACATACACCCCCACTCAGAGGAACCGACGTCCTCGTCGGGCCACAGGAACGTTCCCTCTTGGCACAAACGTCTGTGCTTCCAGTCTGGTACATGTGCCATGTCGGGTGCCACGACGGGTCACAAACGTCATGAACAACATGACCACGCACCTTTCCGCAACCATCTGTGTAACCGCGAGGGTCGGCTCTGATACCAACTTGTAACGCCCCGGACACACCCGCCGGTGGTCGTTACTCCTGGCGGGATCTAGACTGGCCTCACAGATCAATACTAGTCTTTTCTGTGCACTTTGTCCTCACTCGTGCGCACCCGGGAGCAACTTCCCGGTCGGTCACCCATCCTGACACTACTCCAAGCTAAGCACGCTTAACTTTGGAGTTCTGTCCGAATGGGCTCCCGGGAAAGAAGGAATTCCTTATTGATATGAGTAGTCTATCATCCCTAATAAACCAGGCCATCACATACACCCCCACTCAGAGGAATCGACGACCTCGTCGGGCCATAGGAATGTTCCCTCTTGGCACATACGTCTGTGCATCCAGTCCGGTACATGTACCATGCTGTGTACCACGACGGGTCACAAACGTCTTGAACAACATGACCGCGCACCTGTCCGCAAACATCCGTGTAACCGCGAGGGTCGGCTCTGATACCAACTTGTAACGCCCTCGATGCGGCTATGTCTCCCACGTGTCGAGGCACGACTTAGAGACATAGGCGCATTGAAAGCAATGTCGCAAGTCGAGAATCATTACACAACCCATGTACATATATAATATAAAGGGGAATAATATCATAGTTGGCTTACACTCGCCATGTCACATCAAAGTACATAAATAACATCCATCATACAATCACTCATGGCCCGACTACGGCGCCAAAATAGAAAAGACCCCCAACAAGCGACTAGGCCCTGAATTGAACCCCGAATAGGCATCCCTACTGATCATCAGGAAACGACACATAGTAACGCTGAGAGTCCTCGTCGTACTCCCACTTCAGCTCGAGCGCGCCATCCAGAGAGGTATCATCGGTCCCTGCATCTGGTGTAATAGTAATCTGTGAGCCACAAAGGACTCAGCAATCTCGCACCCTCGCGATCAAGAGTATTTAAGCTTAATAGGTAGGAAAGGGGTAATGTAAGTGGAGCTGCAGCAAGCGACTAGCATATATGGTGGCTAACTTATTCGCAAAGGAGAGCGAGAAGAGAAGGCAAAGCATGAGCGGAAACTAAATAGAGGAGCCTACGGAAACATAACTCCAATGCCGTGTCCACTTCCCGGACTCCGCCGAGAAGAGGCCATCACGGCAACACACTCAGTTGATTCATTTTAATTATTTAAGTTCAAGTTATCTACAACCGGATATTAACAAATTCCCATCTGCCCATAACCGCGGGCACGGCTTTCGAAAGATCAATCCCTGCAGGGGGGTCCCAACTTAGCCCACAACAAGCTCTCATGGTCAACGAAGGAATAGACCTCCACCCAGGACCCACCGATCAGACTCGGTATCCCGGTACAACAAGATGATTCGACAGGTCAAAACTAGTCCAGCAACACCGCCCGAATGTGCCGACAAATCCCGATAGGAGCTGCACATATCTCTTTCTTAGGGCACACTCAGATTGTCTTAGGTACGGGTAGGCCAGCCCAGGGTTGCCCCTAGTGGCCACCGGCAGCTGACAGTTGGACCAACACTCAGAGGAGCACTGGCCCGGGGGGATTAAAATAAGATGACCCTCGGGCTCCGGAAACCCAAGCGAAAGAAAAGGGTAGGTGGCAAATGGTAAAACCAATGTTGGGCATTGCTGGAAAAGCTTTAATCAAGGCGAACTATCAAGGGGTTCCCATTATAGCCCAACCGCGTAAGGGATGCAACAATCCGGGAACATAACACCGATATGACGGAAACTAGGGCGGCAAGAGTGGAACAAAACACTAGGCGAGAGGCCGAGCCTTCCACCCTTTACCAAGTATATAGATGAGTAAAGATAACATAGCAATATAATGATATCCCAACAAGTAAATAAATGTTCCAACAAGGAACGGCTCCAATCTTCACCTGCAACTAGCAACGCTATAAGAAGGGGCTTGAGCAAAGCGGTAACATAGCCAATCAATGGTTTGCTAGGACGAAGGTGGGTTAGAGGCTCAATCATGGCAATTGGGAGGCTGACAAGCAAGTGGTAGGCATCGTAGCATTGGCAAAGCAAAAGAGCGAGCAAACTAGCATAGCAAAGATAGTAGTGATTTCAAGGGTGTGATCATCTTGCCTGCACAGTTGTCAGAATTGACTGGATCCTCAAAAGCAAACTCAACGGGCTCCTCGTTAGCGAACTCGTCTCCCGGCTCTACCCAACAACACAAACAAGCAACAAGGATACAATCAACCACGTGCAAGGGCAACCAATAAGATGCAAAGATGATATGCTATGCGGGATGCGATGCGGGATGCAAAATGCAAGATGTAACAGGAAATGCATTAACCTGGCCTCAACTTGGAAAACCAAGTGTGCCACTGGATAGAGGGAAAGAAATCCCCTGAAAACGATATAAAGATCATGGCAATCAGAGCTACGGTTTAGAAATGGCAAGCGATTTACTAAACGAACCGATCTGCGATTTATAGCAAGTAGGCTCCTAAATGCAACAAAATGAACATGCTACAGCCACCAAACATGAAAACAAATTGCATGGCAGTGATGTACTCAAGAAGCTTAACAAATCACGAGGACTGAGGCATAGGCAAATTCATCCATTAAGGGCTTCAAACAAGCATGGCAAAACTGAATAAGCAAAACAGATTTCAGACTTAGCGAAATTAACGCTAGTCTGAAATTTCAGACCACGATGCTCTCTTCGGAGCAGCAAAACAACATGAAGCAAAACCTGAACATGCCATGTAAGAGCATGACATGGAGCTAATCAACAAGCTTAACAAAACACCCAAAATGACCTGGGGCCAAAAGGGTTCACAACATACTCTACCGAGCACACGAACATCGATGAAACACAATCAGTTTTCAGACTTAGTGAAAACTGGGACATGCTGAAATATAACTCACGGAGGCATGTAAACGAGCTCGATGCTCTCACTACGGTGCAAGTCATGGCAAGGCAAGCATATATCCATTAATAAGGCACAAAATTCTAGCTAGACATGGCAAGAACAATGGCATAGCATGCATGAATCACTAGCAATAACTCCGGCAAAATCGCAAAAGAGTTCACGATCTGCCCAAAACAACAACTATGCAAAAGTTGAGCTCGATTGAGTCAACCTAGGGTGCCCCAACATAACAAGTAAAGACATGGATGGATTAAGCACAACAAGCATAACAAATCACCCTTACTGATCATCCTCAAAAGAGGCACGGATCACTAGGAAACAAGCTGGACATATAGCATCGTGAACTAAAACATCCCAGACTTAGTGATTTTCACTAAGTCCCTGAAATCAGTAAACTCAGGTAGCCCTCTTCACAAGCTTGCACAAGACAACACACACATCCTAAAAATGCATGGGAGGCACCTTTGGAAAGAAGACAACATGCTTAACAATTCATCCCAAAGGGGCACAGGCATATCATGCACGGATTAAACATGGCAAAAATGACAAAAGTGCATGATGAACTAACGGATCTGCAAATTAACTCATGATGCCTCCTTCCAACAGCATTTTGGGCACCAAGATTACCTCAAATGCAAATGATGCAATGGGATGAAATGATGTACTTGTCGAGGCGAAGATTTTGACATATCATATGCCCAAATCGGAGCTACGGATGCGGAGATACGAGCAGTCAAACATTGCACGAAAGTTTGAAAACAAAGGAGAAAGTCAACGGGGGGGGGGGGGGGGGGGTTAGGTTTACTGTAGCGCGACCCGGATCTGGATCGGGCGAGCTCGGGCACTGTAGCGGTGGCGGCGCTACTATTCACCGGGCGGCGGGCGTGGAAGCCGAGGGCGGCGGCGGCCGGAGCCGAGGTCGCCGGCGTCGAGCGTGGGCGCCGAGGCGAGGAGAAGGCGGCGGGGCGGCGTGCTTGGCGCGGCAGGGCGGCGAGGAGAGCGGCCGGCGGGTCGGGCGCGGTGGCCGGCGCTACTCTGGCGAGGTCGGCGGTGGCCGGAGCCGGCGAAGGAGGCGGCGGGATCTTCTGGCGGCGGGGCGTGGCGAATGGCCCACGGAGGCGGCGCGGGGGCCGCGGACGGGCCCGGCGGGCCGCGGCCGGTGGAGGCGGCCGGGTGCCACGTGGCGCGCCCCGGTTCGCTGCGGGCGGCGGCGGGATTTCGTCCGGCCGGCACGGACGTGTCCGGCGCGGCGCGGAGGTGTTTTAGGGTTTCGAGAGGGGGGGAGAGATCCGAATTTCGAGGGGTCTATTTATAGACCTAGAGGGAGCTAGGAGAGTCCAAATGAGGTGCGGTTTTCGCCCACACGATCGTGGTCGAACGACCGAGACGTTGGAGCAGAGTTTGGTGGGTTTTGGGACAAAATGGAGGGGTGTTGGGCTGCAACACACACGAGGCCTTTTCGGTCCCTCGGTTAACCGTTGGAGTATCAAACGAAGTCCAAATGACCCGAAACTTGATAGGCGGTCTACCGGTAGTAAACCAAGGCCGCATGGCAAGTCTCGGCCCAATTCGGAAATGTTTAATTCCCACACACGAAAGAAAGCTAGAAATGGCCACCGGAGGAGAACGAAGCGCCGGAATGCAAAACGGACAACGGGGAAAATACTCGAATGCATGAGATGAACATGTATGCAAATGCAATGCACGTGATGACATGATATGAGATGCACGAAAACGAAAACAACACACGGAGACAAAGACCCGAACCCGAGAATTAAATATAACTTAATGCCGGAAACGGCAAGAGTTGGAGTACAATTCGGGAAGGTTACATATGGGGCGTTACAGCAGTCCTCCCCAAGCTCGAAGCCACACGCCCTCTCAGGTGGTCGGCGTGCGCCATCATGTTCAGCTCAGCAGATCAGCTCAAGTGTGCGGCCACAGCCGGAGTACTCCCGAAGCTTTGTTCCCCAATCATCAGCAATGTGGTGGTCACGAGGACCCTCATCGATGGTGGGGCAGGGCTCAACGTCCTGTCCGTGGAAACATTCAACAATCTCCAAGTGCCCTACAACCAGCTTCAGCCAACCAAGCCTTTCTCCGGAGTCACCAACAGCTCCACGGGCCTGATTGGGCAGGTCCGCCTCCCTGTCACCTTCGGGGCACGCGACAACTACCACATCGAGCTCATCGACTTCGACGTCGCTCACATTTGCCTGCCGTACAACGCCATCCTTGGGTACCCAGCGCTGGCCAAGTTCATGGCCGTAACTCACCACGTCCACAATGTCCTCAAGATGCCAGGAAGTGGCGGAGTCATCACGGTGCCCTGTGAAGAGAAGGACGCGGTGTGTTCCCTAGAACGAGCCTTTCAGGCCGCATCACTGGAAGACCCAGATCGCGGAAGCAGGAGGCTTCCCGAGACCGCCCCCAAGAAGAAGAAGACATCGTCCGGCCCGGCCCCTCAGGAGGCAGGCCCCTCAGGGCCCGCGCCTGCCCAGGGGGAACCTCCTTCCGTCGCATAGGAAAGCGCGCCCGGCGCCCTCCTCAGGCAGGGCTCGGGGGCTCTCCCCTGGAGGGCCACCGACCTGGCTAAGGTCACGAGGGAGGCGCTTGGGCACCACATGGAGGCGTGTTTCGAAGCACGTTTCCCTCAAGAAGGAGTAAGGCAAGGAGAGCCAGACCCTCAGGAGTTCGTCAGCAAGGCCATTCAGGAGCTACAGGAGTCAAGAGTCATGAAAGGCGGCCGCCGCCTACCAGCTGTGGCTCCCCATCCAGGCGAGGATGGTGGGCTGCGCGTCTGCATCGACATACCAGGGCTCAATCGAGTCGCCTCTCTGGACCGCCTCTGGCCCTCGCGAGTGGGGCGCTGCGAAGGTCCACCCCACAGCTACGTTCGCATGCCTTACGGCTTGCCGAACGCGGCTGCCACGTACCAGCGCCTCATGAGGGGCATCATGGAGGCTCAAGAGGCCAGGCGTTCCGCAGCCCTGGCGGAGATGGAGATGGTCCGCGAGGAGCCACCAGCGCCTCCAGAGCCTCCCGAGGCCCCTGAGCCTGGGGGCTCGTGAGGATCGGCTTCCGCAGCCCACCGAGTCTGCTACACCAACACTCCTTCGTCCTCAACATCATCAGGTGACATCTTTCAAGTTTCATTTCCAGCTGGGAGCGCCCCCCCAGGGCTGCATTATTCCCAGGCCGCGTGGGTCCGTCCCTGCGGCATGTATCCCTTTTATTTCATGTTGTTAGCTTACCTTGTTGGGGGCGCCCCTCGGGCTGCATCATCCCCAAGTCGCTCGGGCCAGACCCAGCGGCATGTATCCCTTTTGCGTTTATTTCCGGCTATGCGTTCGACCCACCATGCTTGATTATTTGATGCCTGTCCATGGCACCTCTTCTTCTCCATGCCGACCATTTGCATGTTAAAGGGGGGGGGTACCTAAGCATCACGACTCAGGGCTCTTACTAGCTCTCCAGCCCTCACCCTCTGGCCTTGTCCACGGCATCGCGACCTGGCATACCAGCGACGGCTGAGACCAGCTCGAGGGCCGGGACCCGAGGATGTAGAGTGTCGGCATCTAACCAAATTTGCAGGGACACATCACAAGATAAGGCCCAGTGCCAGGCGCAACCCGCCTAGAGGTAGGGCCCCGTGAGTCGCGCGTTGGCTCACGAGTGCCCAGATACACCTCGCCAGGCCCTACCATGCCAGCCACGTGTCAGGGCGGGGCTCTACACGCCCCGGGGGCTCCTCCCGGAGGGGAGCCCCCTCCCACGTACCAGTGGAAGCACCATGCTCCGCGCTGGCTGACGACACTGCCGAGGAGCGGCTATGCCCGTACACATACGGAAGCGCTATGCTCCGCGCTGGTGATAAACAACTGAGGGTGGCCCCCGGGGCGCATCAACCTCAAGGAGCCCAGAGCTCAATGTCTAGCCTCATCGTAACGCCTCCCCTCGGGAGTGCCGCACGAGGGGGCTGGGCACGGGAGCTGCGCCTGGGTCACGCCCAGACGCACGCCACCCAGCCAGGCCCCCCGGGCCTGGTTCGTCGTGCGTTTCTCCCCGAGCAGAGCCAAGGTACGAAGGCCGTTTGAGCGTCAAGGGGGACTCCTCAGCATCGCGACTCAGGAGCCTAACTGGTCACGTAGCCCCTCACTCCTTAGTTCCGAAAGGCTAACGCTGGGTGAGGTATGCGCGGGGTCGGGCTCTGCAGACGTAGAACGGTAGATCCACCCACATCTCACCTCCCTACTTGCTGTTCGTGCGCCAAGGGGGACTCCTGAGCATCACGACTCAGGAGCCTAACTTGTCACATAGCCCCTCACTCCTTGGTCCCGTCCTGGTTTCCGGTCGGGGCTAACGCTGGGTGAGGTATGCGCGCGGCCGGGCTCTGCCGGCGTAGAACATAAGCAAGTAGGAAGGAAAGGCGTAAATTTCAAGGAATTCAAAAGCAAATATTACAGTCCACACTGTTATCTCAATGCCAAACGCAAGTTTAAACGCCTCCCCGAGACATGATACATGTGCAGGAATTGAAGGCAGGACAGGAGCCACAACGGAGTCACTTGTCAGCGGTGGAGCAGCGTAGAGCGGGTTCGCCTCATGCAGTAGCAGGGTCGGCAGCGCCTCGCTCCGGCTTGGTGCTGAAGGCCCGAAACTTCCCCAGCAGAGCCTCCGCGCGACCCTTCACGGCCTTCTTTATTTTGGGAAAGTCATTTTATTCCCTCTCTCATATTTTTGTAATAGAAATAATTGATGATAAAATAAATAAAATCAAATGATCCTATTCTCAAAATTTGAGAAACTCAAATATGAAAATAACGAAATCCCCAACTCTCTCCGTGGGTCATTGAGTTGCGTAGAATTTCTAGGATCAACCAAAATGCAAAATAAAATATGATATGCATTGATGATCTAATGTATAACATTCCAAATTGAAAATTTGGGATGTTACAAATTAAGAGCACTGGTCTTTAATTTGTTAGAGTAATGGTTAGGTCAGTTAGCTCTGTTTAATTGCTAAACTTGCTCGATTAAGAAGTGTGGGTATGCTGTGGTCTCCTTTGTGTACCCAAATTATGCAATGACGTGGATGACCACTATAACTAGGGAAATTCAAACCAAAATTTGCACGTTAATACTCATCACACACGAGTTAAGCTATATGAATCATTTGTGATGTTCACATATCGTACACAATGCTGAATAAGGGACCGTGTCTAATGACACTTTGCGCGTCAGTTTTTTCATTGCACTGATCCAAAATTTCCGACTTCCGCGGAAATATCTACCTCCCCGCCCCCTCCCCCTTACCAAAAGCCACATTTCCCTTGTTTTCGCCTTCCTTTCCAAGTTGAAACCTTCACTCCTTGCTTGCAGTGCCGCCTCCTCGCCGGCGATCCTCCTTCACGCTGCTTGGCCTCGTCGATCCAGGCAAGTAATTCACACCCGACCCCCATCCTCCTCCTTCCACATCCCACATGCCTCGACCGCTGGCATGACACCTTTCACCCAAATCACCTACCCCTCCCCCAAAGAAGCACCGCCCTAAGCCATGGTGCACGCAGTATAGCCAGAGCTCAAGGAGCATTTGGTAGCGGATGTCAGTATCAAAACCGGCCGATCTCGGGTAGGGGGTCTGAACTGCGCGTCTGAGGATCGAAGGTAACAAGAGGCAGGGGACACGATGTTTACCCAGGTTCGGGCCGTCTTGATGGAGGTAATACCCTACATCTTGCTTGATTGACTTTGATGAGTATAGGGGTTACAAGAGTTGATCTACCTCGAGATCGTAATGGCTAAACCCCAGATGTCTAGCCTGTATGAATTCTGTTTGCCTCTACGGACTAAACCATCCAGTTTATATAGACACCGGAGGGACCTAGGGTTATACAAAGTCGATTTACAGAGAAAGGAATCTTCATATCCAAACGCTAAGCTTGCTATCCACACAAAGGAGAGCCCCATACGGACACGGGGGGGGGGGGGGGGAGTCTTCTATCTTGTATATTTACGGCCCACCAGTCCGGCCCACATCACACAGCCCGGACGCCTGGGGACCCCCTAATCTAGGACCCCCTTAGTAGCCCCTGGACCAGGCTTCAATGACGATGTGTCTAGCATGCAGATTGTCTTCAGCATTGCAAGGCGGGTTCCTCCTCTGAACACTCCAAAGTAGTTGATCAAAAGAACTATATCCGGCTCTGTACAATAGTCACATCCCTGAACCATAAGGGCAAAATACTAAAACAAAAATAGGTTATGTCTTCTAACAAATTTTTCGTCGAGGCGTTGTGTTCTGGCCTCATTATTATTTCAAACCATTTTTCAGCCTCCCGCTTCGCGTTTTGAGACGCGGTCTTCGTTGACACGTCTTGTCAAAGCAGAGATCGTGTCCCCTTATTACGGGATTCTCATCAATACGGGCTTGGGTAATCCAACCATGCCGTTTGCACGACCCCTAGGGAATAGGCGAGTTTTAAGGCTCGTGGGGGGGGGACGCTCGATATTCACTGCCTTTATAAGAAGACAGGGATCCCCCTTTTCACCCCACACCTTCTTCCTCCTCAGCCCATCTGTCCTCAAGCTCCAGCACCCAAGCTTCAACCCCTTCCGCCCCCAGCCAACACTCAAGCCATGTCCGGACCTGGAGCGCAGGGCAAGTGGATGGCCTCCTCCGTCATGGAGGAGAACATCAAGGAACTCCGGGAAGCGGCGTACTTAGCCAAAGAAATCGCCCATCGGCTTCCTGCCAAGAAGCAGATCATCCCCACCCCGGAGCGCAATGAGAGGGTCATATTCATCTCCCACTTTCTTCGCGGGCGAGGGTTTCCACTCCACCATTTCGTCTGCGGGCTCATGTTCTACTATGGGCTAGATTTCCATGATCTAGCCCCGAATTCATTCCTCAACATCTAGGTGTTCATCGTCATGTGCGAGGCGTTTCTCCGCATTCCCCCACTTCGGCCTGTGACTCAAGGTCTTCAACGTGAAGCCGAAAGTGGTCAATGGTCAACACACGGAGTGCGACGGCCCCATGGTGAGCAAGCTCCCCAACGTCACCTGGCCCCAGGGGCCTTCGTGGAGACCGTGAAGGGTTGAAAAAAGGAGTGGTTCTATGTCACAGAACCTCGCGACACCACATGGGCCGCCACTCCTGAGTTCAAATCTGGGCCTCCAATGCGGCTCACATCATGGGTTAAAAAGGGCCTGGACTGGGCATCGTCCGACGAGGTGATGACGCTGCAGAAGCACGTCAAGGGCGTGATAGAGAAGAACACGAGCCTCGTCGATGTGATCCAGGTGATGCTTTTTCACCAGATTCTCCCCTGCCAACGCCGGACTCTCCATATGTGGGAGTTCAATCCGACCGGTCCTCGGACCCTGCAGCACTTCTTCAGCAGGACACACGGAGAAATCTGGAAGCTACTTTTCAAGGCCCAGAAATCGTGGCTGGGAATGACCGAAGACCCCGGCCTCGACCACGCTCACCCGGCCACTCCAGTAAGTTTTCAGATTTCCAAACATAACCTCTACTTGTAGACTCGAGGAGTATACTAAGCCTTCCTTTTCTCCTTCAGGTCTGGACGAAGAAAGCGGAGCGGATTAAATGTCTAGCTCCGCTGCTCGAAGACCCAACTATTCCCCTGCTAATGAAGATGCTGGTTCCGGCGCCGTGCCAGGCACTGGAGAAGAAGGCCAAGAAGAAGGGCAAGGAGGCCAGAAGTGGCCTCCGCCGTAAAGGTACTTCGGACATCGTGTCCGAAGACACCGAGGTTCTCTCCTCCCACGAAGGAGATGAAGATGAGGACGAAGAGGAGGAGAGAAATTCTCCCTTCAAGGGAGAGAAGAAAAGGGCGTCGTCCGCGGACCTAGAAGCGGAGGCGTCCAAGAAGGGGAAGATTTCCCTTTCGGATGATTCAGATTTGGGCACCGAAGTCATCCCTGAGTGGCGCCTCAGGCCGAAGCCCCTGGCCGAATCGTAAGTATTTAAAGATACTATACCCACATCTGTCCTTTTACAGATCGTAGGATAACATTTTATTTATGTATTTTCAGTCTGGCCTATGATCTCCCCCAACAATCATCGTCTTCGGGAAACTCACTAGTGCCGGAGATGATGAAGAATGAAACGCCTCCGCGAACCTCTCCTCCATGAGTCATGGATGACACCGAGGTGTTGTCCCAAAGGACTTCTCCAGGCCAGGGAGAGGTGCGGAAGGATGCTAAAACGGCGCCAGAGGGTAATGCCTCAGTTGCCGAAAACATGGGGGACACTACCCCCATGGAAACTGATGACGGGGACCCAGATCAGTCCGACCCCTAGCCGAATACCACTCCGGAGACCCACGTGGCTCCAGAGTCGAGTGAGAAGCCCCGTTCAAGGGAAGGGGGGTGTCGACTCCACCGGTGACCTCTATCCATCCAGAGACACCGGATACGTTGAGGGAAGCACTTCAACGTGCTTCCGTGTGGAAGAGCACCGTACCCTTATGGGTACGGTGGTTGAGAAGGTTCAGTCCGCCAAAAGCGGTCTGAACGAAGCTTTCACTAGCCTGTTAACAGGTTTTGAGGTAAGTGATGCCTGTATATAGATAGTAGCCCATGAGACTCTATTTGGGTCTTTGGAAAAAAGAGCTGGATAGAGGATCAAATAGTCGCCAGAGATAACACATTCATCTATTTTGATAAACAGGCTTCACTATTGGCGGCTTCAGCTAAGGATGCTGAAGTGTCCGAACTCCAGCGGAAACTGAGGCTGACTGACGATGAGATCGACCGTATTAACAAGCGGTTCAATGAGGCCCAAGCTATGCCCCCTTTTTTGAAAAGGCCCTTTTACAAGCCTAAATCATAATGCCAACTCAGAGTTTAAGCTCATGCGCTGCTATTAAATGATTGTAGGCAACACGACCGAGGTTGAGGCCCTCAAGAGTGCCCTTGCCGATGCCAAGAAGGAGGCGAGGGCGAGTAAAGAAGCCGTAGAGAAAGCGGCTACGGATGTAGAGGCCGAAGAGGCCGTCCGCATTCAGTATGAGGTGAGGGTGACCGAAGTAGAGCAAGCTCTCCAGGAAGCCGCCAACAAGTGTGAGTCCTTGGAGGAGAGTAACAAGGCCCAAGCGGCCGAACTCACCAAGGCACTTCAAGATGAGAAGGAGTCATGGTCGGAGTCCCGGGCGGCTCGCGAGGAGATCAAGCAAGTCGGACAGATAGCGGCTGGTAAGCCTTTTCTTTTACAGAGTATATTCGGCGGTCGAAGATATGCTTTGCTAAATCGACTGTGGAGTGCTCCAGATGCTTTTGCGGATCTCCTGAGGAGTGCTACCGACGCCGCCCAGTATTTCCGGGCCCAAGAAGGCAACGCGACGAAGAAGCTCTTCTGGTCGCAGTATTTGGCACCGGAGCGACCAGCACTACTAAACAATCAGATGATGTAGCTGGCAGAGCTGCACAGGATGTCTGGTTTGGCCATGAAGGACGTCATAGTCCGGCTATGGCCAGCCAGACCCATTTCGAGTAGTTACTTTAGCCTGGTCAAGCGACTCGGTGACACCTTGCCCCAAATAGAGGCAGTGAAGCGCTCGGCATGCATTGAGGGTGAGCGGATGGCCTTTGCCCGTGTCAAAATGCATTGGGCCAAGATGAAGGTTGCCAGCGTGGCCGTTGAAGGTCCGCCCGATGACAAGGTGTAACATCCCAAAATTTTCAATTTGGAATGTTATACATAGATCGTCCTTGCATATCATATTTTATTGCATTTCATCTCGTGATCCTCGAAATCCTAATCAACTCAAGGACCCTCGGAGAGAGTTGGGGATTTCCCCGGTTTTCAAATTTGATTTTTATCAAATTTCGAAATGAGGATTTTTGGCTTTAATTATTTTTCTCTCCAAAAATATTTCATATTAAAATATATGAGAGGAGATAATATGACTTCTCCAGAATAAATGAAATATTGGAGGAAAAAATATTAAAAATCAATTTTTTGATTTTATTTGGGTTTTTATTGCAATTTTGTTTGCATTAGAAAAATTGCACGTTTTCGAAATTGCATTTTAGGGCCAAGAAAATGTTCATCTCGTTCTAAATATTTTATTTAGACGGAGAAAATTTGTTTTGGCATTTTTATAATTTTATTTTATTTTCTAGGATTTTTTAGTTTCGGCGGAATTATTTAAAAAAACGCGTCAAGGGCTAACTGGGCTGAAGCACAGCCGCCAGGCCCACTTCCCCGCGCTGCCGTCTCCTAGCGGGAGACCGCCGCCGCCGCGCTGCTGAACCGGAGTCCGGCTCAGACTCCGCTTCCCTGTTGTGCCCCTCCCCCAAGGCACCACCCCCCTCCTTAAAAGCCGCCACCCCGCCGCCCCTTGGATCCACCCCACCCCACCGCCCGAGCCGCGGACTCTGCCGCCGCAAAGCCGCCGCGCCGCCCGTTGCACGGAGCCGCCGCCGCCGCCGTGCTGGATCTCGCCGGAGGTATAGCGCCGTTCGGTTTTTTTAAAACCGGATCGGTTTTCGTTAAAAAAACCCTAAGTTGTTTTTTTTCGGTTCGCCATTTTTCCGGTTTTTCTTTTAGTGGACGTTCATTTTAACGAACGGTTTTCGTCCATTAGTTACAGATAACGAACGCTCGTTCGTTAGCCTATTCGTCAGTTTTCTTTTATCGGATTAATCCGCGATTATTCCTGATCGCGATTTCTTATCCAATTTTCGTTCTAGTTTATCTTTTCGCTCGATAGTCGGAATCAGGCGATTCAAGCGGCTAGATCTTTGTCTCGAGACCCTGTTTTCGCTTAACCCACTTTCACAAATTTGTGCTACTGTAAAATTTGACCTATGTCCAGATTAGTAAACGGATCTTGTTTCTTTCGCCGTTTGAGTTTCGTTGCTTCGTTCGATT
The DNA here is from genome assembly GCA_034509565.1 of Triticum monococcum. Classification (NCBI taxonomy): domain Eukaryota; kingdom Viridiplantae; phylum Streptophyta; class Magnoliopsida; order Poales; family Poaceae; genus Triticum; species Triticum monococcum. The sequence continues at coordinate 144,517,902 of CM067846.1, read as the reverse complement.
TGATTCTTTTTGCAAACCGGAGTTCTTAAGTTGAACTTTCTGGTTAGATCTTCTTTTATTTGAGTTTTACCTATGTTTCTTTGCTTGATTGCTTATGTATGCTATTGCTTATTTGTGATAGAATTCCCGGAGTGCGAAGAGTGTTATTTGGAGTCCCTAGGTTTCGCAGATCATCAGCAAGGCAAGTAACACTATGATCATACCCTTTTATCACCCAGTTTTTATGCATTAGTACCAATCCTCAAACATTGCATGGTTAGGATGTCATTAACATGTGGGTTGGGAAGTAGTTGATGAGGTAGAACCTATTACCCTGTTACATTCAAACCCTTGGGAGTTACTCTTACGCGTTGCTTATAATGCTATACTATGCTCGTAGACGAGGTTTGGTGAGTGAAATCCATGACAGATGTGAGATTGTTAATTAATGGTTCAACTTAAGGTGGAAACTTAAATACACATCTGGGTGGATTGAGGCACCTGGAGTACCCAGTGTTGCTTGTATTTTTTGGAAATCCCGGAGTACCCGTGTGATCTTCCTATAGACCGCCACCCAGGCTCAAAGGGAACTGAGATTATTCATGCTAGAAACTTCCGTGTGCAGCCATAAGTTATTATGGGCTCTAGCATAGTTGAGTAAGTTATGTGAAGCTCTTGAAGAGGTGGATCAGCAGGTAGTGGGTTTTAGGTTTGGTATGGTCTGCCCGGAGTAGAGAGTTAACGTTTCTGAAAGACTGTGTCTCGGTCATCCGTTTCTCAAACACTATGTAGTGCGAGAAATTCAACGGAGGCGATCGAGTCTTGTGGGTAAAAGTGCGCAAACCTCTGCAGAGTGTATAAACTAATCATGGTTAGCCGTGTCCCCGGTTATGGACATCTTGAGTATCTAGTACTTGGATTATCCTATGTATCTCATCACTCTAAATTAATATTGTTGGGTTGTTAATTACTTTAAATGGGATTGAGTTGGAGGAACCTTCTCAATGATGTTTCAACTACCATGATAGTTAAAATTAAAATCTATTCCTTTGTTGTAGGGGAAAATTGGCTTTTCGCAAAAACTATAACCATAGAGCTTTCCACCAGCCAAATATGCATGTAGTGATAGCATTATTCTGTTCTTGCTCTACTGTGTTATTTTGCCAGCATATTCCATGTGCTGACCCGTTTTCGGGCTGCAACGTATTATGTTGCAGACATTTCAGACGAGGAGTAAGGTTCGTTAGGTCGTTGCCGTGCAGCTCAGCTATGCCATTGGAGTTGATGGACTCACTTTATCTTCCAAGCCTTCCGCTGTTATCGTATTAGATGGCCTTAAGCCATATTTATTGTAATAAGTTCTCTTTGGAGACATTCGATGTAATAAGTGTGTGATTGCTACTCTGTTATAAATCCTCGAGTACTGTGTGTGTCGGCATTACCGATCCAAGGATGACACTGAAGCACAGAGACTTGACCGTTTGAGGTTGGGTCGCTACACAAGGTGTGGCACCCCGACTCAGAGTGACCGGTTTACCCTGTGTTGCCAACCCAGAGATCATGTCTTCTAGCAACACACAACATCTTGGTACAGAAATCACCGCTTTATTGAAACTAGCGGAAGCATAGAGTGACATTACAACAAGTTGCGAGGCCAAGCGGCACACTCGATACGACTGAACAATATGTACATTATTTAGTAGACATAAAGGTTCCTTGAACACGACATGTACAGGGCAGCAGAACAGCGACATACCGGGACTCCATAGCACGGGGACACCAACGTGGACACGGTGTAGTCACGACAGCTCTCCGATCCAGTTAGGCTTTCCTGAAATCTGGCATAACACACCAGGTCAGTACATTGAATGTACTTGCAAGCTCACAACAAACAGAACCATAATGACAAACAACATCATGAAATTTAATTAAGTTAAATGCAAACAACAACATGCTACTCATGTAGTCAAACCTAACTTGTGCATCGAGTCACACGGACTCCCTTACCAACTGGTTGCCTCGCAACTGAACAATGCTCCCGACAAAGCACGAACAGAACCATACTTGGTCCAACTGGTTACCTCGTAACCAAACCGTGATCGCTCCCGGATTACAAATAAAACCACAACAGTCAGCCTCACTGACTTCATCATCATCTAACCAGTGCAATGCAAGTTGATTAGTGTGCAAGTTTCCTTAATAATAGTTGGTCCATGATGTGACTTACTTACGAACTGGGCCCTTATCCGCGGGTGCGGCTATCGATAGATTAATACACTCTGCAGAGGTAGCGCACTTTACCCACACCATGGAATCCATGGCCTCACTCTCCCATTCGGGTGGACCAACGGTATTCCGATAGAACTCTCCCATTGCCATGACACTCTTACGGCCACTCCGACCAACTCCCCACTGGGATTAGTCCTGGGTGACCCAGCCTACTGCTACCTCTTGACCACTGCGTTGGTTTTCCCCAAAGAGGAAGGGATGATGCAGCAAAGTACCATAATTATTTCCCTTAGTTTTTGAGAACCTATCAATCCAGTAGGAGGCTACGCGCGAGTCCCTCGTACCTGCACAAAACAAATAAATCCTCGCAACCAACGCAAATAGGGGTTGTGAATCCCTATAAGGCCACTTACGAGAGTGAGATCTGATAAGATACTATTTTTGGTATTTTTATGATAAAGATGCAAAGTAAAATAAAGTCAAAGTAAATAGCAAAGGAAATAACTAAGTACTCGGAGATCAATATGATAAAGATAGACCCGGGGGCCATAGGTTTCACTAGTGGTTTCTCTCGAGAGCATAAGTATTCTACGGTGGGTGAACAAATTACTGTTGAGCAATTGACAGAATTGAGCATAGTTATGAGAATATCTAGGTATGATCATGTATATAGGCATCACGTCCAAGACAAGTAGACTGACTCCTGCCTGCATCTACTACTATTACTCCACTCATCGACCGCTATCCAGCATGCATCTAGAGTATTAAGTTAAAAACAGAGTAACGCCTTAAGCAAGATGACATGATGTAGAGGGATAGACTCATGCAATATGAAGAAAACCCCATCTTGTTATCCTCGATGGCAACAATACAATATGTGCCTTGCTGCCCTTACTGTCACTGGGAAATGACACCGCAAGATCTAACCCAAAGCTAAGCACTTCTCCCATTGCAAGAAAGATCAATCTAGTAGGCCAAACCAAACTGATAATTCGAAGAGACTTGCAAAGATAACCAATCATACATAAATGAATTCAGAGAAGATTCAAATATTATTCATAGATAGTCTTGATCATAAACCCACAATTCATCGGTCTCAACAAACACACCGCAAAAAGAAGATTACATCGAATAGTTCTCCACAAGAGAGGGGTAGACATTGTATTGAGATCCAAAAAGAGAGAAGAAGCCATCTAGCTACTAACTATGGACCCGTAGGTCTGAGGTAAACTACTCACACTTCATCGGAGGGGCTATGGTGTTGATGTAGAATCCCTCCGTGATCGATGCCCCCTTCCGGCGGAGCTCCGGAACAGGCCCCAAGATGGGATCTCGTGGATACAGAAAGTTACGACGGTGGAATTAGGGTTTTGGCTCTGTCTCTGATCATTTGGGGGCACGTGGATATATATAGGAGGAAGTAGTACGTCGGTGGAGCAACAGGGGGCCCACGAGGGTGGAAGGCGTGCCTAGGGTAGGCAGGCGCGCCCCCTACCTCGTGGCCTCCTCTTTTCTTTCTTGACGTAGGGTCCAAGTCTCCCTGGTCTTGTTCATTGAGAAAATCACATTCCCAAAGGTTTCATTCCGTTTGGACTCCGTTTGATATTCCTTTTCTTCGAAACCCTAAAACAGGCAAAAAACAGCAATTCTGGGCTGGGCCTCCAGTTAATAGGTTAGTCCCAAAAATAATATAAAAGTGGATAATAAAGCCCAATAATGTCCAAAACAGTAGATAATATAGCATGGTGCAATCAAAAATTATAGATACGTTGGAGACATATCAAGCATCCCCAAGCTTAATTCCTGCTCGTCCTCACGTAGGTAAATGATAAAAACAGAATTTTTGATGCGGAGTGCTACTTGGCATAATTTTAATGTAATTTTTCTGAATTGTCGTATGAATATTCAGATCTGAAAGATTCAAGACAAAAGTTCATATTGACATAAAAATAATAATACTTCAAGCATACTAACAAAGCAATTATGTCTTCTCAAAATAACATGGCTAAAGAAAGTTATCCCTACAAAATCATATAGTCTGGCTATGCTCTATCTTCACCACACAAAATATTTAAATCATGCACAACCCCGATGACAAGCCAAGCAATTGTTTCATACTTTTGACATTCTCAAAACTTTTTCAATCTTCACGCAATACATGAGCGTGAGCCATGGATATAGCACTATAGGTGGAATAGAGTGGTGGTTGTGGAGAAGACAAAAAGGGAGAAGATAGTCTCACATCAACTAGGCGTATCAACGGGCTATGGAGATGCCCATCAATAGATATCAATGTGAGTGAGTAGGGATTGCCATGCAACGGATGCACTAGAGCTATAAGTATATGAAAGCTCAAAAAGAAACTAAGTGGGTGTGCATCCAACTTGCTTGCTCATGAAGACCTAGGGCAATTTGAGGAAGCCCAGCATTGGAATATACAAGCCAAGTTCTATAATGAAAGATTCCCACTAGTATATGAAAGTGATAACATGAGAGACTCTCTACTATGAAGATCATGGTGCTACTTTGAAGCACAAGTGTGGTAAAAGGATAGTAACATTGACCCTTCTCTCTTTTCTCTCATTTTTTATTTGGGCCTTTTCTCTCTTTTTTTCTTTTTTATGGCCTCTTTTCTTTCTCTTTTTTCGTCCGGAGTCTCATCCCGACTTGTGGGGGAATCATAGTCTCCATCATCCTTTCCTCACCGGGACGATGCTCTAATAATGATGATCATCACACTTTTATTTTTCTTACAACTCAACAATTACGACTCGATACTTAGAACAAAATATGACTCTATATGAATGCCTCCGGCGGTGTACCAGGATATGCAATGACTCATGAGTGACACGTATGAAAGAATTATGAATGGTGGCTTTGCCACAAATACGATGTCAACTACATGATCATGCTAAGCAAAATGACAATGATGGAGTGTGTCATAATAAACGGAACGGTGGAAAGTTGCATGGCAATATATCTCAGAATGGCTATGGAAATGCCATAATAGGTAGCTATGGTGGCTGTTTTGAGGAAGGTATATGGTGGGTGTATGATACCGGTGAAAGGTGCGCGGTATTAGAGAGGCTAGCAAAGGTGGAAGGGTGAGAAAAGTGCGTATAATCCATGGACTCAACATTAGTCATAAAGAACTCATATACTTATTGCAAAAATCTACAAGTTATCAAAGCAAAGTATTATGCGCATGCTCCTAGGGGGATAGATTGGTAGGAAAAGACCATCGCTCGTCCCCGATCGCCACTGATAAGGAAGGCAATCAAAAAATAAATCATGCTCCGACTTCATCACATAACGGTTCACCATACGTGCATGCTACGGGAATCACAAACTTCAACACAAGTATTTCTCAAATTCACAACTACTCAACTAGCACAACTTTAATATCACCATCTTTATATCTCAAAACAATTATCAAGTATCAAACTTATCATAGTATTCAACACACTCATAAGAAAGTTTCATTATTAATATTGTATACCAAGCATATTAGGATTTTAAGCAAATTACTATGTTATTAAGACTCTCAAAATAATCTAAGTGAAGGATGAGCGATCAATAGTTTCTCTAAAACAAATCCACTACCGTGCTCTAAAAGATATAAGTGAAGTACTAGAGCAAAATTATATAACTCAAAATATATAAGCAAAGCACATAGAGTATTCTAACAAAGTCCAAATCATGTATGGCTCTCTCAAAAGGTGTGTACAACAAGGATGATTGTGGTAAACTAACAAGCAAAGACGCAAATAATACAAGACGCTCCAAGCAAAACACATATCATGTGGCGAATAAAAATATAGCTCCAAGTAAAGTTACCGATAGAAGTAGACGAAAGAGGGATGCCTTCCGGGGCATCCCCAAGCTTTGGCTTTTAGGTGTCCTTAGATTATCTTGGGGGTGCCATGGACATCCCCAAGCTTAGGCTCTTTCCACTCCTTGTTCCATAATATAGCCCAATAATGTCCAAAACAGTAGATAATATAGCATGGAGTAATAAAAAATTATAGATACGTTGGAGACGTATCACCTACCAAAGGCAAAACTACCATCATCGTGGCAAACAAACAGTCCCACACGGGGACACGGTACCATAACAACAACAGGTTCACAAGGTTATGTCTGCTTACCTGGTCAGGGTAACGCACTTCCCTCTTTGGAGGCACCGACAAAAGGCATGACAACGGACGACTACCGGCCTCCCCACAAAGGCAAGTGTGGTTGCACTCATCAGCTCGATTCAGTGGCACGATGACCCGACCAACTTTTATGTTCAAGTTCAATTACCATCAAGTTTAACTTGAAATAAAAATGCTCGAGTCAAGAATATGCCATGCTTATGCAACCATATATCATGCATCACAAATCACAACAGATCAACTTCATTCCAAGTTCTACTTGCACAAACTTAACTTTCAACATTTCTAGTCCTTTCTTACTTGTTATTTAAACTCATCACTTTGGTTGGCATTAATCAACTAAAACTTTTCTTAGCAAGAATATAGCAAAATAAGACCGATAATCATATCACAATAGTCATGTCAAACTTACTTAGATCAACTACTCCATCTATTCTTCACTAGTTCAAGCATTCACTTCTTTTAACTAAGCCCTTTGACCAAGACAAACTAAATAACACAAGCATAATTGATTTTAATACTATATGCAATGAATAATATATATATATATATACAAGTAGAAAATCATGAATATTGCAAAGACACCATGACAATGTTGTCGTGACTTGCCTTAGTGCAGAGGAGCTTCACACTCACCCTGGATGCCTTCAAGACAAGCTTCACCTTTTGAAAATAATTCAAATGACAAAAAGAAAATATCCAGAACACTTCTAAAAATCACCAGAAATTCTAGGCAGCAAGGAAAAATTCCATCTTGGGTGTGCTGCTAGAGTTTTCCAGTAAAAACAGAATGCAAAAAGAACCAACTCATTTGATCTTGTAGAATAAGAGTTAGAGCTGGTCAAAGTTCTGGTCAAATGTAAACTAAATTTGAATTAAAAAGAAAATCCAGGGGGGTGACTTCGAAGGCGTAAAATTCCCCGGGGCCACCACTCATACCGCTTCGGGCGCGGCCTGAGTGGCTGACAGCGGGCCCCATTGGTCAGATCGGAGGGGGAGGGGGAGAGAGACAGAGCTCGGCAAGGCTCCGCCGGAGCGCACACCGGCGAGGAGGGCTCCTTGGCCTGATCCAAAGGGATAGGATTGGAGAGGAGGTTGAGACGCACCTGTCTGTACCCGTAGCGTAGCTAGAGGTGATCGGACAGGGTCGGAACTAAGCTCTCCAGCGGCGGCGGTGGGCGGGGCTCATCAGAGTTGGCGATTCCTGTGAGGCAAGGCCGGTCCAGCTACTCCAACGGCACCAGCTCACACCAGTGGACCACCACGAACACGCCTGAGGAGTCTGTGGAGCACGAGCGGCTCTGGGGAGGGAGGGAGCCTAGAACGGGGATCGCGGGCGAGCTTAGGACAGGGGCGACGGCCAGAGGCCTGCCCGGCCGGGCTGCGGCTTCCTACGGGGTCGTGGTGATGTGGTGGTGGTGAGTGAGGAAGGAAACAAGCTCGGGAGGGACTATATATAGGCGAGCCGAGGCGGGGATTGAGAGCTTGCCGGAGCTCTCTGCAGCGTCGCCCGGCGACCAATGGCGTCGGTGAGAGAGGGGGAAGACGCCGGGGGATCACGCGGAGGCTGTAGACGAGCGTCGACAAGTACTGGAGCATGGTACATGATGAGCACAGGGGCACATGCACAGTGTTGCCTTGGCCGCACCATGCTCGTGCTCGCTGCGGCGAGCTCTAGCGTCAGCAAGTATGAGGGTGCTGTTATGGAGGTTCAAACGAAGATGGGGGCGCGACTTGGCAAGGTGCGACGGTCGGGGCAGCGAGCACGCGCGCAACAGAGGCGCTGGCGCAATGCAGAGCGTGTCGACCGCATGCCAAGCCCCTTGGACGAACGTGGTCACCATGTGAACTTTGGCATCAGGCTGAGCTAAGTGCAAACACCATGTCTGGCAGCTACTCTTAGTGGTTTTGGTCGTTTTGCATAGTTGGCTTGGTCACAGGTGCATTGTGGGAGTGGCACTCTTCCTGGCAAGTTTCTGGACAAAAACTTGTGAGCTTGACTGTGGTCAAACCAGAGAGGATTTTGTGTATATTTTTGGTGGTTAGTAGTTTCTTAGGAGGGTAATGAGGCTCAAGAAAAACCAACCTCATTGGATCATAGAAAATGGTACTTGCTGTAGAAAGTGATCATTCTGTCCAGAACAAAAATGATTTTCTATAGAAAAAATATTACAAAAAGTTATGCAATATTTTTGCTCAAGAAGGTACCCTAGGGTTCAAAGAATATTTGGGAATTTTCTCAGATTTTTGTGGGCAAAGAAAATGAGGGTTGCTTTGGAACATACTTCCCTGAAATGATTTTCAAGGAAGAAAATGAATATTTTTCCTTTATGAAAAATATTCCTTGGGCATTTGTCTAGTTTATCAGAGAAGGAAAAGATGAGTTAGAGGTGGAGAGGTCACTTGGGTGAAAATCAAGGGTGGACCCAAGTGTTCAAGTCCATTTGAATTGATTAAAAACTCCAAATCCAAAGCAAAAGCAGTAGAAAAGTCCGGAAAAAGAGAGAAGGCAAAAACCAGGCTGTCAGAAACCTCCCCCACTTAAGATGAATCTCGTCCTCGAGATTTGGTTGCTTGGGAAAACAATTCTGGGTAGGTTGTTCTTAAAAAATCCTCTCTTTCCCAGGTTGCTTCTTCCTCGGAGTGATGCTCCCACTGAACCTTGAAAAATTTCATCGCTTTGCTGCGTGTGACCCTTTCTGCCTCATCCAAGATTCTGAATGGTCTCTCCTCATAAGTTAAATCCTTGGCAAGCTCAATTTCTGACATATTCGTCCTCTTCTCAGGTGGTGAAATACACCTTCTCAACTGTGATACATGGAACACATTGTGCACATCCGACAATTCGGGTGGCAATTCTAACTGATAAGCAACTGTGCCAACTCATGTCATGACTGGGAACAGACCTATATACCTTGGTGTAAAATTTCCTCGGGTCTGAAATCTCTTAACCCCCTTCATGGGTGTTACTTGGAGATACACGTGTTCACCATGTTCAAAGCTGACTTGTCGGTGTTTGGCATCATAATAACTCTTCTGTCATGACTTAGCCTTCTGTAGTCTATCTTGAATTTCCCTGACTTGTTTCTCTGCCTCCAATATCAGATCAGTACCGAAAATGCGGCTGTCTCCGATTTCAGACCAATTTAATGGGGTGCGGCACTTACGACCGTATAAAGCTTCAAAGGGTGACATTTTCAAGCTGGTTTGAAAACTGTTGTTGTATGAGAATTCCGCATATGGCAGACAATCTTCCCATTTGGTTCCATGGGCTAAGGCACATGCTCGAAGCATATCTTCAAGGATTTGATTTACCCGCTCAGTCTGACCGTCTGTCTGTGGATGATAGGCGGTGCTATATTTGAGAGCGGTCCCCAAAGCTTGATGGAGTCAGGACCAGAATGCGGATGTAAACAATGAACCTTGATCTGAAGTGATTGTTTTTAGCACTCCATGCAAACTGACAATCCGAGACACATATAATTGCGCAAGTTGGTCAGCACGAAGGGTGGTGCGGATAGGAATGAAATGAGCCACTTTAGTCAGCATGTCCACTATGACCCATATAGCATCATTGCCTCAATGAGTCCGGGGTAGACCAGTGATAAAGTCCATGCAGACATCATCCCATTTCCATTGTGAGACAGGTAGAGGTTGGAGAAGTCCGGCGGGTTTTTGGTGTTCCGCCTTTACTTTGTTGCAGATGTCACAACAAGCGACAAAATATGCGATGTCCCTTTTCATTCCATTCGATGAAAATATCTGTCGAAGGTCTTCATACTTTTTAGTACCGCCTGAGTGTATTGAGTATGAGGATTCGTGTGCTTTTGCCAAAATTTTCTTCCTGAAATCTGCCAACTTAGGTACGCATATCCTTCGATGAACCGATGGTAGTACCCGGCTAATCCAAGGAAACTCTAGACTTGGGTTACGGTCATGGGTGCTTCCCAATCAAGCACATCTTTCACTTTGCCAGGATCCACTGCGATACCTTCTGCTGAAATAACATGCCCCAGAAATCCGACTTGTTTTAGCCAAAACTCACACTTGTTGAATTTTGCATACAACTGATGGTCACGGAGTCTTTATAGGACTTCTTGGAGGTGTTCCGCGTGTTCTTCGTTACTCTTGGAGTAAATGAGAATATCATTGACGAAAACCACCACAAACTTTTCCAAAAATTCCATGAACACCTTATTCATCATATGCATGAAAAAGGCGGGGGCATTTGTGAGGCCGAAGAACATCACTGTGTATTCATAGAGACCGTATCGAGTAGTGAACGCAGTCTTAGGAATATCTTCCTTCTTGATTTTTAGTTGATGATATCCGATCCTTAAATCAACCTTGGAAAATACTTTTGCACCACTGAGTTGATCGAACAAGTCATCAATCCTTGGTAACGGGTACTTGTTCTTGATGGTGACATTGTTCAACTGGCGATAGTCAACGGACATTCTGAGACCACCGTCTTTCTTGTCCACAAATATTGCAGGTGATCCCCATGGTGATGAACTGGGGTAGATATATCCTTTATGTGGCATTTCATCCAGCTACTTCTTTAATTCCACGAGTTTGGAGGAAGGCATCCGATAATACTTTTTGTACAACGGTGCAGTTCCAGGCACAAGATCAATTGGAAAATCAAGCTCTCGGTCCGGTGGCATGCCTGGCAATTCTTCTGGGAATACATCGGGAAACTCATTGACCACAGGAATTAATCGCAACTCGTTCTCCACAGCGGTGAAAATCATTTCTTTCTTGGGTATACTCCTATGAGCATAGAACTTTGTAGCATGCCCTTCCTGATTTGTCAAGGTGACTTCTCGAGTTGTACAGTTTATGCATACTTGATATTGAGTCTACCAGTTCATTCCCAAAATAACGTCCAACTTGGAAGACTCGATTACTATCAAAGCATTTGGAAAGCGGACCCCCTTGATATTAATTTCAAAATTTTGGCAGACCAATTTGCTTTTGAGCATAGATCCCGGGGACTGAACCAGCATACTTTTCCCCAAAAGAGAGCAAGGGAATTTGTTTTGGGCAACGAAACTTCGAGAAACAAAAGAGTGGGAAGCCCCAGAGTCGAATAAAATTATTGCGGGTATGCTATTAACAGGGAACATACCAATGACGACTGTGGAGAGGTGATGCACTTGCCCTTGGACGATCTGCTAGGTATGATATGGCCCCATATGATTGACTTGCGGTCGGAACGGGGCATTTGAATTCTTGGGACACTGCCTGGCATAATGTCCGGTCTGTCCACAATTAAAACAAGCGTTATTGCGCTGGCGCTCCTCATGTACTGGACTGGTCACGACATTCTTGACTTGAGTAGTGGTCTTGTTCACATTCTACTGCCAACTGGGTTTGTACTCCACTTGAGTCTGTTGCCATGTACGGGTCTTCTGTATGGCCTGTTCGTCCTTCATTGGCTCAAATTTGCGCTTGTTGTCATTATTTGCGGGTCGGTTGTCTTGCACAAGCTTGTATTCTTTTTCTGCGATGAGGGCCTTATTTACCAGAGACTGGAAACTTGGGAAATCGAGCATGCAGAGAAAACTCTTGAGGTGTTGACTTAATCCTCTAAGAAACCTGTCAATCTTCCTTTCTTCCATGGCCACCTCATACAGAGAATAACGGGCCAGGTGGTTGAACTTGTGCAAATATTCACTGATTGACTGACTGCCTTGAGTGAGACCAAGAAATTCACGTTGCTTGATCTTCATGATACCAGCTGGAATATGATACTTGAGAAATTGGTCCTTGAAATTAGTCCACGTAATTTCTTCTCCCGCAGGCCACAGGGCTTTAGCATTATCCCAACATATGGAAGCGTCCCCTTCAAGATAGTGGGTAGCAAACAGAACCTTGTCAGCCTCTTCGGTGCGAGCGATTTCGAGTTTCTTCTCAATGGTGCGTAACCAATCGTCTGCTTCCAAAGGGTCAACCACTTGACTGAAATTGGGAGGTTTAGTCCTTTGAAAATCTGACAGTTTGGAGTGCTGGCCATTTTGATTTCCATTCTGCCCAACCATAGCTTGCACACTTCTTAACAACTCAATCAGATCATTGTTCCTTCTTTCCTTAAACATGCACATAATTTGTTCGGTAGGTGGTGGATTTTGTGGTGGAGGTGGTGGCTGCGGATATAGCTCGGGGGAGTGTCCTGCCTGCCTTGCTGAGCGATGAACAGGAACATCCTCACCAGCCTGTGAGCTGCTACCTCCCCGCGTCATCCTACTGTTTATTTTCCCAATAAGAGCAACCGCGATGAGAAACATCCAAATATGGGAAGAAAAGGCAGTGACAAACCCGAAAGAGCAGAACGAAAAAAACACAAGAAACACAGTGATCGAATAAAAAGTTCCACATAATTATACATAGACTCATACATGAAAGATAAACATCATGACTGGTGCGACTACTCGCATACACACAATGATACACCATGGCTCATACAACTACATCCATACATCTCATAACCACTGCGGATACTCAGACGCTCTAAGACTCTATTGGTGCTGCCGGATCCTCTCCTGAGTCAGACCCAGATCCTGAACTGAGGACGCCAACCGAGACCTCCGGGTTAAATGTAATGCGACGATGCTGCCTCGAGGGCTCTCCCTCAGGGGTAGGCGCGGGATGAGAAGGGATCATAGGAGTTGCGGCGGTAGCAAGAAGAGATGCCCACTCAGCAGGAGCACTATGCAGGTTCACTGCCGAGGTGCCCGAGCTACTCGGGGGAGTAACTGGAGAAATAGGCGAGCTAGAACTGGGCACAATATAAGGAGTAAATCCCATAGAGGGTGGAGTAGGGTAGGATCTGGCGGCAGCTAAAGCAGAATGAGCACGATTTAGCTCTCGAGCCAACTCGTGAATCAGAAGATACCTAGCAGTGATATATCGAGAAAGGTGGCTAGTGTCACTATCAGACGCCGGATCAACGGAATGAAAGCGAACACGACCATCATCGTGCAAGGATGGGTAGAAATGAAAACCTGGACGGTTCTGCATCTGAGCCTCTATGTATCATAACTCAACAAGAATATCGAATGCAGCATACAGGACGACCTGAGCGGCGGTGGAGGCATAACCGCTCCGAGAGGAGTATCCACAGCATGATACTCATACACGGAGTCGGCTAGACGCTCCCGGTACACCCGATGTGCTGGGTCATCACCGTGAGGGTACAGTCGACGCCAAACACTACGAAGGAGATGTGGCGAGGTGTACGGCATCAGCTGCAACTGACACAGATACGGCACCGGAGCCATCTACACTCACAACCATTAGTGGGTTAGGAAATAAAAATAGAATGAGTGCATGCGATGCAACAATCAGCTACAAACACTACCAGCACTCAACTTTTACTGTAACTAACGTCCAACTAACATGTCGGTAGTGTAGCGTGTCCTATAGTCAGCGCGGCTCTGATACCAAGCGTTGTGGCACCCCGGCTCAGAGCAACCGGTTTACCCTGTGTTGCCAACCCAGAGATCATGTCTTCTGGCAACACACAACATCTTGGTACAAAAATCACCGCTTTATTGAAACTAGCGGAAGAATATAGTGACATTACAACAAGTTGCGAGGCCAAGCGGCACACTCGGTGCGGCTAAACAATATGTACATTATTTAGTAGACATAAAGGGGCCTCGAACATTACATCTACATGGCAGCGGAACAACAACGTAGCGGGACTCCATAGCACAGGGACACCGATGCGGACACGGTCTAGACACGGCAGCTCTCCGATCCAGTTAGGCCTTCCTGAAATCTGGCATAACATGCCAGGTCAGTACATTGAATGTACTTGCAAGCTCACAACAAACAAAACCATAGTGACAAACAACATCATGACATTTAATCAAGATAAATGCAAACAACAACATGCTACTCATGCAGTGAAACCAAACTTGTGCATCGAGTCACACGGACTCCCTTATTAATCGGTTGCCTCGCAACCGAACAATGCTCCCGACAAAGCATGAACAGAACCATACTTAGTCCAACTAGTTACCTCGTAATTGAACCGTGATCGCTCCCGAATCACAAATAAAACCACAACAGTCAGCCTCACTGACTTCATCATCATCTAACCAGTGCAATGCAAGTTGATTAGTGTGCAAGTTTCCTTAATAACGGTTGGTGCATGGTGTGACTTACTTATGAACTGGGCCCTTATCCACGGGCGCGGCTATCGATAGATCAATACACTCTGCAAAGGTAGCGCACTTTACCCACACCACGGAATCCATGGCCTCACCCTCCCATTCAGGTGGACCAACGACATTCCGACAGAACTCTCCCATTGCCATGACACTCTTACGGCCACTCCGACCAACTCCCCACTGGAATTAGTCCTGGGTGACCCAGCCTACCAAAGGCAAAACTACCACCATCGTGGCAAACAAACAGTCCCAAACGGGGACACGTTACCATAACAACAACAGGTTCACAAGGTTATGTCTACTTACCGGGCCAGGGTAACGCACTGTAACGCCCTCGATGCGGCTATGTCTCCCACGTGTCGAGGCACGACTTAGAGACATAGGCGCATTGAAAGCAATGTCGCAAGTCGGGAATCATTACACAACCCAAGTAAATATATAATATAAAGGGGGGATAAAATAATAATAGTTGGCTTACACTCGCCACGTCACATCAAAGTACATAAATAACATCCATCATACAAAACACTCATGGCCTGACTACGGCGCCAAAATAGAAAAGACCCCCAACAAGCGACTAATCCCTGAATCGAACCCCGAATAGGCACCACTACTGATCTTCAGGAAAAGAAACATAGTATCGCTGAGAGTCCTCGTCGTACTCCCACTTCAGATCGAACGCGCCATCCGGAGGAGTATCATCGGTCCCTGCATCTGGTGTAATAGTAATCTGTGAGCCACAAAGGACTCAGCAATCTCGCACCCTCGCGATCAAGACTATTTAAGCTAAATAGGTAAGGAAGGGGGTAATGTGAGTGGAGCTGCAGCAAGCGACTAGCATATATGGTGGCTAACTTATTCGCAAAAGAGAGCGAGAAGAGAAGGCAAAGCACGAGCGGAAACTAAATAGAGCAGACTACGCAAACATAACTCCAACGCCGTGTCCACTTCCCGGACTCCGCCAAGAAGAGGCCATCATGGCAACACACGCAGTTGATTCATTTTAATTAATTAAGTTCAAGTTGTCTACAACGGGACATTAACAAATTCCCATCTGCCCATAACCGCGGGCACGGCTTTCGAAAGATCAATCCCTGCAGGGGGGTCCCAACTTAGCGCATAACAAGCTCCCACGGTCAACGAAGGAATAGACCTCCACCCAGGACCCACCGATCAGACTTGGTATCCCGGTACAACAAGACGATTCGACAGGTTAAAACAAGATCAGCAACACCGCCCGAATGCGCCGACAAATCCCGATAGGAGCTGCACATATCTCTTTCTCAGGGCACACTCAGATGAGCGCTCCATACAACTAAAACCAAACCTCGGGTTTCCCCGAGGGGGTGCTGCACAGGACTCTAGTTCGGACCAACACTCAGAGGAGCACTGGCCCGTGGGGGCTAAAATAAAGATGACCCTCGGGCTCCGGAAACCCAAGGGAAAGAAAAGGGTAGGTGGCAAATGGTAAAACCAATGTTGGGCATTGCTGGAAAAGCTTTAATCAAGGCAAACTATCAAGGGGTTCCCATATAGCCCAACTGCGTAAGGGACGCAACAATCCGGGAACATAACACCGATATGATGGAAACTAGGGGGGCAAGAGTGGAACAAAACACTAGGCGAGAGGCCGAGCCTTCCACCCTTTACCAAGTATATAGATGAGTAAAGATAACATAGCAATATAATGATATCCCAACAAGTAAATAAATGTTCCAACAAGGAACGGCTCCAATCTTCACCTGCAACTAGCAACGCTATAAGAAGGGGCTTGAGCAAAGCGGTAACATAGCCAATCAATGGTTTGCCAGGACAAAGGTGGGTTAGAGGCTCAATCATGGCAATTGGGAGGCTGACAAGCAAGTGGTAGGCATCGTAGCATTGGCAAAGCAAAAGAGCGAGCAAACTAGCATAGCAAAGATAGTAGTGATTTCAAGGGTGTGATCATCTTGCCTGCACAGTTGTCAGAATTGACTGGATCCTCAAAAGCAAACTCAACGGGCTCCTCGTTAGCGAACTCGTCTCCCGGCTCTACCCAACAACACAAACAAGCAACAAGGATACAATCAACCACGTGCAAAGGCAAGCAATAATATGCAAAGATGATATGCTATGCGGGATGCGATGCGGGATGCAAAATGCAAGATGTAACAGGAAATGCATGAACCTGGCCTCAACTTGGAAATCCAAGTGTGCCACTGGATAGAGGGGAAGAAATCCCCTGAAAACGATATAAAGATTATGGCAATCGGTGTTGGGGAACGCAGTAATTTCGAAAATTTTCCTACGCACACGCAAGATCATGGTGATGCACAGCAACGAGAGGGGAGAGTGTTGTCTATGTACCAACGCAGACCGACTGCGGAAGCGATCACACAACGTAGAGGAAGTAGTCGTACGTCTTCTTCCCGATCCGACCGATCCAAGCACCGTTACTCCGGCACCTCCGAGTTCTTAGCACACGTTCAGCTCGATGACGTTCCTCGGGCTCCGATCCAGCAAAGCGTCGAGGAAGAGTTCCATCAGCACGACGGCGTGATGACGATCTTGATGTACTACCGACGCAGGGCTTCGCCTAAGCACTGTAACGGTACGATCGAGGTGGAATTTGGTGGCAGGGGGCACCGCACACGGCTAAGGAACGATCTCAAGGATCAACTTGTGTGTCTTGGGGTGTCCCCTGCCCCCGTATATAAAGGTTGGAGGGAGGGGGGCTGGCCGGCCAAAGAGAGGGAGGCGCAGGAGGAGTCCTACTCCTACCGGGAGTAGGACTCCCCCCTCCAATCCTAGTCCAACTAGGAATCCTTCAAAGGGGAGAGAGAGAGAGGTGGCCGGCCCCTCTCCTAGTCCTAATAGGACTAGGGAGAGGGGGGGAGGCGCAGCCCTATGTGGGCTGCCCTCTCATCTTTCCACTAAGGCCCATGTTAGCCCATTTGGCTCCCGGGGGGTTCCGGTAACCCTCCCGGTAATCCGGTAAAATCCCGATTTCACCCGGAACACTTCCGATGTCCAAACATAGGCTTCCAATATATCAATCTTTACGTCTCGACCATTTCGAGACTCCTCGTCACGTCCGTGATCTCATCCGGGACTCCGAACAACCTTCGGTACATCAAAATGCATAAACTCATAATAACTGTCATTGTAACGTTAAGCGTGCGGACCCTACGGTTCGAGAACAATGTAGACATGACCGAGACACGTCTCCGGTCAATAACCAATAGCGGGACCTGGATGCCCATATTGGCTCCTACATATTCTATGAAGATCTTTATCGGTCAGACCGCATAACAACATACGTTGTTCCCTTTGTCATCGGTATGTTACTTGCCCGAGATTCGATCGTCGGTATCCAATACCTAGTTCAATCTCGTTAC
The DNA here is from genome assembly GCA_034509565.1 of Triticum monococcum. NCBI lineage: Eukaryota > Viridiplantae > Streptophyta > Magnoliopsida > Poales > Poaceae > Triticum > Triticum monococcum. The sequence goes on along the minus strand of CM067846.1, from coordinate 144,499,980 downwards.
CGGCAAGTCTCTTTACTCGTTCCGTAATACATCATCTCACAACTAACATATTAGTTGCAGTGCTTGCAAGGCTTATGTGATGTGCATTACCGAGAGGGCCCAGAGATACCTCTCCGACAATCGGAGTGACAAACCCTAATCTCGAAATACGCCAACCCAACATCTACCATTGGAGACACCTGTAGTACTCCTTTATAATCACCCAGTTACGTTGTGACGTTTGGTAGTACCCAAAGTGTTCCTCCGGTAAACGGGAGTTGCATAATCTCATAGTTATAGGAACATGTATAAGTCATGAAGAAAGCAATAGCAACATACTAAACGATCGGGTGCTAAGCTAATGGAATGGGTCATGTCAATCAAATCATTCAACTAATGATGTGACCTCTTTAATCAAATAACAACTCTTTGTTCATGGTTAGGAAACATAACCATCTTTGATTAACGAGCTAGTCGAGTAGAGGCATACTAGTGACACTCTGTTTGTCTATGTATTCACACATGTATTATGTTTCCGGTTAATACAATTCTAGCATGAATAATAAACATTTATCATGATATAAGGAAATAAATAATAACTTTATTATTGCCTCTAGGGCATATTTCCTTCAATCGGAGCTACGGTTTAGAAATGGCAAGCGTTTTACTAAACGAACCGATCTACGATTTACAGCAAGTAGGCTCCTAAATGCAGCAAAATGAACATGCTACAGCCACCCAACATGAAAACAAATTGCATGGCAGTGATGTACTCATCAAGCTTAACAAATCATCAGGACTGAGGCATAGGTAAATTCATCCATTAAGGGCTTCAAACAAGCATGGCAAAACTGAATAAGCAAAACAGATTTCAGACTTAGCGAAATTAACGCTAGTCTGAAATTTCAGACCACGATGCTCTCTTCGGAGCAGCAAAACAACATGAAGGAAAACCTAAACATGGCAAGTAAGAGCATGGCATGGAGCTACTCGACAAGCTTAACAAAACACCCAAAATGACCTGGGGCCAAAGGGTTCACAAAATACTCTACCGAGCACACGAACATTGATGAGACACAATCAGTTTTCAGACTTAGTGAAAACTGGGACATGCTGAAATAATAACTCACAGAGGCATGTAAACGAGCTCGATGCTCTCACTAAGGTGCAAGTCATGGCAAGGCAAGCATATATCCATAAAGAAGGCACAAAATTCTAGCTAGACATGGCAAGAACAATGGCATAGCATGCATGGAACACTAGCAATCACTCCGGCAAAATCGCAAAAGAGTTCACGATCTGCCCAAAACAGCAACTATCCAAAAGTTGAGCTCGATTGAGTCAACCTAGGGTGCTCCAACATAACAAGTAAAGACATGGATGGATTAAGCACAACAAGTACAACAAATCACTCTTACTGATCATCCTCAAAAGAGGCACGGATCACTAGGAAACAAGCCGGACATATAGCATCGTGAACTAAAACGGCCCAGACTTAGTGAAAATCACTAAGTCCCTGAAATCGGTAATCTCAGGTAGCCCTCTTCGCAAGCTTGCACAAGACAACACACACATCCTAAAAATACATGGAAGGCACCTCTGGAAAGAAGACAACATGCTTAACAATTCATCCCAAAGGGGCACAGGCATATCATGCACGGATTAAATATGGCAAAAATGACAAAAGTGCATGTTGAACTAACGGATCTGCAATTTAACTCAACATGCATCTTTCCAACAGCATTTTGGGCAACAAGATGACCTCAAATATGCTTAACAATTCATCCCAAAGGGGCACAGGCATATCTTGAAAGGCCCGACGTATCTTGGGGCAAGCTTCCCTTTGATACCGAAGGGACGAGTCCCTTTCATAGGAGAGACGCGGAGGTAGACATGATCTCCGATCTCGAAAGCCAAATCACGGTGCTTGCTGTCGTAGTAGCTCTTCTGACGAGATTGGGCTGCTTTGAGGTTATCACGAATGACCTTGCACATTTCTTCTGCCTCTATGATCAGGTCATTACCCAGCAGCTGACGTTCACCGGTTTCAGACCAGTTGACAGGTGTACGACACTTCCTACCATACAGAATTTCAAACGGGGCCTTGCCGGAACTTGCTTGGAAACTGTTGTTGTACGAGAATTCAGCATAAGGAAGACAATCCTCCCACTTCATGCCGAAGGAGATAACACAAGCCCTGAGCATATCTTCAAGAATCTGGTTGACGCGCTCGACTTGACCGCTTGTTTGAGGATGGAAAGCAGTGCTGAAGCGAATGTTGGTGCCCATGGCCTTCTGAAAAGAATCCCAGAACTTGGAGGTAAAGATGCTGCCACGGTCTGAAGATATCACTTGAGGAATACCGTGCAGAGAGACAATTTGAGAGGTGTAGAGCTCCACCAATTGCACTGCAGTGATTGACTCTTTGATGGGCAGGAAATGAGCCACTTTTGTGAGCTTGTCGATGACAACAAATATAGCATCATTGCCATGCTTGGACTTAGGAAACCCAGTCACGAAGTCCATTTCAATGTGGTCAAACTTCCATTCTGGAATGGCGAGAGGTTGGAGGAGATCTGCTGGCCTTTGGTGTTCCGCTTTCACTCTTCTGCAGACATCACATTCATTCACGAATTGAGCGATCTCGCGCTTCATTCGAGTCCACCAATAAGTTTGCTTCAGGTCTTGATACATCTTCGTGCTCCCAGGGTGGATGGAGAGGAGAGAGTTTTGAGCCTCATTCATGATCACTTTACGAAGTTCACCTTTGGGCACAACAATTCGATCCTCGAAGAAGAGAGTGTCCTTGTCATCAAGTCGGTAGCACTTGTACTTGGACTGACTCTTTGCAATACCGATCTTCACCTTTTTCACCATAGCATCAAGAAGCTGGGCTTGGCGAATCTGGTCTTCCAAGGTAGGAGAAACTTGAAGGTTGGCAAGGAAACCTTGAGGAACAACTTGCAGATTAAGTTTGCGGAAGGCTTCACAAAGCTCGGGTTGATAAGGCTTGAGAATCAGACTGTTGCAATATGCTTTTCTGCTCAAAGCGTCAGCAATCACATTAGCCTTGCCTGGAGTATACTCGATACTCGTATTGTACTCTTGAATCATTTCGACCCATCGAGTCTGCCTGAGGTTGAGATTAGGCTGAGTGAAGATGTACTTGAGACTCTTGTGATCAGTGAAAATGTCCACTTTCCTTCCCAAAAGAAGATGTCTCCAAGTCAACAATGCGTGCACAACTGCCGCCAACTCGAGATCATGAGTGGGGTAGTTCTTCTCATTTGGCTTCAACTGGCGAGAGGTATAAGCAACAACTTTCTTCGCTTGCATCAGTACTGCACCGAGACCTTGGAGAGAGGCATCACAAAAGACCTCGTACGGCTTAGTTTCATCAGGCGGAGTTAGAACTGGAGCAGTGATCAATTTCTCTTTCAAAGCGTTGAAAGCAACATCACATTCCGGAGACCAAACGTACTTGACGTGCTTCTGAAGAAGATTTGAGAGAGGCTTCGCGATCTTGGAGAAGTTTTCAACGAATCTTCGGCAATAACTTGCAAGACCGAGGAAGCTACAGAGTTGCTTCACATTCTGAGGAGGTTCCCAATTAACAATTGCAGACACCTTCTCAGGATCCACGGAAATGCCCTTGGCAGAGATAATATTCCCAAGATAAAGAACTTCATCGAGCCAAAACTCACACTTGGAGAACTTGGCGTAGAATTGATGTTCCCTTAGCTTATCAAGAACCGAACGCAAGTGTTTGGCATGATCTTCCTTGTTCTTCGAGAAAACCAGGATATCGTCGAGATAGACCAAAACAAAGTCGTTGGTGTAGGGGTTGAAGATGAAGTTCATCATGCGAGAGAACGTCGGAGGAGCATTGGCGAGGCCAAAAGACATAACAGTGTATTCATATGACCCATAGCTTGTTCTGAACGCCGTCTTTGGAATATCTTGTTCACGAATGCAAATTTGATGATAACCCATGTGGAGATCAAGCTTGGAGAATACTTGGGCACCCTTGAGTTGTTCGAACAGCTCATTAATGTTGGGAAGTGGATATTTGTTCTTGATGGTCTTCTTGTTCAATGGACGATAATCAACACAAAGTCGGTCCTTTCCATCCTTCTTCTTCACAAAAAGAACACCACAACCCCACGGAGAAGTACTAGGCCGAATGAGACCCATCCTTTCTTGCACATCGAGCTGTTTCTTCAACTCCTTCAACTCTTCGGGGCCGAGCTTGTAAGGCCGTTTGCACACCGGTTCCGAACCGGGCTCAAGTTCAATAACGAATTCAACAGGCCGGTTTGGAGGCATGCCTGGGAGTTCTTCAGGGAAGACATCTTGATACTCACAAACAACCGGAATCTGTGAAATAGCATCCAATTCACCCTTTTCATTGAGAGAGAATAACCGGATGGTATTATCCCGAGCAGCAAAGACAATGACATCTTCAGAAGAATGAGTCAGTTGAATCTGCCTGGCTGAACAATCGAGGTGAGCCTTGTGTTTAGAGAGCCAGTCCATCCCAAGAATAAGATCAATATCGGAATCGCCAAGAACAATTGGAGAAGAAAGGAACTTGTAGTCGCCCAAAGTGATAGTAACCTCTGGAACGCAGGTGTTAGCTGTCATCTGCTTGCCCGGTGACACAATTTGCAAGGCACTTTGCAGATACTGATAATCACACTCATACTTTGATGCAAAAGGCTTGGAAATGAAGCAATGCGATGCACCTGTATCAAAAAGAACTTTTGCAGGAATATCGTTAACAGGAAGGTTACCCATGATCACATCTGACGAATCCTCTGCCTGAGCTGCATTCATCAAGTTGACCTTGGCGGACTTGGGGTTATGCTTGACCACAGCTGTACTTGCCGATCTAACAGGAGGAGGAGGAGGAAGACGCCTCTAGTTGAAACACTTGTTGGCATAGTGACCCTTCTGTTGGCACTTGTTGCACGTGACCTCTGAGAGCGGACGGTGGTACGGAGCACTCGATCTTGGAGCTTGAGACGAAGTCTTGTTCTGAAAGCCTGGGTTGGGTGGGTGGGACGAACCACTGCCACCTTTGCTCTTCTGCTGATACGGCTGACGGAACGGAGGAGGAGGAAGCCAATACTTCTGCTGCTTGGCCACTTGAGTAGAGGACGAAGACGTAGTGTCTCTGACTCGCTTCCTGGAAGCATCACACCTGAGCTGAGCAGCCTCTTGCTTCAGTGCCATGTTGTAGAACTCATCGTATCTCAGCGGCTCAAAGAGGACAAGAGCGAGCTGAATTTCTTCACGAAGACCACCCCTGAACTGATAGATCATGCTCTTCTCATCAGGAACATCCTGCTTGGCAAAACGGGCGAGCTTCTGGAACAACTTGTTGTAGTCATAGACAGACAAAGAGCCTTGCTTCAGATTGCGGAATTCTTCACGTTTGCTTTCAGTCACACTTTGAGGAATGTGATGAGCTCGAAAATCACGACGGAAATCATCCCAAGTGATCAAACGTCCACCTCTGGAATCCTGGTACTGCTGAAAGCACTCTGCGGCCTGATCCTTGAGCTGGAACGACGCGAACTTGACGAAATCTTCAGGTCTGACGTTGCTACATTCAAAATGCTTGCCCAGATCGACTAACCAATCATCAGCATCGGTAGCCTCAACGCAGTTGCTGAACGTCTTTGGACCATTTGCGAGGAACTGATTCAGAGTTGCAAACTGGTTCTGGTTGTTGCCTTGATTCGCTTGACTGCTTTGATTCCGCTCTTGGATGATTTGCATGATCAGCTGAGTATTTGCATTAGTAGCAGCCATCACAGCCTACCATGCTTCCGGAGGAGGCGGAGGTGGCGGAGGATCTTGATTCTGGTTCTGACTGGTGCTCTTAGCGGGAGCCATCCTAAAGAGGTTGACCACCATTAGCACACAAATAGAGAAATATTGAAGGTGAAACCAACGGAATGAAAATTGCAACATAAAGTCTTCACATCCGAACAAAATGAACGAATGCACTTCTCTTGAAGTGGTCACATATTCCTAAATTGCGAAGCCACGAAGAATCAGGTAGAAGAGGTACATCAACGAGGGATGGAATCAACATATGACGTTGAAGAAGAACGAATACCACAAATCGAAATAAAAACCAAGGGTTGGCTTGCGGAATAAGACGGAACAAACATATGATAGAAATTTCGTCCGAAGTGTTCGTGGTAGGACCTACATGGGCTCGACCGTACAGCACCATCATGTACAAGGCAGTGCACATGACATACGAAGCGTCCCCGAGTCAGCATAGCCAAGGACTCTTTAAGACACAACGAGGCCACTGTAAAATCGACCGTGAATAGGCGAACCACTAGACGTCGAACCCCAATTTCATATCACACATCTGTTGGAAAGATATCCTAAGGCTACTTGAATTCCCACCTATGAAATTCCCGAAACTTTCCGGTTATGCAATCAGGTGTTGAGGATACAGGGGAAGCATAATATCTCACCCAAGCTAACAAATCCTACATCCAGCTGCATCCATCCTTCAACACATAACCAAGAAACCTTCGGAAACCATCTATCTCAACCTTCGAAAAGCATCCATTATACAAGTTATGGCGATACTCCCGAACTCCCGCCCCAGTACTGGGTGGCGTCGAGGTTATCTCACCAACGAACTGCATAAAGGAGATTTTCGATGTCGCGCACATATCTCAAGTATGCCAGAATTGCAACGATAGAATTATGATGACAACACCTTAGAGCTCAACTCCCCGGGACACTTCCACTAAACCCCTGACAGGAGGCACCAAGACAGTATTCTCATCATAAGCCATCGGAACAAAACTAAGATACTCGCGTGATCCTAATTTTTTTTAATTTGAGAAGAGAAGAGTCAAAACTCTACGTCAGGATGCCTTACCAGAGCGATGAGGATACTGGGAAGTAAAAAGAATTCCTAAGCTCTCCGATATATAATTCCTAAGGACTCAAAACATTTTTCTAGACACAACTCGGCTGCTAAAAATGATCAAGCAATGGGGCTCCTAAGGTCGGGGAAGGCTCTGATACCAACTTGTAACGCCCTCGATGCGGCTATGTCTCCCACGTGTCGAGGCACGACTTAGAGACATAGGCTCATTGAAAGCAATGTCGCAAGTCGGGAATCATTACACAACCCAAGTACATATATAATATAAAGGGGGGATAAAATAATAATAGTTGGCTTACACTCGCCACGTCACATCAAAGTACATAAATAACATCCATCATACAAAACACTCATGGCCCGACTACGGCGCCAAAATAGAAAAGACCCCCAACAAGCGACTAATCCCTGAATCGAACCCCGAATAGGCACCACTACTGATCATCAGGAAAAGAAACATAGTATCGCTGAGAGTCCTCGTCGTACTCCCACTTCAGCTCGAACGCGCCATCCGGAGGAGTATCATCGGTCCCTGCATCTGGTGTAATAGTAATCTGTGAGCCACAAAGGACTCAGCAATCTCGCACCCTCGCGATCAAGACTATTTAAGCTAAATAGGTAAGGAAGGGGGTAATGTGAGTGGAGCTGCAGCAAGCGACTAGCATATATGGTGGCTAACTTATTCGCAAAAGAGAGCGAGAAGAGAAGGCAAAGCACGAGCGGAAACTAAATAGAGCAGACTACGCAAACATAACTCCAACGCCGTGTCCACTTCCCGGACTCCACCGAGAAGAGGCCATCACGGCAACACACGCAGTTGATTCATTTTAATTAATTAAGTTCAAGTTGTCTACAACCGGACATTAACAAATTCCCATCTGCCCATAACCGCGGGCACGGCTTTCGAAAGATCAATCCCTACAGGGGGGTCCCAACTTAGCCCATAACAAGCTCTCACGGTCAACGAAGGAATAGACCTCCACCCAGGACCCACCGTGTCACATCCCTAGCCCTACTTTGGCCTTGGACTAGCTTGGTGGTTGCATCATGTTTAAATTCAAATGATATTTGAATTGAGGAATTTTCAAAGCCTCAGAATACCTTTAAAAATGATCAAGATAAAATTGCTTCAAATAAGTCCAAGAAAATGTTCCTGTTTTCTCTAAAAATATTGGCAAGAGGTAAAAATTCAAACCAATATTTTGGGTTCATAGAAATAATTATTTGGGCCTTTGAATTAAGTCAATACTTATTTGAATTGGAGCTACTAATTCCTATAAAATATTTGGTAGCTCCAAATATTCTGAAACTTGGTGAGGGCCTCTGGTTTAAATCAGATAGTGCCCATAAAAGTTTGCAGAATTTTATAAAGTGTTTTAGTCTTTAAAATAAGTCAAAACATACTGCAAAAAAATAGAAACAGAAAATAAGAGAGAGAGAGAGAGATAGTACCTGGCCACTTACCTCGGCCCACCACTGTAGAGGCCCAGCCCATAGGGGCATGACCGTCTTCTACCTCTGCCAGTAGGCAGAGGCAGACCAGAGCACGACGCCGGCTGCGCCAGCTCCTGCTTCGCGCTGGCGAGCTCCCCTTCCCCCCTAGGCCTCTGCAACGCCACGCTACCCCCCTGGACCCCCTTGACGCTCTCGCACTCTCCCTCGCCCTCGTCCCCTTCTCTGTCTCTCACTCACGCGCGCAACCGAACGCAGCCATCGCCGCCGCCCGCTGTCCCCGTGGCCACCGAGCTCCCCTCGCCTCTCCGAGCAGTCCATGGGCTCCGCCACGTCTGCCTCGTCCTCTCCACCAAGCTACGCGATGCCGGACGCCCCCAAACGCCCTCACCACCACCATCTTCTACCTCCTGCACCGAGCGTCGCCGTCGTCGATTCGCCGTCGTCAGTGCATCCCCGACCTCCCCCTCGCGCTCGTCAGCCTCGCTGTGAGCTCCTGTGTCATTTCCCCCTCTCCCCTGGCTCGTTTTCTTCCTCTAACACCGATGCCACCGGACCCGAGAGCGCACCGCCGCCTGAGCTCCTTGCTGCTGTGGCCACATCCACTGGAGCTCGAAACCGAGCGCGCCACTACGCTCAGCGCACCACCACGGAGCCGTAGCCACCATCCGTTGCTCCTTCCATGCGCTGTAGCATCGTTCCCGTCGATGCCCGATCTCCGGCCGCCGCCCCAGCGCTCGCCGTCGTCGACTCCGGGCACCCCGTGACCTGCTGCTGCCTCCGCTGGATGCGCGGGAGCAAGGGCTTTCCAACGCACCCAGGCACGCTTCGAATGAGGCCCTATAGCGATTTCCCGAGCCGCGCCGCCGTATCGGCCCTCGCCGGCGGCTAAACGCCGGTGGGTTTGACCCCGCCGGCCTGGGTTTGACCCACTCTGACCCCGGTCGGGCCCCACCTGGCTCAATGACATGTGGGGCCAGCACTAGCTAGATTAGTTAGATGTTAGTTAGTGCTAATCACCACTGTTAGGTGCTAATCCCCTCGCTAAACTAAACCTAAGCCACTGACAGGTGGGCCCAGCCCTGCTAACATTTTCGTTAGTATTAGTTTAACCCTAATCAACTCAGTTAACCAACTGAGTCACTGACACGCGGGACCCACTGGTCAGTTTGACCTGGAGGCGCCCAGTTGACCTACTGACATCAGGGTGACGTCATGCTGACGCAATAAGTCCTTTTCTGGATTTGATTTATTTCTAAATAACCAGGAAATTCCAGAAAATAGTTAAAACTTCTAAAAATCATAGAAATTCAACCGTAACTCCAAATAAGATAAATTATATATGTAAAATTATCAAAAAAATTCAAGGAATCCATCTGTACCATTTTCATGCATGTTTGAACAATGTTTGTCCTCTGTTTTGGACAAAACAAATAAAGGGCATTTAAATAATCATATATGGGGTTGGAATTTGAATCTTGTACTCAAACCAACTTCATTTAAATCATAGCTAGTTGCATTAGCTCAAACCACAGCATATTGACATGTCATGATCATGCATCATATTGTGCATTACATTGATTGTGTTTCTTTCTCCTGTTGCCGGTATTTGTCCCCTCTCGATAGACGTTGTACCGATGATGTGATCGTTGACACTGATGAAGACCCAATGATATCTTCAGAAGTGTCAGGCAAGCACAACCCCCTTGTTCATTCCGATACAAGCCCACTCTCTCGCTCCTGCTCTCTTTTACTGCATTAGGACAACAACGATTCATCTGTTACTTGTTGCGGTAGTTGAACCCCTTATCCTCTGGATGACCTGTCATTGCCACAGTAAATAGATGAAACCCACTAGCATGAGTAGGAATTGTTTGAGCCCTGATGTGCCTACTCATTCATGCTTGTTTGTCATGCCTGCTACTGCTTAGAGTTGAGTCAGGTCCGATTCATCGGGGATGAATCGGAGGTGTGTAAACATGTACTACTATTGAGAGCTAAGTGTGTGAACACGATTTGGTAAAGGTAGCGGTGAGAGGCCATGTAGGAGTACATGGTGGGTTGTCTCATTGCAGCCGTCCTTAGGAACTGAGTTCTTTGTCTGTGATCCATGAACAGTTACTACCGCGCATTGGGCCCGAAACCAATGGACCCTCTCGGCTTCTTAATCACCCTAGTACTCTGTCCAGGAGTTGCAACTAGTTTCTGGTGTTTGTAGGATATGTGTTGGCGGCCGTGCGTAGCGCTGACCCTAGGGGTGGGCTATGTTGCGGTAGATACACTGTGGCACGGTGTACCGGGCACCCGTTTGGTGTCTCGGGAACCCTGCACACATCGCTTGGGGCTGTGAGCGAAACTCCGGCCGGATCTCCTCGCGGATGGAACCCGAATAGGCGATAAACCTGGACTAGAGACTTAAGTGTTTAGGTAGGCCGTGGCCGACACCCTCGCCCGGTTTCCGCTTGAAGGTTGCCGAGGTACATGACGTGTACAAGGCTATAAGTGGTGAGAGCGTGTGTGAAGATGTACACCCCTGCAGGGTTATCATTATCTATTCAAATAGCCGGATTCCTCGGATATGGAAACTTGGACCCCTTGCATAGTTCATAGACAAGTGAAAGTGGATACTCTAAAACTCGCAAGATAAGTGTGAGTACTATGGATGGCCTTCTCGTAGGGAGACGAGAGCGGATCCATAGTGGTGTATTGAATGGTGAATATGTGGACTCATGTGCGCCACCTCAAAGAGTTGCTCGCAATCGTAGTTTAGGTTAGCCACTGAGTCAAAGCTGGCTTGCTGCAGTTAAACTCCACCACCCCCCCCCTGTTCATACCGATGCATATGTAGTTTAGTCCTGATGTAAGTGTTGCTGAGTACCTTTGTACTCACGTTTTCTTAATTTATGTTTTGCAGAGAGAGACTTCAGTCTCGCTAGTAGTTCCGCGTGGACTTCGACGTTTAGCTTGATACCTCTGCTACGATCTTGTGCCCTCGACAGGATTTGGTAGATAGTCAGGCTTCTTAGCCTTTTTCATTTATAGATGTCTGTACTCAGACATGTTAAGCTTCCGCATGTGTTTGATTTGTATGCTATGATTGTTGGGTCATGAGACCCATGCTTGTAATATCTGGCTCTTCGGAGCCTAATGAATTAATACTTGAGTTGTAGAGTTATGTTGTGATGCCATGTTGTATTCACACATATCGAGCATATTGTGTGTATGATTGAAATGCTTGGTATGTGTGGGATCCGACTATCTAGTTGTTTATCCTTGGCAGCCTATCATATGGGGAAATGTAGTCTAGTGCTTCTGAACGATAGTAGTCCGCTACAGCCCGGATCACCGGAGTCCTGCTAGCCCAGCACTACTGTTCAGGACACTTGACTGGCCGGCATGTGATTCACTTCGTTCCTATGTCTGTCCCTTCAGGGAAATGTCACGCGGTGACATCCGGAGTCCTGCCTAGCCTGCTACAGCCCGGGTTACCGGAGTTCTGTTAGCCCAGTGCTACAGCCCGGATTCACACGCTGTTGACCGACATGCTCGAGGTTGATTCATGTATGCGTGTCCCCATGGGGTAGTGCCGCTTTGGGTTCACGACTAGCCATGTCGGCCCGGGTTCTTTGTCATATGGATGCTAGCGACACTATCATATACGTGAGCCAAAAGGCGCAAACGGTCCCGGGCCAGGTAAGGTGGCACCCGTGGAAATACCGTGCGTGAGGCCACAAAGTGATATGATGTGTTACATGCTAGATCGGTGTGACCTAGGATCGGGGTCCCGACAGCGTTGGTATCAGAGCCTGACTGCCTGTAGGATTACCAAGCCAAACTGGTCGAAGTTGAGTCTAGAAATGCTTTAGTTATGTAAGGGAATTGATTGTGGAAGGGAACGTAAGGCTCTTTTTACTCCTTTACCCTATGCCCTTCTGATCTGAGTCAACCTCTTCTTTCTACGGGGATTAGGAATTAGGCCTTCTCATCTATCTATCAGGATGACGTGTTACTAAACCGTAGTTGCCTAAGATTGTTGGATTTAAGCCCAGTTCAGTTTCTACTACTTCTGTGTGTTCATAGTTGGTCTCGAACCTTGATATTGTGCTTCTGAGTGGTTATGCCACCTTTTTGCAGGATGTCTCAAATCATTTTGAGCATTTATAGCCGTTATGCTGTCCGAGTCATCCCAGGTTTCTAAATAGTCTGATGCATTTGCAAATCCTTTCCCCTGTTCCTGATGTCCATTTGGGCCAGATTAATCACACTAATTGGTGAGTTGAGGTACTCCGTTACCTCGACATTTATGTTGAAGCTATTACTATGACCCTAGGTGTTTTAGGGAGTCACCTAGTGATCTAGCCATGTTTTGCATTTCCAGTGTGTGATTTTGGCCATTATTCTCAAAAGCATCCCGTGATGTTATTAGTTAGTAGGCATTCTATTCCTGGGTTTTGAACCCGAGATTCACCCTATCCACTTCATGTTGATAGTGTTTGCTAGTTCCTTAGGACATTAGTAAACCTTGTGATAGACCTCAAGGTCCGTGGTATTTCCTTCTTCCAAATACTATGAACCACTTATGGCAGAAGTTCTTGAACCAAAGGATCACAACCAGAGTGCTCTTGATGAGTTCTCCATTCTATATTGTGGCTCTGCCAGTTCTACCTTTCTGCATGGGTTATCTGGAAGAAATATGTTGAGCTTTGCTCAACATACTAATCTATGCCTCCACAGCTCAGAAAATTATATGTTCCTTGAGTTGTTCCTCTTCACTTGTATTCCGACCTTCGTCTATCACTTGATAGTCAGAAGTAGTCGTGCATTCATGTTCATCAGTGCCTTTTACTTCTGTGGTCCATCAAGCCATTCTATTCGGAATAACTAGGAGAAACAAACTCCAGTACCTCATCCATTTCTGGGATCGGGTCAAAGTGGTTGTATTTCGCAGATCAAAATGCCAATCCAGCTTTTGTTCTGTTCTACCTCGGAGTATTACCCCCTTTATGTCAGGATTGTCAGGAAATGCAGCATCTCTCATGAATTCTTGACGTAGTGATACTCCCTCCATCATTATTCATTTCTCGGTTTCCGTGTTGTTGCAACCGGAATGCCGGCAAGTGAGTCGTGATGTGTGAAGTCAATACTCCTAGCAACCATGTTGCTTGGTAGTAAATGGACGAAATTCTCATTCTTAGCGTGTTGGTTATCAAATCATCATTCTAAGATTGACCGTGCTACCTAGTCCATATTTCTGGTGCACTCTTTGATCGAGGAGTTAGGATTGTGCCAATCCCTTGCTCTTTTGATCACATCTTCTTGCCTTGAAAGCAAGGTTGTTCTCGAGCTTAGTAACATATCGGTGGTTCGTGATTTTCCGGATATCTTCTCGGAAGTGTTACCAGGTTGTCACCTGACCGTTATGTTGAGTTCGTGATCAAGTTGGTTTTCCGATAAACCACTTTTCCCCAAGAACCTGTGTTGGATACCCCTGAACTAATTGGTTAAGCTAAAACAAAAACTTGGAGAGTTGGAAGATAAAAGCTTAATCTACTTAGTTCACTCTTAAGGGATATCCTCGTGTGTGTGTGTGTGCTGAAGAAAGGTGATATCTTCATCAATTGGTCCTCGTGATCAGTTGTTGGATCTATTGCCTTGACAAAACTTTGACTTGAGTATGGGATATCGTCAAGTCAAATCAGAACCAACGATGTTCGTAATGTTGTCTTACTCGTGGCTGATCCCTCGAGCATACACAATTACATCTTTTGGTCTGACCAATACTATCACATCGTTCACATGATGGTGGAAGTCCAGTGATATGGAAATACCGATGAGTTGTTGTTGAGCCCATCAGCAGCATTTTATCTCCCCCATGATTCTTGTCGAATGCTACACTAGCATTGGAAACTTTATAAGAATTATCTTCGTGTTTCGTTCATGAAGCATATGTTTGGATGAAAGTAGTGACGCTCCCTGATTCATGTGCATATGTTGCAAGTTGCCGCCGTGAATTTGGGAAAGTTTGTCTTGCTTTCTCTGGAATCATCCCAAATCGGTCACGCATACGTGCGAAGTATACTGTGGTTTGGAGACTTGCAACCTTCATTCTATATGTATCCCTAGCACACCAAGCCACTGATTGATTTGTTCAAGGAGAGGAAGTTTCTTCTTAGGGGCTAGAATTACGCAAGGACTTCGTTATCCGCAATGATGGTTCCCCACTTGAACTCGGTAGTGTTTTATTATAAGACTACTACGTGGTCATGCTTGTCTGGGACAGTGTGTTCACATGTTCGTAGCAGAACTGGCTCATGTTTTGGAGCTTACTATCGTAGTTCATTCCCCGAGAATCTCGCAATGTCAGCTCGTCGATTTGTGTTGCAAAAACTTCATTTTCTTTCTAGACTCTATGAGTCTGGAATATCCTGACACCAACCAAATCTGAATCTCAGGCAGATATGATGGTTGGGGCTTCTTCCAAGAACCATAATATTGGTCTCTCGATAAACGGTAAAATGGATGTCGTGGCCAACACATCCAGCCGGAAGACCTATTATTGTAGTATCTCGATTGAAGAAAGTTGTCCACCCTCCCATAAGGATTTCGTAGGATTTACTCCAGAAGTTGTTCCTTATGGATCTATTGTATTCCGAAGTCCGACCACTACTTGGTGGCTATGCCGATGCTTAAAGCATGACCGTCGTAACCAGTACATCAAGGAGAACATTAGAAGCGGAGTGCTAAATGTCTCTCGGTCGATCATCCAGATTTCGTTTCCTTGGCTTCGCTAAGGCGAAATCTGAGAAAGTGTTATCTTCCTTTGCATCTGCATCTTCCACCATTGTTCATCATGGTAGCATGTTGTGTTGCCAGGATCCTTGACACGGATATTGGCAGAACCTTGATGAATATGGAAATGCTCAAGTTCTTGAGAGCACGCTCGGGCACTGGGTTCTGATGTTGTCGTTAACTGGAATGTGCCTCCGTTCTCTCAGTTGTTCGATAGCCATCCGATTGGTGGAATCACCTTTGCCGGTGAACCTTCTCCCCAGTTACTAGAATCATTCCCAACATTTGCATTTTGTTCCCAGCTTGCACCTCAGTAGCTGTTGTTCAGGATCATCTTCAAAAGTGGACTTACCATGGATCCCATCCACTTCCGATGATAAGCAAAAATCATCCATTGCGTTGTCTTCAACAAGGTAGTCCACATCATCCATCCTAGTCCAAGTATGCCATCTCTTCAAGCTGTCTCAAACGATCAATTGTAAATTGCCTTAAGTTGGTATGAAGAGTTTCAACGATCTCTGAATCAAAAGTAATTCTTTTTGCCACTTAAGGGAATAGTTCTTTGAGTCACCTTCCCCGAGGTGCCCTGTTTTAGAATCATGGCAATTCCCCTCGCTACTTTGAAACCCTCGCCAAATTGTTTCTTCTATCGCTCCTGATGCAAGTTTTGCCTCTCAGTTCGCGAGATGTTTCTATGTCTCACTCCATGAGTTGATCGTGAGTTGCCTGATCTTCGAGGAGATCGACTCTTTAGGGTTTTCCTTCCTTCTCATTGTCATGAGTGGATGAAATTCTCAGAGCAAGACATCAAGACAATGATGGTGATTGAATCAATGTTCATTTGAAGTGCAACCTGGATCGTGAAGATTACGTTAGTTGCGTACCCCCATCATCTTACCCTACGCTTGAATCTCGGGACGAGATTCCTGTTTAGTAGGGGTGAGCTGTCACATCCCTAGCCCTACTTTGGCCTTGGACTAGCTTGGTGGTTGCATCATGTTTAAATTCAAATGAAATTTGAATTGAGGAATTTTCAAAGCCTCAGAATACCTTTAAAAATGATCAAGATAAAATTGCTTCAAATAAGTCCAAGAAAATGTTCCTGTTTTCTCTAAAAATATTGGCAAGAGGTAAAAATTCAAACCAATATTTTGGGTTCATAGAAATAATTATTTGGGCCTTTGAATTAAGTCAATACTTATTTGAATTGGAGCTACTAATTCCTATAAAATATTTGGTAGCTCCAAATATTCTGAAACTTGGTGAGGGCCTCTAGTTTAAATCAGATAGTGCCCATAAAAGTTTGCAGAATTTTATAAAGTGTTTTAGTCTTTAAAATAAGTCAAAACATACTGCAAAAAAATAGAAACAGAAAATAAGAGAGAGAGAGAGAGATAGTACCTGGCCACTTACCTCGGCCCACCACTGTAGAGGCCCAGCCCATAGGGGCATGACCGTCTTCTACCTCTGCCAGTAGGCAGAGGCAGACCAGAGCACGACGCCGGCTGCGCCAGCTCCTGCTTCGCGCTGGCGAGCTCCCCTTCCCCCCTAGGCCTCTGCGACGCCACGCTACCCCCTGGACCCCCTTGACGCTCTCGCACTCTCCCTCGCCCTCGTCCCCTTCTCTGTCTCTCACTCACGCGCGCAACCGAACGCAGCCATCGCCGCCGCCCGCTGTCCCCGTGGCCACCGAGCTCCCCTCGCCTCTCCAAGCAGTCCATGGGCTCCGCCACGTCTGCCTCGTCCTCTCCACCAAGCTACGCGATGCCGGACGCCCCCAAACGCCCTCACCACCACCATCTTCTACCTCCTGCACCGAGCGTTGCCATCGTCGATTCGCCGTCGTCAGTGCATCCCCGACCTCCCCCTCGCGCTCGTCAGCCTCGCTGTGAGCTCCTGTGTCGTTTCCCCCTCTCCCCTGGCTCGTTTTCTTCCTCTAACACCGATGCCACCGGACCCGAGAGCGCACCGCCGCCTGAGCTCCTTGCTGCTGTGGCCACATCCACTAGAGCTCGAAACCGAGCGCGCCACTACGCTCAGCGCACCACCACGGAGCCGTAGCCACCATCCGTTGCTCCTTCCATGCGCTGTAGCATCGTTCCCGTCGACGCCCGATCTCCGGCCGCCGCCCCAGCACTCGCCGTCGTCGACTCCGGGCACCCCGTGACCTGCTGCTGCCTCCGCTGGATGCGTGGGAGCAAGGGCTTTCCAACGCACCCAGGCACGCTTCGAATGAGGCCCTATAGCGATTTCCCGAGCCGCGCCGCCGTATCGGCCCTCGCCGGCGGCTAAACGCCGGTGGGTTTGACCCCGCCGGCCTGGGTTTGACCCACTCTGACCCCGGTCGGGCCCCACCTGGCTCAATGACATGTGGGGCCAACACTAGCTGGATTAGTTAGATGTTAGTTAGTGCTAATCACCACTATTAGGTGCTAATCCCCTGGCTAAACTAAACCTAAGCCACTGACAGGTGGGCCCAGCCCTGCTAACATTTTCGTTAGTAGTAGTTTAACCCTAATCAACTCAGTTAACCAACTGAGTCACTGACACGCGGGACCCACTGGTCAGTTTGACCTGGAGGCGCCCAGTTGACCTGCTGACATCAGGGTGACGTCATGCTGACGCAATAAGTCCTTTTCTGGATTTGATTTATTTCTAAATAACCAGGAAATTCCAGAAAATAGTTAAAACTTCTAAAAATCATAGAAATTCAACCGTAACTCCAAATAAGATAAATTATATATGTAAAATTATCAAAAAAATTCAAGGAATCCATCTGTACCATTTTCATGCATGTTTGAACAATGTTTGTCCTCTGTTTTGGACAAAACAAATAAAGGGCATTTAAATAATCATATATGGGGTTGGAATTTGAATCTTGTACTCAAACCAACTTCATTTAAATCATAGCTAGTTGCATTAGCTCAAACCACAGCATATTGACATGTCATGATCATGCATCATATTGTGCATTGCATTGATTGTGTTTCTTTCTCCTGTTGCCGGTATTTGTCCCCTCTCGATAGACGTTGTACCGATGATGTGATCATTGACACTGATGAAGACCCAATGATATCTTCAGAAGTGCCAGGCAAGCACAACCCCCTTGTTCATTCCGATACAAGCCCACTCTCTCGCTCCTGCTCTCTTTTACTGCATTAGGACAACAACGATTCATCTATTACTTGTTGCGGTAGTTGAACCCCTTATCCTCTGCATGACCTGTCATTGCCACAGTAAATAGATGAAACCCACTAGCATGAGTAGGAATTGTTTGAGCCCTGATGTGCCTACTCATTCATGCTTGTTTGTCATGCCTGCTACTGCTTAGAGTTGAGTCAGGTCCGATTCATCGGGGATGAATCGGAGGTGTGTAAACATGTACTACTGTTGAGAGCTAAGTGTGTGAACACGATTTGGTAAAGGTAGCGGTGAGAGGCCATGTAGGAGTACATGGTGGGTTGTCTCATTGCAGCCGTCCTTAGGAACTGAGTTCTTTGTCTGTGATCCATGAACAGTTACTACCGCGCATTGGGCCCGAAACCAATGGACCCTCTCGACTTCTTAATCACCCTAGTACTCTGTCCAGGAGTTGCAACTAGTTTCTGGTGTTTGTAGGATATGTGTTGGCGGCCGTGCGTAGCGCTGACCCTAGGGGTGGGCTATGTTGCGGTAGATACACTATGGCACGGTGTACTGGGCACCCGTTTGGTGTCTCGGGAACCCTGCACACATCGTTTGGGGCTGTGAGCGAAACTCCGGCCGGATCTCCTCGCGGATGGAACCCGAATAGGCGATAAACCTGGACTAGAGACTTAAGTGTTTAGGTAGGCCGTGGCCGACACCCTCGCCCGGTTTCCGCTTGAAGGTTGCCGAGGTACATGACGTGTACAGGGCTATAAGTGGTGAGAGCGTGTGTGAAGAAGTACACCCATGCAGGGTTATCATTATCTATTCGAATAGCCGGATTCCTCGGATATGGAAACTTGGACCCCTTGCATAGTTCATAGACAAGTGAAAGTGGATACTCTAAAACTCGCAAGATAAGTGTGAGTACTATGGATGGCCTTCTCGTAGGGAGACGAGAGCGGATCCATAGTGGTGTATTGAATGGTGAATATGTGGACTCGTGTGCGCCACCTCAAAGAGTTGCTCGCAATCGTAGTTTAGGTTAGCCACTGAGTCAAAGCTGGCTTGCTGCAGTTAAACTCCACCACCCCCCCCCCCCTTGTTGATACCGATGCATATGTAGTTTAGTCCTGATGTAAGTGTTGCTGAGTACCTTTGTACTCACATTTTCTTAATTTATGTTTTGCAGAGAGAGACTTCAGTCTCGCTAGTAGTTCCGCGTGGACTTCGACGTTTAGCTTGATACCTCAGCTACGATCTTGTGCCCTCGACAGGATTTGGTAGATAGTCAGGCTTCTTAGCCTTTTTCATTTATAGATGTCTGTACTCAGACATGTTAAGCTTCCGCATGTGTTTGATTTGTATGCTATGATTGTTGGGTCATGAGACCCATGCTTGTAATATCTGGCTCTTCGGAGCCTAATGAATTAATACTTGAGTTGTAGAGTTATGTTGTGATGCCATGTTGTATTCACACATATCGAACATATTGTGTGTATGATTGAAATGCTTGGTATGTGTGGGATCCGACTATCTAGTTGTTTATCCTTGGCAGCCTATCATATGGGGAAATGTAGTCTAGTGCTTCTGAACGATAGTAGTCCGCTACAGCCCGGATCACCGGAGTCCTGCTAGCCCAGCACTACTGTTCAGGACACTTGACTGGCCGGCATGTGATTCACTTCGTTCCTATGTCTGTCCCTTCAGGGAAATGTCACGCGGTGACATCCGGAGTCCTGCCTAGCCTGCTACAGCCCGGGTTACCGAAGTTCTGTTAGCCCAGTGCTACAGCCCGGATTCACACGCTGTTGACCGACATGCTCGAGGTTGATTCATGTATGCCTGTTCCCATGGGGTAGTGCCGCTTTGGGTTCACGACTAGCCATGTCGGCCCGGGTTCTTTGTCATATGGATGCTAGCGACACTATCATATACGTGAGCCAAAAGGCGCAAACGGTCCCGGGCCAGGTAAGGTGGCACCCGTGGAAATACCGTGTGTGAGGCCACAAAGTGATATGATGTGTTACATGCTAGATCGGTGTGACCTAGGATCGGGGTCCTGACACACCGATCAAACTCGGTATCCCGGTACAACAAGACGATTCGACAGGTTAGAACAAGACCAGCAACACCGCCCGAATGCGCCGACAAATCCCGATAGGAGCTGCACATATCTCTTTCTCAGGGCACACTCAGATGAGTGCTCCATACAACTAAAACCAAACCTCGGGTTTCCCCGAGGGGGCGCTGCACAGGACTCTAGTTCGGACCAACACTCAGAGGAGCACTGGCCCGTGGGGGCTAAAATATAGATGACCCTCGGGCTCCGGAAACCCAAGGGAAAGAAAAGGGTAGGTGGGAAATGGTAAAACCAATGTTGGGCATTGCTGGAAAAGCTTTAATCAAGGCGAACTATCAAGGGGTTCCCATATAGCCCAACCGCGTAAGGGACGCAACAATCCGGGAACATAACACCGATATGATGGAAACTAGGGGGGCAAGAGTGGAACAAAACACTAGGCGAGAGGTCGAGCCTTCCACCCTTTACCAAGTATATAGATGAGTAAAGATAACATAGCAATATAATGATATCCCAACAAGTAAATAAATGTTCCAACAAGGAACGGCTCCAATCTTCACCTGCAACTAGCAACGCTATAAGAAGGGGCTTGAGCAAAGCGGTAACATAGCCAATCAATGGTTTGCTAGGACAAAGGTGGGTTAGAGGCTCAATCATGGCAATTGGGAGGCTGAGAAGCAAGTGGTAGGCATCGTAGCATTGGCAAAGCAAAAGAGCGAGCAAACTAGCATAGCAAAGATAGTAGTGATTTCAAGGGTGTGATCATCTTGCCTGCACAGTTGTCAGAATTGACTGGATCCTCAAAAGCAAACTCAACGGGTTCCTCGTTAGCGAACTCGTCTCCCGGCTCTACCCAACAACACAAACAAGCAACAAGGATACAATCAACCACGTGCAAAGGCAAGCAATAATATGCAAAGATGATATGCTATGCGGGATGCGATGCGGGATGCAAAATGCAAGATGTAACAGGAAATGCATGAACCTGGCCTCAACATGGAAATCCAAGTGTGCCACTGGATAGAGGGGAAGAAATCCCCTGAAAACGATATAAAGATTATGGCAATCGGAGCTACGGTTTAGAAATGGCAAGCGTTTTACTAAACGAACCGATCTGCGATTTACAGCAAGTAGGCTCCTAAATGCAGCAAAATGAACATGCTACAGCCACCCAACATGAAAACAAATTGCACGGCAGTGATGTACTCATCAAGCTTAACAAATCATCAGGACTGAGGCATAGGCAAATTCATCCATTAAGGGCTTCAAACAAGCATGGCAAAACTGAATAAGCAAAACAGATTTCAGACTTAGCGAAATTAACGCTAGTCTGAAATTTCAGACCACGATGCTCTCTTCGGAGCAGCAAAACAACATGAAGGAAAACATGAACATGGCAAGTAATACCATGGCATGGAGCTACTCAACAAGCTTAACAAAACACTCAAAATGACCTGGGGCCAAAAGGGTTCACAAAATACTCTACCGAGCACACGAACATTGATGAGACACAATCAGTTTTCAGACTGTGAAAACTGGGACATGCTGAAATAATAACTCACGGAGGCATGTAAACGAGCTCGATCCTCTCACTACGGTGCAAGTCATGGCAAGGAAAGCATATATCCATAAAGAAGGCACAAAATGCTAGCTAGACATGGCAAGAACAATGGCATAGCATGCATGGAACACTAGCAATCACTCCGGCAAAATCGCAAAAGAGTTCACGATCTGCCCAAAACAGCAACTATCCAAAAGTTGAGCTCGATTGAGTCAACCTAGGGTGCTCCAACATAACAAATAAAGAGATGGATGGATTAAGCACAACAAGCATAACAAATCACTCTTACTGATCATCCTCAAAAGAGGCACGGATCACTAGGAAACAAGCCGGACATATAGCATCGTGAACTAAAACGGCCCAGACTTGGTGAAAATCACTAAGTCCCTGAAATCGGTAATCTCAGGTAGCCCTCTTCGCAAGCTTGCACAAGACAACACAAACATCCTAAAAATACATGGAAGGCACCTCTGGAAAGAAGACAACATGCTTAACAATTCATCCCAAAGGGGCACAGGCATATCATGCACGGATTAAATATGGCAAAAATGACAAAAGTGCATGTTGAACTAACGGATCTGCAATTTAACTCAACATGCCTCCTTCCAACAGCATTTTGGGCAACACGATGACCTCAAATGCAAATGATGCAATGGAATGAAATGATTTACTCGTCGAGGCGAAGATTTTGACATATCATATGCCCAAATCGGAGCTACGAATGCAAAGATATGGAGCCTCGAACAGAGCAACTTGGATCAAAATTTCTGGGACTTAGCAAAAAATCAACCTCCCTAGGGTTACTGTAGCACCGATCCGGATTGGATCTCGCGGCCACTGTTCCCGACGGCGGCGGCGGCGCAGATGTCGAGGCAGGCGGGGACGAGGACGGCGGCCGGCGGAGGCGAGGTCGCCGGCGGCCGGGGAAGGCGAGGTCCCGCGGGGCCGGGGCTAGGGCCGACTCCGGCGGGCCCCTGCGGCGGATCGGGCGGAGAAGCGGGCGGCGGCGGCCGGAGTGGCGTCCGGCGACGAGGCGGCGACGGGGGTGGCGGCCGGCGATGGCGGCCCACGGTGGCGCGGCCACCGGGTCGGGGAAGACGAAAGGCGGCGGCGGGCGCGGAGATGGGCTCGCGGGGGCCCCTCCTGGGCCTCCCGGGCCGGCGGCGGCGGCGGATCTGGGGCGCCACGTGGCGGCTCCCCACTGGTGCGGAGGCGGCGGCGCGATTTGTCCGATCGGACTCGGACGTGTCCGGCCGGCGCGCTGGATCTCTTTTTTTTAGGGTTTCGAGGTGGGAGACGGGATCCGAAAATGGAGGGGGGTATAAATAGGCATAGAGGGAGCTAGGAGAGTCCAAATGAGGTGCGGTTTTCGCCCACACGATCGTGATCGAATGACCGAGACGATGGAGCTGAGTTTGGTGGGTTTTGGGCCAAAATGGAGGGGTGTTGGGCTGCACACACACGAGGCCTTTTCGGTCCCTCGGTTAACCGTTGGAGTATCAAACGAAGTCCAAATGACCCGAAACTTGACAGGCGGTCTACCGGTAGTAAACCAAGGTCGCATGGCAAGTCTCGGTCCAATCCGGAAATTTTTAATCCCCACACACGAAAGAAAGCTAGAAATGGCCACCGGAGGAGAACGAAGTGCCGGAATGCAAGACGGACAACGGGGAAAATGCTCGAATGCATGAGACGAACATGTATGCAAATGCAATGCACGTGATGACATGATAGGAGATGCACGAAAAACAAAACAACACACGGAGACAAAGAACCGAACCCGAGAATTAAATATAACTTAATGCCGGAAACGGCAAGAGTTGGAGTACAATTGGGGAAGGTTACATATGGGGCGTTACACGCACGCCCATAACATTCCCTCTTTGGAGGCTGTCGGGGGTGACTGATCCCTCGGACACCTATGGGACCACGGCGGACCGAAGCCCCTTTCGGTTCGGCAGGGGGGCGGGAGTGCACGAAGAGCAGATCGAGGCAAAACGCACGAGCACACGATCAGTTTACCCAGGTTTGGGCCGCACGGATGCGTAAAACCCTACTCCTGCTTGTGGTTTGTATTGTGTTCTTGCTCGGGAGCGATGAATGGTATAGTACGCTCAAGTGGCTAGCGAGACCGAGCGTGGGAATAATCATCCGGCCCCCTCTACGTTGCACATGGGCCTCCTTTTATACGCTAAAGGGGTCACTGACAGGTGGCAATGTAGATGAGGGTAAAAATGTAAAAAGGCATGCGGTTGGCACCGCCTCCTACAACAATGTTATCATACCTAACCCCGACGGCAGGGGACAAAGGCATTAAATGCCTGTCTGTGTCGCCTAGACGGTGCAGAAAGGGACCGCCAGGGACGCCACTGCTTGCAACGATGGCTATCTTGTCAGCGCCGCTTGCCACCGTGTACCTCTGGCTGCACAGCCTTCCGCCACGTACGCCTGGAAGGGTCGCAGAGCAACACGTTGGTGGATGTGCTGGAGCGCAGGTACATAATGGAGGCTTGCCGCGGTTATTATCTTGTCGGGTCCAGGAGCTTGTCGCTCACTGGGTCTTGCCAAGACACATGGTGCGTTGCGGCAAGTTCCTTGAGATGCCTTGGTTGGCCTCCCCGGCAAGCTCCTCTTGCCGGGGTCTTGTCTCTTTCCCGGCAAGCTCCTCTTGCCGGGGCCTTGTCTCCTTGGTTTGGATACTTTGATCTTGAATGGCTCCAAAGGAACCACGAATGATCTTGGCGGTCGCCCGGCAAGCCTTGCCGCGGGACGCTGTGACTGCCCGTGCACAAGTTCGGGATACTAAGGTACCCCTACTTTAGTACACCGACAGGAGCCCCCGGGCCTGGGCCATACACGGTGCCGAGCGCTGTTGGGCCAGGCCCAAAACAGGGTACGCGCGGCCTAGGTTACGCCGTATCTTACTCCGCATCCACCGCGCCCTCCCCGCACGGCACGCGTCGAACGCGGCATCATGGGAGAGATCGTGGGTGGTTGCTTTATTTGGAAAGGCGGAACGTCCGCCCACTCCTCCTTTATAAGCAAGGGGAAACAAGGGTAGTGCGCCCACTCGCCCCATTCCAATCTTAGAAAACTCCGCCCCGCCTCCGTCTTCTCAAAGCAGCAAGAGAGCAGCGTCCTGCCCCCCCCCCATCGCCACCAGCACCACCAACGCCGTCGGCCTCCTCCACCACATTTGCCATGGCTCCGAAAGCCGACAAGGGGAAGGCCGTGAAGTCGACCGAGGCGCAGCGGCTTGCGGCGCTGCGGAAGGAGCGAGCCATCTCCCCCCCCCCCCAAGCTCGGCGCGAAGGAGCTGCAGGAGTACTATTACCTCTTCTGGGCGACGGAGACGCGAGCTCACCCGTGGACCAAGGTGCTCCCGGCCGCTGCTCACGCGACGGCTCCGGACGGGTATCCCTTCTTTGCCGTATTCTTCTACTGCGGGCTCTGCCCACCCTTTTCCGAATTCTTCTGTGACATCATGAACACCTATGGCCTTTGCCTCCTTGATTTCACCCCCAACGCCATCCTCACCATGGCAGTTTTCGCACACCTTTGCAAAAATTTTGTCGGAGTCCACCCAAACGTAGCTCTTTGCCGCCATTTCTTCATTCCCCAGGTAGAGAGAGGAGAGCCCTTGTCCGGCGGAATCGCCTGGGTCTCTAGGACCGGCAAGAAGGATTCTTATTTGGAGGGCGAGTTCCGCGGCAAGTGGGAGGAGTGGAGGGCAGATTGGTGCTGGATTGTCGAGGAGAACCCGCAGCCATTCACCGCCCGGCGCCAAGCAGCAGCAGTACGCGGCAGTGACTGGAGCGACGTGGCCCCGGAAGACAGCAGGCTGAAGATTGCCGTCACCAGGATCCAACGCCTCAGGCTTGCCGGACTCACCGTAGGTGCCGTTGGCGCAAACTTTCTTCGCCGCCGCATCGCCCCCCTGCAGGAACGGAGGAGGCCTGCCTGGGAGTTCAAGAACACGGCAGATATCATGAGGCTGCGCCCGGGCCTCAACTACAATTTCACTGTCCTTGAGCTCAACGGAATACTGTAGGAGCTCTTCAAGTATGATTCAGATCACCCCGAAGTCTTTAGGTTGCTGCAGGGCGTCGTCCCGTTGTGCAACAATTCTGCGCTCGACCGCATCAGGGCAATGATGCCGCTGTGCGACTCGCACGGACTCGTGCCCACTTGGCAAGAGCCCAAAGAAGAGGTCGTGCAACAGTTCTTCGACAACCTGGTAGAGGTGCCAATCCACGCCGACAAGAAGGACGGCCTCATTCGCGACACCACCGAGGCGGAGTTGGTGTACATAGCCACCAGGTTGGAAGAGGCGGCGGCAGCCGCAGCGGCAGGCGAGTTCGGGTTTACTTTGGAGGAGGCAGCGACAGCAGAGGCGGAAAACCGTGCCGAGCGAGAAGAGTTCACCGGCAAGAAAGAGCTTGCCCGGCAAGAGGAGCTTGCCAGCAAGGAAGATCTTGCCGGGCGTGACGCCGAGCCGAGCGAGCCCGCCGAGGATGCGAGCGGCTCGTTGGAGATCGGCTCCTCTTCCACTTCGTCCTCAGACAGCACGCCGCCAGTAGCGTCTCCGTCTCCACCAAGAAGGCGTCTCCGCAGGGCCGGGGATGCGGCGAGGCGGCAGGCGGGCCGACAGTCACCACGCCGCACGACGCGCTCCACCGCGGCAAGCACCGTTGCCGCGGGAGCTCCCCATGCTGCTACTTCAACTGGAGCGGGGTCTTCCCGGACTGCCGCTTCTGCTCCCGCCAAGCGACCAAGGGAGCCTACTCCTCCAACTTCCCGCGCCGGACGCGAGCCAGATTTTGACTTCTCCGCGTTCAGCTCCGACGAGGAAGAAGAAGAAGAGTAAGTTCTTCTTATTGTACTTGCAGTTCTTCAATCTTTGCTATTTCTTGTCTTATATCTCATTTGCTTCGATCCGAACTCATTCCTTCTTAGGACTCTAGCCCAGAGAGCGGCAAAGAGAGCCAAGGCCCCGGTGATTGTCATCGAGGACGAGCCCACCGCATCAGCAGGGGACGTGCCCGAGACAAACTTGCCGGACCCGGCGGCTGATCTTCAGAGCAGCCCCCAGTGTAAGTGTCTTATTCATTTTCCGCTGTCGGGCGCGCACGAAGATCCTTGCTTTGTTGATACTTGTTTGTTGATTTGTGCAGGAGCAGAGCAGCCTCACCAGGAGAGCCTGGAGGCCGCTCCCGAAGTGCCAAGGGAGAGTCCTCCGGCGAGGGAGAGGTCTCCGGCAAGGGAGAGCTCTCCGGCGAGGGAGGAGGCTCCGACAAGGGAGGAGCCCCCGGCAAGGGAGGGGTCTCCGGCAAGGGGCAGCGCCAGCGACCCTCCGGCGACAGAGACCACTACTGCCGAGCCTGGCACAGGTAATTTCCTTGCTTCAAACTCCCCTTGGGCTCTTTATCTTCTTGACCTTTCTCTTGGATTTTGCTCGAATTTTTCTTGAATTTTCTCCCCTCTTCCGGTCGTCAGATCCATCCGCTGCAGAGCTGATGGAGACTGAAGTCGCCGCCGAGGAAGCAGCCGGCGCCGGCGAGGAGGCCGCCAGGGCTGCCGCCGCGGAAGCGGGCGGGGGGTCTGGCGGTCGTACTGACGACCCGGAGGCCGCAGGAGCGCCAGGCGCTGCTCCGACCACCGACTCCTCCGCTGTTGCCGCTGTGCCAGGCTCCGATGAGCCCCAGCCTGGCGTCTACCTAAAGGCCGGTGACGACATCTTCATCAAGCTCCCCTGGGCGCCAAGCTCCAGGGCGCCGGTCGAGGGGGAGATGCTTGACGGAGAGGTGCTTGCCTCCGTTGGGCTGAAGCTGGTCGACGCGCCAAGCAGCAGCAGTGAACCCGAAGAGGAGCGTCTGCTGCGGAAGCTGGTGGCGCTCTACCGCGCCCGGCAAGCCAAACTGGAGTCCCGCGATGCGCTCGTCGCGAAGGCCGGGGCTGATATCGAGAAGCGCGCAGAGGAGCTCCGGGGTGCCAATCAGGAAGCTCTCCGCTCCCTGGCAAAGGAGCGGGAAGATCTTGCCGAAGCGCAGCAGGCCTTCCTCCTCGAGAAGGCCGACGTCGAAGAGCGCCAGCGTCTTGCCGCGGAGAAGTTGTCTTCGCAGGAGGGTGACTTGGCGCAGCGGAAGGTCCACCTCGACAGCCGCGAGGAGGAGCTTGCCGCGCGCGAGCGAGCAGTTGCTGGAGCCCTCAAGCAAGCCAAGGACGCCGCCGTAGCTGCCGAGGCCGCCAAGACTGAGCTGGAGCTGAAGGTGGTGCAGCTGGAGGCGGGCCTCAAGGCGAGCGGCGACGAGCTTGCCGTGCTCAAGCTTGAGCGGGAGAAGGATGCCAACAGCTACTCGGAGCTGCAGGCCCATCTCGCCGAGAAGGACAAGGAACTTGACGCCGCCAAGAAGTCCAACGCTGATCTCGAAGTGAAGCTGGCGGCTTTGACGAAATCTCCGGACAGCGCCAAGGAGCAGGAGACGGCCTTGAAGGAAGAAGTCGAGGCCGGCAAGGTGCTGCTGGCGAATGCTGCTGCCGCCCAGAAGACCTTGTCGGAGAACGTGGAGCACTGGACAGAGGGTCTGGTGAACGTTGCCGCAGACGTCGACAAGGAGCTGGCGCAATTGGGGATGGTGGATCTCGGGTACTCCTCCAACGAGAACCTCCAACCCAGCGCCAAGCTTACTCTGTTCTTCAAAGGCCTGGCGACGGCGCTTCAGCGACTCCGGGAGTAGATCCCAAAGCAGCTTGCCGACGAGTCGCGCAAGATTTGCGCGGGAGCTCTCCAGAAGGTGCTGATGAAGGTGGCCTTCCACAACCCAGGCCTCCGCCTCACCAACGTCCTCCGAAGCTTGCCACCAGATGCTGATCTGGAGGAGCTCAAGGCCCTTGTCGCACCTATTGTGGACAGGGTGAGCGGAATCAGGAGGGTCGAGGGTGACCGTGTAGACTAGGCCATCCGTCTTCTTCTTTCCTTGTCGTTGTTAATCATGTTATGAAAAAACAGTCTGTTAGAGCTGCGACAAGTTATTTTGTAATATACTCTATCCTAGGTAGTAATTGCTATGTTATTTCCTTTGCTTGACTCTTTCCTTTGTATGTTTTTACCCTACTCTTTTAGGGAACTTGCCGGCGCAGGCACCTTTGCCGCGAGCGCTGAGTGCGGAACGTCAGCAGCCTGCTAGCGGTGCCGCAGCCGACAAGAAATCTTGTCGCAGCTAGTCGCAGCTCACTTAGGTTGTTGAGCGGACTCGAAACAACAGTAAGGGCGCAACTAGCTACGAGTTGGTTCATCCGCGCACAGGTTTTCCATACAAAGCATGGTCATTCAAGGAAAATAACTTAAAAATTTAAAGGAAATCTGATTGCTCAGACTTTGGCAACTTATCTTTTTTGTTACTTGCTTCCCGGCAGGGCGAAACCTTCTTGAACGACGCCCGGTCCATACCGTATCTTCTCCCTTCCCCCCGGCAAACTTGTGCGCGAGGGAACCTCCTTTTCCTTGCGAAAAAGAAAGAGGACGAAATAACAATATGGAGCTTGATGGCTCGTTATTGCTTACCGGGGGTAAGTGCTGCACGAAATGTCAGATAATACATTTAAAATTTAAAAAGCATGAAATCGACGAGGTGTGCTGAGCACATGATATTTATGCACGGGATCTACGCCCGGCTTTGTACAAAGGATTACATGCAACAGCGGCAAGACTTGTACAAAAGGTGGTTGCCCGAACGGGTTCCGGCAACCGCGCCCTACGGGTAAAACTTGCGAAGATGCTCAATATTCCAGGAGTTGCTCACTGGTACGCCATCTTCGGTCTCAAGGCGGACAGCGCCAGGCCTAGTGACTCGTTTCACCCAGTAAGGGCCTTCCCACTTTGGCGTCAACTTGTTTGAATTCTTGGCGGACTGAACGCGCCGAAGAACAATGTCGCCTTCCTCGAAATTCTGGAGTTAACTTTGTGCCTATGGTAGCGGCGCAAAGCTTGCTGGTAGCGAGCTACTCGTACAGCAGCCTAAAGACGGTCTTCCTTAAGGAGCAGCGCGTCATCTTGTCGCAGCTGCTCTTGCTCAAGCTCATCGTAAGCGAGCACTCGAGGCGACCCGTATAAAAGTTCTATGGGGAGAACTGCCTCTGCTCCATAGACTAGAGCAAAAGGTGTCTGGCCAGTGGCTCGATTTGGCGTCATCCTGATCGACCAAAGAACCACCGGCAGCTCCTCGATCCAGTTTCTTCTGCACTTGTGCAGCCTGTCGAAAGTTCTGGTCTTGAGCCCGCGCAGCACTTTAGCATTTGCCCTCTCCGCTTGACCGTTGCTTCTCGGGTGAGCAACAGAAGCGAAGCAGACCTTGGTGCCAAGATCTTGGACGTACTGCATGAAGGTGCGGCTCATAAATTGCGTACCGTTGTCGGTGATTATCCTGTTAGGGATCCCGAAACAGCAAACAATCGACCTGAAGAACTTGACTGCTGACTGTGCTGTCACCTTCCTCACTGGTTCCACTTCCGGCCACTTTGTGACCTTGTCGATCGCAACGTACAAGTACTCAAAGCCCCCGACAGCTCGGGGAAAGGGGCCGAGGATATCGAGCCCCCAGACCGAAAATGGCCAGGATAAAGGGATCGTCTGGAGAGCTTGAGCTGGCTGGTGTATCTGCTTGGAATGGAACTGGCACGCTTCACACTTGGTTACTTGTGCAGTCGCATCCTGGAGGGCTGTCGGCCAGAAGAAACCTTGCCGGAACGCTTTGCCGACAAGTGCTCTTGCGCTAATGTGGTGACCACATATGCATCCATGTATCTCTGCCAACAGCTTTTGTCCATCTTCCCGGGGAATGCACTTCAATTTCACACTGTTGAGTCTTCTTCTGCACAGTATGTTATCGACAAACTGGTACATACTTGACTGCCGAGCTACTCTTTCTGCTTCTTCTTGCTCTTCGGGAAGTTCTCCTGTCTGAAGGAAACGGACAATCTGCTGCGCCCATGTTGGAGCCTGTGGCTCGACAACCAGGACTAAAGGCACATCTGCTGCTGCGGGAACATCCGCTTCTACGGCAAGAGCCTGCGGCTCTGCCGGAGCTTGACGTTCCCCGGCAAGCTTGCCGGAGTAGAACTTGTCGGGAGTGTCTGCTTCAACGCTACAAACCCTAGGGCTTGCCGGAGCAGACTGCTCCTCAGCATTCTTGGTGTTGATCTTGGGGACTTTCTTGGCGGCGGCTTCGGGAAGCTCTGCCGGAAAATAGTCGCCAGAAACCAACTTCCTCTTCTTGCTCTGTCCAGTTGGTGGTGTTACGGACGGCTGAGTCAGCTTGAGCACAAAAATCCCTGGTTCCACAGGTAATTTAAGTGCGGCGCACTTTGACAGGCCATCGGCAACATCATTCTGAGCTCTTGGAACATGCTCCATCTGCAGGCCATCAAAGTGCTCTTCTAGCTTTCTCACTTCGTCAATGTAAGCTTCCATCAAAGGACTTTAGTAATTCTTGTTCACTTGGCGGACGACAAGCTGTGAGTCACCCCTGACTATGAGCTTCTTAATCCCAAGTTCTGCTGCGATCCTGAGACCGGCAAGCAAGCCTTCATACTCCGCAGTATTGTTTGTCGCTTGCTCCTTGGGAAAGTGCATTTGGACTATGCACTTGAGGTGCTCTCTGGTGGGTGCGACAAGCAGCACGCCAGCACCGGCGCCTTGCAGCGAGAAGGCACCGTCAAAGTACATGAGCCACTCTTTGTTTGTTTCCTTGACGGGGATGCTCGTCTCTGGAATTTCATCATCTGGAGTTGGCGTCCACTCTGCTATGAACTCTGCCAATGCTCTGCTTTGGATTGTTGATGTACTCTCAAATTTGAGGCCAAATCTTGACAGTTCCAGTGCCCACTCGACAATCCTGCCTGTTGCTTCTGGATTTTGCAATATCCTCTTCAGCGGAAAGCGAGTGACAACTATGATCTCATGTGCTTGGAAGTAATGGCGCAGCTTTCTCGAGGCCATGAGAAGGCCGAAAAGCAACTTCTGCACACCAGAGTACCTTGACCTAGCCCCCTGCAAAAGGGAACTGACAAAGTAAACTGGGCGCTGCACCATCTTCTTCTGTATCTCCTCTTGCATCTGCGTAGATCCATGCTTGTCGGGACCAGAGCTTGTCGGGGAAGCCCCCTGCTTGTCGCTGGATGTGCTTGCCGCGGTTGCTGGCTCGTCATCTGCCTCCCTCTCCGCTACTAACGCAGCACTAACCACTTGATTGGTTGCCGCTATGTACAGCAGCAACTTCTCTTGCGGTTTAGGTGCGACAAGTGTTGGAGTGGAGGACAGGTATCTCTTCAAGTCCTGCAGTGCAGCCTCCGCTTCCGGAGTCCATTTCATTGGACCTGCCTTTTTCAAAATTTTGAAAAACGGCAGGGCGCGCTCAGCAGACCGAGAGATAAACCTGCTGAGAGCAGCCACGCAACCGGCAAGTTTTTGTACATCCTTGATGCGCTTTGGTGCTTCGATCTGCTCAATGGCCTTGATCTTGTCAGGATTGGCTTCAATTCCCCGTTGAGATACAAAGAACCCGAGAAGCTTGCCGGAAGGGACTCCAAACACACACTTCTCGGGGTTGAGCTTGAGGTTGATCTTGCCCAGATTTGCAAAAGTCTCTTCTAAATCTTGGATCAGAGTTGCCCTGTCCTTGCTTTTGACCACTATATCATCCATGTAAGCTTCTACATTTCTGTGTATCTGTGGCTTCAAAGCGACATGGACTACTCTTGCAAATGTTGAGCCAGCATTCTTTAAACCAAAAGGCATCCGTACGAAACAGTACGTGCCACATGGAGTAATGAATGTGGTTTTCTCCTCATCCTCTTCTGCCATGAAGATCTGATGGTATCCTGAATATGCGTCAAGAAATGAAAGCAAATCACATCCGGCTGTGGAGTCAACAATCTGGTCAATGCGCGGCAAGGGAAATAGATCTTTGGGACAAGCTTTATTAACATCAGTAAAGTCAATACAAAGCCTCCATTTTCCATTCGCCTTGCGCACGACTACAGGATTGGCCAACCACGTGGGATGGAGCACTCCTCTGACAAGGTCTGCTGCTTCCAAATTCTTGATTTCTTCTGCTATGAACTCTTGGCGCTCCACTGCTTGTTTCCTGACCTTCTGCTTGACGGGCCGCGCATGAGGACGAACGGCAAGATGGTGCTCAATTACTTTCCTCGGAACACCGGGGATGTCAGACGGTTGCCACACAAACACGTCGACGTTTGCCCGTAGGAAAGCAATGAGCGCGCTTTCCTATTTAGGGTCAAGCGTGGCACTGATGGTGAAGGTACCACCAGTGCCGTCCTCCTTGGCGGACACCTTCTTGGTATGTGGTGGAGCTGCCATTGCCTTTTTACACTTGCCGGTGGAGCTCGATGGTGCTTCCTCGACGGCAGCGCAGCACTCCGAGGAGGTGCGCTTGCCGGAGTGGGCATCAGAGCTCTTGCCGGACTTGGTCTTCCTCTTCCCCCCGGGAGCTTCAGCGGCAAGTGTGTTGCGATCTGTCGCGGCTGTTGCTTCCCGGTAGATCTTGTCGGCGCAGATAAGGGCATCCTTCTTGTCTCCAGGGACAGAGATGACGCTTATCGGGCCTCGCATCTTGAGCAAGTTGTATGCATAGTGAGAGGCTGCCGTGAACTTGGCGAGTGCTGGACGGCCTAGTATTCCATTGTAAGGCAATGGGAAATCGGCAATGTCAAAAGTGACCCTCTCAGTCCTGAAGTTCATTTCGCTGCCAAATGTTACCGGCAACGCGACCTTCCCTTTTGGCTTGCTCCTTCCCGGGTTAATTCCTTGGAATGTACCGGTCTCTTCGAGCTCGTTGTCAGGGATCTGGAGTTTCTGGAGCACAGCGGAGGAGATCAGGTTCAAGCCGGCCCCGCTGTCAACTAACATCTTAGTGACCTTGAGGTTGTGGATTGTCGGTGAAACCAACAACGGCAAGCACCCGACCGCAGTTGTGCGATCAGGGTGGTCCTCAATATCAAAGATGATAGGCGTGCTGGACCATTTCAGAAGCTTGCGCGATTCGACAGGTGGTTCTGCCGCATTAACTTCCCGCGCCCACTATTTGAGCTGGCGGTGTGAAGTATGCAGAGAAGCACCGCCGTCAACGCACAAAACCTCTGTGGCTTTCTGGAACTCCTGCTCACTGGTCTCGGCATCATCCATGTCTTCGTCGTCGTCTTCATCCTTGTCGCGGCCGCGGGGAGGTCTGTCTCCTTGCCGCTGCTTGGCCTTGCCGCGGCGTCCTCCCCGGCCAGCGCGCTTCTTGCAGGCCTCTCCACCGCCTCCTTGGGCTCTCTCCTTGTCGCGCCGCTCGTACTCAGCTTTTTGTTGCTGGACAAGCTGCTCGACCTTCTTGCAGCTCTGGAGATCATCGCCCTTGGTGCGGTGGATCTTGCAGTACTGCTTGTCGGAGCCGTCCTGCTTGTCGGCGGCCGCCACAGCTTGGCAGTTGGTGCATGCGGCAACCTCCTTGTCGAAGCTGCCAACTTTGGCTTGCTTGGCGCCACCGTCATTGCCGGACTGCTCAACGACTAGTACCTATTTGCCTTTCTTCTTCCTGTTGCGCCTCCGGTTTTTCTTTGCCGGGGCAGCATCTTCGCTGTCAGATCCTCCTGCTCCAGTATTCTCTCCGGGGAGTTTCCTCCCTTCTTCAGCGCGTGCACACTTGTCGGCCAGGGCGTACAGCTCGCTGACGTCTCTGATCCTGCTCATCGCCATCTCCTCCCGCATCCTGCGATTACGCACGCTCTGATGGAACGCGCTGATAACCGCGGCAGGGTGGATGTCTGGGATGTTGCGCTGTACATGGCTGAATCTCTGAATATACTTGCGCAGGGGCTCTCCTTCCTTCTGGGCAAGTAGGTGAAGGTCACTCTCTTGGCCATGGGGTTTGTGGCCGCTCATAAAGGCGCCGACAAACTGATGGCACAAGTCCGCCCAAGAGGATATGGAGTTGTCCGGCAAGTGCATGAGCCAGGACCTGACGTCGGGCTTGAGTACGAGCGGGAAGTAGTTGGCAAGGACCTTGTCGTCTCGCCCCCCGGCAGCTTGCACCGCGTTGGTGTAGATGCTGAGGAACTCTGACGGGTGCGACTTGCCGTCGTACTTCTCCGATACGTCTGGTTTGAAATTCTTCTGGCTGGGCCACTGGACTTGCCGCAGCTCACGGGTAAACGCAGGGCAACCTACCGCGTACGGCAAGTCACCTGGTTCCCCTGGCGCATGCATATCAACAGAGGGCCCAGCGTGCAGGTCTGATTGACGCCGTGCTTCTCTTCGGCGCTCGATGCGTGTTCGAGCGTCTTCTTGCTGTCGTTCATGAAGAATTTGGCGCTGATCGCGACAAGCTCGCGGATCTGATGACGCGGTGGAGTCGCTGTCGAGGTGGATCCGGCGAGTCGGCGATCTTGGCCTTCGGGGCGGGGAGTGCACAGTAGTTGCACCCTCGCCGGTCTTGTCGCCACCGGCTCGCACCTGGCTGACTTGCCGCGGTAGCGAAGCGCTCGGCTGCCGTGGGTTGTCGCCGTTGGCGAAGCCGATGAGGCTCTGGATAGTGGCCCTCCAGTCATCGATCTTCTCTGGCACTGGAGGTAATCTAGGAGTAGTTGAGCTCGTGCCAAAGCTTCTGCTGGAGTGGCGGGCGGCGGCGGCGAACGGTGCGAGGAACGGGATATGCTCGGACTTCTAACTACATTAGAAGGAGCAATATCCCGTCCAAGCGATCGTGCCATGCTCGCGCCAGCATGTTGGCGTGCATGCTGGTCTTGAGCACTCCGGGATCCGCCAGCTTGATCTTGGCCTAGCAAACGTATGGTACCGTGAGTACCATGACGCTGCTGGTCCCGCGCCTCCTAAGATGGGCGCGGTGCGTGTACGGACGCCGAGGTCTTGGAGTGCGGTCGGTCGTTGTGGGAGCCGACTGCGCCGCCGATGTGCAGCCCAGTCTTGTCCTTGGATCTGGCAGCACCATGAGCCCCCTCGTCGGCGTCCGCTCTTCCGCCGGTGTCTACTCCACCAGCCGTTCGCTCCGGCGATGGTGGGTTCGGCGCAGACGGAGCAGCTGCCTCCGAAGCTTTCTTCTTCGGCGGCATGTTGATGAAGATGATTTTGATTTGGCTCGTGCGAACGCCGGATCAGATTCACACAGCCTCGACGCACCCCCTACCTGGCGCGCCAAAGATGTCGGGGGTGATTGATCCCTCGGACACCTATGGGACCACGGCGGACCAAAGCCCCTTTCGGTTCGGCAGGGGGCGGAGCGTGCCCGAAGAGCAGATCGAGGCGAAATGCACGAGCACGCGATCAGTTTACCCAGGTTTGGGCCGCACGGATGCGTAAAACCCTACTCCTGCTTGTGGTTTGTATTGTGTTCTTGCTCGGGAGCGATGAATGCTACAGTACGCTCAAGTGGCTAGCGAGACCGAGCGTGGGAATAATCGTCCGACCCCCTCTACGTT
The DNA here is from genome assembly GCA_034509565.1 of Triticum monococcum. Taxonomy (NCBI): domain Eukaryota; kingdom Viridiplantae; phylum Streptophyta; class Magnoliopsida; order Poales; family Poaceae; genus Triticum; species Triticum monococcum. The sequence goes on along the minus strand of CM067846.1, from coordinate 144,463,569 downwards.
GCACATGGGCCTCCTTTTATACGCTAAAGGGGTCACCGACAGGGGGCAACATAGATGAGGGTAAAAATGTAAAAAGGCATGCGGTTGGCACCGCCGCCTACAACAGTGTTATCATACCTAACCCTGATGGCAGGGGACAAAGGCATTAAATGCCTGTCTGTGTCGCCTAGACGGTGCAGAAAGGGACCGCCAGGGATGCCACTGCTTGCCACGATGGCTACCTTGTCAGCGCCGCTTGCCACCGTGTACCTCTAGCTGCACAGCCTTTCGCCACGTACGCCTGGAAGGGTCCCAGAGCGACACGTTGGTGGATGTGCTGGAGCGCAGGTACATAGTGGAGGCTTGCCGCGGCAAGTGCCTTGCCGCGGTTATTATCTTGTCGCGTCCAGGAGCTTGTCGCTCACTGGGTCTTGCCGGGACACGTGGTGCGTTGCGGCAAGTTCCTTGAGATGCCTTGGTTGGCCTCCCCGGCAAGCTCCTCTTGCCGGGGTCTTGTCTCCTTCCCGGCAAGCTCCTCTTGCCGAGGCCTTGTCTCCTTGGTTTGGATACTTTGATCTGGAATGGCTCCAAAGGAACCACGGAGGATCTTGGCGGTCGCCCGGCAAGCCTTGCCGCGGGACGCTGCGACTGCCCGTGCACAAGTTCGGGTTACTAAGGTACCCCTACTTTAGTACACCGACAGAGGCACTGACAAAAGGCATGACAACGGACGACTACTGGCCTCCCCACAAAGGCAAGTGTGGTTGCACTCGTCAGCCCGATTCAGTGGCACCATGACCCGACCAACTTTTATGTTCAAGTTCAATTACCATCAAGTTTAACTTGAAATAAAAATGCTCGAGTCAAGAATATGCCATGCTTATGCAACCATATATCATGCATCACAAATCACAACAGATCAACTTCATTCCAAGTTCTACTTGCACAAACTTAACTTCCAACATTTCTGGTCCTTCCTTACTTGTTATTTAAACTCATCACTTTGGTTGGCATTAATCAACTAAAACTTTTCTTAGCGAGAATATAGCAAAATAAGACCGATAATCATATCACTATAGTCATGTCAAACTTACTTAGATCAACTACTCCATCAATTCTTCACTAGTTCAAGCATTCACTTTTGTTAACTAAGCCCTTTGACCATGACAAACTAAATAACACAAGCATAATTGATTTTAATACTATATGCAATGAATAATATATATATATATATTCAAGTAGAAAATCATGAATATTGCAAAGACACCATGATAATGTTGTTGTGGCTTGCCTTAGTGCAGAGGAGCTTCACACTCCTCCTGGATGCCTTCAAGACAAGCTTCACCTTCTGAAAATAATTCAAATGACAAAAAGAAAATATCAAGAACACTTCTGAAAATCACCAGAAATTATAGGCAGCAACGAAAAATCCCATCTTGGGTGTGCTGCTAGAGTTTTGCAGTAAGAACAAAATGCAAAAGAATCAACTCATTTGATCTTGTAGAATAAGAGTTAGAGCTGGTCAAAGTTCTAGTCAAATTTAAACTAAATTTGAATTCAAAAGAAAATCCAGGGGGGTGATGTCGAAGGCGTAAAACGCCCGGGTGCCACCACTCATACCGCTTCTGGCGCGGCCTGAGTGGCTGACAGCGGGCCCCACTGGTCAGGTCGGAGGGGGAGGGGGAGAGAGACAGAGCTCGGCGAGGCTTCGCCAGAGCGCATGCCGGCGAGGAGGGCTCCTTGGCCTGATCCAAATGGATAGGATTGGAGAGGAGGTTGAGACGCACCTGCCTGTACCCGTAGCGTAGCTAGAGGTGATCGGACGGGGTCGGAACTAAGCTCTCCAGCGGCTGTAGGGGGTGGGGCTCGTCGGAGTTGGCGATTCCGGCGAGGCAAGGCCGGTCCAGCTGCTCCAACGGCACCAACTCACATGAGTGGACCACCACGAACACGCCTGAGGAGTCGGTGGAGCACGAGCGGCTCTGGAGAGGGAGGGAGCCTAGGATGGGGATCGCGGGCGAGCTTGGGATGGGGGTGACGGCCAGAGGCCTGCCCGGCCGGGCTGCGGCTTCCTATGGGGTCGTGGTGATGTGGTGGTGGTGAGTGAGGAGGGAAACGAGCTTGGGAGGGACTATATATAGGCGAGGCCGAGGTGGGGATTCAGAGCTCGCCGGAGCTCTCTACAGCATCGCCCTGCGACCAATGGCGTCGGTGAGAGAGGGGGGAGATATCGGGGATCACGCGGAGGCTGTAGACGAGCAGCGACAAGCACTAGAGCACGGTAGACGATGAGCACAGGGGCACAGGCGCACTGTTGCCTTGGCCGCACCATGCCCGTGCTCGCTACGGCAAGCTCTAGCGTCAGTGAGCACGAGGGTGCTGTTATGGAGCTTCAAACGAAGATGGGGGCACGGTTTGGCAAGGTGCGACGGTCGGGGCAGCGAGCACGCGTGCAACAGAGGCGCTGGCGCAACGCAGAGTGCGTCGACCGCATGCCAACCCCCTTGGACGAATGTGGTCACCATGTGAACTTTGGCATCATGCTAAGCTAAGCGCAAACGCCATGTCTGGCAGCTAGTCCTTAGTGGTTTTGTTCATTTTGCATAGTTGGCTTGGTCACAGGTGCACTGTGGTAGCGGCTCTCTTCCTGGCAAGTTTCTGGACAGAAATTTGTGAGCTTGACTGTGGTCAAACCAGAGAGGGTTTAGGGCTGATTTTTATTCGTTAGTAGTTTCTTAGGAGGGTAATGAGGCTCAAGAAAAACCAACCTCATTGGATCAAGGAAAATGGTACTTACTGTAGAAAGTGATAATTCTGTCCAGGACAGAAACGATTTTCTATAGCAAAAATATTACAAAAAGTTATGTAATATTTTTGCTCAAGAATATTTTGGAACTTTCTCAGATTTTTGTGGGCAAAGAAAATGAGGGTTGCTTTGGAACATACTTCCCTGAAATGATTTTTAGGGAAGAAAATGAATATTTTTCCTTTATGAAAAATATTGCTTGGGCTTTTGTGGAGTATATCAGAGAAGGACAAGATGAGTTAGAGGTGGAGAGGTCACTTGGGTGAAAATCAAGGGTGGACCCAGGTGTTCAAGTCCATTTCAATTGATTCAAAACTCCAAATCCAAAGCAAAAGCAGTAGAAAGTCCGGAAAAAGAGAGAAGGCAAAAAACAGGCTGTCACACAAGGCTCACCGCAAACCGAAGCACTACTTCGACGATGTCCTTTAGGGTGCCCGTCTGATAGAGGGCCAATGCTCAAAGTATATTATGTTCGAGTAATTGTATCCGGGCTACCCAGACATTGTATTATAAACCGAGGTCATTGTAATATATTTGTGCGTGTTATCTTTAAATTGCTTTTTCTCCTATGCAGCTATTTTTACTTTTGAGGGTTTGCCAGTCGTCGGCTTCAGCCCCCACGTAGATACTACAGGGTTGTTCGGGGTAGCACATAACCACACTTGACCCAACGTCTTGGTCTGTAAAGGAGGTGTTAGTGCGGCGAACCAGACAATCGGACTATGCGGCTTTATCACTCTTACTTAGCCATAGGAGCTTACAATGGGACTGTAAGATAGCCCTTGGTGCGCCTGAGGCTATCTGAACTAGGATGCCTTGAACGCGTGACTGGGAAAAACTAGTCCCTCGTGTAATACGAAAAAATCGCTAGAGATTTAATAAGTCGCCGAATTGCTGACCAGCTCTCGCCGCACCACGACAGTCAGTTTTCGGCTTTCTCTACTGAGGTGCTTGAACGGGCAATCCGGAAGCACAATCGCAGTACTTCTCCTTTACTACCTTAGACGAAAACGAAATATGAGGTAGTAAGCACAGGAGCCGGGCAACCCAACTTTTCACCAAAGACGTGATTCGAAGCCAATGCATATAATGCAGTATTCGGGACGCCGAATTGTACTCTGAGAGTGTTCGGAATTTCTATTGTTGAAGATATATAAATGGCTTGAATAGAGCTCCTGGCGATTTAAGTCGTACCAGGGTGTATATGCCAATTTGGACATGAAGTGGGAAAGCGGATTAAGAAGTAAGCCAATACCAAACAAGGTTGGGCAAAACTGTTTCCATTATAGTCTGATTGGTATGTCAAAACGTATTTTTACAAAGGATGCCATTAGCATCAAGGCCATTTTACATGCCGAGGACAAGGGAAAGCTGTATACATGTCCTAAATTTGAAAAGATGATCTTGAAGATCTTTTTGGACACTCTGCCGCACGTCTGCGTCGCTTTTCTCTGTAGTATATGGTCCTATGAGAGGATCAACGATCGAATGTATATGAGGGGCCTGGGAAAGGACCCTCAGTACCATCGAAGGGTGGTGTGGGTTGTAAAGAACCTGAAAAAGAAAAACAAGGGGAAAAAGGAAGAATATGAGGGCCCGGATAGGGTCGAACTGTATTGTGGACCTTTATTTTTAGTAGGCCTCCGTCCTTGCCCATGGTATTTTTAACACGTAGTTATGTGCGCATGGTACGTATGTTGCTATCAGGCTGGGGCATTGGCAGAGGCGGAATTGCTAATCTAGCTCTAGATGAGCCGGACTGTCGTTCTGCAGGGTAGACCGGACTCATTTAACAATGTCCGAGGGCTTGACTGCCAGTGTGGTTTTTGGCTTAGCGAGGCCACCCTGCACCTTGGCCGCGAGGGCCGCGGTATGCTCCTCTGTACGGGGGGAGCGCTCCATGTTTTCATTGACTGTTATAACGCCACGTGGTCCAGGAATCTTAAGCTTGAGATAAGCGTAGTGCGGGACTGCATCGAAACGGGTGAAAGCGGTTCATCCAAGTAGTGCGTTATAGCCACTTCGTAACGGGAAGATGTCGAAGATTAGCTCTTCGCTCCGGAAGTTATCCGGTGAGCCAAAGACGACTTCCAGCATTATGGATCCTGTGCAACATGCCTCTACGCCGGGTATTAACCCTTTATAGGTGGTTTTAGTGGGCTTGATTCTTGATGAGTCAATGCCCATTTTACGAACAGTGTCCTGATAAAGCAGATTGAGACTGCTGCCACCGTCCATAAGGACTCGCGTGAGGTGGCATCCATCGATAATTGGATCGAGAACCAATGCGGCCGAACCTCCGTGACGGATACTGGTCGGGTGGTCTCTTCGATCAAAGGTGATCGGACAAGCTGACCATGGGTTAAATTTTGGGGCAACTGGCTCTATGGCGTTGACGTCCCTTAATGAGCGCTTGCACTCCCGTTTAGGGATGTCAGTGAAGTAGATCATGTTCACTGTTTTGACCTCGGGGGGAAATTTCTTCCATCCCCTGTGTTCTGTGGGCGAGGCTCATCTTTGCCCTCGTTGGGTGGCCCTTTCCCCTTGTGTTCGGCGTTGAGCTTGCTGGCCTGTTTTAAGACCCAACAATTTCTGTTGGTGTGATTGGCGAGTTTATCAGGGGTGTCGTGAATCTGGCAAGGCCGATCGAGTATTCTGTCCAAACTAGATGGACCATCTCTGTTTCCCTTGAATCGCTTCTTCCACTGACCGGATTTAGAGCCACCGAATCCAGTGTTAACCGCCGTGTCTTCGATATCTTGGTTGTTTCTTCGATGCTTGTGCTTGTTGCGTCGTGGCTTGCCATTGCCATCCCTGGCTTCGGAGGTGCCAGGGTCGTTGGTGCTGTTGCTTCTATGAGCTAGCCAACTGTCTTCTCCCGCGCAAAAGCGGGTCACAAGTGCGGTAAGGGCCGCCATGTACTTCGGCTTTTCTTGGTCGAGGTGTCGGGAGAGCCACTCTTCTCGGACGTTGTGTTTAAAGGCCGCGAGGACTTCGATGTCCGGACAATCCACAATTTGGTTCTTTCTAATTAAGGACCTAGTCCAGAGTTTCCGGGCAGACTCTCCGGGTTGCTGGACTATGTGATTGAGGTCATCGGCGTCTGGAGGCCGAACATAGGTACCTTGGAAGTTGTCTCTAAAGGCATCCTCCAGGTCTTCCTAGCTGCCGATGGAGTTCTCTGGGAGGCTGTTTAACCAGCGCCGAGTTGGTCCCTTTAATTTGAGCGGGTGGTATTTGATGGTGTGGAGGTCATCACCGCGTGCCATGTGGATATGGAGAAGGAAATCTTCGATCCATACTGCGGGGTCTGTCGTACCATCGTATGATTCAATGTTAACGGGTTTAAACCCTTCTAGGAACTAATGTTCCATCACTTCGTCGGTGAAGCATAAGGGGTGTGTGGCGCCCCTGTACCGGGCGATGTCGCAACGCAGGTCGAATGAAGTCCGAATGCGGTTCTCGGCTCGGGTGAGGTTGTGCCTGTCGCACCAGGCCTGATGGCCGTCCTCTCACATCGGGGCACGCCCCCTTGACCCATAAATTGATCTTGTTTGACCGGCTCTATTGTCTAGGTCCTTGCGTAGGTCGTAGGTATAGCCCGGGGCTGCTACCTCCCTGCCTGGACGACGGGGTGGCGCAGGCTAGTGTTCGGCATGAGTAGCCAGTCTGTCCCGTCCACATGGTGGTCGGACGGGCTTGTCAACAGTTTTGTGCTTTGGCGGTATTGATTCAAGGGCCTCATCGTCGAATTGTTGTAATAGCTTGCGCTTCGGGTAACTCTTAGTTGGGCATTCGAGGCTGTACTCCTCGGCTGCCAGGACATTAGTCCATCTGTCATTGAGTAAACCTTGATCATCTTGAAGCTACTGCTGCTTCTTTTCCAGGCTTCTTGTAGTGGTGATTAGCCGGTGCTTAAAGCGCTCTTGTTCAAGGGGTTCCTCCGACATGATGAAATTTTCATCGCCGAGGCTCACATCCTCTTCGGAGATCGGTAGGTAGTAACTGTCCATCGAGTCCTCGTTCCCGACAGGATCGTCAGGGTTAACTTGCCCATCCTCCCAATCATCCTGCTCGGATGTTGGCTCGACATGGGCTTCAGGGTCTTCGGCGTTCTCCAGAGTGTTATTGTATTCGGTGCCGGTATTGTTGTCTTTTTCGCGGCGCAATTTTGTGTGGCTCCGCTGACGTTGACGCTTTGGAGGTGCTTCGGTGGGCTTGTCCTCAACAGGATCCATGTTGCCATCATCGTCATCCTCTTTCGGTGTATCCACCATGTATACATCGTATGTGGAGGTGGTCGTCCAACGTCCGGTAAACGGAGGGTTTTGGCCTTGATCGTCTCTGGCATCGTCGTCTATACCGTCGATGTCTTCGGAGGCGTGGCCCAACATGTCGGTTAGACCTTCGACAATGGCTATGAAGTGGGTGGTGGGTGGGGCATAAAATTCCCCGCACTCAGCCCCTAGTTCGGGCTGGGCGTAACTCGGGAGCGATTCCTCTGTAATGGCGAGGATCGCATTAAGTCCAAAGCCTCGTTTAGGAGCGAGGTTTGGGCGGAAAAGCAAGAGTCTGCCGGGCCGACCGGGGTGAGGGCCTCCTGGCCGCGCCTGCTTGTCGCAGACCTCGAGAGTTCAGATTTAGAGTCTGAGGGAGAGTCCGGCGCTTTAGCGACAAGGGGAGTTCGGTTCGTATTTGGGTTTGCCGGTGACGCCGTCCCCTCCAGATCTCCGGTAGCGAGTTCCATAATTACTGGGAGTCCGGCGGGCTCTAAATTCCTGTCTTCGGACCCGGTTGTCCGCTCTGGATCTAAGGCCAGGGCGGAGGTCAGGGCCGCGAATCCTTCAAAGATCAAGTCTCCTCGGATATCGGCGACATAGTTTAGGTTCCCGAAACTGATCTAATGACCAGGGGCGTAGTTGTTGATCTACTCGAGGTGACCAATCGAGTTGGCGTGCAGTGTGAAGCTGCCGAATACAAAGATTTGGCCGGGAGGAAAGTCTCCTCCGAAACAGCATCATTGTAGATGATCAAACGAGCCATCGAACCTTTTGTCGACAACACAGAGGAACTCTCTATGAAAGCACCAATGTCGGTGTCAAAACCGGCCGATCTCGGGTAGGGGGTCCCGAACAGTGCATTTGAGGATCGAAGGTAACAGGAGGCAGGGGACACGATGTTTACCCAGGTCCGGGACCTCTTGATGGAGGTAATACCCTACTTCCCGCTTGATTGACTTTGATGAGTATAGGGGTTACAAGAGTTGATCTACCTCAAGATCATAATGGCTAAACCCTAGATGTCTAGCCTGTATGAATTCTGATTGCCTCTACGGACTAAACCCTCCGGTTTATATAGATATCGGAGGGACCTAGGGTTATACAGAGTCGGTTTACAGAGAAAGGAATCTTCATATCCGAGCGCCAAGCTTGCTATCCACACAAAGGAGAGCCCCATCCGGATAGGGGGGAACCTTCTATCTTGCATATTTACGGCCCACCAGTCTGGCTCACGTCACACAGCTCGGACGACCGGGGACCCCCTAATCCAAGACTACCTCAGCGGAGAAGCAAATTGCGGCTGCACGGGCGAATGAGGTCACGATGGTTGTCATTCGTGCTGACCCCCAGATCTTGGAGGAGCACCTCACCGTCGAGGCCACCGTCGACGCCTCACGGGCCAATGTCACGACGCGGTTGGCTACTTTAAACGACAGTTTGTGGTGTTTTCTCGAGGCCGCCACCGGTGCCTTCGACAAAGACTACGAGGTGTTTTCTCAGTGTGCCCATGCTTATCTCAACTCGAGAGCCAGTAGGTTGGTGCCCAGAGCGGCTCAGGCAACTCACCACTATGATGAGGGCACCCACGATGTTGAGGCCTCGCCCTCTTCCATGTCCAAGAATCCAATCATCATCGATATCTCCGACGATGAGGAGTAGCTTCTCTTATTAGCTCACTATAATGACCTATGTTCAGTTTGCTAGCTACGCTGGTTAAGGATGCTCGATTTACCGTTGCATGTGCTGCTCCTGCCTTTTCTTAGAAAATTCTAGTGAATTGTCCTATCTACTTTTACCATGCAATCTGTTGCTCTAGTGTATATGTTCTATATGTCATGCAATGTGGTGCTCACTTATTAAGTGTTTGGTTCATTAGTTGTCGTGTTCAGTTAACTGTTAGGTTCAATTCTACAATTGTGATGTTCAATTCTTCAGGGTGCAATTTTGTATTGTCTTCCATGTGAGAAATAAATCAAATTTATCTTTACAAAATATATGAGAAACAAATACAATTGCTATATTTCAAAGTTGTCAAGCATGCTTGGTTTGGTTAACTATCTGATCTTCTAGTATGTTATACATTGTGCAATGTGGTGTTTAGTTAATGTTTGGTTCATTTGTTGTGGTATTTAGTTAATTGTTTGGTTCAATTTTGCAATGCGATGTTCAATTGTTGTGGGTGCATTCTGTTATTGTATACCATGTGGAAAATAAATTGAATTTTGTTGTACTAAATACATAATAAACAAATACAATTGCTATATTTCCAAGTTGTTAAGCATGCTTGGTTTGGTTAACTGTCTGATCTTCTATTAAGAGTATGTTATATCGTGCAATGTGGTGCTCAATTAATGTTTGGTTCATTTGTTGTGGTGTTTAGTTAACTGCTTGGTTCAGTTCTGCAATGCGATGTCCAATTGTCGTGGGTAGAATTTTGTATTGTTGTGCATGTGAGGAATAAATCAAATTTTGATGCACTTAATACATGAGAAACATATACAATTGTTATATTTCCTAGTTCTTAATCATGGTTGATTTGGATAAATGGGTTTTCCATGTGGCTTGAACTAATCTGATGAATATGCAATGTGCTTATTTTTCATCAACATATTTTACTGATAGCATGTGAACCCTCACTTAACCTGATCACTAACTACCTTATATGTGTTGCAGGGAAACAATGGGAAGCACTGAGGTTTACAATCGAGGTTTGCACATTCATGGTCCTTTGTCCAATAACACATTATTATGCAATTGCAGGAAACATTCTAATATTTAGGTTTTTAACAATTTGGTCTTGCACATGTAGGTCCTGCTGTGAGAGGTTTTGACCCACTGTTCGATCCTTTTTGCATGTGGGAAAATGAGTTGTCCATGAATATAGTCAAGTCAAGAAACTCAAAAAGATTGTTAGGACAAAGAAATTAGCAACAAAAAACAAAAATATCTTTGTCTGCACAATGAAGAAGACATCAGTTCACTACAGGGTGGTACTAACTATTATACCTTGCCTTTTTTATTCCTTTGCCCCATTTCCAATATAGAGGAAATATTTATGCACATCTGAAAGGATCAAGATGGACCTAGAGGGGGGGTGAATAGGTACAATTACAAATTTTAATTATTACTTAGCAATTTTAGGCAATAATGCAGAATATGAAGATGAACCTAACAATTGCAAGTGTAGTACTAAGAGCTAAGCAGGATAAACAAGTAGCATAAGTATGTAAGTAAGAAAGCACAATATGATACAAGTAAGTGCTAAGAGACAAGTAACCACAAGTAGAGAGTTAGGGTTAGGATTAACCGCAACTCCGGGAGACGAGGATGTATGTCGATGTTCACTTCCTTGGAGGGAAGCTACGTCACCGTTAGAGAGGTGGATGTTACCACGAAGGCACACCAACGCCACGAAGGCTCACCCTATTCTCCATTTGAGACAACACCACGGAGGCGTTTCTCAACCACTAGTGGCAGACCTTGGGGTGGTCTCCAAACCCTTACAAACTTTTCGGGGGGTAATCACAATGGTCGATTCCTCTCCGAAAGACTCCTACTGCCTAGGAGTCTCCAACCTCCAAGAGTAACAAGATCCAAAGGGAAATAGCTCAAGACTTGCTCAAATCACGATTTGCTTCGGTCACAAGAAGCATAGGAAGCAGATCTTTCTTTTGATTGGAACAACTCTTCGAAACACTCAAGAATCAAACTGGGATCTAGGATTTAGTGTGTGAGCAAGGGAGACGAAGCACTGGTGTTCTTGAGGCGTGTTTGAGTGAAGTGTTCCACCTTATCTCGAAGAGATAAGGGACTATTTATACCACAAGCAAATTAGAGCCATTTAGGCAAAGATGGACCTGCCCAGATGATCCGGAAGAACATCCAGTTGGTCTGGCCAGAGTCCGGATGATCTGGCTGAAGGCCCGGATGCAAGTAAAAGTAGCAAAGCTGCGAGGAGCCCAGATGATTCGGATGCCGGGCTAGATGATCCGGCTACATCAACCAAGGTTCTGTAAATATAGGGGCAAGATTACTCGGAAGATCCGGGATAGGATCCGGACAATCCGGGCACAGCCCAGATGATCCGGGGCACTGTCCGGATGATTCGGCTTCAACCATTAGTGTTTTGTGATGAAGGGCACACATTACCCGGATGATCCGGAACAGGATCCGGACGATTCGGGTTTAGCCTGGATGATCCGACAAGGAGTTTGTGTAGAGAATGAGAAGGAGTAGTAGGTTTTGGCTAAGGGGTTTTGCTAGGGATTTTGGTTCTTTGTGAAAAATTACTTGCGAGACAAAATATGAGCAAGCCTTGAACCTATACCTCGGATCCCCTCTTAATAGTGCGGGATTCCTATTACTCAAGAAATATAAAAGAGCACGATGCTTCGTCTTTGTTTGCTCCTTTCCTCATTGATAATTTGCTTGAGTAATATCTCATATGATGTGATCATGATGCACATTAGAAAAACCAGATGACTAACGACCTGTGTATATACTTAGCAAACACGGATAGTCCCCTATATGTAAATTTGTCATCAATATCAAAAATATTCTGTAAGAGCAAGATTGCACTTTCAATCTCCCCCTTTTTTGTAGTTGATGACAAACTACATATAGCACTCAACAAGTGAAATGTGATGCGAATATTTTTAGGAGAGTAGTCCGGTATGTGTTTTAGGAAGAGCTCCCCCTTAATATATGCAGGGATGTGTTTTAGAGAGAGATCCCCCTTAAAGTATGCATAGGAATGAAGTGATAAATTACAAAATCATGCACATATGGAGTGGATATCCTCATTCGGAATATAATGTTGTAACAGTAGTGTAGACATACACCATTAAAATTAACATAAGCAACGAATGAAGATAGCATACTTAAGCTCTTACATAGTAGCATAGACTCATACAAGGTAGCATAACACATGACCAAGGTCCATTACAATAATAATAATAATACAGAGTCCAATAACTAGAGCTCAATAAACATAGTAGACTCACACTCATACTCCTAAGAATTACATCTCCCCCTTGGCAGCAAGTACCGAAAAGGGAAAGACGTCCGAGAAAATAGGAGGATCACTCAGCATCCTCAGCATCATCATCACCATCACTCAGATCAGCAGGTGCAAGGAAGAACTCCGGAAAATGAGTGGCAGAAGGAAATTCAACCTCCGAAAGAGGAAGCCAATCAGGAATGGGCTCATCAGGCTCAACAGGACTGCCAAGGCACGCACGGAGACGAGCCATAAGTGCATTTGCCTCCGAGATACGGCGAACCTCCTCGGTAGCGATGTGAGTAGCGGTGTAGCGGCATGTATCAAAGATAGCCTTATGGGACTTCCCAATAAAGTGAGCAAGGTGGTCAAAAGGCTTCACGAAAGGTTTAGTGTGGCGAGAAGAGCTCTCGGCACACGGAGGAGCAGGGGCCTTCCCCCTGGAAGACTCATCATGCGGAGTCCATATGGAGTGCGTGGATGTCTTGACAATGGAACATGGATAGACCGAGTCGATGACTCTCTGAATGAAGGGGGCATGAGGAAGTGTACGAACCTTCAGACCACTAGCCATGCGAATCTCATGCTATAGGAAATCTTCCATGTTAATGGGACGGTCGGGAGCCTTCCTCGAGTAGTACATCAAGTCAATGCTATAGGCCCGAACCATCCCACGATCCCCTTTCTTGGGAGAAATGGCGTTGAGGATACCCTTGAGGTATTTTGCTTGAGACAAGAAAGTTCCTTCTTTAAATTGTTGAATTTGAAACCCGAGGAAGAACTTCAAATCCGCATTGAGTTTGGTCATGGAAGCCGCAAACTTCTTGCACAAATGAATGTTAGGAGAACCAAAAATGATATCATCTACATAGATTTGGCATAAGATCAAATCACCCTTGTCCCTCTTAGTAAAAAGAGTGGGATCGATCACCCCTCTCACAAAGTCATCATCGAGTAAAAACTTCTTAAGATGATCATACCAAGCACGAGGTGCTTGTTTGAGGCCATACAGAGCCTTATGAAGTTTATACACATAGTCTTTGTGATCGGGATCAACGAACCCAAGTGGTTGTGATACATGTACTTCGTCTTGTAGAGGACTGTTAAGAAAAGCACTCTTCACATCCATTTGATGTAATGTAAACCCATTGAAAGCAACATAAGCCAGTAAGATGTGAATGGATTCAAGACGGGAAATGGGGGCAAAGGTCTCAGCAAAGTCCAAACCTTCAACTTGTGAGTACCCATGTGCCACTAACCTTGACTTGCTACAGATGATTACACCATTCTCATCTTGCTTGTTCTTGAAAATCCATTTTGTTCCAATGACGTTGTGCTCGATAGTTGGCCTCTTGACTAATGACCACACTCGGTTGTGTTCAAAATGATTCAACTCTTCTTGCATAGCAACAAGCCAATCATTGTCCATCAATGCATCTTGTACCTTGAGAGGCTCAACACTAGACACAAATGAGAAGTGAGCACAAAAGTTTGTCAATTGTTTACGAGTGACTCTACCTTCCGATATGTCGGTGAGAATTTTGTCAACATCAACACGACCAGCCACTCGAGGCATGATGGAGGTTAAGGTTTCACGAGGTTCAACTTCATGTCCATCATCCACATCCTCTACATAAGGATCGTTGATGTGTGGTGGAAGATCTTCGTCTTCATCTTCCATTTGTTGAGGTTCATTGTCAATGATTGCACTTTCTTGTTCTTGCCCTTGATGATGATCTTGTTCTTGATGTTTATCATGAAGATGAACTTGATCATCATCTTGTACTTGGTCTACGGGGATTGGTTGAACAATAGGAGCTTGAGGTGGTATGGGTGTTGAAGTAGTTTGATGATGTGTGAAGCTTCCATCTTCTTATTCATCATCATGAGGTTCTTGTTCCATTGGAAGGAGTACACCAACACCCATGGTCAAGATATCTTGAGAAGAATCTTCTTAACCTACATCACTTAGATCAACTTGCTCACCATGGGAGCCATTAAATTCATCAAACACCACGTCACAAGTTTCTATAACACATCCATTGGATTTTTTGTAGACTCTATAGGCATGAGAGTTTGATCCATAGCCAACAAATATGCCCTCAATGGTTTTGGATTGAAATTTTCCTAACCGTTCTCTTTTGTTGAAGATGAAACATTTGCACCCAAATACACGAAAGTACTTGACATTTGGCTTGTTCCCAGTTAGAATCTCATATGGAGTCTTTTCCAATATAGTGCGGAGAAAGAGCTGGTTTGATGCATGGCATGCAGTGTTGACAGCCTCGGCCCAAAAACTATGTGGCGACTTGTATTCATCCAACATGGACCTTGCCATCTCCACAAGTGTGTGGTTCTTTCTCTCTGCTACACCGTTTTGTTGGGGAGTGTATGGAGATGAATATTGATGCCCAATCCCTTCATCACTAAGAAATTATTCCAAGGTGTAGTTCTTGAACTCAGAGCCATTATCACTTCTTATTGCCAAGATTTCTTTGTCAAACTTGCGTTGTGCTTGCTTGGCAAAATCAATGAAGGTAATCTTCGTCTCGTCCTTGGACTTGAGGAAGAAAACCCATGTATATCTTGAGTAATCATCAACAATGACAAGCCCATACTTTTTCCCACCAAGACTATCCCATGAAGGAGGCCCAAAAATATCCACATGAAGGAGCTCCAAAGGCCTTGAAGTAGACACAATATTCTTGGGTGGGTGCTTTGATTGATGTTGCTTCCCGGCTATGCATGCACTACACACACGATCTTTCTCAAAAGAGACATTGGTTAGTCCAAGGATGTGATTACCCTTTAAGAAATCTTGAAGATTTCTCATGCCGACATGGGCTAGCCGGCGATGCCATAGCCACCCCTTGTCGGCCTTGGCCATTAGACAAGTTGCATGGAATGTGCCCTCTTTCGAGAAATCAACCGTGTAAAGGTTGCCATCCAACTCTCCAACAAAATCCACTTCGAGAGTATCTCTCTTAAAGACTTTCACATCCGTTAGTCCAAAGAGTGTATCATAACCAACAGAAGCCAATTGGCGAACAGAAAGCAAATGGTATTTAAGGGATTGGACAAGCATGCCATTTGAAAGATACATGTCATTTGTGATAGCCACCTTGCCCAACCCGAGTACATGTCCTTTTAATCCTCCACCAAACATAATGCTCATAAATGGTTGAATAGCTTCCATGAAATCGTAGAGCAACTTGCTATCTCCGGTCATATGATTGGTACATCCGCTGTCAATCACCCATTTTACTCCACCGGAGAAAGCAACCTACACACAATTATGACTTGGTTAGAGGCACCCATTTTGCAATGGGACCTCTCAGGTTAGTCACAAGGGTCTTAGGGACCAAAATAGCATAAAACCAGAATGCATTTCGAGGACCAAAAAACTTTGCATAAACCTCTCCATCCTTAGTCTTACGAAGTACATAGGATGGAGGCATGAACTCTTTTGGCTTGTTGAGAGTCGGCATGCCCCTTGTGGCCTTCCTACTAACAACCTTAACTTTTTCCTTGTGCCCTTCTCGTACAAAAGTTTCTTTTAGAGGGGTGGTGCACTTTTGAGAGGACGTCTTCTTCTTGCTTGTGCTTGGGTCAAACCCGAGTCCCTCTTTGGCAAACACCTCATTGTGTTGGCTCAACACCTCATTAAGGTTCTTTTGCCCTTGAACACATGTCATGAGCCCTTTCTCGATTTGAGCCTTGAGAAAGCGATTCTCCTCAAGAATAGATGATAGATCACTACTAGAGTTAGTAGTACAAGCATCAACATTGATAATAGGAGAAGAGTAAGCCTTGGCTAGAGTTTTAAGATAAGTAAGCTTGAGTGTCTCAAAACTCTTTGTAAGAAGGATGAGCTCTTATTTCTTAGTCTTGAGGGACACGGATAGGAGCTCACAATCCTTAGAGAGAGAAACATTAGACTTCATAAGCTTACTTTTATCATTCATCAACTCTTCGCAAGAGTCAATAGGCTTTTTCAAGGAGGCAAGATCTTTAGTATGAACATCAATGTTTGCACCAATTTTCAAGCATAGTTCATCATTTCTTGCTTCCTCATATTGGACTTTTCGCTCAAGGATTTCATACTTTTCCTTTTCCTCGGTGACGAGGGTTTCGAGTTCCTTAATGGTGATGGTGTGCTTACTCACCATCTCCATAAGCATACGAAACACAGTGAGCTTCTTTCCTTTGAGGGAGCACATGAACTTATTTAGTTCAGCAAGCATAGGATTATCTATATCATCATCCTCATGACTATCCTCTGCATCAAGATACTCATCACTAGGAGTAGGAGGAGTGAAAAGAGGAGGATTTGATTGTGGATTTACCTTGACCTTGTCGAGAGAGCTTTGGTCCTTTCCATCTTCTACCACGGCCTTTGACATTAGGCACTTATGAGCGTTGCCCTTGTAGTCCTTCATATAGTTGTAGGTGACAACATCACCACTCTTGTTGACTAGCCTCAACGTGTTTTGAGAATCTTGAGAAACTCCGGCAACACCACTAACATCATCTGGATCGGATTATTCTTGAGCAACCATTGCTTTCCCATCTCTCTTCTTGAGCTTGGAGTTCAAAGGATTTGGCAACTTCTTCTTGGGAAAGGTCTTGGGAAACCTTGGTTTATCTTCTCTCTTCTCATAAGGACACTCGTTGGAGAAGTGATTGGTTTCGTCATAGTTATAACATTTTCTCACTTTCTTCTTCTGGAATCTTCCTTTGAATTTTCCTGCGCTAAACTTCTTGACAAAGAGAGCCATGTCTTCATATGAAGGGCCCTCATCAGATTCAATCTCATCACCATCTTCATCATCATCATCATCTTCTTCTTCACTTTGCTCTTCTTCACATACATGCTTGGCCTTCAATGCAAGATTGATTTTTGATGTTGAGGTACCATGCATGGCAAGATGTTTGGTAGCATTTGTCTTTGACTCTTCAAATAGTTGGAAGGTGGATATGATGTCATCCGGAGTCATTTCCTTGAATCCGTAGTGTTGCCTTATGTCCCACACCATTTGATGATGATATGGAGCAAGAGCGTGAAGCAACTTATCCACGAGAAATCTCTTAGTCAAGTTGAATCCATCTTGTGTCTTGTCACATTCACATGACTTGATGTCGGCGGTGAGAGTCATGAGACGCTCAAGAAGTTGCTCGGAAGTTTCACCTTTCTCCATACAAAAGTTTTGCAATTTCCCGTTGGCAATTTCATATTGAGCAAGCCGGAGAGTAGAGGTACCGGTCTTGGTTCTCACAATGGTATCCCATAATTCCTTGGCACTTGTGATATGTATGTATGGTCTCCTTTGCTTGTCGGTCATACCTCTTCTTATGCACATGGTTGTTGTGTCGTTGATATTCTTGTCATACACCTCTCTTGGTGTAAGATTCTTCGGGTCAATAGCTTGGTAGCCATACTCCAAGATCTCCAACATCTCATCATTTCCATATCGAAGATGGTCCTGCATAGCAACTCTCCACAAAGCAAAATTGGTGGTTTCATCAAGTAAAGGAGGTTTGCCTTGAGGATTATACTTAGGTTTCTCTATCTGAGGTCTTGCATAAAGCCAAGGAACACTGGGGTGTTCATTGCTAGGAGGTTGTTGCCCAAGTGAAGGAATATGCACAGCTGGCCTCGAGGCCGCATCACCAAAGGATGGTGGAAGCGTCGAGGTAAGTGAGGCTATCCTCATTTGGACCAAGGCCTCAAGAGAGGCATCATGCTCCTCCTTTTGCTTAGCAAGAGCTCATTCCAGATCCTCTGAAGTGAAGGTCTTGGCTTCCATGGAAGCCGCACCCGCATTCTTCGGATCTACAACAAGGGGGGTCCCATCGGGGTTCATCTCGCTCTTGGGCGGTTAAGCCACAAGAATAGAGCACGAGGCTCTGATATCAATTGAAAGGATCGAGATGGACCTAGAGGGGGGTGAATAGGTACAATTACAAATTTTAATTATTAGTTAGCAATTTTAGGCAATAATGCAGAATATGAAGATGAGCCTAACAATTGCAAGTGTAGTACTAAGAGCTAAGCAGGATAAACAAGTAGCATAAGTATGTAAGTAAGAAAGCACAATATGATACAAGTAAGTGCTAAGAGACAAGTAACCACAAGTAGAGAGTTAGGGTTAGGATGAACCGCAACTCCGGGAGACGAGGATGTATGCCGATGTTCACTTCCTTGGAGGGAAGCTACGTCACCGTTAGAGAGGTGGATGTTACCACGAAGGCACACCAACGCCACGAAGGCTCACCCTATTCTCCATTTGAGACAACACCATGAAGGCGTTTCTCAACCACTAGTGGTAGACCTTGGGGTGGTCTCCAAACCCTTACAAACTTTTTGGGGGGTAATCACAATGGTCGATTCCTCTCCGAAAGACTCCTGCCGCCTAGGAGTCTCCAACCTCCAAGAGTAACAAGATCCAAAGGGAAATAGCTCAAGACTTGCTCAAATCACGATTTGCTTCGGTCACAAGAAGGAGAGGAAGAAGATCTTTATTTTGATAGGAACAACTCTTCGAAACTCTCAAGAATCAAACCAGGATCTAGGATTTAGTGTGTGAGCAAGGGAGAGGGAGCACTGTTGTTCTTGAGGCGTGTTTGAGTGAAGTGTTCCACCTTATCTCAAAGAGGTAAGGGACTATTTGTACCACAAGCAAATTAGAGCCATTTAGGTAGAGATTGACCTGCTCGGATGATCTGGACGAACATTCGGATGGTCTAGCCATAGTCCGAATGATCTGGCTGAAGGACCGGATGCAAGTGGAAGTAGCAGAGCTGCGAGGAGCCCGGATGATCCGGATGCCGGGCCGGATGATCCAGCTACATCCACCAAGGTTCTGTAAATATAGGGGCAAGATTACTCGGATGATCGGGGATAGGATCCGGACAAACCGGGCACAACCTGGATGATCTGGGGCACCATCCGGATGATTCAGCTTCAACCATCAGTATTCTGTGATGAAGGGCGCACATTACTCGGATGATCCAAAACAGGGTCCGGATGATCCGGATTTAGCCCGGATGATATGGGGCACCGTCCGGATGATCCAGCAAGGAGTTTGTGCAGAGAATGAGAAGGAGTAGTAGGTTTTGGCTAAGGGGTTTTGCTAGGTATTTTGGTCCTTTGTGAAGAATTACTTGTGAGAAAAAATATGAGCAAGCCTTAAACCTATACCTCGGATCCCCATTTAATAGTGCGGGATTCCTATTACTCAAGAAATATAAAAGAGCACGATGCTTCGTCTTTGTTTGCTCCTTTCCTCATTGATAATTTGCCTGAGTAATATCTTATATGATGTGATCATGATGCACATTAGAAAAACCAGAGGACTAACGACTGATACGTCTCCAACATATCTATAATTTTTTATTGTTCCATGCTATTATATTATCTGTTTTGGATGTTAATGGGCTTTATTTTACACTTTTATATTATTTTTGGGACTAACCTATTAACCGGAGGCCCAGCCCAAATTGTTGTTTTTTGCCTATTTCAGTGTTTCGCAGAAAAGGAATACCAAACGGAGTTCAAATAGAATGAAACCTTCGGGAGCGTTATTTTCGGAACAAACGTGATCTAGGGGACTTGGAGTGGACGTTGAGAAACAATCAAGGAGGCCACGAGGCAAGGGGCACGCCCTCCACCCTCGTGGGCCCCTCGTTGCTCCACTGACCTACTTCTTCCTCCTATATATATCCATATACCCCGAGAACATCCAGGAGCACAACGAAACCCTATTTCCACCACCGCAACCTTCTGTACCCAAGAGATCCCATCTTGGGGCCTTTTCCGGAGCTCCGCCGGAGGGGGCATTGATCATGGAGGGCCTGTAAATCAACTCCATGGCCCCTCCGATGATGTGTGAGTAGTTTACTTCAGACCTTCGGGTCCATAGCTAGTAGCTAGATGGCTTCTTCTCTCTCTTTGGATCTCAATACAAAGTTCTCCTCGATTCTCTTGGAGATCTATTTGATGTAATCTTCTTTTGCGGTGTGTTTGTCGATATCCGATGAATTGTGGGTTTACGATCAAGTCTATCTATGAACAATATTTGAATCTTCTCTGAATTCTTTTATGTATGATTGGTTTATCTTTGCAAGTCTCTTCAAATTATCAGTTTGGTTTGGCCTACTAGATTAATCTTTCTTGCAATGGGAGAAGTGCTTAGCTTTGGGTTCAATCTTGCGGTGCTTGATCCCAGTGACAGAAAGGGAAACGACACATATTTTATTGTTGCCATCGAGGATAAAAAGATGAGGTTTATATCATATTGCATGAGTTTATCCCTCTACATCATGTCATCTTGCTTAAGGCGTTACTCTGTTCTTATGAACTTAATACTCTAGATGCATGCTGGATAGCGCTCGATGTGTGGAGTAATAGTAGTAGATGCAGGCAGGAGTCGGTCTACTTGTCACGGACGTGATGCCTATATACATGATCATACCTAGATATTCTCATAATTATTTGCTTTTCTACCAATTGCTCGACAGTAATTTGTTCACCCACCATAATACTTATCCTATCTTGAGAGAAGCCACTAGTGAAACCTATGGCCCCCGGGTCTATTCTCCATCATACAAGTTTCCAATCTATTTTATTTTGCAATCTTTACTTTCAATCTATATCATAAAAATACCAAAAATATGTATCTTATTATCATCATCTCTATCAGATCTCACTCTTGCAAGTGTCCATGAAGGGATTGACAACCCCTTTATCGCGTTGGTTGCGAGGTTCTTATTTGTTTGTGTAGGTACGAGGTGACTCGCGTGTGGTCTCCTACTGGATTGATACCTTGGTTCTCAAAAACTGGGGGAAATACTTACGCTGCTTTACTGCATCACCCTTTCCTCTTCAAGGGAAAACAACGCAGTGCTCAAGAGGTAGCAAGAAGGATTTCTGGCGCCGTTGCCGGGGAGATCTACACGCCAAGTCAAGACATACCAAGTACCCATCACAACTCTTATCCTTAGCATTACATTATTTGCCATTTGCCTCTCATTTTCCTCTCCCCCACTTCATGAAGGAAATATGCCCTAGAGGCAATAATAAAGTTATTATTTATTTCCTTATATCATGATAAATGTTTATTATTCATGCTAGAATTGTATTAACCGGAAACATAATACATGTGTGAATACATAGACAAACAGAGTGTCACTAGTATGCCTCTACTTGACTAGCTCGTTAATCAAAGATGGTTATGTTTCCTAACCATGAACAAAGAGTTGTTATTTGATTAACGAGGTCACATCATTAGTTGAATGATCTGATTGACATGACCCATTCCATTAGCTTAGCACCCGATCGTTTAGTATGTTGCTATTGCTTTCTTCATGACTTATACATGTTCCTATAACTATGAGATTATGCAACTCCCGTTTACCGGAGGAACACTTTGGGTACTACCAAACGTCACAACGTAACTAGGTGATTATAAAGGAGTACTATAGGTGTCTCCAATGGTGGATGTTGGGTTGGCGTATTTCGAGATTAGGGTTTGTCACTCCGATTGTCGGAGAGGTATCTCTGGGCCCTCTCGGTAATACACATCACATAAGCCTTGCAAGCATAATAACTAAGATGTTAGTTATGAGATGATGTATTACGGAACGAGTAAAGAGACTTGCCAGTAACGAGATTGAACTAGGTATTGGATACCAACGATCGAATCTCGGGCAAGTAACATACCGATGACAAAGGGAACAACGTATGTTGTTATGCGGTCTGACCGATAAAGATCTTTGTAGAATATGTAGGAGCCAATATGGGAATCCAGGTCCCGCTATTGGTTATTGACCGGAGACATATCTCGGTCATGTCTACATTTTTCTCGAACCGTAGGGTCCGCGCGCTTAACGTTACGATGACAGTTATTATGAGTTTATGCATTTTGATGTACCGAAGGTTGTTCGGAGTCCCGGATGTGATTACGGACATGACGAGGAGTCTCGAAATGGTCGAGACGTAAAGATTGATATATTGGAAGCCTGTGTTTGGACACCGGAAGTGTTCCGGGTGAAATCGGGATTTTACCGGAATACCGGGAGGGTTACCGGAACCCCCCGAGAGGCAAATGGGCCTATTGGGCCTTAGTGGAAAAGAGAAAAGGGCAGCCCATAGCTGGCCGCGCCCCCCCCCCCCCCCTTCCCCAAGTCCTAGTAGGACTAGGAGAAGGGGCCGGCCCCCCTTCCTCTCCTTTCCCCCTTGGGAGTCCTAGTTGGAATAGGATTGAGGGGGGGAGTCCTACTCCCGGTAGGAGTAGGACTCCTCCCGCGCCCTCTCCCTAGCCGGCCGAACCCCTCCCCCTGCTCCTTTATATACGGGGGCAGGGGGCACCCCATAGACACACAAGTTGATCATTGTTGATCATTCCTTAGCCGTGTGCGGTGCCCCCTGCCACCAAATTCCACCTCGGTCATATCATTGTAGAGCTTAGGCGAAGCCCTGCGTCGGTAGTACATCAAGATCGTCACCACGCCATTGTGCTGACGGAACTCTTCCTCGATGCTTTGCTGGATCGGAGCCCGAGGATCGTCATCGAGCTGAACGTGTGCTAAGAACTCGGAGGTGCCGGAGTAACGGTGCTTGGATCGGTTGGATCGGGAAGAAGACGTACGACTACTTCCTCTATGTTGTGTGATCGCTTCCGCAGTCAGTCTGCGTTGGTACGTAGACAACACTCTCCCCCTCGTTGCTATGCATCACCATGATCTTGCGTGTGCGTAGGAAAATTTTCGAAATTAATACGTTCCCCAACACTTCACCCTTGCCGTTTTATTCACCCTCTTTTTCCTTCCCCTTTTCTTTTCCAGTTTGCCTCTTTTGCTTCTTTGCTTGTTTGCTTGTGTGTTGGATTGCTTGCTTGTCACGATGGCTCAAGATAATACTAAATTGTGTGACTTTTCAAATACCAACAATAATGATTTTATTAGCACTCCGATTGATCCTCTCACCGATGTTGAATCTTGTGAAATTAATACTGCTTTGCTGAATCTTGTCATGAAAGATCCGTTTTCTGGCCATCCTAGTGAAGATGCCGCTACCCATCTAAACAACTTTGTTGATTTGTGTGATCTGCAAAAGAAGAAAGATGTGGATAATGATATTGTTAAGCTTAAGCTATTTCCGTTTTCGCTTAGAGATCGTGCTAAAGCTTGGTTTTCGTCTTTGCCTAAAAATAGTATTGATTCATGGAATAAGTGCAAAGATGCTTTTATCTCTAAGTATTTTCCTCCCGCTAAGATCATCTCTCTTAGAAACGATATTATGAATTTTAAGCAACTTGATCATGAGCATGCTGCACAATCTTGGGAGAGGATGAAATTAATGATACGTAATTGCCCTACACATGGTTTGAATTTATGGATGATTATACAAAAAAATTATGCCGGATTGAATTTTGCTTCTAGAAATCTTTTAGATGCGGCGGCAGGAGGCACTTTTATGGAAATCACTTTAGGAGAAGCTACCAAACTCCTAGATAATATTATGGTTAACTATTCTCAATGGCACACAGAAAGATCTACTAGTAAAAAAGTGCATGCAATCAAAGAGATTAATGTTTTGAGTGGAAAGATGGATGAACTTATGAAATTGTTTGCTAATAAGAGTTCTCCTACTGATCCTAATGATATGCCTTTGTCTACTTTGATTGAGAATAATAATGAATCTATGGATGTGAGGTAGGAACAATTTTGGCAACAACGCATATAGAGGTAATTTTAATTCTAGGCCGTTCCCTAGTAATTCCTATAATAATTATGGTAATTCCTACAACAATTCTTATGGAAATTATAATAAGATGCACTCTGATTTTGAATCTAGTATTGAAGAATTTATTACTTCGCAAAAGAGTTTCAATGCTTTGATTGAAGAAAAATTGCTTAAGATTGATGAGTTGGCTAGGAACGTGGATAGAATTTCTCTTGATGTTGATTCTTTGAAACTTAGATCTATTCCACCTAAGCATGATATCAATGAGTCTCTCAAATCCAAGCGAATTTCCATTGATGAGTGCAAAGAAAGAACCGCTAGGATGCGTGCAAAAAGAGATTGCTTTGTGAAAGAGTGTTCTTCTAGTTTTCATGCTAATAAGGATGAAGATCTAAAAGTGAATGATGTGTCCCCCATTAAATATTTGTTTTGAAATATGAATCTTGATAATGATGGGACTAGATATGAGTCAACTTTAGTTAGAAGGCGTCCCAAAAATTCGGAGTTTTTAGATCTTGATGCAAAAATTGATAAAAGTGGGATTGAAGAGGTTAAAACTTTAGATAGCAACGAACCCACTATCTTAGATTTCAAGGAATTTAATTATGATAACTGTTCTTTGATAGATTGTATTTCCTTGCTGCAATCCGTGCTAAATTCTTCTCATGCTTATAGTCAAAATAAAGCTTTTCCTAAACATATCGTTGATGCTTTGATGCAATCTTATGAAGAAAAACTTGAGTTGGAAGTTTCTATTCCTAGAAAACTTTATGATGAGTGGGAACCTACTATTAAAATAAAAATTAAAGATCATGAATGCTATGCTTTGTGTGATTTGGGTGCTAGTGTTTCCACGATCCCAAAAACTTTGTGTGATTTGCTAGGTTTCCGTGAATTTGATGATTGTTCTTTAAACTTGGACCTTGCAGATTCCACCATTAAGAAACCTATGGGAAAGATCAATGATGCTCTTATTGTTGCAAATAGGAATTATGTGCCCATAGATTTAATTTTTCTTGATATAGATTTCTATCCTTCATGTCCTATTATTCTTGGTAGACCTTTCCTTAGAATGATTGGTGCAATTATTGATATGAAGGAAGGGAATATTAGATTCCAATTTCCGTTAAGGAAAGGCATGGAACACTTCCCTAGAAATAAAATTAAATTACCATATGAATCTATTATGGGAGCCACTTATGGATTTCCTACCAAAGATGGCAATACCTAGATCTATCCTTGCTTTTATGCCTAGCTAGGGGCGTTAAACGATAGCGCTTGTTGGGAGGCAGCCCAATTTTATTTTTGTTCCTTGCTTTCGCTCCTGTTTAGTAATAAATAATTTAACTAGACTCTGTTTTGGTTGTGTTTTTTGTGTTTAATTAGTGTTTGTGCCAAGTAGAACGGTTGGGGAGACTTGGGGAAAGTCTTTTTGATCTTGCTGTAAAAAACAGAAACTTTAGCGCTCACGAGAATTGCTGCCATTTTTTATTGGAGAGCGATATTTAGTTAATTATTTCTCAATATAATTAATAGATAAATTCCTCACGTCCAGAAATTTATTTTAGAATTTTGGGGGTTACAGAAGTTTGCGTTAGTTACAGATTACTACAGACTGTTCTGTTTCTGACAGATTCTGTTTTTTCTGTGTTGTTTGCTTATTTTGATGAATCTATGGCTAGTAAAAGAGTTTATAAACCATAGAGAAGTTTGAATACAGTAGGTTTAACACCAATATAAATAAAGAATGAGTTCATTACAGTACCTTGAAATGGTGTTTTGTTTTCTTTCGCTAACGGAGCTCGCGAGATTTTTTGTTAAGTTTTGTGTTGTGAAGTTTTCAAGTTTTGGGTAAAGATTTGATGGATTATGGAACAAGGAGTGGCAAGAGCCTAAGCTTGGGGATGCCCAAGTCACCCCATGGTAAAATCCAAGGACACCAAAAAGCATAAGCTTGGGGATGCCCAGTAAGACATCCCCTCTTTTGTCTTCGTTCATCGGTAAATTTACTTGGAGCTATATTTGTATTCGCCACATGATATGTGTTTTGCTTGGAGCGTCTTGTATGATTTGATTATTTTCTTTTTAGTTTTCCACAGTCATCCTTGCTGTACACACCTTTGGAGAGAGACACACATGAATCGGAATTTATTAGAATACTCTATGTGCTTCACTTATATCTTTTGAGCTATATAGTTTTTGCTCTAGTGCTTCACTTATATCTTTTAGAGCACGGTGGTGGTTTTATTTTATAGAAATAATTGATCTCTCATGCTTCACTTATATTATTTTGAGAGTCCTTTAGAACAACATGGCAATTTCTTTTAGGCATAATAAAAACTTTCATATAAGTGCATCGAATACTATGAGAAGTTTGATACTTGATAATTGTTTTGGGATACGGAGATGGTGATATTAGAGTCATGCTAGTTTGAGTAGTTGTGAATTTGAGAAATACTTGTGTTGAAGTTTGTGATTCTTGTAGCATGCACGTATGGTGAATCGTTATGTGATGAAGTCAGAGCATGATTTATTTATTGATTGCCTTCCTTATGAGTGGTGGTCGGGGACGAGCGATGGTCTTTTCCTACCAATCTATCCCCCCTGGGAGCATGCGGGTAGTACTTTGTTTCGATAACTAATAGATTTTTGCAATAAGTATCTGAGTTCTTTATGACTAATGTTGAGTCCATGGATTATACGCACCCTCACCCTTCCACATTTGCTAGCCTCTCTAGTACCGCGCAACTTTCGCCGGTACCATAAACCCACCATATACCTTCCTCAAAACAGCCACCATACCTACCTATTATGGCATTTCCATAGCCATTCCGAGATATGTCTCCATGCAACTTTCCACCGTTCCATTTGTTATGACACGCTTCATCATTGTCATATTGCCATGCATGATCATGTAGTGACATCGTATTTGTGGCAAATCCACCGTTCATAATTTTTTCATACATGTCACTCTGGATTCAGTGCATATCCCGGTACACCGCCGGAGGCATTCACATAGAGTCACATTTTGTTCTACGTATTGAGATGTAATTCTTGAGTTGTAAGTAAAAAGAAGTGTGATGATCATAATTATTAGAGCATTGTCCCAGTGAGGAAAGGATGATGGAGACTATGAATCCCCCACAGGTCGGGATGAGACCCCGGACGAAAAAAAAGAAAGAAAAGAGGTCAAAAGAAAAAAAAGAAGGCCCAAATAAAAAAATGAGAGAAAAAGAGAGAAGGGACGATGTTACTATCCTTTTTCCACACTTGTGTTTCAAAGTAGCACCATGATCTTCATGATAGAGAGTCTCCTATGTTGTCACTTTCATAAACTAGTGGGAATTTTACATTATAGAACTTGGCTTGTATATTCCAATGATGGGCTTCCTCAAATTGCCCTAGGTCTTCGTGAGCAAGCAAGTTGGATGCACACCCACTTAGTTTCTTTTATTGAGCTTTCATACACTTATAGCTCTAGTGCATCCGTTGCATGGCAATCCCTACTCACTCACATTGATATATATTGATGGGCATCTCCATAGCCCATTGATATGCCTAGTTGATGTGAGACTATCTTCTCCTTTTTGTCTTCTCCACAACCAGCATTCTATTCCACCTATAGTGCTATATCCATGGCTCACGCTCATATATTGCGTGAAGATTGAAAAAGTTTGAGAACATCAAAAGTAGGAAACAATTGCTTGGCTTGTCATCGGGGTTGTGCATGATTTAATATTTTGTGTGATGAAGATAGAGCATAGCCAGACTATATGATTTTGTAGGGATAACTTTCTTTGGCCATGTTATTTTGAGAAGACATGATTGCTTAGTTAGTATGCTTGAAGTATTATTATTTCTATGTCAATATTAAACTTTTATCTTGAATCTTTCAGATCTGAACATTCATGCCACAATAAAGAAAAATTACGTTGAGAAATATGTTAGGAAGCATTCCACATCAAAAATTCTATTTTTATCATTTACGTACTCGAGGATGAGCAGGAATTAAGCCTGGGGATGCTTGATACGTCTCCAACGTATCTATAATTTTGTATTGTTCCATGCTATTATATTATCTATTTTGGATGTTAATGGGCTTTATTTTACACTTTTATATTATTTTTGGGACTAACCTATTAACCGGAGGCCCAGCCCAAATTGCTGTCTTTTGCCTATTTCAGTGTTTCACAGAAAAGGAATACCAAACGGAATGAAACCTTCGGGAGCGTTATTTATGGAACAAACGTGATCCAGGGGACTTGGAGTGGACGTCAAGAAACAATCGAGGAGGCCACGAGGCAGGGGGGCGCGCCCTCCACCCTC
This sequence comes from Triticum monococcum, assembly GCA_034509565.1. NCBI lineage: Eukaryota > Viridiplantae > Streptophyta > Magnoliopsida > Poales > Poaceae > Triticum > Triticum monococcum. The sequence goes on along the minus strand of CM067846.1, from coordinate 144,435,433 downwards.
GTGGGCCCCTCGTTGCTCCACCGACCTACTTCTTCCTCCTATATATATCCATATACCCCGAGAACATCCAGGAGCACCACGAAACCCTATTTCCACCGCCGCAACCTTCTGTACCCAAGAGATCCCATCTTGGGAGTTGGAAATATGCCCTAGAGGCAATAATAAAATGGTTATTATTATATTTCCTTGTTCATGATAATTGTCTATTGTTCATGCTATAATTGTATTAACCGGAAACCGTAATACATGTGTGAATACATAGACCACAACATGTCCCTAGTAAGCCTCTAGTTGACTAGCTCGTTGATCAGTAGATGGTTATGGTTTCCTGACCATGGACATTGGATGTCATTGATAACGTGATCACATCATTAGGAGAATGATGTGATGGACAATACCCAATCTTAAGCGTAGCACAAGATCGTGAAGTTCGTTTGCTAAAGCTTTTCTAATGTCAAGTATCATTTCCTTAGACCATGAGATTGTGCAACTCCCGGATACCGTAGGAATGCTTTGGGTGTACCAAACGTCATAACGTAACTGGGTGGCTATAAAGGTGCACTACAGGTATCTCCGAAATTGTCTGTTGGATTGGCACGAATCAAGACTGGGATTTGTCACTCTGTATGACGGAGAGGTATCTCTGGGCCCACTCGGTAATGCATCATCATAATGAGCTCAATGTGACTAAGGAGTTAGCCATGGGATCATGTGTTACGGAACGAGTAAAGAGACTTGCCAGTAACAAGATTGAACGAGGTATGGGGATACCGACGATCGAATCTCGGGCAAGTAACATACCGATAGACAAAGGGAATTGTATACGGGGTTGATTGAATCCCCGACATCATGGTTCATCCGATGAGATCATCGTGGAACATGTGGAAGCCAATATGGGTATCCAGATCCCGCTATTGGTTATTGGCCAGAGAGATGTCTCGGTCATGTCTGCATGGTTCCCGAACCCGTAGGGTCTACACACTTAAGGTTCGGTGATGCTAGAGTTGTTATGGGAAATAGTATGTGGTTACCGAAGGTTGTTCGGAGTCCCAGATGAGATACCGGACATGACAAGGAGTTCCAGAATGGTCCGGAGGTGAAGATCGATATACTGGACGAAGGGTATTTGAGTCCTGAATTGTTCCGGTGGTACCGGGTGACGACCGGCGTGTCCGGAAGGGGTTTCGGAGGCCCCGACAAGCGTTGGGGGGCCTTACGGGCCAAGGGGAGGGGCACATCAGCCCACTAAGGGGCTGAGCGCCCCTCCCACCGCATCTCATGTAACCTGGAGAGGTGGGGGCGCCTCCCCTAGGGCAGCCACCCCTCCCGGCTTGGGGGGCAAGTTTCCTAGGGGTGGGGCCACCCAAACCCATCTAGGGTTTCCCCTGTGGTCGCCGCCCCTACCCTAGGGAAACCCTAGGGCGCCTCCTCCTCCCCCCTTCCCCCTATATATAGTGAGGGAGAGAGAGGGCAGCCGCACCCTTCCCCTGGCGCAGCCCCTTCCCCTCTCCTACACCTCCTCCTCCTGCGTAGCGCTTGGCGAAGCCCTGCCGGAGAACCACGAGCTCCATCACCACCATGCCGTCATGTTGTCGGAGTTCTCCCTCAACTTGTCCTCTCCCCTTGCTGGATCAAGAAGGAGGAGACGTCTCCGAGCTGTATGTGTGTTGAACACGGAGGCGCCATTGTTCGACGCTTAGATCGGAATCGACCGCGATCTGAATCGTTGTGTGTTCGACTCGACCAACCGCGTTCTTGTAATGCTTCCGCTTAGCGATCTTCAAGGGTTTGAAGATGCACTCCCTCTCTCTCGTTTCTAGTATCTCCTAGATTGATCTTGGTGACACGTAGGAAATTTTTGAATTATTGCTATGTTCCCCCAACAGTGGCATCATGAGCTAGGTCTATGCGTAATTCTATGCTTGAGTAGAACACAAAGCAGTTGTGGGCGATGATTTGTTCAATTTGATTACCATTACTAGTCTTATCTTGATCCGGCGTCATTGTGGGATGAAGCGGCCCAGACCGACCTTGCACGTACGCTTACGTGAGACTGGTTCCACCGACAGACATGCACTTGATGCATAAGGTGGCTGGCGGGTGTCTGTCTCTCCCACTTTAGTCGGATCGGATTCGATGAAAAGGGTCCTTATGAAGGGTAAATAGCAATTGGCATATCACCATTGTGGTTTTGCGTAGGTAAGAAACGTTCTTGCTAGAAACCCATAGCAGCCACGTAAAACATGCAACAACAATTAGAGGATGTCTAACTTGTTTTTGCAGGGTATGTTATGTGATGTGATATGGCCAAAAGGATGTGATGAATGATATATGTGATGTATGAGATTGATCGTGTTCTTGTAATAGGAATCACGACTTGCATGTCGATGAGTATGACAACCGGCAGGAGCCATAGGAGTTGTCTTAATTTATTTATGACCTGCATGTCAATGAAAACGCCATGTAATTACTTTACTTCATTGCTAACCATTAGCCATAGTAGTAGAAGTAATAGTTGGCGAGGCAACTTCATGAAGACACGATGATGGAGATCATGATGATGGAGATCATGGTGTCATGCCGGTGACGATGGTGTTCATGTCGCGCCTTGAAGATGGAAATCAAAGGCGCATGATGATATTGGCCATATCATGTCACTTTATGATTTGCATGTGATGTTTGTCATGTTTACATCTTATTTGCTTAGAGCGACGGTAGCATAAATAAGATGATCCCTCACTAATATTTCAAGAAAGTGTTCCCCCTAACTATGCACCGTTGCGAAGGCTCGTTGTTTCGAAGCACCACGTGATGATCGGGTGTGATAGATTCTAACGTTCGAATACAACGGGTGCAAGCTAGATTTACACATGCAAAACACTTAGGTTGACTTGACGAGCCTAGCATGTACAGACATGGCCTCGGAACACGAGATACCGAAAGGTCGAACATGAGTCGTATAGTAGATACGATCAACATGGAGATGTTCATCGTTGATGACTAGTCCGTCTCACGTGATGATCGGACACGGCCTAGTTGATTCGGATCATGTATCACTTAGATGACTAGAGGGATGTCTATCTGAGTGGGAGTTCATTGAATAATTTGATTAGATGAACTTAATTATCATGAACATGGTCTAAATTGTCTTTGCAAATTATATTGTGGATTAATAGCTCGCGCTTTAGCTCTTTGTTTTAATACGTTCCTAGAGAAAGACTAAGTTGAAAGATATTGTAAGCAATTGTGCGGACTAGGGCCGTAGTCTGAGGATTGTCCTCACTGCTACACAGAAGGCTTCTGTACTTGATGCACCGCTCGGTGTGCCAATCCCTCTGGCATCGTATGTGGATGTTGTGAACATCTGGTAGATACGTTCTGATGACTACCTGATAGTTTAGTGCGCCATGCTTTACGGCTTAGAGTCGGGGCTCCAAAAGCATTTTGAACACCATAGAACATATGAGATGTTCGAAGAGATGAAATTGGTATTTCAGGCTCATGCCCGTGTTGAGATGTTGAGACCTCTGACAAGACCTTTGCCTACAAGATGGAGGAGAATAGCTCAGCTAGTGAGCATGTGCTCAGAATATCTGGGTACTTCAATCACTTGAATCAAGTGGGAGTTAATCTTCCAGATAAGAGAGTGATTGACAAAAGTTCTCCAGTCGCTATCACCAAGCTACTAGAGTTTCGTGGTGAACTATAACATGCAAGGGAAGATAATCCTGGAGCTGTTCGTCGTGCTTAAGGCCGTAAAGGTAGAAATCAAGGAGGAGCACCAAGTGTTGATGGTTAACAAGAGCACTGGATTCAAAGAAGGGCAAGGGAAAGAAAGGAAACTTCTTGAATGGCAAGCCAGTTGCCGCCCCAGTGAAGAAACCCAAGAACCCAAACCTGAGACAAAGTGCTTCTATTAGGGGAACGGTCACTGGTAGCGGAACTGCCTCAAATACTTGGTAGATAAAAAGGCTGTCAACTTCAACAAAAGTATATTTGATATATGTGTGTTATTGATGTGTACCTTACTAGGGTATTAGATACCGGTTCAGTTGCTAATATTGGTAACTCGAAGCAAAAACTACGGAATTAACGGAGACTAGCTAAGGGCGAGGTGACGATGTGTGTTGGAAGTGTTTCCAAGGTTGATGTGATCACCATCGCATGCTCCCTCTACCTTCGGGATTAGTGTTGAACCTAGATAAATGTTGTTTGCATTGGTGTCTGCTTTGAGCACGAACATGATTAGATCATGTTTATTGCAATACGGTCATTCATTTAAGTCAGAGAATAATGGTTATTCTATTTACATGAATAATACCTTCTATGGTCATGCACCCAATGTGAATTGTTTATTGAATCCCGGTCGTAGATATACACATGTTCATAACATTGATGCCAAAAGATGTAGAGTTAATAATGATAGTACCACTTTCATGTGGCACTGTCGCTTAGGTCATATTGGTGTAAAGCGCATGAAAGAACCTCCATCCTAATGGACTTTTGAAGTCACTTTATTTTGAATCACTTGACACATGCGAACCATGCCTCTTTGGCAAGATGACTAAAACCCCGTTCTTTGGAACAATGGAACGGGCAAGTGACTTGTTGGAAATCATACATGTTGATGTGTGCGGTCCGATGAGTGTTGACGCGCGTGGTGGATATCGTTATTTTCTCACCTTCACCGGTGAATTGAATAGATATGGGTATATTTTCTTAATGAAGCATAAGTCTAAAATGTTTGAAAAGTTCAAGCAATTTCAGAGTGAAGTTGAGAATCATCGTAACAAGAAGATCAAGTTCCTTCGATCTGATCAAAGGGAAAGTATCTGAGTTATGAGTTTGGAAATCACTAAAGACAAGGTGGAATCGTTTCGCAGTTGACGCCACCTGGAACACCATAGCATGATGGTGTGTCCAAACATTGTAATCGAACCATATTGGATATGGTGTATGATGTCTCTTACCAATCTACCGCTATTTTGGGGGGTTATGCATTAAAGACAATTACATTCACTTTAAATAGGGCACCATCTAAGTCTGTGGAGACGACACCATATGAACTATGATTTGGCAAGAAACCAAAGTTGTTGTTTATTAAGGTTTGGGGCTATGATGCTTATGTAAATAGGCTTCGGTCAGAAAATCTCGAACCCAAAGCGGAAAATTGTATCTTCATAGAATACCCAAACAAGACGATTGGGTGTACCTTCTATCTCAGATCTAAGGGCAAAGTGTTTGTCTCTAAGAACAGGTCATTTCTCGAGAAAGAGTTTCTCTCGAAACAATTGAGTGGGAGGAAGATAGAACTTGATGAGGTTGCTGAACCTTCACTTCAACCAGAGAGTAGCGCATCACAGAAAGATGTTTCTGTGGCAACTACGTCAGTTGAAGAGAAAGCTAATGATGATGATCATGAAGCTTCAGATCAAATTACTATCGAACCTCATAGGTCGACAAGGGTGTGTACAACTTCTCAGTGGTAAGCTTGTCTTAAAGGTCATGTTGTTGGAAAACGATGAACCTATGAGCTATGAAGAAGCGATGGTGGGCCTGGATTCCAACAAATGGCTGGAAGCCATGAAATCCGAGATAGGATCCATGTATGAGAACAAAGTATGGACTTTGGTGGACTTGCCCGATGAATGGCAAGCCATTGAGAATAAATGGATCCTTAAGAAGAAGACAGACGCTGATGGTAATGTCACCATTTGTGAAGCTGGACTTGTCTCAAAGAAGTTTCCGACAAGTTCAAGGAGTTGACTATGATGAGACTCTCTCAATCATAGCGATGCTAAAGTCTGTTAGAACTATGTTAGTAGTTGCTGCATTTCATTTACGAAATCAGGCATATGGATGTCAAAACAAAGTTTCCTTGCCGGTTTCTGTGAGGAAAGGTTGTATGCGATACAACCAAAAGATTTTTGTCAATCCTAAGGATGCTAAAAGGTATGCAAACTCCAGCGATCCTTCTATGGACTGGAGCAAGCATCTCGGAGTTGGAACATATGCTCTGATGAGGCGATCAAAGCATTTGGGTTTATATAAAGTTTGCAAGAAACTTGTATTTGCAAGAAAGTGAGTGGGAGCACTACAACATTTCTGATAGGTATATATGGATGACATATTGTTGATCGGAAATTATGTAGAATTTCTAGAAAGCATAAAGGGTTGTTTGAATGGACTTTTTCAAAGGAAGACCTGTGTAAAACTGCTTACATGTTGGGTATCAAGATCTATAGAGATAGATCGATACGCCTGATAAGACTTTCATAGAACACATACCTTGACATGATCTTGAAGGAGTTCAAGATGGATCAGTCAAAGAAGGAGTTCTTGCCTGAGTTGTGAGGTGTGAAGTTAAGACTTGAAGCTCGACCACGACAGAAGAAAGAGAAAGGACGAAAGTCATCCCCTATGCCTTAGCCATAGGATCTATACGATATGCCATGCTGTGTACCGCAATGTGCCTTGCCACGTGTCTGGCAAGGGGGTACAAGAGTGATCCAGAGTGGATCATTGGACAGCGGTCAAAATTGTCCTTAGGAATAAGGAAATGTTTCTCGGTTATGGAGGTGATAAAGAGTTCGGCGTAAAGGGTTACGTTGATGCAAGCTTTAACACCTATCCAGATGACTTTGAGTAGCAAACCGGATACGTATAGTGGAGAAACCATTTGGAATAGCTCCAAGTGGAGCATAGTAGCAACATCTACAATATGAAATCGAGATTTGCGAAGAACACATGGATCTGAATGTTGCAGACCCGTTGACTGCACTTCTCTCAAAAGCATAACATGATCAAACCCTAGAACTCATTGAGTGTTAATCACATGGTGATGTGAACTAGATTATTGACTCTAGTAAACTCTTGGGTGTTAATCACATGGTGATGTGAACTAGATTATTGACTCTAGTAAACTCTTCGGGTGTTAGTCACATGGCAATGTGAACTATGAGTGTTAATCACATAACGATGTGAACTAGATTATTGACTCTAGTGCAAGTGGGAAACTGTTGTAAATATGCCCTAGAGGCAATAATAAAATGGTTATTATTATATTTCCTTGTTCATGATAATTGTCTATTGTTCATGCTATAATTGTATTAACCGGAAACCGTAATACATTTGTGAATACATAGACCACAACATGTCCCTAGTAAGCCTCTAGTTTACTAGCTCGTTGATCAATAGATGGTTATGGTTTCTTGTGTTAGGGAACGTAGTAATTTCAAAAAATTTCCTACGCACACGCAAGATCAAGGTGATGCATAGCAACGAGCGGGGAGAGTGTTGTCTACGTACCAACGCAGACCGACTGCGGAAGCGATCACACAACGTAGAGGAAGTAGTCGTACGTCTTCCCGATCCGACCGATCCAAGCACCGTTACTCCGGCACCTCCGAGTTCTTAGCACACGTTCAGCTCGATGACGATCCTCGGGCTCCGATCCAGCAAAGCGTCGAGGAAGAGTTCCGTCAGCACGACGGCGTGGTGACGATCTTGATGTACTACCGACGCAGGGCTTCGCCTAAGCACTACAACGGTATGATCGAGGTGGAATTTGGTGGCAGGGGGCACCGCACACGGCTAAGGAACGATCTCAAGGATCAACTTGTGTGTCTAGAGGTGTCCCCTGCCCCCGTATATAAAGGATGAGAGGGGGAGGGCTGGCCGGCCAGGAGAGGAGGCGCAGGAGAGTCCTACTCCCAATGGGAGTAGGATTCCCCCTCCAATCCTAGTCCAACTAGGATTCCCAAGTGGGAAAGGGAGAGAGGGGGGCGGCCACCTTCTCCTAGTCCTAATAGGACTAGAGAGAGGGGGGAGGCGCACAGCCCTATGTGGGCTGCCCTTTCAACTCTCCTCTAAGGCCCATGTTGGCCCATTTGGCTCCCGGGGGGTTCCGGTAACCCTCCCGGTAATCCGGTAAAATCCTGATTTCACCCGGAACACTTCCGATGTCCAAACATAGGCTTCCAATATATCAATCTTTATGTCTCGACCATTTCGAGACTCCTCGTCATGTCCCTGATCTCATCCGGGACTCCGAACTCCTTCGGTACATCAAAACTCATAAACTCATAATATAACTGTCATCGAAACCTTAAGCGTGCGGACCCTACGGTTCGAGAACAATGTAGACATAACCGAGACACGTCTCCGGTCAATAACCAATAGCGGGACCTGGATGCCCATATTGGCTCCTACATATTCTACGAAGATATTTATATGTCAGACCGCATAACAACATACGTTGTTCCTTTGTCATCAGTATGTTACTTGCCCGAGATTCGATCGTCGGTATCCAATACCTATGTAACGCCCTCGATGCGGCTATGTCTCCCACGTGTCGAGGCACGACTTAGAGACATAGGCGCATTGAAAGCAATGTCGCAAGTCAGGAATCATTACACAACCCAAGTACATATATAATATAAAGGGGGAAATAATAATAATAGTTGGCTTACACTCGCCACGTCACATCAAAGTACATAAATAACATCCATCATCCAAACACTCATGGCCCGACTACGGCGCCAAAATAGAAAAGACCCCCAACAAGCGACTAACACCCTGAATCGAACCCCGAATAGGCACCACTACTGATCATCAGGAAAAGAAACATAGTAACACTGAGAGTCCTCGTCGTACTCCCACTTCAGCACGAGCGCGCCATCCGGAGAAGTATCATCGGTCCCTGCATCTGGTGTAATAGTAATCTGTGAGCCATAAGGGACTCAGCAATCTCGCACCCTCGCGATCAAGACTATTTAAGCTTAATAGGTAGGAAAGGGGTAATGTGAGTGGAGCTGCAGCAAGCGACTAGCATATATGGTGGCTAACTTATTCGCAAAAGAGAGCGAGAAGAGAAAGCAAAGCACGAGCGGAAACTAAATAGAGCAGACTACGCAAACATAACTCCAACGCCGTGTCCACTTCCCGGACTCTGCCGAGAAGAGGCCATCACGGCAACACACGCAGTTGATTCATTTTACTTAATTAAGTTCAAGTTATCTACAACCGGACATTAACAAATTCCCATCTGCCCATAACCGCGGGCACGGCTTTCGAAAGATCAATCCCTGCAGGGGGGTCCCAACTTAGCCCATAACAAGCTCTCACGGTCAACGAAGGAATAGACCTCCACCTAGGACCCACCGATCAGACTCGGTATCCCGGTACAACAAGACGATTCGACGGGTCCAAACTAGTCCAGCAACACCGCCCGAATGCGCCGACAAATCCCGATAGGAGCTGCACATATCTCTTTCTCAGGGCACACTCAGATTGTCTTAGGTACGGGTAGGCCAGCCCAGAGTTGCCCCTGGTGGCCACCGGCAGCTGACAGTTGGACCAATACTCAGAGGAGCACTGGCCCGGGGGGGTTTAAAATAAGATGACCCTCGGGCTCCGGAAACCCAAGGGAAAGAAAAGGGAAGGTGGCAAAAGATAAAACCAATGTTGGGCATTGCTGGAAAAGCTTTAATCAAGGCAAACTATCAAGGGGTTCCCATTATAGCCCAACCGCGTAAGGGACGCAACAATCCGGGAATATAACACCGATATGACGGAAACTAGGGCGGCAAGAGTGGAACAAAACACTAGGCGAGAGGCCGAGCCTTCCACCCTTTACCAAGTATATAGATGAGTAAAGATAACATAGCAATATAATGATATCCCAACAAGTAAATAAGTGTTCCAACAAGGAACGGCTCCAATCTTCACCTGCAACTAACAACGCTATAAGAAGGGCTGAGCAAAGCGGTAACATAGCCAATCAATGGTTTGCTAGGACAGAGGTGGGTTAGAGGCTCAATCATGGCAATTGGGAGGCTGACAAGCAAGTGGTAGGCATCTTAGCATTGGCAAAGCATAAGAGCGAGCAAACTAGCATAGCAAAGATAGTAGTGATTTCAAGGGTGTGATCATCTTGCCTGCACAGTTGTCAGAATTGACTGGATCCTCAAAAGCAAACTCAACGGGCTCCTCGTTAGCGAACTCGTCTCCCGACTCTACCCAACAACACAAACAAGCAACAAGGATACAATCAACCACGTGCAAAGGCAACCACTAAGATGCAAAGATGATATGCTATGCGGGATGCGATGCGGCATGCAAAATGCAAGATATAACAGGAAATGCATGAACCTGGCCTCAACTTGGGAAACCAAGTGTGCCACTGGATAGAGGGGAAGAAATCCCCTGAAAACGATATAAAGATCATGGCAATCGGAGCTACGGTTTAGAAATGGCAAGCGTTTTACTAAACGAACCGATCTGCGATTTACAGCAAGTAGGCTCCTAAATGCAACAAAATGAACATGCTACAGCCACCCAACATGAAAACAAATTGCATGGAAGTGATGTACTCATCAAGATTAACAAATCATCATGACTGAGGCATAGGCAAATTCATCCATTAAGGGCTTCAACCAAGCATGGCAAAACTGAATAAGCAAAACAGATTTCAGACTTAGCGAAATTAACGCTAGTCTGAAATTTCAGACCACGATGCTCTCTTCGGAGCAGCAAAACAACATGAAGGAAAACCTGAACATGGCAAGTAAGAGCATGGCATGGAGCTACTCAACAAGCTTAACAAAACACCCAAAATGACCTGGGGCCAAAAGGGTTCACAAAATACTCTACCGAGCACACGAACATTGATGAAATACAATCAGCTTTCAGACTTAGTGAAAACTGGGACATGCTGAAATAATAACTCACGGAGGCATGTAAACGAGCTCGATGCTCTCACTACGGTGCAAGTCATGGCAAGGCAAGCATATATCCATTAAGAAGGCAAAAAATTCTAGCTAGACATGGCAAGAACAATGGCATAGCATGCATGGATCACTAGCAATCACTCCGGCAAAATCGCAGAAGAGTTCACGATCTGCCCAAAACAGCAACTATCCAAAAGTTGAACTCGATTGAGTCAACCTAGGGTGCTCCAACATAACAAGTAAGGACATGGATGGATTAAGCACAACAATCATAACAAAACACTCTTACTAATCATCCTCAAAAGAGGCACGGATCACTAGGAAACAAGCCGGACATATAGCATCGTGAACTAAAACGGCCCAGACTTAGTGATTTTCACTAAGTCCCTGAAATCAGGAAACTCAGGTAGCCCTCTTCGCAAGCTTGCACAAGACAACACACACATCCTAAAAATGCATTGGAGGCACCTCTGGAAAGAAGACAACATGCTTAACAATTCATCCCAAAGGGGCACAGGCATATCATGCACGGATTAAACATGGCAAAAATGACAAAAGTGCATGTTGAACTAACGGATCTGCAATTTAACTCAACATGCCTCCTTCCAACAGCATTTTGGGCAACAAGATGACCTCAAATGCAAATGATGCAATGGAATGAAATGATGTACTCGTTGAGACGAAGATTTTGACATATCATACGCCCAAATCGGAGCTACGGATGAGGAGATATGAGCGGTCAAAGTAGCAAGAAAAAATTAAACGGGGGAGGAAAAAGTCAACCGTCAGTGGATCTCAGATCTAGGGTTACTGTAGCACGCGGCGCGGCTACTGTTCACCGAGGCTCGAACCCGGCGATGGCGGCGGTGGCCGGCGACGGCGAGCCTGGCCGGCGACGGGGGAAGGCGGGGCCGGCGAGGAGGGCGCTGTGGAGGCGGGGGGCGGCGCTCGGCGAGGCCGGCGAGGCCGACGGCTGCCGCGGTGGCGCGGCGCGCCCGAGGAGGGAGGCGGCCGAGCCCCGACGCGGTGGTGCGGCGAGCTCCGGCTGGCGCCGCGGTGGCGCGGGCCAACTCCGGCCGCCGGAGTTGAAGGAGGCGGCGGCGAGGCTTCCGGGTGGCGGCGCTACAGGAACGGGCCGCGGGGGCCGGCTCCGGGCTCCCCGGGCCGTGCGGCGGCGGGACGCGCCACATGGCGCTCAACGGTTGGCGGCGGCGACTGTGTCCGGTGTGGCCGGACGTGTCCGGCGCGCCGGACGGAGGCGGATCTGGAATTTTAGGGTTTGGACGGGGAAGAGATCCGGATTTGGAGGAGGGGGTGTATATATAGGCATAAGTGGAGCTAGGAGAGTCCAAATGAGGTGCGGTTTTCGCCCACACGATCGTGATCGAACGACTGAGACGATGGAGCAGAGTTTGGTGGGTTTTGGGCCAAAATGGAGGGGTGTTGGGCTGCACACACACGAGGCCTTTTCGGTCCCTCGGTTAACCGTAGGAGTATCAAACGAAGTCCAAATGACCCGAAACTTGGCAGGCGGTCTACCGGTAGTAAACCAAGGCCGCATGGCAAGTCTCGGTCCAATCCGGAAATGTTTAATCCCCACACACGAAAGAAAGCTAGAAATGGCCACCGGAGGAGAACGAAGCGCCGGAATGCAAAACGGACAACGGGGAAAATGCTCGAATGCATGAGACGAACATGTATGCAAATGCAATGCACGTGATGACATGATATGAGATGCACGAGAAACAAAACAACACACGGAGACAAAGACCCGAACCCGAGAATTAAATATAACTTAATGCCGGAAACGGCAAGAGTCGGAGTACAATTGGGGAAGGTTACATATGGGGCGTTACAACACTCCACCACTACGAAAAGATCTCGTCTCGAGATCTAGGACTGAAAGAACTCCGGGTACTCAGAACGGAGGTGATCCTCGCGTTCCCAGGTAGCTTCACGGTCCGAGTGGTGTGACCACTTTACTTTGAGAAACTTGATTGACTTGTTGCGAGTTTTGCGTTCAGTCTCTTCAAGGATTGCAACTGGGTGCTCACGGTAGGAGAGATCTTCTTGGAGCTCAATGTCCTCGAAGTTGATGGTGCGCTCAGGCGTCTTGAAGCACTTTCGGAGTTGCGAGACGTGGAACACATCATGAACATTGGCAAAGGTTGCAGGAAGCTCGAGTTGGTAGGCGAGGTCGCCTCTCTTGCTGACGATCTTGAAAGGCCCGACGTATCTGGGGGCAAGCTTCCCTTTGATACCGAAGCGACGAGTCCCTTTCATAGGAGAGACGCGGAGGTAGACATGATCTCCGATCTCGAAAGCCAAATCACGGTGCTTGCTGTCGTAGTAGCTCTTCTGACGAGATTGGGCTGCTTTGAGGTTATCACGAATGACCTTGCACATTTCTTCTGCTTCTGTGATCAGGTCATTACCCAGCAGCTGACGTTCACCGGCTTCAGACCAGTTGAGAGGTGTACGGCACTTCCTACCATACAGAATTTCAAACGGGGCCTTGCCGGAACTTGCTTGGAAACTGTTGTTGTACGAGAATTCAGCATAAGGAAGACAATCCTCCCACTTCATGCCGAAGGAGATAACACAAGCCCTGAGCATATCTTCAAGAATCTGGTTGACACGCTCGACTTGACCGCTTGTTTGAGGATGGAAAGCAGTGCTGAAGCGAATGCTGGTGCCCATGGCCTTCTGAAAAGAATCCCAAAACTTGGAGGTAAAGATGCTGCCACGGTCTGAAGATATCACTTGAGGAATACCGTGCAGAGAGACAATGCGAGAGGTGTAGAGCTCCGCCAATTGAGCTGCAGTGATTGACTCTTTGATAGGCAAGAAATGAGCCACTTTGCTCAGCTTGTCGATGACAACGAATATAGCATCATTGCCACGCTTGGACTTAGGAAACCCAGTCACGAAGTCCATTTCAATGTGGTCAAACTTCCATTCTGGAATGGCGAGAGGTTGGAGAAGACCTGCTGGCCTTTGGTGTTCTGCTTTCACTCTTCTGCAGACATCACATTCATTCACGAATTGAGCGATCCCGCGCTTCATTCGAGTCCACCAATAAGTTTGCTTTAGGTCTTGATACATCTTCGTGCTCCCAGGGTGGATGGAGAGGAGAGAGTTGTGAGCCTCATTCATGATCACTTTACGAAGTTCACCTTTGGGCACAACAATTCGATCCTCGAAGAAGAGAGTGTCCTTGTCATCAAGTCGGTAGCACTTGTACTTGGACTGACTCTTTGCAATACCAATCTTCACCTTTTTCACCATAGCATCAAGAAGCTGGGCTTGGCGAATCTGGTCTTCCAAGGTAGGAGAAACTTGAAGGTTGGCAAGGAAACCTTGAGGAACAACTTGCAGATTAAGTTTGCGGAAGGCTTCACAAAGCTCGGGTTGATAAGGCTTGAGAATCAGACTGTTGCAATATGCTTTTCTGCTCAAAGCGTCAGCAATCACATTAGCCTTGCCTGGAGTATACTCGATACTCGGATTGTACTCTTGAATCATTTCGACCCATCGAGTCTGCCTGAGGTTGAAATTAGGCTGAGTGAAGATGTACTTGAGACTCTTGTGATCAGTGAAAATGTCCACTTTCCTTCCCAAGAGAAGATGTCTCCAAGTTAACAATGCGTGCACAACTGCCGCCAACTCAAGATCATGAGTGGGGTAGTTCTTCTCATTTGGCTTCAACTGGCGAGAGGTATAAGCAACAACTTTCTTCTCTTGCATCAGTACTGCACCGAGACCTTGGAGAGAGGCATCACAAAAGACCTCGTACGGCTTGGTTTCATCAGGCGGAGTTAGAACTGGAGCAGTGATCAATTTCTCTTTCAAAGCGTTGAAAGCAACATCACACTCCGAAGACCAAACGTACTTGACGTGCTTCTGAAGAAGATTTGAGAGAGGCTTCGCGATCTTGGAGAAGTTTTCAATGAATCTTCGACAATAACTTGCAAGACCGAGGAAGCTACGGAGTTGCTTCACATTCTGAGGAGGTTCCCAATTAACGATTGCAGACACCTTCTCAGGATCCACGGAAATGCCCTTGGCAGAGATAATATGACCAAGATAAAGAACTTCATCGAGCCAAAACTCACACTTGGAGAACTTGGCGTAGAATTGATGTTCCCTTAGCTTGTCAAGAACCAAACGCAAGTGTTTGGCATGATCTTCCTTGTTCTTCGAGAAAACCAGGATATCATCGAGATAGACCAAAACAAAGTCGTTGGTGTAGGGGTTGAAGATGAAGTTCATCATGCGAGAGAACGTCGGAGGAGCATTAGCGAGGCCAAAAGACATAACTGTGTATTCATATGACCCATAGCTTGTTCTGAACGCCGTCTTTCGAATATCTTGTTCACGAATGCGAATTTGATGATAACCCATACGGAGATCAAGCTTGGAGAATACTTGGGCACCCTTGAGTTGCTCGAACAGCTCATTAATGTTGGGAAGTGGATATTTGTTCTTGATGGTCTTCTTGTTCAATGGACGGTAATCAACACAAAGTCGGTCCGTTCCATCCTTCATCTTCACAAAAAGAACACCACAACCCCACGGAGAAGTACTAGGCTGAATGAGACCCATTCTTTCTTGCACATCGAGCTGTTTCTTCAACTCCTTCAACTCTTCGGGGCCGAGCTTGTAAGGCCGTTTGCACACCGGTTCCGTATCGGGCTCAAGTTCAATAACAAATTCAACGGGCCGGTTTGGAGGCATGCCTGGAAGTTCTTCAGGGAAGACATCTTGATACTCACAAACAACCGGAATCTGCGAAATAGCATCCAATTCACCCTTTTCATTGAGAGAGAATAACCGGATGGTATTATCCCGAGCAGCAAAAACAATGACATCTTCAGAGGAATGAGTCAGTTGAATCTGCCTGGCTGCACAATCGAGGTGAGCCTTGTGTTTAGAGAGCCAGTCCATCCCAAGAATAAGATCAATGTCGGAATCGCCAAGAACAATTGGAGAAGAAAGGAACTTGTAGTCGCCCAAAGTGATAGTAACCTCTGGAACGCAGGTGTTAGCTGTCATCTGCTTGCCCGGTGACACAATTTGCAAGGCACTTTGCAGATACTGATAATCACACTCATACTTTGATGCAAAAGGCTTGGAAATGAAGCAATGCGATGCACCTGTATCAAAAAGAACTCTCGCAGTAATATCATTAACAGGAAGGTTACCCATGATCACATCTGACGAATCCTCTGCTTGAGCTGCATTCACCATATTGACCTTGGCGTGCTTGGGATTATGCTTGACCACAGCTGTACTTGCCGATCTGACAGGAGGAGGAGGAGGAAGACGCCTCTGGTTGAAACACTTGTTGGCGTAGTGACCCTTCTGTTGGCACTTGTTGCACGTGACCTCTGAGAGCGGACGGTGGTACGGAGCACTCGATCTTGGAGCTTGAGACGAAGTCTTGTTCTGAAAGCCTAGGTTGGGTGGGTGGGATGAACCACTGCCACCTTTGCTCTTCTGCTGATACGGCTGACGGAACGGAGGAGGAGGAAGCCAATACTTCTACTGCTTGGCCACTTGAGTAGAGGACGAAGACGTAGTGTCTCTGACTCGCTTCCTGGAAGCATCACACCTGAGCTGAGCAGCCTCTTGCTTCAGTGCCATGTTGTAGAACTCATCGTATCTCAGCGGCTCGAAGAGGACAAGAGCGAGCTGAATTTCTTCACGAAGACCACCCCTGAACTGATAGATCATGCTCTTCTCATCAGGAACATCCTGCTTGGCAAAACGGGCGAGCTTCTGGAACAACTTTTTGTAGTCATAGACAGACAAAGAGCCTTGCTTCAGATTGCGGAATTCTTCACGTTTGCTTTCAGTCACACTTTGAGGAATGTGATGAGCTCGAAAATCATGACGGAAATCATCCCAAGTGATCAAACGTCCACCTCTGGAATCCCGGTACTGCTGAAACCACTCTGCGGCCTGATCCTTGAGCTGGAAAGACGCGAACTTGACGAAATCTTCAGGTCTGATGTTGCTACATTCAAAATGCTTGCCCAGATCGACTAACCAATCATCAGCATCGGTAGCCTCAACGTAGTTGCTGAACGTCTTTGGACCATTTGCGAGGAACTGATTTAGAGTTGCAAACTGGTTCTGGTTGTTGCCTTGATTCGCTTGACTGCTTTGATTCCACTCTTGGATGATTTGCATGATCAGCTGAGTATTTGCATTAGTAGCAGCCATCACAGCCTGCCATGCTTCCGGAGGAGGCGGAGGTGGCGGAGGTCTTGATTCTGGTTCTGACTGGTGCTCTTAGCGGGAGCCATCCTGAAGAGGTTGACCACCATTAGCACACAAATAGAGAAATATAGAAGGTGAATCCAACGGAATGAAAATTGCAACATAAGTCTTCACATCCGAACAAAATGAACGAATGCACTTCTCTTGAAGTGGTCACATATTCCTAAATTGCGAAGCCACGAAGAATCAGGTAGAAGAGGTACATCAACGAGGGATGGAATCAACATATGACGTCGAAGAAGAACGAATACAACAACTCGAAATAAAACCAAGGGTTGGCTTGCGGAATAAGCCGGAAAAAACACATGATAGAGATTTCATCCGAAGTGTTCGTGGTAGGACCTACACGGGCTCGACCGTACAGCACCATCATGTACAAGGCAGTGCACATGACATACGAAGCATCCCCGAGTCAGCATAGCCAAGGACTCTTTAAGACACAACGAGGCCACTGTAAAATCGACCGTGAATAGGCGAACCACTAGACGTCGAACCCCAATTTCATATCACACATCTGTTGGAAAGATATCCTAAGGCTACTTGAATTCCCACCTATGAAATTCCCGAAACTTTCCGGTTATGCAATCAGGTGTTGAGGATACAGGGGAAGCATAATATCTCACCCAAGCTAGCAAATCCTACATCCAGCTGCATCCATCCTTCAACACATAACCAAGAAACCTTCGGAAACCATCTATCTCAACCTTCGAAAAGCATCCGTTATACAAGTTATGGCGATACTCCCGAACTCCCGCCCCAGTACTGGGTGGCGTCGAGGTTATCTCACCAACGAACTGCATAAAGGAGATTTTCGATGTCGCGCACATATCTCAAGTATGCCAGAATTGCAACGATAGAATTATGATGACAACACCTCAGAGCTCAACTCCCCGGGACACTTCCACTAAACCCCTGACAGGAGGCACCAAGACAGTATTCTCATCATAAGCCATCGGAACAAAACTAAGATACTCGCGTGATCCTAAAAAAAATTAGTGAAATTTGAGAAGAGAAGAGTCAAAACTCTACGTCAGGATGCCTTACCAGAGCGATGAGGAGACTGGGAAATAAAAAGAATTCCTAAGCTCTCCGATATATAATTCCTAAGGACTCAAAACATTTTTCTAGACACAACTCGGCTGCTAAAAACGATCAAGCAATGGGGCTCCTAAGGTCGGGGAAGGCTCTGATTACCAACTTGTAACGCCCTCGATGCGGCTATGTCTCCCACATGTCGAGGCACGACTTAGAGACATAGGCGCATTGAAAGCAATGTCGCAAGTCAGGAATCATTACACAACCCAAGTACATATATAATATAAAGGGGGAAATAATAATAATAGTTGGCTTACACTCGCCACGTCACATCAAAGTACATAAATAACATCCATCATCCAAACACTCATGGCCTGACTACGGCGCCAAAATAGAAAAGACCCCCAACAAGCGACTAACACCCTGAATCGAACCCCGAATAGGCACCACTACTGATCATCAGGAAAAGAAACATAGTAACGCTGAGAGTCCTCGTCGTACTCCCACTTCAGCACGAGCGCGCCATCCGGAGAAGTATCATCGGTCCCTGCATCTGGTGTAATAGTAATCTGTGAGCCACAAGGGACTCAGCAATCTCGCACCCTCGCGATCAACACTATTTAAGCTTAATAGGTAGGAAAGGGGTAATGTGAGTGGAGCTGCAGCAAGCGACTAGCATATATGGTGGCTAACTTATTCGCAAAAGAGAGCGAGAAGAGAAAGCAAAGCACAAGCGGAAACTAAATAGAGCAGACTATGCAAACATAACTCCAACACCGTGTCCACTTCCCGGACTCTGCCGAGAAGAGGCCATCACGGCAACACACGCAGTTGATTCATTTTACTTAATTAAGTTCAAGTTATCTACAACCGGACATTAACAAATTCCCATCTGCCCATAACCGCGGGCACGGCTTTTGAAAGATCAATCCCTGCAGGGGGGGTCCCAACTTAGCCCATAACAAGCTCTCACGGTCAACGAAGGAATAGACCTCCACCCAAGACCCACCGATCAGACTCGGTATCCCGGTACAACAAGACGATTCGACAGGTCAAAACTAGTCCAGGAACACCGCCCGAATGCGCCGACAAATCCCGATAGGAGCTGCACATATCTCTTTCTCAGGGCACACTCAGATTGTCTTAGGTACGGGTAGGCCAGCCCAGAGTTGCCCCTGGTGGCCACCGGCAGCTGACAGTTGGACCAATACTCAGAGGAGCACTGGCCCGGGGGGGTTTAAAATAAGATGACCCTCGGGCTCCGGAAACCCAAGGGAAAGAAAAGGGTAGGTGGCAAAAGATAAAACCAATGTTGGGCATTGCTGGAAAAGCTTTAATCAAGGCGAACTATCAAGGGGTTCCCATTATAGCCCAACCGCGTAAGGGACGCAACAATCCGGGAACATAACACCGATATGACGGAAACTAGGGCGGCAAGAGTGGAACAAAACACTAGGCGAGAGGCCGAGCCTTCCACCCTTTACCAAGTATATAGATGAGTAAAGATAACATAGCAATATAATGATATCCCAACAAGTAAATAAGTGTTCCAACAAGGAACGGCTCCAATCTTCACCTGCAACTAACAACGCTATAAGAAGGGCTGAGCAAAGCGGTAACATAGCCAATCAATGGTTTGCTAGGACAGAGGTGGGTTAGAGGCTCAATCATGGCAATTGGGAGGCTGACAAGCAAGTGGTAGGCATCGTAGCATTGGCAAATCATAAGAGCGAGCAAACTAGCATAACAAAGATAGTAGTGATTTCAAGGGTGTGATCATCTTGCCTGCACAGTTGTCAGAATTGACTGGATCCTCAAAAGCAAACTCAACGGGCTCCTCTTTAGCGAACTCGTCTCCCGGCTCTACCCAACAACACAAACAAGCAACAAGGATACAATCAACCACGTGCAAAGGCAACCACTAAGATGCAAAGATGATATGCTATGCGGGATGCGATGCGGAATGCAAAATGCAAGATATAACAGGAAATGCATGAACCTGGCCTCAACTTGGGAAACCAAGTGTGCCACTGGATAGAGGGGAAGAAATCCCCTGAAAACGATATAAAGATCATGGCAATCGGAGCTACGGTTTAGAAATGGCAAGCGTTTTACTAAACGAACCGATCTGCGATTTACAGCAAGTAGGCTCCTAAATGCAACAAAATGAACATGCTACGGCCACCCAACATGAAAAAAAATTGCATGGCAGTGATGTACTCATCAAGCTTAACAAATCATCATGACTGAGGCATAGGCAAATTCATCCATTAAGGGCTTCAACCAAGCATGGCAAAACTGAATAAGCAAAACAGATTTCAGACTTAGCGAAATTAACGCTAGTCTGAAATTTCAGACCACGATGCTCTCTTCGGAGCAGCAAAACAACATGAAGGAAAACCTGAAGATGGCAAGTAAGAGCATGGCATGGAGCTACTCAACAAGCTTAACAAAACACCCAAAATGACCTGGGGCCAAAAGGGTTCACAAAATACTCTACCGAGCACACGAACATTGATGAAACACAATCAGCTTTCAGACTTAGTGAAAACTGGGACATGCTGAAATAATAACTCACGGAGGCATGTAAACGAGCTCGATGCTCTCACTACGGTGCAAGTCATGGCCAGGCAAGCATATATCCATTAAGAAGGCACAGCACAAAATTCTAGCTAGACATGGCAAGAACAATGGCATATCATGCATGGATCACTAGCAATCACTCCGGCAAAATCGCAAAAGAGTTCACGATCTGCCCAAAACAGCAACTATCCAAAAGTTGAGCTCGATTGAGTCAACCTAGGTTGCTCCAACATAACAAGTAAGGACATGGCTAGATTAAGCACAACAAGCATAACAAAACACTCTTACTGATCATCCTCAAAAGAGGCACGGATCACTAGGAAACAAGCCGGACATATAGCATCGTGAACTAAAACGGCCTAGACTTAGTGATTTTCACTAAGTCCCTGAAATCAGGAAACTCAGGTAGCCCTCTTCGCAAGCTTGCACAAGACAACACACACATCCTAAAAATGCATTGGAGGCACCTCTGGAAAGAAGACAACATGCTTAACAATTCATCCCAAAGGGGCACAGGCATATCATGCACGGATTAAACATGGCAAAAATGACAAAAGTGCATGTTGAACTAACGGATCTGCAATTTAACTCAACATGCCTCCTTCCAACAGCATTTTGGGCAACAAGATGACCTCAAATGCAAATTATGCAATGGAATGAAATGATGTACTCATCGAGACGAAGAGTTTGACATATCATACGCCCAAATCGGAGCTACGGATGAGGAGATATGAGCGGTCAAAGTAGCAAGAAAAAATTAAACGGGGGAGGAAAAAGTCAACCGTCAGTGGATCTCAGATCTAGGGTTACTGTAGCACGCGGCGCGGCTACTGTTCACCGAGGCTCGAACCCGGCGATGGCGGCGGTGGCCGGCGACGGCGAGCCTGGCCGGCGACGGGGGAAGGCGGGGCCGGCGAGGAGGGCGCTGTGGAGGCGGGGGGCGGCGCTCGGCGAGGCCGACGGCTGCCGCGGTGGCGCGGCGCGCCCGAGGAGGGAGGCGGCCGAGCCCCGACGCGGTGGTGCGGTGAGCTCCGGCGGGCGCCACGGTGGCGCGGGCCAACTCCGGCCGCCGGAGTTGAAGGAGGCGGCGGCGAGGCTTCCGGGTGGCGGCGCTACAGGAACGGGCCACGGGGGCCGGCTCCGGGCTCCCCGGGCCGCGCGGCGGCGGGACGCGCCACGTGGCGCTCAACGGTTGGCGGCGGCGACTGTGTCCGGTGCGGCCGGACGTGTCCGGCGCGCCGGACGGAGGCGGATCTGGAATTTTAGGGTTTGGACGGGGAAGAGATCCGGATTTGGAGGAGGGGGTGTATATATAGGCATAAGTGGAGCTAGGAGAGTCCAAATGAGGTGCGGTTTTCGCCCACACGATCGTGATCGAACGACCAAGACGATGGAGCAGAGTTTGGTGGGTTTTGGGCCAAAATGGAGGGGTGTTGGGCTGCACACACACGAGGCCTTTTCGGTCCCTCGGTTAACCGTAGGAGTATCAAACGAAGTCCAAATGACCCGAAACTTGGCAGGCGGTCTACCGGTAGTAAACCAAGGTCGCATGGCAAGTCTCGGTCCAATCCGGAAATGTTTAATCCCCACACACGAAAGAAAGCTAGAAATGGCCACCGGAGGAGAACGAAGCGCCGGAATGCAAAACGGACAATGGGGAAAATGCTCGAATGCATGAGACGAACATGTATGCAAATGCAATGCACGTGATGACATGATATGAGATGCACGAGAAACAAAACAACACACGGAGACAAAGACCCGAACCCGAGAATTAAATATAACTTAATGCCGGAAACGGCAAGAGTCGGAGTACAATTGGGGAAGGTTACATATGGGGCGTTACAACCTAGTTCAATCTCGTTACCGGCAAGTCTCTTTACTCGTTCTGTAATACATCATCTCGCAACTAACTCATTAGTTGCAATGCTTGCAAGGCTTATGTGATGTGTATTACCGAGAGGGCCCAGAGATACCTCTCCGACAATCAGAGTGACAAATCCTAATCTCGAAATACGCCAACCCAACATCTACCTTTGGAGACACCTGTAATGCTCCTTTATAATCACCCAGTTACGTTGTGACATTTGGTAGCACCCAAAGTGTTCCTCCGGCAAACGGGTGTTGCATAATCTCATAGTCATAGGAACATGTATAAGTCATGAAGAAAGCAATAGCAACATACTAAACGATCAGGTGCTAAGCTAATGGAATGGGTCATGTCAATCAGATCATTCAACTAATGATGTGACCTCGTTAATCAAATAACAACTCTTTGTTCATGGTTCGGAAACATAACCATCTTTGATTAACGAGCTAGTCAAGTAGAGGCATACTAGTGACACTATGTTTGTCTATGTATTCACACATGTATTATGTTTCCGGTTAATACAATTCTAGCATGAATAATAAACATTTATCATGATATAAGGAAATAAATAATAACTTTATTATTGCCTCTAGGGCATATTTCCTTCAGTCTCCCACTTGCACTAGAGTCAATAATCTAGTTCACATCGCCATGTGATTTAACAGCAATAGTTCACATCACCATGTGATTAACACCCATAGTTCACATCGTCATGTGACCAACACTCAAAGGGTTTACTAGAGTCAGTAATCTAGTTCACATATCTATGTGATTAACACCCAAAGAGTACTAAGGTGTGATCATGTTTTGCTTGTGAGATAATTTTAGTCAACGGGTCTGTCACATTCAGATCCGTAAGTATTTTGCAAGTTCTATGTCTACAATGCTCTACACTGAGCTACTCTAGCTTATTGCTCCCACTTTCAATATGTATCCAGATTGAGACTTTAGATTCATCTGGATCAGTGTCAAAAACTTGCATCGACGTAACCCTTTACGATGAACCTTTTTGTCACGTCCATAATCGAGAAACATATCCTTATTTCACTAAGGATAATTCTGACCGCTGTCCAGTGATCTACTCCTAGATCACTATTGTACTCCCTTGCCAAATCAATGCAGGGTATACAATAGATCTGGTATACAGCATGACATACTTTATAGAACCTATGGCCAAGGCATAGGGAATGACTTTCATTTTCTTTCTATCTTCTGCCGTGGTCGGGCTTTGAGTCTTACTCAACTTCACACCTTGTAATACAGGCAAGAACTCTTTCTTTGACTGCTCCATTTTGAACTACTTCAAAATCTTGTCAAGGTATGTACTCATTGAAAAAACTTATCAAGCGTCTTGATCTATCTCTATAGATCTTGAAGCTCAATATGTAAGCAGCTTCACCGAAGTCTTTCTTTGAAAAACTCCTTTCAAACACTCCTTTATGCTTTACAGAATAATTCTACATTATTTCCGATCAACAATATGTCATTCACATATACTTATCAGAAATGTTGTAGTGCTCCCACTCACTTTTTTGTAAATACAGGCTTCATCGCAAGTCTGTATAAAACTATATGCTTTGATCAACTTATCAAAGCGTATATTCCAACTCCGAGATGCTTGCACCAGTCCATAGATGGATCGCTGGAGCTTGCATATTTTGTTAGTACCTTTAGGATTGACAAAACCTTCTGGTTGTATCATATACAACTCTTCTTTAATAAATCTATTAAGGAATGCAGTTTTGTTTATCCATTTGCCAGATTTCATAAAATGCGGCAACTGCTAACATGATTCGGACAGACTTAAGCATAGATACGAGTGAGAAACTTTCATCGTATTCAACACCTTGAACTTGTCGAAAACCTTTTGCGACAATTCTAGCTTTGTAGATAGTAACACTACTATCAGCATCTGTCTTCCTCTTGAAGATCCATTTATTTTCTATGGCTTGCCGATCATCGGGCAAGTCAACCAAAGTCCATACTTTGTTCTCATACATGGATCCCATCTTAGATTTCATGGCCTCAAGCCATTTTGCGGAATCTGGGCTCACCATCGCTTCTTCATAGTTCGCAAGTTCATCATGGTCTAGTAACATGACTTCCAGAACAGTATTACCGTACCACTCTGGTGCGGATCTCACTCTGGTTTACCTACGAGATTTGGTAGTAACTTGATCTGAAGTTACATGATCATCATCATTAGCTTCCTCACTAATTGGTGTAGTAGTCACAGGAACAGATTTCTGTGATGAACTACTTTCCAATAAGGGAGCAGGTACAGTTACCTCGTCAAGTTCTACTTTCCTCCCACTCACTTCTTTCGAGAGAAACTCCTTCTCTAGAAAAACTCCGAATTTAGCAACAAAAGTCTTGCCTTCGGATTTGTGATAGAAGGTGTACCCAACAGTCTCCTTTGGGTATCCTATGAAGACATATTTCTCCGATTTGGGTTTGAGCTTATCAGAATGAAACCTTTTTCATATAAGCATCACAATCCCAAACTTTAAGAAACGACAGCTTAGGTTTCTTGCCAAACCATAGTTCATACAATGTCATCTCAACGGATTTAGATGGTGCCCTATTTAACGTGAATGCAACTGTCTCTAATGCATAACCCCAAAATGATAGTGGTAGATCGGTAAGAGACATCATAGATTGCACTATATCCAATAAAGTACGGTTATGACGTTCGGACACACCATTACACTGTGGTGTTCCAGGTGGCGTGAGTAGTGAAACTATTTCACATTGTTTTAACTGAAGACCAAACTCGTAACTCAAATACTTTTTTTTCACGATCAGATCGTAGAAACTTTATTTTCTTGTTACGATGATTTTCCACTTCACTCTGAAATTCTTTGAACTGTTCAAATGTTTCAGACTTATGTTTCATCAAGTAGATATCCCCATATCTGCTCAAATCATCTGTGAAGGTCAAAAAATAATGATACTTGCTGCAAGCCTTAATATTCATCGGACCACATACATCAGTATGTATGATTTCCAACAAATCTGTTGCTTGCTTCATTGTTCCGGAGAACGGCGTTTTAGTCATCTTGCCCATAAGGCATGGTTCGCAAGCATCAAGTGATTCATAATCAAGTGATTCCAAAAGCCCATCAGCATGGAGTTTCTTCATGCGCTTTACACCAAT
Source organism: Triticum monococcum (assembly GCA_034509565.1). Lineage (NCBI taxonomy): Eukaryota > Viridiplantae > Streptophyta > Magnoliopsida > Poales > Poaceae > Triticum > Triticum monococcum. Next base: position 144,409,773 of record CM067846.1, on the reverse strand, counting down.
ATGACCTAAACGGCAGTGCTATAAATAAGTTGCACTATCATTATTAACTTTGCATCTTTTGGTTTCAATATTATGATTATGTATATCACTATGATCGAGATCCAATGAACTATTTCATTGGGTGTGTAACCATATAAGGTTTTATTCATGTAAACAGAACAACAATTTATTCTTTTACTTAAATGAATAACCGTATTACAATAAACATGATCAAATCATATTCATGCTCAACGCAAACACCAAATAACACTTATTTAGGTTCAACACTAATCCCGAAAGTATAGGGAGTGTGCGATGATGATCATATCAATCTTGGAACTACTTCCAACACACATCGTCACTTCACCCTTAACTAGTCTCTGTTTATTTTGCAACTCCCGTTTCAAGTTACTAATCTTAGCAACTGAACTAGTATCAAATACTGAGGGGTTGCTATAAACACTAGTAAAGTACACATCACTAACATGTATATCAAATATACTTATGTTCACTTTGCCATCCTTCTTATCTGCCAATCACTTGGGGTAGTTCCGCTTCCAGTGACCAGTCCCTTTGCAGTAGAAACACTTAGTCTCAGGCTTAGGATCAGACTTGGGCTTCTTCACTTGAGCAGCAACTTGCTTGCTGTTCTTCTTGAAGTTCCCCTTCTTCCCTCTGCCCTTTTCTTGAAACTAGTGGTCTTGTCTACCATCAACACTTGATGTTTTTTTCGATTTCTACCTTCGTCAATTTCCGCATTACGAAGAGCTTGGGAATCATTTCCGTTATCCCTTGCATATCATAGTTCATCACGAAGTTCTACTAACTTGGTGATGGTGACTAGAGAATTCTGTCAATCACTATCTTATCTGGAAGATTAACTCCCACTTGATTCAAGCGATTGTAGTACCCAGACAATCTGAGCACATGCTCACTAGTTGAGCGATTCTCCTCCATCTTTTAGCTATAGAACTTGTTGGAGACTTCATATCTCTCAACTCAGGTATTTGCTTGAAATATTAGCTTCAACTCCTGGAACATCTCATATGGTCCATGACGTTCAAAACGTCTTTGAAGTCCCGATTCTAAGCCGTTAAGCATGGTGCACTTAAACTATCAAGTAGTCATCATATTGAGCTAGCCAAACGTTCATAACATCTGCATCTGCTCCTGCAATAGGTCTGTCACCTAGCGGTGCATCAAGGACATAATTCTTCTGTGCAGCAATGAGGATAAACCTCAGATCACAGATCCAATCCGCATCATTGCTACTAACATCTTTCAACACAATTTTTTCTAGGAACATATCAAAATAAACACAGGGAAACAACAACGCGAGCTATTGATCTACAACATAATTTGCAAAATACTACCAGGACTAAGTTCATGATAAATTTAAGTTCAATTAATCATATTACTTAAGAACTCCCACTTAGATAGACATCCCTCTAATCCTCTAAGTGATCACGTGATCCAAATCAACTAAACCATAACCAATCATCACGTGAGATGGAGTAGTTTTCAATGGTGAACATCGTTATGTTGATCATATCTACTATATGATTCACGCTCGACCTTTCGGTCTCTGTGTTCTGAGGCCATATCTGTATATGCTTGGCTCGTCAAGTATAACCTGAGTATTCCGCGTGTGCAACTGTTTTGCACCCGTTGTATTTGAACGTAGAGCTTATCACACCCGATCATCACGTGGTGTCTGGGCACGACGAACTTTGGCAACGGTGCATACTCAGGGAGAACACTTCTTGATAATTTAGTGAGAGATCATCTTATAATGCTACCGTCAATCAAAGCAAGATAAGATGCATAAAAGGATAAACATCACATGCAATCAATATAAGTGATATGATATGGCCATCATCATCTTGTGCTTGTGATCTCCATCTCCGAAGCACCGTCATGATCACCATCGTCACCGGCGCGACACCTTGATCTCCATCGTAGCATCGTTGTCGTCTCGCCAATCTTATGCTTCCACGACTATCACTACCGTTTAGTAATAAAGTAAAGCATTACATCGCGATTGCATTGCATACAATAAAGCGACAACCATATGGCTCCTGCAAGTTGCCGATAACTTGGTTACAAAACATGATCATCTCATACAATAAAATCAGCATCATGCCTTGACCATATCACATCACAACATGCCCTGCAAAAACAAGTTAGACGTCCTCTACTTTGTTGTTGCAAGTTTTACGTGGCTGCTACGGGCTTAAGTAAGAACTCATCTCACCTACGCATCAAAACCACAACGATAGTTCGTCAAATAGACTCTGTTTTAACCTTCTCAAGGACCGGGCGTAGCCACACTCGGTTCAACTAAAGTTGGAGAGACAGTCGCCCGCAAGCCATCTATGTGCAAAGCACGTCGAGGGAACCGGTCTCGCGTAAGCGTACGCGTAAGGTTGGTCCGGGTTGTCTCGTCCAACAATACCGCCGAACCAAAGTATGACATGCTGGTAGGCAGTATGACTTGTATCGCCCACAACTCACTTGTGTTCTACTCGTGCAAATAACATCAAACCATAAAACCTAGGCTCGGATGCCACTGTTAGGGAACGTAGTAATTTCAAAAAATTTCCTACGCACACGCAAGATCATGGTGATGCATAGCAACGAGTGGGGAGAGTGTTGTCTACGTACCAACGCAGACCGACTGCGGAAGCGATCACACAACGTAGAGGAAGTAGTCGTACGTCTTCCCGATCCGACCGATCCAAGCACCGTTACTCCGGCACCTCCGAGTTCTTAGCACACGTTCAGCTCGATGACGATCCTCGGGCTCCGATCCAGCAAAGCGTCGAGGAAGAGTTCCGTCAGCACGACGGCGTGGTGACGATCTTGATGTACTACCGACGCAGGGCTTCGCCTAAGCACTACAACGGTATGATCGAGGTGGAATTTGGTGGCAGGGGGCACCGCACACGGCTAAGGAACGATCTCAAGGATCAACTTGTGTGTCTAGAGGTGTCCCCTGCCCCCGTATATAAAGGATGAGAGGGGGAGGGCTGGCCGGCCAGGAGAGGAGGCGCAGGAGAGTCCTACTCCCACTTGGAGTAGGATTCCCCCTCCAACCCTAGTCCAACTAGGATTCCCAAGTGGGAAAGGGAGAGAGGGGGCCGGCCACCTTCTCCTAGTCCTAATAGGACTAGAGAGAGGGGGAGGCGCACAGCCCTATGTGGGCTGCCCTTTCAACTTTCCACTAAGGCCCATGTTGGCCCATTTGGCTCCCGGGGGGTTCCGGTAACCCTCCCGGTAATCCGGTAAAATCCCGATTTCACCCGGAACACTTCTGATGTCCAAACATAGGCTTCCAATATATCAATCTTTATGTCTCGACCATTTAGAGACTCCTCGTCATGTCCCTAATCTCATTCGGGACTCCGAACTCCTTCGGTACATCAAAACTCATAAACTCATAATATAACTGTCATCGAAACCTTAAGCGTGCGGACCCTACGGTTCGAGAACAATGTAGACATGACCGAGACATGTCTCCGGTCAATAACCAATAGCGGGACCTGGATGCCCATATTGGCTCCTACATATTCTACGAAGATCTTTATCGGTCAGACCGCATAACAACATACGTTGTTCCTTTGTCATTGGTATGTTACTTGCCCGAGATTCGATCGTCGGTATCCAATACCTAGTTCAATCTCGTTACCGGCAAGTCTCTTTACTCGTTCTGTAATACATCATCTCGCAACTAACTCATTAGTTGCAATGCTTGCAAGGCTTATGTGATGTGTATTACCGAGAGGGCCCAGAGATACCTCTCCGACAATCGGAGTGACAAATCCTAATCTCGAAATACGCCAACCCAACATCTACCTTTGGAGACACCTGTAATGCTCCTTTATAATCACCCAGTTACGTTGTGACGTTTGGTGGCACCCAAAGTGTTCCTCCGGCAAACGGGAGTTGCATAATCTCATAGTCATAGGAACATGTATAAGTCATGAAGAAAGCAATAGCAACATACTAAACGATCGGGTGCTAAGCTAATGGAATGGGTCATGTCAATCAGATCATTCAACTAATGATGTGACCTCGTTAATCAAATAACAACTCTTTGTTCATGGTTAGGAAACATAACCATCTTTGATTAACGAGCTAGTCAAGTAGAGGCATACTAGTGACACTCTGTTTGTCTATGTATTCACACATGTATTATGTTTCCGGTTAATACAATTCTAGCATGAATAATAAACATTTATCATGATATAAGGAAATAAATAATAACTTTATTATTGCCTCTAGGGCATATTTCCTTCATCTTGACCATGGACATTGGATGTCATCGATAATGGGATCACATCATTAGGAGAATGATGTGATGGACAAGACCCAATCTTAAGCGTAGCACAAGATCGTGAAGTTCGTTTGCTAAAGCTTTTCTAATGTCAAGTATCATTTCCTTAGACCATGAGATTGTGCAACTCCTGGATACCATAGGAATGCTTTGGGTGTACCAAACGTCACAGCGTAACTGGGTGGCTATAAAGGGGCACTACAGGTATGTCCGAAATTGTCTGTTGGGTTGGCACGAATCGAGACTAGAATTTGTCACTCCGTATGACGGAGAGGTATCTCTGGGCCCACTTGGTAATGCATCATCATAATGAGCTCAATGTGACTAAGGAGTTAGCCACGGGATCATGCGTTACGGAACGAGTAAAGAGACTTGCAAGTAACAAGATTGAACGAGGTATGGGGATACCGACGATCGAATCTCGGGAAAGTAACATACCGATAGACAAAGGGAATTGTATACGGGGTTGATTGAATCCCCGACATCGTGGTTCATCCGATGAGATCATCATGGAACATGTAGGAGCCAATATGGGTATCCAGATCCTGCTATTGGTTATTGGCCGGAGAGATGTCTCGGTCATGTCTGCATGGTTCCCGAACCCGTAGGGTCTACACACTTAAGGTTCGGTGATGCTAGAGTTGTTATGGGATTTAGTATGTGGTTACCGAAGGTTGTTCAGAGTCCCGGATGAGATCCCGAACATGATGAGGAGTTCCGGAATGGTCCGGAGGTGAAGATCGATATATTGGACAAAGGGTAATGGAGTCGGGAATTGTTCCGGGGGTACCGGATGACGACCAGCGTGTCCGAAAGGGGTTTCGGAGGCCCCGGCAAGCGTTGGGGGGCCATATGGGCCAAGGGGAGGGGGCACATCGGCCCACTAAGGGGCTGAGCGCCACTCCCACCCCATCTCATGTAACCTGGAGAGGTGGGGGCGCCACCCCTCCCGGCTTGGGGGGGGGGGTTCCTAGGGGTGGGGGCGCCCAAACCCATCTAGGGTTCCCCCTGTGGCCGCCGCCCCTACCCTAAGGAAACCCTAGAGCGCCTCCTCCTCCCCCCTTCCCCCTATATATAGTGAGGGAGAGAGAGGGCAGCCGCACCCTTCCCCTGGCGCAGCCCCTTCCCCTCTCCTACACCTCCTCCTCCTCCGTAGCGCTTGGCGAAGCCCTGTCGGAGAACCATGAGCTCCATCACCACCACGCCGTCGTGTTGTCAGAGTTCTCCCTCAACTTCTCCTCTCCCCTTGCTGGATCAAGAAGGAGGAGACATCTCCGGGCTATACGTGTGTTGAACGCGGAGGCGCCGTTGTTCGGCGCTTAGATCAGAATCGACCGCGATCTGAATTGATGTGTGTACGACTCCACCAACCGCGTTCTTGTAACGCTTCCGCTTAGCGTTCTTCAAGGGTATGAAGATGCACTCCCTCTCTCTCGTTGCTAGTATCTCCTAGATTGATCTTAGTGACACGTAGGAAAATTTTGAATTATTGCTACGTTCCCCAACATTAAGGCCTTTTCCGGAGCTCCGCCGGAGGGGGCATTGATCACGGAGGGCCTCTACATCAACTCCATGGCCCCTCCGATTATGTGTGAGTAGTTTACTTCAGACCTTCGGGTCCATAGCTAGTAGCTAGATGGCTTCTTCTCTCTCTTTGGATCTCAATACAAAGTTCTCCTCGATTCCCTTGGAGATCTATGATGACCCACAAGTATAGGGGATCTATCGTAGTCCTTTCGATGAGTAAGAGTGTCGAACCCAACGAGGGCAGAAGGAAATGATAAGCGGTTTCCAGCAAGGTATTCTCTGCAAGTACTAAAATAAGTGGTAATAGATAGTTTTGTGATAAGATAATTTGTAACGAGCAACAAGTAACAAGAGTAAATAAGGTGCAACAAGGTGGCCCAATCCCTTTTGTAGCAAAGGACAAGCCTGGACAAACTCTTATATGATGTAAAGCGCTCCTGAGGACACATGGGAATATCGTCAAGCTAGTTTTCATCACGTTCATATGATTCGCGTTCGGTACTTTGATAATTTCGTATGTGGGTGGACCGGTGCTTGGGTGATGCCCTTACTTGGACAAGCATCCCACTTATGATCAGCCTCTATTGCAAGCATCTGCAAATACAATAAAAGTATTAAGGTAAACCTAACCATAGCATGAAACATATGGATCCAAATCATCCCCTTACGAAGCAACGCATAAACTAGGGTTTAAGCTTATGTCACTCTAGCAACCCATCATCTACTTATTACTTCCCAATGCCTTCCTCTATGCCCAAATAATGGTGAAGTGTCATGTAGTCGATGTTCACATAACACCACTAGAGGAGAGACAACATACATCTCATCAAAATATCGAACGAATACCAAATTCACATGACTACTAATAGCAAGACTTCTCCCATGTCCTCAGGAACAAAAGTAACAACTCACAAAGCATAAACATGTTCATAATCAGAGGGGTATTGATATGCATATAGGATCTGAGCATATGATCTTCCACCAAATAAACCAACTAGCATCAACTACAAAGAGTAATTAACACTACTAGCAACCTACTAGCACCAATCCCGGACTTGGAGACAAGAATTGGATACAAGAGATGAACTAGGGCTTTGAGATGAGATGGTGCTGATGAAGATGTTGATGGAGATTGCCCTCTCCCGATGAGAGGAGCGTTGGTGATGACGATGGCGATGATTTCCCCCTCTGGGAGGGAAGTTTCCCCGGCAGAACAGCTCCGCCAGAGCCCTAGATTGGTTCCGCCAAGGTTCCGCCTCGTGGCGGCGGAGTTTCGTCCGAGAAGATGGCTTATGATTTTTTTTCTCATCGAAAGACTCCATATAATTGAAGATGGCCACCGGAGGGCCACCAGGGGGGCCACGAGGTAGGGGGGCGCGTCCAAGGGGGTAGGGCGCGCCCCCCGCCCTCGTGGGCAGGGTGTGGCCCCCCTGGTGAGGTTCTTGCTCTCAGTATTTTTTATATATTTGGAAAACATCTTCCGTGAAGTTTCAGGACTTTTGGAGCTGTGCAGAATAGGTCTCTAATATTTGCTCCTTTTCCAGCCCAGAATCCCAGCTGCCGGCATTCTCCCTCTTTATGAAAACCTTATAAAATAAGAGAGAATAGGCATAAGTATTGTGACATAATGTGTAATAACAGCCCATAATGCAATAAATATTGATATAAGAGCATGATGCAAAATGGACGTATCAACTCCCCCAAGCTTAGACCTCGCTTTTCCTCAAGCGAAAATCCGAAATCGAAAAATATGTCCACATGTTTAGAGATAGAGGTGTCGATAAAAATAAAATAAAATACGGACATGAGGGCATCATGATCATTCTTAGAACAACAACTTACATAATTCTTTGTCATATAATATCTAATGCTAGAGTAATAATTCAATCACAACATCAAGTATGAATCGTAAACTTCATTGAAAACTAACAAACTATAATCTCAGTCATTGAAGCAATTGCAATTTATCATAACATAGGAAAGAGTCAATGTATAAGAGCTTTTCAGCAAGTCCACATACTCAACTATCATATAATAATTCACAATTGCTGACACTCACGCAATACTTATGGGTATGGAGTTTTAATCGGACACACAGAAAGATAGGGGCTTATAGTTTTGCCTCCCAACATTTCACCTCAAGGGTAATGTCAACAGTAATAGTTCATGAAAACTCACATCCAATTAGCCATATATACCAGGATCTTTCCAACATATTGTGCTTGCCAAAGGAAAAAATGTAAAAAGGAAGGGTGAAGATCACCATGACTCTTATGCAATGTAGGAGATAAAAGTAAAAGATAGGCCCTTCGCAGAGGGAAGCAGAGGTTGTCATGCGCTTTTATAGTTGGATGCACAAAATCTTAATGCGAAAGAACATCACTTTATATTGCCACTTGTGATATGGACCTTTATTATGTAGTCTGTCGCTTTTATGACTTCCATATCACACGCTCGTATAAATCTTATTTCCTCCACACCAACCAATCATACATATTTAGAGAGCAATTTTTATTGCTTGCACCGATGACAACTTACTTGATGGATCTTACTCAACCCATAGGTACATATGGTGGACTCTTATGGCAAGACTGGTTTAAGGGTATTTGGAAGCACAAGTAGTATCTCTACTTGGTGCAATGAATTTGGCTAGCATGAGGGGGAAAGGCAAGCTCATCGTGTTGGAAGATCCAAGACAATATAATTTATCTCATATGTAAGAAAACATAACCCATTACGTTGTCTTCCTTGTCCAATGTCAACTCTTTAGCATGTCATATTTTAATGAGTGCTCACAATCATAAAAGATGTCCAAGATAGTATATTTATATGTGAAGACCTCTATTTCTTTACTACTTCCTATTAATTGCAACGATGACCAAAACTGTGTTTGTCAACCCTCAATAACTTTTATTCATCACACTCTTTCTATGTGAGCTCATTACTCTCCATAAGACTTACATGATCTCTTTATTTCTTTCTCTTTTCTTTTATTCACTTAGGATCATGGAAAAATAATCAAGCCCTTGACTCAACACTAATCTTTATTATATAGCTCACGGACTCGATTACATAGAAGGATAATAAAGCAAAACTCACAGCTAGATCATACTAAGAACTTTTATTCTACTAGATCAAGATATTACCAAAAGGATCAAACTAAGAAAAACGGTAAAGATAAAAGTGATGGTGATACGATACCGGGGCACTCCCCCAAGCTTGGCAGTTGCCAAGTGGAGTGCCCATACCCATGTGATTATGTCTGCTTTGTTGGTGAAGAAGGTGGGGATGTTGATGATGGATAGTCGCACATCGAGCGTAGGAGGTCTTCTAACTTGCGGATAATGCCCTTGATTGCGATGATATGCTCCTTCAACAAAATATTTTCACGTGTGAGATACTTATTTTGTATACGAGCTAACTCAATCATCTTAAAAGCTTCAATTTTTGTTGGGGTAAGAAGATTGTGATCCAGTTGAAGGGTGTCTTCTGTTGCCGGAACTTGGTCCTCCATGGCCTTCTTGATCCCTTCATCCTTGTTGATCTCCATGGGTTCTTCTCTCTTCAGCTCTATCTTCATTAGCCAAGCATCATTGCCCTCATGGTTGGAGGATGAGGGAGATGACATAGTGTCTGGCCTTGACAACCCTGACACAAAACAGCTCGAAACAAAGAGAGGAGATTTTTGCGTGATACGGGAGTCAAAACTCCCGGGAGATTATATAATGAATTTTTACCGACCAAAATACGTGTCGTGTACGAAAACAGAGTCCGGAGAGCACACGAGGTGCCCACGAGGTAGGGGGCGCGCCCTCCACCCTCGTGGAGCCCTCGTGTCCTTCCTGGACTGCTGCTTATTTTTCTATTTTTCTAAATATTCCAAAACGGAGAAATATTTCCTTAAAAACTGTTTTGGAGTCAGTTTACTTACCGTACCACATACCTATTCCTTTTCGGAGTCTGAAACGTTCCGAAAAGTGTCCCTTATGTATTCCTCCGGGGTTACGATTTCAATAACATTGGTTTCAACATTTATGGGATTACCTGAGATATAATGTTTGATTCTTTGACCGTTCACCACCTTCGATTTGTGCCTTCGAAGTTGTTGATTTTTATGGCACCGGAACGGCAGACCTCCTCGATAACGTAAGGACCTTCCCATTTAGAGAGAAGTTTTCCTGCAAAAAATCTTAAACGAGAGTTGTATAGCAATACATAATCACCTACATTAAACTCACACTTTTGTATCCTTTTGTCATGCCATCTTTTAACTTTTTCTTTAAACAACTTGGCATTTTCGTAGGCTTGGGTTCTCCATTCATCAAGTGAGATAATATCAAATAACCTCTTCTCACTGGCAAGTTTAAAATCGTAATTAAGTTCTTTAATAGCCCAATAAGCCTTGTGTTCTAGTTCGAGAGGTAAGTGACATGCTTTTCCATAGACCATTTTATATACAGACATACCCATAGGATTTTTATATGCAGTTCTATAGGCCCATAATGCATCATCAAGTTTTTTGGACCAATTCTTTCTAGACCTATTAACAGTCTTTTGCAAAATTAATTTGAGTTCTCTATTACTCAATTCTACTTGACCACTAGACTGAGGGTGATAAGGAGATGCAATTCTATGATTAACATCATATTTAGCAAGCATTTTACGGAAAGCACCATGAATAAAATGTGAACCACCATCAGTCATTAAATATCTAGGGACTCCAAACCTTGGAAAAATAACTTCTTTAAGCATTTTAATAGAAGTGTTATGATCAGCACTACTAGTTGAAATAGCTTCTACCCACTTAGTAACGTAATCAACAGCAACTAAAATATGTGTATAACCATTAGAGGAAGGAAAAGGTCCCATATAGTCAAAGCCCCAAACATCAAATGGTTCAATAACAAGTGAATAATTCATAGGCATTTCTTGACGTCTACTAATATTACCAATTCTTTGACATTCATCACAAGATAAGACAAACTTACGGGCATACTTGAAGATAGTAGGCCAATAAAAACCAGATTGTAGTACCTTATGTGCAGTCCTATCTCCAGCATGGTGCCCTCCATAAGCTTCGGAGTGACACTTGCGTAGGATCTATTCCTGTTCATGCTCAGGTACACAACGTCTAATAACACCATCTACTCCTTCTTTATAAAGATGTGGGTCATCCCAAAAGTAATGCCTCAAATCATAGAAGAACTTTTTCTTTTGCTGGTATGTGAAACTAGGTGGTATAAACTTAGCAACAATGTAATTAGCATAATCAGCATACCATGGAGCAGTATGAGAAGCATTTATGACATTTAATTGCTCATCAGGAAAGCTATCATCAATAGGTAGTGGGTCATCAAGCACATTTTCTAACCTAGACAAGTTGTCTGCAACGGGGTTCTCAACTCCTTTTCTATCAACAATATGCAAATCAAATTCTTGTAGCAAGAGAACCCATCTAATAAGTCTAGGTTTAGCATCTTTCTTTTCCATAAGATATTTAATAGCAGCATGATCAGTGTGAATAGTTACTTTAGAATCAACAATATAAGATCTAAACTTATCACAAGCAAATACAACTGCTAAGAATTCTTTTCAGTAGTAGCATAGTTTCTTTGAGCATTGTCTAGAGTTTTACTAGCATATTGAATAACATTTAGTTTCTTATCAACTCTTTGTCCTAGAACAGCACCTACAGCATAATCACTAGCATCACACATAATCTCAAAGGGTAAATTCCAATCAGGTGGCTGAACAATAGGTGCAGAGATCAATGCTTTTTAAGTATTTCAAATGCTTCTACACAATCATCATCAAAGACAAATGGTATATCTTTTTGTAATAAATTAGTCAGAGGCCGAGAAATTTTTGAGAAGTCCTTAATGAACCTCCTATAAAAACCGGCATGACCAAGGAAACTTCTTATACCTTTGATATCCTTGGGACATGGCATCTTTTCAATAGCATCAACCTTGGCTTTATCAACTTCAATACCTCTTTCAGAAACTTTATGCCCCAAGACAATACCTTCATTAACCATAAAGTGGCACTTTTCCCAATTTAAGACAAGATTAGTTTCTTCACATCTCTGCAAAACTCGATCAAGGTTGCTCAAGCAATCATCAAAATAAGATCCATAGACGGAAAAGTCGTCCATGAAAACCTCACAAATCTTTTCACAAAAGTCAGAGAATATAGCCATCATGCATCTTTGGAAGGTAGCAGGTGCATTACATAAACCAAAAGGCATACGTCTATAAGCAAAAGTACCAAAAGGGCATGTAAAAGTAGTCTTTGATTGATCTTTGGCTGACACAGGTATTTGAGAGAAACCAGAATAACCATCTAGAAAGCAAAAATGTGTATGTTTTGATAATCATTCTAGCATTTGATTGATAAAAGATAAGGGGTAATGATCTTTTTAGTAGCCTTATTTAATTTTTGGAAATCAATTACCATTCTATAACCTGTAATAATTCTTTGAGGAATCAATTCATCTTTATCATTAGGAACAACAGTAATACCTCCCTTCTTAGGGACACAATGGACAGGGCTTACCCACTAACTATCAGCAATGGGATAAATTATACCTGCCTCAAGGAGCTTTAGTATCTCCTTTCTTACCACTTCTTTCATTTTAGGATTCAGTCGGGTTGATGATCACGAACTGGTTTAGCATCTTCTTCCAAATTAATTTTATGTTGACATAGAGTGGGACTAATGCCCTTAAGATCATCAAGAGTATACCCAATAGCAGCACAGTGCTTCTTCAGAGTTTTCAATAATCTCTTTTCTTCATGCTCTGAAAGGTTAGCACTAATAATAACAGGATATATCTTTTTCTCATCAAGATAAGCATATTTAAGAGTATCAGGTAACGGTTTAAGCTCAAACAGGGGATCACCCTTGGGTGGAGGAGGATCTCCTAGGATTTCAACAGGTAAATTGTTTTTCAGAATAGGTTCATGTTTAAAGAATACTTCATCTAATTCCCTTCTTTCATTCATAAATGTATCATTTTCATGGTCTAGCAAGTATTGTTCTAAAGGATCACTAGGAGGTACGGCAATAGAAGCAAGACCAATAATTTCATCCTTACTAGGTAATTCTTCTTCACGGTGTTGTCTAGTAAATTTAGAAAAATGAAATTCATGAGTCATATCATCTAAACCGATAGTAACAACATCTCTTTTGCAACCTATGGTAGCATTAACAGTATTTAAGAAGGGTCTACCAAATATAATGGGACAAAAGCTATCTTGTGGGGAACCAAGAACAAGAAAATCAGCAGGATATTTAGTTTTCCTACACAAGACTTCAACATCTCTAACAATTCTCATTGGTGAAATAGTATCTCTATTGGCAAGTTTAATTGTGACATCAATATCTTCCATCTCAGCAGGTGCAATACCATGCATAACTTCTTGGTATAAGGAATAAGGTATTGCACTAGCACTAGCACCCATATCACATAAGCCATGATAACAATGATCTCCTATTTTAACAGAAATAACAGGCATGCCTACCACAGGTCTAGGTTTATCTTTATCATGGGGTTTAGCAATTCTAGCAGTTTCATTACAGAAATAAATAACATGCCCATCTATATTATCAGACAAAAGATCTTTAACAATAGCAATATTAGGTTCAACTTTAACTTGCTCAGGAGGTGTATATGTTTTAATATTGCTTTTACGAACTACAGTTGAAGCTTTAGCATGATCCTTTATCCTAACAGGGAAAGGTGGTTTCTCAACATAAGAAGTAGGAGCAATAGGATCATTATAAGTGATAGTCTTTTCTTCAACTTTAATAGGTGCAGCTACTTTTACTTCTATGGGAGGATGATATTTAAACCACTTCTCCTTGGGGAGATCAACGTAAGTAGCAAAAGATTCACAGAAAGAAGCTACTATCTCAGAGTCAAGTCCATATTTAGTGCTAAATTTACGAAAAATATCGGTATCCATAAAAGATTTAACACAATCAAAACTAGGTGTCATACCTGACTCCTTACCATTGTTGAGGTCCCAATCTTCAGAGTTGCGTTTAATTCTTTCCAATAAATCCCATTTGAATTCAATAGTCTTCATCATAAAAGAGCCAGCACAAGAAGTATCAAGCATGGTACGATTGTTACCAGAAAGCCGAGCATAAAATTTTTGAATAATCATTTCTCTTGAGAGCTCATGATTGGGGCATGAATATAACATTGACTTAAGCCTCCCCCAAGCTTGAGTGATGCTTTCTCCTTCGCGAGGCCAAAAATTATATATATAATTGCGATCACGATGAACAAGATGCATATGATAAAACTTCTGATGAAATTCCAGTTTCAATCGTTTGTAATTCCAAGACCTCGTATCATCACATAGCCTATACCATGTCGATGCATCTCCCCTCAAAGGTAAGGGGAAGACCTTCTTATTAACAACATCTCCGGGTACACCTGCAGGCTTAAATAATCCACATATATCAAATGTTCATCAGGATGTTTTGTTCCATCTCCTAGAAAAGGATTAGCTAGCAGTTTTTCTATCATACCCGAAGGAACTTAAAAGCAAGCATTTTCATTTTCATTTTCAGTAGGTTCAGTTGGTTGAGGAGCAACTCTTTGCTCTACTGGTCGGGGTGAAGATACCCTGAACAAGCCCCTCAGAGGATTACCTTCCATGGTAACAAGTGACAGTAAATTTCAGCACACTATATATATTTTTCCTTACCAAATTCCACCTACCAAAGGCGCTTCACTCCCCAGCAACGGCGCCAGAAAAGAGTCTTGATGACCCACAAGAATAGGGGATATATCATAGTCATTTCGATAAGTAAGAGTGTCGAACCCAACGAGGAGCAGAAGGAAATGATAAGCGGTTTCCAGCAAGGTATTCTCTGCAAGTACTGAAATAAGTGGTAACAGATAGTTTTGTGATAAGATAATTTGTAACAAGTAACAAAAATAAATAAGGTGCAGCAAGGTGGCCCAGTCCCTTTTATAGCAAAGGACAAGCCTGGACAAACTCTTATATGATGTAAAGCGCTCTCGAGGACACATGGGAATATCGTCAAGCTAGTTTTCATCACGTTCATATGATTTGCGTTCGGTACTTTGATAATTTGGTATGTGGGTGGACCGGTGCTTGGGTGCTGCCCTTACTTGGACAAGCATCCCACTTATGATTAACCTCTATTGCAAGCATCCGCAAATACAACAAAAGTATTAAGGTAAACCTAACCATAGCATGAAACATATGGATCCAAATCAGCCCCTTACGAAGCAACACATAAACTAGGGTTTAAGCTTCTGTCACTCTAGCAACCCATCATCTACTTATTACTTCCCAATGCCTTCCTCTAGGCCCAAATAATGGTGAAGTGTCATGTAGTCGACGTTCACATAACACCACTAGAGGAGAGACAACATACATCTCATCAAAATATCAAACGAATACCAAATTCACATGACTACTAATAGCAAGACTTCTCCCATGTCCTCAGGAACAAAAGTAACTACTCACAAAGAATAAACAATTTCATAATCAGAGGGGTATTGATATGCATATAGGATCTGAACATATGATCTTCCACCAAATAAACCAACTAGCATCAACTATAAAGAGTAATTAACACTACTAGCAACCTACTAGCACCAATCCCGGACTTGGAGACAAGAATTGGATACAAGAGATGAACTAGGGTTTTGAGATGAGATGGTGCTGATGAAGATGTGGATGGAGATTGCACTCTCCCGGTGAGAGGAGCGTTGGTGATGACGATGGCGATGATTTCCCCCTCCGGGAGGGAAGTTTCCCTGGCAGAACAGCTCCGCCAGAGCCCTAGATTGGTTCCGCCAAGGTTCCGCCTCGTGGCAGCGGAGTTTCATCCGAGAAGATGGCTTATGATTTTTTCCCATCGAAAGACTCCATATAGCAGAAGATGGCCACCGGAGGGCCACCAGGGGGCCCACGAGGTAGGGGGCGCGCCCCCACCCTCGTGGGCAGGGTGTGGCCCCCCTGGTGAGGTTCTTGCTCTCAGTATTTTTTATATATTTGGAAAACATCTTCCATGAAGTTTCAGGACTTTTGGAGCTGTGCAGAATAGCTCTCTAATATTTTTCTCCTTTTCCAGCCCAGAATCCCAGCTGTCGGCATTCTCCCTCTTTATGTAAACCTTGTAAAATAAGAGAGAATAGGCATAAGTATTATGACATAATGTGTAATAACAGCCCATAATGCAATAAATATTGATATAAGAGCATGATGCAAAATGGACGTATCAATCTATTCGATGTAATCTTCTTTTGCGGTGTGTTTGTCGAGGTCCGATGAATTGTGGGTTTATGATCAAGTCTATCTATGAACAATATTTGAATCTTCTCTGAATTCTTTTATGTGTGATTGGTTTATCTTTGCAAGTCTCTTCGAATTATCAGTTTGGTTTGGCCTACTAGATTGATCTTTCTTGCAATGGGAGAAGTGCTTAGCTTTGGGTTCAATCTTGCGGTGCTCGATCCCACTGACAAAAAGGGAAACGAAACATATTGTATTGTTGCCATCGAGGATAAAAATATGGGGTTTATACCATACTGCATGAGTTTATCCCTCTACATCATGTCATCTTGCTTAAGGCGTTACTCTGTTCTTATGAACTTAATACTCTAGATGCATGCTGAATAGCGGTCAGTGTGTGGAGTAATGGTAGTAGATGCAGGCAGGAGTCGGTCTACTTGTCATGGACATGATGCCTATATGCATGATCATACCTAGATATTCTCGTAATTATTCGCTTTTCTATCAATTGCTCGACAGTAATTTGTTCACCCACCGTAATGCTTATGCTATCTTGAGAGAAGCCACAAGTGAAACCTATGGCCCCCGAGTCTATTCTCCATCATACAAGTTTCCAATCTATTTTATTTTGCAATCTTTACTTTCAATCTATATCATAAAAATACCAAAAATATTTATCTTATTATTATCATCTCTATCAGATCTCACTCTTGCAAGTGGCCGTGAAGGGAGTGACAACCCCTTTATCGCGTTGGTTGCGAGGTTCTTATTTGTTTGTGTAGGTACGAGGTGACTCGCGCGTGGTCTCCTACTGGATTGATACCTTGGTTCTCAAAAACTGAGGGAAATACTTACGCTGCTTTACTGCATCACCCTTTCCTCTTCAAGGGAAAACCAACGCAGTGCTCAAGAGGTAGCAACGACCTATGTATATACTTAGCAAACACGGTTAGTCACCTATATGTAAATTTGTCATCAATATCAAAAATATTCTTTAAGAACAAGATTGCACTTTCAACATCCTTGTTTTCAGGCCTTTCCAAAGCAGTTCACTGATGATTGCCTCTCAAACCACATGTATGGTCAGGAGGCGAGAAAGGTATTCATACAAAACTCACGGTTTAATATTGAAGTGTTCCTGAAGAGGACAAATGATGGACGGTCAATCATCCACAGGCACTAGCATAAAGTTGCACAGACCTTCAACATCAATGAAGGCTCAATATTTTCCTTCCGCTTCAGCAGTTTTCCAGATGAGATTCATCTGTCTATGTACCGTCTATGATGCTAATTTCGAAAGGTTATAGATGTTACATGTGAAACTTGGTGCTGGTGCAGTTGTGTAATGGGGTAGCTGAGTGCTGAAGCTATATGATGATGTACTCTGATGTATTTCAATTATGAAATCCTGCTTCCTTAATATGAAAATGACATATATTGTGTGCTTAATATGAAATGTCAATTAATTTAATAAATGGATTATTAATAATAGGACAATTGGCTTGCTAATTGGGGTTTTCTATTGCAAACGGTTATTGAGAAAACACCGTGGGCGATGGCTGCAGGCAACGCACACAGTTTCTAGGAATAAACCGTGTTGGATCAATGAACAATCACACACGACATCCTCCTGGAAACTGTTTGTGTTAGGCCACCTTGCACAAATGTTTACCACATAAAAAGTGTGTGTGATAGATAGCATTTTCCACACAGTTTCTTCTACACATCGTGTGTGATGCATTCAATAACTCAAACGATAAAATTGTTAATATCGTGTGCAATGACAACGCTATCACAAACTATTTAGTGGGAAAAATTGTGTGTGATGTACCTGCGAACGGAAACATTTTCCTCTGAGTGTCTATGTGGGGTGTATATACAAAGGGAAACGTACTTCTTGGATTAACTGTGTGGGATGTACATACTAACGGAAGTGTATTCCTTGGATTGACTATGTGGCACTGGTACAGCGGCGTGCTAAACAAATGGTTTTAAACCCCTTTCCGCGACAGCCTTTGGAACCGTCGCCAACTGAGTGTGGGTGATAGGGGGGTCCCTCCCACACGACCCAGAAATCGTCGGGGATAGGACCTCGTGGGACCCAGGCTAGGGCTGTGTGTGATCGGGCGAGGCATGGAAACCCATTCATTTCCGTAGGTATGTACATCCCACACTGTGAATCCCAGAAATCATTTCCGTAGGTACGTACATCCCACACGGTGAATCCCAGAAATCATTTCCGTATGTATGTACATCCCACACGGCGAATCCCAGAAATCATTTTCGTAGGTATGTTCATCCCAGACGGTGAATCCCAGAAATCATTTCCGTAGGTATGTACATCCCACACGATGAATCCCAGAAAATCATTTCCGTAGGTATGTACATCCCACATAGTTCTTTGTATGGAAACGTGTGTGCAAGGTGGCCTAACGCAAACAATTCGTTGCCGGAAGCCGTGTGTGATTGTTAGTTGATCGAACACGCCTACTTTCTAGAAACCGTGTGGGTTGTTTGAGTTCATCGCCCACGGTGCTGTCTGGGTAACCGTTTGCAATAGAAAACCCCAATAAGCAAGGTAATTAGCCTATTATTGATAATCCATGTACTAATCAAACTGATATTTCTTATAAAACACGCCAGATATTTCATATCCCTATAGAAGCAACCAAGATTTCATAATCGAATTACATCAGATAGCTTCGGCACTCAGTTACGCCATTACACAACAGCACCAAGTCTCACATGCAGCATCAAAAACCTTTAGAAAGTAGCATCATACACGGTAAATAGACAGATGAATCTCATCTGGGAAACTGCAGAAGCGGAAGGCAAATATTGAGCCTTCAGTAATGTTGAATGTCCTTGCAACTTTAGGCCAGTGGCTATGGATAATTTCCCGCCCAACCATCGCCCTCTTCAGCAAGACTTCAATATTGTACCGTGGGTGTTGAATGAATACCTTCCTCGCCTCTTGACCATGCAGGTGCTTTGAGAGGTAATCATCGGTGAACTGCTTTGAAAAGTACTGAAAACAAAGCTATGCATAAATCGCTATTGTAAATTTTGAAATGGCGCAAGGGGTAAAAACAAGGTAAAAGAGTTGGTACCATCCTATAGTTGACTGTTGTCTTCTTAAGTGTGCAAACAAAGATCTTGTTGTTATTCGTCACAAGTTTCTTTATCCTAACAATATTTCTGAGTTTCTTGACTTGACTGATATTCATGGACATCTCATTTCCCCATATGCAAAATGGGTCAAACAGTGGGTCTAAGCCTCTGACAGCAGGACCTACATGTGCAAGACCAAATTGTAAGAAACCTAAATATTAGAATGATTCCTGCAAC
Organism: Triticum monococcum; assembly: GCA_034509565.1. Taxonomy (NCBI): domain Eukaryota; kingdom Viridiplantae; phylum Streptophyta; class Magnoliopsida; order Poales; family Poaceae; genus Triticum; species Triticum monococcum. Next base: position 144,390,300 of record CM067846.1, on the reverse strand, counting down.
TGCATAATAATGTGCTATTAGCCAAAGGACCCTCCTTGAACAAACCTCGATGGTAAACCGCAGTGTCTCCCATTGTTTCCCTGCAACACACATAAGGAAGATCTTGATCAGGTTAACTGAGAGTTGCCATACTATCAGTAGAATATGTATTGAGTACAGCCAAATTCGATTGGTGTCACATGCATAACAATACAAAATTGTACCCACAGCAAATGAAAATCAAATTGCAGAACTGAACTAAACAATTAAATGGATAGCAAACCAAATGAACCAAAATAGTTAACTGAGCATGAAGTTGCAGAATAGAAACATGTACTAGAAGATAAGACAGTTAACAAAACAAAGAATGCTTGAGAACAGTACTACGAAATGTAGCAATTGTTGGACCAAAGTGTTAACTGAACATTACATTTTAGAGGACCAAAGTGTTAAATGAACATTAGATTTCAGAGGACCAAACTGTTAACTAAACATCAGATTGCATATTAACATTACAGAGGACAAATCACTAGAAGGCACTGGTGGTGGCCTCAAGAAAACATCACGAACTGTATTTTAAAGTAGACAACCGCGCAGCGGTGTCGACGGTGGCCTCGAAGATGAGGTGCTCCTCCAAGATCTAGTGGTCGACACGCATGTTAGCCATAGCGACCTCGTTCGCGCATGCGGTCACATGCTACTCAGCTCCATGTTATACTGCGTGTAAAATGGCTATGAGCGGCGCTTAATTGGAGGAGGGGGGTGATTTCGATGGAAGGTGTCGCTCCATCAGTCGGGGCATGTGGGATGGGAAAGGAGGAGGATGGTGTGGGTGGGTGTGGATTACCTGACCATATCGACGAGGCCGCGCAGCAAGAAGAAGGGTCAGCGGTGAGGAGGCCGCGTAGCAAGAAGAAGGGTCACCGGCTAGGAGGCGACGCTACAAGAAGAAGGGTCGCCGGCGAGGAGGCGGCGCTGCAAGAAGAAGGGTAGCCGGCGAGGCGGTGGCGCTGCAAGAAGAAGGGTCGCCGGCGAGGAGGCGGCACTACAAGAAGAAGGGTAGCCGGCGAGGAGGCGGCGCTGCAAGAAGAAGGGTCGCCGGCGAGAAGGCTGAGCTGCCAGTAAGCAGCAGTGAAGGTTTGAACTTGGAAAGCAAGGAGGAACAGTGGAAATGTGGCTTTTGGTAGGAGGGAGGGGCGGGGAGATAGATATTTCCGCGGTGGCAAAAGAATTTCGCTCGGTGCCGCGAGAAACTGGCGCGCAAGTGTGGTTCAAGCGGGGGTGGTGGACTGTAGACGACGAAGCTTCCTGCGTAAGCCAGACAAGACGGTGCGCCAAGATATTTTATATCGCATCCCACACGATTCTTTCTAGTAAACTTTCTGTGGTATACCTAATTTTTTCATTATGTTTTGAAAGACAAAATGGTGTTACGGAGGAAAAGGATGGTGTTTGAATTGCTAGAACATTTACGTACAGTGAACATGCAACTAGTACATGAGTGTCGTGTTTAATAAATTTGGAATTATTCTGGGTCGTTTGGCATTTTTATGCATTAATTGAGTTTCTAGGAATTTAATGTGCATAATTCAAATTTGAACTACAAGCACATACTCCAATGCACCAAAGTTTGCTGAAAAATCACATGTGTTTCTTTGGGTGAATCTATAGGTCCCATGCAAGAAATGGGAATAAAATTCAAACATCTGGATGTCGTGGCTCAGCCGGAATGATTGAGAAACTTGGTTTTTTAATTCTTGTAAATCCAAAACACGGCTGAAAATCATGAGACTTGGCATGGTGTCATGACATGGCACCAACATGTTGTAGTAATTTTTTTGGCCGAATTGGGACAAGCTTTGGTATAAGCTTCTTCCAAACCGGAGCTTCCCTCAAGAAGGCTCGTGGTTCCGAGAGGGAACGTGTCACCTCCGTGTGCGAAACGACATACGTACACTGCCTTATCCCGCCTTAATTTTTTTACATAGGCAGATTATACCAAATAGAAGTATCGTGCTAAATTTTGGAATTATTCCGTGTTCGTTTGACCTTTTTTATACATTAATTGAGTTTCTAGGCATTTAATGTGCATAATTCGAATTTGAACTACAAGCATGTGCTCCGGTGCACCATAGTTGTTTAAAAAATCACATGTGTGTCCTTGGATGAATTTCTAGGTCCCATGCAAGAGATGGGAGTGGAATTCAAACATCTGGGCATCGTGGCTCGGCCGGAAAGATTGAGAAACTTGGTTTTTTTAATTTCTGTAATTCCAAAACACGCCTGAAAATCGTGAAACTTGGCATGGTCTCATGACATGGCACGAACATGCTACGGTAATTTTTTTGGCCGAATTGGGACAAGCTTTGGTGTAAGCTTCTTGCAAACCGGAGCTTCCCTCAAGAAGGCTCGTGGTTCTGAGAGGGAACGTGTCACCTCCGTGTGCGAAACGACATAGGTACACTGCCTTCTCCTGCCTTAATTTTTTGCACATCCAGATTAGACCAAATAGAAGTATCGTGCTAAATTTTGGAATTATTCCGGACTCGTTTCGCCTTTTTTATACATTAATTGAGTTTCTGGGATTTAATGTGCATAATTCAAATTCGAACTACAAACACAGGCTCCAGTGCACCAAAGTTGTTTGAAAAATCACATGTGTGTCCTCGGGTAAATTTCTAGGTCCCATGCAAGAGATTGGAGTGAAATTCAAACATCTGCGCATCGTGGCTCGGCCGGAAAGATTGAGAAACTTGGTTTTTTAATTCCTGTAATTCCAAAACACGCCTGAAAATCATGAAACTTGGCATGGTCTCATGACATGGCATAAACATGCTGCGGTAATTTTTTTGGTCGAATTGGGACAAGCTTTGGTGTAAGCTTCTTGCAAACTGGAGCTTCCCTCAAGAAGACTCGTGGTTCTGAGAGGGAATGTGTCACCTCCATGTGCGAAACGACATAGGTACACTGCCTTCTCCCGCCTTAATTTTTTTTGCACATCTAGATTAGACCAAATAGAAGTACGTGCTAAATTTTGGAATTATTCCGGACTCGTTTCGCCTTTTTTATACATTAATTGAGTTTCTAGGCATTAAATGTGCATAATTCAAATTCGAACTACAAGGATAGGCTCTAGTGCACCAAAGTTGTTTGAAAAATCACATGTGTGTCCTCGGGTGAATTTCTAGGTCCCATGTAAGAGATTGGAGTGAAATTCAAACATCTTCGCATCATGGCTCCGCCGGAAAGATTGAGAAACTTGGTTTTTTAATTCCTGTAATTCCAAAACACGCCAGAAAATCATAAAACTTGGCATGGTGTCATGACATGGCACCAACATGCTGTAGTAATTTTTTTGGCTGAATTGGGATAAGCTTTGATGTAAACTTCTTGCAAACTAGAGCTTCCCTTGAGAAGGCTCGTGGTTCTCAGAGGGAACGTGTCACCTCCGTGTGCGAAACAACATACGTACACTGCCTTCTCCCGCCTTATTTTTTTACACAGCCAGATTAGACCAAATAGAAGTATCGTGCTAAATTTTGGAATTATTCTGGGCACATTTCGCCTTTTTATACATTAATTGAGTTTCTGGGCATTTAATGTGCATAATTCAAATTTGAACTACAAGCACATGCTCGAGTGCACCAAAGTTGTTTGAAAAATCACATGTGTGTCCTTGGGTGAATTTCTAGGTCGCATGCAAGAGATGGGAGTGAAATTCAAACATGTGGGCGTCGTGGCTCGGTCGGAAAGATTGAGAAACTTGGTTTTATAATTCATGTAATTTCAAAACACGTCTGAAAATCATGAAACTTGGCATGGTGTCATGACATGGCACCAACATGCTGCGGTAATATTTTTGGGCCGAATTGGGACAAGCTTTGGTGTAATCTTCTTCCAAACCGGAGCTTCCCTCAAGAAGGATCGTGGTTCCGAGAGGGAACGTGTCACCTCCGTGTGCGAAATGACATACGTACATTGCTTTCTCCCGCCTTATATTTTTACAAGCCAGATTAGACCAAATAGAAGTACCGTGCTAAATTTTGGAATTATTTTGGGCTCGTTTCGCCTTTTTTATACATTATAATTGAGTTTCTGGGCATTTAATGTGTATAATTCAAATTTGAACTACAAGCACATGCTCCAATGCACCAAAGTTGTTTGAAAAATCACATGTGTGTCCTTGGGTGAATTTCTAGGTCCCATGCAAGAGATGGGAGTGAAATTCAAACACCTGGGCATCGTGGCTCGGCCGGAAATATTGAGAAACTTGGTTTTTTTTTAATTCCTATAATTCCAAAGCACGCCTGAAAATCATGAAACTTGGCATGGTGTCATGACATGGCACCAACATGCTGCGGTAATATTTTTGGCCGAATTGGGACAAGTTTTGGTGTAAGCTTCTTGCAAACCGGAGCTTCCCTCAAGAAGGCTCGTGTTTCCGAGAGGGAACGTGTCACCTCCGTGTGCGAAACGACATACGTACACTGCCTTCTCCCGCCTTATTTTTTATACAAAGCCAGGTTAGACCAAATAGAAGTAACGTGCTAAATTTTGGAATTATTCCGGGTTTGTTTGGCCTTTTTATACATTAATTGAGTTTCTGGGCATTTAATGTGCATAATTCAAATTTGAACTACAAGCACATGCTCGAGTACACCAAAATTGTTTGAAAAATCACATGTGTGTCCTTGGGTGAATTTCTATGTCCCATGCAAGAGATGTGAGTGAAATTCAAACATCTGGGCGTCGTGGCTCGGCCGAGAAGATTGAGAAACTTGGTTTTTTAATTCCTGTAATTCCAAAACATGCCTGAAAATCATGAAACTTGGCATGGTCTCATGACATGGCACCAACATGTTGTGCTAATTTTTTTGTCCGATTTGTGAAGGCCCACACATTAACAATCAACAAAGTCATTTTGGAACAAGTGTTGTCACGTTACAAATCAGAAACATGAGTATTATTGAAACCGTGGGCGTTCGACTTACCAATTACGTGCGGCCACGCGTCCCTTTTTTTATTGGCTAGGAGGTATCGTGCGGGGTAGCTATTTGAGTACGGGAGGCGTGCGATCAGACCCCTGCGCATGCTCATCGGGAGGAGAGCCCTTTGACCGCTACCTGTCGCGCACCTCCCTCCCAACGTATCCATTAATGGCGCTCGAGCACCTGTTCTACGGCGTGGCTATGTCTCACTGGATGGAGATTTAAGAGAGAAAAATAAAAATCTGAAAAGAAAGTTTTGCACGGATCTTGATGTAAGATCCGACGGACCTATATAGCATCGACTGCGACTTATAACAAGCATGCTGAATATAAGAACAATGACAGTGGATAATAATTGTCTTACATATTTAGAAACATAATTTAAAAAGCCACATGCGGCAACGCCCGAAATACACGAGGACAAAAGAAGAAGGAAGACAATGATCTGGCTCGCTGATCTCTACTTTCTTGATGCATTGCTGCAGGCCGCGAGAACTAGTCTCCGCAGCGAGTGACGACGAGCTCTTTCTTGTCCTCAAGATGCTGCTTGAGAGCATCCACGGATTCCTCCACCAGCCTTCTGCGCTCGATGCGCAGCTTGTTATTCTCGTCCATAAGTTTCTCGACGATGACGCCGGTCCTCTTCAACAAGGCAGTGGTCTGCTCCTGCTGCTCCGCACTTCTGACGATCTTCGCCCTCAGCAGGTCGCGCTTGGCCCGGAGCTTCGCATTGCTCTCATTTAGTTGCCGGATGACGTCGGTAGACTGTTCAGACGAGGCTTGCAAGTCATCCTGCAACCTCGCCCACCTGGAGATCTGATGCATCTGCCTATGGACGAGGGCACACATGCGCCTGCAAGAGTCCTCGCCTGCCCGCGAGGCATTTTCCCAGACCGCGGCGGCAAGGGAGGACATCTCTGGTACATTCGCGGCGCGGTGGGACATCTCTTCTGCTTTCGCGGCGCGACCGGACCAGTCTGCTGCATCGACGGCGCGGCGAGTCCTCCGTGCTGCTTCGGCGGCGCGGCGGGACCTCTCTGCTACTACGGCCGTGCGGCGGGACATGTTGGCTGCTATCGCGGCGAGGCGGGACATCTCTCGTGCTCCCGCTTCCAGGCTCGCCTCTCCCTGGTCGCAATATCTCGACCCAGAACTCACGCTGGCCATGGCGGAAGCAAGGGAACGATGATGAATGACTTTTTTGTTCTTGACTTTTTGTGGATGAGGAGTTGAGGAGGAATGTGCAGTCATCTTGGAGTAGTAGTATTTATAACCGCATAGTAATACGCTCCTAAGTGGGAAACCGTTTAGGTTTTGATCGGTGCGAACAGGTTTGCAATTTGGAATGTGACGGGACGCATGCTCAAAATTTACTGACGGTTATAAGTGCGGCACTATTCTCGGAAGGCGTAACGTGGGCACATACGCCTTCTCGGCCGCGTACGTGGCGTTTGCACCATAGGGTGCACCGCAATATGCAATGTCGGCACACATCTTTTAATTAGAATGGGTATGCCCGTCTAGCGCACACACGTTGATCTATCTAACTGTTTCAGTTTGTTGTGGCTAATCGCAAACAGTTCATCCATGTGAAGTGTATGCCATGAATCGCAGACACTTTGATCTGGCTTACCCATTTCTGTTCTGTTGTCTAATCGCAAACAGTTAATCCTTCTGAAGCGTATGCCCTCAATCACACGCACCTTGATCTGGCTGACCGTTTATTTTGTGTTGCCTAATCACAAACAGTTCATCCGAGTCAACCGTATGATGTATATCGCACACACCTTCATTTGGCTGCCCGTTTCTTTTGTGTTACCTAATCACAAACAGTTCATCCGAGTGAACCGTATGCTCTATATCGCACACGTCTTCATCAGGCTGCCCATTTCTTTTGTTCCACCTCATCGCAAACAGTTCATTGGACTGAACCGTATGCTCTGGATCGCACACGCAACTAAAATCTGAACCGTGTTTGATGCATCCTCCATCGCAAACGTTTTTACCTTTTTTGACGGTTTTCATACAGCACCGTTTGCGATTATTACATCGCACACAGTTTCTCGAAGGGTCTTTGATCGTAGTGTCGCGTTAGCAGCATCCTGCAGTAGTGTGGAATGTACATACGAACGGAAACATTTAGCCGGGACTGACTGTGTGGGATGTACGTACGACCGAAAACGATTTGGCATGTATAATTGTATTTTTTAGCACAACTGTATGTATAACCGTATTTGATCACTCGCCCGTCGCACATGACCTCACTTTGCCGAGCGTGTGTGACTGGAGGGCCTATCCCCGGCGGTTTCTGGATCGTGTGGGAAGGACCACCCTATCGCGGTCACTCACTTGACGACGGTTCAAAATGCCGTCGTGGAAAGGGGTTAAAAACTGTTTGTATAGCACCTTGTTGTACCAGTGGTTGATCATGATAATGTGCTAGAGAAACAACTTTGGGATGATGCGCTTTTGCAACCAGTAGAGCTATCTAGAGCAATTAATCCTTGCAAGAATGTATTTGAGAAGAGGAATGTTGCAGCAGGAAATTTGGTTCTTGCATTCATTAAACACATGTTTAGCATGATGTCTGGTGGCTATGAAGAGTTGTGCATGAACAATTTTCTGACAGTTAGAAGCAAGTTAAACATATATTTTACCCCTAAAGATGTTGAGTTGGAAAGGAAGGGAAGGAGAATTTGGTTGGTGAGGAATTAGAAGAAGATATCAGTGCTGCCAAGGTATTAGAAGATGATAATGAAGACATATTTTTAGATGACCGTGAAGAGGAATTTAGCTATGCATCTAACTAAAGTGTTGATCAAATTTGCGATGCGTCCATAATGTATCTATATTTTCTTGATTGTTTTGGGCTACTATATTATCATTTTTATATACTTTATATGCCATTTTATATACATTTTATGGACTAACCTATTAACTCGGTGCCCAGTGCCAGCTCCTGTTTTCTGCATGTTTTTAGTTTTCTAGAAAAACCATATCAAACGAAGTCCAAACACGACAAAAAAAAATTGATGATTTTTTCTGGAAAAAAAAGAGTCCCTGGAAGCTTCAGGAGGAGGCCAGAAGATGCACGAGGGAGCCACAAGGCAGGGCGCGCCCAAGTGCCTTGTTAGCCCCTTCTGCCTCCATTTGACCTAATTCTAGTGCTATAAATTCACATATATCCAGAAACCCCCAGGAGAGGCCCCAAAACAATTATTCCACCGCTGCAAGCCTCTGTTCCGAAGCGATCCCATCTGGAGCCTCCGTCGGTACTCCGCCGGAGGGAGAGACCATTGGGGGGGGCAATCCTCATTAACCTTGCTGCCTCCATGATGATGTGTGAGTGGTTCCCATAGAACCTACAAGTCCATAGCAATAGCTAGATGACTCTCTCTCTCTCTCTTGATCTTCAATACAATGATCTCATCTGAGATCAATCCGATGTAAACTTTTGCGGTGCATTTATTGGGATCAGATGAATTGTGGGTTATGACTAGATTATTCATTGAAATTTTTTGAGTCTTCTCTCAGATTTATTTATGTGTAATTTTATAGCTATGTATGCTTTCCGGTGTATGAGTTTTATTGGCCAAGTTGATGATTAGATCTCGAGAGGAAGTGGTGCATAGTAATAGGTTCAATCTTGCAGAGTCCTTACTCTATGACAGGAGGAGTTGCAATGCACGTATTTGTATTGTTGCTACTAAGGGTAAACAACGTGTTTGAACATATTGCATGTTCTTATTCTGTCTACATTATGTCATATTGCTTAAAGTGTTACTCTGTTTGTCATGCATTTAATACTTTGAGATGCATGCTGGATAATGGTCTTATGTGGAGTAATAGTAGTAGATGTCAGTAAGTTTAGCGATGTACTTGTTACAGATGTAATGCATATATATTAATTATGCCATGGATGATCATCATAACTATGCGCTTTCTATCAATTGTCCGACAGTAATTTGTTTACCCATCGATGTTATTTATGAGATGCCTCTAGTGAATGTTATGCCCCGTGGTCCATTCACTTCATATTAAAACAAATCTTATGATTCCTCAGTGTTTTCTTCTACTTCTATTTATTATATCTACCACTACCAGATTTGATACTTGCAACTGGCAAGAATAAGAGGGGAGTGACACCCCCTTGCCTTTGTCGGGTGCAAGCATTTGTTTGTGTGTGTGTGTGTGTGCATGTATTATCAAAGTCATTTGTGTGCCGTCTCCTATTTGTTCCATAAATCTTGGTTCTTAACTCAGAGAAATTGTGTTTCTCTAATTGTTAGAGAAACTATGTAACTAGAATTATTGACTATGTAACTGGATGTGCCTAGATTATTGACTAGGTTTATAGCCATTGGTGTTAGAGAAACTATGTAACTAGATTATTGACTCTAGTGAAAGTGGAAGTCTATTGGAAGTATGCCCTAAAGGCAATAATATTGTATTATTATATTTTTGTGTTCATAATTAAGAGTTTATATTCTACGTTATACCTGTTATGATCCTGGAACATGGGATTCAGTGGAAAACTCATATGCACATGTAGAATGATAAGCGGTAAAACAAGATTCCTAGTTTTGCCTCTAAGACTAGCTCAAGTGTTGTTGGTGGTCACATTTTTCGGATCTTAGGATATCGTTAAGTGTAACGATAGTCCTAAAACAACATTCAGAATATGGCATTGGAAGAACGATCATATTCAATCCACCCAAACTTGTTTGTTATACTTTGAGATGATATTGTCACGAGTCAATTGTTATAACACTGAGTGTTAGCATGTGTTTTAGTTTCTTAGACCATGAGAGAGTGTTAGCATGTGTTTTAGTTCCTTAGACCATGAGAGAGTGTTAGCATGTGTTTTAGTTCCTGGCCATGAGAGTATCGTAGTCACTTCTTACCGTACGATGAGCTTTGGGGCTGCTCAAATATCATCTGTAACATGGTGATCATAACGACAACTTAGAGGTTCATCGGAAAGTTTGACAAGGGACCCGATAGCTCAAGAGTGGAATTTGCTCCTCCGAGATGAAGATATTCTTAGGGCCTCGGTGTGTAACAACATCCATCATTGTCTGACTAGACATAGGTGACTATGTCACGAGGATGCCAGAACATGTCAAAGATAAAGAAGAACGAAACCGGTAACAAGGAGACGGTATAGTGAGCACATGTATGACTCAAGAGGATATCGACTCATCTCACCACAGGTTTTGTAAAGTATCATGAAGCAACGGGTTTTGCAGCGTCCCGGGCGGAGGCAAGGAAGCAGGTTAATGGGTGAGGGGATTGTCAGCGTTGTTGCAAATCAACAGGGCTTAGAGAGATGGTTGTGGCGGCGACAAGCAATGGCTGTGGGGCAAGCTTGAGGGGGCTGGGGGTGTGCAGGAGGCGTGGCAAGCCGGCATTTGCGAACGAGGAAAAAGAAAGAGAGGTTGAAGATAAACAGTGCTGGGTAATCCTGACCGTTGGATTGTGGTCCAATGGCCCCAAAAGAAACGACGAACACATTTTTTTGTTAACTGATGAATAGGCGCACCCGAAATTCTAACATAAGCAACTCAGGTGGTTTCGATCCTTACATGATTGAACATGACTTAACCTGGAATAATTCGTTGCTCATTCCTGTGAGCACGACGGAAGATCTTGGGTATTTTATAGCCTCATGTCTTACTGTTGTACGATGTCACCGTTGCGGGCATAGGACTTCAGACAGTTATCGCTGTAGTATGATAAATTGATAATGGCACCGGCACTGAACAACCAATGAAGCTCTTTTGACACTGAGAGACAATGACGCTGATGTAAACAAACTACTTATGTTTAGGAGGGCATCACACATCACTTATAAGGTTTGTGCTCGCTCCTGAAACAATATTTATGAGTCATGGACAACGATTGAGGTGTTGAGAGAAGTTAGGGTAGGCATAGCAGACGGCTAAAACTTGCTCATAATATCAAGAGGCCGGGATAGACCGAACTTGACATAAGAGGCGTTCCCAAAGAGAGATATGAAGGATTAAAATATCACCAAAGAACTAGCCATGAACAGTGGTGCATGAAAACTTGCTATCCATGTGCCAGAATCATGAGTTGGTCACGAGATCTTATGGGTTTCACCTCTAGCCTACCCCAACTTGTTTGGGACTAAAGGCTTTGTTGTTGGTGGTGGTGGTGGACAACGATTGAGCAAATCACTGGGCTCAATCAAATTGGTAGAGAAGCAAAATTGTTCACTAGGTACGGTAGAGTTCATCATAAAATTAGATCCAATATATGAGTCTAAAAAATCTGTCAGAAATTAACTCTCACCATTAGATTGACCAATGGATAGTGGAAAGAATATATAGAGGTATCCAGACAAAAAAATTATGACTAGTTCTATTACATGCATGCATGGTTGCATATAGAAAAGATGCATAGGTGAGTGTAAATGATGTCGCTCTCAAGTTCCTGATATCTGCTTTCAAGTAAGAAAAAAAATCAATTTATTCATCCATAACAACAAAGCAACCATTATCAATGAAGGCTCATAAAGGTGGTTATGACAAGTTCTTCTGTTTGTTTGTTTTTGGAGAGAGGGAAAAAGGTTATGTATCAAGAATTCAGAAATAACTTGTATTATGTTCAAGCCATGAAGCAGTGACTTTGGTGATTATGGAAGATACCTCTGCTGCCAAGAAAAAAGCTACCCATGCGTAAGATAAATCACACGCCACATTATCCTGATAAGCAAATTCTACCACAAGAGTTGCTCTTTAATGCTTAGAACTACACTGATAAGAACAGAACAGGCTTACAACAAACTGATTGGATCAAACTTGTTTCCTAGGTTTGGAGTTGGGCACATGTTTAAGAAACTCACTTTCATCTGGAGCTCTTGACATCACTATCCTATAATTGTCCTACAAGAGCATCACATCACATCACATCAAAGCTTATTCCCTTTGGATCAAACTTGTTTCCTAGGTTTGTAGTTAAGCAAATACTTGACATTGCCAATTGTGATGCATATGAGCATTGACGATTCATTCGTTATTACTCCCCATACTATCATCCGCATCGCAATTCACAATTGGCACCAGGAGCAACTTGGATGAACTACACAAATACTGAGATGAAAATAGATAAAGAAGTTGACATTGCAAAGTTCTCCTTAAGGAGAAACTTGTTTTATGCATCGTCTCCCTGCCTCTCGCTTTACAACAGCAGAAAGATCCACACAAAGCCTACTACCAGCTACGACTACAGAGGGGGAGGCTTTTCGTCGAACGGCTGACGGAACCGAACCTTTACAGCCCTGTGCAACTTCTTGATGCTGTCCCGTGCCTGGAGCTCACGATCAGCTGACGGGGACGGACACCGTGGCGCGGCAGACGGGGCACCCAGGCGACAAGAGGAGCCACCGGTCGACGCAGGCGGCGTGGAACGCGTGGCCGCAGGCGGGCAGCGCGCGCCACCGCTCCCCGGCGCGCGCGGCGTCGAGGCAGACGGGGCAGATCCGCGGCGAGGAAGGGTCGCCGCCGCCGTCGCACGGGCAGGGCACGAAGCTGGGCAGGAGGCGGATTTTGGCGGACGGGAGGCCGACGGCGGGGGGCGGCGGCGGGGCGGAGGAGTCGAGCCGGGCGCGGTGCCGGCGGCGGCCCTGCTGGCGGAAGGCGCGCGCGGCGACGAGGAGCGCGAGCATGAGGATGACCGCGGCGGCGGCGAAGAGGAGGAAGAGCACGAGCGCGGCGACCATCACGGCGCCCCGCACGCCCAAGGAGAGGATGCGCGCCCCGGCGCCGGCGCACGCGGGGGCGCGTCGGCGCTTGGCGACCTCCCGCAGGGGAGGCTCCGGCGCGGCGGAGGCCGAGGGCCTGCCGGCGGCGGGCGGAGCCATTCGCTGCGGCGGCCTTTGGCTCGGCTTGGCTCCCGGGGCGGGGTGGAATATCCGGTGGCGGTGGCGGTGGGGAGGATATTTTTGGGAACGGGAATTGGGGGAGGCACGGCACGGCACGGCCCCGTTTTTAGCGCCACCGTTCGGCCGTGTTCTGGTGGCTTTTGTACGCGCACGCGCACGGTGCTTCCTCTGTTTCACTTTCACATGCCCAAACGGCAAAACTGGGCAAGCGAACATGTGAATAAACAGAATACGGCCCGCCGAGCGCAGCCGACTGATTTCCACGCGCAGACCATGAGTCGAATAGAATGTTAGGTTATTAGGAGATAATAAAATTGACACGTGGTGCAAAGAATCTCTAAAACTAGAAAACGTGGCGAACGAGATCAGTGTGTTACGCGTACACCCAAGGTTGGGTCGTGCACTGCGAAGCAAAAAATTACTCCCTCCCTTCCGGTTTAAGACCTCTTCCAATAAGTAGGTGCTTCGATGAGGTGTTAAGCGCAATGAAGAGTTTAGCAACTAAAGTTCTCGATGTGTAGGTGCTTAAGTTATTATAGCAAAGTTTCTTTCGCTTAACTATTTAGCAACTAAACTCTTTCATGCATTTTAGAGGTCACCAAAGTGCTCTCTCTCTCCTTCTTAATTGCTTTACCACGTCATTTTTTGCTTATACACCATGATTAGCACATGTACACCATGGAGCACTAACTAGAAGGGACTAAAGAACCCAGTTCTAAATCTTTGTATTTTGCAAAAGTACAAAATTAATGCACATGTTTTAATGAAAAAACATGTTTACCAATGCATTAATTGTACTACATGCATGTGTGATCATTAATGACCAAGAACTTTTAAATGCATTTGTGATTTTTTTTTTCTTAAAGCAAGTACAATAAAATGATGTAAGCAAATTAGAACATACTCCTTACTCCTATAGGAGTAGTACGAGTTTGACTAAAACTTTGGCGCAACGGTGTCGTCGCTTGTAGCGATGAAGATGAGATAGTGGTCCGTTGTAGAGGAAGCAGACGAAATATGATTAAGGATGTAGTTGAACTTGAGCTAACTGTCGCACCTAGACGCTCCCTCAAAATATTGTGGCCACACACAATGCAGATTCTCACAAGACATGATCTCCCGTACGGCCGTGCACACAGATGGAGTCACCATGGAGGCAGCACAACAGAAAAAATTGGTCGGCATATGTGTTTATATGCTACTGTGTGTAGCTTCATCTTCACCATCATGTCCAATGATGTGAGTGACAGAGGAGATAATAAAATTGACACATGGTGCAAGGAATCTCTAAAACTAGAAAACGTGCCGAACGAGATCAGTGTGTTACGCGTACACCCAAGGTTGGGTCGTGCACTGTGAAGCAAAAAATTACTCCCTCCCTTCCGGTTTAAGACCTCTTCCAATGAGCGGGTGCTTCGATGAGGTGTTAAGCGCAATGAAGAGTTTAGCAACTAAAGTTCTCGATGTGTAGGTGCTTAAGTTGTTGTAGCAAAGTTTTCTTCGCTTAACTATTTAGCAACTAAACTCTTTCATGCATTTTAGAGGTCACCAAAGTGCTCTCTCTCTCCTCCTTAATTGCTTTACCACGTCATTTTTTGCTTATACACCATGATTAGCACATGTACACCGTGGAGCACTAACTAGAAGGGACTAAAGAACCCAGTTCTAAATCTTTGTATTTTGCAAAAGTACAAAATTAATGCACATGTTTTAATGAAAAAACATGTTTACCAATGCATTAATTGCACTACATGCATGTGTGATCATTAATGACCAAGAACTTTTAAATGCATTTGTGATTTTTTTTCTTAAAGCAAGTACAATAAAATGATGTAAGCAAATTATAAGGTTTAAATATTATATTTTTGACAATCTGGAAGAGAAAAGATGAGAAAGAAGATAAGAGCAAGTATAATAAGGTTGTAAGTGAGCTATAAGGATTTAAATAATATATTTTTGTTGAGTTGAAGGAGAGAGAAAAGGAGAGAAAAGAGAAATGGACTGCAGACTAACAACCAACTGGAGGAGGTACTCCTAAAAAATTTATGAGAGTGTAAGGTTGGCCATAGTAGTCTATAAATCACTTCTTCCACATTCTGTCCCTTTCCATTGTGTTATGTATCTGCTTCGTTGGGGACCGACGCCCCGTTTTACCACCCCGTTCGCGTCTTCTTGCCTTTGACTACGTCGCCGTTCCACCTCGGATCCGATTGCGGCCCAAGTATCCTATGCTATGTGTCGACGCCATTCATGGCGGACACCACACTCGACAAGTGTTTGGTCAAATGCCATTGCCAAAAAAAAATTTGGCGTTCTTGTTGTTTAATTTGAAGCAAACATGATGGAGTTCATTGAATCATTTTCATCGGATGAGGAGGAATGTGAGGATGAAACGATGATAATGAGGTCGGTTCTTGCAAACACAGTGCGTACGAGGAGCTTGTTATCATCAACAAGTGTTCAATAAAGGGACATCGGGTGTTGAACCGGAATAGGGCACGGGGGCATCTGATGTTGGTAGACAACTACATTGCCCCTGATCCACCCTTCGAGTCCTATTTTCACGGTCATTTTTGGATGCGGTGACAAGTGTTTGAGCGCCTTTACCACAGTGTCTAGGCCTATGATGATTACTTCACCCTGAAGAAGGATGCCATTAAAACCATTAGGTTCTCTGGTTACCAAAAACACATCACTCCAATGAGGATGTTTGCCTATAGCACGACCGCAGATTCACAGGACTAGTACCTTCGCATGTCTGAAATCACATGCCTTGAAGCCATTGTCAAATTTGCTACTACATAGGTGAAGGTGTTTGGACCGGAGTACTTGAGAGAACTAACTCCCGTGGACACGGATGCCATTAGAACCATTGGGTTCTTTGGTTACCAGAAATACATCACTCCAATGGATGTTTGCCTATAGCACGACCGCGGATTCACATGACTAGTATCTCCGGATGTCTGAAAACACATGCCTTGAAGCCATTGTCAAATTTGCTACTGCGGATGTGAAGGTGTTTGGACTGGAGTACTTGAGAGAACGAACTCCCGCAGACACAACAAAGCTCATGGAAAATGAAGAAGCAAGAGGGTTTATAGGTATTCTCAGATCTCCGGAGTGCACGCGATGGAAACGGGAGAAGTTCCCATATGCTTGACAAGGGGTTTGGCACAAGATCATTGCAAACAAATAACATCATTCTTGAAGCAATTTCATCACATTACCTTTGGATTTGGCACTCTTTCTTTAGCATGTCCGAGCCTCACAAATCACAATGACATAAACATGCTGCAACACTCTACATTGTTTGCAAGATTGTGTGCAGTCCAAGATCCTGAGTGCAGCTATATCATCAATGGTCATAAATACAACATGGGGTACTATCTTTGTGATGGTATGTGTCCTCCATGTGTGACTTTTGTCAAGACCATCTCCAAACCAAGGGGTAACAAAATTTTGTCACTTTATGAAAAAACAACAACAATCTGGTAGAAAGGATGTGGAGAGGCATATGGAGTGCTCCAAGCCCACTTTACAGTTGCTCACGGACCTGCTAAACTACGGGATCCAGAGACATTATGGGAGGCGATGACAGATTGTGTGATTATGCACAACATGATTGTGGAGGATGAGGGTCATGGAGTTCGTCATGATCTGAATTTTCAAAATGTGGGTGATCCTATCCAGCTTCTAGAGCAGAATCTGGTGACATTTGAGAATTTTATCCAAATTCATCATCAAATTTGACATCGAGAAACTCATGAGCAGCTCCATAATGATCTGGTTGAGCATCTTTAAACGTTTCATAAGGACAAGTTAAACATGTGTCTGACTAAGTTGAATTCAGACTTGAACTAAAACTTTGTTTTAATTGTAATATCGTTATTTGAATGAATTATTGTTGCATTGGAATATTTATCTTACAGTTGCTTAAGAATTGTGCTATTTTATTTTTTTATTAGTTTTGAGTAGCCCGGATATAGAAAAAAAGAACTGAAAGTGAACATTTTTTGACTCCAATTAAACGAAGGCCACCCTTGTTTCTTTCCGTGAACACGTCCAAATATTTGGTGATGCCTATTTTGATGGACTGCGTTGAAGTTGCCCTTAGGTGTTCTTGTCTACTTCTTCTTTCGTTGTCTATCAGTGATGTCATGACTGCTTGCTTACTGGTTTGGTGGTGCAACGACTTCTTAGTAGTACCTGCAAGAACAAAACACGACGATGGAAAGAAAAGGACAATCATTCTTTTGACAAAATGCGTTCTTCTGTCTTGCATGTGATTCTCTTCTTCTTGCCTTCTCATGATCCCCCTTCTTCTTGACAAAATGTGTGCTATAATAGCCAGGCTACCCAACACGGAGCTCCGAATCCTGGAATAAAATCAATCAAGCCTTTTTTGTTTAGAGGAATTTCATAGAATAGGATTTCTATAGAAAAAATTCTTTTAAAGCCCTTTGGTTTGTAAGAATGGAATCCTATTCCCATGTAAGAATTCTTCCTATCCTCCGCATTTCATAGAAAAATAAACATTAGCCTAGACTCAATGAAAAAATTCTATGATGTGAACCAAAGAACATCTCCTTTCTTATTCCTACTCATAGAATTTAAGATACATATCATCTCATTTTCTATGACTTTTCTATTCCTATGATTTTCCTACCTTATAAACCAAAAGAGGCCTGAGTGGCCACATCCAGCGTGTTGGTGTGTGTGTGTGAGAGAGAGAGTCATGGCGATTTTGGTAAGAACGGTCAAAACAGTATTTATCCATTTGAAATATTATCTTAACCACGATAGCCGCCGGAGAATTCCTTCCGTTTGAAATATTGTTACGTTGGCTACACGGCTTGAGACCTTTGAGTAAGACGGACAACGACTAGGACAGTTCTGAAGACACAGAGATATACATCAAGGTATCGACATCAAAGGACCTCACACGACGAATATGTATACCGGCCGGTCAGTCAACACTATCGTACGTGTCGCCATCGTGGGAAGCTCGCGGATCAGAAGAGCATATCCACTTTCTACACCGAATAGACTGCTACCGCACCAGCTACTCCCACAGAACTATCCTTCATGCACAGGAATCAAAACACATCAGATGCGCACCGAAAAACACCACATATACAAATGTTCCAACTATTATTTCACGATCTCTCATCATCTCTCGCTCGTAATATATCAAGAGGGCAACAAAACCTACTCTCATATATCTCTTCTATGCAGAAACTATGCCGAGAGCCTGAGAAAGATCTATAATAAATCCATAAAAACACACTCGGCCTTGCATCCTTGTAACAATCTCCCTGTGCCGATGCGGCTGTCGTCCACAGGTTACAGCACGACGAGGCGAGCGCGTTGCTGCTACAGGAGTTCTGCAGGGAAATGGAGATTGATTCGCCTCCGACGGTCCTAACATCGGGGCATAGCTTTGCCGAAATCTGCATTTATCCTTCTGTCAGCGTCAAGCGTGGGACGACGTTCATGGATTGCAGCTCCTGAAAAGAGCACCAAACAGTACAAGGTGAACCAGGTTAGCCTTAGCCGCGTTGTGCAGGGTCAGCCAGCCCTGGTAGTACACTTTGACAATACACAGTACCTGAAACAAAAGCTTGCAAGCGTACGGCATCCTCATCTTGGCCATGTTTTCTCCGTTTTTGCACATCGAGCAGAAGGAAGTCTTCAGCTTGTAATTGTAGTAGCCTAACAGACCGCATTTCCTGCAAACCTGTGGAACATGAACAGTGAATAAGAAGGGGCCTCCACGAATTAACAGGACATAAAGTGACTAATGGGCCCATGGTAGAGTTCAACTGGACACCTTAGTTTTAGTTCTTTTACAGTTCAACTAGATGTAGTATCTAGCTATGTGGGATGTTTAACCATTGAACAATGAGCATGAATTGTGCAATGAAGGCTGACAGGTTTCCATCACACTACTGATGAAAGAATCAACAACATGCGTACTTATGTTCCATGCATGATCGCAACCGCTGAAAGAATCACAAACTACTTCGAAAATTACCTGGACTTGATATGGATCACTGGATAGTAGGAGACGTTCAAAGATTAGCATGCTGGCACCGTATGCAATTAAACAATCACGCTCCATCTCACCAAGACGCAGACCTATCAAAGAACATATTAAAGATGAAGAACAAGGAGCCAACAAGAAAAAGGGCTAGCCTCCAAAGCCACATATATTATATGAGATGTAAACCTCCATCGCGACTTCGCCCTTCAGTAGGTTGCCTAGTCAGTAGTACTCGTGGTCCACTAGCCCGAGCATGCATCTTATCAAGAACCTGGGGAATTCATAAGCAAATATTTTACAAAATTATACAACAAAAAACTACAATGACATCTGAAGCAAGCTGAGAAGAAGACATCATAGGAGCCCAGTTAATTTGGATAAACCAATAAGCAACAAGTATGTACTTGCCAAAATATTTCAGAACTTTCTATGCACAGCTTTTAGTTTGAAAAAGCATTGGTCAGTCCTGTCAACATTCATCACCCATCGTACAGAAAACAAAGCCCCAAAAAGACCAAATAAAAGAGAACCAGACAAGCAAAACATGCCTACCATGTGCTTTAGTTTCTGGTAATAGATTGGCCCCATGAAGACATATGCCTGCAGAGGATGGCCTAAAATGCCTGAAATGGGGAAAAACATCAGCTTTCAAGATCCACCCCATGAAGAAAGAACATCTCACAAATAAGACGATACTAAATTTGCATTATCAAAATCTAAAACGACATATCTGGTGCCACATAAATCCGGATTACCAGAAGATAAGAACAGAATGTGTAGCCAAGAAATTGGAAGATTGCACAGAATATTATATTTCTTAACTTTCTATGTGATTAAGAGTGATAGAAGTTAACTATTTGTGTTTGTATTTGTATGCAATTTATAAACACTCTTACTAGCATGCTGTAATCACAGACAAGCGGGGAATGGGTTAGACAGGGCAAAATGTGGATCATAAACTTCATTTGTGGTTATGACTTAGGAGGGTCCACAAATATGTTTTCCACACAAAAAATATTACTTAGCCCGATTTATCACGACTGGAGAAAAAAAAAGCAGCTGGTTTTCAATCAATCATCTTGTAAAACAGTAAATATCATTTGAAGCTTCGGACACATCTAATAGGTAATAATGTAGGGTTTTAGGAAGCTGATGGTTGTTAGAGAGATGTATTGTACTATGACTCTTAGGTACATAGCATGCACACATTTTCAGGAGACTGGTGATTGTTAGAGAAATGTATTGTACTAGGAGCCCTATGTATTTGCTTCCGTATTTGGATCCCTACTTTATCTCCATACCTGTACCTGTACATATATTGGCCTAAGGTCCTTGGAATAGATCTTGCCTCGATCAGAACAATGGTGACCAGTTTGAGCAAAATGGGCAAAAACTGCCAGATAAAAGTTGCTTGTACCAAGACATCCCTATCCTATTGTTATCTTTACTGAGATTGAACTTACAGTCTGCACTTCTATAAATTACACTGAAAATATTCATGGAGCAGTTTACATCAACTGAACAAGATTGAATCAAGTCCTCGTATGTTTACGAAAAATTGGATTGGATTTTGCAGTTCTTTTTTCTGGAGTGCCTCAACGTGACATGCGCATGATATTTAAGGTGTCCATAAGGCGATGTTTAAGCAGTAAGATGCCCTGGCACTTTTTCACCTTTGGTGCCTAACCGTCCATTAGGTGGTAAGGCAGGGATTGATCTCCTTTAAACGCCTTACCGCCTTAAAACCTTGGACATGAGAGTGAAAGAGGTTCAAGAATCTGTTTTCTTAGTTTATTAGGATATTAGCTGTGGCACTACTACTTTCAGATTCAGTGAATTCAGTCAATACTCAATACTGATTTGTAATAACATAATCAAAGTTTTGTGCCAAAGCAACTTCATACTGAAAACACACCTGAGTACAAGAAATCTTTTCCACTATAGCTGAAGCCGTGCTTGACAAGCGTATGGCTGGTATGCAAAAGAAAAGCAATGTTGATGAATCGTTGTAAATGTGTAATTATGATTTGTTGTCAGCAAACTATGGTATTACATGGTATCAGCATACCTTATGTCTTCAACTTTATCAGCATTACCACTTGGTTCACCAAATATACTGCCATAATGGAATCGGCCACAAGAAACACCAGCCTTTCCCCCAAGAAGTTCAATCATTTTACCAATTGTCATACGACTGGTGAGCAGAATAAGAGTCAGTCAGGCTGAAGAAACACCACGAAACAAAATAGTACTCCCTCTGTTACGATACATGTTTTAAAAACATTAACACGTTCGTCAAGGTTACATTTTGATCATGAAAATGTCTCTTCAAATAAAAATAAGCATTACATAATTTCAGTATATTCCACGTGGACCTAGTCTACATTAACGGTGAAACTTTGAAATGCTTGACCGGTGCAGATTCTAGACATGTACTGGGAATTTGTGACACGGAGGAAGTACCAACTTCGAACAATCAGAATATAACACTGTAATTGCTATCTAGTATGCACATGACCATCATAAAACCCGGGTTGGTATAGATGAGGTGGACTGGATCACAGGAATCACCCTCTAGTTTAAGTGTCACAATCACAACTTCAATGATGGAGTAATTATCCAATCTATTTATTTTATTAGTTATCACAATAACAAATCACAAGTTGTGATGGTAACCCAGTTTCACTTTTTCATCCTAAATTTTGAATCTAAGCACAATACCCAAAGCAAAACATATGTCCAGTACAGCATGTTTTTTTTTCCTTTTTGAACTGGAGGGGAAGCGATAACAAATTATTAAAATTAAACCTCTAGAAATGGATTCCTTGAGACGGCTTTGCATGTGTGTGTGTGTTGAAGCAGAGTTTAAGAGTATAAGACATGAATTAAAATTTCCCAGTTAAGTGGTTCCAGTCAGAGACATGCCAAAGATAGAAGCCCATAGACAGATTATATGAGATCCTAGGTTAAGGAAAACAGCAAAAGAGACAAAACAAGTGTAGAATATAACCAAAGCCAATACAAAACCTTGGAAATCCATGGGGATTCATAATTAAATCAGGGCATATTCCTTTCTCAGAGAAGGGGAAGTCTTCCTGCTGAACAATGGTGCCACAAACACCTTTTTGTCCATGTCTGCTACTAAACTTGTCACCAACCTGAGTCACAAACATGAATAGCAAATATAAGTTCATATTTCTACAACTGAATTCAAGAGAATTTACCGAATAAACCTACCTCCGGCCTCCTAGTGTGACGGATAATACACTTAATGGTCAATTTGTCATTTGTATCCGAACAAAGCATTACACGATCTACAACGGTAGTCTCACCATCGACACCTTTGTAAACGGCTGGTGAGTCCCTATAGTCCCTGGATAAGTAATATTAAACAATAAAGCACATTTATCATTCTTCAAAAGCAAATACGTGCAGGATGGAACGTATAACAGAATAAATCACAAACATAACAATACTCACCTGTCTGTTAATGCAGTACCAGGAGTTCTATTGGTAACCTTGGGAGTTTGCTTGTTCACATAGATATCATGATTGCGGATTATTTGACCAGGCGCAACAAATCCATCTTCATCCAATGCCTTAAAAAAATGTTTCTTGTTTTAGGAGCTATATTAAAATGTTTGTGAACAACTAAATACACAGATTATAAGATACAAAAAGATGTAGACAGTTCGGGTTTTGGAACTGATGAACCCCTTTTGATCCTACAACTCATAACAACCACGCTAAACACGAACAATAAACTGCGGACACCACTGTGGCTCTGTTATACATTCTCTATGCAGTTCTTAGTAAACGCTTGAAGAAAAATGAAATTTGACACTAAAAAGTCAAAAATATCAAGGCTGCAACACAACAACAATATCATCTCGACGAAAGCTCATGGAATCTAAATTTGATAAATATATTTAAGCAGATGGGACTGCGATACAACAGACTGAATAAAACATCCTCTATATATCTCTAAATGTGGACAATAGGAGACTTTTGTTTATTTCTGTTCCAAAAATCCAAATAGCTCAATAGGAATGAGTTGGACATTCACTGCCTACACAATTTTCTTACTTTATCCTAGATTTTCAAAATGACCTTTTGTACTGCTCACTTTAAATTTGCTTAATAAGCCATCCTACTGAGAGAAGTGAAGGGTTTAATAGTTCAGGATAAATAGCAATGATCAGTCATTTTTATACCCGCATATTCTGCTTTATCAAGACACCATCTCTATCTCTCTGGGGTTTAGCAATCCTGTCTGATATACCATCTCCATATTTCTCCGATGTTACGGTGTACCTGTAGGATGAGAACCAAAAATACAATTATAAAAACAAAAACAACAGCATTAAAGAAATGCTCCCCAAGCCCTTCAGTCAGAGCAAATGAAACAGCATCTTTATTTGAAGTGCATCGTACTTTTTCATTGCTATGCAACGACCAAAACCACGATCAAGAGATGATTTGTTCATCACAATTGCATCTTCAATATCATATCCACTATAACTCATTACAGCAACTGTGGCATTCTGCCCAGCGCCAAGTTTATCGTATCCCACCTGAAAGATTTGCCATGAAGTATTTGTCACGTGAACTATGAGGGTGTGCGCGTGTGTGTCTGCACAGGGATATGAGGGGGGGGGGGGGGGGGGGACAAACCAACTCAATCGTTTTTGTTGTAAGCAGGGGACGTTGCGCGTACACCAGTAAATAAAGTAGAGAATCTGCTCGAAACAACTACAGAAAATTCCAAATACACATTAGTGCACACCAAGAGGAAAGGAAGAACTGAGCAAGGAAGAACCACAGGATCATAACATCATAGAGTCAAATATGGTGCAAAATGCAAATGAAACTAATTTTATCCAGGGATGTGATTAGATGCTTTTGAATGATCTAGATGCATGTACTGTCGGCAACAAGACCGCTTTATTTAGCATTCATGGAAAGCAAGAAAATGCAGGATTGAACTGAGAAAAAGGAACTCCAGCTGCTTCTTACCTGATTATACGCAATATTTCCCATCGCTTGCTTACCCATGGCACACTGCAGACAAGAAAGCATCAAGTAAGAATATTCCAAAAATAATAGAGATGTATATCAATAATCCGATCCTTGCCTGATAAGTGTTACGTGGAGATTGGTTATGGTGTGGATATGGAATAAGTCCAGCTACAACACCTAATATGGTCATTGGCTCTATTTCAATGTGAGTGATGCTGCTTCTTTGAACACCATCTTGATCCACATGCTCATACAATGCAATCTGTTTGAATCATCTTAATCACTTGATCAGAATATAAATGAACCATGCACGAAAACACAAAAGAATCAAGATATACCAATGCATTATTCTCTTCATTGACGTCAAGATATTCAATCAATCCATCACGCAGAAAATCATCAAATGAACGAATACCATCCTAGAGTGAAATCAGTTGTGAGATAAAGATCAAACAAATGACAATAGATCAAGAAGAACAAGTTGCTAACCCTCAGTTCTTTCATATGATGCTCTTTAACCCTTGATCTGCCCTTGTCAGCAATTATAAGTGGACGACAAACGCGGCCACCATCAGAGGCAATATGAATGCAATGCTATAATGACAAACAAGGTTAGTATCTCAAACGCATTCTATTATAAATAAAGAAAGAAAAGGCAGATCAATGAGTGTTTATTACACAGTGCAACTAAATAAGGTGCATCCATGGAAAGAGAGCTCCTGAATACTGCATAAGCTTTTGACTCAAATCTTAAAGAGTACTAAATTGTTTGGCCTCCAAGCCTTATGGCATTGAAACTAAGCTTGCCTTAGCAATTGATTAACTGGTAGTTGGTACATAAACCCGCATTGACAGCAAATGCGAATATTATGCTATAGCTTTGAAATAGCAGAACTGCACAGCAAAACCCTACTTCTGGCTGGCATGTCGCAATATGGTCCTAGCAAGGATTCACTGAACTGGCTGCATTAGACTGAAATCTTTACACCAGCTTGCATTGCAAAATTCAGGTACGATAGATTTGCAAACAAGAAGAGGGCAGAAGAGTGACCCTCTCTACAAAGAGTTGAGAGCTCTTTGTGTATGATATGAGGATGCTGAAACACAACAGTTATCATACAGTTGGATACAGGACACAATCTGGGAGTATCACCTTTGCATAATCAGTCTGGCAGATTTAGTTAGTTGCAGGTGTAAGCAGTGATGGCCGCAGGAACTAATACCTATTGGGTCAATCCTTCACACATAACTAGATTAATATTATATGTAAAATCAGCTAATTAAGAACAGTAAAACTGAACCCTTTCCGAGCTCTCTCACGCCCTCACTGATTTAAACCGTTGGATCACGCATATCGGTCATCTCTGGCCGTCCAAGGCACTCGTTTCTCCGCATGGGCTGAGACTGGGCCGGTCGTCCCAGGGCAGCTATTCCCGTGGCCGAATCGTAAGCTTCTCGTTCAATGACACAGGCCAACGTCAGATGCCGAACGAACGATCGTGATTCTGCTCTGCGTCCTCGTAGCCCCACCCACTTCGTTCCCCTTCCCGCACCCGACCCCTCTTGGCCTTCGCTACAGCAGACCTAGGTGCGCCGTGCGCCGCCGCTGTGGTCGTCGCCGCAGAGAGAGAACCGACAATAGCAACGGCTGACCGGACCGGATCCCCATCTCCACCCATGCTGCGACGCCGCAGCCGCTCCGCCCACTCAGCGATGCGTCCGCCCCGCTCCAATCCTCACTGCCCCCAGCACGCCGCCGCCGTTAACCCTGCTGCTGCACCCGTACATGGCCCTGACTAGACCGCACGTTCCTATTCTCCAGGGATGATGGCTTGGCGGTGGTGGGCATAAGGTGACGGCAACGGCAGTGGCTTCCACGTGAGGATCTCATCCACGACTTCACTGTGCGCCAGTCTGAGATCTCCTTCACCACCAACTGAAATGACACCCACCGTGCCTTGCTCCCCTTTCTTCTTCTGCCTTCCACCTCTCTCTCGCAGCGTGCCTCGCGAACCCTAACCGAGGCAGTGGTGGTTGCTTTATATCATCCAACCTCTGTGCTTCCGCACTACATTGACTCTAGCCCTGTCTTCGCCTAGATGTGTGAGGGAAAGCACGCAGGAGGACACGGAGAAGCAAGCATGCATGTATGTCTTTTCACTTTATGAAATCCAAAACAGATTACCCTACAAGTGCAATGACAATACTACTTTTTGATTTGTGGTTACCAGCATTTTAGTGTTACTTTTATAATTTCAAGTTACCAATCCTCCATATACGCAGTTGTACAGTTCTACAATCGGAAATTTACATGTTATTTCTGTGCTTGATCCGCACATGAATATTCAGAGATAGTTCAATGCATAATTCAGCAGTAAACTGTATGATAATTAGGTTTTAGTTTGGTGGCCCTTTTGACCAAGCTTGTTATGCAACTTTTGGCTGTTAGGTGAAGCTGAACCAAAAATCATTGATTATTATGTTTCTTGATGTTCTTATCATCAGCCTGTAACTTGCACATCGTACTAACATTTACACTTCTTGCATAACTGTGGTGTGTACTTATACTAATCTGTAGCCTCTCTATTTTCTGCTTCCCTTCTTTTGAGGTCTCTCTCTTTTCCGTCTTCCCTTTTTTTCAGGTTAGTTTGGATGCTAAAGTTATTGGGATCTCAAGCATTGCAAGAACACTCGCCCAGGAAGCTATCTTCATCCTTTAATGTGGATATTGTATTCACATTTAAACTTCCCACAATAGCGGTGGTGTGCACTGATATAACATGTAAGTTCTCTTTCCTGTCTTTTTTTTTGTATGTTAGTTTGGCTGCTAAACTGATTTGCAGCTCAGGCATATATAGCCTACTGCCTCAGGAAGCTCAAGAGATACATATCACAGGTTATCTTAGCAAGCTCTTCATAAGAAAACTTCCCTGTTCATATTCAGATTTTTTTAAGCTTTTTAATTATTTTTAAAATTGCTGTTCATGAGGGTGTAGGGGCAGGGCTATCACACATTTCTCATTGTGTTGTGGAGTGGTCTCATTTTCATAATATATTGTAATGCAATTCTCTATACTGTTAGATGTGCTACTGAGATGTGCAAATATGTGGAAACTAATATTCCTCTCTCGCATGAAGGTTGTTCATTGAAAAAATGGGCGGTCATGTCCATTGTATTATGAGGTTCGTATTCAACGAATTCTAAGAGGAAGGTATTATACCTTCAGCTACTATCATATTTTGTAACATTTTTTCCTACATAAGCATGTTGAAGATGTTGAAGGCTCACTTCCACATAAGGTACCACCTTTTGCCCTTGTCATTCAACATCAATGCATAGAAACTGTGTTAGTAACTTGGCATGTATCTTGAAGGGGTCTATTGTTCGAGGTGTGAAATATCAGTCACATGTGTTCACTCAAACCTTTTTGCCATCATATCATTTTTCAAATTATTATGGACAATATTTTGTTATGAGATCTTTTGGCATGTTCCACAATCTTCATGGATTATAATTATGCTTTGGGTTTATGTTTTTAACATCTTTCAAGCTCATTGCGTTTTCTGTAGCCATAAATGTACCATACAACAACTACGACAATTTAATCATTTTTGTATGCAATGGCATCCAATGGCGTCTTTTTAATAGTATGATATATATCATATATACTGAAATAGATCGTCAGATGGAAGGATAATCGGATTGCAGTCAATACAATTTTGTGTTGGCTTGTTTCAAATTGCAAGCCACACTCATAATTTTATGAGCGCCAAATGTGCCCATGAAAAAGTAGCTGAGACAAAATCCTCTCTTAAGCTAACATGATTTGCACAATAAAAGCTATAGTTTTGAATTGAGGTACACTTCTCTAATGCTGGCCAATTTTTTACAGCTTAAGAGTTGATTGTCAAATATTTCTTTTCTGGCTATCAACACCAAAATTTGACCATAATTGTTAAGGCTTTATTATCTGTCATGTATGTTAGGAAGATCTTTGACACTGCTAAAAAGACAAACACAAATAAAACATGTATGTGAAGTGGTCCCGTTTTCTTCTACAGATTATATACACCTTAAACTCTTCCGCTACTAAAACTTGTATATGTCGGTCCATGTCAATTAACCTACATATTTCATTAATTCCTACCATTTTATTGTCAAAATGGACGGGCGCAGCAACGCGCGCCTTCATGATCTAGTCCAAACTCTAAAGCTATCTCCGAAAAGCTCTGGGTCAGTTGATGCCGCCAAGAGCCCACGGCGACCATTAAATCCAGCAGTGAAAGCTTCGAGTAACAAAATTTCGATTAGTACCATCCTACGTAGAGTTTTGAGGTTCTCAAAAACCTTTTTTTGTTATCAGCAGATAGGACTAAAATATTTATTAGCATGGCGTTAAGATCCATTTAAGCTAGTAGTAGTCAAGAGAAGAAACGATACCTGCTTCTCATTTACAAAAACGCTTACAAACTCTCCAATTTTGCCTGATCGGCGGAATGTTCTCATATTATTAGCAAATCTCTGGAAAGAGTCATATATAACTTTATGAGAATAAATAAGGGAAATAATTTGAGATGTATGTACTGTTTATAAGAAACTAGACCTGAGGCTGCCTGTGCTTCCCTAGTATTAATCCATTGAACATGACCAGAAATGAACCCGGTGCATGGATTTCTTCTCCGGACAGAAGTGACAAATCTTCCACACCTAGGCTAAAACACTACAATAAAGAATGAACAAAACATAGAATTATATGTCAATGGGTGCAAGACAAGCGAGAGAAAAGTAATAAACAAAATATTGCAACGCATATATTGACTCAAAACATTCAAAGTCTCGAACCAAAAGGCTGTGGCAAATGTAACTTTTGATCACTTCAATTCACTCTCTGGTACGGCAGAGCAACAGGAATTCCCACTTAACCTAGACTTTCTAGGTGCACGCGTAGAAAACTAAGTGAACCTTGACACCCCATTTGGTGCGGAGATGTGAGATGCTGTGAGGTAAAGCACCTGGACCATACAGATTCACAGATGAGTTGGGTACCACTAAGAGCAATGTGGTGGCAGCTTTTTCGGAGTTGCACTCACTTAGAGGGTGTGGTTTTTAGGGCATGAAACAGGCACTGCTAATCCTATTTTCGAAGTGGCAAGAGGCCATCTTTCTCAGGAAACTACCACTGCATCAGTCTCATCTATGCCTTCGCCAAGCCAGTGGCAAAGACCTTGGCTACAAGGCTGCCATAGAGATTGAAAACCCTCATGGAGAACTAATGTGCACTGATCAAGAAGCATAACATACATGATTGTTGCGACTCGGACCAAACAAGCTTTTGTTCTCCCTTTCCCCTGCTCTCTAGAAGAGGCAAAGAAAGAAGCGACCATGCTTGGTGGTTTTGTTCTCCGGTCCAAGGACCAAAGAGATTTTCTAAGGAGCTCATCAGCGAAGAGACACCGATGTTTCTTCAATAGCAGGTGGCATGGAGCAAGCTAAAGGATGGTGGCAGCATCTGCCACGACATGCTTCAACGACGGAGTAGATTGGAGGCAGAAGATTTGGGATCAAAGAAGTTAGGGAATCCCCCCTCACCAAAAGATCCACAACGGCAAGTGCTCTGCCATTCGCGGGGAGGTCCACAAAGCAACAGGGTGTGATGTGGCTTCCTCCGAGGTTGGGCGAGCAGGCAGCATGTCTGCCTTCTCCCTGGCGGCTCCTCGGGGGCGGCAGAGATCAGATTCGACGGGAGACGGAGAAGATGGCCGCACACCAACTTTGCCAATTGTTTGGTGACCCCCACAGGTTGCTCCGAGGAGAAAGCCGAGGATGTTGCAACGGCGATGGAGTGTGCTAGCGAAGCCTTCGAGAACACTCCAGCAAAGCCTTCAAATACCCCATGATCCCACTCAGGATTTAAAAACACTCTAGCTAAGCCTTCAAACCCCTCGGAGACCGGATTCTAAAGTGGGTACCTACGTGGAAGGCGCCTATGATGATGAAGGCGAACGGCTTACCCTTGTCAAGGTGGTGCTTGCAGCAATCGTGCTTCATCAGTTTCATCAGCTTCCGATGTTCAGTTTGTAAAAAGTTTCAAAAGCAGTGAAGATCCTTCAGGGATTCCATTGGATAGGCAGAGTGGACACCCAGGGTGGGTGGCACATCCAATTGGGAAAAGGTGTGCCGGCCAATGAAGTATGGTGGCCTTGGTATCCAAGGACTGCGACTAGCCTCTCGTTGTGCACAGTCCCGCTACCTCCTCGGTGGGTGTTCGATATGCTATCTCCTAGAGACGAGCGGAGTATGTTCGCTTTATCCTTGAAGACTGTTGTTGGTGACAGAACAACAACACTCTTCTAGGAGGATCAATGGTCGAATGGCAGAATCAAGATTGCTCCTGAGCTATAGAAGCTCAGCTCAAGACGCACTAGGAAGCGCCGTGTGCCTTATTGTGCAGGAGGCGCCGGAGGGCAGGCGATAGATCATTAACATCAGGGGGCACTCGGCTCGCTCACCCTGTGGCAATACATCCAAGTCTTGCTCATGGTCTGTGTGCTGCAGCTCACAACACTGCCACACAAGCTGAACATCATCTCAAGGTCCAAGTCTTTGTTACGACCTCCTCTTACAGGGAGCATCATCTCAAGGTCCAAGCTTAGCCTGAAGCTTAACAAGGTCCTGGAAGAGGGTGAAGTTCTTCATTTGATTGGCATGTCAAGACCACTGCTGGACGGCAAGAGGCTCACTGTGCAAGGGTTGCAGCATGCACCGGCTTGTCTCTTGCGTGACCGATCAGAAGAGACCATGACCCACCTGCTCAGGCTGTCCTTATCAGATCGACTTCCCAGCCTCCGGTTTTCAGGACTTACAGGACTAGTGGCAACAAGCCACCAATTACACCCCACCGAGATCGCAAAAACGCAACTCATCGGTGATGCTCATGGCGTGATTGATCTGGAAGCAGCGAAATGCTGCTGTCTTAAAGCACGAGTTATTACAGATAAAAATATTTACGAGGGTCACTAAAGAATCTAAGAGAACTGAACCAAGATCTGCCATCTAAAATTGTGGGTGCATGAAAGGAGAGCTCAAGGAAAGAACAAGGAGAAAACCAAATTCAGTAATGAGTCAATAACATTGTTTTCTATATTGCAATAGTGGACATACACACGCCAACAGTTGACATACAAAGCATTAAACCCAAGGAAATAAAAATAGCTGAATTAGAGAAAACAAACCAGATTCCTCAGTGGGCCCTCCTCTTGATCTGTTGTAACATGAGTCATTAAAGCTAGATTTTTCGTCAAGCCACAAGCTTCCCCTTCAGGTGTATCACAAGGACAAAGCATACCCCACTGTTACAGAAAAAAAGACATTTATGTACCTTTATTAAGTACAAACATACTAAACTTTGTCCCCACCTGACTGGGCTGCAAAGCACGTGGACCGCTTGTTTTCCGGGTCTTCTCAAACTGTGGTGTTATGCGTGTCATATAGCCTAAAGACGCCATATAGGATAACCTAGACAGAACCTGCATAGATGTAGAAAAAAATTAAAACATGTCAAACTCAGTGAACAGAGAATTGGGACTCATAAGTTGAACGAGTAGATACCTGTGAAACACCTTTTCTATGCATCTTAAATCGTTTAATGTCCCAATTTCCCGTGGAAATAGCTCTCTCCAAACCAGAGGTTATTACATCCTGCTGCATTATCAACTGCGCAAAGGAAGCGAATTACATATCTAAAATACCACATCCGAGCATCTCAAACGACTTGAGTAAATTTCTCCAAACTACACCGTTTGTTTCAGAACTACAAAGGAACTACACCGAATCATTTCATACACCATCACCTCATTCACTACTGGGTTCCTGATTCGTGGTACAACACTCCAAATAAGATGCATTCCAATATAATGTGCAGAGCAAGATCAGAATGGTAATGAATTTATATGAGTTATCGTTTATCAAGTTTGTTATACAGCCTCATGATGCAGAAAGTGGCATTTTCAGCATCCAAACATAACTAGTAAAGTATAAGAGAAAAAGTTCATGCAAAGAGATGGTTACTTTGCTGCACATTGTTATGGAACGAGTAAATTGCACTGCCGCCCACATGTTAAGAGTGAATTTGCGGCTTTGGTAAAGAGCGACCACTTGCAGAGTTAAATTAGTCTTTGCTTGTGAGTTGCTAATTTACCTATTATATTATTATATGTTTAACCAACAGAACTTGTATTTTCAGGAAATGCAAAAACAACTAAAGTCCTTCAGAGCTTAACAACCTCCAAATTCCTATTGCAAGAGCAGACAGCAAATTCATTTCGTATTAGAGAAAAAAGAAGTACAGATCTGCTGAACAAGCTTGTGGTTTCGAAGACATTTCAAAAAAAAGTACTCCCTCCGTAAAGAAATATAAGAGTGTTTAGATCACTAGTTTAGTAATTTAAACGCTCTTACATTTCTTTACAGAGGGAGTACTTGTATTTTTAGAAGTCTCAACAAATTTAAGGGGCAGCTTATTTTTTAAGCCGCCCAAAAGAACTGGCCCATAATTGGATTACCTAGAGACTGCAACTCAAAGGAAATAGTGCAACAAGAACTGTGTGCAACGTCAAAGTGTGACGCTACAGTAACATTATTGCGGTAAAAGGCAAAAGGAATAACCAGGTGAGCATCCATAATATGCAACTAATTTTCATTACCTGGCTAAAATCCAAAGGACTGGAACGGGCCATGTCACTGTTTTTGTTCATACGGTCTACAGCATAGGTATTCATCGTTTTGAACAAATCCTTCACAAAGAAGCACAGTAAGAGACACAATCACATGATGCACAACATCTAATGAAATGATAAGAAAAATAAATACCTCAAAAAGCAGGGATACTAATTGACCAGACAGCTCAAGCCTCTTGTTTCCCACATAATCCTGAAAAAAAATCGAACATGAAATATCAACAGGGCGGCAAACAGGTAAATTTGATGTATATAAGATACTTCAAACATGTCTAAACAGAGCCTAGTGAGAATAGGCCATGCTTAGTTCTCAACTTCTCATGTAGAAATATCTTTGGTTCCTAGATTATCAGCAGATTGCATGCTTTCATGCTTGCAATCATGCATAAAAAGTAAAAGCAGACTGGATTCAAAATTGAATAATGTCCAAGAAATAAATAAGACAAGTTACTCCTGGGTTTTCTAAGATCAAACTAGTCTAATTTACTGAACTTACTGTGAACAGTACTCAAGTGTACATCATAAAAACACGTCACCATAAACACTCTGTAAACTTGCGATTAGCTGATTTCCATAGAAATCTTGCGATGGTGTGAATAGAAGTTCTTAATTTTCCAGAAGAAAAAAAACAAGTTAATTCTTCTTTAGGCCCAGGCTGAAACTTACATGGATTCTTATTGTCATTCCACCGAAGCAATAGTGAAGCAAAAAAGGAATGTGTTTTTGGTAGATCTTAGGAGTTATTCACTAAAATGATACAGCGACCAGCTCTGGACTTGCCTTGTCATCGAAGGTGTCAGAATTCAAGATCGCATCCAACATTCGCCTTAACATTACAGCAGTGTATATGCACTTTGGCTGAAAGTTCCCATTGTTAACCTGCAGGAGAGACCGCATGCATGTGAGAAAGAATAAAAATATTCTGGCTGAAGAATCTAGGTGAAACATCTATCTCACCGGTACATGCGCAACAAAAACATCACGGAGGATTAATTTTGACCGACCGTCCTGAAAGTGAGAGTGAGAGAGAGCAGTCATCAGATGATTTAAACTGAAGAGTCAGTATATATCATTCTGAAAGCATAGATTGACACGTGGAGCAAATGCAGTAACTTAAGCTTTATTACTAATCCAATAATCCATAACGATCAGTTTAGCAACAGAAATATGGGATTCTGTAACTGTATTATATTTTTTTATTACCATCAACTTTTCAAACAAAGCAACATATGATCTGCAACTAATAATTACCTTAATATTTCCTGCACCAGCATACGTCACCTGCAAATATAGCACACAGTGTATGTTCAGAAAAGATGCAACATTCAATACACGCATGCAACTACATAAGAAATTCAGTTTTTTTTTATGTTAGGTAAACCATCAACTTCATGTTTCAACAAAATGAAAAATCATCAAATACATTCTTTCAGTTGTTCTATGGACAAGAGCCCATGGATGCTACAGATCCTGGTGGTTTTTAATAGTTTGGTAATCAGCAAATACCTTAGTATAATACTCCCTCCGTCCCAAAATAAGTGACTCAACTTTGTACTAAAGTTAGTACAAAACTGAGTCACTTATTTTGGGACAGAGGGAGTAGTAAAAAATGAAAGAAACTCTCTACTCCCCCCCCCCCCCCCCCCCCCAACCACCACCAGCACCACAAACACACACACTCCTCAAATTGAGTATAGATGTAGGGTAATTAAATAATCACGTAATAAGAAGACTGGGGCGGTTTCAAAAGAACTAAGTACTGCGAGATCAGAAGTGTCACAGACTACTCTTGGGGAAGTATTAGACATTTCTGGTCAAATGCTTAACACTCTTTCAACAGATGCAGAAGAAAATGCATGAGTTAGAAACAAGGTATGTACTCTTCCAAAGCTTAGATTGCTTCATCGCTATTTAATAATACAACATGAAGTTTCACCTTGTCATCCATGTACTGCAAAGCTTGCTGTTGTGTATATATTCTCTCTGTGGCACATTCCTAATAGAGCAAAAACAACAAAATTCAGACGGCCTGAAAGATTAACAATTGACAGTCTAAAAGATCAAATAATAATACGGTGAGAGGATCATCATTATAATATAGCCACAAAAGTAAAGCAACAAAGTAAAAATAATAAGTTACCTGAATAGACAAATATAGGAGGTCACCATATCTTGGATCTCTTCCAACCATTTGTACAACCTCTTGGTCAGTTTCAATTCCCATAGCTTTCATAACCACAATTATAGGAATCTGCAGAAGTTTCAATGCTCGGAAACTACAGTTATGATCAACTTAATAATTATCGGAAAGAAACATAAGGCCTTGCATGTTCCCAATCGTTAAGGATACATCAAGTGTGATATCAGGGAAGAGAAGACTACTCAGACCATGCTATTCCTATTAGAAGAGATGATTGATCTCTTAAAAGGAGCTGCACACCTAGCTGCCTCATAGAAAACATGTACGGTCCCATACTATAACTCTTTTTCACCATGTCTATAATCGTAGGAGAAAATGGCATATCCATCAATGAACCATATTACCAGCCACCAAGCCATGACCATTAAGTATTTGAAAAGAATTAACATAGAAGTTGAAGAACTCGTTAAATGTGTGGATACTATATTGTTAAACAAGGGTCAAGTAGAACGGTCTACTACTATGAAATGGAAGGACTTTTTAATAGAACAACAGTGCATCAGTTGCATACCGGCTTAGTGAACTGATTCAGATGTAGATAAATTTTCTCTTTGTCCATGCAAATCACTGTCTTGCTTTTTACTTCATGTGTGCTGCTAGTAACAGATGCAGTTACCCTAAATGACAGAAAAATGAAGTCATAAGATTCTAAACGGCCTGTAATGGATTGCAGTGCACCTCAGAAAGGGAATGGAACATACAGAACAGCATTCTTTTCGAAAGAAAACTGTAAGGAGACCCATATATACAGTATAAATAGGAACACAAATTCGTGTCCATGAGGACATAAACCCAGATGATGGGGTTCCATATCCACTCCCCCAGCCAAAAAGGTCTAGGCTCACTGCCTCATATAGAACCACATCAATGGAATGACATGCACACAAAAAGAAGCAACTTCAATAATGAGTGAACAAGCAACTTAAAGGCTAAAGATTTTAACCAGGATGGTTGGGATTAGAGATGAACTGCTTCCCTGACAGTACTAATGGGAGACAAGGCAATCATGTGAAAAGACCTTGGTCGGGTTTTGTATTTATCAATCAGATATTCAAAAATGCCTTAGCCATGTATATACTTTGCCAAATGGTTTATATAGCTATAATAAGCAGCCTAATCAGTGTTACTTAAACTATACCAACATGGATCGAATTATACAAGTACCCAAAGATCCCAGCACATCAAGCTATGCATAATGCCTGATATCTAATACACTAGAGCACTATTAAGGAAGAACTGTACAATCAATAGAGGCTTGGTTATTCTTCTTGAACGAAAATATAACACAAGTGTCAAGCATTTGTTAGACAATAATTTCACTTCAATGTTCAACAGGACATCAAACCTAGCCCAAATGTGGTGTTTTAGAACAAACGTGACACTTGCCCTGAATAAATCTGAGAAAGCACAAAAGTATGTGCAACACCATAAGACAATGACATACTGTGTAACAATTATAAAATCTCTAACATCAAAGAATTAAACCTTTCACTGCCACATCATACCATGTACATTATAAAGTTACTGCAGGGAGTCAGCAGGTGAACTGGTCTCGTCCTATATTGCCCCCAGGGGACAAAGGGGCAACTCCCAGCTTGCTGCCGCTGCGGTGGCTAAGGTTGCGCGCGGGGGCGGGGCGATTCCTCTACTTCAGTTGGTGCTGCTGGAAGCGCTTGTAGCAAGTGGAGGGCGGAGGCCTCAGAGCTTGGTCCTGGCGGCAGCGCTCGACCTCGGAGGCGCATATGTGTAGGTGTTGCCGCGGTGGCAATTCAGGGAGCCTGTTGATCTAGCGCCCAGATCCGACCATGGCTGGTGGTCCCGCATCGTCGGCGGTGGCGGTGGCGGCGGATGCTAGAAGGGCGCATCATTCTTCGTAGCTTGAGTGTTGCGGTGTGGCACCATGTGGTGGTTGGGCTGCAGGCGGTGAAGGCTTCCTGTGCAGCATGGCCTACTCTAGTGATCTACGCGCTCTCGGGTATTGCCGATCTGCAAGCCCCCTTCTCCCTTTGAGGCTTGACGGGAGAGGAGCTATG
Organism: Triticum monococcum; assembly: GCA_034509565.1. NCBI lineage: Eukaryota > Viridiplantae > Streptophyta > Magnoliopsida > Poales > Poaceae > Triticum > Triticum monococcum. Next base: position 144,353,396 of record CM067846.1, on the reverse strand, counting down.
GCGAAAGCTTTGCCCCGGCCTCGATCGGGCCAGCGACGGCGGCATCAACAAGTGTCGTTTTCCCTCTTTGGAGGTGCCGTCATGGAGCTACTTTTCCTCCCACTTCAAGATGAGCATGGACTCTCCGGGTGAAAACCTAAGCTCCGGTCTTTCCGGAGCGGTTAATGGCGACGTCTACGTCGTGACCTCCTTGGAGGCATCACTTTGGAGTGTCGGCTTGAGGCAGTTGCATGGGGTTGGTGAATGTCGCGGCAGCGGACCGAACGGTTTGTGTATCGAGGCGGCGGCCAACAGTGTCACGGCAGCTTATTGGGCAGGGCTTCGAGTGAGCCCAGTTTCGATGGTGACCTTGTGCGCAAGGCTGCAAGGTAGTCAAGGTGACTTGGTCACATGTCCTGGTAAGGACAGTTGGACAGTATGTCCGGGCGGTCCCTACGTGGTGTGGCGGTTGTGTTCTGCAGGTGTTTGCCTTGTGCAGCTCTGGCTGCGGGCTGCGGGCTGTCTATCGTGTGACGGTATTGCACCTCGAGGATGAGCGGTGGTACGTCGGGGCAGCAACCCTGAAAGGTGGTGCAGGCGCAGGGCACGGCGAAGCGTTTGGAAGTTGGGGCAGCGACCCCAAAAGCTTGGAGGCGCCATGGATGTTGCCCTCGGTCGTGTGGGCGACAAGGTGGTCAGCGATATGTTGGACGTCTGGAGTGCAGGCATCTTCACCTCTGCGAGAGTGTCCCGGGTCTGCTCCTCCCATAGCAGTTGTGGCTTCTCTTCGGCAATGATGGGAGGCAAGCTATCACCATTAGTTTGTGCACATGTTTTTGGCGTGCTTTTGTGATCTTCGACGTGCCATCGGTGAGAGTGGGGTTGTGTCAGGCACTCAGGATTCGAGTGGGCATGGCCCTGTGATGTCGTTGTTTGAGTGGGCTTGGCCTTGTTTGTATTTGTTTCCGCCAGGTTTTCCGTAATTAACTAGGCAATAATCTTCTTAATTAATGGACCATGACAAAGCTTCTGCCTTGCGTTTTAGAAAAAAAATCAAATATCCTTCTCTGTTTACACCATCGGCTCTTAATCTTACTTTGCAGCAAAGCTCCTATGTGTACGGTGGCATATCGATTTATATAGCATGTGTCCATACATATGACTTCAAGTAAATTATCAAATTAGTGCAAGATTGTAAATTCAGGGGAATAGTCATAAAGACAAGTAATTCACAAAATAAATGTTATTTCAAACAGTTGTCAAACCTTCAAAATAGAGCAATCAGCTGGATACTGAAATAAATTTCAAAATAGTAGACATAGTACCTTCCTTTATTATCAGTGTCGATAATAATACGATTCTTTGATAGCTGTTCTTGTATTAGGATGACCTGAGAATCAAAACATATTGCACGATAAATAATACTAACATAAGAATCCGCCAGGAGCTTGCATCGCAAAGAATGAGCACTTAGCATTAGCACTATCACTTTTAGCATGCAGTAGGTAGTGGCTACAGGGAATACTTGTTATCAACACAAAAAAAAGCAGGGCAGAATGGAGAAAACTGCATCAATGTTTCCAGTTACCTTCTCGGTTCCTTTCACAATGAAGTAACCACCAGGATCAAGAGGGCACTCACCTACAGGCACAATAGTGAAACCACCAACATAACCAGAAAGGTAGAGTGGCAAATTTATCTAAGAAACGTAAAAATAATATACAGTGATGAACATAAGAAGGCTAACCATATCTTGCTAGTTCAGCTTCGTCCTTCCCGTTTAGAACACAAGCATAACTTCTAAGCATAATAGGCATGTACCCGATGGTAAAACTTGGCTAGAGAAAAAAAAAAGACAAAAGGAGGTCAAGTTTCTACACAACCAAGCATGTAACAGGTACTTCTGAGTTCATTGGCATACTGCCATACTCCCTTCGTTCCAAATTAATTTTAGTTCTAGGTTTGTCCTGAGTCAAACTTATAAGTCTGACCAATTCTATAGAAAAATATATCAACATGTACAACACCAAATTAGTTTCATTAGATTCTTTATATAAAATATAGTTCATACTATATATATATTCGATGTTGTAAATCTGAGCATATTTTTCTATGGACCTGGTCAAACTAAAGAAGTTTGACTTAGGACAAAGATATAACTTAAATTAATTTGGAACAAAGGAGTACCATATACGCGTGCAAAATAAGTAAATATTCTTTTGTGGGGTGGAAAGGGGGGATGTTTCAGCCAGACATTAGATGTGTTACCTTCCTATGTTTCGCATGTGTCTTTCCTACAGTGTACTCAACATCAACAATCACAGGAGCAGAATATCTGAAGGAACAAAGGAACATATTAAGCAAGAATAGGTAAAAGGAAGCTTGTGATAGGCAAAAAAAAAAGGTATGAAATTCAGTGCTACTGCGGTACAATCAAGATGGTCAAGCTTGATGTTAGATGAATCAGCTAGTTAAAAGCACATTCCACAGCTAGTCTGCCCTATGGAATATTGGGCATCAAGGCTCTTGCTTTTCCAACATAGGGACCTTTTGCATTGAGGGGTTTTCAAGAAAACTTTGTAGGGTTTCAATCCATAGTTATTTCTCCTACAGAAAGCCTTTCGGATATAAGAATGAGGTTGTAGGAACCCTAAAGGATTTCTGCCGAATGGTTCAATCCATAGAATTTTTTGAGGAATTCTAATATGAGCTTGGACCTCATTGAAAAGTATTTGTCTCTTGCATGAAAATTGTCTCTTCAAATCCGTGCTGAACTCCTGCAGAGCATCCGAAGAGCCAGTTTTGCAAATTTATGTGTTCTGGTTTCTCATAAGATTATAATGACATCTTAATCCTAAGTTTTTCCTATTCCTGTATTTTTAGACCCCATGCATTCCAATTTTCAAAGAGACCCTTATAAAATTCTAGCCCGTGAAAAGGACCAATTCACTCAGAAATCTAAGTTGTCCTCAGTAATATATGCTCAGAAAACTCAATTATGTAGGCAGACCAGAAACATCCATACTAATGTTCATTGTACATTTCTACAACAGGAATCTTGCAGTGGCTGGCCTGAATTATATAGGCAATATTCTCCCTTCCCAAGCCCTCTCCCAAATAAAACCCTCGCTTATAGTACTTGATTATTCCAACTGTCTACCTATTTATCCAGCCTTTTTGTGCTTAGGATCATGATAAGATACAAGCTTGGGCTGCCTATTAAACCAAACCAGCAGCTATTTGAAGTTATTCTGTTGTTCATGGTAGACAAGAGAGAGATATTCGTCACATATCTCCAGCTCATTGATATGCTCAGTTAATTATTGGCACAGAGTTACATCAGACAGATATAAGTGAGGCAATGTAAAGCTTACGTGCGATCAGTAAGGCGGCAAAAGTGTGGTGTGATAGTCTCAACTCTAAAATCTACTTGCACCGAGGGCTCGCCGATGTATATATTTTTGTACCTACATCAAGGCAAAGAAAAGAACACATATGATAAGAGAACCCTTATTTGACACAAAGAAAACAGTAGCTGTATAACTGAATAACATCATACTCAAGATAAATGCCTGGGTCACTGCGTGCTTCGATTCGGTTGTTTGCCCTGACAATATTCTTGATTCCTTTGGTGATGAAGTAGTTAAAAGAGTCAATGTGCTCCTTCACAAGGCCTCTAACCTAATGATTCCATCAAACAAAGAGAAAGGGGCCAAATCAGATGGATCAACCAAAAGATGCCCAGATCAAATGAGTAGTTGGCACCTCCATCAAAAAAATAAAGACGCGGCAAAGAGAAACTCAAGCCTCTGTAGTGTTGCAGTTGGAATGAAACGAATGCACGTCAGGCACAGATTAAAACTAGGGCAGAACAAACCAGAGAGTGATGTGAGACATTGTCTAGACTAGACTAGCTATCATGCATGTGCAATACACTTTTTTTGCGACATATGACTGAATTAGCCAAAGACCAGAGTATTGAAACATAATATAAGGTTAAAAAAATATCTACACCAAAATCATCATTGCTTGTGATTATTACTAGGGAAACAATTTCCCTGAGGCGGCTAATCCCAGACAAATCAGTCGGGCACACGACCATCAGACGGGATCGCGATCGCACGCTGTAGCCACACTACGTTTTCTCCTGGGCCCCACCAGTTCGCCGCCCTCCAGAAATAATGGTGTGGCCTTATTCTCTCCCTTGCGCGTCCACATAGCTTATCCCCATTCCCCAGGCTCCTACCATGGCGCTCTATCTCTCGCCAATCTCTATGTGCCGGCCGCTGCCTATCCCATCCCCGCCCGTCATCGGTGCTTGAGTGCTGTCAGGTCGCCTGCTGCTGCAAGGGGCGACGATCAGTGCTGCAGAGGAGCTCCTTCCTTTTTTGGTCTTCACTGCCAGTGCTGGAAGGAGCCGCGGGATTGGTGTGCGGCACCTCGACACGAGGGGATTGCATGACAGGGACGACGATGACGGGGCTGATCCAACGGCACCCAGCAACGCAATCAGACGGTTGGCAAGGGCCTGATCCCCCCACCCCACCCCACCAAACGAAAATACTCCAGAACATGGGTTTAACTAATTGGGTTGTCTTGCAGTGTCGATAATATGTTTGATTAGCACTAACTGCAACAAAGATGATAAAGCATAATCCAGAACAGTCCTACTTTTTTATGGCAGACGTTGGTCAGGTTTGGGGTGATGGTATCAATTCGTACTTTTATTAGTAGCATAGGCTCTCAACTAAATCGAGGATGATAGTAGCTGGTTAACATGAAGAGTGTGGTGTCTGCATTAGCTGTTAAACCAACCGAGGAATGAGCTGGTGTGATTTGTGGAGAACAAGAATAAGGCATTAACTTCCTATAAAAATGAGCGCGCTGTAAATCTATCAGTGCATGTAAAGAAGAAAAACGGCCTGTGCCGCTAAATTACATCGTCGGAGCCATGAATTTTAGACGAAATTGCATGGCCAGAAGGAGCCGTCCAACCCAAAATCCAGTTCCAGATGGTACCTTGAGGAAGGCAGGGAGGAGCGCGAACTTGTCGACCGGATTGCTGACCGGCGCTGCCAGTGACCGGTAAGTCGGCACCAGCGGCGCCTCCGCGTCCCCCTCGGCCACCGGAGCATCGGGGGCGGACGTAGCAGGGGGCATGCGGATTCAGCGACTGAATCCCCTTGGCTGGCGGCGGCGGAGGCGTGCGCCTCGGGTGGAGGGGCTGGCTAGCGGCGAGAGACGGGTAGGGGGGTGTGCGGGTGAGTGGATGTCGGCGGCGCTGTTCTGGTCGAGTGGAGAAGAGAGCCAGAGAGGGGGTGGGGCGGGGGGCGGAAAGGGGTCTCGGCGGCGAGAGACGCCGGAAACGAGGCGGTGGATTCGGGGCGGCAAGGATTTAGTTAGGGTTTACGAGGTGTTATATCGATGGCTACGGATTCACGCCACGTTACAAAGGTATGTAAAATCGGACAGTCCATGTTTTTTTAACAGATTTTATTTTAGCATTAAGAATGGTCTTTTATTCCTCAGCATTTAAAGGTACAGATATCCTAAATTCATTAAGGCCCATGTCAGTATTGGCCCGTGTGGATTGGAACCTCCAGAGTCGATTGCGGTCGTCAATTTGGCCGGTTGTTGCCAATTTTGACCGAGTCACGCGGGCGGGGTGGGCTATCTGGCTAGCGAGACATTTTGGTCGGCAGCAGGGTGAGGGGGGCTTTTATGGTCAAGCTAGCGTCGCGGCGTCTGCAAGGCGCTCATGTGATAGTTGTCGTGCGGATGCTTCCCTTCAGTTGTCTACAAGGGAGAAAGCATTGTCTGGGAAGGGTTTTCAACCGACATCGCTGGACCTTGGTATGTTGTTGCGTTGTCCAAGGTGGTATTTCGGTTGATATTGCTAGACATAGGTCTGTAGCCATTGTGCTTGTTGTTCGTGGAGCTTCTCCTTCTGCTTGTTCATCGTCGTCGTTGGTTGTCCCTGGCGTTTCTGCTAGCGATGGCATTGGAGGCACTTTGGTGTGGCCTTGGTTCACCGTCTTCATCGTACATGTGTTGTTGTTTCAAGATGTTGCCTGAGGAAGGGCTTCGTCTCTGCTTCGTGTCATTCTCTTCTTCCTCTGATGTCTCACTTTGGTGCAACATGATATTACTTCCCCTCTAATTATTTTACTTTCTATCCAATTTGCATGGTAATGATGTGGTGTTGACCTTTTAGCGGTGGATTTCGATTTTGTTATTAGGTTGTGGGGTGACAGTGACTTTTTTGTTCCTGATTTTGGTGAGTTAGGGATGACTGTGATTGTTGTTGAGTGTTGGCAAGTGGTTGTTGTGGTTCTGCTTGTTTTTCTAGAGGAATCAATACTCTTGTGTTGAATTGATGTTTGATTTTAGCATATGACTGGAAGTGCTCGTTGTGGTCTTTGTGGTTTTTATGTAGGGCAAGGACTAGTACATCACAGTGTTATTCACACGATTCTGACCCTCAATCGCATATAGTCCCCCAAACTGTGTGCTTGGGTGGGTTGGTGATAGGGGGTCCATTGTTCACGTAACGAAAAAACGTATGCAATGCACGTGAGTTCCCAAATGACCGAGAAATTGTATATGTGTGTGATTATTTTAATATTTGCACACACTTCGTTGAAAAAGAATTGTTTGTAGAAGTATGTTCGTCGTAGACAATTATGTAGGAATAAGTGTGGCCGATGGTTTGGTTGTACGCAAACAGTTTCTCGTTACTAATGGTCTAATGAATTAGATTATAGCAGACAATTTTATAGCAAGGATTGTGTGCGGTGATTTCATCATGATCCATTTGCTTAGATGCAGCATGTGGGTTGTTAGTGTTCAATGGTCGCGCCTTTTCATTAGCAACCGTTTACAATGTTATGTACCAAACCAGAGGTATTAGATTCTATGTAATCTGATTATTGCAATGGCTAATTAATATACTAGAAACTTCATTTCTACTTGAATGCAGGCAAAACTAGTCATTTATAACAAACATACAACACATGTTCAAGAATTCCAAGAGCATCATACTGATTGAATTGAAATACAACAACTAGCTAGGACCAAGCAACAGTTAGCAAGGACAGCTTTAGAGACAATGCAGAGCGAGGCGAAATACATCTAGATCGTTCTCGTTGTTGAAGAAACGAAAGACCCATATCGTGTCTTCCTTCAAGTTGAAGACTTTAACAACTTTAATCTAACCCTTTGTGATGACTGCCTGCCCATCCTTCAGAGTCTTGAGAAAGACATCAAGTTCTTTATCATCATAGTCTTGGTGCGATACTTTAATTTTTGTTGCCTCATGATTACTTCTTTTGGTGATCCGAAAATGGAGCAGAAAAGATTCTCGCCTTTTTTAGAGGTGACCTGAGTTATCGAATCCACGGGAGAATGGTGCCCTTTAAGCTAGGGTCTCAAATAAGCATTTGCTAAAGAATTAATTCCAGCCGTGTACCGGATTGTGAATCAAACTAACACGGGAAGAACACTTATAATAAAAATAAGCATGGGTATGAGGTCTTATGCTTACGACCATATATTTGTGACGGGACCAAATGTGATCTTAAATTGTGCTCTGAAAGTCACCCATCAAGATGTGCTTGTTACGTATCGAAGTGGAGAATGTGTCCAAATTACGTCTTGACCGACGCGCATCCTGCATCAAGAGTCAGTTGTCCAACCGAAGGCCCTACATATTCGTCATGCGGGGTTGCCTCGATGATTAAGATTGCAATAATCAATCAAAAGCATTGACGTTTAACGACTACACCTCTTGAACCCCTAGGAATAGAATTTGTGTTACCGTACTAAACATTTCACGGTCTCCCTTCCCTTAGCCTCTTCATGGCTTATACTAACGGATCTCATGAGGGTTTTGTTAAGTTTTGTGTGATTGAGGTTTCAAGTTTTGGGTGAGATCATGATGGATGAAGGAATAAGTGAAGGAAATATGCCCTAGAGGCAATAATAAAGTTGTTATTTATATTTCCTTATATCATGATAAATGTTTATTATTCATGCTAGAATTGTATTAACCGGAAACTTAGTACATGTGTGAATACATAGACAAACAGAGTGTCACTAGTATGCCTCTACTTGACTAGCTCGTTAATCAAAGATGGTTGAGTTTCCTAGCCATAGACATGAGTTATCATTTGATAAACGGGATCACATCATTAGAGAATGATGTGATTGACATGACCCATCCGTTAGCTTAGCACTATGATCGTTTAGTTTATTGCTATTGCTTTCTTCATGACTTATACATGTTCCTATGACTATGATAGTATGCAACTCCCGAATACCGGAGGAACACTTAGTGTGCTATCAAATGTCACAATGTAACCGGGTGATTATAAAGATGCTCTACAGGTGTCTCTGATAGTGTTTGTTGAGTTGGCATAGATCTAGATTAGGATTTGTCACTCCGATTGTCGGAGAGGTATCTCTGGGCCCTCTCGGTAATGCACATCACTATAAGCCTTGCAAGCAATGTAACTAATGAGTTAGTTACGGGATGATGCATTATGGAACGAGTAAAGAGACTTGCCGGTAACGATATTGAACTAGGTATAGTGACACCGACGATCGAATCTCGGGCAAGTAACATACCGATGACAAAGGGAACAACGTATATTGTTATGCGGTTTGACCGATAAAGATCTTCGTAGAATATGTAGGAGCCAATATGAGCATCCAGGTTCCGCTATTGGTTATTGATCGGAGAGGTGTTTCAGTCATGTCTACATAGTTCTCGAATCCATAGGGTCCACACACTTAACATTCGATGACGATCGGTATTATGAGTTTATGTGTTTTGACGTACCGAAGGTAGTTCGGTGTCCCGGATGAGATCACGAACATGACGAGGAGTCTCGAAATGGTCGAGACATAAAGATTGATATATTGGAAGACTATATTCGGACACCGGAATAGTTCCAAGGTGTATCGGGTATTTTTCGAAGTACCGGAGGGTTACCGGAACCCCCTGGGGGTTAATGGGCCTTCATGGGCCCTAGTGGAAGAGAGGAGGCAGCAGCCAGGGAGGCGCCCCCCCAAGCCCAAACCGAATTGGACTAGGGGTTGGGGGCGCCCCCCCTTTCCTTTCTCTCCTCCTCCTCTTTCCCCCTTCTCCTTGTGGAAGTAGGAAAGGGGGGGGGGCGAATCCTACTTGGAGTAGGACTCCCCCTGTAACACCCCGGATATGACTTTCCCAATATGTAATCCAACTCTTGTCGTTTCCGGCTTTAAGTTATTTTATTTTCTCGGGTTCAGGTCTTTGTCTCCGTGTGTGGTTATCGTTGTCATGCATCTCATATCATGTCATCATGTGCATTGCATTTGCATACGTGTTCATCTCATGCATTCGAGCATTCTCCCTGTTGTCCGTTTTGCATTCCGGCGCTTCGTTCTCCTCCGGTGGTCATTTCTAGCTTTCTTTCGTGTGTGGGGATTAAACATTTCTGGATTGGACCGAGACTTGCCAAGCGGCCTTGGTTTACTACCGGTAGACCGCCTGTCAAGTTTCGTATCATTTGGACTTTGTTTGATGCTCCAACGGTTAACCGAGGGACCAAAAAGGCCTCGTGTGTGTTGCAGCCCAACATCCCTCCAACTTGGCCCAAAACACACCTAACTCTGCTCCATCACCTAGAGCGTTCGATCACGATCGCGTGGCCGAAAACCGTGCTCAATTTGGACTCTCCTAGCTCCCTCTATGCCTATATATACACCCCCCGAAATTCGGATCTCCTTCCTCCCCCGAAACCCTAAATCGCCCCGCCACCGACGGACATGTCCGCCGCCTAGATCGGACGTGTCCGCTGCTCCCTGCCGCCGCCACGTGTCGCCGTCCTACTCGCCCGCGTCCCGCGCCCACATCGCCGGCCCGCGAGCCCAGCCGGGGCCCCCGCGGCCCAAGCTGCACCGCGCCGCCTCCTCCCGCGCCAGTCGCCGCCTCCCTCGACTCCGTCGCGCCGCCTCGCCGCAGCTCCGCCGCACGCCGCCCGCCCGGTCCCCGCCGCCACCGCGCCACCACAGCGCCGCCGCGCCGCCTCGGCGTCTGCGCCGCTCGCCGCCTCCCCCCACGCCGGATCCGGCCCGATCCGGCCATCCCGCGACGTCCCCGGCCACCAACGAGCTCGCCGGAGCTACAGTGTGCGCCGCCGCCTCGGTTCACGCGCCGGGTCAAACCCTAGATCCGGAGGGTGATTTTTTCCTCTAAGTCCTAGAAATTGCAGATCCAAGTGCTCCTATTCATGCCCTCGTAACTTTGCATCCGTAGCTCCGATTCATGCATATAGCATATCAAAATGTTCATCTCAGAGAGTACATCATTTCATTCCATTGCATCATTTTCATTTGAGTTCATCTTGATGCCCAAAATGCTGTTAGAAGAGGTCTACTTGAGTTAATTGTCAGATCTGCTACTCCATGTTAGACATTTGTCATTTTTGCCATGATTATTGTGTGCATGATATGCCCATGAGCTCTACATATGTTTTGTTAAGGGTTTTGTCATATTTCCAGAGGTGCAACCCATGTATTTTTGTGATGTGTGTGGTGACTAGTGCAAGCTTGCGAAGTGAGGCACTTGGTAATTCTGTTTTCAGGGACTTAGCATTTCCACTAAGTCCTTGAGCTGTTTAGTTCATGATGCCATATGTTCATGTTGTTTTCTAGTGATCCATGCCTCTTTTGAGGATGATCAGTAAGGATGTTTTGTTAATCTTGTAGTGCTCTATCCATCCATGTCTTTGTTTGCATATATGGAGCACCCTAGCTTGAGTCAATCGAGCTCTACTTTTGCTACTTTGTAAATCTGGGCAGATTGTCAACTTGTTTGCAATTTTGCCGATGATGTTGTAGTTGATCCGTGCATGCTATGCTATTGTTCTTGCCATGTCTAGCTTGCATTTTGTGTATTCTTGATGGATGTATGCTTAGCTTTCCATGACTTGCTCCGTAGTGAGTGCATCGAGCTCGTAAACATGCCTACTTGAGTTATGTTTTCAGCATGTCCCGGTTTTTCACTAAGTCTGAAACTGATTATGTTTTTGCTATGTTCACATGCTTGCAAATGTATTTTGTGATCCCTTTTGGCTCAAGGTCACTAAGGGACTTTTGTTAAGCTCTTTGAGTAGCTCCATGCCATGTCTTACTTTGCCATGTTCAGGTCCTGTAGCATATAGTTTTGTTGCTCCGAAAAGAGCTACTTGATCTGAAATTCCAGACAAGTGTTAATTCCACTAAGTCTGAGATCTGTTTACCATTTGCATTTTTGCCATGCTTGTTTGAACCTGTTAATGGATGAATTGGCCGTAGCTCGGTGCTAGACTTTTGTTAAGAATCTTGAATGCATCCCTGCCATGTATTTTGATGTCATGTTTGGGTGCTTTAGCATGTTCATCTCATTGCATTTAGTTGACTACTTGCTGTAAATCGCAGACCGGTGTCATATTTGAATTGCTTGCCATTTCCAAACCGTAACTCCGATTTCGGCGTTCTTTATATCGTTTTCAAGCGATTTCATCTCATATTTCCAGTGGCACACTTGGTTTTCCAAGTTGAGGCCAGGTTCATGCATTTCCTGTCATATCTTGCATATGCATCCCGCCTCGCATCCCGCATAGCATACCATGTTTGCATCATCTTGTTTGATCCTTGCATGTGGTTGATTGTGTTCTTGTTGCTTGTTTGTCTTGTTTGGGTAGAGCCGGGAGACGAGTTCACTAACGAGGAGCCCGTTGAGTTTGCTTTCGAGGATCCAGTCAACTCTGACAGCTTTGCAGGCAAGATGATCATACCCTCGAAATCACTACTATCTTTGCTATGCTAGTTTGCTCGCTCTTTTGCTATGCCAATGCTACGATGCCTCCCACTTGCTTTCAAGCCTCCCAAATTGCCATGTTCAGCCTCTAACCCACCTTTGTCCTAGCAAACCGTTGATTGGCTATGTTACCGCTTTGCTCAGCCCCTCTTATAGCGTTGCTAGTTGCAGGTGAAGATTGGAGACCGTTCCTTGTTGGAACATTTATTTACTTGTTGGGATATCATTATATTGCCATGTTATCTTAATGCATCTATATACTTGGTAAAGGGTGGAAGGCTCGGCCTCTCGCCTAGTGTTTTGTTCCATTCTTCCCGCCCTAGTTTCCGTCATATCGGTGTTATGTTCCCGGATTTTGCGTTCCTTACGCGGTTGGGTTATAATGGGAACCCCTTGATGTTTCGCCTTGACTAAAGCTTTTCCAGCAATGCCCAACCTTGGTTTTACCATTTTCCACCTAGCCTCTTTTTCCCTTGGGTTTCCGGAGCCCGAGGGTCATCTTATTTTAAACCTCCCCGGGCCAGTGCTCCTCTGAGTGTTGGTCCACGTGTCAGCTGCCGGTGGCCACCAGGGGCAACTCTGGGCTGGCCTACCCGTACCTAAGACAATCTGAGTGTGCCTTGAGAAAGAGATATGTGCAGCTCCTATCGGTATTTGTCGGCACATTCGGGCGGTGTTGCTGGTCTTGTTTTAACCTGTCGAAATGTCTTGAAGAACCGAGGTACCGAGTCTGATCGGAACGTCTCGGGAGGAGGTCTATTCCTTCGTTGACCGTGAGAGCTTGTCATGGGCTAAGTTGGGACTCCCCTGCAGGGATTTGAACTTTCGAAAGCCGTGCCCGCGGTTATGGGCAGATGGGAATTTGTTAATGTCCGGTTGTAGATAACTTAAACATTAACTTAATTAAAACGAATCAACTGAGTGTGTTACCGTGATGGCCTCTTCTCGGCGGAGTCCGGGAAGTGGACACGGTGTTGGAGTAATGCTTGCGCAGGTTGTCCTCTAGTTTCTCACTCGCACTTTGCCTCCTCTTCTCGCTCTCTTTTGCGAATAAGTTAGCCACCATATATGCTAGTCGCTTGCTGCAGCTCCACATATATTTACCTTACCCTACCTATTAAGCTTAAATAGTCTTGATCGCGAGGGTGCGAGATTGCTGAGTCCCTGTGGCTCACAGATTACTATTACACCAGATGCAGGTCCTGATGATACAGCTCCAGATGGCGCGTCTGAGCTCAAGTGGGAGTTCGACGAGGACTCTCAGCGTTACTATGTTTCTTTTCCTGATGATCAGTAGTGGTGCCCAGTTGGGGTGATCGGGACCGTGTCGCATGTTGGGTTGTCTTTCATTTTGGCGTCGTAGTCGGGCCATGAGTGTTTGGATGATATATGTTATTTATGAACTTGATTGAGGTGGCGAGTGTAAGCCAACTATGTTATCCCTTTTATTCATCTATATTACATGGGATGTTTGTGATGATTGCCTGACTTGCGATATATGCCTTCAATGCGATTATGCCTCTAAGTCGTGCCTCGACACGTGGGAGATATAGTCGCATCGAGGGTGTTACAAGTTGGTAATCAGAGCCTTCCCCGACCTTAGGAGCCCCCACTGATTGATCGTTTTTAGCGGCCGAGTTGTGTCTATAAAAAATGTTTTGAGTCAATTAGGAATTATATATCGGAGAGCTTAGGAATTCTTTTTACTTCCCAGTCTCCTCATCGCTCTGGTAAGGCATCCTGACGTAGAGTTTTGACTCTTCTCTTCTCAAATTTCAGTAAAAAAAAATTTAGGATCACGCGGGTATCTTGGAATCGTTCCGATGGTTTTATGATGAGAACATTGTCTTGGTGCCTCCTGTCAGGGGTTTAGTGGAAGTGTCCCGGGGAGTTGAGCTCTGAGGTGTTGTCATCATAATTTTATCGTTGCAGTTCTGGAATACCTGAGTTTAGTACGCCGACATCGAAAATCTCTTTTATGCAGTTCGTTGGTGAGATAACCTCGACGCCACCCAGTACTGGGGCGGGAGTTCGGGAGTATCGACATAACTTGTATAACGGATGCTTTTCGAAGGTTGAGGTAGATGGTTTCCGAAGTTTTCTCGGTTATGTGTTGAAGGATGGATACAACTGGATGTAGGATTTGCTAGTTTGGGTGAGATATTATGCTTCCCCTGTATCCCCAACACCTAATTGCATAACCGGAAAGGTTCGGGAGTTTCATAGGTGGGAACTCTTGTAGCTCTAGTTCTTCTTCCATGGATATTGGTTTGAGATTGGGATTTCTTACCGATTATTCGTTCTTGACCCGTACCTTGTTGATTTACTTCTTCTACCTAATTCTACGTGGCTTCTCAATTTATGGATATGTGACCATTTCAAGAGGAATGCATTCGTTCATTTTGTTCGGATGTGAAGACTTTATGTTGCAATTTTCATTCCGTTGGATTCAGCTTCAATATTTGTCTATCAATGTGCTAATGGATGACAACCTCTTCAGGATGGCTCCTCCAACGCGCACGACTCCGAATCCTGATCCGCCACCACCTCCACCTCCTCCGGAGGCATGGCAAGCTGTGATGGCCGCAACCAATGCAAACACGCAGTTGATCATGCAAATTCTTCAAGAGCGCAATCGAGGCAACCAAGGGAATCAAGGCAACAATCAGAATAACTTTGCTACACTCAACCAGTTCCTTGCTAATGGGCCAAAGACGTTCAGCAATTGTGTTGAGACAACCGATGCTGACGATTGGCTTGCGGATCTGTCCAAGCATTTTGAGTGCAGTAATGTCAGGCCTAAAGATTTCGTCAAGTTCGCTTCCTTCCAGCTCAAAGATCAAGCTGCAGAGTGGTTCCAGCAGTAGAAGGACTCCAGAGGTGGACGTGTGATCAGTTGGGATGAATTTCGCCAAGATTTCCGAGATCATCACATCCCTCAAAGTGTGACTGAAAGTAAGCGTGAGGAATTCCGCAACCTGAAGCAAGGCTCCTTGTCTGTCTATGACTACAACAAGTTGTTCCAGAAGCTTGCCTGCTTTGCCAAGCAGGACGTACCTGATGAGAAGAGCATGATATACCAGTTCAGGGGTGGTCTCAGAGAAGAAATTCAGCTCGCTCTTGTTCTCTTTGAGCCGTTGAGGTACGATGAGTTCTACAACATGGCACTGAAGCAAGAGGCCGCTCAACTGAGGTGTGATGCTTCCAAGAAGCGAGTCAGAGATGCTACTCCTTCTTCCTCTACTCAAGTGGCCAAGCAGCAGAAGTATTGGCTTCCTCCTCCTCCGTTCCGTCAGCCGTATCAGCAGAAGAGCAAAGGTGGCAGTGGTTCTTCCCACCCACCCAACCCTGGCTTTCAGAACAAGACTTCGTCTCAAGCTCCAAGATCGAGTGCTCCGTACCACCGTCCGCTTTCAGAGGTCACGTGCAACAAGTGCCAATAGAAGGGTCACTATGCCAACAAGTGTTTCAACCAGAGGCGTCTTCCTCCTCCTCCTCCTGTCAGATCGGCAAGTACAGCTGTGGTCAAGCATAACCCCAAGCACGCCAAGGTCAATTTGATGAATGCAGCTCAGGCAGAGGATTCATCAGATGTCATCATGGGTAACCTTCCTGTTAATGATATTCCTGCTAAAGTTCTTTTTGACACGGGTGCATCGCATTGTTTCATCTCGAGGCCGTTTTCATCTAAGCATGGTTTGGCTTTGCAAATTTTGCCTAGTCCATTAGCAGTTGTCTCTCCCGGTAGGCGCATGCAGGCTAACTCCATTGCTCCGGATGTTACTATCACCTTGGGGGACTACAAGTTTCTGGCTTCTCCATCGGTTCTTGGTGATTCGGATATTGATCTTATTCTCGGAATGGATTGGCTTTCTAAGCACAAGGCGCATCTTGATTGTGCAGCCAGGCAGATTCAATTGACCCATTCATCTGAGGATGTAATTGTCTTTGCCGCTCGTGATGATACAATCCGTTTGTTTTCTCTCAATGAGAAGGGTGAACTGGATGCTATCTCGCAGATCCCAGTTGTTTGCGAATATCAAGACATCTTTCCAGAAGAGCTTCCAGGAATGCCTCCGCACCGGCCAGTTGAATTTGTTATTGATCTTGAGCCTGGTACAGAACCTGTGTGCAAGCGTCCTTACAAGCTCGGATCTAAAGAGTTGAAGGAGCTAAAGAAGCAACTAGATGTTCAAGAAAGAATGGGTCTCATCCGGCCTAGTTCTTCTCCGTGGGGTTGTGGTGTTCTTTTTGTGAAGAAGAAGGATGGAACGAACCGACTTTGTGTTGATTACCGTCCATTGAACAAGAAGACCATCAAGAATAAATACCCACTTCCCAATATCAACGAGCTGTTCGAACAACTCAAAGGCGCCCAAGTATTCTCCAAGCTTGATCTCCGTATGGGTTATCATCAGATTCGAATCCGTGAGCAAGATATTCCCAAGATGGCTTTCAGGACAAGCTATGGGTCATATGAATACACTGTCATGTCTTTTGGCCTCGTCAACGCTCCTCCGACGTTCTCTCGCATGATGAACTTCATCTTCAACGCCTACACCAATGACTTTGTTTTGGTCTATCTCGACGACATTCTGGTTTTCTTGGAGAACAAGGAAGATCATGCCAAGCACTTGCGTTTGGTTCTTGATAAGCTGAGGGAACACCAGTTCTACGCCAAGTTCTCCAAGTGTGAATTTTGGCTTGATGAGGTTCTTTATCTTGGTCATATCATCTCTGCCAAGGGCATTGCCGTGAATCCTGAGAAGGTGTCTGCAATTGTGAATTGGGAACCTCCTCAGAACGTGAAGCAACTCTGTAGCTTCCTCGGTCTCGCAAGCTACTGCCGAAGATTCGTTGAAAACTTTTCTAAGATCGCGAAGCCCCTCTCAAATCTTCTCCAGAAGCACGTCAAGTACGTTTGGTCTCTGGAGTGTGATATTGCTTTCAACACTTTGAAAGAGAAATTGATCACTGCTCCAGTTCTGACTCCGCCTGATGAATCCAAGCTGTACGAGGTCTTTTGTGATGCCTCTCTCCAAGGTCTCGGTGCAGTTTTGATGCAAGAGAAGAAAGTTGTTGCTTATACCTCTCGCTAGTTGAAGCTCAATGAGAAGAACTACCCCACTCATGATCTCGAGTTGGCGGCAGTTGTGCATGCTCTTTTGACTTGGAGACATCTCCTACTGGGAAGGAAAGTGGACATTTTCACTGATTACAAGAGTCTCAAGTACATCTTCACTCAGCCTAATCTCAACCTCAGGCAAACTCGATGGGTCGAAATGATTCAAGAGTATAATCCGAGTATCGAGTATACTCCAGGCAAGGCCAATGTGATTGCTGACGCATTGAGCAGGAAGGCTTATTGCAACAGTCTGATTCTCAAGCCTTATCAACCCGAGCTTTGTGAAGCATTCCGCAAACTTAATTTGCAAATTGTTCCTCAAGGTTTCCTCGCCAACCTTCAAGTCTCTCCTACCTTAGAAGACCAGATTCGCCAAGCCCAGCTTCTTGATGCTATGGTGAAAAAGGTGAAGATTGGGATTGCCAAGAGTCAACCCAAGTACAAGTGCTACCGCCTTGATGACAAGGACACTCTCTTCTTCGAGGATCGCATTGTTGTGCCCAAAGGTGAACTTCGTAAAGTGATCATGAACGAGGCTCACAATTCTCTCCTCTCCATCCACCCTGGGAGCACGAAGATGTATCAGGACCTCAAGCAGGCTTATTGGTGGACTCGAATGAAGCGCGAGATTGCTCAATTCGTGAATGAGTGTGATGTCTGCAGAAGAGTGAAGGCAGAACACCAAAGGCCAGCTGGTCTCCCCCAACCTCTTGCCATTCCAGAATGGAAGTTTGACCACATTGAGATGGACTTCCTGACTGGGTTTCCAAAGTCCAAGTGTGGCAATGATGCTATATTCGTTGTCATCGACAAACTCACTAAAGTGGCTCATTTTCTACCTATCAAAGAGTCAATCACTGCAGCTCAATTGGCGGAACTCTATACCTCTCGGATTGTCTCTCTGCACGGTATTCCTCAAGTAATCTCTTCAGACCGTGGCAGCATCTTTACCTCCAAGTTTTGGGATTCTTTTCAGAAGGCCATGGGCACCAACATCCGCTTCAGCACAGCTTTCCATCCTCAAACTAGCGGTCAAGTCGAGCGTGTCAACCAGATTCTTGAAGATATGCTCAGGGCTTGTGTGATCTCCTTCGGCATGAAATGGGAGGATTGTCTTCCTTATGCTGAATTCTCCTACAACAACAGTTTTTAAGCAAGTTCGGGCAAGGCCCCATTTGAAATTCTGTATGGCAGGAAGTGCCGTACCCCTCTCAACTGGTCTGAAACCGGTGAACGTCAGCTTTTGGGAAATGACTTAATCACAGAGGCAGAAGAAATATGCAAAGTCATTCGAGATAACCTCAAAGCAGCCCAATCCCGCCAGAAGAGCTACTATGATAGTAAGCACCGTGATTTGGCTTTCAAGATCGGAGATCATGTTTACCTCCGCGTCTCTCCTATGAAAGGTACTCGTCGCTTCGGTATCAAAGGGAAGCTTGCCCCCAGATACGTGGGACCTTTCAAGATTGTCAGCAAGAGAGGCGACCTCGCCTATCAACTCTAGCTTCCTTCAAACTTTGCAAATGTTCATGATGTGTTCCATGTCTCTCAGCTCCGAAAGTGCTTCAAGACTCCTGACCGCACCGTCAACTTCGAGGATATTGAGCTCCAAGAAGATCTCTCCTATCGTGAGCACCCCGTTGCTATCCTTGAAGAGACTGAATGCAAGACTCGCAACAAGTCGATCAAGTTCGTCAAAGTCAAGTGGTCACACCATTCCGACCGTGAAGCTACCTAGGAATGCGAGGATCACCTCCGTTCTGAGTACCCGGCGTTCTTTCAGTCCTAGATCTCGGGACGAGATCCTTTCGTAGTGGTGGAGTGTTGTAACACCCCGGATATGACTTTCCCAATATGTAATCCAACTCTTGCCGTTTCTGGCTTTAAGTTATTTTATTTTCTCGGGTTCGGGTCTTTGTCTCTGTGTGTGGTTATTGTTGTCATGCATCTCACATAATGTCATCATGTGCATTGCATTTGCATACGTGTTCATCTCATGCATTCGAGCATTCTCCCCGTTGTCCGTTTTGCATTCCGGCGCTTCGTTCTCCTCCGGTGGTCATTTCTAGCTTTCTTTCGTGTGCGGGGATTAAACATTTCCGGTTTGGACCGAGACTTGCCAAGCGGCCTTGGTTTACTACCGGTAGACCGCCTGTCAAGTTTCGTATCATTTGGACTTCGTTTGATGCTCCAATGGTTGACCGAGGGACCAAAAAGGCCTCGTGTGTGTTGCAGCCCAACACCCCTCCAATTTGGCCCAAAACCCACCTAACTCTGCTCCATCACCTAGAGCGTTCGATCACGATCGCGTGGCCGAAAACCGTGCTCAAATTTGGACTCTCCTAGCTCCCTCTATGCCTATATATACACCCCCCGAAATTCGGATCTCCTTCCTCCCCCGAAACCCTAAATCGCCCCGCCACCGACGGACATGTCCGCCGCCTAGATCCGACGTGTCCGCTGCTCCCCGCCGCCGCCACGTGCCGCCGTCCTACTCGCCCGCGCCCCGCGCCCACATCGCCGGCCCGCGAGCCCAGCCGGGGCCCCCGCGGCCCAAGCCGCATCGCGCCGCCTCCTTCCGCGCCAGCTGCCGCCTCCCTCGACTCTGTCGCGCCGCCCCGCCATGCAAGCTCGCCGCAGCTGCGCCGCACGCCGCCCGGCCGGTCCCCGCCGCCACCGCGCCGCCTCGGCGTCTGTGCCACTCACCGCCTCCCCCCACGCCGGATCCGGCCCGATCCGGCCATCCCGCGACGTCCTCGGCCACCAACGAGCTCGCCGTAGCTACAGTGCGCGCCGCCGCCTCGGTTCGTGCGCCGGGTCAAACCCTAGATCCGGAGGGTGATTTTTTCCTCCAAGTCCCAGAAATTGCAGACCCAAGTGCTCCTGTTCACGCCCTCGTAACTTTGCATCCGTAGCTCCGATTCATGCATATAGCATATCAAAATGTTCATCTCAGAGATTACATCATTTCATTCCATTGCATCATTTTCATTTGAGTTCATCTTGATGCCCAAAATGCTGTTAGAAGAGGGCTACTTGAGTTAATTGTCAGATCTGCTACTCCATGTTAGACATTTGTCATTTTTGCCATGATTATTGTGTGCATGATATGCCCATGAGCTCTACATATACTTTGTTAAGGGTTTTGTCATCTTTCCAGAGGTGCAACCCATGTATTTTTGTGATGTGTGTGGTGACTAGTGCAAGCTTGCGAAGTGAGGCACTTGGTAATTCTGTTTTCAGGGACTTAGCATTTCCACTAGGTCCGTGAGCTGTTTAGTTCATGATGCCATATGTTCATGTTATTTCCTAGTGATCCGTGCCTCTTTTGAGGATGATCAGTAAGGATGTTTTGTTAATCTTGTAGTGCTCTATCCATCCATGTCTTTGTTTGCATATATGGAGCACCCTAGCTTGAGTCAATCGAGCTCTACTTTTGCTACTTTGTAAATCTGGGCAGATTGTCAACTTGTTTGCAATTTTGCCGAGGATGTTGTAGTTGATCCGTGCATGCTATGCTATTGTTATTGACATGTCTAGCTTGCATTTTGTGTATTCTTGATGGATGTATGCTTAGCTTTCCATGACTTGCTCCGTAGTGAGTGCATCGAGCTCGTAAACATGCCTACTTGAGTTATGTTTTCAGCATGTCCCGGTTTTTCACTAAGTCTGAAACTGATTATGTTTTTGCTATGTTCACATGCTTGCAAATGTATTTTGTGATCCCTTTTGGCTCAAGGTCACTAAGGGACTTTTGTTAAGATCTCTGAGTAGCTCCATGCCATGTCTTACTTTTCCATGTTCAGGTCCTGTAGCATATAGTTTTGTTGCTCCGAAGAGAGCTACTTGATCTGAAATTCCAGACAAGTGTTAATTCCACTAAGTCTGAGATCTGTTTACCATTTGCATTTTTGCCATGCTTGTTTGAACCTGTTAATGGATGAATTGGCCATAGCTCAGTGCTAGACTTTTGTTAAGCATCTTGAATGCATCCCTGCCATGTATTTTGATGTCATGTTTGGGTGCTGTAGCATGTTCATCTCATTGCATTTAGTTGACTACTTGCTGTAAATCGCAGACCGGTGTCATATTTGAATTGCTTGCCATTTCCAAACTGTAAGTCCGATTTCGGCGTTCTTTATATCGTTTTCAAGCGATTTCATCTCATCTTTCCAGTGGCACACTTGGTTTTCCAAGTTGAGGCCAGGTTCATGCATTTCCTATCATATCTTGCATATGCATCCCGCCTCGCATCCCGCATAGCATACCATGTTTGCATCATCTTGTTTGATCCTTGCATGTGGTTGATTGTGTTCTTGTTGCTTGTTTGTCTTGTTTGGGTAGAGCCGGGAGACGAGTTCACTAACGAGGAGCCCGTTGAGTTTGCTTTCGAGGATCCAGTCAACTTTGACAGCTTTGCAGGCAAGATGATCATACCCTCGAAATCACTACTATCTTTGCTATGCTAGTTTGCTCGCTCTTTTGCTATGCCAATGCTACGATGCCTACCACTTGCTTTCAAGCCTCCCAAATTGCCATGTTCATCCTCTAACCCACCTTTGTCCTAGCAAATCGTTGATTGGCTATGTTACCGCTTTGCTCAGCCCCTCTTATAGCGTTGCTAGTTGCAGGTGAAGATTGGAGACCATTCCTTGTTGGAACATTTATTTACTTGTTGGGATATCATTATATTGCCATGTTATCTTAATGCATCTATATACTTGGTAAAGGGTGGAAGGCTCGGCCTCTCACCTAGTGTTTTGTTCCACTCTTGCTGCCCTAGTTTCCGTCATATCGGTGTTATGTTCCCGGATTTTGCGTTCCTTACGCGGTTGGGTTATAATGGGAACCCCTTGATGTTTCGCCTTGAGTAAAGCTTTTCCAGCAATGCCCAACCTTGGTTTTACCATTTGCCACCTAGCCTCTTTTTCCCTTGGGTTTTCGGAGCCCGAGGGTCATCTTATTTTAAACTCCCCTGGGCCAGTGCTCCTCTGAGTGTTGGTCCACCTGTCAGCTGCCGGTGGCCACCAGGGGCAACTCTGGGCTGGCCTACCCGTACCTAAGACAATCTGAGTGTGCCCTGAGAAAGAGATATGTGCAGCTCCTATCGGGATTTGTCGGCACATTCGGGCGGTGTTGCTGGTCTTGTTTTAACCTGTCGAAATGTCTTGAAGAACCGAGGTACCGAGTCTGATCGGAACGTCTCGGGAGGAGGTCTATTCCTTCGTTGACCGTGAGAGCTTGTCATGGGCTAAGTTGGGACTCCCCTGTAGGGATTTGAACTTTCGAAAGCCGTGCCCGCGGTTATGGGCAGATGGGAATTTGTTAATGTCCGGTTGTAGATAACTTAAACATTAACTTAATTAAAACGAATCAACCGAGTGTGTTACCGTGATGGCCTCTTCTCGGTGGAGTCCGGGAAGTGGACACGGTGTTGGAGTAATGCTTGCGTAGGTTGTCCTGTAGTTTCTCGCTCGCGCTTTGCCTCCTCTTCTTGCTCTCTTTTGCGAATATGTTAGCCAACATATATGCTAGTCGCTTGCTGCAGCTCCACATATATTTACCTTACCCTACCTATTAAGCTTAAATAGTCTTGATCGCGAGGGTGCGAGATTGCTGAGTCCCTGTGGCTCACAGATTACTATTACACCAGATGCTGGTCCTGATGATACAACTCCAGATGGTGCGTTTGAGCTCAAGTGGGAGTTCGATGAGGACTCTCAGTGTTACTATGTTTCTTTTCCTGATGATCAGTAGTGGTGCCCAGTTGGGGTGATCGGGACCGTGTCGCATGTTGGGTTGTTTTTCATTTTGGCACCGTAGTCGGGCCATGAGTGTTTGGATGATGTATGTTATTTATGAACTTAATTGACGTGGCGAGTGTAAGCCAACTATGTTATCCCTTTTATTCATCTATATTACATGGGATGTTTGTGATGATTGCCTAACTTGTGACATATGCTTTAGTGCGATTATGCCTCTAAGTCGTGCCTCGACACGTGGGAGATATAGTCGCATCGAGGGTGTTACACCCCCCCTTGGGCGCGCCTCCTCTTGGACGGCCTCCTCCTCCCTCCCCCTTTATATACGTGGGAGGGGGCACCCCAAAGGTACCCCAAAGTTTCTCTTAGCCGTGTGCGGTGCCCCCCTCCACAGGAACACACCTCGGTCATATCGTTGCAGTGCGCTTAGGCGAAGCCCTGCGCCGGTAACTTCATCATCACCGTCACCACACCGTCGTGCTTAGGAAACTCTCCCTCGGCCTCAGCTGGATCAAGAGTTCGAGGGACGTCACTGAGCTGTACGTGTGCAGATCACGGAGGTGTCGTGTGTTCGGTACTTGATTGGTTGGATCACAAAGACGTTCGACTACATCAACCACGTTACTTAATGCTTCCGCTTTCGGTCTATGAGGGTACGTGGACACACTCTCCCAACTCGTTGATATGCTTCTCCTAGATAGATCTTGCGTGATTGTAGCAACTTTTTTGAGATACTACGTTCACCAACAATGGCATCCGAGCCAGATCTATGCGTAGATGCTATATGCACGAGTAGAACACAAAGAGTTGTGGGCGATAAGAGTCATAATGCTTACTAGCATGTCTTACTTTGATTCGGCGGTATTGTTGGATGAAGCGGCTGAAGGAAATATGCCCTAGAGGCAATAATAAAGTTGTTATTTATATTTCCTTATATCATGATAAATATTTATTATTCATGCTATAATTGTATTAACCGGAAACTTAGTACATGTGTGAATACATAGACAAACTGAGTGTCACTAGTATGCCTCTACTTGACTAGCTCGTCAATCAAAGATGGTTAAGTTTCCTAGCCATGGACATGAGTTGTCATTTGATTAACGGGATCACATTATTAGAGAATGATGTGATTGACTTGACCATCCGTTAGCTTAGCACTATGATCGTTTAGTTTATTGCTATTGCTTTCTTCATAACTTATACATGTTCCTATGACTATGAGATTATACAACTCCCGAATACCGGAGGAACACTTAGTGTGCTATCAAACGTCACAAGTAACTGGGTGATTATAAAGATGCTCTACAGGTGTCTCCGCTGGTGTTTGTTGAGTTGGCATAGATCGAGATTAGGATTTGTCACTCCGATTGTCGGTGAGGTATCTCTAGGCCCTCTTGGTAATGCACATCACTATAAGCCTTGGAAGCAATGTGACTAATGAGTTAGTTATGGGATGATGCATTACTGAACGAGTAAAGAGACTTGCCGGTAACAAGATTGAACTAGGTATTGAGATACCGACGGTCGAATCTCGGGCAAGTAATATAACGATGACAAAGGGAACAACGTATGTTGTTATGCGGTTTGACCGATAAAGATCTTCGTAGAATATGTAGGAACCGATATGAGCATCCAGGTTCACTATTGGTTATTGACCGGAGATGAGTCTCGGTCATGTCTACACAGTTCTCGAACCCGTAGGGTCTGCACGCTTAATGTTCGATGACGACCGGTATTATGAGTTTATGTGTTTTGATGTACCGAAGGTAGTTCAGAGTCCCGGATGTGACCACAGACATGACGAGGAGTCTCGAAATGGTCAAGACATAAAGATCGATATATTGGAAGGATATGTTTGGATATCAGAATGATTCCAGGTGAGTTCGGGCATTTATCGGAGTACGGGGGGTTACCGGAACCCCCCGGGGAGTCTACGGGCCTTATTGGGCCTTAGTGGGAGAGAGGAGGAGGCGGCCAAGGTGGGGGCGCCCCCTCCCCAAGCCCAATCTGAATTGGGGTGGGGGCTGGCCCCCCTTTCCTTCTCCCTCTCTCCTCCTTGCTTCTTCTCCTACTCCAACTAGGGAAGGGGGAATCCTACTCCCATCGGGAGTAGGACTCCCCCCTTTGGCGCGCCATGAGAGGGCCGACCCTCCCCCTCCTCCACTCCTTTATATACGGGGGAGGGGGGCACCCCATAGACACACAAGTTGATTGTTTAGCCGTGTGCGGTGCCCCCCTCCACAGATTTCCACCTCGGTCATATTGTTGCAGTGCTTAGGAGAAGCCCTGCGCCGATAGCTTCATCATCACCGTCACCACGCCGCCGTGCTGAAGAAACTCTCCCTCGACCTCAATTGGATCTAGAGTTTGTGGGACGTCACCAAGCTAAACGTGTGTAGATCGCGGAGGTGCCATACCTTCGGTGCTAGGATCGGTCGGATCGTGAAGACGTACGACTACATCAACCGCGTTACCATAACGCTTCTGCTTTCGGTCTACAAGGGTACGTGGACAAAACTCTCCCCTATTGTTGCTATGCATCACCTAGATGGATCTTGCGTGTGCGTAGAATATTTTTTTGAAATTACTGTGTTCCCCAATAGTGGCATCCGAGCCAAGTCTATGCGTAGATGTTATACGCACGAGTAGAACACAAAGAGTTCTTGGCGATAATAGTCATACTGCTTACCAGCATGTCATACTTTGATTCGGCGGTATTGTTGGATGAAGCGGCTCAGACCGACATTACGCGTACGCTTACGCGAGACTGGTTCTACCGACGTGCTTCGCACACAGGTGGCTAGTGGGTATCTGTTTCTCCAACTTTAGTTGAATCGAGTGTGACTACACCCGGTCCTTGTTGAAGGTTAAAACAACAAACTTGACGAAAAATCATTGCGGTTTTGATGCGTAGGTAAGAACGGTTGTTGCTAAGCCTATAGCAGCCACGCAAAACTTGCAACAACAAAGTAGAGGACTTCTAACTTGTTTTTGCAGGGCATGTTGTGATGTGATATGGTCAAGACATAATGCTAATTTTTATTGTATGTGATGATCATGTTTTGTAACAGAGTTATCGGCAACTGGCAGGAGCCATATGGTTGTCACTTTATTGTATGCAATGCAATCGCCCTGTAATTGTTTTTTACTTTATCACTAAGTGGTAGCGATAGTCGTAGAAGCAATAGTTGGTGAGACGACAACGATTCTACGATGGAGATTAAGGTGTCGCGCCGGTGACTATGGTGATCATGACGGTGCTTTGGAGATGGAGATCAAAGGCACAAGATGATGATGGCCATATCATATCACTTATATTGATTGCATGTGATGTTTATCCTTTATGCATCTTATTTTCCTTAGTTCGACGGTAGTGAGGGAGTCCTGGATTAGGGGGTCTCCGGACAGCCGGACTATATCCTTTGGTCGGACTGTTGGACCATGAAGATACAAGATTGAAGACTTCGTCCCGTGTCCGGATGGGACTCTCCTTGGCGTGGAAGGCAAGCTAGGCAATACGGATGTGTAGATCTCCTCCATTGTAACCGACTCTGTGTAACCCTAGCCCCCTCTGGTGTCTATATAAACCGGAGGGTTTAGTCCGTAGGACGACATACAATCATACCATAGGCTAGCTTCTAGGGTTTAGCCTCTACGATCTCGTGGTAGATCAACTCTTGTAATACTCATATCATCAAGAACAATTAAGCAGGACGTAGGGTATTACCTCCATCAAGAGGGCCCGAACCTGGGTAAACATCGTGTCCCCTGCCTCCTGTTACCATCCGCCTTAGACGCACAGTTCGGGACCCCCTACCCGAGATCCGCCGGTTTTGACACCGACATTGGTGCTTTCATTGAGAGTGCCACTGCATCGTCATCATAAGGAGGGATGGCTCGTCTTGTTGTCATGGAAAACATCACTTCTGGGGGAGCCCTGGTTGTAGGCCAAACTCTTCGACTAGGCGGCTTCGTCATGACCGCCCGCTCGGCCGCTGCGCCGACGATGACTTCACGGGTCATCGTAAATAGCCTCCACATCGGCTTGAAATTCACCGAGGAGATGGATCCAATGGAGCTCTCCTCTTTGAACGAGCTCTTGGATCGCATCGCCGCTCTGGGAGTCACTACGGACTACGATCAGATCGGGCTTAAACCCGACCAAAGGGAGATTAACTCTCCACCGGTCACCCATCAGATAGCGGTGGCGGAGGAGCAATGCGGCAATTCTCCCTCTATCCTGAGGACGAACTATGTCCGGATTCCCGAGCTCTCCGAACCGGATACCCGCTCATGGGACGACATCGCCCTAACCCTGAATCTAGAATCAGGTCACATACCGAACCCGCGGGGCAACATCCCGGAGCCCGAACTCCTAAGATCGGAAACTCCCCTGCCCCGGGATCTCAGATTGAGTCAAGGTCTGGACTTAAATCCACCCACCCACCCAGATACAAACGATCTTTCCCACATTAGGCAAGCGCCCCAAGAGACAATACATCACTATTGGGCTAGATTCCTCCTTGTGATGAACAAGGTCAAGGACTGTCGCAAGGAAGATGCAATTTCGTTCTTTTGCAACAATTGCACGAACAAGGGAATCCTCAACGCCATAAGTCGCCGTGACATAGCACACTTCGCCGACTTGGCGGCCATAGTACTGAAATATTGTGTGATGGAAAGCGCCTGGAAAACCCAAACACAATTTTGGGATAATCCGGCTCTGACAAAACCCCCAGTCCGAACTAAAAGGGTGCACTCTCATAAGTCACCCGACTCAATTACAAAGAAGCAAAATCCCACTACAGGGCGTGGAACCGTATTGGAGGGATGGCTTAACGGGCCCTGCAAAATTCATAGTACAGTGGATACCATACCAACACATAGGCTTAGAGCATGTTGGGTACTCCGGCAGGTGGCCAAGAGCAGTGAGGATCTCCTCATCCAAAACACCCCAGAGCACCTTCCCGTGGATAACAATATAGTATTGACAGTCTTCGAGATCTTCGCCTCAAATAATAGGCGTAAGCGAACACTCCGCAGCCTTGCCGAAGTCTGCCATGTGGCAGCAATAAATCCATGGAGCGACACGGCCATTACTTTCAATGCCGGTGACGAACCTAAATTCCGAACAGCCCAAGCATCAGCCGCTTTGGTCCTCAGTCCAATTGTGGATGGCTTTCGGCTCACTAAAGTGCTCATGGACGAGGGCAGCGGATTAAACCTCATTTATGAGGAGACTCTTCAAAAAATGGAAATAGACAGCAACCGTATTGAGCAAAGCAGCACGACCTTCCGAGGAATCATCCCTAGTCGGGAGGCACATTACGCTGGGAAAATCACACTAGATGTGGTATTCGGCACTCCAGAGAATTACAGGTCCGAAGAAATCACATTCCAAGTGGCCCCGTTCAGTAGCGGATACCACGCCCTTCTAGGGCGGGAGGCATTCATGATTTTTCAAGCCATACCCCATTACGGGTACATGAAGCTCAAAATGCCCGGACCCAATGGAATCATCACTGTAGCTAGTGATCCGGACATAGCACTCTGCACCGAGAACAAAACAGTCGCACTCGCCCTCGAGGCATTATCCGAAGCCCTTGTGGTGGAGGAGTTAACCGCGTTACGCTCCACAGTGGACAGGGACGATGTGATACTAGACAAAAGATCCAAGTCCACCTCCTTTAAACCAGCGGATGAAATAGTCAAATTCCAAGTCCATCCAACGGACCTCACAAAAACAGCATCCATTGGGCACAGTTAAACCCAGCCATAGACGCCGCACTATGGGAATTCCTGCGCGAGAATTGGGACATATTCCCCTGGCATCCTTCAGACATGCTAGGAATCCCACGCAGGCTGGCCGAGTATAGCCTTAACATTCTCAAAGGATTCAAGCCGGTCAAGCAGACTCTTCGGCGTTTCTCCGAACCTAAGCGACAAGCCATGGGAGAAGAGCTAGCCAAATTACTGGAGGCCGGATTCATTAGAGAAATAAAGCATCCGGACTGGCTAGCAAATCTGGTGATGGTGCCAAAGAAGGACAAATCCTGGCGCCTATGCGTCGACTTCAAGGACCTTAATAAGGCTTGCCCAAAGGATCCCTTCCCCCTCCCTCGCATCGATCAAATTATCGATGCTACTGCAGGACACGACTCATTGTGCTTCCTCGACGCATACTCCGGTTACCACCAAATTAAGATGGCGGAGTCCGATCAAGCCGCAACGGCATTTATCACTCCATACGACTCTTTCTGTTTTAACACAATGCCCTTCGGGCTCAAAAACGCCGGCACAATGTATCAGCGCATGATTCAGACATGTCTGGAAAAGCAGATCGTCAAAACAATGGAGGCATACGTCGACGATGTGGTCGTTAAAACCAGACACGTCGACTCCTTAATAGACGACTTGAGGCCCACGTTCGACAATCTTCGAACATACGACATTAAGCTCAATCCGGAAAAATGCGTTTTCGGCGTGCCCGCCGGAAAGCTCCTGGGCTTTATCGTCTTCAGCAGAGGAATTGAAGCAAATCCGGCTAAAACCCGGGCTCTATCACAGTTGGCTATCCCAACTAACCCCAAGCAAATCCAGAAATTAACTGTATGTGTGGCGGCCTTAAGCCGCTTTATCTCCCGATTAGGAGAAAAGGAACTCCCCCTTTATCGCCTTCTTCGGCGCACCGAACACTTCGAGTGGACGGACGCAGCCACGGCCGGATTGGAAGAAATAAAAGCCATCCTGGCCACCAACCCAATCTTGGCCGCGCCAAATGTTGGCGAACCAATGCTATTATATATAGCAGCAACTCACCAAGTTGTAAGCGCAGTGCTCGTCGTCGAATGAGAGATGGACAGACATAAATTCCCACTTCAAAAGCCAGTATATTATGTATCCACCGTCCTCACTCCATGCAAATCACGGTACCCACATTATCAAAAGATAGCATACTTGGTATTCATGGCATCCCGTAAATTACGACACTACTTTCAAGAGTGTTCAATTACGGTGGCCTCCGAAGTACCACTCAACGACATAATAAACAACCGCGATGCCACGGGCCGGATTGCCAAATGGGCTATCGAGCTCCTCCCATTCGACATAACATATAAACCACGACGAGCCATTAAGTCGCAAGTACTGGCCGATTTCGTAGCCGAATGGACAGAAGCCGAAGTCCCTAAAGAGTACGGCACATACTCCAATTGGATCATGCACTTCGACGGCTCTAAAATGCTGGCTGGTCTGGGGGATGGCGTCGTCCTGACATCCCCCACCGGAGATACAGTGCAATACGTACTCCAAATACTGTATACAGACTCCAATAACGCAGCCGAATACGAGGCCCTATTACACAGTCTCCGGATGGCAGTTTCCATGGGCATTCAACGCCTGGAGGTGCGTGGGGACTCGAACCTCGCAATATCCCAAATAAATGGAGACTTCGATGCCAAGGGTCCGAAAATGGCGGCATATCGAAACGCCGTCCTCAAAATGTCAGCTCGGTTCGACGGGCTTGAATTCCACCATGTGACTCGGGAAAACAATCAGGCGGCGGATATCCTCGCCCGTATCGATGCTAAAGCGACCCTGTCCCACCCAACATCTTCCTAGAAAAACTGTTTAAGCCATCCGTGGTATGGGAGGGGGACACCGGTAACAATAATCCGGACCCGGCCACAACATCAGATACCGAACACTCTGACACAATCGGAGGCTCTGCCATTGAAATAACACCTTCAGCCCACGTGATAATGGCCGTAATCGCCCCGTGGACAGAACCATTCCTGGCCTACCTAACCAGGCAGGAACTAACCGAGGACCAAAATGAGGCACGCTGCATAGTGCGGCGATCTAAAGCCTACAAGGTCAACGAGGGAGAGCTTTATAAGAAAAGCACAACCGGAGTCCTTCAAAGGTGCATCTCCGAAGAGGAAGGGCGGAAGCTTTTGGCAGAAATCCATGTCGGACTTGGCGGCCATCACGCTGCAGCCCAGACCCTTGTAAGCAAGGCTTTCCGTGCAGGTTTCTATTGGCCGACGGCCCGGGCAGACGCACAACATCTAGTCCAACATTGCGGCGGTTGCCAGCTTTTTGCAAACCAAAGCCATATGCCGCCTACCGCTCTCCAAACAATCCCCATTACTTGGCCCTTTGCAGTCTGGGGGCTTGATATGGTCGGACCCCTTAAAGGGGGAACCCATAAGAAAAAAATACTTACTGGTCATGGTGGACAAATTCACCAAATGAATTGAAGCCAAACCTATCAAAACGCTTGAATCCGGACCGGTGATAGACTTCATATACGGGGTTGTACACCGTTATGGCGTCCCCCATAGCATCATCACTGACAACGGCACGAACTTTACAGCTGACGAGGTGAAACTTTGGTGCAGCAACATGGGCATCAAGCTCGATTATGCTTCTGTCTATCACCCGCAAACTAACGGTCAAGCCGAGCTAGCAAATGGTCTTATCATGAGCAGCATTAAACCCAGATTAGTGCGGTCCTTAAAGGAATCAAACACGCACTGGGTAGAGGAGCTCGACTCCGTACTATGGGGGCTGCGGACCACGGCGAATTGCACTACCGGATACACACCGTTTTTTATGGTGTACGGTGCTGAGGCGGTTTTGCCCTGCGACATAATTCATGACTCACCTCGAGTGTGCATGTACGAAGAAAGAGAGGCCAAGCTCGATCGGCAGGACAGTTTCGACGCCCTGCAGGAGGAGCGTGACGTGGCAAAAGCCCGTTCCACATTCTTTCAGCAACAGGCTCGAAGGTATCAAAGCAAAGAAGTGGGGGCCAAAACCTACAACGTTGGTGAACTAGTTCTACGCCTGCCGAAGAAGAAAAAGAACAAGCTCAAGCCCAAATGGGAAAGTCCCTTCATTATTGACTAGGTTCTGACTGGTGGAGCGTACCGTCTGCGGGATGCATCTGACAATCGACTCGATCCAAATCCATGGAACGCAGCCAGACTCCAAAGATTCTACGCTAGCGCCGGACTCTATGTTCGTCTCCTTACCTCCGTCAATTTTTTGCATATCTGTCTCTTCTCTCTTTCTCTCTTTTTTCTCTTCTCTTCAAGGCCCTAAAGGGCTAAACTTGTGTCTTGGTTACACAATCTTGACGTGCTAACCGCGCTCATTATACCTGGGGGCTTCTTACACAGAAGCTTAATCCAATTATTTTTCCGGGCTTTGTGCCCTGCACATGTGTTATTCTTCCACATGTACCTTTTTTCGCCATTATATGCATCGATATGACTTAAGTTTTGGCCAAGCTGGGTTGCCTGGCTCTTGTATTTATGCCCTACGTTCCCGTTAATTCGGCTAGGGCATAAGGGGAGCACCTTTGCGATTGTTACTGCCGGGTCAGCCGGATGTGTACCTCAGACTAGGTGAAGCCGAAAGCTAGCGTTCTTAAGAGAATATTCGGTCGGTGAATAAAAGATGATTTTTATTTAAATTGACACATGCCCGCATATGTTTATAGCCTGTGTCTCTTTTCGCAGTTCGGACATGCACATTAGGGCATGCGTACCCATGGAAAGGAACCCTTAACGGAACTATTCTCCTTGAAAGATGTTTCTTACTACCCATCTAATATAACATAGCTAGTTGGGTACTTGTCTATTCAAGCACTTATGACCCCTACGTCTGGTTTTCACATAACTGAACGGTTACTCGGATACACTACGGACTATCGGGTCCAGAGGTCAAAGCGAAAAGGTCTGCCATGACAAATGATTTACAATCCGGCTAGGGACATCACATATGTCACTTGAAGTACAGAGTCACTAAGACTGATTAAATTCTTCTTCTATACCATCCAACAGGCTGTCTAGCCTACAATCCCGTTGGGAATACTTTGCGGCTAATTCTACTTGATCATACACTAAACTGACGGGGATCTCTTTCCCATCGGGCCCCACAGGTCCGACCTCGGCCATGTGGTTTGGATCCGCTTTGGTATATCGCGTCTTCACCATAGCCCAGGCTTCCCTTGCACCTTGTCAGCATGCTGATATCTTCCATAATCGGAAGCACCATCCCGCCCCCTTGAGCTTCTCTATAAGCTCCCCCATGCCTCCTGGCGGGGACGGGGATGGCCACAAGGCTTGGGCAATACCCTGCATCACTTGCCGAACTTGCTCGTGCAGTTGTGAGAGCTCTGGTAGAAGATCACCCGAAGACCCGGGCATCTCCTCCGTGGGACGACCCATCAGCATACCTGCGGACATAACTCTGTTAGCTGGCTTCCTCGCCGAACTCCTTTAAAAGTTCGTTCAAGCACTTGAAGGAAATATGCCCTAGAGGCAATAATAAAGTTATTATTTATTTCCTTATTTCATGATAAATGTTTATTATTCATGCTAGAATTGTATTAACCGGAAACATAATACATGTGTGAATACATAGACAAACAGAGTGTCACTAGTATGCCTCTACTTGACTAGCTCGATGATCAAAGATGGTTAAGTTTCCTAACCATAGACATGAGTTGTCATTTGATTAACGGGATCACATCATTAGGAGAATGATGTGATTGACTTGACCCATTCCGTTAGCTTAGCACTTGATCGTTTAGTTTGTTGCTATTGCTTTCTTCATGACTTATACATGTTCCTATGACTATGAGATTATGCAACTCCCGTTTACTGGAGGAACACTTTGTGTGCCACCAAACGTCACAACGCAACTGGGTGATTATAAAGGTGCTCTATAGGTGTCTCCGAAGGTACTTGTTGGGTTGGCGTATTTCGAGATTAGGATTTGTCACTCCGATTGTCGGAGAGGTATCTCTGGGCCCACTCGGTAATGCACATCACTATAAGCCTTGCAAGCATTGCAACTAATGAGTTAGTTGCGGGATGATGTATTACAGAACGAGTAAAGAGACTTGCCGGTAATGAGATAGAACTAGGTATTGAGATACCGACGATCAAATCTCGGGCAAGTAACATACCGATGACAAAGGGAACAACGTATGTTGTTATGCGGTCTGACCGATAAAGATCTTCGTAGAATATGTAGGAGCCAATATCGGCATCCAGGTCCCGCTATTGGTTATTGACCAGAGAGGTGTCTCGGTCATGTCTACATAGTTCTTGAACCCGTAGGGTCCGCACGCTTAACGTTCGTTGACGATATAGTACTATGTGAGTTATGTATGTTGGTGACCGAATGTTCTTCGGAGTTTTGGATGAGATCACAGATATAACGAGGAACTCCAGAATGGTCCGGAAGTAAAGATTGATATGTGGATAGTAGTGTTTGATCTCCGAAAGGGTTCCGGATGTTTCCCGAAATGTTTGGGCACGAGAACACTTTATCTGGGCCAAAGGAGAAAGCCCACGAGGCTTTTGGAAAGTGCAAAAGGAAGTTTTGCGGAGACCAGAGGCTAGACGCCAGGAACCCTGGCGTCTAGGGGGTAGACACCGGGAACCCTGGCGTGTAGCCCTGGAGTCCGAGAAGGACTCTTGCCTTTCTGGTGAAACCGACTTTGAGGAGGCTTTTACTCCAAGTTTCGACCCCAGGGCTCAACATATAAATAGAGGGGTAGGGCTAGCACCAAAGACACATCAAGAAACACCAAGCCGTGTGCCGGCAACCCCGTTCCCTCTAGTTTATCCTCCGTCATAGTTTTCGTAGTGCTTAGGCGAAGCCCTGCAAAGATTATTCTTCACCAACACCGTCACCACACCGTCGTGCTACCGGAACTCATCTACTACTTCGCCCCTCTTGCTGGATCGAGAAGGCGAGGACGTCACCGAGCCGAACGTGTGCAGAACTCGGAGGTGCCGTGCTTTCGGTGCTTGGATCAGTCGAATCGTGAAGACATACGACTACATCAACTGAGTTGATATAACGCTTCCGCTTACGGTCTACGAGGGTACGCAGACAACACTCTCCCCTCTCGTTGCTATGCATCACCATGATCTTGCGTGTGCGTAGGAATTTTTTTGAAATTACTACGTTCCCCAACAGTGGCATCCGAGCCTAGGTTTTATGCGTTGATGTTATATGCACGAGTAGAACACAAGTGAGTTGTGGGCGGTATAAGTCATACTGCTTACCAGCATGTCATACTTTGGTTCCGCGGTATTGTTGGATGAAGCGGCCCGGACCGACATTACGCGTACGCTTATGCGAGACTGGTTCTACCGACGTGCTTTGCACACAGGTGGCTGGCGGGTGTCAGTTTCTCCAACTTTAGTTGAACCAAGTGTGGCTACGCCCGGTCCTTGCGAAGGTTAAAACAACACCAACTTGACAAACTATCATTGTGGTTTTGATGCGTAGGTAAGAACGGTTCTTGCTTAAGCCCGTAGCAGCCACGTAAAACTTGCAACAACAAAGTAGAGGACGTATAACTTGTTTTTGCAGGGCATGTTGTGATGTGATATGGTCATGACATGATGCTAAATTTTATTGTATGAGATGATCATGTTTTGTAACCGAGTTATCGGCAACTGGCAGGAGCCATATGGTTGTTGCTTTATTGTATGCAATGCAATTGCGCTGTAATGCTTTACTTTATCACTAAGCGGTAGCGATAGTTGTGGAAGCATAAGATTGGCGAGACAACAACGACGCTACGATGGAGATCAATGTGTCGCGCCGGTGACGATGGTGATCATGACGGTGCTTCGGAGATGGAGATCACAAGCACAAGATGATGATGGCCATATCATATCACTTATATTGATTGCATGTGATGTTTATCTTTTATGCATCTTATCTTGCTTTGATTGACGGTAGCATTATAAGATGATCTCTCACTAAATTTCAAGATAAAAGTGTTCTCCCTGAGTATGCACCGTTGCCAAAGTTCGTCGTGCCTAGACACCACGTGATGATCGGGTGTGATAAGCTCTACGTCCATCTACAACGGGTGCAAGCCAGTTTTTGCACACGCAGAATACTCAGGTTAAACTTGACGAGCCTAGCATATGCGGATATGGCCTTGGAACACTAAGACCGAAAGGTCGAGCGTGAATCATATAGTAGATATGATCAACATATTGATGTTCACCATTGAAAGCTACTCCATTTCACGTGATGATCGGTTATGGTTTAGTTGATTTGGATCACGTGATCACTTAGAAGATTAGAGGGATGTCTTTCTAAGTGGGAGTTCTTAAGTAATATGATTAATTGAACTTTAATTTATCATGAACTTAGTCCTGGTAGTATTAGCATATCTATGTTGTAGATCAATAGCTCGCGTTTAGCTCCCTGTTTTATTTTTGATATGTTCCTAGAGAAAACTAAGTTGAAAGATGTTAGTAGCAATGATGTGGATTGGATCCGTGATTTGAGGTTTATCCTCATTGCTGCACAGAAGAATTATGTCTTTGATGCACCGCTAGGTGACAAACCTATTGCAGGAGCAGATGCAGATGTTATGAACATTTGGCTAACTCAATATGATGACTACTTGATAGTTTAGTGCACCATGCTTAAACGGCTTAGAATCGGGACTTCAAAGACGTTTTGAACGTCATGGACCATATGAGATGTTCCAAGAGTTGAAGTTAATATTTCAAGCAAATACCCGAGTTGAGAGATATGAAGTCTCCAACAAGTTCTATAGCTAAAAGATGGAGGAGAATAGCTCAAGCAGTGAGCATGTGTTCAGATTGTCTGGGTACTACGATCGCTTGAATCAAGTGGGAGTTAATCTTCCAGATAAAATAGTGATTGACAGAATTCTCTAGTCACCATCACCAAGTTAGTAGAACTTCATGATGAACTATAGTATGCAAGGGATGATGAAAACGATTCCCGAGCTTTTCATGATGATGAAATCGATGAAGGTAGAAATCAAGAAAGAGCATCAAGTGTTGATGATTAACAAGACCACTAGTTTCAAGAAAAGGGCAAAGGGAAAGAAAGGGAACTTCAAGAAGAACGACAAGCAAGTTGCTGCTCAAGTGAAGAATCCCAAGTCTGGACCTAAGCCTGAGACTAAGTGCTTCTACTGCAAAGGGACTGGTCACTAAAAGCGGAACTGCCCCAAGTATTTGGCGGATAAGCAGGATGGCAAAGTGAACAATGCTATATTTGATATACATGTAATTGATGTGTACTTTACTAGTGTTTATAGTAAACCCTCGGTATTTTATACGAGTTCAGTTGCTAAGAATAGTAACTCAAAACGGGAGTTGCAGAATGAATAGAGACTAGTGAAGGGTGAAGTGACGATGTGTATTGGAAATGGTTCCAAGATTGATATGATCATCATCGCACACTCCCTATACTTTCGGGATTAGTGCTAAACCTAAAATAAATGTTATTTAGTGTGTGCATTGAGCATGAATATGATTGGATCATGTTTATTGCAATACGGTTATTCATGTAAGTTAGAGAATAATTGTTGTTCTGTTTACATGAATAAAACCTTCTATGGTCATACACCCAAAGAAAATGGTTTGTTGGATCTTGATCATAGTGATACACATATTCATCATATTGAAGCCAAAAGATGCAAAGTTAATAATGATAGTGCAACTTATTTGTGGCATTGTCGTTTAGGTCATATTGGTGTAAAGCGCATGAAGAAAATCCATGCTGATGGGCTTTTGGAATCACTTGATTATGAATCAGTTGATGCTTGCGAACCATGCCTCATGGGCAAGATGACTAAGACTCTGTTCTGCGGAACAATGGAGCGAGCAACAAATTTGTTGGAAATCATACATACGGATGTATGTGGGCCGATGAATATTGAGGCTCGCGGCAGGTATCATTATTTTCTGATCTTCACAGATGATTTGAGCAGATATGAGTATATCTACTTGATGAAACACAAGTCTGAAACATTTGAAAAGTTCAAAGAATTTCAGAGTGAAGTGGAGAATCATCATAACAAAAATAAAAGTTTCTACGATATGATCACAGAAGTAAAATATTTGAGTTACGAGTTTGGCCTTCAGTTAAAAACAATGTGAAATAGTTTCACTACTCATGCCACCTAGAACACCACAGTGTAATGGTGTGTCCGAACGTCATAACCGTACTTTATTAGATATGGTGCGATCTATGATGTCTCTTACCGATCTACCACTATCGTTTTGGGGTTATGCATTAGAGACAGCTGCATTCAGGTTAAATAGGGCACCATCTAAATCCGTTGAGACGACACCATACGAACTATGGTTTGGCAAGAAACCTAAGCTGTCGTTTCTTAAAGTTTGAGGTTGCAATGCTTATGTGAAAAAGTTTCAACCTGATAAGCTCAAACCCAAATCGGGGAAGTGCGTCTTCATAGGATACCCAAAAGAAAATGTTGGGTACACCTTCTATCACAGATCCGAAGGCAAGTTATTCGTTGCTTTGAATGGATCCTTTCTAGAGAAGGAGTTTCTCTCAAAAGAAGTGAGTGGGAGGAAAGTAGAACTTGATGAGGGAACTGTACCTGCTCCCTTATTGGAAAGTAGTTCATCACAGAAATCTGTTCCTGTGACTACTACACCAATTAGTGAGGAAGCTAATGATGATGATCATGTAACTTCAAATCAAGTTACTACCGAACCTCGTAGGTAAACCAGAGTGAGATCCGCACCAGAGTGGTACGGTAATCCTGTTCTGGAGGTCATGTTACTTGACCATGACGAGCCTACGAACTATGAGGAAGCGATGATGAGCCCAGATTCCACGAAATGGCTTGAGGCCATGAAATCTGAGATGGGATCCATGTATGAGAACAAAGTATGGACTTTGATTGACTTGCCCAATGATCAGCGAGCCATTGAGATTAAATGGATCTTCAAGAGGAAGACGGACGCTGATAGTAGTGTTACTATCTACAAAGCTAGAATTGTCGCAAAAAGGTTTTCGACAAGTTCAAGGGATTGACTACGATGAGACCTTCTCACCCGTAGCGATGCTTAAGTTTGTCCGAATCATGTTTGCGATTGCCGCATTTTATGATTATGAAATTTGGCAGATGGATGTCAAAACTGCATTCCTGAATGGATTTCTGGAAGAAGAGTTGTATATGATGCAACCAAAAGGTTTTGTCGATCCAAAGGGAGCTAACAAAGTGTGCAAGCTCCAGCGATCCATTTATGGACTGGTGCAAGCCTCTCGAAGTTGGAATAAATGCTTTGATAGTGTGATCAAAGCATTTGGTTTTGTACAGACTTTTGGAGAAGCCTGTATTTATAAGAAAGTGAGTGGGAGCTCTGTAGCATTTCTGATATTATATGTGGATGACATATTACTAATTGGAAATGATATAGAATTTCTGGATAGCATAAAGGGATACTTGAATAAAAGTTTTTCTATGAAAGACCTCGGTGAAGCTGCTTACATATTGGGCATCAAGATCTATAGAGATAGATCAAGATGCTTAATTAGACTTTCACAAAGCACATACCTTGACAAGATTTTGAAATGGTTCAAAATGGAACAGTCAAAGAAAGAGTTCTTGCCTGTGTTACAAGGTGTGAAATTGAGTAAGACTCAAAGCCCGACCACGGCAGAAGATAGAAAGAGAATGAAAGTCATTCCCTATGCCTCAGCCATAGGTTCTATAAAGTAGGCCATGCTGTGTACCAAACCTATTGTATACCCTGCCCTGAGTTTGGCAAGGGAGTACAATAGTGATCTAGGAGTAGATCACTGGACATTGGTCAAAATTATCCTTACTGGAGTAAGGATATGTTTCTCGATTATGGAGGTGACAAAAGGTTCGTCGTAAAGGGTTACGTCGATGCAAGTTTTGACACTGATCCAGATGACTCTAAGTCTCAATATGGATACATATTGAAAGTGGGAGAAATTAGGTAGAGTAGCTCCGTGCAGAGCATTGTTGACATAGAAATTTGCAAAATACATACGGATCTGAATGTTGCAAACCCGTTGACTAAACTTCTCTCACAAGCAAAACATGATCACACCTTAGTACTCTTTGGGTGTTAATCACATAGCGATGTGAACTAGATTATTGACTCTAGTAAACCCTTTGGGTGTTGGTCACATGACGATGTGAACTATGGGTGTTAATCACATGGTGATGTGAACTATTGATGTTAAATCACATGGCAATGTGATCTAGATTATTGACTCTAGTGCAAGTGGGAGACTGAAGGAAATATGCCCCAGAGGCAATAATAAAGTTATTATTTATTTCCTTATTTCATGATAAATGTTTATTATTCATGCTAGAATTGTATTAACCGGAAACATAATACACGTGTGAATACATAGACAAACAGAGTGTCACTAGTATGCCTCTACTTGACTAGCTCGTTGATCAAAGATGGTTAAGTTTCCTAACCATAGACATGAGTTGTCATTTGATTAACGTGATCACATCATTAGGACAATGATGTGATTGACTTGACCCATTCTGTTAGCTTAGCACTTGATCGTTTAGTTTGTTGCTATTGCTTTCTTCATGACTTATACATGTTCCTATGACTATGAGATTATGCAACTCCCGTTTACCGGAGGAACACTTTGTGTGGCACCAAACGTCACAACGTAACTAGGTGATTATAAAGGTGCTCTACAGGTGTCTCCGAAGGTACTTGTTGGGTTGGCGTATTTCGAGATTAGGATTTGTCACTCCGATTGTCGGAGAGGTATCTCTGGGCCCACTCGGTAATGCACATCACTATAAGCCTTGCAAGCATTGCAACTAATGAGTTAGTTGCAGGATGGTGTATTACGGAACGAGTAAAGAGACTTGCTGGTAATGAGATAGAACTAGGTATTGAGATACCGACGATCGAATCTCGGGCAAGTAACATACTGATGACAAAGGGAACAACGTATGTTGTTATGCGGTCTGACCGATAAAGATCTTCGTAGAATATGTAGGAGCCAATATCGGCATCCAGGTCCCGCTATTGGTTATTGACCAAAGAGGTGTCTCAGTCATGTCTACATAGTTCTCGAACCCGTAGGGTCCACACGCTTAACGTTCGTTGACGATATAGTACTATGTGAGTTATGTATGTTGGTGACCGAATGTTGTTCGGAGTTTTGGATGAGATCACAGATATAACGAGGAACTCCAGAATGGTCCGGAAGTAAAGATTGATATGTGGATAGTAGTGTTTGATCTCCGAAAGGGTTCCGGAATTCACCGGAAGGGGTTCCGGATGTTTCCCGAAATGTTTGGGCACGAGAACACTTTATCTGGGCCAAAGGAGAAAGCCCACGAGGCTTTTGGAAAGTGCAAAAGGAAGTTTTGCGGAGACCAGAGGCTAGACGCCAGGAACCCTGGCGTCTAGGGGGTAGACACCGGGAACCCTGGCGTGTAGCCCTGGAGTCCGAGAAGGACTCTTGCCTTTCGGGTGAAACCGACTTTGAGGAGGCTTTTACTCCAAGTTTCGACCCCAGGGCTCAACATATAAATAGAGGGGTAGGGCTAGCGCCAAAGACACATCAAGAAACACCAAGCCGTCATAGTTTCCGTAGTGCTTAGGCAAAGCCCTGCGAAGATTATTCTTCACCAACACCGTCACCACGCCGTCGTGCTGCCGGAACTCATCTACTACTATGAGCCTCTTGCTGGATTGAGAAGTCGAGGACGTCATCAAGCCAAACATGTGCAAAACTCGGAGGCGCCGTGCTTTCGGTGCTTGGATCGGTCAGATCGTGAAGACGTACGACTACATCAACCGCGTTGATATAACGCTTCCGCTTACGGTCTACGAGGGTACGTAGACAACACTCTCCCCTCTCGTTGCTATGCATCACCATGATCTTGTGTGTGCGTAGGAATTTTTTTTGAAATTACTACGTTCCCCAACAGCACTTACTAAAAATGCCGCGCCGAAGCCGCTTATTCTCCTTCACGGAGTCCGCAAGCTGGGCTCAGACATCTTTCAGTTCCATGCCCAGCCGGATATTGGCGTCTTGGAGATTATTTTTCTCCTGCCTGACTCGCGTAAGCACGCGCTCGCCAGCATTTAGCTGTCGATTAGCACGTGCCGCATTCACCGCCACGGCCTCCAGATTCACTCCGGGGTCATCTACAACATCTATTGTTAGATTTGTATGCATGTCGTATACTACCGGGTACCTGTATTCTTTGCAATGGAAACAAGTATTACCAGAGGGCCCCTTCTTGGACTCCTTCAACGCAGCAACAACGCCCCCTAGCTGGGCCTTGCACTCTTCCAGCTCTTGAGACAGTCGGGAATTCTTCTCTGTAAGAACCTGCACAAATAACGATCCTTAAATCAGTTGCGTCAATTGTTTCAAGTCTCAGGGGCTACTGATATACATAACCGTCAGATTTTCCTACCCGTATATCCTTTACATACTGGTCCATGGCTCTGGCAAGACCATTTTGAGCAGCACAGATGTACGCATCTCCTGAGTTGAAGGCATCGAACGCCTCTTGGGAGAAACAAGCGTCACGGAGTACGGTCCGGCGACGCCTGTGATTCATGGCGCTCTCCACTTCGGAATTTGTAGCGGATAGTCTGTCCGCATCCTCTGTAGGAGGAACACCCGGCGTCTGCCCCGCGTTGGCTTCCGCCTCTATGTCTGGCCCTGGAGCCCGACTGGTCGAGCCGTGATCGGCAGCCTCTTCGGATATAGTCCGGCAAGCGTTTTTTCTACTAGGAAACATGTACGTCATTATATTTTAAGAAAGACGACAACCACGGAGCGAGGTTTTATGTCATACCTCTGCGCCGGCGTCTCCGTCCTGACCGCCTTCCTTTTTGGCCTACCCGGCTTTGGTGCCCCTTGTTCGCGAGTTGCTACGGGTTCGGCGCGATGTCTCGAAGGCCTTCCCTGTAAAACACCATATGTGTATGATAGGTGAAGTGCATACAAGAGGATCCTTTTTGGGAGTTGGGACTTTGGTTTTTCTTACGTGCGATGCAGGGAGTAGTCCAGGATAGTCGGCCGTTATGGCCACCATGGCGTCATCGCAGCTCAATTGATAGAATTGCCTATCTATCAGCTCCACGAATATGTCCGGATCCTCTTCGAGTTCCGGATCGAGGGCCCGGCCAGGGTCCTCTGGTTGTGGAGGTGGGCTATTGACCTCCCTTACAGCTTTTCTCAGTTCCTGCCGTGAAATGGCAAGGTGAGTATCTATGACGAAGAATGCGGGAAGGTTGGGAGTAAAGAGGTACAACTCACCCAGCTTGGAGGGTTGTACATGGAGAATCCATCCCGTGGCTTAATACGGATGAACTCCTCTTCCTCTCCCTTGAACAACTCGGACGGAATTTTTGCTAAAGCCGCAGTGGAGTCCGGTCCCTTACGCCCACAACGGGTGGCATCATCTTCCCCGTTAAAACACCACAGGGGGTGCCCTCGATATTGAAGTGGCTGCACCCCCCGCATTATGCATATTGACATAACCTCGATTATTGTCAATCCTTATTGAGCCAGCGCTTTAATCCGGTTCATCAGGTAAAGGACTTCTCCGTTGTCTTCCTCTTGGGGGCTCCGTGGGCGCCAACTTCGGCGTTTCTTTACGGGAGCATTGTTGAACTCAGGAAGACCCCGCCGAACAGGGTCTAGAAGGGGGACGCCCTCCATGTAAAACCACTCCGAAGGCCAGTCTTCGGACGTCTTCCTCGGAGTACCGGACAGGTATCCGGTCTCGGCGATGCACCATATTTTGGCTCCGCCCACTTGATAAAGTGACCCCTTCCGTGTGTGGGGCACAAGGAAGAATAGCCTTTTCCACAGCTCGAAATGATCCTCGCAGCCCAAAAACAGCTCACAAAGGGCAACGTAACCGGCGATGTGTAATATGGAAGTAGGGGTGAAATTATGCAACTGGAGGCCGTAAAACTCCAGGAGCCCGCGGAGGAACGGATGAATTGGAAATCCGAGTCCCCTTAGTAAGTAAGGGACAAGGCATACCCGCTCCCCCTTGGAGGGATTGGGGAAGCTCTCCGCTTGCTCCCCGCCTTTATAGGTGGCGAGCCCGGCTCGGACGGGGACCATATACGCTGGAGGGAGAAATCCCTGGATTTGCAACTGTACTAATCGGCTGTGCGGGACGGAACACTTCTCCCAATCACCGGGCTTAGGGCTACGGGAGCGAGAGGAGGAGCTGCGATGGCCGACCATGATGGAACGGATTTTTCCGAGTGCGCTCCGATGGACTCTCGCCATGGGAGGATGGTGTGGATTGGATCCAAGAATCCCCATCCCTTTAATAGACGATTTATTTACCTGTCTAGGGGGGCGAATGTAAAAACCCCCTGGCTCCTTGCATTTGCTCGACACGTGGAAGATAGCCCTTATTGGGCGTAGAAGACAAGAAGTCCAACATTTATGGGAGCCCGACACTACTTAGCAGATATTCAGGATTTGGAGAAGAACCCGCCTTGCAATGCCGAAGACAATACTGCGTGCCGGACTCATCGTCATTGAAGCCTGGTTCAGGGGCTACTGAGGGAGTCCTGGATTAGGGGGTCCCCGGACAGCCGGACTATATCCTTTGGCCGGACTGTTGGACCATGGAGATACAAGATTGAAGACTTCGTCCCGTGTCCGGATGGGACTCTCCTTGGCGTGGAAGGCAAGCTAGGCAATACGGATGTGTAGATCTCCTCCCTTGTAACCGACTCTGTGTAACCCTAGCCCCCTCCGGTGTCTATATAAACCGGAGGGTTTAGTCCGTAGGACGACATACAATCATACCATAGGCTAGCTTCTAGGGTTTAGCCTCTATGATCTCATGGTAGATCAACTCTTGTAATACTCATATCATCAAGAACAATCAAGCAAGACGTAGGGTATTACCTCCATCAAGAGGGCCCGAACCTGGGTAAACATTATGTCCCCTGCCTCCTATTACCATCCGCCTTAGACACACAGTTCGGGACCCCCTACCCGAGATCCGCCGGTTTTGACACCGACTGGTAGCATTATAAGATGATATCTCACTAAATTTCAAAGTATAAGTGTTCTCCCTGAGTATGCACCATTGCTACAGTTCGTCGTGCCGAGACACCACGTGAGGATCGGGTGTGATAAGCT
Source organism: Triticum monococcum (assembly GCA_034509565.1). Taxonomy (NCBI): domain Eukaryota; kingdom Viridiplantae; phylum Streptophyta; class Magnoliopsida; order Poales; family Poaceae; genus Triticum; species Triticum monococcum. Next base: position 144,308,692 of record CM067846.1, on the reverse strand, counting down.
CTACGTTCACATACAACCGGTGCAAGCCAGTTTTGCACATGCAGAATACTCGGGTTAAACTTGACAAGCCTAGCATATGCAGATATGGCCTCGGAACACTGAGACCGAAAGGTCGAGCATGAATCATATAGTAGATATGATCAACATAGTGATATTCACCATTGAAAACTACTCCATCTCACGTGATGATCAGACATGGTTTAGTTGATATGGATCATGTGATCACTTAGATGATTAGAGGGTTGTCTATATAAGTGGGAGTTCTTAAGTAATATGATTAACTGAACTTTAATATATCATGAACTTAGTACCTGATAGTATTTTGCATGTATATGCTATTGTAGATAAATGGCCCGTGCTGTTGTTCCGTTGAATTTTAATGCGTTCCTAGAGAAAGCTAAGTTGAAAGATGATGGTAGTAATTACACGGACTGGGTCCGTAACTTGAGGATTATCCTCATTGCTGCGCAGAAGAATTACGTCATGGAAGCACCGCTAGGTGCCAAACCCGCTGTAGAAGCAACGCTAGATGTTATGAACGTCTGGCAGAGCAAAGCTGATGACTACTCGATAGTTCAGTGTGCCATGCTTTACAGCTTAGAACCGAGGCTTCAACGACGTTTTGAACGTCATGGAGCATATGAGATGTTCTAGGAGTTGAAGTTAATATTTCAAGCAAATGCCCGGATTGAGTGATATGAAGTCTCCAATAAGTTATACAGCTGCAAAATGGAGGAGGATGGTTTTGTCAGTGAACATATACTCAGAATGTCTGGGTACCACAACCACTAGACTCAACTGGGAGTTAATCTTCCTGATGATAGTGTCATTGACAGAGTTCTTCAATCACTGCCACCAAGCTACAAGAGCTTCGTGATGAACTATAATATGCAAGGGATGGATAAGACAATTCTCGAGCTCTTCGCAATGCTAAAGGCTACGGAGGTAGAAATCAAGAAGGAGAATCAAGTGTTGATGGTCAACAAGACCACCAGTTTCAAGAAAAAGGGTAAAGGGAAGAAGGGGAACTTCAAAAAGAACAACAAGCAAGTTGCTGCTCAAGTGAAGAAGCCCAAGTCTGGACCTAAGGCTGAGACTGAGTGCTTCTACTACAAAGGGACTGGTCACTGGAAGTGGAACTGCCCCAAGTATTTGGCGGAGAAGAAGGATGGCAAAGCGAAAGGTATATTTGATATACATGTTATTAATGTGTACTTAACTATGCTCGCATTAGCACCTAGGTATTTGATACTGGTTCTGTTGCTAATATTTGCAACTGGAAACAGGGACTATGGATTAAGCGAAGATTGGCTAAGGACGAGGCGACGATGCGCGTGGGAAATGGTTCCAAAGTCGATGTGATCGCCGTCGGCACGCTACCTTTACATCTACCTTCAGGATTAGTTTTAGACCTAAATAATTGTTATTTGGTGCCAGTGTTGAGCACGAACATTATATCTGGATCTTGTTTGATGCAAGACGGTTATTCATTTAAATCAAAGAATAATGGTTGTTCTATTTATATGAGTAATATCTTTTATGGTCATGCACCCTTGATGAGTGGTCTATTTTTATTAAATCTTGATAGTAGTGATACACATGTTCATAGTATTGAAGCCAAAAGATATAAGTTTAATAATGATAGTGCAACTTATTTTGTGGCACTACCGTTTAGGTCATATTGGTGTAAAGCGCATGAAGAAACTCCATGCTGATGGGCTTTTGGAATCACTTGATTGTGAATCACTTGATGCTTGCGAACCATGCCTCATGGGCAAGATGACTAATACTCCGTTCTCCGGAACACTGGAGCGAGCAACAGACTTGTTGGAAATAATACATACTGATGTATGCAGTCCGATGAGTGTTGATGATCGCGGCGGGTATTGTTATTTTCTTACCTTCACAGACGATTTGAGCAGATATGGGTATATCTACTTGATGAAACATAAGTCTGAAACATTTGAAAAGTTCAAAGAATTTCAGAGTGAAGTGGAAAATCAACGTAACAAGAAAATAAAGTTTCTATGATCTGATCATGGAGGAGAATATTTGACTTACGAGTTTGGTCTTCATTTGAAACAAATGCGGAATAGTTTCGCAGCTCACTCCACCCGGAACACCACAGCGTAATGGTGTGTCCAAACGCCGTAATCATACTTTATTAGATATGGTGTGATCTATGATGTGTCTTACTGATTTACCGCTATCATTTTGGAGTTATGCTTTAGAGACGACTGCATTCACATTAAGTAGGGCACCATCTAAATCTGTTGGGACGACACCATATGAACCCTGGTTTGGCAAGAAACCCAAGTTGTCGTTTATTAAAGTTTGGGGCTGCGATGCTTATTGCTACGTCTTGAGCTTGCGTTGGTTTTCCCTGAAGAGGAAGGGATGATGCAGCAGAGTAGTGTAAGTATTTCCCTCAGTTTTTGAGAACCAAGGTATCAATCCAGTAGGAGGCCACGCTCAAGTCCCTCGTACCTGCACAAAGCGATAGCTACTCGCAACCAACATGATTAGGGGTTGTCAATCCCTTCACGGTCACTTACGAGAGTGAGATCTGATAGATATAATATTTTTGGTATAAAGATGCAAAGTAAAAAGTAAAAGCAAAGTAAAAAGCAAAGCAAGATTAAAGTGATGGAGATTGATATGATGAGAATAGACCCGGGGGCCATAGGTTTCACTAGTGGCTTCTCTCAAGAGCATAAGTATTCTACGGTGGGTGAACAAATTACTGTTGAGCAATTGACAGAATTGAGCATAGTTATGAGAATATCTAGGCATGATCATGTATATAGGCATCACGTCCGTGACAAGTAGATCGAAACGATTCTGCATCTACTACTATTACTCCACTCATCGACCGCTATCCAGCATGCATCTAGAGTATTAAGTTAAAAACAGAGTAACGCCTTAAGCAAGATGACATGATGTAGAGAGATAAATTCATGCAATATGAAATAAACCCCATCTTGTTATCCTCGATGGCAACGATACAATACGTGCCTTGATGCCCCTTCTGTCACTGGGTAAGGACACTGCAAGATCGAACCCAAAGCTAAGCACTTCTCCCATGGCAAGAACTACCAATCTAGTTGGCCAAACCAAACGGATAATTCGAAGAGACTTGCAAAGATAACCAATCATACATAAAAGAATTCAGAGAAGATTCAAATATTATTCATAGATAGACTTGATCATAAACCCACAATTCATCGGTCTCAACAAACACACCGCAAAAGAAGATTACATCGAATAGATCTCCACAAGAGAGGGGGAGAACTTTGTATTGAGATTCAAAGAGAGAGAAGAAGCCATCTAGCTACTAACTATGGACCCGAAGGTCTGAGGTAAACTACTCACACTTCATCGGAGAGGCTGTGATGATGTAGAAGCCCTCCGTGATGACGGCCCTCTTCCGGCGGAGCTCCGGAACAGGCCCCAAGATGGGATCTCATGGATACAGAAAGTTGTGGCGGTGGAATTAGGTTTTTGGCTCCTGTTCTGATTGTTTGGGGGTACGTGTGTATATATAGGAGGAAGAAGTATGCCGGAGGAGCAACGAGGGGCCCACGAGGCAGGGGGCGCGCCCTGGGGGTGCCCCCCACCCTCGTGACCGCCTCTTTTGTTCCTTGGAGCAGGGTCCAAGTCTCCTGGATCACGTTCGGTGAGAAAATCACGTTCCCGAAGATTTTATTCCGTTTGGACTCCGTTTGATATTCCGTTTCTTCGAAACACTGAAATAGGCAAAAAAATAGCAATTCTGGGCTGGGCCTCCGGTTAATAGGTTAGTCCCAAAAATAATATAAAAGTGGAAAATAAAGCCCAATATAGTCCAAAACAGTAGATAATATAGCATGGAGCAATTAAAAATTATAGATACGTTGGAGACGTATCAGGCATCCCCAAGCTTAATTCCTTCTCGTCCTCGAGTAGGTAAATGATAAAAAGAGAAATTTTGATGCGGAGTGCTACTTGGCATAATTTCAATGCAAATCTTCTTAATTGTGGTATGAATATTCAGATTACAAAGATTCAAGACAAAAGTTTATATTGACATAAAAAAATAATAATACTTCAAGCATACTAACAAAGCAATTATGTCTTCTCAAAATAACATGACCAAAGAAAGTTATCCCTACAAAATCATATAGTCTGGCTATGTTCAATCTTCACCACACAAAGTATTTAAATCATGCACAACCCCGATGACAAGCCAAGCAATTGTTTCATACTCTAACTTTTTCAAAACTTATTCAATCTTCACGCAATACATGAGCGTGAGCCATGGATATAGCACTATAGGTGGAATAGAATGGTGGTTGTGGAGAAGACAAAAAGAGGGGAAGATAGTCTCACATCAACTAGGCGCATCAACGGGCTATGGAGATGCCCATCAATAGATATCAATGTGAGTGAGTAGGGATTGCCATGCAACGAATGCACTAGAGCTATAAATGTATGAAAGCTCAACAAAAGAAACTAAGTGGGTGTGCATCCAACTTGCTTGCTCACAAAGACCTAGGGCAATTTTGAGGAAGCCCATCATTGGAATATACAAGCCAAGTTCTATAATGTAAAATTCCCACTAGTATATAAAAGTGACAACATATGAGACTCTCTATATGAAGAACATGGTGCTACTTTGAAGCACAATATATGAGACTTGCTATATCATGGTGCTACTTTGAAGCACAAGTGTGGTAAAAGGATAGTAGCATTGCCCCTTTTTATTTATTTTCTTTTTTTGGGCCTTCTTTTTTATTGGGACAATGCTCTATTGAATGATGATCATCACACTTTTATTTATTTACAACTCAATGATTACTACTCGATTCTAAAACAAAGTATGACTCTATATGGATGAATCAAGAGTGACAAGTATGAAGAAATTATGAACGGTGGCTTTGCCACAAATACTATGTCAACTACATGATCATGCTAAGCAATATGACAATGATGAATGTGTCATCATGAACTAGGTGGTGGAAAGTTGTATGGCAATATATCTCGAAATGGCTATGGAAATGCCATAATAGGTAGGTATGGTGGCTGTTTTGAGGAAGGTATATGGTAGGTGTATGATACCGGCGAAAGGTGCACGGTATTAGAGAGGCTAGCAAAGGTGGAAGGGAGAGAGTGCGTATAATCCATGGACTCAACATTAGTCATAAAGAACTCATATACTTATTGCAAAAATCTAGAAGTTATCAAAGCAAAGTATTACGTGCATGCTCCTAGGGGGATAGGTTGGTAGGAAAAGACCATCGCTCGTCCCCGACCGCCACTCATAAGGAAGACAATCAATAAACAAATCATGCTCCGACTTCGTAACATAACGGTTCACCATACGTGCATGCTACGGGAATCACAAACTTTAACACAAGTATTCTTTAAATTCACAACTACTCAACTAGCATGACTTTAATATTATCACCTCCATATCTCAAAACAATTATCATGCTTCAATCTTTTCTTAGTATTCAACACACTCAAAAGAAAGTTTCACAAATCTCGAATACCAAGCATATTATTATTAAGCAAATTACCATGCTATTAAGAGACTCGCAAAATAATTTAAGTGAAGCATGAGAGATCAATAGTTTCTTTAAAACAAATCCACCACCATGCTCTAAAAGATCTAAGTGAAGCACATAGAGCAAAATTATAACGCTCAAAAGATATAAGTGAAGCACATAGAGCAAAATTATCTAGCTCAAAAGATATAAGTGAAGCACATAGAGCAAAACTACTTAGCTCAAAATATATAAGTGAAGCACATAGAGCAAAACTACTTAGCTCAAAAGATATAAGTGAAGCACATATAGTATTCTATCAAATTTTAATCCATGTATGGCTCTCTCAAAATGTGTGTACAGCAAGGATGATTGTGGCATACTAAGACACAAAGACACAAATAATACAAGACGCTCCAAGCAAAACACATATCATGTTGGTGAATAAAAATATAGCTCCAAGTAAATTACCGATGGAAGTGGACGAAAGAGGGGATGCCTTCCGGGGCATCCCCAAGCTTTGACTTTTTGGCGTCCTTGGATTATCTTGGGGATGCCATGGGAATCCCCAAGCTTAGGCTCTTGCCACTCCTTATTCCATGATCCATCAAAAGAATTCACCCAAAACTTGAAAACTTCACAACACAAAACTCAAAATAGAAAACTCGTGAGCTCCGTTAGCGAAAGAAAACAAAAGACCACTTCAAGGTACTGTAATGAACTCATTCTTTATTTATATTGGTGTTAAACCTAATGTGTTCCAACTTCTCTATGGATTATAAACTATTTTACTAACCATAGATTCATCAAAATAAGCAAACAACACACGAAAAACAGAATCTGTCAAAAACAGAACAGTCTGTAGTAATCTGTAGCTAGCGCAAGATCTGGAACCCCAAAAATTCTAAAATAAATTACTGGACGTGAGGAATTTATCTATTAATCATCTTTAAAAATAATTAACTAAATATCACTCTTCAAATAAAAATGACAGCAGTTCTTGTGAGCGCTAAAGTTTCTGTTTTTTACAGCAAGTTCAACAAGACTTTCCCCAAGTCTTCCCAACGGTTCTACTTGGCACAAACACTAATTAAACACAAAAAACACAACCAAAACACAGGCTAAATAATTTATTTATTACTAAGCAGGAGCAAAAATCAAGGAATAAAAATAAAATCGGGTTGCCTCCCAACAAGCGCTATCGTTTAACGCCCCTAGCTAGGCATAAAAGCGAGGATAGATCTAGGTATTGCCATCTTTGGTAGGCAATCCATAAGTGGCCCTCATGATAGTTTCATATGGTAATTTTATTTTCTTTCTAGGAAAGTGTTCCATGCCATTTTTTAATGGAAATTGAAATCCAATATTCCCTTCCTTCATATCAATAACCGCACCAACCGTTTTAAGGAAAGGTCTACCAAGAATAATAGGGCAAGAAGGATTGCAATCTATATCAAGAACAATGAAATCTACGGGCACATAATTCCTATTTGCAACAATAAGAACATCATTAATCCTTCCCATAGGTTTCTTAATAGTGGAATCCGCAAGATGCAAGTTTAGAGAGCAATCATGAAAATTACAGAAATCTAGCAAATCGCACAATGTCTTGGGAATAGTAGAGACACTAGCACCCAAATCACACAAAGCATAAAACTCATGATCTTTAATTTTAATTTTAATAGTTGGTTCCCACTCATCATAGAGTTTTCTAGGGATAGAAACTTTCAACTCAAGTTTTTCTTCATAAGATTGGATCAAGGCATCAACAATATGTTCGAGGAAGGCTTTATTTTGACTATAAGCATGTGGAGAATTTAGCACGGATTGCAACAAGGAAATACAATCAATTAAATAGCAACTTTCATAATTAAATTCCTTGAAATCCAATATAGTGGGTTTAGCAACATCTAGATTTTTATTTCTTTCAATCCCACTTTCATCAATTTAATCATTAAGATCTAAATACTCCGAATTTTTAGAACGCCTTCTAGGTAAAGGAAGATCATATTCAGTTCATCAAGATTCATATTGCAAAATAAATATTTAATAGGGGACACATCAATAACTTTTAGATCTTCATCTTGATTTTCATAGGAATCCCGTTTAGCAGCCATCTTATTGACTAAGGTGGCTTGCATATCCGAAATTTCAGCAGTCATCTTTTCTAGACGAGCAATTTGGGATCTTATACCATCAAATTCTCTAGACATATCATCTAGCTCTTTATTCATATAACTCATAAAACTTCTTTGCTCCTTAAGCTTGTTTCTAAAGAAATTATTATTCTCAAATTGAAAAACCATAAACTTCCTAACGTTGGTTTCGATCTCCTCTAACCTTTTGAGGTGGAGATCACCAAATCTCGGTTGAGCCATCACGACAAACAAGCAATCTAACACACGAGCAAACAAAAAGGCAAGCGGGCAAAAAGAGGCAAATAGAGAGGAAGGGTAGAGAGAGAAAGGGCGAATAAAACGGCAAGGGTGAATTGGGGGGGAGAGGAAACGAGAGGCAAATGGCAAATAATGTAATGCGAGGGATAGGGATTGTGGTGGGTACTTGGTATATTGACTTTTTGCATAGACTCCCCGGCAACGGCGCCAGGAATCCTTCTTGCTATGTCTTGAGCTTGCGTTGGTTTTCCCCGAAGAGGAAGGGATGATGCAGCAGAGTAGCGTAAGTATTTCCCTCAGTTTTTGAGAACCAAGGTATCAATCCAGTAGGAGGCCACGCTCAAGTCCCTCGTACCTGCACAAAGCAATAGCTACTCGCAACCAACGCGATTAGGGGTTGTCAATCCCTTCAGGGTCACTTACGAGAGTGAGATTTGATAGATATAATATTTTTGGTATTTTTGGTATAAAGATGCAAAGTAAAAAGTAAAAGCAAAGCAAGATTAAAGTGATGGAGATTGATATGATGAGAATAGACCCGGGGGCCATAGGTTTCACTAGTGGCTTCTCTCAAGAGCATAAGTATTCTACGGTGGGTGAACAAATTACTGTTGAGCAATTGACAGAATTGAGCATAGTTATGAGAATATCTTGGCATGATCATGTATATAGGCATCACGTCCGTGACAAGTAGATCAAAACGATTCTGCATCTACTACTATTACTCCACTCATGGACCGCTATCCAGCATGCATCTAGAGTATTAAGTTAAAAATAGAGTAACGCCTTAAGCAAGATGACATGATGTAGAGAGATAAATTCATGCAATATGAAATAAACCCCATCTTGTTATCCTCGATGGCAACGATACAATACGTGCCTTGATGCCCCTTCTGTCACTGGGTAAGGACACTGCAAGATCGAACCCAAAGCTAAGCACTTCTCCCATGGCAAGAACTACCAATCTAGTTGGCCAAACCAAACGGATAATTCGAAGAGACTTGCAAAGATAACCAATCATACATAAAAGAATTCAGAGAAGATTCAAATATTATTCATAGATAGACTTGATCATAAACCCACAATTCATCGGTCTCAACAAACACACCGCAAAAGAAGATTACATCGAATAGATCTCCACAAGAGAGGGGGAGAACTTTGTATTGAGATTCAAAGAGAGAGAAGAAGCCATCTAGCTACTAACTATGGACCCGAAGGTCTGAGGTAAACTACTCACACTTCATCGGAGAGGCTGTGATGATGTAGAAGCCCTCCGTGATGACGGCCCTCTTCCGGCGGAGCTCCGGAACAGGCCCCAAGATGGGATCTCATGGATACAGAAAGTTGTGGCGGTGGAATTAGGTTTTTGGCTCCTGTTCTGATTGTTTGGGGGTACGTGTGTATATATAGGAGGAAGAAGTATGCCGGAGGAGCAACGAGGGGCCCACGAGGCAGGGGGCGCGCCCTGGGGGTGCCCCCCACCCTCGTGACCGCCTCTTTTGTTCCTTGGAGCAGGGTCCAAGTCTCCTGGATCACGTTCGGTGAGAAAATCACGTTCCCGAAGATTTTATTCCGTTTGGACTCCGTTTGATATTCCGTTTCTTCGAAACACTGAAATAGGCAAAAAAATAGCAATTCTGGGCTGGGCCTCCGGTTAATAGGTTAGTCCCAAAAATAATATAAAAGTGGAAAATAAAGCCCAATATAGTCCAAAACAGTAGATAATATAGCATGGAGCAATTAAAAATTATAGATACGTTGGAGACGTATCAGGCATCCCCAAGCTTAATTCCTTCTCGTCCTCGAGTAGGTAAATGATAAAAAGAGAAATTTTGATGCGGAGTGCTACTTGGCATAATTTCAATGCAAATCTTCTTAATTGTGGTATGAATATTCAGATTACAAAGATTCAAGACAAAAGTTTATATTGACATAAAAAAATAATAATACTTCAAGCATACTAACAAAGCAATTATGTCTTCTCAAAATAACATGACCAAAGAAAGTTATCCCTACAAAATCATATAGTCTGGCTATGTTCAATCTTCACCACACAAAGTATTTAAATCATGCACAACCCCGATGACAAGCCAAGCAATTGTTTCATACTCTAACTTTTTCAAAACTTATTCAATCTTCACGCAATACATGAGCGTGAGCCATGGATATAGCACTATAGGTGGAATAGAATGGTGGTTGTGGAGAAGACAAAAAGAGGGGAAGATAGTCTCACATCAACTAGGCGCATCAACGGGCTATGGAGATGCCCATCAATAGATATCAATGTGAGTGAGTAGGGATTGCCATGCAACGAATGCACTAGAGCTATAAATGTATGAAAGCTCAACAAAAGAAACTAAGTGGGTGTGCATCCAACTTGCTTGCTCACAAAGACCTAGGGCAATTTTGAGGAAGCCCATCATTGGAATATACAAGCCAAGTTCTATAATGTAAAATTCCCACTAGTATATAAAAGTGACAACATATGAGACTCTCTATATGAAGAACATGGTGCTACTTTGAAGCACAATATATGAGACTTGCTATATCATGGTGCTACTTTGAAGCACAAGTGTGGTAAAAGGATAGTAGCATTGCCCCTTTTTATTTATTTTCTTTTTTTGGGCCTTCTTTTTTATTGGGACAATGCTCTATTGAATGATGATCATCACACTTTTATTTATTTACAACTCAATGATTACTACTCGATTCTAAAACAAAGTATGACTCTATATGGATGAATCAAGAGTGACAAGTATGAAGAAATTATGAACGGTGGCTTTGCCACAAATACTATGTCAACTACATGATCATGCTAAGCAATATGACAATGATGAATGTGTCATCATGAACTAGGTGGTGGAAAGTTGTATGGCAATATATCTCGAAATGGCTATGGAAATGCCATAATAGGTAGGTATGGTGGCTGTTTTGAGGAAGGTATATGGTAGGTGTATGATACCGGCGAAAGGTGCACGGTATTAGAGAGGCTAGCAAAGGTGGAAGGGAGAGAGTGCGTATAATCCATGGACTCAACATTAGTCATAAAGAACTCATATACTTATTGCAAAAATCTAGAAGTTATCAAAGCAAAGTATTACGTGCATGCTCCTAGGGGGATAGGTTGGTAGGAAAAGACCATCGCTCGTCCCCGACCGCCACTCATAAGGAAGACAATCAATAAACAAATCATGCTCCGACTTCGTAACATAACGGTTCACCATACGTGCATGCTACGGGAATCACAAACTTTAACACAAGTATTCTTTAAATTCACAACTACTCAACTAGCATGACTTTAATATTATCACCTCCATATCTCAAAACAATTATCATGCTTCAATCTTTTCTTAGTATTCAACACACTCAAAAGAAAGTTTCACAAATCTCGAATACCAAGCATATTATTATTAAGCAAATTACCATGCTATTAAGAGACTCGCAAAATAATTTAAGTGAAGCATGAGAGATCAATAGTTTCTTTAAAACAAATCCACCACCATGCTCTAAAAGATCTAAGTGAAGCACATAGAGCAAAATTATAACGCTCAAAAGATATAAGTGAAGCACATAGAGCAAAATTATCTAGCTCAAAAGATATAAGTGAAGCACATAGAGCAAAACTACTTAGCTCAAAATATATAAGTGAAGCACATAGAGCAAAACTACTTAGCTCAAAAGATATAAGTGAAGCACATATAGTATTCTATCAAATTTTAATCCATGTATGGCTCTCTCAAAATGTGTGTACAGCAAGGATGATTGTGGCATACTAAGACACAAAGACACAAATAATACAAGACGCTCCAAGCAAAACACATATCATGTTGGTGAATAAAAATATAGCTCCAAGTAAATTACCGATGGAAGTGGACGAAAGAGGGGATGCCTTCCGGGGCATCCCCAAGCTTTGACTTTTTGGCGTCCTTGGATTATCTTGGGGATGCCATGGGAATCCCCAAGCTTAGGCTCTTGCCACTCCTTATTCCATGATCCATCAAAAGAATTCACCCAAAACTTGAAAACTTCACAACACAAAACTCAAAATAGAAAACTCGTGAGCTCCGTTAGCGAAAGAAAACAAAAGACCACTTCAAGGTACTGTAATGAACTCATTCTTTATTTATATTGGTGTTAAACCTAATGTGTTCCAACTTCTCTATGGATTATAAACTATTTTACTAACCATAGATTCATCAAAATAAGCAAACAACACACGAAAAACAGAATCTGTCAAAAACAGAACAGTCTGTAGTAATCTGTAGCTAGCGCAAGATCTGGAACCCCAAAAATTCTAAAATAAATTACTGGACGTGAGGAATTTATCTATTAATCATCTTTAAAAATAATTAACTAAATATCACTCTTCAAATAAAAATGACAGCAGTTCTTGTGAGCGCTAAAGTTTCTGTTTTTTACAGCAAGTTCAACAAGACTTTCCCCAAGTCTTCCCAACGGTTCTACTTGGCACAAACACTAATTAAACACAAAAAACACAACCAAAACACAGGCTAAATAATTTATTTATTACTAAGCAGGAGCAAAAATCAAGGAATAAAAATAAAATCGGGTTGCCTCCCAACAAGCGCTATCGTTTAACGCCCCTAGCTAGGCATAAAAGCGAGGATAGATCTAGGTATTGCCATCTTTGGTAGGCAATCCATAAGTGGCCCTCATGATAGTTTCATATGGTAATTTTATTTTCTTTCTAGGAAAGTGTTCCATGCCATTTTTTAATGGAAATTGAAATCCAATATTCCCTTCCTTCATATCAATAACCGCACCAACCGTTTTAAGGAAAGGTCTACCAAGAATAATAGGGCAAGAAGGATTGCAATCTATATCAAGAACAATGAAATCTACGGGCACATAATTCCTATTTGCAACAATAAGAACATCATTAATCCTTCCCATAGGTTTCTTAATAGTGGAATCCGCAAGATGCAAGTTTAGAGAGCAATCATGAAAATTACAGAAATCTAGCAAATCGCACAATGTCTTGGGAATAGTAGAGACACTAGCACCCAAATCACACAAAGCATAAAACTCATGATCTTTAATTTTAATTTTAATAGTTGGTTCCCACTCATCATAGAGTTTTCTAGGGATAGAAACTTTCAACTCAAGTTTTTCTTCATAAGATTGGATCAAGGCATCAACAATATGTTCGAGGAAGGCTTTATTTTGACTATAAGCATGTGGAGAATTTAGCACGGATTGCAACAAGGAAATACAATCAATTAAATAGCAACTTTCATAATTAAATTCCTTGAAATCCAATATAGTGGGTTTAGCAACATCTAGATTTTTATTTCTTTCAATCCCACTTTCATCAATTTAATCATTAAGATCTAAATACTCCGAATTTTTAGAACGCCTTCTAGGTAAAGGAAGATCATATTCAGTTCATCAAGATTCATATTGCAAAATAAATATTTAATAGGGGACACATCAATAACTTTTAGATCTTCATCTTGATTTTCATAGGAATCCCGTTTAGCAGCCATCTTATTGACTAAGGTGGCTTGCATATCCGAAATTTCAGCAGTCATCTTTTCTAGACGAGCAATTTGGGATCTTATACCATCAAATTCTCTAGACATATCATCTAGCTCTTTATTCATATAACTCATAAAACTTCTTTGCTCCTTAAGCTTGTTTCTAAAGAAATTATTATTCTCAAATTGAAAAACCATAAACTTCCTAACGTTGGTTTCGATCTCCTCTAACCTTTTGAGGTGGAGATCACCAAATCTCGGTTGAGCCATCACGACAAACAAGCAATCTAACACACGAGCAAACAAAAAGGCAAGCGGGCAAAAAGAGGCAAATAGAGAGGAAGGGTAGAGAGAGAAAGGGCGAATAAAACGGCAAGGGTGAATTGGGGGGGAGAGGAAACGAGAGGCAAATGGCAAATAATGTAATGCGAGGGATAGGGATTGTGGTGGGTACTTGGTATATTGACTTTTTGCATAGACTCCCCGGCAACGGCGCCAGGAATCCTTCTTGCTATGTCTTGAGCTTGCGTTGGTTTTCCCCGAAGAGGAAGGGATGATGCAGCAGAGTAGCGTAAGTATTTCCCTCAGTTTTTGAGAACCAAGGTATCAATCCAGTAGGAGGCCACGCTCAAGTCCCTCGTACCTGCACAAAGCAATAGCTACTCGCAACCAACGCGATTAGGGGTTGTCAATCCCTTCAGGGTCACTTACGAGAGTGAGATTTGATAGATATAATATTTTTGGTATTTTTGGTATAAAGATGCAAAGTAAAAAGTAAAAGCAAAGCAAGATTAAAGTGATGGAGATTGATATGATGAGAATAGACCCGGGGGCCATAGGTTTCACTAGTGGCTTCTCTCAAGAGCATAAGTATTCTACGGTGGGTGAACAAATTACTGTTGAGCAATTGACAGAATTGAGCATAGTTATGAGAATATCTTGGCATGATCATGTATATAGGCATCACGTCCGTGACAAGTAGATCAAAACGATTCTGCATCTACTACTATTACTCCACTCATGGACCGCTATCCAGCATGCATCTAGAGTATTAAGTTAAAAATAGAGTAACGCCTTAAGCAAGATGACATGATGTAGAGAGATAAATTCACGCAATATGAAATAAACCCCATCTTGTTATCCTCGATGGCAACGATACAATACATGCCTTGCTACCCCTTCTGTCACTGGGTAAGGACACCGCAAGATCGAACCCAAAGCTAAGCACTTCTCCATGGCAAGAACTACCAATCTAGTTGGCCAAACCAAACGGATAATTCGAAGAGACTTGCAAAGATAACCAAACATACATAAAAGAATTCAGAGAAGATTCAAATATTATTCATAGATGTTGGGGAACGTAGTAATTTCAAAATTTTCCTACGCACACGCAAGATCATGGTGATGCATAGCAACGAGAGGTTGATGTAGTCGTACGTCTTCACGGCCCGACCGATCAAGCACCGAAACTACGGCACCTCCGAGTTTTAGCACACGTTGAGCTCGATGACGATCCCCGGACTCCGATCCAGCAAAGTGTCGGGGTAGAGTTCCGTCAGCACGACGGTGTGGTGACGATCTTGATGTACTACTGTCGCAGGGCTTCGCCTAAGCACCGCTACAATATTATCGAGGACTATGGTGGCAGGGGGCGCCGCACACGGCTAAGAATAAGATCACGTGGATCAACTTGTGTGTCCATGGGGTGCCCCTTGCCTCAGTATATAAAGGATGGAGGAGGAGGAGGCCGGCCAAGGCTTGGTGCGGCCAGGATGTGGATTCCTACTAGGATTCCAAGTCCTAGTAGGAGTCCACCAAGAGGGGAGGAAGGGAGAAGGAAGTGGAGGAGAAGGAAAGGTGGCCGGCCCCCTTTTCCCTAGTCCAATTCGGACTAAAGGGGAGGGGGGGGGGGCGCAGCAGGCCCTTTCTCCTCTTCCCACTAAAGCCCATCAAGGCCCAATACTTCTCCCGGCGAATTCCCGTAACTCTCCGGTACTCCGAAAAATACATGAATCACTCGGAACCTTTACGATGTCCGAATATAGTCGTCCAATATATCAATCTTTACGTCTCGACCATTTCGAGACTCCTCGTCATGTCCCCGATCTCATCCGGGACTCTGAACTCCTTCGGTACATCAAAAATCATAAACTCATAATATAACTGTCATCGAAACCTTAAGCGTGCGGACCCTACGGGTTCGAGAACAATGTAGACATGACCGAGACACGTCTCCGGTCAATAACCAATAGCAGGACCTGGATGCCCATATTGGCTCCTACATATTCTACGAAGAACTTTATCGGTCAGACCGCATAACAACATACGTTGTTCCCTTTGTCATCGGTATGTTACTTGCCCGAGATTCAATCATCGGTATCCAATACCTAGTTCAATCTCGTTACCGGCAAGTCTCTTTACTCGTTCTGTAATACATCATCTCGCAACTAACTCATTAGTTGCATTGCTTGCAAGGCTTAAGTGATGTGCATTACCAAGAGGGCCCAGAGATACCTCTCCGACAATCGGAGTGACAAATCCTAATCTTGAAATACGTCAACCCAACATGTACCTTTGGAGACACCTGTAGAGTATCTTTATAATCACCCAGTTACGTTGTGACGTTTGGTAGCACACAAAGTGTTCCTCCGGCACACGGGAGTTACATAATCTCATAGTCATAGGAACATGTATAAGTCATGAAGAAAGCAATAGCAACATACTAAACAATCGGGTGCTAAGCTAATGGAATGGGTCATGTCAATCAGATCATTCAACTAATGATGTGATCCCGTTAATCAAATAACAACTCTTTGTTCATGGTTAGGAAACATAACCATCTTTGATTAACGAGCTAGTCAAGTAGAGGCATACTAGTGACACTCTGTTTGTCTATGTATTCACACATGTATTATGTTTCCGGTTAATACAATTCTAGCATGAATAATAAACATTTATCATGATATAAGGAAATAAATAATAACTTTATTATTGCCTCTAGGGCATATTTCCTTCAGTCTCCCACTTGCACTAGAGTCAATAATCTAGATCACATCACCATGTGATTAACATCGATAGTTCACATCATCATGTGATTAACACCCACAGTTCACATCGCCATGCGACCAACACCCAAAGGGTTTACTAGATTCAGTAATCTAGTTCACATCACTATGTGATTAACACCCAAAGAGTACTAAGGTGTGATCATGTTTTGCTTGTGAGAGAATCTTAATCAACGGGCCTGCCACATTCAGATCCACATGTATTTTGCAAATTTGTATGTCAACAACGCTCTGCATGGAGCTACTCTAGCTAATTGCTCCCACTTTCAATATGTATCCAGATTGAGACTTAGAGTCATCTGGATTAGTGTCAAAAACTTGCATCGGCGTAACCCTTTACGACGAACCTTTTTTTCACTTCCATAATCGAGAAACATATCCTTATTCCACTAAGGATAATTTTAACCGCTGTCCAGTGATCTACTCCTAGATCACTATTGTACTCCCTTGCCAAAATCAGTGTAGGGTATACAATAGATCTGGTACACAGCATGGCATACTTTATAGAACCTATGACTGAGGCATAGGGAATGACTTTCATTCTCTTTCTATCTTCTGCCGTGGTCGGGCTTTGAGTCTTACTCAACTTCACACCTTGTAACATAGGCAAGAAACTTTTTCTTTGACTGTTCCATTTTGAACTACTTCAAAATCTTGTCAAGGTATGTACTCATTGAAAAAACTTATCAAGCGTCTTGATCTATCTCTATAGATCTTGATACTCAATATGTAAGCAGCTTCACCGAGGTCTTTATTTGAAAAATCCTTTCAAACATTCCTTTATGCTTTGCAGAATAATTCTACATTATTTCCGATCAACAATATGTCATACACATATACTTATCAGAAATGCTGTAGTGCTCCCACTCACTTTCTTGTAAATACAGGCTTCACCGCAAGTCTGTATAAAACTATATGCTTTGATCAACTTATCAAAGCGTATATTCCAACTCCGAGATGCTTGCACCAGTCCATAGATGGATCGTTGGAGCTTGCATATTTTGTTAGCACCTTTAGGATTGACAAAACCTTCTGGTTGCATCATATACAACTCTTCTTTAAATCCATTAAGGAATGCAGTTTTGTTTATCCATTTGCCAGATTTCATAAAATGCGGCAATTGCTAACATGATTCGGACATACTTAAGCATAGATATGAGTGAGAAACTCTCATCGTAGTCAACACCTTGAACTTGTCGAAAACCCTTTGCGACAATTCTAGCTTTGTAGATAGTAACACTACTATCAGCGTCCGTCTTCCTCTTGAAGATCCATTTATTTTCTATGGCTTGCCGATCATCGGGCAAATCCATCAAAGTCCATACTTTGTTCTCATACATGGATCATATCTCAGATTTCATGGCCTCAAACCATTTTGCGGAATCTGGGCTCATCATCGCTTCCTCATAGTTCGCAAGTTCGTCATGGTCTAGTAACATGACTTCCAGAACAGGATTACCATACCACTCTGGTGCGGATCTCACTCTGGTTTACCTATGAGATTCGGTAGTAACTTGATCTGAAGTTTTATGATCATCATCATTAGCTTCCTCACTAATTGGTGTAGTAGTCACAGGAACAGATTTCTGTGATGAACTACTTTCCAATAAGGGAGAAGGTACAATTACCTTATCAAGTTCTACTTTCCTCCCACTCACTTCTTTCGAGAGAAACTCCTTCTCTAGAAAGGATCCATTATAAGCAACGAATGTCTTGCCTTAGGATCTGTGATAGAAGGTGTACCCAACCGTCTCCTTTTGGGTATCCTATGAAGACATATTTCTCCGATTTGGTTTTGAGCTTATCAGGATGAAACTTTTTCACATAAGCATCACAACCCCAAACTTTAAGAAATGACAACTTTGATTTCTTGCTAAACCATAGTTCAGATTGTGTCGTCTCAACGGACTTAGATGGTGCCCCTTTTTAACGTGAATGCAGCTGTCTTTAATGCATAACCCCAAAACGATAGTGGTAAATCGGCAAGAGACATCATAGATTGCACCATATCTAATAAAGTACGGTTACGATGTTCGGACACACCATTACACTGTGGTGTTCCAAGTGGCGTGAGTAGTGAAACTATTTCACATTGTTTTAACTGAAGGCCAAACTCGTAATTCAAATATTTTACCTCTGCGATCATATCATAGAAACTTTTATTTTCTTGTTACGATGATTCTCCACTTCACTCTGAAATTCTTTGAACTTTTCAAATGTTTCAGACTTGTGTTTCATCAAGTAGATATACCCATATCTGCTCAAATCATCTGTGAAGGTCAGAAAATAATGATACTTGCCACGAGCCTCAACACTCATTGGATCGCATACATCAGTA
This sequence comes from Triticum monococcum, assembly GCA_034509565.1. Taxonomy (NCBI): domain Eukaryota; kingdom Viridiplantae; phylum Streptophyta; class Magnoliopsida; order Poales; family Poaceae; genus Triticum; species Triticum monococcum. Next base: position 144,289,870 of record CM067846.1, on the reverse strand, counting down.
TGTATTATTTCCAATAAGTTAGTTGCTTGCTCTATTGTTCCGGAGAACAGAGTCTTAGTCATCCTGCCCATGAGGCATGGTTCGCAAGCATCAAGTGATTCATAATCAAGTGATTCAAAAAGCCCATCAGCATGGAGTTTCTTCATGCGCTTTACACCAATATGACCTAAACGACAGTGCCACAAATAAGTTGCACTTATCATTATTAACTTTGCATATTTTGGTTTCAATATTATGAATATGTGTATCACTACGATCGAGATCCAATGAACCATTTTCATTGGGTGTGTAACCATATAAGGTTTTATTCATGTAAACAGAACAACAATTGTTCTCTAACTTAAATGAATAACCGTATTGCAATAAACATGATCAAATCATATTCATGCTCAACGCAAACACCAAATAACACTTATTTAGTTTCAACACTAATCCCGAAAGTATAGGGAGAGTGCGATGATGATCATATCAATCTTGGAACTACTTCCAACACACATCGTCACCTCGACTTTTACTAGTTTCTGTTTATTCTGCAATTCCCGTTTTGAGTTACTACTCTTAGCAACTGAACTAGTATCAAATATAGAGGGGTTGCTATAAACACTAGTAAAGTACACATCAATAACATGTATATCAAATATACTTATGTTCACTTTGCCATCCTTCTTATCTGCCAATCACTTGGGGTAGTTCCGCTTCCAGTGACCAGTCCCTTTGCAGTAGAAGCACTCAGTCTCAGGCTTAGGTCCAGACTTGGGCTTCTTCACTTGAGCAGCAACTTGCTTGCTGTTCTTTTTGAAGTTCCCCTTCTTCCCTATGCCCTTTTCTTGAAACTAGTGGTCTTGTCTACCATCAACACTTGATGTTTTTCTTGATTTCTACCTTCATCGATTTCATCATCATGAAAAGCTCGGGAGTCGTTTTCGTCATCCCTTGCATACTATAGTTCATCACGAAGTTCTACTAACTTGGTCATGGTGACTAGAGAATTCTGTCAATCACTATCTTATCTGGAAGATTAACTCCCACTTGATTCAAGCGATTGTAGTACCCAGACAATCTGAGCACATGCTCACTAGTTGAGCGATTCTCCTCCATCTTTTAGCTATAGAACTTGTTGGAGACTGCATATCTCTCAACTCGGGTATTTGCTTGAAATATTAACTTCAACTCCTGGAACATCTCATATGGTCCATGACATTCAAAACGTCTTTGAAGTCCTGATTCTAAGCCATTAAGCATGGTGCACTAAACTATCAAGTAGTCATCATATTGAGCTAGCCAAACGTTCATAACGTCTGCATTTGCTCCTGCAATAGGTCTGTCACCTAGCGGTGCATCAAGGACATAATTCCTCTGTGCAGCAATGAGGATAAACCTCAGATCACGGATCCAATCCGCATCATTGCTACTAACATCTTTCAACACAATTTTCTCTAAGAACATATCAAAATAAACACAGGGAAGCAACAACGCGAGCTATTGATCTACAACATAATTTGCAAAATACTACCAGGACTAAGTTCATGATAAATTTAAGTTCAATTTAATCATATTACTTAAGAACTCCCACTTAGATAGACATCCCTCTAATCCTCTAAGTGATCACGTGATCCAAATCAACTAAACCATGTCCGATCATCACGTGAGATGGAGTAGTTTGAATGGTGAACATCACTATGTTGATCATATCTACTATATGATTCACACTCGACCTTTCGGTCTCCGTGTTCCGAGGCCATATCTGTATATGCTTGGCTCGTCAAGTATAACCTGAGTATTCCGCGTGTGCAACTGTTTTGCACCCGTTGTATTTGAACGTAGAGCCTATCACACCCGATCATCACGTGGTGTCTCAGCACGAAGAACTTTCGCAACGGTGCATACTCAGGGAGAACACTTCTTGATAATTAGTGAGAGATCATCTTATAATGCTACCGTCAATCAAAGCAAGATAAGATGCATAAAAGATAAACATCACATGCAATCAATATAAGTGATATGATATGGCCATCATCATCTTGTGCCTGTGATCTCCATCTCCGAAGCACCGTCATGATCACCATCGTCACCGGCGCGACACCTTGATCTCCATCGTAGCATCGTTGTCGTCTCGCCAATCTTATGCTTCCACGACTATCGCTACCGCTTAGTGATAAAGTAAAGCATTACAGCGCGATTGCATTGCATACAATAAAGCGACAACCATATGGCTCCTGCCAGTTGCCGATAACTCGGTTACAAAACATGATCATCTCATACAATAAAATTCATCATCATGCCTTGACCATATCACATCACAACATGCCCTGCAAAAACAAGTTAGACGTCCTCTACTTTGTTGTTGCAAGTTTTACGTGGCTGCTACGGGCTTAAGCAAGAACCAAACTCACCTATGCATCAAAACCACAACGATAGTTCGTCAAATAGACTCCGTTTTAACCTTCGCAGGGACCGGGCGTAGCCACACTCGGTTCAACTAAAGTTGGAGAAACAGTCACCCGCAAGCCACCTATGTGCAAAGCACGTTGGGAGAACCGGTCTCGCGTAAGCGTACGCGTAATGTCGGTCCGGGCCGCTTCATCCAACAATACCGCCGAACCAAAGTATGACATGCTGGTAGGCAGTATGACTTATATCGCCCACAACTCACTTGTGTTCTACTCGTGCATATAACATCAAACCATAAAACCTAGGCTCGGATGCCACTGTTGGGGAACGTAGTAATTTCAAAATTTTCCTACGCACACGCAAGATCATGGTGATGCATCGCAACGAGAGGGGAGAGTATGATCTACGTACCCTTGTAGATCGACAGCGGAAGCGTTATGACAACGCGGTTGATGTAGTCGTACGTCTTCACGGCCCGACCGATCAAGCACCGAAACTACGGCACCTCCGAGTTTTAGCACACGTTCAGCTCGATGACGATCCCCGGACTCCGATCCAGCAAAGTGTCGGGGTAGAGTTCTGACAGCACGACGGCGTGGTGACGATCTTGATGTACTACTGTCGCAAGGCTTCGCCTAAGCACCGCTACAATATTATCGAGGACTATGGTGGCAGGGGGCGCCGCACACGGCTAAGAATAAGATCACGTGGATCAACTTGTGTGTCCATGGGGTGCCCCTTGCCTCAGTATATAAAGGATGGAGGAGGAGGAGGCCGTCCAAGGCTTGGTGCGGCCAGGATGTGGATTCCTACTAGGATTCCAAGTCCTAGTAGGAGTCCACCAAGAGGGGAGGAAGGGAGAAGGAAGTGGAGGAGAAGGAAAGGTGGCCGGCCCCCCTTTTCCCTAGTTCAATTCGGACTAGAGGGGAGGGGGGGGGGGCGCAGCAGGCCCTTTCTCCTCTTCCCACTAAAGCCCATCAAGGCCCAATACTTCTCCCGGCGAATTCTCGTAACTCTCCGGTACTCCGAAAAATACACGAATCACTCGGAACCTTTCCGATGTCCGAATATAGTCGTCCAATATATCAATCTTTACGTCTCGACCATTTCGAGACTCCTCGTCATGTCCCCGATCTCATCCGGGACTCTGAACTCCTTCGGTACATAAAAAATCATAAACTCATAATATAACTGTCATCGAAACCTTAAGCGTGGGGACCCTACGGGTTCGAGAACAATGTAGACATGACCAAGACACGTCTCCAGTCAATAACCAATAGCGGGACCTGGATGCCCATATTGGCTCCTACATATTCTATGAAGATCTTTATCGGTCAGACCGCATAACAACATACGTTGTTCCCTTTGTCATCAGTATGTTACTTGCCCGAGATTCGATTGTCGGTATCCAATACCTAGTTCAATCTCGTTACCGGCAAGTCTCTTTACTCGTTCTGTAATACATCATCTCGCAACTAACTCATTAGTTGCATTGCTTGCAAGGCTTAAGTGATGTGCATTACCGAGAGGGCCCAGAGATACCTCTCCGACAATCGAAGTGACAAATCCTAATCTCGAAATACGTCAACCCAACATGTACCTTTGGAGACACCTGTAGAGTACATTTATAATCACCCAGTTACGTTGTGACGTTTGGTAGCATACAAAGTGTTCCTCCGGCACACGGGAGTTACATAAACTCATAGTCATAGGAACATGTATAAGTCATGAAGAAAGCAATAGCAACATACTAAACGATCGGGTGCTAAGCTAATGGAATGGGTCATGTCAATCAGATCATCCAACTAATGATGTGATCCCATTAATCAAATAACAACTCTTTGTTCATGGTTAGGAAACATAACCATCTTTAATTAACGAGCTAGTCAAGTAGAGGCATACTAGTGACACTCTGTTTGTCTATGTATTCACACATGTATTATGTTTCCGGTTAATACAATTCTAGCATGAATAATAAACATTTATCATGATATAAGGAAATAAATAATAACTTTATTATTGCCTCTAGGGCATATTTCCTTCAATAGATAGACTTGATCATAAACCCACAATTCATCGGTCTCAACAAACACACCGCAAAAAGAAGATTACATCGAATAGATCTCCACAAGAGAGGGGGAGAACTTTGTATTGAGATTCAAAGAGAGAGAAGAAGCCATCTAGCTACTAACTATGGACCCGAAGGTCTGAGGTAAACTACTCACACTTCATCGGAGAGGCTATGATGATGTAGAAGCCCTCCGTGATGACGGCCCTCTTCCGGCGGAGCTCCGGAACAGGCCCAAGATGGGATCTCATGGATACAGAAAGTTGCGGCGGTGGAATTCGATTTTTGGCTCCTGTTCTGATCATTTGGGGGTACGTGTGTATATATAGGAGGAAGAAGTATGCCGGAGGAGCAATGAGGGGCCCACGAGGCAGGGGAGCGCGCCCTAGGGGGGGGGGGGGCGCCCCCACCCTCGTGACCGCCTCTTTTGTTCCTTGGAGCAGGGTCCAAGTATCCCGGATCACGTTCGGTGAGAAAATCACATTCCCGAAGATTTTATTCCGTTTGGACTCCGTTTGATATTCCGTTTCTTCGAAACACTGAAATAGGCAAGAAAACGGCAATTCTGGGCTGGGCCTCCGGTTAATAGGTTAGTCCCAAAAATAATATAAAAGTGGAAAATAAAGCCCAATATAGTCCAAACAATAGATAATATAGCATGGAGCAATCGAAAATTATAGATACGTTGGAGATGTATCACTTATGTGAAAAAGCTTCAACCTGATAAGCTCGAACCCAAATCGGAGAAATGTGTCTTCATAGGGTACCCAAAGGAGACTGTTGGGTACTGATACTTCTCCAACGTATCTATAATTTTTGATTGCTCCATGCTATATTATCTACTGTTTTGAATGTTTATGGGCTTTATTATACACTTTTATATCATTTTTGGGACTAACCTATTAACCCAGAGCCCGGTGCCAGTTTCTGTTTTTACCTTGTTTTAGGGTTTCGAAGAAAAGGAAAATCAAACGGAGTCCAATTGACCTGAAACTTCACGGAACTCATTTTTGGAAGGAAAGAAGGTCAGAAGACTTGGAGTGCACGTCGGGGGATCTGTGAGGAGGTCACGAGGCAGGGGGCGCGCCCTCCACCCTCATGAGTCCCTTGTGTCCCCCCTGACGTACTTCTTCCGCCTATATATATATCTCCATATACCCTAAAAACATCCGTGAGTACAATAGATCGAGAGTTCCGCCGCCAGAAGCCTTCGTAGCCACCGAAAGCCAATCTAGACCCGTTCCGGCACCCTGCCTGTAACGCCCTCGATGCGGCTATGTCTCCCATGTGTCGAGGCACGACTTAGAGACATAGGCGCATTGAAAGCAATGTCGCAAGTCAGGAATCATTACACAACCCAAGTACATATATAATATAAAGGGGGAAATAATAATAATAGTTGGCTTACACTCGCCACGTCACATCAAAGTACATAAATAACATCCATCATCCAAACACTCATGGCCCGACTACGGCGCCAAAATAGAAAAGACCCCCAACAAGCGACTAACACCCTGAATCGAACCCCGAATAGGCACCACTACTGATCATCAGGAAAAGAAAGATAGTAACGCTGAGAGTCCTCGTCGTACTCCCACTTCAGCTCGAGCGCGCCATCCGGAGAAGTATCATCGGTCCCTGCATCTGGTGTAATAGTAATCTGTGAGCCACAAGGGACTCAGCAATCTCGCACCCTCGCGATCAAGACTATTTAAGCTTAATAGGTAGGAAAGGGGTAATGTGAGTGGAGCTGCAGCAAGCGACTAGCATATATGGTGGCTAACTTATTCGCAAAAGAGAGCGAGAAGAGAAAGCAAAGCACGAGCGGAAACTAAATAGAGCAGACTACGCAAACATAACTCCAACGCCGTGTCCACTTCCCGGACTCTGCCGGGAAGAGGCCATCACGGCAACACACGCAGTTGATTCATTTTACTTAATTAAGTTCAAGTTATCTACAACCGGACATTAACAAATTCCCATCTGCCCATAACCGCGGGCACGGCTTTCGAAAGATCAATCCCTACAGGGGGTCCCAACTTAGCCCATAACAAGCTCTCACGGTCAACGAAGGAATAGACCTCCACCCAGGACCCACCAATCAGACTCGGTATCCCGGTACAACAAGATGATTCGACAGGTTAAAACAAGACCAGCAACACCGCCCGAATGCGCCGACAAATCCCGATAGGAGCTGCACATATCTCTTTCTCAGGGCACACTCAGATGAGCGCTCCATACAACTAAAACCAAACCTCGGGTTTCCCCGAGGGGGCGCTGCACAGGACTCTAGTTCGGACCAACACTCAGAGGAGCACTGGCCCGTGGGGGCTAAAATAAAGATGACCCTCGGGCTCCGGAAACCCAAGGGAAAGAAGAGGGTAGGTGGCAAATGGTAAAACCAATGTTGGGCATTGCTGGAAAAGCTTTAATCAAGGCGAACTATCAAGGGGTTCCCATTATAGCCCAACCGCGTAAGGGACGCAACAATCCAGGAACATAACACCGATATGACGGAAACTAGGGCGGCAAGAGTGGAACAAAACACTAGGCGAGAGGCCGAGCCTTCCACCCTTTACCAAGTATATAGATGAGTAAAGATAACATAGCAATATAATGATATCCCAACAAGTAAATAAGTGTTCCAACAAGGAACGGCTCCAATCTTCACCTGCAACTAACAATGCTATAAGAAGGGCTGAGCAAAGCGGTAACATAGCCAATCAATGGTTTGCTAGGACAGAGGTGGGTTAGAGGCTCAATCATGGCAATTGGGAGGCTGACAAGCAAGTGGTAGGCATCGTAGCATTGGCAAAGCAAAAGAGCGAGCAAACTAGCATAGATAGTGATTTCAAGGGTGTGATCATCTTGCCTGCACAGTTGTCAGAATTGACTGGATCCTCAAAAGCAAACTCAACGGGCTCCTCGTTAGCGAACTCGTCTCCCGGCTCTACCCAACAACACAAACAAGCAACAAGGATACAATCAACCACGTGCAAAGGCAAACACTAAGATGCAAAGATGATATGCTATGCGGGATGCGATGCGGGATGCAAAATGCAAGATATAACAGGAAATGCATGAACCTGGCCTCAACTTGGGAAACCAAGTGTGCCACTGGATAGAGGGGAAGAAATCCCCTGAAAACGATATAAAGATCATGGCAATCGGAGCTACGGTTTAGAAATGGCAAGCGTTTTACTAAACGAACCGATCTGCGATTTACAGCAAGTAGGCTCCTAAATGCAACAAAATGAACATGCTACAGCCACCCAACATGAAAACAAATTGCATGGCAGTGATGTACTCATCAAGCTTAACAAATCATCATGACTGAGGCATAGGCAAATTCATCCATTAAGGGCTTCAACCAAGCATGGCAAAACTGAATAAGCAAAACAGATTTCAGACTTAGTGAAATTAACGCTAGTCTGAAATTTCAGACCACGATGCTCTCTTCGGAGCAGCAAAACAACATGAAGGAAAACCTGAACATGGCAAGTAAGAGCATGGCATGGAGCTACTCAACACGTTTAACAAAACACCCAAAATGACCTGGGGCCAAAAGGGTTCACAAAATACTCTACCGAGCACACGAACATTGATGAAACACAATCAGCTTTCAGACTTAGTGAAAACTGGGACATGCTGAAATAATAACTCACGGAGGCATGTAAACGAGCTCGATGCTTTCACTACGGTGCAAGTCATGGCAAGGCAAGCACATATCCATTAATAAGGCACAAAATTCTAGCTAGACATGGCAAGAACAATGGCATATCATGCATGGATCACTAGCAATCACTCCGGCAAAATCGCAAAAGAGTTCACGATCTGCCCAAAACAGCAACTATCCAAAAGTTGAGCTCGATTGAGTCAACCTAGGGTGCTCCAACATAACAAGTAAAGACATGGATGAATTAAGCACAACAAGAATAACAAATCACTCTTACTGATCATCCTCAAAAGAGGCACGGATCATTAGGAAACAAGCCGGACATATAGCATCGTGAACTAAAACGGCCCAGACTTAGTGATTTTCACTAAGTCCCTGAAATCAGGAAACTCAGGTAGCCCTCTTCGCAAGCTTGCACAAGACAACACACACATCCTAAAAATACACGGAAGGCACCTCTGGAAAGAAGACAACATGCTTAACAATTCATCCCAAAGGGGCACAGGCATATAATGCACGGATTAAACATGGCAAAAATGACAAAAGTGCATGTTGAACTAACGGATCTGCAATTTAACTCAACATGACTCCTTCCAACAGCATTTTGGGCAACAAGATGACCTCAAATGCAAATGATGCAATGGAATGAAATGATTTACTCGTCGAGACGAAGATTTTGACATATCATACGCCCAAATCGGAGCTACGGATGAGGAGATATGAGCGGTCAAAGTAGCAAGAAAAAATTAAACGGGGGAGGAAAAAGTCAACCGTCAGTGGATCTCAGATCTAGGGTTACTGTAGCACGCGGCGCGGCTACTGTTCACCGAGGCTCGAACCCGGCGATGGCGGCGGTGGCCGGCGACGGCGAGCCTGGCCGGCGACGGGGGAAGGCGGGGCCGGCGAGGAGGGCGCTGTGGAGGCGGGGGGCGGCGCTCGGCGAGGCCGGCGAGGCCGACGGCTGCCGCGGTGGCGCGGCGCGCCGGAGGAGGGAGGCGGCCGAGCCCCGACGCGGTGGTGCGGCGAGCTCCGGCGGGCGCCGCGGTGGCGCGGGCCAACTCCGGCCGCCGGAGTTGAAGGAGGCGGCGGCGAGGCTTCCGGGTGGCGGCGCTACAGGAACGGGCCGCGGGGGCCGGCTCCGGGCTCCCCGGGCCGCGCGGCGGCGGGCGGCGGGACGCGCCACGTGGCACTCAACGGTTGGCGGCGGCGACTGTGTCCGGTGCGGCCGGACGTGTCCGGCGCGCCGGACGGAGGCGGATCTGGAATTTTAGGGTTTGGACGGGGAAGAGATCCGGATTTGGAGGAGGGGGTGTATATATAGGCATAAGTGGAGCTAGGAGAGTCCAAATGAGGTGCGGTTTTCGCCCACACGATCGTGATCGAACGACCGAGACGATGGAGCAGAGTTTGGTGGGTTTTGGGCCAAAATGGAGGGGTGTTGGGCTGCACACACACGAGGCCTTTTCGGTCCCTCGGTTAACCGTTGGAGTATCAAACGAAGTCCAAATGACCCGAAACTTGACAGGCGGTCTACCGGTAGTAAACCAAGGCCGCATGGCAAGTCTCGGCCCAATCCGGAAATGTTTAATCCCCACACACGAAAGAAAGCTAGAAATGGCCACCGGAGGAGAACGAAGCGCCGGAATGCAAAACGGACAACGGGGAAAATGCTCGAATGCATGAGACGAACATGTATGCAAATGCAATGCACGTGATGACATGATATGAGATGCACGAAAAACAAAACAACACACGGAGACAAAGACCTGAACCCGAGAATTAAATATAACTTAATGCCGGAAACGGCAAGAGTTGGAGTACAATTGGGGAAGGTTACATATGGGGTGTTACAACACTCCACCACTACGAAAAGATCTCGTCCCGAGATCTAGGACTGAAAGAACTCCGGGTACTCAGAACGGAGGTGATCCTCGCGTTCCCAGGTAGCTTCACGGTCGGAATGGTGTGACCACTTGACTTTGAGAAACTTGATTGACTTGTTGCGAGTTTTGCGTTCAGTCTCTTCAAGGATTGCAACTGGGTGCTCACGGTAGGAGAGATCTTCTTGGAGCTCAATGTCCTCGAAGTTGATGGTGCGCTCAGGCGTCTTGAAGCATTTACGGAGTTGCGAGACGTGGAACACATCATGAACATTGGCAAAGGTTGTAGGAAGCTCGAGTTGATAGGCGAGGTCGCCTCTCTTGCTGACGATCTTGAAAGGCCCGACGTATCTGGGGGCAAGCTTCCCTTTGATACCGAAGCGACGAGTCCCTTTCATTGGAGAGACGCGGAGGTAGACATGATCTCCGATCTCGAAGGCCAAATCACGGTGTTTGCTGTCGTAGTAGCTCTTCTGACGAGATTGGGCTACTTTGAGGTTATCACGAATGACCTTGCACATTTCTTCTGCCTCTGTGATCAGGTCATTACCCAGCAGCTGATGTTCACCGGCTTCAGACCAGTTGAGAGGTGTACGGCACTTCCTACCATACAGAATTTCAAACGGGGCCTTGCCGGAACTTGCTTGGAAACTGTTGTTGTACGAGAATTCAGCATAAGGAAGACAATCCTCCCACTTCATGCTGAAGGAGATAACACAAGCCCTGAGCATATCTTCAAGAATCTGGTTGACACGCTCGACTTGACCGCTTGTTTGAGGGTGGAAAGCAGTGCTGAAGCGAATGCTGGTGCCCATGGCCTTCTGAAAAGAATCCCAAAACTTGGAGGTAAAGATGCTGCCACGGTCTGAAGATATCACTTGAGGAATACCGTGCAGAGAGACAATGCGGGAGGTGTAGAGCTCCGCCAATTGGGCTGTAGTGATTGACTCTTTGATAGGCAAGAAATGAGCCACTTTGGTCTGCTTGTCGATGACAACGAATATAGCATCATTGCCACGCTTGGACTTAGGAAACCCAGTCACAAAGTCCATTTCAATGTGGTCAAACTTCCATTCTGGAATGGCGAGAGGTTGGAGGAGACCTGCTGGCCTTTGGTGTTCTGCTTTCACTCTTCTGCAGACATCACATTCATTCACGAATTGAGCGATCTCGCGCTTCATTCGAGTCCACCAATAAGTTTGCTTCAGGTCTTGATACATCTTCGTGCTCCCAGGGTGGATGGAGAGGAGAGAGTTGTGAGCCTCATTCATGATCACTTTACGAAGTTCACCTTTGGGCACAACAATTCGATCCTCGAAGAAGAGAGTGTCCTTGTCATCAAGTCGGTAGCACTTGTACTTGGACTGACTCTTTGCAATACCAATCTTCACCTTTTTCACTATAGCATCAAGAAGCTGGGCTTGGCGAATCTGGTCTTCCAAGGTAGGAGAAACTTGAAGGTTGGCAAGGAAACCTTGAGGAACAACTTGCAGATTAAGTTTGCGGAAGGCTTCACAAAGCTCGGGTTGATAAGGCTTGAGAATCAGACTGTTGCAATATGCTTTTCTGCTCAAAGCGTCAGCAATCACATTAGCCTTGCCTGGAGTATACTCGATACTCGGATTGTACTCTTGAATCATTTTGACCCATCGAGTCTGCCTGAGGTTGAGATTAGGCTGAGTGAAGATGTACTTGAGACTCTTGTGATCAGTGAAAATGTCCACTTTCCTTCCCAAGAGAAGATGTCTCCAAGTCAACAATGCATGCACAACTGCCGCCAACTCAAGATCATGAGTGGGGTAGTTCTTCTCATTTGGCTTCAATGGCGAGAGGTATAAGCAACAACTTTCTTCTCTTGCATCAGTACTGCACCGAGACCTTGGAGAGAGGCATCACAAAAGACCTCGTACGGCTTGGTTTCATCAGGCGGAGTTAGAACTGGAGCAGTGATCAATTTCTCTTTCAAAGCGTTGAAAGCAACATCACACTCCGGAGACCAAACGTACTTGACGTGCTTCTGAAGAAGATTTGAGAGAGGCTTCGCGATCTTGGAGAAGTTTTCAACGAATCTTCGACAATAACTTGCAAGACCGAGGAAGCTACGGAGTTGCTTCACATTCTAAGGAGGTTCCCAATTAACGATTGCAGACACCTTCTCAGGATCCACGGAAATGCCCTTGGCAGAGATAATATGCCCAAGATAAAGAACTTCATCGAGCCAAAACTCACACTTGGAGAACTTGGCGTAGAATTGATGTTCCCTTAGCTTGTCAAGAACCAAAGGCAAGTGTTTGGCATGATCTTCCTTGTTCTTCGAGAAAACCAGGATATCATCGAGATAGACCAAAACAAAGTCGTTGGTGTAGGGGTTGAAGATGAAGTTCATCATGCGAGAGAACGTCGGAGGAGCATTAGCGAGGCCAAAAGACATAACTGTGTATTCATATGACCCATAGCTTGTTCTGAACGCCGTCTTTGGAATATCTTGTTCACGAATGCGATTTGATGATAACCCATACGGAGATCAAGCTTGGAGAATACTTGGGCACCCTTGAGTTGCTCGAACAGCTCATTAATGTTGGGAAGTGGATATTTGTTCTTGATGGTCTTCTTGTTCAATGGACGGTAATCAACACAAAGTCGGTCCGTTCCATCCTTCTTCTTCACAAAAAGAACACCACAACCCCACGGAGAAGTACTAGGCCGAATGAGACCCATTCTTTCTTGCACATCGAGCTGTTTCTTCAACTCCTTCAACTCTTCGGGGCCGAGCTTGTAAGGCCGTTTGCACACCAGTTCCGTACCGGGCTCAAGTTCAATAACAAATTCAACGGGCCGGTTTGGAGGCATGCCTGGAAGTTCTTCAGGGAAGACATCTTGATACTCACAAACAACCGGAATCTGCGAAATAGCATCCAATTCACCCTTTTCATTGAGAGAGAATAACCGGATGGTATTATCCCGAGCAGCAAAAACAATGACATCTTCAGAGGAATGAGTCAGTTGAATCTGCCTGGCTGCACAATCGAGGTGAGCCTTGTGTTTAGAGAGCCAGTCCATCCCAAGAATAAGATCAATGTCGGAATCGCCAAGAACAATTGGAGAAGAAAGGAACTTGTAGTCGCCCAAAGTGATAGTAACCTCTGGAACGCAGGTGTTAGCTGTCATCTGCTTGCCCGGTGACACAATTTGCAAGGCACTTTGCAGATACTGATAATCACACTCATACTTTGATGCAAAAGGCTTGGAAATGAAGCAATGCGATGCACCTGTATCAAAAAGAACTCTCGCAGGAATATCATTAACAGGAAGGTTACCCATGATCACATCTGACGAATCCTCTGCTTGAGCTGCATTCACCATATTGACCTTGGCGTGCTTGGGATTATGCTTGACCACAGCTGTACTTGCCGATCTGACAGGAGGAGGAGGAGGAAGACGCCTCTGGTTGAAACACTTGTTGGCGTAGTGACCCTTCTGTTGGCACTTGTTGCACGTGACCTCTGAGAGCGGACGGTGGTACGGAGCACTCGATCTTGGAGCTTGAGACGAAGTCTTGTTCTGAAAGCCTGGGTTGGGTGGGTGGGATAAACCACTGCCACCTTTGCTCTTCTGCTAATATGGCTGACGGAACGGAGGAGGAGGAAGCCAATACTTCTGCTGCTTGGCCACTTGAGTAGAGGACGAAGACGTAGTGTCTCTGACTCGCTTCCTGGAAGCATCACACCTGAGCTGAGCAGCCTCTTGCTTCAGTGCCATGTTGTAGAACTCATCGTATCTCAGCGGCTCGAAGAGGACAAGAGCGAGCTGAATTTCTTCACGAAGACCACCCCTGAACTGATAGATCATGCTCTTCTCATCAGGAACATCCTGCTTGGCAAAACGGGCGAGCTTCTGGAACAACTTGTTGTAGTCATAGACAGACAAAGAGCCTTGCTTCAGATTGCGGAATTCTTCACGTTTGCTTTCAGTCACACTTTGAGGAATGTGATGAGCTCGAAAATCACGACGGAAATCATCCCAAGTGATCAAACGTCCACCTCTGGAATCCCGGTACTGCTGAAACCACTCTGCGGCCTGATCCTTGAGCTGGAAAGACGCGAACTTGACGAAATCTTCAGGTCTGACGTTGCTACATTCAAAATGCTTGCCCAGATCGACTAACCAATCATCAGCATCGGTAGCCTCAACGCAGTTGCTGAACATCTTTGGACCATTTGCGAGGAACTGATTCAGAGTTGCAAACTGGTTCTGGTTGTTGCCTTGATTCGCTTGACTGCTTTGATTCCGCTCTTGGATGATTTGCATGATCAGCTGAGTATTTGCATTAGTAGCAGCCATCACAGCCTGCCATGCTTCCGGAGGAGGCGGAGGTGGCGGAGGATCTTGATTCTGGTTCTGACTGGTGCTCTTAGCGGGAGCCATCCTGAAGAGGTTGACCACCATTAGCACACAAATAGAGAAATATAGAAGGTGAATCCAACGGAATGAAAATTGCAACATAAAGTCTTCACATCCGAACAAAACGAACGAATGCACTTCTCTTGAAGTGGTCACATACTCCTAAATTGCGAAGCCACGAAGAATCAGGTAGAAGAGGTACATCAACGAGGGATGGAATCAACATATGACGTCGAAGAAGAACGAATACCACAACTCGAAATAAACCAAGGGTTGGCTTGCGGAATAAGCCGGAACAAACACATGATAGAAATTTCGTCCGAAGTGTTCGTGGTAGGACCTACACGGGCTCGACCGTACAACACCATCATGTACAAGGCAGTGCACATGACATACGAAGCGTCCCCGAGTCAGCATAGCCAAGGACTCTTTAAGACACAACGAGGCCACTGTAAAATCGACCGTGAATAGGCGAACCACTAGACGTCGAACCCCAATTTCATATCACACATCTGTTGGAAAGATATCCTAAGGCTACTTGAATTCCCACCTATGAAATTCCCGAAACTTTCCGGTTATGCAATCAGGTGTTGAGGATACAGGGGAAGCATAATATCTCACCCAAGCTAGCAAATCCTACATCCAGCTGCATCCATCCTTCAACACATAACCAAGAAACCTTCGGAAACCATCTATCTCAACCTTCGAAAAGCATCCGTTATACAAGTTATGGCGATACTCCCGAACTCCCGCCCCAGTACTGGGTGGCGTCGAGGTTATCTCACCAACGAACTGCATAAAGGAGATTTTCGATGTCGCGCACATATCTCAAGTATGCCAGAATTGCAATGATAGAATTATGATGACAACACCTCAGAGCTCAACTCCCCGGGACACTTCCACTAAATCCCTGACAGGAGGCACCAAGACAGTATTCTCATCATAAGCCATCGGAACAAAACTAAGATACTCGCGTGATCCTAATTTTTTTTTGTGAAATTCGAGAAGAGAAGAGTCAAAACTCTACGTCAGGATGCCTTACCAGAGCGATGAGGAGACTGGGAAGTAAAAAGAATTCCTAAGCTCTCCGATATATAATTCCTAAGGACTCAAAACATTTTTCTAGACACAACTCGGCTGCTAGAAACGATCAAGCAATGGGGCTCCTAAGGTCGGGGAAGGCTCTGATTACCAACTTGTAACGCCCTCGATGTGGCTATGTCTCCCACGTGTCGAGGCACGACTTAGAGACATAGGCGCATTGAAAGCAATGTCGCAAGTCAGGAATCATTACACAACCCAAGTACATATATAATATAAAGGGGGAAATAATAATAATAGTTGGCTTACACTCGCCATGTCACATCAAAGTACATAAATAACATCCATCATCCAAACACTCATGGCCCGACTACGGCGCCAAAATAGAAAAGACCCCCAACAAGCGACTAACACCCTGAATCGAACCCCGAATAGGCACCACTACTGATCATCAGGAAAAGAAAGATAGTAACGCTGAGAGTCCTCGTCGTACTCCCACTTCAGCTCGAGCGCGCCATCCGGAGAAGTATCATCGGTCCCTGCATCTGGTGTAATAGTAATCTGTGAGCCACAAGGGACTCAGCAATCTCGCACCCTCGCGATCAAGACTATTTAAGCTTAATAGGTAGGAAAGGGGTAATGTGAGTGGAGCTGCAGCAAGCGACTAGCATATATGGTGGCTAACTTATTCGCAAAAGAGAGCGAGAAGAGAAAGCAAAGCACGAGCAGAAACTAAATAGAGCAGACTACGCAAACATAACTCCAACGCCGTGTCCACTTCCCGGACTCTGCCGAGAAGAGGCCATCACGGCAACACACGCAGTTGATTCATTTTACTTAATTAAGTTCAAGTTATCTACAACCGGACATTAACAAATTCCCATCTGCCCATAACCGCGGGCACGGCTTTCGAAAGATCAATCCCTACAGGGGGTCCCAACTTAGCCCATAACAAGCTCTCACGGTCAACGAAGGAATAGACCTCCACCCAGGACCCACCGATCAGACTCGGTATCCCGGTACAACAAGATGATTCGACAGGTTAAAACAAGACCAGCAACACCACCCGAATGCGCCGACAAATCCCGATAGGAGCTGCACATATCTCTTTCTCAGGGCACACTCAGATGAGCGCTCCATACAACTAAAACCAAACCTTGGGTTTCCCCGAGGGGGCGCTGCACAGGACTCTAGTTCGGACCAACACTCAGAGGAGCACTGGCCCGTGGGGGCTAAAATAAAGATGACCCTCGGGCTCCGGAAACCCAAGGGAAAGAAGAGGGTAGGTGGCAAATGGTAAAACCAATGTTGGGCATTGCTGGAAAAGCTTTAATCAAGGCGAACTATCAAGGGGTTCCCATTATAGCCCAACCGCGTAAGGGACGCAACAATCTGGGAACATAACACCGATATGATGGAAACTAGGGCGGCAAGAGTGGAACAAAACACTAGGCGAGAGGCCGAGCCTTCCACCCTTTACCAAGTATATAGATGAGTAAAGATAACATAGCAATATAATGATATCCCAACAAGTAAATAAGTGTTCCAACAAGGAACGGCTCCAATCTTCACCTGCAACTAACAACGCTATAAGAAGGGCTGAGCAAAGCGGTAACATAGCCAATCAATGGTTTGCTAGGACAGAGGTGGGTTAGAGGCTCAATCATGGCAATTGGGAGGCTGACAAGCAAGTGGTAGGCATCGTAGCATTGGCAAAGCAAAAGAGCGAGCAAACTAGCATAGATAGTGATTTCAAGGGTGTGATCATCTTGCCTGCACAGTTGTCAGAATTGACTGGATCCTCAAAAGCAAACTCAACGGGCTCCTCGTTAGCGAACTCGTCTCCCGGCTCTACCCAACAACACAAACAAGCAACAAGGATACAATCAACCACGTGCAAAGGCAAACACTAAGATGCAAAGATGATATGCTATGCGGGATGCGATGCGGGATGCAAAATGCAAGATATAACAGGAAATGCATGAACCTGGCCTCAACTTGGGAAACCAAGTGTGCCACTGGATAGAGGGGAAGAAATCCCCTGAAAACGATATAAAGATCATGGCAATCGGAGCTACGGTTTAGAAATGGCAAGCGTTTTACTAAACGAACCGATCTGCGATTTACAGCAAGTAGGCTCCTAAATGCAACAAAATGAACATGCTACAGCCACCCAACATGAAAACAAATTGCATGGCAGTGATGTACTCATCAAGCTTAACAAATCATCATGACTGAGGCATAGGCAAATTCATCCATTAAGGGCTTCAACCAAGCATGGCAAAACTGAATAAGCAAAACAGATTTCAGACTTAGCGAAATTAACGCTAGTCTGAAATTTCAGACCACGATGCTCTCTTCGGAGCAGCAAAACAACATGAAGGAAAACCTGAACATGGCAAGTAAGAGCATGGCATGGAGCTACTCAACAAGCTTAACAAAACACCCAAAATGACCTGGGGCCAAAAGGGTTCACAAAATACTCTACCGAGCACACGAACATTGATGAAACACAATCAGCTTTCAGACTTAGTGAAAACTGGGACATGCTGAAATAATAACTCACGGAGGCATGTAAACGAGCTCGATGCTCTCACTACGGTGCAAGTCATGGCAAGGCAAGCATATATCCATTAATAAGGCACAAAATTCTAGCTAGACATGGCAAGAACAATGGCATAGCATGCATGGATCACTAGCAATCACTCCGGCAAAATCGCAAAAGAGTTCACGATCTGCCCAAAACAGCAACTATCCAAAAGTTGAGCTCGATTGAGTCAACCTAGGGTGCTCCAACATAACAAGTAAAGACATGGATGGATTAAGCACAAAAAGAATAACAAATCACTCTTACTGATCATCCTCAAAAGAGGCACGGATCATTAGGAAACAAGCCGGACATATAGCATCGTGAACTAAAACGGCCCAGACTTAGTGATTTTCACTAAGTCCCTGAAATCAGGAAACTCAGGTAGCCCTCTTCGCAAGCTTGCAAAAGACAACGCACACATCCTAAAAATACATGGAAGGCACCTCTGGAAAGAAGACAACATGCTTAACAATTCATCCCAAAGGGCCACAGGCATATAATGCACGGATTAAACATGGCAAAAATGACAAAAGTGCATGTTGAACTAACGGATCTGCAACTTAACTCAACATGCCTCCTTCCAACAGCATTTTGGGCAACAAGATGACCTCAAATGCAAATGATGCAATGGAATGAAATGATTTACTCGTCGAGACGAAGATTTTGACATATCATACGCCCAAATCGGAGCTACGGATGAGGAGATATGAGCGGTCAAAGTAGCAAGAAAAAATTAAACGGGGGAGGAAAAAGTCAACCGTCAGTGGATCTCAGATCTAGGGTTACTGTAGCACGCGGCGCGGCTACTGTTCACCGAGGCTCGAACCCGGCGATGGCGGCGGTGGCCGGCGACGGCGAGCCTGGCCGGCGACGGGGGAAGGCGGGGCCGGCGAGGAGGGCGCTGTGGAGGCGGGGGGCGGCGCTCGGCGAGGCCGGCGAGGCCGACGGCTGCCGCGGTGGCGCGGCGCGCCGGAGGAGGGAGGCGGCCGAGCCTCGACGCGGTGGTGCGGCGAGCTCCGGCGGGCGCCGCGGTGGCGCGGGCCAACTCCGGCCGCCGGAGTTGAAGGAGGCGGCGGCGAGGCTTCCGGGTGGCGGCGCTACAGGAACGGGCCGCGGGGGCCGGCTCCGGGCTCCCCGGGCCGCGCGGCGGCGGGCGGCGGGACGCGCCACGTGGCGCTCAACGGTTGGCGGCGGCGACTGTGTCCGGTGCGGCCGGACGTGTCCGGCGCGCCAGACGGAGGCGGATCTGGAATATTAGGGTTTGGACGGGGAAGAGATCCGGATTTGGAGGAGGGGGTGTATATATAGGCATAAGTGGAGCTAGGAGAGTCCAAATGAGGTGCGGTTTTCGCCCACACGATCGTGATCGAACGACCGAGACGATGGAGCAGAGTTTGGTGGGTTTTGGGCCAAAATGGAGGGGTGTTGGGCTGCACACACACGAGGCCTTTTTGGTCCCTCGGTTAACCGTTGGAGTATCAAACGAAGTCCAAATGACCCGAAACTTGACAGGCGGTCTACCGGTAGTAAACCAAGGCCGCATGGCAAGTCTCGGCCCAATCCGGAAATGTTTAATCCTCACACACGAAAGAAAGCTAGAAATGGCCACCGGAGGAGAACGAAGCGCCGGAATGCAAAACGGACAATGGGGAAAATGCTCGAATGCATGAGACGAACATGTATGCAATTGCAATGCACGTGATGACATGATATGAGATGCACGAAAAACAAAACAACACACGGAGACAAAGACCCGAACCCAAGAATTAAATATAACTTAATGCCGGAAATGGCAAGAGTTGGAGTACAATTGGGGAAGGTTACATATGGGGCGTTACACTGCCGGAGGGGGAATCCTTCTCCGGTGGCCATCTTCATCATCCCGGTGCTCTCCATGATGAGGAGGGAGTAGTTCTCCCTCGGGGCTGAGGGTATGTACCAGTAGCTATGTGTTTGATATCTCTCTCTCTCTCGTGTTCTTGAGGTGATACGATCTTGATGTATCGCGAGCTTTGCTATTATATTTGGATCCTATGATGTTTCTTGCCCCCCTCTACTCTCTAGTAATGAATTGAGTTTCCCTTTGAAGTTATCTTATCGGATTGAGTCTTTAAAGATTTGAGAACACTTGATGTATGTCTTGACGTGGATATCTGTGGTGACAATGGGATATCACGTGATTCACTTGATGTATGTTTTGGTGACCAACTTGCGGGTTCCGCCCATGAACCTATGCATAGGGGTTGGCACACGTTTTCGTCGTGATTCTCCGGTAGATACTTTGGGGCACTCTTTGAGGTCCTTTGTGTTGGTTGAATAGATGAATCTGAGATTGTGTGATGCATATCGTATAATCATACCCACGGATACTTGAGGTGACATTGGAGTATCTAGGTGACATTAGGGTTTTGATTGATTTGTGTCTTAAGGTGTTATTGTAGTACGAACTCTAGGGCTGTTTGTGACACTTATAGGAATAGCCCAACGGATTGATTGGAAAGAATAACTTTGAGGTGGTTTCGTACCCTACCATAATCTCTTCATTCGTTCTCCGCTATTAGTGACTTTGGAGTGACTCTTTGTTGCATGTTGAGGGATAGTTATGTGATCCAATTATGTTAGTATCGTTGAGGGAACTTACACTAGCGAAAGTATGAACCCTAGGCCTTATTTCCTATCATTGCAATACCGTTTACGCTCACTTTTATCATCAGTTACCTTGTTGTTTTTATATTTTCAGATTACAAATACCTTTATCTACCACCCATATACCACTTGTATCACCATCTCTTCTCCGAACTAGTGCACCTATACAATTTACCATTGTATTGGGTGTGTTGGGGACACAAGAGACTCTTTGTTATTTGGTTGCAGGGTTGCTTGAGAGAGACCATCTTCATCCTACGCCTCCTACGGATTGATAAACCTTAGGTCATCCACTTGAGGGAAATTTTCTACCGTCCTACAAACCTCTGCACTTGGAGGCCCAACAACGTCTACAAGAAGAAGGTTGTGTAGTAGACATCAAGGTCTTTTCTGGCGCCATTTCCGGGGAGGTTAGCGCTTGAAGGTATATCTTTAGATCTCGCAATTGAGTCTTTTAGTTTCTTGTTTTATCACTAGTTTAGTTTATAAAAGAAAATTACAAAAATATGGAATTAAGTTTGTCTCATACGCTTCATCTTTTCAATATCTTTCGTGAGTATGATGGAAAGGATAATTGTGCTCAAGTGCTAGAAGAAGAAATCTATAAAATGTTTGGCACTAAATATTTGAATAATGAGCATGATTACAATGTTGTTAGTACGAATTCTTTGAATATCCATGACACTAATGATGATTGCACTAGTTATGATGAAAACGTCTCCTATAAACATGTCAATTTTTGTGGAGTGCATTGGGTTTGTAAGTACACACCAAATAGAGAAGATAGATATTTCAAGAAGCATAAGTACTTAGAAACTAAACTGTTGCAAGAAGAGCTAGATGAATGTGCTGAAAATTTAATTTTTCTTAGCCCTACTTGTGAACTTTGCAATGAACGTGATCATTTTAGTACCCAATGCAAATTGTTTCATGATCGTATCGTGTCCAAAAATTGTGATGACTTGATTTCCCTTGCACATCATAATGAACTTAGCTTGCTCTTGGGTTATGAAGAAATTAAACGTATAACTAAGGATATTCCAAAATTTTCCCTTGATAAAGTTCTTCATTTTGATCTAGAGAAAATTTATATGTATTGTGCGGTGAATTGTATTGAAAATCCTTATATTGCCAACTACATAAATAAAAGAAAACAAATAGAAGATGAAGAGAATACTAATGAAAGGGAAGAGGCCTCCCAATACCCTCCTATTATTTCTTATGATGAATCTGGTAACGAGGAGGATCCTCCTATTCAACCAATCTCATTAATAAGGAGCTCCAAAAAGAGGATTGAACCCACACATGATGTGGTGAAGAAGAAGAAAAGAAAAAGGAAGAGAGGTAAAAAGATATCTCTCCCAAATAATGCTGCTCCTATTACTATTGTGCCTCATGAAAATATAATTGTGGAAGATAATGATACTTCTTATGATCTTGAAAATCTTTTTGGCACTTGCTTGGAAGAATATGATAATTGCTATACTATTGGTGCTATCCATACTATTAACGATGAGAGTGATTATGCTTATGATATGAAAAGTCCCAAGCTTGGGGATGATATGTTTGATGAAGATGATGTTTTTGAGAATATATTTTCTGAAATTAATGTTTGTCCCAAGCTTGGGGAAGCTATGATTAATGAAGATGATATTTTTAGTCTCCCAAGTTTTGATATGCAAACTTATAATGATGATAGCATGCCTCCTACTTATGATGATTATTGTGATGATACTTATGCTATAAAAAGTATTGATTGTATTTATAAAACTTGTCATGATTATGAGTACCCTTTATCTAAACATTACTCTTTTAATATGGAAACAATTTATAGTATTCGAGTCTCTTATGATACTCCCACTATTCCGATTAAGAAGAATTTTGCTTATGTGGAGAGTAGTAAAATTTCTATGCTTGTAGATCATGAAAATAATGCTTTAGGTTCTGGTTATATTGTTGAATTCATTCATGATGCTACTGAAAATTATTATGAGGGAGGAACATATGCTTGTAGGAATTGCAATAATATCAAGTTTCCTCTCTATGTGCTTAAAGTTTTGAAGTTAGGCTTGTTTTACCTTCCTATGCAAGTTGATTCTTGTTCCCATAAGTTGTTTGCTCACAAAATCCCTATGCATAGGAAGTATGTTAGACTTAAATGTTCTAGTAATGTTCCTCATGATGCTCTCTTTATGTTACAATTCTTATCTTTTATGTGAGCATCATTGAAATCATCATGCCTAGCTAGGGGCGTTAAACGATAGCTCTTGTTGGGAGGCAACCCAACTTTATTTTTGTTCCTTGCTTTTTGCTCCTGTTTAGTAATAAATAATTCATCTATCCTCTGTTTAGATGTGGTTTTATGCTTTTAATTAGTGTTTGTGCCAAGTAGAACCTTTGGGAAGACTTGGGGAAAGTCTTGTTGATCATGCTGTAAAAACAGAAACTTTAGCGCTCACGAGAATTGCTGCCATTTTTATTTGGAGAGTGCTATTTAGTTAATTCTTTTTGCAGATGATTAATAGATAAATTCCTCGGGTCCAGAAAGTTATTTGATAATTTTGTGAGTTTTATAACTATACGTTTGATCCAGATTACTACAGACTGTTCTGTTTTTGACAGATTCTGTTTTCTATGTGTTGTTTGCTTATTTTGATTAATCTATGAGTAGTATCGGAGGGTATGAACCATAAAGAAGTTGGAATACAGTAGGTTTAACACCAATATAAATAAATAATGAGTTCATTACAGTACCTAAGTGGTGATTTATTTTCTTATACTAACGGAGCTTACGAGTTTTCTGTTAAGTTTTGTGTTGTGAAGTTTTCAAGTTTTGGGTAAGGATTCGATGGACTATGGAATAAGGAGTGGCAAGAGCCTAAGCTTGGGGATTCCCAAGGCACCCCAAGGTAATATTTAAGGATAGCCAAGAGCCTAAGCTTGGGGATGCCCCGTAAGGCATCCCCTCTTTCGTCTTCGTTCGTCGGTAACTTTACTTGGAGCTATATTTTTATTCACCACATGATATGTGTTTTGCTTGGAGCGTCAATTTATTTTGTTAGAATTTGCATGATGTTATTTAGAACAATTTTTTGCATCTTTTATTTCAATAAAAGTTGCATTGATAGCCTTTACTATGCCTATGTTACAAGTATACATGTTGCTGTTTAATTAAAAACAGAAAGTTTACCGCTGTTGCAATAATTCCCTAGAAAAGTCAGAATGTGATAAAATGTTGAAACATTTTGCATAGTAAGCTCTGATAAATTTACTACAGTGGGAATTTTCTTTCATAATTTTTGGAGCTAGGGAAGTATGGATGTTGCTGCATTCTTTACAGACTATCCTGTTTAGGCAGATTGCTGTTATGTTTGCATTGTTTGCATATGTTTGCTTCTTTAATGATTCTATTTGAGGATAGGACTATTAATATGCAGAGGCATTTAGTATGCAATTTTGAATAATAATTTTAGTGATTTTCTACAGTAGAGTATGATAAGGTTTTTGCAATGGTTTATACTAACTTATCTCATGAGTCCTTGTTGAGTTTTGTGTGGATGAAGCTTTTGAGATTTAGGGAGACCATGATATGAGAGGAATTAAGGAGACACAAAAGCTCAAGCTTGGGGATGACCAAGGCACCTCAAGATAATATCTCAAGAAGTCTCAAGCGTCTAAGCTTGGGGATGCCCCGGTTGGCATCCCACCTTTCTTCTTCAACAACTATCGGTTAGTATCGGTTGATCCTAAGTTTTTGCTTCTTCACATGATGTTTGCCATTCTTAGAATGTCATTTTATTTTGCTTTTCTTGCTGTTTGAATAGAATACCAAGATCTGAAATTATTAAATGTTAGAGAGTCTTCACATAGTTGCATAATTATTCGACTACTCATTGATCTTCACTTATATCTTTCGGAGTAGTTTGTCATCTGCTCTAGTGCTTCACTTATATCTTTTAGAGCATGGTGGTAGTTTTATTTTGAATAAATAGATGAACTCTCATGCTTAACTTATATTATTTTGAGAGTCTTAAATAGCATGGTAATTTTCTTAAATAATCATAACATGCTAGGCATCCAAGAATAGTAAAAACTTTCATATAGAGTATTGAATACTAAGAGAAGTTTGATGCTTGATGATTGTTTTGAGATATGGAGATAATAATATCAGAGTCGTGCTAGTTGAGTAGTTGCGAATTTGAGAAATACTTGTGTTGAAGTTTGTAATTCCCGTAGCATGCACGTATGGTGAACCGTTATGTGATGAAGTCGGAGCATGATTTATTTATTGATTGTCCTCCTTATGAGTGGCGGTCGGGGATGAGCGATGGTCTTTTCCTGCCAATCTATCCCCCTAGGAGCATGCGCGTAGTACTTTGTTTCGATAACTAATAGATTTTTGCAATAAGTATGTGAGTTCTTTATGACTAATGTTGAGTCCATGGATTATACGCACTCTCACCCTTCCACCATTGCTAGCCTCTCTAGTACCGCGCAACTTTCGCCGGTACCATAAACCCACCATATACCTTCCTCAAAACAGCCACCATACCTATCTATTATGGCATTTCCATAGCCATTCTGAGATATATTGCCATGCAACTTTCCACTGTTCCATTTATTATGACACGCTTCATCATTGTCATATTGCTTTGCATGATCATGTAGTTGACATCGTATTTGTGGCAAAGCCACCGTTCATAATTCTTTCATGCATGTCGCTCATGAGTCATGGCACATCCCGGTACACCGCCGGAGGCATTCATATAGAATCATATCTTGTTCTAAGTGTCGACTTGTAATTCTTGAGTTGTAATTAAATAAAAGTGTGATGATCATCATTATTAGAGCATTGCCCCAGTGAGGAAAGGATGATGGAGACTATGATTCCCCCATAAGTCGGGATGAGACTCCGGACGAAAATAAATAAATAAAAGAGGGCAAAGAAGCCCAAATAAAAAAAATAAAAGAGGCCATAAAAAAGATAAGGCCCAAAAAAATAAAAAAATGAGAGAAAAAGAGAGAAGGGGCAATGTTACTATCCTTTTACCACACTTGTGCTTCAAAGTAGCACCATGATCTTCATAGTAGAGAGTATCTCATGTTATCACTTTCATATACTAGTGGGAATTTTTCATTATAGAACTTGGCTTGTATATTCCAATGATGGGCTTCCTTAAAATGCCCTAGGTCTTCGTGAGCAAGTGAGTTGGATGCACACCCACTAGTTTCTTTTGTTGAGCTTTCATACACTTATAGCTCTAGTGCATCCGTTGCATGGCAATCCCTACTCACTCACATTGGTATCTATTGATGGGCATCTCCATAGCCCATTGATACACCTAGTTGATGTGAGACTATCTTCTCCTTTTTGTCTTCTCCACAACCACCATTCTATTCCACCTATAGTGCTATATCCATGGCTCACGCTCATGTATTGCGTGAAGATTGAATAAGTTTTGAAAAAGTTAGAGTATGAAACATTTGCTTGGCTTGTCATCGGGGTTGTGCATGATTTAAATACTTTGTGTGGTGAAGATAGAGCATAGCCAGACTATATGATTTTGTAGGGATAGCGTTCTTTGGCCATGATATTTTGAGAAGACATAATTGCTTTATTAGTATGCTTGAAGTATTATTATTTTTACGTCAATATTAAACTTTTGTCTTGAATCTTTTGGATCTGAATATTCATACCACAATTAAGAAGAATCACATTGAAATTATGCCAAGTAGCACTCCGCATCAAAAATTCTGTTTTTAGCATTTACCTACTCGAGGACGAGCATGAATTAAGCTTGGGGATGCTGATACATCTCCAATGTATCGATAATTTTTGATTGCTCCATGCTATATTATCTACTGTTTTGAATGTTTATGGGCTTTATTATACACTTTTATATCATTTTTGGGACTAACCTATTAACCCAGAGCCCAGTGCCAGTTTCTGTTTTTACACTGTTTTAGGGTTTCGAAGAAAAGGAAAATCAAACGGAGTCCAATTGACCTGAAACTTCACAGAACTTATTTTTGGAAGGAAATAAGCCCAGAAGACTTGGAGTGCACGTCGGGGGATCTGCGAGGAGGTCATGAGGCAGGGGGCGCGCCCACCCCCTGGGCGCGCCCTCCACCCTCGTGAGCCCCTCGTGGCCCCCTGACGTACTTCTTCCGCCTATATATCTCCATATACCCTAAAAACATCCGTGAGTACAATAGATCGGGAGTTCCACCGCCAGAAGCCTCCGTAGCCACCGAAAGCCAATCTAGACCTGTTCCGGCACCCCGCCGGAGGGGGAATCCTTCTCCGATGGCCATCTTCATCATCCCGGTGCTCTCCATGACGAGGAGGGAGTAGTTCTCCCTCGGGGCTGAGGGTATGTACCAGTAGCTATGTGTTTGATCTCTCTCTCTCTCTCTCTCTCTCTCTCTCGTGTTCTTGAGGTGATACAATCTTGATGTATCGCGAGCTTTGCTATTATATTTGGATCCTATGATGTTTCTTCCCCCCCTCTACTCTCTTGTAATGAATTGAGTTTTCTCTTTGAAGTTATCTTATCGGATTGAGTCTTTAAAGATTTGAGAACACTTGATGTATGTCTTGCCGTGGATATCTGTGGTGACAATGGGATATCACATGATTCACTTGATGTATGTTTTGGTGACCAACTTGCGGGTTCCGCCCATGAACCCATGCATAGGGGTTGGCACACATTTTCGTCGTGATTCTCCGGTAGAAACTTTGGGGCACTCTTTGAGGTCCTTTGTGTTGGTTGAATAGATGAATCTGAGATTGTGTGATGCATATCATATAATCATACCCATGGATACTTGAGGTGACATTGGAGTATCTAGGTGACATTAGGGTTTTGATTGATTTGTGTCTTAAGGTGTTATTCTAGTACGAACTCTAGGGCTGTTTGTGACACTTATAGGAATAGCCCAATGGATTGATTGGAAAGAATAACTTTGAGGTGGTTTCGTACGCTACCATAATCTCTTCGTTCGTTCTCCTCTATTAGTGACTTTGGAGTGACTCTTTGTTGCATGTTGAGGGATAGTTATGTGATCCAATTATGTTAGTATCGTTGAGGGAACTTACTCTAGCGAAAGTATGAACCCCAGGCCTTATTTCCTATCATTGCAATACCGTTTACGCTCACTTTTATCATCAGTTACCTTGCTGTTTTTATATTTTCAGATTACAAATACCATTATCTACCATCCATATACCACTTGTATCACCATCTCTTCGCCGAACTAGTGCACCTATACAATTTACCATTGTATTGGGTGTGTTGGGGACACAAGAGACTCTTTGTTATTTGGTTGCAGGGTTGCTTGAGAGAGAGCATCTTCATCCTACGCCTCCTACGGATTGATAAACCTTAGGTCATCCACTTGAGGGAAATTTGCTACTGTCCTACAAACCTCTGCTTGGAGGCCCAACAACGTCTACAAGAAGAAGGTTGTGTAGTAGACATCAGGTACACCTTCCATCACAGATCCGAAGGCAAGATATTCGTTGCTAAGAATGGATCCTTTCTAGAGAAGGAGTTTCTCTCGAAAGAAGTGAGTGGGAGGAAAGTAGAACTTGATGAGGTATCCGTACCTGCTCCCTTATTGGAAAGTAGTTCACCACAGAAATCAGTTCCAGTGATTCCTACATCAGTAAGTAAGGAAGCTAATGATGATGATCATGGAACTTCTGATCAAGTTACTACCGAACCTCGTAGGTCAACCAGAGTAAAATCCGCACCAGAGTGGTACGGTAATCCTGTTCTGGAGGTCATGTTACTTGCCAATGACGAACCTACGAACTATGAGGAAGCGATAATGAGCCCAGATTCCGCAAAATGGCTTGAGGCCATGTAATTTGAGATGGGATCCATGTATGAGAACAAAGTATGGACTTTAGTTTGACTTGCCCGATGATCGGCAAGCCATAGAGAATAAATGGATCTTCAAGAAGAAGACTGGCGCTAACGGTAATGTTACTGTCTACAAAGCTTGACTTGTTGCGAAAGGTTTTCGACAAGTTCAAGGAGTTGACTACGATGAGACCTTCTCACCCGTAGCGATGCTTAAGTTTGTCCAAATCATGTTAGCAATTGCCGCATTTTATGATTATGAAATTTGGCAAATGGATGTCAAAACTACATTCCTTAATGGATATCTTAAAGAAGAGTTGTATATGATGCAACCAGAAGGTTTTGTCGATCCAAAAGATGCTAACAAAGTGTCTAAGCTCCAGCGATCCATTTATGGACTGGTGCAAGCATCTCGGAGTTGGAATATACGCTTTGATAGTGTGATCAAAGCATATGGTTTTATACATACTTTTGGAGAAGCCTGTGTTTACAAGAAAGTGAGTGGGAGCTCTGTAGCATTTCTGATATTATATGTGGATGACATATTGTTGATCAGAAATGATACTGAATTTCTGAATAGCATAAAAGGATACTTGAATAAGAATTTTTCAATGAAAGACCTCGGTGAAGCTGCTTATATATTAGGAATCAAGATCTATAGAGATAGATCAAGACGCTTAATTGGACTTTCACAAAGCACATACCTTGATAAAGTTTTGAAGACGTTCAAAATGGATCAAGCAAAGAAAGGGTTCTTGCCTGTGTTACAAGGTGTGAAGTTGAGTCAGACTCAATGCCCGACCACTGCAGAAGATAGAGAGAAAATGAAAATTCATTCCCTATGCTTCAGCCATAGGTTCTATCATGTACACAATGTTGTGTACTAGACATGATGTGTGCTTTGCTATTAGTTTAGTAGGGAGGTACCAATGTAATCCACGAGTGGATCACTGGACATCGGTCAAGAACATACTAAAATACCTGAAAAGGACTAAGGATATGTTTCTCATTTATGGAGGTGACAAAGAGCTCGTCGTAAACGGTTACATCGATGCAAGCTTTGACACTGATCCGGATGACTCTAAATCACAAACCAGATACGTATTTTTATTGAATGGTGGAGCTATCGGTTGGTGCAGTTCCAAGCAGAGCGTCGTGGCGGGATCTACATGTGAAGCGAGTACATAGCTACTTCGGAAGCAGCAAATGAAGGAGTCTGGATGAAGGAGTCTGGATGAAGGAGTTCATATCGGATCTAGGTGTCATACCCAGTGCATCAGGTCCAATGAAAATCTTTTGTGACAATACTGGTGTAATTGCCTTGCCAAAGGAATCCAGATTTCACAAGAGAACCAAACACATCAAGAGATGCTTCAATTCCATCCGCGTGCAAGTCAAGGAGGGAGACATAGAGATTTGCGAGATACATACGAATCTGAATGTTGCAGACCCATTGACTAAGCCTCTCTCACGAGCAAAACATGATCAACACCAAGACTCCATGGGTGTTAGAACCATTACTATGTAATCTAGATTATTGACTCTAGTGCAAGTGGGAGACTGAAGGAAATATGCCCTAGATGCAATAATAAAGTATTTATTTATATTTCCTTATATCATGATAAATGTTTATTATTCACGCTAGAATTGTATTAACCAGAAACTTAGTACATGTGTGAATACATAGACAAACTGAGTGTCACTAGTATGCCTCTACTTGACTAGCTCATTAATCAAAGATGGTTAAGTTTCCTAGCCATAGACATGATTTGTCATTTGATTAACGGGATCACATCATTGGAGAATGATGTGATTGACTTGACCCTTCCATTAGCTTAGCACTATGATCGTTTAGTTTATTTCTATTTCTTTCTTCATAACTTATACATGTTCCTATGACTATGAGATTATGCAACTCCCGAATACCGGAGGAACACTTAGTGTGCTATAAAACGTCACAACATAACTTGGTGATTATAAAGATGCTCTATAGGTGTCTCCGGTGGTGTTTGTTGAGTTGGCATAGATCGAGATTAGGATTTGTCACTCCGATTGTCGGAGAGGTATCTCTGGGCCCTCTCGGTAATGTACATCACTATAAGCCTTGCAAGAAATGTGACTAATGAGTTAGTTATGGGATGATGCATTACAGAATGAGTAAAGAGACTTGCCGGTAACAAGATTGAACTAGGTATTGAGATACCGACGATCGAATCTCGGGCAAGTAACATACCGATGACAAAGGGAACAAGGTATGTTGTTATGCGGTTTGACCGATAAAGATCTTCATAGAATATGTAGGAACCAATATGAGCATCCAGGTTCCGCTATTGGTTATTGACTGGAGATGAGTCTCGGTCATGTCTACATAGTTCTCGAACCCATAGGGTCCGCACGCTTAACGTTCGATGACAATCGGTATTATGAGTTTATGTGTTTTGATGTTCCGAAGGTAGTTCCAAGTCCCGAATGTGATCATGGACCTGACGAGGAGTGTCGAAATGGTTGAGACATAAAGATCGATATATTAGAAGGTTATGTTTGGACATCGGAATGGTTGCGAGTGAGTTGGGGCATTTACCGGAGTACCGGGGGGTTACCCGAACCCCCTGGGGAGACTATGGGCCTTATTGGGACTTAGTGGGAGGGAGGCGGAGGCAGCCAAGGTGGAGGCCCCCCCCCCAAGCCCAATCCGAATTGGGGTGGGGGGTCGGCCTCCCTTTCCTTCTCCCTCTATCCTCCTTCCTTCTTCTCCTACTCCAACTAGGGAAGGGGGAATCCTACTCCCACGGGGAGTAGGACTCCCCCCTTGGGAGCGCCATGAGAGGGCCAACCCTCCCCCTCCTGCACTCCTTTATATACGGGGTAGGGGGTACCCCATAGACACATAAGTTGATTGTTTAGTCGTGTGCGGTGCCCCCCTCCACAGATTTCCACCTCGGTCATATCGTTGCAGTGCTTAGGCGAAGCCCTGCGCCGGTAGCTTCATCATCACCGTCACCACGCTATCGTGCTGACGAAACTCTCCCTCGACCTTAGCTGGATCTAGAGTTCGTGGGACGTCACCGAGATGAATGTGTGCAGATCGTGGAGGTGCCGTACCTTCGGTGCTAGGATCGGTCGGATCGTGAAGATGTACGACTACATCAACCGCATTGTCATAAAGCTTCCGCTTTCGGTCTACAAGGATACGTGGACAACACTCTCCCCTCTCGTTGCTATGCATCACCTAGATGGATCTTGCGTGTACGTAGGTTTTTTTTTGAAATTCTGCATATAGCAGCCTAGACCGACATTACATGACTGCATTCATGAGACTGGTTCTACTGTCGTGCTTTGCACACAGGTGGCTAGTGGGTGTCTGTTTCTCCAACTTTAGTTGAATCGAGTGTGACTACGCCCGGTCCTTGTTGAATGTTAAAACAACACACTTGAGGAAAAGTCGTTGTGGTTTTGATGCGTAGGTAAGAACGGTTCTTGCTAGAAGCCCGGAGCAGCCACGTAGAACTTGCAACAACAAAGTGGAGGACGTCTAACTTGTTTTTGCAGGGCTTGCTGTGATGTGATATGGTCAAGACGTGATGATATATAATTTTTTGTATGAGATGATCATATTTTGTAACAGTTATCGGCAACCGGCAGGAGCCATATGGTTGTCACTTTATTCTATGAAATGCAATCGCCATGTAATTGCTTTACTTTATCACTAAGTGGTAGCGATAGTCGTAGTAGCAATAGTTGGCTAGACGACAACGATGCTTCGATGGAGGTCAAGGTGTCAAGTCAGTGACGATGGTGATCATGACAGTGCTTTGGAGATGGAGATCAAAGGCACAAGATGATGATGGCCATATCATATCACTTATATTGATTGCATGTGATGTTTATCCTTTATGCATCTTATTTTGCTTAGTACGGCGGTAGCATTATAAGATGATCTCTCACTAAATTTCAAGGTACAAGTGGTCTCCCTGAGTATGCACCATTACGATAGTTCATCGTGCCGAGACACCACATGTTGATCGGGTGTGATAAGCTCTACGTTCACATACAACGGGTGCAAGCCAGTTTTGCACATGCAGAATACATAGGTTAAACTTGACGAGCCTAGCATATGCAGATATGGCCTCGGAACACTGAGACCGGAAGGTCAAGCATGAATCATATAGTAGATATGATCAACAAAGTGATGTTCACCATTGAAAACTACTTCATCTCACGTGACGATCGGACATGGTTTAGTTGATATGGATCACGTGATCACTTAGATGATTAGAGGGATGTCTATCTAATTGGGAGTTCTTAAGTAATATGATTAATTGAACTTTAATTTATCATGAACTTAGTACCTGATAGTATTTTGCATGTCTATGTTGTTGTAGATAAATGGCCTGTGCTACTATTCCATTGAATTTTAATGCGTTCCTAGAGAAAGCTAAGTTGAAAGATGATGGTAGCAACTACACGGACTGGGTCCGTAACTTGAGGATTATCCTCATTGCTGCACAGAAGAATTACGTCCTGGAAGCACCGCTAGGTGCAAGACCCGCTGCATGTGCAACACCAGACGTTGTGAACGCGTGGCAGAGCAAAGCTGATGACTACTTGATAGTTCAGTGTGTCATGCTTATAGCTTTGAACTGGGACTTCAACGATGTCTTGAACGTCATGGAGCATATGAGACGTTCTAGGAGTTGAAGTTAATATTTCAAGCAAATGCCCGGATTGAGAGATATGAAGTCTCCAATAAGTTCTACAGCTGCAAGATGGAGGAGAATAGTTCATCATATACTCAGGATGTCTGGGTACCACAATCACTTGACTCAACTAGGAGTTAATCTTCCAGTTGATAGTGTCATTGACAGAGTTCTTCAATCACTACCACCAAGCTACAAAAGCTTCGTGATGAACTATAATATGCAAGGGATTGATAAGACAATTCCCGAGCTCTTCGCGATGCTAAAGGCTGTGGAGGTAGAAATCAAGAAGGAGCATCAAGTGTTGATGGTCAACAAGACCACTAGTTTCAAGAAAAAGGGCAAAGGGAAGAAGGGGAACTTCAAGAAGAACGGCAAGCAAGTTGCTGCTCAAGTGAAGGAACCCAAGTCTGGACCTAAGCCTGAGATTGAGTGCTTCTACTGCAAAGGGACTGGTCACTGGAAGCGGAATTGGCCCAAGTATTTGGCGAATAAGAAGGATGGCAAAGTGAAAGGTATATTTGATATACATGTTATTGATGTGTACTTAACTAATGCTCGCAGTAGCGCCTGGGTATTTGATACTGGTTCTGTTGCTCATATTTGCAACTCGAAACAGGGGCTACGGATTAAGCGAAGATTGGCTAAGGACGAAGTGATGATGCGCGTGGGAAATGGTTCCAAAGTCGATGTGATCGTCGTCAGTACAATACCTCTACATCTACCTTCGGGATTAGTTTTAGACCTAAATAATTGTTATTTGGTGCCAGTGTTAAGCATGAACATTATATCTGGATCTTGTTTGATGTGAGACGGTTATTCATTTAAATCAAAGAATAATGGTTGTTCGATTTATATGAGTAATTGTAAGTGCATCTAGTGCCCCTTAGTGATTTTGGTGTATTGAAGACTTGTAGGTTAAGGGACTAATGTGTTTATGAGTGTACACAGGTCTATAAGTCTATGAGGAGTTTGATATTTACAGAGAAAGTCGACCCCTAAAAATGAATGTCTTTGACTGAAGACTTTGGATTTTTGAAGACTTTCTGAAGACTTTGAAAGTGAAGAAATTGGTGTGACCCTGAATGCGAGGAACATGAAGCGTGAAGACTTTTGTTTTCATAGTTTCATTTTCTCCTTCTTGAGTCATAGGAAACACCGTACTGTTAAAGGGGTCAAGGAAACACTAAGGAAAAGTTTCCAAGTGATGCTCAACTCAAAATCCTACACCTACCAATCCCTTCGAGTGAAGCCATTGGAAATCTCATACAATTCTGTCAATTTCTTCAGTGACAGAGACAAAGTTCTTCTCGTCTCTGAGGAATTCGTTCTGACTGAGGAGTTAGGAATTCACTAGTGCGGATTGCCTACAAGTGAGGAACATGATAGCCCTGAGGAATTTGTACCTCAAATTTCCGACCATTGCTGTGCTATGCGCCAGCTGTCCCAAAATATCTTATCCACCTAACAGTCATATCATTGAAGGGCATTTATGTCTTATCATGTCGGGCTGCTCCCTAGGCTATAAATAGCCGCCCCTACAACAACTAGCTGGTTGGCTGCTCCGAGAGAAACTGACACTTGTCATTGAGAGCATCCCATCCTCTGAGGACTCTGAGCGAAAATCATCAAGTGAGGAAAATTCAAACCCAAACACCTACAAACCCAAAGTGATTGAGCATCACTGAAGAGATTGATACTGCATGGATCCGACGCTTGTTACCTTTGAAGACTGTGCATCTTCCAAACGGTTAGGCGTCATGGTCTAGAGCATCCAAGAGGAAATTGTCGATCACCGAGTGACCGAGTTTGTGAAGGTTTGGAAGTCACCTGAAGACTTACCACGAGTGATTAGGCGAAGTCTGTGTGACCTTAGCTCAAGGAGAATACGGTGAGGACTGTGTGTCCTTAGGTTTAAATACCTAGCAGCTCCAACCAGACGTAGAATTGTCACAACAATTGGAACTGGTCTACCAAATCACTGTCTTCACCAAGCCTACTCGTTCTATTTCCTCAACCCTTCCATTTCCTCATTACTGTGTTGTGTGCTTGTTCATTTCTATTTGAAGACTTTGACTGAAGACTTTCTCAATTTCCTCAGTTCAATTTCTTCAGTCTGTTTGTCTTCATCATGTTTTATCATGTGCTTACGCTTTCTGTACTCTGAGTTTGTTTTCATTTCATCATGATGTCCATGCTTATGTTATGTCATGTCTGCATCTGAGTACTTATTCCGCTGCAAGTAGTTCTTCGCTTAGGAATTTCCTCACCCTGAAATTCCTTAGTGAAGAATTGATAAAAATCGCCTATTCACCCCCTCTAGTCGACTTAACACACTTTCAATTGGTATTAGAGCAAGGTACTCCCCTGTTCTGTGTGATTTAGGTTTAACCGCATGGAGTTTTAGTTATGTCGACCACAGGTATGATCAAGATCTCTGCTGGGTGTCCTACCTTCGATGGGACGGACTACCCCTACTGGAAGAATAATATGCGAATGCATCTTGAGGCAATTGATAACGATCTCTGGTATGTTGTGGAGAATGGTGTCCCCTCTGTCACCCTACCATCAATGCTGCTGACGTGAAGAGATTCAAGAAACTCGACTCTCAAGCGAAGAACATCATATGTGGACATCTGAGCAAAGGGCAGTATGGTAGAGTGAGTGCTTTGGAGATAGCTAAGCTTATCTGGGATAGGTTGTCCAAGGTCAATGAAGGAGTCTCAACACAGCGTGACTCTCGAGTTGACGTTCTTCGCAATCTCTTTAACCGCTTCAAAAGACTCGACAATGTAAATGTTCAGCAAACCTTCGATCGCCTCACTGACATCTCAAATGAGCTTCAAGCACTTGGTGCCACTGACATCACCGACCATGAGGCGGTGAAGAAATTGCTGAGATCGCTTGATTCCTCATTTGATACTCTGGCATTGATGATACAAGAACGTGGAGACTATAAGTCACTTGATCCCGCTGATATCCTTGAGAGGCTAAACACTCATGAGTTCCAGCTTGCTGAGAAGAGAGATCTCTATGGACCGAGCTATGGCAGATCATGTTCTGTGAAGGCCAAGGTGGTGTCTGAATCTGAAGGTGAAGATTCTTGTAGCAGCCTTGGTGATCCCGAAGAACTGAGCCAGGAGCTAGCAATGCTCGTGAAGAAATCCCAGAAGTTCTCAAAATGTGGTCTTTTTGGAAAATCCTCAAGAAGTGATGATTCCTCATCCCGTGACTACAAAAAGAGACTGTGCC
Source organism: Triticum monococcum (assembly GCA_034509565.1). Taxonomy (NCBI): domain Eukaryota; kingdom Viridiplantae; phylum Streptophyta; class Magnoliopsida; order Poales; family Poaceae; genus Triticum; species Triticum monococcum. The sequence continues at coordinate 144,253,360 of CM067846.1, read as the reverse complement.
ACAAATGCAAGAAACCTGGTCACTACATACATGACTGTCCTCAGTGGGAAAAGGAATCAAAGAAGAAGAAATACAAGGATTATAGTTCTGATGACTCAAAGAAGAAGAAGAAATCTTCAAAGTCTTCATCATCAAAATCCTCGAAGTCTTCATCTCACAAGAAGAGCAGCTCAAGAAGGCTCGGGCATTCATTGGCAAGGAAATGGACTCTGAGGCTGAGTCTGAGGAACATGAGGAAGAGGAGGCATCTGAGGAGTCAGAATCTGGTGTGGCGAGCCTAGCCCTCGCTACTACGTTTGTCGGCAAGTCCATCTTCAACACTGAAGAAAATGGCTTCCACAACAAGGCTGATGACGACGATGATGACTATGCTCCCACCTATTGCTTCATGGCAAAGGGTTCCAAGGTACTCAAATATCCCTCCTCTGAATCAAGTGAGGATGAATCTGATGAAAACCTCAAGCCTAGCTACTCTAAACTTGCTAAGATTGCTGTGAAACAACAAAAGGCTTTTGAAAAGGTTCAAAACATGCCAGACAAGAGTGATGATATGTTGGGTGAAGAAATGGATCGCACTAAAACTTTGACTAAAAATCTTCAAAGACTTCAGTCCAAGTTTGACAATCTCCAGAGTCATCATAACACTCTCTTATCCGATAATGAGAAGCTTTCTTATGAATTTCTTCAAAGAAAGCAAGATCTTGAGAATCTAAGGCTGAGTTATGAAGATCTTCAGAAGGAGCATGATTCATTACTTGCTCAACAAATCAGCGCTTCTCAGGAAGAATTCATTCATCCATGTTTGAAGTGCATTGAGCATGAATCTGCTAATTGTTCACCTGAAAGTTCAAATGCTTCTATTGCTGCAAATTCTTCACCTATCTCTGCTATCACTAATTCCTCATCTAAGGATATTGCCAGTATCACTGACAATGCAGGGCTGAAGGAATTGTATATGACAGGCATGTACAAAAGCCTCAAAGGGCATCAGGCTCTTTGTGATGTGCCTAAAAAGCATATCCTCAACAGGAACCCTAGGAAAGAGGGTATTGCCTTTGAGAGGAAACTCGATGCTGATGGAACATACTGGAAGCCTGAGCAGTATCCCAAAACCTCAAGGGTTGCTGCAAAGGGACCTCCAGTAGATCCATCTACTCTATCTTTCTTTACATGTGAATCTCATCATTCTTCTGATGACTCATTTGACTCCAACTATAAGCTGTTCAAAAATCAGAATGGTGAAGTATTTGCTAGATATGTTGGCACTAACTGCAGGAACGGTTCCCCTATGAAGAAAATCTGGGTTCCCAAAAGGTGCCTTGAAAGTCTTAAGGTGAATGTCATCATGACACCACCTGTGAATAATAGGAACCCCAGATCAGATTCTTCATATGGATCCAAGTCCTCATACGGACCAAATTCCTCACATGGATCAAATTCCTCAAAAGGATCAAAGTCCTCATATGAACATCATTGTGCTAACACTTCTGTTTCACAGGAAAGAACTAGGGGTTATGAATATGTGCATTATTCTTCAAATCATTATCTTCATAAGTCCTCGAAGAATTTCTCAGCTTATTCATATGCTTACCCTAACTCCTCTTATGTGAAACAAAGTGGAATGGCTTCTATGCCACCTTTCTCTTATGGAGCTCGTAGAATGATGAACTCTTTGCCACCCCTCCAGATGTGGGTGGTGAAGAAAAAGAACTAATCTCTTATGCAGGGTCAGGTCTCCAGACGAACTTAAACGTCTGAAGAATTTGCTGGAGGCCTGAATATGCTTGAAAGGACGCAAGCTAATCATGAAGAAATGAATTTTCATTTCTCACATCCTCATACTGATTTATCTGTTCTCTTGCTTGATGAAATTGATCTGATGAATTTGATATCATATTCTTCACTAATGAAGTATATGAGTTCGTAAGCTACACTAATTCATCTACAGGATGATCAACCCAAAGCCACTGAGTGGGTCCTCGATAGTGGATGTACAAATCACATGACTGGTGACAAGAATCTATTGATGGATGCTCCCTTATCTCCATCACATCCGAAGCATATCACCTATGCTGACAAAGGCAAAAGCAAGGTATTGGGTCTAGGTAAGGTTGCGATCTCAAAGGATTGACACATGGACAATGTCATGCTTGTCGAGTCCTTAGGATTCAACCTCATGTCAGTCTTAGTGCTTTGTGATCTTGATATGGTTGTTATCTTTGGCAAGTATCGTTGTGTTGTGATCATGGAAGCTGACCATTCCAAAGTCTTCGAAGGCTTTAGGAGAGGAGACCTGTATATTGTTGATTTCTCTACAGGACCACAACCCGCTATATGCCTACTTGCAAAAGCTTCAGAAGGCTGGCTATGGCATCGACGACTCGGTCATGCTGGCATGAGGAACTTGCACACGCTTGTGAAGAAGAAGCATGTCATTGGCATTGAGAATGTCAAATTCCTCAAGGATCACCTATGCAGTGCTTGTGAAGCTGGAAAGATGACCAAGGCCAAGCATTCCACGAAGACTATCATGACTACCACTCGTCCATTTGAATTGCTTCACATGGATCTCTTTGGACCTAATCACTATTCTTCATTCACCAATGAAGCATCTCTATATGGCTTTGCTATTGTTGATGATTACTCTCGTTATACATGGGTGCATATCGTCACTTACAAACGTGAAGTGCAGGAAGTCTTCAAACGATTTTCCTCGAGGGCTTCAACCTACTTTGGTGTGAAGATCAAGCACATCAGAAGTGACAATGGAACTGAGTTCAAGAATACTGGTCTTGATGACTATCTTGATGAACTTGGTATTACTCATGAGTTATCTGCTCCTTACACTCCTTGGCAGAATGACGTCATGGAGCGCAAGAACATGACTCTTGTTGAGATGGCTCGCACTATGCTTGATAAATACAATACACCTCGTCATTTCTGAATTGAGGCAATTGATACCGCGTGCCACATCATCAACAGGGTATATCTTCACAAATTCTTCAAGAAGACTGCATATGAACTCCTCACTGACAAGAAACCCAATGTGAGTTATTTCAAAGTCTTCGATGCTAAATGTTGGATTAGAGATCTTCATCACAATTCTAAATTTGCACCGAAAGCTCATGAAGATTTTATGCTTGGTTACGGAAAGGACTCGCACACCTACAGATTCTTCAACTCCTTTCACCACAAGGTTGTTGAAATTGTAGATGTGCGGTTCGATGAAACTAATGGCTCACAAAGAGAGCACCTACCTCCTGTGCTAGATGAATAGTCACCTAAGGAAACCATCTTGTTCAAGGCTACTGAGGATGTCATTCCTACTGAAGAATCTGCTGAGGAAGTCATTCCAGACCGTGAAGAACATCATGCTGGTGCACCTAAGGAAGTGCAGATGAAGTGCAGATTGAGAAAATCATCCTCGCATTGCAAATGAAGTGCAGATTGAGAAAATCATCAGCGACATCAATGCACCAGGTCCTCTCACATGCTCAAAAGCTTCACATTTTTTTAACTTTTGTGGGAACTTTGCTTTCGTCTGTATCACAGAGCCCACTAAGGTAGATGAAGCATTTCTGGAGCCTGAGTGGATTCAAGCTATGCAAGAAGAATTACATCAGTTCGAGCTCAACAATGTATGGGAACTTGTCAAGCGACCAGACCCTCGCAAGCACAATATCATCGGCACAAAGTGGATCTACCACAACAAGCAATATGAAAATGGCCTTGTGGTGAGGAATAAGGCATGGCTTGTAGCTCAAGGCTACACACAGGTTCAAGGAATTTATTTCGATGAAACTTTTGCACCTTTTGCTAGACTTGATGCTATTCGCATATTACTTGCTTATGCTAACCATCATAATATCATCTTGTATCAAATGGATGTGAAAAGTGCATTCCTCAATGGTAAGCTTGAGGAAGAAGTATATGTTGCTCAACCCCCAGGTTTTGAAGATCCAAAGCATCCTGACAAAGTCTTGAGACTCAATAAGGCCCTCTATGGCCTCAAGCAGGCCCCTCGGGCGTGGTATGATACTTTGAAGGAATTCCTCATGAAGAAAGGCTTCAAACCCGGTTCACTTGACCCAACTCTTTTCACCAAAACTTATGATGATGAATTATTTGTGTGTCAAATATATGTTAATGATATCATCTTGGCTATACTGACCAATATTACAGTGATGAATTTGCCTATATGATGAGTGAAGAATATCAAATGTCTATGATGGAAGAATTGAAATTCTTCTTAGGTCTTCAGATATGTCAACAATGCAATGGCATATTCATATCTCAGGAGAAATACCTCAAGTATGTATTGAGGAAATTCGGCATGCAAGATTGTAAAGGAGTCAAACCCCCCATGCCCACAAATGGCCAACTATGCACTGATGAAAATGGTATTGACTTCGATCAAAAGGTATACCGCTCCATGATTGGCTCTTTATTGTATTTATGTGCATCTAGGCCAGATATTATGCTTAGTGTTTGCATGTGTGCCCGCTTTCAAGCTACACCGAAGGAATCACACAATAAGGCTATGAAGCATATTCTTCGATATCTAGCTCACACTCCAACACTTGGATTATGGTATCCCAAGGGCTCGGCTTTTGATCTCATTGGATATTCAGACTCTGACTATGCTGGTGATCATGTGGACCGCAAGTCAACATCAGGCACATGCCATTTCCTCGGAAGATCCTTGGTATGTTGGTCCTCCAAGAAACAGAACTGCGTATCACTCTCTACTGCTGAAGCTAAGTACATTGCTGCTGGTTCATGCTATGCTCAATTGCTATGGATGAAGAAAACCCTCAAGGACTACGGCATCAATGTGAAGAATGTGCCACTCTATTGTGACAATGAGAGTGCCATCAAGATTGCTCATAACCCAGTTCAACACTCGAAGACAAAGCACATTCAGATTCGTCATCATTTTCTTCATGTTCATGTGTTGAAGGGCGACATCTCCATCGAGCACGTGAAGACTGAAGAACAACTAGCCGATATCTTCACAAAGCCCTTGGATGAGAAGAGGTTTAGCAAGTTGCGGTGTGAGCTAAATATCTTACAATCTTTGAATGTCCTTTGAAAAGGATACACATCCTAACACTTCTACAAAATTGATGACTTAGATGCGCAACACACGAAGTAACATTTTTCTTCAATCAATGAAGACTAACACCCTAAGTGTGAAGAAATTAACGAAGAATTTGATTCTCAGAGCCCTACGACAATTGTACGCGGTGTCTGAAATCAACATTCTTATACGGTGGGATACGCCACCAACAGAAGTTGAAAATCTTCAATTTGAGTTTTTCTTCATTTTTGAAATTCTTCAGTTGTTCAATTTCTTCAACTTCACATTTGTCTTCACTCTTTCCGTTGTTTTTCTTCATTGGATATATATATATAGGACAACACTATTCTAATCCCAGGATTAGAATAACTATTTGGATCATGCATCAGCCCTATATAGGATGCGATTGGACGTTTCCTGATATTCACCCAAACCTGCAGAGAGAAAAAAGGCCACGCCCACATCCACTCCTCCGCCACTTCCTCCCGGTCCCCAACCTCCCCGATCCAGTGCCGTGGAGCGCTCACTCCTCTCCACAACTACTGTTGGCCCCTGGTGCCGGCGCACCTCCCGTCGCTGGCCACCCCGGCCCCATTGCCGCCGCCAGCCACCCCGACGGGCCGTTCGTCGCCGGCCGCTCAGCCCCATCGCTGCCCCGACCCCAGCGCACCTCTCGCCGCCGGCCGCTCGACCCCGTTGCCGCCCCCGACCCCAGCACGCCTCCCATAGCTGGCCGCTCGGCCCCGTCGCCTCCCCGACCCCAGCATGCCTCCCACAGCCGGCCGGCCAGTCCCGTTGCCCCCCAACCCCAGCGCGGCTCCCTACGCTGGCCGCTCAGTTCAGGCGCGCCTTCCGCCACTGACCCACCCAGCCCCGACGAGCCCTGAGCCGCCGGACCTCCACCGACCACCGCAACCGACAACCGCCGTCGCGCCCGCAATAGTTGCCCCAGCTGCCGGACTTCCTCACCCCGCATCCCCCGCCATCCTCCTCTCCAAGCGCCGGCCGTTGCCTGCCTCCCGCCCGACACTGCTTCCTAAACTTCCTACTACATACCAGTTTCCTTCATCGAGGCTCCTCCTCTCGATGGTGAGCATCCTTCTCCCATGCCTATATCTACTGAAATATGGCCCAAAAATAGAAAATCTCCATTTTGGGTGAAATTTCTTGCTACCTTAAACTGCTCCGTTCAATTATCCTCTCAACTTTTAATTACTTATTGTGCTTTTGGCAGTAATTAGTCAATTTGTTTTTGATTAGACGTATTTTCCAGTAGGAAATAGATTTGCTTTTTACATTAAATGTCTACATGCTCATTCTTATGCTCAAATATGCTACTGCCTTGGAGTATTTCTTATTAGACCCATATTGATTCAGTTCAGAGAATCTCTTATATCATGCTACACTGAAGCATTTTTTGTCTTAGAAAGTATGCCTCCAACTGCTTTTGTTTATATGCCACAAAAGGAAATTAGTATGGCTGCACACGGTTGACTGTTCTTGACCATTTTCTGCAGTACTTAGCATTGTTGCAGTTCACCGTGTTGATTTTTAGCAGGCCAACTTGATTAATGTAAGTGCAACTCATCTTCCACTGCCGTGGCGAGTTGTCGTGCGTGTGCACACATCCTGAAAACATCTTACTTTCTGGTTGATATGGCGCCACTACATAATCAGTTGATTATTAGGTGTATCACCATTTCTGGAAAAAAGCAGCGGATGGATAGGCTAGATGTGTGTGTCCATCCGTCATCACACACACTCAAACGCCGACAACATGTACATCACCATCGGTGAGCTGAAGCACATCGTAGCCGTGGACATTTACCAAGGCAAGGTGATTGGGAGCTCTCTGCTTCCAAACAAATACCATCCGCTGTACCAAGTGTTCTTGCACCCTTGCTTGGATCAAGCAAGAGCCCTACAACGGGTAATCGAGCACCTTCTTGTTATGTTTCAGTTTTGCAAATATCTTGGAGACTTTGTGTTTTTGCGGATAGATCAAGCACCTTCTTGTTATGTTTCAGTTATTATTTTCGCACATAATTTTGATTGTAGATTAGTACAATGGCACATTTTATTCTTTTGAAATAATGTTTGTGCACACATGAACTAAATCGTAGAACAACATGTATACAGTATTTTGAAAATCATGTATGTTTATGGTATTTCAAACATGTTGTGGCTGGGGCCTTCCGTATTTTGTTTAGTAGTAGCAGCCTCCTACTATTTGGTGCTTTTTCTCTCATTTATGCTCAAAAGTTTGTGTCTCCAGGATCCTCCGTACCGCTCTGCTGCTCGCTACCCACATGAACAACGGGGGGAAGAAGTTCACCACATGGCAGGGGAGAAGGTCACACATGAGGTGCAAGGGACGGGGTGCCTTCATTCGGAAGATGGTCTGAGTTCAAGAAGATGGTCGTCCTTCATGAGAATCTGTGTTGCTGGGATGCAGTGTTGCTTCTTGTAAGGCCACTTCCAGCCGATGTTGTCCTCTGCCGGGGCATGCTCCTCTTACTCGACATTGAACTTCTCTGTCCAACTAGCAAAAAAAATCTCTCTTCTATAGTTGTTGTGCATCTACTACAGAAAACATGCATTGGCCGTAGAAGTTCAGAAATAGTTGTAAAGGAACAACTATAGCTCACTCTGAGCACATGTTATGTTTGTAGAGGCATAGTTTTCATTTTGATTTTAAGCTGGATATACGAGGTGTATGATGAAGGTCAAACAGTGAAGTGAAGTCAATTTGCACATGTGAAATTTAGGGAGGCATAAGAAGGGAATCACACCGTTAGTTTATTTGGCCCCCATTTGTACATCATGTTGTCTACTTTCTTGTTTTGTAATTTTTTCTGAAGTTTAATAGTATGAGTTGATGCAAAAAATTGTGTTTTTAGTATGTTGGTTTCGGTAAAAAAACTACAAAATACAGGGAAGCCCCGAGCAAGTTCAAAAACCACGACATAGATAAATCCAAAAAAGAAGAAAACAGGACAGAAACATAATTACGTCGTAAAAAACAAAATAAGAAAACAAAGGCCCCACCAAGAAAAAAATTAACTCTGGAAGTTCAAATATAATTAATTAGAGAGTTCGAAGAAGATCAAAATAAAAAACGGAGTAGTTCATTGTATACAAAAACCTCAAATTCTCCCTGTTTCTAGGAAAGATAGAAGTATGAAATGCAATATTAAAAAATGCGTTTGATGTTTATTTTTTTAACTTCTCTACGAATAAAACTAAGAAGAATCTAAAATACAGAGAAGTTTAAAGTTTTTAAAAAGTAATATTTTTTCCTCATTGCTAAAGAATAAAACAAAGAAGTTCAAGTAAAAAAATGAACAACTAAAAAAGTTTAAATATATTATCCCCGTTTTTAAAAAACTAGAAGCTCAAACTAAAAGAACCAAGAGGTTCCAGTTAAAATAACAAAATGGTTCGATGTTTATAAAAATTATTATTTTTCTTTTTCAAAATAAAACCAAGAAGGTCAAATTGAAATAATAGAGTAGTTCAATTGATTAATATAAAAAGTACATGTTTTCTAAATTCCATAGGCTTATATGGTCGTCCTGTGATACTGGAATCTTTTTCATTTTAGGTGAGCCAATTTTTTGTGTGGATGTGTTGTGCATGTACTTGTGCGTAGTACACTAAATAGAATTTTTTTTATTATGGGTGCCCTCTAAATGTTTGTCCTATTGCTTATGAGAATTGACCCAAAATTTCCTATTGTTTTTGCACATGTTGGATTCAAGGGAAAATGTGTATAAAAAGGTGTGATTTCGAAAGTTCAAGTGTAACAAACATCGAAATTCTAACCAAAAAATGTAAACAAAAAATTGTAGAATTCAAAGAATAAAAACTATGGAGTTTCATAAAAAAATAGCACGTGAAGTTCATGTTTCAGAAATTCCAAAGTTCACGTGTAGTACATACAGAAGAAACATCGTCAAATGAAAAAAAGGGACCGCCTAGGCCATTTCACCGAAAAGCAAAAAAATGCATAAAATGTCGCGATAAAATTCTATAAGAAGTTCAAATTTAAAAACCGAAGCAGGTCAACATAAAAAAATGAAGTTTTAATATCTAAAAGACAAATTTGGATGTTCAAAAAATTTGAGCAAAAAGGTAAAAAAAGTAGTTCAAAAATCTTTATAACGGATTTTCCTCGTTTGTAAAAAAAATAGAGAAGATCAATTTAAAAATAGGAGCATTTCAAAAGATTGTGTAAAAACTGATTTTCCCCATTCTATAAAAACTAGAAATTCAAATTAAAATAACGGTGCGGTATCATTGTTTATATGAAAAAAGCATTTTCCCTAGCACTAAGAAATAAAAATAAGAAGTTCAAAGTTAAAAAATGGTGAAGTTCGATGTATATAATTTTTTTGGATTTTTCACAAATTGATGAATCTAGAAGAAGAAGTTCGCCTGCACCATCATGCATGGTTCGGAATTTATATTGTGGGACATCCGACCTCCAATTACATGTTTTAAAATGGCAAAAAATGACGTCCAACCTTCAATTGCGTGTAGTTTGACATATACAAAAAAATGCGACAGAAATTCATAGTGAAAACAACGAGAAGTTCAAGTACCGCAAGGAATGCATTTCATGTGAGAATAAAATTATAGAAAAATAAAATCTTAAAAGGTTTGCAGAAAGAAGTTCAAGTGCTTTGTCTGGGGAAGTTCAAACATTCTTGCAAGAGAGGTTCACGTTGTATTTCTATATTTAATTTTTTCCGTATAAAAACCAAATACAATTCTTTACTCAAAAAAATAAAAATAAAAAGGTGAAGTTCAAATTGAAATAACAGAGAAGTTCAGAGTTTATTAAAACCTAGGATTTACCTATTCAAAAAATAAAAAACACAACGCCATTTTTTGCACTTTTAAAAACAACTCATAAAGGAAAAAAAGGTTGCTAGAAGTTCAAGTGCTCTACGAGGAAAAGTTCAAAAAATTGTTGTGAGAGAGGTTCATCGTGTATTTATATGTCCAAAATACATTAAAAATGTTGTTTTTTGTGTTTTGAAATAATTCTCTCAAACCAAAGAGAAGTTCAGAGTGATAACAACCAGAAGTTCACGTACTACATGGTGTGTATTTCATATAAGAAAAATACAAAAAATTCTAACAGAGTGAAGTTCAAACAGACATACCCCAGAAGTTCAAGTACTTCACATAGTGGAAAAAACTGCACGTTCAAAAATAGATTGAGGTTCAAACAGACATGCCCGAGAAGTTCAACTACTTCACGCACTGCAAAAAACAACACGTCAAAAACAGAGTGAGGTTTAAACAGACATGCTCGAGAAGTTCAACTACTTCATGCAGTGCTTTTCTGTCCGCGATGAAGGCAGAAATCATGATCTCGTCATTTTCTAATTTACTTCAAAACAACAGGAATATCATTTGTTAAGTTCAAGTCCTTGGTCGGAAAAAATTAAAAAAATTATTGTGAGAGAGGTTTGTACAAAAATAATATCATTTGTGTAACACTGACGAATGAATGAGAAAATTACAAAGGAAAATACATCATAGAAGTTCAACGTGAAAACAGCAGGAAGTTCAACTACTACACTGAATACATTTCAGATGAGAAACTTTTAAAACCATCGCGAGTATGAGAAAATAATCAACACGGGAAAGTTGCGTGTTTACAACAGCTTTCCATCGGTATATCACTCGTTGAATTCCGGGGAGTGGATGGAGAACTACGAGTAGTGGATGGAGACCTACGAGCAAAAAAATCATGTGAAAAACAGAGTGAAGTTCAGGTACACGCGCCGAGAAGTTCAGCTTCTTCACGCGGTGCATTTTCGAAGAATCTGTGTCGCGATAAAGGCAGAACACATGATCCCGCCGTTTTCGAAATTACTTGAAAACGGCTAGGAATCAGAGAAAACTATCAACATGAAAAAGTTTCGCATTTTCCATAGCTTTTCATCGGTATATTATTTGCACCATTCCGTTTAAGTTTGTAGAAATTATGACGAAAATACGTTTTTCACCATTTTCGAAACTGACTTAAAACCGTAAATAATTGAGAGAAACAATACATACCAAAAAGTTTCGCATTTGTTCAAGCCTTCCAATGCCATATCATTTGCTGCATTTGGACAAACGGTTAAAAAATTAGCTCGAAAATACGAACTCAGTAGGACTTGGACCATTTTCTAAATTACTCTTAAACCATTCAAAATTAGAAAAAAACTTTCAAGATGAAAAAGTAGCGCATTTTCATAAGCTTTCCAACACCGTATCATATGCCACCATTGGATTAGCCGTTTAGAAATGACATCGAAAAAACAAACTCAGCTGTTCAGTTTACGGAATTTTACGTTTTTTCAAATTACTCTTTAACCATAGGGAATTAGAGAAAACTTTCAACATGTGGAAGGAGCGGTCTTGCAGCATCTTTCCAATGCCATATTATATGCGTCATTCCGATAAATGGTTTAGAAATGTGATCGAAAATACGATTCACGTTTTTTATGCGAAGAAAAAACGGTTTTCAAAACTGCTCTTAAACCGCTTATATTTTGCCAAAAATTTTAGTTGGGTCATGATATTGGTGTCCATAGCTTTCCAACGGTATATCGCAAGCCCCATTTGGGCAATGTTGACAGAAGTTCAACCTAGTTCACAGGGAAGTTCAACGTACTACTAGCGGAGCAGGTCAGGTTGTGATCAGAATAGTGTTTATGTGTGTGTGTGTGTGTCTATATATATATATATATATATGAGTTTATGTCCTCTACAACATTCACTTATTGCTATTCCCTCAAGTTGTTTTTTCTGCTAAGTAAATGTGATTGGACCCTTCCCCCTCTATGGTAAACTCAACCTAGTCTGTTCACAAATTCTTCATGTGCGTTCTATTTGAAACCCGTTCAAAATCTTCACTGTGTCCTTGTCAGCTAAAGAATTTGTGAACGAAACCTTAAAATATTCTAACCTGAATTTTTGGCTTTTACCGCTCAAACCGTCCCACATTCCATGATATGGTTATCTATTCAACCACGATCTCACACGATCTCCACCTCATAGTACGTGGGTGACACATGTCGCACGAATGAGAAGGGTCAGGGGCACGTTCATCCATTTTCCTCGGGCGAGCGGTTTTTCACCTCGGATATATATACCCCTCACCCTCCTCAGACTGTTTTTACTCCACTCGACCTCACTCCCTCTCTCGAGCTCTCAAAACCTAGTGTCGCCACTACTTCCATCGTCGCCGGTGAGGAAGAGCTTTGCTGCCTCGACCTCGTTGCTTTCGTACTCACGTCGGCTGCGGAAATCTTCACTCCGCTTGAAGGAAATATGCCCTAGAGGCAATAATAAAGTTGTTATTTACATTTCCTTATATCATGATAAATGTTTATTATTCATGCTATAATTGTATTAACCGGAAACTTAGTACATGTGTGAATACATAGACAAACAAAGTGTCACTAGTATGTCTCTACTTGACTAGCTCGTTGAATCAAAGATGGTTAAATTTCCTAGCCATAGACATGAGTTGTCATTTGATTAATGGGATCACATCATTAGAGAATGATGTCATTGACTTGACCCATTTCGTTAGCTTAGCACTTGATCGTTTAGTATGTTGCTATTGCTTTCTTCATGACTTATACATGTTCCTACGACTATGAGATTATGCAACTCCTGAATACCGGAGGAACACTTAGTGTGCTACCAAACGTCACAACATAACTGGGTGATTATAAAGGTGCTCTACAGGTGTCTCTGATGGTACTTGTTGAGTTGGCATAGATCGAGATTAGGATTTGTCACTCTGATTGTTGCAGAGGTATCTCTGGGCCCTCTCGGTAATGCACATCACTATAAGCCTTGCAAGCAATGTGACTAATGAGTTAGTTGCGGGATGATGCATTACAGAAGGAGTAAAGAGACTTGCCGGTAATGAGATTGAACTTGGTATTGAGATACCGACGATCGAATCTCGGGCAAGTAACATACCGATGACAAAGGGAACAACGTATGTTGTTATGCGGTTTGACCGATACAGATCTTCGTAGAATGTGTGGGAGCCAATATGAACATCCAGGTTCCGCTATTGGTTATTGACCAGAGATGAGTCTTGGTCATGTCTACATAGTTCTCGAACCCGTAGGGTCCGCACGCTTAACGTTCGATGACGATCAGTATTATGAGTTTATGTGTTTGATGCACCGAATGTTGTTCGGAGTCTCGGATATGATCACAGGCATGACGAGGAGTCTCGAAATGGTCGAGACATAAAGATCGACATATTGGAAGCCTATGTTTGGACATCGGAATGGTTTCAAGTGAGTTCGGACAAATACCAGAGTACCGGGGGGTTACCGGAACCCCCGAGGGAGTATATGGGCCCTAATGGGCCTTAGTGGAGAGAGAGGGGGGCAGCCAGGGCAGGCCGCATGCCCCCTCCCCCTCTGGTCCGAATTGGACCAGGAGGGGGGGGTGCCCCCCTTTCCTTCCTCCCTCTCCCCCCCTTCCTTCTCTCCTAGTCCAACTAGGGAAGGGGGAAATCCTATTCCTGGTGGGAGTAGGACTCCTCCAGGGCGCGCCATAGAGGGCAGGCCCTCCCCCTCCTCCACTCCTTTATATACGGGGGAGGGGGCACCCCATAGAGACACAAGTTGATCATTGATCTCTTAGCCATGTGCGGTGCCCCCTCCGTCATAATCCACCTCGGTCATATTGTTCCAGTGCTTAGGCGAAGCCCTGCGCCGGTAGCTTCATCATCATCGTCATCATGCCGTCGTGCTGACGAAGCTCTCCCTCAACACTTAGTTGGATTAAGAGTTCATGGGACGTCACCGAGCCGAACGTGTGCAGATCGCGGAGGTGCCGTACTTTAGGTACTAGGATCGGTTGGTTCGTGAAGATGTACGACTACATCAACCGCATTGTCATAACGCTTCTGCTTACGGTCTACGAGGGTACATGGACTACACTCTCCCCTCTCGTTGCTATGCATCACCATGATAGATCTTGTGTGTGCGTAGGATTTTTTTTAGAATTACTGCCTTCCCCAATAGTGGCATCCGAGCCAAGTTTATGCATAGATGTTATATGCACGAGTATAACACAAAGAGTTGTGGGCGATAATATTCATACTGCTTACCAGCATGTCATACTTTGATTCGGCGGTATTGTTGGATGAAGCGGCCCAGACCGACATTACGCATACGCTTACGCGAGACTGGTTCTACCGACGTGCTTCGCACACAGGTGGCTGGTGGGTGTCAGTTTCTCCAACTTTAGTTAAATCGAGTGTGGATACGCCTGGTTCTTGTTGAAGGTTAAAACAACACACTTGACGAAAGATCGTTTTGGTTTTGATACGTAGGTAAGAACGGTTCTTGATCAGCCCGTAGCAGCCACGTAAAACTTGCAAGAACAAAGTAGAGGACGTCTAACTTGTTTTTGCAGGGCAAGTTGTGATGTGATATGGTCAAGACATGATGCTAAATTTTATTGTATGAGATGATCATGTTTTGTAACAGAGTTATCAGCAACTGGCAGGAGCCATATGGTTGTCGCTTTATTGTATGAATTGCAATCGCCATGTAATTGCTTCACTTTATCACTAAGCGGTAGCGATAGTCGTAGAAGCAATAGTTGCCGAGACGACAACGATGCTTCTATGGAGATCAAGGTGTCAAGCCGGTGACGATGGTGATCATGACGGTGCTTTGGAGATGGAGATCAAAGGCACAAGATGATGATGGCCATATCATATCACTTATATTGATTGCATGTGATGTTTATCCTTTATGCATCTTATTTTTCTTAGTTCGGCGGTAGCATTATAAGATGATCTCTCACTATATTTCAAGGTACAAATGTTCTCCTTGAGTATGCACTGTTGCGAAAGTTCGTCGTGCCGAGACACCATGTGATGATCGGGTGTGATAAGCTCTACGTTCACATACAACAGGTGCAAGCCAGTTTTGCACACGTAGAATGCTCGGGTTAAACTTGACGAGCCTAGCATATGCAGATATGGCCTCGGAACACTGAGACCGAAAGGTCGAGCATGAATCATATAGTAGATATGATCAACATAGTGATGTTCACCATTGAAAACTACTCCATCTCACGTGATGATCGGACATGGTATAGTTGATTTGGATCACATGATCACTTAGATGATTAGAGGGATGTCTATCTAAGTGGGATTTCTTAAGTAATTTGATTAATTGAACTTTAATTTATCATGAACTTAGTACCTGATAGTATTTTGCATGTCTATGTTGTTGTAGATAGATGGCCCATGCCGTTGTTCCGTTGAATTTTAATGTGTTCCTAGAGAAAGCTAAGTTGAAAGATGATGGTAGCAACTACACGGACTGGGTCCGTAACTTGAGGATTATCCTCATTGCTGCACAGAAGAGTTACGTCATGGAAGCACCGCTAGGTGCCAAACCCGCTGCAGGAGCAAAGCTAGATGTTATGAACGTCTGGCAGAGCAAAGTTGATGACTACTCGATAGTTTAGTGTGCCAGGCTTTACGGCTTAGAACCATGACTTCAACGATGTTTCGAACGTCATGGAGCATAGGAGATGTTCCAAGAGTTGAAGTTAATATTTCAAGCAAATGCCCATACTAAGAGATATGAAGTCTCCAATAAATTCTATAGCCGCAAAATGGAGGAGAATAGTTCTGTCAGTGAGCATATACTCAAAATGTCTGGGTATAACAATCACTTGATTCAATTGGGAGTTAATCTTCCTGATGATAGTTTCATTAACAGAATTCTTCAATCACTGCCACCAAGCTACAAGAGCTCCGGGATGAACTATAATATGCAAGGGATGGATAAGAAAATTCCCGAGCTCTTCGCAATGCTAAAGGATGCAGAGGTAGAAATCAAGAAAGAGCATCAAGTATTGATGGTCAAAAGTACCACCAGTTTCAAGAAAAAGGGTAAAGGGAAGAAGGGGAACTTCAAGAAGAACGACAAGCAAGTTGCTGCTCAAGTGAAGAAGCCCAAGTCTGGACCTAAGCCTGCGACTGAGTGCTTCTACTGCAAAGGGACTGGTCACTAGAAGCGGAACTGCCCCAAGAATTTGGCGGATAAGAAGCATGGCAAGGTGTACAAAGGTATATGTGATATAGATGTTATTGATGTGTACCTTACTAATGCTCGCAGTAGTGCCTGGGTATTTCGTACCGGTTCTTTTGCTAATATTTGCAACTCGAAACAAGGACTACGGATTAAGCGAAGATTGGCTAAGGACGAGGTGACGATGCACGTGGGAAATGGTTCCAAAGTCGATGTGATTGCAGTCGACATGCTACCTCCACATCAACCTTCGGGATTAGTTTTAGACGTGAATAATTGTTATTTGGTGCCGACATTGAGCATGAACATTATATCTGGATCTTGTTTGATGCGACACGATTATTCATTTAAATATGAGAACAATGGTTGTTCTATTTATATGAGTAATATTTTTTATGGTCATGCACCCTTGAAGAGTGGTCTATTTTTGTTGAATCTCGATAGTAGTGACACACATATTCATAACATTGAAGCCAAAAGATGCAGAGTTGATAATGATAGTGCAACTTATTTTTCACTACCGTTTGGGTCATATTGGTGTAAAGCGCAGGAAGAAATTCCTTCTGATGGACTTTTGGAATCACTTGGTAGTTGCGACCCATGCCTCATGGTAAAGATGACTAAAACGCCGTTCTCCGGAACAATGGAGCGAGCAACAGATTTGTTGGAAATCATACATACTGATGTATGTGGTCCGATGAATATTGAGGCTCGCGGCGGGTATCGTTATTTTCCCACATTCACAGATGATTTGAGCAGATATGGGTATATCTACTTGATGAAACATAAGTCTGAAACATTTGAAAAGTTCAAAGAATTTCAGAGTGAAGTGGAAAATCATCGTAACAAGAAAATAAAGTTTCTACGATCTGATCGTGGAGGAGAATATTTGAGTTATGAGTTTGGTCTTCATTTGAAACAATGTGGAATAGTTTCGCAACTCACGCCAACCGGAGCACCACAATGTAATGGTGTGTCTGAACATCGTAATCGTACTTTACTGGATATGGTGCGACCTATGATGTCTCTTACTGATTTACCACTATCGTTTTGGGGTTATGCTTTAGAGACGGCTACATTCACGTTAAATAGGGCACCATCTAAATCCGTTGAGATGACACCTTATGAACTGTGGTTTGGCAAGAAACCCAAGTTGTTGTTTATTAAAGTTTGGGGCTGCGATGCTTATGTGAAAAAGCTTCAACCTAATATGCTCGAACCCAAATTTGAGAAATGTGTCTTCATAGGATACCCAAAGGAGACTGTTGGGTACACCTTCTATCATAGATCCAAAGGCAAGACATTCATTGCTAAGAATGGATCCTTTCTAGAGAAGGAGTTTCTCTCGAAAGAAGTGAGTGGGAGGAAAGTAGAACTTGATGAGGTAACTGTACCTGCTCACTTATTGGAAAGTAGTTCATCACAGAAATCTGTTCCTGTGACTCCTACACCAATTAGTGAGGAAGCTAATGATGATGATCATGTAACTTCAGATCAAGTTACTACCGAACCTCGTAGGTCAAACAGAGTAAGATCCGCACCAGAGTGGTATGATAATCCTGTTCTGGAGGTCATGTTACTTGACCATGACGAACCTACGAACTATGAGGAAGCGATGATGAGCCCAGATTCCCCGAAATGGCTTGAGGCCATGAAATCTGAGATGGGATCCATGTATGAGAACAAAGTGTGGACTTTGGTTGACTTGCCCGATGATCGGCAAGCCATCGAGAATAAATGGATCTTCAAGAAGAAGACTGACGCTGACAGTAATGTTACTGTCTACAAAGCTCGACTTGTTGCGAAAGGTTATCGATAAGTTCAAGGGGTTCGCTATGATGAGACTTTCTCACCTGTAACGATGCTTAAGTCCGTTCGAATCATGTTAGCAATTGCTGCATTTTATGATTATGAAATTTGGCAAATGGATGTAAAGACTACATTCCTGAATGGATTTCTGGAAGAAGAGTTGTATATGATGCAACCTGAAGGTTTTATCAATCCAAAGGATGCTAACAAAGTGTGCAAGCTCCAACGATCCATTTATGGACTGGTGCAAGCATCTCGGAGTTGGAATAAACATTTCGATAGTGTGATCAAATCATATGGTTTATACAGACTTTTGGAGAAGCCTGTATTTACAAGAAAGTGAGTGGGAGCTCTGTAGCATTTCTAATATTATATGTAGATGACATATTGTTGATGGGAAATGATATAGAATTTCTGGATGGCATAAAAGGATACTTAAACAAGAGTTTTTCAATGAAAGACCTCGGTGAAGCTACTTATATATTGGGCATCAAGATCTATAGAGATAGATAAAGATGCTTGATTGGACTTTCACAAAGCACATACATTGATAAAGTTTTGAAGAGGTTCAAAATGGATCAAGCTAAGAAAGAGTTATTGCCTGTGTTACAAGGTGTGAAGTTGAGTCAGACTCAATGCCCGACCACTGCAGAAGATAGAGAGAAAATGAAAGTCATTCCCTATTGAAAGGATCGATATGGTTGACTAGGGGGTGGGGGGTGAATAGGCAACTACCAATTTTGAACTTTTTTTTACCAAATTAAACTTTGCATCAAAGTAGGTTGTCTAGATGTGCAACTAGGTGAGCAACCTATATGATGCAATAACAACAAGCATACAAGCAAGCAAGATAAGTAACACTAAAGAGCTTGCACAAGTAAAGGTAAGAGATAACCAAGAGTGGATCCGATGAAGACGAGGATGTGTTACTGAAGTTCCTTCCTTTTGAGGGGAAGTATGTCTCCGTTAGAGCGGTGTGGAGGCACAATGCTCCCCAAGAAGCCACTAGGGCCACCGTATTCTCCTCACGCCCTCACACAATTTGAGATGCCGTGATTCCACTATTGGTGCCCTTGAAGGCGGCAATCGAACCTTTACAAACAAGGTTGGGGAAATCTCCACAACTTAATCGGAGGCTCCCAACAAAACCACGAAGCTTCACCACAATGGACTATGGCTCCGTGGTGACCTCAACCGTCTAGGGTGCTCAAACACCCAAGAGTAACAAGATCCACTAGGGATGAGTGGGGGAATCGAAAATCCCTTGGTGGAAGTGTAGATCGGGGCCTTCTCAACCACTCCCGAGCAAATCAACAAGTTTGATTGGCTAGGGAGATAGATCGGGCGAAAATGGAGCTTGGAGCATTTAATGGAGCTTGAGCATTAATGGAGCTTGGAGGGGAAGAGGTAAGTCAAAGGAGAAGAAGGGGACCCCCTTTTATAGTGGGGGCAACAATCCAACCGTTGCCCCACCAACCAGCCCCGCACAAGGTGGTAGTACCGCTAACGGGGGCGGTAGTACCGCTGAGCCAGCGGTACTACCGCTCCAGCGAGCGGTACTGCCGCGCAGAGAAGACAAGCAGGGATCTGGACCCAGCGCCGGTACTACCGCGGTGGTAAGGGCGGTACTACCGCACCGAAACGGTACTACCGTCCCTACAACCGCAGCTAGTGCCGCAAAACCCGGCACGAGAAAAAGAGCCCTTGAGTCGAGGCGGTAGGAGCCAGACAGCCCAGCGGTAGTACAGCTGCGGGGTCACAGGCGGTACTACCGCTGCGGAGCAGTACTGCCGCTTGTGACCCTTCGGCGGTACTACCACTGGTTGTGCGGTACTACCGCTGGGACACAGAAGAGAGAGAGAAGATCTCTCCATCGAGGCTGAGGACGAGGCGGTGGTGCCAGGCAGGCCAGCGGTAGTACTGCTGTGGAGTCACGGGCGGTACTACCACTGCGGAGCGGTACTGCCACTTGTGACTCCTCAACGGTACTACCGCTAGGTTGCGCGGTACTACCGCTGGAACCCAGACATGACATAGAAGAGAGAATAGATCTCTCCAATGAAGTGGAAGAGCTCGGAGGGTGAGAAGCTGACGTGTACGTGTTGATTCCACCCATGCAATACCCCAGCGGACCCCCTCTTGATAGTACGGTGCCCTCTACGCAACTAGTCCACCAAAAGAGAAACGAAAGAGCTACACCGTCTTGAATGACACTCCGAAGGGAAGAAAACGTCTCGTGCCAAGGATGAATCTGTGAACTACTCAAAGCACATGATTAGTCCGCAAACATGTTGTCATCAATCACCAAAACTACCTCGAGAGAGATATGCCTCAACAATCTCCCCCTTTTTGGTGGATTGATGACAACTAGGGATTTGCACAAGGAAAAGATATAAAAGAAGGGAAACTAAGAACTACAAAATATAGACGGGCTCCCCCTGAATGTGTGCACCTAGTTAGAGGAGCATTAGGAAAGCAAGACACACACATCCGGATCAACACTCCCCCTATATTTTATAGTCCAACAATTCTAAGCACAAGATATATGAGAGAAGAGTATAAAGTAGGACAAGCATGCAACTCATAATAAACTACAATACTGAATAGACATAAGTAATAAGGTAGCGATATGGAGCATATGTCTCACACCATATGTCTAGAACTTAGGTCTCACAGGCACCAAACCAAACCAAACAAAGACACCAATAGAACACACAAGAAAACACAAGACGACACACTCAAAGCACGGCAACAACACAAATCCCTACACTCTCTCCCCCTTTGGCAGCGAGACACTAAAAAGGGCAAAGAGTGACGCTACGACTCCAGGTGATGGGAAGCTAAGGATCTCGAACATCACATCTCAGCGTGATCGTCTGCATCTTCGTCGTTGGTCGAAAATTGCTCGGCGTCGGAGTCGGTCCAAGGGCAGTGCTGATGAATCCATTCCTCCTCTTCAGTGATCTGACCCTCAGAACCACTGGCAACTGTCGCTCCCATCTGACGCATGAGCTCCTTGTGGCACACCCTGGCATGCTTCTCCGCCACATGAGTCATGTACTGATCATGAGACTCCATGCAGAAAAACTTCTTCATCTTGCGTTTAAGCTTCTGTGCCCACAACGGTTCTGCACTAGAGGGCCCAAAGTCCTCCTCGTGATCATCAGTGGCAGCCCCACCCTCGGTGTCCATGGCAGCAACAGCAACAGCAGCAGGCAGACCCCCGGTTTGAGGCGCTGGGGTGACCCAATTGTCCTTCTTACTCAGACGCTTGATCTCATGCGAAACCAAGTCTCCAGTTTCCAGCAACACTCTGGGATAGATCTGTGCCCAGGCCCTCTCAATGAGCCTCATGATGAATGGACCATATATCGGGCACTTGCGCTCAGACACGGCAGAGAGAAGTTCAGACCACATGACATGAGAAATATCCAGGCTCTCTCCAGTGTTTGCTTCCTTCTCATGCTGACAGAACATAAGCATGTCCATGAGATAAGAGTGGACCATATCCAAATTCCCGATGCGAGGAAAGAGAGTCTCACGGAAGATACGATGAAGAATGTCCAGATATGGAGACAGCTCATAGGTTTTATTCTTAGTCACTGGGTGAACTTTCACAGTGCAGTTGGGCCAAAGGGCTTGCTTGTGAGTGGACGTAGCATTGCGGTGAGGGCGGAAACCGACTGAAGTCTCAAGCCCACGATCCTCCACATCAAGTAACTCCATGAATGCCTTCCACTTGACGGAAAGCAACTTGCCATTGGTCATCCAAGTCAGAGTCCTATCGGCATCTGTTCCAAGATGAACAGTAGCATAGAATTGAGCCACCAAATCTGCATTGAAATCCTTGTTGAACTGCATGATCCTAAGAATGTTCAGTGAGTGCACATCTGAAGGGCTTCACCAAAGTACTCAGGGTCCTTCTCCATAGCATCAGTGTCAATGGAGCGAACATCAACAAAGAGATTCTTCTTGGCCTTGATCACATCAAAATAGATGGCAAACTAAAATCGGTTCCAGAACGGGCGGTTGACCAAAGTGGGTTCTTGGTCCACCTCATAGGGATTCGGCGACACCTTTCCCAACACTCCTTGGCAGTCATCTCAGTCACAGTCTTCCCTTTTGGCTTGTTGGCGGATCTCTTCGACTACTGAGGAGGTGGAGGAACACTTGCGGATGCACCTGCTAGTGGCGGTTGGGTGCTAGAGGAACCACCGGCTGGCTCAGAGGTGTCGTAGCGTTTTGATGTTGCACTCCCGGGGTTGATACGGCGAGCTTGATGCTCAGGATGGTCATCACCTGGAGCCAAACACAAGAACACGCAAAACAACCAGAAAGAACGAGCATAAGCCAACAAACACAACAAAAGGATCAAGGTAAGGCAGGAACATGATGGAACTTGGCAGTCAGCGGTAGTACCGGGACATGCCCGCGGCAGTACCGCCCCAAGCGGTAGTACCTTTCCAAAGAGGGAGGTAGTACCGCTTGAGGTCAAGCGGTAGTACGGCTCCAACGAGAGCGGTAGTACCGCTCGAGGCGGGGAAACATCAGTTTCCTACTACCATGGTCAGATCCGGCACTATCGGCCTGCCAAATTCAAAAATATTCCTACCAAACTCTAATCTAGATAGTCTAGTTGCCTTCTCCAACCTACTCAAGCCTAGATTTAGCCAAAAATCTAGAGATGCAACCACCACTGCCCCTAAGAAACAAGATCTGAAAACGAGACAAAAGGAGAGAAGGAACGGGGGCAATACCGGCATCCATGGCAAGAGAACGAGGTGGGGATCAACACCACCAAAGGAAATGGAGAGGGACGCCCCGGAGATGGAGATCCGCCGGAGCCCTCCCATGGCAAGTTGAGGCTGGAGAGGGGAAGAGGAAAGAGGGGGCGAAGCGAATGGGTATGGGGGAGAAGAAACCTCCTCCTGCCCCGATATAACCCCTGGTCCCGTCCCTCAGCGGTAGTACCGCGCTGGGGGCGGTAGTATCGCTCATAAGCGGTAGTACCGCGCATCACCAGCGGTAGTACCGCCCAGTATGCCACGGCAACTAAACAACATGGCTTAGCTCGAAGGAAAAACAAAACGGCAATAAAAGAGAGCACACCAGCAAACGACCAAGACACACCTCTACAAGAGAGGGCGGTGGCCGAGGCCACCTATGTTTGAGTCAAGAGGTATGGTGCCGCGAAGATTTTAACCTTGGGCCCATGACCAAAACTCGTCTTTGAAACACAAGTACCATCAATAATGGCTAAAGTGAAAGACTTGATCAATTTATGCATAATGGTGGGAGGGAGAGTTCATTGAGAGAACAACACTCCCCCTATGTCCATGCCTACATCTAAACAAGAGAACAAGTTGAGTATGGTGGGGTGTGCAAGGGTTCAAGCAACATTACTCGAATCAATGATATTTAGCTCATGCCTTAACTCGCGAAATCTTGCTTCATCCAAGGGCTTCGTGAAAATATCTGCAAGGTTATCATGAGTGTTGACATAGTTGAGCTCAATCTCTCCTCGCCTAATGTGATCCCGGATGAAGTGATACCGGATCTCAATATGCTTCGTCTTGAAGTGTTGCACCGGGTTGAGAGAGATCTTGATGGCACTTTCATTGTCAGACCAAAGAGGCACGTTGTCACAAATGACACCGTAATCCTTTAAAGTTTGCCTCATCCATAGGAGTTGTGCACAACAACTACTAGCTGCTACATACTCCGCCTCGGTGGACGAGAGAGACACACAACTTGGCTTTTTGGAAGACCAACTTACCAAAGAGCAACCAAGGAATTGGCACCCTCCGGAAGTGGACTTCCTATCCACTTTGTCTCCCGCCCAATCGGAATCCGAGTATCCTACAAGCTTGAAGTTTGATCCTCTTGGGTACCATAAGCCAAAGTTTGGGGTATGAGCCAAATATCAAAAGATTCGTTTGACCGCCACATAGTGACTTTCCTTAGGTGCGGCTTGAAACCGTGCACAAATTCCCACACGCAACATGATATCCGGTCTAGATGCACAAAGGTAAAGCAGGGATCCAATCATGGAGCGATATACCTTTTGATCCACCACTTTACCATTGGGATCTATGTCAAGTTGGCACTTGGTGGGCATTGGAGTGGAAGCCGGCTTGACGTCACTTAGCTTGAATCTCTTGAGCATGTCTTGAGTGTATTTGTCTTGGTTGATGAAGGTTCCTTCTCTTCTTTGCTTCACTTTGAACCCTAGAAAGAACTCCAACTCTCCCATCGAAGACATCTCGAACTTTGAGGTCATGAGAGTGGCAAATTCCTCATTGAAAGCTTTGTTAGGGGAACCGAAGATGATATCATCAACATATAATTGGCACACAAACAACTCCCCTTTGACCTTCTTAGTAAAAAGAGTGGGGTCGATTAGCCCAACTTCAAAACCACGGTCTTGTAACAACTCGGTAAGGTGGTCATACCAGGCACGTGGGGCTTGTTTAAGGCCATAGAGTGCCTTATCGAGTTGATACACATGATCGGGAAAGCAGGGATCCTCGAACCCGGGGGGTTGCTTGACATAAACCAATTCATTAGTGGGACCATTAAGAAAATCACTCTTCACATCCATTTGTTGTAACTTAAAGTTATGATGAGAAGCATAAGCAATCAACATGCGAATAGATTCAAGACGCGCAATGGGAGCAAAGGTTTCACCATAGTCGATACCCTCGACTTGGGAGTAGCCTTGTGCTACCAAACGAGCCTTGTTGCGAATGATAATCCCATGGGCATCTTGCTTGTTCTTAAGTATCCACTTGGTTCCAATGACATTGTGATTTCCCGTCGGTCTTGGCACCAATCTCCACACTTTGTTGCGCTCGAAGTTGTTGAGTTCTTCATGCATGGCATTGAGACAATCCAGATCTTCTAGCGCCTCATAGACCTTGTGGGGTTCCACACAAGAGACAAACGCGTGATGCTCACAATAATTTGCTAATTGTCTACGAGTGCTTACCCCCTTTCTTAAGCTTCCAAGCACATTCATCATGAGATGATCCTTGGTGGAGAGCTTGGAAGCAACCTTGGCGGCACGACGCTGTAATTCCTCCTCGGGGGTGAGACGAGGAGTGGTCATTTGATCATCTTGAGCGTCTTCTTGGGCTTGTTCTAGTTCTTGAACTTGCTCGGAGGAGAGAACTTGACCTTGGGCATCACTTGATGTGTCAACACCGTCTTGAGCGTGATCTTGCCCTTGGTCATGTTCTTGAGGATGAGGGCCTTCATGTTGTTCTTCGCAAGCGTGTGGGCCTTGGGTTTGTGATGGCTCCACTTGAGTGGAGCTTTGTCCTTCTCCTTCGGCCACAAGGGGTTCCTCAATGGGTAGGATAAAGCCAACACCCATTCTTCTTATGGCTTGGGGAGGAATTTCATCACCTACATCACAAGTGCTACTTTGCTCCACTTGGGAGCCGTTATTCTCATCAAACTCCACGTTACACGTCTCCTCAATAAGTCCCGTGGATTTATTGAGGACACGGTAAGCATGAGAGTTTGTAGCATAACCAACAAATATGCCCTCATAAGCTCTAGCCTCAAATTTAGACAACCGAACACCTTTCTTGAGAATGAAACACTTACACCCGAATACCCGGAAGTACTTGAGGTTGGGCTTGTTACCGGTGAGTATCTCATATGGAGTCTTGTTCAAGCCCTTGTGGAGGTAGAGCCGATTGGATGCATGACACGCAGTGTTGATGGCTTCGGCCCAAAAGTTGTACGGAGACTTGAACTCCGTCATCATGGTCCTTGCCACATCCATCAACGTCCAGTTCTTCCTCTCCACAACACCGTTTTGTTGAGGGGTGTAAGGTGCGGAATATTGATGCTTGATCCCCTCATCACTAAGAAACTCATCCAAGGTGTAGTTCTTGAACTCGGTGCCATTGTCACTTCTTATTGTCAAGATCTTTGCATTGTGTTTACGTTGTGCTTCATTTGCAAAGTCAATGACGGTTTGTTGGGTCTCGCTCTTCCTCTTGAAGAAATACACCCACGTGTATCTTGAGTAGTCATCCACAATCACCAAGCAATACTTCCTACTTCCAAGACTATCGAAGGATGGAGGCCCAATGAGATCCATGTGAAGGAGCTCCAAAGGCCTCTTTGAGTAAATGATAGTCGTGGGAGGGTGAGCCTTCTCATGTAGCTTTCCTTCAATACAAGCACTACAAGCACAATCTTTAGCAAAACTAACATTCGTTAGTCCACAGACATGGTCCCCCTTGAGGAGACTTTGCAAAGATCTCATATTGACATGGGCTAAACGGCGGTGCCAAAGCCATCCCACATCAACTTTAGCCATTAGGCATGTCGCGGTCTTAGTGGGTCACTCCAAAAAGTTAATCACATATAGACCATTCTCGACATGCCCAACAAAGGCTACTTTAAGAGTCTTGCTCCATAAGAGGGCCACGGTATCGATATCAAAGAAAGTGGCAAAGCCCATGATTGCAAGTTGACGAACGGAAAGTAAATTGTATGCAAGGGACTCAACAAGCATGACCTTCTCGATCGTGAGATCATGAGAGATGACCACCTTGCCAAGTCCCAATACCTTGGAGGATGAGGCGTCACCCCACTCGACATTGGTGGGCATAGATGGAATCTTGTGCACGTCCACCACCAAGTCCTTGCTTTCGGTCATATGATTTGTAGCTCCGCTATCGAGCAACCATGATCCCCCAACGGAAGCAAACACCTACAAGAGATTAATGCTTGGTTTTAGGTACCCATTTTGTAATGGGTCCTTTGATGTTAGTAACAAGGGTCTTTGGAACCCAAATAGACCATTCAATGTATTCATGAAGAGAACCAACGAATTTGGCATAGACATGCCCATCACTAGCACGACATAACACATAAGAAGGATTAAAGTCGCCGGCTTTGATGCGAGGAGTGACATTGCCCCTTTTGACAATGCCACCCTTCACATTGTTCTTCTTCTTCTCCTCGGAGGCACTTTCTCCCTCCTTCACAAAGGTTTGCATGAGAGGAGGAGGTCGTTTGGTCTTGTCATTCTTCTTCTTGTTCTTGGAGTCAGGCACGTACCCAACCCCTTCCTTGGCTACAACTCCCTTTTGGTTGATCAAGAGATTGTTGAGGTTATTCTTGCCTTGTATGCAAGTCGCAAGACCTCTCTCAAGTTGCCCCTTTAGCTCAGCGTTCTCCTCAACGAGATGCACATGCTCACAACACGGGTTAGTAGCATTTGCATTATCAATTAACATCATATGAGGGAAAGTGGCTTTTTCCTTGGTTAGCTTTACTTGAAGTTGATGATGAGACTCTTTGAGGCTAGCATGAGCACCCTTCAAGACCTTGTGAGCCTTGTCAAGTAGATCAAACTCCTCTTTGAGTCTAGCATGATCAACCTCAAGTTCGGCCTTCTTGGAGTTTAGCACATGAGAAACAATGAGGACATGATCATAATCTTTCTTTAACTTAGCATGATCAACGTTGTGTGACTCCTCAAGAGCCAAACGAAGACCACACTCTTCCTCAAGAGCATTGGAAAGATCCGAAATCTCATCGGCATAGTCACGACTATGCCCTTCCATCTTAGTGATGGTGTCTTCGTGAGCCTCGATCATGTCATTGGCTCACCAAGTTGTTCCAAGAGAGCAACAAAGTGCTTCTTGGATTTTCCCTTGAGTTTTCCCATAAAGGCCTCAAACTCATTAGCCTCCACATTAGCTCCCTCAAGTTCATTAATGCTATCCGTCGGAGAAGGATGATTAATGATGGTAGTTTTGATGTTGGGGGTTACCTTGTTGGTGGCTTTAGCCATGAGGCACTTGGTGGTGATGCTCTCATTGGGTGAGTCGAAGAGAGACACCCATGGAGTCGTCGCAATGGCAACGGAGGCAATGGCAACCGACTCATCATCTTCATCATTGTCATCATCCTCATTGTACTCTTCTTGTACCACCAATGCCTTGGGAGGAGTCTTCTTGGTGAAGTTGCTCTTGTTGGGGAATGACTTGGCCTTGTCCTTTCGGATGAGCTTGCCACCATTGTCTTCCCTCTTCTCATACGGGCACTCCGCAACAAAATGAATCACATTGCCACAATTGTAGAAAGTCCTTACACATTGCTTGCTCTTCGTGCCACTTGAGTTGTTTTTGCTAAAGTTTGGCCTCGAGTTTTTCTTGCTCAAAAATTGCCTTGAAGCAAGTGCCATGTGTTCATGATACGCATACTTCGTATCTTCGGGGTTGCTCTCCTCTTCTTCCTCTTCTTCTTCAATGGTGAGCTTGGCCTTCAATGCAAGGTTATGCTTCTTTGCCCTTTGAGAACAGAGGACCACATTGTTGGCGGTCTTGTCCAAAATGTTCATGGCCACAAACTCATCCAACACTTCGCTTGAGGTCAAAGTGTGGAAGTCCGGTCTTTGACGAATGACGGAGGACATGGCCTTGTGGTAGGGCATCATTGCCTTGAGGAATTTGCGCTTGATCCAATTGTCATCCATGTCCTTGCTCCCGTGATCTCATAGTGAGACCGCGAGTTTGGTTACTCTTCGATAAAGCTCACGAGGTTCTTCATCTTCTTTCATTGCAAACTCATCGGCCTCATCTTGCACCACTTCATAGTTGGAGCGTTGAATGCTTGCGCTTCCCCGGTAGAGAGAGACAACACAATGCCATGCATCTTTGGCCAAGGCGAAGGGATGAAGATGAGGTAGGTCTTCGGGTGGAATTGCATCTTGAATGATGAAGAGAGCATTCTCATTGAATTGATTATTCGCGGCTTCTCAAGGAGTGAAGTTGCTTGGATCATGCGGATAGAAACCTTCTTCAATGATTCTCCAAAGGTTAGTGTTCACATGATTTAAATGACGTTTAAAGTGGTAAACCCAAGAATCAAAGTCCTCATTTTTCACAATCTTAGGGGGAGGACTGACATGATTCAAATGAGTAGAAGGAACCGGTCCACCATAAACAAGTGGTGGTTCCACATGAGCAAAGATTCCGGTGCCATTTTTACCACTAGAAGAAGGAGCCTTTTCGCTACTAGCTTCCCCCTTGTCGGGGATAACATCCGTCACCTTGTCGGTGGGGTCACCCACTTTCAACGGTGCGGTGGATAGTTTAAGCCCCTCAAGAAATTTAGTAAACATGTTTTCAACCTCGATCGTCATGGAGGTTTTCAATGTCTCCAAGGCCACATTGAACTCCTCACGAGAGACCGATGTTCCCCCATCGCCCGTAGATGAGGTCGGATTCACACCGGAGTGTTCCTCCACACCGTCTACGGTATCAACCATACTCTTTGGACGGTAAAGTCCTTAATAAAGAGACGAGGCTCTGATACCAATTGAAAGGATCGATATGGTTGACTAGAGGGGGGGATGAATAGGCAACTACCAATTTTTAACTTTTCTTTACCAAATTAAACTTTGCATCAAAGTAGGTTGTCTAGATGTGCAACTAGGTGAGCAACCTATATGATGCAATAACAACAAGCATACAAGCAAGCAAGATAAGTAACACTAAAGAGCTTGCACAAGTAAAGGTAAGAGATAACCAAGAGTGGATCCAGTGAAGACGAGGATGTGTTACCGAAGTTCCTTCCTTTTGAGGGGAAGTACGTCTCCGTTAGAGCGGCGTGGAGGCACAATGCTCCCCAAGAAGCCACTAGGGCCACCGTATTCTCCTCACGCCCTCACACAATGCGAGATGCCGTGATTCCACTATTGGTGCCCTTGAAGGCGGCAACCGAACCTTTACAAACAAGGTTGGGGCAATCTCCACAACTTAATCGAGGCTCCCAACAAAACCACGAAGCTTCACCAGAATGGACTATGGCTTCGTGGTGACCTCAACCGTCTAGGGTGCTCAAACACCCAAGAGTAACAAGATCCACTAGGGATGAGTGGGGGAATCGAAAATCCCTTGGTGGAAGTGTAGATCGGGGCCTTCTCAACCACTCCCGAGCAAATCAACAAGTTTGATTGGCTAGAGAGATAGATCGGGCGAAAATGGAGCTTGGAGCATTTAATAGAGCTTGAGCATTAATGGAGCTTGGAGGGGAAGAGGTAAGTCAAAGGAGAAGAAGGGGACCCCCTTTTATAGTGGGGGCAACAATCCAACCGTTGCCCCACCAACCAGCCCCGCACAGGGCGGTAGTACTGCTAACGGGGGCGATACTACCGCTGAGCCAGCGGTACTGCCGCTCCAGCGAGCGGTACTGCCGCGCAGAGAAGAGCAGCAGGGATTTGGACCCAGCGCGGTACTACCGCGGTGGTAAGGGCGGTACTATCGCACCGAAACGGTACTACCGTCCCTACAACCGCAACTAGTGCCACAAAACCCGACACGAGAAAAAGAGCCCTCGAGTCGAGGTGGTAGGAGCCAGACAGCCCAATGGTAGTACAGCTGCGGGGTCACAGGCGGTACTACCGCTGTGGAGCAGTACTGCCGCTTGTGACCCTTCGGCGGTACTACCGCTGGTTGTGCGGTACTACCGCTGGGACACAGAAGCGAGAGAGAAGATCTCTCCATCGAGGCTGAGGATGAGGTGGTGGTGCCAGGCAGGCCAGCGGTAGTACTGTTGTGGAGTCACGGGTGGTACTACCGCTGCGGAGCGGTACTGCCGCTTGTGACTCCTCAGCGGTACTACTGTTGGGTTGCGCGGTACTACCGCTGGGACCCAGACAAGACATAGAAGAGAGAAGAGATCTCTCCAATGAAGTGGAAGAGCTCGGAGGGTGAGAAGCTGATGTGTAGGTGTTGATTCCACCCATGCAATACCCTAGCGGACGCCCTCTTGATAGTACGGTGCCCTCTATGCAACTAGTCCACCAAAAGAGAAACGAAAGAGCTACACCGTCTTGAATGACACTCGAAGGGAAGAAAACGTCTCGTGCCAAGGATGAATCTGTGAACTACTCAAAGCACATGATTAGTCCGCAAACATGTTGTCATCAATCACCAAAACTACCTCGAGAGAGATATGCCTCAACACCTATGCTTCAGCCGTAGGTTCTATCATGTATGCAATGTTGTGTACCGGACCTGATGTGTGCCTTGATATTAGTTTAGTAGGGAGGTACCAAAGTAATCCAGGAGTGGATCACTGGACAGTGGTCAAGAACATCCTGAAATACCTGAAAAGGACTAAGGATATGTTTCTCGTTTATGGAGGTGACAAAGAGCTCGTCAGGAATGGTTACGTTAATGCAAGCTTTGACACTGATCCGGATGACTCTAAGTCACATACCGGATACATATTTATATTGAACGGTGGAGCTGTAAGTTGGTGCAGTTCTAAGAAAAGCTTCATGGCGGGATCTACGTGTGAAGCGGAGTATATAGCTGCTTCGGAAGCAGCAAATGAAGGAGTCTGGATGAAGGAGTTCATATCCGATCTAGGTGTCATACCTAGTGCATCGGGTCCAATGAAAATCTTTTGTGACAATACTGGTGCATTTGCCTAGGCAAAGGAATCCAAATTTCACAAGAGAACCAAGCACATCAAGAGACGCTTCAATTCCATCCGCGATGAAGTCAAGGAGGGAGACATAGAGATTTGCAAGATACATACGGATCTGAATGTTGCAGACCCGTTGACTAAGCCTCGCTCACGAGCAAAACATGATCAACACCAACACTCCATGGGTGTTAGAATCATTACTGTGTAATCTAGATTATTGACTCTAGTGCAAGTGGGAGACTGAAGGAAATATGCCCTAGAGGCAATAATAAAGTTGTTATTTATATTTCCTTATATCATGATAAATGTTTATTATTCATGCTAGAATTGTATTAACTGGAAACTTAATACATGTGTGAATACATAGACAAACAAAGTGTCACTAGTATGCCTCTACTTGACTAGCTCGTTGAATCAAATATGGTTAAGTTTCCTAGCCATAGACATGAGTTGTCATTTGATTAACGGGATCACATCATTAGAGAATGATGTGATTGACTTGACCCATTCCGTTAGCTTAGCACTTGATCATTTAGTATGTTGCTATTGCTTTCTTCATGACTTATACATGTTACTATGACTATGAGATTATGCAACTCCCGAATACCGGAGGAACACTTAGTGTGCTACCAAACGTCACAACGTAACTGGTGATTATAAAGGTGCTCTACAGGTGTCTCCAACTGTACTTGTTGAGTTGGCATAGATCGCGTCGGAGTCCTGGGAACGGGGGTCCCCAAACTTGCCTGCCTGTGGCCCACAACGTGGCTCCATGAGTGGCCTGGTACGACCCATCTTCACCAGCAAACACTCCAGACCCTCGCGAGGCGGACGACGCAAGACCTCCTCGGGGGCGGCCTCACCAGGCTAGCTCGCAAGGGGCGGAGAGATCAAGGCAAGGGGCACCTCGCGAGGTTCTTGTGACGCAACCCATGACGTACAAGGCCAGGCTGGCACCAGGCGGGCTCCAGCGTGCGCAGTGTACTCATTTCCTATTTGGTGCTAAAGGGGCAGGCGCAAGCGAGGAGTCCTGAGGCATTAGGCAAAGGTTTCCATATCGATGCAACAAGACCAAGACCAGCAGGACGACAAGATGGAGGTCACCATGGAGCCCAGGACATCGTCACCACCAGAGCCTTTGGCAGGCGAAGATGACCTTTAGTCAGGATAACTTGTACTGGTTGTTTCCCTTCAAATTTGGCCGTTGTTGGATCCCTTCCCACCTACATTTGGGAAGAGGACCAGTGCCTCTATTAATAGGACTAGCCACCACAGTAGGGGGCAACTCATCTTGGATTGGATCCATTCCATCCTCGCACACTCAAGCTCACTGATCCCAAGGACACCTCTCCTCAGGAGGTTGTTCTTCCCTTGTACTAGTTCATCCTCAACCTGCAAGGCAATCCACCACACCACACTGGAGTAGGGTATTACACCACATCGGTGGCCCGAACCAGTATAAACCCTGTGTCCCTTGTTCTTCGAGTTTGATGTGCTGAGCCTTGGGATCGCGGTGAGTGGGTGAGCTAGGGAAGGGAGAGATATTCGTGCGCACCCCAGTGTTTGAACCTTAAGGGTTTTGCCGGTCCCTGAAATTCAACATTTGCCACGCCAGGTAGGGGTGCGCTGAAGCTTCCTTTCATCGATCCACGGTCCATCGCTCCATTGCACCCATGGCAGACGCACGTCGGGCCCGTGCCGAGCGTTGGGTTGCCCTCGCCGCCCATGTTGCTCAGACGGCCCCTGTCAGCGGACCTCCCCGTCGTTCTCCCTCACCCGCCGCCAACCCCGCCACTGGCCTGGCGGGAAACGAGCAGCAAGCGTCCTCGCTGCACCCCTCTGTGCGGCGGGAGGGCCGCAGCACCACCCCGTCGCTGACTCCAGCCGGCTCATCGTCTCACGCTCGTCGCGCACCCACGGACGCGCAGGCTGCGCTGCTCATGGCATGCGACCTCCTGCGCTACCGCCTGGTCGACGACCTCTACGAGGACTGGCTGGACCGCATCGCCGAGCTCTTCAGCGCCGCTGGGGGCTCGCCTGTCCTGTCTCTCTCACTACCCCGCCCTCCTCCAGCCACGGAGGACATAGCCCATGGGGCGCCTCTGCCACCTCCTCACGAAGACAGTGCCCTGGAGCCAAGGCGCGCCCCCCCGGCGCGACCCACCGCGCCAGGCGCCCATGCGAGAAGAAGGAAGTGCCAAGAGGTTCCCCGACCGCAAGAAAACGCTCCTGCACCACCACGACAAGACCGCATGCCGCCTGCGGTGGCGGTGCGGACATCAAGGGCAGGCTTCGCCTCCGCAAAGAGCCCCGGTGGCCGCAGCAGGTTGTCGTGCCTTCACTCCAGTGTTGTGTAGTGTCGTCTGGCCGGGCAAGTTCAGGCCAGACCTGCCTCCTTGCTACGACGGCACCCCTGACCCTGCAGAGTTCTTGCAGCTGTACAAGCTGAGCATCGAGGCGGCCAACGGCGATGAGAAAGTCATGGCGAACTGGTTCCCCATGGCTCTCAAGGATGGTGCACGCTCGTGGCTCCTGAACTTGCCCCCGGGGTCGATCTCTTCCCGGGGTGATATGCGTGACTGTTTCATCGCCAACTTCCAAGGCACTCATGACCGCCCTCCGGCCGCGGGTGACCTGTGCCGCATCAAGCAACAACCAGGAGAGACCTTGTAGAAGTACATCCAACACTTCAATATCGTTCGCCTCAAGATCCCCAAGGTGACACACAAGGCCATCATTTCAGCGTTTTCCGATGGCATCCATGACATCAAGATGAAGGAGGAGCTCGCCATCCACAAGGAGCTATGCATGGCTCTGGAGCTGTTCAACATGGCAACCAAGTGCGCAAGAGCTGAGGAAGGGAGACTTTCCCTCCTCGAGCTCCCTGCTACCGACCCAGAGGAGAAGAAAGCCAAGGCCAAGGGCGTGAAGCGCAAGGGGGTGGCCGTGCTCGCGGCGGAGCCGAACACGAAGCATGGCCGGGACCACCCCGAGTCGTCCAAGAGTAGCCGTCCATTCTGCGCCTTCCACAACGTACACAACCACAACACCAACGACTGTCAAGAGGTCAGGGCCATTCGAGATGGACGCTTTGGTCGACGCCCCAAGCGCAATGATTGGGGCTACGACCGAGGAGGAGGACGAGGTGGGGGACGCTAGACGACCGCGGCCCCTGCTAGGAGTGGCGCGACCGGCCTCGTGAGGACCGCTAGCAGGACCAGCCTCGTGAGGGCGCA
The DNA here is from genome assembly GCA_034509565.1 of Triticum monococcum. NCBI lineage: Eukaryota > Viridiplantae > Streptophyta > Magnoliopsida > Poales > Poaceae > Triticum > Triticum monococcum. The sequence continues at coordinate 144,218,675 of CM067846.1, read as the reverse complement.
TGGAGGGACCAACCTCGCGAGGACCGCCCTCAGGGTAATGCTGGTCTCCCTCCACTGCCACCACTGCCAAGAAGGAACGATGACCATCATCAGGATGAGGGGGCCGGGGGCTTCCAGGAACCACGCGCTATCGCCTGCATCTTGGGCGGAGCTCATGCCCCAGCATCCTAGCGCGTCTTCAAGAAGTTTGCTTGCGAGGTGAACGCGGCTCTTCCCAGGCTTGAGGCCACGCGCCCGCTCAGGTGGTCCAAGTGCGCCACCACCTTCAGCTCGTCGGACCAGCTCAAGTGTGCGGCGATCGCCGGCGCCCTCCGGGTGCTTTGCTCACCTGTCATCAGCAACGTCCAAGTCACCAAGAGTCTTATCGACAACGGCGCAGGGCTCAACGTCCTGTCCATCAAGACATTTGACAGCCTCCAAGTGCCATATGATCAGCTACAGCCTACCAAGCCCTTCTCTGGAGTGACCGACGGCTCCACCACCCCGATAGGGCAGGTCCGGCTCCCTGTCACCTTCGGCCGGCGCGACAACTACCGCACCAAGCTCATCAACTTCGACGTCGCCCACATCCGCCTGCCGTACAACACCATCCTCGGGTACCCAGCATTAGCCAAGTTCATGGCAGTGACCCACCACGGCTACAACGTCCTCAAGATGCCAGGAAGCGGCGGAATCATCACAGTCCCCTGCGAAGAAAGAGATGCGGTGTGCTCCCTGGAGCATGCCTTCCAAGCCACAGCGATCGAAGACCCCGACAGCAAGGGTGTCCAGTACCCTCCTGAGACCATCCCCAAGAAGAAGAAGCAACTACTCCGCACAGGGCCTCAGGAGAGCGGCGTCTCCAGTGGCGCCGCCTCAGGATCAGCGCCCACACCTGGGGCACCTCCCTACCTTGCATAGGAAGGCGCGCCCGGCGCCCTCCTCAGGCGAGGCTTGGGGGCTCTCTTCTGGAGGGCCTCGGACCTAGACAACATCACGGGGGAGGTGCTCGGGCACCACGTGGAGGCGTGCTTTGCGGCACGCTTCCCTCAAGAGGGTGTTGGGCGAGGAGCGCCCGATGCTCAGGAGTTCATCACCAAGACCACTCAGGAGCTACAAGATACAAGAGCCATGCGCGGCGACCGCCGCCCACCACCCAGCGCAGCTCCCCATCCCGGCGAGGACGACGGGCTACGCTTCTGCATCGACATTCTAGGACTCAAGAGGGCCGCATCACAGGAGCGCTCTTGGCCTTCGCGCGTTGGGCAGTGTGAGGGCCCACCTCACAACTATGTTCGCATGCCATTTGGCCTGCCGAACATGGCGGCCGCCTACCAGCGTCATCTATGGAGCATCCTGGCAGCTTAGGAGGCCAGGCATCACATAGTCCTCATGGAGATGGAGACAGTCCTCAAGGAACCACCCGAGCCCCCAGAGCCTCCCGAGGCTCAGGGTCTCGGCAGCTCGCGAGAAGTGACTCCTTCATTGCGCGTCTTCGGCTACCCCAACAATCCTTCGACAACAGAACCAGGTGACATTTTCCAAGTTTATTTAGCTGGGAGTGCCCCTCAAGCTGCATTATTCCTAGGTCGCACGGGCCTGTCCCTGCAACATGTATCTTTTTACATCTTTAGCTTACTCTGTTGGGGGCGCCCCTCGGGCTGCATCATCCCCAGGCCGCTCGGGTCCGTCCCAGTGGCATGTATCGTTCTCGCATCTATCTAAGCTAGTTTGCTTCATCGCATGAGTTACCTACGATTACCACCTGCCTGCCCGGCACTACGATGCCTTGAACGTCACAAGCCATAGCAGGCCCACCCACGACCACCTCATGACAAGAACTGGCATGGCGTGTGTGCTCGGGTCCGTCCCTGTAGCGTCGCCAAACCCAAGAGGCTGAGCTCTGGCTCGCAGGCCCGCTCCCACGTACGTAACCTCCCGTGGCCCTTGGTGCCTTGTTCTCGCATGATCTAGTCATGGATGGGCAGGCTAGGGCGCGCGACCCGGTGCCTCGCCACCGCGGGAGCCGCGCGCCGGTCGTCTTTCTTCAGGATTCTTCGCATGAGAAGACTAGGCATGATGTATGTGCTCGGGTCCGTCTGTGCAGCATCGATAAACCCAACGACTAAGCTCTGTCTGGCGGGCCGGTCCCGCTCACGTCACCTCATGGGGTCGTTGGTGTCTGGCCTTCTCATGTGATTGCCTCAGGAGATTCACCTGGTGTAGGTTGCCTAACCATTTCGCAGGACCATCGCAGCCATCAGGGATCAAGACTAGGCGCAACCCGCCTTGAGGTAGGGCCTCGTGAGTCCCGCGCTGGCTCACGAGTGCCTAGACACACCTCGTCCAGCCCTGCCGTGCAAGCCACGTGTCAGGGCGGGGCTGTACACGCCCCCGGGGCTCCACTCAGAGGGAGCCCTCACCCATGCACCAGTGGAAGCACCATGCTCCACGCTGGTAGTCGACATGGTCGAGGAGCGGCTATGCTCGTGCAAGTGCGGAAGCGCTATGCTCCGCACTGGTGATAAACAACTGAGGGTGGCCCCTGGCCATACCAACCTCAGGGAGCCACCCAGCTCGGTGTCCAGCCTCACCGCAACGCTTTCCCCTCGAGAGAGCCACGCAAGGGGGCTGGGCATGGGGGCTGCGCTTGGGTCACGCCCAAGCGTACGCCGCCCTGCCAGGTCTCTCGGACCTGGTCATCATGCGCCCTTCCGAGCGGAGCCAAGGTATGAAGGTCGTTTGGACGTCAAGGGGGACTCTTGAGCATCGTGACTCAGGAGCCTAACTGGCCATGTAGCCCCTCACCCCTTAGTCTCGTCCTGGTGATCCGGACGACCCAACGGCGGCTGAGGTATGCGCGGGGTCGGGCCCTGCCAACGTAGAACACTAGGCCTACCCCATGCACCTCCTTTTTGTAAGCTGTTTGCGTGTCAAGGGGGACTTCTGAGCATCGCGACTCAGGAGCCTAACTGGCCACATAGCCCCTCACCCCTTGGTCTCGTCCTGGTGATCTGGACGACCCAACGGTAGCTGAGGTATGCGCGGGGTCGGGCCCTGCCGACACAAAACACCAAGCAAACAGAAAGGCAATCACAAAATCTCAAATAAATATTACAAGACATAGTGTTCTTCAAATACCAAACACAAGTTTAATGCCTCCACGAGGCATGGTACGTGTTGTAGAGGAAAAGCAGGAAAAAGAGTCGCCAGCGAGTCATCTCATCATCCCTGGACACCGCCGTCGCTTGCAAGAGGTGCCCCTTCGACGGTGATGTTTCCCTCACCTGTGCCGCCTGCCGGAGTTGCAGGTTCAGCAGCACCACCAGTTGAGGGTGGAGGGTTGAAGGCGCAGAACTTCTTCAACAGAGCCTCCACCTGGCCCTTCACGACTTCGGTAGCAGCTGCACAGCGCTCGTCATCCACAGGCTCCAGCAGCTCGTCAAGGTTGGCATTAGGATCACGAAGATGGAGGTGGCTGAAGACGCGCGTCAGCGCGGCCGAGGAAAGCGCGCGGGCTTCCCCGTCCACCAAGGGGCCGATCCCATCCATGACATCCTCAAGCGTCGCGACCAGATGAGGAAGCAGCTGGCTGGGGCCCTCATCATTTGTCGCCAGCAGCTCCTCTAAGCCCTTCTCGTAGAGTGCCTGCAGCGCCACGCAGGACTTCTCCTCAAGGGACTTGAAGGCCACGCGGTCCTCAGCCAGGACCTTCGCCCTGCTTCCAGCTCGACCTTCTCTGCCTTCATCTTCTGCTCCAGCTTCTCCAGCCGGCTGCGCTCCGTGGCCTATGCCTTCGCCAACTGCTCCAGCTTGGTGTCTCTACCCCTGACGGCGTCCTCTTGGGCCTTCATCTTCTCCTCCTCCGCCTTGCGGTCTCGAGCTTCGGCCGCACGCTCATTGCGCATGGTCTCCAGCTCGGCCTCCAGCGACCGACAGCGATCCTGGGCGGCCCCGATATCCTTCAGCGCCACCTCATGAGTAGCCACGGCTTGGGCGACGGCCTGCTTGTCCTTCTCGGAGGCCGCCGTAGCCTGGCTCAGCGCCGCCCGGACGGACACATCGGAGTGAAGCCAGCCGCCCGGCCACAAGGCAACAGTCGGTGCCTTGAAGATCCTCCCACAGTAGGGTCAGCATAGAGAGAGCATGCTCCAGGACATCAGGGGAGGCGGAAGGATCCGGGGTCTGCAGTGCGGCGGAAGGAGGAGGAGGCAGCGTCGTCACCATGGCCTGGGAGGCTGGGAGATCCTGAGCTTTGGGGACCCCAGCAACCGAGCCGGACGTTGCTACCTCCGGAGCCAGCGGGGCTATGGGGGCTGCCTCCTCCTAAGGACGCTCCCCCAAGCTTCGCGAGGACGATTGGGCCGGAGAAGCGTGAGCACCATCACTGCCCTTCCGCACGGAGGGGGGTGCAGCCGCTGCATGCGATTTGGTCCCGAGCAGTACCACCGCTTCCTCCTTCCTCTTCTTTGCCGCTGGCGTCGGCCCAATTGCACAACGGAGAAGCATCAAGAATCAGCAATGTAAGCAAGAACAAGGCAAGACGAGAACACTTACTGGTCCACCGCGGTGTAGTCTCTCCGCTTCTTAAGCTTGAAACCTGAGAGCTTCACAGCCTGAGGCGCGGGCGCGCGGGCTCCAGGAGCGGAAGAGGGGGCAACGGATGGGCCAGAAGTAGCTCCAGGCAGCGTCAGAGCAGGGGCGTCGTCTCGGGAGATCAGCGCCGACCTGCCCCTCGTCGGAACCTCGGCCGGTGGCCTCCTCGGGGGACTGACCTTGGACCTCGTGGAGCCCCCTACCATGGGCAGCTCCTCCCTCTCCAAAGGGACATCGGCCTTGTCATCGTCATCAGGCAGGGTGCGGAGGATGTCGGCCTTGCGCGAAGGGGAGGTCTCCCCCGCCCCTTCGCGAGTCGCTTCCAAGTCGTGCTCATCCTCCTCTTCCTCCTCTTCCTCCTCGTGAGACTCGTCGGAAGACACGTCCACTGGAGTCGTCGTCACCAGGACATTCGAGGGCGCAGGCGGCACAAGCCCACGCCCGTCGAAGATGGGCATGTCGGCGACAACCTCCTCCCCATCTGGGCGGCAGAACAAGGGAACAAAGGAGTCCGGCGGGTACCCTTGGTCATCCCCAACCAAGGAGCGGAGGGCCGAGCGCAACTCCTCGTTAGAAAGGGCCTCCAGACGCAGGCGGAGGTTGTCCCCTTCGTCTCCAAGGTTCCACAAGGGGTGTGGGCACGCCTGGAGGGGAGCCACGCGCTTCACCATAAACTCTTTAACGATCATGGCCCCCATCAGCTTCGCCGCCCTTTGGTCAACAGGCTTCAGGTCGGCGGTCATCCTCTCCAATGCCTATGCCGCCCGAGGGTTGGTGAGCTTCGCTTGAGACCACCCGTCATGGGACAGGGGCATCTCCGTCGGCAGCACTAGCCGGGGGTGGGAGCACTTGGCATCCATCAGGACCCACTTGCTCCTGAAGCCTTCGGCCTTCTTCCCGGCCTTCGAGATCACGTTGGTCTTGTTGGCCGCGACGAAGTTGACGCACCCCGAGTTGTAGCCCTCCTTTGTCCGGAGGAAGAAGAAGTGGCGCAGCAGTGCCACGGACGACATCACTCCAACATACGTCTTGCAGTAGAAAGCGAAGATCGACAGGAGGAGGATGGAGTTGGGATGAAGATGGAGGTCATGAATCTTGTAATGGCTGAGGACGGAGTAGAAGAAGTCGGAGAAGGGGGGAACCAACCCGGTGACGATGCTGCTCATGAAGAAGAGGTAGAAGGTGCTTCCTGAGGCCTCCGGCTCGGCGGAGCCAGCCCGGAGCACATTCTTCCTCTTCTCATCACCCTTCGCCGTCATCAGGAGCACGGCGGCAAGGTTCTTCTCCGAAACGCTTGGCGCATCGAGCGCAGGCTCGTACTAGGATGGCGGAGGAGCGGCCCGAGCTTTTTTGGCCGCCATTGGCGGTAGGCTTGAAGGAGGATCTGGGCGGATCTGGAGTCTCTGGAAGCGAAGAGCAAGAAGGGGATCCGAAGCAAGACGAATGAATGCAATTAAGGCAAATGTAGCCTGCGCCAGCCTTTTGTCAGTCGGGCAGTTGCCGAGGCAGCATGGGGAAGCTGAGACACCCACGTCCCATCAAATGCCACGCGTCAACCGAGGCCGCGGGTTGTTGGGGCCCGCGGTGCTCCGCACTTGCCCCTTGGCTTCGCCTCAAAGCCAAGTCCGAGTGCGCCTTGGGCCCGGGGGCTACTATTGGCGTCCTGGGAACGGGGGTCCCTAGACTTGCCTGCCAGCGGCCCACAGCATGGCTCCACCAGCGGCCTGGTACGGCCCATCTTCACCAGCAAACACTCAAGACCCTCGCAAGGGGCCAAGCCTCGTGAGGCGGATGACGCAAGACCTCCTCGGGGGGCGGCCTCACCAGGCTGGCTCGAGAGGGGTGGAGAGATCAAGGCAAGGGGCACCTTGCGAGGTTCCTGTGACGCAATCCATGACGACCAAGGCTAGGCTGGCGACAGACGTCCACCAGCATGTGTAGTGTACTCGTTTCCTCTTTGGTGCTAAAGGGGCATGCATAGGCGAGGAGTCCCGGGGCATGAGGCAAAGGTTTCCATATCGGTGCAACAAGATCAAGACCAGCAAGACGGTAGGATAGAGGTCATCGTGGAGCCTAGGACGGTGGCACCACTAGAGCCTTTGGCAGGCGAAGACCACCTTTAGTCAGGATAACTTGTACTGGTTGTCTCCCTTCAAATTTGGCCATTGTTGGATCCCTTCCTGCCTACATTTGGGAAGAGGACCAGGGCCTCTATAAATAGGACTAGCCACCACAGTAGGGGGCAACTCATCTTGGATTGGATCCATTCCATCCTCGCACACTCAAGCTCACTGAGCCAAAAGAATTCTCTCCTCAGGAGGCTGTTCTTCCCTTGTAATAGTTCATCCTCAGCCTCCAAGGCAATCCACCACACCACACTGGAGCAGGGTATTACACCACATCGGTGGCCCGAACCAGTATAAATTCTGTGTCCCTTGTTCTTTGAGTTCGATGTGCTAAACCTTGGGATCGCGGTGAGTGGGTGAGCTAGGGAAGGGAGAGTTCTTCGTGCGCACCCCAGTGTTCGAACCTTAAGGGCTTTGCCGGAACCTGAAATCCGACAGATCGAGATTAGGATTTGTCACTCCGATTGTCGAAGAGGTATCTCTGGGCCCTCTCGGTAATGCACATCACTATAAGCCTTGCAAGCAATGTGACTAATGAGTTAGTTGTGGGATGATGCATTACAGAACGAGTAAAGAGACTTGCCAGTAATGAGATTGAACTAGGTATTGAGATACCGACGATCGAATCTCGGGCAAGTAACATACCGATGACAAAGGGAACAACGTATGTTGTTATGCGGTTTGACTGATAAAGATCTTCATAGAATATGTGGGAGCCAATATGAACATCCAGGTTCTGCTATTGGTTGTTGACCGGAGATGAGTCTTGGTCATGTCTACATAGTTCTCGAACCTGTAGGGTCCGCACGCTTAACGTTCGGTGACGATCGGTATCATGAGTTTATGTGTTTTGATGAACCAAATGTTGTTCGGAGTCCCGGATATGATCACGGGCATGACAAGGAGTCTCGAAATGGTCGATACATAAAGATCGATATATTGGAAGCCTATGTTTGGACATTGGAATTGTTTCGAGTGAGTTCGGACATATACCGGAGTACCGGGGGTTACCGGAACCCCCCGGGGAGTATATGGGACCTAATGGGCCTTAGTGGAGAGAGAGGGGCAGGCCGCGCGCCCCCTCCCCCTCTGGTCCGAATTGGACTAGGAAGGGGGGGGCGTCCCCTTTCCTTCCTCCCTCTCCCCCTTCTCTCCTAGTCTGACTAGGGAAGGGGGGGGATCCTACTCCCGGTGGGAGTAGGACTCCTCGAGGGCGCGCCATAGAGGGCCGGCCCTACCCCTCCTCCACTCCTTTATATACGGGGGAGGGGGCACCCCATAGAGACACAAGTTGATCATTGATCTCTTAGCCGTGTGCGATGCCCCCTCCACCATAATCCACCTCGGTCATATCGTTGTAATGCTTAAGCAAAGCCCTGTGCCGGTAGCTTCATCATCACCGTCATCACGTCGTCGTGCTGACGAAGCTCTCCCTCGACACTTAGCTGGATCGGGAGTTCGTGGGACATCACCGAGCCGAATGTGTGCAGATCATGGAGGTGCCGTACTTCCGGTACTAGGATCGGTCGAATCATGAAGACGTATGACTATATCAACCACATTGTCATAAAGCTTCCGCTTACGGTCTACGAGGGTACATGGACTACACTCTCCCCTCTCGTTGCTATGCATCACCATGATAGATCTTGCGTGTGCGTAGGATTTTTTTTGAAATTACTTCATTCCCCAACACCGTCACCGCCGTAGCTATCTTCCTCCGCCAAGTTAGGGCGTGGAAGACCTGGACAGACAAACTTCTAAATCTACACCTCTCAGTTCGTCGTGTTCTTCATCAAGGGTAACTAAAAGTCACTTTTACTGCCCTTATTGATTCTTATGATTTCTACAAAATCTTCAAAGGATGTTTATTCTTCAATCTTCACACTCTAAACACCTCACACACACATCTGTTCTTGATATGTTTCTCTAAGCAACATTTTTCTTCAAGATTCCTCAATTGTGTGGATTTTCAATCTATACAACTCTGGAACCTAAGTCAAAGAACGCTTAGTGAAATTCCTCAAGACACATCTGGTCAAATTCCTCAACTTGTTCCTGTTTGCAAAAACTTCTGAGAACGCATATGTCCTCTCCAAATTCTTCGCACCTACACTCTGTTCACAGGTACACATGTCCACTGCTGAATCACTATGTTCTCATCAACTTAACTCATTTGCAGCATTCCTTGAAGAAAAGTTGCATGCCACTTCTGAGAATTCTATTGTTTAGATTCCTGAGATGAAGAAAAGGGCTAACGATAAGAAACCTCAGAAGGGAGAGAAGAAACCTGAAGTCAACACGGTGTTTGAGATTCCTGATGAAATATATGCAGGGCACTGCACTCCTCCTCATGAAACGAAGAATGAGGGCAAAGTACGCATTCAGAAGATAGAGAGGAGATGGGCTAGAGAATGGAGGGAATATTGCTATGTCACTCCAAAGTACATGAAGAAATTCGCTATACACCCTCCATGCCCAAGACCTCCACTGGCACCTGGCCAAGAAGCTAATCTCTCAAGCATCAGACGTGGTGAGGAATTTCCCGCTGAATGGGCCAAGCGTCAAGCTAAACTGGCCAAAATGGCAAAAGAGGCAGTGAAGAAATTCATTGAAGATTCTGCTGCTGCCACTACTAAGGCCTCTGCTAGCAAGCCTAAGAAGGCTATGCCCAAGAAGCCCGCACACAAGCCCAGCGTTTCTGCTTCAATGCCCTCACGACCAAGCTCCTCAGCAATGCCCTGACGGCCCAGTTCTGCAAAGCCCTCGCAACAAATTCCTCAAGCTGCTCCAGCTCCTTCAGAGTCCTCAGCTCCTTTGACAAAGTCCTCAGCACCTGTGCATCTTGCCTCGTGTCAAAGGACCACAGGCAAATCAATTGCCTCAGGAGCCTCTGCTAGTTCTTCAGCTCCTCCGCATTCCTCAACAGGCCCCACCCGCTGAAGACCAAGGCCACTGCTGGACGAGGCACTGGACCAAGTCCTCACAAAAAGCATGCCGCTTTCCATGTACCGTCTAGTGATGACGAAGCTGATGATGAGGAACTTGCCGAAATCATCAGAGATAGACAGCAGAGGGCCACTAGAGCCAAAAGTAGTGAAGTTCCTATTCTGCTGGATCCATAGCTTATCCTTGAGTACATCAATCTCTGGCACAAGGACCCCAACACACCTGTGCCCGACTTCAAGTTCACCCCTGGCCAAAGTCACATGCTGACCTCCTTCATTGGCGAAGAAAAGTGGAAATTTGAGAAGGCTAGGCAGTTGAAGAAAGCTCAATACAAGAAAGAGCGCTTTCTGAAGAAGAATGTTGTCAACATGACAACTGATGAACTTGTTGCTATTCAAATTGAGATCAAATGACTCAGTGATGAATTCAATGTCTACCGCACCGATTGGCTTAGAGCCAAAGTCAGATTTGTGAAGTTGGCTGAGAAATTCACGTCAACTGAATCACCTTAGGGTGAAGCATCTGCTCAGCCCACTGAAGAACATGCCAGCACCGCTGATGAAACTGCTAGTACCAGGGCTGACGAAGCTATTCTAGCCGCTGATGAAATTACCAGGGCAACCACTAGTGTTGCACCTGAGGAATAATCCAGGCCAGCTGAGCCATCAACCACTAAGCCTGAAGAAACTGAACCAACTAGGCCAACTGCATCAGTTGCGCCTGAGGTAAATGTACCAATTTCCTCTGCTCCTCCTACACCAACACCAAGTCCAGTTCTTCCTTTTGCATTAGTAGCGAAGAACCAAGGTTGTGGAGCGAGAAGCAGTGAAGAAAAGGAAAGCATCTGCTTCATCAGATTGTTCAACCCCGAAGAAGATGAAGACTTGAACCAGCTCATTTGAGAATCCTATTGATGCTATTCCTGTTTCGAGCATGCCATCAAAGGAACTCGTTCCTGTTGGTGAAGATTATGAGATCCCAAGCGGATCTGATGAAGATGTTCCTTCTGCTGCTTCTTCAGAGCAGTTGGACAAAGAAATTGAAGTGGATAATATCCCTTCAACCCCAGTCATCTCATTGCCTATGCCTTAGTTCACAGCTGAAGAGGCAGGCATTGTAGAATTGAATGAAGAAGACGAGGACGTGGACATTGGGAGCACCACTCCAGTGATGAATGATGACTTTTGGGAAAGTCAACACCCCAACTCTCCCATGTTCATGCCACTGCAACAAATTTCTCAGTCCGCAGTGCACACTGAAGTTCAAATGGGTTCTGAAGAACATCACTCCATTCCTTCCATTCCTGAAGAAATTCCAGCCACTAGTGCTAACGTTAATATTGATGAAGAATTGAAGACCCAGGTTGCTACTAAAAGCAGAACTGAAATTCCTCAGCCTGTCGTTCCTGAGAATGTGATTCCTGAGGTTGTGATGACTTTGACTGACACTCCTCAACCCAAGCCGAAGAATCCCCTCTCCAAGAAGCAGAACTTCAAGGCTGATGATTTCTTCCATGAGCATGTATTCTTCACAGATTACAATCCTTATGACTCTGCTCGTCCGCGAAGGAAGCGTTTCTGGACCGCAAGCCAAGTAAACTTCTATTCTTCACTGCTTTTCGATAAGGACAAAGTATTTGAGCATATTCCTCATGTGGACATGGAATCACTGCCTTGCTTCACACTAGTCCTCAATGTGCTTCGTGAAGCTGGGCTGCTAAACTTCTGCACCGACATTGTAGATTGGAATGAAGAGCTAATTCTTCAGTTCTATGCGATGCTGCACATCACAGGAAATGCCGAAGATGTGAATTCTTGGGTGTTGGACTGGATGACAGAAAACACTCACTTCAAAGCACCAGCCTCTGAATTGCTTCATGCCCTGCCTGTCAGTCCTCCCCTTGAAGGTGCATGATGTATATATCATGAACCTGAACTTTCAGACCATTACATGCAAGTCCTGATGAAACTGCTGAAGCCTGGTCAAGCCCCAAGGACCAAATTCCTCGTGAAGGAATTGCTGTATGTGCCACAGACTGCCTATCACATTCTGACCAAGACGTTGAGTCCAATCAAAGGCCACGACTCAAATGAAGAAGAGGTCATTGGCATCATGAAGAATTTGCTTTTCAACATCATCCATGGAGTTCCAATCAACTATCATGATTTATTCATGAGAACTCTAGCAAATGTTGCATTGCCGCCTTTTGAGTTGAAGCCTTATGCTCCTTGGACTATGAGATTCCTCAGAACAAGGTCTTCAATCAATTTCAAGGCTGACTTTCCAAATCATCTCAGCTACTAGCCCCCAATAGAAATCCTCAAGAAGACATTTTCCTCAGCTGACGAGAAGGGCAAGGCACCTGCTGTTATTGATGAAGGCGTTCGTCCATTGGATGGTCAGTTCTGCAAAGCTGCATCTTACTCCACCAATGATGACTCTGCCACTCATGACTCTGCCGCCAAAGCCTCAAAGCAAAATCCTCAAGGCACAACTCCAAGGGTGATGACTGATCATGAGCTTCTCCTCAGTCTTCACCAGAAGGTCGATCGCAACCATAAGTGGGTAAAAAGACAGCTTGGTTCAATTCTTCAGAACATGACCATCACTTAGAATTCACTGAAGAAGAACCATTACTATCTGCATGAAGTATTTGATCGCACCTGGGCTGTTCTATCTCATCTCTACGGTGAAGAAGATATGAAACAGATGGGTTTCAAGCAGGACTTTGACTAGTCTCAACCACCTTCGAAGAAATTCAAGAAGGTCAAAGTTCCTCACTTGGTGGCCAGCTCTTATTCTTCATCGCGCGAGACTGATGAGCATGAATATTTGAACGACATTGCAGTAGGCCCTAGTTCAACAACCGACCCCAACAACGCTGGCACTCCTCCATCGACTTCATGATGATATTCTTCAGGGGCGTTAGTCTTCACTTTTCGTCCCTTTTGGTCATTCGATGACAAAGGGGGAGAAATTTGAGTTAGCCTTCAAACGGGTCTATATGTGGGCATTTTTTTGCTAAGTTACAACTCTCGTTCTTTCGAAAACTTTGTTGGATCGAGTTGTAATCTTAAACACGATGGTGGTCTGATACTCTTGCTATGTTCTTCTGCATGCTATTCACTCACATATGTTATGCACGCATGCTGAATTATATCAGTCACCATATTTCATCATGCATTTTAAATTCTTCATATCATATGTTAAATGCGTGTATGAATTACAAGATATAGGGGGAGATCTCCATGATTCTACTCTTTAAGTATGCATTGCTTCAAAAGCAAATCCCTCACTATGCACATCTTCAGGGGGAGTTCCTCTATATCTTGCAATCAAATTCCTCAATATCAGTATTTAAACTTCATATGTTTATCCCCGTTGAAAACTTAACCTATATTGTCATCAATCACCAAAAAGGGGGAGATTGTAAGTGCATCTAGTGCCCCTTAGTGATTTTGGTGTATTGAAGACTTATAGGTTAAGGGACTAATATGTTTATGAGTGTACACATGTCTATAAGTCTATGAGGAGTTTGATATTTACAAAGAAAGTTGACCCCTAAAAATGAATGTCTTCGACTGAAGACTTTCTGAAGACTTTGAAAGTGAAGAAATTGCTGTGACCCTGAAGACTTGGTATTCATGCGAGGAACATGAAGCATGAATACTTTTGTTTTCGTAGTTTCATTTTCTCCTTATTGAGTCGTAGGAAACACCGTACTGTTAAAGGGGGTCTGTCGGTGTCAAACCGGCGGATCTCGGGTAGGGGGTCCCGAACTGTGCGTCTAAGGCGGATGGTAACAGGAGGCGGGGGACATGATGTTTACCCAGGTTCGGGCCCTCTTGATGGAGGTAATACCCTACGTCCTGCTTGATTGATCTTGATGATATGAGTATTACAAGAGTTGATCTACCACGAGATCATAGAGGCTAAACCCTAGAAGCTAGCCTATGGTATGATTGCTGTTGTCCTACGGACTAAACCCTCCGGTTTATATAGACACTAGAGGGGGCTAGGGTTACACAGGGTCGGTTACAAGGAAGGAGATCTACATATCTGTATTGCCAAGCTTGCCTTCCACACCAAGGAGAGTCCCATCCGGACACGAGACGAAGTCTTCAATCTTGTATCTTCATAGGTCAACAGTCCGGCCAAAGGATATAGTCCGGCTGTCCGGAGACCCCCTAATCCAGGCTTCAATGACTATGAGTCCGGCGTGCAGATTGTCTTCGGCATTGCAAGGCGGGTTCTTCTCCAAATTCTGAATATCTGCTAAGTAGTGTTCGGCTCCCCATAAATGTTGCACTTCTTGACTTCCGTGCCCAATAAGGGCTATCCTCCACGTGTCGAGCGAATGCGAGGAGCCAAAGCATTTTTACATTTGCCACCCTAGCCATGTAAGTAAACTGTCTATTAAAGAGATGGGGATTCTTACATCCAGACCACACCATCCTCCCACGATGAGTATCCATCGGAGCGCGCTCGGAAAAATCCATTACAACATGGCCAACCATCGCAGCTCCTCCTCCCGCTCCCGTAGCCCTAAGCCCGGTGATTGGGAGAAGTGTTCCGTCCCGCACAACCAATTATTAGAGTTACAGACCCAGTGATTTCTCCCTCCAGCGTATATGGTCCCCATTCGAGCTGGGCTTGCCACCTATAATGGCGGGGAGCAAGCAGAGAGCTTCCCCAATCCCTCCAAGGGGGAGCGGGTATGCCTCGTCCCTTATTTACTAAGGGGACTTGGATTTCCAATCCATTCGTTCCTCCGTGGGCTCCTGGAGTTTTATGGCCTTCAGTTGTATAATTTCACCCCCGCTTCCATATTACATATTGCTGGTTATGTTTCCCTTTGTGAGCTGTTTCTAGGCTGTGAAGCTCATTTTCGAGCTGTGGAAGAGGCTATTATGCCTTGTGCCCCATACATAGAAGGGGTCAATATATCAAGTGGGCGAAGCCGAAATATGGCGCATCGCCGGGACCGGATACCTGTCCTGTACCCCGAAGAAGACGTCCGAAGACTGGCCTTCGAAGTGGTTTTACATGGAGGACGTTCCCCTTCCAGATCCTATTCGGATGGGTCTTCCCGAGTTCGGCAATGCCCCTTTGAAGAAATGCCGAAGCTGGCGCCCACGGAGCCTTCAGGAGGAAGATAATAGAGAAGTCCTTTACCTTATGGGCCGGATAAAAGTGCTGGCTCAATCAGGACTGACAATAATCGAGGTTATGTCAATATGTATAATGCGGGGGGTGCATCCACTTCAATATCGAGGGCACCCTATGTGGCGCTTTAACGGGGAAGATGATGCCACCCACTACGAGCGTAAGGGACCAGACTCAACTGCGGGATGGATTCTGTCCAATTTGTTCAAGGGAGAGGAAGAGGAGTTCATCCGTATTAAGCCACAGGATGGATTCTCCATGTACAACCCCCCAAGCTGGGTGAGCTGTCACTTTTTACTCCCAACCTCCCCGCATTCTTCGTCATAAATACTCACCTTGCGTTTCATGGCAGGAACTGCGAAAAGCTGTAAGGGAGGTCAACAGCCCACCTCCACAACCGGAGGACCCTGACCGGGCCCTCGATCCCGAACTCAAAGAGAATCCGGACATATTTGTGGAGCTGATTGACATGACATTCTATCAATTGAGCTGCGATGATGCCATGGTGGCCATCATAGCCGACCATCCTGGGCTACTCCCTGCATCGCATGTAAGAAAAACCGGAGCCCCAACTTCCGAGAAGGATCCCCTTTTATGCACTTCACCTACCGTACACATATGGTGTTTTACAGAGAAGGTCCTCAGGACGCCATGCCGAACCCACAGTGACTCGCCAACAAGGGACACCGAAGCCGGGTAGGCTGAAAAGGAAGGCGGTCAGGACCGAGACGCTGACGCAGAGGTATGGTATAGAACCTCGCTCCGTGGTTGTCGTCTTTTAAAATATAATAACGCCCATGTTTCCTAGTAGGAAAAATGCTCGCCGGACTATATTCGGGGAGGTTGCCGATCACGCCTCCACCAGTCGGGCTCCAAGGCCGGACATAGAGGCGGAGGCTAACACGAGGCGAACACCAGATGCTCCTCCTACAGAGGATGCTGATAGACTATCCGCTACAAATTCTGAAGTGGAGAGGGCCATGAATCACATGCGTTGTCGGGCCGTACTCCGTGACGCTTGTTTCTCCCAAGAGGCCTTCGATGCCTTCAACTTAGGAGACACGTACATCCGTGCTGCTCAAAACGGTCTTGCCGGAGCCACGGACCAGTATGTAAAGGATATACGGGTAAGAAAATGTGACGATTATATATATTAGTAGCCCCTGAGACTTGAAATAGCTGACACAACTGATTTAAGGATCATTATTTGTGCAGGTTCTTACAGAGAAGAATACCCAATTGTCTCAAGAGCTGGAAGAGTGCAAAGCCCAGCTACGGGCCGGGGTTGCTGCGTTGAAGGAGTCCAAGAAGGGCCCCTCTAGTAACACTTGTTTACATTCCAAAGAATGACAGGTACCAGATAGTATGCGGCATGCATGCAAATCTAACAATAGATGTTGCAGATGACTCCGGAGTGAATCCGGAGGCCGTGCCGGGTAATGCGCAACATGCTAATCGACAGCTAAATGCTGGCGAGCGCATGCTTACGTGGATCAGGCAGGAGAGAAATGATATCCAGGACGCCAATATACAGCTGGGCGTGGAACTGAAAGATGTCCGAGCCTAGCTTGCAGACTCCGTGAAGGAGAATAAGCGGCTTCGATGCGCCATTTTCAGTAAGTGCTTGAACGAACTTTTTGAAAGAGTTCGGCGAGGAAGCCAGCTAACAGAGTTATGTCTACAGGTATGCTAACGAGTCGTCTCACGGAGGAGATGCCCGGGTCTGCGGGTGATCTTCTACCAGAGCTCTCACAACTGCACGAACAAGTTCGGCAGGTGATGCAGGGTATTGCCCAAGCCTTGTGGCCATCCGCCTCCCCGCCAGGAGGCATGGGGGAGCTTATAAAGAAGCTCAAGGGAGCACGGCGGGGCTTCCGATTATGGAAGATATCAGCCTGCTGACAAGGTGCAAGGGAAGCCTGGGCCATGGTGAAGACGCGATATACCAAAACTGACCCAAACCACATGGCCGAGGTCGGACCCGTGGGGCCCGATGGGAAAGAGATCCCCGTCAGTTTGGTGTATGACCAAGTAGAATTAGCCGCAAAGTATTCCCAATAGGATTGTAGGCTAGACAGCCTGTTGGATGGTATAGAAGAAGAACTTAGTCAGTCTTAGTGACTGTGTACTTTAAGTGACATATATAATGTCCCTAGCTGGATTGTAAATCATTTGTCATGGCGAACCTTTTCGCTTCGACCTCTGGACCCGATAGTCCGGAGTGTATCCGAATACCTGCTCGGCTATGTAAAAACCGGGGTATGCATGGAAACCAGGCGTAGGGGTCATAAGTGCTTGAATAGACAAGTACCCAACTAGCTATTTTATATTACATGGATAGTAAGAAACATCTTCCAGGGAGAATAGTTCCGTTAAGGGTTCCTTTCCCTAGGTACGCATGCCCTAATGTCCATGTCTGAACTGCGAAAAGAGACGCAGGCTATAAACATCTGGGGGCATGTATCAAAATAAATAAAAGTCATATTTTGTTCACCGACCGAATATTCCCTTAAGAACGCTAGCTTTCGGCTTCACCCAGTCTGAGGTACACATCCGGCTGACCCGGCAGTAACAATAGGAGAGGTGCTCCCCTTATGACCTAGCCGAATTAACAGGAACGCAGGGCATAGATACAAGAGCCAGGCAACCCAGCTTGGCCAAAACTTAAGTCATATCGATGCATATAATGGCGAAAAGGTACATGCGGAAGAATAACACATGTGTGGGGCATAAAGCCCAGAAAAATAGTTATATTAAGCTTATGTATAAGAAGCCCCCAGGTATAAGGAGCACGGTTAGCGCATCAAGATTGTGTAGTCAAGACAGAAGTTAGCCTTTTAAGGCCTTGAGGAGAAGAAAAAAAAGACGAGAGAAAGAGAGAAAAGACAGATAACGAATATGCAAAAAATTGATGGGGGTAAGGAGACGAACATAGAGTCCGGCATGAGGCGTAGAATCTTCGGAGTCTGGTTGCGTTCCATGGGTTTGGCTCGAGTCGATTGTCCGATGCATCCCGCAGACGGTACGCTCCACCGGTCAGAACCTGGTTAATAATGATGGGACCTTCCCATTTGGGCTTGAGCTTGTTCTTTTTCTTCTCCGGCAGGCGTAGAACTAGTTCGCCAATGTTATAGGTTTTCGCCCGTACTTCTCTACTTTGCTACCTTCAAGCCTGTTGCTGATAGAATGCGGAACGGGCTTTTGCCACGTCGCGCTCCTCCTCCAGGGAGTCCAAACTGTCTTGCCGATCGAGCTCAGCCTCTTTTTCTTTGTACATGCGCACTCGAGGTGAGTCATGAATTATGTCGCAAGGCAGAACCGCCTCTGCGCCGTACACCATAAAAAACGGTGTGTATCCGGTAGTGCGATTCGGCGTGGTCCGCAGCCCCCATAGTACGGAGTCGAGCTCCTCTACCCAGTGCGTGTTTGATTCCTTTAAGGACCGCACTAATCTGGGTTTGATGCCGCTCATGATAAGACCATTTGCTTGCTCGACTTGACCGTTAGCTTGCGGGTGATAGACAGAAGCATAATCGAGCTTGATGCCCATGTTGCTGCACCAAAGTTTTACCTCGTCGGCTGTAAAGTTCGTGCCGTTGTCAGTGATGATGCTGTGGGGGACGCCATAACGGTGTACAACCCCAGATATGAAGTCTAGCACCGGTCCGGATTCAGCCGTTTTAACGGGTTTGGCTTCTATCCATTTGGTGAATTTATCCACCATGACCAGTAAGTATTTTTTTCTTATGGGCTCCCCCTTTGAGGGGTCCGACCATATCAAGCCCCCAGACCGCAAAGGGCCAAGTAATGGGGATTGTTTGGAGAGCGATAGGTGGCATACGGCTTTGATTTGCAAAAAGCTGGCAACCGACGCAAAGTTGGACCAGATCCTGTGCATCTGCTCGGGCCGTCGGCCAATAGAAACCTGTACAGAGGCCTTGCTTACAAGGGCCCGGGCTGCGGTGTGCTAGCCACCAAGTCCAGCATGGATTTCTGCCAAAAGCTTCTGCCCTTCCTCTTCGGAGATGCACCTTTGAAGGACTCCGGTAGTGCTTTTCTTATAAAGCTCTCCCTCATGGACCTTGTAGGCTTTAGATCGCCGCACTATGCAGCGTGCCTCATTTTGGTCCTCGGGTAGTTCCACCCTGGTTAGGTAGGCCAGGAATGGTTCTGTCCACGGGGCGATGACGGCCATGATCACGTGGGTTGAAGGTGTTGTTTCGATGGCGGAGCCTCCAATTGTGTTAGAGTGTTCGGTATCTGGTGTTGTGGCCGGGTCCGACTATTGTTACCGGTGTTCCCTTCCCATACCACGGATGGGTTAAACAACCTTTCCAAGAAGATGTTAGGTGGGACAGGGTCGCGCTTAGAGCCGATACGGGCGAGGATATCCGCCGCTTTGTTGTTTTCCTGAGCCACATGGTAGAATTCAAGCCCCTCGAACCGAGCTGACATTTTGAGGACGGTGTTGCGATATGCCGCCATTTTCGGATCCTTGGCATCAAAGTCTCCATTTATTTGAGATATTGTGAGGTTCGAGTCCTCACGCACCTCCAGGCATTGAATGCCCATGGAAACTGCCATTCGGAGACCATGTAATAGGGCCTCGTATTTGGCTGCGCTGTTGGAGTCTGTGTATGGTATTTGGAGTACGTATTGGACTGTGTCTCCAGTGGGGGACGTCAGGACGACGCCAGCCCCCAGAACAACCGGCATTTTAGAGCCGTCAAAGTGCATGATCCAATTGGAGTACGCGCCGTACTCTTTAGGGAGTTCGGCTTCTGTCCACTTGGTGACGAAATCGGCCAGTACTTGCGACTTAATGGCTCGCCGTGGTCTATATGTTATGTCGAACGGGAGGAGTTCGATAGCCCATTTGGCAATCTGGACCGTGGCATCACGGTTGTTTATTATGTCGTTGAGTGGTACTTCTGAGGCCACCATAATCGAGCACTCTTAAAAGTAGTGTCGTAATTTCCAGGATGCCATGAGTACCGCGTATGCTATCTTTTGATAATGTGGGTACCGTGATTTGCATGGAGTGAGGACAGTGGATACATAATACACCGGCTTTTGAAGTGGGAATTTATGTCCGTCCGTCTCTCGTTCGATGACGAGCACTGCGCTTACAACCTGGTGAGTTGCCGCTATATATAACAGCATTGGTTCGCCGACATTTGGTGCGGCCTAGATTGGGTTGGTGGCCAGGATGGCCTTTATTTCTTCCAATCCGGCTGTGGTTGCGTCCATCCACTCGAAGTGTTCTGTGAGCCAAAGAGGGCGATAAAGGGGGAGTGCCTTTTCTACTAATCGGGAGATAAAGCGGCTTAAGGCCGCCACACATCCAGTTAACTTCTGGATTTGCTTGAGGTCAGTTGGGATAGCCAACTGCGACAAAGCTCGGATTTTAGCCGGATTTGCTTCAATTCCTCTACTGGAGACGATGAAGCCCAGGAGCTTTCCGACGGGCACGTGATGACCCACAAGTATAGGGGATCTATCGTAGTACTTTCGATAAGTAAGAGTGTCGAACCCAACGAGGAGCAGAAGGAAATGATAAACGGTTTTCAGCAAGGTATTCTTTGCAAGTACTGAAATAAGTGGTAACAGATAGTTTTGTGATAAGATAATTTATAACGAGCAACAAGTAACAAAAGTAAATAAAGTTCAGCAAGGTGGCCCAATCCTTTTTGTAGCAGAGGACAAGCCTGGACAAACTCTTATATAAGGAAAAGCGCTCCTGAGGACACATGGGAATATCGTCAAGCTAGTTTTCATCATGTTCATATGATTTGCGTTCGGTACTTTGATAATTTGACATGTGGGTGGACCGGTGATTGGGTGCTATTCTTACTTGAACAAGCATCCCACTTATGATTAACCTCTATTGCAAGCATCCGCAACTACAACAAAAGTATTAAGGTAAACCTAACCATAGCATGAAACATATGGATCCAAATTAGCCCCTTATGAAGCAACACATAAACTAGGGTTTAAGCTTGTGTCACTCTAGCAACCCATAATCTACTTATTACTTCCCAATGCCTTCCTTTAGGCCCAAATAATGGTGAAGTGTTATGTAGTCGACGTTCACATAACACCACTAGAGGCTAGACAACATGCATCTCATCAAAATATCGAACGAATACCAAATTGACATGACTACTAGTAGCAAGACTTCTCCCTTGTCCTCAGGAACAAACGTAACTACTCACAAAGCATAAACATGTTCATAATCAGAGGGGTATTAATATGCATAAAGGATCTGAACATATGATCTTCCACCAATTAAACCAACTAGCATCAACTACAAGGAGTAATTAACACTACTAGCAACCTACTAGCACCAATCCCGGACTTGGAGACAAGAATTGGATACAAGAGATGAACTAGGGTTTTGAGATGAGATGGTGCTGATGAATATGTTGATGGAGATTGCCCTCTCCCGATGAGAGGAGCGTTGGTGATGACGATGGCGATGATTTCCCCCTCCGGGAGGGAAGTTTCCCCGGCAGAACAGCTCTGCCGGAGCTCTAGACTGGATCCGCCAAGGTTCCGCCTCGTGGCGGCGAAGTTTCGTCCTGAAAGGTTGCTTCCTATTTTTTCTCGACGAAAGACTTCATATAGGAGAAGATGGTCATCGGAGAGCCACCAGGGGGCCCACGAGGTAGGGGGCACGCCCTAGGGGGGGCCCACCCTCGTGAGCAGGGTGTGCCCCCTGGTCTTCATCTTTGGCGAGGATTTTTCATTATTTATTATTTGGTATTCCGTGGAGTTTCAGGACTTTTGGAGTTGTGCAGAATAGGTCTCTAATATTTGCTCCTTTTCCAGCCCAGAATTCCAGCTGCCGGCATTCTCCCTCCTTATGTAAACCTTGTAAAATAAGAGAGAATAGCCATAAGTATTGTGACATAATGTGAAATAACAACCCATAATGCAATAAATATCAATATAAAAGCATGATGCAAAATGGACGTATCAGCATGTCGAAAACACATTTTCCGGATTGAGCTTAATGTCGTATGTTCGGAGATTGTCGAACATGAGCCTCAAGTCGTCTATTAAGGAGTCGACGTGTGTGGTTTTAACGACCACATCGTCTACGTATGCCTCCACAGTTTTGCCAATCTGCTTTTCCAGACATGTCTGAATCATGTGTTGATACGTTGAGCCAGCGTTTTTGAGCCCGAAGGGCATTGTGTTAAAACAGAAGGGGCCGTATGGAGTGATAAATGCCGTTGCGGCTTGATCGGACTCTGCCATCTTAATTTGGTGGTAACCGGAGTATGCGTCGAGGAAGCACAATGAGTCGTGTCCTGCGGTGGCATCGATAATTTGATTGATGCGAGGGAGGGGGAAGGGATCCTTTGGGCAAGCCTTATTATGGTCCTTGAAGTCGACGCATAGGTGCCAGGATTTGTCCTTCTTTGGTACCATCGCCAGGTTTGCTAGCTAGTCTGGATGTTTTATTTCTTTAATGAATCCGGCCTCCAGTAACTTGGCTAGCTCCTCTCCCATGGTTTGTTGCTTAGGTTCAGAGAAACGCCGAATAGTCTGTTTGACCGACTTGAATCCCTTTAGAATGTTAAGGCTATGCTTCGCCGCCCTTTGGTCAACAGGCTTCAGGTCGGCGGTCATCCTCTCCAACGCCTATGCCGCCCGAGGGTTGGTGAGCTTCGCTTGAGACCACCCGTCATGGGACAGGGGCATCTCCGTCGGCAGCACTAGCCGAGGGTGGGAGCACTTGGCATCCATCAGGACCCACTTGCTCCTGAAGCCTTCGGCCTTCTTCCCGGCCTTCGAGATCACGTTGGTCTTGTTGGCCGCGACGAAGTTGACGCACCCCGAGTTGTAGCCCTCCTTGGTCCGGAGGAAGAAGAAGTGGCGCAGCAGTGCCACGGACGACATCACTCCAACATACGTCTTGCAGTAGAAAGCGAAGATCGACAGGAGGAGGATGGAGTTGGGATGAAGATGGAGGTCATGAATCTTGTAATGGCTGAGGACGGAGTAGAAGAAGTCGGAGAAGGGGGGAACCAACCCGGTGACGATGCTGCTCATGAAGAAGAGGTAGAAGGTGCTTCCTGAGGCCTCCGGCTCGGCGGAGCCAGCCCGGAGCACATTCTTCCTCTTCTCATCACCCTTCGCCGTCATCAGGAGCACGGCGGCAAGGTTCTTCTCCGAAACGCTTGGCGCATCGAGCGCAGGCTCGTACTAGGATGGCGGAGGAGCGGCCCGAGCTTTTTTGGCCGCCATTGGCGGTAGGCTTGAAGGAGGATCTAGGCGGATCTGGAGTCTCTGGAAGCGAAGAGCAAGAAGGGGATCCGAAGCAAGACGAATGAATGCAATTAAGGCAAATGTAGCCTGCGCCAGCCTTTTGTCAGTCGGGCAGTTGCCGAGGTAGCATGGGGAAGCTGAGACACCCACGTCCCATCAAATGCCACGCGTCAACCGAGGCCGCGGGTTGTTGGGGCCCGCGGTGCTCCGCACTTGCCCCTTGGCTTCGCCTCAAAGCCAAGTCCGAGTGCGCCTTGGGCCCGGGGGCTACTATTGGCGTCCTGGGAACGGGGGTCCCTAGACTTGCCTGCCAGCGGCCCACAGCATGGCTCCACCAGCGGCCTGGTACGACCCATCTTCACCAGCAAACACTCAAGACCCTCGCAAGGGGCCAAGCCTCATGAGGCGGATGACGCAAGACCTCCTCGGGGGGCGGCCTCACCAGGCTGGCTCGAGAGGGGTGGAGAGATCAAGGCAAGGGGCACCTTGCGAGGTTCCTGTGACGCAATCCATGACGACCAAGGCTAGGCTGGCGACAGACGTCCACCAGCATGTGTAGTGTACTCGTTTCCTCTTTGGTGCTAAAGGGGCATGCATAGGCGAGGAGTCCAGGGGCATGAGGCAAAGGTTTCCATATCGGTGCAACAAGATCAAGACCAGCAAGATGGTAGGATAGAG
The DNA here is from genome assembly GCA_034509565.1 of Triticum monococcum. Taxonomy (NCBI): domain Eukaryota; kingdom Viridiplantae; phylum Streptophyta; class Magnoliopsida; order Poales; family Poaceae; genus Triticum; species Triticum monococcum. The sequence continues at coordinate 144,194,907 of CM067846.1, read as the reverse complement.
GTCATCGTGGAGCCTAGGACGGTGGCACCACTAGAGCCTTTGGCAGGCGAAGACCACCTTTAGTCAGGATAACTTGTACTGGTTGTCTCCCTTCAAATTTGGCCATTGTTGGATCCCTTCCTTCCTACATTTGGGAAGAGGACCAGGGCCTCTATAAATAGGACTAGCCACCACAGTAGGGGGCAACTCATCTTGGATTGGATCCATTCCATCCTCGCACACTCAAGCTCACTGAGCCAAAAGAATTCTCTCCTCAGGAGGCTGTTCTTCCCTTGTAATAGTTCATCCTCAGCCTCCAAGGCAATCCACCACACCACACTGGAGCAGGGTATTACACCACATCGGTGGCCCGAACCAGTATAAATTCTGTGTCCCTTGTTCTTTGAGTTCGATGTGCTAAACCTTGGGATCGCGGTGAGTGGGTGAGCTAGGGAAGGGAGAGTTCTTCGTGCGCACCCCAGTGTTCGAACCTTAAGGGCTTTGCCGGAACCTGAAATCCGACAGATCGAGATTAGGATTTGTCACTCCGATTGTCGAAGAGGTATCTCTGGGCCCTCTCGGTAATGCACATCACTATAAGCCTTGCAAGCAATGTGACTAATGAGTTAGTTGTGGGATGATGCATTACAGAACGAGTAAAGAGACTTGCCAGTAATGAGATTGAACTAGGTATTGAGATACCGACGATCGAATCTCGGGCAAGTAACATACCGATGACAAAGGGAACAACGTATGTTGTTATGCGGTTTGACTGATAAAGATCTTCATAGAATATGTGGGAGCCAATATGAACATCCAGGTTCTGCTATTGGTTGTTGACCGGAGATGAGTCTTGGTCATGTCTACATAGTTCTCGAACCTGTAGGGTCCGCACGCTTAACGTTCGGTGACGATCGGTATCATGAGTTTATGTGTTTTGATGAACCAAATGTTGTTCGGAGTCCCGGATATGATCACGGGCATGACAAGGAGTCTCGAAATGGTCGATACATAAAGATCGATATATTGGAAGCCTATGTTTGGACATTGGAATTGTTTCGAGTGAGTTCGGACATATACCGGAGTACCGGGGGTTACCGGAACCCCCCGGGGAGTATATGGGACCTAATGGGCCTTAGTGGAGAGAGAGGGGCAGGCCGCGCGCCCCCTCCCCCTCTGGTCCGAATTGGACTAGGAAGGGGGGGGGGCGTCCCCTTTCCTTCCTCCCTCTCCCCCTTCTCTCCTAGTCTGACTAGGGAAGGGGGGGGGGGATCCTACTCCCGGTGGGAGTAGGACTCCTCGAGGGCGCGCCATAGAGGGCCGGCCCTACCCCTCCTCCACTCCTTTATATACGGGGGAGGGGGCACCCCATAGAGACACAAGTTGATCATTGATCTCTTAGCCGTGTGCGATGCCCCCTCCACCATAATCCACCTCGGTCATATCGTTGTAATGCTTAAGCAAAGCCCTGTGCCGGTAGCTTCATCATCACCGTCATCACGTCGTCGTGCTGACGAAGCTCTCCCTCGACACTTAGCTGGATCGGGAGTTCGTGGGACATCACCGAGCCGAATGTGTGCAGATCATGGAGGTGCCGTACTTCCGGTACTAGGATCGGTCGAATCATGAAGACGTATGACTATATCAACCGCATTGTCATAAAGCTTCCGCTTACGGTCTACGAGGGTACATGGACTACACTCTCCCCTCTCGTTGCTATGCATCACCATGATAGATCGCACGTGTGCGTAGGATTTTTTTTGAAATTACTTCATTCCCCAACACCGTCACCGCCGTAGCTATCTTCCTCCGCCAAGTTAGGGCGTGGAAGACCTGGACAGACGAACTTCTAAATCTACACCTCTCAGTTCGTCGTGTTCTTCATCAAGGGTAACTAAAAGTCACTTTTACTGCCCTTATTGATTCTTATGATTTCTACAAAATCTTCAAAGGATGTTTATTCTTCAATCTTCACACTCTAAACACCTCACACACACATCTGTTCTTGATATGTTTCTCTAAGCAACATTTTTCTTCAAGATTCCTCAATTGTGTGGATTTTCAATCTATACAACTCTGGAACCTAAGTCAAAGAACGCTTAGTGAAATTCCTCAAGACACATCTGGTCAAATTCCTCAACTTGTTCCTGTTTGCAAAAACTTCTGAGAACGCATATGTCCTCTCCAAATTCTTCGCACCTACACTCTGTTCACAGGTACACATGTCCACTGCTGAATCACTATGTTCTCATCAACTTAACTCATTTGCAGCATTCCTTGAAGAAAAGTTGCATGCCACTTCTGAGAATTCTATTGTTTAGATTCCTGAGATGAAGAAAAGGGCTAACGATAAGAAACCTCAGAAGGGAGAGAAGAAACCTGAAGTCAACACGGTGTTTGAGATTCCTGATGAAATATATGCAGGGCACTGCACTCCTCCTCATGAAACGAAGAATGAGGGCAAAGTACGCATTCAGAAGATAGAGAGGAGATGGGCTAGAGAATGGAGGGAATATTGCTATGTCACTCCAAAGTACATGAAGAAATTCGCTATACACCCTCCATGCCCAAGACCTCCACTGGCACCTGGCCAAGAAGCTAATCTCTCAAGCATCAGACGTGGTGAGGAATTTCCCGCTGAATGGGCCAAGCGTCAAGCTAAACTGGCCAAAATGGCAAAAGAGGCAGTGAAGAAATTCATTGAAGATTCTGCTGCTGCCACTACTAAGGCCTCTGCTAGCAAGCCTAAGAAGGCTATGCCCAAGAAGCCCGCACACAAGCCCAGCGTTTCTGCTTCAATGCCCTCACGACCAAGCTCCTCAGCAATGCCCTGACGGCCCAGTTCTGCAAAGCCCTCGCAACAAATTCCTCAAGCTGCTCCAGCTCCTTCAGAGTCCTCAGCTCCTTTGACAAAGTCCTCAGCACCTGTGCATCTTGCCTCGTGTCAAAGGACCACAGGCAAATCAATTGCCTCAGGAGCCTCTGCTAGTTCTTCAGCTCCTCCGCATTCCTCAACAGGCCCCACCCGCTGAAGACCAAGGCCACTGCTGGACGAGGCACTGGACCAAGTCCTCACAAAAAGCATGCCGCTTTCCATGTACCGTCTAGTGATGACGAAGCTGATGATGAGGAACTTGCCGAAATCATCAGAGATAGACAGCAGAGGGCCACTAGAGCCAAAAGTAGTGAAGTTCCTATTCTGCTGGATCCATAGCTTATCCTTGAGTACATCAATCTCTGGCACAAGGACCCCAACACACCTGTGCCCGACTTCAAGTTCACCCCTGGCCAAAGTCACATGCTGACCTCCTTCATTGGCGAAGAAAAGTGGAAATTTGAGAAGGCTAGGCAGTTGAAGAAAGCTCAATACAAGAAAGAGCGCTTTCTGAAGAAGAATGTTGTCAACATGACAACTGATGAACTTGTTGCTATTCAAACTGAGATCAAATGACTCAGTGATGAATTCAATGTCTACCGCACCGATTGGCTTAGAGCCAAAGTCAGATTTGTGAAGTTGGCTGAGAAATTCACGTCAACTGAATCACCTTAGGGTGAAGCATCTGCTCAGCCCACTGAAGAACATGCCAGCACTGCTGATGAAACTGCTAGTACCAGGGCTGACGAAGCTATTCTAGCCGCTGATGAAATTACCAGGGCAACCACTAGTGTTGCACCTGAGGAATAATCCAGGCCAGCTGAGCCATCAACCACTAAGCCTGAAGAAACTGAACCAACTAGGCCAACTGCATCAGTTGCGCCTGAGGTAAATGTACCAATTTCCTCTGCTCCTCCTACACCAACACCAAGTCCAGTTCTTCCTTTTGCATTAGTAGCGAAGAACCAAGGTTGTGGAGCGAGAAGCAGTGAAGAAAAGGAAAGCATCTGCTTCATCAGATTGTTCAACCCCGAAGAAGATGAAGACTTGAACCAGCTCATTTGAGAATCCTATTGATGCTATTCCTGTTTCGAGCATGCCATCAAAGGAACTCGTTCCTGTTGGTGAAGATTATGAGATCCCAAGCGGATCTGATGAAGATGTTCCTTCTGCTGCTTCTTCAGAGCAGTTGGACAAAGAAATTGAAGTGGATAATATCCCTTCAACCCCAGTCATCTCATTGCCTATGCCTTAGTTCACAGCTGAAGAGGCAGGCATTGTAGAATTGAATGAAGAAGACGAGGACGTGGACATTGGGAGCACCACTCCAGTGATGAATGATGACTTTTGGGAAAGTCAACACCCCAACTCTCCCATGTTCATGCCACTGCAACAAATTTCTCAGTCCGCAGTGCACACTGAAGTTCAAATGGGTTCTGAAGAACATCACTCCATTCCTTCCATTCCTGAAGAAATTCCAGCCACTAGTGCTAACGTTAATATTGATGAAGAATTGAAGACCCAGGTTGCTACTAAAAGCAGAACTGAAATTCCTCAGCCTGTCGTTCCTGAGAATGTGATTCCTGAGGTTGTGATGACTTTGACTGACACTCCTCAACCCAAGCCGAAGAATCCCCTCTCCAAGAAGCAGAACTTCAAGGCTGATGATTTCTTCCATGAGCATGTATTCTTCACAGATTACAATCCTTATGACTCTGCTCGTCTGCGAAGGAAGCGTTTCTGGACCGCAAGCCAAGTAAACTTCTATTCTTCACTGCTTTTCGATAAGGACAAAGTATTTGAGCATATTCCTCATGTGGACATGGAATCACTGCCTTGCTTCACACTAGTCCTCAATGTGCTTCGTGAAGCTGGGCTGCTAAACTTCTGCACCGACATTGTAGATTGGAATGAAGAGCTAATTCTTCAGTTCTATGCGATGCTGCACATCACAGGAAATGCCGAAGATGTGAATTCTTGGGTGTTGGACTGGATGACAGAAAACACTCACTTCAAAGCACCAGCCTCTGAATTGCTTCATGCCCTGCCTGTCAGTCCTCCCCTTGAAGGTGCATGATGTATATATCATGAACCTGAACTTTCAGACCATTACATGCAAGTCCTGATGAAACTGCTGAAGCCTGGTCAAGCCCCAAGGACCAAATTCCTCGTGAAGGAATTGCTGTATGTGCCACAGACTGCCTATCACATTCTGACCAAGACGTTGAGTCCAATCAAAGGCCACGACTCAAATGAAGAAGAGGTCATTGGCATCATGAAGAATTTGCTTTTCAACATCATCCATGGAGTTCCAATCAACTATCATGATTTCTTCATGAGAACTCTAGCAAATGTTGCATTGCCGCCTTTTGAGTTGAAGCCTTATGCTCCTTGGACTATGAGATTCCTCAGAACAAGGTCTTCAATCAATTTCAAGGCTGACTTTCCAAATCATCTCAGCTACTTGCCCCCAATAGAAATCCTCAAGAAGACATTTTCCTCAGCTGACGAGAAGGGCAAGGCACCTGCTGTTATTGATGAAGGCGTTCGTCCATTGGATGGTCAGTTCTGCAAAGCTGCATCTTACTCCACCAATGATGACTCTGCCACTCATGACTCTGCCGCCAAAGCCTCAAAGCAAAATCCTCAAGGCACAACTCCAAGGGTGATGACTGATCATGAGCTTCTCCTCAGTCTTCACCAGAAGGTCGATCGCAACCATAAGTGGGTAAAAAGACAGCTTGGTTCAATTCTTCAGAACATGACCATCACTTAGAATTCACTGAAGAAGAACCATTACTATCTGCATGAAGTATTTGATCGCACCTGGGCTGTTCTATCTCATCTCTACGGTGAAGAAGATATGAAACAGATGGGTTTCAAGCAGGACTTTGACTAGTCTCAACCACCTTCGAAGAAATTCAAGAAGGTCAAAGTTCCTCACTTGGTGGCCAGCTCTTATTCTTCATCGCGCGAGACTGATGAGCATGAATATTTGAACGACATTGCAGTAGGCCCTAGTTCAACAACCGACCCCAACAACGCTGGCACTCCTCCATCGACTTCATGATGATATTCTTCAGGGGCGTTAGTCTTCACTTTTCGTCCCTTTTGGTCATTCGATGACAAAGGGGGAGAAATTTGAGTTAGCCTTCAAACGGGTCTATATGTGGGCATTTTTTTGCTAAGTTACAACTCTCGTTCTTTCGAAAACTTTGTTGGATCGAGTTGTAATCTTAAACACGATGGTGGTCTGATACTCTTGCTATGTTCTTCTGCATGCTATTCACTCACATATGTTATGCACGCATGCTGAATTATATCAGTCACCATATTTCATCATGCATTTTAAATTCTTCATATCATATGTTAAATGCGTGTATGAATTACAAGATATAGGGGGAGATCTCCATGATTCTACTCTTTAAGTATGCATTGCTTCAAAAGCAAATCCCTCACTATGCACATCTTCAGGGGGAGTTCCTCTATATCTTGCAATCAAATTCCTCAATATCAGTATTTAAACTTCATATGTTTATCCCCGTTGAAAACTTAACCTATATTGTCATCAATCACCAAAAAGGGGGAGATTGTAAGTGCATCTAGTGCCCCTTAGTGATTTTGGTGTATTGAAGACTTATAGGTTAAGGGACTAATATGTTTATGAGTGTACACATGTCTATAAGTCTATGAGGAGTTTGATATTTACAAAGAAAGTTGACCCCTAAAAATGAATGTCTTCGACTGAAGACTTTCTGAAGACTTTGAAAGTGAAGAAATTGCTGTGACCCTGAAGACTTGGTATTCATGCGAGGAACATGAAGCATGAATACTTTTGTTTTCGTAGTTTCATTTTCTCCTTATTGAGTCGTAGGAAACACCGTACTGTTAAAGGGGGTCTGTCGGTGTCAAACCGGCGGATCTCGGGTAGGGGGTCCCGAACTGTGCGTCTAAGGCGGATGGTAACAGGAGGCGGGGGACATGATGTTTACCCAGGTTCGGGCCCTCTTGATGGAGGTAATACCCTACGTCCTGCTTGATTGATCTTGATGATATGAGTATTACAAGAGTTGATCTACCACGAGATCATAGAGGCTAAACCCTAGAAGCTAGCCTATGGTATGATTGCTGTTGTCCTACGGACTAAACCCTCCGGTTTATATAGACACTAGAGGGGGCTAGGGTTACACAGGGTCGGTTACAAGGAAGGAGATCTACATATCTGTATTGCCAAGCTTGCCTTCCACACCAAGGAGAGTCCCATCCGGACACGAGATGAAGTCTTCAATCTTGTATCTTCATAGGTCAACAGTCCGGCCAAAGGATATAGTCCGGCTGTCCGGAGACCCCCTAATCCAGGCTTCAATGACTATGAGTCCGGCGTGCAGATTGTCTTCGGCATTGCAAGGCGGGTTCTTCTCCAAATTCTGAATATCTGCTAAGTAGTGTTCGGCTCCCCATAAATGTTGCACTTCTTGACTTCCGTGCCCAATAAGGGCTATCCTCCACGTGTCGAGCGAATGCGAGGAGCCAAAGCATTTTTACATTTGCCACCCTAGCCATGTAAGTAAACTGTCTATTAAAGAGATGGGGATTCTTACATCCAGACCACACCATCCTCCCACGATGAGTATCCATCGGAGCGCGCTCGGAAAAATCCATTACAACATGGCCAACCATCGCAGCTCCTCCTCCCGCTCCCGTAGCCCTAAGCCCGGTGATTGGGAGAAGTGTTCCGTCCCGCACAACCAATTATTAGAGTTACAGACCCAGTGATTTCTCCCTCCAGCGTATATGGTCCCCGTTCGAGCTGGGCTTGCCACCTATAATGGCGGGGAGCAAGCAGAGAGCTTCCCCAATCCCTCCAAGGGGGAGCGGGTATGCCTCGTCCCTTATTTACTAAGGGGACTTGGATTTCCAATCCATTCGTTCCTCCGTGGGCTCCTGGAGTTTTATGGCCTTCAGTTGTATAATTTCACCCCCGCTTCCATATTACATATTGCTGGTTATGTTTCCCTTTGTGAGCTGTTTCTAGGCTGTGAAGCTCATTTTCGAGCTATGGAAGAGGCTATTATGCCTTGTGCCCCATACATAGAAGGGGTCAATATATCAAGTGGGCGAAGCCGAAATATGGCGCATCGCCGGGACCGGATACCTGTCCTGTACCCCGAAGAAGACGTCCGAAGACTGGCCTTCGAAGTGGTTTTACATGGAGGACGTTCCCCTTCCAGATCCTATTCGGATGGGTCTTCCCGAGTTCGGCAATGCCCCTTTGAAGAAATGCCGAAGCTGGCGCCCACGGAGCCTTCAGGAGGAAGATAACAGAGAAGTCCTTTACCTTATGGGCCGGATAAAAGTGCTGGCTCAATCAGGACTGACAATAATCGAGGTTATGTCAATATGTATAATGCGGGGGGTGCATCCACTTCAATATCGAGGGCACCCTATGTGGCGCTTTAACGGGGAAGATGATGCCACCCACTACGAGCGTAAGGGACCAGACTCAACTGCGGGATGGATTCTGTCCAATTTGTTCAAGGGAGAGGAAGAGGAGTTCATCCGTATTAAGCCACGGGATGGATTCTCCATGTACAACCCCCCAAGCTGGGTGAGCTGTCACTTTTTACTCCCAACCTCCCCGCATTCTTCGTCATAAATACTCACCTTGCGTTTCATGGCAGGAACTGCGAAAAGCTGTAAGGGAGGTCAACAGCCCACCTCCACAACCGGAGGACCCTGACCGGGCCCTCGATCCCGAACTCAAAGAGAATCCGGACATATTTGTGGAGCTGATTGACAGGACATTCTGTCAATTGAGCTGCGATGATGCCATGGTGGCCATCATAGCCGACCATCCTGGGCTACTCCCTGCATCGCATGTAAGAAAAACCGGAGCCCCAACTTCCGAGAAGGATCCCCTTTTATGCACTTCACCTACCGTACACATATGGTGTTTTACAGAGAAGGTCCTCAGGACGCCATGCCGAACCCACAGTGACTCGCCAACAAGGGACACCGAAGCCGGGTAGGCTGAAAAGGAAGGCGGTCAGGACCGAGACGCTGACGCAGAGGTATGGTATAGAACCTCGCTCCGTGGTTGTCGTCTTTTAAAATATAATAACGTCCATGTTTCCTAGTAGGAAAAATGCTCGCCGGACTATATTCGGGGAGGTTGCCGATCACGCCTCCACCAGTCGGGCTCCAAGGCCGGACATAGAGGCGGAGGCTAACACGAGGCGAACACCAGATGCTCCTCCTACAGAGGATGCTGATAGACTATCGGCTACAAATTCCGAAGTGGAGAGGGCCATGAATCACATGCGTTGTCGGGCCGTACTCCGTGACGCTTGTTTCTCCCAAGAGGCCTTCGATGCCTTCAACTTAGGAGACACGTACATCCGTGCTGCTCAAAACGGTCTTGCCGGAGCCACGGACCAGTATGTAAAGGATATACGGGTAAGAAAATGTGACGATTATATATATTAGTAGCCCCTGAGACTTGAAATAGCTGACACAACTGATTTAAGGATCATTATTTGTGCAGGTTCTTACAGAGAAGAATACCCAATTGTCTCAAGAGCTGGAAGAGTGCAAAGCCCAGCTACGGGCCGGGGTTGCTGCGTTGAAGGAGTCCGAGAAGGGCCCCTCTGGTAACACTTGTTTACATTGCAAAGAATGACAGGTACCAGATAGTATGCGGCATGCATGCAAATCTAACAATAGATGTTGCAGATGACTCCGGAGTGAATCCGGAGGCCGTGCCGGGTAATGCGCAACATGCTAATCGACAGCTAAATGCTGGCGAGTGCATGCTTACGTGGATCAGGCAGGAGAGAAATGATATCCAGGACGCCAATATACAGCTGGGCGTGGAACTGAAAGATGTCCGAGCCTAGCTTGCAGACTCCGTGAAGGAGAATAAGCGGCTTCGATGCGCCATTTTCAGTAAGTGCTTGAACGAACTTTTTGAAAGAGTTCGGCGAGGAAGCCAGCTAACAGAGTTATGTCTACAGGTATGCTAACGAGTCGTCTCGCGGAGGAGATGCCCGGGTCTGCGGGTGATCTTCTACCAGAGCTCTCACAACTGCACGAACAAGTTCGGCAGGTGATGCAGGGTATTGCCCAAGCCTTGTGGCCATCCGCCTCCCCGCCAGGAGGCATGGGGGAGCTTATAAAGAAGCTCAAGGGAGCACGGCGGGGCTTCCGATTATGGAAGATATCAGCCTGCTGACAAGGTGCAAGGGAAGCCTGGGCCATGGTGAAGACGCGATATACCAAAACTGACCCAAACCACATGGCCGAGGTCGGACCCGTGGGGCCCGATGGGAAAGAGATCCCCGTCAGTTTGGTGTATGACCAAGTAGAATTAGCCGCAAAGTATTCCCAATAGGATTGTAGGCTAGACAGCCTGTTGGATGGTATAGAAGAAGAACTTAGTCAGTCTTAGTGACTGTGTACTTTAAGTGACATATATAATGTCCCTAGCTGGATTGTAAATCATTTGTCATGGCGAACCTTTTCGCTTCGACCTCTGGACCCGATAGTCCGGAGTGTATCCGAATACCTGCTCGGCTATGTAAAAACCGGGGTATGCATGGAAACCAGGCGTAGGGGTCATAAGTGCTTGAATAGACAAGTACCCAACTAGCTATTTTATATTACATGGATAGTAAGAAATATCTTCCAGGGAGAATAGTTCCGTTAAGGGTTCCTTTCCCTAGGTACGCATGCCCTAATGTCCATGTCTGAACTGCGAAAAGAGACACAGGCTATAAACATCTGGGGGCATGTATCAAAATAAATAAAAGTCATATTTTGTTCACCGACCGAATATTCCCTTAAGAACGCTAGCTTTCGGCTTCACCCAGTCTGAGGTACACATCCGGCTGACCCGGCAGTAACAATAGGAGAGGTGCTCCCCTTATGACCTAGCCGAATTAACAGGAACGCAGGGCATAGATACAAGAGCCAGGCAACCCAGCTTGGCCAAAACATAAGTCATATCGATGCATATAATGGCGAAAAGGTACATGCGGAAGAATAACACATGTGTGGGGCATAAAGCCCAGAAAAATAGTTATATTAAGCTTATGTATAAGAAGCCCCCAGGTATAAGGAGCACGGTTAGCGCATCAAGATTGTGTAGTCAAGACAGAAGTTAGCCTTTTAAGGCCTTGAGGAGAAGAAAAAAAAGACGAGAGAAAGAGAGAAAAGACAGATAACGAATATGCAAAAAATTGATGGGGGTAAGGAGACGAACATAGAGTCCGGCATGAGGCGTAGAATCTTCGGAGTCTGGTTGCGTTCCATGGGTTTGGCTCGAGTCGATTGTCCGATGCATCCCGCAGACGGTACGCTCCACCGGTCAGAAACTGGTTAATAATGATGGGACCTTCCCATTTGGGCTTGAGCTTGTTCTTTTTCTTCTCCGGCAGGCGTAGAACTAGTTCGCCAATGTTATAGGTTTTCGCCCGTACTTCTCTGCTTTGATACCTTCAAGCCTGTTGCTGATAGAATGCGGAACGGGCTTTTGCCACGTCGCGCTCCTCCTCCAGGGAGTCCAAACTGTCTTGCCGATCGAGCTCAGCCTCTTTTTCTTTGTACATGCGCACTCGAGGTGAGTCATGAATTATGTCGCAAGGCAGAACCGCCTCTGCGCCGTACACCATAAAAAACGGTGTGTATCCGGTAGTGCGATTCGGCGTGGTCCGCAGCCCCCATAGTACGGAGTCGAGCTCCTCTACCCAGTGCGTGTTTGATTCCTTTAAGGACCGCACTAATCTGGGTTTGATGCCGCTCATGATAAGACCATTTGCTTGCTCGACTTGACCGTTAGCTTGCGGGTGATAGACAGAAGCATAATCGAGCTTGATGCCCATGTTGCCGCACCAAAGTTTTACCTCATCGGCTGTAAAGTTCGTGCCGTTGTCAGTGATGATGCTGTGGGGGACGCCATAACGGTGTACAACCCCAGATATGAAGTCTAGCACCGGTCCGGATTCAGCCGTTTTAACGGGTTTGGCTTCTATCCATTTGGTGAATTTATCCACCATGACCAGTAAGTATTTTTTTCTTATGGGCTCCCCCTTTGAGGGGTCCGACCATATCAAGCCCCCAGACCGCAAAGGGCCAAGTAATGGGGATTGTTTGGAGAGCGATAGGTGGCATACGGCTTTGATTTGCAAAAAGCTGGCAACCGACGCAAAGTTGGACCAGATCCTGTGCATCTGCTCGGGCCGTCGGCCAATAGAAACCTGTACAGAGGCCTTGCTTACAAGGGCCCGGGCTGCGGTGTGCTAGCCACCAAGTCCAGCATGGATTTCTGCCAAAAGCTTCTGCCCTTCCTCTTCGGAGATGCACCTTTGAAGGACTCCGGTAGTGCTTTTCTTATAAAGCTCTCCCTCATGGACCTTGTAGGCTTTAGATCGCCGCACTATGCAGCGTGCCTCATTTTGGTCCTCGGGTAGTTCCACCCTGGTTAGGTAGGCCAGGAATGGTTCTGTCCACGGGGCGATGACGGCCATGATCACGTGGGTTGAAGGTGTTGTTTCGATGGCGGAGCCTCCAATTGTGTTAGAGTGTTCGGTATCTGGTGTTGTGGCCGGGTCCGACTATTGTTACCGGTGTTCCCTTCCCATACCACGGATGGGTTAAACAACCTTTCCAAGAAGATGTTAGGTGGGACAGGGTCGCGCTTAGAGCCGATACGGGCGAGGATATCCGCCGCTTTGTTGTTTTCCTGAGCCACATGGTAGAATTCAAGCCCCTCGAACCGAGCTGACATTTTGAGGACGGCGTTGCGATATGCCGCCATTTTCGGATCCTTGGCATCAAAGTCTCCATTTATTTGAGATATTGTGAGGTTCGAGTCCTCACGCACCTCCAGGCATTGAATGCCCATGGAAACTGCCATTCGGAGACCATGTAATAGGGCCTCGTATTTGGCTGCGCTGTTGGAGTCTGTGTATGGTATTTGGAGTACGTATTGGACTGTGTCTCCAGTGGGGGACGTCAGGACGACGCCAGCCCCCAGAACAACCGGCATTTTAGAGCCGTCAAAGTGCATGATCCAATTGGAGTACGCGCCGTACTCTTTAGGGAGTTCGGCTTCTGTCCACTCGGTGACGAAATCGGCCAGTACTTGCGACTTAATGGCTCGCCGTGGTCTATATGTTATGTCGAACGGGAGGAGTTCGATAGCCCATTTGGCAATCTGGCCTGTGGCATCACGGTTGTTTATTATGTCGTTGTGTGGTACTTCTGAGGCCACCATAATCGAGCACTCTTAAAAGTAGTGTCGTAATTTCCAGGATGCCATGAGTACCGCGTATGCTATCTTTTGATAATGTGGGTACCGTGATTTGCATGGAGTGAGGACAGTGGATACATAATACACCGGCTTTTGAAGTGGGAATTTATGTCCGTCCGTCTCTCGTTCGACGACGAGCACTGCGCTTACAACCTGGTGAGTTGCCGCTATATATAACAGCATTGGTTCGCCGACATTTGGTGCGGCCTAGATTGGGTTGGTGGCCAGGATGGCCTTTATTTCTTCCAATCCGGCTGTGGTTGCGTCCATCCACTCGAAGTGTTCTGTGAGCCAAAGAGGGCGATAAAGGGGGAGTGCCTTTTCTACTAATCGGGAGATAAAGCGGCTTAAGGCCGCCACACATCCAGTTAACTTCTGGATTTGCTTGAGGTCAGTTGGGATAGCCAACTGCGACAAAGCTCGGATTTTAGCCGGATTTGCTTCAATTCCTCTACTGGAGACGATGAAGCCCAGGAGCTTTCCGACGGGCACGTGATGACCCACAAGTATAGGGGATCTATCGTAGTACTTTCGATAAGTAAGAGTGTCGAACCCAACGAGGAGCAGAAGGAAATGATAAACGGTTTTCAGCAAGGTATTATTTGCAAGTACTGAAATAAGTGGTAACAGATAGTTTTGTGATAAGATAATTTATAACGAGCAACAAGTAACAAAAGTAAATAAAGTTCAGCAAGGTGGCCCAATCCTTTTTGTAGCAGAGGACAAGCCTGGACAAACTCTTATATAAGGAAAAGCGCTCCTGAGGACACATGGGAATATCGTCAAGCTAGTTTTCATCATGTTCATATGATTTGCGTTCGGTACTTTGATAATTTGACATGTGGGTGGACCGGTGCTTGGGTGCTATTCTTACTTGAACAAGCATCCCACTTATGATTAACCTCTATTGCAAGCATCCGCAACTACAACAAAAGTATTAAGGTAAACCTAACCATAGCATGAAACATATGGATCCAAATTAGCCCCTTATGAAGCAACACATAAACTAGGGTTTAAGCTTGTGTCACTCTAGCAACCCATAATCTACTTATTACTTCCCAATGCCTTCCTTTAGGCCCAAATAATGGTGAAGTGTTATGTAGTCGACGTTCACATAACACCACTAGAGGCTAGACAACATGCATCTCATCAAAATATCGAACGAATACCAAATTGACATGACTACTAGTAGCAAGACTTCTCCCTTGTCCTCAGGAACAAACGTAACTACTCACAAAGCATAAACATGTTCATAATCAGAGGGGTATTAATATGCATAAAGGATCTGAACATATGATCTTCCACCAATTAAACCAACTAGCATCAACTACAAGGAGTAATTAACACTACTAGCAACCTACTAGCACCAATCCCGGACTTGGAGACAAGAATTGGATACAAGAGATGAACTAGGGTTTTGAGATGAGATGGTGCTGATGAATATGTTGATGGAGATTGCCCTCTCCCGATGAGAGGAGCGTTGGTGATGACGATGGCGATGATTTCCCCCTCCGGGAGGGAAGTTTCCCCGGCAGAACAGCTCTGCCGGAGCTCTAGACTGGATCCGCCAAGGTTCCGCCTCGTGGCGGCGAAGTTTCGTCCTGAAAGGTTGCTTCCTATTTTTTCTCGACGAAAGACTTCATATAGGAGAAGATGGTCATCGGAGAGCCACCAGGGGGCCCACGAGGTAGGGGGCACGCCCTAGGGGGGGCCCACCCTCGTGAGCAGGGTGTGCCCCCTGGTCTTCATCTTTGGCGAGGATTTTTCATTATTTATTATTTGGTATTCCGTGGAGTTTCAGGACTTTTGGAGTTGTGCAGAATAGGTCTCTAATATTTGCTCCTTTTCCAGCCCAGAATTCCAGCTGCCGGCATTCTCCCTCCTTATGTAAACCTTGTAAAATAAGAGAGAATAGCCATAAGTATTGTGACATAATGTGAAATAACAACCCATAATGCAATAAATATCAATATAAAAGCATGATGCAAAATGGACGTATCAGCATGTCGAAAACACATTTTCCGGATTGAGCTTAATGTCGTATGTTCGGAGATTGTCGAACATGAGCCTCAAGTCGTCTATTAAGGAGTCGACGTGTGTGGTTTTAACGACCACATCGTCTACGTATGCCTCCACAGTTTTGCCAATCTGCTTTTCCAGACATGTCTGAATCATGCGTTGATACGTTGCGCCAGTGTTTTTGAGCCCGAAGGGCATTGTGTTAAAACAGAAGGGGCCGTATGGAGTGATAAATGCCGTTGCGGCTTGATCGGACTCTGCCATCTTAATTTGGTGGTAACCGGAGTATGCGTCGAGGAAGCACAATGAGTCGTGTCCTGCGGTGGCATCGATAATTTGATTGATGCGAGGGAGGGGGAAGGGATCCTTTGGGCAAGCCTTATTATGGTCCTTGAAGTCGACGCATAGGTGCCAGGATTTGTCCTTCTTTGGTACCATCGCTAGGTTTGCTAGCTAGTCTGGATGTTTTATTTCTTTAATGAATCCGGCCTCCAGTAACTTGGCTAGCTCCTCTCCCATGGTTTGTTGCTTAGGTTCAGAGAAACGCCGAATAGTCTATTTGACCGACTTGAATCCCTTTAGAATGTTAAGGCTATGCTCGGCCAGCCTGCGTGGGATTCCTGGCATGTCTGAATGATGCCAGGCGAATATGTCCCAATTCTCGCGTAGGAACTCCCGTAGTGCGGTGTCTACAGCGGGGTTTAACTGTGCCCCAATGGATGCTATTTTTGTGGGGTCCATTGGATGGACTTGGAATTTGACTATTTCATCCGCTGGTTTAAAAGAGGTGGACTTGGATCTTTTGTCGAGTATCACGTCGTCCCTGTTCACTGTGGAGCGCAGCGCAGTTAATTCCTCCGCCGCAAGGGCTTCGGATAATGCCTCGAGGGCCAGTGCGGCTGTTTTGTTTTCGGCGCGGAGTGCTATGTCCGGATCACTAGCTAGAGTGATGATTCCATTCGGCCCGGACATTTTGAGCTTCATGTACCCGTAATGGGGTATGGCTTGGAAGATCGTGAATGCCTCCACTACAAAAAAAGACACATCTGTGACATTTTGGGCCGAACGAATTTTTTTCTGTCATACATATGACACTTCTATGACGATCATTGTGACAAAACCCGGTATCATCATAGATGAGGTGGGCTCCTACTTCTATGACAAAAAATCATGACAGAAAATGGGCTTTTCGTCCTGGGCGGGCCGGAGACGCAGCTGCATGATATTCTTTGGGCCATCCATGACGGAAAAAACCGTGGTAGAAGCGAGGGGGAGGAAAATTTCGGGGAGTTCCCAGTTACGGTGGGAGGTTAGGGGCTGAGCGATGCGCGTTTCTCTCGTACACGTACGCGCGTGTGTGCGAGGCGTTGGCCTCTAACTGAACCCGAGCGATTGCACTGCAGGCTACGCGTTACTGAACCCGAGCGATTGATCGATGGCTGTTAATTGAACCCGATCGAGCGATTCCTTCACTACTGCTGCTAACTGAAGCCGATCGATGGGATGAACAGTGAGCGTTGCGGGGGGGGGGGGGGGGGGTTGGATGAACAGTGAGCGGTGGCATTGCCTCTGGATGAACAGGACCCCGTGGTGTGTTGGAGGGCTGGATGAACAGTAGACAGTGGAGGGGTGACCATGGAGGGGTGGATGAACAGGACTGTCGGGGTAAATAGCCATGGGTAGCCCAGCCGGCTTCTCCTGGCCCCTCAGAAAAAATTATGAGCCCGTCCGGCTCATAAGAAGACTCAAGACCTGGGCCGCCCCCCCTAGCCGACTACCTTCCTAGCCGGCTTCGGGGGCGGCCCGCCCTTTACCCTCATGAAGAAAGCTGTGGAGGGCCGGCTACGAGAGGCCGGCTACAGCAAGGCCGGCTACAGCCAGGCCGGCTCCCATAAAGCAGTCAAAGCTGTACCCGCAATGTACGCGTCCACTCTGCGATGATGGAGCGGGGCATGGCTATAGTGGAGCCTGCCACCCCCAAAACCCGGAGCACGCCTGGTACAGCGCGCCGTGCGGGCAGCCATGGCCCGCCCGGCGTGGCACTGTAGCCACGGCGGCTCTGACGCCGTCCATGACGGGCCGCCAGCGTGGCCCCCGAGGCGGTGGGCCCCTTCGGGCAGAGAGATGCCGAAGGCGGCCGCGCCTCCTCTCAAGCCGGCAAGATAGAGGGCCGGCTTCCCATAGCCGGCCTGCCACCCTCCTCGAAGGGGACGTAAATTAAGGAGACAAGATGCGGCGGGGCTACAGTAATCGCCCGCCAAGGCGGCGTTACTGTAGCCACGCTTACCCCGACCAAGCCTGCGTCAAGAACACGGAGTAACAGTAACCAGCCACCAACCAGGCCCTGGCCGGTGGGGCCGGCCTGTCGACCCAGGAGCCGGCAGCCGGCGGGACCCACCAGCCGGCGGGCCCCAGAAGCCGGCGCAGAAGCCGACGAGCATAGTCATAGACAGCTGGGCCCTGCGCCCAGTCGGATTACCATTGTACCCCCGGGGGGTAGGCCTATATAAACCCCCCGGTGCACCCATGCAAAGGGTTGGACTCTGATTCTAGACCTAGACACCATACAAGGAGAGGAAGCAAGCTGAGCAGAGCCCTTCTTCCTCCTTCCATCCAAAATAGCTCAAGGAGCATTGTAGCTACTTATTCGCTTAGTAACCATGCGGAGACCCCGCAGAGCAGCAGTAGGGGTGTTATCTCCCCGGAGAGCCCTGAAGCTGGGTAAGATTCGCCGGCGTGCATGTCTTTGCCTCATCCCGTTTCCAGGCACCGGCGATGTTTTATTGGCCCCCGCAATGATAAGCCACCCGTTGGCATATGTCGCTCCTACCACCCGACATTTGGCACCCACCGTGGGGCCAGGTGCACCGTCGTCCGGAGACCTGTTCTGGACGGGAACCCTTTTCCTTCCCCACGAGCGTAGCCAGCCAGGCTCGCCCGATGGCGCTTGCCGCGACGCGCTGCATGGCGTCACCAACATCTGCGCGGCGAGCGGCCTCGCCGACCTCTTCGACAAGGCCCGCGTCTCCGACGAGCTTGCCTCCGATGCGGGCACTGATCACCTCACCAACCTCCTCAGCCAGCTCCACGTCTCCAGCGAGCCCGCTGCGGATTTGGAGTCGGTTGGCCCCACCGACCCGATGCCTGTCGACTCCGACACGGCATCCTACGATACCTTCCCCACCAACGTCACGGTCTACAACGACCCGCTCCCTCCGGCTGGCGATCGTGATTCTGCCGCTCCCGAGGTGATGGTTATCAGCCTCGACGGCCCGACTGACGAGGGCGCTCGCGACGCCCCACGCGCGGCGGCCCATGACTTGTCCGCCCCCCTTCCGGCTGACGCCAGCGACGAAGTTCTGGAGGCACGCCGCCTCACCCTCCTCGCGGAGGGCCGGCGGCTAGCCTCCGTAAGACGCCTCACCGAGGCCTACCAGCGCGAAGCTGACCGCGCCGCCTTCGGCACGCCGGCTCCGGTTGGCCCAAGCCGAGCTGGCGTTGTCGGGCAACGCGGCGCCGTCATCGCCGACACGCTTGGAGTGGATCGCCCGGTCTACGCCACCCCGCTCGAGAACCTGCGCGCGGCCCAGGCGGCCGTAGACGAGCTGGACGGCTTGGAAGCCGAAGACCTCCCCCACATGACGCGGCGCATCCAGCAACTAATCGATGCAGCCGCCCGACGGCACGAAGCCGACGCCTGCGCGGGGAGCCCTCCCCCGCGCCGCGAACACGGCGCGACTTCCCGGTCGCCGACTACAAGCAACACCCGCGCGCGGCGCGAGAAAGAGCCGGCTTCCAGCCGAAGCCGGACCCAAGTCTCCATCGAGCGAGACGCGGACGGCCGCCCCCGAGCCATGGAATGGCGGGGCACCCCGCCTCCGCCTCGAGCTCGCGGAGAGAGATACCCTACCCCGCCTCCAGTGGCTCACCCGACTCTCAGCGGCCGGCTTGGTCGCCGCGAGGGAGTCGGCGAAAACGACGCCCGCCACCGGATCGACCGCCTGGCCCGATCCCTGGCGCTAGAAGAAGATGATGATGTCGGCCCGCCTTGCTTTGGCCCCCGCATCCGCGACGAGCCCTTCCCCAAAGGGTTCTCGCTCCCAAGAGACACGCCCAAGTACAACGGCTCGGTGAAGCCGGAAGATTGGCTGACCGACTACTCCACAGCCGTCAGCATCGCCAATGGCAACCGGCGCGTTGCCGTAAAGTACGTGCCCCTCATGCTGCAAGGCACGGCACGGACTTGGCTTAACAGCCTCAAGCCCCTCAGCATCAACAGCTGGGTGGATTTCACTGAAGCCTTCGTTCGCAACTTCACTAGCACCTACAAGCGGGCTCCCAAGCCCAGACAACTCTCCCTGTGCGTACAGGGCCCAGCCGAGTCCACTCGCGACTACCTCACGCGTTGGGCTGAGCTCCGCAATTCCTGCGAAGGGGTGCACGAGGTGCAAGCCATCGAATACTTCACTGCCGGGTGCCGAGAGGGCACCCTCCTCAAGCACAAGCTTCTCTGCGATGAGCCGACTACCCTCGACGAGCTCCTGAACATCGCCGACAAGTACGCCACCGCCGACTCCTCAATGAAGACCGAGCTCCGGGTGGACGCGTCCGGAAAAGTGCTCAATCCGGCGCCCCAAGCGCCGGCTGGAGACGGCGGCCGACGCCAGCACCAGAACGATCAGAAGTGCAAAGGCCCTGCGCCGCCTCCCGCTAGCCGGCAGGTGGCCACGGTCGAAGATGCGCCGCCTGAGGGGCGGCCCGCGCCCAAGAAGCCCAAGGGCGGCCGGCCGGCTTGGCAGCCGGCCTTCTCCTACGAGAAAACCCTTGATGCCCCGTGCAAGTTCCACAGCGGCGCGAAGCCGTCCAACCACACGACCCGCAAATGCAACTGGCTCGCCCGAATCTCCAAGGGTGAAGGGCTCACGCCGTCTCCGCCTGCCGGCCCGTCGCCGCCGGCTCCACCGCCCAAGGCCGCCCGGCCCGCGGTCGACGCCGTGCAGGACGAGTTCCCCGATGAGCAAGCATCTTATGTTGTCTTCACGAGCCAGCCCGAAGACCGGCGCAGCAAGCGCCGAGAGCAACAAGAAGTCAATGTGGCCGCCACCAGCCCAGCCGGCCACATGCACTGGTTAGAGAAACCCATCAGTTGGAGCCGGGCCGACCACCCAGAGGTGATGCCGTCCCCCGGTTCCTACGCTTGGGTCCTGGAGGCCACCCTTGCAACGGATACGCGCGCCGCACGCTTCTCCCGCATGCTGATCGAAGGTGGAAGCAGCATCAACATCCTGTACCGTGACACCATGGAGAAGCTGGGTGTCAAGGCAAAGCAGCTTGCGCCGACTCGAACGGTGTTCCACGGCATCGTACCGGTTTGTCCTGTGCCCCCATCGGCAAGATCAAGATCGACGTACTCTTTGGGGGCAAGGACCATTTCCGCCGGGAAGCAATCTGGTTCGAGGTGGTGGACCTGGAGAGCCCTTACCACGCCTTGCTTGGCCGACCCGCCTTGGCCAAGTTCATGGCGGTCCCCCACTACGCTTACCTCAAGATGAAGATACCAAGCTCCAAGGGTGTCATCACCATCGCCGGCGACTACAAGAAGTCCGCCGACTGCACCGCGGCCAGCAGCCGGCTAGCCGAATCCCTTGTGATTGCCGCAGAGAAGAAGACGCTGGACAGGGTCGTGGCCCTGGCCAGCAAGCAGCTAAACCAGCCCGCCGACTCCAAGGAGTATGATGCCCAAGGATCATTCCAGCCGGCCAAGGAGACCAAGAAGATACAGCTCGACCCCGAGCACCCCGAGAAGTTCGCCGTCATTGGGGCGAGCCTAGACAGCAAATAGGAAGGCGAGCTCGTCAATTTCCTCCGTGAGAATCGGGATATCTTTGCATGGTCCCCCAAGGACATGCCGGGTGTTCCGAAGGATTTCGCCGAGCACAAATTACATGTGCGGGAGGATGCCAAACCAGTCAAGCAGCCTCTCCGCCGAATGTCAGAGGAGAAGAGAAGGATCGTAGGGGAGGAGATAGCCCGGCTTCTTGCAGCCGGCTTCATCATGGAAGTTTTCTTCCCTGAGTGGCTCGCGAACCCGGTTCTCGTGCTGAAAAAGAATAACAAGTGGCGCATGTGTATAGATTACACAAGCCTCAAGAAAGCCTGCCCAAAAGATCCCTTCACTCTGCCCAGGATTGATCAAGTGATAGACTCCACAGCCGGATGCGAGCTGTTGAGCTTTTTGGATGCCTACTCGGGATACCACCAGATAAAGCTGAACCCGGATGACCAACTGAAGACCGCCTTCATCACGCCGTTTGGAGCCTTCTGCTACCTGACTATGACGTTCGGCTTGAGGAATGCCGGCGCCACTTTTCAGCGTTGCATGCAGAAGTGCCTCCTCACGCAGCTCGGCAAGAATGCCCACGTCTACGTGGATGATGTTGTGGTGAAGACGGAGAAGTGTGGCACTCTGCTGGGAGACTTGAAGGAGACATTCGAGAACCTGCGCCGGTTCCGGATCAAGCTCAACCCGGAGAAATGCGTGTTCGGAGTGCCAGCCGGCCAGCTCCTAGGCTTTCTGGTCTCCGAACGCGGCATAGAGTGCAACCCTGTAAAGATCAAGGCCATCGAGAGGATGGCGGTCCCAACCAAGCTCAGAGAGATTCAGAAGTTCACCGGGTGCCTGGCCTCTCTGAACCGCTTCATCAGCCGGCTTGGAGAAAAAGCTCTCCCTCTCTACCACCTCATGAAGAAGAGCACTCACTTTGAGTGGAATGACCAGGCCGACCAAGCTTTCCACGAGCTGAAGAAAATGCTGTCCACGCCGCCTGTCTTGGCGGCACCGACTGAGAAGGAGCCCATGCTCCTCTATATTGCCGCCACTAGCCGGGTGGTCAGCACCGTCATTGTGGTCGAACGCCCCGAAGAAGGCCGAGCCCATCTGGTCCAGAGGCCGGTTTATTACCTGAGCGAGGTGCTGTCCGCCTCGAAACAAAATTACCCGCACTACTAGAAGATGTGCTATGGCATGTACTTCGCCGCCAAGAAGCTGAAGCCGTACTTTCAAGAACATCCCATCACGGTCGTATGCACTGCCCCGCTGGCCGAGATCATAGGCAGCCGGGATGCATCCGGCCGGGTGGCTAAATGGTCCATCGAGCTGGCCCCCTACACGATCTTCTACTAGCCCCGCACCGCCATCAAGTCGCAAGCACTGGCCGACTTCCTCGTCGACTGGGCCGAGACCCAGTACTTACCGCCAGCGCCCGACACCACCCATTGGCGCATGCACTTTGACGGATCAAAGATGCGCACCGACTTGGGAGCCGGCATCGTCCTTACCTCTCCTAAGGGCGACAAGCTCAGATACATGCTGCAGATCCACTTCACCGCCTCCAACAACGTAGCCGAGTATGAGGCGCTCATACACGGGCTCCGGCTTGCCAAGGAACTTGGCATCCGCCGGATCCTGTGCTATGGCGACTCGGATTTGGTGGTGCAGCAATCTTCTGGCGACTGGGACGCCAAGGACGCAAACATGGCGAGCTACCGCTTCCTAGTGCAGGAAATCAGCGGATACTTCGACGGATGTGAATTCCTTCATGTGCCGCGAGCCGACAACGAGCCAGCAGATGCTCTGGCCCGAATAGGCTCCACGCGGCAAGCAATACCAACCGGCGTCGCCCTGCAGTGCCTCCTCAAGCCATCGATCAAGCCGTCTCCAGAATCCGACTCCATCTTCGTGCCGCCTAACCCCGAGGAGGCCGGGTTCGGCTCGAAGAATCAAGCAGCCGGCCCGGGGACTTCAATATTCGGCTCGGGGACTGCAGTACCCGGCTCGGGGACTACCGCACCCGGCTCGGGGACTGCGGTAGCCGGCCCGGGGACTTCTTCAGCACAACAAGTGGCGGCCGACTCCAGCACTGCATTACCCAGCCCGCCCACCCTGGTGGCTGTGGCCACATTGGTAGCAGAGGAAGTCGCCGCTCCATCATGGGCCCAAACCATCCGCAACTTTTTGGTGAACCAAGATCAGCCGGCTGACAAAAACGAAGCAAGACAAGTCCAGCGCCGAGCTGGAGCATACACAATCGTCAACAGAGAGCTTGTCAAGCGCAGCGCCACCGGAGTCTTGCAATGATGCGTCGAGCAGGAGAAAGGCATCGCGATCCTCAGGGATATACACCAAGGAGAGTGCGGCCACCACGCCGCATCAAGATCACTTGTCGCCAAAGCCTTCCGCCACGGTTTCTTCTGGCCGACTGCTTTGGACGACGCTAAAGAGCTAGTCAAACACTGCAAAGGCTGCCAGCTTTTCAGCTCCCAACAACACATGCCGGCTTCGGCACTCAAGACCATTCCCATCACCTGGCCCTTTGCCGTCTGGGGATTGGATATGGTGGGCCCATTCAAGACGGCGCGCGGCGGCATGACACATTTGCTCATCGCCGTCGACAAATTCACCAAGTGGATCGAGGCGAAGCCGATCAAGAAGCTGAATGGGCCGACTGCAGTGACTTTCATTGCAAATATAACAACCCAGTACGGCATACCGCACAGCATCATCACCGACAACGGCATGAATTTTGCCAAAGGTGCCTTGGCACGGTTCTGCGCTGCGCAAGGTATCCAGCTGGACCTTGCGTCAGTCGCCCACCCGCAGTCAAACGGCCAAGTGGAGCGAGCAAATGGCCTCATCCTGTCCGGCATCAAGCCCCGACTAGTCGTACCTCTGGAGCGTTCAGCCGGCTGTTGGCTCGATGAGCTGCCGGCTGTCCTATGGAGTCTGCGTACTACCCCCAACAGATCAACCGGCTTCACTCCCTTCTTCCTTGTATATGGTGCCGAGGCAGTCATCCCAACAGATATCGAGTTCGACTCGCCTCGGGTAACCATGTACACGGAAGCGGAAGCCAAAGAAGCAAGAGAAGACGGCGTCGACCTGCTGGAAGAAGGCCGGCTGTTAGCCCTCAGCCGGTCTGCCATCTACCAGCAGGGTTTGCGCCGCTACCACAGCCGGAGGGTCCGGCCAAGATCCTTCCAGGAGGGCGACCTTGTGCTCCGGCTGATCCAGCGAACAGCCGGCCAGCACAAGCTCGCAGCCCCCTGGGAAGGCCCCTTCCTCGTCAGCAGAGCCATAGGCAACGATGCCTACTACCTCATCGACGCACAGAAGCCGAAGGCATGCAAGAGAGATGACTCCGGCAAGGAGTCGGAGCGACCATGGAATGCAAATCTTCTTCGGAAGTTTTACAGTTAAAATGCAGTATGTATTATGCCCACTTTTGTATTAAGTACGAAACAGTAGGCACCCCGAGAAAGACTCGGGGACTGCCATCCTTTATTTTATGAATGAAAGTTATCATGCGTATGATATCACCTGTTCATTTATTTTGTCCGGCACCGGGTTCGACGAGTCGGCCCGGGGACTAGCCGACTGGAGTTATATTAGGAGTCCTACCCGCAGTCAGACAAGTAATGTGCCGACACCCAGGCTTGGCTCTTGCCAAAATCACAGCTCGAAGAACCGACTGCCCGGCTGGCAAGAGTCACAAGCCGGAAAGGGCGCACACACGAAAAACGGCTAGGGACTAACAGGCTTATATATAACAAAAGCCGGCTTGCTGCCTCCCGCCGACCGACTACCAGAGTAGCCGGCCGGCCGGCTTACATTCAGTCTGCTTCAAATCCAAGAAAGCTCGAGTACTTGCCTTCCCAAAGAGGGAAGGCGGCAAAGGAAAAAGCCTAAGGACCAAAAAGCGCACTTGAATGGAAGCCAACACATGCATATATTAATATTTACACAAAGGACCTCCAGAGAGGTCGACATCCAACATTGTTCGATACACCCCCAGTGGGTGGAATTGCGGAAACTTAAAATTGTTCGAAAAAGCAAAAGCAGGAACAATAGGAACGGCAGATCAAGCCGGCGGGGCCGCTGATGAGCCGGGCTGGGCGGTGGAGGCGGTCGTGCCGGCTGGAGGAGCGGCTGGCTGGCCAACCTCGGCTTGATCATCGCCTCCGGCAGAGGGCGCGCTCCCACGTGGCTCGTTGATGGAGGCACGGTCGGCTTGAGGGCGGTCGGCCGTCTCACTAGTCGGCTCGGCGTCTTCGCCGTCTTCCTCCTCATCATCCTCGCCCTCGTCGCTGGAGGCGATCTCCTCGGACGAGTCCTCGCCTTCCGCCGGGTTCAGCCCGAACCACTCCTCCGGCTGGGCGGCGCCATCATCATTGAGCTCCGGCACGAAGACGCTGGTGTCGGTGCACTCGGCGATCGTCGAGGCGTGCTGCGCGATCGCCGGCCGCACCTCCTCCAGCTCCGCGTCGGCTTCCGTCCGCCAAGTCCGCAGCTGGTCCAGGCTTAGCCCTGGGTACCACGCGCGGACGAACTCCAGCGCGCGCCCGGCTCCAAGACGGGCTGCGGACGCCTTCCAAGCCTCGAGGCGGCCGACTGCGACTTCTAGCCAGTCGGCGGTCCGGCTTGGGGTGCGGGGAATCGTCTGGCCGGGCCAGAGCGCGGCTAGCACCGTCACCCCGGCACGTTGGAGCTGGCGGAGCAGCCGATGGGCCGGCTGCAGTCGCGCTTGGATGGCGATAAGCTGCTCCGACAGCGTTCGATTCGCATCCAGCGGAATCACAACTCCGGCCTGACGGCGTGCCTCGCGATGAGCCTCGATGGCTTGGGCGGCGAGGACGGATTGGCCGGGAAAGTATTCTGCGCAAGACAGCAAGCACAAGTCAAAACAAAGTCAGGCGGCCGGCAGATGGAGGAAGGGCAAGAAAGGCGGCCTACCATCGATAAGATCCTCGATCCGGCCGAAGCCTTCTTCCAGCGCCTGGCGCGTCTCGGCCCAGCTCACCTCCCTGGTCTCAAACTCCGCCTTCAGGGCAGCCTCGCCGTCCTACGCCTTTTGCAGGGCCGCCTTATGGCTTTCCTCCTGGTCGGCCAGTTTCTTGACCAGGCGGTTGCGCTCCTGAACCAAGTCAGCGTACTCGGCGTCCCTGGCACGAAGAGCGGCCTGCGCTTCGCCGAGTTCCCTCCGCAAGTCGGCGTTGGCCTCTGCGCGAGCAAAATACAAAGAGAAAAAGTCAGCAAGGGAAAAGTCGTCAAGGAAGATCCGACCCGACTGCGCTACAGTCGGCCCGAATCTCGGGGACTACACCCAGTGGGTGCGCTGTCGCGCCCCCACGAGAAACAGATAAAGACAATACACTTACGTTGACTGCTGGCCAGGTCTTCGGTCCTCCGGCTCAGCTCCCGAGCCTGGGAGTTGAAGGTGGCGGCACGAGAATTGTGATAATCCTAAAGATCAGAAAAAAAACATTTAAGATAGTCGTCGAGTAAGATCCGACCCGACTGCGCCGCAGTCGGCCCGGATCTTGGGGACTACACCCAGTGGGTGTGCTAGCGTGCCCCCACAGAAAAAATTCAGAGGACCAGAACAGTCAACAAGTAAAGACTTACCCGGATCGCAGACCGCGTCGACAGAAACTCCTGAGTGAATTGCCTCAGGAGGCCGGCCTGTGCCTGCAGCCGGCTCCGAATTGCTTGGGCCGCGACATTCAGCTCGCCGCTTCCTCCGCTGGGAGTCCACCCGGACGTGGCGGAGCTGGCCACCTCCAAGGCGTCTGCCGTCTGGTCGGCACCCGCGGCTCGGCGCGTGTCCGGCGGGGCCGTGCTCCCTCCGGCATGCTGGCTCGCCGCCAGCTCGATCTCAAGACCGGCTCCGGCCTCGGGTGCGGCCCGGGCTGGCTCCTCCGGCACCGCCGATGACTGGCTGCCTTCGCCCGCTCCGGCTGGCGCTGCCGGCGGCGTCCTCTCCGCGAAGATCTCGAAGAGTTCGTCCCTCTGCACCGGCGGCTGGTCGGGGGTGATCTCCTCCGCCGTGGGCAGAGGGATATCTGGATCCAAGGTGTGGAGGGGGATGGCGAGCAGTGGGGGCCGGCTGCGCCCGCCTTCCGCCTCCGTCTCCGCGGCCGCCCGCTCCGATGGAGTCTCGGCCGCCGCGCTTGCTCGCCCCGTCGCCGTCCGGGCGGCCTCCCGCTCCGCTGCCTCCCTCTCTCGTCGCGCCTCGCGAGCGTTCCGCTCCGTGGCTTCTGCAAGATCGGCGCGGGGGTCCACGCGGCGGGGCCCTGAAGATCCAGCACCCGGCCCGACCATAGAGCCGCCTGGGCCTCGCTCGAGGGAGAGCGGCGCCCTGCTCAAGAAATCAGAGAAGAATTAAAACAAAGAAAGACTACAAAATAACAAGCACAAAAGCGGCCAGAGGACTTACGCGGAAACTGATGGAGGTTTCTTCACCGCCTTCCGGAAGCGGGCCGCCTTCGCCGCCGCTTCGTCTCGCTTCGTGGCAGCGGCGGAGGCCCTCGTCTTCTTCGGCCGGCTTCTGAAGAGTGGAAGCGCGGCCCGGCGTTTCCCCTTTCCACTACCGGCAGCCGGCGCGGCGGACGAGCCCGCGCTGTGGCGGTCGGTTGCCGGCTGGTGGCGCGGGATTTCTTCGGCGCCGAAATCGTCCGGCCAGTCGTCGAAACTGGCCGAGAGCCCCGCGCCTCCGGGCTCGGCAACGTCCCCCGTGGCGGCGTCCTCCATGGCGACTGCAGCCAGGTCTGGGTCGTCGAGGTCATCCACCGTGCGGTCCGGAGCATACTTGCGTTCGACTCGTGCCGCACCGGCTGGCGGCGGGAGAAGAGGGTTTTGATAAAAGAGAAAAGAGAAGAGCCGCCTGGTCAGAAGCCGGCCGACGCAAGCCGGCTGACGACAGAAAGAAGGACTTACCACAGGCGGAGGATGGGCGCGGGAGTACGGCGCCTTGCCAAATTGCCAGTCATCGGTGAGCTTCAGGTTGGCGATGTAGTTCACCATAAGTGCCACCTCGGCATGGGGCATCTCCCATGTGCTCAGCCGGCAAGGGTCGAACCGGCCGCTCATCTGGCACAGCATGTGGGGCCGGCTTTGAAGGGGAAGAATCCGGCGCTCGACGAAGGCGGCTACCAGGTCGGCTCCGCGCAGGCCTTCCGACTGGATCATCACCTGAAGCCGGGTGATGGAGGCGTTCCCAGCCGGAGACAAGGACTTGGACCGGAAGCCCCAAGACGGCCGCCTCCCAGCCGGCGGGCCGGCTACGTAAGCCGGCAGATTGACGTAGTCGCCGTGCGGGGCGATGTTCTTGACGTAGAAGTAAGATTTCTGCCAGAGTTTGACAGACTGGATTAGAGGAATGTGAGGGAAGGGGTTGTTGTCGCTTGCCCTCTTCATCACGATGAAGGCCCCGCAGGGAGCCGGCACGCCGGCGGAGACGGTGCCGAGCTTGTTCTGGAAGAGCTCCGCCCAGAGCTCCAGCGTCAGCAGCACCCCCAAGAAACCTTCGCAGAGGGAAACGAAGGCCGACAGCTGCATCACCGCGTTGGGCGTGAGGTGATGCGGCTGGAGGTTGTAGAAGTCGAGGAAGGATTGCATGAAGCCGCTCGCCGGGAAGCCGAAGCCACGCAAGAAGTGCGTGCGGAAGACGACGCGATCGCCTTCCTCCAGCACCGGCGAGACATCCGTCTCCGGCGCCAGACGAACCTGCACGAGGTTGGCAGCGGGCAGGCGCCGGGTCTGGCGGAGAAACTCGATGTGGTCCTCGTGGACGTTGGACCCGTCCCACGAGCTTGACAGCGCCAGGGACATGGCGGCGTGGGCGGGCTGCGGCGCGAGACTGCGTCGGGCGCGAGGAAGAAGAAAGGGAAGAAGAAGAGCAAGGAGGGACAGGGAGAAGGGGAGCGAACGAGCCTTTGTCTCTCCCCTCCCCCTACTTGTAGGCTCGTGCGCCAGAGCCGAGGAGGCGCGGCGTGGGGGATCGTGGGGATCGATCGTGCCCATCTCCCCCACGCCCGCATTAATTACGCGCCTTGATGACGCGAAGAAACGGCCGCGGGGAGGCGAGCAGTCCCCTCGGGCCACAGAAGATCTGCGCCCGGGCCAAGGCCATGGAGTGGCGGGCCCGGGCCTGCGGCGGCGTCCCGTCGCACGCGTGCGACGGCAGGACTTCTCCGCCACGTGGCCCGTCGTGGGGCCCGCGGCCAGCCCGCGGGTCAACCACGGTCACCTTAATAAACAAGAAAGTTCTCCGAAGTCGGCCTGCGACGGTGAGGTCGGCCCCTCAGGGTATGAAGCCGGCCAAGCTTCCCGTCCTTCCGTCCGCCGTGAAGCTCGCCCGGCTTCGGGGAATACTGTCGGGGTAAATATCCATGGGTAGCCTAGCCGGCTTCCCCTGGCCCCTCAGAAAAAATTATGAGCCCGTCCGGCTCATAAGAAGACTCAAGACCTGGGCCGCCTCCCCCCTAGCCGACTAGCTTCCTAGCCGGCTTCGGGGGCGGCCCGCCCTTTACCCTCATGAAGAAAGCTGTGGAGGCCCGGCTACGGCAGGGCCGACTACGGATCGGCTGGCTACGAGAGGCCAGCTACAGCAAGGCCGGCTACAGCCAGGCCGGCTCCCATAAAGCAGTCAAAGACGTACCCGCAATGTACGCGTCCACTCTGCGATGATGAAGCGGGGCATGGCTACAGTGGAGCCTGCCACCCCCAAAACCCGGAGCACGCCTGGTACAACGCGCCGTGCGGGCAGCCACGGCCCGCCCGGCGTTGCACTATAGCAACGGCGGCTCTGACGCCGTCCACGACGGGCCGCCAGCGTGGCCCCCGAGGCGGTGGGCCCCTTCGGGCAGAGAGATGCCGAAGGCGGCCACGCCTCCTCTCAAGCCGGCAAGATAGAGGGCCGGCTTCCCATAGCCGGCCTGCCACCCTCCTCAAAGGGGACGTCCATTAAGGAGACAAGATGCGGCGAGGCTACAGTAATCGCCCGCCAAGGCGGCATTACTGTAGCCACGCTTACCCCGACCAAGCCTGCGTCAACAACACGGAGTAACAGTAACCAGCCACCGACCAGGCCCTGGCCGGTGGGGCCGGCCTGTCGACCCAGGAGCCGCCAGCCGGTGGGCCCCAGAAGCCGACGCAGAAGCCGGCGAGCATAGTCACAGACAGCTGGGCCCTGCGCCTAGTCGGATTACCATTGTACCCCCGGGGGTAGGCCTATATAAACCCCCCGGTGCACCCATGCAAAGGGTTGGACTCTGATTCTAGACCTAGACACCATACAAGGAGAGGAAGCAAGCTGAGCAGAGCCCTTCTTCCTCCTTCCATCCAAAACAGCTCAAGGAGCATTGTAGCTACTTATTCGCTTAGTAACCATGCGGAGACCCCGCAGAGCAGCAGTAGGGGTGTTATCTCCCCAGAGAGCCCTGAAGCTGGGTAAGATTCGCCGGCGTGCATGTCTTCGCCTCATCCCGTTTCCAGGCACCGGCGATGTTTTATTAGCCCCCGCAATGATAAGCCACCCGTTGGCATATGTCGCTCCTACCACCCGACAAGGACCCCGTGGTGTGGAGGGCTGGATGAACAGTAGATGGTGGAGGGGTGGTTGAACAGGACCCCGTGGTGTGGAGGGCTTGATGAACAGTAGACGATGGAGGGGTGCCCGTGGAGGGGTGGTTGAACAGGATCCCGTGGTGTGGAGGGATGGATGAACAGTAGACGGTGGAGGGGTGGTTGAACAGTAGCCGATGGAGTAGCGCGTGGTGGAGGCTGGATGAACAGGAGCCCGTGGAGGCTGGAGGAGGTCGACGGTGGAGATGAATAGTATCTCGTGGAGTCCCGTTTTGTGGTACGCCACACCCCTCCCGATGAACATGACTCCCGTTTCGGCCGTAGCATTCCAACACAAGTCCGTTTCCTCCGTTTTGCGGTACGCCACACCCCTTGTAACGCCCTCGATACGGCTATATCTCCTACATGTTGAAGCACGACTTAGAGGCATAACCGCATTGAAAGCAATGTCGCAAGTAAGGCAATCTTCACAACATCCCATGTAAATAGATAATAAAAGGGAAGGTACATAGTTGGCTTACACTCGCCACGTCAAACAAAGTACATAAATAGCATTACATCATCCAATCACTCATGGTCCGACTACGGTAACAAAATAAAAGATCAACCCAACATGCGACATGGTCCCGATCGCCCCAACTGGGCACCACTACTGATCATCAGGGAAAGACACATAGTAACGGCATGAGTCTTCGTCGAACTCCCACTTGAGCTCAAGCGCATCATCTGGGGCGGAGTCATCGGGCCCTGCATCTAGTTTGGAAGTAATCTATGAGCCACGGGGACTCAGCAATCTCGCACCCTCGCGATCAAGACTATTTAAGCTTATAGGTAAGACAAGGTAATATGTGGAGCTACAGAAAGCGACTAGCATATATGGTGGCTAACCTATTCGCAAAAGAGAGCGAGAAGAGAAGGCAAAGCACGAACGAAGAACTAGAGAACCAACTGTCGTGGTTCTAAGTCTGACAGTAATGTAGGGGGGTGTGTATGGAGAGGCTAGACCTTAGCTATTGGGAAGTTGTAAGCATGCAAGGTTTACGAGTTCGGGCCCTTCTCAGAGGAAGTAACAGCGCTACGTCTCGGTGCCCGGAGGCGGTCGATTGGATTATGCGTGTGTAGATAACAAGGGTGCGAACCCTTCATACTGAGGAGGGGGGTGGCTTATATAGAGTTCACCGGCCCCCTCCTGCCCTCAGTAATGCAGGGTTTTAGGTACATTTAAGGTTGGGCGTTACTGGTAACTCCCCTAATAAAGTGTTATAATGACTATAAAGACTACTTAATAGCCAACCGTTTTCCTGCGGAGTGACTTCAGGTCTTCTGACAGTCGAGTGGTTGGCTTCATGGTCGAGTGATAGTTTCTTCGGTCGAGTGTCTTGAACCCGTCTAGTGGGATACCTTCAAGTCGTTTGACAGGTGACTCCTTCTAGGGATGTCCTCGGGTAGGGCTTTTTAGGACGGGTCCCCGTGCCCCTACCCTAGGTACATAGCTTCATCATTAGCCCCCG
This sequence comes from Triticum monococcum, assembly GCA_034509565.1. NCBI lineage: Eukaryota > Viridiplantae > Streptophyta > Magnoliopsida > Poales > Poaceae > Triticum > Triticum monococcum. The sequence goes on along the minus strand of CM067846.1, from coordinate 144,162,793 downwards.
AATGGATCGAGGTTAGAGTGAGAAAGGGTCGGCGACCTTTCTGACTGGTTCTTCGGACTATATGAGTGCCTCGTTCTGGGTCGACCGTCATGGATGACGTCATCAACCTCTTTCAGTCGCCTTGATCCATTCCAGGCCTTTCATCGAGTGGATTTCTTTACCTGTGACGTACAGAGCGCCGGTGCACGCGGGGTCTTCTGTTTTGACAAGTTGTTCTGCAGCCAGCGGATATCACGGGATTCGGATTTTTTGGGAAGCGCGCGGTACGGGGGCGGCCACAATAATCGGAAGTGACAATGCGGAGGCTCCTCGATCTCCGCGTCGCCTTTTTCGCCACGTACTGCACGCGCGCCTGCTGCGGGATTTGACTGGATAGCCTGGGCCTACCGGTCAGCCACTCGGAAGCGGTCCCTTATAAGTTGCCGGCTCGGAGTTCCCCAACAGTGTGCGTACTCCTCTCTTCTCCTTCTTCCTCTCTTTCTTCGCAACCTCTTCTGCTACCTCCGCTCTCGGCCTACCACCGCAAACCTGTTCGAGATTTCGCCGGTGACGATGGTGAAGGGCAAGACGACTGCTCTGGAGCGCGCGAAGAAGGCGGCGGCGGGGAAAGGGAAGAGGTCTACACGTGGCGGATCTTCCTCTAGGATGGCCCTGCCCAAAGGTTGGATCCAGGGCGACTGGATGCCGTCGGTGCTCCGGCAGGAGGATCTCGACGACATGGTCGAGGGGGGAGCCATTCCCCACAAAGCCACGCATCTTCCGGGGGGAGAGATCGAACCTCAACCTCGTGACGGTGAGTGCGTGCTCCTGGCCACTCACATCGACCGAGGGTTTTCTCTACCGCCCCATCCTTTCTTCCGAAATTTCTTGAACTTCTTCGGAGCGCAGCTCCATCACTTTACTCCAAACTCCATTGTCTACCTCGCTGCTTTCATTTACATGTGTGAGGCGTTCCTGGGTTGCCGTCCACATTGGGGGATTTTCAAGCACATTTTTACTTGTCGCTCTCAGTCAGTGAAGAAGGCCAAGTCAAGTGATGAGAGGACGCAAGCGATCCAGTTGTGCGGGGGCTTGGCGATCCAAACGAGGGGGAAGAGCTGTTTTCCATCCATCACTTTCCCGGAGTCGGTCCAAGGTTGGCAGGCAACTTGGTTCTACTGCCAGGACCAGGCGACCCCAGGGCAGTCGACTGGTCTCCCGTCTTTCTCTCTCGACCGAGCCGAAAAACCTGCTTCTCTGAAGGTGACGCCGAAAGAAAAAGCCTAGGTCAAGGTGCTAGCGGGTTGAGTGGTTGAGCTTGTCCATGAGGGTGTGACGGGAATGGATCTGCTGGAAGTCTTCCTCAAGAGGCGAATCCAACCGCTCCAGGCTCGTGACCACCCGATGTGGCTGTACTCCGGCCTCGAGGACACCACTCGGATCCACCCGGAGGAGGTAACCGACGAGATGTTGGAGGGGTGGTTGTCGAGCATCACGGGGAACAGAGACAACCCCCGAGGAGCCAGGAGGTTCATTCCACTCGACAATTCGTACGAGGTGGACTAGGTATGTCTTTATGCTCCCGACTGAAATCTTTGTTTTCTGCGTGGGTCTTCTTTTGAGTAGGTCGATTGACTTTCATTTTGCCTGCTGTTTTCCAGGCGACCACTGAGATGTAATCGACGCCCAACGGGGCACAGGGGTCGACTGAGGAAGGGGAGGCGAGCGGAGGCGAGAGCGGGGATGACCAAGGCGAGTGGGAGTTTGATGGTGAAGGAGAGGAAGGCGATGACATCTTCTCTAGCGAAGAGGAGGAGGAGGAGGTCGAATCCCCCCGCCCGGAGAGGCGATCCAAGCTCACACACGACCTGGCGCAGGAACGCGGCAAGGCGACTGCCTCCGTTGGGCCGTCGTCAAAACGCCCTCGGACTTCTTCTCCAACACCGACTGGGAAGGTCTCCAAGCAACCACGCATGACGCTGTCCAAGCCGCCCAAGGCTCTGCCCAAGATGAAGATAGCCGTCCCTACCATTTCCGGGTAATAAAGCTTGTTTTCCTTCGTCGACCGCGGACGGATCCTTGGTCGATTCATTGAGCCAACTGACTGACTTTTCAAGATTTGCAGCGCTGCTACCTCTGAGGTCTCTGCCAAGGACGACGACCAAGAGATGGGGGACGCTGTTACCTCCAACCCTGGTACGATTACTGACGTTCTGTTTTTGAGTCGACTGGTCATTTCTTGCAATTCTGGTCGATTGAATGTTTCCCTTGCAGCCCCTCCTCATGTTATCGACCTCCCGGATGACGATGACAATGAACCACTGAGGATGAGGAGGAACAAGAGGTCGTCGGCTGACAGGACTCCCCAGCCTACTTCGGCGTCTGAGACCATGGCTCGGGATGGTAGCGATGCCCCTCGGGCTTCTGTGACTTTCGCCAACCATCTGTCAAGTGCGCGGCCTTCGGCGTCGACTGCAGATCCAGCTTCGCTTTTTGCTGCGTACCCCGTCCCTGGGGACGAAGTGGCTGCTGCAAAGGAGGCTATACGCCAGGCGGGGGTCATGATGGAGCAGGTGAAGATGGCTCAGGAGGCCATCCAAGCAGCCTACGACGCGAGTTCGGCTCTTCAGAGCAATGTCCAGGTCAGTCGACTCGACACTTGATCGTTTGAAGAGTCTCTCCCTTTTTTTTGAAGATCTTTTGTATCTGTACACCCACTGGGTGTGTTTACCCATTCTTGGACGAGTGGGGGCACGCTGAGTGCACCCACTGGGTGTAGTCCCCGAGCCTACGGTGGACTGCTGGCAGTCGACTGTAGTCTTTATATTGTGTTTCTGTATCTGTATTTCTTTTCTTGGTCTGGTCAGGCCACGTTGAATGGAGCTGTATCCGGTCAACTGCGGACAGTTGAGTTTCTCTTTTTTTTGAACCAGTGGGGGCACGCGGAGTGCACCCACTGGGTGTAGTCCCCGAGACTACTATCGAATGTTTTTGATTCGGCTGTGGTCTTAGAAACATCATCTTTTTCTCTCAGTTACTCGGAAGCAACTTGTCTTGGATGTCTGTCGACTGATTTTTCCTTTTGCAGAAATCCTGCGAACTTGCATCTCGCTATACTGAGTTGGAGAAGCAGCGGATTCAACTGAACCTTGATCTGGAGCTAGCCAGAACAGAGCTGCAGAAGGTCAGAGACGGCGTTGCTGGTAAGACGACTTTGTCGACTGGTTTTGTTTTTAGGCTTGAGTACCCTTCTGCTGTTTCCGAAACAATCATCATTTCTTTTGCAGGAGAACTGAGCAAGGCCCTGGCGAAGAAGGATCAGGACTTGGCTGCTGCCCACAAGGAGGCTGACGACAAGATCGCTCTGGCTGAACAGAAGTTGGCTTCGGTCGGCCAATTAGAAGAAGAGAACACCAGGCTGAAGACCGCTCTGAATGAAGCCAACAGGGAGTGCACACGTTGGAAGAAGGAGAACCTCTCCCTGAACGAGAAGATGGAAGGCGTCGCTCGTAGGAGGGACGACCTGGAGGGCTACTTGAGGAGCCTCGCCAAGAAGTTGTACATCAAGCTTGAAGGTGCACATTCAATTCCGACTGGTTTTCCTTTTGTGTCGACTCAGTCTATGATAATTGACTTATCCTTGGATCGTGTATGCAGAGTTTTGCCAGAACTTTGAGGAGACTGGGCGGATTGAAACACGTTTGGATCCAATCAATTCTCCGGTGAATGACGAAGCTGCCATGAATCTGCTCTGACTGGAATCTCGTATTGACGGCGTTGTGGATTACTTGGCTCGGCTGAAGGTTGCCATGTCGCGGATCGACCCGACACTTTGGCTAGAGTCTACGCTCTAGAACGATCTCGAGTCTCTGATGACGTGACTTGACGGAATCCCTGACTGAGTGCAGGAGTGGAAGAAGTCTTCTGCTCGGTGCGGCGCTGATGTGGCTCTGTCTCTAGTCCGCGTCCATTGCAAGGAGGCGCGAGAAGAGAAGCTGGCCACCATCCAAGTCGCCAATACCAAGAGGCACAGCTTTCAAGACTTCATGGAGACCTTTTTTGCTGCTGCCACCCCTATTGCAGACGGAATCGACTTGGATGAGTTCGTCGCCCCTGCCAGTCCTCCGCCTGAGGAATGAAAAACTTTTATGCTTCTCCTTAAATTTGGCTCGGAATGCCGAGTGGATATGTATCCGTTTAAACTCTGCCGGGCCGAGGGCTCGAGTACTTTGATCTGAGGTCTGGGACCTTTTAGGCTTTATCCGAACTTGATTTCTTGTTGAATATCTTCGTGGTTTTGATCTGTCGTGTGGAACTTTGATCTTTACTCGGAGTATTCTTTGTATTTGCGGCATAACTTCTTGCAGATTGGGTCGAGTCCTATATTTTGACGAGTGCTGGACTGCAGCTAAGCCCCCGAGTGTGAGGTTTGCTCTCCACTCGGTAGGATTTCTTAAACACTTAGGCAAGTGCTGACTGCAGCTAAGTCTCTTTGTGGAAGAACTTAGGCGAGTACTGGACTGCAGCTAAGCCCCCGAGTGGGAGGATTGCTCTCCACTCGGTAGGATTCTTTCAAACTTAGGCGAGTGCTCGACTGCAGCTAAGCTTCCGAGTGGGAGAACTTAGGCGAGTACTGGACTGCAGCTAAGCCCCCGAGTGGGAGGTTTGCTCTCCACTCGGTAGGATTTTTTCAAACTCAGGTGAGTGCTCGACTGCAGCTAAGCTTCCGAGTGGGAGAACTTAGGCGAGTACTGGACTGCAACTAAGCCCCCGAGTGGGAGGTTTGCTCTCCACTCGGTAGGATTTTTTCAAACTCAGGCGAGTGCTCGACTGCAGCTAAGCTTCCGAGTGGGAGAACTTAGGCGAGTACTGGACTGCAACTAAGCCCCCGAGTGGGAGGTTTGCTCTCCACTCGGTAGGATTTTTTCAAACTTAGGCGAGTGCTCGACTGCAGCTAAGCTTCCGAGTGGGAGAACTTAGGTGAGTATTGGACTGCAGCTAAGCCCCCGAGTGGGAGGTTTGCTCTCCACTCGGTAGGATTTTTTCAAACTTAGGCGAGTGCTTGACTGCAGCTAAGCTTCCGAGTGGGAGAACTTAGGCGAGTACTGGACTGCAGCTAAGCCCCCGAGTGGGAGGTTTGCTCTCCACTCGGTAGGATTTTTTCAAACTTAGGCGAGTGCTCGACTGCAGCTAAGCTTCCGAGTGGGGGAAATTAGGCGAGTACTGGACTGCAGCTAAGCCCCCGAGTGGGAGGTTTGCTCTCCACTCGGTAGGATTTTTTCAAACTTAGGCGAGTGCTTGACTGCAGCTAAGCTTCCGAGTGGGAGAACTTAGGCGAGTACTGGACTGCAGCTAAGCCCCCGAGTGGGAGGTTTGCTCTCCACTCGGTAGGATTTTTTCAAACTTAGGCGAGTGCTCGACTGCAGCTAAGCTTTCGAGTGGGGGAACTTAGGCGAGTACTGGACTGCAGCTAAGCCCCCGAGTGGGAGGTTTGCTCTCCACTCGGTAGGATTTTTTCGAACTTAGGCGGGTGCTCGACTGCAGCTAAGCTTCCGAGTGGGAGAACTTAGGCGAGTACTGGACTGCGTCTAAGCCCCTGAGTGGGAGGTTTGCTCTTCCACTCGGTAGGATTTTTTCAAACTTAGGCGAGTGCTCGACTGCAGCTAAGCTTCCGAGTGGAAGATCTTAGGTGAGTGCTGGACTGCAGCTAAGCCCCCGAGTGGGAGGTTTGCTCTCCACTCGGTAGGATTTTTTCAAACTTGGGCGAAACGGATTCGTAGCCAAGTCACCCACTGGGGGGTTTTGTATGCAAACAAAGTGACAGCAATTATTGGAACACTCTTGTGTTTGATAAAAATGAACTGTAGAATTTTTTTTCTTATTACATCTTGTCTAAGGGAGAACTCAGGTGTAAAAGGAGTGGAGCAGTTCCGCGTTCCAAGCTCGTGGCTCGTCGATCTGGCGATCAACATTGTAGAGGTGGTACGCTCCATTGTGGAGGACTCTGGTGACTATGAAGGGGCCTTCCCAAGTAGGAGCAAGCTTGTGTGGTTTCTGTTGATCCACTCGGAGGACCAGATCTCCTTCTTGGAAGGCTCGACTCTTCACATTCCGGGCGTGAAAACGGCGCAAGTCTTGCTGATAAATGGTCGATCTGATCAAGGCCATCTCCCTCTCTTCTTCTAAGAGGTCGACTGCGTCTTGCCGGGCCTGTTCTGCTTCATCTTCGGTGTAAAGTTCGACTCGGGATGCATTATGAAGAAGGTCACTCGGCAGGACTGCTTCGGCTCCATAAACCAGAAAGAAAGGAGTTCTTCCAGTCGACCGGTTAGGGGTGGTCCTTAATCCCCACAGAACTGACAGAAGCTCGTCGACCCAAGCGCCTGCCGCGTGCTTGAGATCACGCATCAGTCGAGGCTTTAGTCCTTTGAGAATCAGACCATTTGCTCTCTCAGCTTGTCCATTCGGCTGGGGATGGGCGACCGATGCGTAGTCGACTCGTGTGCCTTGAGAGGCGCAAAAAGCTCTGAACTTGCGAATCAAAGCTTGACCCATTGTCAGTGATGATGCTATGCGGGACTCCGTATCTAAATGTTAACCCTCTGACGAAACTGATAGCAGTGCAAGCATCGAGATTCTTGATGGGCTTAGCTTCGATCCATTTGGTAAATTTGTCGACTGCCACAAGCGCATGAGTGAATCCACTGCTGCCCGTTCTTAGTGGACCAACCATGTCCAGTCCCCAGACGGCGAAGGGCCAGACGAGTGGAATGGTCTTCAGGGCTAATGCAGGCTTGTGTGACATGTTGGAGTAGAACTGGCACCCTCCACACTTGTCGACTATCTCTTTTGCCATCTCATTTGCTCTTGGCCAGTAAAATCCATCTCGGTATGCTTTAGCCACAATAGTCTGAGAGGATGCATGGTGACCACAGGTCCCCGAGTGGATATCATTAAGGATTATCTGGCCCTCCTCTGGCGTTATACATTTTTGACTGATTCCAGTCGCGCTCTCCCTATATAGCTGTCCCTTTATGACTGTGAAGGCCTTGGATCGGTGGACGATCTGTCGAGCCTCTTCCTCGTCCTCCGGGAGTTCTTTCCTTAGGATATACGCGATGTACGGTACTGTCCAGTCGGGAGTGATCGCCAAGACTTCCATGACTAGGTCGACCACCGCAGGAACTTCGACTTTAGTCGGATCTGTGGCACTTTTCGGCTGCGGGGCTTCGTCTGTGAAAGGATCCTCTTGGATTGACGGCGAGTGAATGTGTTCCAGGAACACGTTGCTGGGAATGGCTTCTCTCTTGGAGCCTATCTTTGCCAAATCATCGGCCGCCTGATTTTTCAGTCGGGGGATGTGATGAAGCTCTAACCCCTCGAATTTCTTTTCTAGCTTTCGCACTGCATTGCAATAACCAGTCATTATCGGACTTCTGACGTCCCACTCCTTCATCACTTGATTAACCACCAAATCTGAGTCGCCATAGACCATGAGGCGACGGACGCCGAGTGAAATGGCCATGCGCAACCCATACAAAAGTGCTTCATACTCTGCTTCGTTATTGGAGGAATCAAAGTGAATCTGGAGAACATATCTGAGCTTATCTCCTCGCGGGGAGACTAGGACTACCCCCGCGCCCAAACCATTCAGCATCTTGGATCCATCGAAGAACATGGTCCAGTGCTCCGAATGAACTTGAGTCGGAAGTTGCTGTTCAATCCACTCGGCGATGAAATCTGCGATTGCTTGGGACTTGATAGCCTTCTTTGCTTCGAACTTGATATCTAAGGGAAGGAGTTCAATCGCCCACTTGGCCACTCGACCAGTTGCGTCTCTGTTATGCAGGATCTCTGATAGTGGGGCGTCGCTGACGACTGTAATGGAGTGGTCGGAGAAGTAATGTGCAACTTTCTTCGTGGTCATATAAATCCCATATAGAAGCTTCTGGTAGTGAGGGTATCTTTGTTTTGAAGGGGTCAAAACTTCGGACACATAATATACTGGGCGTTGAACTTTGAAGGCCTTTCCTTCCTCTTCCCACTCGACCGTAAGTACCGTACCGACAACTTGTCCTGTGGCTGCAATGTAAAGCAGCAGAGGCTCTTTGCTGATTGGGGCAGCAAGCACCGGCTGGGTGGAGAGCAGAGCTTTGAGCTCTGCAAGCGCTGCATCAACTTCTGGAGTCCACTCGAACTTGTCAGACTTCTTCATCAGTCGGTAAAGAGGCAACGGCTTTTCACCGAGACGAGAAATAAATCGACTTAAAGCGGCCAAGCAGCCTGTAAGCTTTTGGACATTGTGCACGCGTACAGGACGCTTCATCCGGAGTATGGTGCCAATTTTTTCAGGATTGGCGTCGATCCCCCATTCAGAAACGAGAAAACCGAGTAACTTTCCACCTGGAACCCCGAAAGTGCACTTTGATGGATTGAGCTTGATATCGTACCTCCTGAGGTTGGCAAAGGTTTCAGCTAGGTCAGCCCGTAGGTCGGAACCTTTCCGGGATTTGACCACAATATCATCCATGTATGCCTCCACATTCCGACTGATTTGAGTGAGTAAACACTTCTGAATCATTCTCATGAATGTGGCTCCGGCGTTCTTGAGGCCGAACGGCATGGTGACGTAACAGAAGCATCCGAGTGGAGTGATGAAAGCTGTTTTGATCTCGTCGGGCCCATACAGACGGATCTGATGGTACCCGGAATAGGCATCTAGAAAAGACAATCTCTCGCACCCCGCAGTTGAGTCGACTATTTGGTCGATGCGAGGGAGAGGAAAATGATCCTTCGGGCTGGCCCGATTGATATGTTTGAAATCAATGCACATGCGGAGTGACTTGTCCTTCTTGGGGACCATGAAGACATTGGCGAGCCACTCGGAGTGGTAAATATCTCGGATGAATTCCGCTGCTAAGAGCCGAGCCACCTCCTCGCCAATGGCTTGCTTCTTCTGGACGGCGGACCATCGAAGATGTTCCTTCACATGCTTGAATTTTGGGTCGACTCGTAGACGGTGCTCAGCCAGCCCCCTGGGAACTCCAGGCATGTCAGAGGGTTTCCATGCGAAGATGTCCCAGTTCTCACGGAGGAGCTGGATGAGCGCTTCTTCCTATTTGGAGTCGAGCGTCGTCGAGATGTGAGTCGGAGCAGCGTCGGGGTCGGTCGGGTGAATGTGGACTGTCTTTGTTTCACCAGCCGACTGAAAAGCTGACTCAGAGGCAGGCTTCTTAGCTCGCAGCAATTCACTCGGATCGGCAGTCTTTTGGTACTCTTTCAGCTCGACCACTGCCATCTGAGCATCAGCGATCTTTGATCCCTTCTGAAAACACTCTTCTACTTTCTTTCGGTTGCCCATGACAGTGATCACACCCTTGGGGCCAGGCATCTTCAATTTGGGATACACGTAACATGGTCGAGCCATGAAGCGTGCGTAAGCTGGCCTGCCCAAAATGGCGTGATAAGCACTCTGGAAGTCCACAACCTCAAATGTCAACTTTTCCTTATGGTAATTCTTTGAATCACCAAAAACCACATCAAGAGCAATCTGGCCGAGTGACTCGGCTTTCTTCCCAGGAATGACTCCGTGGAAGCTCATGTTACTGGTACTGAGTCTGGACATCGGAATGCCCATTCCTTTCAAAGTTTCAGCATATAGTATGTTCAGGCCACTGCCGCCATCCATCAGGACTTTGGTCAGTCGGGTGCCTTCGACAACTGGGTCGACCACCAAAGCTTGCCTCCCTGGGGTGGCAATGTGCGTCGGGTGATCAGACTGGTCGAATGTGATGGCAGTCTGAGACCACTTCAGGTAACTGGGTGTCGCCGGAGCAACCATGTTCACCTCACGGTTAATGACTTTCAGTCGACTTTTGCTTTCGACATCAGCAAAAATCATCAAGGTGGAATTGACTTGGGGGTATCGATCGTCACTCATCCTTGTCCTCAACTCTGTCTGGCTTTTTTTCCTTATCTTTGGGCTGCTTGCCCTGAAACTGCTGGATCAGGAACCGGCACTGTCGAGTGGTATGTTTTGGGAAAATAAAATTCCCTTCTCCATCTTTCTTGGTGTGGATGTGACATGGCAGGTCCAAAACATCATTCCCATCCTGATCCTTAACTTTCTTGGGCTTCCAGGTGCCCTTGGGTTTCCCCTTGAAGTTTCCCTGGGCCACGGCCAGGGCCTCCCCAGGAGCGGCTGGCTCGGCCTTCCGCTTCTGCTTCCGACTGGAGTTTCCTCCGGTTTCCTGGGCGACCGATTTGAGTTTGCCACTTCGGAGTCGGTCTTCGTCTTCACCATTAGCGTACTTGGTGGCAATCTCCATCATCCGATTCAGAGACATCTCTCCAGTTCGACCGAACTTCAGATTCAACTCTCTGTATTTGACGCCTTCCTTGAAAGCGCAAACTGCTTGATGGTCTGACACATTCTCAACCGAGTGGTGCAGTGTGATCCACCTCTGGATGTATTCCCTCAGTGTTTCATTCGGCTTCTGTACGCAAGACCGCAACTCTGTAAGGCCTGCGGGTCGCTTGCATGTTCCTTCGAAGGTTGTGATAAACACTCGGGAGAGGTCCTCCCAAGTGTAAATACTGCTGGGTGCCAACTGATTCAGCCACGCTCTGGGTGAGCCTTCTAACATGAGAGGCAAATGCTTCATGGCCACCTCATCATTGCCACCGCCAATCTGCACAGCCACTCGGTAATCTTCGAGCCATGTGTCAGGCTTGGATTCACCGGTGAACTTGCTGACTCCAGTCGCTAGCCTGAAGTTGGGAGGAATCACCGCGGCCCTGATGGCTCGACTGAAACATTCTGGCCCCGAATCATGTACCCTGCTGCCGGCGGGCGCATCTCTGTTGTGGCCCTCTCGATGAGCTCTGTTCCTGTCCACCAAACCTTGAACGAGGATGGATCTCGCGTCAAAGCCTGGGTCCCTGGGGTCGACTGGAATCCTCTGCCCAACATTATGGGGGCGCCTGTCATCTCGATGTCGAGGCGCATATGACCCACTCCTCGGGGGAGGGGATGGCACTCGATGTCGATCATCGCGGTCGGGTCGGTGATCATACTGCTTATTTCTCCTGTACTGGTCGTGCCGGTCCCCACGTCCCTCATGCCTCGGGGGCAATCTCGGGCTGTGAGCCGACTGGACTGTTTCTGTTGCAATGGATCGACTGTGGATCATGTTCCGCGACTGAGAAACGGCGGAATTCTGATTTCCTGCCGCTCGGAGCAACGCTTTGATCTGCAATAAGCCCCTGCCAGCCTCCGACTGGGAAGGCTGAATTGACTCCGCTATACGGGCCGCGGCGGCCAAATTCTGAACCGGAGTTCGATATACCTGTGACGGCGAGAAGAGCTGACGTCGACTGGATTCGGGAGCTTGCTGTCGTCAACTGGACTCGGGAGCTCACTGACGCGCTTGATCGTCGAGTATTCGCTGTAGATTCTCCAGTCGAGTGCGCTCGGCCAGGTTAGCCAAGCGCGCGTCCTCCAAGGCCTGGGCCTTGGGGGTTTCTCCAACAATAGGAGTGTGGAGCGCGTCCATGTTCTGGCGGCGAAGCTCCTCTCGCTGCAATGACGTGAGAGGTTCGGGGAGGTACTCGTCGTGGGGATGCGACGGGTCGCCTCTATCCGCACCACCATCAGCGCGATGGAATCCAGGAGGACTGTGTGTCCCCTCGACCGCCAGAACCTCAGCCAAAGGGTCGCTGCTATCGCACTCAGATGCGGTCTCCGCGGAGCCAGTCGACAGGTCGAACAGGCCGCAGAGGGACTCGTCGGGCTCGATTGCCGCGACTTGTGGGGCCGCCGACTGGCGGGCCACAGCGTGCCTCACCCACAGCTGGAGTATCGACTGACCTGAGCGCTTGCGCTGGTGGGAGACAGGGCGGGGAGATGACACGGGGGCCGACCGATATTGGGTCGACGGCTGCCGCAGGAGGACGCCACGAATGCACGCGCGGAAGTGCGTCGCACCACGGACGGGGAGCGCGTCGATGTCGAGCGGCGCCTCCTGGAGCCAGGCGGAGTCGTCGGCGATGAAGGTGAGCGCGCCGAGACGGATCTCGCGGCCCTCTACCAAAACTCGGCAGGAAACCATGATCAAATGGATCGGAAAAATCGCAACTTCTCCAATTAGGTGCTAAGACTAATGCCCCACGGTGGGCGCCAACTGTCGTGGTTCTAAGTCTGACAGTAATGTAGGGGGGTGTGTATGGAGAGGCTAGACCTTAGCTATTGGGAAGTTGTAAGCATGCAAGGTTTACAAGTTCGGGCCCTTCTCGGAGGAAGTAACAGCCCTACGTCTCGGTGCCCGGAGGCGGTCGATTGGATTATGCGTGTGTAGATAACAAGGGTGCGAACCCTTCATACTGAGGAGGGGGTGGCTTATATAGAGTTCGCCGGCCCCCTCCTGCCCTCAGTAATGCAGGGTTTTAGGTACATTTAAGGTTGGGCGTTATTGGTAACGCCCCTAATAAAGTGTTATAATGACTATAAGGACTACTTAATAGCCGACTGTTTGCCTGCGGAGTGACTTCAGGTCTTCTAACAGTCGAGTGGTTGGCTTCGTGGTCGAGTGATAGTTTCTTCGGCCGAGTGTCTTGAACCCGTTGAGTGGGATACCTTCAAGTCATTTGACAGGTGACTCCTTCTAGGGATGTCCTCGAGTAGGGCTTTTTAGGACGGGTCCCCGTGCCCCTACCCTAGGTACATAGCTTCATCACCAACTACATCAAACATTACTCCAACACCGTGTTCACTTACCAGACTCCACCGAGAAGAGACCATCACGGTAACACACAGTTGATTCATTTTAATTAAGTTAAGGTTCAAGTTATCTACAACCGGACATTAACAAATTCCCATCTGCCCATAACCGCGGGCACGGCTTTCGAAAGTTCAAATCCCTGCAGGGGAGTCCTAACTTATCCCATGACAAGCTCTCACGGTCAACAAAGGATAAACCTTCTCCCGAGACATTCCGATCAGACTCGGTATCCCGGTTCTACAAGACAACTTTGACAAGTTAAAACAAATCCAGCAACACCGCCCGAATGTGCCGACAAATCCCGATAGGAGCTGCACATATCTCGTTCTTAGGGCACACTCAGATGAGACTAGCTACGAGTAAAACCAAACCTCAAGTTGCCTATGGTGGCCCCGCAGGTAGCTTAGTCGGACCAACACTCAGAGGAGCACTAGCCCAGGGGGGTTTAAATAAGATGACCCTTGGGCTCCGGAAACCCAAGGGAAAAAGAGGCAAGGTGGCAAATGGTAAAACCATGGTTGGGCATTGCTGGAGGAGTTTTATTCACGGCGAACTGTCAAGGGGTTCCCATTATTACCCAACCGCGTAAGGAACGCAAAATCCGGGGACATAACACTGATATGACGGAAACTAGGGCGGCAAGAGTGGAACAAAACACTAGGCAAAAGGCCGAGCCTTCCACCGTTTACCAAGTATATAGATGCATTAAGATAACAAGATAATATAGTGATATCCCAACAAGAAAATAAGGTTCCAACAAGGAACGGTCTCCAATCTTCACCTGCAACTAGCAACGCTATAAGAGGGGCTGAGCAAAGCGGTAACATAGCCAATCAATGGTTTGCTAGGACATGGTGGGTTAGAGGTTTGGCATGGCAATTTGGGAGGAATGATAAGCAAGTGGTAGGCATCGTAGCATAGGCATAGCAAAAGAGCGAGCATCTAGCAAAGCAAAGATAGAAGTGATTTCGAGGGTATGATCACCTTGCCTGCCAAGTTGTCAGAGTTGACTGGATCCTCGAAAGCAAACTCAACGGGCTCCTCGTTAGCGAACTCGTATCCCGGCTCTACCCAAACAAGACAAACAAGCAAAAAGGACACAATCAACCACGTGCAAAGCTCAAACAACATGATGCAAACATGGTATGCTATGCGGGATGCGATATGTGATGCATATGCAAGATTTGACAAAGGATGAATGGACCTGGCCTCAACTTGGAAATCTAAGAGTGTCACTTGAAAGGTGAGGTGATTTTGGTTGAAATCGATATAAAGATCGCCGGAATCGGATGCACGGTTTGGAAATGGCAAGCAAAACAAATATGGCACCGGTCTGCGATAAACAACAAGTAGCCATCTAAATGCATCAAGATAATTATGCCACAGCACTCAAACATGGCAACAAAATACATGGCAGGGATCCACTCATAAAGCTTAACAAAAGATGAACACTGAGCTACGGCCAATTCATCCATTAACAGGTTCAAACAAGCATGGCAAAAGTGCAATTGGTAAACAGGTTTCAGACTTAGTGAAATTAACACTAGTCTGGAATTTCAGATCAGGTAGCACACTTTGGAGCAAGAAAACTAGATGCTACAAGAACTTGACATGGCAAAGCAAGGCATTAAATGAAGCTACTCAAAGAGCTTAACAAAAGTCCCTTAGTGACCTTGAGCCAAAAGTGATCAAAAAATATCATTGCAAGCATGTGAACATGGCAAAAACATAATCAGATCTCAGACTTAGAGAAAACTGGAGCATGCAAATCTGTTAACGACTAGGCATGTTCACAAGCTCGATGCACTCACTACAGAGCAAGGCATAACAAACTAAGCATACACCCATCAAGAATACACATTATATAAGCTAGACATGGCAAGAACAACAACATAGCATGCACGGATGAACTACAACATCCTCGGCAAAATCGCTAACAAGTAGACAATCTGGCCAGATTCGCGAAATAGCAAAAGTAGAGCTCGATTGACTCAAGCTAGGGTGCTCCATAATTGCAAACAAAGACATGGATGGATAGAGCACTACAAGATTAACAAATCATCCTTACTGGTCATCCTCAAAAGAGGCACGGATCACTAGGAAATAACATGGACATATGGCATATTGATAAAAATAGATCAAGGACTTAGTGAAATCTCTAAGTCCCTGAAATCAGCATTAACGAATGCACCACTTGGCAAGCTTATGCTAGTCACCACACACATCACAAAAATACATGGGTAGCACCTCTGGAAAGATGGCATGACATATTATAAAACACATGTAGAGCTCAGGAGCATATCATGCACACATTAATCATGGCAAAAATGACAAATAGCTATTTGGTGCAGCAGATCTGACAATTAACTCAAATAGCTCTCTTCCAATAGCATTTCGGGCATCAAGATGAGCTCAAATGAAAATGATGCATTGAGATGGAATGATGTACTCTCTGAGACGAACATTTTGATATGCTACACTCCCAAAACGGTTCTATGGATGCGGAGATATAGCATGATGAAAAATGCAAATTATTAGGGTTTCGGGGATAAAAAGTCAACCGTCCCAACTCAGATCCAGATCCGGCCGGGATCACTGTTCACGCGCGGAAGTCGAGGTCGCCGGAACTTCGCCGGAGACATCGCCAAGAAGAGGTGGAGGTCGGGGCGGTGCGGATCCGGGCGGGGAGGCGAGGAGGCGAGGCCGGGTCGGCACCGGGGCGCTCGCCGGCGTCGAGGGGCGGCGTCCCCCGGCGGAAACGGCAGCCGGAGTGGAGGAGGCGGTGGCCGTCGATGGTCCTGCCGCGGCGGAGCGGCGAGGGACGCGGCGGCGTCGGGCGGCCGGCGCCGAAGGAGGAGAGAGGCGCGGGCGGCGCCTCTTCGGGCCCTGTCGGCGACGGGAGAGGGCCCGCCTTGGGCCCGGCGGGCTTCGGCGGGAGGAGGCTGGCGATGTGGGCGCGCTGCCCACGTGGCACTCAGCGATTGGCCCGGGCGACCGGCGGACAATGTCCGGCGGCCGGCGGACGTGTCCGGCCGCGCGGAGAGGAGCGGGACTAGGGTTTCGGGAGAGGAGAACCGAGAATTTCGGAGGGGGTGCTATTTATAGGCATAGAGGGAGCTAGGAGTGTCCAAATGAGGTGCGGTTTTCGGCCACGCGATCGTGATCATACGCTCTAGATGATGGAGAGGGTTTTGGTGGGTTTTGGGGCAAATTGGAAGGGTGTTGGGCTGCAACACACACGAGGCCTTCTCGGTCCCCCGGTTAACCGTTGGAGCATCAAACGAAGTCCAAATGTTATGAAACTTGAAAGGCGGTCTACTGGTAGTAAACCAAGGCCGCTTGGCAAGTCTTGGTCCAATCCGGAAATGTTTAATCCCCACACATGAAAAGAAAGTAGAAAGGACCACCGGAGGAGATAGGAGCGCCGGAATGCAAAACAGACAACGGGGAAAATGCTCGGATGCATGAGACAAACATGTATGCAAATGCAATGCACATGATGACATGATAAGAGATGGATGACAAACAACAACAACACACGGAGACAAAAACCCGAACCCGAGGAAATAAAATAACTTAGCACCGTAAATGGCAAGAGTTGGAGTACATATTAGATAAATTACATCCGGGGTGTTACACCCCTCCCTATCAACAGGACCCCCGTTTCGACCGTAGGAGGTCCATTTCCTCCGTTTTGCGGTACGCCACACGCCTCCCGATCAACAGGACCCCCGTTTCGACCGTAGGAGGTCCGTTTCCTCCGTTTTGCGGTACGCCACACCCCTCCCGATGAACAGGATCCCGTTTTGAACGTGGCCGGTCGAACACAAGGCCGTTTCCTCCGTTCTGCAGTACGCCATGCCTCGTTTCCATCGCCTGTTCCGTCCAAGCCCTCCTGATGAACTCGACGCATTCCGTTGCCTTCCCATGAACACGACGCATTCCGTTGCCTCCCCATGAACACAACGACGACGCTGCCTCCCCATGAACACGACGACGACGCTGTTTCTCCGTTCCGACCCAGCCATGTACACGAGCCCTGGCCGTACGTATGCGTGAGTAGGCGTTCAGACCCTGCCCGTATGTATGTACATGGTCGTATTTTCTTTCTTGCACCCCGGCTGTTGTACATACGTGTAGATGCTACGTGCGCGCCTTTACTACGACACGTGCACGCCTCTACATCGACCAGTATATATGTACGTACATGTTCGCGACTAAAATGACAACGCTACGTACGCTTCGACCAGGTAGGTCCCGACTGTCAGGCACTTCCTTGCGTGCGAAGATGTAGCTGGTGGGTCCCAGCAGTCAGGGAGGCGAATTGTTTTGTTTTTTGCCCGGACGCACTTCCTTGCGTGCGAAGGTGTAGCTAGTGGGTCCCAGCAGTCAGGGGGAAACGTTTTTTTCGCGAAATACGGTGGCCCGTCCGGTGGGTCCCCGCTGTCAGGTGGAGGAATAATTATTTTGCATGTAATAAGGAGGCACTTCCTTGCTGCGGCCGTGGACCCAGCTGTTAGCCTCTCCATGTACATTTCATGTCCGATGGAAGCAGTTCCTTGACCACGTTGACCACGCCGCGCTGAGAGCACCAGGGCGGTGGACGACGGCGAGGCCTAGGAAGGGGACGGCGCGGAGCCAGGGAAGATGCGGCAGTGGATGCCTACGCGTAGAGGAGTACGAGGGTTCACTGGTTCGCTGCGGTGTGAGGCTGCCGTCGCCGCAGAATAACAGGGGGTGTGGGTGAGTAGAGGGATGGCCTGGCCAGTGGTGGGAGTAGTAGGGGGCGGTGAGGCCTCCGCCGCATCGCATACGGCCACGGGAGGCAGGAGCACGAGGCACGACTGGCGCTGGTTTGGGCGACTGGAGCAAGAAGACCAGAGGTTGAAGAAGCACTACGGCCGTTGGATGGACATCGTACGGTCACTGGAGCTAGAATCGTGCATATATTAACTAACTTGACAAAGCCCTTCGTCCCCGTCAACTTAGTAGGCCCACAAGTCAGCCTGCCACTATACTGGGTCCCAGCTAACGGGGGGAGTATTTATTTTTTTGTGCGTAATAAGGAGGCACTTCCTTGCGTGCGAAGATATAGCTGGTGGGTCTGAGCTGTTAGCGTCGGTAACGTTTTTTCGCAAAATACAGAGGCCCTTTCGGTGGGTCCCTGATGTCAGGTGGAGGAATCATTATTTTGCATGTAATAAGGAGGCATTTCCTTGCGTGCGACCGTGGACCCAGCTGTCGGCCTCTCCACGTACAGTCCACTTCAGATGCATGTCGGTCATTGACCACGTTGATCAGGCCGCGCCGAGAGCACTGTTGGGTAACGTAGCAATAATTCAAAATTTTCTACGCATCACCAAGATCAATCTATGGAGAGACCAGCAACGAGGGGAAGGAGAGTGCATCTACATACCCTTGTAGATCGCTAAGCGGAAGCGTTCAAGAGAACGGGGTTGATGGAGTCGTACTCGTCGTGATCCAAATCACCGATGATCCTAGTGCCGAACGGACGGCACCTCCGCGTTCAACACACGTACAGCCCGGTGACGTCAACCATGCCTTGATCCAGCAAGGAGAGAGGGAGAGGTTGAGGAAGACTCCATCCAGCAGCAGCACAACAGCGTGGTGGTGGTGGAGGAGCGTGGCACTCCAGCAGGGCTTCGCCAAGCACCGCAAGAGACGAGGAGGGAGATGTGTCACGGGAGGGAGAGGGAGGCGCCAGGGCTTAGGTGCGGCTGCCCTCCCATCCCCCCACTATATATAGGGCCAAGGGCTCACGAATACCATCAATATCTACTAGAGGGGCAGCGATGAAGGCGATAATAAATACAGAAGTTGCGGTCAATAAGGTAGGGATCATCAAAACACCGAACCATCCGATGTAAAGACGAGGGGGGGGGCGCAGCTTTGGCCCTTCCTCCAAGGAAGGGTGCGGCTAGGGAGGAGTCCCTCCTCCCCAAGGCACCTAGGAGGTGCCTTCCCCCCTTAGGACTCTTCCTTTCCTTATCCCTTGGCGCATGGGCCTCTTGGGGCTGGTGCCCTTGGCCCATATAGGCCAAGGCGCACAACCCAACAGCCCATGTGGCCCCCGGGGCAGGTGGCCCCACCCGATGGACCCCCGGGACCCTTCCGGTGGTCCCGGTACAATACCGGTGACCCCGAAACTTGTCTCGATGGCCGAAATAGCACTTCCTATATATAATTCTTTACCTCTGGACCATTCCGGAACTCCTCGTGACGTCCGGGATCTCATCCGGGACTCCGAACAACATTCGGGTTACCGCATACCAATATCTCTATAACCCTAGCATCACCGAACCTTAAGTGTGTAGACCCTACGGGTTCGGGAACCATGCAGACATGACCGAGACGTTCTCCGGTCAATAACCAACAGCGGGATCTGGATACCCATGTTGGCTCCCACATGTTCCACGATGATCTCATCGGATGAACCACGATGTCGAGGACTTAATCAATCCTGTATACAATTCCCTTTGTCTATCGGTACGATACTTGCCCGAGATTCGATCGTCGGTATCCCGATACCTTGTTCAATCTCGTTACCGACAAGTCTCTTTACTCGTTCCGTAACACATCATCCCATGATCAACTCCTTGATCACATTGTGCACATTATGATGATGTCCTACCGAGTGGGCCCAGAGATACCTCTCCGTCACACGGAGTGACAAATCCCAGTCTCGATTCGTGCCAACCCAACAGACACTTTCAGAGATACCTGTAGTGTACCTTTATAGCCACCCAGTTACGTTGTGACGTTTGGCACACCCAAAGCACTCCTACGGTATCAGATGATGCACAATCTCATGGTCTAAGGAAATGATACTTGACATTAGAAAAGCTTTAGCATACGAACTACACGATCTAGTGCTATGCTTAGGATTGGGTCTTGTCCATCACATCATTCTCCTAATGATGTGATCCCGTTATCAACGACATCCAATGTCCATGGTCAGGAAACCGTAACCATCTATTGATCAACGAGCTAGTCAACTAGAGGCTTACTAGGGACATGGTGTTGTCTATGTATCCACACATGTATCTGAGTTTCCTATCAATACAATTATAGCATGGATAATAAACGATTATCATGAACAAGGAAATATAATAATAACTTATTTATTATTGCCTCTAGGGCATATTTCCAACAGTCTCCCACTTGCACTAGAGTCAATAATCTAGTTCACATCGCCATGTGATTAACATTCACGGGTCACATCGCCATGTTACTAACACCTAAGAGTTTACTAGAGTCAGTAATCTAGTTCACATCACCATGTGATTAACACTCAATGAGTTCTGGGTTTGATCATGTTGCTTGTGAGAGAGGTTTTAGTCAACGGGTCTGAACCTTTCAGATCCGTGTGTGCTTTACAAATCTCTATGTCATCTCCTAGATGCAGCTACCACGCTCTATTTGGAGCTATTCCAAATAACTGTTCTACTATATGAATCCAGTTGACTACTCAGAATAATCTGGATTAGTGTCAAAGTTCGCATCGGCGTAACCCTTTACGATGAACTCTTTTACCACCTCCACAATCGAGAAAATTCCTTAGTCCACTAGTTACTAAGGATAACTTTGACCACTGTCTTGTGATCCATTCTTGGATCACTCTTGTACCCCTTGACTGACTCATGGCAAGGCACACTTCAGGTGCGGTACACAGCATAGCATGTAGAGCCTATGTCTTAAGCATAGGGGACGACCTTCGTCCTTTCTCTCTATTCTGCCGTGGTCGAGCTTTAAGTCTTAACTTCATACCTTATAACTCAGGCAAGAACTCCTTCTTTGACTGATCCATCTTGAACACCTTCAAGATCATGTCAAGGTATGTGCTCATTTGAAAGTACCATTAAGCGTTTTGATATATCCTTATAGATCTTGATGCTCAATGCTCAAGTAGCTTAATCCAGGCTTTCCATTGAAAAACACTTTCCAAATAACCCTATATGCTTTCCAGAAATTCTACGTCATTTCTGATCAACAATATGTCAACAACATATACTCATCAGAAATTCTATAGTGCTCCCACTCACTTCTTTGGAAATACAAGTTTCTCATAAACTTTGTATACACCCAAAATCTTTGATCATCTCATCAAAGTATACGTTCCAACTCCGAGATGCTTACTCCAGTCCTCAGAAGGATTGCTGGAGCTTTGCATACTTATTAGCATCTTTCATGATTGACAAAACCTTCCAGTTGTATCACATACAACCTTTCCTCAAGAAAAACGTCGAGGAAACAATGTTTTGATATCCTATCTGCAAGATTTCATAAATAATGCAGTAATCGCTAATATAGTTCCAACAGACTCTTAGCATCGCTACGAGTGAGAAAGTCTCATCGTAGTCAACTCCTTGAACTTGTCGGAAAACATCTTGACAACAAGTCGAGCTTTCTTAATGGTGATATTTACCATCGTTGTCCATCTTCCTTTTAAAATCCATCTATACTCAACAGCCTTACGACCATCGAGCTGTTCTGCCAAAGTCTACACTTTGTTTTCATACATGGATCCTCTCTCGAATTATATGGCCTCGAGCCATATATCGGAATCCGGGCCCACCATCGCTTCTCCATAGCTTGTAGGTTCATTGTTGTCTAGCAACATGACTTTCAAGACAGGATTACGTACCACTCTGAAGTAGTACGCATCCTTGTCATCCCACGAGGTTTGGTAGTGACTTGATCTGAAGTATCATGATCAATATCATAAGCTCCCACTTCAATTGGTGTAGGTGCCACAGGAACAACTTCCTGTGCCCTGCCACGCACTAGTTGAAGAGACGGTTAAATAACCTCATCAAGTCTCCACCATCCTCCCACTCAATTCTTTCGAGAGAAACTTTTCCTCGAGAAAGGACCCGATTCTAGAAACAATCCCTTATTGCTTTCGGATCTGAGACAGGAGGTATACCCAACTGTTTTGGTTGTCTTATGAAGATGCATTTATCCGCTTTGGGTTCGAGCTTATCAGAATGAAACTTTTTCACATAAGCGTCGCAGCCCCAAACTTTTAAGAAATGACAGCTTAGGTTTCTCTAAACCATAGTTCATACGGTGTCATCTCATCGGAATTACGTGGTGCCCCTTTTAAAGTGAATGTGGTTGTCTCTAATGCCTAACCCATAAACTATTGTGGTAATTCGATAAGAGACATCATGGTATGCATCATATACAATAGGGTGCAGTTATGATGTTCGGACACACCATCACACTATGGTGTTCCAGGCTGTATCAGTTGTGAAACAATTTCCACAATGTCTTAATTCTGTGCCAAACTCGTAATTCAGATATTCATCTCTATGATCATATCATAGATCTTTTATCCTCTTGTCACGACGATCTTTCAACTTCACCCTAAAATTACTTGAACCTTTCAATAATTCAGACTCATGATTCATCAAGTAAATATACTCAACATCTACTCAAATCATCTGTGAAGCAAGAACATAATGATATCCACTACATGCCTCAACACTCATTGGACTGCACACATCAAAATGTATTACTTCCAACAAGTTGCTTTCTAGTTCCATTTTACTGAAACCGAGGCTTTCAGTCATCTTGCCCATGTGGTATGATTTGCATGTCTCAAGTGATTCAAAATCAAGTGAGTCCAAACGGTCCATTTGCATGGAGTTTCTTCATGCATATACACCAATAGACATGGTTCGCATGTCTCAAACTTTTCAAAAACGAATGAGCCCAAAGATCCATCAACATGGAGCTTCTTCATGCGTTTTATACCGATATGACTTTACGTGGCAGTGCCACAAGTAGGTGGTACTATCATTACTATCTTATATCTTTTGGCATGAACATGTGTATCATTACGATCGAGATTTAATAAACCATTCATTTTAGGTGTAAGACCATTGCAGGTATTATTCAAATAAACAGAGTAACAATTATTCTCCTTAAATGAATAACAGTATTGTGATAGTCATAATCCAATCATGTCTATGCTCAACGCAAACACCAAATAACAATTATTTAGGTTTAACACCAATCTCGATGGTAGAGGGAGCGTGCGATGCTTGATCATATCAACATTGGAAACACTTCCAACACATATCGTCAGCTCACCTTTAGCTAGTCTCCGTTTATTCCGTAGCTTTTATTTCGAGTTACTAACACTTAGCAACCAAACCGGTATCTAATACCCTGGTGCTACTAGGAGTACTAGTAAAGTACACATTAACATAATGTATATCCAATATACTTCTATCGACCTTGCTAGCCTTCTTATCTACCAAGTATCTAGGGTAATTCTACTCCAGTGGTTGATCCCTTTATTACAGAAGCACTTAGTCTCGGGTTTGGGTTCAACCTTGGGTTTCTTCACTAGAGCAGCAGCTGAATTGCCGTTTCATGAAGTATCCCTTCTTGCCCTTGCCCTTCTTGAAACTAGTGGTTTCACTAACCATCAACAATTGATGCTCCTTCTTGATTTCTACTTTCGCGGTGTCAAACATTGCGAATATTTCAAGGATCATCATATCTATCCCTGATATGTTATAGTTCATCACGAAGCTCTAGCAGCTTGGTGGTAATGACTTCGGAGAAACATCACTATCTCATCTAGAAGATCAACTCCCACTCGATTCAAATGATTGTTGTACTCAGACAATCTGAGCACAAGCTCAGCAATTGAGCTTTTCTCCCTTAGTTTGCAGGCTAAGAAAATCGTCGGAGGTCTTATACCTCTTGACGTGGGCACGAGCCTGAAATCCCAATTTCAGCCCTCGAAACATCTCATATGTTTCGCGACGTTTCAAAACGTCTTTGGTGCCCCAACTCTAAACCGTTTAACTGAACTATCACGTAGTTATCAAATCATGTATGTCAGATGTTCGCAACATCCACAGACGACGTTCGAGGTTCAGCACACTGAGCGGTGCATTAAGGACATAAGCCTTCTATGAAGCAATGAGGACAATCCTCAGTTTACGGACCTAGTCCGCATAGTTGCTACTATCAACTTTCAACTAAAATTTTCTCTAGGAACATATCTAAACAGTAGAACTAAAGCGTGAGCTACGACATAATTTGCAAAATCCTTTTGACTATGTTCAGGATAAACAAGTTCATCTTATGAACTCCCACTCAGATAGACATCCCTCTAGTCATCTAAGTGATTACATGATCCGAGTCAACTAGGCCGTGTCCGATCATCACGTGAGATGGACTAGTCAACATCGGTCTTCTGTGTTTCGAGGCCACGTCTATACATGCTAGGCTCGTCAAGTAAACCTAAGTGTTTCGCGTGTGTAAATCTGGCTTACACCCGTTGTATGTGAACGTAAGAATCTAACACCCGATCATCACGTGGTGCTTCGAAACACGAACTGTCGCAACGGTGCACAGTTAGGGGGAACACTTTCTTGAAATTTTAACGAGGGATCATCTTATTAACTACCGTCGTTCTAAGCAAATAAGATGTATAAACATGATAAACATCACATGCAATCAAATAATAGTGACATGATATGGCCAATATCATATAGCTCCTTTGATCTCCATCTTGGGGCTCCATGATCATCTTGTCACCGGCATGACACCATGATCTCCATCATCATGATCTCCATCATCGTGTCTCCATGAAGTTGCTCGCCAACTATTACTTCTACTACTACAGCTAATGATTAGCAATAAAGTAAAGTAATTACATGGCGTTGTTCAATGACACGCAGGTCATGCAATAAATAAAGACAACTCCTATGGCTCCTGCCGTTTTTCATACTCATCGACATGCAAGTCGTGATTCCTATTACAAGAACATGATCAATCTCATACATCACATATATCATTCATCACATCCTTTTGGCCATATCACATCACATGGCATACCCTGCAAAAACAAGTTAGACGTCCTCTAATTGTTGTTTGCATGTTTTACGTGGCTGCTATGGGTTTCTAGCAAGAACGTTTCTTACCTACGCAAAACCACAACGTGATATGCCAATTGCTATTTACCCTTCATAAGGACCCTTTTCATCGAATCCATTTCGACTAAAGTGGGAGAGACAGACACCCGCCAGCCACTTTATGCAACTAGTGCATGTTAGTTGGTGGAACCGGTCTCACGTAAGCGTACGTGTAAGGTTGGTCCGGGCCGCTTCATCCCACAATGCCGTCGAAACAAGATTGGACTAGTAACGGTAAGCATATTGAACAAGATCAACGCCCACAACTACTTTGTGTTCTACTCGTGCATAGAATCTACGCAATAGACCTAGCTCATGATGCCACTGTTGGGTAACGTAGCAATAATTCAAAATTTTCTACGCATCACCAAGATCAATCTATGGAGAGACCAGCAACAAGGGGAAGGAGACTGCATCTACATACCCTTGTAGATCACTAAGCGGAAGCGTTCAAGAGAACGGGGTTGATGGAGTCGTACTCGTCATGATCCAAATCACCGATCCTAGTGCCGAACGGACGGCACCTCCACGTTCAACACACGTACAGCCCGGTGACGTCTCCCATGCCTTGATCCAGCAAGGAGAGAGAGGGAGAGGTTGAGGAAAACTCCATCCAGCAGTAGCACAATGGCATGGTGGTGGTGGAGGAGCGTGGCACTCCAGCAGGGCTTCGCCAAGCACCGCAAGAGACGAGGAGGGAGATGTGTCACGGGAGGGAGAGGGAGGCGCCAAGGCTTAGGTGCGGCTGCCCTCCCATCCCCCCACTATATATAGGGCCAAGGGAGAGGGGGGGCGTAGCCTTGGCCCTTCCTCCAAGGAAGGGTGCGGCTAGGGAGGAGTCCCTCCTCCCCAAGGCACCTAGGAGGTGCCTTCCCCCCTTAGGACTCTTCCTTTCCTTATCCCTTGGCGCATGGGCCTCTTGGGGATGGTGCCCTTGGCCCATATAGGCCAAGGCGCACACCCCTACAGCCCATGTGCCCCCCCGGGGCAGGTGGCCCCACCCGGTGGACCCCCGGGACCCTTCCGGTGGTCCTGGTACAATACCGGTGACCCCGAAACTTGTCCCGATGGCCGAAATAGCACTTCCTATATATAATTCTTTACCTCCGGACCATTTCGGAACTCCTCGTGACGTCCGGGATCTCATCCGGGACTCCGAACAACATTCGGGTTACCGCATACCAATATCTCTATAACCCTAGCGTCACCGAACCTTAAGTGTGTAGACCCTACGGGTTTGGGAACCATGCAGACATGACCGAGACGTTCTCTGGTCAATAACCAACAGCGGGATCTGGATACCCATGTTGGTTCCCACATGTTCCATGATGATCTCATCGGATGAACCACGATGTCGAGGACTTAATCAATCCCGTATACAATTCCCTTTGTCTATCTGTACGATACTTGCCTGAGATTCGATCGTCGGTATCCCGATACCTTGTTCAATCTCGTTACCGGCAAGTCTCTTTACTCATTCCGTAACACATCATCCTGTGATCAACTCCTTGATCACATTGTGCACATTATGATGATGTCCTACCGAGTGGGCCCAGAGATACCTCTCCGTCACACGGAGTGACAAATCCCAGTCTCGATTCGTGCCAACCCAACAAACACTTTCAGAGATACCTGTAGTGTACCTTTATAGCCACCCAGTTATGTTGTGACGTTTGACACACCCAAAGCACTCCTACGGTATCCGGGAGTTGCACAATCTCATGGTCTAAGGAAATGATACTTGACATTAGAAAAGCTTTAGCATACGAACTACACGATCTAGTGCTATGCTTAGGATTGGGTCTTGTCCAGCACATCATTCTCCTAATGATGTGATCCCATTATCAACGACATCCAATGTCCATGGTCAGGAAACCGTAACCATCTATTGATCAACGAGCTAGTCAACTAGAGTCTTACTAGGGACATGGTGTTGTCTATGTATCCACACATGTATCTGAGTTTCCTATCAATACAATTATAGCATGGATAATAAACGATTATCATGAACAAGGAAATATAATAATAACTTATTTATTATTGCCTCTAGGGCATATTTCCAACAAGCACCAGGGCAGTGGATGACGGCGAGGCCTGGGAAGGGAACGGCATGGAGGCAGGGAAGACTCGGCAGTTGTTTCCCACGCGGAGGGGAGTACGACTGTACGAGGGTTTACTGGTTCGTCTACTGTCGCGAGAGAATAACAACATGTGTGGGTGAGTAGAGGGATGGCTTGGCCAGCGATGGGAGTACGGTGGGGCAGTGAGGCCTGCGCGGCAGCACAGCCGACCGCGGGGTGGAGGGAGCAGGCAGTCCTCCCACCGACGCTTGTTTGAGCGGCTGGAGCAGGAAGAGCAGAGATTGAAAAAGCACGACGGCCGTTCGATGGACATCCAACAATCACTACTTGTGCGTCAACCTTTTTTTCAGGAAAGCCTCAAATCTGTGGAAAACAGCATACAACCCATTTGCTAATTCTTAAGGTTTTTTTGGAGCCCATATTCTTTTTGTTAGCATTACAGCCCATATTGTGGCCACGGTTAAAAAATTATACGAAATTTTGCATATTTCGGTGCGGTCCGAACTGTTTTTAATCCTGAAATTTCGACTCGCATTCAAACTGATTTTAAAAATAAATGTATATCAATATAAAATCCAACAAATTCTCCACGCATAAAAATTAATGTAATTTAAAATCTCGAAATGACAAAAAGATATTTGAAACTAATTGCCGGTTTGATGTGTTTTAAAAATGTACAGTCCATTTCTCATTACTGATGGGCCATTTTCTCGGCCAGCCGAGTGAAATCTCTCCTCGTCTTGAAAGATTTGTAGCCCAACAGGCCTAACAAAGCGACTTAATTGGCAAATCACAAAAAAACTAGGTTGTGGCCGTGGACCCAGCTGTCAGTCCATTTGTTTTTTTAGTCCATTTGATGGGCTGGATGAAACAATGATGTAGCATCTATGCAGCCCGTTTAAATCCAATTTGCATTTTTCTCGAAATCCGCGGACTTGCTGGGCTGGGTGAAAATATCATGTTGGGCTAGACGGAGAAATGTTATAAAAACATAAACACATGATTGCACGTTAGTAAATTTTTTGCAAGCTTATGTACGCAATCACTAGTTAACTTGCCAAGTTATATATAAACAATTGTTATTATTATTTTGTAAGAACTTTCAACTTACGAAATAAAATATCATTTTAATTTGATGAGTTAATAGTACATGGGGTATTATTATTTTTTAGGCTAGACGTGGGACAGTTGAGTTGGTTCTAGGAGAAAGTACTGGGAGAAAACTCAGTTTACATCGAAAAAGAAAGTGGGAGAACATTCAGAGACCTGCTGGGTCCACCTGAGGAGGGGAATATGTTGGGAGGAAGGAGATTCAAAGCACGGCAGCCGAGTGAACTAGTTTTTTTATGGACAAGTGAACTAGTTTAGATACATAAGCAAATAGCCACTAAAAAAGAAATCAGGTTAATGGGTTTTTAAAAGAAATATTTCGGACAAAATAGATAATTACGACACATAGGCTAATGCATGAAACACTCAAATGATAAAGGTGCTTATAAACAGATAAAGTACAACACCTAGACCTTCCTGGCACACTTGATCATGACACTGCGGCTGTCCGTGTACTCGTCGGTTACGGGAAGCAGACACGCCCTCATGTCCAAGATCTGCCTGTACATGTCGTATCATGCATATGCGTCCTTGGCCGCGTAGGTTATGTAAGCTAGATTCAGAGGTACGTCCCATGTGTTCAGGTCGTCTTCTTTCATGTTGGCATATCAGGGGTCGATGATGGTCTCAGCGAGGTCAACCACGGAGTCCTTCTCCTGCCCGTTGCTGATGATCTTGTATTGCTTCTGGATGTCGACAAGCTTGTTGCACCAGATGGCCGAATCGTCTCGTTCTTCCTTCTCTCCACCGTAGCGAAGGTGCAGTCGGCGCTGCCGATGAAGCGGGTGAATGCTCCAGAACCTGGTGCAGCCATAGGACTGAGGTGAGGCAGAGCTTCACCGAGTCCGTATCGTTGGTGTACATCACATTCAACTTGGTGCAGCCATAGGACTGAATGGCGAACTCAAAGGGGAACTCCTTGCTGAAGTCCATATCCAGCAGGCTCACCCCTCGGATCGCCATTGGAGTCTCTTCGACTGAACGAGTGTGTAGGCGGCGGTAGCAGTTCGTTTTTCAGCTCTTGGGGAACTAGATTCAATAGTAAGCTGAGTGTGTATAGGCAACAACAGTTACTACCCCTCCCTCGTCCGCTGCATGCCCGGCAAAAGATGCACCCTCGGCCACACGTCGGTTCACGAGCGGGTCTGTATTGGTACTATAATAACAGGAGTTAGTGGTCACTTTACTTAAATTTAATTAGCTTTAATAGAAAATTGTACTTAAAAGAAGCAATGCATTCTCTCGTTCTATCAGTGCCACAGGATCAACATGCACAACAATTAGAATTATTATTCTCACGACGCACACGATCAGCACATTTGTCGCACTTTCACAAAGATAATACTACCAAGTTTGAACTGTTTGTTATGGTTGTTGTCCTCTGCGTCATCATGCCGTGTTTCCTAGCTTGCAAGATTCAGAACCAACAAATAAGATCCAAATAATAAGTACAACAAAGATGGCTACACATCTCATTGATTCCCAGCTTGCAAGATTCAGAACCAACAAATAAGATCCAAATAATAAGTACAACAAAGATGCCTACACATCTCACTGATTCCCAGCTTGCAAGATTCAGAACCAACCCATTAGAGCCTTTTGATAAAGTGAATATCGGGATTAAATCCATCTTGGCTATCCATGTCATACAATCGAAGAACTTGGCGAATGCTCTTGACCGTCACAACATCTGTAGTTGAGTATTCCTGTTTGCACAGCACAAACAAGGAGACAGGAGAGCATGATTTCGCTTTAATAGCGGCCTCCTTAAACTCAACCTCCAGCTCTACTTGGATGAGGTCTGCCTGGAGTTCCATGATTCAATTCATGCGCCTTTTTCTGCAGTTCACTAGAAATGAAGCAAAGATTGCATCATTGAACTAGCAAGAAGTACTTGCTCTTGTGAGCTGGCAGGTTCTTCTTTAGTAGTTGCACTAAAATTGAGGAACATTAAGGTTGGCTGTCCGGCTCATGTAAGGTGCAACTATAATTTTCTTATCCTTTTGTGCAGTTCCACTAAAATAAAGTGCCATTATGGTGACAGTGACGGCTCCATCTTGCAAAGGCTAATAAAATGTTGCACGAGATTACCAGCAGAACTCGACGGAGATTTTGGAAACTCCAATCACCATTTTGTGCAGTTCCACCAAAATTGAGAGATGTTGCCCACGTGACATTTTAGTTGAACTACACAAGACACTCATTCCAAAAAAAGTGTATTGTGCAGTTCACCAAAAGGTCACAATAGCAACAAGGTGAAATGGATATCCCTATCTGCACAAAAAGATAGAGAGTAAACATTTGCTGGTCAATAAGAATATACGAAACATATACAAAATGAAAAGAAGCATCTTAATTATGTTCATGGCAATCACGCAAGGACAGTAGAAATTTTAAAATGTCAGCAATGCTTCATGTTACCAGAAGCATTACGATCAACAATGAGATTCCTCAATTATGGGATTACTTTAATGGTGGCATTGCTTGTTTACCAGACACAGTAAATCAACAGCAGCTAAAGAGTTGGTTTAAGGGCATGGGACCGTGGGGACACCAGGACACTCAGCAGTGTAAAGGAGCAACTTACTTATCATACTAGGGAAAACAGCAGGAGTGCCATTGTACTATGTGAGGGCAGCAAATCTAATCTTGGAGACCTTTTACTATGTGAGGGTAGCAAATCTAATCCTAGAGACCTTTTACTATGTGAGGGCAGCAAATCTAATCCTGGAGACCTTTTACTATGCGAGGGCAGCAAATATAATCCTGAGACCTTTTACTATGTGAGGGCAGCAAATCTAATCCTGGAGACCTTTTACTATGTGCTGACAGCAAATCTAATCCTGGACATACTCTATTGACTTGTCCACCAGCCACCACTTTCTATCCTTTTTTCAACCAATAATAGATCTGTTCCTTATCCAGTTTGTACTGCGTTTTCCCATTATTTCCCTTTTCAACCAAGAGATGGGTTGGGTATCCGGTCTCTACTACTTTCACCATATTATTTCCTCTTTGAATCAAGTCCTAGATTCATGCTACAACTTCCCCCCTTTCTTTGTTGTTTGAACAAAGCCCTAGATTCGAATGCATGAAGTATCTTTACCTCTAATAATACTAAAAATTTAGGTGGCTTTGGAAGAGCTGATGGGAGTATAAAAAGATGCACATGCAGACACGTGGGGAGCTGAGGCAGTAGAGCAAGGCCGCTTTTGAAGAACTTATACCTGAGGGTCGCCGGGATGTCGGCGGCGGCAGGCCTGATCTGCGGACAATACGGCAGGGAGGAAGAAGGGTCGGAGGACCTCCCGAGCCGGCCATGTGTCGGAGAGAACGGCACGGGCAGAGGATCGGGCCCCTCCGGCAGCTGTGGGTTTCCTCCCTTGGCGGCGATGACCGCATGAATGATGTATCTTTTAGTCCTCTACACACACCGGCCGAAGGGATCCGGCCGGATCTATGACCAGCGGTGAGCAGAGAGAAAATGTCGCTACCGCTGTCTTGTTTATATGTAGAGAGGATGAAAGAATGAAGAGAGAAACCCTAGTAAAGCAAGCGCTCAGGCCCCTGCGTCCATATATAGTGGAGTGATTATCTTTTTTCTCTCCACAACAAGCGTTTCAATTTGTGTACGTGGCATTAAAGAAAAGAAACTCTCTATTTAAGGTGACTATTGTACGACTCCTACTTACTACTAGTAGTACTACTGTATTGTTCACTTGTGCTCCCCGCCCCTCCATTCATTGAACAACCCCACGGGTGAATAAACATACAGTAAGTACTGTATTTATATAGAACGACCAAGCTCGAACTATTTTCGCGTAGTTAAAAGTTGAGGGCGTGGCTTTTCCCGGGCAGTACGCGCGCCAGTTTTTGGGTAGGGCTAGAAGACTATTTTAATTTTTTTAAAAAAACTTTGAGACAGCCAGATAGCATGGAGCCGATCCCAACGATTTTAAGCTTACAGGCACGGTACACGCTATCCTAGACTACTATACACATGAAACTGCCACACGAGCGTCCGGGCTGCGCTTGGCTCTTCGCCTCTTCGGGAAGTCGAACAATGATGGAATACTACTGCACTGGAGGACTACTACAGTATGCTTCTGGCCATCTGACACAGATTGAACTGCTGCATGTCCACCGCGTGCGGGAGGGAGAGCGTGTAGCGAAAGCTTCTCCTAGTCTTGCCAGCCACCACGCTCATGGGCGAGGGAGGGACGCTCCTACCTTTGCCTGTATGACAGGTGGGCCCTACAGGTGTGTGGCCAACCTGTCATACAGCCAAAGGCAGGTGTAGTTAAGTCCGCGAGGGAGAGGATAATCAAACTTCTCGTTGATGTACGAGTTGAAACGACACATCAAAGCACTACACTCGATATATTTCAATAATTTGCGTGTGTGACTCCCAGATGCAGAGGCTGGGGGTCATCATCCTCCTTTTCGAGAAAAAACAGACGCGTGTGTGAGAGGACGAGTGCATGTGTGCACCTCTTCTCTTCCTGTATAACGTACTACTAAACTCAGAGTACAAGTTTTTGTGGTTGGCACGATGGTGCGTGCGAGAAGTCCCGAGAGATAGGTTTAATGCATTAATTGCAATGCATGCATGCATAAAGTACATGCATTGGTCAATTTTCTCTTAATACTTGCATGCAATGATTTAATGCACCTTGGAATCTGAACATGTGTTGGGGACAACCAAATTGAGCCTTATAAAATGGAAAAAAACTAAAATTTTGAGATAAGCCCTATAAAACCGGAAAGGAGGGAGTAGAAAAAGAAGTACTCCATCCGGGAATAGTGCCGCACTTCGAAACTAGAACCGTCAATAAATTTTGAGCTTGCGTCTCGTCACATTCCAAATTACTCCACGCTATATTGAATTGCAAACCTGTTCACACCGATCACAACCTAAACGGTTTCCCACTTTGGAGCGTATTAGTACTCGGTTATAAATACTAGTATGCCAAGATGACTGCACATTCCTCCCCAACTCCTCATCCACAAAAACAAACAAGTCATTCGACATCCTTCCCTTGCGTCTGCCATGGCCAGCGTGAGTTCTGGGTCGAGATATTGCCACCAGGGAGAGGCGAGCATGGAAGCGGAAGCACGAGAGATGTCCTGCCTCGCTGTGAGAGCAGCCGACATGTCCCGCCGCGCGGAAGTAGCAGCACAAAGGTCCCCCCGCGCCGCTGAAGCAACACGGAGGTCCCGCCGCACCGTTGATGCAGCAGACTGGTCCGGCCGCGCCATGGAAGCAGCAAAGATGTCCCACCGCGCCACGAATGCAGCATAGATGTCCCGCTACGCCGCAGCGGCCTGGTAAAATTTCTCGCGGGCAGGGGACGACTGTTACTGGCGCATGCATGCGATCGTCCATAGCCAGATGGATCAGATCTCTGGCTCGGCGAGGTTGCAGGAAGACATGATAGCCTCGTTTGAACAGGCTACCGGCGTCATCCGGCAACTAAGGGAGGGCAATGAGAGGCTCCGGGCCGAGCGCGACCTGCTGAGGGAGAAGATCGTCTGAAGTGCAGACTTGCAGGAGGAGACCAGTGCCTTGTTGAAGAAACTTATGGACAAGAATGACATGCTCCGCAACAAGCGCCAAAGGCTGGTGGAGGAATCCGTGGATGTTCTCAAGCAGCGTCTTGAGGACACGAGAGAGCTCATCGCCGCTCGCCACGGAGACTAGTTTCCTGGTTTCTTTTGATGTAATAATCGGTTTAGGATGTGGATTGTGTCGTCGGTTGTGAAATGTTCGGTTCTAGCGCGGATGTTTGGCCTTTGTTGGCCTCTTGGGATGTTGCGATTTCAATCTGGTAGCTTTTAGTCCTTCGTGTTAGGCTGGAGCTGTGCTGAACTTCTTGTGAATTGTGGTGGTTTTCAGTAATGAAAATCGAAAGGGGCAAGCCCTTCTTTGATAAAAAATAATAATTTAATCGTCCTTATATATTCACCAGTCTTGCTATAAGTCGCAGTAGATGCTATATAGGTCCGTCGGATCTTACATCAAGATCCGTGCTTTGAGATTTTCTTTTTTTCTCTTAAATCTCAGTCGAGTGAGACATAGCCACGCCATTAAACAGAGGCTCGGGCGGCATTAATGGAGACCTTGGGAGAGAGGTGGATGGCAGATGGAGGTCAAAGGGCTCTCCTCCCGATAAGCACGCGCAGGGGTCTGATCGCACGCCTCTCGTACTCAAATAGCTACCCTGCACGGCGCCTCCTAGCTAATAAAAAATGGGGACGCGTGGCGGCACGTAAATGGTACTAGTAAGTAGAACGCCCACGGTTTCAATAATACTTGTGTTTCCGATTATAACGTGACATCACTTGTTCCAAAATGACTTTGTTGGTTGTTAATGTGTGCGCCTTCGCAAATCGGACTGCAAATTTACCACAACATGTTGGTGCCATGTCATGGCACCAAGCAAAGTTTTCATTATTTTCATGCGTGTTTTGGATTTACAGGAATTAAAAAACTAAGTTTCTCAATGTTTCCAACCCAGCCACGACGCCCAGAATTTTGAATTTCATTCCCATTTCTTGCATGGAACCTAGAAATTTACCCGAGGACACACATGTGATTTTTCAACCAACTTTTGTGCACCGGAACATGTGCTTGTATTTCAAATTTGAATTATGCACACAAAGGTGACACGTTCCCTCCCAGAACCACGAGCCTTCTTGAGAGAAGCTCCGATTTGCAAGAAGCTTATACCAAAATTTGTTCCTATTTGGCCAATTTTTTTACCACGGCATGGTACTACCATGACATGACACCATGCCAAGTTTCATGATTTTAAAACCAAGTTTCTCAATGTTCTCGACTGAACCACGATGCCCAGATGTTTGAATTTTATTCTCATTTTTTGCATGGGACCTACTCCCTCCTTCCATCTATATAGGGCCTAATGTGTTTTTCAAGACAACCTTTGACTATTGACAAGATTAATAGCACATGAGATGTATACTATGAAAATTATATTATTGGAAGCTCCTTTGACATACAAAATTGAAGGTATGCTTTGTGTAAGTTGCATGTCATATATTATTGCTGTAACGTTTGGTCAAAGTTAGCCTCGAAAAACGCATTAGGACCTATATAGATGGAAGGAGGGAGTAGAAATTCACCTGAGGACACAAATGTGATTTTTCAACCAACTTTGGTGCACGGGAGCATGTTCTTGTAGTTCAAATTTGAATTATGCACATTAAATGACCAAAAACTCAATTAATGTGTAAATAAGGCCAAACGAAGCCGGGATAATTCCAAAATTTAACAGGGCACTCATGTAGTTCTATGTTGCCTTTGTAAATAAGCTCAAGGGGGACAATGTATATCGTTTCGCACTCAAAGGTGGCACGTTCCCTCTCAAAACCACGAGCCTTCTTGAGAGAAGCTTCGGTTTGCAAAAGCTTAAACCAAAATCTGTTCCTATTTGGCTAATTTTTTTACCACAACATGGTAGTACCATGACATGACATCCATGCCAACTTTCATGATTTTCAGACGCGTTTTGGATTTACAAGAATTTTAAAACCAAGTTTCTCAATGTTCTCGGTCGAGCCACGATGCCCAGATGTTTCAAATTTATTCTCATTTCTTGCATGGGACCTAGAAATTCACCCGAGGACACAAATGTGATTTTTCAACCAACTTTGGTGCACGAGAGCATGTGCTTGTAGTTCAAATTTGACTTATGCACATTAAATGACCAGAAACTCAATTAATGTATAAAAAACGACAAACGAACCTGGAATAATTCCAAAATTTAACATGGCACTAATATAGTTCTATGCTTCCTTTGTTAAGAAACTCAAGGGGGGGCAGCATATATCGTTTCACACTCAAAGGTGGCACGTTCCCTCTTAGAACCATGAGCTTCCAAATCGGCCCAATTTTTTACCACAACATGTTAGTGCCATGACATGACACCATGCCAAGTTTCATGATTTCCAGGCGAGTTTTATTTACATGAATTTAAAATCAAAGTTTCTCGATATTCTCGGCCGAGTCATGATGCCCAGATGTTTGAATTTCATTCTCATTTCTTCCATGGGACCTAGAAATTCAACCAGGGACACACATGTGATTTTTCAACCCACTTTGGTGCACCGGAGTGTGTGCATGCAATTCATATTTAGATTATGCACACTAAAAGTCCAGAAACTCAATTAATGTATAAAAAGGCCAAATGAACCTGAAATAATTCCAAAATTTAACAGGGCACTCATATAGTTCTATGTTGCCTCTGGAAATAAAATCAGGGGGAGGCAGCGTATATCGTTTCACACACAAAGGTGACACATTCCCTCTCGGAACCACGAGGCTTGTTGAGAGAATCTCCGGCTTTGCAAGAGGCTTATACCAAAACTTGTCCCAATTCAGCAAAAAATTATATGTATGAAAACAGGTTTTAGATTATCCCAAACATCTCGCTACCTAGACCAATAATGTACTATGATTTGAATTCAACATAAAATGGATACAAATATTTGAATTGGAGAGTGTATGGTACATGTAGTTCATAGTGAAATATGATTACTGCTATATGTATGTTTTTTGTTATCAAGATAATATCTAAATTATTGTATAATTTGACAACAATCGTAATCAAGTAAGGAAAATTGATTCAAATTTAGTCCATATGGTAGACGACAACATATATGTTCACATGGTGGAGTAAAATGTTCATATATGATGGAAGATCAAAATGTATGACTACATAAATTATAAACCGCAATGTCACCTAACGATATATTCGAATTCAACATAACATGGATTCAAAAATTGAAATTCGAGATCATGGCATCTATAATCATATACAAAGCGACATTACTCTTTCTTTGGTGGGAATTGATTTGTTTTTTGTTGTTGTTGAGGGAAGTGCGAATCGATTTGGTACTGTGCAGGGTAATCTTGTTCTCCCGATTTTTTACATTTTTCTTGTAGTTTTTTCAATGGCATCTATAGAAATATAGTAAAAGGGGACATGACTCTCTTGTGTCTTGTATGAATTTTTTTTACATGTTAAGTTTGTTCTGCCGAACAAGGAATCCGCACCTTGTTATCACGAAATTTTCAAGCTCGAGTATCTTTTGTCTCACCTGCTTTGAAACTCCCGCTTCTTCAACCCGCGCTGCGCCTTGTTATCCTGAAATTTGGACGTGCGCGAGAACTCCCTCCTCATCCGAAATCGCTCCCGCAGCCCAGACACGTGAAATCCCCCTTCTACCCCTCAACCGGAAATGAAGTTCCACGTCGCGGTGTCAAAACCAGTGGGGGTACGCTGGTAACTTACCCTACATTTCGGACAAGCGCGTCCCTAAGCTTGGCTCACCCCTCCCCCTTCGCCCCCATTCGTACACCGAGGCCGCCAAAACCCGCGAAACCCCATGCTCCTCCGTCGGCCTCCCGACCGCCACCCAGTCGGATACTCTTCCCCGACTACGTCGTCCACCGCAACAGCTCGCCGTCCCTCATCCACTTCACCGGATGAGGATCCGTTGTTGCTCTCGTCGTCCTGCCGGATCAGCCGCCCCGTCCTCCACCTCTAAGGAGCCGCCCCAACGTTCGCCTCGTCTATCGCGCCACCTCAATCCCCACAACACCGTCTTGACCTGCCCCAACGGAACCGCAACCCTGTCATCAATTCCTCCAATGAAGCCGAGGCCAACTCGGCGCCACCAAAGAGGTTCTGCACTCACTTCTACATTTTATCTTTTATTCGATCTCATGGGGCTGCCGGTGCTCGATACCGAGCAGACATGGCGTGTCTCCATTGACGGCGCCGTCGCCGGCCACATCATCCACGGTGTCTCTCCCCCATGTCGTTGCTTCCTCGGCAGCGACTTCCACAACGGCACTAGCTGCAGCCGCTCCAGCTCTCGCTCGCGCTGCGGCTCTGTTTTTGTTGTCGGTCGCGCTGCTGCACTGTCCTGCTTTCGTTCGTGCTGCTGCTCTGCTCTTGCTCTTGCTCTCGCTTGCGCTGCTGCTGCTGCACGACCTCCGGCAGCTACATGAGTTGCTGCTTTAGCACTTGCTCGCGGTGCTACTGCACGACTTGCTCTCTGCTAGTGCGTTCCCTGCTCGAGCGTCTGGTGATTTAGATCACTGCTTCTCTGCTACTAGTGCTCGAACGCCCTAAACATCTGTTGCAATGCTCTGTTACTAGTTCAATCAGTTTCGACAGTAAAATTCAGTTTCGACTGTGAAGTTCATTTTCTTCAGTTAAGTTCAGAGTGAACAGTACTTACAGCATCTCTCGGAGCAGCCGTGGCGCGGCTGATGCGTTTTACATCTAGCACTTTTTGGTGATGTATTTTACATCATCTATTACGGATGATATTAGGGTCCCACTTTAGATTAACGTTGTCTGTCTTGTCATGCTTCAGCCTCGTCGCTGTACACCTTAGCGGAGCTGCTCCAACGACGGAACCGTCCATCAAAGCGGAGCAGTAC
Organism: Triticum monococcum; assembly: GCA_034509565.1. Classification (NCBI taxonomy): domain Eukaryota; kingdom Viridiplantae; phylum Streptophyta; class Magnoliopsida; order Poales; family Poaceae; genus Triticum; species Triticum monococcum. The sequence goes on along the minus strand of CM067846.1, from coordinate 144,124,410 downwards.
CCTCGTCGCCATTTCCAGAGGCCTCGGATCTTCTTCCCCGCCTCTGACAGTCACACTAGCATCATCACCATCCTCCACGTCCAACCCAATGATGCTGAGGTCCACAAGGCTATGCCAAAGAGGTTGTACACTCGTCGCATCACTTTGTTTCTCGATTCCTCTATTCTTCCAATTCATGTGAGCCAAACACCCAGGTTGACTGAAATCCTATGTTTCCAAATGCTCTGTTTTGCACGTGCATTCCTATCCTATTCCTGTGTTTTTCCTGTCCCTGCATTTATAGAATCCTCCAATTCTAATCAGCCCTTACAGATTTACTTCATTTTCAGATAGGCGTCAAAGAAAACTCTGTGTGTTATGTCCTGCTCCTGCCATTCCGTCATCCACCCCACCTGAGGTGCACCATCGACAGAAGCGTTCACTGCAGCAGAGATCCCCCCTGCAGACTTCCTTTCGCTGCCTCAGATCATCTTCCCCATTGCCAGCAGCCACTCCAACTGCATTACCATCATCGACTTGAGCAGATGAACCTGAGGACTACACAGTTCCAGAAGAGAGGTCGCAGTCTGTCGTGTTTGCTTACGTTATACATCGGTTATTATTACCTGCTACTTTATTGTTCAATCTTGAGTTTTGAATTGCCCATGGGTCTCATATCAAGCCAGCAACGAATAGTATTTGTCTACTATCTGGTTCATCTAGGTCTTCTATGTGGTTCATGTTGGGTGGGCAACAAACAATAGATGATCCATTGTCTATCTTTTTAAACTGAAGCTATAATCTACATGCTATCATTAGTTTTGGATCCATCCACTCGTTTGCTACCATCAGTCTTGATTTTTGCATGCACCCCTTAGACCTTACAAAATCTAAATATTTTTATTATGCATGTCAGATATTGTACACAATCGTACTGAACATGTAGAGAAAAAGAGAAGACTGTTGCGTGCGAATATAATGTCATGCAGGCGCCGCTCCATGGTGGGCGAAGTGGCCCCTCCCCCTCCTGCATTTCCAGATTGTATTCTAGAGGAAGATAACTGTTCAGATGGAGATTCAGAAGGAGCCGACCACGCCTGTTTACCACCTGAGGTGTTTGCTCTAACCTGGCATGCTGATGTTGGTCATATCATGCATATGGCGCCTTGCATTGCTTACATTATACACCTTATATGCCATCAGCTTAGTTTAGATTTGCTTTGTGTGAATGCCACCTGTTTGGTTTCTATATCATACTCCCACCATTCCTAAATATTTGTCTTTTTAGAGATTTCAACAAGTGACTACATACGGAACAAAATGAGTGAATCTACACTCTAAAATGTGTCTATATACATCCGTATGTGGTAGTCCATTTGAAATCTCTAAAAAGAAAAATATTTAGGAACGGAGGGAGTATATGGGAATTATGCAATGCCATATTCTTTAGCCAGGCATCATATACGTGAATCATGCAATGCCATCCTGTTTAGCCAGTCGTCATATATGTGAATTGTATTGTGCCATATTTTTCCATAATGTATTCCATTTGTCAACAATGTTTATACATTCATCTACTCTTCCTGTGCATCAGCCATTTGAGTCGGTCATTGGAAAATCTGGAGTGAAAACAAGGTCTTCTGAGCAGTCAGTGCTACCTGTCGATGCAGATTTCTTGCTGGTTACAAATAGCTCCTCAGAGGAGGATTCAGAGAGAGATGACTAGTTGTATCCCCCCCCGAGGTGCATGCTCTAACTTGGCTGGGTTATATTGCTCATATCATGCATATGGTGTCTTGCATTGCCATGCCATCTGCTTAGATTAGACATGCTTTGTGTGAATGCCTCCTGTTTGCTTTCTATATCAGATATGTGAATTATGCAATGCCATGTTTTTCAGCCATTTATCATATACGTGAATTATGCATCGCCATTGAGCCAGGCATCATATATGTGAATTATCTCATGCCATCTTTTTTTCATTATGTATTCCATTTGTCGACAATATGTGTATATTGAACTACTCTTCATGTGTATCAGCCATTTGATCTGGTTATGGAAAAATCTGGAGTGAAAACAAGGTCTTCAGAGCAGGCAATGGTACCTGTTGAAGCATATATCTCGATGGTTACAGGGAGCTCCTCAGAGGAGGACTCAGAGACAGATGACCAGTCCTATATCCCACCTGAGGTGTATGCTCTAAGTTGCAATGTTTATATTTCTCATATGATGCATATGGTGTCTTGCATTGCTTAGTTTAGACATCATATGCACAATATTGAATTCTATCTGCTTAGTTTAGAGATCATACATGCGAGTGCCAGCTGCTTAGTATATGAATCAATTATGTCAATTATATCATGCCATCCTGTATACTTAGACAACATGTATGTGAATTATTTCATCCCAACCTATTTTAGAAAGACATCATATAGTTGTGTCATGTCATCCTGTTTAGGTACTCATCATATGTTGAATTATGCCATTATATCCCACTACTAGGAAAAGGCCTACTAATGGCGCACCTAATTTGGCCATTAATGGCGCATTAGTGGTGCGCCATTAGTACCACGCCATTAGTATATTTTACTAATGGCGCACCACGCGGTGCGCCATTAGTATAGCCCACAGTGCGCCATTAGTATGCCTCCCAGGGGGCCATGTATACCCAGGTGCTTTGGCATACTAATGGCGCACAACAACAGGATGCACCATTAGTAACTTCGGCATACTAATGGCGCACTGTTTAATGATGCGCCATTAGTATCCTTTGGCATACTAATGGCGCACTATGATGTGATGCGCCATTAGTATGAATATTAGGTTTTTTAATTTTTTAATTTTCTGTTTTTTGCACAGGTTACAAAATGTATAATTGGACAAAATATAGACAGCACACATCAACAACAGATTCATCGAATAAAATAGAAGATTAGTCTCTGAATACAATTCATCATTTCAGTCTCCGAATACAATTCATCGTATTAGTCTCCAAATTGAAAAGACCGAACAAAGATAGAACATTATATTACAAGTCTCGAGACCGCGAGTTTGTCTTCACATTACAAGTCGATATCGATCATCTAAACTACCATCACATAGAAGAGAGCTGCGGTCATCACGATGAGCATCATCACGATGAAACTCGTCTTCATCCGGTTCCTCCAACGCTCTCTCCCCTCTCCCGCTAGATAGCGGGCGTATCTAGATTCAGCCTCGGCCCTAGTGGTGTACCCTTTGTAACTGTTACCGCTGAATCGGTGAACCTGTCTCCGACACTCCTCCCAGTCGTTGTAGACTCCAGGAACCTTACCCTTGTACACGACATACCACGGCATTGCTATGCAGTAGCCAAACGAAACGTTAGTACCAATTCACAGACAATACATAAGCAACATATAAGTATGCAACAGAACAATCGGAAGAGAAAAGCAAAACATTAATAGCATCGATTACATCTAAGTTGAACGACTCTCGAAACCAAAGAGACATACTACAAGTTCATTAAAGTTTAATTACAACATGAGCCAATCGATGTTTCAGAACTAGACACAGCATCACTGTTTTCGACTCGACTCAAGGGACCGGAGCATGGATGAAGTCACCGTCTGTCGTGGGAGTCATGAAACAACGGGCGTTGTCAACCTGCATTTGTACGATTGTGTCGATGTCACTGTTGGACGATTGATTTCTGAGGTAGAACTGCCCCGAGGTACGAAGGACATCTTGATGGATGATTTCCGCAAACTCCGACTGGATGCGAAAGAATTCTTGTCTGATGTCCGCGTCCTGGATTGCCGACACGCTCGCGGCCCAATCTTTGAGTCTACTCGGTAGCAGAAGTTGATGATGGTCCTGTACGATCGCCTGCATGTGATGGATGGCGTAGTAGGCACCCTTCTGACCGCCAGTTGGCTGCCTGACGCAGCAGACCGTCGTATTGTGGGAGAACACGTGCTTGCCGTACTTACAAATAGGCCTGGTGAAGGTGCCTCCAGATTTGACGTAGCCGGGGAGAATATCATCAAGAACCTTCTTGACATTTGTGTAGTCTACGTTCGACTGTCGGTCCGGGTCGAAATATGTGGCCATGGAATATTTGGGGCTTAGGAGGATGAGCGTGCAACGTGTGTCACTACAGAAAACACGGAATGTTAAAAGAAAAACGATCGAAATCTAAGAATTCATATGTTACGGGGCGGTTGAGGGGAGGACTTACTCGGGAAAGTAAGGCACGAGGAAGTTATCCTTATCTTGGTTTGCCAGAATGACGCCTTCGAGGTAAGAACTCGCGACTTGCCAGCCCCCAGCGATGCCCAAGATCTTGGCACGCATGTAGAAGGGGTCGACTATCACGATGTCCGGGGTCTTGTCGCGAATGATTCGCCTCTCCATACTCAGCGAAAATAGCCGAACGAAGGTGTAGTGCAGCGGATGAAGGTTCAACATAGCGTGGATGTCATCAAACCGCAGGACGATCGTACCCCCGATGGAGTTATCCACAAAGCCCTTGCCCTCTGGCACCTTGGCCGCGAAAACCGGGTATGCCACATCCTTCTCTCCGAGACGCCGCTTCTCCAAAGAAAGAACACTGTCATGCAGACTCCGCATAGCACCGGTTACAGCATCGAGCATATTTCTCGGTAGCATCGGCCTACCCGCCACATGCACCCTCCTCGAGATATCCTCAGGGGCAGGTGGCCCGTCCTGAGCACGGATCGTACTCGGTGCCGGCTGGCCTGCACCCTTGTTAGTCTTTCTTTTGCGTGCCTTCTTCTTCTCCTGTAATGGGACCGAGTTCTGCTCACAGACCGCCTTCTTGAGTGTGTTGGGGCTGATAATATTTTGCTCCTCGCCTATCTGAGGCTCGGTGAAGTCGGCAGCTGGAGGCGTCTCCTGAGAGCTGAACGCTAGACGACGCCTGTTGCAACTTGGCTTCTCCGCGGTACCAGCTAGATCGCGCACGTCTTTTGTTGGGTTGGGTTCTTGAGAAGGAGGCCCCATGAAGTCGCCACCGTACCAATGATCGGCAAAGTACTGATTGACGTTGGCAAATGTATCGTCGTCGTCGTCGTTCTGATCCTGTGCCATATGCATGTTTGGATCCAGTGGCATAGGGATGTCCGGCACCGTTGCGGCGGTCTTGCCATGTGGCCGACTTGGCGCCGGCATGACTGGCGGTGTTGTCTTTGGGGTGGTGTCCCCCGCCCCCAAACGAATCTGGCTCTTCGGCCAAAGCAGGGGCCAGCTCAGGCAGGCGCTGAGGGTCATCACATCATCATTGTCGGCCCCGACGGGTCGAATCGGAGGTAACAACTCGTCGCAGCCTAGCAGCACCCGAACCAGTTGAACCCTAAACAAGTTGGGTGGCATCTGGGTACCGTGGAACAAGGGGTTGCCCGGTTGAACGATTTTTCCCTTGGCGACATCGACCAACTCGTTGTTCACGAAGTGCAGGAGAGTGCACGGAACGTCGGCGGCGCCCTGCGAAAACATGTAGGGCATCAGGGATGCCCAGTCAAAGGCAAGGAGATGAAGTCCTCGGCTGAGAGAGGCTTAATTAGTTACCGTGATGATGGCATCGAGCTCGGCTAATGTCGAGGCACCGCTAACGGCGGGCGTGCAGTTGATGGAGGGGCCACTTGCTGCAGAGGTGCCGGCCGGCGTACACCCGAGTGCATTAAGCTCCCGTGCCGGCGTCGGAGACACCAATGCCGCCTCCGTCGAAGACACCAATGGCCCCGCCATCGCGTTCTGCGAGTGGCTGGACGTGAAGCTAGGAATCGGGGGCGGCCCCTGTTGGCCGCCGGCAATCCACGCACTAATCCCCTGGATCAAGGTAGGTACAATGGCGGTGATCGTCCTTCCGAGTTGTTGTTCCAGTTGCTCTTGGACCATCTCCGGAATCCGCGCCACCTATGCCCTGAGTTCTTGAACCTCGCGCGCCTAGCTTTCCGAGCTGGTCTTTTTCTCCTTTCGCCCACCAGTGTTATAGTATGACGACCATTTTGTCGACAAGCCTTTGCCGGCCACACGACTAGCTGACGTCGGCTTACTAAGCTTATCCTTGTTCTTCATTACATTCAACGCCCTATTTAGAGTGGTGTCCCAAGGGTTGCTCTTAGTCGACCCCGCGCAACTGCTTTCAGTCGCCTGCAGAAGGAATGTGAACCATTTAGAAATTTGGCTTCATTAATTAGAATGCAACCATATGAAGCTAATTACGCGGGGGTGTATTCCTTACCAGAACAAGCTCAAGCTCCCTGGTCTTCGGATCCGTGGTAAGCTCCTTTGTTTTCGGGTCCTTCTTGTACCGGGCCTGACAAAGTTCCTGGTCTGCTTGTCACCGTATTTATCGAAGAGGGGCGGTAGGCCTTGCTCGGCACGGTCCGCATCCTCCTTGTCCCATATAGGCTCCGCCACTCTGTAACCGCCGGGACCGAGTGTGTGTTCCCCTAAGTTGAGCTCCCGCATTTCTTTCCCCCACTTACTTGAATCGGAGCTTGCGGTGCTCGAGCAATTGATCTTGAAGTCGTTGTAGTCATCTTCGGTGATCGAAGGATTTTTCTCCTTGATCTTCTCATAACTCTCACCTTTCTGGGTCATTCTCTTCACATTGCTTTTCCAAGTAGACAGGGCCATGCTCATCTTCGTGAGGGCAGAATTGTTCACTTTATTCCCTTTGAGGCTTGTGTTTTCAAATTCAGCGGGGAACTTGTATTGTTCGTGCAGCTTCGTGAAGAGGAGGTTGTGCAAATTCCCTCGGTCAGGATGCCTGAGGTTCTCGGTGTTGATCAAGACGGTGCTCCGGAGAATGCACCCGAGCTGAAGCGAGTACCCCTTGACTATTCGTTCGGGCGCCATTGGATTCCCATCGGAGTCCACTTCAGTAACTTCCTCCTTGAGGGTGCAGAGCACGGTCGGGCGCCGGTCCTTCCGTTGCCTCTTCGGTTGGCTACCATCTGTGCGTGCGCTGCCATCATCAGTGGTGGCATCAGTGGGGTCATCCTCGGCGGTACCATCAGTGGTCTCAGGATCGGTGGGGAAGGCGGCGGCCTCATACAAGTGAGGTTGTTCCTCCATCTCCTGGGACAGCTGCCAGAATGCCTTGCCGCCCGAACCCCCGGCCTCATCATTGTTGGCCATGTTTCTCTCTAAAGAGGAACAAAGTTAGGTCAAAAAGTTGGTTATTGTCAAGGAACAAGATCATGATCTCATCATTTAGGGTTTGTCGACACCGAGGCATCCTAAAAGCTAAGCTTTTATCATTGAGGGTTTTTCGACGCCGAGGCACCCTAAAAGCCCAAGCTTTCATCATTTCGGTTTTTATCGACACCGAGGCACCCTAAAAGCCATGCATTAGTCACAAGTACGCCGGGGCCCTTGATCCTACTTAATTAAGTACTAAGATACCCCGGCCCATGCATTAGTCACAAGTACCCCATATGTCCTATTTTTAGCAAAGTCATGCTAAAATTCACGGAAAATTTCAGCATGACCATTGCTGAAAATAGGACATATGGAGTACCCGAATTTGCCGAAACGGAAGTTAATCGACATTCCGGCAAACTCAAGGGCCTCTCGGGGTAACTGCAAAATCATTATCCAATGAAGGAATTGTGTCGCACACTGCTGCCTCACACTGCTGCCAAAATCATTATCGACATGCTGAACTTGTATTTCACTCTGCATAGCTGAACAGTCTAACAACCAGAAATTCTAGGGTATATTACACTGTAATTCTAGGGTATATTACACTGACAAATACACTCAAAATATGGGATAAATTGCACTATAATTCTGGGGCATCATCATCAAAGTGAAACTCTTAAGCCCTACATAATTATGCAGCCTTGATCACACATGACATTACTGGATTTAGATCACAAACTGTCAATAAAAATGATGTACTGCTGCTTTCAGTTAATTCAAATTAGCTAAAACCTTTTACTGTCATATAGTGCTAAGTGTTTACTCTATGAAATAAACTACTCCTCCTCTCTTCTCATCTTCAGTTAATTAGGAATAGTTTTAGAGGTAACTAACTAAAACTATTTATCATGTTGACAACAATAGCATGTGGTCCTATCATGGTGATTTCATACCAAAATAGAGGAGTACTCCTGTTCATTTGGAGAACTCATACAACAATTGTTATGCATCCAACTTGGGATCAACAGTAGCATATGGCCTTATCATTCTGGTTTTTGGATGATTTAGTTAATCAAATTCCTCAGTTGAGGAACACCTGGACTTGTCATTCCGGTCTTGGGATCAACAGTAGCATATGGACTTATCATTCTTGTTTCTGGATGATTTAGTTAATCAATTTGACATCAATTGACCTGGTTTTTGGATCAATTACAGTTGCTGCTGCTGTGAATCAACTATACAAAGGCCAAAAATTACACTAATAATTACAGTGTAAAAACCATGGAAATACACAGTAATTCCACTAAAAATGCCACTTGCAAATACAGAGCAAAAATCCACTAGAAGTACACTGTAAACCCACTAACATTTACAGTGTAAATTCCACTAACAATTACAGTGTAAATTTCACTGAAAATGCACAGTAATTACACTAAAAGTACACTGTAACTACCACTTAAAACACACAAAAGAATTACACTGCTGGAGAGGGCGATTCCTCCATGATCTAGAGTTCTAGACACAAACATGGCTGGAGAAGCAAAAAAAAAATCACAGGTAACCAGTCAAGAGGGGGAGAGGGGGAGAGGGGGAGAGGAGGAGGGGAGGAGGGGGAGCTCACGGGGGCCGGGGAGTGGGGCGCGGGGAGGATGCCGGGGAGTGGGGCGCGGGGAGGATGTCGGGGACGAGGTCCGGGTGGTGGTGGTGCTCCGGCGACGATGGTGTGGACGGGGCGGCATCCGGGCGGTGGGGTCGCGTCGAGGTGGCGGGGCAGCGGCGTCGGGGCGGGGTCGAGGCGGCGTCGGGGCGGCGGGGCAGCGTCGAGGCGGCGGGGCAGCGGCGTCGGGAGAGGAGAGGGGAAGGGGATCGAGGGCGAGGGCGAGGGAGAGAGAGGGGATAGGGAGGGGCTGGCCGGGGAGGGAATATGGATGGGGCCGGGCACAATACTAATGGCGCACCACCCCTCGGTGCGCCATAAGTACATCCATACTAATGGCGCACCTCACCGTGGTGCGCCATTAGTATTTTTTATAAGACAGTAGTAATTTTTTAAACTAGTTTAAATCATAACAGTAAATTTTTTTATAAGACAGTAATAATTTTTTTTATAAGAGGGTGCGCGGGATGCGGGGGGTCGGCGGCGGCGGTTGAGTAGGGGAAGGGGTGCGGGGGGTCGGCGGCGGCGGTTGAGTAGGGGAGGGGTGCGGGGGGTCGGCGGCGGCGGTTGAGTAGGGGAATTGAGGGTGCGGGGGGTCGGCGGCGGCGGCCGGTGGACCGGGGGGTGCTCGGCGGCGAGGGGGACCGGATCTGGCGAGGTGGGATAGCGATCGACATGGAGGGGGATCGAGATCGAGTGTCCATGAAATTTAAAAATATTCATGATAGTTCAAAAAGTGCCCATGAAATACAATCGAGAAATGAAGGCTACGATTTAAATACAATCGATCTTAGCTAGCTATCTGTTCACAATCTTCTTGCCCTTCTTTTTCGCAAATGGAGTTCTTCTGTGGAACGGACGTCCTTTAGGTAGGGTGGTCCTGCTTCTTCTTGTGGTGTATGCTGCTACTTCATCATCGTCGTCATGTTCGATCCTCGGGTCGCCGTACTTGTCGAAGTCTTGCTCATTGGCTACTCCATCCATTCCGATGATCTTCCTTTTTCCTCTCCTCACGACAACACGACTGGGCTTTGACGAGTCGGTAATGAAGAAGCATTGGTCCACTTGGGAAGCCAGTACCCATGGCTCATTTTTTGCGGTGACATTTGCGCTCGCGGTCTTGGATTTGGCTTCGGGTATAACCATGGTGGTGAAATACCGGTCTTCTTTTAGGACGCTCTTGGCCCATCTGACACGGAACATCGGGACCTTCTCTCTAGCGTAGCTCAGCTCCCAGATCTCCTCGATCCTTCCGTAGTATCTGTCCTTGTCGTTACTGGTGTAGGATTCCATCGTTACCCCGGAGTTCTGATAACCATCGCTCTTCATGTCCTTGGCCTCGGTGTAGAATGTGTAGCCGTTGATATCGTACGCCTCATAGGTCATCAGGTTGTGCTCGGCGCCCTGTGACAAGGCGAATATGAGTTGTTCTTCCGCGGAAGAATCCTCATGTAAAGGGTACGACAGAAGCTTCTGCTTGAACCAACGCGTGAAACATGAGTTGTGCTTTTTGAGTATATCTCTGTCCGTCCTCTATTGGCCTCGGTCATTGTACGTCTTCTTAATAAAGGTTTTGTGCTCTACCACCCAAGGATCGACCACGTCTATGTGTTGTAGCGCGACTAGGTTTGCTCTTTCAAAGTCGGCGAGTCGACCCTCGAAGTCGACATGCATTTCGCGACGACCCTCACGGTGACCCCATCCAGCGAGCCTGCCGAGGTGCCTGTTGACGGGCAGACCAACGGGGTTCTCGATGCCTAGATAATTCGTGTAGCAGGAGATGCACTCTTCGGTCAGAAAGCCCCTGGCTATGCTTCCCTCTGGACGTGACATGTTGCGAACGTATCCTTTGATGACACCATTCATCCTTTCGAACGGCATCATGCTGTGCAGGAACGTCGGCCCGAGTTGGATGATATCGTCCATGATACGGACCAGCAGATGCACCATAACGTCGAAGAATGCGGGCGGGAAGTACATCTCAAGCTCACATAGTATCACCACGTTCTCTTCCTGTAGCCTTCTGAGTTGCCTCACGCCAACAGACTTCCGAGAGATGACGTTGAAAAAGTTGCATAGGCCAAATAGGGTTTCACGGACGTGCGCGTCCATGATCCCACGGATTGCAACTGGAAGTATCTGCGTCATCAACACGTGACAGTCGTGAGACTTCATCCCACTGAACTTCTGCTTCGCTGGGTCTAGGTATCTGCTTATCTTCCCCGCGTAACCATAAGGAAGTTTTACTCCTACGAGGCAGGTGAAAAACTGCTCGATCTCCTCCTGACTTAGAGTGAAGCACGCGGGAGGGTAGTCATTTCCGGTCTTCTTGGCCTTCTTGCCTTTGCGACGACTTTCCGTGTCCTGCTTCGCCTCATCATCATCATCATCATCATCATCATATATATTGTGAAGCTCCTGCCTGATGCCCATTGATTTCAAGTCTGCCCTTGCTTTCGGCCCATCTTTGGTCCTCTCTGGCATGTTGAGCAGGGTACCAAGCAGACTCTCGCACACGTTCTTCGTGATATGCATGACATCAAGGCTGTGAGGCACACGGTGGATCTTCCAGTATGGCAAGTCCCAGAAAACAGACCTCGTTTTCCATACCTTTAGCAGCGGCTCTGGCGCCTTTCGCTTCTTTCTCGGCTCTGGCGCCCTTTTCTTCTTTCCCGGCAGTGGGCAGTCTTTCCAATTTTTCAACATCTCGTCTATTTCCTCGCCGCTCCTCGTACGCGGGCGTCCTCGGGGTTCGATTTCACCATTGAACAGATCCTTGCGTTTTCTCCACGGGTCATCGTCGCGAAGCCACCTTCGATGTCCCATGAACACGGTTTTCGAAGACCCGGTATCTCTATCTAGCCGGCGATACGTTGTGTCATCCATGCACCTGGCGCATCCAGAAAATCCGTGGACCACCTGCCCCGCGACATATCCGTAACCGAGATAGTCGTGCACCGTCGTGAGCAGCGCGGCTCTCCTAGGGAAATATTATTTCTCTGCAGCGTCCCACGTATTGGCTGGCGTTTTCCACAGCGTGTCAAGCTCCTCTTTTAGCAGCCCCAGATACAGATTGATGTCGTTCCCTGGTTGTTTCGGTCCTTCAATTAGCATACTCATGTGAATGTACTTCCTCTTCATGCACAACCAGGGGGAAGGTTGTACATCCACACAAACACAGGCCAGGTGCTATGTGTGCTTCTCTGGCTGCCAAACGAATTGACTCCATCGGTGCTCGCGCTCAGCACGATGTTCCTTGGATCGTTCCCAAATTCTGAGTCTTCGAAGTTCAACACTTGCCACTGGCTCGCATCCTTAGGGTGACTCAGCATCTTGTCTTTTTTATCTATGTCCAGATCATTTGCGTCATCTTCTCGCTTCTTCTCCTCCCTATCCGCGTGCCAACGCAGGAGCTTTGCTACCTTAGGGTCCGCGAAATACTGTTGCAGACGAGGAGTGATCGGAAAGTACCACACCACTTTTCGAGGAGCTTTCTTCGTCTTCTTGTATCGAGTGACGCCGCACACCGGACATATGGCAGACTCCGTGTGCTCGTCCCGATAAATGATGCAATTGTTCATGCACACATGGTATTTCACGTGCGGTAAATCCAGAGGACACACGATTTTCTTCGCCTCCTCCAAACTGGTCGGGCACTTGTTCCCCTTGGGAAGACGTTCATGCCAGAATGACATGTTCTCGTCGAAGCATGCGTCGGTCATTTTGTGTTTTACCTTCATCTCCAGAGCCATGAGCGTAACTTTCAGGCAGGTATCCTCGGGCCTGCATCCTTCATACAATGGAGTGACCGCGTCTAACTCAAGTTGATCCATCTTGGCTTTCTCTCGGGCGGCAGCTCTTGCGTTATCCGTCTGCTTGAGAAGCAGCTCTTGAATATGAGGGTCCTGCACCCAGACCATCGATGGTCCAGCGTCGTCTGCTCCGGCATCTTCCTCATCATCATGTCCTGCATCTTCTACATGATGACTGTGTACAGCATCACCGTCGTGATCATCTCCTGGGGAATCTTCGTCTTCTCGCCCGCCCCAGCCACGGTGGTTGTCTTGCTGCCCTTCCTCATTTCTTGCCCGGCCCCCATGGACGACTTCGTAGTCATCTTCATCACCTTGCCATTGATAGCCATCCATGAAACCACGCAAGAGCAGGTGGTCCCGCACCTGCCCGGATTCCGGGTCCGCAATAAGGCTCTTCAGCTTGCATCTTCGACACAGACATCTTATCTCCGTCTCGTTCTTTTGAAGCATCTCGGCCTTTGCAGACCTCAAAAACCTATTCACGATGCCTTCGGTCATCATGCGGACCATGGTCTCCTGCGGGGTAGGGCAAAACGATATTTTAGAACCAAGAAAAAATTTGGCATGACTTTCCCTAAAAATAGGACCAAAAAGAATGCTTAATGCCAAAATTCTCACCGAAACGGAAATGAATCAACATTCCGGCAAAATATTGGCAACTATCGCATTTCAAATACCGGTACACCTCCAAACACAAACACATATGCAACACCACGAACATACATAGATCTAGCTAGGCCATAAAAAGTGCATGTGCACATTGTTGTAGGGAGAAATACATAAATATAGCTTCCCCCATTACTTACCTATCAAAACAAGGTAATTTAACCACTTAAATTGAATGAATCTATGGTGGAAATGAGGTGAAAAAGAGGAGGCACCCGAGACAAGGAGGAGGTGGGGAGAATGAAGTGGGGAGAAAGTGAGTGTGGGTAGGAGAGGCTCCCCAAAATATCTTGTTGCTGCCCACTTACTAATGGCGCACCAACTCCAAATGCGCCATTAGTAATCCAGGTTACTAATGGCGCACCATCTGGTGGTGCGCCATTAGTAGTTTTGCAAAAAAAATTACTAATGGCGCACTGTCCCGCAGTGCGCCATTACTAGTTTGAACTAGTAATGGCGCACGGTGGAATAGTGCGCCATTAGTAGTTTTGCAAAAAAGGGAATAAAAAATATAATAAAAAAAACATTAGTGGCGCACTTTCCGGCAGGTGCGCCATTACTAGTTACAACTAGTAATGGCGAACTTTGTCTGGATGCGCCATCAGTATGTTTGGACAGGCGCACTAGTTCAAAAAAAATTGATACTAATGGCGCACCCTGTGCCAGATGCGCCATTAGTAGTTTCAACTCTAATGGCGTATCAGATGGTGGTGCGCCATTAGTATATACTAATGGCGCACCACTTGTCAGGTGCGCCATTAGTGTCAATCCCATCTATAGCCCTTTTTCTAGTAGTGTCCTGTTAAGTTATCCATCTTATATCTGAAACTGTGTCATGCTATCCTTTTTAGTTAGGCATCATATATGTGAAATTGTGTCATGCTGTCCTGTTTGGTTAGACAACATATATGTGAATTACCACATCTGTCTATCATACAATGTCTGTACGTTCAATTTCTTTTCTTGTTTATCAGCCATTTGAATTGGAGGGGGTTCTTGAACAGGACAGCGGTACTGGCCAGCTACAAGCGCTTGTGCCAGAGGTACTGGCCAGTAACTCGAACAACAAGTTACTGTGGCTGATAAACACCAGTCCTTTCTTGTGCAACAGCAAGCGCTGGAGGATTTAAGCGCCAAGCAAGAGAAAGTTAATAAGCTTGCTAAGCATCTTGCCAGCATTATGGGTACCTAGGATATTGTTTCTTGAACTCTTCTGAAGTGGTTTCAGTTCTGGACTTGTTTTGCTGTGGCGTTTATATGCTGCTTTGTTCCCTATATTTGCACTGGTGGCGAACTTTGATGCCCAGTGGATGTAATATGTGTAATAGCCGTGATAGCCTAGCATAAGTTGCTTGCTTATTTATTTCCTTGTTGTCTTGTTTATTTGTTTGCTTGTAGTCAGTGCAGTTCTTTTTCCGCGGTTTGCTAGTGGCTGCAATAACCTATTTTTTAAAACTAGGCCACAATAACCATGGGCTAATATTTATTGTAGTGACACTGGGCCTCTTACGGGCCGTAGAAACAGTGGGCCTTCTACGGGCCATAGAAACAGTAGGCCTTCTATGGGCCGTAGAAACAATGGGCTTTCTACGGGCCGTAGAAACAATGGGCCTTCTACGGGCCGTACCATCAATGGGCCTTATACGGGACGTATGATCGATTGGCCAAACATGGGCCAATAACAGGCCGCATTATGGCCGTAAACGGGCCATCGTTAATAGGCTGTATTTGATGACGCTATGAAAATGGCCCAACGTATTAATGGACCACAAACGAGCCGATTGTAACCACGGGCTGAATTTGGCCCACAAGCAGAAAATGACAGTAACGGGCCGTAAGTAAACGAATGCTGGAAATGAGCCCAAGAATAAATGGGCTCTAAGAAGGCCGAAAGATAACATGGGCTGGAAATGGCCCAATGGAATAACATGCCGTTAATGGGTATAAAGTGATACACTGTTGATTACGGGCTAGTTTCACCAAGGGCCGTTAATGGGTGTAAAGTGATACACTGTTCATTACGGGCCAGTTTCACCATGGGCCATTAATAGGCCAAGAGTTACATAGGGCCTCATATGGGCCGAAATACGTCATGGGCCATACATGGGCCAGAAGTGAAAACAGGCTGGAATCATATTGGATGGCCTAGATGACGCTACTGGGCCTAATTCAGATAGGGCGTAACGGGCCTTGGGTTAGAGGGTTGTAAATGGGCTATATGCGAACAGGCCGTTAACAGGCTTTCCACGGGCCGACCTGCCACCTTTTGACCAAGTCAAACGGGCCGGCCTTTTCATAGGAATGGGCCTGTGTTGGGCCGTGCCATGTGTCAACGTATCATAGGCGCCTTCTATCTAATGAGTGGATGACATCTGTCCCAATGATGAGCCGGCACGTGTTTCCTCCAGCCAATGATGATTTTACACGTGGAAAATCCCCACTGGTCAGGGCTGTTAACGGATTATCGGATCCAAAACCCGACCCGATAGCTTAACAGCGTTCCGTTATGATGGGTGCCACATGTCAGTCACCCTTGACGAAAGCACTTTTGTGACGCACGATTTATCGTCATGGAAGTGCACACTTCCGTGATGATAATTTTGGTAATGTCATGGAACACTTCTACGACAGCACAGGCATGACTATCTTGATTCTGTCATAAATTTGTCATGGATGTACATGCATGACAAAAAACGCGACCTACTGTGACAAACACGTATCATCACGGAAGTGTATTTTTTTGTAGTGCTCCCGCCCTAGAAGGGCGTGGTATCCGCTACTGAACGGGGCCACTTGGAATGTAATTTATTCGGACATGTAATTCTCCGGAGTGGCGAATACCACATCTAGTGTGATTTTCCCAGCGCAACGTGCCTCCCGACTGGGGATGATTCCTCGGAAGGTCGTGCTGCTTTGCTCAATACGGTTTCTGTCTATTTCCATTTTTTGAAGAGTCTCCTCATAAATGAGGTTTAGTCCGCTGCCGCCGTCCATGAACACTTTAGTAAGGCGAAAGCCGTCCACAATTGGACTAAGGACCAAGGCGGCTGGTGCTTGGGCTGTTTGGAATTTAGGTTCGTCACTGGCATTGAAGGTGATAGCCGTGTCGCTCCATGGATTTATTGCTGCCATGTGGCAGACTTCGGCAAGGCTGGGGAGTGCTCGCTTACGCCTATTATTTGAGGCGAAGGTCTCGAAGACTGTCAATACTGTATTGTCATCCACAGGATGGTGCTCTGTGGTGTTTTGAATAAGGAGATCCTCACCGCTCTTGTCCACCCGCCGGAGTACCCAACCTGCTCTAAGGCTGTGTGTTGGTATGTTATCCGTTGTACTATGAATTTTGCAGGGCCCATTAAGCCATCCCTCCAATACGGTTCCACGTCCTGTAGTGGGCTTTTGCTTCTTTGTAATTGACTCAGGCGACTTATGAGAGTGCACCCTTTTAGTTCGGACAGGGGGTTTTGTCAGAGCCGGATTATCCCAAAATTTTGTTTGGGTTTTCCAGGCGTTTTCCATCGCACAGTACTTCCGTACTATGGTTGCCAAGTCAGCAAAGTGTGCTATGTCACGATGACTTATGGCGTTGAAGATTCCCTTGTCCGTGCAATTGTTGCATAAGGAACGAAATTGCGTCTTCCTCGCGACAGTCCTTGACCTTGTTCATTACAAGGAGGAATCTGGCCCAATAGTGATGTACTGTCTCTTAGGGCTCTTGCCTAATGTGGGAAAGATCGTTTATATCTGGGTGGGTGGGTAGATTTAAGTCCAGACCTTGACCCAATATGAGACCCAGGGGTGGGCGAGTTTTCGATATTGGAAGTTCGGGCTCCGAGATGTTGCCCCATAGGTTCAGGATGCTGCCTGACTCTAGGTTCAGGGTTAGGGCGATGTCCTCCCATGGACGGGTATCTGGCTCGGAGAGCTCGGGAATCCATACATAGTTCATCCTCAGGAAAGAGGAAGAATCGCCGCATTGATCCTCCACCACCGCTATCTGATGGGTGACTGGCGGAGAGTTAATCTCCCTTTGGTCGGGTTTAAGCCCAATCCAATCATAGTCCGTAGAGACTCCCAGAGCGGCTATGCAATCCAAGAGCTCGTTCAAAGAGGAGAGATCCGTTGGATCCATCTGCTCAGTGAATTTCAAGCTGATGTGGAGGCTATTTTCGATGGCCCAAGAAGTCATCGTCGGCGCAGCAGCCGAGCGAGCGGTCATGACGAAGCCGCCTAGTCGGAGAGTTTGGCCTACAGCCAGGGCTCCCCCAAAGGTGATGTTGTTCTTGACAATGAGACGAGCCATCCCTCCTTATGATGACGACATAGTGGAACTCTCAATGAAAGCACCAATGTCGGTGTCAAAACCGGCGGATCTCGGGTAGGGGGTCCCGAACTGTGTGTCTAAGGCGGATGGTAACAGGAGGCGGGGGACACGATGTTTACCCAGGTTCGGGCCCTCTTGATGGAGGTAATAACATACGTCCTGCTTGATTGATCTTGATGATATGAGTATTACAAGAGTTGATCTACCACGAGATCGTAGAGGCTAAACCCTAGAAGCTAGCCTATGGTATGATTGTTGTTGTCCTATGGACTAAAACCTCCGGTTTGTATAGACACCGGAGGGGGCTAGGGTTACACAGGGTCGGTTACAAGGAAGGAGATCTACAGATCCGTATTGCCAAGCTTGCCTTCCACGCCAAGGAGAGTCCCATCCGGACATGGGACGAAGTCTTCAATCTGGTATCTTCATAGTCCAACAGTCCAGCCAAAGGATATAGTCTGGCTGTCCAGAGACCCCCTAATCCAGGACTCCCTCAGGGTCGAGGAAAGACTAAGGAAAAGTTTCCAAGTGATGCTCAACTCAAAATCATACACCTACCAATCCCTTCGAGTGAAGCCATTGGAAGTCCCATACAGTTCAGTCAATTTCTTCAGTGACAGAGACGAAGTTCTTCTGGTCTCTATGGAATTTGTTCTGTCTGAGTTGTTTGGAATTCACCAGTGTGGATTGCCTACAAGTGAGGAACATGATAGCCCTAAGGAATTTGTACCTCAAATTTCCGACCGTTGCTGTGCTATGCGCCAGCTGTCCCAAAATATCGTATCCACCTAACGGTCATATCATTGAAGGGCATTTATGTCTTACCATGTCAGGCTGCTCCCTAGGCTATAAATAGCCCCCCCTACAACCACTAGCTGGTTGGCTGCTCCGAGAGAAACTGACACTTGTCATTGAGAGCATCCCATCCTCCGAGGACTTTGAGCGAAAATCATCAAGTGAGGAAAACTCAAACACAAACACCTACAAACCCAAAGTGATTGAGCATCACTGAAGAGATTGATCCTGGGTGGATCCGACACTTGTTACCTTTGAAGACTGTGCATCTTCCAGACAGTTAGGCGTCATGGTCTAGAGCATCCAAGAGGAAATTGTGGATCGCCGAGTGGCCGAGTTTGTGAAGGTTTGGAAGTCACCTGAAGACTTACCATGAGTGATTGGGCGAGGTCTGTGTGACCTTAGCTCAAGGAGAATATAGTGAGAACTGTGTGTCTGGGACTGTCTGTCCTTGATAACCCACAAGTATAGGGGATAGCAACAGTTTTCGAGGGTAGAGTATTCAACCCAAATTTATTGATTCGACACAAGGGGAGCCAAAGAATATTCTCAAGTATTAGCAGCTGAGTTGTCAATTCAACCACACCTGGAAACTTAATATCTGCAGTAAAGTGTTTAGTAGCAAAGTAATATGATAGTAGTGGTAATGGTAGCAAAAGGTAACGGTAGCAAAAGTAATGTTTTTGGTATTTTGTAGTGATGATAGCAACAGCAACGGAAAAGTAAATAAGCAAAGAACAATATATGGAAAGCTCGTAGGCAATGGATCGGTGGTAGAGAATTATGCCGGATGCGGTTCATCATGTAACAGTCATAACCTAGGGTGACACAGAACTAGCTCCAATTCATCAATATAATGTAGGCATGTATTCCGAATATAGTCATACGTGCTTATGGAAAAGAACTTGCATGACATCTTTTGTCCTACCCTCCCGTGGCAGCAGGGTCCTATTGGAAACTAAGGGATATTAAGGCCTCCTTTTAATAGAGTACCCGACCAAAGCATTAACACATAGTGAATACATGAACTCCTCAAACTACGGTCATCACCGGGAGTGGTCCCGATTATTGTCACTTCGGGGTTGCCGGATCATAGCACATAGTAGGTGACTATAGACTTGCAAGATAGGATCAAGAACTCTCACATATTGATGAAAACATAATAGGTTCAGATCTGAAATCATGGCACTCGGACCCTAGTGACAAGCATTAAGCATAGCAAAATCATAGCAACATCAATCTCTGAACATAGTGGATACTAGGGGTCAAACCCTAACAAAACTAACTTGATTACATGACAAATCTCATCCAACCCATCACCGTCCAGCAAGCCTATGATGGAATTACTCACGCACGGTGGTGAGCATCATGAAATTGGTGATGGAGGAAGGTTGATGATGACGATGGCGACGGATTCCCCTCTCCGGAGCCCCGAACAGACTCTAGATCAGCCCTCCCAAGAGGTTTTTGGGCTTGGCGGTGGCTCCGTATCGTAAAACGCGATGAATCCTTCTCTCCCTAATTTTTTTCTCCTTGAAAGCAAATATATAGAGTTGGAG
Organism: Triticum monococcum; assembly: GCA_034509565.1. NCBI lineage: Eukaryota > Viridiplantae > Streptophyta > Magnoliopsida > Poales > Poaceae > Triticum > Triticum monococcum. The sequence continues at coordinate 144,104,463 of CM067846.1, read as the reverse complement.
TTGAGGTCGGAGGAGCTCCAGGGGGCCCACGAGGTAGGGGGCGCGCCTAGGGGGCAGGCGCGCCCCCACCCTCATGTCTAGGGTGTGGGCCCCCTGGTCTTCATCTTTTGGAAGGATTTTTTTATTATTTCCAGAAAGACGTTCCGTGAAGTTTCAGGTCATTCCGAGAACTTTTGTTTCTGTACATAAATAACACCATGGCAATTCTGCTGAAAACAGCGTCAGTCCAGGTTAGTTACATTCAAATCATGCAAGTTAGAGTCCAAAACAAGGGCAAAAGTGTTTGGAAAAGTAGATACAACAGAGACGTATCAACTCCTCCAAGCTTAAACATTTGCTTGTCCTCAAGCAATTCAGTTGATAAACTAAAAGTGATAAAGAAAAACTTTTACAAGCTCTGTTTGCTCTTGTTGTTGTAAATATGTAAAGCCAGCATTCAAGTTTTCAGCAAAGATTATGAACTAAACATATTCACAATAACGCATAGGTCTCATGCTTACTCATATCAATGGCATAATCAACTAGCGAGCAATAATAATAAATCTCGGATGACAACACTTTCTCAAAACAATCATAGTATGATATAACAAGATGGTATCTCGCTAGGCCTTTCTGAGATTGCAAAACATAAATGCAGAGCACCTTTAAAGATCAAGGACTGACTAGACATTGTAATTCATGGTAAAAGAGATCCGGTCAAGTCATACTCAATGTAAACTAAGCAGTAATGAATGCAAATGACAGAGGTGCTCTCCAGCGGGTGCTTTTTAATAAGAGGATGATGACTCAACATGAAAGTAAATAGATAGGCCCTTCGTAGAGGGAAGCATGGATTTGTAGAGGTGCCAGAGCTCGGTTTTGAAATAGAGATGAATAATATTTTGAGCGATATACTTTCATTGTCAACATAACAACCAAGAGAGGGCGATATCTTCCATGATGCACACATTATAGGCGGTTCCCAAACAGAATGGTAAAGTTGATACTCCCCCTCCACCAAGAAGCATCAATCCATGGCTTGCTCGAAACAACGAGTGCGTCCAACTAACAACAGTTCCAAGGGGAGTTTTGTTAAAAATTATTTTTATTTGATTGGCATAAAGCATGGGACTGGGCATCCCGGTGACCAGCCATTTTCTCGTGAGTGAGGAGCGGAGTCCACTCCTCTTGAGAATAACCCGCCTAACATGGAAGATACGGACATCCCTAGTTGATACATGAGCTATTCGAGCATACAAAACAGGATATTTATTTGAAGGTTTAGAGTTTGGCACATACAAATTTACTTGGAATGGTAGGTAGATACCGTATATAGGTAGGTATGGTGGACTCATATGGCATAACTTTGGGGTTTATGGGATTGGATGCACAAGCAGTATTCCCGCTTAGTACAGGTGAAGGCTAGAAAAAGACTGGGAAGCGACCAACTAGAGAGCGACAACAACCATGAACATGCATTAAAGTCAATGAACATTGAGTGCAAACATGAGTAGGATATAATTCACCATGAACATAAATATTGTGAAGGTTATGTTGATTTTGTTTCAACTACATGGGTGAACATGTGCCAAGTCAAGCCACTCGAATCGTTCAAAAGAGGATACCACCCTATCATACCACATCACAACCATTTTGATAGCATGTTGGCACGCAAGGTAAATGATTATAAGCTCCTAACTAATCAAGCATGGCACAAGAAACTATGATCTCTAGTTGTCATTGCAAACATGTTTATTCATAATAGGCTGAATCAGGAACGATGAACTAATCATATTTACAAAAACAAGAGAGGTCGAGTTCATACCAGCTTTTCTCATCTTAGTCAGTCCATCATATATCGTCATAATTGCCTTTCACTTGCACGATAGAATGATGTGAATAATAATAACAGTGTGCGTGCATTGGAATAAGCTGGAATCTGCGATCATTCAATAAACAGGAGAAGACAAGGCAATATGGTCTCTTTTGTCAGGTCAACAATAATGCATATAAGAGCCACTTCAACAATTTAATCATGGTCTTCTCCTATCGACCCCCAAAGAAAAGAAAAGAAATAAAACTATTTACACGGGAAAGCTCCCAACAAGCAAAAGAACATGAAATCTTTTTGGGTTTTTCTTTTTAATTATTACTACAAGCATGGAAATTAAAACTAGCTAAAAGCTACAACTATTTTTTCGGTTTTTCTTAAGGTTTATTAAACACACAAGAAGAACGTATAAAGAGGAAATAAACTAGCATGGATGATACAATGAAAAGTATGAGCACCGACATCTAGCAATGAGTGTGTGAACATGAATGTAATGTCAGTGAGAAATACGTACTCCCCCAAGCTTAGGCTTTTGGCCTAAGTTGGTCTATGGCCACGGATGGCCTGGCGGATATCCATAGTAATAGTTGGGGTCGTACTGTGATGCAACGGTTATTGCCTCCTGTGCTGCAGCGTGGCGGTGAGCTGCCTCCACCCTCCTCTCGTACTCATCTGCCTCCTCTTTGGTAATAAAATGTCTTCCTTTTGGCTGATAATCAAAGAAGGTAGGAGCAGGGAGAGTAATACGGACAGCACGACGTCTGTCAAAGATTAAGCGATACTGGAGAGGTGATTCATTCCTCTCGACAAACTGGTGGTGGACCATAGCATTAAAGTCTAGGTAAGCAGGAGACAATTCAATATCATCATTACGTATGGTTACACCAAGAAAATCAGCTAAGCGGGTTGCATAAATTCCACCAAAGAAATCTCCATTAAATCTATTAAGATGCAACCTACGTGCAACAATGGCTCCCAAATTATAAGATTTATCTCCTAACACAACACTCCTAAGAATGCTGAGGTCTGGAACACACATGTGACATGCTTCATCTTTACCGTTAATGCATCTACCTATGAAGAGAGCAAAATAATGTATAGCAGGAAAATGAATGCTCCCTATGGTAGCTTGTGTTATATCTCTAGATTCCCCCACAGTTATATCAACAAGAAAATCTCTAAATTCAGATTTGCGAGGTTCCCTGACACTACCCCATTGTGGAAGTTCCCAAGCAGTGGTAAAATCCTCTAAGTCCATAGTGTAAGAATTTTCATAAAGATCAAACAGGACAGTTGAAGAATTACGCGAAGATGAAAATTCAAACATCCTCACAAAGGAACTAGTGAGATAGTGGTACTAACGGCATTTTTCTTCCTCGAAGCTCACAAGATCAGCGTTACACAAATATGCATTAAATTCTTCCTTAATCCCTGCTTGATCCATGAAGTTCTCTGAAGGCCATTCACAGGGTCGCACTGGAGCGTCCCTTGGTGGCTCATCATCAGCATCACGGATTGCAAGCCTGGGCTCTTGTTTCCTTGAAGAGCCCCCTTGGTACATTTTCCTGAACATATTTCTTCTTCTGAAAAATTTCTGAAATTTTTAGTAACTTCAAAATAAAAGTGCAAGCTCAATAAAATTGATAGCAATAACTCCTACAAGTGCCTAGAGCCTATATCATGCATCAAAACTACTTTTGACCATATAAATTTGTCGGGTGGTAGGATCGACATATGCCAACGGGTGGCTTATCATTGCGGGGGCCAAAAGAACGTCGCCGGTGCCTGGAAACGGGATGAGGCGTAGACATGCACGCCGGCGAATCTTACCCAGCTTCAGGGCTCTCCGGGGAGATAACACCCCTACTGCTGCTCTGCAGGGTCTCCGCATGGTTACTAAGTGGACAAGTAGCTACAATGCTCCTTGAGCTGTTTGGGGTGGAAGGAGGAAGAAGGGCTTAGCTCAGCTTTCTTCCTCTCCTTGTATGTGTTTAGGTCTAGAATGAGAGTTCAACCCTTTGCATGGGTGCACCGGGGGGTTTATATAGGCCTACCCCCCGGGGTACAATGGTAATCCGACTGGGCGCGGGGCCCAGTTGTCTGTGGCTATGCTCGCCGGCTTCTCCGCCGGCCTCTGGGGCCCGCCAGCCGGTGGGTCCCGCCGGCTGCCGGCTCCTGGGTCGACAGGCCGGCCCCACCGGCCAAGGCCTGGTCGGCGGCTGGTTACTGTCGCTCTGTGTTTGTTGGCGCAGGCTTGGTCGGGATAAGCGTGGCTACAGTAGCGCCGCCCTGGCGGGCGATTACTGTAGCCCCGCCGCACCTCGTCTCCTTAATGGGCGTCTCCTTCGAGGAGGGCGGCAGGCCGGCTACGCGAAGCTGGCCCTCTGTCTTGCCGGCTGGAGAGGGGGTGTGGCCGACTTCGGCATCTCCCTGCCCGAAGGGGCCCACCGCCGTGGGGGCCACGCTGGCGGCCCGTCGTGGACGACGTCAGAGCCGCCGTGGCTACAGTGCCGCGCCGGGCGGGCCGCAGCTGCCCGCATGACGCGCTGTACCAGGCGTGCTCCGGGTTTTGGGGGTGGCAGGCTCCACTGTAGCCACGCCCCGCATCATCATCGCAGAGTAGACGCGTACATCATGGGTACGACATTGACTGCTTTATCGGAGCCGGCCCGGCAGTAGCCGACCTTGCCATAGCCGGCCTTGCCATAGCCGGCCCTGCCATAGCCGGCCTTCCATAGTTTTCTTTATGGGGGAAAAAAGGGCGGGCCGCCCCCGAAGCCAGCTAGGACGGTAGTCGGCTAGGGGGCAGGCGGCCCAGGTCTTGAGTCTCCTTATGAGCCAGATGGGCTCATAATTTTTTCTGAAGGGCCAGGGGAAGCCGGCTGGGCTACCCATGGCTATTTACCCTGACAGTAGTCCCCGAAGGCGGGCGAGCTTCACGGCGGACGGAAGGACGGGAAGCTTGGCCGGCTTCATACCGTGAGGGGCCGACCTCGTCGTTGCAGCCGACTTCGGAGCACTTTTCGTTATTAGGGTGACCGTGGTTGACCCGCGGGCTGGCCGCGGGCCCCATGACGAGCCACGTGGCGGGGAAGCCCTGCCGTCGCATGCGCGCGACGGGATGCCGCCGCAGGCCCGGGCCCGCCACTCCCTGGCCTCGGCCCGGGCGCAGATCTTCTGTGGCCCGAGGGGACTGCTCGCCTCCCCGCGGCCGTTACTTCGCTTCATCAAGGCGCGTAATTAACGCGGGCGTGGGGGAGATGGGCACGATCGATCCCCACGATCCCCCACGCCGCGCCTCCTCGTCTCTGGCGCACGCGCCTACAAGTAGGGGGGGAGGGGGATAGGCACAGGCCTGTTCGCTCCCCCGCTCCCCGTCCCTCCTGCTCCTCTTCTTCTTCTTCTTCTTCTTCTTCTTCTTCTTCTTCTTCCTCGCGCCCGACGCAGGTCCGCGCCGCAGCCCACCCATGCTGCCATGTCTCTGGCTTTGTCGAGCTCGTGGGACGGGTCCAACGTCGACGAGGACCATATCGAGTTCCTCCACCAGACCCGGCGCCTGCCCACCGCCAACCTTGTCCAGGTGCGTCTGGCGCCCGCGAAGGAGGTCTCGCCGGCGCCGGAGGAAGGCGAGCACGTCGTCTTCCGCGCGCACTTCCTCCGGGGCTTCGGCTTCCCGGCGAGCAGCTTCATGTGCTCCTTTCTTGAATTCTACAACCTCCAACCGCACCACGTCACGCCCAACGCAGTGCTGCAGCTCTCGGCCTTCGTCTCGCTCAGCGAAGGGTTCTTGGGGGTGCTGCCGACGCTGGAGCTCTGGGCGGAGCTGTTCCAGAACAAGCTCGGCACCGTCTCCGCCGGCGTGCCGGCTCCCTGCGGCGCCTTCATCGCGATGAAGAGGGCAAGCGATGACAACCCCTTCCCCCACATTCCTCTGATCCAGTCTGTCAAGCTTTGGCAGAAATCTTATTTCTACGTCAAGAATGTCGCCCCGCACGGCGACTACGTCAATCTGCCGGCTTACGTAGCCGGCCCGCCGGCTGGGAGGCGGCGGACCTGGGGCTACCGGTCAAAGTCCTTGTCTCCGGCTAGGATAGCTTCCATCTCCCGGCTTCGGGTGATGATCCAGTCGGAAGGTCTGCGCGCATCCGACTTGGTAACCGCCTTCGTCGAGCGCCGGATCCTGCCTCTCCAAAGCCGGCCGTACATGATGTGCCAAATGAGTGGCCGGTTCGATCCTTGCCGGCTGAGCACATGGGAGATGCCCCATGCCGAGGTGGCTCTGATGGCGAACTACGTCGCCAACTTGAAGCTCACCGATGAGTGGCAATTCGGCAAGGCGCCGTACTCCCGCGCCCATCCTCCGCCTGTGGTAAGTTTTTCTTCTCGTCGTCCGCCGGCTTGGGTCAGCCGGCCTCTGACCAGGCGGCTATTTTCTTTTTTCTCTTCATCAGAATCCTCTCCTCCCGCTGCCTGCCGGGGCAGCCGGAGCCGACCGCGAGTACGCCCCAGACCGCACGGTGGACGACCCCGACGACTCGGATCTCTCCGCCGTCGCCATGGAGGACGCCGCCACGGGGGACGCCACCGAGCTCGGCGGCACCGGGTTCTCGGCCAGTTTCGACGACTGGCCGGACGATTTTGAAGCCGAAGAACTCCCGCGCCACCAGCCGGCAACCGACCGCCGCGGCGCGAGCTCGTCTGCCGCGCCGACTGCCGGTGGTGGAAAGGGGAAGCGCCGGGCCGCGCTCCCGCTCTTCGGAAGCCGGCCGAAGAGGCCGAAGGCCTCCGCCGCGGCCACAAAGCGCGAGGAGGCGGCGGCAAAGCCGGCCCGCTTCCGGAAGGCGATGAAGAAGCCCCCCTCAGTTTCCGCGTAAGTCTAGTAGCTGCCTACGTGCTTGTTATTCTGAAGTTTTCTTTCCTTGAATGCTTTTCTGATTTTCTAAGCAGGGCGCCGCTCTCCCTCGAGCGAGGCCCAGCCGGCTCCGTGGTCGGGCCGAGCGTCGGATCCTTAGGGTCCCGCCGAGTGGACCCCCACGCCGATCTTGACGCAGCCACGGAGCGCAACGCTCGCGAGGTGCGCCGAGAGAGGGAGGCGGCCGAGCGGGAGGCCGCGGAGCGGGAGGCCGCCCAGACGGCGCCGGGGCGAGCGAGCGCGGCGGCCGAGACTCCGTCAGAGCGGGCGGCCGCGGAGACGGAGGTGGAAGGCGCGCGTAGCCAGACTCCGCTACTCGCCATCCCCCTCCAGACTTTGGATCCGGACATCCCTCTGCCCACGGCGGAGGAGATTATCCCCGAGCAGCCGCCGGTGCAGAGGGACGAAGTCTTCGAGGTATCCGTCGAGAGGACGTCGCCGGTAGCGCCAGCCGGAGCAGGCGAAGGCGGCCAATCGTTGGCAGTGCCGGAGGAGCCGGCCCGGGCTGCGCCCGAGGCCGGAGCCAGCCTTGAGATCGAGCTGGCGGCGGGCCGGCCTGCCGGAGGGAGCGCGGCCCCGCCGGACACGCGCCGAACCGCGGGGGCTGAGCGGACGGCAGACGCCTTGGAGGCGGCCAGCTCCGCCACGTCCGGCTGGACTCCTAGCGGAGGGAGCGGCGAGCTGAACGTCGCGGCTGAAGAGGTTCGGTGCCGGATGCAGGCACAGGCCGGCCTCCTGAGGCAATTCACTCAGGAGTTTCTGTCGACGCTGTCTGTAATCCGGGTAAGTCTTCACTCCTTGACCGTTCTGGTCCTTTGAATTTTTTCCGTGGGGGCGCGCTAGCGCACCCACTGGGTGTAGTCCCCGAGATCCGGGCCGACTGCAGCACAGTCGGGTCAGATCTTACTTGACGACTATCTTGACTGTTTTTTCTGATCTCCAGGATTATCACAATTCTCGCGCTGCCGCCTTCAACTCCCAGGCTCGGGAGCTGAGCCGGAGGACCGAAGACCTCGCCAGCAGCCGGCGTAAGTGTTTTGTCCTTATTAATTTCTCGTTGGGGCACGACAGCGCACCCACTGGGTGTAGTCCCCGAGATCCGGGCCGACTGCAGCGCAGTCGGGTCGGATCTTATTCGACGACTTTTCCTTTGTTGACTTTTATCTTTATCTTTTGCTCGTGCAGAGGCCAACGCCGACCTGCGGAGGGAACTCGGTGTGGTGCAGGCCGCTCTTCGTGCCAAGGACGCCGAGTATGCTGACTTGGTTCAAGAGCGCGACCGCCTGGCGACGAAACTAGCCGACCAAGAGGAGAGCCACAAGGCGGCCCTGCAAAAGGCGTAGGACGGCGAGGCTACCCTGAGGGCGGAGTTCGAGGCCAGGGAGGCGAACTGGGCCGAGACACGCCAGGCGCTGGAAGAAGGCTTCGGCCGGATTGAGGATCTCATCGATGGTAGGCTGTCTTTCTTGCTCTTCTTCCATCTGCCGGCTACCTGAGGTTTTGTTTTGACTTGTGTTTGCTGTCTTGCACAGAGTACTTCCCGGGCCAGTCCGTCCTTGCCGCCCAAGCCATCGAAGCCTACCGCGAGGAGCGCCGTCAGGCCGGGGTTGTGATCCCGCCGGATGCGAACCGGACGTTGTCGGAGCAGCTCATCGCCGTCCAGGCACGGCTGCAGCCGGCCCACTGGTTGCTCCGCCGGCTCCAACGCGCCGGGGCGACGATGCTGGCCGCGCTCTGGCCCGGCCAGACAATTCCCCGCACCCCGAGCCGGACGGCCGACTGGCTCGAAGTCGCAGTCGGCCGCTTCGAGGCCTGGAAGGCGCCCGCGGCCCGTCTTGGAGCCGGGCGCGCGCTGGAGTTTGTCCGCGCGTGGTACCCAGGGCTAAGCCTGGACCAGCTGCGGACGTGGCGGTCGGAAGCCAACGCCGAGCTGGAGGAGGTGCGGCCGGCGATCGCGCAGCGCGCCTCGACGATCGCCGAGTGCACCGACACCAGCGTCTTCGCGCCGGAGCTCAACGACGATGGCGCCGCCCAGCTGGAGGAATGGTTCGGGCTGAACCCGGCGGACAGCGAGGACTCGGCCGAAGAGATCGCCTCCAGCGACAAGGGCGAGGACGACGAGGAGGAGGACGGCGAAGACGCCGAGCCGACTGGTGAGGCGGCCGACCGTCCCCTAGCCGACCGTGCCTCCAGCAACGAGCCACGCGGGAGCGCGCCCTCTGCCGGAGACGATGATCAAGCCGAGGTTGGCCAGCCGGCCGCTCCTCCAGCCGGCGCGACTACTTCCACCACCTAGTCCGGCTCGTCTGCGGCCCCGCCGGCTTAATCTGCCGTTCTTTTTGTCCCTGTCTTTCTTTTTTGGACAATTTTAAATTTCTGCAATTCCACCCATGCGCTTTAACTGTAAAACTTCCGAAGGAGATTTGCGTTCCATGGTCGCTCCGACTCCTTGCCGGAGTCGTCTCTCTTGCGTGCCTTCGGCTTCTGCGCGTCGATGAGGTAGTAGGCGTCGTTGCCTAAGGCTCTGCTGATGATGAAGGGGCCTTCCCAGGGGGCTGCGAGCTTGTGCTGGCCGGCTGTTCGCTGGATCAGCCGGAGCACAAGGTCGTCCTCCTGGAAGGATCTTGGGCGGACCCTCCGGCTATGGTAGCGGCGCAGACCCTGCTGGTAGATGGTAGACCGGCTGAGGGCTAACAGCCGGGCCTCTTCCAGCAGGTCGACACCGCCTTCTCGAGCTTCCTTGGCTTCTGCTTCCGTGTACATGGTTACCCGAGGCGAGTCGAACTCGATGTCTGTTGGGATGACTGCCTCGGCACCATATACAAGGAAGAAGGGAGTGAAGCCGGTTGATCTGTTGGGGGTAGTGCGCAGACTCCATAGGACAGCCGGCAGCTCATCGAGCCAGCAGCCGGCTGAACGCTCCAGAGGTACGACCAGTCGAGGCTTGATGCCGGACAAAAGAAGGCCATTTGCTCGCTCCACTTGGCCGATTGACTGCGGGTGGGCGACTAACGCAAGGTCCAGCCGGATACCTTGCGCAGCGCAGAACCATGCCAAGGCACCGTTGGCAAAGTTCGTGCCGTTGTCAGTGATGATGCTGTGCGGTACGCCGTACCGGGTTGTTATATCTGCAATGAAGGTCACTCCAGTCGGCCCATTCAGCTTCTTGATCGGCTTCGCCTCGATCCACTTGGTGAATTTGTCGACGGCGACGAGCAAATGTGTCATGCCGCCGCGTGCCGTCTTGAATGGGCCCACCATATCCAATCCCCAGACGGCAAAGGGCCAGGTGATGGGAATGGTCTTGAGTGCCGAAGCCGGCATGTGTTGCTGCGAGCTGAAAAGCTGGCAGCCTTTGCAGTGTTTGACTAGCTCTTTGGCGTCGTCCAAAGCAGTCGGCCAGAAGAAACCGTGGCGGAAGGCTTTGGCGACCAGTGATCTTGATGCGGCGTGGTGGCTGCACTCTCCTTGGTGTATATCCCTGAGGATTGCGATGCCCTTCTCCTGCTCGACGCATCGCTGCAAGACTCCGGTGGCGCTATGCTTGACAAGCTCTCTGTTGACGATTGTGTATGCTCCAGCCCGGCGCTGAACTTGTCTTGCTTCATTTTTATCAGCCGGCAGGTCATGGTTCACCAAAAAGTTGCGGATGGTTTGGGCCCATGATGGGGCGGCGACCTCCTCTGCCACCAATGTGGCCACAGCCACCAGGGTGGGCGGGCTGGGCAGTGCAGTGCTGGAGTCGGCCGCCGCGTGCTGTGCTGAAGAAGTCCCCGGGCCGGGTACTGCAGTCCCCGGGCCGGCTACCGCAGTCCCCGGGCCGGGTGCTGCAGTCCCCGGGCCGGGTACTGCAGTCCCCGAACCAAATATTGAAGTCCCCGGGCCGGCTGCTTGATTCTTCGAGCCGGACTCGGCCCCCTCGGGGTTAGGTGGCACGAAAATGGAGTCGGATTCCGGAGACGGCTTGATTGAAGGCTTGAGGAGGCGCTGCAGGGCGACGCCGGCTGGTATTTCTTGTCGCGTGGAGCCTATTCGGGTCAGAGCATCCGCTGGCTCGTTGTCGGCTCGCGGCACGTGAAGGAATTCACACCCGTCAAAGTATCCGCTTATTTGCTGCACTAGGAAGCGGTAGCTCGCCATGTTTGCGTCCTTGGCGTCCTAGTCGCCAGAAGACTGCTGCACCACCAAATCCGAGTCGCCATAGCACAGGATTCGGCGAATGCCAAGTTCCTTGGCAAGCCGGAGCCCGTGTATGAGCGCCTCGTACTCGGCTACGTTGTTGGAGGCGGCGAAGTGGATCTGCAGCGTGTATCTGAGCTTGTCGCCCTTTGGAGAGGTAAGGACGACGCCGGCTCCCAGGCCGGTGCGCATCTTCGATCCGTCAAAGTGCATGCGCCAATGGGTGGAGTCAGGCGCTGGTGGTAAGTACTGGGTCTCGGCCCAGTCGACGAGGAAGTCGGCCAGCGCTTGCGTCTTGATGGCGGTGCGGGGTTGGTAGAAGATCGTGTAGGGGGCCAGCTCGATGGCTCATTTGGCCACCCGGCCGGATGCATCCCGGCTGCCTATGATGTCGGCTAGCGGGGCAGTGCATACGACCGTGATGGGGTGCTCTTGAAAGTACGGCTTCATCTTTTTGGCGGCGAAGTAGACGCCATAGCACATCTTCTGATAGTGCGGGTAATTTTGCTTCGAGGCGGACAGCACCTCGCTCAGGTAGTAAACCGGCCTTTGGACCGGCTGGGCTCGGCCTTCTTCGGGGCGTTCGACCACAATGACGGTGCTGACCACCCGGCTAGTGGCGGCAATATATAGGAGCATGGGCTCCTTCTTAGTCGGTGCCGCCAAGACAGGCGGCGTGGACAGCATTTTCTTTAGCTCGTGGAAAGCTTGGTCGGCCTGGTCGTTCCACTCAAAGTGAGTGCTCTTCTTCATGAGGCGGTAGAGGGGGAGAGCTTTTTCTCCCAGCCGGCTGATGAAGTGGTTAAGAGAGGCCAGGCGCCCGGTGAACTTCTGAATCTCTCTGAGCTTGGTTGGGACCGCCATCCTCTCAATGGCCTTGATCTTCACAGGGCTGCACTCTATGCCGCGTTCAGAGACCAGAAAGCCTAGGAGCTGGCCGGCTGGCACTCCGAACACGCATTTCTCCGGGTTGAGCGTGATCCGGAACCGGCGTAGGTTCTCGAATGTCTCCTTCAATTCTTCTAGCAGAGTGCCACGCTTCTCCGTCTTCACCACAACATCATCCACGTAAACGTGGGCGTTCTTGCCGAGCTGCATGAGGAGGCACTTCTGCATGCAACGCTGAAAAGTGGCGCCGGCATTCCTCAAGCCGAATGTCATAGTCAGGTAGCAGAAGGCTCCAAACGGCGTGATGAAGGCGGTCTTCAGTTGGTCATCCGGGTTCAGCTTTATCTGGTGGTATCCCGAGTAGGCATCCAAGAAGCTCAACATCTTGCATCCGGCTGTGGAGTCTATCACTTGATCAATCCTGGGCAGAGCGAAGGGATCTTTTGGGCAGGCTTTGTTGAGGCTTGTGTAATCTATACACATGCGCCACTTGTTATCCTTTTTCAGCACGAGAACCGGGTTCGCGAGCCATTCGGGGAAGAAAACTTCCATGATGAAGCCGGCTGCAAGGAGCCGGGCTATCTCCTCCCCTACGATCCTTCTCTTCTCTTTTGACAGTCGGCGGAGGGGCTGCTTGACTGGTTTAGCATCCTCCCGCACGTGCAATTTGTGCTCGGCGAAATCCTTTGGAACACCCGGCATGTCCTTAGGGGACCATGCAAAGATATCCCGATTCTCACGGAGGAAATCGGCGAGCTCGCCTTCCTATTTGCTATCCAGGCTCACCCCAATGACGGCAAACCTCTCGGGGTGATCGGGGTCGAGCTGTATCTTCTTGGTCTCCTTGGCCGACTGGAAAGATCCTTGGGCATCATACTCCTTGGAGTCGGCGGGTTGGTTTAGCTGCTTGCTGGCCAGGGCCACGACCCGGTCCAGCGTCTTCCTCTCGGCGGCGATCACGAGGGATTCGGCCAGCCGGCTGCTGGCCGCGGCGCAGTCGGCGGACTTCTTGTAGTCGCCGGCGATGGTGATGACACCCTTGGAGCTCGGTATCTTCATCTTGAGGTAAGCATAGTGGGGGACCGCCATGAACTTGGCCAAGGCGGGTCGGCCCAGCAAGGCATGATAAGGGCTCTCCAGGTCCACCACCTCGAACCAAATTGCCTCCCGGCGGAAATGATCCTTGCCCCCAAAGAGTACATCGATCTTGAGCTTGTCGATGGGGGCACAGGACAAGCCGGGTACGATGCCGTGGAACACCGTTCGAGTCGGCGCAAGTTGCTTTGCCTTGACGCCCAGTTTCTCCATGGTGTCGCGGTACAGGATGTTGATGCTTCTTCCGCTGTCGATCAGCACGCGGGAGAAGCGTGCGGCGCGCGTATCCATTGCGAGGGTGGCCTCCAGGACCAATGCATAGGAGCCGGGGGATGGCATCACCTCTGGGTGGTCGGCCCGGCTCCAGCTGATGGGTTTCTCCGACCAATGCATGTGGCCGGCTGGGCTGGTGGCGGCCATGTTGACCTCCTGTTGCTCTCGGCGCTTGCTGCGCCGGTCTTCGGGCTGGCTCGTGAAGACGACATAAGACGCTTGCTCGTCGGGGAACTCGTCCTGCACGGCGTCGACCGCAGGCCGGGCGGCTTTGGGCGGCGGAGCCGGCGGCGGCGGGCCGGCAGGCGGAGTCGGCGTGAGCCCTTCGCCCTTCGAGATTCGGGCGAGCCAGTTGCATTTGCGGGTCGTGTGGTTGGACGGCTTCGCGCCGCTGTGGAACTTGCACGGGGCATCAAGGGTTTGCTCGTAGAAGAAGGCCGGCTGCCAAGCCGGCCGGCCGCCCTTGGGCTTCTTGGGTGCGGGCCGCCCTTCGGGCGGCGCGTCTTCGACCGTGGCCACCTGCCGACTGGCGGGAGGCGGCGCAGGGCCCTTGCGCTTTTGATCATTCTGGTGTTGGCGTCGGCCGCCGTCTCCAGCCGGCGCCTTGGGCGCCGGATTGAGCACCTTTCCGGATGCGTCCACCCAGAGCTCGGTCTTCATTGAGGAGTCGGTAGTGGCGTACTTGTCGGCGATGTTCAGGAGCTCGTCGAGGGTAGTCGGCTCATCGCTGAGAAGCTTGTGTTTGAGGAGGGTGCCTTCTCGGCACCCGGCGGTGAAGTATTCGATGGCTTGCACCTCGTGCACCCCCTCGCAGGAGTTGCGGAGCTCGGCCCAACGCGTCAAGTAGTCGCGAGTGGACTCGGCTGGGCCCTATACGCACAGGGAGAGCTGTCTGGGCTTGGGAGCCCGCTTGTAGGTGCTGGTGAAGTTGCGAACGAAGGCTTCAGTGAAATCCACCCAGCTATTGATGCTGAGGGGCTTGAGGCTGTTAAGCCAAGTCCGCGCCGTGCCCTGCAGCATGAGGGGCACGTACTTTACGGCAACGCGCCGGTTGCCATTGGCGATGCTGACGGCTGTGGAGTAGTCGGTCAGCCAATCTTCCGGCTTCACTGAGCCGTTGTACTTGGGCGTGTCTCTTGGGAGCGAGAACCCTTTGGGGAAGGGCTCGTCGCGGATGCGGGGGCCAAAGCAAGGCGGGCAGACATCGTCTTCTTCTTCTAGCGCCAGGGATCGGGCCAGGCGGTCGATCCGGTGGCGGGCGTCGTTTTCGCCAATTCCCTCACGACGACCAAGCCGGCTGTTGAGAGTCGGGTGAGCCACTAGAGGCGGGGTAGGATATCTTTCTCCGCGAGCTCGAGGCGGAGGCGGGGTGCCCCGCCATTCCATGGCTCGGGGGCGGCCGTCCGCGTCTCGCTCGATGGAGACTTGGGTCCGGCTTCGGCTGGAAGCCGGCTCTTTCTCGCGCCGCGCGCGGGTGTAGCTGGTAGTCGGCGACCGGGAGGTCGCGCCATGTTCGCGGCGCGGGGGAGGGCTCCCCGCGCAGGCATCGGCCTCGTGCCGTCGTGCGGCCGCATCGATTAGTTGCTGGATGCGCCGCATCATATGGGGGAGATCTTCGGCTTCCAAGCCGTCCAGCTAGTCTACGGCCGCCTGGGCGGCGCGCAGGTTCTCGAGCGGGGTGGCGTAGACCGGGCGATCCACCCAAGCGTGTCGGCGATGACGGCGCCGCGTTGCCTGACAGCGCCGGCCCGGCTAGGGCCAGCCGGAGCCGGCGTGCCGAAGGCGGTGCGGTCAGCTTCGCGCTGGTAGGCTTCGGTGAGGCGTCTTACGGAGGCCAGCCGCCGGCCCTCCGCGAGGAGGGCGAGGCGGCGTGCCTCCAGAACTTCGTCGCTGGCGTCCGCCGGAAGGGGGACGGACAATTCTTGGGCTGCCGCGCGTGGGGAGTCGCGGGCGCCCTCGTCAGTCGGGCCGTCGAGGCCGATAACCATCACCTCGGGGATGTCAAAATCGCGATCGCTAGCCGGAGGGAGCGGGTCGTTGTAGACCGTGACGTTGGTAGGGAAAGTGTCGTAGGATGCCGCGTCGGAGTCGACGGGCATCGGGTCGGTGGAGCCAACCGACTCCAAGTCCGCAGCGGGCTCGCTGGAGACGTGGAGCTGGCTGAGGAGGTTGGCGAGGTGATCTGTGCCCGCATCGGAGGCGAGCTTGTCGGAGATGCGGGCCTTGTCGAAGAGGTTTGCGAGGCCG
Organism: Triticum monococcum; assembly: GCA_034509565.1. Lineage (NCBI taxonomy): Eukaryota > Viridiplantae > Streptophyta > Magnoliopsida > Poales > Poaceae > Triticum > Triticum monococcum. Next base: position 144,089,059 of record CM067846.1, on the reverse strand, counting down.
CTAGCCACGCAGACGTCGGCGACGCCATGCAGCGCGTCGCGGCAAGCGCCATCGGGCGAGCCAGGCTGGCTGCGCCCGCGAGGAAGGAAAAGGGTTCCCATCCAGAACAGGTCTCCGGACGACGGTGCACCTGGCCCCATGGTGGGCGCCAAATGTCGGGTGGTAGGATCGACATATGCCAACGGGTGGCTTATCATTGCGGGGGCCAAAAGAACGTCGCCGGTGCCTGGAAACGGCATGAGGCGTAGACATGCACACCGGTGAATCTTACCCAGCTTCAGGGCTCTCCAGGGAGATAACACCCCTACTGCTGCTCTGCGGGGTCTCCGCATGGTTACTAAGTGGACAAGTAGCTACAATGCTCCTTGAGCTGTTTGGGGTGGAAGGAGGAAGAAGGGCTTAGCTCAGCTTGCTTCCTCTCCTTGTATGTGTTTAGGTCTAGAATGAGAGTTCAACCCTTTGCATGGGTGCACCGGGGGGTTTATATAGGCCTACCCCCCGGGGGTATAATGGTAATCCGACTGGGCGCAGGGCCCAGCTGTCTGTGGCTATGCTCGCCGGCTTCTCCGCCGGCCTCTGGGGCCCGCCAGCCGGTGGGTCCCGCCGGCTGCCGGCTCCTGGGTCGACAGGCCGGCCCCACCGGCCAAGGCCCGGTCGGCGGCTGGTTACTGTCGCTCCGTGTTTGTTGGCGCAGGCTTGGTCGGGATAAGCGTGGCTACAGTAGCGCCGCCCTGGCGGGCGATTACTGTAGCCCCGCCGCACTTTGTCTCCTTAATGGGCGTCTCCTTCGAGGAGGGCGGCAGGCCGGCTACGCGAAGCCGGCCCTCTGTCTTGCCGGCTGGAGAGGGGGTGTGGCCGGCTTCGGCATCTCCCTGCCCGAAGGGGCCCACCGCCTTGGGGGCCACGCTGGCGGCCCGTCATGGACGGCGTCAGAGCCGCCGTGGCTACAGTGCCGCGCCGGGCGGGCCGCAGCTGCCCGCACGACGCGCTGTACCAGGCGTGCTCCGGGTTTTGGGGGTGGCAGGCTCCACTGTAGCGACGCCCCGCATCATCATCGCAGAGTAGACGCGTACATCGTGGGTACGGCGTTGACTGCTTTATCGGAGCCGGCCCGGCAGTAGCCGGCCTTGCCATAGCCGGCCTTGCCATAGCCGGCCCCGCCGTAGCCGGCCTTCCACATTCTTCTTTATGGGGGAAAAAAGGGCGGGCCGCCCCCAAAGCCAGCTAGGATGGTAGTCAGCTAGGGGGCAGGCGGCCCAGGTCTTGAGTCTCTTTATGAGCCGGATGGGCTCATAATTTTTTCTGAGGGGCCAGGGGAAGCCGGCTGGGCTACCCATGGCTATTTACCCCGACAAAATTTGACATGCAAGCTCAAGAACATGGTCACCTAGGTAGCATAAATTTACAATGAATAAAGCACTAGAAGAAAAACTAATTGGACCAATGGAGGAGTCACATACCAAGGAACAATCCCCCAAGCAGTTTTGTGAGAGGTGCTTTGAGCAAGGAGATCGAAAATGACAGCAAAATGAGCTAGAACTCATGCTTGAGCTGGATATTCGTGTTTGTGCGATGAAGAAGGAGTGTGTGGGTGCATGAATAAGTGGAGGAGGGCCATAGTGGGCCCACGAGGCAGGGGGCGCGCCCAGGGGGTAGGGCGCGCCCCTGACCCTTGTGGCCAGGTGCCAGCCCCCCTGCTGTGTTCTCAGTGCCAAATATTCTCAAATATTCTAGAAAAAATCATACTTATATTTCAGGGCATTTGGAGAACTTTTATTTTTGGGGTATTTTTATATTGCACGGATAATTCAGATAATAGACAAAAAAATACTATTTTTATTTTATTTAACTAGCAAAAGTGCCCGTGCGTTGCAACGGGAGAAACAAATTATCACCCCTAGTGTTTCCATCCTTGTTGCAACTTCTTTTCTTTATTATCATTGTCGGTCACTATGTTCACTATACAACGAACGTTCCACCTGAGCTTGGAACCAATACAAAATTGCATCGCCTGCATGGTAAGACCATCGAACGGTCGCGTTTGAGATCCCAGCCACATCTCCACAATCTAATGCTTGCGCCTTGTGTTTGTGTTATTCGGATTTACATCGTAATAGTTTAGTAGCAGTCCGCGAAGGACACAAACAACCACCAAATTTAACTTTAGTTTAAAACGATCAACACCTTTTTTTGTGGGCTAACACGATCAACACAAAAAACAATGCAAGTTGCGAGTTAGAGGTCAACGATTTTTTCCTCATATCCTAGACAGGATGGCAGGTTTGATTTGTTGCGCCGGGTCGCACGGATAGGTTGGCACGACACTGTTTTTTCTATTGGTGGAACTCTACACGGACAAACGGGGCAGAGGCCAAGTGGCCCAGGACAGATGATCGGTAGAATAGCCTAGCTCAATATGAAAAATGCCTTGGACATACAAAATGGGAGGACCAATAAGATTATACCTCCACTTATATAAATATAAAAAATAGTATAGATGCCCGTGGGTTAGAACAGTTGAAACAATTGACATAAATTTAGCGGGGACTGTATGCGCAAATATAACGTTCAATGTGTTATTAATTTGGCACAAATTTATTAAGGATTATAAGTGTAAGGAAAACATGTCACACTCTCTATTGCAACGAAAGAAGAAATGGCGTGAATTTAGTGAGTATCAAGCACAAAAAAGACGCCACATCGTTTTATTCATAAGATATGAATGGGGCACTACACGCGTGCCATTGATATCCGCACCTCCATGAAAAAAATCTGTAATTGCCATCTATTTACTTCCTCTCGTTTTCCTTTCTCTTTTCTTCTTTATTTCTCATGTAATTAGTGTCTGTATTTTATTTATCTTTGTTTCCTTATATCATGCATGTGAGGAATCCAAATTGTCGGCCTGTTAATTACTCATGCGATTTATATGGTGCTCACAATAATTACCGTCTATTTCCTTTCTCCTTCCTTTTTTATTTCTCATGCAAAAATATCTATTTCCTTTCTTGTCGACTCCACATAATTACCATCTATTTCCTTCCTCTCTCTTTTCTTTCTCCTTCTTTCTTTATTTCTCATGTAATTAGCAATTAATGTCTATTTCCTTTCTTGCTAGCCTAATTATGCATAATAGCTATTGCTCTCCCCTTCATTTGTTTCATTAAGGACAATTCTTATTCATGCCATATTCTTTGCTTAATTTCCGAAGCAGCAACCTGCTCCCCAATGTCTGTACCATTGGGCCGCAGCAGTCGGCCGACCCGGCACGCCTGGGCCCATTGTTTCGGCCCGAGTACGCGTGGTCTTCTATTCTTCAAAGGCCAAATGCCACGAGACGCCAACATTAGCACACTCGTGAGTCTAGCCTCTTCGGTATGATGCGTTTGCACACACCCAGCAGACCAAGGATTGAATCCCCGCGTTGGCCAATTATTTTCTCTATTTTTTTATATTGAAACACACTCACACATAGGATCCGGGTGGGCCAGATCTAAAAAAACAACGCCCAACAAAAGAATTGTTAACTACACGTACGAAAAGGTTTATAATAGTACCACCTCGGATAGTGAAATAATATAGGTGAAAAAACTGAAAGCGTAAATTCACAAGAAGAAAGCGTATTGTGACGGTGAACCCACGGAGTCAATCCATGCTTTATTATAAGGGAGAGATATAAATAACAGAGAGTAAAAGGAGGGTACAGAGAGTCATGTTTTCTAAATTCATCCATCTCATGATCATCAAAAGGAATCCATTAACAAGGTTGATCAAGTCTTGTTAACAAACCCATTCCGAATAACATGGAACCAGAGAATTTTCGAATAACACTAGGTTCCCTCAACGGGGATATGCACATCCCCAACAATAAGAATATCATATTTCTTTTTACAGTAGGTAGAGGAAATTCAAAACCTCCAATAATAATCGATGGAATTTTTCCAATAGAATTGATACTGTGGACTTGAGGTTGTTTCCTTGGAAGTGTACCGTATGCTCATTATCATTAACATGAAAAGTGACATTGCCTTTGTTGCAATCAATAACAGCCCCTGCAGTATTCAAAAAAGGTCTTCCAAGAATAATAGACATGCTACCGTCCATAGGAATATCAAGAATAACAAAGTCCGTTAAAATAGTAACGTTTGCAACCACAACAGGCACATCCACACAAATACCGATAGGTATAGCAGTTGATTTATCAGCCATTTGCAAAGATATTTCAGTAGTTGTGAGCTTATTCAAATCAAGTCTACGATATAGAGAGAGAGGCATAACACTAACACCGGCTCCAAGATCACATAAAGCAGTTTTAACATAGTTTCTTTTAATGGAACACGGTATAGTGGGTACTCCTGGATCTCCAAGTTTCTTTGGTATTCCACCCTTAAAAGTATAATTAGCAAGCATGGTGGAAATTTCAGCTTCTGGTATCTTTCTTTTATTTGTAACAATTTCTTTCATGTACTTAGCATAAGGATTCATTTTGAGCATATCAGTTAATCGCATACGCAAAAGATAGGTCTAATCATTTCAGCAAAGTGCTCAAAATCCTCATCATCCTTTTCTTGGATGGTTTGGGAGGAAAAGGCATGGGTTTTTGAACCCATGGTTCTCTTTCTTTACCATGTTTCCTAGCAACAAAGTCTTTCTTATCATAAAATTAATTCTTTGATTGTGGGTTATCAAGATCAATAGCAGGTTCAATTTCTATGTCATTATCATTGCTAGGTTGGTCATCATCATGAACATTCTCATTTACATTATCACTAGTTTCAGGTTCATTACCAGATTGTGTTTCAGCATCAGAAATAGAAATATCATTTGGATTCTCGGGTGTTTTAGCAATAGGTTCACTAGAAGCATGCAAAGTCCTATCATTTTTCTTTTTCTTCCTTTTAGAAGGACTAGGTGAATCTATATTATTTCTCTGAGAATCTTGCTCAATTCTCTTAGGGTGGCCTTCAGGATACAAAGGTTCCTGAGTCATTCTACCAGTTCTAGTAGCCACTCTAACAGCATAATCATTATTTTTACTATTCAATTCATTGAGCAAATCATTTTGACCTTTAAGCACTTGTTCTACTTGAGTGGTAACCATAGAAGCATGTTTACTAATAAGTTTAAGTTCACCTTTAACATTAGCCATATAATCACCCAAGTGTTCAAGCATATCAGCACTGCGTTTTAATTCTCTACCAAAATAAGCATTAAAATCTTCTTGCTTAACCATAAAGTTATCAAACTCATCCAAGCATGTGCTAGCAAACTTAGTAAATGGGATTGCAGCTTTATCATATCTATAGAGAGAATTTACCTTTACTACATGTGTTGGGTTATCAAGACCATGTGTTTCTTCAATAGGTGAGGGATTAAGATCATATGTTTCTTCAACAGGTGGTAAATTAAGACCATTTATTTCTTCAATATAAGGTAAATTCTTAACATCTTCAACTTTAATACCTTTTTCTTTCATAGATTTCTTTGCTTCTTGCATATCTTCAGGACTGAGAAATAGAACACCTCTTTTCTTCGGAGTTGGTTTAGGAGTAGGCTCAGGAGCAGCCTCAGGAAGTGTCCAATTATTTTCATTTGTCAACATATCATTCAACAGAATTTCAGCTTCATCTGGTGTTCTCTCCATGAAAACAGAACCAACACAACTATCTAGGTAATCTCTGGAAGCATCGGTTAGTCCATTATAAAAGATATCAAGTATTTCATTTTTCTTAAGAGGATGATCAGGCAAACCATTAAGTAATTAGAGAAGCCTCCCCCAAGCTTGCGGGAGACTCTCTTCTTCAATTTGCATAAAATTATATATATCCCTTAAAGCAGCTTGTTTCTTATGAGCAGGTTAATATTTAGCAGAGAAGTAATAAATCATATCCTGGGGACTACACACACAACCAGGATCTAGAGAATTAAAGCATATCTTAGCATCACCCTTTAATGAGAATGGAAATATTTTAAGGATATAAAAGTAGCGAGTTCTCTCATCATTAGTGAACAGGGGGGCTATATCATTTAATTTAGTAAGATATGCCACAACAGTTTCAGATTCATAGACATGAAAAGGATCAGATTCAACCAAAGTAATTATATCAGGATCAATAGAGAATTCATAATCCTTATCAGTAACAAAGATAGGTGAAGTAGCGAAAGCAGGATCAGTTTTCATTCTAGCATTAAGAGATTGCTGCTTCCATTTAGCTAATAACTTCTTAAGATCACTTCTATCATTGCAAGCTAAAATAGCTAGAGCAGCTTCATTTTCCAAAACATAACCCTCAGGAATAACATGCGATTCATATTGATTAGGGGGAGAGTCTTCATCATCACTGTCTTCAATATAATCTGTTTCAATAATTTCATTCTCTCTAACCCGAGCAAGTTGTTCATCAATAAATTCACCAAGTGGCACAGTAGTATCAAGCATAGAAGTAGTTTCATCATAAGTATCATGCATAGCAGAAGTGGCATCATCAATAACATGCGACATATCAGAACGAATAGCAGAAGCAGGTTTAGGTGTCGCAAGCTTACTCAAAACAGAAGGTAAATCAAGTGCAGAGCTAGATGGCAGTTCCTTACCTCCCCTCATAGTTGAGGGATAAATCTTGGTTCTAGGATCTTTCAAGTTCTTCATAATGATAGGAAGATATAAATCCCAAGTTACTCAAAGAATAAAGCTATGCTCCCCGGCAATGACGCCAGAAAATAGTCTTGATAACCCACAAGTATAGGGGATCACAACAGTTTTCGAGGGTAGAGTATTCAACCCAAATTTATTGATTCGACACAAGGGGAGCCAAAGAATATTCTCAAGTATTAGCAGCTGAGTTGTCAATTCAACCACACCTGGAAACTTAATATCTGTAGCAAAGTGTTTAGTAGCAAAGTAATATGATAATAGTGGTAGCGGTAGCAAAAGTAATGTTTTTTGTATTTTGTAGTCATGATAGCAACAACAACGGAAAAGTAAATAAGCGAAGAACAATATATGGAATGCTCGTAGGCAATGGATCGGTGATAGAGAATTATGCCGGATGCGGTTCATCGTGTAACAGTCATAACCTAGGGTGACACAGAACTAGCTCCAATTCATCAATATAATGTAGGCATGTATTCCGAATATAGTCATACGTGCTTATGGAAAAGAACTTGCATGACATCTTTTGTCCTACCCTCCCATGACAGCGGGGTCCTAGCGGAAACTAAGGGATATTAAGGCCTCCTTTTAATAGAGTACCGGACCAAAGCATTAACACATAGTGAATACATGAACTCCTCAAACTACAGTCATCACCAGGAGTGGTCCCGATTATTGTCACTTCAGGGTTGCCGGGTCATAACACATAGTAGGTGACTATAGACTTGCAAGATGGGATCAAGAACTCTCATATATTGATGAAACCATAATAGGTTCAGATCTGAAACCATGGCACTCGGGCCCTAGTGACAAGCATTAAGATAGCAAAGTCATAGCAACATCAATCTCAGAACATAGTGGATACTAGGGATCAAACCCTAACAAAACTAACTCGACTACATGATAAATATCATCCAACCCATCACCGTCCAGCAAGCCTATGATGGAATTACTCATGCACGGCGGTGAGCATCATGAAATTGGTGATGGAGGAAGGTTGATGATGACAATGGCGATGGATTCCCCTCTCCGGAGCCCCAAACGGACTCCAGACCAGCCCTCCCGAGAGGTTTTAGGACTTGGCGGCGGCTCCGTATCGTAAAATGCGATGAATCCTTCTCCCTAATTTTTTTCTCCCCAAAAGCAAATATATAGAGTTGGAGTTGAGGTCGGAGGAGCTCCAGGGGGCCCACGAGGTAGGGGGCGCGCCCAGGGGGGCAGGCGCGCCCCCCACCCTCGTGGCTAGGGTGTGGGCCCCCTGGTCTTCATCTTTTGCAAGGATTTTTTATTATTTCCATAAAGACGTTCCGTGAAGTTTCAGGTCATTCTGAGAACTTTTGTTTCTGTACATAAATAACACCATGGCAATTCTGCTGAAAACAGCGTCAGTCCGGGTTAGTTCCGTTCAAATGATGCAAGGTAGAGTCCAAAACAAGGGCAAAAGTGTTCGGAAAAGTAGTTACAACGGAGACGTATCACTCCTCAGGTTTAAATACATAACTGCTCCAACCAGACGTACAACTGTCACATCAGTTGGAACTGGTCTACGAAATCACTGTCTTCACCAAGCCTACTGGTTCTATTTCCTCAACCCTTCCATTTCCTCATTACTATGTTGTGTGCTTGTTCATATCCGTTTGAAGACTTTGACTGAAGACTTTCTCAATTTCCTCAGTTCAATTTCTTTAGTCTGTTTGTCTTCATCCTGTTTTATCCTTGATAACCCACAAGTATAGGGGATCGCAACATTTTTCGAGGGTAGAGTATTCAAACCTAATTTATTGATTCGACACAAGGGGAGCCAAAGAATATTCTCAAGTATTAGCAGTTGAGTTGTCAATTCAACTACACCTGGATAACTTAATATCTGCAGCAAAGTATTTAGCAGCAAAGTAGTACGGAAGTAATGGTAACAGTGGTAAAGGTAAAGCAACTAAGCAAAGAGCAATATGTGAAAAGCTCACAGGCATTGGATCGGTAATGGAGAATTATGTCGGATGCGATTATTCATGTAACATTTATAGCCTAGGCTGACACAGAACTAGCTCCAATTCATCAATGTAATGTAGGCATGTATTCCGAATATAGTCATACGTGCTTATCGAAAAGAACTTGCATGACATCTTTTGTCCTACCCTCCCGTGGCAGCGGGGTCCTATTGGAAACTAAGGGATATTAATTCCTCCTTTTAATAGAGTACCGGACCAAAGCATTAACACATAGTGAATACATGAACTCCTCAAACTACGGTCATCACCGGGAGTGGTCCTGATTATTGTCACTTCAGGGTTGCCGGATTGTCATGCATAGTAGGTGACTATAGAATTGCAAGATAGAATCAAGAACTCACATATATTCATGGAAACATAATAGGTTCAGATCTGAAATCATGGCACTCGGGCCCTAGTGACAAGCATTAAGGATAGCAAAGTCATAGCAACATCAATCTCAGAACATAGTGGATACTAGGGATCAAACCCTAACAAAACTAACTCGATTAGATGATAAATATTATCCAAACCATCACCGTCCAGCAAGCCTACGATGGAATTACTCATGCACGGTGGTGAACATCATGAAATTGGTGATGGAGGAAGGTTGATGATGACGATGACGACATATTTCCCTCTCCAGAGCCCCAAACGGGCTCCAGATCAGCCCTCCCGAGAGTGTTTAGGGCTTGGCGGCGGCTTCGTATCGTAAAACGCGATGAATCCTTCTCTCCAATTTTCCTCGAACGTGAATATATAGAGTTGGAGTTGAGGTCGGTGGAGCACCAGGGGGCCCACGAGGCAGTGGCGCGCACTCAGGGGGTAGACACGCCTCCCACCCTCATGGACAGGGTGTGGGCCCCCTGGCCTTCATTCTTTCGCCAGTATTTTTTATATATTCCAAAATAATTCTCCGTTGATTTTCAGGTCATTCTGAGAACTTTTGTTTCTTCACAAAAATAACACCATGGCAATTCTGCTGAAAACAATGTCAGTCCGGGTTAGTTCCATTCAAATCATGCAAGTTAGAGTCCAAAACAAGGTCAAAAGTGTTTGGGAAAGTAGATACGACAGAGACGTATCAACTCCCCCAAGCTTAAACCTTTGCTTGTCCTCAAGCAATTCAGTTGATAAACTGAAAGTGATAAAGAAAAATTTCACAAACTCTGTTTGCTCTTGTTGTTGTAAATATGTAAAGCCAGCATTCAAGTTTTCAGCATAGATTATGAACTAACCACATTCACAATAACCCTTAGGTCTCATTTTTACTCATATCAATGGCATAATCAACTAGCGAGCAATAATAATAAATCTCGGATGACAACACTTTATCAAAACAGTCATAGTATGATATAACAAGATGGCATCTCGCTAGCCCTTTGTGAGGCTGCAAAACATAAATGCAGAGCACCTTTAAAGATCAAGGACTGACTAGGCATTGTAATTCATGGTAAAAGAGATCCAATCATATTCATACCCAATGTAAACTAATAGTAATGGATGCAAATGATAGCGGTGCTCTCCAGCTGGTGCTTTTTAATAAGAGGGTGATGACTCAACATGAAAGTAAATAGACATGCCCTTCGCAGAGGGAAGCATGGATTTGTGGAGGTGCCAGAGCTCGATTTTGAAATAGAGATAAGTAATATTTTGAGTGGTATACTTTCATTGTCAACATAACAACCGAGAGCTCTCGATATCTTCCATGCTACACACATTATAGGCGGTTCCCAAACAGAATGGTAAAGTTTATACTCCCCCTCCACCAACAAGCATCAATCCATGGCTTGCTCGAAACAACGAGTGCCTCCAACTAACAAGAGTCCCGGGGGAGTTTTGTTTGCAATTAATTTGATTTGATTTGCTTAGAGCATGGGACTGGGCATCCCGGTGACCAGCCATTTTCTCGTGAGTGAGGAGCGGAGTCCACTCCTCTTAAGAATAACCCGCCTAGCATGGAAGATATAGACAACCCTAGTTGATACATGAGCTATTCGAGCATACAAAGCAGAATTTCAATTGAAGGTTTAGAGTTTGGCACATACAAATTTACTTGGAATGGCAGGTAGATACCGCATATATGAAGGTATGGTGGACTCATATGGAATAACTTTGGGTTTTAAGGAATTGGATGCACAAGCAGTATTCCCGCTTAGTACAAGTGAAGGCTAGAAAAAGACTGGGAAGCGACCAACTAGAGACCGACAACAGTCATGAACATGCATTAAAATTAATCAACAATGAATGCAAGCATGCATAGGATATAATCCACCATGAACATAAATATCGTGGAGGCTATGCTGATTTTGTTTCAACTTCATGTGTGAACATGTGCCAAGTCAAATCACTCGAATCATTCAAAGGAGCATACCACCCCATCATACCATATCACAACCATTTTAATAGCATGTCGGCATGCAAGGTAAACCATTATAAACTCCTAGCTAATTAAGCATGGTATAAGCAACTATAATCTCTAATTGTCATTGCAAACATGTTTATTCATAATAGGCTGAATCAGGAACGATGAACTAATCATATTTACAAAAAAGAGAGGTCGTGTTCATACCAGCTTTTCTCATCTCAATCGGTCCATCATATATTGTCATTATTGCGTTTCACTTGCACGACCAAACGATGTGGATAATAATAATAGTGCACGTGCATTGGACTAAGCTGGAATCTGCAAGCATTCAATAAACAGGAGAAGACAAGGCAATATGGGCTCTTTGTTAAATCAACAATAATGCATATAAGAGCCACTCAACATTTTCATTATGGTCTTCCCCTATCGACCCCAAAGAAAAGAAAAGAAACAAAACTATTTACACGGGAAAGCTCCCAACAAGCAAAAGAAGAACGAGAAATCTTTTTGGGTTTTCTTTTAATTATTACTACTACAAGCAAGAAAAGTAAACTAGCTAAAAGCTACTACTAATTTTTTTTGGTTTTTCTTAAGGTTTTTCAAACACGCAAGAAGAAAGCATAAAAATGAAAATAAACTAGCATGGATGGTACAATGAAAAATTATGAGCACCGACAACTAAAATGAGTGTGTGAATGTAAATGTAATGTCGGTGGGAAATACGTACTCCCCCAAGCTTAGGCTTTTGGCCTAAATTGGTCTATGGCCACAGCTGGCCTGGCGGATATCTGAAGTTGTAACTGGGGTCATACTGAGATGCAGCCGCTATTGCATCGTGAGCTGCGGCTTGCAAACGAGCTGTCTCAGTCCTCCTCTTATACTCGTTTGCCTCCTCCCTTGTTAAAATATGTCTCCCTTTTGTCTAAAAGTCAAATAAAGTAGGAGCAGGGAGAGCAACATGGAAAATGTGGCGCCTGTCAAATATTAGTCGATACTGGAGAGGTTGTTCTTTCCTCTCAATAAACTGATGGCGAACCATAGCCTCATAACCTAGGTAAGTAGGAGGCAATTCCGTATCATTTTCATGTATGGGTATCTCAAGAAAATTAGCCACACGGGTTGCATAAATTCCACCAAACAAGTCTCCACTTAAACCATTATTATGCAACCTTCATGCAACAATGGCCCCCAAGTTATATTGTTTATCTCCTAAAACAACACTCTTGAGAACACTAAGATCTGGAACACACATGTGGCATGCCTCATCTTTACCATTTATTCATCTATCTATAAAAAGAGCAAAACAATGTATAGCAGGAAAATGAATGCTCCCTATGGTAGCTTGTGTTATATCTCTAGATTCCCCCACAGTGATACTAGCAAGAAAATCCCTAAACTCATATTTGCGAGGTTCACTAGCACTACCCCACTGTAGAAGTTTACAAGCAGTGTTAAAATCCTCTAAGTCCATAGTATAAGATTTACCATAAAGATCAAATAGGACAGTGTGAGAATTACGTGAAGATGAAAATTGGAACCTTCTCACAAAGGAATCAGTTAGGTAATAATACTAAGGGCACTTATCTAGCATGAAGCCCTCGGGTTCAGCATTACGCACATATGCATCAAATTCCTCCTTAATTCCTGCTCGAACCATGAAATCTTCTGACGGCCATTCACAGGGCCGCACTTGAGCTTCTCTGGGTGGTTCATGGTCTGACTCACGTATTGCGGGCTTGGGTCCTTGCTTCCTTGAAGAACCACCTTGGTACATTTTCCTAAACATATTTCTCCCTATGAAAAATTTCTGAAATTTTTAGTAACTTCAAATAAAAGTGAACCAAATTCAACAAAATTGATAGCAACTACTCTCACAAGTGCCTAGAGACTATATCATGCATTAGAACTACTTAGGACCATATAAATTTGACATGCAAGCTCAAGAACAGGGTCACCTAAGCAACAAAAATTTGCAATGAATAAAGCACTAGAATAAAAACTAATTGGACCATTGGAGGAGCCACATACCAAGGAACAATCCCCCAAAGCAGTTTTGTGAGTGGAGCTTTGAGCAAGGAGATCAAAAATGGCAGCAAGATGAGCTAGAACTCGTGCTTGAGCTGGCTGGTGATTTTTTTGGGAGGAAGGAGTGTGTGGTGGCTGGAATAAGTGGAGGGGGGCCACCATGGGCCCACGAGGTAGGGAGGCGCGCCCAGGGGGTGTGGGCGTGCCCTGGACCCTCGTGGCCAGGTGCTTGCTCCCCCTGATGTGTTCTTAGTGCCTGATATTCTTAAATATTCCAGAAAAAATAATATTTCAATTTCAGGGCATTTGGAGAACTTTTATTTTCGGGGTATTTTTTATTGCACGGATAATTCAGAAAACAGGCAGAAAATACTATTTTGCTTTATTTCAACTAAATAACAGAAAGTAAAAGGAGGGTACAGAGAGTTGTGCTTTCTAACTTCATCCATCTCATGCTCATCAAAAGGAATCCGCTAACAAGGTTGATCAGGTCTGGTTAACAAACTCATTCCCAATTGCATGAAACCGGAGAATTTTCGAATAGCACTAGGTTATCTCAACGGGGATATGCACATCCCCAATAATAAGAATATCATATTTATTTTTGACAGTAGGAAGAGGAAATTCAAAACCTCCAAAAATAATCATTGGAATTTTTCTAACAAAATTGATACTGTGGACTTGAGGTTTTTTCCTCGGAAAGTGTACCGTATGCTCATTACCATTAACATGAAAAGTGACATTGCCCTTGTTGCAATCAATAACAGCCCCTGCAGTATTCAAAAAGGGTCTACCAAGGATAATCGAGATACTATCATCCTCGGGAATATCAAGAATAACAAAGTCTGTTAAAATAGTAACGTTTGCAACCACAACAGGAACATCCTCACAAATACCGACAGGTATAGCAGTTGATTTATCGGCCATTTGCAAAGATATTTCAGTAGGTGTCAACTTATTCAAATCAAGTCTATGATATAAAGAGAGAGGCATAACACTAAAACCGGCTCCAAGATCACACAAGGCAGCTTTAACATAGCTTCTTTTAATCGAGCATGGTATAGTTGGTACTCCTGGATCTCCTAGTTTCTTAGGTATCCCACCCTTAAAGGTATAATTAGCAAGCATGGTGGAAATTTCAGCTTCTGGTATCTTTCTTTTATTTGTAACAATTTCTTTCATGTACTTAGCATAAGGATTCATTTTGAGCATATCAGTCAAACTCATAGGCAAAAAGATAGGTCTAATCATTTCAGCAAAGCGCTCAAAATCCTCATCATCCTTTTTCTTGGATGATTTGGGAGGAAAAGGCACGGGTTTCTGAACCCATGGTTCTCTTTCCTTACCATGCTTCCTAGCAACAAAGTCTCGCTTATCATAACGTTGATTCTTTGATTGTGGGTTATCAAGATCAACAACAGGCTGAATCTCTACATCATTATCATTACTAGGTTGAGCATCAACATGAACATCATCATTAACATTATCACTAGGTTCATGTTCATTACCAGATTGTGTTTCAGCATCAGAAACAGAAATATCATTGGGATTCTCAGGTGTGTCAACAATAGGTTCACTAGAAGTATGCAAAGTCCTATCATTTTTCTTTTTCTTTCTCTTGGAAGGACTAGGTGCATCAATAGTTCTTTGAGAATCTTGCTCAATTCTCTTAGGGTGGCCCTTAGGATACAAAGGTTCCTGAGTCATTTTACTCCCTCTAGTCATAACTCTAACAGCATTATCATTTTTCTTACTATTTAATTCATTGAGCAAGTCATTTTGAGCCTTAAGTACTTGTTCTACTTGAGTGGTAACCATAGAAGCATGTTTACTAATGAGTTTAAGTTCACCTTTAACTCTAGACATATAATCACACAAGTGCTCAATCATATAAGCATTGCATTTTAATTGCCTACCAAAATAAGCATTGAAATCTTCTTGCTTAACCATAAAATTATCAAACTCATCTAAGCACTGGCTAGCAAACTTAGTAGGAGGGATTTCAGCTTTATCATATCTATAGAGAGAATTTACCTTTACTACATATGTCAGGTTATCAAGACCATGTGTTTCTTCAATAGGTGGTAGATTGAGACCATGTATTTCTTCAACAGGAGGTAAATTCTTAACATCTTCTGCTTTTATAGCCTTTTCTTTCATAGATTTCTTTGCCTCTAGCATATCTTCAGGATTGAGAAATAGAATACCCCTTTTCTTCGGAGTTGGCTTAGGAGTTGGTTCAGGAAGTGTCCAATTATTTTCATTAGACAACATATTATTCAATAGCAATTCAGCTTCATCGACAGTTCTTTCCCTGAAAACACAACCATCACAATTATCCAGGTGGTCTCTAGAAGCATCGGTTAGTCCATTATCAAAGATATCAAGTATTTCATTTTTCTTGAGAGGATGATCAGGCAAAGCATTAAGTAACTGAAGAAGCCTCCCCCAAGCTTGTGGGAGACTCTCTTCTTCAATTTGCACAAAATTATATATTTCCCTTAAAGCAGCTTGTTCTTATGAGCGGGGACATATTTAGTAGAGAAGTAATAAATCATATCCTGGGGACTACGCACACAACCAGGATCAAGAGAATTAAACCATGTCTTAGCATCACCCTTTAATGATAACGAAATAATTTAAGGATATAGTAGTGGCGAGTTTTCTCATCATTAGTGAATAGGGTGGCTATATCATTTAATTTAGTAAGATGTGCCACAACAGTGTCAGATTCATAGCCATAAAAAGGATCAGATTCAACCAAAGTAATTATCTCAGGATCGATAGAGAAATCATAATCCTTATCGATAACACTGATAGGTGAAGTAGCAAAAGCGGGGTCATATTTCATTCTAGCATTCAAAGATTTTTCTTTCAACTTAGCTAATAATTTCTTAAGATCACTTCTATCATTGCAAGCAAGAAAATCTCTAGCATTTTGTTCATCCATAACATAACCCTCATGCACAACAGGCAATTCATATCTAGGGGGAGAATCTTCATCATCACTTTCATCAATATTATCAGTTTCAATAATTTCATTCTCTCTAGCCGTAGCAAGTTGTTCATCAAGAAATTCTCCTGGTGGCACAATATTATCAAGCGTAGAAGTAGTTTCATCATAAGTTTCATGCAAAGCAAAAGTGACATCATCAATACCATGCGACATATCAGAATTAATAGTAGAAGAAGGTTTAGGTGTCACAAGTTTTCTCAAAACAGAACAAGAATCAAATGCAGAGCTAGATGGCAGTTCCTTACCTCCCCTCGTAGTTGAGGGATAAATTTTGGTTTTCTCGTCTTTCAAGTTCCTCATAGTGACCATCAGATATAAATCCCAAGTGACTCAAATAATAGAGCTATGCTCCCCGACAACGGCTCCAGAAAATAGTCTTGATAATCCACAATGTCAGATCACGGGTTCCGGCAAAACCCTCAAGGTTCGAACACTGGGGTGCGCACGAAGATTTCCCCCTACCAATCTACGCCCTGGCTATGCTAAGATCTCAAAGGTTAGCTTGACGAACCCGAAACACATGGGACACAAGATTTATACTCGTTCAGGCCACCATTGTGGTGTAATACCCTACTCCAGTGTGGTGGTGGTGGATTGCCTCTTGGGCTGATGGTGAACAGTACAGGGGAAAAAACAACCTCCTGAGGTCGAGGTGTTCTTGTGCTTGGTGAACTTGTGTTGGTAAGGATTACTCAAGATCAGATGAGTTGCCTCCTACGATGGTGGCTAGTCCTATTTATAGAGGCTCTGGTCCTCTCCCCAAATATTGAGCGGGAAGGGAGCCAACAATGGCCAATTTGAAAGGGGACAGCTAGTACAGCTTATCCTGACAAAAGCAGTCTTCGTCTGCAAAAAGCTCTAGTGGTGACGCTTCCTTGGGCTCCATGGTGACCTCCATATTGCTATCCTCCTGGTTTTGGTCTTGTTGTACTGATATGGAAACCTTTGCTTGATTCCTCGGTACTCCGCGCCTGCGCTTGCCTCCTTAGCACCGAAGAGGAAACAAGGACACTATCCGTGCTGGCGCCCACCTGGCGCCCGCCTGGTCTCGATTGTCATGGCTCACGTCACGCGAACCTCACGAGGTTCCCTTGCCTTGATCTCTCTGCCCCTCGCGAGCCGACCTGGTGAGGCCGCTCCTGAGGAGGTCCTTTGTCGTCCGCCTCATGAGGCTTGGCCCCTCGCGAGGGTCTTGGATGCCTTGTTGATGAAGATGGGCCGTACGGGCCTACTCGCAGAGCCACGCCGTGGGCTGCAGGCAGGCAAGTCTGCGGACCCCGGTTCCCAGAACGCCGATAATAGCCCCAGGGCCCAAGGTGCACTCGGGCTTGGCTTCGAGGTGAAGCCAAAGGTCAAGTGCGGAGCGCGGCGGGCCCCAATAGCCTGCGGCCTTGGTAGATGTGTGGCGGTTGATTGGACATGGGCGTCTCCGCTTCCCCATGCTGCCTTGGAATCCGCCTGGCTATGCAGCCCCCGCAACTTAAACAGCTATTCTTTCATCGCCCGCGCCATACTTCCCCAATTCCTCTGCTTCCCCGAGACTCTGCTCCTCCTCTCAATCTGACTTGAGCTCTGCCCACTCCATCGCCATGGCTCCGAAATAAGCAGATAAGGGGAAGAAACCTCTATCTTCTGCCAGTGCGCCTCCAACCATCGAGCCTGCGGTTGGCCGATCGATGGTGCTCAATGATGAGGCTATGGGCAAGGTGCGCCCCATGCTCGCCTCCAGCTTCAATGAGTGGGGAAGGACGGCGGCTTGGCCTGTGTCTCGTGCTCGTATTGACCGGGAAGCCACCGAGGTCCCAATCTTCGTCGATGCCCTTTGGGCTGGCCTGGTCCCCCCTTTCTCCGCTTTCTTCAACGCAGTGCTTGAACATTACCAGATCCATATGCTACATCTCGACCCCTAATCTGTGACTCTTCTCGCCGTCTTCGCCTTTGTTTGTGAGGCCATGGTGGGCATTGCCCCTTCCGTGGCTCTTCTTTGCCACTTCTTCTCTTTGCATCTGATGGATCCCCGGTAGAGCTCGGGATGCGTGAGCTTCCAGGCTATGGCTACGACGGTAGGCGCGGGGATCGACTTCGAGTTTCCTCCATCCACGAGCGAGTTTCGGACACGGTGGGTGTTTGTTGATGCCGAAGTGCTCAGCCCTCTGCTCCATTCTTCATTGGCACCTGCCGTTCCCAACTCTGGTTGGGGCCACGAGAAGCTCGCGAGCCCCTGTCTCGTGCCCGTCTGGCTCAGGCTGAAGAGGCTGAGGGACCGTGGCGTAACTGCGCCTATGGTGGTGAAGGAGTTCGTCAGGCACCGAGTCGCTCTGCTTAGCGCCATTCTCACCCGATGTGGGCCTTGCTTAACAGTCAGGACCAAATGACACTTCAGGAGTCTGGGCTCCCTCTTGAGATGGGGCAAATAGTGCTCGAGGTCCTGATGGGCATCCCTTCACTAGATGACATGCGTGGGAAGAGCTGTCTGGTGTACTGCTGCACCAACAAGGCAGAATTTGTGGAGCACATGCCTTCCTTTGATGAGTCGGGGCTGCGCCCGGACGGCCTGGTGGGGCCCCGCGAGAACCCCGTCAATGTGGTTCCCTTCTTCGCTGCCGGCACTGAGCTCGTCTCGAGTGTGGATGCAGGGGGCGAGCTCCGGCAGAGGCCGGTGGTCCGAGTGCTGGGGTGCAGATGTCGCGTGGGCTTCCCGGGGCGTCTTCCTCGGGAGCTCATGATTCTTCCCCTAGGGCGTCAGTCGCTGAGGTGGTGCAGTACGCGGCTCCTAAGGCCGAAGCTCCTGAGGCTTTGGGGGGTCGCGGTGGGGCGGTGCCCGATTGCTCTCCTCAGCCTGACGCCCCTGAAGCCGTCCTCCCGAACGCTTCTTCGGTCGCGCCCCGTGCCGGCCGCCACGTCTAGTGCTTCGGTCGGCTTTGCGTGGACTTCGAGGAGCTCCGCAAGAGGGAAGGATCCCCGAGCAATAGCGGTGGTATCTTCGGGCCATTGAAGCGGAGGAAGTACATCGTCGTCGATGACTAAGTACTACACCTTGGTGGCTTCTCATGTGCTACTTTCCTTCCTAACGATGGTCTTGCAGGGTCCCTTCCGCCAAGGCCGCTGCATCTCATGAGGAGCAGCCTCATCTCTCTTCGGCTCCCTCGACGGACTTGAGCGCCCCAAGCCCGCACGCTGCCCCGAGTGCAGGGTCGATCGGGGAGGCACACCCGCCTCCGTGGCGCCTTGAACCCGTGGTCTCGCCGCCCCTCCTTGGCGGCGTTGCTTGGAACCCAGCGGACATGCCTAGACCCCTCCTCTGGTCATGGACGGTGGTTGGTTGGCTTCGGTCCTCAGCTCCTCTTCAAGCAGCGGGCCCCAACTAGATCGGGGCCCCTGTGAGGCCTGGCTGACGCCTGGGTCTGCGCCAGCCCCCAGCCCCCCGTCTAGAGGGGGCACACCACTTCAGGCCTCACCTACAGCTCTCGTGGTGGAGGATGAGATGAGCCGTGTGCTTGAGTTTGAGCACGAGCGGAGCGTTGTTTGCCACGAGCTCTTCCAGGAGGCGATGGGCGCGATGAACCGGCATGGCGGTGAACTTGCGGACGTCGACGCGTGCCTCAAGGTTGAGGGGCTTCGGCTGGCAGAGGAGCGGCATAAGCTGAAGGTGGCTATCAACCTTGGCCGCCATCAGCGCGATCTTGACAATGCGAAGGCCGAGGCGTCTTTTGCGGTCTCTTATGAGGCTTGCTCCCAGGCTTTGGAGGAGGCTCGCGAGGCAGACCGCCATCGCGAGGCTGCGGAGAAGCGCGTGTGGGAGCTCCAGCCCTGGAGCGCGTCCCTAGAGCAGCATGTGGAGGTGTGCAAAACCGCCCTTTCATCGATGAGGGGGACGCCTGATGAGGAGGAAGAGATCCGGAAGCTCGAGGAAGCGCTGGCGTTGGAAGCTGTGGAACGCAGCCTTGAGATGGAGCCACTGGATACGAGGGAGCGCCAAGTTGCCCAGGCAGAGGATGCCGTCAATGCACGCGAGGCCAGAGCCTAGGAGGAGGTTGATCACCGGGTGGCTGAGGCTCGCGCAGATCTTGAGGGTATGCATGACCTGTAGTTGAAGCTTGCGGAGACGGAGGCTGCAGGTAGGGCCGTTGCCCTCAGGCCCAGGCTTGCTGAGGCGGAGAGGCGCGAGGAGGCCACGACCACCGCCCTGGTCACAACGCAGGTGGAACTGGCCTCCGCCCGCGCCGAGTTGCTCTCTCTTTAGAAGCGGGTTGCCGATGCCGAGTCTGTTGCTCAGCAAAACAGGGACGAAGTGTTGCAGAGGCAGACGCTGGAGCGCGTACATGCTCCCATGCTTCAGGACCTTCGGAACAGGGCCAACATTGCCCTGGGCCATGTCTACGATGAGAATGCCCCCACCCTCAAGTGAACGACTATGCCAGCCACCTTCGCTTCTTCTCCGACGTGGTGTCGCGCCTGGAGGCTCGGTCTGATAGAGCTCGCCAGCTTGTGGAAGAGAGGAGTCGCGGCCTGCTTGAGCGAGCGTTCTCCTGCGTGTTCAGCCATCTCCTGAACACCTAACCCAACTTCGACTTCGACGCCGCCTTCTCACCTGTCCCCCAGGTCATCCGAGGCGACCTAGCATGGTGGGTGGAGGACAACGTGGACGCGTTGGTCCAGGCCTTCGCTTCTGAGGATGACGGGGTGGTAGTCGCGACGGATGAAGGCGGCGTAGTTGACGATGGTGATGGCGGCACCGGAGAAGGTGACGGCGACGCTAGCGACAGCGACAACGACGCCAGTGGTGCATCCGAAGATGACCTGGGGGTGTGGCGAGCGACATATTCGGCTGATCCCACGTTTCCCTGCTGTTACCCTGTATGCAAGAACTCGGGCGCGGCCCCTAGAAAACTCAAAGAGCATTTTGAGAGGGGAAGCCCCTCATGTAAGAAAATCGTAGCTTTTATTCTCTTATGCCGAATTGAGTATGCGTCTTCGCGAAACCATAAGTCTAGAGGCGAGTTTTCCGTCGTGGCTTACCTTAGTCAGCCCAAGTCTCGAGCTGGATCGTGAGGCGGTGGGCTTCTGAGACTCCTGAGCAGCCTATCGATCCGTCCGAGGGGGCCCCGTGAGAGGCAAGCACCAGTTGCAGCGTTAGCGCGTGCTCGGCACACGTGTGCCTCGCCAAGTCCCGATCGCGAGGGGCTCGTGAGGAGAAGGCAACGGGCGTGAGTCCCAAATAAGGCGAGAACTGGATAGCAAGAAATCGCTCGAACAAGAAAAGGCACCCCCTGCGTGCATCAATGAAAATTCAACTTCAACTCAAATCCAAATTCAGAAGGCATGGCTACAGAAAAGGGATTCAAAGCAAATGGATGCGTCCAGCACCTAGTCTATTCTTCTTCTCTTCAAGTCTTCTCACCAGCGCAGAGCTAAGTGCTGCCACTAGGACGTGGGAGGGGGCCCCCGAGGCCCGAGGGCGGCACTCCAGAGACTCCGGGGTGTGTACAACCCCACTCGTTATTACGTGAGAGTGTCACGGGCGGCGATCTTCACAGGTGTGAGCCTTACTTCATATCGCCAGACATGGGCCCCGCCTTGCGCCACCCTCGACCACCATTGGGGGCGACCGGAAACCAGGACGACACCAATGGGGCAAGAGGGACGCCAGTGGCGCCCTCGGCGACCACGGGTCCTCTGCCAGGTGCAAGCTTTTCACCACCTCCCCAATAGAGGGCCTACCTCCGGGGGACGCCTTGCTCCGTGCGGCGTGGGAAGGGATCTGGCTCCCGACCCCTCTCTTGCAGCCCCCAGTGCACTCCCCCCGGCAGAAGGGAGGTCATCGTGCTAGGGCTGCCAGTCGCTGCGGTACCATGTAGCTGTTGCTGTTGGCGTGGGTGGTGTGGCTGCCAGGCGGCTCCTGTGCGTCCTCAGCTTCTAGCGCCTCCTCCTCCCAGCCTGGCTCGAAGAATGAACCAGGGTCATCCTCCGGTGTGTACTCTTGGTCCATCATGCGAGGCACATAGGCTTCTGGGGTCGCCACCCCGAAATCCTTACCGATATGCCCCACACTCCACGTCGCCCGGCCCAGCGTGCCGTCCTGGGGATGATAGGACGGCACACCGCCAGGGCCGTGAACGGCACTCGTACCCACGCTCGTCGGAGGTGGTGCGGGTGTGATCATGCGCCATGCACCGCTGGTTGCGCCTGCGTCGATGAAGCCTCCTGGTGCGCTGGGGGGGGGGGCACGGGCACGACGTGGCCCGCCATGCGACCCGGCTGCGCCAGGGGTCAGAAGCATGAAGCAGAAGGGTGGTGCTCCGGTGACCGCCGCATCCAGTAGCGCGTCTCTGCTGCTCTCCATCAGTTGGCATCGCAGCAGCTCCCGCGCCACCGTGAGCGCGGCCCTCATGTTTGCTTGCTCCCGTCGGGTGTGCGGCGCCGTGGCTCAAGGCCCTTGCGGCCGCTCGTGCCTGTCCAGGAGTAAGGGCGGACGGCGCGTGGCCGTGCCGTCCGTGCCCCATAGTGCCTGGCAGTGCGCGAGCTGCCTGGGGCATGGGGTTGGGGTCTTCTTGGGTAGGCGGTGCCGCCCGGGTCGGCCAAGATGCCCAGCGATCGGCGCCGGTCCTCCAGTCGCTGGACATCGGAGCCGCGGAGTGTTGGCGAGTCTCTGGCGGAAGGAAGACTCCAACACACCCCTATTTGGCGCACCAAATGTTGGATCATGGGTTCCGGCAAAACCCTCAAGGTTCGAACACTGGGGTGCGCACGAAGATTTCCCCCTACGGATCTACGCCCTAGCTATGATAAGATCTCATAGGTTAGCTCGACGAACCCGCAACACAAGGGACACAAGATTTATACTGGTTCGGGCCACCGTTGTGGTGTAATACCCTACTCCAGTGTGGTGGTGGTGGATTGCCTCTTGGGCTGATGATGAACAGTACAAGGGGAAGAACAACCTCCTGAGGTCGAGGTGTTCTTGTGCTTGGTGAACTTGTGTGGGTGAGGATTACTCAAGATCAGATGAGTTGCCTCCTACGGTGGTGGCTAGTCCTATTTATAGAGGCCCTAGTCCTCTCCCCAAATATTGAGCGGGAAGGGAGCCAACAATGGCCAATTTGAAAGGGGACAGCTAGTATAGTTTATCCTGACAAAAGCAATCTTTGTCTGCAAAAGGCTCTGGTGGTGACGCTTCCTCGGGCTCCATGGTGACCTCCGTCTTGCTGTCCTCCTGGTCTTGGTCTTGTTCCACTGATATGGAAACCTTTGCTTAATGCCTCGGTACTCCGCGCATGCGCTTGCCTCCTTAGCACCGAAGAGGAAACAAGGACATTGTGCGCGCTGGCGCCCGCCTGGTGTCCATCGTCCTGGCTCACATCACGCGAACCTCATGAGGTTCGCCTTGCCTTGATCTCTCCACCCCTCGCGAGCCAACCTGGTGAGGCCGCTCCTGAGGAGGTCCCGTGTCGTCCGCCTCACGAGGCTTGGCCCCTCGCGAGGGTCTTGGATGCCTTGTTGATGAAAATGGGCCGTACTGGCCTACATGCAGAGCCACACCGTGGGCCGCAGGCAGGCAAGTCTGGGGACCCCCGTTCCCAGAACGCCGACACACAAGTATAGGGGATCGCAATAGTTTTTGAGGGTAAAGTATTCAACCCAAATATATTGATTCGACACAAGGGGAGCCAAAGAATATTCTCAAGTATTAGCAGTTGAGTTGTCAATTCAACCACACCTAGATAACTTAATATCGGCATCAAAGTATTTAGCAGCAAAGTAGTATGGAAGTAACGGTAACAGTGGCAATGGTAAAGCAACTAAGCAAAGAGCAATATGTGAAAAGCTCGTAGGCATTGGGTCGGTGATGGAGAATTATGTCGGATGCGATTATTCATGTAACAGTTATAACCCAGGGTGACACAGAACTTGCTCCAATTCATCAATGAAATGTAGGCATGTATTCCGAATATAGTCATACATGCTTATGGAAAAGAACTTGCATGCCATCTTTTGGCCTACCCTCCCGTGGCAGCGGGGTCCTATTGGAAACTAAGGGATATCAAGGCCTCCTTTTAATAGAGTAACGGACCAAAGCATTAAAACATAGTGAATACATGAACTCCTCAAACTACGGTCATCACCTGGAGTGGTCCCAATTATTGTCACTTCAGGGTTGCCGGATCATAACACATAGTAGGTGACTATAGACTTGCAAGATAGGATCAAGAACTCACATATATTCATGAAAACATAATAGGTTTAGATCTAAAGTCATGGCACTCGGGCCCTAGTGACAAGCATTAAGCATAGCAAAGTCATAGCAACATCAATCTCAGAACATAGTGGATACTAGGGATCAAACCCTAACAAAACTGACTCGATTACATGATAAATCTCATCCAACCCATCACCGTCCAGCAAGACTACGACGGAATTACTCACGCAGGGCGGTGACCATCATGAAATTGGTGATGGAGGAAGGTTGATGGTGACGATGGCGACCGATTCCCCTCTCCGGAGCCCCGAACGGACTCCAGATTAGCCCTCCCGAGAGAGTTTAGGGCTTGGCAGCGGCTCCATATCGTAAAACGCGATGAATCCTTCTCTTCGATTTTTCTCCCCGAACTTGAATATATGGAGTTGGAGTTGAGTTCGGTGGAGCACCAGGGGGCCCACGAGGCAAGGGGGTGCGCCCAGGGGGTAGGCGCATGTCGGTGTCAAAACCGGCGGATCTCGGGTAGGGGGTCCCGAACTATGCGTCTAAGGTGGATGGTAATAGGAGGCAGGGGACACGATGTTCTACCCAGGTTCGGGCCCTCTTGATGGAGGTAAAACCCTACGTCCTGCTTGATTTATTCTTGATGATATGAGTATTACAAAGGTTAATCTACCACGAGATCGGAGAGGCTAAACCCTAGAAGCTAGCCTATGGTCTGATTGTATGTTGTCCTATGGACTAAAACCCTCCGGTTTATATAGATACCGGAGGGGGCTAGGGTTACACAAGGTCGGCTACAAAGGAGGAGATATACATATCCGTATTGCCTAGCTTGCCTTCCACGCCAAGTAGAGTCCCATCCGGACACGAGACGAAGTCTTCAATCTTGTATCTTCATAGTCCATCAGTCCGGCCAAAGGATATAATCCGGCTGTTTGGATACCACCTAATCCAGGACTCCCTCAGTAGCCCCCGAACTAGGCTTCAATGACGACGAGTCCGGCACGCAGTGCTGTCTTCGGCATTGCAAGGCGGATTCTTCTCCATATTTCAAACGTTTGTAAAGAAGTGTCCAGCCCCATAAATGTTTGGACCTCTTGGCTTCTGTGCCCAATAAGGGCTATTTTCCATGCATCGAATGAATACAAGGCGCCAGGGCGTTTGTACATTCGCCCCCCAGCCAGATAAATAAATTGTATTAAAAGGACAGGGATTCTCAGATCCGATCCACACCATCCCCCCCAGCGAAAATCCATCAGAGCGTGCTTCGAAAAGATCAATTCCAGCATGGCCGACCTCCGCAGCTCCTCCTCCCGCCCCGTAGCCCTAAGCCCGGTGATTGGGAGAGCTGTTCCGTCCCACACAGTCAATTAATCAAACTGCAGACTAAGGGATTCCTCCCTCCAGCACACATGGTGCCCGTTCGAGCCGGGCTTGCCACCTACAATGGCGGGGGGCAAGCGGAGAGCTTCCCCAATCCCTCTACGGGGGAGCAGGTCTGCCTTGTTCCCTATTTATTAAGGGGACTCGGATTTCCAATTCATCTGTTCCTCCACGGGCTCCTGGAGTTCTACGGCTCCAACTACACAATTTCACCCCTGCCTCCATTCTGCACATCGCCGGCTACGTTGCTCTCTGCGAGTTGTTCCTGGGCTGCGAGGCTCACTTCGAGCTGTGGAAAAGGCTATTTTGCC
The DNA here is from genome assembly GCA_034509565.1 of Triticum monococcum. NCBI lineage: Eukaryota > Viridiplantae > Streptophyta > Magnoliopsida > Poales > Poaceae > Triticum > Triticum monococcum. The sequence goes on along the minus strand of CM067846.1, from coordinate 144,063,116 downwards.
TCGTCCCTCGCACATAGAGGGCGTCACTTTATCAAGTGGGCGGAGCCGAAATATGGCACATCGCTGGTACCGGATACCTGTCCGGTACCCCGAAGAAGTCGTCCAAAGACTGGCCTTCGGAATGGTTTTATATGGAGGACGTTCCCCTTGCGGACCCTGTTCGGCGGGGTCTTCCTGAGTTCAGCAATGCCCCTCTGAAGAAATGCCGAAGTTGGCGCCCACGGAGCCCCCAGGTGGAAGACAATGGAGAAGTCCTCTACCTGATGAACCAGATTAAAGCACTGGCTCAATCAGGATTGACAGTAATCGAAGTTATGTCGATTTGCATAATGCGGGGAGTGCAACCACTTCAATATCGTGGGCACCCCTTGTGGTGTTTTAACGGGGCGGATGATGCCACCCGCTGTGGGCGTAAGGGTCTGGACAATGCTGCCGCTTTAGCAAAAATTCTGTCCGAATTGTTCAAGGGAGAGGAAGAGGAGTTCATCTGCATCAAGCCACAGGATGGATACTCCTACAATCCTCCAAGATGGGTAAGTTATATCTCCTTACTCCCATTTTTCCCGCATTCTTTGTTGTAAATATTCACCTTGCCACTTTGCGGCAGGAACTGCGAAAAGCCATAAAGGAGGTCAGCAGCCCTTCTCCACAACCAGAGGACCCTGACCGGGCCCTCGATTACGGACTCGAAGAAGATCCGGTTATATTCGTGGAGCTGATAGACCGGTAGTTCTATCAGTTAAGCTGCGATGATGCCATGGTGGCCATTACAGCCGACTATCCCGGACTGCTTCCTGCATCGCATGTAAGAAAACCAAAAATCCCAACTCCAAAAACTAGGATCCCATGTTAGACACTTCACCTACCATATACATATGGCGTTTTTATAGGGAAGGCATTCGGGACGCCCTGCCGAACCCACAGCAACTCGCCAACAAGAGGCACCGAGGCCGGGCAGGCCAAAAAGGAAGGCGGTCAGGACAGAGACGCCGGCACAAAGGTATAATAGAAACCCTGCTCTGTGGTTGTCATCTTTCTCGAAATGTAACAACGCCCGTGTTTCTTTAACAGAAAAAATGCTCACCGGAATATGTCCGGCGATGTTGCTAATCACGCTTCCACCAGTCGGGCGCCAGGACCGGACATAGAGGCGGAAGCCGATATGTAGTGGGCGCCAGATAATCCCCCTACAGAGGATGCAGATAGATTATCCGCTACAAACTCAGAAGTGGAAAGCGCCACGAATCATAGGCGCCGCCGGGCCGTACTCCGCGACGCTTGTTTCTCACCAGAGGCATTTGAAGCCTTCAATTCTGGAGAGGCGTACCTCTGTGCTGCTCAAGATGGTCTAGCCAGAGCCACAAATCAGTATGTAAAGGATGTACGGGTAAGTAAATCTGATGATTTATGTGTATCTGTAGCCCCTGAGACTTGAAACAGTTAGCAGAACTGATTTAAGGATCATCTTTGTTGTGCAGGTTCTTACAGAGAAGAATACTAGGCTGTCACAAGAGCTGGAGGAATGCAAGACCCCACTACAGGCCGTTGTTGCCGCATTGAAGGAACCGAAAAATTCCCCCGCTGGTAACATTTACTTTAAAGATTGATGGTTGCCATATAGTGTGTGGCGTGGCTGTAGATCTAACAATATATGTTGCAGATGAATCCGGAGAAAATCCGGAGGACCAGCATGTCGTGCGACAGCTAGAGGCTGGCAAACGCGTGCTGATTGAGGTTAGCCGGGAGAAAAAAAATCTCCAAGACGCCACTATCAAGCTGAGCGTGGAGCTAAAAGACATTCGAGCCTAGCTTGCGGACTCCGAGAAGGAGAATAAGCGGCTTCGACGCGGCATTTTCAGTAAGTGCTTGAACGAATCCTTTTGAAGGAGTTTGGCGAAGAAGCCAACTAACAGTGTTATGTCTGTAGGTATGCTGATGGGTCATCCCGCGGAGGAAATGGCCGGGTCTGCGGGTGATCTTCTATCCGAGCTCTCACATCTGCACGAACAAGTTCGGCAGGTGATGCAAGGTGTTGCCCAGGCCTTGTGGCCCTCCGTCTCCCTGCCAGAAGGCGTTGCCGAGCTTACGGAGAAGCTCAAGGGAGCGCGGCAACACTTTCGATTATGGAAGATATCGGCCTGCCGTCAAGGTGCCAGAGAAGCCTGGGCCATGGTGAAGACGCGGTATACCAAGGCTGACCCAAATCACATGGCCGAGGTCGGACCTGTGGGGCCCGACGGAAAAGAGATCCCCGTTAGCTTAGTTTATGGGCAAGTAGAATTAGCCGCAAAGTATTCCCAACAGGATTGTAGGCTAGACCGCCTGTTGGATGGTATAGAAGAGGAATTTAGCCAGTCTGCATGACTATGTAATTAAAGTGACATGTATAATGCCTTCTAGCCGGATTGTAGATCATTTGTCTTGGCGGACCTTTTCGCTTCAACCTCGGGACCCGATAGTCCGGAGTGTATCCGAATACCTGCTCAGTTATATAAGAACCGGGGTATGCGTGGAGACTAGGCATAGGGGTCATTAGTGCTTGAATGGACAAGTGCCCAACTAGTTATGTTATATTACATGGGTAGTAAGAAACATCTTCCAGGAAGAATAGTTCCGTTAAGTGTTCCTTTCCCTGGGTACGCATGCCCTAAGGTGCATGTCCGGACTGCGATGAGAAACACAGGAAAAAACATCTAGGGGCAGATATGGAAAATAAATAAAAATCATCTTTTGTTCACCGACCGAATATTCCCTTAAGAACGCTAGCTTTCGGCTTCACCCAGTCTGAGGTACACATCCGGCTGACCCGACAGTAACAATCGCAGAGGTGCTCCCCTTATGCCCTAGCCGAATTAATGGGAACATAGGGCATAAATACAAGAGCCAAGCAACCCATCTTGGCCAAAACTTAAGTCATATCGATGCATATAATGGCAAAAAAGGTACATGCGGAAGCGTAACACATGTGCGGGGCATGAGGCCCAGATAAATAATTAAGCTTCTGTGAAAGAAGCCCCCAGGTATGATGAGCGCGGCTAGTGCATCTATAATGTGCAAGCGAGGCACAAGTTGGCCTTTGAAGGCCTAGAGAAGGAATAAAAGAAAGAGGAAAAAGAAAAACAAGGCAGATAATGTATATACAAAAAATGGACGGAGGAAGGAGACGAACATAGAGTCCGGCGCTAGGCGTAGAATCTTCGGAGCCTGGCCACATTCCATGGGTTCGGTTCGAGTTGATTATTCGATGCATCCCGCAGACGGTACGCTCCACCGGTCAGAACTTGGTCAATAATGAAGGGACCTTCCCATTTGGGCTCGAGCTTGTTCTTTTTCTTATCCGGCATGTGTAGAACTAATTCGCCACTGTTATATGTTTTGGCCCGTACTTCTCTGCTTTGGTATCTGCGAGCTTGTTGCTGATAAAATGTGGAACGGGCTTTTGCCATGTCACGCTCCTCCTCGAGGGTGTCCAGACTGTCCTACCGATCGAGCTCAGCTTCTCTTTCTTCGTACATGCACACTCGAGGTGAGTCATGAATTATGTCACAGGGCAAGACTGCCTATGCGCCATACACCATAAAGAAGGGTGTATATCCGGTACTACGGTTCGGCGTGGTCCACAGCCCCCAAAGTATGGAGTCGAGCTCCTCTACCCAGTGCGTGTTAGACTCCGTTAAGGACCGCACTAGCCTGGGTTTAATGCCGCTCATTATAAGACCGTTTGCTCGCTCAACTTGGCCATTGGTTTGTGGGTGATAGACTGAAGCATAATCGAGCTTGATGCCCATTTTGCTGCACCAGAGTTTTACCTCATCGGTCATGAAATTCGTGCCGTTATCAGTGATGATGCTGTGGGGGACGCCATAACGGTGTATGACCCCGGATATGAAGTCTATCACCGGTCCGGATTCGGCTGTTTTGATAGGTTTGGCTTCTATCCATTTGGTGAATTTCTCTACCATGACCAATAAGTATTTTTTTCTTGTGGGTTCCCCCTTTAAGGGGTCCAACCATGTCAAGCCCCCAGACCGCAAAGGGCCACATAATGGGGATGGTTTGGAGGGCGGTGGGTGGCATGTGGCTTTGATTTGCAAAAAGCTGGCAACCAGCGCAGCGTTGGGCCAAGTCCTGTGCGTCTGCCCGGGCGCCGGCCAATAGAATCCTGTACGGAAGGCCTTGCTTACAAGAGCCCGGGCTGCGGCATGGTGACCGCCGAGTCCGGCGTGAATTTCTTCCAAAAGGTTCCTCCCTTCCTCTTCGGAGATGCACCTTTGAAGGACTCCGGTAGTGCTTTTTTATATAGTTCTCCCCGATGGACCCTGGTGGCCATAGATCGCCGCACTATGCAGCGTGCCTCATTTTTGTCCTCCGGAAGTTCCTTCCTAGTTAGGTAGGCCAGGAATGGTTCTGTCCACTGGGCTATGATGGCCATTATTACGTGGGCTGAAGGTGTTGTTTCGGTGGCAGAGCCTCCGATTATGTCAGAGTGTTCGGTATCGAGTGTTGTGGCCGGATTCGGACTAATATTGCCGGTATCCCCCTCCCATACCACGGATGGCTTAAACAACCTTTCTAAGAAGATATTGGGGGGGACCGCATCGCGTTTTGCACCGATGCGGGCGAGGATATCCGCCGCCTGATTGTTTTCCCGAGCCACATAGTGAAATTCGAGCCCCTCCAACCGAGCTGACATCTTTAGGACGGCGTTATGATAGGCCGCCATCTTCGGATCCTTGGCATCAAAGTATCCATTTATTTGGGATATTGCGAGGTTCAAATCGCCACGCACCTCCAGGTGCTAAATGCCCATTGAAACTGCCATCCAAAGACCATGTAACAGGGCTTCGTATTCGGCTGCATTGTTGGAGTCTGTATACTGTATCTGCAATACGTATTGAACTGTATCTCTGGTTGGGGACGTTAGGACGATGCCAGCCCCTAGTCCAGCCAACATTTTGGAGCAGTCGAAGTGCACAATCCAATTGGAGTATGCGCCGTACTCTTTAGGGAGTTCGGCTTCCGTCCATTCAGCGACAAAGTCAGCCAATACTTGCGATTTAATGGCTCGCCGAGGTTTATATGTTATGTCGAACAGGAGGAGCTCGATGGCCCATTTGGCAATCCGGCTCGTGGCATCGCGGTTGTTAATAATATCATTGAGTGGCACCTCCGAGGCTACTGTAATCGAACACTCTTAAAAGTAGTGTCGCAGTTTCCGGGATGCCATGAATACTGCATAGGCTATCTTTTGATAATGTGGGAACCGTGATTTGCATGGAGTGAGGATGGTGGATACATAATATACCGGCTTTTGAAGAGGGAATTTATGTCTGTCCACTTCTCGTTCGACGACAAGCACTGTGCTTACAACTTGATGGGTTGCCGCAATGTATCATACATTGGTTCGCCGATGTTTGGCGCGGCCAGGATTGGGTTGGTTGCCAGTATGGCTTTTATTTCTTCCAATCCGGTCATGGCAGCGTCCGTCCACTCGAAGTGTTTGATGCGCCGAAGGAGGCGATAAAGGGGTAATACCTTTTCTCCTAAGCGGGAGATAAAGCGGCTTAGAGCCGCCACGCATATAGTTAACTTCTGGATTTGTTTGAGGTCTGTTGGGGTAGCCAACTGTGACAAAGCTCGGATTTTGGCCGGATTAGCTTCAATACCTCTACTAGAGACAATGAAACCCAGGAGCTTTCCGGCTGGTACGCCAAAAATGCATTTTTCCGGATTGAGCTTGATGTCGTATGTTCGGAGGTTGTTGAATGTGAGCCTCAAGTCGTCGATCAAAGAGTCAACGTGTTTGGTTTTGACGACCACATCGTCTACGTATGCCTCTACTGTTTTGCCAATTTGTTTCTCCAAACATGTCTGAATCATGCGCTGATATGTTGCGCCGGCGTTTTTGAGCCCAAAAGGCATTGTGTTGAAACAGAAGGGACCGTATGGTGTGATGAATGCCGTTGCGGCTTGGTCGGACTCCGCCATCTTGATTTGGTGGTAACCAGAGTATGCGTCGAGGAAACACAATGACTCATGTCCTGCGGTAGCATCAATAATTTGATCGATGCGGGGGAGGGGGAAGGGATCCTTTGGCAAGCTTTATTGAGGTCCTTGAAATCTACACAAAGGCGCCAGGATTTATCCTTCTTTGGTACCATCACCAGGTTTGCTAGCCAGTCCGAGTATTTTATTTCTCTAATGAATCCGGCCTCCAATAGCTTGGCTAGTTCCTCTCCCATGTCCTGTCTCTTAGGTTCGGAGAAATGCCGAAGAGCTTGCTTGACCGGCTTGAATCCCTTTAGGATATTGAGGCTATGCTCGGCCAGCCTGCGTGGGATTCCTGGCATGTCTGAGGGATGCCAGGCGAATATGTCCCAATTCTCGCGCAGGAACTCTCGTAGTGCGGCGTCAACGGCGGGGTTTAACTATGCCCCGACGGAGGCTGTTTTTGTAGGGTCCGTTGGGTGGACTTGGAATTTGACTAGTTCATCTGCTGGTTTAAAAGAAGTGGACTTGGATCTCTTGTCGAGTATCACGTCGTCCCTGTCCACTTTGGAGCATAGTGTGGTTAATTCTTCGGCCGAGAGGGCTTCGGATAATGCCTCAGGGGCCAGTGCGGCTATTTTGTTTTCGGCGCGGAGTGCTGTGTCCGGATCACTAGTGAGAGTGATGATTCCGTTGGGCCCGGGCATTTTGAGCTTCATGTACCCATAATGGGGTACGGCTGGGAAGATCGTGAACGCCTCATGTCCTAAAAGGGCGTGGTATCCACTGTTGAATGGGGCCACTTGAAATATAATTTCTTCGGACCTATAGTTCTCTGGCGTACCGAATACCACATCTAGTGTGATTTTCCTAGCGCATCATGCCTCTCGACTGGGGTCCTCTGAAGGTTGTGCTACTTTGCTCAATGCGGTTCCAGTCTATTTACATTTTTTGAAGAGTTTCCTCATAGATGAGGTTTAATCCGCTGCCGCCGTCCATGAGTACTTTGGTGAGTCGAAAGCCGTCCACGATTGGACTGAGGACCAGTGCGGCTGGTGCTCGGGCTGTTCGGAATTTAGGTTCGTCACTGGCATTGAAGGTAATAGCCGTGTCACTCCATGGATTTATTGGTGCTACGTGGCAGATTTCGGCCATGCTGCGGAGTGTTCGCTTGCGCCTATTATTTGACGCAAATGTCTCAAAGACTGTTAACACTGTATTGTTATCCACGGGATGGTGCTCTATGGAATTTGGGATAAGAAGATCCTCATCGCTTTTGGCCACCTGCCGGAGTATCCAACATGCTCTAAGGTTGTGCATTGGTATTGTATCCGCTGTGCTATGAATTTTGCAAGGTCCATTAAGCCATCCCTCCAATATGGTTCCATGCCCTGTAGAGGGTTTTTGCTTCTTTGTAATGAACTTGGGTGTCTTATGATAGTGCACCCTTTTACCTCAGACTGGGTGCGTATATGGAGCCGGATTATCCCAGAATTTCGTTTTGGTTTTCTAGGCACTTTCCATCGCACAGTACTTTCATACTATGGACGCGAAGTCGGCGAAGCGTGATATGTCACGACGACTTATGGCGTTAAGGATTCCCTTGTCCGTGCAGTTATTGCAGAAAAGTGAGACCGCGTCTTCCTCGCGGCAGTCCTTAACCTTGTTCATCACAAGGAGGAATCTGGCCCAATAATGATGTACTGTTTCATGGGGCTCTTGCCTGATGTGGGAAAGATCATTTATGCCTGGGTGGGTGGGTGGATTTGAGTCCGGACCCCTACCTGATCTGAGACCCAGGGGACGAGGGGTTTCCGATCTTGGAAGTTCAGATTACGGTATGTTGCCCGATGAGTCTGGCCTGCTGCCTGACTCTAGGTTCAGGGTTTGGGTGATGTCCTCCCGTAAACGGGTATCCGGCTTAGGGAGCTCAGGAATTCGGACATAGTTAGTCTTCAAGATAGAGCGAGAATCGCCGCATTGTTCCTCCACCACCGCAACATGATGGGTGACCGGTGGAGAGTTAATCTCCCTTTGATTGGGTTTAAGCCCAATCCGATCATAGTCCGTAGTGACTCCCAAGGCGGCGATGTGATCCAAGAGTTCGTTTAGGGAGGAGATCTTCGTTGGATCCATCTGCTCGGCTAACTCCGAGCCAACATGGAGGCTGTTTTTGATGACCCGAGAAGTCATCGTTGCTGCAGCGGCCGAACAGGCATTCATGACGAAACTGCTTAGCCGGAGAGTTTGGCTGACAGCCAGAGCTCCCCAGGCGGTAATGTTGTTTTTAACAACGAGATGAGGCATCCTTCCTTATGGCAACGTCACAGAGGAACTCTCAATGAAAGCACCAATGTCAGTGTCAAAACCGGCGGATCTCGGGTAGGGGGTCCTGAACTGTGCGTCTAAGGAGGATGGTAACAGGAGGCAGGGGACACGATGTTTTACCCAGGTTCGGGCCCTCTTGATGGTGGTAAAACCCTACGTCCTGCTTGATTTATTCTTGATGATATGACTATTACAAGAGTTGATCTACCACGAGATCGGAGAGGCTAAACCCTAGAAGCTAGCCTATGGTCTGATTGTATGTTGTCCTACGGACTAAAACCCTCCGGTTTATATAGATACCGGAGGGGGCTAGGGTTACACAAGGTCGGTTACAAAGGAGGAGATATACATATCCGTATTGCCTAGCTTGCCTTCCATGCCAAGTAGAGTCCTATCCGGACATGAGACGGAGTCTTCAATCTTGTATCTTCGTAGTCCATCAGTCCGGCCAAAGGATATAATCCGGCTGTCCGGATACCCCCTAATCCAGGACTCCCTCAGTGCGCCTCCCACCCTCGTGGACAGGGTGTGGGTCCCCTGGCCTTGATTCTTTCGCCAGTATTTCTTATATATTCCAAAATAATTCTCCATTGATTTTCAGGTCATTCTGAGAACTTTTGTTTCTGCACAAAAATAACACCATGGCAATTCTGCTGAAAACAGCGTCAGTCCGAGTTAGTTGCATTCAAATCATGCAAGTTAGAGTCCAAAACAAGGGCAAAAGTGTTTGGAAAAGTAGATACAACGGAGACGTATCAATCCTGTGCTTACACTTTTCTGTACTCTGAGTTTGTTTTCATTTCATCATGATGTCCATGCTTATGTTATGTCATGTCTGCATCTGAGTACTTATTCCGCTGCAAGTTGTTCTTCACTTAGGAATTTCCTCATCCTGAAATTCTTTAGTGAAAAATTCATAACAATCGCCTATTCACCCCCTCTAGTCGACTTAACGCACTTTCAGTAGTATCTTTTATGGTCATGAACCCTTGATGAGTGGTCTATTTTTACTAAATCTCGATAGTAGTAATACACATATTCATAGTATTGAAGCCAACAGATATAAGTTCAATAATGATGGTGCAACTTATTTGTGGCACTGCCGTTTAGGTCATATTGGTGTAAAGAGCATGAAGAAACTCCATGCTGATGCGATTTTGGAATCACTTGATTATGAATCAATTGATGCTTGCGAACCATGCCTCATGGGCAAGATGACTAAGGCTCCGTTCTTTGGAACTATGGAGCGAGCAACAGATTTGTTGGAAATAATACATACCGATGTATGCGGTCCAATGAGTGTTGATGCTCGCGGCGGGTATCGTTATTTTTTGACCTTCACAGATGATCTGAGCAGATATGGGTATATCTACTTAATGAAACATAAGTCTGAAACATTTGAAAAGTTCAAAGAATTTCAGAGTGAAGTGGAAAATCATCATAACAAGAAAATAAAGTTTCTACGATCTGGTCATGGAGGTGAATATTTGTGTTACAAGTTTGGTCTTCATTTGAAACTATGTGGAATAGTTTCGCAACTCATGCCACCCGGAACACCATAGCATAATGGTGTGTCCAAACGTTGTAACCGCACTTTATTAGATATGGTGCAATCCACGATGTCTCTTACTGATTTACCGCTATCATTTTGGGGTTATGCTTTAGAGACGGTTGCATTCACGTTAAATAGGGCACCATCTAAATCCGTTGAGACGACACCATATGAACTGTGGTTTGGCAAGAAACCCAAGTTGTCATTTCTTAAAGTTTGGGGCTGCGATGCTTATGTGAAAAAGCTTCGACCAGATAAGCTCGAACCCAAATCGGAGAAATTTGTCTTCATAGGATACCCAAAGGAAACTGTTGGGTACACCTTCCATCACAGATCTGAAGTCTAGATATTCGTTACTAAGAATGGATCCTTTCTAGAGAAGGAGTTTCTCTGGAAAGAAGTGAGTGGGAGGAAAGTAGAACTTGATGAGGTAACTGTACCTCTTCCCTTATTGGAAAGTAGTTCATCACAGAAATCAGTTCCAGTGATTCCTACACCAATTAGTGAGGAAGCTAATGATGATGATCATGAAACTTCTGATCAAGTTACTACCAAACGTCGTAGGTCAAGCAGAGTAAGATCCGCACCAGAGTGGTACGGTAATCCTGTTCTGGAGGTCATGTTACTTGACCACGACGAACCTACGAACTATGAGGAAGCGATGATGAGCCCAGATTCCGCGAAATGGCTTGAGGCCATGAAATCTGAGATGGGATCCATGTATGAGAACAAAGTATAGACTTTGGTTGATTTGCCCGATGGTCGGCAAGCCATAGAGAATAAATGGATCTTCAAGAAGAAGCCTGACCCTAACGGTAATGTTACTGTCTACAAAGCTTGACTTGTTGTGAATGGTTTTCAACAAGTTCAAGGAGTTGACTACGATGAGACCTTCTCACCCGTAGCGATGCTTAAGTCCGTCCGAATTATGTTAGCAATTGCCGCATTTTATGACTATGAAATTTGGCAAACGGATGTCAAAACTGCATTCCTGAATGGATTTCTGGAAGAAGAGTTGTATATGATGCAACCAAAAGGTTTTGTCAATCCAAAGGATGCTAACAAAGTGTGCAAGCTCCAGCGATCCATTTATGGACTGGTGCAAGCATCTCGGAGTTGGAATAAAAGTTTTGATAGTGTGATCAAAGCATATGGTTTTATACAGATTTTTGGAGAAGCTTGTATTTCCAAGAAAGTGCATGGGAGCTCTATAGCATTTCTAATATTATATGTGGATGACATATTATTGATTGGAAATGATATAGAATTTCTAGATAGCATAAAAGGATACTTGGATAAGAGTTTTTCAATGAAAGACCTCGGTGAAGCTGCTTATATATTGGGCATCAAGATATATAGAGATAGATCAAGACGCTTAATTGGACTTTCACAAAGCACATACCTTGATAAAGTTTTGAAGAAGTTCAAAATGGATCAAGCAAAGAAAGGGTTCTTGCCTGTGTTACAAGGTGTGAAGTTGAGCAGACTCAATACCCGACCACTGCAGAAGATAGAGAGAAAATGAAAGGCATTCCCTATGCCTCGGCCATAGGTTCTATCATGTATGCAATGTTGTGTACAAGACCTGATGTGTGCCTTTTTATTAGTTTAGTAGGGAGGTACCAAAGTAATCCAGGAGTGGATCACTGGACATCGGTCAAGAACATCCTGAAATACCTGAAAATGACTCAAGATATGTTTCTCGTTTATGGAGGTGACAAAGAGCTCGTTGTAAATGGTTACGTCGATGCAAGCTTTGACACTGATCCGGATGACTCTAAGTCACAAACCGGATACGTATTTATATTGAATGGTGGGGCTATCAATTGGTGCGGTTCTAAATAGAGCATCGTGGCAGGATCTACGTGTGAAGCGGAGTACATAGCTGCTTCGAAAGCATCAAATGAAGGAGTCTGGATGAAGGAGTTCATATTCGATCTAGGTGTCATACCTAGTGCATCGGGTCCAATGAAAATCTTTTGTGACAATACTGGTGCAATTGCCTCGGCAAAGGAATCTAGATTTCACAAGAGAATCAAGCACATCAAGAGACGCTTAAATTCCACCCGCGATCAAGTCAAGGAGGGAGACATAGAGATTTGCAAAATACATACGGATCTGAATGTTGCAGACTCGTTGACTAAGGTTCTCTCACGAGCAAAACATGATCAACACCAAGACTCCATGTGTGTTAGAATCATTACTGTGTAATCTAGATTATTGACTCTAGTGCAAGTGGGAGACTAAAGAAAATATGCCCTAGAGGCAATAATAAAGTTGTTATTTATATTTCCTTATATCATGATAAATGTTTTTTATTCATGCTAGAATTGTATTAACTGGAAACTTAGTACATGTGTGAATACATAGACAAATAGAGTGTCACTAGTATGCCTCTACTTGACTAGCTCGTTAATCCAAGATGGTTAAGTTTCCTAGCCATAGACATGAGTTGTTATTTGATAAACGGGATCACATCATTAGAGAATGATGTGATTGACATGACCCATCCGTTAGCTTAGCAGTGTGATCGTTTAGTTTATTGCCATTGCTTTCTTCACGACTTATACATGTTCCTATGACTATGAGATTATGCAACTCCCGAATACCGGAGGAACACTTAGTGTGCTATCAAACGTCACAACGTAACTGGGTGATTATAAAGACACTCTACAGGTGTCTCCGATGGTGTTTGTTGAGTTGGCATAGATCGAGATTAGGATTTGTCACTCCGATTGTCGGAGAGGTATCTCTGGGCCCTCTCGGTAATGCACATCACTATTAGCCTTCCGCAATGTAACTAATGAGTTAGTTACGTGATGATGCATTACGTAACGAGTAAAGAGACTTGCTGGTAACAAGATTGAACTAGGTATAGTGATACCGACGATCGAAGCTCGAGCAAGTAACATACCGATGACAAAGGGAACAACGTATGTTGTTATGCGATTTGACCGATAAAGATCTACGTAGAATATGTCGGAGCCAATATGAGCATCCAGGTTCTGCTATTGGTTATTGACCGGAGAGGTGTATTGGTCATGTGTACATAGTTCTCGAAACCGTAGGGTCTGCACGCTTAATGTTCGACGACGATCGGTATTATGAGTTTATGAGTTTTGATGTACCGAAGGTAGTTCGGAGTCTCGGATGAGATCACAGACATGATGAGGAGTCTTGAAATGGCCGAGACATAAAGATTGATATATTGGAAGACTATATTTGGACACAAAAAAAGTTTTGAGGTGTATCGGGTATTTTCTGGAGTGCCGGGGGGTTACACGAACCCCCCGGAGGGTTAATGGACCTTCATGGACCCTAGTTGAAGAGAGGAGGCAACAGCGAGGGAGGCGCACCTCCCCAAGCCCAAACCAAATTGGACTAGGGGTTGGGGGGCGGCCCGCCTTTCCTTTCTCTCCTCCTCCTCTTTCTCCCGTCTCCTTGTGGAAGTAGGAAAGGGGGGCGGGGTATAATCCTACTTGGAGTAGGACCCCTCCCTTGGGTGCGCCTCGTCTTGCCGGCCTCCTCCTCCCTCCCCCCTTTATATACGCGGGAGGGTGGCACGCCAAAGGTACACCAAAGTTTCTCTTAGCCGTGTGCGGTGCCCCCCCTCCACAGAAACACACCTCGGCCATATCGTTGCAGTGCTTAGGCGAAGCCCTGCACCGGTAACTTCATCATCACCGTCACCACACCGTCATGCTGACGAAACTCTCCCTCGGCCTCAGCTGGATCAAGAGTTCGAGGGATGTCACCGAGCTGTATGTATGCAGATCACGGAGGTGCCGTGCGTTCGGTACTTGATCGGTTTGATTGCGAAGACGTTCGGCTATATCAACCGTGTTACATAACGCTTCCACTTTCGGTCCACGAGGGTACGTGGACACACTCTCCCCGCTCGTTGCTATGCTTCTCCTAGATAGATCTTGCGTGATCGTAGGATTTTTTTTTGAAATACTACGTTCCTCAAGAATAAGGAGTGGCAAGAGCATAAGCTTGGGGATGCCCGAGGCACCCCAAGGTAATATTTAAGGACTCCCAAGCAACTAAGCTTGGGGATGCCCCGGAAGGCATCCCCTCTTTCTTCTAACAACCATCGATAATTTTACTTGGAGCTATATTTTTATTCGTCACATGATATGGGTAAATCTTGGAGCGTCGTATGCTACTGCTTTGGTATTGTATCACTGTATTTACTCATACAAACTTATTTTTAAATTGAACGATCCAATGGAAACTCCAATGGCACAACAAGTATGTTTACGCATGTTTCTTTAATAGGTTTGCTCTTATAAATAGCTCTGTTGATTTCAATTTCAATTGTGTATACAGTTGACTTCTCATATCATGCACATTACTAGCATCACAATAGGGCCAATAGTGTTGTCGTACATGTAGACCTGTACCCATCTGGAATCTTGTTGTGCCGTGTAGTTTCCCACGCTTTGTATTCTTTTAGTTCTGCTTTCTCTTGAACTGATATGATTTGAACCGTGTCTCTATTTTGACTTGGCAAGACAATGCAGTGACCATAGGACATAGACATATATTTGTTTGATGCTTTTATAATGTACTACATACTTGGCAATAGAAGACTTGGTAGTTTAATCTCATCCACCTTACTAATGAACTGGTTCACCGAAATGAGTTTCATATACTAGTACATGCTAAACCTGTTATGTGTCTGCTTGTTTCTTCTTTTAGAATGCTGACAGAATATTGGGGAAGAGTGCCTTATTAAGCAATGGTAAAGGAAGTAATGAAGATATGGTTCCAGATAGTGAGACATCCTTGTTTGTCTCCAACAAAACTGAGAAAAAAGCTAAGGAAAACTACCTTGAAGAGAGTGAGACAACCCCAAAGTCCTATCTTGGTTTACTGTTCGAGTTACAGGCCACTACCGCTTGCACAAGCTATTCAAACTCACTATCTAAATCAGTTCAGTTTCTTGAGTCTCAACTACAAGATGAAACACATCAATCAGTTGTGTTGTGACAAGAAGCGGAAGGACCGCCGAAGTCCCTGGAGCATTCAGATGCATACTTTCTGGTGCAATAATGACCGACAAGTATAGTGGGTAAATTGTAGCTCTTTTCGATAAGTAAGAGTGTCGAACCCAATGAGGACCAGAAGGAAATGACAAGTAGTTTTTAGTAAGGTAATGTCTGCAAGTGCTGAAATTGTAAGTAGCGGAGTAGTTTGACAGCAAGATAATTTGTAACGGGCAAGTAATGATAGTAGTAACAAATATGTAGCAAGGTAGCCCAATCCTTTTGAGGGAAAGGACATGCCATAATGGTCTCTTATGATAAGCAAAGCGTTCTTGAGGGTACACGGGAATTTCATCTAGTCACTTTCGTCATGTTGGTTCGATTTGTGTTCGCTACTTTGATAATTTGATATGTGGGTCGACCAGTGCTTAGGTTCTGTTCTTACTTGAACAAACCTCCTACTTATGATTAACCCTCCCGCAAGCATCCACAACTACAAGAAAACTATTAAGAATAAATTCTAACCATAGCATTAAACTTTTGGATCCAATCAGTCCCTTACGGAATAGCGCATAAACTGGGGTTTAAGCTTCCATCACTCTCGCACCCCATCATCTAATTTCTACTCCACAATGCATCCCCTTAGTCCAAAATATGGTGAAGTGTCATGTAGTCGACGTTCACTTGACACAACTAAGGGAATCACAACATACACACTATGAAAAATATCGAACACATATCAAATTCACATGATTACTTGCAACATGATTTCTCCCGTGACCTCAAGAACAAAAGTAACTACTCACAAATGATAAACATGCTCATGATCATAGGGGTATTAAATAGCATATTAGATCTGAACATATAATCTTCCACCAAATAAATCATATAGTAATCAATTACAAGATGTAATCAACACTACTAGTCACCCACAAGCACCAATCTATAGTTCCGGCAACATAATTGAACACAAGGGATGAACTAGGGTTTGAGATGAGATGGTGTTGTTGAAGATGTTGATGGAGATTTCCCTCCCCAAGATGGGAGAGTTGTTGGTGATGATGATGACGATGATTTCCCCCTCTGGGAGGGAAGTTCCCCTGGCGGAATCGCTCCGCCAGAGGGCAAAAGTGCACCTGCCCAATTTCCGCCTCGAGACGGCGGTGCTCCATCCCGAAAGTCCTCTCCTTATTTTTTCTAGGTAAAAATGACCTATATACCAGAAGATGGGCACCAGAGGTGGGCCGAGGAGGGCACAACCCACCAGGGCGCGCCTAGGCTCCCTGGTGCGCACAGGTGCCTTGTGCCCACCTGGTGGGCCCCCTCTGGTAGTTATTTGCTCCAATAATTCTTATATATTCCATAAAAAAATCTCCGTCATGTTTCAGCTTGTTTGGAGTTGTGCAGAATAGGTGGCCTGACATAGCTTTTCTAGGTCCAGATTTCCAGCTGCCGGAATTCTCCCTCTTTGTGTGTACCTTGTAAATTATGAGAGAAAATGCATTAGAATTACTCCAAAAAGCATTATTATGGATAAAATCATTATAAATAACAGTAAGAAAGCATGATGCAAAATGGACGTATCAACTCCCCCAAGCTTAGATCTCGCTTGTCCTCAAGCAAAAACCGAAATCGAAAAACATGTCCACATGCTTTGAGAGAGAGGTGTCGATAAAAACAAAATATGGACATAGAAGCATCATGTTAATTATTATAATGACAACAAATTTAAACATCAGACTTTTATCGTAACTTCTCATGAATAAGTAACAGTTCATCACACAATCGAAGTATAAAGCTAAAACTCTATTAGAAACCAACAAACTATGTTCTCAGTCAATTTTGCAACTACAATTCGTCATCTTTTCAGGAAGGGTCACGTGTCGAAGCCTTTAGGCATGTCCACATACTCAACCATCATATAGTCTTGTATGATTGCTAACACTCACCGTGTACACATGAGCAAAATGTTTCAACCGGACACATAGAAAGATAGGGGTTTATAGTTTCACCTCCCAACATACTCACCTCAAGGGTGATGTCAACAATAATAACTCATGCTATCTATATTCAACTGGACATATGTGCCTAGATCTTTCCTCACCACACAATGCTTGCCAAAAGAGAAAAATAAAAAGGAATAGAAGGAAAACTTTAACTCTTCGCAGAGGGAAGTAGAGGTTCCCATGCGCTTATTTGTTTGTATGCTCAATCCCTTAGTGCAAGAGAACATCATGTTGTATTGCCCCTTAAGATGACAACCTTTATTATGTAGTCTATCGCTTTTATTCTTTGTCATCCAAGGTCATACAACACTCAATTTTCTCTTAAAATAAATGATCTCATATTTTTAGAAGCAATTTCTATTGCCTTTTTGCACCGATGACAACTTACTTGAGGGATCCTGCTCAATCCCTAGGTAGGTATGGTGCACACTTTGAAAATGTGATTTGGGTTTAAGGGTTTTTGGATGCACAAGTTAGGGGGCAAAGCAAATATAGGGGGCAAAGATAGGGGGCAAGCACCACATGTTGAAGGATCTATGATAGCATGACTTCTATGTGAATATAAACAAACATAAACCACTAAGTTGTCTTCCTTGTCCATCGTGAACAATTTTGGCATATAATATTTTGATGAGGGCTCACAATCACAAAAGATCTCTAGGATAGTATATTTATATGTGAATCTTCTCTTCCCTTATTAATTGTTTCATGATTTGCATCATTGACTAATGCTATGTTTGTCATTCTCTACTAAAATTTCCTACTTATACTTTTCCTTATGTGGTGCTATCACCTACCATAGGATTAGTATATGATCTTATTGATTTATTTCCTTTCTTTTATTTATTTATTTCATTTCTCTTTTTCTTTCTTTCTTATTTATTTTCTTTATTTGGAACATGAAAGTAAAGAAAGCAAAAACTCAAACTAAACTTGATTATATAACTTGCACACGATTACAAGGATAGATCACTAAGCAAACTCTCAAATAAGAAAGGATTGAACTAAAATTTTATTCATTCTAAAGCAAAAGATCGAACTAAGATAAGTAAAAGGAAAAAGATAGTGGGATGATATGATACCGGGGCACCTCCCCAAGCTTGGCAAAAGCCAAGGGGAGTGCCCATACCCGATACTCAGTTCTCCTTTGGTGGTGAAGAAGCAATCCTATCCTTAAGGATCAAGAGATTCCCCAACCGATGGTTGACGCTCCGGAGATAGGTGATATGCTCTTGATGCAGATTATTTTCGCGAGCGAGATACTTATTTTGTATGCGAACTATTTCAATGATGCGAAAAGCTTCAATCTGAGCAGGAGTAAGGTGAGTAAGGTAGGTCTTAAGGATATCTTCCTCCTGCTCGGCCAGTAGTGATTGTGTTTCCATCGTGGATGGATCTACAGTAGCTTCCTTGCCCTTGTCTCCCTTGATGGCGTCCGTAGGTTCCTCCTCTTCGTCTCGATCTTCATCAGCCAAGCATCTTCTTCCATGTGGTTGGAGGAGCAGAAAGACATGATGCCTGGCTTGACAAATCTAACCGGAAACAACAAGAAAAGAGAACAGAGGATTTTCTCCGTGATACGGTCGTTAACAAGTTCGGGAAGTATATATAATTTTTTATCTTGGAGGACAAGCATACAGGAGAAAAACGGGGTACGGAAGGTGTCCCAGGTGGGCACAACCCACTTGGGCGTGCCAGGCTTGCCTGGCGCGCCCTGGTGTATTGTGCCCACCAGGGGATGCTTCATGGAAGGTCCTTTATTTCCAAAATTCTTAAATATTCCAAAACTGATAAAAAATATTTTTTTTTAGATTTTCTAGAGTCCGTTTACTTACCATATCACGTACCTCCTTATTTTCACGGTTCTGGAGTGTTGTAGAAGGACTCTTTTATGTGTTCTTCCGGTGTCAAAGTTTGGATAATATTACTTTCAATATTAATGGGCGTACCTGAGATATAATGCTTTATTCGTTGCCCATTGACAACCTTCGGGTTAGTACCTTCGGAATTATTTATTTTAATGGCTCTAGACCGGTAAACCTCCTCAATGACATATGGGCCTGCCCATTTTGAGAGGAGTTTTCCCGCAAAGAATCTGAAATGAGAGTTGTACAATAGAAAACTCATGCTTTTGAATTCTTTTGTCATGCCATCTTTTAACTTTTTCTTTGAATAATTTTGCATTATCATAAGCTTGGGTTCTCCATTCATCTAGAGAGCTAATATCAACTAACCTCTTTTCACCAGCAAGTTTGAAATCATAGTTGATTTCTTTAACTACCTAAAATGCTTTATGTTCTAACTCAAGACGCAAATGATAAGCTTTTCCATAAACCATTTTATAAGGAGACATACCCATAGGATTTTTATATGCTGTTCTATAAGCCCAAAGTGCATCATCTAATTTCTTAGACCAATTCTTCCTGAACCTATTGACAGTCTTTTGCAAAATTAATTTTATTTCTCTGTTGCTGACCTCAACTTGACCACTAGACTGGGGATGATAGGGTGATGCAATTCTATGGTTAACATTATACTTGGCATGCATTTTACGGAAAGCACCATGAATAAAGTGTGAACCACCATCAGTCATTAAATATCTGGGGACTCCAAACCTTGGGAAAATAACATCCTTAAGCATTTTAATAGAGGTGTTGTGATCAACACTACTGGGTGGAATAGCTTCTACCCATTTAGTAACATAATCAACAACAATCGAAATATGTGTATACCCATTAGAGGAAGGAAAACGTCCCATGTAATCAAATCCCCAAACATCAAATGGTTCAATAGCAAGTGAATAATTCATAGTCATTTCTTGACGCTTACCGATATTACCTATCCTTTGACATCCAGAATGCAATACCTTGTGAGCAGTTCTATCTCCAGCATGATGCCCTCCATAAGCTTCGGAGTGACATTTCCGTAGGATTTGTCCCTGTTCATGCTTAGGTACACTACGTCTAATAATACCATCTACTCCTTCTTTATACAGATGTGGGTCATCCCAAAAGTAATGTCTTAAATCATAGAAGATTTTATTTTTATTTTTTTGGTAAGTAAAGCTAGGTGGTAAATATTTAGCAACAATGTAATTAGCATAGTCAGCATACCAAGGAGTACTATGAGAAACATTTATTGCAGCTAACTTCTCATCGGGAAAACTATCATCGATAGGTAGTGGGTCATCAAGCACATTTTCAAACCTAGACAAGTTATCAGCTACGGGGTTCTCAGCTCCTTTTCTATCAATGATATGTAAATCAAATTCTTGTAACAAGAGAACCCAACGAATAAGTCTAGGTTTAGCATATTTCTTTTCCATAAGATATTTAATAGCAGCATGGTCTGTGTGAATAGTTACTTTGGAATCAACAATATAAGGTCTACATTTATCACAAGCAAACACCATTGCTAAGAATTCCTTTTCAGTAGTAGCACAATTTCTCTGAGCACTGTCTAGAGTTTTACTAGCATAATGAATAACATTCAATTTCTTATCAACTCTTTGTCCTAGAACAGCACCAACAGCATAATCACTAGCATCACACATAATTTCAAAAGGCAAGTTCCAATCATGTGGTTGAACAATAGGTGCATAAATTAAGGCTTTCTTGAGTGTTTCAAAGGCTTCTAAACAATCATCATAAAAAACAAAAGGAAACGAGCATGACCTAAGAAACTATGAATACCTTTTATATCTTTAGGGCATGGCATCTATAATACCTAAATAGTTGATCCCCACTATCTTATTTTTCTTGACATGCAGCCTATCCACCTGATCACTTTGCCACATCAACAATTATTCTTCGTTTTAGCTATTTTTATGTTAACATTGCACGAACGAAAAGTCCAATGGTATTGATTGACAAGTACGCCAACCGTCTCATTAAGAAAAGAGCCAAATAGTCTTTCATCACACCGTCCCCCCCCCCTAAATAGCCGCCTCTACGTGGCTAGAGAAACAGGCGATCTCCGCATCTGGTCACGACCACCGGTCTTCGGCGCGTCCGTTGGCTCTCTATGATCTCTCCGACTATGGTTCTATTCCCGGTGTGAACGGATCTGGTGAGCTGTAGTGTCATCGACATGGCAGCGATGTTGATGCTTTTCCTCTCCCTCTGATTATGATTCCATTCCTGGTGGGAATCGTGTGGTGCCTTGTAGCATTGTTGAGATGGAGGCAGTCATCCTCCTCCTCATCTCTCTCTCTGTTCCAGTGAAGCTAAATTCAACAATCTAATCAGGTGTACGTGAGTCCCGTGCTGGCTTCCATTAGGGCTGGGAGAGGAACAAGCAGATGGAGATGCCGGTCAGGTATTGCAACCAACTATGCACACGCCTCTGCTACTCATCCTTCTACAATTGGATTTTGTATTTTTTCTTAACCCGCCCGCTAACTTCATTTGAGTCATTTTTGTGTCGTTTCATTTGGTTGTGGTTAGGATGGGGTATTGGGGTTGACTAAGTTATGCTGATTAACCAAAGATTGCCTCCGTTAGCTAGGATGACCGATTGCATTACACTCTGCATCATCAACACCACTGACCAGTTGACACCCTCGACGGTGTCACTTCAGCACATACACTTAACGGTGTCAGGCATTGTGCACGCGCCGGTGCAGACCAATGGGCTACTTCTATTGGTGTGGCCATAGTATCGATAATTGAAGCCCCACCACACGTAAACAAAAGGTGCCTTTTTTCTTATGCCGGTCTAGTCGCCTTAATTATTTGTTGCCCATGCTCACTTAGAATTTCAAAGCTTGGTACCTGATGTGCCATTGTTATTAGTATGTAAATTTGGGGACGAGAATTAATTTCATTTCTTGATGTTACCGACTACTATTACTGGCAGCTATATTTTTTGTCCTTGGAAGATTTTTGTGGGTGTATTTTTGGATCAGGTTCTGGTCATTCATGCCTTTCTTTTCCCTTCAATTTTTGAACTAGGCTCTGATAGTTCATGCCTTTCTTTTGTTCTATATCAGTTGTGATATCTATGGCAGTTTACCTTTCATATTGTCACGTGATCCAGTGCTCTACTACAAAACATAATTTTAAGATATATCAATATTTTTGCTTCATGCTTCCGGTTTTCCCCAAACATAGGTTTCTTCAAAACTATTTTGTTATTTCCACTTATATTTAAAGAAATGTTTATTGTTATTGTTAGTTTTATTTTTAGCATGTATTCCCGCAGCAACGCGCGGGGTGTCATCTAGTTTTCTCAATTGCATCAACCTTAGCTTGGTCCACTTCAATACCTCTTCCAGAAATTTTATGACCCAAGACAATGCCTTCATTAACCATAAAGTGGCACTTCTCCCAATTCAAGACAAGATTTGTTTGTTCACATCTCTGCAAAACTCGATCAAGATTGCTTAAAGAATCATCAAAAGACTTCCCATGAACAGAGAAGTCATCCATGAAAACCTCAATTATCTTTTCACAAAAATTAGAGAATATAGCAGTCATACATCTTTGAAAGGTAGCAGGTGCATTACATAAACCAAAAGGCATACATCTATAAGCATAGGTTCCAAAGGGACAAGTAAAAGTGGTATTTTCTTGATCAGGTTGAGAAATAGGTATTTGTGAAAAGCCAGAATATCCATCAAGGAAACAAAAGTGTGTGTGCTTAGATAATATTTCAAGCATTTGATCAATAAAAGGCAAAGGGTAATGATCTTTTCTAGTTGCTTTGTTTAATTTTCCAAAATCAATTACCATTCTATAGCCTGTAACAATTCTTTGTGGAATAACTTCATTTTTATCATTAGGAACAATAGTAATACATCCTTTCTTAGGGACACAATAGGACTTACCCATCTACTATCAGCTATGGGATAAATTATACCTGCTTCCAGAAGTTTTAATATTTCTGTTCTTACCACCTCTTTCATCTTCGGATTTAACCCACGTTGGCGATCAACAACGGGTTTAGCATCAGGTTCCATATTAATTTTGTGCTGACATAGAGTGGGACTAATGTCCTTTAAATCATCAAGAGTATACCCAATAGCAGCTCGGTGCTTCCTTAGAACTTTCAATAATCTTTCTTCTTCATGTTCTTGAAGGTACAGTTAGCACTAATAATAACAGGATATATTTCTTTTTCACCAAGATAAGTATATTTCAAAGTGTCTGGCAATTGTTTTAATTCAAACATAGGATCAGCTTTAGGTGGAGGAGGACCTCCCAGAGTTTCAATAGGCAAATTGAGTTTAAGTAGAGGATGTTGCTCAAAGAAAATCTTACCTATTTCATTTCTTTCATGCATATGTAAATCATTTTCATGGTCTAGCAAATATTGTTCTAAAGGATCAGTAGGTGGTACAACAATAGAAGCAAGACCAATTAATTCATTCTTACTAGGCAATTATTTTTCATGAAGATTTATACTAAACTTGGAAAAATTAAACTCATGAGACTCATCACCGAACCTAACACTAACAGTTTGTTTCTAACAATCTATCTTAGCATTAACGGTGTTCAAGAAAGGTCTACCAAAGATAATGGGATAGAAGTCATCTTGTGGGGAACCAAGAACAAGAAAATCAGTAGGGTATTTTGTTTTCCCACACAAGACTTCAACATCTCTAACAATCCCAAATGGTGATATGGTGTCTCTATTAGCAAGTTTAATAGTAACATCGATTTCTTCTAACTCTACAGGTGCTATGTCTTTCATAATTTCTTGATAAAGGTGTAAGGAATAGCACTCACACTAGCACCCATGTCACATAAACCATGATAATAGTGACCTCCTATTTTAACTGAGATGACAGGCATGCCCACAATAGGTCTATGTTTATCCCTGTTATCAGGTTTAGCAATTCTAGCAGCTTCTTCACACAAGTAAATAACATGCCCATCTATATCTTCTTCTAAGAGATCTTTAACCATAGCTATGCTAGGTTCTACTTTAATTTGTTCATCAGGTTTAGGTGTTCTAATATAGCTTTTGTTAACCACAGTTGAAACTTTAGCATGTTCCTTTATCCTAATAGGGAAAGGTGGTTTCTCAATATAAGCACAAGGGACAACTGGATCAACATTATAAAGTATAGTTTCTTCCTTAGTTGGTAGCGGTTCTTTAATTTCTTCTTTAATAGGTGGGTGATATTTAAACCACTTCTCTTTAGGGAGTTCAACATGAGTAGCAAATGATTCACAAAAGGAGGCTAGTATCTCAGAGTCAAGTCCATATTTAGCTTTTGAAAAGCATCGGTATTCATAAAAGATTTTACACAATCATACTTAAGTTTAATACCTGACTCTTTACCTTCGTCGTGTTCCCAATCTTTAGAGTTGCGTTTAATTCTTTCCAAATGATCCCACCGGAATTCAATTGTCTTCTTCATAAAAGAACCAACACAAGAAGTATCAAGCATGGTTTGGTCATTTCTACCTCTTGAGCATTGCGTTGGTTTTCCCCGAAGAGGAAGGGATGATGCAGCAAAGTATCGTAAGTATTTCCCTCAGCTTTTGAGAACCAAGGTATCAATCTAGTAGGAGGCTACGTGCGAGTCCCTTGTACCTGCACAAAACAAATAAATCCTCGCAACCAACACAAATAGGGGTTGTCAATCCCTATAAGGCCACTTACGAGAGTGAGATCTGATAGATATGATAAGATAATATTTTTGGTATTTTTATGATAAAGATGCAAAGTAAAATAAAGGCAAAGTAAATAGCAAAGGAAATAACTAAGTAGTAGGAGATCAATATGATAAAGATAAACCCGGGGGCCATAGGTTTCACTAGTGGCTTCTCTCGAGAGCATAAGTATTCTACGGTGGGTGAACAAATTACTGTTGAGTAATTGACAGAGTTGAGCATAGTTATGAGAATATCTAGGTATGATCATGTATATAGGAATCACGTCCGAGACAAGTAGACCGACTCCTGCCTGCATCTACTACTATTACTCCACTCATCGACCGCTATCCAGCATGCATCTAGAGTATTAAGTTAAAAACAGAGTAACGCCTTAAGCAAGATGACATGATGTAGAGGGATAGACTCATGCAATATGATGAAAACCCCATCTTGTTATCCTCGATGGCAACAATACAATACATGCCTTGCTGCCCCTACTGTCACTGGGAAAGGACACCGCAAGATTGAACCCAAAGCTAAGCACTTCTCCCATTGCAAGAAAGATCAATCTAGTAGGCCAAACCAAACTGATAATTCGAAGAGACTTGCAAAGATAACCAATCATACCTAAAAGAATTCAGAGAAGATTCAAATATTATTCATAGATAGACTTGATCATAAACCCACAATTCATCGATCTCAACAAACACACCGCAAAAAGAAGATTACATCGAATAGTTCTCCACAAGAGAGGGGGAGAACATTGTATTGAGATCGGAAAAGAGAGAAGAAGCCATCTAGCTACTAACTATGGACCCGTAGGTCTGAGGTAAACTACTCACACTTCATCGGAGAGGCTATGGTGTTGATGTAGAAGCCCTCCGTGATCGATGCCCCCTCCGGCAGAGCTCCGGAACAGGCCCCAAGATGGGATCTCGTGGATACAGAAAGTTGCGGCGGTGGAATTAGGGTTTTGGCTCCGTATCTGATTGTTTGGGGGTATGTAGGTATATATAGGAGGAAGTAGTACGTCGATGGAGCAACAGGCGCCCCATGAGGGTGGAGGGCATACCTGGTGGGGGTGGGCGTGCCCCCTACCTCATGCCCCCTCTTTTCTTTCTTGACGTAGGGTCCAAGTCTCCCGGGTCTTGTTTGTTGAGAAAATCACGTTCCCGAAGGTTTCATTTCGTTTGATATTCCTTTTCTTCGAAACCCTAAAACAGGCAAGAAATAGAAATTCTGGGCTAGGCCTCGGGTTAATAGGTTAGTCCAAAAAATAATATAAAAGTGGATAATAAAGCCCAATAATGTACAAAACAGTAGATAATATAGCATGGAGCAATCAAAAATTATAGATACGTTGGAGACGTATCAGTCATTACGAGAAAGCCGAGCATAAAAATTCTGGATAATAATTTCTCTTGAGAGCTCATGATTGGGGCATGAATATAACATTGCCTTAAGCCTCCCCCAAGCTAGAGCGATACTTTCTCCTTGACGAGGCCAAAAATTATATGTATAATTTCGATCACGATGAACTAGATACATTGGATAATTTTTTTGGTGGAACTCCAATTTCGAACAATTCCAATTCCAAGATCCAATATCATCGCATAGCCTATACCACACCAATGCTTTTCCCTTCAAAGATAAAGGGAAAAACTTTTTCATAAGTTCATCTTCAGGTAAACCTGCAAGCTTAAACAATCCACAAATTTGTTCCACATACATCAAGTGCATATCAGGATGTTCGGTTCCATCTCCTGCATAAGGATTAGCTAGCAGTTGTTCTATCATACCCGAAGGAATTTCATATTCAATATTTTCAGTAGATGCAGTAGGTTGAGGGGTAACTAATTGTGGTTTCGGACGAGGTGAAGATACCACGAACAAACCCCTCAAAGGATTGTTTTCCATAGTAACAAGTGACAATAAATTTTAGCACACTATATAAATGTTTCCTTACCAATTTCCACTTACCAAAGGTGCTTCACACCCCAGCAACGGCGCCGAAAAATAGCCTAGATGACCCACAAGTATAGGGGATAAATTGTAGCTCTTTTCGATAAGTAAGAGTGTCGAACCCAACGAGGAGCAGAAGGAAATGACAAGTAGTTTTCAGTAAGGTAATGTCAGCAAGTGCTGAAATTGTAAGTAGCGGAGTAGTTTGATAGCAAGATAATTTGTAACGAGCAAGTAACGATAGTAGTAACAAATATGTAGCAAGGTAGCTCAATCCTTTTGAGGCAAAGGATAGGCCAAAACAGTCTCTTATGATAAGCAAAGGGTTCTTGAGGGTACACGGGAATTTCATCTAGTCACTTTCATCATGTCGGTTCGATTTGTGTTTACTACTTTGATAATTTGATATGTGGGTGGACCGGTGCTTAGGTGCTGTTCTTACTTGAACAAACCTCCTACTTATGATTAACCCTCCCGCAAGCATCCACAACTATGAGAAAAGTATTAAGAATAAATTCTAACCATAGCATTAGACGTTTGGATCCAATCGATCCCTTACGGAATAGCGCATAAACTGGAGTTTAAGCTTCTGTCACTCTCGCAACCCATCATCTAATTGCTACTCCACAATGCATTCCCTTAGGCCCAAATATGGTGAAGTGTCATCTAGTCGACGTTCACATGACACCACTAAGGGAATCACAACATACATACTATCAAAATAACAAACACATATCAAATTCACAGGATTACTTGCAACATGATTTCTCCCGTGACCTCAAGAACAAAAGTAACTACTCACAAATGATAAACATGCTCATGATCAGAGGAGTATTAAATAGCATATTGGATTTAAACATATAATCTTCCACCAAATAAACCATATAGTAATCAACTACGAGATGTAATCAACACTACTAGTCACCCACAAGCACCAATGTATAGTTCCGATAACAAGATTGAACACAACCGATGAACTAAGGTTTGAGATGAGATGGTGTTGTTGAAGATGTTGATGGAGATTTCCCTCCCCAAAATGGGATAGTTGTCGGTGATGATGATGATGATTTCCCCCTCCAGGAGGGAAGTTCCCCGGCAGAATCGCTCCGCCGGAGGGCAAAAGTGCTCCTGCCCAAGTTCCGCCTCGACACGGCGGGGCTCCATCCCGAAAGTCCTCTCCTTATTTTTCTAGGTCAAAATGACCTATATACCAGAAGAAGGGCACCGGAGGTGGGCTAGTTGGGTTGTGCCCACCTGGTGGGCCCCCTGTAGTAGTTATTTGCTCCAATAATTCTTATATATTCCATAAAAATCTTTGTCAAGTTTCAGCTTGTTTGGAGTTGTGCAGAATAGGTGGCCTGACATAGCTTTTCCAGGTCCAGATTTCCAGCTGCCGGAATTCTCCCTCTTTGTGTGTACCTTGTAAATTATGAGAGAAAAGGCATTAGAATTACTCCAAAAAGCATTATAATGGATAAAAACATTATAAATAACAGTATGAAAACATGATGCAAAATGGACGTATCATGCAACAACAAGCGTTGGAGGATTTTAGCGCAAAACAGGACAAAGCTAATAAGCTTGCTAAGCTTAATGCTAGCATGGTGGATACCCGGGATAACCTTTCTTGAGCTCTTCTGAAGTTGTTTTAGTTATGGACTTGTTTTGCTGCCGCGTTTATTTGCACCACGGTCCAATTTTGACGGCGAGTGTATGTAATATGCTGCTTTGTTCCCTATATTTGCATTGGTGGCGAACTTTGATGCCCAGTGGATGTAATATGTGTAATAGCTGTAATAGGCTAGCGTTAGTTGCTTGCTTGTTTTGTCGGAGTAATGGGCCACGGGTAGGCCAACCCGAGCCCCAAAACCTTTCAAGACATCAGGGCAGGCTACGCCCCTCAAGACCCAGGATGAAGAGCCGCCTTCAAGAAGCCAACGGCAAGGTGGCCGAGTGACCACTCACGGCCGAGTCCCGGGGACGACTTCAGGGAGAGCCAACTCCTAACTGGCGACATCCAGAGTTGCCAGCTTCGGGGAGTCAGCCTGCGACTCCAACACCCCCCACGACCTCATCAAGTGGGACAGGGCAGGGGAGTGACAATAATGAAGCCCGCTCCTGCCCCTTACCAAGGGCAGGCATGGCTACAGCACGCCATACCCCAGAAGATCTCCGTGCGGCGTGGCACTGTTGCCATGCCAGCCCTGACATCAGCACCGCATGACCGAATCCTGCACCCATGACGGCTTGTTTGTACGGCCCAGAGGCAGCGGGTCCCACCAGTCAGTGAGACCCCAAGAGATGGCAAGAGGACCGCCAGTCAGGCCTGTCAGGAGTCATCCCCTGGGAGTCAGCCGAGCCCTCCCCCGGTGCCCACGCGCCATTAATCAAGGTGTGATGGAGAGTGGCAATAGTGATCGCCCGCCAGGCGGCAGGGCTGTTGCCACGACCTCATGATCAAGCCCGCGTCATCAGAAGCACGGCTACAGTAATCAGTAGCCGGCAAGACCCGCCCGCGGCGGACGCGGCCTGTCGGCTCCGTACCAGGCCAGTCGGC
This sequence comes from Triticum monococcum, assembly GCA_034509565.1. NCBI lineage: Eukaryota > Viridiplantae > Streptophyta > Magnoliopsida > Poales > Poaceae > Triticum > Triticum monococcum. The sequence goes on along the minus strand of CM067846.1, from coordinate 144,034,128 downwards.
GGGGCCCGCCAGCCGGCGGGCCCTAGCGGTCGGCAGAGAAGACGGAGGCTAGAGGCGCTGACGGCTGGGCCCGCGTCCAGCCGGATTACCATTGTACCCCTCGGGGGTAGGCCTATATAAACCTCCCAGGGAACCCATGCAAAGGGTTGGAACCCATTAGCTCTAGACCAGATCATATATAAGGGAGAGAGCTAGCCTTGCCCTCTCCTACCTCTAGGAAACAGCTCAAGGAGCAACCGTGTAGACACTTTGGCATAGTGATCATGCGGAGACCCCGCAGAGCAGCAGTAGGGTTATTATCTCCTCGGAGAGCCCTGAAGCTGGGTAAGATTCGCCGGCGTGCATGTCTTCGCCTCATCCCGTTTCCAGGCACTGGCGACGTTCTACTCGCCCCCACCATGATAAGCCATCCTTTGGCATATGTCGCACCCAATCCCCGACATGTTTATTTCCTTATTGTCTTGTTTAGTTGTTGGCTTGTAGTCACTGCAGTTCTTTTTCTGCGTTTTTCTAGTGGCCACAATAACCTATTTTTGGTAACTAGGCCACAATAATCATGGCAACACACAAACTATTGTAACCATGGGCCTCCTGCGGGACATAGGATCCATGGGCCTTCTACGGGCTGTAGGATCCATGGAATTTATACGGGCTGTATGATCCATGAGCCTTATACGGGCCGTAGGATCCATTGGTCTTCTACGGGCCATAGGATCCATGGGCCTTCTATGGGGCGTATAATCATTTCGCCAAACATGGGTCGTACTATTCGTGGACCATAATGGGCCGTTAATAGGCCGTATTTGATAACGGTATGACAACAACCCAATGGGCTAACGGGCCACAAACGAGCTGAATGTAACCACATGCTGAATTTGGCCCACAAACGGAGCAGGCCAGTAACGGACCGTTGTCGGTGTCAAAACCGGCGGATCTCGGGTAGAGGTCCCGAACTGCGCGTCTAAGGTCGATGGTAACAGGAGACAAGGGACACAATGTTTACCCAGGTTCGGGCCCTCTCTATGGAGGTAATACCATACTTCCTGCTTGATTGATCTTGATGAATATGAGTATTACAAGAGTTGACCTACCACGAGATCGTAATGGCTAAACCCTAGAAGACTAGCTTGTATGACTAGGGTAATGAGTCTCTCCCCTTCGGACTAAGTCCTCCGGTTTATATAGACACCGGGGAGGATCTAGGGTTACAAGAGGTAGGTTACAGAGAAAGGAATCTACATGTTTGATCACCAAGCTTGCTTTCCACGCCAAGAAGAGTCCCATCTGGACACGGGTAGAGTCTTCGGTCTTCGTATCTTCACAGCCCATCAGTCCGACCCATGGCTAACAGGCCGGACGCCCTAGGATCCCTTAGTCCAGGACTCCCTCAGTAGCCCCCAAACCAGGCTTCAATGAACAGGTGTTCGGCGCGCAGATTGTCTTCGACATTGCAAGGCGGGTTCCTCCTCCTCTGGCCTCCAAGTGATGTATTCGGCCTTCCATTTAATGTCATACCCCTTGGCTTCTCCGCATCAACAGCTTCAGGTTCAACGTGTCAAGCGAATGCAATAGGTCAGGGTATTTTTGCAAATAACACCCCGGCCACATGAGAAAAAGTGTCTATTTAAAGAGACTGGATCTTAGATCCATTCGGCACCACGTGGAAAAATCCTCAGAGATCGCTAGGAAAAACCATACTAACATGGCTAGTTGATACGTCCATTTTGCATCATGCTTTTATATTGATATTTATTGCATTATGGGCTGTTATTACACATTATGTCACAATACTTATGCCTATTCTGTCTTATTTTACAAGGTTTACATAAAGAGGGAGAATGCCGGCAGCTGGGATTCTGGGCTGGAAAAGGAGCAAATATTAGAGACCTATTCTGCACAGCTCCAAAAGTCCTAAAACTTCACGGAAGACGTTTTCCAAATATATAAAAAATACTCAGCGGAAGAGATTCACCAGGGGGCCACACCCTGCCCACGAGGGTGGGGGTGCGCCCTACCCCCTGGGCGCGCCCCCTACCTCGTGGGCCCTCTGGTGGCCCTCCGGTGGCCATCTTCTGCTATATGAAGTCTTTCGATGGGAAAAAATAACAAGACATCTTCTAGGACGAAGCTCCGCCGCCACGAGGCGGAACCTTGGCGGAACCAATCTAGGGCACTGGCGGAGCTGTTCTGCCGGGGAAACTTCCCTCCCGGAGTGGGAAATCATCGCCATCGTCATCACCAACGCTCCTCTCATCGGGAGAGGGCAATCTCCATCAACATCTTCATCAGCACCATCTCCTCTCAAAACCCTAGTTCATCTCTTGTATCCAATTCTTGTCTCCAAGTCCGGGATTGGTGCTAGTAGGTTGCTAGTAGTGTTAATTACTCCTTGTAGTTGATGCTAGTTGGTTTAATTGGTGGAAGATCATATGTTCAGATCCTATATGCATATTAATACCCCTCTGATATGAACATGTTTATTCTTTGTGAGTAGTTACTTTTGTTCCTGAGGACATGGGAGAAGTCTTGCTATTAGTAGTTATGTGAATTTGGTATTCGTTCGATATTTGATGAGATGTATGTTGTCTCTCCTCTAGTGGTGTTATGTGAACGTCGACTACATGACACTTCACCATTATTTGGGCCTAGAGGAAGGCATTGGGAAGTAATAAGTAGATGATGGGTTGCTAGAGTGACAGAAGCTTAAACCCTAGTTTATGCGTTGCTTTGTAGGGGGCTGATTTGGATCCATATGTTTCATGATATGGTTAGGTTTACCTTAATACTTTTGTTGTAGTTGCGGATGCTTGCAATAGAGGTTAATCATAAGTGGGATGCTTATCCAAGTAAGGGCAGTACCCAAGCATCGGTCCACACACATACCAAATTATCAAAGTACCAAACGCAAATCATATGAACGTGATGAAAACTAGCTTGACGATATTCCCATGTGTCCTCGGGAGCGCTTTTCTCTATATAAGAATTTGTCCAGGCTTGTCCTTTGCTACAAAAAGGATTGGGCCACCTTGCTGCACTTTATTTACTTTTGTTACTTGTTGCTCATTACAAACTATCCTATCACAAAACTATTTGTTACCACTTATTTCAGTACTTGCAGAGAATACCTTGCTGGAAACCGCTTATCATTTCCTTCTGCTCCTCGTTGGGTTTGACACTCTTACTTATCGAAAGGACTGTGATAAATCCCCTATACTTGTGGGTTATCAAGACTCTTTTCTGGCACCATTGCCGAGGAGTGAAGCGCCTTTGGTAGGTGGAATTTGGTAAGGAAAAAATTATATAGTGTGCTGAAATTTACTGTCACTTGTTACTATGGAATGTAATACTCTGAGGGGCCTGTTCGGGGTATCTTCACCCCGACCAGTAGAGCAAAGAGTTTCTCCTCAACCTACTGAACCTACTGAAAATGAAAATTTCTGCTTTGTAATTCCTTCGGGTATGATAGAAAAACTGCTAGCTAATCCATTTTTAGGAGATGGAACAAAACATCCTGATGGGCATCTAATATATGTGGATGAAGTTTGTGGATTATTTAAGCTTGCAGGTGTACCCGGAGATGTTGTTAAGAAGAAGGTCTTCCCTTTATCTTTGAAGGGAGATGCATCGACATGGTATAGGCTATGTGATGATATGTGGTCTTGGAATTACAAACGATTGAAATTGGAATTTCATCAAAAGTTTTATCCTATGCATCTTGTTCATCATGATCGCAATGACATATATAATTTTTGGCCTCGCGAAGGTGAAAGCATCGCTCAAGCTTGGGGGAGGCTTAAATCAATGTTATATTCATGCCCCAATCATGAGCTCTCAAGAGAAATGAATATTCAAAAAATTTATGCTCAGCTTTCTGATAACAATCGCACCATGCTTGATACTTCTTGTGCTGGCTCTTTTATGATGAAGACTATTGAATTCAAATGGGATTTATTGGAAAGAATTAAACGCAACTCTGAAGATTGGGACCTCGACAAAGGGAAGGAGTCAGGTATGACACCTAGTTTTGATTGTGTTAAATCTTTTACGGATACCGATATTTTTCGTAAATTTAGCACTAAATATGGACTTGACTCTTAGATAGTAGTTTCTTTGTGTGAATCTTTTGCTACTTATGTTGATCTCCCCAAGGAGAAGTGGTTTAAATATCATCCTCCCATAGAAGTAAAAGTAGTTGCACCTATTAAAGTTGAAGAAAAGATTGTCACTTATAATGATCCTATTGTTCCTACTGCTTATGTTGAGATACCACCTTTCCCTATTAGGATAAAGGATCATGCTAAAGCTTCAACTGTAGTTCGTAAAAGCAATATTAAAACATATACACCTCCTGAGCAAGTTAAAGTTGAACCTAATATTGCTATTGTTAAAGATCTCTTGTCCGATAATATTGATGGGCATGTTATTTATTTCTGTGATGAAACTGCTAGAATTGCTAAACCCTGTGCCAAAGATAAACCTAGACCTGTGGTAGGCATGCTTGTTATTTCTGGTAAAATAGGAGATCATTCTTATCATGGCTTATGTGATATGGGTGCTAGTGCTTGGGCAATACCTCATTCCTTATACAAAGAAATTATGCATGATATTGCACCTGTTGAGTTAGAAGATATTGATGTCACAATTAAACTTGCCAATAGAGATACTATTTTACCAATGGGAATTGTTAGAGATGTTGAAGTCTTGTGTGGGAAAACTAAATATCTTGCTAATTTTCTTGTTCTTGGTTCCCCACAAGATAGCTTTTGTCCCATTATATTTGGTAGACCCTTCCTGAACACTGTTAATGCTACCATAGATTGCAAAAGGGATGTTGTTACTATCGGTTTAGATGATATGACTCATGAATTTAATTTCTATAAATTTAGTAGACAACACCGTGAAGAAGAATTACCTAGTAAGGATGAAATTATTGGTCTTGCTTCTATTGTCGTACCTCCTAGTGATCCTTTAGAACAATATTTACTAGACCATGAAAATGATATGTTTATGAATGAAAGAAGGGAATTAGATGAAGTATTATTTAAACAGGAACCTATTCTGAAAAACAATTTGCCTGTTCAAATCCTAGGGGATCCTCCTCCACCCAAGGGTGATCCCGTGTTTGAGCTTAAACCGTTACCTGATACTCTTAAATATGCTTATCTTGATGAGAAAAAGATATATCTGGTTATTAGTAGTGCTAACCTTTCAGAGCATGAGGAAGAGAGATTATTGAAAACTCTAAAGAAGCACCGTGCTGCTGTTGGGTATACTCTTGATGTTCTTAAGGGCATTAGTCCCACTCTATGTCAACATAAAATTAATTTGGAAGAAGATGCTAAACCAGTTCGTGATCATCAACGCCGACTGAATCCTAAAATGAAAGAAGTGGTAAGGAAGGAAATACTAAAGCTCCTTGAGGCAGGTATAATCTATCATGTTGTTGATAGTCAGTGGGTAAGCCCTGTCCATTGTGTCCCTAAGAAGGGAGGTATTACTGTTGTTCCTAATGATAAAGATGAATTGATCCCTCAAAGAATTATTACAGGTTATAGGATGGTAATTGATTTCCGCAAATTAAATAAGGCTACTAAAAAGGATCATTACCCCTTACCTTTTATTGATCAAATGCTAGAAAGATTATCCAAACATACACATTTTTGCTTTCTAGATGGTTATTCTGCTTTCTCTCAAATACCTGTGTCAGCCAACGATCAATCAAAGACTACTTTTACATGCCCTTTTGGTACTTTTGCTTATAGACGTATGCCTTTTGGTTTATGTAATGCACCTGCTACCTTTCAAAGATGCATGATGGCTATATTCTCTGACTTTTGTGAAAAGATTTGTGAGGTTTTCATGGATGACTTTTCCGTCTATGGATCTTCTTTTGATGATTGCTTGAGCAACCTTGATCGAGTTTTGCAGAGATGTGAAGAAACTAATCTTGTCTTGAATTGGGAAAAGTGCCACTTTATGGTTAATGAAGGTATTGTCTTGGGGCATAAAGTTTCTGAAACAGGAATTGAAGTTGATAATGCCAAAGTTGATGATATTGAGAAGATGCCATGTCCCAAGGACATCAAAGGAATAAGAAGTTTCCTTGGTCATGCCGGATTTTATATGAGGTTTGTTAAGGACTTCTCAAATATCTCTCGGCCTCTGACTAATTTATTACAAAAAGATATACCATTTGTTTTTGATGATGATTGTGTAGAAGCATTTGAAATACTTAAGAAAGCATTGATCTCTGCACCTATTGTTCAGCCGCCTGATTGGAATTTACCGTTTGAAATTATGTGTGATGCTAGTGATTATGCTGTAGGTGTTGTTCTAGACAAAGAGTTGATAAGAAATTAAATGTTATTCAATATGCTAGTAAAACCCTAGACAATGCTCAAAGAAATTATGCTACTGCTGAAAAAGAGTTCTTAGCGGTTGTATTTGCTTGTGATAAGTTCAGACCTTATATTGTTGATTCTAAAGTAACTATTCACACTGATCATGCTGCTATTAAATATCTCATGGAAAAGAAAGATGCTAAACCTAGACTTATTAGATGGGTTCTCTTGCTACAAGAATTTGACTTACATATTGTTGATAGAAAGGGAGATGAGAACCCTGTTGCAGACAACTTGTCTAGGTTAGAAAATGTGCTTGATGACCCATTACCTATTGATGATAGCTTTCCTGATGAGCAATTTAATGTCATAAATGCTTCTCATACTGCTCCATGGTATGCTGATTATGCTAATTACATTGTTGCTAAGTTTATACCAACTAGTTTCACATACCAGCAAAAGAAAAAGTTCTTCTATGATTTGAGGCATTAATTTTGGGATGACCCACCTCTTTATAAAGAAGGAGTAGATGGTGTTATTAGACGTTGTGTACCTGAGCATGAACATGAACAGATCCTACGCAAGTGTCACTCCGAAGATTATGGAGGACGCCATGCTGGAGATAGAACTGCACATAAGGTATTGCAATCTAGTTTTTATTGGCCTACTCTCTTCAAGGATGCCCGTAAGTTTTTCTTATCTTGTGATGAATGTCAAAGAATTGGTAATATTAGTAGACGTCAAGAAATGCCTATGAATTATTCACTCGTAATCGAACCATTTGATGTTTGTGGCTTTGACTATATTGGACCCTTTCCTTCCTATAACGGATATACACATATTTTAGTTGTTGTTGATTACGTTACTAAGTGGGTAGAAGCTATTCCAACTAGTAGTGCTGATCATAACACTTCTATTAAAATGCTTAAAGAAGTTAATTTTTCCAAGATTTGGAGTCCCTAGATATTTAATGACTGATGGTGGTTCACATTTTATTCATGGTGCTTTCCGTAAAATGCTTGCTAAATATGGTGTTAACCATAGAATTGCATCTCCTTATCATCCTCAGTCTAGTGGTCAAGTAGAATTGAGTAATAGAGAAGTCAAATTAATTTTGCAAAAGACTGTTAATAGATCTAGAAAAAATTGGTCCAAGAAACTTGATGATGCATTATGGGCCTATAGAACTGCATATAAAAATCCTATGGGTATGTCTCCGTATAAAATGGTTTATGGAAAACCATGTCACCTACCTGTCGAACTAGAACACAAGGCATATTGGGCCATTAAAGAACTCAATTATGATTTTAAACTTGCCGGTGAGAAGAGGCTATTTGATATTAGCTCACTTGATGAATGGAGAACCCAAGCCTATGAAAATGCCAAGTTGTTTAAAGAAAAAGTTAAAAGATGGCATGACAAAAGAATACAAAAGTGTGAGTTTAATGTAGGTGATTATGTATTGCTATACAACTCTCATTTAAGATTTTTTGCAGGAAAACTTCTCTCTAAGTGGGAAGGTCCTTACGTTATTGAGGTCTATCGTTCTGGTGCCATAAAAATCAACAACTTCGAAGGCACAAATCCGAAGGTGGTGAACGGTCAAAGAATCAAACATTATATCTCAGGTAATCCCATAAATGTTGAAACCAATATTATTGAAACTGTAACCCCGGAGGAATACATAAGGGACACTTTCTGGAACGTTTCAGACTCCGAAAAGGAATAGGTATGAGCTACGGTAAGTAAACCGACTCCAAAACAGTTTTTAAGGAAATATTTCTCCTTTTTGGAATATTTAGAAAAATAGAAAAATAAGAAGCAGTCCAGGAAGTACATGAGGCCTCCACGAGGGTGGAGGGCGCGCCCTACCCTACTGGGCGCGCCCCCTACCTCGTGGGCACCTCATGCGCTTTTCGGACTCCGTTTTCTTACACGACACGTATTTTGGTCGGTAAAAATTCATTATATAATCTCCCGGGGGTTTTGACTCCCGTATCACGCAAAATCTCATGTCTTTGTTTCGAGCTGTTTTCTGTCAGGGTTGTCAAGGCTAGGCACTATGTCGTCTCCCTCCTCCTCCAACCATGAGGGCAACGATGCTTGGCTAATGAAGATAGAGCTGCAGAGAGAAGAACACATGGAGATCAACAAGGATGAAGGGATCAAGACAGCCATGGAGGACCAAGTTCCGGCAACAGAAGACACTCTTCAACTTGATCACAATCTTCTACCCCCAATAGAAATCGAAGCTTTCAAGATGATTGAGTTAGCCCGTATACAAAATAAGTATCTCACACGTGAAAATATTTTGTTGAAGGAGCATATCATCGCACTCAAGGGCATTATCCGCAAGTTAGAAGACCTCCTACGCCCGATGTGCGACTATCCATCATCAACAACTCCACCTTCTTCACCAACAAAGAAGAATTGAGTATCTGGTATGGGCACTCTCCTTGGTAACTGCCAAGCTTGCGGGAATGCCCCGGTATCGTATCACCATCACTTTTATCTTTACCGTTTTTCTTAGTTTGATCCTTTTGGTAATATCTTCATCTAGTAGAATAAAAGTTCTTAGTATGATCGAGTTGTGAGTTTTGCTTTATAATCCTTTTATGTAATCGAGTCTGTGAGCTATATAATAAAGATTAGTGTTGAGTCAAGGGCTTGATTATTTTGCCATGATCCTAAGTGAATAAAAGAAAAGAGAAAGAAATAAAAAGAAACAAAGAGATCATGTGAGTCTTATGGAGAGTAATGAGCTCACATAGAAAAAGTATGATGAATAAAAGTTGTTGAGGGTTGACAAACATAGTTTTTGTCATCGTTGCAATTAATAGGAAGTAATAAAGAAAGTGAGGTCTTCACATATAGATATACTATCTTGGACATCTTTTATGATCATGAGCACTCATTAAAATATGACATGCTAAAAGAGTTGACGTTGGACAAGGAAGACAACATAATGGGTTATGTTTCCTTACATCTGAGATAAATCATATTGTCATGGATCATCCAACATGGTTGAGATTGCCTTTCTCCCTCATGCTAGCCAAATTCATCGCACCAAGTAGAGATACTACTTGTGCTTCCAAATACCCTTAAACCAGTTTTGCCATGAGAGTCCACTATACCTACCTATGGATTGAGTAAGATCCTCCAAGTAAGTTGTCATCGGTGCAAGCAATAAAAATTGCTCTCTAAATATGTATGACTTATTAGTGTGGGGGAAATAAGCTTTATACGATCGTGTGATATGGAAGAAATAAAAGCGACAGACGGCATAATAAAGTTCCATATCACAAGTGGCAATATAAAGTGACGTTCTTTCGCATTAAGATTTTGTGCATCCAACCATAAAAGCGCATGACAACCTCTGCTTCCCTCTGCGAAGGGCTTATCTTTTACTTTTATCTCCTACATTGCATAAGAGTCATGGTGATCTTCACCCTTCCTTTTTACATTTTATCCTTTGGTAAGCACGGTATGTTGGAAAGATCCTGGTATATATGGCTAATTGGATGTGAGTTTTCATGAACTATTATTGTTGACATTACCCTCGAGGTAAAACGTTGGGAGGCAAAACTATAAGCCCCTATCTTTCTCTGTGTCCGATTAAAACTCCATACCCATAAGTATTGCATGAGTGTCAGCAACTGTGAAAGACTATATGATGGTTGAGTTTGTGGACTTGCTGAAAAGCTCTTATACATTAACTCTTTCCTATGTTATGATAAATTGCAATTGCTCCAATGACTGAGATTATAGATTGTTAGTTTTCAATGAAGTTTACTATTCATACTTGAGATTGTGATTGAATTATTACTCTAGCATAAGAAATCATATGGCAAGAATTTTATAAGTTGCTGTTCTAAGAATGATCATGATGCCCTCATGTCTGTATTTTATTTTTATCGACACCTCTATCTCTAAACATGTGGACATATTTTTCGATTTCGGCTTTTCACTTGAGGACAAGCGAGGTCTAAGCTTGGGGGAGTTGATACGTCCATTTTGCATCATGCTTTTATATCGATATTTATTGCATTATGGGCTGTTATTACACATTATGTCACAGTATTTATGCCTATTCTCTCTTATTTTACAAGGTTTACATAAAGAGGGAGAATGTCGGCAGCGGGGATTCTGGGCTGGAAAAGGAGCAAATATTAGAGACCTATTCTGCACAGCTCCAAAAGTCCTGAAACTTCACGGAAGAAGTTTTCCAAATATATAAAAAATACTCAGCGGAAGAGATTCACCAGGGGGGCACACCCTGCCCACGAGGGTGGGGGCGCGCCCTACCCCCCCGGGCACACCCCCCTACCTTGTGCCCCCCTGGTGTCCCTCCGGTGGCCATCTTCTGCTATATGAAGTCTTTCGATGGGAAAAAATAACAAGCCATCTTCTCGGAGGAAACTCCGCCACCACGAGGCAGAACCTTGGCGGAAGCAATCTAGGGCTCTGGCGAAGCTGTTCTGCCGGGGAAACTTCCCTCCCGGAGGGGGAAATCATTGCCATCGTCATCACCAACGCTCCTCTCATCAGGAGAGGGCAATCTCCATCAACATCTTCATCAGCACCATCTGCTCTCAAAACCCTAGTTCATCTCTTGTATCCAATTCTTGTCTCCAAGTCAGGGATTGGTGCTAGTAGGTTGCTAGTAGTGTTAATTACTCCTTGTAGTTGATGCTAGTTGGTTTAATTGGTGGAAGATCATATGTTCAGATCCTATATGCATATTAATACCCCTCTGATTATGAACATGTTTATGCTTTGTGAGTAGTTACTTTTGTTCCTGAGGACATGGGAGAAGTCTTGCTATTAGTAGTTATGTGAATTTGGTATTCGTTCGATATTTTGATGAGATGTATGTTGTCTCCCCTCTAGTGGTGTTATGTGAACGTCGACTACATGACACTTCACCATTATTTGGTCCTAGAGGAAGGCATTGGGAAGTAATAAGTAGATGATGGGTTGCTAGAGTGACAGACGCTTAAACCCTAGTTTATGCGTTGCTTCGGAAGGGGCTGATTTGGATCCATATGTTTCATGCTATGGTTAGGTTTACCTTAATACTTTTGTTGTAGTTGCGGATGCTTGCAATAGAGGTTAATCATAATTGGGATGCTTGTCCAAGTAAGGGTAGTACCCAAGCACCGGTCCACCCACATACCAACTTATCAAAGTACCGAACGCAAATCATATGAACGTGACGAAAACTAGCTTGAAGATATTCCCATGTGTCCTCGGGAGCGCTTTTCTCTATATAAGAGTTTGTCCAGGCTTGTCCTTGCTACAAAAAGGATTGGGCCACCTTGCTGCACTTTATTTACTTTTGTTACTTGTTGCTCGTTACAAACTATCCTATCCCAAAACTATCTGTTACCACTTATTTCAGTACTTGCAGAGAATACCTTGCTGGAAACCGCTTGTCATTTCCTTCTGCTCCTCGTTGGGTTCGACACTCTTACTTATCGAAAGGACTAGGATAGATCCCCTATACTTGTGGGTCATCACTAGTGCTCCCGGATCCTCCTCCCGTCCCTGCAGCCTAGAAAAAGGCGACTGGGAGAAGTGCTCCGTATCCCACAATCAGCTAGAGAAGCTGCAAAAACAGGGATTTCTTCCTCCTGCGGATTTGGTCCCCGTTTGGGCAGGGCTGGCCTCCTTCAATGGCGAGACCCAGGCGGAGGATTTCCCTAATCCATCCAAGGGGGAATGAGTGTGTTTTGTCCCCTATCTGCTAAGAGGCATCGGGTTTCCAATTCATCTGTTCCTCCGAGGTCTTCTAGAGTATTATGGCCTCCAACTGCACGACTTCACTCCAGCCTCCATCCTGCACATCGCGGGTTATGTCACTTTATGCGAGTTGTTTCTAGGTTGCGAGGCCCACTTTCGATTGTGGAGAAAGCTATTCTGCCTCGTCCCTCATAACCACGAGGGATCAATATTTGAAGTGGGCGGAGCCGAAATATGGGGCATCACCGATACCGGATACCTGTCCGGTACACCAAGGAAGGAATCCGGAGAATGGCCTTCTGAATGGTTTTATATTGAGGACGTTGCACTTCCCAGCCGAGTTCGGAAGGGTCTTCCCGAGTTCGCAAGCGTTCCGTTGAAGAAACGCCACAGCTAGCGCCCTCGGAGTCTTTTGGAGGATGATAGTGCGGAAGTTCGTCAACTCATGGACAAGATAAGGACGCTCGCCCAGTCCGGATTAACAATAGTCAAGGTAATGGCGACCTCCATAGTACGAGGGGTTTAGCCACTCCAATACAGAGGGATTCTAATGTGGCATTACAATGGGGAGGATGACGCCTCCCGCTGTAGTCGGAAGGGTCCGGACAGCCCCGCCGCTTTGGCCAAAATACTGGCTGAACTATTCAAGGGGGAGGAAGATGAGTTCCTTCACATTAAGCGCAGAGACAGGTATTCGATGTATGATCCTCCTAGCTGGGTAAGTCCCCAGTCCTCCACTTTACTCACTCCGTTCCTCAAGTAATCTTTAGTGAGTATTTAACCCGCTCACTTATGACAGCAATGGTGCAAGGTCTCCAAGGGGCTTCATAGCCCCGCCCCTCAGCCAGAGGACCACAATCGGGAGCTTGACCCCAGATTCGAAGAGGAGCCGTATATATCCGTGGTGCTCGAGGGCGGGGTGTTCTATCAGGCGAGCTATGATGGCACGGAAGTGGCCATCATCGCCGATTATCCCGGTCTACTTCCTGCCTCACACGTAAGTAATCAGGAGACCCCCTCAAGAGAGTTTCCTCATTCCGCCTCACCCAGCGCACTGTCTCGTGCTCCAAAGGGGAGGCATTCAACGCGCCATGCTACTTCAGGGGCGACCCCGAAGAGAGCGACTCCCGCACCGGGCAAGCCTTCGAAAAGGAAGGCAAACGAAGACACGACCAAACCTTCATCAAAGAGGTGCGGATTCGTAAATATGTTCTTTAGCAGTCGCATTCAACTATGACTTTTATGTTTTGTCCTATATCAGGAAAAGAGTTCACCGGACTATAGCCGGGGGTCCGACCAGTCATACCCCCAACAACCGGGGTTCGGACCCTGTCTGAGAGACGGGGGGGCGATACGGGAGTGGTGTCGAACAGTCCTTCAGCCGGGGGTTCCAAAAATATGTCTGGTACCAATTCCGAAGTGGAGAGCGCCATGAACCATCGGCGCTGGAGGGCCATTTTACGAGACACGAAGTTCTCGAAAGAGGCGTTCAATGCCTTCAGCTCGGCTGACGCCTACATCCGAGCTCCTCGAGATGGGCTTAACAGAGCCACAGAGCGGCATTTGAAGGATGTGCAAATAAGTTTGCCTTGTCCGAATATGATAACCATATATTAGTATCCCCCGATACTTGAAGCAGTTGGTACAACTAATTTAAGGATCGTTGTATAAGCAGGTTCTCATGGAGAAGAACGACCTGCTAGCCCAAGAGCTAGAAAAGTGTCAGACACAGCTGAGTGCTGTTACCGCTAAACTGCTAGAGTCCAAGAAGGCATTTGTTGGTGTCAAAACCGGCGGATCTCGGGTAGGGGGTCCCGAACTGTGCATCTAGGCCGGATGGTAACAGGAGGCAAGGGACACGAAGTTTTACCCAGGTTCGGGCCCTCTTGATGGAGGTAAAACCCTACGTCCTACTTGATTAATATTGATGATATGGGTAGTACAAGAGTAGATCTACCACGAGACTAGAGAGGCTAAACCCTAGAAGCTAGCCTATGGTATGATTGTTGTTGTTTATGTTGTTCTACAGACTAAAACCCTCCGGTTTATATAGACACCGGATAGGGTTAGGGTTACATAGAGTCGGTTACAATGGTAGGAGATCTACATATCCGTATCGGCAAGCTTGCCTTCCACGCCAAGGAAAGTCCCTCCCGGACACGGGACGAAGTCTTCAATCTTGTATCTTCATAGTCTAGGAGTTCGGCTGAAGGTATAGTCCGTCTATTCGAACACCCCCTAATCCAGGACTCCCTCAGTAGCCCCCGAACCAGGCTTCAATGACGATGAGTCCGAAGCGCATGTTGTCTTCGGCATTGCAAGGAGGGTTCCCCTCCAAATTCCATGTACTTGTTGAATAAAGTCCGGTTTCTTGTAAATGTTGCGCTCCTTGGCTTCTACGCCCAATAATGGCTGTCTCCCACGTGTCAAATGAATATGAAAGTCTGAGTGTTTTTACATCCACACCCCTAGCCGCGTAAATGAGCCGCCCATTTAAGGGGACGAGGATTTAGATCCAAACCACACCTTCTCCCATTCGCGAGTGTTCATCAGAGCGCATCCGACAAAGGTCCATCCACTATGGCCAGCCATCGCAACTCCTCCCTTCGCCCTTCCATCCCTAAGCCTGGATGTTGGGAGAGATGCTCCATCCCGCATAGTGAGCTAGTGACGCTCCAGACCAAGGGATTTCTTCCCCGGCCTATATGGTCCCGGTTCGAGCCGGTCTTGCCGTTTATAATGGTGGAGAGCAAGCGGAGAGTGCCCCTAATCCCTCCAAAGGAGAGCGGGTATGCCTTGTCCCTTATTTAATAAGAGGGCTCAGATTTCCAATCCATCCGTTTCCCTGGGGGCTCCTGGAGTTCTATGGCCTCCAGCTACACAATCTTACGCCTGCCCCCGTATTGCATATCGCGGGCTTCATAGCCCTCTGCGAGCTGTTTTTGGGTGTTGAGGCTCATTTCAGGCTGTGGAAAGAGCTATTCTGCCTTGTGCCCCATTCTCGGAAGGGGTCAATGTATCAAGTGGGCGGAGCCGAAGTATGGCGCATCGCCGGGACCGGATATCTGTCCGGAACCCCAAAGAAGGCGTCCGAGGACTGGCCTTTGGAATGGTTTTACATAGAGGACGTCCCGCTGCCGGATCCTGTCCGGATCGGCCTCCCCGAGTTTACAGTGCACCACTAAAGAAGCGCCTAAGTTAGCGTCCACGAAGCCCTCAGAGGGAAAGTGACAAGGATGTTATTTACCTGATGGTCCGGATAAGATTGTTAGCTCATTCCGGACTGACCATGATCGGGGTCATGGACGCATGCATCATGCGAGGGGTGCAGCCGCTACAGTATAGAGGCCACCCCATGTGGGACTTCAACGAGGAGGAAGACACCACCCGCTACGGCCGTAAGGGGCCGGATTCAGCTGCGGCTCTAATAAAGACCTTGTCCGCTTTGTACAAGGGAGAAGAGGAGGATTTTCTCCGCCTCGACCCAAAGGGTGGATTTTCCATGTACAATCCTCCAAGCTGGGTGAGTGGTCACATCTTGCCCATCCGTTTTATATCCGCATTGTTAAATATTCAATCTAGTGATTTCAACGCAGGAACTGCGCCAGGCTGTTAAAGAAATAAGCAGCCCTCCTCCACAACCCGAGGACCCAGGACGGTGCCTCCACCCGGCCTCTCAAGAGGATCCGGACTTATCTGTGGAGCTGATTGATGGAGTGTTCCATCAATTGAGCAAGGACAACGCTTTGGTGGCCATTACGGCGGATTACCCAGGGCTAATCCCGGCCTCCCAGAAACGAGAGGCCGAACCTGCGGCGACAAGCCAACGAGAGGCCGTAGGGCCCCGTGGGCAGAAAAGAGGTGTAGTCCGGACCGAGGCACCAGCACAAAGGTATGGCGCGCCCCCTTATCCCAGGTGTTATACCTTCGAGCATATTAACACGTGTGCTCTCTTCAGGACAAAGAGACCTCGCCGAACAATATTCGGAGAGACTTCCAATCGCGCCTCCACCAGCCAGGCTCCAAAGCCTGGTCCGGAAGCGGTGCCGAACACAAGGCACGCACCGGAACGCTCCTCCGATGGAGGATGTGGACAGGTTGTCTGCCACCAACTCTGAGGTGGAGAGTGCCATGAACCACAGGCGTCGCTGGACAATTCTTCACGATGCTTGTTTCTCCCAAGAGGCGTTAGATACCTTCAAGTCGGGAGATGTGTACCTCTGTGCCGCTCAAAATGGTCTAGCCAGAGCCACGGAGCAATATGTAAAAGACATACGGGTAAGAAAATTTTGGTAATTATATATATATACCAGTAGCCCCCGAGACTAGAAACAGTTAGAATAACTGATTTAAGGATCATTTGTTATGCAGGTTCTTACAGAAAAGATTTCCCTACTGTCCCAGGAGCTGGAAGAGTGCAAAGCCCAACTTGAGGCCGCACTAGCCGTGGCAGGGGAGCCCAAGGAGACCCCCTCTGGTAATATACACTTCGAAAGATAAGCATTTTACGAAGCACGGCATGGGTGCGAATCCGACAAATGAATTTGCAGATGACGCCGGATTGAATCCGGAAAGGCAACACCTCCTACGCCAGCTGAAGGCTGGTGAGAAGGTGCTAACTAAGGTGAGGCGGGAGAAGAACGATCTCCAAGACGCCAACACCAAGCTGGGCGTTGAACTGAAGGATGTTTGTGCCCAGCTGTTGGACTCTGTTAAGGAGAATCAGCGGCTTCGGCGCGGCATATTTAGTAAGTTCTTGAACGAACCTTTGAAAAAAGTTCGGCAGGGAAGTCGACTAACAGAGTAATGCCTGTAGGTGTGCTAACAGGTTGTCCTGCAGAGGAGATGCCCGGTTCTATAAGTGACCTTCTTCCCGAGCTCTCGCAACTGCTCGAACGAGTTCGGCAGGCGATGCGAGGCGTCGCCCAGGCCTTGTGGCCATCCATCTCTATGCTCGAAGGTCTTGGAGAGCTTGCGGAGAAGCTAAAGGGAGCACGGCGACGCTTCCGATTGTGGAAGATATCGGCCTACCATCAAGGCGCTAGGGAGGCCTGGGCCATGGTGAAGACGCGGTACACAAAGGCTGACCCCAACCACATGGCCGAGGTCAGTCATGTGGGGCCGATGGGAAGGATATCCCTATAAGCTTAGTATACGACCAAGTAGAATTGGCCACAAAGTATTCCCAGCAGGACTATAAATTAGACAACTGTTAGATGGTATTGAAGAAGAATACAATCAATCAGAATAACTATGTAATTTAATTGACATTTATAATGCCTTCTAGCCGGATTGTAGATCGTTTGTCATGGCCGACCTTTTCGCTTCGGCCTCGAGACCTGACGGTTCGGCGTGTGTCCGAATTCCCATGCGGTTATATAAAAATCGGGGAATGCAGGGAGAACAGGCGTAGGGGTCATTAGTGCGTGAACAGACAAGTGCCCGACTAGTTATGTTATATTACATGGTTAGTAAGAAACATCTTCCAGGGAGAATACTTCCGTTAGGGGTTCCTTTCCCTGGGAGGCATGCCCTAAAGTGCATGCCATTCTGTGAAGAAGACGCAGGAAAAAGCATCTGGGGGCACATAAATAAATAAGTGGAAAGATCATCTTTAGTTCACCGACCGAATACTCCCTTAAGAACACTAGCTTTCGGCTTCACCCAGTCTGAGGTACACATCCGGCTGACCCGGCAGTAACAATCGCAGAGGTCCTCCCTTTACCACCTAGCAGAACAATCAGGAATGTAGGGGTAAGCACAGGAGCCAGGCAACCCAGCTTGGCCAAAACTTAAGTCATATCGATGCATATAATGGTGAAACAAAAGGTACATGCGGAAGTGTAACACATGTGTTGGGCATGAAGTCCGTATAAATAAGCTTCTGTTAAAAGAAGCCCCTGGGTTTAATGAGTGCGAATAGCACGTCCTTGGATGAGCCTTTAAAGGCTATAAGAGAAAGGAAGGGGAGAATGAGAGAAATGTAAGACTGACAGTATATAAAAAATGGGCAGAGGAAGGAGATGAACACAGAGTCCAGTGCTAGGCATAGAATCTTTGGAGACGGGCTGCGTTCCATGGGTTCGGCTCGAGTCGGTTATCCGATGCATCTCACAGGAGGTACGCTCCACCAATCAGGACTTGGTCAATTATGAAGGGACCTTCCCACTTGGGCTTGAGTTTGTCCTTTTTCTTGTCCGGCAGGCGTAGAACTAATTCGCCAACGTTGTAATTTTTGGCCCGTACTTCTCTGCTTTGGTATCTTCGAGCCTACTGTTGATAGAATGCGGAACGGGCTTTTGCCATGTTGCGCTCCTCCTCCAATGCGTCCAAACTGTCCTACCGATCGAGCTCGGCTTCCCTTTCTTCATACATGCGCACTCGAGGTGAGTCATGAATTATGTCGCAAGGCAAAACTGCCTCTTCGCCGTACACCATAAAGAATGGTGTGTATCCGGTGGTGCGATTCGGCGTGGTCCGCAGCCCCCAGAGTACGGAGTCGAGCTCCTCTACCCAGTGCGTGTTAGATTCCTTGAGGGACCGCACTAATCTGGGTTTGATGCCGCTCATGATAAGACCATTTGCATGTTCGACCTGGCCGTTAGTTTGTGGGTGATAGACGGAAGCATAGTCGAGCTTGATGCCCATGTTTTTGCACCCGAGTTTTACCTCGTCGGCCGTAATGTTCGTGCCGTTATCAGTGATGATGCTGTGGGGGGGCGCCGTAACGGTGTACAACCCCGGACATGAAGTCTATCACAGGTCCGGATTCAGCCGTCTTAACAGGCTTGGCTTCTATCCGTTTGGTGAACTTATCCACCATGACCAGTAAGTATTTTTGCTTGTGGGTTCCGCCTTTAAGGGGTCCAACCATGTCAAGCCCCCAGACCGCGAAGGGCCAAGTGATGGGGATAGTTTGGAGGGCGGTGGGTGGCATAAGGCTTTGGTTTGCGAAGAGTTGGCAACAGACGCATCATTGGAATAGTCCTGGGCGTCTGCTCGGGCCATTGTCCAATAAAAGCATGTACGAAAGGCCTTGCTTACAAGGGACCGAGCTGCAGCGTGATGACCGCCGAGTCCGGCATGAATTTCAGCCAGGAGGTTCCGCCCTTCCTCTTTGGAGATGCACCTTTGAAGGACTCTGGTAGTGCTTTTCTTATAAAGCTCTCCCTCGTGGACCTTGTAGGCTTTGGATCGCCCCACTATGCAGCGTGCCTCATTTTGGTCCTTGGGGAGTTCCTGCCTAGTAAGGTATGCGAGGAATGGTTGTATCCACGGGGCGATGACGGCCATTATTACGTGGGCTGAAGGTGTTATTTCATTGGCAGAGCCTCCAATTGTGTCAGAATGTTCGGTGTCGGGCAGTGCGGTTAGGTCCGGGCTGTTTTTGTTCAGCTCCCCTTCCCATACTACGGATGGCTTGAACAGCCTTTCTAAGAAGATGTTGGGGGGGACTACATCGCGTTTTGCGCCGATGCGTGCCAGGACATCTGCTGCCTGATTATTTTCCCGGGCTACATGGTGGAATTCAAGCCCTTCGAACCGCGCTGACATTTTTAGGATGGCGTTGCGGTAAGCTACCATTTTTGGATCCTTGGCATCGAAGTCTCCATTTGGGATATTGTGAGGTTCGAATCCCCGCGCACCTCTAGGCGTTGAATGCCCATGGATACTGCCATCCGGAGACCATGTAGAAGGGCCTCATATTCGGCTGCGTTGTTGGAGTCCGTGTACATAATCCGGAGTACGTATTGAACTGTGTCTCCTGTGGGGGACCTCAAAACGACGCCAACCCCTAGTCCGACCAACATCTTGGAGCCGTTGAAATGCATGATCCAACTTGAATATGTGTCGTACTCTTTAGGGAGTTCGGCCTTCGTCCATTCTGCGATGAAGTCGGCCAAGACTTGCGACTTGATGGCTCGCCGTGGCTTATAAGTTATGTCGAACGGGAGGAGCTCAATGGCCCATTTTGCAATCCGGCCCGTTGCCTCATGGTTGTTTATAATATCGTTAAGTGGTACTTCCGAGGCTACTGTTATTGAACACTCTTGAAAGTAGCGTTGTAGCTTCCGGGATGCCATGAATACCGCGTACGCAATCTTTTGATAATGCGGGTACCGTGATTTGCAGGGAGTGAGGACAGTGGACACATAATAGACCAGCTTTTGAAGGGGGAATTTGTGTCCGTCCGTTTCTCGTTCGACGACGAGCACTGCGCTTACAACCTGATGTGTTGCTCCAATGTATAATAGCATTCGTTCGCCAATGTTTGGCGCGGCCAGGACTAGGTTTGTTGCCAGTATGGCTTTGATTTCGTCGAGTCCGGCCATTGCTGCATCCATCCATTCGAAGTGTTCGGTGTGCTGAAGGAGGCGGTAAAGGGGTAGGGCCTTTTCTCCCAAGCGGGAGATAAAGCAGCTTAGAGCCGCCACGCATCCGGTTAATTTTTCTATTTGTTTGAGGTCCTTTGGGATATCCAATTGTGACAGAGCTCGGATCTTGGCTGGATTTGCTTCAATTCCTCTACCGGATACAATGAAGCCCAAGAGCTTTCCGGCTGGGACGCCGAAAATGCATTTTTCTGGGTTGAGCTTGATGTCTTATGTTCAGAGGTTATCGAATGTAAGCCTCAAGTCGTCTACTAGAGATTCAACATGTCTTGTTTTGACGACCACATCATCTACATATGCCTCCACTGTTTTGTCGATCTGGTTTGCCAGACATGTCTGAATCATGCGCTGATATGTTGCACCGGCGTTTTTGAGCCCGAAGGGCATTGTGTTGAAGCAGAATAGGCCATATGGTGTGATAAATGCCGTTGCGGCTTGGTCTGATTCTGCCATCTTGATTTGACGGTAGCCGGATTATGCGTCGAGGAAACACAAGGAGTCGTGTCCTGCGGTAGCATCGATAATTTGATCGATGCGGGGGAGGGGGAAGGGATCTTTGGGCAAGCCTTGTTAAGGTCTTTAAAATCAACGCACAGGCGCCAGGATTTGTCCTTCTTTGGTACCATCACCAGGTTTGCTAGCCAGCCTGGATGTTATATATCTCTGATGAATCCGGCCTCCAATAGCTTTGCTAGCTCCTCTCCCATGGCCTGTCTCTTAGGTTCGGAAAAACGCCGAAGAGCTTGCTTGACAGGTTTGAATTCTTTTAGGATATTTAAGCTGTGCTCGGCCAGCCCACGTGGGATTCCTGGCATGTCTGAAGGGTGCCAGGCGAAAATGTCCCAGTTCTCTCGTAGGAACTCTCGCATTGCGGCATCTACATCAGGGTTTAAATGTGCCCCGATGGAAGCTGTTTTATTGGGGTCTGTTGGATGGACCTGGAATTTGACTATTTCGTCTGCCGATTTAAAGGAGGTGGACTTGGATCATTTGTCGAGTACCATGTCGTCTCTATTCACCATGGAGTGCAGCGCAGTCAGTTCCTCAGCCGCTAGGGCTTCGGAAAGTGCCTCAAGGGCCAGTGCAGCTGTCTTGTTTTCGGCGCGGAGTGCTATGTCAGGGTCACTAGCGAGAGTGATGATCCCGTTGGGCCCGGGCATCTTGAGCTTCATGTACCCGTAATGGGGTATTGCTTGGAAGATTGTAAACGCTTCCCGCCCTAGCAGAGCGTGATAACCGCTGCTGAACGAAGCCATATGGAACGTGACCTCTTCGGACCTGTAATTATCCAGCGTGCCGAACACCACATCTAGTGTGATTTTTCCTATACAGCGCGCTTCCCGGCTGGGGATTATTCCTCTAAAGGTTGTGCTGCTTCGCTCAATGCAGTTCCAGTCTATTTCCATTTTTTGAAGGGTTTCCTCGTAAATGAGGTTCAATCCACTGCCGCCGTCCATGAGTACCTTGGTAAGACGAAAGTCATCCACTATTGGACTGAGGACCAATGCAGCTGGTACTCGGGCTGTTCGGAATTTAGGTTCATTACTAGCGTTAAAGGTAATAGCCGTGTCACTCCATGGGTTTATTGCTGCCACTTGGTAGATTTCGGCAAGGCTGTGGAGTGTCCTTTTTCGCATGTTATTTGATGCGAAAGTCTCCAAGACTGTTAATACCGTATTGGTGTCTCTGGGGTGGCTTTCTGTGGCCTCCAGAATTAGGAGATCTTCGCCAATTTTGGCCACCTGCCGGAGTATCCAACATGCTCTAAGGCTGTGAGTTGGTGTGGCGTCCTCTATACTGTGAATTTTACAGGGTCCATTAAGCCATCCTTCCAATACGGTTCCATGCCCTTTAGAGGGTTTTTTATTTTTGGTGTTTGACCCGGGTGTCTGGCGATGATGCACCCTTTTATTTCGGACTGGGTTTACATTCAGGGCCAGATTGTCCCAAAATTTTATTTCGGTTTTCCAGGCGCTTTCCATCGCACAGTACTTTCGTACTATGGACGCCAAGTCAGCAAAGCGTGTAATATCACGGCGACTTATGGCGTTGAGGATTCCCTTGTCCGTGCAATTATTGCAGAAGAATGGAATTGCGTCTTCCTCGCGGCAGTCCTTTATCCTGTTCATACCAGGAGGAATCTGGCCCAGTAATGATGTACTATTTCTTCGGGCTCTTGCCTAATTTGGGATAAATTGCTAATGTTCGGGTGGGTGGGTGGAATTAAAAACGAAGCCTCACCCCATCTGAGGCTCAGAGGCCGAGGAATTTCCGAACTCGAAAATTTGGATTCCTGGATGTTGTCCAATGAATCCAGTCCGTCGCCTGACTCTAAGTTCAGGTCTTGAGTGATATCCTCCCCTCCGTGGGTATCCGGCTTGGAGGGATCGGGAATCCGGACGTAGCTAGTCCTTAAGATCGACGAGGGGTCGCCGCACTGTCCCTCTACCACGACAATGTGATGGGTGACTTGGGGAGAGTTAATCTCTCCCAGATCGGGCTTGGGCCCAATCTGGTCGTAATTCGTAGCGACTCCCAGGGCGGCGATGCGATCCAAGAGCTCGTTTATGGAGGAGAGCTCCATTGGATCTAACTGCTCGGCGAGTTCCGAGCTGACATGAAGATTGTTTTCGATGGCTTGATAGGTCATCGTCGGCGCAGAAGCCGAACAGGCGGTCGTAAGAAAACCTCCTAGCCGGAGGGTTTGGCCGACAGCCAAAGCTCCCTTAGCAACGGTGCCGTCTTTAAAGATGGGGTGAGGCATCCTTCCTGATGGCGATGACACAGAGGAACTCTCAATGAAAGCACCAATGTCGGTGTCAAAACCGGCGGATCTCGGGTAGGGGGTCCCGAACTGTGCGTCTAGGCCGGATGGTAACAGGAGGCAAGGGACACGAAGTTTTACCCAGGTTCGGGCCCTCTTGATGGAGGTAAAACCCTACGTCCTGCTTGATTAATATTGATGATATGGGTAGTACAAGAGTAGATCTACCACGAGATCAGAGAGGCTAAACCCTAGAAGCTAGCCTATGGTATGATTGTTGTTGTTTATGTCGTTCTACGGACTAAAACCCTCCGGTTTATATAGACACCGGATAGGGTTAGGGTTACATAGAGTCGGTTACAATGGTAGGAGATCTACATATCTGTATCGCCAAGCTTGCCTTCCACGCCAAGGAAAGTCCCTCCCGGACACGGGACGAAGTCTTCAATCTTGTATCTTCATAGTCCAGGAGTCTGGCTGAAGGTATAGTCCGGCTTTCCAAACACCCCCTAATCCAGGACTCCCTCAGCATTGTCTGGTGATATTTCCCTCCATCGAGAAACAATATGTATATGCCAGTTGTCCTAACACTATTGCTTATCTCCAAACAGGATCGTCCGATCAACTGGAGGAGAAGCTGAAGACCGCTCAAGCGGGAGAAAAAGCGGCCAAAAGGCTACACACCGCAGGCGAGCCTGTGCTTACCCGAGTCAGAGGGGAGAAAAACAAGCTCCAAGATTCCAGCACCCAGCTGGGCGAAGAGCTAAAAGATGTGCGGGCCCAGCTGGCTGATTCTGTAAAGGAAAGTAAGAGGCTGCGAGGCGACATATTCAGTATGTGGCCGAACTTACCTTATTTTGATTGTGCGATGCAAAGGGTCTGATAGAGGTATGTTTGTAGGTATGCTGACGGGCCGTCCCGAAGAGGAGGTGCCCGAATGGATGGGCGGTCTACTGCAAGGGCTGTCTCAAATGCACAAGCAAGCTCGACTGGCAATGCGGAGCGTTGCCAATGCCTTGTGGGCTCCCGTCTCCCCTCCAGGAAGTATGGAGGAGCTCGTAGAGCTATTCAAGGGAGCGCATCGGCGTTTCTGATTATGGAAAATATCGGCCGGCCGGGAAGGTGCACGGGAGGCCTGGATTATGGTGAAAACACGGTATACCAAGCTTGATCTGAATCGCATGGCCCGGGTCGGACCTCTAGGGTCAGACGGGAAGGAGGTTCCCGTTAGTTTGGTATATGACCAAGTAGAAGTAGCTTCCAAGTATTCCCAATAGGATTGTAAATTAGACTGTCTGCTGGACGGCATAGAACATGAAATTTTTGAGTCTTAAGTGACTATGTACTTTCCTAGATATATTCAACTCTAGCTGGATTGTAAAATGATTATCATGGCAGACCTTTTCTCTTTTGCCTCTCGACCCGAAGGTGCGGAGTGCATCCGAATACCTGAGTGGCAAAATAAACCAAGGTATGCACGGAAACCAGGTGTAGGGGTCATAGTTGCTGGTACAAACAAGTTGTATCCAGCTAGTTATTTTATATTACATTAAGATTGTAAGAAACATCTTCTAGAGAGAATAGTTCCATCAAGGGTTCCTTACCCTGGGAGTGCATGCGTTAGCGTGCATGTCCGAACTATGATGGAAAAAGCACAGTGTATATAGCTTCTGGGGTTTCACAATGGAGTGAATGCAAAAAACATCTTTAATTCATCGACTGAATATTCCCTTAAGAACACTAGCTTTCGGCTTCACCCAGTCTGAGGTACACATCCGGATGACCCGGTAGTAACAATCGCAGAGGTGCTCCCTTTATGCCCTAGACAAAATAACGGGAACGTAGGGCATAAGCACATGAGCCAGGCAACCCAGCTTGGCCAAAACTTAAGTCATACCGATGCATATAATGGCGAAGAAAAGGTACATCTGGAAAAAAACGCATATGTGAGGAGCTTGATGCTCGAGAAATGATAATAACAAGCTTCTGTTCAAGAAGCCCCCAAGTATAATGGCCATACATATTTGAAGATGTATACGTCTGAGGTGCGTGGTCTAGCCACACAAGAGCTTTAGGGCGAAAAAATAAAAATGAAAAGAGAGAGAAAATAATGGAAACCACAGGGGGAAAGAAATGAACAAAGAGTTCGGCGCTAGGCATAGAATCTTCAGATTCTTACCATGTTCCAAGGGTTCGGCTCTAGGCGATTGTCTGATGTATCACATAGGTGATACGCTCCTCCGGTGAGAACTTCATCAATGATGAAGGGACCCTCCCACTTGGGCTTGAGTTTGTCCTTTTTCTTCTTCGGCAAGCGTAGAACAAGTTCGCCAACGTTGTAAGTCTTGGCCCGTACTTCTCTGCTTTGATATCTACGGGCCTGCTGTTGATAAAATGCAGAACGGGCTTTTGTGACGCCGCACTCTTCCTCCAGGGCATGTAGGTTGTCCTGCCGATCAAGTTCCGCCTCTCTCTCTTCGTACATGCACACTCGAGGTGAGTCATGGATAATATCGTAGGGTAACACCGCCTTCGTGCCATACACCATTAAGAAAGGAGTGTATCCAGTAGTACGGTTGGGTGTGGTTCGCAGCCCCCAGAGTACGGAGTCGAGCTCCTCAACCTAGTGCTTGTCTGATTCTCTTAGAGACCGCACTAGTCTGGGTTTAATGCCACTCAAAATAAGACCATTGGCCCTTTCGACCTGACCATTTGTTTGCGGGTGATAGACGGAGGCATAGTCGAGCTTAATGCCCAGATTAGCGCAGCAGGTTTTCAGCTCGTCGGCTGTAAATTGGAGGCGTTGTCGGTGATGATGTTGTGTGGAACACCATAGCAGTGCACAACGCCGGATAAGAATTCTATCACCGGCCCAGACTCGGCCGTTTTAACTGGTTTGGCCTCTATCCACTTAGTGAATTTATCCACCATGACCAGTAGATATTTTTTCTTATGGCTTCCTCCTTTAAGGGGTCCAACCATATCCAATCCCCAGACCGCAAAAGGCCACATGATGGGGATTGTTTGTAGGGCAGTGGGGGGCATGTGGCTCTGGTTGGCGAAAAGTTGGCATCCTACACAACGTTGGACAAGGTCCTGTGCATCTACTTGGGTCATCGGCCAATAAAACCCTGTACGGAAGGCCTTGCTAACAAGGGCTCGAGCTACGGCGTGGTGCCCAGCGAGACCGGCATGGATTTCAGCCAGGAGCTGCCGCTCCTCTTCGTCGGAGATACATCTTTGAAGGACTTCAGCAGAGCTTTTCTTGTAGAGTTCACTGTCATGAACCTTGTAGGCCTTCGAACGCCGGACAATGCAGCGGGCCTCATTCTGATCCTCAGGGAGTTCCTTTCTATTGAGGTAGGCCAAGAAGGGTTCGGTTCATGCGGCAATGACTGCCATAAAGAGAGGCGGTGTTATTTCGGTGGCCGAGCCCCCGGTGATATCGAAGTGTTCGGGATCTGAGGTTGGGTTCGGATCCGGACGGTGCTTTCGCTCTCCCCTTGCCACACCACGGATGGCTTAAAAATCCTTTCCAGAAATATGTTAGGTGGGAGGGGGTCATGTTTGGCGCCGATGCGGGCAAGGACGTCCGCCGCTTGATTACTTTCTCGGGCCACGTGATGCAACTCGAGCCCCTCAAAATGAGTCGACATTTTTAAGACGACATTATGATAAGCCGCCATCTTCGGATCTTTGACATCAAAGTCTCCATTTATTTGAGATATTGCGAGGTTTGAGTCCCCGCGCAGTTCCAGGTGTTGTATGCCCATGCAGACAACCATTCGAAGCCCATGCAATAAGGCATCGTATTCGGCTGCGTTATTGGAGTCTGTGTATAATATTTGGAGTACGTACTAGACGACGTCTTTGGTGGGGGACGTTAAAATGATGCCCGCTCCTAGCCCTGCCAACATTTTCGAGCCATCGAAATACATAATCCAGTTGGAGTATGTGTCGTACTCTTTAGGGAGTTCGGCCTCTGTCCATTCGGTGACGAAGCCAGCCAATACTCGGGATTTAATGGCTCGACGCAGTTTGTATGTTATGTCAAATGGAAGGAGGTAAATGGCCCATTTGGCAATCCGGCTGGTAGCATCGCGGTTGTTTATTATGTCATTGAGTGGTACTTCCGAAGCCACCGTGATCGAACACTCCTGGAAGTAGTGTTGTAGCTTTCGGGATGCCATGAAGACCGCATACGCTATCTTTTGATAACGAGGGTACCGGGATTTGCATGGTGTGAGGACAGTGGATACGTAGTATACTGCCTTCTGAAGCGGGAATTTGTGTCCGTCCTGATCTTGTTCCATGACGAGCATGCGCTCACCACCTGGTTTGTTGCCGATATGTGTAATAACATGGGTTCACCGACGTTCGGCGCGGCCAGGATTGGGTTGCTTGCTAGAAGGGTTTTTATTTCTTCCAGTCCGGCTGTTGCCGCATCCGTCCACTCAAAGTGATCGATGCGCCGTAGAAGGCGATAGAGTGGCAATGCCTTTTCTCCGAATCTAGAGATAAAATTGCTTAAAGCTGCCACGCAACCGGCGAGTTTTTGGAGCTGTTTAAGGTCCGCTGGCGTAGCCAAT
This sequence comes from Triticum monococcum, assembly GCA_034509565.1. Lineage (NCBI taxonomy): Eukaryota > Viridiplantae > Streptophyta > Magnoliopsida > Poales > Poaceae > Triticum > Triticum monococcum. Next base: position 144,006,299 of record CM067846.1, on the reverse strand, counting down.
TGTGACAAAGCTCGGATTTTGGCTGGATTTGCTTCAATTCCTCTATTAGAAACAATGAAGCCCAGTAGTTTTCCAGTGGGGACGCCGAAAACACACTTTTCTGGATTGAGCTTAATGTCGTATGCACGGAGGTTGTCAAATGTGAGACACAAATCATCTATGAGTGTTTCGACGTGTCTAGTTTTGATGACAATTTCGTCCATGTATGCTTCAACTGTCTTGCCGATCTGTTTCTCCAGGCATGTTTGAATCATGCGTTGGTAGGTGGCGCCGGCATTTTTGAACCCGAAGGGCATGGTGTTGAAGCAGAATGGCCCGTATGGGGTAATGAATGTTTTTGTGGCTTGATCGGACTCCCTCATTTTAATTTTATGGTATCCGGAATATGCGTCTAGGAAGGACAGTGAGTCATGTCCTGCAGTGGCATCAATGATCCGGTTGATGCGGGGGAGGTGTCATGGAATTGTCACGACAGATGTCCTCATGAAAGGACTTAGTTGTGGAGCCATCGCTACGGGTTAGCTTGAAGGGGTTAAACCGGACAAGGGGACACGAGAGTTTTATACTAGTTCGGCCCCTTCGATGAAGGTAAAAGCCTACGTCTAGTTGTGATTGGTATTGCTGGGGTTTCGAAGGCCAGGGAGCGAATCCGCTTTGTCTGGCTCTCGAGTTGTTGTTCTCTGTCCCTGAACCGCCACCGGGTCATCCCTTTAAATACTCAGGAGGACCCCGGCCGATCTACAGAGTCCCGAGGCTGGCTCATACAAGTGTCCGCCTCGGTCTCCTATTTTCTATCTTACAATGCAAGTTTATACAATCATGGCGGTTTACTATCATGGGCCCTAAATCACCTGCGGGCTCTGGGCCTCTAAGCTTCATCCATAAAGCGCCATCTTCTGGGTTTCCTTGGGCTTCAGTATAGCTGAAGGTGAACCGGCCCCTCCTAGGCGGTTTACCCTCAATGGTTATATCCTCAACATTAGGCCCCAGATTAATTCGAACCTATTCATGTCAGTCTTCAACTCTTGAATTTCTGGCAATTCTCGTAAACCACCACATTGTTTTCGCCCTGTGAACTTTGGTGAATCGCCATGACGTCATCTTCTATTACTGTAGTAATTCATTGTGACGTCATCCCTGTAAAAAATATTATAAAGATTCCCTCCTCTTTAATTAATTCCCGAAGATCGAGGCAACGGCTGCATCCTCTTTTGCCGCTTCCGACTCCTCGATTTTTGCGCCTACTGTTTTCCCCCACTTCCTTATAAATAAGACCGGGGCGCCTTCCATTTTCCCCTTTCCAAACCGCATCGTCTTCTTCCTCACGACCCAAAGACCTCGAGCCTCGCCGCTGCCACCGTCGTTGATCTTCCAGTCCGCACCAACCAGGCAGCTGCATCACCCTGTTCGTACCAGATCTCTGAAGATCCTCCGCCGCTGCGTGTCCCTGGTACATACTCCTTCCCGTTATGTGTTGAATCTGTATTAGGGTTTCAAAGCTTCTTTGGTGTTCGTCAGTGTTCATCGTCCCTTCCTCTGCTTCTCCTTTAGCATCGTACTAAATCTAGATAAACCTGATAATTTCCTCTTGCGGCCAGATCTGTAGCTTTAATCTGCTGTACTACAGCATCTTACTATTTCTGTATAAATCCTTATCTGAATCTTCTCTGTTCTGTTTAACACCATTGTACAGCTCAGAAAAAAATTTGTTTCTTGAACAACGGTAGATCCAAAATTATATCACCGTCTTATGAAACTTGTTTCTGCAACACTTAACAAATTTGCAGTTCGGGGTTCTGCCTCGAAAGGGCGGTTTATCCTTTAGTGTTGGTAACCCGTCGTATCTCATTAGCCCTCTCTTAAACCACCATCTAGACTTTGAGCAGCCATGCCCGGTTCACTTCATACGTATACCTTGAATTACCGGTTTAATATTTGACAAACACATACGAACCGCCAATCGTAAACCGTCCATTTTCCTTTTACAGACTTTGTAAGATGACGAAGCAATTTTCTACTTGCAACTGGGTTCCGTCTCAGATCACAGAAACGCAAATCAATGAATATGTCACCACCGGCGCTTTAGCTTCAAAAAATATCCTCCATTGGCGAGTTCCTGGCCCTGAGTGCCCCCCTGAACCTCAAGATGGAGAAGTGATTGTATTCTTGCAACATTTAGCTCGAGGTTTCAGTCCTCCCAGATCAAAAAAATTCCGGGATGTTCTTGCCAGGCTTCAACTTCATCCTCAAGATATTGGACCAAATTCCGTGTCCAACATATGTGATCTCCAAGTATTCTGCGAGGTTTATCTGCAAGAAGAACCAACTGTCGACCTCTTTCTAGATCTCTTTCACTTAAACCGTCGGACAGAATTTTTTGATGGACCTAACACTGAACATGGTGGTGTGTCGATTCAAAAGAGGAAAGAGGTTGACTTTCCTCACGCCAAACTTCACAGCCATCCAAAAGACTAGAACCACACCTGGTTCTACTGTCAGAATACTGCCCCTGCTGAAGAGAATCCTTTACCGGGTTACCATCCGTGCCGGCTCAGCAACAATCACCCTTTACCTTAGAGATTGCCTGCCAAAGACCGACAAGCTTATGCATCTCAACTCGCCAAACTCCGGGCTCTCCTTGCCAACGGTTTAACTGGCGTTGATCTTGTCCGTTGCTGGATTTCATGGTGCATTCTCCCTTTAAGCCGCCGGCCCGGATTGATGTTTGAATATACCGGCAACACCAATGATCCACAACGGTTTAATTCAATAGAATTGATAGACGATGAAGTCAGTGAAGGTGTAAAGAAAATACTTGATGAACCGCTCACCGTATGCACTCAAATTGGCCTGCGTCCTTTTTACGCCTCCAACAAATCGCCAGTGGTAAAGATTTTAACCTTGTACCTTTCCTGATCCTTGTCCGTTTTGACACTGTTATAATAATCCTTTTGTGCAATCCCATAGGCCAGTAGCTCCTTTTGGAAAAAGAGAACTCAAGACAAAGTAGCTAAGGCTCCTCATGGTAAGAACAAGGTCATCAAGAGAGCTACCAAAAAGAAAACTGCTGAGTCTTCGGAACCGCCAGAAGATGTCGATGACTCAGCTGAAGAGGTAAAGCTTGACTCCCTTGACCTCTATCCATATATTTTACTGATAATGATTACTCCCAGGATGATGCGGATGCCAGCCATGCAGATCATGTTGAGGTAATTTGTCTTTCTGACTCAGAACTTGTGCCGGTTCAACTCTTTCGCCGTGCAGTTCGGAAAGTGAAATGCTCTCACCCTGTTGCTCAAAAACTTTCTTTGAAGACACAGCAAACCGAAGGGCATCACACAACCTGGCACAGTGGTCAACAGGTCACTTCTTCCGATTTACCTCATACCCCAAACCGGAAACGTCGTCCAAAGGTTGCTTGTTCTCCTGAAAAACGTTATCTTTTAAAAGGTTACTTCCGATGCCCTCTCAATTCATCTGATTCAAATTTTCAGGCATCTTCTAATTCGTCTGGCGGTTCATCAACCACTCGGCTGCCTCCACTGAAAACCATCCCTGGGTAAGCGTGCAGTCTTCCCTTTTCTTTCATAACTCAGTTAATCATGCTAATCCTTGTTTTAATATTAGTGCTAAAGCTCGTTTGAGTAAGAAGGCCAAGACCAGTGCCCCTACCGGTGAAGTTGAACCGGAGATAGCTCCTGAAAATCCTGATCGAAATCTTGATAATCTCATGGATGATTTTGTCCCATTAGGGCCAACCATCAATGCTGATCCGCCAGAAGCTGATCCGGCCATACATGAGAATACCTCCAGTCCACATGCTGTGCCTACCAGCCCGGTTGCTGATCCACTGAAGTCAAGTGCTAATCCGCCAAGCTTAGCCAAAGACGATGATGTTATTATTACTGGCACTGCTTATACCGCTCCAGGTGACCCAGTTATCTTGGCAAAACATATCGCCAAGGATGAGTTTATTTAAATGGGCAGGAAGAAGATGGAAATTGATATGTCAAAATTTGCTAATCTTTGTGCCCAGGATCTTCATTCCGGATTCTTGAACTGGCTTTATACAAGCCAAGACAATGAGGCTGACTTGGTAAATCTGATGAAGGAACATTATGAGGTAAACATTCTCCTCCTTACCTTTGTATTTTCACTGCCTTGTATCCTGTAGCCCCCAAGGGTCGGTTTAGTTTGTAAAAACAAAACGGGACTTTGAATTTCCAAACTGCACATTGTTGACTTTCAAGTTTTTTTTGAACAAACACACATTAGCCCCCAAGTGCCAGGATTGAAACTTGTATGAATCCTTGGGACTTTGAGTAAGCAGTAAGAAAGAAGCAATCCGCATTAGCCCCCAAGTGCCAAGTGTAGAGCCAGTTGTATGCTTAGGACTTTGATTAAATATTGACAAGCTCCTCTTGATTTTGGCAGGCTGACATAAACCATCAACGGACGGAGATTGCTGATCTTCAAGAGAGTATCAAATCTCATCAAGAAGAATCTTCCAAAGCCAAAGATGAACTTCGAGCCGCTTTAACTTCCATAGAACGACTGAAAGAAGAATTCAAGACGGAACGTACCAACTGGGACACTGAGAAGTGTACATTGCTGAAACGGGCGGAAGATGCCGAATCTGCGCTTAAACCGGTGGCAGAAGAGCTTTCAGGGTTAAAGCGTCAAGTGAACGCCATGACCTCCGCAGTATTTGGTAAGTCCTCCTAGCAAGGTATCTGAAATATACATCTTGTAAGGTGCCGGTTTGAAGTATGAAATTCTTAAACCATTGCAGGTAGCCGCATTACTCATCTGGGCTCAGATGTATGGATGAAGCTGAAAGCAGCATATACTCTTCTGGAACAACTATACACCGGTGCTCAACGGGTTATCTGCGCAACATCCTATGACAATCCGGCCCCAACACTGATCAAGGACACTCTAACAAGGCTATCCATGGTACCAGCACAGCTGGAAGAGGTGAAGTGATCTGCTGCCAGGGCCGGCGCTTTGTTAGCACTTACCCAAGCCAAAGCGTGGATAGCTGACTTGGATCCGGTTGACCTTGCCAAAGGCTTTCCAAGCACACAAGAAAATGGGGCAGATTTTGATGATGCAGCCCTTAAAAGAGTGAAAAGGAAAATGCATCCTCTGGCGAGTCAGCTGGCAGAAGATGCTAACTTGACTGTCCACCGGTCTTATTATGATGACAACAACAAATGGGTTAACCCTATCATCCCGGAGGCGCCAAATCTTATCCCAAGAATCCGTAAGCATGCTTATGCCCCTGACATTGATCCGTCAGAACTTATCAGTGAAGAAGCTATATTTCAGGCCTTAACCCAGATTGACTGGACCACTACAAACTTCCAGCCGCTAGGTGGGGAGGAGGAGGCTGAGCCGACACCAGATGATCCATCAACTTCGCATGAACATGGTAATGAAAATTGATCCGGCAATCATAGTGATGCTCGATAAACATTGTTCTGCTGGAAACACCATATTTTGGGCCTTCAAGCGCCTTGTAATAGGCGAGTAAAAATACTTTGACCCATTGCCATCGTGCACTAGGATACACTTTGCGTTGATTTGTCATGAAAATTTCAGTACTACCTTATGTATTTTTACAATATTATGCAATCCCTGCGTCTGCATAAGGAAAATCTGTCCAGGCGGTTTACCACCAGACGGGTCAAAATACCCAACACAACTTGGTAAGCAACTATGGTTGCAGCAATAATAAATCATACCTGTGATATAAAACATTGCGGTCAGTTTACCAATTGTGATTTGAAGAAGGGTGTAAACCCAACCTCCACCGTGCCATGTTGGCATATATAGGATATAGAGCCGGGTTGTGACGAACACCGGCCGATTGCTGGAGACAGCGTCAAAGCCAGACCGGTTTTGAAGCATGCCGGGTTACCTTTAACTGTATACCTTAACAGAAGATCCGTAAGCCATACCGGGTTAAAAAAACTTCGGTTTAACATAGACCTTACGAAAAACAAAATCATGTGCCAGGTTTAAGAAACACCGGACTGATGATGTATAGTTTGGCCGGGTCAATAGATGCCAGTGTACCTTAAAACTATATCAAAGGAGAAGAAACTTTGACAAAAAGAAAATAAACACTTGTAGTCGAGGCTTTTCAAGGGCTGCGAGGCCCAAATCGAGGCTTTTCATGGGCTGCCAGGCCACTGAGTTAAACCATTTGACAAAGCCTTTTAAGATGGCCCTCCAACTAACCAATCATTGTTTTAACTTTGACAAGTTCAGGGTCTCAATGAGAGTAACTGTCAAACGTTCGATGGGTTGTGCCAGGATTACCTGGATAGGAGTGGCTTACTTGATGAAGGCAGGTTAACCCGGGGTTTTAGGTGAATACACCAAGCTTCCAAGCCGTGGGTCGATACCCAGCTACAAGGGTCCTTTCAAACTCTTTGGTATTTGACACAAAGAGCCCCCAAGTAACTTTGTGAGTTGTGCTCAATGGGTGCCTATGTTTGAGTTGTGTGTAGCAACCAGACTCTCTTTGGCCCCTTGGGTGTGAAGCTCCCAACCTTTGTTGTGGTGTGATAGCTGGATTAATGGACAAGACTCCGCTTTGCAAGCAAAAGCTCCCATGTGATATATTTCTGAGCTGTGCTCGCCGGGTGCCTATGTTTGAGTTGTGCGTAGCAACAAACTCTCTTTGGCCCCTTAGGTGTGAAGCTCCCCATCCTGATGGTGGCATGGTAGCCGGGCTAATAGGTAGTAGTTTGCATTATTAGCTGAAGCCCCCAAGTTAACAGATATTTGAAGGAAAACGACGGAGATCCTGCTAAATAACAAGGATACCGGTTTATTATATTAATCATAATATATACATTGTTGAAATATGTACATATGAAAAGCCTGTGGCTTCAAGTGTAATAAGGCCGTAGGAGAGCTATGTTCCATGGCCGCCGGGTCTCCTCCTCCGAGCTACATGAGTCTTCTCGAACATCAATGAGGTAGTATGATCCATTGTGCAGATTTTTGCTGACCACAAAGGGTCCTTCCCAAGGTGGGGATAACTTGTGCATATCAGTCTGGTCTTGAATGAGCTGAAGTACCAAATCGCCATCTTGAAAGGTTCTTGTCTTAACCCGGCGGCTGTGATAACGCCAGAGGTCTTGTTGATAAACTACCGACCGAGCCAAAGCCATGTCTCGTTTTTCATATAATAGGTCCAGCGCTTCTTGGCGTGCTTGCTTGTTGTCTGCTTCAACATAATTCGCGACCCGGGGTGAGTCGTGACGAATATCACTTGGGAGGACAGCCTCAGCCCCATAAACCATGAAAAAGGGTGTATATCCCGTAGATCGGTTTGGGGTGGTATTTATGCTCCATAACACAGATGGTAATTCTTCCACCCAACAACCCAGCGTCTGCTTCAAAGGGACCATGACCCGAGGCTTGATACCCTTCAAAATTTCTTGATTCGCCCTCTCAGCTTGACCATTAGACTGGGGGTGAGCCACGAACGCTACATCAAGCCGGATGTGCTCTCGTTGGCATAACTCCTCCATCTCACCTTTAGAAAGGTTCGTACCATTATTTGTGATGATGCTATGTGGAAAGCCAGGCGTCACACCGTTTTACCAAGTCTTCTACATCAGAATGAGCTGTCAACTAGTAAAACTGTGTCGGAAAGATTTAGCAACCAAGGACTTTGAGCCGGCATGGTGTCCGCAATCCCCTTCATGGATTTCCCGTAGAATCTCTTGTCCTTCTTCAGGAGAAACACAACATTGGAATACGCCTGAAACACTAGAACGGTGTAATTCGCCATTGTGAATAACCATAGACTTGGACCGCTGGACTATTTGTCTGGCGAAAAGTTCGTCTTCTGGTAATTCGCCTCGGTTCAGATACGCCAAATATGGAACCGTCCAATCCGGAGTGGCATGTAAAACTGCTACCAACTGGGCCTCCGGATCAGGAATAGCTAAATCCTCCTCTGTAGGAAATTTTATAGATGGGTTATGCAAGATATCTAGAAAGGTATTGGGTGGTACCGGTTTACGCTGAGATCCCAGGCGGCTTAGAGCATATGCTGCTTCATTCTTGCGCCGGTCGATGTGCTCCACCTGATAACCCTTAAAGTGACCTACCACGATATCCACCTCGCACCTATAAGCCGCCATGAGTGGGTCCTTAGAATCCCAAGTACCAGAAACTTGCTGAGCCACCAGATCAGAGTCTCCAAAGCATCAGAGCCGGCTTAAGTTCATTTCCTTAGCTACACGAAGACCGTGGAGCGAGGCCTCGTACTCTGCCGCATTGTTAGTACAAGGAAACATTAAGCGGTGAACATAACAGATCTTATCTCCTCGAGGGGAAGTGAGGACAACCCCAACCCCTGATCCTTCCAGCTGCCTGGATCCATCAAAGTGAATGGTCCAGTATGTATTATCCGGTTTGTCCTCTGGTGCCTGTAACTCAGTCCAATCATTGATGAAGTCTACAAGAGCCTGAGATTTGATGGCTGTTCGGGGCGTATACTTCAAACCGTGGGGACCGAGCTCAATTGCCCACTTCGCAACCCGACCAGTTGCCTCACTATTCTGGATTATATCGCCCAAGGGAGCAGAGCTGACCACTGTAATAGGATGGCCTTGGAAATATTGCTTGAGTTTCCTACTTGCCATAAAAACTCCATACACTAGCTTCTGCTAATGCAGATACCTTTGCTTTGATTCGATCAGTACCTCACTGATATAATAAACTGGTCATTGAACCAGATATTCTTTTCCGGCCTCCTTACGCTCAACCACAATCGCTATGCTGACCGCCCGGGTGTTGGCAGCCACGTACAACAATAGAGGCTCATTATCATCTGGAGCAGCAAGGACTGGCGGTTCAGCTAGCTACCGCTTCAATTCCTCGAATGCCGCATTGGCGGCGTCAGTCCAGACGAATGTATCCGTTTTCTTCAACATTTGATACAGGGGAATCGCCTTCTCTCCCAAACGGCTGATAAATCGGCTGAGAGCTGCAATCTGGCCCGCCAGACACTGAACATCATTAATGCACGCCGGTTTAGACAAGGATGTGGTCGCTTTGATCTTTTCCGGATTTTCCTCAATGCCTCTCTTAGACACAAGAAAACCCAAGAGTTTGCCTGCCGGGACACCAAAAACGCATTTGTCCAGGTTGAGCATCATTTTGTAAACCCAAAGATTGTCGAACGTCTCCTTGAGATCACTTATCAGGGTTTCCTGCTTCCTGGATTTCACCACAATATCATCCACATAGGCATGAACATTATGCCTGATCTGTTTGTGAAGACAATTTTGCACACAACGCTGGTATGTTGCTTGGGCACTCTTGAGCCCAAAGGGCATAGAAACATAGCAGAAGGCTCCAAAGGGAGTGATGAAGGCTGTCTTCTCCTGGTCCTTAACTGCCATCTTAATCTGATGATAACCTGAATAAGCATCCAAAAAACTCAGGCGCTCACAACCCGCCGTTGCATCAATGATCTGATCAATACGCGGGAGAGCGAAAGGATCTGTCGGGCAAGCTTTATTCAAATCAGTGTAGTCTACACACATATGCCAAGTGCCATTTTTCTTAAGAACAAGCACCGGATTAGCCAACCATTCGGGATGAAACACTTCGACAATAAACCCAGCTGCCAATAGCCGGGCTACCTCTTCGCCGATGGCCTTACGTCTTTCTTCGTTGAAGCGGCGAAGGTACTGCTTGACCGGTTCAAACTTCGGATCAATATTTAGAGTGTGCTCAGCGAGTTCCCTCGGTACACCTGGCATGTCAGAAGGTTTCCATGCAAAGATGTCCTGGTTCTCACGGATGAACTCGATGAGCGCGCTTTCCTATTTCGGATCCAGATTTGTACTGATACTAAACTGCTTGGATGAATCACCAGGGACGAAGTCAACGAGCTTAGTCTCATTAGCCGGTTTGAACATCAGGGCCGGGTCATGCTCCATCCTAGGTTTCTTCAGAGGGGTCATGTCTGCCGGATCAACATTGTCCTTATAGAATTTCAGCTCTTCTGTGGCACAAACCGATTCAGCATAGGCCGCTTCACCTTCCTCGCAATCCAAGGCAATCTTTCGACTCCCATGTACTGTGATCGTCCCCTTATAACCCGGCATTTTGAGCTGTAGATATACATAACAGGGTCTCGCCATGAATTTCGCGTAAGCCGTCCGTCTAAATAGCGCGTGATATGGACTCTGGATTTTCACCACCTCAAAGGTTAGAGTCTCAGACCTGGAAACAAGCTCATCTCCAAACACGACTTCCAAAGCAATCTTCCCTACAGGGTTTGCCGATTTACCTGGTACTACACCATGAAAAATAGTGTTTGACGGTTTAAGACTCTTATCTGTCAACCCCATGCGACGGAAAGTCTCATAGTACAGGATGTTGATAATGCTCCCTCCATCCATCAGAACCTTGGTAAACTTGTAGCCCCCTACCTGAGGCGCTACCACCAAGGCTAGTTGGCCCGGATTTTCAACCCGAGGCGGGTGATCCTCTCTGCTCCACACAATAGGCTGCTCCGACCATTGTAGACAATGTGGTACAGTGGGTTCAACCGTATTGACTGCCATCTTGTGAAGTTTCTGATCCCGCTTGCACAGGCTGGTAGTGAACACGTGCTACTGTCCAATGTTCAACTACTTGGGGTGACTCTGGTAACCTTACTGTTGCTGATTCCCTTGGTTATTCTGCTGGTTATTACCATTGTTGTTCTGATGGCCCTGGTTGTTCTGAAATCCAAAGCTTGAACCGCCGCCTCCGTGGAATCCTGGGCCTGAACCGCCCTGTGGATCCTGATCGTACCGGTATAAATCAGAATTTTTAAACTCCTTCATTATGTGACAATCCTTCCAAAGATGTGTGGAAGGGACCTCCTTGGTTCCATGCTTTGGGCAGGGTTGGTTTAACAAACGCTCCAGATTCATCCCTCCGCCGCGCTGGGGCGGTTTACCTTTGCGACGCTGCATATTCGTGTTAGCCACTAAATCTGAACTATCCGATTTACACTTACCTTTATTCCCATGGCCTCCTTGGTTGTGGTGCTGCCCTTTGGCACCGCCGTTCTTCTTTCCCATCTCCGGTTTGTCCGCCTCTGAATCTGGATCTTTGGTGTTATCTGAATCGGCATACTTAACCAAAGCGGCCATGAGTGGTGACATGTCGTTGTAGTGACGTGTGAGCCTTCCCAACTTCTATTTCAATGGCTTGAAGCGGGAATTGCCCTATGACGTTAACACTGCGGTGTCTGCATTGATACGATCTGATGGATGTAAAATCGCCGAGACCCTTTTGACCCAATGGGTCGTGGATTCCCCTTCCTCTTGGACACAAGCGGCCAGATCCACAATTGACATCGGCTGCTTGCACGTATCCTTGAAGTTTTGGATAAACCGGCGCTTTAATTCGGCCCATGAATCGATAGAGTTGGTTGGCAAGCTTTTCAACCAAGTGCGAGCTGTTCCTTCCAACATCATGGTGAAGTATTTAGCACATACCACCTCATCCACATCTAACATCTCCATTGCCATCTCATAGCTCTCTACCCATGCCTCTGGCTGCAAATCGGCAGTGTAATTTGGTACCTTACGAGGTCCCTTGAAATCCTTGGGCAGCCGCACATTACGCAATGCGGGAGTTAAACATGGTACCCCCAGGGAACTGAACATTACCCCTGGCTCCATGGAGGCGGTGGGGTGAACCGGAGTATGTTGTCGTGCTTCGTGTCGAGCTGTCAACTCGGCCTCCCGTCGTGCGCGACCGTGGTCCACGACATCTTGTGCATTAACACCTCCCCCGGCCGGGTTGTTCCCCCGTGGTGAATTTTGGTGGTTTGCACTACTGGACACGGCCGGTTCGTCTTCCACGTGTCTGCTAGAACTCTGGCTTGGACGGGGAGTGGAATGAATCCTCTCACGGCAGCGTGAATATGCTTGCTGTTGATTCAATGTTGTCTGAAGGAGATCCCTGGCCCGACGCGCTTCCACTGCAACTGGTGATTCGCCGTCGGTTGGGAGGGCCGCCAGGCGTGAAGCGGCGGCCACAATATTATCCAGCGGGTTGGAATAATGCTCGGGCGGTGTTGATGATACAATGTTGTTCTGGCGAGGCAGGTCTGTTGCACGTGGTTGAATTGGCGCTCCTGCTTCCGGTGCACCCGCCCGGTTTGGCGCAGGTTGGTTGCCAGCTCCTGCACCTGGCGTGTTGAAATGATTCTGTGATTCATAAACCTTCTTCTCATGACCTCTTCCGAAGCATTCTGATCCAGTCTAATCCGATAAGCCTGTGCCTCCAACTCGGCCCGCTCTGTGGCCATCCTGGTGTTCTCTACTGCCAGGTCCGCCTTAGCCTGGGCTATCTGATCTTTCATATTTAGAATCTCCGCATTGTGCTGATCCCTGGCTGCTGCATCTACCTCCGCGGACATCAGTGCCGCTAGAGCGTTGAACAAATCAGACAAGACTTGGGCCGGAGGCGGCGCCGAGCTTCCTGCCCCTGCTGGCGTGGCCGTCGTTGAACCGGAGAGCACTGCTGCGGCGGTAGATGAATGAGGCACCGGTCGTGTGCCGGCCATGAAGACAGCGGCCTAGTTTGGCAGACCGGGGGAATCCAGAATACTGTTGCCGTCGGATCCTCCGTCAATCCGGCCGTCATACAACTAGTAAAGCGATTCGGTTTCTCCGGAAGACTCGTCACCGCTGCGGACTATGATTTCTCCACCAGAGACCGGTTCCTCCTCGTACCGCGAACCACGGACAACCCCTATGAAAACATGCCTTGCCTCTGGCTGAACCGGTGAAGAACTTGCACGTTGAGCCGTCTCGATGATGTCGGTGCAGGTGTCCGGCTCGGGGGCCGGCTCGCCGATCTTGCCGATGAAGACGTGAATCCCACCAAAGGGGACCCGGTACCCGTATTCGATTGAATCAGCCTCGGGACCCCATCCTGCGTTGTCGATGTAGAGCTTGCCACGACGACTCTTCGTCATCCGGCCCACAGCGTATCCCTTAAGTCCATCGAAGATGCCCTTCAAGAACTCGAAGCCATCGTGCGACTGCCCCATGGTGGGCGCCAACTATTGTGGAATTGTCACGGCAGATGTCCTCATGAAAGGACTTAGTCGCGGAGCCATCGCTACGGGTTACCTTGAAGGGGTTAAACCGGACAAGGGGACACGAGAGTTTTATACTAGTTCGGCCCCTTCAATGAAGGTAAAAGGCTACGTCTAGTTGTGATTGGTATTGCTGGGGTTTCGAAGGCCAAGGAGCGAATCCGCTTTGTCTGGCTCTCGAGTTGTTGTTCTCTGTCCCTGAACCGTCGTCGGGTCACCCCTTTAAATACTCAGGAGGACCCCATCCGATGTACAAAGTCCCGAGGCTGGCTCATACAAGTGTCCGCCTCGGTCTCCTATTTTCTATCTTACAATGCAAGTTTATACAATCATGGCGGTTTAGTATCATGGGCCCTAAATTGCCTGCGGGCTCTTGGCCTCTTAGCTTCATCCATAAAGCGCCATCTTCTGGGTTTCCTTGGGCTTCAGTATAGTTGAAGGTGAACCGGCCCCTCCTGGGCGGTTTACCCTCAGTGGTTATATCATCAACAGGAGGGGAAGGGATCCTTAGGGCAAGCCTTATTGAGGTCTTTGAATTCGACGCACAGGCGCCAGGATTTGTCCTTCTTGGGCACCATCACCGGGTTTGCCAGCCAGTCCGGGTGTTTTATTTCTCTGATGAATCTGGCCTCAATTAGCTTGGCTAGCTCCTCCCCCATAGCTTGGCATTTGGGTTCGGAAAAGCGCCGAAGTGTTTGCTTGACCGGTTTGTATCCCTTTAATATATTGAGGTTGTGTTCAGCCAATTTGCATGGGATTCCTGGCATATCGGAGGGGTTCCAGGCGAATATATCCCAGTTTTCGCGCAGGAATTCCCGTAGCGCGGCATCGACCATTGGGTCTAGTTGTCCTCCAATAGATGATGTCTTCTTGGGGTCCGTTGGATGGACCTGGAATTTGAGTATTTCTTCTGCCAGTTTGAAGGAGGTGGATTTGGGTCGCTTATCTAGGATCACATCGTCCCTATCCACCGTGGAGCGCAGTGCGGTAAATTCTTCGGCCGCGAGGGCTTCAGATAATGCCTCAAGGGCCATGGATGCGGTTTTGTTTTCGTCGCGGAGTGCCACGTCCGGATCACTGAAAACAGTGATTATGCCGTTGGGCCGGGCATCTTGAGCTTCATGTACCCATAGTGAGGTATAGCTTGGAAATGCGTAAAAGCGTCTCGCCCCAATAGGGCATGATATCCACTGTTGAAAGGGGCCACTTGGAAGGTTATCTCTTCTGACTGATAATTCTCTGGCGTGCCGAATACCATGTCAAATGTGATTTTTCCCGCACATCATGCCTCCCGACTGGGAATGATTCCTCGGAAGGTCGTGCTGCTTTGCTCGATGCGGCTCCTGTCTATTTCCATTTTGTGGAGTGTATCCTCATAGATGAGGTTTAGTCCGCTGCCGCCGTCCATGAGGACCTTGGTGATCCGAAAGCCGTCAACAATTGGACTGAGGACTAAGGCGGCTAGCGCTCGGACTATCCTGTATTTTGGTTCGTCTCCGGCATTAAAGGTTATAGTCATGTCGTTCCAAGGGTTTATTGCCGCGATTTGGCAGACTTCGGCGAGGTCGCGGAGTGCCCTTTTGCTCTTATTGTTTGAAGCGAATGTCTCAAAGACCGTCAATACTCTGAGGTCGTCATTTTCTAGGCGGTGTTGCTCTGGGGCTTATTTGGTGAGGATATCCTTGCCGCTCTTGGCTACCTGCCGGAGTATCCAACATGCTCTAAGGCTGTGGGTTGATATGGTATATGATGTTGTGTGTATCTTGCATGGGCCATCGAGCCATCCCTCCATAATGGTTACGTGCTGCGTATTGGGCTTATATTTCTTGGCTATTGGACTGGGCGTGCCACGAGGGTGTGCCCTTTTCACTAGAACGAGAGGATGAGCTGGGGCCGACGGCTCCCAACGAGCTGCCTAGGCTTTCCAAGCGCTTTCCATTGCGCTGTACTTCTGTACGATAGTTGCCAAGTCAGCAAAGTGTAGTATGTGGCGGTGATTGATGGTGTTGAGGATTCCTTCATCCATGCAATTATTGCAGAACGCTAATATCGCGTCCTCGTCATGGCAATCCTTAACCTTGTCCTTGACAAGGAGGAATCTGGCCCATAAGTGGTGGACCGTTTCCTGAGACTGATGTTGTATGCTCATGAGAGCTCTTATATCTGGGTGGGTGGGTGGCTTTAAATCTGAACCCCGACCCAATTGATGATCTGGAGTCTGAAGATCTTCTGGACTTAACAGTCTGGGCTTCGGAGTATCCACTGATTTCTTGGGCCCACCGTTCGGTTCTATGTTCGGAAGGCAGGCCGTATCTTTTTGCAGGTGAGTGTCCGGCTCGTCAGGTTCGAAGATTCGAACATAGTCCGTCCTCGGTATAGAGGAGGAGGACTCGTCTTGCTCCACGACTACCGCAATCTGGTGGGTGATCGGTAGAGATTTGATTTCTCTCTGATCGGGTTTAAGCCCAATCCGATCGTAATCTGTGGCGATCCCAGGGAGGCGATGCGATCAAGGAGCTCGTTCAAAGACGAAAGCTCCACTGGATCCATTTGCTTGGCATGTTCGGATTCGATATGGAGGGGATTTTTGATGACTCGAGAGGTCATCGTCGGCTTAACGGCCGAACGGGCGGTCATGGTAAAGTCGCCCAGCCGGAGGGTTTGGCCTGGGGCCAGTGCTGCTCCGGAGGTGATGTTGTCTTTGAGAGCAAGGCGAGCCATCGACCCTGTCGTCAACGTCATAGTGGAACTCTCAATGAAAGCACCAATGTCGGTGTCAAAATGGCGGATCTCGGGTAGGGCCGTAGGGGGTCCCGAACTGCGCGTCTAAGGTAGATGGTAACAGGAAACAAGGGACACAGTGTTTACCCAGGTTCGGGCCCTCTCTATGGAGGTAATCCCCTACTTCCTGCTTGATTGATCTTGATGAATATGAGTATTACAAGAGTTGATCTACCATGAGATCATAATGGCTAAACCCTAGAAGTCTAGCCTATATGACTATGGTAATGAGTCTCTCCCCTCCGGACTAAGTCCTCTGGTTTATATAGACACCGGGGAGGATCTAGGGTTACAAGAGGTCGGTTACAGAGAAAGGAATCTACTTGTTTGATCGCCAAGCTTGTCTTCCACACCAAGAAGAGTCCCATCCGAACACGGGTAGAGTCTTCGGTCTTCCTATCTTCACAGCCCATCAGTCCGACCCATGGCTAACAGGCCGGACGCCCGAGGACCCCTTGGTCCAGGACTCCCTCAACTGTAACTAACCGAATTCTAGAAATGAGCCCAGGAATAAATGGGCCCTTAAAATGCCGAAAGTTAACACAGGCTGGAAACGGCCGACGGAATAATGGTCCGTTAATGGGTATAAAGCGATACACTGTTCATTATGGGCCAGTTTCATCTCGGGCCTTTAATAGGCCCGATTACATAGGGCCTCATATGGGCTGAAAGACATCATGGGCCATACATGGGCCGAAAGTTACAATGGGATGGAATCAGATTGGACGGCCCAGATGAAGCTACTGGACTTTATTTCGATAGGCCGTAACGGCCCAGGAGTTAGCGGGCCGTAAATGGGCTATACACGAACAGGTCGTTAACAGGCTTTCCGTGGGCCAGCCCGTTACCTTTGACCAAGTCAAACGTGCCGGCCTTTTCACCGGAATGGGCCTCTATTAGGTCGTGCCATGTGTCAACCTATCATAGGCGCCTCGTTTCCAATGAATGGATGATATCTGTCCCAACGGTGAGCCAACACGTGTTTCCTCCGGCCAATGACAATTTTACACGTGAAAAATCCTCATTGGTCCAGGCTTATTAACGGGTTATCGTATCCAAAACCGGACCCAATAGCTTAACGGCGACCCGTTACGGTGGATGCCACGTGTCGGTCACCCTTGACGAAAGCACTTCTATGATGCGTGATTTATCGTCATGGAAGTGGATACTTCCATGATGATAATTTTGGTAATGTCATGGGACGCTACTACACAGCACAGGTATGACTATCCTGATTCTGTCATAAAATCGTCATGGATGTACATGCATGACAGAAAACGTGACCTACTGTGACAAACACGTATCATCACGGAAGTGTATTTTTTGTAGTGAGGGAGAATGTCGGTAGCTGGAATTCTGGACTGGAAAAGGAGCAAATATTAGAGACCTATTCTGCACAACTCCAAAAGTCCTGAAATTTCATGGAGGTTATTTTTGGGAAATAAAAAATATTGGGCGAAGAAAGAACTAGAGGGGGCCACCTGCCAGCCACAAGGGTGTAGGGCGCGCCCCTGACCTTGTGAGCCCCCCTGGCAGGCCTCCGGTGGCCATCATCTTCTATATGGTGTCTTTTTCCCTAAAAAGATCAGAGAGAAGCTTTCGGGAAAAAGCGCCGCCGTCTCGAGGCGGAACCTGGGCAGAACCAATCTAGGGCTTTGACAGAGCTGTTCTGCCAGGGAAACATCCCTCCGGGAGGGGGGAATCATCGCCGTCGTCATCACCATCGATCCTCTCACCGAGAGGGGGTCAATCTCCATCAACATCTTCACCAGCACCATCTCCTCTCAAACCCTAGTTCATCTCTTGTATCCGATCCCTGTCTCAAAACCTTAGATTGGTACCTGTGGGTTGCTAGTAGTGTTGATTACTCCTTGTAGTTGATGCTAGTAGGTTTATTCGGTGGAAGATCATATGTTCAGATCCTTAATGATAATTAATACTCCTCTAATTATGATTATGATTATGAATATGCTTTGTGAGTAGTTACGTTTGTTCCCGAGGACATGGGAGATGTCATGTTATAAGTAATTATGTGTATTTGGTATTCGTTCAATATTTTGATGATATGTATGTTGTCTCTCCTCTAGTGGTGTTATGTGAACATCGACTACATGACACTTCACCATTATTTGGGCCTAGGGGAAGGCATTGGGAAGTAATGAGTAGATGATGGGTTGCTAGAGTGACATAAGCTTAAACCCTAGTTTATGCGTTGCTTCGTAAGGGGCTGATTTGGATCCATATGTTTCATGCTATGGTTAGGTTGACCTTAATACATCTTTTGTAGTTGTGAATGCTTGCAAGAGGGGTTAATCATAAGTGGGAGGCTTGTCCAAGGAAGGGCAGCACCTAAGCACCGGTCCAGCCGCTTATCAAATTATCAAAGTAACGAACGCGAATCATATGAGCATGATGAAAACTGACTTGACAACAATTCCCATGTGTCCTCGGGAGCGCTTTGCTTTATATAAGAGTTTGTCCAGGCTTGTCCTTTGCTACAAAAAGGATTGGGCCACCTTGCTGCACCTTGTTTACTTCTATTACTTGTTACCCATTATGATTTATCTTCTCACAGAACTATCTGTTACCCATAATTTTAGTGCTTGCAGAGAATACCTTGCTGAAAACCACTTGTAATTTCCTTCTGCTCCTCGTTGGGTTCGACACTCTTACTTATCGAAAGGACTACGATAGATCCCCTATACTTGTGTGTCATCAAGACTCTTTTCTAGCACCGTTGCCGAGGAGTGAAGCGCCTTTGGTAAGTGGAAATTGGTAAGGAAACATTTATATAGTGTGCTGAAATTTATTGTCACTTGTTACTAATTAAAATAATCTTTTGAGGGGTTTGTTCGAGGTATCTTCACCTTGACCGGAACCACAATTAGCTACCCCTGAACCTACTGCACCTACTGAAAATATTTATTATGAAATTCCTTCGGGTATGATAGAGAAACTGCTAGCTAATCCTTATGCAGGAGATGGAACATTACATCCTAATTTGCACCTAATCTATGAGAATGACAAGTTTTAAAAAAACGTTAAAAGATGGCATGACAGGAGGATACAAAAGCATGAGTTTAATGTAGGTGGTCATGTTTTGCTATACAACTCTCATTTAAGATTTTTTTGCAGGAAAGCTTCTCTCTAAATGGGAAGCCCTTACATTATCTAGGAGGTCTACCGTTCCGGTGCCATAAAAATTAACAATGCCGAAGGCAAAAATCCGAGGGTGGTAAACGGTCAAAGACTCAAACATTATATCTTAGGTACTCCCATAAATGATGGGACCAATATAATTGATATCGTAACCCCAAACGAGTACATAAGGGACACTTTCCGGAATGCTTCAGACTCCGAAAAGGCTTCTAATGATAAATTTTCTCCATTTTGGAATATTTAAAATTTAGGAAAATTAAAAGTAGTCTGAAAGAGACACAAGGCCACCACAAGGGTGGAGGGCGTGCCCTACCCCCCTGGGCACCCCCCAACCTTGTGGCCACCTCGTGTGCCCTCCGGACTCCTTTTCTTGCAGAATACTTCTTATGGTCTGTAAAAATTAATTATATAATTTCCCGAAGGTTTTGACCACCGTACCACGCAAATATCTCCTGTTTTTGTTTCGAGTTGTTTTTCCTGACAGATCTAGATTGCCATGACGTCTCCAAGCGCCCCCAAGGACAAGTTTTTTGAGAAGGTCATCAACCCATACCTTGCGGAGGTGCTGCGACACCCTAAAGACATTGAGATGCGTGAGGGGGTGCTGCACATCCGCGATGTTGAGGGGCCGAAGAAGACCATAAGCCTGGAGACAAGACTCAAAGCAATGGAGCAGCAAGTTTTCAAGTGTCAAGGGATGGTGGAGCATGGACTTAACACCAATCACATGATGATCACGGAGTTCACCAACAATCACAAGCTGGATGCCAAGAACATTGGGGAGACCATCTTCAAGCTTCACGAGAAAATCGAGCACCTCCAAGCCCATATCTATGACCTGCAAAACCAAAACTATGAGCATGAATACATATTTAAGAGGATGAGTTTGGCTGCGGATTTGAGGATCCCGGAGACTAGTTCATCTTTCTATGATGGTGTGCCTATGCCTTGGAAGATGGATGACAAGCCTACTTCAGCAACAACTCCTTCATCACCACCTCCGAAGAAATATATCTAAGTACATGGGTATGGGCACCCCCCTTGGCAACTGCCAAGCTTGGGGGAGTGCCTCGGTATTGTATCACCATCACATATTTATCTTTATCAATTTTCTTAGTTTGATCCTTTTGGTTATATCTTTATCTAGTAGAATAAAGTTTTAGCATGATCTAGCTTTGAGTTTTACTTTATGTTCCCTCTATGTAATTGAGTCCGTGAGATGTATAATAAAGAGTAGTTTTGAGTTGAGGGCTTTGCTTTCTTGCTATGATCTTGAGGGAATTAAATAAAAAGAAAGAAATAAAATATTATATATTGATCTTATGGAGAGTAATGACTTCACATATAAAGAGTATGATGAATAAAAGTTGTCGAGAGTTGGTAAACTTAGTTTTGGCAATTGTTGCAATCAATAGGAAGTAATAAAAAGAGAAGATTCACATATAAATATACTTTCTTGGACATCTTTTGTAATTGTGAGCACTCGTTAAAATATGACATGCTAAAAGGTTGACGTTGGACAAGGAAGACAACATAATGAGTTATGTTTGCTTATATATGAATAGAAGTTATATTGTCATGGATCATCCAACATGTTGATCTTGCCTTTCCCTATCATGCTAGCCAAATTCTTTGCACCAAGTAGAGATACTACTTGTTCTTCCAAACATCCCTTAACCCAGTTTTGCCATGAGAGTCCACCATACCTACCTATGGATTGAGTAAGATCCCTCAAGTAAGTTGTCATCTGTGCAAGCAATAAAAATTTCTCTTTAAATATGCATGATCAACTAGTGTGAAGAAAATAAGCTTTATACGAACTTGTGATATGGAAGAAATAAAAGCAACGGACTGCACAATAAAGGTCTTTATCACAAGCGGCAATATAAAGTGATGTTCTTTTGCATTAATATTTTGTGCATCCAACCTTAAAAGCCCATGACAACCTCTGCTTCCCTCTTCGAAGGGCATATCTTTTACTTTTATCTCCTACCCTTATACAAGAGTCATGGTGATCATCACCTTTCCTTTTTACACTTTTTCCTTTGGCAAGCACTATGTGTTGGAGAGATCCGAATATATATATATATATATATCCACTCGGATGTAGGTTATCATGAAGTATTATTCTTGACATTACCCTTGAGGTAAATAGTTGGGAGGCGAAACTATAAGGCCCTATCTTTCTGTGTGTCCCATTGAAACTTCGTACCCATAAGTATCGCGTGAGTGTTAGCAATTGTGAAAGATTATATGATAGTTGAGTATGTGGACTTGCTGAAAAGCTCTTGAATTGACTCTTTCCGATGTTGTGATAAATTGCGATTGCTCCAATGGTGGAGATCATAGTTTGTCAATTTTCAATGAAGTTTGTGCTTCATACTTTACTTTGTGAACGAATTGTTACTTTAGCATAAGAAATTATATGGCATTATATGTTGTTATT
Source organism: Triticum monococcum (assembly GCA_034509565.1). NCBI lineage: Eukaryota > Viridiplantae > Streptophyta > Magnoliopsida > Poales > Poaceae > Triticum > Triticum monococcum. The sequence goes on along the minus strand of CM067846.1, from coordinate 143,984,769 downwards.
CTAAAGATGATCATGATGCCCTCATGTCTGTATTTTATTTTTATCGACACCTCTATCTCTAAACATGTGGACATATTTATCGATATCGGCTTTTGCTTAAGGACAAGCGAGGTCTAAGCTTGGGGGAGTTGATACGTACATTTTGCATCATGATTTTATGTTGATATTTATTGCATTATGGGTTGTTATTACACATTATATCACAACACTTATGCCTATTCTCTCTTATTTTATAAGGTTTACATGAAGAGGGAGAATGCCGGCAGCTGGAATTCTGGACTGGAAAAGGAGCAAATATTAGAGACCTATTCTGCACAACTCCAAAAGTCCTGAAACTTCATGGTGCTTATTTTTGGAATATATAAAAAATATTGGGTGAATAAAGAACCAAAGGGGGCCACCAGCCAGCCACAAGGGTGGAGGACGCGCCCTACCCCCTAGGCGCGCCCCCGACATTGTGGGCCCCGCTAGCAGGCCTCCGGTGCCCATCTTCTGCTATATGGTGTCTTTTACCCTAAAAAACAAGAGAGACGCTTTCGGGAAAAAGCGCCGCCGTCTCAAGGCGTAACCTGGGAAGAACCAATCTAGGACTCCGGCGGAGCTGTTCTGCCGCGGAAACATCCCTCCGGGAGGGGGAAATCATCGCCATCATCATCACCATCAATCCTCTCATCGAGAGGGGGTCAATCTGCATCAACATCTTCACTAGCACCATCTCCTCTCAAACCCTAGTTCATATCTTGTATCCAATCTTTGTCTCAAAACCTCAGATTGGTACCTGTGGGTTGCTAGTAGTCTTGATTACTCCTTGTAGTTGATGCTAGTTGGTTTATTCGGTGGAAGATCATATGTTCAGATCCTTAATGATAAATAATACCCCTCTGATTATGATTATGATTATGAATATGCTTTGTGAGTAGTTATGTTTGTTCCTGAGGACATGGGGGAAGTCTTGTTATAAGTAATCATGTGAATTTGGTATTCGTTCGATATTTTGATGAGATGTATGTTGTCTCTCCTCTAGTGGTGTTATGTGAACATCGACTACATGACACTACACCATTATTTGGGCCTAGGGGAAGGCATTGGGAAGTAATAAGTAGATGATGGGTTGCTAGAGTGACAGAAGCTTAAACCCTAGTTTATGCGTTGCTTCGTAAGGGGCTGATATGGATCCATATGTTTCATGCTTTGGTTAGGTTTACCTTAATACTTCTTTTGTAGTTGCAGATGCTTGCGAGAGGGGTTAATCAAAAGTGGGAGGCTTGTTCAAGGAAGGGCAACACCCAAGCACCGGTCCACCCACATATCAAATTATCAAAGTAACGAACACGAATCATATGAGCATGATGTAAACTGAGTTGACAACAATTCCCATGTGTCCTCGGGAGCGCTTTGCTTTATACAAGAGTTCGTCCAGGCTTATCATTTGCTACAAAAAGGTTTGGGTCACCTTGCTGCACCTTGTTTACTTCTATTACTTGTTACCCATTATGATTTATCTTATCACAAAACTATATGTTACCGATAATTTTAGTGCTTGCAGAGAATACTTTGCTGAAAACCACTTGTCATTTCATTCTGCTCCTTGTTGGGTTCGACACTCTTACGTATCGAAAGGACTACGATAGATCCCCTATACTTGTGGGTCATCACCCGTCCCCCTCTCGTTGTTCTTTCGCGCGCGTTCATGTCTAGGAGGTTCCCCTCATCATCGCCTTCACTCTGGACCCCTCTCCCCTCCTGTAGATCGCTCCTTGGCGCTCACTATCGCACGCCCATGGGAGAACAGTGGCCTTTCGGCTCTGTTCGCGCCTCGGCTTCTTCCTCCCCATGCCCCTTGTCCTCCTATGCCCCACGAGCCTCCCTTGTTCCCCCCGCATCACCTACCGCCGAGCTTGCTTGCGCGCCCATGCCTCCGCAGCGGTCGCCAGCATGACACCCCCTCCCCTCGGCTATTTAAGCAGCCTCAAGCCCTCTCGACCTTGATAGCGGCCTCTCCGCTCGCCCTCACCCCTCCTCGATCCATCCATTTGCTCCCAGCGCCCCTCTTTGCCTCGGTTGGCCGCCATGGCGCCGCCCCTGCCCTCCTTAATTCAAGCAATGGCAAGCTCCTCCCTCCTTCTCTTCTCCACCATAAACCTCCACCACCACACTAGAACCGCTCCAGAATCTCTTCTTCTCCTTCGGTGAACTGTGGCACCATGCCCGGAGTTGCCCGTTCCCGCCATCCGCTACAACCGATGCCCCACTCCAGTCGTTGCTCTCGGGTGGCCGTGTCGTGCACCAGCAGATTTTGCGGTCGATCCCGATCTCTCTGGTGGCCGGACCTCCACCGGAGGTGGCCAGAGTAGGCAGTTTGAGCGCCAGTGCCGCGCGACCTCGCCTCTGCACCTGCTCTTCGCGAGGGAGGAGAAGGAGAGGGAGGAGAGGGAAGAGTCAGCACGGGACCCGCTCGTCAGTGACTTAAGCCCCGGGCCCAGCCACTTAAGTGGAAGCGCATTTTGCGGTAAGTACGTTTTCCTTTAATGAAAGCGTACTGCACTTCTGCTACGGGATGAAATGCGTTTCCTCTGTTCTGAAGGCGTATTCCCATAAATGTGTTTTCTATCTTTCCAGCCAGGGGCCTGTTCGTAGAGTTTATTTTTACAGATTGGTCCCTGAACTTCGTCTGGCTATGTCTTTTCAACCACAACTTCGAATGAGGTGATTCCAAATCCCACTTCTTCATCTCGTCGAGCCTGTCATGACCATTTTGCCTTTTCCCATAAACATCCCCCTCCGGGAGAGAACTGTTTCCGACGAGTCTTTCCGTGATCCTTCCGCACTTCTTCCGAGTGAGCTCTTCATTCCCAGGCAAGCTACGACAGACACTTGCATGATGGATTGCAATAGCCATGGTTTCCACATAAATATTTAATAAATGTTTGCTCATTTACCTCTGATGTTGTTGTTTCAATTATGTTTGTGGATCCCTGCTTATTATCATGTTATGCTATGCTGCACTCTATTAGTTGTATAATTACTTCCTAGTAGTATTGTTCTCGTACTTCATGTTGGTATTCATGTCATGCTAGTGATAGCGATGTTCATTTGATGCATGATTAGTGCCAGTTATGAAGAGTATCTATTATATGCATGATCATCGCTATGCCATGTTCATCTGCATCTAGTAGTCTAAGTGTTGCATTATTGTTGATGCTGATGTTTCATATGGTTATATTGCTCATCCATGCTTATGTTAATATCATTCTCATGCGGATTATTATTTCATCATATTATTATGACTCAACACCTTTTCAATTCAAGTTTAACCGGACATTAATTAAACTTGAACACATGTTGGCTGTGTCATAGTGCCATTGTATCGAGCTGACCGGTGCAGCCACACTTGCCTTTATGGGGGGGTCCTAACTGGGTCTATTGTCATGCCTCTCGCCGGTGCCTCCAACTAGGGAAGATTATACGCGTGCGCTACCCTGAGCAGGTAGGGTGGTATAAGCCTTGTGAGCCCGAGTTTGGTTATGTGCAGATGTACCCGTTTGGGATTGTTTTGTTTTGCCACGACGGTGGTTGTTGGGTGTCACGAGGTGGCATCTAGGCCACCCATGACTTAGCCCAAAGGGGAGTTGGTCGGAGTCTCCGGGAGAGTGTCATGGCAATAGATCGGTTTTGTCGGAACGCTGTTAGTCCACCCGAATGGGAATACGAGGCCATGGGTTCCATGGTGTGGGTATAGTGTGCTAACCTCTGCAGAGTGTGTTTAATCTACGGATAGCCGTGCCCGCGGATAAGGGCCCAATTCGTAGTAGGTCACACTATGGGCAAACAGAAATAATAACCTGCTTAATTATAACCTTGGTTCGATGAGGAAAGAAGTTGTTTGATCTTTATGTGATCGTGAGAGGATCAAAGTGGTATCATACATACCAAAGTCGTTGATATTTGTGGTGTTGTGCGATACTCACGGGTAAGGATCAAGCTCCTAGTGGTCATGTAATGATTACTATGGTATTGTTAATACCAAGCTTGATTTGATCCTGAGGTGATCGTGTGATGTCCATGATGGTAAGTGGTATATGTGGTGGTTACGAGGTAACCCCGAACAGAGTTAGTGGATCATGTTAAGTATGCTGCATGCTAATATCATCTTGTGCATATCATTAGTAACATTGCCATGCTCATTCCATGTGATGCTAGATGTGCTATGTTCAACATGTTCATGCCATGCTCATTTGATGTTGTTCTAGTGATATCATGCACACCATTGTTTAACCTATAAATGCCATGTTTTTGTTTATCTTGATTGATTTTGGTTGTTGCGAGCTTGTAAGTACATTCAATGTACTGACTTGGCGTGTCATGCCAGATTGCAGGTGATGCCATGATTGATTGCTTGTCGAGGTTACCGTTCGTGCGAGCTAGATCGTGTCCCAGGTAGAATCCCTGCGAAGTGTAGTCCATAGTCGTCGTCGATGTTCCGCTGCTAGTAGTTATTCCGCTGCTTCGACTTATTCTACTGCTTGCATAGAGAAACCCTTGCAGGCATAGTGTTGTCGTGCCGACGTAATTCCCTATTATATCGGAACCCTTGTATCCATATCGATTGTATTAAAGAGTTTATTTGTTCTATGCCAAGGAGTGTTGTATTCCAGAAGACTCGATCTTTGGGCTGGAATATGGGGTGTTCTGGTCTCTCCGAGTAGGGGTCCCACAAGGCTTGGTATTAGAGTAGGTCTGGCTGTAGGACGCTCTAGTCCACGCGAATGTCAGAATGTGGTAGTATAGAGTCTAGTCAGTTTGTTGCATTTGGTCGTTGCATTTGTTTGCTGCATAGCATGCATATAGGCTCATTATCTTGTAGCTAATGATTGATTCTGTGAGTCTAGGTGGTATCAGTTTCGATCCACTACCTGCACTCGTATTCTTTGCGTACCTGCTCTTAGGTGTTTGGCGTCATCTCTGTCCAAGCACAGTGATGCCAAGGTACCAAGTGTTCTAGACACCATTTGCGGGTATCACATCCTTATCCTTCCACTAGTCACCCCTATCATTTCGGTGATAGTCATGTTTCTATCCCGAATCGTGACTTTCGACTTGCCGCTTCTGCAACCCTTACTGATCTTTGCTATCAGACAAGGGCAATGCCAACAAGCCCAGTTTTCCACCTCTATCCTACCCTATCACCCCATTCTTTGGATGTGTACGGTTCCCTTCCGTACATTTGATGATGGTGTGCTCGTGTCCTCCGCGTTCTGCCACATGATCACCAAGTCCTTCCTCACCTCCGTATCCACCCAGATGCGACCGATGTTAAGCCGGCGCTTGGTGTAGCCTTGTTTACACCAACTCTTCCACACATGGATTCACTTTCATGCACACCGTCACAACATGTTCGACCGTAGTACTGGAGTTTCCGTGAGATTTGTGTGCTTAGGTATGCATGCATATTATTGTTGTGAGTAGCAGCAATATGTGATGTTGCTTGAAAATAATATTATTTGTATGCCTTGTGTGTTTTTGTTTTTGTCGTTTCTTTTGCTTCTTTCTTTGCCCCTTGGTGTTGCATTATTTCCCCTTATTAAAGTTTCTCATCAACCGACACCGGATCCTAAGAATCAGTGAGGAGTTTAAATATTTGGAAGCTCGGCTAAATATTATGGAATTCCCAGCCAACTACGGTGAATTTGGAATATCTGGTCTGACTACAGAAGAAATCATGGCTTGATTATCAGTATCAAGACTACATCAATGTGCAATCTTCACATCTGTAATGATGAAATCAACCGAAAGGCAGATTGTGTGCAAGACCAACAGTATATATCGAGTCAAAGCTATGGTTCATATATAAGCCAGACCTACTCTAATACCAAGCCTCGTGGGACCCCTACTCGGAGAGACCGGAACACCCCATATTCCAGCCCAAAGATCGAGTCTTCTGGAATACAACACTCCTTGGCATAGAACAAATCAACTCTTTAATACAATCGATATGGATACAAGGGTTCCGATATAATAGGGAATTACGTCGGCACGACAACACTACGCCTCCAAGGGTTTCTCTATGCAAGCAGCAGAATAACTCGAAGCAGCGGAATAACTACTAGCAGCGGAACATCGACGATGACTATGGACTCCACTCCGCAGGGATTCTGGCTGGGACACGATCTAGCTAGCACGAACGGTAACCTCGACAAGCAATCAATCATGGCATCACCTGCAATCTGGCATATCATGGCATCACCTGCAACCTACAATCTGGCATGACATATATATATATATATATATATGGCAATGAGTCAACATATTTCAAATAGAAGCTTCTGGTGTAAGCAACACAGTCTTCCCTCGCAAGCTACCATAGAATCTTACAATTCAGGTCTCCCCAGTCTTCCTCGGTACGATATGTGGATGACTTCCAGCACAAGATACTCTGCCTTCCTTAGTAAGCCACCGCAAAAGTTTCCGGCATCAGATATCGAGTCTTCCCTAGCAAGGCACTAAGGGGGGGAAGCTTCTGAAGTACGGTACCCAACCTTCTTTAGCAAGCTATCTGACGAAAGCTTCGAGCACAAGATATTCAGTCTCCCTCAGCGTGATGGCTTTCAGCACAAGCTTCCTCGGTATGGCACTGGTACAAGGTATTACACTGCGAGTTGATAGCATATGGTAGTGCATCTTAAAAATCAGATCCACAACAGATTGGCCAGGAACATGAGCAAGTCTGGACACAAGTTCCTTCCTCAGGAATCAAATTATCAGCTACACATGCTTTCATTGTGAGCATACAACCGAGGTCTTGCAAGTCACTCATACGATGATGTAAATAGAATCTGACAACCACATGAGTATTGTTAAAAGAAGGAAGCCAGTTATACACCTCAGTGTGACAAAGGAATATGAAGATTGACGACAACAGTGAGCTCAGTGCCTGTGAACCTGTTATATGATCCTGATAAGGCCTTGTCAACTTTTCCTCGGGGACGGCACCACGCCTTTATTCTGAGCTGTTTTTGGCTGTCCGGGGTGGATGCTGACTTTATATTTCTCTATTCAATAACTATCGTGAGTTCTGAGATGCTTTCCGGCTATCTCTAATAGCTGTTGACTTTCTTTTTGTGACAGTAGCCCTATGCTTTGAGCTGCTTTTCGGCCATCATAGGGAACTGCCACTTTCTTCTTATCAACACTGTCTCATGCTCTGAACTGCTTTTCGGCTGTCTTGAGCCGTGGTTGAGTTATTTTAGTAATGTCCCAGATCTGAGTTGTAAAGACCGTTCTGGTGGCTACTGATTTATTTGCCAATTTCTTGCTAGGATTCAGATGATCATTTCTCCACGGTTAAAACTTGAGAGACGATGAACCTGCACTACAAAAAAAATACACTTCCGTGATGATACGTGTTTGTCACAGTAGGTCGCGTTTTTTGTCATGCATGTACATCTGAGGGAGTCCTGGATTAGGGGGTCTCCGGACAGCCGAACTATATCCTTTGGCTGGACTGTTGGACTATGAAGATACGAGATTGAAGACTTCGTCCCGTGTCCGGATGGGACTCTACTTGGCGTGGAAGGCAAGATAGGCAATACAGATATGTATATCTCCTCCTTTGTAACAGACCTTATGTAACCCTAGCCTCCTCCGGTGTCTATATAAACCGGAGGGTTTTAGTCCGTAGGACAACATACAATCATACCATAGGCTAGCTTCTAGGGTTTAGCCTCTCCGATCTCATGGTAGATCTACTCTTGTACTACTCATATTATCAAGAATAATCAAGCAGGACGTAGGGTTTTACCTCCATCAAGAGGGCCCGAACCTGGGTAAAACATCGTGTCCCCTGCCTCCTATTACCATCTGCCTTAGACGCACAGTTCGGGACCCCCTACCCGAGATCCGCCAGTTTTGACACCGACATTGGTGCTTTCATTGAGAGTTCCTCTGTGTCATCGTCGTTAGGCTTGATGGCTCCTTCGATCATCGACAGTGATGCAGTCCAGGGTGAGACTTTTCTCCCCGGACAGATCTTTGTATTCAGCCGCTTTGCACTGCGGGCCAACTCGCTTGGCCATCTGGAGCAGATCGAGAGTTACGCCCCTAGCCACCAGGTCAGGTTTGGAGGCTTAAACTACACGGCCGACATCCGAAGAGACTTGATCTTCGACGGATTCGAGCCCCTGCCGAGTGCGCCGCACGGTCACGATGAGCATGATTTAGCTCTACCATCGTATAGTGTTCAGGAGACCGCACCGGCAACCGCTTCGACCCTCAATTCGGAGCCCATTGCGCCATCCATGGATGGGTGGATAGACCCCGCCACGGAGGTCGTATTCTCAGTGGCAATCGAGCCGAATATCGACCTTACCCTTCACAGGAGGCGAGACGCCGAACTACCGGATTCTTCCCCGGCCACGGACTCCAAACCGCCTGCGCCCATGCCTATCGAATCCGATTGGGCGCCGATCATGGAGTTCACCTCCGCGGATATCTTTTAGCACTCGCCCTTTGGCGACATACTGAACTCATTAAGCTCTCTCTCCCTGTTAGGAGAATCCTGGCCGAACTATGTCCGGCAGGATTGGGATGCGGATGACGAAGAAATTCACCGCCCACCCACCACCCACTTAGTAGCCACTGTCGACGATTTAACCGACATGCTCGACTTCGACTCTGAAGACATCGACGGTATGGACGACGATGCAGGAGACGAACAGGAACCACTGCCCATAGGGCACTAGACGCCCACTTCATCATATGATGTATACATGGTGGACGCACCAAAAGAAAAGAACGGCGAAGAGCGGAAGGATGCATCAAAGGATTGTTCCTCGAGAAGCAGTCAAAGTGGCGGCATAAGCGCCGCTCCAAATCCCGCCTCAGCAAAAATAGCGATCATATAAACCCAGCGTTAGAGCAGGGTGAACCATCGCCCGACCACGGCAACACGGAGAATAAAACCGAACAACCCGACTCCGTCGAAGATAACAGACATCACACCGGACAGGCGCCCGGAGCAACAGAATGCCCATCAAAGGCTTGTTGCCACTGCGAGGAGTCTGAAAAAGCAGAAGCAAAGGCTCAGGGCTGCACAAGACACTCAGAATCAGATGGAGTGAAGTACTCAACACTGCAACGAAGTACGGCGGTAATCGCCACACCAAGAGCTACCCGAAGCAAAAGTTGCTACCTGAATTCAACGAGGAGGCCTTAGATCCCCCGCAATTGAAAAACAAAACGGCCTTCCGGTCGGATAGACGACCTCGTGGCCAACATAGAGTGGCAAACGATGCCGCACAAAAGCCAGTACGCGATCCACGCGAGCGCTTGCATCAAAAGGACGGCGCAACCAGATCCATATACGAGCCACGCAAGCGCGCTCCAAACATCACGGTACACCCAAATACAGGGGTGCCGCACACCCCCTATGTTTCACTGATGAGGTGCTGGACCATGAATTTCCAAAGGGATTCAAACCCGTAAACATAGAGGCGTATGACGGAATGACAGACCCTGGGGTCTGGATTGAGGACTACATCCTCCATATCCACATGGCTCGAGGAGACGATCTCCACGCCATCAAGTACTTACCCCTCAAGCTCAAAAGGGCCAGCTCGGCACTGGCTTAAAAGCCTCCTCGAAAACTCCATTGGAAGCTGGGAAGAGCTTGAAGATGCTTTTCGGGCAAATTTTCAAGGGACTTATGTCTGACCACCGGATGTAGACGATTTAAGTCATATAACTCAACAGCTCGGAGAGTCAGCCCGAAAGCTTTGGAAAAGGTTCCTCACTAAAAAGAACCAAATATTCAACTGTCCGAACGCCGAAGCCTTAGCAGCTTCGAAGCACAGCGTTCGAGACGAATGGCTCGCCAGACACCTCGGCCAAGAAAAGCCGAGAACAATGGCAGCATTAACAAGCCTCATGACCCACTTTTGGCGAGGACAGCTGGTTAGCCCGATGCGGCACCAGCGACCCAAGTACATCCGAAGTCAGGGACGAAAACGGGAAACCACGACGCAGCAAAAACAAGCGCTGGAGTAAAGAAGACCGCCCGAAGAGCACGGCGGTAAACACTGGATTCAGAAGCTCTCGGCCAGGTCAGCAAAAGCTGCCCTCCAAAGGCAACAGAGACGAACTGTCCAGCCTAAACAAGATTCTGGACAAAATATGTCAGATCCACAGCACCCCCAATAAACCTGCAAATCATACCGATAGAGAATGTTGGGTCTTCAAGCATTCCGGCAAGCTCAACGCCGAACACAAGGGGTAGGATACACCAAGCAAAGACGAGGACGAGCCTCGCAAGCAAAGCACTGGGGAACAAAAGAAATTCCCACCAGAAGTTAAAACAGTAAACGTGTTACACGTGACAAAGGGGTGAAACAAAGCGGCACTCCTAGAGACACATGTCCCAGGGCCTATCACAGCGGAGTTCTGCCACTGGTCGTCCCAACCGATCACCTTCGACCATTGGGATTACTCGGCAAGTATCCGGCGTGTAGGATGGGTTGCCTTGGTGTTAGACCCAATAATTGACGGATACCACTTCACATGAGTCCTGATGGACGGCGGTAGTAGTTTAAACCTGATATATCAGGACACAGTCCGCAAAATGGGGATAGACCCAACAACAATTAGCCATAGCAATACTACCTTTAATGGAGTAACGCCAAGCCCAGAATCCCATTGCACGGGCTCCCTACTACTAGAGGTTATATTCGGCTTCCCCGATAACTTCCGCAATGAAAATTTAACCTTCCACATCGCTCCGTTCCAAAGTGGCTATCAAGCACTACTCGGATGCGAAGCTTTCGCTCGCTTTAACGTAATACCGCATTATGCTTCCCTCATGCTTAAAATGCCCGGTCCACCTGGCATTATTATAGTAAATGGAAATATTGAGCGCTCCTTGCGCGCGGAAGACCGCGCGGCTGCCTTGGTAGCCGCACACTAAACGGCCTCACCAACTAAAGCATCTGACAGGTCGTTAAGACCACACACACGGTTGGACGAGTCTGATGCAACTATATGTAATTGATACATGTTTGATGGCTATACCCCTATTACAATACAAGGGGCTCAACGCGCGCGCACAAGTGGCAATCAGGCTCAACTTTACTCATTTTGAACTATATATTGTTTATTTAGTATAACTTACCTTTTGCACGGCAACTTTTCAACTAAGTTCCTCTCTTTTACAGATGACCATCGTGCTACACCCGTCCAGGATACGGCACAATGGAGACACAGGCGCAAACGTGCAGCAGGGACCCGTTCCAAGGATTCTTTTTAGATTAAGACCTTGCGTAAACCTTTTTTACTATTTCTTGTTGATACACATTCCCCGTATTCTCAGTACAATTGAGAAGGATGCTGACGTATTGGCATGTGGCCACGTCAGAATATTGCACGTACCTGGACACCAGGGGCTTATTACAAAGGCCACTGCTTAAGCCAAGTGTCCACCATAAAGACCGAATACCTTAGGGAGTGTTCGGCGTCGCGAGTTCGGCCTTATATGCATCAGCTCCGAATCATGACTTTGGTCAAATGTTGGGTTTGCCCGGCTCCTGTGTTTTGCTGCCTTACGTTCCGCTCTATCTGCTAAGGCGGCACCAGGAGAACTACTGCGATTGTGCCCTGGTTCATCCGGACGAGCACTTCAGTAGAGAAAGCCGAAAACTGACTGTCATGATATAGCGTGAGACTGGTCAACCACTCGATGACCTAGCGAAATCTTCGGGATTCCTCCGCTTTAACGAAGGGCCATTTCTCGGCCAGGCATATACGCACCCCGAATTCGAATGAGTGCGGAGCCACCAGGGGCTATATAGTAGCCCCACTGTCAAACTCGTCTGGCTAAGTGAAAGTGTCAAAGCATTATAGTCTGGTTGCCTAGTTCACTGCGCTATCACCTCCTTAATGGACCAAGACGTTGGATCAAGTGTGAACATGTGTCTTCTGCGAACACCCCCGCATTATATGCTTGGGGGTTGAAGCCGACGACTGCAATCTTTCAGGTTATATACATATATACTTAAACGGCCGCACAAGAGGCATCATAGCAGTTTTGGGCAAAAGTATAAATACAGCCTTGATAAATTCAATAAAAAATTGTTTTTACAATGGGAATACATATCATTCAAACATAATATGAGCACCGAGCCTCTATCGAACGAGCGCCTTCAAGAACTTCTTCAAAGTAGTGCTCGGCAGCCACTCGGCCTATGGCCGAACCCTGTGCCGCAACAGTGGTGGCATTCATCTCCGCCCAGTATGTTTTGACACGGGCAAGGGCCATCTGCGAGCCTTCTATGCACGTCAACCTCTTTACAACATCAATGCGTGGCACAGCGCCAAGGAATTGTTGCACTAAGCTAAAGTAGCTACTCGGCCTTGGCCTTCCTGGCCACAAATGATCCACAACGGACCTCATGGCCAGTACGGATAATCTATGGAGCTCGGCCCAACCGGTCAATCGCTTATTTAGCAGCAGCGGACGGACTGGAGTGTGAAACTGTGACCAGAACAGCTTCTCCACTTCAGGACCTTTCTGATCCTTGAAGTACTCGGTCGCATCCACAACACTCGCAGCCAAATCCATGTACTCATCCGCAGAACTCCATAGCCGGTCCAGAGGAGCATATTTCGGATCTCCGAACTTAGTCCACAACAAGAAGGGCTTCCCAGAAACAATATCCGCAGCTTGATTCAGCTCCTCCTTCATCGCTCTAATTTTGGAGCGGGCCTCCTTGGCAGCCACCTGGGCCTTCTCCAGGTCCGTCACCTTCACCCGGTTTTCTTCTTCAAGAAGCCGGTACCGGTCAGCAGCATCTTTTAGCTCCACGGCCATCTTGGCAATTTTCTCTTTACTCCCGCAATGTGCGGCATGTTCGGCCCTTAGCTCTTCAGCCGCCTTTAAAGCGGCCGCATGACTACTCCTTACTTGTTCCTTGGCTCTAGCAAGCTCCGCCCGAAGGGTATCCATGGTGGCAGCTCCATCTGCAGTCACAACATATTAAAGATATTGGCATCATGCTGCTCTTACTATGTGACATTCACCAGAAAAATCACCTACCATGTGCCTCATCAAGCCGCTTGTTAACAAGCACGATGTCGGCATCTACCGCATCCAGTTGTCGCTTTAGTTCGGCAAACCCATCAGTCCGACTAGTCACCGGAGCTTCAACCACCTACACATAAAGGCGGTCTGGTTATTACCTGGGACTATGATCCTCTGTTTGCCACTGTTCTCGGCGACAACCAGAGTCTCAGGGGCTACTATCTACACAGGGCACACCTAAAAATGTGCGGTACTGTCAAAAATGTACATCATTTCATGTACCTCAAAACCCGTCAGTAGACTCATAAAATCTTCATGCAACCCGCGTTCGGCGGACGTAATCCTTTCAATCACCATACCCATCAAGGTGCGGTGCTCTTCTGAGATAGCCGATTGCGCCAGCAGATCCTTCCGTATGTCCGACCGCACACCAGACGGTGCCGGACTCTTTTGATGACTCTCTTCAAGAGCCGGATACTGGGGACTTCGGGTGGCCATAGGATTACCTTCTGGCCTTGCCGGATCAGGAGAAACCCTCTGCGACGACACCTCGGGGTCGCCCGCCTCGTCAGGCAGTGTGGCAGGGGGAGGCGTTTCACTCTCCATCTTCTGTGGAAGAAGATCCCCCGAAGACGAGCTCTGCTGAGAAGGGCTAAGATCCCAACTTCAAGCTAAATGCTTCGGTTATTTTCCTCAGAAGTAAGGTAGGGTATCTTCACTATTAAGTACTTTTTGATTACTTACAGCTCGTTAGAGGGCTGATCCCCGCGCGGACATTGTGCTGCAAGAACACCCTCCAAGGCAGGACCCTCTGGCAGAGATTTCTTCTCATGTTTGGAAACCTTGGTTTCCGGATCTTCGGAGGTAGTCCTCTTCCTTCCCCAGGGAGAGAGAATATCAGATTCTTCCCCTTGGTTATACTCCCTCATGGAGGCGCTCATTCCCTCGGTTGGAATAGGTAGCGATGGAGGCCCGCTTTCGCCCTTTTTATTCCCTCCTTCATCTTCCTTTGAGGGCACCAGACAAGGAGCTGGCTCGAGCATCTTTTCCAGCACCGGATTGTCCAAGCCTTCAGGAAGGGGGGCCGAACACCGGATCATCTTCACCTTTGTTATCCAGTCCTGGTCAAAGAGCGATTCTTCAGAATGATGACATGATAAATAAAAAGGACAGTGTGTTCGTCCATAGGATTACTTACTTGGGCAGCGGTGCGGTTGCTTCTCAGGCCCACGTCCTCGGTAGTGTCCGGACACTCTATTTGGGGTCCGAAGAATGATTTGTACATCTCCTCGTGCGTCATGCCGAGGAAATTCTGAATAGTGTGCGGTCCTTCTGGGTTGAATTCCCACATGCGGAGGGGCCGACGTTTGCAGGGCTGGACTCGATGAACTAGCATAACTTGCATTACCATAACCAGACTGAAATCTCCCTCGAAGAGATCTTGGATATGGCTCTGCAGTATTGGCACGTCCTTGTCTAGACCCCAGCTCAGCCCCCTGCTGATCCATGACATCAGTTGTGGTGGAGGGCCCGAGCGAAAGGTGGGGGCAGCTACCCACTTGGCACTTCGGGGAGCTGTGATGTAAAACCACTCGAGTTGCCACAATCCGGACACCTCTGGAAAGGAACCCTTTGGCCATGGAGCGTCAGCAATTTTGCTTATTAGAGCACCTCCACATGCTGCGTACTGCCCCTTGACCATCTTCGGCTTCACATCGAAGGTCTTGAGCCACAGGCCGAAGTGAGGGGTAATGCGGAGGAAGGCCTCACAAACAACAATAAATGACGAGATGTGAAGAAGGGAATCCGAGGCCAGATCATGAAAATCCAGCCTGTAATAGAACATAAGACCCCTAACAAAGGGATCCAGAGCGAGGCCTAGTCCTCGGAGGAAGTGGGAGATGAACACAATGCTCTCGTTGGGTTCGAGAGTAGGGACGACCTGCCCTCGGGCGGGCAGCCAGTGCGAAATTTCGGCGGTCAGATATTTGGCCTCCCCCAACTTCTTGATATCCTCCTCCGTGACAGAGGAAGGCATCCATCGGCCTTGAAGGCTAGATCAGTACATGATTGAAGGTCCAAAGCACCTGACCTGAGCTTTGGGTGTTAGAACTCGAGGCGGGGGAAGGAGTCGATTGAGCACGGGAGGGACAAAAGAAAAAAAGCCTTGTCCCTTTATAAAGGGGATGAATATCAGGCGTCCTCCTCATGGCCGCTCTAGACTTACCTAAAATCTACGAGTCATACCAACAGGCATGGTTGGGTTACCCAAGTTTGTATTGATGAGAATCCCGTGATAAAGGGAACACGATCTCTGCTTTGACAAGACGTGTCAAGAAACCGCCTCGCGTTATGTGCGGGTTAAGGAAAAAAGGTTCAAATAATTGCCGGGCCGTGGCGTGATGTCATGCTGCCAAAACGTGTCAGCAGATTGGATTTGTGGAAATATTATTCTCTCTACGATGGTATGTGGAACTTATTTTGCAGGGTCGGACACTGTCCCTGTATTCAAACTCTTCCATGGTGTATTCGAAGGAGGAACCTGCCTTGCAATGCCAAAGACAACACTGCGCACCAGACTCATCATCATTGAAGCCTGGTTCAAGGGCTACTGAGGGAGTCCTGGATTAGGGGGTCTCCGGACAGCCGGACTATATCCTTTGGCCGGACTGTTGGACTATGAAGATACGAGATTGAAGACTTCGTCCCGTGTCTGGATGGGCAATACTTGGCATGGAAGGCAAGCTAGGCAATACGGATATGTATATCTCCTCCTTTGTAACCGACCTTATGTAACCCTAGCCTCCTCCGGTGTCTATATAAACCGGAGGGTTTTAGTCCGTATGACAACATACAATCATACCATAGGCTAGCTTCTAGGGTTTAGCCTCTCCGATGTCGTGGTAGATCTACTCTTGTACTACTCATATTATCAAGATTAATCAAGCAGGACGTAGGGTTTTACCTCAATCAAGAGGGCCCGAACCTGGGTAAAACATCGTGTCCCCTGCCTCCTATTACCATTCGCCTTAGACGCACGGTTCGGGAGTCCCTACCCGAGATCCGCCGGTTTTGACACCGACAACATCCATGACAAATTTATGACAGAATCAAGATAGTCATACCTGTGCTGTCGGAGAAGTGTTCCATGACATTACCAAAATTATCATCACGGAAGTGTCCACTTCCATGAAGATAAATCGTGCGTCACAGAAGTGCTTTCGTCAAGGGTGACCGACATGTGGCATCCACCATAACGGAACACCGTTAAGCTACCGGGTCGTGTTTTGGATCCACTAACCCGTTAACAGCCCCGACCAATGGGAAATTTCCATGTGTAAAATTCTTATTGGCCAGACAAAACACGTGTCAGCTCGTCAGTGGGTCAGATAGGCGCCTATGATATGTCGACACGTGCCACAGCCCACCACTGGCCCATTTAGCTTACAAAGCCGGCCCGTTTGAGTTGGTCAAAAGTTAACGGGCTGGCCCATGAAAAGCCTGTTAATGGTCTTGTCGCAAATAGACCATTTTACGGCCCGTTAACTCACGGCTCGTTAGGCCCTAAGGGAAATCGGCCCAACAACGTCATGTGGGCGGTCAAATATAACACCAGCCCATTTCACTTTCGGTCCATGTATGGCCGACAATGTCTTTCAGCCCATATGAGGCCTTCATATCTTTCAGCCCTTTACAGGCCCACGGTGACTCTAGCCCATAATGAACAGTAATTTTCCTACCCGTTAACGGCCCGTGATTTACATGGGCCATTTCCAGCCCGTGTTAGCTTTCGGCCTATTGACGGCCCATACGTTCTTGGGCTCCTTTTCGGCACTCGATTACTTCTGGCCCATTAATGGCCTGTTCCCCTAATGGGCCAAATTCAGCCCATGGCAAGAGTCGGCCCTTTACTGGCCTGTTACCCTAATGGGCCAAATTCGGCCCATGGCAAGGGTCGGCCCGTTTCTGGCCAATTAACCCATTGCGTCGTTTCTAGCCCGTCCTATATTCTGGCCCATTAACGACCCGTTATGCCTGTGACAGAATTAAGCCTTCGCTGTCCTACGGCCTATTAACGGCCTGTTACCGTGCTGGGCCGATACCAATTATGCCCGATTACAGCCCATGTAGACCCATTTATCCGGCGGCCCGAGGCCCACCGATTACAGGCCCATTTATCGACGGCCCATAGGAGATCCATGGATCCTACGGCCCGTATATGTCCCATGGTAGTTGCGGCCACTAGAAAACCAGGGAAAAAGAAGACTAGGAAATAAATAAGGCCAAAACTAACGCTAGGCTATTAAGGCGATTGCACAGATTACATCCACTCGGCATCAAAGATCGCCACCAGTGCAAATATAGGGAACACCCTACACTATACAAAAATGGCTTGCTGTTTTCTTCAGCCGGTGGCTGCACGTTAAGAATAAATTTTGTATCGCACCAAAACAAATTACAACTATATAACAAAAGGAAGGTTGGCATAAAACTTAACAGTCTAGCAGATAAATGCACCGCCAGAAGTTCAGAAGCTCAGTTCATTTGACTTGACTGTTATGTTTTCATGTTGTATTGTCTGATGGAGCACCATAACCCTCGCCTTCATTTCCCCTAGGATCCTGAACAACATAGCAAATGTTTGATAGTCTAGTTTCAAAATCATGCATATCTTGACGACATTGAGCAATGTTTCTCCTTGTTTCACAAAGGGTCTCTGCTAGGGAATGGACTTGTGTCTGGAGTGCAGATACAACATTGCTTTGAGCTTGCATATCTTGATCATGAGGCAGTTTGGACGATATTGCCTTAACAACCAACCAAGTATTATGCAGGAACGTGCTTTTGGCATTGTTAGTGGACAGGTAATGACCCACTACAGCAAGAGCTGACATTGCGGTTATAGTTGCCTCGTCACCTTCAGAAGGTGGCAGTTCCACCATTTTTTCCATAGCTCGCTGAAAAGTTGAGGTTTTACATTAGTAGTACCAGAATAGAAGATATTAAGGAGGCAGCAAAACCAAGCAAAATAGCTTTGGTCTATATACAGAACTTATTCTGGTGAACACATGTAAAATATTAGTTGTATTTGATTGCAAAGTACATAATAAAACCAGGTTCCAAACATATGACCATGTACCATCGCTAATGTATTGCCTATTTCTTCACATTGTATTGAGGGCTAAGGATAAAAAGATGAAGTTTATAATACGGTAAGCATAGTATGACATCATTCATATCACAAAACAATTGAGAGCAGACAAACAGGCAATTGTAACATTGTGTGGGCAATTCCAGCACGGAACTAGATTACGGGTCAAGATCAAAGGAACATCACTCCTCTCTTTTAAACCTTGTAAGGTGCAATGATACGCTAAGACAATTGTGTATAAAATTGAAAAGAGTAATAGACATTGGCTGCAAACCATGTAGTTCAAGGCACAAGTCAGAGTAAGTAGTAGTTAGAAGGCATGAGGATTAAGGACTTACAACAACGGCTTTGACTGGTGTAGTCATGCCCTTCTTCTTACTGGTGTGACAGTCCTTGAAGATTTCCACAGCATTTGGTTCAGGTACTTTTTGGTCCTTGCGGGCTTTCCTCTGCATTTCGAACAAGTCAATATAGATCTGATAATATGGTATAGTGAAAAGAGTGAAACAACAGCTAATTACAAGAGCCTTGCAGTGTGCAATATAGCTACGAGATCCTGTCGTCTGCTGGAATTTCACTTTCGTATGGTTGGCCTTGTTCTTTGAATAGTTCACCTACAAGAAGATAGATTTGTGTGGCACATGTGTAAATAGGACTTCAACATGTGATCTGATCACATATATATAATGTACCTGATACTTCGGATCAGACCAGTGTTTAACAAGGCCCCTCCAGTCTTCATCCGATATATTTTCCACTAGAGATGTTTGGGAAAGTTCACTGTTAGCCTTGCCTTCAAAATGAGTTTTCCTCAAGTTATACCGATATTGTCGCAGAGCAGACTTGAAAACATGGGTGCAAGCTTGTCTGGTTGCATCATCTTGGCTATCCAACTTGAACCTCATCTGTTGAAAATTATGGGAGTCTCATTATCAGCAACCTAGAAAGTATGGGACAGAGCAAGACGATATTACTAGTTTCCATACATGACCATACTTACAGATAAATGGTCTAGGAAGGTGTTGAACTGGGTTTCGTCTTTGTCATTCCTGTACTGAATCCATGTTGGGAGGATACGTACATGACACCTAACGGCAACCGCTGCCTCTGATACTAACTTGGCTGACTCTGTAGCATCATGTGGCCTTTTTAAACCTGCCTCAAAATGGATTCCATTCTTCCTCGTCTAGATTTAGTTAACCTATCGAGCAATATCCCTGATGTTTGTTTCCTCTTGCGCCTAGGCGCTAGTCCAACAACGAACATAGGAAGTGTTAGTGTACATCAAACTGTGAGACTACATATAAAGAAGCATGCAACTGTAACTTGACTCCAGCAACTACCTTCTTGCTGTTGAAGTTCACAAGGTTCATCTGATATTGCCAGCTCGTCTTGTGTCAAGAGTGCTTGGGAAGTAGTGTCAGGTGGCAAGGGAGCTTGGGAACGTGCTGCTAGCTCAGTTGACGCACAAGTAAGTCATGCAGCTGGTAGTACTATGGTAGGTGTTGCAAGAACTAGGGTTGTCTCTACTTGTTTGGTGGCAGCTATTTGTTCCTGTTTGGCTTTTTTTGCAACTCGTGTAGCATGGGATGTCGTGTTTGTAGAATTTTCTGCTGGACTTTGACCTTCTATTGCACCATAAGTACCAGCAGAATCTACAGGATTCATCCGCTTCTCATTCCCTGCCATTCTGTGTTTCTTCCTCTTTCTGTGTGCCATGTTAAGTCAAGCCGACAAGAAAAACGAATAACAATTTAGTTCTTCAGAACAAATTGATGTGTGATGCAGACGAACTGAACTTTGATGTTAGACAACCACATGATAGGAGGATGTAATATGTATGAAAAACAGGACGGAAGAGATAACCAGAACTATGATGTGTAAACTAAGAAGAAGACATTTCACCAAATTAGAAGCAATGCAATGGAAGGTAGACAACATATGAAAGATGCTACAAATATCGCTCTGCCAAGTTAACAGTGTCTCATCATAAATTGTGTTTAAACAAATGTGAAGCAGTACAAGAAATAAATCATATGCAAGATGCAAACAACATCACACTACCATGTTAGAGGTCTCTCGTCATTAGTGACATTGCATATTCACAGCTTATGATGTGTAAACTAAGGAGAAGGCATTTCAACAAATTAGAAGCAATGAAAGCTAGACACCATATGAAAGATGCAACGAATATCACTCTACCAAGTTAAAATTGTCTCTTCATAAGTGCCATTTCAACAAATTAGTAGTACAAGCTAGAAAATAATGTGAGATGTAACCTATATCACACTCCAAAGTCAAACGTGTCTTATGATAAGTGATTGTTGCAGGTTACACAACAGTAGTAATTTGATGTAAGAACATGGTGTTATAGACAGATATTGTATGTTCTAGAAACAGGAACACGTGTCTTATTCAAGTATAATGTGTAAAGTAAGTAGACGGAATTCAACAAAATTAGAAGCAATACAAGATAGACATCACACATAACATGCAACCACATATAACAGTGCCAAGTTAGAGGGAGCACCGGTGATGTTGCACTAGGGGAGACGTGCTCATCATAAACATAGCTTTGTTGAGTGTCTATGCATGTGTTGTCTTGGAAACCATCTTGGGGGTGTGGAGGAGTAGAAACTGTAGAGGCCCTCCGTTCGGAAGGAGCACCTTTATCCGCTGCCTTGGTAACTTCCTTCCGCTTTATTGATTTTGAATTGTCAAGTAAAACCGACAAGAAAAAGCAATAAAATTCTCTCTTCAGAACACATTCATGCATGATACTGACACTCACTACTTTGATGTAAGGCAAACACATGATACCAGGATGGAATATGTACGAAAAACAGGACGGCATGGCATGTTCACAACTGTTTGTGTAAACTAAGCAAAAACCATTCCAGCAAATAAGAAGCAATGCAAGCTAGACACCACATGAAAGATGCAACCAATATGACTCTGCCAAGTTAAAAGCGTCCCATCATAAATGGAATTTCAACAAATTAGAAGCAGCGCATGCTATAAATCATATGAAAGATGCAACTAATATCGCACTGCATATACTAAAGGTGTCTCGTCATGTTGATTGATGCAGGATACAAAAAAACAATAGTTTTATGTAAGGACATGCTTAATAGACAGATGTACTATGTACTACATATAGGAAGGCATGTTACATTAACAGGTATAATGTATAAGCTAAGCAGACTAAAACATGAAGTTTAACCAGATTGCAAGAATTACAATCTAGACACCATATGCAACGTGCAACCACATATCACGCTGCCAAGTTAGAGCAAGCACCTGCGATGCTAGTGTAGGGGAAATGTTGTAATCAACTACAGAGCTACGTCACTATCTTCATCTAGCATTTCTATTTCTTGAGAATCATGTCGGGAGGCTGACGCTGCATTCTTTAAATGCAGAGTAGTCCCCTTGCCTGTCTGCCTCGTCATAAGTGATTGATGAGGGATACACAAGAACATTAGTTTGATGTAAGAACATGGTTAATACACAGATGTACTAGTATGTACCAAAAACAAAAGGCATGCCATATTCAAAGGTATAATGTGTAAGCTAAGCAGATGCAATTTAACCAAATTGGAAACAATACAAGCTAGAAATCCGGCTGGAGTGGTGAGCATGATCATCTAGGATCTGAGAGCCTGGTGGGAGGCGGACTGCTTCGCCACCATTGCAACTTTTTAGTTGGCTTCTAGGTGATTCCTATCTTTGATGGGCTTGTCACTGGCTCGGCCAGTGCCCTGACTAGCTATTTGTCTTCTGGTGCTCACGGGATGGTGGTTCATGTAAAAAAATATCTTTCCATATCTTACCGACTTCGGCCTTTCGAATACAAGCTAGACACCATATGGAACATGCAACCACATCTGACACCGCGAAGTTAAAGCAAGCACCTAGGATGGTGGTTCATTGCGAGCAAGGTCATCAACTCCAGAGCTACGTTTACCGTCTCCATCTGCTGACACTGCACCCTTTATAGCGTTGTAACGTGTCTTGCCTAGTGCTACCTCTTCAGCACTGCGTTGGATTTCCCCGAAGAGGAGAGGATGATGCAGCAAAGTAGCGTAAGTATTTACCTCAGTTTTTTAGAACCAAGGTATCAATCCAGTAGGAGGCTACGTGCGAGTCCCTTGTACCTACACAAGAACAATAGCTCAACGCAACCAACGCACTTAGGGGTTGTCAATCCCTTCATGGTCACTTACGAAAGTGAGATCTGATAGAGATGATAAATAATATTTTTGGTATAGAGATGCAAAGTAAAAAGTAAAAGGCAAAGTAAAAGCAAAGCAATAATAAAGTGATGGAGATTGATATGATGAGAAAGAGACCCGGGGGCCATAGGTTTCACTAGTGGCTTCTCTCAAGAGCATAAGTATTCTATGGTGGGTGAACAAATTGTTGTTGAGCAATTGACAGAATTGAGCATAGTTATGAGAATATCTAGGTATGATCATGTATATAGGCATCACATCCGAGACAAGTAGACCGACTCCTGCCTGCATCTACTACTATTACTCCACTCATCGACCGCTATCCAGCATGCATCTAGAGTATTAAGTGAAAAACAGAGTAATGCCTTAAGGAAGATGACATGATGTAGAGGGATAGTTTCATGCAATATGATAAAAAAACCATCTTGTTATTCTCGATGGCAACGATACAATACATGCCTTGATGCCCCTTCTGTCACTAGGAAAGGACACGGCAAGATCGAACCCAAAGCTAAGCACTTCTCCCATGGCAAGAACAACCAATCTAGTAGGCCAAACCAAACTGATAATTCGAAGAGACTTGCAAAGATAACCAATCATACATAAAAGAATTCAGAGAAGATTCAAATATTATTCATAGATAGACTTGATCATAAACCCACAATTCATCGGTCTCAACAAACACACCACAAAAAGAAGATTACATCGAATAGATCTCCAGGAGAGAGGGGGAGAACATTGTATTGAGATCCAAAAAGAGAGAACAAGCCATCTAGCTACTAACTATGGACCCGTAGGTCTGAACTAAACTACTCACACATCATCGGAAGGGCTTGGATGATGATGTAGAAGCTCTCCGTGATCAATGCCCCCTCCGGCGGAGCTCCGAAACAAGCCCCAAGATGGGATCTCGTGGATACAGAAAGTTGCGGCGGTGGAATTAGGTTTTTGGCTCTGTATCTGATCACTTGGGGTACGTGGATATATATAGGAGGAAGAAGTACGTCGGTGGAGCAACAGGGGGCCCACGAGGGTTGGGGGCGTGCCTGGGGGGTAGGGCACGCCCCCTACCTTGTGGCTTCCTATTACGTGCCTTGACGTAGGGTCCAAGTCTCCTGAGTTGTATTCGGTGAGAAAATCATGTTCCCAAAGGATTCATTCCGTTTGGACTCCGTTTGATATTCCTTTTCTTCAAAACCCTAAAACAGGCAAAAAAAATAGCAATTCTGGGCTGGGCCTCCGGTTAATAGGTTAGTCCCAAAAATAATATAAAAGTGTATAATAAAGCCCAATATAGTCACAGTAGATAATATAGTATGGAGCAACCAAAAATTATAGATACGTGGGAGACGTATCAAGCATCCCCAAGCTTAATTCCTCCTCGTCCTCGAGTAGGTAAATGATAAAAACAGAATTTTTGATGCGGAGTGCTACTTGGCATGATTTCAATGTAAATCTTCTTAATTGTGGTATGAATATTCAGATTCAAAAGATTCAACACAAAGTTCATGTTGACATAAAAATAATAATACTTCAAGCATACTAACAAAGAAATTATGTCTTCACAAAATAACACGGCCATAGAAAGATATCCCTACAAAATCATCTAGTCCGGCTATGTTCTATCTTCAGCACACAAAGTATTTAAATCATGTACAACCCCGATGACAAGCCAAGAAATTGTTTCATACTTTTGACATTCTCAAAACTTTTTCAATCTTCACGCAATACATGAGCGTGAGCCATGGATATAGCACTATAGGTGGAATAGAATGGTGGTTGTGGAGAAGACAAAAAGGGGAAGATAGTATAACATCAACTAGGTGTATCAACGGGCTATGGAGATGCCCATCAATAGATATCAATGTGAGTGAGTAGGGATTGCCATGCAACGGATGCACTAGAGCTATAAGTATATGAAAGCTCAACAAAAGAAACTAAGTGGGTGTGCATCCAACTTGCTTGCTCATGAAGACCTAGGGCATTTTGAGGAAGCCCATCATTGGAATATAGAAGCCAAGTTCTATAATGAAAAATTCCCACTAGTATATGAAAGTGACAGAATGAGAGACTCTCTACAATGAAGATCATGGTGCTACTTTGAAGCACAAGTGTGGTAAAAGGATAGTAACATTGTCCCTTCTCTCTTTTTCTCTCATTTTTTTGTTTGGGCCTTCTCTTTTTTTATGGCCTCTTTTTTTTCGTCCAGAGTCTCATGCCGACTTGTGGGGGAATCATAGTCTCCATCACCCTTTCCTCACTTGGGACAATGCTCTAAAAATGATGATCATCACACTTCCTTTTTTTCTTACAACTCAATACTTAGAACAAAATATGACTCTATATGAATGCCTCCGGCGATGTACTGGGATATGCAATGAATCAAGAGTGACATGTATGAAAGAATTATGAATGGTGGCTTTGCCACAAATACGATGTCAACAACATGATCATTCTAGCAATATGACAATGATGGAGTGTGTGATAATGAACGGAATGGTGGAAAGTTGCATGGCAATATATCTCAGAATGGCTATGGAAAGGTATTTGGTGGGTGTATGATACCAGCGAAAAGTGCGCGGTATTAGAGAGGCTAGCAATGGTGGAAGGAAGGAAAGTGCGTATAATCCATGGACTCAACATTAGTCATAAAGAACTCATATACTAATTGCAAAAATCTAGAAGTTATCAAAGCAAAGTATTATGCGCATGCTCCTAGGGGGATAGATTGGTAGGAAAAAACCATCGCTCATCCCTGACCGCCACTCATAAGGAAGACAATCAATAAATAAATCATGCTCTGACTTCATCACATAACGGTTCACCATACGTGCATGCTACCGGAATCACAAACTTTAACACAAGTATTTCTCAAATTCACAACTACTCAACTAGCATGACTCTAATATCACCATCCTCATATCTCAAAACAATTATCAACCATCAATTTCTTCTTAGTATTGAACGCACTCAAAAGAAAGTTTTATAAATCTTGAATACCAAGCATATTATCATTAAGCAAATTACCACGCTATTAAGACTCTCAAAATACTCTATGTGAAGCATGAGAGATCAATACTTTCTATAAAACAAATCCACCACCGTGCTCTAAAAGATATAAGTGAAGCACTAGAGCAAAATTATATAACTCAAATGATATAAGTGAAGCACATAGAGCAAAACTATATAGCTCAAAAGATATAAGTGAAGCACATAGAGTATTCTATCAAATTCCAAATTATGTATGGATCTCTCAAAAGGTGTGTACAGAAAGGATGATTGTGGTATACTAACAAGAAAAGACTCAAATTATAAAATACGCTCCAAGCAAAACACATATCATGTGGTGAATAAAAATATAGCTCCAAGTAAAGTTACCGATAGAAGTAGACGAAAGAGGGGATGCCTTTCGGGGCATCCCCAAGCTTTGGCATTTAGGTGTCCTTGGATAATATTGGGCGTGCCATGGGCATCCCCAATCTTAGGCTCTTGCCACTCCTTGTTCCATAATCCATCAAATCTTTACCCAAAACTTGAAAACTTCACAACACAAAACTTAAAGTAGAAAACTCATGAGCTCCGTTAGCGAAAGAAAACAAAAGACCACTTCAAGGTACTGTAATGAACTCATTCTTTATTTATATGGGTGTTATACCTACTGTATTCCGACTTCTATATGGATTATAAACTATTTTACTAGCCATAGATTCATCAAAATAAGCAAACAACACACGAAAAACAGAATCTGTCAAAAACAGAACAGTCTGTAGTAATCTGTAGCCATAGAAAGATATGGAACCCCAAAAATTCTAAAATAAATTTGTGGACGTGAGGAATTTATCTATTAATCATCTGCAAAAAGAATTAACTAAATAGCACTCTCGAAATAAAAATTACAGCAGTTCTCGTGAGCGCTAAAGTTTCTGTTTTTTACAGCAAGTTCAACAAGACTTTCCCCAAGTCTTCCCAACAGTTCTACTTGGCACAAACAATAATTAAACACAAAAAACACAACCAAAACAGAGACTAAATAATTTATTTATTACTAAAAAGGAGCAAAAGCAAGGAATAAAAATAAAATTGGGTTGCCTCCCAACAAGCGCTATCGTTTAACGCCCCTAGCTAGGCATAACAAGCAAGAATAGATCTAGGTATTGCCATCTTTGGTAGGCAATCCATAAGTGGCTCTCATGATAGATTCATATGGTAATTTTATTTTCTTTCTAGGGAAGTGTTCCATTCCCTTTTTTAATGGAAATTGAAATCTAATATTCCCTTCCTTCATATCAATAATTGCACCAACCGTTCTAAGGAAAGGTCTACCGAGAATAATACGGCAAGAAGGATTGCAATCTATATCAAGAATGATAAAATTTATGGGCACATAATTCCTATTTGCAACAATAAGAACATCATTAATTCTTCCCATAGGTTTCTTAATAGTGGAATCCGCAAGATGCAAGTTTAGAGAGCATTCATCAAAATTACAGAAATCTAGCAAATCACACAAAGTTTTGGGAATAGTAGAGACACTAGCACCCAAATCACACAAAGCATAAAACTCATGATCTTTACTTTTAATTTTAATAGTAGGTTCCCACTCATCATAAAGTTTTCTAGGGATAGAAAATTCCAATTCAAGTTTTTCTTCATAAGATTGCATCAAGGCATCAACGATATGTTTAGTAAACGCTTTATTTTGACTATAAGCGTGAGGAGAATTTAGCATGGATTGCAACAAGGAAATACAATCAATCAAAGAGCAATTTTCATAGTTAAATTCCTTGAAATCCATAATAGTGGGTTTAGCAACATCTTGGGTTTTAATTTCTTCAATCCCACTTTTATCAAATTTAGCATCAAGATCAAAAGATTCAGAATTATTGGAACACCTTCTAGGTAAAGGTGGATCATATTCAGTCCCATCATTATCAAGATTCATATTGCAAAACAAAGATTTAATAGGGGACACATCAATAACTTTTAGATCTTCATCATTATTTTCATAGGAACTAGAAGAACACGCTTTTATAAAGACATCTTTCTTAGCACGCATCCTAGCGGTTCTTTCTTTGCACTCGTCAATGGAAATTCTCATGGCTTTGAGAGACTCATTGATATCATGCTTAGGTGGAATAGATCTAAGTTTCAAAGAATCAACATCAAGAGCAATTCTATCAACGTTCCTAGCCAAATCATCAATCTTAAGCAGTTTTTCTTCAATCATAGCATTAAAATTCTTTTGCGAAGTAATAAATTCTTTAATATTAGATTCAAAATCAGAGGGCATCTTATTATAATTTCCATAAGAATTGTTGTAAGAATTACCTTAATTATTAGATGGATTACTAGGATAAGGCCTAGGATTGAAATTTCCTCTATACGCATTGTTACCAAAATTGTTCCTACCAACAAAATTCACATCCATAGATTCATTATTATTCTCAATCAAAGTAGACAAGGGCACATCATCAGGATCAGAAGAAACACTCTTATTAGCAAATAATTTCATAAGTTCATCCATCTTTCCACTCAAAACATTAATTTCTTCTATCGCATGCACCTTTTTAGTAGTTCTTTCAGTATGCCATTGAGAATAATTAACCATAATATTATCTAGGAGTTTAGTAGCTTCTCCTAAAGTGATTTCCATCAAAGTGCCTCCCGCGGCCGAATCTAAAAGATTTCTAGAAGCAAAATTCAATCCGACATAAAAATTCTGAACAATCATCCAAAAATTTAAACCATGAGTAGGGAAATTACGTATCATTAGTTTCATTCTCTCCCAGGCTTGTGCAACATGTTCATGATCAAGTTTCTTAAAATTCATAATGTCGTTTCTAAGAGAGAAGATCTTAACGGGAGGAAAATACTTAGAGATAAAAGCATCTTTGCACTTGTTCCATGAATCAATACTATTTTTAGGCAAAGATGAAAATCAAGCTTTAGCACGATCTCTAAGCAAAAAAGGAAATAGCTTCAATTTAACAATATCATTATCGACATCTTTCTTCTTTTGCATGTCACACAAATCACCGAAGCTATTAAGATGGGTAACGGCATCTTCACTAGGAAGGCCAGAGAACGGATCTTTCATGACAAGATTCAGCAAAGCAGTATTAATTTCACAAGATTCAACATCGGTAAGAGGAGCAAACGGAGTGCTAAGGAAATCATTATTGTTGGTATTGGTGAAGTCACACAATTTTGTATTATCTTTATCCATCGCGACAAACAAGCAATCCAACACACAAGCAAACAAAAAGCAAACGGGCAAAAGAGGCAAATAGAGAGGGGGGGTAGAGAGAGAGGGCGAATAAAATGGCAAGGGTGAATTGGGGGGAGAGGAAAACGAGAGGCAAATAGCAAATAATGTAATGCGCGAGATAGGGATTGTGATGGGTACTTGGTATGTTGAATTTTGCCCAGACTCCCCGGCAACAGCGCCAGAAATTCTTCTTGCTACATCTTGAGCACTGCGTTGGATTTCCCCGAAGAGGAGAGGATGATGCAGCAAAGTAGCGTAAGTATTTCCCTCAGTTTTTGAGAACCAAGGTATCAATCTAGTAGGAGGCTACGCGCGAGTTCCTTGTACCTACACAAAAACAATAGCTCAACGCAACCAACGCGCTTAGGGGTTGTCAATCCCTTCACGGTCACTTACGAAAGTGAGATCTGATAGAGATGATAAATAATATTTTTGGTATTTTTGGTATAGAGATGCAAAGTAAAAAGTAAAAGGAAAAAAGCAAAAGCAAAGCAATAATAAAGTGATGGAGATTGATATGATGAGAAAGAGACCCGGGGCCATAGGTTTCACTAGTGGCTTCTCTCAAGAGCATAAGTATTCTATGGTGGGTGAACAAATTGTTGTTGAGAAATTGATAGAATTGAGCATAGTTATGAGAATATCTAGGTATGATCATATATATAGGCATCACATCCGAGACAAGTAGACCGAGTCCTACCTGCATCTACTACTATTACTCCACTCATCGACCGCTATCCAGCATGCATCTAGAGTATTAAGTTAAAAACAGAGTAATGCCTTAAGGAAGATGACATGATGTAGAGGGATAGTTTCATGCAATACGATAAAAACCCCATCTTGTTATCCTCGATGGAAACGATACAATACGTGCCTTGCTGCCCCTTTTGTCACTGGGAAAGGACATCGCAAGATCGAACCCAAAGCTAAGCACTTCTCCCATGGCAAGAACAACCAATCTAGTAGGCCAAACCAAACTGATAATTCGAAGAGACTTGCAGAGATAACCAATCATACAAAAAAGAATTCAGAGAAGATTCAAATATTATTCATAGATAGACTTGATCATAAACCCACAATTCATTGGTTCAACAAACACACCGCAAAAAGAAGATTACATCGAATAGATCTCCACGAGAGAGGGAGAGAACATTGTATTGAGATCCAAAAAGAGAGAAGAAGCCATCTAGCTACTAACTATGGACCCGTAGGTCCGAAGTAAATTACTCACACTTCATAGGAAGGGCTTGGATGATGATGTAGAAGCCCTCCGTGATCGATGCCCCCTCTGGCCGAGATCCGAAACAGGCCCTCAGATGGGATCTCATGGATACAGAAAGTTGTGGCAGTGGAATTAGGTTTTTGGCTCCGTATCTGATCGTTCGGAGGTACGTGGATATATATAGGAGGAAGAAGTATGTCGGTGGAGCAACAGGGGGCCCACGAGGGTGGGGGCGCGCCTGTGGGGTAGGGCACGCCCCCTACCTCGTGGCCTCCTGTTACGTGCCTTGACGTAGGGGCCAAGTCTCCCGAGTTGTATTCAGTGAGAAAATCATGTTCCCGAAGGTTTCATTCCGTTTGGACTCCGTTTGATATTCCTTTTCTTCGAAACCCTAAAACAGGCAAAAAACAGTAATTCTGGGCTGGTCCTCCGGTTAATAGGTTAGTCCCAAAAATAATATAA
Source organism: Triticum monococcum (assembly GCA_034509565.1). Lineage (NCBI taxonomy): Eukaryota > Viridiplantae > Streptophyta > Magnoliopsida > Poales > Poaceae > Triticum > Triticum monococcum. Next base: position 143,954,367 of record CM067846.1, on the reverse strand, counting down.
AAGTGGATAATAAAGCCCATTATAGTCCAAAACAGTAGATAATATAGCATGGAGCAATCAAAAATTATATATACGTTGGAGACGTATCACCTACCCGCATACGAAGATGGAGCGACTTCTCTCTTTTCTTTTTGGCTTCTCTCATGGCAGCAGAGTCTGAAATACCCTTGCATAAAAACGCAATAGTGAGAGTAAGGGTGAAGTGTGTGCAAAACGGGTGCACTGTAAAAGTAGCAGATAGTAGGTGGCTGAAAAATAAATGACAGGAGACATATGATAGCTCTAGAACATTGCATGGCAAACAAAATTAGATTCTACTCCGTATGATTTTGTAATATATGAGCACAGGAAATGCAGGTACTCCTCCAGCACACCACCACATGTGGTCATATCTAAGATAACAGTCGACTGAAAATAAATAGGTCAGTGGATTTTTTAATGGACCGTCCAATCTATAAAGGAATGGGCAGATGGCCCTCATCTACCTCCCGCCAGTCACCGTTGACGATCTTTCTCGAACCGCCAGCGACCACCGGCCCAGACCCCTGCCTCCGCCACCCGGCCCTTCGATCGACCTCACACCACCGCCGTGCTTGGTAGCGCCCCCAGGCCATCCCTTTAATCCCGGCCGACCTCCGGATTGGGCGCCAGTAGCTCTAGGCCGCACACGCCCCTAAGATAAACACCAAGGCGCTGCTTCCCCGGCATAATAGGCGTACTAGCGCCTGTTACGCCAGGGAATGCTTCTGTTAATTGGGAATCAACTAGCCAGAAATTGAAATTCAGGGGGGTGACGGACCTCTAGCTAAGGTGAAATAGTATATGAGGAGAAACCTTGTGCATCGCGAGTTACTAGGAACATATAGTATCAAGAAGAAGCGGTCAACTAGTGTCTTCTATGGGATGAATACCGTGCAAGCAGAGACGTAAGATTTGCACGAATAAGGGAAGAGGAGTACCTTTTTCGGTTGCCGGTGTGGTCACCTCCACATGTCGCGCCAATCTTCTTCTTTTTACCAGGGAAACCGATGTTCTAGAGGGTGCAAGCTTGGACGAACCCATGGCCAAATTGTTGATTATGTTGCTGTGGCCGTATGTCGGCGGAGGGGAAGCAGATCCGAGGCAGCGAAGGACGGCGTAGCCGGAACAGCTTCGGTGCAGTGGAGGGTGGCGAAGTTGGAGCGGCAACGGTGAGGCGCAGGACGGCGTGGTTGAACTGGCTCGGGTACGGACGGCTCGGCCTCGGCTTCAACTACTAGCTGTGGAGGGCGTTGCGGTTGAGGTTGCGGTGGACGACGACATCGGGATATTGGCTCCGGCGTGATGGAGGAAGGTGGCGGTTGATGGGTGGGATGGGGTGGTGGACGGAGGACGTCGGGGTTTCGCGGCTGGTGGAGAGGTAGTTTTGGCGCCCACGGAGTACGAATGGGGAATCTGACGGGTGGGGGGAACCATGTTTCCGTCTGGGACAAGCTTGTTTTTGGCTTTTTTGAATAGAAGATGGGACACGCTTGTTTGAAATTTGGGGAAAGTACAAACTTTGCCCCCTCTTAAATTTCGGACCTACTGTGGGTCGGGGGTAGGATGGTAATCCCAGGTGTCCCAAATAGTGGGCGGGAGTGATTTCGGCCGCGCGCATGTGTGCTTAGGTGGCCATTGTGTAGGAATGTTTTTCGGATGCGGTTGCGTGGCGTCTAGATGAAGCTACAAACCTACCCCGGTTTAGACCTTTGGACGTCGGGCCGGTAGGTTTCACGGGTCGGAGTTATTAGAAAAGTAATTTCCTTGTACTACCAAACATTGGTCTCATGCGGTTTCGGGCGAGTAGAGGCTCTTTTGGCGCTTCGTTCGAAATTTTGAAACACAAGCATTCACGTTTAGAGTACTCTTGAACTATTAGGATTGACCTAAATAGACAACGTTATATTTGACCTTGTATGTTTGAAAACCTCGTTAAATTATCCGCTTCTTTTTGAAATTTTGACACTTGAAAATCCTATAACTACGATTATTTTGGAATAGAGGAGCTAAATTTGAATCTATTTTGTACACGACTGCATATGCTATTATGTACAAAATCAGAGCAAAGATTGGTGCCCCCATAATTTAGGTATGGTTTACAAATGCCATGATATCAAATTCAAATAATTGAATGGACTTCATGTTGAATTTGATTTTTTAAACTACCTTAAGTTGAATTCAAATGTATGCTAGTTCATAGGTAGCTATTTATAATGTCCATTGTGTAACTTTCATATGTATAATGTGCTTTACACACACAACATGAACTATACTCACGTTTATATTCGATTGCTAAAGCGATGCATTGTCTGGACTTCAAAATACTAACTATGTAGATCAATTGTGTCGAATAATAACATAGACGTGCTCAAATTCGATAGAATCTAGATGTCTGATGGATCAATGACCGCTCCTTACGCAAATTGCAAATATCATGATCCCATCCTAATATTTGGATACAATTTATATATTTAATCAATGTGTAGAGCAGTCTTTTACGTGTAGTTTCACTCTCCATCGGTGGTCTCTCACACATGCTCACACACTCTCTCTCGAGGTGTCTTTCTCGCACACATGCTCTAGATATAACCCTCCCTCCCTCTCGTAACCATTTACAACTATTTGCACTAACCTTTATCACAAGCACTCTTCCTCTCGGAAACATACACATGCACAATCCTGATCGACCCTTTCTATATACATGGACCTGCCTACGTGTCTCATGTACGCACATTATCTTTATACCTGTCTCTCACGCATTGTCTCACACCTCTCTTCCTAATCGATCAGTATGATTCTAGCAGAGAATTCTATAGGATGCCCCTTAAAGTTAGGTTGGATGAATAGTAATATCAGAGATAAAGGGGTTACCTTAGTCTGAGAACCTAGGGTTACAAATCCTAGCCGGCTTTGTCAATGGACACCGAGTCCTCCACAATTCTGCTATCTTTGTCTTGTACGACTAGTCATCCATGGGTCTTCCTAAATGCGTCACGGGCCGGCTAATGTGGCGCCTGACAAAACCGAACGAAGGGCCTCACCTCGAACCACCGGACCTCACGCGGTGACACACCCTCTGCCCACACGTCTCATTATCTTCTCACACCCACACATACCAACACAAACACCACACACACAGAAAATTTCTCCTGGTGCCTCTATTCCCTCCCCCCTTGCATATACACACTCAAGGGAATGGAATCTCTTGTCATGAGATCATATTCGTCTCTCTCTCTCTAGACCACTCTCATTTTGTCGGCATTGTAGGAACGGGGGACCCCAGACTTGCCTCCCTGCGGCCTACGGCGTGGCTTAGGCAGGGCCCAGCGGGGCCCATCTTCATCAGCCCAAGCTCAAGACCCTCGCGAGGGGCCAAGCCTTGCGAGGCGGATGACAGGAAGCTTCCTCAAGAGCGGCCTCATCAGGCAGGCTCACGAGGAGGCGGGTATATCAATGCAAGGGTATCTCGTGAGGATCCCATGATGCAAGCCATGACGATCAAGGCCAGGCGGGCGCCAGGAGGGCGCCGGCCTACACAAGGTCCTTGTTTCCCCTTTGGTGCAAAGGGGGCAAGCACAGGCCAAGGTATCAGGCAAATATTACCATTCCGGTGCAACGACACCAAGACCAGCTGGACGGCCAGACGGAGGTCACCGTGGAGCCCAAGACGGCATCATCACCAGTGCTTCTGGCAGCCGAAGGCCGCCTTTGGTCAGGATAACTTGTACTAGATGTTCCCCTTCAAAATGGCCAATTGTTGGCGCCCTTCCCGCTCAATTATTCGGGGAGAGGCCCATGGCCTCTACAAATAGAGCTAGCCACCACAGAGTAGAGGGAGAGAAAACCTAGAGACATCGAGAAGAGACATCGGGAAATCTGGTAGAACCCTAGCAGAGAGAGAGGGAGAGGCGACTGAACTCACCCTAGTAGTTCATCACACCAGCTCGAGAACACCTCTCGCGAGGCTGTTCTTCCCTTGTACTGTCCATCATCAGCCCCAGAGGCAATCCACCACACCACACACTGGAGTAGGGTATTACACCACAACAGTGGCCTGAACCAGTATAAACCTCGTGTCTCTTGTGTTGTTCATCATTTTCATCTTAGTTCGCACGAGAGGATCAGATGCAGATCGGTAGGGGAAAGATCTTCGCATGCACCCCAGTGTTCGAACCTCAAGGGTCTGCCGGAACCCGAAATCCGACATTTGGCGCGCCAGGTAGGGATGCGCCGGAGTCCTCCTTCCTCCGCGTCGCGCTTCACCGCTTCGCCACCCAGATGTCAAGCAACCCGACTGCCAACGCCAACCGCTAGGCGGCGTGGCCCGCCCGCGCCGTGCCACCGTCACAGGGCAACCTCAACCCTGCGCCTCAGGCAGCTCACGCTCCGCAGGGCGCTACAGGGCGCGGGCGACGCGGGCAGACGCCGCGTACCCTCACGCCACGGCAGGTGCGGGCCGCAGCAAGGGCCTCGAACCACGCCGCTGCCACGGCACCATACACCCGGCGGGAGCAGGCGAACTCCAGGGCCGCGCTCACGGTGGCCCGAGAGCTACTACGGTGCCGCTTGCTGGAAGGCGGCCGCGACGTGTTGTTGGAGCGAGTGGCCGAGCTCCTGGACGCCGCCGCCTCAGGAGCGCCCCCTTTCTACAACCAGCTGCCGCCCCAGATCCAAGACAGGTCGCACGTTGGCATTATGCGCGCCCACGCGATTTCAGGCGGGCCCCAGGGCCGGTCCAGTGCCGACACCTCCGCCAGCACCGGGTGGCAGACCGCATCGGCCCTTCCCCAGGCTAGCGAAGGGATGCGTGCCGTGGCCTTTGGCCTCGGTGGACCACCGCGTCATCACATACAAGGCGACGCCCCAAGAAAGACTAGTGGCATGCGGGGCGCTATAGTGAGGTCCACGAGGTGGTTGCCCCGGAGGCCTATGTGCCCCGCATGGTGGATCAAGGGCGCGAGCTGGAAGAAGGTCACGGCTCGTTCCTCGGGCCCGGCTGGGACGAGGAGGCACTGGAAGCCAAGCTCTTTCAGGAACCCCAAGAGAGCATCGAAAATCGCGCCGACAGCAGCAACTATCAGGTACCACTCATCCCTCAGGAGCAAGCTTACGCTAACCATGGGTCATAGGAGGTACAGGTCGCCGTAGCGGATGGCTGTCCCAACACCGCAGCCTCTTATCCCTCGGGAGGAGGGCTCAGGGGGCTGTAGAAAGGGGCCGAGATTTGGGCTCACCCTCGCGGCGGTCGGGTCAAGATGTTCTCAGGAGGTAGGCCCTCTGCCGGGGAGGTGCCGCATGGCCTGCCCCCAGCAGAGGACCCGTGGTCGTCGGGGGAACCGCTGGCGACTACTCTACCCCATTGGCGTCGTCCTTGGTTTCTGGTCACCGTCAATGGCGGCAGAGTGAGGCGCAAGGCGGGGCCCCCGCCTGACGATATGAAGCAAGGCCAGAACCTATCAACAAGGCCCAGTGCATGTGAAGCTCGCCGCCCCGTGACACTCTCACGTAATAATGAGTGGGGTCGTACACGCCCCGGAGTCTCAGGAGCGCCGGCCTCAAGCCCTGGGGCTCCCGCCCACGCTCAGTGGAAGCACTTAGCTCCGCGCTGGTGAGAAGACGTCAAAGACTAGACTAGGTGCCGGACGCGGCTGTTTTACTTTTCTTCTGCCTTTTTGCCTTTTTGCTTCTACCTAGTCGGCAAGTTTCTTTGGTTTGGATTTAAGTTGGATTTGAGTTCGAAGCTTGCCTGCATTCGGGGAGGGGGTGTTTAGTCTCGTTCGAGCAATCTCTTGCATTCTGGTTTCGGATTTACGCCCCAAGCTAGCGTCAGCTGCCCCCCTCACGAGCCCCTCGTGAGCCGGGCCGGGCCAGGCACGCATACAGCCAGGACCACTGTCTCTGCACCCTCTCCGGAGGTCCTCATCACAGGATCAGTAGGTTAATCGAGGAACGCCGGAGGCGTAGCATCCCCCCGCAGGCCTGCTCAGGGCACGCCGGGGCCGGAAGGTAAACGAATCAACCGAACCATCACCGGCTAGCGACTAAACTCACGCATAACGTTGTGCTCACCAGAGTACGGATTACAAATCTTTACATGAGGGGCCTCCCCTCCCAAAATGCTCTTATATTCTTCAGGGCCAAGCCCGAGTCTTCTTCATGCAGGATAAACTGCGGAGACATGCGGTCAGTCGGACATATCACTCACCACGTCTTTTGGGGCGCCCTCGGGGGCGTCACTGGCATCGTCGAAATAGTCACCACCGTCGTCAGCATCCCCATCATCGCCAGGATCGTCCACAACGTCGCCTTCATTGGCGCCCACGACCACGCCGTCGTCATCAGACGCAAAGGCCCTGACGAGGGCGTCCACATTCTCCTCCACCCATCGCGCCAGGTCGCCCCGGACGGCAATGGGCATGGGTGCGATGGCAGCGTCGAAGTCGAAGTGGGGGTCCCTGTCCCGCAGATAGCTGAAGACGCGGGAAAGGCACGCCCGAGCAAGGCTCGGCTCCTCTCTTCGACAAGCCAGCGGGACCTCTCGGACCGGTTCTCCAGAAGCGTCACCACATCAGTAAAAAATTGGAGGTTGCCGGTGTAGTTGACCTCGTGCGGCTCCCTAGCTGCAGCCTCACAGACATAGCCCAAAGCTGTGTTGGCCCTCTCTCGGAGCGTTTGAAGCATGGGGGCATGCACATGCTCTAGAACCCGCCGCCGGCAGAGCTCGTCCTCACTTCGCTGCGCGACGGCCTCGGCGTCATCGACCCTCTGTTGAAGAAGAAGCTGCTCGGCCCAGGAAGAGGACAGCTCCGCCTGCGCCACGCTGAGGACGGCTGTGAAGGAGTCCGCACGCCGTGTTGCTTCGGTCAGTTTGGCCCTGAGGGCTGTGGTCCTGCCCTCTGCCTCGACCTTGATCAGCCCCAACATTGTCCGGTATTCACGCTCGAGGGCCGAGCGAGCTTCCGCCACACGGCGATCGACTTCTTCCTGGGCTCGGGCTTCGCGCGCGGCAACGTCATCCTCCGCCTGGGCCACCAGGCGCTCCCTCATCTCCAGCCGCTCAAGGTCAAGCTTGCGCTCGGCGGCCTCCAGCGTCACCACCTCCTCGCGCTTCAGAAGCTCCGCCCGGTCCACAGAGGCCACCCCCATCGACTCAAGGGCCGCCTGGCGCAATTCCACTTGCCGCTCCAGGCTTAGAGCTCCCGTGCGCGCTCCTCCGCATCCTTGCGCCGCCGGTCTGCCTCCTGAGCCTCCTCAACGGCTAGGGAGCAGGCCTCCCGTGAAGCTGCCAGCGGCGCCTCAGCCTTCGCGTTGTCAAGATCACGTTGATGACGCGCGAGGGCTACGGCAACCTTTAGTTTGCACCTCTCCTCAGCAAGGCGCAAACCTTCGGCATCGAGGCGCGCATCCTTGTCAGCAAGCTCTGCCCCGATCCGGCTCACCGCATCCGCCGCCCCCTGGAGGAACTCTTTGCGAAGGGCGCGTCGCTCCCGACCGCGCCTGAGCACGTCTTCTACATCACCCTCTTCCATTGGAGCATGGGGAGGGCCCCGGGCGGCAGGCCTCCTCTTGGCGCGGGGCTGGGGGCTAGCGCCCTAGCCATCGCCGAACTAACCTCTTTGGGAATCCGGCCAGGCGTCGGCTCGCCCATGGAGGAGGAGCCGAAGACGGGCTTCAGCCATTCACCATCAATGATCAGAGGAGGAACGCGGGGCAAGCCAGGTGTGCCCCAGGAAGACCCATGAAGAAAGGACAGCGGGCACGCAGGCTCGAGGTGCCCTATGGAATGGACCACTCCACCAACTGGTCCGGCCGCAGGGGTGCCACTTGAGCTCGGCGAGCCCAGAGCCGACGACGAAGGCGAAGCTTGGGGGGATGGCTCCTAGGTCGACTCGGACTCAGCAAGGCGGGACCTGAAGGGCCACAAATAGCCAGAAGGATAACAGAGCAAATGAGCAGGGAAAGAAGAAGGCTTACTCGTCCATGGCAAAGTACTTCTTGCGCTTCAACAAGCGGCAAGGGCGGTCGCAGCCGCTTGAGGCCTCCTTCCTCTTGCGAAGGGCCTCGAAGTCTATGCGAAACCGACCCAAGCGCCTGGGGCGGGGGTCGGCCTGGGGCGCAGAAGAAGCCTCAGGATTGTCGGTGCCAGAGGAGTCGGCTTTGGGGGCACCGTCCGGCGTCGCCTCGCGAAGAACGGCTGGGGGCTCGGGAGCCCCGGCCTCAGGAGCCGAAGGCCAAAACCCTGCATCAACCGCCGCCCCAGGGCAGGCCTCGGGAGACGTCGCCTCCGAGGCTTCACGCGGCGCCCCCGCCTCGACATCAGCCACCTCAGCTCCCATCGGCTCTCTCCCTGCCCTGTCGCTTGAGGAGGGACCGCTGTGCAGCGGGGGGGAACAACCACGACAACTGGGTTCTCGCGTGGCCCCGTGAGGCCAGCTGGGCGCAGCCCCCACTCGTCGAAGCTGGGCATCTGCTTCACAAAATCAGCCCTGCCGGAACAAAGGTACAGAAGGACGCCACCACTCTGTAGGCTGCCTGGGGAAAGATCACCAGTCAAGACCCGAAGCACCGTCCGCAGCACTTCGGGCACCAAATCCTCCTTCTGAAGCCGCATGCGGTCTCCATGCCCCGCAAAGTCCCACATCTGGCAAGAGTGGCGCTGGAGAGGAGCAATGCAACACAGAAGGAACTCCCTCACCACCTTGGGCGCTGTCACATTGTGCGCCCTCAAACTTTCGAAGCGGCGCCACACGAAAGCGAGCCGGGGGTTCGCGAGCGGTTCATGACCCCAGCCTGGGTTGGGAACAGCAGGCAAGGTCGGGTGCGAGAGCAAGGGGCTGGGCACCCCGACGTCCACGTATAGCCACCGCTCTCTGAACCTGGCATGAGAGGGCGGAAGGCCGAAGTCAATCCCTGAAGCAGCCGTCTCAGGCACGGCGAAGAAACTTACACACCCCGAGCACTGAGTGGGACCTCTCAGGCGCAGAGAAAAGAAGTGGCGCAGCAGGGTAACAGAAGGAGGGATGCCTATCATCGCCTCGCACACGAAAGCAAAGACAGCCAAAAGGGTAATGGACTCTGGCCCGAGGTGCATCATGTGGGTCTGATAATGGGAGAGCACAGCATTGAAGAAAGCAGAAAAGGGGGGAATCAGACCCGCCCATAAGGCGTCAGCGAAGAATCGGACCTCCGTGACGGTCCTCGCAAGAAAGGCGTGGGATGCGGGCCAAACTGTGGTCCGGCCGCACTCGTTGAAGATGGAAGCAAGGGCGGAGTGGACCTTGTCCAAGGCTTCCGGGTTGAGTATGATTGACCGATCGACGGCGGGGGCCGCCGCTGGGGGTGCGCAGGATGAAGGCGCGGGCTTCTTCCCCTTCCCTTCTTCATTGGCGTCATGGCGTTGGGGAAGGGGAAGAGCTCGAGCCGGATTGGCGGTGGAGGTTGGAGCTCGGAGAAGAAGGAAAGGTAGGAGGCGAGCGGGCAGCCGAAGGAGGAACAACAGTGCGCAACTACGGGTCCGCTTAGCCGGGCGCGTAGCAAGGCATCGTGGGAAGTGCAGACACCCACGTCCAATCAACCGTCACGCGGCGCCAAAGGCCACAGGCTGTTAGGAACCGCGGCGCTTCGCGCTTGCCCCTTCGCTTTTGTGCTAAGCCAAGCCCCCACGCGCGCCTTGGGCCCGGGGGCTACTGTCGGCGTTCTGGGAATGGGGGTCCCCAGACTTGCCTGCCTACGGCCTGCGGCGTGGCTCGGGCAAGGGCCCAGCGCGGCCCATCTTCATCAGCCCAAGCTCAAGAGCCTCGCGAGGGGCCAAGCCTCGCGGGGCGGATGACACGAAGCTTCCTCAAGAGCGGGCTCATCAGGCAGGCTCGCGAGGAGGCGGAGAGATCAATGCAAGGGTATCTCGCGAGGATCCCATGACGCAAGCCATGATGATCAAGTCCAGGCGGGCATCAGGCGGGCGCCGGCCTATGCAGGGTCCTTGTTTCCCCTTTGGTGCAAAGGGGGTATGCACAGGCCAAGGTATCAGGCAAAGATTACCATTCCGGTGCAACGAGACCAAGACCAGCCGGACGGAGGTCACCTTGGAGCCCAAGACGGCGTCATCACCAATGCTTTTGGCAGCCGAAGACCGCCTTTGGTCAGGATAACTTGTACTAGATGTTCCCCTTCAAAATGGACAATTGTTGGCGCCCTTCCCGCTCAATTATTCGGGGAGAGGCCCAGGGCCTCTATTAATAGAGCTAGCCACCACAGAGTAGAGGGAGAGAAAACCTAGAGACATCGGGAAATCTGGTAGAACCCTAGCAAAGAGAGAGGGAGAGGCGACTGAACTCACCCTAGCAGTTCATCGCACCAGCTCGAGAACACCTCTCGCGAGGCTGTTCTTCCCTTGTCCTGTCCATCATCAGCCCCAGAGGCAATCCACCACACCACACTGGAGTAGGGTATTGCACCACAACGGTGGCCCGAACCAGTATAAACCTCGTGTCTCTTGTGTTGTTCATCATTTTCATCTTAGTTCGCACGAGAGGATTGGACGCAGATCGGTAGGGGAAAGATCTCCGCGTGCACCCCAGTGTTCGAACCTCAAGGGTCTGCCGGAACCCGAAATCCGACACATTTCTCGTGCTATCTCTCCCAAGCCCCCCCCCCCCCCCCCCCGTGGGCCCCTCTATCCATGCCTCTCTCGAATATGTAATACACACACATACCTCTCTAGGCCCCGCCAAATGCATCAACTACACATTCACACATGTTACATCATGTACCCCATTGATCTAGAAAGCCCTCTCTTCACGTTTATTCGCATACAACATTCCTTTTGAATAAAGTGTGGCCAAAAAATTATTTTAGAGTTTCTACATATATACAACATTACAAAGTTATATGGAGGAGTACGAACGCTAATTTGCATTGCATGGTGCCCACAATGATATTTATTCCGCACTATGAATTTGTATATTTTTATACTATATACAAAGTTAGTAATAATAAAGAGAAACGAAGAGCATCTCTCTCTCTCCATCGCATACCCCCCTGTACTCCCCCTTCGTGTATGCACACAAAACTATCTCCAGGTCCTCTAAAAGTAAGCCCCCAAAAAATTCATGCATGTTTCGTCTTTCTCTCGCGATATATGCAATGACGATCATTGTATTTGAAGCGAAAGCATGATACGTACATTGGACTTCAGAATCCACTCATTACGGTCACCATTTACGTTTAGTGGTTATTATACAGTCACGGGCTCACCGTACAATTCTGTATTTGCTCATGACATGACTAGTTGACCAGTTAAACGCTCCACGTGGCAACTCTAGTGTTGCATCACATTATCTCACTACCATCGTGCCCACCTGTCAACTTGTATCTACTCTACATCTACAATCTTATAAAATACATAAAATACACTCTTATAAAAAATAGAGTTGGTGATGATGGTGTGCCTGCCATCCTGCAATATAGGTCGTCCGATTTATATCTGACGGATAGGAAAGAAACTATGGCAATTTTGCAAAAAGGTACCCACACACCTCTCCACATTTGCAAATAAGGCCTTCCCTCGTTCATACTTTTCTCTCACAAGATAAACAAGTCATACAAATGCATCTTTATGTTACGTGCAACGCACGGGCATCTTGCTAGTAAGAATGAAAACAAACGACAAAAAAATATTTGGACGGTGGCTCGAAGTCATGACCGCGGGCACAGTGGACAAGGTGGCCTTGTATTGGTACGCTGAGCCGTCTGTTTTAACACACAGGAGCTGGTGTGGTGATTATACACACACGCACGCATGCACACGAACTGCATCCACGCAACACATGCACACGAACTGCATCCACGCAACACATGCACCCACGCACGCACGCAACACTCACACGTACACACGTAGCCACGCACGCACGCAAAACTCACATGCACACACGCACGCATGCATGCACACACCAGTACACCACACGGTCAACACACACTCTCACGCTCAATTGCTCAACCTACACGTGCATGCGCACACATCAGGCCCTGACGGACACATACACAACCAGGTGATTCCCGCGCACGGGTTGGAGCCTTGTTGCGCCTGCGTAAATTTGTGTTTATCTGACCTTTTGCCTATGCGAACTGACAGCTGGGACCCACAAGGAATGTTGTCAATTTAACTAGTCAACATGGCGCCACGCAGACTATTTGGTCGGTCAACAGAGTGCAATCCGATGCTGAACTATGAGCAAGTGACCGTATAATCACCGCAAAACATATATAGTGACCGTAATCAGCTTATTCTGAAGTTCGGTGACCGTATTATGCTTTTCTCTCTGTAGGCCCTCCAAAAACTACATATCTACACGTTCTCGCATGTTACATCTAACAACTATGCATACATTAAAATTGTTACTTATAATTATTCAGATTGCATACATTAAAATTGCCTTTGAAATGTATGGCCAGTATCATCTACTGTGCGGGAAAAATCCCGCCCTTTCCTGTTTAATCGGGTTTGTATCGATGGATCGTGCGAAACAACAAAAATATAGTACTATACAGTACAAGTGACAGTTCACTGGGCCGTCGTGTCGTCTACTCCTCCATCGTAAGAGTGGAGCACTCGCTTTCATAAATCTTCTAGTCCCTTCGCGGACTTGTGGGACATCAAGCTACCGGGTCCACGTGCCATACCAGAATACAGTGCAGAGCAGCTGGGGTTAAGCACCCCAGTCATGGCGCTGGTGTAGTAATGATCAATGAGGCGTCAAATCACAAAGCTGCACCTTTCCCGTAGTTAAGTTGGAGGGATGAAGAAACCATCATTTCACTCGTTGCTGAATCCGCTTCTCCCTCATCATCTTCAACTTAACCACGTGTTGCTTCGCCGTTGTTCTGCCTCATGTGGGACGCGGATCGGCTTGGTAAAGCACTGACACGTGGGACCGCATGTTAGCAAACCGCGAGGACAACATCCTCCGAAAATAAGAAGCCTAATCCTAGACTTACAAAGGGCTACGTATACTTTCCATCTAATCTATATATGCCCCCCTTGATTTTCAGGTGGGGTGGGCCTAATCCTCTCCTTTAATCCAGTCAAATAGTCCCACATCACATCAGTTCGTAACTTTACGTAAACCATTACGTGGATGTAGCATTGCTCAAATAAGAAACCTCCCCCGCCATCCGCGCGGCAAAATCACCTCCTTTTTACTAATCTTGATTCTATAATTTTTTAGATCAATATAATTGAGATTTGTATAGATAGCACACAGGAGCAAAACCAAGTGGTACGGTTAAGGGCATCCACAATGTGTAGCCAAATGTGAAAACAGCTTTTGGCATCGTGGGAACCATTGTGGACGGTGTTGCCAAAGCAAAAAAGATGGAACCAAAGCTCCCTAATTGATTGATTGAAGGAATAGAAAATGCAACGTCTCTCCTCTTTCTCCCATGCCTGGACGCATGTAGTACAGAATAGAGCACAGAGTCTACTCCCCTGTACCTTCTATCACAAATCACAAAGCAGTGAGGCGTCAAATCACAAAAGCACGGACAAAGCAACCATCATTTCACTCTTCGCTGACTCCGCTTCTCCATCGTTTTCTTCGAGAAACCATCTCACCGCACTAGTACTCCTAGTAGTACGCCCTTCGGTCCTTTTTTGTCCGCGTCTAAGAAAGTTTTGTTTTCCCCGCAATGCTCTGCGCATTGGCATTTTTTTGCTGCTCTTTCCATCCGGGCCCTCCATCCCTTTCCACTGCATGCATGCCTGCAGTAATCCCATCTCTCTTTCCCATGTGCTTCGCATCTTCCCAAGGCAGAGATAGCTGCTTGCATGCAGAAACAGGAGAGAGAGCGAGAGGCGCATGCGTGTAGAGAGATGGACAGGGGAGAGAGAGACGACATGCATGCATGCGGAAGTGAGAAGGTTGGTTTGCATGGCGCTGCATTAATCAAGCGATGAGGAGTGAGATGGTTAGCTCTTTGGTCTTTGGAGAAAACATACGCATTAATTGACACGTGAAACGAGGATTTGTATCGATTAAATCCTGCAAAGGAAAACCCCGCCTTTCTTTTTTAACACTAGTACTCCTAGTACGTACATACTTATCCTGTTTGGGTCTAGGCCTTGCATTGCCAAACTTCGCCACCCATTTTTGCCAAGCTTGCCTAAAGTTTTCAAAATGAGAAGGAGGTACACTTGCGCACGGCTGTCGCGGTCGCACCGCACCCTCACACGGTTGCTCCTCCATGCCGCGGTCGCACCGCACCCTCACACAGTCGCTCATGCATGCTGCAAACCCAACCAAGGGAACACACCCTCACTGACACGTGTTGTCGCATGTGAACAAACCAAACTCAGCCATCCTATCGCTGACACATAATTTTCGTTCATAGAGTATGTTTATCCAACCGCATGTTGGGGAGTATCCGTACAGCCCGTGCGGTGGTCTGTTGGGGAAGAAGAAGAGGTGAGGAAGAAGGAAAGAAGGGTTAGGAGACGTAGGATATTCATCCAACCGCCTGAAATGGTAGACTGACCCAAGTCAGGCGACTTTCATAACAAATATATGTTTTTACACAGCAAAAGATCCATAAAAACAACAACATAAAGAAAAACTATCACTGCTCGCGGAAAGAGACGACCTCGTTGTCTTTGGCTGCCGGCGTGAACCAGCCATCGCTACCGACGTGTGTCTCCGCACCGTGGTTGTCCTCGGCCTCCAGCTACTCGTTCAAGCGGAGCATGCGGGCACTTTGCACGGACGAGAGCACAGCCCGGTTCAAGTCGACGACGCCTGGTTCCGCCTGCAGGAGAGCCTCGATGGAAGCGGCATCCGCGCGCTCCGCGTCGAGTCGAGCCTCCGCCGCCCGGTTCAAGTCCAGGACGTCCGGTTACGCCTGTAGGAGGGCATCGATGAGAGCGGCATCGACGTGCTCTATGTCGAGTCGAGCCTCTGCCGCCTGGTTCAAGTCCAGGGCGTCCGGTTCCGCCTGCAGGAGGGCCTCGATGGTAGCGGCATCCGCGCGCTCCGCCTCAAGTTGAGCCTCCGCCGCCCGGTTCACATCCACGACATCTGGTTCCGCCTACAGGAGAGCCTCGATGGCAGCGACATGCGCGCGCTCTGTGTTGAATTGAGCCTCTACCTCCCGGTCCTCCTTTAGTATCGCCATGTTGAACCGATGGTCCGCGTGCACCATGGGGGACTCGGATGCCGGCACGAAGTTGACGTCCATCGTCTCATACCCATCGGGGGCCTTCTGCGTCGCGACCTCCGCCATGAACATTGGATCGGCTTCCTCCTTCTCGTAGCTTGGCTCCAGAGAACTCGGGGGTTGGCCTGCCGCAAAGCGAGCTTGGGAACGGAGGTCTGTGGCGCCGACCGCCGCCGCAATTTCTGCGCGGCGCTCCGGCATCAGCATCTTGTAGTAAGTGATCTTGCGGCGCACCATGGCTTTCCGGCGAACAAGGGGACGCTTGATGCGGGCTAGGGGATCGAAAGGTGGGGGAATGGGCTGGAGATTTGGTGTGGTTTTAGGGCAGTGGCTGGCGTAGGCCGAGCAGCGAAGGTTCTGGTGTGAATAGTGGTTCTGGTGATGACCGGTCAATCGGTTTTGACTATACATCACTCTTGTCGTGTTCGTGTTGCAGCCCGGCATGCTGGACCCTCCACATCACTCACCGAATGGAACGCGCTTCGTCTTGCATTTTCGCTCGGTTGTGGGACCGCAGTTGAGAGCAAACCGATGTCCCTCCCCCTCCCTCACCCGCATCATTTATTATACCACCACTCCCTTCGTTTTATGTGGAGTAAATAAAAACAGAGGGAGTATACTATGGATGAGGATCCCTGACGTGGCCGAACCCATTGAGTAACTGACATGCGGGGCCTAGCAAGCGTGGGGTCCGCCAGTAAGTGACCGAAAGGGAGGGTAAGGCTGGGATACCTACGTCAGAGGATCCACTTCCACTATACTACTTTGACCAAATGCTAGAGTAATAATATATGACATGCAACTTACACAAATGTTAGAGTAATAATATATGACATGCAACTTACACAAAGCATACAAGGTCTAATGTGTTTTTCGAGGCTAACTTTGACCAAATGTTAGAGTAATAATATATGACATGCAACTTACACAAAGCATACGGTCAAATTCGTATGTGAAAGGAGTTTCCAATGATATAATTTTCACATTATACATCTCATGTACTATTAATCTTATCAATAGTCAAATTGGAAACCATCTCGAGTACAAATCTAGGAGCACGTACGAATCTAACAATATTGATTGGGCGTTGTTGAATGTTGATACCTTTTTGATCAAAGTAGAGATACTTTGACTACACATTAAACTTACATGTAAACTAGAAAGGATAGGAGGGAGTATATTGTACGTTCAAAAAGGAAACGAACATTTAATATGCTTTATATATGATTTGCGGATGCTATGATCACCAGTTCAAAATTTTGAATCCGCCTTAGGTATCACGTGCCCCCACTCGTTCCCTCTCGATTTCATCTCGGGGTCCAGAGATCTACTAAAAGAGGACTAGGGTGGGTACATGCGAATGATACTCGGCGGAATGTTCAAATGAGCCATGCGGGAGGATGGACTCGACTGGAGGGCGACATGATCGATGGAGAAGAGGGTTGGAGAGGAATGAGAATAAGAAAACGCCACATGATTATACTTGAACGGCTCAAATAAACAATAAGTTTTCTCGCTTGGCCTACATAGTGAAAGGCGTAATGCACAACGCAGAGCACTGACGCTCGAATATGGCCGAGAAAACAGGGAAACCGACATGTGGGGCAGACTAGTCCAATGGAGGAGCTGGCCCACGACCTCCTCGCCACCAACAACTATTCATGTGGGTCGTTGGGGCCAACAACGGGGCACAGCTCCAGCACCGCGTCTGGACACGGCGACCGCAGTGAGTGACACGCTCATATCGTAGCTAGACACGGTCGGTTTCAGTGTGCCGAGGGTGGCGTTAGTGTTGTGGCATGACCAACGGTATGTTTGGTTTGTGCCCAAGGTTGCCCCATCAAAGCATTGGGTAGCCAAAATTTTGGTTGAGGTATTGGTTGCCCATGATTTGGCCGACATTGGCAAGAAAAATGAACTAGAGTTGGCTAGAGTTCATTGGCATGCCAAAGAAATGGCAACCATCCAAACAAAGACCAATCTTTGGGTCATGGCCAAAATTTTGGTTGACGTATTGGTTGCCCATGATTTGGCCGACATTGGCATGAAAAATGAACTAGAGTTGGCTAGAGTTCATTAGCATGCCAAAAAATTGGCAACCATCCAAACAAAGACCAATCTTGGGGTCATGACCAAAATTTTGGTAAGGTGCACTTTGGCCATAATCCAAACACACCCCAACACCCGGCTCATCGAGGATGCATGGGGCGCCACGACGCGTACGCGGAGTGGTTTAGTGCGGCCAACTGCATCCTCTGGACCTGAGACCATGCCGGGTCGTCTTGCTTTTTCAATGACATGCGGGGATCGCATGTGAGCAAAGGGCATCTCCAACATTGCCATGACCGCAGCTGACTACCCTCGCACACCAAAACCCTCGTCCCTCGCGCCGTCGCGCAGTGCGTTCCTAGCCGGCGCCAGCTGCCCACATTCATGTCGTCCATTCGTATGTCGTCGTTAAGAGGCTTGGTGCCCGAGGAACCAACTCCGGTGACTTAATGACGCACCCGGACGCTTGGCCTCACCAGAATGCGCTACTAAAAGCGGCAACACCCAGCTAACCTCCACACCATAGCGCATCGTCCTCCTACCTGGCACCACATCTACCATGACCGCAAGTGCGAATGCTCTGCAGGGGAGCTTGTCTTCGGGGATGAAGCTCGAGGTCGCTGCCCTCGCTCAAGTCGCCTCTCACGACGCAATAGCGGCATAGCCGGACGCGAACGCGACCGCACAAGAGGTGGCCACGCTGGCGGCCGACGATGGGAGCACCGTCAGCCACGCGTCCTGCTTGTCGCCGTCCAACGTCCGGCACCGTCGAGGTCGGGGACTCCTCCAAAGATGAGTAGGGAATGGGAGGCGGCAGGGCATGGTGTGCCAACTAGCCGGTCTGTATCCCGTGTTCTACTCTTCCTCGCCGGAGATAGCACCTTCACTTCACGGGTCTTGAACCCCGCCCCCGCACATAGAGATTGCAGATGGAGGACATCGGTCGCCGCTGTAGAATAGGTTTAGGGTCGGGTTTCTTTTATTTTTCTGTCACACCCTAGCTAGTCCATGCATTAGAGTGTGCATCATGTCTACTTTCATCAGAAAATTGAAATGGGGAAGTTGCAAACACTAGCACCAAAGCAATTCAAATAGGTTCAAATTAAAAGTGGAATTTCAATGAACCCAAAATGCTTTTCAAAAATGTTCATGGTCTTTGGAAAATGTTGGGAACAACAACCAGAGGTGATGCACATTTTTGCTACTCATTCTGGATTTTTGAATCCATGCATAAGTATTTGATTTGGAGCTGTTTAAATTATATAAATATTTTTAATGGCTCCAAAAATGTTGGGAATTGGTGAGGGCCTCTAGAATATTATATCTAGATGCCACAATTATTTTCAGCATCTATGGAAATGTTTTAACATTTCTTTTAAATACAAAACAAATGTCAAAAATAGAAAAAGATAACAAACAGGAAACAAAACAGAAAAACTTACCTGGCGCCGCCCACCAGGCCCACCTGCCAGCCCAGCCCAGCCACCGCGCCAGCGAGCAGCTTGGCTTGGCCAGGCAGGCACGCAGGTGCTCGACGGCGAGCACCGCATGCGCGCCACGCAGCTGCCGCCGCCTCGCCGCTCCCCTCGTCGAGCTGTCGATGTGGGACGAACTCCGCTGCTTCCTCCGACCTCGCAGACACCGCACTTTCCCCCTGGTCCCTCTCCCTCGCTCTTCCCCCGCCATGGCCGACGCTGCCGAGCTCGCGCCACCGTGAAACCGTGTCCACCGACGTCCTTGTGTTGCACCACCGTGTCCATCCTCTCCGCCATCATCGACTCCCTCGAGCAGCTGAGCCCCGAGCACTCACACGCTCTGCAACGTCTTCCTCGACCTCTTCTTCAACGAGCATCGCCGGAGATCCCTTCCGATGTCGCCGCTGCATCGACTCGTCCCCGACCCCGCCGTCTGCCTCTACGTGATCGCCGTGAGCTGCTGCACATCCCCATCCTCCCCATTCTTCTTCTCGTGCACCACAACGAGCACACGAAGCTCACCCGCACGGGCCGCCGTGGAGCACGTCGCCGACGTGTCTCCGGCCAAACTCCGGCCACGCCACCTAGTCTAACCAATCCACCGCATCCCTAGGGGCACAACGCACCTCACCACGCGCCTCGCCGTGCCCCGTAGCCTCGGGCTCATCTTCACCCGACTCCGGCGACGTTTCCGGCCACCCCGAGCCCAACCACCACAACCAAACGCCGCGGTTCGTCCCCAGCTACCCGTAGCTGCTCTCCGCGCATCAAGTGGTGCCCTGTGGGCGATTTCCGCAGCGCGCCACCGCGTCTGGCCTCACCGGCGGCTAAACGCCGGTAGGTTTTGACCCGCTGACCGGCGAGGTTGACCTGCTGATGTGGGTTGACCTCCCACCTCTCTCTCACCGACACGCGGGCCCTGCCCGACTAATTACCCTGTTAGTGCTAACTAAATAGGTTAGTCTAATTAGTATAGTCACTGATTAGTGGGCCCTGCCAGTTAATTAGGCTAACTAAACGTAGTTAGTGCACAGAGACACTGACCAGTGGGCCCCACCAGTCAGGTTTGACCTGGCTAGCGCCTTTGACCAGCTGAGGTCAGCATGACGCAATGCTAACGCAGTAATTGATTTCTGGATTTATTTTTATACAGGAAATTCCAGAAAATAGTTCAAACTTCAAAAATTCATAGAAATTCAACCATAGCTCCAAATGAGATAAATTATATATGAAAATTTATCAAAAAAAATTCAATCTATCCATCTGTAATGGTTTCATGCATGACAAAACAAGTTTACCTTGCTGTTTAAGCAGAATAAGGAAATGCACTATAAATGCCATGTTTAATGAGCTAATATTTGAATCTTTGATTCAAATGAGTTCATCCCCTTCTATTTTATCTTGTATTAGGCCAAGACACAATCATATTGCAATGTCATAGCATGCATCATATTGTTGCATATCGTCATGTGTTGATTGTGTTCCGATGTGTTCTTCGTGGTAGGTTCTGCCTCCGAGGATATTCACGAGTATCCAACTGAAGGGCAGTATCCCGCTACCACTCCATCAGGCAAGCAACCATTGATCATTCGGATACATACCCATGTTCTCCCTTCTGCTCTTGTTTACTGCATTAAGACAACGCGATTCAATCTGCTGTGTGCTACGGTAGTTGAACCCTTATCCTCTGCATGACCTGTCATTCCCACAGTAACTAGATGAAACCCACTAGCATGTGTATGAGTTGATTGAGCCATGTATGTGATTCCTACCTTGCTATGCCTGCTATGCTTAGAGTTGTGTCAGGTCTGGTTCATCTGGGTGATGGGCTAGAGTGAAATGCTTATGTCGGTAATATGAGGGATGTGTTGAACATGTTTTGGTAAAGGTATCGATGAGAGGCCATGTAGGAGTACATGGTGGGTTGTTTCGTTGAGACCGTCCCTAAGAACTGAGATCTGTATGTGTGATTTAAGATTCAGCTACTACCATGCATTGGGATCCTTAATTGACCCTCTCGGCTTCTTAATCACCCTAGTACTCTGTCCAGGAGTTGCAAATAGTTTCTGGTGCTTATAGGTTATGTGTTGGCGGCCGTGCGTAGCGCTGACCCTGGGGGTGGGCTATGTTGCGGTAGATACACCGTGGCACGGTGTACCGAGTCACCCGTTTGGTGTCTCGGGAACCCTGTTCACATCATTCGGGGCCGTATGTGGAAACCTCGGCCGGACTCCCTGCGGATGGAACCTGGATAGGCGATAAACCTGGACTAGAGACTTAGGTGTTTAGGTAGGCTGTGGCCGACACCCTCGCTGGGCTTCCGCTTGAAGGTTGCCGAGTACATGTCGTGTAGACGGCGCTAAGTGGTGAAAGCGTGTATGACGAAGCACACCCCTGTAGGGTATAAAACTATTCGAATAGCCGCGTCCGCGGTAAAGGACTACAAGGTTGCCTATACAGTTCATAGACAAGTTAATGGATACTACTAAAAGACTCAAGATAAGTGTGAGTACCGAGGATGGCCCTCTCGTAGGATGACGAGGGAGGATCCCCGGTGGAGTATTGTGTTGGTGAGTAGTGGACTCGTGTGCGAAAACTATTTTACTAGTGAAGTTCCGTAGGATAGCTTAGCCAAGAGTCAAAGCTGGCTTACTGCATTAACCCCACCACCTTCTTGAGAATAAGCATGTATAGTAGGTTCTGATGTAAGACTTGCTGAGTACCTTTGTACTCATGTTTGCTTATTTATTGTTTTCAGACAACAACACTGCCCCCTCCGATGGGTTTTATGTAGACCTTGACGTCGACGAGTGACTAGCGACCCAGGTGGTGATCCCGGCCATGGAGGGCCCTATGTAGATAGATAGGCTTCGAGAAGCCTTCTTTCTTTTTAGAGTCTGTACTCAGACTAGTTGCTTCCGCATCTGCTTGTATGATTGTATGACTTGAGTGTCGGGTCATGTGACCCCTATCTGTATGAACATGTTATGCATGGCTCCCTGGAGCCTTTAAATAAAGTACTTGAGTTGTAGAGTTTTGTTGTGATGCCATGTTGTATGTATTCATATCGGGCATATTGTGTGTATGATTGAAATGCTTGGTATGAGTGGGATCCGACAATCTAGTTGTTTATCCTTGGCAGCCTTTCTTATGGGGAAATGTAGTCTAGTGCCCCTCGAGCCTTAGTAGTCCGCTACAACCTGGTTCACCGAAGTCCTGCTAGCCCAGCACTACTGCTCAGGACACTTGACTGGCCGGCATGTGATTCACTTCGTTCCTATGTCTGTCCCTTCGGGGAAATGTCACGCGGTGACTTCCGGAGTCCTGCCTAGCCTGCTACAGCCCGGGTTCCCCGGAGTCCTGTTAGCCCAGTGCGACAGCCCGGAATCACTCCCTGATGACCGACATGCTCGAATGTGATTCATGTATGCCTGTCTCCATAGGTCTGTGCCGCTTTGGGTTCACGACTAGCCATGTCGGCCCGGGTTCTCTGTCATATGGATGCTAGCGACACTATCATATACGTGAGCCAAAAGGCGCAAACGGTCCCGGGCCATGGTAAGGCGACACCTGTGGGATACCGTGCGTGAGGCCGCAAAGTGATATGAGGTGTTACCGGCTAGATCGATGTGGCTTGGAATCGGGGTCCTGACAGCGTTGGCATCAGAGCCGGACTGCCTGTAGGTTCGTTGAGCCAAACTGGTCGATGTCGAGTCTAGAAATGCTTTAGTTATATGTAGGGGAATTGATTGTGGGAGGGAACGTAAGGTTCTTTTACTCCTTTACCCATGCCTCTGATCTGAGTCATTCTCTCCTCATTCAACATGGGTTAAGGACTAGGATCTCTTCTTCTATCAGGTTCACGTGTTACTAATCCGTAGTAGCTTATAGGATTATTGTTACGAGTTCTAGTTCAGTTTCTACTATTCTTAGTATGTTGCTAATTGAATCAGAACCTTGATATGATGTTGTTGAGTGGTATTGTGAACTGTTGTGGACGTCTCAAATCTTTTTCTGAGCATTTACAGCCGTTATGCTGTCCAATTTTCCCTAGAAATTCTAATGTCTTTGCATTGTGGTGGTGCTTTCAGATGGCCAAGCGTCCTCAAAACCAAGTGGTTCGCCTGACCAGGTGCCTCGACGTGCCCGGTCATACTGCTATGTTAGTCTGGGTCATGATCGAGACGGGTTACCGTTGGTATCCCGAATACACTGTCGAAGAGCAGTTCCGTGACTTTAATCAAAGCCAGTATTTCTGCACCGTCAGGATATTTCCTTCTTATCCTGGATCTATCGAGCCCCTTCACTGTTGTTATGGACTCGGGGTTACCGTTGAGATGGCTGTGCAGGATGCTTCCTATTCCATGATGACCATCATGCGAGTCCGGACTGGCCTGCTTCGGAACACCGACTTCCGTTACATGCCAGTTTCACTTCCGGGAGCGCAAGGGTATCTTCAGGCCATCTATGCTGACTCCACTCAGGAGGACTCATTAACTCGTACCACTGCCAAGATGCTCGAAGATAAGGACCAGGAGAATCGGGCCTTGAGGCTGGAGCTTTTCAATACCCGTGTTGATCATTGGGCCACATTGACTCGGTTTGCACCTGCGATGAAAGCTGGATGTATGGATACAAGGGATCTGTATCCTGTGAGATCAGCTCTCCCAGACATGGTGGATTGGCGTGATGTGGGAGGCATCACCCCACCCCGTGGTCCCCGCAGGCCACCGTTTGTTGGTCCAAGACCCCATCCTAGCCCCTATGGTCCACAGGCTCCTCAGGACCGTCTGTTTCCGGATGATCACGTTGAACTTCCAGGCTATGGAGGTGACTTCTATGAGGACTACTACAGAGCTGTCTGAGTTAGTAGTAGTACTACTAGTATTGTAGTAGTTGTATCTCCACTGTCCAGCGTGACTTGTGGAATATGACTTTGCGTGTAATCGATTCCGGAGGTGTAGACAAATAATGTATAGGAGCTTGGAATGCCTCCGATGAGATGTAACATCTTTCATCATAGTTGTACTGTAGCCTGGGCTTGTACTAAACTATGTATGATGTGTATGACCGTTGGTATATATATGGCAGTTTTATATTACCATGACATACGGATGAACATCTCTGCAGTCCGTGTTATCCATTACATTCTGCACTTCCTTGCTAAGTTTGAGCCATCCTTGTCTAAACCGTTGTCTTGTTTTCTCCTAGGATGGTCAACACCCGCGGCAACCTTGCTGTCCCGGAGCAGGGGGAAGCCAGTGCAGCTAGAGGTGAAAATCTGCCTCACCCGTCTTCTCTGGCCGAAGTGATGCTAGAGGCGGAAAGAAACAAGCGTGAGACTAACCACCTGCTGGAGCGGATTGAGCAGAACACTTCACGCCACCTGCGAAATGACTTGGTGTCAATCAATGACTTTATCAAGCTGTACCCACCAAAGTTTAACCATTTCGTCGAGCCCCTCGACGCGGATGACTGGCTTTGCAGCATCACCCACAAGCTACGTTCTGCCAACATAGCCGAAGCCGACAAGGTTACTTATGTTGCCTATCATCTCGAAGGCCCTGCTAACCTTTGGTGGGAAAACTTCGAAGCTATGCGCCCGGCCGGTCAAATCACTACTTGGGCTGAATTCAGTGAGGCTTTCCGTGAGCATCACATTCCGGAAGGTCTCATGGATCGCAAGAGGGAGGAGTTCTGCAACTTCACCCAAGGGAGACTGGCCGTGGATGCTTACAGTCATGAATTTGGGAACCTGGCATGCTATGCTCCTGAAGAGGTTTCTACTGACGCCAAGAAGCAGGCAAGGTTCCGCAAGGGACTTAGCCCTGAGCTTCGCCGCGATCTCCGTCTGCACGAGTGCACATCTTTTCAGAAGTTGGTCAATAAAGCCATCAGTGCGGAGACAGGCCAGACTGATTATGACGCTTCACGCAAGCACTCCCGTGATTTTGGCTCTTCATCCGGCTCTAGAGCTCAGAAGCGCCGGGTGTGGATTCCAAGCACGGCACTGCCACCTAGGTTCATCCCAAGGCCATCCTTTGAGGCGCCTCGTCCCAACCAGCAATTTGCACCGCCCAAGCCCTATGGTGGCCCCGCTGCTAATGCTGCTCCACGCCCCAATGTGGTAACATGCTTCAAGTGTGGAGAGCCAGGTCACTATAGCCGAGAGTGTCCCCAAAACAACAACCCCAATCAAACTGGAAAGTCTATTGGCCGTGGTAAGCCCACGGGAAAGACTTTCTACGCCAAGCCGGCCACCACTGCACGTGGCCATGTCAATTATGTTTCAGCCGAGGAGGCTCATGAGGATCCCAACATCGTCCTTGGTACGCTCCTTGTTAACTGCCATCCGGCATCTGTTCTTTTCGATACCGGAGCATCTCATTCATTCATATCCGAGAACTATGCTCGATTGCATAACACGACATTCTGTGACATGCCCACTTCCATGGTAATTCAAACTCTGGGTTCCAAATGGCAAACTTCTAGGGTAAGCCACGGGAACGAAATTCTTGTCGATAGACTTGTCTTCCTTGCATCCTTAATAGCTCTCTAGTCCTCCGACATAAACATCATCTTGGGTATGGACTGGATGTCATCTCATTATGCTAAGATCGATTGTGCCACTAGAACCGTTCAACTTACTCACCCCTCGGGCAAGACAGTTAATGTCTTAACTCGAGTGGCCAAGCGCCAACTTTACTCCCTAAATGCCAACCCCCTTCCAGACCTTGAGGATGTTCTGGTAGTCCGAGACTTTCCGGATGTCTTTCCAGAAGAACTGCTAGGTGTTCCACCTGACAGGGATGTCGAGTTTGCGATAGACCTTGTTCCAGGAACCGTTCCAATTTCCAGAAGACCCTATAAGATGGCACCCTTAGAACTAGCCGAGCTTAAGAACCAACTCGATGAGTCCTTGAACAAGGGTTTCATCCGTCCTAGTTCCTCTCCTTGGGCTTGCCCCGTCCTCTTCGTCAAGAAGAAGGATGGAACAGATCAAATGGTTGTGGATTACCGACCCGTCAACTTGGTCACCATCAAGAACAAATACCCACCTCCCAGGATCAACGATCTGTATGATCAGCTCGCTGGATCCTCAGTCTTCTCCAAGATGGATTTGAGGTTGGGTTACCATCAAATCAAAATCAGAAACAGGGACATTCCCAAAACGGCCTTTGTTACTCGTTATGGCCAATACGAGTACACCGTTATGTCCTTCGGTTTAACCAATGCCCCGGCCACCTTCTCCTGGTTAATGAACTCGGTTTTCATGGAGTACTTGGACAAATTCGTCGTAGTATACCTCGATGACATACTCATCTACTCCAAGAATGGAGAGGAACATGCCGAACATCTAAGGCTGGTATTGATGAAACTTCGAGAGCATCGCCTTTATGCCAAATTCTCCAAGTGTGAATTTTGGTTGCCAGAAGTGACCTATCTAGGCCATGTAATCTCTGGTAAGGGTATTGCTGTCAATCCTGAGCGAGTTCAAGCCGTCCTTGATTGGACTCCACCTGAGACGGTCAAGCAAGTTCGGAGCTTCCTTGGCTTAGCGATCTATTGCCGCCGCTTCGTCGAGAATTTCTCCAAGGTTGCTAAACCTCTAACTGAACTCCTCAAGAAAGATAAAAAGTTCGAGTGGACTCCGCAGTGCGAGTTCAGCTTTCAGGAACTGAAAAGACGCCTGACATCTGCCCCCGTACTGGTACCACCAGACTTCTCCAAGGACTTTATTATCTATTGCGATGCCTCGCAACAAGGATTAGGTTGCATACTCATGCAAGATCGTCAGGTAATTGCCTATGCTTCCCGGCAATTACACCCACATGAGGAAAATTATCCCACACATGATCTAGAGCTTGGAGCTGTAGTCCATGCACTTAAAACTTGGCGACATTACCTTCTCGGTAATCGTTGCAAGATCTTCACCGATCACCAAAGTTTGAAATATATCTTCACCCAACCAGATTTCAATCTCAGGCAAAGACGTTGGGTCGAGTTGATCTCGGATTACGAATTAGGAATAACTTACACCCCGGGCAAAGCCAATGTCATGGCTGATGCACTAAGCCGTAAATCCTATTGTAACAACCTGATGTTACAACAAAGTCAACCACTTCTCCATGAGGAATTCCGTAAGATTAATCTTCACATTGTTCCTCGAGGATTCCTATCCACCCTGGTGGCGAAACCTAACCTTATGGATCAGATCATAACCGCCCAGCGGTACGATAAGGGCATATCCGGGATTAAGGGAAACATTGCTAGCAGAGTTGCTAAATGTTTTTCCATGGATAAGCGGGGTGTTGTCTTCTTTGAGCACCGTTTGGTGGTTCCCAAGAAACAACATCTACGCCAATTGATCCTTAAGGAAGCTCATGAATCCCCTCCCACCATTCATCCTGGTAGCACTAAAATGTATCAAGACCTACGCCAGAGGTTTTGGTGGACTAGGATGAAGAGAGAAATCGCTCAATACATTGCTAATTGCGACGTTTGTCGTCGTGTTAAAGCAGAGCATCAACGGCCTGCTGGCACCCTTCAACCTTTGGCTATTCCTGAATGGAAATGGGATAAAATCAGTATGGATTTCATCACTGGGTTTCCCAGGACCAAGAGAGGGAATAATGCCATCTTCGTTGTGATCGACCGACTTTCCAAAGTAGCCCACTTTCTACCTGTTCGTGAGAGTATTACCGCTAGCCAGCTAGCTGATTTATACATCTCCCGAATAGTGTCTCTTCATGGTGTTCCATTGGAAATTAACTCAGACCGTGGGAGCCTCTTCACCTCTCGATTTTGGGAAAGTTTCCAAAATGCTATGGGAACTCATCTTTCCTTTAGCACCGCCTTCCATCCTCAATCAAGTGGTCAAGTAGAGCGAGTCAATCAAATTCTAGAAGATATGCTCCGAGCTTCTGTTATCTCGTTTGGAATGAGTTGGGAGAAATGCCTTCCATTCGCGGAGTTTGCTTACAATAATAGTTATCAAGCTAGCTTGGGCAAGGCTCCTTTCGAAGTTCTCTATGGACAAAAATGTCGAACGCCTCTTAACTGGTCAGAAACCGGGGAAAGACAATTCTTTGGCCCGGATATGATTCAGGAAGCGGAAGAGCAGGTTCGCATTATTCGTGAGAAATTGAAAACAGCCCAATCTCGTCAAAAGAGTCAATATGATCATAAGCATAAGCCTATGACTTATGAAGTTGATGAGAAGGCTTACCTTCGGGTTACCCCGTTAAAGGGAACCCATCGTTTCGGTATCAAAGGCAAATTGGCTCCTCGTTACATTGGACCCTTTCGCATTCTTGCCAAACGAGGAGAAGTTGCCTACCAATTGGAACTACCTCCGCATCTTTCCAGAGTTCATGATGTCTTCCACGTTTCGCAACTCAGGCGTTGCTTCGCGGATCCTATCCGTGGAGTGGACCACGAAACGCTTGATCTACAAGATAACCTCTCTTATCGGGAATATCCTGTTCGTATCCTTGATCAAGCTGAGCATACCACTCGGCGTCATAATATCAAGTTTCTCAAGTTTCAATGGTCACACCATTCCGAGAAAGAAGCCACTTGGGAAAGGGAGGACCGTCTTCGACTTGAGTACCCCACCTTCTTTCCAGAGGATCCTAAATCTCGGGACGACATTCTTTTGAGTGGGGGTGAGTTGTCACACCCTAGCTAGTCCATGCATTAGAGTGTGCATCATGTCTACTTTCATTAGAAAATTGAAATGGGGAAGTTGCAAACCTAGCACCAAAGCAATTCAAATAGGTTCAAATTAAAAGTGGAATTTCAATGAACCCAAAATGCTTTTCAAAAATGTTCATGGTCTTTGGAAAATGTTGGGAACAACAACCAGAGGTGATGCACATTTTTGCTACTCATTCTGGATTTTTGAATCAATGCATAAGTATTTGATTTGGAGCTGTTTAAATTATATAAATATTTTTAATGGCTCCAAAAATGTTGGGAATTGGTGAGGGCCTCTAGAATATTATATCTAGATGCCACAATTATTTTCAGCATTTATGGAAATGTTTTAACATTTCTTTTAAATACAAAACAAATGTCAGAAATAGAAAAAGAAAACAAACAGGAAACAAAACAGAAAAACTTACCTGGCGCCGCCCACCAGGCCCACCTGCCGGCCCAGCCTAGCCACCGCGCCAGCGAGCAGCTTGGCTTGGCCAGGCAGGCAGGCAGGTGCTCGACGGCGAGCACCGCATGCGCGCCACGCAGCTGCCGCCACCTCGCCGCTCCCCTTGTCGAGCTATCGACGTGGGACGAACTCCCTTGCTTCCTCCAACCTCGCAGACATGGCACTTTCCCCCTGGTCCCTCTCCCTCGCTCTTCCCCCGCCATGGCCGACGCTGCCGAGCTCGCGCCACCGTGAAACCGCGTCCACCGACGTCCTTGTGTTGCACCACCGTGTCCATCCTCTCCACCATCGTCGACTCCCTCGAGCAGCTGAGCCCCGAGCGCTCACACGCTCTGCAACGACTTCCTCGACCTCTTCTTTACCGAGCATCGCCGGAGATCCCTTCCGACGTCGCCGCCGCATCGACTCGTCCCCGACCCCGCCGTCTGCCTCAACGTGATCGCCGTGAGCTACTGCACCTCCCCATCCTCCCCATTCTTCTTCTCGTGCACCACAACGAGCACACGAAGCTCACCCGCACGCGCCGCCGTGGAGCTCGTCGCCGACGTATCTCTGGCCAAACTCCGGCCATGCCACCTAGTCTAACCAATCCACCGCATCCCTAGGGGCACAACGCACCTCACCACACGCCTCGCCGTGCCCCGTAGCCTCGGGCTCATCTTCACCCGACTCCGGCGACCACAAGGCTCGTCGCCGGCGATGTTTCCGGCCACCCCGAGCCCAACCACCACCACCAAACGCCGCGGTTCGTCCCCAGCTACCCGTAGCTGCTCTCCGCGTATCAAGTGGTGCCCTGTGGGCGATTTCCGCAGCGCGCCACCGCGTCTGGCCTCGCCGGCTGGTAAACGCCGACAGGTTTTGACCCGCTGACCGGCGAGGTTGACCTGCTGACGTGGGTTGACCTCCCCCCTCTCTCTCACCGACACGCGGGCCCCGCCCGACTAATTACCCTGTTAGTGCTAACTAAGTAGGTTAGTTTAATTAGTATAGTCACTGACTAGTGGGCCCTGCCAGTTAATTAGGCTAACTAAACGTAGTTAGTGCACAGAGACACTGACCAGTGGGCCCCACCAGTCAGGTTTGACCTGGCTGGCCCCTATGACCTGCTGAGGTCAGCATGACGCAATGCTGATGCAGTAATTGATTTATGGATTTATTTTTATACAGGAAATTCCAGAAAATAGTTCAAACTTCAAAAATTCATAGAAATTCAACCATAGCTCCGAATGAGATAAATTATATATGAAAAATTATCAAAAAATTCAATCTATCCATCTGTAAAGGTTTCATGCATGTCAAAACAAGTTTACCTTGCTGTTTAAGCAGAATAAGGAAATGCACTATAATTGCCATGTTTAATGAGCTAATATTTGAATCTTTGATTCAAATGAGTTCATCCCCTTCTATTTTATCTTGCATTAGGCCAAGACACAATCATATTGCAATGTCATAGCATGCATCATATGGTTGCATATCGTCATGTGTTGATTGTGTTCCGATGTGTTCTTCGTGGTAGGTTCTACCTCCGAGAATATTCACGAGTATCCAACTAAAGGGCAGTATCCCGCTACCACTCCATCAGGAAAGCAACCATTGATCATTCCGATACAAACCCATGTTCTCACTTCTGCTCTTGTTTACTGCATTAAGACAACGCGATTCAATCTACTGTGTGCTACGGTAGTTGAACCCTTATCCTCGGCATGACCTGTCATTGCCACAGTCACTAGATGAAACCCACTAGCATCGGTAGGAGTTGATTGAGCCATGTATGTGATTCCTACCTTTCTATGCCTGCTATGCTTAGAGTTGTGTCAGGTCTGGTTCATCTGGGTGATGGGCTAGAGTGAAATGCTTATGTCGGTAATATGAGGGATGTGTTGAACATGTTTTGGTAAAGGTATCGATGAGAGGCCATGTAGGAGTACATGGTGGGTTGTTTCGTTGAGACCGTCCCTAAGAACTGAGATCTGTATGTGTGATTTAAGATTCAGCTACTACCATGCATTGGGATCCTTAATTGACCCTCTCGGCTTCTTAATCACCCTAGTACTCTGTCCAGGAGTTGCAAATAGTTTCTGGTGCTTGTAGGTTATGTGTTGGAGGCCGTGCGTAGCGCTGACCCTAGGGGTGGGCTATGTTGCGGTAGATACACCGTGGCACGATGTACCGAGTCACCCGTTTGGTGTCTCGGGAACCCTGTTCACATCGTTCGGGCCGTATGTGGAAACCTCGGCCGGACTCCCTGCGGATGGAACCTGGATAGGCGATAAACCTGGACTAGAGACTTAGGTGTTTAGGTAGGCCGTGGCCGACACCCTCGCTGGGCTTCCGCTTGAAGGTTGCCGAGTACATGTCGTGTAGACGGCGCTAAGTGGTGAAAGCGTGTATGACGAAGTACACCCCTGCAGGGTATAAAACTATTCGAATAGCCATGTCCTCGATAAAGGACTACTTGGTTGCGTATACAGTTCATAGACAAGTTAATGGATACTACTAAAAGACTCAAGATAAGTGTGAGTACCGAGGATGGCCCTCTCGTAGGATGACGAGGGAGGATCCGCGGTGGAGTATTGTGTTGGTGAGTAGTGGACTCGTGTGCAAAAACTATTTTACTAGTGAAGTTCCGTAGGATAGCTTAGCAAAGAGTCAAAGCTGGCTTGCTGCATTAACCCCACCACCTTCTTGAGAATAAGCATGTATAGTAGGTTCTGATGTAAGACTTGCTGAGTACCTTTGTACTCATGTTTGCTTATTTATTGTTTTCAGACGACAACACTGCCCCCTCCGATGGGTTTTATGTAGACCTTGACGTCGACAAGTGACTAGCCACCCAGGTGGTGATCCCGGCCATAGAGGGCCCTATGTAGATAGATAGGCTTCTAGAAGCCTTCTTTCCTTTTAGAGTCTGTACTCAGACTAGTTGCTTCCGCATGTGCTTGTATGATTGTATGACTTGAGTGTCGGGTCATGTGACCCCTATCTGTATGAACATGTTATGTATGGCTCCCTGGAGCCTTTAAATAAAGTACTTGAGTTGTAGAGTTTTGTTGTGATGCCATGTTGTATGTATTCATATCGGGCATATTGTGTGTATGATTGAAATGCTTGGTATGAGTGGGATCCGACAATCTAGTTGTTTATCCTTGGCAGCCTTTCTTATGGGGAAATGTAGTCTAGTGCTCCTCGAGCCTTAGTAGTCCGCTACAGCCCGGTTCACCGGAGTCCTGCTAGCCCAGCACTACTGCTCAGGACACTTGACTGGCCGGCATGTGATTCACTTTGTTCTTATGTCTGTCCCTTCGGGGAAATGTCACGCGGTGACTTCCGGAGTCCTGCCTAGCCTGCTACAGCCCGGGTTCCCCGGAGTCCTGTTAGCCCAGTGCTACAGCCCGGAATCACTCGCTGATGACCGACATGCTCGAATGTGATTCATTTATGCCTGTCTCCATAGGTCTGTGCCGCTTTGGGTTCACGACTAGCCATGTCGGCCCGGGTTCTCTGTCATATGGATGCTAGCGACACAATCATATACGTGAGCCAAAAGGCGCAAACGGTCCCGGGCCATGGTAAGGCGACACCCGTGGGATACCGTGCGTGAGGCCGCAAAGTGATATGAGGTGTTACCGGCTAGATCGATGTGGCTTGGAATCGGGGTCCTGACATTTTCTGTCCTATAAAAGTTCGAAATGTAGTGAAAAGCTGCCGTGTTTGCATTAATCTCGGCCGGTGTATATGAACTTTCACAATAATATACATATTGTAGGAGTACTAGCAAGATGCCCGTGCGTTGCACGGAAGATCAAGATCTTGTGGGAGAAAAGGATGAACGAGGGAAAGCCTTATCTGCAAATGTGGAGAGGAGTGCAGGTAAATTGTCATAGTTTCCTTACTATCCGTTAGATATAGATCGGACGCCTATATTGCAGGATGACAGGCACACCATCATCACCAACTCTGCTTTTTATTGAACCGAGACAAATCTAACATGCGAAGTAAAATAAACACATAGGGTCTATACATAAACAAATTATCTTAGGCACTCCAATAGTATGTCCACTACACATTCACACATTTCACATCTTTCTACATCTACGGGAACCTACGAAAGGGTTAACATAAATTGCCTCTCTCTCTCTCCTCCCCTGATTTTCATGGTGGTTGGCCCCTCCCTCCCCCCAATCTACAATCAACAGCTCACACGTTTCACATTACGTTAATTACGTAACTGGGATTACGTAGGTGTAGCATTACTCGTCCTAAAAACCCAACTAAGCCAACCTCCCAGCATATCACGCGGGAAAAGACCCGGCCGCACCGTTTTAGTCGGGATTACCGGATTACTAGTAGTAGTATCGATGGATCGCGCGAAGCAACAAAGTTTTTTTTAGGGGGCGAAGCACCTAGTTTAAAAGGAAAAAAAGGCGGTACACTCACAACACTCCTGTCGCGGTCGCATTGCACCCAACACACGTTCGGTCTTGCACACGGCTCTCGCAAATGGAACGCGCTTCGGCTTGCCTCTTCACTGACACATGGGACTGCACTTGGAGAAACCGACCATGCGCCAAACTCCCCCCGTCCACCGCGCGAAAATCCTCCCCCCCCCCACACACACCCAAAAATCCCCCCCAAATCCGATTCAACCGCCCTTCGGCCAACTAGCCAATAATATTCCCCAAACCCCCTCCCCCTGTCCCCCTCCACTCCATTCGCTCCGCCAAAGCCGCCCTCCCCGTCGCGCTGATACGTCGGCGCCACGGTTCGGCGATCCTCTCGCTCCCACAGTACGCTCTCGTAGACTGTCGTCCTCTAGCCGCGCTGCCACCTCCGGCTACGTTCTTCTAGAGGCGCACGGCGGTCAGCGGCGCCACCGCTGGCGACGTTCATGTGGAGACGCACGGCGGTCAGCTTCTCCCACGGTACGCGCATTCTAGACTGAGGCCCCGTTCATGTCGGTGTAGCGCTGAATGTTAGCTGATAGACGTTGTTAATCTCACTATTTGCCGAAGTAGTTTACTGTCAATATGCTCTGCTTAAGAAGCTGCCTTGCCCTGTTCTGCACTCAATCTGCTTAGCTAAGATGGCATGCCAAGGCCGATTAGTTGCTAAAATATGCTGCCATATATTTATTGTGACGTAGATTGCCATGGTCTAGTAGCCAATCTGTTAGGTGAAATAGCTCTACACCGTTTTATACTCGATCTTTGTTGCTGCGATGGCCTTCGATAGTTCGATGGCTGTGTGCTCGGCCTCATTGACTGCTAAAACAGCCTGCCATAATTTGGCACTCAAATCTATTTGTTGAATTAGCTTTACATATATTTCGTTACTTAGATCTGCTCGTCCAAATATCTTGCCATAGCTTTAGACATCGACCTAGGTATTTTTTTTCTGGCCTTCATAAAAAAGCATATGTTTTTTCCTGTAATATCTAGTAGAAGAACTAATTTGTATGTCTAATAGATGGACAGGACTTGGATAACTTCTTCTCGAAGATTCTCCGCTGCATATGTCGAGGGGGTTGAAAACTTCATGAACTTTATCAGAGTTGAGTACGGTGGTCCGAAATCAGATGTGCTCTGCCCGTGTAGCAGTTGTATGAATTCAGTTACAAGACCCCAGTCAACTGTGCAAAATCATCTACACTTATATGGGATGTCGGTCACATATACTAGGTGGGTTCATCATGGTGAAGCTGTGAACGTCAACGTTATTGACTACGTGGAAGTAGCAGATCACCATCTTGATCTGCCTGATGCTCAGGTGGAAGAGGAGGAGGAGGTGGTGGTGGCGGAGCCAGTGAGTTTGACCAACATTGAAACAATGCTACGAAATGCTTGTGCATTCCGTGAACTTTCAGCTGCAGAAGAAAAACGGTGGGCCCGCATGTTGGAACAATGCAACGTTGCTATCACCCCAGGAAATAAGCTGTCAGTATTCTCAGCTATGGTCACCTTTCTTCAGGTGAAGACATCTGAGCGGATGACCAACAAATCATTCGATGCGATGTTGGCTGCTTTCCGCAAATCTTTCCCAGATGCGTCTGAGCTGCCACACACCTACAGTAAAATGAAGAATTTCCTTCGTGCAGTTGGAATTGGATATGATATGATCCATGTTTGTAAGAATAATTGTGTTCTGTTCTGGAAGGATTATGCCAACTTAAGTGAATGCCCGAAATGCAAATCATCAAGATGGAAAGATGGCGATGCTGTGAAGAGGATTCCTCATAATGTTCTGAGACATTTTCCACTTACACCAAGATTGTAGAGGTTGTTTCATGACGCTGAAACAAGAGAGGATATACTATGGCATTCTAGGAACCAGGAGTACGGATATCAGAATGTAATGAGCCATCCATCTCATGGTAGTGAGTGGAAAAGCTTCAATGATAAACACAAAGAGTTTGCTGCTGATCCGAGAAACATTAGACTTGGCTTAGCTTCAGATGGATTTAACCCATTTGGCCACCAGAGCGCCACATATAGCATGTGGCCAATGCTTGTTATCCCTTACAACATGCCTCCAAATGTTTGCACCAAAGAATCAAACTACATGATGGCCTTGCTCATCCTAGGTCCAAAAAGTCCTGGAAAGGATTTTGATTTGTTCATGGAGCCTCTTGTGGAGGAACTTCAATAGCTATGGAAGGGTGTTCTCACTCGAGACCTATATAGCAGCCCACCAACTAATTTCTTTCTGCGTGCTGTTATAATTTGGTGCATCCATGATTATCCGGCTTTGGGCACTATGTCAGGGTGAATGGCACATGGTTACAATGCATGTGTTCGCTGTGACAGGAATCCACTGTCATACGCAATACTTAGCAAGATCTGTTACATTGGACACCGCCGTTTCCTTGCGAAGGACAAGCCGTATCCTAGAAAATACTAAAGACATGTGTTCAATGCAAAGCATGAAAACCGTGATGCTCCAAAGAGGCTCACCGCTGATGAGTTGCAAATGGAATTAGAGAAGGTCAGGCATATTACACCAGGAAACCATCCTGGTAATGGTAGCGGGAAAAGGAAGTGTGGCGGGGTAGAAGAGAGATTATTGTTTACCCGCAGGTCCACTTTGTGGGACTTGGAGTATTGGAAAGATTTGGATCTGCGGCATAATCTTGATATGATGCACATCGAGAAAAATATATGTGACAGCATTATCGGCACACTTCTTAATATTGAAGGCAAGACGAAAGATACCTTAAAATCTAGGATTGATTTGACACACCTGGGTATCAGAAAGGATTTGCAGGTGCAAGATGAAGGTAAACCATGGGATATGGCACCAGCTATGTACGTCTTGGACAAGGTAAAAAGAACAGAATTCTGCGAGGTCCTATCACGTGTGAGATTCCCACATGGATTTGCTTCCAACCCTGAAAGGAGAGTCAGTGCAGATGGAAACAAGGTACAAGGGTTGAAAACTCATGACTGCCACGTCCTACTTCAAAGGGTTTTACCTGTTATCCTTAGAGGATTGGGCCGCCCTAACTTATACAGAGCAGTTGCAGAGTTGGGACAATTCTTCAGGGAACTCTGCAGTAGGAATATCAGGATAGATGCTTTGGAGCGTCTTAGAGACAAGATACCAACTATCCTATGCGACCTTGAGAAGATATATCCTCCAGCCTTCTTTGATGTGATGGTGCATTTGGATGTTCATCTACCTGATGAGGCACTACTTAGAGGTCCAGTACAGTATGGCTAGATGTACCCTATTGAAAGGGGGCTAGGCACTTTCAAGGGCTATGTTAGGAACAAAGCTAGACCCGAGGGTTCCATTGCAGAGGTCTACATTGCTATAGAAGTGTTGACATTCTGTTCAAAATACATTGAAATAGCTGATCAGCTTAGCAAAGAGGTGGGTGAAGACAATCCCGTGCTCAATGTTTTCGATTATTCTGTTCGAGTTACAGGGAAGAGTCGACAAGAGGACAAACCTAAAGATTTGGACAAAATGGTTTCGTATGTGTTGAATAACTGTCCTGAGATACTACCTTATATCAAGTAAGTGCA
Organism: Triticum monococcum; assembly: GCA_034509565.1. NCBI lineage: Eukaryota > Viridiplantae > Streptophyta > Magnoliopsida > Poales > Poaceae > Triticum > Triticum monococcum. Next base: position 143,917,426 of record CM067846.1, on the reverse strand, counting down.
GTACTGCAGCTTATACATCATAATCTACTAAACTTGCAGCACATTCTTATATATTTAGATGTTTGACGCGATCACTATGTTGTGTGATACGTATCCAACGTATCTATAATTTTTTATTGCTCCATGCTATATTATCTACTGTTTTAGACATTATTGGGCTTTATTTTCCACTTTAATATTATTTTTGGGACTAACCTATTAACCGAAGGCCCAGCCCAGAATTGTTGTTTTTTGCCTGTTTTAGGGTTTCGAAGAAAAGGAATATCAAACGGAGTCCAAACGGAATGAAACCTTCAGAAACGTGATTTTCTCTTCAGATAAGATCCAGGAGACTTGGACCCTCCGTCAAGAAAGCCACGAGGTGGTCACGAGGGTAGGGGCGCCCCCTACCTCGTGGCCCCTCGAAGCTCCACCGACGTACTTCTTCCTCCTATATATATCCACATACCCCCAAACGATCGGGAACGGAGCCGAAAACCTAATTCCACCGCCGCAACTTTCTGCATCCACGAGATCCCATCTTGGGGCCTGTTTTGGAGCTCCGTCGGAGGGGGCATCGATCACGGAGGGCTTCTACATCATCATCCAAGCCCCTCCGATGAAGTGTGAGTAGTTTACTTCAGACCTACGGGTCCGTAGCTAGTAGCTAGATGGCTTCTTCTCTCTTTTTGGATCTCAATACAATGTTCTCCCCCTCTCTCGTGGAGATCTATTTGATGTAATCTTCTTTTTGCGGTGTGTTTGTTGAGACCGATGAATTGTGGGTTTATGATCAAGTCTATCTATGAATAATATTTGAATCTTCTCTAAATTATTTTATGTATGATTAGTTATCTTTGCAAGTCTCTTCGAATTATCAGTTTGGTTTGGCCTACCAGATTGGTTTTTCTTGCCATGGGAGAAGTGCTTAGCTTTGGGTTCAATCTTGCGGTGTCCTTTCCCGGTGACAGAAGGGGCAGCAAGGCACGTATTGTATTGTTGCCATCGAGGATAACAAGATGGGGTTTTTATCATATTGCATGAAACTATCCCTCTACATCAGGTCATCTTGCTTAAGGCGTTACTCTGTTTTTAACTTAATACTCTAAATGCATGCTGGATAGCGGCCGATGAGTGGAGTAATAGTAGTAGATGCAGAATCATTCCGGTCTACTTGTCTCGAATGTGATGCCTATATACATGATCATACCTAGATATTCTCAAAACTATGCTCAATTATGTCAATTGCTCAACAGTAATTTGTTCACCCACCATAGAATACTTATGCTCTTGAGAGAAGCCACTAGTGAAACCTATGGCCCCCGGGTCTCTTTCTCATCATATCATTCTCCATCACTTTATTATTGGTTTGCTTTTACTTTGCTTTTACTTTATTTACTTTGCATCTCTATACCAAAAACACCAAAAATATTATTTATCATCTCTATCAGATCTCACTTCGTAAGTGACCATGAAGGGATTGACAACCCCTAAGCACGTTGGTTGCGTTGAGCTATTGTTTTTGTGTAGGTACGATGGACTCGAGCGTAGCCTCCTACTGGATTGATACATTGGTTCCCAAAAACTGAGGGAAATACTTACGCTACTTTGCTGCATCATCCCTTCCTCTTTGGGGAAATCCAACATAGTGCTCAAGAGGTAGCAAGAAGAATTTCTGGCGCCGTTGCCGGGGAGTCTGCGCAAAAGTCAACATACCAAGTACCCATCACAATCCCTATCTCCCTTATTACATTATTTGCCATTTGCCTCTCATTTTCCTCTTCCCCACTGCACCCTTGCCGTTTTATTTGCCCTCTCTCTCTATCCTCCCTCTCTTTCTCCGTTTGCCCTTTTCCTTGCTCGTGTGTTAGTTTGTTTGCTTGTCGTCATGTCTAGTCCCTTGTCTTCTCCGTTGACCCTTGAGTTTGAAATCTTTCACTTTAAACAAAGGTCAGGAGAAAACCTAAAAGATGCCTGGTTGAGAATAATGGAATCTCATCGTAATTGTACCTCTGAAATAAATCTGAGAATTTTGCTTCGCAATTTTTATGTTGGATTAAATTTGTCTCATAGACAACTCTTGGATTGCGTTGCCAAAGGCAATTTTATTGAAATCGATCCCCATATTTCACTTGAGATTATAGAAGGTATAGTGGGAACACTACCTCAACAAAAGGGGCCTCATCCTACTCAGGAAGAGACACAAGTTTTTGAAAAAAATTGCGAAGTTACTAAAATCTTGTGGAAATCTCTTGAACCTCTTAAGAACATTAGTGGAAATATTCACCGCGTGAATATGTTGATTACCCTTTGCAATAAGCGGTTGGATTCTTTAGATCTAAAAATTTCAGAATATGAAGGGAAACGTAAAGAACCTCCCGGATTCGAGCTTGATTCCGCTAAAAATTGAAAACCAAAGATGGCAATACCTAGATCTATTCTTGCTTGTTATGCCTAGCTAGGGGCGTTAAACGATAGCGCTTGTTGGGAGGCAACCCAATTTTATTTTTATTACTTTCTTTTTGCTCCTGTTTAGTAATAAATAAATTATTTAGCCTCTGTTTTGGTTGTGTTTTTTGTGTTTACTTAGTGTTTGTGCCAAGTAGAACCGTTGGGAAGACTTGGGGAAAGTCTTGTTGAACTTGCTGTAAAAAACAGAAACTTTAGCGCTCACTAGAACTGCTGTCATTTTTATTTTTAAAGTTCTATTTAGTTAATTATTTTTGCAGATTATTAATAGATAAATTCCTCACGTCCAGAAATTTATTTTAGAATTTTTGGGGTTCCAGATCTTGCGCTAGCTACAGATTACTACAGACTGTTCTGTTTTTGACAGATTCTGTTTTTCGTGTGTTGTTTGCTTATTTTGATGAATCTATGGCTAGTAAAATAGTTTATCATCCATAGAGAAGTTGGAATACAGTAGTTATAACACCCATATAAATAAAGAATGAGTTCATTACAGTACCTTGAAGTGGTCTTTTGTTATCTTTCGCTAACGGAGCTCACGAGATTTTCTACTTTAAGTTTTGTGTTGTGAAGTTTTCAAGTTTTGGGTAAAGATTTGATGGATCATGGAACAATAAGTGGCAAGAGCCTAAGCTTGGGGATTCCCATGGCACCCCCAAGATAAACTAAGGACACCTAAAAGCCAAAGCTTGGGGATGCCCCGGAAGGCATCCCCTCTTTCGTCTACTTCTATCAGTAACTTTACTTGGAGCTATATTTTTATTCACCACATGATATGTGTTTTGCTTGGAGCGTCTTTTATGATTTGAGTCTTTACTTATTAGTTTACCACAATCATCCTTGCTGTACACACCTTTTGAGAGAGCCATACATGATTTGGAATTTGATAGAATACTCTATGTGCTTCACTTATATCTTTTGAGCTTTATAGTTTTGCTCTAGTGCTTCACTTATATCTATTAGAGCACGGTGGTGGATTTGTTTTATAGAAACTATTGATCTGTCATGCTTAACTTAGATTATTTTGAGAGTCATAATAGCATGGTAATTTTCTTAAAATCCTAATATGCTTGGTATGCAAGATTAATAATAAAACATTCTTATAAGTGTGTTGAATACTAAGAAAAGTTTGATGCTTGATGATTGTTTTGAGATATGGAGGTAATAATATCAAAGTCATGCTAGTTGAGTAGTTGTGAAATTGAGAAATACTTGTGTTGAGGTTTGCAAGTCCCGTAGCATGCACGTATGGTAAACGTTATGCAACAAATTTGGAACATGAGGTGTTATTTGATTGTCTTCCTTATGAGTGGCGGTCAGGGACGAGCGATGGTCTTTTCCTACCAATCTACCCCCCTAGGAGCATGCGCGTAGTGCCGAGGTTTTTGATGACTTGTAGATTTTTTCAATAAGTATGTGAGTTGTTTATGACTAATGTTGAGTCCATGGATTATACGCACTCTCACCCTTCCATCCTTGCTAGCCTCTTCGGTACCGTGCATTGCCCTTTCTCACATTGAGAGTTGGTGCAAACTTCGTCGGTGCATCCAAACCCCATGATATGATACGCTCTTTCACACATAAACCTCCTTATATCTTCCTCAAAACAGCCACCATACCTACCTATTATGGCATTTCCATATCCATTCCGAGATATATTGCCATGCAACTTTCCATCATTCCGTTCGTCATGAGACATTCATCATTGTCTTATTTCTTAGCATGATCATGTAGTTGATATAGTATTTGTGGCAAAGCCAACATTCATAATTCTTTCATACATGTCACTCTTGGTTCATTGCATATCCCGGTACACCGCCGGAGGCATTCATATAGAGTCATCTTTGTTCTAGTATCGAGTTGTAATCATTGAGTTGTAAATAAATAGAAGTGTGATGATCATCATTATTAGAACATTGTCCCAAGTGAGGAATATAAAAAAAAGAGAAAGGCCATAAAAAGAGAAGGCCCAAAAAAAGAAAGGCCATAAAAAAGAAAAGGCCCAAAAAATGAGAGAGAAAGAGAGAAGGGACAATGTTACTATCCTTTTACCACACTTGTGCTTCAAAGTAGCACCATGATCTTCATAGTAGAGAGTCTCTCATGTTATCACTTTCATATACTAGTGGGAATTTTTCACCTTAGAACTTGGCTTGTATATTCCAACTAAGGGCCTCCTCAAGTGCCCTAGGTCTTCGTGAGCAAGCAAGTTGGATGCATACCCACTAGTTTCTTTTGTTCAGCTTTCATACATTTATAGCTCTAGTGCATCCGTTGCATGGCAATCCCTACTCCTTGCATTAACATCAATCGGTGGGCATCTCCATAGCCCATTGATTAGCCACGTTGATGTGAGACTTTCTCCTTTTTTGTCTTCTCCACATAACCCCCCTCCATTATATTCTATTCCACCCATAGTGCTATGTCCATGGCTCGCGCTCATATATTGCGTGAAAGTTTATAGGTTTGAGATTACTAAAGTATGAAACAATTGCTTGGCTTGTCATCGGGGTTGTCAATGATGATAGCATTCTTGTGTGACGAAAATGAAACATGACTAAACCATATGATTTTGTAGGGATGAACTTTATTTGGCGATGTTATTTTGAGAAGACATAATTGCTTTGTTAGTATGCTTGAAGTATTATCATTTTTATGTCAATATGAACTTTTGTCTTGAATCTTTCGGATCTGAATATTCATACCACAATTAAGAAGAATTACATTAAAATTATGCCAAGTAGCACCCCGCATCAAAAATTCTGTTTTTATCATTTACCTACTCGGGGACGAGCAGGAATTAAGCTTGGGGATGCTTGATACGTCTCCAACGTATCTATAATTTTTGATTGCTCCATGCTATATTATCTACTGTTTTAGACATTATTGGGCTTTATTTTCCACTTTTATATTATTTTTGGGACTAACCTATTAACCGTAGGCCCAGCCCAGAATTGTTGTTTTTTTGCCTGTTTTAGGGTTTCAAAGAAAAGGAATATCAAACGGAGTCCAAACGGAATGAAACCTTTAGAAACGTGATTTTCTCATCAGATAAGATCCAGGAGACTTGGACCCTCCGTCAAGAAAGCCACGAGGTGGTCACGAGGGTAGGGGGCGCCTCCCCCTAGGGCGCGCCCCCTGCCTCGTGGGCCCCTCGAAGCTCCACCGACGTACTTCTTCCTCCTATATATATCCACGTACCCCCAAACGATCGGGGACGGAGCCAAAAACCTAATTCCACCGCCGCAACTTTATGTATCCACGAGATCACATCTTGGGGCATGTTTCGGAGCTCCACCGAAGGGGGCATCGATCACGGAGGGCTTCTACATCATCATCCAAGCCCCTCCAATGAAGTGTGAGTAGTTTACTTCAGACCTATGGGTCCATAGCTAGTAGCTAGATGGCTTCTTCTCTCTTTTAGGATCTCAATACAATGTTCTCCCCCTCTCTCGTGGAGATCTATTCGATCTAATCTTGTTTTTGCGGTGTGTTTGTTGAGACCGATGAATTGTGGGTTTATGATCAAGTCTATCTATGAATAATATTTGAATCTTCTCTGAATTGTTTTATGTATGATTAGTTATCTTTGCAAGTCTCTTCGAATTATCAGTTTGGTTTGGCCTACTAGATTGGTTTTTCTTGCCATGGGAGAAGTGCTTAGCTTTGGGTTCAATCTTGCGGTGTCCTTTCCCAGTGACAGAAGGGGCAGCAAGGCACGTATTGTATTGTTGCAATCGAGGATAACAAGATGGGGTTTTTATCATATTGCATGAAACTATCCCTCTACATCATGTCATCTTGCTTAAGGCATTACTCTGTTTTTAACTTAATACTCTAGATGCATGCTGGATAGCGGTCGATGAGTGGAGTAATAGTAGTAGATGCAGAATCGTTTTGGTCTACTTGTCTCGGACGTGATGCCTATATACATGATCATACCTAGATATTCTCATAACTATGCTCAATTATGTCAATTTCTCAACAGTAATTTGTTCACCCATCGTAGAATACTTATGATCTTAAGAGAAGCCACTAGTGAAACCTATGGCCCCCGGGTCTCTTTCTCATCATATCAATCTCCATCACTTTATTATTGCTTTGCTTTTACTTTGCTTTTACTTTATTTACTTTGCATCTCTATACCAAAAACACCAAAATACTATTTATCATCTTTATCAAATCTCACTTTCGTAAGTGACCGTGAAGGGATTGACAACCCCTAAGCGCGTTGGTTGCGTTGAGCTATTGTTTTGTGTAGGTACGAGGGACTCGAGCGTAGCCTCATACTGGATTGATACCTTGGTTCTCAAAAACTGAGGGAAATACTTACGCTACTTTGTTGCATCATCCCTTTCTCTTCGGGGAAATCCAACGCAGTGCTCAAGAGGTAGCATTGTGCAGCATCTACAAAGAGGAGTTACTGCCGCAAAATCCAAGAAACATTGACAAACTGGTTATGGCGGTATTTGCGAAATGGTTCAAGAACCATGTAAGCTTTTGAAGTGCACTGTCAGTTTTTTTAATATATTGAGTACATGAGATGATCAGGTTTTCTATTTTCTAACCATAGGTCAAGAAGATGCGGGAGGATGGGCAGGTAGTTGATGATGCCCTTTACTCACTAGCAATGGGTCCTGATACCCGGGTAAGACATTATGAATCTTGTGTTGTTGGAGATGTGCGCTGCAACACCCTTGCACAAGACAAAGGCAGGAAGACACAAAACAGTGCCATCATGAGCACGGATACGTATGACAAAGAGACAACTGAAATGTATGCTAACATAACAGACATTGTTCAGTTGCAGTATATCTCCAGTTTTGAGGATCATCGGTGTGTGGTTCTGTTGTGATGTCGTTGGTATAACCTGTTTTCCAGGATCGTAAAATCCAGAGCTGATGATTATTTCATATCCATCAATGTCAAGGCGGTGTACCAGACCAATGAGCCTTTTATTTTGGCAAATCAAGCAACACATATATTTTTCTTGGAAGACACATTTGCACGCAGCGATGACTGGAGAGTATTGCAAAGGTTTGAGCAGAGGAATTCGTTTAATGAAGTTGCACAGCAAGATGATGCTTACACTGCTCCTGATGTACAAGATAACACAGATGTTCCTAATATCTTTGAGAACCATCATGTCAATGATGCCGGCAAAAAGATTGACTGTCGTGCTGTGGACATACAAGAGTTGATCAAGAAAAAGCCAACGTTCGAGGACGTTGAGGACGAAGAAGAAGATGACACCGTGGGGAATTACGATTCAGACTGATACACATGGCGAAGATGTTGATGCTGCTGCTGCGGATGATGATTACATTGATTTTGTCGTATTTGCCTGTCAGAAGACGTTTTTTTATCTACCATGTGAAATTGTGTTTGCTATGACAACTGAAACCTGATGAACATGTTGTTTAGTATTTTGTTGTGAGAACATCACTTGTTATGTATGCTGATTTGTGTTTGGTGATTGTATGACAACTAAAACATGATGACATTGTTGTTTAGTTGTACTCATATTTGGCTGTGAAACTTGAATTTGATGACATAGTTTGCTATTGGACTGCAATTTGCTCGGCGTCTTCGAATGAGAACAAACCTGACCCGACAGGGCCTCTGCTATTTATTTATATGAGCAAAAGGGGATACCCCCTGATTTCCGTTAATAGAAATCATTAGATGTTCACAACACTACGCCCAGCCTGCTACACAGGTTTCATTCATTACTAGTTTCCGCAAAGTGCTCATGTCGTAGCCACTGAATACATCACGAGTGCGACATACACTGCAAATAAAGAGACAATCATCCTACAGAGCACATCAATTTTGCCCATGATCTTCACAAGCTCTTTCATCTCCTCATTGTCGTCAAGGCCATTCAGCAGCTGTTGCTTGGCCATGATCATAGGAACTGCATCTTTAACCTTCTGCTCTGCATCTTCCTCTTCTTCCGTTCCTTCAGTTACTTGTCCAACACCCCAACCTGCTGGTATTGGGATTCCTCGGCTAACCAAATAATCAGCGTAGTTGCATTTCCCCACATCAGCAACTTCCCAGAAATACAAATCACACGAATCTTCCCTTTATGCATGAATCAAATTGGAAGATCATCAACCAAACTATTAAAAAAATCAGCAACTGAAAGCAGCAGAACAACACTTAAACATATTATTACCCCATGATTCGGGCATTTGTAGAAGACTCAGCCAGGGTTGCGGATTGTGGTTGAGACGCGATGGATGACTTTGCGTGATTTGCAGCAGTGGCACCACACCACCGGCAGCAGGTTGCAATGAGCAATCGGCTGCGGTGCGCGTGCCGGTGGGGGTGTGATGAGACCCACAGGCGATGGTACGGGTGGCGACTTGGCGCATATCTGGTCATTGCCTACTGAAGAGCAGGTGGACGAGCAGCCAGCTCCTACGTCTTGAGCTTGCGTTGGTTTTCCCCGAAGAGGAAGGGATGATGCAGCAGAGTAGCGTAAGTATTTCCCTCAGTGTTTTAGAACCAAGGTATCAATCCAGTAGGAGCCCACACTCAAGTCCCTCGTACCTGCACAAAGCGATAGCTACTCGCAACCAACACGATTAGGGGTTGTCAAGCCCTTCACGGTCACTTATGAGAGTGAGATCTGATAGATAGAATATTTTTTGTATTTTTGATATAAAGATGCAAAGTAAAAAAGTAAAGGCAAAGTAAATAGCAAAACAATATAAAAGTGACGGAGATTGATATTATGAGAATAAATCCGGGGGCCATAGGTTTCACTAGTGGCTTCTCTCAAGAGCATAAGTATTCTACGGTGGGTGAACAAATTATTGTTGAGCAATTGATAGAATTGTGCATAATTATGAGAATATCTAGGCATGATCATGTATATAGGCATCACATCCGTGACAAGTAGATCGAAACGATTCTGCATCTACTACTATTACTCCACTCATCGACCGCTATCCACCATGCATCTAGAGTATTAAGTTAAAAACAGAGTAACGCCTTTAGCAAGATGACATGATGTAGAGAGATAAATTCATGCAATATGAAATAAACACCATCTTGTTATCCTCGATGGCAACGATACAATACGTGCCTTGTTGCCCCTTCTGTCACTGGGTAAGGAGACCACAAGATCGAACCCAAAGCTAAGCACTTCTCCCATGGCAAGAACTACCAATCTAGTTGGCGAAACCAAACGGATAATTCGAAGAGACTTGCAAAGATAACCAATCATGCATAAAAGAATTCAGAGAAGATTCAAATATTATTCATAGATAGACTTGATCATAAACCCACAATTCATCGGTCTCAACAAACACACCGCAAAAAGAAGATTACATCGAACAGATCTCCACGAGAGAGGGGGAGAACTTTGTATTGAGATTCAAGGAGAGAGAAGAAGCCATCTAGCTACTAACTATGGACTCGAAGGTCTAAGGTAAACTACTCACACTTCATCGGAGGGGCTAGGATGATGTAGAAGCCCTCCGTGATGACGGCCCTCTTCCGGCGGAGCTCGGGAATAGGCCCCAAGATGGGATCTCATGGATACAGAAAGTTGCGGCAGTGGAATTAGGTTTTTGGCTCCTATTCTGATCGTTTGGGGGTACGTGTGTGTATATAGGAGGAAGGAGTACGTTGGTGGAGCACCGAGGGGCCCACGAGGCAGGGGCGCGCCCTAGGGGGGCGCGCCCCCCACCCTCGTGACCACCTCTTTGATCCCTTGCAGTAGGGTCCAAGTTTCCTGGATCATGTTCGGTGAGAAAATCACTTTTCTGAAGATTTTATTCCGTTTGGACTCCGTTTGATATTCTGTTTATCCGATACACTGAAATAGGCAAAAAAATAGCAATTCTGGGCTGGGCCTCCGGTTAATAGGTTAGTTCCAAAAATAATATAAAGTGGAAAATAAAGCCCAATATAGTCCAAAACAGTAATAATATAGCATGGAGCAATCAAAAATTATAGATACGTTGGAGACGTATCACCAGCGAACATGGTTGCTGTGGCCAGAGCTTCTGATGCTAGGCAGAGTAAGTAGAGAAGAGGAGAACCGAACGTTGGATATGTCAGTTTCATTACTTGCAGAGTAGCATAGATAGTCATAGTCTAGGTTTGGATTTGAACCAGCTACAGGAGCACGTCTTTCTTTTTACTAAAACTCGGCAACGTCTCTTTTCTGGTACACTAGCTTGTTCTGTACGCCTTCCCAAGTCTTTGATTTTCTTTCTATATATAAAAAAGTATGCTACTTGGTGTCCGCTTAGTCAACAAATGATTGTGCCAACCTTGACCGTTGGATTGACATTGAACGTATGTCGCTTTTCTTCAGTCTCTTCTTCCTCGAGCCGCCAAAGCCAAGCCAGCGCCGGCGGGACGCTGGCTGTGATCTTCCCCAGCTCTTGTCCGTTCCCATCCGAGGCCTCACCATCGTCCTCCACCTTGGTTCGCTCACCGCAGTGCCGCCCTCCGGTGTTGTCAACATGGTCAACAACCGAGAGGAATAAGGAGATGACTGTACATGGTGAGGATGACAGTAGGGACCCAGCAGTGCGCGCAGTAATTTTGTTTTTTCGGGACGGAGAAGGGTATCAACTGGGTTGTGCGGGACCCGTGGCCCGTCTAGCCCAGGCTTTTATTTCATATGTTTAGCACATGACCAGCCCAGTTTGTTTTTTTCCTTTCTGAAAATGGCTAGTCAGCTATTTTGTTTTTTGCAGAATAACCAACGTAGGCCTACTTGCTTTTCTACGCCGTGCTGGGCCGGAAATCTTTCAAGACAAGGAGGGATGCATTTTGCCCAGAAAATGGGCTATAAGTAACAAGAAATGGGCTATAGGTAATAATAAATGGGCTGTAAAATGAAAAAATACAGCAAACAGGCAATTAGTTCCAAAATACTGTTTTCTTTCGGATTTTGATATTTTAAATTTCATTATTTTAGTGCGGGTAAATTTTCATTGAATTTAAATTAAGGTATATTTAGATTTAAAATTAATTTGAATCTGGCTAGAAATTTCGGGTTGTATGTTGTTTGGGACAGATTTGGAGGCTGACTTGTGGGTCTACATGGTTGACATGTACTTTGGCTTTGTCAACTTAGTCCACAAACGATTCTAGCAGCAGTGACCGTTGGATGTTAATCCAACGGCCGTGCTGCTTCTTCAATATCTGATCTCCTTGCTCCAGCCGCCCAAACCAGCTCCGGTGGGACTGCCTACTCCCGCCATGGCCGGCTGTGCAGCCGCACAGGCCGCACCGCCCCACCCTACTTCATTGCTGGTCAGGCCATTCCTCTACTCACCCACACCTCTTGTTATTTTCCAGCGACGGCAGCCGGACCAGTAAACCCTCATACTCCCCACCGCGTGGGAAACCATTGCCGAGTCTTCCCCGGCTCCGTGTCGTTCCCTTCCTAGGCCTCACCGCCGTCCACCGCCATGGTGCTCTCGGCGCGGCCTGGTCAACGTGGTCAACAAACGATATCCATCGACCATGGACTGTATGCGCGAAATAATGATTCCTCCACCTGGCAGCTGGGACCCACCGGAAGGGCCTCTGTATTTCGTGAAAAAAACGTTCCCCCCGCTGACATGTCGGACCCACCAGCTATATCTTCGCACGCAAGGAAGTGCCTCCTTATTACGCACAAAAAAAATGAATACCCCCCGTGCTAGCTGGGACCCACCATTGTGGGAGGCTGACTTGTGGGCCTACTAAGTTGACGGGGACGGAGGGCTTTGTCAACTTAGTCAATATGAACGATTCTAGCTCCAGTGACCGTACGATGTCCATCCAACGACAGTAGTGCTTCTTCAACCTCTGGTCTTTTTGCTCCAGCTGCCCAAAGCAGCGCCGGTCATGCCGCGTGCTCCTGCCTCCCGTGGCCGGCTGTGCTACCGCGGAGGCCTCACCGCCCCATACTATTCCCACCGCTGGCCAGGCCCTGCGGCGACAGCAGCCTCACACCGCAGCCGAACCAATGAACCCTCGTACTCCTCTCCGCACGGCCTTCCACTGCCACGTCTTCCCCGGCTCCACGTTGTCCCTTTCCTAGGCCTCGCCGTCGTCCACCGCCGTGGTGCTCTCCGCGCGGCGTGGTCAACGTGGTTAAGGAACGACTTCCATCGGAAGAGTACTGTACATGGAGAGGCTGACAGCTGGGTCCATGGCCACAACCCAGTTTTTTTGTGATTTTCCAAGTAAGTCGCTTTGTCAGGCCTGTTGGGCTGCAAATCTTTCAAGATGAGGAGAGCTTTCATTCGGCTGGCCGAGAAAATGGCCCATCAGTAATGAGAAATGGGTTGTACATTTTTTAAACACATCAAACCGGCAATTAGTTTCAAATATCTTTTTTTTCATTTCGAGATTTTAAATTCCATTAATTTTTATGCGTGGATAATTTGTTGGATTTTATATTGATATACATTTATTTTTAAAATCAGCTTGAATGTGAGTCGAAATTTCGGGATTAAAAACAGTTCGGACCGCATCAAAATATACAAAATTTCGTATAATTTTTTAACCGTGGCCACAATATGGGTTGTAATGCTAACAAAAAGAATATGGGCTCCAGAAAAAACCTTAAGAATTAGCAAATGGGCTGTATAATGTTTTCCCCAGATTTGAGGCTTTCCTAAAAAAGGTTGACGCACAAGCAGTGACTGTTGGATGTCCATCAAACGGCCGTCGTGCTTCTTCAATCTCTGCTCTTCCTGCTCTAGCTGCTCAAACAAACGCTGGCGGGAGGACTGCCTGCTCCCTCCTCCCCGCGTCCGGCTGTGCTACCGCGCAGGCCTCACCGCCCCACCGTACTCCCATCGCTGGCCTAGCCATCCCTCCACTCACCCACACCTGCTGTTATTCTCTGGCGACGGCAGAGGAACCAGTAAACCCTCGTACAGTCATACTCCCCTCCGCGTGGGAAACAATTGTCGAGTCTTCCCTGCCTCTGTGTCGTTCCCTTCCTAGGCCTCGCCATCGTCCACCACCCTGGTGCTCTCGGCGCGGCATGGTCAATGTGGTCAAGGAACGACTTCCATCAGACGTGGACTGTACGTGGAGAGGCTGATAGCTGGGTCCACGGCCGCAGCAAGGAAGTGCCTCCTTATTACATGCAAAATAATTATTCCTCCACCTGACAGCGAGGACCCACCGGACGGGCCACCGTATTACACGAAAAAAATGTTTCTCCCCTGACTGCTGGGACCCACCAGCTACACCTTCGCACGCAAGGAAGTGCGTCCAGGCAAAAAAGAAACGATTCGCCCCCCTGACTGCTGGGACCCACCAGCTACATCTTCGCATGCAAGGAAGTGCCTAACAGTCGGGACCCACCTGGTCGAAGCGTACGTAGCGTTCTCATTCTGGTCGCGAACGTGTACGTACATATATACTGGTCGATGTAGTGGCGCGCACGTGTCGTAGTAGAGGCGAGCACGTAGCATGTACACGTACGTACAGCGACCAGGGTGCAAGAAAGAAAATATGGCCACGTATGTGTACATACGGGCGGGGTCTCGAACGCCTACTCGCGCATACGTACGACCAGGGCTCATGTGCATGGTTGGGTCGGAACGGAGAAACAGCGTCGTCGTCGTCGTGTTCATGGGAAGGCAGCGTCGTCGTCGTGTTCATGGGAAGGCAGCGTCGTCGTCGTGTTCATGGGGAGGCAACGGAATGCGTCGTGTTCATGGGGAGGCAACGGAATGCGTCGTGTTCATCGGGAGGCAATGGAACGCGTGGGAGCCAACAGGCTGGGTCGGAACGGAATGCATGGTCGCGTTCATCGGGAGGGCTTTGACGGAACAGGCGATGGAAACGAGGCCTGAACGGGGACCTGTTGATCGGGAGGGGTCTGATGTACCGCAAAACGGAGGCAACGGACCTCCTATGGTCGAAACGAGGTTCCTGTTGATCGGGAGGGGTGTGGCATACCGCAAAACGGACGAAACGGACCTCCTACGATCGAAATGGGGGTCCTGTTGATCGGGAGGGGTGTGCCGTACCGCAAAACGGACGAAACGGGCATCCTATGGTCGAAACGGGGGTCCTGTTCATCGGGAGGGGTGTGGCGTACCGCAAAACGGGACTCCACAGGATACTGTTCATCTCCACTGTCGACCTCCTCCAGCCTCCATGGGCTACCGTCGACCTCCTCCAGCCTCCACGGGCTCCTGTTCATCCAGCCTCCACCGCGCGCTACTCCACCAGCTACTGTTCAACCACCCCTCCACCGTCTATTGTTCATCTAGCCCTTCACACCACGGGGTCCTGTTCAACCACCCCTCCACGGGCACCCCTCCATCGTCTACTGTTCATCCAGCCCTCCACCACACCACGGGGTCCTATTCATCCAGAGGCAACGCCACCGCTCACTATTCATCCAAAACCCCAGCAACGCTCACTGTTCATCCCAGAGGCAGCATCGATCGGCTTCAGTTAGTAGCAGTAGCGAAGGAATCGCTCGATCGGGTTCAGTTAACAGCCATCGATCGATTGCTCGGGTTCAGTAACGCGTAGCCTGCAGTGCAATCGCTCGGGTTTAGTTAGAGCCCAACGCCTCGCTCGGGTTTAGTTAGAGCCAATGCCTCGCACACACGCGCGTACGTGTATGAGAGAAACGCGCATCGCTCGGCCCCCGACCTCCCACCGTAACCGGGAACTCCCCGAAATTTTCCTCCCCCTCGCTTCTACCACGGTTTTTTCCATCATGGACGGCCCAAAGAATGTCATGCAGCTGCGTCTCCGGCCCGCCCAGGACGAAAAGCCCATTTTCTGTCATGATTTTTTGTCATAGAAGTAGGAGCCCACCACATCTATGATGATACCGGGTTTTGTCACAATTATCGTCATAGAAGTGTCATATGTATGACAGGAAAAAAATTCGTTCGGCCCAAAATGTCACGGATGTGTCTTTTTTTTGTTGTGCTACAATTTAAACGATGTTACCATGTCAGGAGGTGAGGATAAAAGTACGCCTGTTGGAATATTGCACCCTACAGAACCTATGGTCACACGAAGAATTAAGATTATATATATGGCCAAGCCCTCCACCATCAGTCAAGTATGTGGGTACTATCGTTACAAGGCCGTACCCCTTTATACTGGTCACGACAGACGACAATCAAATCTTTGGTACGGATTGGATACTCACGAAAGTGGAGCAAGCCAAGATGATTCAGGAATCCCTGTGAGAAATTAGAATTAGTTAGAAGAGCAGTTATGATTCACAGCACTATTTTGAACCCGGAGGAAATGCATCTTTTTGGGCGACCCAATGCAAGGAGTAAAAGATTGGGTGTCCACCGGGAAGATATGTTCACAACTCCATGAGTGTTGTTAGTGCTGGATTCAAGAATGACACGTCCATCGGAAACCACTCTCGGACTTGTGAGAAGGGCACGTGTTGCAGTCATGATCATTTTTGCACCCCAGTTAAGTCAGCAGATATGAAAGAAATTGGAGCTAGTGTAAGCATGAACATGTGAGGTAAGACCTGTCAGCATATGGATACAGTGAAGCAAACCACCCCAGAGTCACGCTGTCACTTAGATGAAATTTCATGGGAACATAATATAAAGGAAAAAAGGATACCTGAGTTGGAAACAGTTTCCTTAAGTCAGAATATACATACTTGTTCCCTGAGCAACCAAATCTCAAGCACGAGATTTCTTTAAGCGGGGAAGATTTGTGACACCCTGGATTTTGGCCCTTTCTTTTCTTTTGTTTTTCTATGGCTCTATGGTCCTGAAACCTGGGAAGATCACCACTTCTGAGGCTCCCAAGGGGCTTGTCATCCTCACAACCATCTCAGGACCTTGTCCTTTTCATCTTAGCCCAATCCCAATATTATTTTTATTGGGAATATTCCTTTTTATATTAAAGGAATAATCTTTTTTGCCATAGGTTGTGAAACAACCTATATTTCTGTCACTCCCATAATTCCCAAATAGTTCTGATAAATTGTTTGGGTCATATCTTCCACAGACATGTCAAAACCCTTCATGGCATCATCAAAGATAATTCACAAATATTTCTTTTCTCATTCTGCCCTAAGTGGCTTTTTTGAGAAGGAATTGCTATTTATCTTTGCTTGCTTGCCTACAAAGTTTTTGGACACATTTTCCTATCCATATCATTTCCCCATGACAAAATTCAACTTATGTTGCCTAGTGAATCTTCCTAAGAAAATTTCCAAAGTTTCTATCGGATGGAAGCCTTGTTGAAGGAAGTACCAGCTAGGGGTATCCAAATGAGTTGAAATTTTTCATGGTCCTTCGTATGATCGAATCATCACCCTCGTCAAGATTTGGGCTCATGTCATCACTCTATGTGAGCTCAGCATCAAATCTTGGTTTCTGGTCAGATTTACTGGTTGTGAAGCAACTATATTTTATATTGCTGAAAATTTATCAGGACATGCTCCTACCCATAAAACATATCTCCACAAATTTGGGCACAACTCATCCATCCATTTTCCCTCTATAATTTTTCTTAGATTTTGTCCAGAGAGATGCACTGTGAAGGAAATACCATTTTGGTGTATCCAAATGGTATGAAACTTTTACAGTAGCTTAATATTTTCAAATAACTCATCACCACAAAAATTCAGCTCAATATCATTTGTCATGTGAGTGCCCCTTCTTATTTTTCATTTCTGACCAGTGGGGCATTTTCTACAGAAAGTGCGAACTACCTAAACACCTCCTATTAATCTGAAATTTTTCCAACACAGTCACCTTGGCATGTTATCAAACCATGCCAAAGCTCAGCCTCTGCCTCCTCCTGGATTTGTCTCCCCACAACACAAACACATTGCCGTTCATCTGAGTTGGATATACCTGCAAATCTCTTCTTTACCCCTGGACTCTTTTCTTTCTTCATTTGCACGAAGGGTAGCATGGTATATATACTAGACATAGTCTGCCTGGCCAGGGTGCACCGCGTGCGCCAGTTCACGCGGTGACCACCACTGTGGCATGCAGTGGAAGCGAGCTGGTTGGTTTCTTGGTCGGGCCCCTCCCCCTCTCGCCCTTCTTTCACGCCCATTCATGTCTAGGAGGTTCCCCTCGTCGTTGCCTTCCCTCTGGACCCCTTTGTTGGGAATCATTGCATGGAAAACAAAAAAAATTATATACACACACAATGATCTATCCATGGAGATGCATAGCAACAAGGGGAAGAGTGTTTCTACGTACCCTCATCGACCGTAAGCGGAAGCATTTGACAACACGGTTGATGTAGTCGGACTTCTTCTAGCTCTGACCGATCATGTACTGAACATACAACACCTCTGAGTTTTGCACACGTTCAGCTGAGTGACGTCCCTCACCTTCTTGATCCAGCAAGGTGTTGAGGTAGTAGATGAGTTCCGTCAGCACGATGGCATGGTGACGGTGATGGTGAAGTGATCCGTGCAGGGCTTCGCCTAAGCACTACGAAGATATGACCGGGAGTGTAAACTGTGGAGGGGGCGCCGCACACGGCTAACAATTGATGTTGTGTCTTCTAGGCGCCCCCTCCCCACATATATATAGGTTGGAGGGGAGGAGAGGCAGCCAGGGGGCGCTCCAAGTAGGCTGAATCCTACTTGGAGTCTTCCCCAATTCGGCCTCCCTCCCTTCCATAATTGTCGGAGGGGAAAAGGGAAGGGGAAGGAGAGAAGGAAAGGGGGGTTGAATTCCCTCTTTCCCTTCTCCCACGGCCTCCTTCCATAGGGGGCGCCACCCCTTGTGGGCTGGTGTGCTCCCCTCTCATGGCCCATATGGCCCATATATTCCCCCGGGGGGTTCCGGTAACCCCTCCGGTACTCCGATAAATACTTGACACACTCCGGAACACTTCTGGTGTTTGAATACTATCGTCCTATATATCAATCTTTACCTCTCGACCATTTCGAGACTCCTAGCCATGTCCGTGATCTCATCTGGGACTTCGAACAACATTCGATCACCAAATCACTTAACTCATATAATACAATATCGTCATCGAACGTTAAGCGGGCGGATCCTATGGGTTCGAGAACTATGTAAACATGACCAAGACACCTCTCTAGTCAATAACCAATAACGGAACCTGGATGCTCATATTGGCTCCTACATATTCTTCGAAGATCTTTATCGGTCGAACCGTTATGATAACATACCTTATTCCCTTTGTTCATCGTTATGTTACTTTCCCGAGATTCGATCGTCGATATCTACATACCTAGTTCAATATCGTTATCGACAAGTCTCTTTACTTGTTCCGAGTACATCATCCTGTAACTAACTCATTAGTCACTTTGCTTGCAAGGCTTCTTATGATGTGCATTACCGAGAGGGCCCAGAGATACCTCTCTGATACTCTGAGTGACAAATCCTAATCTCGGTCTATGCCAACCCAACAAACACCTTCGGAGATACCTGTAGAGCATCTTTATAATCATCCAGTTATGTTGTGACGTTTGATAGCACACAAGGTATTTCTCTAGTATTCGGGAGTTGCATAATCTCATAGTTGAAGGAATATGTATTTGACATGAAGAAAGCAATAACAATAAAACTGAACGATCAATATGCTAAGCTAAGAGATGGGTCTTGTCCAACACATCGTTCTCCTAATGATGTGATCCCATTGTAAAATGACAACTTATGTCCATGGTTAGGAAAACTTAACCATCTTTGATCAACGAGCTACTCAAGTAGAGGCTCACTAGGGACACAGTGTTTGTCTATGTATTCACACATGTATTTGGGTTTCCGATCAATACAATTCTAGAATGAATAATAAACATTTATCATGAAGAAGGAAATATAAAATAACAACTTTATTATTGACTCTAGGGCATAATTCCTTCACCCTCTCCCACTCATGTAGATCACTCCTCAGCGCTTGCCGCCGCATGCCCACGGGAGAACAGTGGCCTTTCGGCTCTGTTCGCGCCTCAGCTTCTTCCTCACCGTGCCCATTGGCCTCCTTGGCTCCGTGAGCCTCCCCTGTTCCTCTCCCATCGCCTACCGCCGAGCTTGCTTGCGTTCCCAGGCGTCCACAGCTCCGGCCACGCGTCCGCAGCGGCCAACAGCGGGACACCCCCTCCCCTCGGCTATTTAAGCAGTCTCGAGCCCTCTCGACCTCGACAGCGGCCTCCCCGCTCGCCCTCACCCCTCCTCAACCCATCCATTCGCTCCCGGAGCCCCTCTTCACCTCGGTTGGCCACCATGGCTGCCGCCCCTGACCTTCTAACTTCGGGCAATGGCGAGCCCCTCCCTCCTTCTCTTCTCCACCTTAGACCTCCACCACCACACTAGAACCGCCCAGAACCTCTTCTTCTCCTCCGATGAACTGTGGCGTCGTGCCTGGAGTTGCCCGTGCGCACTGTCCGCCACATCCGACGCCCCACTCGAGTCACCACTCTCCGGTGGCCGTGTCCTACACCAGTGGATGCGGCGGTCGATCCCGATCTCTCAGGTGGCCGGACCTCCGCCGGAGGTGGCCGGAGTAGGTAGTGCGAGCGCCGGCGCCATGCGACCTCGCCTCTGGCTCTGCTCGTCGCGAGGGAGGAGAAGGAGCTGGAGGAGTCAGCGCGGGACCCGCTCGTTAGTGACTTATAAGCCCCGGGCCCAGCCACTTAACTGGAAACGCATTTTGCGGTAAGTATGTTTTTCTTTAATGAAAGCGTACTTTAGTTATGCTATGGGCTGAAATGCATTTCCTCTGTTCTGAAGGCGTATTCCTATAAATACATTTTCTATCTTTCCATCCAGTGGCCTGTTTGTAGAGTTTATTTTTACAGATTTGTCCCTGGACTTCGTGTGGCTATATCTTTTCAACCACAACTCCGAATGTGGTGATTCCAAATCCCACTTCTTCATCTCGTCAAGCCCGTCCTGTTGGTATCATTCTCATAATGTTTTCACACTATGAAAATGACAATTTTGCCTTTGCCCGTAAACAGCCCCCTCTGGGAGAGAACTGTTTCCGGCGTCTTTTCGCGATCCTTCCGCACTTCTTCCCGGTGACCTCTTTGTTCCCAGGCAAGTTACGACAGCCACTTGCATGATGCATTGCAGTAGGCATGGTTTCTACTTAAATATTTAATAATTATTTGCTCATTTACCTCTGATGTTGTTGTTTTGGTTATGATTGTGGATCCCTGATTATTATCATGTTATGCTATGCTGCACTCTGTTAGTTGTATAATTACTTGTTAGTAGTATTTTTCTCGTACTTCATGTTGGTATTCATGGCATGCTAGTGATAGTGATGCTCATCTGATGCATGATTAGCGTCAGTTATGAAGAGTATTTGTGATATGCATGATCATCGCTATGCCATGTTCATCTGCATCTAGTAGTCTACGTGTTGCATTATTGTTGATGCTAATGATTCATATAGTTATGTTGCTCATCCATGCTTATGTTAATATCATGCTCATGCGCATTATTATTTCATCATATTATTATGACTCAGCACCTTTTCCATTCATGTTTAACCGGACATTAATTAAACTTGAACACCTTTTGGCTGAGTCATAGTGCCATCGAATCGAGCTGACCAGTGCAGCCAGACTTGCCTTTGTGAGGGGGTCCTAACTGGGTCTATTGTCATGCCTCTCGCTAGTGCCTCCAACTAGGGAATGTTATACGCGTGCGCTACCCTGATCATGTAGGCCGGTATAAGCCTTGTGAGCCCGAGTTTGGTTATGTGCACATGTCCCTATTTGGGACCATTTTGTTTTGCCACGATGGTGGCCATTGGGTGTCACGAGGTGACATCGAGGCCACCCATGACTTATACCAAAGGGGGTTTGGTCGGAGTGGCCGGGAGAGTGCCATGGCAATAGATCAGTTTTGTCGGAACACCGTTGGTCCACCCGAATGGGAATACGAGGCCATGGGATTCCATGGTGTGGGTACAGTATGCTAACCTCTGCAGAGTGTG
Source organism: Triticum monococcum (assembly GCA_034509565.1). Lineage (NCBI taxonomy): Eukaryota > Viridiplantae > Streptophyta > Magnoliopsida > Poales > Poaceae > Triticum > Triticum monococcum. The sequence goes on along the minus strand of CM067846.1, from coordinate 143,896,051 downwards.
TTTAATATATTGATAGTCGTGCCCACAGATAAGGGCCCAGTTCATAGTAGGTCACAGTATGGGTCAACAGAAATTGTAAGTGCATCTAGTGCCCCTTAGTGATTTTGGTGCATTGAAGACTTATAGGTTAAGGGAATAATGCGTGTGTGAGTGTACACAGGTCTATAAGTCTATGAGGAGTTTGATATTTACAGGAAAAGGCGGCCCCTAAAAATGAATATCTTCGACTGAAGATTCTGGTATTTTTGAAGACTTTCATGAAGACTTTGAAAGTGAAGAAAGTGGTGTGTCCGTGAAGACTTGATATTCATGCGAGGAATATGAAGCTTGAAGACTTTCGTTTTCATAGTTTTGTTTTTCTCTTTCTTGAGTCATAGGAAACACCGTACTGTTAAAGGGGGTCGAGGAAATACTAAGGAAAAATTTCCATGTGATGCTCAACTCAAAATCCTACACCTACCAATCCCTTCGAGTGAAGCCATTGGAAATCTCATACGGTTCAGTCAATTTCTTCAGTGACAGAGACGAAGTTCTTCTGGTCTCTGAGGAATTTGTCCTGATTGAGGAGTTAGGAATTCGCCAGTGTGGATTGCCTACACAGTAAGGAACATGATAGCCCTGAGGATTTTGCTACTCAAAATTCCGACCATTGCTGTGCTATGCGCCAGCTATTCCAAAATATCTATCCACCTAACGGTCATATCATTGAAGGGCATTTATGTCTTATCATGTCAGGCTGCTCCCTAGGCTATAAATAGCCGCCCCCTACAACCACTAGCTGGTTGAGACTGCTCCGAGAGAAACCGACACTTGTCATTTGAGAGCAACCCATCCTCCGAGGACTTTGAGCGAAAATCATCAAGTGAGGAAAAACCAAAAACCCAAAACCCAAACACCTAAAAACCCCAAGTGATTGAGCATCACTGAAGAGATTGATCCTAAGTGGATCCGACGCTTGTTACCTTTGAAGACTGTGCTTCTTCGAGACGGTTAGGCGTCATGGTCTAGAGCATCCAAGAGGAATTATGGATCGCCGGGTGACCAAGTTTGTGATGGTTTGGAAGTCGCCTGAAGACTTACCATGAGTGATTGGACGAGGTCTATGTGACCTTAGTTCAAGGAGAATACGGTGAGGACTGGGTGTCTTGGACTAAGTGTCCTTGACTAGGTGTCCGGGACTGTGTGTCCTCGAGTTTAAATACTCAGCCGCTCCAACTAGACGTACAACTGAGACAACAATTCGAACTGGTCTACCAAATCATTGTCTTCACCAAGCTTACTGGTTCTATTTCCTCAACTCTTTCATTTCCTCATAATTGTGTTGGATGTGTGTTCATATCTGTGTTTGAAGACTTTGACTGAAGACTTTCTCAATTTCCTCAGTTCAATTTCTTCAGTCTGTTTGTCTTCATCCTGTGTTATCCTGTGATTACGCTTCCTGTACTCTGTGCCTGTCTTCATTTCATCATGATGACTATGCTTGTATTCTGTTATGTTTACTTTTGAGTACTTATTCCGCTGCTAGTAGTTCTTCGCTAAGGGATTTCCTCACCGGCAAATTCCTTAGTGAAGAATTTCATAAAAATCACCTATTCACCCCCCTCTAGTCGATATAACGCACTTTCAATTGGTATCAGAGCAAGGTACTCCCTTGTTCTGTGTGATTTTGGTTTAACCGCCTGGAGTTTTCGTTATGTCGACCGCAGGTATGATCAAGGTCTCTGCTGGGTGTCCTACCTTCGATGGGACGGACTACCCCTACTGGAAGAATAAAATGTGAATGCATCTTGAAGCAATTGATAACGATCTCTGGTATGTTGTGGAAAATGGTGTTCCCTCAGTCACACCTTCTCTGAATGCTGCCGATGTGAAGAGATTCAAGCAACTCGACTCTCAAGCGAAGAATATCATATGTGGCTATCTGAGCAAAGGACAGTATGGCAGAGTGAGCGCTTTGGAAACAGCGAAGCTTATCTAGGACAGGTTGTCCAAAGTGAATGAAGGAGTCTCAACTCAGCGTGACTCTCGAGTTGGTGTTCTTCGCAATCTCTTCAACCGCTTCAAAAGACTCGACAATGAAAATGTTCAACAAACCTTCGGTCGCCTCACTGACATCTCAAATGAGCTTCAAGCACTTGGTGCCACTGACATCACCGACCATGAGGTGGTGAAGAAATTGCTGAGATCGCTTGATTCCTCATTTGACACTCTGGCATTGATGATACAAGAACGTGCTGATTACAAGTCACTTGATCCGGCTGATATTCTCGAGAGGCTAAATACTCATGAGTTCCAACTTGCTGAAAAGAGAGATCTCTATGGTTCAAGCTATGGCAGAACACGTGCACTGAAGGCCAAGGCAGTATCTGAGTCCGAAGATGAAGACTCTGGTAGCAGCCTTGGTGATCCTGAAGAACTGAGCCATAACCTGGCTCTGCTCGTGAAGAAGTTCCAAAAGTTCTCAAGACATGGTCGCCTTGGAAGATCCTTAAGGAGCAATGGTTCCTCATCAAGTGACTACAAGAAGAGGCTCTGTCACAAGTGTAAGAAACCTGGACATTTTATTCAAGATTGTCCTCAGTGGGAAAAGGAATCAAAGAAGAAGAAATACAAGGATTACAGTTCTGATGATGCACAGAAAAAGAAGAAATCCACAAAATCCTCATCATCAAAATCCTCAAAGCCTTCATATCACAAGAAGAGAAGCTCCAAGAAGGCCAGGGCATTCATTGGCAAGGAAATGAACTCTGAGGCTGAATCTGAAGAAAATGAGGAAGAGAAGTCATCTGAGGAGTCCGAATCCGGAGTGGCGAGCCTAGCTCTCGCTACTGCATTCGTCAGCAAGTCTATCTTCAACACTGAAGAAAATGACCTCACCAACAAGGCTGATGAAGGCGATGATGACTACGCTCCCACCTATTGCTTCATGGCAAAGGGTGCCAAGGTACTCAAATATACCTCCTCTGAATCAAGTGAGAATGAATCTGATGAAAACCTTAAGCCCAGCTATTCTAAACCTGCTAAGATAGCTATAAAACAACAAAGGGCTTTAGAAAAGGTTCAAAACATGCTAAATAAAAGTGATGATATGTTGGGTGAAGAAATGGATCGCACTGAAACTTTGATTGAAAATCTTCAGAGACTTCAGTCCAAGCTTGACAAACTTCAAAGTCATCATAACACTCTCTTATCGGATCATGAGAAGCTTTCTTATGAATTTCTTCAAAGAAAGCAAGACCTTGAGAAGCTAAGAGTGAGTTATGAAGATCTTCAGAAGGCGCGCGATTCATTACTTGCTCAACAAATCAGCGCATCTCAGGATGAATTTGTTCCTCCATGCTTGAAGTGCATTGAACATGAACCTGCTAATTCTTCACCTGAATGTTCAAATGCTGCTAATGTTTCAAATTCTTCACATGCCTCTGCTATCACTAATTCCTCATCTGAGGACATTGCTAGTATCACTGACGATGCAGGGCTGAAGGAATTGTACACCACAGGCATGTACAAAAGCCTCAAAGGGCATCAGGCTCTTTGTGATGTGCTTAAAAAGCAGATCCTCAACAGGGACCCTAGGAAAGAGGGTATCGCCTTTGAGAGGAAACTCAATGCTGATGGTACATATTGGAAGCCTGAGCAGTACCCCAAAACTACATGGGTTGCTACAAAAGGATCTCCAGTTGATCCATCTAACTTATCTGGATTTGCATGTGAAATTCCTCATTCTGATTATGAGTCAATTGACTCCAACTATAAACTGTTCAAAAATCAGAATGGTGAAGTATTTGCTAGATATGTTGGCACTAACTGCAGGAACGGCTCCCCTATGAAGAAAATCTGGATTCCTAAAAGATGCCTTGAAAATCTTCAGGTGAATGTCATCATGACGCCACCTATGAAGAATAGGAAGCCCAGATCAAATTCTTCATATGGACCAAATTCTTCATATGGATTTAAGTCCTCATACGGACCAAATTCCTCATATGGATCAAAGTCCTCAAATGAAGATCATCGTGCTAACCTGTCTGTTTCGCAGGGAAGATCTAAGGATTATGGATATGTGCATTATTCTTCAAATCATTATGTCCATAAGTCCTCGAAGAATTTCTTTGCTTACTCATATGCTTACTCTAACCCATCTTATGTGAAACAAAATGGATTGGCTTCTATGCCATCCTTCTCGTATGGAGCTCACAGAATGATGAACCCTTTGCCACCCCTTCAGATGTGGGTGGTGAAGAAAAAGAACTAATCTCTTCTGCAGGGTCAGGTCTCCAGACGCACATAATCGTCTGAAGAATTTGCTGGAGACCTGAGCATGCCAGAAAGGACATAGGCTAATCATGAAGAAATGAACTTTCATTTCTCACGTCCTCATATTGCTTTATCAGTTCTTTTACTTGATGAAATTGATCTGATGAATTGATGTCATATTCTTCACTGATGAAGTATATGAGTTTGTAAGCTGCACTAATTCATCTGCAGGATGATCAACCCAAAGCCACTGAGTGGGTCCTCGATAGTGGATGTACAAACCACATGACTGGTGACAAGAATCTATTGATGGATGCTCCATTATCACCATCGCATCTGAAGCATATCATCTTTGCTGACAAAGGCAAAAGTTAGGTATTGGGTCTAGGTAAGGTTGCGATTACAAAGGATCGACACATGGACAAAGTCATGCTTGTTGAGTCCTTAGGATACAACCTTATGTTTGTCTCAATGCTTTGTGATCTTGATATGGTTGTTGTCTTTGGCAAGTACCGTTGTGTTGTGGTTATGGAAGCTGACAATTCCAAAGTCTTCGAAGGCTTTAGGAAAGGAGACCTGTATATTGTTGATTTCTCTACAGGACCACAACCAGCCGTGCGCTTACTTGCAAAAGCTTCAGAAGGCTGGCTCTGGCATCGACGACTTGGTCATGCAGGCATGAGGAATTTGCACACGCTTGCGAAGAAGAAGCATGTCATTGGCATCGAGAATGTCAAATTCCTCAAGGATCACCTATGCGGAGCCTGTGAAGCTGGGAAGATGACCAAGGCCAAGCATCCAGCAAAGACTATCATGACCACCACTCGCCCATTTGAATTGCTTTACATGGATCTCTTTGGTCCTAATCATTATTCTGCTATCTCAAATGAAGCATCTCAATATGGCTTCATTATTGTTGATGATTATTCTCGTTACACATGGGTACACCTTGTTACTTACAAACATGAAGTGCGGGAAGTCTTCAAATGATTTTCCATGAGGGCTTCAACCAACTTTGGTGTGAAGATCAAGCACATCAGAAGTGACAATGGCACTGAGTTCAAGAATTCGGGTCTCGGTGACTACCTTGATGAACTTGGTATTACTCATGAGTTATCTGCTCGTTACACTCCTCAGCGGAATGGCGTCGTGGAGCGCAAGAACAGGACTCTTGCTGAGATGGCTCGCACTATGCTTGATGAATACAAAACGCCTCGTCGTTTCTGGACTACGGCACTTGATACTGCGTGCCACATCATCAATAGAGTATATCTTCACAAATTCTTCAAAAAGATTGCCTATGAACTCCTCACTGATAAGAAACCCAATGTAAGTTATTTCAAAGTCTTCGGTGCTAAATGTTGGATTAGAGATCCTCATCACAACTCAAAATTTGCACCGAAAGCACATGAAGGTATTATGCTTGGTTACGGAAAGGACTCGCACACCTACAGAGTCTTCAACAACGTTCTTCACAAAGTTGTTGAAACTGTAGATGTGCGGTTCGCTGAAACTAATGGCTCGCAAAGAGAGCACCTACCTACTGTGATAGATGAACCAGCACCTGAGGAAACTATCAAGTTCAAGGCTACTGAGGATGTCATTCCTACTGAAGAATCTGCTAAAGAATTCATTCCAGAACATGAAGAACGTCGAGCTAATGCACCTGAAGAAAATGCTCAAGAAAATGGTGCTGAAGAAAATGTTGATCAAATTTTTCAATGACAACCAGCTCATCCTCGCATTGCAAAAGAAGTGCAAGTTGAAAAGATCATCAATGACATCAAAGCGCCAGGTCCTCTCACATGCTCAAAAGCTTCACATTTGTCTAACTTTTGTGGGCAGTATGCTTTTGTCTCTATTACAGAGCCCACTAAGGTAGATGAAGCATTTCTGGAGCCTGAGTGGATTCAGGCCATGCAATAAGAACTACATCAGTTCGAGCTCAACAATGTCTGAGAACTGGTCAAATGTCCAGATCCTCGCAAGCACAATATCATCGGCACAAAGTGGATCTACCGCAACAAGCAAGATGAAAATGGCCTTGTTGTGAGGAATAAGGCACGCCTTGTAGCTCAAGGCTACACACAGGTTGAAGGAATTGATTTCGATGAAACTTTTGCACCTGTTGCTAGACTTGAGGCTATTCGCATATTACGTGCTTATGTTAACCATCATGATATCACTCTATATCAAATGGATGTGAAAAGTGCATTCCTCAATCGTAAGCTTGAGGAAGAAGTATATGTTGCTCAACCCCCAGGTTTTGAAGATCCAAAGAATCCTGACAAAGTCTTCAGACTCAACAAGGCCCTCTATGGCCTCAAGCAGGCCCCATGGGCTTGGTATGATACTTTGAAGGAACTCTTCATGAAGAAAGGCTTCAAACCCGGTTCACTCGACCCTACTCTTTTCACTAAATCTTATGGTGGTGAATTGTTTGTGTGCCAAGTATATGTTGATGGTATTATCTTTGGCTGTACTAACCAACATTATAGTGATGAATTTGCCTATGATGAGTGAAGAATATCAAATGTCTAGTATGGGAGAGTTGAAATTCTTCTTAGGTCTTCAAATTCATCAACAATACAATGGCATATTCATATCTGAGAAGAAATACCTCAAGGATGTACTGAGGAAATTCGGCATGCAAGATTGCAAAGGCGTCAAAATTCCTATGCCCACAAATGGCCATCTGTGCATTGATGAAAATGGTATTGACTTTGATCATAAGGTATACCCCTCCATGATAGGTTCCTTATTATACTTATGTGCATCTAGGCCAAATTTAATGCTTAGTGTTTGCATGTGTGCCCGATTTCAAGCTGCACCGAAGGAATCACACCATAAGGCTGTGAAGCATATTCTTCGATATCTAGCTCACACACCAATACTTGGATTATGGTACCCCAAGGGCTCGGCTTTTGATCTTGTTAGATATTCTGACTCTGACTATGCTGGTGATCGTGTGGATCGCAAGTCAACATCTGGTACATGTCATTTCCTCGGACGATCTTTGGTCTGTTGGTCCTTGAAGAAACAGAACTGCGTATCACTATCTACTGTTGAAGCTGAGTACATTGCCGCTGGTTCCTGTTGTGCCCAATTGCTATGGATGAAGCAAACTCTCAAGGACTATGGCGTCAACATGAAGAATGTACCTCTCTTCTGTGACAATGAGAGTGCCATCAAGATTGCTCACAACCCAGTTCAGCACTCGAAGACAAAGCACATTCAGATTCGTCATCATTTTCTTTGTGATCATGTGTTGAAGGGCGACATTTCTATTGAGCATGTGAAGACTGAAGAACAGCTAGCCGATATCTTCACAAAGCCCTTGGATGAGAAGAGATTTAGCAAGTTGTGGTGTGAGCTAAATATCCTAGAATCTTCGAATGTTCTGTGAAAAGGACACTCATCCTAACACTTATGCAGAATTAATGACTTAGATGTGCAACACATGAAGAAACATTTTACTTCAATAAATGAAGAATAACACTCTTAGTGTGAAGAAATTAATGAAGAATTTGAATCTCAGAACCCTACGATAATTGTACGCGGTGTCTGAAATCATCAATCTTATACGGTGGGTCACGCCACCACCAAAAGTTGAAATTCCTCAAATATATATATATATATATATATATATGAGTTTATGTCCTCTACAGCATTCACTTATTGCTATTTCTTCAAGTTGTTTTTCTGTTAAGTGAATGTGATCGGACCCTTCCCCTCTATGCTATACTCAACCCAATCTGTTCACAAATTCTTCATGTGCGTTCTATTTGAAACTCGTTCAAAATCTTCACTCTGTCCTTATCAGCTGAAGAAATTGCGAACGGAACTTTAAAACTAATCTTATCCAAATTTTCGGTTTTGCCGCTCAAATCGTTCCGCATCCCACGATGAATTTTTAATTCACCCACGATCTTACACGATCTCCACTACACAGTACGTGGGTGACACATGTCGTGCGAAGGAGAAGGGTCACGGGCACGTTCATCCCAAATCTTCGGGCGAACAGTCTTTCACTGCTACTATAAATACCCCCTCATCCCTTCCTCACTTCCTTTACTCCGCTCGATCTCTCTCTCCCACTCGAGCTTCCCAAACCCTAGCGCCGTCGCTACTCCATCGTCGCCGGTGAGGAAGAGCTTCACTACCTCAACCACGTCGTCGTCGTACTCGCGGCGACCGCGGAAATCTTCACCTCCGCCGCCGCCATAGACGTCTTCCTCCGCCAAGTTAGGGCGTGGAAGATCTACACCGACGAACTCCACTGTTTCACCTCACTGTTCGTCGTGTTCTTCATTTAGTGTAATTAAAAGTTACTTTTACTGCCCTCTTTGATTTGAAGTTTCTCTACAAAATCTTCAAAGGTGTTTTATTCTTCAAATCTTCACGCACTAAACACCTCACATGTCATCTGTTCTTGATTCGTTTCCCTAATTATCATTTTCTTCAAGATTCCTAAATTGTGTGGATCTTCGATCTATACAACTCTGGAACCTAAGACAAAGCACGCTTAGTGAAATTCTTCAAGACGCATCTGGTCAAATTCCTCAAACTTGTTCTTTTTGAAAAACCTTCTGAGAACGCATATGACCTCTCCAAATTCCTCGCAACTATACTCTGTTCACAGGTACACATGTCAGCTGCTGAATCACTAGGTTCTCATCAACTTAACTAATTTGCAGCGTTCCTCGAAGAAAAGTTGCATACTTCTTCAGAGAATTCAATTGTTCAAATTCCTCAACTAAAGAAAATGGCGGATGGTAAGTAGCCACAGAAGGGAGGAAAGAGGCCTGAGGTAAATACAGCGTTTGAGATCCCTGATGAAATATATGCTGGGTACTGCACACCTACTGAGGAAACCAAGAATGAGCGCAAAGTGCGCATTCAGAAGATAGAGAGGAGATGGGCAAGAGAATGGAGGGAGTACAGATATGTCACTCCTAAGTACATGAAGAAATTCGCACTCAATCCTCCATGCTCAAGAGCTCCATTGGCACCTGGCCAAATTGCTGATCCCACCAGCCTCAAGCGCGGTGAGGACTATCCTAATGAATGGGCCAAGCGCCAAGCCAAGCTGGCCAAGCAAGCCAGAGAAGCAGTGAGGAAATTCAATGAAGACTCTGCTGCGGCTGCTGCTGCCTCTGCTGAGGCCTCTGTCAAGTCGAGGAAATCCATTGTAACACCCCATGACCGATGTGCCAGGTGTCTTCCAGTTATTCGCCGGCGTTGCCATGTCATTTGCTTGCGTGTTGCATCTTGTCATGTCATCATATGCATTGCATCATCATGTTTTCAAGACTTGCATCCGTCCCGGTCTCCTCGTTCCGTCCGTTATCCGTTCTGAGCCCAACCCCACTTGCACTGCGCCCGCGGCATGTCCAAAATATTATTTTAGAAGTGGCCAGAAAATGTTCTCGGATGAGATGAGATTTGGTGTGCGGTCTTATTATAGTGTAGACAGACCGCCTGTCAAGTTTCATCGCAATCGGAGTTCGTTTGATGCCCCAACGGATAAATATAGCGGCAATAGTAGCCGGTCAAACGTCGGACGTTTTCGGTCTCCAGAAATAGTCGCCGGGCCTCCCTCTCTTCTCTTCTCTTAGCTCGAGACCGTCTACACAGCCCACTACTCACCGCCAGGCCCTACCTAACCTCTCTCGTCAGCCCGCGACCCTCCTCGCGCGCGCCCGAAAGTTGTCCCGGACCCGACCCGGGCTGTCGCCACCGTTGCATCCGGATCATCCCCAAACGTCTACAAAACGTCACCGTTTTCTTATTTGGACTCCCTAGCTATTTTATTCGCGATCGTCCGATCACGATCGGAGGGACGAGATAGCCCCTAACCTACCCACTCACTATATAAGCTAGTCCAACCCTAGATCCTAGGCAGTTTGTCCCTTCCATCCATCCCATCCGCCGCCACTCTCCTTGTTTTCCACGCCCCACCAACCAGTAGCCACCCAATCCCACCAAGGCCCTGGATCCAACTGTTCCGCAGCGACCACGAGCCAGCCTCGCCGGAGCCCAGCAGGAGCACGAGCTCCCCCCTCCTCATCCCCATGCCGCAAGCAGCAGCAGATCCAGCGCAGCCGTGCCCGGCCGTCTCTGGCAAAGCTCCAGGCCGGCCCCCTCACCCTGCGCCCGTGCCCTTTTTCCCTTCCCCTTTCTCTCTCTCCCTCTCATCTCCTTGCTCCCTCTCTCTCTCGCAATGAACACACGAACCAGGAGCTCCGCCATGGCCGCCCGATGGAGTTCGCCGCTGCGCCTCCCGAGGATGCTCGTCGTCGCCCCGTTCGCTGCTGGATTTCCATCCCCACGCCTCCCAGCTTCCTCCGCGCTCGATTCCCGCAGTTCCCGAGCCAAGCCACCGTCCTGGATCTTCTCCGTCGCCGGCGCCCATCTCCAGCGCCAAGTTCCATCAACGCCTGCTCCTGCGTCGAGCAGTGGAGCCAGGAGAACGACCCCAGCGCCAAGTCCCGCTCGCCGGTACTCGTCGACTCCGTTCGTCGCTGTCTCTGCCGGATCCGGCGAGTCCCAGCACCCCGGCCTCGTCCCTGACTCCAGTCCGCCGCCGTCGTTCAAGTTCCGGCTTGCCGTGGCGTTCTCTGCTTCCCCTGCAACGAGCTGCAACTCCTCGCTCGTCGTCCCGTTGACCGCTCCCCCTCCCTCGTTTGATCCATCCAGCACCAAGGTGGCCCGGCCCAGCTCCAGCGCGTGGAAGGCCCAGCCTGATCGGGCCTGTCCAGCCGCATGCCAGCAGGCCACTTCCCCCAACCGGGCCATCCCAATGTGAGCAGCCCAGTTCCACTAGATTCGGCCCATGTCTTGTTTTTTTCCGTTCTGTGGATTTGTCCATTTATCCAGAGCATTGCAGTTTTACAGAAAACCCCTTCGGGATCATGCATTTAATAACTTCTAAACCGTGCATCGGATCTAAACAAATTATACATGAAAGTTGCTTAAAATTTTGTTTAGTTTCATAATATGCCACTTTCTTCCATGTTCAAAATTTCTAAAATGATGTTTGATTAAATTTGCCCCTATGCCATGCTAAAATGAATTAATTCATAACTAAATAACCGTAACTCCGATTTTAATAAACTTTATATGTAAATGGGGTAGAATTTTGCCTAGTTTATCATGGTGACATTGCTTTGCATATTTAATAAATCTAAAATTGTGTTTAGGACAGATCAGGACCAAACCTAATATTTGCATATGAGGATTTTCCGGACTTGTTGTTTTGTTGTTCCGGCCTCATTTAAACTTGCCTAGATTAGATAGTTTTATCATGCTTCACCTCTTGCCATGCTTAACAACATTTAATATTGTTGGGTACATCAACGAGAGAGAACTAAATAATTGACGTGGTGTTTCGTCAATATGCAACTCGTTGCATATTGAGCTCCACTTAATTTGTAGGGTTGTTTGTGCATTTTGCCATGCCATGCCTCTTTAAACCGGACATGCATCATACTTGTTTGCGCATCATGCCATTGTCTATGTGTTGGTTGTTTACTAGATTGTTTGCTCTTTTCCGGTGATTGCTTCTTCGGGTGGGTTCCGGTAACGTCGTGTTGTGAGGATTCGTTCGACTACGTCCGTTTGTCTTCTTCATGGACTCGTTCTTCTTCCTTGCGGGATTTCAGGCAAGATGATCATACCCTCGAAATCACTACTATCTTTGCTATGCTAGTTTGCTCGCTCTTTTGCTATGCCATTGCTACGATGCCTACCACTTGCTTGTCAGCCCTCCCAAATTGCCATGTTCAGCCTCTAACCCACCCTTGTCCTAGCAAACCGTTGATTGGCTATGTTACCGCTTTGCTCAGCCCCTCTTATAGCGTTGTTAGTTGCAGGTGAAGGTTGAAGTTTGTTCCTTGTTGGAACATGGAGATGTTTGTTCCTTGTTGGAACATGTTTACTTGTTGGGATATCACTATATATCTTATTTAATTAATGCATCTATATACTTGGTAAAGGGTGGAAGGCTCAGCCTTATACCTGGTGTTTTGTTCCACTCTTGCCGCCCTAGTTTCCGTCATATCGGTGTTATGTTCCCGGATTTTGCGTCCCTTACGCGGTTGGGCTATAATGGGAACCCCTTGACAGTTCGCCTTAAGTAAAGCTTCTCCAGCAATGCCCAACATTGGTTTTACCATTTGCCACCTAGCCTTTTCTTTCCCTTGGGTTTTGCAGACTCAAGGGTCATCATTATTTTACCCCCCCCCCCGGGCCAGTGCTCCTCTAAGTGTTGGTCCACCTGTCAGCTGCCGGTGGCCACCAGGGGCAACTCTGGGCTGGCTTACCCGTACCTAAGACAATCTGAGTGTGCCCTGAGAAAGAGATATGTGCAGCTCCTATCGGGATTTGTCGGCACATTCGGGTGGTGTTGCTGGTTTAGTTTTACCCTGTTGAAATGTCTTGTTGTACTGGGATACCGAGTCTGATCGGAATGTCTCGGGTGGAGGTCTATTCCTTCGTTGACCGTGAGAGCTTGTTATGGGCTAAGTTGGGACACCCCTGCAGGGATTTGAACTTTCGAAAGCCGTGCCCGCGGTTATGGGCAGATGGGAATTTGTTAACGTACGGTTGTAGAAAACCTGAAGTCGACCTTAATTAAAACAAATCAACCGCGTGTATAACCGTGATGGTCTCTTTCTGGCGGAGTCCGGGAAGTGAACACGGTTGTTGGAGTTATGCTTGACGTAGGTAGTCCAGGATCACTTCTTGATCATACTTTTATCGACCGTGCTTTGCCTTCTCTTCTCGCTCTCATTTGTGTATGTTAGCCACCATATATGCTAGTCGCTTGCTGCAGCTCCACCTCATACCTTTACCTTACCCATAAGCTTAAATAGTCTTGATCGCAAGGGTGCGAGATTGCTGAGTTCCTGTGGCTCATAGATTACTTCCAAAACCAGCTTGCAGGTGCCGATGAGTCCGAGCAGATGACGCAACCAAGCTCAGGAGGAGCTCGATGAAGATCTTGTCCTTTGTGTTGCTTTGTTCTAGTTGATCAGTAGTGGAGCCCAGTTGGGGTCGATCGGGGACCTTTGTCGCATTTGGGGTTCTTCTTTTATTTTGGTGCCGTAGTCAGACCTTGAGTGTATTTGTATGATGTAATGCTTTATTCATGTATTTGTGTGAAGTGGCGATTGTAAGCCAACTATGTATCCTTTTCCCCTATTATATTACATGGGTTGTGTGAAGATTACCTCACTTGCGACATATGCCTTCAATGCGATTATGCCTCTAAGTCGTGCCTCGACACGTGGGAGATATAGTCGCATCGAGGGTGTTACATCCATGCCTAAGAAGCCTGCTCGTAAGCCAAGTGCTTCACCAACAGTGCTCTCATGGCCAAGTTCCTCAGCTGCGCCCTCACGGCCAGACTCTTCAAAGTCCTCACGACCAATCCCTCAAGCTGCTCCTTCAAAATCGTCAGCACCTCCTCCAAAGTCCTCAGCTGTTCCGACAAAGTCCTCAGCACCTGCGCATCTCGCCTCGTGCCAAAGGACTGCAGGCATCTCCATTGCCTCTGGTGTCTCAGCAAGCTCCTCAGCTGCACCAAATTCTTCATCTAGACCCACTCTACTAAAGACCAAGGCAACTACTGGACGAGGTCCTCGGCCAAGTCCTCAGAAGAAACAGGTCGCCTTCCAAGAGCCACCTGAAGAAGATGAAGCTGATGATGATGAACTTGCAGAAATCATCAGAGACAGACACGTTAGGGCCGCTAGAGCCAAAGGCACACCTGTGCCACTGCTTTTGGATCCCAAGCTGATCCTCGACTACATTGATCTCTGGCACAAGGACTCAAATACTCCTATGCCTGACTTCAAGTTGACACCTGGTCAAAATCACATGCTGACTCATTTCATCCAAGAGGAGAAATGGAAATATGATCAGGCCAGGCAGATCAAGAAGGCCCAGTACAGAAAGGAGAAATATCTGAAGAACAACGTTGTCACTATGACAACTGATGAACTTGTAAAAATCCAATCTGAAATAAAAACCCTCAGCGATGACTTCAAAGCCTACTATGCTGATTGGCAAGGAGCCAAAGTTAGATTTGTAAAGATAACTGAATAGTTCACTTCAAATGTTGTTGCCCCAACGCAACAGGAAATTCCTCAGGCTGAAGCATCTGCTCAGCCGACTGAAGAACATGCGAGCACCGCTGATGACAATCAGGCTGCTGAAGAAAATGTGAGTTCCAGGGCTGATGACTGCATTCCAGCCACTGAAGAAATTGCCAGGGCACCCACTAGTGGTGTTCCTGAAGAAACTGAAGAACTCAGGGAAACTGCATCAGTTGTGCCTGAAGAAAATCAACCAGATTCCTCAGCTGCTCCTGCACCAACTTCAACTCCAATCATTCCATCTGCATCAGATGTGAAGAAGACCAAGGCTGCAGAGCGTGCTGCAGTGAAGAAAAGGAAAGCATCAACTGCTTCAGATTCTTCAGCTCCGAAGAAAATGAAGCCTATGACAAGTTCATTCGCACATCCGATTGATGTTGTTCCCATCTCAACCAGGCCATCAAAGGACCTTGTTCCTTTTGATGAAGAATATGTGATCCCCAACGGATCTGATGAAGAAACTCTTTCTGCTACTTCGTCTGAACCGTTGGATGAAGAAATTGAAGTGGATGCGATCCCTTCAACACCTATCATCTCCTCGCCTATGCCTCGGTTCATAGCTGAAGAGGCTGGCATTGAAGAAATGGAAGATGAAGATGTGGACATTTGTTGCTCCACACCCGTAATCAGTGATGAATTCTGGGAAAGTTAGCATCCAAACTCTCCAATGTTCACCCCTCTACAGCAAATTCCTCAGTCCCCCACACAAACTATTCACATGGGCTCTGAAGAAACTCTTCCCACTGCATTTGTCCATGAGGAAATTCCAGCCACTAGCGCTGAAGAAACTGCTGCTGCTGAACAACCAACTACGTAGACTGCCACTAAGGAAGAACCAGAAATTCCTCAGCCTGAAGAACCCGCGATTGAGATTCCTGAGGTTGTGATGCAACTCACTGACACTCCTCTGCCAAAGCCAAAGGATCCATTCTCACGCAAGCAAAAGTTCCAGGATGATGATTTCTTCGGCGAGCATGTATTCTTCGAAGATTACAACCCATATGACTCTGCTCGCATTAGGAAGAGGCGTTTCTGGACTGCTAGTCAAGCCAATTTCTATTCCTCAGTGCTGTTCAACAAGGAGAAGATTTTCTACCATGAGCATATTCCTCACATGGATATGGAATCTCTGCCATGCTTCGCACCAGTCCTCAGTGTTCTTCACGACGCTGGACTGCTCAATTTTTGCTCTGACATCTGCGATTGGAATGAAAAACTGATTCTTCAATTCTATGCAACGCTGGACATCACCAGAAATGCTGACGATGTGAATTCATGGGTGCTGGACTGGATGTCTGAAAACACTCACTAAACTGCACCAGCCTCTGAATTGCTTCATGCTCTACCACTCAGTCCTCCCCTTGAAGAAGCTCGCTGCATCTACAGTGAACCTGAGCTCACACATCATTACATGCAAGTGCTGATGAAGCCCTTGAAACCAGGTCAGGCACCACGAACCAAATTCCTCATGAAGGAATTGATGTACGTGCCTAGAACTGTCTATCGTATTCTTACGAGGACAATCAGTCCTATCAAAGGCCACGACTCATCTGATGAGGAAATTGTTGGCATCATGAAGAATCTGGTATTCAACATCGTTCATGGCATTCTTGTCAACTATCATGATTTCTTTATGAGGACTATGACAAATGTTGCACTGCCTCCGTTTGAGCTGAAGCCTTATGCACCTTGGATCATGAGATTCCTCAGGACAAGGTCTTCACTCAACTACAAAGCTGATTTCCAGAATCATCTCAGCTACTTGCCCCCAATTGAAGTCCTCAAGCAGACATATTCCTCAGTTGATGGAAAGGGCAAGGCACCAGCTGTAATTGATGAAGGCATTCGTCCATTGGATGGTCAGTTTTGCAAAGCTGCATCTTATTCCACCAATGATGACTCTGCCACACATGACTCTGCCAATGCTCCCAAGTCCACTCCTCAAGCCACTGCTCCGCGCGTGATGATAGACCGTGAACTTCTGCTTAGTCTTCACCAGAAGGTGGATCGAAATCACAAATGGGTTAAGCGTCAGTTTGGTTCACTTCTTCACAACATGACTGCCACACACAATGCAGTGAAGAAAAACCACTACTACCTCCATCAAGTCTTCGGTCGCACCTGGGCAATCCTGTCACATCTGTATGGTGAAGAAGATCTGAAGAACATGGGTCTTAATGAAGATTTTGACTGGTCTGCACCTCCACCGAAGAAATTCAAGAAAGCCAAGGTTCCTTCTCTGGTGGCCAGCTCATATTCTTCATCGCGCGACACTGATGAACATGAAGATTTGGACGACACTGCGGCAGGCCCTACATCAACCAACGACCCCAACAATGCTGGCGCTCCTTCATCAACTTGATTATCTTTAGGGGTGTTAGTCCTCATTTTCGATCCTTTTGGTCATTTGATGACAAAGGGGGAGAAATATGAGTTAGTCTTCAAGTGGGTCTATTTTATCGCCCATATACAATGTTTTTTTGCTAAGTTACAACTCTCGTTCTTCTGAAACTTTATTGGATCGAGTTGTAATCTTAAACCCGATGGTGCTCTGATACTTTTGATGCACTATGCTCTGATACTCTTTATGCACTATTCTGCATGCTTATTCCTCGTTAATATTATTGCACGCATGCTGAATTTCATCAGGCACCATATTTCATCATGCATTTCAAATTCTTAATATTATATGTTAAATGCGTGTATGAATTACAAGATATAGGGGGAGATCTCCATGATTCAACTCTTCAAGTGTGCATTGCTTCAAAAGCAAATTCCTCACTATGCACATCTTCAGGGGGAGTTCTTCTATATCTTGCAATCAAATTCCTCAATATCAGTGGTTACACTTCATATGTTTATCCCCGTTGAAAACTTAACCTATATTGTCATCAATCACCAAAAAGGGGGAGATTGTAAGTGCATCTAGTGCCCCTTAGTGATTTTGGTGTATTGAAGACTTATAGGTTAAGGGACTAATGCGTGTGTGAGTGTACATAGGTCTATAAGTCTATGAGGAGTTTGGTATTTATAGGAAAAGTCGACCCCTAAAAATGAATATCTTTGACTGAAGATTTTGGTATTTCTGAAGACTTTCATGAAGACTTTGAAAGTGAAGAAATTGGTGTGTCCGTGAAGACTTGATATTCATGCGAGGAATATGAAGCTTGAAGACTTTCGTTTTCATAGTTTTGTTTTTCTCTTTCTTGAGTCATAGGAAACACTGTACTGTTAAAGGGGGTCAAGGAAATACTAAGGAAAAATTTCCATGTGATGCTCAACTCAAAATCCTACACCTACCAATCCCTTCGAGTGAAGCCATTGGAAATCTCATACAGTTCAGTCAATTTCTTCAGTGACAGAGACGAAGTTCTTCTGGTCTCTGAGGAATTTGTCCTGACTGAGGAGTTAGGAATTCGCCAGTGCGGATTGCCTACACAGTAAGGAACATGATAGCCCTGAGGATTTTGCTACTCAAAATTCCGACCGTTGCTGTGCTATGCGCCAGCTGTTCCAAAATATCTATCCACCTAACGGTCATATCATTGAAGGGCATTTATGTCTTATCATGTCAGGCTGCTCCCTAGGCTATAAATAACCGCCCCCTACAACCACTAGCTGGTTGAGGTTGCTCCGAGAGAAACTGACACTTGTCATTTGAGAGCAACCCATCCTCTGAGGACTTTGAGCGAAAATCATCAAGTGAGGAAAAACCAAAAACCCAAAACCCAAACACCTACAAACCCCAAGTGATTGAGCATCACTGAAGAGATTGATCCTAAGTGGATCCGATGCTTGTTACCTTTGAATAATGTGCTTCTTCCAGACGGTTAGGCGTCATGGTCTAGAGCATCCAAGAGGAATTGTGGATCGCCGGGTGACCAAGTTTGTGAAGGTTTGGAAGTCGCCTGAAGACTTACCACGAGTGATTGGACGAGGTCTATGTGACCTTAGTTCAAGGAGAATACGGTGAGGACTGGGTGTCTTGGACTAAGTGTCCTTGACAGGGTGTCCGAGACTGTGTGTCCTCGAGTTTAAATACTCAGCTGAGACGTACAACTGAGACAGCAGTTGGAACTGGTCTACCAAATCATTGTCTTCACCAAGCTTACTGGTTCTATTTCCTCAACTCTTTCATTTCCTCATAACTGTGTTGTATGTTTGTTCATATCTCTGTTTGAAGACTTTGACTGAAGACTTTCTCAATTTCCTCAGTTCAATTTCTTTAGTCTGTTTGTCTTCATCCTGTGTTATCCTGTGATTACGCTGCCTGTACTCTGTGCCTGTCTTCATTTCATCATGATGACTATGCTTGTATTATGTTATGTTTACTTTTGAGTACTTATTCCGCTGCTAGTAGTTCTTCGCTAAGGAATTTCCTCACCGGCAAATTCCTCAGTGAAGAATTTCATAAAAATCGCCTATTCACCCCCCCCCCTCTAGTCGATATAACGCACTTTTAGAAATAATAACCTTCTTAATTATAACCCTGGTTCGATGAGGAATAAGTTGGTTGATCTTTATGTGATTGTGAGAGGATCATAGTGGTATCATGGATATCGAAGTGGTTGATATTTGTGGTGTTGTGCGATAATCACGGATAAGGATCAAGCTCCTTGTGGTCATGTAATGATTACTACGATATTGTTAATATCAAGCTTGATTTGATCCGGAGGTGATCGTGTGATGTCCATGATGGTAAGTGGTATTTGTGGTGGTTACGAGGTAATCCCGAACAGAGTAAGTGGATCATGTTAAGTATGCTCCATGCTAATATCATCTTGTGCATATCATGAGTAACATTGCCATGGTCCTTCCATGTGATGCTAGATGTGTTATGTTCAACATGTTCATCCCATGCTCATCTGATATTGTTCTAGTGATATCATGCTCATCATTGTTTAACCTATAAATGCCATGTTGTTGTTTGTCTTGATTGCTTTTGGTTGTTGTGAGCTTGCAAGTACATTCAATGTACTGACTTGGCGTGTCATGCTAGATTGTAGGTGATGCCGTGATTGATTGCTTGTCGAGGTTATTGTTCGTGCTAGCTAGATCATGTCCTAGCCAGAGTCCCTGTGGAGTGGAGTCCATCGCCATCGTCAATGTTCCGCTGCTTCGAGTTGTTCTACTGCTTGCATAGAGCAACCCTTGCAGGAGTAGTGTCGAAGTGCCGATGTAATTCCTTTTTATATCGGAACCCCTGTATCCATATCGATTGTATTAAAGAGTTGATTTGTTCTATGCCAAGAAGTGTCGTATTCCAGAAGACTTGATCTCTGGGCTGGAATATAGGATGTAGCGTTCTTTATGAGCCGGGGTGCCACACAACAAGCGGCAGCGATGACTTAGACGACGACGGCGGTGGTCGGCCCTGCCTCGGGCCATGGGCGGCTGCCTGTGGTGGCTGGCCGGGATCGTTCAGCGGCGCGATGCGGTCTACGGCAGCGCGTCATCTGGCTTTAGATCGGCGACAGCGTCGAGGCCCTGGTGGACTGCTCGGCGGCACCTCTGGCAGATCTACTCTAGCCGGTGTAGCTAGTGGTGGTGTTCATATTCTTCATCGGAGGTGGCCGTCCAGAGGCTGGGTGGTCAGACCTCGAGATCCATCATCTAGTCCCAGCTGCGAGTTGGGGAGACATGGTTGCCGGTGAAAACCGAGCCAACGGTAGGCAAGGGCGGCGTTCTACGCTGTTACCTTGATGAAAGCATCGTCGTGTAACTATTGTTGACCCACTCGTTCTGCTCCGGGGGAAACCCTAGGATCTGGTGTTCCAGATCAGACGATGGCGACACTTCAGTGTCATTTCTCTTTTGGGAGCATCATTTGTCGAGCAGTGCTTGAAGTCAGAGGCAAGAGGTGGAGCGGCTTCGTCTTGCACGAAGCTTCGGTAGAGATGTCAAGTCATGCCTGACTGACAGGTGCTACGCTTTGTCATGCCTAGTCGGCAGATGCTACGCACGACAGATCTTCCAAAGACTTCAAGTTGTGTCGGCTGGTGGTACTTGGCGACATGGTGTTGAGGTGTACCGGTGGCGACTGCGACGTGCTCAGTTGTTCGCCCACACGGAGGTGGTGCCGTTGGGCGCTGTGGTGGTGTCGACGATAGCTAGACCGAGCAAGGTTGATGCATCAGTACAACTCTGAAGATGGAGTGGTGGCAGTTGGCGGCGGCGGCCTCTGGCGACGGACCGGTGTGTGCCCCAGACCCGACAAGTAGCTTGGTTGGTGTCGTGGATCTAAGACTGATAGTAGAATGGGGGTAGGTATGAAGAGGCAAGATCCTAGCTATGGCGAAGTTGTACACACGAGTTTTACAAGTTCAGGCCCTTCGCGGAGGAAGTAACAGCCCTACGTCTTGGTGCCCGGAGGCGGTCGACTGGATTATGTATGTGTGTGTTTGTAGGGGGTGCGAACCCTTATGCCAGTGGAGGGGGTGACTTATATAGAGTGCGCCTAGACCCCAGCCAACCCACATTACAAGGGTTTTAAGGTACATCAAGAGGGGGCATTACTAGTAATGCTACCAATGAAGTGACATAAATGTCTATTAAGTCTGTGAAGTAAATGTCTGAATGTTGCTGCGCAGAGTGACTTTAGACCTTCTGTCTGTCAAGTGATAGTTGTCGCGGTCGAGTGACTTCAAGTCTTCCGAGTGGAATGCTTTGAGGTCGACTGGATTATGCTGTCCCTCAAATGCTTCTGGCTTTAGGGTGATGTCCTAGGGGAGGGTGTCTAGGTCAGGCCTATGACCCTACCCTAGGTACATAGCTTCATCTTTAGCCCCCGAATGGTTGAGAATACCTCCGACTCAATTTTCGCGCTTCGGGAGCGTCTTATTGAGACCAAATGAGCAATCATGATGACTTCAACTTCTTTTTCAGTCGCCTTGATCCATTTTTGGTTTTGTCGACTGAACTTTCACTACTAAGCTTCGAGTGTTGATATGGGAAAAATCTCCCGTCTGACAGGTTGCTCTTCTCCTCGCGGATATTGTGGGATTCGAATTTTTGGGAAGCGCGTGGGGCGGAGGAGACCGTAGTAATCAGGTTGGATTAGGTAGGGCTGCCTCGATCACTACGCCACCTTTTTCGCCACATATCGCGTGCGCGACTGTTGCGGGATTTGATAGGATTGCCTGGACCCACGGGTCAGCCACTCGGAAGCGGCCTCATATAAGGTGTCGGATTGGGTTTTTTTTGCATAGTGTGTTCCCATTCTTCCTCTTTCTCCCCCCTTTTCTCCGCCACATCCACCTCTGCTCCCGGCACCGCCGCTCTGCTCGAGCTCCGCCCACTGCAATCAGAAAGGAGAAGACGGTGGCCTAGGAGCGTGCGAAGAAGGCGACGGCGAAGGCGAAGGGGAAGAAGTCTAGCCAGGGCAGATCTTCGTCGAGGTCCAGCCTGCCGTGCGGCTGGATCCAAGGCGATTGGATCCGGTCGACAATTCGTCAGGGCGACATCGATGATCTGGTCGAGGGGGACTGATTCCCCATGAATCGGCGTGGCTCTCGGAAGGCAAGACCGAACCGCGTCCGCAGGAGTGTGAGTGCGTTCTCCTTGCCACCCATGTTGACAGCGGGTTATCTTTGCCCCCCCCCCCCCATCCTTTTTTTCGAGGCTTCTTGAATTTCTTTGGAGCACAACTCCACCACTTTTCCCCCAACACCATCGTGTACCTCTCTGCCTTCGTGTCCATGTGCGAGAATTTCTTGGGTTGTAGACCACACTGGGCCTCTTCAAGCACATTTTCATGTGTCGTTCTCAGTCGGTCAAGAAGGCCAACCCGAGTGATGAGAGGACGCACGTGATCCAGATGTGTGGAGGTCTTGGGATTCAAATGAGAAGAAGACGCACTTTCCCAGCCATGATCCACCCTGAGTCAGTCCGAGGGTGGCAGTCGACTTGGTTCTATTGCAAAGACCAGCCGACTCCAGGCCAGTCGACTGGACTTCCCCGCTTTTCCATGGCTCGAGTCGAGAAACCCTCCGCCTTGAAAGTGACCCCGGAGGAGAGAGCGCAGGTGAAGGTGTTAGTCGAGCGGGTGTTCCAACTCGTCCGTGATGGCATGACTGGCATGGATCTGTTGGAGGTCTTCCTTAAACGACGCATTCAGTCGCTTCAAGCTCGTGACCATCCGATGTGGATGTATTCGGGCATTGAGGATTCCACTCGGATCCACCCAGAAGAGATCGACGAGGATACGGTGGAGAAGTGGTTGAGGGGTATCATGAAGGAAATATGCCCTAGAGGCAATAATAAAGTTATTGTTTATTTCCTTATATCATGATAAATGTTTATTATTCATGCTAGAATTGTATTAACCGGAAACATAATACATGTGTGAATACATAGACAAACTTAGTGTCACTAGTAAGCCTCTACTTGACTAGCTCGTTAGTCAAAGATGGTTATGTTTCCTAACCATGAACAAGGAGTTGTTATTTGATTAACGAGGTCACATGATTAGTTGAATGATCTGATTGACATGACCCATTTCATTAGCTTAGCACCCGATCGTTTAGTATGTTGCTATAGCTTTCTTCATGACTTATACATGTTCCTATGACTATGAGATTATGCAACTCCCGTTTACCGGAGGAACACTTTGGGTGCTACCAAATGTCACAACGTAACTGGGTGATTATAAAGGAGTACTACAGGTGTCTCCAAAGGTAGATGTTGGGTTGGCGTATTTCGAGATTAGGATTTGTCACTCCGATTGTCGGAGAGGTATCTCTGGGCCCTCTCGGTAATGCACATCACATAAGCCTTGCAAGCACTGCAACTAATATGTTAGTTGTGAGATGATGTATTACGGAACGAGTAAAGAGACTTGCCGGTAACGAGATTGAACTAGGTATTGGATACCGATGATCGAATCTCGGGCAAGTAACATACCGATGACAGAAGGAACAACGTATGTTGTTATGCGGTCTGACCGATAAAGATCTTCGTAGAATATGTAGGAGCCAATATGAGCATCCAGGTCCCGCTATTGGTTATTGACCGGAGATGTGTCTCGGTCATGTCTACATTGTTCTCGAACCGTAGGGTCCGCACGCTTAACGTTACGATGACAGTTATTATGAGTTTATGCATTTTGATGTACCGAAGTTAGTTCGGAGTCCCAGATGTGACCACGGACATGACGAGGAGTCTCGAAATGGTCGAGACATAAAGATTGATATATTGGATGACTATATTCGGACACCGGAAGTGTTCCGGATGATTTCGGAGAAAACCGGAGAGCCGGAGGGGTTACCGGAACCCACCGGGGAAGTAATGGGCCTTATTGGGCCTGACGGGAGAGAGAGGGCAGCAGCCCAAGAGGTGGCGCCCCCCCCCCCCTCAAGGGAGTCCGAATTGGACTAGGAGGGGAGGGCGCCCCCCCCCCCTTTCCCTCTCCCTCTTCCTCTCTTTCCTTCCCCCCAAGTCTCCTAGTTGGACTAGGAAAGGGGAGTCCTACTCCCACTAGGAGGAGGGCTCCCCCTCCCTTGGCGCGCCCCATAGGCCGTCCGGCCTCCCCCTTGCTCCTTTATATACGGGGGCAGGGGCACCTCTAGACACACAAGTTGGTCGTTCCTTAGCCGTGTGCGGTGCCCCCTGCCACCATATTCCACCTCGATCATATCGTTGTAGTGCTTAGGCGAAGCCCTGCGTCGGTAGAACATCAAGATCGTCACCACGCCGTCGTGCTGACGGAACTCCTCCCCGAAGCTTTGCTGGATCGGAGCCCGGGGATCGTCATCGAGCTGTACGTGTGCTAAGAACTCGGAGGTGCCGGAGTAACGGTGCTTGGATCGGTCGGACCGGGAAGAAGACGTATGACTACTTCCTCTACGTTGTGTCAACGCTTCCATTGCGATCTACAAGGGTACGTAGATCATACTCTCCTCTCGTTGATGTGCATCACCATGATCTTGCGTGTGCGTAGGAAATTTTTTGAAATTACTACGTTCCCCAATAGTGGCATCCGAGCCTAGGTTTTATGGTTTGATGTTATTTGCACGAGTAGAACACAAGTGAGTTGTGGGCGATATAAGTCATACTGCCTACGAGCATGTCATACTTTGGTTCGGCGGTATTGTTGGACGAGACGACCCAGACCAACCTTACGCGTACGCTTACGCGAGACCGGTTCCCCCGACGTGCTTTGCACACAGGTGGCTTGCGGGCGACTGTCTCTCCAACTTTAGTTGAACCGAGTGTGGCTACGCCCGGTCCTTGCGAAGGTTAAAACAGAGTCTATTTGACAAACTATCGTTGTGGTTTTGATGTGTAGGTGAGATTGGTTCTTGCTTAAGCCCGTAGCAGCCACGTAAAACTTGCAACAACAAAGTAGAGGACGTCTAACTTGTTTTTGCAGGGCATGTTGTGATGTGATATGGTCAAGACATGGTGCTAAATTTTATTGTATGAGATGATCATGTGTTGTAACCGAGTTATCGGCAACTGGCAGGAACCATATGGTTGTCGCTTTATTGTATGCAATGCAATCGCGATGTAATGCTTTACTTTATCACTAAGCGGTAGCGATAGTCGTGGAAGCATAAGATTGGCGAGACGACAACGATGCTACGATGGAGACCAAGGTGTCGCGCCGGTGACGATGGTGATCATGACGGTGCTTCGGAGATGGAGATCACAAGCACAAGATGATGATGGCCATATCATATCACTTATATTGATTGCATGTGATGTTTATCCTTTATGCATCTTATCTTGCTTTGATTGACGGTAGCATTATAAGATGATCTCTCACTAAATTATCAAGAAGTGTTCTCCCTGAGTATGCACCGTTGCAAAAGTTCTTCGTGCTGAGACACCACGTGATGATCGGGTGTGATAGGCTCTATGTTCAAATACAACGGGTCCAAAACAGTTGCACACGCGGAATACTCAGGTTATACTTGACGAGCCAAGCATATACAGATATGGCCCTGGAACACGGAGACCGAAAGGTCGAGTGTGAATCATATAGTAGATATGATCAACATAATGATGTTCACCGATGAAATTACTCCATCTCACGTGATGATCGGACATGGTTTAGTTGATTTGGATCACGTGATCACTTAGAGGATTAGAGGGATGTCTATCTAAGTGGGAGTTCTTAAGTAATATGATTAATTGAACTTAAATTTATCTTGAACTTAGTACCTGATAGTATCTTGCTTGTTTATGTTGATTGTAGATAGATGGCTCGTGCTGTTGCTCCGTTGAATTTTAATGCGTTCCTTGAGAAAGCAAAGTTGAAAGATGATGGTAGCAATTACACGGACTGGGTCCATAACTTGAGGATTATCCTCACTGCTGCACAGAAGAATTACGTCCTAGAAGCACCGCTGGGTGCCAGGCCTGCTGCTAGAGCAACACGAGATGTTAAGAACGTCTGGCAGAGAAAAGCTGATGACTACTCAATAGTTCAGTGTGCCATGCTTTACGGCTTCGAATCGGGACTTCAACGACGTTTTGAACGTAATGGAGCATATGAGATGTTTCAGGAGTTGAAGTTAATATTTCAAGCAAATGCCCGGATTGAGAGATATGAAGTCTCCAATAAGTTCTATAGCTGCAAGATGGAGGAGAACAGTTCTGTCAGTGAGCATATACTCAAAATGTCTGGGTATAATAATCACTTGATTCAATTGGGAGTTAATCTTCCAGATGATTGCGTCATTGACAGAATTCTCCAATCACTGCTACCAAGCTACAAGAGCTTCGTGATGAACTATAATATGCAAGGGATGAACAAGGCTATTCCCAAGCTCTTCGCAATGCTGAAAGCTGCGGAGGTAGAAATCAAGAAGGAGCATCAAGTGTTGATGGTTAACAAAACCACTAGTTTCAAGAAAAAGGGCAAAGGGAAGAAGAAGGGGAACTTCAAGAAGAATGGCAAGCAAGTTGCTGCTTAGGAGAAGAAACCCAAGTCTGGACCTAAGCCTGAAACTGAGTGCTTCTACTGCAAGCAGACTGGTCACTGGAAGCGGAACTGCCCCAAGTATTTGGCGGATAAGAAGGATGACAAGGTGAACAAAGGTATATGTGATATACATGTTATTGATGTGTACCTTACTAATGCTCGCAGTAGCACCTGGGTATTTGATACTGGTTCTGTTGCTAATATTTGCAACTCGAAACAGGGACTACGGATTAAGCGAAGATTGGCTAAGGACGAGGTGACGATGCGCGTGGGAAACGGTTCCAAAGTCGATGTGATCGCAGTCGGCACGCTACCTCTACATCTACCTTTGGGATTAGTATTAGACCTAAATAATTGTTATTTGGTGCCAGCGTTGAGCATGAACATTATATCTGGATCTTGTTTAATGCGAGACGGTTGTTCATTTGAATCAGAGAATAATGGTTGTTCTATTTATATGAGTAATATCTTTTATGGTCATGCACCCTTGAAGAGTGGTCTATTCTTGTTGAATCTCGATAGTAGTGATACACATATTCATAATGTAGAAGCCAAAAGATGCAGAGTTGATAATGATAGTGCAACTTATTTGTGGCACTGCCGTTTAGGTCATATCGGTGTAAAGCGCATGAAGAAACTCCATACTGATGGACTTTTGGAACCACTTGATTATGAATCACTTGGTACTTGCGAACTGTGCCTCATGGGCAAGATGACTAAAACACCGTTCTCCGGTACTATGGAGAGAGCAACAGATTTGTTGGAAATCATACATACAGATGTATGTGGTCCGATGAATATTGAGGCTCGTGGCGGATATCGTTATTTTCTCACCTTCACAGATGATTTAAGCAGATATGGGTATATCTACTTAATGAAACATAAGTCTGAAACATTTGAAAAGTTCAAAGAATTTCAGAGTGAAGTGGAAAATCATCGTAACAAGAAAATAAAGTTTCTACGATCTGATCGTGGAGGAGAATATTTGAGTTACGCGTTTGGTGTACATTTGAAAAATTGTGGAATAGTTTCGCAACTCACGCCACCCGGAACACCACAGCGTAATGGTGTGTCCGAACGCCATAATCGTACTTTACTAGACATGGTACGATCTATGATGTCTCTTACTGATTTACCACTATCATTTTGGGGATACACTCTAGAGACGGTCGCATTCACGTTAAATAGGGCACCATCAAAATCCGTTGAGACGACACCTCATGAACTATGGTTTGGCAAGAAACCAAAGTTGTCATTTCTGAAAGTTTGGGGCTGTGATGCTTATGTGAAAAAGCTTCAACCTGATAAGCTCGAACCCAAATCGGAGAAATGTGTCTTCATAGGATATCCAAAGGAAACTATTGGATACACCTTCTATCACACATCCGAAGGCAAGACTTTTGTTGCTAAATTCGGAAACTTTCTTGAGAAGGAGTTTCTCTCGAAAGAAGTGAGTGGGAGGAAAGTAGAACTTGACGAGGTAACTGTACCTACTCCCTTATTGGAAAGTAGTACATCACAGAAAACTATTTCTGCGACACCTACACCAATAAGTGAGGAAGCTAATGATGATGATCATGAAACTTTAGATCAAGATACTACTGAACCTCGTAGATCAACTAGGGTGAGATCCGCACCAGAGTGGTACGGTAATCCTGTTCTGGAAGTCATGCTACTAGATCATGATGAAGCTACGAACTATGAAGAAGCGATGGTGAGCCCAGATTCCGCAAAATGGCTTCAAGCCATGAAATCTGAGATGGGATCGATGTATGAGAACAAATTGTGGACTTTGGTTGACTTGCCCAATGATCGGCAAGCAATTGAGAATAAATGGATCTTCAAGAAAAAGACTGACGCTGACGGTAATGTTACTGTCTATAAAGCTCGACTTGTTGCAAAAGGTTTTCGACAAGTTCAAGGGGTTGACTACGATGAGACCTTCTCACCCGTAGCGATGCTTAAGTCTGTCCGAATCATGTTAGCAATTGCCGCGTTTTATGATTATGAAATTTGGCAGATGGATGTCGAAACTGCATTCCTGAATGGATTTCTGGAAGAAGAGTTGTATATGATGCAACCGGAAGGTTTTGTCGATCCAAAGGGAGCTAACAAAGTATGCAAGCTCCAGCGATCCATTTATGGACTGGTGCAAGCCTCTCGGAGTTGGAATAAACGCTTTGATAGTGTGATCAAAGCATTTGGTTTTATACAGACTTTTGGAGAAGCCTGTATTTACAAGAATGTGAGTGGGAGCTCTGTAGCATTTCTGATATTATATGTGGATGACATATTACTGATTGGAAATGATATAGAATTTCTGGATAGCATAAAGGGATACTTGAATAAGAGTTTTTCAATGAAAGACCTCGGTGAAGCTGCTTACATATTAGGCATAAAGATCTATAGAGATAGATCAAGACGCTTAATTGGACTTTCACAAAGCACATACCTTGACAAAATTTTGAAGAAGTTCAAAATGGATCAAGCAAAGAAAGGGTTCTTGCCTGTGTTACAAGGTGTGAAGTTGAGTCAGACTCAATGCCCGACCACTGCAGAAGATAGAGAGAAAATGAAAGATGTTCCCTATGCTTCGGCCATAGGCTCTATCATGAATGCAATGCTGTGTACCAGACCTGATGTGTGCCATGCAATAAGTTTAGCAGGGAGGTACCAAAGTAATCCACTAGTGGATCACTACACAGCGGTCAAGAACATCCTGAAGTACCTGAGAAGGACTAAGGATATGTTTCTCGTATATGGAGGTGACAAAGAGCTCACCGTAAAAGGTTATGTTAATGCAAGCTTTGACACTGATCCGGACGATTCTAAATCGCAAACCGGATACGTGTTTACATTAAACGGTGGAGCTGTCAGTTGGTGCAGTTCTAAACAAAGAGTCGTAGCAGGATCTACATGTGAAGCGGAGTACATAGCTGCTTCGGAAGCAGCAAACGAAGGAGTCTGGATGAAGGAGTTCATATCAGATATAGGTGTCATACCTAGTGCATCGGGTCCAATGAAAATCTTTTGTGACAATACTGGTGCAATTGCCTTGGCAAAGGAATCCAGATTTCACAAGAGGACCAAACACATCAAGAGACGCTTCAATTCCATCCGGGATCTAGTCCAGGTGGGAGACATAGAGATTTGCAAGATACATACGGATCTGAATGTTGCAGACCCGTTGACTAAGCCTCTTCCACGAGCAAAACATGATCAGCACCAAGACTCCATGGGTGTAAGGATCATTACTGTGTAATCTAGATTATTGACTCTAGTGCAAGTGGGAGAATGAAGGAAATATGCCCTAGAGTCAATAATAAAGTTATTGTTTATTTCCTTATATCATGATAAATGTTTATTATTCATGCTAGAATTGTATTAACCGGAAACATAATACATGTGTGAATACATAGACAAACTTAGTGTCACTAGTAAGCCTATACTTAACTAGCTTGTTAATCAAAGATGGTTATGTTTCCTAACCATGAACAAGGTGTTGTTATTTGATTAACGAGGTCACATCATTACTTGAATGATCTGATTGACATGACCCATTTCATTAGCTTAGCACCCGATCGTTTAGTATGTTGCTATTGCTCTTCATGACTTATACATGTTCCTATGACTATGAGATTATGCAACTCCCGTTTACTGGAGGAACACTTTGGGTGCTACCAAACATCACAACGTAACTGGGTGATTATAAAGGAGTACTACAGGTGTCTCCAAAGGTAGATGTTGGGTTGGCGTATTTCGAGATTAGGAGTTGTCACTCCGATTGTCGGAGAGGTATCTTTGGGCCCTCTCGGTAATGCACATCACATAAGCCTTGCAAGCACTGAAACTAATATGTTAGTTGTGAGATGATGTATTATGGAACGAGTAAAGAGACTTGCCGGTAACGAGATTGAACTAGGTATTGGATACCGACGATCGAATCTCGGGCAAGTAACATACCAATGACAAAAGGAACAACGTATGTTGTTATGCGGTCTGACCGATAAAGATCTTCGTAGAATATGTAGGAGCCAATATGGGCATCCAGGTCCCGCTATTGGTTATTGACCGGAGACGTGTCTCGGTCATGTCTACATTGTTCTCGAACCGTAGGGTCCGCACGCTTAACGTTACGATGACAGTTATTATGAGTTTATGCATTTTGATGTACCGAAGTTAGTTCGGAGTCCCGGATGTGATCACAGACATGACGAGGAGTCTCAAAATGGTCTAGACATAAAGATTGATATATTGGATGACTATATTCGGACACCGGAAGTGTTCCGGATGATTTCGGAGAAAACCGGAGAGCCGGAGGGGTTACCGGAACCCCCCGGGGAAGTAATGGGCCTTATTGGGCCTGAGGGGAGAGAGAGGGCAGCAGTCCAAGAGGTGGCGCCCCCCCCCCCCCTCAAGGGAGTCCGAATTGGACTAGGAGGGGAGGGCGCCCCCCCCTTTCCCTCTCCCTCTCTTTCCTTCCCCCCAAGTCTCCTAGTTGGACTAGGAAAGGGGAGTCCTACTCCCACTAGGAGGAGGACTCCCCCTCCCTTGGCGCGCCCCATAGGCCGGCCGGCCTCCCCCTTGCTCCTTTATATACGGGGGCAGGGGGCACCTCTAGACACACAAGTTGATCGTTCCTTAGCCGTGTGCGGTGCCCCCTGCCACCATATTCCACCTCGATCATATCGTTGTAGTGCTTAGGCGAAGCCCTGCGTCGGTAGAACATCAAGATCGTCACCACGCCGTCGTGCTGACGGAACTCCTCCCCGAAGCTGTGCTAGATCGGAGCCCGGGGATCGTCATCGAGCTGTACGTGTGCTAAGAACTCGGAGGTGCCGGAGTAACGGTGCTTGGATCGGTCGGATCGGGAAGAAGACGTACGACTACTTCCTCTACGTTGTGTCAACGCTTCCGTTGCGATCTACAAGGGTACGTATATCATACTCTCCTCTCGTTGTTGTGCATCACCATGATCTTGCGTGTGAGTAGGAATTTTTTTGAAATTACTACGTTCCCCAACATATCACTGGCAACAAAGATAACCCCAGGGGGTCCAGGAGAGTCCCTCCACTCGACAACTCGCACCAACCAGACAAGGTCCGACTCTGAATTGCCGAGTGTTCTCTTGATTTATCATGTGACTGCTTGTTGTCAACTGATTGATTTTTGCTTTGCTTGTTATCTTTCAGGCCCTTATTGAGATGTACTCGATGCCCAACGGGGAGCAGGAATAGGATCCAGAAGGGGAGGCGAGTGGAGGTGAGAGCGGCGAGTGGCACTCCGATGAAGAGGAGGACGAGGAGAGTGACGACCCGAGTGACGAATAAGAGGTCGACTCACCTCCCCGCAGGGAAAGGCGATCCAAGAACACTCACGACTCGGCAAGCATCCCCGACAAAGTGACCGCGCCGACTGGACAGTCATGAAAGCGCCCTCGGACGTCTTCTCCAGCGCCGACTGAGAAGGTGCCGAAGCAACCAAAAGCTACGTCGTCAAAACCGCCGAAGGCCTTGCCCAAGATCAATGTGGTCGTTCCTACTATTTCCAGGTAATAGTTGGATCTGATTTTTTGGTTTAGTATGAATGGAGTCTTGGTCGACCCACCGTGATAGACATGACCGACTGAATGTTGAAATTTGTAGTGCTGCTACCTCCGGGACTTCCACCCGCAAGTATGAAAATGAAGAAATGGAAGATGAAGTCACCTCGAACCCGGGTATAACTCTCGTAATTCTATCTTCAGTCACTCGGCTGTTTCATTAGTCGATTGAATTCTGGCGATTGATATGGGGTCGACTGAATCTCTGTGATTGATCTTTTTGCAGGTCCTCCCAACGTCATTGAACTTCCAGATGGCGACGAGGACGTCCCGCTGAGGCCCAGGAGGAACAAGAAGGCATCAGCTGGCAAGACGTCCCAATCGGTGCGGGCGGCAGAGCCAGCGATTCAACAGCCTAAAGATGTGGCTCGAGCTTGTGTTACTTTCGCAAATGCAGTATCAAGTGAATGCCCCACATCGCCAACTGCACCAGTGTTGGTTTCGACCATCTAGCTTGATGCCTCGGAACGTCAAGCTGCCGCGACTGAGCTGCCAACTCCCTTCTTCACCCGCCATCGCATCCCAGAAGACCGGGCAGGCGCCGCTGCAGAAGCCATTTTCCAAGCCGGCATAATGATGGAGCGGGTGAAGGTGGTGCATGGAAACAGTCAGGCTGCTTATGACTCCAGCGCGGCCCTTCGATCCAATGTCCAGGTAAGCTGGCTTCCGACTAAACCCTAAACTTGTTGCTTGTTCTGTTAGGATATGCTACCCGAAAACTTTCCTTTGTGCATCTTCTTGTCATTCTGCACTTCACATCTGCACACCCACTGGGTGTTTGAATTTCTGTTGAGTAACTTTCTCAATTGAGTCGACTAGGTTGTGTCGACTGTAGTTCTGAGTTAGTGGGGGCACGCGTAGTGCACCCACTGGGTGTAGTCCCCGAGGCCACCGTCGAATGTGTGATTCGGCAGGGGTCTTTTAAAGAATGTCTTTATTGTTCCGCTCTTCCACTCGGTCTGGGTGGACCATGTCGAGTGGAATCTGAATCAGTCGGGGCACGATAAGTGCACCCACTGGGTGTAGTCCCCGAGACCACAGTCGACTGCGGGCAGTCGGTTGGGGTCTGAGAATAGCTCTTCTTTTCTTTCTTTTTTCTTTCCACTCGGTCTGGGCAGACCATGTCGAGTGGAATCTGAATCAGTGGGGGCACGATTAGTGCACCCACTGGCTGTAGTCCCCAAGACTACTGCAGAATGTTCGATTCTGTAGTAGTCATAGAGTCTTACTCACTCAGAGGCGAATGATCTTTGGTCTTGTCCATTGATATATCTTTTACTGATTTGCAGAAATCCTGTTAGCTTATCTCCAAGTTCGCTGAATTCGAAGAAAAGCAGAGACAACTCAACCTTGACTTGGAGCTGGCTAATCAAAACTTAAAGAAGGCTAAAGACGCAGTAGCTGGTATGGAAGGTAATGACATGTCAACTGTTTATCTTAATCATCCCTCAAGTTATCTCTTCGTTCTTCTGTCTAACCCAAGTGTATTCCTTGTAGAGAAAATGAGGCAGGTTCTGGTGAAGAAGGACCTCGATCTTGCAGCTGCGCAAAAGGAGGCTCAGGAGAAGACTGTACTAGCTGACAAGAAACTGCCTTCGGTCGGTGCACTACAGGAGGAAATCACCAAGGTGAAGACGTCTCTTATCGAGTCCAATCGAGAGGCAACTCGTCTGAAGAAATATAAGGGGACTCTGAATGAGCAGCTGGAAAGCATGTCTCGTAGGAGAAACGACCTGGAAGCTTATCTGAAAGCACTCGCCAAGAAGCTCTTCCTTATGCTCAAAGGTACTTTTCTTTATCCGACTGATTTACTGTTTGCAAGTCACTATGAACCGGTCGACTCGTTAATTCTTTGAATCTGCAGAATTTGCCAAAACTTTGAAGAAGAGACTGGACGGATCGAGACGGGCTTGGACCCCATCCTTTCTCCTGTCGGTGATGAGGCTGCCATGAACGTGCTCCGACTGGAATCCCGAGTTGCCAGCATTACAAGCTATCTCGCTCACCTGAAGGTGGCGGTGTCGCGCATCGATACGGAGCTTTGGCCAAGGGCAGCGCTTCAAAATGACCTCGAGTCTCTGATGACTCGACTCAATGAGGTTCCTGGTCAAGTGCAAGAATGGAAGAAGTCGTCTGCCCGTTGCGGTGCTGACGTGGCTCTGTCGCTGGTTCGGGTCCACTGCAAAGAAGCCCGAGAAGAGAAGCTGGCGGCGATCAAAGTTACCAACACAAAAAGGCATGACTTCCAATCCTTCATGGAAACCTTCATTGCTGCTGGCACTCGGATTGCTGACGGAATCGACCTGGACGAGTTCATCGAGCCTGCAAGCCCTCCTCTTGCGGAGTGAACAATCTTTAAACTTCACCTTAAATTTGCCTCGGAATGCCGAGTGGTTTTGTAACCGTTAAACTCCTTCGGGCCTGATGCCCGAGTACTTTTATCTATGTTCTGGAACTTTAGGATTTATCTAAGCTTGGTTTATCTTCTGAATGTGCTTGTGTTTGCCTTCGAGTGGAACTTGTTCTTCACTCGGAATAGGCTTTGTACTTGAGATGCAGTTCTAAGGAGGAGGTCCCAATCGACCTGCACCTCATCGTCCTTGCAGATGAGGATGGAGCGCACATTGTATTTGCGGCGCGGCTCCGAAGAGAAGGTTGCAGTCGACCTACACCTTGTCGTCCTTGCGGATGAGGATGGAGCGCACATTGTATTTGTAGCACAGCTCCGAAGAGAAGGTTGCAGTCGACCTACACCTCGTCGTCCTTGCGGATGAGGATGGAGTGCACATTGTATTTGTGGCGCAGCTCTGAAGAGAAGGTTGCAGTCGACCTGCACCTCGTCGTCCTTGCGGATAGAGATGTGTTTCAAACTTAGGCGAGTACTGGACTGTAGCTAAGCCCCCGAGTGTGAGGGTTGCTCATCACTCGGTCGGATTTTTAAACTTAGGTGAGTACTAGACTGCAGCTAAGCCTCCGAGTGAGACGGTTGCTCACCACTCGGTAGGATTTTTTAAACTTAGGCGAGTACTGGACTGCAGCTAAGCCTCTGAGTGAGAGGGTTTCTCACCACTCGGTAGGATTTTTCACACTTAGGCGAGTACTGGACTGCTGCTAAGCCCCCGAGTGTGAGGGTTGCTCACCACTTGGTAGGATTTTCTAAACTTAGGCGAGTACTTGACTGCAGCTAAGCCTCCGAGTGAGAGTGTTGCTCACCACTCGGTAGGATTTTTTAAACTTAGGCGAGTACTAGACTGCAGCTAAGCCCCCAAGTGAGAGGCTTGCTCACCACTCGGTAGGATTTTCTAAACTTAGGTGAGTACTTGACTGCAGCTAAGGCTCCGAGTGAGAGGGTTGCTCACCACTCGGTAGGATTTTTTACACTTAGGCGAGTACTGGACTGCAGCTAAGCCCCCGAGTGTGAGGGTTGCTCACCACTCGGTAGGATTTTCTAAACTTAGGTGAGTACTTCACTGCAGCTAAGCCTCCGAGTGAGAGGGTTGCTCACCACTCGGTAGGATTTTTAAACTTAGGTGAGTACCGGACTGCAGCTAAGCCTCCGAGTGAGAGGGTTTCTCACCACTCGGTAGGATTTTTCACACTTAGGCGAGTACTAGACTGCAGCTAAGCCCCCGAGTGTGAGGGTTTCTCACCACTCGGTAGGATTTTCTAAACTTAGGCGAGTACTTGACTGCAACTAAGCCTCCGAGTGAGAGGGTTGCTCACCACTCGGTAGGATTTTTTAAACTTAGGCGAGTACTTGACTACAGCTAAGCCTCCGAGTGAGAGGGTTGCTCACCACTCGGTAGGATTTTTTCAACTTAGGGGAGTACTTGACTGCAGCTAAGCCTCCGAGTGAGAGGGTTGCTCACCACTCGGTAGGATTTTTTAAACTTAGGTGAGTACTGGACTGCAGCTAAGCCCCTGAGTGAGAGGCTTGCTCACCACTCGGTAGGATTTTCTAAACTTAGGTGAGTACTTGACTGCAGCTAAGGCTCCGAGTGAGAGGGTTGCTCACCACTCGGTAGGATTTGTTAAACTTAGGCGAGTACTGGACTGCAGCTAAGCCTCCGAGTGAGAGGGTTGCTCACCACTCGGTAGGATTTCTTAAACTTAGGCGAGTACTGCACTACAGCTAAGCCTACGAGTGAGAGGGTTGCTCACCACTCGGTAGGATTTTTTAAACTTAGGCGAGTACTAGACTGCAGCTAAGCCCCCAAGTGAGAGGCTTGCTCACCACTCAGTAGGATTTTGTCAAACTTAGGCGAACCGGATTCGCAGCTAAGCCCCCGAGTGGGAGCGTTGCTCACCACTCGGTGGGATTTTTTCAAACTCAGGCGAAACGGATTCGCAGCTAAGCCACCCACTAGGGGGTTTAGAGCACAAAAGGAAACAACAATCATTTATGAGACTGTAAAAACTGTGTCTTTGATAATCGAACTAGAAGGTATCTCTTATTACATCTCAACAGTCTAAATGCTTAAGTGTAAAAGGGGCGGAGCAGCTCCGCATTACAAGTGCGTGGCTCGTCTTTCTTGTGCTTGACATTGTACAAGTGGTACGCTCCATTGTGGAGAACTCTTGTGATGATGAAGGGGCCTTCCCAAGAAGGAGCGAGCTTGTGTGGTTTCTGCTGATCCACTCGGAGAACCAAGTCTCCCTCTTGAAATGCTCGACCCTTCACATTTCTGGCGTGGAATCGACGTAGGTCTTGCTGATAAATGGTCGACCGGATCAGGGCCATCTCTCTTTCTTCTTCCAAGAGATCGACTGCGTCTTGCCGAGCCTGTTCTGCTTCATCTTCTGAGAAAAGCTCGACTCAGGGCGCATTGTGAAGCAAGTCACTCGGAAGTACAGCTTCAGCTCCATAGACCAAGAAGAATGGAGTTCGGCCAGTCGACCGATTAGGAGTTGTCCTCAATCCCCAAAGTACTGATGGAAGTTCATCGACCCATGCACCGGCTGCATGCTTGAGATCAGCATCAAACGAGGTTTCAGTCCTTTGAGAATCAATCCATTTGCTCTTTCAGCTTGTCCATTCGACTGGGGATGGGCGACTGAAGCATAATCGACTCGAGTGCCTTGGGAAGCACAGAAAGCTCGGAACTCATCAGAATCGAAGTTCGACCCATTGTCAGTGATGATGCTATGCGGAACACCATATCTAAACGTTAACTCTTTGATGAAGCTAACAGCAGTACTAGCTTCAAGACTTTTGATAGGCTTGGCTTCAATCCATTTGGTGAACTTGTCGACTGCCACGAGCACATGAGTGAAGCCGCTCCTACCAGTCCTCAGAGGCCCAACCATATCCAACCACCAAACAGCAAAGGGCCAGACGAGCGGAATGGTCTTCAGGGCTGATGCAGGCTTGTGAGACATGTTGGAGTAAAACTGGCAC
This sequence comes from Triticum monococcum, assembly GCA_034509565.1. Lineage (NCBI taxonomy): Eukaryota > Viridiplantae > Streptophyta > Magnoliopsida > Poales > Poaceae > Triticum > Triticum monococcum. Next base: position 143,858,711 of record CM067846.1, on the reverse strand, counting down.
CCTTCACATTTGTCGACTATTTCTTTCACCGTCCCATTTGCTCACGACCAATAAAACCTTGCTCGGTATGCTTTGGCCACAATGGTTCAAGAGGACGCATGATGACCACAGGTCCCCGAGTGGAAGTCGTTGAGAATCACTCAACCTTCTTCTGGTGTTATGCATTTCTGGCTGACTCGAGTGACGCTTTCTCTGAACAGCTGTCCTCTTATCACAGTAAAGGCTTTGGATAGACGGATGATCTGTCAAGCCTCTTCTTCATCCTCTAGGAGTTCCTTCCTAAGAATGTACGCGATGTATGGCACTGTCCGGTCGGGAGTGATGACCAAAACCTCCATGATCAAGTCGACCATGGTTGGGACTTCGACCTCAGTCAGATCAGTGGCACTCTTTGGTTGTGGGGGCTCTTTAGTGAAAGGATCTTCCTGAACTGAAGGTGTATGAATATGTTCCAAAAACACATTGCTAGGAATGGCTTCCCTCCTGGAACCTATCTTTGCCAAATCATCAGCTGCTTGATTTTTCAGTCGGGGTATGTGATGGAGCTCTAAACCCTCAAACTTCTTCTCTAACTTTCTCACTGCATTACAATAGCCTGTCATAGTCGGGCTTCTGACGTCCCACTCCTTCATTACTTGATTAACCACCAAATCTGAGTCGCCATAGACCATGAGGCAACGAACGCCGAGTGAAATGCCATATGCAACCCGTACAAAAGTGCCTCATATTCAGCTTCATTATTGGAGGAATCAAAATGAATCTGGAGAACATAGTTGAGTTTGTCTCCTCGGGGGGATACCAATACCACCCTAGCACCAGAACCATTCAGCATCTTAGATCCATCGAAGAACATGGTCCAATGTTCCGGGTGAATCTGAGTCGGTAGTTGTTGTTCGACCCATTCGCCGAGGAAATCAGCTATTGCCTGGGACTTGATAGCTTTATTTTCCTGAAACTTGATATCCAAGGGAAGGAGTTCAATCGCCCACTTTGCCACTCGACTGGTTGCATCTCTGTTGTTCAGAATTTCTGACAATGGTGCGTCGCTGATGACTGTAATGGAGTGATCAGAGAAATAATGTGCAACCTTCTTCGTGATCATGTAAATTCCATAGACAAGCTTCTGATAATGTGGATATCTCTGCTTGGATGGAGTCAGGACTTCAGAAATATAGTATACTGGGCGCTGAACTTTATATGATTTTCCTTCTTCTTCCCGCTCGACTGTGAGTACCGTACTAACGACTTGTCCAGTGGCTGCAATATAAAGCAGTAAAGGCTCTTTGTTGATTGGGGCAGCGAGCACCGGCTGGGTGGAAAGCAGGGCTTTGAGCTCTGCAAACGCTGCGTCAGCTTCAGGAGTCCACTCGAACTTGTTAGACTTCTTCATCAGTCGGTAAAGAGGCAATGCCTTTTCACCGAGGCGAGAGATGAATCGACTCAAGCCAGCCAAACAACCAGTAAGCTTCGGAACATCATGCACATGCACAGGGCGCTTCATCCGAAGTATGGCACCAACTTTCTCTGGGTTCGCGTCGATCCCTCGTTCAGAAACAAGAAAACTGAGTAACTTTCTGCCAGGAACTCTGAATGTGCATTTTCACGGATTAAGCTTGATATCATACCTTCTCAGGTTGGCAAAGGTTTTAGCAAGTTCAGTCAGCAGGTCAGAACCTTTGCGTGACTTGACCACAATTTCATCCATATACGCTTCCACATTCCGACTGATTTGTTTGAGCAGGCACTTCTGAATCATCCTCATGAATGTGGCACCAGCGTTCTTTAGACCGAATGGCATAGTGACATAGCAAAAACACCCGAATGGAGTGATGAAAGCTGTTTTAATCTCATCGGGACCATACAAAAGGATCTGATGATACCCAGAATAGGCGTCTATAAAAGACAAATGCTCACACACCGCAGTCGAGTCGAAAATCTGATCGATATGGGGGAGAGGGAAATGATCTTCCAGGCAGGACCGATTGATATGCTTGAAGTCAATGCACATGCAAAGTGAGTCGTCCTTCTTGGGGACCATGACAACATTGGCAAGCCATTCGGAGTGGTAAATCTCCCAGATGAACTCAGCTGCCAGGAGCCGAGCCACTTGCTCACCAATTGCTTTTCTCTTCTATACGGCAGACCGTCGAAGATGTTCCTTGACTGGTTTTACTTTTGGGTCGACTCGCAAATGGTGCTCAGCCAGTCCCCTGGGTACACCCGGCTGTTGGGGAACATAGTAATTTCAAAAAAAATCCTACGCACACGCAAGATCATGGTGATGCATAGCAACGAGAGGGGAGAGTGTGTCCACGTACCCTCGTAGACCGAAAGCGAAGCATTAGCACAACACGGTTGATGTAGTCGTACGTCTTCACGATCTGACCGATCAAGTACCGAACGCACGGCACCTCCGAGTTCTGCACATGTTCAACTCGATGACGTCCCTCAAACTCCGATCCAGTCGAGTGTTGAGGGAGAGTTTCGTCAGCACGACGGCGTGGTGACGATGATGATGTTCTACCGACGCAGGGCTTCGCCTAAGCACCGCTACGATATGACTGAGGTGGATTATGGTGGAGGGGGGCACCGCACACGGCTAAAAGATCCAAGAGATCAATTGTTGTATCTATGGGGTGCCCCCCTCCTGTGTATATAGAGGGGAGGGGAGGGCCGGCCAGAAGGAGGAGGCGCGCCCAAGGGGGAGTCCTACTCCCACCGGGAGTAGGACTCCTCCTTTTCCTATTTGGACAGGGAGAGGGAAGGAAGAGGAAGGAGGGAGGAAGGAAAAGGGGGGGAGGCCCCCCTCCCAATTCGGATTGGGCTTGGGGGCACGCCCTCTCCCTTGCTCCTTTCCCCTCGTTTCCACTAAAGCCCATTAAGGCCCATATACCTCCCGGGGGGTTCCGATAACCTCCCGATGCTCCGGTATTATCCTGATCTCACCCGGAACCATTCCGGTGTCCAAATATAGTCGTCCAATATATTGATCTTTATGCCTCGACCATTTCGAGACTCCTCGTCATGTTCGTGATCACATCCGGGACTCCGAACTACCTTCGGTACATAAAAACATATAAACTCATAATATAACCGACATCGAACTTTAAGCGTGCGGACCCTACGGGTTCGAGAATTATGTAGACATGACCGAGACACATCTCCGGTCAATAACCAATAGCGGAACCTGGATGCTCATATTGGTTCCTACATATTCTACAAAGATCTTTATCGGTTAAACCGCATAACAACATACGTTGTTCCCTTTGTCATCAGTATGTTACTTGCCCGAGATTCGATCGTCGGTATCTCAATACCTAGTTCAATCTCGTTACCGGCAAGTCTATTTACTCGTTCCGTAACACATCATCCCGCAACTAACTCATTAGTTGCAATGCTTGCAAGGCTTAAGTCATGTGCATTACCGAGTGGGCCCAGAGATACCTCTGTGACAATCGGAGTGACAAATCCTAATCTCGAAATACGCCAACCCAACAAGTACCTTCAGAGACACCTGTAGAGAACCTTTATAATCACCCAGTTATGTTGTGACGTTTGGTAGCACACAAAGTGTTCCTCCGGTAAACGGGAGTTGCATAATCTCATAGTCATAGGAACATGTATAAGTCATGAAGAAAGAAATAGCAACAAACTAAACGATCAAGTGATAAGCTAACGGAACGGGTCAAGTCAATCACATCATTCTCCTAATGATTTGATCCTGTTAATCAAATGACAACTCTTTGTCTATGGCCAGGAAACATAACCATCTTTGATTAACGAGCTAGTCAAGTAGAGGCATACTAGTGAAACTATGTTTGTTTATGTATTCACACATGCATCATGTTTTCGGTTAATACAATTCTAGCATGAATAATAAATATTTATCATGATAGAAGGAAATAAATAATAACTTTATTATTTCCTCTAGGGTATATTTTCTTCAGTCTCCCACTTGCACTAGAGTCAGTAATCTAGATTACACAGTAATGATTCTAACACCCATGGAGCCTTGGTGTTGATCATGTTTTGCTCGTGGAAGAGGCTTAGTCAATGGATCTGCAACATTCAAATCCGTATGTATCTTGCAAATCTCTATGTATCCCACCTGGACTTGATCCCGGATGGAGTTGAAGCGTCTCTTGATGTGCTTGGTTCTCTTGTGAAATCTGGATTCCTTTGCCAAAGCAATTGCACCAGTATTGTCACAAAAGATTTTCATTGGACCCGATGCACTAGGTATGACACCTAGATCGGATATAAACTCCTTCATCCAGACTCCTCCATTTGCTGCTTCTAAAGTAGCTATGTACCCCACTTCACATGTAGATCCCCCTACGACGCTTTGTTTGGAACTGCACCAATTGACAGCCCCACCATTTAATAAAAACACGTATCCGGTTTGCGATTTAGAATCGTCCAGATCAATGTCAAAGCTTGCATCGACGTAACAATTTACGACGAGTTCTTTGTCACCTCCATAAATGAGAAACATATCCTTTGTCCTTTTCAGGTATTGCAGGATGTTCTTGACCGTTGTCTAGTGATCCACTCCTGGATTACTTTGGTACCTCCCTGCTAAACCAATAGCAAGGCACACATCAGGTCTAGTACACAACATTGCATACATGATAAAGCCTATGGCTGAAGCATAGGGAACATCTTTCATTTTCTCTCTATCTTCTGATGTGGTCGGGCATTGAGTCTTACTCAACTTCACACCTTGTAACACAGGCAAGAACCCTTTCTTTGCTTGATCCATTTTGAACTTCTTCAAAACTCTGTCAAGGTATGTGCTTTGTGAAAGTCCAATTAAGCGTCTCGATCTATCTCTATAGATCTTGATGCCCAATATATAAGCAGCTTCATCGAGGTCCTTCATTGAAAAACTCATACTCAAATATCCTATTATGCTATCCAGAAATTATATATCATTTCCAATCAACAATATGTCATCCACATATAATATCAGAAATGCTATAGAGCTCCCACTCACTTTCTTGTAAATACAGGCTTCTCCAAAAGTCTGTATAAAACCATAATCTTTGATCACACTATCGAAATGTTTATTCCAACTCCGAGAGGCTTGCACTCGTAGGTTAACCAGAGTGAGTGGGAGCTTGCACACTTTGTTAGCTCCCTTTGGATCCAAAAAACCTTCCGGTTGCATCATATACAACTCTTCTTCCAGAAATCCATTCAGGAATGCAGTTTTGACATCCATTTGCCAAATTTCATAATCATAAAATGCAACAATTGCTAACACGATTCGGACAGACTTAAGCATCGCTACGGGTGAGAAAGTCTCGTCGTAGTCAATCCCTTGAACTTGTCGAAAACCTTTTGCAACAAGTCGAGCTTTATAGACAGTAACATTATCGTCAGTGTCAGTCTTCTTGAAGATCCATTTGTTTTCAATGGCTTGCCAATCAACGGGCAAGTCAACCAAAGTCCATACTTTGTTCTCATACATGGATCCCATCTTGGATTTCATGGCCTCAAGCCATTTTGCGGAATCTGGGCTCACCATCGCTTCTTCATAGTTCGTAGGTTCGTCATGGTCTAGTAACATAACCTCCAGAACAGGATTACCGTACCACTCTGGTGCGGATCTCACTCTGGTTAACCTACGAGGTTCAGTAACAACTTGATCTGAAGTTTCATGATCATCATCATTAACTTCCTCTCTAATTGGTGTAGGTGTCACCGGAACCGGTTTCTGTGATGAACTAATTTCCAATAAGGGAGAAGGTACAGTTACCTCACCAAGTTGTACTTTCCTCCCACTCACTTCTTTCAAGAGAAACTCCTTCTCTAGAAAGATTCCAAATTTAGCAACAAAAGTCTTGCCTTCGGATATGTGATAGAAGGTGTACCCAATAGTCTCTTTTGGGTATCCTATGAAGACACATTTCTCCAATTTGGTTTCGAGCTTATCAAGTTGAAGCTTTTTCACATAAGCATCGCAGCCCCAAACTTTAAGAAACGACAACTTTGGTTTCTTGCCAAACCATAGTTCATAAGGCGTCGTCTCAACGGATTTTGATGGTGCCCTATTTAACGTGAATGCAGCTGTCTCTAGAGCATAACCCCAAAATGATAGCGGTAAATCAGTAAGAGACATCATAGATCGCACCATATCTAGTAAAGTACGATTACGATGTTCGGACACACCATTACACTGTGGTGTTTCGGATGGCATGAGTTGCGAAACTATTCCGCATTGTTTCAAATGAAGACCAAACTCGTAACTCAAATATTCTCCTCCATGATCAGATCGTAGAAACTTTATTTTCTTGTTACGATGATTTTCAACTTCACTCTGAAATTCTTTGAACTTTTCAAATGTTTCAGACTTATGTTTCATTAAGTAGATATACCCATATCTACTTAAATCATCTGTGAAGGTGAGAAAATAACGATACCCGCCGCGACCTTCAATATTCATCAGACCACACACATCTGTATGTATGATTTCCAACAAATCTGTTGCTCGCTCCATAGTTCTGGAGAACGGTGTTTTAGTCATCTTGCCCATGAGGCATGGTTCGCAAGTACCAAGTGATTCATAATCAGGTGGTTCCAAAAGTCCATCAGTATGGAGTTTCTTCATGCGCTTTATACCGATATGACCTAAATGGCAGTGCCACAAATAAGTTGCACTATCATTATCAACTCTGCATCTTTTGGCTTCAATATTATGAATATGTGTATCACTACTATCGAGATTCAATAAGAATAGACCACTCTTCAAGGGTACATGACCATAAAAGATATTACTCATATAAATAGAACAACCATTATTCTCTTATTTAAATGAATAACCATCTCACATCAAACAAGATCCAGATATAATGTTCATGCTCAACGCTGGCACAAAATAACAATTATTCAGGTCTAAAACTAATCCCGAAGGTAGATGTAGAGGTAGCGTGCCGACTGCGATCACATCGACTTTGGAACCATTTCCCACGCGCATCGTCACCTCGTCCTTAGCCAATCTTTGCTTAATCCATAGTCCCTGTTTCGAGTTGCAAATATTAGCAACAGAACCAGTATCGAATACCCAGGTGCTACTGCGAGCATTAGTAAGGTACACATCAATAACATGTATATCACATATACCTTTGTTCACCTTGCCATCCTTCTTATCCGCCAAATACTTGGGGCAGTTCCGCTTCCAGTGACCAGTCTGTTTGTAGTAGAAGCACTCAGTTTCAGGCTTAGGTCTAGACTTCGGTTTCTTCTCTTGAACAGCAACTTGTTTGCCGTTCTTCTTGAAGTTCCCCTTCTTCCCTTTACCCTTTTTCTTGAAACTAGTGGTCTTGTTGACCATCAACACTTGATGCTCCTTTTTGATTTCTACCTCCGCAGCCTTTAGCATCGCGAAGAGCTCGCGAATTGTCTTATTCATCCCTTGCATATTATAGTTCATCACGAAGCTTTTGTAGCTTGGTGGCAGTGATTGGAGAACTTTGTCAATGACACTATCAACAGGAAGATTAACCCCTAGTTGAGTCAAGTGATTATGATACCTAGACATTTTGAGTATATGTTCACTGATAGAACTATTCTCCTCCATCTTGCAGCTATAGAACTTATTGGAGACTTCATATCTCTCAATCCGGGCATTTGCTTGAAATATTAACTTCAACTCCTGGAACATCTCATATGCTCCATGACGTTCAAAACATCGTTGAAGTCCCGTTTCTAAGCCGTAAAGCGTGGCACACTAAACTATCGAGTAGTCATCAGCTTTACTCTGCCAAACGTTCTTAATGTTGTCAGCAGCATCTGCAGCAGGCCTGGCACCCAGCGGTGCTTACAGGACGTAATTCTTCTGTGCAGCAATGAGGATAATCCTCAAGTTACGGACTGAGTCTGTGTAATTGCTACCATCATCTTTCAACTTTGCTTTCTCAAGGAACACATTAAAATTCAACGGAACAACAGCACGAGCCATCTATCTACAATCAACATAGACAAGCAAGAAACTATCAGGTACTAAGTTCATGATAAATTTAAGTTCAATTAATCATATTACTTAAGAACTCCCACTTAGATAGACATCCCTCTAATCTTCTAAGTGATCATGTGATCCATATCAACTAAACCATGTCCGATCATCACGTGAGATGGAGTAGTTTCAATGGTGAACATCACTATGTTGATCATATCTACTATATGATTCACGCTCGACCTTTCGGTCTCCGTGTTCCGAGGCCATATCTGTTATATGCTAGGCTCGTCAAGTTTAACCTGAGTATTCCGTGTGTGCAACTGTTTTGCACCTGTTGTATTTGAACGTAGAGCCTATCACACCCGATCATCACGTGGTGTCTCAGCACGAAGAAATTTTGCAATGGTGCATACTCAGGGAGAACACTTATACCTTGATAATTTAGTGAGAGATCATCTTATAAAGCTACCGCCAAACTAAGCAAAATAAGATGTATAAAAGATAAACATCACATGCAATCATAATATGTGACATGATATGGCCATCATCATCTTGTGCCTTTGATCTCCATCTCCAAAGCATCGTCATGATCTCCATCGTTACCGGCATGACACCATGATCTCCATCATCTTGATCTATATCAATGTGTCATCACATGGTCGTCTCGCCAACTATTGCTCTTGCAACTATTGCTCTTGCATAGCGATAAAGTAAAGCAATTATTTGGCGCTTGCATCTTATGCAATAGAAAGACAACCATAAGGCTTTTGCCAGTTGCCGATAACTTCAACAAAACATGACCATCTCATACAACAACTTATATCTCATCACGTCTTGACCATATCACATCACAACATGCCCTGCAAAAACAAGTTAGACGTCCTCTACTTTGTTGTTGCAAGTTTTACGTGGCTGCTACAGGCTGAGCAAGAACCGTTCTTACCTACGCATCAAAACCACAATGATAGTTCATCAAGTTAGTGTTGTTTTAACCTTCTCAAGGACCGGGCGTAGCCACACTCGGTTCAACTAAAGTTGGAGAAAGTGACACCCGCCAGCCACCTGTGTGCAAAGTACGTCGGTAGAACTAGTCTCGCGTAAGCGTGCGCGTAATGTCGGTCCGGGCCGCTTCATCCAACAATACCGCTGAACCAAAGTATGACATGCTGGTAAGCAGTATGACTTGTATCGCCCACAACTCACTTGTGTTCTACTCGTGCATATAACATCTACACATAAAACCTGGCTCGGATGCCACTGTTGGGGAACGTAGTAATTTCAAAAAAAATCCTACGCACACGCAAGATCATGGTGATGCATAGCAACGAGAGGGGAGAGTGTGTCCACGTACCCTCATAGACCGAAAGCGGAAGCGTTAGCACAACGTGGTTGATGTAGTCGTACGTCTTCACGATCTGACCGATCAAGTACCGAACGCACGGCACCTCCGAGTTCTGCACATGTTCAACTCGATGACGTCCCTCGAACTCCAATCCAGCCGAGTGTTGAGGGAGAGTTTCGTTAGCACGACGGCGTGGTGATGATGATGATGTTCTACCGACGCAGGGCTTCGCCTAAGCACCGCTACGATATGACTGAGGTGGATTATGGTGGAGGGGGGCACTACACACGGCTAAAAGATCCAAGAGATCAATTGTTGTATCTATGGGGTGCCCCCCTCCTCTGTATATAAAGGAGGGGAGGAGAGGGGCCACCAGGAGGAGGAGGCGCGCCCAAGGGGGGAGTCCTACTCCCACCGGGAGTAGGACTCCTCCTTTTCCTATTTGGAGAGGGAGAGGGAAGGAAGAGGAAGGAGGGAGGAAGGAAGGGGCCCCCCCCTCCCAATTCGGATTGGGCTTGGGGGGGAGAACCCTCTCCCTTGCTCCTTTCCCCTCCTTTCCACTAAAGCCCATTAAGGCCCATATACCTCCCGGGGGGTTCCTATAACCTCCCGGTGCTCCGGTATTATCCTGATCTCACCCGGAACCATTCCGGTGTCCAAATATAGTCGTCCAATATATCAATCTTTACGTCTCGACCATTTTGAGACTCCTCGTCATGTCCGTGATCACATCCGGGACTCCGAACTACCTTCGGTACATCAAAACACAAAAACTCATAATACCGGTCATCACCAAACTTTAAGCGTGCGGACCCTACGGGTTCGAGAACTATGTAGACATGACCGAGACACGTCTCCAGTCAATAACCAATAGTGAAACCTGGATGCTCATATTGGTTCCTACATATTCTATGAAGATCTTTATCGCTCAAACCGCATAACAACATACGTTGTTCCCTTTGTCATCGGTATGTTACTTGCCCGAGATTCGATCATCGGTATCTCAATACCTAGTTCAATCTCGGTACCGGCAAGTCTCTTTACTGTTTCGTAACACATCATCCCGCAACTAACTCATTAGTTGCAATGCTTGCAAGGCTTAAGTGATTTGCATTACCAAGTGGGCCCAGAGATACCTCTTCGACAATCGGAGTGACAAATCCTAATCTCGAAATACGCCAACCCAACAAGTACCTTCGGAGACACCTGTAGAGCACCTTTATAATCACCCAGTTACGTTGTGACGTTCGGTAGCACACAAAGTGTTCCTCCGGTAAACGGGAGTTGCATAATCTCGTAGTCATAGGAACATGTATAAGTCATGAAGAAAGCAATAGCAACAAACTAAACAATCAAGTGCTAAGCTAACGGAATGGGTCAAGTCAATCACATCATTCTCCTAATGGTGTGATCCCGTTAATCAAATGACAACTCTTTGTCTATGGCTAGGAAACATAACCATCTTTGATTAACGAGCTAGTCAAGTCGAGGCATACTAGTGACACTCTGTTTGTCTATGTATTCACACATGTATCATGTTTCCGGTTAATACAATTCTAGCATGAATAATAAACATTTATCATGATATAAGGAAATAAATAATTACTTTATTATTGCCTCTAGGGCATATTTCCTTCACCGGCATGTCAGAGGGTTTCCATGCAAAGATGTCCCAGTTCTCACGGAGGAACTGGATGAGCGCTTCTTCTTATTTGCTGTCGAGTGATGTTGAAATATGAGTAGGAGCAGCATTAGGATCGGTCGGGTGAATATGAATCGGCTTGGTTTCACCAGACGACTGAAATGCAGAATCTGTGGCAGGCTTCTTGGAGCGCAGCAAATCACTCGGATCTACACTTTTCTGGTATTCTTGCATTTCGACTGCTGCCATTTGTGCATCTGCGATTTTTGAGCCCTTCTAGAAGCACTGTTCTGCCTTCTGCCGATTGCCAGTGATAGTGATCACTCCTCTGGGACCAGGCATTTTCAACTTGAGGTACACGTAACAGGGTCGAGCCATGAAACGCGCATAGGCAGGCCTACCCAGAATAGCATGATAAGCACTATGGAAATCCACTACTTCAAAATGTCAAATTTTCCTTGCGGTAATTCTTGGAATCACCGAAAACGACATCAAGGGTGATTTGGCCGAGTGAGTCGGCCTTCTTGCCAGGTATAACGCCATGAGAACTCATGTTACTTTCACTAAGCTTGGACAACGGAATGCACATTCCCTTCAAGGTTTCAGCATAAAGGATGTTCAGGCCGCTACCACCATCCATCAACAGTTTAGTCAGTCGAGTGCCTTCAACAACTGGGTCGACCACTAACACTTGCCTCCCAGGGGTGGATATACATGCTGGATGGTCTGACTGGTCGAATGTGATAGCAGTCTGGGACCACTTCAAATAACTTGGTGTTGCCGGAGCAACCATGTTCACTTCTCTGTTGATAACTTTCAATCGGCTTTTGCTCTCAACATCAGCAAAGATCATCAGAGTGGAGTTGACGTTGGGAAAACCATCATCTTCCTCTTTGCCTCCATCTTTGTCTGATGCTTTTTCTTTCTCATTGTGTTGTTTTTCTCGAAATTGCTCGATCCAGACCCGACATTGTCGAGTGGTATGCTTAGGGTAGATCAGATTGCCTTCTTCATCCTTCTTGGTGTGGATGTAACACGGCAAATCCATCACATCATTTCCGGCTTGATCCTTCACTTTCTTGGGGGTCCAGGGCCCTTTGGGCTTCCCCTTGAACTTTCCTTCGATCGCGACTAAAGCTTCACCAGGAGCAACCGGCTCGGCCTTGCGCTTCTGTTTCCGATTGGAAGCATTCCCACCGGTGTCCTGACCGACTGGTTTGCTCTTACCACTGCGGAGTCGATCCTCTTCTTCTCCGTTAGTGTACCGAGTGGCTATCTCCATCATCTGAGTCAGAGACATATCTCCAGTCCGCCCGAATTTCAGGTTAATCTCTCAATACCTAACGCCTTCCTTGAAGGCGCAAACTGCTTGATGCTCTGATACATTTTCCACTATGTGGTGCAAAGTGGTCCACCTCTGAATGTAATCTCTCAGAATCTCATTCGGTTTTTGGATGCAATGTTGTAACTCTGTTAACCCTCCTGGCCGCTTGTAAGTACCCTCAAAAGTCCTGACAAACACTTGGACAAGTTCTTCCCAACTGAATATACTGCCTGGAGCTAACTGAGTCAACCATGCTCTGGCCGAACCTTCCAACATCAGAGGAAGATGCTTCATGGCCACTTCGTCATTGCCGCCAGCAATCTGCACAGCCACTCAGTAATCATCAAGCCAAGTATCAAGCTTGGACTCACCAGTGAATTTACTGACTCTAGTCACCAACCTGAAGTTGGGAGGAATCACTGCGGCTCTAATGGCCCTGCTGAAACACTCTGGACCTGAAACATGCACTCTGCTGTCAGTCGGGCGATCTCTGTCATGGCCTTCTCTGTGTGCTCTGTTCCTGTCAACCAGACCTTGAACAAGGATAGATCTCGCATCAAAGCCCGGCTCCCTTGGGTCGGCTGGTACTCTTCGCCCGCCGCTGTGGGGGCGTCTATTGTCATGTTGCCAAGGCACATATGACCCGCTCCTCGGAGGAGGCGTGGGCACTCGACGACGGTCATCGTGGCCGAGTCGGTGATCATATTGCTCGTAGTTTCTGTACTGATCTTGCCTGTGCCCACGTCCTTCACGCCACAAGGGCGATCTTGGGTTGTGGGCAGACTGAACTGTATCTGCCATCACAGACCTGCTGTGAATCCTATTCCTCGACTAAGACACTTCTGTGTTTTGTTCCCCGGCTGCCCGGAGCAAGGCCCGGATCTGCATCAGAGCTCTGCCAGCCTCCAACTGGGAAGGCTGAATTGACTCTGCTATGCGGGCCACTGCCATGAGATTCTGAATCGGAGTACGATATACCTGAGGTTGAGGCGGAAAAAGTTGTCGTCGACTAGACTCAGGGATCCGCTGCCAAGCACACTCATCGAGTGCATGCTGTAGGTTCTCCAGTCGAGTGCGCCCAGCCAAGTTGGCCAGGCACGCCTTCTCCAAGGCCCGGGCCTCGGGGGTCTCTCCAACGATGGGAGTGTGGAGTGCATCCATATTGCGGCGGCGAAGATCTTCTCTCTGTTGTGAAGAAAGGAGCTCGGGGAGATACTCCTCATGAACGCGCGACGGATCATCGCCACCATCACCACCATCGTCGCGAGGGAAGCCAGGTGGACTGCGTGGTCCATTGACCATCAAGACTTCAGCCGCGGGATCGCTGCTATCGCACTCGGATGATGTCTCGACGGAGCCAGTCGACAGATCGAACAAGTCGTGGAGAGTTTCGTTGGGCTCGATTGCCGCAACTTGTGGGGTGGCCGACTGATGAGCCACCGCGTGTCTACCCACCGCTGGAGCCATGATCGACCGGAGCGCTTGTGTCGGCGAACAGCGGGGGGCAAGGACACCATATGGGTCGACCAGTACTAGGTCGATGGCTGCCGAAGTAGGACGCCGCGGACGCATGCGCGGAAGTGCATCACCCCGCGGACGGGGAGCACCTCGACATCGAGTGGAGCTTCTTGAAGCCAAGCGGAATCATCGGCAACAAAAACGAGCGCGCCGAGACGGATCTCGCAGCCCTCAGCCAGTCCGCAGGCGAAAACCATGATGATGAGAATCGGAAAAAATCGCAACTCCACCAAAAAGTCGCTAAGACACCTGCCCCACGGTGGGCGCCAACTGTCGTGGATCAAAGACTAACAGTAGAATGGGGGGTAGGTATGAAGAGGCAAGATCCTAGCTATGGCGAAGTTGTACACACGAGTTTTACGAGTTCAGGCCCTTCGCGGAGGAAGTAATAGTCCTACGTCTCGGTGCCCAGAGGCGGTCGACTAGATTATGTATGTGTGTGTTTACAGGGGGTGCGAACCCTTGTGCCAGTGGAGGGGGTGGCTTATATAGAGTGCGCCTAGACCCTAGCCAGCCCACGTTACAAGGGTTAAGGTACATCAAGAGGGGGCGTTGCTGGTAACGCTAGCAATGAAGTGACATAAATGTCTATTAAGTCTATGAAGTAAATGTCCGACCGTTGCTGCGCAGAGTGACTTTAGACCTTCTGTCTGTCGAGTGATAGTTGTCGCGGTCGAGTGACTTCAAGTCTTCCGAGTGGAATGCTTTGAGGTCGAGTGGATTATGCTGTCCCTCGAATGCTTCTGGCTTTAGGGTGATGTCCTAGGGGAGGGTGTCTAGGTCAGGCCTATGACCCTACCCTAGGTACATAGCTTCATCAGTTGGGGCCTCAGGTCTTAGATGTTAGGCTTGGCTGCGAGGTATGTGGCATTAGGTCCGGACTATCAACATCCCTTCATCAACTGGATAGGAGTAGCGATAGATGTTGCCTAGACGGTGGCTTCAGACTTACTGATGTATTTCTTTGTAAAGTCTTTTGTGGGTAATTAATAAACTGGCTGCATGCATCGCCCAGATGCAGAGGCCGGGGGTCTTCCTCCCTTTCTAAAAAAATGAGACGTTTGATTTTGTGCACCAAAAAAACATATCTTGACTTATCCCTCTCTCCCCTTTTCACAAGATTGATCATCTCCAAACAATCTAATTAATTCACAACGGGCAATTGACTCCAACGTGTCACAAGTGCCCCTCCTTCCTTAATCGCGGATAGCGCGACCTCAAGGGCATCATAACAAATGAATAATTGCCGACATGACGTAAATATTATCACTGCAGTATCATCCCGTAATACCATGTCGTTTGTGCTATGCCATTCGATGTAGCTAGAGAACCATCCGTGTTTAGCTTAACCCAGCCGTGCTCTGGTGATGTCCATGGAGTGATGCAAACCTCCGGCATTTGAATTTGACCTCTTCCCAATGCTTCGGGAGGGCCGTTTTGGCTCTAGGTGTATATGCTCTCGAATGAATAGTAAATTCAAAATAAAATTCAAAAATTCTGAATTTTTGGTAGGTGTTCTTGTTAGTGTAACAAAGCATGCTTGACGATTATCATGCGAAACAGAATAAAAGTGCTTTGTCAAAAAAATAAGTGTAATATTTGAAGGTAACATCTGGCGTTTGACTGTTTTTGCATAGGTTAAAATGCCTAAGCTTTCACCATAAAAATTCAAATGTAGAATTTGGGTGTGACAATTGAAGGAAATATGCCCTAGAGGCAATAATAAAGTTGTTGTTTTATATTTCCTTATTCATGATAAAATTTTATTATTCATGCTAAAATTGTATTGATCGGAAACCTAAATACATGTGTGAATACATAAACAAATATTGTGTCCCTAGCAAGCCTCTACTAGACTAGCTCATTGATCAAAGATGGTTAAGGTTTACTAACCATAGACATGTGTTGTCATTTGATAATCGGATCACATCATTAGGAGAATGATGTGATGGATAAGACCCAACCGTTAGCTTAGCATAATGATCGTTCAGTTTTATTGCTATTGCTTTCTTCATGTCAAATACAAATTCCTTCGACTTTGAGATAATGCAACTCCGGGATACCGGAGGAATACCTTGTGTGCTCTCAAACATCACAACGTAACTAGGTGATCATAAAGATGCTCTACAGGTATCTCGAAAGGTGTTTGTTGTGTTGGCATAGATCGAAATTAGGATTTGTCACTCCGAGTATCAGAGAGGTATCTCTGGGCCCTCTCGGTAATACACATCATAAGCTTGCAAGCAAATGACTAAGGAGTTAGTCACGAGGTGATGTATTACGGAATGAGTAAAGAGACTTGCCGGTAACGAGATTGGACTAGGTATATAGATACCGATGATCGTATCTCAGGCAAGTAACATACCGATGGACAAGGGGAATTACGTATGTTGTCATAAGGTTCGACCGATAAAGATCTTCATAGAATATGTATGAGCCAATATGGGCATCCAGGTTCCTTTATTGGTTATTGACCAGAGAGGTGCCTCGGTCATGTCTACATAGTTCTCGAACCCGTAGGGTCCGCACGCTTAACATTCGTTGACGATATAGTGTTATATGAGTTATATAATTTGGTGACCGAATGTTGTTCGGACTCCCGGATGAGATCACGGACATGAAGAGGAGTCTCGAAATGGTCGGGAGGTAAACATTGATATATAGGATGGTGGTACTCGGACACCAGAAGAGTTTCAGAGTGCACCAGGTAGTCATCGGGTCACCGGAAGGGGTTCCGAACACCCCCGATAAGTGTATGGGACTAATGGGCCAAAGGGGGGGGACAGACCACCCCCTGGTGCGCCCCTTCTTTGGACAGACTCTAAGGAAAGGAAAGGGGGAGGGCTAGCCCCTCCCGCCTTTCCCTCTCATAGAAGAAAGGAAAGGGGGGGCACCACCCTCCCCTGCCTTTCCCCCACACCTATATAAGGTAGGGGGAGCGCGGCTTGGGAGGGACTCCAAGTAGGATTCCTCCTACTTGGGCGCCTCCTTTGGCTACTCCTCCCTCCCTCCCACCTATATATACGTGGGAGGGGGATGCCTAGCACATAACAGACAATTGCCTAGCCGTGTGGGGCGCCCCTCCCTCCACCCTTTACACGCCCGGTCATATTTTCGTAGTGCTTAGGTGAAACCCTGCGGAGATCACTTCACCATCACCGTCATCATGCTATCGTGCTGCCGGAACTCATCTACCACCTCGCCGTCTTGTTGGATCAAGAAGGCGGAGGACGTCACCGAACTGAAGGTGTGTAGAACACGGAGGTGCGTACGTTCGGTACTTGATCGATTTGAGCGCGAAGAAGTTCGACTACATCAACCGCGTTGTTAAAACGCTTCCACTTACGGTCTACGAGGGTACGTAGACATACTCTCCCTCTCGTTGCTATGCATCTCCTTGATAGTTCTTGCGTGTGCATAGAATATTTTTTTGTTTTCCATGCAATGTTTCCCAACAACAATGAACACATATATGTTTTATATATTATTTTTTTTCAATTTTGCAATAAAACATTTTCTGTTAGCAAGACCATATACTCTTAAGAGCTGAATTGGATTTCTAAGTTCTTTGGAACTATACAAGGTGCACTCTGATAACACTAACTCTGTGGGAGAACCAAAAATTAATCATCATTTTCAATGCTAGCATGGACATAATTTCATAGTAATTCAAGTTATTCGTTACAATAAAAAAGGTAAACCGCAGTTACCGAGTTTCAAAACTGTAATGTAAAAACTAAAGACTGCGAACCAATCTGTGGTTAGATGGTTAGATGGACAATGATATCTCCAGCCCATCAGGATTCAAGCCATGATGTTCGCATTTATCATGGATTTATTTCAGGATTTTCGTCGATGTGTGTTCAGTGGGAGGAAAGATTTCCGTCAACTATGAGGCGCCTACTAAGGTGCCTACGGTGACTTCGTAAAATCTCAAGATGACCTGTTGCTTGGGTCTGATGCGTTAAAAAAACTAAAGACTGGTAATAGTAATTTTAGGACAACAAAAGAGGAGAGAAATTATATAGTTATTTGAAGAATGATGTAATAGAGAAGACAAAATATCAAATTTTGAATAAAGGTGAAATGCTATAGCCATCACAGTGTACGATCGAATGTCCAAAAATTGAATGAAAACAAAAAAAACAGCTGATTCAAAAATCCAGCACGAATCACAGCACGGGATCGTACATCCAGAGAAATTTTGAGTGAAGTTCATTCAAAACGAAGAAAAAAACAATCGATTCAAAAATCCAGCACGAATGGACCTGTGCCCTTGGTGATGATATGGTCGATCAGGCTTCCTCTGAAGATCAGGATCCTTCTAGGCAATGGATCCGGGGCCACATTCCTTCCGGCGTGGAGGTGCTCAAGCGGCATGGCCCGGGCGATGGGATATGTCCTCTATGTGGGACGGCGGAAGACTCGGACCAGATCTTCTTTTTTTGTGTGTCCCCCAAGTTCCTGTGGAGTTGCTTTCGTGAGGTGGTTGGTGGTCGTTGGTGCAACACCAACTTCCGGGATCTCTTCACCGAGCTTCAGACCTTACCCCTAACGGGCCGCCACATTAGGTGGCTGGCCATTGGGGTCCTTGCATGGACCATTGGCGACTGACGCAGTGTTCAAAATGTGTGTCTATTTGCAGCTGTGGCGGGCGCTTAGCCGCCCTCAGAATCGGGACGCCATCAACATCATCATCGCTGACCTTCGCTCGATGGCTCTTCGCTTGGCATTGCCGCTTCCTCCACCACCACCGAAGCCGGATTAGCTTCTTCATTTGCGGTGCGCCCGCCTTTTTTTTTCATTTTAAGGGCTTGTTGAGCTGTGAGCTCAACAGTAACCTTTCGTACTCCGTACTTTGTGTCGTGCTAGCTTGTGTGTGTGCTGTATTGAACCTTGTGGCTGTGATGGTTTGTTTTATATATAAATAGGAAAAATCCCATTTATACATAGAAAAAAATTCTGTTCTACTAAGTTGACCTAGCTATAATCACTCTTACTAGAGCAATGCTAGATCAACGGATTGTTTTACTGGGTTTTACGAATCAATCCAACACGGCAGTCTGTGATTCGATGTTGGTTGGGGTACTTGGCCCACCCCGCTGAAAATAGGGGGGCAAGATTAGTTTGTTGGAAGCACCCCGTATTAGCCCCGTAATGATCCGTTGTTCTAGCATTTTTGCTCTTATTATGGCCCGTCCGGCACAACAGCTCATCCCAAAATGCTAGACTACCTTTACAAAACTAATTCAGACTAGTCAAACTAGCTTCCCACTGATTTTCAGGAGGGGTGGCCCCTTCTCACCCCTTAAACCCAATCCTATTCTTCCAGGTTTGCTACTCTGTGAAGTCTGTAAAAAGTCTCCCGGTAAGTGCAGCATTACTGCATCTCATGCCATGGCCCATCTGACACAAACAAACACATGAACAGAGGTCGAGATCCCCCTCAAAAAAAAAACAGAGGTCGAGATCACGGTCTTCATCACCCGATCTCAGAGCTCTCTCATCCACATTGCCCCCCGAAACTTCCTCACAGCCATGCACCGCCGCCCGCAGCAAAATCCCACCCCAAATCTTTCTTGTTAGGATTTGCCTGCTGCTGCTGCTGCTGCATACACTCCGTATCATGCATGCGACACCGGGACACGCATCTCATCTCATCTCATACCCTCGTATCCGGCGTATCTCCGCCCCGCACAACCAAACCAACCAGGCCGCGAAATTTAAAGCTCACATGGGGTGTAGGTGTAGGTACGTACACGCGCGCGCGCTCGTGCTCCGTGATCATGCCGCTCCATTCGTCCGTCCCCCGGCCGGCCGGCCCCAGCCACGCAACGGCGCGCGAGAGAGAAAAGAAGACGGAGGCACCTGCCGGTCCAAGGAGGATGAGGCGTACTGTGCGCGTACAGCTAGCTAGCGCACGCGATCGGGCCGGCGTGACACGGAGAGCCGGGGAGGGGACTCATGTGCGCCCGCGCCGAGTTTGGGGAGGAAGCCCATGTGGCCGCCATGTGAGCGCGCCCACGCCGCCCCTTCCTTGCCTTTTCCTCAAAAGCACACACGACACACTCCCTCCCTCTGCCTCGAGAGACACCAAAATTCCATGGACGGCTCCATATGCCACCACCACCATTACCATGGACGCTCCCTATGCCAAGATGAGAGAATTGCATTTACCCGATCGATTCTCACCGACATATCGTTCTCGATCGGCATCGGCCAATTTTCTACCATCGACGATGTCGGTGCGGCGGGGGTTCCGTTGGGTGTCCCATCTGCGCCAGCTAGCTAGCTTTTGGTGCCTGCCTACACATGCTGGCGGAACATGGACGGCCATGCATGCGCTGAACCGGCTGCCAAGCCATGACAGCCCATGCGCGCGCGGCCGGCCGGCGACATGCGCATGCCAACGCACCTACGTTTCCCTCATCACTCGCGGGGTTGCCAACCCGGGGGGCGACGCCACATGTGCCGCCATGTGCTCCGCCTGCCCGTCCTGTTTGCCTGCCCCTCTTGGCCCCGGCCCCCCGTCTCCGTCCGCAGCCTCCGATGATCACCGATGAAAACGGTTTAAGAGCAGGGATCACATTCAGCACCCGCATTGTGCTACACATTCGTACGTAATACATAATATGCTCTACTTTACAAGCCATGTTGCACGCATACATAACATGCGTTTCTCGAAAGGATCATGGCAGCTTGGCAATAACAAAATGCAGAGAAATCAGATACGGGGATGCTCACTCCTACCTTGTACTCCCCAACCCAAGCATCAGCCACATGCACGCATGTTCAACTATAAAGAACCCGAGCTGTTCATTCATGTGTTGTGCAAATCCCTGATACGTGCTGCCGCTATCTAGTTAGGCCTCCTTTGGTTTAGAGGAATTTCATAAAATAATTAGAGGATAAGATTTTTATAGGATTTTTTCCTTTAAAGCTCTTTGGTTCATAGGAATGAATTCCTATTCCTACATAGGATTGGTTCCTATCCTCCATATTTCATAGGAAAATAAAAAAAAGCTAGACTCAATGGAAAAATTCTTTTAGTGTCAACTAAATGACATCTTATTTCCTATTTCTATTTATAGGATTTAAAATACATGACATCTCATTTCCTACAAAATTTCTATTTCTATGATAATCCTATCCTATGAACCAAAAGAGGCCTTAACCTTTTTCCAAGCTTAAACAGGATAAGCTGGCGTTGCATGAGAAAAGAGGCAAAAGACGCCTGCCATTGGCCACTCCCAGGACCACGGCCCAGATGGCCGCAACGCATGCTAGCGCACACCACATGTGCGTGGCGGCATGCCGTCTTGCGCCCGCTCTTTTCGTCCCCGCCTCGCGGATATATATTCACGCACACACACAATGTCAGAGTCAGACACGCAGCAATTTGGCTAGGCAGTGCGTCGACATCGAGGAGGAGTCCATTGCTCGAGCAGAGCAGCGGCAATGCGGGGACCAGGCGGCAGCAGCACCAAGGCCTTCAAGCAGGGGTTCCTCAGGAGCTTCCTCCTGAGCCTGAGATCCTGCGGGAACGGCGCCATGGGCCTGCAGGAAAGGAAGCGCGCCGTCAGGTCGTCCGCCGACATCGCCATGGCCACCACCCGCGGCAGCGGAGCCATGTGGCCGCAGGCCCTCCTAGCAGCAGCATCCTCATCATCGTCGCCGTCGTGGGCTAGGCGGTTGCCGGCTGCAGCCACGGCGAAGACGACGGCAAGGCGGAAGAAGGTGGCGAGGAGGTGCTGTCGCCAGCGGGGGACGACGGCGAGCAGCGGCGAGATCGCGAGGAGGCTGGTGAGGAAGCGGACCAAGGTGCTGCGGGGGATGGTGCCCGGCGGGGAGCTCCTCGACGGCGCCTCGCTTCTCCGCGAGGCCGTGGACTACGTCGTCCACCTGCGCGCGCAGGTCGCCGTGCTCCGCCGCGTCTCCAACGCCATGCAACACAGACCGTCGTCCCTCCACATGGCAGGTCTGCTCCATGTCTGTGCCCTGCATGCAAAGCATAACCATGTGATTCACTTTGACTTATCAAGTTATCATCATCATGATTCGTGCAGGGGCTGTTGCACCTGCACCGCCAGTGCAGTTGAAAACAGAGACGGCCGGAGCGGCTCAAGCCTCGGATGGAAACCAAGAATAGCGAGGTCGCAGAAATCAGGAGCCTCCGAGGAGCGTGTGCGGAATGGCCAAGAGCCCAAGATCTTGTATTGTTCAGAGAGGCATGAGATCTAAGGATCTCGGAACTGGGAGGTAGGACAAGTGTTAGCAGCGGCTAGTTGTAGAGGCAGCGAGGCACAGAAATTTTTGGGTGCACTAATTTATGGCCAGCCGGGGAGCAAAAATGCTAAACGCACGGACACATTACGGGCTGATTACGGGCCTTTTCTTTAATACTTTTCACCCCCCCCTCCCTGATTTCAGGTGGGTGGGGCCCGCGTATCCCCCTTAAACCAATAACCATTTGCCATGTCAGCAATCAGCCCGTAAAACTCTGTGTGTGTAGCATCGCTGGCCGGGAAGATATGCAGGTGCTGAGAATTCCCAGCTGGATCATGCTTGTAAACATGGACTTTGAAATTCGGTTGTGTTCGCCTCGGTTCATGCTGATTCGTTTGTTGCATCTTCCTTTTTCTTCTCTGTAATTTGATATACCAAGGTCTTGTCCTTGGCAACGAAAAATTTGCGCCATCTTCTTGTTGGTGTTGTCGTCGTGTTGATGTTCTAGCCTTCATTGGATGGATCCGGTATTCAGGATGAAAATCCTTATCCCGCCTTCGGGTGGGTCTTGATGATGATGACACAAAGGTGTACTGCCTTTTGACGGTGCTGATGCCAAAGAATGGTCACGTAGTTGTAGGTAATGTTTGTCGCTTCTTGTAATGTGTTGACTTTTATGGCCTTTTTCGTGTACTTTGTTGGAAGAGGTTTATATATATATATATATATATATATATATATATATATATATGGGGATTTCGTTCTTATGTCATTCCAAAATTCGAAACAACCGAGGCTTTTTGAAGATTGGATGTAGTTAGCCAATTTACTAACCGGTGATCTGGCATGTACAAAAGGAAACTTCATTCTCGATTCTACAAGATTTTTTATGAAATCTTTTCATTTGCTTCCTTTTTTTTGAAACCCTTGACCATAGAACAATCATTCTACGGTATTTTCATTAATTAATAAACAATTACAAAAAAGAAAAGAAAAGAAAATACATCAGGCATGAAGCCTTCATCAACCGATATCCTCTCTAGGGAACCAAATAGCAATCATATTACAAATACTGTTCTGTCCAGGACTTGAGGAGCTCTGCTTTCCTAGCTTTTTGCCCGAAGTTGCACTTCCCAGAGTCTTTCTCTCAAATAGAATTTCTAGGTGTTCAGATGAGCTGCAGTTGTGCTAAATACTTTATCATTTCTTACAGACCAAATGCCCCAACAGCTTGATGGGATGATATCCAGAGCAATGTCTTGTGGTAGCAGTCTGGAAATGTTCGAGATCTCATCAAAAGAGGAAATGCCTTCGTTTCTTCCAGGGACAATATAATCCCAGCATGAAAGTGCGAATGAGCAGTCCCAAAATAGGTGACCCAGTGTTTCCTCAACTTCTTCAGAGCAATGCACACAAGAATAGTATGGGAGATACATCCCTCTTCCGGATAGCATATTTCTGGTGTTAATCTTGTCATGAAGTAGTAACCAGAAGAATATCTTATATCTGAGTCTACAGGAAGTTTTCCATAGACTTTTAAAAGAACCATGCTCATTACTAGGGCCCATGATATTCTTGTACATTTTCATAGATGAGTATTGTTTGGTGGTCCAAGAATAATTCCAAATGTCCTTATCTTCTGCAATCTCTCTGTTATCTAGTACTTCATTCAGCTCGTTGAATTGTTGGAATGCTTGGTAAGATAGTGGTCTTTGGATAATCATACCGAGATCTTGCTGATTAGTGACTTCAGCCATAGAGGAGTCCTTGTTAAGCACATAAGAGCAAAGTTCAGGGAATTTATCCAATAGTGGTTGTCCTGACCAATTATCAGACCAAAAGGTTATTGTATTTCCCGTACCAGGTTTGCAGATTGCTTGACTTTTGTAAAGTGAAAGCAATTTAAGCAGAGATTTCCACCAGAACGACCCAACCATTTTGTCACTTGGGAGAGTATCTTGATAATGAGCTTCCCAAATGATATTAACCCAGGGGACATCTTCCTTGTTGAAAAATTTGTGGAGGAATTTCATCAGAAGGGCTTTGTTGTGAGTTGTGATATCCAAAATTCCCAATCCACCATGGGCTTTAGGTTTGCAAATTGTGTCCCAGGCGATGAGGGCAAAGCCTGTCTCTGGTACCATATTTTCTCCAGAAGCAGTTTCTCAGATAGCAAGTGATTTGATGGATCACACCCTTTGGTAAAGTGAGGGAGCACATGAAGTAGATTGGCATGCTGGCAAAAACAGATTTAATGAGAGTGAGTTTGTCTCCACTAGATAGCATGGTTGAGCAACTCAGCAATCTATTTTCAATCCTTCTTATCATAGGCATGAAGTCCACAATTTTGGGTTTTAGGAGACAAAGAGGTAGACCCATATATGTGTGTGGAAGGGTACCAATCTTACATCCAAGCAAAGCTAACAGTGCAGCCATCTTCTGAGGGGGAGTGTTCATTGAGATCATAGTAGATTTCCCATAATTCACTTTGAGTCCAGTATAGGCAGCATAATGTAATAAGAGGTTCTTAATATGGTTCAGTTGGAGAGAATCAGCATTAGCCACCAGAATGTTATCATCCGCATATTGGATGATTGGATAATCAGGACACGAGTGATGTAGCAAAGGTGGGTTAATCATGGAGTTTGCCATTGCCTCATTGAACATGGATTGCAACAGATCAACAACCAATACAAAGATCGGGGGAGATAAAGGATCCCCTTGCCTGACTCCCTTCTTGCATAGAAATTGTTTCCCTGGGACACCATTAAGAAGAACTGAGGAAAACCCAGTACCATATATCATCTTGATCCACTGAATCCATCTATTACGAAAACCCTTAGCTTGCAGTATCTCAATGATGGTGTCATGGTTTATCATATCAAAAGCTTTTTCAAAATCCAGTTTCAACAGAACTATCTCTTTTTTGGCTTGATGACATTGATGGATATATTCATAGGACCAGGCTAGACAATCTTGAATACATCTGTTGTTGAGAAAGCCATACTGATTTTTATGGACTAGCTTCAGGATAATTTTCTGTAATCTATTAGCAAGCAGCTTGGTAAGGATTTTCAGGGTGCAGTTGAGTAGGGATATAGGTCTGAACTCAGCTGGAGTAGTAGCAGAATCATTCTTGAGAATCAAAGTTATGAAAGAGTAACTGATGCTCTGGAGATTAACAATCCTAGAGTAAAAGTCATCAATTAATCTATAGAAGTCTGGTGTAATGATTTTCCAGCAAGCTTTGAGAAAAACAACATTGAATTCATCTGGGCCAGGGGATTTATCAGGAGGCATGTGATGCACCACATAATCAATCTCTGCTCTAGAGAATGGAACTTCTAATTCAGCCAGGTGAGCATCTGCATGAATGAGGTGGTGTAGCAACAAAGGGTTTTGAGTTGTAACAACAGTGCCCAGTCTCTCTTTGAAGGATCCGAGTAAAATAGCAGCTTTGACGGGTATGATGTTCATGGTTGTGCTCATCTCGTAACATAGCAATGGAGTTATGCCTGTGTTTGATAGTAGCTTTTGCCTAAAAATATTTAGTATTCGCTCCCCCACCTTAATATCTCTATGAAGGAAATATGCCCTAGAGGCAATAATAAAGTTGTTATTTATAATTCCTTATATCATGATTGTTGGGGAACGTAGTTATTTCAAAAAATTCCTACGCACACTCAGGATCATGGTGATGCATAGCAATGAGAGGTAAGAGTGTGACCACGTACCCTCGTAGACCGAAAGCGAAAGCGTTAGACAAACGTGGTTGATGTATTCGTACGTCTTCACGATCCGACCGGTCCAAGTACCAAACGTACGGCACCTCCGAGTTCAGCACACGTTCAGCTCGATGACATCCCACGAACTTCGATCTAGCAAAGCTTCATGGGAGAGTTCCGTCAGCACGACAGCATGATGACGGTGATGATGTTGCTACCGATGCAGGGCTTCGCCTAAGTACTGCTACGATATTACCGAGGTGGAATATGGTGGAGGGGGGCACCGCACACGGCTGGAATAGATCAACAGATCAACTTGTGTGTTCTAGGGTGCCCCCTGCCCCTGTATATAAAGGAGCAAGGGGGGGAGGCTGGCCAGGAGGAGGGTGCGCCAGGGGGGGAGTCCTACTCCCACCGGGAGTAGGACTCCTCCTTTTCCTTATTGGAGTAGGAAAGGGAAGGAAGGGGGAGTGGAGGAGAAGGAAAAAGGGGGGCGCCACCCCCTCCTTGTCCAATTCGTACTAGAGGGGGAGGGGGCACGGCTGCCCTGGACGCCCCTCCTCTTCTCCCACTAAGGCCCATGAGGCCCAATTAACTCCCCCCCCCCGGGGGGGGGGGGGGGGTTCCGGTAACCCCCCGGTACTCCGGTTTTTATCCGAAACCACACGGAACACTTCCGGTGTCCGAATATAGTCGTTCAATATATCGATATTTACGCCTTGACCATTTTGAGACTCCTCGTCATGTCCGTGATCATATCTAGGACGCCGAACTACCTTCGGTACATCAAAACACAAAAACTCATAATACCGGTCATCACCAAACTTTAAGCGTGCGGACCCTACGGGTTCGAGAACCATGTAGACATGACCGAGACACGTCTCTGGTCAATAACCAATTGCGGCACCTAGATGCTCATATTGGCTCCTACATATTCTACGAAGATCTTTATCGGTCAAACCGCATAACAACATACGTTGTTCCCTTTGTCATCGGTATGTTACTTGCCCGAGATCCGATCGTCGATATCTCAATACCTTGTTCAATCTCGTTACCGGCAAGTCTCTTTACTCGTTCCGTAATGCATCATTCCACAACTAACTCATTAGTCACATTGCTTGCAATGCTTATAGTGATGTGCATTACCGAGCGGGCCCAGAGACACCTCTTCGACAACCGGAGTGACAAATCCTAATCTCGAAATACGCCAACTCAACAAGTACCTTCGGAGACACCTGTAGAGCACCTTTATAATCACCCAGTTACGTTGTGACGTTTGGTAGCACACAAAGTGTTCCTCCGGTAAACGGGAGTTGCATAATCTCATAGTCATAGGAACATGTATAAGTCATGAAGAAAGCAATAGCAACATACTAAATGATCAAGTGCTAAGCTAACGGAATGGGTCAAGTCAATCACATCATTCTTCTAATGATGTGATCACGTTAATCAAATGACAACTCATGTATATGGTTAGGAAACATAACCATCTTTGATCAACTAGCTAGTCTAGTAGAGGCATACTAGTGACACTTTGTTTGTCTATGTATTCACACATGTATTATGTTTCCGGCTAATACAATTCTAGCATGAATAATAATCATTTATCATGATATAAGGAAATAAATAATAACTTTATTATTGCCTCTAGGGCATATTTCCTTCAGTCTCCCTCTTGCACTAGAGTCAATAATCTAGATTACACAGTAATGATTCTAACACCCATGGAGCCTTGGTGCTGATCATGTTTTGCTCGTGGAAGAGGCTTAGTCAATGGGTCTGCAACATTTAGATCCGTATGTATCTTGCAAATTTCTATGTCTCCCACCTGGACTTGATCCCGGATGGAGTTGAAGCGTCTCTTGATGTGTTTGATTCTCTTGTGAAATCTGGATTCCTTTGCCAAGGCAATTGCACCAGTATTGTCACAAAAGATTTTCATTGGACCCAATGCACTAGGTATGACACATATATCGGATATGAACTCCTTCATCCAGACTCCTTCATTTGCTGCTTCCGAAGCAGCAATGTACTTCGCTTCACATGTAGATCCCGCCACGATGTTCTGTTTAGAACTGCTCCAACTGACAGCTCCACCGTTTAATATAAACACATATCCAGTTTGCGATTTAGAATTGTCCGGATTAGTGTCAAAGCTTGCATCAATGTAACCATTTATGATGAGCTCTTTGTCAGCTCCATAAATGAGAAACATATCCTTAGTCCTTTTCAGGTACTTCAGGATGTTCTTGACCGCTGTCCAGTGATCCACTCCTAGATTACTTTGGTACCTCGCTGCTAAACTAATAGCAAGGCACACATCAGGTCTGGTACACAACATTGCATACATGATAGAGCCTATGGCTGAAGCATAGGGAATAACTTACATTTTCTCTCTATCTTCTGTAGTGGTCAGGCATTGAGTCTTACTCAACTTCACACCTTGTAAAACAGGCAAGAACCCTCTCTTTGTCTGATCCATTTTGAACTTCTTCAAAACTTTGTCAAGGTATGTGCTCTCTGAAAGTCCAATTAAGCGTCTTGATCTATCTCTATAAATCTTGATGCCCAATATGTAAGCAGCTTCACCGAGGTCATTCATTGAAAAACTCTTATTCTAGTATCCTTTAATGCTATCCAGAAAATCTATATCATTTCCAATCAACAATGTGTCATCCACATATAATATTAGAAATGCTACAGGTCTCCCACTCACTTTCTTGTAATACAGGCTTCTCCAAAAGTCTGTATAAAACCATATGCTTTGATCACATTATCAAAGCATTTATTCTAACTCTAAGAAGCTTGCACCAGTCCATAAATGGATCGCTGGAGCTTGCACACTTTGTTAGTACCTTTTGGATTGATAAAACCTTCAGGTTCCATCATATACAACTCTTCTTCCAGAAATCCATTCAGGAATACAGTCTTTACATCCATTTTCCAAATTTCATAATCATAAAATGCGGCAATAGCTAACATGATTCGGACAGACTTAAGCATCGCTACAGGTGAGAAGGTCTCATCGTAGCCCGTGGAGGCTGGAGGAGGTCGACGGTGGAGATGAACAGTATCCCGTGGAGTCCCGTTTTGCGGCATGCCACACCCCTCCTGATGAACAGGACCCCCGTTTCGACCGTAGGAGGTCTGTTTCGTCCGTTTTACGGTACGCCACACCCCTCCCAATCAACAGGACCCCCGTTTCGACCGTAGGATGTCCGTTTCGTCCGTTTTGCAGTACGCCATACCTCTCCCGATCAACAGGACCCCTGTTTCGACCGTAGGAGGCCCGTTTCCTCCGTTTTGCGGTAGGCCAGACCCCTCCTGATAAATAGGATCCCGTTTCAAACGTGGTCGGTCGAACACAAGGCCGTTTCCTCCGTTCTGCGGTACGCCAGGCCTCGTTTCCATCGCCTGTTCCGTCCAAGCCCTCCCGATGAACACAACCACGCATTCCGTTCCGACCCAGCCAGTTGGCTCCCATGCGTTTCATTGCCTCCCGATGAAAACGACGCATTCCGTTGCCTCCCCATGAACACGACGCATTCCGTTGCCTCCCCATGAACACGACGACAACGTTGTTTCTCCATTCCGACCCAGCCATGTACACGAGCCCTGGCCGTACGTATGCGTAAGTAGGCGTTCGAGACCCCGCCGTATGTACACATACGTGGCCGTATTTTCTTTCTTGCACCCTGACCGTTGTATGTACGTGTACATGCTACGTGCGTGCCTCTACTACGACACGTGCGCGCCTCTACATCCACCAGTATATATGTATGTACATATTTGCTACCAGAATGACAAAGCTACGTACGCTTCGACCAGGTGGGTCCCGACTGTCAGGCACTTCCTTGCGTGCGAAGATGTAGCTGGTGGGTCCCAGCAGTCAGGGGGGAAACATTTTTTTCGCGAAATACGGTGGCCCGTCCGATGGGTCCCCGCTGTCAGGTGGAGGAATAATTATTTTGCATGTAATAAGGAGGCACTTCCTTGCTGCAGCCGTGGACCCAGCTGTCAGCCTCTCCATGTACAGTCCATGTCCGATGGAAGCCGTTCCTTGACCACGTTGACCACGCCGCACTGATAGCACCAGGGAGGTGGACGACGGCGAGGCCTAGGAAGGGGACGAGGCGGAGCCGGGGAAGACGCGGTAGTGGATGCCCACACATAGAGGAGTACGAGGGTTCACTGGTTCGCTGCGGTGTGAGGCTGCCGTCGCCGCAGAATAACAGGGGGTGTGGGTGAGTATAGGGATGGCCTGGCCAGCGGTAGGAGTAGTAGGGGGCGGTGAGGCCTCCGCCGCATAGCAGCCGGCCACGGGAGGCAGGAGCACGAGGCAAGACCGGCGCTGGTTTGGGCGGTTGGAGCAAGAAGACCAGACGTTGAAGAAGCACTACGGCCGTTGGATGGACATCATATGGTCACGGGAGCTAGAATCATGCATATTGACTAAGTTGACAAAGCCCTCCATCCCCGTCAACTTAGTAGGCCCACAAGTCAGCCTGCCACTATACCGGGTCCCAGCTAATAGGGGGAGTATTCATTTTTTGTGCGTAATAAGGAGGCACTTCCTTGCGTGCGAAGATATAGCTGGTGGGTCCGAGCTGTCAGCGGCGGTAATGTTTTTTTCGCGAAATACAGAGGCCCTTTTGGTGGGTCCTTGATGTCAGGTGAAGGAATCATTATTTTGTGCATAATAAGGAGGCATTTCCTTGCGTGCGCCCGTGGACCCATCTATCGGCCTCTCCACGGTAAGTTCACTTCAGATGCATGTCGGTCGTTGACCACGTTGACCAAGCCGCACCAAGAGCACCAGGGCGGTGGACGACGGTGAGGCCTAGGAAGGGAACGACACGGAGGCAGGGAAGACTCGGCAGTTGTTTCCCACGCGGAGGGGAGTACGACTGTACGATGGTTTACTGGTTCGTCTGTCGTCGCCGGAGAATAACAACAGGTGTGGGTGAGTAGAGGGATGGCTAGGCCAGCGATGGGAGTACGGTGGGGTGGTGAGGCCTGCGCGGCAGCAAAGCCGGCCACGGGGACGAGGGAGCATGCAGTCCCGCCGGCGCTTGTTTGAGCGGCTGGAGCAGGAAGAGCAGAGATTGAAGAAGCGCGACGGCCGTTGGATGGCCATCCAACAGTCACTGCTTGTGCGTCAACCTTTGTTTTAGGAAAGCCTCAAATCTGTGGAAAACAACATACATCCCATCTGCCATTATTTCTAATAATTTACAGCCCATTTGCTAATTATTAAGGTTTTTTTGGAGCCCATATTCTTTTTGTTAGCATTACAGCCCATATTGTGGCCATGGTTAAAAAATTATACGAAATTTTGCATATTTCATCGCGGCCCGAACTGTTTTTAATACTGAAATTTCGACTCACATTCAAACTGATTTTAAAAATAAATGCATATCAATATAAAATCCAACAAAATCTCCACGCATAAAAATTAATGTAATTTAAAATCTCAAAATTAAAAAAAAGATATTTGAAACTAATTGCTGGTTTGATGTGTTTTAAAAATTTACAACTCATTTCTCATTACTGATGGGCCATTTTCTCGGCCAGCCAAATGAAAGCTCTCCTCGTCTTGAAAGATTTGCAGCCCAGCAGGCCTGACAAAGCGACTTACTTGGCAAATCACAAAAAAACTAGGCTGTGGTTGTGGAACCAGCTGTCAGCCTTTCCACGTACAGTACTCTTCCGATGGAATGTCGTTGACCACGTTGACCACGCCGCGCCGAGAGCACCAAGGCGGTGGACGACGACGAGGCCTAGGAAGGGGACGACGCGGAGCCGGGGAAGACGTGGCAGTGGATGCCCACGCGGAGAGGAGTATGAGGGTTCACTGGTTCGGCTGCGGTGTGAGGCTGCTGTCGCCGCAGGGCCTAGCTAGCGGTGGGAGTAGTAGGGGGCGATGAGGCCTCAACGGCAGCACAGCTGGCCACTGGAGGCAGGAGCAGGCGGTCTCCCCGGCGCTGGTTCGGGCGGCTGGTGCAAGAAGAGCAGCGATTGAAGAAGCAGCAGGACCGTTCGATTCAAATCCAACGGTTACTACTGCTAGAATCGTTTGTTGACTAAGTTGACAAGCCCTGCGTGCGCGTCAACTTAGTAGGCCCATAGGTCAGCCTCCCAACTGGTGCGCCCCAGATGTCGGTGGGAGGAATCATTTTTTCACGTAATAAGGAGGCAATTGATTGCGTGCAGCCAGGCCAGCGGAGGGAGTAGGGTGGCCGGGGAAGCCTGCGCGGCATCACAGCGGGCCACAAGAGGAGGGAGCAGGCAGTCCCACCAGCGCTAGTCTAGGCGGCTGGAGCAGGAAGATCAGAGATTGAAGAAGCACGTCGGCTGTTGGATGGACATCCAAGAGTCACTGCTGCTAGAATCGTGTGTTCACTGACAAAGCCTTGCGTAAACAAGTTAGCCTCGAACTCTGTGGCGTGTACAGCCCATTTGCTATTATTTTTATAATTTTTACTCATTTTCTAATTCATATGGAATTTATTGCAGCCCGTTTTCCATTTTTAGAATTGCTGGCCATTTTCTGGTCAGTACCAGGGTCAAAAAATTAACTAAATATGTGGGAAATTTTAAAAAAATTCGCAAATTTTTGCTGGGGAATGAAATATTCTTAATCCAAAAATTAATAGCCATACTAAAACAAATTTAAAAATAAATTAGTACTATGTCATGTTAAATCCAATGAAATACGTATAAGATATCAGTGAAGAACAAAAACAAAAAAAGAAAC
Organism: Triticum monococcum; assembly: GCA_034509565.1. Classification (NCBI taxonomy): domain Eukaryota; kingdom Viridiplantae; phylum Streptophyta; class Magnoliopsida; order Poales; family Poaceae; genus Triticum; species Triticum monococcum. The sequence goes on along the minus strand of CM067846.1, from coordinate 143,826,217 downwards.
TTATATCCCATTTGCTATAAATTTTTTGGAATTTTCAACCCCTTTTGATATTATTTTTAACAGACATTGACCATACTCTTAAGCCAGGCCGGAATGCATCCCTCCTCGTCTTGAAAGATTTGCAGCCCAGTAATTTGGAGAAAACAAATAGGCCTAGCTTGGGTATTCTTCAAAAAGAAATACTGGGCTACCTATTTTCCCAAAGAACTGGTGCGTGAGCATTTAGCTTTATTTATTTATGTTTACGGGACCATGAGCATGTACCTGGGCCGGATTCATGTGAGAGCCTCCCTTCTAGTTAATTATGGGCTTCTCTATTGGGCCTTCATCAGTGGGCTGCATGTTATCAACAAGTGGAAAATGTGTTCCGTACGAAAAATAGTATGCGCTACGTACGGTACGGGGCACTACAGGATCAAACCGTGCAACGACTTCCAAAACATTGTGTTTGTTGTTCTAACAACACATTTATTCAACCAACAGATGAAATATACTACTGATTGTACATTGAAAATAGTAGCAGCAGCAACCAGGGCTGGGGGTGCAACAGAAGCAGTAAGCAGGCCAAAAGAGTGAAGACCTCCACGGGCATCCACGAGCATCCAGCTGCCGCGACCGTCAACGAGCACCATCCAAGATGTGTTCATGTCGACCTAGTACATACCGTTAATGTAGTTGAGGCTGACGGGGACCGGATCGCAGTCAAGGGGGTTGATGCTCGCCACCCTACGATCGTTATGCTGTGTGACACGCCGATTCTGAAGATCAGACGGCATCAGCAAGCAAGGAGCTGGCTTAAAAAGCTCCGACCTGAGGGCTTTGAGTAAACGGTACAGCCCCGACGAGCACGCGACAAGCGGCATGGTACTCAGATTGTCCACACGCGAAACAATGAGCTTGATTACCTCTGTGGGGAGCGAATTCCAGCCACTCTTTGGGCGGACGCTGCTCGGTTCTCCCATTGTTAGTGCTTGGGTTTTAGACGAGGGGGGAGGTGCCTTAGCGGGGATGGAAGATTGGACGAGATTATGTGCGGACAAAGATGGAGAAGCGAATATGTGCTGTGGGAAGTGGACATGTGATGATGACTACAGCACACCGCTTGACTTACGAGACACATACCAGCAGCGTAGGGTCATGTCGATGCCAGACAACTTGCTTGAGTGATCACAGTACTGGTACTCCCTACAGTGCTATGCCCTAACTTGCTTGAGTAGAGTAGTAGAGGAGGACTCTGCTCTACTACTAGCACCGGAGGAGTAGTCTATTCTAATCTAAAATAGTTACAAACTGAAAGTGCTAGTGATCGACTAGAAGGGGGGTGAATAGGCGATTTTTATGAAAGTCTTCAAAACATGGATGTTTCGAAGACATACGATTGCAGTAAACCTATTACCACGCAGCGGAAGGTAGACTACACTAGGCAAACCATAGTCAAGTATTCAATAAAGTAAAAGCACAATGACTAATAGCAGCTAGGCAGTAAGGATCAGGTAGGAAGATATTGTGAAGCCAATCAGAACAAGCAGTCACTCAGTGAAGACAAAAGATAATGCAATCATGCAATGACTTCACAAGGACCAACAGTACATAAAGGGAAGGGAAGGATGAAACCAGTGACTCGTTGAAGACAATGATTTGTTGGACCAGTTCCAGTTGATGTGACAACTGTACGTCTGGTTAGGGCGGCTAGGTATTTAAACCCGAGGACACACAGTCCCGGACACCCAGTCCTGAACATGCAGCTCAGAACCCTTAGTCCTCACCGTATTCCCCTTGAGCTAAGGTCACGCAGACCTCGCCCAATCACTCTGGTAAGTCTTCAAGGCAGACTTCCAAACCTTCACAGACTTCGTTCACCGGCGATCCACAATGATTCTTGGATGCTCAGAACGCGACACCTAACCGGCTGGAGGATTCACAGTCCTCAAGTGTAATAAGTCTTCAGATCACACAGACAAGACGACTTAAGTGATGCCTAACACTCTTTGGCTCTGGGTGATTAGGGCTTTATCCTCACAAGGAATTCTCTCTCAAAGGCTTCGAGGTGGGTTGCTCTCAAACGACAACAGCCGTTCTTTAACTCTGAGCAGCCAACCGTTTATGGTTGTAGGGGGTGGGCTATTTATAGCCACTAGGCAACCCGACCTGATTTGTCCGAAATGACCCTGGGTTACTAAGGAACTGACACGTGTTACAACGGTCAGATTTCAAACACACACGACAACTTTACTTGGGCTACAAGCAAAGCTGACTTGTCCAACTCTGGACAAGATTCGCTCTCATAGTCTTCACTCGAAGACATAGGATTTTGGTTAAGCATCACTTCAGTCATTCTGACTAGTTCTCTTGGACCCCACTTAACAGTACGGTGGTTCCTATGACTCAACAAAGAACAAAAAGAACTACGAAAGATCTAAGTCTTCGCGCTCCATAGTCTTCATGGGATGTCTTCTCTTGTCATAGTCTTCAAGGTGAATGTCTTCACATACCACCTTTGACTTCAATGTCTTCATACATTTTAGGGGTCATCTATGGTAGGAAAACCAAATCAATGAGGGCCTTCTACCTGTGTTATCCTGCAATTCTCACAAACACATTAGTCCCTCAACTAGGTTTGTCGTCAATACTCCAAAACCAACTAGGGGTGGCACTAGATGCACTTACACAAACTTCAATGCCCGAGCGTGGAACGACTATGAACCATGCTCAAAGACCGTGTCTACGTGGTGTTTGTACATGGGCAACAACCTCAACGCCAACGGTGCTGCTCCCGTTGCACCGTATGTGTTTCTTCCTTCCTGTTCGAAATCGTGGTAGAATTCATGATTTATTTTGTGCTTATTCGGATTAAATCTCGTAGTAACTTGCTCATATATTCAACTGGCGCAACGTCCCCTACAGCCACTCCCATTTCATGGACGGCCTAGTCGATGCCTCCAAGGAGCCCTTCGTCCACTCCTATGAGTGCCCGATGCCGTTTTGTGGCTCGCCGGCGGACATGGTGCATCACCTCACGGATGCGTGCAGCAGTCACTGCTGGCCCTTGGCGGAGAACATCACGTACGAGACGTGCTATCCGTTCACCATGCCGGAGTCGCTGGAGGATCACCGCCGCCTTCTAGTCTCGGAGGAGGACGACAACGTCTTCCTCTTGATCGTGGGCACCGGCGAGGCCCGCGCAGGCCGCCGTCCCATCTCTATAATGTGCGTCAGGGGCGACGCCGCTGACGCTGACACTGACACGAGGCCGATGTATGGGTGCGTGGTCAGTGTTACTACCCCTCCGGGTCGCGTGGGCGGCGACACCGGCCTCCTTGAACGGACTTGGACTCTGGGGAGCTGGGATTATCCCGCCAATGTGGACTTGGAAAACCCATGGCATCCTTTACCCGCCGATGCAGTGCACGGGGACTCCTAGGAGGTTCACCTGGACATACGCATTATCAAGTTAAATGTTGATCATTAGTCTTCGCTCAATGTAATCCGCTGTCTAAGCATGTGGAGACTTCCATGCAGGATCTTGCTCTATTGGAGTATCGCGCATGAATAAAAGTGTATCCGTTTATGGTTTAGTCTAGAATCTTCCATGTATGAATTTTTACTACATTACTGGTGAAAGACTTCTGATGAACCATTTCTTACATCTCCTCTGCCCGCTTGCAAGTCATCCTGATTTAATCCCTCCATCTAGGTGTATAAGGGCATGGTTAATATTACTTAATAGTATAGCCAACTGTTGACTATAAGAAAGTGCCATGTCATTTGTAGCCAACATGTATAACAATCGATACTCAAAAACTAATTCTTAAAGATCATTTCTTGCAAAGCACAATAAGTGTTATTTCTTCACAAGTTTTGGATGCAAGTTTTGGGCACCTTACTACTATAGATTAGTATGACCAAAAATTGAACTAACATTATATATAGTATGATAAATGCTGATGCATGTCACCTAAAATTATATCATTCAAAACTATGTTCAAATACGAATCCAACGATATAGTTTTTGTTGACATGCACTAACATTTTGTCAGTTAAATCTTCAGTCAAATTCAATGGGGGACTAATAAACCACGAATGATGTAGTACAAGTGTAGAGGGCGGCGCTGCACGGGAGTCTCACCTCTCACCCCGCTCGTGGCGCGGCAGTAAAGCCGTCATATCACAAAACCCAACCACTCCCAGTAATAAGTGGCCTGGTAAAATAAACGGACAAGCAACCATCACATCTCTCCGTATTTTTTGCATTTCATCTCTCTGCATTTACTTTCTCCGGTTCATGTCGCACACTCGATCCCTAGCTACTACTCCTAGGGCCAGTTCTTTTGGCGGCTTCCCCAGCTTTTCCCACAAGACTAGTCACAGTGGAGAGTAATAATAAGGCGCCTCACTCATTTATTTGGGCTTCTAAACTACTACTCCGTCCTGGTTTATTCCTCACCATTGTAATTTGTGCTAAATTTTGACCAAAGATTTAACTGGTTTATTCCTCACCATTGTAATCCCTCTGTCTAGGTGTGTAAGTCATCTTACAAAAACCAAATAATCCCAAAACACTTAGGCACGGTGCATTAACTTCTACCTCGTTTCTTGTTTCTTGACATATCAACCAATAAGAGATAAAGAGTGTGCATGCTTTTAATGACTTGAGATGTCAAACACGACATGCAGTGGTTAGTTCATTGCATGCAAAACTATTAATTAGCAAATAAACATTAACGTTTCTCGTTTTCTCCTCCTCCTTGGTCACAGTGCACAGCCTAAGATGACTTACTCACCTAGACGGATGGAGTAGTGCATGTGACATGCACTAACGTTTGATTAGTTAAATTTATGATCAAAATTTGACACAGATTACAATGGGGACCAATAAACCAGGACGGAGGTAGTAGTCATGGGATTACTAATCTAGAAGCCTAAAAGAACTGGCCCATGGTACTCCTACTAGCAGTAGTACTCAAGTTGGAATTCCAATTGCACGGCACAACTTGTTAGGCAAAAAATTCGATACAGTGTGTAGGAAGCGGTTTGCGAATTTGCATGCCTTTCCAACCAGTGAGATATTCCGTACAAAGTACGACAAAGAAATAACCACAGAGAAGGAAGCTAAAAGTAAACAATTAAACGAGCATTTTTGCATTTGTTTTGCATTAAATCGTTTCACAAGCTTGACTACTGCTATTTTTCTACTTTTAAAAAAACCGCATCGTAATGTTAAAATGTGCATTTGCACGTACTCTCTCCGTCCGGGTTTATTAGGCCTAAAGACAACTTCTCTTAGACCAAGACACATAGTAATTTGCTCACATTAATTCTTCCATTCCACTCCCAATGCACTCTCTCACATGCATGCAGCCAATGAAAAAGCACACATGAAGTATATTAACTTTTCAGCCATGGCACCAACAACAATAGCTTTCAATACAACCAATGAAATGGTTGCATGCATGCACCTTTCCAACGCGGGTGAAAGAACATGCGGTGCCCCCATGTTTGGTTTTGGTAATTGATGACAATCTCTATGGACTAATGGTTGCCTTGAGTTATATTTGAAGGTTTTGTCCATAGGCTTTTCTTGGAGTACATGTGTTGGTTTCAAGGAGAGTTTGTGTCGACCAAGGTGCTATTCAAGGAATTACCTAAAGATTGGTCTTGTGAGAGGTTGATCAAGACTAAGTTAAAGAGTGAATCAAGTTGATCAACCCACAAAGTGTAGAAGATGTACCGAGAGGGATCAAGTGATCCCATGGTATGGTAAGCATTGTCAATTATGCTTGATGTACTAACCCATGGTCTTCGTGAGAGTTCTTTGTGGGGTTAGGTTGCGGTGTGCAAGTTCAAGTGGAGTATCACGAAGAGATCAAATGCTTGAAGCTTGCCGTCCTTTGTGGTGTCAATGGACTTGTGAAGATGTGCGGAAAAGTAGCTCACCCATAGTAGAGTATGGGGGAGCAATCAACTAGTCTTCATCGACTCAACACAATCAAGAAAGGTTGCGGTGTGCAAGTTCAAGTGGAGCATCACGAAGAGATCAAATGCTTGAAGCTTGCCGTCCATTGTGGTGACAATGGACTCATGAAGATGTGCGGAAGAAAGGCTCACCCATAGTGGAGTATGGGGGAGCAATCAACTAGTCTTCATTGAGCCAACACAATCAAGAAAGGTGGTCCAACTTGAGGGAGTCAAGATCGTCATCATCTAGCTCAAGTGGACCATGTGCAAGGCAAAGGTTTGCCCTTGGTAGGTTTTCTATTTTACCGGTCTCATGATGGCAGTTGGGAGACCGGGTTATAGGATCGATTGCCGTACTATCAAGGGGGGCTCTCGATGAGTAGCTTGATCATATCGTTCGCTGAGAACTCAAACCATTGCATCCTTGCATCATCTTTCTTGGTTCTTGTTTGGTTCTCTTTGTGAGTCTTAGAGCTTATGGTCATCTTGATGACAAGCTTGAGTTCATCGAAAACGGAGTTCGCATGCATCTTCTATGATGTTTTCGATGTTGGAGGTTTTGCCGGTTCTTCTCGGTTGGAGGTTTCACTCCTCTATTTGATGCTACTCGTCGTCTTGTTTTCAACAAGCTTGAGTTTGCTCAATTCGGAGCTCATATGCAGAAGTTATGGCAGTTCTGGTTTTCTGGAGTGTGGTTTTTCTCCTGGACCCAGCGGTAGTACCGCGGGCCACAGCGGTAGTACCGCTGAGGCTCACTAAGCGGCAGTACCGCTCCTCGGAGCGGTAGTACCGCTTGATGGCCTCAGCAGCAGTGCCTCTGCGGATCCGTGCTCCTACCGCCTCGACACAGAGGTTGGAGCGGTAGTACGGCTGCAGTCCACTAAGCGGTAGTACCGCTCCTCGGAGAGGTAGTACCGCTTGCTGGGCACAGCTGCAGTACCGCTGTGGCTTCGTGCTCCTTCCGCTTCGATTCGAGTGCGCATTTTCTCGTGTCGGGTTTTGCGGTACTTGCTGCGGTAGTAGTGGCGGTAGTGCTGCTTGTGAGCGGTAGTACCGCCCTACCTCCGCGGTAGTACCACTCTGGGTCCCAGCCCCAGCCCTTTTTTCTGGCGCGGCAGTACCGCTGAGGGGGAGCGGTAGTACCGCTTATGAGCGGTAGTACCGCCCTGCCTCCGCGGTAGTACCGCTCTCTGTGGGGCTGAGTGGGGGTTAACGGTTGGATTTTCCCCCTCCTATAAAAGGGGGTCTTCTTCCCCGTTGAACCCCAACCCTTGAGCTCGTGTTCTTCCCCCATTGTTGACCCTCTTCGAGCTTGCTAACTCTCAATCCCTCCATGGATTCTTGCTAGTTTTTGAGGGAAAAGAGAGAGGAGATCTAGATCCACATTTCCACCAATCACTTCCTCCTCTATGTGAGGGGAACCCCTTGGATCTAGATCTTGGACTTCTTGGTGTTCTCCTTCTTGTTCTTCCTCTCATTTTCCTCCCTAGCATTAGTTGCTTCAGTGGGATTTGAGAGAGAAGGACTTGGGCACTCCGTGTGCCCTTGCCATTGCATTTGGTGCATCGGTTTGAGTTCTCCACATGATACGTGGAAGTTACAAGTTGAGAAGCTTATTACTCTTGGGTGCTTGGTACCCTTGAGCTTGTTCCTCTTGGGTGCTTGGGTGCCCTAGACGGTTGTTGGTGTTCGGAGCTCAATCATTGTGGTGCAAAGCTCCGGGCAAGCGTCGGGGTCTCCAATTAGGTTGTGGAGATCGCCTCGAGCAATTTGACGGGTTCGGTGACCGCCCCCAAGGGTTGCCAAGTGTACGGGTTCGGTGACCGCCCCCAAGGGTTGCCATTTGTATGGGTTCGGTGACTGCCCTCAAGGGTCCCTTAGTGGAATCACGGGATCTTGCATTGTGCGAGAGCGTGAGGAGATTACGGTGGCCCTAGTGGCTTCTTGGGGAGCATTGTGCCTCCACACCGCTCCAAACGGAGATTAGCATCCGCAAGGGTGTGAACTTCGGGATACATCATCGTCTCCGCGTGCCTCAGTATCTCTTACCCGAGCCCCTTTACTTATGCACTTTACTTTGTGATAGCCATATTGTTTCTTGTCATATATCTTGCTATCACATAGTTGCTTATCTTGCTTAGCATAAGTTGTTGGTGCACATAGGTGAGCCTAGTTGTTTTAGGTTTTGTGCTTGACAAATTAACCGCTAGGTTTATTCCGCATTTGTTCAAGCCTAAACCGTAATTATTTTAAAACGCCTATTCACCCCCCTTCTAGGCGACATCCACGATCTTTCAATTGGTATCAGAGCCTCGTCTCTCTTTATAGGGCTTAACCGCCTAGAGAGTAAGGATGTCGACTAGGGGTTTAGGATTCTCTGACACTCTTAGTTTCGATGGCACAAATTTTGATGTTTGGGTAATTCGCATGCTTAATCTCTTTAGGGTCATGGACCCAAATTTAGAGCGAATTGTAGATATGGGTTTTTCTCCTCCGAAGGATCCCCAAAGATTATCTTTAGAGGATGAGAAAAACTCTTATCTCAATGCTCAAGCTTCTAATGTGCTTTTCGATGCTTTGAGCAATGTAGTTTTATTTCAACTCATGCCGTTCCGGGATGCTCATGAGTTGTGGACGAAGCTTCAAGATAAATATGGAGTGTCCAAGATTTGTGGGGATGATTGTTCTCCCTCCACCTCCGGTCGTATAGTCTTCTCAACTTCTTCTACTTCACCCACATGTGGTTTGCCACAAGGTAATGATATGGTGAGTAGTGTTGGTCATTGCAATGATGATAGTATGTTTATTATGGATGATCCGTCATCACTATCTTATTGCAATGCTCCTTCTTTGGGCTTTAACACTTCGAGCACGCCAAATGTTTCACATGCTTGTGTTGATAGTCCTTGCATATCATGTAGAAATTTCATGACTAAATCTCATGATGATATGTTTACTATGTCTTGTTGCCATGATAAAAATGCATATATGTCCTCGAATTGTTGTGCTAACAATGTAGAGGAAACCCAACACCCCATGGAACAAGATGTGGTCTTAAATGGTGCTTCAAGGGATCCTACATCATCATCTATTGCTTTTTGCCTTATGGCTAAGGCTTCAAAGGTATCTCCTACTTTGAAACCCAATATGTCTCTTGATGATGATGTTGATGCTAATGATGATGAGGATAATGATGAAGAGAATGATAATGTTGCCTCCTTAAAAATTAAGGGGGAAATAGTCTTTAAAGCTCTTCATAAAAACAAAATTGCTCGTTCCAACTTCATGGAAATCATGTCCATTGCCATTGAGGGCAAGAAGTATATTGATGAGTTGGAATCTCGTCTTGAGGAGCATGAGGTCACCATTGATAAAATGGAAGGTTATGAGCGTGATTACGCAAATGAAATTGCGGACCTCTCTCAAGCTCTTGAACTTGAACAAACCACCAAGGAATCTCTTGAGGAGACTTTTGCTCTAGAATTATCTAGAGTGAGGGAATCTCGTGATAGAGCTCTTGAGATGTGCCAATGTGTTGCCACACGATAAAAGTTGATTAATACATATTCACCAATTTGATAGAAAAAAGTCTAGTTTTGAAATACGTATATCACTAAAAATATGTTATGTTTCACTCAAAATATATTCCTTTGGCGGTTTTGATGAGATAAGGGAGGAATGTTGTTGGTTTCAAGATTCGAGAAGTGGTATATGTCTAATTTCTACTCTTACTAGCAAGATGCCTGTGTGTTGCACGGAACATCAAGATCTTGTGGGAGAAAAGGATGAACGAGGGAAGGCCTTATCTGCAAATGTGGTGAAGAGTGCGGGTAAATTACATATTTCCCTCCTATCCGTCAGATATAAATCGGATGACCTACATTGCAGGATGGCAGGCCCACCATCATCACCAACTATATTTTTTATCCCTACTCTTATAAAAAGCATTGTCGGTGATGATCGTGTGCCTGCCATCCTGCAATATAGGCCGTCCGATCTATATCTGACGGATAGGAAGGAAACTATGGCAATTTTGCAAAAAGATACCCACACCCCTCTCCACATTTGCAAATAAGGCCTTCCCTCGTTCATCCTTTTCCCCCACAAGATAAACTACTCATACAAATGCATCTTGATGTTCCGTGCAACGCATGGGCATCTTGCTAGTTGTTGCAAAAAGCCCATGTGTGTGTGTGTGAGAGGGAGAGTGGAGGAGGACGGAGTGCATGTGTGACAAAGACACAAGGAGTGTGTGTGCGATAGGTATCAGCTTAAAATGAGGCGATAGTGTGTGTGTGCATGATCGAGAGGGCGTGTCTCAAGAAGGGAAGAAAAATCTACATAGATACAAGGAGCGGGAGAGAGACATGTATGCGACGGTGAAAGCACGAGTGTGCGGGTGTATAAACCTATCTAGAGGCTAGCTAGTCGATAAATGTTTGTGAGAGAAATACGAGTCGGGGTGCGAAAGCGAGAGTTTTGTGAGAGAGAGAGAGAGAGACGGTAGTCGGGAAGGGGAGTGGAAGCAAGAGTTGTGTGTGTGTCTGTGAGAGAGAGAGAGGAGACGGTAGTCGGGCTTTTCTAATCGGTAAACAAATGAATAATGTCAGTCTGGGATGGAGACAAAAAGGAGACCGCAACAAATGTTGTGTCTACAGGAGAGAGAGAGAGTAATTTTAGTGGTATGAGTCATATGTAGAGACATATAGGGTGTGTGAGAGAATCCCATAGAGAGAAAGACAAAGTGAAAGACGAGTGGAGACTGTGTGTGTGGCGGTGAAAAAGAAAGCTTAGGTACCGAGTGATACCAGAGAACAGTAGAGACGTGAGAGATAATGAAAACCGTGTAATGTATAATGATAGGGAGAGTGTGACACTTCTCAAGGGAGATGTCGAGAGACCATGTTTGCGAGGATAGGAGAAACATGTAGTGAGCGTGCGGGTGAGCTGGAGAAAAGAGAGTGATAGCTACCTGAAGGAGCATGCATGCGAGAGAGATGGGCGTGAAAGGAGTGAACAAAAAAGGGATTCAAATATTTGAATTCGAGATGATGATACATGTAATCCATACTCGAACCAAAATTGATCTATCAAACATGCATACTCATATGAATTCACGCACATCTATGTTATTTAATATGTATATATTACTAATCCATACATTTTAGTAGAACATAATTTGGTTAATTTTTTTCAAATTCAACCTTAAGATTTCGAGATCGTTGTATTTGTAAATCATATTATACATATAAAGGAGCAGAATTCTTTGTTGTGCTTTTGAAAGTATATATAAAAATGATGTTTATAGAATGTAATTCCAATTGAAAATGGACCCCACACGAAAAAATAGAATACAAACGGGATTCGAATTGAGTTAGCACGGTAAACGTGCACTCTACAAAATTTGAACGAAGCGAGGAAAGTCGCAGTAACCGCCCGAAACCAAAATCTGTGAGATGAAAATCACTACTGCCTATCCCTGCCACGCAAAGCCTATCTGCTGGATTTCTATAGGTTTCGATAGGGGTAGGTTTGTAATTTCACCCAAACGTGACGTAACCGCCTCTCACCCGGATTCATACATGGTGGGCGCCAAAACACAGTGTGTCCTCGGCCGAAAACGACTCCTTCCCCAATTCATATTAATACACGGTGGGCGCCAAAAACAAACTCTCGTCGGCAAATATTTGGTGTATGCAAGATTACCGTCCTATCCCCAACCGACTAATGTTGCTGTGATGTCGCAAAAATTTGAAATGGGGGCTAAGTTTGTAAATTTCCTTGCATTTGATACAAGCGCGCCCTGAATACATGGTTCCCCCTTCCTCTCTACCTCCCTTTTCCCCATTCGTACTCTGTGGGCGCCAAAACACCCTCTCCACCCCACCCTCCTCCGTCCGCCACCGTCCGCCACCCCATCCACCGCCGTCCTCCTCCACCATGCCGGAGCTGATACCCTGACGCCGCCGTCCATTACAAGAGATCGACCTCTCTCATCGACGGCTTCGGACCGGGATCCTTGCATCCCGTCCTCTCGCTTCATCCCCGCCATTGTCCACCTTGCCGGCGCCACTCCTACGACCGTCTCGTCCACCGCGCCCCGCTTCCATCGTCTACCCTCCTAGATCTGCTTCCACGCCGCCGATAGCCATCGCTACCGCAGCACTGTCAAATTCTCAGCAGATGCATACATGGTGCCGCACCAGAGGCGGTACTCTTTCATATCTACTCAACTTATTTATCACAGCAAAAAATAGATCGCCACTGCTTTACTCTGATTTCTTGTCTCGGTTGGGAAGTTGCCTTTGTCCGGTTTGCACCTTCAGATCCGCCATGGCACGATCAACACTATACTCAAAGCAGCTTGTTTCTTATGACCAGGGAAAAATTTAGCAGAGAAGTAATAAATCATATCCTGGGGACTACGCACACAACCAGGATCAAGAGAATTAAACCATATCTTAGCATCACCCTTTAACGAGAACGGAAATATTTTGAGTATATAGAAGTAACGCGATCTCTCATCATTAGTAAGCAGGGCAGCTATATCATTTAACTTAGTAAGATGTGCCACAACAGTTTCAGATTCATAGCCATAAAACGGATCAGATTCAACCAAAGTAATTATATCAGGATCAACAGAGAATTCATAGTCCTTATCAGGAACACATATAGGTGAAGTAGCAAAAGCAGGGTCGGGTTTCATTTTATCTCTAAGTGATTCTTTGTTCCATTTAACTCATAACCTCTTAAGCTCATATCTATCTTTGCAAGCTAAAATAGCGGCAGAAGATTCCATATCAAAAAGATAACCCTCAGGAATAACATGCATATTTTCATCATCACTATCATCATCGTATTCAGATTCAATAATTTCTTTTTCTCTAACCCTAGCAATTTGTTCATCAAGAAATTCACCAAGGGGCACAGTAGTATCAGGCATAGAAGCAGTTTCATCATAAGTATCATGCATAGCAGAAGTGGCATCATCAATAACATGCGACATATCGGAACGAATAACAGAAGCAGGTGTAGGTGTCGCAAACTTACTCATAACAGAAGGTGAATCAAGTGCAGAGCTAGATGGCAGTTCCTTACCTCCCCTCATAGTTGAGGGATAGATCTTGGTTTTTGGATCTCTCAAGTTCTTCATAGTGTCCAGCAGATATAAATCCCAAGTGACTCAAAGAATAGAGCTATGCTCCCCGGCATCAGTGCCAGAAATTTGTCTTGATAACCCACAAGTATAGGGGATCGCAACAGCTTTCCAGGGTAGAGTATTCAACCCAAATTTATTGATTCGACACAAGGGGAGCCAAAGAATATTCTCAAGTATTAGCAGCTGAGTTGTCAATTCAACCACACCTGGAAACTTAGTATCTGCAGCAAAGTGTTTAGTAGCAAAGTAATATGATAGTGGTGGTATCGGCAACAAAAGTAAAGACAGCAAAAGTAATGTTTTTGGTATTTTGTAGTGATTGTAACAGTAGCAGCGGGAAAGTAAATAAGCGAGAACCAGTATATGGAAAACTCGTAGGCACCGGATCAGTGATGGATAATTATGCCGGATGCGGTTCATCCTGTAACAGTCATAACATAGGGTGACACGGAACTAGCTCCAATTCATCAATGTAATGTAGGCATGTATTCCGTATATAGTCATACGTGCTTATGGAAAAGAACTTGCATGACATCTTTTGTCCTACCCTCCCGTGGCAGCGGGGTCCTATTGGAAACTAAGGGATATTAAGGCCTCCTTTTAATTGAGAACCGGAACAAAGCATTAGCACATAGTGAATACATGAACTCCTCAAACTATGGTCATCACCGGGAGTGGTCCCGATTATTGTCACTTCGGGGTTGCCGGATCATAACACATAGTAGGTGACTATAGACTTGCAAGATAGGATCAAGAACTCACATATATTCATGAAAACATAATAGGTTCAGATCTGAAATCATGGCACTCGGGCCCTAGTGACAAGCATTAAGCATAGCAAAGTCATAGCAACATCAATCTCAGAACATAATGGATACTAGGGATCAAACCCTAACAAAACTAACTCGATTACATGATAAATCTCATCCAACCCATCACCATCCAGCAAGCCTATGATGGAATTACTCACGCACGGCGGTGAGCATCATGAAATTGGTGATGGAGGATGGTTGATGATGACGATGGCAACGAATCCCCCTCTCCGGAGCCCCGAACGGACTCCAGATCAGCCCTCCTGAGAGGTTTTAGGGCTTGGCGGTGGCTTCGTATCGTAAAACGTGATGATTTCTTATCTCTTATTTTTTTTCTCCGAAAGCAAATATATAGAGTTGGAGTTGGCATTGGAGGGCATCCAGGGGGCCCACGAGGTAGGGGGCGCGCCCTAGGGGGGGGGCCCACCCTCGTGAGAAGGGTGTGGGCCCCCTGGTCTTCATCTTTGACGAGGATTTTTTATTATTTTTTCTAAGATGTTTCGTGGAGTTTCAGGTCATTCCGAGAATATATTTTTTCTGCACATAAAACAACACCATGGCAATTCTGCTGAAAACAGCGTCAGTCTGGGTTAGTTCCATTCAAATCATACAAGTTAGAGTCCAAAATAAGGGCAAAAGTGTTTGGAAAAGTAGATACGATGGAGACGTATCACCGACCCATTGTGACCCGCAAGAATCTTGTGGGCCTTTACCTGGGCCGGCCCATTATGACACACAAAAATCTTGTGGGCCTTTACCTGGGCCGGCCCATTATGGCCCGCAAAATCTTATGGGCCTTTAGCTGGGCCAGCCCATTATGGTCTGCAAAATCTCGTGGGCCTTTAGCTAGGCTGGCCCATTATGGTCCACAAAATCTTGTGGGCCTTCAGTTGGGCCGGCCCATTTAAACTTGATGGGCCAGTCCATGTGTCAACATATCATAGGCGCGTCTCGCCCATTGGATGAGTGACACTTGTGCCAACGCGGACCTGACATGTGTCTCCTCCAGCCAATGATGATTTTACACGTGGAAAATCCCCATTGGTCGGGGCTGTTAACGGGTTATCGGATCCAAAACCCGACCCGATAGCTTAACGGCGTTCCGTTACTGTGGATGCCACGTGTCGGTCACCCTTGACGAAAGCACTTTTGTGACGCGCGATTTATCGTCACGGAAGTGGACACTTCTGTGATGATAATTTTGGTAATGTCATGGAACACTTCTACGACATTACAAGTATGACTATCTTGATTCTGTCATAAAATCGTCATGGATGTACATGCATGACAGAAAACGCGACCTACTGTGTCAAACATGTATCATCACGGAAGTGTATTTTTTTGCAGTGCAATTATGTCTTCTCAAAATAACATGGCTAAAGAAAGTTATCCCTACAAAATCATGTAGTCTGGCTATGCTCCATCTTGACCACACAAAGTATTTAAATCATGCACAACCCCAATGACAAGCCAAGCAATTGTTCCATACTTTTGATGTTCTCGAACTTTTTCAATCTTCACGCAATACATGAGCGTGAGCCATGGACATAGCACTATAGGTGGAATAGAATGGTGGTTGTGGAGAAGACAAAAAGG
This sequence comes from Triticum monococcum, assembly GCA_034509565.1. Classification (NCBI taxonomy): domain Eukaryota; kingdom Viridiplantae; phylum Streptophyta; class Magnoliopsida; order Poales; family Poaceae; genus Triticum; species Triticum monococcum. The sequence goes on along the minus strand of CM067846.1, from coordinate 143,810,695 downwards.
AGAAGATAGTCTCACATCAACTAGGCGTATCAACGGGCTATGGAGATGCCCACTAATAGATATCAACGTGAGTGAGTAGGGATTTCCATGCAACGGATGCACTAGAGCTATAAATGTATGAAAGCTCAACAAAAGAAACTAAGTGGGCGTGCATCCAACTTGCTTGCTCACGAAGACCTAGGGCACTTGAGGAGGCCCATTGTTGGAATATACACGCCAAGTTCTATAATGAAAATTTCCCACTAGTATATGAAAGTGACAAAACAAGATACTCTCTATCATGAAGATCGTGGTGCTACTTTGAAGCACAAGTGTGGAAAAAAGGATAGTAGCATTGTCCATTTTTTGGCCTTTCTTTTTTTATTTGGCCTTTCTATTTTTTAGCCTTTCTTTTTTGGGGGACAATGCTCTATTAATGATGATCATCACACTTCTATTTATTTACAACTCAATGATTACAACTTGATACTAGAACAAAGTATGACTCTATATAAATGCCTACGGCGGTGTACCAGCATGGGCAATGAATCAAGAGTGGCATGTATGATAAATTATGCATGGTGGCTTTGCCACAAATATGATGGCAACTACATAATCATGCAAGGCACTATGACAATGATGAAGTGTGTCATAGTAAATGGAACGGTGGAAAGTTGCATGGCAATATATCTCGGAATGCCTATGGAAATGCCATGATAGGTAGGTATGGTGGCTGTTTTGAGGAAGGTATATGGTGGTTGTATGATACCGGCAAAAGGTGCGCGGTATTAGAGAGGCTAGCAATGGTGGAAGGGTGAGAGTGCGTATAATCCATGGACCCAACATTAGTCATAAAGAACTCACATACTTATTGCAAAAATCTATTATTTATCGAAACAAAGTACTACGCGCATGTGAAGGAAATATGCCCTAGAGGCAATAATAAAGTTATTATTTATTTCCTTATATCATGATAAATGTTTATTATTCATGCTAGAATTGTATTAACCGGAAACATAATACATGTGTGAATACATAGACAAACTTAGTGTCACTAGTATGCCTCTACTTGACTAGCTCGTTAATCAAAGATGGTTATGTTTCCTAACCATGAACAATGTGTTGTTATTTGATTAACGAGGTCACATCATTAGTTGAATGATCTGATTGACATGACCCATTTCATTAGCTTAGCACCCGATCGTTTAGTATGTTGCTATTGCTTTCTTCATAACTTATAAATGTTCCTATGACTATGAGATTATGCAACTCCCGTTTACCGGAAGAACACTTTGTGTGCTACCAAACGTCACAACGTAACTGGGTGATTATAAAGGAGCTCTACAGGTGTCTCCAAAGGTAAATGTTGGGTTGGCGTATTTCGAGATTAGGATTTGTCACTCCGATTGTCGGAGAGGTATCTCTGGGCCCTCTCGGTAATGCACATCACATAAGCCTTGCAAGCATTGTGACTAATGAGTTAGTTGCGAGATGATGTATTACGGAACGAGTAAAGAGACTTGCCGGTAACGAGATTGAACTAGGTATTGGATACCGACGATTGAATCTCGGGCAAGTAACATACCAATGACAAAGGGAACAACGTATGTTGTTATGCGGTCTGACCGATAAAGATCTTCGTAGAATATGTAGGAGCCAATATGGGCATCCAAGTCCCGCTATTGGTTATTGACCGGAGATGTGTCTCAGTCATGTCTACATTGTTCTCGAACCATAGGGTCCGCACGCTTAACGTTACGATGACAGTTATTATGAGTTTATGCATTTTGATGTACCGAAGTTAGTTCGGAGTCCCGGATGTGATCACGGACATGACGAGGAGTCTCGAAATGGCCGAGACATAAAGATTGATATATTGGATGACTATATTCGGACACCGGAAGTGTTCCGGGTGATTTCGGAGAAAACCGGAGAGCCGGAGGGTTACCGAAACCCTACCGGGAGAAGTAATGGGCCATATGGGCTTTAGTGGAGAGAGAGAAGGGCTGCCAGAGGTGGACCGCGCGCCACCTCCTCCCTGGTCCGAATTGGACTAGGGGAGGGGGCGGCGCCTGATGAAGCTATGTACCTAGGGTAGGGGCGGACCCGTCCTAAAGAGCCCCACCCGAGGACATCCCTAGAAGAAGTCACCTTTCAATCGACTTTAAGGTATCTCACTCGGCAGGCTCAAGACACTCGACCAAGAAGCTATCACTCGACCAGAAGACCTAATGTCACTCCGCAGGCAAACGGTCGGCTGTTATGTAGTCTTTATGGTCATTATAGCACTTTATTAAGGGCGTTACCGGTAACGCCCCACCTAAAATGTACCTAAAACCCTGCATTACTGAGGGCAGGAGGGGGCCGGGGAACTCTATATAAGCCACCCCCCTCCTCAGTATGAAGGGTTCGCACACCTGTTACCTTTATACGCATAATCCAATCGACCGCCTCCGGGCACCGAGACGTAGGGCTGTTACTTCCTCCGAGAAGGGCCTGAACTCGTAAACCTTGCGTGCTACAACTCCCCAATAGCTAAGATCTAGCCTCTCCATACACACCCCCATACTTTACTGTCAGACTTAGAACCACGACAGTTGGCGCTCACCGTGGGGCGGGAGTCTTAGCGCCTAATAGGAGAAGTTGCAATTTTTCCGATCCATTTGATCATGGTTTCCTGCGGAGTTTTGGTGGAGGGCCGCGAGATCCGTCTCGGCGTGCTCACCTTCGTCGCCGACGATTCCGCCTGGCTTCAGGAGGCACCGCTCGACATCAACGCGCTCCCCGTCCGCGATGCGACGCACTTCCGCGCGTGCATTCGCGGCGTCCTCCTGCGGCAGCCGTCGACTCAATATCGGCCGGCCCCCGTGTCGTCTCCCCGCCCCGTCTCCCACCAGCGCAAGCACTCAGGTCGGTCAAGACTCCAGCGGTGGGTGAGGCACGCCGTGGCTCGCCAGTCAGCGGCCCCACAAGTCGCGGCAATCAAGCCCGACGAATCCCTCTACGGCCTGTTCGACTGGCTCCGCGGAGACCGTGTCCGAGTGCGACAGCAGCGACCCCTTGGCTGAGGTCTAGCGGTCGAGGGGACGCACAGTCCTCCCGGATTCCCTCGCGCTGATGGAGGCGCTGGTGGAGGCGACCCATCGCGTCCCCACGATGAGTACCTTCCCGAGCCTCTCACGCCATTGCAGCGAGAAGAGCTCCGCCGCCGGAACATGGACGCGCTCCACACACCCATTGTTGGGGAAACCCCTGAGGCCCGGGCCTTGGAGGACGTGCGCTTGGCTAACCTGGCCGAGCGCACTCGACTGGATAACCTACAGCGAATACTCGACGAGCAAGCGCGTCAGCGAGCTCCCGAGTCCAGTCGACGGCAACAAGCTCCCGAGTCCAGTCGACGTCAGCTCTTCCCGCCGCCACAGGTATGCCGAACCCCAGTTCAGAATTTGGCCGCTACGGCCCGTATAGCGGAATCAATTCAGCCCTCCCAGTTAGAAGCTGGCAGAGGCCTGTTGCAGATCAGAGCGTTGCTTCGAGCGGCAGGAAACCAGAATTCCGCCGTTTCTTAGTCGCGGAACAGGATCCACAGTCGATCCGTCGCAATGGAAACAGTCCAGTCGTCTCACAGCCCGAGATCGCCCCCGAGGCGTGAGGGACGTGGGGACCGGCACGATCAGTACAGAAGAGATGAGCAGTATGATCACCGACCCGACCGTGATGATCGACATCGAGTGCCAACCCCTCCCCCGAGGAGTGGGTCGTATGCGCCTCGACATCGAGATGACAGGCGCCCCCATAATGCTGGACAAAGGATTCCAGTCGACCCCAGAGACCCAGGCTTTGACGCGAGATCCATCCTCGTTCAAGGTTTGGTGGACAGGAACAGGGCCCATCGAGAAGGCCACAATAGAGATGTGCCCACCGGCAGCAAGGTACATGCTTCGGGGCCAGAATGTTTCAATCGAGCCATCAGGGCTGCAGTAATTCCTCCCAACTTCAGGCTGGCGACTGGAATCAGCAAGTTCACCGGTGAATCCAAGCCTGGCACTTGGCTCGAGGATTACCGAGTGGCTGTACAGATTGGCGGTGGCGATGATGAGGTGGCCATGAAGCATTTACCTCTCATGTTAGAGGGCTCAGCCAGAGCTTGGTTAAATCAGTTGGCACCCAGCAGCATCTACGCTTGGGAGGACCTCTCCCGAGTGTTCGTCACAACCTTTGAAGGAACATGCAAGCGACCTGCAGGCCTTACGGAGTTGCGGTCTTGCATACAGAAACCGAATGAAACTCTGAGAGATTACATCCAGAGGTGGATCACATTACATCACACGGTTGAGAATGTGCCAGACCACCTAGCAGTTTGTGCCTTCAAGGAAGGCGTCAAGTACAGGGAACTAAACCTGAAGTTCGGTCGAACTGGGGAGATGTCTCTGAATCGGATGATGGAGATTGCCACCAAGTACGCTAATGGTGAAGACGAAGATCGACTCCGGAGTGGCAAGCACAAGGCAGTCGCCCAAGAAACCGGAGGAAACTCCAGTCAGAAACAGAAGCGGAAGGCTGAGCCAGCCGCCCCCGGAGAAGCCCTGGCCGTAACCCAAGGAAAATTCAGGGGAAAGCCCAAGGGGCCCTGGAAGCCCAAGAAAGTCAAGGACCAGGATGGGAATGATGTTTTGGACCTGCCATGTCACATCCACACCAAGAAAGACGAAGAGGGTAATTTTATTTACCCAAAACACACCACTCGACAGTGCCGGCTCCTAATCCAGCAATTCCAAGGCAAGCAGGCCAAGGACAAGGAGAAGGAGTCAGAAAGAGTCGAAGACAAGGAAGACAGTGACGATGGATACCCCCAAGTCAATTCCACCCTGATGATTTTTGCTGATGTCGAAAGCAAGAGTCGACTGAAAGTCATTAACCGCGAGGTGAACATGGTTGCTCCGGCGACCCCCAGTTACCTGAAGTGGTCTCAGACTGCCATCACATTCGACCAGTCTGATCACCCGACGCACATTGCCACCCCTGGGAGGCAAGCTTTGGTGGTCGACCCAGTTGTCGAAGGCACCCGACTGACCAAGGTATTGATGGATGGCGGCAGTGGTCTGAACATACTGTACGCTGAAACTTTGAAGGGAATGGGCATTCCGATGTCCAGACTCAGTACCAGTAACATGAGCTTCCACGGAGTCATTCCTGGGAAGAAAGCCGAGTCACTCGGCCAGATTGCTCTTGATGTGGTTTTTGGTGATTCAAAGAATTACCGCAAGGAAAAGTTGACATTCGAGGTTGTGGACTTCCAGAGTGCTTATCATGCCATTTTGGGCAGGCCAGCTTACGCACGCTTCATGGCTCGACCATGTTACGTGTATCTCAAACTGAAGATGCCTGGCCCCAAAGGTGTGATCACTGTCACAGGCAACCGAAAGAAAGCAGAAGAGTGTTTCCATAAGGGATCAAAGATCGCTGATGCTCAGATGGCAGTGGTCGAGCTAAAAGAGTACCAAAAGACTGCCGATCTGAGTGAATTACTGCGAGCTAAGAAGCCTGCTTCAGAATCAGCTTTTCAGTCGTCTGGTGAAACAAAGATGGTCCACATTCACCCGACCGACCCCGACGCTGCTCCGACTCACGTCTCGACGACACTCGACTCCAAATAGGAAGAAGCGCTCATCCAGCTCCTCCGTGAGAACTGGGACATCTTCGCATGGAAGCCCTCTGACATGCTTGGAGTTCCCAGAGGGCTGGCTGAGCACCTCTACGAGTCGACCCAAAATTCAAGCCTGTGAAGGAACATCTTTGACGGTCCGCCGTCCAGAAGAAGCAAGCCATTGGCAAGGAGGTGGCTCGGCTCTTAGCAGCAGAGTTTATCCGAGAGATTTACCACTCCGAGTGGCTCGCCAATGTCGTCATGGTCCCCAAGAAGGACAAATCACTTCGCATGTGCATTGATTTCAAGCATATCAATCGGGCCTGCCCGAAAGATCATTTTCCTCTCCCTCGCATCGACCAAATAGTCGACTCGACTGTGGGGTGCGAGAGATTGTCTTTTCTAGATGCCTATTCTGGGTACCATCAGATCCGTCTGTATGGGCCCGACGAGATCAAAATAGCTTTCATCACTCTATTCGGATGCTTCTGTTATGTCACCATGCCGTTTGGCCTCAAGAACGCCGGAGCCACGTTCATGAGAATGATTCAGAAGTGTTTGCTCACTCAAATCAGTCGGAATGTAGAGGCATACATGGATGATATTGTGGTCAAGTCCCGGAAAGGTTCCGACCTGCGGGCTGACCTTGCTGAAACCTTTGCCAACCTCAGGAGGTATGATATCAAGCTCAATCCATCAAAGTGCACATTCGGAGTTCCAGGTGGAAAATTACTCGGTTTTCTTGTTTCCGAACGGGGGATCGATGCCAATCCTGAAAAAATTGGCACCATACTCCGGATGAAGCGTCCTGTACGCGTGCACGATGTCCAAAAGCTTACGGGCTGCTTGGCCGCTTTAAGTCGATTCATTTCTCGTCTCGGTGAAAAGGCATTGCCTCTTTACCGACTGATGAAGAAGTCTGAAAAGTTCGAGTGGACTCCAGAAGCTGACGCAGCGTTTGCAGATCTCAAAGCTCTGCTCTCCACCCAGCCGGTGCTTGCTGCCCCAATCAGCAAAGAGCCTCTGCTGCTTTACATTGCAGCCACAGGACAAGTTGTCAGCACAGTACTTACGGTCGAGCAAGAAGAAGAAGGAAAGGCCTTCAAAGTTCAACGCCCAGTATATTATGTGTCTGAAGTTTTGACCCCTTCAAAACAAAGATATCCTCACTACCAGAAGCTTGTATATGGGATTTACATGACCACAAAGAAGGTTGCACATTACTTCTCTGATCACTCCATTACAGTCATCAGCGACGCCCCACTGTCAGAGATTCTGCATAACAGAGACGCAACTGGTCGAGTGGCCAAGTGGGCGATTGAACTCCTTCCCTTGGATATCAAGTTTGAGGCAAAGAAGGCTATCAAGTCCCAAGCAATCGCAGATTTCATCGCCGAGTGGATTGAACAGGAACTTCCGACTCAAGTTCACTCGGAGCACTGGACCATGTTCTTCAATGGGTCTAAGATGCTAAATGGTTCCGGTGCTGGGGTAGTCCTAGTCTCCCCCGAGGAGATAAGCTCAGATATGTTCTCCAGATTCACTTCGATTCCTCCAATAATGAAGCTGAATATGAAGCACTTTTGTATGGGTTACTCATGGCCATTTCACTCGGCGTCCGTCGCCTCATGGTCTATGGCGACTCAGATTTGGTGGTTAATCAAGTGATGAAGGAGTGGGACGTCAGAAGTCCGACAATGACTGGTTATTGCAATGCAGTGCGAAAGCTAGAAAAGAAATTCGAGGGGTTAGAGCTTCATCACATCCCCCGACTGAAAAATCAGGCGGCCGATGATTTGGCAAAGATAGGCTCCAAGAGAGAAGTCATTCCCAGCAACGTGTTCCTGGAACACATTCACTCGCCGTCAATCCAAGAGGATCCTTTCACAGACGAAGCCCCGCAGCCGAAAAGTGCCACAGATCCGACTAAAGTCGAAGTTCCTGCGGTGGTCGACCTAGTCATGGAAGTCTTGGCGATCACTCCCGACTGGAGAGTACCGTACATCGCGTATATCCTAAGGAAAGAACTCCCGGAGGACGAGGAAGAGGCTCGACAGATCGTCCGCCGATCCAAGGCCTTCACAGTCATAAAGGGACAGCTATATAGGGAGAGCGCGACTGGAATCAGTCAGAAATGTATAATGCCAGAGGAGGGCCAGATAATCCTTAATGATATCCACTCGGGGACCTGTGGTCACCATGCGTCCTCTAGGACCATTGTGGCTAAAGCATACCGAGCGGGTTTTTACTGGCCAAAAGCAAATGAGATGGCAAAAGAGATAGTCGACAAGTGTGGAGGGTGCCAGTTCTACTCCAACATGTCACACAAACCTGCATCAGCCCTCAAGACCATTCCACTCGTCTGGCCCTTCGCTGTCTGGGGTCTGGACATGGTTGGTCCGCTGAGGACAGGAAGGAGCGGCTTCACGCATGTGCTTGTGGCAGTCGACAAGTTTACCAAATGGATTGAAGCTAAGCCTATCAAGAATCTTGATGCCTGCACTGCCATTAGTTTCGTCAGAGGGCTAACATTCAGATATGGAGTCCCGCATAGCATCATCACTGACAATGGGTCAAACTTCGATTCGGACAAGTTCAGAGCTTTTTGCGCCTCTCAAGGCACTCGAGTCGACTACGCATCAGTCGCCCATCCCCAGTCGAATGGACAAGCTGAAAGAGCAAATGGTCTGATCCTCAAAGGACTAAAGCCTCGACTGATGCGTGATCTCAAGCACGCGGCAGGTGCTTGGGTCAACGAGCTCCCGTCAGTTCTGTGGGGGTTAAGGACTACCCCCAACCGGTCGACTGGCAGAACTCCATTCTTTCTGGTTTATGGAGCCGAAGCAGTTCTGCCAAGTGATCTTCTTCACAACGCGCCCCGAGTCGAGCTTTACACCGAAAATGAGGCAGAACAGGCCCGGCAAGACGCAGTCGACCTCTTAGAAGAAGAAAGAGAGATGGCCATGATCAGATCGACCATTTATCAGCAAGACTTGCGTCGGTTTCACGCCCGGAATGTGAAGAATCGGGCCTTCCAAGAAGGAGATCTGGTCCTCCGAGTGGATCAACAGAAACCACACAAGCTTGCTCCTACTTGGGAAGTCCCCTTCATCGTCACCAGAGTCCTCCACAATGGAGCATATCACCTCTACAATGTTGATTGCCAGATCGATGAGCCACGAGCTTGGAACGCGGAACTTCTCCGCCCCTTTTACACTTGAGTTCTCCCTTAGACAAGATGTAATAAGAAAAAAATTTGTAGTTCATTTTTATCAAAGACAAGAGTGTTCCAATAATTGCTGTCACTTTGTTTGCATACAAAATCCCCAGTGGGTGACTTGGCTGCGAATCCGTTTCGCCTAAGTTTGAAAAATCCTATCGAGTGGAGAGCAATCCTCCCACTCGGGGGCTTAGCTGCAGTCCAGTACTCGCCTAAGTTCTCCCATTCGGAGGCTTAGCTGCAGTCGAGCACTCGCCTAAGTTTGAAAAATCCTACCGAGTGGAGAGCAATCCTCCCACTCGGGGGCTTAGCTGCAGTCCAGTACTCGCCTAAGTTCTCCCATTCGGAGGCTTAGCTGCAGTCGAGCACTCGCCTAAGTTTGAAAAATCCTACCGAGTGGAGAGCAATCCTCCCACTCGGGGGCTTAGCTACAGTCCAGTACTCGCCTAAGTTCTCCCATTCAGAGGCTTAGCTGCAGTCGAGCACTCGCCTAAGTTTGAAAAATCCTACCGAGTGGAGAGCAATCCTCTCACTCGGGGGCTTAGCTGCAGTCCAGTACTCGCCTAAGTTCTCCCACTCGAAGGCTTAGCTGCAGTCGAGCACTCGCCTAAGTTTGAAAAATCCTACCGAGTGGAGAGCAATCCTCCCACTCGGGGGCTTAGCTGCAGTCCAGTACTCGCCTAAGTTCTCCCACTCAGAGGCTTAGCTGCAGTTGAGCACTCGCTTAAGTTTAAAAAAGCCTACCGAGTGGAGAGCAGTCCTCCCACTCGGGGGCTTAGCTGCAGTCCAGTACTCGCCTAAGTTCTCCCATTCGGAGGCTTAGCTGCAGTCGAGCACTCGCCTAAGTTTGAAAAATCCTACCGAGTGGAGAGCAATCCTCCCACTCGGGGGCTTAGCTGCAGTCCAGTACTCGCCTAAGTTCTCCCACTCGGAGGCTTAGCTGCAGTCGAGCACTCGCCTAAGTTTGAAAAATCCTACCGAGTGGAGAGCAATCCTCCCACTCGGGGGCTTAGCTGCAGTCCAGCACTTGCCTAAGTTGTCCCACTCGGAGGCTTAGCTGCAGTTAGACACTCGCCTAAGTTTAAAAAATCCTACCGAGTGGAGAGCGGTCCTCCCACTCGGGGGCTTAGCTGCAGTCCAGCACTCGCCTAAGTTCTCCCACGAAGAGACTTAGCTGCAGTCAAGCACTCGCCTAAGTTTGAAAAATCCTACCGAGTGGAGAGCAGTCCTCCCACTCGGGGACTTAGCTGCAGTCCCATACTCGACCCGATACGAAAGAAGTTACGGCACGAATGCAAAGGGTACTCCGAGTGAAGACCAAGTTTCACTCGACAGATCAAACCGCGAAGATATTCAACAAAAAATCAAGTTCGGATAAAGCCTAAAAGGTCCCATACCTCAGATCAAAAGTATTCGAGCCCTCGGCTCGGCAGAGTTTAACGGTTACAAATCCACTCGGCATTCCGAGGCAAGTTTAAAGTGAAGCATAAAAAGTTTTTCATTCCTCAGGCGGAGGACTAGCAGGAGCAACGAACTCATCCAAGTCGATCCCGTCTGCAATGCGGGTGGCAGCAGCAATGAAGGTCTCCATGAAGTCTTGAAAGCTGTGCCTCTTGGTGTTGGCGACTTGGATGGCGGCCAGCTTCTCTTCTCGCGCCTCCTTGCAATGGACGCGGACTAGAGACAGAGCCACATCAGCACCGCGCCGAGCAGAAGACTTCTTCCACTCCTGCACTCGGTCAGGGATTCCCTTAAGTCGAGCCATTAGAGACTCGAGATCATTTTGGAGCGTAGACTCTGGCCAAAGTGTCGGGTCAATCCGCGACATGGCAACCTTCAGCCGAGCCAAGTAATCCACGATGCCGTCAATGCGAGATTCCAGTCGGAGCAGATTCATGGCAGCTTCATCACTCACCGGAGAGTTGATTGGATCCAAACCTGTTTCAATCCACCCAGTCTCCTCCTCAAAGTTCTGGCAAAGCTCTGCACACACGATCCAAGGATAAGTCAATTTTCATAGATTGAGTCGACACCAAAAAGAAAACCAGTCGAAATTGAATGCACACCTTCAAGCTTGATGTACAACTTCTTGGCGAGGCTCCTCAAGTAGCTCTCCAGGTCGTCCCTCCTGCGAGCGATGCCTTCCATCTTCTCGATCAGGGCAAGGTTCTCCTTCTTCCAACGTGAGCACTCCTTGTTGGCCTCATTCAGAGCGGTCTTCAGCTTGGTATTCTCTTCTTCTAATTGGCCGGCCGAAGCCAACTTCTGTTCAGCCAGAGTGATCTTGTCGTCAGCCTCCTTGCGGGCAGCAGCCAAGTCCTGATCCTTCTTCGCCAGAGCCTCGCTCAGTTCCAGTGCAAAAGAAATGATGATTGGTTCGGAAACGGCAGAAGGGTACTCAAGCCTAGAAACAAAACCAGTCGACAAAGTCGTCTTACCAGCGGCGCCGTCTCTGACCTTCTGCAGCTCTGTTCTGGCCAGCTCCAGATCAAGGTTCAGTTGAATCCGTTGCTTCTCCAACTCAGTATAGGGAGATGCAAGTTCGCAGGATTTCTGTAAAAAGGAAAATCAGTAGACAGACGTCCAAGATAAGTTGCTTCCGAGTAACTAAGAGAAAAAGATGACGTTTCTTAGACCATAGCCGAATCAAAAACATTCGACAGCAGTCTCGGGGACTACACCCAGTGGGTGTACTCAGCGTGCCCCCACTGGTTCGACCAAAAAAAAGAGAGAGGGGTCGACTGCAACACAATGTAAAGACTACAGTCGACTGCCAGCAGTCCACCGTAGTCTCAGGGACTACACACAGTGGGTGCGCTTAGCGTGCCCCCACTCGTCCAAGAATTGGCAAACACACCCAGTGGGTGTACAGATACAGACACAAAAGATCTTCAAAAAAGAGAGACTCTTCAAACAGCACACCAAAATAGATCAAGTGACAAGTCGACTGACCTGGACGTTGCTCTGAAGAGCCGAACTCGCGTCATAGGCTGCTTGGCTGGCATCCCGAGCCATCTTCACTTGCTCCATCATGACCCCCACCTGGCGTATAGCCTCCTTTGCAGCAGCCACTTGGTCCTCAGGGACGGGGTACGCAGCAAAAAGCGAAGATGGATCCGCGGTCGACGCCGAAGGCCGCACACTCGACAGAGGGATGGCGAAAGTCACGGAAGCCCGAGTGGTGTCGCCACCATCCCGAGCCATGGTCTCAGATGCCAGAGTAGGCTGGGGAGTCCTGTCAGTCGACGACCTCTTGTTCCTCCTCATCCTCAACGGTTCGTCGTTGTCATCCGGGAGGTCGATAACATGAGGAGGGGCTACAAGGGAAACATTCAATCGACCGGAATTGCAAGAAATGACCAGTCGACTCAATAACAGAACGTCAGTAATCATACCAGGGTTGGAGGTGACAGCATCCCCCATCTCTTGGTCGTCGTCCTTGGCAGAGACCTCAGAAGTAGCAGCGCTGCAAAGCTCAAAAAGTCAGTCCGCTGGCTCAATGAATCGACCAAGGATCCGTCCACGGTCAACAAAGGAATATAAGATTTATTACCCGGAAATGGTAGGGACGGCTATCTTCATCTTGGGCAGAGCTTTGGGCGGCTTGGGCAGTGTCGTGCGTGGGTGCTTGGGAACCTTCCCGGTCGGCGTTGGAGAAGAGGTCCGAGGGCGTTTTGACGACGGCCCAATGGAAGCAGTCGCCTTACCGCGTTCCTGCGCCGGGTCGTGTGCGAGCTTGGATCGCCTCTCCGGGCGGGGAGGTTCAACCTCCTCCTCCTCGTCGCTGGTGAAGATGTCGTCACCTTCCTCCCCTTCGCCATCAGACTCCCATTCACCTTGGTCATCCCCACTCTCGCCTCCGCTCGCCTCCCCTTCCTCAGTCGACCCCTGCGCCCTGTTTGGCGACGAGTACATCTCGGTGGTCGCCTGGAAAACAGCAGACAAGACAAAGTCAATCGACCTACTCGAAGAAGACCAACGCAGAAAACAAGATTTCAGTCAGAAGCATAAAGACATACCTGGTCCACTTCGTACGAATTGTCGAGTGGAATGACCCTCCTGGCTCCTCGGGGGTTGTCCTTGTTCCCCGTGATGCTCGACAGCCACCCCTCCAGCATCTCGTCAGTGACCTCCTCCGGGTGGATCCGAGTGGTGTCCTCGAGGCCTGAGTATAGCCACATCGGGTGGTCGCGAGCCTGGAGCGGCTGGATTCGCCTCTTGAGGAAGACTTCCAGCAGATCCATTCCAGTCACGCCCTCACGGACAAGCTCGACCACTCGACCCGCCAGCACCTTGACCTGAGACTTTTCCTCCGGCGTCACCTTTAGAGAAGCAGGTTTTTGGGCTCGGTCGAGAGAGAAAGACGGGAGACCAGTCGACTGTCCTGGGGTCGCCTGGTCCTGACAATAGAACCAAGTTGCCTGCCAACCGCGGACCGACTCCGGGAATGTGATGGACGGAAAACAGCTTTTTCCCCTTGTTTGGATCGCCAAGCCCCCGCACAATTGCATCACTTGCGTCCTCTCATCACTCGACTTGGCCTTCTTGACCGACTGAGAGCGACAAGTAAAGATATGCTTGAAAAGCCCCCAATGCGGGCGACAACCCAAGAACGCCTCACACATGGAAATGAAAGCGGCGAGGTAGACAATGGAATTTGGAGTGAAGTGGTGGAGCTGCGCTCCGAAGAAATTCTAGAAACTCCGGAAGAAAGGGTGGGGCGGTAGAGAAAACCCTCGGTCGATGTGAGTGGCCAGGAGCACGCACTCACCATCGCGGGGCTGAGGTTCGATCTCTCCCCCCGGAAGACGCGCGGCCTTGTGGGGAATGGCTCCCCCCTCGACCATGTCGTCGAGATCCTCTTGCCGGAGCACCGATGGCATCCAGTCGCCCTGGTTCCAACCTTTGGGCAGGGCGGTCCTGGAGGAAGATCCGCCACGCGCAGACCTCTTCCCTTTCCCCGCCGCCGCCTTCTTCGCACGCTCCAGAGCGGTCGTCTTGCCCTTCACCATCGTCGCCGGCGAAATCTCGAACGGGTTTGCGGTGCTGGGGCGGGAGCGGAGGTGGCGGAAGAAGTTGCGAAGGGAGAGAGGAAGGAGAAAGAAGGAGAAGTGCGCGCACTGATGGGAAACTCCGAACTAGGCAACTTATAAGGGGCTGCTCCCGAGTGGCTGACCGGTAGGCCCAGGCTATCCCATCAAATCCCGTAGCAGGCGCGCACGTAGTACGTGGCGAAAAAGGCGATGCGAGAATCGAGGAGCCTCTGCGCTATCACTTCTGATTACTGCGGCCGCTCCCGTCCCGCGCGCTTCCCAAAAATCCGAATCCCGTGATATCCGTCGGCTACGGAACAACTTGTCAAAACAAGAAACCCCGCACGCATCGGCGCTCGGTATGTCACAGGTAAGGAAAGCCACTCGACGAAAGGCCTGGAATGGATCAAGGCGACTGAAAGAGGTTGACGACGTCATCCGTGACGGTCGACCCAGAACGAGGCACTCATATAGTCCAAAGAACCAGTCGGAAAGATCACCAACTCTTTTTAACTCCAACCTCGATCCATTCGGGGGCTAATGATGAAGCTATGTACCTAGGGTAGGGGCACGGACCCGTCCTAAAGAGCCCCACCCGAGGACATCCCTAGAAGAAGTCACCTTTCAATCGACTTGAAGGTATCTCACTCGACGGGCTCAAGACACTCGACCAAGAAGCTATCACTCGACCAGAAGACCTAATGTCACTCCGCAGGCAAACGGTCGGCTGTTATGTAGTCTTTATGGTCATTATAGCACTTTATTAAGGGCGTTACCGGTAACGCCCCACCTTAAATGTACCTAAAACCCTGCATTACTGAGGGCAGGAGGGGGCCGGCGAACTCTATATAAGCCAACCCCCTCCTCAGTATGAAGGGTTCGCACCCCTGTTACCTTTATACGCATAATCCAATCGACCGCCTCCGGGCACCGATAGGGCTGTTACTTCCTCCGAGAAGGGCCTGAACTCGTAAACCTTGCGTGCTACAACTCCCCAATAGCTAAGATCTAGCCTCTCCATACACACCCGCATACTTTACTGTCAGACTTAGAACCACGACAGCGCCGCCCTTTCCTTCTCCCACTCCACCTCTTTCCCCCTCCTAGTAGGAGTCCTACTCCTACTAGGAGGAGGACTCCTCCTTGGCGCGCCACACCTGGCCGGCCGGCCTCCTCCCCTTGCTCCTTTATATACGGGGGCAGGGGCACCCCAAGGCACACAAGTTGATCATTGAGATCGTTCCTTAGCCGTGTGCGGTGCCCCCTGCCACCATATTCCACCTCGATCATATCGTTGTAGTGCTTAGGCGAAGCCCTGCGTCGGTAGAACATCAACATCGTCATCACGCCGTCGTGCTGACGGAACTCCTCCCCGAAGCTTTGCTGGATCGGAGCCCGGGGATCGTCATCGAGCTGTACGTGTGCTAAGAACTCGGAGGTGCCGGAGTAACAGTGCTTGGATCGGTCGGATCGGGAAGAAGACGTACGACTACTTCCTCTATGTTGTGTCAACGCTTCCGTTGCGATCTACAAGGGTACATAGATCAGACTCTCCCTCTCGTTGCTATGAATCACCATGATCTTGCGTGTGCGTAGGAATTTTTTTGAAATTACTACGTTCCCCAACAGCATGCTCCTAGGGGGATAGATTGGTAGGAAAAGACCATCGCTTGTCCCCGCCTGCCACTCATAAGGAGGACAATCAATAAACAAGTCATGCTCCGACTTCGTCACATAACGGTTCACCATACGTGCATGATACGGGAATCACAAACTTCAACACAAGTATTTCTCAAATTTACAACTACTCGACTAGCATGACTCTAATATCACCATCTCCATATCTCAAAACAATTATCAAGTATCAAACTTCTGTTAGTATTCAATGCACTTCATATGAAAGTTTTTATTATATCCCTCTTGGATGCCCATCATATTAGGACTAGTTTCATAACCAAAGCAAACTACCATGCTGTTCTAAAGACTCTCAAAATAATATAAGTTAATCATGAGAGTTCATCTATTTCTATAAAATAAAACTACCACCATGCTCTAAAACGATATAAGTGAAGTACTAGAGCAAATGACAAATTACTCCAAAAGATATAAGTGAAGCTCAATGAGTAGTCAAATAATTATGCAACTATCTGAAGACTCTCTAACATTTAATAATTTCAGATGTTGGTATTTTATTCAAACATAAAGCAAAACTAAATAAAATAAAATGACGCACCAAGCCAAACACATATCATGTGGTAAATAAAAATATAGCTCCAAGTAAAGTTACCGTTGAACGAAGACGAAAGAGGGGATGCCTTCCGGGGCATCCCCAAGCTTAGGCTCTTGGTTGTCCTTGAATATTTCCTTGGGGTGTCTTGGGAATCCCCAAGCTTAGGCTCTTGCCACTCCTTATTCCATAATCCATCGAATCTTTACCCAAAACTTGAAAACTTCACAACACAAAACTTAACAGAAAACTCATAAGCTCCGTTAGTATAAGAAAATAAATCACCACTTAGGTACTGTTGTGAACTCATTCTAAATTCATATTGGTGTAATATATACCGGATTCCAACTTATCTATGGTTCATACCCTCCGATACTACTCATAGATTCATCAAAAATAAGCAAACAACACATCGAGAACAGAATCTGTCAAAAACAGAACAGTCTGTAGTAATCCGGATCAAATGTATACTTCTGGAACTCATAAAATTCTCAAATAAATTTCTTGACGTGAGTAATTTATCTATTAATCATCTTAAAAAATAATTAACTAAATATCACTCTCCAATAAAAAATGGCAGAAATTCTCGTGAGCGCTAAAGTTTCTGTTTTTTTACAGCAAGATTAAAAAGACTTTCCCCAAGTCTTCCCAACGGTTCTACTTGGCACAAACACTAATTAAACACAAAAAACACAACCAAAACAGAGGCTAGATAAATTATTTATTACTAAACAGGAGAAAAAAGTAAGGAACAAAAATAAAGTTGGGTTGCCTCCCAATAAGCGCTAACGTTTAACTCCCCTAGCTAGGCATGATGACTTCAATGATGCTCACATAAAGGATAAGAATTGAAACATAAAGAGAGCATCATGAAGAGTATGACTAGCACATTTAAGTCTAACCCACTTCCTATGCATAGGGATTTTGTGAGCAAACAATTTATGGGAACAAGAATCAACTTGCATAGGAAGGTAAAGCAAGCATAACTTCAAAATTTGAAGTACATAGATAGGAAACTTGATATTATTGCAATTCCTACAAGCATATATTCCCCCCTCATAATAATTTTCAGTAGCATCATGAATTAATTCAACAATATAACTATCACATAAAGCAATCTTTTCATGATCTACAAGCATATAATTTTTATTACTCTCCACATAAGCAAATTTCTTCTGATGAATAGTAGTGGGAGCAAACTCAACAAAATAACTATCATGTGAGGCATAATCCAATTGAAAGTTAAAATCACGATGACAAGTTTCATGGATATCATTATTCTTTATAGCATACAAGTCATCACAATAATCATCATAGATAGCGGGCATGCTCTCATCATAATAAATTTGCACATCAAAACTTGGGGGACTAAAAATATCTTCATCAAACGTAGTATCCCCAAGCTTGTGGCTTTGCATATCATTAGCATCATGGATATTCAAAGAATTCATACTAAGAACATTGCAATCATGCTCATCATTCAAATATTTAGTGCCAAACATTCTAATGCATTCTTCTTCTAGCACTTGAGCACAATTATAGGAATCCTTATTTTCATGATAGAATTAAAAAGATGAAGCATATGAGGCATCCTTAATTCCATTTTTTTGTAGTTTTCTTTTATAAACTAAACTAGTGATAAAACAAGAAACAAAAAGATTCGATTGCAAGATCTAAAGATATACCTTCAAGCACTCACCTCCCCGGCAACGGCGCCAGAAAAGAGCTTGATGTCTACTACACAACCTTCTTCTTGTAGACTTTGTTGGGCCTTCAAGTGCAGAGGTTTGTAGGACAGTAGCAAATTTTCCTCAAGTGGATGACCTAATGTTTATCAATCCGTAGGAGGCGTAGGATGAAGATGGTCTCTCTCAGGAAACCCTGCAACCAAATAAGAAAGACTCTCTTGTGTCCCCAACACACCCAATACAATGGTAAATTGTATAGGTGCACTAGTTTGGCGAAGAGATGGTGATACAAGTGGTATATGGATGGTAGATAAAGGTTTTTGTAATCTGAAAAATATAAAAACAGAAAGGTAACTAATGATAAAATTGAGCACAAACGGTTTTGTGATGCGTTTAAACAAGGCCTAGGGTTCATACTTTCACTAGTGCAAGTTCTCTCAACAATAATAACATAATTGGATCACATAACTATCCCTCAACATGCAACAAAGAGTCACTCCAAAGCCACTAATAGAGGAGAACAAACGAAGAGATTATGGTAGGGTACGAAACCACCTCAAAGTTATTCTTTCCAATCAATCCGTTGGGCTATTCCTATAAGTGTCACAAACAGCCCTAGAGTTCGTACTAGAATAACACCTTAAGAGACAAATCAACCAAAACCCTAATGTCACCTAGATACTCCAATGTCACCTCAAGTATCCGTGGGTATGATTATACGATATGCATCACACGATCTCAGATTCATCTACTCAAACCAACACAAAGTACTTCAAAGAGTGCCCCAAAGATTCTACGAGAGAGTCAAGATGAAAACGTGTGCCAATCCCTATGCATAGGTTGATGGGCGGAACCCGCAAGTTGATCACCAAAACATACATCAAGTGAATCAACAGAATAACCCATTGTCACCACGGTTATCCCACTCGAGACATACATCAAGTGTTCTCAAATCCTTAAAGACTCAATCCGATAAGATAACTTCAAAGGGAAAACTCAATCCATTACAAGAGAGTATAGGGGGGAGAAAACATCATAAGATCCAACTATAATAGCAAAGCTCGCGATACATCAAGATCGTACCACCTCAAGAACAGGAGAGAGATAGAGAGATCAAACACATAGCTACTGGTACATACCCTTAGCCCCGAGGGAGAACTACTCTCTCCTCATCATGGAGGGCACCGGGATGATGAAGAAGGCCACCGGAGAGGGATTCCCCCTCCGACAGGGTGCCGGAACGGGTGTAGATTGGCTTTCGGTGGTTACGAAGGCTTCTGGCGGCGGAACTCCCGATCTATTGTGCTCCCCGAAGTTTTTAGGGTATATGGGTATATAGGGGAGGAAGAAGTACGTAGGTCGACCTCCTGGCTGCCCACGAGGCAGGGGGCGCTCCTAGGGGGTGGGCGCACCCCCCATCCTCGTGGGCAGCCCGGGACTCTCCTGCCAGAAGTTCTTAACGTCATCAGCAGCATCTGCAGCAGGCCTGGCACCCAGCGGTGCTTCCAGGACGTATTTCTTCTATGAAGCAATGAGGATAATCCTCAAGTTACGGACCCAGTACATCTAATTGCTACCATCATCTTTCAACTTTGCTTTCTCAAGGAACGCATTAAAATTCAACGGAACAACAACATGGGCCAACTATCTACAATCAACATAGACAAGCAAAATACTATCAGGTACTAAGTTCATGATAAATTCAAGTTCAATTAATCATATTACTTAAGAACTCCCACTTAGATAGACATCCCTCTAATCATCTAAGTGATCACGTGATCCAAATCAACTAAACCATGTCCGATCATCACGTGAGATGGAGTAGTTTTCAATGGTGAACATCACTATGTTGATCATATCTACTATATGATTCACGCTCGGCCTTTCGGTCTCAGTGTTCCGAGGCCATATCTGCATATGCTAGGCTCGTCAAGTTTAACCCGAGTATTCTGCGTGTGCAAAACTGGCTTGCACCCGTTGTAGATGAATGTAGAGCTTATCATACCAGATCATCACGTGGTGTCTCGGCACGACGAACTTTGGCAATGGTGCATACTCAGGGAGAACACTTTTATCTTGAAATTTAGTGAGAGATCATCTTATAATACTACCGTCAATCAAAGCAAAATAAGATGCATAAAAGATAAACATCACATGCAATCAATATAAGTGATATGATATGGCCATCATCATCTTTGTGCTTGTGATCTCCATCTCTGAAGCACCGTCATGATCACCATTGTCACCGACGTGACACCTTGATCTCCATCGTAGCATCATTGTCGTCTCGCCAACTATTGTTTCTATGACTATCGCTACCACCTAGTGATAAAGTAATGCAATTACAGGGCGATTGCATTGAATACAATAAAGCGACAACCATATGGTCCTGCCAGTTGCCGATAACTCGGTTACAAAACATGATCATCTCATGCAATATAGCATTATGCCTTGACCATATCACATCACAACATGCCCTGCAAAAACAAGTTAGACGTCCTGTACTTTGTTGTTGCAAGTTTTACATGGCTGCTATGGGCTTAGCAACAACCGTTCTTACCTAGGCATCAAAACCACAATGATAGTTCGTCAAGTTAGTGTTGTTTTAACCTTCTCAAGGACCGGGCGTAGCCACACTCGGTTCAACTAAAGTTGGAGAAACTGACACCCGCCAGCCACCTATGTGCAAAGCACGTCGGTAGAACCAGTCTCGCATAAGCGTACACGTAATGTTGGTCCGGGCCGCTTCATCAACAATACCGCTGAAACAAAGTGTGACATGTTGGTAAGCAGTATGACTTGTATCGCCCACAACTCACTTGTGTTCTACTCGTGCATATAACATCTACGCATAAAACCAGGCTCGGATGCCACTGTTGGGGAACATAGTAATTTCAAAAAAAAAATCCTACGCACACTCAGGATCATGGTGATGCATAGCAACGAGAGGTAAGAGTGTGTCCACGTACCCTCATAGACCTAAAGTGGAAGCGTTAGCACAACGCGGTTGATGTAGACGCACGTCTTCACGATTCGACCAATCCAAGTACCGAACGTATGGCACCTCCGAGTTCAGCAGACGTTCAGCTCGATGACATCCCACGAACTCCGATCCAGCAGAGCTTCATAGGAGAGTTCCGTCAGCATGACGGCGTGATGACGGTGATGATGTTGCTACCGATGCAGGGCTTCGCCTAAGCACCGCTACGATATAACCGAGGTGGAATGTGATGGAGGGGGCACCGCACATGGCTGGAATAGATCAATAGATCAACTTGTGTGTTCTAGGGTGCCCCTGCCCCCGTATATAAAGGAGCAAGGGGGGAGGCGGCCGGCCAGGAGGAGGGCGCGCCAGGGGGAGTCCTACTCCCACCGGGAGTAGGACTCCTCCTTTTCCTTGTTGGAGTAGGAAAGGGAAGGAAGGGAGAGAGGAGGAGAAGGAAAAAGGCCCCCTCCTTGTCCAATTCGCACTAGAGGGGGAGGGGGCGCGGCTGCCCTGGCCGCCCCTCCTCTTCTCCCACTAAGGCCCATGAGGCCCAATTAAGTCCCCGGGGGGTTCCGGTAACCCCCCCCGGTACTCTGGTTTTTATCCGAAACCACACGGAACACTTCCGGTGTCCGAATATAGTCGTCCAATATATCGATCTTTACGTCTCGACCATTTCGAGACTCCTCGTCATATCCGTGATCATATCCGGGACTCCGAACTACCTTCGGTACATCAAAACACAAAAACTCATAATACCGATCTGTTGGATTTCGGGTTCTAGCATACCCTTGAGGTTCGAACAGTGGGGTGCGCGCAGAGATTTCGCCTCCTACCTACCTGCACCCCTCCGCCTCGCTAAGATCTAAGCTATGGAAAGAACAACACGAGAGACACAGGGTTTATACTGGTTCGGGCCACCGTTGTGGTGTAATACCCTACTCCAGTGTGTGGTGTGGTGGATTGCCTCTTGGGCTGATGATGATGAACAATACAAGGAAGAACAACCTCGCGAGGGTCTATTCTTGGCTGGGGGGATGAACTGCCAGGAGGAGTTCAGTCGCCCTTCTCTCTCTCTCTCTCGGATCTCGATCCCCTTCTCTAAACCCTTAGTTAAACCCCCCCCCCACCTCTGTGGGTGGCTGGTCCTATTTATAGAGGCCCTGGTCCTCTTCCCAAATATCGAGCGGGAAGGGAGCCAACAATGGCGGGCTAATTTGAAAAGGGGACAGCCAATACCAGCTACCCTGACAAAAGTAGTCTTCGCCTGCACAAAGCTCTGGTGGTGACTCCGTCTTGGGCTCCACGATGACCTCCATCTTGCAGTCCTCCCGGTCTTGGTCTTGTTGCACCGAAATGGCAACCTTTGCCTGATGCCTCGGTACCCCGCAGCTGCGCTTGCCCCCTTTGCACCAAAGAGGAAAGGAGGACACTGCGCGGGCGGGCACCCGCCTGGCGCCCTGGGTCATCATGGCTTGCGTCACGGGCACCTCGTGAGGTACCCCTCCTTGATCTCTCCGCCTCCTCGCGAGCCAGCCTGATGAGGCCGTGCCTGAGGAAGCTCCGTGCCGTCCGCCCCACGAGGCTTGGCCCCTCGCGAGGGTCTTGGGTCTGTGTTGGTGAAGATGGGTCGTGCTGGGTCCCCCTTCGAGCCACGCCGCAGGCAGGCAAGTCTGGGGACCCCCGTTCCCAGAACGCCGACAGTAGCCCCAGGGCCCAAGGCGTGCCCGGGCTTGGCCATGCAGGGAGGTGAAAGGGCCTATGGCCTTGGGCGCCGTGTGGCGGTTGATTGGACGTGGGCGTCTCCACTTCCCCATGGCGCCTCGGCACCTGCACGGATTGGACAAGTCCCTGCATGCAAAGCGGGTCATGATTACCTGCGATCGTGGGGGCCATCGGTTGGCCCTCGCCAGCTATAAGTATTGATCGACGCGCGCCCTTCCAGTTCATCTCCCCTTGCTTCTCCTTCTTCTTCATGGCCCCGTCGAGGAGGTTCTCGGCCGCGGAGAAGGGGAAGGCTTGCCAGGTTGAGCATGCCTCTCCCCCTCCCAAGCGCGGCCGAGGGCGCCCTCGCAAACATCCTGTGGCCACCACGGCAGCGCCCCGCGGCCGCGAAGACGCTTTCCAACATGGTGATAGGCGGATTGCTGCGGCCGGGGGGGCCCGCTCCGGTCGCGCGTCCCCCTAGGTCGTGCTTTCGCGCTGTAGAGGTGCTGCCGGAGTTCGTCATGTGGTCGGCGGAGCCAACTAGCACCCGGCTTCCACTTCCTTGCTTCCTCCTCGGCAAGCTCCCGGCCGGCGCCCCGGGCGGCCTCTGGCTTCAAGTCGACGGCTGCTGTAGCCGGGCCTCATGGGCTTCACTGGAGGTCTCCGCAGTCGGGAGCCTGGCCCTGGCCCGCGGTTGGCAGACGTTTGCCCGCGCGTGTGGCCTGGGCCGTCGGTGCACCCTGCACTTCAAGTTTGACGGTGATGCCACCCTCTACGTGAGGGTGTTTGGGGAAGATGGTCGCCGCGCAGGGTGCTGCCCCGAGGACGACGACCGTGGCCGGGAACCCAGCTCCGGCGATGATGGAGAGGACAGCGCTCGCGTGACTGGCGGTGCTCGGGGTTCCCCAAGCTTCTCCGGTTCTTCTTCAGGCAGCGACTCCTCCAGCGGTGGCCGCGGTCAGCCTCCACGCCGTCGTATCTGCTTGGGAGGCGGTAGCGTGTCCGCCACCGTCGCGCCCCGTATAAGCATGAGAGGGAGTCTGCCTGAGCCCCGGAGGCAGCTCGAGTCTTCCCTGCAAGCCGGTGTGAGGCGAGCCGCGCCTGATTTGTTCTTTCTTTTCCTTTTTCCTGCGCAAAAAGATAGTAGTGTGGAGCCCCGCGGGGGCGTGTTTGGGTTGTTGTTGTTAATCATCATTTTTCTTCCGTTACCATGCCTTCCGGCTACGTGCCCGCGCGTGGATAGTTCCCGGCCCCAGCCGTGGGGGGGGGGGGGGGCGACCGACCCAGGCCTTGTGTTCGTGTCGCGGTGCCCGTGGGGCACGGACTGGAGGGGTGCTCCTGTGATGGACCCAGGTCGCGAACCCTTTGAACGACTAGGACAGGAACACTCGCGAGGGCGCTCGGCTGCCCCCTCCCTTGCGAGGCCTTGCATAAGAGAAATCGAGGCGGGAGAGCGAAAAGCCGAAGAACCACAAGCCAAAGACGGCAACATCTTCAATAAAACTTCGAATGAGAAGGAACAAGCCAACTGCGGAAAGCAAATGAAAAGCCGCGTCTGGCACCTAATCTAGTCTTCGATGTCTTCTCAGTAGCGCGGAGCTAAGTGCTGCCACTAGGCATGGGAGGGAGCCCCAGGGCCTGAGGCCGGCGCTCCTGAGACTCCGGGGCGTGTACAGCCCCAACTCATTATTACGTGAGAGTGTCACAGGCGGCGAGCTTCATAGGCGTTGGCCTTCTTCACAGGCTCTGGGCCTTTTCCAAAACGCGATAGCTTCACAGGCATTCACCTTCTTCACAGGCTTCGGGCCTTTTCCAAAACGCGATAGCTTCACAGGCATTCGCCTTCTTCATAGGCTCCGGGCCTTTTCCAAAACGCGATAGCTTCACAGGCATTCGCCTTCTTCACACGCTCCGGGCCTTTTCCAAAACGCGATAGCTTCACAGGCATTCACCTTCTTCACAGGCTCTGGGCCTTTTTAGGGGTAGAACCTCCGGAGATGCTGGATGTTCCATGCGTTCTGGACCGACACCCCCTCCTGAGTCTCCAAGCGCGCGGAGCCGGGCCTGGAAACATGAACAACTTTGAACGGGCCCTCCCACATGGGAGAGAGCTCGTGCAGCCCCTCCCTGGAGAGAACCCGCTTGAGCACGAGGTCTCCTACCTCGAGAGTTTTGGGGCGGATGTTGCGGCAGTGATATCGCCGCAGCCCTTGTTGGTACCTCGCCGCTCGCAGCGCGGCTTCTCAGCGATGTTCCTCCCCCAGCACGAGGTCCATCCCCCGCATGTCGTCCTGCTGTGCCTCGTCGAATGCCAGGACCCGCGTGGAGCGACGTCTAACCTCGTGAGGGAGGACTGCTTCGGCTCCGTAGACCAGGAAGAACGGGGTCTCTCCAGTCGGCTTGGTCGCGGTTGTGCGGATGGACCACAACACGGACTGAAGCTCGTCGTACCAACCTCTACCGCAGGCCTCCAGCTTCTTCTTCAACGTCCTGGTCTTGAGTCCCCTCAGGACCTCTGCGTTGGCCCACTCGGCCTGGCCGTTGCTTCGGGGGTGCGCCACCGAAGCGTAGCATATCTGCGTTCCAAGGTTAGCACAGTATATTTTGAAGAGGTTACTGGTGAACTGCGAACCGTTGTCCGTGATTATGCGGTTTGGCACCCCGAACCGGCTCACAATGCCCTTGATGAACTTGACCGCGGAACCCGCGGGAATGGTGCGGACAGCCTCTACTTCAGCCCACTTGGTGAACTTCTCCATGGCGATGTAGAGGTAGCGGTAGCCCCCTAGCGCCCGTGGAAACGGGCCCAAGATGTCCAGCCCCCAGACTGTGAATGGCCACGAAAGGGGTATAGTCTGCAGGCCTCCTGCTGGCTGATGGATTTGCTTGGCGTGGAACTGACAGGCCTCACAAGCTTTCACTAATTCGACGGCGTCATTGAGTGTGGTGGGCCAATAAAACCCACTGCAGAACGCCTTGCCGACGAGGGTCCGTGATGATGAATGATGTCCACAGTCTCCGCCGTGTATATCTTCTAGCAGTTCCTTCCCTTGCTCCCTAGAGATGCAGCGCAGGGATACATCGTTTGGTCGCTTCCGGTAGAGCTCTCCATCCTTGATGCAGTATGCCGTGGCCTGGCGTGCCACTCGCTCCGCTTCCTCCTCCTTCTCCGGCAGGGTCCCTTGCGTTAAGTAACTCCAGAGCTCCGTGATCCAGCATCCCTCCTAAGGTTCCATCGTCAGGAGCAGGCGTGCTCCTAAGGCCGGGCCGCAGGTCGGAGCTCCTGAGGCAGGTGGCTGGGGGAGCTCCTCCCGAGGCTGAGCCGTGTTTGACATTGACGGCGGGGCCGAGGGCTTGAAGAGCCGCTCCTTGAAAATGCCAGGATCCTGAGGTAACCACCTGGACTCCCGTTTGGCGATGTCGTCGGCCTCCTGATTGGTGCCACAGGGCACATGCTGCAACTCCAACCCCCAGAACTGCTTCTCCATCCTGCGGACCTCCGCAAGGTAGGCTTCCATGTGCTCATCTTTCGGCTCGTACACCTTGTTGGGGAAATTGACAAGGAGCTGTGAATCGCCCTTGACGGTGAGGCGTTTCAGTCCCAAGGCAGCTGTGGCCTTCAAGCCCGCTATTAAACCTTCATACTCCGCTATGTTGTTGGAGACCTTTTCACCTTGCTGGAAACAGAGCTGCACAGCGTAGTAGAGCTTGTCCTGAGTGGGCGATATAAGCACCGCCCCAGCCCCAGCGCCATGCCTGGAGAACGCCCCATCGAAGTGCATGACCCAGCCTTCTGGCGCCTCACTTCCCGGGGAGAGGGACCGATCCTCGTCGGCCTTGAGGCCTGGTGCCTCCGTCCATTCTGCCACAAAATCTGCCAACGCTGCTCCCTTGATGACCCTGGTCGTGCTGAATTCGAGCTGAAATGCTTGCAGTTCTATGTTCCACTCAGCGACCCTTCGAGCTGAGTTAGGCTCCTGAGCACTCTCTCTAGGGGGTATGACGAGACGACCTTGATGGGGTGACCCTGAAAATAATGCCGCAGCTTGCGCGAGGCCACCAGTAGCGCGAGAAGGAGTTTCTGAGGCATGGGGTACCGTGCCCTCGCATCCCGCAACACCGTGCTGACGAAGTACACGGGATGCTCAACGAGGTTGGGTGCGTCAGTGCTGGCGGCTCCCTCCAGAGACCCTGGCGCCTCTTGAGGCGATGAGGCCTCCTGAGGCTGGCCATCTGGGAGAGGGGCCTCTTCCGCCTCCGGTGCACTCCTCTGCAGCGGCTGATCCTCCTCAGCCGCGGTGGCGGTTTCTGTGGGCCTTCCTTGTTCCTGTTCTGCCTTGTCCCGGGCTGCTGCCACGGTTTTGATTCGATGCTCCTCTCTAACCGCCACCAGGGCTGCACTGGCGTAGTAGGGAGTGGCGGCGAGGTGAAGCACCAGGGGCTCTTGAGGGCGCGGAGCCACCATGACCGGTGGGCTGGTTAGGTATCTCTTGAGATCCTGGAACGCCTTGTCGGCCTCTTCTATCCACTCAAAGGGCCCCTTTTTCTTCATTAGCTGGAAGAAGGGCAGCGCTCGTTCCCCCAACTTGGAGATGAAGCGCCCCAGTGCGGTCACGCGCCCAGTGAGCTTCTGCATTTCTCTGAGGGTCTTTGGCGGGCTCATGTCTTCCACCGCTTTGACCTTTTCCGGGTTAGCCTCGATGCCTCGGTGGGACACGAGGAAACCCAAGAGCTTGCCCGAGGGGACTCCAAACACACACTTCTCTGGGTTGAGCTGTAGGTTCACTCCGTTGAGACTCGCGAAGGTTTCCTCCAGGTCTTGTATCTGGGTCCTGGCCTCCCAAGACTTTACCACGATGTCATCGATGTAAGCTTCAACATTCTTCCCGAGCTGCGGGCCCAAGGTGATGTGCATCAGCTGCTGAAAGGTCGCCCCTGCGTTACACAGCCCGAATGGCATGCATGTGTAGCAGTACACCCCACACGGGGTTAGGAAAGTTGTCTTTTCGACGTCTTCTACCGCCATCTTGATCTGGTGATACCCAGAGAAAGCATCCAAGAAGCATAGCAGCTCACATTCCGCGGTGGAATCGACGATCTGGTCGATGTGGGGGCGCGGGAATGGATCTTGCGGGCACACTTTATTGAGGTTGGTGAAGTCGACATACATGCGCTCCTTCCCTCCCTTCTTTGGCACAACGACAGGGGTGGCCAACCAATCCGGGTATCAGACCTCGCGAATGACCCCGGCGGCTTCTAATTGGCGGGTCTCTTGGATGATGAAGGCCTGCTTTTCTGTGGATTGTCGCCTGGCCTTCTGCTTCACAGGGCGCATGTTGGGGCACATGTGGAGGTGATGCTCGATTACACTCCTAGGGATCCCTGCCAACTGGTCAGGCTCCCAAGCGAATACCTTCTTGTTTGCGCGCAGGAACCCGACCAGGGCCTCCTCCTGCTCGGGTTCGAGGTTGGCCCCTATGGTAAAAGTGGCGTTGGTGGACCCGTCCTCATCGACGGGTATCTGCTTGGTTTCTGCCTTGTCTTGGGTGAACAACTGTTTCTTCTTGGCGGGTGCAGCCCCCTTGGGCTCGGGGGTCTCCAAGTCGGTGGGCTGTGCCGGCGCCACCGTCTTGAAGGCGAGCTTGAGCACCCGCAGCGCGTCTCCGGTGTCCCCGTGTACGGTGAGGACACCGCTGCTCCCGAGCATCTTCATGAGGTTGTACGCCGGGTGCGTCGCGGCCATGAACTGGGCCAGCGCTGGGTAGCCGAGGATGGCGTTGTAGGGGAGGCTGATGGGGGCGATGTCGAAGTCGACCAGCTCCGTGCGGAAGTTATTGTAGGTGCCGAAGGTTACTGGGAGCCGGATCTATCCCAAGGAGCTCGATGACCTGCCCCCAACGCCTGAGAAGGGCCGGCTGGGCTGCAGCCGTTCCAGGGGTATGCAGAGGAGGTTGAAGGCCTCGACTGAGAGCATGCTGAGGCCCGCACCGCCATCGATGAGGGTTCTGGTGACGGCCACCTGGCAGATGGTGGGGTGCACAGCATGGGGAGCGCACCCGAGCAGGCTGAGTTGGAGGGGTGGTCCTCCGAGCTGAAGGTCAGGCCGGCCTTGGGCGCCGCCCGGTCCGGGAGAGCCCCCTGCCGCGTGGAAGCGGCGCTGACCCGGCGGACGAACGGATTGACGTGGTGACTTGTAGGCGGCGCCTGTAAGCCGCCCAGGAGGGCTGCGACGACCGGGGGTGTTGATGTAGCGCGATGGGCGGGGAAGAGGCCGCGGGGCTCTTCGCAGGAGGCCACGGAGGCTGCCGGCAGGTGGGGCAGCCATGTGTGTGGAGCGCCGGTGAGGGCCATGGGGAGCCAGTTGGCCATGACCCTATCGTCACCTCTGGCTTCGAGGAGGGCCTCCTCGCTCGCCAGCAAGAGGGCCAGCGGATCTGTCACGCCGCCGTAGCGCGGCGGTGTCGTTGGCTTGAACTTGTCTGGACACCATACCCGCTGCAGGGCTGGGGCCAGGGCGCGGAGCCCCCTGGCCCCCATGCTGGCGCCGACGGCCAGAGCGGGCGACGCGCTACTCATCGCGAGGCAGGCCGTGGCGGTGGCGGAAGAGAAAACTCCGGTGCACCCCTACCTGGCGCGAAATGTCAGATTTCGGGTTCTGGCAGACCCTTGAGGTTCGAACACTGGGGTGCGCGTGGAGATTTCGCCTCCTACCTACCTGCAACCCTCCGCCTCGCTAAGATCTAAGCTATGGAAAGAACAACACGAGAGACACAGGGTTTATACTGGTTCGGGCCACCGTTGTGGTGTAATACCCTACTCCAGTGTGTGGTGTGGTGGATTGCCTCTTGGGCTGATGATGATGAACAATACAAGGAAGAACAGCCTCACAAGGGTCTGTTCTTGGCTGGGGGGATGAACTGACAGGAGGAGTTCAGTCGCCCTTCTCTCTCTCTCGGATCTCGATCCCCTTCTCTAAACACTTAGCTAACCCCCCCCCCCCACCTCTGTGGGTGGCGGGTCCTATTTATAGAGGCCCTGGTCCTCTTCCCAAATATCGAGCGGGAAGGGAGCCAACAATGGTGGGCTAATTTGAAAAGGGGACAGCCGGTACCAGCTACCCTGACAAAAGTAGTCTTCGCCTGCACAAAGCTCTGGTGGTGACGCCGTCTTGGGCTCCACGATGACCTCCATCTTGTAGTCCTCCCGGTCTTGGTCTTGTTGCATCGAAATGGCAACCTTTGCCTGATGCCTCGGTACCCCGC
The DNA here is from genome assembly GCA_034509565.1 of Triticum monococcum. Lineage (NCBI taxonomy): Eukaryota > Viridiplantae > Streptophyta > Magnoliopsida > Poales > Poaceae > Triticum > Triticum monococcum. Next base: position 143,780,946 of record CM067846.1, on the reverse strand, counting down.
GGCTGCGCTTGCCCCCTTTGCACCAAAGAGGCAAGGAGGACACTACGCGGGCTGGCACCCGCCTGGCGCCCTGGGTCGTCATGGCTTGCATCACAGGCACCTCGTGAGGTACCCCGCCTTGATCTCTCCGCCTCCTCGTGAGCCAGCCTGATGAGGCCGTGCCTGAGGAAGCTCCGCGTCGTCCGCCCCGGCTTGGCCCCTCGCGAGGGTCTTGGGTCTGTGTTGGTGAAGATGGGCCGTGCTGGGCCCCCCTTCGAGCCACGCCGTAGGTCGCAGGCAGGCAAGTCTGGGGACCCCCGTTCCTAGAACGCCAACACGATCGTCACAAAACTTTAAGCGTGCGGACCCTACGGGTTCGAGAACTATGTAGACATGAACGAGACACGTCTCCGGTCAATAACCAATAGTGGAACCTGGATGCTCATATTGGCTCCTACATATTCTACGAAGATCTTTATCGGTCAAACCGCATAATAACATACGTTGTTCCCTTTGTCATCGGTATGTTACTTGCTCGATTTTCGATCGTCGGTATCTCAATACCTAGTTCAATCTCGTTACCGGCAAGTCTCTTTACTCATTCCGTAATGCATCATTCCGCAACTAACTCATTAGTCACATTGCTTGCAAGGCGTATAGTGGTGTGCATTACCAAGTGGGCCCAGAGATACCTCTTCGACAATCGGAGTGACAAATCCTAATCTCGAAATACGCCAACCCAACAAGTACCTTCGGAGACACCTGTAGAGCACCTTTATAATCACCCAGTTACGTTGTGACGTTCGGTAGCACACAAAGTGTTCCTCCGGTAAACGGGAGTTGCATAATCTCATAGTCATAGGAACATGTATAAGTCATGAAGAAAGCAATAGCAACATACTAAACGATCAAGTGCTAAGCTAACGGAATGGGTCAAGTCAATCACATCATTCTCCTAATGATGTGATACCATTAATCAAATGACAACTCATGTCTATGGCTAGGAAACTGAACCATCTTTGATCAACGAGCTAGTCAAGTAGAGCCATACTAGTGACACTTTGTTTTCTATGTATTCACACATGTATTATGTTTCCGGTTAATACAATTCTAGCATGAATAATAAACATTTATCATGATATAAGGAAATAAATAATAACTTTATTATTGCCTCTAGGGCATATTTCCTTTAATGATAAATGTTTATTATTCATGCTAGAATTGTATTAACCGGAAACTTAGTACATGTGTGAATACATAGACAAACAGAGTGTCCCTAGTATGCCTCTACTTGACTAGCTCGTTAATCAAAGATGGTTAAGTTTCGTAGCCATGGACATGTGTTGTCATTTGATGAACAGGATCACATCATTAGAGAATGATGTGATGGACAAGACCCGTCCGTTAGCTTAGCATAATGATCGTTCATTTTATTGCTACTGCTTTCTTCATAACTTATACATGTTCCTCTGACTATGAGATTATGCAACTCTCGAATACCAGAGGAACACCTTGTGTGCTATCAAACGTCACAACGTAACTGGGAGATTATAAAGATGCTCTACAGGTGTCTCCGATGGTGTTTGTTGAGTTGGCATAGATCGAGATTAGGATTTGTTACTCCATGTATCGGAGAGGTATCTCTGGGCCCTCTCGGTAATACACATCACTATAAGCCTTGCAAGCAATGTAGCTAATGAGTTAGTTACGGGATGTAGCATTACGCAGCGAGTAAAGAGACTTGTCGGTAACGAGATTGAACTAGGTATTGAGATACCGACGATCGAATCTCGGACATGTAACATACCGATGACAAAGGGAACAACATATATCATTATGCGGTTTGAACGATAAAGATCTTCATAGAATATGTAGGAACCAATATGAGCATCCAGGTTACGCTGTTAGTTATTGACCGGAGACATGTCTCGATCATGTCTACATAGTTCTCGAACCCGTAGGGTCCGCACGCTTAACGTTCGGGGATGATCGGTATTATGAGTTTATGTGTTTTGATGTACCGAAGTTAGTTCGGAGTCCTGGATTTGATCACAGACATGACGAGGAGTCTCGAAAAGGTCAATACGTAAAGATCGATATATTGGAAGCCTATGTTTGGACATCGGAATGGTTCCAGGTGAAACCGGGAGTATACCGGTGCACCGGGAGGTTACCGGACCCCCCCCCCCTGTGGAAGAGAGGGAAAAGAAGCAAAGGAGGGGGAGCCTAATACGTCTCTGCCGTATCTAATTTTCCAAACACTTTTTCCCTTGTTGGACTCTAACTTGCATGATTTGAATGGAACTAACCCGGACTGACGATGTTTTCAGCAGAATTGCCATCGTGCTATTTATGTGCAAAAACAAAAGTTCTCGAAATGACCTGAAACTTCACGGAGATCATTTTTGGAAATAATAAAAAAAATACTGGCAAAAGATCAAGACCATGGGGCCCACACCCTAGCCATGAGGGTGGGGGGGCGCATCTGCCCCCCTGGGCGCGCCCCCTACCTCTTGGGCCCCCTGGAGCTCCTCCGACCTCAACTCCAACTCTATATATTCGTGTTCTAAGAGAAAAAAATCAGAGAGAAAGATTCATCACGTTTGATGATATGGAGTCCCTGCCAAGCCCTAAACTCTCTTGGGAGGGCTGATCTGGAGTCCGTTCGGGGCTCCGGAGAGGGGAATCTATCGCCATCGTCATCATCAACCATCCTCCATCACCAATTTCATGATGCTCACCGCCGTGCGTGAGTAATTCCATCGTCGGCTTGCTGGACGTGATGGGTTGGATGAGATTTATCATGTAATCGAGTTAGTTTTGTTAGGGTTTGATCCCTAGTATCCACTATGTTCTGAGATTGATGTTGCTATGACTTTGCTATGCTTAATGCTTGTCACTAGGGCCCGAGTGCCATGATTTCAGATCTGAACCTAATATGTTTTCATGAATATATATGTGAGTTCTTGATCCTATCTTGCAAGTCTATAGTCACCTACTATGTGTTTTGATCCGGCAACCCCGAAGTGACAATAATCGGGACCACTTCCGGTGATGACCGTAGTTTGCGGAGTTCATGTATTCACTATGTGTTAATGCTTTGGTCCGGTACTCTATTAAAAGGAGGCCTTAATATCCCTTAGTTTCCACTAGAACCACGCTGCCACGGGAGGGTAGGACAAAAGATGTCATGCAAGTTCTTTTCCATAAGCACGTATGACTATATTCGGAATACATGCCTACATTACATTGATGAATTGGAGCTAGTTCTGTGTCACCCTAGGTTATGACTGTTACATGATGAACCACATCTGGCATAATTCTCTATCACCGATCCATTGCCTACGAGCTTTCCATATATTGTTCTTTGCTTATTTACTTTTCCGTTGCTATTGCTATCCTCACTACAAAATACCAAAAACATTACTTTTGCTACCGTTACCTTTTGCTACCGTTACCACTACTATCATATTACTTTGCTACTAAATACCTTGCTGCAGATATTAAGTTTCCAGATGTGGTTGAATTGACAACTCAGCTGCTAATACTAGAGAATATTCTTTGGCTCCCCTTGTGTCGAATCAATAAATTTGGATTGAATACTCTACCCTCAAAAACTGTTGCGATCCCCTATACTTGTGGGTTATCAAGACTATTTTCCGGCGCCGTTGCCTGGGAGCATAGCTCTATTCGTTGAGTCACTTGCGATTTATATCTGCTTATCATTATGAAGAACTTGAGAGATCCAAAAACCAAGATTTATCCCTCAACTACAAGGGGGGGGGGTAAGGAACCGCCATCTACCTCTGCACTTGATTCACCTTCTGTTTTGAGTAAGCTTGCAACACCTAAACCTCCTTTTGCTATTAATTCTGATATGTCGCATATTATTGATGATGCCACTTCTGCTCTGCATGATACTTATGATGAAACTACTTCTATGCCTGATACTACTGTGCCACTCGATGAATTTCTTGATGAACAACTTGCTAGGGCTAGAGAGAATGAAATTATTGAAACTGATAATACTGATGAAAGTAATGATGAAGGCTCTCCTAGGGGGTTTGGCCAACTAGATTGGTAGTTCTTGCCATGGGAGAAGTGCTTAGCTTTGGGTTCGATCTTGCGGTGTCCTTTCCTAGTGACAGAAGGGGCAGCAAGGCACGTATTGCATCGTTGCCATCGAGGATAACAAGATGGGGTTTATTTCATATTGCATGAATTTATCTCTCTACATCATGTCATCTTTCTTAAGGCGTTACTCTGTTTTTAACTTAATACTCTAGATGCATGCTGGATAGCGATCGATGAGTGGAGTAATAGTAGTAGATGCAGTTTCAGTCTACTTGTCACGGACGGGATGCCTGTATACATGATCATGCCTAGATATTCTCATAACTATGCTCAGTTCTGTTAATTGCTCAATAGTAATTTGTTCACCCACCGTAGAATACTTATGCTCTTGAGAGAAGCCACTAGTGAAACCTATGGCCCCCGGGTCTATTCTCATCATATCAATGTCCATCACTTTAATCTTGTTTTTCTTTTTACTTTGCCTTTTACTTTTCACTTTGCATCTTTATACCAAAAATACCAAAAATATTATATCTATCAGATCTCACTCTCGTAAGTGATCGTGAAGGGATTGACAACCCCTAATCGTGTTGGTTGCGAGTAGCTATCGTTTTGTGCAGGTACGAGGGACTTGAGTGTGGCCTCCTACTGGATTGATACCTTGGTTCTCAAAAACTGAGGGAAATACTTATGCTACTCTGTTGCATCATCCCTTCCTCTTCGGGAAATCCAACGCAAGCTCAAGAGATAGCCGTCACCATATGAATTTTGCAGGGTTTGCAAAATACCTTTCGAGGGTAGCTTAGAGGAACCACAGCGTATAGATGTGGACGGGTTTATTGACACTATCATTGTAGGGGAAACTAGGAAAGTTTCCGATGCAAGAATCACTAGCATACATTTTCCTGTTTTACGCTACTTTCCAATATTTGCTAGTCGTTGCTTAATTGGTCGTGGAAACTGTGGAAACCTTAGTGTTCCTGATATTTTTATTTTCTTCCATGGTTTATTCCGTGACAACTCTGTTAGTATGGGCGGCATTATTGCTAAACGGTTAAGTCTGAACCGTACAAAGGGCCCCATCTTTGGAGGTATCTATGCTTCACGCCTTGCTGCATACTATAACATACCTATTAGGCACTATGAAAAAGAAGAAAAATTGTTGCCTACTGTTTATTTAGATTATAAGAGTATGGTAGCGCATGATTTTATTGTAAAGAATAGGGAAGGGGAGCTTACATACAAATTGTTCTTTGATAAACGTCATCCTGAGACTATCACCTTGCCTGCTCCTTCCTTGTTTGATTTATCTACAGGCCAGTACCTCGTCTCACCGGAGGCTATTCACGCCTACCGGAACACTACATCAGCCACAGAGCCAGAGTCGGAACCACAATTTGATCCTCCACGACAGTTTAATTACCAGTGGGATCCGGAGATGATTGCCAACCAGTGGCAATCAGAGTCTTATTCTTCGCAGTACGACCCCAACTATTACTTTGGATATCCGCCAGGCCAGCCGTGGCCATAGACCAACTTAGGCCAAAAGCCTAAGCTTGGGGGAGTACGTATTTCTCACCGACATTACATTCATGTTCACACACTCATTGCTAGATGTAGGTGCTCATACTTTTTCACTGTATTATCCATGCTAGTTTATTTCCTTTTTATTGCTTTCTTCTTGTGTGTTTAATAAACCTTAAGAAAAACAAACAAATTAGTTGTAGGTTTTAATTAGTTTACTTTCCATGCTTGTAGTAGTAATTAAAAAGAAAACTCAAAAAGATTTCTTGTTCTTCTTTTTGCTTCTTGGGAGCTTTCCCGTGTATATAGTTTTATTTCTTTTATTTTCTTTGGGGGTCGATAGGAGAAGGTCATGATTAAATTGTTGAAGTGGCTCTTATATGCATTATTGTTGATTTGACAAAAGAGCCCATATTACCTTGTCTTCTCCTGTTTATTGAATGCTTGCAGATTCCAGCTTAGTCCAATGCACGTGCACTATTATTATTATTATCCACATCGTTCGCTCGTGCAAGTGAAAGGCAATTATGACGATATATGATGAACTGATTGAGATGGGAGAAGCTGGTATGAACTCGGCCTCTCTTGTTTTTGTAAATATGATTAGTTCATCGGTCCTGATTCAGCCTATTATGAATAAACATGTTTGCGATGACAATTAGAGATCATAGTTTCTTATGTCATGCTTAATTAGCTAGGACCTTATAATGGTTTGCCATGCGTGCTAACATGCTATTAAAATGGTTTTGATGTGGTATGATAGGGTGGTATCCTCCTCTGAATGATTTAAGTGACTTGACTTGGCACATGTTCACGTATGTAGTTGAAACAAAATCAACATAGCCTTCACGATATTTATGTTCATGGTGGATTATATCCTACTCATGCTTGCACTCGATGTTCATTAACTTTAATGCATGTTCATGGTTGTTGTCACTCTCTAGTTGGTCGCTTCCCGGTCTTTTGCTAGCCTTCACTTGTACTAAGCGGGAACACTTCTTGTGCATCCAACTCCATAAACCCCAAAGTTATGCCATATGAGTCCACTATACCTTCCTATATGCGGTATCTTCCTGCCGTTCCAAGTAAATTGTATGTGCCAAACTCTAAACCTTCAAATAAATATCCTTTTTTGTATGCTCGAATAGCTCATGTATCAACTAGGGTTGTCCGTATCTTCCATGTTAGGCGGGTTATTCTCAAGAGGACTGGACTCCGCTCCTCACTCACGAGGAAATGGCTGGTCACCGGGATGCCCAGTCCCATGCTTTATGCAAATCAAATCAAAATAATTGCAAACAAAACTCCCCCTGGGACTCTTGTTCGTTGGAGGCACTCGTTGTTTCGAGCAAGCCATGGATTGATGCTTGTTGGTGGAGGGGGAGTATAAACTTTACCATTCCGTTTGGGAACCGCCTATAATGTGTGTAGCATGGAAGATATCGCCATCTCTTGGTTGTTATGTTGACAATGAAAGTATACTGCTCAAAATATTATTCATCTCTATTTCAAAACCGAGCTCTAGCAGCTCTACAAATCCCTGCTTCCCTCTGCGAAGGGCCTATCTATTTACTTTTATGCTGAGTCATCCTCCTCTTATTAAAAAGCACCTGCTGGAGAGAACATCTGTCATTTGCATTCATTACTGATTAGTTTACATCGAGTGTGACTTGACTGGATCTCTTTTACCATGAATTACAATGTCTAGTCAGTCCTTGATCTTTAAAGGTGCTCTGCATTTACGTTTTGTGGTCTCAGAAAGGACTAGCGAGATACCATCTTGTTATATCATATTATGATTGTTTTGAGAAAGTGTTGTCACCCGAGATTTATTATTATTGCTCGCTAGTTGATTATGCCATTGATATGAGTAAACATGAGACCTAAGCATTATTGTGAATATGGTTAGTTTATAATCTTTGCTGAAAACTTGAATGCTCGCTTTACATATTTACAACAAGAGCAAACAGAGTTTGTAAAAGTTTTTCTTTATCACTTTCAGTTTGTCAACTGAATTGCTTGAGGACAAGCAAAGGTTTAAGCTTGGGGGAGTTGATACGTCTCCATCGTGTCTACTTTTCCAAACACTTTTGCCCTTGTTTTGGACTCTAACTTGCATGATTTGAATGGAACTAACCGGGGCTGACGCTATTTTCAGCAGAATTGCCATGGTGTTATTTATGTGCAGAAACAAAAGTTCTCGGAATGACCTCAAACTTCATGGAGATTATTTTTGGAAATAATAAAAAATACTGGCAAAAGATCAAGACCAGGGGGCCCACACCCTAGCCACGACGGTGGGGGCGCGCCTGCCCCCCTGGGCACGCCCCCCTACCTCGTGGGCCCCCTGGAGCTCCTCCAAGCTCAACTCCAACTCTATATATTCGTGTTCGGAGAGAAAAAAATTAGGGAGAAAGATTCATCGCGTTTTACGATATGGAGCCGCCGGCAAGCCCTAAACTCTCTTGGGAGGGCTGATCTGGAGACCGTTCGGGGCTCCGAAGAGGGGAATCCGTCGCCATCATCATCATCAACCATCCTCCATCACCAATTTCATGATGCTCACCGCCGTGCGTGAGTAATTCCATCGTAGGCTTGCTGGATTGTGATGGGTTGGATGAGATTTATCATGTAATCGAGTTAGTTTTGTTAGGGTTTGATCCCTAGTATCCACTATGTTTTGAGATTGATGTTGCTATGACTTTGCTATGCTTAATGCTTGTCACTAGGGCCCGATTGCCATGATTTCAGATCAGAACCTAATATGTTTTCATGAATATATCTGAGTTCTTGATCCTATCTTGCAAGTCTATAGTCACCTACTATGTGTTATGATCCAACAACCTCGAAGTGAGAATAATCGGGGCCACTTCCGATGATGACCGTAGTTTGAGGAGTTCATGTATTCACTATGTGTTAATGCTTTGGTCCGGTACTCTATTAAAAGGAGGCCTTAATATCCCTTAGTTTCCACTAGGACCCCGCTGCCACGGGAGGGTAGGACAAAAGATGTCATGCAAGTTCTTTTCCATAAGCATGTATGACTATATTCGGAATACATGCCTACATTACATTGATGAATTGGAGCTAGTTCTGTGTCACCCTAGGTTATGACTGTTACATGATGAACCACATCCGGCATAATTCTCTATCACCGATCCATTGCCTACGAGCTTTCCATATATTGTTCTTCGCTTATTTACCTTTCCGTTGCTATTGCTATCCTCACTACAAAATACCAAAAACATTACTTTTGCTACCGTTACCTTTTTCTACCGTTACCACTACTATCATATTACTTTGCTACTAAATACCTTGCTGCAGATATTAAGTTTCCAGGTGTGGTTGAATTGACAACTCAGCTGCTAATACTTGAGAATATTCTTTGGCTCCCCTTGTGTCGAATCAACAAATTTGAGTTGAATACTCTACCCTCGAAAACTGTTGCGATCCCCTATACTTGTGGGTTATCAGCCCCCCCCCCTAGCCCAATCCGAATTGGGAGCCCCCCCCATCTCCTTCCTTCTTCCACCTACTTCCTTCTCTCCTAGAACCAACAAAGGGAAGGGGGGAATCCTACTCCCAATGGGAGTAGGACTCCCTTGGGGCGCGCCTAGAGAGGCCGGCCCCCTCCCCCTCATCCACTCCTTTATATACGGGGAAGGGGGCACCCCATAGACACACAAGTTGATCATTGATCTTTGGCTGTGTGCGGTGCCCCCTCCACCATAATCCACCTCGGTAATATCGTAGCGGTGCTTAGGCGAAGCCCTGTTCCGGTAGAAACATCATCACCTTCATCACGCCGTCGTGCTGACGAAGCTCTCCCTCGAAGCTCTACTGGATTTGTCGAGCCGAACGTGTGCAGATCGCGGAGGTGCCGTATGTTTGGTACTAGATCGGTCGATCGTGAAGACGTACGACTACGTAAAGCGCGTTGTCATAATGCTTCCGCTAACGGTCTACAAGGGTACATAGACGATACTCTCCCCTCTCGTTGTTGTGCATCACCATGATCTTGCGTGTGTGTAGGATTTTTTTTGAAATTACTGTGTTCCCCAACAGTGGCATATGAGCCAGGTTTATGCGTCGCTGTTATATGCATGAATAGAACACAAAGGAGTTGTGGACATGGGTATATACATATTGCTTGTCGTCACTAGTTGATTCTTGATTCGGCGGTATTGTTGGATGAAGCGGCTCAAACCGACATTATGCGTACACTTACGCCAGACTGGTTCTACCGCCATGCTTCGCACACAGGTGGCTAGTGGGTGTCTGTTTCTCCAACTTTAGTTGAATCGGTTTCAATGAACAGGGTTCTTTCTGAAGATCAAAAAGAAATCACTATACTATATTGTGGTTTTTGATGCGTAGGTAAGAACGGTTCTTGCTCAGCCCGTAGCAGCCACGTAAAACTTGCAACAACAAAGTAGAGGATGTCTAACTTGTTTTTGCAGGGCATGCTGTGATGTGATATGGTCAAGACATGATGAGATATAAATTTTTGTATGAGATGATCATGTTTTGTTGAAGTTATCGTCAATTGGCGGAAGCCTTATGGTTGTCTCTTTATCGCATAAGATGAAAGCGCCAAATAATTGCTTTACTTTATCGCTATGCAATAGCAATAGTTGCAATAGCAATAGTTGGCGAGACGACCATGTGACGACACGTTGATAGAGATCAAGATGATGGAGATCATGGTGTCATGCCAGTGACGATAGAGATCATGACAGTACTTTGGAGATGGAGATCAAAGGCGCAAGATGATCATGGCCATATCATGTCACATATTTTGATTGCGTGTCATGTTTATCCTTTATGTATCTTATTTTGCTTAGTTCGGCAGTAGCATTATAAGATGATCTCTCACTAAATTTCAAGGTATAAGTGTTCTCCATGAGTATGCACCATTGCGACAGTTCGTCGTGCCGATACACCACATGATGATCGGGTGTGATAAGCTCTACGTTCACATACAACGGGTGCAAGCCAGTTTTGCACACGCGGAATACTCGGATTAAACTTGACGAGCCTAGCATATGTAGATATGGCCTCGGAACACTGGAGACCGAAAGGTCGAGCGTGAATCATATAGTAGATATGATCAACATAGTGATGTTCACCATTGAATACTACTCCATCTCACGTGATGATCGGACATGGTTTAGTTGATTTGGATCACATGATCATTTAGATGACTAGAGGGATGTCTATCTAAGTGGGAGTTCTTAAGTAATATGATTAATTGAACTTTAATTTATCATGAACTTAGTCCTGATAGTATTTGCATATCTATGTTGTAGATCAATAGCTTGCGATGTAGCTCCTCGTTTAATTTTTGATATGTTCCTAGAGAAAAATAAGTTGAAAGATGATAGTAGCAATGATGTGGACTGGGTCCGTGATCGGAGGATTATCCTCATTGCTGCATAGAAGAATTATGTCCTTGATGCACCGCTAGGTGACAAACCTATGGCAGGAGCATATGCACACGTCATGAACGTTTGACAAAGCTCGGTATGATGACTACTTAATAGTTTAGTGCACCATCTTTTACAGTTTAGAACCGGGACTTCAAAAACGTTTTGAACGCCACGGAACATATAAGATGTTCTAAGAGTTGAAATTGGTATTTCATACTCATGCCCGTGTCAAGAGGTATGATACCTCTAACAGTACTTTGCCTACAAGGTGGAGGAGAATAGCTCAACCAGTGATCATGTGCTCAGATTTTCTGGATACTACAATTGCTTGAATCAAGTTGGAGTTAATCTTCCAGATAAGATAGTAATTGATAAAGTTCTTAGTCACTATCACCAAGTTACTAGAACTTAGTGATGAACTATAGTATGCAAGGGATGACGAAAGTAATTCCCAAGCTCTTCGCGATGCTGAAATCGGTGAAGGTAGAAATCAAGAAATAGCATCAAGTGTTGATGGTTAACAAGACCACTAGTTTCAAGAAAAGGGCAAAGGGAAAGAAATAGGAACTTCAAAGAAGAATGGCAAGCAAGTTGCCACTCCCATGAAGAAGCTCAAAGCTAGACCCAAGCCTGGAACTGAGTGCTTCTACTGCAAAGGAAATGGTCACTGGAAGTGGAACTACCCAAGATACTTGGCGGATAAGAAGGATGGAAAAGTGAACAAAAGTATATATTTGATATACATGTTATTGATGTGTACTTTACTAGTGTTTATAACAACACCTCAGTATTTGATCCTGGTTCAGTTACTAAGAGTAGTAACTCGAAACAGGAGTTGCAAAATAAACAGAGACTAGTTAAGGGTGAGGTGATGATGTGAGTTGGAAGTGATTCCAAGGTTGATAAGATCACGATCGCACACTTCCTTTACCTTCGGGATTTGTGTTGAAGCTAAAATAAATGTTATTTGGTGTTTGCGTAAAGCATAATATGATTGGATCATGTTTATTGCAATACAGTTACTCATCTAAGTCAAGGATAATTGTTATTCTATTTACATGAATAAAACCTTCTGAGGTCATACACCCAAGGTGAATGGTTTATTGAATCTCGATCATAGTAATACACATATTCATAGTATTGAAGCCAAAAGATGCAAAGTTAATAATGATAGTGCAACTTATATGTGGCACTACTGTTTAGGTCATATTTGTGTAAAGCGCATGAAGAAACTCCATGCTGATGGGCTTTTGGAATCACTTGATTATGAATCATTTGATGCTTGTGAACCATGCCTCGTGGGCAAGATGACTAAAATTCCATTCTCCAAAACAATGGAGCAAGCAACTGACTTATTGGAAATAATACATACTGATGTATGCAGTCCGATGAGTGTTGAGGCTCGCGACGGGTATCGTAATTTTCTGATCTTCACAGATGATTTGAACAGATATGAGTATATCTACTTGATGAAACATAAGTCTGAAACATTTGAAAAGTTCAAAGAATTTCAGAGTGAAGTGGAAAATCATCGTAACAAGAAAATAAAGTTTCTGCGATCTGATCGTGGAGGAGAATATTTGAGTTACGAGTTTGGTATTCATTTGAAACAATGCGGAATAGTTTCGCAACTCATGCCACCTGGAACACCACAGCATAATGGTGTGTCTAAACGTCATAACTGTACTTTATTAGATATGGTGCAATATATGATGTCTCTTACCGATTTATCACTATCGTTTTGGGGTTATGCGTTAGAGATAGGTGCATTCACGTTAAAGAGGGCACCATCTAAATCCGTTGAGACGACACCATATGAACTGTGGTTTAGCAAGAAACCTAAGCTATTGTTTCTTAAAGTTTGGGGCTATGATGCTTATGTGAAAAAGTTTCAACCTGATAAGCTCGAACCCAAATCGGAGAAATGCGTCTTCATAGGATACCCAAAGGAAACGGTTGGGTACACCTTCTATCATATATCTGAAGGCAAGATATTCGTTGCTAATATTGGATCCTTTCTAGAGAAGAAGTTTCTCTCGAAAGAAGTGATTGGGAGGAATGTAAAACTTAATGAGGTAATTGTACCTTCTCCCGAATTGGAAAGTAGTTCATCACAGAAATCAGTTCTAGTGATTCCTACACCAATTAGTGAGGAAGTTAATGATGATGATCATGAAACTTCAGATCAAGTTACTACCGAACGTCGTAGGTCAACCAGAATACGTTCCGCACCAGAGTGGTGCGACAATCCTGTTCTGGAGGTCATGTTACTTGACCATGACGAACCTACGAACTATGAGGAAGCGATGATGAGCCCAGATTCCGCGAAATGGCTTAAAGCCATGAAATCTGAGATGAGATCCATGTATTAGAACAAAGTATGGACTTTGATTGACTTGCCCATTGATCGGTGAGCCATTAAGAATAAATGGATTTTCAAGAGGAAGACGGACACTGGTAGTAGTGTTACTATCTACAAAGCTTGAATTGTCACAAAAGGTTTTCGACAATTTCAAGATGTTGACTACGATGAGATTTTCTCACCCGTAGCAATGCTTAAGTCTGTCCGAATCATGTTAGCAATTGCCACATTTTATGAAATCAGGAAAATGGATGTCAAAACTGCATTCCGTAATGGATTTCTTAAAGAAGAGTTGTATATGATGCAACAAGAAGGTTTTGTCAATCCTAAAGATACTAACAAAGTGTGCAAGCTCTAGCGATCCATCTATGGACTGGTGCAAGCATCTCGGAGTTGGAATATATACTTTGATAAAGTGATCAAAGCATATGGTTTTATACAGACATGCGGTGAAGCCTATATTTACAAGAAAGTGAGTGGGAGCACTGCAACATTTCTGATAAGTATATGTGAATGACATATTGTTGATCGGAAATAATGTAGAATTTTCTGCAAAGCATAAAGGAGTGTTTGAAAAGAGTTTTTCAAAGAAAGACCTCGATGAAGCTACTTACATATTGAGTATCAAGATCTATAGAGATAGATCAAGACGCTTGATATATTTTCAGTGAGTAGATACCTTGACAAGATTTTGAAGTAGTTCAAAATGGAAAAGTCAAAGAAGGAGTTCTTGCCTGTGTTGCAAGGTGTGAAGATGAGTAAAGACTCAAAACCAAACCACAACAGAAAATAGAAAGAGAATGAAAAGTCGTTCCCTATGCCTCAGTCATAGGTTCTATAAAGTATGTTATGTTGTGTACCAGAAATATTGTGTACCTCACCATAAGTTTGGCAAGAGGGTACAATAGTGATCCAGGAGTGGATCACTGGACAGCGGTCAAAAATATCCTTAGTGGAATAAGGAAATGTTTCTCAGTTATGGAGGTGACAAAGAGTTCGTCGTAAAAAGTTACGTCAATGCAAGCTTTGACACCGATCTGGATGACTCTAAGTCTCGATCTAGATACATATCAAAAGTGGGAGCAGTTAGCTAGAGTAGCTCCGTGATAAGCATTGTAGAAATAGAAAATTTGCAAAATACATACGGCTCTGAATGTGGCACACCCGTTGACTAAATTTCTCTCACAAGAAAAACACGATCACTCTTTGGGTGTTAATCACATAGCGATGTGAACTAGATTATTGACTCTAGTAAACCCTTTGGGTGTTAGTCACATGGAGATGTGAACTAATCACATAAAGATGTGAACTATTGGTGTTAAATCACATGACGATGTGAACTAGATTATTGACTCTAGTGCAAGTGGGAGACTGAAGGGACTATGCCCTAGAGGCAATAATAAAGTTGTTATTTATATTTCCTTATATCGTGATAAATGTTTATTATCCATGCTAGAATTGTATTAACCGGAAACTCAGTACATATGTAAATACATAGACAAACAGAGTGTCCCTAGTATGCTTCTACTTGACTAGCTCGTTAATGAAAGATGGTTAAGTTTCCTAGCCATGGACATGTGTTGTCATTTGATGAACGGGATCACATCATTAGAGAATGTTTTGATGGACAAGACCCATCCGTTAGCTTAGCATAATGATCGTTCATTTTATTGCTACTGCTTTCTTCATAACTTATACATGTTCCTCTGACTATGAGATTATGCAACTCCTGAATACCGGAGGAACACCTTGTGTGCTATCAAATGTCACAACGTAACTGGGTGATTATAAAGATGCTCTATAGGTGTCTCCGATGGTGTTTGTTGAGTTGGCATAGATCGAGATTACGATTTGTCACTCCATGTATCGGAGAGGTATCTCTGGGCCCTCTCGGTGCACATCACTATAAGCCTTGCAAGCAATGTAGCTAATGAGTTAGTTACGGGATGTAGCATTACAGGACGAGTAAAGAGACTTGCCGGTAACGAGATTAAACTAGGTATTGAGATACCGACGATCGAATCTCTGACAAGTAACATATTGATGACGAAGGGAACAACGTATATCGTTATGCGGTTTGACCGATAAAGATCTTCGTAGAATATGTAGGAACCAATATGAGCATCCAGGTTCTGCTATTTTTTATTGATTAGAGACATGTCTCGGTCATGTCTACATAGTTCTCGAACCCGTAGGGTCCGCACGCTTAACGTTCGGTGACGACCGGTATTATGAGTTTATGTGTTTTGATGTACCGAAGGTAGTTCGGAGTCCCGGATTTGATCACAGACATGATGAGGAGTCTCAAAACGGTCGAGATGTAGAGATCGATATATTGGAAGCCTATGTTTGGACATCGGGGTGGTTCCGGGTGAAATCGGGAGTATACCGGTGCACTGGGAGGTTACCGGAACCCCCCGGGAGGTATATAGGCCTTATTGGGCCTTAGTGGAAGAGAGGGAAAAGAAGCAAAGGAGGGGCGCCCCCCTCAATCCCAATCTGAATTGGGAGGGGGGCCGGCTCCCCTTTCCTTCTTTCTTCCTCATCCTTCCTTCTCTCCTAGAACCAACAAAGGAAAGGGGGAATCCTACTCCCGGTGGGAGTAGGACTCCCTTGGGGAGCGCCTAGAGAGGACGGCCCCCTCCCCTCCTCCACTCCTTTATATATGGGGGAGGGGGCACCCCACAGACACACAAGTTGATCATAGATCTTTAGCCGTGTGCGGTGCCCCCCTCCACCATAGTCCACCTCGGTAATATCGTAGCGGTGCTTAGGAGAAGCCTTGTTCCGGTAGCAACATCATCATCGTAATCACGCCATCGTGCTGATGAAGCTCTCCCTCAAAGCTCTACTAGCTCGTGAGTTTGCGGGACATCACCGAGCCGAACGTGTGCAGATCACGGAGGTGCCATATCTTTGGTACTAGATTGGTCGATCGTGAAGACGTACGACCACATCAACCGCATTGTCATAACGCTTCCTCTTACGGTCTACAAGGGTACGTAGACGATACTCTCCCCTCTCGTTGCTATGCATCACCATGATCTTGCGTGTGCATTGGAATTTTTTTGAAATTACTGTGTTCCCCAACACTCTGATGGTGGATCTCTGCTTCCAATATAAGCGTTGTTGTTTTAGAATCTTTTCCAAATAAACCTTAAGGATATACCTCCCATTAGCTTCCACTGTGCATAGGGGTCTGATGTCTTCTATCTGATCATAGCAAAGAATCATGAAGTTGGTGTTCTCAATAATCTGCTTAAGGTTGGAAATATTTCTAGACCAAATCTTGAGTCATTTTCTCAATCTTTTAAACTTAGAGGCAATCACCTTGGCACTATCTGTTTCATCAACCTCTTGTGTCCAAATTTGTTTAACCACATCATGGAAGTCACTGTGCTCAAGCCAGAAGTTTTCAAATCTAAATATATGAGATTTGGGGATATTGGTGCCAGTTTTGACCATAAAGGGAACATGATCTAAAGTAGTTTTGGCCAATGGATAGGCCAAGGTGTGGGGGAAGTTGAGGGTGCAAGTTTCAGACGTAAATCACTAGTCTAATTTTTCTAGCAACAGTTGTTCCTGCATATTGCTCCAAGTAAAGTTTCTGCCCTTAAGAGGAATTTCAACTAAAGCCAGATTGTTGACGGCTTCATTAAAAGCCATCATGTCATTGACGTTGCCCCCCTCATTACTTCTGTTATGAGGATATCTGATGTGATTAAAATCACCCATCACTAACCAGTTATGATCATCATGCATTTGAAAATTTCTGAACCACTCCGTGAAAATGTTTCTATCCTCTCCTTGACTAGGCCCATAAATATTTGAGAGGATCCATGAATCACCATTATGATTGGAAGTGAAAGAAACAGAAATAGCATAGTTATTCCTATGAAATACTTGCCCCGAGAAGATCTGGTCATTCCATGCAATAAGCAGCCCACCAGAGGCGCCAACTGAAGGTAGGTATTCAAATTTGTTGAGTCATTTAGGGCAAAAGTTGTGTAGGTACCAGCTATCAATATTCTCTCTCTTGGTTTCTTGGAGACAAAGGACAACACATTGTGATTCTTCTATTTTATTCTTGATGGCAGGCCACTTCTTAGGATCATTCAAACCTCTAATATTCCAGTTAAGTACAGACCACTCCCTAGCCATAATCCAATTGATGTACTTTCAGAGTGTCAGAAAATTGTTCCCCCAATAATCTAAGTCTGTCGGAACTCAAATAGAGTCTGAAAGTAACACCTGAACTCATAACCAGCATAGAAATCATAGATGATACTAACAATGAAAGTATCAATAAAGCAAACAACCAAGACATATAGCATACTGAGCAACATAAGCATACAAGTCTCTCCCATGGATACAAATCACAGCAAATAAAGATCCACTGATCACTGCTGGACTGGATACCAAAAGTTCTGAACTGTCCTCTTACAAAAGATGTAAATCAAACCCCAACAGGATTTGGTCTTGTAAACCCTAGGTACTGGCTCTGCTTCCTTTATCTACATCCTTCTCCTTAATGGTTTCTTTGGCAGCTAGGGTGCTCTTGATCTTCTTGGGTTTGATAGACAACAACTCCTCAGTGGTGTCCTTTGCTGGTACCTTGCAGAAAGAAGTATTGAGACTTTTAACTACTTCTGCAGAAATTAGAGGAGGTAGTGCATGGCAAGCCAGGCAGTTTCTATCTGTACAAACTTTCTGTTTAAATCCTTTAGAGAGCTTCTGTAATCTGCAACTTCTTCTTACCTCAGTGTCAACCAAAGGAATTTTACCCTTTCTTTTCTTGTGCTTGAGAACAGCAGGATTGGAAGAGGCAGGTTGAGTTTTCCTCTGTTCAGAGCTCGTGGGGGAGTTGACTTCTTGTTCCATTTCCACCTATAGCAAAATTTGGTCCTTAGAATCAGAGACAGGACATGCATTAGGTATCACAAATGGGAGGGTGTTGTCATCTGAGTATCCTTGCGTAATGATCTCCCGAACATTAGAGGTAATAAACTTTTTGACCCAGTCAAATTTATCAGGGGAGAGAAATGACACTGAAAGAAAATTAACCCAGTCCACTGCTACCTGAGTGTGGTTGAGATGTGCTTCTTTCGGAGCAAAGTGCTTTTCCCAGACCTCAGCTCCTTCTGTTCATAGCAGTTCCACTGTATTGGCCTTTTTTATGCTGCCCCTTGCTTTAGTCTGCTCCACCATTGCAGCATCTACATCTGTACCTACAAGAACATCCACATCCTGAAGATAAGCTGGAAAGGGGAAACCAGGTGGGGCTGACAAGTCAGAAGAGGAAGAAGATTTACCTTCCTGATCAGTGGGCTCTGCCTCTCTACGAATCATGTTAACTTGGGCAATCAGATCAGTGGCTTGATCATCCTGACCAATCTGCTCATTGTTCTGCACAAGAATCTGTTTCACGGTACTATGAGTGACAGCAAATACTGTTGACCTCTCCATATGATCTGGGTTTTTTGTGGGAGGAGAGATCTTGGTAACAACCTCCTGAGTGTCAACAATCAATTCAAGGTTCATGGGATCATCCTCTCTATCAATTGAGGTTGAATTATGCTGTCTAAACATAACCTCCATACTCATATCCAGAATGGGTTGTATATGGGCCACCACATTATTCTGTTCCACAGGTGGAGGTACCACTGGAGCCAGCACATCAGGCTCCTCCATATTCATTTGTTGGGCCTGCAACGGCCCATCAATGAGATTTAAATCAGGAATCCTTGGCGCTAAAGGACCCACAACAGAAGCTCTTGTGTTACCACTGCTGTTAGACTGTCCTACAGTCAGCGTGAGGCTACTTTGATTGCCTTGCTCAACAATATTCTGTTGCTCTTCGTTCATAGGATCCATTAAATCCCGCAGTTCCAAGAACTCACCAGGGTGGAGCTCCTGGTCAATCTCATGGTTAGCTTCTGACATATCCCAGTGACCCCAGCCAGGCATCTCATCTGGTTCTATTTCCTCATTCATCTCTGTATTCTCTTCCTCATTTGCTTATTTTTGGTGCAAGCTTTGCTTTCCCACAATATATTCTTTTTTTCTGCTTAATTCGTCTTCTAATGATCGATCCAACCTCTTAAAAAACGAAACGCCTACCACCTTGTCCACTGATTGCACACACCTCTGCTAGAACATGGCCCTTTTCTTCCAAGAAATGGCCATCGTATGGCTTTATTGATTAAACAAACAAGATATAGATGAGAAAACAAAATCAAACACGGATAATGATACACAAATTTTGAAATTGATGCCAATGTAATGAAGTCGTCATCTTATGTTCCTCGCATCATGGTGTTTCACCATTTCTTTGATGGCAAATCTATAAAAGCCAAGCTAGTACAAGATGGACTGACATAGAATGATTTAAAGAGCCACACGAGCCACCTATCATAAGAGTTGAGAACCTAAAATTGCTAAATGAGCTATAATTATAAATATTGGCGCTAGAGATGTAAAAATTTAGTTTTAAGATCCTAAACCAGACATATGTGATCCCTTGAAGGCTTTAGAGGAGTATATTCTTTACTCCTCGCATTGGTCGGCCCTTGAATTTATTCGTTCTCCGAAAAAACATCCACCCCCTCATCACCGCCCCTCTCTCTTCCCCGCATCTCATCCTCGCCGTCACACCCAAATTCATCGTAACGACCCTCACGTAGCCCTCCCGAAGCCAACGAACCGTTGGAGGTTGCCGCTACTGATGTGCAGCACGGATCCACGCCGCAGTTCACAGCGAAACCGACGTTGATACCGCTGCGGCACCCCCACTCCACTCCTTCACAGACCAACTACCACCGTGGGTGGCCTAGATGTCCGAGATCAAGGATACATACTCCAGCGCCCGGTACTGGGTGGGGTCCTTCCAATCGGCAGAGTTGGCGATGAGGGCGTACCGTGTCAAGGTAGTGGGGCTCTATGACAGCAAGGCAAAGTTGAACTTCACCTTGGGTTGCCCCAACGTCCCGCCGATAGTCGACCTCGACCCTTATTGGTCTGCGGCTGTTAGCTCCGAGAGAATCAGTATGCCATCGAGTGGATCAAGGCAGAGTGTGCCAACGAATCATACATGGTTGAGCTCCATCGGAAGCATCCGAGCTCGTCACGGAGGAGCGTCTGCATCTCGAGCTTTACAACAAGGGGATGTCCGACAAGGACGAGGCCGGACCATTCAGTGGGCGAGGGGGGTGGTGTGGACGTGATCGATCTCTCGTCGAGATCCGGAGTGAGCAGATCCGTTTTGCATCTTTGACCGATGCTTTCACAACGAAGACGACATGGGCGAGGGTAGTCGTGGATGAACTTTTTCTATTGTCGTTTCATTTGTAGTTAGTAGAGCATGTCAATTTTTGATAGTCGATGACATGCGTGAACAAGATTACATCAAACTAGTATGAATTTGAGGGTTTGGTTTGACGGAGCCGGTTGTGGAGGCAGATTTTGTTGTGTGCCCTGTAACTATGTGCGGGTGCATCCGCAAACATATAGGAGTCCGAATTTGTCAATTTTGGTTGTAGATGCCCTAAGTGCCGAGGTCCAACAACTTGTTCTTGAGCAGGGTTGTTTTACCCAATTCTTATTTGGTGCCTTAAGCGCCATTTATTGTCGGGGGTTGCTGATCCCTCGTACACCTATGGGGATCGGCGGACCGAGCCCCTTTCGGTTCGGCAGTGGGCGGTGGATGCACAAAGAGCAGATCGAGGCGAACGCACGAGCGAGACGATTGGTTTACCCAGGTTCGGGTCGCACGAATGCAAAAAACCCTACTCCTGCTTTGGTGGTTGTATTGAGTTCTTGCTCGGGAGCGATGAGTGCTACAGTACACTTAAGCAGCTGGCGAGACCGAGCGTGAGAATGGCTATCCTCCTCCCCTCCCCTGTTGCGCATGGGCCTCCTTTTATATGTCTAAGGGGTCACCGACAGGTGGCAACAGAGGTGAGGGTAAAAATGTAAAAGAGGTGGTAGTTGAGTGTCACCGCTTGCTACAGTTGTATCATACCTAACCCTGACAGCAGGGGACAAGGGCATTAAATTCCCGTCTGTGTCACCTAGACGGTACAGAGAGGGACCGCTAGGAACGCCACCATTTGCCACGATGGCTATCTTGTCAGCGCTTGCTTGCCATCGCATGCCCCTGGCTGCACAGCCTCCCGCCACGTACGCCAGGAATGGTCCCAGGGCGACACGTTGGAGGGTGAGCTGGAGTGTGGGCTGCGGAGTAGTAGCTTGCCGCGGCAAGCGCCTTGCCGCGGATGTTACCTTGTCGCGTTCGGGAGGTTGTCGCTCACCGGGTCTTGTCGGGGCGCGCAGTGCGCCGCAGCGAGCTTCTTGAGATGCTTTGGTTGGTCTTCCCGGCAAGCTCCTCTTGCCGGGGTCTCGTCTCCTTCCCGGCAAGCTCCTCTCGCCGGGGTCTTGTCTCCTTCCCGGCAAGCTCCTCTTGCCGGGGCCTTGTTTTGCTCCTGGATACTTTGTTCTTGAATGGCTCCTAAAGGAACCATGGAGGGTCTTGGCGGTCACTCGGCAAGCCTTGCCGCGGGGCGCTGCGACTGCCCGTGCACAAGTTCGGGATACTAAGGTACCCCTACTTTAGTACACCGATAGGAGCCCCCGGGCCTGGGCCATACACGATGCCGAGCGCTGTTGGGCCAGGCCCAAAACAGTGCATGGGCATGCGCGGCCTAGGTCACGCCATAACTCACTCCCGCATCCACCGCGCCCTCTCCGCACGGCACGCGTCAAACGCGGCATTGTGGGAGAGATCGTGGGCGGTTTTTGAGGTGCCCACTCCCCACGATCACGGGGTGGGGAGAGGCCGCCCCATCCATCACCTCAGTTCTGCACGCCTGCCACGCGGCTCCCATGCACTTGGGATCGCGGACGGCGGAGGCGGGAAACGGGGTCGTCGTGGGTCGAGGCAGCGGGTCGGCCCCAACTCCCTGCCTCCCTGCGTCTTGATTCACTGAGCGGGGTGGCCGAGCCCCCACCTTGCTCCTTTATAAGGAGCGGGAGGGGAGGACGGAAGCCCGCATTCTCTCATCTTCTCCTTCCTTCAGCTCCTGCTTCCCTTTCTCTCATTCGCCATGGAGAAAGGGAACCCCGGTCCTTCATCAGTGGCGGTGAGGGTCGCTGCCTGACAGCGCCTCCCTCCCTCTCCCGCACCCGTGGTGGCGGAGCCAGCCGTAAGGGGAAGAGGGAGGGGGCGAGGTCGTGGACGAGGTCGAGGACGAGGCCGTGGCGCTCGGGGAAGAGGTGGACGAGGCGGCGCGTCGGTTTCGCCTCCGCCGGCGGCTCTTCTTCCCGCGGTGGCCCATGCTGGGGACGACCCTTGCGAGTTCTTCGTCAGGCTGCGCCGGGTGCCTCGTCATCGCCTCTGACTCCCAGCTCCGTTTGTGGACGTGGTGGGGTTGGACCCGCCCGAGACACTGAGACTACACATGAGGGGCTGTGGGATCAGCGGCACGCGGGTCCGCGCCGAATTCCCAGCCCCTGGCGTGATGTATCTCGGTCGAGGGTGGAAGACGTTCGCCCGCATCAACAGCTTGACGGCGGGGCTCACCCTCCATTTTAAGTTGGTGGAGGGCGATCTCCTCTCCGTCAAGGTCTTTGGGTGCTTCGGCATCCGGGCACGTTGCTGCGTGGACAGCTCCTCCGATAGCGAAGGCTCCTCCTCGAGCGAGAGTGACGAGGAGGGGAGCGACAGCGACGACGAGGTGAGCGGGCGGCAGGATGGCGGGTCTGACTAGGTGTCGGGCGCCACTCCGTGCGGCACCGGCAACCCCATCATCCGTGTCGCCGGCTCCTTGAACTCCCCGGGGTCGTCTCCTTGGGCGGCTGGCGTAGGAAGGCTGCGGAAGAGGAAGAGGGCTGGCGGCAAGGCCGTCAAGCCGGAGTACGAGGGCGTGGTGCCCTCGATAGCGTGCTGACGTCCTGCCGGCTCGTCTTCGAGCCCCGCTTCTGGCGCCGCCATCACCGTCCAGCCTTGACGGCCCCCGGGATGTTCTCTTGGTGTCTTCTGGCACCCGTAGCTCGCCTAGGCGTTCCTTTTGCCCTTCTCACCTCCTTGACCTACCTCCTGAAGAGAGGGACAAGAAAAGGATTACGGGCATCTTATCTTTTTAATTTGTAAGCCCTCGGGCCTTAGTTGCATTTAAAACTTGTAATCCTCTCTATCATGTTTTTCATCCTCTATGGACTGTGCCTGCGTGGAATGTTTTTTTAATGGAAAGGGGATGTTTGCCGGGTCATTTGTATTGCGGGTAAAACCCACGTCAAGGAGCAAATCCTTGGTATCTTTCAGATAGACACTCCTTCCCCGGCAACAGGCCCTGCCGTCTTCCCGCGTCGCTCGACCTTTCTCACGCTTTTGACGGAGGCAGGGACGAGGCGGGTGCGGCCCCTCGTTCCATCCCTTTCCTGCCGTGACTACAACCAAAACTTGGCCCCAGGAACGAGCCCCAGGACCTAGAGCTAAGGGAGCACGGTAGCTTTCGGGAAGAAATGAGGTTTCGTATTCCCCAGTCCATAAGAGAATGCATGAAGAGGGATGAAAAACTTATCTGAGATTGCAGCCCCCAGCAACTCTGGCTTGCCGTGGGTGAACCTTGGTATTTGCAGCCCCCGGCAACACCGGCTTGCCGGGGTCGAGATGCCGGCACGTCCTTCTTCTCCTTCTCGTCCCCAGGCGGTCCGGCAAGGATACGCGAGCCCTACGAACCAAAGGAAACGAAAGAAAGGCAAAGGGACGCACACTCGACCTCTAAGTTAGGGGTTAGCCGCTGTTAAGCACTATCAACCCTAACCGAGGACCCAACTCGACCTAGCATGCATGCTATAACTCTGGGCGCCAGCGCTTCATTTACTTGTGCTCAGGGTCTGCGCCTGGCTTTGTACAAAGGATTACATGCAACAGCGGCAAGACTTGTACAAAAGGGTGGTTGCCGGACAGGGTCCGACAACCGCGCCTTACGGGTAAAACTTACGAAGATGCTCGATATTCCAGGAGTTGCTCACTGGTACGCCATCTTCGGTCTCCAGGCGGACAGCGCTAGGCCTGGTGACTCGTTTCACCCGGTAAGGGCCTTCCCACTTCGGCGTCAACTTGTTGGAATTCTTGGCGGACTGAACGCGCCGAAGAACAAGGTCGCCTTCCTCGAGACTTCTGGCATTAACTTTGCGGCTATGATAGCGGCGCAAAGCTTGCTGGTAGCGAGCGGCTCTCACAGCAGCCTGAAGACGATCTTCCTCAAGGAGCAGCGCGTCATCTTGCCGCAGCTGCTCTTGCTCAAGCTCATCATAAGCGAGCACTCGAGGTGACCCGTATACGAGTTCCGTGGGGATAACTGCCTCCGCTCCATAGACTAGAGGGAAGGGTGTCTGTCCAGTGGCTCGATTTGGCGTCGTCCTGATCGACCAAAGAACCACCGGCAGCTCCTCGATCCAGTTGCGTCCGCACTTATGCAGCCTGTCAAAAGTTCTCGTCTTGAGCCCGCGCAGCACTTCAGCATTTGCCCTCTCCGCTTGACCGTTGCTTCTCGGGTGAGCAACATAAGCGAAGCAGACCTTGGCGCCAAGATCTTGGACGTACTGCATGAAGGTGCGGCTCGTAAATTGTGTACCGTTGTCGGTAATTATCCTGTTAGGGATCCCGAAACGGCAAACAATCGACCTGAAGAACTTGACCGCGGACTGCGCCGTCACCTTCCTCACTCGTTCCACTTCCGGCCACTTTGTGAACTTGTCGATTGCAACGTACAAGTACTCAAAGCCCCCGACAGCTCGGGGGAAGGGGCCGAGGATGTCGAGCCCCCAGACCGAAAATGGCCAGGATAAAGGGATCGTCTGGAGAGCTTGAGCTGGCTGGTGTATCTGCTTGGAATGGAACTGGCACGCTTCACACTTGGTTACTTGTGCAGTTGCATCCTGGAGGGCTGTCGGCCAGAAGAAACCCTGCCGGAATGCTTTTCCGACAAGGGCTCTTGCGCCAATGTGGTGACCACATATGCCTCCATGTATCTCTGCCAACAGCTTCTGTCCATCTTCCCGAGGAATACACCTCAATTTCACACCATTGAGTCTTCTGCACAGTGTGTTGTCGACAAACTGGTACATACTAGACTGCCGGGCTACTCTCTCCGCTTCTTCTGGTTACTCGGGAAGCTCTCCTGTCTGGAGGAAACGGACAATCTTCTGCACCCATGTTGGAGCCTGTGGCTCGACAACAAGGACTAAAGGCACATCTGCTGCTGCGGGAACGTCCGCTTCTACGGCAAGAGCCTGCGACTCTGCCGGAGCTTGACGTTCTCCGACAAGCTTGCCGGAGCAAAGCTTGCCAGGAGTGCCTGCTGCAACGGAGCAAACCCTGGGGTTTGCCGGAGTAGACTGCTCCTCAGCACTCTTGGCGTCGATCTTGGGGACCTTCTTGGCGGCGGCTTTGGGGAGCTCTGCGGGAAGATAGTCACTAGAAATCAACTTCCTCTTCTTGCTCTATCCAGTTGATGGTGTTACGGATGGTTGAGTCAGCTTGAGCACAAAGATCCCTGGCTCCACAGGTAACTTAAGTGCTGCGCACTTTGACAGGCCATCGGCAATGTCGTTCTCAGCTCTTGGAACATGTTCCATTTGCAGGCCATCAAAGCGCTCTTCTAGCTTCCTTACTTCATCAACGTAAGCTTCCATCAACGGACTCTGGTAAACCTTGTTCACTTGGCGGACGACAAGCTGCGAGTCACCCCTGACAATGAGCTTCTTAATCCCAAGTTCTGCCGCGATCCTGAGACCGGCAAGCAAGCCTTCATACTCTGTAGTATTGTTTTTCGCTTGCTCCTTGGGAAAGTGCATCTGGACTATGTACTTGAGGTGCTCTCCGGTGGGTGCGACAAGCAGTACACCAGCACCGGCGCCTTGCAGCGAGAAGGCACCGTCAAAGAACATGAGCCACTCTTTGCTTGCTTCCTTGGCGGGGATGCTTGTCTCCGGAATTTCGTCGTCTGGAGTTGGTGTCCATTCTGCTATGAACTCTGCCAATGCTCTGCTCTGGATTGTTGATGTACTCTCAAACTTGAGGCCAAAGCTTGACCGTTCCAGTGACAACTCGACAATCCTGCCTGTTGCTTCTGGATTTTGCAATATCCTCTTCAGCGGAAAGCGAGTGACAACTGTGATCTCGGGTGCTTGGAAGTAATGGCGCAGCTTTCTCGAGGCCATGAGAAGGCCGAAAAGCAGCTTCTGCACACCAGAGTACCTTGACCTAGCCCCCTGTAAAAGGGAGCTGACAAAGTAAACTGGGCGCTGCACCATTTTCTTCTGTATCTCCTCTTGCATCTGCGCAGATCCATCCTTGTCGGGACCAGAGCTTGTCGGGGAAGCCCCCTGCTTGTCGCCGGATGTGCTTGCCACGGTCGCTGGCTCGTCATCGGCCTCCCTCTCCGCTACTAACGCAGCACTAACCACTTGATTGGTTGCCGCTATGTACAGCAGCAACTTCTCTTGTGGTTTAGGTGCGACAAGTGTTGGAGTGGAGGACAGGTATCTCTTCAAGTCTTGCAGCGCAGCCTCCGCTTCCGGAGTCCATTTCATTGGACCTGCCCTTTTCAAAATTTTGAAAAACGGCAGGGCGCGCTCAGCAGACCGAGAGATAAACCTGCTGAGAGCAGCTACGCAGCCAGCAAGCTTCCGTACATCCTTGACGCGCTTTGGTGCTTCGATCTGCTCAATGGCCCTGATCTTGTCGGGATTAGCTTCGATTCCCCGCTGGGACACAAAGAACCCGATAAGCTTGCCGGAAGGAACTCCAAACACACACTTCTCGGGGTTGAGCTTGAGGTTGACCTTGCGCAGATTTGCAAAAGTCTCTTCTAAGTCTTGGATCAGAGATGCCCTGTCCTTGCTTTTGACCACTATATCATCCATGTAAGCTTCTACATTTCTGTGTATCTGTGGCTTCAAAGCGATATGGACTACTCTGGCAAATGTTGAACCAGCATTCTTTAGTTCGAAAGGCATCCGTACGAAACAGTACGTGCCACATGGAGTAATGAATGCGGTTTTCTCCTCATCCTCTTCTGCCATGAAGATATGATGGTATCCTGAATATGCGTCAAGAAATGAAAGCAGATCACATCCGGCTGTGGAGTCAACAATCTGGTCAATGCGCGGCAAGGGAAATGGATCTTTGGGACAAGCTTTATTAACATCAGTGAAGTCAATACAAAGCCTCCACTTCCCGTTTGCCTTGCGCACTACAACCGGGTTGGCCAACCACATTGGATGGAGCACTCCTCTGACAAGGCCTGCTGCTTCCAACTTCTTGATCTCTTCTGCTATGAATTCTTGGCGCTCCACTGCTTGTTTCCTGACCTTCTGCTTGACGGGCCGCGCATGAGGACAAACGGCAAGGTGGTGCTCAATTACTTTCCTGGGAACACCGGGGATGTCAGACGGTTGCCATGCAAACACGTCGACATTCGCCCGCAGGAAAGTAACGAGCGCGCTTTCCTATTTAGGGTCGAGCGTGGCACTGATGGTGAAGGTACCATCAGTGCCGTTCTCCTTGGCGGGCACCTTCTTAGTAAGTGGTGGAGCTGCCATCGTCTTCTTACTCTTGCCGGTGGAGCTCAATGGTGCGTCCTCGACGGCAGCGCAGCACTCCGAAGAGGCGCGCTTGCCGGAGTAGGCATCAGAGCTCTTGCCGGACTTGTTCTTCTTGCCGGTGGGGCTCGATGGTGCGTCCTCGACGGCAGCACGGCACTCCAAAGAGGCGCGCTTGCCGGAGTGGGCACCAGAGCTCTTGCCGGACTTAGTCTTCTTCCCCCCGGGAGCTTCAGCGGCAAGTGTGTTACGATCTGTCGCGGCGGCAGCTTCCCGATAGATCTTGTCGGCGCAGATAAGGGCATCCTTCTTGTCGCCAGGGACAGAGATGACGCTTATCGGGCCTGGCATCTTGAGCATGTTGTATGCATAGTGAGAGGCTGCCATGAACTTGGCGAGCGCTGGACGGCCAAGTATCCCATTGTAAGGCAATGGGAAATCAGCAACGTCAAAAGTAACCCTCTCCATTCTGAAATTCAGCTCGCTGCCAAATGTCACCGGCAACGTGACCTTCCCTTTCGGCTTGCTCCTTCCCGGGTTAATTCCTTGGAAGGTACCGGTCTCTTCGAGCTCGCTGTCCGGGATCTGGAGTTTCTGGAGCACAGCGGAGGAGATCAGATTTAGGCCGGCCCCGCCGTCAACTAGCATCTTAGTGACTTTGAGGTTGCGGATTGTTGGCGAAACCAACAACGGCAGGCACCCGACCGCAGTTGTGCGATCAGGGTGGTCCTCAATGTCAAAGACGATAGGTGTGCTGGACCACTTCAGAAGCTTGCGTGATTCGACAGGTGGCTCTGCCGCATTAACTTCCCGGAGCCACTGTTTGAGTTGGCGGTGGGAAGTATGCAGGGAAGCGCCACCGTCAACACACAAGACTTCTGTAGCCTTCTGAAACTCCTGCTCGCTGTTCTCAACATCATCCATGTCTTCGTCATCGTCATCGTCTTCGTCCTTGTCGCGGCCGCGGGGAGGTCTGTCTCCTTGCCGCTGCTTGGCCTTGCCGCGGCTTCCTCCTTGGCCAGCGCGCTTCTTGCCGGCTTCTCCACCGCCTCCTTGGGCTCTCTCCTTGCCGCGCCGCTCGTACTCAGCTTTTTGTTGCTGGACAAGCCACTCGACCCTCTTGCAGTTCTGGAGATCATGGCCCTTGGTGCGGTGAATCTTGCAGTACTGCTTGCCGGAGCCGTCCTGCTTGTCGGCGGCCGCCACATCCTGGCAGTTGGTGCACGCGGCAACCTCCTTGCCGGAGCTGCCAACTTTGGCTTGCTTGGCGGGGCCGTCATCGCCGGACTGCTCAACGACTAGTACCTCTTTGCCGTTCTTCTTCCTGTTGCGCCTCCGGTTTTTCCTTGCCGGGGCGGCATCCTCGCTGTCAGATCCCCCTGTTCCAGCATCTTCTCCGGGGAGTTTCCTCCCTCCTTCAGCGCGCGCACACTTGTCGGCCAGGGCGTACAGCTCGCTGACGTCTCTGATCCTACTCATCGCCATCTCCTCCCGCATCCTGCGATTACGCACGTTCTGACGGAACGCGCTGATAACCGCGGCAAGGTGGATGTCTAGGATGTTGCGCTGCACGCGGCTGAATCTCTGGATATACTTGCGCAGGGGCTCTCCTTGCTTCTGGGCAAGCAGGTGGAGGTCACTTTCTTGGCCATGTGGTTTGTGGCCGCCCGTAAAGGCGCCGACAAACTGATGGCACAAATCCGCCCAAGAGGATATGGAGTTGTCCGGCAAGTGCATGAGCCAGGATCTGACTTCGGGCTTGAGCACGAGCGGGAAGTAGTTGGCAAGGACCTTGTCGTCTCACCCCCCGGCAGCTTGCACCGCAATGGTGTAGATGCTGAGGAACTCAGATGGGTGCGACTTGCCATCGTACTTCTCCGGTACATCTGGCTTAAAATGCTTCTGGTTGGGCCACTGGACTTGCCGCAGCTCACGGGTAAACGCAGGACAACCTGCCGCGTACGGCAAGTTACCTGGCTCTCCGGGTGCATGCATGTCAACAGAGGGCCCAGCGCGCAGGTCTGATTGACGCCGCGCTTCTCTTCGGCGCTCGATGCGTGTTCGAGCGTCTTCTTGTTGTCTCTCATGAAGAACTTGGCGTTGATCGCGACGAGCTCACGGATCTGACGACGTGGTGGAGTAGTTGTCGAGGTGGATCCGGCGAGTCGGCGATCTTGGCCTTCGGGGCGGAGAGTGCAACCAGTGGTTGCACCTTCGCCGGTCTTGTCGCCACCGGTTCGCGCCTGGCTGACTTGCCGCGGCAGCGATGCGCTCGGCTGCCATGGGTTGTCACCGTTGGCGAAGCCGATGAGGCTCTGGATAGTGGCCCTCCAGTCATCGATCTTCTCTGGCGCTGGAGGGTAGTCTAGGAGCAGCTGGGCACGTGCCAACGCTTCCGCCGGAGTGGTGGGCGGCGGCAGCGAACGGTGCGAGGAGCGAGATATGCTCGGACTTCTAACTGCGTTAGAAGGACCAACATCTCGTCCAAGCGACCGCGCCACGCTCGCGCCAGCATGCTGGCGTGCACGCTGGTCCCGAGCACTCTGGGATCCGCCAGCTTGATCTTGGCCCAGCAGACGTATGGTACCGTGGGTACCATGACGCTGCTGGTCCCGCGCCTCCTGGGACGGGCGCGGTGCGTGTACGGACGCCGAGGTCTTGGAGTGCGTGCGGTCGTTGTGGGAGGCGACCGCGCCGCCGACGTGCGGCGCAGCCTGGTCCTTGGACCTAGCAGCACCATGAGTCCCTCCGTCGTCGCTCGCTCTTCCGCCGGCGCCTATCCCACCAGCCGTTCGCTCCGGCGATGGTGGGATCGGCGCAGACGGAGCGGCTACCTCCGAAGCCTTCTTCTTCGGCGGCATGTTGATGAAGACGATGAAGATTCGGCTCGTGCGAACGCCGGATCAGGTTCGCACAACCTCGACGCACCCCCTACCTGGCGCGCCAAAGATGTCGGGGGTTGCTGATCCCGCGTACACCTATGGGGATCGGCGGACCAAGCCCCTTTCGGTTCGGCAGGGGGCGGTGGATGCACAAAGAGCAGATCGAGGCGAACGCACGAGCGAGACGATCGGTTTACCCAGGTTCGGGCCGCACGGATGCGTAAAACCCTACTCCTGCTTTGGTGGTTGTATTGAGTTCTTGCTCGGGAGCGATGAGTGCTACAGTACACTCAAGCAGCTGGCGAGACCGAGCGTGAGAATGGCTGTCCTCCTCCCCTCCCCTGTTGCGCATGGGCCTCCTTTTATATGTCTAAGGGGTCACCGACAGGTGGCAACAGAGGTGAGGGTAAAAATGTAAAAGAGGTGGTAGCCCGCTTGCTACAGTTGTATCATACCTAACCCTGACGGCAGGGGACAAGGGCATTAAATGCCCGTCTGTGTCACCTAGACGGTACAGAGAGGGACCGCTAGGAACGCCACCGTTTGCCACGATGGCTATCTTGTCAGCGCTTGCTTGCCACCACATGCCCCTGGCTGCACAGCCTCCCGCCACGTACGCCGGGAATGGTCCCAGGGCGACATGTTGGAGGGTGAGCTGGAGTGCGGGCTGCGGAGTAGTAGCTTGCCGCGGCAAGCGCCTTGCCGCGGATGTTGCCTTGTCGCGTCCGGGAGGTTGTCGCTCACCGGGTCTTGTCGGGGCGCAGTGCGCCGCAGCGAGCTTCTTGAGATGCTTTGGTTGGTCTTCCCGGCAAGCTCCTCTTGCCGGGGTCTCGTCTCCTTCCCGGCAAGCTTCTCTCGCCGGGGTCTTGTCTCCTTCCCGGCAAGCTCCTCTTGCCGGGGCCTTGTTTTGCTCCTGGATACTTTGTTCTTGAATGGCTCCTAAAGGAACCATGGAGGGTCTTAGCGGTCACCCAGCAAGCCTTGCCGCGGGGCGCTGCGACTGCCCGTGCACAAGTTCGGGATACTAAGGTACCCCTACTTTAGTACACCGACATTTATAGACTATTGGTTTAACTGGCGCACACCCCATGCAACACGAGGTAGCAAACGTGCCGTCTCATGTAAGTTCATTTGTCATCCGTTTTGTAGGTTCTGCAGGTTTCTTTGGGCGATGTTTCTTTTTGTTTTTGCAGCAATGGTTTTGCTCAGTGAAATGTTTTTATTTTTCCTTTTTATTTTTTTCGTTTGATCCTTTTTATAAATTAATTTTTTTAATTCATGAACTTTTTTTCAAATGCATAAATTTTTAGCTAACGAACCTTTTTTTCAAATTCGTGACCTTTTTCAAATTTCATGATTTTTTTTTCCAAATTTTGTTAACTTTTCTAAAATCCATGAACTTTTTTCTTAAATTCATGATCTTTTTTCGTTTCTGTGAACTTCTACCTATTTCTACGAACCTTTTTCAATTATGTGAACTTTTTCCAATTCATGGTTGTCTTCAACTTTTTAAGAATTATTTTTCAAATTTGTGCTTTCTTTTCAAATGGTTTATACGGGGTATATAATACCCCCTCCGTCCCATATATAAGATCTTATTGCATCTAACTTGGATGCAATAATATCTTATACTCCCTCCATCCCAAAATAAGTGTTTCAACTTTGTACTAACTCTAGTATAAATTTATACTAAGCTCAAGACACTTATTTAGAGACAGAGGAAGTATATGTTAATGTTGTACAAAAGAAAGGGTCAAATGGCACTGTTTTCTCATACTCCCTTCGTCCGGAAATACTTGTCATCAAAATGAATAAAAGGGGATGTATCTAAATGTATATTAGTTCTAGATACATCCCTTTTATCCATTTTGATGACAAGTATTTTGGGATGAATGGAGTAGTAAACAACTAATTGAGTTTGACCTAGTGCTTATTGACTACGGCACAACCTGTTAATTTTTTTCTTTGCGTTTGCTTGTGAGAGCATGTTGCTGGGCCGGCCCGCTACAAGTCACGTGTGAGCGTTAGCAGACCTAATCGGCGTTGACAGCGCCGAATAGGAGGTCCCGCTGTTTTATGCTTTCACATCGTTGTCCTAAGCGGTCAGGCCGGCCTAACAAAAAAAAGAGCTTTTCTAACTTTTTTTGAGAGGAGAGCTTTTCTAACCTAATATGGAGGATATAGTGTTTTTTTTGTAACTTAGGAGCTTTATTGACTACTCAAGGGTAATACATTCGCCGATAATACAATCACGGAGTACTTCTGAAACATAGTTTGTAGCAAGCAGCAAATATCGATTCTCAAAAAAGAAAAAAGGCACATAATAATTGGGACATATCATAATTTTCTTTTAGTGTGACTGAGATGGATAGCGATTCTCAGTCATTTTTTGTGTGTGGCTGAGATGGATAGCGATCCTCAGTCTTTTCTTTTTTGAGAAAAAGCGATTCTCAGTCATAACTAGCAATGGGTCGATTTTTTTATCGAAACAATGAGCGGCGACTGTGAGTTGCTCTTCCTCCTCCTAGTTGATTGTTACGAGGCCGAAGCGCTCGCGAATGTGCTCCCGTTCGTGGTGGCAGACCTTAGCCTAGAGCTTGGAGAGCTGCAATACAACCCCGAGTGGGTCCTGGGGATCAGGTTCGAGTTTAGACTCAATGGGGATGTGGACAAACGGGACGAGGAGCCCACGGGGATGAGGGTCCCAAGGCTCTAGATGAATGACATCCATTAGATTGGAGGCGCTCGATCCACGGGAGGCACCAAATCCCGACGGTCGCCGCCACTGGAGCTGCCAGTGCCACACACGTTGCAGGAGGATGTAGTGGTTGTCGTGACTATTGCGCTGCGAAGAGAGTTTGCGCAGCCTGGGATATGAGGTGCTCGTATGATAGCACGTTCAGCTTAGGTTGTGTCACGGTGCAACAACATTGTCGGCGAGTCGAGGAGTTGGCTAAGGGAGGAGGCGGCGAGAAGGGAGGGATGTTGGGGAACGCAGTAATTTCAAAAAAAATCCTACGTACACACAAGATCATGGTAATGCATAGTAACGAGAGGGGAGAGTATCGTCTACGTTCCCTCGTAGACCTTAAGCGAAAGCGTTATGACAACGCGGTTGATGTAGTCGTACGTCTTTACGATCGACCGATCCCAGCACCGAAGGTACGACACCTCCGCGATCTACACACGTTCGGCTCGGTGACGTCCCGCGAACTCATGATCCAGTAGAGCTTCAAGGGAGAGCTTCATCAGCACGACGGCGTGATGACGGTGATGATGTTGCTACCGGAACAGGGCTTCGCCTAAGCACCGCTATGATATGACCAAGGTGGATTATGGTGGAGGGGGGCACCACACAAAGCTTGGAACAATCAACTTGTGTGTCCATGGGGTGCCCCTTCCCCCGTATATAAAGGAGTGGAGGAGGGGAGGGGCCGGCCCTCTCTATGGCGCTCCCTAGGGGAGTCCTATTCCCACCGGGAGTAGGATCCCCCCCCCTTCCCTAGTTGGAGTAGGAGAGGAAGGGAAGGAGGAGTAGGAGAGAATGAAAGCCACCCCCCAAACCTGTTCCAATTCGGCCTCCTGCCCAAGGTGTTGGGGAACATAGTAATTTCAAAAAAATCCTATGCACATGCAAGATCATGGTGATGCATAGCAACGAGAGGGAAGAGTATCGTCCACGTACCCTCATAGATCGTAAGCGGAAGCGTTGTGAGAACGCGGTTGATGTAGTCGAACGTCTTCACGATCCGACCGATCCAAGTACCGAACGTATGGCACCTCCGAGTTCAGCACACGTTCAGCTCGATGACGTCCCACGAACTCCGATCTAGTGGAGCTTCACGGGAGAGTCCGTCAGTACGACGGCGTGATGTCGGTGATGATGTTGCTACCGACGCAGGGCTTCGCCTAAGCACCGCTACGATATGATCCAGGTGCATTATGGTGGAGGGGGCACCGCACACGGCTTGAAACAATCAACTTGTGTGTCCATGGGGTGTCCCCCTCCGTCGTATATAAAGGAGTGGAGGAGGGGGAGGGCCGGCCCTCTACTATGGCGCGCCCTGGGGAGTCGTACTCCCACGGGGAGTAGGATTCTCCCCTTCCATGTAGTAGGAGTAGGAGAGAAGGAAAGGGAAAAGAGAAAAGAAGGAAGGAGGGGGCGCATCCCCTCCCCTAGTCCAATTCAGACTAAGCCTTGGGGGGGGGCAACCTCCCCTCTCTCTTTCCCCTAAAGCCCAATAAGGCCCATATACTCCCCGGCGAATTCCCGTAATTCTCCGGTACTCCGAAAATACCCGAATCACTCGGAACCTTCCCGATGTCCGAATATAGTCGTCCAATATATCGATCTTTACGTCTCGACCATTTTGAGACTCCTCACCATGTCCCCGATATCATCCGGGACTCCGAACTACCTTCGGTACATCAAAAAAAATAAACTCATATTACCAATCGTCACCGAATGTTAAGCGTGCGGACCCTATGGGTTCGAGAACTATGTAGACATGACCGAGACACGTCTCCGGTCAATAACCAATAGCGGAACCTAGATGCTCATATTGGCTCCTACATATTCTACGAAGATCTTTATCGGTCAAACCGCATAACAACATACGTTGTTCCCTTTGTCATCGGTATGTTACTTGCTCGAGATTTTATCGTCGGTATCTCAATACCTAGTTCAATCTCGTTACCGGCAAGTCTCTTTACTCGTTTCCGTAATGCATCATCCCGCAACTAACTCGTTAGCTGCATTGCTTGCAAGGCTTATGGTGATGTGCATTACCGAGAGGGCCCAGAGATAACCCTCCGACGATCGGAGTGACAAATCCTAATCTCGATCTTGTTGGGGAACGTAGTAATTTCAAAATTTTCCTACACACACGCAGGATCATGGTGATGCATAGTAATTAGAGGGGAGAGTGTTGTCTACGTACCCTCGTAGACCGTTCACGGAAGCGTTATATCAACGTGGTTGATGTAGTCGTACGTCTTCACGATCCGACCGATCCAAGTACCGAAAGCACGGCACCTCCGAGTTCTGCACACGTTCGGCTCAGTGACGTCATCGCCTTCTCGATCCAGCAAGAGGGGCGAAGTAGTAGATGAGTTCCGGCAGCACGACGGCGTGGTGGCGGTGTTGGTGAAGAACAATCTCCGCAGGGCTTCGCCTAAGCACTACGAAAACTATGATGGAGGATAAACTAGAGGGGATGGGATTGCCGGCACACGACTTGATGTTTCTTGATGTGTCTTGGGTGCTAGCCCTACCCCTCTATTTATATGTTGAGCCTTGGGGTCAAAACTTGGAGTAAAAGCCTCCACAAAGTCAGTTTCACCCGAAAGGCAAGAGTCCTTCTCGGACTCCAGGGCCAGACGCCAGGGTTCCCGGCGTCTGGACCCAGACACCAGGGACCCTGGTGTCTGGCCCCTAGACTCCGCAAAACTTCCTTTTGCGCTTTCCAAAAACCTTGTGGGCTTTCCCCTTTGGCCCAAATAAAGTGTTCTCGTACCCAAACATTTCGGGAAACATCCGGAACCCCTTCCGGTGAATTCCGGAACCCTTCCGGAGTCCAAACACAATTATCCCATATATCAATCTTTATCTCCAGACCATTCCGGAGTTCCTCGTCATGTTCGTGATCTTATCCGGAACTCCGAACAACATTCGGTCACCAACATACATAACTCATAGTACTATATCGTCAACGAACATTAAGCGTGCGGACCCTACGGGTTTGAGAACTATGTAAACATGACCGAGACACCTCTCTGGTCAATAACCAATAGCGCGACCTGGATGCCCATATTGGCTCCTACATATTCTACGAAGATCTTTATCGGTCAGACCGCATAACAACATACGTTGTTCCCTTTGTCATCGGTATGTTACTTGCCTGAGATTCGATCGTCGGTATCTCAATGCCTAGTTTAATCTTGTTATCGGCAAGTCTCTTTACTCATTCCATAATACATCATCCCGCAACTAACTCATTAGTTGCAATGCTTGCAAGGCTTATAGTGATGTGCATTACCGAGTGGGCCCAGAGATACCTCTCTGACAATCGGAGTGATAAATCCTAATCTCGAAATACGCCAACCCACAAAGTACCTTCGGAGACACCTGTAGAGCACCTTTATAATCACCCAGTTACGTTGTGACGTTTGGTGGCACACAAAGTGTTCCTCCGGTAAACGGGAGTTGCATAATCTCATAGTCATAGGAACATGTATAAGTCATGAAGAAAGCAATAGCAACAAACTAAACGATCAAGTGCTAAGCTAACGGAATGGGTCAAGTCAATCACATCATTCTCCTAATGATGTGATCCCATTAATCAAATGACAACTCATGTCTATGGTTAGGAAACTTAACCACCTTTGATCAACGAGCTAGTCAAGTAGAGGCATACTAGTGACACTCTGTTTGTTTATGTATTCACACATGTATTACGTTTCCAGTTAATACAATTCTAGCATGAATAATAAACATTTATCATGACATAAGGAAATAAGTAAAAACTTTATTATTGCCTCTATGGCATATTTCCTTCAGTCTCTCACTTGCACTAGAGTCAATAATCTAGATCACATCGCCATGTGATTTAACATCAATAGTTCACATCACCATGTGATTAACACCCATAGTTCACATCGTCATGTGACCAACACCCAAAGGGTTTACTAGAGTCAATAATCTAGTTCACATCGCTATGTGATTAACACCCAAAGAGTACTAAGGTGTGATCATGTTTTTTCTTTTGAGAGAAGTTTAGTCAACGGGTCTGCAACATTCAGATCCGTATGTATTTTGCAAATTTCTATGTCAACAATGCTCTGCACGGAGCTACTCTAGCTAATTGATCCCACTTTCAATATGTATCCAGATTGAGACTTTGAGTCATCTGGATCAGTGTCAAAATTTGCATCGATGTAACCTTTTACGACGAACCTTTTTGTCACTTCCATAATCGAGAAACATATCCTTATTTCACTAAGGATAATTTTGACCGCTGTCCAGTGATCTACTCCTAGATCACTATTGTACTCCCTTGCCAAAAACAGTGTAGGGTATACAATAGATCTGGTACATAGCATGGAATATTTTATAAAACCTATGGCCAAGGCATAGGGAATGACTTTCATTCTCTTTCTATCTTCTGTCGTAGTCGGGCTTTGAGTCTTACTCAGTTTCACACCTTGTAACACATGCAAGAACTCTTTCTTTGTATGTTCCATTTTGAACTACTTCAAAATCTTGTCAAGGTTTGTACTCATTGAAAAACTTATCAAGCGTCTTGATCTATCTCTATAGATCTTGATGCTCAATATGTAAGCAGTTTCACCGAGGTATTTCTTTGAAAAACTCCTTTCAAACATTCCTTTACGATTTGCAGAATAATTCTACATTATCTCCAATCAACAATATGTCATTCACATATACTTATCAGAAATGTTGTAGTGCTCCCACTCACTTTCTTGTAAATACAGGCTTCACCGCAAGTCTGTATAAAACTATATGCTTTGATCAACTTATCAAAGCGTGTATTCACTACAAAAAAAGACACATCCGTGACATTTTGGGCCGAATGAAATTTTTTTCTGTCATACATATAACACTTCTATGATGATAATTGTGACAAAATCCGGTATCATCATAGATGTGGTGGGCTCCTACTTCTATGACAAAAAATCATGACAGAAAATGGGCTTTTCGTCCTGGGCGGGCCGGAGACGCAGCTGCATGACATTCTTTGGGCCATCCATGACGGAAAAAATCATGGTAGAAGCGAGGGGGAGGAAAATTTCGGGGAGTTCCCGGTTACAGTGGGAGGTCGGGGGCCGAGCGATGCGCGTTTCTCTTGTACACGTACGCGCGTGTGTGCCAGGCGTTGGCTCTAACTGAACCCGAGCGATTGCACTGCAGGCTACGCGTTACTGAACCCGAGCGATCGATCGATGGCTGTTAACTGAACCCGATCGAGCGATTCCTTCGCTACTGCTGCTAACTGAAGCCGATCGATTGTGACACTCCAAAATTTTTAATTTGGCTTTCTTCAAAAACTTTGTTGGATTTTAAAAGAGAGCATTTAAAATTTCTTTTTCAGAAATCCTTCCTCTTAAAAACTTCCTTTTTTTGGTAAGGATTTTTATTTTTCTTCAAACTATGGTGTTTGATCATTCAAAACTTCCTCTGTTGGTTCCCTTCTCAAATTATATTTTTGGGAGTTTAATCTTTTTTCTTTTAAAAAGAAACTCTATGAAAATTGGGGATTTTCATATCTTGAACCCCCCCCCCATGACTTTGTATTTTTGCCCATGTGGTAAAACCTCTCAAAATCCCTTCCTCCTCCTTGTAATCGACCTAAGTTCTCTGTCCCAACTAATCCAAACAAGTTTTGGATTTTATTCTAATTATTTTTCCTCTCAAATCATTTCTGTCAATTATTTGGAGCCTGAGTGTTTTTCAAAGCAAGTACCCTATTTCATTTGAGTTTTGACCTCAAACCAACTCCTCTGGATTGTCCTTAGCATCCACAACCCAGAACCATCTTGATCCACTCCTCCTCTTTTCAAATATTTCAAATTTCAGCCTCTGCAAGTTTGGACCAGATTTGCCAAATTTGGTGAAATTCATATCTATACTTCTCCAAAAATTCCACCAAAATTCAGGCAGCCTACTGGAGCAATGAGTAGCCACTCCACCAAAATTCAGCTCAAGGAAAAATCCCTAGAGGCCAAATTCATTCTGTCGAACACCTGGCGTGCACTGTTGCTGTTCACATTCAGTAATATTCAGAGTTGAGTGTCGTTTTCGTTCGTCAGCTTCATTCACGCGTAGACAGTGCCCTTGGCACGTTCCTCGCCGCCTCTTCCTCCTGTCTGGAGCACCGCACGCGTGCTTGGCGCCATCCTGGCGTCAGTGGCACCCTGGCCCCCCTGGGCCGGCGTGTCTTGCGGCGGCCGAACCACCGTCGCGGCCGACAGGGAGCAGAACGGCGGCTCAACACCATTCGGCGCCGCCCAACGCTTCTCTGCCCTCCGCGTGGCTCATGCATGCCAGCGCAGCCCCGCAGCACCGTCGCCGTGGCCCGACAGCACTGGAGGCGCTCTCTGCTGCCGACGGACCCGCGCCGTCCCGTTCCGACCAAAACCTGCCCTAAGCTTCTAATCCAAGTCCGTTTAGCGTCTGAATGGAACCAGTGGACCTCCACGTTGATGCCCAACCTCCTAAACTCCCCGACCAAGCACTGCGCTGCCGTAATCCATCGCCAGAGATCCCCGTTCACGGCCACCGCCTCGGATCGCCTATAAAAGGAGACCCCGAGCTCGCCCTCGAGCACGCACCACCACTACACACCAGAAACACCCCGCCAGGCCACTAGGAGGACCACGAAGAGGTCTCCTCCCCCGACTCCGGCCGCCACGTCCCGCCTCGGCCTACATCTCGATTTGCTCCGGTGAGGCCATCTCCGGTGCCCAAACCTCGTCAGTAGCATCCTCGAGCAACCACTGAGCTAACCCAAGCGTCAATTTGGCCTTCGCAGCTCTCCCCGACGAGATCCATCTCCACCCGAACCACCGTTCGCCGGAGCAGGGCTCGCGGACGACGTGGTGCTCGCCGACCGCCACCACCACCACCAACCGACGCGGAAGGGCGCCCTGAACACGGAGGTACCTTCCGATCCTCCTGCCTCGTCGTGGATCGCCGCCGGCGACCACCGCGGCTCTCGGGCACTGTCAAGCTCTGCCACCTCTTTTAAATTTTTAAACCTGACGGGCGGCACCCGCCTGTCAGCCTCTCTGTCCTTTCTAAACGAATCGTTTTCTGAAAACGCCTTCGGGCAAAATATGCTTTCCCCTCTGGGCTGGCGTATCCGAGACTGGAGCGTTTTCTGTTTTGTATTAACTAGCCCCTGGAAACTTTCTGTTTCATTACAGATGAGTCCCTGGACAAAAACCTTTATAACTTTTTAACAGAGGCATATTCTGGTTTGATTCTTTTTCTGCCCTCTTTAGAATTTGGTCTAGTTTTTTTATCAGATTTATTTGAAAAATATTTGGAATAATTTTTGTGCACCTCTCGGTATTTATGTTAGCGCGTGTGTTTTCTTTATGCCATAGATACCGAAGGAGGTGACGGAGCCGCGAACTTCACCGAGCTAGGCTCCGACTACTCTGAACCAGGCAAGCATGTTTGAACTTTTGATATGATGAGTGTCTTGGCATGTTTTGCATTTAGTTAGTTTCATGGCATGTTGATGAGCATACCGATGAACGTTATTTTCATGCATTGTTGAGGTAAGTGAGCTCGATGATCCATAGGTGGATGGATGTGAGTATGAATGGCCATGTGTTGGCATGAGGATGGGTGAGATGGCAGTGTTGTAGCATGCCAGTCTTATGCTAGACCATATGACTACAGTGTCAAATCGTATCGGTCCAGTTCCTCCCATTTCCTTCCCTATACTACCACATGTTTTCCGCAAGGAATATGGCTTAGTAAGTTGCAAACCGCTTTCCTGGTACACACCAAGAGGAGAGGCCGGGATGATGGTTCCATGGCCCTGGATTAAAGCCAGTCATCCGGTCAGGGGGCATGGGTGTTTCCGGTTGGGACCGAGAGGGGGGCACCCCTTAGAGCGCGCGTATATAAATTTGATCCTATGCTATTCGAGATTGTGATCTCCCCGTCTCAAAAGTTTTTCTTGGACGATGTCTAGGGTGAGTCCTGGCATCGAGGGGTAGGATGGGTGTGTAGTGGTTAGCTGTGTTTTCTTCTGAAATACCGTAAACGGAACTAGTCCTTCGTGACTACGGAAATCCGTTAACTGTGGGAAATTTTTGTACAAACTCTGCAGAGTCATAAATCTCCAAATCATCTTATCCATATCCAAATTTTGCGCTAACTTATTCTGACAAGTGCCAGTTTTGGTGACAGATACTCCGGTGAATCACATGAGTGCTAAGCCCGGTTAAATGTTTATTCCTGTGGATGGACTGACCCATTTATTATCATGAATTGAATATTTATTATGAGTATTATTTACTTGTGAATAAAAGCCCTTTCTGCGATGTCGCTCAGACGTCCGACTGCGGCATTTCTTT
This sequence comes from Triticum monococcum, assembly GCA_034509565.1. Classification (NCBI taxonomy): domain Eukaryota; kingdom Viridiplantae; phylum Streptophyta; class Magnoliopsida; order Poales; family Poaceae; genus Triticum; species Triticum monococcum. The sequence continues at coordinate 143,738,977 of CM067846.1, read as the reverse complement.
TAAAGCCCTTTCTGTGATGTCGCCCCGACGTCCGACTGTGGCATTTCTTTTAAAGCCCTTTCTGTGATGTCGCCCCGACGTCCGACTATGGCATTTCTTTTAAAGCCCTTTCTGTGATGTCGCCCCGATGTCCGACTGTGGCATTTCTTTTAAAGCCCTTTCTGTGATGTCGCCCCGACGTCCGACTGTGGCATTTCTTTTAAAGCCCTTTATGTGGTGTTGCTAAGATGCCCGACTGTGGCATGATTTTCTGTTATTATTTGTTCACCTTTCGAGGCGTCGCTTCAGACACCCGATCGGTTTTCATTTATATTTTGTTGGGATTTCAGGCGGACTACCGCCGTTTCCCTTGTACTTACTTCGTTATGCAAATTTTCGAATGTGCATTGGAAAAATTAATCATGACGTATTCATGCATGCATTTATTATATCTTACGTCCGAACTGTCTTGCGAGTACTTTCAAAGTACTCACTGGCTTGTTGATTTGGCCAGATGCTGACGAAGGCGATCTCATGGATGAAGAGTTCGATAGCGAGTCCGACGCCTAGAGGAATCCCAGTCAGTCTCGTGCGACCCTGGATTTGGTCACTGCATTATACCCGCTTCCGCAACTCGAATAACATTCATCGAGCCTCACCTCGACGCTCGATGAGATGCCAGTTTGAGAGTCATGTTATCACACTCCCCACTGTGTTATTCCACCATCACTTTATCCTCGAGTCAGTAGTATGCCACCACACCATTGTGTTAAATCCGCCATTATGTACAATTATTGGCGCGCTTGTAATAATTTGTTGAGCAGCTATAGCTCAACCCTATAATATATTCTATGCTACTGGCTTATTGTATCAAGAATTTGTCTACCAGTGAGGAGGATTTCTCTCATGCTGGACTCAAAAGATTGGTTTTTCAATAAATATTTTTATTGGAAAACCGGTCGTGACATCGATGGGATGAACAGTGAGTGTTGCAGGGGGGTTTGGATGAACAGTGAGCGGTGGCGTTGCCTCTGGATGAACAAGACCCCGTGGTGTGGTGGAGGGCTGGATGAACAGTAGACGGTGGAGGGGTGCCCATGGAGGGGTGGATGAACAGGACCCCGTGGTGTGGAGGGCTGGATGAACAGTAGACGGTGGAGGGGTGGTTGAACAGGACCCCCGTGGTGTGGAGGGCTGGATGAACAGTAGACGGTGGAGGGGTGCCCGTGGAGGGGTGGTTGAACAGGACCCCGTGGTGTGGAGGGCTGGATGAACAGTAGACGTTGGAGGGGTGGTTGAACAGTAGCCGGTGGAGTAGCGTGCGGTGGAGGCCGGATGAACAGGAGCCCGTGGAGGCTGGATGAACAGGAGCCCGTGGAGGCTGGAGGAGGTCGACGGTGGAGATGAACAATATCCCGTGGAGTCCCATTTTGCGATACGCCACACCCCTCTCGATGAACAGGACCCCCGTTTCGACCGTAGCGCTCCAAGACAAGTCCGTCTCCTCCGTTTTGCGGCATGCCACACCCCTCCCGATGAACAGGATCCCGTTTTGAACGTGGCTGGTCGAACACAAGGCCGTTTCCTCCATTCTGCGGTATGCCAGGCCTCGTTTCCATCGCCTGATCTGTCCAAGCCCTCCCGATGAACACGATGCATTCCATTGCCTCCCCATGAACACGACGCATTCCATTTCCTCCCCATGAACACGACGACGACGTTGTTTCTCCGTTCCGACCCAGCCATGTACACGAGCCCTCACCATACGTATGCGCGAGTAGGCGTTCGAGACCCCGCCCATACGTACACATATGTGGCCGTATTTTCTTTCTTGCACCCTGACCGCTGTATGTACGTGTACATGCTACGTGCGCGCCTCTACTACGACACGTGCGCACCTCTACACCGACCAGTATATATGTACGTACACGTTCGCGACCAGAATGACAACGCTACGTACGCTTCGACCAGGTGGGCCCCGACTGTCAGGCACTTCCTTGCATACGAAGATGTAGCTGATGGGTCCCAGCAGTCAGGGGGGCGAATTGTTTTTTTTTCCAGACGCACTTCCTTGCGTGCGAAGGTGTAGCTGGTGGGTCCCAGCAGTCAGGGGGGAAATGTTTTTTTCACGAAATATGGTGGCCCGTCTGGTGGGTCCCCGCTGTCAGGTGGAGGAATAATTATTTTGCACGTAATAAGGAGGCACTTCCATGCTGCGGCCATGGACCCAGCTGTCAGCCTCTCCACATACAGTCCACGTCCGATGTAAGTTGTTCCTTGACCATGTTGACCACGCCGCGCTGAGAGCACCAGGGCGATGGACGACGACGAGGCCTAGGAAGGGGACGACGGGGAGCCGGGGAAGATGCGGCAGTGGAAGCCCGCGCGGAGAGGAGTACGAGGGTTCACTGGTTCGACTCCGGTGTGAGGCTGCCGTCGCCGCAAGGCCTCGCCAGCGATGGGAATAGTAGGGGGCGGTGAGGCCTCCGCAGCAGCACAGTAGGCCTTGGGAGGCAGGAGCATGCGGCACGACCGGCGCTGCTTTGGGCGGCTGGAGCAAGATGACCAGAGGTTGAAGAAGCACTACGGCCGTTGGATGGACATCGTACGGTCACTGGAGCTAGAATCGTTCATATTGACTAAAGTTGACAAAGGCCCCCGTCCCAGTCAACTTAGTAGGCCCACAAGTCAGCCTCCCACCATGGTGGGTCCCAACTAGCAGGGGGAGTATTCATTTTTTGTGCGTAATAAGGAGGCACTTCCGGTGGGTCCGAGCTGACAGCGGGGGGGACGTTTTTTTCGCGAAATAAGCTGGCCTGTCCAGTGGGTCCGAGCAGTCAGGGGGAAACGTTTTTTTCGCGAAATAAGGTGGCCCGTCCGGTGGGTCCCTGCTGTAAGGTGGAGGGATAATTATTTTGCGTGTAATAAGGAGGCACTTCCTTGCGGCCGCTGGACCCAGCTGTCAGCCTCTCCACGGACAGTACTCTTCCGATGGAAATCGGTCGTTGGCCACGTTGACCATGCCGCGCCGAGAGCACCAGGGCGGTGGTCTGGACGATGGCGAGGCCTAGGAAGGGGACGACACGGAGCCGGGGAAGACGCAGCAGTGGAAGCCCGCGCGAAAAGGAGTATGAGGGTTCACTGGTTCGGCTGTGGTGTGAGGCTGCCATCGCCGCAGAATAACAGGGGTGTGGGTGAATGGAGGGATGGCCTGGCTAGTGGTGGGAGTAGTATGGGGGCGGTGAGGCCTCCGCGGCAGCACAGCCGGCCACGGGAGGCAGGAGCAGGCGGCACGACCGGCGCTGCTTTGGGCGGCTGGACCAAGAAGACTAGAGGTTGAAGAAGCACTACGGGCGTTGGATGGACATCGTACGGTCACTGAAGCTAGAAACGTTTATTATTAACTAAGTTGACAAAGCCCTTGGTACGCTCCAACTTAGTAGGCCCATAGGTCAGCCTCCGAAATGGTGCGCCCCAGATGTCAGGGGGAGGAATCATTTTTTGGGCGGCCGAAGCTAAGAATATCCGAGATTGAAGAAGAAGCACGACATCCATTGGATAGACATCCAACGGCCACTGCTACTAGAACCGTGTGTTGACTATAATAAGTTGGCAAAGCCTTGCATACGCGTCAACTTACTTTTTTAGGGGACGCGTCACTTAGTAGGCCCACAAGTGTGTGGCAGAGAACTTATGGCCCATTTGCGTTTTGTAAGAATGTACATCCCATTTTGGAATTCTAATGGAATTTACAACAGCCCATTTACAGTTTGTTAAAAGTACAACCATTTTCTAGCTAGGACAATGATGATAATTTCAACCAACCATTGAAGACAGAATTCAATAAAATTTCCCACATTTTGATGGGCTCCGAAATACTTTTATCCTGAAATTTCTAGTCAGATTAAATATAAATTTGTATTGCGTAAAAATCCAACGAAACATTGCGCATGCAACAATGAAAATTTAAGATTTTCAAAATCCATAAATAATATTTTATAAACTAATTTAGTGTTTGGTGCATTTTTTATAGTTACTGCCCAGTTTTTATAATTACAACCTATTTATTATTTTTAAAGCCCATTTTCCTGTTAAGCCTAATGCATCCCTCCTAGGAAAGATTTGCAGCCCAGCGGGGCGGAGAATAACAAGTTGACCTTGCCTGGGTATTCCTCAAAAAGATGTATAGCTGGGCTAGCCATTTTCATCTTGAAAAAATTAGTATCTGGGCTGGATATCTGGCCTGAGCTAGACGGGCCACAGCCCACCCAGTTAATACCCTGCTCTCCTCTGAAAAACAACGAAATCATCGCCAAGAAAAACTCTGCAGTGCTCACGCCTCAAAAACACAAATACTGCTCGAGCTGCTTGGTCCCAGCTGTCGGCCGCACCTTGTGCAATTCTCTCGTTTATATTAACTACATAGGTTGACAATGGTGTGGGACCATGATGTCAGGAAACCAGGAGAAAGCAAAAAAAATATAGTTGTACATAATAAGGAGGCACTTGCGTACGTACGGCTATGGCCCTAGTGGGTCCCTAGTGTCATCCAGTCAAAATAAAGTCATCTCCTAAATCCTCGTGTTTGTTGATGATGTTAACAATGCTCGGCGCCACGGCGAGTGCAACAACTCGAAGGACAACGGAGAGGTCCTCGCGGGCCCTACGGACGGTCTGATACAGCGCCCGCTACTCATTCAGGAAGCCAGGATCATCGGACACCTATGAGCACCTTCGAGAAACTGTGACGGCATGAAACAGTAAGGCCGCGCTTGGGAGCTCTGGTTTATTTCAAACTTGTATTAACATACAAGTGTAATTTACTCGTCATGGAAAACAACGCGTAAAATACAGGCGTAATGAAACCGAGAGCCCGAGGTCTGTAAGTAAAACCGGCGGGTTACGTGTGTAATTTGAGAGACCAGTGTATATTTTACGAGCACTGCTATATGGACGACATTACCAGATGATACATGCATGACGTGTGTATCATGCCATCCATGGCAAGGCTGAAACAGCAGCTAATAGCTGGATTAGCAATCGTCCGAGTGTCGTTCGGCGTTTTTATCGTGTGTCAAGTACTTCCAATATTTTACTAGTTGAAATCGACCAACCAAGCGCCTTCACCCAAGACCATCTACTTTAATTTACAAGCGTCAGTTTTACAAGCGGTTTTGGTTGGTAAACAACGATCCAATCACGGCCTACTATCATGAGTTGGTCGGAAGATCATATGGTTTCATGTCACATCAGACGATGAATGAAACATTAGACGATGAACTTCTTATGCACGGAAACAACAGAAGAGGATGATCTTCTTAACAAGCAAATCACTGGCATTAGATCGACATGCAAAACAATACGAAGCATTATTCTCAGGAGGCACGGTGAACAGCTCATGATGCCGCATGCCACAACATTCCAAGATCAACTTTGCAATCAAACACATGGCCTGGCATTACATAGACAATATTCAGAACAAACTCTTAACACAGGAATATCTCAGCAAAGTAACTATTTACTTCTAAACTGAACATAGGAATAGGAAAAAACACTCGACGCTGCTCACAGCAAGGGCGTCCCACTCAAAAATATCAAATGCATGTCTTCTGGCTAACATCAATGAGCAAATTTTGACAAGGTTTTCCAATTCCAATATATTAAACTAACGTCTTCTTGCTAGCATCAATGATTAAACTTTGACAAGCTTTTCCCATTCAAAATATGTAATGCCTATGATCGTGGAGTCCTGTCGTAGCTTTTGTACTTGTTTGGGCACTTTTCGCCTAGGGCACTCCACATGTTGTTAAATTGCCAATGGTCTCTGCAGACTAATCATGTCACCGGTGTCTAATAATACTCTGTAAAGCTTCTCGGTCATTCCTTCTGTAATGTAGCACAAACAGTGACTGCTTCTTTCTACAAAGTGGCACGACCAACTAGACCCAGTAATGCAGCAGTTTGCCTTACACATTGGCTCATTTTGTGCAGTTCAACTAAAATCGAAGTCGGAATAAAACCGAGCTTTCATTTTGATATCCCTGTAAGCAACAATAGGTATAAGGGAAACAATTACAAAGAAATAACGATTGATGACTTGTACTCCCAGAAGAAAAGCATCTACTGATCTACTTTATCTTAATGGGAAACAAAGCAGGAGAGTAGCAATTCTCCATCAGTGTGATTCATTCATATTGACTGAGACATGATCTTAACAATGCCTTGTTTCAACATGTATAAAGAACGACAAAGTTTATAAAGGGGGTGATGCTGAATTTATTGTAACAAAGCAACAAGCATCATGTCTAGGTTGGTCCCATTTTTGTTCACTACTTAATGGGAAAAGACAGCAATACAATAGCTTCAATTCATCATTTATTTAAAACAGTACCAATACAAGTAGCACAGCATCTCAAAACACACTGCACGATCATGTGGATGAAGGCAAGTACCAACCTGTCATGACACACACAAGATCACGTACGAATCTGCCAACACGAATAGGAAATCCAATCTGGTTTTGTGCAGTTGCACTGAAATCAAGCAAAGTGTTTCACGTAGCGAAGCAAAATGTCACAATAGCAACAAGTTGAATAGATATCCCTGTATAAACAGAGGCAAAAAAGGAATCAATTACTGGCTAATAAAGGAGGATGAAACATGCGGCCACAAAAATGGTAATCCCGCCAATCCCTAACAAGTGTTGCAGTTTTGAAATAAGATTTAGTAGTTAATTCTGAGAGTGGCATCAATTACTGGCTTATAAAGGGGGTGATGGTGAATTTGTTGTAACAAAGCAACAAGCATCATGTCTGGGTTGGTCCCATTTTTGTTCACTACTTAATGGGAAAAGACAGCAATACAATAGCTTCAATTCATCATTTATTTAAAACAGTACCAATACAAGTAGCACAACATCTCAAAGCACACTGCACAATCATGTGGATGAAGGCCTGTACTGACCTTTCATGAGACGACCAACAAAAAATACGAATCTACCAACACGAATAGGAAATCCAATCAAGTTTTGTGCAGTTGCACTGAAATCAAGCAAAGTTACCGGTGTGACATTTAAGTTTTCTATAGCAACAAGTTGAATAGATATCCCTGTTTTAAGAGGCAAAAAAGAAAACAATTACTGGCCAATAAAGGAGGATGAAACATGCGGCCACAAAAAGAAGCATCTACCTTATCTTGATGGAAAACAAAGTATAGGACAGTAGCATTTCTAAAACGGTTGCATTGATTCATATTAATAGAGAAATTCTTTTAAAACAGACCAGTGGTTAATTCTGAGATTAACAACAGCAAAATAGCTGCATGGGACATGCCAGCACCATGTGCGTCCACACGTATAAATGGGTGATGCAGAGTATGTAGCCAAGCAGCATATATGCGCTGGTCCCATATTTGTTCTCTTTGAACCTTCTTCCTATGTGAGGGCAGCAAATCTAGTCGTGCACAAACTACCCGACCCCCCAGTTTGTTTCCCTTTTCAACAAAGAGATCGGTTCCTTACCGATGTGTGTACTGGGTTACCCCATTTTTCCCTTTTCGACCTAAAAAGCGGCTGGATAGCCAGTCTATACTACTTTCCGCCCCTCCTTTCCTCATTGAACCACGTCCTAGATTCTTGCTCCATCCCACCACACCCTTCTTTCCTCTTTGAACCAAGACCTAGATTCGACTACAGATCGAAAAAGATCCCCATGCAGCTAGAGCAACGACGGTTTCAAAGAAACTTATACCTTAGGGTCGTCAGGATGTGGCAAGGCGTGCGGCGGGAGGCCGGATCTGCGCACACTACATACGGCAGTGAGGAAGAAGGGGTCGGTGGCCCTCCCGCATAGGCACTGGGTGAAAGAGAACAGCGCAGCCGGCAGTGGATTGCCTCCCTTGCCGAAGGTGATAGAGTTAACGTTGCACCTCCTCCCCTTCCCGGTGCGACGGGATACGGACGCCTCCTTCACCAGCTGTGAGAGGGGAGAGAGAGACAAGAGGCCAACGCAGTCTTGTTTAGATCTATTGAAGAGAGGGTGAGAGACTGTGAATATAGCAAACCCTAGCAAATGAACGCTGAGCCTCCAGCGTGTAACATATATGTAGTGCGGCGAGCGTGTGGAGAGTGCAAACCCTAGTGAACAAGCGCTGAGGCTCCCGCTTATATATATACTACTGTAGTACGAACTGAGCTCTGGTGCCTTCACTGGACCTGCTTTTGGCTATATGACAGGTGAGCTAGCCACATTTTGGGCCCACCTGTCGTAAAACCCTAGCGAAAATTGCACCAACGTGAAAGACGACTGCGTCTCCAACGCAACCAAGGTGAACTGACGAAGGATATCATCTTTGTGCGTAACAAGCAAAGAGCACTGATGGAAGACAGCTTGTTTTTCGTCGAAAATCAATCAGCTTCACCAGCCGACGCAACCATGAGGCGCAACCATGAGCATGGATAGGTCATCGTGGCGATGCATCATCCATTTGGCATCAAGTTTGGGTGAGGCACCTAAGAAATTCGACAAATCCTCACTGTGGTCTGTTTCTTCTCAGTAATCAAGCTCGAGGAAGGAAGAACCACGTGGCAGAGGATAGTGAGGCGGAACAACAATGGCCATCCAATTTTGTGCAGTTCCACTAAAATTGAGGAAGACATGCCTGGGTATGGAGACACGCATTGCTGTTTCCAAAAATATAAAAAAGGGTTAGCAATGACATCTCAATTGTAAATAAGAATTAATGAAAAGTACACCAACAAACAGAAGCATCATAATTATCTTGATGGGAACTAAACCAGGATACCCGAGGAAAAAAGCATTTCTTCATTTAACCAGTGATAGTACTACCCCCATATGGACAATGACCGCACAACCACCATGTACTTTTTGTCGAAACAACATGTATACCTCCACCGAGGCATAAATCAGGACAACTTTTTGAGTGGCATTTCGTCTATAATAGTACTAGTAGGTGATGTTGGACCAGCCGACGAACCCTAGCTACTATGCATGGGGAGCTGGGGAGTAGTCGTGTAGAACAAAACCCGCACGCAGCGACCTGGGGAGCTGGACCAGTACAAGAAGCTATACCTCAGGTGGGCGAGATGTCGTTTAGGCGGGCGGGCGGGATCTGCCCACACGACAGCAACTAACAAGGGCGCGGAGGATCTTCGTCCGCGCCAGCGCCGGCTCTGAGAGGACGGTGCACATCGGCTTCCTTCGTCGCCGATGGCGACAACGTCAACGCTGCACCTCCTCACCTCCCGTAGCGGACGGGATTCGGCCGGATCTGTGACCACCGATGAGGAGAGAGATAGAGTGGACACTGTCATCTTGTTTTGTTATGGAGAGGGTGAGAGAGCGAGACGCGAGAAACTCTATCAAACAAGAGGCTATAATGGAGTAAAAAAATCTCTCCATAGCAGTGGTTTTAAATAGAATACGCGCGTTCCCGGAAAAAAGAAACGAAAACTGGCGGACAATTTTTTAAGGGTCTGTCTAGGACACATCTAGATGTGACATAGTTATGTCACATATAAGTTGATGTCCACACTATTTGTGGTCTTTTCCTAGTTTTTTTTGTTTCTTGTTGCTACATTATATACTTGTGGGAGCTTAGATGTGATATCCTTAAATAACATCTAGATGTGAATTAGACAAACTGATTTTCTAACGTACCAAGAAAGAAAACTCGATCAAAAACACGCCCCCGCTTCCAGGTCGCGAGAGTCGTCGCGCACACACACATAGACATAGACATGCATATCCGTGTTTACGTAAAATTCCATTTCCATCTCCATCTCCAATCATATTTGTCCAACTGGCACATTATTTACATTGTTAATTATATACGCAGCAATATTAACGTGCATCATCTCTTGTTTGCGCATGTCCGGACCGCTGCCACGGCCGGTCCTGACCAACCCGAACCCTCTTCATCACCCGCGCGTACTTCCCGCCCGAAACGGCCAGTGCCGCATTCATGCCCGGCCAGAGCGGACGCGACCTCTCACTGGCGCTGACATTGATTGCAGCGCGCCGGCCATGAGAGCGTCGCCCGCGCCGCTTCCGGGTGCACGCGGCTGCTCCGCGTTCAAAGGTCGCAATAGCCGGCTACAACATGCGTGATCTCTTCCAGTAGTAAGTTCTTGGGAGTCCGTGCTACAGCTAGCTGTCCTCCCCCAACTCGTCAATCTCTTCCAGTAGTGCTAGTACTCCATGGCGCGATCCATCGACAAGCAGGCGGGAAAGTTATGGTATACTACTCGGTTTGCGGTGAGTGGCATGCCGAGTGACCGTGTGGGGTCGAGCCGTGGAGGAGGGTGAGACACGAACACGACAGACGTGATTTAAACGTTGGTTTTGCTCGATGGTGCGATCCAACGAAATGAAACGTTGGTTTCTCTCCGTGTCCATTTTTTCTCCGGAAAAATGGAAACTTTTCCACTCCATTTTCATTCCTATTCCAAGGTTGCCCCGTTACAACATTCCATCAAATACAAAGGAAAACTAACACGCATGCTGATGCATCTCAATGATTCACAGATCATAGCCAATATTTACTTCACAACTAAAGAAAAAAGTTGTGAGAGTGTGTACGATAGAAAAACTACTGATGGGGTCACTACGACTTAAACCCTAAACCCTAAACATGATTTAATTTCCTGGCCAGGTAGAACCTGTCGAAGGAATATGCTAGAGGGAGACTCTTTAGTGAGAATGTCAGCAACAATAGAAGTAGCACTCTTTGATTCTCCACCTTCTGGTACCTCTTGTTCCATAGCACTTTCCATGCCGGGAAGGAAAGACGGCTGGCACCCTCGGATCATACGATGCTTTTGTGCAGTTCCACTAAAATCGACCTGAGCATCCCTGATGGCAAAGATATTGAAGAAGTGTGATTAGAATAATAGTACTGCCACTAGTTCATGAGACATAAACTCATCACAAATAGAAGCCGGTAGAAGTAGAGAAAGATCGACATGGAGATGGAGCTACGACAGTGGAGCAAGCCGGCTCCAAAAGGAAGACGGACTACCTGGGATGTCAGGCTGTAGCTAGAAGGGCGGTTGGGACACGGCATCGGCCCATACCGCGGTGACCCCCGATTGGGACGCACCGACTGTGGGTTTTCTCCCTCGCCGATGTCGACCGTGTCTACGTAGAACATTGTTCCCTTCCCCCAGCTGCGGGATCAGGCCCGTCGTTCTATGCTTGTGAAGAGAGCAACCTAAGCAAGCAGGCTTGTAGCTTAGGCTCCTGCTAGTGTATATATGGTGGTTTTCTTTTCTCTCCATATCAACCATTTTATATTGCGTACGTGTCATTCAAGAGTGAAATGATGGTTCACTACAAGAAATATGTCAACTTGTGACCTTCTGTTAGTGACTCTGGAAGAATTGGTCATAGATCTATGACCATTTCAGACCAATTGGTCAAAAGTTGTTCGGGGGCTCCAAAACCTAAACTATAACGACCATTTTGGTCAGAAAGGTCGTAATTTCCTTACACGAAATGGTCATAAAGCATATAGCACTGGTCTGCTGCCTTATTTCTAGCTGATCATGACCAATATAGATAGTCATAACCTTGTAAATTGTGGTGGGTTGCTATGACTAGGCGCCACCTCATCAGTTTTGCCTATGTGTCATGTCCATATGGCAGTTTTTGCCCTAGGTTGTGAAGCAACCTATATTTCTGTCATTCCCAAAATTCCCAAAAAAATCTCATAAATTCTTTGGGTCATATCTTCATCAAATATGTAAAAGTCCTTCCTTGCCTAGTTAAAAACTAATTCAACAATATTCATTTTCCTATTCTGTTCACGACAGCACTTTATGAAGGAAGTGCTATTTATATATTCTTGATTGCCCTCGGAATTTTTGGGCACTCTTTCCTATCCAAATCATTACCGCATGACAAAATTCAGCTCCACTTGCCTAGCAAATCTTCCTCGGCAAATTTCCAAAAATTTTGTCCACCTAGAAGCATTGTGAAGGAAGTACCTTTTTTATATATCGAAATGACATGAAATTTATACAGTTCCTTCATATGCCCAAATTATCACCCTCCTCCAAATTGAAGCTCAGTCAAATCATCTATGTGATCCCAGGTTCAATTTATATTTTATGGCCAAATTGGCACGTTGCAAAGCAAGTGTTATCTAGACCCCTCCTATTACCCTCAAACTTTTCGGGCACTCTTCCATACCCAAATCATTGCCGCATGATAATATTCAGCTCAATTTTCCTAGTAAATCTTTCTCAAGAAATTTTCAAAGTTTCTACCTCGAGAGAAGCTTTGTGAAGCAAGTACTAGCTAGGCTTACCCAAATGATCTGAAAATTTACCAGCGCATGACCATACCTGTGTAACTTACCTACACCAATGTTTAGCTCATTTCATTCATCCAATCTCTCTCACTAGTTTTCCCAAGTTTCTGTCCATAGAAGAGAATTGTGAAGGAAGTACCACTTTGGCATGTCCAAATGGTATCCATTTTCTACAGTGCTTTCCTATGCCCAAATAAGCATCCTCCACCAAATGCGAACTCAATCCATTCATTATTTTGAGCCCAGCTTCAACATTCGTATTTATGTCCAGTGTGGTACTTTGTAAAGCAAGTACCACCTAGGCTCCTCCTTTTGAGGTGAAAATTTGTGAAGACGGTCTTCTTAGTAACTGATCATCTTCAGCCAAAACTCACTCCCATTAGCCATGTGCATTTCCCGTACCGCAAATCAAACACTTGGCTGCTTATTCATGTTTGAGCATCGATCGGTCTCCTCGTGAGAATCTTTTGTTGTGATTTTCTTCCTATCACCTACCTGGGGAGTGCCCAATCCACTAGACATGCCTAGGCCGCCCATAACACATGGCAACGCCACGGTCACGCGGTGACCACGCGGCGCGCATGCGAGCTTACGCGCTCTAGAGTTGGGGCCCTCGGCCACCGTCCAAACCTTGATGTCTCGCCATAAAACCATAGATTTCCGATTAAATAGATACTTATGTACCTAGAAATGATTTTTAGAAAAAATAAATAGCAAACTATGAGGCAGCTGCAGTTCAAATTTGACCCGCTTCCAACAGAATCGGCGGGAATTTGTCTTTTTCACCAGAGGTGGATCAAAACTTTTGGCACCCAACCATTTTGTCAATTGTGCATTAAATATGTCCTAATATTTTATAAAATTGATTAGGTCCAATTTTGCAACAAATATATGGTAGGTCCTTCACAAAAAAACTCATTTCAAGCACTCAGAAAATGGAAAATGGTTTTTTCGTCCAAAGAAAATGAAAACTTCCATAGGCAACATTGTTTGGAATTCCAATATGCACCCTTGTGCACAATATGAGATCATTTGAACAAACTATGCCATGAATGTGGCCATAAGATTGAGCGTTTGGCTTGAAATCCATGAATCTTCACACATGATAGCTCATTTCTGAGAACACTTTTTTAAAATAATTACCATATTACAAGTTTATTATTTTTCCTGGAAACTTCATCACATATAATGACACAATGCGAAGGTTTTGCAATTTTTTGATTTTTCTTGAATTTTTTATACCCGTTTCAAAATGCGGTCAAAACGGCAGGCTTGACCGTTCCTAGCTAGTGGTTGAATCTTGGAAAACTTTTGATGTTTCTCTGATTAAATAGATACTTATGTACCTAGAAATGATTTTTGGAAAAAATAAAGAGCAAACTATGAGGTAGCTGCAGTTCAAATTTGACCCGCTTCCAACTGAATCGGCGGGAATTTGTCTTTTTCACCAGAGGTGGATCAAAACTTTTGGCACCCAACCATTTTGTCAATTGTGCATTAAATATGTCCTAATATTTTATAAAATTGATTAGGTCCAATTTTGCAACAAATATATGGTAGGTCCTTCACAAAAAAACTCATTTCAGGCACTCAGAAAATGGAAAATGGTTTTTTCGTCCAAAGAAAATGAAAACTTCCTTAGGCAACATTGTTTGGAATTCCAATATGCACCCTTTGTGCACAATATGAGATCATTTGAAAAAACTATGCCATGAATGTGGCCATAAGATTGAGCGTTTGGCTTGAAATCCATGAATCTTCACACATGATAGCTCATTTCTGAGAACACTTTTTTAAAATAATTACCGTATTACAAGTTTATTATTTTTCCTGGAAACTTGGTCACATATAATGACACAATGCGAAGGTTTTAATTTTTTTTTTATTTTTTTTGAATTTTTTTATGCCCGTTTCAAAATGCGGTCAAAACGGTGGGCTTGACCGTTCCTAGCTAGTGGTTGAATCTTGGAAAACTTTTGATTTTTCTCTGATTAAATAGATACTTATGTACCTAGAAATGATTTTTGGAAAAAATAAATAGCAAACTATGAGGCAGCTGCAGTTCAAATTTGACCCGCTTCCAGTTGAATCGGCGGGAATTTGTCTTTTTCACCAGAGGTGGATCAAAACTTTTGGCACCCAACCATTTTGTCGATTGTGCATTAAATATGTCCTAATATGTTATAAAATTGATTAGGTCCAATTTTGCAACAAATATATGGTAGGTCCTTCACAAAAAAAAACTCATTTCAGGCACTCAGAAAATGGAAAATGGTTTTTTCGTCCAAAGAAAATGAAAACTTCCTTAGGCAACATTGTTTGGAATTCCAATATGCACCCTTGTGCACAATATGAGATCATTTGAACAAACTATGCCATGAATGTGGCCATAAGATTGAGCGTTTGGCTTGAAATCCATGAATCTTCACACATGATAGCTCATTTCTGAGAACACTTTTTTAAAATAATTACCATATTACAAGTTTATTATTTTTCCTGGAAATTTGGTCACATATAATGACACAATGCGAAGGTTTTAAATTTTTTTGTTTTTTTTTGAATTTTTTATGTCCGTTTCAAAATGTGGTCAAAACGGCGGGCTTGACCGTTCCTAGCTAGTGGTTGAATCTTGTAAAACTTTTGATGTTTCTCTGATTAAATAGATACTTATGTACCTAGAAATGATTTTTGGAAAAAATAAATAGCAAACTATGAGGCAGCTGCAGTTCAAATTTGACCCGCTTTTCAGCTAAATCGGCGGGAATTTGTCTTTTTCACCAGAGGTGGATCAAAACTTTTGGCACCCAACCATTTTGTCAATTGTGCATTAAATATGTCCTAATATTTTATAAAATTGATTAGGTCCAATTTTGCAACAAATATATGGTAGGTCCTTCACAAAAAAACTCATTTCAGGCACTCAGAAAATGGAAAATGGTTTTTTCGTCCAAAGAAAATGAAAACTTCCTTAGGCAACATTGTTTGGAATTCCAATATGCACCCTTGTGCACAATATGATATCATTTGAACAAACTATGCCATGAATGTGGCCATAAGATTGAGCGTTTGGCTTGAAATCCATGAATCTTCACACATGATAGCTCATTTCTGAGAACACTTTTTTAAAATAATTACCGTATTACAAGTTTATTATTTTTTCCTGCAAACTTGGTCACATATAATGACACAATGCGAAGGTTTTCCAATTTTTTGATTTTTTTTTTGAATTTTTTATGCCCGTTTCAAAATGCGGTCAAAACGGCGGGCTTGACCGTTCCTAGCTAGTGGTTGAATTTTGGAAAAATTTTGATGTTTCTCTGATTAAATAGATACTTATGTCCTTAGAAATTATTTTTGGAAAAAATAAATAGCAAACTATGAGGCAGCTGCAGTTCAAATTTGACCCGTTTCCTGCTGAAACGGCGGAAATTTGTCTTTTTACCATAGGTGGATCAAAACTTTTAACACCTAACCGTTTGGTCAATTGTGCATTAAATATGGCCTAGTATTTTAGAAAATTGATTTGGTAAAATTTTACAAAAAATATTTGGCAGGTTCTTTACAAAAAAACTTATTTTGAGCACTCAAAAATTGGAAAATTGTTTTTTCATGCAAAAGAAATAAAAACTCCCTTTGTCAATGTTGTTTGCCAATCTAAGATGTAAACTTGTGCAAAATATGGCATCATTTGAACAAATATTTGATAGGTCTTTCATAAAAAAACTCATTTTGAGCATTGAAAAACGAAATGAAAAATTTGTATGTAATCAATCATGACCAATTTATATGGTCAAAAAATCTGCAAATTGTTTGGTGCGCTTTCATTGGTCCATAGGCATATCACGCGGATCATGCCTCAACCACCGTTGGATGCTTCTGGATCCAACGACAGCCCTCACCCCCTCACCCTCTCACCCAAAACCTAACTTCCCCGATCCACTCTCCCCCTCTCGTCCCACAGCCGCCACCCCCCAACCCTATGTCTCAATCTCTGGATCCCCAACCACCCAGCCGCCGCCGTCCTCCGTCCTCTCCCCCAACCCCGATCGCCGACAACCCCTCTCTCCCCTTCTCTGCCATGGCTGCGGTCGAATCCGCGCTCGTCCCTTCCAGATCGCAGCCTCCACCTCCTCCCTTCCAGATCGCGGCCGCCACCTCCCTCCGACGGAGCTCCCCGCCGTCCATGGCCTCCCTCATGCGCTCCCCAGATCCGTCTCAATCTGCCTCCTCCTCGACTCGAGCCGCCTCCACCCACCTCCTGCCTCCTCCCTCTCACTCCGCCGCCCGCCCGCACGCGCCCGACGGTCCTCTCCCCTGCGACGAGTGCGCGCCAAGGAGCGGGGAGGGCAGCCAGGCGGCCGAAATGCCCGCACAGAAGCGCCCGCACCCGTCGCTCGACGTGGACGACAGCCACGTCCAGCAGGAGGAGGCTGCCGCTGTCGCCGGGGCCACCGGCTCCAGCACGGAGGGCGGCGGCGCTAGCATCCAAAGGGCGGCCAACAGGTGGACGGCCTCCAAAATCCTACCCACCTCCACCCCGCCAGCCATGGCGCCGCCCCCCACCTCCGATAAGCACCCTCTCCCCCCGACCCAGCCTCCTACCCCGCACTGGCCCTAACCCCGTCCCCTTTCCTCCCCCCTGCAGCTGCAGGCCAGCAGCAGCGCCGGCTCCACAAGGCGGCGGCCGACGGCGACCTCGACCGCTTCAAGAGTACGCCCGCGCCTCCCTCTCCCCATGCTGGTTTTCCACTTCGGTGTTTGTTTGTGCTCGATCCTGATTTGGGCGCGATTTTTTTTCCCGTCGGGCATCGCGAGCGCGCTAGACGGCGGGAAGGGCCGCGTCAAGGAGGCGGTGGAGGCCGCCAAGGACGGATGATCCGGGGCGCTGCACGCCGCTGCCGGCCACGGGAGGATGCTGGTGTGCGTCTACCTGGTCGAGAAGCTTCGTGTGAATGTCAATGCCGGAGACAACAAAGGTGCTCTGTTCGGTCTCCTCCTTTGTTTTCGCAAACTGCAGAACACCAGCATGCTTACAAATTCAAATTGGTGCCTCACAAGTGGCACAATCAGTAGGATGAAACAGACTGCACCGATGCTTTATTTTTGCTGCATCAATCATAGCGCCACATGTGTGTTCTCTTCATTTTAGGAGTAGGAAGCGATGCCCCTTGCTTGTTTAGAAGCATCTGATGTCTGTCACCAACTTGATCCAGTTTTATTAGTATGTAGTTTGAACTAGCCTGTGTCAAGTTTTATTAGGTTGTACTGGAGTAGTAGTTTGAACCACCTTCAGTGGAGATGGCACCTACATACGTATAAACTAGAAACCAGGAATGACCTATTCCAAAAAATACCGGAAAATGGGCTTGTGTTTCGGTCTTTATGCCCAACTCCAACCTGTGTTTCAGTAATGCACAACACTATTTGCTATGACCAAGCTGCAAAGCATCTGCATCACAAAACCGCTAGCTGCATGCATGTACATGCATCTTCTGAAATAGAGTGATTGGTTTGAATTCAAGTGCAGAATATATGCAAATGGGTGCTAGTTGTACATATTAATTGACTCTGTCCAGTGTCGATTTCTTCAGTGTACTACTGCTAGTGTTGACTGAAAATGGATTCATTCCTTCTTACGCACTGCACTGTACTGTAGTATAGGTCATTTTCGAATTAATACTCCAAAATTTATTAGTATTGGAGGATTGATTGTTTTCAAATCAATACTCCTGGGCATCATTCATGGATGTCTAGTGGTCGACATACTTCTGGTTCCATTTAGTGTATGCAGGTAGCAGCAACTTAAGTGTAATGGAGTTGTTTTGTTACTCTATGCCTACTTTGTTAGAGTTAGCATCATCTCCTTGTCGTTTATAGCATAAACGCCTTCACTATTCTTGCTCTAAACCTCTGATCCTGATACTGATTGTATTTGTCTTGATGGAATTACAGGCAACATGGTGACTCTAGTGCAGGCAGCATTGGCCATCCTCTTCAAGGTTGTGTTTAGGTGATTCCTCGGGTAGCCATGACACTACTCTGGCCGATTTGCCAGGCAGAAGCCCATAATGTGGACTCCTCCATGGAAGGTACAATGCTACTGACTTCATTTCTACAAAGAAATCTTAGGCAATGCTTATTCTTAGCTGGAAATGCAGAGCTGCTTCTTTAGAATCTATCATTCGTTATGGAATTCATTATGGAATTTGGTGCGGTGTACCATCAGCCACAGCTGCTGAGTTAGCCAGTTAGGTAGTAGTACATGACAGTGAATGGCTCAAAAGTATTTCTGTGTTTGATGCATGGCCTATCTTAATTCGTGCTTATACATTCTGTTCTGTTTTACCTAACTTATATTGGAAGCTGATTATTCTATAAGATGGATCTAACCATCATTAAGTGCACAAGTTTTCAGGACAATTCGCAACCGCATTTAAAAATTCCAGTGGGAGTTATACATGTTTTCTCATGATATTGGAAGCTGATTATTCTGTTTTTACAATGTTTTTGCAGAGTTCAACTTCTCAGAGTGCCGGAGACTCGCAAGACTATCTTACGTAAAGAGCAGGCTATGGCCTTTGCACGTGCAGTAGCTGCTGGGTTTGATATAGACAACCTGATATATTTGATCTTGTTCGTAGAGCATTTTGGTGCTTCATGATTGATGTAAGTACGACCTTCTTATGGACAAAGTAGTATCATGCTTGATGTATCGGATCTTTCCTTTGGATATGGCTTATATTCCTCTAGATGATGTGAACCTGAGGATGTTGATTAATTTGCGCTCGCCTCCTGATTCGTTCTGGCTAGTGCTAGTTTGTTGCTGGTTGTGCTAGTATGAAGCTTCCGGCTAAGTTGAAGCAAGTCAAAGTGTAGTACTATTTCTAAGTAGGAAAAATCAATTAAGCTAGTTGCATTAGTAAAAGGCGTGGGTGAGGCTTCCTTTGCTTCGGCCAATAGCACATCGAATAGTAACATCACATGTTGGCCCAGTCATATGAGAATGCAATTAGGAGAAAGTTATATCAGCAAGTTACTGTACGTGTTAGAGAAATCAGTGTTGATTTATTTGTTGTTCTTTTTTTCTTTCTAATTCTTGCATGAGAGAAAACTGGTGTAGCTAGCTGGACTATGCAGCCATGAATCAGGAAGTAGCATATTCAGTTTTGCTAATAGAAAATAAATGTATTAAAAACTTTAAATTTGTCTGTTAGAGATAGCAGTATTGATTGTACCTGTTAAACAAGCATCTATTCTTCCTGGAATGTTTGTCTATCAGCTAGTATGATGGCATATTAACATCTTTCTCAGGGTGCTAGAGTCACATACTCTTGGGTTCCATGTTAAAACAAACTAATGGCTATATATCTTAGTAATATTAAACAAAGCTATATGGCTTATCTTTCGAGTTTTCCAATGCCATCTAATCACTTCTATTTTGTTCCTAAAAATTTTGTTCTGTAACATGCAGATGCTGGGCTTTCATGTTTCTTTGTGAGCATCAAGACAAAGAAGTGGAGGAAGAATAGTTCTAGCTCATTGGAGCTAGTTCTGAGAGTAATGAAGCCCTGTGTGTTAAATGATCTGATTGTACACTTGTGGAGCTTGTTATCTGATTGTAAACTTGATGCTGATCACACTTGTGGAGCTTGTTATCTGATTGTAAACTTGATGCTTGTTATCTGATGTAACACTTTGATGGTTGATAATATTTGAAGTATTATGTGTGTTTTGTGTGCCAATTTAAATACTAGGCATTTATTTGCGTTCAATTAAAAAATTGAAGAATATTTCCCTGACGGCTAGGACCTAGTACTAGAACCTGACAATGGGGATGCACCTGACTAGTGAACCCACTTTATAAAAAAAGAAAAAAATGAAACTATTGAGACAAAAAGGCCATGGCCCAAAACTAAAAAGGCTGCAATGTTGGGCTTGGTCCATGAAGCTGACAAAAAATTCATAGGAAAAAATACATTAAATGGGCTGAATTAATGGGCTCGGCCCATATAAACACCGAATTGGACCGGGCTGAATCTTGTGCCACATCAGCTTGCCATGCTGGATGCCTACATGGCCTGGGGAGGTTGCTAGTGACCAAAATGCCACAATAGACGTATTTTGGTCATAAACATCTACGACCATTCCAGAAGAAAGGTCGCTACAGTAAGTTTATGACGGCCAGCTTTTGACCTTATGTTTTTGGTCACAAAAAGGTCACAAATGGAAATTTGTGACCATTCAGTGACCAATAGTGGTGGTCACAAGTTGACATATTTCTTGTAGTGGTTGCTTCTTCCGACTAACTTACTGTGTGATTTGACTGCTCCTTAGTGGCCCCTACACGTACTCCCCCTACGTGTATGCAACAGTCACACGTACACATGGACGCAAAAATGCGTGCGACGCCCTAATGCATGCATGTACGAGCACACGACGGAACACACACGGTCACGCTCAAGTGCTCAACCTACACGTGCATGCACACACATACTCAGTCAGGGTGAGCTAGTGACCGTATAAACACCAGAAAATATATATATTGAGCGCAATGAGCGTATTATGAAGTCCACTGACCGTATTTTTACAAATATATAGTGACAGAAAGTGTATTTATCTCGTTTGAAATTAAGCCATATTAACCGGAGAGGAGGCAGCATGGACTAGCATTACTTTGTTGTGTCCCGCAACTTGCCGAACGAAGAGAAGGTTGCAGGACGGGAGAAGCTTGCGCGTGGTGGCTCGCATGACAAGGAGAAACTTTTGACTAATGCAAGCTCTCCCTCGCTCAGGCGGTGGACGTGCAATAGTTAATTCGGTGTCAGATTGCCAAAAGCATACACTATACTACTAGTGCTATTATTGTTCGACTTCCCGAACAGCCAAGCACAAAGTTTACTAGTACTACTACTATAGTCCATAAAGGTACATACTATACAAGTACTAGGAACCGGATGGAGGAGCGTCTGCACTCTTATTATAATTTTAAAATGTGATAAAGCAATCTTCAACACATTTGGTTCTCTTTGAGGGTTCTTGCATGTGATAATGGAAGTCGATTGCATGGAACACTCGCCACAATTCTCGCTTAATTCTGGCTCATATCCTATTACAAATAGTAGCGCTCAGTAATACTTCCTCTTTTTTGTTATTCAGCATGTAAACAGGTCAGCAAACCTTGTGGCGCATCTTCGTGCGAACCGTGCTTGCTGCACTTTGAATGTGGCCGAGAGCTGGCTTGATGAAACACCTCGCTTCCTACTTCTTCTTTTTGCGGGGTACCTCACTTCCTAGTGACCAGTGTCTTGGCTGATCGTCCTAAGAATGCTTATATATGAATAAAGCTCTCTCATTTACCCGCAAAAAAGATTAAGCCATATTAACCGGAAAGGAGGGAGTATGGACTAGCACTACTTTTTGGTGTGTCCCGTCAACTCGCAGAACGAGGAGAAGCTTGCAGGACAAGGTGAAGCTCGCTTACGCCTTTTAACTAATGCAACCTACCCTCGGTGGACATGCATCAGTCCATTCGGTGTCAGATTGTCAGAGGCATACATTGTAGTACCCGACATGCGGAGTACCATCATTGTTCGACTTCACGAAGGGGCGAAGAGCCAAGCGCAGTAGTACGCGTACTTGGTTTTGCACCTTCATACTACTCCACCCTCCGTCACAGTTTACAGGGCGTGCTTCATTACGATGCATTTCCACCACCAGAGAGACTTTAGACGCGTTTGGTTTAATGTCAATTAATTAGGGCGTGGCAACCGCAATCAAGTCCACAATTTTCTCTCCATGTACTGTACTACTACGGAGTGCATGCATGTGTGTACCCGGGGTGGAAGCACTGCATGCATGTGTGTACGCATTATTCCCTCTAGTAATAGACGCCGTGCTATAACTACCAATGCTATTTTTCACGCCGATCGCTAGTCACCTTGGTCCCACATATTTGTTTTCTTTTTTCCGAAGCGCGATGTACAAACAGTGACGGATGGAGTAGTATGAGCGGATTCAAAGAAGAGTGTGTGATGGTTGCTTCTTCAGAGCAACTTACAGTGGGAAAGGTGGGGCTTATGATTTGACTGCTCATTACTCACTATTAATGCGGCGCAACGACCGG
Organism: Triticum monococcum; assembly: GCA_034509565.1. Lineage (NCBI taxonomy): Eukaryota > Viridiplantae > Streptophyta > Magnoliopsida > Poales > Poaceae > Triticum > Triticum monococcum. The sequence goes on along the minus strand of CM067846.1, from coordinate 143,716,545 downwards.
GCTGAGTCTCCCATGCGGTTGTGCACTACCCCCCCCCCAGTTCTTAAATATACTCCGGAGTATTTGTCTTTCTAGAGATTTCAATGAGTGACTACTCAAATATTTGTATTTTTAGAGATTTCAAATGGACTGGCACATACGGATGTATATAAACATATTTTAGAGTGTAGATTCACTCATTTTGCTCCGTATGTAGTCACTTGTTGAAATCTCTGTTAAGACCAATAGAATATTTAGGAACGGAGGGAATACACATACGAAGCAAAATGAGTGAATCTACACTCTAAAATATGCCCGTTTGAAATTTGTAAAAAGACAAATATTTAGGAACGAAGGAGTATAATTTTGTGCATGGCACATGGACCCGGATGATGAAGAGGCTTCTGGCAATGCTATCAAGCTTCCATCATTTGTTTACATAATTGATGTACTATACAAATAATTTTCCAGCGACATGAAATTGTACAATGGTGTGAGCTTTCAGCTTTTGTTTCGCGTGTCTTGCCATCGATGCTCTTTCGGAAACAATAAAAAACTAACTTCCTTGCTAACGCATGTCAATTATTAGCAGATCAGAGCTAATAATTACATCACAACTGAAGACAAAGTTGTGAGAAGGTGTTAAATTAAAATTGATCCATGCTTTCATTGGCAGCAACGTCCCCCTAGCTCTGTCTAAATCAACAAGGCATGTTGGGAAAAAAAGTAGCTGTCTGGAGCATGCAACATTCCGATCATTTTGTGCAGTTCCACTAAAATAGAGCTGAGCGTCCCTGTTCCAAAGATATCAAGTGTGATTACGATAATAGAGGACTGCTGATGAAACAATAAACACACAAATAGAAGCCGGTCACCTTTGCAGTCTCTCTTAAGACTAACTAGTTGGAGAATATTAGGCTCGGAGTTGGATGAGGAGGATAGAGCAAAACCAATCTCCCTTTGTGTAGTCGCACTGAAATGTAGAGACGTTGCCTGTATGACATTTTAGTACAACTGCATAAAACACTCTTAAGAAAAAAGTGATTTGTGCAGTTCACCAAAAGGTCGCAATAGCAACGATGTGAAATGGATAGCCCTGTTTACAAAAAAGAGGTAGAAAGGAAACAATTACTGGCCAATAACAGTTGATGACACATGCGACGACAAAAAAGAAGCATATTCCTTGTCCTAAGGGAAGATAACAACATGGTTGTGTTTGTCTAAAACGGTGTGAGGACGAGAATGCAATATGGAAAGTACGCCGAACGAGCTACGTTTTGGGCAAAGAACTATGGAAGATCCACATGCAGTGATGTGGGAAAACAGGCAGTGGAGCAAGGCCGGAGGGGATACCTGGAGGTCATCGGGATGTAACTAGGTGAGCGGCGGCGGGTAGAATCTGCGAGCAGGTGGCATAGGCCCTGCCGCGCCGGAGCTTGGTCAGAGAGAACGGCGTGTACCGCAGATCGATACATGCTGCCTCGGTGCCGTCGAACGGAGAAACGATGCACTTCCTCCCTTTCCCCCGGCTGACGGGATGCGGCCGGATCAGTGACCAACGGTGAGAGAGAGAGAGAGGCCACCGCACTCCCTTTCCCCCGGCGGACGGGATGCGGCCGGATCAGTGACCAATGGTGAGAGAGTGAGAGGCCACCGCACTCCCTTTCCCCCGGCGGACGGGATGCGGCCGGATCAGTGACCAACGGTGAGAGAGAGGCCACCGGAGCCTTGTGTGAGATAATCTGAAGAGCGGACTACCTTTTCCTCCATAAAAATCGTTTTATATTCTGTGTACGTGCCATTGAGCGCTATAAATTTATTTAAAAATAACGCAGCAATGCGTCAAGTCGAACTTTGTTTCATGCACACGTGGTACACGACTTCCCTAGGTAAACAACCGCTATAGGCGTTCAAATTAGCACGTGGGCTGCCATTTCGTAAAGAAATGAGCTCCACCGTGTACCCGCGCGGGTGTGGCTGGGCACGAAGCGTGAGTACATGCACGGTGCACCTATTCTCTTCTTGTATACGTACACCGCCTATGTGGGGTTGTGTGAGAGAGATACAAACCTAGAGAGATATAGTGTGTGGGTTCTTGAGAGTTTTTTTTGTGGGGGGGTCAATCAAAAAATTTAACATATGCAATGTGTGTGAAATAGAGTCCTGGATATAACATATATATAGAGGGGGCGATCCATGAGAAGAGAGTGGAGGTATCATCGGCTTGAGGTGTCCATAGAATCGAAGAGAGGGATGATGTGTGTGTGTGCGCGCGCGCGGGCGATAGATAAAGAGTGCCATCGGATTTGTGTGTGCCCACGTCAAAGATATAGAGTGGTTGGCCTACTGGAACGTGAGATGGGACATGTGCAGTTTGTCCCTGTGGCATGGATACCTACCTGCAGCGTTCGACTATCGGTGTGTGGTGGGGGAAGAGGGAGGCCCAATTAACTATAGAGGTACAATGGCTGGTATATGTGTGGAGGAGGAGAGAGGCCTACCTCATGTATTAAGGAGATCGATCTGCCTCATGTATTAAGGGAGATCGATCGGCATCCATGCATATGTGCAGGAGATGAATAAGGTTGGGAGAGAGAGAAAGCTAGAGTGTTGGAGGGGGTGGTAGTGGAGTTGCTTCTAACAAATGGTGGGATAAGCTTGCTAGACAAACGGAGGGCATGCCCGCAATATCAATAAGAGAGGAGATGGCTGCTTGTTGTCTGTGCACGTGCGTGTGAGAGACGGGTCAGGAGGCATGCACGAATGATGAGGGGGGACAATGTGGCTGTGGTAAGCAGACGTAACTACATAGGAAGATCAATCGCCCTTTGTAAGAGAAAGGAGAGACATAACTTGTGAGGTACATCGATCGATGGGGGGTAGTTAAAGTCGGTCTAGGTATATGTTGGGAGATCGACCGGTATACATGCATCTGTGTGTTAGAAGCAAATTAGGCACGAGGAGAAGGATAGAGAGAGAGAGGGATGCATGTAGGAGGTGGTACGAGAGGCGTACTATATCGAGGGGGAGGAGTGTGCGAGTAGGAGAACGATGAAAAGAGTGGTGGGAGTGACGCATGGACGGTGACAAGAGAAGAGGGGAAGCTTGTGTTTGTGCTAGGCACACCTGGCTAGAGAGGCATATCGATCGATGTGTGCCGTAAAGAAGGAGCTGGGGGGGCCTACACACACCGTGGGTGAACGACCTAAAGTGAAAAGACGAATTTGCGCGATGGAGCTAGAGAATGCTGAGGGAGGGTGAGAGGGATGCGGGCGTGTGCATGCACAAGAGAAAGTTAGCGCTAGCTACAAAGATAAGAGGGTTGTGTGGGTGTAAAAGATGAATACAGATCATATATACTTCATTATAAAAAGCGAATTTGGATATTTGAAGAATTTATCATAGTGTTTCAAACCGACGGATGTGTGAATATATATAACAGTGATACACATGGTGTGATTATGAACAACGTATACTGCATTTAATATATTTTATCTCTACTCTTATAAAAAACGGAGTTGTTAATGATGGTGTACCTGCCGTCCTGCATTATAGGTCGTCTGATTTATATCTGGCGGATAGCAAGGAAACTATGATGGTTGAAGTTGGCAACAATCATGATTGTAGATTCTTTTTGAAATAGAGAAACGAATTCAAATTTAGTTCGAATTGCAGCGGTAGTATAGACATTTGGAATGCACTAAAATGTTGGTATGAGTAGGTTACATGCATTATACAGCAACCAAGAAAATTTAATCGGGCATAACATGGATTCATACTCCCTCCTTCCATCTATATAGGGCGAATGAGATTTTTAAGACCGCCTTTGACTATTGACAAGATTAATAGTACATGACATGCACAATGTGAAAATTATATCATTGAAAGAACCTTTCACAGACGAATTAACGGCGTGCTTTGTGTAAGTTGCATGTCATATATCATTACTCTAATATTTGGTCAAAGTTAGCATCGAAAAACGACATTAGGCCCTATATAGATGGAAGGAGGGAGTAGCTTTGAATAGCATTTGTATAGTAAAACGGGGCAAGACTCTCTCTTTGTGTGGTGTGAATAGTTTTATTTTTTTCGTTTTCTTTTTGGTTGAGGGAAGTGCGAATTGATTTGGTACGTACAAGTACAATAGTACTACACGTTAGGCTTGTCCCTAAAATTCAATCCGCGTCTTGTTATATCCTGAAAATTCAGATATCGTGCTCCCAAAACTGGCGGCTTCACAACCCGTGCTATCCCGAAATTACAACGCGCGCGAAAACTCCCTCCGGCTGCCAAATCTCGACACGCGAAATCCCCCTTCTAACCCTGAGCCGAAAGGGCCGCTAGTTCAAATTGGTGGGGGGTACTTTTGTAACACACCCTCCATTTTGGACAAGCGCGTTCCTAAGTCATGCTTCAACCCCTCCCATCGCCCCCTTTTCGCCATTCGAAATCCCAGGCCGCCATAACCTCTCCACTCCAGCCGCGAAACCACACCCTCCTCCATCCTCCATGTCACCGCTGCCCAGCCGGAGCCTCTTCCCCGACGACGTCGTCCACCGCAACAGCTCGACATCCCTCGTCCACCTCCCCGGATGAGGATCCGTCGTCCATCTTGTCGTCCCGTTGGTTCAGTCGCCCCGTCCTCCACCTCCAAGGAGCTGCTCCGACGATCGCCTCGTCTATCGCGGCTGCTCCATCCCCACAACGCCGCCTTAACCTGCTCCACCGGAACCGCAACATCCTCACCGACTCCTCGGACGAAGCCGAGGCCTACTCGGCGCCACCAAAGAGGTTGTACACTCATCGCATCGCACCTTCTCCTTAACTCGACCTCCCGGCACCGACGGTGCTCCATCCCGCACCCCCATGGAGAGGCTACCTTGAAGCCGGTGCCGCGGGCGACATCTCCACGGCGGCTCTCTCCCAGTGCGAGGCCTCTTCGGCGGCGGCGGCCATACTAGCCGAATCTGCTGCTGCTGCTCCGGCTCTCGCTTGCTCGCCCAGCTGCTGCTGCTGCTCTCCCCCTCGCTCGTGCTGCTGCTCTGCTCCGATTAAGCCACACTTCAGTCGACTAAATCAACTTTTGGGTCAGTCGATTTTCAGGGGTTGGGGGGCTCGCCGGAGTTAAGGAAGAACCACCCGCAGCGGGGATGGGGGCTCGTCGGAGAGGTACCCCACTATCTATCTTAGGGTGCAGGATGGGCGGGGGGCCTAGAGGGCTGGCCGGGGCGGCGGTGGTGAGTTGTTTCGGGGCGGCGAGGCGGCGCTGGGGCCGGCGGTTCGGTCGGTGGTGGCTGGCGGCTCGGGGGGGTGCAGGTTGAAGATAAACTGCAGGCCCTCCCTAAACTACATGTCAAGTGCCTCTCTACTACCATTGCGTTCAGTTTCGACGGTAGCATTCAGATTCCACAGTAAATTTCAGTTTCGATAGTTAAGTTCAGAGTCAACAGTTTTTACCTCATCTATTGTAGTCAGGTGGTTTTGGTGATGTTAATTTTACATCCATTTTACATCATCTATTGGAGATGCTATTAGAATCCCACTTGAGATTGACGATGTCTGTCTTGTGCTGCTTCAGCCTTGACGTCTTACGGCTCACCGGAGCTGCTCCAACGACAGAACGATCCATCACAACAGAGCAGTGCCCTGGACGCCGTCTACAGATTCCTCAGATCTTCCTCCACACCTCCGACAGCCACCTCTGCCTCAACTGCTTCAGCGACCAACCCAATGATGCTGAGGTCGACACGGCTACGGCAGAGAGGTTGTACACTTGTTGCATCACTTATTACTATACATTCACGTCAATCCATTAGGGCTATTTTGGTTCAACGGAAAAACATCGATCCACTGGTTGTTACCATCACTCTAAATTTCTGCATGCTCTCCTTACATAATCTCACCATATTTTTTCGTATGCATGTCAGATATTGTACACAGTCATGCTGAACATGTAGAGAAAAAGAGAAGAGTTTTGCGTGACAATACAATGTCATGCAGACATCACTCCATGGTGGGTTCAATGGCAAACCCTCCCCATCCCTCTCCAGATTGTAATCCAGAGGAAGATATCTGTTCCGAGGCGGATTCAGACGCCGCTGGCCACTCCTATTTACCCCCCCCCCCCCAAGTGTTTGCTCTACCTTGGCATGATGATGTTAGTCATATCATGCATATGTTGCCTTGCAGTGCCTACTTTTGACATCATATATGCCATCTTCTTAGTTTAGACATGTTCTGTAATGCCACCTGTTTAGTTTCTATATCATATATGGGAATTATGCAGTCTCATGTCTTTTATCCAGCCATAATATATGTGAAATGTGCAATGCCATCCTGTTTAACCAGGCATCATATATTTGAATGATATCTTGCCCATCCTTTTCTTCATTACATTTCCATTTGTCGACAATGTTTGTACATTAAACTACTCTTCCTGTGAATCAGCCATTTGGGTGGGAGATGGAAAAATCTGGAGTGAAAACAAGGCCTTCAGAGCAGACAGTGCTACCTGTCGAAGAAGATCTCTTGTTGGGTCCCGATAGCTCCTCAGAGATGGATTCAGAGACAGATGACCAGTCCTATTCCGCCACTGAGGTGTATGCTCTAACTTGGCACGGTTATACTGCTCATATCATGCATACAGTGTCTTGCATTGCATAGTTTAGACATCATATACACAATATTTAACACCATGTTCTTAGTTCATACATCATATCGAATGCCCTCTGTTTAGCATATAAATCACATATGTGAATTAAATTATGCGATCCTGATTACTTAGATAACATGTAGGTGAATTATGTCATGCGATCCAATTTAGTTATTCATCATATCTTTGAATAATGTTATGCTATGCTATCCAGTTTAGATAGACATCATATATGTGAAATTATATATGTCATGCTATCCATTTTAGTTAAACAATATACATGTCAACTATTTCATGCCCTCTTTTTCCACACTACCTATTGCATCTGTCTCTCATATAATGTATGTACATTCAACTATGTCTCCTGTTTATCAGCCATTTGAATTGGAGCGGGTGATGCCAGTATCTAGCGGACTAAAAACACGGTCTTCAAATAAAACAGTGCTACCTCTTGGTGGAGATAGCACCCCGGTTGTACATGCACAAGAACCAGCCCTACCACACATAACCCAAACTCTCGCAGATTGTACCCCTACTGCGATGGACAGAGTGTTGGGGAACGTAGTAATTTCAAAAAAATTCCTACGCACACGCAAGATCATGGTGATGCATAGCAACGAGAGGGGAGAGTGTTGTCCACGTACACTCGTAGACCGAAAGCGGAAGCGTTATGACAACGCGGTTGATGTAGTCGTACGTCTTCACGGCCCGACCGATCAAGCACCGAAACTACGGCACCTCCGAGTTCTAGCACATGTTCAGCTTGATGATGATCCCCGGACTCCGATCCAGTAGAATGTCGGGGAAGAGTTCCGTCAGCACGACGGCGTGGTGACGATCTTGATGTTCTACCGTCGCAGGGCTTTGCCTAAGCACTGCTACAATATTATCAAGGATTATGGTGGAGGGGGGCACCGCACACGGCTAAGAGATCAATGATCAATTGTTGTCTCTATGGGGTGCCCCCTGCCCCCGTATATAAAGGAGCAAGGGAGGGAGGCGGCCGGCCTAGGAGGAGGGCGCGCCAAGGGCGGAGTCCTACTCCCACCGGGAGTAGGACTCCTCCTTCCCTTGTTGGAGTAGGAGAGAAGGAAAGAGGGGGAGAGGAACAAGGAAAAGTGGGCTGCACCCCTTGTCCAATTCGGACCAGAGGGAGGGCGCGCGCCTCCTTCCTTTTGGCCTCTCTCCTCTATTCCTGTATGGCCCAATAAGGCCCATATACTCCCCGGCGAATTCCCGTAACTCTCCGATACTCTGAGATTCGATCGTCGGTATCTCAATACCTAGTTCAATCTCGTTACCGGCAAGTCTCTTTACTCGTTCCGTAATACATCATCCTGCAACTAACTAATTAGTTGCAATGCATGCAAGGCTTAAGTGATGTGCATTACCGAGAGGGCCCAGTGATACCTCTGCGACAATCGGAGTGACAAATCCTAATCTCGAAATACGCCAACCCAGCAAGTACCTTCGGATACACCTGTAGAGCACCTTTATAATCACCCAGTTACGTTGTGACATTTGGTAGCACACAAAGTGTTCCTCCGGTAAATGGGAGTTGCATAATCTCATAGTCATAGGAACATGTATAAGTCATGAAGAAAGTAATAGCAACAAACTAAACGATCGAGTGCTAAGCTAACGGAATGGGTCAAGTCAATCACATCATTCTCCTAATGATGTGATCCCGTTAATCAAATGACAACTCATGTCTATGGTTAGGAAACATAACCATCTTTGATCAACGAGCTAGTCAAGTAGAGGCATACTAGTGACATACTATTTGTCTATGTATTCACACATGTATTATGTTTCCGGTTAATACAATTCTAGCATGAATAATAAACATTTATCATGATATAAGGAAATAAATAATAACTTTATTATTGCCTCTAGGGCATATTTCCTTCAGTCTCCCACTTGCACTAGAGTCAATAATCTAGTTCACATCGCCATGTGATTTAATACCAATAGTTCACATCATCATGTGATTAACACCCATAGTTCACATCGACATGTGACCAACACCCAAAGGGTTTACTAGAATCAATAATCTAGTTCACATCTCTATGTGATTAACACCCAAAGGGTACTAAGGTGTGATCATGTTTTGCTTGTGAGATAAGTTTAGTCAACGGGTCTGCCACATTCAGATCCGTAAGTATTTTGCAAGTTTCTATGTCAACAATGCTCTGCACGGAGCTACTCTAGCTAATTGCTCCCACTTTCAATATGTATCCAGATTGAGATTTAGAGTCATCTGGATCAGTGTCAAAATTTGCATCGACGTAACCCGTTACGACGAACCTTTTTGTCACCTCCATAATCGAGAAACATATCCTTATTCCACTAAGGATAATTTTGACCGCTATCCAGTGATCTACTCCTAGATCACTATTGTACTCCCTTGCCAAAAACAATGTAGGGTATACAATAGATCTGGTACATAGCGTAGCATACTTTATAGAACCTATGGCTGAGGCATAGGGGATGAGTTTCATTCTCTTTCTATCTTCTGCCATGGTCGGGCATTGAGTCTTACTCAGTTTCACACCTTGTAACACAGGCAAGAACTCTTTCTTTGACTGTTCCATTTTGAACTACTACAAAATCTTGTCAAGGTATGTACTCATTGAAAAACTTATCAAGTGTCTTGATCTATCTCTATAGATCTTGATGCTCAATATGTAAGCAGCTTCACCGAGGTCTTTCTTTGAAAAACACCTTTCAAACATTCCTTTATGCTTTGCAGAATAATTCTACATTATCTCCGATCAACAATATGTCATTCACATATACTTATCAGAAACGATGTAGTACTCCCACTCACTTTCTTGTAAATACAGGCTTCACTGCAAGTCTGTATAAAACTATATGCTTTGATCAACTTATCAAAGCGTATATTCCAACTCCGAGATGCTTGCACCAGTCCATAGTGTTGGGGAACGTAGTAATTTCAAAAAAATTCCTACGCACACACAAGATCATGGTGATGCATAGCAACGAGAGGGGAGAGTATGATCTACGTACCCTTGCAGATCGACAGCGAAAATGTTATGACAACGCGGTTGATGTAGTCGTACGTCTTCACGGCCCGATCGATCAAGCACCGAAACTACGGCACCTCCGAGTTCTAGCATACGTTCAGCTCGATGAAGATCCCCGGACTCCGATCCAACAAAGTGTCGGGGAAGAGTTCCGTCAGCACGATGGCATGGTGACGATCTTCATGTTCAACTATCGCAGGGCTTCGCCTAAGCACCACTACAATATTATCGAGGAATATGGTGGAAGGGGGCACCGCACACGGCTAAGAAAACGATCACGAGGATCAACTTGTGTGTCTAGGGGTGCCCCTGCCCCCGTATATAAAGGAGCAAGGGGAGGAGGCCGGCCAGCGCTATTGGCACGCCAAGGAGGAGTCCTCCTAGTAGGAGTAGGACTCCTACTAGGAGGGGGAAAGGAAGGGGGAGGGAGAAGGAAAGGGGCGCGCCGCCCCCTTCTCCTAGTCCAATTCAGAACAAGGGGGGGAGGAGGCGCTCGGCCCACCCTGGCTGCTCCTCTCTCTCTCCACTAAGGCCCATATGGCCCATTACTTCTCCCGGGGGGTTCCGGTAACCCTCCGGCACTCCGGTTTTCTCCGAAATCACCCGGAACGCTTCCGGTGTCCGAATATAGCCGTCCAATATATCAATCTTTATGTCTCGACCATTTCGAGACTCCTCGTCATGTCTGTGATCACATCCGGGACTCCGAACTAACTTCGGTACATCAAAATTCATAAACTCATAATATAATTGTCATCGAAACCTTAAGCGTGCGGACCCTACGGGTTCGAGAACAATGTAGACATGACCGAGACATGTCTCCGGTCAATAACCAATAGCGGAACCTTGATGCTCATATTGGCTCCCACATATTCCACGAAGATCTTTATTGGTCAGACCGCATAACAACATACGTTGTTCCCTTTGTCATCGGTATGTTACTTGCCCGAGATTCGATCGTCGGTATCTCAATACCTAGTTCAATCTCGTTACCGGCAAGTCTCTTTACTCATTTCGTAATACATCATCTCGCAACTAACTCATTAGTTGAAATGCTTGCAAGGCTTATGTGATGTGCATTACCGAGAGGGCCCAGAGATACCTCTCCGACAATCGGAGTGACAAATCCTAATCTCGAAATACGCCAACCCAACATTTACATTTGGAGACACCTGTAGAGCTCCTTTATAATCACCCAGTTATGTTGTGACGTTTGGTAGCATGCAAAGTGTTCCTCCGGCAAACGGGAGTTGCATAATCTTATAGTCATAGGAACATGTATAAGTCATGAAGAAAGTAATAGCAACATACTAAACGATCGGGTGCTAAGCTAATGGAATGGGTCATGTCAATCACATCATTCTCCTAATAATGTGATCCCGTTAATCAAATGACAACACATGTGTATGGTTAGGAAACATAACCATCTTTGATTAACGAGCTAGTCAAGTAGAGGCATGCTAGTGACGTTTAGTTTGTCTATGTATTCACACAAGTATTATGTTTCCGGTTAATACAATTCTAGGATGAATAATAAACATTTATCATGATATAAGGAAATAAAATAATAACATTATTATTGCCTCTAGGGCATATTTCCTTCAGTCTCCCACTTGCACTACAGTCAATAATCTAGATTACACAGTAATGATTCTAACACCCAGGGAGCTTTGGTGTTGATCATGTTTTGCTCGTGGAAGAGGCTTAGTTAATGGGTCTGCAACATTCAGATCCGTATGTATCTTGCAAATCTCTATGTCACCTGGACTAGATCCTGGATGGAATTGAAGCATCTCTTGAGGTGCTTGGTTCTCTTGTGAAATCTGGATTCCTTTGCCAAGGCAATTGCACCAGTATTGTCACAAAAGATTTTCATTGGACCCGATGCACTAGGTATGACACCTAGATCGGATATGAACTCCTTCATCCAGACTCCTTCGTTTGCTGCTTCCGAAGCAGCTATGTACTCCGCTTCACATGTAGAACCCGCCACAACGCTTTGTTTAGAACTGCACCAACTGGCAGCTCCACTGTTTAATGTAAACACATATCCGAATTGCGATTTAGAATCGTCTGGATCAGTGTCAAAGCTTGCATCAACGTAACCATTTACGATGAGCTCTTTGTCACCTCCATATATGAGAAACATATCCTTAGTCCTTTTCAGGTATTTCAGGATGTTCTTGACCGCTGTCCAGTGATCCACTCCTAGATTACTTTGGTACCTCCCTGCTAGACTTATAGCAAGACACACATCAGGTCTGGTACACAGCATTGCATACATGATAGAGCCTATGGCTGAAGCATAGGGAACATCTTTCATTTCTCTCTATCTTCTGCATTGGTCGGGCATTGAGTCTTACTCAATTTCACACCTTGTAACACAGGCAAGAATCCTTTCTTTGCTTGATCCATTTTGAACTTTTTCAAAACTTTGTCAAGGTATGTGCTTTGTGAAAGTCCAATTAAGCGTCTTGATCTGTCTCTATAGATCTTAATGCCCAATATGCAAGTAGCTTCACCGAGGTCTTTCATTGAAAACTCTTATTCAAGTATCCCTTTATGCTATCCAAAAATTCTATATCATTTCCAATTAGTAATATGTCATCTACATATAATATCAGAAATACTACAGAGCTCCCACTCACTTTCTTGTAAATACAGGCTTCTCCAAAAGTCTGTACAAAACCAAATGCTTTGATCACACTATCAAAGCGTTTATTCCAACTCCGAGAGGCTTGCACCAGTCCATAAATGGATCGCTGGAGCTTGCACACTTTGTTAGCTCCCTTTGGATCGACAAAACCTTCCGGTTGCATCATATACAACTCTTCTTCCAGAAATCCATTCAAGAATGCAGTTTTGACATCCATCTGCCAAATTTCATAATCATAAAATGCGGCAATTGCTAACATGATTCTGATAGACTTAAGCATCGCTACGGGTGAGAAGGTCTCATCGTAGTCAATCCCTTGAACTTGTCGAAAACCTTTTGCGACAAGTCAAGCTTTGTAGACAGTAACATTACCATCAGCGTCAGTCTTCTTCTTGAAGATCCATTTATTCTCAATTGCTTGCCGATCATTGGGCAAGTCAACCAAAGTCCATACTTTGTTCTCATACATGGATCCCATCTCAGATTTCATGGCTTCAAGCCATTTTGCGGAATCTAGGCTCACCATCGCTTCTCCATAGTTTGTAGGTTCATCATGATCTAGTAGCATGACTTCTAGAACAGGATTACCGTACCACTCCGGTGCGGATCTTACTCTGGTTGATCTACGAGGTTCAGTAGTATCTTGTTCTTAAGTTTCATGAACATCATCATTAGCTTCCTCACTAATTGGTGTAGGTGTCACATAAACTGGTTTCTGTGATGCACTACTTTCCAATAAGGGAGCAGGTACAGTTACCTCATCAAGTTCTACTTTCCTCCCACTCACTTCTTTCGAGAGAAACTCCTTCTCTAGAAAGTTTCCGAATTTAGCAACAAAAGTCTTGCCTTCATATCTATGATAGAAGGTGTATCCAATAGTTTCCTTTGGATATCCTGTGAAGACACATTTCTCCGATTTGGGTTCGAGCTTATCGGGTTGAATCTTTTTCACATAAGCATCGCAACCCCAAACTTTCAGAAACAACAACTTTGGTTTCTTGCCAAACCGCAGTTCATAAGACGTCGTCTCAACGGATTTTGATGGTGCCCTCTTTAACGTGAATGCGGCCGTCTCTAGAGCATAACCCCAAAACGATAGCGGTAAATCAGTAAGAGACATCATAGATCGCACCATATCAAGTAAAGTACGATTACGACATTCAGACACACCATTACGCTGTGGTTTTCCGGGTGGCGTGAGTTGCGAAACTATTCCACATTGTTTCAAATGTACACCAAACTCGTAACTCAAATATTCTCCTCCACGATCAGATCGTAGGAATTTTATTTTCTTGTTACGATGATGTTCAACTTCACTATGAAATTCTTTGAACTTTTCAAACGTTTCAGACTTATGTTTCATTAAGTAGATATACCCATATCTGCTTAAGTCATCTGTGAAGGTGAGAAAATAACGATATCCGCCATGAGCCTCAACATTCATCGGACCACATACATCTGTATGTATGATTTCCAACAAATCTGTTGCTCTCTCCATAGTACCGGAGAACGGTGTTTTTGTCATCTTACCCATAAGGCACGGTTCGCAAGTACCAAGCGATTCATAATCAAGTGGTTCCAAAAGTCCATCAGTATGGAGTTTCTTCATGTGCTTTACACCGATATGACCCAAACGGCAGTGCCACAAATAAGTTGCACTATCATTATCAACTCTGCATCTTTTAGCATCAATATTATGAATATGTGTGTCACTACTATCGAGATTTAATAAGAATAGACCACTCTTTAAGGGCGCATGACCATAAAAGATATTACTCATATAAATAGAACAACCATTATTCTCTGATTTAAATGAATAACCGTCTCGCATCAAACAAGATCCAGATATAATGTTCATGCTCAATGCTGGCACCAAATAACAATTATTTAGGTCTAATACTAATCCCGAAGGTAGATGTAGAGGTAGCGTGCCAACCGCGATCACATCGACTTTGGAACCATTTCCCACGCGCATCGCCACCTTGTCCTTAGCCAATCTTCGCTTAATCCGTAGTCCCTGTTTCGAGTTGCAAATGTTAGCAACAGAACCAGTTTCAAATACCCAGGTGCTACTGCGAGCATTAGTAAGGTACACATCAATAACATGTATATCCATATACCTTTGTTCACCTTGCCATCCTTCTTATCCGCCAAATACTTGGGGCAGTTCCGCTTCCAGTGACCAGTCTGCTTGCAGTAGAAGCACTCAGTTTCATGCTTAGGTCCAGGTTTGGGTTTCTTCTCTTGAGTAGCAACTTGCTTGCTGTTCTTTTTGAAGTTCCCCTTCTTCTTCCCTTTGCCCTTTTTCTTGAAACTAGTGGTCTTGTTGACCATCAACACTTGATGCTCCTTCTTGATTTCTACCTCCGCAGCTTTCAGCATTGCGAAGAGCTCGGGAATAGTCTTATTCATCCCTTGCATATTATAGTTCATCACGAAGCTCTTGTAGCTAGGTGTCAGTGATTGGAGAATTCTGTCAATGACGCAATCATCTGGAAGATTAACTCCCAATTGAATCAAGTGATTATTATACCCAGACATTTTGAGTATATGCTCACTGACAGAACTGTTCTCCTCCATCTTGCAGCTATAGAACTTATTGGAGACTTCATATCTCTCAGTCCGGGCATTTGCTTGAAATATTAACTTCAACTCCTAGAACATCTCATATGCTCCATGACGTTCAAAACGTCATTGAAGTCCCGATTCTAAGCCGTAAAGCATGGCACACTGAACTATCGAGTAGTCACAGCTTTGCTCTGCCAGACGTTCATAACATCTGGTGTTGCTCCAGCAGCAGGCCTGGCACCCAGCGGTGCTTCTAGGACGTAATTCTTCTGTGCAGCAATGAGGATAATCCTCAAGTTACGGACCCAGTCCGTGTAATTGCTACCATCATCTTTCAACTTTGCTTTCTCAAGGAACGCATTAAAATTCAATGGAACAACAGTATGGGCCATCTATCTACAATCAAACATAAACAAGCAAGATACTATCAGGTACTAAGTTCATGATAAATGTAGGTTCAATTAATCATATTACTAAAGAACTCCCACTTAGACATCCCTCTAATCCTCTAAGTGATTACGTGATCCAAATCAACTAAACCATGTCCGATCATCACGTGAGATGGAGTAGTTTCATTGGTGAACATCACTATGTTGATCATATCTACTATGTGATTCACGCTCGACCTTTCGATCTCCGTGTTTCGAGGCCATATCTGTGTATGCTTGGCTCGTCAAGTATAACCTGAGTATTCCGCGTGTGCAACTGTTTTGCACCCGTTGTATTTGAACATAGAGCCTATCACACCCGATCATCATGTGGTGTCTCAGCA
Organism: Triticum monococcum; assembly: GCA_034509565.1. Taxonomy (NCBI): domain Eukaryota; kingdom Viridiplantae; phylum Streptophyta; class Magnoliopsida; order Poales; family Poaceae; genus Triticum; species Triticum monococcum. Next base: position 143,700,871 of record CM067846.1, on the reverse strand, counting down.
CGAAGAACTTTCACAACAGTGCATACTCAGGGAGAACACTTCTTGATAATTAGTGAGAGATCATCTTAAAATGCTGCCATCAAACAAAGCAAGATAAGATGAATAAAAGATAAACATCACATGCAATCAATATAAGTGATATGATATGGCCATCATCATCTTGTGCTTGTGATCTCCATCTTCGAAGCACCGTCATGATCATCATCGTCACCGGCGCGACACCTTGATCACCATCGTAGGATCGTTGTCGTCTCGTCAATCTTATGCTTCCACAACTATTGCTACCGCTCAGTGATACAGTAAAGCATTACAGCGCAATTGCATTGCATACAATAAAGCGACAACCATATGGCTCCTACCAGTTGCCGACAACTTGGTTACAAAACATGATCATCTCATACAATAAAATTTAGCATCATGTCTTGACCATATCACATCACAACATGCCCTGCAAAAACAAGTTAGACGTCCTCTACTTTGTTGTTGCAAGTTTTACGTGGCTACTACGGGCTTAAGCAAGAACCAATCTTACCTACGCATCAAAACCACAATGATAGTTTGTCAAGTTGGTGATGTATTAACCTTCGCAAGGATCGGGCGTAGCCATACTCGGTTCAACTAAAGTTGGAGAAACTGACACCCGCTAGCCACCTTTGTGCAAAGCACATCGGGAGAACCGGTCTCGCGTAAGCGTACGCGTAATGTCGGTCCGGGCCGCTTCGTCCAACAATACCGCCGAACCAAAGTATGACATGCTGGTAAGCAGTATGACTTATATCGCCCACAACTCACTTGTGTTCTACTTGTGCGTATAACATCAACACATAAAACCTAGGCTCGGATGCCACTGTTGGGGAACATAGTAACTTCAAAAAAAATTCCTACGCACACACAAGATCATGGTGATGCATCGCAATGAGAGGGGAGAGTATGATCTATGTACCCTTGTAGACCAACAGCGGAAGCGTTATGACAACGCGGTTGATGTAGTCGTACGTCTTCATGGCCCGATCGATCAAGCACCGAAACTACGGCACCTCCGAGTTCTAGCACACGTTCAGCTCGATGATGATCCCCGGACTCCGATCCAGCAAACTGTCGGGGAAGAGTTCCGTCAGCACGACGGCGTGGTGACGATCTTGATGTTCAACTGTCGCGGGGCTTCGCCTAAGCACCACTACAATATTATCGAGGAATATGGTGGAAGGGGGCACCGCACACGGCTAAGAAAACGATCACGAGGATCAACTTGTGTGTCTAGGGGTGCCCCCTGCCCCCGTATATAAAGGACAAAGGGGAGGAGGCCAGTCGGCCCTATTGGCGTGCCAAGGAGGAGTCCTCCTCCTAGTAGGAGTAGGACTCCTACTAGGAGGGGGAAAGGAAGGGGGGAGGGAGAAGGAATGTGGGGCGCCGCCCCCCTTCTCCTAGTCCAATTCGGACCAAGGGGGAGGAGGCGCGTGGCCCACCCTGGCTGCTCCTCTCTCTCTCCACTAAGGCCCAAATGGCCCATTACTTCTCCCGGGGGGTTCCGGTAACCCTCTGGCACTCCGGTTTTCTCCGAAATCACCCAGAACGCTTCCGGTGTCCGAATATAGCCGTCCAATATATCAATCTTTATGTCTCGACCATTTCGAGACTCCTCATTATGTCCGTGATCACATCCGGGACTCTGAACTAACTTCGGTACATCAAAACTCATAATATAACTGTCATCGAAACCTTAAGTATGCGGACCCTACGGGTTCGAGAAGAATGTAGACATGACCGAGACATGTATCTGGTCAATAACCAATAGCGGAACCTGGATGCTCATATTGGCTCCCACATATTCTACGAAGATCTTTATCAGTCAGACCGCATAACAACATACGTTGTTCCCTTTGTCATCGGTATGTTACTTGCCCGAGATTCGATCGTCGGTATCTCAATACCTAGTTCAATCTCATTACCAGCAAGTCTCTTTACTCATTTCGTAATACATCATCTCACAACTAACTCATTAGTTGCAATGCTTGCAAGGCTCATGTGATGTGCATTACCGAGAGGGCCCAGAGATACCTCTCGGACAATCGGAGTGACAAATCCTAATCTCGAAATACGCCAACCCAACATTTACCTTTGGAGACACCTGTAGAGCTCCTTTATAATCACCCAGTTACGTTGTGACGTTTGGTAGCACACAAAGTGTTCCTCCGGCAAACGGGAGTTGCATAATCTTATAGTCATAGGAACATGTATAAGTCATGAAGAAAGCAATAGCAACATACTAAACGATCGAGTGCTAAGCTAATGGAATGGGTCATGTCAATCACATCATTCTCCTAATATTGTGATCCCATTAATCAAATGACAACACATGTCTATGGTTAGGAAACATAACCATCTTTGATTAACGAGCTAGTCAAGTAGAGGCATACTAGTGACGTTTAGTTTGTCTATGTATTCACACAAGTATTATGTTTCCGGATAATACAATTCTGGCATGAATAATAAACATTTATCATGATATAAGGAAATAAAATAATAACATTATTATTGCCTCTAGGGCATATTTCCTTCACATAGATGGATCGCTGGAGCTTGCATATTTTGTTAGCACCTTTAGGATTGTCAAACCTTCTGGTTGCATCATATACAACTCTTCTTTAATAAATCCATTAAGGAATGCAGTTTTGTTTATCCATTTGCCAGATTTCATAAAATGTGGCAATTGCTAACATGATTCGGACAGACCCAATCATAGATACGAGTGAGAAACTCTCATCGTAGTCAACACCTTGAAATTTCCGAAAACCTTTTGCGACAATTCTAGCTTTGTAGATAATAACACTACTATCAAAGTCCGTCTTCCTCTTGAAGATCCATTTAATCTCAATGGCTCGCCGATCTTTGGGAAAGTCAATCAAAGTCCATACTTTATTCTCATACATGGATCTCATCTCAGATTTCATGGCCTCAAGCCATTTCGTGAAATCTGGGCTCATCATCGCTTCCTCATAGTTCATAGGCTCATCATGGTCAAGTAACATGACATCCAGAACAGGATTACCGTACCACTCTAGTGCGGATCTCACTCTGGTTTACCTACGAGGTTCGGTAGTAACTTGATCTGAAGTTACATGATCATCATCATTAGCTTCCTCACTAATTGGTGTAGTGGTCATAGGAACAGATTTCTGTGATGAACTACTTTCCAATAAGGGAGCAGGTACAGTTACCTCATCAAGTTCTACTTTCCTCCCACTCACTTCTTTCGAGAGAAACTCCTTCTCTAGAAAGGATCCATTCTAAGCAACGAATATCTTGCCTTCGGATCTGTGATAGAAGGTGTACCCAACATTTTCTTTTGGGTATCCTATGAAGACGCACTTCTCCGATTTGGGTTTGAGCTTATCAGGTTGAAACTTTTTCACATAAGCATTGCAACCTCAAACATTAAGAAACGACAGCTTAGGTTTCTTGCCAAACCATAGTTCATACGGTGTCGTCTCAACGGATTTAGATGGTGCCCTATTTAACGTGAATGTAGCTGTCTCTAATGCATAACCCCAAAACGATAGTGGTAGATCGGTAAGACACATCATAGATCGCACCATATCTAATAAAGTACGGTTATGACGCTCGGACACACCATTACACTGTGGTGTTCTAGGTGGCATGAGTAGTGAAACTATTTCACATTGTTTTTAACTGAAGGCCAAACTCGTAACTCAAATATTTTACTTCAGTGATCATATCATAGAAACTTTTATTTTTGTTACGATGATTCTCCACTTCACTCTGAAATTCTTTGAACTTTTCAAATGTTTCAGACTTGTGTTTCATCAAGTAGATATACTCATATCTACTCAAATCATCTGTGAAGATCAGAAAATAAAGATACCTGCCGCGAGACTCAATATTCATTGGACCACATACATCAGTATGTATGATTTCCAACAAATCTGTTGTTCGCTCCATTGTTCCGGAGAACGAAGTCTTAGTCATCTTGCCCATGAGGCATGGTTCACAAGCATCAACTGATTCATAATCAAGTGATTCGAAAAACCCATCAGCATGGATTTTCTTCATGCGCTTTACACCAATATGACCTAAACGGCAGTGCCACAAATAAGTTGCACTATCATTATTAACTTTGCATCTTTTGGTTTCAATATTATGAATATGTGTATCACTACGATCGAGATCCAACGAACCATTTTCATTGGGTGTGTGACCATATAAGGTTTTATTCATGTAAACAGAACAACAATTTATTCTCTTACTTAAATGAATAACTGTATTGCAATAAACATGATCAAATCATATTCATGCTCAACGCAAACACCAAATAACACTTCTTTAGGTTCAACACTAATCCCAAAAGTATAGGGAGTGTGCGATGATGATCATATCAATCTTGGAACCACTTCCAACACACATCGTCAATTCACCCTTAACTAGTCTATGTTCATTATGCAACTCCTGTTTCGAGTTACTACTCTTAGCAACTGAACCAGTACCAAATACTGAGGGGTTGCTACGAACACTAGTAAAATACACATCAATAATCTGTATATCAAATATACCTTTGTTCACTTTGCCATCCTACTTATCCGCCAAATACTTGGGGCAGTTCTGCTTCCAGTGACCAGTCCCTTTGCAGTAGAAGCACTTAGTCTCAGGCTTAGGACCAGACTCGGGCTTATTCACTTGAGCAGCAACTTGCTTGTCGTTCTTCTTGAAGTTCCCCTTCTTCCCTTTGCCCTTTTCTTGAAACTAGTGGTCTTCTCTACCATCAACACTTCATATTTTTCTTGATTTCTACCTTCGTCGATTTCAGCATTACGAAGAGCTTGGGGATCGTTTCCGTTATCCCTTGCATATCATAGTTCATCACAAAGTTCTACTAACTTGATGATGGTGACTAGAGAATTCTGTCAATCACTATTTTATCTGGAATATTAACTCCCACTTGATTCAAGCGATTGTAGTACCCAGACAATCTAAGCACATGCTCACTGCTTGAGATATTCTCCTCCATCTTTTAGCTATAGAACTTGTTGGAGACTTCATATCTCTCAACTCCTGGAACATCTCATATGGTCCATGACATTCAAAACGTCTTTGAAGTCCCGATTCTAAGCTATTAAGCATGGTGCACTAAACTATCAAGTAGTCATCATATTGAGCTAGCCAAACATTCATGACGTCTGCATCTGCTCCTGCAATAGGTCTGTCACCTAGCGGTGCATCAAGGACATAATTCTTTTGTGCAGCAATGAGGATAAACCTCAGATCATGGATCCAATCCGCATCATTGCTACTAACATCTTTCAACTTAGTTTTCTCTAGGAACATATCAAAAATAAAACAGGGGAGCTAAATGCGAGCTATTGATCTACAACATAGATATGCTAATACTAACAGGACTAAGTTCATGATAAATTGAAGTTCAGTTAATCATATTACTTAAGAACTCCCACTTAGATAGACATCCCTCTAATCCTCTAAGTGATCATGTGATCCAAATCAACTAAATCATAACCGATCATCACGTGAAATGGAGTAGCTTTCAATGGTGAACATCACTTATGTTGATCATATCTACTATATGATTCACGCTCGACCTTTCGGTCTCAGTGTTCCGAGGCCATATCTGCATATGATAGGCTCGTCAAGTTTAACCTGAGTATTCTGCGTGTGCAAAACTGGCTTGCACCCATTGTAGATGGACGTAGAGCTTATCACACCCGATCATCACGTGGTGTCTGGGCACGACGAACTTTGGCAACGGTGCATACTCAGGGAGAACACTTTTATCTTGAAATTTAGTGAGAGATCATCTTATAATGCTACCGTCAATCAAAGCAGGATAAGATGCATAAAAGATAAACATCACATGCAATCAAAAAATGTGACATGATATGGCCATCATCATCTTGTGCCTTTGATCTCCATCTCCGAAACATCGTCATGATTTCCATTGTCACCGGCATGACACCATGATCTCCATCATCTTGATCTATATCAATGTGTCATCACATGGTCGTCTCACCAACTATTGCTCTTGCAACTATTGCTATCGCATAGCGATAAAGTAAAGCAATTATTTGGCGCTTGCATCTTATGCAATAAAGAGACAACCATAAGGCTTCTGCCAGTTGCCGATAACTTCAACAAAACATGATCATCTCATACAATAAAATTTAGCATCATGTCTTGACCATATCACATCACAACATGCCCTAAAAAAACAAGTTAGACATCCTCTACTTTGTTTGTTGCAAGTCTTACGTGGCTGCTACAGGCTTAAGCAAGAACCAATCTTACCTACGCATCAAAACGACAACGATAGTTTGTCAAGTTGGTGATGTTTTAACCTTAATAAGGACCGGGCGTAGCCACACTTAGTTCAACTAAAGTTGGAGAAACTGACACCCGCCAGCCACCTGTCTGCAAAGCACGTCGGTAGAACCAGTCTCACGTAAGCGTACGCGTAATGTCGGTCCGGGCCGCTTCATCCAACAATACCGCCGAACCAAAGTGTGACATGCTGGTAAGCAGTATGACTTATATCGCCCACAACTCACTTGTGTTCTACTCGTGCATATTACATCAATGCATAAAACCTAGGCTCGGATGCCACTGTTGGGGAACATAGTAATTTCAAAAAAAATCCTACGCACATGCAAGATCATGGTGATGCATAGCAACGAGAGGGGAGAGTGTTGTCCACGTACCCTCGTAGACCGAAAGCGGAAGCGTTATAACAACGCGGTTGATGTAGTCATACTTCTTCACGGCCCGACTAATCAAGCACCGAAGCTACGACACCTCCGAGTTCTAGCACATGTTCAGCTCGATGATGATCCCCGGACTCCAATCCAGCAGAATGTCATGGAAGAGTTCCGTCAGCATGACGGCTTGGTGACGATCTTGATGTTCTACCGTCGTAGGGCTTCGCCTAAGCACTGCTACAATATTATCAAGGATTATGGTGGAGGGGGGCACCGCACACGGCTAAGAGATCAATGATCAATTGTTGTCTCTATGGGGTGCCCCCTGCCCCCATATATAAAGGAGCAAGGAAGGGAGGCGGCCGGCTGTAACACCCCGGATATGAATTACCCAATATGTAATCCAACTCTTGCCGTTTCCGGCGTTAAGTTATATTTATTTCTCGGGTTCGGGTCTTTGTCTCCGTGTGTTGTTATCGTTGTCATGCATCTCATATCATGTCATCATGTGCATTGCATTTGCATACGTGTTCATCTCATGCATCCGAGCATTTTCCCCGTTGTCTGTTTTACATTCCGGCGCTTCGTTCTCCTCCGGTGGTCATTTCTAGCTTTCTTTCGTGTGTGGGGATTAAACATTTCCGGATTGGACCGAGACTTGTCATGCGGCCTTGGTTTACTACCGGTAGACTGCCTGCCTAGTTTTGTACCATTTGGACTTCGTTTGATGCTCCAACGGTTAACCGAGGGACCGAAAAGGCCTCGCGTGTGTTGCAGCCCAACACCCCTCCAATTTGACCCAAAACCCACCAAACTCTGCTCTATCGTCTAGATCGTTCGATCACGATCGCGTGGCCGAAAACCGCACCTCATTTGGAGCTTCCTAGCTCCCTCTACCTATAAAATAGCATCTCCCTCAAAAATCCCGGATCCAAAACAACCCTAACCTAGCTCCTCTTCCACCGTGCCGCGCTGGACACGTCCGTGTCGGTCGGACAAGTCGCCGCCGCCGCCCGCGACGAACCAGGGCACGCCACGTGTCCCGGGCGGGTCCCCAGTTCGCCGCGCCACCCGAGGCCCGCCGAGGCCCGCGGGGAGCCCCCCCTGCCTCGTTCCTCCGCCGCCCGAACGCCCGCGTCCCGCCGCCTCTCTTCCCCGAGGCCGGCCACCCGGAGCCACCGCGTCGCCATCTCTGGCCGCCCGAGCCGCCGGAGCTCCTCGCCGATCCACAGCCGCCTCCACGCCGCCGTCCCGCGCCGGCAAGCGCGCCGTCCCACGCCTTCCTCCTCCACGCCGGCGCCGCCCGGCCTCTCCTCCCCTCTGAGACCTCCATCTCCGGCCACCACCGCCATCTCCGGCCGACGAACCTCGATTTTCGAGCTGCTACAGTAACTGCTACAGTGCCGGATCCCGATCTGGATCTAGATCTCGGTTGACTTTTCCCTCCGAACCCTAATTTTTCATGCCTACTTTGACCTGCTATATCTCCGCATTCGTAGCTCCGATTTGGGCATATAGTATATCAAAATGTTCGTCTCAGAGAGTACATCATTTCATTCCATTGCATAATTTTCATTAGAGTTCATCTTCATGCCCAAAATGCTGTTAGAAGAGGGCTTCGTGAGTTAATTGTCGGATCTGCTAGTTCATCTTAGACTTTTGTCATTTTTGCCATGATTATTGTGTGCATGGTATGCCTATGAGTCCTTCATATGTTTTGTTAAGGGTTTTGTTATCTTTCCAGAGGTGCAACCCATGTATTTTTGTGATGTGTGTGGTGCTTAGTGCAAGCTTGCAAAGTGAGGCACCCGGTAACTCTGTTTTCAGGGACTTCGTAATTTCACAAAGTCCTGGGATTGTTTAGTTCACGATGCCATATGTTCATGTTGTTTCCTAGTGATCCGTGCCTCTTTTGAGGATGATCAGTAAAGGAGTTTTGTTAATATTGTAGTGCTCTATCCATCCATGTATTTGTTTGCATATATGGAGCACCCTAGCTTGAGTCAATCGAGCTCTACTTTTGCTTCGTTGTGAATCTGGGCAGATCGTCAACTTGTTTGCGATTTTGCCGATGTTATTATAGTTGATCCGTGCATGCTATGCCATTGTTCTTGCCATGTCTAGCTTGCATTTTATGCCTTCTTAATGGATATATGCTTGTCTTGCCATGAATTGCTCCGTAGTGAGTGCATTGAGCTCGTAAACATGCCTTCGTGAGTTATGTTTCAGCATGTCCCAGTTTTCACTAAGTCTGAAAACTGATTATGTTTTTGCTATGTTCGTGGGCTTGTTAGTATATTTTGTGATCCCTTTTGGCTCAAGGTCACTAAGGGACTTTTGTTAAGCTTGTTGAGTAGCTCCATGCCATGTCTTTCTTTGTCATGTTCAAGTCCTGTAGCATGTTGTTTTGTTGCTCCAAAGAGGGCTTCATGATCTGAAATTCCAGACAAGTGTTAATTTCACAAAGTCTGAGATCTGTTTACCGTTTGTGTTTTTGCCATGCTTGTTTGAACCTCTTAATGGATGAATTGGCCGTAGCTCAGTGCTAGACTTTTGTTAAACATCTTGAGTGCTTCCCTTCCATGTATTTTGATGCCATGTTTGAGTGTTGTAGCATGTTCCTCTCATTGCATTTAGATGCCTACTTGCTGTAAATCGCAGACCGGTGCCATATTTGAAACGCTTGCCATTTCCAAACCGTAACTCTGATTCCGGTGATCTTTATATCGTTTTCAAGCGATTTCACCCCATCTTTCCAATGGCACACTTGTTTTTCCAAGTTGAGGCCAGGTTCATGCATTTCCTGTCATATCTTGCATATGCATCCCGCATTGCATCCCGCATAGCATACCACCATTGCATCTTATTGTTTGAGCTTGCACGTGGTTGATTGTATCCTTGTTGATTGTTTGTGTTGTTTGAGTAGAGCCAGGAGACGAGTTTGCTAACGAGGAGCCCGTTGAGTTTGCTTTCGAGGATCCAGTCAACTCTGACAACTTTGCAGGCAAGATGATCATACCCTCGAAATCACTACTATCTTTGCTATGCTAGTTTGCTCGCTCTTTTGCTATGCCAATGCTACGATGCCTACCATTTGCTTGTCAGCCTCCCAATTGCCATGTTCAGCCTCTAACCCACCATTGTCCTAGCAAACCGTTGATTGGCAATGTTACCGCTTTGCTCAGCCCCTCTTATAGCGTTGTTAGTTGCAGGTGAAGATTGGAGACCGTTCCTTGTTGGAACATTTATTTACTTGTTGGGATATCATTATTTTGCCATGTTATCTTAATGCATCTATATACTTGGTAAAGGGTGGAAGGCTCGGCCTCTCGCCTTGTGTTTTGTTCCACTCTGGCCACCCTAGTTTCCATCATATCGGTGTTATGTTCCCGGATTTTGTGTTCCTTACGCGGTTGGGTTATAGTGGGAACCCCTTGATAGTTCGCCTTGATTAAAGGTTTTCCAGCAATGCCCAACATTGGTTTTACCATTTGCCCCTAGCCTCTTTTCCCTTGGGTTTCCGGAGCCCGAGGGTCATCTTATTTTAACCCCCCCGGGCCAGTGCTCCTCTGAGTGTTGGTCCACCTGTTAGCTGCTGGTGGCCACCAGGGGCAACTCTGGGCTGGCCTACCCGTACCTAGGACAAGCTGAGTGTGCCCTGAGAAAGAGATATGTGCAGCTCCTATCGGGATTTGTCGGCACATTCGGGCGGTGTTGCTGGTCTTGTTTTAACCTATCGAAATGTCTTGTTGTACCGAGATACCGAGTCTGATCGGAATGTCTCGGGTGGAGGTCTATTCCTTCATTGACCGTGAGAGCTTGTCATGGGCTAAGTTGGGACTCCCCTGCAGGGATTGAACTTTCGAAAGCCGTGCCCGCGGTTATGGGCAGATGGGAATTTGTTAATGTCCGGTTGTAGATAACTTGAACATAAACTTAATTAAAATGAATCAACCGTGTGTGTTACCGTGATGGCCTCTTCTCGGCGGAGTCCGGGAAGTGGACACGGTGTTGATGTAATGCTTGCGCGGGTTGTCCTCTAGTTTCTCGCTCGCGCTTTGCCTCCTCTTCTCGCTCTCTTTTGCGAATAAGTTAGCCACCTCATATGCTAGTCACTTGTTGCAGCTCCACATATATTTACCTTACCCTACCTATTGAGCTTAAATAGTCTTGATCGCGAGGGTGCGAGATTGCTGAGTCCCTGTGGCTCACAGATTACTATTTACCTCAGATGCAGGGCCAGATGATACAGCTCCAGATGGCGCGCTTGAGCTCAAGTGGGAGTACGACGAGGACTCTCAGCGTTATTATGTTTCTTTTCCTGATGATCAGTAGTGGTGCCCAGTTGGGGTGATCGGGACCATGTCGCTTGTTGGGTTATCTTTTATTTTGGCGCCGTAGTCAGGCCATGAGTGTTTGGATGATGTATGTTATTTATGTACTTGATTGACGTGGCGACTGTAAGCCAACTATGTTATCCCTTTTCATTATCTATATTACATGGGATGTTTGTGATGGTTACCCGACTTGCAACATATGCCTTCAATGTGATTATGCCTCTAAGTCGTGGCTCGACACGTGGGAGATATAGTCGCATCGAGGGTGTTACACCGGCCTAGGAGGAGGGTGCGCCAAGGGGGGAGTCCTACTCCCACCGGCAGTAGGACTCCTCCTTCCCTTGTTGGAGTAGGAGAGAAGGAAAGAGGGGGAGAGGAACAAGGAAAAGTGGGTTGCACCCCTTGTCCAATTCGGACCAGAGGGAGGGCGCGTGCCTCCTTCCTTTTCGCCTCTCTCCTCTATTCCCGTATGGCCAGATAAGGCCCATATACTCCCTGGTGAATTCCCGTAACTCTCCGGTACTCTGAAAAATACCTGAATCACTCGGAACCTTTCCGATGTCCGAATATAGTCGTCCAATATATCGATCTTTACGTCTCGACCATTTCGAGACTCCTTGTCATGTCCCTGATCTCATCTGGGACTCCGAACTCCTTCGGTACATCAAAACTCATAAACTCATAATATAACTGTCATCGAAACCTTAAGCGTGCGGACCCTACGAGTTCGAGAACAATGTAGACATGACCGAGACACGTCGCCGGTCAATAACCAATAGCGGAACCTGGATGCTCATATTGGCTCCCACATATTCTATGAAGATCTTTATCGGTCAGACCGCATAACAACATACGTTGTTCCCTTTGTCATCGGTATGCTACTTGCCCGAGATTCGATCGTCGGTATCTCAATACCTAGTTCAATCTTGTTACCGGCAAGTCTCTTTACTCGTTTCGTAATACGTCATCCTACAACTAACTCATTAGTTGCAATGCTTGCAAGGCTTAAGTGATGTGCATTACCGAGAGGGCCCAGATATACCTCTCCGACAATCGGAGTGACAAATCATAATCTCGAAATACGCCAACCCAACAAGTACCTTCGGAGACACCTGTAGAGCACCTTTATAATCACCCAGTTACATTGTGACGTTTGGTAGCACACAAAGTGTTCCTCCAGTAAACGGGAGTTGCATAATCTCATAGTCATAGGAACATGTATAAGTCAGTAAGAAAGCAATAGCAGGAAACTAAACGATCAAGTGCTAAGCTAACGGAATGGGTCAAGTTAATCACATCATTCTCCTAATGATGTGATCCCGTTAATCAAATGACAACTCATGTCTATGGTTAGGAAAAATAACCATCTTTGATCAATGAGCTAGTCAAGTAGAGGCATACTAGTGACATACTGTTTGTCTATGTATTCACACATGTATTATGTTTCCGGTTAATACAATTCTAGCATGAATAATACACATTTATCATGATATAAGGAAATAAATAATAACTTTATTATTGCCTCTAGGGCATATTTCCTTCACAGGGAACCAGCTTCACCCAATCTAACCCCAACCCCAGCCGATAGTAACCCAGTTCCTGTTGACATAGCACCATCTCCACCACAGAGCTCCCACACAAGAGCAGTTAGTAAGGCAGCTCCAGTGCCCAAAGGGCCAGTACTATCACGGCGAACCCCAACTCCACCTGTTAGTACGCCTATACCTGTGGAGGAAGCACAACCAGCTAGTTGTAGTTTAGCATCTATTGCATTTGATGTTGTTAAATCATATGTGCATATCTTCCCATCTTGGAAATATTATACTGAAGATGAAGGAAAATGCCAGTTGTAGGTGTTTGTCCAGGAGTTATGTGTAAGTAATGTTATTCATGGCAATTACTTTGCTTCATCCCATACATCTGTAACACCCTTGATGCGGCTATATCTCCCACGTGTCGAAGCACGACTTAGAGGCATAACCGCGTTGAAAGCAATGTCGCAAGTGAGGTAATCTTCACACAACCCATGTAATACATAAGGGAAAGAGGTACATAGTTGGCTTACAATCGCCACTTCACACAATTACAAGAATAAAGCATTACATCATTCAGATACAAACAAGGTCCGACTATGGAACCAAACTAAAACAAGACTACCCCAAAAGCTACACAGATCCCTGATCGTCCCGACTGGGCTCCACTACTGATCAACTAGAACGAAATAACACAAAGGACAAGATCTTCATCGAGCTCCTCCTTGAGCTTGGTTGCGTCACCTGCATAGTTCATCGGCACCTGTAAACTGGTTATGGAAGTATCTGTGAGTCACAGGGACTCAGCAATCTCACACCCTCGTGATCAAAACTATTTAAGCTTATAGGAAGGGTAAAAGGTATGAGGTGGAGCTGCAGCAAGAGACTAGCATATATGGTGGCTAACATACGCAAATGAGAGCGAGAAGAGAAGGCAAAAGCACGGTCGATGAACTATAATCAAGAAGTGATCCTAGAACAACCTACGTCAAGCATAACTCCAACACCGTGTTCACTTCTCGGACTCCGCCAGAAAGAGACCATCACGGTTACACACGCGGTTGATGTATTTTAATTAAGGTAAACTTCAGGTTTTCTACAACCGGACATTAACAAATTCCCATCTGCCCATAACCGCAGGCACGGCTTTCGAAAGTTCAAAACCCTGCAGGGGTGTCCCAACTTAGCCCATCCCAAGCTGTCACGGTCAACGAAGGATATTCCTTCTAGCGGGAAGACCCGATCAGACTCGGAATCCCGGTTACAAGACGTTTCGACAATGGTAAAACAAGACCAGCAAAGCCATCCGAATGTGCCGACAAATCCCGATAGGAGCTGCACATATCTCTTTCTCAGGGCACACCGGATTGTCCAAGGTTCCGGTAGGCCAGCCCAGAGTTGCCCCTGGTGGCCACCGGCAGCTGACAGGTTGGACCAACACTCAGAGGAGCACTGGCCCGGGGGTTTAAATAAAGATGGCCCTTGAGTCTACAGAACCAAAGGGAAAGAAAAGGCTAGGTGGCAAATGGTAAAACCAATGTTGGGCCTTGCTGGAGGAGTTTTATTCAAGGCGAACTGTCAAGGGGTTCCCATTATAACCCAACCGCGTAAGGAACGCAAAATCCGGGAACATAACACCGATATGACGGAAACTAGGGCGGCAAGAGTGGAACAAAACACTAGGCATAAGGCCGAGCCTTCCACCCTTTACCAAGTATATAGGTGCATTAATTAAATAAGAGATAGTGTGATATCCCAACATAAACATGTTCCAACAAGGAACAACTCCAATCTTCACCTGCAACTAGCAACGCTATAAGAGGGGCTGAGCAAAGCAGTAACATAGCCAAACAACGGTTTGCTAGGACAAGGTGGGTTAGAGGCTTGGTTCAACAATATAGGAGGTATGATAAGCAAGTGGTAGGTATCGCAACATAGGCATAGCAAAAGAGCGAGCAACTAGCAAGCAAAGATAGAAGTGATTTCGAGGGTATGGTCATCTTGCCTGAAATCCCGCAAGGAAGAAGAACGAGTCCATGAAGAAGATAAACGGACGTAGTCGAATGAATCCTTACAACACGACGTTACCAGAACCAACCCGAAGAAGCAACACCGGAAACAAACAAACAACATAGTAAACAAACATCTCATGAACATGGCACAGTGCACAAAGAAGTATGATGCATGTCCGGTTTAATGAGGCATGGCATGGCAACATGCACAAACAATCCTACAAACTAAGTGGAGCTCATTATGCAACGAGTTGCATATTGACGAAACACCACGACAAGTTATTTAGTTTGATCTCGTTTATGTACCCAACAATATTAAATGTTGTTAAACATGGCAAGAGGGTGAAGCAAATGAAAACTACCTATCTAGGCAAGTTTAAATGAGGCCGGAAACAACGAACAACAATTCCGGTAAATCCACATACGCATATTTTAGGTTTGGTACTATTCTGCCCTAAACACAATTTTAGAGTTATTAAACATGCAAAACAAGTACACCATGATAATATATGTTTTTCTACCCCATTTACATATAAAGTTCATTAAATTTGGAGCTACGGTTAATTAATTATGAATTAAAGCATTTTAGCATGGCATAGGAGCAAAATAATGCAAACATCATTTTAAACATTTTAAACATGGGTGAAAGTTGAATAATATTAAACTAGACACAATTCTAAGCAAGTTTCATATATTAAGTTTTTACATGTGATGCTTAGTTTGTGAGTTAAAATATGCATGAAGTTTAAGGGTGTTTTCTGCAAAACTGGCAATACTCAGATAAATAACAAATTCGCTCGTGAAAAAAACAGGCACTCGGGCCGAATCTTAGCTGGCCCAACAATGGAAAAAAGGGGGCTCAGGGTGGCCTCACCATGGGCTTGGCCCATGAGTTGGAGGGGAGGCCCCTGGGCCTGATGCATGCGGTGGTTGCAGCCTGGTGCTGAAGTGGCTCGGTCAACGTGACCGGCCGCGGGATGAGCGACCTGCTCATTGCTGCTCGATGCAGCCGGTGGCGATGGAGAAGGAAACAGGGCGCGATGCAAGGGCAGAGACCAGTGGGCGTAGCGCAGGAGGTCTCCAAGATGACTGGATCTGGTGGTTGTCTCTCTGTTCCCGGCGTCGGCGGCGAACTCCGGTGACACTTCGGCGTCCTGCGGAACAGGAGGGAGAGAGAGGTGAGCACGGGAGAGAGATGCAAGAAAAGGAGAGGAGGAGGAAGAGACGGGGCAGCGGGATCCTAGTGGGGTGTTGATGAAGCTCGCCAGCGGCGGGGTCATCGAGGTGGCGAACAGGAGGAGGGCCGCAGCGGGAACTTGGCGTCCATGGCGTCGGCTAGAGGAGTCCATCCATGGCACTGCTCATGCGTATCAGAGAGAGAGAGGCGCATGAGAGAGAAGAAATCGAGAGAGGGAGGAGAAGAAGACAGAGAGGAGGAGCAGAGGTCCTGGAGGCCGGCGATGGGGATGCTCCTGCTAGTGGTAGCGAGGCGATGGAACTCATGCTCCTGGACGATGGGAGGCTGTGCTTGGAGGAGAAGCGCTCGATCCATCGAGATGCTCGGGCGGCTACATGGAAAATCAGGGATCTGGTCGGAGGCTGCGGTTGGTGGGGATGGATCCCGAGGGGAAGAATGAGAGCGGTGGCGGGGTGGATGGGACTGGGTTAGGCTAGGGTTAGACTGATTTGGTTAGGGGGTGGTCTAATATATGGCAAGTGGAATTTTGGTAGGGGCATTTGGACCCTCTGATCTTAATCGAACGGCACCGGAAAAATAGGCTACGGAGACCAAAAGGAAAAACGTAGATGTTTTGTAGATGTTTGGGGATGATCCTGATCCAACGGTGGCGACTGCCCGAGTCCGATTCGGGACAATTTTTGGACGCGCGCGAGGGGTCGAAGCACTGTGCAGATAGGGGTTAGGCGAACGAGGTTAAGTGTGGACTGTGGAGAGCGGATTGGTCCGAGAGAAGAGGGGAGAGAAACAGCCCGGCACGGTTTTCGGAGACCGAAAACGTCCAACGAAAAGACCGGCTATACTACCGCTATAGTTTAACGGTTGGGCTATCAAACGGACACTGAACGCGATGAAACTTGACAGGCGGTCTATCTACACTATAATAAGACCACATGCCAACTTTCAACCCAATTCGAGAACATTTTCCAGCCACTTATAAAATAATATTTCGGACGTGCCGCGGGCGCGTGCAAGTGTGGTCGGGCTCAGAACGGACAACGGAAAGAACTCGGAGAACTCGGACGAATGCAAGTTTTAAAACATGATGATGCAATGCACATGATGACATGATAAGATGCAACACGCAAGCAAATGACATGCCAACAACAGCGAATAACAGGAAGACACCTGGCACATCGGTCTCGGGGCGTTACAACACTCCACCACTACAAGAGGATCTCGTCCCGAGATCTAGGATGGCACTGGAGGGGAAAACGGAAGAGAAAGAGAAGAGGTAAAACTAAGTTGCTTCTTTGACAAACGAGTGAAACCAAAGAACCTTGAAAAGGTTAAGTCATTTTGAGAAAAGAATACAATGGAGATGACAAAGCTGAAAACACTCCGTTAGAAAAGAGGAACAAGGAAGAACAACTTCGGGCCGCACTCCGATTGAAAAGAAAAGGAATTGAATAAGAACTTGATA
Source organism: Triticum monococcum (assembly GCA_034509565.1). Taxonomy (NCBI): domain Eukaryota; kingdom Viridiplantae; phylum Streptophyta; class Magnoliopsida; order Poales; family Poaceae; genus Triticum; species Triticum monococcum. The sequence goes on along the minus strand of CM067846.1, from coordinate 143,683,611 downwards.
AGATGAGAAGATACTTGATGAAATCACAACACACTGCCTCCGGAACTATTGAATGAATGGAACAAGGGGTAAGAACGATCTCAGACAGTACTCCGGTTGAAAAAAGGTGCAAGGCTTGATAAGGCGAGAAGAACTTGAGCAAAAAGGTCACCACACTCCGGTTAAGTAGGATAAGCATGAAAAGATCATGATCTTCATAATTCGAGATGATGACTGAAAAGCGTAACAACACAATGCCTCTGGAACAAAATAATAGAAGATGGATCATCGGAACAAAAGAACGGAGAAGAAAACAACATATTCTACCTCGAATGAGCTTGAAAAGCATCTTTAGGAGAAGGGTTGAGCGGAATTGTTGGAAAACCAACAACGAAAAGAATAAGCTTGTAGTGGGCTTATGGAAAACATCCCAAAACTATGGGGTGAAATTCTGCCACTACCAAAAACAACGGATTTGAATTGATACTAACAAGAAGACGAGAAACTCATATCTCCGGGAGGATAAATGAAGAACTTGGATCATATATTATCACCATTAATAGCAACAATCCTTAGGGAAAGCTTTAGGTGAAAATATAACCCAAGATAACTCCAACGAATAGATTGGTGGATTTAAAATATCTCATACTTAACAATATGTGAATCACGAAACATGAACTCAAATTATCAAGAATGACATAATACCACCTCCAATGATATGGAAGAAAGAATTGCACTCCGGATAGCAAGATGAAGAATGCTTGAGCTCCTTAGAAAAGAATCTCGATGAAAACTTCGAGCGGGAATTAAATCCTTTATGAACCATCATGTAGAACCTTCATGAAGAACTCTGTAAAACAAAAGGATGATCAAACGGAAGGAAAAAGAAGTTGAAAACACAAGGTGAATCCTTGTAAAGATTTTAGATAGATCTCCGTGATTACATAATTGCGAGAGCTTGGAACTTTGGGAAAGAAAGATGAGCACTTGAAACCAAGAATATGTATGATGAACCACTCCGGAAAACAGGAATTGAATAAACTCGATGAAACAAGAATAAGAATTACATTATGTGTATCCTTCACCAATTAAAATTGATGACAAGCAATGGAATTGGCATACTACTTATTCTTGTAGAAAGGATTAAGCGAGATATAGCGCAAACTTCGGAAGGTCTTCAACGAATCCACCGGTAGGATTGAAAACAACGAATAAATTGATATGATAACGAATGACGAGAACTCTTGAACGAACCACCGTAAGAATTAAAATGACCGAAGGGAAGATAAAGAAACACCAGGAAGAATTATAAAAAGAACGAAGATACTTGAGAGAATTTAGATACAACTGAAACAAAGAGATCACGCGCTGATTAGAGAATATTGAATGATGCACCGGTAAGATTTGGAGAATGATAAGTGAAAATCTGAGAATGAATAAACCTGAATTGATGGACTCCGGATAATCAAGTTGAGAAGACTCTTGAATTGCTCTGGATGGGTGAAAAGAATTCTGACAATCAAAAACAATTATGAGAGGATGGCAACAAGCTAGCTAGCACCATGAATCTTGAAGAGAATGGAGCAAGATTAAAGAGAAACTCTTCTTCGGTCTTCAATATCTGAGAATGACGATGAGAAACACCACCAAATTGTTGAGGTACTCCGGGATGAAAAATGGAAAGGTTGAACCAACGATTAAAGAATTTGAAAGATCAACAAGAAAGGCATTTGACTGATGATAACTCATTCTTACGTCAAACTTTGAAATGAATTTGAAAAGCTCCGGGAAAATAAGAAGAGTCAGGTAAGATCCTGGGAAAAGACCTGTGGGTTAGGGCCCACTCAAAAGAAACACCGTTTAAGAGATTGCTTGAAAAGAGAGATTCAACTGGTTGAATTAAATGGCTTGACTGAGATAACATCCTCGAAAGAGCTTGAACGAAAGCAAAGTGGAAACACAAATCTTCGAGATATCTTCAGCACTCCGGAACAATTCAATAGCGAGAAGTGAAAGATTAAGAGAGTCTTCGGTAAGGACTTCCAACATGGAAAGCACGTGGAACAATGAAAAAGATATGATTAACACCAAAAGCTTGCATTAAATCCACCGGAGAAGAAAAGAAACAAAGAATGATAACTTGAAGCTCCGTTAGTATCTTCCTGAGAATCATCGGATAAGAACATTGATGGAAAAGAATGGAGAGCCTTCATATGAATAAAAGGATACTTGATTAAGAATTCCGAGTCCTCGAAGAAAAAGGGGTGGGTGGGCGGGAAAAACAAAGGCAGCTTGGGAAGAATGAAACAAACAACGTCGAGAAGAAATGATAATTGATCTTGCTAATGAGGAGAAAGATGGGATCATCTCGAAGAGAAGCGCACCGGTTGGAAAAAGGATTGACATGACAATCTCGATTATCAAGAAGGATTAGTATTCACGTAGGAGTATGAGAACACCACTTAGACAAGGGATGGAATCAACATTTGACTTCGAAGCAACTCGAATACCACAACTCAAAACAAACAAAGGATTGGCTTGCAAAATAAGCCGGAACAAACATATGATAGAGATTTCGTCCAAAGTTTTCGTGGTGGGGCCTACACGGGCTCGATCGTACAGCACCATCATGTACAAGGTAGTGCACATGACATACGAAGCTTCCCCGAGTCGGCATAGCCAAGGACTCTTTAAGACACAACGAGACCACTATAAAACCAACCGTGAATAGGTGGACCACTAGACGTTGAACCCCAATTTCATATCATACATCTGACGGAAAGATATCCTAGGAGCTACTTGAATTCCCACTTATAAACTCCTGAAATTTTCCGGCTATGCAATCAGGTGTTGGGGATACAGGGGAAGCATAATATCTCACCCAAAACTAACAAATCCTACATCCAGCTGTATCCATCCTTCAACACATAACCAAGAAACCTTCGGAAATCGTTTACCTCAACCTTCGAAAAGCATCCGTCATACGAGTTATGGCAATACTCCTGAACTCCCGCCCCAGTACTGGGTGGCGTCGAGGTAATCTCACCAACAACTGTATAAAAGAGATTTTCGATGTCGGCGAAACTAAACTCAGGTATTCCAGAAATGCAACGATAAAATTGGGACGACAACACCTCGGAGCTCAACCCCCCGGGACACTGCCACAACCCCTAAATGTCAGGAGGCACCAAGAACAATGTTCTCGTCACAAAACCATCGGAACGATTCCAAGATACCCGCATGATCCAAAAAATTAGTGAAATTTGAGAAGAGAAGAGTCAAAACTCTACGTCAGGATGCCTCACCAGAGCGGCGAAGGGACTGAGGAGTATAAAGAATCCTACTATCCGATATATATAATCCTAAATGACTCAAAACATTTTTCTAGACTCGACAACACCAGCGATTCGATCAAGCAGGGGGGCTCCTAAGGTCGGGGAAGGCTCTCATACCAACTTGTAACGCCCTCGATACGGCTATATCTCCCACGTGTCGAAGCACGACTTAGAGGCATAACCGCATTGAAAGCAATGTCGCAAGTGAGGTAATCTTCACACGACCCATGTAATACATAAGGGAAAGAGGTACATAGTTGGCTTACAATCGCCACTTCACACAATTACAAGAATAAAGCATTACATCATCCAAATACAAACAAGATCCGAGTACGGAACCAAACTAAAAGAAGACTACCCCAAAAGCTACACAGATCCCCGATCGTCCTGACTGGGCTCCACTACCGATCAACTAGAATGAAATAACACAAAGGACAAGATCTTCATCGAGCTCCTCCTTGAGCTTGGTTGCGTCACCTGCATAGTTCATCGGCACCTACAAACTGGTTTTGGAAGTATCTGTGAGTCACGGGGACTCAGCAATCTCACACCCTCGCGATCAAGACTATTTAAGCTTATAGGAAGGGTAAAAGGTATGAGGTGGAGCTGCAGCAAGCGACTAGCATACATGGTGGCTAACATACGCAAATGAGAGCGAGAAGAGAAGGCAAAAGCACGGTTGACGAACTATGATCAAGAAGTGATCCTAGAACAACCTACGTCAAGCATAACTCCAACACCGTGTTCACTTCCCGGACTCCGCCGGAAAGAGACCATCACGGTTACACACGCGGTTGATGTATTTTAATTAAGGTCAACTTCAGGTTTTCTACAACCAGCATTAACAAATTCCCATCTGCCCATAACTGTGGGCACGGCTTTCAAAATTTCAAAAGCCTGCAGGGGTGTCCCAACTTAGCCCATCACAAGCTCTCACGGTCAACGAAGGATATTCCTTCTAGCGGGAAGACCCGATCAGACTCGGAATCTCGGTTACAAGACGTTTTGACAATGGTAAAACAAGACCAGCAAAGCCATCCGAATGTGTCGACAAATCCCGATAGGAGCTACACATATCTCTTTCTCAGGGCACACCGGATTGTCCAAGGTTCCGGTAGGCCAGCCCAGAGTTGCCCCTGGTGGCCACCGGCAGCTGACAGGTGTTGGGGAACGTAGCAGAATTTTAAAATTTTCTACGCATCACCAAGATCAATCTATGGAGTCATCTAGCAACGAGGGAGAGAGGAGTGCATCTACATACCCTTGTAGATCACGAGCGGAAGCGTTCAAGAGAACGGGGTTGATGGAGTCATACTCGACGTGATCCGAATCGCCGAAGATCCTAGCACCGAACGGATGGCACCTCCGCATTCAACACACGTACGGAGCGAGGACGTCTCCCGCGCCTTGATCCAGCAAGGAGGAGGGAGAGGTTGAGGAAGAGGGCTCCAATAGCAGCATGACGGCGTGGTGGTGGTGAAGCTGCAGTACTCCGGCAGGGCTTCGCCAAGCTCTTATGGAGGAGGAGAGGTGTTGGGGAGGGGAGGGGCTGCGCCTTGGATGTTCTATGCAGCCCTCCCCTCACCCCTCTATTTATAGGGGAAGGGGAAGGGGGCCGGTCCCCTCTAGATGAGATCTAGAGGGGGGCGGCGGCCAAGGGGAGGGGGGCTTGCCCCCCAAGCAAGGGGGCGCCCCCCTTAGGGTTTCCCCCCAACCCTAGGTGCATGGGCCCTAGGGGGTGTGGCGCCCCAGCCCACTTGGGCTGGTTCCCTTCTCCATACAGCCCATAAGGCCCTCCGAAAGAGGTGGCCCCTCCCGGTGGACCCCCGGAACCACTCCGGTGGCCCCGGTACAATACCGATATGCCCCCGAACATTTCCGGCGACCGTATGACAACTTCCCATATATAAATCTTTACCTCCGGACCATTCTGGAACTCCTCGTGACGTCCGGGATCTCATCCGGGACTCCGAACAACATTCAGTAACCACATACAAGTCTTCCTAACAACCCTAGCGTCACTAAACCTTAAGTGTGTAGACCCTACGGGTTCGGGAGACATGCAGACATGACCGAGACGACTCTCCGGTCAATAACCAACAGCGGGATCTGGATACCCATATTGGCTCCCACATGCTCCACGATGATCTCATCGGATGAACCACGATATCGAGGATTCAATCAATCCGTATACAATTCCCTTTGTCAATCGGTACATTACTTGCCCGAGACTCGATCGTCGGTATCCCAATACCTTGTTCAGTCTCGTTACCGGCAAGTCACTTTACTCGTGTTGTAATGCATGATCCCGTGATCAACCACTTGATCACATTGAGCTCATTATGATGATGCATTACCGAGTGGGCCTAGAGATACCTCTCCGTCATACGGAGTGACAAATCCCAGTCTCGATTCGTGCCAACCCAACATAAACTTTCGGAGATACCTGTAATGTACCTTTATAGTCACCCAGTTACGTTGTGACGTTTGGCACACCCAAGGCACTCGTACGGTATCCGGGAGTTGCACAATCTCATGGTCTAAGGATATGATACTTGACATTCGAAAAAGCTATAGCAAACGAACTACACGATCTTTGAGCTACGCTTAGGATTGGGTCTTGTCCATCACATCATTCTCCTAATGATGTGATCCCGTTATCAATAACATCCAATGTCCATGTCAGGAAACCATGACTATCTTTTGATCAACGAGCTAGTCAACTAGAGGCTCACTAGGGACGTGTTGTGGTCTATGTATTCACACATGTATTATGATTTCCGGATAACACAATTATAGCATGAACAATAGACAATTATCATGAACAAAGAAATAAAATAATAACCATTTTATTATTGCCTCTAGGTTGGACCAACACTCAGAGGAGCACTGGCCCGGGGGTTTAAATAAAGATGACCCTTGAGTCTGCAGAACCCAAGGGAAAGAAAGGGCTAGGTGGCGAATGGGAAAACCAATGTTGGGCCTTGCTGGAGGAGTTTTATTCAAGGCGAACTGTCAAGGGGTTCCCATTATAACCCAACCGCGTAAGGAACGCAAAATCCGGGACCATAACACCGATATGACAGAAACTAGGGCGGCAAGAGTGGAACAAAACACTAGGCATAAGGCCGAGCCTTCCACCCTTTACCAAGTATATAGGTGCATTAATTAAATAAGAGATATTGTGATATCCCAACGTAAACATGTTCCAACAAGGAACAACTCCAATCTTCACTTGCAACTAGCAACGCTATAAGAGGGGCTGAGCAAAGCAGTAACATAGCCAAACAACGGTTTGCTAGGACAAGGTGGGTTAGAGGCTTGGTTCAACAATATAGGAGGTATGATAAGCAAGTGGTAGGTATCGCAGCATAGGCATAGCAAAAGAGCGAGCAACTAGAAAGCAAAGATAGAAGTGATTTCGAGGGTATGGTCATCTTGCCTGAAATCCCGCAAGGAAGAAGAACGAGTCCATGAAGAAGATAAACGGACGTAGTCAAATGAATCCTCACAACACGACGTTACCAGAACCAACCCGAAGAAGCAACACCGGAAACAAACAAACAACATAGTAAACAAACATCACATGAACATGGCACGGTGCACAAACAAGTATGATGCATGTCCGGTTTAATGAGGCATGGCATGGCAACATGGACAAACAATCCTACAAATTAAGTGGAGCTCATTATGCAACGAGTTGCATATTGACGAAACACCACAACAAGTTATTTAGTTTGATCTCGTTTATGTACCCAACAATATTAAATGTTGTTAAACATGGCAAGAGGGTGAAGCAAATAAAAACTACCTATCTAGGCAAGTTTAAATGAGGCCGGAAACAACGAACAACAATTCCGGTAAATCCCCATACGCATATTTTAGGTTTGTTATTGTTCTGCCCTAAACACAATTTTAGAGTTATTACACAAGCAAAACAAGTACACCATGATAATCTATGCATTTTTCTACCCATTTACATATAAAGTTTATTAAATTTGGAGCTACGGTTAATTAATTATGAATTAAAGCATTTTAACATGGCATAGGAGCAAAATAATGCAAACATCATTTTAAACATTTTAAACATGGGTGCAAGTTTAATAATATTAAACTAGACACAATTCTAAGCAAGTTTCATATATTAAGTTTTTACATGTGATGCTTAGTTTGTGAGTTAAAATATGCATGAAGTTTAAGGGTGTTTTTTGCAAAACTGGCAATACTCAGATAAATAACAAATTCGCTCGCGGAAAAAAAAAACAGGCACTCAGGCCGAATCTTAGCTGGCCCAACAATGGAAAAAAAAGGGGGCTCAGGGTGGCCTCACCATGGGCTTGGCCCATGAGTTGGAGGGGAGGCCCCTGGGCCTGTTGCATGCGACGGTTGCGGCCTGGTGCTGAAGTGGCTCGGTCAACGCGAACGGCCGCAGGACGAGCGACCTGCTCGTTGCTGCTCGATGCAGCCGGTGGCGATGGAGAAGGAAAAAGGGCGCGATGCAAGGGCAGAGACCAGTGGGCGTGGCGCAGGAAGTCTCCAAGATGGCCGAATCTGGTAGTTGTCTCTCTGTTCCAGGCGTCGGCGGCGAACTCCGGTGACACTTCGGTGTCCTGCGGAACTGGAGGGAGAGAGAGGTGAGCTCGGGAGAGAGACGCATGAAAAGGAGAGGAGGAGGAAGAGACGGGGCAGCGGGATCCTAGCGGGGTGTTGATGAAGCTCGCCGGCGGCGGGGTCAGCGAGGTGGCGAAGAGGAGGAGGGCCGCAGCGGGAACTTGGCGTCCATGGCGTCGGCTGGAGGAGTCCATCCATGGCGCTGCTCATGCGTATCAGAGTGAGAGAGAGGCGCATGAGAGAGAAGAAATCAAGAGAGGGAGGAGAAGAAGACAAAGAGGAGGAGCAGAGGTCCTGGAGGCCGGCGATGGGGATGCTCCTGCTAGTGGTAGCGAGGCGATGGAGCTCATGCTCCTGGACGACGGGAGGTTGTGCTTGGAGGCGAAGCGCTCGATCCATCAAGGTGCTCGGGCGGCTGCTCGGAAAATCAGGGATCTGGTCAGAGGCTGCGGTTGGTGGGGATGGATCCCGAGGGGAAGATTGAGAGCGGTGGCGGCGCGGATGGGACTGGGTTAGGGTAGGGTTAAACTGATTTGGTTAGGGGGTGGTCTAATATATGGCAAGTGGAATTTTGGTAGGGGCATTTGGACCCTCTGATCTTAATTGAACGGCACCGGACAAATAGGCTAGGGAGACCAAAAGGAAAAACGGAGATGTTTTGTAGATGTTTGGGGATGATCCGGATCCAACGGTGGCGACTGCCCAAGTCGGGTTCGGGACAATTTTCGGACTCGCGCGATGGGTCGAAGCACTATGCAGATAGGGGTTAGGCGAACAAGGTTAAGTGTGGACTGTGGAGAGCAGATTGGTCTGAGAGAAGAGGGGAGAGAAACAGCCCGGCACAGTTTTCGGAGACCGAAAACGTCCGACGAAAAGACCGGCTATAGTGCCGCTATAGTTTAACGGTTGGGCTATCAAACAGACTCCGAACGCGATGAAACTTGACAGGCGGTCTATCTACACTATAATAAGACCACACGCCAACTTTCAACCCAATCCGAGAACATTTTCCGGCCACTTATAAAATAATATTTTGGACGTGCCGCGGGCGCGTGCAAGTGTGGTCGGGCTCAGAACAGACAACGGAAAGAACTCAGAGAACCCGGACGAATGCAAGTTTTAAAACATGATGATGCAATGCACATGATGACATGATAAGATGAAACACACAAGCAAATGACCTGGCAACAACAGCGAATAACAGGAAGACACCTGGCACATCGGTTTCGGGGCGTTACAACATCCTACCTCCATGATGGTTATAATACAGCAAATTTTCCCATTTTCTCTATAGAGAAGGACCAATTTGGAAACTCATGATGAGGTAACCTGTGCTACTACCTCTGCTATCTTCAAGAATGCTTGGTGGCAGTATCGGAATTACCTGAAGAAAACGTACTTCACCGGCAAAGAAACTCATCAAATTCCCTTACGTTCTCCTGAGACACATTTACTGGACGATGACTGGGAATGCCTTGTTCTGTACTGGTCCCGAACCAAGAATGTGGTAAGGTCTATGAGCTCATTTTGTATTTTTAAGTATTATATTCTTGCGTCTTACTGTACTCTGTTCATGTAGAACAAGTGCCTAAACATGAAGAACAACTGTTCTAATTTAAGATTCCATTGCTACCATAGGACATAGATATATGTTTGTTTGATGCTTTTATTATGTACTAGTACTTGGCAATAGAAGACTTGGTAGTTTAATCCTATCCACCTTACTAATGAACTGGTTCACCGAAATGAGTTTCATATACTAGTACATGCTAAACTTGTTATGTGTCTGCTTGTTTCTTCTTTTAGAATGCTGACAGAATATTGGGGAAGAGTGCCTTATTAAGCAACGGTAAAGGAAGTAATGCAGATAAGGTTCAGGATAGTGACACATCCTGTCTTGGTTTAGAGTTGGAGTTACTGGCCACTACCGCTTGCACAAGCTATTCAAACTCACTATCTGAATCAGTTCGGTTTCTTGAGTCTCAACTACAAGCTGAAAGACATCGATCAGTTGTGCTACGACAAGAAGCGGAAGGACTGCGGAAGTCCCTGGAGCATTCAGATGCATACTTTCTGGTGCAACAGCAAGCGTTGGAGCATTTTAGCGCCAAACAGGACAAAGCTAATCACCTTGCTAAGCTTATTGCCAGCATGGTGGATACCCAGGATAACATTTCTTGAGCTCTTCTGAAGTTGTTTCAGTTATGCTCTTGTTTTGCTGCCGTGTTTATTTGCACTGGTGGCCAATTTTGACGGCCAGTGTATATGATATGCTGCTTTGTTCCCTATATTTGCACTGGTGGCGAACTTTGATGCCAAGTGGATGTAATATGTGTAATAGCCGTGATAGCCTAGCGTTAGTTGCTTGCTTATTTATTTCCTTGTTGTCTTGTTTATTTGTTTGCTTGTAGTCATTGCAGTTCTTTTTCCGCGGTTAACTAGTGGCTGCAATAACCTATTTTTTAAAACTAGGCCACAATAACCATGGGCTAATATTTACTGTAGTGACACCGGGCCTCCTACGGGCCATAGAAACAGTGGGCCTTCTACGGGCCATAGAAACAGTAGGCCTTCTACGGGTCGTAGAAACAATGGGCCTTCTACGGGCCGTATCATCAATGTGCCTTATACGGGCCGTATGATCGATTGGCCAAACATGGGCCAATAACAGGCCGCATTATGGCCGTAAACGGGCTAGAGTTGGAATCGTCCGTTCATGGGCCGACCGTAACGGGCCATCGTTAATAGGCTGTATTTGATGACGCCATGAAAGCGGCCCAACATATTAACGGACCACAAACGGGCCAACTGTAACCACGGGCTGAATTTGGCCCACAAGCAGAAAATGACAGTAACGGGCCGTAAGTAAACGAATGTTGGAAATGAGCCCAAGAATAAATGGGCTCTGAGAAGGCCGAAAGATAACATGGGCTGGAAATGGCCCGACGGAATAACGGGCCGTTAATGGGTATAAAGTGATACACTGTTCATTACGGGCCAGTTTCACCAGGGGCCGTTAATGGGTGTAAAGTGATACACTGTTCATTACGGGCCAGTTTCACCATGGACCGTCAATAGGCCAAGAGTTACATAGGGCCTCATATGGGCCGAAAGACGTCATGGGCCATACATGGGCCAGAAGTGAAAACGGGCTGGAATCATATTGGATGGCCCAGATGACGCTATTGGGCCTAATTCGGATAGGGCGTAACGGGCCTTGGGTTAGCGGGCTGTAAATGGGCTATATGCGAACAGGCCGTTAACACGCTTTCCATGGGTCGGCCCGCCACCTTTTGACCAAGTCAACTGGGCTGGCCTTTTCACGGGAATGGGCCTCTGTTGGGCCGTGCCACGTGTCGACGTATCATAGGCGCCTTCCGTCCAATGAGTGGTTGACATATGTCCCAACGATGAGCCGACACGTGTTTCCTCCAGCCAATGATGATTTTACACGTGGAAAATCCCCATTGATCGGGGCTGTTAACGGGTTATAAGATCCAAAACCCGACCCAATAGCTTAATGGCGTTCCGTTATGATGGATGCCACGTGTCGGTCACCCTTGACGAAAGCACTTCTGTGACGCGCAATTTATCGTCATGGAAGTGGACACTTCCGTGATGATAATTTTGGTAATGTCATGGAACACTTCTACGACAGCACATGTATGACTATCTTGATTCTGTGATAAATTTGTCATGGATGTACATGCATGACAAAAAAAGCGACCTACTGTGGCAAACACGTATCATCATGGAAGTGTTTTTTTGTAGTGATTCCAACTCCGAGATGCTTGCACCAGTCCATAGATGGATCGCTGGAGCTTGCATATTTTGTTAGGACCTTTAGGATTGACAAAACCTTCTGGTTGCGTCATATACAGGTATTCTTAAATAAATCCATCAAGGAATGGAGTTTTGTTTATCCGTTTGCAAAATTTTATAAAATGCAGCAATTGCTAACATGATTCGGACAGACTTAAGCATAGATACGAGTGACAAACTCTCATCGTAGTCAACACCTTGAACTTGTCGAAAACCTTTTTGCGATAATTCTAGCTTTGTAGATAGTAACACTACTATCAGCGTCCGTCCTCCTCTTGAAGATCCATTTAATCTCAATGGTTCGCCGATCATTGGGCAAGTAAATCAAAGTCCATACTTTGTTCTCATACATGGATCTCATCTCAGATTTCATGGCCTCAAGCCATTTCGTGGAATCTGGGCTCATCATCGCTTTCTCATTGTTCGTAGGTTCATCATGGTCAAGTAACATGACCTCCAGAACATGATTACCGTACCACTCTAGTGCGGATCTCACTCTGGTTTACCTACGAGGTTTGGTAGTAACTTGATCTGAAGTTACATGATCATCATCATTAGCTTCCTCACTAATTGGTGTAGTAGTCACAGGAACAGATTTCTGTGATGAACTACTTTCCAATAAGGGAGCAGGTACAGTTACCTCATCAAGTTCTACTTTCCTCCCACTCACTTCTTTCGAGAGAAACTCCTTCTCTAGAAAGGATCCATTCTCAACAATGAATATCTTGCCTTTGGATCTGTGATAGAAGGTGTACCCAACATTTTCTTTTGGGTATCCTACGAAGACGCACTTCTTCGATTTGGGTCTGAGCTTGAAACTTTTTCACATAAGCATTGCAACCTCAAACTTTAAGAAACGACAACTTAGGTTTCTTGCCAAACCATAGTTCATACAGTGTCGTCTCAACGGATTTAGATGGTGCCCTATTTAACGTGAATGTAACTGTCTCTAATGCATAACCCCAAAACGATAGTGGTAAATCGGTAAGAGACATCATAGATCGCACCATATCTAATAAAGTACGGTTATGATGTTCGGACACACCATTACACTATGGTGTTCCAGGTGGCGTGAGTAGTGAAACTATTTCACATTGTTTTAACTGAAGGCCAAACTCGTAAATCAAATATTTTACTTCTGCGATCATATCGTAGAAACTTTGATTTTTGTTACGATGATTCTCCACTTCACTCTGAAATTCTTTGAACTTTTCAAATGTTTCAGATTTGTGTTTCATCAAGTAGATATACTCATACCTTCTCAAATCATCTGTGAAGATCAGAAAATAATGATACCTGTCGCGAGCCTCAATATTCATCGGACCACATATCTGTTGCTCGCTCTATTGTTCCGAAGAACGGAGTCTTAGTCATCTTGCCCATGAGGCATGGTTCACAAGGATCAACTGATTCATAATCAAGTGATTCCAAAATCCCATCAGCATGGATTTTCTTCATGCGCTTTACACCAATATGACCTAAATGGCAGTGCCACAAATAAGTTGCACTATCATTATTAACTTTGCATCTTTTGGCTTCAATATTATGAAAATGTGTATCACCACGATCGAGATCCAACAAACCATTTTCATTGGGTGTATGACCATAGAAGCTTTTATTCATGTAAACAGAACAACAATTATTCTCTAACTTACATGAATAACCGTATTGCAATAAACATGATCCAATCATATACATGCTCAACACAAACACTAAATAACATTTATTTTAGGTTTAACACTAATCCCGAAAGTATAGGGAGTGTGCGATGATGATCATGTCAATCTTGGAACCATTTCCAATACACATCGTCACTTCACCCTTAACTAGTCTCTGTTCATTCTGCAACTCCCGTTTCGAGTTACTATTCTTAGCAACTGAACTAGTATCAAATACTAAGGGGTTGCTATAAACACTAGTAAAGTACACATCAATAACATGAATATCAAATATACCTATGTTCACTTTGCCATCCTTCTTATCCGCCAATTACTTGGGGTAGTTCCGCTTCCAGTGACCAGTCCCTTTGCAGTAGAAGCACTCGGTTTTAGGTTTAGGTCCAGACTTGGGTTTTTTCACTTGAGCAGCAACTTGCTTGCCATTCTTCTTGAAGTTCCCCTTTCTTCCCTTTGTCCCTTTACTTGAAACTAGTGGTTTTGTTTACCATCAACACTTGATGCTTTTCTTGATTTCTACCTTCGTCGATTTCAGCATCACGAAGAGCTTGGGAATCGTTTCCGTTATCCCCTGCATATTATAGTTCATCACGAAGTTCTACTAACTTGGTGATGGTGACTAGAAAATTCTGCCAATCACTATTTTATCTGGAAGATTAACTCCCACTTGATTCAAGCGATTGTAGTACCCAGACAATCTGAGCACATGCTCACTGCTTGAGTTATTCCCCTCCATCTTTTAACTATAGAACTTGTTGGAGACTTCATATCTCTCAACTCGAGTATTTGCTTGAAATATTAACTTCAACTCCTAGAACATCTCATATGGTCCATGACGTTCAAAACGTCTTGGAAGTCCCGATTCTAAGCCGTTTAAGCATGGTGCACTAAACTATCAAGTAGTCATCATATTGAGCTAGCCAAACGTTCATAACATCTGCATCTGCTCCTGCAATAGGTTTGTCAGCTAGCGGTGCATCAAGGACATAATTCTTCTGTGTAGCAATGAGCATAAACCTCAGATCACGGATCCAATCCGCATCATTGCTACTAACATCTTTCAACTTAGTTTTCTCTAGGAACATATCAAAAATAAAACAGGGAGCTAAACACGAGCTATTGATCTACAACATAGATATGCTAATACTACCAGGACTAAGTTCATGATAAATTAAAGTTCAATTAATCATATTACTTAAGAACTCCCACTTAGATAGACATCCCTCTTAATCCACTAAGTGATCACATGATCCATATCAACTAAACCATGTCCGATCATCACATGAGATGGAGTAGTTTCAATGGTGAACATCACTATGTTGATCATATCTACTATATGATTCACGCTCGACCTTTCGGTCTCAGTGTTCCGAGGCCATATCTGTTATATGCTAGGCTCGTAAAGTTTAACCTGAGTATTCCGTGTGTGCAACTATTTTGCACCTGTTGTATTTGAACGTAGAGCCTATCACACCCGATCATCACGTGGTGTCTCAGCACGAAGAACTTTCGCAACGGTGCATGCTCAGGGAGAACACTTATATCTTGATAATTTAGTGAGAGATCATCTTATAATGCCACCGTCAATCAAAGCGAGATAAGATGCATAAAAGATAAACATCACATGCAATCAATATAAGTGATATGATATGGCCATCATCTTCTTGTGCTTGTGATCTCCATCTTCGAAGCACCGTCATGATCACCATCATCACCGGCGCGACACCTTGATCTCCATCGTAGCATCATTGTCGCCTCGCCAACTTATGCTTCTACGACTATCGCTACCGCTTAGTGATAAAGTAAAGCATTACAGGGCGTTTGCGTTGCATACAATAAAGCGACAACCATATGGCTCCTACCAGTTGCCGATAACTCGGTTACAAAACATGATCATCTCATACAATAAAATTTAGCATCATGCCTTGACCATATCACATCACAACATGCTCTGCAAAAACAAGTTAGACGTCCTCTACTTTGTTGTTGCAAGTTTTACGTGGCTGCTACGGGCTGAGCAAGAACCGTTCTTACCTACGCATCAAAACCACAACGATAGTTCGTCAAGTTAGTATTGTTTTAACCTTCTCAAGGACCGGGCGTAGCCACACTCGGTTCAACTAAAGTTGGAGAAACTGACACCCGCCAGCCACCTGTGTGCAAAGCACATCGGTAGAACCAGTCTCGCGTAAGCGTACGTGTAATGTCGGTCCGGACCGGTTCATCCAACAATACCGCCGAACCAAAGTATGACATGTTGGTAAGCAGTATGACTTGTATCGCGCACAACTCACTTGTGTTCTACTCGTGCATATAACATCAACGCATAAAACCTGGCTCGGATGCCACTGTTGGGGAACGTAGTAATTTCAAAAATTTCCTACGCACACGCAGGATCATGGTGATGCATAGCAACGAGAGGGGAGACTGTTGTCTACGTACCCTCGTAGACCGTTCGCGGAAGCGTTATATCAACACGGTTGATGTAGTCGTACATCTTCACGATCCGACCGATCCAAGTACCGAAAGCACGGCACCTCCGAGTTCTGCACACGTCCGGCTCGGTGACGTCCTCGCCTTCTCGATCCAGCAAGAGGGGCGAAGTAGTAGATGAGTTCCGGCAGCATGATGGCGTGGTGACGGTGTTGGTGAATAACAATCTCCGCAGGGCTTCACCTAAGCACTAGGAAAACTATGACGGAGGATAAACTAGAGGGGACAGGGTTGCCGGCACACGGCTTGATGTTTCTTGGGTGCTAGCCCTACCCCTCTATTTATATGTTGAGCCTTGGGATCGAAACTTGGACTAAAAGCCTCCACAAAGTCGGTTTCACCCGAAAGGCAAGAGTCCTTCTCGGACTCCAGGGCCAGACGCCAGGGTTCCCGGCGTCTGGACCCAAACGCTAGGGGCGTCTGGCCTCTGGACTTCGCAAAACTTCCTTTTGCGCTTTCCAAAAACCTTGTGGGCTTTCCCCTTTGGCCCAAATAAAGTGTTCTCGTACCCAAACATTTCAGGAAACATCCGGAACCCCTTTCGGTGAATTCTGGAACCCTTCCGGAGTCCACACACTATTATCCCATATATCAATCTTTATTCCGGACCATTCCGGAGTTCCTCGTGATGTCCGTGATCTTATCCGTAACTCCGAACAACATTCGGTCACCAACATATATAACTCATAGTACTATATCGTCAACAAACATTAAGCGTGCGGACCCTACGGGTTCGAGAACTATCTAGACATGACCGAGACACCTCTCTGGTCAATAACCAATAACGGGACCTAGATGCCCATATTGGCTCCTACATATTCTACGAAGATCTTTATCGGTCAGACCGCATAACAACATACCTTGTCCCCTTTGTCATCGGGATGTTACTTGCCCGAGATTCGATCGTCGGTATCTCAATACCTAGTTCAATCTCGTTACAGGCAAGTCTCTTTACTCGTTCTGTAATACATCATCCCGCAACTAACTCATTAGTTGCAATGCTTATAGTGATGTGCATTGCCGAGTGGACCCATAGATACCTCTCCGACAATCGGAGTGACAAATCCTAATCTCGAAATACGCCAACCCAACAAGTACCTTTAGAGACACCTGTAGAGCACCTTTATAATCACCCATTTACGTTGTGACATTTGGTGGCACACAAAGTGTTCCTCCGGTAAACGGGAGTTGCATAATCTCATAGTCATAGGAACATGTATAAGTCATGAAGAAAGCAATAGCAACAAACTAAACGATCAAGTGCTAAGCTAACGGAATGGGTCAAGTCAATCACATTATTCTCCTAATGATGTGATCCCATTAATCAAATGACAACTCATGTCTATGGTTAGGAAACATAACCATCTTTGATCAACGAGCTAGTCAAGTAGAGGCATACTAGTGACACTCTGTTTGTCTACGTATTCACACATGTATTATGTTTCCGGTTAATACAATTCTAGCATGAATAATAAACATTTATCATGAAATAAGGAAATAAATAATAACTTTATTATTGCATCTAGGGCATATTTCCTTCAGATCTATGCCAACTCAACAAGTACCATCGGAGACACCTGTAGAGCACCTTTATAATCACCCAGTTACGTTGTGACGTTTGGTAGCACACAAAGTGTTCCTTCGGTAATTGGGAGTTGCATAATATCATAGTCATAGGAACATGTATAAGTCATGATGAAAGAAATAGCAGTAAACTAAAACGATCAAGTGCTAAGCTAACGAAATGGGTCAATTCAATCATATCATTCTCTAATGATGTGACCCCGTTCATCAAATGACAACTCTTGTCCATGGCTAGGAAACTTAATCATCTTTGATTAACGAGCTAGTCAAGTAGAGGCATACTAGTGACACTCTGTTTGTCTATGTATTCACACATGTACTTAGTTTCTTGTTAATACAATTCTAGCATGAATAATAAACATTTATCATGATATATGGAAATAAATAATAACTTTATTATTGCCTCTAGGGCATATCTCCTTCACAAGGGGGCGCACCAGCCCCTTGTGGGCTGGTGTGCTTTCTTCTTATGGCCCATAAGGCCCATAACTTCTCCCGGGGGAGTCCGGTAACCTCTTGGTACTCCGGAAAAATGCCCGAACCACTCGGAACCATTCCGATGTCCAAACATAGGCTTCCAATATATCGATCTTTATGTCTCGACCATTTCAAGACTCCTTGGCATGCCCGTGATCACATCCGGGACTCTGAACAACCTTCGGTTCATCAAAACACATAAACTCATAATACCTATCGTCATTGAACGTTAAGTATGCGGACCCTACGGGTTCGAGAACTATGCAGACATGACCGAGACTCACTTCCGGTCAATAACCAATAGCGGAACCTGGATGCTCATATTGGTTCCTACATATTCCACGAAGATCATTATCGGTCAAACCACATAACAACATACGTTGTTCCCTTTGCCATCGGTATGTTACTTGCCCGAGATTCGATCGTCGGTATCTCAATACCTAGTTCAATCTCGTTATCAGCAAGTCTCTTTACTCGTTCCATAATGCATCATCCCACAACTAACTCATTAGTCACAATGCTTGCAAGGCTTATAGTGATGTGCATTACCGAGAGGGCCCAGAGATACCTCTCCGATACTCGGAGTGACAAATCCTAATCTCGATCTATGCCAACTCAACAAATACCATTGGAGACACCTATAGAGCACCTTTATAATCACCCAGTTACGTTGTGACGTTTGGTAGCCCACAAAGTGTTCCTTCGGTATTCGGGAGTTGCATGATCTCATAGTCATAGGAACATGTATAAGTTATGGAGAAAGCAATAGCAACAAACTAAATGATCATCGTGCTAAGCTAACGGATGGGTCAAGTCAATCACATCATTCTCTAATGATATGGCCCCGTTAATCAAATGAAAACTCATGTCTATGGTTAGGAAACATAACCATCATTAATTCAACGAGCTAGTCAAGTAGAGGCAAACTAGTGACACTCTGTTTGTCTATGTATTCACACTTGTACTAAGTTTCCGGTTAATACAATTCACATGAATAATAAACATCTATCATAATATAAGGAAATATAAATAACAACTTTATTATTGCCTCTAGGGCATATTTCCTTCAGTCTCCCACTTGCACTAGAGTCAATAATCTAGTTCACATCGCCATGTGATTTAACACCAATAATTCACATCACCATGTGATTAGTTCACATCGTCATGTGACTAATACCCAAAGTTTTTTACTAGAGTCAATAATCTAGTTCACATTGTTATGTGATTAACACCCAAAGAGTACTAAGGCATGATCATGTTTTGTTTGTGAGAGAAGCTTAGTCAATAGGTCTGTCATATTCAGAGCCGTATGTATTTTGCAAATTTCTCTATCAACAATGCTTTGCACGGAGCTACTCTAGCTAATTGCTCCCACTTTCAATATGTATCCAGATTGAGACTTAGAGTCATTTGGATCAGTGTCAAAACTTGCATCGACGTAACCCTTTACAATGAACTTTTTTCACCTCCATAATCAAGAAACATATCCTTATTCTACTAAGGATAATTTGACCGATGTCCAGTGATCTACTCCTAGATCACTATTGTACCCTCTTGCCAAACTTATGGTGAGGTACACAATAGGTCTGGTACACAACATAGCATATTTTATAGAACCTATGACTGAGGCATAGGGAATGACTTTTCATTCTCTTTCTATTTTCTGCCGTGGTCGGGTTTTGAGTCTTTACTCAACTTCACACCTTGCAACATAGGTAAGAATTCCTTCTTTGATTGTTCTATTTTGAACTACTTCAAAATCTTGTCAAGGTATGTACTCATTGAAAATATATCAAGCGTCTTGATCTACCTCTATAGGTCTAGATGCTCAATATGTAAGTAGCTACACCGAGGTCTTTCTTTGAAAAACTCCTTTCAAACACTCCTTTATGCTTTCCAGAAAATTCTACATTATTACCGATCAACAATATGTCATTCACATATACTTATTAGAAATGTTGTAGTGCTCCCACTCACTTTCTTGTAAATATAGACTTCACCGCAAGTATGTATAAAACCGTATGCTTTGATCACTTTATCAAAGCATATATTCCAACTACGAGATGCTTGCACCAGTCCATAGATGGATCGCTAGAGCTTGCTTACCTTGTTAGCGCCTTTAGGATCGACAAAACCTTCTGGTTGCGTCATATACAACTCTTCTTCCATTAAGGAATGCAGTTTTGACATCCATTTGCCAGATTTCATAAAATGCGGCAACTGCTAACATGATCCAGATAGACTTTTAAGCATCGATACGAGTGAGAAAATCTCATCGTAGTCAACACCATGAACTTGTCGACAACATTTTGCGACAATTCGAGCTTTGTAGATCGTAACACTACTATCAGCATCCGTCTTCCTCTTGAAGATCCATTTATTCTCAATGGCCTGCCGATCATCGGGCAAGTCAACCAAAGTCCACACTTTGTTCTCATACATGGATCCCATCTCAGGTTTCATGGCCTCAAGCCATTTTGTGGAATCTGGGCTCATCATCGCTTCCTCATAGTTCGTAGGATCGTCATGGTCAAGTAACATGGCTTCCAGGACATGATTACCATACCACTCTGGTGCAGATTTTACTCTGGTTGACCTACAAGGTTCGGTAGTAACTTGATCAAAAGTTTCATGATCATCATCATTAGCTTCCTCACTTACTGGTGTAGGAATCACTGGAACTGATTTCAGTGATGAACTACTTTCCAATAAGGGAGAAGGTACAATTACCTCGTCAAGTTCTACTTTCCTCCCACTCACTTCTTTCAAGAGAAACTCCTTCTCTAGAAAGGATCCATTCTTAGCAACGAATATCTTGCCTTCGGATCTGTGATATAAGGTGTACCCAACAGTCTCCTTTGGGTATCCTATGAAGACACATTTCTCCGATCTGGGTTCGAGCTTATTAGGTTGAAGTTTCTTCACATAAGCATCACAGCCCCAGACTTTAAGAAACGACAACTTGGGTTTCTTGCCAAACCGCAGTTCATAAGGTGTCGTCTCAAGGGATTTATATGGTGCCCTATTTAACGTGAATGCAGCTGTCTCTAATGCTTAACCCCAAAACGATAGTGGTAAATCGGTAAGAGACATCATAGATCACACCATATCCAATAAAGTATGATTACAACGTTCAGACACACCATTATGATGTGGTGTTCTAGGTGGCGTGAGTTGTGAAACTATTCCACATTGTTTCAAATGAAGACCAAACTCGTAACTCAAATATTCGCCTCCATGATCAGATCGTAGAAACTTTATTTTCTTGTTACGATGATTTTCCACTACACTCTGAAATTCTTTGAACTTTTCAAATGTTTCAAACTTATGTTTCATTGAGTAGATATACACATATCTGCTCAAATCATCTGTGAAGGTCAGAAAATAACAATACCCGCCGCGAGCCTCAACACTCATCGGATTGCATACATCAGTATGTATTATTTTCAACAAGTCAGTTGCTTGCTCCACTGTTCCGGAGAACGGAGTTTTAGTCATCTTGCCCATGAGGCATGGTTCGCAAGCATCAAGTGATTCATAATCAAGTGATTCCAAAAGCCCATCAGCATGGAGTTTCCTCATGCGCTTTACACCAATATGACCTAAACGTCAGTGCCACAAATATGTTGCACTATCATTATTAACTTTGCATCTTTTGGCTTCAATATTATGAATATGTGTATTACTACGATCGAGATTCAATAAACCATTCACCTTGGGTGTATGACATCAGAAGGTTTTATTCATGTAAACAGAATAACAATTATCCTTGACTTAAATGAATAACTATATTGCAATAAACATGATCCAATCATATTATGCTTTACACAAACACCAAATAACATTTATTTTAGGTTCAACACTAATCTCGAAGGTAAAGGGAGTGTGCGATGGTGATCTTATCAACCTTGGAATCACTTCCAACTCACATCATCACCTCGCCCTTAACTAGTCTCTGTTTATTTTGCAACTCCCATTCGAGTTACTACTCTTAGTAACTGAACCAGTATCAAATACTGAGGTGTTGTTATAAACACTAGTAAAGTACACATCAATAACATGTATATCAAATATATACTTTTGTTCACTTTGCCATCCATCTTATCTGCCAAGTATCTAGGGCAGTTCCACTTCTAGTGACCATTTCCTTTGTAGTAGAAGCACTCAGCTCCAGGATTGGGTCTATCTTTGAGCTTCTTCATGGGAGTGGCAACTTGCTTGCCTTTCTTCTTTGAAGTTTCTCCTTCTTTCCCTTTGCCCTTTTCTTGAAACTAGTGGTCTTGCTAACCATCAACACTTGATGACATTTCTTGATTTCTACCTTCACCAATTTCAGCATCGCGAAGAGCTTGGGAATTACTTTCGTCATCCCTTGCATATTATAGTTCATCACTAAGTTCTAGTAACTTGGTGATAGTAACTAGAGAACTTTATCAATTACTATCTTATCTGGAAGATTAACTCCCACTTGATTCAAGCAATTGTAGTACTCAGACAATCTGAAGACATGCTCACTGGTTGATCTATTCTCCTCCACCTTGTAGGCAAAGTACTGTCAGAGGTCTCATACCTCTCGACACGGGCATGAGTATGAAATACAAATTTCATCTCTTAGAACATCTTATATGTTCCGTGGCGTTCAAAACATTTTTGAAGTACCGGTTCTAAGCCGTAAAGCATGGTGCACTAAACTATTAAGTAGTCATCATACCGAGCTTTGTTAAACGTTCATAACGTGTGCATCTACTCCTGCAATAGGTCTGTCACCTAGCGGTGCATCAAGGACATAATTCTTCTGTGCAGCAATGAGGATAATCCTCAGATCATGAACCCAGTCCGCATCATTGCTACTATCATCTTTCAACTAATTTTTCTCTAGGAACATATAAAAAAAGGGGAGCTACATCGCAAGCTATTGATCTACAACATAGATATGCAAATACTATCAGGACTAAGTTCATGATAAATTGAAGTTCAATTAATCATACTACTTAAGAACTCCCACTTAGATAGACATCCCTCTAGTCATCTAAATGATCATGTGATCTAAATCAACTAAACCATTTCCGATTATCACGTGAGATGGAGTAGTTTTCAATGGTGAACATCACTATGTTGATCATATCTATTATATGATTCACGCTCGACCTTTCGGTCTCTAGTGTTCCGAGGCCATATCTGCATATGGTAGGCTCATCAAGTTTAACCCGAGTATTCTGCCTGTGCAAAACTGGCTTGCACCCGTTGTATGTGAACGTAGAGCTTATCACACTCGATCATCACGTGGTGTCTTGGCACGACGAACTGTCGCAACGGTGCATACTCAGGGAGAACACCTATACCTTGAAATTTAGTGAGATATCATCTTATAATGCTACCGCCGAACTAAGCAAAATAAGATACATAAAAGATAAACATCACATGCAATCAAAATATGTGACATGCTCTCTCTTATGGCCCCAGCACGAGGACGTCACGATCCCAGCACCCAAGGGGGGCACACCAGCCCCTTATGGGCTGGTGTGCTTCCTTCTTATGGCCCATAAGGCCCATAACTTCTCCCGGAGGGTTCCGGTAACCTCCCGGTAAGCCGGAAAAATGCCCGAACCACTCGGAACCATTCTGATGTCCAAACATAGGCTTCCAATATATCGATCGTTATGTCTCGACCATTTTGTGACTCCTCGTCATGCCCGTGATCACATTCGGGACTCCGAACAACCTTCGGTTCATAGAAACACATAAACTCATAATACTGATCGTCACCGAACGTTAAGCGTGCGGACCCTACAGGTTCGAGAACTATGTAGACACGATCGAGACTCACTTCCGGTCAATAACCAATAGCGGAAACTAGATGATCATATTGGTTCCTACATATTCTGCGAAGATCTTTATCGGTCAAACCGCATAACAACATACGTTGTTCCCTTTGTCATCGGTATGTTACTTGCCTGAGATTCGATCGTCGGTATCTCAATACCTAGTTCAATCTCGTTACCGGCAAGTCTCTTTACTCGTTCCGTAATGCATCATCCCACAACTAACTCATTAGTCACAATGCTTGCAAGGCTTGATGTGCACTACCGAGAGGGCCCAGAGATAGCTCTCCGATACTCGGAGTGAAAAATCCTAATCTCGATCTATGCCAACTCAACAAACACCATTGGAGACACCTGTAGAGCACCTTTATAATCACCCAGTTACGTTGTGACGTTTGGTAGCACACAAAGTGTTCCTCCGGTATTCGGGAGTTGCATGATCTCATAGTCATAGGAACATGTATATGTTATGGAGAAAGCAATAGCAACAATTTAAACGATTATCATGCTAAGCTAACGGATGGGTCAAGTCAATCACATCATTCTCTAATGATGCGACCCCGTTAATCAAATGATAACTCATGTCTATAGTTAGGAAACATAACCATCATTGATTCAATGAGCTAGTCAAGTAGAGGCAAACTAGTGACACTCTGTTTGTTCATGTATTCACACATGTGTTAAGTTTCCGGTTAATACAATTCTAGCTTGAATAATAAACATTTATCATGATATAAGGAAATATAAATAACAACTTTATTATTGCCTCTAGGGCATATTTCCTTCAAGGGAGGTGTCGGCTAGGGTTTTGGAGATGGGACGCCTCGTCGTTGGACTTTTATACTTGGGGACCGCGAGAAGATGTTGTCACATGCGTCCATCCAACGGACTATCACGGGAATCTGAGGCAACAACACGTCATTAATAGGATGGGTGGTTAGCGGTAACGTCCCCCTCGCTAGTGATTATCTGCTACCGTGGCACGGGGAGGGAGATGATGAAACTTACTCGTGTTGATGATTGGGTGTGGAGAGAGGTCCAAACGAAAGCTCTGCAACCTATTTTTGGAGGTAGTTCTGGAGCGAGCTTCACAAATTTTGCCTATTGTGATGCATAGAAGCGCCTTCACAGTCTAGTCTATGGCCTGCTCTGGCTGCTGGGCATGTCGCCTTATCGGTCAACGGCTCGCTTTCCTCGGATGGAACCGCGGGTTCTGGAATGATCCTAAGAAACTCAGAGGGTGGACTGATCTTTTCAGCCTACCGACACCTTTTCTTCTGTAACGATGCACTTGAAGTGGAACTACATGCGTTGAGAGAAGGCTTGCAATCACCATGGAGCGATCAAACCAACCGGTGATAATCCAGTCTGATTCTTTTATGGTTCTTTCTTCACTGGACTTAGATATTTTGGACCGGTTAGTATATGGTCATTTAATCTCAGAGATTAAGTTTCTTTTAGTTGGTAGAGAGTTTTTTCTTTTGAAAATTTCTAGAAACCAAAACAGAGTAGTAGATCGTCTGGCAAACTATGGAAGGTTAGAGTGTAGCATGACTTATTGACTACATAATTGCCCACCTTGTATCACTGAGCTTTTACCAGCTGATTGTAACTCTGCTACCGTGGAATAAAACTCTCATTCACCTGGAAAAAAATCTGCTATAATATTCGTGTTGTGCTAGCAGTTATTATGGAGTAAAAAGTTGCTCTAACCTAATAAATTCTTCAAGAAATCTAGTACTACCTCTCTCTCAATTTACAGGGCGTGCGCGTGCTCCTAGGTCGTCAATTTGACCAACCTAATACAAATCATATATTACAAAAAATATATCAATATAAACTTTAGATGTTTTATTTTCAAACCGTATAATTTTTGTGTTATGTACTCCCTCCGTTCTGAATTACTTGTCGCATGTATGGATGTATCTAGATATATTTTAGTTCTAGATACATCCATTTCAGCGACGAGTAATTTGAAACGGAGAGAGTAGTTTATATTAACGTAATAAAATTGGTAACTATAAACTACTCTCCCCGTTTCAAATTACTCGCCGCTGAAATGGATGTATCTAGAACTAACTGAGTTGATTGATTTTACATTGTGGGATAATGTTAGGGTTTGGCGACCCTGGCGATCACCTGGCGGTGGCGGCCACACCGCCCCCCGCATCTAGCGAGGCCCTGGCCTCTGCCGACCTCCGTGTCGTGTGCGAGGTCCTCCCGCACTACGATCCCGTGGCGGCCTCGTCCGCTGATCCCCATCAGTTTTTCGGAGTCTCAATGGATCAGGAGTCTCAGGAGCTGGAGTCCGGCGCTAAAACGAGCCCTAACACTGTGCCCAAGTTTTCTCCCTCTGATCTGGCGATATATGGAGAAGGAGGCGAGAGGAAGGAACACCAAGCCATAGACAATCGCTTACCACCAGATCAAACCAAGCCGCCAGATCGTTCTCAAGGGGGTAGTCCACCTGTCGGGACGGCGTCGAAGTCGCAATCTCTAGCGATCTTGCCATGCGCAGAAACGGTGAAACTAGTGGATGGTGGGGGCGATCAAGGGGCTCCCGTTGTGGACACTGCCCGCCCGAAGCCGGCCACTGGTGGATCGGAGACTGGCCTCGCAGAGAGCTCCGCTGCGGCCGAGGTTGCCCTTGTGGGTGTCAAGAACAGAGATATGATCCCAGCTAGGAGAAATGTAAAAAATGGGGTAGGTTCAGAAGAGATCAGGGACACAGATATGACCGAGGCTGCTTCTGTACTGGGAAAAAGAATTGCAGATGTGAAAGAGCATTCAGTGCAGCTCGTTGATCAGGAGAGAGCTCTTGTTCCTTTTGAGTTTGGAGCTGCAGGTGGTGACCAAAAACGTGGCAAGGTGGAAGCGGACATGCAACTAGAAGCTGGGATTGTGGACGAGGTGTTCAAACGGGAAGCAACCGGTCATGGGGCTACCGGTAACCTAACGGGCCGAATGCGGTGCCCCATCAGGAGCAATGAATTGCCTCGCTTGGAACTGTCGGGGTGCGGCCAACAAACCGACAGTTCGTGACCTTGTGGGCCTTACGAGGACCACCAAAGCAAAATTGGTGTTTCTGTGTGAAACTAGAATAAAAGCAGAAAAAGTCCGTCGTTTGAGAGGTAGATTGGGTCTGAGGGGTTTTGCTGGATGTGATAGTAATGGTCTCAGTGGAGGTTTAGCTCTCTTCTGGAGTGATCAAATTTTTGTGGATGTTCAGGAAATAAATGAAAGGTATATTGATGCGTTTGTTCGTGTGTCCGCTAATGAACCGCTCTGGAGATTGACATGTGTGTATGGTGAACCACGTGTTGAAAACCGTCATTTGATGTGGGAGAAATTACAAAATCTGAAAACTCGCTCACAGTTGCCGTGGTGTGTGATCGGTGATTTTAATGAGGCTATGTGGTCGTTTGAACATTTATCTGCTGCATAGCGGGGGGAGAGACAGATGCTTGCGTTCAAAGATGTGTGAACTCTCAAACTTGGGGTTCTCAAGGCTGCCCTTCACTTATGATAACAAACAAGCAGGGAGGCGCAATGTCAGAGTCCGTCTCGACCGTGCGGTGGCGGATAGCTGCTGGCGGGACCTCTTTTCTGAGGCACGACTGGTGCACCATGTTAGTCCTTGTTATGACCATTGCCCAATAGTGCTCTAGTGTGAACGAGAGACGGTGCAGCGACCGAAAGTGTGGCAGCGGCGATACGAGATCATGTGGGAACGAGATATTAGTCTACCCGAGAGAATCAGAGGAGCATGGGAGAAGGCCGGGCATAAAGTCCATCTTGGTGATGTGCGAAGAGGGTTGTGTGAGTTGATGGCCGAATTACACCATTGGAGCAAAGCAAAGTTTGGTAGTGTGGTCCGTGACTTAGAACAGTCCAGATCAAGATTGGAGGAACTCATGAGAATGAATGCTGATCGGAATGAGATACGGAAAGTGCAGGACCATATGAACGAGCTGCTGTACCGGGAAGAACTAATGTGGCTGCAAAGGTCACGTGTGGATTGGTTGCGGGATGGAGACCGGAACACAAAGTTTTTTCATCAAAGGGCTGTTTGGAGAGCTAGAAGAAATAAGGTAAAATTCTTGCTTGATGACTCAGGCAACCGGTTTGAAAAGCATGAGGAAATGGGAGGATTGGTTGATACTTTTTTCAAACTTTGTTCACGTGTGATGAAAGCCTTGTCCAGGAGCCCCTTGTACAACTCTTTACGCCAAAAGTCACACCGATGATGAATGATATGCTTTGCACTGAATTCTCTAACAAGGAAATATCTGATAGTCTCTTCCAAATTGGACCGCTTAAGGCACCGGGTATGGATGGATTCCCGGCAAGATTTTTTCAGAGAAACTGGCTAACTTTAAAGGAAGATGTCATTCATGAAGTAAAGGAGTTCTTCCGTACAGGGGTGATGCCGGAAGGGGTCAACAATACAGTAATTGTTCTTATTCCGAAGGTAAATGACCCAACGAAGGTGACAGATTTTAGGCCTATAAGCCTATGCAATGTCATTTATAAAATTGTTGCAAAGTGCTTGGTTAACAGATTGAGACCTATCCTAGATGACATCATTTCTCCTCAGCAAAGTGCATTTGTCCCTGGAAGGTTGATAACAGATAATGCCTTGCTAGCCTTTGAATGCCTTCATTTTATGTAGCATGAAAAGAAAGTGGATAGTAGTTATTGTGCATATAAGTTGGATTTATCTAAAGCCTATGACAGAGTGGATTGGGTTTTCCTGGAGCAAACGATGCTGAAGTTGGGCTTCGCTCGCCAGTGGGTATAGTGGATTATGACATGTGTGACCTCAGTAAGATATTCCGTGAAATTTAATGGAGCCATCTTAGATTCGTTTGCACCGTCGCGAGGGCTTCGGCAAGGTGACCTGCTATCTCCATTTCTGTTTCTTTTTGTCGCTGATGGTTTATCTACTCTTCTCAGACAAGGCATTGAAAACCAGAGTCTCCAAGCTTTAAAGATCTGTCCCAGAGCTCCAGCCATATCCCACTTGCTGTTTGCAGATGATACGTTGCTATTCTTTAAGGCACACCGAGAACAAGGTCAATACATAAAAATGGTGATCGAAAGATACGCCCAAGCAACTGGACAACTCATCAACCCGCTGAAATGTTCCATTCAATTTGGAGACGCTTGCCCTCCTGATATTCAGCTAGCAATCAGGAAGGAACTTCATGTTACAAATTCCGAATTTGAGGGGAAGTACCTTGGATTACCAACCCCGGACGGAAGAATGCACAAGGGTAAGTTCCAGATGTTGCAAGCAAGTCTCATGAAGAGAATCATGGAATGGGGGGACACCCTTTCCCAAGCCGCTATAGAGACAATGATCAAGGCTGTACTGCAAGCCATACCAACTTATATCATGGGTGTGTTCAAACTTCCAGCCTCTGTTTGTGATGATCTCACAAGACTGGTAAGGAACTTTTGGTGGGGCTCAAGAGATGGGAAAAGGAAAACACATTGAAAATCATGGGAGAAAATCATACAACCAAAAGGTAGAGGAGGCCTTGGTTTTCGTGACTTCAGGGTCTTCAACCAAGCTTTACTAGCTCGCCAAGCATGGCGACTGTTAACAAGACCGGAATCTCTGTGTGCCACGGTTTTAAAAGCTAAATACTATCCTAATGGCTCCCTAGTGGACACTGTTTTTTCAGGAACTCCTCGCCAACTTGGCATGCAATTCAGCATGGTTTGGACCTGCTGAAACAAGGGATAGTTTGGCGTGTGGGCAATGGCGAAAAGGTGCGGATATGGCATGATCCATGGATTCCAAGACCGCCTACCTACCGGCCGATTATGGGGCGTGGTACGTGTCGTCTACACCGTGTCAGTGAGCTGCTGGATGGACATGGTCGCTGGGTTCCACAGCTAATTCAGTGGCACTTCCACCCCATAGACGCTGCATGCATCCTGAAGATCAAGGCTTCGCCGCAGCAAGAGGACGACGTCCTGGCATGGGCCCCGGACCCCCGCGGCGTTTTCTCTGTTTGCAGCGCGTACCACCTCGGCATCGGCTTGTCTACAAGCACCACCATGGGTGCAACAAGCAGGGCACCGAATGGCACTCATGCCGTCTGGAAGGCAGTGTGGGGGTGCCCTGCCCCCCCCCCCTCCCCCCGAAGGTACGCATATTTGCGTGGCGTCTAATTACAAGCTCCCTAGCAACGATGGAAAACAAAGCAAAAAGAAATCTAGAGGTCACTAATATTTGTAAACTTTGTGACATGGAATCCGAGGATACATACCGCGCAATGTGTAGGTGCCCACTCGCTAGGATGCTCTGGGAGGCGATGGCAAGCACGGAGCATATGCCACGCCTGGAGGATATCATCAATTCTGGACCGGAGTGGGCTCTCCATCTGATGAATCAGTGCACGGAGGAGCAACAGCTGCCGGTGGTTATGACTTTTTGGAGAAGCTGGCACGTCCGCAATGAAATTGTTCATAACAAACCGACCCCATCAATCCAGGCATCTTGCAGAATTTCTGGGTAGCTATATGGAGAGTTTGCGTTGCATCCAACAACACCCACATGAGGATATGACCAAAGGGAAGATGGTGGTCGAGGAGCAGTGCAGTAACATTCATGTGAGGAGGCCGACCACTTATACTGAATGTAACGGGCAACCTGAGCAATGGACTAAGCCACCTGTTGGTTGGGCAAAACTGAATGTCGACGGTGCATGGCGCGAGTCCGAGGGATCCGGAGGTGCAGGGATGATTCTACGAGATAGCACAGGCACCATCATCTTTGCTTCTTGCAGGTTACTGACGACCTGTGGGAGCGCTCTGGAGGCCGAAGTAGCAGCGTGCATGGAGGGAATCGCACTTACCCTTGAGTGGTCTATGTTGTCGTTCATTCTGGAAACGGATAGCAGTATTCAGCCAACATGATTGCAGATTCTGAGCAAAATAGATCCCCTGTAGCTGCATTAGTTGGTGAAGCTAAGAGACTACTTGGGCTTGGCCGTGAGCATGTGATATCACTTGTGAGTAGGAGTAGAAATAAAGCTAGCCATTCCCTAGCTTAGATGGGGATTTCTGTACCTTGTACTGCTGTTTGGCTTCGCCATGGACCTGATGAAATTGGCACCATCTGCCAACAGGATTGTAATGATCTCCATTGATTAATACAATCCTTTTTTTCGCAAAAAAATTGGTAACTAAGTATACGCGTACTAGGACTTAAACTGAAACGATGATAGTATATTGCATGATACTTGTTGAGTATATTGTGTACGTGTATATTTGTGTGTAGGGCCCACTTCCTGTTTCCTTTGTATAGTTGAGGTTGTGGCCCACCTTTGTACTTATATATACGTGCCTGGTGCACCGATCAATACATCGAGATTGCACAGCCCATATCTTGTCCTTCTACATGGTATCTAGCGCAGCACGATCCTAACCCTAGCCGCCGTCGCGCCTCCGCCGCTCCTACCCGCCGCCGTCACCAGCAGCCGCCGCCGCTTGTCACGGCCGCCTCTCCCATCACCTCGCTCGCCGCCGCCGCCTCTCCAAGGCCGCCACCGCCACGGGCTCCCACTTCCGCCACTCCCACCCGCGCCGCTAACCTCCCCCTTCCCTCCCACCCGCACCGCACCCACACCCCGTCTCCCTCCACCTGCGCCGAACCCTAGCCATCAGCTCCTCCTTGTCCACTGTTTCCAACCCGTTCGCCGGTCCCGATGTCACTCTCGTCCGCGACCTCAACATCCATGAGCATGTTCCGGTCAAGCTTGATCACACCACCGCCTCCTACTCCGCTTGGAAGCGGTATTTTTCGCTTGTGTTCCGTGAGTATCTCCTGCACGGCCACGTGGACGGCACCGTGGACTCGGCGCTCATGATCAACGACGAGGAGTGGATGATCCTCGACGCCACCATCATCCGCTGGTTCTACCTCACCATCTCCAGCGACCTCTTCCACACCGTGGTGAACGACGAGGACGACACCTATGCGGTCTGGACCAAGCTCAACGGCCTCTTCACCGACAATCGGCTGCAGCGCAAGGTCCTGCTCTATGGTGAGTTTTATGGGTGCCAGCAACTTGACTCATCCATCGATGATTTTTGCATGCGCCTTAAGAAGCTCGCGCGATGAGCTCCGTGATCTCGGGGAAAAGATCGGTGACGAGCTCCTCATCAGCACCCTCTCCGGCGGCCTCAACGAGGACTTTGGGAACGCCGCCTCCAACCTCACCCTCATCCCACAGCCCACCTTCCCCAAGGTGGTTGCGTACCCCAAGTTGGAGGAGCGCCGGATGCGGGTGGCCCGGACTCGCGCGACCCACACCGCCCTCGTCGCAGGCACCCGTGGGGGTTCGGCCCCGCCACCGCCACGTCCGACGCCGCCCCAGCCGGCGGCGCCTGCCTTCCCACCCGGGTTCCCGCCCGCACCGGCCGCCCCCTTCCCACCGCCCCAGCCGGCGGCCAATGGGGGGGTCGTCACGGCGGCCGTCATGGTGGCCGCAAGCAGGGCGGCGGCGGTGCTCAGGGAGGAGCGCCCCGCCCGCCGCAGCAGGCTTCTCAGCCAGCCCCGTGGTACGCCGGCCAGAACCCATGGACCGGCGTCGTTCACGCCTACTCCATGCTGGTTCCTCGGGCCCCTGCCCCGGGCATTCTCGGCACCCGGCCGCAGCCGCACCAGGCGTACTACGCCGCGCCGCAGCCTTAGGCGGCGCCCTATGGTCAGCAGCCGCCGCCAGGTGGGCCGCCGCTGCTGCCCCTGACGGCCGCGCCACCTCTTCCGCCGGCACCGTGGGATCCGACCCTGTTGGTGGCTCTCCACAACGCTCCTTCCCCATCTAGCTACACCGGCGGCGGCGACTGGTACATGGATAGCGGCGCCACCGCTCACATGGCAGCGTACCCCGGTAACCTCCATACCGCCCATCCTGTCCACACCTCCAACCGCATCACCGTCGGTGACGGCTCTTCCCTTCCTA
This sequence comes from Triticum monococcum, assembly GCA_034509565.1. NCBI lineage: Eukaryota > Viridiplantae > Streptophyta > Magnoliopsida > Poales > Poaceae > Triticum > Triticum monococcum. Next base: position 143,650,831 of record CM067846.1, on the reverse strand, counting down.
TCACTCATATTGGTCATACATATTTTCCATCTAACTCCACTCCTATATCCATGTCCAATATTCTAGTTTCTCCTGAACTTATTAAAAATCTTGTTTCCGTTCGTTCTTTTACACGTGAAAATCCGGTTACCGTTGAATTTGACGCATGTGGCTTTTCTGTTAAGGACGCTCGCACGCGGATGGTGCTCCACCGATGTGACAGCCCCGACGAGCTCTACCCGGTTCACTCCGCCACCTCCACCACTTTCGCCGCCCCCGTTGCCCTCGCCACCGGAGTGGATCTTTGGCATGCTCGCTTGGGCCATCCTAATCCTGCCACCCTTCGCCACATCCTTCGGAGTTTTTCTTTCACGTATAATAAGAACAAGGATCACTCGTGTCATGCATGTCGCCTCGGCAAACATGCTCGTCTTCCATTTAGGGCTTCTTCCTTTGTTGCATCGTACCCGTTTGAGTTAATTCATAGTGATGTTTGGACCTCTCCTGTTGCCAGTAATACAGGCTTTCTTTATTATCTTGTCATACTTGATGATTTTTCACATTATGTGTGGACCTTCCAGTTGCGCCACAAGTCGGATGTTATATCCACTCTCGCCGCGTTCTACTCTGTTCTCACGCAGTTTGGTCGTCCCATTCTCGCGTTGCAGACAGACAACGGGAAGGAGTTTGACAACCTCGCCGTTCGTAATCTTCTTACCACACATGGCACGATTTTTCGTCTCACTTGCCCATACACCTCGCAACAGAACGGTCGTGCTGAGCGCATCCTTCGCACTCTCAATGACTGCGTTCGGACTCTTCTCTTTCATGCCAATGTGCCTCCGCGCTTTTGGCCTGACGCTCTCGCCACCGCTTCTCTCCTCATCAACATCCGCTCATGTCGTACTCGCAGGAACTTTACACCTCACCATCTTCTCTTCGGTGCACCCCCCTCTTATGATGGGCTTCGCATCTTCGGCTGCCTTTGCTACCCTAGCATCGCCGCTACTGCGCCTCATAAGCTTGCACCCCGCTCCGTCGCCTGCATCTTTCTTGGCTACCCACCCAACACTAAGGGCTATCGCTGTTATGATCCCGTCTCCCATCGTGTTTTCACCTCCCGACACATTTACTTTGATGAGATGGTGTTTCCGTTTCAGCAGTAGGTACCCCTGGTCGTCTCATCACCGCCGGCCACCAGCGGCCCCTCGACGACTCCGTCAGGCGGATGGTCCCGTTCGGCCCGCCTCCAGGATTTGGCGGTCCTCGCGCCCTCACGCCGGCGCCCGCCCCCTCGGCCTCCTCGGCCGGCTCTGACAGCGCCCCTGGCGCCCCTTTCTCACCCGCCGCGGGATCGGGTGCGGCTGGCTCGGCCGCCTCGACGCCCACCGCCTCGCCGGACACGACGCCGACTCCCTCGCCGGCCCTTACGCCGGCCGCCTCGCCGGCTCACTCGCCGGCCCCGTCGCCAGCCGCCTCACCGGCCCTGACGCCGGCCGCCTCGCCGGCTCACTCGCCGGTCCCGACGCCGGTCGCCTCGTCGGCCGCCTCGCCGGCTCTGACGCCGGCCGCCTCGCCGGTGGCTCCGCTGGTGCCCTCTGGCCCCGTCACCCGCACTCGTACCGGTGTTCATCGTCCGAGCCTCCGGTACACGAGTGACAAGTACGTCCTCGCCGCCTCCACTGCGGAGCCGTCGCCTCTTCCCGTGTCCGCCCGCGCCGGCCTCTGTGATCCTCACTGGCTTGCGGCGATGCAGGAAGAGTTCGATGCGCTCCAACGGAACCGTACTTGGACACTAGTTCCCCGGCCTCCTCGCGCCAACGTCATCACCGGCAAGTGGGTCTTTCGCCATAAGACCCGCTCGGATGGCACTCTCAAGCGCTACAAGGCTCGCTGGGTGGTCCGTGGTTTCCGCCAGCGCGCTGTAGTGGACTTCACCGAGAAGTTCGCCCCGGTTGTAAAACCGGGCATGATCCGCACCGTCCTCTAGCTCGCCATGTCCCGCGGCTGGCCCGTTCATCAGATGGATGTCTCCAACGCCTTTCTTCATGGCCATCTTGAGGAGCAGGTGTATTGTGAGCAACCCACCGGTTTTGTCGACGCCTCACTTCCCAGTCATGTGTGTCTGCTGTCCCGCCCTCTTTACGGGCTCAAGCAGGCACCCCGCGCCTGGTACCAGCGGATCACCGGGTCCTTCAGACACTGGGCTTCAGCGTTACTCGCTCGGACGCCTCACTGTTCGTCTATCGCCACGGTGACACGGCTGCATATTTGCTGCTTTACGTCGACGACATCATCCTGACGGCCTCCTCCGCAATTGTTCTTCAGCAGATTACTCTCCGGCTGCGTGACGAGTTTGCTATTAAGGACCTGGGTGCTCTACATTATTTCCTTGGCATTGAGGTCGTTCGGCGCCCGGACGGTTTCTTTCTTCATCAGCAGAAGTATGCACATGAGCTTCTTGAGCGTGCCGGTATGCTCAACTGTCATCCTGTTGCTACTCTTGTTGACACGAAGGCCAAGGTCTCTGCTCTTGAGGGCTCGCCTGCGTCGGATGCTCCTTTCTACCGGTCTATTGTCGGCGCTCTTCAGTACCCGACTCTCACTCGACCGGATCTTCAGTATGCTGTTCAGCAGGTATGTCTCCACATGCACGCCCCTCGTGACTCTCACTGGACTCTCGTGAAGCGGATCCTTCGTTACATCCGCGGCACGATGACCCTCGGGCTGACACTCACGACGTCTACTTCTCTGGAGATGGTGGCCTACTCCGATGCTGACTGTGTTGGCTGCCCTGACACTCGTCGGTCCACCTCTGGCTACTGCGTCTACCTCGGTCCTTCACTCATCTCGTGGCCGTCTAAGCGACAACCCACGGTTTTGTGTTCCAGCGCAGAGGCTGAGTACCGAGCTGTGGCCAACGCCGTCGCCGAGTGCACCTGGCTACGACAGTTACTGCAGGAGCTGCATCACGACGTGTTCCAGGCTACGGTTGTCTACTGTGACAACGTCTCTGCGGTGTACCTCCCCGCCAACCCTGTTCATCATCACCGGACTAAACACATCGAGCTGGACATTCACTTTGTGCGCGAGCAGGTGGCTCTTGGACGCATGCGGGTTCTTCATGTGCCGACCGCTCAGCAGTTCGCCGATGTGATGACGAAGGGACTGCCGACTTCTACTTTCGAGGAGTTCCGTTCCAGTCTTTGAGTATATTGTGTACGTGTATATTTGTGTGTAGGGTCCACCTCCTGTTTTCTTTGTATAGTTGAGGTTATGACCCACCTTTATACTTATATATACGTGCGTGATGCACCGATTAATACATCGAGATTGCACGGCACATATCTTGTCCTTCTACAATACTCCCTCCAGCGCCGGAAGCTCTGCCGAAAACAAACAAAAACACACGAGAGGGAGGCGAAATCGATTCCCTCCGCGCCGCCGCTTCCCCCTGTCGTCCTGACCGGTCCGATACCCCGATGCCATCTCGCTCGCTCCGCGTCGACGTCATCGGCGCCGGGGCCGCCGGCCTGGTGGCGGCGCGCGAGCTGCGGCGCGAAGGCCACGCCCCCGTCGTGTTCGAGCGCACCGACGGCGTGGGCGGCACCTGGGTCTACGAAGCCGACGCCGACGCGTTCGCCTCGCCGGAGCCGCCCGTCACCCATCGGCGCTCGAACCTCTACGCGTCCCTCCGCACCAACCTCCCGCGCGAGTGCATGGGCTTCCTCGACTTCCCCTTCGTCGCGGGCCCCGACGGCGACCCCCGCAGGTTCCCCGGCCACGCGGAGGTGCTCCGGTACCTCCAGAGCTTCGCGCGGCGGTTCGACCTCCACGGCCTCGTCCGGCTGGAGACGGAGGTGGTCCGGGTGAGCAGGGAGGCGAGCGGCACCAGCTGGCGCGTCAGGTACTCGAGGAAGGCGCCCGGCAGCGAGAAGCGCGAAGCGGAGGAGGAGGTGTTCGACGCCGTCGTCGTCTGCAACGCCCACTACTCCAAGCCGCACTTCGCCGACGTCGCCGGTAACACATTGTCGATCCATTCTCATTCTCCGCCGGCAGGCACTCCTGGTGCTGCGCAACGCGTCGCCGATCGAGCTCGTGACAATTTGCTTTGGTGCCGCAGGCGCGGATGCTTGGCCTGGGAAGCAGCTGCACAGCACCGGCTACCGCGTGCCCGAGCCATTCCACGGCCAAGTCCGTCCGTCCTTCCGTGTGTTTTTGCCAAGTGATTGTTTTCTTTTGCACTTGTCCGATGGTCGATGCGATCTGAAGTTTCTCTACACTCTACAGTAAATTCAATTTGGTTGGCAGGTTGTCGTGGTGATAGGGTGTGGACCGAGTGGCACGGACATCTCGAGGGACATCGCTGGCGTCGCCAAGGAGGTCCATCTCGCCAGTAGATGGGCGTTTGCTGCCACCAGCGAGAAGCTGCCTGGACATGCTAACATGTGGCTTCATTCCGAGGTAATATCAGCATATAACAGAAATAGCAACCAAAAAAATTCAGGATGCAAACTTTGCACTGTCCCGACGACAATCCCACGGAAATCCTTCTCGGCATGTATGCACAGATCGACCGTGCTCAGGAAGACGGGAGTGTGGTCTTCCACGACGGCAGTCGCGTCAAAGCGGATGTCATCATGCATTGCACCGGGTACATATGCTCATCTCCTCGCGCTTTTTCCTTCTTTCTTTGGCACCATTTGCTCGTGCTTGGCTTGCGGATGCTCATCATCGTGTCATGTTTGTACACGCGGCCGTCTGTTAAGAACAAGATAAATACTTCAATTACATGCGCCAACCAAGTCACCCAATTGGCTAAGCTAATGGGGGAAGGCGGTACAAGATATTGGTGCACCCTCTCGCGTGTCTAGACTCACAAGACTTTGGGCGTGTGGTCACCAGAGCATGGTGGTCACATAGAACTTTAAGAGAGAGGACCACACGCATTTTAACTATGTTGTGTGATTCGAGACTATACTAACTTGAACTACATCGTAATGAGTTCATGCTCCAATCAATTCGTCCAAAAGTCTGAATTAACGAAGAGAGGTAGGCAATATGTTTCAACACACCCCTTCACATCTAGCCTTTTTTAGTCCTTCGACCGTTAGACGTGTGATTGATGTAGACTGTAGAATATATTTTTAAATACTGTGTTGGTAGTCTTGAACTCGAGAACTAATCAACTCATCCAAAAGTCTAAGGGGCTGTTTGGTTCCCAGCAACAGTTTGCCAAGCCAAAATTTGGCAGCCACAATTTAGTTGGCATGTGTTTGGTTTTTACCACACTTTATTGCTCCTATGGCCCACTTGCCATAGAGACAATTTTTTTGCCAACTTTTGCCAAAGTTTGACGTCCAATTTCTCAGCCACACTTTGGCTTGGCCACACTAGTCTCCAACCAAACAATCCCTAAGCTTATAGGGAGAGGTGGTATGATATTAATATACTGCATATTCTAGCAGAAGTCATATCACACCCAAGGTGCTGGTGGCATGTTTGTGACCTGGGCTCTATGCATGAGGAAAATCAATGTCTGGCTAATGAAAGAATTTTTCATAGCTAGGCTGCCTAAGCTATTTGTGCACTGATCTCTTGAATTAGTATGGGCTGCTCAGTTTTGTTTGCCATGCATTTCGTTTTTGGATGAGTATGTGACTCACCTAGGCCACCTGGCTCAGTCTGGTCGTATGCCTAGATGGCTGGCCAGGCTAATCGCCCCTATAGTTCGTCCAGCCAGTCAACCGGAGAATTTATCAGGTCATCAACCAAATAAGGTGCATACAGTTTCCAGACACACTTGAGGCCACACAAGCAAACCAAACACAATTTAAGTTAGATTCGAACTCGAAACTATGAAACCGTAGATATTAGACCCGGTAATTTCCAACCTTAGCCATGATGGAAAAGTAATTTTGCATTCAGGTGTTTCCTTGAAATGTGACAAAATGTAGGGAATGCAAGGAATTCGAAACATGGAAACTTTCATAACAAAATAATAAATGTTTGTGTCATGTGCAAAATAACTTGTCTTCTTTTAGGGTTTCAATGCAAAACCACCTCGAATAACAAGGCTAATGTTTGGGAATGGTTTTTGATGGTTAATGTTTGGGAGTTGATCTTATTCCAGTATTCTGAAATAAATCTAAATAAGTTACTGGTCTAGCAAAAAAATCATCAACCAATGTCAACTTTTTTATCCCATAGAAAAAACTATAACGAATTTATCTTCCTATTTTCGCACATTGTCCTTTTTTATGATTCTATGCAGATTATCTCCAAAGCATTCACTACATTCAAATTCACTTTTCAACACTAGTACAGTGTTTATTTTAATGGTTGTAGGGAGTTTATGGTTCCATTTAGATAGCTTCCTCGTATGGGGTTCAAGTTGAGCCCGGGACAATAATTAACTAGATGATGGTTGCAATATAATTCATTGATATTTAGTTATATGGAACATTAATATTTGGATTAATTGTATGAGAACTAAATCTGAAAATATGTATGTTGACTATATTTTATTATTGTATAGTTATAAATATTTATTGAATATAAGTAGCATAATAGAACATAAAGAGTTTCCCATGCATGGTAGCATTTTGAGGTGGGCCTTCTCCGATGCATCACTGCATGTTAACAGAAATACATTAGTGGGGATCATCCATTTAGTTACACAGGATTATGATTCGAAGTTGAATATTTTTTTAAATGCATACCTTTGTATATCTTATCCTTTTTGAAATGATGTTTATCTTATCCCAAGGGTAGATACAAGTACAACTTCCCATTCCTCTGTACAAGCATGTGTTCCCGCCACAGGTTGCTCCTCGACTCTCCTTCATCGGGTTGCCTTTAAAGGTTTGTTTCTATCTTAATATTTGTAGTGCGCCTATATAGCAGGCTCACTATTTTTTGGCAATTGCGATGAGTTCTTTATTTATTTTATGTTCATAAGAATAAGGACGTCTGGAATTTTTCAGCTCAAGTAATATAATATTGTACATATGTAGGATGCGGTTTTTTCGGACATGTATCCAAGCGAGGATTAAATCTGAGTCATCAATAAAGACTTTGAGATCTCAGGGTAATATAGTATAGAACTAAATACTACACGACATATATGAAATGTGTACACCATCAATATAACAAGGAATGCTGATCTAGTATACCTCGCGGGTTGTTAGCATGCAATTATTGTGTTAGAAGTACATGCCGAGTAGTTATTCCACGCGGTAAGTCTTAGCTAGAGTTTCAGTAATCAATGAGATTTAGATTTCGGAGCTAATGAAGGCACGCCTTAGTACCGGTGAAAACCTAGAATCTACTCTATGTTAGACTTCAAAATTACCATCAACTTCAACATACAAGTGAAGTGTGCACCATGACAAAATGGTTAAAGAGGACGAGACATATATGGCATTAGTAAATGGGCACTTGGATTACATAGTATGGTAGTACCATTGCACATCTTCTCATAAAAAAGGTACAGTTACACATCAATAACAGGCATATGAGATGATAAAAACCAACATAGTGCACTCGTAAAGATTCGGTACATGAAAGCTAAATCCATTGGACATTCTATGGAACACTTGTTATCTATATCCTAATTTTTTTTGCTGATGTTGTCTTGGTGCATTGAACAGTTAGTTTTGATCATCTGCCTAATAAGAATTTTTTGTGGTTTACTACTTTGTTGTTCATGTGTTTTTCTCCGTTTTACCCCATCTCCCTGTGAAGTTGTGCATATTGTGAGTAGGATCGTATTTTCAAATTTCAGGAATCTAGCATATGGTTACTTATTTTTTTTAATTTCCCACTTTCACATACCTCCACTTTGTATGATTATGCTAGTCTTTTGAATGGATGATTTGTTAGTGTTAGTATTAAGTTGTCATATTAATGAAATTTGGAAGTATATCAAACGCAATCGATTATTTGTGATAGGTGGACTAGTTTAATCTTATGTGCTGGACATATTTTCAAAATTAAGATTTCGGATTCGTGAAATTTTTAAATACTTACCGCATTTTAGAAACAGAAATCATTTGTATGCAGTATGCACATACATAACAGAATATGAAGATAGACCTAAAGATGTTCTAGCATAGGACTTCACACTGATTAGCTTATTCAGTACTCATTCTTGATTTCTGTTGGCAACTGTGAGAAATTAATGGGTGGTGCAGTTAGTAAACATGTAGTGGGGCCACATGAGGTAAGAGTAGACCGAGTAGAATCCCTCGATTCCATCCATGAATTAAAGAAAACTATAGGAAAAGAAGCGAATTAATCCAAATATACTTGATTTACTTTCACTTACCCTGGCCAAAGCATAATGATGGTGCATTTCATCTCTTGTTTGATCAATCAGAATTCCAATAACAAGGAGATTGATCAAATGGGTTTCCTAGTAGTTTGGTATAAGAATCAATATTTCCTCGATCTTGGGAGGTACGTGTAGGAATGAAGAAAACTCGGTATAAGGGAAATGCAAAAGCATGCATACATAGTATTCGACTAAAGAGGCGGCGTGGTGCATTATACCGTTCGCGAGCTGATCCTAGTAAATGAGGTGATCGAGTGTGTTGCAGTTTGTCAACTACGTGGCCTGATGCACATTGATCGTTCAATTTAACACAAATTGAATACAGTTAGGAGATACATCACTGATCTTTAACGAATGGTTGGTCCAGATTTACACCTTGCTTGTCACCATGTCCCATAGTGTATTTTTTTTAACCTTTATAGCACTTTCTACATACAAATGAAAAACAAATACAATGTTCATGTAGGTTACGAGCTTAAATGCATGAACATGTGGAGATGAGTGACGATCGTTGTTGAATAGTCAACGGTTAGGAGAAGTTGTTATCTCCATAATTTCTCTATGCGGATTTGCTAATTTTCATATGAGGATGAAATAATAGTTTTTTTCCACTCATGATTGTATATGATGGTTGTTCTGAAGATAAAATATATCCATAACTTCGGATGTTGTGCTTTGGGGAGAGTTGGCGTCAATACAAGAGCAATTGCTCACGGGGTAGTATGTGGCTAGGTATGGCCTTTGCGCCATTAGAGCAAAGGAGTTTCAATCAATTTATATTGAGAATCTGAGATCTTGTAATCATGTCTCGTTAGAGGTTTCTCCTTGCATTCCTTTAGTGTAACACACATTCCGCTCTAGCACTTACCGTTATTAGAGAATTCTTCTTGTTCATCTACTCAAACCAAATTTACCTCACCCAACTTTGTTGACATATTGATTCTTAAACTCTCATGCAATCAAACAACTATTGTCCAGGTGAACATCTAGGCCCAAAAGGTTTCAAGGGACAACATCAAGTCACTTCTGCTTCGATACACCCTCCTTAAACACATCAAGGGCTGAGATCTGCCCATACCCCTTCGCTGTCAGGGGCATGATTGTCTGATGTAAAAAATCCCCCCCCCCCCTCCCCCCCCCCCGCGCGCGCTTGTGTATACGGGGCTGCCGCACGAGCCGAGCCGCTTGGCAGCCGTGAGGACGCGAGCCGAGCCGAGCCGTTAGCATCCATGGGCCCACAATGTCAGATGCAGGGCGTGTCGGTGGGGGCGTACGTGTGGTCGTGACTGCTCGCGGCCGATCTCTTGCCGCCAACCTTCTGTCGTCGTAGTCCGTGCCCTCCATTGCCGCGCGTGCGGTGACCGGCCGCCTTCTGCCTCGGGCCGGCAGTTGACGCGACCGGTTGGCTGCCGCCGCTGCGGAGACCGCCTGCCTTCAGACGCCATCAACGCTTCGATTGCCGCGCGTGCCGTCCCCGCGCCTTCACACGGCATCGCTGCCGCGCCCAGACGCCACTGATGCCTCGCCTGCCGCGCCGCGCCTTCACACGCTGCCGCTGCCTCGTATTCAAACGCCGCCGCTGTCGCGCGTGTCACCAGCCGCCCGCCTCTCCCTCGGGGCGCGCGCCACCGACGGCTTGCCCGCCCACCTCCCTCCCCTGCCGTCTATAAAAGGCCGCACCAGCCCTGGCCAGGCCGTGCCATCTCCCTCGCCCCGCCCATCTCTCTTCCTCTCCTCGCCCGCCCATCTCCCTCTCCTCGCCGGCAATGTCTTCCAGCTACTCCGACGAGGGCGCGTGGCCGACCGGCGTTTGGCCGCTGAGCCTCACCATCGGCGACACGGAGGATCTGGCCCGGTACGGCGTGATGGTGCCGCCGGCAGCCAAAGTGTCGCGGCCATGGCGGATCGGGGCGGACGGCATCCCCACCATGGGACCGCCGCCGACGAGGCATCAGCTCCACGCGTTCCCTGGCGGCCGGTACAACCGGAGGGCCCGACGCAGGTTCTGGCGCGGGAAGAACTTCGACATCGTCCTCGGCGCGTTCAGGGACGCGGCGGCCGGCCGCACCATCGGGGACATTACCGGCAAGGCCGGCACTTCCCGTGGTCGCTGCCCCCACTGCCCTGGCATAGCAGGTGCCCCCTGACCCGGTGCTGGTCGAGATCCTGCCGGCGCAGGCCGCCCTCGCTCAAGACGGAGACCCCGACGACACGCCGGGGCTACTTGCGGTGTTGGCCCAGTCGGCAGAGGAGGCGGCGGCGGCAGCCACTCGTGAGGAACGAGAGCGGCAGGCGGCCATAGCGGCGGTGCAGGAGCAGCAAGCGCGGGAAGACAACTGGTGGGATTTCAGCGACGACGACAACGACGACGGTGGCGACGATGGCGGCGGAGGAGAGGCCGGCGGTATGGCGCCGGTCGTCGACCTCACCGGCGCCAGCGACGACGAGTAGTCTAGTTTTAGGGTTTTTATTTAAATTTCGGTCTAAGTTATGTAAGAGCAGTGCTCGGTTATGTTTAGTGTTATGTAAGGTAGTTTGAATTATGAATTAACTCGAAATGGCTTATCTGAAGAAAAACCCGTATGTTTAATTTGATGTTAGTCGTGCAACTTCAAAAAATAAACGGAAATATGCATTTCAACGTTACGAGAAAAATCAGTCGCAAAACGCATGCATGAGGCCTTCACTCATACTCGAACGGTCTCTGGAGAACTTATCATGCGTGCACACCAAAAACATATTGCGTCACGTCCGGGGTGTGGTATGTGGTGTTATCACCAAAAAATTAGAAATAAATTCTTAAAGCAAAAAAAATGCCCGGCATGTGCTCGCAGGCCACAACTGCGCTTAATCGGTCCGGCCTGATCAAGCCGGGCGGCGAAAGGGCCGGCCTTTCGGCCCAGCTACGGCCTACAACACAGGCAAACGGGGCAGTGGCAGGACGAAGCGGGAATCAGAGGAGTTCGAAAATGCTGTGGGAGGCAGGTATTTAAGGCGGTCGCGGCGTCGCTCGGCGGGCGAGGTGGGACTAAACTTTAGTCCTCACCCCCGCTGACCCTCCCCCCCCCCCCCCCCGCACCGCGCCCGCAGTGTCACGCACAGCCCACGCGCGGCGTCGCGCACAGTCACTGGTCCGTCGCGCACAGTCAACACTTTTGTTTTTTTAAATAGTATTAAGTTTTTTTAATTATTTATGTCATTCGTTAACTAGATTTATTATAATAATAATGAGTTCTTTATTATACTTTATAGGAAAAAATAATAAGTTCTTTATAATTAATTACTAAAACAATACTGAGTTTTTTGATAATTAATTGATAATGAGTACTTTTATAATGAATATTATGTTCAGTTATTTGTGTAAATTAGTAATTACATTTTTAATATTTATGTAATGTTAATTAATGTCTAAAAATACTTAAAATATGTGCAAAGTTTAGTACTGTAATGTGTATTGCATTAATGACTAATTGTTTTTTCATAATAATAATGAGTTTTTTGTTATAATTTATAAGTAAGAATAATGAGTTTTTTATTACAATTTATAGGTAAAAATTACTAGTTGTGTTTTAATTTTTTATGAGTTCATATCCGATCAGTGCCGGTTGCATTGTTGGTCCTTCAGTCCTACCCGAAAGATCTTCGGAGAAGGAGGTCAATTTTTCGACATATTCGGAATGACCTCAACTTTTGCAAGTGAGTTGGTATGGTCATCCTGACATTCAATCCAAGAATTGAACGTACTTGAACACCAAAAACATGTGGTGTCACGTCCGGGTGTGCTATGTGCTGTTTTTATCGAAAAAATTATAGAAAATTCATAAAGCGATAAAAAAAGATACAAAACTTGGCATGCATCCTAGTGATGATGGAGGAACACTATAAAAAAATTTGAGTTCATTTCAAGGATGTCGAAAAAAAACTCGTTTCGGACGGGTCCTTTAGTCCTGCCCGAACGATCTCCGGAGAAGGAGGTCAATTTTTTGACATATTCGGAATGACCTCAACTTTTGCAAGTGAGTTGGTATGGTCATCCTGACATTCAATCCAAGAATTGAACATATTTGAACACCAAAAACATGTCGTGTCACGTCTGAGGTGTGCTATGTGCTGTTTTCACAGAAAAAATTATAGAAAATTCATAAAGCGATAAAAAAGATACAAAACTTGGCATGCATCCTAGTGATGATGGAGGAACACTATAAAAAATTTGAGTTCATTTTAAGGATGTCGGAAAATAAAACTCCTTTCGGACGGGTCCTTCAGTCTTGCCCGAACGGTCTCCGGAGAAGGAGGTCAATTTTTTGACATATTCGGAATGACCTCAACTTTTGCAAGTGAGTTGGTATGGTCACCCTGACATTCATTTCAAGAATTGAACGTATTTGAACACCAAAAACATGTTGTGTCACGTCTGGGGTGTGCTATGTGCTGTTTTCACAGAAAAAATTATAGAAAATTCATAAAGCGATAAAAAATATAGAAAACTTGGCATGCATCCTAGTGATGATTGTGGAACACTATAAAAAAATTGAGTTCATTTCAAGGATGTCGAAAATAAATTAATAAGTTTATTGCTATAACTAATAATTTTGGGTTCATTTGAAGGATGTCAAAAAAATATTGTAAATAGTACTCATGAAATTTGCATAGTGTGGCAAATAATAAAAATAAGACAGATAGTAATGATATGATTTGAGTTTATAGTGCTAGCAGTACACGGCCGCACTACCCGGTCAGTGTAATGAGCTTACACTGACCGGGCAGTGCGGCAGTGCCGCCGCTAGCAGTGCAAAGTCAAACCAAATTATTACTAACTGTCTTATATAGCAATGTGAACGAACGCGGGTATATAAGCCGGTCGTGGCGTCCCTCGGCGCGCGAGGTGGGAATAAAAAAGCGCCCCTTCCACCCTCCCTGCGCCGTGACTCATAGAAGGCAATAAAATTGTGATGCAAAAAAGCCCACCTGTGCTTGCATGCCGCAACTGCGCTTAATCGGTCCGGCCCGATCAAGCCGGTGGCGAAAGCGCCGGCCTTTCGGCCCAGATACGGCCTACAGCACAGGCCAATGGGGCAGTGGCGGGACAGGGCGGGAATGAGAGGAGTTCGAAACGGTCATGGGAGGTTGGTATACAAGTCGGTCGCGGCGTCGTTCGGCGGGCGAGGTGGGACTAAACTTTAGTCGTCACCCCTGCCGACCCTGCCCCCGCACCGCGCGCCCACTCAATGGGCCGGCCCACGCGCGCCGTCGCGCACAGTCACTCGGCCGTCCAATGTGCGGTGTCATTGTTTTTTTTGTTATGTGTTTATTGTTTTAAAAATAATAGTAAATTTTTTAATAAATTTTGTATTGTATAAATAATAATGAAAAGTCCTATGTATTGTATAAATGTTCAATAATTTATGTAATGTTCATTAGTTTTTTATGTGTTTTGCATTAATGGCTAAAGTAGTTTTCATAATAGTAAAGAGGTTTTGTTATAATTTAGAAGTAATAATAATTTGGAAAATACCCTTTTTAAAAAACAGTACTTGATTTAGAATTTATTTAGTAGTTATCTTAAAAACAATACTTAAAATATAATTTATTATGTAATTATATTAAAACACTATTTAATATAGAATTGAATTCACGGAAAAAATCATAAAAAATTCATATCCGATCAGTGCCAGTTGGATTGGTGGTACGAGGTGGCATGCACGAAACGTCACCAAATTTTAGGAGGCAGTGGGCATGCCCATCTTAGGGCCCCACGCAAGATTTGAACGACGTCGGACACCAAACGCACGTTGCGTCACGTCCGGTCAGTGTTTTCGGTGCGTTTCACGGAGAAAAGCATAGGAAATTCATACGGTGCCGGAAAATTATGAAAACTTGCACGCATGATGGACCTGTCGATGAGTGTGTGTGCAAAAAGTTTGGAGTCCACCGGCTGAGTTCGAAAAGAGAACGCAGTACGGGGTTGACATCGTTCATATCCGATCAGTGCCGGTTGCATTGGTGGTACGAGGTGGCATGCACGAAACGTCACCAAATTTTGGGAGGCAGTGGGCATGCCCATCTTAGGGCCCCACGCAAGATTTGAACGACGCCGGACACCAAACGCACGTTGCGTCACGCCCAGTTAGTGTTTTCGGTGCGTTTCACGGAGAAAACCATAGGAAATTCATACGGTGCCGGAAAATTATGAAAACTTGCACGCATGATGGACATGTCAATGAGTGCGTGTGCAAAAAGTTTGGGGTCCACCGGCTGAGTCCGAAAAGAGAACACGGTACGGGACTGACATCGTTCATATCCGATCAGTGTCGGTTGCATTGGTGGTACGAGGTGGCATGCACGAAACGTCACCAAATTTTGGGAGGCAGTGGGCATGGCCATCTTAGGGCCCCACGCAAGATTTGAACGACGTCGGACACCAAACGCACGTTGCGTCACGCCCGGTTAGTGTTTTCCGTGCGTTTCACGGAGAAAACCATAGGAAATTCATACGGTGCCGGAAAATTATGAAAACTTGCACGCATGATGGACATGTCGATGAGTGCGTGTGCAAAAAGTTTGGGGGTCCACCGGCTGAGTCTGAAAAGAGAACGCAGTACGGGGCTGACATCGTTCATATCCGATCAGTGCCGGTTGCATTGGTGGTACGAGGTGGCATGCACGAAACGTCACCAAATTTTGGGAGGCAGTGGGCATGCCCATCTTAGGGTCCCACGCAAGATTTGAATGACGTCGGACACCAAACGCACATTGCGTCACGCCCGGTCAGTGTTTTCAGTGCGTTTCACGGAGAAAACCATAGGAAATTCATACGGTGCCGGAAAATTATGAAAACTTGCACGCATGATGGACCTATCGATGAGTGCGTGTGCAAAAAGTTTGGGGTCCACCGGCTGAGTCCGAAAAGAGAACGCAGTACGGGGCTGACATCGTTCATATCCGATCAGTGCCGGTTGGGTTGGTGGTCCGAGGTGGCATGCACGAAACGTCACCAAATTTTCGGAGGCAGTGGGCATGCCCATCTTAGGGCCCCACGCAAGATTTGAACGACGTCGGACACCAAACGCACGTTGCGTCACGTCCGATCAGTGTTTTCGGTGCGTTTCACGGAGAAAACCATAAAAAATTCATACGGTGCCGGAAAATTATGAAAACTTGCAGCATGATGGACCTGTCGATGAGTGTGTGTGCAAAAAGTTTGGGGTTCACCGGCTGAGTCTGAAAAGAGAACGCAGTACGGGGCTGACATCGTTCATATCCGATCAGTGCCGATTGCATTGGTGGTACGAGGTGGCATGCACGAAAGGTCACCAAATTTTGGGAGGCAGTGGGCATGCCCATCTTAGGGCCCCACGCAAGATTTGAACGACGTAGGACACCAAACGCACGTTGCGTCACGCCCGGTCAGTGTTTTCCGTGCGTTTCACGGAGACAACCATAGGAATTCATACGGTGCCAGAAAATTATGAAAACTTGCACCATGATGGACATGTCGATGAGTGCGTGTGCAAAAAGTTTGGGGTCCACCGGCTGAGTCCGAAAAGAGAACGCAGTACGGGGCTGACATCGTTCATATCCGATCAGTGCCGGTTGCATTGGTGGTACGAAGTGGCATGCATGAAACGTCACCAAATTTTAGGAGGCAGTGGGCATGGCCATCTTAGGGCCCCACGCAAGATTTGAACGAGGTCGGACACCAAACGCACATTGCGTCACGCCCGGTTATTGTTTTCGGTGCGTTTCACGGAGAAAACCATAGGAAATTCATACGGTGCCGGAAAATTATGAAAACTTGCACGCATGATGGACCTGTCGATGAGTGTGTGTGCAAAAAGTTTGGGGTCCACCGGCTGAGTCCGAAAAGAGAACGCAGTACGGGGCTGACATCGTTCATATCCTATCAGTGCCGGTTGCATTGGTGGTACGAGGTGGCATGCATGAAACGTCACCCAATTTTGGGAGGAAGTGGGCATGCCCACCTTAGGGCCCCACGCAAGATTTGACAACGTCGGACACCAAACGCACGTTGCGTCACGCCCGGTCAGTGTTTTCGGTGCGTTTCACGGAGAAAACCATAGGAAATTCATACGGTGCCGGAAAATTATGAAAACTTGCACGCATGATGGACCTGTGGATGAGTGCGTGTGCAAAAAGTTTGGGGTCCACCAACTGAGTCCGAAAAGAGAACGCATTAAAAAATGCATTAATATTTTCTGACGTTAAAAAAAGATCGGGGATAATGGCTCTCTTTTTGAAGAATATGCATGATCCATGTGAACCTTCACAAGCTTAAAGCAGGTGAAGACTCACATCGATCCTGCATATCCACCAAATAGAGTCCCACAAACTGAGATGTTTGTGCATTGAGCAAACGAAAATTATATAAAGGAGTCAACGACGCGCCGGCTTAGCGATGTGGTACTAAACGGAAATGTTTAAGTACAATGCATGTTTTTAATAAATGCATCGTGGGCCAGCCGGCGGTAGTTTTACGGGACGGGCTAAGTGGCCCACTATGGCGTGACCACGTCTATGACGCCTTACGTGCGTGCATGGCACGAAAACCACGCCGCCATTACCTCGCCCCAGGACCGCCTAACCCCGCCGCCTCCACGCACGTCCTCACCCCTCCCCGATTTGACGTTCGCATCGCCGTGGCCGTCCCAACTCCCTTCCCTGCCGGCCTGACGGCGGCCATACAATCCGGCATCTGCGCGCGACTTGGATCTCAGGCCTGGCCGTGCCGTCTCGGCAAAGTCGCCGGCACCCTAAACCCTAGGACGGGCCGTCGGCCAGCGCGCTGGTGTGGGCACAGGGCGCGCGGCTGCCATGACTAACCCACACCGGCTGGTGTTAGGCAACGGGGGCTGCCGGTGCACGTCGAGACGCCGGAAGGTATGGTATTAAACCATATGTAATGTTTTTTGAATCTCGTAACTAGTTAGATAACTGTCATCTTATTTAGAATGCAAGAATTAGGAGATGTGTACTGCTTGGTTGAGAAGTGGTGCGAATTGGTGGGAAAATTCACACCGATGCTACGTGGCACAAATTTGGACAGTATGTTGAGAATTCCTTCAGTGAAAATGAGGAAAAATTTATTGGAATTTATGATTACAACGTATGATAGTAGTAGAAAGCGATTTATTATTCGGCCAAATACTGACGGCATCAGTGTGCTTAATGAAGATGTTTATGACATATTCGGGTTACGTAATGAGGGTGATGATGTCAGTAGCATGATAGCAACAGTACAACTAGATGCCAAAAAATTGTTCCGAATCGGTTTCTAGACAAAAGAACAGGCCTAATCCTCATCGATGAGTTGATACAAAATATTATTGATACTCAGTCATATGATGATGATTTTATGAGAAGGGCCGTACTGGTTCTTATGGGTACAGTCTTAGCACCACAATCCACCAAGTTTGTTCCTTATCGTTATTACAAAATGGTGGAGGACGTGAACGCTATCAAGTCATACAATTGGAACGATTTCACGTTGGGGGTGTGCATGGATGCTATTAAAAAATCGGTCGAAGATCTTGAAAAATTCAAGTGGCCTATCGGGAACTTGGCTCTTCTTCAGGTACAAGTCATTTCGTAATAGTTGTATGTACATATGATTTTTATGTGATCTATGTGTCTGACTAGTTGTGTTTACTATCATGCAGTATATATACTGGGAAAAAGTTTAGCCAATTGGTGTGGATACATTTGATCCTTTGTCTCGTGAATACCCACTAATGCTTAACTGGCCAGAAACGGAAGGGAAAAAGCGAGACGACTATGACAACATGCACGGGCGTGGCACCGGCAATGTAAGTCAATAAGTAAAGTCCTTATTGGTTGCACATAGTAATTAATTATATTTGTTATTTAATTTATTTTTTTGTTTGTTGTACAGATTGAAAACTGCGTTAGAGAAGACTACAGACATGCTAAGGTAGCACGTGAAGGGACTGTCCCAGAGGAAGAAACGAAGAAACCTAAACGGAAAGGTGATGGCAGGAGTAGAAAGCCAAGCACATCCGCGGTTTCATCGAACACGACTTGTAGTATGGACCGTGTGATGACATACATAAAGCTGCTTCACAAGGAGGTTCTCAATATACCCGAAAAATGTGCACAGGTAATTTAGAAGTTGTATTGAACATGGTTTAATTGTTCAACTACTTATCGTGTTTCATTTGTGTTTGTAGGTGGTAATGGAAAGGTTGAACACGGAAGGTGTGCTGTACAAATCCAATAAGAGGGACAACAATGACGAATTTCATAATGTAGGTGAAGGAGTTGGGATGGAGAATGGCCAGTACAAGTCATCAAAATATTGGCCAGATATTGATTCACCTACCAAGGTAAAGGTACGAACATCTTTCACGGGTATTAATGATACCTCCGTGCCTGTTGATGACACGGGTGCTCCGGCGACGACACCGGGTAAAGGTGAAGCTACTAATCCTTTCATTATAGACGATAATGGAAACTCTCCATCTTCGGCATCAACTGTACGTACAAAAGACTTTCCGTCTATGTCTTGAACCCCGCAGAATGCTGATATTTCTGGTGAGTCTATGGATGCTTTGTCACCAACAAAGTCCGAAGACACGTTTGAGAGTTTCCCGGCAGATAGCAACATAGGTAATGGTGAAGGCAGTCAGGAAAATGATGGTAAGCGCAAAAGAAAAAAGTCGAAATATTGCCAATCCCCCTACGACATTCTCATTACCCGCAAGAAACGTGTTAAAAAAAGTAAGTCAAGTACTACTTTATAATTCATTCACGCGTTATGTAAATTTATTATTATTTTTAATGACTGTAACTGCATTGTTTTAGATCTGTTTGCATCATCACCACATTCAATTCTAGCAAGTTCTCTTAATATGACTCCGGATCACATAGAGGCAGCGAGAGTTTTTGTTGAGACTCTAGCATCGACAAAGAAGCATGCACACCGAACCGTGGTCGATATGCCACCAGATGAGGACATATGCACGCCAGCTATGCTTAATGATGTCCTGACGTTTAAATGGTTGCATGGCTCTGTAAGTATGAGTTTGGTTTTAACATATCTCTCATTTGTACTTCACAAGTTCATAGAATTTTTTTTGTTTATGTATGCAGATCATCAATGCATATTGTAAACACCTACAACACCGTGATTTTTCTGATCGTTACATATCAACAACGTGGTTCCCCAAATTTATGTTGAGTAGGGCAAGGGGAAAGACCAAGTCAGTAAATGATTTAGACTCAGAACATGTTACAAAGAAAACAAAAGTCATCGCAAGAGTAATGGATGAGTATTTCAGACGGGACAAGGTATTGCTTTCATATTTATTTCTTTTTATTAGACATTACTATTTAATTGCACTAACATCATTTGGTTACTATGTAGGCGTATTTTCCTATGCACGTTAATGATAATCATTGGATAACCATAGTGATGCACACCGTCAAGGAGGAGTTTCAAGTTCTTGACTCAAATTCTAAAGGCGCAATTAGCCAAAGAATTCACAATATGATTGCCACCCTGGTACGCTATAATTTTCACATTCGCATTCAGAAAAATATTGAGTCATATATGGAGGCCAACTCAACTCTTATGGAGGCCAACTCAACTCAACTCTTGAATAACCATAGTATATACATTAAATTCTGGTTTGTTAATTTGTTTCAGAGAGCTGAAATTTTTAAGGATATTATGAAGGCCAACTCAACTCTTGAATCAAAAAATTTCCAGATGTCTCATTGTGGCCAATTAATGAGTATAAAATGCCGAGACAAAACGATGGGTAAGTTAAATGAGTACAAGGAAGTGCATGCTATATCCTAAGCTGATCACACATGTTTATTGCAGAGTGTCTTGTGAACTTTTTGTGATGTGGTGCATAAAATATTGGGACGGAGATCGTTGGACACATGAATTTGACCAGGAAGAGATTAATGAGTCAAGGTCACGTATTGTCGTGGAAATTATTTTTTCAGAGGTGAACAAATTAGAGAAGGTCAATATGAAAATTGTTAAAATCATGGAGAAGGAATAGGTATTAGCATCCGTAGGGTTTTAGTCCCGTAGAAGGTTTCCCTACTGTTGTTGGATACTTTGAACGATTGTAATGCGACATGGCATTGGGATAGATTTTGACAATTTTTCACGTTTTATTTATCCCTTTTGTGTGAGACTAAACATTTAAATGCGTGTGGGCAAGTAATATTTTTGTTGTCCTAAAATGTATCGGTTTGCGGCTGCGATGTTATATGTACTATTGTTTTTTCTACTCGCGGCGGTCATTCATTTATTAGAAAATATCCCCGCCGTCCTGAGTTGGTGCAATGTGGACAAAATCTGCACAATTTCCCACGTTAATTGTGCTGGCAGCAGCGGCGCTAGATCCGACGAATATTGCAGCCCAGCCCGTGCGGTGGCCGACAGCCGAGGCAGTGGCGGGCCTGCGTAGTCCCGCTAGTGCGGGCTGGCGCGATTCGCCGTGCGCCACACGCGGGTCTGCTGGCCCAGCAGCCGACCGACCGACAGCCGCGCGCCCGGTGGCAGAGGTCTCGTCTCGCCCCACCCAGCGGGCACATGCAACGATCCCGAGGAGGAATATGGCGATCTGTCGGCCCATAAACGACGCGCGTCGGGCACGTGGGCCGATCCTCTTCTTGTGCGGATGGGGACGCTGGCGCGTTGTGCTGACTAAGTTTAGTCCCACCTCGCCCGCGGAGAGACGCGCCGACCGGTTTATATACTCCCGTCTTCGCCTTCTCACAAGCTCGCTACACAACACTAATGAATGCCCTGTTGTATGCCGTGGCCTCCCCGCTCGCCGGCCGAAAAGCCTCCCAAAAGGCGTTGTAGTATACTGTCCGTGCGCGCGCCCGGCCACGGCTGGGCTTTTTTTTCAAATATTTTTTCACATACATTAAATTTAAAAAATGTTAATCAGTTGACAAAGTCATGACAGCAGTAACACACTCATATAAATATATCATGTTTCGCACATAATAATAGAAATCGCGTGTCTCATAACATTGAACAAGGTGGCATAAAGATTAACTCAAAGTGCCATGTCTCCAATCCTTAAACAAATAAACTGAAAGTGCCAATGCCTACCATCGAACAAGGTGGCTTAAAGAATAAACTCAAAGTGCCATGTCTCTTATCCTTAAACAAATAAACGGAAATTACGAGTGCCTTCAATTGATTATGAATACTTCATCTTTATGCCCGGTTCCTACATAACAAATTGTAAACAACTCATCAGACAATTGTAAAGAGAGAACCCAAAAAATAATTAAAATAATGTAAAACTTACTTTTAATTCTCAGAGCACGTTTGATGTCTATGTCCCTCTTTCTTACAAATGCCACAAAGAGGACTGGGTTTTTTCTCAGAAAATGATTTTGGTCTTCCATTTTTTGTAACATTTGGATCTTTCTTTGCCCGCCCCGTCGTGCTCTGTTTAGGGGCGCCCTTCGTGGAAACTTTCATGGAATCACCTATGACATCAACATGTTGTTCCGGCTGACGTGGCTCCTCATGCACATTTCTTCTACTACCAATAGTATCATTATCAGGGACCTTTTTTCGCTATTATATTCCGCAGATACTGCATCAACTCATTAAACACGAATGGATCATTTGAAGCAGCATGAAAAGCTTCAGCTCCTGTTATACCGAGTTGACTATAGCGAGCACGCTGCTCTGCCCCTGTCCAACCCCGGCCAAACATGTCACTCTTTCACTGTGCAGGCAGCCCACCTCTCACAACTTTTGACATCCTCTTAAGGATGCAACACTTAGGTATTTTAGATATTTTCAGATGAACCAACACATACAGAATGTGTTTGCAAGGCAATCCTTTCCGAAGCATTCGTCCACAACTGCAGTCTATCGTATTTTCAGAGTTTTCAGCTCAATAATTCATGTTGAACTGAAATTTGCAATTATTTCTCCATGTCACGATGAAGGTGTGGCAGTCAACTCCCACTAGCGTCTCAAAAATCTCAAGCTCTCCCATCTTCTTCAGATCTTGTTGAAGAATATAAAAATTGGAATGAGTGAATACTTCGGCAGCATGCTTCTCAATATCTTTATATTCTGTGACTGATGGTGGCAATGACTGATTTGAAACACAGTCATCACGCGCCTCGTTCTCACATAGTCGAACTATGCAATTCTCATAATGCACAACTAGGTCAACAATAGTCATACCGCCGTCCAGGTGAAGGTGAAGACAAGAGTTAAGGCTTTCACTCCTCTGATTACTGCGCATACCCAGAAAAAAAAACCATCTGACAGATATGATGCTGCCCACAGACTCCTCTTCCTGTACATCCTGCTCAGCCACTCTTCTGTTTTATCAGTCTTCCATTTACGGACGAAAGCGTGCCATCTTGCCTCAAAGTTGGCTGGAGAGGTGGAGTAGTACAAGAGTGCCCTGAACTCATTTAGCGATTTGTAATTAAGGTGCTTCTGCATGTTTTTTTCCACGTGCCATGAGCAGAGACAATGCAACACATCAACCAAAACCAACCGAATAGTTCGTATCATTGCAGCGTCTCCATCTATGATGATTGACCTTGGCTTTTTCTGAAAATTGGCCCTCAGGAATGTCTGGAGCAGCCACACGTATGTCGCTTCGGTCTCGTCGGACACAATGGCACAATCAAAAACTGTGGTGCAACGGTGATTATTTACACCAACAAAGGGGATAAACGGCATACCATATTTGTTCATCTTATACGTGCTGTCGAACACAGTCACATCTCCATACAACTGATAGTCCCGCCGCGACTGTTCGTTATTATCTGTTCATCTTATACGTGCATCGCACCAGAACATGCTCTTCATGAAGGAAATATGCCCTAGAGGCAATAATAAAGTTATTATTTATTTCCTTATATCATGATAAATGTTTATTATTCATGCTAGAATTGTATTAACCGGAAACATAATACATGTGTGAATACATAGACCAAC
The DNA here is from genome assembly GCA_034509565.1 of Triticum monococcum. Classification (NCBI taxonomy): domain Eukaryota; kingdom Viridiplantae; phylum Streptophyta; class Magnoliopsida; order Poales; family Poaceae; genus Triticum; species Triticum monococcum. The sequence continues at coordinate 143,627,528 of CM067846.1, read as the reverse complement.
AGAGTGTCACTAGTATGCCTCTACTTGACTAGCTCGTTAATCAAAGATGGTTATGTTTCCTAACCATGAGCAAAGAGTTGTTATTTGATTAACGAGGTCACATCATTAGTTGAATGATCTGATTGACATGACCCATTTCATTAGCTTAGCACCCGATCGTTTAGTATGTTGCTATTGCTTTCTTCATGACTTATACATGTTCCTATAACTATGAGATTATGCAACTCCCGTTTACCGGAGGAACACTTTGGGTACTACCAAACGTCACAACGTAACTGGGTGATTATAAAGGAGTACTACAGGTGTCTCCAATGGTATATGTTGGGTTGGCGTATTTCGAGATTAGGGTTTGTCACTCCGATTGTCGGAGAGGTATCTCTGGGCCCTCTCGGTAATGCACATCACATAAGCCTTGCAAGCACTGCAACTAATATGTTAGTTGTGAGATGATGTATTACGGAACGAGTAAAGAGACTTGCCGGTAACGAGATTGAACTAGGTATTGGATACCGACGATCGAATCTCGGGCAAGTAACATACCGATGACAAAGGGAACAACGTATGTTGTTATGCGGTCTGACCGATAAAGATCTTCGTAGAATATGTAGGAGCCAATATGGGCATCCAGGTCCCGCTATTGGTTATTGACCGGAGACGTGTCTCGGTCATGTCTACATTGTTCTCGAACCGTAGGGTCCGCACGCTTAACGTTACGATGACAGTTATTATGAGTTTATGCATTTTGATGTACCGAAGGTTGTTCGGAGTCCCGGATGAGATCACGGACATGACGAGGAGTCTCGAAATGGTCGAGACGTAAAGATTGATATATTGGAAGCCTATGTTTGGACATAAGAAGTGTTCCGGGTGAAATCGGGATTTTACCGGAATACCGGGAGGGTTACCGGAACCCCCCGGGAGACTAATGGGCCTATTGGGCCTTAGTGGAAAAGAGAGAAGGGGCAGCCCACAGCCTAGCCGCGCCCCCCCTTCCCCAAGTCCTAGTAGGACTAGGAGAAGGGGCCGGCCTCCCCTCTCTCTCCTTTCCCCCCGAGAGTCCTAATTGGATTAGGATTGGAGGGAGGAGTCCTACTCCCGGTGGGAGTAGGACTCCCCTGCGCCTCCCTCTCCCTGGCCGGCCGGCTCCCCTTCCTCCAACCTTTATATACGGGGGCAGGGGGCACCCCAAGACACACAAGTTGATCCTTGAGATCGTTCCTTAGCCGTGTGCGGTGCCCCCTGCCACCAAATTCCACCTCGATCGTACCGTTACAGTGCTTAGGCGAAGCCCTGCGTCGGTAGTACATCAAGATCGTCATCACGCCGTCGTGCTGACGGAACTCTTCCTCGACGCTTTGCTGGATCGGAGCCCGAGGAACGTCATCGAGCTGAACGTGTGCTAAGAACTCGGAGGTGCCGGAGTAACGGTGCTTGGATCGGTCGGATCGGGAAGAAGACGTACGACTACTTCCTCTATGTTGTGTGATCGCTTCCGCAGTCGGTCTGCATTGGTACGTAGACAACACTCTCCCCTCTCGTTGCTGTGCATCACCATGATCTTGCGTGTGCGTAGGAAAATTTTCGAAATTACTGCGTTCCCCAACAGTGGCATCCGAGCCTAGGTTTTATGGTTTGATGTTATTTGCACGAGTAGAACACAAGTGAGTTGTGGGCGATACAAGTCATACTGCCTACCAGCATGTCATACTTTGGTTCGGCGGTATTGTTGGGTGAGACGATCCGGACCAACCTTACGCGTACTCTTACGCGAGACAGGTTCCCTCGACGTGCTTTGCACATAGATGGCTTGCGGAAGACTGTCTCTCCAACTTTAGTTGAACCAAGTGTGACTACGCCCGGTCCTTGAGAAGGTTAAAACGGAGTCTATTTGACGAACTATCGTTGTGGTTTTGATGCATAGGTGAGATGAGTTCTTACTTAAGCCCGTAGCAGCCACGTAAAACTTGCAACAACAAAGTAGAGGACGTCTAACTTGTTTTTGCAGGGTATGTTGTGATGTGATATGGTCAAGGCATGATGCTGATTTTATTGTATGAGATGATCATGTTTTGTAACCGAGTTATCAGCAACTGGCAGGAGCCATATGGTTGTCGCTTTATTGTATGCAATGCAATCGCGATGTAATGCTTTACTTTATTACTAAACGGTAGTGATAGTCGTGGAAGCATAAGATTGGCGAGACGACAACGATGCTACGATGGAGATCAAGGTGTCGCGCCGGTGACGATGGTGATCATGACGGTGCTTCGGAGATGGAGATCACAAGCACAAGATGATGATGGTCATATCATATCACTTATATTGATTGCATGTGATGTTTATCCCTTTTATGCATCTTATCTTGCTTTGATTGACGGTAGCATTATAAGATGATCTCTCACTAAAATTATCAAGAAGTGTTCTCCCTGAGTATGCACCGTTGCCAAAGTTCGTCGTGCCCAGACACCACGTGATGATCGGGTGTGATAAGCTCTACGTCCAAATACAACGGGTGCAAAACAGTTGCACACGCAGAATACTCAGGTTATACTTGACGAGCCAAGCATATACAGATATGGCCTCGGAACACGGAGACCGAAAGGTCGAGCGTGAATCATATAGTAGATATGATCAACATAACGATGTTCACCATTGAAAACTACTCCATCTCACGTGATGATCGGTTATGGTTTAGTTGATTTGGATCACGTGATCACTTAGAAGATTAGAGGGATGTCTATCTAAGTGGGAGTTCCTAAGTAATTGGATTAACTAAACTTAAACTTATCATGAACTTAGTACCTGATAGTATCTTGCTTGTTTATGTTGATTGTAGATAGATGGCTCGTGCTATTGTTCCGTTGAATTTTAATGCGTTCCTTGAGAAAGCAAAGTTGAAAGATGATGGTAGCAATTACACGGACTGGGTCCGTAACCTGAGGATTATCCTCATTGCTGCACAGAAGAATTACGTCCTGGAAGCACCACTGGGTGACAGGCCTGCTGCTGGAGCAACGCCAGATGTTATGAACGTCTGGCAGAGCAAAGCTGATGACTACTCGACAGTTCAGTGTGCCATGCTTTACGGCTTAGAATCGGGACTTCAACGACGTTTTGAACGTCATGGAGCATATGAGATGTTCCAGGAGTTGAAGTTAATATTTCAAGCAAATGCCCGAATTGAGAGATATGAAGTCTCCAATAAGTTCTATAGCTGCAAGATGGAGGAGAACAGTTCTGTCAGTGAGCATATACTCAAAATGTCTGGGTATAATAATCACTTGATTCAGATGGGAGTTAATCTTCCAGATGATTGCGTCATTGACAGAATTCTCCAATCACTGCCACCAAGCTACAAGAGCTTCGTGATGAACTATAATATGCAAGGGATGAACAAGACTATTCCCGAGCTCTTCGCAATGCTGAAAGCTGCGGAGGTAGAAATCAAGAAGGAGCATCAAGTGTTGATGGTTAGCAAAACCACTAGTTTCAAGAAAAAGGGCAAAGGGAAGAAGAAGGGAAACTTCAAGAAGAACAGCAAGCAAGTTGCTGCTCAGGAGAAGAAACCCAAGTCTGGACCTAAGCCTGAAACAGAGTGCTTCTACTGCAAGCAGACTGGTCACTGGAAGCGGAACTGTCCCAAGTATTTGGCGGATAAGAAGGATGGCAAAGTGAGCAAAGGTATATGTGATATACATGTTATTGATGTGTACCTTACTAGAGCTCGCAGTAGCACCTGGGTATTTGATACTGGTTCTGTTGCTAATATTTGCAACTCGAAACAGGGACTACGGAATAAGCGGACGCTAGCAAAGGACGAGGTGACGATGCGCATGGGAAACGGTTCCAAAGTCGATGTGATCGCGGTCGGCACGCTACCTCTACATCTACCTTCGGGATTAATATTAGACCTAAATAATTGTTATTTGGTGCCAGCGTTGAGCATGAACATTATATCTGGATCTTGTTTAATGCGAGACGGTTATTCATTTAAATCAGAGAATAATGGTTGTTCTATTTATATGAATAATATCTTTTATGGTCATGCACCTTTGAAGAGTGGTCTATTCTTGTTGAATCTCGAAGATAGTGATACACATATTCATAATGTAGAAGCCAAAAGATGCAAAGTTAATAATGATAGTGCAACTTAGTTGTGGCACTGCCGTTTAGGTCATATCGGTGTAAAGCGCATGAAGAAACTCCATACTGATGGGCTTTTGGAACCACTTGATTATGAATCACTTGGTACTTGCGAACCGTGCCTCATAGGCAAGATGACTAAAACACCGTTCTCCGGTACTATGGAGAGAGCAACAGATTTATTGGAAATCATACATACCGATGTATGTGGTCCGATGAATATTGAGGCTCGTGGTGGATATCGTTATTTTCTCACCTTCACAGATGATTTAAGCAGATATGGGTATATCTACTTAATGAAACATAAGTCTGAAACATTTGAAAAGTTCAAAGAATTTCAGAGTGAGGTTAAAATCATCGTAACAAGAAAATAAAGTTTCTACGATCTGATCGTGGAGGAGAATATTTGAGTTACGAGTTTGGTGTACATTTGAAAAATTGTGGAATAGTTTCGCAACTCACGCCACCCGAAACACCACAGCGTAATGGTGTGTCCGAACGTCGTAATCGTACTTTACTAGATATGGTGCGATCTATGATGTCTCTTACTGATTTACCGCTATCGTTTTGGGGTTATGCTTTAGAGACGGCCGCATTCACGTTAAACAGGGCACCATCAAAATCCGTTGAGACGACACCTTATGAACTATGGTTTGGCAAGAAACCAAAGTTGTCGTTTCTTAAAGTTTGGGGCTGCGATGCTTATGTGAAAAAGCTTCAACCTGATAAGCTCGAACCCAAATCGGAGAAATGTGTCTTCATAGGATATCCAAAGGAAACTATTGGATACACCTTCTATCACAGATCCGAAGGCAAGACTTTTGTTGCTAAATTCGGAAACTTTCTAGAGAAGGAGTTTCTCTCGAAAGAAGTGAGTGGGAGGAAAGTAGAACTTGACGAGGTAACTGTACCTGCTCCCTTGTTGGAAAATAGTGCATCACAGAAAACTGTTTCTGCGACACCTATACCAATCAGTGAGGAAGCTAATGATGATGATCATGAAGCTTCAGAACAAGATACTACTGAACCACGTAGATCAACCAGAGTGAGATCCGCACCAGAGTGGTACGGCAATCCAGTTCTGGAAGTCATGATGCTAGATCATGATGAACCTACGAACTATGAAGAAGCGATGGTGAGCCCAGATTCCGCAAAGTGGCTTGAGGCCATGAAATCTGAGATGGGATCCATGTATGAAAACAAAGTATGGACTTTGGTTGACTTGCCCGATGATCGGCAAGCAATTGAGAATAAATGGATCTTCAAGAAAAAGACTGACGCTGACGGTAATATTACTGTCTATAAAGCTCGACTTGTCGCGAAAGGTTTTCGACAAGTTCAAGGAGTTGACTACGATGAGACCTTCTCACCCGTAGCGATGCTTAAGTCCGTTAGAATTATGTTAGCAATTGCCGCATTTTATGATTATGAAATATGGCAGATGGATGTCAAAACTGCATTCCTGAATGGATTTCTGGAAGAAGAGTTGTATATGATACAACCAAAAGGTTTTGCCGATCCAAAGGGAGCTAACAAAGTATGCAAACTCCAGCGATCCATTTATGGACTGGTGCAAGCATCTCAGAGTTGGAATAAACGCTTTGATAGTGTGATCAAAGCATTTGGCTTTATATAGACTTTTGGAGAAGCCTGTATTTACAAGAAAGTGAGTGGGAGCTCTGTAGCATTTCTAATATTATATGTGGATGACATATTGCTGATTGGAAATGATATAGAATTTCTGGATAGCATAAAGGGATACTTGAATAAAAGTTTTTCGATGAAAGACCTCGGGGAAGCTGCTTACATATTAGGCATAAAGATCTATAGAGATAGATCAAAACGCTTAATTGGACTTTCACAAAGCACATACCTTGACAAGATTTTGAAGAAGTTCAAAATGGATCAAGCAAAGAAAGGGTTCTTGCCTGTGTTACAAGGTATGAAGTTGAGTCAGACTCAATGCCCGACCACTGCAGAAGATAGAGAGAAAATGAAAGATGTTCCCTATGCTTCAGCCATAGGCTCTATCATGTATGCAATGCTGTGTACCAGACCTGATGTGTGCCTTGCTATAAGTTTAGCAGGGAGGTACCAAAGTAATCCAGGAATGGATCACTGGACAGCGGTCAAGAACATCCTGAAATACCTGAAAAGGACTAAGGATATGTTTCTCGTATATGGAGGTGACAAAGAGCTCACCGTAAGAGGTTACGTTGATGCAAGCTTTGACACTGATCCGGACGATTCTAAATCGCAAACCGGATACGTGTTTACTTTAAACGGTGGAGCTGTCAGTTGGTGCAGTTCTAAACAAAGCGTCGTAGCGGGATCTACATGTGAAGCGGAGTACATAGCTGCTTTGGAAGCAGCAAACGAAGGAGTCTGGATGAAGGAGTTCATATCCGATCTAGGTGTCATACCTAGTGCATCGGGTCCAATGAAAATCTTCTGTGACAATACTGGTGCAATTGCCTTGGCAAAGGAATCCAGATTTCACAAGAGGACCAAATACATCAAGAGACGCTTCAACTCCATCCGAGATTTAGTCCAGGTGGGAGACATAGAGATTTGCAAGATACATACGGATCTGAATGTTGGAGACCCGTTGACTAAGCCTCTTCCACGAGCAAAACATGATCAGCACCAAGGCTCCATGGGTGTTAGAATCATTACAGTGTAATCTAGATTATTGACTCTAGTGCAAGTGGGAGACTGAAGGAAATATGCCCTAGAGGCAATAATAAAGTTATTATTTATTTCCTTATATCATGATAAATGTTTATTATTCATGCTAGAATTGTATTAACCGGAAACATAATACATGTGTGAATACATAGACCAACAGAGTGTCACTAGTATGCCTCTACTTGACTAGCTCGTTAATCAAAGATGGTTATGTTTCCTAACCATGAGCAAAGAGTTGTTATTTGATTAACGAGGTCACATCATTAGTTGAATGATCTGATTGACATGACCCATTCCATTAGCTTAGCACCCGATCGTTTAGTATGTTGCTATTGCTTTCTTCATGACTTATACATGTTCCTATAACTATGAGATTATGCAACTCCCGTTTACCGGAGGAACACTTTGGGTACTACCAAACGTCACAACGCAACTGGGTGATTATAAAGGAGTACTACAGGTGTCTCCAATGGTATATGTTGGGTTGGCGTATTTCGAGATAGGGTTTGTCACTCCGATTGTCGAAGAGGTATCTCTGGGCCCTCTCGGTAATGCACATCACATAAGCCTTGCAAGCACTGCAACTAATATGTTAGTTGTGAGATGATGTATTACGGAACGAGTAAAGAGACTTGCCGGTAACGAGATTGAACTAGGTATTGGATACCGACGATCGAATCTCGGGCAAGTAACATACCGATGACAAAGGGAACAACGTATGTTGTTATGCGGTCTGACCGATAAAGATCTTCGTAGAATATGTAGGAGCCAATATGGGCATCCAGGTCCCGCTATTGGTTATTGACCGGAGACGTGTCTCGGTCATGTCTACATTGTTCTCGAACCGTAGGGTCCGCACGCTTAACGTTACGATGACAGTTATTATGAGTTTATGCATTTTGATGTACCGAAGGTTGTTCGGAGTCCCGGATGAGATCACGGACATGACGAGGAGTCTCGAAATGGTCGAGACGTAAAGATTGATATATTGGAAGCCTATGTTTGGACATAGGAAGTGTTCCGGGTGAAATCGGGATTTTACCGGAATACCGGGAGGGTTACCGAAACCCCCCGGGAGACTAATGGGCCTATTGGGCCTTAGTGGAAAAGAGAGAAGGGGCAGCCCACAGCCTAGCCGCGCCCCCCCCCCTTCCCCAAGTCCTAGTAGGACTAGGAGAAGGGGCCGGCCTCCCCTCTCTCTCCTTTCCCCCCGAGAGTCCTAATTGGATTAGGATTGGAGGGAGGAGTCCTACTCCCGGTGGGAGTAGGACTCCCCTGCGCCTCCCTCTCCCTGGCCGGCCAGCTCCCCTTCCTCCAACCTTTATATACGGGGGCAGGGGGCACCCCAAGACACACAAGTTGATCCTTGAGATCGTTCCTTAGCCGTGTGCGGTGCCCCCTGCCACCAAATTCCACCTCGATCGTACCGTTACAGTGCTTAGGCGAAGCCCTGCGTCGGTAGTACATCAAGATCGTCATCACGCCGTCGTGCTGACGGAACTCTTCCTCGACGCTTTGCTGGATCGAAGCCCGAGGAACGTCATCGAGCTGAACGTGTGCTAAGAACTCGGAGGTGCCGGAGTAACGGTGCTTGGATCGGTCGGATCGGGAAGAAGACGTACGACTACTTCCTCTATGTTGTGTGATCGCTTCCGCAGTCAGTCTGCGTTGGTACGTAGACAACACTCTCCCCTCTCGTTGCTGTGCATCACCATGATCTTGCGTGTGCGTAGGAAAATTTTCGAAATTACTGCGTTCTCCAACACTTCAAACGCTCTTCCTTATCAAGCACGTACTCAAAGAAAAAGTCTGGATCCTTCTCCTTTCTGCTCCTCATAATCCCGATTGCCATGTTAGCATCACCCTTCGCAATCAACTTCATTTTTTCACGGCAACATAAGCTGTACACGTCTCGTCTCAGAAACCCACACTTATCATACGAGCCATACCTGCTAATGAAGTTGTCGACGATGATATGCTTTCTGATCCCAGCTCCTTCCATCGCCAAGATCTCAGCTATCTGGTGATCTCCCATCACTCGATGTGACCGCAGAAATACCACCTCATCTGGTCTCGCTAACAAATGGTTGTGATCATCCATAAAAGCTGCCACGAACCAAACTCCACGTCCTTTGTCCAACTTCACGACTAAATGTGCGCCACACTCGCAACGAGTCTCAGGTCTTAGCCTACGGGTACGGCCCTCCGGGTTTAAAAATTTATTGAGACGTTTTCCTGCCCTCGGGCAAACGTATCACCTATACCGAACAGTGGTTGAAAGTCATTTTCCTCGTTTCACCTTATCTTTTCTGATACTGAATCCACGGTCTTTGGCGTAGTTACTATAGAACATGTAGGCCTTCCATTGTGATGCAAATGTCATACCCATAACCTTCAACTGTGTCTCAAGCGCACGTTGCTGGATTTCAGCTTCCTCAATGTCCATATTAGCTCCATCCTCATGCTCATATTCATCATCACCACTCCAACCATCAAAGTTAGCCTACAATATTCCACATAAGCAAGTGTAAGTTGTCATCAACAAGTTTTTATTATTCAATGACATCTTAAATTTTGGACTAAACCTGGCTTATGTTATCCGCGAAAGATTCAACACCATGATTTTTCTCGTTCTGGACGTCAATATCCTCCTGCACATAAAAAAAATCATATGCACATGTAAGTACCATATGTTTCTTCATCCGACGAAAAGATTGTACACGACACTTACGTTTTCACTACAAGCACCCTCCTCCTTTTGAAAATCCTCCTCAGGTAAATTATCGTACGACGACCAGGATTCATTGTCGCTGCCATCATCATCATCATCTTTACTATCATTACTATCCGTACGATCAACAGTATCGCTACCATCCCACTCACTCGTGCCCAAAAACAGATCCGTAAATTCAGTTTCTTTATCCATTGAATGATCTCACAACCAACACTGCAATATTATAATAAAAATTAATCTATCAATTTTAAATCAAATTAAATGTACTACGATCATACAGATGGCAAATTCTTATCTAACAAGTGATTGCACATAATTATTTACAGATACAATTTTTTTGACAAACTAGACGGCTTACATGGCGTGCACGTGCACTTCGGCCGGCCTGGCGTGGCTGCGGACGGCGAGGACGTTCCCGGAGAGGTTGATCACGGAGTTGCGTGCGGCGACGGCGTCCACGTCACCGCAACGACCTGCACGGAGGCGACATCACGTACGGCGGGCGACTCCAACAACGTCCGCGCCGGCCAGATCCCGGGTGAAGACGGGGAAGTCGGCGATCGGCGGGGAAAGGCGGCGATCGGCCGGACGGGAAGACGTTGGAATTGGCAGCGTGATCACGGCTAGATCGGCGGGGAAAGGCGGCGATCGGCGGGTAAGGGCGGCGATCGGCGGGGCGGGGCGCGTGATCAACGCAGGTCGTGGTTTTTTTGTTTCGCACGACGGGGAAAGGTTAGATGCGAGCCGGCCGTATCGGCTCGAGCCGTGCGCTCGGCTCTACCTGTATGGGAACGCCGCATACGGCGCGGGATACGTTAAGCACCGTATGCCCAAAATGCCCTTATACGTTAAGCAGGGGGGGGGGGGGGTGTACCGAAGCAGACCTCACATCAAGTATAGCGGTTTTCATCTTAGTTGAATCAATGAATATATACTTTCAATAGAAATTCAATGTGTCTAACCTAGTATTTCATGGAAATCACCAATTGTTGAGATTTCTGATTTAGACTCCTTGGTTCCATTATTCGGAACTACGACTCGATTCTGTCTTAGAAAAACCGATCCGACTGAGAATCTCGACTTTGGCTACCCTGAATGGCAAAGTACATTTGTATGAGACCAAAAACATGCCTATGTCGGGGAGGGTGGAGGTCCTATCCAAAAACTATGCCGCCGCCTATGTCGAGTAAAAACCTCAATGATCACTTGTTCCAATCACGTACACACTGTTGTGAATAGCAGCCGATACTCCATTCAGCGTAGCATAGACTATGTACGAAGGCAGTGCGTACATTGATAGATAGCCTGCATGGGAGAATGATCACAATATCTCTAGGAATATATATATATATATATATATATATTGACAACATTTTTTGACGGATACAAATAGGACGCAAGTTTGGAACACTGACCACGTAGAGTGCGCGAATTTGCATTGAAAGAAGAGTTGTTTAATTATCTCGTCATGAGCAAAAAACTACACTTCTTGATTTTTTGTCAATTGCGACGAGTCAGGTTGTCCTTTGTCAAGACTTTGTCTACTGTGGAGGTACCACATGAGAATCTTAAATTTTAGTGGTATCTTCAGTCTTCTGATTTTTTTTAATTGTTCACTGGAATCTTGTGAAAGCGCCTGGTATATAGAGTTAATCACATCCAAGAGCATATATAAAACATTGCGATCTTGAAAATGCATCTCAGTTCCACTCTGTTCGGAACGTGCAACCAGGTGGTCCCTTTTCCACTGTTCGAGCTGCAGAGCCACTGGGTGGCCGGCGTTCTGTCGGGGCGGTTCAAGCTCCCATCTAAGGACGAGATGATGCGAGACGTGGCGGCCTTCTACTCGCGTCTGGGCGCTCGCGGATGGCCCCAAAGATACACCCACAGACTACGAGACCGCGAGGTGCGCGAAATTCGTCCGAAATAAGATTGCTTTCCCTGCGCTCGATCAACCCGGTGCGGCAAAATTTCTCTGCTGACACTGTTCATGCAATGCAGTTCGAGAACGAGGACTGGCTTGCGGAGCAATGCCGGCGGGGCGGGCCCGAGGGGTGGAGGAGGGAGATGTTCGACGCGGCGATGCGGGTCATGGTGGAACGCCCGGAAACCTACCGGGACGAGTGGGACGGCGGCGACTACGACCACTTGCTGGCCCAAGCAAACCGAGACTTCGTGGCGCGTCTTCCCGCCCCTCTCCGGCCTTGATTGATCGTCCTTCATTCTCCATCGAAATGTTGATATAAACCCTACTGTCCCTTTTGGGGGGTTCTTGTCATCATAGAAAAAAAAAGACGAATCAAAACAAGTGTGCTGCCCTTGGGTGGTTCGATTAATCCAGTCTCTTGTCTTGTCAAGCCGGTATCAGTGGTACATTTGACATGAATGGAGTACAACAATACATATGGATGGAGGAGGGAGCGATCTTAGTTGCTTCGTTCCAGCTGCATTCTGCACCTGCGCTTCACCTGCGTCGACGAGGAGCGATCGCATCACACCGGCGTGAGGCCGTGCTTGAGCGCCGCCTTCCACACGACGTCGATCCGGTCGACGTCGAGCGCGCCCACCTCGTGGTGCTCCCACCCCTCCAGGAAGTGCACCACGCCGCCGGCGTGGCACGCGTGCACCACCCCTCGCTCCATCGAGTACTGAAACAAACACACGATCGCTGTCAGTACACGCGGGACGGCATGGATCATCAGCCGGTCATGGTTGTGTGCGTCACCTCGCAGGAGCCGAGGCCCTGCACGTCCTTGGGGAGCCTCATGGCGGCGAGCTTGCCGTAGGTGCAGTCGCGGCGGAAGCCGATGATGGGCGGCACGACGAACTGGTGGAAGTGCGTCCCCGGCGGCGCCCACCGCTGCTCCCTCGGCGACAGCCACTTGCCCACGAGCCACGTCTGCAAGCACACCCAACGTTACCACCATGTCAACACATCATACAAGGGTGGAACTACAGATTGATCAGCAATCGGATCGGATGGTTGAACGGCGGTGAGACCTTGCAGTTCTGCGCGGCCTGGTACTTGGTGACCTGCACCAGGTACTGCTGGAACTCCGCCGGCGCCTCCCTCTGGATCTTCAAGAACCTCTCCGACGACATGGTCAGCATCTGAAGCAAAAAGGAAATTGTCACAACTAGTTGACCCTCTCAGTTAGCCATCTTTGTGAATTCAGGGACGGATACGTACGATGACTCTGATCTTCTTCCGGCAGAGGTAGAGGGCGATGGCCCGGCCGAGCTTGGACGTGGCGCCGGTGAGGAACACCTCCTTGGTGTTGCTGGGGATCTCGTTCAGGATGACGGCGGCCGTGAGGGTGTTGCCGTGCACCACCCTCACCCTCAGGTCAGGGTGCTTGTCCACGAACAGTGTGCCACCTCCATTCAATGCCTCGTTCTGTTACAGAAAAAATAAATTAACTGAGAGTTTTCAAGATAAGAAAAAAAAAATCAATTTTGCTAAGTCTCAGCCGACTGAGACTTCGTTATGTTTCAGTTCAATAGTCGATGATATATTCCTTTGATCTTGCATTTTTTTTCTAAATCTCAGCCGATTGAGACCTTGTTATATTTCAGTTCAATAGTCGATGATATATTCCTTTGATCTTGCATTTTTTTTCTAAATCTCAGCCGATTGAGACCTTGTTATATTTCAGTTCAATAGTCGATGATATATTCCTTTGATCTTGCATTTTTTTTCTTCAGTTTTTCATTTTTCTTCTTATACTATATCATTTGAGTGAGACTTGAGTCGACCTAGCCACACCATAAAATAAATTAGGTACTTCTTAGAAAAAGATTGTTCAGAAGCTGGTGGTTGTGGGAGGACTGTTCTCGTATAAACCCGTCACTGTGAACAGCTTGGAATTGTGCAGGTACAGCAATACAGAGGTTACTGTACCGACTTATCTGCCGGCCTCCGTTCGTTCAGCACGGCACAGGCTGACAGGCACAGCCCAGGCCTCGCGCGGGACCAGGCCGCCGAATCCACGCAGAGATCTTGGCAGCAACCAACCCAACCCAACCCACGCGCGACCACTCGGACGGCGCAGGCCGACTCCACTCTTCGCCGGGCCTGGCCTGCTCTCTGCAAGCCCTGTGCCCCTCGATCCACGCACAGTGCTTCTCCACGGCAGGCATGCAGGCATGCATGCACCAGACACTGAAATCGCGCGCCGCGATTGGGCCACGTGAGCGCCCCAGGACAGGATAAAGAAGCCGCGCCAAATCGCTCCACGGCAAACACCCCCAGATCGGCCGGGCCGGCCACCGATGGATGGATAGATGGCTCCGTGGCCCACTCGCAGCCGCAGCGCTGTCGCCGGCACATGGAAGCGCGGGAACGGCAAGGACAAGTTGGCCACCTTTGCTAGCTAGCGCGCGCATGGGGTGCTATTCCTGCCAACGACACAGTAATGTGCCTCTCCATGGCCGACCTCCCGATCCCGATCTCAACTGCACAGTACTAGTAGTACTTCTCCCATGCGCCGCGCGCTTTGCGTCGTCGCCGACGACTAGGCCCGCCCGCCATTCGCCATTGCCGCTCTTGAATGCGCTCACATGCCTACCGATCTCCCGTCTGATTGAGTGCCACCACTCTCCTACCTAGCACCAGCAGTGGCGGAGCACTGTGCCGCACACCACCGCCGCGAGGCGCCGGCCAACCAGACACGGACAGGCCAGCAGCAAAGAGGCATGGGGGGTGGTTGCACCGTAGCCTCTATCTGTTCTCAAGACTTGCAACCAACACCTAACGAAAAGAAGATGTGGCTTCACTCATTAATGGAGAGACGGATGGTGCACGCGGTGGATACCTTGTTGAGGGCGGCGAGGCTGAGGACCTTGACGCCCATCCGGTCGGCGCGGAGGATGGCGAGCTCGATCTGGCGGTTGATGCCGGCCTTGGCGGCCGGGATGAAATACTGGAAGCCGTGGCGGGGCACGCTCCAGGTCTGGTGGAGGCGGCCGCGGAGGTAGTAGAAGCTGACGAGGAAGGTCTTGGAGCAGCACCACATGAGCATCCCGTAGACCAGGGCCACGGGCCAGAAGGGCAGCAGGATGAGGTGGTTCTCGAACGGCACCGACGAGATGGAGCGCAGCACGAACGGGACGTGCATCGAGGACATGATGTCCACCACGTGCACCAGGAACACGAACTCCGGCACCCCATCGTTCTTCCCTGCACGCCCACACATGAACGCCCGGCCGTTAATCACTACAAGAAGTTCACAGAGCACACGCCTGCCGGCCGGCCACTGCTTGATTAGTTGGTTAATGAAGTGCTGAACGGGACCAACGCAAGAGGGCAACACATGCATGCATATGCAATTATGCATGCCTCATTAATGTTACTATGCTCCAGTAGTCCAGTTAGTTCGTTCGTACACGTACTACTCCTATCGCTACTGCGCGAGAATAAAATTGATGAGTGTAGGGGGCCCTCGGGTGATTAGCAATCGCGTACCCTTGTAGATCTCCTTCTGCAGCTCCCATGACTTGGAGTTTAGGGTGCCGCCCAGGAGGTCGAAGAGCGGCATGAACAGGCAGAAGTTGGAGTCCTTCTCCCTGTGGTGCAGGCTCAGATACCTGCATACAGCAAAAGCATTACGTATGCATTAGCACAACCAATCAAATCCTACCGCGGCAATCGACCTTAGTTACTGTGCTCTGCAACGTGATTGCAGCAGCTTTACTGTACTCTGCAACGGATAATGGATGGCTGGTGTGAGTGTGTCACGTGCAGGCGGCAGCGGGGAGCAAAAGAAATTACCACACGCGAAGAAATTACTGTCAAATGATTGTGTGCTTATTGTACGGTAAACAAGAAAAGGTTTTCGACTCACGTCGGGGTGTAGATGAGGTATCGGAGCGGGGGAACGGCCTCGAAGACCCTGTGGGGGATGACCTCCACGTTGCTGTACCCCATGCTCCGAAGATAGTCGAAGGTGAGGAGGTGCACGTAGACCAGGCCCAGGGACCCAGCCCCCATCAGGAAGGCCCCTGCCAGCGGGACCCCCATCGTCAGCGTCAGCAGCAGGGCCTCCAACGGCGTGCCGAATCCAGCTGCCACCAAACAAGACCAATAAAACTTGGTCACATATGGAAATACTTGATTGATGCTGCATTGTTACCATGCACGGTAACTATTGACGCCGCAAGGCTGCGTGCATGGTAAAAACGTATACTCCTACGACGGAGAATATCGTGGCACAATGCGGTTGGCACTGGTGTCTGGCGCATGTCACGAATCAGAGAAAAAAGACGGGGCTTGCATACAGCCCGGGCACACATGCTTTGTCGCTTCTTTTTTTGCCACTGGGGCTGTTTGGTTGGGCTGGGTTGGCCGGAGCTCTGCCCGGCCCGGCTCTGCGGCCGCGATCCTGCAACCATGCTTCGCTGCCGCGTACTACCGCGTACGTATACGTACGTACCTGTCAGTGGTTGGGTCACCGGCGTGGAGTGGTGGCCGGCGTGGTACCGGCCGAAGAGCGGGGCCCCGTGCAGGGCCCGGTGGGCCCAGTAGAACACGGGCTCTGAGAAGCCCACATGCAGCAGCAGCGCGATGCCCAGCCCGCGCGGGTCCCACACGCGGAGATCCTTCAGTCCCGGGAGGAGGGGCAGCGGGCCGTTGACCAGCGCCGCACCAATCAGCGTTTGCAACACCAGGAAGTTATCCCTGCGGGTGGGTCCAACACAGCAAGAAAAAAAAATCATTTCATATCTCAGGAAAGTATTAATACTACCGAGATAAACTATACACCATTTTACCGGCTTTTACTAGCTGCTGCCGGGTCATCTTATCAGAAATGTGTGTGCCGACATAATAATCTATATATATACCAACATAAAAAGACTCAAAAGGGCAGATCTAATTAATCTTGGTCATCGAATCATGCTAATCCAACGATCAAGCCCGCTTCAATGTCAAGCGCTCAACATATTTAGCGTGCAGTTAATTTCATGTTAAATATAATGTTAATCACATAATAACACATAAATAATATTCTATTTAATATCCGCATACAGTTAATGCATTTTTAAATTAAATGCATTGCACGTACACATTGACTAGTAATGTTCAAACAATGAACATGTTTGGGCGGCGTGACATATTGACCGGGAAAAGGGGGCTTGGGAAACGTCATGGCGGTTGGAGAGTGCCATGGCGATTGCCGGAGCGCCCGACGTGTCCAACATCTCTTTGGCTCGGCGGAGTCTAGACTCCGGACGCAAGAAACATTCCGGACGGCTTGACGCAGAACTGCTCGGTTTATAGGTCGGAGTTGCATTCAATGGCGCCATAAACTAACTGTCGTGCTGCACTTAAATAAATACTCCTGTACTGTAGTAGCTTCTTACCCAGGCCCACGCGGTTCGCGTTGAGGCAGCGACCTCAGGAAAACCCGGCGAGCGAGGCAGCGAACCACCGGAGCTTGTTACCGAGTTACCTACCGGCATGCAGGCCGCGTGCGGATCGAGCGAGCGAGCGAGCGAGCTCGAGGAGGAGGAGGAGGAGGAGGAGGGGGAGGGGGAGAGGAGTGTGGTTACCAGTCCCACTCGTGGTCGACCTGGCGGAAGTCGACGCCGTCGGGGACGACGCGGCGGCGGCGGGTGAGGAAGAGCATGTTGCTGTAGGAGAACCAGAACTGGTAGGTCAGCCCGCGGGCGGAGAAGAGCGCCAGCAGGTGCAGCCACGGCGAGCCCAGCGGCGCGCCGCCCTGCTCCGCCCACTCCTCCGCCACCTTCCACACCAGCGGGCCCAGCAGGAAGTACTGCGCGCGCGTCCGTCCGTCGATCATGCAGTTGCAGCACAACGAAGATGTCAGTCAACGAGGAAAACATTGGCACGGTGATAAGGGTGAGCAAGGAGGTGCTCGGCGCGTGCCTTGTATATGCCCAGGCTCGCCCATGGCCAGGAGGAGAGAGGGGGCGCCATGGCAGAGGAGCTCCTCGGGAGCGGGAGCTCGGGGGAGGAGAAAGGGGGCGGGCGGGGGGCTCTTCTCTCCTGGCTGAGTATGATTTGGCCGAGTCGTGCCTCCTCTCCGTGCGGTGCGTGCCTGGGGCTGGGGGATTCCCGTGCTTATAAAGCGGAGGCCGGAAAACAAAATCAAGCGGGAGCGGTCGCTGAATAATTGTGGGTGACTCGGGCCGTGGGCCCACGGGCAGGACGCTGAGGGACGGCTGCCACGTGTACGAGCGAGACGTATGGGGGCGCGTACAGTAGTACAGGGTACGGCGCGATGGGTGGCCGGTAAATGGAACGATCGAGAGATCCATCATCTCTACTGATAAAACACATGTTTTTACAAACTTAATACTAGTTAGGTAAAGGAATCATCAATACATACGGTTAAGTATGTACTTACCCTCGAATGGGGTCTGATAAGCCATCACAATCTTGAAGAGAATTTGGACGTCAGAACGAAACGCGCCGACACCATATGATACTATAAAAAGGAAACAAATCCCTACAGAAATGTCACTGCTCAACTACAAAATAATAATAATAACCTACACGACAAAAAATATGCCAACACGGTTTTAATATATTTTTTAATGATAAAAATGATCCAACAAATTAAAAATGTTATGAAAACAAAAAATAATAACTGCCAATATGGAAAAACTATAATTGCCATGAAAACAGGATTAATTGTATGTTGTAAAATCACTCACGTGGCACAAAAATTAAGGAAAAAAATGTTCTCTAGAAGCATGGCAAATAACCATACTGCATCTAATGATCACATGATTTTTTTACCAAAACTTCCCATGGTGCACAATTTTTTTAGCATGCTCTATTCAACAGATTTGTTGTATTTTTTAAAAAGTTACAACAAGAATAGAATTTGGGAACGATATGCGTGATAAAAGTTTCCATGGTGGTGTAGACATGACGATGTAAAACACAAAACAGTTTCCCATGTTTGAAAATAATAAAAATGGCATGGTCCACGGTATAATTTTGCCATGGTTGAAAAAGAAAATAGCCATGGTGCAAATAATAAAGTTGCCATGGTTCATACTTTTTTGTGCCATGTTATGAAGTATGAATTTGCCATGGTTCAAATAATAAAAATTCCATGGCCATAGAAATAAATTTGCCATGGTACATAATATAACTTTGGCATGGTCTAAAAAGTAAAAGGTAGTCATGGTCCAAACAAATAGAAAACAATTGCCATGGTTGAAAAAAAATCTACCATGCTGCAAACAATAAAGTTGCCATGGTTCATTTTTTGCCACCTTATGAAGTATGAATTTACCATGGCTCAAACAATAAAAAAAAATCCATGGTCATAGAAATAGTTTTCCATGGTCCATAATATTATTTTGCCATGGTTTAAATAAAAAAACTAGCCATGGTTGAAAGAAAAAGAAATAATTTCCATGGTTGAAAAAGAAATATGCCATGGTGCAAATAATAAAGTTGTTATGGTTAATAAAAAATGTTGCCATGGTTCAAACAATAAAAATGCCATGGTCATGAAAATAAATCTGTCATGGTTAGAAAATGAAATTCGTCATGGGCAAAAAAAATCATGGTTTTTTAAATTGGCGTGTGAGGAAAACATTTGAACTTGCCATGGCAACATGTCTTAAAGTTGCCATGGCAACTGTTAAATGATGTGTGATGAACTTATAACTTGCGGGGAAACATAACTTAATTTGCTATGGCAAAAGCACATCTTAATTGCCAGGGCGAAAGTACATTTTAGTTTCATGTCAAAAATACTATAAAAAACATTTAAACTTGCGATGAAGACATATCTTAAAATTTTCCATGGCAAGTGTTGAATAGCGTGTGAGAAAACTCCAAACTTGCATTGGAAACACATCTCAATTTGCCATGATAGAAAATATGTTAAATTGCCATGACAAGTGTATATATTAGTGTCCATGGTATCAAATACACATGTTAAGTTTGCCATGGCAACACAACTAAGGTTGTGATGGTAAAAAAAATCTAAGTTGGCATGTCAAAACATTAACTAAACTAATGCCGACATCATGAGGTTGAACCCAAAAATCATGTACACATAAAAATGCCATGTTTTTCCCAAA
This sequence comes from Triticum monococcum, assembly GCA_034509565.1. Classification (NCBI taxonomy): domain Eukaryota; kingdom Viridiplantae; phylum Streptophyta; class Magnoliopsida; order Poales; family Poaceae; genus Triticum; species Triticum monococcum. The sequence goes on along the minus strand of CM067846.1, from coordinate 143,607,898 downwards.
AAAAAACTTCCACCTATGCACATACAAAATTTCCATGATCATGATATTACAGCAGATCACAAAAAAATCATGTAGATGAAGCAAAACAAAAAAAGAAAACAATTTGGCACATACATGCCGATAACCTCATTTGATGGAATCATGACATAGAGCTACTGAAAATGAAAATGCCATCTCTAAGGTGGTAAGAAACTAACTACACACATAGCATGAAGTTTGTCAGGAGCAAAAGCACGGTAGAAGTTGACATCTACTCCCCCCCCCCCCCCCCCCCCCGTGATTCAAAGCCCCTGTCGGCCTCATAGCTATCATCACCGCCCGCTTCCTCGTCGTCGAGGAGACACCATGTCGCTAAAGTTTGCCATGGATTTTGGAGGTGTAGCGCCCGTGTTGTTGGGAAACGCAGTATTTCAAAAAAATTCCTACGATCACGCAAGATCTATCTAGGAGATGCACAACAACGAGAGGGGGAGAGTATGTCTACGTACCCTCGTAGACCAAAAGTGGAAGCGTTAAGTAACGCGGTTAATGTAGTCGAACGTCTTCGCGATCCGACCGATCAAGTACCGAACACACGGCACCTCTGCGATCTGCACACGTTCAGCTCGGTGACGTCCCTCGTAATTTTGATCCAGTTGAGGCCGAGGGTGAGTTGCGTCAGCATGACGGCGTGTTAATGGTGATGATAAAGTTACCGACGCAGGGCTTCGCCTAAGCACTACGAAAATATGACCGAGGTGGAAAACTGTGGAGGGGGGCACCGCACACGGCTAAAGATCAACTTGTGTGTCTATGGGGTGCCCCCCTCCCCCGTATATAAAGGAGCAGAGGAGGGGAGGGCTGGCCCTCTCTATGGCGCGCCCCAAGGGGGATTCCTACTCCTAGTAGGAGTAGGTTTCCCCCCTCCCCTAGTTGGAGTAGGAGAAGAAGGAAGGGGAAGAGGGAGAGAAGGAAAGAGGGGGCGCCGCTGACGGTGTCCTGGAATAGGGGGTACTCACCACGTCGTCTCCCGACCAGCTGGATCGGGCCGAGGACCCCATGGAAGTTTACTCATGGGCCACTTCGGGAAGCCCATGGCGCATTCAAGGAATATTCCACAAGACTTGATGATCAAGACAAGGGCTCCTCTCCACCAACGTATTCGACTAGGACTCTTGTTTTCCTAGGCCTCTGGTACATTATATAAGCCAGGGCCAGGCTAGATCATTATGAAATCAATCATCATACCCCTAGGGTTTAGACCACAACATATGATCTCGAGGTAGATCGACTCTGTACTTGATACTCCATCAATATAAACAAGAGCAGGACGTAGGGTTTTACCTCCATCAAGAGGGCTCGAACCTGGGTAAAACATCGTCTCCTCCGTTCCTGTTACCATTGATCCGAGAATCCACAGCTCGGGACCCCCTACCCCGAGATCTGTCGGTTTTGACACCGACAATGGTGCTTTCATTGAGAGTTCCACTATGTGATTGGAAAAAGATCAATGGCTCGCCTGCAGATCAACTTCGACATCGGCGTCTTCGTCACCGGCTCGACTGGTCACCTTGGCTTGACCAAAGACTGTGCCCTGCCTCCAATCGTCATGTTCGGACAAGGGCCTTCATCAACATCAACTCCGATCTCTATCATGATCATGGAGTAATAATCCATGAAGCTTGGGGGCTCAACGTCAACATTGCCCTTGGGCGACCGTGTTGTTTTTCCGAGCAGCGAACTCGTATCCGCTACCACCACCTCCTCGATCATCGCTTTCACGATTCCTTCGGTGGAATTGTGCGGAATTGAGTCTACAACAACACTATAAATTCGTCGCGTTCTGATGGAGCAATCTCCGCCGATCTCCGATATATCGGAGCCTGTCGAATCTGGATGGGAATCTGGACAAGTTTGGAGCGTGGTGTCCAGCATCTAGCTCGGGCATCCTTTGGAAGATCTGTCATGGGTTTGTCACGGCAGATGTCCTTGTGAAAGGACTTAGTTGTGGAGCCATCGCAACGGGTTAGCTTAAAGGGGTTAAACCGGACAAGGGGACACGGGAAGTTTATACTAGTTCGACCCCTTCGATGAAGGTAAAAGCCTATGTCTAGTTGTGATTGGTATTGCTTGGGTATCGAAGGCGAGGGAGCGAATCCTCTTTTTCTGGCTCTCGAGTTGTTGTCCCTTGAACCGCTGCCGGGTCGTACCCTTATATACATGGGTGGCGCCCGTTGGTTTACAAAGTCTCGAAGCCGGATCAGAAACGTTTCCGGTTCGGTCTCTACACTTCCTATCTAATAAAGCAAGTTACATGATTAAGCCGGTTTACATCTACAGGCCTTAACTCTCTTCTGGGCTTTGGGCCTTCGTAAGGCGCCATCATCTCCACATCTTCATGGGCTTCTACTCTTCATAAAGTTAATCCGGCTACTACTGGCCGGTTTACGTCTAGTAGTAATATCCCCAACATTAGGCCCCAGATTGATTTGAACAGGTTTCATGTCAATCCTTAGTAAAAACTTCGTCTTCCACATCTTCTCATACTTTGGTAAACCACCGTGACGTCATCTTCTTAGATCGTGATAAACCGTCGTGACGTCATCTTCATTAATGGTTCTCCGACAATCGAGGCGACAGCTCCGCCTCACTTCTATGTTTTGGCTCCTCGATTTTCGCACCTGACACCTATCCCTTGCCTTTATAAATAAGACTGAGGGGTCATTTTCACTTTTTCCCCCTCATGCCTCTTTGCGTCGTCTTCCTCGCGCTGCTCAACCTCTAGAGCTCCGCCGCCACCGTCGACCATCGCCTCTACTCCGACTCCGGCCGCTGCATCACCCTGAGCGCACCAGAATACTGCGGCATCTCTCCGCCGTTCCCGTGATACTAGTAACTCTTTTTCCTTCCACCCTAGATCTTGTTTTTAGGGTTTCACTACTCATCGAAGTTCATCGAAAAACTCAGTGCTGTTCTTCTCTTTTCCTCTCTGTAGCATCCCAGGTTAGGTTGGATCTGTTCTATCCTTCCACGACCATAGCCGTAATCATACTCTCCTCGTTAGACTCTTTCGTTATATTAAGAACAACTTATCTGAATCTGCTGAAAATACCTAAAGCTTGAACCTGAATATATTCCATTTTCTGTCATCCCTTAGATCTGAAATTTTCATATACCTTTGTGAAATATGTTTCTCCTCACACCAATATAGGCGGTTTAACTTTGTGTAAGCAATCTATACCATTAGCCCTTTGATAAACCGGAGGAGCCTTTTACCTCCATAGTTATACTCTGGTTTAACAGTGTCTGGGTATCCCTGTTCTAGTATTGCCTTTTTATCCATTATTGCATTGGTCTCCGGTTTATGCAATTTCACATATCAGTATATCTTTTACTCCATTGCATCTTGTATATCATCATGGGTGATTTATAAACCGGCCTTTCGTTTCCAGCTTGTTTGTTTTGCAATGGCCAAACAATTTACCACTTGCAACTGGGCTCGTTCCCGGGTCACCGAGGAACAATTGAATGATATGGTCAGCATCGGCTCCTTGCCTAAGAAAACTGAAATTAAATGGCGAGTTCCAGGAGCAGAAAATACTCCGACCCCAAGGCAGGGTGAGGTGGTGGTCTTTGTTGACCACATGAGCCGTGGCTTCAAACCTCCAGGGTCAAAGTTTTACCGAGATGTGCTTGCCAATTTCCAACTCCATCCTCAAGACATCGGGCCCAACTCAGTATCCAATCTATGTAACTTCCAGGTCTTCTGTGAAGTGTACTTACAGGAAGAACCAACTGCAGAGTTGTTCCGGGACTTCTTTCACTTAAACCGGCGCACAGAATTTGTGAATGGCCCCAACATTGAACTTGGCAATGTCTCAATTCAAAAGCGGAAAGAAGTTGAATTTCCTCATGCCAAACTGCACAGCCATCCAAAGGAATGGAACCAGACTTGGTTTTATTGCAGAGATACGTCCCCTGAAGATGAGAATCCCCTCCCAGGCTTTCGTGATCATCAGCTTTCCAACACCCATCATATGCCACAACGCTTAAGCTCTACAGAAAGGGCGAAATATGCCCCTCAACTCGCCAAACTCCGGGCTTTTATGGCCAACGGTTTAACAGGTGTTGATTTTGTGCGCTATTGGATATCTTGGAGCATCTTGCCGCTAAGCCGGCGTCCCGGTTTAATGTGTGAGTACACTGGTGAGGTTGAAGACCCTCAACGCCATTGCAACATTCAAGTGACTGATGAAGAAGTCACTGAAAGTGTAAAGAAAATTTTGAATGAATCGGAACTAGTCTGTAGTCAAACCGACTTGAATCCCTTCTATACCAAGAACAAACCGCCTGCTGTAAGCACTATTCTTCCTTTTCATCTTTGATATCTTTTAATTTGCGCAACTTGTAATCCTTCTTCTGTATATGTATGTATAGGGTGATGATCCCTTCTGGAAACGGAAAACCGTAGAAAAAGCAGTAAAGCCAACTGGGGATAAAGCGGTCAAACCATCTCGCCCCAAAACCAAAGCCGTCAAACGAACGTCAAAACGGAAAACGACTGACCGGATCAACATGGAACTTGATGATGATACTAATGATCCGGAAGTTGAGGTAGAACTTGACTCACTTGGCTCCCTTTCCATGCATCTCATTAACAATGATCTTCCTCAGGAGGACGCAGAAGGTAGTCAAGCTGATGATGTAGAGGTAATTACCCTTTCCTCCGGTTCAGACTCTAAGCCAACACAAAAAACCCGTCAAGCAGTCCGAAAAGTAAGCTTTTCTCATCCTCTTGCTCACTTGGATCCAACATTTATTTTGAAGACATAGCAACATGAAGCACGCCGGACAACCCGGCACAGTGGCCAATAGGTCACTTCAGCCGGTTTACCTAACACCCCGGTTCGGAAGCACCGGTCTGAGGTCTCTCCCACTTCTGAAAATTCTTACCCCAAGGCAGGTTATTTCAGACAACCTCTTAATCCGTCCGATTCAAATTATCAGGTGACACCTCCCTCATCATCTGGCGAGTCGACAGCAACTGTGGCCGGGTAAGCTGTAAAACCTTTTCTTTCAATGCATGACAAATCTTTTGAATAAAATGTTAATCCTATTTTTATCCTGTTTGCAGGGCCAAAGCCAGACCCAGTAAGAAAGCTCGGGTCACCAATCCGCCCGAAGACCCGGCCACTGAAGAAGAAGAACCAAGAGGTGAACCGGAACAAACTTGTGAACCGGAGGGCCCTCATCCTGAAGCCACTTCTGATGAACCGCCCCTTAAAGGCCAAAACACTGATGAACCAACAAATGTTGAGCCTGCCGCGCCTGACACTGAACCGGCAGAGCCAAACCAGGCTAGTCCGGTGAGAGATGCTGAAACTCCATTATCACCAGCCAAAAATACTGAAGGCCAAGGAGATGACGTTATCATTACTAGAATGGGCCATAACTCTCCTGGCCATCCCATAGTCTTGGCTCAACATAGTGCCCAAGAAGAGCGGGCTGCTAGGGAAAAAGGCAAATGGAGGAGTGATTTAGCAAGTTATGCTCATCTCAACGCTGAAGAGCTTCATTCTGGCTTCTTGAACCGCTTGCACTCAAACCGGGACTAGGAAGCCGGTTTGGTGAATTTGATGAAGGAGCGATATGAGGTATTTTACTCCCCCTTTGTATATTAATTCAGAGTTTGAAATGCTAGCCGAAGTAGCCCCCAAGGGCCGGTTTATGATGTTAATCATAACCCGGGTCTTTGTAGAACTTTAAGTTTTTCTTCACTGATCCTCAAATTGTTAAGTCACTGATAAGAACCAAGACTCATCTTTTAGCAAGTAGATAGCTTTCTGCCGCGTATCCCCCAAAGGCCGGTTTAACTCTGACAAGTTAATCCGGGTTTTAATCCATGCATCCATTTTTGAACCGATGTACATTAGCCCCAAGTGTCAAGGATAATGCTTGCATTGTTCTGGAGACTTGTATAAAATGTAGTAATTTAGATCAAATAGGCATTAGCCCCCAAGTACGAAGTGCATAACTTGTTATACACTTTGTACTTTAGAACATATATATATATATACCCTGTTGTTTCATATATCTTCAATGTTGCAGGATGAACTGAGTAATAAAGATGCCCAAAATGCTGACTTGCAAGATAATGTGAAGACACAACAAGCAGAAGCTGCGAAGGCCAAAGAAGAGCTGACCAAAGCCCTGGATGCAATGGAAAAACTAAAAGAATCTTGCAACAAAGATCGTGCTGATTGGGAAACCAAAAAATCTGGTTTAACAAAAAGAGCTGAAGACGCCGAAGCAGCCCTGAAACCAGTTGTGGATGAACTAGCTGGTTTGAAACGGCAAATCAACGCTATGACTTCTGCTATCTTTGGTAAGTATCTCCTTATGTATTTTGTGCAAGTCATGGAACCTTATCATTGATCAGACTGTTGAAGTTAAACCGTGACAGGCACCCGGATTGCTCATCTTGGTACAGACATGCGCATGAAGCTCAAAGCGGCATATACTTTGATTGAACAGTTGTACTCTGGGTCTCAGCGGGCTATCTGCATGGCGGCTTTCAACAAACCGGCACCAACCCTGATAAAGGAAACACTTGAGAAACTGTCCATGTTACCAACCCGGATTGTCGAACTGAAGAAGGCAGCTGCAAGAGCTGGAGCTTTAACTGCCCTTATTTGAGCCAAGGCCTGGATTCCAGACCTTGAAGCGGAGGATATCATTAAGGGATACCCAGGCGTGAAGGAGGATGGTTCAAACTTCAATAATGACGACCTCTGGAGGCTGACTAAAGAAATGCGGCCAATAGCCAGCAAGCTGGCTGACGACACAGACTTGTCTCATTTTCAACCGGCCTATGACGCTAAAGGGAAAAGACAGCCTGCCAAAATCCATGAAGTTGAAGAACTTGTACCTCCGATTCGTAAGCATACTTACGCTCGTAATATTAACCCATCCAGTCTTATCCATGAAGAGGCAGTATTTCAAGCTTTAACTGGAATCGATTGGTCGATGATTGATTTCCAGCGTCTGGGGAGGGATGAAGAAGTGCCCACACCAACTGACCCTCAACCATCAAGCCGTCCAGACGAAGCGTCTTAAACCGGTCACCGGTTTACTGGCTAGTGTGTGCCGATACTTTGAAGAACAATTATGCAATTGGAGCCGCTTTGAAAACTTCTTGCAATAGGATAGCCAAAAACTCCTTTATGTATCATGCCATCGAGCATGTTTTGTAACACCTCGTGACAACTTGTCCCATTTTTTGGGATGTATTGATGCATAGCTCATGATGAGTTGTGTTCCTGAGTATAAGAGCTTAAAAGTATCCAGCGGTTCACCGCTGGACGGGACATGATGCCCAACAAGTATATAAAACTTAGATAAATAATCGAAGTTTTTGTAAAAAATAATATGTGTAACATACCTCAGTGGTTGACCAACAGCGTATATGGCAAAGGTGTCAATACCAATCCGGAATGTTGATAACTTCTGTCCTTATTTTGCCGGATTATAATAATAAACCATACCAGGATATAATAATCACCGGGTTTTCTTTATAGTACTGGCGATTTAATCAAACCATACCGGAGCGATGAAATGCCGGTTTATAACTGATCATGGACAGACAACTTTAAAGTTGAAAGCCAATCCGGGCCAAGGACACCGGTTTATCAGAACATATTATGAACCTCAATAAAGGCAAAAAAAGACTTAAATAACACTCAATAGAACAAATGCGAGGCCTTTTACGAGCTGCTAGGCTCCAAATCGAGGCTTTTCATGGGCTGCTAGGCCTCTGAGTTAAACCATTTAACAAAGCCTTTTAAGATGGGCCTCCAATTTAACCAATCGTCGTTTTAACTTTGACAAGTTCAGGGTCTGTAGAAGATTGACTTATCAAACGTTCGGCGGGTCATACCAGGATTACCTGGGCAGGAGTGGCTTACTTGATGAAGGCAGGTTAACTCGGGGTTTTAGGTGAATACACCAGGCTTCCAAGCCATGGCTTGATAGCCAATTAGAAGGGTCCTTTCAAACTCTGTTGCGTTGCACAAAGATCCCCCTAGTAACTTGTGAGCTTTTTGCTCAGTGTGTGCCCATGTTTGAGTTTGTGCTTTGTGCGACACTCTCTTTGGCTCCACATGATCGTCTTTTGTGGCTTTAGAGCCCATCAAAAGGTGTAGCTATGGAGTAATAACAACCAAGCCCCCTAGTGAACTTCCCTTCCGGTTGTTAAACCAATCAAAAGGTGTAGCTATGGTCCAAATATGACCAAGCCCCCTAGTTACTTTGTGCGGCTGCAAAGGCCGATTCAACAAATTTTTTGCTTTGTTAGCAGAAACCCTTGTAGGCACACACATGATGTAAAAAGAACAGAGACCCTGCTTTATTTGGGGCTCCGGTTTATTAAAGAATATTTTCATAAATATGTACATATGAAAAAGCCTATGGCTCAAGTATAGTAAGGCTGAAGAAGAGCTATATTCCACGGCCGCTTGGACTCCTCCTTCGATTTACGTGAGTCTTTGTGCTCTCGAACATCAATGAGGTAGTATGACCCGTTGTGTAGATTCTTGCTAACCACAAAGGGTCCCTCCCAAGGTGGGGATAACTTGTGCATATCAGTTTGATCCTAGATGAGCCGGAGCACCAAATCGCCTTCTTGAAAGGTTCTGGTCTTAACCCGGCGGCTGTGATAACGTTGGAGATCTTGTTGATAAATCGCTGAACGTGCTGCTGCAAGATCACGCTCTTCATCCCACAGATCCAAGGAATTCTGACGTGCCTTCTCATTGTCAGCTTCAACATAGGCTGTCACACGGGGCGAGTCGTGATGGATTTCACTAGGAAGAACTGCCTCTGCTCCATAAACCATGAAGAAAGGCGTGTAACCCGTAGACCTATTGGGTGTGGTGTTGATGCTCCATAATACAGAAGGTAACTCCTCAACCCAACAACCCGGTGTCCTCTTTAAAGGAACCATAAGCCTGGGCTTGATAGCTCGTAAAATTTCTTGATTTGCCCTCTCCGCTTGACCATTAGACTGGGGGTGCGCCACTGATGCTATATGTAAGTGCATCTAGTGCCCCTTAGTGATTTTGGTGTATTGAAGACTTATAGGTTAAGGGACTAATGCGTTTGTGAGTGTACACTGGTCTATAAGTCTACGAGGAGTTTGATATTTACAAAGAAAGTCGACCCCTAAAAATGAAGTTCTTCGACTGAAGACTTTGTCTTTCTGAAGACTTTGAAAGTGAAGAAATTGGTGTGACCTTGAAGACTTGGTATTCATTCGAGGAACATGAAGTGTGAAGACTTTTGTTTTCGTAGTTTCATTTTCTCTTTCTTGAGTCATAAGAAACACCGTACTGTTAAAGGGGGTCGAGAAAATACTAAGGACAAATTTCCATGTGATGCTCAACTCAAAATCCTACACCTACCAATCCCTTCGAGTGAAGCCATTGGAAATCTCATACAGCTCAGTTAATTTCTTCAGTGACAGAGACGAAGTTCTTCTGGTCTCTGAGGAATTTGTTCTGACTGGGGAGTTAGGAATTCGCCAGTGCGGATTGCCTACACAGTGAGGAACATGATAGCCCTAAGGAATTTGATACTCAAATTTCCGACCATTGCTGTGCTATGCGCCAGCTGTCCCAAAATATCTACCCACCTAACGGTCATATCATTGAAGGGCATTTATTGTTGGGGAATGCAGTAATTTCAAAATTTTCCTACGCACACACAAGATCATGGTGATGCATAGCAACGAGAGGGGAGAGTGCTGTCTACGTACCCTTCGTAGATCGCAACGGAAGCGTTGACGCAATGTAGAGGAAGTAGTCGTACGTCTTCCCGATCCGACCGATCCAAGCACCGTTACTCTAGCACCTCCGAGTTCTTAGCACACGTACAGCTCGATGACGCTCCCCGGGCTCCGATCCAGCAAAGCTTCGGGGATGAGTTCCGTCAGCACAACGGCGTGGTGACGATGATGATGTTCTACCGACGCAGGGCTTCGCCTAAGCACTACAACAATATGATCGAGGTGGAATATGGTGGCAGGGGGCACCGCACACGGCTAAGGAACGATCACGTGGATCAACTTGTGTATCTAGAGGTGGCCCCCTGCCCCCGTATATAAAGGATCCAAGGGGGGGGGTGCGGCCGGCCCTATGGTGGCACGCAGGAGGAGTCCTACTCCTACCGGGAGTAGGACTCCCCCCAATCCTTGTCCAACTAGGAGAGGTGGAGGGAGAATAGGAAAAGGGGGGCGCCGCCCCTCCCTCCTTGTCCAATTCGGACTAGGGGGAGAGGGGGCGCGCGGCCTGCCCTGGCAGCCCCTTCCTCTTCTCCACATTAGGCCCATGAGGCCCATTAACCCCCCGGGGGGTTCCGGTAACCCCCCGGTGCTCCGGTTTTATCCGATACTTCTCCGGAACCCTTCCGGTGTCCGAATATAGTCATCCAATATATCAATCTTTATGTCTCGACCATTTCGAGACTCCTCGTCATGTCCGTGATCACATCCGGGACTCCGAACTAACTTCGGTACATCAAAATGCATAAACTCATAATAACTGTCATCGTAACGTTAAGTGTGTGGACCCTACAGTTCGAGAACAATGTAGACATGACTGAGACAAATCTCCGGTCAATAACCAATAGCGGGACCTAGATGCCCATATTGGCTCCTACATATTCTACGAAGATCTTTATCGGTCAGACCGCATAACAACATACGTTGTTCCCTTTGTCATCGGTATGTTACTTGCCCGAGATTCGATCGTCGGTATCCAATACCTAGTTCAATCTCGTTACCGGCAAGTCTCTTTACTCATTCTGTAATACATCATCCGGCAACTAACTCATTAGTTGCAATGCTTGCAAGGCTTATGCGATGTGCATTACCGAGAGGGCCCAGAGATACCTTTCCGACATTTGGAGTGACAAATCCTAATCTCGAAATACGCCAACCCAACATGTACCTTTGGAGACACATGTAGAGCTCCTTTATAATCACCCAGTTACGTTGTGACGTTTGGTAGCACACAAAGTGTTCCTCCGGCAAACGGGAGTTGCATAATCTCATAGTCATAGGAACATGTATAAGTCATGAAGAAAGCAATAGCAACATACTAAACGATCGGGTGCTAAGCTAATGGAATGGGTCATGTCAATCAGATCATTCAACTAATGATGTGATCCCGTTAATCAAATAACAACTCTTTGTCTATGGTTAGGAAACATAACCATCTTTGATTAATGAGCTAGTCAAGTAGAGGCATACTAGTGACACTCTGTTTGTCCATGTATTCACACATGTATTATGTTTCCGGTTAATACAATTCTAGCATAAATAATAAACATTTATCATGATATAAGGAAATAAATAATAACTTTATTATTGCCTCTAGGGCATATTTCCTTCAGTCCCCCACTTGCACTAGAGTCAATAATCTAGATCACATCGCCATGTGATTTAACATCAATAGTTCACATCTTTATGTGATTGTTCACATCTTTATGTGATTGTTCACATCTCCATGTGACTAACACCCAAAGGGTTTACTAGATTCAGTAATCTAGTTCACATCGCTATGTGATTAAGACCCAAAAAGTGATCATGTTTTGCTTGTGAGAGAAGTTTAGTCAACGGGTCTGCCACATTCAGATCCGCATGTATTTTGCAAATTTCTATGTCAACAATGCTCTGCATGGAGCTACTCTAGCTAATTGCTCCCACTTTCAATATGTATCCAGATTGAGACTTAGAGTCATCTGGATTAGTGTCAAAACTTGCATCGACGTAACCCTTTACGATGAACCTTTTGTCACCTCCGTAATCGAGAAACATATCCTTATTCCAGTAAGGCTAATTTTGACCGTTGTCCATTGATCTACTCCTAGATCACTATTGTACTCCCTTCTCTTAACACAGTGTATGGTATACAATAGATCTGGTACACAGCATGGCATACTTTATAGAACCTATGACTGAGGCACAGGGAATGACTTTCATTCTCTTTCTATCTTCTGCCGTGGTCGGGCTTTGAGTCTTACTCAGCTTCACACCTTGTAACACAGGCAAGAAACTTTTTCTTTGACTGTTCCATTTTGAACTACTTCAAAATCTTGTCAAGGTATGTACTCATTGAAAAACTTATCAAGCGTCTTGATCTATCTCTATAGATCTTGATACTCAATATGTAAGCAGCTTTACCGAGGTCTTTCTTTGAAAAACTCCTTTCAAACACTCCTTTATGCTTTGCAGAATAATTCTACATTATTTCTGATCAACAATATGTCATACACATATACTTATCAGAAATGCTGTAGTGCTCCCACTCACTTTCTTGCAAATACAGGCTTCACCGAAAGTCTGTATAAAACTATATGCTTTGATCAACTTATCAAAGCGTATATTCCAACTCCGATATTCTTGCACCAGTCCATAGATGGATCGCTGGAGCTTGCATATTTAGTTAACACCTTTAGGATTGACAAAACCTTCTAGTTGCATCGTATACAACTCTTCTTTAGTAAATCCATTAAGGAATGTAGTTTTGTTTATCCATTTGCCAGATTTCATAAAATGCGGCAATTGCTAACATGATTCGGACAGACTTAAGCATAGATACGAGTGAGAAAATCTCATCGTAGTCAACACCTTGAACTTGTCGAAAACCTTTTGTGACAATTCTAGCTTTGTAGATAGTAACACTACTATCAGCGTCCGTCTTCCTCTTGAAGATCCATTTATTTTCTATGGCTTGCCGATCATCGGGCAAATCCATCAAAGTCCATACTTTGTTCTCATACATGGATCATATCTCAGATTTCATGGCCTCAAACCATTTCGCGGAATCTGGGCTCATCATCGCTTCCTCATAGTTCGCAAGTTCGTCATGGTCCAATAACATGACTTCTAGAACAGGATTACCGTACCACTCTAGTGCGGATCTCACTCTGGTTTACCTACGAGATTTGGTAGTAACTTGATCTGAAGTTACATGATCATCATCATTAGCTTCCTCACTAATTGGTGTAGTAGTCACAGGAACAGATTTCTGTGATGAACTACTTTCCAATAAGGGAGCAGGTACAGCTACCTCATCAAGTTCTACTTTCCTCCCACTCACTTCTTTCGAGAGAAACTCCTTCTCTAGAAAAAGTCTGAATTTAGCAACAAAAGTCTTGCCTTCGGATTTTTGATAGAAGGTGTACCCAACAGTCTCCTTTGGGTATCCTATGAAGACACATTTCTCCGATTTGGGTTTGAGCTTATTAGGATGAAACTTTTTCATATAAGCATCACAACCCCAAACTTTAAGAAACGACAACTTTGGTTTCTTGCCAAACCACAGTTCAGATTGTGTCGTCTCAACGTACTTTAGATGGTGCCCTATTTAACGTGAATGCAGCTGTCTCTAATGCATAACCCCAAAACGATAGTGGTAGATCGGTAAGAGACATCATAGATCGCACCATATCTAATAAAGTACGGTTATGACATTCGGACACACCATTATGCTGTGGTGTTCCAGGTGGCATGAGTTTGTGAAACTATTCCACATTGTTTTAATTGAAGACCAAACTCGTAACTCAAATATTTTACTTATGCGATCATATTGTAGAAACTTTCATTTTTGTTACGATGGTTCTCCACTTCACTCTGAAATTCTTTGAAATTTTCAACTGTTTCATACTTGTGTTTCATTAAGTAGATATACCCATATCTGCTCAAATCATCTGTGAAGATCAGAAAATAACGATACTTGTCGCGAGCCTCAATATTCATCGGACCACATATATCAGTATGTATGATTTCCAACAAATCTATTGCTCGCTCCATTGTTCCGAAGAACAGAGTCTTAGTCATCTTGCCCATGAGGCATGGTTCGCAAGCATCAACTGATTCATAATCAAGTGATTCTAAAAGCCCATCAGCATGGAGTTTCTTCATGCGCTTTACACCAATATGACCTAAATGACAGTGCCAAAAATAAGTTGCACTATCATTATTAACTTTGCATCTTTTGGTTCAATATTATGATTATGTGTATCACTACGATCGAGATCCAATGAACTATTTTCATTGGGTGTGTAACCATATAAGGTTTTATTCATGTAAATAGAACAACAATTTATTCTCTTACTTAAATGAATACCCGTATTACAATAAACATGATCAAATCATATTCATGCTCAACGCAAACACCAAATAACACTTATTTAGGTTCAACACTAATCCCGAAATTATAGGGAGTGTGTGATGATGATCATATCAATCTTGGAACCACTTCCAACACACATCGTCACTTCACCCTTAACTAGTCTTTGTTTATTCTGCAACTCCCATTTCGAGTTACTAATCTTAGCAACTGAACCAGTATCAAATGCCGAGGGGTTGCTATAAACACTAGTAAAGTACACATCAATAACACGTATATCCAATATACCTTTGTTTACCTTGCCATCCTTCTTATCCGCCAAATACTTGGGGCAGTTCCACTTCCAGTGACCAGTCCCTTTGCAGTAAAAGCACTTAGTCACAGGCTTAGGATCAGACTTGGGCTTCTTCACTTGAGCAGCAACTTGCTTGCCGTTCTTCTTGAAGTTCCCCTTCTTCCCTTTGCCCTTTTCTTGAAACTAGTGGTCTTGTCAACCATCAACACTTGATGTTTTTCTTGATTTCTAGCTTCGTTGATTTCAGCATCACGAAGAGCTTGGGAGTTGTTATCCCTTGCATATTATAGTTCATCACGAAGTTCTACGAACTTGGTGATGGTGACTAGAGAATTCTGTCAATCACTATCTTATCTGGAAGATTAACTCCCACTTGATTCAAGCGATTGTAGTACCCAGACAATCTGAGCACATGCTCACTAGTTGAGCGATTCTCCTCCATCTTTTAGCTATAGAACTTGTTGGAGACTTCATATTTCTCAACTCGGGTATTTGCTTGAAATATTAACTTCAACTCCTGGAACATCTCATATGGTCCATGACGTTCAAAACATCTTTGAAGTCCCGATTCTAAGCCATTAAGCATGGTGCACTAAACTATCAAGTAGTCATCATATTGAGCTAGCCAAACGTTCATAACGTCTACATCTGCTCCTGCAATAAGTCTGTCACCTAGCGGTGCATTAAGGACATAATTCTTCCATGCAGCAATGAGGATGAACCTCAGATCACGGATCCAATCCGCATCATTGCTACTAACATCTTTCAACACAATTTTCTCCAGGAACATATCAAAATAAACACAGGGAAGCAACAATGCGAGCTATTGATCTACAACATAATTTGCAAAATACTACCAGGACTAAGTTCATGATAAATTTAAGTTCGATTAATCATATTATTTAAGAACTCCCACTTAGATAGACATCCCTCTAATCCTCTAAGTGATCACGTGATCCAAATCAACTAAACCATGTCCGATCATCACGTGAGATGGAGCAGTTTCATTGGTGAACATCACTATGTTGATCATATCTACTATATGATTCACGCTCGACCTTTCGGTCTCCGTGTTCCGAGGCCATATCTGTATATGCTTGGCTCGTCAAGTATAACCTGAGTATTCCGCGTGTGCAACTGTTTTGCACCCGTTGTATTTGAACGTAGAGCCTATCACACCCGATCATCACGTGGTGTCTCAGCACGAAGAACTTTCGCAACGGTGCATACTCAGGGAGAACACTTCTTGATAATTAGTGAGAGATCATCTTATAATGCTACCGTCAATCAAAGCAAGATAAGATGCATAAAAGATAAACATCACATGCAATCAATATAAGTGATATGAAATGGCCATCATCATCTTGTGCCTGTGATCTCCATCTCCGAAGCACCGTCATGATCACCATCGTCACCGGTGCGACACCTTGATCTCCATCGTAGCATCGTTGTCGTCTCGCTAATCTTATGCTTCCACGACTATCGCTACCGCTTAGTGATAAAGTAAAGCATTACATCGCTATTGCATTGCATATAATAAAGCGACAACCATATGGCTCCTGCCAGTTGCCGATAACTCGGTTACAAAACATGATCATCTCATACAATAAAATTTAGCATCATGTCTTGGCCATATCACATCACAACAAGCCCTGCAAATAGCCCTCCCCCAAACACACGCAAATCTCAAATTCGAATCCAACTTAAATCCAGCGAGAGAAAAGCTACAACCAAAGGGAAGGGCAACAAAGGGCAGACAAAAGGCCGCGTCCGGCACCTAATCTAGTCTTGGACGTCTTCTCACCAGCGCGGAGCTAAGTGCTGTCCACTGGGCGTTGGAGGGAGCCCCAGGGCCTGAGGCCGGCACCCCTGAGACTCCGGGGCGTGTACAGCCCCACTCATTATTACGTGAGAGTGTCACGGGGTGGCGAGCTTCATAGGCACTGGGCCTTCTTCACAGGTACTGGCCTTGCTTCATAACGCCAGACGAGGGCCCCGCCTTGCGCCACACTCTAGTGCCATCAGCAACGACCGGAACCCAGGACGCCGCCCGATGGGGTAGAGCGGTCGCCAGCGGTTCCCCCGACGACCACGGGTCCTCTGCCAGGGGCAGGCCCAGAGGCACCTCCCCAGCAGAGGGCCTACCTCCTGAGAACGCCTTGCTCCGAACGCCGCAGTGGTGATGTCGGATCCCGGCCCCTCCCCTGCTGCCCCCTGCACCCTCCTCCCGAGGGGTGAGGGACTGTAGGAGCGGGGCAGCCGCTCGCCGTGGCAACCTGCACCTCCTGCGATCCACGGTTAGCATATACCTGCCCCTGAAGAGTTAGCGGCGCCCGGTGATCGCTGCCTCCAGCGTGGCCAGCGGGCTCGTCCTGGAGCGCCTGGAAGGGCTCAGCCTCCATCACCTCGTCCCCCCAGCTGGGGCCGAGGAGTGAGCCCTGCCCGTCCTCATGAGGGTGTCCTTGGTCCATCATGAGGGGCACGTACTCTTCCGTCGCCGTCATCCCGTACACCATGCCGTGGCGCCCCGCATGCCATGCGAACCCACCTGTCATGCCTGCCACTGGGTGGCGATGCGGCCGCCCTCCGGGGCCGCGGGTCGCGTCGAGTCCTTCTCCTTCGCGGGCCGGGGGCGGGGGCAGCACCGCCACCGGTCCGGTGCTGACAGCTTCGCTGGCGTCGGATTAGCCTTGAAGCCCGCGGGCGCGCGCGGAGCCCCCGTGCGGGTCGCTCTGGGCTTGAGACGGGAGCTGGGTGGAGAAGGGGTGAGCCCCCGAGGCGGCGAAGCGCAGGAGCTCCGCCACTCGCTCTAGCAGCACGTCGTGGCCGCCCTCCAGCAACTTGCACCGCAGCAGCTCTCGGGCCACCGTGAGCGCGACCCTCGAGTTCGCCTACTCCCGGCGGGTGTATGGTGTCGTTGTCGCAGCGTGATTGGAGGCCCTTGCTGCCGACCGAACCTGCCACAGCGTAAGAGTTGCTGAAGTCTGTCCGCGTCGCCCGCGGCCCGCAGCACCCTGCGGACCGCGAGCTGCCTGGGGCGTGGGGTCACCCGAGGTGAGCGGTTCCGCGCGTTTGGGCCATGCAGCCCACGGGTCGGGGTTGACCTCCTGGTCACCGGGCATGGCGATGAAGACGCGACGGGGCATGGAGTGGTGGAGGACGAATTCCGGCGCACCCCTACCTGGCGCGCCAAATGTCGGATTTCGGGTTCCGGCAGACCCTTAAGGTTCGAACACTGGGGTGTGCGCGGAAATCTCGCCTTCAACCTCTCCGTCTCGATGGGATCTAAACTACTAAAAGAGCTGCACGAAAGACACAAGATTTATACTGGTTCGGGCCACCGATGTGGTGTAATACCCTACTCCAGTGTGTGGTGGATGGATTGCCTCCTGGGGCTGGTGTCGATGAACAATACAAGGAAGAACAACCTCGCGAGGGTCTGTTCTTGACTGTGGTGATGAACTGCTATGAAGAGTTCAGTCACCTTTCTCTCTCTTTCTCTCTCAGATCACGGACCGAACAACCAAGAATCGAACCCCTTGCTATGTGGGTGGCTAGTCCTATTTATAGAGGCCCTGGTCCTCTCCCCAAATATTGAGCGGGAAGGGATCCAACAATGGCGGGCTAATTTGAAGGGGGACAGCGAGTACATCTATCCTGACAAAAGCAGTCTTCGCCTGCCAAAGGCTCTGGTGATGACGCCGCGTTGGGCTCCATGGTGACCTCCGTCTCGTAGTCCTCCTGGTCTTGGTCTCGTTGCACCAAAGTGGAAACCTTTGCCTGATGCCTCGGTACTCCGCGGATACGCTTGCCCCCTTTGCACCAAAGAGGAAAGAGGGACGCTGCGCGCGCTGGCACCCGCCTGGTGCCCCGTGTCGTCATGGCTTGCATCATGGGCACCTCGCGAGGTACCCCGCCTTGAACTCTCCGCCTCCTCGCGAGCCAGCCTAACGAGGTTGTGCCTGAGGATGCGCCGTGTCGTCCGCCGCGTGAGGCTTGGCCCCTCGCGAGGGTCTTGAGCCTCGTGTTGATGAAGATGGGCCGCGCTGGGCCCCCACTTGTGCCACGCCGCAGGCCGCAGGCAGGCAAGTCTGGGGACCCCCATTCCCAGAACGCCGACACAAGTACCCATCACAAACCCTTATCTCCCGCATTACATTATTTGTCATTTGCCTCTCATTTTCCTCTCCCCCACTTCACCCTTTCCGTTTTATTTGCCCTCTCTCTCCATGCTCCTTCTCTTTCCCTATTTGCCTCTTCTTTTGTTTGCTTTCTTCCCGTATGTATCCTTGTTTGTGTTTCCATGTGCCTTCTATTTCCTTGCATCTTTGCTTGCTAAAAATCTATTGATATGGATCCACTTAAAGTGTTCTACTTAGATCATCTTCCATCCTTATGCGCTTGCGTTGATACCCCAACTAGCCTAGTTGATGGGAAATCTGTAGATGAGCATGCTCATTTTGTGCGTCACCGTTTGTCTGAAAAAGGGAGACTCTTATGGAATCAAATAAACAAATTACTGTGTTGTGCTTGGAATCTTTGTGAAATTTGTGATTTACTTGTTGCTCTAAGAACCCTAAAAAACACCTCCCCTACCTATGTGAGTTTAATGATATTGAAATCTTATCTTCTTATGCAAAGGGTGTTTATAGTTACTACGATATCGAACGAATTGAAGAATTTGTTGCTTTTAAGGGTGCTTATGAAGTTGCTTCTTTGATAAAAAATATGATATTACTCTCTACGAATTTGAAAATTTTGACATACTTAAATATTGCTATGAAAACTATGCTCATAATGTCTATGTCAAAGAATTTATTGAAAGAATGACTGTTGCTTCGGGAGAAAATAATGATATGCATGAATCTATAGATAATTATGATTCCTATGATTTGATTGAAATATCCCTTGATGAACATGATGCTTGATATTCTTGTGGCCATGATGCCAATATTTATGAAGATGAATTTGCTATAGTTCCTTATGTTAAACATGAGATCGTTGCTATTGCACCCATATTTAATAGTTCCTTCGATGAAAAGCATGATTGCAATGATGTTATTATAAATTCTCGTAATGTCAATTGTGTTAATGATATGAAAAACCCTAAGCTTGGGGATGCTAGTTTTGCTATGACTACTATTTGTTGCAATGATCATGATTGGGGCGATTCTTCTTTTGATCTTGAAAATTTATTTAAGCCCCATGATGAATATGAGATTGATAATAGTGTTTGCAATATTATTGAAAGTGGGTTTGGAAGAGTGTCAACTTTAGATCCCACATATTTTAAAAATGTTCAATCTTATGAAGTTTTTGATAAAAGTGGGTTTGGAGAGGTCATGACTTTAGTTAATGTTAATCCCACTATTTTGGAAGAGTGTCAACTTTGCATACATGTGGATCTTGTTAAGAATATGTTTTGTGATAGCTATATTGTTGAACTTTCTTATGATCCTACATGTAATTATTATGAGAGAGGAAAAATATTGTTTTAGAAATTTTCATGCTACTAGATTACCTCTCATTATGTTGAGATTGCTATTGTTTCTTTCTGCTTTCTTGCATATGCTAGTTTTTGCTTTCCTTGATAATTTGTTTGCCTATAAGATGCCTATGCATAGGAAGTATGTTAGACTTAGATGTGTTTGTCACGTGTTCTATGATGCTCTCTTTGTGCGTCAATTCTTGTCTTTCATGTGAGCATCATTGAAATATTATGCCTAGCTAGGGGCGTTAAACGATAGCGCTTGTTGGGTGGCAACCCAATTTTATTTTTATTCCTTGCTTTTTGCTACTGTTTAGTAATAAATAATTTATCTAGACTCTTTTTTGGTTGTGTTTTTTGTGTCTAATTAGTGTTTGTGCCAAGTGGAACCGTTGGGAAGACTTGGGGAAAGTCTTTTTAATCTTGCTGTAAAAACAGAAACTTTAGCGCTCACGAGAATTGCTGCCATTTTTATTTGGAAAGTTATATTTAGTTAATTATTTTTGCAGATGATTAATAGATAAATTCCTCACGTCCAGCAATTTATTTTAGATTTTTTGGGGTTCCAGAACTTGCGTTAGCTACAGACTACTACAGACTGTTCTGTTTTTGACAGATTCTGTTTTTCGTGTGTTCTTTGCTTATTTTGATGAATCTATGGCTAGTAAAATAGTTTATAAACTATAGAGAAGTTGGAATACAGTAGGTTTAACACCAATATAAATAAAGAATGAGTTCATTACAGTACCTTGAAGTGGTATTTTTTTCTTTCGCTAACGGAGCTCACGAGATTTTCTACTTTAAGTTTTGTGTTGTGAAGTTTTCAAGTTTTGGGTGAAAGATTTGATGGATTATGGAACAAGGAGTGGAAAGAGCCTGAGCTTGGGTATGCCCTTGGCACCCCAAGATAATATAAGGACAGCTAAAAGCCCAAGCTTGGGGATGCCCTGAAAGGCATCCCCTCTTTCGTCTACTTCCATCGGTAACTTTACTTGGAGCTATATTTTTATTTACCACATGATATGTATTTTGCTTGGAGCGTCTTGTATTATTTGAGTCTTTATTTGTTAGTTTTCCACAATCATCCTTGCTTTACACACATTTTTAGAGAGACACACATGATTCGGAAATTGTTAGAATACTCTATGTGCTCCACTTATATCTTTTGAGTTATATAGTTTTTGCTCTAGTGCTTCACTTATATCTTTTAGGGCACGGTGGTGGATTTGTTTTATAGAAACTATTGTTCTATCATGCTTCACTTAGATTATTTTGAGAGTCCTACAAAACATTGTGGTAATTTGCTTTAATTATGTTAGGCATTCAAGATTTTTTTTCTTATGATTGTGTTGAATACTATGAGAAGTTTGATACTTGATAATTGTTTTGAGATATGGAGATGGTGATATTAGAGTCGTGCTAGTTGAGTAGTTGTGAATTTTAGAAATGCTTGTGTTGAAGTTTGTGATTCCCATAGCATGCACGTATGGTGAACCATTATGTGAAGAAGTTGGAGCATGAATTATTTATTGATTGTCTTCCTTATGAGTGGCGGTCGGGGACGAGCGATGGTCTTTTCCTACCAATCTATCCCCCTAGGAGCATGCATGTAGTACTTTGCTTCGATAACTAATAGATTTTTGCAATAAGTATGTGAGTTCTTTATGACTAATGTTGAGTCCATGGATTATATGCACTCTCACCCTTCCACCATTGCTAGCCTCTTTAATACCGTGCACCTTTTGCCGGTATCATACACCCACCATATACCTTCCTCAAAACAGCCACCATACGTACCTATCATGGCATTTGTATAGCCATTCAGAGATATATTGCCATGCAACTTTCCACCGTTCCGTTTACTATGACACGCTCCATCATTGTCATATTGCTTTGCATGATCATGTAGTTGACATTTTAGTTGTGGCAAAGCCACCATTCATAATTCTTTTGTACAAGTCACTCATGCATCATTGCTATCCCGATATACCGCCGGAGGCATTCATATAGAGTCATACTTTGTTCTAGTATTGAGTTGTAATCATTGAGTTGTAAATAAATAGAAGTGTGATGATCATCATTCATAGAGTATTGTCCCCAAAAAAAGGCCAAATGAAAAAAAGGCCCAAAAAATATATATAAAAAAGGGACAATACTACTATCCTTTTTCCACACTTGTGCTTCAAAATAGCACCATGATCTTCACGATAGAGAGTCTCCTATGTTATCACTTTCATATACTAGTGGGAATTTTTCATTATAAAACTTGGCTTGTATATTCCAATAATGGGCTTCCTCAAAATGCCATAGGTCTTCGTGAGCAAGCGAGTTGGATGCACACCCACTTAGTTATTTTTGTTGAGCTTTCATATACTTATAGCCTAGTGCATCCATTGCATGGCAATCCCTACTCACTCACATTGATATCTATTATTGGGCATCTCCATATCCCGTTGATACGCCTAGTTGATGTGAGACTATCTTCTCCCTTTTTGTCTTCTCCACAACCACCATTCTATTCCACATATAGTACTATGTCCATGGCTCACGCTCATGTATTGCGTGAAGATTGAAACAGTTTGAGAACACCAAAAGTATGAAACAATTGCTTGGCTTGTCATCGGGGTTGTGCATGATTTAGATATTTTCCTAAACAGGAGGGCACGAGGTAGAAGGGCGCGCCTTCCCCCCCAGGCGCGCCCTCCACCGTCGTGGGGCCCACGTTGCTCCACCGACGTACTTCTTCCTCCTATATATACCTACGTACCCCCAAACTACCAGATACAGAGCCAAAACACTAATTGCACCACCATAACTTTCTGTACCCGTGAGATCCCATCTTGGGGCCTTTTCTGGAGCTCCGTCGGAGGGGGCCTCGATCACGGAGGGCTTCTACATCAACACCATAGCCTCTCCGATGAAGTGTGAGTAGTTTACTTCAGACCTTCGGGTCCATAATTATTAGTTATATGGCTTCTTCTCTCTTTTTGGATCTCAATACAAAGTTATCCCCCTCTCCTGTGGAGATCTATTCGATGTAATCTTCTTTTGCGGTGTGTTTGTTGAGACCGATGAATTGTGGGTTTATGATCAAGTTTATCTATGAACAATATTTGAATCTTCTCTGAATTCTTTTATGTATGATTGGTTATCTTTGCAAGTCTCTTTGAATTATCAGTTTGGTTTGGCCTACTAGATTGATCTTTCTTGCAATGGGAGAAGTGCTTAGCTTTGGGTTCAATCTTGCGGTGTCCTTTCCCAGTGACAGTAGGGCCAGCAAGGCACGTATTGTATTGTTGCCATCGAGGATAACAAGATGGGGTTTATTTCATATTGCATGAGTTTATCCCTCTACATCATGCCATCTTGCTTAAAGCGTTACTATGTTCTTTTGAACTTAATACTCTAGATGCATGCTGGATAGCGATCGATGTGTGGAGTAATAGTAGTAGATGCAGGCAGGAGTCGGTCTACTTGTCTCAGACGTGATGCCTATATACATGATCATACCTAGATATTCTCATAACTATGCTCAATTATGTTAATTGCTCAACAGTAATTTGTTTACCCACCGTAATACTTATGCTCTCGAGAGAAGCCACTAGTGAAACCTATGGCCCTCGGGTCTATTCTCCATCATATTAATCTTCCGTCAACAAGGTATTTCCTTTTCCGTTTATTTTTCTTTCTTTACTTTGCATCTTTATCATAAAAATACCAAAAATATTATCTTATCATATCTATCAGATCTCACTTTCGTAAGTGACCGTGAAGGGATTGACAATCCCTTTATTGTGTTGGTTGCGAGGATTTTATTTGTTTGTATAGGTGCGAGGGACTCGTGCGTGGCCTCCTACTGGATTGATACCTTGGTTCTCAAAAACTGAGGGAAATACTTACGCTACTTTGCTGCATCACCCTTTCCTCTTCAAGGGAAAACCAACGCAGTGCTCAAGAGGTACCAGTAATCTATGACACCTCGGATACATTCCGGCGTTGGAGCTCGGAAGCGGTCTGGCGTTGGTGGTCGGCTGCAAAGGATACCTCGAATGCAGTCCGGTGTTGGAGCTCAGACGCGAGAGGACACCACCGCACGGGAAACACTTCAAACCCGAGGTGCGCATAAAAATAACAAGGCATTGATAAAGGACGATAACTTAAAGGGGCTCCTCGGGTACCCGACGTGTAAACTCTTCAGATTTATTTCGGCGATCCTCAAGATCGAAGATAAGAAGATTTGTTGAACCAGTTTTCAAGACCGACGACCGAAGATGAAGAACAGTTCGGAAGAATCGAGCAGTGTCCCCAACTTGAAGGCCGGTTCAGGGGGCTACTGACGGTGTCCTAGAATAGGGGGTACTCACCACGTCGTCTCCCGACCAGCTGGATTGGGCCGAGGACCCCCATGGCAGTTTACTCATGGGCCACTTCGGGCAGCCCATGCCGCATTCAAGGAATATTCCACAAGACTTGATGATCAAGACAAGGGCTCCTCTCCACCAATGTATTCGACTAGGACTCTTGTTATCCTAGGCCTCTGGTACATTATATAAGCCAGGGCCAGGCTAGATCGTTATGACATCAATCACCATACCCCTAGGGTTTAGACCACAACATATGATCTCGAGGTAGATCGACTCTGTACTTGATACTCCATCAATATAAACAAGAGTAGGACGTAGGGTTTTACCTCCATCAAGAGGGCCCGAACCTAGGTAAAACATCGTCTCCTCCGTTCCTGTTACCATTGATCCGAGACTCCACAGCTCGGGACCCCCTACTCTCCGGCGAATTCCCGTAACTCTCCGGTACTCCGAAAAATACCCGAATCACTTGGAACCTTTTCAATGTCCGAATATAGCCTTCCAATATATTGATCTTTATGTCTCGACCATTTTGAGACTCTTCGTCATGTCCGTGGTCTCATCCGGGACTCCGAAAAACCTTCGGTACATCAAATCACATAACTCATAATACAAATCGTCATCAAACGTTCAGCATGCGGACCCTGCGGGTTCGAGAACTATGTATACATGACCGAGACACATCTCCGGTCAATAACCAATAGCGGAACATGTATGCTCATATTGGCTCCTACATATTCTACGAAGATCTTTATGGTCAAACCGCATAACAACATACATTGTTCCCTTTGTCATCGATATGTTACTTGCCTGAGATTTGATCGTCGGTATCATCATACCTAGTTCAATCTCGTTACCGGCAAGTCTCTTTACTCATTCCGTAATGCATCATCCCGCAACTAACTCATTAGTCACATTGCTTGCAAGGCTCAGAGTGATGTACATTACCGAGAGGGCCCAGAGATACCTCTTCGATAGACGGAGTGACAAATCCTAATCTCGATCTATGCCAACTCAACAAACACCATTGGAGACACCTGTAGAACATATTTATAATCACCCAGTTACATTATGAAGTTTGATAGCACACAAGGTGTTCCTACGGTATTCGGGAGTTGCATAATCTCATAGTCAGAGGAACATGTATAAGTCATGAAGAAAGCAGTAGCAATAAAACTGAATGATCATTATGCTAAGCTAACGGATGTGATCCCGTTCATCAAATGACAACACATGTCCATGGCTAGCAAACTTAACCATCTTTGATTAACGAGCTAGTCAAGTAGAGGCATACTAGGGACACTCTGTTTGTCTATGTATTCACACATGTACTAAGTTTCTGGTTAATACAATTCTAGAATGAATAATAAACATTTATCATGATATAAGGAAATATAAATAACAACTTTATTATTGCCTCTAGGGCATATTTCCTTCAGTCTCCCACTTGCACTAGAGTCAATAATCTAGTTCACATCGTCATGTGATTTAACACCAATAGTTCACATCTTTATGTGATTAGTTCACATCTCCATGTGACTAACACCCAAAGGGTTTACTAGAGTCCATAATCTAGTTCACATCGCTATGTGATTAAGACCCAAAGAGTGATCATGTTTTGCTTGTGAGAGAAATTTAGTCAACGGGTCTGCCACATTCAGAGCCATATGTATTTTGCAAATTTTCTATGTCTACAATGCTTTGCACGGAGCTACTCTTGCTAATTGCTCCCACTTCAATATGTATCTAGATCGAGACTTAGAGTCATCCAGATCGGTGTCAAAGCTTGCATCAACTTAACTCTTTACGACGAACTCTTTGTCACCTCCATAACCGAGAAACATTTGCTTATTCCACTAAGGATATTTTTTACCGCTGTCCAGTGATCCACTCCTGGATCACTATTGTAACCTCTTGCCAAACTTATGGTGAGGTACACAATAGGTCTGGTACACAGCATAGCATACTTTGTAGAACCTATGACTGATGCATAGGGAATGACTTTTCATTCTCTTTCTATATTCTGTTGTGGTCGGGTTCTGAGTCTTTACTCGACTTCACACCTTGCAACACAAGCAAGTAATCCTTCTTTGACTGTTCCATTTTGAACTACTTCAAAATCTTGTCAATGTATGTACTCATTGAAAATATATCAAGCGTCTTGATCTATCTCTATAGATCTTGATGCTCAATATGTAAGTAGCTTCACCGAGGTCTTTCTTTGAAAAACTCCATTCAAACATTCCTTTATGCTTTCCAGAAAATTCTACATTATTTCCGATCAACAATATGTCATTGACATATACTTATCAGAAATGCAGTAGTGCTCCCACTCACTTTATTGTAAATACAGGCTTCACCACAAGTCTGTATAAAACCATATGCTTTGATCACTTTATCAAAGCATATATTCCAACTCCGAGATGCTTGCACCAGTCCATAGATGGATCGCTGGAGCTTGCTCACTTTGTTAGCACTTTTAGGTTCGACAAAACCTTCTGGTTGCATCATATACAACTCTTCTTTAAGAAATCCATTAAGGAATGCAATTTTGACATCCATTTGCCAGATTTCATAAAATGCGGCAACTACTAACATGATTCGAACAGACTTTTAAGCATCGATACGAGTGAGAAAATCTCATCGTAGTCAATACCTTGAACTTGTCAAAAACATTTTTGCGACAATTCGAGCTTTGTAGATAGTAACACTACTATAAGTGTCCGTCTTCTTCTTGAAGATCCATTTATTCTCAATGACTCACCGATCATCAGGCAAGTCAATCAAAGTCCATACTTTGTTCTCATACATGGATCCCATCTCAGATTTCATGGCCTCAAGCCATTTTGCGGAATCTGGGCTGATCATCGCTTCCTCATAGTTCATAGGTTCGTCATGGTCTAGTAACATGACTTCCAGAACAGGATTACCGTACCACTCTGGTGTGGACCGTACTCTGGTTGAGCTACGAGGTTTGGTAGTAACTTGATCTGAAGTTTCATGATCATCATCATTAGCTTCCTCACTAATTGGTGTAGGAATCACTGGAACTGATTTCTATGATGAACTCAATCCGGGAGAAGGTACAATTACCTCATAAATTTCCACTTTCCTCCCATTCACTTCTTTCGAGAGAAACTCCTTCTCTAGAAAGGATCCATTCTTAGCAACAAAATATCTTGCCTTCGGATCTGTGATAGAAGGTGTACCCAACCGTTTATTTTGGGTATCCTATGAAGACGCACTACTCCGATTTAGGTTCGAGCTTATCAGTTTGAAACTTTTTCACATAAGCATCGCAACCCCAAACTTTAAGAAACAAAAGCTTTGGTTTCTTGCCAAACCATAGTTCATACGGTGTCATCTCAACGAATTTAGATGGTGCCCTATTTAACGTGAATGCAGATGTCTCTAATGCATAACCCCAAAACGATAGTGGTAAATCGGTAAGAGACATCATAGATCGCACCTTATCCAATAAAGTATGATTACAACGTTGGAACACACATTTATGCTGTGGTGTTCCAGGTGGCGTGAGTTGCAAAACTATTCCACATTGTTTCAAATTAAGACCAAACTCGTAACTCAAATATTCTCCTCCGCGATCAGATCGTAGAAACTTTATTTTCTTGTTACCATGATTTTCCACTTCACTCTGAAATTCGTTGAACTTTTCAAATGTTTCAGACTTATGTTTCATTAAGTAGATATACCCATATCTGCTCAAA
The DNA here is from genome assembly GCA_034509565.1 of Triticum monococcum. NCBI lineage: Eukaryota > Viridiplantae > Streptophyta > Magnoliopsida > Poales > Poaceae > Triticum > Triticum monococcum. The sequence continues at coordinate 143,579,855 of CM067846.1, read as the reverse complement.
TCATCTGTGAAGGTCAGAAAATTACGATACCCGCCGCGAGCCTCAACACTTATCGGATCGCATGAGAACAGAGTCTTAGTCATCTTGCCCATGAGGCATGGTTCGCAAGCATCAAGTGATTCATAATCAAGTGATTCCAAAAGTCCATCAGCATGGAGTTTCTTCATGCGCTTTACACCAATATGACCTAAACGGCAGTGCCACATATAAGTTGCACTATCATTATTAACTTTGCATCTTTTGGCTTCAATATTATGAATATGTGTATTACTATGATCGAGATTCAATAAACCATTTATATTGAGTGTATGACCATAGAAGGTTTTATTCATGTAAATAGAACAACAATTATTCTTTGACTTAAATGAATAACCGTATTGCAATAAACATGATCCAATCATATTTATGCTCAACGCAAACACCAATTAACATTTATTTTAGGTTCAACACTAATCCGGAAGGTAAAGGGAGTGTGCGATGGTGATCTTATCAACCTTGGAATCACTTCCAACTCTCATCATCACCTCGCCCTTAACTAGTCTCTGTTTATTTTTCAACTCCCATTTCGAGTTACTACTCTTAGCAACTGAACCAGTATAAAACACTCATGAGTTGCTATAAACACTAGTAAAGTACACATCAATAACATGTATATCAAATATACCTTTGTTCACTTTGCCATCCTTCTTATCCGCCAAGTATCTAAGCCAGTTCCACTTCCAGTGACCATTTCCTTTGCAGTAGAAGCACTCAGTTTCAGGCTTGGGTCTATCTTTGGGCTTCTTCATGGGAGTGGCAACTTGCTTGCCATTCTTCTTGAAGTTCCCTTTCTTTCCCTTGCCCTTTTACTTGAAACTAGTGGTTTTGTCAACCATCAACATTTGATGCTTTTCTTGATTTCTACCTTCGTCGATTTCAGCATCACGAAGAGCTCGAGAATCATTTTCGTCATCCCTTGCATATTATAGTTCATCACTAAGTTCTAGTAACTTGATGATAGTGACTAGAGAACTTTATCAATTACTATCTTATCTGGAAGATTAACTCCCACTTGATTCAAGAAATTGTAGTACCCAGACAATCTGAGCACATACTCACTGGTTGAGCTAATCTCCTCTATCTTGTAGGCAACATACTGTCAGAGGTCTCATACCTCTCGACACGGGCATGAGTATGAAATACCAATTTCAACTCTTAGAACATCTTATATATTCCATGGCATTCAAAATGTTTTTGAAGTCCTGGTTCTAAGACATACAGCATGGCGCACTAAACTATCAAGTAGTCATCATACCGAGCTTGCCAAACGTTCATAACATTTGCCTCTGCTCCTGCAATAGGTCTGTCACCTAGCGGTGCATCAAGGACATAATTCTTCTGTGCAGCAATGAGGATAATCCTCAGATCACAGACCAAGTCCGCATCATTGCTACTATCATCTTTCAAATTCTTTTTCTCTAGGAACATATCAAAATTAAATGGGAGGCTACATCGCAAGCTGTTGATCTACAACATAGATATGCAATTACTATCAAGACTAAGTTCATGATAAATTAAAGTTCAATTAATCATATTACTTAAGAACTCCCACTTAGATAGACATCCCTCTAATCATCTAAGTGATCACGTGATCCATATCAACTAAACCATGTCTGATCATCATGTGAGATGGAGTTGTTTTCAATGGTGAACATCTCTATGTTGATCATATCTTCTATATAATTCACGCTCGACCATTCGGTCTCCAGTGTTCCGAGGCCATATCTGCATATGCTAGGCTCGTCAAGTTTAACCCGAGTATTCTGCATGTGCAAAACTGGCTTGCACCCGTTGTATGTGAACGTAGAGCTTATCACACCTGATCATCACATGGTTGTTGGGGATCGTTGCATAAATTTTAAAAAATTCTACGCATCACCAAGATAAATCTATGGAGAAACTAGCAACGAGAGAGAGAGAGGGGGGGGGGAGTGCATCTTCATACCCTTGAAGGTCGCGACACGGAAGCGTTACAAGAACGCGGATGAGGGAGTCGTACTCGTGGCGATTTAGATCGTAGTAGATTCCGATCCAAGCGTCGAACAACGGTGCCTCCGCGTTCAACACACGTGCAGCCTGGTGACATCTCCCACGCCTTGATCCAGCAAGGAGAGAGGGAGAGGTTGGGGAAGACTCTGTCCAGCAGCAGCACGACAGCGTGGTGGTGATGGAGTAGCGTGGTACTTCGGCAGGGCTTCGCCAAGCGTCGCGGGAGGAGGAGGAGGTGTTGGGGTGGGGGAGGGCTGCGCCTTGGATGTGGTGCGGCTGCCCTCCCACCTCCCTCTATTTATAGGGGAAAGGGAGAGGGGGGCCGGCACCCTCCAGATGGATCTAGAGGGGGGCGGCGGCCAAGGGGGGAGGCTTGCCCCCCAAGCCAAGGGGGCGGCCCCTTTTAGGGTTCCCCCAAACCCTAGGCGCATGGGCCCTAGGGGGTTTGGCGCCCAGCCCATCTACGGGCTGGTTCCCCCTCCATATTCACCCCATAGGGCCCTCCGGGGCAGGTGGACCCTCCCGGTGGACCCCCGGAACCCTTTCGGTGGTCCCGGTACAATACCGATAAACCCCCAAACACTTCCGGCGACCGAATAAGGACTTCCCATATATAAATCTTTGTCTCTGTTCCATTCCGGAAGTCCTCGTTATGTCCAGGATCTCATCCGGGACTCCGAACAACATTCGGTAACCACGTAAAACCTTTCCCTATAACCCTAGCATCATCGAACCTTAAGTGTGTAGACCCTACGGGTTCGGGAATCATGCAGACATGACTGAGACATCTCTCCAGCCAATAACCAACAGCGGGATCTGGATACCCATGTTGGCTCCCACATGTTCCACGATGATCTCATTGGATGAACCACGATGTTGAGGATTCAATCAATCCCGTATACAATTCCCTTTGTCAATCGGTATGTTACTTGCCCGACATTCGATCATCGGTATCCCAATACCTCGTTCAATCTTGTTACCAGCAAGTCACTTTACTCATTCCATAAAACATCATCCCATGACCAACCCTTAGTCACATTGAGATCATTATGATGATGTCTTACCGAGTGGGCCCAGAGATACCTCTCCGTCATACGGAGTGACAAATCCCAGTCTCGATTCGTGCCAACCCAACAGATACTTCCGGAGATACCAGTAGTGCACCTTTATAGCCACCCAGTTACGTTGTGACGTTTGACACACCCAAAGCATTCCTATGGTATCCGAGAGTTGCACAATCTCATGGTATAAGGAAAAGATACTGGACATTAGAAAAGCTTTAGCGGACGAACTACACGATCTTGCGCTATGCTTAGGATTGGGTCTTGTCCATCACATCATTCTCCTAATGATGTGATCCCGTTTTCAATGACATCCAATGCCCATGGTCAGGAAACCGTAACCATCTACTGATCAACGAGCTAGTCAACTAGAGGCTTACTAGGGACATGTTGTGGTCTATGTATTCACACATGTATTACGATTTCCGGATAACACTATTATAGCATTAACAATAGACAATTATCATGAACAAGGAAATATAATAATAACCATTTTATTGTTGCCTCTAGGTTATATTTCCAATAGTCTCCCACTTGCACAAGATTCAATAATCTAGTTACATTGTGATGAATCGAACACCCATAGAGTTCTAGTGTTGATCATGTTTTGCTCGTGGAAGAGGTTTAGTCAACGGATTAGCGACATTCAGGTCCGTATGCACTTTACAAATATCTATGTCTCCATTTTGAACATTTTCACGAATGGAGTTGAAGCGATGCTTGATATGCCTGGTCTTCTTGTGAAACCTGGGCTCCTTGGCAAGGGCAATGGCTCTAGTGTTGTCACAGAAGAGAGTCATCGGGCCCGACGCATTGGGAATAACTCCTAAGTCAGTAATGAACTCCTTCATCCAGATTGCTTCATGTGTGCTACCTCCGAGGCTGCCATGTACTCCGCTTCACATGTAGATCCCGCCACGACACTTTGCTTGCAACTACACCAGCTGATTGCCCCACCATTCAAAATATACACGTATTCGGTTTGTGACTTGGAGTCATCTAGATCTGTGTCGAATCTAGCGTCGACGTAACCCTTTACGACGAGCTCTTCGTCACCTCCATAAACGAGAAACATATCCTTAGTCCTTTTCAGGTACTTCAGGATATTCTTGACCGCTGTCCAGTGTTCCATGCTGGGATCACTTTGGTACCTTCCTACCAAACTTACAACACGGTTTACATCAAGTCTGGTACACAACATGGCATACATAATAGACCCTATGGCCGAGGCATTGGGGATGACACTCATCTTTTCTCTATCTTCTGCCGTGGTCGGGTGAGGGAGTCCTGGATTAGGGGGTGTTCGGGTAGCCGGACTATACCTTCAGCCGGACTCCAGGACTATGAAGATACAAGATTGAAGACTTCGTCCCATATCCGGATGGGACTTTCCTTGGCGTGGAAGGCAAGCTTGGCGATGCGGATATTCAAGATCTCCTACCATTGTAACCGACTTTGTGTAACCCTAACCCTCTCCGGTGTCTATATAAACCGGAGGGTTTTAGTCCGCAGGACAACTTCATCATACAACAACCATACCATATGCTAGCTTTTAGGGTTTAGCCTCCTTGATCTCGTGGTAGATCTACTCTTGTACTACCCATATCATCAATATTAATCAAGCATGACGTAGGGTTTTACCTCCATCAAGAGGGCCCGAACCTGGGTAAAACATCGTGTTCCTTGCCTCCTGTTACCATCCGGCCTAGACGCACAGTTCGGGACCCCCTACCCGAGATCCGTTGGTTTTGACACCGACATTGGTGCTTTCATTGAGAGTTCCTCTGTGTCGTCGCCGTTAGGCTTGATGGCTCCTACGATCATCAATAGCAATATAGTCCAGGGTGAGACCTTCCTCCCCGGACAGATCTTCGTCTTCGGCGGCTTCGCACCGCGGGCCAATTCGCTTGGCCACCTTGAGCAGATCGAAAGCTCTCCACCGTCGCGCCCTCCACCGTCGTGGGGCCCACGTTGCTCCACCGACGTACTTCTTCCTCCTATATATACCTACGTACCCCCAAACTACCAGATACAGAGCCAAAACACTAATTGCACCACCATAACTTTCTGTACCCGTGAGATCCCATCTTGGGGCCTTTTCTGGAGCTCCGCCGGAGGGGGCCTCGATCACGGAGGGCTTCTACATCAACACCATAGCCTCTCCGATGAAGTGTGAGTAGTTTACTTCAGACCTTCGGGTCCATAATTATTAGTTATATGGCTTCTTCTCTCTTTTTGGATCTCAATACAAAGTTATCCCCCTCTCCTGTGGAGATCTATTCGATGTAATCTTCTTTTGCGGTGTGTTTGTTGAGACCGATGAATTGTGGGTTTATGATCAAGTTTATCTATGAACAATATTTGAATCTTCTCTGAATTCTTTTATGTATGATTGGTTATCTTTGCAAGTCTCTTTGAATTATCAGTTTGGTTTGGCCTACTAGATTGATCTTTCTTGCAATGGGAGAAGTGCTTAGCTTTGGGTTCAATCTTGCGGTGTCCTTTCCCAGTGACAGTAGGGCCAGCAAGGCACGTATTGTATTGTTGCCATCGAGGATAACAAGATGGGGTTTATTTCATATTGCATGAGTTTATCCCTCTACATCATGCCATCTTGCTTAAAGCGTTACTATGTTCTTTTGAACTTAATACTCTAGATGCATGCTGGATAGCGATCGATGTGTGGAGTAATAGTAGTAGATGCAGGCAGGAGTCGGTCTACTTGTCTCAGACGTGATGCCTATATACATGATCATACCTAGATATTCTCATAACTATGCTCAATTATGTTAATTGCTCAACAGTAATTTGTTTACCCACCGTAATACTTATGCTCTCGAGAGAAGCCACTAGTGAAACCTATGGCCCTCGGGTCTATTCTCCATCATATTAATCTTCCGTCAACAAGGTATTTCCTTTTCCGTTTATTTTTCTTTCTTTACTTTGCATCTTTATCATAAAAATACCAAAAATATTATCTTATCATATCTATCAGATCTCACTTTCGTAAGTGACCGTGAAGGGATTGACAATCCCTTTATTGTGTTGGTTGCGAGGATTTTATTTGTTTGTATAGGTGCGAGGGACTCGTGCGTGGCCTCCTACTGGATTGATACCTTGGTTCTCAAAAACTGAGGGAAATACTTACGCTACTTTGCTGCATCACCCTTTCCTCTTCAAGGGAAAACCAACGCAGTGCTCAAGAGGTACCAGTAATCTATGACACCTCGGATACATTCCGGCGTTGGAGCTCGGAAGCGGTCTGGCGTTGGTGGTCGGCTGCAAAGGATACCTCGAATGCAGTCCGGTGTTGGAGCTCAGACGCGAGAGGACACCACCGCACGGGAAACACTTCAAACCCGAGGTGCGCATAAAAATAACAAGGCATTGATAAAGGACGATAACTTAAAGGGGCTCCTCGGGTACCCGACGTGTAAACTCTTCAGATTTATTTCGGCGATCCTCAAGATCGAAGATAAGAAGATTTGTTGAACCAGTTTTCAAGACCGACGACCGAAGATGAAGAACAGTTCGGAAGAATCGAGCAGTGTCCCCAACTTGAAGGCCGGTTCAGGGGGCTACTGACGGTGTCCTAGAATAGGGGGTACTCACCACGTCGTCTCCCGACCAGCTGGATTGGGCCGAGGACCCCCATGGCAGTTTACTCATGGGCCACTTCGGGCAGCCCATGCCGCATTCAAGGAATATTCCACAAGACTTGATGATCAAGACAAGGGCTCCTCTCCACCAACGTATTCGACTAGGACTCTTGTTATCCTAGGCCTCTGGTACATTATATAAGCCAGGGCCAGGCTAGATCGTTATGACATCAATCATCATACCCCTAGGGTTTAGACCACAACATATGATCTCGAGGTAGATCGACTCTGTACTTGATACTCCATCAATATAAACAAGAGTAGGACGTAGGGTTTTACCTCCATCAAGAGGGCCCGAACCTAGGTAAAACATCGTCTCCTCCGTTCCTGTTACCATTGATCCGAGACTCCACAGCTCGGGACCCCCTACTCTCCGGCGAATTCCCGTAACTCTCCGGTACTCCGAAAAATACCCGAATCACTTGGAACCTTTTCAATGTCCGAATATAGCCTTCCAATATATCGATCTTTATGTCTCGACCATTTTGAGACTCTTCGTCATGTCCGTGGTCTCATCCGGGACTCCGAAAAACCTTCGGTACATCAAATCACATAACTCATAATACAAATCGTCATCAAACGTTCAGCATGCGGACCCTGCGGGTTCGAGAACTATGTATACATGACCGAGACACATCTCCGGTCAATAACCAATAGCGGAACATGTATGCTCATATTGGCTCCTACATATTCTACGAAGATCTTTATGGTCAAACCGCATAACAACATACATTGTTCCCTTTGTCATCGATATGTTACTTGCCTGAGATTTGATCGTCGGTATCATCATACCTAGTTCAATCTCGTTACCGGCAAGTCTCTTTACTCATTCCGTAATGCATCATCCCGCAACTAACTCATTAGTCACATTGCTTGCAAGGCTCAGAGTGATGTACATTACCGAGAGGGCCCAGAGATACCTCTTCGATAGACGGAGTGACAAATCCTAATCTCGATCTATGCCAACTCAACAAACACCATTGGAGACACCTGTAGAACATATTTATAATCACCCAGTTACATTATGAAGTTTGATAGCACACAAGGTGTTCCTACGGTATTCGGGGTTGCATAATCTCATAGTCAGAGGAACATGTATAAGTCATGAAGAAAGCAGTAGCAATAAAACTGAATGATCATTATGCTAAGCTAACGGATGTGATCCCGTTCATCAAATGACAACACATGTCCATGGCTAGCAAACTTAACCATCTTTGATTAACGAGCTAGTCAAGTAGAGGCATACTAGGGACACTCTGTTTGTCTATGTATTCACACATGTACTAAGTTTCTGGTTAATAAAATTCTAGAATGAATAATAAACATTTATCATGATATAAGGAAATATAAATAACAACTTTATTATTGCCTCTAGGGCATATTTCCTTCAGTCTCCCACTTGCACTAGAGTCAATAATCTAGTTCACATCGTCATGTGATTTAACACCAATAGTTCACATCTTTATGTGATTAGTTCACATCTCCATGTGACTAACACCCAAAGGGTTTACTAGAGTCCATAATCTAGTTCACATCGCTATGTGATTAAGACCCAAAGAGTGATCATGTTTTGCTTGTGAGAGAAATTTAGTCAACGGGTCTGCCACATTCAGAGCCATATGTATTTTGCAAATTTTCTATGTCTACAATGCTTTGCACGGAGCTACTCTAGCTAATTGCTCCCACTTCAATATGTATCTAGATCAAGACTTAGAGTCATCCAGATCGGTGTCAAAGCTTGCATCAACTTAACTCTTTACGACGAACTCTTTGTCACCTCCATAACCGAGAAACATTTGCTTATTCCACTAAGGATATTTTTTACCGCTGTCCAGTGATCCACTCCTGGATCACTATTGTAACCTCTTGCCAAACTTATGGTGAGGTACACAATAGGTCTGGTACACAGCATAGCATACTTTGTAGAACCTATGACTGATGCATAGGGAATGACTTTTCATTCTCTTTCTATATTCTGTTGTGGTCGGGTTCTGAGTCTTTACTCGACTTCACACCTTGCAACACAAGCAAGTAATCCTTCTTTGACTGTTCCATTTTGAACTACTTCAAAATCTTGTCAATGTATGTACTCATTGAAAATATATCAAGCGTCTTGATCTATCTCTATAGATCTTGATGCTCAATATGTAAGTAGCTTCACCGAGGTCTTTCTTTGAAAAACTCCATTCAAACATTCCTTTATGCTTTCCAGAAAATTCTACATTATTTCCGATCAACAATATGTCATTGACATATACTTATCAGAAATGCAGTAGTGCTCCCACTCACTTTATTGTAAATACAGGCTTCACCACAAGTCTGTATAAAACCATATGCTTTGATCACTTTATCAAAGCATATATTCCAACTCCGAGATGCTTGCACCAGTCCATAGATGGATCGCTGGAGCTTGCTCACTTTGTTAGCACTTTTAGGTTCGACAAAACCTTCTGGTTGCATCATATACAACTCTTCTTTAAGAAATCCATTAAGGAATGCAATTTTGACATCCATTTGCCAGATTTCATAAAATGCGGCAACTGCTAACATGATTCGAACAGACTTTTAAGCATCGATACGAGTGAGAAAATCTCATCGTAGTCAATACCTTGAACTTGTCAAAAACATTTTTGCGACAATTCGAGCTTTGTAGATAGTAACACTACTATAAGTGTCCGTCTTCTTCTTGAAGATCCATTTATTCTCAATGACTCACCGATCATCAGGCAAGTCAATCAAAGTCCATACTTTGTTCTCATACATGGATCCCATCTCAGATTTCATGGCCTCAAGCCATTTTGCGGAATCTGGGCTGATCATCGCTTCCTCATAGTTCATAGGTTCGTCATGGTCTAGTAACATGACTTCCAGAACAGGATTACCGTACCACTCTGGTGTGGACCGTACTCTGGTTGAGCTACGAGGTTTGGTAGTAACTTGATCTGAAGTTTCATGATCATCATCATTAGCTTCCTCACTAATTGGTGTAGGAATCACTGGAACTGATTTCTATGATGAACTCAATTCGGGAGAAGGTACAATTACCTCATAAATTTCCACTTTCCTCCCATTCACTTCTTTCGAGAGAAACTCCTTCTCTAGAAAGGATCCATTCTTAGCAACAAAATATCTTGCCTTCGGATCTGTGATAGAAGGTGTACCCAACCGTTTATTTTGGGTATCCTATGAAGACGCACTACTCCGATTTAGGTTCGAGCTTATCAGTTTGAAACTTTTTCACATAAGCATCGCAACCCCAAACTTTAAGAAACAAAAGCTTTGGTTTCTTGCCAAACCATAGTTCATACGGTGTCATCTCAACGAATTTAGATGGTGCCCTATTTAACGTGAATGCAGATGTCTCTAATGCATAACCCCAAAACGATAGTGGTAAATCGGTAAGAGACATCATAGATCGCACCTTATCCAATAAAGTACGATTACAACGTTGGAACACACATTTATGCTGTGGTGTTCCAGGTGGCGTGAGTTGCAAAACTATTCCACATTGTTTCAAATTAAGACCAAACTCGTAACTCAAATATTCTCCTCCGCGATCAGATCGTAGAAACTTTATTTTCTTGTTACCATGATTTTCCACTTCACTCTGAAATTCGTTGAACTTTTCAAATGTTTCAGACTTATGTTTCATTAAGTAGATATACCCATATCTGCTCAAATCATCTGTGAAGGTCAGAAAATTACGATACCCGCCGCGAGCCTCAACACTTATCGGATCGCATGAGAACAGAGTCTTAGTCATCTTGCCCATGAGGCATGGTTCGCAAGCATCAAGTGATTCATAATCAAGTGATTCCAAAAGTCCATCAGCATGGAGTTTCTTCATGCGCTTTACACCAATATGACCTAAACGGCAGTGCCACATATAAGTTGCACTATCATTATTAACTTTGCATCTTTTGGCTTCAATATTATGAATATGTGTATTACTATGATCGAGATTCAATAAACCATTTATATTGAGTATATGACCATAGAAGGTTTTATTCATGTAAATAGAACAACAATTATTCTTTGACTTAAATGAATAACCGTATTGCAATAAACATGATCCAATCATATTTATGCTCAACACAAACACCAATTAACATTTATTTTAGGTTCAACACTAATCCGGAAGGTGAAGGGAGTGTGCGATGGTGATCTTATCAACCTTGGAATCACTTCCAACTCTCATCATCACCTCGCCCTTAACTAGTCTCTGTTTATTTTTCAACTCCCATTTCGAGTTACTACTCTTAGCAACTGAACCAGTATAAAACACTCATGAGTTGCTATAAACACTAGTAAAGTACACATCAATAACATGTATATCAAATATACCTTTGTTCACTTTGCCATCCTTCTTATCCGCCAAGTATCTAAGCCAGTTCCACTTCCAGTGACCATTTCCTTTGCAGTAGAAGCACTCAGTTTCAGGCTTGGGTCTATCTTTGGGCTTCTTCATGGGAGTGGCAACTTGCTTGCCATTCTTCTTGAAGTTCCCTTTCTTTCCCTTGCCCTTTTACTTGAAACTAGTGGTTTTGTCAACCATCAACATTTGATGCTTTTCTTGATTTCTACCTTCGTCGATTTCAGCATCACGAAGAGCTCGAGAATCATTTTCGTCATCCCTTGCATATTATAGTTCATCACTAAGTTCTAGTAACTTGATGATAGTGACTAGAGAACTTTATCAATTACTATCTTATCTGGAAGATTAACTCCCACTTGATTCAAGAAATTGTAGTACCCAGACAATCTGAGCACATACTCACTGGTTGAGCTAATCTCCTCTATCTTGTAGGCAACATACTGTCAGAGGTCTCATACCTCTCGACACGGGCATGAGTATGAAATACCAATTTCAACTCTTAGAACATCTTATATATTCCATGGCATTCAAAATGTTTTTGAAGTCCTGGTTCTAAGACATACAGCATGGCGCACTAAACTATCAAGTAGTCATCATACCGAGCTTGCCAAACGTTCATAACATTTGCCTCTGCTCCTGCAATAGGTCTGTCACCTAGCGGTGCATCAAGGACATAATTCTTCTGTGCAGCAATGAGGATAATCCTCAGATCACAGACCAAGTCCGCATCATTGCTACTATCATCTTTCAAATTCTTTTTCTCTAGGAACATATCAAAATTAAATGGGAGGCTACATCGCAAGCTGTTGATCTACAACATAGATATGCAATTACTATCAAGACTAAGTTCATGATAAATTAAAGTTCAATTAATCATATTACTTAAGAACTCCCACTTAGATAGACATCCCTCTAATCATCTAAGTGATCACGTGATCCATATCAACTAAACCATGTCTGATCATCATGTGAGATGGAGTTGTTTTCAATGGTGAACATCTCTATGTTGATCATATCTTCTATATAATTCACGCTCGACCATTCGGTCTCCAGTGTTCCGAGGCCATATCTGCATATGCTAGGCTCGTCAAGTTTAACCCGAGTATTCTGCATGTGCAAAACTGGCTTGCACCCGTTGTATGTGAACGTAGAGCTTATCACACCTGATCATCACATGGTTGTTGGGGATCGTTGCATAAATTTTAAAAAATTCTACGCATCACCAAGATAAATCTATGGAGAAACTAGCAACGAGAGAGAGAGAGGGGGGGGGGGGGGAGTGCATCTTCATACCCTTGAAGGTCGCGACACGGAAGCGTTACAAGAACGCGGATGAGGGAGTCGTACTCGTGGCGATTTAGATCGCAGTAGATTCCGATCCAAGCGTCGAACAACGGTGCCTCCGCGTTCAACACACGTGCAGCCTGGTGACATCTCCCACGCCTTGATCCAGCAAGGAGAGAGGGAGAGGTTGGGGAAGACTCTGTCCAGCAGTAGCACGACAGCGTGGTGGTGATGGAGTAGCGTGGTACTTCGGCAGGGCTTCGCCAAGCGTCGCGGGAGGAGGAGGGGGTGTTGGGGTGGGGGAGGGCTGCGCCTTGGATGTGGTGCTGCTGCCCTCCCACCTCCCTCTATTTATAGGGGAAAGGGAGAGGGGGGCCGGCACCCTCCAGATGGATCTAGAGGGGGGCGGCGGCCAAGGGGGGAGGCTTGCCCCCCAAGCCAAGGGGGCGGCCCCTTTTAGGGTTCCCCCAAACCCTAGGCGCATGGGCCCTAGGGGGTTTGGCGCCCAGCCCATCTACGGGCTGGTTCCCCCTCCATATTCACCCCATAGGGCCCTCCGGGGCAGGTGGACCCTCCCGGTGGACCCCCGGAACCCTTTCGGTGGTCCCGGTACAATACCGATAAACCCCCAAACACTTCCGGCGACCGAATAAGGACTTCCCATATATAAATCTTTGTCTCTGTTCCATTCCGGAAGTCCTCGTTATGTCCAGGATCTCATCCGGGACTCCGAACAACATTCGGTAACCACGTAAAACCTTTCCCTATAACCCTAGCATCATCGAACCTTAAGTGTGTAGACCCTACGGGCTCGGGAATCATGCAGACATGACTGAGACATCTCTCCAGCCAATAACCAACAGCGGGATCTGGATACCCATGTTGGCTCCCACATGTTCCACGATGATCTCATTGGATGAACCACGATGTTGAGGATTCAATCAATCCCGTATACAATTCCCTTTGTCAATCGGTATGTTACTTGCCCGACATTCGATCATCGGTATCCCAATACCTCGTTCAATCTTGTTACCAGCAAGTCACTTTACTCATTCCATAAAACATCATCCCATGACCAACCCTTAGTCACATTGAGATCATTATGATGATGTCTTACCGAGTGGGCCCAGAGATACCTCTCCGTCATACGGAGTGACAAATCCCAGTCTCGATTCGTGCCAACCCAACAGATACTTCCAGAGATACCAGTAGTGCACCTTTATAGCCACCCAGTTACGTTGTGACGTTTGACACACCCAAAGCATTCCTATGGTACCCGAGAGTTGCACAATCTCATGGTATAAGGAAAAGATACTGGACATTAGAAAAGCTTTAGCGGACGAACTACACGATCTTGCGCTATGCTTAGGATTGGGTCTTGTCCATCACATCATTCTCCTAATGATGTGATCCCGTTATCAATGACATCCAATGCCCATGGTCAGGAAACCGTAACCATCTACTGATCAACGAGCTAGTCAACTAGAGGCTTACTAGGGACATGTTGTGGTCTATGTATTCACACATGTATTACTATTTCCGGATAACACTATTATAGCATGAACAATAGACAATTATCATGAACAAGGAAATATAATAATAACCATTTTATTGTTGCCTCTAGGTTATATTTCCAATAGTCTCCCACTTGCACAAGATTCAATAATCTAGTTACATTGTGATGAATCGAACACCCATAGAGTTCTAGTGTTGATCATGTTTTGCTCGTGGAAGAGGTTTAGTCAACGGATTAGCGACATTCAGGTCCGTATGCACTTTACAAATATCTATGTCTCCATTTTGAACATTTTCACGAATGGAGTTGAAGCGATGCTTGATATGCCTGGTCTTCTTGTGAAACCTGGGCTCCTTGGCAAGGGCAATGGCTCTAGTGTTGTCACAGAAGAGAGTCATCGGGCCCGACGCATTGGGAATAACTCCTAAGTCAGTAATGAACTCCTTCATCCAGATTGCTTCATGTGTGCTACCTCCGAGGCTGCCATGTACTCCGCTTCACATGTAGATCCTGCCACGACACTTTGCTTGCAACTACACCAGCTGATTGCCCCACCATTCAAAATATACACGTATTCGGTTTGTGACTTGGAGTCATCTAGATCTGTGTCGAATCTAGCGTCAACGTAACCCTTTACGACGAGCTCTTCGTCACCTCCATAAACGAGAAACATATCCTTAGTCCTTTTCAGGTACTTCAGGATATTCTTGACCGCTGTCCAGTGTTCCATGCTGGGATCACTTTGGTACCTTCCTACCAAACTTACAACACGGTTTACATCAAGTCTGGTACACAACATGGCATACATAATAGACCCTATGGCCGAGGCATTGGGGATGACACTCATCTTTTCTCTATCTTCTGCCGTGGTCGGGTGAGGGAGTCCTGGATTAGGGGGTGTTCGGGTAGCCGGACTATACCTTCAGCCGGACTCCAGGACTATGAAGATACAAGATTGAAGACTTCGTCCCATATCCGGATGGGACTTTCCTTGGCGTGGAAGGCAAGCTTGGCGATGCGGATATTCAAGATCTCCTACCATTGTAACCGACTTTGTGTAACCCTAACCCTCTCCGGTGTCTATATAAACCGGAGGGTTTTAGTCCGCAGGACAACTTCATCATACAACAACCATACCATATGCTAGCTTTTAGGGTTTAGCCTCCTTGATCTCGTGGTAGATCTACTCTTGTACTACCCATATCATCAATATTAATCAAGCAGGACGTAGGGTTTTACCTCCATCAAGAGGGCCCGAACCTGGGTAAAACATCGTGTTCCTTGCCTCCTGTTACCATCCGGCCTAGACGCACAGTTCGGGACCCCCTACCCGAGATCCGTTGGTTTTGACACCGACATTGGTGCTTTCATTGAGAGTTCCTCTGTGTCGTCGCCGTTAGGCTTGATGGCTCCTACGATCATCAATAGCAATATAGTCCAGGGTGAGACCTTCCTCCCCGGACAGATCTTCGTCTTCGGCGGCTTCGCACTGCGGGCCAATTCGCTTGGCCACCTTGAGCAGATCAAAGATTATGAACTCGAACGCCCCTCCAAGAGTTACCCAAAGCACAGGCTGCTACCCCGACTAGAGGAGGAAGCACCTACATCACCAACGCATGACATGGCCGACCGGCCACCTCGTGGCCGCGACAGAGAGGCCTCTCAGCCCTCCACTCAAGCCATGCCCCGGTGCCGCGTCAAGCATACTAAGGCACGGGAAAATGCGCCCGACCTGCGCGACATACTGGAGGACAAGGCAAGGCAAACAAGATCGATCTACGGATCACGCAGGTGCCCCATGGCACGTGACGGTGATCGTCACTCTGGACGCAATGAATCCGGGCGGGCCGAACTCAACCGACAAAGCTCCTTCGAGCTGCGTCGTGATATAGCCCAATACAGAGGCGCCGCACACCCACTATGCTTCACAGATGAAGTAATGGATCATAAAATCCCTGAGGGCTTCAAACCCGTAAACATCGAATCATACAATGGCACAACAGATCCTGCGGTATGGATCGAGGATTATCTCCTTCATATCCACATGGCCCGTGGTGATGATCTACACACCATCAAATAGCTCCCACTCAAACTTAAGGGACCGGCCCGGCATTGGCTTAACAGCTTGCCAGCAGACTCAATCGGTTCTTGGGAGGACCTGGAAGCCGCATTCCTTGACAACTTCCAGGGCACTTATGTGCGACCACCGGACGTCGATGACCTAAGCCACATAATTCAGTAGCCAGAGGAATCGGCTAGGCATTCTGGACACGGTTCCTAACAAAGAAAAACCAGATAGTCGACTGTCCAGACGTAGAGGCCTTAGCGGCCTTCAAGCATAATATCCGTGACGAGTGGCTTGCCCGGCACCTGGGACAGGAAAAGCCGAAATCTATGGCAGCCCTCACGACACTGATGACCCTCTTTTGTGCGGGAGAAGACAGCTGGCTAGCTCACAACAACAATTTAACCAAGAACCCTGGTAATTCGAATACCAAGGACAAAAGTGACAGGTCGCATCAGAACAAACAAAAGCGTCACGTTAACAGCGACATCAACGAGGATACGGCAGTTAATGCCGGATTCCGAGGCTACAAATCCGGTCTATGGAAAAAGCCATTCAAAAGAAATACTCAGGGCCTATCCAGTTTGGACCGAATACTCGACCGCTTGTTCCAGATACATGGCACCCCCGAAAAGCCAGCCAATCACACCAACATGGACTATTGGGTGTTCAAGCAAGCAGGCAAGTTAAGAGCCGAAAACAAAGACAAGGGGCTGCATTGCGTCGACGAGGAGGAGCCCAGGCCGCCGAACAACAGTGGACAGAAGGGATTTCCCCCGCAAGTGCGGACGGTGAACATGATATACGCAACCCACATCCCCAAGAGGGAGCGGAAGCGTGCGTTACGGGACGTATATGCGATAGAGCCAGTCGCCCCAAAATTCAACCCATGGTCCTCCTGCCCGATCACCTTTGATCAAAGGGACCACCCCACTAGCATCCGCCACGGCGGCTTCGCCACATTGGTTCTAGACCCAATCATTGACGGATTTCATCTCACAAGAGTCCTCATGGACGGCGGCAGCAGCCTGAACCTGCTTTACCAGGATACAGTGCGAAAAATGGGCATAGATCCCTCGAGGATCAAGCCCACCAAAACGACCTTTAAAGGCATCATACCAGGTGTAGAAGCCAACTGTACAGGCTCAGTCACACTGGAAGTGGTCTTCGGATCTCCGGATAACTTCCGAAGTGAGGAGTTAATCTTCGACATAGTCCCGTTCCATAGTGGCTATCACGCACTGCTCGGGCGAACCGCATTCGCAAAATTCAACACGGTACCGCACTATGCATACCTCAAGCTCAAGATGCCAGCCCCTAGAGGAGTAATCACGGTCAATGGGAACACCGAATGCTCCCTCCGAACGGAGGAGCACACGGCAGGGCTCGCAGCAGAAGTACAAAGCAGCCTCTCTAGGCAGTTCTCCAGTTCGGCCTTCAAAAAGCCGGACACTGCCAAGCGCGCCCGGAGTACCCTACAAGAAGACCGCCTGGCACGTTCTGAGCTAGCGTAGCAATGCGGCCCCAACCCTAGCCCTCGCGATATAGCGAAACCAGTGCTTCGCGTACATAACTACGCTCTTGAAATACCATGGGCACAGGGGAAGGGGCACTATCACGGCACGCCCGAAATACGGCTTAAACCGCACTAGGGGCTGCCGGATTCCTTTTTTTCTTTTTTTCTCTTACTCTCAGGACTCCATACTTTGGATGACCCGTTCGGCAATTCAACTACCCCACAAGCGATGCAAGATCCAGGAAAGCAGAGAAGCCATGCCGCATTATGGAACTCCCAGGTGGTCTCTATTGCGAGCAGTATACCTATTTTTTAATACAATTCCGTGGCCTGCCCCTGGCCAGGACATGTTAAATAGTCCAATTTCTTTTGCTTATCGCACTATTTGTATCATGCCGCTTTCATAGCAGCCTTTCTATAAACAATGCATAGCTTTTTGTCTTATTTTTGCATTATCCCCTTATATATATGTTTATTAATAACATGCTGCATCCGTACACTGTGGTACGGCAAAATACGCCAGGGGCTTCAGTACCCATCAATATGGCGTGAGAAGTCCGTACACTTTCACAAGTGCGGCACCCCAAACTTATAGCACTATATGCATCGGCTCCGAATCATGATTTGGGTCAATAGTTGGGTTTGCGCGGCTCCTATGTTTTGGTGCCTTACGTTCCACTATATCGGCTAAGGTAGCACTAGGAGAACTACTGCGATTGTGCCCCAGTTGAGCTGGGCTAAGCACCTCAGTAGAGAAAGCTAAAACTGACTGTCATGATGAGGCGAGAGACCGGTCGCTGTTCGAGAGGTTTTTCGAGTCCTTAAAGACTTATGCCGCTTCGAGCAAGGAACCGGCTTTGTCCGGCCAAGGCGTGGATAGCGCCCCGAACTCGTTCTTCCGAATACTAGGGGCTTCGCCGAAATTTAAAATTATAGAGTTCTATGGCTAAGTGAGAGTGTTCAAGCATTATAGTCTGATTGCCTTGTTCGTTGTGCTGAGCGCCTCCCTTGACGGACCCAATCATGGGAAAAAGAGCGCTCAGGTTTATCCCGAACACCCCAGCACTAGTGGCATGGGGGCAGAAGCCGACGACTCGCCATCTCTCAATTTTTTGATAAACGGCCGCATAGAAAGTAATATTTTAAATTCAAGCATTGCTTAGCGCATATCAACAAGTTTTCAGCGCACAGGATAACACGAGCGAGTTCATTCAAAAATTACATCCATGGTACATTCATCCGCCATAAGGCGGGCACCAGCCAGAACATCCTTGTAATAGTTCTCGGGCTTGTGATGCTCCTTCCCCGGCGGCGGCCCGTCCCTCACAAGCTTCTCGCCGTCCAGCTTACTCCAGTGCACCTTTGCACGGGCAAGGGCCCTACGGGCACCTTCGATGCAGACGGAGCGCTTGATGACCTCGAGCCTTGGACAAGCCTCCACCATTCGCCGCACCAGTCCAAAGTAGCTCCCAGGAAGGGCCTCTCCAGGCCATAGCCGAACTATGAAGCCCTTCAGGGCCTGTTCGGCCGCCTTGTGGAGCTCAACCAGCTGCTTCAACTAGTCGCTCAAGGGCACAGGGTGTCCGGCCTCAGCGTACTGAGACCAGAACACCTTCTCCGTCGAGCTGCCTTCCTCGGTTCGGTAGAATGCGGCGGCATCGGATACGCTGCGGGGAAGATCTGCGAATGCCCCTAGAGAGCTCCGGATTCGGGTAAGTGTAGGATCGAAAGTATGTCTAGAGGGGGGGGGGTGATTAGACTACTTGACCAATTAAAAACTTAGCCTTTTCCCAATTTTAGTTCTTGGCAGATTTTAGCTATCTTAGAGCAAGTCAAGCAATCATCACACAATTCAAGCAAGCATGCAAAGAGTTTATTGGCAGCGGAAAGTAAAGCATGCAACTTGCAAGAATGTAAAGGTAAGGGTTTGGAGGATTCAAATGCAATTGGAGACACGGATTTTTTCCCGTGGTTCGGATAGGTGGTGCTATCCTACATCCATGTTGATGGAGACTTCAACCCACGGAGGGTAACGGTTGCACGAGTCCACGGAGGGCTCCACCCACGAAGGGTCCACGAAGAAGCAACCTTGTCTATTCCACCATGGCCATCGCCCACGAAGGACTTGCCTCACTAGCGGTAGATCTTCACGAAGTAGGCGATCTCCTTGCCCTTACAAACTTCTTGGTTCAACTCCACAATCTTGTCGGAGGCTCCCAAGTGACACCTAGCCAATCTAGGAGACACCACTCTCCAAGAAGTAACAAATGGTGTGTTGATGATGAACTCCTTGCTCTTGTGCTTCAAATGATAGTCTCCCCAACACTCAACTCTCTCTCATAGGATTTGGATCTGGTGGAAAGAAGATTTGAGTGGAAAGCAACTTGGGGAAGGCTAGAGATCAAGATTCATATGGTAGGAATGGAATATCTTGGTCTCAACACATGAGTAGGTGGTTCTTTCTCAGAACATATGAGTAGGAATGATGTATGTGTTCTGATGGCTCTCTCTTCAAATGAAGAGGTGGTGGAGGGGTATTTATAGCCTCCACACAAAATCCAACCGTTACACACAATCTACCAATCTCGGTGGGACCGAATCAGAAAACTCGGTCTGACCGAAATAGTAAACCTAGTGACTGTTAGGAATTTCGGTGGGACTGAGATGCAACTCGGTAGGACCGATTCGGTTAGGGTTTGGGCATAACGTAATCTCGGTGAGACCGATCGCACAAACTCGGTGAGACCGAGTTCGGCAATTAGCTAACCGAAGAGTTGGTCGGGCAAACTCGGTGGGACCGACTTGCTCTTTCGGTGAGACCGAAAAGTTAGAAGAAGGAAACATAGAGTTTACCTTGCATTCTCGGTGGGACCGATTCGCTCTTTCGGTGAGACCAAAAAGTTACGAAAGGGAAACAGAGAGTTTGCAAGCCCATCTTGGTGAGACCGAGAACCTTATCGGTAGGACCGAATTGCTAGGGTTTGGCAGTGGCAAATGACAAGTGAAACTCGGTGGCGCCGGATTGACAAAATCGGTATGACCGAGTTTGGCTTAGGGTTTAGGTCATTTGTGGATATGGAAAGGTGGTTGAGGATTTTGGAGCATATCACTAAGCACATAAAGCAAGAGGCTCATTAAGCAACACCTCATCCCTCCTTGATAGTATTGTCTTTTCCTAAAGACTCAATGTGATCTTGGATCACTAAAACATAAAATGAAGAGTCTTGAACTTTTGAGCTTGAGCCAATTCTTGTCCTTAGCATTTTGAGGGTTCCACTTTCACATCCATGCCATGCCAATCATTGAGCTTTCCTGAAATAATCATCTTGGAATAGCATTAGCTCAATGAGCTATATGTTGTTATGAATTACCAAAACCACCTAGGGATAGTTGCACTTTCAATCTCCCCCTTTTTGGTAATTGATGATAACATATAGATCAAAGCTTCGACAAATGATAATAAGCATGAAATATATCATCGCTTTGAGAAGTATGTGACAAATAAGAGCTCCCCCTAAATTTGTGCATATTTAAAATTTGCTTTGGACTGCAAATGCACAAGGAGTTAGAATCATGGGTTACTCTTCCATGTCACATACATCTTGGTGGAGCGCTCAAAAATGATAAGATTGAAATACATGCACTCATCACCAAGAATAGTGAATGATCACAGACAATAGATAGAATGATAACATATAGCAAGCATTACGCAACCATTAAGTGTAGCTTATGATCAAACACTTGATCATTGATGTCTCACAAACATAAGGACGTATTATCTCACACACAAGCAAACAAAGTTCGAAAAAACCACCAAATAAAACAAGAGAGAATAAAAGCAACACTCTCTCTCGAAGCCTATGATCTATACATTTTCTCCCCCTTTGGCAACAAGTTACCAAAAAGTTCCTAGAAAATGCATAGTGCTAAGTCGACGCTCAGGCTTGATCTTCAGGTGGTGGTGGAGTCCGGAGCACGCCAAGGACGAAGCCTTCAGTAGAAGTGGTCGGAGTCGAGGCTGTGGTGGATGCTGGAGCTGGTGGAACGGAGGCTGTAGCTGGTGCAGACGTTGTAGCTCTAGTGTCAGCAACTGGCAGTGCAGACGACCTCGGACCTCGTGGCACCCTCGCAAACGCATCAGTTGTGGTCCTGCCTCTCCTCTCGTTCATGTCCTCCTGAAGCTGCTCCACGGCGGTCTGTATTTCTGTCACCTTGATGTCCATATCATAGAACCTCTGTTCCATGATCCTCTCTAGGCTCGCCTGGTTCTGAGTCACGGTGGCAAGTCCTTGCTCAATACGCAGGGTGGACGCTATCAGGTAACCGAGCTGCTCTTGTTTGGTCTTCAAGAAGTATTCAGATGCCTCCGCTTGAGTAGGCATCCTGGAAGCTTTCTCCTTCTTCGCCTTCTCCTTCTGAGCTTGTGCATGTGCAGATGAGGGTTCATTCTCAGTCATAACCAGTTGGTTATCCTCAAAATCTGGGCGGATGGGCAGGTGTTCCTTATCCAATAAATACACGCCCGTGCCCATCTTGGAGTTGATGAGCTCCTGAATCTGTGGGGCATACCCACAACTCCTCTTCTGGTCTGCAACTGTCCTCTTGATTGTTTCCATAATGAGACTCATGACCTTGAATTTCGGAGGCACGTCAAAGACATGAAGCAAGTTGATCGCGTGACCTCTGATCATCTTGTGATCTCCAGATTTGGGCAGAAGTGTGTGCCTAAGGATCCAGTTGATCGTAGGCAATCCTGAGAGCAGATAGTGCACAGAGCCAAACTTGAACGTGTCAAGTGCTTCATTCGGGATCTCCTTGTACATGTTGGACATGGAGTTGTGATCCATCTTTTTCTTGGCATAAATGTCCAAGTCATCCGCTTGCTCCTCTGGGGCATTGATCAACTTCGCCCATTCTTCAACAGTGGATTGGTGCCTTGTACCCTCTGACATTGATGTGATCCTGCCATCCGGATAAAAGTGTGCTGTGGAGTAGAATTGCATAATCAGCTCCTCGTTCCACTTTGTGAGCTTCTGCCCAACAAAGTCTGCAACTCCACACGCACTAAAGCTGTCAAATACACCGGGGTAGTACTCTCCATTATCCTTGATGTAGGTCCAGTCGACCCATCTCATGTCATAAACGATCGGCTTCTTGTCAAGCAAAACATTCTCATAGAAATCTTGTTGCTCCTTGGTGTGAAATCTGTAATCCACGGCAGTCCTTCTCCTAGAAGCATATGAATCTGCTTCTCTCCATTTCCTCAGCCCTGAATCTCTCCTGAGCTTCATATCCTCAGCCACAGGATGAGCATCGTTGTGGTCTGGGATCTTGGGCTTGAGCTTCCGAAGGACACTCTCTTCCTCTTCTTCGATAGCTTCAGGCACTGGGGCCTTGTTCTTTTCTGCAGCTAGGATGCTTCGTGTGTTTCTCTTTGGTGCACTCTTAGGCTTAGATGCAGCCTTAGGTGCTTCCTTGGACTTGGATGCAGCTGTTCCTGACCTTATAGCATCTCCCATGAATTTGGCTGCCTTGGGTGCTGGTGCAGCAACCTCTTCTTCTTCCTCCTCATCTACCATGATGGAGGCCTTCCCAAGCACTCTGGCTACAGTCTTCTTGACTCTCTCTTTCCTCTTCTTGCCCTCAGCAGCAGTGGGCTCAGTGGGAGCAGGCTTCACAGTTGAAGCCCTAGCCTTTGACATGGGCTGCCTGCCTGCTGGCCTTTTGATTTTCAGCTATGGCTTTGTGCCTGCTGCTGGCTCAGCTCTCATTGATGTGGCCTCTTCCTCTGCCACATAGTCTTCATCCTCAGAATCAGACATTCTCTTCTTCCTTTGACGTGTGGCAGCCTTAGGCAGATTGCTGGGGGTGCTCCTACTGCCATCATCAGAAGAACTTGAGGGGCTAGTGCCCTCACTCATCAAAACTTGCTGCTCAGACACATTCTGGCTGTCACTTTGATCAGACATGTTGCACACTGACTGCTGACCCTGTGAATAGATTATGGATAAGATAGAGTGGATGAGCATCACAAAAAGCAGAGATTTTTGCAAAAGATTAATTCAAAAACTTAGTTTTAGTTTTCCACAGAAAGCATCTCGGATCTACCGATTTTCAAACTCGGTGACACCGAAGCAGTTTTGGCACCAGAACTGGTGAACTCGGTCAGACCGAGCCACAGTTCGGTGGCACCGAGACTGCTAGGGTTTCACAGAATTCCAAAATCGGTCGCACCAATAAGTTATTCTCGGTCAGACCGAGTTTCACTTGTGCAATGGCAAAAGCCGGATCGGTGGGACCGAGTTTTTCAACTCGGTGGGTCCGAGATGGTTTCGGCGGAAACCTAACCCTAAAATTTTCGAATTAAACCTATTCTACGAGATCATTGACTGGATAGGAGTGTTTCAATCGTGGCAAGGATCATAATGATCACAATGTGCTAGGAATCGGAGTGGAGAATAGCACAAAGATCGAGTCCATACCCTAGTTTGGCGGAGACTCGCTACGGCGGCAACAGCGGGGCAGAATTCTGGTGACGGCGGCAGAGACCAGCGACTGGAGGCTGCTGGCGGCGAGAAGATGATCCGGAGACCACGAAGGCAGAGCAGGCTATCACGCAGGCAAAGAGGTTTCGGAGAAATTTCCAAAATTTTGCCCGTCACTATATATAGCCCGACCCTGTCGGTGTGACCGAGTGGAACAGCTCGGTAGCACCGAGATGAAAAACTGTGTGCAGTTATTGCAACTCGGTGTGACCGAAAAGTTCAAATCGGTTGCACCGAGATCGAAAACCTAGATCAACTTAATGAACTCGGTAGGACCGAAAATGGAGTATCGGTCAGACCGAGATTCATAAAGAGGTTTTGGAAGTTTAAGTCTATGACGAATCGGGGACTCCGAGCGCTCCTCACACAGAGTGGTTCGAATCTGACTTGATCAAGTTTTGTGATGCAGCATGAATAGAGTTTGAGATGAGAGAAGCATAGATAGCTAGAGGAGGTTCTTAGGCATTCTTGTCCATCCACTTGGCAAAAGAAGAAATCCAAACAATCAAAACAACAAGTGGATGTCCTCGAATGAGTAAAATATGCAACCAACATGCTCACACAATAAGATGGCAAATGAAATATGTGGCAAAGCATGCACAACCAATTCTAGCATCTATCAAGCAATTTGCGATGACTAGGTCATCTATATATGAGTATATTGACTTAGGAGTCAAGTGAGAACACTTGATCATAGGTCATACTCATCGTTTAAGCTCAAGTGGGGTTACCACTTTTACATAAAGCATTGTTGTATTCACATCTTTAGAGTTGCTTTAGCTCAAGTCTTAGAGTAAAGCTCCCCCTAGATGTGATATCCCCCCTAAGAGGGATGAACTAACCTTGGGTTTTGTCGATGATGACTTCATGTAGATGTTGAAGATGTGGATGCTCAATGTTGATGTAGATCACTTGGAGCTATCCATTTGAGTGAATTGCACTTTCAATACCTACATGGGTTAGTCCCACAAGGAACAAACAAGGATATCCATAGACATAGAGTGATGCACACACAAGATGATGTCCATGAAAACTTTAGGTTACCTTGTCCCTTGTCTTACCAACAAGAGGGTTTGTGACTCCTTGAACTAGTGCAAGATGTGGAAGTTGATTGCACTTGTTCTTGCCAAAATGATAAGAGTGAAGTATGTTGGCGGAGTCACCCTCAAGAACTCTCTAGTTCTTCTTCTTTTGGATCCACACCATCTTGATGGGAATCCTTGGAGTTGTAGTCGTACTTGATGAAGTGGAACTTGAAGTAGTCTTGGGAATCCACTTGACTAAGGTCTTAGGAGCTTCTTCAAATGCATCAATCTCCTCTTGAAGCTTGTCCTTGCCTTTTTGCTTGTAGTCTTGTGGTGGAAGATCATCTTGAGCTTGTGTCCCCTTGAAAGAAGTGTCATACTTCTCTTGTTGAGGAACAAACTTTGTCTTGGGGTATTGATCTTCTTCCCATTCAACTCCATTGGCATTGAACTTTCGTTCAAAACCAACACCTTGATTCTTCCGGTGCATTCCTTGCTTGCGCACAATTTCCTCGAATTGCTTACTTCCGGCAAGGCTCTTGTAAACACCTTTCTCTATAATTCCCTTCAATAAGCTATTTTCTTGCTCAAGTGTAACTTGGCTAAGAGAATCATTAGTGGAATCAAGAGAACTACTAGAAGCAACAATATTGGATTTAGCATGATCATTGTTACTACTAGAGGAAGAATCTTTCTTATTCTTGTTACTAGTCTTGACTTGAGGCATGTAGGTGGATAAAAGTAAATGCTTGGCAATGTGAGAAGAACTTTTCTTGCGGAGATCATCATTGATTGCTTTTAAGAACTCATGCTCTTGCTCAAGATTGAGCTTTTCAAAGCGTAGTTTCTCATGAGCTCTTAAAAGTTCTCGATGATCTTCGAAGATAGTTTCATGGGCTAACTTAAGAGTGTTTAGTTCTTTAGTTAGAGCCTCAATCTTCTCCTTATCATTGTCATTCGTTTTAGCATGATTAATTGATATTTCACCATAATTTTCTTCACGAGAGTTGTCAACAAGCAAATCATCTCATCATCACCTAACAAGTCATCTTCATCACTATTAAAGTCAACATACTCGGGGTGTGTTACCTTAGGACCTTTGGCCATGAAGCATCTTCCAATCCTTCATTTGGTGAGTCAAATATGTCGTAGGAGTTGGTTGACACAAGTTCTAGACCCGCAACACCTTCATCTTGAGTATCTTCGGAGTCGGAGTGATAACTTCTCTCGGAGTGGCTGTCGGAGTCGGAGCCGGATACCCATTCACCAACATGAGCTTGATGTCTTCGTTTTGTATAGCTCCTTGATGATTTTTCCTTCCTTTCCGAGTCCTTGCTTCTCCGTGAGTATCTTCGTTCATAACGATCATCTCTACTCCTTCTCTCTCTTGGTGGAGATTCTTTGCTTCTTCTTTTTGGAGAATCTTCTCTTCTCTTGTAGGGAGCCGTACACTCATTGGAATAGTGTCCGGGTCTTCCACAATTATAGCAGTTTCGCTCTCGACTAGAAGATCTTTTGTCATTGTAGGACCTTGACTTGAAGCTTCTATCTTTGTTTCTACTCTTGTAGAACTTGTTGAAGTTCTTCACCATTAAGCTCAATTCTTCATTGAAGTTTTGTTTCTCACTTGATGATGTGGGGACTTCACATGACGCTTTGTAGGCACCACTTGATTTATTGTGAAGTTACTCTTTATCCTTGAGTGACATCTCATGAGCAACAATCCTTCCAATTACTTCCGTTGGCTTGAGATCTTTGTAGTTGGGCATCATTTGGATTAATGTGCACACGGTATCATATTTCCCATCCAAGGCTCTTAGGATCTTCTTGATGATGAATCTATCGGTCATCTCTTCACTTCCTAGGCCGGCAATCTCATTTGTGATGAGAGCAAGCCTAGAGTACATTTCAGCGACACCTTCACCATCCTTCATCTTGAACTTGTCAAGTTGACTTTGGAGCACATCCAACTTGGATTCCTTGACGGAGTCGGTACCTTCGTGCATATCAATCAAAGTATCCCAAATTTCCTTTGCATTCTCAAGGTGGCTGATTTTGTTGAATTCTTCGGGGCACAATCCGTTGAAGAGAATATCACAAGCTTGAGCATTGTATTGCAACATCTTCAACTCATCCGCGGTAGCTTCACGGTTTGGTTCTCTCCCATCAAAGAACTCACCTTGCAAACCAACACAAACAATAGCCCATACGGCGGGGTTATGTCCAAGAATATGCATTTTCATTTTATGCTTCCAACTAGCAAAATTAGTGCCATCGAAATAAGGACCTCTACGGTGATAATTTCCCTCGCTAGACGCCATACTCTCCTAGGTTGTGAAACCAAGGCTATGACCACCAAAAGCTATGGAGATCAAGGCAAATGGAGACCAAAGCTCTGATACCACTTGTAGGATCGAAAGTATGTCTAGAGGGGGGTGATTAGACTACTTGACCAATTAAAAACTTAGCCTTTTCCCAATTTTAGTTCTTGGCAGATTTTAGCTATCTTAGAGCAAGTCAAGCAATCATCACACAATTCAAGCAAGCATGCAAAGAGTTTATTGGCAGCGGAAAGTAAAGCATGCAACTTGCAAGAATGTAAAGGTAAGGGTTTGGAGGATTCAAACGCAATTGGAGACACGGATGTTTTCCCGTGGTTCGGATAGGTGGTGCTATCCTACATCCACGTTGATGGAGACTTCAACCCACGGAGGGTAACGGTTGCGCGAGTCCACGGAGGGCTCCACCCACGAAGGGTCCACGAAGAAGCAACCTTGTCTATTCCACCATGGCCATCGCCCACGAAGGACTTGCCTCACTAGCGGTAGATCTTCACGAAGTAGGCGATCTCCTTGCCCTTACAAACTTCTTGGTTCAACTCCACAATCTTGTCGGAGGCTCCCAAGTGACACCTAGCCAATCTAGGAGACACCACTCTCCAAGAAGTAACAAATGGTGTGTTGATGATGAACTCCTTGCTCTTGTGCTTCAAATGATAGTCTCCCCAACACTCAACTCTCTCTCATAGGATTTGGATCTGGTGGAAAGAAGATTTGAGTGGAAAGCAACTTGGGGAAGGCTAGAGATCAAGATTCATATGGTAGGAATGGAATATCTTAGTCTCAACACATGAGTAGGTGGTTCTTTCTCAGAACATATGAGTAGGAATGATGTATGTGTTCTGATGGCTCTCTCTTCGAATGAAGAGGTGGTGGAGGGGTATTTATAGCCTCCACACAAAATCCAACCGTTACATACAATCTACCAATCTCGGTGGGACCGAATCAGAAAACTTGGTCTGACCGAAATAGTAAACCTAGTGACCGTTGGGAATTTCGGTGGGACTGAGATGCAACTCAGTAGGACCGATTCGGTTAGGGTTTGGGCATAACGTAATCTCGGTGAGACCGATCGCACAAACTCGGTGAGACCGAGTTCGGCAATTAGCTAACCAGAGAGTTGGTTAGGCAAACTCGGTGGGACCGACTTGCTCTTTCGGTGAGACCGAAAAGTTACAAGGAAACATAGAGTTTACCTTGCATTCTCGGTGGGACCGATTCGCTCTTTCGGTGAGACCAAAAAGTTACGAAAGGGAAACAGAGAGTTTGCAAGCCCATCTCGGTGAGACCAAGAACCTTATCGGTAGGACCGAATTGCTAGGGTTTGGCAGTGGCAAATGACAAGTGAAACTCGGTGGCGCCGGATTGACAGAATCGGTATGACCGAGTTTGGCTTAGGGTTTAGGTCATTTGTGGATATGGAAAGGTGGTTGAGGATTTTGGAGCATATCACTAAGCACATAAAGCAAGAGGCTCATTAAGCAACACCTCATCCCTCCTTGATAGTATTAGCTTTTCCTAAAGACTCAATGTGATCTTGGATCACTAAAATATAAAATGAAGAGTCTTGAACTTTTGAGCTTGAGCCAATTCTTGTCCTTAGCATTTTGAGGGTTCCACTTTCACATCCATGCCATGCCAATCATTGAGCTTTCCTGAAATAATCATCTTGGAATAGCATTAGCTCAATGAGCTATATGTTGTTATGAATTACCAAAACCACCTAGGGATAGTTGCACTTTCAGTAAGTAACAAGTAGCTTACTTTTATATGTCTGCTTTGCATAGAGAATGCCCTACCCGCCGCTATCTTCTTCACCGCATCCAATTCCTGGAGGGCCTTCCGGGTTTCGGCCTTGGCAGATTTGGCAGTTTTAAGGGCCGCAGCAAGCTCGGACGCTCGCGTCATCGAGTCGAGCTCCAAACTCCCATGCTTTTTCATGAGAGCCTCAAGCTCTTGCTGCACCTCGCCGACCCGCGCCTCAAATTTCTCCCGCTCGGTGCGCTCCGTGGCCGCTCTCTTCTTGGCCTCGGACAACGCCTGCTTAAGGGTCGCCACCTTAGTTGTGGCCCCTACAATAAGCAGTATACTCCTGTCATTTTTTGCAATTGCGTCTTCTTATAGGCATTTTTTCTATAAGGTATCTCTTACCTTCTTTCTCCTCGAGCTGCCGTTTGGCAAGGCCGAGCTCTTGCTCGGTCCGCTCGAGGCCCTGCTTCAGGGCACCCACCTCCGCAGTCAGTGCGGCGGTGGCCAGCAGCGAAGCCTGCATACGTATATTGACTCTTTCTAGTTAGACTCCTGTGATATTTAATAGATCCTCTATTCGGCTTTTCTTTCCGAACGCCAAATAGAGCATCAGGGGCTACTGTCTATGCGGTAATATTTTTACATATTTTTACTTACCTCGAAGCATGTTAGAAGGCTAGGACAAGCTTCAGTAAGTCCGCTTTTGGCGGACCGAACCTTCTGGATCACCGTACTCAT
This sequence comes from Triticum monococcum, assembly GCA_034509565.1. Classification (NCBI taxonomy): domain Eukaryota; kingdom Viridiplantae; phylum Streptophyta; class Magnoliopsida; order Poales; family Poaceae; genus Triticum; species Triticum monococcum. Next base: position 143,549,955 of record CM067846.1, on the reverse strand, counting down.
GATGGTACGGTGCTCCTCGTCGATGGAGGTGCCCTTAAGCACCTCCAGCAGATTGTCCGGTGCCTCCGGTTGGACGGAGGACGCCGGCTCAATAGGCTTGCTCCTCTTGGCAGAAGTTCGCTTGCCACGGTCCGGAACCATTGATGATTCCGGCGCGGTGTCCAGCTTAAAGCCGGACTTGGAGCCCTAGGGGGTCTTGTCCCCTTTACTCCTGGAGTCTAGGAGGTCACCTCGCGGCTCCTCCAGGACCACCTCCTCTTGCCCCGGAGCTTGTCGCGACGCCACTTCGGCGTCATCCGCAGCACAGGGGGAGGCAGCAAGCGGAACTGAATTCACGTCCGATGAATCCAGGGAGCCGCTCGACGACTCGTCGAGCCCGTCCTTGGGCGGGCTGCATGATTATATTCGACATTAGGGAAAGCTGTGCAAAAAAGGAATATCACGAGTTACTCTGGTATCCGAACACTTACGATTTCGCCGGACGCTTGGCCCTGTCCGGCCAGTCCTCTTCGTCCTTGTCGGCGTCGAGGGCATAGTCCGGCAGAGGGGTTTTCCTCTTCTTGGACCCCTCGGCCTCCCCTACTGGGGTGGCCTTCCTCTTCTTTCCTCCCCTCGCTGGAGGGGGAGAGGTTTCTTCTTCCTCCTCGTCTTCACGGGAGGAGTGCGTCTCGGACCCATCGGACGACAAGTTCGACACCACCATATGTGGGGAACTCTTTCGAGTCCCCGTGGCCTTCTTCTTCTTGGCCTTCTTCTCCGGCACCACATAAGGTGCCGGAACCAGCAGCTTCACTAGGAGAGCAGGGGTTGGGTCTTCGGGCAAGGGAGCTGGACAGTTAATCATTCCGGACTTCGCCGGCCAATCCTGTCAAAGGTGAGGGAGTTTAGATCCCACATAGAGTCAAACTATGAAGAAAACTTAACATCCTGTAAAAGATGAAAATATTTTACCTCACCAGCAAGACGCTGCGAGCTGAATCCGTGGTCTTCGGAGGCGGATGTGGGAGCCTCGGCGCCTTTGGTTAGCCCCTTCCAGACATCTTCGTACGTCATGTCGAAGAGCCTGCTCAGAGTTCGGTGCTGCGCTGGGTTGAACTCCCACAAATTGAAGTCCCGTTCTTGACACTGAAGGATCCAGCAGACGAGCATGACCTGGACTACGTTGACAAGCTTGAGCTGCTTGTTCACCAGGGACTGGATGCATTTTTGCAGTCCGGTCACCTCTTCTTCGTCGCCCCACGACAAGCCCGTCTCCTTCCAGGACGTGAGCCGCGTAGGGGGTCCGGATCGGAATTCAGGGGCTGCGATCCACTTCGGATCGCGTGGCTCGGTGATGTAAAACCACCCTGACTGCCACCCCTTCAAGGTCTCCACAAAGGAGCCCTCGAGCCATAGGACGTTGGCTATTTTTCCCGCCATGGCACCTCCGCACTCCGCCTGGTTGCCGCGCACCACATTTGGCTTGACGTTGAAGGTCTTGAGCCAGAGGCCGAAATGGGGGCAGATGCAGAGGAAAGCCTCGCACACGACGATAAATGCCGAGATATTGAGGATGAAGTTCGGGGCCAGATCGTGGAAATCTAGGCCGTAGTAGAACATGAGCCCGCGGACAAATGGGTGGAGAGGAAAACCCAATCCGCGGAGGAAGTGGGGAAGAAATGCTACCCTCTCATGGGGCCTTGGGTGGGGAGAAGCTGCCCCTCCTCAGGAAGCCGGTGTGCGATGTCTTTGGACAGGTATCCGGCCTTCCTTAGCCTTTTGACATTGAAGGAAATATGCCCTAGAGGCAATAATAAAGTTATTATTTATTTCCTTATATCATGATAAATGTTTATTATTCATGCTAGAATTGTATTAACCGGAAACATAATACATGTGTGAATACATAGACAAACAGAGTGTCACTAGTATGCCTCTACTAGACTAGCTCGTTAATCAAAGATGGTTAAGTTTCCTAACCATGAACAAAGAGTTGTTATTTGATTAACGAGGTCACATCATTAGTTGAATGATCTGATTGACATGACCCATTCCATTAGCTTAGCACCCGATCGTTTAGTATGTTGCTATTGCTTTCTTCATGACTTATACATGTTCCTATGACTATGAGATTATGCAACTCCCGTTTGCCGAAGGAACACTTTGTGTGCTACCAAACGTCACAACATAACTGGGTGATTATAAAGGAGCTCTACAGGTGTCTCCAATGGTAGATGTTGGGTTGGCGTATTTCGAGAATAGGATTTGTCACTCCGATTGTCGGAGAGGTATCTCTAGGCCCTCTCGGTAATGCACATCACTTAAGCCTTGCAAGCATTGCAACTAATAAGTTAGTTGCGGGATGATGTATTACGGAACGAGTAAAGAGACTTGCCGGTAACGAGATTGAACTAGGTATTAGATATCGACGATCGAATCTCGGGCAAGTAACATACCGATGACAAAGGGAACAACGTATGTTGTTATGCGGTCTGACCGATAAAGATCTTCGTAGAATATGTAGGAGCCAATATGGGCATCCAGGTCCCGCTATTGGTTATTGACCAGAGAAGTGTCTCGGTCATGTCTACATTGTTCTCGAACCGTAGGGTCCGCACGCTTAACGTTACGATGACAGTTATTATGAGTTTATGCATTTTGATGTACCGAAGGTTGTTCGGAGTCCCGGATGTGATCACGGACATGACGAGGAGTCTCGAAATGGTCGAGACATAAAGATTGATATATTGGAAGCTATATTTGGATATCGGAAGTGTTCCGGGTGAAATCGGGAGGTTACCGGAACCCCCCGGGAGCCATATGGGCCTTCATGGGCCTTAGTGGAAAAGAGAAAAGGGGCAGCCCATAGGTGGCCGCGCGCCCCCTTCCCTTAGTCCTATTAGGACTAGGAGAAGGGGCCGGCCCCCCCTCTCTCTCTTCCCCCCTTTGGGAAACCTAGCCCAACTAGGATTGGGGGGGGGAGTCCTACTCCCGGTGGGAGTAGGACTCCTCCTGCGCCCTCTCCCTGGCCGGCGCACCCCTCCCCCTTGGCTCCTTTATATACAGGGGCAGGGGGCACCTCTAGACACACAAGTTGATCATTGATATCATTCCTTAGCCGTGTGCGGTGCCCCCTGCCACCATATTCCACCTCGATCATATCGTTGTAGTGCTTAGGCGAAGCCCTGCGTCGGTAGTACATCAAGATCGTCACCACGCCGTCGTGCTGACGGAACTCCTCCCCGAAGCTTTGCTGGATCGAAGCCCGGGGATCGTCATCCAGCTGTACGTGTGCTAAGAACTCGGAGGTGCCGGAGTAACGGTGCTTGGATCGGTCGGATCGGGAAGAAGACGTACGACTACTTCCTCTACGTTGTGTCAATGCTTCCGTTGCGATCTACAAGGTTACGTAGATCATGCTCTCCCCTCGTTGCTATGCATCACCATGATCTTGCGTGTGCGTAGGAATTTTTTTGAAATTACTACGTTCCCCAACAGTGGTATCAGAGCCTAGGTTTTATGGTTTGATGTTATTTGCACGAGTAGAACACAAGTGAGTTGTGGGCGATACAAGTCATACTGCCTACCAGCATGTCATACTTTGGTTCGACGGTATTGTTGGACGAGACGACCCGGACCAACCTTACGCGTATGCTTACGCAAGACTGGTTCCCTCGACGTGCTTTGCACATAGATGGCTTGCGGGCGACTGTCTCTCCAACTTTAGTTGAACCGAGTGTGGCTACGCCCGGTCCTTGAGAAGGTTAAAACGGAGTCTATTTGACAAACTATCGTTGTGGTTTTGATGCGTAGGTGAGATTGGTTCTTGCTTAAGCCCGTAGCAGCCACGTAAAACTTGCAACAACAAAGTAGAGGACGTCTAACTTGTTTTTGCAGGGCATGTTGTGATGTGATATGGTCAAGGCATGATGCTAATTTTTATTGTATGAGATGATCATGTTTTGTAACCGAGTTATCGGCAACTGGCAGGAGCCATATGGTTGTCGCTTTATTGTATGCAATGCAATCGCAATGTAATGCTTTACTTTATTACTAAGCGGTAGTGATAGTCGTGGAAGCATAAGATTAGCGAGACGACAATGATGCTACGATGGAGATCAAGGTGTCGCGCCGGTGACGATGGTGATCATGACGGTGCTTCGGAGATGGAGATCACAAGCACAAGATGATGATGGCCATATCATATCACTTATATTGATTGCATTTGATGTTTATCCTTTTATGCATCTTATCTTGCTTTGATTGACGGTAGCATTATAAGATGATCTCTCACTAAATTATCAAGAAGTGTTCTCCCTGAGTATGCACTGTTGCCAAAGTTCGTCGTGCCCAGACACCACGTGATGATCCAGTGTGGTAAGCTCTACGTCCATCTACAACGGGTGCAAGCCAATTTTGCACACGCAGAATACTCAGGTTAAACTTGACGAGCCTAGCATATGCAGATATGGCCTCGGAACACAGAGACCGAAAGGTCGAGCGTGAATCATATAGTAGATATGATCAACATAACGATGTTCACCATTGAAAACTACTCCATCTCACGTGATGATCGGTTATGGTTTAGTTGACTTGGATCACGTAATCACTTAGAGGATTAGAGGGATGTCTATCTAAGTGGGAGTTCTTAAGTAATTTGATTAACTGAACTTAAACTTATCATGAACTTAGTACCTGATAGTATCTTTCTTGTTTATGTTGATTGTAGATAGATGGCTCGTGCTATTGTTCCGTTGAATTTTAATGCGTTCCTTGAGAAAGCAAAGTTGAAAGATGATGGTAGCGATTACACGGACTGGGTCCGTAACTTGAGGATTATCCTCATTGCTGCTCAGAAGAATTACGTCCTGGAAGCACCGCTGGGTGCCAGGCCTGCTGCTGGAGCAACACCAGATGTTATGAACGTCTGGCAGAGCAGAGCTGATGACTACTCGATAGTTCAGTGTGCCATGCTTTACGGCTTAGAATCGGGACTTCAACGACGTTTTGAACGTCATGGAGCATATGAGATGTTCCAGGAGTTGAAGTTAATATTTCAAGCAAATGCTCGGATTGAGAGATATGAAGTCTCCAATAAGTTCTATAGCTGCAAGATGGAGGAGAACAGTTCTATCAGTGAGCATATACTCAAAATGTCTGGGTATAATAATCACTTGATTCAGATGGGAGTTAATCTTCCAGATGATTGCGTCATTGACAGAATTCTCCAATCACTGCCACAAGGCTACAAGAGCTTCGTGATGAACTATAATATGCAAGGGATGAACAAGACTATTCCCGAGCTCTTCGCAATGCTGAAAGCCGCGGAGGTAGAAATCAAAAAGGAGCATCAAGTGTTGATGGTTAACAATACCACTAGTTTCAAGAAAAAGGGCAAAGGGAAGAAGAAGGAGAACTTCAAGAAGAACGGCAAGCAAGTTGCTGCTCAGGAGAAGAAGCCCAAGTCTGGACCTAAGCCTGAAACTGAGTGCTTCTACTGCAAGCAGACTGGTCACTGGAAGCGGAACTGCCCCAAGTATTTGGCGGATAAGAAGGATGGCAAGGTGAACAAAGGTATATGTGATATACATGTTATTGATGTGTACCTTACTAGAGCTCGCAGTAGCACCTGGGTATTTGATACTGGTTCTGTTGCTAATATTTGCAACTCGAAACAGGGACTACGGATTAAGCGAACACTGGCAAAGGACGAGGTGACGATGCGCGTGGGAAACGGTTCCAAAGTTGATGTGATCGCGGTCGGCACGCTACCTCTACATCTACCTTCGGGATTAATATTAGACCTAAATAATTGTTATTGGGTGCCAGCGTTAAGCATGAACATTATATTTGGATCTTGTTTGATGCGAGACGGTTATTCATTTAAATCAGAGAATAATGGTTGTTCTATTTATATGAGTAATATCTTTTATGGTCATGCACCTTTGAAGAGTGGTCTATTTTTCATGAATCTCGATAGTAGTAATACACATATTCATAATGTTGAAGCCAAAAGATGCAGAGTTGATAATGATAGTGCAACTTATTTGTGGCACTGTCGTTTAGGTCATATCGGTGTAAAGCGCATGAAGAAACTCCATACTGATGGGCTTTTGGAACCACTTGATTATGAATCACTTGGTACTTGCGAACCGTGCCTCATAGGCAAGATGACTAAAACACCGTTCTCCGGTACTATGGAGAGAGCAACAGATTTGTTGGAAATCATACATACCGATGTATGTGGTCCGATGAATATTGAGGCTCGTGGCGGATATCGTTATTTTCTCACTTTCACAGATGATTTAAGCAGATATGGATATATCTACTTAATGAAACATAAGTCTGAAACATTTGAAAAGTTCAAAGAATTTCAGAGTGAAGTTGAAAATCATCGTAACAAGAAAATAAAGTTTCTACGATCTGATCGTGGAGGAGAATATTTGAGTTACGATTTTGGTGTACATTTGAAAAATTGTGGAATAGTTTCGCAACTCACGCCACCCGGAACACCACAGCGTAATGGTGTGTCCGAACGTCGTAATCGTACTTTACTAGATATGGTGCGATCTATGATGTCTCTTACTGATTTACCGCTATCGTTTTGGGGTTATGCTTTAGAGACGGCCGCATTCACGTTAAATAGGGCACCATCAAAATCCGTTGAGACGACGCCTTATGAACTATGGTTTGGCAAGAAACCAAAGTTGTCGTTTCTTAAAGTTTGGGGCTGCGATGCTTATGTGAAAAAGCTTCAACCTGATAAGCTCGAACCCAAAGCGGAGAAATGTGTCTTCATAGGATACCCAAAGGAGACTGTTGGGTACACCTTCTATCACAAATCCGAAGGCAAGACATTCGTTGCTAAGAATGGATCATTTCTAGAGAAGGAGTTTCTCTCGAAAGAAGTGAGTGGGAGGAAAGTAGAACTTGACGAGGTAACTGTACCTGCTCCCTTATTGGAAAATAGTACATCACAGAAAACTGTTTCTGCGACACCTATACCAATTAGTGAGGAAGCTAATGATGATGATCATGAAACTTCAGGACAAGATACTACTGAACCTCGTAGATCAACCAGAGTGAGATCCGCACCAGAGTGGTACGGTAATCCAATTCTGGAAGTCATGCTACTAGATCATGATGAACCTACAAACTATGAAGAAGCGATGGTGAGCCCAGATTCCGCAAAGTGGCTTGAACCATGAAATCTGAGATGGGATCCATGTATGAGAACAAAGTATGGACTTTGGTTGACTTGCCCGATGATCGGCAAGCAATTGAGAATAAATGGATCTTCAAGAAAAAGACTGACGCTGACGGTAATATTACTGTCTATAAAGCTCGACTTGTCGCAAAAGGTTTTCGACAAGTTCAAGGGGTTGACTACGATGAGACCTTCTCACCCGTAGCGATGCTTAAGTCTGTCAGAATCATGTTAGCAATTGCCGCATTTTATGATTATGAAATTTGGCAGATGGATGTCAAAACTACATTCCTGAATGGATTTCTGGAAGAAGAGTTGTATATGATGCAACCAGAAGGTTTTGTCGATCCAAAGGGAGCTAACAAAGTGTGCAAGCTCCAGCGATCCATTTATGGACTGGTGCGAGCCTCTCGGAGTTGGAATAAACGCTTTGATAGTGTGATCAAAGCATTTTGTTTTATGCAGACTTTTGGAGAAGCCTGTATTTACAAGAAAGTGAGTGGGAGCTCTGTAGCATTTCTGATATTATATGTGGATGACATATTGCTGAGTGGAAATAATATAGAATTTCTGGATAGCATAAAGGGATACTTGAATAAAAGTTTTTCGATGAAAGACCTCGGGGAAGCTACTTACATATTAGGCATAAAGATCTATAGAGATAGATCAAGACGCTTAATTGGACTTTCACAAAGCACATACCTTGACAAGATTTTGAAGAAGTTCAAAATGGATCAAGCAAAGAAAGGGTTCTTGCCTGTGTTACAAGGTGTGAAGTTGAGTCACACTCAATGCCCGACCACTGCAGAAGATAGAGAGAAAATGAAAGATGTTCCCTATGCTTCAGCCATAGGCTCTATCATGTATGCAATGCTGTGTACCAGACCTGATGTGTGCCTTGCTATAAGCTTAGCAGGGAGGTACCAAAGTAATCCAGGAGTGGATCACTGGACAGCGGTCAAGAACATCCTGAAATACCTGAAAAGGACTAAGGATATGTTTCTCGTGTATGGAGGTGACAAAGAGCTCACCGTAAGAGGTTACGTTGATGCAAGCTTTGACACTGATCCGGACAATTCTAAATCGCAAACCGGATACGTGTTTACTTTAAACGGTGGAGCTGTCAGTTGGTGCAGTTCTAAACAAAGCGTTGTAGCGGGATCTACATGTGAAGCGGAGTACATAGCTGCTTCGGAAGCAGCAAACGAAGGAGTCTGGATGAAGGAGTTCATATCCGATCTAGGTGTCATACCTAGTGCATCGGGTCCAATGAAAATCTTTTGTGACAATACTGGTGCAATTGCTTTGGCAAAGGAATCCAGATTTCACAAGAGGACCAAACACATAAAGAGACGCTTCAATTCCATCCGGGATCTAGTCCAGGTGGGAGACATAGAGATTTGCAAGATACATACGGATCTGAATGTTGCAGACCCGTTGACTAAGCCTCTTCCATGAGCAAAACATGATCAGCACCAAGACTCCATGGGTGTTAGAATCATTACTGTATAATCTAGATTATTGACTCTAGTGCAAGTGGGAGACTGAAGGAAATATGCCCTAGAGGCAATAATAAAGTTATTATTTATTGCCTTATATCATGATAAATGTTTATTATTCATGCTAGAATTGTATTAACCGGAAACATAATACATGTGTGAATACATAGACAAACAGAGTGTCACTAGTATGCCTCTACTAGACTAGCTCGTTAATCAAAGATGGTTAAGTTTCCTAACCATGAACAAAGAGTTGTTATTTGATTAACGAGGTCACATCATTAGTTGAATGATCCAATTGACATGACCCAATCCATTAGCTTAGCACCCGATCGTTTGGTATGTTGCTATTGCTTTCTTCATGACTTATACATGTTCCTATGACTATGAGATTATGCAACTCCCGTTTGCCGGAGGAACACTTTGTGTGCTACCAAACGTCACAACGTAACTGGGTGATTATAAAGGAGCTCTACAGGTGTCTCCAATGGTAGATGTTGGGTTGGCGTATTTCGAGAATAGGATTTGTCACTCCGATTGTCGGAGAGGTATCTCTAGGCCCTCTCGGTAATGCACATCACTTAAGCCTTGCAAGCATTGCAACTAATAAGTTAGTTGCGGGATGATGTATTACGGAACGAGTAAAGAGACTTGCCGGTAACGAGATTGAACTAGGTATTGGATACCGACGATCGAATCTCGGGCAAGTAACATACCGATGACAAAGGGAACAACGTATGTTGTTATGCGGTCTGACCGATAAAGATCTTCGTAGAATATGTAGGAGCCAATATGGGCATCCAGGTCCCGCTATTGGTTATTGACCGGAGAAGTGTCTCGGTCATGTCTACATTGTTCTCGAACCGTAGGGTCCGCACGCTTAACGTTACGATGACAGTTATTATGAGTTTATGCATTTTGATGTACTGAAGGTTGTTCGGAGTCCCGGATGTGATCACGGACATGACGAGGAGTCTCGAAATGGTCGAGACATAAAGATTGATATATTGGAAGCTATATTTGGATATCGGAAGTGTTCCGGGTGAAATCGGGAGGTTACCGGAACCCCCCGGGAGCCATATGGGCCTTCATGGGCCTTAGTGGAAAAGAGAAAAGGGGCAGCCCATAGGTGGCCGCGCGCCCCCCTTCCCTTAGTCCTATTAGGACTAGGAGAAGGGGCCGGCCCCCCTCTCTCTCTTTCCCCCTTCGGGAAACCTAGTCCAACTAGGATTGGGGGGGAGTCCTACTCCCGGTGGGAGTAGGACTCCTCCTGCGCCCTCTCCCTGGCCGGCGCACCCCTCCCCCTTGGCTCCTTTATATACAGGGGCAGGGGGCACCTCTAGACACACAAGTTGATCATTGATATCGTTCCTTAGCCGTGTGCGGTGCCCCCTGCCACCATATTCCACCTCGATCATATCGTTGTAGTGCTTAGGCGAAGCCCTGCGTCGGTAGTACATCAAGATCGTCACCACTCCGTCGTGCTGACGGAACTCCTCCCCGAAGCTTTGCTGGATCGGAGCCCGGGGATCGTCATTGAGCTGTACGTGTGCTAAGAACTCGGAGGTGCCGGAGTAACGGTGCTTGGATCGGTCGGATCGGGAAGAAGACGTACGACTACTTCCTCTACGTTGTGTCAACGCTTCCGTTGCGATCTACAAGGTTACGTAGATCATGCTCTCCCCTCGTTGCTATGCATCACCATGATCTTGCGTGTGCGAAGGAATTTTTTTGAAATTACTACGTTCCCCAACAGACATGGCGCTCCGTAACGGAGGAGACCATCCACTTGCCTCCCGCTCCGGACATTGTTGGAGAAGGTTGAGGTAGGAAGTGCGGGCTTGGGTGCTGGAACTCGGGTGCGCAGAAGATGGATAGGCAACGGAGGAAGAAGGCGTAGGTAAAAAGGTGGATCCTTATCCCCTTATATGAGCGGATGCGACTATGCATCCCCACCAGCCTAGTAAAACTCACTTGCCTCCCAAGCGCCGTGATAGACTGCGCAGTTGGGTTACCCACGTCCGTATTGATGAGAATCCCGTAAATGGGGGACACGATCTCTGCTTTGACAAGACGTGCCAAGGAAACCGCCTCGCAAAACACGCTGAGGTGGAAAAGTGAAAACGATTTGAATAAAGGCTTGGCCATAATGTGATGTCACGCTGCGGAATACGTCAGCAGATTAGATTTCTGTTAATATTATTCTCTCTGTGGCAATATGTGGAAACTTATTTTGCAGAGCCGGACACTACTCTTGGTGTTTACAAACTTTTATGAAGAATTTGGAGGAGGAACCCGCCTTGCAATGCCGAAGACAATCTACGCGCCGGACTCGTCGTCATTGAAGCCTGGTTCAGGGGCTACTGAGGGAGTCCTGGATTAAGGGGTGTTCGGGTAGCCGGACTATACCTTCGGCCGGACTCCAGGACTATGAAGATACAAGATTGAAGACTTCGTCCCGTGTCCGGATGGGACTTTCCTTGGCGTGGAAGGCAAGCTTGGCGATGCGGATATTCAAGATCTCCTACCATTGTAACCGACTTTGTCTAACCCTAACCCTCTCTGGTGTCTATATAAACCGGAGGGTTTTAGTCCGTAGGACAACTTCATCATACAACAACCATACCATAGGCTAGCTTTTAGGGTTTAGCCTCCTTGATCTCGTGGTAGATCTACTCTTGTACTACCCATATCATCAATATTAATCAAGCAGGACGTAGGGTTTTACCTCCATCAAGAGGGCCCGAACCTGGGTAAAACATCGTGTTCCTTGCCTCCAATTACCATCCGGCCTAGACGCACAGTTCGGGTCCCCCTACCGGAGATCCGCTAGTTTTGACACCGACATCGGGCATTGAGCCATGCTCAATCTCACACCTTGCAATACATGCAAGAACCCCTTCTTGGACTGATCCATATTGAACTTCTTCAATATCTTGTCAAGGTACGTGCTTTCTGAAAGACCAATGAGGCGTCTCGATCTATCTCTACAGATCTTGATGCCTAATATATAAGCAGCTTCTCCAAGGTCCTTCATTGAAAAACACTTATTCAAGTAGGCCTTTATGCTTTCCAAGAATTCTATATCATTTCCCATCAATAGTATGTCATCCACATATAATATGAGAAATGCTACAGAGCTCCCACTCACTTTCTTGTAAACACAGGCTTCTCCATAAGTCTGCGTAAACCCAAACGCTTTGATCATCTCATCAAATCGGATGTTCCAACTCCGAGATGCTTGCACCACCCCATAGATTGAGCGTTGGAGCTTGCACACCATGTCAGCATTCTTAGGATCGACAAAACCTTCTAGCTGCATCATATACAATTCTTCCTTAAGGAAACCATTAAGGAATGCCATTTTGACGTCCATTTGCCATATCTCATAATCATAGAATGCGGCAATTGCTAACATGATTCGGACGGACTTCAGCTTTGCTACGTGTGAGAAAGTCTCATCGTAGTCAACCCCTTGAACTTGTCGATAACCCTTAGCGACAAGACGAGCCTTATAGATGGTCACATTACCATCCGCGTTTGTCTTCTTCTTAAAGATCCATTTATTTTCTATGGCTCGCCGATCATTGGGCAAGTCAGTCAAAGTCCATACTTCATTTTCATACATGGATCCTATCTCGGATTTCATGGCTTCCAGCCATTTGTCAGAATCCGGGCCCGCCATCGCTTCTTCATAGTTCAAAGGTTCACCGTTGTCCAACAACATGATTTCTAGGACAGGGTTGCCGTACCACTCTGGTGCGAAACGTGTCCTTGTGGACCTATGAAGTTCAGTAGCAACTTGATCTGAAGTTTCATGATCACCATCATTAACTTCCTCTCTAGTCGGTGCAGGCACCACAGAAACATTTTCTTGAGCTGCGCCACTTTCTGGTTCAAGAGGCAGTAGCTCATCAAGTTCTACTTTCCTCCCACTTACTTCTTTCGAGAGAAACTCTTTCTCTAGAAAGGATCCATTCTTGGCAACAAAGATCTTGCCTTCGGATCTAAGGTAGAAGGTACACCCAATAGTTTCCTTAGGGTATCCTATGAAGACGCACTTTTCCGACTCGGGTTCGAGCTTTTCAGGTTGAAGTTTCTTGACATAAGCATCGCATCCCTAGACTTTTAGAAACGATAGCTCAGGTTTCTTCCCAAACCATAATTCATACGGTGTCGTCTCAACGGATTTCGACGGAGCCCTATTTAAAGTGAATGCGGCAGTCTCTAAAGCATAACCCCAAAATGATAGCGGTAGGTCGGCAAGAGACATCATAGATCGCACCATATCCAATAGAGTGCGATTGCAACGTTCGGACACACCATTACGCTGAGGTGTTCCAGGCGGCGCGAGTTGTGAAACAATTCCACATTTCCTTAAGTGCGTGTCAAATTCATGATTCAAATATTCTCCCCCACAATCTGATCGTAAGAACTTTATTTTCGTGTCACGTTGATTCTCAACCTCACTCTAAAATTCCTTGAATTTTTAAAAGGTCTCAGACTTGTGTTTCATTAAGTAGACATACCCATATCTACTCAAGTCATCAGTGAGGGTGAGAACATAACGATAGCCACCGCGAGCCTCAATGGTCATTGGACCGCACACATCAGTATGTATGATTTCCAATAAGTTGGTCGCTCGCTCCATTGTTCCGGAGAACAGAGTCTTGGTCATTTTGCCCATGAGGCATGGTTCGCACATGTCAAATGATTCATAATCAAGAGACTCCAAAAGTCCATCTGCATGGAGTTTCTTCATGCGTTTGACACCAATGTGACCAAGGCGGCAGTGCCACAAGTATGTGGGACTATCATTATCAACCTTACACTTCTTGGTATTCACACTATGAACATGTGTAACATCACATTCGAGATTAAACAAGAATAAACCATTAACCAGTGGGGCATGACCATAAAACATATCTCTCATATAAATGGAACAACCATTATTCTCGGATTTAAATGAGTAGCCATCTCACATTAAACGAGATCCAGATACAATGTTCATGCTCAAAGCTGGTACTAAATAACAATTATTGAGGTTTAAAACTAATCCCGTAGGTAAATGTAGAGGCAGCGTGCCGACGGTGATCACATCGACCTTGGAACCATTCCCGACGCGCATCATCACCTCGTCCGTCGCCAGTCTCCACTTATTCCGCAGCTCCTGTTTTGAGTTACAGATATGAGCAACCGCACCAGTATCAAATACCTAGGAGCTACTACGAGCGCTGGTTAGGTACACATCAATAACATGTATATCACGTATACCTTTGGCATTGTCGGCCTTCTTATCCCCTAAGTACTTGGGGCAGTTCCGCTTCCAGTGACCGTTTCCCTTGCAATAAAAGCACTCAGTCTCAGGCTTGGGTCCATTCTTTGGCTTCTTCCCGGTAGCTTGCTTACCGGGCGCGGCAACTCCCTTGTCGTCCTTCTTGAAGTTCTTTTTTCCCTTGACTTTCTTGAACTTAGTGGGTTTTTTCACCATCAACACTTGGTGTTCCTTTTTGATCTCCACCTCCGCTGATTTGAGCATTGAATATACCTCAGGAATGGTCTTTTCCATCCCCTGCATATTGAAGTTCATCACAAAGCTCTTGTAGCTAGGTGGAAGCGACTGAAGGATTCTGTCAATGACCGCGTCATCCGGGAGATTGACTCCCAGCTGACACAAGCGGTTGAGCAACCAAGACATTTTGAGTATGTGCTCGCTGACAGAACTGTTCTCCTCCATCTTACAACTGTAGAACTTGTCGGAGACTTCATATCTCTCGACTCGGGCATGAGCTTGGAAAACCATTTTCAACTCTTGGAACATCTCATATGCTTTGTGTTGCTCAAAACGCTTTTGGAGCCCCGGTTCTAAGCTGTAAAGCATGCCACACTAAACCAGGGAGTAATCATCACTACGCGACTGCCAGGCGTTCATAACATCTTGATTTGCTGGGAAAATAGGTGCATCACCTAGCCGTGCTTCAAGGACATATGCTTTCTTGGCAGCTATAAGGATAATCCTCAGGTTACGGACCCAGTCCGTGTAGTTGCTACCATCGTCTTTCAGCTTGGTTTTCTCTAGGAACGCGTTGAAGTTGAGGGCAACATTAGCGTGGGCCATTTGATCTACAAGACATATTGCAAAGTTTTAGACTATGTTCATGATAATTAAGTTCATCTAATCAAATTATTTAATGAACTCCCACTCAGATAGACATCCCTCTAGTCATCTAAGTGATACATGATCCGAGTCAACTAGGTCGTGTCCGATCAACACGTGAGACAGACTAGTCATCATCGGTGAACATCTTCATGTTGATTGTATCTTCTATACGACTCATGTTCGACCTTTCGGTCTTCCGTGTTCCGAGGCCATGTCTGTACATGCTAGGCTCGTCAAGTCAACCTAAGTGTATTGCGTGTGTAAATCTGGCTTACACCCGTTGTATGCGAACGTTAGAACCTATCACACCCGATCATCATGTGGTGCTTCAGAACAACGGACCTTACCAACGGTGCATAGTTAAGGGGGACACTTTCTAGAAATTATTGCGACGGATTATCTTATTTATGCTACCATCGTTCTAAGCAAATAAGATGTAAAGCATGATAAACATCACATGCAATCAAATAGTGACATGATATGGCCAATATCATTTTGCTCCTTTTTGATCTCCATCTTCAGGGCGCCATGATCATCATCGTCACCGACATGACACCATGACCACCATCATCATGATCTCCATCATCGTGTCTTCATGAAGTTGTCTCGCCAACTATTACCTCTACTACTATGGCTAACGGTTAGCGATAAAGTAAAGTAATTACATGATGTTTATGTTGACACGTAGGTCATAAATAAATTAAGACAACTCCTATGGCTCCTGCCGGTTGTCATACTCATCGACATGCAAGGCATGATTCCTATTACAAGAACATGATAAATATCATACATCACATATATCATTCATCACATCCTTTTGGCCAAATCACATCACACGGCATATGCTGCAAGAAAAAGTTAGACGTCCTCTAATTGTTGTTGCAAGTTTTTTACGTGGCTGCTATAGGTTTCTAGCAAGAACATTTCTTACCTATTCCAAAACCACAACGTGATATGCCAATTTCTATTTAACCTTCATAAGGACCCTTTTCATCGAATCCGATCCGACTAAAGTGGGAGAGATAGACACCCGCTAGCCACCTTATGCAACTAGTGCATGTCAGTCGGTGGAACCAGTCTCACGTAAGAGTACGTGTAAGGTTGGTCCGGGCCGCTTCATCCCACGATGCCGCCGAATCAAGGTAAGACTAGTAACGGCAAGTAAATTGACAAAATCGACGCCCACAACAACTTGTGTTCTACTCGTGCATAGAAACTATGCATAGACCTAGCTCATGATGCTACTGTTGGGGATCGTTGCGTAAATTTAAAAAATTTCTACGCATCACCAAGATCAATCTATGGAGAAATGAGCAACGAGAGAGAGGGATAGGGGAGTTCATCTTCATACCCTTGAAGGTCGCGACATGGAAGCGTTACAAGAACGCGGATGAGGGAGTCGTACTCGTGGCGATTCAGATCGTGGTAGATTCCGATCCAAGCGTCGAACAACGGCGCCTCCGCGTTCAACACACGTGCAACCCGGTGATGTCTCCCACACCTTGATCCAGCAAGGAGAGAGGGGGAGTTTGGGGAAGACTCCGTCCAGCAGCAGCATGACAACGTGGTGGTGTTGGAGTAGCGTGGTACTCCAGCAGGGCTTCGCCAAGCGTCGCGGGAGGAGGAGGAGGTGTTGGGGAGGGGGAGGGCTGCGCCTTGGATGTGGTGCGGCTGCCCTCCCACCTCCCCTCTATTTATAGGGGCAAGGGAGAGGGGGGTCGGCCCCCTCCAGATGGATCTAGAGGGGGGCGGCTGCCAAGGGGGGGAGGCTTGCCCCCCAAGCCAAGGGGGCGCCCCCTTTTAGGGTTCCCCCCAAACCCTAGGCACATGGGCCCTAGGGGGTTTGGCGCCCAGCCCATCTAGGGGCTGGTTCCCCCTCCATATTCAGCCCATAGGGCCCTCCGGGGCAGGTGGACCCTCCCGGTGGACCCGGTACAATACTGATAAACCCCTGAACACTTCCAGCGACCGAATAAGGACTTCCCATATATAAATCTTTGTCTCCGGACCATTCTGGAACTCCTCGTTACGTCTGGGATCTCATCCGGTACTCCGAACAACATTCAGTAACCACGTAAAACCTTTCCCTATAACCCTAGCGTCATCGAACCTTAAGTGTGTAGACCCTACGGGTTCGGGAATCATGCAGACATGACCGAGACATCTCTCGAGTCAATAACCAACAACGGGGTCTGGATACCCATGTTGGCTCCCACATGTTCCATGATGATCTCATCGGATGAACCACGATGTCGAGGATTCAATCAATCCCGTATACAATTCCCTTTGTCAATCGGTATGTTACTTGCCCGAGATTCGATCGTCGGTATCCCAATACCTCGTTCAATCTCATTACCGGCAAGTCACTTTACGCGTTCCGTAACACATCATCCCGTGACCAACCCCTTAGTCACATTGAGCTCATTACGATGATGTCTTACCGAGTGGGCCCAGAGATACCTCTCCGTCATACGGAGTGACAAATCCCAGTCTCGATTCATGCCAACCCAACAGATACTTCCGAAGATACCCGTAGTGCACCTTTATAGCCACCCAGTTACGTTGTGACGTTTGACACACCCAAAGTATTCCTATGGTATCTGGGAGTTGCACAATCTCATGGTCTAAGGAAAAGATACTTGACATTAGAAAAGCTTTAGCCAACGAACTACACAATCTTGCGCTATGCTTAGGATTGGGTCTTGTCCATCACATCATTCTCCTAATGATGTGATTCCGTTATCAATGACATCCAATACCTATGGTCAGGAAACCGTAACCATCTATTGATCAACGGGCTAGTCAACTAGAGGCTTACTAGGGACATGTTGTGGTCTATGTATTCACACATGTATTACGATTTCTGGATAACACAATTATAGCATGAACAATAGACAATTATCATGAACAAGGAAATATAATAATAACCATTTTATTATTGCCTCTAGAGCATATTTCCAACAGTGGTGTCTCAGCACGAAGAACTGTCGCAACAGTGCATACTCAGGGGGCACACTTATACCTTGAAATGTAGTGAGGGATCATATTTAATACTTTTGACGTACTAAGCAAAATAAGATGCATAAAAGATAAACATCACATGCAATCAAAATATGCGACATGATATGGTCATCATCATCTTGTGCCTTTGATCTCCATCTCCAAAGTACCGTCAAGATCTCCATCATTACCGGCATGACACCATGATCTCCATGATCTTGATCTCTATCAATGTGTCGTCACACGGTCATCTCGCCAACTATTGCTTTTACAACTATTGCTATCGTATAGCGATAAAGTAAAGCAATTATATGGTGCTTGCATCTTATGCAATAAAGAGACAACCATAAGGCTCCTGCCAGTTGCCGATAACTTCAATAAAACATGATCATCTCATACAACAAATTATATCTCATCACGTCTTGACCATATCACATCACAATATGCCCTGCAAAAACAAGTTAGACGTCCTCTACTTTGTTGTTGCAAGTTTTATGTGGCTGCTACGGGCTGTGCAAGAACAGTTCTTACCTACGCATCAAAAACCACAACGTGATATAGTGATTGCTTTTTGATCTTCAGAAAGAACCATGTTCATTGAATACGATTCAACTAATGTTGGAGAAACTGACACCCACCAGCCACCTGTGTGCGAAGCACGTCAGTAGAAGCAGTCTCGCGTAAGCGTACGCGTAATGTCGGTCTGATCTGCTTCATCTAACAATACCGCTGAATAAAGAATCAACTAGTGACGGCAAGAAATATGTATATACCCACGCCCACAACTCTTTTGTGTTCTACTCATGCATATAACATCTACGCATAGACCTTACTCTGATGCCACTGTTGGGGAACACAGTGTTTCAAAAAAATTCCTACGATCATGCAAGATCTATCTAGAAGATGCATAGCAACGAGAGCGGGAGAGTATGTCTACGTACCCTCATAGACCAAAAGCGGAAGCGTTAAGTAACGCGGTTGATGCACTCGAACGTCTTCGCGATACAACCGATCAAGTACCGAACGCACGACACCTCTGTGATCTGCACACGTTCAGCTCAGTGACGTCCCTCGTACTCTTGATCCAGTTGAGGCCGAGGGTGAGTTGCATCAGCACAACAGTGAGTTGATGGTGATGATGAAGTTATCGATGCGGGGCTTTGCCTAAGCACTACGACAATATGACCGAGGTGGAAAACCGTGGAGAGGGGCACCGCACATGGCTAATGATCAACTTGTGTGTCTATGGGGTGCCCCCTCCCCCGTATATAAAGGAGTGGAGGAGGGGAGGGTCGGCCCTCTCTATGGCGCGCCCCAAGGGGGATTCCTACTACTAGTAGGAGTAGGTTTCCACCTTCCCTAGTTGGATAGGAGAAGAAGGAAGGGGAAGAGGGAGAGAAGGAAAGAGGGGGGCGCCGTCCCCTCCCTAGTCCAATTCGGACCAGCCCATGGGGGGGCGCAGCCAACCCTTGAGGCCCTTCTCTCCTTTCCCTTATGGCCCATTAAGGCCCATTATTTCCCCGACGAATACCCGTAACTCTCAGGTACTCCGAAAAATACCCGAATCACTTGGAACCTTTCCGATGTCTGAATATAGCCTTCCAAATATCGATCTTTACGTCTTGACCATTTCGAGACTCCTCGTTGATACGACTCCAACATATCCATATGTTTTGATTGTTCCATGCTATTATATTATCTGTTTTGGATGTTTAATGGGCTTTAATATACCTTTTTATATTATTTTTGGGACTAACCTACTAACCAAAGGCCCAGTGCAAATTGCTGTTTTTTGCCTATTTCAGTGTTTCGTAGAAAAGGAATATCAAACGGAATCCAAACGGAATGAAACCTTCAGGAGAGTTATTTTTGGAACAACGTGATCCAGGAGACCTGGAGTGGACGTCAACAAAGAAGCGATGAGACCATAGGCAGGAGGGCGCGCCCCCACCCTCGCGGGCCCCTCGTAGCTCCACCAACGCACTTCTTCCTCCTATATATACCCATATACGCCGAAAACCTCCAGGAGCACCGCGAAACCCTATTTCCACCGCCGCAACCTTCTGCACCCGTGAGATCCCATCTTGGGTCCTTTTCGGACGCTCCGCCGAAGGGGGAATCGATCACGGAGGGTTTCTACATCAACACCATAGCTTCTCCGATGATGTGTGAGTAGTTTACCACAGACCTTCGGGTCCATAGTTATTAGGTAGATGGCTTCTTCTCTCTCTTTGGATCTTAATACAAAGTTCTCCTTGATTCTCTTGGATATCTATTCGATGTAATTCTTTTTGCGGTGTGTTTGTTGAGATCCGATGAATTGTGGGTTTATGATCAAGATTATCTATGAACAATATTTGATTCTTCTCTGAAATCTTTTATGCATGATTTAATATCTTTGCAAGTCTCTTCGAATTATCAGTTTGGTTTGGCCTACTAGATTGATCTTTCTTGCAATGGGAGAAGTGCTTAGCTTTGGGTTCAATCTTGCGGTGTCCTTTCCCAGTAACAGCAGGGGCAGCAAGGCACGTATTGCATTGTTGCCATCGAGGATAAAAAGATGGGGTTTATATCGCTTGAGTTTATCCCTCTACATCATGTCATCTTGCCTAATGCGTTACTCTGTTCTTATGAACTTAATACTCTAGATGCATGCTGGATAGCGGTTGATGTGTGGAGTAATAGTAGTAGATGCAGAATCGTTTTGGTCTACTTGTCGCGGATGTGATGCCTATATACATGATCATGCATAGATATTCTCATAACTATGCGCTTTTCTATACATTGCTCAACAGTAATTTGTTCACCCACCGTAGAATTTGTTGTCTTGAGAGAAGCCACTAGTGAAACCTATGGCCCCCGGGTCTATCTTCCATCATATTATTTTCCTATCAACTTGCTATTTCTATTTTGCAATCTTTACTTTCCAATCTATACACCAAAAATACCAAAAATATTTATCTTATTATCTCTATCAGATCTCACTTTCGTAAGTGACCATGAAGGGATTGACAACCCCTTTATCGCGTTGGTTGCGAGTTTCTTGTTTATTTGTGCAGGTACTAGGTGACTTGCGTGCTACCTCCTACTGGATTGATACTTTGGTTCTCAAAACTGAGAAAAATACTTACGCTACTTTGTTGTATCACCCTTTCCTCTTCAAGGGAAAACCAACGCATGCTCAAGAGGTAGCAAGAAGGATTTTTGGCGCCGTTGCCGGGGAGGTTGCACCAAGTCAAGTCAAGATTTGATCTCCTAGCAACTAGCCATCTCTAGCGCCGTCTATGCACAAGTCAAGACATACCAAGTACACGTCACAAACTCTTATCCCTCGCATTACATTATTTGCCATTTGCCTCTCATTTTCCTCTCCCCCACTTCACCCTTGCCATTTTATTCGCCCTCTTTTCCGTCCACCTCTTTTCCGTTAGCCCTTTTTCTTGCTTTTTGTGTGCCCGTTCTTTGTGCAATTTGCTGGCATCATGTCTGAGACTGGGGAGGTTATAGTCGGAAAGGATTGTAGTAATGAAGGGGGAAATGTTGATGCTTTTGATTATCCTCATGAAGAAACTACTATTTTACACACTAAAAAGTTTCGGATCGGTAGTGGTAATATTATTGGAAAAGGAGTTATTCAAGATTTCTTTACTTGTGCTGGTGCTTTGCCCACCATGAGCGGGTCTATTCTTCATAAAACTAGTAGTCTTGCGGATGTTATATCTTTACTTGTGGTTGAACTTGAAAGACAATTTATCCATATGCATCCTTGCATACAGAGGATTTTTCTAGAATTTTCTAATATTGAGCATTCTTCTGTTAAGCGAGCAGCTACCATCTTTTTAGCTCATGAGTTCAGATTTATAATAAAAAAAAGGCCAATGAATTTTTTGCGCATTATAGGGTGGATGGCGGCCGTCCTCCCATAGAAGCAATCTTTTTTTATCAAGAGGACATAATGCACTTATGATCTTTAGGTCATGTTGCTTTTAACGAAAACCTTAGAAAAAAGGTTCCTACCGATGTTCTTGTTGACAGAATCTCTGAACTTAATGATAATTTTGCTATCCAGAACAATGGGTTAGGTTTTTCCCTTGAACAAAAGCTCATGACTTTTTGTCAAAAGAATGCTTATAATGATGAATTGGTTGTGCAATATGAGGGACCAAAGGAGGAACCAATACCTCCCGAGCTTGATCTTGGGGACTTTTGTCCCATTAAATTTAGACCTTTTGATTAATTTTGCTTGCCACAAAAAAAGCTTGCTGCTGAACTTAGGGAGTATGAGATGAGTTTTCGCGGTTTACCTTATTGTTATCAAGACAATACCTAGATCTATTCTTGCTTTTATGCCTAGCTAAGGGCGTTAAACGATAGCGCTTGTTGGGAGGCAACCCAATTTTATTCTTGTTTCTTGTTTTTGTTCCTGTTTAGTAATAAATAATTCATCTAGGCTCTGTTTAGATGTGTTTTTATCTTTTTAATCAGTGTTTGTGCCAAGTAGAACCTTTGGGGAGACTTGGGGGAAGTCTTTGCGATCTTGATGTAAAAAACAGAAACTTTAGCGCTCACGACATTTGCTGCCATTTTTTAGTGAAGAGTGAGATTAGGTTGATTATTTTTGAAGATGATTAACAGATAAATTCCTCACGTCCACCAATTTATTTCAGAATTTTTGGGGTAACACAAGTATTCGAAAAATACATATTACTACAGACCGTTCTGTTTTTGACAGACTCTGTTTTTCGTGTGTTGTTTGCTTATTTTGATGAATCTATGGCTAGTATCGGGGGGTATGAACCATAGAGAAGTTGGAATACAGTAGGTTTAACACGAATATATATAAAGAATGAGTTAATTACAGTACCTTGAAGTGGTGGTTTGTTTTCTTATACTAACGGAGCTCATGAGATTTTCTGTTGAGTTTTGTGTTGTGAAGTTTTCAAGTTTTGGGTAAAGATTTGATGGATTTTGGAATAAGGAGTGGCAAGATCCTAAGATTGGGGATGCCCAAGGCACCCCAAGGTAAAATTGAATGACAACCAAAAGCCTAAGCTTGGGGATGCCCCGGAAGGCATCCCCTCTTTCGTCTTCGTCCATCGGTAACTTTACTTGAGGCTATATTTTTATTCACCACATGATATGTGTTTTGCTTGGAGCGTCTTGTATGATTTGAGTATTTGCTTTTTAGTTTACCACAATCATCCTTGCTGTACACAGATTTTGGAGAGGCACACATGAATCAAAATTTATTAGAATACTCTATGTGCTTCACTTATATCTTTTGAGCTAGATAATTTTGCTCTAGTGCTTCACTTATATCTTTTTAAGAGCACGGTGGTGGTTTTATTTTATAGAAATTATTGATCTCTCATGCTTCACTTATATTATTTTGAGAGTATTTTAGAACAGCATGGTAATTTTCTTTGGCTATAAAATTAGTCCTAATATGATAGGCATCCAAGAAGGGTATAATAAAAACTTTCATAAAAAGTGCATTGGATACTATGAGAAGTTTGATACTTGATGATTGTTTTGAGATATGAAGATGGTGATATTAGAGTCATGCTAGTTGAGTAGTTGTGAATTTGGGAAATACTTGTTCTAAAGTTTGTGATTCCCGTAGCATGCATGTATGGTGAACCGTTATGTGATGAAGTCAGAGCATGATTTATTTCTTGATTGTCTTCCTTATGAGTGGCGGTCGGGGACGAGCGATGGTCTTTTCCTACCGATCTATCCCCATAGGAGCATGCGCGTAGTACTTTATTTCGATAACTAATAGATTTTTGCAATAAGTATGTGAGTTCTTTATGACTAATGTTGAGTCCATGGATTATACTCACTCTCACCCTTCCACATTGCTAGCCTCTCTAATACCACGCAACTTTCGCCGGTGGCTGATACGTCCATCTTGCATCATGCTTTTATATTGATATTTACCGCATTGTGGGCTTTATTACACATTATGTCACAATACTTATGCCTATTCTCTCTTATTTTACAAGGTTTACATGAAGAGGGGGAATGCCGGCAGCTGGAATTCTGGGCTGGAAAAGAAGCAAATATTAGAGACCTATTCTGCACATCTCCAAAAGTCCTGAAACTCCACGGGAATTATTTTCAGAATATATAAAAATATTTGGTGAAAGAAGTACCAGAGGGGGGCCACCCACCGTCCACGAGGGTGGGGGCGCGTCCTACCCCCTGGGCACGCCCCCTGCCTCGTGGGCCCCCTGGCGGCCCTCTGATGCCCATCTTTGGCTATATGGAGTCTTTCGTCGAGGAAAAAATCATAAGCAAGCTCACGAGATGAAACTCCGCCGCCACGAGGCGAAACCTTGGCGGAACCAATCTAGGGCTCCGGCGAAGCTGTTCTGCCCGGGAAACTTCCCTCTGGGAGGGGGAAATCATCACCATCATCATCACCAACGATCCTCTCATCGGGAGGGGGTCAATCTCCATCAACATCTTCACCAGCACCATCTCATCTCAAACCCTAGTTCATCTCTTGTATCCAATCTTTGTATCCAAACCTCATATTGGTGCCTGTGGGTTGCTAGTAGTGTTGATTACTCCTTGTAGTTGATGCTAGTTGGTTTACTTGGTGGAAGATCATATGTTAAGATCCATTATGCATATTAATACCCCTCTGATTATGAACATGAATATGCTTTGTGAGTAGTTACGTTTGTTCCTGAGGACATGAGAGATGTCTTGCTATAAGTATGCATGTGAATTTGGTATTCGTTCGATATTTTGATGAGATGTATGTTGTCATCCCTCTAGTGGTGTCATGTGAATGTCGACTACATGACACTTCACCATTTTTTGGGCCTAGAGGGAGGCATTGGGAAGTAATAAGTAAATGATGGGTTGCTAGAGTGACAGAAGCTTAAACCGTAGTTTATGCGTTGCTTCGTAAGGGGCTGATTTGGATCCATATGTTTCATGCTATGGTTAGGTTTACCTTAATACTTCTATTGTAGTTGCGTATGCTTGCAATAGGGGTTAATCATAAGTGGGATGCTTGTCCAAGTAAGGGCAGTATACCCAAGCACCGGTCCACCCACATATCAAATTATCAAAGTACCAAACTTGAATCATATGAATGTGATGAAAACTAGCTTGACGATAATTCCCATGTGTCCTTGGGAGCGTTTTCCTTTATATAAGAGTTTGTCCAGGCTTGTCCTTTGCTACAAAAAGGATTGGGCCATCTTGCTGCACCTTATTTACTTGCATTATTACTTGTTACTTGTTACAAATTACCTTATCACAAAACAATCTGTTACCGATAATTTCAGTGCTTGCAGAGAATACCTTGTTGAAAACCGCTTATCATTTCCTTCTGCTCCTAGTTGGGTTCGACACTCTTACTTATCGAAAAGGCTACGATAGATCCCCTACACTTGTGAGTCATCAGTACCATACACCCACTGAGGGAGTCCTGGATTAGGGGGTCTCCGGACAGCCGGACTATCTCCATTGGCCAGACTGTTAGACTATGAAGATACAAGATTGAAGACTTCGTCTCGTGTCCGGATGGGACTCTACTTGGCATGGAAGGCAAGCTAGGCAATACGTGTATGGATATCTCCTCCTTTGTAACCGACCTTGTGTAACCCTAACCCTCTCCGGTGTCTATATAAACCGAAGGGTTTTCGTCTGTAGGACAACAATCACAACATACAATCATACCATAGGCTAGCTTCTAGGGTTTAGCCTCTCTGATCTCGTGGTAGATCTACTCTTGTACTACCCATATCATCAATATTAATCAAGAAGGACGTAGCGTTTTACCTCCATCAAGAGGGCCCGAACCTGGGTAAAACTTCGTGTCCCCTGCCTCCTGTTACCATCCGGCCTAGACGCACAGTTCAGGACCCCCTACCCGAGATCCGCCGGTTTTGACACCGACATTGGTGCTTTCATTGAGTTTCGTTGTGCCGTCGCCACCAGGAAGGATGTCTCATCTCGTCTTTAAAGACGGCACTATCACTGAGGGAGCTTTGGCTATCGGCCAAACTCTCCGGCTAGGTGGTTTTCTTACGACCGCCTGTTCGGCCACTGCGCCGACGATGACTTCTCGGGTCATCGAAAGCAATCTTCACGTCAACTCGGAATTCGCCGAGAAGTTAGATCCAATGGAGCTCTCTTCCCTAAACGAGCTCTTGGATCACATCGCCGCCCTGGGAGTCGCTACAGGCTACGATCAGATTGGGCCTAAACCCGACTTGAGAGAGATTAACTCTCCCCAGGTCACCCATCACGTTGCAGTGGTGGAGGAACAATGCGGCAACCCTTCATCTATCTTAAGGACTAGCTATGTCCGGATTCCCGATCCCTCCAAGCCGGATACCCGCGGAGGGGAGGACGTCACTCAAGACCTGAACCTAGAATCAGGCAGCGGGCTAGATTTATCGGAAAACATCCAAGAATCCAAACTTTCAAGTTTGGAAACTCCTTGGCCCCTGAGTCTCAGATCGGGTGAGGATTCGAATTCAATTCCACCCACCCAAACATACGCGATCTATCCCAAATTAGGCAAGAGCCCGAAGAAACAGTACACCATTACTGGGCCAGATTCCTCCTAGTCATGAACAGGATAAAGGACTGTCGCGAGGAAGACGCAATTTCATTCTTTTGCAATAATTGCACGGACAAGGGAATCCTCAATGCCATAAGTCGCCACGAAATTACACGCTTTGCCGACTTGGTGTCCATAGTACTAAAGTACTGTGCGATGGAAAGCGCCTGGAAAACCGAAATAAAATTTTAGGATAATCCGGCCCTGAATACAAACCCAGTCCGAAATAAAAGGGTGCATTATCACACAATTACATGAATAAAGCATTACATCAACCAAATACACTCATGGTCCGACTACGGAACCAAAATAAAAGAAGAACCCCAAATGCGACAAAGGTCCCCGATCGACCCCAACTGGGCTCCACTACTGATCAACTAGAACGAAACAACATAAAGGACAAGATCTTCATCAAGCTCCTCCTGAGCTTGGTTGCGTCATCTGCACGAACTCATCGGCACCTGCAAGCTGGTTTTGGAAGTAATCTGTGAGCCACAGGGACTCAGCAATCTCGCACCCTCGCGATCAAGACTATTTAAGCTTATGGGTAAGGTAAAGGTATGAGGTGGAGCTGCAGCAAGCGACTAGCATATATGGTGGCTAACATACGCAAATGAGAGCGAGAAGAGAAGGCAAAGCACGGTCGATAAAATATGATCAAGAAGTGATCCTGGACTACCTACGTCAAGCATAACTCCAACAACCGTGTTCACTTCCCGGACTCCGCCGGAAAGAGACCATCACGGTTACACACGCGGTTGATTCATTTTAATTAAGGTCAACTTTAGGTTTTCTACAACCGGACGTTAACAAATTCCCATCTGCCCATAACCGCGGGCACGGCTTTCGAAAGTTCAAATCCCTGCAGGGTGTCCCAACTTAGCCCATCAAAAGCTCTCACGGTCAACGAAGGAATATACCTCCACCCAAGACATTCCGATCAGACTCGGTATCCCAGTACAACAAGACATTTCGACAGGGTAAAACTAAACCAGCAACACCGCCCGAATGTGCCGACAAATCCCGATAG
This sequence comes from Triticum monococcum, assembly GCA_034509565.1. Lineage (NCBI taxonomy): Eukaryota > Viridiplantae > Streptophyta > Magnoliopsida > Poales > Poaceae > Triticum > Triticum monococcum. Next base: position 143,522,493 of record CM067846.1, on the reverse strand, counting down.
GAGCTGCACATATCTCTTTCTCAGGGCACACTCAGATGAGCACTACATACAAGTAAAACCAGCCCTCGAGTTTCCCCGAGGTGGCGCTGCAAGTGGCTCCGTTTGGACCAACACTCAGAGGAGCACTGGCCCGGGGGGGTTTAAATAAAGATGACCCTTGAGTCTGCAGAACCCAAGGGAAAGAAAAGGCTAGGTGGCAAATGGTAAAACCAATGTTGGGCATTGCTGGAGAAGCTTTACTTAAGGCGAACTGTCAAGGGGTTCCCATTATAGCCCAACCGCGTAAGGGACGCAAAATCCGGGAACATAACACCGATATGACAGAAACTAGGGTGGCAAGAGTGGAACAAAACACCAGGCATAAAGCCGAGCCTTCCACCCTTTACCAAGTATATAGATGCATTAATTAAATACGATATATTGTGATATCCCAACAATTAAACATGTTCCAACAAGGAACAACATCTCCATGTTCCAACAAGGAACAAACTTCAATCTTCACCTGCAACTAACAACGCTATAAGAGGGGCTGAGCAAAGCGGTAACATAGCCAATCAACGGTTTGCTAGGACATTGGTGGGTTAGAGGCTGAACATGGCAATTTTGGAGGCTGACAAGCAAGTGGTAGGCATCGTAGCAATGGCATAGCAAAAGAGCGAGCAAACTAGCATAGCAAAGATAGTAGTGCTTTCGAGGGTATGATCATCTTGCCTGAAATCCCGCAAGGAAGAAGAACGAGTCCATGAAGAAGACAAACGGACGTAGTCGAACGGTTCCTCACAAACTCGACGTTATCGGAACCAACCCGAAGAAGCAACACCAGAAAGAAGCAAACAACATAGTAAACAACCACCACATAAGCATGGCAAAATGCGCAAACAAGTATGATGCATGTCCGGTTTAAAGAGGCATGGCATGGCAAAATGCACAAGCAATCCTACAAATTAAGTGGAGCTCAATATGCAACGAGATGCATATTGACAGAACACCACATCAATTATTTAGTTCCCTCTCGTTTATGTTCCCAACAATATTAAATGTTGATTAACATGGCAAGGGGGTGAAGCAAAGTAAAACTACCTATCTAGTCAAGGTTAAATGAGGCCGGAAGCAACGAACAACAATTCCGATAAATCCCCATAGCATATTTTAGATTTGGTACTGTTCTGCCCTAAACATTATTTTAGAGTTGTTAAACATGCAAGATGATGCCACCATGTTAAACTAGGCAAAATTCTATCCCATTTACATATAAAGATTATTTAAATCGGAGCTACGGTTATTTAGTTATGAATTAAATCATTTTAACATGGCATAGGAGCAAATTTAACCAAACAACATTTTAAGCATTTTAAACATAGATGAAAGTTGGATATTATTAAACTACACAAAATTCTGAGCAAGTTTCATATATAATTCATTTTAATCCGATGCACGGTTGTGAAGTTATTAAATGCATGAAGGCTAGGGGGTTTTCTGTAAATCTGCAATTCCCTGGAAATTAGCTAAATGCAGCAGCAGGAAAAAAATATGCAACGGGCTGAAACTGGTTGGCCCAACAAAGCACAGGGGCTGGAGGGGGGCTTCTCACATCGGGCTTGGCCCGGTTGGTGTTGGGCTGGATGAGGCACGCGGCTGGGCCGGTCGCTGCCAGGCTAAGGAGGCTCGCTGGGCCCTGGACGCGTTGGTCGCAGTCCAGGCGCGGGTCAACGCGCCGCGGCGCTCGCTGCTGCTGCTCGAACCAAGAAAGCAAAGCACACAGCGGCAAGGGCTCGGCCACGGGCGGCGTGATGGAGGGAAGGTGGAGGACGGCGGGGAGCGGGGCACGGCGCTGGTTTGGTGGTCGGAGACGCGGATCTGGGCCAGTTCGAGTCGGCGAGGCGAGGTAGCAGGCCGGCATGGAAGAACTCAGGTGGCCATGGCGTCTGTTGGCGACGAACCCTGCGGAAGTTCTCTGTTTCAAACAAGACAGAGAGAGAGAGAGGGTGAATCACAGGAGAGAGATGGGGAAGAAAGGGAAGGAGAGCAGGAGAAAGGGCGAGGGAGTCTGTCCTAGCGACGAACGGTGGCGCGGCCGCGGGAGGAGCTTGGTGGCGCAGGGCTGCAGGGGAGGCATAGACCCAGCCGGATCCGGGCGATGCAGAGGGAGCTCAACACGGCCACGCAAAGGAGGCGACGCGCTGGAGCCGTGGGGCGACAAGGATGCTAGGGCGCCTGGTGCTGCGGGATTGGGGCTCCCGCTCGAGTTCCTGGGCGCGTGCTCGCGCATGAGCGAGAGGATGATGGGCCTCAGTTGACAGGATCGGGGCCAGGGGCGCGGCTACGCAGGGAGGCCACCGGTTGGCTCGGTGATGAAATTGAGGGGTGGAGCTGGTTGGTGGGATTGGATCGGGGGAATGAGGGGATCCCGAGGAAGAAAGGTAGGTGGCGGTGCGATGGGACAAGAGGGCTAGAATTTAGGGTTGGACTATATATTTATAGCAATAGGATTTTTGGATAGAGGCATTTGGTCCCTCGATTAAAATCGGACGGTCTCGGATAAATAGGTTACGGGGTCCAAATAAGAAAACGGTGACGTTTTGTAGATGTTAGGGGATGATCCGGACACAACGGTAACGACAGTCCGGGTCAGGTCCGGGACAGCTTTCGGGCGCGCGCGAGGAGGGTCGCGGGCTGACGAGAGAGGTTAGGTAGGGCCTGGCGGTGAGTAGTGGTCTATGTAGACGGTCTCGAGTTGAGAGAAGAGAAGAGAGGGAGGCCCGGCGACTATTTCCGGAGACCGAAAACGTCCGACGTTTTGACCGGCTACTATTGCCGCTATATTTATCCGTTGGAGCATCAAACGAACTCCGATTGCGATGAAACTTGACAGGCGGTCTGTCTACACTATAATAAGACCGCACACCAAATTTCAACCCAATCCGTGAACATTTTCCGGCCACTTATAAAATAATATTTCGGACATGCCGCGGGCGCGTGCAAGTGTGTCTGGGCTCAGAACGGACAACGGAGAGAACGAGGAGGCCGGGACGGATGCAAGTTTTGAAAACATGATGATGCAATGCACATGATGACAAGATAAGATGCAACACGCAAGCAAATGACATGGCAACAACAGCGAATAACTGGAGGACACCTGGCACGTCGATCTCGGGGCGTTACAACACTCCACCACTACAAGAGGATCTCGTCCCGAGATCTAGAATGGCACTGGAGGGAAAACGGAAGAGAAAAGAGAAGAGGTAAAACAAATTGCTTCTTTGAAAAACGAGTGAAACCAAAGAACCTTGTGAGGTTGAACAAATTCGAGAAAAGAATACAATGAAGGTGAACAAAGTCGAAAACACTCCGTTAGAAAAGAGGAACGAAGAAGAACAAATTCAGGCAGCACTCCGGTTGGAAAGAAAAAGAATTGAATAAGGTCTTGATAAGATGAGAAGATACTTGATGAAATCACAACACACTGCCACCGGAACTATTGAATGAATGGAACAAGGGGTAAGAAAGATCTCAGACCGCACTCCGGTTGAGAAGGGAGTCAAAATTTGATAAGATGAGAGAGCTCAAATGAAAACACGACACTCCGGTTGAGAAAGGGATGCAAGACTTGATAAGGCGACAAGAACTTGAACAAAGGGGCACAATACTCTGGTTAAGCAAGATAGGGAAGGAATAAGAGTGATATAATTTGGACAACACTCTATCTGTAAATGGAAGGAATTGAACTTGACAAGATGAGAGGATACTTGAAAAGAGGACACAACACTCAGATTACAAGGATAGGCATGGAAAAATCATGATCTTTGACAAAACGAGATGATGGGTTGAAAAGATGAACCTCACAATGCCTCCGGAACAAAAGTAAGAATGGAATGGAGTGAACGAAGGAAAACAATATCTTGAGAGAGCACGGTTACAACAGAAGCTAGAACAGAGTTGTTGGAAAACCCACAACGAAAATAATAAGCTTGATATGGTCTATGGAATACCTCTCAAATTAAGAGATGAAAAACCTGCCACTCACGGGAAAAGAATTGGATTGACAAGAACAAGGAGACGAGAAGGCTATATTACCGGGAGGATAAAAGAAGAACTTGGATCAATTATACGCCTCACAATATCAAGATCCTTATGGAAAGCTTTAGGAGAAACATAACCCAAGATAACTCCAATGACGAGATTGATGGATTTAAAATACCTCATTCTTAACCACATGTGAATCATGAAACATGAACTCAAATGGTCAAGAATGACATAATACCACCTGCAATGATACGGAAGAAAGAAAACACTCCGGATTACAATATGAAGAAAGTTTGAGCTCTTAGAAAAGAATCTCAACGAACTCTTGGAGAAGGGATATAAATCGTTGATGGACCACCATGTATAGCCTCCATGAAGAAACTCCGGTAATCAAAAGAATAACGAAAATAGAGAGAAGTTGGAAACACAATGTGAAACCTTGTAATGATTTAGATGGATCTCCGTGATAATATAATTGAGAAAACTTGGAACTCCAGGAAAGAAAAATGAATCAAGTGAAACCGATAATTGATGAGCCTCTGGAGTAAAGAATTAATCACTCGGATGAAACAAGAATAAGAATTACATTATGCATATCCTTCACCAATTGAAATTGATGACAAGCAATGGAATTGGCATACTACTTATTCTCATAGCAAAGATTAAGAGAGATATAACATAAACTTGAGAAGGTCTTGAACGAACCACCGGTAGGATTAAGAAGCAACGAATAAATTGATAAAGAAGAGAAATCTTGAACGAACCACCGGTAGAATCGAAACAACGAATGAATTGATATGACAACGAATGACGAGAACTCTTGAACGAACCACCGTGAGAATTGAAAAGGAACGAAGAGAAGATAAAGAAACTCCGGAAAGAATTAGCACATGAATGAAGATGCTTGAGAGAATTTAGATACAAAAGAACGAAAAGATCATGAGCTGATTAAAGATCACTTGAACGAAGCACCGGTAAAATTGAAGAACGAGAGCTGAAAGCTGAGAATGAATAAATCTTAGATGATGGACTCCGGATAACAACTGAGAAGACTCTTAAATTTCTCCGGAAGGGTGAAAAGAATTCTCACGATGAAAACAGTTACGAGAGGATGGCAACAAGCTAGAATCACAAATCTTGAAGAGAATGGAGCAAGATTAAAGCGAAACTCTTCTTCTGTCTTCAAATGACAACGAGAAACACCACCGTGAATTGTTGAGGCACTCCGGAATCAATAATGGAAAGGTTGAGCCAACGATGAAAAGAATTTGAGTACATTTGACTGATGGCAAATCATTCTTACGTCAACTTCGAAAAGAATTTTTAAGGATATCTCCGGGAGAATAAGAGGAGTCAGGTAAGATCCTGGAAAAAGACCTGTGGGTTAGGGCCCACTCAAAAGAAACACCATTGAAAGGATTTAAAGAGAGAGATTGCACCTGTTGAATTAAATGACTTGAATGAGATAACATCCTCGAAATAGGTTGAACGAATGTAGAGTGGAAACACGAATCTTTGAGATATCTTGAGCACTCCAGAACAATAAATAGCGAGAAGTAGAATGATAATGAGGTGCACCGGCATGAGAAAGCATTGAAATGAGGAAAGGATATGATCAACAAAGCTTGCACTGGTTCCACCGGAGAAGAAAAAGAATGAATAATGGTGAACTAGAAACTCCGTTAAAATCTTCATGAGCATCACCGGGTAAGAACATTGATTGAAAACAAAAAAAAGAGGCTTCACATGAATAAGATGGATAGTTGATTAGGAAAACTGAATCCTTGTAAAAAACAAAGGGAGGGAGGGTGGGAAAAACAAAGGCAACTTGGAGACGGATGAAACAAACACCATTGAGAAGAAGTGATAATTGATCTTGCGAATATTGAAGTGATCGGATCCACTTGAAGAGAAGCACACCGGTTAAAAAAAGGATTGACATGGCAATCTCGATGATCGAGAAGGATTAGTATTCGCATAGGAATATGAGAACACCACTTGAGGAAGGTATGGAATCAACACTTGACATTGAAGCAACTCGAATACCACAACTCAAAACAAAAACAAAGGGTTGGCTTGCAGAATAAGCCGGAGCAAACATATGATAGAGATTTCATCCGAAGTTTTCGTGGTGGGACCTACACGAGCTCGATCGTACAGCACCATCATGTACAAGGCAGTGCACATGACATATGAAGCGTCCCCGAGTCAGCATAGCCAAGGACTCTTTAAGACACAACGAGACCACTGTAAAATCGACCGTGAATAGGCGAACCACTAGACGTCGAACCCCAATTTCATATCATACATCTGTCGGAAAAGATATCCTAAGAGCTACTTGAATTCCCACCTATGAAACTCCCGAAATTATCCGGTTATGCAATCAGGTGTTGGGGATACAGGGGAAGCATAATATCTCACCCAAGCTAGCAAATCCTACATCCAGTTGTATCCATCCTTCAACACATAACCAAGAAACCTTCGGAAACCATCTACCTCAACCTTCGAAAAGCATCCGTTATACAAGTTATGGCGATACTCCCGAACTCCCGCCCCAGTACTGGGTGGCGTCGAGGTTATCTCACCAACGAACTGCATAAAAGAGATTTTCGATGTCGGTGTACTAAACTCGGGTATTCCAGAACTGCAACGATAAAATTATGATGACAACACCTCAGAGCTCAACTCCCTGGGACACTTCCACTAAACCCCTGACAGGAGGCACCAAGACAATGTTCTCATCATAACACCATCGGAACGATTCCAATATACCCGCGTGATCCTAAAAAAAATTCGTGAAATTTGAGAAGAGAAGAGTCAAAACTCTACGTCAGGATGCCTTACCAGAGCGACGAGGAGACTGGGAAGTAAAAAAGAATTCCTAAGCTCTCCGATATATAATTCCTGAAGGACTCAAAACATTTTTCTAGACACAACTCGGCCGCTAAAAATGATCAAGCAATGGGGCTCCTAAGGTCGGGGAAGGCTCTGATTACCAACTTGTAACACCCTCGATGCGACTATATCTCCCACGTGTCGAGGCACGACTTAGAAGCATAATCGCATTGAAGGCAATGTCGCAAGTGAGGTAATCTTCACACAACCCATGTAATATAATAGGGGAAAAAGTTACATAGTTGGCTTACAATCACCACTTCACACAATTACATGAATAAAGCATTACATCAACCAAATACACTCATGGTCCGACTACGGAACCAAAATAAAAGAAGAACCCCAAATGCGACAAAGGTCCCCGATCGACCCCAACTGGGCTCCACTACTGATCAACTAGAACGAAACAACATAAAGGACAAGATCTTCATCAAGCTCCTCCTGAGCTTGGTTGCGTCATCTGCACGGACTCATCGGCACCTGCAAGCTGGTTTTGGAAGTAATCTATGAGCCACAGGGACTCAGCAATCTCGCACCCTCGCGATCAAGACTATTTAAGCTTATGGGTAAGGTAAAGGTATGAGGTGGAGCTGCAGCAAGCGACTAGCATATATGGTGGCTAACATACGCAAATGAGAGCGAGAAGAGAAGGCAAAGCACGGTCGATAAAATATGATCAAGAAGTGATCCTGGACTACCTACGTCAAGCATAACTCCAACAACCGTGTTCACTTCCCGGACTCCGCCGGAAAGAGACCATCACGGTTACACACGCGGTTGATTCATTTTAATTAAGGTCAACTTCAGGTTTTCTACAACCGGACGTTAACAAATTCCCATCTGCCCATAACCGCGGGCATGGCTTTCGAAAGTTCAAATCCCTGCAGGGTGTCCCAACTTAGCCCATCACAAGCTCTCACGGTCAACGAAGGAATAGACCTCCACCCGAGACATTCCGATCAGACTCGGTATCCCAGTACAACAAGACATTTCGACAGGGTAAAACTAAACCAGCAACACCGCCCGAATGTGCCGACAAATCCCGATAGGAGCTGCACATATCTATTTCTCAGGGCACACTCAGATGAGCACTACGTACAACTAAAACCAGCCCTCGAGTTTCCCCGAGGTGGCGCTGCAAGTGGCTCTGTTTGGACCAACACTCAGAGGAGCACTGGCCTGGGGGGTTTAAATAAAGATGACCCTTGAGTCTGCAGAACCCAAGGGAAAGAAAAGGCTAGGTGGCAAATGGTAAAACCAATGTTGGGCATTGCTGGAGAAGCTTTACTTAAGGCGAACTGTCAAGGGGTTCCCATTATAGCCCAACCACATAAGGGACGCAAAATCCGGGAACATAACACCGATATGACGGAAACTAGGGCGGCAAGAGTGGAACAAAACACCAGGCATAAGGCCGAGCCTTCCACCCTTTACCAAGTATATAGATGCATTAATTAAATACGATATATTGTGATATCCCAACAAGTAAACATGTTCCAACAAGGAACAACATCTCCATGTTCCAACAAGGAACAAACTTCAATCTTCACCTGCAACTAACAATGCTATAAGAGGGGCTGAGCAAAGCGGTAACATAGCCAATCAACGGTTTGCTAGGACATTGGTGGGTTAGAGGCTGAACATGGCAATTTGGGAGGCTGACAAGCAAGTGGTAGGCATCGTAGCAATGGCATAGCAAAAGAGCGAGCAAACTAGCATAGCAAAGATAGTAGTGATTTCGAGGGTATGATCATCTTGCCTGAAATCCCGCAAGGAAGAAGAACGAGTCCATGAAGAAGATAAACGGACGTAGTCGAACGGTTCCTCACAAACTCGACGTTATCGGAACCAACCCGAAGAAGCAACACCAGAAAGAAGCAAACAACATAGTAAACAACCACCACATAAGCATGGCAAAATGCGCAAACAAGTATGATGCATGTCCGGTTTAAAGAGGCATGGCATGGCAAAATGCACAAGCAATCCTACAAATTAAGTGGAGCTCAATATGCAACGAGATGCATATTGACAGAACACCACATCAATTATTTAGTTCTCTCTCGTTTATGTTCCCAACAATATTAAATGTTGATTAACATGGCAAGGGGGTGAAGCAAAGTAAAACTACCTATCTAGTCAAGGTTAAATGAGGCCGGAAGCAACGAACAACAATTCCGGTAAATCCCCATAGCATATTTTAGATTTGGTACTGTTCTGCCCTAAACATTATTTTAGAGTTGTTAAACATGCGAGATGATGCCACCATGTTAAACTAGGCAAAATTCTACCCCATTTACATATAAAGATTATTTAAATCGGAGCTACGGTTATTTAGTTATGAATTAAATCATTTTAACATGGCATAGGAGAAAATTTAACCAAACAGCATTTTAAGCATTTTAAACATAGATGAAAGTTGGATATTATTAAACTACACAAAATTCTGAGCAAGTTTCATATATAATTCATTTTAATCCGATGCACGGTTGTGAAGTTATTAAATGCATGAAGGCTAGGGGGTTTTGTGTAAATCTGCAATTCCCTGGAAATTAGCTAAATGCAGCAGCAGGAAAAAAATACGCAACGGGCTGAAACTGGTTGGCCCAACAAAGCACAGGGGCTGGAGGGGGGCTTCTCACATCGGGCTTGGCCCGGTTGGTGCTGGGCTGGATGAGGCACGCGGCTGGGCCGGTCGCTGCCAGGCTGAGGAGGCTCGCTGGGCCCTGGACGCGTTGGTCGCAGTCCAGGCGCGGGTCAACGCGCGGCGGCGCTCGCTACTGCTGCTTGAACCAAGAAAGCAAAGCACGCAGCGGCAAGGGCTCGGCCACGGGTGGCGTGATGGAGGGAAGGTGGAGGACGGCGGGGAGCGGGGCACGGCGCTGGTTTGGTGGTCGGAGACGCGGATCTGGGCCAGTTCGAGTCGGCGAGGCGAGGTAGCAGGCCAGCATGGAAGAACTCAGGCGGCATGGCGTCCGTTGGCGACGAACCCTGCGGGAGTTCTCTGTTTCAAACAAGACAGAGAGAGAGAGAGAGAGAGAGAGGGTGAATCACAGGAGAGAGATGGGGAAGAAAGGGAAGGAGAGCAGGAGAAAGGGCGAGGGAGTCTGGCCTAGCGACGAACGGTGGCGCGGCCGCGGGAGGAGCTTGGCGGCGCAAGGCTGCAGGGGAGGCATAGACCCAGCCGGATCCGGGCGATGCAGAGGGAGCTCAACGCGGCCACGCGAAGGAGGCGACGCGCTGGAGCCGCAGGGCAACAAGGATGCTAGGGCGCCTGGTGCTGCGGGATCGGGGCTCCCGCTCGAGTTCCTGGGCGCGTGCTCGCGCATGAGCGAGAGGAGGATGGGCCTCGGTTGACAGGATCGGGGCCAGGGGCGCGGCTACGCAGGGAGGCCACCGCTTGGCTCGATGATGAAATTGAGGGGTGGAGCTGGTTGGTGGGATTGGATCGGGGGAATGAGGGGATCCCGAGGAATAAAGGTAGGTGGCGGCGCGATGGGACAAGAGGGCTAGAATTTAGGGTTGGACTATATATTTAAAGCAATAGGATTTTTGGATAGAGGCATTTGGTCCCTCGATTAAAATCGGACGTTCTCGGATAAATAGGTTACGGGGTCCAAATAAGAAAACGGTGACGTTTTGTAGATGTTAGGGGTGTCACACCCTAGCTAGACCATGCATTAGAGTGTGCATCATGTTTACTTTCATCAGAAACTAGAAATGGGGAAAGCAGAACCCCCAGCACCCCCCCTGAAATCAACTAGGGTTTACTAAAAATAAATTCAATGAACCTGAAATGCCCTTCTAAAATGCTCACCCTTTTTGCCTTGGGTTAGAACCCTTGGGGAAAATGGTGCACATATTTTTAGGTCAACAAAAGGTCATTGATTTAAATCATAAGTATTTGAATTTGGGCATTTAAATGCTATTAAATAATTAAATTGCTCAAATAATTCTGAAAGTAAATGTTTGCTGTTGGAAATAATCCAAACAGAGACCACAATTATTTTCAGGATTTTTGGAAGTGTTTTGGTATTTTAAATAAGTCCACAAAGTTACAGGAAAATAGAAAAGGAAACAAATCAGAAAGACTAACCTGGCCGCAGCCCAGTAGCCGGCCCACCTGGCGGCCCAGCACTGTGCTGGCCCATGCCAGCCAGCTGCTTCGTCCTCGCCAGGCAGGCAGCCAGGTGCTCGATGCCGAGCACCCGCATGCACGCCACGCAGCTGCCGCCGCCTCGCCGCTCCCCTCGTCGACGCGGGACGAACCCCCGCTCTCTCTCCGACCTCGCAGACACCCGCACGCCCCTCTGGCTCCTCTCCTTCGCTCTCCCTCCGCCATGGCCGACGCTGCCGTGCTCGCGCCACCGTGAAACCGCGTCCACCGTCGCCCCTGTACCGAGCCACCGTGTCCAACAACTCCGCCTTCGTCGAACAGCCCGAGCCCCGAGCGCTCACACGCTCTGCATCGTCCTCTTCGACCTCGTCTTCACCGAGCACTGCCGGAGATCCCCTTCGCCATCGCCGCCGCACCAGCTCGTCCCCGACCGCGCCGTCTAGCTCTACGAGACCGCCGTGAGCTCAGCTACCTCTCCATCCTCTCTGTTTGCTTCCTCGTGCACCGTAGCAACTGCACGAAGCTCACCCGCACACACCGCCGCAGAGCTCGTCGCCGACGTGGCTCCGGCCAAATTCTGGCCACGCCACCGTGTTCGAACACTTCACTGCATCACCAGGAACTCAACGCACTACTCCACGCACCTCGCCGTGCCTCACAGCCACGGGTTCACTTTTGCCCGACTCCGGCGACCGCCAAAGTCGTCGCCGGCGACGTCTCCGGCCACCCCGAGCTCAACCACCACCACCAAGAGCTGCGGCTCGTTCCCAGGAGCTCGTAGATGCTCTCCGCCTCCCGTTTGGTGGCTGGAACATGCAAATGCACTTCCTCCGCCGCGTCTGGCCTCGCCGGCGGCTAGACGCCGGCGAGTTTTGACCCTTGACCATTGACTGGGTGGGCCCAGTTGACTCCCCTCAGTCAATGACAAGCGCCCCCTGCTAACTAAACCTGTTTAGTGTTAATCTAAATTAATTAGTTAAACTAACTACTGACATGCGGGACCCACTGGTCAGTTTGACCTGGACGACCCCGTTGACCCTGACGTCACACAAACGTAATGCTGATGCAGTAATTTAATTACTGGATTTATTTCTGTATAGGAAATTCCAGAAATTAGTCCAAACTTCAAAAATTCATAGAAATTCAACCATAACTCGAAATGAGACAAATTATATATGAAAAATTATCAGAAAAATTCAATCTATCCATCTGTAATGGTTTCATGCATGACAAAACAAGTTTACCCTACTGTTTAAGCAGAATAAGAAAATGCCCTATAAATGAAATAATTAATGAGCTAATATTTGAATCTTGGATTCAAATGAGTTCACCCCTTTCTGTTTTAGCTTGCATTAGGCCAAAACACATTCATATTGCCATGTCATAGCATGCATCATATTGTTGCATATCGTCATGTGTTGATTGTGCTCGGTTGTGTTCTTCGTGGTAGGTTCTGCCTCCGAGGATATTCACGAGTATCCAACTGAAGGGCAGTATCCCGTTACCACTCCATCAGGCAAGCAACCATTGATCATTCCGATACAAACCCATGTTCTCGCTCCTGCTCTTGTTTACTGCATTAAGACAACACGATTCAAACTGCTGTGTGTGCTACGGTAGTTGAACCCTTATCCTCTGCATGACCTGTCATTGCCACAGTAACTAGATGAAACCCACTAGCATGTGTAGGAGTTGATTGAGCCATGTTTTGTGATTCCTACCTTGCTATGCCTGCTATGCTTAGAGTTGTGTCAGGTCTGGTTCATCTGGGTGATGGGCTAGAGTGAAATGCTTGTGTCAGTAATATGTGGGATGTGTTGAACATGATTTGGTAAAGGTATCGATGAGAGGACATGTAGGAGTACATGGTGGGTTGTTTCATTGAGGCCGCCCCTAAGAACTGAGATCTGTATGTGTGATTTAAGATTCAGCTACTACCGTACATTGGGATCCTTAATTGACCCTCTCGGCTTCTTAGCCACCCTAGTACTTTGTCCAGGAGTTGCAAATAGTTTCTAGTGTTTGTAGGATATGTGTTGGCGGCCGTGCGTAGCGCTGACCCTAGGGGTGGGCTATGTTGCGGTAGATACACCGTGGCACGGTGTACCGAGTCACCCATTTGGTGTCTCGGGAACCCTGTTCACATCGTTCGGGGCCGTATGTGGAAACCTCGGCCGGACTCCCTGCGGATGGAACCTGGATAGGCGATAACCTGGACTAGGGGCTTAGGTGTTTAGGTAGGCCGTGGCCGACACCCTCGCTGGGCTTCCGCTTGAAGGTTGCCGAGTACATGTCGTGTAGACGGCGGTAAGCGGTGAAAGCGTGTATGACGAAGTACACCCCTGCAGGGTATAAAACTATTCGAATAGCCCGTCCACGGTAAAGGACTACTTGGTTGCCTATACAGTTCATAGACAAGTTAATGGATACTACTAAAAGACTCAAGATAAGTGTGAGTACCGAGGATGGCCCTCTCGCAGGATACGAGGGAGGATCCACGGTGGAGTATTGTGTTGGTGAGTAGTGGACTCGTGTGCGAAAACTATTTTACTAAAAGGTTCCATAGGATAGCTTAGCCAAGAGTCAAAGCTGGCTTGCTGCATAAACCCCACCACCTTCTTGAGAATGAGCATGTATAGTAGGTTCTGATGTAAGACTTGCTGAGTACCTTTGTACTCATGTTTGCTTATTTATTGTTTTCAGACGACAACACTGCCCCCTCCGATGGGTTTTATGTAGACCTTGACATCGACGAGTGACTAGCCACCTAGGTGGTGATCCAGGCCATGGAGGGCCCTATGTAGATAGGCAGGCTTCGAGAAGCCTTCTTTCTTTCTAGAGTCTGTACTCAGACTAGTTGCTTCCGCATGTGCTTGTATGACTGTATGACTTGAGTGTCGGGTCATGTGACCCCTATCTGTATGAATATGTTATGTATGGCTCCCTGGAGCCTTTTAAATAAAGTACTTGAGTTGTAGAGTTTTGCTGTGATGCCATGTTGTATGTACTCATATCGGGCATATTGTGTGTATGATTGAAATGCCTCGTATGAGTGGGATCCGACAATCTAGTTGTTTGTCCTTCACAGCCTTTCTTATGGGGAAATGTAGTCTAGTGTTCCTCGAGCCATAGTAGTCCGCTACAGCCCGGTTCACCGGAGTCCTGCTAGCCCAGCACTACTGTTCAGGACACCTGACTGGCCGGCATGTGTTTCACTTCGTCCCTATGTCTGTCCCTTCGGGGAAATGTCACGCGGTGATCTCCGGAGTCCTGTCTAGCCTGCTACAGCCCGGGATCCCCGGAGTCCTGTTAGCCCAGTGCTACAGCCCGGAATCACTCGTTGATGACCGACATGTTCGATGTGATTCATGTATGCCTGTCTCCATAGATCTGTGCCGCTTTGGGTTCACAACTAGCCATGTCGGCCCGGGTTCTCGGTCATATGGATGCTAGCGACATTGTCATATACGCGAGCCAAAAGGCGCAAACGGTCCCGAGCCATGGTAAGGCGACACCCGTGGGATACCGTGCGTGAGGCCGCTAAGTGATATGAGGTGTTACCGGCTAGATCGATGTGGCTTAGAATCGGGGTCCTGACAGCGTTGGCATCAGAGCCGGACTGCCTGTAGGTTCGTTGAGCCAAACTGGTCGATGTCGAGTCTAGAAATGCTTTAGTTATATGTAAGGGAATTGATTGTGGGAGGGAACGTAAGGTTCTTTTACTCCTTTACCCTATGCCTCTGATTTGAGTCATTCTCTTCTCATTCAACGTGGGTTAAGGACTAGGCTCTCTTCTTCTATCAGGTTCACGTGTTACTAATCCGTAGTAGTTTATAGGATTATTGCTACGAGTTCCAGTCCAGTTTCTACTATTTTAGTATGTTGCTATTTGAACCAGAACCTTGATATGATGCTGTTGAGCGGTATTGTGAACTGTTGTGGATGTCTCAAATCTTTTTCTGAGCATTTACAGCCGTTATGCTGTCCAATTTTCCCTATGAATTCTGATGTCTTTGTCTTGTGGTTGTGCTTTTAGATGGCCAACCGTTCTCAAAATCAAGTGGTTCGCCTGACCAGGTACCTCGACGTGCCCAGTCATACTGCTATGTTAGTCCGGGTCATGATCGAGACAGGATATCGTTGGTATCCCGAATACACTGTTGAAGAGCAGTTCTGCGACTTTAATCAAAGCCAGTATTTCTGCACCGTCAGGATATTTCCTTCCTATCCTGGGTCTACTGAGCCCCTTCACTGTTCCTATGGACTCGGGGTTACCGTTGAGATGGCTGTGCAGGATGCTGCCTACTCCATGATGACCATTTTGCGTGTCCGGACTAGCCTGCTTTGGAACACTGACTTCCGTTACATGCCAACTTCACTTCCGGGAGCGCAAGGGTATCTTCACGCTATCTATGCTGACTCCACTCAGGAGGACTCATTAACTCGTACCACCGCTGAGATGCTCGAAGATAAGGACCGAGAGAATCGGGCCTTGAGGCTAGAGCTTTTTAATACTCGTGCTGATCATTGGGCCACATTGACTCGGTTTGCACCTGCGGTGCAAGATGGATGTATGGATACCAGGGATCTGTATCCTGTGAGATCAGCTCTGCCAGACATGGTGGATTGGCGTGATGTGGGAGGCATCACCCCACCCCGTGGTCCCCGCAGGCCACCGTTTGTTGGTCCAAGACCTCATCCTAGCCCCTATGGTCCACAGGCTCCTCAGGACCGTCTGTTTCCGGATGATCACGTTGAACTTCCAGGCTATGGAGGTTACTTCTATGAGGACTACTACGGAGCTGTCTGAGTTAGTAGTAGTACCACTAGTATTGTAGTAGTTGTATCCCCACTGTCCTGTGCGACTTGTGGAATACGACTTGGTGTGTAATCGATTCTGGAGGTGTAGACAAATAATGTATAGGGACTCGGAATGCCTCCGATGAGATGTAACGTCTACCTTCATAGTTGTACTGTAGCATGGGCTTGTACTAAACTATGTATGACGAGTATGACCGTTGGTGTATATATGGCAGTTTTATATTACCATGGCATACGAATGAGCATCTCTGCATTCCGTGTTATCCTTTACATTCTGCATTTCCTTCTTAAGTTTGAGCCATCCTTGTCTAAACCGTTGGCTTGTTTCCTCCTAGGATGGTCAACACCCGCGGCAACCCAGCTGTCCCGGAGCGGGGGGAAGCCAGTGCAGCTAGAGGTGAAAATCTGCCTCACCCGCCTTCTCTGGCCGAAGTGATGCTGGAGGCGGAAAGGAACAAACGTGAGACCAACCGCCTGCTGGAGCGGATTGAGCAGAACACTGCACGCCACCCACGAAATGACCTGGTGTCAATCAACGACTTTATCAAGCTGTACCCACCAAAGTTTAACCATTCCGTCGAGCCCCTCGACGCGGATGATTGGCTTCACAGCATCACCCACAAGCTACGTTCTGCCAACGTAGCCGAAGCCGACAAGGTTACCTATGCTGCCTATCATCTCGAGGGCCCCGCTAGCCATTGGTGGGAAAACTACGAAGCTATGCGCCCGGTCGGTCAAATCACTACCTGGGCTGAGTTCAGTGAGGCTTTCCGTGAGCATCACATTCCGGAAGGTCTCATGGATCGCAAGAGGGAGGAGTTCTGCAACTTCACCCAAGGAAGGCTGACTGTGGATGCATATAGCCGAGAATTTGGGAACCTGGCACGCTATGCTCCTGAAGAGGTTTCTACTGACGCCAAGAAGCATGCAAGGTTCCGCAAGGGACTTAGCCCTGAGCTTCGCCGTGATCTCCGTCTGCACGAGTGAACATCCTTTCAGAAGTTGGTCAATAAAGCTATCAGTGCTGAGACAGGCCAGACTGATTATGACGCTTCACGCAAGCACTCCCGTGATTTTGGGTCTTCATCCGGCTCTGGAGCTCAGAAGCGCCGGGTGTGGATTCCAAGCACAGCACTGCCACCCAGATTCACCCCGAGGCCATCCTTTGAGGCGCCTCGTCCCAACCAGCAATTTGCACCGCCCAAGCCCTATGGTGGCCCCGCTGCTAATGTTGCTCCACGCCCCACAGTGGTAACATGCTTCAAGTGTGGAGAACCGGGTCACTATAGTCGGGAGTGTCCCCAGAACAACCCCAATCAAGCTGGAAAGTCCGTTGGCTGTGGTAAGCCCGCGGGAAAGACTTTCTACGCCAAGCCGGCCACCACTGCACGTGGCCATGTCAATTATGTTTCAGCCGAAGAGGCTCATGAGGATCCCAACGTCGTCCTTGGTACGCTCCTTGTTAACTGCCATCCGGCATCTGTTCTTTTCGATACTGGAGCATCTCATTCATTCATATCCGAGAATTATGCTCGGTTGCATAACACGACATTCTGTGACATGCCCACTTCCATGGTAATTCAAACTCCGGGTTCCAAATGGCAAACTTCTAGGGTAAGCCATGGGAACGAAATTCTTGTCGATAGGCTTGTCTTCCTTGCATCTTTAATAGCTCTCAAGTCCTCTGACATAAACATCATCTTGGGTATGGACTGGATGTCGTCTCATTATGCCAAGATCGATTGTGCCACTAGAACCGTTCAACTTACTCACCCCTCGGGCAAGACAGTTAATGTCTTAACTCGAGTGGCCAAGCGCCAACTTTACTCCCTCAATGCCAACCCTCTTCCAGACCTTGAGGACGTTCCGGTAGTCCGAGACTTTCCGGATGTGTTTCCAGAAGAACTGCCAGGTGTTCCACCTGACAGGGATGTTGAGTTTGTAATAGACCTTGTTCCAGGAACCGTTCCAATTGCTTGAAGACCCTACAAGATGGCACCCTTAGAACTAGCCGAGCTTAAGAACCAACTCGATGAGTCCTTGAACAAGGGGTTCATCCGTCCTAGCTCCTCTCCTTGGGCTTGCCCCGTCCTCTTCGTCAAGAAGAAGGATGGAACGGATCGAATGGTTGTGGATTACCGACCTGTCAATCTGGTCACCATCAAGAACAAATACCCGCTTCCTAGGATCAACGACCTGTATGATCAGCTCGCTGGATCCTCAGTCTTCTCCAAGATGGATTTGCGGTTGGGCTACCATCAAATCAAAATCAGAAACGGGGACATTCCCAAAACGGCCTTTGTTACTCGTTATGGCCAATACGAGTACACCGTCATGTCCTTCGGTTTAACCAATGCCCCGGCCACCTTCTCCTGGTTAATGAACTCGGTTTTCATGGAGTACTTGGACAAATTCGTCGTAGTATACCTCGATGACATACTCATCTACTCCAAGAATGAAGAGGAACATGCCGAACATCTAAGGCTGGTATTGATGAAACTTCGAGAGCATCGCCTTTATGCCAAATTCTCCAAGTGTGAATTTTGGTTGTCAGAAGTGACCTATCTAGGCCATGTAATCTCTGGTAAGGGTATTGCTGTCAATCCCGAGCGAGTTCAAGCCGTCCTTGATTGGACTCCACCTGAAACGGTCAAGCAAGTTCGGAGTTTCCTTGGCCTAGCGAGCTATTGCCGCCGCTTCGTCGAGAATTTCTCCAAGGTTGCTAAACCTCTAACCGAACTCCTCAAGAAAGATAAAAAGTTCGAGTGGACTCCACAGTGCGAGTTCAGTTTTCAGGAACTGAAAAGACGCCTGACATCTGCTCCCGTACTGGTACCACCAGATTTCTCCAAGGACTTTATTATCTACTGCGACGCCTCGCGACAAGGACTAGGTTGCATACTCATGCAAGATCGTCAGGTAATTGCCTATGCTTCACGGCAATTACACCCACATGAGGAAAATTATCCCACACATGATCTAGAGCTTGCAGCTGTAGTCCATGCACTCAAAACCTGGCGACATTACCTTCTCGGTAATCGTTGCGAGATCTTCACTGATCACCAAAGTTTGAAATATATCTTCACCCAACCAGATTTGAATCTCAGGCAAAGACGTTGGGTCGAGTTGATCTCGGATTACGACTTAGGAATAACTTACACCCCGGGCAAGGCCAATGTCATGGCTGATGCGCTAAGCCGTAAGTCCTATTGTAACAATCTGATGTTACAACAAAGTCAACCACTTCTCCATGAGGAATTTCGTAAGCTAAATCTTCACATTATTCCTCAAGGGTTCCTTTCCACCCTGGTGGCGAAACCTACCCTTATGGATCAAATCATAACCGCTCAGCGGTATGACAAGGGCATATCCCGGATTAAGGAAAACATTGCTAGCGGAGTTGCTAAATGTTTTTCCATGGATGAACAAGGTGATGTCTTCTTCGAGAACCGTCTGGTGGTTCCCAAGAAACAACATCTACGCCAGATGATCCTTAAGGAAGCTCATGAATCCCCTCTCACCATTCATCCCGGTAGTACTAAGATGTATCAAGATCTACGCCAGAGGTTTTGGTGGACTAGGATGAAGAGAGAAATCGCTCAATACATTGCTAATTGCGACGTTTGTCGTCGTGTTAAAGCAGAGCATCACGGTCTGCTGGCACCCTTCAACCTTTGGCTATTCCTGAATGGAAATGGGACAAAATCAGTATGGATTTCATCACTGGGTTTCCCAGGACCAAGAGAGGAAATAATGCCATCTTCGTTGTGGTCGACCGACTTTCCAAAGTAGCCCATTTTCTACCTGTTCGTGAGAGTATCACCGCTAGCCAGCTAGCTGACTTATACATCTCCCGAATAGTGTCTCTTCATGGTGTCCCATTGGAAATTAACTCAGACCGTGGAAGTCTCTTCACCTCTCGATTTTGGGAAAGTTTCCAAAATGCTATGGGAACTCATCTCTCCTTTAGCACCGCCTTCCATCCTCAATCAAGTGGTCAAGTAGAGCGAGTCAATCAAATCCTGGAAGATATGCTCCGAGCTTCTGTTATCTCATTCGGAATGAGTTGGGAGAAATGCCGTCCATTCGCGGAGTTTGCTTATAACAATAGTTATCAAGCTAGCTTGGGCAAAGCTCCCTTCGAAGTTCTCTATGGACGAAAATGTCGAACGCCTCTTAACTGGTCAGAAACCGGGGAAAGACAACTCTTTGGCCCGGATATGATTCAGGAAGCAGAAGAGCAGGTTCGCGTTATTCGTGAGAAATTGAAAACAGCCCAATCTCGCCAAAAGAGTCAATATGATCGTAAACATAAGCCCATGACATTTGAAGTTGACGAGAAGGCTTACCTTCGGGTTACCCCGTTAAAGGGAACCCATCGCTTCGGTATCAAAGGCAAATTGGCTCCTCGTTACATTGGACCCTTTCGCATTCTTGCCAAACGAGGAGAAGTTGCCTACCAATTGGAACTACCTCCGCATCTTTCCAGAGTTCACGATGTCTTCCACGTTTCGCAACTCAGGCGTTGCTTCGCGGATCCTATCCGTGGAGTGGACCACGAAACGCTTGATTTACAAGATAACCTTTCTTATCGGGAATACCCCGTTCATATCCTTGATCAAGCCGAGCGTACCACTCAACGTCATAATATCAAGTTTCTCAAGGTTCAATGGTCACACCACTCCGAGGAAGAAGCCACTTGGGAAAGGGAGGATCGTCTTCGACTCGAGTACCCCACCTTCTTCCCAGATGATCCTAAATCTCGGGACGAGATTCTATTGAGTGGGGGTGAGTTGTCACACCCTAGCTAGACCATGCATTAGAGTGTGCATCATGTTTACTTTCATCAGAAACTTGAAATGGGGAAAGCAGAACCCCCAGCACCCCCCCTGAAATCAACTAGGGTTTACTAAAAATAAATTCAATGAACCTGAAATGCCCTTCTAAAATGCTCACCCTTTTTGCCTTGGGTTAGAACCCTTGGGAAAAATGGTGCACATATTTTTAGGTCAACAAAAGGTCATTGATTTAAATCATAAGTATTTGAATTTGGGCATTTAAATGCTATTAAATAATTAAATTGCTCAAATAATTCTGAAAGTAAATGTTTGCTGTTGGAAATAATCCAAACAGAGACCACAATTATTTTCAGGATTTTTGGAAGTGTTTTGGTATTTTAAATAAGTCCACAAAGTTACAGGAAAATAGAAAAGGAAACAAATCGGAAAGACTAACCTGGCCGCAACCCAGTAGCCGGCCCACCTGGCGGCCCAGCACTGTGCTGGCCCATGCCAGACAGCTGCTTCGTCCTCGCCAGGCAGGCAGCCAGGTGCTCGATGTCGAGCACCCGCATGCACGCCACGCAGCTGCCGCCGCCTCGCCGCTCCCCTTGTCACGCTGTCGACGCGGGACGAACCCCCGCTCTCTCCCCAACCTCGCAGACACCCGCACGCCCCTCTGGCTCCTCTCCTTCGCTCTCCCTCCACCATGGCCGACGCTGCCGTGCTCGCGCCACCGTGAAACCGCGTCCACCGTCGCCCCTGTACCGAGCCACCGTGTCCAACAACTCCGCCGTCGTCGACTTCGTCGAACAGCCCGAGCCGCGAGCGCTCACATGCTCTGCATCGTCCTCTTCGACCTCGTCTTCACCGAGCACTACCGGAGATCCCCTTCGCCATCGCCGCCGCACCAGCTCGTCCCCGACCGCGCCGTCTAGCTCTACGAGACCGCCGTGAGCTCAGCTACCTCTCCACCCTCTCCATTGGCTTCCTCGTGCGCCGTAGCAACTGCACGAAGCTCACCGGCACACACCGCCGCGGAGCTCGTCGCCGACGTGGCTCCGGCCAAATTCTGGCCACGCCACCGTGTTCGAACACTTCACCGCATCACCAGGAACTCAACGCACTACTCCACGCACCTCGCCGTGCCTCACAGCCACGGGTTCACTTTCGCCCGACTCCGGCGACCGCCAAAGTCGTCGTCAGCGACGTCTCCGGCCACCCCGAGCTCAACCACCACCACCAAGAGCTGCGGCTCGTTCCCAGGAGCTCGTAGATGCTCTCCGCCTCCCGTTTGGTGGCCGGAACATGCAAATGCATTTCCTCCGCCGCGTCTGGCCTCGCTGGCGGCTAGACGCCGGCGAGTTTTGACCCTTGACCATTGACTGGGTGGGCCCAGTTGACTCCCCTGATTCAATGACAAGCGGGCCCCCCTGCTAACTAAACCTGTTTATTGTTAATCTAAATTAATTAGTTAAACTAACTACTGACATGCGGGACCCACTGGTCAGTTTGACCTGGACAACCCCGTTGACCCTGACGTCACACTGACGTAATGCTGATGCAGTAATTTAATTACTGGATTTATTTCTGTATAGGAAATTCCAGAAATTAGTCCAAACTTCAAAAATTCATAGAAATTCAACCATAACTCCAAATGAGACAAATTATATATGAAAAATTATCAGAAAAATTCAATCTATCCATCTGTAATGGTTTCATGCGTGACAAAACAAGTTTACCCTACTGTTTAAGCAGAATAAGAAAATGCCCTATAAATGAAATAATTAATGAGCTAATATTTGAATCTTGGATTCAAATGAGTTCACCCCTTTCTGTTTTAGCTTGCATTAGGCCAAAACACATTCATATTGCCATGTCATAGCATGCATCATATTGTTGCATATCGTCATGTGTTGATTGTGCTCGGTTGTGTTCTTCGTGGTAGGTTCTGCCTTCGAGGATATTCACGAGTATCCAACTGAAGGGCAGTATCCCGTTACCACTCCATCAGGCAAGCAACCATTGATCATTCCGATACAAACCCATGTTCTCGCTCCTGCTCTTGTTTACTGCATTAAGACAACACGATTCAAACTGTTGTGTGTGCTACGGTAGTTGAACCCTTATCCTCTGCATGACCTGTCATTGCCACGGTAACTAGATGAAACCCACTAGCATGTGTAGGAGTTGATTGAGCCATGTTTTATGATTCCTACCTTGCTATGCCTGCTATGCTTAGAGTTGTGTCAGGTCTGGTTCATCTGGGTGATGGGCTAGAGTGAAATGCTTGTGTCAGTAATATGTGGGATGTGTTGAACATGATTTGGTAAAGGTATCGATGAGAGGCCATGTAGGAGTACATGGTGGGTTGTTTCATTGAGGCCGCCCCTAAGAACTGAGATCTGTATGTGTGATTTAAGATTCAGCTACTACCGTACATTGGGATCCTTAATTGACCCTCTCGGCTTCTTAGCCACCCTAGTACTCTGTCCAGGAGTTGCAAATAGTTTCTGGTGTTTGTAGGATATGTGTTGGCGGCCGTGCATAGCGCTGACCCTAGGGGTGGGCTATGTTGCGGTAGATACACCATGGCACGGTGTACCGAGTCACCCGTTTGGTGTCTCGGGAACCCTGTTCACATCGTTCGGGGCCGTATGTGGAAACCTTGGCCGGACTCCCTGCGGATGGAACCTGGATAGGCGATAACCTGGACTAGGGGCTTAGGTGTTTAGGTAGGCCGTGGCCGACACCCTCGCTGGGCTTCCGCTTGAAGGTTGCCGAGTACATGTCGTGTAGACGGCGGTAAGCGGTGAAAGCGTGTATGACGAAGTACACCCCTGCAGGGTATAAAACTATTCGAATAGCCGCGTCCGCGGTAAAGGACTACTTGGTTGCCTATACAGTTCATAGACAAGTTAATGGATACTACTAAAAGACTCAAGATAAGTGTGAGTACTGAGGATGGCCCTCTCGCAGGATACGAGGGAGGATCCACGGTGGAGTATTGTGTTGGTGAGTAGTGGACTCGTGTGCGAAAACTATTTTACTAAAAGGTTCCGTAGGATAGCTTAGCCAAGAGTCAAAGCTGGCTTGCTGCATAAACCCCACCACCTTCTTGAGAATGAGCATGTATAGTAGGTTCTGATGTAAGACTTGCTGAGTACCTTTGTACTCATGTTTTCTTATTTATTGTTTTCAGACGACAACACTGCCCCCTCCGATGGGTTTTATGTAGACCTTGACGTCGACGAGTGACTAGCCACCCAGGTGGTGATCCAGGCCATGGAGGGCCCTATGTAGATAGGCAGGCTTCGAGAAGCCTTCTTTCTTTCTAGAGTCTGTACTCAGAGTAGTTGCTTCCGCATGTGCTTGTATGACTGTATGACTTGAGTGTCGGGTCATGTGACCCCTATCTGTATGAATATGTTATGTATGGCACCCTGGAGCCTTTTAAATAAAGTACTTGAGTTGTAGAGTTTTGCTGTGATGCCATGTTGTATGTACTCATATCGGGCATATTGTGTGTATGATTGAAATGCCTGGTATGAGTGGGATCCGACAATCTAGTTGTTTGTCCTTCGCAACCTTTCTTATGGGGAAATGTAGTCTAGTGTTCCTCGAGCCATAGTAGTCCGCTACAGCCCGGTTCACCGGAGTCCTGCTAGCCCAGCACTATTGTTCAGGACACTTGACTGGCCGGCATGTGTTTCACTTCGTCCCTATGTCTGTCCCTTCGGGGAAATGTCACGCGGTGATCTCCGGAGTCCTGTCTAGCCTGCTATAGCCTGGGATCCCCGGAGTCCTGTTAGCCCAGTGCTACAGCCCGGAATCACTCGTTGATGACCGACATGTTCGATGTGATTCATGTATGCCTGTCTCCATAGGTCTGTGCCGCTTTGGGTTCACAACTAGCCATGTCGGCCCGGGTTCTCGGTCATATGGATGCTAGCGACATTGTCATATACGCGAGCCAATAGGCGCAAACGGTCCCGGGCCATGGTAAGGTGACACCCATGGGATACCGTGCGTGAGGCCGCTAAGTGATATGAGGTGTTACCGGCTAGATCGATGTGGCTTAGAATCGGGGTCCTGACAGCGTTGGCATCAGAGCCGGACTGCCTGTAGGTTCGTTGAGCCAAACTGGTCGATGTCGAGTCTAGAAATGCTTTAGTTATATGTAAGGGAATTGATTGTGGGAGGGAACGTAAGGTTCTTTTACTCCTTTACCCTATGCCTCTGATTTGAGTCATTCTCTTCTCATTCAACGTGGGTTAAGGACTAGGCTATCTTCTTCTATCAGGTTCACGTGTTACTAATCCGTAGTAGTTTATAGGATTATTGCTACGAGTTCCAGTCTAGTTTCTACTATTTTAGTATGTTGCTATTTGAACCAGAACCTTGATATGATGCTGTTGAGCGGTATTGTGAACTGTTGTGGATGTCTCAAATCTTTTTCTGAGCATTTACAGCCGTTATGCTGTCCAATTTTCCCTAGGAATTCTGATGTCTTTGTCTTGTGGTTGTGCTTTCAGATGGCCAACCGTTCTCAAAATCAAGTGGTTCGCCTGACCACGTGCCTCGACGTGCCCGGTCATACTGCTATGTTAGTCCGGGTCATGATCGAGACAGGATACCGTTGGTATCCCGAATACACTGTTGAAGAGCAGTTCCGCGACTTTAATCAAAGCCAGTATTTCTGCACCGTCAGGATATTTCCTTCCTATCCTGGGTCTACCGAGCCCCTTCACTGTTCCTATGGACTCGGGGTTACCGTTGAGATGGCTGTGCAGGATGCTGCCTACTCCATGATGACCATTTTGCGAGTCCGGACTGGCCTGCTTCGGAACACTGACTTCCGTTACATGCCAGCTTCACTTCCGGGAGCGCAAGGGTATCTTCAGGCTATCTATGCTGACTCCACTCAGGAGGACTCATTAACTCGTACCACCGCTGAGATGCTCGAAGATAAGGACCGAGAGAATCGGGCCTTGAGGCTGGAGCTTTTTAATACTCGTGCTGATCATTGGGCCACATTGACTCGGTTTGCACCTGCGGTGCAAGCTGGATGTATGGATACCAAGGATCTGTATCCTGCGAGATCAGCTCTGCCAGACATGGTGGATTGGCGTGATGTGGGAGGCATCACCCCACCCTGTGGTCCCCGCAGGCCACCGTTTGTTGGTCCAAGACCTCATCCTAGCCCCTATGGTCCACAGGCTCCTCAGGACCGTCTGTTTCTGGATGATCACGTTGAACTTCCAGGCTATGGAGGTGACTTCTATGAGGACTACTACGGAGCTGTCTGAGTTAGTAGTAGTACCACTAGTATTGTAGTAGTTGTATCCCCACTGTCCTGTGCGACTTGTGGAATACGACTTGGTGTGTAATCGATTCCGGAGGTGTAGACAAATAATGTATAGGGACTCGGAATGCCTCCGATGAGATGTAACGTCTACCTTCATAGTTGTACTGTAGCATGGGCTTGTACGAAACTATGTATGACGAGTATGACCGTTGGTGTATATATGGCAGTTTTATATTACCATGGCATACGAATGAGCATCTCTGCATTCTGTGTTATCCTTTACATTCTACACTTCCTTGTTAAGTTTGAGCCATCCTTGTCTAAACCGTTGGCTTGTTTCCTCCTAGGATGGTCAACACCCGCGGCAACCCTGCTGTCCCGGAGCGGGGGGAAGCCAGTGCAGCTAGAGGTGAAAATCTGCCTCACCCGCCTTCTCTGGCCGAAGTGATGCTGGAGGCGGAAAGAAACAAACGTGAGACCAACCGCCTGCTGGAGCGGATTGAGCAGAACACTGCACGCCACCCACGAAATGACCTGGTGTCAATCAACGACTTTATCAAGCTGTACCCACCAAAGTTTAACCATTCCGTCGAGCCCCTCGACGCGGATGATTGGCTTCGCAGCATCACCCACAAGCTACGTTCTGCCAACGTAGCCGAAGCCGACAAGGTTACCTATGCTGCCTATCATCTCGAGGGCCCCGCTAGCCATTGGTGGGAAAACTACGAAGCTATGCGCCCGGTCGGTCAAATCACTACCTGGGCTGAGTTCAGTGAGGCTTTCCGTGAGCATCACATTCCAGAAGGTCTCATGGATCGCAAGAGGGAGGAGTTCTGCAACTTCACCCAAGGAAGGCTGACTGTGGATGCATATAGCCGAGAATTTGGGAACCTGGCACGCTATTCTCCTGAAGAGGTTTCTACTGACGCCAAGTAGCAGGCAAGGTTCCGCAAGGGACTTAGCCCTGAGCTTCGCCGCGATCTCTGTCTGCACGAGTGCACATCCTTTCAGAAGTTGGTCAATAAAGCTATCAGTGCTGAGACAAGCCAGACTAATTATGACGCTTCACGCAAGCACTCCCGTGATTTTGGGTCTTCATCCGGCTCTGGAGCTCAGAAGCGCCGGGTGTGGATTCCAAGCACAGCACTGCCACCCAGATTCACCCCGAGGCCATCCTTTGAGGCGCCTCATCCCAACTAGCAATTTGCACCGCCCAAGCCCTATGGTGGCCCCGCTGCTAATGTTGCTCCACGCCCCACTGTGGTAACATGCTTCAAGTGTGGAGAACCGGGTCACTATAGTCGGGAGTGTCCCCAGAACAACCCCAATCAAGCTGGAAAGTCCGTTGGCCATGGTAAGCCCGCGGGAAAGACTTTCTACGCCAAGCCGGCCACCACTGCACGTGGCCATGTCAATTATGTTTCAGCCGAAGAGGCTCATGAGGATCCCAACGTCGTCCTTGGTACGCTCCTTGTTAACTGCCATCCGGCATCTGTTCTTTTCGATACTGGAGCATCTCATTCATTCATATCCGAGAATTATGCTTGGTTGCATAACACGACATTCTGTGACATGCCCACTTCCATGGTAATTCAAACTCCGGGTTCCAAATGGCAAACTTCTAGGGTAAGCCATGGGAACGAAATTCTTGTCGATAGGCTTGTCTTCCTTGCATCTTTAATAGCTCTCAAGTCCTCTGACATAAACATCATCTTGGGTATGGACTGGATGTCGGCTCATTATGCCAAGATCGATTATGCCACTAGAACCGTTCAACTTACTCACCCCTCGGGCAAGACAGTTAATGTCTTAACTCGAGTGGCCAAGCGCCAACTTTACTCCCTCAATGCCAACCCTCTTCCAGACCTTGAGGACGTTCCGGTAGTCCGAGACTTTCCGGATGTGTTTCCAGAAGAACTGCCAGGTGTTCCACCTGACAGGGATGTTGAGTTTGTAATAGACCTTGTTCCAGGAACCGTTCCAATTGCTAGAAGACCCTACAAGATGGCACCCTTAGAACTAGCCGAGCTTAAGAACCAACTCGATGAGTCCTTGAACAAGGGGTTCATCCGTCCTAGCTCCTCTCCTTGGGCTTGCCCCGTCCTCTTCGTCAAGAAGAAGGATGGAACGGATCGAATGGTTGTGGATTACCGACCTGTCAATCTGGTCACCATCAAGAACAAATACCCGCTTCCCAGGATCAACGACCTGTATGATCAGCTCGCTGGATCCTCAGTCTTCTCCAAGATGGATTTGCGGTTGGGCTACCATCAAATCAAAATCAGAAACGGGGACATTCCCAAAACGGCCTTTGTTACTCGTTATGGCCAATACGAGTACACCGTCATGTCCTTCGGTTTAACCAATGCCCCGGCCACCTTCTCTCGGTTAATGAACTCGGTTTCCATGGAGTACTTGGACAAATTCGTCATAGTATACCTCGATGACATACTCATCTACTCCAAGAATGAAGAGGAACATGCCGAACATCTAAGGCTGGTATTGATGAAACTTCGAGAGCATCGCCTTTATGCCAAATTCTCCAAGTGTGAATTTTGGTTGTCAGAAGTGACCTATCTAGGCCATGTAATCTCTGGTAAGGGTATTGCTGTCAATCCCGAGCGAGTTCAAGCCGTCCTTGATTGGACTCCACCTGAAACGGTCAAGCAAGTTCGGAGTTTCCTTGGCCTAGCAAGCTATTGCCGCCGCTTCGTCGAGAATTTCTCCAAGGTTGCTAAACCTCTAACCGAACTCCTCAAGAAAGATAAAAAGTTCGAGTGGACTCCACAGTGCGAGTTCAGTTTTCAGGAACTGAAAAGACGCCTGACATCTGCTCCCGTACTGGTACCACCAAATTTCTCCAAGGACTTTATTATCTACTGCGACGCCTCGCGACAAGGACTAGGTT
This sequence comes from Triticum monococcum, assembly GCA_034509565.1. Classification (NCBI taxonomy): domain Eukaryota; kingdom Viridiplantae; phylum Streptophyta; class Magnoliopsida; order Poales; family Poaceae; genus Triticum; species Triticum monococcum. Next base: position 143,493,646 of record CM067846.1, on the reverse strand, counting down.
GCATACTCATGCAAGATCGTCGGGTAATTGCCTATGCTTCACGGCAATTACACCCACATGAGGAAAATTATCCCACACATGATCTAGAGCTTGCAGCTGTAGTCCATGCACTCAAAACCTGGCGACATTACCTTCTCGGTAATCGTTGCGATATCTTCACCGATCACCAAAGTTTGAAATATATCTTCACCCAACCAGATTTGAATCTCAGGCAAAGACGTTGGGTCGAGTTGATCTCGGATTACGACTTAGGAATAACTTACACCCCGGGCAAGGCCAATGTCATGGCTGATGCGCTAAGCCGTAAGTCCTATTGTAACAATCTGATGTTACAACAAAGTCAACCACTTCTCCATGAGGAATTTCGTAAGCTAAATCTTCACATTATTCCTCAAGGGTTCCTTTCCACCCTGGTGGCGAAACCTACCCTTATGGATCAAATCATAACCGCTCAGCGGTATGACAAGGGCATATCCCGGATTAAGGAAAACATTGCTAGCGGAGTCGCTAAATGTTTTTCCATGGATGAACAAGGTGATGTCTTCTTCAAGAACCGTCTGGTGGTTCCCAAGAAACAACATCTACGCCAGATGATCCTTAAGGAAGCTCATGAATCCCCTCTCACCATTCATCCCGGTAGTACTAAGATGTATCAAGATCTACGCCAGAGGTTTTGGTGGACTAGGATGAAGAGAGAAATCGCTCAATACATTGCTAATTGCGACGTTTGTCGTCGTGTTAAAGCAGAGCATCACGGTCTGCTGGCACCCTTCAACCTTTGGCTATTCCTGAATGGAAATGGGACAAAATCAGTATGGATTTCATCACTGGGTTTCCCAGGACCAAGAGAGGAAATAATGCCATCTTCGTTGTGGTCGACCGACTTTCCAAAGTAGCCCATTTTCTACCTGTTCGTGAGAGTATCACCGCTAGCCAGCTAGCTGACTTATACATCTCCCGAATAGTGTCTCTTCATGGTGTCCCATTGGAAATTAACTCAGACCGTGGAAGTCTCTTCACCTCTCGATTTTGGGAAAGTTTCCAAAATGCTATGGGAACTCATCTCTCCTTTAGCACCGCCTTCCATCCTCAATCAAGTGGTCAAGTAGAGCGAGTCAATCAAATCCTGGAAGATATGCTCTGAGCTTCTGTTATCTCATTCGGAATGAGTTGGGAGAAATGCCTTCCATTCACGGAGTTTGCTTATAACAATAGTTATCAAGCTAGCTTGGGCAAAGCTCCCTTCGAAGTTCTCTATGGACGAAAATGTCGAACGCCTCTTAACTGGTCAGAAACCGGGGAAAGACAACTCTTTGGCCCGGATATGATTCAGGAAGCAGAAGAGCAGGTTCGCGTTATTCGTGAGAAATTGAAAACAGCCCAATCTCGCCAAAAGAGTCAATATGATCGTAAACATAAGCCCATGACATTTGAAGTTGATGAGAAGGCTTACCTTCGGGTTACCCCGTTAAAGGGAACCCATCGCTTCGGTATCAAAGGCAAATTGGCTCCTCGTTACATTGGACCCTTTCGCATTCTTGCCAAACGAGGAGAAGTTGCCTACCAATTGGAACTACCTCCGCATCTTTCCAGAGTTCACGATGTCTTCCACGTTTCGCAACTCAGGCGTTGCTTCGCGGATCCTATCCGTGGAGTGGACCACGAAACGCTTGATTTACAAGATAACCTTTCTTATCGGGAATACCCCGTTCGTATCCTTGATCAAGCCGAGCGTACCACTCGACGTCATAATATCAAGTTTCTCAAGGTTCAATGGTCACACCACTCTGAGGAAGAAGCCACTTGGGAAAGGGAGGATCGTCTTCGACTCGAGTACCCCACCTTCTTCCCAGATGATCCTAAATCTCGGGACGAGATTCTATTGAGTGGGGGTGAGTTGTCACACCCTAGCTAGACCATGCATTAGAGTGTGCATCATGTTTACTTTCATCAGAAACTTGAAATGGGGAAAGCAGAACCCCCAGCACCCCCCCTGAAATCAACTAGGGTTTACTAAAAATAAATTCAATGAACCTGAAATGCCCTTCTAAAATGCTCACCCTTTTTGCCTTGGGTTAGAACCCTTGGGAAAAATGGTGCACATATTTTTAGGTCAACAAAAGGTCATTGATTTAAATCATAAGTATTTGAATTTGGGCATTTAAATGCTATTAAATAATTAAATTGCTCAAATAATTCTGAAAGTAAATGTTTGCTGTTGGAAATAATCCAAACAGAGACCACAATTATTTTCAGGATTTTTGGAAGTGTTTTGGTATTTTAAATAAGTCCACAAAGTTACAGGAAAATAGAAAAGGAAACAAATCAGAAAGACTAACCTGGCCGCAGCCCAGTAGCCGGCCCACCTGGCGGCCCAGCACTGTGCTGGCCCATGCCAGCCAGCTGCTTCGTCCTCGCCAGGCAGGCAGCCAGGTGCTCGATGCCGAGCACCCGCATGCACGCCACGCAGCTGCCGCCGCCTCGCCGCTCCCCTCGTCGCGCTGTCGACGCGGGACGAACCCCCGCTCTCTCCCCGACCTCGCAGACACCCGCACGCCCCTCTGGCTCCTCTCCTTCGCTCTCCCTCCACCATGGCCGACGCTGCCGTGCTCGCGCCACCGTGAAACCACGTCCACCGTCGCCCCTGTACCGAGCCACCGTGTCCAACAACTCCGCCGTCGTCGACTTCGTCGAACAGCCCGAGCCCCGAGCGCTCACACGCTCTGCATCGTCCTCTTCAACCTCGTCTTCACCGAGCACTGCCGGAGATCCCCTTCGCCATCGCCGCCGCACCAGCTCGTCCCCGACCGCGCAGTCTAGCTCTACGAGACCGCCGTGAGCTCAGCTACCTCTCCATCCTCTCCGTTTGCTTCCTCGTGCACCGTAGCAACTGCACGAAGCTCACCCGCACACACCGCCGCGGAGCTCGTCGCCGACGTGGCTCCGGCCAAATTCTGGCCACGCCACCGTGTTCGAACACTTCACCGCATCACCAGGAACTCCACGCACCTCGCCGTGCCTCACAGCCACGGGTTCACATTCGCCCGACTCCGGCGATCGCCAAAGTCGTCGCCGGCGACGTCTCCGGCCACCCCGAGCTCAACCACCACCACCAAGAGCTGCGGCTCGTTCCCAGGAGCTCGTAGATGCTCTCCGCCTCCCGTTTGGTGGCCGGAACATGCAAATGCACTTCCTCCGCCGCGTCTGGCCTTGCCGGCGACTAGACGCCGGCGAGTTTTGACCCTTGACCATTGACTGGGTGGGCCCAGTTGACTCCCCTGAGTCAATGACAAGCGGGCCCCCCTGCTAACTAAACCTGTTTAGTGTTAATCTAAATTAATTAGTTAAACTAACTACTGACATGCGGGACCCACTGGTCAGTTTGACCTGGACGACCCCGTTGACCCTGACGTCACACTGACGTAATGCTGATGCAGTAATTTAATTACTGGATTTATTTCTGTATAGGAAATTCCAGAAATTAGTCCAAACTTCAAAAATTCATAGAAATTCAACCATAACTCCAAATGAGACAAATTATATATGAAAAATTATCAGAAAAATTCAATCTATCCATCTGTAATGGTTTCATGCATGACAAAACAAGTTTACCCTACTGTTTAAGCAGAATAAGAAAATGCCCTATAAATGAAATAATTAATGAGCTAATATTTGAATCTTGGATTCAAATGAGTTCACCCCTTTCTGTTTTAGCTTGCATTAGGCCAAAACACATTCATATTGCCATGTCATAGCATGCATCATATTGTTGCATATCGTCATGTGTTCATTGTGCTCGGTTGTGTTCTTCGTGGTAGGTTCTGCCTCCGAGGATATTCACGAGTATCCAACTGAAGGGCAGTATCCCGTTACCACTCCATCAGGCAAGCAACCATTGATCATTCCGATACAAACCCATGTTCTCGCTCCTGCTCTTGTTTACTGCATTAAGACAACACGATTCAAACTGTTGTGTGTGCTACGGTAGTTGAACCCTTATCCTCTGCATGACCTGTCATTGCCACAGTAACTAGATGAAACCCACTAGCATGTGTAGGAGTTGATTGAGCCATGTTTTATGATTCCTACCTTGCTATGCCTGCTATGCTTAGAGTTGTGTCAGGTCTGGTTCATCTGGGTGATGGGCTAGAGTGAAATGCTTGTGTCAGTAATATGTGGGATGTGTTGAACATGATTTGGTAAAGGTATCGATGAGAGGCCATGTAGGAGTACATGGTGGGTTGTTTCATTGAGGCCGCCCCTAAGAACTGAGATCTGTATGTGTGATTTAAGATTCAGCTACTACCGTACATTGGGATCCTTAATTGACCCTCTCGGCTTCTTAGCCACCCTAGTACTCTGTCCAGGAGTTGCAAATAGTTTCTGGTGTTTGTAGGATATGTGTTGGCGGCCGTGCATAGCGCTGACCCTAGGGGTGGGCTATGTTGCGGTAGATACACCATGGCACGGTGTACCGAGTCACCCGTTTGGTGTCTCGGGAACCCTGTTCACATCGTTCGGGGCCGTATGTGGAAACCTTGGCCGGACTCCCTGCGGATGGAACCTGGATAGGCGATAACCTGGACTAGGGGCTTAGGTGTTTAGGTAGGCCGTGGCCGACACCCTCGCTGGGCTTCCGCTTGAAGGTTGCCGAGTACATGTCGTGTAGACGGCGGTAAGCGGTGAAAGCGTGTATGACGAAGTACACCCCTGCAGGGTATAAAACTATTCGAATAGCCGCGTCCGCGGTAAAGGACTACTTGGTTGCCTATACAGTTCATAGACAAGTTAATGGATACTACTAAAAGACTCAAGATAAGTGTGAGTACTGAGGATGGCCCTCTCGCAGGATACGAGGGAGGATCCACGGTGGAGTATTGTGTTGGTGAGTAGTGGACTCGTGTGCGAAAACTATTTTACTAAAAGGTTCCGTAGGATAGCTTAGCCAAGAGTCAAAGCTGGCTTGCTGCATAAACCCCACCACCTTCTTGAGAATGAGCATGTATAGTAGGTTCTGATGTAAGACTTGCTGAGTACCTTTGTACTCATGTTTTCTTATTTATTGTTTTCAGACGACAACACTGCCCCCTCCGATGGGTTTTATGTAGACCTTGACGTCGACGAGTGACTAGCCACCCAGGTGGTGATCCAGGCCATGGAGGGCCCTATGTAGATAGGCAGGCTTCGAGAAGCCTTCTTTCTTTCTAGAGTCTGTACTCAGAGTAGTTGCTTCCGCATGTGCTTGTATGACTGTATGACTTGAGTGTCGGGTCATGTGACCCCTATCTGTATGAATATGTTATGTATGGCACCCTGGAGCCTTTTAAATAAAGTACTTGAGTTGTAGAGTTTTGCTGTGATGCCATGTTGTATGTACTCATATCGGGCATATTGTGTGTATGATTGAAATGCCTGGTATGAGTGGGATCCGACAATCTAGTTGTTTGTCCTTCGCAACCTTTCTTATGGGGAAATGTAGTCTAGTGTTCCTCGAGCCATAGTAGTCCGCTACAGCCCGGTTCACCGGAGTCCTGCTAGCCCAGCACTATTGTTCAGGACACTTGACTGGCCGGCATGTGTTTCACTTCGTCCCTATGTCTGTCCCTTCGGGGAAATGTCACGCGGTGATCTCCGGAGTCCTGTCTAGCCTGCTACAGCCTGGGATCCCCGGAGTCCTGTTAGCCCAGTGCTACAGCCCGGAATCACTCGTTGATGACCGACATGTTCGATGTGATTCATGTATGCCTGTCTCCATAGGTCTGTGCCGCTTTGGGTTCACAACTAGCCATGTCGGCCCGGGTTCTCGGTCATATGGATGCTAGCGACATTGTCATATACGCGAGCCAATAGGCGCAAACGGTCCCGGGCCATGGTAAGGTGACACCCATGGGATACCGTGCGTGAGGCCGCTAAGTGATATGAGGTGTTACCGGCTAGATCGATGTGGCTTAGAATCGGGGTCCTGACAGCGTTGGCATCAGAGCCGGACTGCCTGTAGGTTCGTTGAACCAAACTGGTCGATGTCGAGTCTAGAAATGCTTTAGTTATATGTAAGGGAATTGATTGTGGGAGGGAACGTAAGGTTCTTTTACTCCTTTACCCTATGCCTCTGATTTGAGTCATTCTCTTCTCATTCAACGTGGGTTAAGGACTAGGCTATCTTCTTCTATCAGGTTCACGTGTTACTAATCCGTAGTAGTTTATAGGATTATTGCTACGAGTTCCAGTCCAGTTTCTACTATTTTAGTATGTTGCTATTTGAACCAGAACCTTGATATGATGCTGTTGAGCGGTATTGTGAACTGTTGTGGATGTCTCAAATCTTTTTCTGAGCATTTACAGCCGTTATGCTGTCCAATTTTCCCTAGGAATTCTGATGTCTTTGTCTTGTGGTTGTGCTTTCAGATGGCCAACCGTTCTCAAAATCAAGTGGTTCGCCTGACCACGTGCCTCGACGTGCCCGGTCATACTGCTATGTTAGTCCGGGTCATGATCGAGACAGGATACCGTTGGTATCCCGAATACACTGTTGAAGAGCAGTTCCGCGACTTTAATCAAAGCCAGTATTTCTGCACCGTCAGGATATTTCCTTCCTATCCTGGGTCTACCGAGCCCCTTCACTGTTCCTATGGACTCGGGGTTACCGTTGAGATGGCTGTGCAGGATGCTGCCTACTCCATGATGACCATTTTGCGAGTCCGGACTGGCCTGCTTCGGAACACTGACTTCCGTTACATGCCAGCTTCACTTCCGGGAGCGCAAGGGTATCTTCAGGCTATCTATGCTGACTCCACTCAGGAGGACTCATTAACTCGTACCACCGCTGAGATGCTCGAAGATAAGGACCGAGAGAATCGGGCCTTGAGGCTGGAGCTTTTTAATACTCGTGCTGATCATTGGGCCACATTGACTCGGTTTGCACCTGCGGTGCAAGCTGGATGTATGGATACCAGGGATCTGTATCCTGCGAGATCAGCTCTGCCAGACATGGTGGATTGGCGTGATGTGGGAGGCATCACCCCACCCTGTGGTCCCCGCAGGCCACCGTTTGTTGGTCCAAGACCTCATCCTAGCCCCTATGGTCCACAGGCTCCTCAGGACCGTCTGTTTCTGGATGATCACGTTGAACTTCCAGGCTATGGAGGTGACTTCTATGAGGACTACTACGGAGCTGTCTGAGTTAGTAGTAGTACCACTAGTATTGTAGTAGTTGTATCCCCACTGTCCTGTGCGACTTGTGGAATACGACTTGGTGTGTAATCGATTCCGGAGGTGTAGACAAATAATGTATAGGGACTCGGAATGCCTCCGATGAGATGTAACGTCTACCTTCATAGTTGTACTGTAGCATGGGCTTGTACGAAACTATGTATGACGAGTATGACCGTTGGTGTATATATGGCAGTTTTATATTACCATGGCATACGAATGAGCATCTCTGCATTCTGTGTTATCCTTTACATTCTACACTTCCTTGTTAAGTTTGAGCCATCCTTGTCTAAACCGTTGGCTTGTTTCCTCCTAGGATGGTCAACACCCGCGGCAACCCTGCTGTCCCGGAGCGGGGGGAAGCCAGTGCAGCTAGAGGTGAAAATCTGCCTCACCCGCCTTCTCTGGCCGAAGTGATGCTGGAGGCGGAAAGAAACAAACGTGAGACCAACCGCCTGCTGGAGCGGATTGAGCAGAACACTGCACGCCACCCACGAAATGACCTGGTGTCAATCAACGACTTTATCAAGCTGTACCCACCAAAGTTTAACCATTCCGTCGAGCCCCTCGACGCGGATGATTGGCTTCGCAGCATCACCCACAAGCTACGTTCTGCCAACGTAGCCGAAGCCGACAAGGTTACCTATGCTGCCTATCATCTCGAGGGCCCCGCTAGCCATTGGTGGGAAAACTACGAAGCTATGCGCCCGGTCGGTCAAATCACTACCTGGGCTGAGTTCAGTGAGGCTTTCCGTGAGCATCACATTCCAGAAGGTCTCATGGATCGCAAGAGGGAGGAGTTCTGCAACTTCACCCAAGGAAGGCTGACTGTGGATGCATATAGCCGAGAATTTGGGAACCTGGCACGCTATTCTCCTGAAGAGGTTTCTACTGACGCCAAGTAGCAGGCAAGGTTCCGCAAGGGACTTAGCCCTGAGCTTCGCCGCGATCTCTGTCTGCACGAGTGCACATCCTTTCAGAAGTTGGTCAATAAAGCTATCAGTGCTGAGACAAGCCAGACTAATTATGACGCTTCACGCAAGCACTCCCGTGATTTTGGGTCTTCATCCGGCTCTGGAGCTCAGAAGCGCCGGGTGTGGATTCCAAGCACAGCACTGCCACCCAGATTCACCCCGAGGCCATCCTTTGAGGCGCCTCATCCCAACTAGCAATTTGCACCGCCCAAGCCCTATGGTGGCCCCGCTGCTAATGTTGCTCCACGCCCCACTGTGGTAACATGCTTCAAGTGTGGAGAACCGGGTCACTATAGTCGGGAGTGTCCCCAGAACAACCCCAATCAAGCTGGAAAGTCCGTTGGCCATGGTAAGCCCGCGGGAAAGACTTTCTACGCCAAGCCGGCCACCACTGCACGTGGCCATGTCAATTATGTTTCAGCCGAAGAGGCTCATGAGGATCCCAACGTCGTCCTTGGTACGCTCCTTGTTAACTGCCATCCGGCATCTGTTCTTTTCGATACTGGAGCATCTCATTCATTCATATCCGAGAATTATGCTTGGTTGCATAACACGACATTCTGTGACATGCCCACTTCCATGGTAATTCAAACTCCGGGTTCCAAATGGCAAACTTCTAGGGTAAGCCATGGGAACGAAATTCTTGTCGATAGGCTTGTCTTCCTTGCATCTTTAATAGCTCTCAAGTCCTCTGACATAAACATCATCTTGGGTATGGACTGGATGTCGGCTCATTATGCCAAGATCGATTATGCCACTAGAACCGTTCAACTTACTCACCCCTCGGGCAAGACAGTTAATGTCTTAACTCGAGTGGCCAAGCGCCAACTTTACTCCCTCAATGCCAACCCTCTTCCAGACCTTGAGGACGTTCCGGTAGTCCGAGACTTTCCGGATGTGTTTCCAGAAGAACTGCCAGGTGTTCCACCTGACAGGGATGTTGAGTTTGTAATAGACCTTGTTCCAGGAACCGTTCCAATTGCTAGAAGACCCTACAAGATGGCACCCTTAGAACTAGCCGAGCTTAAGAACCAACTCGATGAGTCCTTGAACAAGGGGTTCATCCGTCTTAGCTCCTCTCCTTGGGCTTGCCCCGTCCTCTTCGTCAAGAAGAAGGATGGAACGGATCGAATGGTTGTGGATTACCGACCTGTCAATCTGGTCACCATCAAGAACAAATACCCGCTTCCCAGGATCAACGACCTGTATGATCAGCTCGCTGGATCCTCAGTCTTCTCCAAGATGGATTTGCGGTTGGGCTACCATCAAATCAAAATCAGAAACGGGGACATTCCCAAAACGGCCTTTGTTACTCGTTATGGCCAATACGAGTACACCGTCATGTCCTTCGGTTTAACCAATGCCCCGGCCACCTTCTCTCGGTTAATGAACTCGGTTTCCATGGAGTACTTGGACAAATTCGTCATAGTATACCTCGATGACATACTCATCTACTCCAAGAATGAAGAGGAACATGCCGAACATCTAAGGCTGGTATTGATGAAACTTCGAGAGCATCGCCTTTATGCCAAATTCTCCAAGTGTGAATTTTGGTTGTCAGAAGTGACCTATCTAGGCCATGTAATCTCTGGTAAGGGTATTGCTGTCAATCCCGAGCGAGTTCAAGCCGTCCTTGATTGGACTCCACCTGAAACGGTCAAGCAAGTTCGGAGTTTCCTTGGCCTAGCAAGCTATTGCCGCCGCTTCGTCGAGAATTTCTCCAAGGTTGCTAAACCTCTAACCGAACTCCTCAAGAAAGATAAAAAGTTCGAGTGGACTCCACAGTGCGAGTTCAGTTTTCAGGAACTGAAAAGACGCCTGACATCTGCTCCCGTACTGGTACCACCAAATTTCTCCAAGGACTTTATTATCTACTGCGACGCCTCGCGACAAGGACTAGGTTGCATACTCATGCAAGATCGTCGGGTAATTGCCTATGCTTCACGGCAATTACACCCACATGAGGAAAATTATCCCACACATGATCTAGAGCTTGCAGCTGTAGTCCATGCACTCAAAACCTGGCGACATTACCTTCTCGGTAATCGTTGCGATATCTTCACCGATCACCAAAGTTTGAAATATATCTTCACCCAACCAGATTTGAATCTCAGGCAAAGACGTTGGGTCGAGTTGATCTCGGATTACGACTTAGGAATAACTTACACCCCGGGCAAGGCCAATGTCATGGCTGATGCGCTAAGCCGTAAGTCCTATTGTAACAATCTGATGTTACAACAAAGTCAACCACTTCTCCATGAGGAATTTCGTAAGCTAAATCTTCACATTATTCCTCAAGGGTTCCTTTCCACCCTGGTGGCGAAACCTACCCTTATGGATCAAATCATAACCGCTCAGCGGTATGACAAGGGCATATCCCGGATTAAGGAAAACATTGCTAGCGGAGTCGCTAAATGTTTTTCCATGGATGAACAAGGTGATGTCTTCTTCAAGAACCGTCTGGTGGTTCCCAAGAAACAACATCTACGCCAGATGATACTTAAGGAAGCTCATGAATCCCCTCTCACCATTCATCCCGGTAGTACTAAGATGTATCAAGATCTACGCCAGAGGTTTTGGTGGACTAGGATGAAGAGAGAAATCGCTCAATACATTGCTAATTGCGACGTTTGTCGTCGTGTTAAAGCAGAGCATCACGGTCTGCTGGCACCCTTCAACCTTTGGCTATTCCTGAATGGAAATGGGACAAAATCAGTATGGATTTCATCACTGGGTTTCCCAGGACCAAGAGAGGAAATAATGCCATCTTCGTTGTGGTCGACCGACTTTCCAAAGTAGCCCATTTTCTACCTGTTCGTGAGAGTATCACCGCTAGCCAGCTAGCTGACTTATACATCTCCCGAATAGTGTCTCTTCATGGTGTCCCATTGGAAATTAACTCAGACCGTGGAAGTCTCTTCACCTCTCGATTTTGGGAAAGTTTCCAAAATGCTATGGGAACTCATCTCTCCTTTAGCACCGCCTTCCATCCTCAATCAAGTGGTCAAGTAGAGCGAGTCAATCAAATCCTGGAAGATATGCTCTGAGCTTCTGTTATCTCATTCGGAATGAGTTGGGAGAAATGCCTTCCATTCACGGAGTTTGCTTATAACAATAGTTATCAAGCTAGCTTGGGCAAAGCTCCCTTCGAAGTTCTCTATGGACGAAAATGTCGAACGCCTCTTAACTGGTCAGAAACCGGGGAAAGACAACTCTTTGGCCCGGATATGATTCAGGAAGCAGAAGAGCAGGTTCGCGTTATTCGTGAGAAATTGAAAACAGCCCAATCTCGCCAAAAGAGTCAATATGATCGTAAACATAAGCCCATGACATTTGAAGTTGATGAGAAGGCTTACCTTCGGGTTACCCCGTTAAAGGGAACCCATCGCTTCGGTATCAAAGGCAAATTGGCTCCTCGTTACATTGGACCCTTTCGCATTCTTGCCAAATGAGGAGAAGTTGCCTACCAATTGGAACTACCTCCGCATCTTTCCAGAGTTCACGATGTCTTCCACGTTTCGCAACTCAGGCGTTGCTTCGCGGATCCTATCCGTGGAGTGGACCACGAAACGCTTGATTTACAAGATAACCTTTCTTATCGGGAATACCCCGTTCGTATCCTTGATCAAGCCGAGCGTACCACTCGACGTCATAATATCAAGTTTCTCAAGGTTCAATGGTCACACCACTCTGAGGAAGAAGCCACTTGGGAAAGGGAGGATCGTCTTCGACTCGAGTACCCCACCTTCTTCCCAGATGATCCTAAATCTCGGGACGAGATTCTATTGAGTGGGGGTGAGTTGTCACACCCTAGCTAGACCATGCATTAGAGTGTGCATCATGTTTACTTTCATCAGAAACTTGAAATGGAGAAAGCAGAACCCCCAGCACCCCCCCTGAAATCAACTAGGGTTTACTAAAAATAAATTCAATGAACCTGAAATGCCCTTCTAAAATGCTCACCCTTTTTGCCTTGGGTTAGAACCCTTGGGAAAAATGGTGCACATATTTTTAGGTCAACAAAAGGTCATTGATTTAAATCATAAGTATTTGAATTTGGGCATTTAAATGCTATTAAATAATTAAATTGCTCAAATAATTCTGAAAGTAAATGTTTGCTGTTGGAAATAATCCAAACAGAGACCACAATTATTTTCAGGATTTTTGGAAGTGTTTTGGTATTTTAAATAAGTCCACAAAGTTACAGGAAAATAGAAAAGGAAACAAATCAGAAAGACTAACCTGGCCGCAGCCCAGTAGCCGGCCCACCTGGCGGCCCAGCACTGTGCTGGCCCATGCCAGCCAGCTGCTTCGTCCTCGCCAGGCAGGCAGCCAGGTGCTCGATGCCGAGCACCCGCATGCACGCCACGCAGCTGCCGCCGCCTCGCCGCTCCCCTCGTCGCGCTGTCGACGCGGGACGAACCCCCGCTCTCTCCCCGACCTCGCAGACACCCGCACGCCCCTCTGGCTCCTCTCCTTCGCTCTCCCTCCACCATGGCCGACGCTGCCGTGCTCGCGCCACCGTGAAACCACGTCCACCGTCGCCCCTGTACCGAGCCACCGTGTCCAACAACTCCGCCGTCGTCGACTTCGTCGAACAGCCCGAGCCCCGAGCGCTCACACGCTCTGCATCGTCCTCTTCAACCTCGTCTTCACCGAGCACTGCCGGAGATCCCCTTCGCCATCGCCGCCGCACCAGCTCGTCCCCGACCGCGCAGTCTAGCTCTACGAGACCGCCGTGAGCTCAGCTACCTCTCCATCCTCTCCGTTTGCTTCCTCGTGCACCGTAGCAACTGCACGAAGCTCACCCGCACACACCGCCGCGGAGCTCGTCGCCGACGTGGCTCCGGCCAAATTCTGGCCACGCCACCGTGTTCGAACACTTCACCGCATCACCAGGAACTCCACGCACCTCGCCGTGCCTCACAGCCACGGGTTCACATTCGCCCGACTCCGGCGATCGCCAAAGTCGTCGCCGGCGACGTCTCCGGCCACCCCGAGCTCAACCACCACCACCAAGAGCTGCGGCTCGTTCCCAGGAGCTCGTAGATGCTCTCCGCCTCCCGTTTGGTGGCCGGAACATGCAAATGCACTTCCTCCGCCGCGTCTGGCCTTGCCGGCGACTAGACGCCGGCGAGTTTTGACCCTTGACCATTGACTGGGTGGGCCCAGTTGACTCCCCTGAGTCAATGACAAGCGGGCCCCCCTGCTAACTAAACCTGTTTAGTGTTAATCTAAATTAATTAGTTAAACTAACTACTGACATGCGGGACCCACTGGTCAGTTTGACCTGGACGACCCCGTTGACCCTGACGTCACACTGACGTAATGCTGATGCAGTAATTTAATTACTGGATTTATTTCTGTATAGGAAATTCCAGAAATTAGTCCAAACTTCAAAAATTCATAGAAATTCAACCATAACTCCAAATGAGACAAATTATATATGAAAAATTATCAGAAAAATTCAATCTATCCATCTGTAATGGTTTCATGCATGACAAAACAAGTTTACCCTACTGTTTAAGCAGAATAAGAAAATGCCCTATAAATGAAATAATTAATGAGCTAATATTTGAATCTTGGATTCAAATGAGTTCACCCCTTTCTGTTTTAGCTTGCATTAGGCCAAAACACATTCATATTGCCATGTCATAGCATGCATCATATTGTTGCATATCGTCATGTGTTCATTGTGCTCGGTTGTGTTCTTCGTGGTAGGTTCTGCCTCCGAGGATATTCACGAGTATCCAACTGAAGGGCAGTATCCCGTTACCACTCCATCAGGCAAGCAACCATTGATCATTCCGATACAAACCCATGTTCTCGCTCCTGCTCTTGTTTACTGCATTAAGACAACACGATTCAAACTGTTGTGTGTGCTACGGTAGTTGAACCCTTATCCTCTGCATGACCTGTCATTGCCACAGTAACTAGATGAAACCCACTAGCATGTGTAGGAGTTGATTGAGCCATGTTTTATGATTCCTACCTTGCTATGCCTGCTATGCTTAGAGTTGTGTCAGGTCTGGTTCATCTGGGTGATGAGCTAGAGTGAAATGCTTGTGTCAGTAATATGTGGGATGTGTTGAACATGATTTGGTAAAGGTATCGATGAGAGGCCATGTAGGAGTACATGGTGGGTTGTTTCATTGAGGCCGCCCCTAAGAACTGAGATCTGTATGTGTGATTTAAGATTCAGCTACTACCGTACATTGGGATCCTTAATTGACCCTCTCGGCTTCTTAGCCACCCTAGTACTCTGTCCAGGAGTTGCAAATAGTTTCTGGTGTTTGTAGGATATGTGTTGGCGGCCGTGCATAGCGCTGACCCTAGGGGTGGGCTATGTTGCGGTAGATACACCATGGCACGGTGTACCGAGTCACCCGTTTGGTGTCTCGGGAACCCTGTTCACATCGTTCGGGGCCGTATGTGGAAACCTTGGCCGGACTCCCTGCGGATGGAACCTGGATAGGCGATAACCTGGACTAGGGGCTTAGGTGTTTAGGTAGGCCGTGGCCGACACCCTCGCTGGGCTTCCGCTTGAAGGTTGCCGAGTACATGTCGTGTAGACGGCGGTAAGCGGTGAAAGCGTGTATGACGAAGTACACCCCTGCAGGGTATAAAACTATTCGAATAGCCGCGTCCGCGGTAAAGGACTACTTGGTTGCCTATACAGTTCATAGACAAGTTAATGGATACTACTAAAAGACTCAAGATAAGTGTGAGTACCGAGGATGGCCCTCTTGCAGGATACGAGGGAGGATGCACGGTGGAGTATTGTGTTGGTGAGTAGTGGACTCGTGTGTGAAAACTATTTTACTAAAAGGTTCCGTAGGATAGCTTAGCCAAGAGTCAAAGCTGGCTTGCTGCATAAACCCCACCACCTTCTTGAGAATGAGCATGTATAGTAGGTTCTGATGTAAGACTTGCTGAGTACCTTTGTACTCATGTTTGCTTATTTATTGTTTTCAGACGACAACACTGCCCCCTCCGATGGGTTTTATGTAGACCTTGACGTCGATGAGTGACTAGCCACCCAGGTGGTGATCCAGGCCATGGAGGGCCCTATGTAGATAGGCAGGCTTCGAGAAGCCTTCTTTCTTTCTAGAGTCTGTACTCAGACTAGTTGCTTCCGCATGTGCTTGTATGACTGTATGACTTGAGTGTCGGGTCATGTGACCCCTATCTGTATGAATATGTTATGTATGGCTCCCTGGAGCCTTTTAAATAAAGTACTTGAGTTGTAGAGTTTTGCTGTGATGCCATGTTATATGTACTCATATCGGGCATATTGTGTGTATGATTGAAATGCCTGGTATGAGTGGGATCCGACAATCTAGTTGTTTGTCCTTCGCAGCCTTTCTTATGGGGAAATGTAGTCTAGTGTTCCTCCAGCCATAGTAGTCCGCTACAGCCCGGTTCACCGGAGTCCTGCTAGCCCAGCACTACTGTTCAGGACACTTGACTGGCCGGCATGTGTTTCACTTCGTCCCTATGTCTGTCCCTTCGGGAAAATGTCACGCGGTGATCTCCGGAGTCCTGTCTAGCCTGCTACAGCCCGGGATCCCCGGAGTCCTGTTAGCCCAGTGCTACAGCCCGGAATCACTCGTTGATGACCGACATGTTCGATGTGATTCATGTATGCCTGTCTCCATAGGTCTGTGCCGCTTTAGGTTCACAACTAGCCATGTCGGCCCGGGTTCTCGGTCATATGGATGCTGGCGACATTGTCATATACGCGAGCCAAAAGGCGCAAACGGTCCCAGGCCATGGTAAGGCGACACCCGTGGGATACCGTGCGTGAGGCTGCTAAGTGATATGAGGTGTTACCGGCTAGATCGATGTGGCTTAGAATCGGGGTCCTGACAAGGGGATGATCCGGACACAACGGTAACGACAGTCCGGGTCGGGTCCAGGACAGCTTTCGGGCGCGTGCGAGGAGGGTCGCGGGCTGACGAGAGAGGTTAGGTAGGGCCTGGCGGTGAGTAGTGGGCTGTGTAGACGGTCTCGAGCTGAGAGAAGAGAAGAGAGGGAGGCCCGGCGACTATTTCCGGAGACCGAAAACGTCCGACGTTTTGACCGGCTACTATTGCCGCTATATTTATCCGTTGGAGCATCAAACGAACTCCGATTGTGATGAAACTTGACAGGCGGTCTGTCTACACTATAATAAGACCGCACACCAAATTCCAACCCAATCCGAGAACATTTTCCGGCCACTTATAAAATAATATTTCGGACATGCCGCGGGCGCGTGCAAGTGTGTCTGGGCTCAGAACGGACAACGGAGAGAACGAGGAGGCCGGGACGGATGCAAGTTTTGAAAACGTGATGACGCAATGCACATGATGACAAGATAAGATGCAACACGCAAGCAAATGACATGGCAACAACAGCGAATAACTGGAGGACACCTGGCATGTCGGTCTCGGGGCGTTACAGAAAATCACACTAGATGTGGTATTCGGCACGCCGGATAATTACAGGTCCGAAGAAATTACATTCCAAGTGGCCCCGTTCAGCAGCGGATACCACGCTCTACTAGGGCAGGAGGCGTTTACAATCTTCCAAGCCATACCCCATTACGGGTACATGAAGCTCAAAATGCCCGGGCCCAACGGAATCATCACTCTTGCTAGTGATCCGGACATAGCACTCCGCACCGAAAATAAGACAGCCGCACTGGCCCTCGAGGCACTATCCGAAGCCCTAGCGGCCGAGGAACTAACTGCGCTGCGCTCCACGGTGAACAGGGACGATGTGATACTCGATAAAAGATCCAAGTCCACCTCCTTTAAACTGGCGGATGAAATAGTCAAATTCCAAGTCCATCCAACGAACCCTACAAAAACAGCTTCCATCGGGGCACAATTAAACCCTGATGTCGATGCCGCATTGCGAGAGTTCCTACGTGAGAACTGGGACATTTTCTCCTGGCACCCTTCAGACATGCCAGGAATCCCACGCAGGTTGGCTGAGCACAGCCTAAATATCCTAAAAGGATTCAAGCCAGCCAAGCAGGCTCTTCGACGTTTCTCCGAGCCTAAGAGACAAGCCATGGGACAGGAACTGGCCAAGCTATTGCAGGCCGGATTCATCAGAGACATAAAACATCCGGACTGGCTAGCAAACCTGGTGATGGTACCAAAGAAGGACAAATCCTGGTGCTTGTGCGTCGATTTTCAGGACCTTAAGAGGCCTTCCCAAAGGATCCCTTCCCCCTCCCCCGCATCGATCAAATCATTGATGCTACCGCAGGACACAATTCATTGTGTTTCCTCGACGCATACTCCGGCTACCATCAAATTAAAATGGCGGAGCCAGACCAAGCCGCAACGGCATTCATCACACCTATGGCCCATTCTGCTTCAACACAATGCCCTTCAGGCTCAAAAACGCCGGCGCAACATATCAGCGCATGATTCAGACATGTCTGGCAAACCAGATCAGCAAAACAGTGGAGGCATACGTGGACGACGTGGTTGTTAAAACCAAGCATGTAGAAACTCTAGTAGACGACTTGAGGCTCACATTCAACAACCTCCGAACATATGACATCAAGCTCAATCCGGAAAAATGCGTTTTCGGCGTACCAGCCTGAAAGCTCCTGGGATTCATCGTCTCCAGTAGAGGTATTGAAGCTAATCCGGCCAAAATTCAAGCGTTGTCATAGTTGACTACCCCAACAGACCTCAAACAAATACAAAAATTGACTGGATGCCTTTATCTCCCGCTTGGGAGAAAAGGCATTACCCCTTTATCGCCTCCTCCGGTGCACCGAACACTTCGAGTGGACGGATGCCGCCTCGGCCGGACTCAACGAAATAAAACCATATTGGCAACAAACCCAGTCCTGGCCGCGCCAAACATTGGCGAACCAATGCTATTATACATTGCGGCAACTCATCAAGTAGTAAGCGCAGTGCTCGTCGTCGAGCGAGAAGCGGACAGACACAAATTCCCCCTTCAAAAGCCGGTTTACTATGTATCCACTGTCCTTACTCCATGCAAATCACGGTACCCGCATTATCAAAAGATAGCGTACGCGGTATTTATGGCATCCCCGAAGCTGCGACACTACTTTCAAGAGTGTTCGATAATGGTAGCCTCGGAAGTACCAGTTAACAATATTATAAACAACCGCGACGCGATGGGCCGGATAGCCAAATGGGCCATTGAGCTCCTCCCGTTCGACATAACTTACAAGCCACGGCGAGCTATCAAGTCGCAAGTTTTGGCTGACTTCATCGCTGAGTGGACGGAAGCCGAACTCCCTAAAGAGTACGGCACATATTCAAACTGGATCATGCACTTCGACGGCTCCAAAATGTTGGCTGGTCTGGGGGCTGGCATCGTTTTGACGTCCCCAACAGGAGATACCGTCCAATACGTACTACAGATAATGTATACGGACTCCAACAACGCGGCTGAATATGAGGCCCTTCTACATGGTCTCCGGATGGCAGTATCTATGGGCATTCAACGCCTAGAGGTGCGCGGGGATTCGAACCTCGCGATATCCCAAATAAATGGAGACTTCGATGCCAAGGATCTGAAAATGGCAGCTTATCGCAATGTCGTCCTAAAAATGTTAGCTCGGTTCGAGGGGCTCGAATTTCACCATGTGGCTCGGGAAAACAATCAGGCGGCGGATATCCTCACCCGCATCGGCGCAAAACGCGACACGGTCCCTCCCAACATATTTCTGGAACGACTCTTCAAGCCATCCGTAGCATGGGAAGGGGACACCGGTAACAACAGTCCGGACCCGACCAAAATACCCGATACCGAACTCTCTGACACAATCGGAGGCTCCGCCGCCGAAATAACACAATCAGCCCACGAAATAATGGCCATTATTGCCCCGTGGACAGAACCATTCCTGGCCTACCTAACTAGATATGAACTTCCGGAGGACCAAAATGAGGCACGCTGCATAGTGCGGCGATCCAAGGCCTATAGGGTCCATGAGGGAGAATTATACAAAAAAAAAGCGCTACCGAAGTCCTTCAAAGGTGCATCTCCGAAGAGGAAGGACGGAACCTTTTGGCAGAAATTCACGCCGGACTCGGCGGCCATCACGCCGCAGCCCTGGCTCTTGTAAGCAAGGCCTTCCGTACATGATTTTATTGGCCAACGGCCCGGGCAGATGCACAGGACTTGGTCCAATGTTGCGCCGGTTGCCAGCTCTTTGCAAATCAAAGCCACATGCCACCCACCGCCCTCCAGACAATCCCCATTACATGGCCCTTCGCAGTCTGGGGGCTTGACATGGTTGGACCCCTTAAAGGGGGAACCCACAAGAAAAAATACTTGCTGGTCATGGTGGATAAATTCACCAAATGGATAGAGGCTAAACCTATGAAAACAGTCGAATCCGGACCGGTGATAGATTTCATATCCGGGGTTGTACACCGTTACGGCGTCCCCCACATCATCATCACTGATAACGGCACAAACTTCACAGCCAGCGAGGTAAAACTCTGGTGTAGCAAAATGGGCATCAAGCTCGATTATGCTGCAGTCTATCACCCACAAACCAACGGCCAAGTCGAACGAGCAAATGGTCTTATAATGAGCGGCATTAAACCCAGATTAGTGCGCTCCTTAACGGAGTCTGACACGCACTGGGTAGAGGAGCTCGACTCCGTACTCTGGGGGCTGCGGACCACGCCGAATCGTAGTACCGGATATACACCATTTTTATGGTGTACGGCGCAGAGGTAGTCCTTCCCTATGACATAATTCATGACTCACCTCGAGTGCGCATGTACGAAGAAAGAGAAGCCGAGCTCGATCGGCAGGACAGTCTGGACACCTTGGAGGAAGAGCGCAACGTAGCCAAAGCCCATCCGCATTTTACCAGCAACAGGCTCGCAGATACCAAAGCAGAGAAGTACGGGCCAAAACTTATAACGTTGGAGAACTAGTTCTACGGCTGCCGGATAAGAAAAAGAACAAGCTCGAGCCCAAATGGGAAGGTCCCTTCATTATCGACCAAGTTCTGACCGGTGGAGCATACCAACTGCGGGATGATCGACTAGTCGACTCGAGCCGAACCCATGGAACGCAACAAGGCTCCGAAGATTCTATGCCTAGCACCAGACTTTATGTTATTCCCCTCCCTTTGTCCATTTTCTGCATATGCATCACCTGTCTTGTTTCCCTTTCTTTCTTTTATTTCTCTAGGCCTTCAAGGGTCACCTTGTGCCTCACTCATACATCACAGATGCGCTAGCCGCACTCTTCATACATGGGGGCTTCTTTCACAGAAGCTTTAATTATTTCACTGAGCCTCACGCCCAACACATGTGTTATACTTCCGCATGTACCTTTTTTCACCATTATATGCATCGATATGACTTAAGTTTTTGCCAAGCTGGGTTGTCTGGCTCTTCTATTTATGCCCTACGTTCCTGTTAATTCGGCTAGGGCATAAGGGGAGCACCTCTGCGATTGTTACCGCCGGGTCAGCCGGACGTGTACCTCAGACTGGGTGAAGCCGAAAGCTAGCGTTCTTAAGGGAATATTTGGTCGGTGAACAAAAGATGACTTTTATTATTCATATATGCCCCTAGATGATTTTTTCTGCGCTTCTTATCGCAGTCCGGACATGCACTTTAGGGCATGCTTACCCAGGGAAAGGAACCCTTAACAGAACTATTCTCCCTGGAAGATGTTTCTTACTACCCATGTAATATAACATAACTAGTTGGGCACTTGTCTGATAAAGCACTAATGACCCCTACGCCTGGTCTCCACGCATACCCCGGTTCTTACATAACCGAGAGGGTATTCGGTTACACTCCGGACTATCGGGTCCCGAGGTTGAAGCGAAAAGGTCCGCCACGACAAACGATCTACAATCCGGCTAGAAGGCATTATACATGTCAATTTAAAATTACATAGTCAATTTGACTGGTTGAATTCCTCTTCAATACCATCTAATAGGCTATCTAGTCTACAGTCCTGTTGGGAATACTTTGCGGCCAACTCTACCTGGCCATACGCTAAGCTCACAGGGATCTCCTTCCCATCAGGGCCCACTGGTCCGACTTCGGCCATGTGGTTCAGGTCAGCCTTCGTGTACCGTGTCTTCACCATCGCCCAGGCTTCCCTAGCACCCTGATGGCATGCCGATATCTTCCATAATCGTAAGCGTCGCCGTGCTCCCTTCAGCTTTTCTGTAAGCTCTCCAAGGCCTTCAGGTATGGAGACGGATGGCCACAAGGCCTGGGCGACGCCTCGCATCACCTGCCGAACTCGTTCATGCAGCTGTTAGAGCTCGGGGAGAAGATCGCCCATTGAACCGAGCATCCTCTCGGCAGGACAACCTGTTAGCATACCTACAGACATAACTCTGTCAGCCAGCTTCCTCACCGAACTCTTTTTCAAAGTTCGTTCAAGCACTTACTAAATATGCCGCGTCGAAGCTGACAATTCTCCTTAACAGAGTCCGACAGTTGGGCCCGAACATCTTTTAGTTCCACGCCCAGCTTGGTGTTGGCATCTAGGAGATCATTCTTCTCCTGCCTCACCCTCATAAGCACGCTCTCACCGGCCTTCAGCTGGCATATGAGCTGTTGCTTATCCAGATTCACTCCAGCCTCATCTGCAATTTTATCGTCAGATCTGCATATACGCCGCATTCTAATATGATACTTATCATTCGAAGGATATGTTACCAGAGGGGGTCTCTTTGGCCTCCCCTGCTGTGGCCAGTGCGGCCTGAAGTTGGGCTTTGCACTCTTCCAGCTCCTAGGACAGTTGAGTATTCTTTTCTGTAAGAACCTGCATAACAAATGATCCTTAAATCAGTTATCCTAACTGTTTCAAGTCTCAGGGGCTACTGATATATATGATCATCAAATTTTCTCACCCGTATGTCCTTTACATACTGCTCCGTGGCTCTGGCTAGACCATTTTGAGCGGCACGGAGGTGCGCGTCTCCCGAATTGAAGGCATCCAATGCCTTTGGGGAGAAACAAGCGTCACGAAGAACAATCCGGCAACGCATGTGGTTCATGGCACTTTCCACCTCGAAATGGGTGGCGGACAGTTTATCCGCATCCTCTGTCGGAGGAGCACCCGACGAACGCCTTTTATTTGTTCCCGCCTCCGAATCCGGCCTTGGAGCCTGGCTTGTGGAGGCGCGATTGGTAGCCTCTCCGGGTATAGTCCGGCGAGCGCTCTTTTTCCTGAAAAGAAGGCATGGGCGTTAATATGCCTCTGAGAATAATGTCTTGCAATAAAGACGACGCACCATACCGCTGCGCTGGTGTCTCAATCTGGACTGCGGATCTTTCTAGCCTGCCTGGCCTCGCGGCCCCTTGTTGGCTAATTGCCACAGGCTCGGCCTTCTGCCCCGAGGACCTCCCCTGCGAAACACGGCTGTTATGCGGCAATCAAAAAAGCGCAAGGACGGATCCCTTTTTAAAGTGCTGGGACTTCGGTCTTAGTCACATGTGAGGCTGGAACTAGCCCAGGGTAATCGGCCGTAATGGCCACCAAAGCATTGTCATTACTCGATTGGTAAAATACCCCATCGATCAGCTCCACAGATACGCCCGGATCCTCCTGGGAGGCCGGATCAAGGGACCGTCCGGAGTCCTCGGGTTGTGGATGAGGGTTGTTTATCTCCTTTACAGCCTGGCGCAGCTCCTACGATGAAATCGCTAGAATGAATACTTAACTACGGGAATACGAAATGGATGGACGATAAAAAGTCTCCGCTTACCCAGCTTGGAGGGTTGTACATAGAAAAACCGCCCTCGGGTCGAAACGAAGGAATTCCTCTTCTTCTCCCTTGTACAAAGTGGATAAGATCTTTATTAGATCAGCAGCCGATCCCGACCCTTTGCGGCCGTGGCGGGTGGCGTCATCCTCCCCATTGAAATCCCACATGGGGTGGCCTCTATACTGAAGCGGCTGCACCCCCCCCCCCCCCCCGCATAATACATGTGGCCATGACCTCGATCATGGTCAGTCCGAATCGAGCTAAAAAACTTATCCGGCTCATCAGGTAAAGAATGTCCCTGTCATCTTCCTCCAGGGGGCTCCGTGGACGCCAGCTCCGGCGCTTCTTCAAAGGGGCATTGTCGAACTCAGGAAGGCCGATCCAAATAGGATCCGGGAGGGGTACGTCTTCTATATAAAACCATTCTGAAGGCCAGTCTTCGGACGTCTTCTTTGGGGTTCCGTACAGGTATCCGGTCCCGGCGACACGCCACACTTCGGCTCCGCCCACTTGATATATTGACCCCTTCAGAGAACGGGGCACAAGGCAGAACAGCTTCCTCCACGGAGCGAAATGAGCTTCACAACCCAGAAACAACTCGCAAAGGGCTATGAATCCCGTGATGTGCAGCAGGGAGGCAGGCGTAAGATTGTGCAACTGGAAGCCGTAGAACTCCAGGAGCCCCCGGAGAAACAGATGAATTGGAAATCCGAGCCCTCTTACCAAATAAGGGACAAGGCATACCCGCTCTCCCTTGGAGGGATTGGGACGGCTCTTCGCTTTCTCTCCACCATTGTAGGTGGCAAGCCCGGCTCGAACCGGGACTAGGTACGCTGGGGGAAGACATCCCTTGGACTGAAGCATCACCAATTTGCTGTGCGGGATGGAACATCTCTCCCAATCTCCAGGCTTGGAGCTAGGGGTGCCAGAGGAGGAGCTGCGTCTACCGGCCATGATGGAATGGATCTCTGTCGGGTGCGCTCCGATGAAGTCTCGCCAAGGGGGGATGGTGTGATTTGGATCTGAATCCACGTCTTTTTAAATAGGCGGCTCATTCACACAGCTGGGGGGTAAATGTGAAAACACCCTGGCTCTTCACATTCGCTCGACACGTGGAAAGTGGCCATTATTGGGCGTGGAAACCGAGGAGTACAAACATTCACAAGAAACCGGACATTATTTCGACAGGTACACAGAATTTGGAGAGGAACCCACCTTGCAATGCCGAAGACAATACTGCGCGCAGGACTCATCGTCATTGAAGCCTGGTTCGGGGGCTATTGAGGGAGTCCTGGATTAGGGGGTCTCCGGACAGCCGGACTATCTCCATTGGCCGGACTGTTAGACTATGAAGATACAAGATTGAAGACTTCGTCTCGTGTCCGGATGGGACTCTACTTGGCGTGGAAGACAAGCTAGGAAATACGTATATGGATATCTCCTTCTTTGTAACCGACCTTGTGTAAACCTAACCCTCTCCGGTGTCTATATAAACCGAAGGGTTTTAGTCTGTAGGACAACAATCACAACATACAATCATACCATAGGCTAGCTTCTAGGGTTTAGCCTCTCTGATCTCGTGGTAGATCTACTCTTGTACTACCCATATCATCAATATTAATCAAGCAGGACGTAGGGTTTTACCTCCATCAAGAGGGCCCGAACCTGGGTAAAACTTCGTGTCCCCTGCCCCCTGTTACCATCCGGCCTAGACGCACAGTTCGGGACCCCCTACCCGAGATCCGCCGGTTTTGACACCGACACCCACCATATACCTTCCTCAAAACAGCCACCATACCTACCTATTATGGCATTTCCATAGCCATTCCGAGATATATTGCCATGCAACTTACCACCGTTCTATTTGTTATGACACGCTTTATAGTGACATGTATGAAATATTGAACGAATACCAAATTCACATGACTAATTATAGCAAGACTTATCACATGTCCTCAGGAACAAACGTAACTACTCACAAAGCATATTCATGTTCATAATCAGAGGGGTATTAATATGCATAATGGATCTGAACATATGATCTTCCACCAAGTAAACCAACTAGCATCAACTACAAGGAGTAATCAACACTACTAGCAACCCACAGGTACCAATCTGAGGTTTGGATACAAAGATTGGATACAAGAGATGAACTAGGGTTTGAGATGAGATGGTGCTGGTGAAGATGTTGATGGAGATTGACCCCCTCCCGATGAGAGGATCGTTGGTGATGATGATGGTGATGATTTCCCCCTTCCAGAGGGAAGTTTCCCCGGCAGAACAACTCCGCCGGAGCCCTAGATTAGTTCCGCCAAGGTTCCGCCTCGTGGCGGCGGAGTTTCATCACAAATATGACTCTATATGAAAGAATTATAAGTTGACATCGTATTTGTGGCAAAGACACCTTTATAATTCTTTCATACATGTCACTCTTGATTCATTGCACATCCCGGTACACTGCCGGAGGCATTCACATAGAGTCATATTTTGTTCTAGTATCGAGTTGTAATATTTGAGTTGTAAGTAAATAGAAGTGTGATGATCATCGTTATTAGAGCATTGTCCCAAGTGAGGAAAGGATGATGGAGAGTATGATTCCTCCACAAGTCAGGATGAGACTCCGGATGAAAAATAAAAAAAGAGGCCATAAAAAGGGAGAAAAAGGCCCAAATAAAAAAAAGAAAAAAATGAGAGAAAAAGAGAGAAGCTAGGGACAATGTTACTATCCTTTTACCACACTTGTGCCTCAAAGTAGCACCATGATCTTCATGATAGAGAGTCTCCTATGTTGTCACTTTCATATACTAGTGGGAATTTCACATTATAGAACTTGGCTTGTATATTCCAATGAAGGGCTTCCTCAAAATGCCCTAGGTCTTCGTGAGCAAGCAAGTTGGATGCACACCCACTTAGTTTCTTTTGTTGAGCTTTCATACACTTATAGCTCTAGTGCATCGGTTGCATGGCAATCTCTACTCACTCACATTGATATCTATTGATGGGCATCTCCATAGCCCGTTGATACGCCTAGTTGATGTGAGACTATCTTCTCCTTTTTTGTCTTCTCCACAACCACTATTCTATTCCACTTATAGTGCTATGTCCATGGCTCACGCTCATGTATTGCGTGAAGATTGAAAAAGTTTGAGAACATCAAAAGTATGAAACATTTGCTTGGCTTGTCATCGGGGTTGTGCATGATTAAATATTTTGTGTGATGAAGATAGAGCATAGCCAGAATATATGATTTTGTAAGGATAACTTTCTTTGGCCATGTTATTTTGAGAAGACATGATTGCTTTATTAGTATGCTTGAAGTATTATTTTTTATGTCAATATTAAACTTTTGTCTTGAATCTTTCGGATCTGAACATTCATGCCACAATAAAGGAAATTACATTGATAATTATGCTAGGTAGCATTCCACATCAAAAATTCTATTTTTATCATTTACCTACTCGAGGACGAGCAGGAATTAAGCTTGGGGATGCTTGATACGTCTCCAATGTATCTATAATTTTTGATTGTTCCATGCTATTATATTATCTGTTTTGGATGTTTAATGGGCTTTAATATACCTTTTTATATTATTTTTGGGACTAACCTACTAACCAAAGGCCCAGTGCAAATTGCTGTTTTTTTGCCTGTTTCAGTGTTTCGCACAGAAGGAATATCAAACGGAATCCGAACGTAATGAAACCTCCGGGAGAGTTATTTTTGGAACAAACGTGATCCAGGAGACTTGGAGTGGACGTCAAGAAAGAAGCGACGAGGCCACGAGGTAGGAGAGCGCGCCCCCACCCTCATGGGCCCCTCGTAGCTCCACCGGCGTACTTCTTCCTCCTATATATACCCATATACCCCGAAAACATCCACGAGCACCACGAAACCCTATTTCCACCACTGCAACCTTCTATACCCGTGAGATCCCATCTTGGGTCCTTTATCGGCACTCCACCAGAGGGGGAATCGATCACGGAGGGCTTCTACATCAACACCATAGCCTCTTCGATGATGTGTGAGTAGTTTACCACAGACCTGTGGGTTCATAGTTATTTGCTAGATGGCTTCTTCTCTCTCTTTGGATCTCAATACAAAGTTCTCCTCAATTCTCTTGGAGATCTATTCGATGTAATTCTTTTTGCGGTGTGTTTGTCGAGATCCGATAAATTGTGGGTTTATGATCAAGATTATCTATGAACAATATTTGATTCTTCTCTGAAATCTTTTATTCATGATTTAATATCTTTGCAAGTCTCTTCGAATTATCAGTTTGGTTTGGCCTACTAGATTGATCTTTCTTGCAATGGGAGAAGTGCTTAGCTTTGGGTTCAATCTTGCGGTGTCCTTTCCCAGTGAGAGTAGGGGCAGCAAGGCACGTATTGTATTGTTGCCATCGAGGATAAAAAGATGGGGTTTATATCGCTTGAGTTTATCCCTCTACATCATGTCATCTTGCCTAATGTGTTACTCAGTTCTTATGAACTTAATACTCTAGATGCATGCTGGATAGCGGTCGATGTGTGGAGTAATAGTAGTAGATGCAGAATCGTTTCGGTCTAGTTGTCGCGGACGTGATGCCTATATACATGATCATGCCTAGATATTCTCATAACTATGTGCTTTTCTATCAATTGCTCGACAGTAATTTGTTCACCCATCGTAGAATTTGCTATCTTGAGAGAAGACACTAGTGAAACCTATGGCCCCCGGGTCTATCTTCCATCATATTATTTTCCTATCAACTTGCTATTTCTATTTTGCAATCTTTACTTTCCAATCTATACACCAAAAATACCAAAAATATCTATCTTATTATCTCTATCAGATCTCACTTTCGTAAGTGACCGTGAAGGGATTGGCAACCCCTTCATCGCGTTGGTTACGAGGTCCGTGATCTCATCCGGGACTCCGAACAACCTTCGGTACATCAAATCACATAACTCATAATACAAATCATCATCGAACATTAAGCGTGCGGACCCTATGGGTTCGAGAACTATGTAGAAATGACCGATACACATCTCCAGTCAATAACAAATAGCGGAACCTGGATGCTCATATTGGCTCCTATATATTCTACAAAGATCTTTATCGGTCAAACCGCATAACAACATACGTTGTTCCCTTTGTCATCGGTATGTTACTTGCCCGAGATTTGATCGTCGGTATCATCATACCTAGTTCAATCTCATTACTGGCAAGTCTCTTTACTCGTTCTGTAATGCATCATCCCGCAACTAACTCATTAGTCACATTGCTTGCAAGGCTCATAGTGATGTACATTACCGAGAGGGCCCAGAGATACCTCTCTGATAGACGAAGTGACAAATCCTAATCTCGATCTATGCAAACTCAACAAACACCATTGGAGACACCTGTAGAGCATCTTTATAATCACCCAGTTACGTTGTGACGTTTGATAGCACACAAGGTGTTCCTCCGATATTCGGGAGTTGCATAATCTCATAGTCAGAGGAACATGTATATATAAGTCATGAAGAAAGCAGTAGCAATAAAACTGAACAATCATTATGCTAAGCTAACGGATGGGTCTTGTCCATCACATCATTCTCTAATGATGTGATCCCGTTCATCAAATGACAACACATGTCCATGGCTAGGAAACTTAACCATCTTTGATTAACGAGCTAGTCAAGTAGAGGCATACTAGGGACACTCTGTTTGTCTATGTATTCACACATGTACTAAGTTCACAGTTAATACAATTCTAGCATGAATAATAAACATTTATCATGATATAAGGAAATATAAACAACAACTTTATTATTGCCTCTAGGGCATATTTCCTTCACGCGTTGGCGTTGCCTACTCCCTTGTTCTCGAGCAAGTCCACAGTCACCCAAATAGCTAATGGGGGCGCGGCATTGGGGCCTCCGCAAATGAGGAGTCGGCGATAGGATACATCGGAGTCACATGCTGCAAAATCCTTGGCGAAAGCCGGAGGAGATGGCACATGGCGGCGGAGACATCGGGCGTCCCTGGTGCCCAGCAGTGCCGCTAACCATCCCCCACGTGAGTGACCTTCTCGCGATCATGGGTTTCCACTCGTCTTGTCGGCATCTGGTCACCATCGACCTACTGGGGATCGTGAGGCTTGAGAGGAGGTTGTGGGGATGGTTAATGGAACAGGGGAGTGGGGAGGTGTTCACGATGACTTCTGTTTTTCCTAAACAATCTCGTTCGCTGACGTGGCCGTGTCTTTTGTTTTAAGATGCGTGCTCAAAATCCAACGGTGAAGAGGGCGTTTGGCCAAATCTTTAAAATCCGCCATTCGGGATTTATCTTTTTTCGTTGCTTATAGTGTCGTGTGTGTTTCAGTTCAACACGAAAATTCATGTTAAATCGATAAGCCAAGGGATAATCTTGTCCTTTCTAGGTTATAAACATAGACACATATTTAATAAAAACTATTTGCATGACTTCATAGCTTATATAATGTAACTTAACAAGCATTGTGAACTTACGGTGGAACATTGAGGGCAAAATGCACACGCCATTCCAGGGGCAGCTCGGGCGAACCCTAGCCGGCCCCTTCCTCCATATCCTTTGTCCCTTCTCTCTCGTTTGTGGGACAGGATTGACCCGTTGCACCGTGGGGAGTTCCTTGCCCTATGCATCAATCTGGCCATGATGGTAAGCATGTACGGTGGGGCTATGGCTCCTAGGTAGTGGAATTGGTGTGGGCCGCACAGGCGAGCATCCGATGTCGAATGCTCTATGTGTGTGTGGTCTCGGGCCGATTGGTTTGGCGTGGAGGCGGTGCATATGTGTATGAACAACTTGACCTTTGGTGGTGGTGGCCATATCCATATGAGTGTGGTGACTCGTCAATAGCCATGGCGGTGACGTTTGGTGGGAAGACTCTCATCCATCCGATAGTGCCACTACTTCCTCTCTTCATTGTCGACAGCGATAGACACTCCTCCTCGGAAGGTGGATGGCTAGGCGGCTCCATTGAATATGCACTACATTGGTGCATATTTGCGTACATATGCGAGGAGAGGCGCACTGCCTCCTCAAGAGGACCGGCTCCCCGATTGAATATGATTTTTTGAAGCCTCTCCATGGGAAAACTAAGGGCGCTCCCAATGGTGGTTTCTTAGCATCAGTTCATAGGTAAAATATTGATGTGGCAAGTCAATTAAAAAATATAGAGATGAGAGTTGTATGTTAGTGAAGCTGTGGCTCTTAGCACATTTCTCTAAACAATGTAATGAACTTTGATCGAGTATGGTTTCTTTCTCTATGTTTCTCTCCTTCCCTCTATGCACAACTAGGAAAGAATATTAAGATGCGCATGTGATCCCTAAACCAATTTAATGCACATTGCTTAGAAACAACATCTAAGGGCATGTTTGGTATGTCACATGTAGTTTGACAAATTTGGCTCGTTTGCTTGTGTGTTTTGCAACCAAACTCTAGCATGCACAAACCTTAAAGTATCATTGGGCCTATTAAGGAGGAACGTTTGAATCAACCATTTCCTCCGAGCTAGGCTCGAGCGAACACATGACTGACTCTCACGATGCGGACACCTGGTAAATAGATTTGGACGTGTTATGCTCTACTCACCTCCCACAATCTTCTTCACCTAATCTTCTCTAATCTACACAATGATGTTTCGATTTGAGATAAGCTCTGCGCGACAAGGATGCACATAGATGTTGTGATTCCATTAGTGCCATCGTTTCTTAATTTTGTGGAGTGTAGATCTTCAAATCCGTGTTTATGTTTAGTGTTTCTTCAAATTGAGTTTGTCAAATTCATCACACATAGTCGGACTGCTTGAATTTTTGTTGATGAGTAGCTTCGTCTCGTTGTTTCACATAGTTTGTGTTGTAAGTTTTCTGTTTCGATGCTCATAGATAAGTAGATTTATATCTCCCTATTGTATTGTACTAGCGTTTTCATGGGTGCATGTTAGTTTAGACGAACTTTGGTAAATTCATGGCACACAGTCGATTGCTTGAAATTTTCTTTGGACAGTAGCTTCATCTCGTTGTTGAACAACTCTCATATAGTAAGTTTTTCTTTATTTCGATGCTCATAGACACTTGTTTAAATGTGATGTGTGAATAAGTTCACCATGTGTATAAGAGGTGAGATTAAACCATCGATGTGCATATAACTAAACAACTACACATTGCATCTGGGGAGACAGACATGCAGCCTAACGTTGTGTTTCTATTTTCGCTCTCATGAAACATGAAACTTTCTGGGCAACTAATCACAGTGCACAACATGAAACATTTACTCAATCAGGCTCTATTGACCGCAAAGAGGTCTAAATTGATGCAAGGAACCAAACACGTCATAAGAGACAATGCATTGGGATGATGGTCTCTGTAAATTTATCATGATCTAAAATGCCAAGTTAAGAGCCAGCATATTGAGAGCGTCCTAAATCTAAGCGAAGTCGTATGCTGAATTATTGTAGGTGACTGGGGGCATGGATACGACACCCCCGCGTCGCCTCGCTCTGGCGACACGGGGGTAGAAACCTAGCGCCGCCACCGTTTCTTCTCCTTCCCTCCTCCAGTCTCGTCGCCGCCAGAGGGCGCCCGCCGGCGAAGCCCGGTCCGGCCCCAAGGAAGGCGGCGGCGGGGCGCTTTCCCCTGCTGGTGAGGCGCACTGCAGCTTGGCGCGATTTGGGGATCTCGAGCTCGGCAGTCTGCGCGCCTCAGATCCGCCCGATGCGTGCCCATGGGGGCGAGATGGAGCGGCTGGATGTGCGCCCGTCCAGCAGCTGGTGCGTGCGCGCCCTAGCTGCGACATGAGGTGCTAGGCGCGGTCACAGCGCGGCGTGGAGGTCAGGGACGGCGCGGACGCATGCATCGCTGTCCGTGGGTGATGCCGGGGGACGCGGGGTCGCCCCGGCGGGCGGCCTCTGGCCTGGCACGGCCGGATCTGGTGGGCCCTTGCTGGCCGGATCTGGCGTTTGGCGGCCAGAGGCCCGGAGGTGGTTCGGCCAGCGACTGTCTGCAGCCGGGTTGCGTGGTGGCTCCCTGACGGGTTGGTGGTCCACGGTGGCATGGTCGGGGTAGGGCCTTCGGGATGCTCTAGGCTTGCGCGCCGGTGGTGCTTCGACTAGTTCTTGGGCGGTGTAGCAAGTGGCGTCTGCTGCTCCGTTTTGGTGGTGGTGTGTTGGAGACGTCGTCTCTGGCATAGGTGCTCGGCTCCCTGACGAAAGTCATGCTCGACTTCGGTCTGGGCCGGTGGCGAATGATGCCTTCGGGTGTGATTTTCCTTGTTGGAGGCACCATCGAGGGGATCCGACAGCTCTCCCTGCTTGAAGCTCTTGTCTCCCGGTGAAAACCGTGTGTAATGGTGGCGTCGTTGGTGTCATTACTTTGTTGGAAGCATTACCTTGGAGCTAAGTCTGATGTCGGGAGCACTTGGTTAGTGGAGGTGCGGTGGATCTGAAGCGGGCAGCGTTTTGGTGAGCTTGGAGCTATTGGTGGTGCATCCGTCTGAGGTCGGTCGTTTGGTCGAAGGGGGGCATCAGGCACCCCTCGGCGGCATGTCCGTCGGGGGCGATGGTGGTGGGCACTTGGAGCACACACGACATGCTTGCGGCGCGAGGCGAGTCAGGTTGGGCGCCCTCTCGTGATCGGAGAGGCATATGTTCGCTCCTCTTCGTCGAACATGTCGTCTCTCTCCGGTGACGGTGATGTCGTCAAACATGCTTGTGGCGGCCTTGTCCAAGACGACTGAGTGGTGCTCTTTGGCGTGGTTGAAGCGAAGTCGAAGTCGCCGGGCCGTGTGTGCGGTGGGTGATGTACGATGACGCTGCTTTTGTCTTTCAGTTCATGTTGTGTCGGCCTTAGGCGTTCCTGTATGTCCTGTTGTGCTCGAGCCTTAGCTTTGCTAGGTGTAGTGTGCTCTTTGTAAAGGTTTTAGCTCGGTTTTCCTCAATTAACCGAGCATCGGTTTCTTTACCGCTTCCTTTTAATGAATAATAGCAGCTCTCCTGCTATCTTTAAAAAAAACTGGGGGCATGGGCCCACAGGCAGGACGCGGAGGAAGAGCTGCCACGTGTACAATCAAAACATGGGGGTACACGCATATATAGTACTGTAATGGGAGTTACAGCGCGATGGATGGCCGCTAAATGGAACGATCGAGAGATCCATCATCGTGCTATCAATCAACTCAGGAAAATTAAGTAGGGTTGGCAAAGTTATGAAACAAGTGGGGGTTGGAATTAAGTAGAGTCAACAAATGATATATATCACGCACAAAGAAAAGCACATATAGTATTACTATATGGTTAGAAAAGTTCTGTCAGAAAACAGAGGACATAGCAATCGGTTGCATTCAAACATTAATTCTCGTGTCACAAACAAGTGAGTACCTTTTTCGTGAAAAGAAAAACATGCTAATAGTTCATTTTCATAGTAGTAATTGTTGCTGATGCTTGCACACGAACCGCAAGTTGTCATACATCGATAATTAATATTAATATACACACGAGGGGGGAAAGCAATTGCGATCATCTCCCCAAGAAAATAGAGAATGGGTCATGTTTGCATCGGGAAATATACGACCGTGTGTGTGACCTTTGCAAGTGGGTTCCTCATAACAATCACATTTAATGTTCACCCACAAAAAAAATCATATTTAATGTTATGATGCAGAAAACTGTCACCTTATGCACTACCAGTACTTCATGGATATGCGATTATTCGGATCAAACTTTGACCTTGTTTTAACTACCAAAGCATAAATTTATACCACAAAAATAGTGTCACCAAAAACCTCTTTCCAATATGAATCAAACAATATAAGTTTTATGACATATAACTTATATTTTGTTAGTCAAATTTATGATTAAATTTTGACACAAAATACAAAGGAGGCCAACAAACCCATACGGAGATAGTAGCATATAAGGGCATCTCCAACAGCGACCAAGGTCGCATACGAATCTCGACCGCGCGGTCCACCGCGGAACCATCCAACGCGGATCTGTATCGGTCCGCTCGACGGTCCAGACGTGTTTTTTTTTGCAAACCGAAGACAAACATGGGGTGCTTTGCGGGCGTCCAGACAGCTGCCACGCCCGCGTTTGACCGCCCTGGCCCACCAGAAGCGCCCTACCCGCCTCTCTCGCGCTTTCCATCGAACGCCCGCGCCACTTGGCGCGTCAAATTTATGTCGTTCCAGAGCATGCGGCGGCCGACATTGATGCCCGCGATTTGACCGGATGGGAAGGCGGCGTAGACGGACCCGACCTCTCACTACCGGCACTGAAGCGATGCACCAGCCGGGAGAGCGTCGGCCACTGCACGCCCGGCTAAACACATCTCTTCATTGTATTCAAACGGCCACAGACTACTCGCCTTCCTTCATTAAGCCCGCGTGTATGGCGAGAAACTTACTCTAGACCTCATTTCTTCACGAGCCGTCTGTGATTAAACACATCGCTGGTTGGCTCCGGCCATCCGGCCACTATTTAAACGGTGCCGGACGCCGGAAAAAATCACACTATACTCCGCTTCTATCTCCTCCTTGCACATTTTCTTCACAATCTCCATGGCATCCGTTGAGCAGGAAGACGAGTCCTCCCACATAAAAGCCGGCTGGGGTGGCCCGTCGAGCCCGCCGGATACGAGCCAGGCAATGATCTGCTTCACCACTCTCGACGATCCAGGCCGCTGCAGGCCATCTTGCGAATGCATAAGCTCCAAGCCGCGTGTCATTCATCAACTCGCCGTTCTATGCTAGCTCACTGGGGAGCATGACGATACGGGCATTGCAGCTGCTGTGGACGATGTTGTGTCGTACCGCTCCTCCTGTGGCCAGGACCACGCCATCCGTCGTCAACGTACGTGTAACCGCGCCCTGGTGGTGAATAAAGAAGCCAACTTCATGGAGATGAATGAAACGGTGGCCAACACGTCCATGGTTGTCGTCATCATCGAGAAGTAGAACACAGGAGGTCGTCGCTGCTTGGGTCCCATGAAGTCCACAACTGAGGCGAGGTCGGCGTACACAACCGGTGTCTTGCCCGGTCGCAGGCCATCGTCGTCCCCTTCCCCTCCGGTTGAAGTACATCACAGGGGTTCTACTCCGATGAGCGCCGCTGCCAAACACGGGGTAGCGACCTATCCTCTGCGCTGAAGCATATATCTCCGGGGCTCATGGCAGTCCGGCAAGCGGGCTGCCGGACATGGGTCGTGCATATGGATATCTGCCGACGCCGGTTGTAGACTAGTTTTAACTTAGTCTGGTATATTTTTAGTTAAAAAATATTCAAAATGTAATGAATGTCGTCTGGTTTATATGAAATTCGTCGTGTTTGTACGAATTCTGTTTGGTTGATTTAAAAAGTTATTGAAATATATGCATACGAAATTGGATGACCGTCTTACATATCTGTGTCAATGGACTGGTGCCTCCATCCGTCCGCGGATGGAGGCGGAAGGAAATTTATGGGTTCCATATTGGAGATGACTCACAACACTAATTCGCTAGGCAGCTCATTCTAACTATGTTTTTGATAGGCGAGACCCACATGTCCCATGTGACGTGGCAAATCATTGTGCCACGTGTTACTTTTTAACCATTATGTAAGTCAAAATGTGGGCCTCATGCACACTTTATCGAGATGGGGAAGAAAGAACGCTTTGCTCGTTGGTCCGAGTGTGTGGAGCGTGTTCATGCATATTTTTTTTTCAAGCACCTAAAGGCATATATATCCATATGCTCCATGATAAAAAGTAATTTGAGGCATTTATATTAATTTTTTTCTCCAATGCAAGCTATCACTAGTGAGCCTTATTAAGAAATAGAAAATAAAGACTAATACGCATGCATCTCTACTTTTCACTCCAACCTCTTCAGTTTTTGTCATTAGACCATACTTTTTCTCTTCAAGCACACGCCTTCTAGAGAGGATCCCGCTTCCCTATCCGAACCTAATTTACGTCATATCCGATCCTACATGGCATGTGAGGCATCACCTTGAGGCTATCCGTTTTACATGTCCTAAGAGCATGTACAATGGTGGCATATGGTTACATATGCCCCATGACAAAAAGTAATTTGAGACACCTGTATTTATTGTTTCTCCCCAATGCAAGCTACCACTAGTGGACCTCATTAAGAAATAGAAAATAAAGACTCTATTACACATGCATCTCTATTTTTTACTCCAACCTTTTCAGTTTTTGTCACCGGACCACACTTTTTCTTTTCAAGCACCCGCCTCTTGGAGAGGATCCCACTTCCCTATCCGAACCTACTTTACATCATATCCGATCCTACATGGCATGTGAAACATCACCTTGAGGCTATGCATTGTACATGCCCTAACAAGAGCTCTCTCTTTTGATATAAAAAAGGAATTGATTAGTTTATGAGGAAAAGTGGCTGAAAAATGATACATTGCCAATCATGCTAGGCCCCAGGCTACGCCTTATGCGAGCCGGCTACTCTGTCGAACCAGAGTCGGCACTCTATCACACAACCTGGAGCCACCGCTCCGGCACACGCAACGGCCCCAAGGCCGCGTACCGGACGAGTCGACGACTTTGCCGCGCAAGCAACCAGAGACGACACCCCATAACACGATTTGGAGCCGCCACTCTGACTTACAACCCACTACAACATCCACAAATCGCCCCGAGGCCATGTACCGAACGAACTGATGACTTTGCCGCCCAAGCAGTCAGAGATAGCACCCTACAACACGACCCAGAGCCGCCGCTCCGGCATACAATCAACAACACTCACCGAAACCGCCCCCAGGCCACATAGCGGATGGGCTGATGATTCTGTTGCCCAAGCAACCTGAGATGACACGCAGCCAACTTCGGAGTCACCACTCCAGCTTCCACACTGACCGCAAGGCCACGCACAAGTAACTATCCTCCGAAAGTAGGCTAAACCTGCAAGGCTGGGGTGTCATCTGAAAGTAGGTTAAATCTCCAAGGCGACGCACAAGCGAAGGGAATGACTCCCACGCCTGCTCCAACCAAGGATGGAACTTGGGTTTTCAACCGGAGAGCATGAGACCTAGAAGACAGGGAAGGTGAAGGGGCTTCACGACAATGCCTCCAAGGAGGGCAATGATGTCCAAGGACGTCATCGTCGCGGGCAACAACCAAAGACCGTGCGAGGTTTTCACCCGGAGCTCACCAAACCCCATGCCAACACATCCCACTCAGCCAACCGTTGAGACACAAAAGCCTCGCGGCCTCGAGGTTTTATCGGTTTCTTTTCTTTTCTCAGTTTTATTTGTTTCATTCTCTGTCATTTTATTTTCTCCCATTTCTTTGTTTCTTCACTGGCTTTCTATATTTGTTTACGGGCTTGCACCGGGTTTTTCCTTTTTCTTTTCTTTTTCCTCATTTTCCATTGTTTTTTGTTTCTTTCTTGGTTTTTTTTCTTTTTTCTTTTGTTCATTCTTTCTAGGGTTTCTTTTTTTCTTTATTGGTTTTCATTATTTTTTCTTTGTTTCTTTCTTGGTTTCACCATTTTTCATTCTTTTGCAGTGGTTTAATTTCTTTGTTTTTATTTTTATTTTTCTTATTTCTTTGGTTTTATTTGTATCTTTTTTATTTTTATTGGTTTTCTTTGCTTTTATATGTTTCTTTTTTATTTTCATTGACTTTCTTATTTCTCGTTTGTGTAGAACAGGAACATTTCTATAAAATTTCCAATATTTTTTTGAAATACAGGATTAACATTTTTTTCACATATGTTTTCATGCCAATTTATTTCAAACACATACTTCATTTTCTGCATATAACAGAATTTTTTATATGTATTAGTTTAACATTTTTCAAATACATAATTAACATTTTTTTCAATCTACTTTTTATCTCTAATTGTTTATTCCACATTCTACATTATTTGTATACATTAGGATAATTTTTGAAGACATGTTTAATAATTTTTTAAACACATATTCATGTTTTTTTTCATTCTATATTTTCTGCATTCTACATTTTCATTATGCATGTTTAACATTTTTGGGGTACATGATTTTTTTCAAAAATAAGTTTTGATGTCTAGACTTTTTATACATGGTGTAAATTTTTGTATACATATGAAACATTTTCAAATACATGATTACATTTTTTTCATACACACTGTACATTTTTGTATAAACGTAATTTTTTACACATGTTAACAATTTTCCACAATATACTTTTATAATTATATTAAGTGATTTTTAAAAATAAATAATGAATATTTTCTCAAGAAATTATTTTTAACACCTAATGAATAGTTTTTGCAATGCAAATACAATTTCGTAATACTTGGTGAGTATTCTTTGAATATGCATGTTTTTCTAAAATATACAGACCACTTTTATAAAAACATGCATATGTTTTTGAAGCATATGGACACTTTCCAATTAAATACATTAACGTTAAAGATAAATTAGGTTTTCATGTACCTCTAAAATACATGCTTCTAAGAAAACATGAATATATTTTTGAAGCATATGGACACTTTTCAATTAAATACATGAACATGAAATATAAATTAGGTTTTCATGTATCTCCAGAATATATTACCTCCGTCTAGATACATCCATATTTAGACAAATTTAAGACAAATAATTCGGGAAGAGGGAGTATTGAATATATGGTGTATGATAAGAAACATTGTTTGAAAAGAAAAGGAACGAACCTAACAGAATGAAGTGAACAGAAAGAAAGAAAGAAGAGAAGGAAAAGAAAAGCCACTAGAGGCAGCTTACCCAAATGTGACAAGGCTTATCATAACGCAAACCAAAGAAAAGCAGAAAAAGGTGATCGGAACGGAACTAAGGGCGCCCCTATATTCGAGAGCTCCTATTCGGCGCGTTAAGCACCCGAACAGCTCCCTGGCGCCTGAAGGAGACCTATAGTGGATCGGCCCAGAAAACCTTCGCTCTCAGCAAACCAGTCGATCGCTTCTTTCCGTTAGAAACTAAATAAAAAAGATGTACATGAGGCGGGACTTGGACTAGGGAACTCTCCCTTCGCACAGGGGTGCATGAACCACTACGCTACCAACGACCTGAGTAGAAATGATCGCTTGCCTTCTTTTATTATTTCAACCATTTGTTTTCTTCTTTTTCTCTCTTTTTCTGTAACGATTTATTTCGCCTTTTTATTTCCTTTTTTTGCTGAATACGTGCACTTTTCAAAAAAAAAAATTAAGGAAACTTTTTTAAGAAAAAGGGATGAAAGTTCTTTGGTTTTTTTAAGTTCATCAAAATTGAAGAAAGTTCATCGATCTTAAAAAAGTTCATCAAATTTGAGAAAAGTTCGTCATAATTAGAAAAAGTTCACCGAATCTGAAAAAAAGTTCATCGCTTTTCAAAACAATTCAGCGGATTTGAAAAAAAATCTTCAATTTTTTAAAAAACATTCATCGAATTTGAAAAAAGTTCATCGAATTTCGAAAAGGTTCATCAAATTTGAAATACTTCCATCGAAATTGAAAAAAAAGTCCGTCGCATTTGAAAAAGTTCATCAAATTTGGAAAAAGTTCATCGAATTTGAAAAAATCTCATCGAATTTGAAAAAAGTTCACCATGTTTGAAAAAAGTTTGTCAACTTTGAAAAAAGTTCATCGCATTTGAAAAAGTTCATCGAGTTTGAAAAAAGTTTATCGAATTTAAAAAAAAGTTCACCTTGTTTGAAAAAAGTTCGTCAATTTTGAAAAAAAAACACCGACTTGAAACGAGTTCACGCATTAAAGAAAAAGGAAAAAGAAACAGGAAAACAAACATAGAAAAAGGAAAAAACAAACGTACAAAGGACAGAAGGCATTTTCTGTACATAGAAACAAAGAACGGAAGGAAATATGCATGAACGAGCAAGTGGCCTA
Organism: Triticum monococcum; assembly: GCA_034509565.1. Taxonomy (NCBI): domain Eukaryota; kingdom Viridiplantae; phylum Streptophyta; class Magnoliopsida; order Poales; family Poaceae; genus Triticum; species Triticum monococcum. Next base: position 143,453,866 of record CM067846.1, on the reverse strand, counting down.
GTGGTTAGTACAGTATCCATGGAGCGATGCGATCTCGTATTCGAATCCCGCTCCACCCACCTGCACCTTTTTATCCTTTGGAAAGGAGAGATGGGCCGGCCCGTTTGTCGAGAGTGAAGGGAGGGCCCTATATTCTGCGTTCAGCAAGACCGAGACCTTATTTTTTTTTGAGAACAACGGACCGAGACCTATGGAACTCTCGCTGAAGAGCAGAGCAAGTTGCGCTGGCCCAGGCACGCTAGAGGTCATGCAATCTTGCCGCGCTTTTTTTATTTTCCTATGTTTTCTTTTTTTTTTGCTTTTTGCTTTATTTTTTCTTTTGTTTAGACTAAAATATTATATGTATGTATGTATGTATGTATGTATGTATGTATGTATGAATGAATGAATGTATGTATGTATGTTTATATTATATATATATATATATATATATCAAACATTTGAAATCTGTTGACCATGCATTTGAAAAGGTTAAATGTGTGCAGGGAAAATGTTTATCACGTATACGAAAAATGTATTAAAAACACAATTTGTTTGGAAAACATTGATTATGTATTTTCAAAAATGATAATTAAGCAGTTAAAAAAATGTTGAAGATGTATTTGAAAAATTATAATCAAGCAAAAAATGTTAAATGTGTAGAGAAAAAAGTTGATCATGTATATTCTGCGTTCAGCAAGACCGAGACCATATTTTTTTTATCCTTTGGAAAGGAGAGATGGGCCGGCCCGTTTGTCGAGAGTGAAGGGAGGGCCCTATATTCTGCGTTCAGCAAGACCGAGACCTTATTTTTTTTTGAGAACAACGGACCGAGACCTATGGAACTCTCGCTGAAGAGCAGAGCAAGTTGCGCTGGCCCAGGCACGCTAGAGGTCATGCAATCTTGCCGCGCTTTTTTCATTTTCCTATGTTTTCTTTTTTTTTTGCTTTTTGCTTTATTTTTTCTTTTGTTTAGACTAAAATATTATATGTATGTATGTATGTATGTATGTATGAATGAATGTATGTATATATATATATATATATATATATATATATAATATAAACAATCAAACATTTGAAATCTGTTGACCATGCATTTGAAAATGTTAAATGTGTGCAGGGAAAATGTTTATCACGTATACGAAAAATGTATTAAAAACACAATTTGTTTGGAAAACATTGATTATGTATTTTCAAAAATGATAATTAAGCAGTTAAAAAAATGTTGAAGATGTATTTGAAAAATTATAATCAAGCAAAAAATGTTAAATGTGTAGAGAAAAAAGTTGATCATGTATATTCTGCGTTCAGCAAGACCGAGACCATATTTTTTTTATCCTTTGGAAAGGAGAGATGGGCCGGCCCGTTTGTCGAGAGTGAAGGGAGGGCCCTATATTCTGCGTTCAGCAAGACCGAGACCTTATTTTTTTATCCTTTGGAAAGGAGAGATGGGCCGGCCCGTTTGTCGAGAGTGAAGGGAGGGCCCTATATTCTGCGTTCAGCAAGACCGAGACCTTATTTTTTTTTGACAACAACGGACCGAGACCTATGGAACTCTCGCTGAAGGGCAGAGCAAGTTGCGCTGGCCCAGGCACGCTAGAGGTCATGCAATCTTGCCGCGCTTTTTTTATTTTCCTATGTTTTTTTTTTGCTTTATTTTTTCTTTTGTTTATACTAAAATATTATATGTATGTATGTATGTATGTATGAATTTATGTATGAATGTATGTATATGTATATATATATATATATATATATATATAAAATATAATATAAACAATCAACAAAAAACTTTTGAAATCTGTTGACCATGCATTTGAAAATGTTAAATGTGTGCAGGGAAAATGTTTATCACGTATACGAAAAATGTATTAAAAACACAATTTGTTTGGAAAACATTGATTATGTATTTTCAAAAATGATAATTAAGCAGTTAAAAAAATGTTGAAGATGTATTTGAAAAATTATAATCAAGCAAAAAATATTAAATGTGTAGAGAAAAAAGTTGATCATGTATATTCTGCGTTCAGCAAGACCGAGACCTTATTTTTTTTTAGAACAACGGACCGAGACCCATGGAACTCTCGCTGAAGGGCAGAGCAAGTTGCGCTGGCCCAGGCACGGTAGAGGTCATGCAATCTTGCCGCTCTTTTTTTATTTTCCTATGTTTTTTTCCGAGACCCATGGAACTCTCGCTGAAGGGCAGAGCAAGTTGCGCTGGCCCAGGCACGCTAGAGGTCATGCAATCTTGCCGCGTTTTTTTTTTTATTTTCCTATGTTTTTTTTTTGCCTTTTGCTTTATTTTTTCTTTTGTTTAGACTAAAATATTATATGTATGTATGTATGTATGTATGTATATAAACAATCAACAAAAAACATTTGAAATATGTTGACCATGCATTTGAAAATGCTAAATGTGTGCAGGGAAAATGTTTATCATGTATACGAAAAATGTATTAAAAACACAATTTGTTTGGAAAACATTGATTATGTATTTTCAAAAATGATAATTAAGCAGTTAAAAAATGTTGAAGATATATTTGAAAAATTATAATCAAGCAAAAAATGTTAAATGTGTAGAGAAAAAAGTTGATCATGTATATTCTGCGTTCAGCAAGACCGAGACCTTTTTTTTTTTGAGAACAACGGACCGAGACCCATGGAACTCTCGCTGAAGGGCAGAGCAAGTTGCGCTGGCCCAGGCACGGTAGAGGTCATGCAATCTTGCCGCGCTTTTTTTATTTTCCTATGTTTTTTTTTTTGCTTTTTGCTTTATTTTTTCTTTTGTTTAGACTAAAATATTATATGTATGTATGTATGTATGTATGTATGTATATATATATATATATATATATATATATATAATATAAACAATCAACAAAAAACATTTGAAATATGTTGACCATGCATTTGAAAATGTTAAATGTGTGCAGGGAAAATGTTTATCAAGTATACGAAAAATGTATTAAAAACACAATTTGTTTGGAAAACATTGATTATGTATTTTCAAAAATGATAATTAAGCAGTTAAAAAAATGTTGAAGATGTATTTGAAAAATTAAATCAAGCAAAAAATGTTAAATGTGTAGAGAAAAAAGTTGATCATGTATTAAAAACTGATGAAAAATTTGATCACGTATATAGAAATGTCAATGAAGCATTTGAATATTGAATACGTATTTGAAAATCTTTAATCAAGTATTTGAAAAATGTTAATTGTGTATATAACAATATTGACCATGTAATAAAAAATGTTAATATTTTATTTTAATTTTTGTAATCAAGCATTTAGGAAAATGTCTAAAATGTATAGGAAAAATGTTGACTATGTATTGAAAAAATGGTAATCTTCTATTTGAAAAATGTTAATCAAGAATTTGAGAAATGCTAAGAAAAATATGTATGGAAAGAATGTAGAACATGTATTTAAAGAAATGTTAAACTTCTATTTGAAAAATGATAAACATGTATTAGAAATATAATAAAATGTATTAGAAAACATTGAAACCCGAGGAAGAAAAGAAAAACAGACGAAAAACGAGAAGGAAACAAAAAATACCAAAGAAAGTATAGAGAAAAATGAAGGAAAAGAAAAAACCCATTGAAAACCAATAAAGAACCAAAGGAAATCAATGAAAAAAAGAAACCAGTAAAGCGAAGAAATAAACGAATAAAAGCGATGAAAACAAGAAAAGAAACCCTGAAAAGCTAGTGGAAATCCGGTTACTTCAAGTTGTTCACGCCCTACTTACCTAACACGAGCTGAGCGATGGCTTACTGGCTAGCGCCCCAACAAATCTAAGGATCGAACCCCACGCAAGCCCTTCTTTCTCCGCTTTATTTCATTTTCCCGGCTGTTGGGTCTGCTAATGATGACCGACAGTACTAATTAATCACAAGTTACAATCCAATACTAAAATTAGTGCCCTGGCCTTGGCATTCGAAATTTACATGTCGCATCTGATTGCAAGTCGATCATGAAGGACATCCAGAATGGGCCATATGCAGCTCATGGAATGGTTATCAACGAGATTAGAGATTAGAAGCATTCTTTTATTTCATGTATGTTTAGTATTGAAAGTAGAAACAATAATTTTGAAGCTCACAATTTAGCTTGGCATTCACTTCCTTTAGATCAAGCCGCCATACTTGACTGGGTCATCCACATGACCAGAATATTATTCTTTTAACCTTAGTTATTGAGTAATAAAGTCTACCTTCTTTTTGCCTAAAAAACTATAGTGCCGGTTAGAAATCTTTGAAGGTGGCCAGTTGGGCGGAAGTTGCATGCAAGTGTGTCCGTTTTAAGCAGAAGTCATTCGGTTTGCATCAAATTCATCTCGTTCATTGAATTCATTTTTAAAATGTGGGTGAACATTTCAGGCACGCCGTTAGATAACCTTCTCTCGTATTCATGTCCACGGACGCAACACCGCGGTGTAGATGCCCTGCTCCTTTCTTCAGTTGTTTTCGTTGGAGATGCCCTCGCCAAGGTCATGCAGCGACTCAACTATACCTGGGCCTATGTCAGGCCGGGCCAAAAAAAGCTTGATGCTGAAAACCTAGGCTCAAACCCGGCCAGGCCAAACGTCGGGCCTACTAAATCGGGCCCAAGCCCGAAAAAGCCTGACATCGCCCGGCCGGCCCATCCTGACTACGTCTAAAATTTTGTTTTCCGCAAGCCCATGCCTGGCCCGGTCTAACCATCGGGCTCAACTTCTGGGCCCGACCCAGGCCCGATGGCACGCTCAGGCTCAGCCCGGCGCAGGATTTTCGGGGCGGGCCGTCCGGGCCGGGCTGCCCACTCGACCGATCCTCATAGAAGCTTTGCGGTCGACAGCCCGTCTGCTGCACACGCCGAAACACCCGAAGAGTAGATCCACTCCACTCAAAAAAACCCGAAGAGTAGATCGATCGAGTCGCTGCATGACCTCCGTGTTTCCCTGTCCGCCTCCCTCAGATTAGCAGATAGCGAGCGATATGGCCGGCTGGATCCGTCTGGTCTGTGTATTTTTGCACGCTTGCACTGCTGAGGTACGTGGACGATTGGGTATCAGGCCTAACAGACCGATCTGTCTGGCCGGTCTGACACTTATTGTGAACAGGAGGTACGCCCAGGGGAGAGAGAGATCCGTAGGCAAGTTGTTTTCGGTGGAGCGGCCGAACTCTCGACAGTGCTACTGTTACTACATGTGGCTCCTGTACAAGAGATTGATCGTGTTTTTTTTTTCTGCTTTGTCATGGCACGAGCACGATAGCAACCATGACAAAAGAGGTTACACGTTAGTTATCACGGAAGAACTTTGCGGAACCAAACCTATAAGTTCTTTTTCTTCATGTTGACTGAAGTCAAACATTTGGCAAAATTACGTACGTGCGGTCAAGATGAGCACAGCACCGACGTACGCATGCACGCCAAATCATGCCGTCAAGCGAGAAGTCAACGTACGTAGACCCAAGATCGCCCGGGCCGGCCGTCGTCGGTCGATCGCCATGAATGAATGTATCTGTTGAGAACCACAACGATTACGGCAAAGGGGCGCGGATCTGCCGTGTCCGTGGCAACCACACATGCACGCACATGCACGGGGAGAGTTTGGATGCGGCGGGCGCCGCTCCGTGCGTGACGCGCGACGCCAGCGGAGGCGTGTGACTCGGTCTGCTTCGCTTGTGCCCGTGACACCCTTTCGGTGTGGGAGGTCCGCTTTATGCTTGCCTAAAATGAAATGAACCAGGGGTTCGGTCAAAGTTTCGATCGGCAAAAAGGTCGATAAAAAATTTCCGTCGCCGGGACTTGAACCCGGGTCTCTCGGGTGAGAGCCGAGTATCCTAACCACCTAGACTACGACGGATTTGATATTTCATTGTGTGAACTTTTCTCAAAAGTCTTTTATAAAAGTTTAGCACAGGGTTGTTGCTATTCTTTGTGTGCATTAAGCCGTCGCCTCAGCGTGATGCATGCAGTTTCCATATGTACCTGATTTATTCGCATTTCTATACGCAAAATCAAGTTAATGAAACTCGGTCTACTTGTGTTCCAAAAAAAAACTTGGTCTACTTTCCTCGGCGAACGTGATGTGATGTGCTCGATCAAAAGGCACTTTCTTAACTTGTTGATGTTCCGCTTTCGCTTTAGGAGATCGTCAGATGCGCAACATAAATGCCGCGACAGTACGTAAAAGCCTTGCACTAGTTTAGTTTCCGTTGGCGAGTAGTGATCACAGCTGCACATGCATTGCATCCATGCAAATGGCTCGGCGAGGAGCATACAGTGTTCTCTCTGCTCACGGTTTGCCACGGACGAAAATAACCGGTGACCGACGACCGTCTCGTGGTCGCCCCTACCCATATCCGTGACGCCGCTCCCTTTACGTTGATGGACGACTCACATTGGCTCCATCTACCGTCCACTTTCTAAGACCACGGTCGTATCATCTGGCAATATGCTCACGGACACGGTCGACGAGATCGATTGATGGAGAGAAACACACCATATGATACGGGACGATAGACGTGGCTGATTACAACTTCCACCCGCGCCACAGGGGTGGAATTATACGAAGAATAGTGTCTTCACGGTGCGATCAGCCTATCACCTTAAAATTAGAGCAAGATCCAGACGGCCGGAGTTCACCTTAAAATTAGAGCAGCTCTTGGTTGGACGTGGCTCCTTACTGTAGGATTCCGTGATGGAAGCGCCCGTGAGAGGGTCGCAGTATTTATTGATAGAAGGGGCTTATCCCTTGTTGCGCATACAAACTTGGAAACTTGGAGTACAAGAGATGGATGAGACAGAGATGATCTAAACATGATACAAAGTTATCTCGATCATATAACAAACTACCACGACTCCTATATGCGCTGGCCTAACAACCATCAGGGGATATCTTCAACACACCCCTTAATCACAACTTGGCCAAGTTGAGATTACGTCTTAATTTCTCGAAGCTTCCCATGGGCAATGCCTTGGTGAAGCCATATGCAATCTTGTCCCCTGAATGAACAACACAAACATCTAACTGCTTGTTGGAAACTCGTTCTTTGACAAAGTGAAAATCTATCTCAATGCATTTGGTTCTGGCATGAAAGACCCGATTTGCGGAAAGATAAGTGGCACCAAGGTTATCACACCACAAGCAAGGAGTTTGCGCTTGTGCCACTCCAAGTTCCTTCAGCATGGACTGAAGCCAAATAATCTCTGCAGTAGCATTAGCCAATGCTTTATACTCAGCCTCTGTACTAGATCTGGAAATAGTTGCCTGCTTCTTTGCACACCATGATACTAGGTTAGGACCAAAAAATATTGCAAAACCACATGTGGATCTCCTGTCATCAATACTTTCACCCCAGTCAACATCAGTGAATGCACTGATAAGATTGGACTGAGACCTGTTGAATGTTAGTCCAACATTAACTGTGTGCTTTATATATCTTAGAATACGTATGGTAGCAGTCCAATGCAGGGTGGTAGGAGCATGCAAAAATTGACATACTTTGTTTACAACAAAGGATATATCTGGTCTAGTAAGAGTCAAATATTGAAGAGCACCAATCATACTTCTGTACTGGGTGTGATGTCTACTACACAACCTTCTTCTTGTAGACGTTATTGGGCCTTCAAGTGCAGAGGTTTGTAGGACAGTAGCAAACTTCCCTCAAGTGGATGACCTAAGGTTTATCAATCCGTAGGAGGCGTAGGATGAAGATGGTCTCTCTCAAGCAACCCTGCAACCAAATAATAAAGAGTCTCTTGTGTCCCCAACACACCCAATACAATGGTAAATTGTATAGGTGCACTAGTTCGGCGAAGATATGGTGATACAAGTGGTATATGGATGGTAGATAAAGATTTTTGTAATCTGAAAATATAAAAACAGCAAGGTAACTAATGATAAAAGTGAGCGTAAACGGTATTGCGATGAGTTGAAACAAGGCCTAGGGTTCATACTTTCGCTAGTGCAAGTTCCCTCAACAATATAACATAATTAGATCACATAACTATCCCTCAAACATGCAGCAAAGAGTCACTCCAAAGTCACTAATAGCAGAGAATAAACGAAGAGATTATGGTAGGGTACGAAACCACCTCAAAGTTATTCTTTCCAATCAATCCGTTGGGCTATTCCTATAGGTGTCACAAACAGCCCTAGAGTTCGTACTAGAATAACACCTTAAGACACAAATCAACCAAAACCCTAATGTCACCTCAAGTATCCATGGGTATGATTATACGATATGTATCACACAATCTCAGATTCATCTATTCAACCAACACATAGAACCTCAAAGAGTGCCCCAAAGTTCCTACCGGAGAATCACGACGAAAACGTGTGCCAACCCCTATGCATAGGTTCATGGGCGGAACCCGCAAGTTGATCACCAAAACATACATCAAGTGAATCACGTGGTATCCCATTGTCACCACAGATACGCACATCAAGACATACATCAAGTGTTCTCAAATCTTTAAAGACCCAATCTGATAAGATAACTTCAGAGGGAAAACTCAATCCATTACAAGAGAGTAGAGGGGGGGAAGAAACATCATAGGATCCAAATGTAATAGCAAAGCTCGCGATACATCAAGATTGTAACACCTCAAGAACACGAGGGAGAGAGAGAGATCAAACACATAGCTACTGGTACATACCCTCAACCCCGAGGGAGAACTACTCCCTCCTCGTCATGGAGAGCACCGGGATGATGAAGATGGCCACCGGAGAGGGATTCCCCCCTCTGGCAGGGTGCCGGAACGGGTCTAGATTGGTTTTCGGTGGCTACGGAGGCTTCTGGCGTCAGAACTCCCGATCTATTGTGCTTCCGGATGTTTTTAGGGTATATGGAGATATATAGGAGGAAGAAGTGCGTCAGGGGGGCCACAAGGGTGGAGGGCGCGCCCAAGGGGGGTGGGCGCGCCCCCTACCTCGTGGCCTCCTCGAAGCTTCCCTTACGTGGACTCCAAGTCTTCCGGGCTTCTTCTGATCCAAAAATAAGTTCCGTGAAGTTTCAGGTCAATTGGACTCCGTTTGGTTTTCCTTTTCTATGATATTCTAAAACAAGGTAAAAACAGAAACTGGCACTGGGCTCTGGGTTAATAGGTTAGTCCCAAAAATGATATAAAAGTGTATAATAAAGCCCATAAACATCCAAAACAGTAGATAATATAGCATGGAGCAATCAAAAATTATAGATACGTTGGAGACGTATCAGGGTGCCATCCTCCTCACTAAGAGGCTCACCTTCATGCAAAGACAATTTTTCTGAACTAGACAGTGGAGTTGGTGAAGGCTTGCATCCTTGCATACCCACTCTTTTCAATAAATCAGTTGCATATTTTTCTTGATATAAGACTACACCATCTTCGTTTTTCTTGACTTAAATACCCAAGAAGAAATTCAGGTCCCCAAGGTCCTTCAAGGCAAACTCTGAGCCTAGGTCCTTCAGGAGTGCTGTCACCGCTTCATCTGATGAACTAGTGACAGTAATATCATCAACATATATGAGCATGTACTGTCACTAGTTGATGATATTACTAAAGGACCTCCTCTTCTAGAACACCATGTAAAAACACATTCTGTACGTCCAACTGCCTTAGGCTCGAGTTCCTGGACACATCATTGTTTGATGATATTACTGTCACTAGTTCATTGTTTGATGATATTACTCTTTTTACACTTCATTATTTATTTTCAATAAGTCCAATATATGTTCAACTGCCTTAGGCTTGAGTTCCTGGACACAACCTTAGGTTTGAGTGGTTCATATAAACCTCCTCTTCTAGAACACCATGTAAAAACGCATTATGTACGTCCAACTGCCTTAGGCTCGAGTTCCTGGACACAACAACCGATAAAACCAATCTAATAGTAGCAGCTTTAACAACTAGGATAAAAGTGTCCTCATAATCAATGCCATATCTCTGTTTGAACCCTTTAGCTACCTATCTAGCTTTGTACCTATCAATAGTGCCACCTGACTTCCTTTTAATCTTGTATACCCACTTAAAATCTATTAGGTTTTTACCTTGACCGTGTGAAACCAAGTGCCACGTGTGATTCTTTTTCAATGCCATGTATTCGTCTTCCATGGCTTTCCTCCAGTTTGGATCTGCCAAAGCTTCTTCTACAAACCGTTGCTCTCCTGTAGTACAGAGTAGTCCAAATTTTAAAATACTTTTGTAATTGACCGGTTGGATGTTTCTTGTCTACAACATTGTACTAACACATGTAGGCGCATGTGTAGCTGCCCCGAGCGCAGAGGATCCCGCTCCCGACCACATAGGGCGGGCCACCATGCGGCATAGATGAGCCAACGACTGTGCCCGAGTCTCCATCTAGCGCGGGACCCGTGCCTGACTCCCATGGAGGAGAGCCTACAGTCGCGCCCATGTCGGCACATGAGGCGAGGCCCCCATCTAGGACGCGGGTGGGAGACTGCCGCGTTGTGGGGTCGAGCGCTCGCAGGGCCACTGTTGGGAAACGTTGCATGGAAAACCACTTTTTTCTATGCACACGCAATGATCTATCCATGGAGATGCATATCAACGAGGGGGAGAGTGTTTCTACGTACCCTCGTAGACCGAAAGCGGAAGCGTTTGACAACGCGGTTGATGTAGTCGAACTTCTTCTAGCTCCAACCGATCAAGTACCAAACGTACGACACCTCCAAGTTTTGCACACGTTCAGCTCGGTGAGGCCCCTCTCTTCCTTGATCTAGCAAGGTGTCGAGGTAGTAGATGAGTTCCGTCAGCACGATGGCGTGATGACGGTGATGGTGAAGTGATCCGTGCAGGGCTTCGCCTAAGCACCGCGAGAATATGACCGGGGGTGTAAACTGTGGAGGGGGGCACCACACACGGCTCACAATTGATGTTGTGTGTTCTAGGCGCCCCCTCTCCTCATATATATAGGTGGGAGGGGAGGTGAGGCACCCAGGGGGCACCGCAAGTAGGATCTGAATCCTACTTGGGGTTTCCCCAAGTGGCGCCCCCTCCTTACTTTACCGGAGAAGAAAGGGAAGGGGGGCCGAACCCCCCTTTTTCCTTCTCCTATTCGCCCAGTGATAACCCACAAGTATAGGGGATCACAACAGTTTTCGAGGATAGAGTATTCAACCCAAATTTATAGATTCGACACAAGAGGAGCCAAAGAATATTTGTAAGTATTAGCAACTGAGTTGTCAATTCAGTCACACCTGGAGATTAATTATATGCAACAAAGTGATCAGTAGAACAGTAATATGATAATTTTGATAGTAGTGACAGCAGCAATAGTAACGGTAACCGTGATAGCAGTAATTTTGTAGCAAGTGCAACAATAACGATAGAAGTAGTAACTTAGCAAGAACAATATAAGAGAAATTCGTAGGCACTGGATCGATGATTTGTTGGATGATATTCATCATGTGACAGTTATAACCTAAGGCGATATGGCACTAGCTCTAGTTCATAAATATAATGTAGGCATGTATTTCGTAAGTAGTCATATATGCTTATGGAAAGAACTTGCATGACATCCTTTGTCCTACCCTCCCGTGGCAGCGGGGTCCAATTGGGAACTAAGGGATATTAAGGCCTCCTTTTAATAGAGAACCGGAACAACGCATTAACACACGGTGAATACATGAACTCCTCAAACTACGGTCATCACCGGGAGTGGTCCTGACTATTGTGACTATAATTTGCAAGATCAGATCTAGAACATGGATATAATGGTGATAGCATAAACGGTTCAGATCTAAAATCATGGCACCCGGGCCCAAAGTGACAAGCATTAAGCATGGCGAAGTCATAGCAACATCAGTCTCAGAACATAGTGTATACTAGGGATCAAGCCCTAACAAAACTAACTAGATTACATGATGAATCTCATCCAACTCCTCACCGACCAACGAGCCTACGAAGGAATTACTCACTCCCGGTGGGGAGCATCATGGAATTGGCGATGGAGAAGGGTTGGTGATGACGAAGAACGAAGATCCCCCTCTCCGGAGCCACAAACGGACTCCAGATCTGGCCTCCCGATGAAGAACAGGAGGTGACGGTGGCTCCATCTCGTGGATCGCGATAATTCTTTCTCCCGATTTTTTCTGGAAAAATAAGATTTTATAGCGTAGGTTTGAGGGTCTGCGGGGCCACCAGGTGGGGACAACCCACCTGGGCGTGCCTGGGGGGGGGGGGCAGGCGCGCCCTGGTGGGTTATGCCCACCCAGGTGCCCCCCTTAGGTAACTCTTGGCTCCATAAATTCTCTTTTATTGTATAAAAATCCTCGCAAAGTTTCGTTCCATTCCGAGAACTTTTATTTTTGCACAAAAACAACACCATGGTAGTTCTGCTGAAAACAACGTCAGTCCGGGGTTAGTTTCATTCAAATTAGAGTCCAAAACAAGAGAAAAAGCGTTAGGAACAGTAGATACGTTAGAGACGTATCAACTCCCCAAGCTTAAACCTTTGCTTGTCCTCAAGCAATTCAGTTGATAAACTGAAAGTGAAAAATAAAAACTTTTACGAACTCTTTTGCTCTTGTTTGCATAAATAAGCTTAAACAACACCCAGGTTTTCAGCCAACATTATAACTAACCATGCCGACAATAACTCTTAAAAATTATATTAACTCATATCAATGACATAATCAACTAGCGTGCAATAATAGCATATCTCAAACAACAACACATTGTCAAAACAACTATGATATAATATGACAATAGTGGTATCTCGCTAGCCCTTTCTGAGACCGTAAAACATAAATGCAGAGCACCTCCAAAGTTCAAGCAGCGACTAGACATTGTAATTCATGGTAGAAAAGATACAGTCATGATGCACCCAACATTAGCTACACACAATGCATCAGCATGACAACAGTGCTCTCAGGTTCTGGCGCTTATTTTAGAAGGTGATGACACAACATAAAAGTAAATAGATAGTCCCTTCGCAGAGGGAAGCAGTGATTTGCAGAGGTGCCTGAGCTCAAGTTTTTGAAACGGTGGTAAATGATATTTTTGAGACATGCACCCTTCTTGTTTACTTCACGACCATCAGTTATCAATATCTTCCATGCTAAGCATGTTAGTGGCGGTTCCCAAGCAATAAAAGTAAAGGTTTACCCCCCCTCCACCAACAATCACACTCCATGGCTTGTCCGAAACAGCGGGTGCCGTCCATACCAACAACAGTCCCGGGGGAGTTTTGTTTAATTATTTGCATTTTGAGTTTGGGACTGGGAATCCCTATTACCGCCCCTTTCTCATGTGATAGTGAGTGAATAAACACTCAACCTGAGAATAATCCGCTTAGCATGGAAGATACCGACCACCTCATGTCGTTCCATGAATGATCTAGGCACACAAAAAGAATATTTTTTTAAGTTTTTAGAGGTGGAACATGCAAATTTACTTAGGACGAAAGGGTAATTGTAAGTGCATCTAGTGCCACCCCTAGTTGGTTTTGGAGTATTGACAACAAACCTAGTTGAGGGACTAATGTGTTTGTGAGAATTGCAGGATAACACAGGTAGAAGTCCCTCATTGATTTGGTTTTCCTACTAGAGATGACCCCTAAAAATGTATGAAGACATTGATGTCAAAGGTGGTATATGAAGATATGCTCATTGAAGACTATGACAAGAGAAGACATCGCATGAAGCCTATGGAGCTCGAAGACTCAGATCTTTCGTAGTTCCTTTTCTTCTTTATTGAGTCATAGGAACCACCGTACTGTTAAGTGGGGTCCAAGTGAACCAGTCAGAATGACTGAAGTGATGCTTAACCAAAACCTATGTCTTCGAGTGAAGACTATGAGAGCGAATCTTGTCCAGAGTCAGACAAGTCAGCTTTGCTTGTAGCCCAAGTAAAGTTGCCGTGTGTGTTTGAAATCTGACCATTGGAACACGTGTCAGTTCCTTAGTGACCTAGGGTCATTTCGGACAAATCAGGTCGGGTTGCCTAGTGGCTATAAATAGCCCACCCCCTACAACCATAAATGGTTGGCTGCTCAGAGTTAGAGTACGGCTTTTGTCGTTTGAGAGCAACCCACCTCGAAGCCTTTGAGAGAGAATTCCTTGCGAGGATAAAGCCCTAACCACCAGAGCAAAGAGTGTTAGGCATCACTTAAGTCTTCCTGTCTGTGTGATCTGAAGACTTATTACACTTGAGGACTGTGAATCCTTCATCCGGTTAGGCGTCACGTTCTGAGCATCCAAGAGTCATTATGGATCGCCGGTGAACGAAGTCTGTGAAGGTTTGGGAGTCTACCTTGAAGACTTACCAGAGTGATTGGGCAAGGTCTGTGTGACCTTAGCTCAAGGGGAATACGGTGAGGACTGGGTGTCCTGAGCTGCGTGTTCAGGACTGGGTGTCCGGGACTGTGTGTCCTCAGGTTTAAATACCTAGCCGCCCTAACTAGATGTACAGTTGTCATAGCAACTGGAACTGGTCCAACAAATCATTGTCTTCAATGAGTCACTGGTTTCATCCTCCCCTTCCCTTTACTTACTGTTGGTCCTTGTGAAGTCATCATATGATTGCACTATCTTTTGTCTTCACTGAGTGACTGCTTGTTCTGATTGGCTTCTTAATATCTTCCTACCTGATCCTTACTACCTAGCTGCTATTAGTCATTGTGCTTTCACTTCATTGAATACTTGACTATGGTTTGCCTAGTGTAGTCTACCTTCCGCTGCATGGTAATAGGTTTATTTCTATCGTTTGTATTTGAAACTTCCACGTTTTGAAGACTTTCATAAAAATCGCCTATTCACCCCCCTCTAGTCGATATAATGCACTTTCAATTGGTATCAGAGCAAGGTACTCCCTTGTTCTGTGTGATTCGGTTTAACCACCTGGAGTTTTAGCTATGTCGACTGCAGGGATAATTAAAGTCTCCGCCGCGTGCTCCGTCTTCGATGGAACTGAATATCCCTACGGGAAGAATAAGATGCGCATGCATCTTGAAGCCATTGACGTTGACCTATGGTATGTCGTCAAGAACGGCGTTCCCAAGGCTGGAGAAAGTGTCACTGCTGCTGACGTCAAGAAGTTTGTTCAACTGGACTCTACTGCCAAGAATATCATCTATGGCCATCTTACCAAAGGACAGTATGGCCGCGTGAGTGCTTTGGAAACATCTAAGCTAGTCTGGGACTGGCTCTCCAAGGTCAACGAAGGCGTCTCAACCCAGAGAGATCAGAGAATCAGTGTCCTTCGCAACCTCTTCAACCGCTTCAAGAGAAATGACAATGAGAATGTCCAGCTCACGTTTGATCGACTCACTGACATCACAAATGAGCTTCAAGCTCTCGGCGCCACTGAGATCACCAAGCATGAAGTCGTCAAGACACTCCTGAGATCACTTGACAGCTCGTTTGACACCCTAGCCCTGATGATTCAAGAACGTCCAGACTTCAAGACACTCGATCCGTCTGACATACTTGAGAGGCTCAACACACACGAGTTTCAGCTTTCTGAGAAAAGAGACATCTATGGTCCCAACTATGGGCGAACTCGTGCCTTGAAGGCAAAAGCTGTCTCCACATCTGAAGAAGAATCTGACAGCAGTTCTGATGATCCTGAAGACATTGGAAAGGAGCTCGCTATGCTTGTGAAGAAGTTCCAAAAATTCACCAAGAAGAAAGGCTTCAGAAAGTCTTCACGATCAAGCTCAAGGAATGATGAAGCTTCTGCTCATGACTATAAGAAAAGATCATGCCACAAGTGCAAGAAACCTGGCCACTACATCTCTGAGTGTCCACAGTGGGACAATGAGAACAACAAGAAGAAGAAGATCAAGGAGTATGACTCCGACGACAAGAAGAAGAAGAAATACTCAAAGTCCTCTTCCAAGTCTTCCTCCAAGTCTTCATCACACAAGAAGAGCTCATCTGGCAAGGCACGTGCATTTTTTGGCAAGGAAATGGATTCAGAGGAGGAGTCCGCTTCTGAGGAGGCGGAGGTGGAGTCTGAGGAGGAGTCCGATTCTGGCATTGCGAGTCTGGCTACAGCATACGTTGCTAATCAAGTGGAAGGAATTAACTTCGATGAAACATTTGCTCCTGTGGCTCGACTTGAAGCCATACGCATACTGCTGGCCTATGCAAATCATCATAACATACTTCTATACCAAATGGATGTGAAGAGCGCGTTTCTCAATGGCAAGATTGAAGAAGAAGTGTATGTTGCACAACCGCCTGGCTTTGAAGATCCAAAACATCCTGACATGGTATACAAGCTCAACAAGGCACTGTATGGCCTCAAACAAGCCCCTCGGGCTTGGTATGACACACTCAAATACTTCCTGAAGAGCAAAGGCTTCACACCTGGCTCCCTCGACCCCACACTCTTCACGAAGACATATGATGGTGAACTGTTTGTGTGCCAAATATATGTGGATGACATTATCTTTGGCTGCACCAATCAGAAATACAGTGAAGAGTTTGGATATATGATGCAAGAGCAATATCAGATGTCCATGATGGGAGAGCTGAAGTTCGTCCTCGGTCTTCAAATACGACAGCAACGCAACAACATCTTTATATATCAAGAGAAGTATCTCAAAGATTTCCTGAAGAAGTTCGGTATGCAAGACTGCAAAGGCTTCACAACGCCAATGCCAGCCAAACATCATCTGGGTCCCGACAACAATGGTAAAGAGTTTGATCAAAAGGTATACTGCTCCATGATTGGTTCTTTACTTTATCTATGTGCATCTAGGCCAGATATTATGCTTAGTGTTTGCATGTGTGCTCGATTCCAAGCGGCGCCAAAGGAATTGCATCACTTAGCTGTGAAGCGAATTCTTTGATATTTGGCTCACACCCCAACTCTAGGATTATGGTATCCAAAGGGCTCAGAGTTTGATCTGGTTGGATTCTCGGATGCTGATTATGCTGGTGACAAGGTTGATCGCAAGTCTACATCAGACACATGTCATTTTCTGGGACGATCACTTGTATGTTGGTCTTCAAAGAAGAAGAACCGTGTATCTCTCTCCAGTACTGAATCTGAATACATTGGTGCTGGATCTTGCTGCGCTCAGCTTCTGTGGATGAAGCAAACACTCAAAGACTATGGCATTCATCTGAAGTAAGTGCCACTCTACTATGACAACGAAAGCGCCATCAAGATTGCCAACAACCCAGTTCAGCACTCGAAGACAAAGCACATTGAGATTCGTCATCACTTTCTCAGGGATCATGTTGTGAAGGAAGACATTGATATCATACACGTCAACACTGAAGAGCAATTGGCAGATATCTTCACCAAGCCCTTGGATGAGAATAGATTTTGCAAGTTACGGTGTGAGCTAAATATCTTGGAATCCTCAAACGTCCTGTGATCAGGCACACATCCTAACACTTATGCATATTGATGACTTAGATGTGCAACACACGAAGTAAAGTATGTCTTCAATTAATGAAGACATGCATTCTAAGTGTGAATACATTAATGAGGAATTTGACTTCAGAGCGCCATGATAATTGTGCGCCGTGTCTGGGTCTAATACTTCCTATACGGTGGGTAACGCCACCACCAAATGTTCTGTTTGATATGTTTCACTCATGGCGTTACATTTGCTATGTCTTCACATTTGGTTTGGCTTCAATCTCAACATGTCTTCATGATTATCTTCACTATGTTGATTATATATATACTAGTGTTCTGTCCTCTACAGCATTCAATTATAGCTATGTCTTCTTGTTGAATCTTTTGAACTAAGTGAATGTGATCGGACCCTAACCTCTCTATGCTTTCTATCTCAAACTCTATCTCTCCAAATCATATGCATTCTTTTGAATCTGTCAAATGTCTTCTCTGCGTCCTTGTCAGCAGAAGATAGAGAGACAAACATTAAGTCCGCTTTCAATGCTAATTCCTTCACCCGAAACCCGGAGAAGTGGGAATGACCACCCGACAATCCAGGCGTGCGTGGGACATGGAACAACCTTCGACATGCTGCATGATGGCCACGTGTTCCTCAGATGTGAATCGCCAGGGGCACCTGTGTAATAACACTGAGCCGCCCCTGTCCCTATAAATACGCGCCACACCACAATCATTATCTCTTCTTTCACTCTCGCACGAACCCTAGCGCCACCGCTAGCCCTCGACGACGCCGGCGACGAAGCGCTTAGCTGCCGCAACCTCTCCGATGCCGTCTTCACGCCGACCGCGGACATCGTCTTCTCCGCCGTTGCCGTAGGTGTCCTCTGTCGCCAAGTTAGGGCATGGACGATCGGACTGCTCGGCCTCCTCTTCCACTCCGTCTAGCAGTTCTTCGTGTGGTAAATAAAACTTCCTTTTTACGGCCCCTTTGATCCTATAGATTCGTCACTTTCTACCACAAGCAGTTTCTGTTCACACAAATTGGATCTATTTCATACTGCATCTCATAATATGCCTAGTATATTCACTCATGCTTCACAAAGTAGTTAGATTCCTCACTTGTACTAATCCATGGATTCGTACAAATCTGGAACCAACTCCTTATCTATGAGTGAATGTCTTCACACGATGAGGTCAATGTCTTCTAAACTGATTTATCTTCAAAATCTTCTGAGAATGCATATGACCTCTTCCCCTTCCCTCGCACCTTAATGCTGTCATAGGTACATGTCCGTGGGAGAATCCCTTGGTTCTCATAGTCTGCATTCATTTGCAGAATTCTTACAGTATCACATATATTCTCCCGAAGCCAGTTCCTGTTTGTCCAGCAAGCGAAAGCCTTTGAAGCCTTTGAACATATTGAAGCCATTCAGTTTAAAGTTCATGGCTTCAGAGAAATCAGCAAGGAAGGGTGGCAGAAAGCATCGAGGAGAAACATCAAGAGATCTGACCGATGACCTCTCAGAGCTATACAAGACAGATCCTGAAGAGGATTACAATCAGCGCAAGACACGAATCCAATGGATTCGACGATATTGGGCAGAACAGTGGTTCAAGTACAGATTTGTGACAAAGGAATATGCTGAAAAGAATGCCATCAAACGACCATGGGGAGACATCCTCTACAAAAATCTTCAACCCAGGTCCAGAGATGAAGCCATTGAACAAGGCTTCTATCCCTGCATGGTCTGTGGACCACAGCCTGCGGATGCTGACCCACCGTCACTACTATGGTGTTGTGACGACAATCTGTTCAAGCGCAACTTCCAGTTTGCCCAAAATTCAGCAAAGCAGAACAAGAAGTCTTTGGGATTAGACTTCAACCCTGGTCCCTCTACTCCCCGTGCCGATGGCACTCACGAAGCTGAACCCAATCTTCTTGGGCCCTTCTACAACTTGGAAGGTCTCATCACTCATATCATGGTTCAAGGGACAGCTGTGAATGAGCCTGCAGATGACGCTGAATCAGATGAAGCGCCTGCAGCGCCGAAGCCAAAGAAGTTGAAGCAGCCTAAAGATTCAAAGCCTGCCTCTGCACCAAAAATCTCACGGGCGAAGCCACTGGCTACTGCACCTCCTGAAGACAGTGTGCAGTCTGAAGATTTGTCACGCATCTCCAAGCCCCAGAAAGTCAAGATGCCTCTGCCACACACCGGCCAAGAACTGACAGCTGCTGCTATACTGCGCAACAATGCCATCGACCTGTCCAGTGATGAAGATCTTGTAGATGACGCTCTTGAGCAACTGATCACGAGCAAAGAAGAAGCAGAAATCTTCAATGATCTGCCTCTCTTTGATGTGGCAATCATTCACAACTTCATTGATGAGTGGTTTGACACGCCCAACCTCACCTTCGAAGACCTGCAACGTCCAATTGGCCTCAGTGTCGCCTTCCATGGCACCATTGCTTCAGAGCTAACTCTAGCTCAGCGCATCGTCGAACTGAAGCAAAAGATTGACTTTGAGAAAGCTCAGTTCAAGAAGCATATGGCCAAGCTCAGCATGCAAGAGGTGAAATACTTCAAAATTATGCTGCACAAGCTCAAAGAAGCCTTTCTCAAGAAACATGCAGAAGATCAGGGTTCTCGTGAGCGCATGAAGAGCCTGGCTGACAAGTGTGTGCAAGGCTACAACGAGGCTGAGAAGCACAAGGCCCTTGGGCGTCCGGGCATTGATCCCAGGATGGCTGCTAAGCAGAAGAAGAAGCCCACTGCGGCCGAACCCAACGCACCAAGGCAGGAAGCAGATCCCATTGTCTTCCCAACTAGCATGACTGGCTCGAAGCCAAATGCCAGGTCAACCGCTTCAGAACTGAAGAAGACGAGGATTGCTGAAGCTGAAGCCAGAAAGAGGAAACATTCTGAAGCCTTTGATGCTGCTCCCTCCAAGAAGAAGCGGAAGACCAAGAAGGAACGGGCTGCTCCCACAGAGCCCTTAATTGTTGAACCCATCTCCATGGTTCGTCCTGACGCTGAACATCAAGAGCGCCAACTGACTGTCCATGAGCCTGCTTCCACAGAGGCTCATGAAGCTGAAGACTTTCCAGCAGCTGATCCCACCGCTACTGAAGACATTGGTCACCATGACCATGTTGAAGATGATGCACTTCTTCCTCAGATCGAGCACCAACAGGTATCATCGCCTGTGCTTACGCACAGCGAACTCATCAGCATTGGTCGTCCTCTGACGCCAATTGCTCAGGATGCATCATGGGCTGATCACCCACAAGAACAAGAGGAAGATGACCTTGAGGCCCAGCCAACTCCAACTCCACAGGTGTCGCCAGCGTTACGCAGGCTTCGCAAAGGACCAAGGCCTCCAGTCTCCGAGTCTGAAGCTAAAGCTGCTGAAGACATTCCGGCTGCATCAGCCGATGAAGAAGAAACCCCAAGAGTTGCTACACCCCCATCTCACCAAGAAGCTGTTCTCGAGGAGAACGTGACTGTGACCGGCCCTCCAGCTCATCAAGTGGAGGTTGAGAATCTTGAGGCTGCCACCGAAGCCACTGACGCTGTCATGGCTGAAGCCAATGTGGAGCCTACACCAACCCAAGCACCAGAAGTCAGTGAAGCCAATGATGCTACTGCTTCTGTTCCTGCGCCTGCTGCTGGTTCTCAGTTTGACTATCATATTGAGCACAGGCCTCAGGTACAGAAGCCAATTCCAAGGTTGCCCAGGTTTCCAGGTCCTGCATCAGCACCTGGATCCTTCAATGTCAATGGCTTCAAAGCAGACAACACTTTCTTCAATAGCTCCAAGAACCCCTACTCAAGGGAAAGAATATCTTCTGATCGGTTCTGGAGCTATCCGCAGCGAAGCTATTACTCCCGCATTCTGTACAATCAAGGTCGCATCTTCCCACATAAGCGTCTTGACACCGAAGCAATAGCTGGTCTGCCTTGTCTGGAAGAAGCTCTGGATTGCTTCAAAGAGGATGGATTGTTGCCGTTTGTCACCGACCAAGAGCACTAGAATGAAGAGTTGCTGCTCCAATTCTATGCCACACTTCAAATCCGTGGGTACAACAAAGATCCGAAGACTTGGGTCCTGGAGTGGATGACAGGAAATGTTCATCACGAAGCCAAAGCCTTTGATATCATTGAGCTCACTGGTCTACCCACTCCTGGCGATCTCTACGAACCTGGCTGTCAGCTTCATAGTGAAGCTATGGAGAACATCTTTCAGAAGCCTGAACCAAACATGAGTCAGATGCTCAGCATGATGAAGCCCTTGCCACAAGATGCTGCATATCCTAAGGAGTTCTTTGTTGAAGACCTTGAGTATCTGCCAAGGACTATTTATCACATCATAAGGCGAACTCTCTGGCCCATCAAAGGACATTCTCCACATGTTAAGCTGGAAGGTGCAATGAAGACTTTGGTCTTCTATATTCTTCATGGAAAATGCTTCAATGCACAGGACTTCTTCATCCGCCAACTTGCTGCATCAGGCTCTGATCTTTTTGGCTTGAAGTTCTATGCTCCATGGATAATGCGGCTGATCAAACTCCACTCCGCTATCTCATATCAGCCATCTGCTCGCAATCATCGAATCTTTCTGCCTGATGTGGATATGTCCGTTGAAGCCATTTATCCTGAGCCTGCCAAGGAGCCTCTTAGTCTTCAGAATGCAGAGCATCAAAGTTTTTCTCAGAACATTGAAGGAGTTGAAGCAGTCACCCGTGTTTATCCTCTGGCTGGAACTACACATGCACCTCATCGTGCCCTTACTGAAGCCACCGAAAGCACAATTGCCCAACAAGCCAAGAAGCGATCTCGTGTTCTCAATGACTGAGAGCTTCTGGTGGCTCTTCATCAGAAACATGATAGGCATCATGACTGGCTGAAGCACCAAATGCAAAGCCTCTTGGTGGATGTCAACCGCATTCGCAATCTTGCCACCAAGAATGCCTTTGTTGCCCATGAAACCTCTCGCCGCACATGGAAAGGGCTGACGCTTATGTGCTCTGAGGATGATCTTCAAGAGGATGGCTTCTCTGAACGCTTCAAGTTTGACTCCACACCTCCTCGAAGGGTAGTGCTACGATGAACTCCATCTCTTGAAGACTCTGAGTTCTCTTCCTCTGCTGCAACTATGAATGCCAGAGTGATCGAGGACGAAGACGATGCTACCTCACCGCCACCTCCTTCAGCATGCTTCGACACTGCTCCAAGTTCTTCTGCACCACCGAACACCACCGACGACCCTGCCGTTTCACCTACTCTTCATGGGAGCGAGTAGATGCTCTATGTCTTCAAACCTTTTTGGTCCTCACTGACAAAAGGGGGAGAAGCATATGAGTTTGATAGTCTTCAAGCGGGGGTCCACATGGGCGGTTGCTTTATATTTTGCCTCGTGTTTACAACTCTCGTTTTGATACATTTGGTTCTTTGAGTTGTAACACCTAAACTCGATGGTCGTCTGCTACTTATTTGCTACTTTGTGATGCGATGATAAATTCCGCATGTGGGACGATAAATTCCGCACTTAGATCATTTTGTAGATGTCCATTTTCCATTATGCATGTCATTATCTTCACATACCTTCACATGCATAATGAATTGTCATCATAAGTTGAAGAGGATCTCCACGAGTACAACCTGCCATGTGCATTTGCATTCCAAAAGCAAACTACTTATATGCACATCTTCAGGGGAGCCCTTGCAACTTATGAAGACAATTCCTTATCCTTTACAATTTCACATATTATATTCCCCGTTGAAAACTTCAACTAGTTTGTCATCAATCACCAAAAAGGGGGAGATTGTAAGTGCATCTAGTGCCACCCCTAGTTGGTTTTGGAGTATTGAGGACAAACCTAGTTGAGGGACTAATGTGTTTGTGAGAATTGCAGGATAACACAGGTAGAAGTCCCTCATTGATTCGGTTTTCCTACCAGAGATGACCCCTAAAAATGTATGAAGACATTGATGTCAAAGGTGGTATATGAAGATATGCTCATTGAAGACTATGACAAGAGAAGACATCGCATGAAGCCTATGGAGCTCGAAGACTCAGATCTTTCGTAGTTCCTTTTCTTCTTTATTGAGTCATAGGAACCACCGTACTGTTAAGTGGGGTCCAAGTGAACCAGTCAGAATGACTGCAGTGATGCTTAACCAAAACCTATGTCTTCGAGTGAAGACTATGAGAGCGAATCTTGTCCAGAGTCAGACAAGTCAGCTTTGCTTGTAGCCCAAGTAAAGTTGCCATGTGTGTTTGAAATCTGACTGTTGGAACACGTGTTAGTTCCTTAGTGACCTAGGGTCATTTCGGACAAATCAGGTCGGGTTGCCTAGTGGCTATAAATAGCCCACCCCTACAACAATAAATGGTTGGCTGCTCAGAGTTAGAGTACGGCTTTTGTCGTTTGAGAGCAACCCACCTCGAAGCCTTTGAGAGAGAATTCCTTGCGAGGATAAAGCCCTAACCACCAGAGCCAAAGAGTGTTAGGCATCACTTAAGTCTTCCTGTCTGTGTGATCTGAAGACTTATTACACTTGAGGACTGTGAATCCTCCGGCCGGTTAGGCGTCACGTTCTGAGCATCCAAGAGTCATGTGGATCACCGGTGAACGAAGTCTGTGAAGGTTTGGGAGTCTAACTTGAAGACTTACCAGAGTGATTGGGCAAGGTCTGTGTGACCTTAGCTCAAGGGGAATACGGTGAGGACTAGGTGTCCTGAGCTGCGTGTTCAGGACTGGGTGTCCGGGACTATGTGTCCTCAGGTTTAAATACCTAGCCGCCCTAACCAGACGTACAGTTGTCACAGCAACTGGAACTGGTCCAACAAATCATTGTCTTCAACGAGTCACTGGTTTCATCCTCCCCTTCCCTTTACTTACTGTTGGTCCTTGTGAAGTCATCGTATGATTGCATTATCTTTTGTCTTCACTAAGTGACTGCTTGTTCTGATTGGCTTCTTAATATCTTCCTACCTGATCCTTACTACCTAGCTGCTATTAGTCATTGTGCTTTCACTTCATTGAATACTTGACTATGGTTTGCCTAGTGTAGTCTACCTTCCGCTGCATGGTAATAGGTTTATTTCTATCGTTTGTCTTCGAAACTTCCATGTTTTGAAGACTTTCATAAAAATCGCCTATTCACCCCCCCCTAGTCGATATAACGCACTTTTAGTAATACCGCATATAGGTAGGTATGGTGGACTCATCTGGAATAACTTGGGTTCAAGGTTTCTGATGTACCAGCAGAATTCCCACTTAGTATAGGCAAAGGCTAGCAATTAGGTGGAGAAGCGGCCAGCTAGAGAGCAACAATGGTCATGAACATGCATTATGCGTAAGTAACATTGGACACTAGCATGAGTAGGATATGAACACCATGAACATAAATATCATAGAGGCTATGTTAGTTTTGATTCAACTACATGCATGAACATTTGCCAAGTCAAGCCACTCGAAAATTCAGAGGAGGATACCATATCATCATACTACATCACAATCATTTTAATGCAATGTTGATATCCAAGATAAATCATTATCCACCCCTAGCCACTTATGCATGGCATGAGAAACTATAATCTCTAACTATCATTGCAAGTATGTTTAATCATATTGGGTTGAATCATGGATACTAGGTTAAACATATTTATAAAAATAGAACAAGTCGAGTTCATACCCGTTTCTCTCTGCCGCGGCCAGTTCATCGAATATCGTCATTATTGCCTTTCACTTGCACGACCGAACGATGTGAAAATAATAATAGTGCAAGAGTGCCGTGGACTAAGCTGGAATCTGCAAACATTTTATTCAACAGGAAAAGACAAGGTAATATGGTCTCTTTATTAGATCAAAAATTATGCATAGGAGAGCCACTCAAAATTTTCATCATGGTCTTCTCCTCGGCATGACTCAAATAAAAAGAAAAGAAATTCAGAGAAACACACTAAAATATTTTTGGAGTTTTTGGTTTTCTTGAACAGGCAAATAAAAAGGGAAAAGAAAAAACAAGAAAAACTATTTACACGGGAAAGCTCCCAAGAAGTAAAAGAAGAACAAGGAAATCGTTTCGGGTTTTCTTTTTAGTGCTACAACTAACTACTCTAGAAAGAAAATCAAAAAGAAGCAGGAACTATTTTAGCATTAAGTTTTTCAAACACACAAGAAGAAAGCGAGAAAATAAATTTAACATGGACGATACAATGAAAAAGTGTGGACACCGACAAATGAAATATGTGAACATGAATATAAAGTCAGTGGAAACACGTACTCCCCCAAGCTTAGGCTTTTGACCTAACTTGGTAATCGATCAGTAGCCTGGATAGCAGTAGGGATGCTGAGGAGCGGGCATCCACGGATCACATTGCTGAGGTTCCTCCTCTGCTGCAGCCTGGTTGTTCCAGTAGGCGACGATGTCCTTGGGCATAATCCTGTATCCTCCCATGGTAAAAGGATCAAACAAAGCAGGTGCAGGCAGTGGAATAATATCATGAGTGTTCTCACTAAAAACCAGGTTATGAGGAATAGGAATGTTAGGATAATCGCATGCAATAAACTGGTGGTATTCCATGGCTGCGCGATCTAGGTAAACCATGGGAAAGGATAATCTTGAAGGCGTATCTCAATGTTAAAGTGAGTCGCCAAGCGAGTAGTGTAAATACCATCATGTATTTTTCCCTTGGATCCGTTAATGTGGAGGCGACGTGCCACGATAGCTCCTAGGCTATAAGTGTTGTCGCCATGAAGTGCGCGATGCAAAACAACAAAGTCTGGTGCGCTGAGTGCACCTACTTTTTGTCTAGGAAGCAAACACTTAACAATAAATAAAGCAAAATAATGCACGACAGGAAAGTGTATGCTAGTGGCGGTGACACCCGACACCCCTTTCTTATCCCCCACTATAAGAGTGCGATAAAAGCCATCAAACTCCACGGGTCTAGGCTCAACTAAACTCCCGTCAGAAGGGATCATGCAGATGCCACAAAATTCAGTAAGTGGTATCTGACGAGTTTCAGCATAGAAATTAAACTGCACTTCAGGGGGATTATTCCTAGGAAGAAAATGAAAACTTTGCACAAAGGAATTTGTGAGGAGATGATACTATTCACATTCAGCTGCGATGTAGTCGGTCAGGCCGACACTAGCAGCATATTGTGCAAACTCTTGAAGGATTCCAGCCCCTTCCGTGAACGGGTTATGTGGCCATTCACACGGCCGTAACTCCGCAAATCTTCGTGGGCGGAGATCACTGTCAGATGACTCCCCAATCACTCCCTTGGAGTTCTTCTTGGAAGCAAACTTCCTAAAGATATTCATATTTTTCCTATGAACAAAAATTCCGAAATTTTTAGTCCACAAAATTTTCTCGACAAAACTTTACAAGATTGATAGCAACTACTCATAGGGATACATAAAGGCCATATCAAGCATTCAAACTACTTAGAAATCCAAGAATTCAACATGCAAGCTCATCTACAACAGCACCAAGAGTAGCTAATTATTCAAAATATAAACCATTAAAACAAAAAACTAATTGGACAAACAGAGGAGTGACATACCAAGCAACAAGCCCCCGAAACAGTTTCGAAAATGGAGCTTCGAGCAAAGAGATCGAAATCCGCGGGTTTGAGAGCAAGAACACGGGAGAGAGAGCAATGGAGAATTTTCTCTGGAGGTAAGTGATGATGTGGTGTGAAGGGATAAGTGAGGGGGCCCCATGTGGTGACCACAACCCACTAGGGCGCGCCTGGGGGTCCTGGCGCGCCCAGGTGGGTTGTGCCCACCTGGTGCACCTCCCTTTGATGTTATTTGCACAAAAGATTCTTAAATATTCAGAAAATAATCTTATTAAATTTTTAGAGCATTATGAGAACTTTTATTTTTGGGTCATTTTTTATTCCATGGTAAATTTAGAAAATAGACAAACCATGGCATTTTATTTTATTTAACTAATAAAAACAGAAAACAGAAAGTAGGGACAGAAGGTAGTGCTTACTAAATTCATCAACTTCATACTTCTCAAAAATGATCCATTAATAAGGTTTATCAAGTCTTATTAACAACCACTTTCGATTAGCATGAAACCGAAGAACTTTCGTAAATCACTAGGTTACCTCAACAGGGATATGAATGTCCCCAACAATAAGCATTTCATATTTCTTTTTGGCAGTGGGTAAAGGTAGTTGAAAACTTCCAATGGTGATTGTTAGAGATTTTTCAATAACATTATTACCATTCACTTGGAATTGTTTCTTCGGAAAGTGCACCGTATGCTCATTACCATTGGTATGAAAAGTGATCTTGCTTTTATTGCAATCAATAACAGCCCCTGCAGTATTCAAGAAGGGTCTACCAAGGATAATCGACATGTTGTCGTCCTCGGGCATCTCAAGTATAACAAAGTCAGTCAAAATAGTAACATTAGCAACAACAACGGGCACATCCTCACAAATACCGACAGGTATGGCAGTTGATTTGTTAGCCATTTGCAAAGATATTTCAGTAGGTGTGAGTTTATTCAAATCAAGTCTTTTATATAAAGAGAAAGGCATAACACTAACACCAGCTCCTAAATCACATAAAGCAGTTTTCACATAATTCTTTTTGATGGAGGAAGGTATAGTTGGTATTCCCGGATCTCCAAGTTTCTTAGGTACTCCATCCTTAAATGTATAATTAGCAAGCATAGTGGAGATTTCAGCTTCCGGTATTTTTCTCTTATTGGTGATGAGGTCTTTCATATACTTTGCATAAGGAGGCATTTTAAGCATATCAGTCAAGCGAGTACGCAAAAAGACTGGCCTCAGCATTTCAGCAAAGCGTTCAAATTCTTCATCATCTTTGTTTTTAGTTGACCTAGGTGGAAAGGGCATAGGTTTTTGAACCCATGGTTCTCTTTCCTTATCGTGTTTTCTAGCAACAAAGTCTCTTTTATCATATCTTTTATTTTTAGGTTGTGGGTTATTAAGATCAACTGCAGGTTCTATCTCAACATCATTTTCTAGTTCTTCATTATTTGGTTGACTATCTTCATGAACCTCATCATTAAAATTTTCATTATCAGAAGGTGAGTGTTCACTACCAGGTTGAGTTTCAGCATCAGAGATAGAGACTTCATTATCAGGAGGTTTTTCTACTTTAGGTTCACTAGAGGCATGCAAAGTCCTATCATTTTTCTTCTTATTATTCTTTTTAGAAGGACTAGGTGCATTAGTGTTAGCTCTTTGAGAGTCTTGTTCAATTCTTTTTGGGTGTCCTTCAGGATAAAGTGGCTCTTGAGTCATTTTACCTCCTCTAGTTGCTACTCTAACAACAAAGTCATGTATGTTATTGTTCATTTCATTTAGAAACTCTCTTTGATATTTGGCAACTTGTTCTAACTAGGTTTGAACCATAGAAGCATGCTTTCCCACACCTCTAACATCATTTGAGATTGTAAATAACAAGTCACTCAAGCAAGCAATCATATCAGAATTGTATTTCAATTGTTTCATAACATTTGCATTGAAGTGATCTTGCTTTCTAATGTAGTTTTCAAACTCATAAAGGCATTGGCTTGGGTGCATATTGTAAGGATTATCATTATCATTAAATTTCATTAGATAATTTACCTCTACCACCTTAGGAAGTGGCAGTGTATCAAGCCCATGTATTTCTTTAATAGGAGGTAAATTTTTGACATCCTCAACTTTAATACCTTTTTCCTTCATAGATTTCTTTGCCTCTTGGATATCTTCAGGACTAAGATATAATATACCCCTCTTCTTCGGAGTAGGCTTAGGCGGTGGTTCAGGGGGAGTCCATTCATCATAATTTTTCAATATGTTATTCAATAATTCTTCAGCTTGCCCAATAGCTCGTTCCCTGAAAACACAACAGCACAACTATCTAGGAAATCCCTAGAAGCATCGGTTAGTCCATTATAGAAGATATCAAGTATTTCATTTTTATTAAGAGGATGACCAGGCAAAGCATTAAGGAATTGGCAAAGCCCCCCCAAGCTTGTGGGAGACTCTCTTCCTTAATTTGCACAAAGTTAAATATTTCCTGTAAGGCAGCTTGTTTCTTAGGTGCAGGGAAATATTTTTCAAAGAAGTAATAAATCATATCCTGGGGACTACGCACCCAACCAGGAGCAAGAGTATTGTACCAAGCTTTAGCATCACCCTTTAATGAGAACAGAAATAATTTGAGAATATAGTAATATCGAGTTTTCTCATCATGAGTAAAAAGGGTAGCTATGTCATTCAACTTAGTAAGATGTGCCACAACAGTTTCAGTTTGATAACCATGGAAAGGATCAGATTCAACCGAAGTAATTACCTCTGGGTCGACAGAGAATTCATAATCCTTATCATCAATAAAGATAGGTGAGGTAGAAAACTTAGGATCATCACTACAAAAAGATACACTTCCGTGATGATAAGTGTTTGTCACAGTAGGTCATGTTTTCTGGCATGCATGTACATCCATGAAAAATTTATGACGGAATCAAGATAGTCATACCTGTGCTTTCGTAGAAGTGTTCCATGACATTACCAAAATTATCATCACAGAAGTGTCCACTTCCATGACGATAAATCACGTGCCATGGAAGTGCTTTCGTCAAGGGTGACCGACACGTGGCATCAACCGTAACGGAACACCGTTAAGCTATCGAATCCGGTTTTGGATCCGATAACTCGCTAACAGCCCGAACCAATGAGGATTTTCCACGTGTAAAATTCTCATTGGCCGGAGGAAACACGTGTTGGCTCACCATTGGGACAGATGTCATCCATTCATTGGACATGAGGCACCTATGATACGTCAACACATGGCATGGCCCAACAGAGGCCCATTTTGGTGAAAAGGCCGGCCCGTTTGACTTGGTCAAAAGGTAACGGCCCGGCCCATGGAAAGCCTGTTAACGACCTGTTCGTATATAGCCCATTTACGACCCGCTAACTCACGGCCCATTACGGCCTATCCGAATTAAGCGCAGTAGCTTCATTTGGGCCTTCCAATATGATTCCAGCCCGTTGTAACTTCCGGCCCATGTATGGCCCATGATATCTTTCGGCCCATACGAGACCATTTGTAACTCTTGGCCCATTAACTGCCCGTGGTGAATCTGGCCCGTAATGAGTAGTGTACCCCTTTATACCCATTAACGGCCCATTATTCCATTGGGTCATTTCCAACTCGTGTTATCTTTCGGCCTTCTTAGGGCCCATTTATTCTTGGGCTCATTTCCAGCATTCGGTTACTTACGGCCCGTCATTGGCCTTTTCTGCCAGTGGGCCAAATTAGCCCGCGGTTACAATCGGCCCGTTTGCAGCCCGTTACTCCGTTGGGCGATTTTCATAACGTCATCAAATACGGCCGATTAACGACGGCCTGTTATTGTCGGCCCATGAATGGAGGATTCTAAATCTAGCCCCTTTACGACCCATAATGCGGTCTGTTATTGGTCCATGTTTGGCCCATCGATCATACGACACGTAGAAGGCCATTGATGCTACGATCCGTAGAAGGACCATTGATGCTACAACCCGTAGAAGGCCCATTGTTTCTACGGCCCGTAGGAGGCCCATGGTAACTACAGTAAATATGTAGCCCATGGTTATTGTGGCCTAGTTTAAAAAAATAGGTTATTGCAGCTACTAGCAATCCACGGAAAAAGAACTGCACTGACTACAAGCAAACAAATAAACAAGACAACAAGGAAATAAATAAGCAAGCGACTTACGCTAGGCTATCATGGCTATTACACATATTACATCCACCGGGCATCAAAGTTTGCCACCAGTGCAAATATAGGGAACAAAGCAGCATATCATATACACTAGTTGTCAAAGTTGGCGACCAGTGCAAATAAACGCCGAAACAAAACATGTCTAGAACTGAAACCACTTCAGAAGAGCTCAAGAAACAATATCCTTGGTACCCATAATGCTGGCAAGATGCTTAGCAAGCTTATTAACTTTCTATTGTTTGGTGCTTAAATCCTCCAGCACTTGTTGTTGCACCAGAAAGTATGCATCTGAATTATGCAGGGACTTCCTCAGTCCTTCAGCTTCCTGTCGCATAACATCTGATTGATGTCTTTCAACTTGAAGTTGAAACTCAAGAAGCCGAACTGATTCAGGCAGCAAGTTCGAAGAGCTGGTGCCATCAGTAGTAGCCGGTAACTCGAACACTACACTACATCAAGACAAGACTTTGGGGTTGTCTCAGTGTCTTCAATATAGTTTTTATCAGCTTTCTTGGAGACCAACAGGGATGTCTCACTATCTTGAACCTTACCTGCATTACTTCTTTTACCATTGCATAGCGAGGCACTCTTCTCCAATATTTTATCCGCGTTCTAAAAGAGAAACAAACAAACACATCAAAGGTTTACAATGTAGCATATGAAACTCATTTTGGTAAACCAGTTCAGTAGTAAGGTGGACAGGATAACAACATGAAACAAACATATATCTATGTAGTATGGTCACTATATGGTCTATATCATTCTAGTTTATGTTGCCAAATCAAGATAGATATAGTTTGAATCATATCTATTTAAGACAAAGCAGCATAGACAGAATATAAGTGTGGGAAACTAAACATCAATAACAACACTTGTAATGTGCATGGCATGAGAACATAACTATTTATCCAATTCAAACTGAAACCAACATAGAGAAAGTTACAACAACAAACACGTTAAAGAAACAGGTTTAAAACATACCTGTTGCGCCATTGGAGTTTCAATTGCATCCTTCAATTTGAAAGTAGTTGGTATGAGTAAATACAGTGATGCAAGGGCAAAGTAGTATGAACCATAGCTACGGAACCTGACATGAGAACAATTCTTCTTCTGCTTTAAGCGTTGACTTGGGGTTCGGAGTGGTGGTCCTCGTGCTTTGGGCACTGCAGTTGCCTTACTAACTGCTCGTGTTTGAGTGTTGTGTGGTGGAGACGGTGCTGTGTCAACTGGAACTGGGTTACTATCTGCTGGGGTTGGGGTTAGAATGTGACGCCCCGAGACCATTGCGTCAGGTGTCCTCCAGTTATTCGCTGTCGTTGCCATGTCATTCGCTTGCATGTTGCATCATTTGCATTGCATCATGTCATCATGCCACTAAATTTTTGCAACTCAAATAAATTGCATGGATCTCTGATCCATTTAAATTGAGGGAAATGCACATGGTGATTTCTCTTTAAAACATATCCAAAGTCTCCTACTATTATTAGGGAGCTATATTAAAATATTCCATTAACTTTGGAATCACCAAACACACTTGCAAGTAATTCCCCAGGCCTTTGTTATCTCACATCTTGACCTCAAACTTTGCCCATATTTTTCTTTCATCGCTTTCCCGATCTCCACAAAATTCCGAACATTTTTGGACTCTCCAAAAAATGTTTTGTTAATTCAAACTTATTTGAATCACATTCAAAAGTGTTTGAATGCAATCCTTCCAAGCTGTGCCAAATGCATTTTCTCGGAACGAACTCATTTTTATGAGTCCGGGAGATTTAACTGCATGCCCAAATGTTTTCTCTAACCCCTCCTTTTACATTTTCTCCTCTCTTTACTTTCTGTTAAAGGAAATTGAGAGAGGTTAAGAGAGCAGAGCCCAGCAGCCAGGCGGCCTGCTTCCCCGCAGCCCAGCTGGGCCTCCCAGCCATCTGCGCCTAGGCCCTTTTGGCCCAAGGCCATCCCGCAGCCCAGCCGGCCCCTGCCTACCTAACCCTAGCCGACAGGGAGCCCGATCCCCATCTCCTCACGATCTCCTCTCCCCTCGCGCCGCCAGAGAGAGACCGGCAGCCCGATCCCTCTCCCCTCGTTCGTCTTCTCCCTCTCGAGCGCCGTGGAGAGGACAGCGCCAACCTTCCTCTTCCTCATGCTCCTCCTTCCTCCACCACCCTGGCCTGCTACCCCCCTCCTCGACCCGCCACCAGGGAGGAGTCCCGCTCGGTTCCCCTTGCCCGCGCTCGATCCCCATGGCGCCCCTGTTCCCCGTGCCCGTGTCCCTCGACGCTCGCCGTAGCTGCAGCTCCTTCTCCAGCCTTGTCAGATCCCAGCGTAGCCTGGTGCCTCCTCCTCCCTTGCTCCTGGACGCGCCCGGCCGCCCGCAGCCGTCGTCGTCCGCGCCCACATGAGCCAGCAGTTGCAGCCCCGAGTCCTCTGCTTCTTCCCTGCCGGCGTCCGAGGCCGTAGCCTCCCCTGCCATGGCCACCTTTTCCTCGCCCTTCCATCTTTGCCGCTGCGCCAACTCGCCCCTGCTCCGCACCGCTCCTCCTCTACCATGGCCTTCCTCCTTCAGCGTCGCGCCTGCACCCATCGTCGCCTCCCCAAGCTGCTCCCCCACCTTCCCTCGCCGTCCCGACCAGCAGCAGGAAACCAGGAGCTCAAGCCCTGCCATGGCCACCACCCGTTCGTCGCCTCCGGCCGGATCCAGCCGCCCTTGGCCTCTCCTCAAGCACCCGAGACCCTGCGAGCCTCCCGCTCGCCCGCATCTGCCTCTGCTTCACACCGCTCATCCTTGGCGCCATGGCCTCTGCCTCTTTTGGATGACCTGTGGCTGCGGTGCCCTGTTGTGCGTTTCCTCCGCTGCCGGGCACTATTGACGTTAAGAGCGTGGGTGCCAAGTTCGTATTCCGCCATCTCCGGGATTCGTCAAGTACCACGTCCATCGCGTTCCGTTTCATCACCACCAAGTACCAGGACGACAAGTGTGACCCTTCGGATGCGCCAAGTTCGTCTACACAAAAACGCCTCATGTCGGAAAGACCCACAAGTCGGACCCCGAACAATCGACATCTTGTGGACCGTCTACATCTACCGTCGCCCCGAAGACATTGGAGTCATCAAGTACCTCTCCGAACGAACGTGAACGACTACCGTCGCAAGAACGGGACCGGAAAGTCCGAAGACCACAAGTACCACGACACCGATGACATGAACGTCTATGGAAACTTGTGCAACGATAAACATGTACCACTACCGCCGCCGAGATCGCGAGAACCTCTACCGTCGACCCTAGAGCGTGCGAGAACAACTACTTCCACTACCACCTTCGTGAGAACGTCTACTTCCTCTACTTTGCACCAAACAAGAACTATCCCGCTTGCATGCTTCGAAGGTATAACCTCGAGATGACGTCCGTGAATGAATGCTTGCGATGTTTGAGATGCTCGAGTTTGCACGGTGTCCAAATTGTCACTCGTTTCCTTGTCGCCAACTCGTGGGACACCCGGAATCCAGGATCGCCCCACCATCTTTTGCACGCTCCCGCCACAATTTCTTTTGCACTGATGTCTCAATGAGTTGTCGGAACCGGAACATTTTTGTGGCGCCGTTTCATTATCGTTGTTGTGGCACCCCTTTTCCTTTCCACCACGGTGACAAATGCTTCATATTGCTCTTGTCAACTTTAATAAAAATTGCATAAACTTGTCCATGTCATCCGCATCATGATAACAACAATTAAAATGTTTAAATTGTTGTTTGCATTTAAATTGCTAATGCATATGGGGATTTACCGGATTTGTTGTTCGTTATATCCGTCCCCATTTAAATTGCTTAGTTAGATAGTTTCTTTTATGCTTCACCCCATGCCATGCTAACCAACATTTAATATTGTTGGGTACATATACAAGAGCGAACTAAATAATTATTGTGGTGTCCGTTAATATGCAACTCGTTGCATATTGAGCTCCACTTAATTTGTAGGATTGTTTGTGCACTTTGCCATGCCATGCTTCATTAAACCGGACATGCATCATACTTGGTTGTGCACCATGCCATGTTTATGTGATGGTTGTTTACTATGTTGTTTGTTTCTTTTCGGTGTTGCTTCTTCGGGTTAGTTCGCGTTTGTGAGGATCCGTTCGACCACGTCCGTTTGTCTTCTTCATGGACTCGTTCTTCTTCCTTGCAGGATTTCAGGCAAGATGACCATACCCTCGAAATCACTTCTATCTTTGCTTGCTAGATGCTCGCTCTATTGCTATGCCTTTGCTGCGATACCTATCACTTTCTATATCATGCCCCATTTGCTAAGCCAAGCCTCTAACCACCTTGTCCTACCAAACCGTTGTTTGTCTATGTTACCACTTTGCTCAACCCCTCTTATAACGTTTCTAGTTGCAGGTGAAGATTGAAGTTTTTTCCTTGTTGGAACATGGATATTTTGTTGGGATATCACAATATCTCTTATTTAATTAATGCACCTATATACTTGGTAAAGGGTGGAAGGCTCGGCCTTATGCCTGTTGTTTTGTTCTACTCTTGCCGCCCAAGTTTCCGTCACACCGATGTTATGTTCCTTGATTTTTCGTTCCTTACATGGTTGGGTTATAATGGGAACCCCTTGACAGTTTGCCTTGAATAAAACTCCTCCAGCAAGGTCCAACATTGGTTTTACCATTTTCCACCTAGCCTTTTCTTTCCCTTGGGTCGTGTACCACCCTCGATGCGGCTATATCTCCCACGTGTCGAAGCACGACTTAGAGGCATAACCGCATTGAAAGCAATGTCACAAGTGACGTAATCTTCACAACAACCCATGTAATACAATAAGGGAATAAGAGATACATAGTTGGCTTACAATCGCCACTTCACTCGATACATGAATTAAAGCATTACATTCATCCAAATACACTCAAGGTCTGACTACGGAACAAAAACAAAAGAAGACTACCCCAAATGCTACACAGATCCCCGATCGACCCCAACTGGGCTCCACTACTGATCGACTAGAACGAAACAACACAAAGGACAAGATCTTCATCGAGCTCCTCCTTGAGCTTGGTTGCGTCACCTGCTTGGTAACATCGGCACCTGCAAATTGGTTATCTGTGAGTCACGGGGACTCAGCAATCTCACACCCTCGCGATCAAGACTATTTAAGCTTATAGGAAGGGTAAAAGGTATGAGGTGGAGCTGCAGCAAGAGACTAGCATATATGGTGGCTAACATACGCAAATGAGAGCAAGAAGAGAAGGGAAAAGCATGGTCGAACAACTATGATCAAGAAGTGATCCTAGAACAATCTACGTCAAGCATTACTCCAACATCGTGTTCACTTCCCGGACTACGCCAAGAAGAGACCATCACCGTTACACACGCGGTTGATGTATTTCAATTAAGATCATCTTTAGGTTTTCTACAACCGGACATTAACAAATTCCCATCTGCCCATAACCACGGGTACGGCTTTCGAAAGTTCAATCCCTACAGGGGTGTACCAACTTAGCCCATCACAAGCTCTCACGGTCAATGAAGGATATTCCTTCTCCCAAGACCATCCGATCAGACTCGGCATCCCAGTTACAGGACATCCTCGACAATGGTAAAACAATTCCAGCAACACCGCCCGAATGTGCCGACAAATCCCGATAGGAGCTGCACATATCTCGTTCTCAGGGCACACTCAGATGAGACTAGCTACGAGTAAAACCAACCCTCAAGTTTCCCCAAGGTGGCCCCGCAGGCAGCTCAGTTCGGACCAACACTCAGAGGAGCACTGGCCCCGGGGGGGGGGGGGTAAATAAAGATGACCCTTGAGTCTGTGGAACCCAAGGGAAAAAGAGGCTAGGTGGCGAATGGTAAAACCAATGTTGGGCATTGCTGGAGGAATTTTATTCAAGGCGAACTGTCAAGGGGTTCCCATTATAACCCAACCGTGTAAGGAACACAAAATCCGGGAACATAACACCGATATGACGGAAACTAGGGCGGCAAGAGTGGAACAAAACACTAGGCATAAGGCCGAGCCTTCCACCCTTTACCAAGTATATAGATGCATTAATTAAATAAGAGATATTGTGATATCCCAACAAAATATCCATGTTCCAACAAGGAACAAACTCCAATCTTCACCTGCAGCTAACAACGCTATAAGAGGGGCTGAGCAAAGCGGTAACATAGCCAAACAACGGTTTGCTAGGACAAGGTGGGTTAGAGGCTTGGCTTAACAATATGGAAGGCATGATAAGCAAGTTGTAGGTATCGCAGCATAGGCATAGCAAAAGAGTGAGCAACTAGCAAGAAAAGATAGAAGAGATATCAAGGGAACGAGTCCATGAAGAAGACAAAAGGACGTAGTCGAACGGATCCTCACAAACGCAACGTTTTCAGAACCAACCCGAAGAAGTAACACCAAAAAGAAGCAAACAACATAGTAAGCAACCACCACATAAGTATGGCATGATGCACAACCAAGAATGATGCAGGTCTAGTTTAAATATGCATGGCAAGGCAAAGTGCACAGACAACTCTACAAATTAAGTGGAGCTCAATATGCAACGAGTTGCATATTGACGAAACACCACATTCAGTTATTTAGTTCTCTCTCGGTTAGGTACTCAACAATATTAAATGTTGGTTAACATGGAAAGAGGTGAAGCATAACAAAACTATACCATCTAAACAATTTAAATGGGGCCGGATATAACAAACAACAAATCCGGTAAATTCCCAGGTGCATTAGCAATTTAAAGCAAA
Source organism: Triticum monococcum (assembly GCA_034509565.1). Taxonomy (NCBI): domain Eukaryota; kingdom Viridiplantae; phylum Streptophyta; class Magnoliopsida; order Poales; family Poaceae; genus Triticum; species Triticum monococcum. Next base: position 143,416,066 of record CM067846.1, on the reverse strand, counting down.
CAACAATTTTAAACATTTTAGTTGTTGTTATCATGATGCGGATGACATGAGCAAGTTTTATGCAATATTTATGAAAATGTTGGCATGATAAGATATGAGGCATTTGTCATCATGGCGGAAACGAAAGGGGTGCCACAGCAACGAATCCGAAAGTGATGCCACGACAACATATTGGTTCCGGTAGCTCATAGAGATACCGGAGCAAAAGGAAGTGACGGGAGCGAGCAAAAGAAGGTGGGGCGCTCCCGGATACCGGGTGTCCCATGTGTCGGCGGCATGGCAACCGAGGGTCGTGCACGTAACGAACGGGCATGCTACAAACACGGGGTTCGTCTCGTATCACACAACATTCGTCCATGGCGGTCGTCTCGATGTTATACCTCTGAAGCGTGCATTATCGGAGCGGTTCGAGTTCGATGCAGTGTAGGGGAAGTAGACGTTCTTGGGACTTTCGTAGTGGAAGTAGTCGTTCTCGCAGGCTCTAGGGTCGACGGTAGAGGTTCTCGCGAAGTGGTACATGTTAATCGTTGCACGAGTTTTTGTATATGTTCGGGGTCACGGCGAGGAACTTGATGCACCGTTGAACTTGGCGTCCGAGGAATCCCAAGTAGTCGTACACGAGTCATAGTCGAACTTGACGTATCCGAGTGCCGAGCGTCGTGGTACTTGTCGAAATCCACATCAGATGTAGTTGTACATTTTGAAGAGGGACTTGACGCGTGCAAAGGGTACTTGACAGTTCCACATAGATCGTAGAGGTCCATGTTTCGTAGATGTTTGGGGTCAAAAGTAGTGGATCTTGGCGTTCCCTGATTTGGACGGTCTAGTCAATGACACAAAGGGCCAGCTGTGGTGCATGAAGGCAGCGAGAGCTTCAGTGGCATGCAACGCACGACAGTGATGCTCTGGGTCCAAGGAGAGGCATCGAGGCAAGCATGCAACGAGGCAGGGGCGACGGGTCCTGGTGGCCGGCAGGAGAGGTTCGAGACGGCAGCAACGATACAAGGTGCGGCGGAGCGCCATGGCACTCGCGCGGCACCTACGAGCAGAGGCGTCCGTAGGGCGGCAGAGCAACAACGGCAAAAGCGGACATGGAGGAGAAAGAAGGGCACGGGCAGGGAGGCCCTGGTGGTGCAGGTCGATGTAGTAGTGCGTTGGCGTAGGTCGTCAACGGTGAAGGGCCCTGGCGCAGCAACGAGGAGGTAGTGGAGGCGGGGCAAGGCGCTGAACCTGCGGCCTGGTTGCTGCTGGTTCGGTCGCCGGTGACGGCGGCTTGTCGAGGTGGCCGGGTGGCGGCAACGGGAAGAGCAGCTGCAGTCTGGGCATGGAAGAAGGAGATACAGAGGAAGGGGGCCGCGCGAAGGGCGTCGATGGCGAGCCGGGTCAAGGGAGAGATGGGGGTCGAGGACGAGGGGAAACTTGGGGCGGCGGCGGCGGCGTCGGGAAGGAGGAGCGGTTGCTGTGGGATCGGGATCGAGCACGGGGCTCTTGCGTGTGCAAGAGAGAATGTGAGGGAGAGAGCAAGGGGGATCGAGGAGATGGGGATTGGGGTGCGGGCCTCTGGCGGCGCGAGGGAATGAGGAGGACGGCACAAGGGATCGAGCACGGGAGGCCTCCCCTGGCGCTAGGGTTCGGGAGGGAGTGGGCCGGCTGGAAGTAGATGGGCCGGTGGATGGCGTTAGAGGCCGGCCCCGTGGAGAGGGAAAAGGCCTGGCTTGGCTTCTCTCTCCTTACTAAAAGAAAAAAAACAAAGATTAAGAAAGAAAAGAAAGAGGGGGTTAGGGGAAGAAGTTGGACACGCAGATAATTTTTCCGGACTCACAAAAATGTGCTTGTTCCGGGAAAATAGAAAAGGCCATGATTGAGAGATCTAAATTCAAATCCATTTGAATTTGATTCAAATGGTTTGAATAAGTTCAAGGTAATGAAGAGTCCAAAAATATTCGGATTTTAGTGGAGCTCCAGAAAAAGATAAAAGAATTTATGGGCGAAGTTTGAGGAGCAAACTCGAAGAAGAAAAGACATGTGATTCTTTGCAAGTGTGTTCATGGGTGATTCCGAAAATGGAATATTTAATATAGCTCCCTAATATCGGGAGGATAAGTTATAAAGAGAATCACCGTGTGAATTCCCTGGATTTAAAAGGACTGAAGATCCATGCAATTTATTTAGTGAGTTTTAGTTGGCTTTGAGAAAATGAAGGCATGATGACATGATGCAATGCACATGATGCAAAGATGAAATGCAACGGACCAAACAAATCACACAACGGAACCCGGAAACCCTGGAAGGCATCTGAAGCTCCGGTCTTGGGGCATTACAACACTCCACCACTACGAGAGGATCTCGTCCCGAGATCTAGGATGGCACCAGAGGGAGAAGGAAGAGGAAGATAAGAGGTAAAACTAAGTTGCTTCTTTGACAAATGAGTGAAACCAAGAACCTTGAGAGGTTAAACAATTTCGAGAAAAGAATACAACGGAGATGAACAAAGTTGAAAACACTCCGTTGGAAAAGAGGAACAAGGAAGAAAAATTCGGGCAGTACTCCGATTGAAAAGAGATGGAAGACTTGATAAGATGAAAAAGAACTTGAGCAGAGAGCACAACTCTTCGGTTAAATGGGATAAGGAAGGAAAAGAATATGGTCTTGACAAACCGAGATGAGGAGTGAAAAGAGCAACATCACTAGACCTCTGGGAGAAAGAATAGAATATTGAAATAAAAGAATGGAGAAGAAAAAGCCAACTTCTGCCACAAAAGAGCTTGAAAAGGCATCCTTAGGAGAATGGTCAAACGGAGATGTTGGAAAACCAGCAACGAAAAGAATAAGGTTGTAGTGGGCTTATGGAGAACATTTCAAAACTATGAGGTGAAATTCTGCCACTAATGGAAACAAAAGATTGGATTGATATGAACAAGAAGACGAGAAACTTATTTCACCGGGAGGATAGACGAAGAACTTGGATCATTTATAAGCACCACAAATAACAACAATCCTTAGGGAAGGCTTTAGGTGGAATATAACCCAAGGTAACTCAAATGACGAGATAGATGGATTTAAAATATCTCATTCTTGATAACTTGTGAATCATGAAACATGAACTCAAATTCTCAAGAATGACATAATACCACCTCCAATGATACGGTAGACAGAATTGCACTCTGGATTACAATATGAGGAAAACTTGAGCTTCATAGAAAAGAATCTTGATGAGCACTTCGAGAAGGAATTAAATCCTTGATGAACCATCATGAAGAACCTTCATGAAGAACCCCGGTAAACAAAGGAATGATCAAACGAAAAGAAGTGAAGTAGAGAGCACAAGGTCAAGCCTTGCGATGATTTAGATGAATCTTCGCGACGAGATAATGCGGAAAAGCTTGTAACTCCGGGAAAAGAAAAGATGAACAACAGAAATCAAGAATTTAGATGAACCTCCGGAATAAGGAATTAATCACTTGGATGAAACAAGAATAAGGATTACGTTATGCGTATCCTCCACCAATTTATATTGATGACAAACATTGGATTTGGCATACTACCTATTCTCGTAGAAAAGATTAAAAGAGATATAGCACAAACTTGAGAAAGGTCTCCAACGAACCACCGATATGATTGAAAACAACGAATGAATTAATATGATAACCAAGGAAGAGAGATCTTGAACGAACCACCGTAAGAATTAAAAATGAAAATAGCAAAGTCACAATTCACCGGGAAGAATTTGGGAAACGAATGAAGATACTTGAGGGGATTTAGATACAAGTGAACGAAGAGAGCCCGAGCTGATTAGGGGATACTTGAATGAAGCACTAGTAAGATTTGGAGAATGAGAGCTGAAAGCTGAGAATGAATAAATCCGAAATGATGGCCTTCGGAGGCACAAACTGAAAAGACTCCTGAATTGCTCCAGATGGGTGAAAGAATTCTCACAATCGAATACAATTATGGGAGGATGACAACAAGCTAGAATCACGAATATTTAAGAGAATGGAGAAAGATTTAAGAGAAAACTCTTCTTCGGTCTTCAAAATCCGAGAATGACGACGAGAAACACCACCATGAATTGTTGAGATACTCTGGGAGAATGAAAAGCGAAGAGGTTGAGCCAACGATGAAAAGAATTTGAAAAATCTTGGAGGAATACATATGACCGATGATGAATCATTCTTACATCAAACTTCGAAAAGAATTTGGGAGTAACTCCGGGAAAAATTAGAAGAGTCAGGTAAGATCCTGGGAAAAGACCTGTGGGTTATGGGCCCACTCAAAAGAAACACCGTTGAACGATTTAAAAGAGAGAATGCACCGGTTGAGTTAAATGGCTTGAATGAGATAACAACCTCGAAATAGGTTGAACTGAATGCGGAGTGGAAACATGAATCTTCTGAGATATCTTCAGCACTCCAGAACAAATGAATGGTGAAGAGGTGCACCGACATGAGAAAGCATTTGAACCGAGGAGAGTTTATGATCGACAAAGCTTGAGTTGAAACCACCGGAGAAGAAAAAGAATGCAGAATATTGAACTTGTAGCTTCCTTAGCATCTTCACGAGAATCACCGGATAAGAACATTGACGAAAAAGGATGGAGAGGCTTCGCATCAATAAAATGGATAGTTGAATAAGGAAACCGAGTCCTTGAAGAAAAAGGGTGGGAGGGTGGGAAAACAAAGACAACTTGGGACGAATAAAACAAATAATGTTGAGAAGACTTTGAGTTGATCTTGCGGATGTTGAAAATGAACGGATCCACTTGACGATAAAACACGCTGGTTGAAAAAGGATTGACATGACCAACTCGATGATCGAGAAGGATTAGTATTCACATCGGAGTATGAGAACACCGCTTAGAAAAAGGTATGGAATCAACACTTGACATTGAAGAACTCGAATACCACAACTCAAAACAAAACAAAGGATTGGCTTGCAGAATAAGCCAGAACAAACATATGATAGAGATTATGTCCGAAGTTTTCGTGGTGGGGCCTACACGGGCTCGATCGTACATCACCATCATGTAGAAGGCAGTGCACATGACATACGAAGTGTCCCCGAGTTGGCATAGCCAAGGACTCTTTAAGACACAACGAGACCACTGTAAAACCAACCGTGGATAGGCGGACCACTAGACGTCGAACCCCAATTTCATATCATACATCTGTCGGAAAGATATCCTAAGAGCTACTTGAATTCCCACTTATAAACTCCCGAAATTTTTCCGGTTATGCAATCAGGTGTTGGGGATATAGGGGAAGCATGATATCTCACCCAAAACTAACAAATCCTACATCCAGCTGTATCCATCCTTCAACACATAACCAAGAAACCTTCGGAAATCATTTACCTCAACCTTCAAAAAGCATCTGTTATACGAGTTATGGCAATACTCCCAAACTCCCACCCCAGTACTGGGTGGCGTCGAGGTTATCTCACCAGCAACTGCATAAAAGAGATTTTCGATGTCGGCGAAACTCAGGTATTCCAGAATCTCAACAATAAAATTGTGACGACAACACCTCGGAGCTCAACTCCCCGGGACACTGCCACAACCCCTAAATGTCAGGAGGCACCAAGAACAATGTTCTCATCACAAAACCATCAAAACGATTCGAAGATACTCGCGTGATCCTAAATTTTTTTAGTGAAATTTGAGAAGAGAAGAGTCAAAACTCTACGTCAGGATGCCTCACCAGAGCGACGAAGGGACTGAGGAGTAAAAAGAATTCCTAACTCTTCGATATATATAATTCCTAAATGACTCAAAACATTTTCTAGACTGAACAAGGCCAACGATTCGATCAAGCAGGGGGCTCCTAAAGTTGAGGGAGGCTCTGATTACCAACTTGTAACACCCTCGATGCGGCTATATCTCCCACATGTCGAAGCACGACTTAGAGGCATAACCGCATTGAAAGCAATGTCACAAGTGAGGTAATCTTCACAACAACCCATGTAATACAATAAGGGAATAAGAGATCCATAGTTGGCTTACAATCGCCACTTCACTCAATACATGAATTAAAGCATTACATTCATCCAAATACACTCAAGGTCCGACTACGGAACCAAAATAAAAGAAGACTACCCCAAATGCTACACAGATCCCCGATCGACCCCAACTGGGCTCCACTACTGATCGACTAGAACGAAACAACACAAAGGACAAGATCTTCATCGAGCTCCTCCTTGAGCTTGGTTGCGTCACCTGCTCAGTAACATCAGCACCTGCAAACTGGTTTCGGAAGTATCCGTGAGTCATGGGGACTCAGCAATCTCACACCCTCGTGATCAAGACTATTTAAGCTTATAGGAAGGGTAAAAGGTATGAGGTGGAGCTGCAGCAAGCGACTAGCATATATGGTGGCTAACATACACAAATGAGAGCGAGAAGAGAAGGCAAAAGCACGGTCGAACAACTATGATCAAGAAATGATCCTAGAACAACCTACGTCAAGCATTACTCCAACACCGTGTTCACTTCCCGGACTCCGCCGAGAAGTGACCATCACGGTTACACACGCGGTTGATGTATTTTAATTAAGATCAACTTCAGGTTTTCTACAACCAGACATTAACAAATTCCCATCTGCCCATAACCACGGGCACGACTTTCGAAAGTTCAATCCCTGCCGGGGTGTCCCTACTTAGCCCATCACAAGCTCTCACGGTCAATGAAGGATATTCCTTCTCCCAAGACCATCCGATCAGACTCGGCATCCCGGTTACAAGACATCCTCGACAATGGTAAAACAAGTCCAGCAACACCCCCTGAATGTGCCGACAAATCCCGATAGGAGCTGCACATGTCTCGTTCTCATGGCACACTTAGATGAGACTAGCTACGAGTAAAACCAACCCTCAAGTTTCCCCGAGGTGGCCCCGCAGGCAGCTCAGTTCGGACCAACACTCAGAGGAGCACTGGCCCAGGGGGGGGGGGTTAAATAAAGATGACCCTTGAGTCTGCGGAACCCAAGGGAAAAAGAGGCTAGGTGGCGAATGGTAAAACCAATGTTGGGCATTGCTGGAGGAGTTTTATTCAAGGCGAACTGTCAAGGGGTTCCCATTATAACCCAACCGTGTAAGGAACACAAAATCCGGGAACATAACACCGATATGAAGGAAACTAGGGCGGCAAGAATGGAACAAAACACTAGGCATAAGGCCGAGCCTTCCACCCTTTACCAAGTATATAGATGCATTAATTAAATAAGAGATATTGTGATATCCCAACAAAATATCCATGTTCCAACAAGGAACAAACTCCAATCTTCACCTGCAACTAACAATGCTATAAGAGGGGCTGAGCAAAGCGGTAACATAGCCAAACAACGGTTTGCTAGGACAAGGTGGGTTAGAGGCTTGGCTTAACAATATGGAAGGCATGATGAGCAAGTGGTAGGTATCGCAGCATAGGCATAGCAAAAGAGCGAGCAACTAGCAAGCAAAGATAGATGATATTTCAAGGGTATGGTCATCTTGCCTGAGATCCTGCAAGGAAGAAGAACGAGTCCATGAAGAAGACAAAAGGATGTAGTCGAACGGATCCTCACAAACGCAACATTATCGGAACCAACCCGAAGAAGCAACACCGGAAAGAAGCAAACAACATAGTAAGCAACCACTACATAAGCATGGCATGATGCACAACCAAGAATGATGCATGTCTGGTTTAAATATGCATGGCATGGCAAAGTGCACAAACAACTCTACAAGTTAAGTGGAGCTCAATATGCAACGAGTTGCATATTGATGAAACACCACATTCAGTTATTTAGTTCTCTCTCAGTTAGGTACTCAACAATATTAAATGTTGGTTAACATGGCAGGAGGTGAAGCATAACAAAACTATACCATCTAAACAATTTAAATGGGGCCGGATATAAGAAACAACAAATCCGGTAAATCCCCATATGCATTAGCAATTTAAAGCAAACAAAAATTTTAAACATTTTAGTTGTTGTTATCATGATGCGGATGACATGAGCAAGTTTTATGCAATATTTATGAAAATGTTGGCATGATAAGATATGAGGCATTTGTCAGCGTGGCGGAAACGAAAGGGGTGCCACGGCAACGAATCCGAAAGTGATGCCATGGCAACATATCGGTTCTGGTAGCTCATAGAGATACCGGTGCAAAAGGAAGTGACAGGAGCGAGCAAAAGAAGGTGGGCGCTCCCGGATACCGGGTGTCTCATGTGTCGGTGGCATGGCAACCGAGGGTCATGCACGTAACAAACGGGCACACTGCAAACATGGGGTTCGTCTCGTATCACACAACATTCATCCACGGCGGTCGTCTCGACGTTATACCTCTGAAGCGTGCATTATCGGAGCGGTTCGAGTTTGATGTGGTGTAGGGGAAGTAGACGTTCTCGGGACTTTTGTAGTGGAAGTTGTCGTTCTCGCAGGCTCTAGGGTCGACGGTAGAGGTTCTCGCGATCTCGGCGACGGTAGTGGTACATGTTAATCGTTGCACGAGTTTCCATATATGTTCGGGGTCACGGCGAGGAACTTGATGCGTCGTTGAACTTGGCGTCCGAGGAATCCCGCATAGTTGTACACGAGTCATAGTCGAACTTGACGTATCCGAGTGCTCCGGGCGTCGTGGTACTTGTCGAAATCCACATTGGATGTAGTTGTACATTTTGAAGAGGGACTTGACGCGTGCAAAGGGTACTTGACAGTTCCACATCGATCATAGAGGTCCATGTTTCATAGATGTTCGGGGTCAACGGTAGTGGATCTTGGCGTTCCCTGATTTGGACGGTCTAGTCAACGACACAAAGGGCCAGCGGTGGTGCATGAAGGCAGCGAGAGCTTCAGTGGCATGCAACGCACGGCGGTGATGCTCGGGGTCCAAGGAGAGGCATCGAGGCAAGCAGTCAACGAGGCAGGGGTGACGGGTCCTGGTGGCCGGTAGGAGAGGTTCGAGACGGCAGCAGCGATACAAGGTGCGACGGAGCGCCATGGCACTGGCGCGGCACCTACGAGCAGAGGCGTCCGTAGGGCGGCAGAGCAGCAGTGGCAAAAGCAGATGTGGAGGAGAAAGAAGGGCACGGGCAAGGAGGCCCTGGTGGTGCAGGTCGAAGCAGCAATGCGTTGGCGCAGGTCGTCGATGGTGAAGGGCCCTGGCGCAGGGACAAGGAGGTAGTGGAGGCGGGGCAAGGCGCTGAACCTGCGGCCTAGTTGCTGCTGGTTCGGTCGCCGGTGACGGCGGCTTGTCGAGGTGGCCGGGTGGCGGCGACGGGAAGAGCAGCTGTAGTCTGGGCGTGGAAGGAGGAGATACAGAGGAAGGGGACCGCGCAAAGGGCGTCGATGGCGAGCCGAGTCGAGGGAGAGATGGGGGTCGAGGACGAGGGGAAACTTGGGGTGTCGGCGCCGGCGTCGGGAAGGATGAGCGGTTGCTATGGGATCGGGATCGAGCACGGGGCTCTTCCGTGTGCGAGAGAGAGTGTGAGAGAGAGAGCGAGGGGGATCGAGGAGATGGGGATTGGGGTGTGGGCCTCTGGCGGTGCGAGGGAATGAGGAGGACGGCGCAAGGGATCAAGCACGGGAGGCCTCCCCTGCCGCTAGGGTTCAGGAGGGAGTGGGCCAGCTGGAAGTAGATGGGCCGGTGGATGGCATTAGAGGCCGGCCCCGTGGAGAGGGAAAAGGCCTGTCTGGGCTCCTCTCTCCTTACTAAAAGATAAAAAAAGAGAGATTAAGAAAGAAAAGAAAGAGGGGGTTAGGGGAAGAAGTTGGACACGCAGATAATTTTTCCGGACTCACAAAAATGTGCTTGTTCCGGGAAAATAGAAAAGGCCATGATTGAGAGATCTAAATTCAAATTCATTTGAATTTGATTCAAATGGTTTGAATAAGTTCAAGGTAATGAAGAGTCCAAAAATATTCGGATTTTTAGTGGAGCTCCGGAAAAAGATAAAATAATTTATGGGCGAAGTTTGAGGAGGAAACTCGAAGAAGAAAAGACATGTGATTATTTGCAAGTGTGTTCATGGGTGATTCCGAAAATGGAATATTTAATATAGCTCCCTAATATCGGCAGGATAAGTTATAAAGAGAATCACCATGTGAATTCCCTCGATTTAAAAGGACCGAAGATCCATGCAATTTATTTAGTGAGTTTTAGTTGGCTTTGAGAAAATGATGGCATGATGACATGATGCAATGCACATGATGCAAAGATGAAATGCAACGGACCAAACAAATCACACAACGAAACCAGAAAACCCTGGAATGCATCTGAAGCTCCGGTCTTGGGGTGTTACAGGTCGGCCGGCTCAAGGGTCATCTTTATTTAAACCCCCGGGCCAGTGCTTCTCTAAGTGTTGGTCCAACCTAGAGCATCATGCGGGGCCGTCCCTTGGCAACTTGGGTTACGTTGGCTCCCATACGCTTAGCTTATCCGGTGTGCCCTGAGAAGGAGATATGTGCAGCTCCTATCGGGATTTGTCGGCATAGCGGGTGGTCTTGCTGGTCTTGTTTTATCGTTGTCGAAATGTCTTGTAACCGGGATTCCGAGTCTGATCGGGTCTTCCTGGGAGAAGGAATATCCTTCGTTGACCGTGAGAGCTTGTGATGGGCTAAGTTGGGACACCTGTAGGGATTTGAACTATCGAAAGCCATGCCCGCGGTTATGGGCAGATGGGAATTTGTTAATGTCCGGTTGTAGAAAACCTGAAACCTATCTTAATTAAAATGCATCAACCGCGTGTGTAACCGTGATGGTCTCTTCTCGGCGGGGTCCGGGAAGTGAACACGGTGTTGGAGTTATGCTTGACGTAGGTTGTTCTAGGATCACTTCTTGATCATAGTTTCTCGACCGTGCTTTGCCTCCTCTTCTCGCTCTCATTTGCGTATGTTAGCCACCATATATGCTAGTGCCTACTGCAGCTCCACCTCATACCTTTACCCTTCCTATAAGCTTAAATAGTCTTGATCACGAGGATGTGAGATTGCCAAGTCCCCGTGACTCACAGATGCTTTCAAAACCAGTTTGCAGGTGCCGATGAAACCGTGCAGGTGACGCAACCGAGCTCAAGGAGGAGCTCGATGAAGATCTCGTTCATTGTGTTGTATCGTTTCAGTTGATCAGTAGTGGAGCCCAGTTGGGACGATCGGGGATCTGTGTAGTATTTGGGGTAGTCTTCTTTTATTTTGGTTCCGTAGTCAGACCTTGATTGTATCGGGATGATGTGATGCTTTATTCATGTATTGTGTGAAGTGGCGATTGTAAGCCAACTATGTACCTTTTCCCTTATTCATTACATGGGTTGTTGTGAAGATTACCTCACTTGCGACATTGCTTTCAATGCGGTTATTCCTCTAAGTCATGCTTCGACACGTGGGAGATATAGCCGCATCGAGGGCGTTACATAGAAGGGGTGTAGCTGGTTCTCTGTCCAACTGGGTAGGGGCACAATCCGCGTGTGTCTGAGTTATGTGTGGTGGGGCTGGTTCTTGGGCAAGTACAACCGTGGTTCTATCTACATCGACAGGTAGCACAATCTTTTCTGAAGACTGTGATTTTACTCCCACAGATACTGCCATCACCCCCTCCAATTGAAATGGCTGATAAATAAGAAAAGTAATTGAATTTACAGACATTGTATGATAGACATGTGCAATAGATAGTAGGGAAGAAAACAGGGCATGAAATAATTCACATTTATGTTGTCTAAGCAAACAGAATAGCAGGACATAATTTCACATATATGATGGCTAATTAACAGGATAGCATGACATAATTTCAAATTTATGATGGCTAACTAAATGGGATAGAATGACATAATTCAAAATATGATGACTATGTAAACATAATGAGATGATATAACTATATTATGTCTTTAGAAAATGGGTTGGCATGCCATAATTCAGATACATGCTGTCTATGTAAACATCTTGGCATGATATAATTCAAATATATGATTTATATATTAAGCAAGTGAGCAGAGGGCAAACGCATATATGATGTGTCAACTAAGGAGATGGCATTCAATATTGTGCATATGATGTAAAAACTAAGCATTGCAATACGACATATGCATGACATGAGTAATATAACCCTGCCAAGTTTGAGCATACACCTCAAGGGGATAATAGGACTGGTCATCTGCCTCTGAATCCTCCTCTGAAGAGCTATCTGTAACCAGCAAGATATCCGCTTCAGCAGGTAGCATTGTCTGCTCTGAAGACCCTGTTTTCACTCCAGATTTCTCCATCACCAATTCTAATGGCTGATGCACAAGAAGAGGAGTTGAATATACAAACATTGTCGACAAATACAACGAGAAATGCAAAAAAACGACGACATGATATAATTCACATATATGACGCTTGGCTAAACAGCATGGCGTTGCATAATTCACATATATAATGCCTTGCAACAAGATAGCATTGCATAATTCACATATATAATGTCTTGCGACAAGATGGCATCGCATAATTCACATATATGGTAATTAGACACTAAATAGGTGGTATTCACACAAAGCATGTCTAAACTAAGCAAATGACGTAGCAATGCAAGATACCATATGCACGATATGAGCAACATAACCCTCCCAAGTTAGAGCATGCACCTCGGGGGGGGGGGGATAGGACTGGTCATCTATCTTTGAATCCTCCTCTCAGGAGCTATCCGTAACCAGCAAGACATGCACTTTGTCAGATAGCATTGTCTGCTCTAAAGACCTTGTTTCCACTTTAGATTTTTCCATGACCGTGCCGAATGGCTGATGCGCAGGAAGAGTAATTGAATGTACTAAAATTATTGAAAAATTTAACACATAATAAAAAATGATGGCATGATATAATTCATGTATAAGATGACTGGCTAACAAGGGTGGCATTGCAAAATTCACATATATGATGCCTGGCCAAACAAGATGGCATTGCGTGATTCACATGTACGATAAAGAAACTAAACAGATGGCATTGACACAAAGCATGTCTATACTAAGCAGATGTCATATTTGATGTATCCAGTAAGCAATGCAAGCCACAATATGCATGATATTACCTGATGAAGCCATGTACCTAGGGTAGGGGCACGGACCCGTCCTAAAAAGCCCTACCCAAGGACATCCCTAGAATGAGTCACCTCTCGAACAACTGGAAGGCATCCCACTCGACGGGGTCAAGACACTCGACCAAAGAACAACCACTCGACCATGAAGCCAGAAGACCTAAAGTCACGCCGCAGGCAAACGGTCGGGCATTAAGTAGTCGTTTTGGTTATTATGGCACTTTATTAGGGGCGTTACCAGTAACGCCCCACCTTAAATGTACCTTAAACCCTGCATTACTGAGGGCAGGAGAGGGCCGGCGAACTCTATATAAGCCACCCCCTCCTCAATATGAAGGGTTCGCACCCCTGTTATCTATACACGCATAATCCAATCGACCGCCTCCGGGCACCGAGACGTAGGGCTGTTACTTCCTCCGAGAAGGGCCTGAACTCGTAAACCTTGCATGCTTACAACTTCCCAATAGCTAAGGTCTAGCCTCTCCATACACACCCCTACCTCACTATCAGACTTAGAACCACGATAGTTGGCGCCCACCGTGGGGCATTAGTCTTAGCGCCTAATTGGAGAAGTTGCGATTTTTCCGATCCATTTAATCATGGTTTCCTGCGGAGTTTTGGTAGAGGGCCGCGAGATCCGTCTCGGCGCGCTCACCTTCATCGCTGACGACTCCGCCTGGCTCCAGGAGGCGCCGCTCGACATCGACGCGCTCCCCGTCCGCGGTGCAACGCACTTCCGCGCGTGCATTCGTGGCGTCCTCCTGCGGCAGCCGCCGACCCAATATCGATCGGCCCCCGTGTCGTCTCCCCGCCCTGTCTCCCACCAGCGCAAGCGCTCAGGTCGGCGAGACTCCAGCGGTGGGTGAGGCACGCCGTGGCCCGCCAGTCGGCGGCCCCACAAGTCGCGGCAATCGAGCCCGGCGAATCCCTCTGCGGCCTGTTCGACCCGTCGACTGGCTCCGCGGAGACCGCATCCGAGTGCGATAGCAGTGACCCTTTAGCTAAGGTTCTGGCGGTCGAGGGGACACACAGCCCTCCCGGATTCCATCGCGCTGATGGTGGTGCGGAGAGGGGCGATCCGTCGCATCCTCACGACGAGTACCTCCCCGAGCCTCTCACGTCATTGCAGCGAGAGGAGCTTCGCCGCCGGAACATGGACGCGCTCCACACTCCTATTGTTGGAGAAACCCCCGAGGCCCGGGCCTTGGAGGACGCGCGCTTGGCCAACCTGGCCGAGCGCACTCGACTGGAAAATCTACAGCGAATACTCGACGAGCAAGCGCGTCAGCGGGCTCCCGAGTCCAGTCGACGACAGCAAGCTCCTGAATCCAGTCGACGTCAGCTCTTCCCGCCGCCGCAGGTATACCGAACTCCAGTTTAGAATTTGGCCGCCGCGGCCCGCATAGCGGAGTCAATTCAGCCCTCCCAGTCGGAGGCTGGCAGGGGTTTGTTGCAGATTAGAGCATTGCTCCGAGCGGCGAGAAATCAGAATTCCGCCGTCTCTTAGTCACGGAACAGGATCCATAGTCGATCCGTTGCAACAAAAACAGTCCAGTCGGCTCACAGCCCGAGATCGCCCCCGAGGCATGAGGGACGTGGGGACCGGCATGATCAGTACAGGAGAAATGAGCAGTATGATCATCGACCTGACCGTGATGATCGACGTCGAGTGCCATCCCCTCCCCCGAGGAGTGGGTCATATGCACCTCGACATCGAGATGACAGGCGCCCCCATAATGTTGGGCAGAGGATTCCAGTCGACCCTAGGGACCCAGGCTTTGACGCGAGATCCATCCTCGTTCAAGGTTTGGTGGACAGGAACAGGGCTCATCGAGAGGGCCACAACAGAGATGCGCCCACTGGCAGTAGGGCACATGCTTCGGGGCCAGAATGTTTCAGTCGAGCCATCAGGGCCGCGGTGATTCCTCCCAACTTCAGGCTGGCGACTGGAGTCAGCAAGTTCACCGGTGAATCCAAGCCCGACACATGGCTCGAAGATTACCGAGTGGTTGTCCAGATTGGCGGTGGCAACGATGAGGTGGCCATGAAGCATTTGCCTCTCATGTTGGAAGGCTCAGCTAGAGCATTTCTGAATCAGTTGGCACCCAGCAGCATTTACACTTGGGAGGACCTCGCCAAAGTGTTTATCACAACCTTCGAAGGAACATGCAAGCGCCCCGCAGGCCTTATAGAGTTACGGTCTTGCGTACAGAAGCTGAATGAAACACTGAGGGAATACATCCAGAGGTGGATCACACTGCACCACTCGGTTGAGAACGTGCCAGACCATCAAGCAGTTTGCGCTTTCAAGGAATGCGTCAAATACAGAGAGTTGAATCTGAAGTTCGGTCGAACTGGAGAGATGTCTCTGAATCGGATGATGGAGATTGCCACCAAGTACGCTAATGGTGAAGACGAAGACCGACTCCGAAGTGGCAAACTCAAATTAGTCGCCCAAGAAACCGGAGGAAACTCCAGTCGGAAGCAGAAGCGGAAGGCCGAGCCAGCCGCCCCTGGGGAGGCCCTGGCCGTGGCCCAGGGAAACTTCAAGGGGAAACCCAAGGGCACATGGAAGCCCAAGAAAGTTAAGGATCAGGATGGGAATGATGTTTTGGACCTGCCATGTCACATCCACACCAAGAAAGATGAAGAGGGTAATTTTATTTTCCCAAAGCATACCACTCGACAGTGCCGGCTCCTAATCCAACAGTTTCAGGGCAAGCAGCCCAAGGATAAGGAAAAGGAGCCAGACAGAGTTGAGGACAAGGATGATAGTGACGACAGATACCCCCAAGTCAATTCCACCTTGATGATTTTTGCTGATGTTGAAAGCAAAAGTCGACTGAAAGTCATTAACCATGAGGTGAACACGGTTGCTCCGGCAACACCAAGTTACCTGAAGTGGTCTCAGACCGCCATCACATTCGACCAGTCTGATCACCCGACGCACATTGCCACCCCAGGGAGGCAAGCTTTGGTGGTCGACCCAGTTGTCGAAGGCACTCGATTGACCAAAGTCCTGATGGATGGCGGCAGTGGCCTGAACATACTATATGCTGAAACTTTGAAAGGAATGGGCATTCCGATGTCCAGACTCAGTACTAGTAACATGAGCTTCCACGGAGTCATTCCTGGGAAGAAAGCCGGGTCACTCGGCCAGATTGCTCTTGATGTGGTCTTTGGTGATTCAAAGAATTACCGCAAGGAAAAGTTGACATTTGAGGTCGTGGACTTCCAGAGTGCTTATCACGCCATTTTGGGCAGGCCAGCTTACGCACGCTTCATGGCTCGACCATGTTATGTGTATCTTAAATTGAAGATGCCTGGCCCCAAGGGTGTGATCACTGTTACGGGCAACTGAAAGAAAGTAGAAGAGTGTTTTCAGAAAGGATCAAAGATCGCTGATGCTCAGATGGCAGTGGTCGAGCTGAAAGAGTACCAAAAGACTGCCGATCTGAGTGAATTGCTGCGAGCTAAGAAGCCTGCCTCCGAGTCAGCTTTTCAGTCGGCTGGTGAAACAAAGACAGTCCACATTCACCCGACCGACCCCGACGCTGCTCCGACTCACATCTCGACGACGCTCGACTCCAAATAGGAAGAAGCGCTCATCCAGCTCCTCCGTGAGAACTGGGACATCTTCGCATGGAAACCCTCTGACATGCCTGGAGTTCCCAGGGGGCTGGCTGAGCACCGTCTGCGAGTCGACCCAAAATTCAAGCCCGTGAAGGAACATCTTCGACGGTCCGCCGTCCAGAAGAAGCAAGCCATTGGCAAGGAGGTGGCTCGGCTCTTGGCAGCTGAGTTCATCCGAGAGATTTACCACTCCGAGTGGCTCGCCAATGTAGTCATGGTCCCCAAGAAGGACAAGTCACTCCGCATGTGCATGGATTTCAAACATATCAATCGGGCCTGCCCGAAAGATCATTTCCCTCTCCCTCGCATCGACCAAATAGTCGACTCAACTGTGGGGTGCGAGAGATTGTCTTTTCTAGATGCCTATTCCGGGTACCATCAGATCCGTCTGTATGGGCCCGATGAGATAAAAACAGCTTTCATCACTCCATTCGGATGCTTCTGTTACGTCACCATGCCGTTCGGCCTCAAGAACGCCGGAGCCATATTCATGAGAATGATTCAAAAGTGTTTACTCACTCAAATCAGTCGGAATGTGGAGGCATACATGGATGATATTGTGGTCAAGTCCCGGAAAGGTTCCGACCTACGGGCAGACCTTGCTGAAACCTTTGCCAACCTCAGGAGGTATGATATCAATCTCAATCCATCAAAGTGCACTTTCGGGGTTCCAGGTGGAAAGTTACTCGGTTTTCTCGTTTCCGAACGAGGGATCGACGCCAATCCTGAAAAAATTGGCACCATACTCCGGATGAAGCGTCCTGTACGCGTGCACGATGTCCAAAAGCTTACAGGCTGCTTGGCCGCTTTAAGTCGATTCATTTCTCGACTCGGTGAAAAGGCGTTGCCTCTTTACCGACTGATGAAGAAGTCTGACAAGTTCGAGTGGACTCCCGAAGCTGATGCAGCGTTTGCAGAGCTCAAAGCTCTGCTCTCCACCCAGCCGGTGCTTGCTGCCCCAATCAGCAAAGAGCCTCTGCTGCTTTATATTGCAGCCACTGGACAAGTTGTCAGTACAGTACTTACGGTCGAGCGGGAAGAGGAAGGAAAGGCCTTCAAAGTTCAACGCCCAGTATATTATGTGTCTGAAGTTTTGACCCCTTCAAAACAAATATACCCTCACTACCAGAAGCTTGTATATGAGATTTATATGACCATGAAGAAAGTTGCACATTACTTCTCTGACCACTCCATTACAGTCGTCAGCGACGCCCCACTATCAGAGATCCTGCATAACAGAGACGCAACTGGTCGAGTGGCTAAATGGGCGATTGAACTCCTTCCCTTAGATATCAAGTTTGAAGCAAAGAAGGCTATCAAGTCCCAAGCAATCGCGGATTTCATCGCCGAGTGGATTGAACAGCAACTTCCGACTCAAGTTCACTCGGAGCACTGGACCATGTTCTTCGATGGATCCAAGATGCTAAATGGTTCGGGTGCGGGAGTAGTCCTAGTCTCCCCCCGAGGAGATAAGCTCAGATATGTTCTCTAGATTCACTTCGATTCTTCCAATAACAAAGCAGAATATGAAGCACTTTTGTATGGGTTGCGCATGGCCATTTCACTCGGCGTCCGTCGCCTCATGGTCTATGGCGACTCAGATTTGGTGGTTAATCAAGTGATGAAGGAGTGGGACGTCAGGAGTCCGGCAATGACTGGGTATTGCAATGCAGTGCGAAAGCTAGAAAAGAAATTCGAGGGGTTAGAGCTTCATCACATCCCCCGACTGAAAAATCAGGCAGCTGACGATTTGGCAAAGATAGGCTCCAAGAGAGAAGCCATTCCCAGCAACGTGTTCTTGGAACACATTCACTCGCCGTCAGTCCAAGAGGATCCTTTCACAGAAGAAGCCCCGCAGCCGAAAAGTGCCACAGATCCGACTGAAGTTGAAGTACCTGCAGTGGTCGACCTAATCATGGAAGTCTTGGCAATCACCCCTGACTGGACAATACCGTACATCGCGTATATCCTAAGGAAAGAACTCCCGGAAAACGAGGAGGAGGCTCGACAGATCGTCCGCCGATCCAAGGCCTTCATAGTCATAAGGGGACAACTGTATAGAGAGAGCGCGACTGGAGTCGGTCAAAAATGCATAACACCAGAAGAGGGTCAGATAATCCTTAATGATATCCACTCGGGGACCGGTGGTCACCATGCGTCCTCTCGGACTATTGTGGCTAAAGCATACCGAGCTGGATTTTACTGGCCAAGAGCAAATGAGATGGCAAAAGAGATAGTCGACAAATGTGAAGGGTGCCAGTTCTACTCCAACATGTCGCACAAGCCTGCATCAGCCCTGAAGACCATTCCACTCGTCTAGCCCTTTGCCGTCTGGGGATTGGACATGGTTGGTCCACTAAGAACGGGTAGGAGTGGATTCACTCATGTGCTTGTGGCAGTCGACAAATTTACCAAATGGATCAAAGCTAAGCCCATAAAAAATCTCGATGCTTGCACTGCTATCAGTTTCGTTAGAGGGTTAACATTCAGATATGGAGTCCCGCACAGCATCATCACTAATAACGGGTCAAACTTTGATTCGGACAAGTTCAGAGCTTTTTGCGCCTCTCAAGGCACACGAGTCGACTACGCATCGGTCGCCCATCCCCAGTCGAATGGACAAGCTGAGAGAGCAAATGGTCTGATTCTCAAAGGACTAAAGCCTCGATTGATGCGTGATCTCAAGCACGCGGCAGGCGCTTGGGTCGACGAGCTTCCGTCAGTTCTGTGGGGATTAAGGACCACCCCTAACCGGTCGACTGGAAGAACTCCATTCTTTCTGGTTTATGGAGCCGAAGCAGTCCTGCCGAGTGATCTTCTTCATAATGCACCCCGAGTTGAACTTTACACCGAAGATGAAGCAGAACAGGCCCAGCAAGACGCAGTCGACCTCTTAGAAGAAGAAAGGGAGATGGCCATGATCAGATCGACCATTTATCAGCAAGACTTGCGCCGTTTTCACGCCCGGAATGTGAAAAGTCGAGCCTTCCAAGAAGGAGATCTGGTCCTCCGAGTGGATCAACAGAAGCCACACAAGCTTGCTCCTACTTGGGAAGGCCCCTTCATAGTCACTAGAGTCCTCCACAATGGAGCGTACCACCTCTACAATGTTGATCGCTAGATCGACGAGCCACGAGCTTGGAACGCGGAACTGCTCCGCCCCTTTTACACCTGAGTTCTCCCTTAGATGAGATGTAAGAAGGAAAAAATAATTTCTACAGTTCATTTTTATCAAAGACAAGAGTGTTCCAATAATTGCTGTCACTTTGTTTGCATACAAAACCCCCCAGTGGATGACTTGGTTGCGAATCCGTTTCGCCTAAGTTCGAAAAAATCCTACCGAGTGGAGAGCAATCCTCCCACTTGGGGGCTTAGCTGCAGTCCAGTACTCGCCTAAGTTCTCCCACTCGGAAGCTTAGCTGCGGTCGAGCACTCGCCTAAGTTTGAAAAAATCCTACCGAGTGGAGAGCAAACCTCCCACTCGGGGGCTTAGCTGCAGTCCAGTACTCGCCTAAGTTCTCCCACGCGGAAGCTTAGCTGCAGTCGAGCACTCGCCTAAGTTTGAAAAATCCTACCGAGTGGAGAGAAATCCTCCCACTCGGGGGCTTAGCTGCAGTCCAGTACTCGCCTAAGTTCTCCCACTCGGAAGCTTAGCTGCAGTCAAGCACTCGCCTAAGTTTGAAAAAATCCTACCGAGTGGAGAGCAAACCTCCCACTCGGGGGCTTAGCTGCAGTCCAGTACTCGCCTAAGTTCTCCCACGCGGAAGCTTAGCTGCAGTCGAGCACTCGCCTAAGTTTGAAAAAATCCTACCGAGTGGAGAGCAATCCTCCCACTCGGGGGCTTAGCTACAGTCCAGTACTCGCCTAAGTTCTCCCACGCGGAAGCTTAGCTGCAGTCGAGCACTCGCCTAAGTTTGGAAAAATCCTACCGAGTGGAGAGCAAACCTCCCACTCGGGGGCGTAGCTGCAGTCCAGTACTCGCCTAAGTTCTCCCACTCGGAAGCTTAGCTGCGGTCGAGCACTCGCCTAAGTTTGAAAAAATCCTACCGAGTGGAGAGCAAACCTCCCACTTGGAGGCCTAGCTGCAGTTCAGTACTCGCCTAAGTTTTCCCACTCGGAAGCTTAGCTGCAGTCGAGTACTCGCCTAAGTTCTCCCACTCGGAAGCTTAGCTGCGGTCGAGCACTCGCCTAAGTTTGAAAAAATCCTACCGAGTGGAGAGCAAACCTCCCAGTCGGAGGCCTAGCTGCAGTTCAGTACTCACCTAAGTTTTCCCACTCGGAAGCTTAGCTGCAGTCGAGCACTCGCCTAAGTGTTTAAAGAATCCTACGAAGTGGAGAGCAAACCTCACACTCGGAGACTTACCTACAGTCCAGCACTCGTCTAAATACAAGACCAAATTTCCACACGACAGATCAAAACCACGAATATATTCAGCAAGAAATCAAGTTCGGATAAAGCCTAAAAGGTCCCAGACCTCAAATCAAAGTACTCGAGCCCTCGGCTCGGCAGAGTTTAAACGGTTACAAATCCACTCGGCATTCCGAGGCAAATTTAAGGAGAAGAATAAAAGTTTTTCATTCCTCAGGCGGAGGACTGGCAGGGGCGACGAACTCATCCAAGTCAATTCCGTCCGCAATACGGGTGGCAGCAGCAATAAAGGTCTCCATGAAGTCTTGAAAGCTGTGCCTCTTGGTATTGGCGACTTGGATGGCGGCCAGCTTCTCTTCTCGCGCCTCCTTGCAGTGGACACGGACTAAAGACAGAGCCACATCAGCGCCGCACCGAGCAGAAGACTTCTTCCACTCCTGCACTCGGTCAGGGATGCCGTCAAGTCGAGTCATCAGAGACTCGAGATCGTTCTGGAGCGTAGACTCTGTCCAAAGTGTCGGGTCGATCCGCGACATGGCAACCTTCAGCCGAGCCAAGTAATCCACGACGCCGTCAATACGAGATTCCAGTCGGAGTAGATTCATGGCAGCATCGTCGTTCACCAGAGAGTTGATTGGATCCAAACCCGTTTCAATCCGCCCAGTCTCCTCCTCAAAGTTCTAGCAAAACTCTGGATACACGATCCAAGGATAAGTCAATTTTCATGGACTGAGTCGACACAAAAGAAAAACCAGTCGGAATTGAATGTGCACCTTCAAGCTTGATGTACAACTTCTTGGCGAGGCTCCTCAAGTAGCTCTCCAAGTCGTCCCTCCTGTGAGCGACGCCTTCCATCTGCTCGCCCAGGGAGAGGTTCTCCTTCTTCCAACGTGTGCACTCCCTGTTGGCTTCATTCAGAGCGGTCTTCAGCCTGGTATTCTCATCTTCTATTTGGCTGACCGAAGCCAGCTTCTGTTCAGCCAGAGCAATCTTGTCGTCAGCCTCCTTGTGGGCAGCAGCCAAGTCCCGATCCTTCTTCGCCAGGGCCTCGCTCAGTTCTCCTGCAAAAGAAACAATGATTGGCTCGGAAATAGCAAAAGGATACTCAAGCCTAAAAACAAAACCAGTCGACAAAGTCGTCTTGCCAGCAACGCCGTCTCTGACCTTCTGCAGCTCTATTCTGGCCAGCTCCAGATCAAGGGTCAGTTGAATCCGCTGCTTCTCCAACTCAGTATAGCGAGATGCAACTTCGCAGGATTTCTTCAAAAGGAAAAATCAGTCGACGGACATCCAAGATAAGTTGCTTCCGAGTAACTGAGAGAAAAAGATAACGTTTCTAAGACTAGAGCCGAATCAAAAACATTCGACAGTAGTCTCGGGGACTACACCCAGTGGGTGCACTCAGCGTGCCCCCACTGGTTCAAAAAAAACGAAAAGTCGACTATCCGCAGTCGACCGGATACAGATCCATTCGACGTGACCTGACCAGACCAAGAAAAGAAATACAGATACAGAAACACAATGTGAAGACTACAGTCGACTGCCAGCAGTCCACCGTAGTCTCGGGGACTACACCCAGTGGGTGCACTCAGCGTGCCCCCACTAGTCCAAGAAGGAAACACACCCAGTGGGTGTACAGATACAAAGATCTTCAAAAAAGGGGGAAAGACTCTTCAAATGATCAAGTGTCAAGTCGACTGACCTGGACGTTGCTCTGAAGCGCCGAACTCGCGTCATAGGCTGCCTGGCTAGCCTCCCGAGCCATCTTCACTTCCTCCATCATGACCCCCGCTTGGCGTATAGCCTCCTTTGCAGCAGCCACTTCGTCCTCAGGGACGGGATACGCGGCAAAAAGCGAGGATGGATCTGCAGTCGACGCCGAAGGCCGCGCACTCGACAAAGGGTTGGCAAAAGACACAGAAGCCCGAGGGGCGTCGCCACCATCCCGAGCCACGGTCTCAGCCGCCGGAGTAGGCTGGGGAGTCCTGTCGGCCGACGACCTCTTGTTCCTCCTCATCCTCAGCGGTTCGTTGTCGTCGTTATCCGGGAGGTCGATAACATGAGGAGGAGCTGCAAGGGAAACATTCAATCGACCGGAACTGCAAGAAAGGACCAGTCGAATCAAAAATAGAACGTCAGTAATCGTACCAGGGTTGGAGGTAATAGCGTCCCCCATCTCTTGGTCGGCGTCCTTGGCAGAGACCTCAGAGGTAGCAGCGCTGCAATCTCGAAAAGTCAGCCTGTTGGCTCGATGAATCGACCAAGGATCCATTCACAATCGACAAAGGAAAACAAGCTTTATTACCCGGAAATGGTAGGGAGGCTATCTTCATCTTGGGCAGAGCCTTGGGCGGCTTGGACAACGTCGTGCGTGGTTGCTTGGAGACCTTCCCAGTCGGTGTTGGAGAAGAAGTCTGGGGGCGTTTTGACGACGGCCCAACAGAGGCAGTCGCCTTGCCACGTTCCTGCGCCGGGTCGTGCGCAAGCTTGGATCGCCTCTCCGGGCGGGGGGGGGGGGGTTCGACCTCCTCCTCCTCCTCTTCGCTGGAGAAGATGTCATCGCCTCCCTCTCCTTCACCATTAGACTCACACTCGCCTTGGTCATCCCCGCTCTCGCCTCCGCTCCCTTCCCCTTCCTCAGTCGACCCCTGTGCCCCGTTGGGCGTCGAGTACATCTCAGTGGTCGCCTGGAAAGCAGCAGACAAAACGAAATTCAATCGACCTACCCAAAAGAAGACCAACGAAGAAAATGAAGATTTCAGTCGGGAGCATAAAGACACACCTGGTCAACCTCGTACGAATTGTCGAGTGGAATGACCCTCCTGGCTCCTCGGGGGTTGTCCTTGTTCCCCGTGATACTCGACAGACACCCCTCCAACATCTCGTCGGTAACCTCCTCCGGGTGGATCCGAGTGGTGTCCTCAAGGCCAGAGTACAGCCACATCGGGTGGTCACGAGCCTGGAGCGGTTGGATTCGCCTCTTGAGGAAGACTTCCAGCAGGTCCATTGCCGTCACACCCTCACGGACAAGTTCAACCACTCGACCCGCCAGTACCTTGACCTGGGCTTTTTCTTCCAGCGTCACCTTCAGAGAAGCAGGCTTTTCGGCTTGGTCGAGAGAGAAAGGCGGGAGACCAGTCGACTGCCCTGGAGTCACCTGGTCCTGGAAGTAGAACCAAGTCGCCTGCCAACCTCGGACCGACTCCGGGAAAGTGATGGATGGGAAACAACTCTTCCCCCTCGTTTGGATCGCCAAGCCCCCACACAACTGGATCACTTGCGTCTTCTCATCACTCGACTTGGCCTTCTTGACCGACTGAGAGCGACAAGTGAAAATGTGCTTGAAAAGCCCCCAGTGTGGGCAGCAACCCATGAACGCCTCACACATAGAAATGAAAGCGGCGAGGTAGACAATGGAGTTTGGGGTAAAGTGATGGAGCTGCGCTCCAAAGAAGTTCAAGAAGTTTCAGAAGAAAGGATGGGGCGGCAGAGAAAACCCTCGGTCGATGTGAGTGGCCAGGAGCACGCACTCACCGTCGCGAGGTTGAGGTTCGATCTCTCCCCCCGGAAGACGCGCGACTTTGTGGGGAATGTCTCCCCCCTCGACCATGTCGTCGAGATCCTCCTGCCGGAGCACCGATGGCATCCAGTCGCCCTAGATCCAACCTTTGGGCAGGGCTGTCCTGGAGGAAGATCCGCCGCGCGCAGACTTCTTCCCCTTCCCCGCCGCCGCCGCCTTCTTCGCGCGCTCCAGAGCGGTCGTCTTGCCCTTCACCATCGTCGCCGGCGAGATCTCGAACAGGTTTGCGGTGGTTGGGCGAGAGTGAAGGCAGCGGAAGAGGTTACGAAGAAAGAGAGGAAGAAGGAGAAGAGAAGAGCACGTGCACTGTTGGGGGACTCCGAGCCGGCAACTTATAAGGGACCGCTTCTGAGTGGATTCCCAGGCTATCCAGTCAAATCCCGCGGCAGGCGCGCGCGCAGTACGTGGCGAAAAAGGCGACGCGGAGATCGAGGAGCCTTCGCATTGTCACTTCCGATTACTACGGCCGCCCGCGTTCCGCGCGCTTCCCAAAAAATCCGAATCCCGTGATATCCGCTGGCTGTAGAACAACTTGTCAAAACAGAAAACCCCGCGCGCACCGGCGCTCGGTACATCATAGGTAAAGAAATCCAATCGACGAAAGGCCTAGAATGGATCAAGGCGACTGAAAGAGGTTGATGACGTCATCCGTGACAGTCGACCCAGAACGAAGCACTCGTATAACCCGAAGAATCAGTCGGAAAGGTCACCAACCCTTTTCTCACTCTAGCCTTGATCCATTCGGGGGCTAATGATGAAGCTATGTACCTAGGGTAGGGGCACGGACCCGTCCTAAAAAGCCCTACCCAAGGACATCCCTAGAATGAGCCACTTCTCGAACAACTGGAAGGCATCCCACTCGACGGGGTCAAGACACTCGACCAAAGAACAACCACTCGACCATGAAGCCAGAAGACCTAAAGTCACTCCGCAGGCAAACGGTCGGGCATTAAGTAGTCGTTATGGTTATTATGGCACTTTATTAGGGGCGTTACCAGTAACGCCCACCTTAAATGTACCTTAAACCCTGCATTACTGAGGGCAGGAGAGGGCCGACGAACTCTATATAAGCCACCCCCTCCTCAGTATGAAGGGTTCGCACCCCTGTTATCTATACACGCATAATCCAATCGACCGCCTCCGGGCACCGAGACGTAGGGCTGTTACTTCCTCCGAGAAGGGCCTGAACTCGTAAACCTTGCGTGCTTACAACTTCCCAATAGCTAAGGTCTAGCCTCTCCATACACACCCCCCTACCTCACTGTCAGACTTAGAACCATGACATTACCAACATCAGCATGCCAAGTTAGAGTGAAGACCTCAGGGGGTAAATAGGAGTGGTCTTCTCCTACTGAATCCCCCCCAGAACAGTTATCTTCCTCTTGATTACGATCCGAAATGGGTGGAGGGGGGCTGCCTTTGCGCCCACCATGGAGCGACGTCTGCATGAAATTTTATTGCCACGCAAGGCTTGTATCTTTTGCTCTACATGTTCAGTTCCATTGTGTACAACAACTGACATGCATAGGAATAAAAGATAGTGAGATTATGTAAGGAGTGCATTGATATGTCTCCAACGTATCTATAATTTTTGATTGTTCCATGCTATTATATTATCAACCTTGTATGTTTTATATGCATTTATATGCTATTTTATATGATTTTTGGGACTAACCTATTAACCCAGAGCCAGAGCCAGTTTCTATTTTCCCCTTATTCAGTGTTTCGCAGAAAAGGAAAATCAAACGGAGTCCAATTGACCTGAAACTTCATGGAACTTATTTTTGGACCAGAAGCAACCCAGGGGACTTGGAGTCCACGTAAGGGAAGCAACGAGGAAGCCACGAGGCAGGGGGCGCGCCCTCCACCCTCGTGGGCCCCCTGACGTACTTCTTCCGCCTATATATATATCTCCATATACCCTAAAAACATCAGGGAGCACAATAGATCGGGAGTTCCGCCGCCAGAAGCCTCTGTAGCCACCGAAAACCAATCTAGACCCATTTCGGCACCCTGCCGAAGGGGGCAATCCCTCTCCGGTGGCCATCTTCATCATCCCGGTGCTCTCCATGACGAGGAGGGAGTAGTTCTCCCTCGGGGCTGAGGGTATGTACCAGTAGCTATGTGTTTGATCTCTTTCTCTCTCTCTCTCTCTCTCTCTCTCGTGTTCTTGAGGTGTTACGATCTTGATGTATTGCGAGCTTTGCTATTATATTTGGATCCTATGATGTTTTCTCCCCCCTCTATTCTCTTGTAATGGATTGAGTTTCCCCTTTGAAGTTATCTTATCGGATTGAGTCTTTAAAGATTTGAGAACACTTGATGTACGTCCTGCCGTGCGTATCTGTCGTGACAATGGGATACCATGTGATTCAGTTGATGTATGTTTTGGTGATCAACTTGCAGGTTCCGCCCATGAACCTATGCATAGGGGTTGGCACACGTTTTCGTCATGATTCTCCGGTAGAAACTTTGGGGCACTCTTTGAGGTTCTATGTGTTGGTTGAATAGATGAACCTGAGATTGTGTGATGCATATCATATAATCATACCCACAGATACTTGAGGTGACATTGGAGTATCTAGGTGACATTAGGGTTTTGGTTGATTTGTGTCTTAAGGTGTTATTCTAGTACGAACTCTAGGGATGTTTGTGACACCTATAGGAATAGCCCAACGGATTGATTGGAAAGAATAACTTTGAGGTGCTTTCGTACCCTACCATAATCTCTTTGTTTGTTCTCCGCTATTAGTGACTTTGGAGTGACTCTTTGTTGAATGTTCAGGGATAGGTATGTGACCCAATTATGTTATTATTGTTGAGGGAACTTGCACTAGCGAAAGTATGAACCCTAGGCCTTGTTTCAACACATTGCAATACCATTTATGCTCACTTTTATCATTAGTTACCTTGCTGTTTTTTATATTTTCAGATTACAAATACCTTTATCTACCATCCATATACCACTTGTATCACCATCTCTTCGCCGAACTAGTGCACCTATACAATTTACCATTGTATTGGGTGTGTTGGGGACACAAGAGACTCTTTGTTATTTGGTTGCAGGGTTGCTTGAGAGAGACCATCTTCATCCTACGCCTCCTACGGATTGATAAACCTTAGGTCATCCACTTGAGGGAAATTTGCTACTGTCCTACAAACCTCTGCACTTGGAGGCCCAACAACGTCTACAAGAAGAAGGTTGTGTAGTAGACATCATGCATGCACAAATCCAGAGTGATGGTAGCAAACTGTGGATAAACCCAAAACCAATGATAGCAGGCAGATAGTAGCTTTAGTTAAAAATGCAGATAATGGCTCCTTTAATGTTTGTGTGCACCCAACATGAAACTCATAGTAGACACCCGAGATTAACTAGATAGTAGACAGATAGTATTGATTGCTGCCCCAATATGTACCCCACAACCATTTAAAAACTCAAGTTTCAGCATTAGTTTGGACCCGACTCAGAGTCTAATAGGTGAACACGATGATAAAGTAGGATGTCATCATATTAAGCGATGCATAACGTAAGAAGACTCAGAAGAGTGCGACCTCTCTTGCGGACCCGTGTAGTCCTCAAGGTCATCTGCTCAGTTGATGATGGTAATGCAGTTGTCGTGGCTGCCGGTGGCAGGGAAGAAGATCTGAGGAGGTGAAAGATAGTCTGGAGAGCGGATCCCTGCTGTGGTGAACCCTTCCGTCGTTGGAGCAGCTGAGCTGGGGTGGAACACAGCACAATAGGAGCAGGACAAACCACACAAGGTTTTCTTTGACACATATCTGTAACAAAAGTAATTGTCTAAGGGCTTGTTTGAATTTGAGGATTCTACAATGCAGGGATAGGAAATAGACATGAATAGGATATGAATGCACGTGCAAAACAGAGAATTTAGAAACACATGATTTATGCCAATCTGGGTGTTTGATTCACAAGAATTGGAAGATCACATGATGCAAATAAGCAAGGTGAGATTAAGTCAAACCACAAGAAAATGTATGGTTATAATGCTATTATGCTACTATCTCTTAGTCTTGTGCTTCATGAATAGGAATTTGAAAAGGAGGAAAAGTGGAAATTAAAATTCCTATGGTTTTTTTTCAAGGAGACACTAAAGGAACAAATCCTATAGTTTCCTTTGCTCCATTCCTTTGAACCAAATTCATGAATAGTAGTACCATAGGAAACTTTCCAATTCCTATGTTTTTCCTTCATTTTTCCTTTCAAGCATTGGCGATTCTAGTAGGCAGGCTTGAGCAAGGAAAAGCCTACACTCAAAAAATGCTTTTGTGCTACTTCTATTACTTTGGACCCAGGCCACTGCCCTACTAGCTCAACTCCCAGGCCCATCGACAAATGCATAGCTCAAACGCGTAAAGATTAATAATGATGGTGTTCAAGAGAGTCCATAACGGATATCTAAGTTGCCTGGTACCTCACTGCTTGTCATATAGTAGGAGAAACTAATCGCGTTTCACGTTACCGCGTGTGCTCAGTGGACAATATATATAACATGTAGAGTAAAAAAGAGATGCAACAAGTGTACAACCTCTTTGGCGAAGCCATGTTGATCTCAGCGTGATTGGGTTGGTCGGCGAGGATGATCCGGCTGACTTGGCTGTCGGAGGAGGGGAAGAAGATCTTAGGCGTCTGGAGATGGAGCCCGGGGTACTGCTCCGCTGTGATGGAGGGTTTTGTTGTTGGAGCAACTCCGGTGAGTTGTACGACGCCGAGGCCGAAGAAGGACAAGAGATACAATGTTAACCTGAGTGGAATTCTAATAGCTTCTCCAATAGATGACGTAAAATACATAACCACAAAGTGCTAGATGTAAAATACATCACCCGCTCATCTCTGAACTTAACTGTCGAAACTAAATTTAACTGTCGAAACTGAACTTAACTGTCGAAACTGATTTTTTCTATCGAAACTGAACGCACTAGTAGCAGAAAAGCAGCAGCAGCAGTGCGTGCGAGAGCCAGGGCAACTAGTCGTGTAGCAGCATCAGGTGAGGCTACCCTGAGCCGCCAGCCACCACCTGCCAAACAGCCGTCCCCGTTGCCCGCGGTCAGCGGTGCGCCGCCCCGCCCGCCCCAAAACCACTCCCCACCGCCGGTCCGCTGCTGCCCCGACCATCCCTCTAGGCCCCGCCTGTGCCGAGCTTTTTCTTCGGTGATCCCGACGCCACCGCCCCACCACCGCTGGCGACCACCGTCCCTACCCTAAACCCTAAGAAAGATACTGGGGTACCTCTCCGGCGAGCCCCCTCCCCGCTGCGGCTGGTTCTTCCTTAACTCTGGTGAGCCCCCCACCCCTTGAAAATCGACTGACCCAAAAATTGATTCAGTCGACTGAAGTGTAGCTAAATCGGAGCAGCATCGCAAGCAAGAGCAAGAGCAAGAGCAGCAGCGCGAGCAAGAGCAAGAGCAGACCAAGCAGGGGACCGAGAGCAAGAGCAGAGCAGCAGCGCGAGCGAGAGCTAAAGCAGCAGCAGCTCCTACTGATGTGGACGTCACCGCCGAGGGAGCGACACCGTGGAGGAAGTGGCCGGCGACGCTGCCGTGGATGGAGCCGCGCCGTGTCGGCTCAGGACCGAGCGCTGGCAACACCGTGAGATCGAATCAAGAAGAAAATGCGGCGGTTAGTGTACAACCTCTTTAGTGGCGCCGATTAGGCCTTAGCTTAATCCAAGGAAACGGTGATGATGCTCTTCCGGTGGTGCAGGTGCAGACGGCGACGTGGGAATGGAGGTGGCACGAAAGACGAG
Organism: Triticum monococcum; assembly: GCA_034509565.1. Lineage (NCBI taxonomy): Eukaryota > Viridiplantae > Streptophyta > Magnoliopsida > Poales > Poaceae > Triticum > Triticum monococcum. The sequence goes on along the minus strand of CM067846.1, from coordinate 143,385,681 downwards.
GGGAACATTGGGGCAGCTCCTTGGAGGTGGAGGATGGGATGGCTGAATCGGCAGGACGACAAGATCGACGACGGATCCTCATCTAGTACGGTGGATGAGGGACTTCGAGGTGTTGGTGTGGACACTATCATCGTGGAAGAGACTCCAGCTGGGTGGTCGACGGAGGAGGGTGTGGGGCTTCGCGGGTTTTCACGGCCTCGGTGTACGAATGGGTGGGAGGATGGTATGGGAGTGAGGAACCATGGCTTAGGGACGCGCTTGTCCGAAATGTGGGGTAAGTTATGAAAGTACCCCCACGGATTTGAGCTAGGCAGTTCTTTCGGTTCAGGGGTATCACGGGCATTTCACGTGTCGGGATTTCACAGGAGGTGGGAGTTTTCGCGCGTGTTGTAATTTTGGAATAGCAAGGCGCGGGTTGAGATGGAGGGAGTTGTCGGAGCACAACGAGACAAAGATATATCTTAAATATTTCGGGGTAACAAGGCGTGGGTTGAAGAGGCGGGAGCTTCACAGCACGATAGATAGAGACGCTAGCTTGAAATGTTGGCATAACAAGGCGCGGCTTGAAATTTCGGGAGAACAAGCTTAATGTGTACCCAAACAAAGACAATTCGCACCTCATCACTAGAGAGAGCTATGTCCCATTTTAATATATTACTAGAAATGCATTCAAATACAACAAAAAAACTAAAAAAATCAGGACAACAAACATAACGTGTACAGTACCAAAACAATTTGCACTTCCCTCAACAATAAAAAAACAATGTGCGTTGTATAGCATATGGACTAAATTTGAGTACATTTTCCCTGTTTGAATGGGATTGTACTCGGGTTAGTTATACAACCATCTAAATATTATCTTCACAACACATGACATGAATATAGGAGAAGTAAATTCCTATATCAATACAAACTACATGTACATACGATCTCGAATTCAAATATATGTATAGATTTATATTTAATTCAAATCATAGTACATGTATGCTCTAGCTAGATGTTCAGAATCTAAACCATATGTATGATATACTACCTACAATGTGTTTAACAAGCACAACACACACACACAAACACCATCTAGACTAGTAAGGTACACGTGCATTGCACGCATGAGATTTGGAAACCAAATTATGAATAAATACCACATTATAGCATGTAAGCTTTGAGTCATATATGCATGATGTAGATGTTCGTTTAATTCTTATAGTTCATTTCATTCAAAATCATCTAGTTTTTATAAGAAAGCTAATATATTTTAAGATTCATGGAATTGTGCGTTGTAAGGCATAAAGTAAAAAACAAATAATGGCAAATCATGTAGAAAAACATTTGGGCAATTATGATATGGAAGGTTCTAGAACAAAGAAGAAGTGCTTGTGTTTTGAGGTTTGTGCATTATGCTTAAGTTCAACCATGGAGTCTTCTAGATTGTACATGTGGCAAAATCTGGTGGAATCTAGATGATATCCAACGGCCAATTGTGCTCAAATTTGCCATCTCTGCACCATCGGATTGGCCTCATCCAAGGACCATCTTTCAAAGTTAAAGTTATCCGCACACTATATAAAAATATAAAATAATATATATATATATATATATATATATATATATTGGGGTATAGATATAGATATGTGATGCGAAAGCCACACAGCATCTCCAATTAGAATAGTGTGTCCATGCACGAATGCAATGTGGCCAAACGATGTCTGCCATTGATATCTCAAATACAAATCAGTCTAACCTTGTTCAATGTGTATACAGTACAACATGCTCGTTTCCAAACCACACCACGCATATCTCAGTTATATTCATGCGTGCATGGGTTTCAAACATCATGATCTCTTAGTCAAATATTTGAATTCTACTTCATATTGATTATGACGTCACCTAGTCTTTTACAGCCACACAGTCATCTTCGCTTTGTAATTATACCATTAACTTTCTCTCGTGCATGCATGCACACACAGTACCAGTCAGCATTATCCATTGCTCACATGAAATCTTTTTCTTCAGGTCGGTCTCCCATGCATGCACACACACACCTCCCCTCCCTATCATATCAGGCATTCTTTATGTCTCACGTGCATGCGCAATGATCGATGTTCCTCTATGTGTGTGTATATATAGCTAGGTCTTTCATAGTTTTCCACACAAACCGATCAATCTATATATCTAGTGAGGTCTCACCCTCTTTCCCACGTCCACATCGATTAATCTATACCTCTCTATATAGGATTACATAGCTAATACACCCACATTAATTATATATCCAACGTCCCCCTCTCATCATCCATGCCTCCGCTTCATCTCTCAGACGCGCGCACAGTGGCGAAGACAGGGGCAGCAAGGGCCCTGCCCCCCCTAACATCACTATATGTTGAGGCTAATATGAATGTGATCATTAGAAAATTGCTGGTAAAATGGTTTAAGTTGATGAATTGGCCCTCCTCGTAAAGTATTAGCAATGCTTGGCCCCCTAGCTCATTTATTTTTCATGGCTCCGCCACTGCGCGCAACAACGCACATTCTCGCCCCCTCTCTTCAAATATCGATCTCGCACTTGTGCACTCCTTCATAGTCTCCCTCCACTTGGCCCCTCGCACCATCTTCTAGCCCCCACCGGATTTTGCCACATGTACAATCTAGCAGACTCCATGGTTGAACATAAGCATAATGCACAAACCTCAAAACACAAGTGCATCTCCTTTGTTCTAGAATCTTCTGTATCATAACCGCCCAAACTTTTTTTCTAGTTGAATTGCCATTATTTGTTTTTACTTTATGCTCTACAACGCACAATTCCATGAATCATAAAATAGATTAAGGGCTTCTTTGGTTCAAAGGATTCTCAAAGGAATTTTGGAGGATTCTAATCCTTAGGAATTTTTCCTATCTTGGTTGTTTGATTCGTAGGATTGTAAACCATAGAAATTTTTCCATAGGATTCATTTGCACTACATTTCATAGGAAACATCCCATCCACTCAAACCACTTTGAAAGAATCCTGCATTTTTTCTATGCACAATCAAACACTCGTACAATCCTGTAGGATTCAAGATGACATTCCACTCTAATCCCATGTTTTTCTTATTCCCGTATTTTGGAAATCCTACGAATCAAAGAGGCCCTAGCTTTTTTATAAAAACTAATTTATTTTGAATGAGATGAACTATAAGAATTAAACGAAGGTCTACATCAGGCATATATGACTCAGAGCTTACATGCTATAGTGTGGTATTTATTCATAATTTGGTTGCCAAATATGATGCGTGCAATGCATGTGTACCTTACTAGTACTTCGAGTATGTGCAAACACGTAAATTAGAATTCCAATGGCACGCTACACAATGTCTCTCTTACAGTTCATGAAGCTATGTGGTACATGTGGAGGCATTGTCGCGACCTCCTTGTGCGGATTGATCACAATGACGTGCTGCTGCTTCCAGAAGAATGTACTCGTCCTCTCTGAGCCACACTGGCGGTACATGCACGAAGCGAAGATGTGCACGCACGCCACACATGTACTCATTCCCTCGCACGCACACGCGGGTACACGGGGCGATGCATTTTTGTACGAAGATCCACCCCATGTGATAATTTGACGCGTGTAAAGTCCTTCATTTCATTGATGGTCAATTAATACAGTGCATGCAAATTGAGTGGTCATGAGGGCGTAAGAAAGACATTACTACTCCACTGTGCGCATGCGAGTAGTTAAATCATGGGGTGCCAGTACTTCCATTGGTCTCCTTCATATTTTGTGCCAATTTTTACCATATTTGTAAGTAACATAATATTTATGCATGTCATAAAAGGTGGCACAAAAAAGGGGGCCAATAAACCAGGACGCAGGCAGCATGATCAATTTTTGCTAGGGCTACTGTTGGTGGCCTTTGTTTTTAAATATGGATGGAGTGGAGTAGTACTATCTTTATCTTAGCCTCGTAGGGCTCTCCCAGCGCCTAGGCTCGCCTCCCCGCCTCACCCATCGGATACCGTCATGGAGGGTCCTGCCATGGATAATCCCTTAAATCCTAGGATCCCGCGGGCTGCCCTCTCGCTGCGGCCCGCAACACTGCCGCCTTTGAGCGAAACCCACATATGTTTTAGAGGGGATCCATTACTCTAGAATCACAGATCAATGGTGCCAGAGGACATGCTAGGGCTAAATTTCAGGTGGTGGGAAGCAAGGGAAAATCGGATCAAGGAAGCGTCACATCGATTGGAGAGAAGTTCCAAGGAGCTGCGCCTGGCGCAACACAAGGCGGAGGCACAAGTTGATCTCAGGGGAGAGATGCTGAGGGATGTCAGCATCTGGCAGCGTCGCGTTGATTTCGAGCTAGGGCTAATGGTAGGGATCATATTCACGAAGTCGACTGCGGAGGAAAGAACGTGCATGCCTGCGCAATGGCATGAGCAGCCGGTGCAATTGTTCAAATGGGCGGCAGGAGAAGCCAAATCCCGGGACCAGTTGCGGCAGCGCCGCTGGGCACGCATCATAGGCAGGGTGATAATCTTCCTTCTTCTTTTGCTCCTGTGTTTCTTCTTTTGCTTCGGGTGTTTCGCCGCATGTGTCATGTTCTCTGCGAGGCATGAATAAAACAATGCTAACAATGAGATGACTAGCAAATTAGTTCATTTTTATCGCCATATGGCACTGGGATGCCGTGTTTCGTGCTCCTCGTCGTACTACTCCAGTGGAAAACTTGAGTATACTGCATGGTTCTTTGCTCCTCCTCAAGTCGTCGACACATTTATGCGAGTAGTCAAATCACAAGGCCCCGCCTTCCAGCAGTAATGAGCCATCAAATCACAAAGTCCCTCGCCTCTCTTGAAACTGACCAAGCTAGACTGCCCCACCCTCTAGCCTTTTAAAAAATGTATACTTTCATACAGTAGTAGTATCGATGGATTGCGCCATGGAGCAAAACTAACAAGATGGAATTAAAGAAAAAAGGTGATACATAGGAGCGCTCCTCGCCAAATTATGCATATAGTATTATTAAAAAAGCTAGTACGTGCCTAAATGGGGTGCTAAATTATATTAAAGAAATTAGCATACCTATTTAATTCTTGGGTTCTTATTATTTATGCCATTAGTTGTGTATCACTACTCACTTTTGCCATTAGAAGTTACAACTACTCAAAAATGTCATCGATCCGTAAGATGCCTGGTCATAAATGCAATTAGATATCTCAAAAATGCCATCGTTAAGTTAGATGTTTGCTCAAAAATGCCATTAGACATTGTGATTTTCACATAAAACCTGTTGACCATTGTCGGATTTCGGGTTCCGGCAGACCCTTGAGGTTCGAACACTGGGGTGCGCGCGGAGGTTTCGCCTCCTACCTACCTGCTCCCCTCCACCATGTTAGGATCTAAACTATGGAAAGAACTACACAAGAGACACAGGGTTTATACTGGTTCGGGCCACCGTTGAGGTGTAATACCCTACTCCAATGTGTGGTGTGGTGGATTGCCTCTTGGGCTGATGATGATGAACCATACAAGGAAGAACAGCCTCGCGAGGGTCTGTTCTTGGCTGGGGCAATGAACCGCCGGGAAGAGTTCAGTCACCCTCTCTCTCTCTCTCTCCGGCTGCTTCTCGAAAAACTCTCTCAACCCACCGACCCCCTTGCTATGTGGGTGGCTGGTCCTATTTATAGAGGACCTGGTCCTCTTCCCAAATATCGAGTGGGAAGGGAGCCAACAATGGCGGGCTAATTTGAAGGGGGACAACAAGTATCAGCTATCCTGACAAAAGTAGTCTTCGCCTGCACAAAGCTCTGGTGATGACGCCGTCTTGGGCTCCATGGTGACCGCCGTCTCGTAGTCCTCCTGGTCTTTGTCTCGTTGCACCGAAATGGCAACCTTTGCTTGATGCCTCGGTACTCCGCGGCTGCGCTTGCCTCCTTTGCACCAAAGAGGAAAGGAGGACGCTGCGCGGGCTGGCACCCGCCTGGCGCCCTTGGTCGTCATGGCTTGCGTCATGGCACCTCGTGAGGCACCCCGCCTTGATCTCTCCGCCTCCTCGTGAGCCAGCCTGATGAGGCCGTGCCTGAGGAGGCTCCGCGTCCTCCGCCCCGCGAGGCTTGGCCCCTCACGAGGGTCTTGGGTTTGTGTTGGTGAAGATGGGCCGTGCTGGGCCCCCCTTTGAGCCACGCCGCAGGCTGCAGGTAGGCAAGTCTGGGGACCCCGTTCCCAGAACGCCGACAGTAGCCCCCGGGCCCAAGGTGCGCCCGGACTTGGCCATGCTGGGAGGCGAAAGGGCAAGAGCGAAGCGCCGCGGGCCCTAACAGCCTGCGGCCTTGGGCGCCGCGTGGCGGTTGATTGGACATGGGTGTCTCCACTTCCCCATGGCGCCTCGGCATCCGCACGGATTGGACAAGTCCCTGCATGCAAAACGGGTCATGATTACCTGCGATCGTGGGGGCCGTCGGTTGGCCCTCGCCAGCTATAAGTACTGATCGACGCGCGCCCTTCCAGTTCATCTCCCCTTGCTTCCCCTTCTTCTTCATGGCCCCGTCGAGGAGGTTCTCGGCCGCGGAGAAGGGGAAGGCTTGCCAGGATGACATGCCTCTCCCCCGCCCAAGCGCGGTCGAGGGCGCCCTCGCAAACATCCTGTGGCTGCCACGGCAGCTCCCCGCGGCCGCGGAGACGCTTTGCAGCATGGCGGCGGGTGGATTGCTGCGGCCGGGGGGTGCGCTCCGGCTGCGCGTCCCCCTATGCCACGCTTTCGCGCTGCAGAGGTGCTGCCGGAGTTCGTCGTGTGGTCGGCGGAGCCGACTAGCACCCGACTTCCACTTCCTCGCTTCCTCCTTGGTGAGCTCCCAGCCGGCGCCCCGGGCGGCCTCTGGCTTCAGGCCAATGGCTGCTGCAGCCGGGCCTCGTGGGTTTCACTGGAGATCTCCGCAGCCGGGAGCCTGGCCCTGGCCCGCGGTTGGCAGACGTTTGCCCGCGCGCGTGGCCTGGGCCACCGGTGCACCCTACACTTAAGGTTCGACGGCGATGCCACCCTCTACGTAAGGGTGTTTGGGGAAGATGGTCGCCGCACAGGGTGTTGCCCTGAGGGCGACGACCGCGGCTGGGAATCCGGCTCCGGCAATGATGGAGAGGACGGCGCTCACGGGGCTGGCGGCGCTCAGGGTTCCTCAAGCTTCTCCGGTTCTTCTTTAGGCGGCGACTCTCCTAGTGGTGGCCGCGGTCAGCCTCCACGCCGTCGTATCTGCTTGGGAGGTGGTAGCGTGCCCGCCCGCCGTCACGCCCTGGTGAAGCGCGAGAGGGAGTCCGCCTGAGCTCCGGAGGCAGCTCGGGCTTCCCCGCGGGCCGGTGTGAGGCGAGCTGCACCAGATTCGCTCTCCTTTTTCCTTTTTCCTGCGTAAAAGGACAATAGCGTGGAGCCCCGCGGGGGCGTGTATGGGTTATTGCTGTCAATCATCATTTTGCTTTCTTTATCGTACCTTCCGACTACATGCCCACGCGTGGATAGTTCCCGGCCCTGGCCGTGGGGGCGACCGACCCATGCCCTGTGTTTGTGTCGCGGTGCCCGAGGGGCACGGACTGGAGGGGTGCTCCTGCAAGCGGCCCAGGTCGCTAGCCCTTTGAATGACTAGGATAGGAACACTCGCGAGGATGCTCAGCTGCCTCCCTTGCGAGGCCTTGCACAAGAGAAATCGAGGCAGGAGAATGAAAAGCCAAAGAACCACAAGCCAAAGATGGCAACATTTCAATAAAACTTCGAATGAGAAGGAACAACCAACTGCGGAAAGCAAATGAAAAGCCGCGTCCGGCACCTAGTCTAGTCTTCGACGTCTTCTCACCAGCGCGGAGCTAAGTGCTGCCACTGGGCGTGGGAGGGAGCCCCAGGGCCTGAGGCTGGCGCTCCTGAGACTCCGGAGCATGTACAGGCCCAACTCATTATTACGTGAGAGTGTCACGGGCGGCGAGCTTCACAGGCGTTGGCCTTCTTCACAGGCTTCGGGCCTTTTCCAAAACGCGATAGCTTCACAGGCATTTGCCTTGCTTCACAGGCTCTGGGCCTTTTCCAAAACACGATAGCTTCACAGGCATTCGCCTTGCTTCATAGGCTCTGGGCCTTTTCCAAAACACGATAGCTTCACAGGCATTCGCCTTGCTTCACAGGCTCTGGGCCTTTTCCAAAACGCGATAGCTTCATAGGCATTCGCCTTGCTTCACAGGCTCTGGGCCTTTTCCAAAACGCGATAGCTTCACAGGCATTCGCCTTGCTTCACAGGCTCTGGGCCTTTTCCAAAACGTGATAGCTTCACAGGCATTCGCCTTGCTTCACAGGCTCTGGGCCTTTTTAGGGGTAGAACCTCCGGAGGTGCTGGATGTTCCATGCATTCTGGACCGGCACTCCCTCCTGAGTCTCCAAGCGCGCAGAGCCGGGCCTGGAAACATGAACAACCTTGAACGGGCCCTCCCACATGGGAGAGAGCTTGTGCAGTCCCTCCCTGGAGAGAACCCGCCTGAGCACGAGGTCTCCTACCTCAAGAGTCCTGGGGCGGATGTTGCGGCAGTGATATCGCCGCAACGCTTGTTGGTACCTCGCCACTCGCAGCGCGGCTTCTCGGCGACGTTCGTCCCCCAACACGAGGTCCATCCCCCGCATGGCGTCCTGCTGCGCCTCGTCGAATGCCAGGACCCGCGCGGAGCAACGTCTGACCTCGTGAGGGAGGACCGCTTCCACTTCGTAGACCAGGAAGAACGGGGTCTCTCCAGTCGGCTTGTTCGCGGTGGTGCGGATGGACCACATCACGGACTGAAGCTCGTCGTACCAACCTCCGCCGCATGCCTCCAGCTTCTTCTTGAACGTCCTGGTCTTGAGGCCCCTCAGGACCTCCGCGTTGGCTCGCTCGGCCTGGCCGTTGCTTCGGGGATGCGCCACTAAAGCGTAGCATATCTGCATTCCAAGGTTAGCATAGTATGTTTTGAAGAGGTTACTGGTGAACTGCAAACCGTTGTCCATGATGATGCGATTCGGCACCCCGAACCGGCTCACGATGCCCTTGATGAACTTGACCGCGGAACCCGCGGGAATGGTGCGGACAGCCTCTACTTCAGCCCACTTGGTGAACATGTCCACGGCAACGTAAAGGTAGCGGTAGCCCCCTGGTGCCTGAGGAAACGGGCCCAAGATGTCCAGCCCCTAGACTGCGAATGGCCATGAAAGGGGGATAGTCTGCAAACCTCCTGCTGGCTGGTGGATCTGCTTGGCGTGGAACTGGCAGGCTTCACAAGCTTTCACTAGTTCCACGGTGTCATTAAGCGTGGTGGGCCAATAAAACCCACTGCGGAACGCCTTGCCAACGAGGGTCCGTGATGATGAATGATGTCCGCAGTCTCCGCCGTGTATATCTTCCAGTAGTTCCTTCCCTTGCTCCCTGGAGATGCAGTGCAGGGATACATCGTTTGGTCGCTTCCGGTAGAGCTCTCCGTCTTTGATGCAGTATGCCATGGCCTGGCGTGCCACTCGCTCCGCTTCCTCCTCCTTCTCCGGCAGGGTCCCTTGCATTAAGTACCTCCGGAGCTCCGCGATCCAACATCCCTCCTGAGGTTCCATCGTCAGGAGAAGGCGTGCTCCTGAGGCCGGGCCACAGGTCGGAGCTCCTGACGCAGGTGGCTGGGGGAGCTCCTCCCGGGGCTGAGCCATGTTTGATAATGACGGCAGGGCCGAGGGCTTGAAGAGCCGCTCCTCGAAAATGCTAGGCTCCTGAGGTAACTGCCTGGACACACGTTTGGCGATGTCGTCGGCCTCCTGATTGGTGCCATGGGGCACATGCTGCAACTCCAACCCCCAGAATTGCTTCTCCATCCTGCGGACTTCCGTAAGGTAGGCTTCCATGTGCTCATCCTTCGGCTCATACACCTTGTTGGAGAAATTGACAAGGAGCTGCGAATCGCCATTGACGGTGAGGCATTTCACCCCCAGGATAGCTGCGGCCTTCAAGCCCGCTATTAAACCTTCATACTCCGCTATGTTGTTGGAGACCTTTTCACCTTGCTGGAAACAGAGCTGCACAGCGTAATAGAGCTTGTCCTGAGTGGGCGATATAAGCACCGCCCCAGCCCCAGCGCCATGCCTGGAGAATGCCCCATCAAAGTGCATGACCCAGCCTTCTGGCGCCTCGCTTCCCGGGGATAGGGACCGATCCTCGTCAGCCTTGAGGCCTGGCGCCTCCGTCCATTCTGCCACAAAATCCGCGAACGCTACTCCCGTGATGACCCTGGTCGTGCTGAATTCGAGCTGAAACGCTTGCAGTTCTATGTTCCACTCAGCTACCCTTCCAGCTGAATTGGGGCTCCTGAGCACTCTCTCCAGGGGGTATGATGAGACGACCTTGATGGGGTGACCCTGAAAATAGTGCTGCAGCTTGCGCGAGGCCACCAGTAGCGCGAGGAGGAGTTTCTGAGGCATGGGGGTACCGCGCCCTTGCATCCCGCAACACTGTGCTGACGAAGTACACTGTGTGCTCAACGAGGTGGAGTGCGTCAGTGCTGGTGGCTCCCTTAGGATACCATGGCGCCTCTTCCGCCTCCGGTGTGCCCCTCTGCGGCGGCTGATCCCCCTCAGCCGCTGTGGCGGTTTCTGCGGGGCTTCCCCATTCCAGTTCCGCCTTGTCCCGGGCCGCTACCGTGGTTTTGATTCGACGCTCCTCTCTGACTGCCACCAAGGCTACGCTGGCGAAGTAGGGAGTGGCGGCGAGGTAAAGCACCAGGGGCTCTTGAGGGCGCGGAGCCACCATGACCGGTGGACTAGTCAGGTATCTCTTGAGATCCTGGAACGCCCTGTCAGCCTCTTCAGTCCACTCGAAGGGCCCCTTTTTCTTCATTAGCTGGAAGAAGGGTAGCGCTCGCTCCCCCAACTTGGAGATGAAGTGCCCCAGCGCGGTCACGCGCCCTGTGAGCTTCTGCATTTCTCTGAGGGTCTTTGGCGGGCTCATGTCTTCCACTGCTTTGACCTTCTCCGGGTTAGCCTCGATGCCTTGGTGGGACACGAGGAAACCCAAGAGCTTGCCCGAGGGGACTCCGAACACGCACTTCTCTGGGTTGAGCCGTAGGTTCACTGCGTTGAGGCTCGCGAAGGTCTCCTCCAGGTCTTGTATCAAGGTTCTGGCCTCCCGAGATTTTACCACAATGTCGTCGACGTAAGCTTCAACATTCTTCCCGAGCTGCGGGCCCAAGGTGATGTGCATCAGCCGCTGAAAGGTCGGCCCTGCGTTGCGCAGCCCGAATGGCATGCATGTGCAGCAGTACACCCCACACGGGGTTAGGAAGGTTGTCTTCTCGATGTCTTCGACCGCCATCTTGATCTGGTGATACCTAGAGAAGGCATCCAGGAAGCATAACAGGTCGCATTCCGCAGTGGAATCGACGATCTGGTCGATGCGGGGGAGCGGGAACGGATCTTGTGGGCACGCTTTGTTGAGGTTGGTGAAGTCGACACACATGTGTTCCTTCCCCCCCTTCTTTGGCACAACGACAGGGTTGGCCAACCAATCTGGGTATCGGACCTTGCGAATGACCCCAGCGGCCTCTAATTTGTGGGTCTCTTGGATGATGAAGGCCTGCTTTTCTGTGGACTGCCGCCTGGCCTTCTGCTTCACAGGGCACACGTTGGGGCACACGTTGAGGTGATGCTCGATTACACTCATGGGGATCCCTGCCAACTGGCCTGGCTCCCAAGCGAATACCTTCTTGTTTGCGCGCAGGAACCTGACCAGGGCCTCCTCCTGCTCGGGTTTGAGGTGGGCGCCTATGGTGAAAGTGGCGTTGGTGGACCCATCTTCATCGACGGGTATCAGCTTGGTTTCTGCCTTGTCTTGGGTGAACAACTGTTTCTTCTTGGCGGGCGCAGCTCCCTTGGGCTCGGGGGCCTCCAGGTCAGCGGGTTGTGCCGACGCTGCTATCTTGAAGACGAGCCTGAGCACCCGCAGAGCGTTCTTGGTGTCCCCGTGCATGGTGAGGACACCGCTGCTCCCGGGCATCTTCATGAGGTTGTACGCCGGGTGAGTCGCGGCCATGAACTGGGCCAGCGCTGGGTAGCCAAGGATGGCATTGTAGGGGAGGCTGATGGGGGCGATGTCGAAGTCAACCAGCTCCGTGCGGAAGTTGTCGTAGGTGCCGAAGGTTACTGGGAGCCGGATCTGTCCCAAGGAGCTGGATGTCCTGCCCCCAACACCTGAGGAGGGCCGACTGGGCTGCATCCGTTCCATGGGTATGCAGAGGAGGTTGAAGGCCTCGACTGAGAGCACACTGAGGCCCGCACCGCCATCGATGAGAGTTCTGGTGACGGCCACCTGGCCGATGGTGGGGGTGCACAGCATGGGGAGCGCACCCGAGGTGGCCGAGTTGGAGGGGTGGTCTTCCGAGCTGAAGGTCAGGCCGGTCTCGGGCGCCGCGTGACCCAGGGGAGCCCCCTGCAGCGTGGAAGCGGCGCTGACCCGACGGATGAACGGCTTGACGTGGTGACTTGTGGGCGGCGCCTCCGAGCCGCCCAGGAGGGTCGCGACGACCGGGGGTGTTGGTGTAGCGCGATAGGCGGGGGAGAGGTTGCGGGGCTCCATGGGCGCATGGGACGAAGAACCAGCTGGGGTGAGCGAAGGAGTTGCGGTGCGGCCATCCTGCCACACGGATGGATGCTGGGACGATGCTTGCTGCTCGTCCCCCGCCAGGCCGGCGGCGGCGTTGACTGTGGGTGATGGGGAACGGCGAGGACGCCCACCGACAGGGGCCGTCTGGGCGACGCGGGAAGCGAGGGCTGTCCGGTGCTCCGCGCGGGTCCGATGAGCGTCTGACATGAGCGCGATGGCCGGAGGAGAACGGGGTGGTGGAAGACGAATTCCGGAGCACCCCTACCTGGCGCGCCAAATGTCGGATTTCGGGTTCCGGCAAACCCTTGAGGTTCGAACACTGGGGTGCGCGTGGAGGTTTCCCCTCCTACCTACCTACTCCCCTCCGCCATGTTAGGATCTAAACTATGGAAAGAACTACACAAGAGACACAGGGTTTATACTGGTTCGGGCCACCGTTGAGGTGTAATACCCTACTCCAGTGTGTGGTGTGGTGGATTGCCTCTTGGGCTGATGATGATGAACCATACAAGGAAGAACAGCCTCGCGAGGGTCTGTTCTTGGCTGGGGCAATGAACCGCTGGGAAGAGTTCAGTCACCCTCTCTCTCTCTCTCTGGATGCTTCTCGGAAAACTCTCTCAACCCACCGACCCCTTGCTATGTGGGTGGCTGGTCCTATTTATAGAGGCCCTGGTCCTCTTCCCAAATATCAAGCGGGAAGGGAGCCAACAATGGCGGGCTAATTTGAAGGGGGACAACAAGTATCAGCTATCCTGACAAAAGTAGTCTTCGCCTGTACAAAGCTCTGGTGATGACGCCGTCTTGGGCTCCATGGTGACCACCGTCTCGTAGTCCTCCTGGTCTTGGTCTCGTTGCACCGAAATGGCAACCTTTGCTTGATGCCTCGGTACTCCACGGCTGCGCTTGCCTCCTTTGCACCAAAGAGGAAAGGAGGACGCTGCGCGGGCTGGCACCTGCCTGGCACCCTTGGTCGTCATGGCTTGCGTCATGGCACCTCGTGAGGCACCCCGCCTTGATCTCTCCGCCTCCTCGTGAGCCAGCCTGATGAGGCCGTGCCTGAGGAGGCTCCGCGTCGTCTGCCCCGCGAGGCTTGGCCCCTCGCGAGGGTCTTGGGTTTGTGTTGGTGAAGATGGGCCGTGATGGGCCCCCCTTTGTGCCACGCCGCAGGCCGCAGGCAGGCAAGCCTGGAGACCCCCGTTCCCAGAACGCTGACAACCATGTTACATGACAAAAATAAGCCGATTCTCACAATGATAAGTGTGGCCCTGCTTCTCAAGAGTAACCAAGCAAACAATTTTACAGGAAAATAAGAACGCTGTTGGGATCAAGTAGGCCCCACACTTTATTTTAGTGTAGTGAGATAGAGGGAGAGCTGGCATGTTGTTCTATCAGTATTTATGTAATTATAACATGGCAAAAGAGATTTGAGTCACAATAATGATGTCCAGCACAACACGTACCTCAAATAAATCTAAGCACCCTGAAATTCTTTGACAGAACTAAGCACCCTGAAATTCTTTGACAACTAAACTGCTGGCTATATGATGTTGGCCATATATATTGTACATATATAATGTGAAGAAACGAGTGGTAGTCGTAGTACTATACCAACTAAAAGAAATACTAGTATGTATGTACTGAAGAGTTAAAGTAACGAGAAGAAACATAACATAGTTCTCCTGGGGGCTCAGGACAACACACCCCTCAAATAAAACTAAGCACACCAGAAATTAAACTAAGCAACTAATCCGGTAGACACTGCATTAGAACCAACATGAGGAACGACACTGCCACCTTAGTCGGAGTCCTCGTCCACGTCCTCGACTTCGTCCTTGTCCCTCTTCCTCTTGGGCGATACATCTTTGCTTGAACCGCACACTTGGCTCTTGCTCTTCATCCAACCCTTGTAGATATTGGAACAAAGGTAGCCATCCATTCAAGTGCTTTGGATGTGGTCTATATCTAGTACATTCCACTGCCATGCACGATGAAACGTGTGCGGAGGTTTCTTCAGTTTACCGTACGAAGGATGAACCATGGCTCCTGCCAGGGTCAGCATTGAAGGCTGATCACGGGAGGGCACCATCCCTTCCTTCTGGAGGTCGAAGGGGTTGCCTACAACGAGGCCTATCCGACCCAGTATTTCCTTGTCGTTCCTAAAGTCTATAGTAACGAATTTGACTCAGACGCCCTAGAGGAACTTCTTAAATTCCTCGCACTCAACGTCGGCATGGCATATGTGGTAGACCAAGCATAAGTCATGCACGCAAACCTGGATCACGGCAGGCTTCTTCTTCTCTGCCTCCTTTAGATTCTTCTCGCTTCCTAGGACTGTGGTGTACTCAACATCTAGCCCAGCGACCCACTCATCATTTGAGTTTTCGAACATGCGTTTGAAGCGAGCAAGGCATCCTTTCACCATTGCGGAAGAACGGGTGTAGATGACATCGAACTCATCGCCGGTGATGGTTCTAACCTTGTACTCACCGCCTACAATGAAGATTTGGGAAGCCATGGATTTGGGAGGAGGGTTAGGATTAGTGGAACTGCCGTAATGTGAAAGGACGGGACGACTAGGAGCGGTTTATCGATTGTAAAAATGCCGAGTGGGGGGGGGGGGGCGTTCGAACGGCAGGGTAGTGGCTTTCCTAGTGGATAAATGGATTCATGCACACTACTATGGGGGCCCAATTAGATGTCATGTCTACTCGACGCTCAATTAAATGGCTTTCGATGTCATGTCAAGCGTTGGGAAAATTACAGGTGATACGAAGCTTTCGAGAGCCCTTGTATATGAGATCGAACGGTTGCATGGCGTGATTCTAGACCTATGGGTGAATATCCTATCCTGGAGGGTTATTCTGCAAATTTTCAGCAACATAGCATGCGACCGTTTGATCTCAGATCCAAGGGCTGCTAGCATCTCGTATCATGGTTGTGCCTACCACGACCGTCGCCTCGCTCACGCAGTCGCGCCCTTGGAGATTTAACACGGTGCGTTAAGCTATCTGATGTTGGCATGTCATACATAGTCATCACTTAGTCACTCATACTACAACAAGGTTAGCTATAAGGTTGGCTATAAGAGTATTTTTTGTTTACTTCTCTCTATCTCTTTCTTCATAGTATTTATTGCATTTGCCAAGGAGTGACCTCTTCCAATGAAATGGTGCTTAGATGAGGTGCTATGGGCATTAAATGGCTTAGCAACTCAAGTCCCTAATGCACGGGTGCTTAGTTTTTTATTGCTAAGTTTGCTTCATCTAGGTACACGTGCTTAGGCTGGTCGTAATGGGAGTATCATAGATGGTATCATGCACGCCAACTAAGCAATTTTGAAGAGGTGGCATAGAATTACATGAAGAAAGAGAGGCTTGAGTATCATATCATGATACTGTATCATATTAATTGATGTGCTACTTAGTGCCATGCATGACAATAAATGTAGTCCTATATGATACCAACATATGATACCATGCATTACGGATGTAGTATCATACACTAGTATCATATGCATGATAGTAGGATATGATACTCCCCATTACATCCAGCCTTAGCACCGTTTCTTCCTGGGGTCACCAAACTAGTCTCTCTCTTCTTAATTAACTTGCCACATCAGACTTTATGCCTATGTGGTAGGCTTAGCACCTGTAGGATCAAGTAGAATAGTGGGATATGAGCCTGCTTTACATGGCATTTTTGCATATGTGGGGGAAAGAGGCAAGGAAAAAGTGGAGGAGTGGGCTCTCAAGCAAGAGCCAGCCTCTACATGGTGGAGCATCAGGAGAGGCACATGTATGGAGCTGGTCAGGAATTGGGATACTCACGCTGGTCGTAGCGCCGCAGTTAAAATGATAATGGTAAGTCAAATCACAGGGCCCCACCTATCCAGTAGTAACTCGCTGTCAAATCACACAACCCTACTGTCGGTGTCAAAACCGGCGGATCTCGGGTAGGGGGTCCCGAACTATGCGTCTAGGCTGGATGGTAACAGGAGGCAAGGGACACGAAGTTTTACCCAGGTTCGGGCCCTCTTAATGGAGGTAAAACCCTACGTCCTGCTTGATTAATATTGATGATATGGGTAGTACAAGAGTAGATCTACCATGAGATAGGAGAGGCTAAACCCTAGAAGCTAGCCTATGGTATGATTGTTGTTCTGTATGTTGTCCTATGGACTAAAACCCTCCGGTTTATATAGACACCGGAGAGGGTTAGGGTTACACAAAGTCGGTTACAATGGTAGGAGATCCATATATCCGTATCGCCAAGCTTGCCTTCCATGCCAAGGAAAGTCCCTCCCGGACACGGGATGAAGTCTTCAATCTTGTGTCTTCATAGTCCAGGAGTCCGGCTGAAGGTATAGTCCGGTCATCCGGACACCCCCTAATCCAGGACTCCCTCAGTAGCCCCTGAACCAGGCTTCAATGATGACGAGCCCGGTGCGCAGGTTGTCTTCGGTATTGCAAGGCGGGTTCCTCCTCCAAGTACTTCATAGAAGATTTTGAACACAAAGATAGTGTCCGGCTCTGCAAAATAAGTTTCCACATATTGCCATAGAGAGAATAAAGTTTACACAAATCTAATCTGCTGACGTATTCCGTAGTGTGACATCGCACCAGGACCAAGCCTTTATTCGAATCGTTTCATTGTCCCACCTCAGCGTGTCATGCGAGGCGGTTTCCTTGGCACGTCTTGTCGAAGCAGAGATCATGTCCCCTTATTCCGGGATTCTCATCAATACGGGCGTGGGTAACCCAACTGCGCCATTGATTACGGCGCTTGGAGATAAGCGAGTTTTACCAGGCTGGTGGGGACACGTAGTTGCGTCCACCCATATAAGGGGATAAGAATCCACCTTTTCACCTACGCCTTCTTCCTCCTTTGCCTATCCATTTTCACGCACCCGAGCTCCAGCGCCCAAGTCCGCACTCCCCACCTCAACCTTCTCCAGCCATGTCCGGAGCGGGAGGCAAGTGGATGGTCTCCTCCGTCACGGAGGGACATATCAAAAAACTGAGGAAGGCCGGATACTTGTCTAACGACATCGCGTACCGGCTTCCCAAAGAGGGGCAGCTCCTCGCCACCCCAAGGCCCCATGAGAGGGTAGTGTTCCTTCCCCACTTCCTTCGTGGACTGGGCTTTCCTATCCACCCATTCGTCCGGGGACTCATGTTCTACTACGGCCTGGATTTCCATGATCTGGCCCCGAACTTCATCCTCAACATCTCGGCGTTTATCATCGTGTGCGAGGCTTTCCTCCGCATCCGCCCCCATTTCGGCCTATGGCTCAAGACTTTCAATGTCAAGCCGAAGGTGGTGTGCGGCAACCAGGCGGAGTGCGGAGGTGCCATGGTGGGCAAGATGCCCAACGTCTTATGGCTCGAGGGCTCCTTTGTGGAGACCCTGAAGGGGTGGCAATCGGGGTGGTTTTACATCACCGAACCGCGCGACCCTGAGTAGGTCACAGCCCCCGAGTTTCGGTCCAGACCCCCAACGCGGCTCACGTCGTGGAAAGAGACGGACCTGTCGTGGGGCAGCAAAGGAGAGGTCACCGGACTGCAAACATGCATCCAAACCCTGGTGAACAAGTAGTTCAAGCTTGTCAACGTAGTCCAGGTTATGCTCATCCGCCGGATCCTCCCGTGTCAACAACGGGCCTTCAATCTGTGGGAGTTCAACCCGGCGCAGCACCGAACTCTGAGCAGGCTCTTCGACACGAGGTACGAAGATGCCTGGAAGGTGCTTTTCAAGGGCGCTGAGGCTCCCGCATCCGCTACCGAGGATCACGGATTCAGCGCGTAGCATCACGCTAGCGTGGTAAGTTGTTTGTACCTTTTACAGGGTATTAGTTTTTCATAGTTTAACTCTATGTGGGATCTAAGCTCCCTTACCTTTGACAGGATTGGCAAGCGAAGTCCGGACAGATCGACTGTCCGGCTCCTTTGCCCGAAGGCCCAGCCGATGCCCGCTTGGCGAAGCTGCTGGTTCCGGCACCCTATGTGGTGCCGGAGAAGAAGGCCACGGGGACTCAAAAAAGTGCCCGGCGCCAGGAGGTGTCGGGTTCATCATCCGACGGCTCCAAGGCGCATTCCTCCCGTGAAGACGAGGAGGAGGAAGAAGAGACCTCTCCCCCTCTAGCTGGGGGAGAGAAGAAAAGGAAGGCCGCCCTCACTAGGGAGGTCGAAGGGTCCAAGAAGGGGAAAACCCTTCCTCCAGACTACTCCACCAACGCCGACGACGGTGGAGAAGAGTGGCCGCTCAGGGACAAGCCCCTGGTGAAATCATAAGTATCCGGATACCAGAGTAATTCATAGTATTCCTTTATTGCACAACTTTCCCTTATGTCGAATATGATTATGCAGCCCACCCAAAGACCAGCTCGACGCGTCATCGAGCGGTTCACTGGACTCGTCGGATGTGAATTCGCTTCCGACGGCTACCTCCCCCGCCCCAACGGATGACGCCGAAGTGTTGTCCCAACAGGTTCCAAGCTAGGAGGAGGTGGTCCTGGAGGCGCCGCAAGGCGACCTCCCGGACTCCAAGAGTAAAGGGGATAAAACCCCCCAGGGCTCCAAGTCCGGCTCTAGGCCAGACACCGCTCCGGAACCTTCAAAGGTTCCAGAGTCCGGCGGGCGACCTCCTTCCAAGAGGAGCAAGCCCACCGTGCTGGTGACCCCCATCCAACCGGAGGCGCCGGACAATCTTTTGGAGGTGCTCAAAGGCGCCTCCATCGACGAGGAGCACCGAACCATTATGAGTGCGGTGGTCGAGAAGGTTCAGTCCACCAAGAGCGGACTGATTGAAGCTTGTGCTAGCCTTTTAACAGGCTTTGAGGTAAGTGAAGAATGTGTAAATAATGTTACCGCATAGACAGTAGCCCCTGATGCTCTATTTGGCGTTCGGGAAGAAAAGCCGAATAGAGGATCAAATAAAATTCGTAGGAGTCTAACAAAAAGGAGTCAATATGCGTATGCAGGCTTCTCTGCTGGCGTCCGCTGCACTGACTGCGGAAGTGGACACGCTAAAGCAGAACCTCGAGCAGTCCGAGCAAGAGCTCGGGCGTGCCAAGAAGCAGCTCGAGGACAAGGAAGGTAAGAAATACCTTGTTTAAATATATATAAAAAAGTGCAATTGCAAAAAATGACAGGATTATCGTGGCTATTGTAGGGGCATGTCTGAGGTGGCGACCCTTAAGCAAGCGTTGTTCGAGGCCGAGGAGAGGGCGGCCATGGAGTGCACCGAGCAGGAGAAGTATGAGGCCCAGGTTGGCAAGGTGCGGCAAGAGCTCCAGGCTCTCATGAAAAATCATGAGAGTTTGGAGCTTGACTCAAAGACGCGAGCGTCCGAGCTCGCGCTGGCTATTGAAAATGCCAAGTCTGCCAAGGCCGAATCCCAGAAGACCCTCCAGGAGTTGGATGCGGTGAAAAAGATAGCGGCGGGTAAGGCATTCTTTATGCAAAGCAAACACATAAACATGAGTTACTTGTTACTTACCCGAATCCGGAGCTCTCCAGGAGCATTCGCAGATCTTCCCCGTAGCGTGTCCGATGCCGCCACATTCTATCGAGCCGAGGAGGGCAGCTCGACAAAGAAGGTGTTCTGGTCTCAGTATGCTGAGGCCGGACACCCCGTGCCCCTGAGCGACCAGCTGAAGCAACTGGTCGAGCTCCACAAGGCAGCCGAACAGGCCATGAAGGGCCTCATAGTTCGGCTGTGGCCTGGAGAGGCTCTGCCTGGGTGCTATTTCGGGCTGGTGCGGCGGCTGGTGGGGGCCTGTCCAAGGCTCGAAGTCATCAAGCGCTCCGTCTGCATTGAAGGTGCCCGTAGGGCCCTTGCCCGTGCTAAGGTGCACTGGGGCAAGCTGGATGCTGAGAAGCATGTGAAGGACGGGCCACCGCCGGGGAAAGAGCATCGCAAGCCCAAGAATTATTATAAGGATGTTCTGAAGGGTGCCCGCCTTATGGCGGATGAATGTCACAGGGATGTAATTTTTGAGTAAAAATCGCTTGTTTTGTCCCGTGCGCTGAAAACTTGTTCGTATGTGCTAAGCAATGCTGTTGGAATTTAAAATATTACCTTTTGTGTGGCTGTTTATCAATTCTGAGAGATGGCGAGTCGTCAGCTTCTGCCCCCGTGCCGCTAGTGCTGGGGTGTTCGGGGATAAACCTGAGCGCTCCTTTTCCCATGTTTGGGTCCTTCGAGGGAGGCGCTCAGCACAATGAACAAGGCAATCGGACTATAATGAGTGAACACTCTCACTTAGCCATAGAATTCTATAATTTTAAATTTCGGCGAAGCCCCTGGTATTCGGAAGACCGAGTTCGGGGTGCTATCCAAGCCTTGGCCGGACAGAGCCGACTCCTCGCTCTAAGCGGCATAAGTCTTTAGGGACTCGAAAAACCTCTCAAACAGCGACCAGCTCTCGCTTCATCATGATAGTCAGTTTTAGCTTTCTCTACTGAGGTGCTCGACCCAGCTCAACTGGGGCACAATCGTAGTAGTTCTCCTAGTGCTACCTTAGCCGACCTAGCGGAACGTAAGGCACCAAAACATAGGAGCCGGGCAAACCCAACTATTGACCCAAGACATGATTCGAAGCTGATGCATATAATGCTATAAGTTCGGGGTGCCGCACTTGTTAAAGTGTTCGGACTTCTCACACCATATTGAGGGGTACTAAAGCCCCTGGCGTATTTTGGCCGTACCAAAGTGTACGGGTGCAACATGTCGTTAAGGAACATATATTTGTAAAAAAAGAGTAATGCAAAAATAGACAAAAGCTATGCATTGTTTATTAAAAAGGGATGCGATCAAAGCAGAACGATACAAATAATGCGATAAGCAAAAGGTTGGACTATTTAACATGTCCGTTCCAGGGGCAGGCTGCGGAATGGTATGCGAAATAGGTATACTGCTCATGGTAGAGACCACCTGGGAGTTCCGTAATGCGGCATGGCTTGTCTGCTTCCCAGGTTCTTGCATCGTTTGTGCGGCAATTGAACTGCCGAACAGGCCTTCCGAAGAATGGAGTCCTGAAAGTAAGAGAAAATTAGAAAATCGGCAGCCCCTGGTGCGGTTTAAGCCGTGTTTCGGGCGTGCCGTGATGGTGCCCCTCCCCTTGTACCCATGGTATTTGTAGAGCGTAGTTATGTACGCGAAGCACTGGTGTCGCATTTTTGCGAGGGCTGGGGTTGGGGCCGCATTGCTACGCCTGCTCGGAACGTGCCAGGCGGTCTTGTTGTAGGTTACTCCGGGCGCGCTTGACGGTGTCCGGGCGTTTAATGGCCGGACTGGAGAATTGCCTGGAGAGGCTGCTTTGTACTTCCGCTGTAAGGGCCGCCGTGTGCTCCTCCGTTCGGAGGGAGCGTTCGGTATTTCCATTGACCGTAATTACTCCTCGAGGGCTTGGCATCTTGAGCTTAAGGTATGCGTAGTGCGGTACCGCATTTGAACTTGGCGAATGCGGTTCGCCCGAGCAGTGCGTGATAGCCACTGCGGAATGGGACTATGTCGAAGATTAACTCCTCGCTTCGGAAATTATCCAAAGATCCGAAGACCACTTCAAGTGTGACTAAGCATGTACAGTTGGCCTCTACACCTGGTATTACGCCTTTAAAGGTCATTTTGGTGGGCTTAATCCTCGAGGATCTATGCCCATTTTCCGTATTGTATCCTGGTAAAGCAGGTTCAGGCTGCTGCCGCCATCCATACGGACTCTAGTGAGATGAAATCCGTCAATAATTGGGTCCAGAACTAATGCGGCGAATCCGCCATGATGGGTGCTAGTGGGATGCTCCCTTCGATCAAAGGTGATCAGGCAGGAGGACCATGGGTTAAACTTTGGGGCGATTGGCTCTATCGCATATACGTCCCTTAACGCGCGCTTCCGCTCCCTCTTGGGGATGTGGGTTGCGTATATCATGTTCACCGTCCGCACTTGTGGGGGAAAACCCTTCTGTGCACTATTGTTCGGCGGCCGGGGCTCTTCGTTGTCATTGCTATGCAGCCCCTTGTCTTTATTTTCGGCATTTAACTTGGCTGCCTACTTGAACACCCAACAATCCCTGTTGGTGTGATTGGCCGACTTTTCGGGGGTGCCATGTATCTGGCACAAGCGGTCGAGTATTCGGTCCAAACTGGACGGGCCCCTAGGATTTATTTTGAATGGCTTTTTCCGCTGACCGGATTTATAGCCTCTGAATCCGGCATTAACTGCCATATCCTCAGCATTGTCGCTGTTAATGCGGCGCTTCTACTTGTTGCGACGCGACCTGCCACTACTGTCCCTGGTATCCGAATTACCAGGGTTCTTGGTCATATTGTTGCTACGAGCAAGCCAGCTGTCTTCTCCCGCGCAAAAGCGGGTCATGAGTGTCGTGAGTGCTGCCATAGATTTCGGCTTTTCCTGTCCAAGGTGCCGGGCAAGCCACTCGTCACGGATATTGTGCTTGAAGACTGCTAGGGCCTCTACGTCCGGACAATCGCCTATTTGATTTTTCTTTGTTAGGAACCGTGTCCAGAATTGCCCGGCCGATTCCTCTGGCTGCTGAATTACGTGGCTTAGGTCATCGGCGTATGGTGGTCGCACATAAGTGCCCTGGAAATTGTCGAGGAATGCGGCTTCCAGGTCCTCCCAACAACTGATTGATCCTACTGGCAAGCTATTAAGCCAATGCCGAGCTGGTCCTTTAAGCTTGAGTGGGAGGTATTTGATGGCGTGGAGATCATCGCCGCGGGCCATGTGGATATGAAGGAGATAATCCTTGATCCATACCACAGGATCTGTTGTGCCATCATATGATTCGATGTTTATGGGTTTGAAACCCTCAGGGATTTGATGATCCATTACTTCGTCTGTGAAGCATAGTGGGTGTGCGGCGCCTCTGTACTAGGCCATATCACGACGTAGCTCCAATGAGCTTTGTCTACTGTGTTCGGCCCTACCAGATTTGTGTCCGGCGTGACGGTTATCATCTCGAGTCGTGGGGCACCCACGTGATCCATAGATCGATCTTGTTTGCCTTGCCTTGTCCTCCAACATATCTCGCAGGTCTGGCGCATTTTCCCGTGCCTTGGTACGGGGTGCGGCTTGAGTGGAGGGCCGAGAGGCCTCTCTGTCGCGGCCACGAGGTGGCCGGTCGGCCGTATCAAGTGCTGGTGATGTAGGTTTAAGTGCTTCCTCCTCTAATCGGGGTAGCAAACTGCGCTTTGGGTAGCTCTTGGAGGGGCGTTCGAGTTTATGCTCTTCGGCCGCAAGGACTTCAGTCCATCTGTCGACTACCAAATCTTGATCAGCTCTAAGCTGTTGTTGTTTTTTCTTGAGGCTTCTTGCTGTGGCCATAAGCCTGCATTGAAAACGCTCTTGCTCGACGGGATCCTCTGGCACGACGAATTCGTCGTCGTCGAGGCTTGCCTCGTCTTCGGAGGGAGGCATATAATTATCGTCCTCGACCTCTCTGTCTGCTGCTCTCTCATGAGGGCTGGCTTCTCCATCCTCCTGTGCTGAATCTTGCTGGAGGGGTTGTTTTTCGGCACTCTCTGGAGTATTATTATCTCTCGTGCTGGAATCACTGTATTTGCTTTGGCGGGATTTTGAGCTGCGCCGCTGACGCCGGCGCTTAGGCTGTTTCTTGGAGGGGTCATCCTCCGCTGTTCCATCGCAATCTCCTTCTTTTGGGGTGTCCACCATGTATATGTCATATGACAAGGTGGCTTTCCAGGGCCCAATAGGCGCTGGTTCTTCATCGTCTGCTGCATCGGCGTCCATACCATCGATGTCTTCGAAGTCGAAGTCGAGCATGTCGGTTAAATCGTCGACAGTGGCTACAAAGTGGGTGGTGGGTGGGTTTTGAATTTCTTCATAGTCCGTATCCCAACCTTGCTGACCGTAGTCCGGCCAGGGCTCTCCTGATAAAGAGAGAGACTTTAGTGTCTTCAGAATATCGCCAAAAGGCGAGTGCTGAAAGATGTCCGCGGCAGTAAACTCCATGATCGGCGCCCAATCGGATTCGATCGGCAGGGGCGTGGAGGGTTCGGAGTCCGGAGAGGAGTCCGGATCCTTGGAGTCACGAGTCTCGCGGAGTGTGGGGCTGGTGTTCGGCTCGATCGCCGTTGGGATCGCAGCCCCCAAGGCGGCGTCCAACCACCCATCCTTGATTGGCGCAGTTGGCTCTGAATTAAGGGTCGAAGCCGATGCGGGTGCGGCCTCCAAGGCACTGTTCGGCGGCAGAGCTAGATCATGCTCGTCGTGACAGTGCGGCGCGCTCGGCAGTGGCTCGAATCCGTCGAAGATCAAGTCCCCGTGTATGTCAGCCGTGTAGTTTAAACTTCCAAATCTGACCTGACGGCCAGGGGCATAGCTTTCGATCAGCTCCAGACGGCCAAGTGAATTGGCCCGCAGTGCGAAGCCGCTGAAGACGAAGATCTGTCCGGGGAGGAAGGTCTCACCCTGGACTGCATCGCTATTGATGATCGTAGGAGCCATCAAGCCTAACGGCGACGACACAGAGGAACTCTCAATGAAAGCACCAATGTCGGTGTCAAAACCGGCGGATCTTGGGTAGGGGGTCCCGAACTGTGCATCTAGGCTGGATGGTAACAGGAGGCAAGGGACACGAAGTCTTACCCAGGTTCGACCCTCTTAATGGAGGTAAAACCCTACGTCCTGCTTGATTAATATTGATGATATGGGTAGTATAAGAGTAGATCTACCATGAGATCGGAGAGGCGAAACCCTAGAAAGTAGCCTATGGTATGATTGTTGTTCTGTATGTTGTCCTACGGACTAAAACCCTCTGGTTTATATAGACACCGGAGAGGGTTAGGGTTACACAAAGTCGGTTACAATGGTAGGAGATTCACATATCCGTATCGCCAAGCTTGCCTTCCACGCTAAGGAAAGTCCCTCCCGGACACGGGACGAAGTCTTCAATCTTGTATCTTCATAGTCCAGGAGTCTGGCTGAAGGTATAGTCCCGCCATCCGGACACCCCCTAATCCAGGACTCCCTCACCTATGTTTGCAGTAGCCTACTCCCTCATCTTCTCGTGTCTTTGTCGAACCGACTAGGCAGAACTGCCCCGCCTATCACGCAGGAAAAGCCCTGCCCTTGACTTTTAAATAGTACCGTATACTAATTTTGTATCCATGGATTGCGCCATGGAGCAAAGCCTCAAGAAAACGGCAGTACACATTTACGGAGTATAATATACAGCACGCCCGTCGCGTTCGCATCGCACCCCAGATGGTCGGTCAGTCTGGCACGCCGCTCTCCGAATGGAATGCACGTCATATCGCGTTTGCACACATATGTGGGACCACAATTGAGAACCGACCATAGGCACACTCCCCGGCCCTGCAAGTCGGGTGATTTAATAGAAGAAAGATACGAGCGATAGTACTAGAGAAGTGTTGTACAGACGTTGGTGAAGGCCTCGACGTTGGTGCCTCGACAATCCCCGCATGACATGGAAGATCAGTTCGTCCATGCATGTGACCAGACTCCTGCAGACACGCCTGGATTCCACTTCTTCGAAGCTTCTCGTCCTCTCCCTCCCTCCCTCCCTCCCTCCTGCACCGCCCGTGAAGGCGCCTCGCCATATCCGCGCTCCATCTAACCCTGCCATCCAAACACCTCTTTGGTTAGAGTTAGTTCAGGGTTAGAATCTAACTCTAACCTCTAACTGAGTTAGAGTATCCAAACAGGGCCATCGTGCAGGCTGTGTTGTACAGGGCTGTAGTTCTGGTGAGAAATCTAAAAAAAGGTTTCTTGCCATCTCGCAAAATTAGGTGCCATGTGCTTCGGATCACTGCGAGGGTTAAACAGCGACAACTGAGTTCCTCCAAGGCACTAGTCATGGGGGCCACATGCATGAAGACTACTCCGCTACCATCTATGTCAAGCGGCTATATTAATTAGGGCATCTATTGATGGACCCCTTTTCTACGAGTTTATCTTTAATTTGATCTTTGATCATCGTCTAGTTTGTCTGTTGGGATTCATGTTTTCTCCTTTGGGCAGCGGCGGTGGTTTAAGAGGGAGAGGAGCGTGCGACAGCGATTTAGTTTTGGACGAGAGGGTCGGCGCGCTGTGACTGGATCAAAATCAAAATCAATTTACCCTTCAATTAAGAAAGCGACCCCACATTAACTAGTCTCCCTTTTATTCTGAGTCATAATTGACCATGATTTTCACAAATAAAATATATGTTATATGTTGCAAAAATAATATAATTTGAAAGTACATTCAGATACGAACCAAACGATACAATATTTGGTGACATGCATTCACATTTTGCTTGTCAAATACAGTACGTGGTCAAACTTTGACCCAAAATACGCAAAACATAAAATACTTCCAAGACCAGCGCCGCTCCTATCCTCTTAAACCACCCCCGCTCCTCTCCTGTTCCAATCTAAATCCAGCGCTGCTCCTCTCCTCTTCTATTTCAAAACCACCGCCCTCCTCTCCCGTTCCAATCCAAAACCAGCACCGCTCCTCTCCCGTTCTAATCCAAAACCAGCGCTGCTCCTCTCCTCTTCCATTCAAAAACCACCGCCGACGAGTGAAGGTGCTATGGAGAAGTAGATCGATGGAGGAGTACAATCGATACGTGAGGATCACAGACGGCGACCCTGTGAAGCTAGCTAGGATGTTGGAGATACAGTCTTGGTTTGACAACAAGGACCAACTAGAGGCGACGGCGACATCCATGGCCAAATATCTGCAACAAAGCGAAAAGGCGGCAATACTCCCGAAGGGAGTCGCACGGGAGTACATAGAGCTTCTCCTTTGGGCCATGGAGCAAAAAGATTCACCGAATCCGATCGTGAGGGAGCGGTGGTGGGAGTATCGATCCCAGATGGAGCATCCACTGAAGATTGAAGGATCGAGCATCTATAGGGTGCTGTTTGTGAGGGTGTTGTGCCAGAGTGAGCTGGTGGAGTCTTCATCGACCGAACCCAGCTGCAAGAGGAGAAAAACAGTTGGCCCGACGACGCTTCCCCGCCATCTTCTCCCTCGCTATTCACATCGTCTCACGGGGCGGCTGTCTACCGCCAAGGAATAGGAGGGGACTGCCCCCAGCCCAATAGTCGGACAAGTTGTGAATTGTTAGGAGGATCTTAGGGTTGTCAGTGTTTGCGGGTTGTGAATTGTGTTTTGTGTTGTGTATTTTGAGAGTACTTTCAGATATGAATGTGTTTTGAATTTCAGATTTGCAGTATTGAGCATATGAAGTATTTTATGAATTCTAGAGACCTATTTTTAGCACTTAAAAATGTAGTTTCATAGGAGTATAAAAGTGCAGACAATGTGATTCTCAGAGAAGAAACTGCAAGTTCAGTTTCAGATAAGAAACTGCAACTTTCAGAGGCAGAGCATTTATATTAACACGGCCTTTTCAAACATGGTTAACATCATGTTGGAAGTTTTATTCATGGTCAAAAATGGAACTACCAGCTAGTTAACATCATGCTGATCAACATTCATGCATAGCACATCTTCATATGATGCACATAGATATGCTATTTTCAAAATGCCCACACAATGTCGAGTGTGCGAAAAATAGAGAAAACGAGGGACGAAGTTTTGGCAAGTGTTGGACATGGTGTGCGTAGATGACAATGGGGACCCACATGTCAATAATGGCAGATGCAGAAAATTGGAGATATTTTCCCTGCATCAGCTGGAATCAAACCCGGGCAGAACAGCTATCAGGTAGTGTCACTTGGCCACTGGGCTAGTTCAGTACTTTCGTTACAAATAAGGCACTGCCTTGGGTGGTCCAATCACCTCCTGCGCCTTTGTGCGCTCACCGCGGCGCTGCTGTCTGCCGTTGTGAACATGCTGAAAAAACAAGAGGAATCTGGAGAGGACTGTACGTGGATAGGCGGACAGTTGGGACCCACCAGGTCTATGGCCATATGGAAGCAAGTGCCTCATCGAAAAAACTTCCTCCTAATGCTATACTGATGTTGGGGCCCACGGGTTTGTCAACATAGTTACATTTTTTTAGGTGCTTCAACGTAGGAGATAAATTCACAATGAAGCTGTGGAGCTAGCGGGTAGTATCATTTATTATCACTCGGGCAGCAAGTATCCGCTGGGTTTTGGGCTGCCCTGTCTAGGCTTTCTTTTTTAACATGCACAGCCAACAACATGTCGGTTTGTATTTTTTTGAGGGCCCTCATGTATCGACCGGCCTATGGACCTCCCATCCGAGGTTTTATTTTTCCTGAAACATCGACAACCCAATTTATGTATTTTTTTTGAAGAAAACACAGAGGTCTGTTCTATTTTTCTATATAAGAATAGAAACGCCTGGTCCAACTTTTGTTTCCCTTCTAACTATATTATATATATTTAGATTATTTTATATGTTATTATGTATTATTGTTATTGTCATCATATATTTAACAGATACTTACATATGTAAGAAAACAATATCCGACATCTTATTAACTTATAAAAATAATTTCTTAACAATAAAATACTGGATTTTTTTGGCAACGAAAATCCTGGTGATTGTGTACAAAATCTTGGTAAGATTTAAGGACCAATGTAATAATAAATCACTTATTATTTAAATATATTTATAACAAAATGCTCAGCCCCTGTTTATTTATTGATAACATTGTTGCGCCCAACCCAACATTATAATTAGAATTAGCCGAGCAAAATCATGTATTTCGAGAAAGTGCAAATGACATGTAATTTTTTAGGAGAAAAATAAATAGGCCGCATGGGCGCTACATTATTTGTTCACCCAGCCCAATAAATAGACTGTAATTCTAAAAAAAGAGATCAAATTTACTGTAAATTCTGAAAAAATGGGTTCAATACGTGCCACATTTTTGGAGGCTGAAATGTGGGACAATAGGTCGAAGCCAGTTGTTGTTAACTTAGTCAACAAATGATTCTGACATCGTTAGCCGTTGGATTTACATCCAACGGCCGACATCCATCTTCAATCTCTCGTCTTCTTCCTCCAGCACTGTCGGGACCACCTACTCCCGCCTCCCGTCTCCTGCTACTAGCAGCTCTGCTTAGCACGCTTCGCTATGAAGCGCTACCCCACCGTTGGCCAGGCCATCCCTCCACCCCTCCACGCCTCCTGTTCTTCTCCACCGACCGCCGAACCACACCGCACCAGAACCAGTTAACCCTTGTACACCTCTCCGTCTGCGACTCTACTCCTGCGTCTTCCCATATCTGGCTCGTTGCTGTCCAGGGCCTCGTCGTCGTCCACCACCTTGGATGCACTCGGCGCGGAGTAGTCAACATGGTCAACGAACGACATCCATCAGAAGTAGACTGTGCGTAGAGAGGCTGACATCTGGGTCCATGGCCGCACACAAGTGATGACCCACAAGTATAGGGGACCTATCATAGTCCTTTCGATAAGTAAGAGTGTCGAACCCAATGAGGAGCATAAGGAAATGATAAGCAGTTTTCAGTAAGGTATTCTCTGCAAGCACTGAAATTATCGGTAACAGGTAGTTTTGTGATAAGGTAATTTGTAACAGGTAACAAGTAATAGAAGTAAATAAGGTGCAGCAAGATGGCCCAATCCTTTTTGTAGCAAAGGACAAGCCTAGACAAACTCTTATATAAAGGAAAGCGCTCCCGAGGACACATTGGAATTATCGTCAAGCTAGTTTTCATCATGTTCATATGATTCGCGTTCGGTACTTTGAAAATTTGATATGTGGGTGGACCGGTGCTTGGGTACTACCCGTCCTTGGACAAGCATCCCACTTATGATTAACCCCTCTCACAAGCATCCGCAATTACAGAAGAAGTATTAAGGTAAACCTAACCAAAGCATGAAACATATAGATCCAAATCAGCCACTGATAACCCACAAGTATAGGGGATCGCAACAGCTTTCGATGGTAGAGTATTCAACCCAAATTTATGGATTTGACACAAGGGGAGCCAAAGAATATTCTCAAGTATTAGCAGCTGAGTTGTCAATTCAACCACACCTGGAAACTTAGTATCTGCAGCAAAGTGTTTAGTAGCACAGTAATATGATAGTGGTGGTAGCAGCAACAAAAGTAAAGACAACAAAAGTAATGTTTTTGGTATTTTGTAGTGATTGTAACAGTAGCAGCAGGAAAGTAAATAAGCGAGAACCAGTATATGGAAAAATCGTAGGCACTGGATCAGTGATGGATAATTATGCCGGATGCGGTTCATCATGTAACAGTCATAACATAGGGTGACACAGAACTAGCTCCAATTCATCAATGTAATGTAAGCATGTATTCTGTATATAGTCATACGTGTTTATGGAAAAGAACTTGCATGGCATATTTTGTCCTACCCTCCTGTGGCAGCGGGGTCCTATTGGAAACTAAGGGATATTAAGGCCTCCTTTTAATAGAGAACCGGAACAAAGCATTAGCACATAGTGAATACATGAACTCCTCAAACTATGGTCATCACCGGGAGTGGTCCCGATTATTGTCACTTCGGGGTTGCCGGATCATAACACATAGTAGGTGACTATAGACTTGCTAGATAGGATCAAGAACTCACATATATTCATGAAAACATAATAGGTTCAGATCTGAAATCATGGCACTCGGGCCCTAGTGACAAGCATTAAGCATAGCAAAGTCATAGCAACATCAATCTTAGAACATAGTGGATACTAGGGATCAAACCCTAACAAAACTAACTCGATTACATGATAAATCTCATCCAACCCATCACCGTCCAGCAAGCCTACGATGGAATTACTCACGCACGGCGGTGAGCATCATGAAATTGGTAATGGAGGATGGTTGATGATGACAACAGTGACGAATCCCCCTCTCCGGAGCCTCAAATGGACTCCAGATCAGCCCTCCCGAGAGGTTTTAGGGCTTGGCGGCGGCTCCGTATCATAAAACACGATGATTTCTTCTCTTTCATTTTTTTCTCCGAAAGCAAATATATAGAGTTGGAGTTGGCATCGCAGGGCATCCAGGGGGCCCACGAGGTAGGGGGCGCGCCCTAGGGGGGGCACCCTCGTGGACAGGGTGTGGGCCCCCTAGTCTTCATCTTTGGCGAGGATTTTTTATTATTTTTTCTAAGATGTTCCGTGGAGTTTCAGGTCATTCCGAGAATATTTTTTTCTGCACATAAAACAACACCATGGCAATTCTGCTGAAAACAGCGTCAGTCCGGGTTAGTTCCATTAAAATCATACAAGTTAGAGTCCAAAACAAGGGCAAAAGTGTTTGGAAAAGTAGATATGACGGAGACGTATCAACTCCCCCAAGCTTAAACCCTTGCTTGTCCTCAAGCAATTCAGTTGACAAACTGAAAGAAAGAAAGAAAAACTTTTAAAAGCTCTATTTGCTCTTGTTGTTGTAACTATGTCAAGCCAGTATTCAAGTTTTCAGCATAGATCATAACTAACCACATTTGCAATAATTCTCAGGTCTCATGATTACTCATATCAATAACATGATCAACTAGCAAGCCATAATAATAAATCTCGGATGACAACACTTTCTCAAAACAATCATAATATGATATAACAAGATGGTATCTCACTAGCCCTTTTTGAGACCGCAAAACATAAATGCAGAGCACCTTTAAAGATCAAGGACTGACTAGACATTGTAATTCATGGTAAAAGAGATCCAATCATAGTCATACCCAATATAAATTAATAGTGATGAATGCAAATGACAGCCGTGCTCTCCAGCTAGTGCTTTTTAATAAGAGGGTGATGACTCAACATAAAAGTAAATGGATAGGCCCTTCGCAGAGGGAAGCAGGGATTTGTAGAGGTGCCAGAGCTCGGTTTTGAAATAGAGATAAATTGTATTTTGAGCGATATACTTTCATTGTCAACGTAACAACTAAGAGATGGCGATATCTTCCATGCTAAACACATTATAAGCGGTTCCCAAACAGAATGGTAAAGTTTATACCCCCCCTCCACCAACAAGCATCAATCCATGGCTAGCTCGAAACAACAAGTGCCTCCAACATACATCAGGTCCCAATGAGAGTTTTGTTTGCAATTAATTTTGATTTAGTTTGCATAAAGCATGTGACTGGGCATCCCGGTGACCAGCCATTTTCTTGTGAGTGAGGAGCGGAGTCCACTCCTCTTGAGAATAACCCGCCTAACACGGAAGATAAGGACAGCCTTGGTTGATACATGAGCTATTCGAGCATACAAAACAGAATATTTATTTGAAGGTTTAGAGTTTGGCACATACAAATTTACTTGGAATGACAGGTAGATACCGCATATAGGAAGGTATAGTGGACTCTCTGGAATAACTTTGGGGTTTAAGGGATTGGATGCACAAGCAGTATTCCCGCTTAGTACAAGTGAAGGCTAGCAAAAGATTGGGAAGCGACCAACAAGAGAGCGACAACAGCCATGTACATGCATTAAAATTAATAAACATTGGATGCAAGCATGAGTAGGATATAATCCACCATGAACATAAATATCATGAAGGCTATGTTGATTTTGTTTCAACTACATGCGTGAACATGTGCCAAGTCAAGTCACTTAAATCATTCAAAGGAGGATACCACCCCATCATACCACATCATAATCATCTCAATAGCATGTTGGCACACAAGATAAATCATTATAACTCATAGCTAATCAAGCATGGCACAAGCAACTACGATATCTAATTGTCAATGCAAATATGTTTATTCATAATAAGCTGA
Source organism: Triticum monococcum (assembly GCA_034509565.1). Taxonomy (NCBI): domain Eukaryota; kingdom Viridiplantae; phylum Streptophyta; class Magnoliopsida; order Poales; family Poaceae; genus Triticum; species Triticum monococcum. Next base: position 143,352,368 of record CM067846.1, on the reverse strand, counting down.
ATCAAGAACGAGGGACTCATCATATTTACAAAAACAAAAGAGGTCGAGTTCATACCAGCTTTTCTCATCTTAGTCAGTCCATCATATATCATCATAATTGCCTTTCACTTTCACGACCGAATGGTGTGAATAATAATAAGAGTGCACGTGCATTGGACTAAGCTGGAATCTGCGAGCATTCAATAAACAGGAAAACACAAGGCAATATGGGCTCTTGGTTAAATCAACAATAATGCATATAAGAGCCACTTCAACAATTTAATTATGGTCTTCTCCTACTGACCCCCAAAGAAAAGAAAAGAAATAAAACTATTTACACGAGAAAGCTCCCAACAAGCAAAAGAAGAACGGGAAATATTTTTGGGTTTTCTTTTTAATTATTACTACTACAGCAGAAAAATAAAGTACTACTAATTTTTTGGTTTTTCTTAAGGTTTAACAAACACACAAGAAGAAAGCAGGAAAAAGAAAATAAACTAGCATGGATATTATAGTGAAAGAGTATGAGCACCGACATCTAGTAATGAGTGTGTGTGAACATAAATGTAATGTTGGTGAGAAATACGTACTCCCCCAAGCTTAGGCTTTTGGCCTAAGCTGGTCTATGGCCACGGCTGGCCTGGCTGATATCCATAATAATAGTTGTTGGGGTCGTACTGTGATGAGGAAGAAGAAGGCTCCGATTGCCACTGGCTGGCAATCATCTCCAGATCCCACTGATAGTTAGAATGTCGTGAAGGATCAAATTGTGGTTCTGGTTCTGGCTCCTCGGCTGGTGCAGGGTTCCGGCAGGCGTGAATAGCCGTCAACGGAACAAGGTACGTGCCTATAGTCAAATCAAACAAAGAAGGAGGAGGCAGGATAGTAGTCTCAGGATGATATTTGTTAAAGAACAATTGATATTTAAGCTCTCCTGCCCTATTCTTAACAGTAAAATCACGTGCCACCATACTTTTATGATCTAGATAAACACGGGCAACACCTTTTCTTCCTTCTCAGCATGCCTAATAGGTATGTTAAAATGTACGGCTAGGCGTGTAGCATAGATGCCTCCAAAGATGGGGCCTTTGGTACGGTTCATACTTAATGGTCTAGCAATAATGCCACCCATACTAAAGGTGTTATCACTGTATAAACCATGGAGCAGAATAATTACATCAGGGATACTAAGATTTCCACAGTTTCCGCGTCCAATTAAACAACACTAGCAAATAATGCAAAGTAACGTAAAACAGGAAAATGTATGCTAGTGATTCGTGCATCGGAAACCTTCCTAGTTTCTCCTATAGTGATAGTATCAATAAACCCAACCACATCATCATGATGTGGTTCTTCTGTCTTTCCCTCAAAAGGGACTAAACAAATCCGACAAAAATCATAAAGTGACATCTCCTTATGCTCATCATATAAATGAAACTCCACCGTAGGTGGTGAGTTCCTAGAATGAAAATGAAAGTTTTGCACAAAGGTATTTGTGAGTAAGAGATACTGATCGCATTGGTCGTGGAGGAAAGTGGCGAGGCCTGCATTGTGAGCCAATTCATGAAAATCTTCATAGATACCGGCTGCTCTCAAGAAATCATCAGAAGGCCATTCACACGCCCGAAATCTCCGCGGTGCACGGCAAATTATACTTAGGCTTCGGTGCCCTTTCCTTCGAGCTTTGGCTCGATGAGCCCCTCAATAATCTCCTCATCATTTTCTGAAAAATTCTGAAATTTTTAGTAACTTCAAAATAAAAGTAAACCAAAATCAATAATATTGATAGCAACTACTCCTACAAGTGCCTAGGGCATATATCATGCATCAAAACTACCTTTGACCATACAAATTTGACATGCAAGCTCAAGAACATGGTCACCTATGCAGCACAAATTTGCAAAAAAATAAAGCACTAGAACAAAAACTAATTGGACCAATGGAGGAGTCACATACCAAGAAACAATCTCCCCAAGCAGTTTTGTGAGAGGTGCTTTGAGCAAGGAGATCGAAAATCACAGCAAAAGTGGCTGGAACTCGTGCTTGAGTTGGTTTTTCGGTTTTGTGTGAGACAGATGAAGAAGATGGGTGCTGGGATAAGTGGAGGAGGGCCACCGTGGGCCCACGAGGCAGGGGGGCGCGCCCTAGAGGGGGGGGGGGGGCACCACCCTCGTGGCCAGGTGGCAGCTCCTCCCGCGGTAATTTCTGCACAGTAAATCCTCAAATATTCCAGAAAAAATCATATTAAATTGGCATGGCATTCTGAGGACTTTTATTTTGGGATATTTTTATATTGCATGGATAAGTCAGGAAACAGACAGAAAAGTACTATTTTTTACTTTATTTCTACTAATTAACAGAAAGTATAGAGAGGGTACAGAAGTTTGTGCTTCTAGTTTCATCCATCTCATGCTCATCAAAAAGAATCCACTAACAAGGTTGATCAAGTCTTGTTAACAAACTCATCCCGATAATCATGAAACCGGAGAAATTTCGAATAACACTAAGTTACCTCAACGGGGATATGCACATCCCCTATAATAAGTATATCATATTTCTTTTTGACAGTAGGAAGAGGAAATTCAAAACCTCCAATTATAATCGATGGAATTTTTCCAATGGAGTTGATACTATGAACTTGAGGTTGTTTCCTCGGAAAGTGTACCGTATGCTCATTACCATTAACATGAAAAGTGACATTTCCTTTGTTGCAATCAATAACAGCCCCTGCAGTATTAAGAAAAGGTCTTCCAAGAATAATAGACATACTATCATCCTCGGGAATATCAAGAATAACAAATTCCGTTAAAATAGTAACGTTTGCAACCACAACAGGCACATCCTCACAGATACCGACAGGTATAGCAGTTGATTTATCAGCCATTTGCAAAGATATTTCAGTAGGTGTCAGCTTATTCAAGTCAATTCTACGATATAAAGAGAGAGACATAACACTAACACCGGCTCCAAGATCACATAAAGCAGTTTTAATATAATTTCTTTTAATGGAGCAAGGTATAGTAGGTACTCCGGGATCTCCAAGTTTCTTTGGTATTCCACCCTTAAAAGTATAGTTAGCAAGCATGGTGGAAATTTCAGCTTCCGGTATCTTTCTTTTATTAGTAATGATATCCTTCATATATTTAGCATAAGGATTTGTTTTGAGCACATCAGTTAATCGCATACGCAAAAATATAGGCCTAATCATTTTAGCAAAGCGCTCAAAATCCTCATCATCCTTTTTCTTGGATGGTTTTGGAGGAAAAGGCTTGGGTTTCTGAACCCAAGGTTCCCTTTCTTTACCATGTTTCCTAGCAACAAAGTCTCTTTTATCATAACGTTGATTCTTTGATTGTGGGTTATCAAGATCAACGACAGGTTCAATTTCTACATCATTATCATTACTAGGTTGAGCATCATCATGAACATCATCATTAATATTTTCACTAGGTTCATGTTCATTACTAGATTGTGTTTCAGCATCAGACATACAAATATGATTTGGATTATCAGGTGGTTCAACAATAGGTTCACTAGAAGTTTGCACAGTTCTATCATTTTTCTTCTTCTTCTTTTTAGAAGAACTAGGAACATCAATATTATTTCTTTGAGAATCTTGCTCGATTCTCTTAGGGTGGCCTTCAGGATACAAAGGTTCCTAAGTCATTCTACCAGTTCTAGTAGCCACTCTAACAGCATAATCATTTTTCTTGCCATTCATTTCATCAAGCACTTGTTTGGGCTTTAAGTACTTGTTCTACTTGAGTGGTAACCATAGAAGCATGTTTGCTAACAAGTTTAAGTTCACCTTTAATATTAGTCATATAATCACCCAAGCTTCTAATCATATAAGCATTTTCCTTTAATTGTCTACCAAAATAAGCATTGAAGTTGTAACGACCAAACCTCGAAGGATTTGAGTCTCTGTGCTTACCGTGCTAGTCCCTGGATCGAACTCGCTAGCACACACAGTATAGATGAATACCAGAATATCAAGTGCATCATTTATTACAATGTATGATCCAGAATATATAAAATAAAACAATCTGCATAGCACTTGGCTAGCTCTATTCAATCAAACAGTGGAAAGTAGCAGAAAATAACGATGAGTCCCATCATAGCCCACTGGCGATGCTGAGTGCAGACTCGCGACCCTAATGACACCTTACTCTTCGTCTGAATATCCTGCAACATGAGACGTTGCAGCCATATAGGTGAATACTTGGAATGTATTGGCAAGTTACACATGAGTAATAATATAGCAGACCTCCATGTATATGCATAGTATAACAAAAGGAAGGCTTGAGGGTTTGTTTTTGTAGAAAGCTGATTTTATCCTCATAACTACCTAATAGTCAAATTTTTATTTAGTTATTTTATTACTACAATTAAATACACAAGGTTGAGTTGGCAAAATCAACTCCAACCTACCCTTTATTAAGTTGCCCAACAAATTTATTAGGTGTCACATCTGTCAAGATCATCCAACAACTGTAATGGCATTGTCACTCAAATTTACCCATAACCGGAGGCACGGCTAATCATGATTAGTTTTTAATACTCTACAGAGTTTAGTACGCTTTACCCACTGGACCCAACCCGAATATTGAGACAAAGTCTTTCAGAAGCAGCCCCCTAGTCCCAACAGGAGGCCCATCCCAACTATTATATCTACATCTGCTGGCACATCCGGGTAAGGCTCCCACAACTGATCAACTAAGCCAGAGCCCATTTAGCCAGTTGTCACACATGGAAGCTACTAGTCACTAAGTCTGTCTGATCTTTTTGAGCCTGGGCGGCCGTCCACTTACATTTAGAGGGTATAAACCATGATGTTCTTGAAACCACCCTAGCAATACCACTTCCGCCCAGAGGTGAATTAAATCCCGAGTTACTACTCAAATTATTATATATATAATCCTCACATAAGCTCAATTAATACACGAACCAACCCGTCTACAAAGCGTAGCAAAACTACAACTACCACGATCTGCAATGACGGGAGATAGCTCAACAGCATAACCAAAATATATAGTATTCCTATACATGCATATATTCATAGTGTGATATAACTACATGCATAGAAAACAATAGGTAAAGGATGATCAAGGTGTAACTTTCCTTGGTTCTGGTTCAAAAAGTCACACTCCTGACAATAGCTCGCGTCGCACTCCGGACAATCTACACGTTTCACACAATTCAACAAATGAATCACCGGAACATGAAAAGAACCAAAACAAAACCAACAACAAGAAAATCATTTTTAAAACTCAACAACAGAATCTTAACATCACCTAAAATGCACTATGGTCACAACGCAAAAAGAATCACTTAAAACCGACAAACAGTTTGAGAGTTACGGTCTCCGGAAGATTTAATTCAAATTCAAACGAATTCAAATTTGAACAGAGCAAACGTGTGCAAAGCTGGTACTGCGATAATGTGCCGATCTTTGTGAGTGCATAGGAAAAAGAATTACCTAAATTGGATATATATAATAAAAGATATAGCTAGTTGAATTTTGGATGAAAATATATGAAAAACAAAAAGAAACATAAATCCCCTGGTCCTATAGCGAACTCCTATGTTGTTCCTGTAACGAACTGCCACGTGGCAGGGGCCTATTGGCTGAAAACCTCCTGTGTGCGCGTGCTCACCGTGCAGAGGAAAACGACGGTGGCGGTCGGCGGCGGCAGTGGCGGCTCTCCGGCGAGTCTCCGGTGAAGGGGAAGTGATGGGTGGGTGCGGCGTTGAGCGGCGGAGGCATAGGTGACGTCGGGCGGCGACGGGGCGTCCTCTACGGGCAGCAACGGCGATGGGAACGGTGGTGTGCTCCGGCGGCAGCAGACGTTGGTGGCGGCAGCGTTCTGGTGCTCTGCAGGGTACTTCGAGGTGTCAAAAGAGTTCGTCGTCGAGTGGGGGTTCGAACGGTGACAAGTGGAGCGGCCGGGCATCCTTACGGCGGTGGATTCGGACGGTCAACGACGGTGGCGGCTAAAGCTCCTCGATGAGATCCAATTCGCCCAACAGAGGCGTGCGGATGACGGAAAGGGTCGGAAAGAGGCTTCGGGGGTGCGGGGCAAACCCTTACGCGTCCAGGGAGTCGTAGGGGAGCACGAGGTCGACTAGGGGGCGAGATCGATCCGGCTCGCGCTCGGGTGGGCGAGCGGTGCGTCTACGCGCGTGTTCGTCCGACCGAAGGAAGGGGATGCGGAGCGGGGTCCGCTGGCAGAGAGAGACAGACAGCGCATCGGGCGCTGGTGCGGGTCGGATCGGGTTCGGTGTACCGCTTCGGCGGCTGTAGGTGCAGGAGACTGGGCCGCAGGAAGTGCGGGGTTAGGTGGGCCGCAGGGTTGGCTGCTGGACCACGCAGTGCTGCATTTTTTTAACAAAAACTACAGCAGTAAAACTAAAAATAAATAAAATAAAATACACAATATAAATTCTAAATAAAAATACGTAGACACACAGAAAAATGTATACTACTAACATAAACTACAGGAACACTAGTTCCAATACTAATGCAATTTTGTAAAATAATTTTGATGCAATAGGCCACTCAAACATCAATAAAACAATCAAATAAAATATTTTTAAGATCACAAAAATTACCAGAACATATCAGATGAACTGGAAATAATATTCTGCACATTATGAACATTTTCAAAATAGGGGAGAAGTCATGTTATCTCCTCTCCAAATAAATTGCCTTTTGTTGCATAATGATTTGAATATTCTGAAAAAGCAAATAATGCAATAAAAATAAGGTATGCATATGAATGATCTAATAACATCCTAATTTAGGAAAAAATGGGATGTTACAAACCTACCCCCCTTAAGATGAATCTCGCCCTCGAGATTCGGGCTGGCTAGCAAATAGGTGTGGGTGATCCTCCTTGAGATCTTCCTCTCGTTCCCAGGTAGCTTCCTCCTCTGTATGATGATCCCACTAAACCTTGCATAACTTGATTGTCTTGGTGCGAGTAACTCTCGATGTTGTCTCCAAAATCTTAATAGGCTTCTCCTCATATGTCAAATCACTCTCCAACTGAATTGCCTCAAGTGGCACTGTGTCCCTCAATGGAACATCCATCATCTCTGCATGGCACTTCTTCAACTGAGATACATGAAACACATTATGAACTCCTAACAAGGATTCTGGCAACTCCAGCTGATAAGCTACCTCTCCTCTACACTCCAAGATCTTGTAAGGCCCCACAAAACATGGTGCTAACTTACCCTTGATTCCAAACCTCTTAATTCCACGAAGTGGTGAAACTCTAAGGTATGCACGACCTCCTACCTCATATGTCACCTCTTACGTTTTGCATCTGCATAACTCTTCTGTCTGGACTGTGCTATCTTCAGCCTGTCACGAATCAACTTGACCTTCTCCTCGGCATCTCTGATCAAGTCTGGTCCAAAGAATTGACGCTCTCCAACCTCATCCCACATCAGTGGTATCCTGCACTTCCTACCATACAATACCTCAAATGGTGCCATCTTCAGACTAGCCTGGTAACTGTTATTATATGAGAACTCTGCATAAGGTAAATTATCATCCCAACTGGACCCATAGTCCAAAGCACAAGCTCTCAACATATCCTCCAAAATCTGATTTACACTCTCTGTCTGCCCATCTGTCTATGGATGGAAAGTTGTACTGAACTCCAGCCTAGTGCCCAAGGATTCATGCAACTGACGCCAAAATTTGGATGTGAACTGAGTACCTCTATTAGACACTACCTTCCTTGGAACTCCATGCAGACAAACAATTTTAGACATATAAATTTTTGCTAGCTGAGCACTGGTATAAGTAGTCTTTACTGGGATGAAGTGAGCAACTTTAGTCAGACGATCAACAACTACCCAAATAGAATCATAACCTGACCGAGTCCTGGGTAGACCTGTAATGAAATCCATACCAATCTCATCCCACTTCCAATCAGGTATAGGCAATGGCTGTAACAAACCTGCTGGTCTCTGATGTTCCGCCTTAACTGTTTGGCACACATCACATGTTGCAATATACCCAGCAATTTCCCTCTTCAGGCTAGGCCACCAAAATCTTTCCCTCAAATCCAAATACATATTAGTATTACCTGGGTGAATAGAATAAGGTGAATCATGCGCCTCTTGAAGAATCAACTTCCTGATATCTGCATCTTGAGGTACACAAATACGCTCCTCAAACCATATGGCTCCATGTTCATCCTCATGGAAACCTTCTGCCTTACCTTTAGCCGTATTCTCTTTTATCTCAGCAATCTCCTTACCACCCTTTTCAGCTTCTCTGATCCTGTCAAGCAAAGTAGGCTTTAACTCAAGTGTTGCGAAATATCCCTTAGGAACCAGCTCCAACCTCAGATTCTTGAACTGCTCACATAACTCCGGTGGCATATCATCAATATTAACTGCATTAGCATGGCTCCTACGACTCAATGCATCAGCAACAACATTAGCCTTACCAGGATGATACTGCACATTCAAATCATAATCCTTAATAAGCTCCAACCATCTCCTCTGCCTGAGGTTCAAATCCTTCTGAGTAAAAATATACTTCAAGCTCTAATGATCAGTAAATATATCACAATGATTACCAATAAGATATGGCCTCCAAGTTTTCAATGCATGCACAACTGAGGCTAACTCCAAATCATGTGTAGGATAATTATGCTCATGATTCTTAAGCTGACGTGAAGCATAAGAAACAACTTTACCTTCCTGCATCAAAACACTCCCAAGTCCTTGACGAGAAGCATCACAATATACCTGGAAGTCCTTATGTATATCCGGCAGAGTTAAAACTAGTGTTGTAACCAAACGTTGCTTCAATTCCTGAAAGCTGGCTTCACATTCATCAGTCCAAACAAACTTCTTCTCCTTCTTCAACAATTCAGTCATAGGCTTTGCAATCTTGGAAAAGTTCTCAATAAACCTCCTGTAATAACCTGCAAGGCCCAAAAAGCTGTGAATCTCTCCAATTGACGTGGGTGTCTCCCACTCTGTAACTACAACAACCTTAGATGGATCAACTGCAGCTCCATTACCTGACACAACATGTCCAAGGAATGCTACCTCATCCAGCCAAAACTCACATTTGCTGAACTTGGCATACAACTGATGTTCCCTCAATTTCTCCAATACCAAACGCAAATGCACCTCATGCTCTTGCTTATTCTTGGAGAACACCAATATATCATCAATGAAAACAACCACAAATTTATCCAAGAACTCCATAAACACCTTGTTCATCATATTCATGAAGTATGCAGGGGCGTTAGTCAATCCAAATGACATAACAGTATATTCATACAACCCATACCTCGTAGTAAAAGCAGTCTTTGGAATATCTTGCTCACGAATCTTCAATTGATGATAACCAGAACGAAGGTCAATCTTAGAAAACACAGTAGCTCCCTCCAACTGGTCAAATAGATCATTTATCATAGGAAAAGGATACTTATTCTTAATGGTTACCTCATTCAGAGAACGATAATCAACACACATCCTCAAGGTCCCATCCTTCTTCTCCATAAACAAAACTGGGGCTCCCCAAGGTGATGAACTTGGGCGAATAAATCCTTGTGCCTGCAATTCTCTTATCTTCTTCTTCAATTCCAACTCTTGAGGAGGCATTCTATACGGTCTCTTTGCAATAGGTCCAGTGCCCGGTATTAAATCAATAAGAAACTCAATATCTCTATCTGGTGGCATACCTGGCAACTCCTCTGGAAACACATCTGGATAATCTCTCACAACTGGCACCTCTTCCAGGCTATCCCCCTTAAGAGAGTTCACCTGCACCTGATTACGCTTATACTTACACACATATTTGATCCTCTTCCCTCCTGGTGCACTGAGAGTAATAGATCGACTGGCACAATCAATACGACATTTATATAACTGCAACCAATCCATACCCAAAATAATATCCAGACCTTGTGACTTCAATATAATCAAATCCGTAGGAAAATCATGCTTTCCAATAGACAAAGTCAACTGATGGCAACCAACACCTGCTATCATCTCAGCTCCTGGGGAACTCACTCTAATAGGCATACCAAGTGTTTTGGTTGGCAATCCATGTTTATCAACAGATACCCTCGAAATAAATGAATGCGATGCACCAGTATCAAAAAGGACAAGTGCAGGTACTGAATTAATCAAGAACTTACCAATCACTGCATCAGGTTCATTATAAACCTCCTCAACATTAACATGGTTGACATGACCCTTTTGTAAGGGGTTTGGCTTGTTGACTTCTGAATCCCCATTACCGTTCTTGTTCCCTGGACAAGCATTGGAGTAGTGGCCCATCTTCCTACACTTATAGCATTGAACCTGGCTAATATCCCTCTGCACAGGCATACTCTGGTGGCTCTGGTTATTATTCCCTCCATTACCATTACCATTACCTCTACCATTGCCATTGTTACTCTTGTGCCCATTGTGATGATGGTGGCCATTATGGTTGTGGCCATTCCCTCCATGATGATTATGTCCATTACCTCCATAATGATTATGCCCATTACCTGCATTACCATGATATGAAGTGTGTGGCTTCTGTTGTGGTCCTGAATTATACTTATTATTATTGTTGTACTTCCTCTTGCGATTCTCTATGGCCTGTTGCTTTCCCTCCAGCACAATAGCCTTATCAATCAAATCCTGGCAATTCCTAAAAGTGGCCACTGTCAACTGAAGTCTCAACTCATCATTAAGGCCCTCCAAGAATTTCTCTTGCCTAGCTGCATCAGTGTTAACATCATTAGGAGCATAACGTGCAAGATTATTATATTCCTCCACATACGCATTAACTGTGCGACCTCCCTGGCGCAAACTGCGAAACTCCTTCTTTTTCTGACTCATAGCACCAGCAGACACATGTGTAGCACGGAAAGCATCCTGAAACTAAGGCCATGTGATGGTAGCAATGGGATAAGTGACCAAGTAATTGTCCCACCAAGCTGCAGCAGGACCCTCCAACAAATGTGAGGCAAACCTCACCCTCTCTGCATCAGTGCATCCAACCGTCTCCAGGTTCCTATTGACTGCACGGAGCCAGTCATCAGCCACAATAGGTTCAGGGGAACTGGAGAACCTCTGAGGATTCAACCTCAAGAACCTGGTAAGCATATCCACAGGTGGCGGTGGCGGCGGATTGTTGTTGTTATTATTGTTGTTCTGGTTCTGAGTAAGCAACTGGATCAACTGGACCTGTCCCTCAATAACCTGTTGTATGTATGGTGGTACTCCATTGCCATTGTTGTCTCCTCCTGCAGTATTGCGTCTAGTATCACGCCTCGGCGGCATCTGGTGGGCAAGCATAGAAGAGTTATAGATATAATAGGGCCAAAGACTATGTATATATAAATATATTCTACCCATATGCATATTACGATCAAGCCAACAAAACACAACAACGAATAACACCAACAAACAAACAACAAACAATATGGTAATATTTTATATATATATAGTCGAATAATTTCGACACTAAGCAATTTAACAAACAACTACCAATCAAGCAAACAATCTAGTATCTTCATACCATGAAAGTGGGCATAATCAGATACGCTAACACGATAACGTTGCAATATAAAACAAACATGAATGGTGGTCACAGCACTAGTTCCTACTTAACTGGTCAAGATACTTGAGGGATTTACTAATAAATAGAAAGAAGTATAGCTAGTTTATAAAATAATTTTCACTCCTATGGCTTTTCTAATCCATTTTCTAGGGTCACATCCCATAGTCAACACACTGCTCTGATACCATCTGTAACGACCAAACCTCGAAGGATTTGAGTCTCTGTGCTTACCGTGCTAGTCCCTGGATCGAACTCGCTAGCACATACAATATAGATGAATACCAGAATATCAAGTGCATCATTTATTATAACGTATGATCCAGAATATATAAAATAAAACAATCTGCATAGCACTTGGCTAGATCTATTCAATCAAACATCGGAAAGTAGCAGAAAATAACGATGAGTCCCATCATAGCCCACTGGTGATGCTGAGTCCAGACTAGCGACCCTAATGGTACCTTACTCTTCGTCTGAATATCCTGCAACATGAGACGTTGCAGCCATATAGGTCAATACTTGGAATGTATTGGCAAGTTACACAGGAGTAATAATATAGCAGACCTCCATGTATATGCATAGTATAACAAAAGGAAGGCTTGAGGGTTTGTTTTTGCAGAAAGCTGATTTTGTCCTCATAACTACCTAATAGTCAAATTTTTATTTAGTTCTTTTATTACTATAATTAAATACACACGGTTGAGTTGGCAAAATCGACTCCAACCTACCCTTTATTAAGTTGCCCAACAAATTTATTAGGTGTCACATCTGTCAAGATCATCCAACAACTATAATGGCATAGTCTCTCAAATTTACCCATAACCGGGGGCACGGCTAATCATGATTAGTTTTTAATACTCTACAGAGTTTAGTACGCTTTACCCACTGGACCCAACCCGAAGATTGAGACGAAGTGTTTCAGAAGCAGTGCCCTAGTCCCAACAGGAGGCCCATCCCAACTATTATATCTACATCTGCTGGCACATCCGGGTAAGGCTCCCACAACTGATCAGCTAAGCCAGAGCCCATTTAGCCAGTGGTCGCACATGGAAGCTACTAGTCACTAAGTCTGTCTGATCTTTTTGAGCCTGGGCGACCGTCCACTTACATTCAGAGGGTATAAACCATGATGTTCTTGAAACCACCCTAGCAATACCACTTCCGCCCAGAGGTGAATTAAATCTCGAGTTACTACTCAAATTATTATATATATAATCCTCACATAAGCTCAATGAATACACGAACCAACCCCATCTACAAAGCATAGCAAAACTACAACTACCACGATCTGCAATGACGGGAGATAGCTCAACAGCATAACCAAAATATATAGTATTCCTATACATGCATATATTCATAGTGTGATATAACTACATGCATAGAAAACAATAGGTAAAGGATGATCAAGGTGTAACTTGCCTTGGTTCTGGTTCAGAAAGTCACACTCCTGACAATAGCTCGCGTCGCACTCCGGATAATCTACACGTTTCACACAATTCAACAAATCAATCACCGAAACACGAAAAGAACCAAAACAAAACCAACAGCAAGAAAATCATTTTTAAAACTCAACAACAGAATCTTAACATCACCTAAAATGCACCACGGTCACAACGCAAAAAGAATCACTTAAAACCGACAAACGGTTTGGGAGTTATGGCCTCCGGAAGATTTAATTCAAATTCAAACGAAATCAAATTTGAACAAAGCAAACGTGTGCAAAGCTGGTACTGCGATAATGTGCCGATCTTCATGAGTGCACAGGAAAAAGAATTACCTAAATTGGATATATGTAATAAAAGATATAGGTAGTTGAATTTTGGATGAAAATCTATGAAAAACAAAAAGAAACATAAATCCCCTGGTCCTGTAGCGAACTCCTGTGTTGTTCCTGTAGCGAACTGCCACGTGGCAGGGGCCTATTGGCTGAAAACCTCCTGTGCGCGCATGCTCACCGTGTAGAGAAGAAAACGGCGGTGGCGGTGGTGGCGGCTCTCCGGCGAGTCTCCGGTGAAGGGGAAGTGATGGGTGGGTGCGGCGTCGAGCGGCGGAGGCGTAGGTGAGGTCGGGCGGCGACAGGGCGTCCTCTGGGGGCAGCAACGGCGACGGGAACAGTGGTGTGCTCCGGCGGCGGCCGACGTCGGTGGCGGCAGCGTTCTGGTGCTCTGCAGGGTACTTTGAGGTGTCAAAAGAGTTTGTCGTCAAGTGGGGGTTCGAACGGTGACAAGTGGAGCGGTCGGGCATCCTTACGGCGGTGGATTCGGACGGTCAACGACGGCAACAGCTGAAGCTCCTCGGTGAGATCCAATTCGCCCAACAGAGGCGTGCGGACGACGGAAAGGATCGGAAAGAGGCTTCGGGGGTGCGGGGCAAACCCTTATGTGTCCAAGGAGTCCTAGGGGAGCACGAGGTCGACTAGGGGGCGAGATCGATCCAGCTCGTGCTCGGGTGTGCGAGCGGTGCGGCTGCGCGCGTGTTCGTCCGACCAAATGAAGGGGATGGGGAGCGGGGTCCGCTGGCAGAGAGAGATAGACAGCGGGTCGGGCGCTGGTGCGGGTTGGATCGGGTTCGGTGTTCAGCCTGTCAACCTGGTTTCTGAGTACACAAGAAAACAAATTGGTTTCTGGGTATGAACTATGTCAATGTAGATACAGTATGTTTCAGCCAAGATAAATATCTACGAAATTGAATGTAGTGTATCCGGACATATAGGGGCCACCGTTGGATACCACTTTGCGCATAGACAAGTACTAGCAACATGTTTGGTCCTCCCTCCATTTCTAAATATAAGTTTTTTTTAGAAATTTCAATATGGTCTACATACATAGTAAAATAAGTGAATCTATAATCTAAAATATGTATATATACATCTGCATATGGTCTTTACCGCTTCGGCGGCTGGAGGTGCGGGAGACTGGGCCGCGGGCAGTGCGGGGTTAGGTGGGCCGCAGGGTTGGCTGCTGGACCACGTAGTGCTGTGTTTTTTTAACAAAAACTATAGCAGTAAAACTAAAAATAAATAAAATAAAATACACAATATAAATTCTAAATAAAAATACGTAGACACACAGAAAAATGTATACTACTAACATAAACTACAGCAACACTAGTTCCAATACTAATGCAATTTTGTAAAATAATTTTGATGCAATAGGCCACTCAAACAACAATAAAACAATCAAATAAAATATTTTTAAGATCACAAAAATTACCAGAACATATTGGATGAACTGGAAATAATATTCTGCACATTATGAACATTTTTAAAATAGGGGAGAAGTCATGTTATCTCCACTCCAAATAAATTGCCTTTTGTTGCATAATGATTTGAATATCATGAAAAAGAAAATAATGCAATAAAAATATGATATGCATATGAATGGTCTAATAACATCCTAATTTAGGAAAAAATTGCGACGTTACAGAATTCGTCTTGCTTAAACATAAAGGTATCAAACTCATCCAAGCACTGACTAGCAATTTTAGTAGGAGGGACTTCAGCTTTATCATATCTATAGCGAGAATTTACCTTTACTACCCGTGTCGGGATATCGGGATCAAGAGGTTCTTCAATAAATAAAGAATTGAGATCATATGTTTCAGCAGGTGGTATATTAAGACCATGTATTTCTTCAATAGGAGGTAAATTCTTAACATCTTCGGCTTTAATACCTTTTTCTTTCATAGATTTCTTTGCCTCTTGCATATCTTCGGGACTGAGGAATAGAACACCTCTCTTCTTTGGAGTTGGTTTAGGAATAGGCTCAGTAATTGGAGCAGGGGCTGGCTCAGGAGGTGCCCAATTATTTTCATTTGTCAACATATTATTCAATAGAATTTCAGCTTCATCTGGTGTTCTTTCCCTAAAAACAGAACCAACACAACTATCCAGGTAATCTCTGGAAGCATTGGTTAGTCCATTATAAAAGATATTAAGTATTTCTGGTTTCTTAAGAGGGTGATCAGGCAAAGCATTAAGTAACTTGAGAAACCTCCCCCAAGCTTGTGGGAGACTCTCTTCTTTAATTTGCACAAAGTTGTATATTTCCCTCAAAGCAGCTTGTTTCTTATGAGCAGGGAAGTATTTAGCAGAGAAGTAATAAATCATATCCTAGGGACTACGCGCACAACCAGGATCAAGAGAATTAAACCATATCTTAGCATCACCCTTTAATGAGAACGGCAATATTTTGAGTATATAGAAGTAACGCGATCTCTCATCATTAGTGAACAGGGCAGCTATATCATTTAACTTAGTAAGAAGTTCCACAGCAGTTTCAGATTCATAGCCATAAAATGGATCAGATTCCACCAAAGTAATTATATTAGGATCAACAGAGAATTCGTAATCCTTATCAGGAACACAAATAGGTGAAGTAGCAAAAGCAGGGTCGGGTTTCATTTTATCTCTAAGTGATTCTTTGTTCCATTTAACTAATAACCTCTTAAGCTGATACCTATCTTTGCAAGCTAAAATAGCGGCAGAAGATTCCATATCAAAAAGATAGCCCTTAAGGATAACAGGCATATTTTCATCATCACTATCATCATCGTATTCAGATTCAATAATTTCTTTTTCTCTAGCCCTAGCAATCTGTTCATCAAGAAATTCACCAAGGGGCACAGTACTATCAGGCATAGAAGCAGTTTCATCATAAGTATCATGCATAGCAGAAGTGGCATCATCAATAACATGCGACATATCAGAACGAATAGCAGAAGCAGGTGTAGGTGTCGCAAACTTACTCATAACAGAAGGTGAATCAAGTGCAGAGCTAGATGGCAGTTCCTTACCTCCCCTCATAGTTGAGGGATAAATCCTGGTTTTTGGATCTCTCAAGTTCTTCATAGTGATAAGCAGATATAAATCCCAACTGACTCAAAGAATAGAGCTATGCTCCTCGGCAACGGCGCCAGAAATTGGTCTTGATAACCCACAAGTATAGGGGATCGCAACAGCTTTCGAGGGTAGAGTATTCAACCTAAATTTATTGATTCGACGCAAGGGGAGCCAAAACATATTCTCAAGTATTAGCTGCTGAGTTGTTAATTCAACCACACCTGGAAACTTAGTATCTGCAGCAAAGTGTTTAGTAGCAAGGTAATATGATAGTGGTGGTAGCAGCAACAAAAGTAAAGAAAGAAAAAGTAATGTTTTTGGTATTTTGTAGTGATTGTAACAGTAGCAGCGGGAAAGTAAATAAGCGAGAACCAGTATATGGAAAACTCGTAGGCACCGGATCAGTGATGGATAATTATGCCGGATGCGGTTCATCATGTAACAGTCATAACATAGGGTGACACAGAACTAGCTCCAATTTATCAATGTAATGTAGGCATGTATTCCGTATATAGTCATACGTGCTTATGGAAAAGAACTTGCATGACATCTTTTGTCCTACCCTCCCGTGGCAGGGGGGTCCTATTGGAAACTAAGGGATATTAAGGCCTCCTTTTAATAGAGAACCGGAACAAAGCATTAGCACATAGTGAATACATGAACTCCTCAAACTATGGTCATCACCGGGAGTGGTCCCGATTATTGTCACTTCGGGGTTGCCGGATCATAACACATAGTAGGTGACTATAGACTTGCAAGATAGGATCAAGAACTCACATATATTCATGAAAACATAATAGGTTCAGATCTGAAATCATGGCACTCGGGCCCTAGTGACAAGCATTAAGCATAGCAAAGTCATAGCAACATCAATCTCAGAACATAGTGGATACTAGGGATCAAACCCTAACAAAACTAACTCGATTACATGATAAATCTCATCCAACCCATCACCGTCCAGCAAGCCTACGATGGAATTACTCACGCACGGCGGTGAGCATCATGAAATTGGTGATGGAGGATGGTTGATGATGACGACAACGACGAATCCCCCTCTCCGGAGCCCCGAACGGACTCTAGATCAACCCTCCCGAGAGGTTTTAGAGCTTGGCGGCGGCTCCGTATCGTAAAACGTGATGATTTCTTCTCCTTCATTTTTTTCTCTCCGAAAGCAAATCTATAGAGTTGGAGTTGGCATCGGAGGGCATCCAGGGGACCCACGAGGTAGGGAGGCGCGCCCTAGGGGGGCGCGTCCCCCACCCTCATGGACAGGGTGTGGGCCCCTTGGTCTTCATCTTTGGCGAGGATTTTTTTTATTTTTTCTAAGATGTTTCGTGGAGTTTCAGGTCATTCCGAGAATATTTGTTTTCTGCACATAAAACAACACCATGGAAATTCTGCTGAAAACAGCGTCAGTCCGGGTTAGTTCCATTCAAATCATACAAGTCACAGTCCAAAACAAGGGCAAAAGTGTTTGGAAAAGTAGATACGACAGAGACGTATCAGCCCCTTACGAAGCAACTCATAAACCAGGGTTTAAGCTTCTGTCACTCTAGCAACCCATCATCTACTTATTACTTCCCAATGCCTTCCCCTTGGCCCAAACAATGGAGAAGTGTCATGTAGTCGACGTTCACATGACACCACTAGAGGAGAGACAACATACATCCCATCAAAATATCGAACGAATACCAAATTCACATGACTACTTATAGCAAGACTTCTCCCATGTCCTCGGGAACAAACGTAACTACTCACAAATCATATTCATGTTCATAATCAGAGGGGTATTAATATGCATAAAGGATCTGAACATATGATCTTCCACCGAATAAACCAACTAGCATCAACTACAAGGAGTAATCAACACTACTAGCAACCCACAAGTACCAATCTGAGGTTTTGAGACACGGATTGGATACAAGAGATGAACTAGGGTTGGAGATGAGATGGTGCTAGTGAAGATGTTGATGGAGATTGACCCCCTCCCGATGAGAGGATCGATGGTGATGACGATGGTGATGATTTCCCCCTCCCGGAGGGACCAGCAAAACAGCTCCACCGGAGCCCTAGATTGGTTCCGTCAAGGTTCCGCCTCGTGGCGGCGGAGTTTCGTCCCGTGAGCTTGCTGAGGATTTTTTCTCGGACGAAAGACTTCATATAGTAGAAGATGGGCACCGGAGGCCTGCCAGGGGGCCCACGAGACACGGGGCGCGCCCCCCACCCTCGTGGACATGGTGTGGGCCCCCTCTGGTTAATTCGTTCGCCAATATTTTATATATATTCCAAAACGCGGTCCCGTGAAGTTTCAGGACTTTTGGAGTTGTGCATAATAGATCTCTAATATTTGCTCCTTTTCCAGCATAGAATCCCAGTTGCCGGCATTCTCCCTCTTCATGTAAACCTTGTAAAATAAGAGAGAAAAGGCATAAGTATTGTGACATAATGTGTAATAACAACCCATAATGCAATAAATATCGATATAAAAGTACGATGCAAAATGGACGTATCAGCAAGGAAATGCGTCCTTATTACGCGCAAAATAATGATTCCTCCACCTGACAGCTGGGACCCACCGGAAGGGCCTCTATATTTCACAAAAAAACGTTCCCCCGCTGATAGGTTGGACCCACCAGCTATATCTTCACACGCAAGGAAGTGCCTCCTTATTACGCACAAAAAAATGAATACCCCCTGCTAGCTGGGACCCACCATAGTGGGAGACTGACTTGTGGGCCTACTAAGTTGACGGGGACGGAGGGCTTTGTCAACTTAGTCAATATGAACGATTCTAGCTCCAGTGACCTTACGATGTCCATCCAATGGTGGTAGTGCTTCTTCAACCTCTGGTCTTGTTGCTCCAGCCGCCCAAACCAGCGCTGGTCATGCTGCATGCTCCTGCTTCCCGTGGCCGGCTGTGATGCCGCGGAGGCCTCACCGCCCCTACTACTCCCACCGCTGGCCAGGCCCTGTGGCGACGGCAGCTTCACACCGCAACCGAACCAGTGAACCCTCGTACTCCTCTCCGTGTGGGCATCCACTGCCGCGTCTTCCCCGGCTCCGCGTCATCCCCTTCCTAGGCCTCGCTGTCATCCACCGCCCTGGTGCTCTCGCCGCGGCATGGTCAACGTGGTCAAGGAACGACTTCCAACGGAAGAGTACTGTATGTGGAGAGGCTGACAGTTGGGTCCATGACTGTAGCAAGGAAGTGCCTCCTTATTTCGCGGAAAATAATGATTCCTCCACCTGACAGCAGGGACCCACCGGATGGGCCACCGTATTTCGCGAAAAAGAAAACGTTTCCCCCCTGACTGCTGGGACCCATCAGCTAAATCTTCGCACACAAGGAAGTGTGTCCATATTACGGGCAAAAAAATGATTCGCCCCCTAAGTGCTGGGACCCTCCAGCTACATCTTCGCACGCAAGGAAGTGCTTGACAGTCGGGACCCACCCGGTCAAAGCGTACATAGCATTGTCATTCTGGTGCGAATGTGTATGTACATACTGGTCGATGTAGAGGCGCGCATGTGTGGTAGTAGAGTTGCGCACGTGTGGTAGTAGAGGCACGCACGTAGCATGTACACGTACATACATCGGATAGGGTGCAAGAAAGTAAATACGACCACATACGTACATACGGGCGGGGTCTCGAATGCCTACTCGCGCATACGTACGGCCAGGGCTCGTGTACATGGCTGTGGCTAGGTCGGAACGGAGAAACTGCGTCGTCGTCATTTTCATGGGGAGGCAACAGAATGCGTCGTGTTCATCGGGAGCCAACGGAGCGCGTGCTGTTCATCGGGAGCCAACCGGCTTGGATGTAACAACCGATGGAAACGAGGCCTGGCGTACCATAGAACGGAGGAAACGGCCTTGTGTTCGACCGGCCTTGGTGGAAACGGGATCCTGTTCATCGGGAGGGGTCTGGCGTACCGCGAAACAGAGAAAACGGACCTCCTACGCTTGAAACGGGGTCCTGTTGATCGGGAGGGGTGTGGCGTACCACAAAACGGAGGAAACGGACTTGTGTTGGAGCGCTACGGTCGAAACGGGGGTCCTGTTTATCGGGAGGGGTGTGGCGTACCGCAAAACGGGACTCCACGGGATACTGTTCATCTCCACCGTCGACCTCCTCTAGCCTCCACGGGCTACTGTTCATCCACCGTCGACCTCCTCCAGCCTCCACATGCGACTGTTCATCCACGGGCTCCTGTTGATCCAGCCCCCACTGGCTACTGTTCAACTAGCCCTCTCCACGGGGTCCTATTCAACCACCCCTCCACGGGCTACTGTTCATCCAGCCCTCCACCGGCTACTGTTCAACCAGCCCTCCACTGGCTACTGTTCAACAAGCCCTCCACGGGGTCCTGTTCATCCAGCCCTCCATGGGGTCATGTTCATCCACCGGTGTCGGTGTCAAAACCGGCGGATCTCGGGTAGGGGGTACCGAACTGTGCGTCTAAGTTCGATGGTAATAGGAGACAAGGGACACGATGTTTACCCAGGTTCGGGCCCTCTCTATGGAGGTAATCCCCTATGTCCTGCTTGACTGATATTGATGAATATGAGTATTACAAGAGTTGATCTACCTCGAGATCGTAATGGCTAAACCCTAGAGGTCTAGCTTGTATGGCTATGATAATGAATCTCCCCCATCCGAACTAAGTCCTCCGGTTTATATAGACACCGGAAGGATCTAGGGTTACACAAGGTCAGTTGCAAAGAAGGGAATCTACATATTCGGTTGCCAAGCTTGCCTTCCACGCCAAGGAGTGTCCCATCCGGACACGGGTGCAGTCTTTAGTCTCTGTATCTTCACAGCCCATCAGTTCGGCCCATGGCCAACAGGCCGGATGCCCGAGGACCCCTTAGTCCAGGACTCCCTTAGTAACCTCTGAACCTGGCTTCAATGACAAGGTATCCGGCACATAGTACTTTCTTTGGCATTGCAATGCGGGTTCCTCCCTCCGAACTCCAAAATAGTCTTCGGACGAATTGACCGTGTCTGGACCTGTAAGACACACCACACACAACCGTAGAGAATATAATAATGCACGAGTCCTATCCGCTGACAACTTTTACAACATGACATCACGTCCACCCGGTCATAATTTCGAACCGTTTTGCCTGCCGCTCCATGTTTCGAGATGCGGTTGCCATTGGCACGTCTTGTCAAAGCAGAGATTGTGTCCTCTTATTACGGGATTCTCATCAATACAGGCGTGGGTAACCCAACCATGCCGTTTACACAGCCCTTGGGAATACGCGAGTTTTAAGGCGAGCAGGGGGGCGTTTGATATTCGCGGCCTTTATAAGGGGACAAGGATTCGTCTTTAATCACCCCTGCCTTCTCCATCCTCCGCTCATCCATTCTAGAACTCTAGCGCCCAAGCCGTAGCTTCCCCTGCTGGAGAAAGCACTCCAACCATGTCCGGATCCGGAGCTGGTGGCAAGTGGATGGCTTCTTCTGTTAAGAAGAAAGACATCAAGGAGCTTCATGAGGCCGGATACCTGGCCAAGGAGATCGTTCACCGTCTCCCGGTCGAAGGACAGATCGTCCCTACCCCAGAACCCCATGAGAGGGTTGTATTTCTCGCACATTTGTCCATGGGCTGGGATTCCCTCTCCACCCGTTTGTCCGCGGACTGATGTTTTACTACGGGCTGGAATTCCATGATCTACCCCCCAACTTTATCCTTGACACCTCGGCATTTATAGTCGCTTGGGAGGCCTTCCTCCGTATCCCACCTCACTTCAGCCTATGGCTGAAGACTTTCAATGTAAAGCCGAAGGTGGTGAGAGGCCAACAAGCAGAGTGTGGAGGCGTCATGGTGGGAAAGATGCCGAACATTATATGGCCCGAAGGATCCTTTGTGGAGATGGTGAAGGGGTGGCAGTCAGGGTGGTTCTACATCACCGAGCCGCGCGACACCAGCTGGGCGGCGGCCCTCGAATTTCGATCCAGAGCTTCGCTGTGGCTTACCTCCTGGCAAGAGAAGGGCCTCGCCTGGGGCTCTTCGAGCGAGCAGACTGGGCTCTAGACATGCGTTCAGAACATGATAACCAAGAGGATCAAACTCGTCAGCGTGATCCATGTTATGCTCATTCGCCGGATCCTTCCGTGCCAACACCGGACTTGCTATTTGTGGGAGTTCGATTCGACCAAGCACCAAACGTTCCTAGAGCTCTTCGGCACAACACACGAAGACATCTGGAAAGTGCTCCTTAAGGCCGGCGAGACACCACTGCCCACGACCGAAGATTGTGGGCTCGGCTTAAAGCGCCAGGCCAATTCGGTAAGTTCTTTCATGTATTCAAGGTATAACATTTACTGGCATATTTTGAGAAGGAGTCTAAGCCTTCCTATCAATTTTCAGGCCTGGATCGACATAGCAAGGCGGATTAATTGTCCAGATCCACTTCCTGAAGATAAGGAAACCCCACTCCTAACGAAGATGCTATTTCTGGCGCCTTATGATGTGCCGGAGATGAAGGTCAAGAAGACGGCAAAAGGGAGCAGGAGCGACCTTTGCCGAAAGGGCGCTTCGGACATGTCGTCTGAAGACGAGACTGACTCTTCGGTCGCCGAAGACGATGGGGAGGAGGATGAAGAAGACAGCTTCCCCAGAGGGGAGAAAGAAGAAAAGAGAGGCCTCCACGAATCTAGAGGCGAAGGCGCCCAAGAGGGGGAAGGGCCCCCTTACGGATAACTCCGCATGGGATGTCGAAAGGAGTCCGGAGCGAATGGCCCGGACCAAGCCTCGAGCTGCCTTGTAAGTACCAAAACCCTATGCACCTCCCAACACCTGGCCTTTCTAGTTTATAATATTAATATGTTTAAACTATGCCATTACAGTTCGGCCCGCGACGGCTCCCCGCGATCCTCGACAGAGGGTTCGCTAGACTCGAAGGAGATGGCTAGCATGTCTCCACCGCCTGCTCACTCTGCGTCACCCAAGGGTGATGAGGAGGTGGCGCCCCAAAGGACCTTCCCAGACCAGGGGGAGATTCCAAAAATCGTTAAGGTGGCACCCAGGATGACTCCTCGGCTGTTGGACACATGGGGGAAAAAGCCCCCATGGGGACTGGCAATGGGGACCAAGTTCCCCTTGGCCCTCAGCCGGATACCATTCCGGAGACCTACACGGCTCCGGAGTCCAGCGAACAGCCTTCCCCGAAAGGAGGAGGTGTGCCTATTCCACCGGTGACCTCTGTCCAACCAGAGGCACCGATAGTCTGTTGGAAGCGCTGCGAGGCGCCTCCATTGTGGATGAGGACCGTGTCCTCATGGGTACGGTGATCGAAAAGGTTCAGTACACCCAAAGCGGACTAACCGAGGCCTGCACTAGCCTTTTAACTGGCTTTGAGGTAACAATTGTAGAAAAAATATCACAATCTGAACAATAGCCCCTGATGCTCTGTTCGGTGTCCGGAAAGGAAAAGCCGAACAGGGGATCAAAATAATTTTTGCAGGAGTCTAACATAATATGTCTATGTGAATAAGCAGGTGTCGCTGCTGGCTATTGCCGGTCACACTGCAGAGGTCTCTGGACTGAAGCAGATCCTGGAGCGGGCTGAGAAAGAGCTCGGCCTCGTGAAGAAGCAGCTGGAGGACAGCAAAGGTATGCAGTAACCTACATGTATGTTTAGGAAGGATGAATGGTTCATGCTGACTAAAGTGCCATGAACTTTATTAGGGGCCATGATCGAGGTGGCGGCCCTCAGGAAGGCATTAGAGAAGGCCGAGGACAAAGCAGCCAAGGAATGCGCCACGCTCAAGAAGCACAAGGCCCGGGTCGTCGAGGTTCAGCAAGAGCTCCAGGACGCCTTCAAGAAGTGCGAGTCCTTGGAGCGTGATTCTAAGATGCAACCATCTGAACTTGCGAAGTCCCTCCAGAGCGCGCAAGAGGCTCGAGCCGAAGCCCAGAGCCTCCTTCAGGAAATCCAGGCGGCCCGGAAGATCGCCGCGGGTAAGGCTTTCATTATGCAAAGCAAGTCTGTGAAGGAACCGTTCCTTTTACTTACCCGAATTTGGAGCTCTCCAGGGGCATTTACGGATTTGCCGTGCAGCGTATCAGATGCTGGCAAGTTCTATCGAGCCGAGGAAGGGAGGTCTACGGAGAAGTTGTTCTGGTCTCAATATCTTGGACCCGAACATCCAGTGTCCTTCGGCGACCAGCTGAAACAGCTGGTCGAGCTGCACAAGGCGGCCGAGCTAGCCATGAAGGAGCTGATAGTCCGACTATGGCCTACCGCGCCAATACCTAGCAGCTACTTCGGACTTGTGAAGCAGCTTGTTGATGCCTGCCACAGCTTGAGGTTATAAAGCGGTCGGTTTGTACGTATCGAAGGTGCATGGATGGCATTTTCCTGCGTCAAAATGCACTGGGCGAAGATGGATGCCAAGAAGCTAATGACCGAGGGGCCACCTGAGGGCAAGGAGCACCGCTGATCTGAGTTGTATTTTGATGGTGCCTGGAAGGATCCCGCAGTGTTGCGGATCACTGTGCGAAAGACACTATCATTGAATGAATGTATGCGAGCTCCCTCTGCCTTGTATGATGAAATAAAGAGTTTATGCAATATAATGCTTATTTTTTTTAAATTTTTACTTCTTGTGCGGCCGTTTTGTATGAAATCTGAGGGTTAACTAGTCGTCGGCTTTTGCCCCCCACGTAGGTAGTACAAGGGTGTTTGGGATGGAATCTAAACAATCTTGATCTGATTGGATGGTCCTTGAAGGAGTTGTTTAGCGCAACGAACCAGGCAACAAGACTATACGGTTGTAACGCCTTCACTTAGCCATAGGAGTGCGACAATAAAAACATGGGCGTAGCCCCTAGTATCTGAACTAGAGTGCTATAAGCGTCTGATCGGGAAGTACCAATCCTTTACATAATGCGCAAGAAATCTCCAATGATTTGCAACCTCCGAACAGCTTACCGGCTCTCGCCGCATCATGACAGTCAGTTTTTGGCTTTCTCTACTAAGGTGGTCCTTTGGATAAACCAAGGCACAATCGCAGTAGTTCTCCCTTTACTACCTTAGCCGATATAGCGGAACGTAAGGTAGCAAGCACAGGAGCCGGGCAACCCAACTATTGACCAAAGACATGATTCGGAGCCAATGCATATAATGCTAAATTCGGGGTGCCGAACTATACTTATAAAAAGTGTTCGGACTTTTGTTGCCGTAATGTGGGGTGCTATGAAGCCCCTGGCAAACATCAAGCGTGCCAAAGGGTATAGGTGCTACCTGATAGGATTATCCACAGGGGAGCTGAAAAAAGGAAAGAAAACAGAAGAGGTACGAAGGCAAAAAGCTGGAGTCCTGCAGCTCCAGCCACAAACTGTTCTCGTTGTAATTCAATTAGTACATCAAGGCACACTGATACAGGTAGTGCGATAAGCAATAGGCTATTTGATATGCCGAAACCAAGGGAGAGCCGCATGTGGGTCCTGAAAAACAGGTAGAGTTATCGTTAACGGAATCACCTAAAAAGTCCCCCATATGTGTGCATTTCTCGCCATCTTGGTGTGTTTATCCTTCAAGAGGACCGATAACCAGACTGTCGGATGGTGCCTGTGGGATTGAGACCTGAAAAGGAAACAAGTAAAAGTGAAAGTATGTGTGTATCCGATGTCGGTTGAGCCATACTACGGACCACAAGCTAGCTATGCTTCCGTTGATGCCCATGGGATTTTGAGTGTGTAGTTATGTACGCGCGGCACGAATGCCACCACTTGATTGGAACTGCGACGGAGGCCGGATTGCTAGTCGAGCTCCTAACGAGCCGAGCTCTCCTGTTGTAGAGTAGTTCGGACCCTCTTAACGGTGTCCGTGGGCTCGGCAGCTGAATTAAGGTTCTGCTTGAGAAGGCCGCTCTGTACTTCTGCTGCTAAGGCAGCTGTGTGCTCTTCTGTATGAATGGAGCGTTCCGTATTTCCGTTGACTGTTATGACGCCACGTGGACCGGGCATCTTGAGCTTGAGATAAGCATAGTGTGGTACTGCATTGAATCGAGTGAACGTGGTTCATCCAAGTAGTGCGTGATAGCCGCTGCAAAAGGGGACGATATCGAAGATTAACTCCTCGCTTCGGAAGTTGTCCGGGGATCCGAAGACAACCTCTAGTGTGATTGAGCCCGTACAGCGGGCCTCTACACCTGGTATGACTCCTTTGAAGGTAGTCCTGGTGGGCTTGATCCGAGATGGGTTAATGCCCATTTTTCGCGCTGTATCCTGGTAGAGCAGATTAAGGCTGCTACCTTCGTCCATAAGGACGCAAGTCAGGTGGAACCCATCAATTATTGGGTCTAGGACTAGTGCGGCTAAGCCACAATGACAAATACTGGTCGGATGATCCCGGCGATCAAAGGTGATCGGGCATGAAGACCATGGATTAAATTTTGGGGCGACTGGCTCTATCGCGTAGACGTCCCTGAGTGCACGCTTGCGCTCCCTCTTGGGGATGTGGGTAGCATATATCATGTTCACCGTTTTGACCTGAGGGGGAAACTTCTTCTATCCCCCTGTGTTCAGTTGTCGTGGCTCTTCGTCTTCGTCCTCGCTTTGCGATCCCTTTTCCCTGTTCTCGGTGTTTAATTTGCCGGCCTGTTAAAAAACCCAGCAATCTCTATTTGTATGATTGGGTGGTTTGTCCGGGGTACCATGAATCTGGCACGGATGATCAAGTATACGGTCCAAGATGGATGGGCCCGAATTGTTCTTTTGGAATAGCATCTTCCGCTGACCGAACTTAGAGCCACTGAATCCGGCATTGATCGACGTATCCTCGGTGTTGTCACTGTTGTTTCGATGCTTGTATCTGTTGTGTTGAGACTTGTCTTTGTTACTTTTAACTTCAGGGGTGCCGGCGTCGCTTGCATTATTTTTTCTACGGGCTAACCAACTTTCCTCGCCCGCACAGAAGCGGGTCATGAGTGCCGTGAGGGCCGCCATGGATTTTGGCTTTTCTTGGCCGAGGTGGCGAGCGAGCCATTCGTCGCGGATGTTGTGCTTGAAGGCTGTTAGGGTCTCGGCATCCGGACAATCGACGATTTGATTCTTTTTAGTTAAGAACCTAGTCCTGATTTTCCAGGCAGACTCACCGGGCTGTTGCACTATATGGCTTAGGTCATCAGTGTCCGGGGGTCGAACATATGTACTTTGGAAGTTATCGAGGAAAGCCTCTTCCAAGTCCTCCCAGGTGCAAATAGAATTTTCAGGCAGACTATTTAGCCAATGTCGAGCTGGCCCCTTGAGTTTTAAAGGGGGTATTTGATGGCGTGGAGGTCATTGTCACGGGCCATATGAATGTGGAGAATGAAGTCTTCGATCCACACCGTGGGGTCCATTGTTCCGTCGTATGATTCAATATTCACGGGTTTGAACCCTTCTGGGAATTCATGATCTAGGACCTCATTAGTGAAGCAATGAGGGTGTGTGGCGCCTCTATATTGGGCCGTATCACGACGTAGCTCTGATGGAGCCCGTCTGCGGTTTTCAGCCCGCGCATGACTAGGTTTGTCACGTCCGAATAAGTGGCCGTCGTCGCGTGTCAAGGCGCGTCCTTGAGATCGATTGATCTGGTATGTCCTACTTTATTGTTCAGGTTCTGCCAGAGGTCATATGTATGGCCGTTGGCTGATTTACCTCTACCTATGTGATGAGGCGGGGTGGGGCGGTGTTCGGCGTGAGTCGCCGTTTTGTCCCGACCACGTGGTGGTCGGTCAGCCGCATTGTACGATGGTGGTATGTACTCCGGCGCCTCCTCGTCAAACTGAGGTAGCAATTTGCGCTTTGGGTAGCTTTTGGTTGGGCGCTTGAGGCCGTATTCTTCGGCTTCTAGGACATCAGTCCATTTATCATTGAGTAGATCTTGGTCAGCTTGAAGCTGATGCTGCTTCTTTTTCAGGCTCCTTGCGGTGGCTATTAGCTGGCACATGAAGCGTTCCTTCTCATGAGGTTTCTCAGGCATGATGAAATCCTCGGTGTCGATGCTGACCTCGTCCTCGGAGAGTGGAAGGTAATTATCGTCCTCTGAATCTTCGTGCGTGGCCTGTTTACCAGGGCTAACCTGCTCATCTTCCCGTTCATCTTGTTCATTAGCTGTATCGACGGGGTCTTAGTTGTCTTCGGCACCTTCTGGGGTATTATCTTCTCCTGTGCCAGTGTTGCTGTCTTTACTGCGGTGTGACTTAGAGCGGCGCCTCTGACGACGGCGTTTGGATTGTATTTCGGAAGGTTTATCCTCAGCTGGATCTTCCTTGTCATCGCCGGTGTTTTCTTTTGGCGCATCCACCATGTATACATCATACGAGGAAGTGGTAGTCCAGCGTCCGTTGAACGGTGGGTTCTGGGCCTCTTCTTCTCCGGCATCGTCATCCATACCATCGATGTCCTCGGAGTCGTAATCAAGTTCATTGGTCAGATCCTCGACTGTGGCTATGAAGTGGGTGGCGGGTGGGAAGCAAAATTCTCCACCGTCAGCCCCTAGTTCGAGCCGGATATAGTTCGGCTGTAAGTTCTCCGCCAAGGACAGGTTCTTTAATGAGTTTAGCACATCGCCCAAAGGCGAGTGTTGGAAGATGTCTGCGGCGCTGAATTCGAAGATTGATTAACGATTAAGCTCGGCGTCCACGGGCTCATGTGGTTCGGAACTTACGGTCGGATATGAGTCCGGAGTTCCACTGACAAAGATGTCGTGAGAGGTTAATTCTATGTGCGGCTCCAACACCGTGGAATCTGTGGCCTCCGTGGTGGGGTTGATCCTCCCGTCCTTGGGTGGCACAGCTTGGTCCGGATCTAGGGCCAGAGCGGTTACAGGAGCAATCTTCTGGATGCGGCCTGATGACAGATTTAGGTCATGATCATCGGGGTGACCGGGAGCGGCTACCGCAGTCTCGAATCCGGCGAAGATCAAGTCTCCACGAATGTCCGCAACGTAGTTCAAGCTCCCAAATCTGACCTGATGGCCAGGGGCGTAGCTTTCGATCTACTCCAGATGGCCAAGCGAATTGGCCCGCAATGCGAAGCCGCCGAACACAAAGATCTGCCCGGGGAGAAAAGTTTCTCCTTGGACAGCATCATTATGGACAACTGAAGGGGCATCAAACCTTTTGGCGACAGCACAGTGGAACCCTCAATGAAAGCACCAATGTCGGTGTCAAAACCGGCGGATCTCGGGTAGGGGGTCCCGAACTGTGCATCTAAGGTCGATGGTAACAGGAGACAAGGGACACGATGTTTACCCAGGTTCGGGCCCTCTCTATGGAGGTAATACCCTACGTCCTGCTTGACTGATATTGATGAATATGAGTATTACAAGAGTTGATCTACCTTGAGATCGTAATGGCTAAACCCTAGAGGTCTAGCTTTTTATGGCTATGATAATGAATCTCCCCCATCCGAACTAAGTCCTCCGGTTTATATAGACACCAGAAGGATCTAGGGTTACACAAGGTTGGTTACAAAGAAGGGAATCTACAAATTCGGTCGCCAAGCTTGCCTTCTGCACCAAGGAGAGTCCCATCCGGACACGGGTGCAGTCTTCAGTCTTCGTATCTTCATAGCCCATCAGTCCGTCCCATGGCCAATAGGCCGGACGCCTGAGGACCCCTTAGTCCAGGACTCCCTCAACCGTCTTGATCGATCGGGGTACTGTTCATCCAGCGGCAATGGCCTCTACTACCATGGGTTTCTGTTCATCCAACCCCCACCGGGAACTGTTCATCCAAACCCCCCAACAACGCTCACTGTTCATCAAGAGGCAGCATCGGTTGGCTTCAATTAGCAGCAGTAGCGAAGGAATTGCTCGATCGGGTTCAATTAACAGCCATCGATCGATCGCTCGGTTTCTGCAACACGTAGCCTGCAGTGCAATCGCTCGAGTTCAGTTAGAGCCCAGCGCCTTGCTCGGGTTCAATTAGAGTGCAATGCCTCGCACACACGCGCATATGTATGAGAGAAACGCGCATCGCTCGGCCCCTGACCACCCACCATAACCGGGAACTCCCCCGATATTTTCCTCGCCCTCGCTTCTACCACGGTTTTTTCCATTATGGACAGCCCAAAGAATGTCATGCAGCTGCGTCTCCGGCCCGCCCAGGATGAAAAGCCCATTTTCTGTCATCATTTTTTGTCATAGGAGTAGGATCCCACCACATCTGTGATGATACCAGGTTTTGTCACAATTATCATCATAGAAGTGTCATAAGTATGACAGAAAAAAATTGTTCGGCCCAAAATGTCACGGATGTGTCTTTTTTTGTAGTGCATATTGCATTCTAGCATTCAGAGATTTTTCTTTATACTTGCATAATAATTTGTCTAGATCATCTCTATCCTTACAAGCAAGAATGTCTCTAGTTGTCTCTCCATTCATAACATAGCCTTCCGGTACCTTAGGCAATTCATATCTAGGAGGGCTAGTTCTAGTAGGTGTTTCAAGATTTTCAATTTGAAACTTATCATCAGTTTCAACAACATCATGTTGTCTTACTCTAGCAATTTGTTCATCAATAAATTCACCAAGTGGCACATCATTATCACCAAGCAAGGTACTAGCATCATCATAAGTATCATTCATAGCAGAAGTAGCATCATCAACAACTTGCGACATATCAGGATTAATAGCATGTGGTTGTGTTGCAAGTTTACTTATAACAGAAGGTGAATCTAAAGCAGAACTGGATGGTTGTTCCTAACCTCCCCTCGTCTTAGAGGGAAATATCTTGGTCTTGGCATCCTTCAGATTCTTCATAGTGATAAATTGATAATAATCCCAAGTGACTCAACAAATATAGCTATGCTCCCCGGCAACGGCGACAGAAAAAGGTCTTGATAACCCACAAGTATAGGGGATCGCAACAGTTTTCGAGGGTATAGTATTCAACCCAAATTTATAGATTCGACACAAGGGGAGCCAAAGAATATTTGTAAGTATTAGCAACTAAGTTGTCAATATAGTCACACCTGGAGATTAATTATCTGCAACAAAGTGAGTAGTAGCACAGTAATATGATAGTTTTGACAGTAGTGACAGCAGCAATAGTAATGGTAATAGTGATAGCAGTAATTTTGTAGCAAGTGCAACAGTAACGATAGCAGTATTTACTTAGCAATAACAATATAAGAGAAATTCGTAGGCATTGGATCCATGATTTGTTGGATGATATTCATCATGTGACAGTTATAACCTAGGGCGATACGACACTAGCCCCAGTTCATAAATAAAATGCAGGCATGTATTCCGTATATAGTCATACGTGCTTATGGAAAGAACTTGCATGATATCTTTTGTCCTACCCTCCTGTGGCAGCGGGGTCCCATTGGAAACCAAGGGATATTAAGGCCTCCTTTTAATAGAGAATCAAAACAAAGCATTAACACATGGTGAATACATGAACTCCTCAAACTACGGTCATCACCGGGAGTGGTCCCGACTATTGTCACTCCAGGGTTGCCGGATCATAACACGTAGTAGGTCACTATAACTTCCAAGATCGGATCTAGAACATGGATATAATGGTGATAACATAAATGGTTCAGATCTAAATGAAGGAAATATGCCCTAGAGGCAATAATAAAGTTGTTATTTATATTTCTTTATATCATAATAAATGTTTATTATTCATGCAAGAATTGTATTAACCGGAAACTTGGTACGTGTGTGAATACATAGACAAAACAGAGTGTCCCTAGTATGCCTCTACTTGACTAGCTCGTTAACCAAAGATGGTTAAGTTTCCTGACCATAGACATGTGTTGTCATTTGATTAACGGGATCAAATCATTAGAGAATGATGTGATGGACAAGACCCATCCTTTAGCTTAGCACTATGATCATTTAGTTTATTGTTATTGCTTTCTTCATGACTTATACATGTTCCTATGACTAGGAGATTATGAAACTCCCAAATACCGGAGGAACACTTAGTGTGCTATCAAACGTCACAACGTAACTGGGTGATTATAAAGATGCTCTACAGGTGTCTCCGATGGTGTTTGTTGAGTTGGCATAGATCGAGATTAGAATTTGTCACTCCATGTTTCGGAGAAGTATCTCTGGGCCCTCTCGGTAATGCACATCACTATAAGACTTGCAAGAAATGTGACTAATGAGTTAGTTGCGGGATGATGCATTACGAAATGAGAAAAGAGACTTGTTGCTAATGATATTGAACTAGGTATGATGATACCACGATCGAATCTCGGGCGAGTAACATACCAATGAGAAAGGGAACAACGTATGTTGTTATGTTGTTTGACCGATAAAGATCTTCATAGAATATGTAGGAGCCAATATGAGAATACAGGTTCCGCTATTGGTTATTGATCGGAAATGTGTCTCGGTCATGTCTACATAGTTCTCGAACCTCAGGGTCCGCACGCTTAATGTTTGATGACGATTTGTATTACGAGTTATGTGATTTGATGAACCGAAGTTTGTTTGGAGTCCCGGATGATATCATGGACATGACGATGAGTCTCAAAATGTTCGAGAGGTATAGATTCATATATCGGAAGGTTTCATTTGGACATCAGGATGGTTCCAAGTGGTTCGGGCATTTTTCCGGAGTACCGGGAGGTTACGGGGACCCCCGGGAGAAGTTATGGGCCTTACGAGCCATAAGAGGGAAGCACACCAGCCCACAAGGGGCTGGTGTGCCCACCCTTGGGCAGGAGACTGATTAGGACTAGGAGAAGGGGGCCGGCCCCCTTTCCTTCTCCTTCTCCCTTCCCCATTTCCTACTCTGTGTGGGAGGTGGAATCCTACTAGGACTAGGGAGTGCTAGTAGGACTCCACACCTTGGCGCGTCCCCCTAGGGCCAGTTGCCTCTCCCTCTCCTTCCTTTATATATGGAGGTAGGGGCACCCCTAGAACACGCAAGTTGATCTTTTAGCCATGTGCGGTGCCCCCTCCACAGTTACACACCTCGGGCATAATGTCGTAGTCCTTAGGCGAAGCCCAGCACCGGTAACTTCATCATCACCATCTCCACGCCGTCGTGCTGATGTAACTCTCCCTCGGCCTCAATTGGATCAAGAGTTCGAGGGATGTCACCGAGCTGAACGTGTGCAGATCACGGAGGTGCCGTACGTTCGGTACTTGGATCGGTTGAATCATGAAGACGTTCGACTACATCAACCGCGTTATAAACGCTTCCGCTTTCGGTCTACGAGGGTACCTAGACACACACTCCCCTCTCGTTGCTATGCATCTCCTAGATAGATCTTGCGTGATCGTAGGAATTTTTTGAAATACTGCGTTCCCCAACAGTGCCATCCGAGCCAGGTCTACGTGTAGATGTTATATGCACGAGTAGAACACAAAGAGTTGTGGGCGATAATAGTCATACTGCATACCAGCAATGTCTTACTTTGATTCAGCAGTATTGTTGGATGAAGCTGCCCGGACCAACATTACATGACCACATTCATGAGACTGATTCTACCGACGTGCTTTGCACACAGGTGGCTAACGGGTGTCTATTTCTCCAACTTTAGTTGAATCGAGTTTGACTATGCCCGGTCCTTGTTGAAGGTTAAAACATCACACTTGGCGAAAAATCGTTGTGGTTTTAATGTGTAGGTAAGAATGGTTCTTGCTCGAAGTCCGTAGCAGCCATGTAAAACTTGCTACAACAAAGTAGAGGACGTCTAACTTGTTTTTACAGGGCATGTTGTGATGTGATATGGTCAAGATGTGATGAGATATAAATTGTTGTATGAGATGATCATGTTTTGTTAAAGTTATCGGCAACTAGCAGGAGCCTTATGGTTGTCTCTTTATTGCATAAGATGCAAGCACTATATAATTGCTTTACTTTATCACTATGTGATAGCAATAGTTGCAAAAGCAATAGTTGGCAAGACGACCATTTGACGACATGTTGATAGAGATCAAGATGATGGAGATCATGGTGTCATGTCGGTGATGATGGAGATCATGACGGTACTTTGGAGATGGAGATCAAAGGCACAAGATGATGATGGCCATATCATATCACATATTTTGATTGCATGTGATGTTTATATTTTATGCATCTTATTTTGCTTAGTACGACGGTAACATTATGAGATGATCCCTTACTAAAATTTCAAGGTATAAGTGTTCTCCCTGAGTATGCACCGTTGCGACAGTTCTTTGTGCTGAGACACCACGTCATGATCGGGTGTGATAAGCTCGATGTTCACATACAACGGGTGCAAGCCAGTTTTGCACATGCAGAATACTCAGGTTAAACTTGACGAGCCTAGCATATGCAGATATGGCCTCACAACACTGAGACGGAAAGGTCGAACGTGAATCATATAGTAGATATGATCAACATAGGGATGTTCACCATTGAAAGCTACTCCATATCACATCATGATCGGACATGGTTTAGTTGATATGGATCACGTGATCATTTAGATGACTAGAGGGATGTCTATCTAAGTGGGAGTTCTTAAGTAATATGATTAATTGAACTTAAATTTATCATGAACTTAGTCGTGATAGTATTTGCATATCTATGTTGTAGATCAATTGCTCACGTATAGCTTCCCCGTTTTATTTATGATATGTTCCTAGAGAAAACTAAGTTGAAAGTTGATAGTAGCAATGATGCAGACTAGTTGCGTGATCTAAGGATTATCCTCATTGCTGCATAGAAGAATTATGTCCTTGATGCACCACTAGGTGACAGAACTATTGTAGGAGCAAATGCAGACGTTATGAACGTTTGACAAGCTCGGTATGATGACTACTTGATAGTTTAGTGCACCATGCTTCCAGGACATCAAAAATGTTTTGAAACACCATGGAGCATATGAGATGTTCCAAGAGTTGAAATTGGTATTTCGGACTCATGCCCGAGTCGAGAGGTATTTTTGCCTACAAGATGGAGGAGAATAGCTCAACCAGTGAGCATGTGCTCAGAATGTCTTAGTACTACAATTGCTTGAATCAAGTGGGGGTTAATTTTCCAGATAAGATAGTGATTGATAGAGTTCTCTAGTCACTATCACGAAGTTACTGGAACTTCATGATGAACTATAATATGCAAGGGATGATGAAAACGATTCCCCGAGCTCTTCGCGATGCTAAAATCGGTGAAGGTAGAAATCAAGAAAAGCATCAAGTGTTGATTGTTGACAAGACCACTAGTTTCAAGCAAAAGGGTAAGGGAAAGAAAGGGAACTTCAAGAAGAATGACAAGCAAGTTGCCACTCCCATGAAGAATCCCAAAGCTAGACCCAAGCCTGAAACTGAGTGCTTCTACTGCAAAGGAAATGGTCACTGGAAGCGGAACTACCCCAAATACTTGGCTTATAAGAAGGATGGCAAAGTGAACAGAAGTACATATGATATGTGTACTTTACTAGTATTCAGAGTAGCCCCTAGGTATTTGATACCGGTTTAGTTGTTATGATTATTAACTTGAAACAGGAGTTATAAAATGAAAAATGACTAGTTGAAGGCAAGGTGACGATGTGTGTTGGAAGTGATTCCAAGGTTGATAAGATCACCATCGCACACTCCCTTTACCTTCGGGATTAGTGTTGAACCTATAATAAATGTTATTTGGTGTTTGCGTTGAGCAAAATATGATTGGATCATGTTTATTGCAATACAGTTATTCATTTAAGTCAAAGAATAATTGTTATTCTATTTACATGAATAAAACCTTCTGTGGTCATAGATGCAATGTAAATGGTTTACTGAATCTCGATCACAATGATACACATAATATTGATGCCAAAATATACAAAGTTAATAATGATAGTGCAACTTATTTATGGCACTACCGTTTAGGTCATATTGGTGTAAAGCGCATGAAGAAACTCCATGCTGATGGGATTTTGGAATCTCTTGATTATGAATCACTTGATGCTTGCGAACCATGCCTCATGGGCAAGATGACTAATACTCCGTTCTCCGGAACAATGGAGCGAGCAACTGACTTATTGGAAATAATACATACTGATGTATGCAGTCCGATGAGTGTTGAGGCTCGCGGCGGGTATCGTTATTTTCTGACCTTCACAAATGATTTGAGCATATATGGGTATATCTACTTAATGAAACACAAGTCTGAAACATTTGGAAAGTTCAAAGAATTTTAGAGTGAAGTTGAGAATCATTGTAACAAGAAAATAAAGTTTCTACGATCTGACTGCGGAGGCGAATATTTGAGTTATGAGTTTGGCCTTCATTTGAAACAATGTGGAATAGTTTTGCAACTCACGCCACCTGGAACACCACAACGTAATGGTGTGTCTGAACATCGTAACTATACTTTATTAGATATGGTGCGATCTATGATGTCTCTTACCGAACTACCACTATCGTTTTGGGGTTATGCATTAGAGACAGCTGCATTCCTGTTAAATAGGGCACCATCTAAAAATCCGTTGAGACGACACCATATGAACTGTGGTTTAGCAAGAAACCTAAGCTGTCATTTCTTAAAGTTTGGGATTGTGATGCTTATGTGAAAAAGTTTCAGCCTGATAAGCTCAAACCCAAACTAGAGAAGTGTGTCTTCATAGGATACCCAAAAGAAACTGTTGGGTACACCTTTTATCACAGATCCGAAGGCAAGATCTTTGTTGCTAAGAGTGGATCCTTTCTAGAAATGGAGTTTCTCTCGAAAGATGTGAGTGGGAGGAATGTAGAACTTGATGAGGTAATTGTACCTTCTCCTGAATTGGAAATTAGTTCATCACAGAAATCAGTTCCAGTGATTCCTACACCAATTAGTGAGGAAGCTAATGATGATGATCATGAAACTTCAGATCAAGTTACTACCAAACTTCATAGGTCAATCAGAGTACGGTCTGCACCAGAGTGGTACCGTAATCCTATTTTGGAAGTCATGTTACCAGACCATGACAAACCTACGAACTATAAGGAAGCGATGATGAGCCCAGATTCCATGAAATGGCTTGAGGCCATGAAATCTGAGATGTGATGTGATCCATGTATGAGAACAAAGTATGAACTTTGATTGACTTGCCCGATGATCGTCGAGCCATTGAGAATAAATGGCTCTTCAAGAGGAAGACAGATGCAGATAGTAGTGTTACTATCTACAAACCTCGAATTGTCGCAAAAGGTTTTCGACAAGTTCAAGATGTTGACTATGATGGGGTTTTCTCAGTCGTATCGATGCTTAAAGTCTGTCCGAATCACGTTAGCAACTGCCATATTTTATGAAATCTGACAAATGGGTGTCAAAAAAACTGCATTCCATAATATATTTATTAAAGAAGAGTTGTATATGATACAACCAGAAGGTTTTGTCAATCCTAAAGGTGCTAACAAAATGTGCAAGCTCCAGCGATCCATCTATGGACTGGTGCAAGCATCTCGGAGTTGGAATGTACACTTTGATGAGTTCAGAAATGATGTAGAATTTTCTAGAAAGCATAAAGGAGTGTTTGAAAGGAGGTTTTCAAAGAAATACCTAAGTGAAGCTGCTTACATATTGGGCATCAAGATCTATAAAGATAGATCAAGTCAATTGATAAGACTTTCGATGAGTACATACCTTGATAAGATTTTGTAGGATTTTAAAATTGATCAGTCAAAGACGGAGTTCTTGCCTGAGTTGTAAGGAGTGAAGTTGAGTAAAGACTCAAAACCCGACCACGGCAGAAAATAAATAGAGAATGAAAAGTCATTCCCTATGCCTCAGTCATAGGTTCTATAAAGTATGTTATGTTGTGTACTTATTGTGTACCTCACTATGGGTTTGGCAAGAGGGTAGAATAGTGATCCAGGAGTGGATCACTGGACAACGGTCAAAATTATCCTTAGTGGAATAAGGACATGTTTCTCGGTTATGGAGGTGACAAAAAGTTCGTCGTAAAGCGTTACGTTGATGCAAGCTTTGACACTGATCCAAATGACTCTAAGTCTCTATCTAGATACATATTGAAAGTGGGATCCATTAGCTAGAGTAGCTCCGTGCAGAGCATTGTAGACATAGAAAATTTGCAAAATACATACGGCTCTGAATGTGGCAGACCCGTTGACTAAACTTCTCTAACAAAGCAAAACATGATCACTCTTTGGGTGTTAATCACATAGCGATATGAACTAGATTATTGACTCTAGTAAACCTTTTGGGTGTTGGTCACATGGAGATGTGAACTAATCACATAAAGATGTCAACTATTGGTGTTAAATCACATGACGATGTGAACTAGATTATTGACTCTAGTGCAAGTGGGAGACTGAAGGAAATATTCCCTAGATGCAATAATAAAGTTGTTATTTATATTTCCTTATGTCATGATAAATTTTTATTATTCATGCAAGAATTGTATAAACTGGAAACTTAGTACATGTGTGAATACATAGACAAAACAGAGTGTCCCTAGTATGCCTCTACTTGACTAGCTCGTTAATCAAAGATGGTTAAGTTTCCTGACCATAGACATGTGTTGTCATTTGATGAATGGGATCACATCACTAGAGAATGATGTGATGGACACGACCATCCTTTAGCTTAGAACTATGATTCTTTAGTTTATTGCTATTGCTTTCTTCATGACTTATGCATGTTCCTATGACTATGAGATTATGCAACTCCCGAATACCGGAGGAACACTTAGTGTGCTATCAAACATCACAACATAACTGGGTGATTATAAAGATGCTCTGTAGGTGTCTTCGATGGTGTTCGTTGAGTTAGCATAGATCAAGATTAGGATTTGTCACTCCGTGTTTCGGAGAGGTATCTCTGGGCCCTCTCGGTAATGCACATCACTATAAGCCTTGCAAGCAATGTGAATAATGAGTTAGTAGCGAGATGATGCATTATGGAACGAGTAAAGAGACTTGCCGGTAACAAGATTGAACTAGGTATGATGATACAGACAATCGAATCTCGGGCAAGTAACATACCGATGACAAAGGTAACAACATAGGAGACAAGATGAGCATCCAGGTTCCGCTATTGGTTATTGACCGGAGATGTGTCTCGATCATGTCTACATAGTTCTCGAACCCGTAGGGTCCGCATGCTTAACATTCAATAATGATTTGTATTATGAGTTATCTGATTTGATGAACCGAAGTATGTTCGGAGTCCCGGATGAGATCATGGACATGACGAAGAGTCTCAAAATGTTCGAGAGGTAAAGATTCATATATTGGAAGGTTGCATTTGGACATCAGAATGGTTCCGAGTGGTTCGGGCATTTTTCCGTAGTACCGGGAGGTTACCGAAACCCCCCGGGAGAAGTTATGGGCCTTATGGGTCATAAGAGGGGAGCACACCAGCCCACAAAGGGCTGGTGCGCCCCCCCTTGGGCAGGAGGCTGATTAGAACTAGGAGAAGGGGCCAGCCCTGATACGTCTCCAACGTATCTATAATTTTTGATTGTTCCATGCTATTATATTATCTGTTTTGGATGTTTAATGGGCTTTAATATGCACTTTTATATTATTTTTGGGACTAACCTATTAACCAAAGGACGAGTGCAAATTGCTGTTTTTTTTGCTTATTTCAGTGTTTCGCAAAAAAGGAATATCAAACGGAATCCAAACAGAACGAAACCTTCTTGGAACAAACGCAACCCAGGAGACTTGGAGTACAAGTCTGGAAGTCCGCAAAGCTTCCACGAGGCAGGGGCGCGCCCAGCGACCCTCGTGGGCCCCACGGAGATCCACCGACGTAATTATTTCGCCTATATATACCCATGTACCCTAAAACATCCAGGAGAGCCACGAAACCACTTTTCCACTGCCGCAACCTTCTGTACTCGTGAGATCCCATCTGGGGACCTTTTTTGGTGATTTGCCGGAGGGGGATTCGATCACGGAGGGCTTCTACATCAACACCATAGCCTCTCTGATGATGTATGAGTAGTTTACCACAGACCTTCGGGTCCATATTTATTCGCTAGATGGCTTCTTCTCTCTCTTTGATCTTCAATACAAAGTTCTCCTTGATGTTCTTGGAGATCTATTCGATGTAATATTCTGTTGCGGTATGTTTGTCGAGATCCAATGAATTGTGGGTTTATGAATTTGATTATCTATGAATATTATTTGGTTCTTCTCTGAATTCTTATACGCATGATTTGATATGTTTGCAAGTCTCTTCTAATTATTGGTTTAGTTTGGCCTACTAGATTGATCTTTCCTGCAATGGGAGAAGTGCTTAGCTTTGGGTTTAATCTTGCGGTGTCCTTTCCCAGTGACAGCAGGGGCAGCAAGGCACGTATTGTATTGTTGCCATCGAGGATAAAAAGATGGGGTTTATATCATATTGCTTGAGTTTATCCCTCTACATCATGTCATCTTGCCTAATGCGTTACTCTGTTCTTATGAACTTAATACTCTAGATGCATGCTGGATAGCGGTCGATGTGTGGAGTAGTAGTAGTAGATGCAGGATCGTTTTGGTCTACTTGACACGGACGTGATGCCTATATTCATGATCATTGCCTTAGATATCATCATAACTATGCGCTTTTCTATCAATTGCTTGGCAGTAATTTGTTCACCCACCATAATACATGCTATCTTGAGAGAAGCCACTAGTGAAACCTATGGCCCCCAGGTCTACTTTACATCATATAAGTTTCCGGTCTATAGTTCTAGTTTACTATTTATTTTGCAACATTTATTTTCCAATCTATACAACAAAAATACCAAAAATATTTATCTTATTATCATTATCAGATCCCACTTTTGCAAGTGGCCGTGAAGGGATTGCCAACCCCTTTATCACGTTGGTTGTAAGGTTCTTGATTGTTTG
Organism: Triticum monococcum; assembly: GCA_034509565.1. Lineage (NCBI taxonomy): Eukaryota > Viridiplantae > Streptophyta > Magnoliopsida > Poales > Poaceae > Triticum > Triticum monococcum. The sequence continues at coordinate 143,311,190 of CM067846.1, read as the reverse complement.
TGCAGATACTAGGCGACTTCCGTGTAGTCTCCTACTGGATTGATACCTTAGTTCTCAAAAATTGAGGGAAATATTTATGCTACTTTCCTGCATCACCCTTTCCTATTCAAGTGAAAACCAACGCATGCTCTAGAGGTAGCAGGCCCCCCTTTCCTTCTCCTTATCCTTCCCCCTTTCCTACTCCGTGTGGGAGGTGGAATCCTACTAGGACTAGGGAGTCCTAGTAGGACTCCACACCTTGGCGTGCCCCCTAGGGTCGGCTGCCTCTCCCTCTCCCTCCTTTATATACGTAGCCAGGGGGCACCCGTAGAACACACAAGTTGATCTTTTAGCCGTGTGTGGTTCCCCCTCCATAGTTACACACCTCGGTCATATCGTCGTAGTGCTTGGGCGAAGCCCTATGCCGGTAACTTCATCATCACCGTCACCATGCCGTCGTGCCGATGTAACTCTCCCTCAGCCTCAACTGGATCAAGAGTTTGAGGGACGTCAGCGAGCTGAACGTGTGTAGATCGCAGAGGTGCCGTACATTCGGTACTTGGATCAGTTGGATCAGGAAGACGTTCGACTACATCAACCACGTTACTAAACGCTTCCGCTTTCGGTCTACGAGGGTATGTAGACACACTCTCCCCTCTCGTTGCTATGCATCTCCTAGATAGATCTTGTGTGATTGTAGGAAAGATTTTGAAATACTATGTTCCCCAACACTAAAATCATGGCACCCGGGCCCAAAGTGACAAGCATTAAGCATCGCAAAGTCATAGCAACATCAATCTCAGAACATAGTGGATACTAGGGATCAAGCACTAACAAAACTAACTAGATTACATGATGAATCTCATCCAACTCCTCATCGACCAGCGAGCCTACGAAGGAATTACTCACTCCCGGTGGGGAGCATCATGGAATTTGTGATGGGGAAGGGTTGGTGATGATGAAGAACGAAGATCCCCCTCTCCGGAGCCCCAAACGGACTCCAGATCTGGCCTCCTGATGAAGAACATGAGGTGGCGGCAGCTCCTTCTTGTGGATCTCGATAATTCTTTCTCCCTGATTTTTTTTCTAATTTTTTTGGATTTTATAGCGTAGGTTTCATGGTCTGCGGGGCTACCAGGTGGGGACAACCCACCTGGTGGGCAGGCGCGCCTTGGTAGGTTGTGCGCACCCAGGTGCCCCCCTCAGGTGAATCTTGGCTCCAGAAATTCTCTTTTATTGTATTAAAATCCTCGCAAAGTTTCGTTCCATTCTGAGAACTTTTATTTCTGCACAAAAACAACACCATGGTAGTTCTACTGAAAACAGTGTCAGTCTGGGGTTAGTTTTATTCAAATCATGCAAATTAGAGTCCAAAACAAGAGGAAAATTGTTAGGGAAAGTAGATACGTTAGAGGCGTATCAGCCAGCTACCATAGGGGGGCGCGCCACCCCTTGTGGGCTGGTGTGCTCCCCTCTCATGGCCCATATATTCCCCCCGGGGGGTTCCGGTAACCCCCGGTACTCCGATAAATACCAGATATATTTGGGAATACTTCCGGTGTCCGAATACTATCGTCTTATATATCAATCTTTAGCTCTCGACCATTTCGAGACTCCTCGTCATGTTCGTGATCCCATCCAGGACTTCAAACAAAATTCGGTCACCAAATCACATTACTCATATAATACAATATCGTCATCGAATGTTAAGTGTGCAGACCCTACGGGTTCGAGAACTATGTAGACATGACCGAGACACCTCTCCAGTCTATGACCAATAGCGGAACCTAGATGCTCATATTGGTTCCTACATATTCTACGAAGATCTTTATCGGTCGAACCGTTATGACAACGTACATTATTCCCTTTGTCTATCGATATGTTACTTGCCCGAGATTCAATCGTCGGTATCTGCACACTTAGTTTAATCTCGTCAACGGAAAATATTTTTACTCGTTCCATAATACATCACCTCGTGACCAACTCCTTATTCATTTGCTTGCAAACTTATGATGTGTAATACTGAGAGGGCCCAGAGATACCTCTCTGATATTCGGAGTGACAAATCCTAATCTCGGTCTATGCCAACTCAACAAACACCTTTGGAGATACCTGTAGAGCATCTTTATGATCACCCAGTTACGTTGTGACATTTGATAGCACACAAGGCATTCCTCCGGTATCCGGGAGTTGCATAATCTCATATTCCAAGGAATATGTATTTGACATGAAGAAAACAATAGCAATAAAACTGAACGATCATTATGCTAAGTTAACGGATGGGTCTTGTCCATCACATTATTCTCCTAATGATGTGATCCCGTTATCAAATGACAACTCATGTCTATGGTTAGGAAACCTTAACCATCTTTGATCAATGAGCTAGTCAAGTAGAGGCTCACTAGGGACATAGTGTTTGTCTATGTATTCACACATGTATTAAGGTTTCCAATCAATACAATTCTAGCATGAAAAATAAACATTTATCATGAATAAGGAAATATACAATAACAACTTTATTATTGCCTCTAGGGCATATTTCCTTCAGTCTCCCACTTGCACTAGAGTCAATAATCCAGATTACATTGTAATGATTCTAACACCCATGGAGTCTTGGTGTTGATCATGTTTTGCTCGTGGAAAAGGCTTGGTCAACAGGTCTACTACATTCAGATTCATATGTATTTTGCAAATCTCTATGTCTCCCTCCTTGACTTGATCACCGGTGGAGTTCAAGCGTCTCTTGATGCGTTTGGTTCTTTTGTGAATCTGGATTCCTTCGCTAAGGTAATTGCTCCAGTATTGTCACAAAATATTTTCATTGGACCCGGTGCACTAGGTATTACACCTAGATCGGATATGAACTCCTTCATCCATACTCCTTCATTTGCTGCTTCCGAAGCAGCTATGTACTCCGCTTCAGACGTAGATCCAGCCACGACACTCTGCTTGGAACTGCACCAACTGACAGCTCCACCATTCAAAATAAATATGTATTCGGTTTGTGACTTAGAGTCATCCGGATCAGTGTCAAAGCTATCATCAACATAGCCATTTACGACGAGCTCTTTATCACCTCCATGAACGAGAAACATATCATTGGTCCTTTTAAGGTACTTCAAGATGTTCTTGACCGATGTCCAGTGATCCACTCCTGGATTACTTTGGTACCTCTTGCCAGACTTATGGGAAGGCACACATCAGGTCTGGTACACAGCATAGCATACATGATAGAACCTACGGCTGAGGCATAGGTAATGCCTTTCATTTTCTCTCTATCTTCTGCCGTAGTCAGGCATTGAGTCTAACTCAATTTCACACCTTGTAACACAGGCAAGAACCCTTTCTTTGACTGACCATTTTGAATTTCTTCAAAACTTTATCAAGGTATGTGCTTTCTGAAAGTCCTATTAAGCGTCTTGATCTATTTCTATAGATCTTGATGCCCAATATATAAGTAGCTTCACCAAAGTATTTCAGTGAAAAACTCTTATTCAAGTATCCTTTTATGCTATCCAGAAATTCTACATCATTCCCAATCAACAATATGTCATTCACATATAATATTGGAAATGCTACAGAGATCCCACTCACTTTCTTGTAAATACAGGCTTCTTCGAAAGTTTGTATAAAACCATATACTTTGATCACCTCATAAAAGCATATATTCCAACGCTAAGATGCTTGCACCAGTCCATAGATGGATCGCTCGAGCTTGCACACTTTGTTAGGACCTTTAGGATCGACAAAACCTTCTGGTTGCATCATATACAACTCTTCTTTAAGAAATCCATTAAGGAATGCAGTTTTGACGTCCATTTACCAGATTTCATAATCATAAAATGCGGCAATTGCTAACATGATTCGGACAGACTTAAGCATCACTACGGGTGAGAAAGTCTCATCATAGTAAAATCCTTGAACCAGACGAAAACCTTTTGTGACAGGTCGAGCTTTGTAGATAGTAACATTGCCATCAGCATATGTCTTCTTCTTGAAGATCCATTTATTCTCTATGGCTCGCCGATCATCGGGCAAGTCCACCAAAGTCTAGACTTTGTTCTCATACATGGATCCTATCTCAGATTTCATGGCCTCAAGCCATTTATCGGAATCTGGGCTCATCATAGCTTCTTCATAGTTCGTAGGTTCATTATGGTCTAGTAACATGACTTCCAGAACAGAATTACCGTACCACTCTTGTTGTGGATTTGTCACGGCAGATGCCCTAGGGAAAGGACTTAGGTGTGGATCCGTCGCAGCTAGGTTAGCTTGAAGGGGTTGAACGGGATAAAAGGACACAAGGAGTTTACCCAAGTTCGGCCCCTCTTAACAAGGTAAAAGCCTTCGTCCTGCTTCTAGTTGTATTGCTTGAGTTTCGATTACAAGGGAGCGAATACGCTTTACCTAGTTCTCAATCGATTGTCTCTTCAGTCAACCCGCCACCAGGCCTCACTTTATATACCCGGGCAGAGACCCGGAGGCTTACAGAGTCCCGACCAGCTCACACAATGTGACCGACTCGGCTTCTAAATAGCCATGCCTTTACAGAGCAAGTCCTACTATGGCGGTTCACAACCCTGGTCATGGGCCTTCAACAGGCCTGCCTCCATAAGCCACCATCTTCTTAACTCTCCCTAGGCCTCCTTCTGGATAAACCGCCAATGGTATAACCCGGCGCCTCCTAGGCGGGTCATACCTCGAAGCTATATCCCCAACATTAGGCCCTAGGTTGATTTGAACTTGTTCATATCAATCTCCACTGTCTGACTTAGCAGAATGTATCATTATCGATTCCTTATCAATCTACTATAACTCGCCATTATGTCACATAGTAGAACCATTTCAACCCGCCATGACATCACATGCATTAATTCCCCACAAAGCCCACGATATCTCAAGGGATCTTTATCTTAATGGACCTTGCGAAAATTGAGGCACCTGCATTCCCCGCATAATCATTTTGCCTCCTCGATCCTCACGCATGCCATCTTATCCTCCCCGTATATTCCCCCCAAGGGTTCCGGTAACCCCCCGGTACTCCGATAAATACCCGATACATTTCGGAACACTTCCGGTGTCCGAATACTACTGTCCTATATATCAATCTTTACCTATTAACCATTTCGAGACTCCTTGTCATGTCCGTGATCTCATCCGGGACACCGAACAACATTCGGTCACCAAATCACATAACTCATATAATACAATATCGTCATTGAATGTTAAGCGCGCAGACCCTACGGATTCGAGAACTATGTAGACATGACCGAGACACCACTCTGGTCAATAACCAATAGCGGAACCTGGATGCTCATATTAGTTCCTACATATTCTACGGAGATCTTTATCTGTCAAACTGTTATGACAACATACGTTATTCCCTTTGTCCATCGGTATGTTACTTGCCCGAGATTTGATCATCGGTATTTGCATACCTAGTTCAATCTTGTTACCGGCAAGTCTCTTTACTCGTTCCGTAATACATCATCTCATGACCAACTCCTTAGTAAGTTGCTTGCAAGCTTATGATGTGTATTACCGAGAGGGCCCAGAGATACCTCTCTGATATTCGGAGTGACAAATCCTAATCTTGATGTATGCCAACTCAACAAACACCTACGGAGATACCTGTAGAGCACCTTTATGATGACCCAGTTACATTGTGATGTTTGATAGCACACAAGGCATTCCTCCGGTATCTGGGAGTTGCATAATCTCATAGTCGAAGGAATATGTATTTGACATGAAGAAAGCAATAGCAATAAACCTAAACGATCATTATGCTAAGTTAACGGATGGGTCTTGTCCATCACATCATTCTCCTAATGATCTGATCCCGTTATCAAATGACAACTCATGTCTATGGTTAGGAAACCTTAACCATCTTTGATCAACAAGCTATTCAAGTAGAGGCTCACTAGGGACATAGTGTTTGTCTATGTATTCACACATGTATTAAGGTTTTTGATCAATACAATTCTAGCATGAATAATAAACATTTATCATGAATAAGGTAATATAAAATAACAACTTTATTATTGCCTCTAGGCATATTTCCTTCAGCCACGACTCACGTGGAGGACGAAGAGTGGGATGTCTCAGCACAGCATGGACCGCAGGAGGCGTCGCGCCCCAAGACCGAGTCCTGACGCGGAGGTGGTGTATCTGCATGGGGTCCCACGCCCGTGGATCCCGGCAGTGCAGGCGTAGGCGGATCACCATCATGTCTTGCGCTTTCGTCCTCTTCTGCAGCATGTAATATAGGCTTATATGCATTGTTTTCATCGCCATTTTTGCAGCAAAAATTCCTCCTGTACTATCTGCATCATCAGGAAGCTGAGTAGCACGGTCATGAGGATTAGTCATATGATCACTAGTATCATTCCCCTCTTGACCTAAGCCGGTAAGATGACTAGGGAGTAGAAGAATTTCTTTGCGTAGGAGTGCTCTCGCATTTGGAAGGGAAACACTGTCTCATCAAAGACAACATCACGAGAGATGTAGACTCTGCCGGTGCAAACATCTAGGCATTTCACACCTTTGTGTTGGGGGCTATAACCAATGAACACACAATGTTTAGACCTAAAAGAGAGTTTTCTTGAATTGTAAGGTCGTAGATTGGGCCAACAAGCACACCCAAAAACTCTAAGGGAGGCATAGTTTGGTTTGACATATGTAAGAGTCGTTCAATGGGTGTTTCCAAGTTGATAACTCGACCAGGCAGAATATTGTTGAGATGGGTAATAGTAATGAATGCTTCATCCCAAAATTTCAGTGGCATGGATGCATTGGCAAGAAGTGAGAGAGCAATTTCAACGATATGTTGATGCTTCCGTTCAGCAGAGCCATTTTGTTGGTGTGCATGAGGGCAAGAGATGTGGTGAGAAATTCCCAATTTTTGGAAAAAATTTGTTTCAATTTTTCATACTCACCACCCCAGTCCGATTGGACTGAGATAATTTTACTATCAAACTTACGTTCAACAAGTGCATGGAAATTTTGGAAAACTTGAAACACATCAGATTTATGCTTGATAAGATAGATCCATCTATTTGCTGTAATCATCAATGACGCTTACATAATATTTGTGTCTACCAACAAAAAGAGGTGCTTGCCCCCATACATCAGAAAAAATGAGTTCTAATGGTTTGGGAGAAACACTAGTTGACACGGGGTAAGGAAGTTGATGACTTTTTGCTCTCTGACATGAATCACAAACTGTTTCACTACTAGGCTCACCAACAAAAGGGAACTTATTTTCCCTAAGCACTCGTTGAACAATAGTAAAAGAAGGATACCCTAAACGATCGAGCTACCTTGCCAAAGATAATTTGGCGACACCAAGAACTTGTTTATTGGAACTCCTAAGATGGGGGATCAACGGATAGAGCCCACCAATGCATCTACCCCTATAGAGAACTCTCCTCATTGCTTGGTCCTTAATCAAAAAGAAGAAGGGGTGAAGCCCAAGAAAGACATGATTGTCCAAAGCAATACGATGAACGAAGAGGAGATTTGTTCTAGCATGAGGTGAATGAAGAATGTTTTTGAGATAAATAGGATGGCTAGAGGTATGTAATATTGACTGACCAATATGATCTATTCTCATACCTGACCCATTGGCTCCATGAATCTGATCTTGGCCATGATACTTGTCGCGATCCGTCGGCTTCTCTAGCTCTCCTGTGAGGTGGTCGGACGCCCCACTATCTACGTACCAGTTTGTATCCACCCCTACTAAGCGGTAGCAGCCACGTTTTCTTCCAGTGCATCATCATCGAACCTATACCAGTAGTCTTTGGCACTATGGCCAAATTTACCACAGATCTGGCACTGGACAGGTTTGTTGCCTCTTGGTTTCTTGCTGGGTGCAGGTCCACCTAGTCCTCCTGGACCTCCTGGACCGCCACCATATCGGGCACCCTTGTTGTTGTTGTATAAAGGGCGCCTGCCACCACCGTCGCCTTGCTTTTTTGCTATAGCCGCCACCGTTCACGCGATGGAGGCGGACCACTACGACGAGCAGCAGTATTGGTAGAGGACTTGAAGCCTCCACCGCCGGCGCCTCCTGTAAATAGCTCCACGCATTGGTCGAAGTTGCAGACCTGCGCATAGAGGAAGTCGACAGTGACCGGCTACATGAGGGCGTCCAGGGCCGAGACTACAGAATCTTAGTCAAGGTCCAGCCCCATGACGATGAAGGAGAGTAGTTTGTATTCCCCTAATGGCTTCCCCATAGCAGCAAGTTCATCCTCCAGCGCCCGCATCCGACCGAAATATGCCAGAGCCGATTGAGTGCCTTTCTGAGCATTCGTGAGGGAGATGCCGATGTTATTGATACATGAACGGGACTGTGAAGCGAACATATTACCGAGGGAGGTCTAGAGCGCATGTGGTGTGCAGATGGAGACCACCAAGATGAGCACATCTCTTGACAGGTTGTTCAAGATGTGCCCAAGGACCTGTTAGTCCTGTCTCACCCATGCCTCATAGGCTGGGTTAGGGATCGTCTGATCCTTCCCATCTTTGTCCTTGGTGGTGATGAGTTTCTCAGGTGCAGCAGTGGAGCCGTCGAGGTAGCCACAGAGACTAGCACTGAGGATGTTAAGGAGGATATGCGCCCTCCATAGGAGATAGTTCTCCCTGATGAGCTTCTCCGTGATTTGGAGCCAAGGCCGCCGTAGATAGCTTGGGTTGATGAGGACGCCATCAGAGCTCTGGTGGAGATGGGTTTTCAGGACATAGGGGATGAGGGAGCTCTAATTACCATATAGGATTTCATGATGGAAGCGTACTACCCTTTCGTGAGAGGGCCGCGGTATTTATTGATAGAAGGGGCTTATCCCTTGTTGCGCATGCAAATTTTGAAACTTGGAGTACATGAGATGGAGGAGATAGAGATGATCTAAGAGCATCTCTAATAGATGATGTATATTTTGGTGCTCCAAACCGGTGTTGTAAAAATTTGGAGCACCAAAAAGTGTTTTTTACATCTCCGAAAAAGGCTCAACTCCAACAGAGATGGTCCAAAATGGAGATGTAAAAGAGCAACTCCAACAGATGGTCCAAAACGAAGATGTAAAACCGTCCGCCGGCCGCGCGGCCGCTATTCAGCCGTTGTACAACTATGGTTTTGCAATTGAAATATCACTTAAAATTTAAAATTAAAGTGCATCATCATCATAGTTTCAAATCCCTAACAAAAGTGCATCATCATCATCATAGTTTCAAATCCATCTACCAAAAGTGCATCGTCCCAATCAAAGTTTTTTGCCCTACATATTAAAATGCACATGAATATCATTCATGCGGGTCATCAACACCATCGTCATTGTGAACTGTGGTACAATCATCATCATCACCGTCTTCTTTGTCGACGTTGTGAAGCGGTGAACTCTCGTTGCTGGGAGCACCACCGGAAGCACCTTCATTGCCTCCCATGCCGGTCATGTTGCCGACGAAGCCACCTCCAACGCCACTAATGTTGCCGCCATAACCACCTCTGAAGCCACCCATCATGTTGCCGCCAAAGCCTCCTCCCATGTCAGTCATGTTGCCTCCAAAGCCACGTCTCATGCCACCAAAATCCACCTTCCATGTTGCCATCGAAGCCACCTCCCATGTTCCCGCCAAATGCACCATTCATGGCACCTCCCATCATGTTCATGTAGCCACCCATGCCTCCTCCCATCATCATTTGCCTCATGAGCATTTGCTTCTTCATGAGAATTTCATCACGACAAAATTCAACATAGGCCTTTGCCTTGGGATCAAGAGTAGATGTGTCCATAAACATAAACTTGATTCCTTCTGTAAAGGAAATATGCCCTAGATGCAATAATAAAGTTGTTATTTATATTTCCTTATATCATGATAAATATTTATTATTCATGCTAGAATTGTATTAACCTAAAATCTAGTACATGTGTGAATACATAGACAAAACAAATTGTCCCTAGTATGCATCTACTTGACTAGCTTGTTAATCAAAGATGGTTAAGTTTCCTGACCATAGACATGTGTTGTCATTTGATGAATGAGATCACATCATTAGGAGAATGATGTGATGGACAAGACCCATCCGTTAGCTTAGCATAATGATCATTTAGTTTTATTGCTATTGCTTTCTTCATGACTTATACATGTTCCTCTGACTATGAGATACTATGAGATTATGCAACTCCCGAATACCAGAGGAACACCTTGTGTGCTATCAAACGTCACAACGTAACTGGGTGATTTATAAAGGTGCTCTATAGGTGTCTCCAGAGGTGTTTGTTGAGTTGGCATAGATCGAGAATAGGATTTGTCACTCCGTGTATCGGAGAGGTATCTCTAGGCCCTCTCGGTAATGCACATCACTATAAGCCTTGCAAGCAATGTGACTAATGAGTTAGTTGCGGGATGATGCATTACGGAATGAGTAAAGAGACTTTCCAGTGACGAGATTGAACGAGGTATGATGATACCGACGATCGAATCTCGGGCAAGTAACATATCGATGACAAAGGGAACAACGTATGTTGTTATGCAGTTTGACCGATAAAGATGTTCGTAGAATATGTAGGAACCAATATGAGCATCTAGGTTCCACTATTGGTTATTGACCGGAGATATGTCTCGGTCATGTCTACATAGTTCTCGAACCCGTAGGGTCTGCACGCTTAACGTTCGATGACGGTTTGTATTATGAGTTTCGTGTTTTGATGAACCGAAGTTTTTTCAGAATCTCGAATGAGATCACGGACATGACGAGGAGTCTCTAAATGGTCGAGACATAAAGATTCATATATTGGAAGGTTACATTTGGACACCGGAATGGTTCGGGTTGTTTCGGATAAGTTTCGGAGTAGCGGGGGTTACCGGAACCCCCCCCCCCCCGGAAGTTCGTGGGCCTTCATGGGCCCTAGTGGAAAGGAGAGGAGGGCCACAAGGGAGGTCGCCCCCCCATGGCCAGTCCGAATTGGACTTGAGAGGGGGCGGCGCCCCCTCTTTCCTTCTCCCCTCTTCCTCCTTCCCTCCTTCTCCCTCTCTTGGATGGAAGGGGACTCCAACTAGGATTGGGAATCCTAGTTGGACTCCCCATGGCGCGCGCCCCCTCTAGGTCGGCCTCTGATGTCTACTACACAACCTTCTTCTTGTAGATGTTGTTGGGCGTCCAAGTGCAGAGGTTTGTAGGACAGTAGCAAATTTCCCTCAAGTGGATGACCTAAGTTTTATCAACCCGTGGGAGGCATGGGATGAAGATGGTCTCTCTCAAACAACCCTACAACCAAAAAACAAAGAGTCTCTTGTGTCCCCAACACACCCAATACAATGGTAAATTGTATAGGTGCGCTAGTTCAGCGAAGAGATGGTGATACAAGTGCAATATAGATGGTAGATATAGGTTTTTCTAATCTGAAAATATAAAAACAGCAAGGTAACTAATGATAAAAGTGAGCACAAATGGTATTGCAGTGTGTTGAAACAAGGCCTATGGTTCATACTTTCACTAGTGCAAGTTCTCTCAACAATAATAAGGTAATTGGATCACATAACTATCCCGCAACATGCAACAAAGAGTCACTCCAAAGTCACTAATAGCAGCGAACAAACGAAGAGATTATTGTAGGGTATGAAACCACCTCAAATTTATACTTTCTGATCGATCTATTCAAGAGTCCGTAGTAAAATAACACGAAGCTATTTTTTCCGTTCGATCTATCCTAGAGTTTGTACTATAATAACAGCTTAAGACACAAATCAACCAAAACCCTAATGTCACCTAGATACACCAATGTCACCTCAAGTATCCGTGGGTTTGATTATACGATACACATCACACAATCTCAGATTCATCTATTCAACCAACACAAAGAACTTCAGAGAGTGCCCCAAAGTTTCTATCGGAGAGTCAAGACGAAAACGTGTGCCAACCCCTATGCATAAGTTCACAAGGTCATGAAACTCGCAAGTTGATCACTCAAACATACATCAAGTGGATCACGTGAATATCCCATTGTCACCATAGATAAGCACATGCAATACATACATCAAGTGTTCTCAAATCCTTAAAGACTCAATCTGATAAGATAACTTCAAAGGGAAAACTCAATCCATTACAAGAGAGTAGAGGGGGAGAAACATCATAAGATCCAACTATAATAGCAAAGCTCGCGATACATCAAGATCGTGCGAATCAAGAACACAAGAGAGAGAGAGAGATCAAACACATAGCTACTGGTACATACCCTCAGCCCCGAGGGTGAACTACTCCATCCTCGTCATGGAGAGCGCGGGATGATGAAGATGGCCACCGGAGAGGGATTCCCCCCTCCGACAGGGTGCCGGAATGGGTCTAGATTGGTTTATGTGGCTACAGAGGCTTGCGGCGGCGGAACTCCTGATCTAGGTTTCTTTCTGGAAGTTTGGGTATATATAAGAGGTGTTGGAGTTGGGATCAAGTCAGGGGGGTCCCCAAGGCGGCCACAAAGTAGGGAGGCGCCCAAGGGGGTAGGCGCGCCCCCACCCTCATGGGTGCCTCGGGACTCTTCTGGCCCATCTCCGATACTCCGTGGGCTTCTTCTACTCCGAAAATAATCTCCGTGAAATTTCAGGTCAATTGGTTTCCGATTGGTTTTCCTTTTCTTTAAAACTCAAAAACAAGGAAAAAACAGAAACTGGCACTGGGCTCTAGGTTAATTGGTTAGTCCCAAAAATCATATAAAATAGCATATAAATGCATATAGAACTTCCTTGATGGATAATATAATAGCATGGAACAATCAAAAATTATAGATACGTTGGAGACGTATCAAGCATCCCCAAGCTTAATTCCCGCTCGTCCTCGAGTAGGTAAATGATAAAAACAGAATTTTTGATGTGGAATGCTACCTAACATATTCATCAATGTAATCTTCTCTATTGTGGAAAGAATATTCAGATCCATAAGATTCAAGACAAATGTTTAATATTTACATAAAAATAATAATACTTCAAGCATACTAACCAAGCAATTATGTCTTCTCAAAATAACGTGGCCAAAGAAAGCTTATCCCTACAAAATCATATAGTTTGGCTATGCTTCATTTTCGTCACACAAAAATTCTCTCATCATGCACAACCCCGATGACAAGCCAAGCAATTGTTTCATACTTTAGTAATCTCAAACTTTTTTCAACATTCACGCAATACATGAGCGTGAGCCATGGACATAGCACTATGGGTGGAATAGAATATAATGATGGGGGTTGTGTGGAGAAGTCAAAAAAGGAGAAAGTCTCACATTGACGCGGCTAATCAACGGGCTATGGAGATGCCCATCAATTCATGTCAATGTGAGGAGTAGGTATTGCCATGCAACAGATGCACTAGAGCTATAAATGTATGAAAGCTCATCAAAAGAAACTAAGTGGGTGTGCATCCAACTTGCTTGCTCATGAAGACCTAGGGCATTTGAGGAACCCCATTGTTGGAATATACAAGCCAAGATCTATAATGAAAAAATTACCACTAGTATATGAAAGTTACAAAATAAGAGACTCTCTATCATAAAGATCATGGTGCTACTTTGAAGCACAAGTGTGGAAAAAGGATAGTAGCATGGTCCCTTCTTTTTTCTTTTTTATTTGGCCTTTCCCTTTTTTCTTTTTTCTTTTTTTATTTGGCCTTTCCTTTTTTGGCCTTTATCTTTTTTAATTTTTTTTATGGGACAATTCTCTATTAATGATGATCATCACACTTCTATTTATTTACAACTCAAAGATTATAACTCGATACTAGAACAAAGTATGACTCTATATGAATGCCTCCGGCGGTGTACCGGGATGTGCAATGATTCAAGAGTGACATGTATAAAAAATTATGACAGGTGGCTTTGCCACAAATACGATGTCAACTACATGATCATGCAAGGCAATATGACAATGATGAAGCGTGTCATAATAAACATAATGGTGGAAAGTTGCATGGCAATATATCTCAGAATGGCTATGGAAATGTCATAATAGGTAGGTATGGTGGCTGTTTTGAGGAAGATATAAGGAGTTTTATGTGTCATAGAGCGTATCATATCACGGGGGTTGGATGCACCGGCGAAGTTTGCACCAACTCTCGAGGTGAGAAATGGCAATGCACTGTACCGAAGAGGCTAGCAATGATAGAAGGGTGAGAGTGCGTATAATCCATGGACTCAACATTAGTCATAAAGAACTCACATACTTATTGCAAAAATCTACAAGTCATCAAAAACCAAGCATTACACGCATGATCCTAGGGGATAGATTGGTAGGAAAAGAGCATCGCTCGTCCCTGACCGCCACTCATAAGGAAGGCAATCAAAGAACACCTCATGCTTTGAATTTGTCACACAACGGTTACCATACATGAATGCTACGGGACTTGCAAACCTCAACACAAGTATTTCTCAATTTCACAATTACTCAACTAGCACAACTCTAATATCACCATCTTTATATCTCAAAACAATTATCAAGTATCAAACTTCTCATAGTATTCAATGCACTCTATATAAAAGTTTTTATTATACCCATCTTGGATGCCCATCATATTAGGACTAGTTTCATAGCCAAAGAAAACTACCATGTTTTTCTAAAGACTCTCAAAATAATATAATTGAAGCACAATAGTTCATCTATTTCTTCGAAATAAAACCACCACCGTACTCTAAAAGGATATAAGTGAAGCACTAGAGCAAATGACAAACTACACCGAAAGATATAAGTGAAGATCAATGAGTAGTCGAATAATTATGCAACTATGTGAAGACTCTCTAACATTTACTAATTTCAGATCTTGGTATTTTATTCAAATAGCAAGCAAAAAGAATGACGCTCCAAGCAAAACAGATATCATGTGGTGAATAAAAATATAGCTCCAAGTAAAGTTACCGATGAACGAAGATGAAAGAGGGGATGCCATCCGGGGCATCCCCAAGCTTAGGCTCTTGGTTGTCCTTGAATATTAACTTGGGGTGCCTTGGGCATCCCCAAGCTTAGGCTCTTGCCACTCCTTATTCCATAGTCCATCGAATCTTTACCCAAAACTTGAAAACTTCACAATACAAAACTCAACAGAAAACTTGTAAGCTCCGTTAGTATAAGAAAATAAAATCACCACTTTTGTTACTGCTGCGAACTCATTATTTATTTATATTGGTGTAATATCTACTGTATTCCAACTTATCTATGGTTCATACCCTCCGATACTATTCATAGATTCATCAAAATAAGCAAACAACACATAGAAAACAGAATCTGTCAAAAACAGAACAGTCTATAGTAATCTGTAGGTTTCGAATACGTCTATAACTACAAAAATCCTGAGAAATCAGGAAGTCCTAGGGAATTGGTATTTTATCGCTCCCTGCTAAAAATGAAAATTATTCTCGCGAGCGCATACTTTCTGTTTTTTTGCAGCAAGATCAAATAACAATCACCCAAGAAGATCCTAAAGGCTTTACTTGGCACGAACACTAATTAAAAAACACAATCATAACATAGTATAGATGATTTATATATTACAAAACATTAACAAAAAGCAAGGAACCAAAAATAAAATTGCGTTGCCTCCCAACAAGCGATATCGTTTAACGCCCCTAGCTAGGCATGATGATTTCAATGATGCACACATAAAGGATAAGAATTGAAACATAAAGAGAGCATCATTAAGAATATTACTAGCACATTTAAGTCTAACCCACTTCCTATGCATAGGGACTTTGTGAGCAAACAACTTGTGGGAACAAGAATCAACCTGGATAGGAAGGTAAAACAAGCAAATCTTCAAGATTTTCAACACATAGAGAGGAAACTTGATATTATTGCAATTCCTACAAGCATATGTTCCTCTATCATAATAATTACATGTAGGATCATAATAAGAGTCAACAATATAGCTATCACAAAACATATTCTTAACACGATCCACATGTATGCAAAGTTGACACTCTTCCAAAATAGTGGGATTAACATTAACTAAAGTCATGACCTCTCCAAACTCACTTTCATAATTATCACAATAAGATTCAACACCCTCAAAAATAGTGGGATCATTAATTCCTAAATTTGACACTCTTCCAAACCCACTTTCATCAATATAATCATCAAAAATAGGAGACATGCTATCATCAAAATAAATTTGCTCACCAAAACATGGGGGAAAAAATATCATCTTCATCAAACATAGCATCCCCAAGCTTGTAGCTTTGCATATCATTAGCATCATGGATATTCAAAGAATTCACACTAACAACATTGCAATCATGCTCATCATCCAAAGATTTAGTGCCAAACATTTTAATACATTCTTCTTCTAACACTTCAGCACAATTATCGGAATCCTTATTTTCACGAAAGATATTAAAAAGATGAAGCATATGAGGCAACCTTAATTCCATTTTTTGTAGTTTTCTTTTATAGACTAAACTAGTGGTAAAACAAGAAACAGAAACATTCGATTGCAAGATCCAAAGATATACCTTCAAGCGCTAACCTCCCTGGCAACGACGCCATAAAAGAGCTTGATGTCTACTACACAACCTTCTTCTTGTAGACGTTGTTGGGCCTCCAAGTGCAGAGGTTTGTAGCACACTAGCAAATTTCCCTCAAGTGGATGACCTAAGGTTTATCAATCCATGGGAGGCGTAGGATGAAGATGGTCTCTCTCAAACAACCCTACAACCAAATAACAAAGAGTCTCTTGTGTCCCCAACACACCCAATACAATGGTAAATTGTATAGGTGCACTAGTTAGGCGAAGAGATGGTGATACAAGTGTAATATCGATGGTAGATATAGGTTTTTGTAATATGAAAATATAGAAATAGCAAGGTAACTAATGATAAAAGTGAGCACAAATGGTATTGCAGTGTGTTGAAACAAGGCCTAGGGTTCATACTTTCACTAGTGCAAGTTCTCTCAACAATAATAACATAATTGGATCATATAACTATCCCTCAACATGCAACAAAGAGTCACTCCAAAGTCACTAATAGCGGAGAACAAACGAAGAGATTATTGTAGGGTATGAAACCACCTCAAAGTTATCCTTTCTGATCGATCTATTCAAGAGTCCGTAGTAAAATAACATGAAGCTATTCTTTCCGATCGATCTATCCTAGAGTTCGTACTAGAATAACACCTTAAGACACAAATCAACCAAAACCCTTGTTGGGTAACGTAGCAGAAATTCAAAATTTTCCTACGTGTCACCAAGATCTATCTATGGAGAAACCAGCAACGAGGGAAGGAGAGTGCATCTACATACCCTTGTAGATCGCTAAGCGGAAGCATTCAAGAGAATGGGGGTTGAAGGAGTCGTACTCGTCGTGATCCAAATCACCGGAGATCCAAGTGCCGAACGGACGGCACCTCCGCGTTCAACACACGTACAGGCCGGTGACGTCTCCCATGCCTTGATCCAGCAAGGAGAGAGGGAGAGGTTGAGCAAGACTCCATCCAGCAGCAGCACAACGGCGTGGTGGTGGTGGAGGAGCGTGGTGATCCAGCAGGGCTTCGCCAAGCACCGCGAGATATGAGGAGAAAGAGAGGTAGGGCTGCGCCAGGGAGAGGTCAAGAACTCGTGTGTATTGGGCAGCCCAAACCTCAAGTATATATAGGGGAAGGGGAGGGGCTGCGCCCCCACCTAGGGTTCCCTCCCTAGGGGTGGCGGCAGCCCCCAGATCCCATCTGGGTGGCAGCCAGGTGGAGGGGAGAGGGAGGCGCACCAGACATGGGCCCTAAGGCCCATCTGCCCTTAGGGTTTGCCCCCCCTCCTCCACTTAGGCGCCTTGGGCCCTTGTGGGGGGGGCGCACCAGCCCACCTGGGGCTGGTCCCCTCCCACACTTGGCCCATGCAGCCCTCCAGGGCCGGTGGCCCCACTTGGTGGACCCCCGGGACCCCCTTGGTGGTCCCGATACGTTACCGATAAAACCCGGAACTTTTCCGGTGACCAAAACAGGACTTCCCATATATAAATCTTTACCTCCAGACCATTCCGGAACTCCTTGTGACGTCCGGGATCTCATCAGGGACTCCGAACAACATTCGGTAACCACGTATATCTATTCCTTATAACCCTAGCGTCATCGAACCTTAAGTGTGTAGACCCAACGGGTTCGGGAACCATGCAGACATGACCGAGATAACTCTCCGGTCAATAACCAACAGCGGGATCTGGATACCCATGTTGGCTCCCACATGTTCCACGATGATCTCATCGGATGAACCATGATGTCAAGGACTTAATCAATCCCGTATACAATTCCCTTTGTCTAGCGGTACGATACTTGCCCAAGATTCGATCGTCGGTATCCCGATACCTTGTTCAATCTCGTTACCGGCAAGTCACTTTACTCGTTCCGTACCACATCATCCGGTGATCAACTCCTTGATCACATTGTGCACATTATGATGATGCCCTACCGCGTGGGCCCAGAGATACCTCTCCGTTTACACGGAGTGACAAATCCCAGTCTCGATTCGTGCCAACCCAACAGACACTTTCGGAGATACCTGTAGTGTACCTTTATAGCCACCCAGTTACGTTGTGACGTTTGGCACACCCAAAGCACTCCTACGGTATCTGGGAGTTGCACAATCTCATGGTCTAAGGAAATGATACTTGACATTAGAAAAGCTTTAGCATACGAACTACATGATCTTGTGCTAGGCTTAGGATTGGGTCTTTTCATCACATCATTCTCCTAGTGATGTGATCCCGTTATCAACGACATCCAATGTCCATGGTCAGGAAACCGTAACCATCTATTGATCAACGAGCTAGTCAACTAGAGGCTTACTAGGGACATGGTGTTGTCTATGTATCCACACATGTATCTGAGTTTCCTATCAATACAATTCTAGGCTGGATAATAAACGATTATCATGAACAAGGAAATATAATAATAACCAATTTATTATTGCCTCTAGGGCATATTTCCAACAGTCTCCCACTTGCACTAGAGTCAATAATCCAGTTCACATCGCTATGTGATTAACACTCAAGGTCACATCCCCATGTGACTAACACCCAAAGAGTTATGGGTTTGATCATGTTATGCTTGTGAGAGAGGTTTCAGTCAACGGGTCTGCAACATTCAGATCCGTATGTACTTCGCAAATTTCTATGTCATCTTGTAGATGCAACTACTACGCTACATTTGGAGCCATTTCAAATAACTGTTCTACTTGGAGCTATTCTAAATTGTTGCTCCATTATAGTACCCGGTATCTCTACTCAGAGCTATCCGGATAGGTGTTAAGCTTGCATCGACGTAACTCTTTACGTCAAACTCTTTATCACCTCCATTACCGAGAAACATATCCTTATTCCTCTAAGGATAATTTTGACCACTATCTGGTGATCTACTCCTAGATTACCTTTGTACCCTCTTGCCAGATATGTGGCAAGGCACACATCAGGTGCGGTACTCAGCATGGCATACCGTATAGAGCCTATGACAAAAGTATAGGGGACGACCTTCGTCCTTCCTCTTTCTTCTGCCGTGGTCGAGCTTTAAGTCTTAACTTCATACCTTACAACTTAGGCAAGAACTCCTTCTTCGACTGATCCATCTTGAACACCTTCAAGATCATGTCAAGGTATGTGCTCATTTGAAAGTACCATTAAGCGGTTTTTATCTATCCTTATAGATCTTGATGCTCAATGTTCAAGTAGCTTAATTCAGGTTTTCCATTGAAAAACACTTTCCAAATAACCCTATATGCTTTCCAGAAATTCTACATCATTTCTGATCAGCAACATATACTCGTCAGAAATTCTATAGTGCTCCCACTCACTTCTTTGGAAATACAAGTTTCTCATAAACTTTGTATACACCCAAAATCTTTGATCATCTCATCAAAGCATACATTCCAACTCCGAGATGCTTACTCCAGTCCTTAGAAGGATTGCTGGAGCTTTGCATACTTGTTAGCATCTTTCAGGATTGACAAAACCTTCTGGTTGTATCACATACAACCTTTCCTCAAGAAAATCGTCGAGGAAACAATGTTTTGACATCCTATGTGCAAGATTTCATAAATAATGCAGTAATCGCTAATATAATTCCAACAGACTCTTAGCATCGCTACGAGTGAGAAAGTCTCATCGCAGCCAACTCCTTGAACTTGTCGGAAAACATCTTAACGACAAGTCAAGCTTTCTTAATGGTGATACTTACCATCATTGTTCGTCTTCCTTTTAAAATCCATATGTACCTAACAGCCTTACGACCATCAAGTAGTTCTTCCGAAGTCTACACTTTGTTTTCATATATGGATCCTCTCTCGGATTATATGGCCTCGAGCCATTTTGGAATCCAGGCCCACCATCACTTCTCCATAGCTCGTAGGTTCATTGTTGTGTAGCAACATGACTTCCAAGACAGGATTACGTACCACTCTAAAGCAGTACGCATCCTTGTCATCCCACGATGTTTGGTAGTGACTTGATCTGAAGTTTCATGATCACTATCATAAGCTTCCACTTCAATTGGTGTAGGGGCCATAGGAACAACTCCATGTTCCCTGCCACACACTAGTTGAAGAGACGGTTCAATAACCTCGTCAAGTCTCCACCATCCTCATAGTCAATTCTTTCGAGAGAAACTTTTCCTCGAGAAAGGACCCGATTCTAGAAACAATCCCTTATTGCTTTCGGATCTGAGACAGGATGTATACCCAACTATTTTGGGTGTCCTATGAAGATGCATTTATCCGTTTTGGGTTCGAGCTTATCAGCCTGAAACTTTTTCACATAAGCTTCGCAGCCCCAAACTTTTAAGAAATGACAGTTTAGGTTTCTCTAAACCATAGTTCATACGGTGTCATCTCATCGGAATTACATGGTGCCCTATTTAAAGTGAATGTGGTTGTCTCTAATGCCTAACCCATAAACTATCGTGGTAATTCGATAAGAGACATTATGGTATGCATCATATCCAATAGGGTGCAGTTATGATGTTCGGACACACCATCACACTATGGTGTTCCAGGCTGTATTAGTTGTGAAACAATTTCTACAATGTCTTAATTCTGTGCCAAACTCGTAATTCAGATATTCATCTCTATGATCATATCATAGATATTTTATCCTCTTGTCATGGCGATCTTTCAACTTCACCCTGAAATTACTTGAACCTTTCAATAATCCAGACTCGTGATTCATCAAGTAAATATACTCAACATCTACTCAAATCATCTGTGAAGTAAGAACATAACGATATCCACTACACGCCTCAGCACTCATTGGACTGCACACATCAAAATGTATTACTTCCAACAAGTTGCTTTCTAGTTCCATTTTACTGAAAACGAGGCTTTCAGTCATCTTGTCCATGTGGTATGATTTGCATGTCTCAAGTGATTCAAAATCAAGTGAGTCCAAACGGTCCATTTGCATGGAGTTTCTTCATGCATATACACCAATAGATATGGTTCGCATGTCTCAAACTTTTCAAAAACGAGTGAGCCCAAAGATCCATCAACATGGAGCTTCTTCATGCGTTTTATACCGATATGACTTACGTGGCAGTGCCACAAGTAGGTGGTACTATCATTACTATCTTATATCTTTTGGCATGAACAAGTGTATCACTACGATCGAGATTCAATAAACTATCCATTTTAGGTGCAAGGCCACTGAAGGTTTTATTCAAATAAACAGAGTAACCATTATTCTCCTTAAATGAATAACCGTATTGCAGTAGACATAATCCAATCATGTCTATGCTCAACGCAAACACCAATCTCGATGGTAGAGGGAGCGTGCGATGCTTGATCATATCAAGCTTGGAAAAACTTCCAACACATATCGCCAGCTCACCTTTAGCTAGTCTCCGTTTACTCCGCAGCCTTTTATTTCGAGTTTACTAACACTTAGCAACCGAACCTGTATCTAATACCATGGTGCTACTAGGAGTACTAGTAAAGTACACATTAACACAATGTATATCCAATATACTTCTATCGACCTTGCCAGCCTTCTCATCTACCAAGTATCTAGGGTAATTCTTCTCCAGTGGCTGTTCCTCTTATTACAGAAGCACTTAGTCTCGGGTTTGGGTTCAACCTTGGGTTTCTTCACTAGAGCAGCAACTGATTTGCCGTTTCATGAAGTATCCCTTCTTGCCCTTGCCCTTCTTGAAACTAGTGGTTTCACCAACCATCAACAATTGATGCTCCTTCTTGATTTCTACTTTTGTGGTGTCAAACATCGTGAATATCTCAAGGATCATCATATATGTCCCTGATATATTATAGTTCATCACGAAGCTCTAGTAGCTTGGTGGTAATGACTTTGGAGAACCATCACTATTTCATCTGGAAGATCAACTCCCACTCGATTCAAGCGATTGTTGTACTCAGACAATCTGAGCACAAGCTCAACAATTGAGCTTTTCTCCCTCAGTTTGCAGGCTAAGAAAATCGTCGGAGGTCTTATACCTCTTGACGTGGGCACGAGCCTGAAATCCCAATTTCAGCCCTCGAAACATCTCATATGTTTCGCGACGTTTCAAAAACGTCTTCGGTGCCTCCACTCTAAACCGTTTAACTGAACTATCACATAGTTATCAAATGTGTATGTCGGATGTTCGCAACATCCACAGACGATGTTCGAGGTTTAGCACACTGAGCGGTGCATTAAGGACATAAGCCTTCTATGAAGCAATGAGGACAATCCTCAGTTTACGGACCTAGTCCGCATAATTGCTACTATCAACTTTCAACTAAAATTTCTCTAGGAACATATCTAAACAGTAGAACTAAAGCACGAGCCACGCCATAATTTGCGAAGACCTTTTGACTATGTTCAGGATAATTAAGTTCCTCTTATGAACTCCCACTCAGATAGACATCCCTCTAGTCATCTAAGTGATTACATGATCCGAGTCAACTAGGCCGTGTCCGATCATCACGTGAGACGGACTAGTCATCATCGGTAAACATCTTCATGTTGATCGTATCTACCATATGACTCATGCTCGACCTTTCGGTCTCTTGTGTTCCGAGGCCATGTCTGTACATGCTAGGCTCGTCAAGTTAACCTAAGTGCTTCGCATGTGTTCCGAGGCCATGTCTGTACATGCTAGGCTCGTCAACACCCGTTGTATTCAAACGTAAGAATCTATCACACCCGATCATCACGTGGTGCTTCGAAACAACGAACTTTCGCAACGGTGCACAGTTAGGGGGAACACTTTCTTGAAATTTTAATGAGGGATCATCTTATTTACTACCGTCATTCTAAGAAAATAAGATGTATAAACATGATAAACATCACATGCAATCAAATAGTGACATGATATGGCCAATATCATATTGCTCCTTTTGATCTCCATCTTCGGGGCTCCATGATCATCATCGTCACCGGCATGACACCATGATCTCCATCATCATGATCTCCATCATTGTGTCTCCATGAAGTTGTCTCGCCAACTTATTACTTCTACTACTATGGCTACCGGTTAGCAATAAAGTAAAGTAATTACATGGCATTGTTCAATGACACGCAGGTCATACAATAAATAAAGACAACTCCTATGGCTCCTGCCGGTTGTCATACTCATCGACATGCAAGTCGTGATTCCTATTACAAGAACATGATCAATCTCATACATCACATATCATTCATCACATTCTTCTTGGCCATATCACATCACATAGCATACCATGCAAAAACAAGTTAGACGTCCTCTAATTGTTGTTTGCATGTTTTACGTGGCTGGTATGGGTTTCTAGCAAGAACGTTTCTTACCTACGCAAAACCACAACATGATATGCCAATTGCTATTTACCCTTCATAATGACCCTTTTCATCGAATCCATTCCGACTAAAGTGGGAGAGACAGACGCCCGCTGGCCACCTTATGCAACTAGTGCATGTCAGTCGGTGGAACCAGTCTCACGTAAGAGTACGTGTAAGGTCGGTCCGGGCCGCTTCATCCCACAATATCGTCGAAACAAGATTGGACTAGTAACGATAAGCATATTGAACAAAATCAACGCCCACAACTACTTTTTGTTCTACTCGTGCATAGAATCTACGCAATAGACCTAGCTCATGATGCCACTGTTGGGTAACATAGCAGAAATTCAAAATTTTCCTACGTGTCACCAAGATCTATCTATGGAGAAACCAGCAACGAGGGAAGGAGAGTGCATGTACATACCCTTGTAGATCGCTAAGCGGAAGCGTTCAAGAGAACGGGGTTGAAGGAGTCGTACTCGTCGTGATTCAAATCACCGGAGATCCTAGTGCCGAACGGACGGCACCTCCGCGTTCAACACACGTACAGCCCGGTGACGTCTCCGATGCCTTGATCCATCGAGGAGAGAGGGAGAGGTTGAGGAAGACTCCATCCAGCAGCAGCACAATGGCGTGGTGGTGGTGGTGGAGGAGCGTGGTGATCCAGGAAGGCTTCGCCAAGCACCGCGAGATATGAGGAGAAAGAGAGGTAGGGCTGCGCCAGGGAGACGTCAAGAACTCGTGTGTATTGGGCAGCCCAAACCTCAAGTATATATAGGGGAAGGGGAGGGGCTGCGCCCCCACCTAGGGTTCCCTCCCTAGGGGTGGCGGCAGCCCCCAGATCCCATCTGGGTGGCGGTCAGGTGGAGGGGAGAGGGAGGCGCACCAGACATGGGCCCTAAGGCCCATCTGCCCTTAGGGTTTGCCCCCCTCCTCCCCTTAGGCGCCTTGGGCCCTTGTGGGGGGCGCACCAGCCCACCTAGGGCTGGTCCCCTCCCACACTTGACCCATGCAGCCCTCTGGGGCCGGTGGCCCCACTTGGTGGACCCCCGGGACCCCCTTGGTGGTCCCGGTACGTTACCGATAAAACCCAGAACTTTTCCGGTGACCAAAACAGGACTTCCCATATATAAATCTTTACCTCCGGACCATTACGAAACTCCTCGTGACATCCAGGATCTAATCCGGGACTCTGAACAACATTCGGTAACCACGTATATCTATTCCTTATAACCCTAGCGTCATCGAACCTTAAGTGTGTAGACCCTACGGGTTCGGGAACCATGCAGACATGACCGAGATAACTCTCCGGTCAATAACCAACAACGGGATCTAGATACCCAAGTTGGCTCCCACATGTTCCATGATGATCTCATCGGATGAACCACGATGTCAAGGACTTAATCAATCCCGTATACAATTCCCTTTGTCTAGCGGTACGATACTTGCCCGAGATTCGATCGTCGGTATCCCGATACCTTGTTCAATCTCGTTACCGGCAAGTCTCTTTACTTGTTCCATAACACATCATCCCGTGATCAACTCCTTGATCACATTGTGCACATTATGATGATGTCCTACCGAGTGGGCCCAGAGATACCTTTCCGTTTACACGGAGTGACAAATCCCAGTCTCAATTCGTGCCAAGCCAACAAACACTTTTGGAGATACCTGAAGTGTACCTTTATAGCCACCCAGTTACATTGTGACGTTTGGCACACCCAAAGCACTCCTACGGTATTCGGGAGTTGCACAATCTCATGGTCTAAGGAAATGATACTTGACATTAGAAAAGCTTTAGCATACGAACTACATGATCTTGTTCTAGGATTTAGGATTGGGTCTTGTCCATCACATGATTCTCCTAGTGATGTGATCCCGTTATCAACGACATCCAATGCCCATGGTCAGGAAACCGTAACCATCTATTCATCAACGAGCTAGTCAACTAGAGGCTTACTAGGGACATGGTGTTGTCTATGTATCCACACATGTATCTTAGTTTCCTATCAATACAATTCTAGCATGGATAATAAACGATTATCATGAACAAGGAAATATAATAATAACCAATTTATTATTGCCTCTAGGGCATATTTCCAACAGTCTCCCACTTGCACTAGAGTCAATAATCCAGTTCACATCGCTATGTGATTAACACTCAAGGTCACATCCCCATGTGACTAACACCCAAAGAGTTATGGGTTTGATCATGTTATGCTTGTGAGAGAGGTTTCAGTCAACGGGTCTGCAACATTCAGATCCGTATGTACTTCGCAAATTTCTATGTCATCTTGTAGATGCAACTACTACGCTACATTTGGAGCCATTTCAAATAATGGTTCTACTTGGAGCTATTCTAAATTGTTGCTCCATTATAGTATCCGGTATCTCTACTCAGTGCTATCCGGATAGGTTTTAAGATTGCATCGACGTAACTCTTTACGTCGAACTCTTTATCACCTCCATTACCGAGAAACATATCCTTATTCCTCTAAGGATAATTTTGACCACTATCTGGTGATCTACTCCTAGATTACCTTTGTACCCTCTTGCCAGATATGTGGCAAGGCACACATCAGGTGCGGTACTCAGCATGGCATACCGTATAGAGCCTATGACCAAAGCATAGGGGACGACCTTCGTCCTTCCTCTTTCTTCTGCCATGGTCGAGCTTTAAGTCTTAACTTCATACCTTACAACTTAGGCAAGAACTCCTTCTTCGACTGATCCATCTTGAACACCTTCAAGATCATGTCAAGGTATGTGCTCATTTGAAAGTACCATTAAGCGGTTTTTATCTATCCTTATAGATCTTGATGCTCAATGTTCAAGTAGCTTAATTCAGGTTTTCCATTGAAAAACACTTTCCAAATAACCCTATATGCTTTCCAGAAATTCTGCATCATTTCTGATCAGCAACATATACTCGTCAGAAATTCTATAGTGCTCCCACTCACTTCTTTGGAAATACAAGTTTCTCATAAACTTTGTATACACCCAAAATCTTTGATCATCTCACCAAAGCATACATTCCAACTCCGAGATGCTTAGTCCAGTCCTTAGAAGGATTGCTGGAGCTTTGCATACATGTTAGCATCTTTCAGGATTGACAAAACCTTCCGGTTGTATCACATACAACCTTTCCTCAAGAAAATCGTCGAGGAAACAATGTTTTGACATCCTATCTGCAAGATTTCATAAATAATGCAGTAATCGCTAATATAATTCCAACAGACTCTTAGCATCGCTACTAGTGAGAAAGTCTGATCGCAGCCAACTCCTTGAACTTGTCGGAAAACATCTTAACGACAAGTCGAGCTTTCTTAATGGTGATACTTACCATCATTGTCCGTCTTCCTTTTAAAACCCATATGCACCTAACAGCCTTAAGACCATCAAGTAGTTCTTCCAAAGTCTACACTTTGTTTTCATATATGGATCCTCTCTCGGATTATATGGCCTCGAGCCATTTTGGAATCCAGGCCCACCATCGCTTCTCCATAGCTCGTAGGTTCATTGTTGTCTAGCAACATGACTTCCAAGATAGGATTACGTACCACTGTGAAGCAGTACGCATCCTTGTCATCCCATGATGTTTGGTAGTGACTTGATCTGAAGTTTCATGATCACTATCATAAGCTTCCACTTCAATTGGTGTAGGGGCCACAGGAACAACTCCGTGTGCCCTGCCACACACTAGTTGAAGAGACGGTTCAATAACCTCGTCAAGTCTCCACCATCCTCCCACTCAATTCTTTCGAGAGAAACTTTTCCTCAAGAAAGGACCCGATTCTAGAAACAATCCCTTATTGCTTTCGGATTTGAGACAGGAGGTATACCCAACTATTCTGGGTGTCCTATGAAGATGCATTTATCCGTTTTGGGTTCGAGCTTATCAGCCTGAAACTTTTTCACATAAGCTTCGCAGCCCCAAACTTTTAAGAAATGACAGTTTAGGTTTCTCTAAACCATAGTTCATACGGTGTCATCTCGTCAGAATTATGTGGTGCCCTATTTAAAGTGAATGTGGTTATCTCTAATGCCTAACCCATAAACTATCGTGGTAATTCGATAAGGGACATCATGGTATGCATCATATCCAATAGGGTGCAGTTATGATGTTCGGACACACCATCACACTATGGTGTTCCAGGCTGTATTAGTTGTGAAACAATTTCCACAATGTCTTAATTCTGTGCCAAACTCGTAATTCAGATATTCATCTCTATGATCATATCATAGATATTTTATCCTCATTGCTGCACAGAAGAATTATGTCCTTGATGCACCGCTAGGTGATAGACCTATTGCAGGAGCATATGCACACGTTATGAATGTTTAACAAAGCTCGGTATGATGACTACTTAATAGTTTAGTGCACCATGCTTTACGGCTTAGAACCGGTACTTCAAAAATGTTTTGAATGCCACGGAACATATAAGATGTTCTAAGAACTGAAATTTGTATTTCATACTCATGCCTGAGTCGAGAGGTGTGAGACCTCTGACAAGTATTTTGCCTACAAGATGGAGGAGAATAGCTCAACCAGTGAGCATGTGCTCAGAATGTCTGCGTACTACTATCTCTTGAATCAAGTGGGAGTTAATCTTCCAGATAAGATACTAATCAACAGAGTTCTCTAGTCACTATCACCAAGTTATTGGAACTTCGTGATGAACTATAATATGCAAGGGATGACGAAAACGATTCCCCGAGCTCTTCAGGATGCTGAAATCGGCGAAAGTAGAAATCAAGAAAAGCATCAAGTGTTGATGGTTGACAAGACCACTAGTTTTAAGTAAAAGGGCAAGGGAAAGAAAGGGAACTTCAAGAAGAATGGCAAGAAAGTTGCCACACACATGAAGAAGCCCAAAGCTAGACCCAAGCCTGAAACTGAGTGCTTCTACTGCAAAGGAAATGTTCACTGGAAGCGGAACTGCCCCAAATACTTGGCGGATAAGAAGGACGGCAAAGTGAATAAAAGTATATATGATATGCATGTTATTGATGTGTACTTTACTAGTATTCAGAGTAGCCCCTGGGTATTTGATACTGGTTCAGTTGCTATGATTAGTAACTTGAAACAGGAGTTATAAAATGAACAAAGACTAGTTGAGGGCAAGGTGACGATGTGTGTTGGAAGTGATTCCAAGGTTGATAAGATCACCATCGCATACTCCCTTTACCTTCGGGATTAGTGTTGAACCTAAAATAAATGTTATTTGGTGTTTGCAATGAGCATAATATGATTGGATCATGTTTACTGCAATACATCATACATTTAAGTCAAAGAATAATTGTTATTCTATTTACATCAATAAAACCTTTTGTGGTCATACACCCAGGGTGAATGGTTTATTGAATCTCGATCATAGTGATACACATATTCATAATATTGAAGCAAAAAGATGCAAAGTTAATAATGACAGTGCAACTTATATGTGGCACTGCCGTTTAGGTCATATTAGTGTAAAGCGCATGAAGAAACTCCATGCTGATGGGCTTTTGGGATCACTTGATTATGAATCACTTGATGCTTGTGAACCATGCCTCATGGGCAAGATGGCTAAGACTCCGTTCTCTGGAACAATGGAGCGAGCAACTGACTTATTGGAAATAATACATACTGATGTATGCGGTCCGATGAGTGTTGAGGCTCGTGGCAGGTATCGTTATTTTCTAACCTTCACATATGAGTTGAGCAGATATGGGTATATCTATTTAATGAAACATAAGTCTTAAACATTTGAAAAGTTCAAAGAATTTCAGAGTTGAAAGGATCGATATGGTTGACTAGAGGGGGGTGAATAGGCAACTAACAATTTTTTGCTTTTCTTTACCAAATTAAACTTTGCATCAAACTAGGTTGTCTAGAAGTGCAACTAGGTGAGCAACCTATATGATGCAACAACAACAAGCACACAAGCAAGCAAGGGAAGTAACACTAATAAGCTTGCACAAGTAAAGGTACGAGATAACCAAGGGTGGAGCCAGTGAAGACGAGGATTTGTTACCGAAGTTCCTTCCTTTTGAGGGGCAGTACGCCTTCGTTGGAGCGGCGTGGAGGCACAATGCTCCCCAAGAAGCCACTAGGGCCACCGTATTCTCCTCACGCCCTCACACAATGCGAGATGCCGTGATTCCACTATTGGTGCCCTTGGAGGCGGCGATCGGACCTTTACAAACAAGGTTGGGGCAATCTCCACAACTTAATCGGAGGCTCCCAACAACACCACGATGCTTCACCACAATGGACTATGGCTCCGTGGTGACCTCAACCGTCTAGGGTGCTCAAACACCCAAGAGTAACAAGATCCGCTAGGGATAGGTGGGGGAATCAAATTTCTCTTGGTGGAAGTGTAGATCGGGGCCTTCTCAACCACTCCCGAGCAAATCAACAAGTTTGATTGGCTAGGGAGAGAGATCGGGCGAAAATGGAATTGGAGCATTAATGGAGCTTATGGGAGAAGAGGTAAGTCAACGAGGAAGAAGGGGACCCCCTTTTATACTAAAGGACCCCATCCAACCGTTACCCCCAAAACAGCCCGGCAGAGGGCGGTACTACCGCAGGGGGCAGTGGTACTTCCGTTGGACCCAGCGGTACTATCGCTCCCCCTTGCGGTACTACCGCCCAGCCTGGGAGGGCTTCAAGATAGAGGAGGGACCATGCCCAGCGTGGTACTGCCGCGGTGGTAGGGCGGTACTACCGCTCTTGAGCGGTACTACCACATCTTCTACCGCTGCAAGTGCCGCTCAACCCGACACGAGATGCACCCCCCCTCGAGACGAGGCAGTAGTGGCCCGGTACCGCAGAAGTACTGCCGTTGAGGACCCTCAAGCGGTACTACCGCTGGGCACCGCGGTACTACCACTGGGGCCAAAGACTGCCCATTCAGCAGGGAATCCAACCTCAAACGAAGCGGGAAGGCTCAGAGGGTGTGAAACGGAAGTGTACGTGATGATTCCACCCTAGCCTTACCAAAGCGGACCCCGTCTTGATAGTACGGTGACTCCTATGAAACTAGTCCACCAAACAAGAAACAAAAGAGCTACACCGTCTTGAATAACACTCCAAGGGGAAAGAAATCGTCTCATACCAAAGGATGAATCTCTCAAATGCTCAAAGCACACGGTTAGTCCGCAAACATGTTGTCATCAATCACCAAAACTGCATCAAGAGAGATATGCCTTAACAATCTCCCCCTTTTTGGTGGATTGATGACAACCAGGGATTTGCACAAGGATACGATATGAAAGTAAAGAAGCTCAGAACTACAAAATATAGATGGGCTCCCTGTGTATGTGTGCACCTACTTAGAAGTGCCTTTTGGAATGTAAGACACACACATTAGGACCAACACTCCCCCTATATTTTATAGTCCAACAATTCTAAGCATAGGATACATGAGAGCAGGGTATATAACAGGATAAGCATGCAACTCATAAGATACCACAATACTAGATAGACATATATAATAAAGGTAAAGATAAGGTAGGTAGTATATGTCTCACATCATATGTCTAGAACTTAGGTCTCACTGGCACCAAACCAAACCAAGCAAACGACGAGAACACACAAGACACCACAAACCACAAAGACGCACTCGCAACACGGCAACAACACAAATCCCTAAAATCTCTCCCCCTTTGGCATCGAGACACCAAAAGGGCAAAGAGCATTGCTACGGCTCCAGGTGATAGCAAGCTGAGGATCTTGAACATCACATCTCAGCGGGATCGTCTGCACTGCCATCGTCGGTCGGAAACTGCTCGGCGTCTGAATCGGTCCATGGGCAATGCTGCTGAACCCACTCCTCCTCGTTAGTGATCCTCTCCTCAGATCTGCTGTTAACAGTGGCATCCAACTGTCGCATGAGCTCCTTGTGACGTCTGTGGGCCTTCTTCTCAGAGACATGAGACATATATTGGCCATGAGATTCCATGCAGAAGAGCTTCTTCATCTTGCGCTTAATCTTCTTAGCCCATGAGGGATCCACACCAGAGGGCTCATAGTCCTCATCATTGTCAGCCTGAGCCTCGTCCTCGGTCTCCATGTCAGCCTCAGAAGGTGGTCCACCAGAATGAGAGGCCTGGGTATCCCAATTGTCCTTCTTCCTCAGATGCTTGATATCATCAGAAATCAACTCTCCAGTTTCCAGCGCGGTCCTTGGATAGTGATGTGCCCAGGCCTTCTCAATGAGCAGCATGACGAAAGGACTATAGATCGGGCACTTGCGCTCAGAAATGGCAGACAGAAGTTCAGACCACATAACATGAGAAATATCCAGGGACTCTCTAGTGTTTGCTTCCTTCTCATGCTGGCAGAAGAGAAGCATGTCCACAAGATAGGAGTGGACCATATCCAGATTCCCAATGCGAGGGAAAAGAGTCTCTCGGAAGATGTAGTGAAGAATGTCCAGATAGGTAGACAACTCATAGGTTACCTTCATAGTCTTGGGGTTAAACTTCTCAGAACAGTAGGGCCACAGGGCTTGCTTGTGAGTGGAGGTGACATTGCGGTGAGGGCGGAAGCCGACTGGATTCTCAAGTCCGAGATCTTCCACCCCAAGTAACTCCATGAAGGCCTTCCACTTGACAGTGAGCAACTTCCCATTCGTCATCCAAGTTAGAGTCCTTTCTACATCAGTTCCAAGATGGACAGTGGCATAGAATTGACAGATCAAATCAGCATCAAAGTCCTTGTTGAACTGCATGATTCTGAGAATGTTCAACTGAGTGCACATCTGAAGGGCTTCGCCAAAGTACTCAGGGTCCTTTTCCATAGGATCGGTGTCGATGGAACGGACATCAACGAAGTGATTCTTCTTAGCCTTGAATACATCGAAGAAGATGGCGAACTGAAAGCGGTTCCGGAACGGGCGGTTGAACAAAGTGGGATCTTGGTCTTCCTCATAGGGGTTGCGGCGACACTTTGCCCAAAATTCCTTGGCAGTCATCTCAGACAAAGTCTTTCCCTTTGGCTTGCTTGCTGATCTCTTCATGTGCTGAGGTGGCGGTGGAGCACTTGAGGTTGCGCCTGCTGGCGGCGGTTGCGCACTAGAGGAACCACCTTCTGACTCAAAAGTGCGGTAGCGCTTTGACGTTGCACGACCGGGGTTGACACGGCGGGCCTGCTGCTCGGGATGATCACCACCTAGAACCAAACACACGAGCAGAAGAAACAACACAAAAGAAAAGAGCATACGCCACAAAACAAAACAACATGAATTAAAACTTGGTAGGAAATGATGGAACTGGGCATCCAGCGGTAGTACCGCCACCCAATAACGGCAGTACCACTTGCGCGGTAGTACCGCTCGAGGAGGGCGGTAGTACCGTGCCAGATGGGGAACGACGGTTCCCTACTGCCGTGGACAGATCCGGCACTACCGGAGATGCCAAATTCAAAAACAAACCTACCAAACTTCAACCCACAGGGCCTAGAAGCCATCTCCATCCTACTCAAGCCTCGCCTTAGCCAAAACACGAGAAGAACAATGCCTATTGCCCCTAAAAACTAGATGCAAGACCTAGGCAAGAGAGAACGGGAACGGGGTAATACCGGCATCCATGGCTGGAGGACGTGGTGGGGATCGACTCCACCGGAGGAAATGGAGAGGGACGACACGAAAACGGCGGCCGGTCGGGTCCCTCCTACGGCGAGAGGTCGCTGGAGCGACAAGGAAGACGAGCGACTGGCGGCGAATGGGTATGGGGGAGAGACAACTCCCCTGCCCCGACATAACCCCCCCCCCCATCGCCCGCCCCGCAGCAGTAGTACCGCTGGGGTGGGCGGTAGTACCGCTTGACGCTTGTCAGCGGTAGTACCGCGCATGCAGCGGTAGTACCGCTCTACCGCAAAAAGGACCAACCAAAAAGGGCTTAACTCAAGAGAAGAAATAGAGACAAAAACGAGAACACACACACACACACACAACCAACAAAAAGAACGAAGACACACACCTCTCCAAGAGAGAGCGGTGGCCGAGGCCACCTATGTTTGAGTTCAGAGGTATGGCGCCGCGAAGATTTTAACCTTGGGCCCATGACCAACCCTCATCTTTGAAGCACAAGTACCATCGAAAATGGCTAATGTGAAAGAGTTTGGTTAGTTTATGCATTATGGGGGGAGGGAAAGGTCATTGAGAGAACAACACTCCCCCTATGTCCATGCCTACACCTAAACTAGAGAACAAGTTGAGTGAGGTGGGGTGTGCAACGGTTCAAGTCACATTGCTCGAAACAATGATATTTAGCTCATTCCTTAACTCGTGAAATCTTGCTTCATCCAAAGGCTTTGTGAAAATATCTGCAAGGTTATCATGAGTGTTGACATAGTTGAGCTCGATCTCCCCTCGCCTAATGTGATCCCGGATGAAGTGATACCTAATCTCAATATGCTTTGTCTTGAAGTGTTGCACCGGGTTGAGAGTAATCTTGATGGCACTTTCATTGTCACACCAAAGAGGCACTTAGTCACACATGACACCGTAATCCTTTAAAGTTTGCCTCATCCATAATAGTTGTGCACAACAACTACCGGCAGCCACATACTCCGCTTCCGTGGACGAGAGAGACACACAACTTTGCTTCTTGGAAGACCAACTCACCAAAGAGCAACCAAGAAATTGGCACCCTCCGGAAGTGGACTTCCTATCCACTTTGTCTCCCGCCCAATCCGAGTCCGAATAATGTACAAGCTTGAAGTTTGCTCCTCTTGGGTACCATAAGCCAAAGTTTGGGGTATGAGCCAAATATCGAAAGATTCGCTTGACCGCCACAAAGTGACTTTCCTTAGGTGCGGCTTGAAACCATGCACAAATTCCCACACTCAACATGATATCCGGTCTAGATGCACAAAGGTAAAGCAAGGAGCCAATCATGGAGCGATATACCTTTTGATCCACCGCTTTACCATTGGGATCAATGTCAAGTTGGCACTTGGTGGGCATGGAAGTGGAAGCCGGCTTGACATCAGTTAGCTTGAATCTCTTGAGCATGTCTTGAGTGTATTTGGCTTGGTTGATGAAGGTTCCTTCTCTCCTTTGCTTCAATTCGAACCCGAGAAAGAACTTCAACTCTCCCATGGAAGACATCTCAAACTTTGAGGTCATCAGAGCGGAAAATTCCTCATTGAAAGCTTTGTTAGGGGAACCAAAGATAATATCATCAACATATAATTGGCACACAAACAACTCCCCTTTGACCTTCTTTGTAAAAAGAGTGGGCTCGATTAGCCCAACTTCAAAACCACGGTCTTGTAACAACTCGGTGAGGTGGTCATACCATGCACGTGGGGCTTGTTTAAGGCCATAGAGTGCCTTATCGAGTTGATACACGTGATCGGGAAAGTAGGGATCCTTGAACCCGGGGGGTTGCTTGACATAAACCAATTCATTAATATGACCATTAAGAAAAGCACTCTTCACATCCATTTGTTGTAACTTAAAGTTATGATGAGAAGCATATGCAATTAACATGTGAATGGATTCAAGATGAGCAACGGGAGCAAAGGTTTCACCGTAGTCGATACCCTCGACTTGGGAGTAGCCTTGTGCCACCAAACGAGCCATGTTGCGAATGACAATCCCATGAGCATCTTGCTTGTTCTTGAATATCCACTTGGTTCCAATGACATTGTGGTTCCCGTAGGCCTTGGTACCAATCTCCATACTTTGTTGCGCTCGAAGTTATTGAGTTCTTCATGCATGGCATTGAGCCAATCCGGATCTTCGAGCGCCTCATAGACCTTTTGGGGTTCAACACACGAGACAAACGCGTGAAGTTCACAATAGTTGGCTAATTGTCTACGAGTGCTTACCCCCTTCCTTAAGCTTCCAACCACATTTGTCATGAGATGATCCTTGGTGGAGAGCTTGGAAGCAACCTTGGCGGCACGACACTCTAATTCCTCCTCGGGGGTGAGACGAGGAGTGGTCACTTGATCATCTTGAGCATCGTCTTGAGCTTGTTCTTGATCTTGTGGAAGCTCTTGATCTTGAACTTGCTTGGAGGAGGGAACTTGACCTTGGGCATCACTTGATGTTACAACACCATCTTGAGATTAACCTTGCCCTTGGTATTGTTCTTGAGGTTGAGGGCCCTCACTTTGTTCTTCGGAAGCGTGTGGGTCTTGGGTTGGTGAAGGTTCCACCTGAGTGGAACATTGTCCTTCTCCTTCGGCCACAAGGGGTTCCTCAATGGGTAGTATATGACCAACACCCATTCTTCTTATGGCTTGGGGAGGAATTTCATCACCTACATCACAAGTACCATTTTGCTCCACTTGGGAGCCGTTATTCTCATCAAACTCCATGTTACACGTTTCCTCAATAAGTCCTGTGGACTTATTGAGAACACAGTAAGCATGAGAGTTTGTATCATAAACAACAAATATGCCCTCATAAGCCCTAGCCTCCAATTTAGACAAACGGACACCTTTCTTGAGAATGAAACACTTACACCCTAACACCCGGAAGTACTTGAGGTTGGGCTTGTTTCCGGTGAGTATCGCATATGGAGTCTTGTTCAAGCCTTTGTGGAGGTAGAGCCAATTAGATGCATGACACGCGGTGTTGATGGCTTCGGCCCAAATGTTGTAGGGAGACTTGAACTCCGCCATCATGGTCCTTGCCGCATCCATCAACGTCCGGTTCTTCCTCTCCGCTACACCATTTTGCTGAGGGGTATAAGGTGCGGAATATTGATGCTTGATTCCCTCATCACTCAAAAACTCATCCAAGGTGTAGTTCTTGAACTCGGAGCCGTTGTCACTTCTTATAGTCAAGATCTTTGCATTGTGTTGTCGTTGAGCTTCATTTGCAAAGTCGATGACGGTTTGTTGGGTCTCGCTCTTCCTCTTCAAGAAATATACCCAAGTGTATTGATGACCCACAAGTATAGGGGATCTATCGTAGTCCTTTCGATAAGTAAGAGTGTCGAACCCAACAAGGAGCAGAAGGAAATAATAAGCGGTTTCCAGCAAGGTATTCTCTGCAAGTACTGAAATAAGTGGTAACAGATAGTTTTGTGATAGGACAATTTGTAACGAGCAACAAGTAACAAAAGTAAATAAAGTGCAGCAAGGTGGCCCAACCCTTTTGTAGCAAAGGACAAGCCTGGAAAAACTCTTATATGATGTAAAGCGCTCCCGAGGACACATGGGAATATCGTCAAGCTAGTTTTCATCACGTTCATATGATTCGCGTTCGGTACTTTAATAATTTGGTATCTGGGTGGACCGGTGCTTGGGTACTGCCCTTACTTGGACAAGCATCCCACTTATGATTAACCTCTATTGCAAGCATCCGCAACTACAACAAAAATATTAAGGTAAACCTAACCATAGCATGAAACATATGGATCCAAATCAGCCCCTTACGAAGCAACGCATAAACTAGGGTTTAAGCTTCTGTCACTCTACCAACTCAACATCTACTTATTACTCCCTAATGCCTTCCTCTAGGCCCAAACAATGGTGATGTGTCATGTAGTCGACGTTCACATAACACCACTAGAGGAGAGACAACATATATCTCATCAAAATATCGAACGAATACCAAATTCACATGACTACTAATAGCAAGACTTCTCCCATGTCCTCAGGAACAAAAGTAACTACTCACAAAGCATAAACATGTTCATAATCAAAGGGGTATTAATATGCATATAGGATCTGAAGATATGATCTTCCACCAATTAAACCAACTAGCATCAACTACAAGGAGTGATTAACACTACTAGCAACCTACTAGCACCAATCCCGGACTTGGAGACAAGAATTGGATACAAGAGATGAACTAGGGTTTTGAGATGAGATGGTGCTGATGAAGATGTTGATGGAGATTGCCCTCTCCCGATGAGAGGAGCGTTGGTGATGACGATGGCGATGATTTCCCCCTTCGGGAGGGAAGTTTCCCCGGCAGAACAGCTCCGCCAGAGCCCTAGATTGGTTCCGCCAAGGTTCCGCCTCGTGGCGGCGGAGTTTCATCCGAGAAGATGGCTTATGATTTTTTTTCCCATCGAAAGACTCCATATAGCAGAAGATGGCCACCGGAGGGCCACCAGGGGGCCCACGAGGTAGGGGGGCGCGCACAGGGGGTTAGGGCGCGCCCCCACCCTCGTGGGCAGGGTGTGGCCCCCTTGGTGAGTTTCTTCCGCTGAGTATTTTTTATATATTTGGAAAACATCTTCCGTGAAGTTTCAGGACTTTTGGAGCTGTGCAGAATAGGTCTAATATTTTCTCCTTTTCCAGCCCAGAATCCCAGTTGCCGGCATTCTCCCTCTTTATGTAAACCTTGTAAAATAAGAGAGAATATGCATAAGTATTGTGATATAATGTGTAATAACAGCCCATAATGCAATAAATATTGATATAAAAGCATGATGCAAAATGGATGTATCAACTCCCCCAAGCTTAGACCTGGCTTGTCCTCAAGCGAAAAGCCGAAATCGAAAAATATGTCCACATGTTTAGAGATAGAGGTGTCGATAAAAATAAGATACATACATGAGGGCATCATTATCATTCTTAGAGCAACAACTTATATAATTCTTGTCATATGATTTCTTATGCTAGAGTAATAATTCAATCACAATCTCAAGTATGAATAGTAAACTTCATTGAAAACTAACAAACTATAATCTCAGTCATTGAAGCAATTGCAATTTATCATAACATAGGAAAGAGTAAATGTATAAGAGCCTTTCAGCAAGTCCACATGCTCAACTATCATATAGTCTTTCACAATTGCTGACACTCACGCAATACTTATGGGTATGGAGTTTTAATCGTACACAAAGAAAGATAGCGGCTTATAGTTTTGCCTCCCAACGTTTTACCTCAAGGGTAATGTCTACAGTAATAGTTCATGAAAACTCACATCCAATTAGCCATATATATCGGGATCTTTCCAACATATTGTGCTTGCCAAAGGATAAAATGTAAAAAGGAAGGGTGAAGATCACCATGACTCTTATGCAATATATGAGATAAAAGTCAAAGATAGGCCCTTCGCAGAGGGAAGCAGAGGTTGTCATGCGCTTTTATGGTTGGATGCACAAAATCTTAATGCGAAAGAACATCACTTTATATTGCCACTTGTGATATGGACCTTTATTATGCAGTCTATCGCTTTTATTACTTCCATATCACACGATCGTATAAATCTTATTTCCTCCACACCAATCAATCATACATATTTAGAGA
The DNA here is from genome assembly GCA_034509565.1 of Triticum monococcum. Lineage (NCBI taxonomy): Eukaryota > Viridiplantae > Streptophyta > Magnoliopsida > Poales > Poaceae > Triticum > Triticum monococcum. Next base: position 143,272,245 of record CM067846.1, on the reverse strand, counting down.
GCAATTTTTATTGCTTGCACCGATGAGAACTTACTTGAAGGATCTTATTTAATCCATAGGTAGGTATGGTGGACTCTCATGGCAAAACTGGTTTAAGGATATTTGGAAGCACAAGTAGTATCTCTACTTGGTGCGATGAATTTGGCTAGCATGAGGGGGGAAGGCAAGCTCATCATGTTGGAAGATCCAAGACAATATAATTCATCTCAGATGTAAGAAAACATAACCCATTACATTGTCTTCCTTGTCCAGTGTCAACTCTTTAGCATGTCATATTTTAATGAGTGCTCACAATCATAAAAGATGTCCAAGATAGTATATTTATATGTGAAGACCTCTCTTTCTTTATTAATTACTATTAATTGCAATGATGACCAAAACTGTGTTTGTCAACCCTCAACAACTTTTATTCATCATACTCTTTCTATGTGAGCTCATTACTCTCCATAAGACTCACATGATCTCTTTGTTTCTTTTTATTTCTTTATCTTTTCTTTTATTCACTTAGGATAATGGCAAAATAATCAAGCCCTTGACTCAACATTAATCTTTATTATATAGCTCACGGACTCGATTACATAGAAGGATAACAAAGAAAAACTCACAACTAGATCATACTAAGAACTTTTATTCTACTAGATCAAGATATTACGAAAAGGATCGAACTAAGAAAAACGGTAAAGATAAAAGTGATGATGATACGATACTGGGGCACTCCCCCAAGCTTGGCAGTTGCCAAGTGGAGTGCCCATACCCAGGTGATTATGTCCCCTTTGTTGGTGAAGAAGGTGGAGTTGTTGATGATGGATAGTCGCCCATCGAGCGTAGGAGCTCTTCTAACTTGCGGATAATGCCCTTGAGTGCGATGATATGATCCTTCAACAAAATATTTTCACGTGTGAGATACTTATTTTGTATACGAGCCAACTCAATCATCTTGAAAGCTTCGATTTTTGTTGGGGTAAGAAGATTGTGATCCAGTTGAAGGGTGTCTTCTGTTGCTGGAACTTGGTCCTCCATGGCCTTCTTGATCCCTTCATCCTTGTTGATCTCCATAGGTTCTTCTCTCTTCAGCTCTATCTTCATTAGCCAAGCATCGTTGCCCTCATGGTTGGAGGAGTAAGGAGACGACATAGTGCCTGGCCTTTACAACCCTGACAGAAAATAGCTCGAAACAAACATAGGAGATTTTTGCGTGATACGGGAGTCAAAACCCCCGGGAGATTATATAATGAATTTTTACCGACCAAAATACGCGTCGTGTACGAAAACGGAGTCCGGAGAGCACACGAGGTGCCCACGAGGTAGGGGGTCGCGCCCTCCACCCTCGTGGAGGCCTCGATTCCTTCCCAGACTGCTTCTTATTTTTCTAAATATTCAAAAACGGAGAAATATTGCCTTAAAAACTGTTTTGGAGTCGGTTTACTTACCGTACCACGTACCTATTCCTTTTAGGAGTCTGAAGCGTTCCGGAAGGTGTCCCTTGTTGAGGCCAATCTCTCTCGAGGTAGTTTTGGTGATTGATGACAACATGTTTGCGGACTAATCATGTGCGTTGAGTAGTTCACAGACTCAACCTTGGCACAAGACGTTTTCTTCCCTTCGGAGTGTCATTCAAGACGGTGTAGCTCTTTCGTTTCTCTTTCGATGGACTAGTTGCGTAGAGGGCACCGTACTATCAAGAGGGGGTCCGCTGGGGTATTGCTTGGGTGGAATCAACACGTACACATCAGCTTCTCACCCTCAGAGCTCTTCCACTTCATTGGAGAGATCTCTTCTCTTTCTGTGTCATGTCTGGGTTCCGGCGGTAGTACCGTGCAACCCAGCGGTAGTACCGTTGAGGAGTCACAACCGGAAGTACCGTTCCGCAGTGGTAGTACCGCCGGTGACTCCACAGTGTACTACCGCTGGCCTGCCTGGCACCACCGCCTCGTCCTCAGCCTCGATGGAGATATCTTCTCTCTCTCTCTCTTGTCTGTGTCCTAGCTGTAGTACCGCACTACCAGCGGTAGTACTGCTGAAGGGTCACAAGCGGCAAATACCGCTCCGCAGCGGTAGTACCGCCGGTGACCCCGCAGTTATACTACCGCTGGGCTGCCTGGCTCCTACCGCCTCGACTCGAGGGCTCTTTTTCTCTGTCGGGTTTCGCGGCACTAGTTGTGGCAGTAGAGGCGGTAGTACCGTTTCGGAGCGGTAGTACCGCCCTTACCACCACGGTAGCACCGCGCTGGGTCCAGATCCCTGCTGCTCTTCTCTGCGCGGCAGTACCGCTGGCTCAGCAGTGGTACCCCCCCCCCCCCCCCTTAGCGGTACTACCGCCCTGTGCGGGGCTGGTTGGTGGGGCAACGGTTGGATTGTTGCCCCCACTATAAAAGGGGGTCCCCTTCTTCCCCTTTGACTTACCTCTTCCCCCTCAAGCTCCATTAATGCTACAAGCTCCATTTTCGCCTGATCTATCTCTCTAGCCAATCAAACTTGTTGATTTGCTCGGGAGTGGTTGAGAAGGCCCCGATCTACACTTCCACCAAGGGATTTTCGATTCCCCCACTCATCCCTAGCGGATCTTGTTACTCTTGGGTGTTTGAGCACCCTAGACGGTTGAGGTCACCATAGAGCCATAGTCCATTGTGGTGAAGCTTCGTGGTATTGTTGGGAGCCTCCAATTAAGTTGTGGAGATTGCCCCAACCTTGTTTGTAAAGGTTCGGTTGCCGCCTTCAAGGGCACCAATAGTGGAATCACAGCATCTCAGATTGTGTGAGGGCGTGAGGAGAATACGGTGGCCCTAGTGGCTTCTTGGGGAGCATTGTGCCTCCACACCGCTCTAACGGAGACGTACTTCCCCTCAAAAGGAAGGAACTTCGGTAACACATCCTCGTCTTCACCGGATCCACTCTTGGTTATCTCTTATCTTTACTTGTGCAAGCTCTTTAGTGTTACTTCTCTTGCTAGCTTGTATGCTTGTTGTTATTGCATCATATAGGTTGCTCACCTAGTTGCACATCTAGACAACCTACTTTGTTGCAAAGTTTAATTTGGTAAAGAAAAGTTAAAAATTGGTAGTTGCCTATTCACCCCCCCCCCCTCTAGTCAACCATATCGATCCTTTCAATTGGTATCAGAGCCTCGTCCCTTTATTAAGGACTTTACAGTCCAAAGAGTATGGTTGATACCGTAGATGGTGTGGAGGAACACTCCGGTGTGAATCCAACCTCGTCTACGGGCGATGGGGGAACCTCGGTCTCTCGTGAGGAGTTCAATATTGCCTTGGAGACATTGAAAACCTCCATGACGACCGAGGTTGAAAGCATGTTTACTAAATTTCTTGAGGGGCTTAAACTATCCACCGCACTGTTGAAAGTGGGTGACCCCACCGACAAGGTGACGGATGCTAACCCTGACAAGGGGGAAGCTAGTAGTGAAAAGGCTCCTTCTTCTAGTGGTAAAAATGGCACCGGCATCTTTGCTCATGTGGAACCACCACTTGTTTATGGTGGACCGGTTCCTTCTACTCATTTGAATCATGCCGGTCCTCCCCCTAAGATTGTGAAAAATGAGGACTTTGATTCTTGGGTTTACTGCTTTAAACGTCATTTAAATCATGTGAACACTAACCTTTGGAGAATCATTGAAGAAGGTTTCTATCCGCATGATCCAAGCAACTTCACTCCTCGAGAAGCCATGGATAATCAATTCAAAGAGAATGCTCTCTTCATCATTCAAGATGCAATCCCACCCGAAGACCTACCTCATCTTCAGCCCTTCGCCTTGGCCAAAGACGCATGGATTTGTGTTGTCTCCCTCTACCGGGGAAGCGCGAGCATTCAACGCTCCAACTATGAAGTGGTGCAAGATGAGGCCGATGAGTTTGCAATGAAAGAAGATGAAGAACCTCGTGAGCTTTATTGGAGGGTAACCAAACTCGCGGTCTCACTCCGAGATCACTGGAGCCAGGACATGGATGAAAATTGGATCAAGCGCAAATTCCTCGAGGCAATGATGTCCTACCACAAGGCCATGTCCTCCGTCATTCGTCAAAGACCGGACTTCCACACTTTGACCTCAAGCGGAGTGTTGGATGAGTTTGTGGCCATGAACATTTTGGACAAGACCGCCGACAATGCGGTGCTTCGTTCTCAAAGGGCAAAGAAGCCCAACCTTGCATTGAAGGCCAAGCTCTCCGTTGAAGAAGAAGAAGAAGAGGAAGAAGAGGAGAGCAACCCCGAGGATACGAAGTATGCATATTATGAACACATGGCACTCGCTTCAAGGCAATTTTGGAGCAAGAAAAACTCGAGGCCAAACTCACTCAAGTGGCACGAAGAGCAAGCAACGTGTAAGAACTTGCTACAATTGTGGCAACGTGAGTCATTTTGTTGTGGAGTGCCCGTATGAGAAGAGGGAAGACAATGGTGGCAAGCTCATCCAAAAGGACAAGGCCAAGTCATTCCCCAACAAGAGCAACTTCACCAAGAAGACTCCTCCCAAGGCATTTGTGGTACAAGAAGAGTACAATGAGGATGACGATGATGATGAAGGTGATGAGTTGGTGCCATGGCCTCCATTGCCATTGCGACGACTCCACGGGTGTCCCTCTTCGACTCACCCAATGAGAGCATCACCGCCAAATGCCTCATGGCTAAAGCCACCAACAAGGTAACCCCCAACATCAAAACTATCATCATTAATCATCCTTCTCCGACGGATAGCATTAATGAACTTGAGGGAGCGAATGTGGAGACAAATGAGTTTGAGGCCTTTATGGGCAAACTTAAGGGAAAATCCAAGAAGCACTTTGTTGCTCTCTTGGAACAACTTGGTGAAGCCAATGACATGATCGAGGCTCACGAAGACACCATCACTAAGATGGAAGAGCATAGTCGTGACTATGCCGATGAGATTTTGGATCTTTCCAATGCTCTTGAGGAAGAGCGTGGTCTTCGTTTGGCTCTTGAGGAGTCACACAACGTTGATCATGCTAAGTTAAAGAAAGATTATGATCATGTCCCCATTGTTTCTCATGTGCTAAACTCCGAGAAGGCCGAACTTGAGGTTGATCTTGCCAGACTCAAAGAGGAGTTTGATCTACTTGACAAGGCTCACAAGGTCTTGAAGGGTGCTCATGCTAGCCTCAAAGAGTCTCATGATCAACTTCAAGTAAAGCTAACCAAGGAAAAAGCCACTTTTCCTCGTAGCATGTGCATCTCGTTGAGGAGAACGCTAAGCTAAAGGGGCAACTTGAGAGAGGTCTTGCGACTTGCATACAAGGCAAGAAGAACCTCAACGACCTCTTGATCAACCAAAAGGGAGTTGTGGCCAAGGAAGGGGTTGGGTGTGTGCCCAACTCCAAGAACAAGAAGAAGAATGACAATACCAAATGACCTCCTCCTCTCATGCAAACCTTTGTGAAGGAGGGAGAGAGTGCCTCCGAGGAGAAGAAGAAGAACAATGAGAAGGGTGGCGTTGTCAAAAAGGGCAATGCCACTCCTCGCATCAAAGCCAACGGCTTTAATCCTTCATATGTGTTATGTCGTGCTAGTGATGGGCATGTCTATGCCAAATTCGTTGGTTCTCCTCATGAATACATTGAATGGTCTATTTTGGTTCCAAAGACCCTTATTACTAACATAAAAGGACCCATTACAAAATGGGTACCTAAAACCAAGCATTAATCTCTTGTAGGTGTTTGCTTCCGGTGGGGGATCATGGTTGCTCGATTGCGGAGCTACAAATCATATGACCGGAAGCAAGGACTTGGTGGTGGATGTGCACAAGATTCCATCTATGCCCACCAATGTCGAGTGGGGTGACGCCTCATCCTCTAAGGTATTGGGACTTGGCAATGTGGTCATCTCTCATGATCTCATGATCAAGAAGGTTGTGCTTGTTGAGTCCCTTGCATACAATTTACTTTCCGTTCATCAACTTGCAATCATGGGCTTTGCCACTTTCTTTGATATCGATACCGTGGCCCTCTTGTGGAGCAAGACTCTTAAAGTAGCCTTTGTTGGGCATGTCGAGAGCGGTCTATATGTGATTAACTTTTCGGAGCGACCCACTAAGACCGCGACATGCCTAATGGCTAAAGTTGATGTGGGACGGCTTTGGCATCGCCGTCTAGCCCATGTCAATATGAGATCTTTGCAAAGTCTTCTCAAGGGAGACCATGTCCGTGGACTAACGAATGTTAGTTTTGCTAAAGATCGTGCTTGCAGTGCTTGTATCGAAGGAAAGCTACATGAGAAGGCTCACCCTCCCACGACTATCATTTACTCAAAGAGGCCTTTGGAGCTCCTTCACATGGATCTCTTTGGGCCTCCATCCTTCCATTGTCTTGGAGGTAGGAAGTATTGCTTGGTGATTGTGGATGACTACTCAAGATACACGTGGGTGTATTTCTTCAAGAGGAAGAGCGAGACCCAACAAACCGTCATTGACTTTGCAAATGAAGCACAACATCAACACTATGCAAAGATCTTGACAATAAGAAGTGAAAATGGCACCGAGTTCAATAACTACACCTTGGATGAGTTTCTTAGTGATGAGGGGATCAAGCATCAATATTCCGCACCTTACACCCCTCAACAAAACGGTGTTGCGGAGAGGAAGAACCGGACGTTGATGGATGCGGCAATGACCATGATGGCGGAGTTCAAGTCTCCGTACAACTTTTGGGCCGAAGCCATCAACACCGCGTGTCATGCATCCAATCGGCTCTACCTCCGCAAGGGCTTGAACAAGACTCCATATGAGATACTCACCGGTAACTAGCCCAACCTCAAGTACTTTCGGGTGTTCGGGTGTAAGTGTTTCATTCTCAAGAAAGGTGTTCGGTTGTCTAAATTTGAGGCTAGAGCTTATGAGGGCATATTTGTTGGTTATGCTACAAACTCTCATGCTTACCGTGTCCTCAATAAATCCACGGGACTTATTGAGGAGATATGTAACATGGAGTTTGATGAGAATAACGGCTCCCAAGTGGAGCAAAGTGGCACTTGTGATGTAGGTGATGAAATTCCTCCTCAAGCCATAAGAAGAATGGTTGTTGGTTTTATCCTACCCATTGAGGAACCCCTTGTGGCTGAAGGAGAAGGACAATGCTCCACTCAAGTGGAGCCATCACCAACCCAAGGCCCACACGCTTCCGAAGAACAACATGAAGGCCCTCGTCCTCAAGAACATGACCTAGGGAAAGATCATGCTCAAGACAGTGTTGACTCATCAAGTGATGCCCAAGGTCAAGTTCTCTCCTCCGAGCAAGTTCAAGAACAAGAACAAGCTTAAGACGACGCTCAAGATAATCAAGTGATCACTCCTCGTCTCACCCCCGAGGAGGATTTGGAGCGTCGTGCCGCCAAGGTTGCTTCCAAGCTCTCCACCAGGGATCATCTCATGACGAATGTGCTTGGAAGCTTAAGAAAGGGGGTAAGCACTCGTAGACAAATAGCAAACTATTGTGAGCATCACGCGTTTGTCTCTTGTGTCGAACCCCACAAGGTCTATGAGGCGCTAGAAGATCCGGATTGGCTCAATGCCATGCATGAAGAACTCAAAAACTTCGAGCGCAACAAAGTGGGGAGATTGGTGCCAAGACTGACGGGGAACCACAATGTCATTGGAACCAAGTGGATATTTAAGAACAAGCAAGATGCCCATGGGATTATCATTCGCAATAAGGCTCGTTTGGTAGCACAAGGCTACTCCCAAGTCGAGGGTATCGACTACGGTGAAACCTTTGCTCCCGTTGCTCGTCTTGAATCCATTCACATGTTGATTGCATATGCTTCTCATCATAACTTTAAGTTACAACAAATGGATGTGAAGAGTGCTTTTCTTAATGGTCATATTAATGAATTGGTTTACATCAAGCAACCCCCCGGGTTCGAGGATCCCTACTTTCCCGATCACGTGTATCAACTCGATAAGGCACTCTATGGCCTTAAACAAGCCCCACGTGCGTGGTATGACCACCTTACCGAGTTGTTACAAGACCGTGGTTTTGAAGTTGGGCTAATCGACCCCACTCTTTTTACTAAGATGGTCAAAGGGGAGTTGTTTGTGTGCCAATTATATGCTGATGATATTATCTTTGGTTCACCTAACAAAGCTTTCAATGAGGAATTTGCCGCTCTCATGACCTCAAAGTCCGAGATGCCTTCCATGTGAGAGTTGAAGTTCTTTCTAGGGTTCGAAGTGAAGCAAAGAAGAGAAGGAACCTTCATCAACCAAGACAAATACACTCAAGACATGCTCAAGAGATTCAAGCTAAGTGACGTCAAGCTGGCTTCCACTCCAATGCCCACCAAGTGCCAACTTGACATAGATCCCAATGGTAAAGTGGTGGATCAAAAGGTATATTGCTCCATGATTGGATCCTTGCTTTACCTTTGTGCATCTAGACCGGATATCATGTTGAGTGTGGGAAGTTGTGCACGGTTTCAAGCTGCACCTAAGGAAAGTCACTATGTGGCGGTCAAACGAATCTTTCGATATTTGGCTCATACCCCAAACTTTGGCTTATGGTACCCAAGAGGATCAAACTTCAAGCTTGTAGGGTACTCGGATTCCGATTGGGCGGGAGACAAAGTGGATAGGAAGTCCACTTCTGGAGGGTGCCAATTCCTTGGATGCTCTTTGGTAAGTTGATCTTCCAAAAAGCAAAGTTGTGTGTCTCTCTTGTCCACCGAAGTGGAGTATGTAGCAGCCGGCAGTTGTTGTGCATAAGTCCTATGGATGAGGCAAACTTTAAAGGATTACGGTGTCACTTGTGACAAAGTGCCTCTTTGGTGTGACAATGAAAGTGCCATCAAGATCTCTCTCAACATGGTGCAACACTTCAAGACGAAGCATATTGAGATTCGGTATCACTTCATCCGGGATCACATTAGGCAAGGAGAGATCGAGCTAAACTATGTCAGCACTCATGATAACCTTGCAGATATTTTCACGAAGCCCTTGGATGAAGCAAGATTTCGCGAGTTAAGGCATGAGCTAAATATAATTGATTCGAGCAATGTGGCTTGAACCCTTGCACACCCCACCACGCTCAATTTGTTGTCTAGTTTAGGTGTAGGCATGGACATAGGGGGAGTGTTGTTCTCTAAATGAACTCTTCCTCCCCCCATTATGCATAAATTGATCAAGTCTTTCACTTTAGCCATTGTTGATGGTACTTGTGTTTCAAAGACGAGTTTTGGTCATGGTCCCAAGGTTAAAATCTTCGCGGCGTCGTACCTCTTGACTCAAACATAGGTGGCCTCAGCCACCGCCCTCTCTTGAAGAGGTGTGTCTTGGTCGTTTGCTGGTGTGCTCTCTCTTCTTGCCTTTTTTTGAGCTAAGCCTTGTTGTTTGGTTGCCGTGGCGTGCTGGGCGGTACTACCGCTCGTGGTGCGCGGTACTACCGCTTATAAGCAGTACTACCGCCCCCAGCGCGGTACTACCGCTGAGGGATGGGACCAGGGGGTTATATCGGGGCAGGGGGAGGTTTCTTCTCCCCCATACCCATTCACTTTGCCCCCTCATTCCTCTTCCTCTCTCTCTAGCCTCGCCACGCCGCGGGAGGGCTCCGGCGGATCTTTGTCTCCGGGGCGTCCCTCTCCATTTCCTTCGGTGGAGTCGATCCCCACCTCGTTCTCTTGCCATGGATGTCGGTATTGCCCGCGTTCCTTCTCTCCCTTTGTCTTGTTTTCAGATCTTGCTTCTTAGGGGGAATGGTGGTTGCATCTCTAGATTTTTGGCTAAATCTAGGCTTGAGTAGGTTGGAGAAGGAAACTAGACTATCTAGATTAGAGTTTGGTAGGAATATTTTTGAATTTGGTAGGCCGGTAGTGCCGGATCTGACCACGGTAGTAGGAAACCGATGTTTCCCCGCCTCGAGCAGTACTACCACTCTCGTTGGAGCGGTACTACCGCTTGACCTCGAGCGGTACTACCGCTCTCTTTGGAGCGGTACTACCACTTGGGCGGTACTGCCGCGGGCATGTCACGGTACTCCCGCTGCCTGCCAAGTTCCATCATGTTCCTGCCTTACCTTGATCCTTTTGTTGTGTTTGTTGGCTTATGCTCGTTCTTTCTGGTTGTTTTGCGTGTTCTTGTGTTTGGTTCCAGGTGATGATCATCCTGAGCATCAAGCTCGCCGTGTCAACCCCGGGCGGGCAATGTCAAAGCGCTACCGCACCTCTGAGCCAGCCGGTGGTTCCTCTAGCACCCAACCGCCACCTGCAGGTGCATCCGCAAGTGCTCCTCCACCACCTCAGCAGTCGAAGAGATCCGCCAATAAGCCAAAAGGAAAGATTGTGACTGAGATGACTGCCAAGGATTTTTGGGAAAGGCGTCGCCGCAATCCCTATGAGGTGGACCAAGATCCCACTTTGGTCAACCGCCCGTTCTGGAATCGATTTCAGTTTGCCATCTATTTTGATGTGATCAAGGCCAAGAAGAATCTCTATGTTGATGTTCGCTCCATTGACATTGATTCCATGGAGGACCCTGAGTACTTCGGCGAAGCCCTTCAGATGTGCACTCAGCTGAACATTCTCAGGATCATGCAGTTCAACAAGGATTTCGATGCAGATTTGGTGGCTCAATTCTTTGCTACAGTTCATCTTGGAACGGATGCCGACAGGACTCTGACTTGGATGACCAATGGCAAGTTACTTTCCGTCAAGTGGAAGGCCTTCATGGAGTTACTTGATGTGGAAGATCGTGGGCTTGAGACTTCAGTAGGTTCCCGCCCTCACCGCAATGCTGTGTCCACTCACAAGCAAGCCCTTTGGCCCTACTGCACTGTGAAAGTTCACCTAGTGACTAAGAAGAAAACCTATGAGCTATCTTCGTATCTGTACATTCTTCATCGTATCTTACGTGAGACTCTCTTCCCTCGCATCGGGAATCTGGATATGGTCCACTCTTATCTCATGGACATGCTTCTTTTCTGTCAGCATGAGAAGGAAGCAAACACTGGAGAGAGCCTGGATATTTCTCATGTTATGTGGTCTGAACTTCTCTCTGCCGTGTCTGGGCGCAAGTGCCCGATATATGTTCCATTCATCATGAGGCTCATTGAGAGGGCCTGGGCGCAGGTCTATTCCAGAGTGATGCTGGAAACTGGAGACTTGGTTTCCCATGAGATCAAGCGTCTGAGGAAGAAGGACAATTGGGTCACCCCAGATCCTTAATCCGGGGGTCCATCTGCTGCTGGTGGTGCTGCTGCCATGGAGACCGAGGGTGGGGCTGCCACTGATGATCACGAGGAGGACTTTGGGCCCTCTAGTGCAGAACCTTCATTGGCGAAGAAGCTTAAACGCAAGATGAAGAAGCTTTTCTGCATGGAGTCTCATGGTCAGTACATGACTCATGTGGCGGAGAAGCATGCCAGGGTGCGCCACAAGGAGCTCATGCGTCACCTAGGAGTGACAGTTGCCAGTGGTTCTGAGGGACAAATCACTGAAGAGGAGGAATGGATTCATCGGCAATGGACCGACTCCGACACCGAGCAGTTTTCGACCAACGACGAAGATGCAGACGATCACACTGAGATGTGATGTTCGAGATCCTCAGCTTGCCATCACCTGGAGTCGTAGCGTCGCTCTTTTCCCTTTTGGTGTCTCGATGCCAAAGGGGGAGAGAGTCTAGGGATTTGTGTTGTTGCCGTGCTTCAAGTGTGTCTTTGTGTCGTCTTGTGTTTTCTTGTGTGTTCTCTCGGTGTCTTTGTTTGGTTTGGTTTGGTGCCTATGAGACCTAAGTTCTAGACATATGGTGTGAGACATATGCTCCCTATCGCTACCTTATTACTTATGTCTATTCAGTATTGTAGTATATTATGAGTTGCATGCTTGTCCTGTTTTTATACTCTTCTCTCATATATCATGTGCTCAGAATTGTTGGACTATAAAATATAGGGGAAGTGTTGATCCAGATGTGTGTGTCTTGCTTTCCTAATGCTCCTCTAACTAGGTGCACACATTCAGGGGGAGCCCATCTATATTTTGTAGTTCTTAGTTTTCTAACTTTTATATCTTTTCCTTGTGCAAATCCCTAGTTGTCATCAATCCACCAAAAAGGGGGAGATTGTTGAGGCATATCTCTCTCGAGGTAGTTTTGGTGATTGATGACAACATGTTTGCGGACTAATCATGTGCGTTGAGTAGTTCACAGATTCATCCTTGGCACGAGACGTTTTCTTCCCTTTGGAGTGTCATTCAAGACGGTGTAGCTCTTTCGTTTCTCTTTCGATGGACTAGTTGCGTAGAGGGCACCGTACTATCAAGAGGGGGTCCGCTGGGGTATTGCTTGGGTGGAATCAACACGTACACATCAGCTTCTCACCCTCAGAGCTCTTCCACTTCATTGGAGAGATCTCTTCTCTTTATGTGTCCTGTCTGGGTTCCAACGGTAGTACCGCGCAACCCAGCGGTAGTACCGTTGAGGAGTCACAAGCGGCAGTACTGCTCCGCATCGGTAGTACCGCCGGTGACTCCACAGTGTACTACCGCTGGCCTGCCTGGCACCACCGCCTCGTCCTCAGCCTCGACGGAGAGATCTTCTCTCTCTCTCTCTTGTCTGTGTCCCAGCGGTAGTACCGCACTACCAGCGGTAGTACCGCCGAAGGGTCACAAGCGGCAGTACCGCTCCGCAGCGGTAGTACCGCCGGTGACGCCGCACCTGTACTACAGCTGGGCTGCCTGGCTCCTACCGCCTCGACTCGAGGGCTCTTTTTCTCTGTCGGGTTTTGCGGCACTAGTTGCGACAGTAGAGGTGGTAGTACCGTTTCGGAGCGGTAGTACCGCCCTTACCACCGTGGTAGAACCGCGCTGGGTCCAGATCCATGCTGCTCTTCTCTGTGCAGCAGTACCGCTAGCTGGAGCGGCAGTACTGCTGGCTCAGCGGTAGTACCCCCCCCCCCTTAGCGGTACTACCGCCCTGTGCGGGGCTGGTTGGTGGGGCAATGGTTGGATTGTTGCCCCCACTATAAAAGGGTGTCCCCTTCTTCCCCTTTGACTTACCTCTTCCCCCTCAAGCTCCATTAATGCTCCAAGCTCCATTTTCGCCCGGTCTATCTCTCTAGCCAATCAAACTTGTTGATTTGCTCGGGAGTGCTTGAGAAGGCCCCGATGTAAACTTCCACCAAGGGATTTTTCGATTCCCCCAGTCATCCCTAGCGGATCTTGTTACTCTTGGGTGTTTGAGCACCCTAGACAGTTGAGGTCACCACGGAGCCATAGTCCATTGTGGTGAAGCTTCGTGGTATTGTTGGGAGCCTCCGATTATGTTGTGGAGATTGCCCCAACCTTGTTTGTAAAGGTTCGGTTGCCGCCTTCAAGGGCACCAATAGTGGAATCACAGCATCTCGCATTGTGTGAGGGCGTGAGGAGAATACGGTGGCCCTAGTGGCTTCTTGGGGAGCATTGTGCCTCCACACCGCTCTAACGGAGACGTACTTCCCCTCAAAAGGAAGGAACTTCGGTAACACATCCTCGTCTTCATCGGATCCACTCTTGGTTATCTCTTACCTTTACTTGTGCAAGCTCTCTAGTGTTACTTCTCTTGCTTGCTTGTATGCTTGTTGTTATTGCATCATATAGGTTGCTCACCTAGTTGCACATCTAGACAACCTACTTTGTTGCAAAATTTAATTTGGTAAAGTAAAGTTAAAAATTGGTAGTTGCCTATCCACCCCCCCTCTACTCAACCATACCGATCCTTTCATCCCTTATGTATTCCTCTGGGGTTACGGTTTCAATAACATTGGTTTCAACATTTATGGGATTACCTAAGATATAATGTTTGATTCTTTGATCGTTCACCACCTTCGGATTTGTGCCTTTGAAGTTGTTGATTTTTATGGCACCGGAACGGTAGACCTCCTCGATAACGTAAGGACCTTCCCATTTAGAGAGAAGTTTTCCTGCAAAAAAATCTTAAACAAGAGTTGAATAGCAATACATAATCACCTACATTAAACTCACGCTTTTGTATCCTTTTGTCATGCCATCTTTTAACTTTTTCTTTAAACAACTTGGCTTTTTCGTAGGCTTGGGTTCTCCATTCATCAAGTGAGCTAATAGCAAATAACCTCTTCTCACCGGCAAGTTTAAAATCATAATTAAGTTCTTTAATATCCCACTAAGCCTTGTGTTATAGTTCGAGAGGTAAGTGACATACTTTTCCATAGACCATTTTATACGGAGACATACCCATAAGATTTTTATATGCAGTTCTATAGGCCCATAATGCATCATCAAGTTTCTTGGACCAATTCTTTCTAGACCTATTAACAGTCTTTTGCAAAATTAATTTGAGTTCTCTATTACTCAATTCTACTTGACCACTAGACTGAGGGTGATAAGGAGATGCAATTCTATGATTAACATCATATTTAGCAAGCATTTTACGGAAAGCACCATGAATAAAATGTGAACCACCATCATTCATTAAATATCTAGGGACTCCAAATCTTGGAAAAATAACTTCTTTAAGCATTTTAATAGAAGTGTTATGATCAGCACTACTAGTTGGAATAGCTTATACCCACTTAGTAACGTAATCAACAGCAACTAAAATATGTGTATATCCATTAGAGGAAGGAAAGGGTCCCATATAATCAAAGCCCCAAACATCAAATGGTTCAATAACAAGTGAATAATTCATAGGCATTTCTTGACGTCTACTAATATTACCAATTCTTTGACATTCATCACAAGATAAGACAAACTTACGGGCATCCTTGAAGAGAGTAGGCCAATAAAAACTAGATTGCACTACCTTATGTGCAGTTCTATCTCTAGCATGGTGTCCTCCATAAGCTTCGGAGTGACACTTGCGTAGGATCTGTTCCTGTTAATGCTCAGGTACACAATGTCTAATAACACCATCTACTCCTTATCTATAAAGATGTGGGTCATCCCAAAAGTAATGCATCAAATCATAGAAGAACTTTTTCTTCTGCTGGTATGTGAAACTAGGTGGTATAAACTTAGCAACTATGTAATTAGCATAATCAGCATACCATGGAGCAGTATGAGAAGCATTTATGACATTTAATTGCTCATCAGGAAAGCTATCATCAATAGGTAGTGGGTCATCAAGCACATTTTCTAACCTAGACAAGTTGTCTACAACGGGGTTCTCAGCTCCTTTTTTATCAACAATATGGAAATCAAATTCTTGTAGCAAGATAACCCATCTAATAAGTCTAGGTTTAGCATCTTTCTTTTCCATAAGATATTTAATAGCAGCATGATCAGTGTGAATAGTTACTTTAGAATCAACAATACAAGGTCTAAACTTATCACAAGCAAATACAACTGCTAAGAATTATTTTTCAGTAGTAGGATAATTTCTTTGAGCATTGTCTAGAGTTTTACTAGCAGATTGAATAACATTTAGTTTCTTATCAACTCTTTGTCCTAGAACAGCACCTACAGCATAATCACTAGCATCACACATAATTTGTGGCTGAACAATAGGTGCAGAAATCAATGCTTTCTTAAGTATTTCAAATGCTTCTACACAATCATCATCAAAGACAAATGGTATATCTTTGTGTAATAAATTAGTCAGAGGCCAAAAGATTTTTGAGAAGTCCTTAATGGACCTCCTATAAAAACGGGCATGACCAAGGAAACTTCTTATACCTTTGATGTCCTTGGGACATGGCATCTTTTCAATAGCATCAACCTTGGCTTTATCAACTTCAATACCTCTTTCAGAAACTTTGTGCCCCAAGACGATACCTTCATTAACCATAAAGTGGCACTTTTCCCAATTCAAGACAAGATTAGTTTCTTCACATCTCTGCAAAACTCGATCAAGGTTGCTCAAGCAATCATCAAAATAAGATCCATAGACGGAAAAGTCGTCCATGAAAACCTCACAAATATTTTCACATAAGTCAGAGAATATAGCCATCATGCATCTTTGAAAGGTAGCAAGTGCATTACATAAACCAAAAGGCATACGTCTATAAGCAAAGGTACCAAAAGGGCATGTAAAAGTGGTCTTTGATTGATCTTTGGCTAACACAGGTATTTGAGAGAAACCAGAATAACCATCTAGAAAGCAAAAATGTGTATGCTTGGATTATCTTTCTAGCATTTGATCGATAAAAGGTAAGGGGTAATGATCCTTTTTAGTAGCCTTATTTAATTTGCGGAAATCAATTACCATCCTATAACCTGTAATAATTCTTTGAGGAATCAATTCATCTTTATCATTAGGAACAACAGTAATACCTCCCTTCTTAGGGACACAATGGATAGGGCTTACCCACTGACTATCAGCAACGGGATAAATTATACCTGCCTCAAGGAGCTTTAGCATCTCCTTTCTTACCACTTCTTTCATTTTAGGATTCAGCCGGCGCCCGACGTTGATGATCACGAACTGGTTTAGCGTCTTCTTCCAAATTAATTTTATGTTGACAGAGAGTGGGACTAATGCCCTTAAGATCATCAAGAGTATACCCAATATCAGCACGGTGCTTCTTCAGAGTTTTCAATAATCTCTCTTCTTCATGCTCTGAAAGGTTAGCACTAATAATAACAGGATATAACTTTTTCTCATCAAGATAAGCATATTTAAGAGTATTAGTTAATGGTTTAAGCTCAAACACGGGATCACCTTTGGGTGGAGGAGGATCCCCTAGGATTTCAACAGGTAAATTGTTTTTCAGAATAGGTTCCTGTTTAAAGAATACTTCATCTAATTCCCTTCTTTCATTCATAAACATATCATTTTCATGGTCTAGCAAATATTGTTCTAAGGGATCACTAGGAGGTGCGGCAATAGAAGCAAGACCAATAATTTCATCCTTACTAGGTAATCCTTCTTCACGGTGTTGTCTACTGAATTTAGAAAAATTAAATTCATGAGTCATATCATCTAAACCGACAGTAACAACATCCCTTTTGCAATCTATGGTAGCATTAACAGTGTTTGAGAAGGGTCTACCAAATATAATGGGGGCAAAAGCTATCTTCTGGGGAACCAAGAACAAGAAAATCATCAGAGTATTTAGTTTTCCCACACAAGACTTCAACATCTCTAACAATTCCCATTGGTGAAATAGTATCTCTATTGGCAAGTTTAATTGTGACATCAATATCTTCCATCTCAGCAGGTGCAATATCATGCATAACTTCTTGGTATAAGGAATAAGGTATTGCACTAGCACTAGCACCCATATCACATAAGCCATGATAACAATGATCTCCTATTTTAAAAGAAATAACAGGCATGCCTACCACAGGTCTAGGTTTATCTTTATCACGGGGTTTAGCAATTCTAGCAGTTTCATTACAGAAATAAATAACATGCCCATCAATATTACCAGACAAGAGATCTTTAACAATAGCAATATTAGGTTCAACTTTAACTTGCTCAGGAGGTGTAGATGTTTTAATATTGCTTTTACGAACTGCAGTTGAAGCTTTAGCATGATCCTTTATCCTAATAGGGAAACGTGGTTTCTTAACATAAGAAGTAGGAACAATAGGATCATTATAAGTGATGGTCTTTTCTTCAACTTTAATAGGTGCAGCTACTTTTACTTCTATGGGAGGATGATATTTAAACCACTTCTCCTTGGGGAGATCAACATAAGCAGCAAAAGATTCACACAAAGTAGCTACTATCTCAGAGTCAAGTCCATTTAGTGCTAAATTTACGCAAAATATCGGTATCCATAAAAGATTTAACACAATCAAAACTAGGTGTCATACCTGACTTCTTACCATTGTCGAGGTCCCAATCTTCAGAGTTGCGTTTAATTCTTTACAATAAATCCCATTTGAATTCAATAGTCTTCATCATAAAAGAGCCAGCACGACAAGTATCAAGCATGGTGCGATTGTTACCAGAAAGCCGAGCATAATTTTTTTGAATTATCATTTCTCTTGAGAGATCATGATTGGGGCATGAATATAACATTGATTTAAGCCTCCCCCAAGCTTGAGCGATGCTTTCTCCTTCACGAGGCCAAAAATTATATAATAATTGTGATCAAGATGAACAAGATGCATAGGATAAAACTTCTGATGAAATTCCAATTTCAATCGTTTGTAATTCCAAGATAAAGGGAAGACCTGTACCATGTCGATGCATCTCCCCTCAAAGATAAAGGGAAGACCTTCTTCTTAACAACATCTCCGGGTACACTTGCAAGCTTAAATAATCCACAAACTTCATCCACATATATCAGATGTTCATCAGGATGTTTTGTTCCATCTCCTAAAAAGGATTAGCTAGCACTTTTTCTATCATACCCGCAGGAACTTCAAAGCAAGCATTTTCATTTTCATTTTCATTTTCAGTAGGTTTAGTAGGTTGAGGAGCAACTCTTTTCTCTACTCGTCGGGGTGAAGATACCCTGAACAAGCCCCTCAGAGGATTACTTTCCATGGTGACAAGTGACAGTAAATTTCAGCACACTATATAAATTTTTCCTTACGAAAGGCGCTTCACTCCCCGGCAATTGCGCTAGAAAAGAGTCTTGATGACCCACAAGTATAGGGGATCTATCATAGTCCTTTCGATAAGTAAGAGTGTCGAACCCAATGAGGAGCAGAAGGAAATGATAAGCGGTTTCCAGCAAGGTATTCTCTGCAAGTACTGAAATAAGTGGTAACAGATAGTTTTGTGAAAGGATAATTTGTAACGAGAAACAAGTAACAAAAGTAAATAAAGTGTAGCAAGGTGGCCCAATCCCTTTGTAGCAAAGGACAAGCCTAGACAAACTCTTATATGATGTAAAGCGCTCCCGAGGACACATGGGAATATCGTCAAGCTAGTTTTCATCGCGTTCATATGATTCGTGTTCCGTACTTTGATAATTTGGTATGTGGGTGGACCGGTGCTTGGGTACTGCCCTTACTTGGACAAGCATCACACTTATGATTAACCTCTATTACAAGCATCCGCAACTACAACAAAAGTATTAAGGTAAACCTAACCATAGCATGAAACATATGGATCCAAATCAGCCCCTTACGAAGCAACGCATAAACTAGGGTTTAAGCTTCTGTCACTCTAGCGACCCATCATCTACTTATTACTCCCCAATGCCTTCCTCTAGGCCCAAACAACGGTGAAGTGTCATGTAGTCAACGTTCACATAACACCACTAGAGGAGAGACAACATACATCTCATCAAAATATCGAACGAATACCAAATTCACATGACTACTAATAGCAAGACTTCTCCCATGTCCTCGGGAACAAAAGTAACTACTCAAAAAGCATAAACATGTTCATAATCAGAGGGGTATTAATATGCATATAGGATCTGAACATATGATCTTCCACCAATTAAACCAACTAGCATCAACTACAAGGAGTGATTAACACTACTAGCACCAATCCCGGACTTGGAGACAAGAATTAGATACAAGAGATGAACTAGGGTTTTGAGATGAGATGGTGCTGATGAAGATGTTGATGGAGATTACCCTCTCCCGATGAGAGGAGCGTTGGTGATGACGATGGCAATGATTTCCCCTTCCTGGAAGGAAGTTTCCCCGGCAGAACAGCTCCGCTAGAGCCCTAGATTGGTTCCGCCAATGTTCCGCCTCGTGGCGGAGGAGTTTCGTCCGAGAAGATGGCTTATGATTTTTTCCCATCGAACGACTCCATATAGCAGAAGATGGCCACCGGAGGGCCACCAGGGGGCCCACGAGGTAGGGGGCGCGCCTAGGGGGGTAGGGCGCCCCCCCACCCTCGTGGGCAGGGTGTGGCCCCCTGGTGAGTTTCTTCCGCTTAGTAATTTTTATATATTTGGAAAGCATCTTCCGTGAAGTTTCAGGACTTTTAGAGCTGTGCAGGATAGATCTCTAATATTTGCTCCTTTTCTAGCCCAGAATCCTAGTTGCCGGCATTCTCCCTCTTTATGTAAACCTTGTAAAATAAGAGAGAATAGGCATAAGTATTGTGACATAATGTGTAATAACAGCCCATAATGCAATAAATATTGATATAAAAGCATGATGCAAAATGGACGTATCATGTATCTTGAATAGTCATCCACAATCACCAAGCAATACTTTCTACCCCCAAGACTATCAAAGGATGGAGGTCCAAAGAGATCCAAATGAAGGAGCTCCAAAGGCCTCTTCGAGTATATGATAGTCGTTGGAGGGTGAGCCTTCTCATGTAGTTTTCCTTCGATGCAAACACTGCAAGCACGATCTTTGGCAAAACTAACATTTGTTAGTCCACGGACATCGTCCCCCTTGAGAAGACTTTGCAAGGATCTCATATTGACGTGGGCTAGACGGTGATGCCAAAGCCATCCCACGTTAACTTTAGCCATTAGGCATGTCGCGGTCTTAGTGGGTCGCTCCGAAAAGTTAATCACATAGAGACCATTCTCGACATGCCCAACAAAGGCTACTTTAAGAGTCTTGCTCCACAAGAGGGCCACAGTATCAATATCAAAGAAAGTGGCAAAGCCCATGAGTGCCAGTTGACGAACGGAAAGTAAATTGTATTCAAGGGACTCAACAAGCATGACCTTCTCGATCGTAAGATCATGAGAAATGACAACTTTGCCGAGTCCCAATACCTTAGAAGACGAGGCATCACCCCACTCGACGTTGGTGGGCATGGATGGAATCTTTTGCACGTCCACCACCAAGTCCTTGCTTCCGGTCATATGATCAGTAGCTCCACTATCGAGCAACCATGATCCCCCACCAGAAGCAAACACCTACAAGAGATCAATGCTTGGTTTTAGGTACCCATTTTCTAATGGGTCCTTTGAAGTTAGTAACAAGGGTCTTAGGAACCCAAATAGACCATTCAATGTACTCATAAGGAGAACCAACAAATTTGGTATAAACATGCCCATCTCTAGCACGACACAATACATAAGAAGGGTTAAAGTCGCCGGCTTCGTTGGGAATGGAAGTGTTGCCCTTATTGGCATCACTACCCCTCACGGAGTTCTTCTCCCTCTTCTTAGTAGCACCCTCTCCCTCCTTCACAAAAGTTTGCTTGAGAGGAGGAGGTCGTTTGGCCTTGTAATTCTTCTTCTTGGTTTTGGACTTGGGCACGTACCCAATCCCTTCCATGGCCACAACTCCCTTTTGGTTGGTCAAAAGGTCATTGAGATTCTTCTCGCCTTGTATGCAAGACACAAGGACTTTCTCAAGTTGCACCTTTAGCTTAGCGTTCTCCTCGACAAGATGCACATGCTCACAACATGGGTTAGTAGCAATTGCATTATCAATTAACATCATACGAGGAAAAGTGGCTTTCTCCTTGGTTAGTGAGGGAGTCTTGGATTAGGGGTTGTTCGGATAGCCGGACTATACCTTCAGCCGGACTCCTGGACTATGAAGATACAAGATTGAAGACTATGTCCCGTGTCCGGATGGGACTTTCCTTGGCGTGGAGGGCAAGCTTGGCGATGCGGATATTCAAGATCTCCTACCATTGTAACCGACTCTATGTAACCCTAACCCTATCCGGTGTCTATATAAACCGGAGGGTTTTAGTCCGTAGGACAACTTCATCAACTCCATAGACAACAATCATACCATAGGCTAGCTTCTAGGGTTTAGCCTCCTTGATCTCGTGGTAGATCTACTCTTGTACTACCCATATCATCAATATTAATCAAGCAGGACGTAGGGTTTTACCTCCATCGAGAGGGCCTGAACCTAGGTAAAACATCGTGTTCCCTGCCTCCTATTACCATTCAGCCTAGACGCACAGTTCGGGACCCCCTACCCGAGATCCGCCGGTTTTGACACCGACATTGGTGCTTTCATTAAGAGTTCCTCTGTGTCGTCGCCTTTAGGCCCGATGGCTCCTTTGATCATCAACAACGATGCGGTCCAGGGTGAGACTTTTCTCCCCGGACAGATCTTCGTCTTCGGCGGCTTCGCTCTGCAGGCCAATCCGCTCGGCCACCTGGAGCAGATCGAAAGCTACGCCCCTGGCCATCAAGTCAGGTTTGGAAGCTTAAACTACACGGCTGACATCCGCGGAGACTTGTGTTGGGGAACGTAGTAATTTCAAAATTTTCCTACGCACACACAAGATCATGGTGATGCATAGCAACGAGGGGGAGAGTGTTGTCTACGTACCAACGCAGACCGACTGCGGAAGCAATCACACAACGTAGAGGAAGTAGTCATACGTCTTCTTCCCGATCCGACCGATCCAAGCACCGTTACTCCGGCACCTCCGAGTTCTTAGCACACGTTCAGCTCGATGACGATCCTCGGGCTCCGATCCAGCAAAGCATCAAGGAAGAGTTCCATCAGCATGATGACGTGGTGACGATCTTGATGTACTACCGACGCAGGGCTTCGCCTAAGCACTGTAACAGTATGATCAAGGTGGAATTTGGTGGCAGGGGGCACCGCACACGGCTAAGGAACGATCTCAAGGATCAACTTGTGTGTCTTGGGGTGTCCCCTGCCCCCGTATATAAAGGATGGAAGGGGGAGGCTGGCCGGCCAAAGGAGGGAGGCGCAGGAGGAGTCCTACTCCTACCGGGAGTAGGACTCCCCCCACCAATCCTATTCCAACTAGGACTCCTTGGAAAAAAGGGAGAGGGAAAGAGAGAGAGGTGGCCGACCACCTCTCCTAGTCCTAATAGGACTAGGGGAGGGGGGAGGCGCGCAGCCCTCCTTGGCAGCCCCTTTCACCTTTCCACAATGGCCCATGTAGGCCCATTTGGCTCCCGGGGAGTTCCGGTAACCCTCCCGGTAATCCGGTAAAATCCCGATTTCACCCGGAACACTTCCGATGTCCAAACATAGGCTTCCAATATATCAATCTTTACGTCTCGACCATTTCGAGACTCCTCGTCATGTCCGTGATCTCATCCGGGACTCCAAACAACCTTCGGTACATCAAAATGCATAAACTCATAATAACTGTCATCGTAACGTTAAGCGTGCGGACCCTACGGTTTGAGAACATTGTAGACATGACCGAGACACATCTCCGGTCAATAACCAATAGCGGGACCTGGATGCCCATATTGGCTCCTACATATTCTACGAAGATCTTTATCGGTCAGACCGCATAACAACATACGTTGTTCCCTTTGTCATCGGTATGTTACTTGCCCGAGATTCGATCGTCGGTATCTGATACCTAGTTCAATCTCGTTACCGGCAAGTCTCTTTACTCATTCCGTAATACATCATCCCGCAACTAACTCATTAGTTGCACTGCTTGCAAGGCTTAAGTGATGTGTATTACCGAGAGGGCCTAGAGATACCTCTCCGACAATCGGAGTGACAAATCCTAATCTCGAAATACGCCAACCCAACATCTACCTTTGGAGCCACCTGTAGTACTCCTTTATAATCACCCAGTTACGTTGTGACGTTTGGTAGTACCCAAAGTGTTCCTCCGGCAAACGGGAGTTGCATAATCTCATAGTTATAGGAACATGTATAAGTCATGAAGAAAAGCAAGAGCAAGATACTAAACGATCGGGTGCTAAGCTAATGGAATGGGTCATGTCAATCAGATCATTCAACTAATGATGTGACCTCGTTAATCAAATAACAACTCTTTGTTCATGGTTAGGAAACATAACCATCTTTGATTAACGAGCTAGTCAAAGTAGAGGCATACTAGTGACACTCTGTTGGTCTATGTATTCACACATGTATTATGTTTCCGGTTAATACAATTCTAGCATGAATAATAAACATTTATCATGATATAAGGAAATAAATAATAACTTTATTATTGCCTCTAGGGCATATTTCCTTCAGTCTCCCACTTGCACTAGAGTTAATAATCTAGATTACACAGTAATGATTCTAACACCCATGGAGCCTTGGTGCTGATCATGTTTTGCTCGTGGAAGAGGCTTACTCAACGGGTCTGCAACATTCAGATCCGTATGTATCTTGCAAATCTCTATGTCTCCCACCTGGACTAGATCCCGGATGGAATTGAAGCGTCTCTTGATGTGTTTGGTCCTTTTGTGAAATCTGGATTCCTTTGCCAAAGCAATTGCACCAGTATTGTCACAAAAGATTTTCATTGGACCCGATGCACTAGGTATGACACCTAGATCGGATATGAACTCCTTCATCCAGACTCCGTCGTTCGCTGCTTCCGAAGCAGCTATGTATTCCGCTTCACATGTAGATCCCGCTACGACGCTTTGTTTAGAACTGCACCAACTGACAGCTCCATCGTTTAAAGTAAACACGTATCCAGTTTGCGATTTAGAATCGTCCGGATCAGTGTCAAAGCTTGCATCAACGTAACCTCTTACGGTGAGCTCTTTGTCACCTCCATATACGAGAAACATATCCTTAGTCCTTTTCAGGTATTTCAGGATGTTCTTGACCGCTGTCTAGTGATCCACTCCTGGATTACTTTGGTACCTCCCTGCTATACTTATAGCAAGGCACACATCAGGTCTGGTACACAGCATTGCATACATGATAGAGCCTATGGCTGAAGCATAGGGAAGATCTTTCATTTTCTCTCTATCTTCTGCAGTGGTCGGGCATTGAGTCTGACTCAACTTCACACCTTGTAACACAGGCAAGAACCCTTTCTTTGCTAGATCCATTTTGAACTTCTTCAAAATCTTGTCAAGGTATGTGCTTTGTGAAAGTCCAATTAAGCGTCTTGATCTATCTCTATAGATCTTTATGCCTAATATGTAAGCAGCTTCACCGAGGTCTTTCATTGAAAAACTTTTATTCAAGTATCCCTTTATGCTATCCAGAAATTCTATATCATTTCCAATCAGTAATATGTCATCCACATATAATATCAGAAATGCTACAGAGCTCCCACTCACTTTCTTGTAAATACAGGCTTCTCCAAAAGTCTGTATAAAACCAAATGCTTTGATCACACTATCAAAGCGTTTATTCCAACTCCGAGATGCTTGCACCAGTCCATAAATGGATCGCTGGAGTTTGCACACTTTGTTAGCTCCCTTTGGATTGACAAAACCTTCCGGTTGCATCATATACAACTCTTCTTCCAGAAATCCATTCAGGAATGCAGTTTTTACATCCATTTGCCAAATTTCATAATCATAAAATGCGGCAATTGCTAACATGATTCTGACAGACTTAAGCATCGCTACGGGTGAGAAAGTCTCATCGTAGTCAACTCCTTGAACTTGTCGAAAACCTTTTGCGACAAGTCGAGCTTTGTAGACAGTAACATTACCATCAGCGTCAGTCTTTTTCTTAAAGATCCATTTATTCTCAATTGCTTGCCGATCATCGGGCAAGTCAACCAAAGTCCATACTTTGTTCTCATACATGGATCCCATCTCAGATTTCATGGCTTCAAGCCACTTTGCGGAATCTGGGCTCACCATCGCTTCTACATAGTTCGTAGGTTCGTCATGATCTAGTAGCATGACTTCCAGAACAGGATTACCGTACCACTCTGGTGCGGATCTTACTCTGGTTAATCTACGAGGTCCAGTAGCATCTTGATCTAAAGTTTCATGATCATCATCATTAACTTCCTCTCTTATTGGCGTAGGTCTCACAGAAACAGTTTTCTGTGATGTACTATTTCCCAATAACGGAGTAGGTACAGTTACCTCGTCAAGTTCTACTTTCCTCCCACTCACTTCTTTCGAGAGAAACTCCTTCTCAAGAAAGTTTCTGAATTTAGCAACAAAAGTATTGCCTTCGGATCTGTGATAGAAGGTGTATCCAATAGTTTCCTTTGGATATCCTATGAAGACACATTTCTCCGATTTGGGTTCGAGCTTATCAGGTTGAAACTTTTTCATATAAGCATCGCAGCCCCAAACTTTAAGAAACGACAACTTTGGTTTCTTGCCAAACCACAGTTCATAAGGCGTCGTCTCAACGGATTTTGATGGTGCCCTGTTTAACGTGAATGCGGCCGTCTCTAAAGCATAACCCCAAAACGATAGCGGTAAATCAGTAAGAGACATCATAGATCGCACCATATCTAGTAAAGTACGATTACGACGTTCGGACACACCATTACGTTGTGGTGTTCCGGGTGGCGTGAGTTGCGAAACTATTCCACAATTTTTCAAATGTACACCAAACTCGTAACTCAAATATTCTCCTCCACGATCAGATCGTAGAAACTTTATTTTCTTGTTACGATGATTTTCAACCTCACTCTGAAATTCTTTGAACTTTTCAAATGTTTCAGACTTATGTTTCATTAAGTAGATATACCCATATCTGCTTAAATCATCAGTGAAGGTGAGAAAATAACGATATCCGCCACGAGCCTCAATATTCATCGGACCACATACATCGGTATGTATGATTTCCAACAAATCTGTTGCTCTCTCCATAGTACCGGAGAACGGTGTTTTGGTCATCTTGCCCATGAGGCACGATTCGCAAGTACCAAGTGATTCATAATCAAGTGGTTCCAAAAGCCCATCAGTATGGAGTTTCTTCATGCGTTTTACACCGATATGACCTAAACGGCAGTGCCACAAATAAGTTGCACTATCATTATTAACTCTGCATCTTTTGGCTTCAACATTATGAATATGTGTATCACTACTATCGAGATTCATCAAAAATAGACCACTTTTCAAAGGTGCATGACCATAAAAGATATTACTCATATAAATAGAACAACCATTATTCTCTGATTTAAATGAATAACCGTCTCGCATTAAACAAGATCCAGATATAATGTTCATGCTCAACGCTGGCACCAAATAACAATTATTTAGGTCTAATATTAATCCCGAAGGTAGATGTAGAGGTAGCGTGCCGACCGCGATCACATCGACTTTGGAACCGTTTCCCACACGCATCGTCACCTCGTCCTTTGCTAGTGTCCGCTTATTCTGTAGTCCCTGTTTCGAGTTGCAAATATTAGCAACAGAACCAGTATCAAATACCCAGGTGCTACTGCGAGCATTAGTAAGGTACACATCAATAACATGTAGATCACATATACCTTTGTTCACCTTGCCATCCTTCTTATCCGCCAAATACTTGGGGCAGTTCCGCTTCCAGTGACCAGTCTGCTTGCAGTAGAAGCACTCAGTTTCAGGCTTAGGTCCAGACTTGGGTTTCTTCTCTTGAGCAGCAACTTACTTGCCGTTCTTCTTGAAGCTCCCCTTCTTCTTCCCTTTGCCCTTTTCTTGAAACTAGTGGTTTTGTTAACCATCAAGACTTGATGCTCCTTCTTGATTTCTACCTCCGCAGCTTTCAGCATTGCAAAGAGCTCGGGAATAGTCTTGTTCATCCCTTGCATATTATAGTTCATCACAAAGCTCTTGTAGCTTGGTGGCAGTGATTGGAGAATTCTGTCAATGACGCAATCATCCGGAAGTGTAACTCCCAATTGAATCAAGTGATTATTATACCCAGACATTTTGAGTATATGCTCACTGACAGAACTGTTCTCCTCCATCTTGCAGCTATAGAACTTATTGGAGACTTCATATCTCTCAATCCGGGCATTTGCTTGAAATATTAACTTCAACTCCTGGAACATCTCATATGCTCCATGACGTTCAAAACGTCGTTGAAGTCCCGGTTCTAAGCCATAAAGCATGGCACACTGAACTATTGAGTAGTCATCAGCTTTGCTCTGCCAGACGTTCATAACTTCTGGTGTTGCTCTAGCAGCAGGCCTGGCACTCAGCGGTGCTTCCAGGACGTAATTCTTCTGTGCAGCAATGAGGATAATCCTCAAGTTACGGACCCAGTCCGTGTAATTGCTACCATCATCTTTCAACTTAGCTTTCTCAAGGAATGCATTAAAATTCAACGGAACAACAGCACGAGCCATCTATCTACAATCGACATAAACAAGCAAGATACTATCAGGTACTAAGTTCATGATAATTTTGTTGGGGAACGCAGTAATTTCGAAAATTTTCCTACGCACACGCAAGATCATGGTGATGCACAGCAACGAGAGGGGAGAGTGTTGTCTACGTACCAACGCAGACCGACTGCGGAAGCGATCACACAACGTAGAGGAAGTAGTCGTACGTCTTCTTTCCGATCCGACCGATCCAAGCACCGTTACTCCGGCACCTCCGAGTTCTTAGCACACGTTCAGCTCGATGACGTTCCTCGGGCTCCGATCCAGCAAAGCGTCGAGGAAGAGTTCCGTCAGCACGACGGCGTGGTGACGATCTTGATGTACTACCGACGCAGGGCTTCGCCTAAGCACTGTAACGGTATGATCGAGGTGGAATTTGGTGGCAGGGGGCACCGCACACGGCTAAGGAATGATCTCAAGGATCAACTTGTGTGTCTTGGGGTGTCCCCTGCCCCCGTATATAAAGGTTGGAGGAAGGGGGGCCGGCCGGCCAGGGAGAGGGAGGCGCAGGGGAGTCCTACTCCTACCGGGAGTAGGACTCCCCCCTCCAATCCTATTCCAATTAGGACTCTCGGGGGGAAAGGAGAGAGGGGGGGGGGCCGGCCCCTTCTCCTAGTCCTACTAGGACTTGGGGAAAGGGGGGGGGCGCCGGCCAGCTATGGGCTGCCCCTTTTCTCTTTTTCCACTAAGGCCCAATAGGCCCATTAGTCTCCCGGGGGGTTCCGGTAACCCTCCCGGTATTCCGGTAAAATCCCGATTTCACCCGGAACACTTCCTATGTCCAAACATAGGCTTCCAATATATCAATCTTTACGTCTCGACCATTTCGAGACTCCTCGTCATGTCCGTGATCTCATCCGGGACTCCGAACAACCTTCGGTACATCAAAATGCATAAACTCATAATAACTGTCGTCGTAACGTTAAGCGTGCGGACCCTACGGTTCGAGAACAATGTAGACATGACCGAGACACGTCTCCGGTCAATAACCAATAGCGGGACCTGGATGCCCATATTGGCTCCTACATATTCTACGAAGATCTTTATCGGTCAGACCGCATAACAACATACGTTGTTCCCTTTGTCATCGGTATGTTACTTGCCCGAGATTCGATCGTCGGTATCCAATACCTAGTTCAATCTCGTTACTGGCAAGTCTCTTTACTCGTTCTGTAATACATCATCTCACAACTAACATCTTAGTTATAATGCTTGCAAGGCTTATGTGATGTGTATTACCGAGAGGGCCCAGAGATACCTCTCCGACAATCGGAGTGACAAACCCTAATCTCGAAATACGCCAACTCAACATCTACCATTGGAGACACCTGTAGTACTCCTTTATAATCACCCAGTTACGTTGTGACGTTTGGTAGTACCCAAAGTGTTCCTCCGATAAACGGGAGTTGCATAATATCATAGTTATAGGAACATGTATAAGTCATGAAGAAAGCAATAGCAACATACTAAACGATCGGGTGCTAAGCTAATGGAATGGGTCATGTCAATCAGATCATTCAACTAATGATGTGACCTCGTTAATCAAGTAACAACTCTTTGTTCATGGTTAGGAAACATAACCATCTTTGATTAACGAGCTAGTCAAGTAGAGGCATACTAGTGACACTCTGTTGGTCTATGTATTCACACATGTATTATGTTTCCGGTTAATACAATTCTAGCATGAATAATAAACATTTATCATGATATAAGGAAATAAATAATAACTTTATTATTGCCTCTAGGGCATATTTCCTTCAGTCTCCCACTTGCACTAGAGTCAATAATCTAGATTACACTGTAATGATTCTAACACCCATGGAGCCTTGGTGCTGATCATGTTTTGCTCGTGGAAGAGGCTTAGTCAACGGGTCTGCAACGTTCAGATCCGTATGTATCTTGCAAATCTCTATGTCTCCCACCTGGACTGAATCCCGGATGGAGTTGAAGCGTCTCTTGATGTGTTTGGTCCTTTTGTGAAATCTGGATTCCTTTGCCAAGGCAATTTCACCAGTATTGTCACAGAAGATTTTCATTGGACCCGATGCACTAGGTATGACACCTAGATCGGATATGAACTCCTTCATCCAGACTCCTTCGTTTGCTGCTTCCGAAGCAGCTATGTACTCCGCTTCACATGTAGATCCCGCTACGATGCTTTGTTTAGAACTACACCAACTGACAGCTCCACCGTTTAAAGTAAACACGTATCCGGTTTGCGATTTAGAATCGTCCGGATCAGTGTCAAAGCTTGCATCAACGTAACCTCTTACGGTGAGCTCTTTGTCACCTCCATATACGAGAAACATATCCTTAGTCCTTTTCAGGTATATCAGGATGTTCTTGACCGTTGTCCAGTGATCCATTCCTGGATTACTTTGGTACCTCCCTGCTAAACTTATAGCAAGGCACACATCAGGTCT
Source organism: Triticum monococcum (assembly GCA_034509565.1). Taxonomy (NCBI): domain Eukaryota; kingdom Viridiplantae; phylum Streptophyta; class Magnoliopsida; order Poales; family Poaceae; genus Triticum; species Triticum monococcum. The sequence continues at coordinate 143,242,029 of CM067846.1, read as the reverse complement.
GGTACACAGCATTGCATACATGATAGAGCCTATGGCTGAAGCATAGGGAACATCTTTCATTTTCTCTCTATCTTCTGAAGTGGTCGGGCATTGAGTCTGACTCAACTTCACACCTTGTAACACAGGCAAGAACCCTTTCTTTGCTTGATCCATTTTGAACTTCTTCAAAATCTTGTCAAGGTATGTGCTCTGTGAAAGTCCAATTAAGCGTTTTGATCTATCTCTATAGATCTTTATACCTAATATGTAAGCAGCTTCCCCGAGGTCTTTTATCGAAAAACTTTTATTCAAGTATCCCTTTATGCTATCCAGAAATTCTATATCATTTCCAATCAGCAATATGTCATCCACATATAATATCAGAAATGCTACAGAGCTCCCACTCACTTTCTTGTAAATACAGGCTTCTCCAAAAGTCTGTATAAAGCCAAATGCTTTGATCACACTATCAAAGCGTTTATTCCAACTCCGAGATGCTTGCACCAGTCCATAAATGGATCGCTGGAGTTTGCATACTTTGTTAGCTCCTTTTGGATCGACAAAACCTTCTGGTTGTATCATATACAACTCTTCTTCCAGAAATCCATTCAGGAATGCAGTTTTGACATCCATCTGCCATATTTCATAATCATAAAATGCGGCAATTGCTAACATAATTCTGACGGACTTAAGCATCGCTACGGGTGAGAAGGTCTCATCGTAGTCAACTCCTTGAACTTGTCGAAAACCTTTCGCGACTAGTCGAGCTTTATAGACAGTAATATTACCGTCAGCGTCAGTCTTTTTCTTGAAGATCCATTTATTCTCAATTGCTTGCCGATCATCGGGCAAGTCAACCAAAGTCCATACTTTGTTTTCATACATGGATCCCATCTCAGATTTCATGGCTTCAAGCCACTTTGCGGAATCTGGGCTCACCATCGCTTCTTCATAGTTCGTAGGTTCATCATGATCTAGCATCATGACTTCCAGAACTGGATTACCGTACTACTCTGGTGCGGATCTCACTCTGGTTGATCTACGTGGTTCAGTAGTATCTTGTTCTGAAGCTTCATGATCATCATCATTAGCCTCCTCATTGATTGGTATAGGTGTCGCAGAAACAGTTTTATGTGTTGTACTATTTTCCAATAAGGGAGCAGGTATAGTTACCTCGTCAAGTTCTACTTTCCTCCCACTCACTTCTTTCGAGAGAAACTCCTTCTCTAGAAAGTTTCCAAATTTAGCAACAAAAGTCTTGCCTTCGGATCTGTGATAGAAGGTGTATCCAATAGTTTCCTTTGGATATCCTATGAAGACACATTTCTCCGATTTGGGTTCGAGCTTATCAGGTTGAAGCTTTTTCACATAAGCATCGCAGCCCCAAACTTTAAGAAACGTCAACTTTGGTCGTCTCAACGAATTTTGATGGTGCCCTGTTTAACGTGAATGCGGCCGTCTCTAAAGCATAACCCCAAAACGATAGCGGTAAATCAGTAAGAGACATCATAGATCGCACCATATCTAGTAAAGTACGATTACGACGTTCGGACACACCATTACGTTGTGGTGTTCCGGGTGGCGTGAGTTGCGAAACTATTCCACAATTTTTCAAATGTACACCAAACTCGTAACTCAAATATTCTCCTCCACGATCAGATCGTAGAAACTTTATTTTCTTGTTACGATGATTTTCAACCTCACTCTGAAATTCTTTGAACTTTTCAAATGTTTCAGACTTATGTTTCATTAAGTAGATATACCCATATCTGCTTAAATCATCAGTGAAGGTGAGAAAATAACGATATCCGCCATGAGCCTCAATATTCATCGGACCACATACATCGGTATGTATGATTTCCAATAAATCTGTTGCTCTCTCCATAGTACCGGAGAACGATGTTTTAGTCATCTTGCCTATGAGGCACGGTTCGCAAGTACCAAGTGATTCATAATCAAGTGGTTCCAAAAGCCCATCAGTATGGAGTTTCTTCATGCGCTTTACACCGATATGACCTAAACGGCAGTGCCACAAATAAGTTGCACTATCATTATTAACTTTGCATCTTTTGGCTTCCACATTATGAATATGTGTATCACTATATTCGAGATTCAACAAGAATAGACCACTCTTCAAAGGTGCATGACCATAAAAGATATTACTCATATAAATAGAACAACCATTATTCTCTGATTTAAATGAATAACCGTCTCACATTAAACAAGATCCAGATATAATGTTCATGCTCAACGCTGGCACCAAATAACAATTATTTAGGTCTAATATTAATCCCGAAGGTAGATGTAGAGGTAGCGTGCCGACCGCGATCACATCGACTTTGGAACCGTTTCCCACGCGCATCGTCACCTCGTCCTTTGCTAGCGTCCGCTTATTCCGTAGTCCCTGTTTCGAGTTGCAAATATTAGCAACAGAACCAGTATCAAATACCCAGGTGCTACTGCGAGCTCTAGTAAGGTACACATCAATAACATGTATATCACATATACCTTTGCTCACTTTGCCATCCTTCTTATCCGCCAAATACTTGGGGCAGTTCCGCTTCCAGTGACCAGTCTGCTTGCAATAGAAGCACTCAGTTTCAGGCTTAGGTCCAGACTTGGGTTTCTTCTCCTGAGCGGCAACTTGCTTGCTGTTCTTCTTGAAGTTTCCCTTCTTCTTCCCTTTGCCCTTTTTCTTGAAACTAGTGGTTTTACTAACCATCAACACTTGATGCTCCTTCTTGATTTCTACCTCCGCAGCTTTCTGCATTGCGAAGAGCTCGGGAATAGTCTTGTTCATCCCTTGCATATTGTAGTTCATCACGAAGCTCTTGTAGCTTGGTGGCAGTGATTGGAGAATTCTGTCAATGACGCAGTCATCTAGAAGATTAACTCCCATCTTAATCAAGTGATTATTATACCCAGACATTTTGAGTATATGCTCACTGACAGAACTGTTCTCCTCCATCTTGCAGCTATAGACCTTATTGGAGACTTCATATCTCTCAATTCGGGCATTTGCTTGAAATATTAACTTCAACTCCTGGAACATCTCATATGCACCATGACGTTCAAAACGTCGTTGAAGTCCCGATTCTAAGCCGTAAAGCATGGCACACTGAACTATCGAGTAGTCATCAGCTTTGCTCTGCCAGACGTTCATAACATCTGGCGTTGCTCCAGCAGTAGGCCTGTCACCCAGCGGTGCTTCCAGGATGTAATTCTTCTGTGCAGCAATGAGGATAATCCTCAGGTTACGGACCCAGTCCGTGTAATTGCTACCATCATCTTTCAACTTTGCTTTCTCAAGGAACGCATTAAAATTCAACGGAACAATAGCACGAGCCATCTATCTACAATCAACATAAACAAGCAAGATACTATCAGGTACTAAGTTCATGATAAGTTTAAGTTAAGTTAATCAAATTACTTAGGAACTCCCACTTAGATAGACATCCCTCTAATCTTCTAAGTGATCACGTGATCCAAATCAACTAAACCATAACCGATCATCACGTGAGATGGAGTAGTTTTCAATGGTGAACATCGTTATGTTGATCATATCTACTATATGATTCACGCTCGACCTTTCGGTCTCCGTGTTCCGAGGCCATATCTGTATATGCTTGGCTCGTCAAGTATAACCTGAGTATTCTGCGTGTGCAACTATTTTGCACCCGTTGTATTTGGACATAGAGCTTATCACACCCGATCATCACGTGGTGTCTGGGCACGACGAACTTTGGCAACGGTGCATACTCAGGGAGAACACTTCTTGATAATTTTTAGTGAGAGATCATCTTATAATGCTACCGTCAATCAAAGCAAGATAAGATGCATAAAAGGGATAAACATCACATGCAATCAATATAAGTGATATGATATGGCCATCATCATCTTGTGCTTGTGATCTCCATCTCCGAAGCACCGTCATGATCACCATCGTCACCGGCGCGACACCTTGATCTCCATCGTAGCATCGTTGTCGTCTCGCCAATATTATGCTTCCACGACTATCACTACCGTTTAGTAATAAAGTAAAGCATTACATCGCGATTGCATTGCATACAATAAAGCGACAACCATATGGCTCCTGCCAGTTGCCGATAACTCGTTTACAAAACATGATCATCTCATACAATAAAATCAGCATCATGCCTTGACCATATCACATCACAACATGCCCTGCAAAAACAAGTTAGACGGCCTCTACTTTGTTGTTGCAAGTTTTACGTGGCTGCTACGGGCTTAAGTAAGAACTCATCTCACCTACGCATCAAAACCACAACGATAGTTCGTCAAATAGACTCCGTTTTAACCTTCTCAAGGACCGGGCGTAGTCACACTTGGTTCAACTAAAGTTGGAGAGACAGTCTTCCGCAAGCCATCTATGTGCAAAGCACGTCGAGGGAACCGGTCTCGCGTAAGAGTACGCGTAAGGTTGGTCCGGATCGTCTCACCCAACAATACCGCCGAACCAAAGTATGACATGCTGGTACGCAGTATGACTTGTATCGCCCACAACTCACTTGTGTTCTACTCATGCAAATAACATCAAACCATAAAACCTAGGCTCGGATGCCACTGTTGGGGAACGCAGTAATTTCGAAAATTTTCCTATGCACACGCAAGATCATGGTGATGCACAGCAACGAGAGGGGAGAGTGTTGTCTACGTACCAACGCAGACCGACTGCGGAAGCGATCACACAACATAGAGGAAGTAGTCGTACGTCTTCTTTCCGATCCGACCGATCCAAGCACCGTTACTCCGGCACCTCCGAGTACTTATCACACGTTCAGCTCGATGACGTTCCTCGGGCTCCGATCCAGCAAAGCGTCGAGGAAGAGTTTCGTCAGCACGACGGCGTGGTGACGATCTTGATGTACTACCGACGCAGGGCTTCGCCTAAGCACTGTAACGGTATGATCGAGGTGGAATTTGGTGGCAGGGGGCACCGCACACGGCTAAGGAACGATCTCAAGGATCAACTTGTGTGTCTTGGGGTGTCCCCTGCCCCCGTATATAAAGGTTGGAGGAAGGGGGGCCGGCCGGCCAGGGAGAGGGAGGCGCAGGGGAGTCCTACTCCTACCGGGAGTAGGACTCCCCCCTCCAATCCTATTCCAATTAGGACTCTCGGGGGGAAAGGAGAGAGAGGGGGGGCCGGCCCCTTCTCCTAGTCCTACTAGGACTTGGGGAAAGGGGGGGGCGCCGGCCAGCTATGGGCTGCCCCTTTTCTCTTTTTCCACTAAGGCCCAATAGGCCCATTAGTCTCCCGGGGGGTTCCGGTAACCCTCCCGGTATTCCGGTAAAATCCCGATTTCACCCGGAACACTTCCTATGTCCAAACATAGGCTTCCAATATATCAATCTTTACGTCTCGACCATTTCGAGACTCCTCGTCATGTCCGTGATCTCATCCGGGACTCCGGACAACCTTCGGTACATCAAAATGCATAAACTCATAATAACTGTCTTCGTAACGTTAAGCGTGCGGACCCTACGATTCGAGAACAATGTAGACATGACCGAGACACATCTCCGGTCAATAACCAATAGTGGGACCTGGATGCCCATATTGGCTCCTACATATTCTACGAAGATCTTTATCGGTCAGACCGCATAACAACATACGTTGTTCCCTTTGTCATCGGTATGTTACTTGCCCGAGATTCGATCGTCGGTATCCAATACCTAGTTCAATCTCGTTACTGGCAAGTCTCTTTACTCGTTCCGTAATACATCATCTCACAACTAACATCTTAGTTATAATGCTTGCAAGGCTTATGTGATGTGTATTACCGAGAGGGCCCAGAGATACCTCTCCGACAATCGGAGTGACAAACCCTAATCTCGAAATACGCCAACTCAACATCTACCATTGGAGACACCTGTAGTACTCCTTTATAATCACCCAGTTACGTTGTGACGTTTGGTAGTACCCAAAGTGTTCCTCCGGTAAACGGGAGTTGCATAATCTCATAGTTATAGGAACATGTATAAGTCATGAAGAAAGCAATAGCAACATACTAAACGATCGGGTGCTAAGCTAATGGAATGGGTCATGTCAATCAGATCATTCAACTAATGATGTGACCTCGTAAATCAAATAACAACTCTTTGTTCATGGTTAGGAAACATAACCATCTTTGATTAACGAGCTAGTCAAGTAGAGGCATACTAGTGACACTCTGTTGGTCTATGTATTCACACATGTATTATGTTTCCGGTTAATACAATTCTAGCATGAATAATAAACATTTATCATGATATAAGGAAATAAATAATAACTTTATTATTGCCTCTAGGGCATATTTCCTTCAAATTTTAAGTTCAGTTAATCAAATTTACTTAAGAACTCCCACTTAGATAGACATCCCTCTAATCCTCTAAGTGATCACGTGATCCAAATCAACTAAACCATAACCGATCATCACATGAGATGGAGTAGTTTTCAATGGTGAACATCATTATGTTGATCATATCTACTATATGATTCACGCTCGACCTTTCGGTCTCCGTGTTCCGAGGCCATATCTGTATATGCTTGGCTCGTCAAGTATAACCTGAGTATTCCGCGTGTGCAACTGTTTTGCACCCGTTGTATTTGAACATAGAGCCTATCACACCTGATCATCACGTGGTGTCTCAGCACGAAGAACTTTTGCAACGGTGCATACTCAGGGAGAACACTTCTTGATAATTTAGTGAGAGATCATCTTATAATGCTACCGTCAATCAAAGCAAGATAAGATGCATAAAATGATAAACATCACATGCAATCAATATAAGTGATATGATATGGCCATCATCATCTTGTGCTTTGTGATCTCCATCTCTGAAGCACCGTCATGATCACCATCGTCACCGGCGACACCTTGATCTCCATCGTAGCATCGTTGTCGTCTCGCCAATCTTATGCTTCTACGACTATCACTACCGTTTAGTAATAAAGCAAAGCATTACATCGCGATTGCATTGCATACAATAAAGCGACAACCATATGGCTCCTGCCAGTTGCCGATAACTCGGTTACAAAACATGATCATCTCATACAATAAAATCAGCATCATGCCTTGACCATATCACATCACAACATGCCCTGCAAAAACAAGTTAGACGTCCTCTACTTTGTTGTTGCAAGTTTTACGTGGCTGCTACGGGCTTAAGTAAGAAGTCATCTCACCTACGCATCAAAACCACAACGATAGTTCGTCAAATAGACTCCGTTTTAACTTTCTCAAGGACCGGGCGTAGCCACACTTGGTTCAACTAAAGTTGGAGAGACAGTCTTCCGCAAGCCATCTATGTGCAAAGCACGTCGAGGGAACCGGTCTCGCGTAAGAGTACGCGTAAGGTTGGTCCGGATCGTCTCGTCCAACAATACCGCCGAACCAAAGTATGACATGCTGGTAGGCAGTATGACTTGTATCGCCCACAACTCACTTGTGTTCTACTCGTGCATATAACATCAAACCATAAAAACCTAGGCTCGGATGCCACTGTTGGGGAACGTAGTAATTTCAAAATTTTCCTACGCACACACAAGATCATGGTGATGCATAGCAACGAGGGGGAGAGTGTTGTCTACGTACCAACGCAGACCGACTGCGGAAGCGATCACACAACGTAGAGGAAGTAGTCGTACGTCTTCTTCCCGATCCGACCGATCCAAGAACCGTTACTCCGGCACCTCCGAGTTCTTAGCACACGTTCAGCTCGATGACGATCCTCGGGCTCCGATCCAGCAAAGCGTCGAGGAAGAGTTCCGTCAGCACGATGGCGTGGTGACGATCTTGATGTACTACTGACGCAGGGCTTCGCCTAAGCACTATAACAGTATGATCGAGGTGGAATTTGGTGGCAGGGGGCACCGCACACGGCTAAGGAACGATCTCAAGGATCAACTTGTGTGTCTTGGGGTGTCCCCTGCCCCCGTATATAAAGGATGGAAGGGGGGAGGCTGGCCGGCCAAAGGAGGGAGGCGCAGGAGGAGTCCTACTCCTACCGGGAGTAGGACTCCCCCCCCCCCCAATCCTATTCCAACTAGGACTCCTTGGAAAAAAGGGAGAGGGAAAGAGAGAGAGGTGGCCGGCCACCTCTCCTAGTCCTAATAGGACTAGGGGAGGGGGGAGGCGTGCAGCCCTCCTTGGCAGCCCCTTTCACCTTTCCACAATGGCCCATGTAGGCCCATTTGGCTCCCGGGGGGTTCCGGTAACCCTCCCGGTAATCCGGTAAAATCCCGATTTCACCCGGAACACTTCCGATGTCCAAACATAGGCTTCCAATATATCAATCTTTACGTCTCGACCATTTCGAGACTCCTCGTCATGTCCGTGATCTCATCCGGGACTCCGAACAACCTTCGGTACATCAAAATGCATAAACTCATAATAACTGTCATCGTAACGTTAAGCGTGCGGACCCTACGGTTCGAGAACATTGTAGACATGACCGAGACACATCTCCGGTCAATAACCAATAGCGGGACCTGGATGCCCATATTGGCTCCTACATATTCTACGAAGATCTTTATCGGTCAGACCGCATAACAACATACGTTGTTCCCTTTGTCATCGGTATGTTACTTGCCCGAGATTCGATCGTCGGTATCCGATACCTAGTTCAATCTCGTTACCGGCAAGTCTCTTTACTCGTTCCGTAATACATCATCTCGCAACTAACTCATTAGTTGCACTGCTTGCAAGGCTTAAGTGATGTGTATTACCGAGAGGGCCCAGAGATACCTCTCCGACAATCGGAGTGACAAATCCTAATCTCGAAATACGCCAACCCAACATCTACCTTTGGAGCCACCTGTAGTACTCCTTTATAATCACCGAGTTATGTTGTGACGTTTGGTAGTACCCAAAGTGTTCCTCCGGCAAACGGGAGTTGCATAATCTCATAGTTATAGGAACATGTATAAGTCATGAAGAAAAGCAATAGAAACATACTAAACGATCGGGTGCTAAGCTAATGGAATGGGTCATGTCAATCAGATCATTCAACTAATGATGTGACCTCGTTAATCAAATAACAACTCTTTGTTCATGGTTAGGAAACATAACCATCTTTGATTAACGAGCTAGTCAAAGTAGAGGCATACTAGTGACACTCTGTTGGTCTATGTATTCACACATGTATTATGTTTCCGGTTAATACAATTCTAGCATGAATAATAAACATTTATCATGATATAAGGAAATAAATAATAACTTTATTATTGCCTCTAGGGCGTATTTCCTTCAACTTGATCTTCGACGGTTTCGAGCCACGGCCAAGCGCGCCACACTATCTCGAGGGGCATGATCTAGCTCTGCCTCCAGACAGTGCCCTGGAGGCCGCACACGCATCGGTTCCGACCCCTAATTCGGAGCCTATTGCGCCAATCAAGGACGATCGGTTGGACGTCACCTTGGGGGTTGTGATCTCAAAGGCGATCGAGGCGAACGCTAGCCCCGCACACTGCATGACTCGTGACTCCGAGGATCCGCACTCCTCCCCGGACTCTGAACCCCCCGCGCCCCTGCCGATCGAATCCGATTGGGCGCCGATAATGGAGTTCACCGCCGCAGACATCTTTCAGCACTCGCCTTTTGGCGTCATCCTGAATTCTCTTAAGTCTCTATCTTTATCAGGAGAGCCCTGGCCGGATTACGGTCAGCGAGGATGGGATACGGACGACGAAGAAATTCAAAGCCCACCCACCACCCACTTTGTAGCCACTGTCGACGATTTAACCGACATGCTTGACTTCGGCTCCGAAGACATTGACGGTATGGACGACGTTGTAGGAGACGAACAGGAACCAGCGCCTGTAGGGCGCTGGAAGGCCACCTCGTCATATGACATATATATGGTGGATACTCCAAAAGATGGAGACGGTGATGGAATAGTGGGGGATGACACCCCCAAGAAGCAGCCAAAGCGCCGGCATCAGCGGCGCCGCTCTAAATCCCGCCAAAGCAAAAACGGTGATTCCGGCACGGGAGATAATACTACCCCGGATAGCGCCGAAGAACACCCACCTCAGCAAGATTCGGCACAGGAAGATGGAGAAGCCAGCCCTCATGAGAGAGCGGCAGACCGAGAGGTCGAGGATGATAACTATATGCCTCCCTCCGAAGACGAGGCAAGCCTCGATGACGACGAATTCATCATACCATCAGACCCCACCGAACAAGAGAGTTTTAGACGTAGGCTTTTAGCCACGGCAAGCAGCCTCAAGAAAAAGCAGCAGCAGCTTAGAGCTGCCCAAGATTTGCTAGCTGACAGATGGACTGAAGTCCTTGCGGCCGAAGAGTATGAACTCGAACGCCCCTCCAAGAGTTACCCAAAGCGCAGGCCGCTACCCCGATCAGAGGAGGAAGCACCTACATCACCAGCGCATGACATGGCAGACCGGCCACCTCGCCGCCGTGACAGAGAGGTCTCTCGGCCCTCCACCCAAGCCATGCCCCGGCGCCATTCAACTAAGGCACGGGAAAATGCGCCAGACCTACGAGACGTACTGGAGGACAAGGCAAGACAAACAAGATCGATCTACGGATCGCCCAGGCGCCCTACGGCACGTGACGATGATCTTCACTCCGAATACAACAAATACAGCCGGGCCGAACACAACAGACATAGCTCCTCCGAGCGGCGTCGTGATATAGCCCAGTACAGAGGCGCCGCACACCCGCTATGCTTCACGAATGAAGTAATGGAACATAAAATCCCAGAGGATTTCAAACCCGTAAACATCGAATCATACGATGGCACAACAGACCCGGCGGTATGGATCGAGGATTATCTCCTTCACATCCACATGGCACGCGGCGATGATCTACACACCATCAAATACCTCCCGCTCAAACTTAAAGGACCGGCCCGGCATTGGCTTAACAGCTTGCCAGCAGACTCAATTGGTTCTTGGGAGGACCTGGAAGCCGCATTCCTTGACAACTTCTAGGGCACTTACGTGCGACCACCGGATGCCGACGACTTAAGCCACATAATTCAGCAGCCAAAGGAATCGGCCAGACAATTCTGGACACGGTTCCTAACAAAGAAAAACCAGATAGTCGACTGTCCGGACGCAGAGGCCCTAGCAGCATTCAAACATAACATCCGCGACGAGTGGCTTGCCCGGCACCTGGGACAGGAAAAGACGAAATCTATGGCAGCCCTCACGACACTCATGACCCTCTTTTGCACGGGAGAAGACAGCTGGCTAGCTTGCAGTAACAACTTATCAAAGAACCCTGGTAATTCGGATACCAAGGACAAAAGTGGCAGGACACATCGGAATAAGCAAATGCCGCGTTAGTAGCGACAGCAATGAAGACACGGCAGTCAATGCCGGATTCAAAGGCTATAAATCCGGTCAGCAGAAAAAGCCATTCAAAAAGAATACTCAGGACCCGTCCAGTTTGGACCGAATACTCGGTCGCTTGTGCCAGATACATGGCACCCCCGAAAGGCCAGCCAATCACACTAACAGGGATTGTTGGGTGTTCAAGCAGGCAGGCAAGTTAAGGGCCGAAAACAGAGACAAGGGGCTGCATAGCGACGACGAGGAGGAGCCCGAGCCGCCGAACAACAAGGGACAGAAGGGCTTTCCCCCACAAGTGCGGACGGTGAACATGATATACGCAACCCACATTCCCAAGCGGGAGCGGAAGCGTGCGCTACGGAACGTATACGCGATGGAGCCAGTCGCCCCAAAGTTCAACCCATGGTCCTCCTGCCCGATCACTTTTGATCGAAGGGACCATCCCACTAGCATCCGTCATGGTGGCTTTGCCGCATTGGTTCTCGACCCAATCATCGACGGATTTCATCTCACAAGAGTCCTCATGGACGGCGGCAGTAGCCTGAACCTGCTTTATCAGGTTACAGTGCGGAAAACGGGCATAGATCCCTCAAGGATCAAGCCCACAAAAACAACCTTTAAAGGCGTTATACCAGGTGTAGAAGCCAACTGTACAGGCTCAGTAACACTTGACGTGGTCTTCGGATCCCTGGACAATTTCCGAAGCGAATAGTTAATCTTCGATATAGTCCCGTTTCGCAGTGGCTATCACGCCCTGCTCGGACGAACCACATTCGCAAAGTTCAATGCGGTGCCGCACTACGCATATCTCAAGCTCAAGATGCCAGGCCCTCGAGGAGTAATTACGGTCAATGGAAACACCGAACGCTCCCTCCGTACGGAGGAGCACACGGTGGCTCTCGCAGCGGAAGTACAAAGTAGCCTTCTTAGGCAATTCTCTAGTCCGGCCGTTAAAAAGCCAGACACTGCCAAGCGCGCCCGGAGTAACCGACAGCAGGACCGCCTGGCACAATCTGAACAAGCATAGCAATGCGGCCCCAACCCCAGCTCTCGCGACATAGCAAAACCAGTACCTCGCGTACATAACTACGCCCTTGAAAAACCATGGGCACAGGGGAAGGGGCACAATAACGGCATGCCCAAAATACGGCTTAAAACGTACTAGGGGCTGCCGGATTCTTTTTTAATTTTTTCTTACTTTCAGGACTCCATACTTCAGACGACCTGTTCAGCAATTCGACTGCCGCACAAACGATGCAAGATCCAGGGATGCAGACAAGCCATGCCGCATTATGGAACTCCCAGGCGGTCTCTGTTACGAGCGGTATACCTGTTTTAAATACAATCCCGCGGCCTGCCCCTGGTTAGGACATACTAAATAGTCCAATATCTTTTGCTTACCGCACTATTTGTATCGTTCGGCTTTGATAAATAGCCTTTCTATAAACAATGCATAGCTTTCTGTCTATTTTTTGCATTATCATCTTTTCATATATATGTTTATGACATGTTGCACCCGTACACTGTGGTACGGCAAAATACGCCAGGAGCTTTAGTACCCATAAATATGGTGTGAGAAGTCCGTACACTTTCACAAGTGCGGCACCCCGAACTTATAGCACTATATGCATCGGCTCTGAATCATGATTTGGGTCAATAGTTGGGTTTGCCCGGCTCCTATGTTTTGGTGCCTTACGTTCCGCTATATCGGCTAAGGTAGCACTAGGAGAACCACTGCGATTGTGCCCCGGTTGAGCTGGGTTAAGCACCTCAGTGGAGAAAGCTAAAACTGACTGTCATGATGTGGCGACAGACCGGTCGCTGTTCGAGAGGTTTTTCGAGTCCCTAAAGGCTTATGCCGCTTCGAGCGAGGAGCTGGCTTTGTCCGGCCAAGGCGTGGATAGCGCCCCGAACTCGGTCTTCTGAACTAGGGGCTTCGCCGAAATTTAAAATTATAGACTTCTATGGCTAAGTGAGAGTGTTCAAGCATTATAGTCTGATTGCCTGGTTCGTTGTGCTGATCACCTCCCTCGAAGGACCCAACTATGGGAACAAGAGCGCTCAGGTTTATCCTGAACACCCCGGCACTAGTGGCATGGGGGCAGAAGCCGACGACTGGCCATCGCTCAATTTTTTGATAAACGGCCGCACAGAAAGTAATATTTTAAATTCAACAAGCATTGCTTAGCGCGTATGAACAAGTTTTCAGCGCACAGGATAAACACGAGCGAGTTCATTCAAAAATTACATCCTTGGTACATTCATCCGCCACAAGGCGGGCACCCGCAAGAACATCCTTATAGTAGTTCTCGGGCTTGCGATGCTCCTTCCCCGGTGGCGGCCTGTCCCTCACAAGCTTCTCACCGTCCAGCTTACCCCAGTGCACCTTTGCACGGGCAAGGGCCCTACGGGCACCTTCGATGCAGACGAAGCGCTTGATGACCTCGAGCCTTGGACAGGCCTCCACCAGTCGCCGCACCAGCCCGAAGTAGCTCCCAGGCAGGGCCTCTCCGGGCCACAGCCGAACTATGAAGCCCTTCATGGCCTGTTCGGCCGCCTTGTGGAGCTCGACCAGCTGTTTCAGCTGGTCGCTCAAGGGCACAGGGTGTCCAACCTCAACATACTGAGACCAGAACACCTTCTCCGTCGAGCTGCCCTCTTCGGCTCGGTAGAATGCGGCGGCGGCGGATACGCTGCGGGGAAGATCTGCGAATGCCCCTGGAGAGCTCCGGATTTGGGTACGTAACAAGTACTTTACTTTTATACTTCTGCTTTGCATAAAGAATGCCTTACCCGCCGCTATCTTTTTCATCTCCTCCGACTCTTGGAGGGCCTTTTGGGCTTCGGCCTTGGCAGACTTGGCAGTCTCAAGGGCCGTCGCGAGCTCGGACGCTTGTGTCTTGGACTCAAGCTCCAAACTCTCATGTTTTTTCATGAGAGCCTGAAGCTCCTGCCGCACCTCGCCGACCTGGGCCTCAAGTTTCTCTCGCTCGGTGCACTCCATGGCCGTTTTCTTTTCGGCCTCGGACAGCGCCTGCTTGAGGGTCGCTGCCTCAGTCGTGGCCCCTACAATAAGCAGTACAATCCTGTTATTTTTTCCAATCACGTCTTTTTATAGGCACTTTTTCTGTAAGGTATTTCTTACCTTCTTTCTCCTCGAGTTGCCATTTGGCAAGGCCAAGCTCTTGCTCGGTCCGCCCGAGGCCCTGTTTCAGGGCACCCACCTCTGCAGTCAGTGCGGCGGTGGCTAGCAGCGAAGCCTGCATACGCATATTGACTCTTTGTTGTTAGACTCCTGCGAAATTTAATAGATCCTCTATTCGGCTTTTCTTTCCGAACGCCAAACAGAGCATCAGGGGCTACTGTCTATGCGGTTATATTTTTACATATTTTTTACTTACCTCGAAGCCTGTTAGAAGGCTAGCGCAAGCTTCACTCAGTCTGCTCTTGGCGGACTGAACCTTCTGGATCACCGTACTCATAATAGTATGGTGCTCCTCGTCGATGGAGGCGCCGTCAAGCACCTCCAGCAGATTGTTCGGCACCTCCGGTTGGACGAAGGCTGCCGGCTCAAAAGGCTTACTCCTCTTGGAAGGAGTTCGCCTACCGCGGTCCGGAACTGTTGTAGGTTCCGGTGCGGTGTCCGGCTCAAAGCCGAACTTGGAGCCCTGGGGGGCCTTATCCCCTTCACTCCTAGAGTCCGGGAGGTTACCTTGCGGCTCCTCCGGGACCACCTCCTCCTGCCCCGGAGCTCGTCGCGACGCCACTTCGGCGTCGTCCACAGTGCGGGGGGAGACAGCGGGCGGAACTGAGTTCACGTCCGATGAATTCAAGGAGCCGCTCGACGACTCGTCGAGTCCGGCCCGGGGTGGACTGCATAATTATATTCGACATTAGGGAAAGCTATGCAACAAAGGAACGTCATGAGTTACTATGATATCCGAACTTACGATTTCGCCGGACGCTTGGCCCTGTCTGGCCACTCCTCTTCGTCCTCTTCAGCGCCGAGGGAGTAGTCTGGCGGAGGGGTCTTCCTCTTCCTGGACCCTCCGGCCTCCCCCGTTGGGGCGGCCTTCCTTTTGTTTCCTTCCCCTACTGGGGGGGGAGTTTTCTTCTTCCTCCTCCTCGTTTTCATGGGAGGAGGGCGTCTAGGACTCGTCAGATGAAGAGTCCGACACCACCACGTTGCGGGCACTCTTTCGAGTCCCCGTGGTCTTCTTCTTCTTGGCCTTCTTCTCCGGCACCACATAAGGCGCCAGAACCAGCAGCTTCACTAGTAGAGCCGGGGCTGGGTCTTCAGGCAGCGGAGCCGGACAGTTAATCGGTCCGGACATCGCCCGCCAAGCCTGTCAAAGGTAAGGGAGTTTAGATCCCGCATAGAGTCAAACTATGAAAAAAGCTTAACATCCTGTAAAAGGTGTGGATGGCTTACCTCGCTAGCGTGACGCTGCGAGCTGTATCCGCGGTCCTCGGAAGCGTATGCGGGAGCCTCGACGCCCTTGAATAGAATCTTCCAGGCATCTTCGTACGTCGTGTCGAAGAGCCTGTTGAGGGTTTGATGCTGCGCCGGGTCGAACTCCCACAGATTAAAATCCCGTTGTTGGCACGGGAGGATCGGGTGGACGAGCATAACCTGGATTACATTAACAAGCCGGATTGGCTTGTTCACCAGGGACTGGATGCATGTTTGCAATCCGGTCACCTCTTTTTCGTCACCCCATGATAGGCCCATCTCTTTCCAGGACGCAAGCCGCGTGGGGGGTCTGGATCGGAACTCGGGGGCTGCGGTCCATTTCAGGTCGCGCGGCTCGGTGATGTAAAACCACCCGGATTGCCATCCATTTAGGGTCTCCACAAAAGAGCCCTCGAACCATAGGATGTTGGCCATCTTGCCCGCCATGGCGCCTCCGCACTCCGCCTGGTTGCCGCGCACCACCTTGGGCTTGACGTTGAAGGTCTTGAGCCAGAGGCCGAAATGGGGGCGGACGCGGAGAAAAGCCTCGCACACGACGATAAACGCCGAGATGTTGAGGGCGAAGTTCGGGGCCAGATCATGGAAGTCCAGGCCGTAGTAGAACATGAGCCCCCGGACAAATGGGTGGAGTGGAAAACCCAGTACGCGGAGGAAGTGGGGAAGGAATACTACCCTCTCGTGGGGCCTTGGGGTGGGGAGAAGCTGCCCCTCCTCGGGAAGCCGGTGCGCGATGTCCTTGGACAAGTATCCGGCCTTCCTTAGCTTTTTGAGTTGGCCCTCCGTGACGGAGGAGACCATCCACTTGCCTCCCGCTCCGGACATTGCTGGAGAAGGTTGAGGTGGGAAGTGCGGGCTTGGGCGCTGGAGCTCGGGTGCACAGGAGATGGGTAGGCAAAGGAGGAAGAAGGCGTAGGTAAAAAGGTGGATCCTTATCCCCTTATATGGGCGGATGCGGTTGTGCGTCCCCACCTGCCTAGTAAAACTCGCTTGCCTCCCAAGCGCCATGATAAGTGGCGCGGTTGGGTTACCCACGTCCGTATTGATGAGAATCCCGTAAAAGGGGGGTACACGATCTCTGCTTTGACAAGACGTGCCAAGAAAACCGCCTCGCAAAACACGCTGAGGTGGGAAAGTAAAAAACGATTTGAGTAAAGGACTTGGCCGTAGTGTGATGGCGCACTGCGGAATACGTCAGCAGATTTGATTTGTGTTAATATTATTCTCTCTATGGCAATATGTGGAAGCTTATTTTGCAGAGCCAGACACTACTCTTGGTGTTTACAATCTTCTATGAAGGACTTGGAGGAGGAACCCGCCTTAAAATGCCGAAGACAATTTGCGTGCCGGACTCGACGTCATTGAAGCCTGGTTCAGGGGCTACTGAGGGAGTCCTGGATTAGGGGGCTTTCGGATAGCCGGACTATACCTTCAGCCGGACTCCTGGACTATGAAGATACAAGATTGAAGACTACGTCCCGTGTCCAGATGGGACTTTCCTTGGCGTGGAGGGCAAGCTTGGCGATGCGGATATTCAAGATCTCCTACCATTGTAACCGACTCTATCTAACCCTAACCCTATCTGGTGTCTATATAAACCGGAAGGTTTTAGTCTGTAGGACAACTTCATCAACTCCATAGACAACAATCATACCGTAGGCTAGCTTCTAGGGTTTAGCCTCCTTGATCTCGTGGTAGATCTACTCTTGTACTACCCATATCATCAATATTAATCAAGAAGGACGTAGGGTTTTACCTCCATCGAGAGGGCCCGAACCTGGGTAAAACATCGTGTTCCCTGCCTCCTGTTACCATCCGGCCTAGACGCACAGTTCGGGACCCCCTACCCGAGATCCGCCGGTTTTGACACCGACAGTTAGCTTTACTTGAAGTTGATCATGAGACTCTTTGAGGCTAGCATGAGCACCCTTCAAGACCTTGTGAGCCTTGTCAGGTAGATCAAACTCCTCTTTCAGTCTAGCAAGATCAACCCCAAGTTTGGCCTTCTCGGAGTTTAGCACACGAGAAACAACGAGAGCATGATCAAGATCTTTCTTTAACTTAGCATGATCAACGTTGTGTGACTCCTCAAGAGCCAAATAAAGACCACGCTCTTCCTAAAGAGCATTGGAAAGATCCAAAATCTCATCGGCATAGTCACGACTATGCCCCTCCATCTTGGAGATAGTATCTTCGTGAGCCTCGATCATGTCATTGGCTTCACCAAGTTGTTCCAAGAGAGCAACAAAATGCTTCTTGGATTTACCATTGAGTTTACCCATAAAGGACTCAAACTCATTTTCCTCCACATTAGATCCCTCACATTCATCAATGCAATCCATCAAGGAAGGATTATTAATTATGGTAGTTTTGATGTTGGGGGTTACCTTGTTGGTGGCTTTAGCCATGAGGCACTTGGCCATGATGTTCTCATTGGGTGAGTCGAAGAGAGACACTCGTGGAGTTTTTGCAATGGCAACGGAGGCCATGGCAACCGACTCACCATCTTCATCATCATCATCCTCATGGTACTCTTCTTGAACCACCAATGCCTTGTGAGGGGTCTTCTTGGTGAAGTTGCTCTTGTTGGGGAAAGACTTGGCTTTGTCCTTTCGAATGAGCTTGCCACCATTGTCTTCCCTCTTCTCATACGGGCACTCCGCAACAAAATGGCTCACATTTCCACAATTGTAGCAAGTCCTCACACATTGCTTGCTCTTCGTGCCACTTGAGTTGTTCTTGTTGAAGTTTGGCCTTGAGTTTTTCTTGCTCCAAAATTGCCTTGAAGCAAGTGCCATGTGTTCATGATAGGCATACTTTGTATCTTCGGGGTAGCTTTCCTCTTCTTCCTCTTCTTCTTCAACACAAACCTTGGCCTTCAATGTAAGGTTGGGCTTCTTTGCCCTTTGAGAAAAAAGCACCGCATTGTCGGCGGTCTTGTCCAAGATGTTCATAGCCACAAACTCATCCAACACTTCACTTGAGGTCAAAGTGTGGAAGTCTGGCCTTTGACGAATGACAGAGGACATGGCCTTGTGGTACGGCATCATTGCCTTGAGGAATTTGCGTTGATCCAATTGTCATCCATGTCCTTGCTCCCATGATCTCGGAGTGAGACCGCGAGTTTGGTTACTCTCCGATAAAGCTCATGAGGTTCTTCATCTTCTTTCATTGCAAACTCATCAGCTTCATCTTGCACTACTTCATAGTTGGAGCATTGAATGCTTGCGCTTCCCCGAAAGAGAGAGACAACACAAAGCCATGCATCTTTGGCTAAGGCGAAGGGCCGAAGATGAGGTAGATCTTCGGGTGGAATAGCATCTTGGATGATGAAAAGAGCATTCTCATTGAATTGATTATACGCGGCTTCTCGAGGAGTGAAGTTGCTTGGGTCATGCGAATAGAAACCTTCTTCAATGATTCTCCAAAGATTAGTGTTCACATGATTTAAATGACGCTTAAAGCAATAAACCCAAGAATAAAAGTCCTCATTTTTCACAATCTTAGGGTAGGACCGGCATGATTCAAATGAGTGGAAGGAATAGGTCCACCATAAACAAGTGGTGGTTCCACATGGGCAAAGATGTCGGTGCCATTTTTACCACTAGAAGAAGGGGCCTTTTCACTACTAGCTTCCCCCTTGTCGGAGTTAGCATTTGTCACCTTGTCAGTGGGATCACCCACTTTCAACGGTGCGGTGGATAGTTTAAGCCCTTCAATGAATTTAGTAAACATGCTTTCAACCTCGGTCGTCATGGAGGTTTTCAATGTCTCCAAGGCCACATTGAATTCCTCACGAGAGACCGGGATTCCCCCATCGCCCGTAGAGCAGATCGAATTCACACTAGAGTGTTCCTCCACACCATCTACGGTATCAACCATACTCTTCGGATGGTAAAGTCCTTAGTAAAGAGACGAGGCTCTCTTACCAATTGGAAGGATCGATATGGTTGACTAGAGGGGAGGGTGAATAGGCAACTAACAATTTTTAGCTTTTCTTTACCAAATTAAACTTTGCATCAAAGTAGGTTGTCTAGATGTGCAACTAGGTGAGCAACCTATATGATGCAACAACAACAAGCACACAAGCAAGCAAGGGAAGTAACACTAATAAGCTTGCAAAAGTAAAGGTATGAGATAACCAAGGGTAGAGCCGGTGAAGACGAGGATGTGTTACCGAAGTTCCTTCCTTTTGAGGGGAAGTACGTCTCCGTTGGGGCGGTGTGGAGGCACAATGCTCCCCAAGAAGCCACTAGGGCCACCATATTCTCCTCACGCCCTCACACAATGCGAGATGTCGTGATTCCACTATTGGTGCCCTTGGAGGCGGTGACTGGACCTTTACAAACATGGTTGGGGCAATCTCCACAACTTAATCGAAGGCTCCCAACAACACCACGAAGCTTCACCATAATGGACTATGGCTCCGTGGTGAGCTCAACCGTCTAGGGTGCTCAAACACCCAAGAGTAACAAGATCCGCTAGGGATAGGTGGGGGAATCAAATTTCTCTTGGTGGAAGTGTACGGGGCCTTCTCAACCACTCCCGAGCAAATCAACAAGTTTGATTGGCTAGGGAGAGAGATCGGGCGAAAATGGAGCTTGGAGCATTAATGGAGCTTATGGGGGAAGAGGTAAGTCAACGAGGAAGAAGGGGACCCCTTTTATACTAAAGGACCCAATCCAACCGTTACCCCCAAAACAGCCCCGCAAAGGGCGGTACTACCACAGGGGCAGCGGTACTACCGTTGGACCCAGCGGTAGTACTGCTCCCCCTTGCGGTACTACCGCCCAGCCTGGGAGGGCTTCAAGATAGAGGGGGGACCGTGCCTAGCGTGGTACTGCCGTGGTGGTAGGGCGGTACTGCCGCTCTTGAATGGTACTACCACATCTACTACCGCTGCAAGTGCCGCTCAACCCGACACGAGATGCGCCCCCCTCGAGACGAGGCGGTAGTGGCCCCGTACCACAGCGGTACTGCCGCTGAGGACCCTCAAGTGGTACTACCGCTGGGCACCGCGGTACTACCGCTGGGGCCAAAGACTGCCCATTCAGCAGGGAATCCAACCTCCAACGAAGCGGGAAGGCTCAGAGTGTGTGAAACGGAAGTGTACATGATGATTCCACCCTAGCCTTACCAATCCAGACCCCCTCTTGATAGTACGATGACTCCTACGAAACTAGTCCACCAAACAAGAAACAAAATAGCTACACCGTCTTGAATAACACTCCGAGGGGAAAGAAATCGTCTCGTGCCAAAGGATGAATCTCTAAAATGTTCAAAGCACATGGTTAGTACGCAAACATGTTGTCATCAATCACCAAAACTGCATCAAGAGAGATATGCCTTAACAAGAGTGAAGTGGAAAATCATTGTAACAAGAAAATCAAGTTTCTACGATCTGATCGCAGAGGCGAATATTTGAGTTACGAGTTTGGCCTTCATTTAAAACAAAGTGGAATAGTTTCATAACTCACGGCACCTGGAACACCATAGTGTAATGTTGTGTCTGAACATCGTGACCGTACTTTATTAGATATGGTGCGATCTATGATGTCTCTTACCGATTTACCACTATTGTTTTGGGGTTATACATTTGAGATAGCTGCATTCACGTTAAATAGGGCACCATCTAATCCGTTGAGATGACACCATATGAACTATGGTTTGGCAAAAAACCTAATTTCTTAAAGTTTGGGGATGTGTGATGTCTACTACACAACCTTCTTCTTGTAGACGTTGTTGGGCCTCCAAGTGCAGAGGTTTGTAGGACAATAGCAAATTTCCCTCGAGTGGATGACCTAAGGTGTATCAATCCGTGGGAGGCGTACGATGAAGATGGTCTCTCACAAACAACCCTGTAATCAAATAACAAAGAGTCTCTTGTGTCCCCAACACACCCAATACAATGGTAAATTGTATAGGTGCACTAGTTCGGCGAAGAGATGGTCATACAAGTGCAATGGTAACTAATGGTAAAAGTGAGCACAAATGGTATTGCAATGCATTGAAACAAGGCCTAGGGTTCATACTTTCACTAGTGCAAGTTCACAAAGAACTTCAAAGAGTGCCCCAAAGTTTCTACCAGAGAGTCAAGACGAAAACATGTGCCAACCCCTATGCATAAGTTCACGAGGTCACGGAACTCGCAAGTTGATCACCAAAACATATATCAAGTGGATCACGTGATATCCCATTGTCACCACAGATAAGCACATGCAAGACATACATCAAGTGTTCTCAAATCCTTAAAGACTCAATCCGATAAGATAACTTCAAAAGGAAAACTCAATTCATCATAAGAGAGTAGAGGGGGAGAAACATCATAACATCCAACTATAATAGCAAAGCTCGCGATACATCAAGATCGTATCACCTCAAGAACACGAGAGAGAGAGAGAGAGAGAGATCAAACACATAGCTACTGGTACATACCCTCAGCCCCGAGGGAGAACTACTCCCTCCTCATCATGGAGAGCATCGGGATGATGAAGATAGCCACCGGAGAGGGATTCCCCCTCCGGTAGGGTGCTGGAACGGGTCTAGATTGGTTTTCGATGGCTACGGAGGCTTCTGGCGGTGGAACTCCTGATCTATTCTGTTCCCCGAAGTTTTTAGGGTATATGGATATATATATAGGCAAAAGAAGTCGGTCAGGGGAGCCACGAGGGGCCCACGAGGGTGGGGGCGCGCCTCCCTGCCTCGTGGCCACCTTGAAGCTTCCCTGACGTCTACTCCAAGTCTCCTGGATTGCTTCCGTTCCAAAAATAAGTTTCGTGAAGTTTCATGTCAACCGGACTCCGTTTGATTTTCCTTTTCTGTGATACTCTAAAACAAGGAAAAAAACATAAACTGGCACTGGGCTCTAGGTTAATAGGTTAGTCCCAAAAATCATATAAAATAGCATATAAATGCATATAAAACATCTAAGGTTGATAATATAATAGCATGGAACAATCAAAAATTATAGATACGTTGGAGACGTATCAAGCATCCCCAAGCTTAATTCCTGCTCGTCCTCGAGTAGGTAAATGATAAAAACAGAATTTTTGATGTGAAATGCTACCTAACATGTAGTTCTCTTTATTGTGGCAAGGATATTCAGATCCATAAGATTCAAGACAAAAGTTTAATATTGACATAAAAATAATAATACTTCAAGCATACTAACCAAGAAATCATGTCTTCTCAAAATAACATGGCCAAAGAAAGTTATCCCTACAAAATCATATAGTCTGGCTATGCTCTATCTTCATCACAAAAAATATTTAAATCATGCACAGCCCCGATTACAAGCCAAGCAATTGTTTCATACTTTTGATGTTCTCAAACTTTTTCAATCTTCACGCAATACATGAGTGTGAGCCATGGACATAGCACTATAGGTGGAATAGAATGGTGGTTGTGGAGAAGACAAAAAGGAGAAGATGGTGTCACATTAACTAGGCGTATCAACGGGCTATGGAGATGCCCATCAATAGATATCAATGTGAGTGAGTAGGGATTGCCATGCAACAGATGCACTAGAGCTATAAGTGTATGAAAGATCAACAAAAGAAACTAAGTGGTGTGCATCCAACTTGCTTGCTCACGAAGACCTAGGGCAATTTTGAGGAAGACCATCATTGGAATATACAAGCCAAGTTCTATAATGAAAAATTCCCACTAGTATATGAAAGTGATATCATAAGAGACTCTATATGAAGAACATGGTGCTACTTTGAAGCACAAGTGTGGAAAAAGGATAGTAGCATTGCCCCTTCTCTCTTTTTCTCTCATTTTTTTATTTGGGCCTTCTTTTCTTTTTTTTGGCCTCTTTTCTCCCTTTTTTTATTTTTCGTCCGGAGTCTCATCTCGACTTGTGGGGGAATCATAGTCTCCATCATCCTTTCCTCACTTGGGACAATGCTCTAATAATGATGATCATCACACTTTATTTACTTACAACTCAATACTTAGAACAAAATATGACTCTATGTGGATGCCTCCGGCGGTGTACCGGGATGTGCAATGATGCATGAGTGACATGTATGAAGAATTATGAATGGTTGCTTTGCCACAAATACGATGTAAACTACATGATCATGCAAGCAATATGAAAATGATGAAGCGTGTCATAATAACGGAATGGTGGAAAGTTGCATGGCAATATATCTCGGAATGGCTATGGAAATGCCATAATAGGTAGGTATGGTGGCTGTTTTGAGGAAGCTATATGGTGGGTTTATGGTACCGGCGAAAGTTACACGGTACTAGAGAGGCTACGAATGGTGGAAGGGTGAGAGTGCGTATAATCCATGGACTCAACATTAGTCATAAAGAATTCACATACTTATTGCAAAAATCTATTAGTTATCGAAACAAAGTACTACGGGCATGCTCCTAGGGGGTTAGATTGGTAGGAAAAGACCATCGCTCGTCCCCGACCGCCACTCATAAGGAAGACAATAAATAAATAAATCATGCTCCAACTTCATCACATAACGGTTCACCATACATGCATGCTACGGGAATCACAAACTTTAACACAAGTATTTCTAAAATTCCCAACTACTCACTAGCATGACTCTAATATTACCATCCTCATATCTCAAAACAATCATCAAGTATCAAACTTCTCATAGTATTCAATGCACTTTATATGAAAGTTTTTATTATATCCCTCTTGGATGCCTATCATATTAGGACTAAATTCATAACCAAAGCAAATTACCATGTTGTTTAGGACTCTCTAAATAATATAAGTGAAGCATGAGAGTTCATCTATTTCTATAAAATAAAACCACCACCGTGCTCTAAAAAGATGTAAGTGAAGCACTAGAGCAACAACAAACTACTCTGAAAGATATAAGTGGAGATCAATGAGTAGTCGAATAATTATGCAACTATATGAAGACTCTCTAACATTTAAGAATTTCATATCTTGGTATATTATTCAAACAGCAATCAAAACTAAAGAAAATAAAATGATGCTCCAAGCAAAACACATCTTTATATCGCCATCTTTATATCTCAAAACAATTATCAAGTATCAAACTTCTCATAGTATTCAATGAACTCTATATGAAAGTTTTTATTATACCCATCTTGGATGCCCATCATATTAGGACTAGTTTCATAACCAAAGAAAACTACCATGCTGTTCTAAATACTCTCAAAATAATATAAGTGAAGCACGATAGTTCATCTATTTCTTCAAAATAAAACCACCACCGTGCTCTAAAAGGATATAAGTGAAGCACTAGAGCAAATGGCAAACTACACCGAAAGATATAAGTGAAGATCAATGAGTAGTCGAATAATTATGCAACTATGTGAAGACTCTCTAACATTTAATAATTTCAGATCTTGGTATTTTATTCAAACAGCAAGCAAAACAAAATAAAATAAAATGACGCTCCAAGCAAAACAGATATCATGTGGTGAATAAAAATATAGCTCCAAGTAAAGTTACCGATGAACGAACACGAAAGAGGGGATGCCATCCGGGGCATCCCCAAGCTTAGGCTCTTGGTTGTCCTTGAATATTACCTTGGGGTGCCTTGGGCATCCCCAAGCTTAGGATCTTGCCACTCCTTATTCCATAGTCCATCGAATCTTTACCCAAAACTTGAAAACTTCACAACACAAAACTTAACAGAAAACTCGTAACCTCCGTTAGTATAAGAAAATAAATCACCACTTAGGTACTGTTTTGAACTCATTCTAAATTCATATTGGTGTAATATCTACTTAATTCTAACTTCTCTATGGTTCATACCCTCCGATACTACTCACAGATTCATCAAAATAAGCAAACAACACATAGAGAACAGAATCTGTCAAAAACAGAACATTCTGTAGTAATATGTAGGTTTCGAATACTTCTGTAACTCCAAAAATCCCGAGAAATTAGGAAGTCCTAGGAAATTTGTTTATTAATCTACTTCAAGTGGAATTGGTATTTTATCGCTCTTTGGTAAGAAATAAAAATTATTCTCGTGAGCGCATACTTTCTGTTTTTTACAACAAGATCAAATAACAATCACCCAAGAAGGTCCTAAAGGCTTTACTTGGCACAAACACTAATTAAAACATAAAACCACATCTAAACAGAGGCTATATGAATTATTTATTACTAAACAGAAACAAAAAGCAAGGAACTAAAAATAAAATTGGGTTGCCTCCCAACAAGCGCTATCGTTTAATGCCCCTAGCTAGGCATGACGATTTCAATGATGCTCACATAAAGGATAAGAATTGAAACATAAAGAGAGCATCATGAAGAATATGACTAGCAAATTTAAGTCTAACCCTCTTACTATGCATAGGGATTTTGTGAGCAAACAACTTATGGGAACAATAATCAACTAGCACAGGAGGGCAAAACAAGCATAACTTCAAAACTTTAAGCACATAGAGAGGAAACTTGATATTATTGCAATTCCTACAAGCATATGTTCCTCCCTCATAATAATTTTCAGTAGAATCATGAATAAATTCAACAATATAACCATCACATAAAGCATTCTTTTCATGATCTACCAACATAGAAATTTTATTACTATCCACATAAGCAAAATTCTTCTCATTCGGAATAGTGGGCGTATCATAAGAGACTCGAATACTATAAATTGTTTCCACATTAAAAGAGTAATGTTCAGAAAAAGGGTAATCATAATCATGACAAGTTTTATAAATATAATCATCACTACTTTTTATGGCATATGTATCATCACAATAATCATCATAGGTAGCAACTTTGTTCTCATCATAATCGATTGAAACCTCTTCCAAGATAGTGGAATCATTACTAAATAAAGTCATGACTTCTCCAAATCCACTTTCAAAATTACAATCATCATAAGTAGGAGGCATGCTATCATCATTATAAATTTGCATATCAAAACTTGGGAGACTAAAAATATCATCTTCATTAAACATAGCATCCCCAAGCTTGGGACTTTTCATATCATAAGCATAATCACTCTCATTATTAATAGTATGGACAACACCAATAGTATAGCAATTATTGTTGGGAACGTAGTAATTTCAAAAAAAATTCTACGCACACGCAAGATCATGGTGATGCATAGCAATGAGAGGGGAGAGTGTTGTCTACGTACCAACGCAGACCGACTGCGGAAGCGATCACACAACGTAGAGGAAGTAGTCGTACGTCTTCTTCCCGATCCGACCGATCCAAGCACCGTTACTCCGGCACCTCCGAGTTCTTAGCACACGTTCAGCTCGATGACGATCCTCGGGCTCCGATCCAGCAAAGCGTCGAGGAAGAGTTCCGTCAGCATGACGGCGTGGTGACGATCTTGATGTACTACCGACGCAGGGCTTCGCCTAAGCACTGCAACGGTATGATCGAGGTGGAATTTGGTGGCAGGGGGCACCGCACACGGCTAAGGAACGATCTCAAGGCTCAACTTGTGTGTCTATGGGGTGCCCCCTGCCCCTGTATATAAAGGATGGAGGAGGAGGAGGCCGGCCAAGGCAAAGGTGCGGCCAGGATAGGGAGTCCTACTAGGACTCCAAGTCCTAGTAGGAGTCCACCAAGAGGGGAGGAAGGGAGAAGGAATAGGAGGAGTAGGAAAGGTGGCCGGCCCCCTTTTCCCTAGTCCAATTCGGACCAAAGGGGAGGGGGGCGCAGCAGCCTTTTCCTCTTCCCACTAAAGCCCATCAAGGCCCAATACTCTTCCCCGTATTCCCGTAACTCCCCGGTACCTCCGAAAATACCCGAATCACTCGGAACCTTTCCGATGTCCGAATATAGTCGTCCAATATATCGATTTTTACATCTCGACCATTTCGAGACTCCTCGTCATGTCCCCGATCTCATCCAGGACTCCGAACTCCTTCGGTACATCAAAACTCATAAACTCATAATACAACTGTCATCGAAACCTTAAGCGTGCGGACCCTATGGTTCGAGAACAATGTAGACATGACCGAGACACGTCTCCGGTCAATAACCAATAGCGGGACCTAGATGCCCATATTGGCTCCTACATATTCTACGAAGATCTTTATCGGTCAGACCGCATAACAACATACGTTGTTCCCTTTGTCATCGGTATGTTACTTGCCCGAGATTCGATCGTCGGTATCCAATACCTAGTTCAATCTCGTTACCGGCAAGTCTCTTTACTCGTTCTGTAATACATCATCTCGCAACTAACTCATTAGTTGTAATGCTTGCAAGGCTTAAGTGATGTGCATTACCGAGAGGGCCCAGAGATACCTCTCCAACAATCGGAGTGACAAATCCTAATCTCGAAATACGCCAACCCAACATCTACCTTTGGAGACACCTGTAATGCTCCTTTATAATCACCCAGTTACGTTGTGACGTTTGGTAGCACCCAAAGTGTTCCTCCGGTAAACGGGAGCTGCATAATCTCATAGTCATAGGAACATGTATAAGTCATGAAGAAAGCAATAGCAACATACTAAACGATCGGGTGCTAAGCTAATTGAATGGGTCATGTCAATCAGATCATTCAACTAATGATGTGATCCCGTTAATCAAATAACAACTCTTTGTTCATGGTTAGGAAACATAACCATCTTTGATTAACGAGCTAGTCAAGTAGAGGCATACTAGTGACACTCTGTTTGTCTATGTATTCACACATGTATTATGTTTCCAGTTAATACAATTCTAGCATGAATAATAAACATTTATCATGATATAAGGAAATAAATAATAACTTTATTATTGCCTCTAGGGCATATTTCCTTCAGTCTCCCACTTGCACTAGAGTCAATAATCTAGTTCACATCGCCATGTGATTTAACAGCAATAGTTCACATCACCATGTGATTAACACCCATAGTTCACATCATCATGTGACCAACACTCAAAGGGTTTACTAGGGTCAGTAATCTAGTTCACATCTCTATGTGATTAACACCCAAAGAGTACTAAGGTGTGATCATGTTTTGCTTGTGAGATAATTTTAGTCAACGGGTCTGTCACATTCAGATCCGTAAGTATTTTGTAAGTACTATGTCTACAATGCTCTACACGGAGCTACTCTAGCTAATTGCTCCCACTTTCAATATGTATCCAGATTGAGACTTAGAATCATCTGGATCAGTGTCAAAAACTTGCATCGACGTAACCCTTTACGACGAACCTTTTTGTCACGTCCATAATCGAGAAACATATCCTTATTTCACTAAGGATAATTCTGACTGTTGTCCAGTGATCTACTCCTAGATCACTATTGTACTCCCTTGCCAAATCAGTGCAGGGTATACAATAGATCTGGTATACAGCATGACATACTTTATAGAACCTATGGCCAAGGCATTGGGAATGACTTTCATTCTCTTTCTATCTTCTGCCGTGGTCGGGCTTTGAGTCTTACTCAACTTCACACCTTATAATACAGGCAAGAACTCTTTCTTAGACTGCTCCATTTTGAACTACTTCAAAATCTTGTCAAGGTATGTACTCATTGAAAAAAAAAACTTATCAAGCGTCTTGATCTATCTCTATAGATCTTGAAGCTCAATATGTAAGCAGCTTCACCGAAGTCTTTCTTTGAAAAACTCCTTTCAAACACTCCTTTATGCTTTACAGAATAATTCTACATTATTTCCGATCAACAATATGTCATTCACATATACTTATCAGAAATGTTGTAGTGCTCCCACTCACTTTCTTGTAAATACAGGCTTCACCGCAAGTCTGTATAAAACTATATGCTTTGATCAACTCATCAAAGCGTATATTCCAACTCCGAGATGCTTGCACCAGTCCACAGATGGATCACTGGAGCTTGCACATTTTGTTAGCACCTTTAGGATTGACAAAACTTACTGGTTGCATCATATACAACTCTTCTTTAAGAAATCCATTAAGGAATGCAGTTTTGTTTATCCATTTGCCAGATTTCATAAAATGCGGCAATTGCTAACATGATTCGGGCAGATTTAAGCATAGATACGAGTGAGAAACTCTCATCGTAGTCAACACTTTGAACTTGTCGAAAACCTTTTTGCGACAATTCTAGCTTTGTAGATAGTAACACTACTATCAACGTCCATCTTCCTCTTGAAGATCCATTTATTCTCAATTGCTTGCTGATCATCGGGCAAGTCAACCAAAGTCCAAACTTTGTTCTCATACATGGATCATATCTCAGATTTCATGGCCTCAAACCATTTTGCGGAATCTAGGCTCATCATCGCTTCCTCATAGTTCGTAGGTTCGTCATGGTCAAGTAACATGACCTCCAGAATAGGATTACCGTACCACTCTGGTGCGGATCTCACTCTGGTTTACCTATAAGATTCGGTAGTAACTTGATCTGAAGTTACATGATCATCATCATTAGCTTCCTCACTAATTGGTGTAGTAGTCACAAGAACAGTTTTTGTGATGAACTACTTTCCAATAAGGTAGAAGGTACAATTACCTTATCAAGTTTTCTACTTTCCTCCCACTCACTTCTTTCGAGAGAAACTCCTTCTCTAGAAAGTTTCCGAATTTAGCAACAAAAAGTCTTGCCTTCGGATCTGTGATAGGAGGTGTACCCAACAGTAACTTTTGGGTATCCTATGAAGACACACTTTTCTGATTTGGGTTTGAGCTTATCATGACGAAACTTTTTCACATAAGCATCACAACCCCAAACTTTTAAGAAACGACAACTTTGGTTTCTTGCTAAACCATAGTTTATATAGTGTCGTCTTAACGGATTTAGATGGTGCCCTATTTAACGTGAATGCAGCTGTCTCTAATGCATAACCCCAAAACGATAGTGGTAAATCGGCAAGAGACATCATAGATTGCACCATATCTAATAAAGTACGGTTATGACGTTCGGACACACCATTACATTGTGGTGTTCCAGATGGCGTGAGTAGTGAAACTATTTCACATTGTTTTTAACTGAAGACCAAACTCGTAACTCAAATATTTGTCTCCGCGATCAGATCGTAGAAACTTTATTTTCTTGTCACGATGATTTTTCACTTCACTCTGAAATTCTTTGAACTTTTCAAATGTTTCAGACTTATGTTTCATCAAGTAGATATACTCATATCTGCTCAAATCATCTGTGAAGATCAGAAAATAATGATACCTGTCGCGAGCCTCAATATTCATCGGACCACATACATCAGTATGTATAATTTCCAACAAATCTGTTGCTCGCTCCATTGTTCCGGAGAACGGCGTTTTAGTCATCTTGCCCAAAAGGCATGGTTCGCAAGCATCAAGTGATTCATAATCAAGTGATTCCGAAAGCCCATCAGCATGGAGTTTCTTCATGCGCTTTATACCAATATGACCTAAACGGCAGTGCCACAAATAAGTTGCACTATCATTATTAACTTTGCGTCTTTTGGTTTCAATATTATGAATATGTGTATCACTACGATCGAGATCCAACGAACTTGTTTCATTGGGTGTATGACCATCGAAGGTTTTATTCATGTAAACAGAACAGCAATTATTCTCTGACTTTAATGAATAACCGTGTTGCAATGAATATGATCAAATCATATTCATGCTCAACGCAAAAACCAAATAACACTTATTTAAGTTCAACACTAATCCCGAAAGTATAGGGGAGTGTGCGATGATGATCATATCAATCTTGGAACTACTTCCAACACACATCGTCACTTCACCCTTAACTAGTCTCTGTTTATTCTGCAACTCCTGTTTCGAGTTACTACTCTTAGCAACTGAACCAATATCAAATACTGAGGGGTTGCTATAAACACTAGTAAAGTACACATCAATAACATGTATATCAAATATACTTATGTTCACTTTGCCATCCTTCTTATCCGCCAATCACTTGGGGTAGTTCCGCTTCCAGTGACCAGTCCCTTTGCAGTAGAAGCACTCAGTCTCAGGCTTAGGTCCAGACTTGGGCTTCTTTACTTGAGCAGCAACTTGCTTGCTGTTCTTTTTGAAGTTCCCCTTCTTCTCTTTGCCCTTTTCTTGAAACTAGTGATCTTGTCAACCATCAACACTTGATGTTTTTCTTGATTTCTACCTTCGTTGATTTCAGCATCACGAAGAGCTTGGGAGTTGTTTCCGTCATCCCTTGCATATTATAGTTCATCACGAAGTTCTACTAACTTGGTGATGGTGACTAGAGAATTCTGTCAATCACTATCTTATCTGGAAGATTAACTCCCACTTGATTCAAGCGATTGTAGTACCCAGACAATCTGAGCACATGCTCACTAGTTGAGCGATTCTCCTCCATCTTTTAGCTATAGAACTTGTTGGAGACTTCATTATCTCTCAACTCGGATATTTGCTTGAAATATTAGCTTCAACTCCTGGAACATCTCATGTGGTCCATGACGTTCAAAACGTCTTTGAAGTCCCGATTCTAAGCCATTAAGCATGGTGCACTAAACTATCAAGTAGTCATCATATTGAGCTAGCCAAACGTTCATAACGTCTGCATCTACTCCTGCAATAGGTCTGTCACCTAGCGGTGCATCAAGGACATAATTCTTCTGTGCAGCAATGAGGATAAACCTCAGATCACGGATCCAATCCGCATCATTGCTACTAACATCTTTCAACACAATTTTCTCTAGGAACATATCAAAAATAAACACAGGGAAGCAACAACGTGAGCTATTGATCTACAACATAATTTGCAAAATACTACCAGGACTAAGTTCATGATAAATTTAAGTTCAGTTTAATCATATTACTCAAGAACTCCCACTTAGATAGACATCCCTCTAATCCTCTAAGTGATCACGTGATCCAAATCAACTAAACCATAACCGATCATCACGTGAGATGGAGTAGTTTTCAATGGTTCACGCTCGACCTTTCGGTCTCTGTGTTCCGAGGCCATATCTGCATATGCTAGGCTCGTCAAGTTTAACCTGAGTATTCTGCATGTGCAAAACTGGCTTGTACCCGTTGTAGATGGACGTAGAGCTTATCACACCCGATCATCACGTGGTGTCTGGGCATGACGAACTTTGGCAACGGTGCATACTCAGGGAGAACACTTCTTGATAATTTAGTGAGAGATCATCTTATAATGCTACCGTCAATCAAAGCAAGATAAGATGCATAAAAAGATAAACATCACATGCAATCAATATAAGTGATATGATATGGCCATCATCATCTTGTGCTTGTGATCTCCATCTCCGAAGCACCGTCATGATCACCATCGTCACCGGCGCGACACCTTGATCTCCATCGTAGCATCGTTGTCGTCTCGCCAATCTTATGCTTCCACGACTATCACTACCTCTTAGTAATAAAGTAAAGCATTACATCGCGATTGCATTGCATACAATAAAGCGACAACCATATGGCTCCTGCCAGTTGCCGATAACTTGGTTACAAAACATGATCATCTCATACAATAAAATTTAGCATCATGCCTTGACCATATCACATCACAACATGCCCTACAAAAACAAGTTAGACGTCCTCTACTTTGTTGTTGCAAGTTTTACGTGGCTGCTACGGGCTTAAGCAAGAACTCATCTCACCTACGCATCAAAACCACAACGATAGTTTGTCAAATAGACTCCGTTTTAACCTTCTCAAGGACCGGGCGTAGCCACACTCGGTTCAACTAAAGTTGGAGAGACAGTCGCCCGCAAGCCATCTATGTGCAAAGCACGT
The DNA here is from genome assembly GCA_034509565.1 of Triticum monococcum. Classification (NCBI taxonomy): domain Eukaryota; kingdom Viridiplantae; phylum Streptophyta; class Magnoliopsida; order Poales; family Poaceae; genus Triticum; species Triticum monococcum. Next base: position 143,208,630 of record CM067846.1, on the reverse strand, counting down.
CGAGGGAACCGGTCTCGCGTAAGCGTACGCGTAAGGTTGGTCCGGGTCGTCTCGTCCAACAATACCGCCGAACCAAAGTATGACATGCTGGTAGGCAGTATGACTTGTATCGCCCACAACTCACTTGTGTTCTACTCGTGCAAATAACATCAAACCATAAAACCTAGGCTCGGATGCCACTGTTGGGAACATAGTAATTTCAAAAAAAATCCTACGCACACGCAAGATCATGGTGATGCATAGCAACGAGAGGGGAGAGTGTTGTCTACGTACCAACGCAGACCGACTGCGGAAGCGATCACACAACGTAGAGGAAGTAGTCGTATGTCTTCTTCCCGATCCGACCGATACAAGCACCGTTACTCCGGCACCTCCGAGTTCTTCGCACACGTTCAGCTCGATGACGATCCTCGGGCTCCGATCCAGCAAAGCGTCGAGGAAGAGTTCCGTCAGCATGACGGCGTGGTGACGATCTTGATGTACTACCGACGCAGGGCTTCGCCTAAGCACTGCAACGGTATGATCGAGGTGGAATTTGGTGGCAGGGGGCACCGCACACGGCTAAGGAACGATCTCAAGGATCAACTTGTGTGTCTATGGGGTGCCCCCTGCCCCTGTATATAAAGGATGGAGGAGGAGGAGGCCGGCCAAGGCAAAGGTGCGGCCAGGATAGGGAGTCCTACTAGGACTCCAAGTCCTAGTAGGAGTCCACCAAGAGGGGAGGAAGGGAGAAGGAATAGGAGGAGTAGGAAAGGTGGCCGGCCCCCTTTTCCCTAGTCCAATTCGGACCAAAGGGGAGGGGGGCGCAGCAGCCTTTACCTCTTCCCACTAAAGCCCATCAAGGCCCAATACTCTTCCCCGTATTCCCGTAACTCCCCGGTACCTCCGAAAATACCCGAATCACTCGGAACCTTTCCGATGTCCGCATATAGTCGTCCAATATATCGATTTTTACGTCTCGACCATTTCGAGACTCCTCGTCATGTCCCCAATCTAATCCGGGACTCCGAACTCCTTTGGTACATCAAAACTCATAAACTCATAATACAACTGTCATCGAAACCTTAAGCGTGCGGACCCTACGGTTCGAGAACAATGTAGACATGACCGAGACACGTCTCCGGTCAATAACCAATAGCGGGACCTGGATGCCCATATTGGCTCCTACATATTCTACGAAGATCTTTATCGGTCAGACCGCATAACAACATACGTTGTTCCCTTTGTCATCGGTATGTTACTTGCCCGAGATTCGATCGTCGGTATCCAATACCTAGTTCAATCTCGTTACCGGCAAGTCTCTTTACTCGTTCCGTAATACATCATCTCGCAACTAACTCATTAGTTGTAATGCTTGCAAGGCTTAAGTGATGTGCATTACCGAGAGGGCCCAGAGATACCTCACCGACAATCGGAGTGACAAATCCTAATCTCGAAATACGCCAACCCAACATCTACCTTTGGAGACACCTGTAATGCTCCTTTATAATCACCCAGTTACGTTGTGACGTTTGGTAGCACCCAAAGTGTTCCTCCGGTAAACGGGAGCTGCATAATCTCATAGTCATAGGAACATGTATAAGTCATGAAGAAAGCAATAGCAACATACTAAACGATCGGGTGCTAAGCTAATTGAATGGGTCATGTCAATCAGATCATTCAACTAATGATGTGATCCCATTAATCAAATAACAACTCTTTGTTCATGGTTAGGAAACATAACCATCTTTGATTAACGAGCTAGTCAAGTAGAGGCATACTAGTGACACTCTGTTTGTCTATGTATTCACACATGTATTATGTTTCCGGTTAATACAATTCTAGCATGAATAATAAACATTTATCATGATATAAGGAAATAAATAATAACTTTATTATTGCCTCTAGGGCATATTTCCTTCAATTATCATCATCACAAGGAGTAATAGGAGAAACATCATTTGGGAGGGGTACCTTTTTACCTTTGCTTATCCGTCCTTTCTTTTTCTTCTTCACATCATGTGTGGGTTTAATCCTCTTTTCAGAGCTCCTTATTAATGAGATTGGTTGAATAGGAGGCTCCTCCTCGTTACCTGATTCATCATAAGAAATAATAGGAGGATATTGGGAAGTCTCTTCCCTTTCATTAGTATTCTCTTCATCCTCTATTTGTTTTCTTTTTCTTTATGTAATTGGCAATATAAGGATTTTCAATGCAATTCACCGCACAATACATATAAATTTCCTCTAGATCAAAATTAAGAACTCTATGAAGGGAAAATTCTAGAATAACCTTAGATATACATTTCATTTCTTCATAACCCAAGAGCAAACTAAGTTCATTATGATGTTCAAGGGAAATCAAGTCATCACAATTTTTGGACACGATACGATCATGAAACAATTTCATTGGGTACTGAAATGATCACAGTCATTGCAAAGTTCACAAGTAGGGCCAAGAAATTTTAAATTTTAAGCACAAACATCTAACCTTTCTTGCAACCATTTAGTTTCCAAATACTTATGCCTCTTGCAAAATCTATCTTCCCTGTTTGGTGTATAATTGCAAACTCTATGCATTCCACAAAAATCGACATGCAAGAGATATTTTCATCATGACTAGTGCAATCATCATTAGTACTATGGATATTCAAAGAGTTCATACTAATAACATTACAATCATGCTCATCATTCAAAGATTTAGTGCCAAAAAATTATAGACTTCTTCTCCTAGCACTTGAGCACAATTTTCCTTTCCATCATTCTCAGGAAAGATATTAAAAAGATGAAGCGTACGAGACAAACTCAATTCCATTTTTTTGTAGTTTTCTTTTATAAACTAAACTAGTAATAAAACAAGAAACTAAAAGATTCGATTGTAAGATCTAAAGATATACCTTCAAGCGCTAACCTCCCCGGCAACGGCGCCAGAAAAGAGCTTGATGTCTACTACACAACCTTCTTCTTGTAGACGTTGTTGGGCCTCCAAGTGCAGAGGTTTGTAGGAGAGTAGCAAATTTCCCTCAAGTGGATGACCTAAGGTCTATCAATCCGTGGGAGGCGTAGGATGAAGATGGTCTCTCTCAAACAACCCTGCAAACAAATAACAAAGAGTCTCTTATGTCCCCAACACACCCAATATAATGGTAAATTGTATAGCTGCACTAGTTCGGCGAAGAGATGGTGATACAAGTGCAATATGGATGATAGATATGAGTATTTGTAATCTGAAAATATAAAAACAGCAAGGTAACTAATGGTAAAAGTGAGCACAAACGGTATTGCAATGCGTTGAAACAAGGCCTAGGGTTCATACTTTCACTAGTGCAAGTTCTCTCAACAATAATAACATAATTGGTTCATATAACTATCCCTCAACATGCAACAAATAGTCACTCCAAAGTCACTAATAGCGGAGAACAAATGAAGAGATTATGGTAGGGTATGAAACCACCTCAAAGTTATCCTTTCTGATCGATCTATTCAAGAATCCGTAGTAAAATAACATGAAGCTATTCTTTCTGTTCAATCTATCATAGAGTGCGTACTAGAATAACACCTTAAGACACAAATCAACCAAAACCCTAATGTCACCTAGATACTCCAATGTCACCTCAAGTATCCGTGGGTATGATTATACGATATGCATCACACAATCTCAAATTCATCTATTCAACCAACACAAAGAACTTCAAAGAGTGCCCCAAAGTTTCTACCAGAGAGTCAAGACGAAAACGTGTGCCAACCCCTATGCATAAGTTCACGAGGTCACGGAACTCACAAGTTGATCATGAAAACATACATCAAGTGGATCACGTGATATCCCATTGTCACCACAGATAAGCACATGCAAGACATACATCAAGTGTTCTCAAATCCTTAAAGACTCAATCCGATAAGATAAATTCAAAGGGAAAACTCAATTCATCACAAGAGAGTAGAGGGGGAGAAACATCATAACATCCAACTATAATAGCAAAGCTCGTGATACATCAAGATCGTATCACCTCAAGAAGACGAGAGAGAGAGAGAGATCAAACACATAGCTACTGGTACATACCCTCAGCCCCGAGGGAGAACTACTCCCTCCTCATCATGGAGAGCACCGGGATGATGAAGATAGCCACCGGAGAGGGATTCCCCCCTCCGGCAGGGTGCCGGAACGGGTCTAGATTGGTTTTCGGTGGCTCCGGTGGCTTCTGGCGGCGGAACTCCCAATATATTCTGTTCCCCAAAGTTTTAGAGTATATGGATATATATAGGCGAAAGAAGTCGGTCAGGGGAGCCATGAGGGGCTCACAAGGGTGGGGGCACGCTCAGGGGGTAGGGCGCGCCTCCCTGCCTCATGGCCACCTCGAAGTTTCCCTGACGTCTACTCCAAGTCTCCTAGATTGCTTCCATTCAAAAATAAGTTCCGTGAAGTTTCAGGTCAATTGGACTCCGTTTGATTTTCCTTTTCCGCGATACTCTAATACAAGGAAAAACAGAAACTGGCTCTGGGCTCTAGGTTAATAGGTTAGTCCCAAAAATCATATAAAATAACATATAAATGCATATAAAACATCCAAGGTTGATAATATAATAGCATGGAACAATCAAAAATTATAGATACGTTGGAGACGTATCAATGTGATGCTTATGTGAAAAAGCTTCAATCTGATAAGCTCGAACCCAAATCGTAGAAATGCGTCTTCATAGGATACCCAAAGGAAACTGTTGGGTACACCTTTTATCACAGACCTGAAGGCAAGATATTCATTGCTAACAATGGATCCTTTCTAGAGAAGAAGTTTCTCTCGAAAGAAGTGAGTGGGAGGAATGTAGAACTTGATGAGGAAATTGTACCTTCTCCCGAATTGGAAAGTAATTCATCACGAAAATCAGTTCCAGTGATTCCTACACCAATTAGTGAGGAAGCTAATGATGATGATCATGTAGCTTCAGATCAAGTTACTACCAAACCTTGTAGGTCAAACAGAGTACGGTTCGCACCAGAGTGGTACGTAATCTTGTTCTGGAAGTCATGTTACTAGACCATGACGAACCTACCAACTATAGCAAGCAATGATGAGGCCAGATTCCGTGAAATATCTTGAGGCCATGAAATCTGAGATGGGATCCATGTATGAGTACAAAGTATGGACTTTTGTTGACTTTCCCGATGATCAGCAAGCCATAGAGAATAAATGGATCTTCAAGAATAAGACTGACGCTGATGGTAATGTTACTGTCTACAAAGCTCGACTTGTTGCGAAAGGTTTTTGACAAGTTCAAGGAGTTGACTACGATGAGACCTTCTCACCGTAGCGATGCTTGAGTCTGTCCGAATCATGTTAGCAATTGCTGCATTTTATGAAATCTGGCAAATGGATGTCAAAACTGTATTCCTTAATGGATTTATTAAAGAAGAGTTGTATATGATGCAACCAGAAGGTTTTCTCAATCCTAAAGGTGCTAACAAAGTGTGCAAGCTCCAGCGACCCATCTATGGACTGGTGCAAGTATCTCGGAGTTGGAATATACACTTTCATAAGGTGATCAAAGCATATGGTTTTATACAGACTTACTGTGAAGCTTGTATTTACAAGAAAGTGAGTGGGAGCACTACAGCCTTTCTGATAAGTATATGTGAATGACTTATTGTTGATCGGAAATGATGTAGAATTTTCTGGAAAGCATAAAGAGTGTTTGAAAGGAGTTTTTCAAAGAAAGACCTCGGTGAAGCTTGATACGTCCATTTTGCATCATGCTTTTATATCGATATTTATTGCATTATGGGCTGTTATTACACATTATGTCACAATACTTATGCCTATTCTATCTTATTTTACAAGGTTTACATAAAGAGGGAGAATGCCGGCAGCTGGGATTCTGGGCTGGAAAAGGAGCAAATATTAGAGACCTATTCTGCACAGCTCCAAAATTCCTGAAACTTCATGGAAGATGTTTTCCAAATATATAAAAGATACTAAGCGGAAGAAACTCACCAAGGGGGCCACACCCTGCCCATGAGGGTGGGAGGCGCGCCCTACCCCCTGGGCGCGCCCCCTACCTCGTGGGCCCCCCGGTGGCCATCTTCTGCTATATGGAGTCTTTCGATGGGAAAAAAATCATAAGCCATCTTCTTGGACGAAACTCCGCCGCCACGAGGCGGAACCTTGGCGGAACCAATCTAGGGCTCTGGCGGAGCTGTTCTGCCGGGGAAACTTCCTTCCCGGAGGGGGAAATCATCGCCATCGTCATCACCAACGCTCCTCTCATCGGGAGAGGGCAATCTCCATCAACATCTTCATCAGCACCATCTCATCTCAAAACCCTAGTTCATCTCTTGTATCCAATTCTTGTCTCCAAGTCCGGGATTGGTGCTAGTAGGTTGCTAGTAGTCTTAATCACTCCTTGTAGTTGATGCTAGTTGGTTTATTTGGTGGAAGATCATATGTTCAGATCCTATATGCATACTAATACCCCTCTGATTATGAACATGAATATGCTTGGTGAGTAGTTACGTTTGTTCCAGGGGACATGGGAGAAGTCTTGCTATTAGTAGTCATGTGAATTTGGTATTCGTTCGATATTTTGATGAGATGTATCTTGTCTCTCCTCTAGTGATCAGGGGCGGAGCCAGGATTTGAACATGAGGGGGGAGAAGCAAAATTCTTGACGTAAAAGATGGTATATCACAATATACTCAGTCTCCTGATAGCGTCAATGATAAAGCATATATATTTTTTGGAAGTACCAAAAAATATGATAATTCTAGGCAAGAATGTTGGAGCTTGAAGATGAAGAAATTGGTGGGAAAAAGTATATTTACCCCATTAGTTGTTGTTGGCTTTCACTTCATATTTATAAAAAAGATACACTCTCCGATCCATATTGATTATGGTTGAAACAGATGGATACGATCTAGAGGTATTTCGATACATCCCTTTGAATGACAACTAATTTGGATGGAAGAGAGTACATAATTACTAGACTAATTTACTGTTCTATATCAAACATTGGTTAAGCAAATTAAGGTCATAATTTATATTAAAAAATCTATCCCCATCATTTCCTAAATAATTTGAGTTTTAGGTTTGTTCTAAGTCAAACTTCTTCAAGTTTGACCAAGTGTGTAAAATATATATCAATACCTGGAAATTATAAACTTTAGAAACTATTCATGCTATGTATATTTTTTAGGGTCATGCTATGTATATTTATCGTTGTAGTCTCTCCGTACCACAATATAAGACATTTCTTGAAAAAATGTCTTATATTATGGGACGGAGGGAGTAGATCTTATGGTATTTTTCTACAAATTTGATCAAATTTAAACAAGTTTCACTAACACAAACATAAACTATAATTATTTTAGAATGGTGGTAATAATAACTAATATCTACTGTATAAGGTAGTAGCGTGTAGTGTACCTGCATCTGTCCTGCTTAGCGGACATCTTGCCATATTTGATCCGCTGCGTCTAGCTGTGTCTGTGCGTCCACAGCGGTGGATGGTGTTGTTGCCCTGATGAGTAGCGGCCAGCGGCAATGGCAAACGCCCTAGCCCCTAGCAGGACACGCTGACGGTAAATGACGGCGGGGGCGGCGCTGGTGAATGCCCTAGCAGAAGTGAAGAACACGTCAGTAGGTTACATATATCAATCGATCGATCTGATAGATTAGAAACTGGCCGTGGCAAAATAACGGCCAGCCACAACCACATGAGTTATTGCGTTATGGGCTATTGGGCTTCTCTACTTCGCTGTTGATTCAGTAATTATTTGTATAATACAACATGGGCTAATTACGCAATTAGTTGCGGCCATTAGGCATAAGTACGTACCCACTACCTGGTACAAATCGATGAGGGGGGCGAGCGATTGGCAGGGGTCTGACCCCTGCTCGCCCCTCCCTGTCTCCGCCCCTGCTAGTGGTGTTATGTGAACATCGACTACATGACACTTCACCATTACTTGGGCCTAGAGGAAGGCATTGGGAAGTAATAAGTTGATGATGGGTTGCTAGAGTGACAAAATCTTAAACCCTGGTTTATGCGTTGCTTCGTAAGGGGCTAATTTGGATCCATATGTTTCATGCTATGGTTAGGTTTACCTTAATACTTTTGTTGTAGTTGCGGATGCTTGCAATAGAGGTTAACCATAAGTGGGACGCTTGTCCAAGTAAGGACGGCACCCAAGCACCGGTCCACCCACATACCAAATTATCAAAGTACCGAACGCGAATCATATGAATGTGATGAAAACTAGCTTGACGATAATTCCCATGTGTCATCGGGAGCGCTTTTCTCTATATAAGAGTTTGTCCAGGCTTGTCCTTTGCTACAAAAAGGATTGGGCCACCTTGCTGCGCTTTATTTACTTTTGTTACTTGTTGCTCGTTACAAATTATCTTATCACAAAACTATCTGTTACCTATAATTTCAATGCTTGTAGAGAATACCTTGCTGATAACCGCTTATCATTTCCTTCTGCTCCTCATTGGGTTCGACACTCTTACTTATCGAAAGGACTACGATAGATCCCCTATACTTGTGGGTCATCAAAGCTGCCCAATGATGTTATCAATAAGAAGGTCTTCTCTTTATCTTTGGAGAGAGACGCATTGACATGGTATAGGCTATGTGATGATATGGGATCATGGAACTACAAACGATTGAAATTGGAATTTCATCAGAAGTTTTATCCTATGCATCTTGTTCATCGTGATCGTAATTATATATATAATTTTTGGCCTCGCGAAGGAGAAAGCATCGCTCAAGCTTGGGGGAGGCTTAAATCAATGTTATATTCATGCCCCAATCATGAGCTCTCAAGAGAAATGATTATTCAAAAAATTTATGCTCGGCTTTTTGATAACAATCGCACCATGCTCGATACTTCTTGTGTTGGCTCTTTTATGATGAAGACTATTGAATTCAAATGGGATTTATTAGGTAGAATTAAACGCAACTCCGAAGATTGGGATCTCGACAAAGGTAAGGAGTCAGGTATGACACCTAAGTTTGATTGTGTTAAATCTTTTATGGATACCGATGTTTTTCGTAAATTTAGCACTAAATATGGACTTGACTCTGAGATAGTAGCTTCTTTCTGTGAATCTTTTGCTACTCATGTTGATCTCCCTAAGAAGTGGTTTAAATATCATCCCCCCATTGAAGTAAAAGTAGCTGCACCTATTAAAGTTGAAGAAAAGACTGTCACTTATAATGATCCTATTATTCCTACTGCTTATGTTGAGAAACCACCTTTTCCTATTAGGATAAAAGATCATGCTAAAGCTTCAACTGTGGTTCATAAAAGCAATATTAGAACCTATACACCTCCTGAGCAAGTTAAAATGGAACCTAATATTGCTATTGTTAAGGATATCTTGGATGATAATATTTATGGGCATGTTATTTATTTTCTGTGATGAAACTGCTAGAATTGCTAAACCTTGTGCTAAAGATAAACATAGACCTGTGGTAGGCATGCCTGTTATTTCTGTTAAAATAGGAGATCATTGTTATCATGGCTTGTGTAATATGGGTGCTAGTGCTAGTGCAATACCTATTAACTTATACAAAGAAATTATGCATGATATTGCACCTGCTGAGTTAGAAGAAATTACTGTCACCATTAAACTTGCCAATAGAGATACTATTTCACCAATGGGAATTGTTAGAGATGTTGAAGTCTTTTGTGGGAAAACTAAATATCCTGTTGATTTTCTTGTTCTTGGTTCCCCAAGATAGCTTTTGTCACATTATATTTGGTACCCTTCTTAAACACTGTTAATGCTAGGATAGACTGCAAAAAGGATGTTATTACTATTGGTTTAGGTGATATGTCTCATGAGTTCAAATTTTCTAAATTTCGTAGACAACACCGTGAAGAAGAATTGCCTAGTAAAGATGAAATTATTGGTCTTGCTTCTATTGTCGTACCACCTAGTGATCCTTTAGAACAATATTTGCTAGACCATGAAAATGACATGTATATGAATGAAAAAAGGGAAATAGATTAAGTGTTCTTTAAACAGGGACCTATTCTGAAACACAACTTGCCTGTCAAAATCTTAGGGGATCCTCCTCCACCCAAGGGTGATCCCGTGTTTGAGCTTAAATCATTGCCCGATACTCTTAAATATGCTTATCTTGATGAAAAGAACATATATCCTGTTATTATTAGTGCTAACCTTTCAAAGAAGGAGGAAGAAAGATTATTGAAAACTCTGAAGAAGCACCGTGCTACTATTGGATATACTCTTGATGATATTAAGGGCATTATTCCCACTCTATGTCAACACAAAATAAATTTGGAAAAATATGCCAAACCAGTTATTGATCACCAACGATGACTGAATCCTAAGATGGAAGAAGTGGTAAGAAAAGAAATACTAAAGCTCCTTGAGGCAGGTATAATTTATCCCGTTGCTGATAGTCAGTGGGTAAGTCCTGTCCATTGTGTTCCTAAGAAGGGAGGTATTATTGTCGTTCCTAATGATAAAGATGAATTGATTCCGCAAAGAATTATTACAGGTTATAGGATGGTGGTAATTGATTTCCGCGAATTAAATAAGGCTACTAAAAAAGATCATTACCCCTTACCTTTTATTGATCAAATGCTAGAAAGACTATCCAAACATACTCATTTTTGCTTTCTAGATGGTTATTTTGGTTTCTCCCAAATACCTGCGCCAGCTGATAATCAATCTAAGACCACTTTTACTTGCCCGTTCGGTACTTTTGCTTATAGATGTATGCCTTTTGGTTTATGTAATGCACCTGCTACCTTTCAAAGATGCATGATGGCTATATTTTCTGATTTTTGTGAAAAGATATGTGAGGTATTCATGGATGATTTCTCCATTTATGGATCCTCTTTTGATGATTGCTTAAGCAACCTTGATCGAGTTTTGCAGAGATGTGAAGAAACTAACCTTGTCTTGAATTGGGAGAAATGCCACTTTATGGTTAATGAAGGTATTGTCTTGGGGCACAAAATTTCTGAAAGAGGCATTGAAGTTGATAGAGCTAAAGTTGATGCTATTGAAAAGATGCCGTGTCCCAAGGACATCAAAGGTGTAAGAAGTTTCCTTGGTCATGCCGGTTTTATAGGAGGTTCATTAAGGACTTCTCAAAAATTTCTCGGCCTCTGACTAAATTATTACAAAAAGATATACCATTCGTCTTTGATGATGATTGTGTAGAAGCCTTTGAAATACTTAAGAAAGCATTAATCCCTGCACCTATTATTCAGCCACCTGATTGGAATTTACCTTTTGAAATTATGTGTGATGCTAGTGATTATGCTATAGGTGATGTTCTAGGGCAAAGAGTTGATAAGAAATTAAATGTTATTCAGTATGCTAGTAAAACTATAGACAATGCTCAGAGAAATTATGCCACTACTGAAAAAGAATTTTAGCAGTTGTATTTGCTTGTGATAAGTTCAGACCTTATATTGTTGATTATAAAGTGACTATTCACATGGATCATCTTGCTATTAAATATCTTATGGAAAAGAAAGATGCTAAACCTAGACTTATTAGATGGGTTCTCTTGCTACAAGAATTTGATTTGCATATTATTGATAGAAAGGGAGCTGAGAACCCCGTTGCAGACAACTTGTCTAGGTTAGAAAATGTTCTTGATGACCCACTACCTATTGATGATAGCTTTCCTGATGAACAATTAAATGTCATAAATGCTTCTCACACTGCTCCATGGTATGCTGATTATGCTAATTACATTGTTGCTAAGTTTATACCACCTAGTTTCACATACCAGCAAAATAAAAAGTTCTTCTATGATTTGAGACATTACTTTTGGGATGACCCACATCTTTATAGATAAGGAGTAGATGGTGTTATTAGACGTTGTGTACCTGAGCATTAACAGGAACAGATCCTACGCAAGTGTCACTCCGAGGCTTATGGAGGACACCATGCTGGAGATGGAACTGCACATAAGGTATTGCAATCCGGTTTTTATTGGCCTACTCTCTTCAAGGATGCCCGTAAGTTTATCTTATCTTGTTATGAATGTCAAAGAATTGGTAATATTAGTAGACGTCAAGAAATGCCTATGAATTATTCACTTGTTATTGAACAATTTCATGTTTGGGGCTTTGATTATATGGGACCTTTACTGCCTCTAATGGATATACACACATTTTAGTTGATGTTGATTACATTATTAAGTGGGTAGAAGCTATTCCAACTAGTAGTGCTGATCATAACACCTCTATTAAGATGCCTAAAGAAGTTATTTTTCCGAGGTTTGGAGTCCCTAGATATTTAGTGACTCATGGTGGTTCACATTTTATTCATGGTGCCTTTCGTAAAATGCTTGCTAAGTACGACGTTAATCATAGAATTGTATCTCCTTATCACCCACAATCTAGTGGTCAAGTAGAATTGAGCAATAGAGAGCTTAAATTAATTTTGCAAAAGACTGTTAATAGATCTAGAAAGAATTTGTCCAAGAAACTTGATGATGCATTATGGGCCTATAGAACTGCATATAAAAATCCTATGGGTATTGTTGAGGATATAACCTCTGAGGGTAAACCGCCCAGGAGGGGCCGGTTCACCTTCAGCTATACTGAAGCCCAAGGAAACCCAGAAGATGGCGCTTTACGGATGAAGCTTAGAGGCCCAGAGCCCGCAGGCGATTTAGGGCCCATGATAGTAAACCGCCATGATTGTATAAACTTGCATTGTAAGTTAAGAAAGAAGATACCGAGGCGGACACTTGTATGAGCCAGCCTCGGGACTCTGTAGACCGGCCGGGGTCCTCCTGAGTATATAAAGGGGTGACCTGGTGGCGGTTCAGGGATAGAGAACAACAACTCGAAGCCAGACAAAGCGGATTCGCTCCCTGGCCTTCGAAACCCCAGCAATACCAATCACAACTAGACGTAGGCTTTTACCTTCATCGAAGGGGCCGAACTAGTATAAAACTCTCGTGTCCCCTTGTCCGGTTTAACCCCTTCAAGCTAACCCGTAGCGATGGCTCCACGTCTAAGTCCTTTCATGAGGACATCTGCCGTGACAATTGTTGGAGAACGTAGTAATTTCAAAATTTTCCTACGCACACGCAAGATCATGGTGATGCATAGCAACGAGAGGGGAGAGTGTGATCTACGTACCCTTGTAGATCGACAGCGGAAGTGTTATGTTAACGCGGTTGATGTAGTCGTACGTCTTCACGGCCCGACCGATCAAGCACCGAAACTACGGCACCTCCGAGTTTTAGCACACGTTCAGCTCGATGACGATTCCCAGACTCCGATCCAGCAAAGTGTCGGGGAAGAGTTCCGTCAGCACGACGGCGTGGTGACGATCTTGATGTACTACTGTCGCAGGGCTTCGCCTAAGCACCGCTACAATATTATCAAGGACTATGGTGGCAGGGGGCGCCGCACACGGCTAAGAATATGATCACGTGGATCAACTTGTGTGTCTATGGGGTGCCCCTGCCCCCGTATATAAAGGGGCAAGGGGGAGGCCGGCCGGCCCTTGTGGGGCGCCAAGGAGGAGTAGGATTCCTACTCCTAGTTGGAGTAGGTTTCCACCTTTCCTAGTCCAACTAGGAGAAGGGGGAAAGGGGGGAAGAGGGGAAGGAAGGAAGAGAGGGGCCGCGCCCCAAACCCCTTGTCCAATTCAGACTGGGCTTGGGAGGGGCGCGCGCCACCGCCTGGTCCTTCCTACTAAGGCCCATTAAGGCCCATTGCTTCTTCCTCGTATTCCCGTAACTCCCCGGTACCTCCAAAAATACCCGAACCACTCGGAACCTTTCCGATATCCGAATATAGTCGTCCAATATATCGATCTTTATGTCTCGACCATTTCGAGACTCCTCATCATGTCCCCGATCTCATCCGGGACTCCGAACTCCTTCAGTACATCAAAACTCATAAACTCATAATATAAATGTCATCGAAACCTTAAGCGTGCGGACCCTACGGGTTTGAGAACAATGTAGACATGACCGAGACATGTCTCTGGTCAATAACCAATAGAGGGACCTGGATGCCCATATTGGCTCCTACATATTCTACGAAGATCTTTATCGGTCAGACCGCATAACAACATACGTTGTTCCCTTTGTCATCGGTATGTTACTTGCCCGAGATTCGATCGTCGGTATCCAATACCTAGTTCAATCTCGTTACCGGCAAGTCTCTTTACTCGTTCTGTAATACATCATCTCACAACTAACTCATTAGTTGCATTGCTTGCAAGGCTTAAGTGATGTGCATTACCGAGAGGGCCCAGAGATACCTCTCCGACAATCGGAGTGACAAATCCTAATCTCGAAATACGCCAACCCAACATGTACCTTTGGAGACACCTGTAGAGCTCCTTTATAATCACCCAGTTACGTTGTGACGTTTGGTAGCACACAAAGTGTTCCTCTGGTAAACGGGAGTTACATAATCTCATAGTCATAGGAACATGTATAAGTCATGAAGAAAGCAATAGCAACATACTAAACGATCGGGTGCTGAGCTAATGGAATGGGTCATGTCAATCAGATCATTCAACTAATGATGTGATCCCGTTAATCAAATGACAACTCTTTGTCCATGGTTAGGAAACATAACCATCTTTGATTAACGAGCTAGTCAAGTAGAGGCATACTAGTGACACTCTGTTTGTCTATGTATTCACACATGTATTATGTTTCCGGTTAATACAATTCTAGCATGAATAATAAACATTTATCGTGAAATAAGGAAATAAATAATAACTTTATTATTTCCTCTAGGGCATATTTCCTTCAGTCTCCCACTTGCACTAGAGTCAATAATCTACTTCACATCGCCATGTGATTTAACAGCAATAGTTCACATCACCATGTGATTAACATCCATAGTTCACAGCGTCATGTAACCAACACTCAAAGGGTTTACTAGAGTCAGTAATCTAGTTCACATATCTATGTGATTAACACCCAAAGAGTACTAAGGTGTGATCATGTTTTGTTTGTGAGATAATTTTAGTCAACGGGTCTGTCACATTGAGATCCGTAAGTATTTTGCAAGTTCTATGTCTACAATGCTCTACACGGAGCTACTCTAGCTAATTGCTCCCACTTTCAATATGTATCTAGATTGACACTTAGAGTCATCTAGATTAGTGTCAAAACTTGCATCGACGTAACCTTTTATGACGAACCTTTTGTCACCTCCACAATCGAGAAGCATATCCTTATTCCACTAAGGATAATTTTGACCGATGTCCAGTGATCTACTCCTAGATCACTATTGTATTCCCTTTCCAAAATCAGTGTAGGGTATACAATAGATCTGGTACACAGCATGGCATACTTTATAGAACCTATGGCCAAGGCATAGGGAATGACTTTCATTCTCTTTCTATCTTCTGCTATGGTCGGGTTTTGAGTCTTACTCAACTTCACACCTTGTAACACAAGCAAGAACTCTTTCTTTGACTGTTCCATTTTGAACTACTTCAAAATCTTGTCAAGGTATGTACTCATTGAAAAAAACTTATCAAGCATCTTGATCTATCTCTATAGATCTTGATGCTCAATATGTAAGCAGCTTCACCAAGGTTTTCTTGAAAAATCCTTTCAAATACTCCTTTATGCTTTGCAGAATAATTCTACATTATTTCCGATCAACAATATGTCATACACATATACTTATCAGAAATGCTGTAGTGCTCCCACTCACTTTCTTGTAAATACAGACTTCACCACAAGTTTGTATAAAACTATATGCTTTGATCAACTTATCAAAGCGTATATTCCAACTCCGAGATGCTTGCACTAGTCCATAAATGGATCGCTAGAGATTGCACACTTTGTTAGCTCCCTTTGGATCGACAAAGCCTTCCGGTTGCATCATATACAACTCTTCTTTCAGAAATCCATTCAGGAATGTAGTTTTGACATCCATCTGCCAAATTTCATAATCATAAAATGTGGCAATTGCTAACATGATTCGGACAGACTTAAGCATCGCTACGAGTGAGAAAATCTCATCATAGTCAACACCTTGAACTTGTCGAAAACCTTTTTGCGACAATTATAGCTTTGTAGATAGTAACACTACTATCAGCGTCCGTCTTCCTCTTGAAGATCCATTTATTTTCTATGGCTTGCCGATCATCGGGCAAGTCAACCAAAGTCTACACTTTGTTCTCATACATGGATCCCATCTCAGATTTCATGGCCTCAAGCCATTTTGCGGAATCTGGGCTCATCATCGCTTCCTCATAGTTTGCAAGTTCGTCATGGTCTAGTAACATGACTTCCAGAACATGATTACCGTACCACTCTGGTGCGGATCTCACTCTGGTTTACCTACGAGATTTGGTAGTAACTTGATCTGAAGTTACATGATCATCATCATTAGCTTCCTCACTAATTGGTGTGGTAGTCACGAGAACATATTTCTATGATGAACTACTTTCCAATAAGGGAGATGATACAATTACCTTATCAAGTTTTCTACTTTCCTCCCGCTCACTTCTTTTGAGAGAAACTCCTTCTCTAGAAAAACTCCGAATTTAGCAACAAAAGTCTTGCCTTTGGATTTGTGATAGAAGGTGTACCCAAAAGTCTCCTTTGGGAATCCTATGAAGACATATTTCTCCGATTTGGGTTTGAGCTTATTAGGATGAAACTTTTTCATATAAGTATCACAACCCAAACTTTAAGAAACGACAACTTTGGTTTCTTACCAAACCATAGTTCAGATTGTGTCATCTCAACAGACTTAGATGGTGCCCTATTTAACATGAATGCAGCTGTCTCTAATGTATAACCCCAAAACGATAGTGGTAGATCGGTAAGAGACATCATAGATCGCACCATATCTAATAAAGTACGATTATGACGTTTGGACACACCATTATGTTGTGGCGTTCCAGGTGGCGTGAGTAGTGAAACTATTTCACATTGTTTTAATTGAAGGCCAAACTCGTGACTCAAATATTTTACCTCTGCGATCATATCGTAGAAACTTTTATTTTCTTGTCACGATGATTTTCCACTTCACTCTGAAATTCTTTGAACTGTTCAAATGTTTCAGACTTATGTTTCATCAAGTAGATATCCCCATATCTGCTCCAATCGTCTGTGAAGGTCAGAAAATAATGATACCTGCTGCAAGCCTTAATATTCATCGGACCACATACATCAGTATGTATGATTTCCAACAAATCTGTTGCTTGCTTCATTGTTCCGGAGGACGGCGTTTTAGTCATCTTGCCCATAAGGCATGGTTCGCAAGCATCAAGTGATTCATAATCAAGTGATTCCAAAAGCCCATCAGCATGGAGTTTCTTCATGCGCTTTACACCAATATGACTTAAACGGCAGTGCCACAAATAAGTTGCACTATCATTATTAACTTTGCATCTTTTTGGTTTCAATATTATGAATATGTGTATCACTACGATCGAGATCCAACGAACTTGTTTCATTGGGTGTATGACCATCGAAGGTTTTATTCATGTAAATAGAACAACAATTATTCTCTGACTTAAATGAATAACCGTATTACAATAAACATGATGAAATCATATTCATGCTCAACACAAACACCAAATAACACTTATTTAGGTTCAACACTAATCCCGAAAGTATAGGGAGTGTGCGATGATGATCATATTCTTGGAACCACTTCCAACACACATCATCACTTCACCCTTAACTAGTCTCTGTTTATTCTGCAACTCCCGTTTCGAGTTACTAATCTTAGCAACTGAACTAGCATCAAATACTGAGGGGTTGCTATAAACACTAGTAAAGTACACATCAATAACATGTATATCAAATATACTTATGTTCACTTTGCCATCCTTCTTATCCGCCAATCACTTGGGGTAGTTCCGCTTCCACTGACCAGTCCCTTTGCAGTAGAAGCACTTAGTCTCAGGCTTAGGACCAGACTTGGGCTTCTTCACATGAGCAACAACTTGCTTGCTGTTTTTCTTGAAGTTCCCCTTTTTTCCCTTTGCCCTTTTCTTGAAACTAGTGATCTTGTCAACCATCAACACTTGATGCTCTTTCTTGATTTCTACCTTCATCGATTTCATCATCAGGAAAAGCTCGGGATTCGTTTTCGTCATCCCTTGCATACAATAGTTCATCACGAAGTTCTACTAACTTGGTGATGGTGACTAGAGAATTCTTTCAATCACTATCTTATCTGGAAGATTAACTCCCACTTGATTCAAGTGATTGTAGTACCCAGACAATCTGAGCACATGCTCACTAGTTGAGCGATTCTCCTCCATCTTTTAGCTATAGAACTTGTTGGAGACTTCATATCTCTCAACTCAGGTATTTGCTTGAAATATTAACTTCAACTCCTGGAACATCTCATATGGTCCATGACGTTCAAAACGTCTTTGAAGTCCCGATTCTAAGCCGTTAAGCATGGTGCACTAAACTATCAAGTAGTCATCATATTTAGCTAGCCAAACGTTCATAACGTCAGCATCTGCTCCTGCAATAGGTCTGTCACCTAGCGGTGCATCAAGGACATAATTCCTCTGTGCAGCAATGAGGATAAACCTCAGATCACGGATCCAATCCACATCATTGCTACTAACATCTTTCAACACAATTTTCTCTAGGAACATATCAAAATAAACACAGGGAAGCAACAACGCGAGCTATTGATCTACAACATGATTTGCAAAATACTACCAGGACTAAGTTCATGATAAATTTAAGTTCAATTAATAATATTACTTAAGAACTCCCACTTAGATAGACATCCCTCTAATCCTCTAAGTGATCACGTGATCCAAATCAACTAAACCATGTCCGATCATCACGTGAGATGGAGTAGTTTCATTGGTGAACATCACTATGTTGATCATATCTACTATATGATTCACGCTCAACCTTTCGGTCTCCGTGTTCCGAGGCCATATATGTATATGCTTGGCTCGTCAAGTATAACCTGAGTATTCCGCGTGTGCAACTGTTTTGCACCCGTTGTATTTGAACGTAGAGCCTATCACACCCGATCATCACGTGGTGTCTCAGCACGAAGAACTTTTACAATGGTGCATACTCAGGGAGAACACTTGTACCTTGAAATTTAGTGAGAGATCATCTTATAATGCTACCGTCAATCAAAGCAAGATAAGATGCATAAAAGATAAACATCACATGCAATCAATATAAGTGATATGATATGGCCATCATCATCTTGTGCATGTGATCTCCATCTCTGAAGCACCATCATGATCACCATCGTCACCGGCGCGACACCTTGATCTCCATCGTAGCATCGTTGTCGTGTCGCCAATCTTATGCTTCCATGACTATCGCTACCGCTTAGTGATAAAGTAAAGCATTACAGCGTGATTGCATTGCATACAATAAAGCGACCACCATATGGCTCCTGCCAGTTGCCGATAACTCGGTTACAAAACATGATCATCTCATACAATAAAATTAGCATCATGTCTTGACCATATCACATCAAAACATTCCCTGCAAAAACAAGTTAGACGTCCTCTACTTTGTTTGTTGCAAGTTTTACGTGGCTGCTACGGGCTTAAGCAAGAACCAATCTTACCTACGCATCAAAACCACAACGATAGTTTGTCAAGTTGATGCTGTTTTAACCTTCGCAAGGACCGGGCGTAGCCACACTCAGTTCAACTAAAGTTGGAGAAACTGACACCCGCCAGCCACCTGTGTGCAAAGCACGTCGGTAGAACCAGTCTCGCGTAAGCGTACGCGTAATGTCGGTCCGGGCCGCTTCATCCAACAATACCGCCGAAGCAAAGTGTGACATGCTGGTAAGCAGTATGACTTATATCGCGCACAACTCACTTGTGTTCTACTCGTGCATATTACATCAACGCATAAAACCTAGGCTCGGATGCCACTGTTGGAGAACGTAGTAATTTCAAAATTTTCCTACGCACACGCAAGATCATGGTGATGCATAGCAACGAGAGGGGAGAGTGTGATCTACGTACCCTTGTAGATCGACAGCGGAAGCGTTATGTTAACGCGGTTGATGTAGTCATACGTCTTCACGGCCCGACCGATCAAGCACCGAAACTACGACACCTCCGAGTTTTAGCACACGTTCAGCTCGATGACGATTCCCGAACTCCGATCCAGCAAAGTGTCAGGGAAGAGTTCCATCAGCACGACGGCGTGGTGACGATCTTGATGTACTACTGTCGCAGGGCTTCGCCTAAGCACCGCTACAATATTATCGAGGACTATGGTGGCAGGGGGCGCCGCACACGACTAAGAATATGATCACATGGATCAACTTGTGTGTCTATGGGGTGCCCCTGCCCCCGTATATAAAGGAGCAAGGGGGAGGCCAGCCGGCCCTTGTGGGGCGCCAAGGAGGAGTAGGATTCCTACTCCTAGTTGGAGTAGGTTTCCACCTTTCCTAGTCCAACTAGGAGAAGGGGGGAAAGGGGGGAAGAGGGGAAGGAAGGGAGAGAGGGGCCGCGCCCCAAACCCCTTGTCCAATTCGGACTGGGCTTGGGAGGGGCGCGCGCCACCTCCTGGTCCTTCCCACTAAGGCCCATTGCTTCTTCCTCGTATTCCCGTAACTCCCCGGTACCTCCAAAAATACCCGAACCACTCGGAACCTTTCCGATGTCCGAATATAGTCGTCCAATATATCGATCTTTACGTCTCGACCATTTCGAGACTCCTCGTCATGTCCCCGATCTCATCCAGGACTCCGAACTCCTTTAGTACATCAAAACTCATAAACTCATAATATAAATGTCATCGAAACCTTAAGCGTGCGGACCCTACGGGTTCGAGAACAATGTAGACATGACCGAGACATGTCTCTGGTCAATAACCAATAGCGGGACCTAGATGCCCATATTGGCTCCTACATATTCTACGAAGATCTTTATCGGTCAGACCGCATAACAACATACGTTGTTCCCTTTGTCATCGGTATGTTACTTGCCCGAGATTCGATCGTCGGTATCCAATACCTAGTTCAATCTCGTTACCGGAAAGTCTCTTTACTCGTTCTATAATACATCATCTCACGACTAACTCATTAGTTGCATTGCTTGCAAGGCTTAAGTAATGTGCATTACCGAGAGGGCCCAGAGATACCTCTCCGACAATCGGAGTGACAAATCCTAATCTCGAAATACGCCAACCCAACATGTACCTTTGGAGACACCTGTAGAGCTCCTTTATAATCACCCAATTACGTTGTGACGTTTGGTAGCACACAAAGTGTTCCTCCGGTAAACGGGAGTTACATAATCTCATAGTCATAGGAACATGTATAAGTCATGAAGAAAGCAATAGCAACATACTAAACGATCGGGTGCTAAGCTAATGGAATGGGTCATGTCAATCAGATCATTCAACTAATGATGTGATCCCATTAATCAAATGACAACTCTTTGTCCATGGTTAGGAAACATAACCATCTTTGATTAATGAGCTAGTCAAGTAGTGGCATACTAGTGACACTCTGTTTGTCTATGTATTCACACATGTATTATGTTTCCGGTTAATACAATTCTAGCATGAATAATAAACATTTATCATGAAATAAGGAAATAAATAATAACTTTATTATTGCCTCTAGGGCATATTTCCTTCAACAATTCCATGACAGTTGGTGCCCATCGTGGGGCTATCGCACAATGGTTTGGAGTTCTTGAAGGCAGCTTCGATGGACTCAAGGGATACGCCATGGGCTGGATGACGAAAAGTCATCGTGGAAAGCTCTACATCGACAACGCAGGATGGGGTCCTGAGGTTGATTCAATCGAATACGGGTACCGGGTCCCCTTTGGTGGGTTTCACGTCTTCATCGGCAAGATCGACGAACCGGCCCCCGAGCCGGGCACCTACACCGACATCATCAAAACGGCTCGGCGTGCAAGTTCTTCACCGGTTCAGCCCGAGGCAAGGCATGTTTTCGTAGGTGTCGTCCATGGTTCGGGGTACGAGGAGGAACCGGTCTCCGATGAAGAAACCATAGTCTGCAGCGGTGACGAGTCTTCTGGAGAAACCAAATCGCTTTACCAGTTGCAGGACGGCCGGATTGAGGGAGGATCCAAGGGCAACAGTATTCCGGATTCCCCGGGTCCGCCAAACCGGGCCGCTATCTTCATGGCCGGCACACGACCGGCGCCTCATTCATCTACCGCCGCAGTAGTGCTCTCTGGTTCAATGACGGCCATGCCAGCAGGGGCAGGAAGCTCAGCGCCGCCTCCGGCCCAAGTCTTGACTGATTTGTTCGACGCTCTAGCGGCACTGATGTCCGCGGAGGTAGACGCAGCAGCCAGGGATCAGCACGATGCGGAGATTCTAAAAGTGAAAGATCAGATAGCCCAGGCTAAAGCGGACCTAGCAGCAGAGAACGCCAGGATGGCCACAGAGCGGGCTGAGTTGGAAGCACAGGCTTATCGGATTAGACTGGATCAGAATGCCTCGGAAGAGGTCATGAGACGAAGGTACCGATCACGTCTCCCATCGGTTTACGAGCCGCAGAATCTTTTCAACACGCCAGGTGCAGGAGCTGGTAACCAACCCGCGCCAAACCGGGCGGGGGCACCGGAAGCAGGAGCGCCAGTTCAACCACGCGCAATAGACCTGCCTTGCCAGAACAACGTTGTACCATCAACGCTGCCCGGGCATTATTCCAACCCATTGGATAATATCGTGGCCACCGCTTCATGCCTGGCGGCCCTCCCAACCGACGGCGAATCACCAGTTGCAGTGGAAGCACGTCGGGCCAGGGATCTCCTTCAGACAGCATTAAATCAACAGCAAGCGTATTCACACAGCCGTGAGAGGATTCATTCCACTCCCCGTTAAAGCCGGAGTTATAGCAGACACGTGGAAGACGAACCGGCCGTGTCCAGTAGCGCACGCCACCGAAATTCACCACGGGGGAACAACCCGGCCGGGGGAGGTACTAATGCGCAAGATGTTGTGGACCACGGCCGCGCACGACGGGAGGCCGAGTTGATAGCTCGACACGAAGCACGACAACATACCCCGGTTCACCCCACTGCCTCCATGGAGCCAGGGGTAATGTTCAGTTCCCTAGGGGTACCATGTTTAACTCCCGCATTGTGTATTGTGCGATTGCCCAAGGATTTCAAGGGACCTCGTAAGGTACCAAATTACACCGCCGATTTGCAGCCAGAGGCGTGGGCGGAGAGCTATGAGATGGCAATGGAGATGTTAGATGTGGATGAGGCGGTATGTGCTAAATATTTCACCATGATGCTGGAACGGACAGCTCGCACTTGGTTGAAGAGCTTGCCAACCAACTCTATCGATTCATGGGCCGAATTAAAGCGCCGGTTTATCTAGAACTTCAAGGATACGTGCAAGCAGCCGATGTCAATCGTAGATCTGGCCGCTTGTGTCCAAGAGGATGGGGAGTCCGCTACCCATTGGGTTAAACGGGTCTCGACGATTTTGCATTCATCAGATCGTATTAATGCAGACACCGCAGTATTAACGTTAGAGGGCAATTTCCATTTCAAGCCGTTGAAACAGAAGTTGGGAAGGCTCAAACGTCATTGCAACGACATGTCAATACTCATGGCCGCTTTAGTTAAGTATGCCGATTCAGATAATACCAAGGATCCGGATTCAGAGGAGGACAAACCGGAGAAGGGAAAGAAGAATGACGGTGCAAAAGGGCAGCACCACAACCAAGGGGGCCATGGAAATAACAGTAAGCGTAAAGCGGATAATTCAGATTTGTTGGCTAACACAAATATGCAGCATCACAAAGGTAAACCACCCCAGCGCGGTGGAGGGATGAATCTGGAGCGTTTGTTAAACCAGCCCTACCCGAAGCATGGAACCAAGGAGGCCCCTTCAACACATCTTTGGAAGGATTGTCACATAATGAGGGAGTTCAAAAATTCTGATTTATACCGATATGATCAGGAACCACCGGGCGGTTCAGGCCCAGGTTTCCATGGGGGCGGCGGTTCAAGCTCTGGATTTCAGAACAACCAGGGCCATCAGAACAACCATGGTAATAACCAGCAGAATAACCAAGGGAATCAGCAACAGTCAGGTTACCAGAGTCACCCCAAGCAGTTGAGCAGCGGACAGTATCATGTTTTCACTACCAGCCTGTGCAAGCGGGATCAGAAACTTCACAAGAGGGCAGTCAATACTATTGAACCGGCCGTACCACATTATCTACGATGGTCAGAGCAGCCTATTGTGTGGAGCAGAGAGGATCACCCGCCCCGGGTTGACAATCCGGGCCAACTAGCCTTGGTGGTAGCGCCTCAGGTGGGGGGCTATAAGTTTACCAAGGTTCTAATGGATGGAGGGAGCAGTATCAACATCCTGTACTATGAGACTTTCCGTCGCATGGGATTGACAGATAAGAGTCTTAAACCGTCAAACACTATTTTTCATGGTGTAGTACCAGGTAAATCGGCATACCCTATGGGAAAGATCGCTTTGGAAGTCATGTTTGGAGACGAGCTTGATTCTAGGTCTGAGACGTTGACCTTTGAGGTGGTGAAAATCCAAAGTCCATATCACGCGCTATTTGGACGGCCGGCTTACGCGAAGTTCATGGCGAGACCCTGTTATGTTTATCTACAGCTCAAAATGTCGGGTTATAAGGGTACGATCACAGTACATGGGAGTCGAAAGATTGCCTTCGATTGCGAGGAAGGTGAAGCGGCCTATGCTGAATCAGTCTGTGCAACAGAGGAGCTGAAATTCAATAAAGACAATGTTGATCCGGCGGACATGACCCCTCTGAAGAAACCTACGACTGAGCATGACCCGGCCCTGACGTTCAAACCGGCTAATGAGACTAAACTCGTTGACTTCGTCCCTAGCGATTCATCCAAGCAGTTTAGTATCAGTGCAAATCTGGATCCGAAATAGGAAAGCGCGCTCATCGAGTTCATCCGTGAGAACCGGGACATCTTTGCATGGAAACCTTCTGACATGCTAGGTGTACCGAGGGAACTCGCTGAGCACACTCTAAATATTGATCCTAAGTTTAAATCGGTCAAGCAGTACCTTCGCTGCTTTAACGAAGAAAGACACAAGGCCATCGGCGAAGAGGTAGCCTGGCTACTGGCAGCTGGGTTTATCATCGAAGTGTTTCATCCCGAATGGTTGGCTAATCCGGTGCTGGTTCTTAAGAAAAATGGCACTTGGCGTATGTGTGTGGACTACACTGATTTGAATAAAGCTTGCCCGGCAGATCCTTTCGCTCTCTCGCGTATTGATCAGATCATTGATGCAACGGCGGGTTGTGAGCGCCTGAGTTTTCTGGATGCTTATTCAGGTTATCATCAGATTAAGATGGCAGTTAAGGACCAGGAGAAGACAGCTTTCATCACTCCCTTTGGAGCCTTCTGCTATGTTTCTATGCCCTTTGGGCTCAAGAGTGCCCAAGCAACCTACCAGCGTTGTGTGCAAAATTGTCTTCACACACAGATCGGGCGTAATGTTCATGCCTATGTGGATGATATTGTGGTGAAATCCAGTAAGCAGGAAACCCTGATAAATGATCTCAAGGAGACGTTCGACAATCTTCGGGTTTACAAAATGATGCTCAACCCGGACAAATGCGTTTTTGGTGTTCCGGCGGGCAAACTCTTGGGTTTTCTTGTGTCTAATAGAGGCATTGAGGCAAATCCGGAAAAGATCAAAGCAATCACATCCTTGGCTAAACCGGCGTGCATCAATGATGTTCAGCGTCTGGCGGGCCGGATTGCAGCTCTCAGCCGATTTATCAACCGTTTGGGAGAGAAGGCGATTCCCCTGTATCAGATGTTGAAGAAAACGGATAAATTCGTCTGGACTGACGCCGCCAATGCGGCATTCGAGGAATTGAAGCAGCAACTAGCTGAACCGCCAGTCCTCGCTGCTCCAGTTGATAATGAACCTCTATTGTTGTACGTGGCTGCCAATGCCCGAGCGGTTAGTGTGGCGATTGTGGTTGAGCGTAAGGAGGCCGGAAAAGAATATCCGGTTCAGCGACCAGTTTATTATATCAGTGAAGTACTGATCAAATCAAAGCAAAGATATCCGCATTGGCAGAAGCTAGTGTATGGAGTTTTTATGGCAAGCAGGAAACTCAAGCAATATTTTCAAGGCCATCATATTACAGTGGATAGTTCTGCTCCCTTGGGCGATATAATCCAGAATAGAGAGGCAACTGGCCGGGTTGCGAAGTGGGCGATCGAGCTTGGTCCCCATGGTTTGAATTATACACCCGAACAGCCATCAAATCTCAGGCGCTTGTGGACTTCATCAATGATTGGACCGAGTTACAGGCACCAGAAGACAAACCGGATAATACATACTGGACCATTCACTTTGATGGATCCAAGCAGCTGGAAGGCTCGGGGGCTAGAGTTGTCCTCACTTCCCCTCGAGGAGATAAGATTTGTTATGTTCTCCGCTTAATGTTTCCTTGTACTAACAATGCAGTGGAGTACGAGGCCTTGCTCCATGGTCTTCGTGTAGCTAAGGAAATGAACTTAAGCTGGGTTCGATGCTTTGGAGATTCTGATCTGGTGGCTCAGCAAGTTTTTGGTACTTGGGATTTTAAGGACCCGCTCATGGCGGCTTATAGGCGCGAGGTGGATATTGTAGCAGGTCACTTTAAGGGTTATCAGGTGGAGCACATCGACTGGCGCAAGAATGAAGCAGCAGATGCTCTAAGCCGACTAGGATCTCAGCGTAAACCGGTACCACCTAATACCTTTCTTGATATCTTGCATAACCCATCTGTAAAGTTGCCTACAGAGGAGGATTTAGCTGTTCCTGATCCGGAGGCCCAGTTGGTAGCCGTTTTAGATGCCACTCCGGATTGGATGGTTCCATATTTGGCGTATCTGAACCGGGGCAAATTACCAGAAGACGAACTTTTCACCAGGCAGATAGTCCGGCGGTCCAAGTCTATGGTTGTTCACAATGGTGAGTTGCACCGTTCTAGCGTTTTAGGCGTATTCCAACGTTGTGTTTCTCCTGAAGAAGGACGAGAGATTCTATGGGAAATCCATGAAGGGGATTGCAGTCACCATGCCGGTTCAAAGTCCTTGGTTGCTAAGGCTTTCTGACACGGGTTCTTCTGCTTGACAGCTCATTCTGATGCGGAAGACTTGGTAAAGCGGTGTGACGCTTGTCAGAAATTTTCACGTCGAGCTCATGTTCCTGCTCAAGAGTTATGCATGATCCCCATCACTTGGCCGTTTGCTACTTGGGGGCTTGATATGGTTGGACCCTTTAAGCGTTCTAAGGACAAAAAGACCCACCTGTTGGTGGCGGTTGACAAGTTCACCAAATGGGTTGAAGCAGAGCCCGTCAGTAAATGTGATGCAGCCACGGCGGTTCAATTTCTCAAAAAGATTATTTACCGTTTCGGCTTTCCACATAGCATCATCACAGATAATGGTACGAACCTTTCTAAAGGTGAGATGGAGGAGTTCTGCCAACGAGAGCACATCCGGCTTGATGTAGCGTCCGTGGCTCACCCCCAATCTAATGGTCAAGCTGAGAGGGCGAATCAAGAAATCCTGAAGGGTATCAAGCCTCGGCTCATGGTCCCTTTGAAGGGGACGCCGGGTTGTTGGGTGGAAGAATTACCATCTGTGTTATGGAGCATAAATACCACCCCAAACCGATCCACGGGATATACACCCTTTTTCCTGGTCTATGGGGCTGAGGCTGTCCTCCCAAGTGATATTCGTCACGACTCGCCCCGGGTCGCGAATTATGTTGAAGCGGACAACGAGCAAGCACGCCAAGAGGCGCTGGACCTGTTAGATGAGAAGCGAGACATGGCTTTGTCTTGGTCGGCGGTTTATCAACAAGACCTGCGGCGTTCTCACAGCCGCCAGGTTAAGACAAGAACCTTTCAAGAAGGCGATTTGGTACTTCGGCTCATTCAAGGCCAGACTAATATGCACAAGTTATCCCCACCTTGGGAAGGGCCATTTGTGGTTAGCAAAAATCTGCACAACGGATCATACTACCTCATTGACATTCGAGAAGACTCACGTAGCTCTGAGGAGGAGACCCGGCGGCCATGGAACATAGCTCTCCTGCGGCCTTATTACACTTGAAGCCACAGGATTTTCATATGTACATATTTCAACAATGTATATATTATGATCAATATAATAAACCATCATCCTTGCTATCAAGCAGGGTCTCCGCCGTTTTTCCTTCAAATATCTGTTAACTTGGGGGCTTCAGCTAATAACACGAAGTACTACCTGTTAGCCCGGCTACCATGCCACCATCTAGCTGGGGAGCTTCACACCCAAGGGGCCAAAGAGGGATCGATTGCGCAAAGCACGACTCAAACATAACTTGGGGGCTCTTTGTGTCAAATACCAAAGAGTTTGAAATGACCCTTGTAGCTGGGTATCGACCCACGGCTTGGAAGCCTGGTGTATTCACCTAAAACCCCGGGTTAACCTGCCTTCATCAAGTAAGACACTCCTATCCAGGTAATCCTGGCACGACCCTTCGAACGTTTGACAGTTACTCTCATTGAGACCCTGAACTTGTCAAAGTTAAAACGATGATTGGTTAGTTGGAGGGCCATCTTAAAAGGCTTTGTCAAAATGGTTTAACTCAGTGGCCTGGCAGCCCATGAAAAGCCTCGATTTGGGCCTGGCAGCCCTTGAAAAGCCCTGACTATGGTTTTTTGTTTGCTTTTTTGCCAAGTTTTTGTTTTTCGTAAGGTTTACGTTAAACCAGAGTTTTTTTAACCCGGCATGGCTTACGGATCTTTTGTTAAATTATACAATTCAAGGTAATCCGGCATCCTTCAAAACCGGTCTAGCTTTGACACTTTGTCTCCAGCAATCGGCCGGTGTTCATCACAATCCGGTTTTATATCATATATATATATATATATATATACCAACATGGCATGGTGCAAGTTGGGTTTTCACCCTTCTTCAAATCACAATTGGTAAACCAACAGTAATGTTTTATATCACATGTATGATTTATTATTGCTGCAACCATAGTTGTTTACCAAGTTGTGTTGGGTATTTTGACCCGTCCGGTGGTAAACCGCCTGGACAGATTTTCCTTATGCAGGCACAGGGATTGCATAATATTGTAAAAATACATAAGCCAGTACTGAAATTCTCATGACAAATCGACGCAAAGTGTATCCCGCTGCACGAGGGCAACGGATCAAAGTATTTTCACTAGCTTATTAGAAGGCGCTTGAAGGCCCAAAATATGGTGTTTCCAGCAGAACAAGGTTTATGGAGCATCACTCTGATTGCCGGATCAAGTCTCATTACCATGTTGATGCGAAGTTGATGGGTCATCTGGCATCGGCTCAGCCTCCTCCTCCCCACCTAGCGGCTGGAAGTTTGTAGTGGTCCAGTCAATCCGGGTTAAGGCCTGAAAGATAGCTTCTTCACTGATAAGTTCTGATGGATCAATGTCAGGGGCATAAGTGTGCTTACGGATTCCTGGAATAAGATTTTGCGCCTCCGGAATGACAGGGTTAACCCGTTTGTTGTTGGCATCATAATAAGACCGGTGAACCGTCAAGTTAGCATCTTCTGCCAGCTGACTCGCCAGAGGACGCATTTCCCTTGTCACCCTTTTAAGGGTTGCATCATCGAAATCTACTCTGTTTTCTTGTGTGCTTGGAAAGCCTTTGGCAAGGTCAACCGGATCCAAATCAGCTATCCACGCTTTGGCTCGGGTAAGTGCCAACAAAGTGCCGGCCCTGGCAGCAGATCACTTCACCTCTTCTAGCTGTGCTGGTACCATGGATAGCCTTGCCAGAGTGTCCTTGATCAGTGTTGGGGCCGGATTGTCATAGGATGCTACGCAGATAACCCATTGAGCACCGGTGTATAGTTGTTCAAGAAGAGTATATGTTGCTTTCAGCTTCATCCGTACATCTGAGCCCAGATGAGTAATGCGGCTACCTGCAGCGGTTTAAGAATTTCATATTTCAACCGGCACCTTACAAGATGGATATTTCAAATACCTTGCCAGGAGTACTTACCAAATACTACGGAGGTCATGGTGTTCCCTTGACGTTTCAACCTAGAAAGTTCTTCTGCCACCGGTTTAAGAGCAGATTTGGCATCTTTAGCCCGTTTCAGCAATGTGCCCTTCTTAGTGTCCCAATTGGCACGTTCCGTTTTGAATTCTTCCTTCAGTCGTTCTATGGAAGTTAAAGCGGCTCGAAGTTCATCTTTGGCTTTGGACGGTTCTTCTTGATGAGGTTTGATACTCTCTTGAAGATCAGCAATCTGCGTCCGTTGATGGTTCATGTCAGCCTGTCAACATCAGAGGAGCACATCAATATTTTATTAAAAGTCCCAAGCATACAACGGGTTCTACACTTGGCACTTGGGGGCTAATGCGGATTGCTTCTTTCTTACTGCTTATTCAAAGTCCCAAGGATTCATACAAGTTTCAATCCTGGCACTTGGGGGCTAATGCGGATTGTTTCTTTCTTACTGCTTATTCAAAGTCCCAAGGATTCATACAAGTTTCAATCCTGGCACTTGGGGGCTAATGTGTATTTGTTCAAACTACTTAAAAATCAACAATGTGCAATTTGGAAATTCAAAGTCCCGGTTTGTTTTTACAAGCTAAACCGACCCTTGGGGGCTACAGGATACAAGGTAGTGAAAAAACAAAGATAAGGAGGAAAATGTTTACCTCATAACATTCCTTCATCAGATTTACCAAGTCAGCCTCATTGTCTCGGCTTGTATAAAGCCGGTTCAAGAATCTGGAATGAAGATCCTGGGTAGAAAGATTAGCATATTTTGACATATCAGTTTCCGTCTTCCTCTTGCCCATTGAAATAAACTCATCCTTGGCGGTATGTTTTGCCAAGATAACTGGATCACCCGGAGCGGTATAAGCAGTGTCAGTAACAATAACGTCATCGTCTTTGGCTGGGCTTGGCGGATTAGCACTTGACTTCAGTGGATCAGCAACCGGACATGCAGGCATAGCATGTGGACTTGAGGTATCATCATGTGTGGCCGGATCAGCTTCTGGCGGATTAGCATTGATAGTTGGCTCTGGCGGGACAAAATCATCCATGAGATTATCAAGATTTTTATCAAGATCCTTAGGTGCTTTCTCCGGTTCAACTTCACCGGTAGGGGCACTGGTCTTGGCCTTCTTACTCAAATGAGCTTGAGCACTAATATTAAAACAAAGATTAGCATGGTCAACTGAGTTATGAAAGAGAAGGGAAGACTACACACTTACCCAGGGATGGTTTTCAGTGGAGGCAGCTGAGTGGTTGATGAACCACCAAACGAATTAGAAGATGCCTGATAATTTGAATCAGATGAATTGAGAGGGCATCGGAAGAAACCTTTCAAAAAATAACGTTTTTCAGGAGAACAAGCAACCTCTGGACGACGTTTCCGGTTTGGGGTATGAGGTAAACCAGAAGAAGTGACCTGTTGACCACTGTGCCGGGTTGTGCGACGCCCTTCGGTTGGCTGTGTCTTCAAAGGAAGTTTTTGATCCAAATGAGCAACAGGGTGAGAGCATTTCACTTTCTGAACTGCACGGCGAAATCGTTGAACCGACACAAGTTCTGAGTCAGAAGAAAGACAAATTACCTCAACATGATCTGCATGGCTGGCCTCCGCATCATCCTGGGAGTAATCATTATCAGTAAAATATATGGATAGAAGTCAAGGGAGTCAAACTTTACCTCTTCAGCCAAGTCATCGACATCTTCTGGCGGTTCCGAAGACTCAGCAGTTTTCTTTTTGGCAGCTTTCTTGATGACCTTGGTCTTACCACGAGGAGCCTTAGCTACTTTGTCTTGAGATTTCCTTTTCCAAAAGGAGCTATTGGCCTATGGGATTGCACAAAAGGATTAGTATAGCAGTGTCAAAGCGGAGAAGGATCAGGAAAAGTACAAGGTTAAAATCTTTACCGCTGGCGGTTTCTTGGAGGCGTAAAAAGGACGCAGACCAATTTGAGTACATACGGTGAGCGGTTCGTCAAGTATTTTCTTTACACTTTCACTGACTTCATCATCAGTCAGTTCTATTTCATTAAACCGTTGTGGATCATTGGTGTTGCCGGTATATTCAAACATCAATCCGGGCCGGCGGCTTAAAGGAAGAATGCACCATGAAATCCAGCAACGGACGAGATCAACACCAGTTAAACCGTTGGCAAGGAGAGCCCGGAGTTTGGCGAGTTGAGGTGCATAGGCTTGTCGATCTTTGGCAGGCAATCTCTAAGGTAAAGGGTGATTATTGCTGAGCCGGTACGGATGGTAGCCCGGCAAGGGATTCTCTTCAGCAGGGGCAGTATTCTGATAGTAGAACCAGGTTTGGTTCTAGTCTTTTGGATGGCTGTGAAGTTTGCCGTGAGGAAAATCAACCTCTTTCCTCTTTTGGATTGACACACCACCAAGTTCAGTATTAGGTCCATCAGAAAATTCCGTTTGGCGGTTTAAGTGAAAGAGATCTAGAAAGAGGTCGATAGTTGGTTCTTCATGCAGATAAACCTCGCAGAATACTTGGAAATTGCATATGTTGGACACAGAATTTGGTCCAATATCTTGAGGGTGAAGTTGAAACCTGGCAAGAACGTCCCGGAAAAACTTTGATCCGGGAGGACTGAAACCTCGAGCTAAATGTTGCAAGAATACAATCACTTCTCCATCTTGAGGTTCAGGGGGGCACTCAGGGCCAGGAACTCGCCAATGGAGGATATTTTTTGAAGCTAAAGCGACGGTGGTGACATATTCATTGATTTGCGTTTCTGTGATCCGAGACGGAACCCAGTTGCAAGCAGAAAATTGCTTCATCATCCTACAAAGTCTGTAAAAGGAAAATGGATGGTTTATGATTGGTGGTTCGTATGTGTTTGTCAAATATTAAACCGGCAATTCAAGGTATATGTATGAAGTAAACTGGGCATGGCTGTTCAAAGTCTAGATGGCAGTTTAAGAGAGGGCTAATGATATACGACGGATTATCAACACTAAAGGATAAACCGCCCTTTGGAGGCAGAATCCCGAACCATGGATATTTGTTAAGTGTTGTGGAAACAAGTTTCATAAGAAGGTGATATAATTTTGGATCTACCGTTGTTCAAGAAACAAATTTTTCTCAGCTGTACAATGGTGTTAAACAGAACAGAGAAGATTCAGATAAGGATTTACACAGGAGCAGTAAGATGCTGTAGTATGGCAGATTAAAAGCTACAGATCCGGCCGCAAGGGGAAATTATCAGGTTTATTTATATTCAGTATGATGCTAAAGGAAAAAGCAGAGGAAGGGCCGATGAACACTGACGGACACCGAAGAAGCTTCGAAACCCTAATACAGATTCAACAAATAAAGGGAAGGAGTATGTACCAGGGACACGCAGTGGCGGAGTATCTTCAGAGATCTGGTACGAACAGGGCGATGCAGAGGCCTGGTTGGTGCGGACTGGAAGATCAACGACGACGGCGGCGGCGATACTTGAGGTCTTCAGGTCGCGAGGAGGAAGATGATGTGGTTTGGAAAGGGGGGAAATGGAAGGCGCCCCGGTCTTATTTATAAGGAAGTGGGGGAAAATAGCAGGCGCAAAAATCGAGGAGTCGGAAGCGGCAAAAGAGGATGCAGATGTCGCCTCGATCTTCGGCAATTAATTAAAGAGAAAGGAATCTTTATAAAACTTTTTATACAGGGATGACGTCGCAATGATTTACTGCAGTAACGAAAGATGGCGTCATAGCGATTCACCAAAGTTCACAGGGAAAGGACAATATGGCGGTTTACGAGAATTGCCAGAAATTCAAGGATTGAAGACTGACATGAACAGGTTCAAATCAATCTGGGGCCTAATGTTGAGGATATAACCTCTGAGGGTAAACCGCCCAGGAGGGGTCGGTTCACCTTCAGCTATACTGAAGCCCAAGGAAACCTAGAAGATGGCGCTTTACGGATGAAGCTTAGAGGCCCAGAGCCCGCAGGCGATTTAGGGCCCATGATAGTAAACCGCCATGATTGTATAAACTTGCATTGTAAGTTAAGAAAGAAGAGACCGAGGCAGACACTTGTATGATCCAGCCTCGGGACTCTGTAGACCGGCCGGGGTCCTCTTGAGTATATAAAGGGGTGACCCGGCGGCGGTTCAGGGATAGAGAACAACAACTCGAAGCCAGACAAAGCGGATTCGCTCCCTGGCCTTCGAAACCCCAGCAATACCAATCACAACTAGACATAGGATTTTACCTTCATCGAAGTGGCCGAACTAGTATAAAACTCTCGTGTCCCCTTGTCTGGTTTAACCCCTTCAAGCTAACCCGTAGCGATGGCTCCACGTCTAAGTCCTTTCATGAGGACATCTGCCGTGACAATTCGACGACAGGTATGTCTCCGTATAAAATGGTTTATGGAAAAGCATGTCACTTACCCCTCGAACTAGAACATAAGGCTTATTGGGCTATTAAAGAGCTCAATTATGATTTCAAACTTGCCGGTGAGAAAAGGTTATTTGACATTAGCTCACTTGATGAATGGAGAACCCAAGCCGAGAATGCCAAATTGTTTAAAGAAAAGGATAAAAGATGGCATGACAAAAGGATACAAAAGCGTGAGTTTAATGTAGGTGATTATGAATTGCTATACAACTCTCATTTAAGATTTTTTGCAGGAAAACTTCTCTCTAAATGGGAAGGTCCTTATGTTATCAAGGAGGTCTATCGTTCCGGTGCCATAAAAATCAACAACTTCGAAGGCAAAAATCCGAAGGTGGTGAACGGTCAAAGAATCAAACGTTATATCTCAGGTAATCCTATAAATGTTGAAACCAATGTTATTGAAACCGTAACCCCGGAGGAATACATAAGGGACACTTTCCGGAACGTTTCAGACTCCGAAAAGGAATAGGTATGTGGTACGGTAAGGAAACCGACTCCAAAACAGTTCTAATGGAAAATTTTCTCTGTTTTGGAATATTTAGAAAAATAGAAAAATAAGAAGTAGTCCGGGAAGGACACGAGGGCTCCTCGAGGGTGGAGGGCGTGCCCTCCTGCCTCGTGGGCACCTCGTGCGCTCTCCGGACTCCGTTTTCTTACACATTACTGAAGGAAATATGCCCTAGAGGCAATAATAAAGTTATTATTTATTTCCTTATATCATGATAAATGTTTATTATTCATGCTAGAATTTTATTAACCGGAAACATAATACATGTGTGAATACATAGACCAACAGAGTGTCACTAGTATGCCTCTACTTGACTAGCTCGTTAATCAAAGATGGTTATGTTTCCTAACCATGAGCAAAGAGTTGTTATTTGATTAACGAGGTCACATCATTAGTTGAATGATCTGATTGACATGACCCATTCCATTAGCTTAGCACCCGATCGTTTAGTATGTTGCTATTGCTTTCTTCATGACTTATACATGTTCCTATAACTATGAGATTATGCAACTCCCGTCTACCGGAGGAACACTTTGGGTGCTACCAAACGTCACAACGTAACTGGGTGATTATAAAGGAGTACTACAGGTGTCTCCAATGGTATATGTTGGGTTGGCGTATTTCGAGATTAGGGTTTGTCACTCCGATTGTCGGAGAGGTATCTCTGGGCCCTCTTGGTAATGCACATCACATAAGCCTTGCAAGCACTGCAACTAATATGTTAGTTGTGAGATGATGTATTACGGAACGAGTAAAGAGACTTGCCGGTAACGAGATTGAACTAGGTATTGGATACCGACGATCGAATCTCGGGCAAGTAACATACCGATGACAAAGGGAACAACGTATGTTGTTATGCGGTCTGACCGATAAAGATCTTCGTAGAATATGTAGGAGCCAATATGGGCATCCAGGTCCCGCTATTGGTTATTGACCGGAGACGTGTCTCGGTCATGTCTACATTGTTCTCGAACCGTAGGGTCCGCACGCTTAAACGTTACGATGACAGTTATTATGAGTTTATGCATTTTGATGTACCGAAGGTTGTTCGGAGTCCCGGATGAGATCACGGACATGACGAGGAGTCTCGAAATGGTCGAGACGTAAAGATTGATATATTGGAAGCCTATGTTTGGACATAGGAAGTGTTCCGGGTGAAATCGGGATTTTACCGGAATACCGGGAGGGTTACCGGAACCCCCCGGGAGACTAATGGGCCTATTGGGCCTTAGTGGAAAAGAGAGAAGGGGCAGCCCACAGCCTAGCCGCCCCCCCCCTTCCCCAAGTCCTAGTAGGACTAGGAGAAGGGGCCGGCCTCCCCTCTCTCTCCTTCCCCCCCGAGAGTCCTAATTGGATTAGGATTGGAGGGAGGAGTCCTACTCCCGGTGGGAGTAGGACTCCCCTGCGCCTCCCTCTCCCTGGCCGGTCGGCTCCCCTTCCTCCAACCTTTATATACGGGGGCAGGGGTACCCCAAGACACACAAGTTGATCCTTGAGATCGTTCCTTAGCCGTGTGCGGTGCCCCCTGCCACCAAATTCCACCTCGATCGTACCGTTACAGTGCTTAGGCGAAGCCCTGCGTCGGTAGTACATCAAGATCGTCATCACGCCGTCGTGCTGACGGAACTCTTCCTCGACGCTTTGCTGGATCGGAGCCCGAGGAACGTCATCGAGCTGAACGTGTGCTAAGAACTCGGAGGTGCCGGAGTAACGGTGCTTGGATCGGTCGGATCGGGAAGAAGACGTACGACTACTTCCTCTACGTTGTGTGATCGCTTCCGCAGTCGGTCTGCGTTGGTACGTAGACAACACTCTCCCCTCTCATTGCTGTGCATCACCATGATCTTGCGTGTGCATAGGAAAATTTTCGAAATTACTGCGTTCCCCAACAATGGCATCCGAGCCTAGGTTTTATGGTTTGATGTTATTTGCACGAGTAGAACACAAGTGAGTTGTGGGCGATACAAGTCATACTGCCTACCAACATGTCATACTTTGGTTCGGCGGTATTGTTGGGTGAGACGATCCGGACCAACCTTACGCGTACTCTTACGCGAGACCGGTTCCCTCGACGTGCTTTGCACACAGATGGCTTGCGGAAGACTGTCTCTCCAACTTTAGTTGAACCAAGTGTGACTACGCCCAGTCCTTGAGAAGGTTAAAACGGAGTCTATTTGACGAACTATCGTTGTGGTTTTGATGTGTAGGTGAGATGAGTTCTTACTTAAGCCCGTAGCAGCCACGTAAAACTTGCAACAACAAAGTAGAGGACGTCTAACTTTTTTTTGCAGGGTATGTTGTGATGTGATATGATCAAGGCATGATGCTGATTTTATTGTATGAGATGATCATGTTTTGTAACCGAGTTATCGGCAACTGGCAGGAGCCATATGGTTGTCGCTTTATTGTATGCAATGCAATCGCGATGTAATGCTTTACTTTATTACTAAACGGTAGTGATAGTCGTGGAAGCATAAGATTGGCGAGACGACAACGATGCTACGATGGAGATCAAGGTGTCGCGCCGGTGACGATGGTGATCATGACGGTGCTTCGGAGATGGAGATCACAAGCACAAGATGATGATGGCCATATCATATCACTTATATTGATTGCATGTGATGTTTATCCCTTTTATGCATCTTATCTTGCTTTGATTGACGGTAGCATTATAAGATGATCTCTCACTAAAATTATCAAGAAGTGTTCTCCCTGAGTATGCACCGTTGCCAAAGTTCGTCGTGCCCAGACACCACGTGATGATCGGGTGTGATAAGCTCTACGTCCAAATACAACGGGTGCAAAACAGTTGCACACGCAGAATACTCAGGTTATACTTGACGAGCCAAGCATATACAGATATGGCCTCGGAACACGGAGACCGAAAGGTCGAGCGTGAATCATATAGTAGATATGATCAACATAACGATGTTCACCATTGAAAACTACTCCATCTCACGTGATGATCGGTTATGGTTTAGTTTATTTGGATCACGTGATCACTTAGAAGATTAGAGGGATGTCTATCTAAGTGGGAGTTCCTAAGTAATTTGATTAACTGAACTTAAACTTATCATGAACTTAGTACCTGATAGTATCTTGCTTGTTTATGTTGATTGTAGATAGATGGCTCGTGCTATTGTTCCGTTGAATTTTAATGCGTTCCTTGAGAAAGCAAAGTTGAAAGATGATGGTAGCAATTACACGGACTGGGTCCGTAACCTGAGGATTATCCTCATTGCTGCACAGAAGAATTACCTCCTGGAAGCACCGCTGGGTGACAGGCCTGCTGCTAGAGCAACGCCAGATGTTATGAACATCTGGCAGAGCAAAGCTGATGACTACTCGATAGTTCAGTGTGCCATGCTTTACGGCTTAGAATCGGGACTTCAACGACGTTTTGAACGTCATGGAGCATATGAGATGTTCCAGGAGTTGAAGTTAATATTTCAAGCAAATGCCCGAATTGAGAGATATGAAGTCTCCAATAAGTTCTATAGCTGCAAGATGGTGGAGAACAGTTCTGTCAGTGAGCATATACTCAAAATGTCTGGGTATAATAATCACTTGATTCAGATGGGAGTTAATCTTCCAGATGATTGCGTCATTGACAGAATTCTCCAATCACTACCACCAAGCTACAAGAGCTTCGTGATGAACTATAATATGCAAGGGATGAACAAGACTATTCCCGAGCTCTTCGCAATGCTGAAAGCTGCGGAGGTAGAAATCAAGAAGGAGCATCAAGTGTTGATGGTTAGCAAAACCACTAGTTTCAAGATAAAGGGCAAAGGGAAGAAGAAGGGAAACTTCAAGAAGAACAGCAAGCAAGTTGCTGCTCAGGAGAAGAAACCCAAGTCTGGACCTAAGCCTGAAACTGAGTGCTTCTACTGCAAGCAGACTGGTCACTGGAAGCGGAACTGCCCCAAGTATTTGGCGGATAAGAAGGATGGCAAAGTGAGCAAAGGTATATGTGATATACATGTTATTGATGTGTACCTTACTAGAGCTCGCAGTAGCACCTGGGTATTTGATACTGGTTCTGTTGCTAATATTTGCAACTCGAAACAGGGACTACGAAATAAGCGGACGCTAGCAAAGGACGAGGTGACGATGCGCGTGGGAAACGGTTCCAAAGTCGATGTGATCGCGGTCGGCACGCTACCTCTACATCTACCTTCGGGATTAATATTAGACCTAAATAATTGTTATTTGGTGCCAGCGTTGAGCATGAACATTATATCTGGATCTTGTTTAATGCGAGACGGTTATTCATTTAAATCAGAGAATAATGGTTGTTCTATTTATATGAATAATATCTTTTATGGTCATGCACCTTTGAAGAGTGGTCTATTCTTGTTGAATCTCGAAGATAGTGATACACATATTCATAATGTAGAAGCCAAAAGATGCAAAGTTAATAATGATAGTGCAACTTATTTGTGGCACTGCCGTTTAGGTCATATCGGTGTAAAGCGCATGAAGAAACTCCATACTGATGGGCTTTTGGAACCACTTGATTATGAATCACTTGGTACTTGCGAACCGTGCCTCATAGGCAAGATGACTAAAACACCGTTCTCCGGTACTATGGAGAGAGCAACAGATTTATTGGAAATCATACATACCGATGTATGTGGTCCGATGAATATTGAGGCTCGTGGCGGATATCGTTATTTTCTCACCTTCACAGATGATTTAAGCAGATATGGGTATATCTACTTAATGAAACATAACTCTGAAACATTTGAAAAGTTCAAAGAATTTCAGAGTGAGGTTGAAAATCATCGTAACAAGAAAATAAAGTTTCTACGATCTGATCGTGGAGGAGAATATTTGAGTTACGAGTTTGGTGTACATTTGAAAAATTGTGGAATAGTTTCGCAACTCACGCCACCCGGAACACCACAGCGTAATGGTGTGTCCGAACGTCGTAATCGTACTTTACTAGATATGGTGCGATCTATGATGTCTCTTACTGATTTACCGCTATCATTTTGGGGTTATGCTTTAGAGACGGCCGCATTCACGTTAAACAGGGCACCATCAAAATCCGTTGAGACGACACCTTATGAACTATGGTTTGGCAAGAAACCAAAGTTGTCGTTTCTTAAAGTTTGGGGCTGCGATGCTTATGTGAAAAATCTTCAACCTGATAAGCTCGAACCCAAATCGGAGAAATGTGTCTTCATAGGATATCCAAAGGAAACTATTGGATACACCTTCTATCACAGATCCGAAGGCAAGACTTTTGTTGCTAAATTCGGAAACTTTCTAGAGAAGGAGTTTCTCTCGAAAGAAGTGAGTGGGAGGAAAGTAGATCTTGACGAGGTAACTATACCTGCTCCCTTGTTGGAAAATAGTGCATCACAGAAAACTGTTTCTGCGACACCTATACCAATCAGTGAGGAAGCTAATGATGATGATCATGAAGCTTCAGAACAAGATACTACTGAACCACGTAGATCAACCAGAGTGAGATCCACACCAGAGTGGTACGGCAATCCAGTTCTGGAAGTCATGATGCTAGATCATGATGAACCTACGAACTATGAAGAAGCGATGGTGAGCCCAGATTCCGCAAAGTGGCTTGAGGCCATGAAATCTGAGATGGGATCCATGTATGAAAACAAAGTATGGACTTTGGTTGACTTGCCCGATGATCGGCAAGCAATTGAGAATAAATGGATCTTCAAGAAAAAGACTGACGCTGACGGTAATATTACTGTCTATAAAGCTCGACTTGTCGCGAAAGGTTTTCGACAAGTTCAAGGAGTTGACTACGATGAGACCTTCTCACCCGTAGCGATGCTTAAGTCCGTCAGAATTATGTTAGCAATTGCCGCATTTTATGATTATGAAATATGGCAGATGGATGTCAAAACTGCATTCCTGAATGGATTTCTGGAAGAAGAGTTGTATATGATACAACCAGAAGGTTTTGTCGATCCAAAGGGAGCTAACAAAGTATGCAAACTCCAGCGATCCATTTATGGACTGGTGCAAGCATCTCGGAGTTGGAATAAACGCTTTGATAGTGTGATCAAAGCATTTGGCTTTATATAGACTTTTGGAGAAGCCTGTATTTACAAGAAAGTGAGTGGGAGCTCTGTAGCATTTCTAATATTATATGTGGATGACATATTGCTGATTGGAAATGATATAGAATTTCTGGATAGCATAAAGGGATACTTGAATAAAAGTTTTTCGATGAAAGACCTCGGGGAAGCTGCTTACATATTAGGCATAAAGATCTATAGAGATAGATCAAAACGCTTAATTGGACTTTCACAAAGCACATACCTTGACAAGATTTTGAAGAAGTTCAAAATGGATCAAGCAAAGAAAGGGTTCTTGCCTGTGTTACAAGGTATGAAGTTGAGTCAGACTCAATGCCCGACCACTGCAGAAGATAGAGAGAAAATGAAAGATGTTCCCTATGCTTCAGCCATAGGCTCTATCATGTATGCAATGCTGTGTACCAGACCTGATGTGTGCCTTGCTATAAGTTTAGCAGGGAGGTACCAAAGTAATCCAGGAATGGATCACTGGACAGCGGTCAAGAACATCCTGAAATACCTGAAAAGGACTAAGGATATGTTTCTCGTATATGGAGGTGACAAAGAGCTCACCGTAAGAGGTTACGTTGATGCAAGCTTTGACACTGATCCGGATGATTCTAAATCGCAAACCGGATACGTGTTTACTTTAAACGGTGGAGCTGTCAGTTGGTGCAGTTCTAAACAAAGCGTCGTAGCGGGATCTACATGTGAAGCGGAGTACATAGCTGCTTCGGAAGCAGCAAACGAAGGAGTCTGGATGAAGGAGTTCATATCCGATCTAGGTGTCATACCTAGTGCATCGGGTCCAATGAAAATCTTCTGTGACAATACTGGTGCAATTGCCTTGGCAAAGGAATCCAGATTTCACAAGAGGACCAAACACATCAAGAGACGCTTCAACTCCATCCGGGATTTAGTCCAGGTGGGAGACATAGAGATTTGCAAGATACATACGGATCTGAATGTTGCAGACCTGTTGACTAAGCCTCTTCCACGAGCAAAACATGATCAGCACCAAGGCTCCATGGGTGTTAGAATCATTACAGTGTAATCTAGATTATTGACTCTAGTGCAAGTGGGAGACTGAAGGAAATATGCCCTAGAGGCAATAATAAAGTTATTATTTATTTCCTTATATCATGATAAATGTTTATTATTCATGCTAGAATTGTATTAACCGGAAACATAATACATGTGTGAATACATAGACCAACAGAGTGTCACTAGTATGCCTCTACTTGACTAGCTCGTTAATCAAAGATGGTTATGTTTCCTAACCATGAGCAAAGAGTTGTTATTTTATTAACGAGGTCACATCATTAGTTGAATGATCTGATTGACATGACCCATTCCATTAGCTTAGCACCCGATCGTTTAGTATGTTGCTATTGCTTTCTTCATGACTTATACATGTTCCTATAACTATGAGATTATGCAACTCCCGTCTACCGGAGGAACACTTTGGGTGCTACCAAACGTCACAACGTAACTGGGTGATTATAAAGGAGTACTACAGGTGTCTCCAATGGTATATGTTGGGTTGGCGTATTTCGAGATTAGGGTTTGTCACTCCGATTGTCGGAGAGGTATCTCTGGGCCCTCTTGGTAATGCACATCACATAAGCCTTGCAAGCACTGCAACTAATATGTTAGTTGTGAGATGATGTATTACGGAACGAGTAAAGAGACTTGCCGGTAACGAGATTGAACTAGGTATTGGATACCGACGATCGAATCTCGGGCAAGTAACATACCGATGACAAAGGGAACAACGTATGTTGTTATGCGGTCTGACCGATAAAGATCTTCGTAGAATATGTAGGAGCCAATATGGGCATCCAGGTCCCGCTATTGGTTATTGACCGGAGACGTGTCTCGGTCATGTCTACATTGTTCTCGAACCGTAGGGTCCGCACGCTTAAACGTTACGATGACAGTTATTATGAGTTTATGCATTTTGATGTACCGAAGGTTGTTCGGAGTCCCGGATGAGATCACGGACATGACGAGGAGTCTCGAAATGGTCGAGACGTAAAGATTGATATATTGGAAGCCTATGTTTGGACATAGGAAGTGTTCCGGGTGAAATCGGGATTTTACCGGAATACCGGGAGGGTTACCGGAACCCCCCGGGAGACTAATGGGCCTATTGGGCCTTAGTGGAAAAGAGAGAAGGGGCAGCCCACAGCCTAGCCGCCCCCCCCCCTTCCCCAAGTCCTAGTAGGACTAGGAGAAGGGGCCGGCCTCCCCTCTCTCTCCTTCCCCCCCGAGAGTCCTAATTGGATTAGGATTGGAGGGAGGAGTCCTACTCCCGGTGGGAGTAGGACTCCCCTGCGCCTCCCTCTCCCTGGCCGGTCGGCTCCCCTTCCTCCAACCTTTATATACGGGGGCAGGGGTACCCCAAGACACACAAGTTGATCCTTGAGATCGTTCCTTAGCCGTGTGCGGTGCCCCCTGCCACCAAATTCCACCTCGATCGTACCGTTACAGTGCTTAGGCGAAGCCCTGCGTCGGTAGTACATCAAGATCGTCATCACGCCGTCGTGCTGACGGAACTCTTCCTCGACGCTTTGCTGGATCGGAGCCCGAGGAACGTCATCGAGCTGAACGTGTGCTAAGAACTCGGAG
Organism: Triticum monococcum; assembly: GCA_034509565.1. Classification (NCBI taxonomy): domain Eukaryota; kingdom Viridiplantae; phylum Streptophyta; class Magnoliopsida; order Poales; family Poaceae; genus Triticum; species Triticum monococcum. The sequence goes on along the minus strand of CM067846.1, from coordinate 143,165,045 downwards.
GTGCCGGAGTAACGGTGCTTGGATCGGTCGGATCGGGAAGAAGACGTACGACTACTTCCTCTACGTTGTGTGATCGCTTCCGCAGTCGGTCTGCGTTGGTACGTAGACAACACTCTCCCCTCTCATTGCTGTGCATCACCATGATCTTGCGTGTGCGTAGGAAAATTTTCGAAATTACTGCGTTCCCCAACAATGGCATCCGAGCCTAGGTTTTATGGTTTGATGTTATTTGCACGAGTAGAACACAAGTGAGTTGTGGGCGATACAAGTCATACTGCCTACCAACATGTCATACTTTGGTTCGGCGGTATTGTTGGGTGAGACGATCCGGACCAACCTTACGCGTACTCTTACGCGAGACCGGTTCCCTCGACGTGCTTTGCACACAGATGGCTTGCGGAAGACTGTCTCTCCAACTTTAGTTGAACCAAGTGTGACTACGCCCAGTCCTTGAGAAGGTTAAAACGGAGTCTATTTGACGAACTATCGTTGTGGTTTTGATGTGTAGGTGAGATGAGTTCTTACTTAAGCCCGTAGCAGCCACGTAAAACTTGCAACAACAAAGTAGAGGACGTCTAACTTTTTTTTGCAGGGTATGTTGTGATGTGATATGATCAAGGCATGATGCTGATTTTATTGTATGAGATGATCATGTTTTGTAACCGAGTTATCGGCAACTGGCAGGAGCCATATGGTTGTCGCTTTATTGTATGCAATGCAATCGCGATGTAATGCTTTACTTTATTACTAAACGGTAGTGATAGTCGTGGAAGCATAAGATTGGCGAGACGACAACGATGCTACGATGGAGATCAAGGTGTCGCGCCGGTGACGATGGTGATCATGACGGTGCTTCGGAGATGGAGATCACAAGCACAAGATGATGATGGCCATATCATATCACTTATATTGATTGCATGTGATGTTTATCCCTTTTATGCATCTTATCTTGCTTTGATTGACGGTAGCATTATAAGATGATCTCTCACTAAAATTATCAAGAAGTGTTCTCCCTGAGTATGCACCGTTGCCAAAGTTCGTCGTGCCCAGACACCACGTGATGATCGGGTGTGATAAGCTCTACGTCCAAATACAACGGGTGCAAAACAGTTGCACACGCAGAATACTCAGGTTATACTTGACGAGCCAAGCATATACAGATATGGCCTCGGAACACGGAGACCGAAAGGTCGAGCGTGAATCATATAGTAGATATGATCAACATAACGATGTTCACCATTGAAAACTACTCCATCTCACGTGATGATCGGTTATGGTTTAGTTTATTTGGATCACGTGATCACTTAGAAGATTAGAGGGATGTCTATCTAAGTGGGAGTTCCTAAGTAATTTGATTAACTGAACTTAAACTTATCATGAACTTAGTACCTGATAGTATCTTGCTTGTTTATGTTGATTGTAGATAGATGGCTCGTGCTATTGTTCCGTTGAATTTTAATGCGTTCCTTGAGAAAGCAAAGTTGAAAGATGATGGTAGCAATTACACGGACTGGGTCCGTAACCTGAGGATTATCCTCATTGCTGCACAGAAGAATTACCTCCTGGAAGCACCGCTGGGTGACAGGCCTGCTGCTAGAGCAACGCCAGATGTTATGAACATCTGGCAGAGCAAAGCTGATGACTACTCGATAGTTCAGTGTGCCATGCTTTACGGCTTAGAATCGGGACTTCAACGACGTTTTGAACGTCATGGAGCATATGAGATGTTCCAGGAGTTGAAGTTAATATTTCAAGCAAATGCCCGAATTGAGAGATATGAAGTCTCCAATAAGTTCTATAGCTGCAAGATGGTGGAGAACAGTTCTGTCAGTGAGCATATACTCAAAATGTCTGGGTATAATAATCACTTGATTCAGATGGGAGTTAATCTTCCAGATGATTGCGTCATTGACAGAATTCTCCAATCACTACCACCAAGCTACAAGAGCTTCGTGATGAACTATAATATGCAAGGGATGAACAAGACTATTCCCGAGCTCTTCGCAATGCTGAAAGCTGCGGAGGTAGAAATCAAGAAGGAGCATCAAGTGTTGATGGTTAGCAAAACCACTAGTTTCAAGATAAAGGGCAAAGGGAAGAAGAAGGGAAACTTCAAGAAGAACAGCAAGCAAGTTGCTGCTCAGGAGAAGAAACCCAAGTCTGGACCTAAGCCTGAAACTGAGTGCTTCTACTGCAAGCAGACTGGTCACTGGAAGCGGAACTGCCCCAAGTATTTGGCGGATAAGAAGGATGGCAAAGTGAGCAAAGGTATATGTGATATACATGTTATTGATGTGTACCTTACTAGAGCTCGCAGTAGCACCTGGGTATTTGATACTGGTTCTGTTGCTAATATTTGCAACTCGAAACAGGGACTACGAAATAAGCGGACGCTAGCAAAGGACGAGGTGACGATGCGCGTGGGAAACGGTTCCAAAGTCGATGTGATCGCGGTCGGCACGCTACCTCTACATCTACCTTCGGGATTAATATTAGACCTAAATAATTGTTATTTGGTGCCAGCGTTGAGCATGAACATTATATCTGGATCTTGTTTAATGCGAGACGGTTATTCATTTAAATCAGAGAATAATGGTTGTTCTATTTATATGAATAATATCTTTTATGGTCATGCACCTTTGAAGAGTGGTCTATTCTTGTTGAATCTCGAAGATAGTGATACACATATTCATAATGTAGAAGCCAAAAGATGCAAAGTTAATAATGATAGTGCAACTTATTTGTGGCACTGCCGTTTAGGTCATATCGGTGTAAAGCGCATGAAGAAACTCCATACTGATGGGCTTTTGGAACCACTTGATTATGAATCACTTGGTACTTGCGAACCGTGCCTCATAGGCAAGATGACTAAAACACCGTTCTCCGGTACTATGGAGAGAGCAACAGATTTATTGGAAATCATACATACCGATGTATGTGGTCCGATGAATATTGAGGCTCGTGGCGGATATCGTTATTTTCTCACCTTCACAGATGATTTAAGCAGATATGGGTATATCTACTTAATGAAACATAACTCTGAAACATTTGAAAAGTTCAAAGAATTTCAGAGTGAGGTTGAAAATCATCGTAACAAGAAAATAAAGTTTCTACGATCTGATCGTGGAGGAGAATATTTGAGTTACGAGTTTGGTGTACATTTGAAAAATTGTGGAATAGTTTCGCAACTCACGCCACCCGGAACACCACAGCGTAATGGTGTGTCCGAACGTCGTAATCGTACTTTACTAGATATGGTGCGATCTATGATGTCTCTTACTGATTTACCGCTATCATTTTGGGGTTATGCTTTAGAGACGGCCGCATTCACGTTAAACAGGGCACCATCAAAATCCGTTGAGACGACACCTTATGAACTATGGTTTGGCAAGAAACCAAAGTTGTCGTTTCTTAAAGTTTGGGGCTGCGATGCTTATGTGAAAAATCTTCAACCTGATAAGCTCGAACCCAAATCGGAGAAATGTGTCTTCATAGGATATCCAAAGGAAACTATTGGATACACCTTCTATCACAGATCCGAAGGCAAGACTTTTGTTGCTAAATTCGGAAACTTTCTAGAGAAGGAGTTTCTCTCGAAAGAAGTGAGTGGGAGGAAAGTAGATCTTGACGAGGTAACTATACCTGCTCCCTTGTTGGAAAATAGTGCATCACAGAAAACTGTTTCTGCGACACCTATACCAATCAGTGAGGAAGCTAATGATGATGATCATGAAGCTTCAGAACAAGATACTACTGAACCACGTAGATCAACCAGAGTGAGATCCACACCAGAGTGGTACGGCAATCCAGTTCTGGAAGTCATGATGCTAGATCATGATGAACCTACGAACTATGAAGAAGCGATGGTGAGCCCAGATTCCGCAAAGTGGCTTGAGGCCATGAAATCTGAGATGGGATCCATGTATGAAAACAAAGTATGGACTTTGGTTGACTTGCCCGATGATCGGCAAGCAATTGAGAATAAATGGATCTTCAAGAAAAAGACTGACGCTGACGGTAATATTACTGTCTATAAAGCTCGACTTGTCGCGAAAGGTTTTCGACAAGTTCAAGGAGTTGACTACGATGAGACCTTCTCACCCGTAGCGATGCTTAAGTCCGTCAGAATTATGTTAGCAATTGCCGCATTTTATGATTATGAAATATGGCAGATGGATGTCAAAACTGCATTCCTGAATGGATTTCTGGAAGAAGAGTTGTATATGATACAACCAGAAGGTTTTGTCGATCCAAAGGGAGCTAACAAAGTATGCAAACTCCAGCGATCCATTTATGGACTGGTGCAAGCATCTCGGAGTTGGAATAAACGCTTTGATAGTGTGATCAAAGCATTTGGCTTTATATAGACTTTTGGAGAAGCCTGTATTTACAAGAAAGTGAGTGGGAGCTCTGTAGCATTTCTAATATTATATGTGGATGACATATTGCTGATTGGAAATGATATAGAATTTCTGGATAGCATAAAGGGATACTTGAATAAAAGTTTTTCGATGAAAGACCTCGGGGAAGCTGCTTACATATTAGGCATAAAGATCTATAGAGATAGATCAAAACGCTTAATTGGACTTTCACAAAGCACATACCTTGACAAGATTTTGAAGAAGTTCAAAATGGATCAAGCAAAGAAAGGGTTCTTGCCTGTGTTACAAGGTATGAAGTTGAGTCAGACTCAATGCCCGACCACTGCAGAAGATAGAGAGAAAATGAAAGATGTTCCCTATGCTTCAGCCATAGGCTCTATCATGTATGCAATGCTGTGTACCAGACCTGATGTGTGCCTTGCTATAAGTTTAGCAGGGAGGTACCAAAGTAATCCAGGAATGGATCACTGGACAGCGGTCAAGAACATCCTGAAATACCTGAAAAGGACTAAGGATATGTTTCTCGTATATGGAGGTGACAAAGAGCTCACCGTAAGAGGTTACGTTGATGCAAGCTTTGACACTGATCCGGATGATTCTAAATCGCAAACCGGATACGTGTTTACTTTAAACGGTGGAGCTGTCAGTTGGTGCAGTTCTAAACAAAGCGTCGTAGCGGGATCTACATGTGAAGCGGAGTACATAGCTGCTTCGGAAGCAGCAAACGAAGGAGTCTGGATGAAGGAGTTCATATCCGATCTAGGTGTCATACCTAGTGCATCGGGTCCAATGAAAATCTTCTGTGACAATACTGGTGCAATTGCCTTGGCAAAGGAATCCAGATTTCACAAGAGGACCAAACACATCAAGAGACGCTTCAACTCCATCCGGGATTTAGTCCAGGTGGGAGACATAGAGATTTGCAAGATACATACGGATCTGAATGTTGCAGACCTGTTGACTAAGCCTCTTCCACGAGCAAAACATGATCAGCACCAAGGCTCCATGGGTGTTAGAATCATTACAGTGTAATCTAGATTATTGACTCTAGTGCAAGTGGGAGACTGAAGGAAATATGCCCTAGAGGCAATAATAAAGTTATTATTTATTTCCTTATATCATGATAAATGTTTATTATTCATGCTAGAATTGTATTAACCGGAAACATAATACATGTGTGAATACATAGACCAACAGAGTGTCACTAGTATGCCTCTACTTGACTAGCTCGTTAATCAAAGATGGTTATGTTTCCTAACCATGAGCAAAGAGTTGTTATTTTATTAACGAGGTCACATCATTAGTTGAATGATCTGATTGACATGACCCATTCCATTAGCTTAGCACCCGATCGTTTAGTATGTTGCTATTGCTTTCTTCATGACTTATACATGTTCCTATAACTATGAGATTATGCAACTCCCGTCTACCGGAGGAACACTTTGGGTGCTACCAAACGTCACAACGTAACTGGGTGATTATAAAGGAGTACTACAGGTGTCTCCAATGGTATATGTTGGGTTGGCGTATTTCGAGATTAGGGTTTGTCACTCCGATTGTCGGAGAGGTATCTCTGGGCCCTCTCGGTAATGCACATCACATAAGACTTGCAAGCACTGCAACTAATATGTTAGTTGTGAGATGATGTATTACGGAACGATTAAAGAGACTTGCCGGTAACGAGATTGAACTAGGTATTGGATACCGATGATCGAATCTCGGGCAAGTAACATACCGATGACAAAGGGAACAACGTATGTTGTTATGCGGTCTGACCGATAAAGATCTTCGTAGAATATGTAGGAGCCAATATGGGCATCCAGGTCCCGCTATTGGTTATTGACCGGAGACGTGTCTCGGTCATGTCTACATTGTTCTCGAACCGTAGGGTCCGCACGCTTAAACGTTACGATGACAGTTATTATGAGTTTATGCATTTTGATGTACCGAAGGTTGTTCGGAGTCCCGGATGAGATCACGGACATGACGAGGAGTCTCGAAATGGTCGAGACGTAAAGATTGATATATTGGAAGCCTATGTTTGGACATAGGAAGTGTTCCGGGTGAAATCGGGATTTTACCGGAATACCGGGAGGGTTACCGGAACCCCCCGGGAGACTAATGGGCCTATTGGGCCTTAGTGGAAAAGAGAGAAGGGGCAGCCCACAGCCTAGCCGCGCCCCCCCCCCCCTTCCCCAAGTCCTAGTAGGACTAGGAGAAGGGGCCGGCCTCCCCTCTCTCTCCTTTCCCCCCGAGAGTCCTAATTAGATTAGGATTGGAGGGAGGAGTCCTACTCTCGGTGGGAGTAGGACTCCCCTGCGCCTCCCTCTCCCTGGCCGGCCGGCTCCCCTTCCTCCAACCTTTATATACAGGGGCAGGGGGCACCCCAAGACACACAAGTTGATCCTTGAGATCGTTCCTTAGCCGTGTGCGGTGCCCCCTGCCACCAAATTCCACCTCGATCGTACCGTTACAGTGCTTAGGCGAAGCCCTGCGTCGGTAGTACATCAAGATCGTCATCACGCCGACGTGCTGATGGAACTCTTCCTCGACGCTTTGCTGGATCGGAGCCCGAGGAACGTCATCGAGCTGAACGTGTGCTAAGAACTCGGAGGTGCCGGAGTAACGGTGCTTGGATCGGTCGGATCGGGAAGAAGACGTACGACTACTTCCTCTACGTTGTGTGATCGCTTCCGCAGTCGGTCTGCGTTGGTACGTAGACAACACTCTCCCCTCTCGTTGCTGTGCATCACCATGATCTTGCGTGTGCGTAGGAAAATTTTCGAAATTACTGCGTTCCCCAACAATTACGTATTTTGGTCGGTAAAAATTCATTATATAACCTCCCGAAGGTTTTGACCACCGTATCACGCAATTATCTCCTGTCTTTGTTTCGAGCTATCCTGCTGCAGATTAGAGCAACATGTCGTCCCAGGATTCGGAAGGAGAAAGCTATGTGGCTGATTACCTTGCAGATCCTAAGGTCTATGGGGATGTGGCGCATTGTGGTTGGACTACGGAAGAAGAAGAGGACTATGAACCCAAGGGAAGGGAGGAGACGAGCTTAGAAGAAGATGAAGTCCCATTACCTCAACCTGGGGACATGCATGTGGAGTTCAAAAAGTCAAGCCTCCCAGATAGAGTAAAGAAACCTAAGATCAAGTTTATCCCTTTTCGCCTCTTGCAGGAAAACAAGCAAGAACTATGCAAAAAGATACTGAGCCTAGAGCAGGAGATCGATGACCTAAGGGACCAAAATTCTATCCTCAAGCGCAAATTAAGGAAGAAGCCTACGCCATCAACAAAATAACCTCCTTCTTCACCAACAAAGAAGAACTGAGCATCGGGTATGGGCACTCCCCTTGGCAACTGTCAAGCTTGGGGGAGTGCCCCGGTATCGTATCACCGTCACTTCTATCTTCACCGTTTTTCTTAGTTCGATCCTTTTGGTAATATTTTGATCTAGTAGAATAAAAGTTTTTAGTATGATCTAGTTGTGAGTTTTGCTTTATGATCCTTCTATGTAATCGAGTCTGTGAGCTATATATAATAAAGATTAGTGTTGAGTCAAGGGCTTGATTATTTTGCCATGATCTTGAGTGAATAAAATAAAAGACAAATAATAAAAAGAAATAAAAGAGATCATATGGATCTTATGGAGAGTAATGAGCTCACATATAAAGAGTATGATGAATAAAAGCTGTTGAGAGTTAACAAACATAGTTTTGGTCATCGTTGCAATTAATAGGAAGTAATAAAGAAAGAGAGGTCTTCACATATAAATACACTATCTTGGACATCTTTTATGATTGTGAGCACTCATTAAAATATGACATGCTAAAGAGTTGATGTTGGACAAGGAAGACAACGTAATGGGTTATGTTTTCTTACATCTGAGATAAATCATATTGTCATGGATCATCCAACATGATTGAGCTTGCCTTTCCCCCTCATGCTAGCCAAATTCTTTGCACCAAGTAGAGATACTACTTGTGCTTCCAAACACCCTTAAACCAGTTTTGCCATGAGAGTCCACCATACCTACCTATGGATTGAGTAAGATCCCTCAAGTAAGTTGTCATTGGTGCAAGCAATAAAAAACGCCCTCTAAATATGTATGACTTTTTAGTGTGGGAGAAAATAAGCTTTATACGATCTTGTGATATGGAAGAAATAAAAGTGACGGACTGCATAATAAAGGTCCATATCACAAGTGGCAATATAAAGTGACGTTCTTTCGCATTAATATTTTGTGCATCCAACCATAAAAGCGCATGACAACCTCTGCTTCCCTCTGCGAAGGGCCTATCTTTTACTTTTATCTCCCACCTTACATAAGAGTCGTGGTGATCTTCACCCTTCCTTTTTACATTTTATATTTTGGCAAGCACAACATGTTGGAAAGATCCTGGTATATATGGCTAATTGGATGTGAGTTTTCATGAACTATTATTGTTGACATTACCCTTGAGGTAAAACGTTGGGAGGCAAAACTATAAGCCCCTATCTTTCTCTATGTCCGATTAAAACTCCATACCCATAAGTATTGCGTGAGTGTTAGCAATTGTGAAAGACTATATGATAGTTGAGTATGTGGACTTGCTCAAAAGCTCTTATATTGACTCATTCCTATGTTATGATAAATTGCAATTGCTCCAATGACTGAGATTATAGTTTGTTAGTTTTCAATGAAGTTTATGATTCATACTTGAAATTGTGATTGAATTGTTACTCTAGCATAAGAGATCATATGACAAGAATTATATAAGTTGTTGTTCTAAGAATGATCATGATGCCCTCATGTCCGTATTTTATTTTTATCGACACCTCTATCTCTAAACATGTGGACATATTTTTCGATTTCGGCTTTCGCTTGAGGACAAGCGAGGTCTAAGCTTGGGGGAGTTGATACGTCCATTTTGCGTCATGCTTTTATATCGATATTTATTGCATTATGGGCTATTATTACACATTATGTCACAATACTTATGCCTATTCTCTCTTATTTTACAAGGTTTACATAAAGAGGGAGAATGCCGACAGCTGGGATTATGGGCTAGAAAAGGAGCAAATATTAGAGACCTATTCTACACAGCTCCAAAAGTCCTGAAACTTCATGGAAGTCATTTTTAGAATATATAAAAAATACTAAGTGCAAGAAGTTCTAGAGGGGGCCACACCCTGGCCACGAGGGTGGGGGCGCGCCCTACCCCCCCCCCCCCCTGGGTGCGCCCCCTGCCTCATGGGCCCCCTGGTGGCCCTCCGATGCCCATCTTCTGCTATATGGAGTCTTTCAATGAGAAAAAAATCATAAGAAAGATTTCGAGACAAGACTCCGCCGCCATGAGGCGGAACCTTGGCGGAACCAATCTAGGGCTCTGGCGGAGCTATTCTGCCGGGGAAACTTCCCTCCGGGAGGGGGAAATCATCGCCATCGTCATCACCAACAACCCACTCATCGGGAGGGGGTCAATCTCCATCAACATCTTCACCAGCACCATCTCCTCTCAAACCCTAGTTCATCTCTTGTATCCAATTCTTGTCTCTAAGTCTGGGATTGGTACCTGTGGGTTGCTAGTAGTGTTGATTACTCCTTGTAGTTGATGCTAGTTGGTTTATTTGGTGGAAGATCATATGTTCAGATCCTATATGCATATTAATACCCCTCTGATTATGAACATGAATATGCTTTGTGAGTAGTTACGTTTGTTCCTGAGGACATGAGAGAAGTCTTGCTATTAGTAGTCATGTGAATTTGGTATTTGTTCGATATTTTGATGAGATGTATGTTGTCTCTCCTCTAGTGGTGTTATGTGAACGTCGACTACATGACACTTCACCATTATTTGGGCCTAGAGGAAGGCATTGGGAAGTAATAAGTAGATGATGGGTTGATAGAGTGACAGAAGCTTAAACCCTAGTTTATGCGTTGCTTCGTAAGGGGCTGATTTGGATCCATATATTTCATGCTATGGTTAGGTTTACCTTAATACTTTTGTTGTAGTTGCAGATGCTTGCAATAGAGGTTAATCATAAGTGGGATACTTGTCCAAGTAAGGACGGCACCCAAGCACCGGTCCACCCACATACCAAATTATCAATGTACCGAACGTGAATCATATGAACGTGATGAAAACTAGCTTGACGATAATTCCCATGTGTCCTCGGGAGCGCTTTTCTCTATATAAGAGTTTGTCCAGGCTTGTCCTTTGCTACAAACAAGATTGGGCCACCTTTCTGCACTTTATTTACTTTTGTTACTTGTTGCTCGTTACAAATTATCTTATCACAAAACTATCTGTTACCTATAATTTCAGTGCTTGTAGAGAATACCTTGTTGAAAACCGCTTCTCATTTCCTTCTGCTCCTCGTTGGGTTCGACACTCTTACTTATCGAAAGGACTACGATATATCCTCTATACTTGTGGGTCATCAAAGCTGCTTACATATTGAGCATCAAGATCTATAGATATAGATCAAGACGCTTGATAAGTTTTTTCAATGAGTACATACCTTGACAAGTTTTTGAAATAGTTCAAAATGGAACAGTCAAAGAAGGAGTTCTTGCCTGTGTTGCAAGGTGTGAAGTTGAGTAAGGACTCAAAACCCAACCACCACAGAAGATAGAAAGAGAATGAAAAGTCATCCCCTATGCCTCAGTCATAGGTTCTATAAAATATGCTATGTTGTGTACCAGACCTATTGTGTACCTCACCGTGAGTTTGGCAAGAGGGTACAATAGTGATCCAGGAGTGGATCACTGGACAGCGGTCAAAATTATCCTTAGTGGAATAAGGACATGTTTCTCGGTTATGGAGGTGACAAAAAGTTCGTCGTAAAGGGTTATGTCGATGCAAGCTTTGACACTGATCCGGATGACTCGAAGTCTCAATCTGGATACATATTGAAAGTGGGAGCAATTAGCTAGAGTAGCTCCGTGCAGAGCATTGTAGACATAGAAAATTTGCAAAATACATATGAATCTGAATGTGGCAGACCCGTTGACTAAACTTCTCTCACAAGCAAAACATGATCACACATTAGTACTCTTTGGGTGTTAATCACATAGCGATGTGAACTAGATTATTGACTCTAGTAAACCATTTGGGTGTTAGTCACATGGAGATGTGAACTAATCACATAAAGATGTGAACTGTTGGTGTTAAATCACATGACGATGTGAACTAGATTATTGGCTCTAGTGCAAGTGGGAGACTGAAGGAAATATGCCCTAGAGGCAATAATAAAGTTGTTATTTATATTTCCTTATATCATGGTAAATGTTTATTATTCATGCTAGAATTGTATTAACCGGAAATTTAGTACATGTGTGAATACATAGACAAAACAGAGTGTCCCTAGTATGCCTCTACTTGACTAGCTCGTTAATCAAAGATGGTTAAGTTTCCTAACCATAGACATGTGTTGTCATTTGATGAACGGGATCACATCATTAGGAGAATGATGTGATGGACAAGACACATCCGTTAGCTTAGCATAATGATCGTTTAGTTTTATTGCTATTGCTTTCTTCATGTCTTATACATGTTCCTCTGACTATGAGATTATGCAACTCCCGAATACCGGAGGAACACCTTGTGTGCTATCAAACGTCACAACGTAACTGGGTGATTATGAAGATGCTCTACAGGTGTCTCCAAAGGTGTTTGTTGAGTTGCCATAGATCGAGAATAGGATTTGTCACTCTGTGTATCGAAGAGGTGTCTCTGGGCCCTCTTGGTAATGCACATCACTATAAGCCTTGCAAGAAATGTGTCTAATGAGTTAGTTGCGGGATGATGCATTACGAAATGAGTAAAGAGACTTGCCGGTGATGAGATTGAACTAGGTATGATGATACCAACGATCGAATCTCGGGCAAGTAACATACCGATGACAAAGGGAACAACATATGTTGTTATGCGGTTTGACTGATAAAGATCTGCATACAATATGTAGGAAACAATATGAGCATCCAGGTTCCGCTATTGGTTATTGACCGGAGATATGTCTCGGTCATGTCTACATAGTTCTCGAACCCGTAGGGTCCGCACACTTAACATTCGATGATTATTTGTATTATGGCTTTCGTGTTTTGATGAACTGAAGTTTGTTTGGAGTCCTAGATGAGATCACGGACATGACGAGGAGTCTCAAAATGGTCGATACATAAAAATTCATATATTGGAAGGTTACATTAGGACACCGGAATGGTTCTGGTCGTTTCGGATAAGTTTCGGAGTACCGGGGGTTACCGGACCCCCCCCCCCCGGGAAGTTCATGGGCCTTCATGGCCCCTAGTGGAAAGGAGAGGAGGGCCACAAGGGAGGCCGCGCCCCCCTCCCATGGCCAGTCCGAATTGGACTAGGGAGGGGCGCCCCCTCTTTCCTTCTCCCCTCTTCCTCCTTCCCTCCTTCCCCCTCTCTTGGATGGAAGGGGACTCCAACTAGGATTGGGAATCCTAGTTGGACTCCCCATGGCGCGCACCTCCTCTAGACCGGCCTCTCCTCCTCCCCCCTTTATATACGTGGGGGGCACCCCAAAGGACACACAAGTTTCTCTTAGCCGTGTGCGGTGCCCCCCTCCACAGTTACACACCTCGGTCATATCGTCATAGTGCTCAGGTGAAGCCCTGCGCCGGTAACTTCATCATCACCATCACCACGTCGTCGTGCTGACGGAACTCTTCCTTGACCTCAACTGGATCAAGAGCTTGAGGGACGTCATCGAGCTGAACGTGGAGGTACCGTACGTTCGGTACTTGGATCGGTTGGATTGCGAAGATGTTCGACTACATCAACCACATTACTAAATGCTTCCGCTTTCGGTCTACGAGGGTACGTGGACACACTCTCCCCGCTCGATGCTACGATTCTCCTAGATAGATCTTGCGTGATCGTAGGATTTTTTTTTGAAATACTACGTTCCCCAACATTCTCCTCGACCATCTCCATCTCCTCGCCCGCGGTCTTTTTCTCCTCGTGGCGCCGCCCTCCGCCGCTTGGCCTCACTCCTCTCCTCTATTTCCTTGAGCTTCAACATTCTTTTTTCTTCGGCATACTCTTTTCTTTCCATGACAATGGCATCAAATCCTTCCTTGAGATCACTGTCTCCGGCCTTGGCTCCCTTCACTTTCTTGTTTCCATCGGGCCTATAAGATTTTGTCGCGGAGTGAGGAGTGGGGCTCCTTCTCTCCTCACCGGCGACATCTTCTTCATCCTCAATCACCACACTCTTCTTCGAAGCATCAAAAGTCTATCTAGTTTTCCACTTATCCTTATCCCTGAGCTCTTTGTAGCAATGATGGAAAGCGAAAGCTTTTCCTTTCTTCTTCTTCTCGCCTTTCGTGTTCCTCTCTCGAAACAATCCTTGTGAAATCATTTTCTACAATAAAACAACCAACACGTCATCATCAAAATGTGGAACAATCCAATATTTGAGAAAGCACACACAAAGAGAAAATATTTACCAAGTCACTATCACCACAACCACTTGGGTTCATGCGAGCAACATTTGACAAGCAACCGGGCCACTTTTGGCATTCGGCATTGATGGTGGACCAACGTTGACGAAGAGAGTCGCTCGAACAGAAGTGACTGCTTGTGTTGCGCTCATCGAAGTAATCCTTGATGCGTTACCACTAGGTGTTTACCGTTTGGTCGCTTTCAACGGATGCATCTTGAGAGACTTTCTTCCATGCGGTGCACATCAACACATCCTCCGCATTGGTATAATCTCCACTTCTTGCCTTCGCAACAAAGCCCTCATTGTCCATGTCAAGATTGGCATCACCATATTGGGTTTCATATTCTTCTTGTGACACATACTCATGCGACACATAATCACCATTTGCCACATTTGTCACGTGCATGAAAGCTTCATCATCAAGACTACAATTGGACGTACAGACATTCAAGATCACATTCAATTTGAAACAACAAACGAGAGTACAAAAGATTTTTTTACCTTTGCGACATATCATCGAACATGTCGGAGGTTGTGGTCGTCGGCGTGGCCACATCTTTCTCCACAGCCGGCGGTGGCGGCGATGGAGGTCGAGGAATGGTTCCTTGGCTGCTGGAGGACGCCACCGGCCGTGGCTGCGAGTCGTCGGCCTGAGCCACCGCGGCTACCTTCGAGATTTTGGCCGACTGAGACGCACTTTCAGCCAGGTTGCGGCCGCGATTCGCCGACCGTTTGCCTCCGCCTCGTGCCTTCGTCGCCTTCGTAGGAACCGCCGGCATGGTGGCGACCGGCCGGGGCGGCGCAAATCCGGGCCGGCGGGCGGGGGCGGCGCAAATCCGGGCCGGCCGGCGGGGGGCGCCGGCATGGACGTGGTCGCCGAGGGCGAGTTTGCCGCGACGGCGGCGGCGGAGAAGTTGGCGGGGTCGTTGGTTTCGACCATGACGAGCGGGCGGGGAAATGAAATGAACGGGCGGTTGGCGGTTTCGAGGCGGCCGCGGTTTTACATCAGTTGTCTCTCGTGCTGCAAATTTGCATCACGAAGTGTTGCATTTTATATCTTCGAAAGGCGTGATGTATTTTTTTTACATATGGACCATGTGTTGGAGCAGCGTTTTTTCTCTCTAAACTCTAAAAGTTGGTTATTTTTACATATGGACAGTCTATTGGACATGCTCTAAAGAGAATACAAAGCTATCTCTTTTTTAACATAGTACAGACGCAAGCTCCCATATACACGCACATACACTCACCTTTATGAACGCACACACGCACACCCTACCCCTATGAGCATCTCCGAAGGACTGAGCCGGCATATCACTTTGAAATTTATGAAGTCATCGTAGGCACCTTGTCATCAACGAGAATGTCTTCTCCCACTGAATGCGCATCACCAAATTTTTTAAAATAAATCTAGAAATAAATACGAGCATCAGGACTTACCCATCCAACCACAGATTCATTCGCAATACAGAGCTATCTCGATCCTATAACAAAATACCACGACTCATATATGCGCCGGCCTAACAGCCATCAGGGAATATCTTCAACAATTACAACTTCCACCCGTACGCGTCCTCGATCACAACGACGGAGCAGCTCTTGGTTGGACTCCGATCCACCAGGCGAAACGACCCCGACTCTTTTTTCGCGGAGGCAAAACAGAAACGGAATCGACCGGAAGCCCGTGCATGAGATCCGGATCCGTTATAAATATCTCTCGCCTCGCGACGCCGGCGCCTCCGCCCGTGTTCTTCTTCCCCCCACCGGCCCGCCAGCCAACCATAGCCCCTCCCACCCCCTCCCACCTCTTCCCCTCACGAGAAAGCGCATCCCAGCCGGCCGCGCGCGCCTCCTTATAACATCTCGTTCATCGACCGCCATGGCCCGTCGACCGAGCCCGTCGGATCCACGCAACCGAGAGGCCGAATTAGTCGACTAGGCTGCTGTTCTAGGGTTCACATCGCTTGATCAATCCCGGCGTCCCCCACATTGGTCAATGGGGTCCAAGGAGAAGGGGAAGCGCGGGGATGGAGGGGCGTCGCCGAGGGCGAGGAAGGGGGAGTTCCCCATCCGCGCCGAGGATTACGAGCTGATGGAGCCAATCGGCGACGGCGCCACGGCCGTCGTGCGCCGCGCCCGCTGCCTCCCGCTCGGCGGCGAGGTCGTCGCCGTCAAGATTATGAACCTCTCACTGCGCTCCGAAGCCGACGTCGTACGTGCCTGCCTCCTCCACTCAATATATATCAATCAATTCCCCTGCGCACTAATCGGCGTCTCCCATGCAGAATAACGCCTCTGAAGAGGTCAAGACCATGATCCTGACGGATCACCCCAACCTCCTCAGCGCCTACTGCTCCTTCACCCAGGACGAGAACCTGTGGATCGTCATGCCCTACATGGCCGGGGGCTCCTGCTTCCACCTCATGAAATCCTCCTTCCCCAAAGGCTTCGAGGAGGAGAGGTTCATAGCCTTCGTGCTCCGTGAGACGCTCAGGGGCCTCGAGTACCTGCACGGCAAAGGCCACATACACCGAGACGTCAAGGTAATTGAGCAGAGCTCTCCCGGTACTGAATTTGAAGATTACGTCGCTTCGTATATCTGTGAATCGTTTTCATGTTTCGGGCGTGAACACAGGCTGGAAACATATTGCTTGATCAGCACAAAGGAGTGAAGCTTGCGGATTTCGGAATTAGCGCCAGCGTTTATGACTCGATGATCAACAGGAACGGCAAAAGGCACACGCTTGTCGGCACGCCCTGCTGGTAGTATCTTCAAAGTTGTTGTTTATTTTGCCAAGGGGTTGATGATTCCGCAGCTCATCAACAGTGTACTGACATTCTACTGACTCAGAGTTCTGTTTGTTCTCAAGGATGGCACCTGAAGTGATGGAGCAAAAGGAATACGACTTTAAGTAAATTTTTATTTGTCTGCCTTTTTACCACAGGTTAGTTGACTATGTTTTTTATACGGGTTGCTTAACCGGACATACAAAAAATTATTCGCAGGGCAGACATTTGGTCTTTCGGAATAACTGCACTAGAACTAGCTAATGGCCACGCCCCTTTCTCTAGCCAACCTCCAGCAAAGGTATTAGTTTACCTTGATATATTTTACATCAACTTAATGTCTGTGACAAGTTACTGAGGTTTCTGAAATGACATGTAGGTCTTTCTTATGACGTTACAACATGCTCCTCCATCTCTTCATAACACAAAGGACAAGAAGTTTTCAAATGTAATCTTGATATGATCTCTTATAATCTTAGATGCACACATTGGCCTATGCTTACTCGTTCCTACCTTTTTATGTAGTCATTTAAGCGAATGATTGGTGCATGTTTGATAAAAGATCCATCCAAGAGGCCAACTGCGCAAATGTTACTGCAACTTCCGTTCTTCAAAAAAGTGAAGTCCGAGGATAATCATGTAAAATGCATGCTAAATAAAGTGCCATCTTTGGTTGCTAGGGTGCAAACTATAAAGGTATGAGACGACATTCATTTGCCTTCTCTATTGATCATTTTTATATGCGCACATATATGTAGTGTAATTTTGTGTCAATTATTTTTGAGCAGGAGAATGAAGCAAAGTTGCAAGCAGAGAAGAAACCACACGATAAAATCAAAGAGAAGACATCACATGTTAGTATCTCTATAGACTTCTTTCCTTAGCTAAGAGCATCTTTACCAATGCCGCAAATCGGACACACTAAATGTCCGCGGACCCTAATACGGGAGCTCGCCATCCAAATTCATACCTCAAATATCCGCTTCTATTGACTTAAAAAAAATACTAGCAGTGCCTTCCGCCAAATAACAATGGCCTTCAGCCAAATAGTCATGATTATACAATGGCCTTCCGTAAGATAAGAACCACTAGCAATGGCCTCCAGCCAAATAACTTTGACCTTCCGTCAAAGTTGGTCTCCTTCTGCCAAATAGCAGCGGCCTTCCGCCTTCCTGCGCGGATGGAGAGGAGAGAGGGGTAGTGGGGTGGGGTACATGATGGCTTTTGATTGTCCAGGCGGACGTCGTACAAACCTCCCCAGGTTTCTTCTAGTTTAGTGAAATTCGGCCATGCGGACATGTACGCTGACTTATGCGGCACTATGTTGGATGACAAAAATGGTCCGAACACTGGTTTGGATATTTGCGGGTGATTTGAGGTTCGTCGTTGGAGATGCCCTAAGATTTGTAAGATAACCACATTTTGTAGTGCTCTTCACTAGGCAGTCGATGAAATTATATATTTTACTTTGGGAATTTAGTTTACACTTGAACCTAAAAGAATTGATGTATTTAATCAAATCATTGGTTTAAGTTAGTTACATTTCCTTAATCTCTTGGTCTATCTTTGAGCTATGATACTGTCCTTTAAATGTACTGTCCAATAATTAAATTATTTCAATTCTCAAATATGCAACAGGACGAATATTGGAGAGGTATTAGTCAGTGGCACTTTGATATCGAGGACTTGAAAGCACAGGCTAAATTGGTATGATTTTACTTGTGCAATAACATTTTGTCAAAAAAATGCATAAATAATTTCACAAAATATTGTTTGTTTCATTTCTAGTACTCGGAAGAGAATGATAGTGACGAAGAGGAGTACCTGCGTTTCCTATTTGAACTTGATACTGTGGATGAAATTGTTCCACTTCAAGATGTGCGTCCACAAAATCATGCTAGTGATGATAAGAAGGTAACGATGGTGCTGTATATGACTCCCTCCAATCCAGAATAAGTGTTATGGTCTTAGTTCAAATTAGCATATAGGTAAATGGTTGTGTTATAAAATATATTTGAACTAACATGGCATGTTGTACTTTCAGATTGTAGGTACTGAAATAGTAGAAACGCCAAGCTCAACAACTCCAATACTGATACCTCAAAGGTTGGGATGTTTAATATATTGTCTTGATAGAATGATAGTCACTTCGTTGAGAAACAAGGACAAATTCACAACCATAAACAAGTATTTTTATTACGAAATGTTAAACTATACTATTATCACTTGTATAATGCACATATAATTTAATAAGTTGTTGGCAAAACGTGCCTTGTATTTATCTATGGTGGCAATATTTTTCTATGGAAGTTGAACATGTCTCTTCTTTGATTATTAAGTTTACATCAAAATTGCATTGTTCTACTTCTCACTTGGCATAAATGTTAGTATTTAATCCTAGACAATGCTATTAAGGAAGTATATTGTATTTTGCATATATATATATAGTAGGTTTAGATAGATTTGCACCATGAGAGCTCAGCATCTTCTCACACTCATGTACTAATCTAATTTTACTACTACACGATTGTGTCTAATATTTTACTGTTACCTATGTTGTATCTGATCTACAAATGGCTCTTCAAGGAAATTTACCTTACAATTAAACATTAATATGGTCTGTTTCACGCATGTAGTCGAGCATCTGAATACTACCTTTTTGGGCGCATGCATTGCTTCATCGTTAACACAACTAAATCTTAATATCACACATATGTTTGTTTTCTGACACAAGGTTTTTCTACCAGTGGGAAACAACTTGAGAATGGACCCCCTAATGGCCTTGCGCGCCATGAGTCATTTGAACGACATTCAAAAGTACCTACCAAGCAACTTTCAAGAGCAGGCACGTTCTTCTCCAAAGTAAAATGTCTATAACTAGGACACACAAAGAACATTTTTAAGTTAACAACTCAATAATTATTATTCATTGTTACTTGTATTATACTTGCTTTATGTTTTTTTAATTTTGTCCAATTGGCATGTACAATGACAAGTGATTATTTTATGCAGTTTCCAATGTTACGTGTATGGATGAATATGTAGAAAAAACAGCCATTCAAAAGGGTCGCTTTAAAGTAACAACGGAAGAAACGGTATGATTTTTATGATATATGTCATGTACATAATTAGATGGTTTTAAGTTATATAAATTGCGTAATGTATAAAGCACTATCATTTCTTATTTGGTTAGTTTACAATATTCTGTGTTTTCATAAAACAAAATCTATGCAATCACTTAATTACCTTTACCTCACAATATGATATGAAGATTTGGATGTTTTTATTGATCATCATTAGAATAAATAAATTCACTTAGAACAAATCTAGGACCTTTAATTTTTTAGAATCACAATCCTGTGCACTGCCTAGATAATCTTGATGCCTATATTTTGGGACCGAAACATATTTGTACATGTTTATGGCATGACTTGCACAATGGTCATCTACATGTCCTACATATGCCATATTCACATCTGAAATACTTATAGTTAATTTATGTAGTTACTCATAAACATTTTTATGATGTAATAGGAAGCATCTACACACAGGGAGAAGGAACTACTCGAACGTATTGCATGTTTAGAGAGGATGTAAGTTCTTCGTGTGAAGAAAACTTTGCTCATTACTTTTACATATTATTCTCGTTTTATAAGGAAATAGCACTTATTCTTTGAGGATCTTTCCTAATCTTGTTATATATTTGCCTTATATAGGCTCCAGGTTACCCAAGATGAGGTTGTGAGGCTTAAAGAAAAGGGTAATTACATTGATCTTCCATATTATCAATTTTCATAGTCCTAATATTTGAAATTTAACTTATAATTGTTTAACAGATGCAAAAGGGTAATTACATTGCTCTCCATGTTTTCTAGCAGAGGCAAAAGGAGCAGTGCCATGCGTCCAACAAAATAGCAAAGTACAAGGGTTGTAGTTACTTAAGGTGGTTCTTTTCATAGCTAGGGAAGAGTTGCAAATTTGTGTAGATCTTATTGTCATAAGAATCTAGCATATGGTGCCACTTTCTTAAAGTAGTTCTCAGTAGATTCGTAGTGCATTAGCTTCATTTATTTCGGAAATAGATTGTGCTTCTAGAAGAGATCCAACGTGATAGTTTACAAATCAATGGTGTGATGTATTTGCACTTACAAACTTGAAGCATGAGGATTTTCCTAGTAATTTAGCACTAATAGATTCTTTTACCTTCGATTTTTTTAATGAAAAGGGTGGATCCCGATTTCCTTTTTTAGAAACTAAAACAAAACTGGACCATCTCACACATCATTGCTGACATCACAAAACCTGTGAGAAAGGAACTATAACGATGTAATATATCAAAGACGCCATCCTAGCTAGGAATTACAAGTTATCTAGATCAAAACGATGAGCTGAACATAGGATGCACAATAAAAGGAAAGAAGACTCAAACTAGTCGTCCAACGTCTATCGCTCAGTTTTGGAATGCATGGGGTTCACTTCTTAGTACACTGTAACTGAAGTTGTGGAGATGCCAGCAAAAGAGGTGTCTGTTGCTGTGTGGAAAATATGAGGTGTGATATTTGATATGCCACTAAATACTTCTTCAAACTCGGTGGAAAAAATAAGAAGAAAATGATACAAAATATAATGATTATTGCCCCTGTGATAAGATAACGCGTGTGAGAAAACCTTAAAAGGAAAACCCATATGTCAGTTGTTTTTTGCTTTGTGTACTTCCTTTTAAAAAGTCTTGGGTACACCATATGATCTTGTGAAGATATTGTTTTCATTAAAAAAAAACTTGACGCAAAACTAGAGAGTAAACTTAAAGGAAAATAATGTGCAATATGATGCAAGGACATGTTAATAACAGAGTGACTCCCTGATCCTTGCAAACCTCGAAGTCCTTGCATACCGATTCCGTTAACATACTATTTAAATCTTTGAAGTTGGTATAGACTTTGAGAATATATCGGCGAGTTTATCACACTAGTAAGCATGCATGTGCAACGCACGTCTCAAACAAAACAAGTTCACATGGTATAATATTAAAATGATTTTTACAAAAAATTCAGATCGCTACAAAATGTTATCATGTCGCTCAAATTGTATTTTCAAAAAGTGTGACATATTTGTGATCCAACACACGTATCATAATCTATAGTAAAAAGTAAAAACATCTATTTTGGATCTAACTTTTATTTTAGTGGGTTCTTTTTACCGAGCCATTTAAATGTGTCTTATGCGCAACGATAACACATGATCCAGAAACATGTATCCGCATAAAATTCGCTGTCACATAATAATTGTATTATAATTGTTACAAAAAATATATTTTAAAAACCGCAACTAAGCCTGCCTTGAAGGTTCATCTTTTGAAGCAATGAAGTTTGATCTATAGACATGTTGATAACAGTGTGACTCCCTGATCCTTGCAAACCTCGAAGTCCTTGCATACCGATTCCATTAACATACTATATAAATCTTTGAAGTTGGTAAAGACTTTGAGAATATATCGGCGAGTTTATCATATGACTTAACTTGCGAGATGTTTATTACATATTTATGGGGAGAAAACAATTTTGGAGCACTACAATGATATTGTTGACTATGCAAGACATTTGCATTTGAGCAACACAAGCAACAATATATTTGTAGATAATGTTTGGTGATTCGTCGAAAAAAATACCACACAACTTTGATATGTGCTTTATCATTTTTCAAAGCCGCATGTATTCACTTGACGCCTCATATTTCATAATGATTGGTGAACGTAAACCCCTAGGTTACGTTTTTGTGGACTTCCATGAGACGGATGTCAACCGAGTAGGTGTTGGAGCATGCGGTACGCTACTCTACCGTCAAATATTTTTTTTCTACGCGCAACCAAGATCATGCTGCTGGGGATAGATCACGGGATCGGGTTATGACTAGACGCGTAGTCACCACGGTGGAAGTAGAGTTGGTGATGCGTGTAGCCGATGAGCCAAGTCGTCTCCTCCTCGTGTAGCCGATCTCCTGTGAATGATCCTCATGGATCCTCCGAATGGCTCCTTGCGCTTCCCTTGAACAATCTGTCCTAGCACCGCAGATGCGATGCCTCCAAGGTATCCACACGTACGGGAAGGAGCGGCGGGCGGCGGACTGCTAGGTCCAGTCGCGCGGCATGGGAGCGTTGGGAGTGGCGGAGGTGGCTGTGTGTGGGGAGGAAAAAGATCAACCCTAGGAGGTGCACCCACTCCCCTTTATATAGATCTCCGAGGTGGGCTCGACACTTGAGGCCCACTAGGAGTCTACAACCATTCTCCATTCGGATCCAATCCAAATGGCCTACAACCCTTAAGTGTGCAACCCTATAGGTTCAAGTACACATGAACACAACCTAATTCAATAGTTGGTAGCGACTCCTAGCAGAACGTGCCAACTCCCATGTGTGCGTAAATTCGTTTGACGAATCTCGACAATGTGTCATATGCAACATTCCTTTTGCCTAACGATATACGTTGTCAAGTTCAAAGCGAGTACTTGTCACTCTTGTGGTAACTCGACCTCTCTTCTCAAAACCGTGATACAGATTCCCGAACCGGGTTAACACTTAACCCAAGTCGCATGGTCATGCTTTCCAGATATGATTACTCAAGAGGGCACAGAGAATATCTCTCCTTACGGAGGGGCAAAACCCTTCTTGGTCAACCATGTCTCCTGGCATGTCTCACGACTCATCCGAAAGCTACATTTATAACTAACCAGTTACAGAGTAGTGTTTGATAGAACCTAAGTGAGTCGGTCCTCATCCCGAGAACATGCAAGGACCTCAGGTCTATGACATGGCATATAGATCATACTTGAGACTAACAGGTGAAATGTCTCGCTTCGTCCCAAAGTGGTCCGACTCAGTGATCTTCATCCGCGAGTCCATACTATTGGTTTAGCATCTCTATGCCCATGACTTGTGAAATATAGTCATCAAACGAAACATATACTAGTCAAAGGGTATGTGCCCGCATAACCTTATTAAGTACGAACCATTGGAACAATCATCATACAATATATAGTTTCACAAATAGGTCACAAACTTATTGATACATATCATTGATGATGTCCAAGGATGATAGAAGTGACTCATGAATACATAGGGAAATATAATCATCGCATGATTGCCTCTAGGGCATATCTCCAACAGTAGGAACACAAAAAAATTCCTCGGTTCTGAATTTGTGGGATCTGATGAATGTATGTGGTGATATTTGAGTTCATAGTCATCTGAGATTGAAAGTGTTGGGGAACGTAGTAATTTCAAAAAAATTCCTACGCACACGCAAGATCATGGTGATGCATAGCAATGAGAGGGAAGAGTGTCATCCACGTACCCTCGTAGACCGTACACGGAAGCGTTATGAGAACGCGGTTGATGTAGTTGAACGTCTTCACGATCTGACCGATCCAAGTACCGAACGCACGGCACCTCCGAGTTCACCACACGTTCGGCTCGATGACGTCCCACGAACTCCGATCCAGCAGAGCTTCACGGGAGAGATCCGTCAGCACGACGGCGTGTTGACGGTGATGATGTTGCTACCGACACAGGGCTTCGCCTAAGCACCGCTACGATATGATCGAGGTGGATTATGGTGGAGGGGGGCACCGCACACGGCTAAGGGATCAATGATCAACTTGTGTGTCTAGAGGTGCCCCCCTGCCCCCGTATATAAAGGAGCAAGGGGGGAGGCCGGCCGGCCCTCTATGGTGCGCCAGGAGGAGGAGGAGTCCTCCGGGTAGGAGTATGACTCTCCTCTTTCCTACTCCTACTAGGAGGGGGAAAGGAAAGGGGAGAGGGAGAAGGAAAGGGGGGCGTCACCACCCCTCTCCTAGTCCAATTCGGACCAGAGGGGGAGGGGCGCACGGCCTACCCTAGGCCAGCCCTCTCTCTCCACTAAGGCCCATAAGGCCCATTATTTCTCCCCCCGGGGGGGGGGGGTTCCGGTAACCCTCCGGCACTCTGGTTTTCTCTGAAATCACCCGGAACACTTCCGGTGTCCGAATATAGTAGTCCAATATATCGATATTTACGTCTCGACCATTTCGAGACTCCTCCTCATGTTCATGATCATATCCGAGACTCCGAACTACCTTCGGTACATCTAAACACAAAAACTCATAATACCGATCGTCACCGAACTTTAAGCGTGCGGACCCTAGGGGTTCGAGAACTATGTAGACATGACCGAGACATGTCTCCGGTCAATAACCAATAGCGGAACCTGGATGTTCATATTGGCTCCCACATATTCTATGAATATATTTATCGGTCAAACCGCATAACAGCATACGTTGTTCCCTTTGTCATCGGTATGTTACTTGCCCGAGATTCGATCGTCGGTATCTCAATACCTAGTTCAATCTCGTTACCGAAAAGTCTCTTTGCTCGTTCTGTAATGCATCATCCCGCAACTAACTCATTAGTTACAATGCTTGCAAGGCTTATAGTGATGTGCATTACCGAGTGGGCCTAGAGATACCTCTCCGACAATCGGAGTGACAAATCCTAATCTTGATCTATGTCAACTCAACAAGTACCATTGGAGACACCTGTAGAGCACCTTTATAATCAGCCAGTTACGTTGTGACGTTTGGTAGCACACAAAGTGTTCCTCCGGTAATCGGGAGTTACATAATCTCATAGTCATATGAACATGTATAAGTCATGAAGAAAGCAATAGCAGTAAACTAAACGATCAAGTGCTAAGCTAACGAAATGGGTCAAGTCAATCACACCATTCTCCTAATAATGTGATCCTGTTAATCAAATGACAACTCATGTCTATGGTTAGGAAACTTAATCATCTTTCATTAATGAGCTAGCCAAGTAGAGGCATACTAGTGACACTGTGTTTGTCTATGTATTCACACATGTACTAAGTTTCCGGTTAATACAATTCTAGCATGAATAATAAATATTTATCATGATATGAGGAAATAAATAATAACTTTATTATTGCCTCTAGGGAATATTTCCTTCAGAAAGGATATGATAATATATTTTGTGCCCTGGGGGTATCAAAGGATATTCTTGACTCCCAACCATATGCATTGTGGGATCCGATCTATGCGGAACACCATCTATTCCTTTGATCTGTGAACTTATAAATCTTTGGAATGTCTTGCTCAATTTTGAGGTTACGTAGGAGGCAGACTCGTTTTTGGTAACGAGTGGTTGGAACTCGTTTTTCCTTGGAAGAGAGTTTACACTAGGCGCCGCCGAGATCTGGGCTTGCCGGGCACCTTTGGAGATTAAGATTTTCGCTTGGTTGGCACTTCATGATCATGTATGGACAACAGATAGATTTGCTAGGCGAAATCTTCAGCATTCACCGCTCTACGTGCTTTGTTTCCAGGAAGAGGAGTGCACAGATCATCTCCTCCTAGAGTGCTCTTTTCACGCGATACCTGGTTCAACATTCTACTACCAGCTAGGCTTCGTCAGTTCACAAGGAGCTAAACACGCTAATCTGCTGCACCCTTCACATGATTTGGTTGGAAAGGAACAACAGAGTCTTTGACAAAGATTGCTTCGATGCCACCAATGGTTATTCAGAGAATTAGAGAGGAATTTTCCATGTGAAAGCTCTTTAGAGTAAATGAGCATGTGGACAACAAGAGTTAGTTACCTTGTTGTGGGTGGTGAAGTGTTTGCACCTCATGTAATTAAGCTGTCATGTAAGTTTTGTTGAACCCTTCCCCTATCTTAATGGGGAATGATACGTCCATTTTGCATCATGCTCTTATATCGATAGTTATTGCATTATGGGCTGTTATTTCACATTATGTCACAATACTTATGGCTATTCTCTCTTATTTTATAAGTTTTACATAAGGAGGGAGAATGCCGACAGCTGAAATTCTGGGCTGGAAAAGGAGCAAATATTAGAGACCTATTCTGCACAACTCCACAACTCCAAAAGTCCTGAAACTCCACGGAATACCTTATAATAAATAATGAAAAATCCTCGCCAAAGATAAAGACCAGGGGGCCCACACCCTGTCCACGAGGGTGGGGGGCGCCCCCCTACCTCATGCCCCCCCCCCCGGTGGCTCTCCGATGACAATCTTATGCTATATGAAGTCTTTCGTCAAGAAAAAAACTAGAAGCAACCTTTCGGGACGAAACTCCACCGCCACGAGGTGGAATCTTGGCGGAACCAATCTAGGGCTCCGGCAGAGCCGTTCTGTCGAGGAAACTTCCCTCCCGGAGGGGGAAATCATCGACATCGTCATCACCAACCTCCTCTCATCGGGAGAGGGCAATCTCCATCAACATCTTTATCAGCACCATCTCATCTCAAAACCCTAGTTCATCTCTTGTATCCAATTCTTGTCTCCAAGTCCGGGATTGGTGCTAGCAGGTTGCTAGTAGTGTTAATTACTCCTTGTAGTTGATGCTAGTTGGTTTAATTGGTGGAAGATCATATGTCCGGATCCTTTATGCATATTATTACCCCTCTGATTATGAACATGAATATGCTTTGTGAGTAGTTACGTTTGTTCCTGAGGACAAGGGAGAAGTCTTGCTATTAGTAGTCATGTGAATTTGGTATTCGTTCGATATTTTGATGAGATGTATGTTGTCTAGCCTCTAGTGGTGTTATGTGAACGTCGACTACATAACACTTCACCATTATTTGGGCCTAGAGGAAGGCATTGGGAAGTAATAAGTAGATGATGGGTTGCTAGAGTGACAGAAGCTTAAACCCTAGTTTATGTGTTGCTTCATAAGGGGCTGATTTAGATCCATATGTTTCATGCTATGGTTAGGTTTACCTTAATACTTTTGTTGTAGTTGCGGATGCTTGCAATAGAGGTTAATCATAAGTGGGATGCTTTTTCAAGTAAGAACAACACCCAAGCACCGGTCCACCCACATGTCAAATTATCAAAGTAACGGACGTGAATCATATGAATGCGATGAAAACTAGCTTGATGATATTCCCATGTGTCCTCGGGAGCGCTTTTCCTTATATAAGACTTTGTCCAGGCTTGTCCTTTGCTACAAAAAGGATTGGGCCACCTTGCTGCACTTCATTTACTTTTGTTACTTGTTGCTCGTTACAAATTATCTTA
Source organism: Triticum monococcum (assembly GCA_034509565.1). NCBI lineage: Eukaryota > Viridiplantae > Streptophyta > Magnoliopsida > Poales > Poaceae > Triticum > Triticum monococcum. The sequence goes on along the minus strand of CM067846.1, from coordinate 143,137,314 downwards.
TCACAAAACTATCTGTTACCACTTATTTCAGTACTTGCAGAGAATACCTTGCTGTAAACCGCTTATCATTTTCCTTCTTCTCCTTGTTGGGTTCGACACTCTTACTTATCTAAAGGACTACGATAGATCCCCTATACTTGTGGGTCATCAAGACTCTTTTCTGGCGCCGTTGCCGGGAGTGAAGCGCCTTTGGTAGGTGGAATTTGGTAAGAAAAATTTATATAGTGTGCTGAAATTTACTGTCACTTGTTACTATGGAAAGTAATCCTATGAGGGGCTTGTTCGGGGTATCTTCACCCCGACCAGTAGAGCAAAGAGTTGCTCCTCAACCTACTGAACCTATTGAAAATGAAATTCCTTATGAGTATCCTTCGGGTATGATAGAAAAACTGCTAGCTAATCCTTTTACAGGAGATGGAACAAAGCATCCTGATGAACACCTAATATATGTGGACGAAGTTTGTGGATTATTTAAGCTTGCAGGTATACCCGATGATGTTGCTAAGAAGAAGGTCTTCCCTTTATCTTTGAAGGGAGACGCATTGACATGGTATAGGCTATGTGATGATACGAGATCATGGAACTGTAGAAGATTGAAATTGGAATTTCATCAAAAGTATTACCCTATGCATCTTGTTCATCATGACCGCAATTATATATATAATTTTTGGCCTCGCAAAGGAGAAAGCATCGCTCAAGCTTGGGGGAGGCTTAAATCAATGTTATATTCATGCCCCAATCATGAGCTCCCAAGAGAAACAATTCTTCAAAAAAATTATGCTCGGCTTTCTGAAAATAATCGCACCATGATCGATACTTCTTATGTTGGCTCTTTTATGATGAAGACTATTGGATTTAGATGGGATTTATTGGATATAATTAAACGCAACTCTGAAGATTGGGATCTCGACGAAGGTAAGGAGTCAGGTATGACACCTAAGTTTGATTGTGTTAAATCTTTTATGGATACCGATATTTTCCGTAAGTTTAGCACTAAATATGGACTTGATTCTGAGATAGTAGCTTCTTTCTGTGAATCTTTTGCTACTTATGTTGATGTCCCTAAGGAGAAGTAGTTTAAATATCATCCTCCCATAGAAGTAAAAATAGCTGCACCTATTAAAGTTGAAGAAAAGACTGTCACTTATAATGATCCTATTGTTCCTACTTGTTATGTTGAGAAACCACCTTTCCCTGTTAGGATAAAGGATCATGTTAAAGCTTCAACTGTGGTTCGTAAAAGCAATATTAAAACATATACACCTCCTGAGCAAGTTAAAGTAGAACCTAATATTGCTATTGTTAAAGATTTCTTGTCTGATAATATTGATGGGCATGTTATTCAGTTCCGCGGTGAAACTGCTAGAATTGCTAAACCTTGTGCTAAAGATAAAAATAGACCTGTGGTAGGCGTGCCTGTTATTTCTGTTAAAATAGGAGAACATTGTTATCATGGCTTATGTGATATGGGTGCTAGTGCTAGTGCAATACATATTGACTTATACAAAGAAATTATGCATGACATTGCACCTGTTGAGTTAGAAGAAATTGATGTCACTATTAAACTTGCTAATAGAGATACTATTTCACCAATGGGAATTGTTAGAGATGTTGAAGTCTTGTGTGGGAAAACTAAATATCCTGCTGATTGTCTTGTTCTTTGTTCCCCATAAGATAGCTTTTGTCCCATTATATTTGGTAGACCCTTCTTAAATACTGTTAATGCTACCATAGATTGCACAAGGGATGTTGTTACTATCGGTTTAGATGATATGACTCATGAATTTAATTTCTCTAAATTTAGTAAACAACACCGTAAAGAAGAATTGTCTAGTAAGGATGAAATTATTGGTCTTGCTTCTATTGTCGTACCTCCTAGTGATCCTTTAGAACAATATTTGCTAGACCATGGGAATGATATGTTTATGAATGAAAGAAGGGGAATAGATGAGGTACTCTTTAAACAGGAACCTATTCTGAAACACAATTTGCCTGTTGAAATCCTAGGGGATCCCCCTCCACCTAAGGATGATCCCGTGTTTGAGCTTAAATCGTTGCTTGATAATCTTAAATATGCTTATCTTGATGAAAAGAAGTTATATCCTATTATTATTAGTGCTAACCTTTCAGAGCATGAAGAAGAAAGATTATTGAAAACTCTGAAGAAGCACCGTGCTACTATTGGATATACTCTTGATGATCTTAAGGGCATTAGTCCCACTCTATGTCAACATAAAATAAATTTGGAAGCAGATGCCAAACCAGTTTGTGATCCTCAATGACGTCTGAATCCTAAAATGAAAGAAGTGGTAAGAAAAGAAATACTAAAGCTTCTAGAGGCAGGTATAATTTATCCCGTTGCTGATAGTCAGTGGGTAAGTCATGTTCATTGTGTCCCTAAGAGGGGAGGTATTACTGTTGTTCCTAATGATAAAGATGAATTGATTCCACAAAGAATTATTACAGGTTATAGGATGATAATTGATTTCTGCAAATTAAATAAGGCTACTAAGAAAGATCATTACCCCTTACCTTTTATCGATCAAATGCTAGAAAGATTATGCAAACATACACACTACTGCTTTCTAGATGGTTATTATGGTTTCTCTCAAATACCTGTGTCGGCTTAAGATCAATCAAAGACTACTTTTACATGCCCTTTTGGTACTCTTGCTTATAGACGTATGCCTTTTGGTTTATATAATGCACCTGCTACCTTTCAAAGATGCATGATGGCTATATTCTCTGACTTTTGTGAAAAGATTTGTGAGGTCTGCATGGACGACTTTTCCGTCTACTGATCTTCTTTTGATGATTGCTTGAGCAATCTTGATCGAGTTTTGCAGAGATGTGAAGAAACTAATCTTGTCTTGAAATGGGAAAAGTGCCACTTTATGGTTAATGAAGGTATTGTCTTGGGGCATAAAGTTTCTGAAAGAGGTATTGAAGTTGATAAAGCCAAGGTTGATGCTATTGAAAAGATGCCGTGTCCCAAGGACATCAAAGGTATAAAAATCCTTGCCAAAGATGAAGACCAGGGGGCCCACACCCTATTCACGAGGGTGGGGCGCGCCCCTACCTCGTGGGCCCCCTGGTGGCTCTCCGATGACCATCTTCTGCTATATGAAGTCTTTCATCAAGAAAAAAAATCAGAAGCAACCTTTCAGGACGAAACTCCGCCGCCACGAGGCGGAACCTTGGCGGAACCAATCTAGGGCTCCGGCAGAGCCGTTATGCCGGGGAAACTTCCCTCCCGGAGGGGGAAATCATCGCCATCGTCATCACCAACGCTCCTCTCATCGGGAGAGGGCAATCTCCATCAACATCTTCATCAGCACCATCTCATCTCAAAACCCTAGTTCATCTCTTGTATCCAATTCTTGTCTCCAAGTCCGGGATTGGTGCTAGCAGGTTGCTAGTAGTGTTAATTACTCATTGTAGTTGATGCTAGTTGGTTTAATTGGTGGAAGATCATGTGTTCAGATCCTTTATGCATATTATTACCCCTCTGATTATGAACATGAATATGCTTTGTGAGTAGTTACGTTTGTTCCTGAGGACAAGGGAGAAGTCTTGCTATTAGTAGTCATGTGAATTTGGTATTCGTTCGATATTTTGATGAGATGTATGTTGTCTAGCCTCTAGTGGTGTTATGTGAACGTCGACTACATAACACTTCACCATTATTTGGGCCTAGAGGAAGGCATTGGGAAGTAATAAGTAGATGATGGGTTGCTAGAGTGACAGAAGCTTAAACCCTAGTTTATGTGTTGCTTCGTAAGGGGCTGATTTGGATCCATATATTTTATGCTATGGTTAGGTTTATCTTAATACTTTTGTTGTAGTTGTAAATGCTTGCAATAGAGGTTAATCATAAGTGGGATGCTTGTTCAAGTAAGAATAGCACCCAAGCATCGGTCCACCCACATGTCAAATTATCAAAATACCGAACGTGAATCATATGAATGTGATGAAAACTAGCTTGACGATATTCCCATGTGTCCTCGGGAGCGCTTTTCCTTATATAAGAGTCTGTCTAGGCTTGTCCTTTGCTAAAAAAGGATTGGGCCACCTTGCTGCAATTTATTTACTATTGTTACTTGTTGCTCGTTACAAATTATCTTATCATAAAACTATCTGTTACCACTTATTTCAGTACTTGCAGAGAATACCTTGCTGTAAACCGCTTATCATTTTCCTTCTGCTCCTCGTTGGGTTCGACACTCTTACTTATCGAAAAGACTACGATAGATCTCCTATACTTGTGGGTCATCAGGGAATGCTAGGGATCACACTACTGATCCCTTGCTTTCTATCAGACCAGTGGAGGGCCATATGATTGGAAGCAAATTGATCATCCGATCTGATACTACTCAGTGCAGGGTAGGTTATATATATTTCCTTTTTGATTGTGTGCTTCTTGATAACCTCTTCCGTTTATCAAGACCGCCCCACCGAGACTACTAATTGTTTCCTAAAACAGTTTCCATGAATGACGTGACCCATCATTTATTGCCGAAATAATTTTGGTATATTATGATTATTTCACAATTAAACTCAACAATTAGTTGTAATACATATGGCAACTCAATTTTTATATCATGGAAGCATTCTTAATGATGCATGGAAGCATAGTATTTACTTCATTTTATCATGTGATCCCCGATGCTTCCAAACAATGCTTCCGATAATCACGTACATTTCCATCTTTAAAATTGACTCGTAATCACGCATGCTTCCTTCCTTCTAATATTTGTTTCCATTATATAAGAAACATGCTTTGTTAAGTGTCATATATGCTTCATTCGCAAAAAATAGCGTCATATATGCTTCCATGTTTTTTGCATGCAGTTATATCATTTTCTTGCTTCCTGCATAATTAGGTCAAGCTTCGTAATTGATCATTTTGTGCTTCGGCATCAAAAACTACATTGATCAGAACACGTTCTTCCATTTCCTGCTTCAACGGTAGAGCAATACATATGCACATATGCATGTTATTTGCTTCTTATCTGTATCAATAAGGTAAGTCGGCCGGGAGGGAGGGTGAACCGCTGGAGGTGCTGAGGGAGCGGCTGGTGTGGTGGAGGAAGAAGATGGTGCCGCATTTCCATCGCGTCCCTTGCCGTCGTAGATCAAAGAAATCGCTGACAAGATGACCAAGCGGGACGATGCCGCTGCCGACGATCGAGAGATGGAATCGAAGAAGCCGAACCATGGCAGCCGACCAGCTTGGTGCTCGTGGTTCTAGTTGGCACCGGAACTCTTGCTTGGATCCAGAGAGAGAGAGCACCTGGCAAAACGAACGCCGGTGTTAACAGCCGTGAACGTCCATGCGTGTTACCTGATGCAGACGAAATGGATGGACGAGGGAGTTTCAATTTGGTTGTATGATGTACATATGGTGGTCTCGGCTAGCAATAAATGACAATCGGCATGATTTGTGGGATTAGTTAGAGATGGATGACACATGCACCCGTCGGATGGGAAGACAAATGAACGGAGATGGAATTAAGGACAGTATAACCGCACCTAAATCGAGCTCTCTCAGCGATTTGCGTTTTTAGCCGTCCATTTTCGTGATCTGAATGTTCCTGGCCGTCAGATTTCGCGTCTACAGCCCTCTCTCCCGCACTAGCCCAGCTGTCCTGTGGGCTGCTGCTCCAGAGGCTGAAACGAAGCCTTCTGGTTAACTGGGCCGTCGGCCAGCCCACAGGACAGCTGCGCTTCGGTCGATCCAGTGCTACGGTTCGTGGGTCCGTCCACCAGGGATACTTGCCTCAGAAAAAATCTACGAGGGATACAGCCCGGTGCCCCGATCACCTCCGCCTCCCCGATTCCAGCCGCCGCGCTCCAATCCCCACCACCGCGCCCCGATCTCCTCCGCCTCGTGTCTCCGGGCCGCGCCCCCGTCCGTGCCATCATGGCCGGATTTCCGACGTTGCACGGCTTGCGCGTGGATCACACCGCCTCCAGGCCATCCACCGTACCGCCGTCAAACGCCAGGGTGCTGCCGCCCAAGATGGCGGTCGCGCTTCCGCTCTGCATCATGGCGATTGATGTGACCAGAGGACAGCACGAGTGGGAAGCGAAAAGCCTCCTCGTGCAGCACCGGAGGCGATTGGGATGGAGCCCCCGCCACCGTTCCCCTGCCACTCTATTTTCAAACGACTGCGCAAGTGCCTCCTTCTCTCTCTCTCTCGTTTCTCACTTCTAGGTTGTGTGCTTCTACTCCTAGATGATTTTAAAGATGAACCTCCCCTGCTTGACAAAGTGTGCCGTGACTGAATTAGTAAGAACTGTATTATTTCACTCCAATCGATCTGGTTCTTGATCCACCAGATAGCGGGAGAGCATAGGTGATGGCTGGGTAATTAAAGGGATTTGTGAGCAAAGGATTGTGATCCTTGCACCTCTCATTTGGATCGATCGTGATGATCTATTTCTCTGGGACTTCCAATCTTCACGATCCTCTCTGCTCGGATGGGGAAATGCAAATTCTTTTTTATTCTTTATTATTGAATCATGTACCATTTGTTTTCAGGGTCGGATCCAATTATCGGTGTGTTTACATTTATCACTGCTTAGTGTTTCTTTTTGTGCAGCGTGTGTTTTTCAGAGCTTCAAATAAAAGGAGGACGAGGGGCGATTTAGGAAATTGTTGTTGTGGTCACGAGGACATCAGGCCAAAGGTAACCGGGTGCAGGTGTTGTTTATTATTCGACCGTATTTTGTTTATTCCACATGAAATCCATATTATTTATAAGGACCAGCAAAAATGATGGCGTGACGAATAGACGATAGCCGGGTAAAGGGAGGAATCACAAATAGATGACCTACTGCTTCTTGGTGGTGATTGTAGAATTTTTGGAGAAAAGATGATGATGGACTATGCACTTATCTGCAATCTCTCACTTTAATTTTGAATTATTCATATCCATAATTATTCTACTGATGACATGATAATCTTCAGGTAGTGGACCTCTAGGAACAATGAAGTGATATTTGTATGGAAAGTTTGTTGATTCTGGATGTCAGTGTTTTTCCTTCTGGTATAAAGTTATTTGTAGTGCTACTCTTATTTAACTCATGCGACCATATTATTAACTTTCTGGTAAATCTGATAATACATTTACATTTTTGGATATGTAGGAAGCATTTTCTGATTACATGAACAAGTATCACACTGGAACATTTGGGGCGTCATAACAGACTTTAAGAACATAACCCCGATGAATTTCAGAAGTTTGAACCCATTTTTTTCTCTTCTTTTGGTAAGTTTATTCTATTTAAATCACCCTGACATATTGAATTTGTGGTAAAATTGTTAGTTTATCCGAACCATTTCAATCTGTCCAACATTTTTTCCCTTGGAATCTGCTCAGCATACAAAGGATGATGATTATAAGACCTCTTGTTTTATCATGTATCTTCTCTCAAATATAATGCCTTGTTTTATCTGTTGTATATTTCTTTCGTCAGTTTAATTCCGCTTCTCTTGTAGTATTACTGTATTACTTAGTGAATATTTGTTACTTTTCGTTAAAGGAGAATTGTGAAGCCAACAAGAATGCAGAAACTAGCTCATATGTTGCGAGGAATCACATACCTAATAGCACAATGCTATCACGAGAGCGGGTGTGCTCTCATGAGGTAATTTTATTACGTGCCTTTTCAACAGTATGCAAATATTAGTTTCAGCAAGCGTGGATGTATTTTAACTTGTGTTGCTTCTCAAGGTACATGGAGGGCCAGTGAGGTGCCAAGATCTACCAGCCGCCCATGGAACCTGTATTGCCGTCCTCAACCATATATCACTAGCTAAGTGTCCGTGCGTTGTCACGGACTAACAAATATATATATACAAAGAGAAAATTCATGTGACATGAGAGTCAAAGACCATTTTTATGGAATGGTATCTCATGATCATGATCTAGTAGGTACATACATCTCGTCATTGTCTTTCTTCCACATTCCATGTTTGAGCTATCACGCGACACTCGACTTCCTTCTCCCACCATGCATGCTTTTATCTCCTATTTCTCCTACCTCTACTTTGCACGACAGTACCAAGTTTCTTGTCTAACTATCATAATCTTCTCCGGTAGGGCACCCCCTTAGATTATTACTGACTTGTACATGTTGCAAATAAGATCAACGAAAATGGATACTAAATTTCTGATGAGAAATGAGAATTCAGGGCAATATCTTCCCAAGAAAATAATAATTCCAAGACAATCTTTTTATACCTTCTGTCAACATTGGGACACACATTCTACACAATAAGCATGCAATGATATTGATACTTGATTAATTATCAATATATGTCTACAGTAAAGATAACTTTACTCAAAACATGTTTTTCTAAGAAGGAAGAATAATTCATATTAGAAAAAAAATAAAGGTTTGGGTTCATCCCACCAATGTTTCTCTTGTGCAACTCATCTCCGCACCTGCTCACGAGATTGGCGTGTCTCGAGCACATCACTCCCACACACCCTTAGAAGAGCGGCACAACCAATCTCTGAGTGCCACTGACACACATGCATGGAGCGCTCACTCCAAGCCTGACTATACACATTCCCACAGTAGCCGAATTCAAAGAGAATCAACGGGGCATCATCCACTGCTTTCTCAGGGTCCTATTCATCATAAAATCATAGACCAAGATATTCCTCCCATCCATTTTTTAGGGAAAGGATTTTTCTCGATGTTCCTCTCATCTTCATGGTAGTAATAACCTAAAAATGCCACCAGTCAACTCCGAAGAACATGCAACATTGTGAGAGTCAAAGTCATGGTCAGTCAACTCCGTCAAGAATTTCAAATTATGTGCTATCCAATACGTACTTGTTGCCGATGGAACGACCACATGGATAGCTCCTACAATCTTCATGCAGGTTGCACAAAATTACGCCATAGGAGGTTTCAAACCTTCAATGGGCCACCCTTGGCCATCCAGCCGGTGGTTCTCCATCCTTCCTTACGCCTGACGTCTTGTGGAACCAGGCGCATCCCAGATCCACCGCCTTCCATTCAGGTCGCCACACAGAGGGGGAAAATAGAGTAGGCGGTGGCGCGGAGGAGGAGGCGGTGGTTTTCTATATCACTGGTGTTTGTGTAGTTGTGCGTTGGAACTTCACAAAAACCGTCTATCTTAGCCAAATCAACAAATCTCTCTCATTAATGCAATTTTTTTTAGGAAACAAATAATAGATTCTTTCCTACTTTAGCCAAATCAACGGATCTCTTTCATTAATGTAATTTGCTTTAGCAAACAAATAATCGATTCTTTACTACCTTAGCCAAATCAATGGATCTCTCCCATTAATGCAATTTGCTTTAGGAAACAAATAATAGATTCTTTCCTACCTTAGCCAAATCAACGGATCTCTCTCATTAATGCAATTTTTCTTTAGGAAACAAATAATAGATTCTTTCCTACCTTAGCCAAATCAACGGATCTCTCTCATTAATGCAATTTTTCTTTAGGAAACAAAGAATAGATTCTTTCCTACCTTAGCCAAATTAACGGATCTCTTCCATTAATGCAATTTGCTTTAGCAAACAAATAATAGATTCTTTCCTACCTTAGCCAAATCAACGGATCTCTCCCCGGTTCGCTGGGCGCGTTTCGGTGGGTGGGCGTGGGGGTGGGGGTAATTTGATGGAAAAAACCGGTTGAAAATAAACCGGTTGAAAGTGGGGGGGGGGACTATTCAACCAAGTCGTCCATTAGGAGTAGAGATAGATCGCATGGTTGTGTTGTAAATGAACAGGAACCGGTGCGCTAAACATCTGTAAAGCCAGGCCTGGTCGTGAGAGCTTAACGATAATACATCAAATCTACCCGGTACCAATATGTAATGATGACATCAATATTAATCAAAAAAATTCACGGCTACGTGTTTCAGACTGAAAATTAAGACAACCCAATAATGCACAAGGAACCAGAGGAGGAGACATGGAGCATCTACCAGTGGGGCCCAACAAATCTAACCAGGTCTCTTCACGCACCTTTCTAGGGTCTTCGGCAGCGACAAGCTTGAACTGCCGCCACTTCCATCTTCGTCGCGCCCCCTGCCTGCTCTGCAGTCTCACCATCCAGCTCGTAGTTGGTTCCGAGATCGAATTGCGTCTCGTCGAGCTCGAGCACGAGCCCCTCGCCATGGTCAAGCTTAGCAGCCTCATACACGTCGCGGGATGTTCTGGAACCTGCCAAGCATACAAACGACGCGGCGTACCCACCGACGCCATACTCATCGGAGGTGAGTCGGGCGATGGGGGAATCGACCCCGCCAAGATGGGCGGGGTCGTTGACGTAGGCGAGGGCGAGGGCCGGCTCGAGGGGCTCCTCAACCTCCTCGGCATGGCTGACGCAGGCGTGGATGCACCGGCGGCGCTTGAGCGCGAGGACGTCACGAAAGCGGGTGCAATCATCGAGGCCGTAGAGGCGAACGCGCAGGGCGTCGGTGGCGGCAGCGAGGGGTGCGCGGGGGCATCAAAGAAGAGGTTGCGTTGGGCATCGTTGCAGAGCAGGCGGTGCGCGGCGGATGAGTCCCAGCCCTTGGTCGAGACTGGGCCTATATTTTTGTGCGTGCAGGAAAGGACGTGAGAGAATCGATCGTGATGGTAGAAAACGGCAGGTGGGATTGGTGGAGCGAGGTGGTCATAGGAAGAAGTTAATTATGCGATGTAAATTATGATTGTGATTGATTTTGGAGTAATTATTTATTCGATGGAGATTATTAATGCGATTGATTCTGGAGTAAATGGTATGTGATGGAGATTACCATCCTTATGTATAGGAACATTTCTTTTGAATTTATTCTGTTACCAAATCTCTTGGTAGGTTTGAGATTAACTGCCGACCGTGATATGATTTATTCCCGTATGACTTCTATCGCATTACCAAAAATTGATAACCGGCTTAAACCAGTGGGAGGGGAGATTTGTAGATAGATAAAAAACCAGTAGTACGGAGTGGTGGGAGGTGGGACGAAATAAAACCGAACGAAAATAAAACCGGAGTACCAGGCTACCAACTGCTCCATTAAGAGTAGAGATCTTTCTAACACTTTCTTGTTTGATTTTAATCTTTTAGTTTTCTACCGTTCCAGTAGCATCTCTCCATTTATCTGGAAGTATTGGTATTGATGGTTGCAACTGATGAAAGGTGACAACTATTCTTGGTATGTATCATCCAAGCAGAAATTGACCATTCTTTGACAACAACAGTTTTGCACTATCTGTAATGAACTTTGCTAACGCTTTCGAGTGAGCTATCTGTCTGTGGAAACCTGCAATCTCAGATGTTCTCAGTTTTTTGGCTTCGTAAATCTAGCTTGATTAATTGGACGTCCAACTTAGATGCAGTCTATTTGACGATGAATAATGAATAGACTGTCAATCATACAAATCAAATTCAAGCTCCAACCAACTACTTGATTAGTGATATACACTTGCCACAAACTTAACATTTTGTATTACCATAATTTTGTAACTTCTGACCATTCTATCGTCAAAATTGACGGGTGCGGCAACGCGCGCCATCAACGATCTAGTAGTCTGATGGAAACTAACCCATCAGACTCCTGAGAGGAAGTGTTTCCCTATCTTAATACTCCCTCCGTTCCTTTATATAAGGTGTATTTGTTTTTAATAAAATTTCATAATGTAAGATGCATTTCTTCTAATTCCTCGTAATTCCGTCGTTAGCCCTTCAAATAAAGGAAACGTATTTCTTCCCTGATTGCATGCATCTCTTTTTGTAAAGAGAAAAAGAAAAGTATCTCTCTCCTGATTGCGTGCATCTCTTACTTTCCTAGCATAAACGATTTAGTTACCGTTAATCAATGATTTAGACAAGGTTAATTTTGTCCTAACATGTGTAGAATTATGTGCCTTGATCACCAAACCGAAAATAATACATTTTACATAAAGGAGTGAAGGGAGTACAAAAGACACACAACTTGGGTGTTCTTGAAAAAAATGGGACCAATGGCACTATGATATGGAAACCTCAGGTAAAAAAAAGGATATGGAAACCTCGTCCCTAAAAAAAAGGATATGGAAATCTCGGATCCCACTACATTCAAACCTCTTGACGATGGAGTTTATCTCAGTGTCAAACTTTTGCTTTTATATGCTCCGTCCGTTCCAAATTATACGGTATGTTAATCTTTTTTTTTGCAGAAGTTAGACGTATATATGTGTTTGATTAAGCTTATAGGAAAAATATACAAACATCTACAATATCAGATAAATATAAGATAAAGATATATTTAATGTTGTATTGATTAAACGTATACAAGTTTAATAATGTTTGAAAAAGTAATACACCTTGCACTTTGTAATGGAAAGCGCTGAGGGTCATGATCTATGCCATTCGCTTCGCCATGGATATAGTCCCACCTTTCCTTTATGGAAGGTGTATATTTTTGGCATACTGGATAAGGCACATAATTATATAGAATTTATGGTGAGATTATCCTTGGCTAATTTATTGGTTAGCGGCAAGTAAATCTATTAGGTCAGAAAAGGAAGAGATGCACGTAACCGGGAGACAAATACTTTCTTTTTTTTCTACAAGGAGGGATACATGCAATCGGGAGAGATACTTTGATTTTTTCTGAAGGATATAAACATAATTGTGAGGAATTAGAGAAATGCACCTTAGGACAACCGCTTGTATGTTTCTTGTTTTGTGTTGCTTGTATGCATTTCATTTCTGTATAGTTACTGTTATGAACAAAAGAAATGTATGCCTTCGGGTACATCTTCAAAAAAAAGTTCGCCATGGAGTGTTATTATTTTTATTTTTTTAAATGATGCCCTGGGGCTAGACCATGCACACGCGATTGGGCCATTCCGGCGTTTGTTTTGGGTAAGGAAAACACGGTGACGCAGCCCAAACTCGTGGGGAGAACGGGGCGGGGGATCGCCGCGCAATCTGGGCCACCCGGCGCGCACGCACGCGGCGCGCTGCTTTCGCGGCCCTCGCCACAACCACTACCACCCCCACCGCCCCGGCATTCCCGGACGGCCACCGCACCGCTCCTCCCGGCCTCACCTCACCTCACCCAATACTTAACCCCAGCCATGGGTGGGAGCCGAGCCCTTTCCCTCTCCTCCCTCTGCGCCGCCGCCGCCGCCGCGACCAGGTCCCCCCTCCTCTCCCCTCACCACCGCGCGCGCCACCTCCGGCCTCGCCTCGCCGCCGCCATGTCGTCCTCCTCCTCGCCCGCCCCGGCCCCTGGGTCCGACCCCGCGGCCCCGGCGGCCTCCTCGGCGTCCTCCGCCATCGACTTCCTCACGCTCTGCTACCGCCTCAAGGTGAGTGCTGCCTGCCTGCTCCACCACCGGTTTAGGTCTTGCTTGCATCGTTGGTTGATCTCGTGTGATGGGATGATGTGCGGCGTGGGTCGCAGACGACGAAGAGGGCGGGGTGGGTGAGGCGCGGGGTGCTGGGCCCCGAGTCGGTGGCCGACCACATGTACCGGATGGGAGTCATGGCGCTCGTCGCCGCCGACCTTCCGGCCGGCGTCAACCGCGATAGGTGCGTGGATACCCAGCCATTCCCTCCCATTGTGCGGTGGGACCTCGTTCTTCTAGTATCCTCTTTTGCCTAATGAGTTGTAAGTTTCTTTCGTGTTCTACAGGTGTGTGAAAATGGCGATTGTGCATGACATAGCCGAAGGTAATCCCCGATGACTCTTCCTTTGTTCGATTTTGTGGCTTTCAACTTTGAAATTGTTGGAATGTGAGGGTGTTGGTGATCAGTCTGAAATTACACATGCATTGTCCTTTCCAATTGTGCAAAATAAACATGGTCAAAATTGCTTATCAGGATGCTACTTTGGTTAACTCATTTCAACCATTTTACTGCCCAGCTATTGTTGGCGATATCACCCCTGCTGATGGTGTGCCCAAGGAAGAGAAGAGCCGTAGAGAGAAGGAAGCTTTGGACCATATGTGCGCATTGCTTGGTGGAGGTTCAAGAGGTTAATACTGAAATATGGAAAAGCTTAACATCTATAGTTCCGTGGCTTGACTTTAGGCTGGCTTGATTCCATAATCCATTGATATAACTTTCTTTCACCTCGTGATAATTATGAAGACTGCTTTTGATTCGATTATAAATTGGTGAAACTTCATAATGAGCATAAACACTTGAAGGGGAAGAGAATGAAATATGGGCTTAGATTGTTCTTATTCCCAATTTCTGTAAATGCTTATGATACTGATTAGGTTTCTTATGTTTATTATTCTAAATTCTATATTTGTCATGTTGTTCTCTTGTTACTTAAAAGTGGTAGTTTACCATCAAAGAAAACAAAACCAATGTATTGGACAACATTGGATGTTTACATATAGTCCTCCAGCTAGGTGTCAGCAGCAAGTAGCAACATTTTGAAACTAATAAATAACTAAGATATCTGTACTCAAATATTCTTTCTTAATACAAGGCAACGAGTGATATCCTTCGTGAACAGGCTTAGTACTTTGCATTGTTTTATGCTCTTGTCCTTGTACTTTTGATATGTTGTAGAAATTCACTCATCTCATGCTGTTCTTTTTCAGCCGACGAAATTCGTGAACTTTGGATGGAGTATGAGAACAACGCCACTTTGGAAGCGAAGGTTGTTAAAGATTTTGACAAGGTAAGCTACTTGCAATTTTTACCCCGTAAATCATTAGAGACTTGTACCTGCAAGTGTTGACGCGCTGGGATTACCAACAATTAACTTAATAGTGCATTAACAAGATGAGATAATCAGCTGCTAAAGAGAGTGGCTACTATTATGAACATTGGCAGACCATGGAACAGGAATCATTGTAACTTAAGGTCTCCTTAATGCTGTTGATGAATTTTTCTTTCTTGATTAACTGTTTGTTTTCTTCTATGTTCTATTTTTAGGTTGAGATGATACTTCAAGCACTGGAGTATGAAAAGGGTAAGCTCCTACTGATAGTCACCAGTGGTACATGGATGTTTGGATAATTTGATTTACTCAGCAAGTCAGCATCAGTCTTTTTCCCATGTGCATACCCATAACTATAGACTATAAAGTATGAATTTACTGAGTAATCTTCTTGATTCAGTATAATTATAGGGGAGGCATGACTCTAGTAGCAAGCGCAGGATTTTCTTTCGTTCATTTATCTTTGGTTCTCAGCCTACCTGACATGCACTGGGGAGGAGTGCGTGTAAAGATGTGCAGAATACATGCCTAACTCATTAGCACCTTTCACTCCTGAGTTTATAGTACCACGTTAACGCCTTTCTATTGTTTTTGATTTCTCAGAGCAAGGGCGGGACCTAGAAGAGTTCTTCCAATCGACGGCAGGTTTGTATTCTTGTTTTCCCCTTCCATCAGATTCTGCTGCTAAAGTGCACATTTGTATTTAAACTATGCAGGCTGCCTGTTTATTCATATTTTTCTTACACACACAATACATTTCTATGAAACTTTCTAGAATAGCAAATCAGAACATTAATGCCTGAGCACTTGATATCGTTATGAGTTGACATGTGTCATGCTCCTTACACTGTTACATATTTTTGGTATATCTCCCATCTTGCAGGATTCAAATACTAGCTCACGAAAAAGCTCAGCTTATTTCCCTGGTTAATCTCTTGATTTCTATGTAGGGAAATTCCAAACGGACGTCGGAAAAGCATGGGCAGCAGAGGTTGCATCGAGAAGAAAGTGAAAGCGCAAATGACAGTCACGAGCCCTCTCGGTGCTTCTTTTTTCGGACACAATTGTCAGCGCCGGATCTGTATCATGTTTCAGTTCAGGGCCTTATCCCTGAGACAAACCGGCCTCCCAACTTGGGTAGGGCTTCTCCAGATCAGCCAGTTGTATTGCAAAGCAGGTCTTTTCACTTGTAGCTCGCCTGGCCATGCCCAGCACCAAGTTGGTAGGATCAGCCCCTTTCTGATGTAAAATCAGTTGACACAAATACAGCGTACTCCTGTAAATTGAGGCCCATCGTTTCGATCGTTTGTTAACGGTATCTGTGCTGTCATAATTATGCATGATGTGCATTTTGGTATCAACTTGATTGCTTCGTCATGTCGCAACTGCTGAGCATTGTTCGGACCTGCTAGCTAGAATTTCAGTGGATCAAGAGTGAAAAACGCGACGTGCCAGGAAATCATGTTTAGGGTTTCTTTGTTCGTCGCAAAGCTCTTAGATCCTGTATGACTAAAGCATATGAGAATGTGTCATTGAAGTGCATTTGATTGCAACATAGAAGCAAATGTAAGAACTGAGTGGCCAATCCTACAAATCAAATCATCTTGCAAAACTGGGTTTTGTCTTGGGCATATCTAGCTATTGCACATCTAATTGACTCAATCAAGCATAAAAAGAAAAAGAAAAAAAGAAATTCAGATCAAATCACATGGGTGCAGATAAAAAGAAATTCAGATCAAATCACATGGGTGCAGATAAGCTGATGGGGATGATCACAGCTCGTACCAGTGATGAGTCGACGAATGCAGGTCTCGGCATCTTCTTGGGGAAAAGGAAATCAAAGCTGAAGGTTCCTTTCAAGGAAACTATCCCCAAAGAAGGTAATATGTGTTGCAATTCCCGGCCTCTTCATCATCATGATGCACACAGCAAATCAATAGACAGTTGTTTTCTTATAACTCTTCGAGACAGCGTCTCTTTGGGTCACTTTCTCTATGGAAGAAATATTAGATATTAAGTACAAGTCACTCTCTCTTTTGTGAGGATAGGCCGTTGGTAGGGAAAGGAGCACCGCACTTGTGAAAATCAAAGGAAAGTGATTTTCTCTGAAATTTTCAACACAAAAAAATTCTAACATTAAATATTCATACAATCATTCTGTACCCAAATCGTCACATAGGATGGGATGACGCCAACCAACAAAATGTTAGACTTGTCACTATTACGAAACTTAGCAATCTCGTGGGTAAAACCATATTCGCCGGCGGTCAATCTATATGACAAAATGTAATGATGGTATTGCGGGACTCCAATGGCAGCAGTGCAGCGACACACACAATTCAAATTAAACCACGCGGGTGCAGAAAAGCTTATGGCGACCATGACAAATCAAAGCTACAGGTTTCCCATCTACTTAGGGAAAAGAAAAATTGAAGCTGCAGGTTCCTGTCAAGGAAACGATCCCCAAAAAAGGTATTGCAATGTGGCTTAGTGCATTCGGCAACATTCTTGACAAAGTTAATTTTGTGCAAGCTTGTAGTGCACATTTGCATCAATTACATGTGGGATGCACTAGTTTGTGTGTAAAGATACACCTCATGCTTGCAAATGAGGTGCCAATGATGATTGCTTTGAGGATTGTCTTTCTTCTTCTAACTCTTTCAAGTCACTCTCTCTTTTGTGAGGATAGGCCGCTGGTAGGGAAAAGGAGTATCGCACTTGAGAAAACCCAAGGGGATGCTTTTGTGAAAAGAAAAGCATGCAAGTCATATTTTTAACCCGTAAATATGTTAATATTATTAAATGTTCATACAATCAGTCCAAACGAAACCATCACATAGGACGGTATAGCGCCAGCCACAGTTAAACTTGTCCCTATTACAAAACTTAGCAATCTCGTGGTCAACCATATTTCTGTCCTGCTTAATCGTATTGAAAAATAATACTCTTGGAGGTATTATGTGATCAAAGATCTTTTTCTTTTCTTCATATCGACTCCTCGCAACAGCCGCCCCTCCTCCTCACCTCCCTCCCCCCTCTTCCCTTCCTCGCCGCCGCCTGAGGCAGCCACCGGGCAAGCCCAGGGCGCCAAGGATGGTGGCGGCGGGGCCTCGGTTGCCCTGCTTTTGCGTGGGGAACAAGGATCTGGAGCGACGGCTCCATTGGCAAGGCACGGCCGGCTAGCAGCCGTCCGGGGCGGTGGATCTGGTGTCCTGGCCGCGCGGCGGCGAGATCCGGTGGTCGTTGGCGGCCGCCGACGGCTTGTGCGGCGGTCGGTGCCCGCGATCTGGCGCCTCCCCTCCTCCTTTGTTCGGCGTGCGGGCCAGTTTGGTCGGGCCGCGCTGCCTCTTGGTCACCGGTTCTGTACAGGAGGGCCTGCTGGTGGCGGGGATCTAGTTCGGGCGAAATCCCTGGCCGGCCATGACCG
Organism: Triticum monococcum; assembly: GCA_034509565.1. NCBI lineage: Eukaryota > Viridiplantae > Streptophyta > Magnoliopsida > Poales > Poaceae > Triticum > Triticum monococcum. The sequence continues at coordinate 143,119,182 of CM067846.1, read as the reverse complement.
GCTGCGCCGACGGCGACGCCTGAGGGCGCCGTTCCCCTACTTGGAGGCATCGGTATGGATTGATCTCCTCACTTCACCTTCCCCTAGGTCTCCCGGGTGAAAACCCTAACTTTGTTAGGCGGCGGCGGCGCTCACGGCGTCGTTCCCTTCTTGAAGGCGCCGCTTTGGGAACCTTGGGGCTGGTGGCGCTTGTGGGTGGTGGGCGACGGCGGTGGTGCGGCCCTATCCTAGCATGGATTTACGTCCGTTGCTTGGAGATGGACTCACGTAGATGGAGGTCGTCGGTTAGCGTCGTGGTGGCGTCAATGACGGAGGACCTGCCAAGGCTCTCCTAGGTGGAGGTCGTCATTTGGCGTCATGGTGGCGTCGACGGCGGAGGACCTGTCAAGGTTGTCACCTCAATCTGCTCTGAAGATGGACCAGTGGAAGATGGCGGCGACGACACATGTGAGTGCGTCGGACCGGTTTAAGCCCCAGACCCGCCAGATGGCTCGGTCGGGGCCTCTAGCTTTAGATGTTAGGCTTAGCTGAGAGGTCTGGGTATGTAGGCCAGCTTGCACCCTTCATCATTTGGATATGAGTAGCGGCAGATGTTGTGAAGATGGCGGATTCAGGCATATTATTGTTCTACTTTGTAAGTCTTCGAAAATAATCAATAAAATGGCCGCATGCATCTCCCAGATGCAGAGACGGCGTCATCATCCTTTTTAAAAAAAATATCGACTAAGATAAAATCTGCCAATAGAATAATCTGAGACCGAGGCAATCAGTTTCTTTTTAGGGTAAACACAACTTTTATTAACTAACCAAAGTTTGGAATCTCATCCGAGATAATGTGCAGAATCAAATACAATCTGGTGGGTCAGAAGGCCACACCTCCCATCGTTCATCACTAACCCCTAGCTTGGCCAATACATGTGCAGCTTGATTTGCCGTCCTTCGACTCCACCTAACCTTCACGTCCTGCCGATCCACGAGGCTATGCAACGTCAAAGCAATATAGAGGTTTCTCTAAAAAAAGCAATATAGAGGCCAGCAAGGCCTTTTTGCAATCACACAGCACGATTAGACATACGTGCACACTTAGTTTTGTATTAACTCAATGATTTAGTACCTTTTTTCTTTCGGCAGCACGTACACGTACGGTCCATGTCAGCTCCAGGGATATGTATGTCCTTCCTCATGTGGGCGCCACGTGTGACTGGGTTGCCCATGCTACCAACAAAACCACGTGTACGGTCACCTCAGCGCCTTCGCTCTCAACCAGGATCGCTATCAACTAGCAAGCGATTGGTACGTGACAACTGTGAGGATATGCAGAACACCGCAGCACAATCTCTGTAGGCCATTCCGGCCACAATTATTAACCCAATGGTCCGGACCACATTCCATATATGTGAATGTTTCTTTCATTCTTTGGAAACGAGGGCGCACACTTTCTTTCCTTTTCGGCATCCGGGTTGGAGGTCACGTTGGTGATATTTTCTTGGAAGAACGAACACTAAGAAATGGACACATCACACATGACTCGTTTTAAAAATCTCGGCCGTCGATTACGGCTCACACACAGCATAACGGAAGATGAGTTTTTTTTTGAAAGTCGGCATTTTATTGATTAAGCAATAAAGTCATATAAGGTCTCCCGGTTACAATTCGAAACAGAATGGAAAACACACAACAAACTAGAGTTTTTACAAGAATTGGCCAAAACATGAGCCACTACATTACAATGCCGACGAACATACTTGAAGGACGAACAAGTAAAAGTCATTGCTGCTTGTTTGATATCCATCACCACAGAGCTCACATTAGAACGATCCAGGATGTTGGAGTTAATCCAGCAGCACTATTGAGCCCACGGCCTGGGCAACACAGCCACCACATCCTCTTTTCCAACAAAAGAAGGTTAGGGCTTTTCTGCCTCCCGTCCGCACCGCTGTCGGTCCCCCTCATCTCTGGCGGTTCTAGGCCATGGAGGCGCGGTAGACCCTGGCTCTTATCGGTGGGAGGGATCTTACTTTTGTGATGTAGGGTAGAACCCTAGTGGCCCGATCTGTCATGATTGGAGGGAATCCTACGAAGAACACGAGGAGAAACATGAGAGAATCACTCAAACCAACAAGATTCGATTACACATGTGCTAGATCCTCAAAACACAAAGAGATACACGATCCGAATCCAACAAGGGACGATACATAGGTAACACGTTCTTCTCCGTGAGGAGGTCTTGAGGTCTTCCCGTTAGGGGTCTTGAATCCACTTGGGGGGATATTCTCCGTAGAGGTTGTGAACTCCGATGGAGAAGTAACCAAGTGGATGAGCAAAGCTGTATCTCTAATATGAGCTATCACATTGCTAACCCTAACTAGGAGGAGGAGAAGGTCTATTTATAGTCTTAGTGCAAATGGGGGCGAAGTGAAGGGGTACATGGGCCTCGGGCCCGAAACTGTGCGCAGACAGGTACCAGATGTCCGGTGGGTTCCGGTCGTCCGGTGGCTCGTGGGCGTCCGGACGTCCGAAAGTCGCCGGACTTCCGTCATTTCGGCTTGGTTGAAGTGGCACCGGATTTCCGAAGATGACCGGTCGTCGGTCGTCCGGTCGCTTCGGACTTCCGCTAATTTCATTCTGTTGGGGACCTGCCGGATTTCTGGTGGAGCCCGATCGTCCGGTCACTGGGAGTTGTCGGACGTCCGGTCCTGGACGGATGTCCAGCCGCTGTAGCGTTCACTGGCCTGGCTTCCTCTGGCTGGCGTGGCCTTCAGGGACTGGACGTTTGGTCTGGAGCGGTCATCCGGTGGCTGTAGCTCTTCTTGCATCTCTTCTTCTTGTCCCTCATACTTGGTGTCCTCGCCGTCTTGTCCGTTGGATGTAGCTGCTTCGTGGCCTTCCTCCAAGTACCTGATCACACATAGTGTTTCCGCTTGAGGTAGTAGCCATGTTGCATGTGTAGAAAGTGGTAGTTCGGAGAGGAGCGAGTTCACCTTATCTTCGATAGCCTTTGCTCGAGCTCTTGTCATTGGTTCAAGTGGTGTCGTGGGAGATGTCGATACATCGTCCATGGGGATGACCGTGGGATGCTCCGCATCATCTCCCCCTCCCTTGGGAAAGATCCAACCTCGGATCGAAATCTTCATCACCATGGTAGGGCGAGAGATCCTTGACGTTGAAGATGTCGCTCAGGTTGTACTTGTCACGCGGGAGGTCAATCTTGTAAGCGTTGTTGTTGTAGCATGCTAGCACCTTGAAGGGTCCATCGGCTCGTGGTAGAAGTTTGGACTTGCGCTCGTTGGGGAAACGGTCCTTGCGAAGGTGTAGCCACACAAGATCTCCAACGTTGAATATCATGGGTTGCTTGTTGACGTTGAGCTTGGTTGCGAGTCATTGTACTTGGCGCTCGATGGAGTGCCTTGTATCTTCATGCATCTTCTTAAGGTAGCTCACTCGGGCACCCGCGTCCATGTTGATGCACTCTTGTAGTGGTAGAGGGAGAATGTCCAATGGGGACAACGGATTGAAACCGTAGACGACCTCGAAGGGGGACTTGCCGGTAGTCGAATGTCTTGCACCACTAGTGCAGAACCGGGCAATAGCACCGGTTCGTAAGGCCCTTTAGTGCCGGTTTAGGAACCGGCACTAAAGGTTCGGCACTAAAGGCCCCCCCTTTAGTACCGGTTCAGCACGAACCGGTGCTAAAGGGCAACCACGTGGCACGAGCTAGCTCCGGGGGCCGGGAGCCCTTTAGTACCGGTTGGTAACACCAACCGGTACTAAATGGTTGTGGGTTTTTGTTTTATTTTGTATTTTTCAATTAAATTTGTGTTATCAATTTAATTTAGGATTGTTTTATGTTATAATGAGTTGTAGTCGTCGTCATCATCATCATCATCATCGCATATTAATAAATAAATAAACTCTAGCTAGCTAAAAATCATCATAGTCGTCTAATTACCACCATTTAATCATCATAGTCATTACCGCTAGCTATCTAATCATCATCAACGCTGGCTAGCTTAAAGAGGAAACATTCACTTTGTAACAGAAGCAAAGATATCATCAAGTTTAACATAATCATCACCAACATCGAAGTTCAGGACACAGACATGAGACAAGTACTAATTAAGAGCATGCACTAGTAGCTACTGATCCTGCTACTCCCTCTCAGGTAGAATAGCATAGAACATGTATAGCTCTCCTGATTCATCATACTGGAGCATGCAGATGAATCTGTCTCCTAATCTTGGGTTGCGCTTCTCCTTGCTGCCCCCTAGTACTTCTCTGCGATCGTTAACAATTTTGCTCCAATCTTTCACTATTAAGCATTCTTCGCTTTCAGAAATCCTGAATGCACTCATGTGAAATGTAGGAAATCTTGGTCGTAAGCTAACCATTGACATGCGACCTTTTGTCTCGATACACTGAGGCACAACTATCATCGGAAGTCCCTGTTGAAGAACATCGTATAGTAATTAATCTACTAAGCAATGAAAGTTTAGCTTCAAAAATAATGTATGCAAAATATGCACTAATTAAGGACAAATATTTAAAATCTTACCATCTTTCAATTATAGATGTGACCGTAGGTCAATACGATCACCATTGGTCGCACGTTTTGAGTACTAACATTTCTATGTTTAGATTTTTTTTTGTCTTGACAGTATTAAGATCCTCAAGCCATGAAACATAATGACTTATCTCCTCGCAGTTTAGTTGAGCCCCGGGGCAGTAGTAGGTCCTGTCTACCAAGCGCCGGACATGTTTGCTTGAACCGAAATAAGTTGACAATACAAATTAGTTGTCAATTATTTTTGAATAAACTGTATCAAAGACATAAACATATGCATGCATGGTTGAGAAAAACTCACCAAATGGTAGAATTGGAGGCGTTTGCACATCGACCCAGATGTCTATATTACCTTCAATATCATCTTCCGGACGAATATCAAAGGTGATAACCATATCAGGCTCAAATGCATAAGCCTTGCATAGTGCTTGCCAAGTTTTGCATTCAAAATGGGTGTATGTGTCTCCATTATATAATTTGACGTTGAAAGTATACCCATGCTCCGTCTTCAAGTAAACTCTCTTTACCTCCATATCATCTATAGCACTAAAACCTATCTTATCCAAGACAAAAATTCTTGCATGGCAGGGGATGCGCTAGTAGAATAGTGAAAATTTAAAATTATAAGTTGAAGCAAATGAAGCATAAGTTTTGCATTCAAATAATAATTGACAAAGTGACTTACTTTATCAACTTCGAATGTCTCATCCAGCTTGATGCTGAAGCGCCTACCATCAACAAGGAAATTTTGGTCGCACAGGCCGCGCTGGTCTTCACAGTGTTCGCACATAATGAAATCTTTTTCGTCATTAGATGACATTTCCTATGTTCATATAGATGAAACATTAAACACCTATATCTAGCCAAATATATATTCATCTAACATTTGACATTAATATATCTAACTATATTCATCTCTAACAATTGACATTACTTTTCTATATAGCAGGCCTTCTAGGCCTACCTCTTCTGCGATGCCCTGTTGGGCCTACTGGGCTAGCGGGCCTGCATCCTGGCCCTGTTGGGCCTAATTAATTAAACTAATTCAACTAACTAGTTCAACTAATTAATTGAACTAATTCATCTAATATCTAACATATATGTTCATATATAGGTGAAACATTAAACACTTACTAGTTCTATTAATTCAACTAAATAAACTAGTTCTATTAATTCAACTAAGCATTTACTAAAAATAAACTAGTTCTATTAATTTCTTACTAAAATAAAGTAGGTAGTTCTATATAGTAATATTTTGATTAGATCATCAAATCTCATATACCTAAATTTTCTTACTAAAAATAAACTTGTTCTATTAATTTTCATACTAAAAATAAACTAGTTATATTAATTCAACTAGTTCAAATAATCTCATATATATACCTAATTAATATCTAGCTATACTAATTCAACTAGTTCAACTTGTTCTAATTCATGTAAATATATTTGACATTAATATTTAACATCTTTTCCATATAATTCATCTAACCATTAACATTCTAACATTATTATCTACGTAATTTATCTAACATTAATCTGAACAACAGAAAATAGAAAATAAGTAAAAATTAACAATGTGTGTGTGTATGTGTGTGTGTACGTACGACCGGGGAATGGCAGCGTACGGGCGGCGGCGGGTGACGACGGGGGGACGGGCGCGGCGAGCGAGAGGCGGCGGCGACGTACGGGCGCGGCGGGGGCGACGGTTCGGGCGGTGACGGCGACGGGCGGCGGGGGCGGCGAGGGCGGCGAGCGATGGGGCGACGGGCGCGCGGCGAAGAAGTTTGGATCGAGAAGAAGTACTGATGGTCGATGAACTGATTTTTTCGTAGGTGCCATATATATAGGAGGGGTCTTTAGTACCGGTTGGAGCCACCAACCGGTACTAAAGGACAATTTTCGCCAGGCCAAGGGGCGGGAAACGACCCCTTTAGTACCGGTTCGTGCCACGAACCGGTACTAAAGACGCCCCCTTTAGTACCGGTTGGAGCCACCAGCTGGTACTAAAGGTTGTGCGCTGCCACCCACGGTGCACAATGTTTAGTCCTACCTCGCAGAGCGAAGGGCAGCCGCACTAGTTTATAAACCCAGCCACGGCTGCTCCTTCAAGCTTCTCTATATAGAAGGCTTCTGGCCTAATTAATTAGGGCGCGCTGCCCTGTGAGCCTGCTGGCCCTTCTAGGCCTGCTGGCCCTTCTAGGCCTGCATTTGCACACCCTAGGTCTGGCAGGCCCACTGGGCAGCGCGCCAACAAATTTTTTATATAGTTTTTTTCTTTTCTGCATTATTTATTTTCTTCTATTTATTTTTGAGTAGTTTTTATATTGTTTTTTCTTTTCTGCATTATTTATTTTCTTCTATTTATTTTTGAGTAACTTGTAAGTCCAGTTAACATGGATGCTTATGATGCAAGAGCAACAGCAAAAATGAAAATTTGGCACAAATAGGTAGTTGTGTAACTAAAATAGGTAGGAGGAGAGATAGCTCTTATGTCACAAAAAAGAAGTTGTATCAAAGCTTTTATGTCGGATCTAGAACAAACCAATCGGTATCGCCATCATACAGCCCAACCGTGGCTCGTGATGCATATATATGCATATCAAATGCACGGTTGGACGTATGATGGCGAATCCGAATGATTTGTATTCAGTCGATGAACTGGTAGATGTATGCAGTTGATGACCTGGTAGATGTATGTAGTCGATGAACTGAAAGACTTATGCAGGGAAGGCGAGAGGTGGGCTATATATAGGGTCGTCTGGCTCACAAAGTGATTGTGGTAGTTTCGATCCAACGACTCACATGAGCTAGGAAGAAACACACCCTTGATCCAACGACTCGCAAGAGCTAGAAAGAAACACACGATCCATGTGATTCTTCCTGATTGGTGGGATGCACATTAGTACCCTCTCTACTCTTTCGCGCATGCTATGCGGGTGATATGATGATACCATGCCAAGTTTCAACATTTTCAGGATTCATTTTGTAGTGATATTCAATTTCACGGTCATTTAGCTCTCTAAACAATTAGGTAAATGACCAAAAAACAACAAATGATGTCAGAACATGTTGGAAATTGATGACGTCGCTTTAAATGCTGCATACTGAACACAAAAGAAGTCCGGAGTTTAAATAAGTTATTAAAAATAAAAAAGAGGTGCAATGATGGTTAATTTGCTTCAAGCCAATCAGAATAGTGTAGACTGCACTGCACATAGCTCAGTGCAATCTATGCTGCAGTGCAGTCTACACTATTCCGAATGGCTTGAAGCTAATCAACATGTAGGTGAGCATTGCAACTCTTCATCATTATCTGTGCACTCACGGCTTATAAACCACTCATACTGCCTCTCTCTTGGCGAAGATCACAAGATAGTTTGGTTAAATTGCATTACTTGTAAGTCCAGTTAACATGGATGCTTATGATGCAAGAGCAACAACAAAAGTGAAAATTTGGCATAAATAGGTAGTTGTGTAACTAAAATAGGTAGGAGGAGAGATAGCTCTTATGTCACAAAAAAGAAGTTGTATCAAACCTTTTATGTCGGATCTAGAACAAACCAATCGGTATCGCCATCATACAGCCCTACCGTGGCTTGTGATGCATATATATGCATATCAAATGCACGGTTGGACGTATAATGGCGAATCCGAATGATTTGTATTCAGTCGATGAACTGGTAGATGTATGCAGTCAATGAACTGGTAGATGTATGTAGTCAATGAACTGAAAGACTTATGCAGGGAAGGCGAGAGGTGGGCTATATATAGGGTCGTCTGGCTCACAAAGTGATTGTGGTAGTTTCGATCCAACGACTCACATGAGCTAGGAAGAAGCACACCCTTGATCCAACGACTCACAAGAGCTAGAAAGAAACACACGATCCGTGTGATTCTTCTTGATTGGTGGGATGCACATTAGTACCCACTCTGGGCTTCGGTGAAAGTTGTACATTAGTACTCACTTCGGACTCCGAAACCCTGATACTCGGAAAGAGTTTGTCCAGTTTGTACACGAAGTGCGTCCAGTTTTTATATAGTTTTTTCTTTTCTGCATTACTTATTTTCTTCTATTTATTTTTGAGTAGTTTTTATATAGTTTTTTCTTTTCTGCATTATTTATTTTCTTCTATTTATTTTTTGTATAGTTTTTTATTTTCTGCATTATTTATTTTCTTCTATTTATTTTCTTCTGGAAATTGAATGCTGCATACTGAACAATTAGGTAAATGACCGAAAAACAACAAATGATGTCAGAACATGTTGGAAATTGATGACGTCGCTTTAAATGCTGCATACTGAACACAAAAGAAGTCCGGAGTTTAAATAAGTTATTAAAAATAAAAAAGAGGTGCAATGCTGGTTAATTTGCTTCAAGCCATTCGGAATAGTGTAGACTGCACTACACATAGCTCAGTGCAATCTATGCTGCAGTGCAGTCTACACTATTCCGAATGGCTTGAAGCTAATCAACATGTAGGTGAGCATTGCAACTCTTCGTCATTGTCTGTGCACTCACGGCTTATAAACCGCTCATACTGCCTCTCTCTTGGCAAGGTGGGACTAAAAACAGCTTGCCATAACCTCATTAGTACCGGTTCGTGGTACGAACCGGCACTAAATGGTGATGGTGGGGCCATAGCCTGACCGCAGGCTGACACAGCCTCTTTAGTATCGGTTCGTGGCATGAACCGGTACTAAAGGTTCGCCACGAACCGGTACTATTGATCGCCGCCACGAACCGGCACTAATGTACACATTAGTGCCGGCTCTAATTCAAACCGGCACTAATGTGCTTCACGTTTGACCCTTTTTCTACTAGTGCACGGTTGTAGGCGTACTCGGCGATGGGTAGGCACTCCTCCCACTCCTTGATGTTCCTCTTGATCAACATGGGTACGTTCGTCACTTCTGTTTGGCTGTCGGTTTGTGGACGGTATGCCGTGGAGAATAATAGCTTGATTCTGAGCTTGGCGCATAAGGTCTTCCAAAAGTAACTCAAGAACTTGATGTCGCGGTCCGAGACAATCGTCTTTGGCACTCCATGTAGGCACAAGATTTCTATACAAAAAATATTTGCAACATGTGAAGCATCGTCTATCTTGTTGCAAGGAATGAAATGAGCCATCTTGGAGAATCAGTCCACAACAACAAACACAGAATCCTTTCCATTTCTAGTCCTAGGCAAACCAAGTACAAAATCCATGCTAATATCTTCCCATGGGTGATAAGGAATTGGAAGGGGTGTATATACACCATGCGATTGAGCTTTGGACTTAGCTTTGCGACATGTCGAACATCGGTTGGTGAAGCATGAGACGTTGCAGAACATCTTGGGCCAAAAGTAGTTCTTGGAGAGCGTAGCAAATGTCTTGCCGCGTCCAAAATGTCCCATTAGTCCTCCTCCATGAGATTCTTGCAAAAGTAACAAACGAAGAGAAGACTCGGGGATGCAAAGTTTGTTAGCTCTCATAAGATAATCATTTTTTATGTAATAGCGTTCCCAAGATGTATGTGTCAAACATTTGGCATAAGGAATAGCAAAAATAGGATCATGCGCACATAAGTCTTTTATGTGCTCAAAGTCAATGACATTCAATTCAAGTTTAGTAACAAGCATGCATATGCGGGAGAGCGCATCCGCCACAACATTTTCCTTGCCTTTGATATACTTGATGACATAAGGAAATGACTCAATGAATTCAGTCCATTTAGCATGACGCTTGTTCAACTTAGTTTGACCCTTAAGATACTTAAGCATTTCATGATTGGTATGAATGATAAATTAATGATGGCGAAGATAATGTTCCCATTCATGCAAAAATCACACTAAAGCATATAGCTCTTTGTCATACATGGGGTAATTGAGTTGTGCTCGGAGAGTTTCTCGCAAAAGTATGCTATGGGGCGTTTCTCTTGCGTTAACACACCTCCTATGGCCTTACCGCTAGCATCGCAATGAATTTCAAAAGGTTTGTCAAAGTTGGGTAATGCAAGCACGGGAGCATGAGTAAGCAAATTCTTAAGTTCATTGAATGCGGTATCTTGGGATGATCCCCAAAAAATGGCGCATTTTTCTTACTCAAAGCATGCAAAGGTGAAGCAATGGGCTAAAATCCTTAACGAATCTACGATAGAAACCGGCTAAACCAAGAAAACTACGCACTTGTTGCAAGTTGGTTGGTTGGGGCCAAGTTTTAATAGCATTAATCCTAGATTCATCTACATGAACACCCTTAGAAGACACAACGAAACCCAATAAAACAAGCTTATCAACACCAAAATGGCATTTGTCCATATTAGCATAAAAGCGCTCTTTCCTAAGGGTTTGCAACATGGTTCTAATATGGGTGTCATGATCTTTGAGCGATTTTCTAAACACAAGAATATCGTCAAAATAGACCACAACAAATACGCCAATATAGGGTCGAAGAACAAAATTCATGACTCTCATGAAAGTACCGGGTGCTTCGGATAAACCCATTGGCATAACAAGCCATTTGTATAAGCCAAATTTGGTCTTAAATGTGGTTTTCCATTCATCACCTTCTTGGATGCGTATTTGATAGTAGCCACTCTTAAGATCAATCTTAGAGAAAATGGTGGCTCTGCTAAGCTCATCTAGCATATCATCTAGGCGTGGAATGGGGTAATGATAATGCATGGTAATAGCATTGATAGGACGACAATCGGAACACATGCGACATGTACCATCTTTCTTGGGAACAAGGATTATCGGGACGGAACAAGGGCTCAAACTTTCTCGTACATGGCCATTGCCGATGAGGTGTTGTACTTGCCGTTGGATCTCCTTAGTTTCCTCGGGGTTGACGCGGTAGGGAGCCTTGTTAGGAAGGGGTGCTCCGGGGATGAGGTCGATTCAGTGTTCGATGCCTCGTAGTGGAGGTAGACCCAAAGGTAACTCATCGGGGAAAACATCTTGGAATTCCTGCAATAAAGAAGATAACACTAAAGGTAGATTATGAGAATTGTTAGTTTTGGGTGCCTCGTCCTTGCACAAAAGGACATAGTGCATGACACTTGATGGGTTCTCACACACTTCTCTCATCTCAGTTTTGGTGGCAAATAGCAAAGTTTTTCTTGTCGCTCATCATGGAGGCACTCAATTTGGGCTTGTGGCGCTCACTCTATTTTGGGTGGTTCGCTCTCTCACTATTCTCTCCACGATGGATGGCTTGCTTCTCAGCGATCACTTGACTTGGAGACATAGGTCGTAGCACGCACTCCTTTCCTTTCATCTTGAAGCTATAGTGATTTGTCCGCCCGTTGTGGATGACACCTTGGTCAAATTGCCATGGTCGTCCAAGAAGGAGGTGGCAATCGGACATCGGGACGACATCACACTCCAAAGTGTCTTCATATGCTCTGATCTTGAAGGGAACTTGTACCATATGCTTGACTTGGATAGTGCCGGAGTCGCTTAGCCGTTGGAATTTGTAAGGATGGGGGTGCTTCATCTTGATCAATTGGAGATTGGAGCATAGTTCTTCACTTGCCAAGTTATGACAACTCCCTCCATCGATGATGACCTTCACGGACCTTCCATTGATGCCGGCTTTGGTATGGAAGATATGGCATCTTTGGTCTTCGTCTTGTTGATGTTGAAGTGTCAAGACTTTGGAGACAACGAGAGCGGGGCTTGAATCTTTGTCACAAAAGACTTGCTCATCTTCATCTTCGTTCATGCGCCGATGCATGGCCACTTGCTCAAGGGCGTCCATTTCCTCTTCACTCATAGAGTCATAGGTTCCGTCGTCGTTGAGGATCATGGTGTGCTTGTTGGTACACTCAAAGGACTTGTGGCCTCGGCCGCCGCATGTGAAACACTTGATGGAACTTGTCTTGACGGTCTCATCGGTTGGGGTTGTAGATGATGAAGCTCTCGGCTTGAAGTTGTTTGTAGTAGGAGGACGACTTGAGGTTGTCAAAGTTTTCTTGTAACTTGACTTGTCGCCGTTGCTTGTAGATGGCTTGGTTGCGGTAGAAGGTGTTGGAGTCATTGAAGCTTGGTTGTTGGAGAAGCCATAGCTCTTGGAAGAGTACTTGACATACTTGAAGTCATCTTGCACTTGACGTTCCGCCTTGGTAGCTTGATGTACTAGCTTGATGAGGTTCGAGTTGTTGGAAATATGAGCAATTTACCGAATGATTTTATTAACGGAAATACTAAATGAAGCATGAGTAATATAGCAGAGATAAAGCAAGACATGCAATCTGACAGAGAGAAGGTAAACAACGTCTGCATATATGAACTTGACCTAACCACATCTAGAACAAACACTAGATGAAGTTGCTTATACGACATAGAACCTAACATATTTAGGGCAGAAACTAGAGCCAAGAACTGTAGCAGGACTCCTAACAGAAAGAACAAGAAAACGTACGGGACAGCAGCAGCAGAAGCACTGGACTTGGGGCCGACATCCTCTCCAGCCATGTCGTTGATGAGGTTGTCGACGTCGGGGAAGAAGTCGTCGTCGGGGAAGTAGTCGTCGGAGTCCGTGATGAAGAAGTCAGTAGTCGCGCGGAGCGCTCCCCAAAAACCTTATCACTCTTCTCCCATACAGGACTCAAAGTGGTGCGGTTTCGGAGGCCTACTGTCCCGACTCGCGGTGCACGCCGCAAGCCGGGATGAGGAAGACTGCAGCAGCTCAGAGATTAGAACCGGTGGCGAGAGGAAGGAGAAATTCTGGTGCGTCTCTCTGAGAGGAGTGGCCTCCCTTTTATAGGCGCAAGAGACGGAGGCGAGAGGCTGCGCCGGGAGCTGAAGGGAACGAGGGAGATGAAACGAACAGGCAGTAGCGAAGGGTGCAGCGTTCGTATTCAATATCCACTACAACAAAAACTTTCCAGCTCCCGAGTGACCTTACGTATACCCATAGTGCGTGGCAAAAATTTAGACATCGACTCGGCTCATTCCCGCAACCCGCGGCATGACGCGTCGTGACGAGGCGTGGCGAGGCGAGCGACGGAGGAGGAGCGCGCGTGGATGTCCCTCTTGTTCTCATGCTCATACTATAGCGACCCGACCCGAATGGATCAAGTCTCTGTGCTTAAGTGTCATCCCTGGATCGGTATGCTGACACAGACAGTACTCGAAGGATTTATAACAGAGGTAAATCACATGTATAAAATAACGTAAATACTATTACCTCAATCCAAATAGCGGAAGTAACAAGGTTGTGGATTCCCATCAACACCAACGGCAAAGTTGAGTGTAGAAATCATAACCCTAACGTATCACTTACTCGTCATAAGATATCCTTCAACATGAGACGTTGCAGCCACAAAGGGTCAGTACATTGAATGTACTGGCAAATTCACACTATAGAGCAAATGCTGAAATATGGCTATCACTACATGCATATATGGCTGGTGGAAAAGCTCTATGGTTATAAGGTTTTTGCGAAAAGCCAATTTTTTCCTACTTTCAAAGGAATAAAATTTATTTAACTATCATGGTGGTTGTTAAACATTGAGAATGATTGACAGCATTCTCAATCCCAATTAATTATCATCATTAAAACCCAACAAATTATTTAAGTAACGTGATGAGTTCAACAGGATAATCCAAGTACTAGATACTCAAGACGTCCATAACTGGGGACACGGCTAACCATGATTAGTTTATACACTCTGTAGAGGTTTGCGCACTTTTCCCCACAAGACTCGATCTCCTTCGTTGGGATTCTCGCACTACATGGTGTTTGAGAAACGGATGACCGAGACATAGTCTTTCAGAAGTGCTAGCACCTTACGACCGGGTAGACCGTACCAACCTACATCCCCTACATCAGCTAGTCTACCACTGTAAGAGTTCACACGACTTAATCAACTATGCTAGAGCCCATAGTAGCTTGTGGCTGCGCACAGAAGTTTCTATTATGAATAATCTCATGATTCCTTTGAGCCTGGGTGGCGGTCCATAAAAAAAACAGGCAATCCTGGAATACCCAGGTGCCTAGACAGGCAATCGCTGGAATACCCAGGTGCCTTAATCCACCCAGATGTGTATTTAAATTGCCACCTTAAGTAAACCATTAATTAACAATCTCACATCTGTCATGGATTTCACTCACCCAAACCACGTCTACGAGCATAGCATAGCAATATAAGCATAACGTAATAGTAACTCCCAAGGTTTGAATGTAGGGCAATAGGTTCCTACCTCATCAACTACTTCCCAATACCCACATGTTATCAATTCCTAACCATGCAATGTTTGAGGGTGAAACTAATGCATAAAAACTGGGTATGAAAGGGATATAGTCAAAGTGTGAACTTGCCTGCAATGTTGATGAAGATGATTCACACTCAAAACTCTTGATAGCTCTACTCGTCACACTCTGATTAATCTATCATAAGCAAGCAATAGTAACCACACATAAGCAATCACTCAAAAGATCGAAAAGAACGAAAAAGACAAATTGGAAAACATAAAAAACAAGCAAATAACTCTTGCAACATAAAACAATTTCTAATGGTACCAAAATTATATGAATTTGGCCTTATCAGAAAGTTTAGGTCAAGAGCTTCGATTTGCAAAAAGAATCAACTGAAACGGAGCTATGAAACTGAAGTTATGATCAAATAAAGTTTGAATTAAAAACTGATCTAATTCAAATTTTAAAATTTCAAAAACATGTTTAAGTTGTTTTACTGGATAGATGGGATCATAACGAAGATGTGAGCGTTGGTTTCGTTGAATTTGGACTAACAAGTAAAAAGATGCAGTCGTTTGAAGTACAGGGACTAATCTGTAAAAGAAACTACTACAAATAGGTCACTGGACAGAAAATAAAAGAAAAAGAAAAACTATCAAGCGAATGCTCGCTATAGAATGCTAATTAACGAAAACTGTTCGCTATGAACTCTAACTTACGAATCGTTCACTAATTAACCAGATCGAAAAACCAGCTTAGAATATAAAACCGAATTTAATAAAAATAAATCCGGATGGTTTTATCGGTTTTACCGGCTCGGGGCGGTTTTCCGACGAAAAACCAGGGGCGCGTGGATCCGGCCGGCGGCGAACTCTGGCACGGTCGTCGAGGCGGCGGCGGCGTCCCGCGTTGCGGGGCGAGACGGCGGCGGCTTGCACAGCGCGGGCGACGACGGCGTGGCGCGAGGCAGCAACGCGGCGAGGAGCGGCGGCGCGGTGGTGCGGCGATGCGGGCAGCGGCGAGCGGCGGCTATGGGAGGAGGAGGCGGCACGGCAGAGAGGGAAATGGGGCCCGGGGCGGCGGCTTTATAGTAGGGGAGGGAGGAGGTGGCCTTGGGGAAGGGGTAAGGCGGTGGAGGAGGCCGAGTCGGCCACGACATCCATGGCGGCGGCGACGCGTGCGGGATCCGGTCTTCGACCGGAGGTCGGGGACGGCGCGACGTGGGCTGGGCCGCGCTGGCTGGGCTTCGGCCCAGTTGGCCCGGTCAGGTGGAGAAAGGATTTTTTTACTATAAAAATTTGTTTTTCAGACAAACAAAACAAATAAGAACAAAGAGAAATAAAAATATTATATAGGCATATAATATACCAAAATTTGTAAAAAAATATTTTCTACAACATGGACATTTTTACAATGCCAAATAAAATCCACACAAATTCAGAAAATTCAAAGAGTGCTACTGCCCTAATAAAATCCAATAAAAACCATTTTAAAAATACCAAAATTAATTCAAATTTATTTCTCTCCAATTTTCTGTTGTAGGGAATCATGTTACCCTAATTTCCATATTTTTTTTATTTTTTGAGAAAAATAATTTGAATAAAACTCAAATAACCCGAATTGAAAAATAATTACAAATGGATTTTAAATTTGAGTTCTTTGAAACTCCCAACTCATATTTCATATAATTTGAAGAAGTCATTTTATCTTCTCTCATGAAAATCATTGAGTTGCATAAAGTCTGAGAATTGGAAATATTTTCAAATGAAATTCAAATATTTTCAACACCCCTTGTCATTTAAATAAATGGAAGAAGTCATGCCATCTTCTCTCCAGGGTTTTGTGGTGAAAAGAATTTGAATTCATGGAGATCATAAAATGCAAAAATGAAAGTTTGGGAAATTCATTTTATTCCGTCTCATTTAACTTTCAAAAAGTTTCGAATTCACTCGCTTTCAGTCAATCATTCAAACAATCAATCAAATCTATCTATTTATTATAACATTCCAAAATTAGAATTTTGGGATGTTACAAACCTACCACCCTTAAAATGAATCTCGTCCTCGAGATTCGGAGAGGCTAGAAAGAAATAGGTTAGGTTTGGGGTCTTCTCAAAATCCATCGATCATCAAAGGGGGTATGGGGTTCTACCACCCTTAGAAGCATGGTTACAGTTCCATCAAAACTTATATACTCCATCCTTTATTCTTTGACAGGGCCGGTCTTCTCAGATCCTTGGGAAAATTCTTTCTCTGGGCACTTCCGGTAGTGGCTTAACCTTTTCCTCAGTTCTTCTGTCCTTTCCTCTTGGTAAGGTTATTCCGAGATTGGGTCTTCTTAGCTGACGGGTCTGGCGCCAATACTAAACAACTATCGATATCTCATGGTGGTCAACAATTTATGGTTTCTCCTCCAGGAAATAGGTCTGGGTTGAACCTCACCGTATAACCTACGGTTGGCAACAACTGCCGTGTACAAAGGAAAAATTATCATACCATTCTAAGGTTTAAACAAGGTTTGATCGTCGTCTCTCTACTATAGGTAAGTCACTCAGATTTACCATCCCACATAGCAAGGCGAATAATAAGAGTAAGTCGGTATGGTGATCAATCCATCCCGCACCCAAATCATTACCATGTATATGGTTTAGCGAATCTCGCATTCTAACACTCGGTCATCCTCACAAGCCTTGCAGAATTTCTCTTGTCGACGAACCAAGCTCGGAAAAATCCATGGATTCTGCAAGCCAGACAAACATCTATCATTCCTTCACAACTCTCAGGTTTTGCGTAACTCCTATAAGATCGTCTGTCGATAAAATCGTAACTTCTACCAGGGTTTTTCCTTCAGCAAGAGTGTGCTTGCTTCTTGGCAGGTCCTGGGGCCTGTGGGTTATGGCCCATCTCATCACTTGCAAACCTTGAACTCATCATCGGGGCAACTGATCCTTAACCCAACATCCAACTTCATAGCATACTCAAATCCATCCAATTGTACTGTCTCTCTTCCTTCTATTGGCACCAAACCAAGACGTGATTACTCAAACTCATTGCGAAGTTACAATTGCTCCATATTACCAACATTCAACCTCCTTTAATACTTCATCCATCCATACTCTTGGGATACCCCACATATCGAGATAAAAACTTATACTTATGAAGTCCTTACTCCACTTCGTGGAACATCATTATCCTTTCCAAGGTCAAGCATCCTTACAGGGGAATATTGGCCATCCCTGCATGTCACTTCTTCAACTGGGAAACGTGAAACACATCATGAACTCCTGGCAGTCCTTCGGGTGTCTCCAACTTGTTGGCCATTTCTCCCATACGCTCTAAAACTTGATATGGTCCTACGAATCTCAGGGCTAACTTTCCCTTAACTCCAAATCTTTTAACTTCTCGCATAGGGGACACACGAAGACATGCTGTGTCTCCAATTTCATAGACTACCTCCTTGCGTTTTTGGGTCTACATAACTCTTCTGCCTGGACTGAGCTACCTTTAGTCTATCTCGAATCAACTTAACATTCTCTTCTGACTCCTTGATCACATTTGGTCCAAACAACTGACGGTCTCCAACTTCATCCCACATCAATGGTGCCTGGCTCCTTCTCCCATGCAAAACTTCAAAAGGGGTCATCTTCAAACTGGCTTGGTAACTATTGTTGTATGAGAACTCCGCGTAATGTAGATTATCATCCCTACTAGATCCATAATCTAGCGCACACGCTCTCAACATGTCCTCCAGAATCTGATTGACTCTCTCGGTCTATCCATCTGTCTGCGGATGAAAGGCTGTATTGAACTCTAGCCTAGTACCCAAAGTCTGGTGCAGATGATTCCAAAACTTTGAGGTAAACTACGTTCCTCTATCTGATACGATGGTTCTCGGAACTCCATGCAGACATACGATCCTGGTCAAATATATCTTAGCCAACTTCACACTTGTATAGGTGGTTTTCACTGGGATAAAGTGAGCCACTTTGGTCAAGCGAATCAACTACTACCCAGATAGAATCATATCCCAATCGGGTTCTGGGAAATCCGGTAATGAAATCCATGCCAAGCTTATCCCACTTCCATTCGGGTATCGGCATAGGCTGTAGTAATCCTGCTGGCTTCTGATGCTCTGCCTTTACTCTCTGGCATACATCACCTACGACTACATACTCCGCAATATCCTTCTTCATACCAGTCCACCAGAAACGCTCCTTCAAATCCAAATACATCTTGGTGTTTCCAGGGCGAATCGGGTATGGTGAGTCATGAGCCTCCTGAAGTATTTACTTCCTGATCTTTGCATTATTGGGCACATATACACGGTCCTCGAACCATAAGGTGTCGTGCTCATCCTTACGAAAACCTTTGGCCTTTCCTTTGCTCATCCTCTCTTTTACCTTAGCAATCTCTTTGTCATCCTTTTGAGCTTCATGGATCTTTCTCAACAATGTAGACTGAACTTCCATTGCTGCAACAAAACCTTTGGGAACAATCTCCAACGAAGCTCCCTGAGATCCTCGGCTAACTCCTTTGCTAATCCCCCACTTATGAGGGTATTCATCCTGGTGTTCTTTATCATTGTGTCCTATTTCTCCACAAAGCTTGTATGCACAAGGTTTCTCCATATCATTTCCATAAGGCTTCAACTTCTGGGACACAAGTCGAGACTTTAGCAGAGTCAACTTAAATTCTTCCCAAGCGGTTACTCCTTGCCATCCATTGATGGTTTGGTACATCCTCAACCATGTACCAACACCTCTTTCAAAACACTGCAGAGCATGCTGGGCCATATCCTTTCCGGCTACAGAGTTATTCTCCATATGATCTTCCATGTACTGAATCCATCGGTCTGTCTCCAATTGACTCATCGGTCCAGAAAATACAAGCTCATCTCCATTAATCCTCTATTGGGTCCATGGGTTTTGGGGTGAGATAAGAGAGATCGAGAGAGATGCACAGAATACAAACAAAGGTTTTGAAAAGACAAATTTTATTGTGGCCGTCGGAAAAACATCAAACAAATGACAACCCACAATCGTCACATCTAACGCAGGTATATAACTAGGGTTTGGTCTTCTAATGGTCAATAAATCTTCAAAGTCATGAAACTCCTCAAGTCCTGTTCATGCCTTCAATGGCTTCTTCCGATCATGCTTGTCTTTCTCAAATTCTTTTGCCAAATCAACTCTATTGACGCGAAGTCTCTCATGACGTCCTTTAATATTTTGGAGTTGCATTCCAAACTCCTGGGTTTCAACGTCCTTGGTATGAACCATGTCCTTCTGTCCTTCAGTCCCTGACGAATCTCCTGTATCTCGAGGTTTTGCTCCTCCAGCTTGGCTACTCTCATCTTCAGGGTCCTGAGTTCCTCATGAAATACTTCCTTGTCAAAATACTACTTCTTGTAGGTCCATCTTAACTTCTTGATGTAACACTCCAGATCCTAGTGATACACCGGCTAAGGTTAAAACTTCATCTTGCTGATAGGTGCTCCATCAGCCTTCTACCATCCAATCCTTCCATGCATATGCATGCTTAACTCAGCACGATGACAATAGCATAAGTGGGCGATAACATCATGGATAGCCGTGTTTTTGCTCTTGTCATTTCCATGAGCTATCTCTCCATAGTTGATATCTCCTGCCTTAGGGTTTTCCTTGACAAATCTTTGAGTTTTTAACTCTCCATGTTCCGGTCTTTCTCCAATTTACCTTGATCTCGGGTATTGACGGCTTCCATATTCTGCCAAGTTCCATAAGGGTAGCCTTCCTAGGTCATACAAATCTGGAAATTCTTCGGAGCCTCCAATTCTCCTAGTCTTCAGAGTCTTCAACAGTTGTAGTTTCCATTATCATAATGTATGGTAAAATCCTCTTCATTTTGAATGGTCTTAGTTGTCCGATATCTTGTCCTCCTTGAAGTGGTCTCATCAGTCGAAAATTCGCGTGGTCAAAAGGGGAAAGGGGTATAGTCTCACTAAAAGGGAATATTTGAATAAGCTTAGAAGAGGAGAGAGGTAAAAGATATTTTTGAAAAAGAAGTTGTAGAGAAAATCTTTCCTATGGGCTTGCCAGTTTCTAGGGTCACATCCTACAGTCAATATGTGCTCTTATACCATCTTGTAGCGACCCGACCCGAATGGATCAAGTCTCTGTGCTTAAGTGTCATCCCTGGATCGGTATGCTGACACACACAGTACTCGAAGGATTTATAACAGAGGTAAATCACATGTATAAAATAACGTAAATACTATTACCTCAATCCAAATAGTGGAAGTAACAAGGTTGTGGATTCCCATCAACACCAACGGCAAAGTCGAGTGTAGAAATCGTAACCCTAACGTATCACTTACTCGTCGTAAGATATCCTGCAACATGAGATGTTGCAGCCACAAAGGGTCAGTACATTGAATGTACTGGCAAATTCACACTGTAGAGCAAATGCTGAAATATGGCTATCACTACATGCATATATGGCTGGTGGAAAAGCTCTATGGTTATAAGGTTTTTGCGAAAAGCCAATTTTTCCCTACTTGCAAAGGAATAAATTTTATTTAACTATCATGGTGGTTGTTAAACATTGAGAATGGTTGACAACATTCTCAATCCCAATTAAGTATCATCATTAAAACCCAACAAATTATTTAAGTAACATGATGAGATCAACAGGATAATGCAAGTACTAGATACTCAAGACGTCCATAACCGGGGACACGACTAACCATGATTAGTTTATACACTCTGCAGAAGTTTGCGCACTTTTCCCCACAAGACTCGATCTCCTTCGTTGGGATTCTCGCACTACATGGTGTTTGAGAAACGGATGATCGAGACATAGTCTTTCAGAAGCGCTAGCACCTTACGATCGGGTAGACCGTACTAGCCTACATCCCCTACATCAGCTAGTCTACCACTGTAAGAGTTCACACGACTTAATCAACTATGCTAGAGCCCATAGTAGCTTGTGGCTGCACATGGAAGTTTCTAGTATGAATAATCTCATGATCCCTTTGAGCCTGGGTGGCGGTCCATAAAAAATAGGCTATCTTGGAATACCCAGGTGCCTAGACAAACAATCGCTGGAATACCCAGGTGCCTCAATCCACCCAGATGTGTATTTAAGTTGCCACCTTAAGTAAACCATTAATTAACAATCTCACATCTGTCATGGATTTCTGTAACGCCCTCGATGCGGCTATATCTCCCACGTGTCGAGGCACGACTTAGAGGCATAGCCGCATTGAAAGCAATATCGCAAGTCGGGAAATCATCACACATCCCATGTACATAAATAATATAAAGGGGAAGAACATAGTTGGCTTACACTCGCCACGTCACATCAAAGTACATAAATAACATCCATCATACAATTCACTCATGGCCCGACTACGGCGCCAAAATAGAAAAGACCCCCAACATGCGACAAGGCCCTGAATCTAACCCCGAGTGGGCACCACTACTGATCATCAGGAAAAGACACATAGTAACGCTGAGAGTCCTCGTCGTACTCCCACTTGAGCTCAAGCGCGCCATATGGAGCTGTATCATCTGTCCCTGCATCTGGTGTAATAGTAATCTGTGAGCCACAGGGACTCAACAATCTCGCACCCTCGCGATCAAGACTATTTAAGCTTAATAGGTAGGAAAGGGGTAATGTATAAGTGGAGTTGCAGCAAGCGACTAGCATATATGGTGGCTAACTTATTCGCAAAAGAGAGCGAGAAGAGGAGGCAAAGCACGAGCGAGGAACTAGAGAGCAACCTGCGCAAACATAACTCCAACACCATGTCCACTTCCCGGACTCCGCCGAGAAGAGGCCATCACGGCAACACACTCAGTTGATTCTTTTTAATTAATTAAGGTTCAAGTTATCTACAACCGGACATTAACAAATTCCCATCAGCCCATAACCGCGGGCACGGCTTTCGAAAGATCAATCCCTGCAGGGGGTCCCAACTTAGCCCATAACAAGCTCTCACGGTCAACGAAGGAATAGACCTCCACCCAAGACACACCGATCAGACTCGGTATCTCGGTACAACAAGATGATTCGACAGGTTAAAACAAGTCCAGCAACACCGCCCGAATGTGCCGACAAATCCCGATAGGAGCTGCACATATCTCTTTCTCAGGGCACACTCAGATTGTCCAAACTTCCGGTAGGCCAGCCCAGAGTTGCCCCTGGTAGCCACCGGCGGCTGACGTTCCGAACCAACACTCAGAGGAGCACGGGCCTGTGGGGGGCTAAAATAAAGATGACCCTCAGGCTCCGGAAACCCAAGGGAGAAAGGGGTAGGTGGCAAATGGTAAAACCAATGTTGGGCAATGCTGGAAAAGCTTTAATCAAGGCGAACTATCAAGGGGTTCCCATTATAGCCCAACCGCGTAAGGGACGCAACAATCCGGGAACATAACACCGATATGACGGAAACTAGGGCGGCAAGGGTGGAAAAAAACACTAGGCGAGAGGCCGAGCCATCCACCCTTTACCAAGTATATAGATACATTAAGATAACATGGCAATATAATGATACCCCAACAAGTAAATAAATGTTCCAACAAGGAACGGCTCCAATCTTCACCTGCAACTAACAGCGCTATAAGAAGGGCTGAGCAAAGCGGTAACATAGCCAATCAACAGTTTGCTAGGACAATGGTGGGTTAGAGGCTCAATCATGGCAATTGGGAGGCTGACAAGCAAGTGGTAGGCATTGTATCAATGGCATAGCAAAAGAGCGAGCAAACTAGCATAGCAAAGATAGTAGTGATTTCGAGGGTATGATCATCTTGCCTGCACAGTTGTCAGAGTTGACTGGATCCTCAAAAGCAAACTTAACGGGCTCCTCGTTAGCGAACTCGTCTCCCGGCTCTACCCAACAACACAAACAAGCAACAAGGATACAATCAACCACGTGCAAGGGCAACCAATAATATGCAAAGATGGTATGCTATGCGGATGCGATGCAGGATGCAAAATGCAAGACATGACAGGAAATGCATGAACCTGGCCTCAACTTGGAAAACCAAGTGTGCCACTGGATAGAGGGGAAGAAATCACCTGAAAACGATATAAAGATCATAGGAATCGGAGCTACGGTTTGGAAATGGCAAGCATTTTACGAAACGAACCGATCTGCGATTTACAGCAAGTAGGCTCCTAAATGCAATGAAATGAACATGCTACAGCCACCAAACATGAAAACAAAATACATTGCAGGGATGTACACAAGATGCTTAACAAATCACTAGCACTGAGCCATAGGCAAATTCATCCATTAAGGGGTTCAAACAAGCATAGCAAAAATGAATATGCAAAACAGATTTCAGACTTGGTGAAATTAACACTAGTCTGAAATTTCAGACCACGATGCTCTTTTCGGAGCAGCAAAACAACATGAAACATAACCTGAACATGGCAAGTAAGAGCATGGCATGGAGCTACTCAACAAGCTTAACAAAACACCCAAAGTGACCTGGGGCCAAAAGGGTTCACAACATACTCTAGCGAGCACACGAACATAGATGAAACACAATCAGTTTTCAGACTTAGTGAAAACTGAGACATGCTGAAATTATAACTCACGAAGGCATGTAAACGAGCTCGATGCTCTCACTACGGTGCAAGTCATGTCAAGGCAAGCATATATCCATAAAGAAGACACAAAATGCTAGCTAGACATGGCAAGAACAATGGCATAGCATGCATGGATCACTAACAATAACATCGGCAAAATCGCAAAAGAGTTCACAATCTGCCCAAATTAACAACGATGCAAAAGTTGAGCTCGATTGACTCAACCTAGGGTGCTCCAACATAACAAGTAAAGACATGGATGGATAGAGCATAACAAGATTAACAAATGTCCCTTACTGATCATACTCAAAAGGGGCACGAATCACTAGAAAACAAGCTGAACATATGGCATCATGGACTAAAATATCCCAGACTTAGTGAAAACTACTAAGTCCCTAAAAACAGATTACTCAGGTACCCCTCTTTGCAAGCTTGCACAAGACACCACACACATCCTAAAAATGCATGGGTGGCACCTCTGGAAAGAACACAAAATGCTTAACAATTCATCCCAAAGGGTCACAGGCATATCATGCACACAATAATCATGGCAAAATTGACAAAAGTCAATGGTGAGATAACGAATCTGCAATTTAACTCACGATGCCTCCTTCTAACAGCATTTTGGGCATCAAGATGAACTCAAATGCAGACGATGCAATGGAACGAAATGATGTACTCGTCGAGACGAAGATTTTGATATATCATATGTCCAAAACGGAGCCACAGTTGCAGAGATATGATGCGTTGAAATATGCAAAAAAATATTGGGATTAGGGCAAGATTAGGTCAACCGGTTCCAGATCTGGATCCGGGCAGCGCGCGGATCGAGGCGCCGGAACAGTGCCGCGCGGGGTCACCGGAGCGGAAGAAGCTCGCCGACGCGAGGTGCTCCCGGGCCGGATCTCGCCGGATCCGGCCGACGGGGAGCCGGAGAGGCGGCGAGGTGGTACTTGGGCGGCGGCAGGCGAGGCGCAGGGTGCCGGGGCGCGGGGTCCGGCGTCGGCCGGAGTCGATGGCGAGGTCGCCGCGGTGGCGCTCGCGGTGGCTCGGGCGGCCGGCGCATAGGAAAACGGCGGCGGTTGCAGTCGGGCGGCGGGGCGAGGCGACTGGGCCGCGGGGGCCGGGCGTGGGCTCGGCGGGCCTCCGCGGCGAAGTGGTCCGAGGCCCACGTGGCAGGCGGCGGTTGGACACGGGGGCGGCGGCGCGATTTCTCCGGTCGGACTCGGACGTGTCCGGCCGGCGCGCTGGATCTCTTTTTTTTAGAGTTTTGGACGGGGAGAAGAAGAGATCCGAATGGAGGGGGTATTTATAGGCATAAGTGGAGCTAGGAGAGTCCAAATGAGGTGTGGTTTCGGCCACGCGATCGTGATCGAACGATCGAGACGATGAAGCAGAGTTTGGTGGGTTTTGGGCCAAATTGGAGGGGTGTTGGGCTGCAACACACACGAGGCCTTTTCGGTCCCTCGGTTAACCGTTGGAGTATCAAACGAAGTCGAAATGACCCGAAACTTGACACGCGGTCTACCGGTAGTAAACCAAGGCCGCATGGCAAGTCTTGGTCCAATCCGGAAATGTTTAATCCCCACACATGAAAGAAAGCTAGAAATGGCCACCGGAGGAGAACGAAGCGCCGGAATGTAAAACGGACAACGGGGAAAATGCTCGAATGCATGAGATGAACATGTATGCAAATGCAATGCACGTGATGACATGATATGAGATGCATGAAAAAGAAAACATCACACGGAGACAAAGACCCGAACCCGAGAAATAAATATAACTTAATGCCGGAAACGGCAAGAGTTGGAGTACAACTTGGGAAAGTAATATCTGGGGCGTTACAACACTCCACCACCACGAAAAGATCTCATCCCGAGATCTAGGACTGAAAGAACTCCGGGTACTCAGAACGGAGGTGATCCTCGCGTTCCCAGGTAGCTTCACGGTCGGAATGGTGTGACCACTTGACTTTGAGAAATTTGATTGACTTGTTGCGAGTCCTGCGTTCAGTCTCTTCAAGGATTGCAACTGGGTGCTCACGATAGGAGAGATCTTCTTGGAGCTCAATGTCCTCGAAGTTGACCGTGCGTTCAGGTGTCTTGAAGCACTTTCGGAGTTGGGAGACATGGAACACATCATGAACATTGGCAAAGTTTGCAGGAAGCTCGAGTTGATAGGCGAGGTCGCCTCTCTTGCTGACAATCTTGAAAGGTCCGACGTATCTGGGGGCAAGCTTCCCTTTGATACCGAAGCGATGAGTCCCTTTCATAGGAGAGATGCGGAGGTAAACATGATCTCCGATCTCGAAAGCCAAATCACGGTGCTTACTATCATAGTAGCTCTTCTGGCGGGATTGGGCTGCTTTGAGGTTATCACGAATGACCTTGCACATTTCTTCTGCCTCTGTGATTAGGTCATTACCCAGCAGCCGACGTTCACCGGTTTCAGACCAGTTGAGAGGTGTACGGCACTTCCTACCATACAGAATTTCAAATGGGGCCTTGCCCGAACTTGCTTGAAAACTGTTGTTGTACGAGAATTCAGCATAAGGAAGACAATCCTCCCACTTCATGCCGAAGGAGATAACACAAGCCCTTAGCATATCTTCAAGAATCTGGTTGACACGCTCGACTTGACCGCTTGTTTGAGGATGGAAAGTAGTGCTGAAGCGGATGTTGGTGCCCATGGCCTCATAAAAAGAATCCCAAAACTTGGAGGTAAAGATGCTGCCACGGTCTGAAGATATCACTTGAGGAATACCGTGCAGAGAGACAATTCGAGAGGTATAGGGTTCCGCCAATTGAGCTGCAGTGATTGACTCTTTGATAGGCAAAAAGTGAGCCACTTTGGTGAGCTTGTCGATGACAACGAATATAGCATCATTGCCACGCTTGGACTTTGGAAACCCAGTCACGAAGTCCATTTCAATGTGGTCAAACTTCCATTCTGGAATGGCAAGAGGTTGGAGGAGACCTACTAGCCTTTGGTGTTCTGCCTTCACTCTTCTGCAGACATCACATTCATTCACGAATTGAGCGATCTCGCGCTTCATTCGAGTCCACCAATAAGTTTGCTTCAGATCCTAATACATCTTCGTGCTACCCGGGTGGATGGAGAGGAGAGAGTTGTGAGCCTCGTTCATGATCACTTTACGAAGTTCACCTTTGGGCACAACAATTCGATCCTCGAAGAAGAGAGTGTCCTTGTCATCAAGTCGGTAGCACTTGTACTTGGACCGACTCTTTGCAATACCAATCTTCACCTTTTTCACCATAGCATCAAGAAGCTGGGCTTGGCGAATCTGGTCTTCCAAGGTAGGAGAGACTTGAAGGTTGGCGAGGAAACCTTGAGGAACAATTTGCAGATTAAGTTTGCGGAAAGCTTCACAAAGCTCGGGTTGATAAGGCTTGAGAATCAGACTGTTGCAATATGCTTTCCTGCTCAAAGCGTCAGCAATCACATTGGCCTTGCCTGGAGTATACTCGATACTCGGATTGTACTCTTGAATCATTTCGACCCATCGAGTCTGCCTGAGGTTGAGATTAGGCTGAGTGAAGATGTACTTGAGACTCTTGTGATCAGTGAAAATGTCCACTTTCCTTCCCAATAGAAGATGTCTCCAAGTCAACAAAGCATGCACAACTGCCGCCAACTCGAGATCATGAGTGGGGTAGTTCTTCTCATTAGGCTTCAACTGGCGAGAGGTATAAGCAACAACTTTCTTCTCTTGCATCAGTACAGCACCGAGACCTTGGAGAGAGGCATCACAAAAGACCTCATACGGCTTGGTTTCATCAGCCGGAGTCAGAACTGGAGCAGTGATCAATTTCTCTTTCAAAGAGTTGAAAGCAATATCACACTCCGGAGACCAAACGTACTTGACGTGCTTCTGAAGAAGATTTGAGAGAGGCTTCGCGATCTTGGAAATTTTTTTCAACGAATCTTCAACAGTAGCTTGCGAGACCGAGGAAGCTACGGAGTTGCTTCATGTTCTGAGGAGGTTCCCAATTAACAATTGCATACACCTTCTCAGGATCCACGGAAATGACCTTGGCAGAGATGATATGGCCAAGATAAAGGACCTCATCGAGCCAAAATTCACACTTGGAGAACTTCGCGTAGAACTGATGTTCCCTGAGCTTGTCAAGAACCAAACGCAAGTGCTTGGCATGATCTTCCTTGTTCTTCAAGAAAACCAGAATGTCATCGAGATAGACCAAACTGAAGTCATTGGTGTAGGGGTTGAAGATGAAGTTCATCATGCGAGAGAACATCGGAGGAGCGTTGGCGAGGCCAAAAGACATGACAGTGTATTCATATGACCCATAGCTTGTTCTGAAAGCCGTCTTGGGAATATCTTGATCACGAATGCGAATCTGATGATAACCCATACGAAGATCAAGCTTGGAGAATACTTGGGCACCCTTGAGTTGTTCGAACAGCTCATTGATGTTGGGAAGTGGGTATTTGTTCTTGATGGTCTTCTTGTTCAATGGACGATAATCAACACAAAGTCGGTCCGTTCCATACTTCTTCTTCACAAAAAGAACACCACAACCCCACGGAGAAGTACTAGGCCGAATGAGATCCATTCTTTCTTGAACATCGAGTTGTTTCTTCAACTCCTTCAACTCTTCGGGGCCGAGCTTGTAGGGACGTTTGCACACAGGTTCCGTACCGGGCTCAAGTTCAATAACAAATTCAACCGGCCGGTGCGGAGGCATTCCTGGGAGTTCTTCTGGGAAGACGTCTTGATACTCACAAACAAGCGGAATCTACGAAATAGCATCCAATTCACCCTTCTCATTGAGAGAAAACAACCGGATTGTATTATCCCGAGCAGCAAAGACAATTACATCCTCAGACGAATGAGTCAGTTGAATCTGCCTGGCTGCACAATCAAGCTGAGCTTTGTGTTTAGAGAGCCAGTCCATCCCCAGAATAAGATCGATATCGGAATTACCAAGAACCATTGGAGAAGCGAGGAACTTGAAATCACCCAACATGATGGAAATATCCGGAATCTCTTGGTTGGCGAGCAAACATTTACCAGGAGAGACCACTGCTAACGGACTATGCATAGCTTGGGAAATCAACTCATGCTTAGATGCAAAAGGCTTCGAGATGAAACAATGCGATGCACCTGTATCAAAAAGTACTTTAGCGGGAACATCGTTAACAGGGAGGTTACCCATGATCACATCTGACGAATCCTCTGCCTGAGCTGCGTTTAGCAAGTTGACCTTGGCGTGCTTGGGATTATGCTTGACCACAGCTGTACTTGCCGATCTGACAGGAGGAGGAGGAGGAAGACGCCTTTGGTTGAAACACTTGTTGGCGTAGTGACCCTTCTATTGGCACTTGTTGCACGTGACCTTTGAAAGCGGACGGTGGTACGGAGCACTCGATCTTGGAGCTTGAGACGAAGTCTTGTTCTGAAAGCCTGGGTTGGGTGGGTGGGAAGAACCACTGCCACCTTTGCTCTTCTGCTGATACGGCTGACGGAACGGAGGAGGAGGAAGCCAATACTTCTGCTGCTTGGCCACTTGAGTAGAGGAAGAAGGCGTAGTGTCTCTGACTCGCTTCCTGGAAGCATCACACTTCAACTGAGCAGCCTCTTGCTTCAGTGCCATGTTGTAGAACTCATCGTATCTCAACGGCTCGAAGAGGACAAGAGCGAGCTGAGTTTCTTCATGGAGACCACCCCTGAACTGATAGATCATGCTCTTCTCATCAGGAACATCCTGCTTGGCAAAACGGGCGAGCTTCTGGAACAACTTGTTGTAGTCATAGACAGACAAAGAGCCTTGCTTCAGATTGCGGAATTCCTCACGTTTGCTTTCAGTCACACTCTGAGGAATGTGATGAGCTCAAAAATCATGACGGAAATCATCCCAAGTGATCAAACGTCCACCTCTGGAATCCTTGTACTGCTGGAACCACTCTGCGGCCTGATCTTTGAGCTGGAAAGAAGCGAACTTGACGAAATCTTCAGGCCTGACGTTGCTGCATTCAAAATGCTTGCCCAGATCCACTAGCCAATCGTCAGCATCGGTAGCCTCAGCACAATTGCTGAACGTCTTTGGACCATTTGTGAGGAACTGGTTCAGAGTAGCAAAATGGTTCTGATTGTTGCCTTGATTCCCTTGACTGCCTTGATTCCGCTCTTGGAGGATTTGCATGATCAACTGTGTATTTGCATTGGTAGCGGCCATCACAGCTTGCCATGCTTCCGGAGGAGGCGGAGGTGGTGGCGGATCTGGGTTCGGAGTCGTGCGCATTGGAGGAGCCAGCCTGAAGAGGTTGACCACCATTAGCACACAAATAGACAAATATTGAAGGTGAATCCAACGGAATGAAAATTGCAACATAAAGTCTTCACATCCGAACAAAATGAATGAATGCACTTCTCTTGAAGTGGTCACATGTTCCTAAATTGCGAAGCCACGAAGAATCAGGTAGAAGAGGTATGTCAACGAGGGATGGAATCAACATATGACGTCGAAGCAAAACAAATACCACAACTGAAAATAAAACCAAGGATTGGCTTGCGGAATAAGCCGGAACAAACATATGATAGAAATTTCGTCCGAAGTTTTCGTGGTGGGACCTACACGGGCTCGATCGTACAGCACCATCATGTACAAGGTAGTGCACATGACATATGAAGCGTCCCCGAGTCAGCATAGCCAAGGACTCTTTAAGACACAATGAGGCCACTGTAAAATCGGCCGTGAATAGGCGAACCACTAGACGTTGAACCCCAATTTCATATCATACATCTGACGGAAGGATATCCTAAGAGCTACTTGAATTCCCACCTATGAAACTCCCCAAAACTTTCCGGTTATGCAATCAGGTGTTGGGGATACAGGGGAAGCATAATATCTCACCCAAACTAGCAATACCTACATCCAGCTGTATCCATCCTTCAACACATAACCAGGAAACCTTCGGAAACCATCTACCTCAACCTTCGAAAAGCATCCGTTATACAAGTTATGGCGATACTCCCGAAATCCCGCCCCAGTACTGGGTGGCGTCGAGGTTATCTCACCAACGAACTGCATAAAGGAGATTTTCGATGTCGCGAACATATCTCAAGTATACCAGAATTGCAACGATAAAATTATGATGACAACACCTCAGAGCTCAACTCCTCGGGACACTTCCACTAAACCCCTGACAGGAGGCACCAAGACAGTATTCTCATCATAAGCCATCGGAACAAATCCAAGATACTCGCGTGATCCTAAATTTTTTTAGTGAAATTTGAGAAGAGAAGAGTCAAAACTCTACATCAGGATGCCTTACCGGAGCGATGAGGAGACCGGGAAGTAAAAAGAATTCCTAAGCTCTCCGATATATAATTCCTAAGGACTCAAAACATTTTTCTAGACACAACTCGGCTGCTAAAATGATCAAGCAATGGGGGCTCCTAAGGTCGGGGAAGGCTCTGATACCAACTTGTAACGCCCTCGATGCGGCTATATCTCCCACGTGTCGAGGCACGACTTAGAGGCATAGCCGCATTGAAAGCAATATCGCAAGTCGGGAAATCATCACACATCCCATGTACATAAATAATATAAAGGGGAAGAACATAGTTGGCTTACACTCGCCACGTCACATCAAAGTACATAAATAACATCCATCATACAATTCACTCATGGCCCGACTACGGCGCCAAAATAGAAAAGACCCCCAACATGCGACAAGGCCCTGAATCTAACCCAGAGTGGGCACCACTACTGATCATCAGGAAAAGACACATAGTAACACTGAGAGTCCTCGTCGTACTCCCACTTGAGCTCAAGCGCGCCATCTGGAGCTGTATCATCTGTCCCTGCATCTGGTGTAATAGTAATCTGTGAGCCACAGGGACTCAACAATCTCGCACCCTCGCGATCAAGACTATTTAAGCTTAATAGGTAGGAAAGGAGTAATGTATAAGTGGAGTTGCAGCAAGCGACTAGCATATATGGTGGCTAACTTATTCGCAAAAGAGAGCGAGAAGAGGAGGCAAAGCACGAGCGAGGAACTAGAGAGCAACCTGCGCAAACATAACTCCAACACCGTGTCCACTTCCCGGACTCCGCCGAGAAGAGGCCATCACGGCAACACACTCAGTTGATTCTTTTTAATTAATTAAGGTTCAAGTTATCTACAACCAGACATTAACAAATTCCCATCAGCCCATAACCGCGGGCACGGCTTTCGAAAGATCAATCCCTGCAGGGGGGTCCCAACTTAGCCCATAACAAGCTCTCACGGTCAACGAAGGAATAGACCTCCACCCAAGACACACCGATCAGACTCGGTATCTCGGTACAACAAGATGATTCGACAGGTTAAAACAAGTCCAGCAACACCGCCCGAATGTGCCGACAAATCCCGATAGGAGCTGCACATATCTCTTTCTCAGGGCACACTCAGATTGTCCAAACTTCCGGTAGGCCAGCCCAGAGTTGCCCTTGGTAGCCACCGGCGGCTGACGTTCCGGACCAACACTTAGAGGAGCACTGGCCCGTGGGGGGCTAAAATAAAGATGACCCTCGGGCTCCGGAAACCCAAGGGAAAAAGGGGTAGGTGGCAAATGGTAAAACCAATGTTGGGCATTGCTGGAAAAGCTTTAATCAAGGCTAACTATCAAGGGGTTCCCATTATAGCCCAACCGCGTAAGGGACGCAACAATCCGGGAACATAACACCGATATGACGGAAACTAGGGCGGCAAGAGTGGAACAAAACACTAGGCGAGAGGCCGAGCCTTCCACCCTTTACCAAGTATATAGATACATTAAGATAACATGGCAATATAATGATATCCCAACAAGTAAATAAATCTTCCAACAAGGAACGGGTCCAATCTTCACCTGCAACTAACAACGCTATAAGAAGGGCTGAGCAAAGCGGTAACATAGCCAATCAACGGTTTGCTAGGACAATGGTGGGTTAGAGGCTCAATCATGGCAATTGGGAGGCTGGCAAGCAAGTGGTAGGCATCGTAGCAATGGCATAGCAAAAGAGCGAGCAAACTAGCATAGCAAAGATAGTAGTGATTTCGAGGGTATGATCATCTTGCCTACACAGTTGTCAGAGTTGACTGGATCCTCAAAAGCAAACTCAACGGGCTCCTCGTTAGCGAACTCGTCTCCTGGCTCTACCCAACAACACAAACAAGCAACAAGGATACAATCAACCACGTGCAAGGGCAACCAATAATATGCAAAGATGGTATGCTATGCAGGATGCGATGCGGGATGCAAAATGCAAGACGTGACAGGAAATGCATGAACCTAGCCTCAACTTGGAAAACCAAGTGTGCCACTGGATAGAGGGGAAGAAATCACCTGAAAATGATATAAAGATCATAGGAATCGGAGCTACGGTTTGGAAATGGCAAGCGTTTTACGAAACGAACCGATCTGCGATTTACAGCAAGTAGGCTCCTAAATGCAATGAAATGAACATGCTACAGCCACCAAAAATGAAAACAAAATACATGACAGGGATGTACACAAGATGCTTAACAAATCACTAGCACTGAGCCACAGGCAAATTCATCCATTAAGGGGTTCAAACAAGCATGGCAAAAATGAATATGCAAAACAGATTTCAGACTTGGTGAAATTAACACTAGTCTGAAATTTCAGACCACGATGCTCTTTTTGGAGCAGCAAAACAACATGAAACATAACCTGAACATGGCAAGTAAGAGCATGGCATGGAGCTACTCAACAAGCTTAACAAAACACCCAAAGTGACCTGGGGCCAAAAGGGTTCACAACATACTCTAGCGAGCACACGAACATAGATGAAACACAATCAATTTTCAGACTTAGTGAAAACTGAGACATGCTGAAATTATAACTCACGGAGGCACGTAAACGAGCTCGATGCTCTCACTACGGTGCAAGTCATGGCAAGGAAAGCATATATCCATAAATAAGGCACAAAATGCTAGCTAGACATGGCAAGAACAATGGCATAGCATGCATGGATCACTAACAATAGCATCGGCAAAATCGCAAAAGAGTTCACGATCTGCCCAAATTAACGACGATGCAAAAAATGAGCTCGATTGACTCAACCTAGGGTGCTCCAACATAACAAGTAAAGACATGGATGGATAGAGCATAACAAGATTAACAAATGTCCCTTACTGATCATACTCAAAAGGGGCACGGATCACTAGGAAACAAGCTGAATATATGACATCATGGACTAAAATATCCCAGATTTAGTGAAAACTACTAAGTCCCTAAAAACAGATTACTCAGGTACCCCTCTTTGCAAGCTTGCACAAGACACCACACACATCCTAAAAATGCATGGGTGGCACCTCTGGAAAGAAGACAAAATGCTTAACAATTCATCCCAAAGGGTCACCGGCATATCATGCACACAATAATCATGGCAAAATTGACAAAAGTCAATGGTGAGCTAACGGATCTGCAATTTAACTCACGATGCCTCCTTCTAACAGCATTTTGGGCATCAAGATGAACTCAAATACAGACAATGCAATGGAACGAAATGATGTACTCGTCGAGACGAAGATTTTGATATATCATATGTCCAAAACGGAGCCACAGTTGCAGAGATATGATGCGTTGAAATATGCAAAAAAAAAATATTGGGATTAGGGCAAGATTAGGTCAACCGGTTCCAGATCTGGATCCGGGCAGCGCGCGGATCGAGGCCGCCAGAACAGTGCCGCGCGGGGTCGCCGGAGCGGAAGAAGCTCGCCGGCGCGAGGTGCTCCCGGGCCGGATCTCGCCGGATCCGGCCGGCGGGGAGCCGGAGAGGCGGCGAGGTGGTACTTGGGCGGCGGCAGGCGAGGCGCAGGGTGCCGGGGCGCGGGGTCCGGCGTCGGCCGGAGTCGATGGCGAGGTCGCCGCGGTGGCTCGGGCGGCCGGCGCATAGGAAGACGGTGGCGGTTGCAGTCGGGCGGCGGGGCGAGGCGACTGGGCCGCGGGGGCCGGGCGTGGGCTCGGCGGGCCTCCGCGGCGAAGTGGTCCGAGGCCCACGTGGCAGGCGGCGGTTGGACGTGGGGGCGGCGGCACGATTTGTCCGGTCGGACTCGGACGTGTCCGGCCGGCGCGCTGGATCTCTCTTTTTTTAGGGCTTTGGACGGGGAGAAGAAGAGATCCGAATGGAGGGGGTATTTATAGGCATAAGTGGAGCTAGGAGAGTCCAAATGAGGTGCGGTTTTTGGCCACGCGATCGTGATCGAACGACCGAGACGATGAAGCAGAGTTTGGTGGGTTTTGGGCCAAATTGGAGGGGTGTTGGGCTGCAACACACACGAGGCCTTTTCGGTCCCTCGGTTAACCGTTGGAGTATCAAACGAAGTCCAAATGACCCGAAACTTGACAGGCGGTCTACCGGTAGTAAACCAAGGCCGCATGGCAAGTCTCGGTCCAATCCGGAAATGTTTAATCCCCACACACGAAAGAAAGCTAGAAATGGCCACTGGAGGAGAACGAAGCGCCGGAATGTAAAACGGACAACGGGGAAAATGCTCGAATGCATGAGATGAACATGTATGCAAATGCAATGCACGTGATGACATGATAGGAGATGCATGAAAAATAAAACACCACATGGAGACAAAGGCCCGAACCCGAGAAATAAATATAACTTAATGCCGGAAACGGCAAGAGTTGGAGTACAACTTGGGAAAGTAATATCTGGGGCGTTACAATTTCACTCACCCAAACCATGTCTACGAGCATAGCATAGCAATATAAGCATAACGTAATAGTAACTCCCAAGGTTTGAATGTAGGGCAATAGGTTCCTACCTCATCAACTACTTCCCAATACCCACATGTTATCAATTCCTAAACATGCAATGTTTGAGGGTGAAACTAATGCATAAAAACTGGGTATGAAAGGGATATGATCAAAGTGTGAACTTGCCTGCAATGTTGATGATGATGATTCGCACTCAAAACTCTTGATAGCTCTACTCGTCACACTCCGGTCAATCTATCGTAAGCAAGCAATAGTAACCACACATAAGCAATCACTCAAAAGATCGAAAAAAATGAAAAAGACAAATTGGAAAACATCAAAACCAAGCAAATAACTCTTGCAACATAAAACAATTTCTAACAGTACCAAAATTATATTAATTTGGCCTTATCAGAAAGTTTAGGTCAAGAGCTTCGATTTGCAAAAAGAATCAACTGAAACGGAGCTACGAAACTCAAGTTACGATCAAACAAAGTTTGAATTCAAAACTGATCTAATTCAAATTTTAAAATTTCAAAAACATGTTTAAGTTGTTTTACTGGATAGAGGGGATCATAACGAAGACGTGAGCGTTGGTTTCGTTGAATTTGGACTAGCGAGTAAAAAGATGCAGTCATTTGAAGTACAGGGACTAATCTGTAAAAGAAACTACTATAAATAGGTCCCTGGACAGAAAATAAAAGAAAAAGAAAAACTATCGAGCGAACGCTCGCTACAGAATGCGAATGAACGAAAACTGTTCGCTACGAACTCTAACTTACGAATCGTTCACTAGTTAACCAGATCGAAAAAAACCGGCTTAGAATATAAAACCGAATTTAATAAAAATAAAACTGGATGGTTTTATCGGTTTTACCGGCTCGGGGCGGTTTTCCGACGAAAAACCAGGGGCAGGCGGATCCGGCCGGCGGCGAACTCCGGCGCGGGCGTCGGGGCGGCGGCGCCGTCCTACGTTGCGGGGCGAGACAACGGCGGCTTGCGCAGCGCGGGTGACGGTGGCGTGGCGCGAGGCAGCAGCGGGCGAGGAGCGGCGGCGCGGTGGTGCGGCGATGCGGGCAGCGGTGGATACGGGAGGAGGCGGCGGCGCGGCAAAGAGGGAAACGGGGCCCGGGGCGGCGGCTTTATAGTAGGGGAAGGAGGAGGAGGCCTCGGGGAAGGGGTAAGACGGCGGAGGAGGCCGAGTCGGCCACGACATCCATGGCGGCGGCGACGCGTGCGGGATCCGGTCTTTGACCGGAGGTCGGGGATGGCCCGACGTGGGCTGGGCCGCGCTAGTTGGGCTTCGGCCCAGTTGGCCTGGTCAGGTGGAGAAAGGATTTAAAAAAAATTGTTTTTAAGACAAACAAAACAAATAAGAACAAAGAGAAATAAAATATTATATAGGCATATAATATACCAAAATTTACAGAAAAAGATTTTCTACAACATGGACATTTTTATAATGCCAAATAAAATCCACACAAATTCAGAAAATTCAAAGAGTGCTACTGCCCTAATAAAATCCAATAAAAACCATTTTAAAAATACCAAAATTAATTCAAATTTATTTCTCTCCAATTTTCTGTTGTAGGGAATCATGTTACCCTAATTTCCATATTTTTTATTTTTGGAGAAAATAATTTGAATAAAACTCAAATAACCCGAATTGAAAACATAATTTCAAATGGATTTTAAATTTGAGTTCTTTGAAACTCCCAACTCATATTTCATATAATTTTAAGAAGTCATTTTATCTTCTCTCGTGAAAATCATTGAGTTGCATAAAGTCTCAGAATTGGAAATATTTTCAAATGAAATTCAAATATTTTCAACACCCCTTGTTATTTAAATAAATGGAAGAAGTCATATCATCTTCTCTCCAGGGTTTTGTGGTGAAAAGAATTTGAATTCACGGAGATCATAAAATGCAAAAATGAAAGTTTGGGAAAGTCCTTTTATTCCCTCTCATTTAACTTTCAAAAAGGTTCGAATTCACTCACTTTCAGTCAATCATTCAAACAATCAATCAA
Source organism: Triticum monococcum (assembly GCA_034509565.1). Classification (NCBI taxonomy): domain Eukaryota; kingdom Viridiplantae; phylum Streptophyta; class Magnoliopsida; order Poales; family Poaceae; genus Triticum; species Triticum monococcum. The sequence continues at coordinate 143,081,089 of CM067846.1, read as the reverse complement.
ATCTATCTATTTATTATAACATTCCAAAATTTAGAATTTTGGGATGTTACACATACATGTGGGGAAAGAACCTCCCTTATAAAGAGGTCCAACTCTCTCTAAACTAGCAATGTGGGACTAAACTTTAGTAGTGTCCCTTGCCTTGCACGAATGGGCTAAGTGGGCCTCTAGGATTTATTAAGAATTTCTGAAATTGTTATTGGGCTGGCCCATAAATAGATGAAATTCCAGCAATCCCCCACCAGATCCTAGAGGCACATATAATTTGCCTTTAGTTCCAAAACACTGTTATATATACCAGTACTGCAGTGGAGACTGTTAAGTTGAACTTCCACCTAGAACTCTATGCTACACTAGTAAGCAACTTGAACAGTGGACTGGGCCTTGAACTGCAAGTTTTCTGCGAATCTAGCTTCACATAAAGCCTTGACCGACACATGGCTACCGTGGGTCTTCCCCGCGGGTGGAGCTTATGCGTCATACTCCGTGACCTTTCATGAGTTTACTAGAGAGAACCCTACTCTCATAGATTGCGACATTTAACAATCAGACTCATATAGGTGTGTTCTTCAAAAGATGTTCTACAGGACAACATCTCTGCTTAAATGAGCCACTTAGAGCACATTAAGATATACATCAACCTGCCATGCAGTTTTAGGAGAGTATTGCATCTTCATGGAGTGGTATTGTTAATAGTAAGGATACTCTCCTCTCAGTTGATCAACAATTTGTCTTCCACATCTAATTCACGGGATCTCCGATCACAAAGAATAGGTTACCACTGTGAACAACTCATATTGTGGGTCTCATACCCATCTCCCTCGATGCATTATCTATCACATTACGTGATAGACCCTTAGTAAAAGGATCTGCCAGATTTTTAGACATTTGGATATAATCCAATGCAATAACTCTGGAGTTTTTCATTTTCCTAACAGACTTTAACCTTCTCTGAACGTGTCTTGATGACTTCATGTTATCCTTTGAGTTGCTCACTTTCGTGATCACAATTTGATTGCCGCAGTTCATAAGGACACCCGGTACAGGTTTCTTCAACAACCGGCAAGTCATTCAAGAGCCGACGAAGCCAATCTGCTTCGACCGTAGCTGTATCTAGTGCTGTGAGTTCTGCTTCCATTGTTGACCTCGTTAAGATGGTCTGCTTGCAAGACTTCCAAGAAATAGCGCCACCTCCATGAGTGAATACATAACCGCTCATGGCCTTTATCTCATCAGTATCTGAGATCCAGTTTGAGTCACTATACCCTTCAAGCACCTTTGGGTGCCCGGTGTAGTGAATTCTATAATTCGCAGTGCCTTTCAAATAACGCAAAACTCTCTCTAGAGCTTTCCAATGCACATCTCCAGGTTTTGAGACAATCCGACTCAGTTTGCTAACAACAAAAGAGATGTCAAGTCTTGTAGCACTGGCTAAGTACATAAGCGAGCCAATAATCTGAGAATATTTCAATTGATCTCTAGCAATTCTTCAATTCTTTTGAAGTAACACACTCGCATCATATGGTGTTGGAGAGGGCTTGCAGTCACTATAGCCAAAGTGACTTAAGATCTTTTCCACATAGTGGGATTGAAGCAATGTAATCCCACCATCATCGTCTCTCAACAACTCGATGTTTAGAATGACATCAGCCACTCCTAAATCCTTCATCTCAAAACAGCGAGATAGAAAATCCTTGACCTCCTTAATAACATTCATATTTGTTCCGAAAATCAGTATGTCGTCAACATACAAGCAAAGGATAACTCCCTCGCCCCACCATGGCGATAGTACACACATTTGTCAGCTTCGTTTACAACAAAGCCTGCAGCTATTAAAGTTCTTTCAAACTTCTCATGCCACTGTTTGGGTGCTTGCTTGAGTCCATACAGAGACTTCAGCAACTTGCACACTTTTCCTTCCTGACCATCTAGTACAAACCCATCTGGTTGTTCCATATAAATTTCCTTGTCCAACTCTCCATTTAGAAAAGCAGTCTTAACATCCATTTGATGAACGAGAAGACCATGTGAGGCAGCTAGTGAAAGTAGAACTTGTATAGTGGTCAGTCGAGCCACAGGTGAGTAGGTATCAAAGAAGTCTTCACCTTCCTTTTGGGTATAACCCTTGGCCACGAGTTGTGCCTTGTACTTTTCGATAGTACCATCAGGCCTAAGCTTCTTCTTGAATAACCATTTGCACCCTATAGGTTTGCACCCATAAGGACGCTAAGTTATCTCCCAAGTTTCATTTGCCAAGATGGAATCCATCTCACTACGGACTGCTTCCTTCCAGTAGTCAGCATCTTCAGATGCATAGGCCTCTGAAATAGAACAGGGAGTGTCATCTATGAGATACACAAGAAAATCATCACCAAAGGACTTTGCAGTCCTCTGTCTCTTGCTCCTAGTAGGAACTTCATTGTTCTCCTCCACATGCTTTTCAAAGTGTTCTATCGAAATGGCAGGTTCAGTAACTGTATCTGGTTCCTGATTCGATGAACTAGGTATCTCCTGATTAGATGAGGTAGCCATATCCTTCATGGGAAATATATCTTCAAAGAAAGTCGCATCATTCGATTCCATGATCGTACCGACATGCATGTCAGGTACCTCAGATTTTACAACCAAGAATCTATAACCAATGCTATGAAAAGCATATCCTAGGAAAACACAATCCACAGTTTTTGGTCCAAGCTTGCGCTTCTTTGGAATTGGCACATTGACTTTCGCCAAACAACCCCAGGTTCGTAGATAAGAGAGCTTTAACCTTTTCTTCTCCCATTCCTCGAATGGAGTTTTCTCTTTGTTCTTTGTGGGAACTCTGTTTAGGACATGACATGCTGTCAATATCGCCGCCCCATCATGCCTTGGAGAGACCCGATGTGTCTAACATGGCGTTAACCAAATCAGTTAGAGTACGGTTCTTTCTTTCGGCCACCCCATTTGACTGAGGTGAGTAGGGAGGCGTCCTCTCATGGATTATACCATGTTCCGCACAAAAAGCATCAAATTCGTTGGAAAAATACTCTCCACCACGGTCGGACCTAAGCCTCTTGATTTTTCGATCAAGTTGGTTTTCCACTTCAGCTTTATAGATCTTGAAAAAGTTAAAAGCCTCATCGTTAGATTTCAGAAGATACACACGACAGTATCTAGTGGAGTCGTCAATTAATGTCATGAAATATTTCTTTCCACCTTTTGTCAAAACACCATTCATTTCACATAGATCTGAATGTATGAGCTCTAGTGGTGCAAGATTTCTTGTTTCCGCAGTCATGTGAGACTTACGAGGTTGCTTAGCTTGCACACAAACTTGACACTTAGATCCCTTGACAGTGGTGAACCTAGGGATTAAGTTCAACTTCGCTAGTCGTGACATGCAACCAAAGTTAACATGACAAAGACGTGAATGCCACACATTTGATTCACTATTGTTGCAAATATGATTAACAACTTTATTGCAAACGTATGATAAGGATAAACGAAACAAGCCTCCTGACTCATAGCCTTTACCAACAAAGGTTCCATACTTGGATATTACAAATTTATTCGACTCAAAGACAAGCTTGTAGCCATCTCTACACAGAAGAGATCCGCTAACAAGATTTTTATTGACGGAGGGGACATAATGGACGTTCTTCAGCCGCACGATCTTCCCCGAAGTAAATTTCAGATCGACTATGCCAACACCATGAACAGAAGCACTTGAACCGTTGCCCATTAGCACGGTTGAAGTCCATGCGGTCTGATAAGATGAAAACATGGAAATATCACCGCATACATGCACATTAGCACCCGTGTCAATCAACCAATCAGGAGAATGACATACTGAAAGAATAGTGGGAAATATAGCATACCCAGCATCCTTCATGTTAATTTCTCCAATGACAACATTAGCGGTCTTGCCGCCTTTCCCAGGATGACACTTGTCATAGCGATTAGGGCAACTAGGTGCCCAATGATCAGGATCCCCACACACATGACATACACCTTTCTTCTTGTCATTCTTCTTCTTTAAATTATTGTGCTGGACAACCCTGTTCTTCCCATCAAACTTTGCTTTACCATCAAACTTGCCATTGTTCTTGAACTTGTGGGGCTGGAAGTTCTGCTTTTGTACCACATTGGCACTAGATCCTCCCTCAATACCTCGAGCACGTGTGTCCTTTGCTCTCGCCTTTTCTTCCACATCAAGAGTGCCAATGAGATCCGGGACGGAAAACTCCTGCCTCTTATGCTTCAACAAGGTAGCAAAGTTCCTCCACGAAGGAGGAAGCTTAGTGATGATACCTCCGGCAACAAAATTGTCCGGTAGCATACAACTGAAGTGCTCAAGTTCTCTAGCAAATGACTGTATCTCATGAGCTTTCTCAACCATGGAGCGTTGTTCAGTCATCCTGTAATCATAGAATTGCTCCATGATGTACAGCTCAGTGCCAGCATTCGAGACCCCAAATTTGGCCTCGAGTGCATCCCACATATCTTTTCCATTATCAATTGACACATAAGCATCAACTATGTTCTCACCAAGAACACTCAAGAGAGCAGCCTTAACCAGAGTATCCATTTTCTGAAAAGCTTGTGCTTGTTGAGAATCAAGCTCTCCTTCAGGTTTGCCAAGAGTGGCGTCATAGCAACTCATGGTTTGAAACCATAAGACTGCTCTCAGGCGCCACCTCTTATAGTGGATACCCTCAAACATAGGAGGTCTCATGGAAGCAGCAAAACCACTTGGTGTAAATTGCCTATACTAAGGTTTTTGGATTGTCGGAAATATGAGAAATTTACCGAATGATTTTATTAACGGAAATACTAAATAAAGCATGAGTAATATAGCAGAGATAAAGCAAGTCATGCAATCTGACAGAGAGAAGGTAAACATCGTCTGCATATATGAACTTGAGCTAAACACATCTAGAACAGACACTAGATGAAGTTGCTTATATGACATAGAACCTAACATATGTAGGGCAGAAACTAGAGCCAAGAACTGTAGCAGGACTCCTAACAGAAAGAACAAGAACATGTTGTAGGATCGAAAGTATGTCTAGAGGGGGGGTGATTAGACTACTTGACCAATTAAAAATCTATCCTTTTCCCAATCTTAGTCTTTGGCAGATTTTAGCTATCTTAGTACAAGTCAAGCAACCTTAACACAATTCAAGCAAGCATGCAAAGAGTATATGAGCAGCGGAAAGTAAAGCATGCAACTTGCAAGAATGTAAAGGGAAGGGTTTGGAGAATTCAAACACAATTGGCGACACATATGTTTTTGTCGTGGTTCTGATAGGTGGTGCTATCGTACATCCACGTCGATGGAGACTTCAACCCACGTAGGGTAACGGTTGCGTGAGTCCACGGAGGGCTCCACCCACGAAGGGTCCACGAAGAAGCAACCTTGTCTATTCCATCATGGCCATCGCCCATGAAGGACTTGCCTCACTAGCGGTGGATCTTCACGAAGTAGGCGATCTCCTTGCCCTTACAAACTCCTTGGTTCAACTCCACAATCTTGTCGGAGGCTCCCAAGTGACACCTAGCCAATCTAGGAGACACCACTCTCCAAGAAGTAACAAATGGTGTGTTGATGATGAACTCCTTGCTCTTGTGCTTCAAATGATAGTCTCCCCAACACTCAACTCTCTCTCACAGGATTTCGATTTGGTGGAAAGAAGATTTGAGTGGAAAGCAACTTGGGGATGGCTAGAGATCAAGATTCATATGGTGGGAATGGAATATCTTGGCCTCAATACATGAGTAGGTGGTTCTCTCTCAGAAAATGTGTATTGGAAGTGTAGATATGTTCTGATGGCTTTCTTCACGAATGAAGAGTGGGTGGAGGGGTATATATAGCCTCCACACAAAATCTAACCGTTACACACAATTTACCAATCTTGGTGAGACCGAATTGAGAAACTCGGTCGAACCGATTTAGTAAACCTAGTGACCATTAGGATTTTCGGTGGGACTGAGATGCAACTCGGTAGGACCGATATGGTTAGGGCATAACGTAATCTCGGTGAGACCGATTACACAAACTCGGTGGGACCGATTTTGGTAATAAGCTAACCAGAGAGTTGGTCAGGTAAACTCGATGGGACCGATTCGCTCATCTCGGTGAGACCAAAATGTTACAAAAGGGAAACGGAGAGTTTACATTGCAATCTTGGTGGGACCGATCGCTCATCTCGGTAGGACCGAAACGTTACGAAGGGAAACAGAGAGATTACAATCCCATCTCGGTGAGACCGAGATCCCTATCGGTGAAACCAATTTTCCTAGGGTTTGTGGCAGTGGCTATGACATCTGAACTCGGTGGCGCCAGATAGAAAGAATCGGTGGGGCCGAGTTTGACTTTTGGTTTAGGTCATATGTGGATGTGGGAAGATAGTTGAGGGTTTTAGAGCATATCACTAAGCACTATGAAGCAAGAACCTCATCAAGCAACACCTCATCCCTCCTTGATAGTATTGGCTTTTCCTATAGACTCAATGTGATCTTGGATCACTAAAATATAAAATGTAGAGTCTTGAGCTTTGAGCTTGGGCCAAACTTTTTGTCCTTAGTATTTTGAGGGGTCCACTTTCCTCATCCATGCCATGCCATTCATTGAGCTTTTCCTGAAATATTAATCTTGGGATAATGTTAGCTCAATGTGCTATATGTTGTTAGGAATTACCAAAACCACCCAGGGATAGTTGCACTTTCAATCTCTCCCTTTTTGGTAATTGATGACAACATATAGATCAAAGCTTCGACGAATGATAATAAGAGTGAAAAAATAATGTCGCTTTGAGAAGTATGTGAAAAGTAAGAGGTCCCCCTAAATTTGTGCATAGATTAAGATTTGCTTTGGACTGCAAATGCACAATGAGTTAGGATCATGCGTTACTCTTCCATGTCACATACATCTTGGTGGAGCACTCAAAATGATAATAATTAAATACATGCACTCATCACCAAGTAAAGTGAATGATCATATAGGGATAAAATGATAGTGTCATCCAACAAGCATTAATGTAGCATATGATCAAACACACATGATCATCCAAGTTTCACACACAAGCATAAAGTATCTCAATCAAGCAAATAAAGTTCAACCACCAAAGCAAGAGAGAATAAAAAGCAACACTCTCTCTCAAAGCCTATGATCTATACATTTTTCTCCCCCTTTGGCAACAAGTTACCAAAAAGTTCATAGAAAATGCATAGCACTAAATTGTCTCTCAAGCTTGGTCTTCAGGTGGTGGTATCCGGAGAACTCCAAGAACAAAGGCTTCAGTCGATGTAGATATAGCTGTTGGAGTAGGTGCGGGAGCTGGTGGCACTGAATCTGTAGCTGGTGCAGATGAAGTGGCTCTGGTGTTTGTTACTGGCACTGCAGTTGACCTCTGAGCTCTAGGCACTCTGGCAAATGCTTCAGTGGTTGTCTTGCCCTTCCTCTCCTGCATATCATCCTGAAGTTGCTCGACAACAGACTGGATCTCAGTTACCTTCACATCCATGTCATAGAACTTCTGCTCCATGATTCTTTCCAAGCTCTCCTGGTTTCGAGTTAGGGTGTCCAGTCCTTTCTCAATCCTTAGAGTGGATGCAATCAAGTAGCCAAGCTGATCTTGCTTGCTCTTTAGAAGATACTGAGATGCCTCCTCCATGGTTGGCATCTTTGCAGCTTTCTCAGCCTTTGCCTTCTCCCTCTTGGCTTGTGCTTGTACTGAAGATGGTTCATCTTCATCCATAACCACTTGGTTGTCCTCAAAGTCTGGATAGATAGGCAAGTGCTCCTTGTCCAACAAGTATGTGCCAGTGCCCATCTTGGAGTTAATCAACTCTTGGATCTGTGGGGCATACCCACAGCTTCTCTTTTGGTCAGCAACAGTCCTCTTGATAGTTTCAACAATGAGACTCATGACCTTGAACTTTTGTGGCACATCAAATATATGTAGTAGATTTATGGAGTGGCCTCTGATCATTCTGTGATCTCTAGACTTGGGCAGAAGAGTGTGCGTTAGTATCCAATTGATAGTAGGCAGTCCTAATAGTAGGTGTTTCACTGATCCAAACTGGTGAGTCTCAAGATCTGCATCTAGAATTTCCTTGTACATGCTAGCCATGGAGTTGTGATCCTTCTTCTTCTTGGCATAGACATCCAAGTCATCTTCTTGCTCTTCTGGGGCATTGATCAACTGAGCCCATTCTGCAACTATTGACTGGTATCTAGTGCCTTCAGACATCCAGACAATTCTTCCATCTGGGTAGAAGTGAGCTATGGAGTAGAACTGCATGATAAGCTCATCATTACACTTAGTGAGCTTTTGAGCCACAAACTCATCAACTCCACAAGCCTTGAAACTGTCATATACACCTGGATAGTGTTCTTCATTCTCCTTGATGTACTTCTAGTCGACCCATCTCATGTCACATACTATTGGTTTCTTGTCAAGCAGCACTGTCTCATAGAAATCCTGCTGTTCCTCGGTATGGAACCTGTAATCCACAACAGTTCTTCTTCTGGTAGCATATGGATCTGACTCTCTCCATAGCCTCAATCCTGAGTCTCTCCTGATCTTCATGTTCTCAGCCACAGGATGAGCATCATTGTGGTCTGGAATTTTTGGCTTCAACTTTCTCAGGATAGCCTTGTTCTTCTCAGCAGCAGATATGTTTCTAGTATTCCTCTTTGGTGCAATCTTGGGTTTGGAGGCAGCTTTGGGTGCTTCTTTGGGCTTTGATGATGCAGCCCCTGTCCTGATAGCATCACCCATAAGCTTTTGGGCTTTAGGTGCTGGTGCATCAACCTCTTCCTCTTCTTATGAATCTCTCCTCATAGAGGGTTTGCCAAGAACTCTGGCAGTAGTGGTTCTAACTCTCTTTTTCTTCTTATCTTGGCCAACAGCTTCCTCTTCTGACTCAATGGTAAACTTTATGGTTTCTCCAGTGGCAACCTTCCTAGGTTTGGAAGTGGGAACCCTCCTTGCAGGTGCCTTCTTCTGCATACCTGGCTTAGTGGATGCAGCTGAGCCATATTCCTTTTTAAGAACCTTCTTTTTGGAAGTGGCCTCATCCTCAACTGCCACATAGTCTTCATCCTCAGACTCAGAAGTTTTCTTCTTCCTTGTCCTGGTGGCAGCTTTGGGCAAGTTGCTGGGAGTGCTCCTGCTTCCATCATCTGAGCTGCTAGAGGGACTAGTGTCCTCACTCATGTGAACTTGCTCCTCTGACTTGTTCTGACTGTCACTCTGATCAGACATGATGCAAACACTGACATCTGACCCTGTGAATAGATTATAGATGAGGTAGAGTAGATAAGCATCACAAAATGCAGAGGTTTTTGCAAAAGAAAAAATCAAAAACTTAGTTTTAGTTTTCCTCAGAAAGCATTTCGGATCAACCGATTTGTAAACTCGGTGATACCGAAGCAGCTGTTGGAACCTAAACTAGTGAACTCGGTCAGACCGAGTCACAGTTCGGTGGCTGTCGGAGTAAATAGCCATGGGTAGCCTAGCCAGCTTCCCCTGGCCCATCGGAAAAAATCACGAGCCCGTCCGGCTCTCAAGAGGACTCAAGACCTGGGGCCGCCTCCCCCCTTGCCGGCTATCTTCTAGGCCGGCTTCGGGGGCGGCCCGCCCTTTACCCTCATGAAGAAAGTTGTGGGAGGGCCGACTGAGAGAAGCCGGCTGCAATGAGGCCGACTCCAAGAGGCCGGCTCCCATAAAGCGGTCAAGGCCGTACCCGCGAAGTACGCATCCACCCCGCGATGATGAAGTAGGGCGTGGCTACAGTGGAGCCTGCCACCCCCAAAACCCGGGGCACGCCTGGTACAGTGCGCCATACGGGTAGCTACGACCCGTCCGACGCGGCACTTTTGCCACGGCGGCCCCGACGCCGTCCACGACGGGCCACCAGCGTGGCCCCCGAGGCGGAGGGCCCCTTCGGGCAGAGAGATACCGAAGGCGGCCGCACCTCCCCCCAAGTCGGCCTGATGAGGAGCCGGCCCCCCACAGCCGGCTCGCCATCCTCCTCGAAGGAGACGCCCATTAAGGAGACAAGATACTGCGGGGCTACAGTAATCGCCTGCCAGGGCGGCGGTACTGTAGCCACGCTTACCCCGACCAAGCCTGCGTCAACAGTACGGAGCAACAGTAACCAGCCACCAACCAGGCCCTGGACAGTGGGGCCTGCCTGTCGACCAAGGAGCCGGCAGCCGGCGGGACCCACCAGTCGGCGGGCCCCAGCAGCCGGCGCAGAAGCCGGCGAACACAGCCACAGACAGCTGGGCCCCGCGCCCAGCTGGATTACCATTGTACCCCCGGGGGGTAGGCCTATATAAACCCCCCGGTGCACCATGCAAAGGGTTGAACTCTCTAGATAGACCTAGACATCATACGAGGAGAAGAAGCAAGCTGTGCCCTTCTTCCTCCTCCCACCCGAACAGCTTAAGGAGCATTGTGTAGCCACTTGTTCATTTAGTCACCATGCGGAGACCCCGCAGAGCAGCAGTAGGGGTGTTATCTCCCCGGAGAGCTCTGAAGCTGGGTAAGATTCGCCGGCGTGCATGTCTTCGCCTTATCCCGTTTCCAGGCACCGATGATGTTCTATTGGCTCCCACAATGATAAGTGACCCGTTGGCATATGTCGCACCTACCACCCGACATTTGGCGCCCATCGTGGGGCCAGGTGCACCGTCGTTCGGAGACCTGTTCTGGACGGGAACCCTTTTCCTCCCTCGCGAGCGTAGCCAGCCCGGCTCGCCCGATGGCGCTTGCCACGATGCGCTGCAAGGTGTCACCGATATCTGCACGGCGAGCGGCCTCGCCGATCTCTTTGACAAAGCCCGCATCTCCGACGAGCTTGCCTCCGATGCGGGCACCGACCACCTCGCCGATCTCCTTGGCCAGCCCCACGTCTCCAGTGAGCCTGCTGCCGATTTGGAGTCGGTTGGTTCCATCGACCCGATGCCTGTCGACTCCGACACGGCATCCTACGACACCTTCCCCACCAACGTTGCGATCTACAACGACCCGCTCCCTCCGGCCGGCGATTGCAATACTGTCACCACTGAGGTGATGGTTATCGGCCATGACGGCCCGGCCGACGAGGGCGCCCACGACGCCCCGCGTGCGGCGGCCCACGACTTGTCCGTCCCCCTCCCGGCTGATGCCGACGACGAAGTACTGGAGGCACGCCGCCTCGCCCTCCTCGCGGAGGGCCGGCGGCTGGCCTCCGTAAGACGCCTCACCGAGGCCTACCAGCGCGAAGCTGACCGCACTGCCTTCGGCACGCCGGCTCCGGCTGGCCCAAGCCGGGTTGGTGCTGTCAGGTAACGCGGCACCATCATCGCCGACACGCTTGGAGTCGATCGCCCGGTCTACGCCACTCCGCTCGAGAACCTGCGCGCCGCCCAGGCGGCCGTAGATGAGCTGGACGGCTTGGAGGCCGAAGACCTCCCCCACATGACGCGGCGCATACAGCAACTAATTGACGCGGCCGCTTAGCGTCACGAAGCCGACGCCTGCGCGGGGAGCCCTCCCCCGCGCCGCGATCACGACGCGACTTCCCGGTCGCCGACTACGAGCAACACCCGCGCGCGGCGCGAGATAGAACCGGCTTCTAGCCGAAGCCGGACCCGAATCTCCATCGAGCGAGACGCGGACGGCCGTCCCCGAGCCATGGAGTGGCGGGGCACCCCGCCTCCGCCTCGAGCTCGTGGAGAGAGATACCCCACCCCGCCTCCAGTGGCGCACCCGACTCTCAGCGGCCGGCTAGGTCGCCGCGAAGGAGTCGGCGAAAACGACGCCCGTCACCGGATCGACCGCCTGGCCAGATCCCTGGCGCTAGAAGAAGAAGATGATGTTGGCCCGCCCTATTTTGGCCCCCGCATCTGCGATGAGCCCTTCCCCAAAGGGTTCTCGCTCCCGAGAGACACGCCCCAGTACAACGGCTCGGTGAAGCCGGAAGACTGGCTGACCGACTATTCCACAGCCGTCGGCATCGCCAACGGCAACCGGCGCGTTGCCGTCAAGTACGTGCCCCTCATGATGCAAGACACGACACGGACTTGGCTTAACAGCCTCAAGCCTCTCAGCATCAACAGCTGGGTAGATTTCACTGAAGCCTTCGTCCGCAACTTCACCAGCACCTACAAGCGGGCTCCCAAGCCCAGACAGCTCTCCCTGTGCGTACAGGGCCCAGCCGAGTCCACCCGCGACTACCTCACGCGTTGGGCCGAGCTCCGCAATTCTTGCGAAGGGGTGCACGAGGTGCAAGCCATCGAATACTTCACTGCCGGGTGCCGAGAGGGCACCCTCCTCAAGCACAAGCTCCTTTGCGACGAGCCGACTACCCTCGACGAGCTCCTGAACATCGCCGACAAGTACGCGACCGCCAACTCCTCGATGAAGACCGAGCTCCGGGTGGACGCGTCTGGGAAAGTGCTCAATCCGGCGCCCCAAGCACCGGCTGGAGATTCCGGCCGACGCCAACACCAGAATGATCAGAAGCGCAAAGGCCCTGCGCCGCCTCCCGCTAGCCGGCAGGTGGCCATGGTCAAAGATGCGCCGCCTGAGGGGCGGCCCGCGCCCAAGAAGCCCAAGGGCGGCCGGCCGGCTTGGCAGCCGGCCTTCTCCTACGAACAAACTCTTGACGCCCCGTGCAAGTTCCATAGCGGCGCGAAGCCATCCAACCATACAACCCGAAAGTGTAACTGGCTCGCCCGAATCTCCAAGGGCGAAGGGCTCACGCCGACTCTGCCTGCCGGCCCGCCGCCACTGGCTCCGCCGCCCAAGGCTGCTCGGCCCGCGGTCGACGCCGTGCAGGACGAGTTCCCCGACGAGCAAGCATCTTACGTCGTCTTTACGAGCCAACCCGAAGACCGGCGCAGCAAGCGCCGAGAGCATCAAGAAGTCAATGTGGCCGCCGCCAACCCAGCCGGCCACATGCATTGGTCAGAAAAATCCATCAGCTGGAGCCGGGCCGACCACCCAGAGGTGATGCCGTCCCCCGGCTCCTACGCTTTGGTCCTGGAGGCCACCCTCGCGACGGACACGCGCGCCGCCCGCTTCTCCCGCGTGCTGATCGACGGTGGAAGCAGCATCAACATCCTGTACCGCGACACCATGGAGAAGTTGGGTGTCAAGGCAAAACAGCTTGTGCCGACTCGAACGGTGTTTCACGGCATCGTACCCGGTTTGTCCTGCGCCCCCATTGGCAAGATCAAGATCGATGTACTCTTTGGGGGCAAGGATCATTTCCATCGGGAAGCAATCTGGTTCGAGGTGGTGGACCTGGAGAGCCCTTACCACGCCTTGCTTGGCCGACCCGCCTTGGCCAAGTTCATGGCGGTCCCCCACTATGCATACCTCAAGATGAAGATACCAAGCTCCAAGGGCGTCATCACCATCACCGGCGACTACAAGAAGTCCGCCGACTGCGCCGCGGCCAGCAGCCGGCTGGCCGAATCCCTCGTGATTGCCGAAGAAAAGAAGACGCTGGACAGGGTCGTGGCCCTGGCCAGCAAGCAGCTAAACCAGCCCGCCGACTCCAAGGAGTATGATGCCCAAGGATCTTTCCAGCCGGCCAAGGAAACCAAGAAAATACAGCTCGACCCCGAGCACCCCGAAAGGTTTGCCGTCATTGGGGCAAGCCTAGACGGAAAATAGGAAGGCAAGCTCGTTGATTTCCTCCGTGAGAATCGGGATATCTTTGCATGGTCGCCCAAGGACATGCCGGGTGTTCCGAAGGATTTCGCCGAGCACAAATTACATGTGCGGGAGGATGCAAAACCAGTCAAGCAGCCTCTCCGCCGACTGTCAGAGGAGAAGAGAAGGATCATAGGGGAAGAGATAGCCCGGCTTCTTGCAGCCGGCTTCATCATGGAAGTTTTCTTCCCAGAGTGGCTCGCGAACCCGGTTCTCATGCTGAAAAAGAATAACAAGTGGCGCATGTGTATAGATTACACAAGCCTCAACAAAGCCTGCCCCAAAGATCCCTTCGCCCTGCCCAGAATTAACCAAGTGATAGACTCCACAGCCGGATGCGAGCTGTTGAGTTTTTTGGATGCTTATTCACGATACCACCAGATAAAACTGAACCCGGATGACCGGCTAAAGACCGCCTTCATCACGCCATTCGAAGCCTTCTGCTACCTGACCATGACGTTCGGCTTGAGGAATGCCGGCGCCACCTTTCAGCGTTGCATGCAGAAGTGCCTCCTCACGCAACTCGGCAAAAATGCCCACGTCTACGTAGACGATATCGTGGTGAAGACGGAGAAGCGCGGCACTCTGCTGGAAGACCTGAAAGAGACATTTGAGAACCTGCGCCGGTTCCGAATCAAGCTCAACCCCGAGAAATGCGTGTTCGGAGTGCCAGCCGGCCAGCTCCTAGGCTTTCTGGTCTCCGAACGCGGCATCGAGTGCAACCCAGTGAAGATCAAGGCCATCGAGAGGATGGCGGTCCCAACCAAGCTTCGAGCGATCCAGAAGTTCACCGGGTGCCTGGCCTCTTTGAACCGCTTCATCAGCCGGCTTGGAGAGAAAGCTCTCCCTCTCTACCGCCTCATGAAGAAAAGCACTCACTTCGAGTGGAATGACCAGGCCGACCAAGCTTTCCACGAGCTGAAGAAAATGCTGGCCACGCCGCCTGTCCTGGCGGCGCCAACTGAGAAGGAGCCCATGCTCCTTTATATTGCCGCTACTAGCCGGGTGGTCAGCACCGTCATTGTAGTCCAGCGCTCCGAAGAAGGCCGAGCCCAGCCGGTCCAGAGGCCGGTGTATTATTTGAGCGAGGTGATGTCCGCCTCAAAGCAAAACTACCCGCACTACCAGAAGATGTGCTACGGCGTGTACTTCACCACCAAGAAGCTGAAGCCGTACTTTCAAGAACATCCCATCACGGTCGTATGCACTGCCCCGCTGGCCGAGATCATAGGCAGCCGGGATGCATCCGGCCGAGTGGCTAAGTGGGCCATCAAGCTGACTCCATACACGATCTTCTACCAACCCCGCACCACCATCAAGTCACAAGCACTGGCCAACTTCCTTGTCGACTGGGCCGAGACCCAGTACTTATCGCCAGCTCCCGACTCCACCCATTGGCGCATGCACTTCGACGGATCCAAGATGCGCACCGGCTTGGGAGCCGGCGTCGTCCTTACCTCCCCTAAGGGCGATAAGCTCAGATACACGCTGCAGATCCACTTCGCCGCCTCTAACAATGTAGCCGAGTACGAGGTGCTCATACATGGGCTCCGGCTTGCCAAGGAACTCGGCATCCACCGGATCCTGTGTTATGGCGACTCGGATTTGGTGGTTCAGCAATCATCTGGTGACTGGGACGCCAAGGATGCAAACATGGCAAGCTACCGCTTCCTAGTGCAGCAAATCAGTGGGTACTTTGATAGATGCGAATTCCTCCACGTACCGCGAGCCGACAATGAGCCAGCAGATGCCCTGGCCCGAATAGGCTCCATGCGGCAAGCAATACCAACCGGTGTCGCCCTACAACGCCTCCTCAAGCCGTCCATCAAGCCGTCTCCGGAATCCGACTCCATCTTCGTGCCGCCTAACCCCGATGGGGCTGGGTCCGGCTCGAAGAATCAAGCAGTCGGCCCGGGGACTTCAGTACTCGGCTCGGGGACTACGGTAGCCGGCTCGGGGACTGCCGCACCCGGCTCGGGGACTGCGGTAGCCGGCCCGGGGGCTGCTGTGGCCGGACCGGGGACTTCTTCAGCGCAGCAAGCGGCGGCCGACTCCAGCACTTCATCACCCAGCCCGCCCACCCTGGTGGCTCTAGCCACATTGGCGGCAGGGGAAGTCGCAGCTCCATCATGGGCGCAATCCATCCTCAACTTCTTGGTGAACCAAGATCTGCCGGCTGACGAAACAGAAGCGAGACAAGTCCAATGACGAGCCGGAGCATACACAATCGTCAACAGAGAACTTGTCAAGCGCAGTGTCACCGGAGTCTTACAGCGATGCGTCGAGCAGGAGAAAGGCATTGCAATCCTCAAAGATATACACCAAGGAGAGTGCGGCCACCACGCCGCCTCAAGGTCACTTGTCGCCAAGGCCTTCCGCCACGGTTTCTTCTGGCCGACTGCTTTGGACGACGCCAAAGAGCTAGTCAAACACTACAAAGGCTGCCAGCTTTTAGTTCCAAGCAACACATGCCGACTTCGGCACTCAAGACCATTCCCCTCACGTGGCCCTTTGCCGTCTGGGGACTGGATATGGTGGGCCCATTCAAGACGGCGCGCGGCGGCATGACACATTTGCTCATCGCTGTGGACAGATTTACCAAGTGGATCGAGGCAAAGCTGATCAAGAAGCTGAATGGGCCGACTGCGTTGACTTTCATTGCAGATATAACAACCCGGTACGGCGTACCGCACAGCATCATCACCGACAACGGCACAAATTTTGCCAAAGGTGCCTTGGCACGATTCTGCGCTACACAAGGTATACGGCTGGACCTTGCGTCCGTCGCCCACCCGCAGTCAAACGGCCAAGTAGAGCGAGCAAACGGCCTCATCCTGTCCAGCATCAAGCCCCGACTGGTCGTACCTCTGGAGCGTTCAGCCGGCTGTTGGCTCGACGAGCTGCCGGCTATCCTATGGAGTCTGCGTACTACCCCAATCAGATCAACCGGCTTCACTCCTTTCTTCCTTGTATATGGTGCCGAGGCAGTCATCCAAACAGACATCGAGTTCGACTCGCCTCGGGTAACCATGTACACGGAAGCGGAGGCCAAAGAAGCACGAGAAGACGGCGTAGACCTGCTGGAAGAAGGCTGGTTGTTAGCCCTCAGCCGGTCTGCCATCTACCAGCAGGGTTTGCGCCGCTACCACAGCCGGAAGGTCAGGCCAAGATCCTTCCAGGAGGGCGACCTTGTGCTCCAGCTGATCCAGCGAACAGCCGGCCAGCACAAGCTCGCAGCCCCTTGGGAAGGCCCCTTCGTCGTCAGCAGAGCTCTAGGCAACGATTCCTACTACCTCATCGACGCGCAGAAGCCGAAGGCACGCAAGAGAGACGACTCCGGCAAGGAGTCAGAATGACCATGGAACGCCAATCTCCTTCGAAAATTTTACAGTTGAAATGCAGTATGTATCACGTCCACTTTTGTATTAAGTACGAGACAATAGGCTCCCCGAGGAGGACTCGGGGACTGCCATCTTTTATTTTATGAATGAAAGATATCATGCATATGATATCGCCTGTTCATTTATTTATTTCATCCGGCACCGGGTTCAACGAGTCGGCCCGGGGACTAGCCGATTGGAGTTATGTTAGGAATCCTACCCGCGGCCAGACAAGTAATGTGCCGACACCCAGACTTGGCTCTTGCCAAAGTCGCAGTTCGAAGAACCGGCTGCCCGGCTGGCAAGAGTCATAAGCCAGAAAGGGTGTGCACACGAAAAATGGCTAGGGACTAACGGATTTATATAACAAAAGCCGGCTTGCCGCCTACCGCCGACCGACTACCAGAGTAGCCGGCCGGCCGGCTTGCATTCAGTTCGCTTCAAATCCAAGAAAGCTCGAGTACTTGCCTTCCCAAAGAGGGAAGGCGGCAAAGGAAAAAGCCTAAGGATAAAAAGTGCACTCGAATGGAAACCGAAACATGCATACAATAATATTTACACAAAGGACCTCCAGAGAGGCCAGCATACAACATAGTTTGATACACCCCCAGTGGGTGGAGTTGCGAAAACCTAAAGTTGTTCGAAAAGACAAAAGCAGGAACTACAAGGACGACAGATCAAGCCGGCGGGGCCGCTGACGAGTCAGGCTGGGCGGTGGAGACGGTCGCGCTGGCTGAAGGAGCGGCCGGCTGACCAACCTCGGCATGATCACCGCCTCCGGCAGAGGGCGCGCTTCCGCACGGCTTGTTGCTGGAGGCACGGTCGGCCTGAGGACGGTCGGTCGTCCCACTGGCCGGCTCGGCGTCTTCACCCTCCTCCTCCTCCTCGTCATCCTCGCCCTCGTCGCTGGAGGCGATCTCCTCGGCCGAGTCCTCGCCCTCCGCCGGGTTCAGCCCGAACCACTCCTCCAGCTGGGCGACGCCGTCGTCATTAAGTTCTGGCGTGAAGACGCTGGTGTCGGTGCACTCGGCGATCGTCGAGGCGCGCTGGGCGTTAGCCGACCGTACCTCCTCCAGCTCCGCGTCGGCCTCCAGCCGCCAAGTCCGCAGCTGGTCCAGGCTTAGCCCTGGGTATCATGCGCGAACGAACTCCAACGCACGCCCGGCTCCGAGACGGGCTGCCGACGCCTTCCAAGCCTCAAAGCGGCTGACTGTGACTTCTAGCTAGTCGGCGGTCCGGCTTGGGGTGCGGGGGATCATCTGGCTGGGCCAGAGCGCGGCCAGCACCTGCGCCCCGGCACGTTGGAGCCGGCGGAGCATCCGATGGGCCGGCTGCAGTTGCGCTTGGATGGCAATGAGCTGCTCCGCCAGCGTTCGATTTGCATCCGGCGCAATGACAACTCCAGCCTGACGGCGCGCCTCGCGATGGGCCTCGATGGCTTGGGTGGCGAGGACGGAGTGGCCGGGAAAGTAATCAGCGCAAAGTAACAAGCACAAGTCAGAATAAAACTCCAGGCGGCCAGCAGATTGAGGGAGGGCAAGAAAAGTGGCTTACCATCGATCAGATCTTCGATTCGGCCGAAACCTTCCTCCAGCGCCTGACGCGTCTCGGCCCAGTTCGCCTCCTTGGTCTCGAACTCCGCCTTCATGGCGGCCTCGCTGTCCTGCGCCTTCTGCAGGGCCGCCTTGTGGCTCTCCTCCTGGTCGGCCAGTTTCTTGACCAGGCGGTCGCGCTCCTGGACCAAGTCGGCGTACTCGGCGTCCTTGGCGCGAAGCGCGGTCTGCGCCTCGCCAAGCTCCCTCCGCAGGTCAACGTTCGCCTCTGCATGAGCAAAAGTCGAAGAGAAAAAGTCAGCAAGGGAAAGGTCGTCAAGGAAGATCCGACCCAACTGCTTAGAAGTCGGCCCGAATCTTGGGGACTACACCTAGTGGGTGCGCTGTTGCGCCCCCACAAGAAACAGATAAGAGCAAGGTACTTACGATGGCTGCGGGCCAGGTCATGGGTCCTCCGGCCCAGCTCCTGAGCCTGGGAGTTGAAGGCGGCAGCACGAGAGTTGTGATAATCCTAAGGATCAGACAAAAAACAGAGTTAAGATAGTCGTCCAGAAAGATCCGACCCGACTGCGCTGCAGTCGGCACGGATCTCGGGGACTACACCCAGTGGGTGCGCTAGCGCGCCCCCACAGAAAAAAAATCAGAGGACCAGAGTAGTCGACAAGTAAAAAACTTACCTGGATTGCAGATCGCGTCGACAAGAACTCCTGAGTAAATTGCTGCGGGAGGGCGGCCTGAGCCTGCACCCGGCTCCGAACCCCTTGGGCCGCCACGTTCAACTCGCCACTTCCTCCGCTGGGAGTCCACCCGGACGTGGCAGAACTGGCCACCTCCAAGGCTTCTGCCGACTGGTTGGCACCCGTGGCTTGGCGCGTGTCCGGCGGGGCCGTGTTCCTTCCGGCGCGCTGGGTCACCGCCAGCTGAATCTCAAGACCGGCTCCGGCCTCGGGCGCGCCCCGGGCCGGCTCCTCCGGCACCGCCGACGACTGGCCGCCTTCGCCTGCTCCAGTTGGCGCTGCCGGCGGCGTCCTATTCGCGAAGACCTCGAAGAGCTCCTCCCTCTGCACCGGCGGCTGATCCGGGGTGATCTCCTCTGCCATGGGCAGCGGGATGTCCGGGTCCACGGTGCAGAGGGGGATGGCGAGCAGCGGAGGCCGGCTACGCGTGCCTTCCGCCTCCATTTCCACGGTCGCCCGCTCCATCGGAGTCTCGGCTGCCGCGTCGGCCCGCTCCTTCGCCGCCCGGGCGGCCTCCCGCTCCGCCGCCTCCCTCTCCTCTCGCGCTTCACGGGCGTTCCGCTCCATGGCTTCCGCAAGGTCGGCGCGGGGGTCCACTCGGCGGGGCCCTGAAGATCCAGCACCCGGCCCAACCACAGAGCCGCCTGGGCCCCGCTCAAGGGAGAGCGGCGCCCTGGTCGGAAAATGGTAGAGGGTTAGAACCAAAGAAAACAACGAAAAGTAAACACGCAAGCGGCCGAAAACTTACGACGGAACCGCCTGAGGCTGCTTCACCGTCTTCCGGAAGCGGGCCGCCTTCGCCGCCGCCTCGTCCCGCTTCGTTGCCGCGGCGGAGGCCCTCGTCTTCTTCGGCCGGCTGCCGAAGAGAGGAAGCGCGGCCCGGCGTTTCGACGTCCCGCCACCGGCAGCCGGCGCGGCGGACGAGCCCGCGCTGTGACGGTCGGCTACCGGCTGGCGGCGCGGGACTTCTTCGTCATCGGCGTCATCCGGCCAGTCGTCAAAACTGGCCAAGAGCCTCGTGCCTCCGGGCTCGGCGACGTCCCCCGTGGCGGCGTCCTCCATGGCGGGCGCCCCCAGATCCGGGTCATCAACATCGTCTGCCACACGGTCGGGGGCATACCGGCGTTCGACTCCTGCCGCCCCGGCTGGCGACGGAAGAAGAGGGTTCTGATAAGAAGGAACCACCTAGTCAGAGGCCGGCAGGTATAAAGCCGGCTGATGACAGAAAGAGGATAGAAAGAAAGACTTACCACGGGCAGTGGATGGGCGCGAGAGTACGGCGCCTTGCCGTATTGCCAGTCGTCGACGAGCTTCAGGTTGGTGATGTAGTTTACCATAAGCGCGACTTCGGCATGGGACATGTCCCATGTGCTCAGCCGGCATGGGTCGAAGCGGCCGCTCATCTGGCTCAGCATGTGGGGCTGGCTCTGAAGGGGGAGGATCCGGCGCTCGACGAAGGCGGCCACCAAGTCGGCTCCGCGCAGGCCTTCCGACTGGATCATTACCCGAAGCCGGGCGATGGCGGCGTTCCCAGCTGGTGACAAGGACTTGGATCTGAAGCCCCAGGATGGCTGCCTCCCAGCCAGCGGGCCGGCTACGTAAGCCGGCAGATTAACATGGTCTCCTTGCGGGGCGATGTTCTTGACGTAGAAGTATGATTTTTGCCAGAGGTTCACCGATTGGATTAAAGGGATATGCGGGAAGGGGTTGTTTGTCACACCCTAGCTAGGTTATGCATTAGAGTGTGCATCATGTCTACTTTCATCAGAAATGGAAATGGGGAAAGCAGAACCCCCAGCACCCCCCCCTGAAATCAACTAGGGTTTACTAAAAATAAACTCAATGAACCTGAAATGCCCTTCAGATATGTTCACCCTCTTTGCCTTGGGTTAGAACCCCTGGGAAAAATGGTGCATATATTTTTAGGTCAACAAAAGGGGCATTGACTTAATTCATAAATATTTGAATTTGGGCATTTAAATACTATTAAATAATTCAAATGCTCAAATAATGTTGGAATTATTTTTGGGCCACTGAAATATTTCAGAAAGTGTCCATAAATATTTTCAGGATTTTATAAAATGATTTAGTATTTAAACTAAATCAAAACAGAATAGCAAAAATAGAAAACAGAATAAAATTTGAGAGAGAGAGAGAGTAGGCCAGTGGGCCACTTACCTGGCGCCACCAACCGGCCCAGCACGGCCCAGCCCACCAGGCCGTGCCAGTCGTCTCCTTCCTTTGCCAGGAGGACGACGGCGTGGCGCGCGCGCAGGAGGCGAAGCCACCTCCTGCTTCCACCTCCTGCTCCCCCCGGCCCTCCTAGCGACGCCACGATGATGTCCCGTGTCCCCTCGCTCCTCTCCCTCACTCGCTCCACTCTCTCTCGCTCCCCTGGCTCTCTTCCCCGAGCTCATCCGAGAGACGCCGTCACCGCCGTTCGCTGCCACCGCGGCCACCGGCCACCCCTCGCCGTGCCGCTGCGCCCAAAAGCTCCGCCTCGACCCACCCTTCCTCCTCACCACTCCAAGCGACGCCGGGAGCCCTGCAGTGACGCAATTGCCGTCGTCTTCACCGACGGGCACCGAAGATCGCCGGCCCCGATTCTCCGTCTCCAGGTCGTCCCCGAGCCCACCGAGCTGCTCTACGTGCCCCCAGTGAGCTCCTGCTCCGAATCCCCCTCTTCCCCGCTCCAATTGATCGCCGTAGCCGTCACCCCCATGATGACCGAAGTGCGCCGCCGCCCGAGCTCGCCGTCGACGATGCTCCGGTGACCAAATGGTCACCCTGGAGTGTCGAACCTACTTCCCGCGATGCGTAGCACCCTCCTAGCCCCCTTGCCCCGCTCTTCTATGCACAGAAACGCGACCCCGCGCGCAACCGAACTCCGGCGGCCGCCAAAGAGCTCGCCGCCGTCAACTCCGGCCATCCTAGCTGCTGCTGCTGCCACCACTAGATCCGCGAGAGCGCCAGCAAGCCGTAGCAACAAACCACGCTCAAAATGGAGCCCTATAGAGCATTCCCGAGCCGCTCCGTCGTCTCTGTCGTCGCCGGCGACGAGCCGTGGACCAAGTCCGGCAGGTTTGACCCCGCTGACTGCTGACTGGGTGGGCCCAGTTGACCCCCTGGGTCACTGACGCGTGGGCCCCAGGCCACTAATGAACCAGGATTAGGATTAACTTAAATTAGTTAAACTAATGACCCTGACAGGCGGGACCCACTAGTCAGCCTCTCTCCCTGCCCTGTTACACTGACCAGTGGACCCCACTGGTCAGGTTTGACCTGGAGGCAACCCTGTTGACCAGCTGACGTCACCCTGACGTCAAGCTGACGCAGTAAATCATTTTCTAGTTTAAAAATAATTCAGGAAATTCCAGAAAATACCCAAAACTTCAAAAATTCATAGAAATTCAACCATAACTCCAAATGAGACAAATTATATATGTAAAATTATCAGAAAAATTCAAGGAATCCATCTGTACCATTTTCATGCATGTTTGAACAATGTTTGTCCCCTGTTTTGAACAAAACAAATAAAGGGCATTTAAATAATCATATATGGGGTTGGAATTTGAATCTTGTACTCAAACCAACTCCATTTAAATCATAGCTAGTTGCATTAGCTCAAGACACATCCATATTGCCATGTCATAGCATGCATCATATTGTTGCATATCGTCATGTGTTGATTGTGCTCGGTTGTGTTCTTCGTGGTAGGTTCTGCCTTCGAGGATATTCACGAGTATCCAACTGAAGGGCAGTATCCCGTCACCACTCCATCAGGCAAGCAACCATTGATCATTCCGATACAACCCATGTTCTCGCTCCTGCTCTTGTTTACTGCATTAAGACAACACGATTCAAACTGCTGTGTGCTATGGTAGTTGAACCCTTATCCTCTGCATGACCTGTCATTGCCACAGTAACTAGATGAAACCCTCTAGCATGTGTAGGAGTTGATTGAGCCATGTTTTGTGTTTCCTACCTTGCTATGCCTGCTATGCTTAGAGTTGTGTCAGGTCTGGTTCATCTGGGTGATGGGCTAGAGTGAAATGCTTGTGACAGTAATATGTGGGATGTGTTGAACATGTTTTGGTAAAGGTATCGATGAGAGGCCATGTAGGAGTACATGGTGGGTTGTTTCATTGAAGCCGTCCCTAAGAACTGAGTTCTGTATGCGTGAATTAAGATTCAGCTACTACCACACATTGGGCCCTGAAATATGACCCCGCTCGACTTACCGACCCCTCTCGCCTCAGTCCAGGAGTTGCAACTAGTTTCTGGTGTTTGTAGGATATGTGTTGGCGGCCGTGCGTAGCGCTGACCCTAGGGGTGGGCTATGTTGCGGTAGATACACCGTGGCACGGTGTACCGAGTCACCCGTTTGGTGTCTCGGGAACCCTGTTCACATCGTTCGGGGCCGTTGAGGACACCCCGGCCGGATTTCCTTGCGGATGGAACCTGAATAGGCGATGACCCTGGACTAGAGACTTGTGAGGTTAGTCAGGTCGTGGTCTACACCCACGTCGGTTTTCGCTTGAAGTCTGCCGAGCACATTTCGTGTGCAGACGCTAAGTGGTGGAAACATGTGTGACGAAGTACACCCCTGCAGGGTATAAAACTATTCAAATAGCCGCGTCCGCGGTAAAGGACTACTTGATTGCATATACAGTTCATAGACAAGTTAATGGATACTACTAAAAGACTCAAGATAAGTGTGAGTACCGGGGATGGCCCCCCTCACAGGATACGAGGGAGGATCCTCGGTGGAGTATTGTGATGGTGAGTAGTGGACTCGTGTGCGAAAACTATTTTGCTAAAAGATTCTGTAGGATAGCTTAGCCAAGAGTCAAAGCTGGCTTGCTGCATAAACCCCACCACCTTCTTGAGAATGAGCATGTACAGTAGGTTCTGATGTAAGACTTGCTGAGTACCTTTGTACTCATGTTTGCTTATTTATTGTTTTCAGACGACAACACTGCCCCCTCCGATGGGTTTTACGTAGATCTTGACGTCGACGAGTGACTAGACACCCAGGTGGTGATCCAGGCCATGGAGGGCCCTATGTAGATAGACAGGCTTCGAGAAGCCTTCTTTCTTTTTAGAGTCTGTACTTAGACTAGTTGGTTCCGCATGTGCTTGTATGACTGTATGACTTGAGTGTCGGGTCATGTGACCCCTACCTGTATGGATATGTTATGTATGGCTCCCTGGAGCCTTTAAATAAAGTACTTGAGTTGTAGAGTTTTGTTGTGATGCCATGTTGTATGTACTCATATCGAGCATATTGCATGTATGATTGAAATGCTTGGTATGAGTGGGGTCCGACAATCTAGTTGTTTGTCCTTCGCAGCCTTTCTTATGGGGAAATGTAGTCTAGTGCTCCTCGAGCCATAGTAGTCCGCTACAGCCCGGTTCACCGGAGTCCTGCTA
Source organism: Triticum monococcum (assembly GCA_034509565.1). Classification (NCBI taxonomy): domain Eukaryota; kingdom Viridiplantae; phylum Streptophyta; class Magnoliopsida; order Poales; family Poaceae; genus Triticum; species Triticum monococcum. Next base: position 143,056,289 of record CM067846.1, on the reverse strand, counting down.
GCCCAGCACTACTGTTCAGGACACTTGACTGGCCGGCATGTGTTTCACTTCGTCCCTATGTCTGTCCCTTCGGGGAAATGTCACGCGGTGATCTCCGGAGTCCTGTCTAGCCTGCTACAGCCCGGGATCCCCGGAGTCCTGTTAGCCCGGTGCTACAGCCCGGAATCACTCGTTGATGACCGACATGTTCGATGTGATTCATGTATGCCTGTCTCCATAGGTCTGTGCCGCTTTGGGTTCACGACTAGCCATGTCGGCCCGGGTTCTCGGTCATATGGATGCTAGCGACATTGTCATATACGCGAGCCAAAAGGCGCAAACGGTCCCGGTCCATGGTAAGGTGACACCCGTGGGATACCGTGCGTGAGGCCGCAAAGTGATATGAGGTGTTACCAGCTAGATCGATGTGGCCTGGAATCGGGGGCCTGACATCGTTGGCATCAGAGCCGGACTGCCTGTAGGTTCGTTCAGCCAAACTGGTCGATGTCGAGTCTAGAAATGCTTTAGTTATATGTAAGGGAATTGATTGTGGGAGGGAACGTAAGGTTCTTTTACTCCTTTACCCTATGCTTCTGATCTGAGTCATTCTCTTCTCATTCAACGTGGGTTAAGGACTAGGCTCTCTTCTTCTATCAGGTTCACGTGTTACTAATCCGTAGTAGCTCATAGGATTTTTGCTACGAGTTTCAGTCCAGTTTCTACTATTTTAGTACGTGGCTATTTGAATCAGAACCTGGATATGATGCTGTTGAGCGGTATTGTGAACTGTTGTGGATGTCTCAAATCTTTTTCTGAGCATTTACAGCCGTTATGCTGCCCAATTTTCCCTAGGAATTCTGATGTCTTTGTCTTGTGGCTGTGCTTTCAGATGGCCAACCAGTCTCAAAACCAAGTGGTTCGCCTGACCAGGTGCCTCGACGTGCCCGGTCATACTGCTATGTTGGTCCGGGTCATGATCGAGACAGGATACCGTTGGTATCCCGAATACACTGTTGAAGAGCAGTTCCGCGACTTTAATCAAAGCCAGTATTTATGCACCGTCAGGATATTTCCTTCCTATCCTGGATCTACCGAGCCCCTTCACTGTTCCTATGGACTCGGAGTTACCATTGAGATGGCTGTGCAGGATGCTGCCTATTCCATGATGACCATCTTGCGAGTCCGGACTGGCCTGCTTCGGAACACTGACTTCCGTTACATGCCAGCTTCACTTCCGGGAGCGCAGGGGTATCTTCAGGCTATCTATGCTGACTCCACTCAGGAGGACTCATTAACTCGTACCACCGCTGAGATGCTCGAAGATAAGGACCGAGAGAATCGGGACTTGAGGCTGGAGCTCTTCAATACCCGTGCTGATCATTGGGCCACATTGACTCGGTTTGCACCCGCGGTGCAAGCTGGATGTATGGATACCAGGGATCTGTATCCTGTGAGAGCAGCTCTGCCAGACATGGTGGATTGGCGTGATGTGGGAGGCATCACCCCACCCCTTGGTCCCCGCAGGCCACCGTTTGTTGGTCCAAGACCTTATCCTAGCCCCTATGGTCCACAGGCTCCTCAGGACCGTCTGTTTCCGGATGATCACGTTGAACTTCCAGGCTATGGAGGTGACTTCTATGAGGACTACTACGGAGCTATCTGAGTTAGCAGTAGTACCACTAGTATTGTAGTAGTTGTATCTCCACTGTCATGTGTGACTTGTGGAATACGACTTGGTGGTGTAATCGATTCCGGAGGTGTATACAAATAATGTATAGGGACTCGGAATGCCTCCGATGAGATGTAACGTCTACCTTCATAGTTGTACTGTAGCATGGGCTTGTACTAAACTATGTATGACGAGTATGACCGTTGGTGTATATATGGCAGTTTTATATTACCATGGCATACGAATGAGCATCTCTGCATTCCGCGTTATCCTTTACATTCTGCACTTCCCTGTTAAGTTTGAGCCATCCTTGTCTAAACCGTTGTCTTGTTTTCCCTCCTAGGATGGTCAACACCCGCGGAAACCCTGCTGCCCCGGAGCAGGGGGAAGCCAATGCAGCTAGAGGTGAAAATTTACCTCACCCGCCTTCCCTGGCCGAAGTGATGCTGGAGGCGGAAAGGAACAAGCGTGAGACCAACCGCCTGCTGGAGCGGATTGAGCAGAACACTGCACGCCACCCACGAAATGCCTTGGTGTCAATCAACGACTTCATCAAGCTGTACCCACCAAAGTTTAACCATTCCGTCGAGCCCCTCGACGCGGATGATTGGCTTCGCAGCATCACCCACAAGCTATGTTCTGCCAACGTAGCTGAAGCCGACAAGGTTACCTATGCTGCTTATCATCTTGAGGGCCCCGCTAGCCATTGGTGGGAAAACTACGAAGCTATGCGCCCGGTCGGCCAAATCACTACCTGGGCTGAGTTCAGCGAGGCTTTCCGTGAGCATCACATTCCGGAAGGTCTCATGGATCGCAAGAGGGAGGAGTTCTGCAACTTCACCCAAGGAAGGCTGACTGTGGATGCATATAGCCGAGAATTTGGGAACCTGGCACGCTATGCTCCTGAAGAGGTTTCTACTGACGCCAAGAAGCAGGCAAGGTTCCGTAAGGGACTTAGCCCTGAGCTTCGCCGCGATCTCCGTCTGCATGAGTGCACATCCTTCCAGAAGTTGGTCAATAAAGCTATCAGTGCTGAGACAGGCCAGACTAATTATGACGCTTCACGCAAGCATTCTCGTGATTTTGGGTCTTCATCCGGCTCGGGAGCTCAGAAGCGCCGGGTGTGGATTCCAAGCACCGCACTGCCACCCAGATTCACCCCGAGGCCATCCTTTGAGGCGCCTCGTCCCAACCAGCAAATTGCACCATCCAAGCCCTATGGTGGCCCCGCTGCTAATGTTGCTCCACGCCCCACTGTGGTAACATGCTTCAAGTGTGGAGAACCGGGTCACTATAGTCGAGAGTGTCCCCAGAACAACCCCAATCAAGCTGGAAAGTCCGTTGGCCATGGTAAGCCCGCGGGAAAGACTTTCTACGCCAAGCCGGCCACTACTGCACGTGGCCATGTCAACTACGTCTCAGCCGAAGAGGCTCATGAGGATCCCAACGTCGTCCTTGGTACGCTCCTTGTTAACTGCCATCCGGCATCTGTTCTTTTCGATACTGGAGCATCTCATTCATTCATATACGAGAATTATGCTCGGTTGCATAACACGACATTCTGTGACATGCCCACTTCCATGGTAATTCAAACTCCGGGTTCCAAATGGCAAACTTCTAGGGTAAGCCATGGGAACGAAATTCTTGTTGATAGGCTTGTCTTCCTTGCATCTTTAATAGCTCTCAAGTCCTCCGACATAAACATCATCTTGGGTATGGACTGGATGTCGGCTCATTACGCCAAGATCGATTGTGCCACTAGAACCGTTCAACTTACTCATCCCTCGGGCAAGACAGTTAATGTCTTAACTCGAGTGGCCAAGTGCCAACTTTACTCTCTCAATGCCAACCCTCTTCCAGACCTTGAGGACGTTCCGGTAGTCCGAGACTTCCCGGATGTGTTTCCGGAAGAACTGCCAGGTGTTCCACCTGACCGGGATGTCGAGTTTGTGATAGACCTTGTTCCAGGAACCGTTCCAATTGCTAGAAGACCCTACAAGATGGCACCCTTAGAACTAGCCGAGCTTAAGAACCAACTCGATGAGTCCTTGAACAAAGGGTTCATCCGTCCTAGCTCCTCTCCTTGGGCTTGCCCCGTCCTCTTCGTCAAGAAGAAGGATGGAACGGATCGAATGGTTGTGGATTACCGACCTGTCAATCTGGTCACCATCAAGAACAAATACCCGCTTCCCAGGATCAACGACCTGTACGATCAGCTCGCTGGATCCTCAGTCTTCTCCAAGATGGATTTGAGGTTGGGCTACCATCAAATCAAAATCAGAAACGGGGACATTCCCAAAACGGCTTTTGTCACTCGTTATGGCCAATACGAGTACACCGTCATGTCCTTCGGTTTAACCAATGCCCCGGCCACTTTCTCCCGGTTAATGAACTCGGTTTTCATGGAGTACTTGGACAAATTCGTCGTAGTATACCTCGATGACATACTCATCTACTCCAAAAATGAAGAGGAACATGCCGAACATCTAAGACTGGTATTGATGAAACTTCGAGAGCATCGCCTTTATGCCAAATTCTCCAAGTGTGAATTTTGGTTGTCAGAAGTGACCTATCTAGGCCATGTAATCTCTGGTAAGGGTATTGCTGTCAATCCCGAGCGAGTTCAAGCCGTCCTTGATTGGACTCCACCTGTTTCGGTCAAGCAAGTTCGGAGTTTCCTTGGCCTAGCGAGCTATTGCCGCCGCTTCGTCGAGAATTTCTCCAAGGTTGCTAAACCTCTAACTGAACTCCTCAAGAAAGATAAAAAGTTCGAGTGGACTCCACAGTGCGAGTTCAGTTTTCAGGAACTGAAAAGACGCCTGACATCTGCTCCCGTACTGGTACCACCAGATTTCTCCAAGGACTTTATTATCTATTGCGACGCCTCGCGACAAGGACTAGGTTGCATACTCATGCAGGATCATCAGGTAATTGCCTATGCCTCACGGCAATTACACCCACATGAGGAAAATTATCCCACACATGATCTAGAGCTTGCAGCTGTAGTCCATGCACTCAAAACCTGGCGACATTACCTTCTCGGTAATCGTTGCGAGATCTTCACCGATCACCAAAGCTTGAAATATATCTTCACCCAACCAGATTTGAATCTCAGGCAAAGACGTTGGGTTGAGTTGATCTCGGATTACGACTTAGGAATAACTTACACCCCTGGCAAAGCCAATGTCATGGCTGATGCACTAAGTCGTAAGTCCTACTGTAACAACCTGATGTTACAACAAAGTCAACCACTTCTCCATGAGGAATTTCGTAAGCTTAATCTTCACATTGTTCCTCGTGGATTCCTGTCTACCCTGGTGGCGAAACCTACCCTTATGGATCAAATCATAGCTGCCCAAAAGCGTGATAAGGGCATATCCCGGATTAAGGAAAACATTGCTAGCGGAGTAGCTAAATGTTTTTCCATGGATGAGCAAGGTGTTGTCCTCTTTGAGAACCGCCTGGTGGTTCCCAAGAACCAACATCTACGCCAGATGATCCTTAAGGAAGCTCATGAATCCCCTCTCACCATTCATCCCGGTAGTACTAAAATGTATCAAGACCTACGCCAGAGGTTTTGGTGGACTAGGATGAAGAGGGAAATTGCTCAATACATTGCTAATTGCGACGTTTGTCGTCGTGTTAAAGCAGAGCATCAACGGCCTGCTGGCACCCTTCAACCTTTGGCTATTCCTGAATGGAAATGGGACAAAATCAGTATGGATTTCATCACTGGGTTTCCCAGGACCAAGAGGGGGAATAATGCCATCTTCGTCGTGATCGACCGTCTTTCCAAAGTAGCCCATTTCCTACCTGTTCGTGAGAGTATCACCGCTAGCCAGCTAGCTGACTTATACATCTCCCGAATAGTGTCTCTTCATGGTGTCCCATTGGAAATTAACTCAGACCGTGGAAGTCTCTTCACCTCTCGATTTTGGGAAAGTTTCCAAAATGCTATGGGAACTCATCTCTCCTTTAGCACCGCCTTCCATCCTCAATCAAGTGGTCAAGTAGAGCGAGTAAATCAAATTCTGGAGGATATGCTCCGAGCTTCTGTTATCTCATTCGGAATGAGTTGGGAGAAATGCCTTCCATTCGCGGAGTTTGCCTATAACAATAGCTATCAAGCTAGTTTGGGCAAGGCTCCCTTCGAAGTTCTCTATGGACGAAAATGTCGAACGCCTCTTAACTGGTCAGAAACCGGGGAAAGACAACTCTTTGGCCCGGATATGATTCAGGAAGCAGAAGAGCAGGTTCGCGTTATTCGTGAGAAATTGAAAACGGCCCAATCTCGCCAAAAGAGTCAATATGATCGTAAGCATAAGCCTATGACATTTGAAATTGACGAGAAAGCTTACCTTCGGGTTACCCCGTTAAAGGGAACCCATCGCTTCGGTATCAAAGGCAAATTGGCTCCTCGTTACATTGGACCCTTTCGCATTATTGCCAAACGAGGAGAAGTTGCCTACCAATTGGAACTACCTCCGCATCTTTCCAGAGTTCACGATGTCTTCCACGTTTCGCAACTCAGGCGTTGCTTCGCGGATCCTATCCGTGGAGTGGACCACGAAACGCTTGATTTACAAGATAACCTTTCTTATCGGGAATACCCCGTTCGTATCCTTGATCAAGCCGAGCGTACCACTCGACGTCATAATATCAAGTTTCTCAAGGTTCAATGGTCACACCATTCCGAGGAAGAAGCCACTTGGGAAAGGGAGGATCGTCTTCGACTCGAGTACCCCGCCTTCTTCCCAGATGATCCTAAATCTCGGGACGAGATTCTTTTGAGTGGGGGTGAGTTGTCACACCCTAGCTAGGTTATGCATTAGAGTGTGCATCATGTCTACTTTCATCAGAAATGGAAATGGGGAAAGCAGAACCCCCAGCACCCCCCCCTGAAATCAACTAGGGTTTACTAAAAATAAACTCAATGAACCTGAAATGCCCTTCAGATATGTTCACCCTCTTTGCCTTGGGTTAGAACCCCTGGGAAAAATGGTGCATATATTTTTAGGTCAACAAAAGGGGCATTGACTTAATTCATAAATATTTGAATTTGGGCATTTAAATACTATTAAATAATTCAAATGCTCAAATAATGTTGGAATTATTTTTGGGCCACTGAAATATTTCAGAAAGTGTCCATAAATATTTTCAGGATTTTATAAAATGATTTAGTATTTAAACTAAATCAAAACAGAATAGCAAAAATAGAAAACAGAATAAAATTTGAGAGAGAGAGAGTAGGCCAGTGGGCCACTTACCTGGCGCCACCAACCGGCCCAGCACGGCCCAGCCCACCAGGCCGTGCCAGTCGTCTCCTTCCTTTGCCAGGAGGACGACGGCGTGGCGCGCGCGCAGGAGGCGAAGCCACCTCCTGCTTCCACCTCCTGCTCCCCCGGCCCTCCTAGCGACGCCACGATGATGTCCCGTGTCCCCTCGCTCCTCTCCCTCACTCGCTCCACTCTCTCTCGCTCCCCTGGCTCTCTTCCCCGAGCTCATCCGAGAGACGCCGTCACCGCCGTTCGCTGCCACCGCGGCCACCGGCCACCCCTCGCCGTGCCGCTGCGCCCAAAAGCTCCGCCTCGACCCACCCTTCCTCCTCACCACTCCAAGCGACGCCGGGAGCCCTGCAGTGACGCAATTGCCGTCGTCTTCACCGACGGGCACCGAAGATCGCCGGCCCCGATTCTCCGTCTCCAGGTCGTCCCCGAGCCCACCGAGCTGCTCTACGTGCCCCAGGTGAGCTCCTGCTCCGAATCCCCCTCTTCCCCGCTCCAATTGATCGCCGTAGCCGTCACCCCCATGATGACCGAAGTGCGCCGCCGCCCGAGCTCGCCGTCGACGATGCTTCGGTGACCAAATGGTCACCCTGGAGTGTCGAACCTACTTCCCGCGATGCGTAGCACCCTCCTAGCCCCCTTGCCCCGCTCTTCTACGCACAGAAACGCGACCCCGCGCGCAACCGAACTCCGGCGGCCGCCAAAGAGCTCGCCGCCGTCAACTCCGGCCATCCTAGCTGCTGCTGCTGCCACCACTAGATCCGCGAGAGCGCCAGCAAGCCGTAGCAACAAACCACGCTCAAAATGGAGCCCTATAGAGCATTCCCGAGCCGCTCCGTCGTCTCTGTCGTCGCCGGCGACGAGCCGTGGACCAAGTCCGGCAGGTTTGACCCCGCTGACTGCTGACTGGGTGGGCCCAGTTGACCCCCTGGGTCACTGACGCGTGGGCCCCAGGCCACTAATGAACCAGGATTAGGATTAACTTAAATTAGTTAAACTAATGACCCTGACAGGCGGGACCCACTAGTCAGCCTCTCTCCCTGCCCTGTTACACTGACCAGTGGACCCCACTGGTCAGGTTTGACCTGGAGGCAACCCTGTTGACCAGCTGACGTCACCCTGACGTCAAGCTGACGCAGTAAATCATTTTCTAGTTTAAAAATAATTCAGGAAATTCCAGAAAATACCCAAAACTTCAAAAATTCATAGAAATTCAACCATAACTCCAAATGAGACAAATTATATATGTAAAATTATCAGAAAAATTCAAGGAATCCATCTGTACCATTTTCATGCATGTTTGAACAATGTTTGTCCCCTGTTTTGAACAAAACAAATAAAGGGCATTTAAATAATCATATATGGGGTTGGAATTTGAATCTTGTACTCAAACCAACTCCATTTAAATCATAGCTAGTTGCATTAGCTCAAGACACATCCATATTGCCATGTCATAGCATGCATCATATTGTTGCATATCGTCATGTGTTGATTGTGCTCGGTTGTGTTCTTCGTGGTAGGTTCTGCCTTCGAGGATATTCACGAGTATCCAACTGAAGGGCAGTATCCCGTCACCACTCCATCAGGCAAGCAACCATTGATCATTCCGATACAACCCATGTTCTCGCTCCTGCTCTTGTTTACTGCATTAAGACAACACGATTCAAACTGCTGTGTGCTACGGTAGTTGAACCCTTATCCTCTGCATGACCTGTCATTGCCACAGTAACTAGATGAAACCCTCTAGCATGTGTAGGAGTTGATTGAGCCATGTTTTGTGTTTCCTACCTTGCTATGCCTGCTATGCTTAGAGTTGTGTCAGGTCTGGTTCATCTGGGTGATGGGCTAGAGTGAAATGCTTGTGACAGTAATATGTGGGATGTGTTGAACATGTTTTGGTAAAGGTATCGATGAGAGGCCATGTAGGAGTACATGGTGGGTTGTTTCATTGAAGCCGTCCCTAAGAACTGAGTTCTGTATGCGTGAATTAAGATTCAGCTACTACCACACATTGGGCCCTGAAATATGACCCCGCTCGACTTACCGACCCCTCTCGCCTCAGTCCAGGAGTTGCAACTAGTTTCTGGTGTTTGTAGGATATGTGTTGGCGGCCGTGCTTAGCGCTGACCCTAGGGGTGGGCTATGTTGCGGTAGATACACCGTGGCACGGTGTACCGAGTCACCCGTTTGGTGTCTCGGGAACCCTGTTCACATCGTTCGGGGCCGTTGAGGACACCCCGGCCGGATTTCCTTGCGGATGGAACCTAAATAGGCGATGACCCTGGACTAGAGACTTGTGAGGTTAGTCAGGTCGTGGTCTACACCCACGTCGGTTTTCGCTTGAAGTCTGCCGAGCACATTTCATGTGCAGACGCTAAGTGGTGGAAACATGTGTGACGAAGTACACCCCTGCAGGGTATAAAACTATTCGAATAGCCGCGTCCGCGGTAAAGGACTACTTGATTGCATATACAGTTCATAGACAAGTTAATGGATACTACTAAAAGACTCAAGATAAGTGTGAGTACCGGGGATGGCCCCCCTCACAGGATACGAGGGAGGATCCTCGGTGGAGTATTGTGATGGTGAGTAGTGGACTCGTGTGCGAAAATTATTTTGCTAAAAGATTCCGTAGGATAGCTTAGCCAAGAGTCAAAGCTGGCTTGCTGCATAAACCCCACCACCTTCTTGAGAATGAGCATGTACAGTAGGTTCTGATGTAAGACTTGCTGAGTACCTTTGTACTCATGTTTGCTTATTTATTGTTTTCAGACGACAACGCTGCCCCCTCCGATGGGTTTTACGTAGATCTTGACGTCGACGAGTGACTAGACACCCAGGTGGTGATCCAAGCCATGGAGGGCCCTATGTAGATAGACAGGCTTCGAGAAGCCTTCTTTCTTTTTAGAGTCTGTACTCAGACTAGTTGCTTCCGCATGTGCTTGTATGACTGTATGACTTGAGTGTCGGGTCATGTGACCCCTACCTATATGGATATGTTATGTATGGCTCCCTGGAGCCTTTAAATAAAGTACTTGAGTTGTAGAGTTTTGTTGTGATGCCATGTTGTATGTACTCATATCGAGCATATTGCATGTATGATTGAAATGCTTGGTATGAGTGGGGTCCGACAATCTAGTTGTTTGTCCTTCACAGCCTTTCTTATGGGGAAATGTAGTCTAGTGCTCCTCGAGCCATAGTAGTCCGCTACAGCCCGGTTCACCGGAGTCCTGCTAGCCCAGCATTACTGTTCAGGACACTTGACTGGCCGGCATGTGTTTCACTTCGTCCCTATGTCTGTCCCTTCAGGGAAATGTCACGCGGTGATCTCCGGAGTCCTGTCTAGCCTGCTACAGCCCGGGATCCCCGGAGTCCTGTTAGCCCGGTGCTACAGCCCGGAATCACTCGTTGATGACCGACATGTTCGATGTGATTCATGTATGCCTGTCTCCATAGGTCTGTGCCGCTTTGGGTTCACGACTAGCCATGTCGGCCCGGGTTCTCGGTCATATGGATGCTAGCGACATTGTCATATACGCGAGCCAAAAGGCACAAACGGTCCCGGGCCATGGTAAGGCGACACCCGTGGGATACCGTGCGTGAGGCCGCAAAGTGATATGAGGTGTTACCAGCTAGATCGATGTGGCCTGGAATCGGGGGCCTGACATTGTTCTCGCCTGACCTCTTCATCGCGATGAAGGCCCCGCAGGGGGCGGGCACGCCGGCGATGACGGTGCCGAGCTTGTTCTGGAAGAGCTCCGCCCAAAGCTCCAGTGTGGGAAGCACTCCCAAGAAGCCTTCGCAGAGGGCGACGAAGGCCGACAGCAGCATCACCGCGTTAGGCGTGAGGTGATGCGGCTGGAGGTGGTAGAAGTCGAGGAAGGAACGCATGAACCCACTCGCCGGCAGGCCGAAGCCACGGAGGAAGTGCGCGCGGAAGACGACCCGCTCGCCTTCCTCCGGCGCCGGCGAGATTTCCGCCTCCGGCGCCAGACGAGCCTGCACGAGGTTGGCGTCGGGCAGGCGCCGGGTCCGGCGAAGGAACTCTATGTGCTCGTCGTGGACGTTGGAGCCGTCCCACGAGCTCGACAGCGCCATGGACATGGAGGCATGGGGAAGCTGCGACGGGAAGTTACGCCGGGCGTGAGAGGAAGAAGAAAGGAAAGGAGAACAAGGAGGGACAGGGAGCGGGGGAGCAAGCAAGCCTTTGTCTCTCCCCCTCCCGCTCCTACTTGTAGGCTCGTGCGCCGGAGCCAAGGAGGCGCGACGTGGGGGGTCGTGGGGATCGATCATGCCCACTTCCCCCACGCCCTGCGTTTATTGCGCACTAAAGACACGAAGAAACGATCACGGGAAGGCGAGCGGTCCCCTCGGGCCACAGAAGATCTGCGCCCGGGCCGAGGCCAAGGAGTGGCGGGCCCGGGCCTGCGGCGGCGTCCCGTCGCGCGCGTGCGACGGCAGGGCTTCTCCGCCACGTGGCCCGTCATGGGGCCCGCGGGCAGCCCGCGGGTGAAGCACGGTCATATTAATAAACAAGAAAGTTCTCCGAAGTCGGCCTACAACGGCGAGGTCGGCTCCTCAGGGTGTGAAGCTGACCAAGCTTCTCGTCCCTCTATCCGCCGCGAAGCTCACTCAGCTTCGGGGACTACTGTCGGAGTAAATAGCCATGGGTAGCCTAGCCGGCTTCCCGTGGCCCATCGGAAAAAATCACGAGCCCGTCCGGCTCTCAAGAGGACTCAAGACCTGGGGCCGCCTCCCCCCTTGCCGGCTATCTTCTAGGCCGGCTTCGGGGGCGGCCCGCCCTTTACCCTCATGAAGAAAGTTGTGGGAGGGCCGACTGAGAGAAGCCGGCTGCAACGAGGCCGACTCCAAGAGGCCGGCTCCCATAAAGCGGTCAAGGCCATACCCGCGAAGTACGCGTCCACCCCGCGATGATGAAGCAGGGCGTGGCTACAGTGGAGCCTGCCACCCCCAAAACCCAGGGCACGCCTGGTACAGTGCGCCGTACGGGTAGCTACGACCCGTCTGGCGTGGCACTGTTGCCACGGCGGCCCCGACGCCGTCCACGATGGGCCACCAGCATGGCCCCCGAGGCGGAGGGCCCCTTTGGGCAGAGAGATACCGAAGGCGGCCGCACCTCCCCCCAAGTCGGCTTGATGAGGAGCCGGCCCCCCCACAGCAGGCTCGCCATCCTCCTCGAAGGAGACACCCATTAAGGAGACAAGATACTGCGGGGCTACAGTAATCGCCCGCCAGGGCGGCGGTACTGTAGCCACGCTTACCCCGACCAAGCCTGCGTCAACAGTACGGAGCAACAGTAACCAGCCACCAACCAGGCCCTGGACAGTGGGGCCTACCTGTCGACCAAGGAGCCGGCAGTCGGTGGGCCCCAGCAGCCGGCGCAGAAGCCGGCGAACACAGCCACAGACAGCTAGACCCCGCGCCCAGCTGGATTACCATTGTACCCCCAGGGGGTAGGCCTATATAAACCCCCCGGTGCACCCATGCAAAGGGTTGAACTCTGTAGATAGACTTAGACACCATACGAGGAGAAGAAGCAAGCTATGCCCTTCTTCCTCCTCCCACCCGAACAGCTCAAGGAGCATTGTGTAGCCACTTGTTCATTTAGTCACCATGCGGAGACCCCGCAGAGCAGCAGTAGGGGTGTTATCTCCCCGGAGAGCCCTGAAGCTGGGTAAGATTCGCCGGCGTGCATGTCTTTGCCTTATCCCGTTTCCAGGCACCGGCGATGTTCTATTGGCTCCCACAATGATAAGCCACCCGTTGGCATATGTCGCACCAACCACCCGAAAGTGGCACCGAGACTACTAGGGTTTCACAAAAGTCCTAAACTCGATCACACCAATTTTCAATTCTCGGTCAGACCGAGAATCTCATGTGCAATGGCCTGAGCCGAATCGATGGTACCGAGTTCCACAACTCGGATGGTCCGAGATGGTTTCGGCGGAAACCTGACCCTAAATTTTCAAATCATCTCTAATCTAAGGAGTGTTTTTGACTGGATAAGATCGTTTCAATCGTGTCAAGATTCATGGCGAACACAATGTGCTAGGAATCAGATATGGATAGCAAAGTGATCAAGTTCATACCCTAGTTCGGTGATGAACTCGCTATGGCGGCAACGACGGGGTTGATTTCCATTGACAGCGGCGGAGACCAGCGGCAGGAGGCAACTGGCGACGAGGAAGACGATCTGGAGACCTTGGAGGCAGAGCGGGCTAAGCGCCGGCGAAAGAGTTCGGAGAAAATTTCCAAAATTTTGCCCGTGGGTATATATAGCCCGACCCTGTCGGTGTGACCGAGTGGAACAACTCGGTGGCACCGAGATGCATAACTGCAAGCAGTTACTGCAACTCGGTGTGACCGAAAAGTTCAAATCGGTTGCACCGAGATTGAAAACCTAGATCGACTTAGTGATCTCGGTATGACCGAAATGGGTGAATCGGTCAGACCGAAACGCACAAAGAAGTTTGGGAAGTTTAAGTCTATGACGAATCGGGGACTCCGAGTGCTCCTCACACAGAGTGGTTTGAATCTGACTTGATCAAATTTTGTGATGTAGCATGAATAGAGTTTGAGACGAGAAAATCATAGATAGCTAGAGAAGGTTCTTAGGCATTCTTGTCCATCCACTTGGCAAAATAAAAGAGAAACCAATCAATCAAAACAACAAGTGGATGTCCTTGAATGAGTAAATTATGCAATCAACATGCTCACACAATAAAATGGCGATTGAAATATGTGGCAAAGCATGCACAACCAATTCTAGCATCTATCAAGCAATTGGCGATGACTAGGTCATCTATGTATGAGTATATTGACTTAGGAGTCAAATGAGAACACTTGAGCATAGGTCATACTCATCGGTTAAGCACAAGTGGGGTTACCACTTTTACATAAAGCGTTGTTGTGTTCACACCATTAGAGTTGCTTTAGCTCAATTCTTAGAGTAAAGCTCCCCCTAGATGTGAGATCCCCCCTAAGAGGGATGAACTAACCTTGGGTTTTTTCGATGATGACGTCATGTAGATGTTGAAGATGTGGATGCTCAATGTTGATGTAGATCATTTGGAGCTATCCTTTGGAGTGAGTTGCACTTTCAATACCTACACGGGTTAGTCCCACAAGGAACAAACAAGGATATCCATAGACATAGAGTGATGCAAACACAAGATGATGTCTATGAAAGCTTTAGGTCACCTTGTCCCTTGTCTTACCAACAAGAGGGTTTGTGATCCTTGAACTAGTGCAAGATGTGGAAGTTGTTTGCACTTGTTCTTGCCAAAATGATAAGAGTGAAGTATGTTGGCGGAGTCACCCTCAAGAACTCTCTAGTTCTTCTTCTTCGGGGTCCACACCATCTTGATGGGAATCCTCGGAGTTGTAGTTGTACTTGATGAAGTGGAACTTGAAGTAGTCTTGGGAACCGACTTGACCAAGGCATTAGGAGCTTCTTCAAATGCATCAATTTCCTCTTGAAGCTTGTCCTTGCCTTTTTGCTTGTGGTCTTGTGGTGGAAGATCATCTTGAGCTTGTGTCCCTTTGAAAGAAGTAGGATCATACTGCTCTTGTTGAGGAACAAACTTCGTCTTGGGGTATTGATCTTCTTCCCACTCAACTCCATTGGCATTGAACTTTCGTTCAAAACCAACACCTTGGTTCTTCCGATGCCTTCCTTCCTTGCGTACAATTTCCTCGAATTGCTTACTCCCGGCAAGGCTCTTGTAGACACCTTTCTCTATAATTCCCTTCAATAAGCTATTTTCTTGCTCAAGTGTAACTTGGCTAAGAGAATCATTAGTGGAATCAAGAGAACTACTAGAAGCAACAACATTGGATTTAGCATGATTGTTGTTACCACTAGAGGAAGAATCTTTCTTGTTCTTGTTACTAGACTTGACTTGAGGCATGTAAGTGGATAAGAGTAAATGCTTGGCAATGTAAGAAGAACTTTTCTTACGAAGATCATCATTTATTGCTTTTAAGAACTCATGCTCTTGCTCAAGGTTGAGCTTTTCTAAACGTAATTTCCCATGGGTCCTTAAAAGTTCTCGATGATCTCCTAAGATAGTTTCATGAGCTAACTTAAGAGTGTTTAGTTCTTTAGTTAGAGACTCAATCTTCTCCTTATCATTGTCATTCGTTTCATCTTGATTAACATGATTAATTGACGTTTCATCATAGTATTCATCACTAGAGTTGTCAACAAGTAAATCATCATCACCTAACAAGTCGTCTTCATCACTATTGAAATCAACATACTCGGGGTGTGATACCTTTGGACCTTTGGCCATGAAGCATCTTCCAGTTCCTTCATTTGGTAAATCAAATATGTCGTAGGAGTTGGTTGACACAAGTGCTAGACCTGCAACACCTTCATCTTGAGTATATTCGGAGTCGGAGTGATTGTCGGAGTCGGAGCCGGATACCCATTCACCAACATGAGCTTGATGTCTTCGTTTTGTGTAGCTCCTTGATGACTTGTCCTTTCTTTCTGAATCCTTGCTTCTCCGTGAGAGTCTTCATTCATAATGATCATCTCTATTCCTTCTTTCTCTAGGTGGTGATTCTTCTCTTCTACTTCTTCTCTTGGGAGAATCTTCTCTTCTCTTGTAGGGGGCCGTACACTCATTGGAATAGTGTCCGGGCCTTCCACAATTGTAGCAGTTTCGCTCTTGACTAGAAGATCTTTTGTCGTTGTAGGACCTTGACTTCGAGCTTCTCTCTTTGCTTCTACTCTTGTAGAACTTGTTGAAGTTCTTCACCATTAAGCTCAATTCTTCATTGAAGGTTTGTTTCTCACTTGGTGATGTGGGGGCTTCACATGAGGCTTTGTAAGCACCACTTGATTTGTTGTGAAGTTCCTATTTATCCTTGAGTGACATCTCATGAGCAACAATTCTTCCAATGACTTCCGTTGGCTTGAGATCTTTGTAATTGGGCATCATTTGAATCAATGTGCACACGGTATCATATTTTCCATCCAAGGCTCTTAGGATTTTCTTGATGATGAATTTGTCGGTCATCTCTTCACTTCCTAAGCCGGCAATCTCATTTATAATAAGAGCAAGTCTGGAGTACATTTCAGCGACACCTTCACCATCCTTCATTTTGAACTTGTCAAGTTGACTTTGAAGCACATCCAACTTAGATTCCTTGACGGAGTCGGTACCTTCATGCATGTCAATCAAAGTATCCCAAATTTCCTTTGCATTCTCAAAACGGCTGATTTTGTTGAATTCTTCGGGGCACAATCCGTTGAAGAGGATATCACAAGCTTGAGCGTTGTATTGCAACATTTTCAACTCTTCCGCGGTGGCTTCACGATTCGGTTCTTTCCCATCAAAGAATTCACCTTGCAAGCCAATACACACAATAGCCCAAACGGCGGGGTTATGTCCAAGAATATGCATTTTCATCTTATGCTTCCAACTAGCAAAATTAGTACCATCAAAGTAAGGACCTCTACGGTGATAATTTCCCTCACTAGATGCCATACTCTCCTAGGTTGTGAAACCAAGGCTATGACCACCAAAAGCTATGGAAATCAAAGCAAATGGAGACCAAAGCTCTGATACCACTTGTAGGATCAAAAGTATGTCTAGAGGGGGGGGGGTGATTAGACTACTTGACCAATTAAAAATCTATCCTTTCCCAATTTTAGTCTTTGGCAGATTTTAGCTATCTTAGTACAAGTCAAGCAATCTTAACACAATTCAAGCAAGCATGCAAAGAGTATATGAGCAGCAGAAAGTAAAGCATGCAAGTTGCAAGAATGTAAAGGGAAGGGTTTGGAGAATTCAAACACAATTGGAGACACGGATGTTTTTGTCGTGGTTCTGATAGGTGGTGCTATCGTACATCCATGTTGATCGAGACTTCAACCCACATAGGGTAACGGTTGCGCGAGTCCACGGAGGGCTCCATCCACGAAGGGTCCATGAAGAAGCAACCTTGTCTATTCCATCATGGCCATCGCCCATGAAGGACTTGCCTCACTAGCGGTAGATCTTCATGAAGTAGGCGATCTCCTTGCCCTTAGAAACTCCTTGGTTCAACTCCACAATCTTGTCAGAGGCTCCCAAGTGACACCTAGCCAATCTAGGAGACACCACTCTCCAAGAAGTAACAAATGGTGTGTTGATGATGAACTCCTTGCTCTTGTGCTTCAAATGAGAGTCTCCCCAACACTCAACTCTCTCTCACAGGATTTGGATTTGGTGGAAAGAAGATTTGAGTGGAAAGCAACTTGGGGAAGGCTAGAGATCAAGATTCATATGGTGGGAATGGAATATCTTGGCCTCAATACATGGGTAGTTGGTTCTCTCTCAGAAAATGTGTATTGGAAGTGTAGATATGTTCTGATGGCTTTCTTCACGAATGAAGAGTGGGTGGAGGGGTATATATAGCCTCCACACAAAATCTAACCGTTACACACAATTTACCAATCTCGGTGAGACCAAATTGAGAAACTCGGTCGGACCGATTTAGTAAACCTAGTGACCGTTAGGATTTTCGGTGGGACTGAGATGCAACTCGGTAGGACCGATATGGTTAGGGCATAACGTAATCTCGGTGAGACCGATTACATAAACTCGGTGGGACCGATTTTGGTAATAAGCTAACCAGAGAGTTGGTCAGGTAAACTCGGTGGGACCGACTCGCTCATCTCGGTGAGACCGAAATGTTACAAAAGGGAAACAAAGAGTTTACATTGCAATCTCGGTGGGACCGACCGCTCATCTGGGTAGGACCGAAACGTTACGAAGGGAAACAGAGAGATTACAATCCCATCTCGGTGAGACCGAGATCCCTATCGGTGAAACCGATTTGCCTAGGGTTTGTGGTAGTGGCTATGACATCTGAGCTCGGTGGTGCCGGATAGAAATAATCGGTGGGGCCGAGTTTGACTTTTGGTTTAGGCCATATGTGGATGTGGGAAGATAGTTGAGGGTTTTGGAGCATATCACTAAGCACTATGAAGCAAGAACCTCATCAAGCAACACCTCATCCCTCCTTGATAGTATTGGCTTTTCCTATAGACTCAATGTGATCTTGGATCACTAAAATATAAAATGTAGAGTCTTGAGCTTTGAGCTTGAGCCAAACCTTTTGTCCTTAGTATTTTGAAGGGTCCACTTTCCTCATCCATGCCATGCCATTCATTGAGCTTTTCCTGAAATATTAATCTTCGAATAATGTTAGCTCAATGAGCTATATGTTGTTAGGAATTACCAAAACCACCCAAGGATAGTTGCACTTTCACACGTACGGGACAGCAGCAGCAGAAGCACTGGACTTGGGGTCGACATCCTCTCCAGCCATGTCGTCGATGAGGTTGTCGACGTCGGGGAAGAAGTGATTGTCTGGGAAGTAGTCGTCGGAGTCCGTGATGAAGAAGTCAGTAGTCACGCGGAGCGCTCCCCAAAGACCTTATCACCCTTCTCCCGTACATGATTCAAAGTGGTGTGGTTTCGGAGGCCTACTATCCCGACTCGCGGTGCACGCGGGGATGAGGAAGACTGTAGCAGCTCAGAGATTGGAACCGGTGGCGAGAGGAAGGAGAAACTTTGGTGTGTCTCTCTGAGAGGAGCGACCTCCCTTTTATAGGCGCAAGAGAAGGAGGAGAGAGGCTGTGCCAGGAGCTGAAGGGAACGAGGGAGATGAAACGAACAGGCAGCAGCCGAAGGGTGCAGCGTTCATATACAATATCCACTACAGCAAAAACTTTCTAGCTTCCAAGTGACCTTACGTATACCCGTAGTCGTGGCAAAAATTTAGACATCGGCTCGGCTCATTCTCGCAACCCGCGGCACGTCGTGGCGAGGCGTGGCGTGGCATGGTGAGGCAGGCGGCGGCGAGGAGCGCGCGTGGATGTCCCTCTTGTTCTCATGCTCATACATGTGGGGAAAGAACCTCCCTTATAAAAAGGTCCAACTCCCTCTAAACTAGCAATGTGGGACTAAACTTTAGTAGTGTCCCTTGCCTTGCACGAATGGGCTAAGTGGGCCTCTAGGATTTATTAGGAATTTCTGAAATTGTTATTGGGCTGGCCCATAAATAGATAAAATTCTAGCACGAGTATGGTTGGAAGTCGGCGATCTTGTTGATAGGATGATTGAGTCCATTCAAGAAACGTGCCATAGTTTGCTCATCATCTTCCGTGACATTTTCTCTTATGATGGCAATCTCCATTCCCTTGTAGTATTCTTTAACGCTCTTGGTTCCTTACTTGAGGAATTGGAGTTTCTTGAAGAGGTCACGGTTGTAATATGTTGGCACCAAGCGTGCTCTCATGACATCCTTCATTTGATCCCAAGTGGTGATAGGTGGTTCACCTCTTGCCTCTCGACGCTCAGTGACTTGTTCCCACCAAATGAGGACGTAATCTTGGAACTCAAGGGATGCCACAGTGATCCTCTTCTCTTCCTCATAGTTGGGCAAACGAAAGATTTTATCAACCTTTAATGCCCATGGTAGGTACTCTTCGGGATCATTGCTTCCGGTGAACTTGAGCTTGCCGTAGCGTTGTTCTTCATTGTGTTGGGGTTGGGGATGTTGACGTCCATGTCATGGAGGATTGTCGTCCTCATGTTGATCTTGTCGTGGAATATTTCCATTGTCTTCTTGCTCTTGGAAAACTTGGGGTTCTTGTCGAGCTTGTGGAGGAGCTTGTTGAGCTTGTGGAGGAGCTTGAGGAACTTGATGATGCACTCTTGATTGATAAGTCCTCTCTTGAACTTCATCACGAAGTGCTTCTTCTTGTTCGCGCCTATGGCGGTCGCATGCGGCAACAACGCGACTTCTGTCGTGGAGTGCACGTTGCGCCTCAAGTGCTTGAGCTTCTCACCAGTGTTGTTTTTGACGTTGTGCCTCGTCATCTTGTTCGTCTTGGTGTAGACACGCTCGCTCTTCTTCTTGTTGGTGTAGGCGTTGGCATTCTTGTGCTTGCGCGAATGTAGCTTGGTTTTGACAATGTCGATGCTCTTGCGCTCGAAGTTTCTTTTGATGGTCGGTGTCGTATAGGGGATTGCAATTTGCTTGACGATCTTGACGCGTGGCTCGTCGAAGAGTGTTTGATGCCGGAGTACTTGAGCCAAAGATAGTGTCATCGGAGTGTCGACTCGAGCGTCTCCGCCTTGAGTAGGACGAAGAGGTAGAAGAGCGGTTGACCAACAAGGCACGAATCTCGTTCATTCTTGCATTGCTCTCTTGCTTTTGTTCATCGAGCTTGTTGTCGAAGTAGTCTCTTGTACGTTGCCCGGAGAGTCGCAAGTCGGTGGCGAGGTTGTCGATGCGGTCGCTCATTGCTTGTTGTTCTTGATGCAAAGCTCGTTGTGTGCCAAATATGTCTATCTTGGTGACGTAGTTGTTCAGGTCGTTGTCTTGTTCTAGGAAGGGTGGGTTGGTAGAAGAACTTGGCCTATCCATCATTCCAAGCAAATATGTGAGTGAGATAAAGAGAAGAACTTATACCAATTGTACCTTGACCAATGTTGAAGATGGACCAATGATCACTCAAATGTATAACAAGGAAATAGCACAATTGGTACCAATTCTTGTTGGTTTCTCACACCTACACAAATAAAAGCTTATGGTGGAGCTCGGTTAGGATGGTGGCACAAAATTTGATGCAATTGTTAGGGAGCCTCAATAATGTGGGAAACGATTCACAAATTTGCAATGCAACAAGTAGACCAAGCAAGTAGGTACACGGAAACACACACGCAAATAGATAAGTGGGGTTGTGCAAACCAAAAATGAGCGGAAAATGTGGAATCCACGGAAAATGCTCTTGTTGCACAACTCTAGAGAGACGCTATCACGATTGCACAATAGGCGGATACGAAACTTGTGCACAACCTACTAAGCAAAAATGCAACGACTTCTATCCCAAGTATGCTATATGTATGGTGTTCCGATGATATGATCCAAGATGATCGAGTATGACAATCTTAATGTAGTATGATGCTATGGTTCTTGCTTATAAGGTCTTTGCTTATCTTTCCCTTTTGCTTAAAAGCTTGGTTGGCTCTTTCTCTTTTGAGCTCTTTTCTCATGAAAAACTTCACGAACCAAGATAGCAATTGTGTATGCGATGACAACCTTGTGACACAAGAGATGATACCAAGATATGCACCATGATGATATGGTATGTATGCTATGGGACGTATGATCACTAATGTGCACAAGTAACGTTACCGGCAATACTCAAAGGCTAGTCTCGATGGGTAAGTTACGCAAAACGGGCGATGGTTGTTATCAATGTAATGGCAAGGAGTAGACAAAGATGTCGTCAAAGTTACCGTCCTTGCTTACGGTTGAGGGTATCAAAATTGTCGAGCGGGTGTTGTCGATGACGAGTCCTTGGCGAAAATGAGTTGCGGTGGTGTTGATGTCGAACCGTTCCTAGTTAGCCGAAACACCCTAGGAAACAATGATCCACAACTCAAATTCTCAAAACCAAATGTGTCAAAATTGTGTCGGAGTTGGTAACGTGTAATCTTTGGTGGTTGCGGAAAGCGATGGTGGTATCGGGGTGCATATGCGGAAGTGGAATGGGTATTGGAGTGAGTATGCGGAAGTGGGGCGGTGGCTAAAAACTTCTGGGCGAATTTTTTTAGTTTCGTCAGGAAACATCGAACATCTGGTGGATGTCGGACGACCGGTGGTCGGACATCCGGTAGCTGGCAGACGTCCGGTGCCTGGGCGGTTTCGAGCCTAGGATGAACAGTTAGGGTTCATGGTGGAGTTGGTAAAATTTGTCGAATCCAAGCAATTTTGTGGATGGAAATGGTTGAGACGAAGGGGAAAAGCTAGATCCACTCGTGGCAAAGCAAATCCATGGATCAAATCCAACAAAACTTCATCACACCAACAAATCACAAAAATATTTGGGGCTATTTTGGTGGGGATTTTCAAAATTGGGGAAGAACACAACAAAATCAAGCTAGAAAACAAGGTGTAGGGGCTCCAAATCCGTGATCAACGTGACTCATGATACCAAGATGATGTAGGGTAGAACCCTAGTGGCCTGATCTTTCACGATTGGAGGGGATTCTATGAAGAACACAAAGAACACGAGGGGAAAACACGAGAGAATCAATCAAACCAACAAGATTCGATTACACATGTGCTAGATCCTTGAAACACAAAGAGATACACGATCCGAATCCAATAAGGGATGATACATAGGTAACACGTTCTTCTCCATGAGGAGATCTTGAGGTCTTGCTGTTAGGGGTCTTGAATCCGCTTGGGGGGATCTTCTCCGTAGAGGTCGTGAACTCTGATGGAGAAGTAACCAAGTGGATGAGCAAAGCTCTATCTCTAATATGAGCTATCACATTGCTAACCCTAACTAGGAGGAGGAGGACGTCTATTTATAGTCTTAGTGCAAATGGGGGTGAAGTGAAGGGGTACATGGGCCTCGGGCACGAAACTGTGTGCAGACAGGTACTGGACGTCCGGTGGGTTCCGGTCGTCTGGTGGCTCGTGGGCGTCCGGACGTCCGAAAGTCGCCGGACTTCCGTCATTTCGGCTCGGTTGAAGTGGCACCGGATTTCCGAAGATGGCCGGTCGTCCGGTCGCTTCGGACTTCCGCTGATTTCATTCTGTTGGGGACCTGCCAGATTTCCGGTGGAGCTCGGTCGTCCGGTCGCTAGGAGTTGTCGGTCGTCCGGTCCTGGACGGACGTTCGGCCACTGTAGCATTCACTGGCCGGGCTTCCTCTGGCTGGCGTGGCCTTCAGGGACCGGACGTCTAGTCTGGAGCGGTCGTCCGGTGGCTGCAGCTCTTCTTCTTGTCCCTCATACTTGGTGTCCTTGCCGTCTTGTCCGTTGGATGTAGCTGCTCCGTGGCCTTCCTCCAAGTACCTGATCACACATAGTATTTCCGCTTGAGGTAGTAGCCATGTCGCATGTGTAGAAAGTGGTAGTCCGGAGAGGAGCGAGTTCACCTTATCTTCGATAGCCTTTGCTCGAGCTCTTGTCATTGGTCCAAGTGGTGTCATGGGAGATATCGATACGTCCATGGGGATGACTGTGGGATGCTCCGCATCATCTTGTTTTTAGCTATTTTTGGGAGTTTGTTTAGAGTTTGTGACCTACTTAGGAAGACGAAGCGGCTGCGGTTCCTTGAAGATGGAATAACAATCTCCCCGCCTAGCTCCCGTGTCGGTGATGCATCTAGAATCTTCAAAGGGCGTGTGGAGGTGTGTATTCGACGGATCTCACGAGATTCGGTCGATGCTGGTCTTCGGTGGATCTGCTTGGATCCAATCTGTGTTAGTCTTTGTTCATGTCTCTACATGTTGAATCCTTTCGATCTACACTTTTTTTTGCATCGACAACGGTTGTTGTTTTGGTGTGCCGGCCCTACAGGGTCTTAGCACGACGACTTTTTGACTGCCTACTACAACAAGTTTAACCCGACTCCGGTGAGGGAGGGCCAATGATAGCGGCACGCCTCCGGCTCGCTCTAGTAGTTGTAGTCGTCGCTAGGTAGTCTATAGACATGGATGTAATTTTTGTTATTTCTGCACTCTTTGTACTGAGATGACATGAAGAATACATCGGATGTTTGCTCGCAAAAAAGCCATCAACACTACATATATCTATACCTAGCCATATGTCGGCCGGTCCGGGAGTAACAAAGCCCGAAGAAGAAAACATAGGCCCGGGCCCAGCCCGACAGTCGGGCCTAGATTTCAGGCCCAAGCCCGGCCTGTCAGTGAAAAAACACGTATTTTCCAATGGGTTTGCCTCCTCCCAACTTGGTATAAAACAGTGCTCGAACCCATACTATATACCGAGTCATCTCCATTAACTTATTTATCTTAATATGAAAGCATATTACCTCATTATATAAGAATGGCCATAGTGGGAGTAACTTCAAGAGTAACATAAGCTCCAACTCAGCAAAATTGCCTATGTGATATTGAGTTAATGAAAAGAGACACAAACTGAGTAAATCATAACATCACGTATCCCAATACAATACTACCTCTGTCCGGGTTTATAGGGCCGGCTAGCAGCACATAGCCATCCGTTTGTATTAGGCCGTTCGTTTCGAGTGCCGTTCACGAGGGATCCTCCGTGTGAAAAGGTAGGCTGCATATAATGTTTGCTCCGTGACTAGTGCTGCTTTCGTTGCACGTGAAGAAGACGGACCAATGCACATCAAATCAACATAAAAGCGCGAAAGTACTTCGCACACGATGCTTTGGTGAACGAGACTAGAACGATGCCCAATCCAGCTGGCTGGAGTTGTTTAGCCTTGGCTTTGGATGGTAGGATTTAACATGTCGTCTGTATTTCGTGTGGAAAATGTGGTGTGTGAAGCAGTGCTCTAAAAGCGAGCAGCTGCATGTTGTAATTAATAGCATCGGGAACAAAAGATTTTGCATGCGCGTATGCTCTGCCTTGATCTTGCCGATGCGGTCGACGGGATATAATCCCGGATGAAGGTAGTATGAGTCTATAAACTGATTGCATGATACCACATTTATATTACTACCCACTATGAGACTAGCCATAGTGGGAGTAATTTCAGCAGTAACATTAAAGTCCAACTCAGCAAATTTGATTATGTGGCAATGAATTAATGAAGAGAGAGATAGTTGTAGTAACTTAGCTAGTTACTGTAACATCACATATCCCAATGCAATATGAGTCTATAACCTAATAAATGAATCTTTGCATGTTACTATACTTAAATTACTACCCACTATGAAGATAGTAACATAGTCTAGGGATATGTGTATATTACTAGTGTATGTTACTATCCATTGTGGCTAGTCTGATAATGTGTATGGTGGTAACATAGGCAGGATAATGTGTACATGTTACTCTTAAACTTACTCTTCACTATGGCTAGCCTAATTATGAATAAGTCCCATCTCAACACACATGCATTGGAAAAGACCCACCACAACATTCAACCATGCATGGAAAAACGCTTTCCATTCAATTATTTTGTTTGTATTCAATAAATATTGTTATAAATATACATAATCAAATATAGTAAGTCATACATATTTTAAAATTAATTATGATATTATCAACCTAAATTTTTATCAACCGCTTCCCGCATTAAAGCGCGGAGTATCCTTTAGTTTATATATCTCCTATTTCTTAAGGCTATGGCACTTGACAGATTGGCTTGAGCCTGCACCCTTTTTTTTTTTGAACTGTTAGCGTGGAGCAACTTGAGTGACGTCAAATCTTTTTGGGATCATTTACTGCACCATGGGCAGGATAGGCGCACCCTCTCACCATGCTCGTTTCGTGGTAGATTTGGTAGAAGAGAAACTCGCTAGTGTTCATAGACAAATCGTCATCACCCACCATCATCTTGGCCCGTATACGAAACGAGGCAGGGCAAGGGCTAAACATTTGGGTAACTATATGTTGGGAGAGTAGGCTTTTTTTTAACACAGTACATACTTAAGCGCTCATATATAGGCGCATACACTCACTCACTTATCCTATGATGCACACACACATTTTATCCTTATGAGCATATTTGAAAGACTGAGCTGTCATATTATCACATCGCCGGAAATTTTGAAATAGATTCAGTAAATGCGAGCACCAAGACTTAAACTCTGATGTGCCGGGGTAACACTGTTCCTCTAATCATCAAAACCACAGGTTTGTTCACGGGAGAGTAGGCTTTTGTATTGGTTTTTTAGGATGGCTTTTGTATTGTTTTGTTCTCGCCTTCGGTCTGTGAAGCTCTCTTCTTAATTGTGGCAAGTATTTTGCCACTTCTCAAAACCAACTCAAATACACACATATATCCCGTGGATAATTGGCATTCGTCAGACCTTATGTCCGTTATCCAACCATACAACTACAAGACATGCTGTGTGCAACGCAGCACATGCGAAAAAAATCAGCCACTCGTATAGTTGCTGACACAAACGCTTCACCGATCGTACGTGCATGCATGCAGCCGTACCATTATACTACTGCAGCTAGCGAGCACATGCATGCGCCGAACTAACAACAGCCGGTCCGCGCATTTGCAAAGCGCTACAAGCCAATGGGGGAGGCGGTGGCAGGGAAGTGTGCGACGTGGTGGCTGCAGCTAAGCTCCGGCGCCGGTCCCTGCGGCGGCGGCCTGGGGGCGCCGCCGCCGCCGGTGCACCCTGACCCCCTCAGGAAGGCCTTGCAGAGCCCCGTCCAGAACTCGCGGTCCGGCTCGCCGCTCTCCGCCGTCCTCCGCGCGTCCTCGCCCACGCACCCGTCGATGGTGCTGTTGTTGACGAGGCGGTTGGTGAGGTTGAGCAGGATGTCGTTGGTGTACTCCGGGTGGCCCTGGATGCCGAGGGCGTTGTCGCCGACGGCGAACATCTCCACGCGCGTCTTGTCGGAGTAGGCCAGCACCTTGCCACCGGGCGGTACCTCCCACACCTATATCAATCAAGCAAGCGCACCCATAATTGATTAAGACATTCAACCTCATCAAGATAAGTAAACTTACGAACATACTGGAGCGGGCTAGCTGAAGAAATGCAACATCATAGGGTACTATATTTGCAAGTGACATGGTTTATTGAGTAACACGTCAAAAGTCAAATCCCAACGAGTTGGTGAAAAATATGATTAGATGACACAGCGGCCTACAGCTACATGCATGCATGCCAACTTTTAATTACGAAATAGCTCGACGAGCACCGTCAGTTGTCACGTGCAAGTGACATTTTGCCAAAATATCAACTGCGCATTGGTATGGCAGGATATTTCAAGAAAACAATTGAGCGTTTAAGCGCCGACGGCTACTACTAGCAGCTAATTAACTACGGAAAATATACCTCGTCTTGGTGAACCTCGATGATGGAGGCGTTCCGGGGTGGCTCCACGGGCAAGAACTCGAAGGGCCATTCCAAATCATCCACGAAGGTCACCTCCTTCACCCCGACGTCCCAGCCGCTGGGCGACCTCCCGACCCTCCCGCCCAGCGCGCGGCACAGGGCCTGGTGGCCGAAGCAGACGCCGAGGACGCGCTTCCCCATGGCGTGGACGGTCCGGAGGAGGAGGCAGAGGCGGCGGACCCAGCACGGGGCGCCGTCGCCGTGGGCGTCGTGCGGGCTGCCGCTCACCACGAAGCCGTCGTACAGGCCCAGATCCTCTGCTGCCGGGAACTCGCCGTCGATTACGCGGTAGCAGTCCCACGCCTCGTCGGGTTCGCCGGAGCGGAGGGCGCGGAAGAACACGTTCCGGTACCCGCCGTGCGCCTTCCTGGCGTAGTCCGAGTCGTTCACCGCCAGCAACAGCGCGTAACGCCTGCCCGCGCCCGCCGCCGCCACCGTCATCGGAGCGAGCTGTCGGAACTCGGAAGCAAGCGACGGAGCTATATAGCTAGCTCAGCTGGCACTGGCAAGATAACTGAGGCTACAAGTGTAGGTATACCTGCCACTGCCACTCTGCCAGTGTGCTCTGTTGCGGTGCTATTTATGGAGGCGGAAGACACGGTGTGGCTGAGCCACGAACATGGAATTGGGTTCGCGTCGCGATCGCTTATGGAAAACGTGGTGGCGATGCCTCGTTATTGAATATTGTACAGATGCTCGCCGTCGATCGAGATGGGCAACGATCGAGCTAGCGAATCGACTCGAAACCGCATCATAGTGGCTACCACCTCTGTCCTAGTTTATTAGTTTCTCTTCATAATTTCTGTTAATTTTTAATCATAATTTAACTAACAAAATATTAATGCATGTCAAAAAATTATATAGTTGGATTCATATTTGTACATGGTTTCCAGTGACATAATTTTTAATGACAAGCATTATTATTTGTTAGTTAAATTCATGGTTAAAATTTAATATTACTAAATACGAAGAGGATCAATAAATCAGCCCACTGGCCATTAGTTTAGTGCTAGTGGTAACTATGGGTGCGTAATCACGTCGACGTCGCGCGCGAGGCCGGCGCGTGTGATTGACACGGAAATGGCAAAACACGAGGCATATAGCTCGGTGGGACTCTGTAGCTTTGGCAGCTCCCCCGCGGGAATCACTCAAGCAACATCAGTCAAGGGTCCACGCCTACACCCAATCGACGACTTCTTGGGCGATGGACATGACTGACGGTAGCGAGCAGAAGGAGGACCAAGTCTGTGTCATTTTTTGAAAGGTTTGTGTCATTTTATGTGGGGCTTGGGCTATGTGATCGGAACGAAACGCAAGAAAGCATGGTGAACATGACCGCACGATGCAGCCAGTGAAGTGCACAGTAGATGTGGCGATGGACCTGCCTTCGTCCGAATAAGAGAATTGTAGGAAGAAGGTGAAACTAAAGGTCAAGTAGAAGCCACCATGTATGCAAGATAATAGGGGGCTATGGTGTCCCGATCTTTTGATGAGATGATAGTTATCGATTTTTGTGAAGCCGACTTTGATGATCCGCTATGACGTGCAACGCCGTTGCGCCTTAACAACCGCTAAATCAACTTCAAAAGGTTATTGACCACATGAAGAATGATCAACCTGACCACAAAGGTCTAATCCATGCAAGGAATCGAAGAACAGGTAACAAGTAAGAATTATTGATGAAAGTTTGGTCTTGGACATAAACGAAATATATGACGTTGCAACTATGGATAACTTTGAACTAAACAACTAAATCTAAACAAGCCCTAATAGCTGTATTTATGTGGGGACAAAGGAGGATTTCGTCCAAGACTACTGAGAAATTGCTTATACGGGAGCTCTCTCACTAGTGGCGGGCAGGGTGTCTTGCCACTGGTAATCTTGTAAGATACTAGTGGGGGGCGGACAGGAGCATCCACCACTCATAATATGGTCCTAGATTGCCCATGGGCCAAACTCACCAAGGGCGAGTACTTACTCGCGACGGCCATTGGTATATAAATAGCAGCAGCCCGAACTCTTTTCATGAACTGCTACTAATAATATGGGCTCCAATTTGACCCAACTAGCTGTGGGGCAAGCCTCATTAGTGGTGGTTCCTTAGGGCTGTATGCCATTGGTATAATATTTTAGTACTTTTTTGGTGGTGGTGTATATATTTTTTGTTTGGGTTAATTTGATAAATGTCACTCCAAATCTGGCGATTTCGAGAAATGCCACTGCAATTTCTAAACTTTGAAAAATGCCATTTCATGCCATTTCTAGTGGCATTTTTCGAAATCTGGAGTGGCGTTTCTCAAAGATTGCAAAAATTGCAATGGCATTTTCAAACTTTGAAAATTACAGTGGCATTTTTATAAATCGTCATAATTGGAGTGGCATTTATATAATTAACCCTTTTTGTTTTTATAGTGTATTATCTATTATGTTTTATGGTATTGTATGGAAACTGATTTAAATTTTATAGGTTTCGTTATTTGCTATATTTTAGGCATTTTATGAACAAATTTTATTTTATGGGTCTCATGCGGAGATGTCAAGTCATGCGTGTAGCCGGCAGGTGTTGCATGGTAGCTCTAGCAGAGGTGTCATGTTCTGCATGTTGCTATTGGATCAAAGGTGGTGCAATAGTGACTGCAGACAAGGCGGTATGGGACGCATGTCCTTTGATATCCCGTCCTATAGTATTCGGCTAGCGAGGTGTCGATAGCCAGACAAGTAGCGATGATGGTAGAGGCGGCTTCAACGAAGAGCATGCGAACTGATACGTCTCCAACGTATCTATAATTTTTTATTGTTCCATACTATTATATTATTGGTTTTGGATGTTTTATATGCATTAATATGTTATTTTATATTATTTTTGGGACTAACCTATTAACCTAGAGCCCAGTGCCAGTTTTTTCTTTTTTTCAGTTTCGCAGAAAAGGAATACCAAGCGGAGTCCAAATGAAATAAAACCTTCGCGATGATTTTTCTTGGAAATCAAGTCGGAAGAGCCACAAGGCGGCCACAAGGGGGAGGGCGTGCCGAGGGGGGGGGGGGGGAGGCGCGCCCCTGCCTTGTGGGCCCCTCGTGACTCACCTGACCTAATTCTTCGGCCTATACATTCACATATATTCCCAAACCACCAGAAGTATTCACGAAAACACTTTTCCACCGCCGTAACCTTCTGTTCCCGTGAGATCCCATCTAGGGGACTTTTCCGGCATCCTCCCGGAGGGGGATTCGATCACGGAGGGCTTCTACATCAACTCTATTTCCCTTCCGATAAAGCGTGAGTAGTTTACCACAGACCTACGGGTCCATAACTAGTAGCTAGATGGCTTCTTCTCTCTCTTTGATTCTCAATACCATGTTCTCCTCGATGTTCTTGGAGATCTATCCGATGTAATCTTCTTTTGCGGTGTGTTTGTCGAGATGCGATGAATTGTGGATTTATGATTAGCTTATCTATGAATATTATTTGAATCTTCTCTGAATTCTTTTATGCATGATTTGGTATCTTTGTAATTCTCTTCGAACTATCGGTTTGGTTTGGCCAACTAGATTGGTTTTTCTTGCAATGTGAGAAGTGCTTAGCTTTGGGTTCAATCTTGCGGTGTCCTTTCCCAGTGACAGTAGGGAAAGCAAGGCACGTATTGTATCGTTGCCATCGAGGATAAAAAGATGGGGTTTAAATCATATTGCTTGAGTTTATTCCTCTACATCACGTCATCTTACTTAATGTGTTACTCTGTTCTTCATGAACTTAATACTCTAAATGCAGGCAGGTGTCGGTCGATGTGTGGAGTAATAGTAGTAGATGCAGAATCGTTTCGGTCTATTTAACACGGACGTGATGCCTATATTTCATAACCATTATTTCATAATCATTGCCTTAGATATCGTCATAACTTTGCGCTTTTCTATCAATTGCTCGATAGTAATTTGTTCACCCACCGTATTATTTGCTATCTTGAGAGAAGCCTCTAGTGAAACCTATGGCCCTCGGTTCTATTTTCCATCACATAAGTTTCCGATCTACTATTTTGTAATCTTTTACTTTCCGATCTATAAACCAAAAACCCAAAAATATTTACTTATCGTTTGTTTAGTTTCATCTATCTCTATTAGATCTCACTTTTGCAAGTAATCGTGAAGGGATTGACAACCCCTTTATCGTGTTGGGTGCAAGTTGTTTGATTGTTTGTGCAGGTATTAGTGATTTGTGTGTTGTATCCTACTGGATTGATACCTTGGTTCTCTACCTGAGGGAAATACTTATCTCTACTTTGCTGCATCACCCTTTCCTCTTCAAGGGAAAACCAACGCAAACTCAAGAAGTAGCACGAAGAATTTCTGGCGCCGTTGCCGGGGAGATCTACGCCAAGTCAAGACATACCAAGTACCCATCATCAACTTTCATCTCTTGCATTACATTATTCACCATTTGCCGCTCGTTTTCCTCCCCCCACTTCTAAAATGATTTTTGAAAAAATGCCTTTTTATTCGCCCTTCTTTAGTTCTCTTTCTTGTTTGCTATCTTTGCTTGTGTTGCCATGTGCCCTCTATTTGCTTGCATCTTCGCTTGCTAAAAATTTATTGATATGGATCCTCATCCACTTGCTAATCTTTTTAAGAGGTCCAATTATGATGAACCAACTGCTAGTGAGTTGAGTGCACTAGATTATCTTTATGAGGTTTTGCTTGAAATTCATGAATCTGAAAATTGTGATGAAGTGTTGAAAGAAGAAATTTATTAAGTGATTCACGATAGCTCCTTGAATGAAAAGCATGATTGCAATGATATTAGTATAAATTCTATTAATGAAAATTGTATTAATGATATGCAAAACCCTAAGCTTGGGGATGCTAGTTTTGCTATGTCCACTACTTGTTGCAATGATCATGATTGGGGTGATTTTTCTTACAATTTTGAAAATTTATTTAAGTCCCATGATGAATATGAGATTGATAATAATGTTTGCAATAATACTGAAAGTGGGTTTGGAAGAGTGTCAACTTTAGATCCCACATATTTGGTAATATTCAATCTTATGAAGTTCTTGATAAAAGTGGGTTCAGAGAGGTCATGACTTTATTTTATGGTAATCCCACTATTTCGGAAGAGTGTCAACTTTGTATGCATGTGGATCAAGTTGAGAATATTTTATGTGATAGTTATATTGTTGAATTTGATTATGATCCTATATGTAATTATTATGAGAGAGGAAAATATGGTTGTAGAAATTTTCATGTTAATAAATTACCTCTCGTTATGTTGAGATTGCTATTGTTTCTTTCTCCTTCCTTGCATATGCTAGTTTTTGCTTGTCCAGATAATTTGTTTGTTTATATAATGCCTATGCATAGGAAGTATGTTAGACTTAGATATGTTTGTCACGTGTTTTATGATGCTCTTTTTGTGCTTCAATTCTTGTCTTTCGTGTGAGCATCATTAAAATTATCAATGCCTAGCTAAGGGCGTTAAACAATAGCGCTTATTGGGAGGCAACCCAATTTTTTTTATTCTTTGATTTTTGGTTCTTTTTTCAATAAATAATTCATCTAGCCTCTGGTTAGATGTGTTTTTGTGTTTTAATTAGTGTTTGTGCCAAGTAAGACCTTTGGGATGGCTTACGGTGATAGTTGATTTGATCTTGTTGAAAAACAGAAACTTTTGCGCTCACAAAAACAATGCTCATTTTTAACTGAAACATAAGTATTCGAGAGTTACAGATTGCTGCAGACTGTTCTGTTTTTGACAGATTATGTTTTCTTTGTGTTGTTTGCTTATTTTGATGAATCTATGGGTAGTATCGGGAGGTATGAACCATGGAAAAATTGGAATACAGTAGATATTACACCAATATAAATAAATAATTAGTTCACATCAGTACCACAAGTGGTGATTTATTTTCTTATACTAACGGAGGTTATGAGATTTTCTGTTGAGTTTTGTGTTGTGAAATTTTCAAGTTTTGGGTAAGGATTTGATGGACTATGGAATAAGGAGTGGTAAGAGCCTAATCTTGGGGATGCCCAAGGCACCCCAAGGTAATATTAAAGGATGACCAAGAGCCTAAGCTTGGGGATGCCCAGGAAGGCATCCCCTCTTTTGTCTTCGTCTATCGGTAAATTTACTTGAGGCTATATTTTTATTCACCACATGATATGTGTTTTGCCTGGAGCGTCTTTTATGATATGAGTCTTTGATTTTTAGTTTGCCACGATCATCCTTACTGTACACATCTTTTGAGAGGGACACGCATGAATCATGATTTATTAGAATACTCTATGTGCTTCACTTATATCTTTTGAGCTAGGCAATTTTGCTCTAGTGCTTCACTTATATCTTTTTAGAGCACGTCTGTGGCTTTATTTTATAGAAATTATTGAACTATCATGCTTCACTTATGTTATTTTGAGAGTTTCTAAACAGCATGGTAATTTGCTTTGGTTATAAATTTAGTCCTAATATGATAGACATCCAAGAGGGGTATAATAAAAACTTTCATATAAAGGGCATTGAATACTATGAGAAGTTTGATTCCTTATGATTGTTTTGAGATATAAAGATGGTGATATTAGAGTCATGCTAGTGAGTAATTGTGGATTGTAGAAATACTTGTGTTAAAGTTTGTGATTCCCGTAGCATGCTCGTATGGTGAACCGTTATGTGATGAAATTGGAGCATGATTTATTTATTGATTTTCTTCCTTATGAGTGGCGGCCGGGGACGAGCGATGGTTTTTTCCTACCAATCTATCCCCCTAGGAGCATGCGCGTAGTGCTTCATTTCGATAACTAACAGATTTTTGCAATAAGTATGTGAGTTCTTTATGACTAATGTTGAGCTCATGGATTATACACACTCTGACCCTTCCACCATTGCTAGCCTCTCTAGTACCGCGTATCTTTCGCCGGTACCATACACCCACCATATACCTTCCTAAAAATAGCCACCATACCTACCTATTATGGCATTTCCATAGCCATTCTGAGATATATTGCCATTCAACTTTCCACCGTTCCGTTTATTATGACACGCTTCATCATTGTCATATTGCTTTCCATGATCATGTAGTTGACATCATATTGGTGGCAAAGCCATCGTTCATAATTCTTTCATACACGTCACTCTTGATTCATTGCACATCCCGGTACACCGCCGGAGGCATTCATATAGAGTCATATTTTGTTCTAAGTATCGAGTTGTAATTCTTGAGTTGTACGTAAATAAAAGTGTGATGATCTTCATTATTAGAGCATTGTCCCATGTGAGGAAAGGATGATGGAGACTGTGATTCCCCCACAAGTCAGGATGAGACTCCGTACGGAAAAAACAGGCCAAAAAAGAGAAGGCCCAAAAATAAAAACTAAAAAATGAGAGAAAAGAGAGAAGGGGCAATGTTACTATCCTTTTACCACACTTGTGCTTCAAAGTAGCACCATGATCTTCATGATAGAGAGTCTCCTATGTTGTTACTTTCATATACTAGTGGGAATTTTTCATTATAGAACTTGGCTTGTATATTCGAATGATGGGCTTCCTCAAATTGCCCTAGGTCTTCATGAGCAAGCGAGTTGGATGCACACCCACTTAGTTTGTTTTTGAACTTTCATAAACTTATACTTCTAGTGCATCCGTTGCATGGCAATCCCTACTCACCCACATTGATATCTATGGATGGGCATCTCCATAGACCGTTGATACGCCTAGTTGATGTGATAGACTATCTCCTTATTTTTGTCTTCTCCACAACCACCATATTCTATTTGAAGGAAATATGCCCTAGAGGCAATAATAAAGTTGTTATTTATATTTCCTTATATCATGATAAATGTTTATTATTCATGCTAGAATTGTATTAACCGGAAACTTAGTACATGTGTGAATACATAGACAAAACAGAGTGTCCCTAGTATGCCTCTACTTGACTAGCTCATTAATCAAAGATGGTTAAGTTTCCTGACCATGGACATGTGTTGTCATTTGATGAACGGGATCACATCATTAGGAGAATGATGTGATGGACAAGACCCATTCGTTAGCTTAGCATTATGATCGTTACAGTTTCATTGCTACTGCTTTCTTCATGACTTATACATGTTCCTCAGACTATGAGATTATGCAACTCCTGAATACCGGAGGAACACTTTGTGTGCTATCAAATGTCACAACATAAATGGGTGATTATAAAGATGCTCTATAGGTGTCTCTTATGGTGTTTGTTGAGTTGGCATAGATCAAGATTAGGATTTGTCACTCCATGTATCGGAGAGGTATCTCTAGGCCCTCTCGGTAATGCTCATCACTATAAGCCTTGCAAGCAATGTGACTAATGAGTTAGTTGCGGGATGAAGTATTACAAAATGAGTAAAGACACTTGCCGGTAACGAGATTGAACTAGGTATGATGATACCGAGGATCGAATATCGGGCAAGTAACATACCGATGACAAAGGGAACAACGTATGTTGTTGTGCGGTTTGACCGATAAAGATCTTCATAGAATATGTAGGAGACAATATGAGCATCCAGGTTCTGTTGTTGGTTATTGACTGGAGAGGTGTCTCGGTCATGTCTACATAGTTCTCGAACCCGTAGGGTCCGCACGCTTAACGTTCGATGATGATTGGTATTATGAGTTTATGTGATTTGATGTACTGAAGGTTGTTCGGAGTCCTGGATGAGATCACGGACATGGTGAGGAGTCTCGAAATGGTCGAGATATAAAGACTGATATATTGGACCATGTTATTCGGACACCAGAAGTGTTCCGGAGAGTATCGGATAAAATCGGAGTGCTAGAAGGGGTTATCGGAACCCCCGGGAGAACTAATGGGCCTCTATAGGCCTTAGTGGGAAGAGAGGAAGGGCCAGGAGGGGCTGGCCACCCCCTGGGTACGAATGGGACTAGGGGAAGGGGGCGGCGCCCACCCCCCTTTCCTTCCCTTCCCCTCTTCCTTCCTTCCCCCTCTCTCCCTCTTGGTGGATTCCTACTAGGACTTGGAGTCCTAGTAGGATTCCCCTCTTGGGGCGTGCCCTAGGGGCCGGCCGGCCCTCCCCTCCTCCATCCTTTATATACAGGGGAGGGGGCACCCCATAGACACACAAGTTGATCTTTAGCCGTGTGCGGTGCCCCCTCCACAGTTTTCCACCTCGGTCATATTGTCGTAGTGCTTAGGCGAAGCCCTGCGTCGGTAACTTCATCATCACCGTCACCATGCCGTCATGCTGACGAAACTCTCCCTCGGCCTCAGCTGGATCTAGAGTTCGAGGGACGTCACCGAGCTGAACGTGTGCAGATCGCGAAGGTGCCGTGCATTTGGTACTTGATCGGTTGGATCGCGAAGACGTTCAACTACATCAACCACGTTACTAAACAATTCCGCTTTCGGTCTACGAGGGTTCGTGGACACACTCTCCCCACTCGTTGCTATGCTTCTCCTAGATAGATCTGGCGTGATCGTAGGATTTTTTTTTAAAACTACGTTCCCCAACAGTGGCATCCGAGCCAGGTCTATGCGTAGATGTTATATGCACGGGTAGAACACAATGAGTTGTGGGCGATAATAGTCATACTGTTTACCAGCATGTCATACTTTGATTCAATGGTATTGTTGGATGAAGCGGCCCAGACCGACATTACATGACCGCGTTCATGAGACTGGTTCTACCGCCGTGCTTCGCACACAGGTGGCTAGGTAAGAACGGTTCTTGCTAAGCCCGTAGCAGCCACGTAAAACTTGCAACAACAAAGTAGAGGACGTCTAACTTGTTTTTGCAGGGCTTGCTGTGATGTGATATGGTCAAGACGTGATGATATATAATTTGTTGTATGAGATGATCATGTTTTGTAACAGTTATCGGTAACTGGCAGGAGCCATATGGTTGCCTCTTTATTGTATGAAATGCATTCGCCATGTAATTCCTTTACTTTGTCACTAAGCGGTAGCGATAGTCGTAGTAGCAATAGTTGGCGAAACGACAATGATGCTTCGATGGAGATCAAGGTGTCAAGCCGGTGACGATGGTGATCATGATGGTGCTTTGGAGATGGAGATCAAAGGCAAAAGATGATGATGGCCATATCATATCACTTATATTGATTGAATGTGATGTTTATCCTTTATGCATCTTATTTTTTCTTAGTACGGCGGTAGCATTATAAGATGATATCTCACTAAATTTCAAGGTATAAGTGTTCTCCCTAAGTATGCACCGTTGCTACATTTCGTCGTGCCGAGACACCATGTGATGATCGGGTGTGATAAGCTCTACGTTCATATACAACGGGTGCAAGCCAGTTTTGCACATGCAGAATACTCGGGTTAAACTTGACGAGCCTAGCATATGCAGCCTCGGAACACCGAGACCGAAAGGTCGAGCGTGAATCATATAGTAGATATGATCAACATAGTGATGTTCACCATTGAAAGCTACTCCATCTCACGTGATGATTGAACATGGTTTAGTTGATATGGATCACGTGATCATTTAGATGACTCGAGGGATGCCTATCTAAGTGTTAGTTCTTAAGTAATATGATTAATTGAACTTTAATTTATCATGAACTTAGTCTTGATAGTATTTGCATATCTATGTTGTAGATCAATAGCTTGCGATGTAGCTTCCAGTTTATTTTTGATATGTTCCTAGAGAAAAATAAGTTGAAAGATGAAAGTAGCAATGATGCAGACTTGGTCTATGATCTGAGGATTATCCTCATTGCTGCACAGAAGAATTATGTCCTTTATGCACCGCTAGGTGACAAACCTATTGCAGGAGTAGATGCACACGTTATGAAAGTTTGACAAAGCTCGGTATGATGACTACTTAATAGTTTAGTGCACCATGCTTTACGGCTTAGAAACGGGTCTTCAAAAATGTTTTGAACACCATGGATCATATAAGATGTTCTAAGAGTTGAAATTGGTATTTCATACTCATACCCGTGTCGAGAGGTATGAGACCTCTGACAGTACTTTTCCTACAAGATGGAGGTGAATAGATCAACCAGTGAGCATGTGCTCAGATTGTCTAGGTACTACAATTGCTTGAATCAAGTGGGAGTTAATCTTCCAAATAAGATAGTAATTGACAAAGTTCTCTAGTCACTATCACCAAGTTACTAGAACTTAGTGATGAACTATAATATGCAAGGGATGACGAAAATGATTCCCTGAGCACTTCGCGATGCTGAAATCGGTGAAGGTAGAAATCAAGAAAAGCATCAAGTGTTGATGGCTGACAAGACTACTAGTTTCAAGTAAAAGGACAAGGGAAAGAAAGGGAACTTCAAGAATAATGGCAAGCAAGTTGCCACTCCCATGAAGAAGCCCAAAGCTAGACCCAAGCCTGAAACTGAGTGCTTCTACTGCAAAGGAAATGGTCACTGGAAGTGGAACTGCCCTAGATACTTGGCGGATAAGAAGGATGGCAAAGTGAACAAAGGTATATTTGATATACATGTTATTGATGTGTACTTTATTAGTGTTTATAACAATCCCTCGGTATTTGATACTGGTTCAGTTGCTAAGAGTAGTAACTCGAAACATGAGTTGCAAAATAAACAGAGACTAGTTAAGGGCGAGGTGATGATGTGTGTTGGAAGTGATTCCAAGGTTGATAAGATCACCATCACACACTCCCTTTTCCTTCGGGATTAGTATTGGAACTAAATAAATGTTATTTGGTGTTTGCATTGAGCATAAATATGACTGGATCATGTTTATTGTGATACAATTATTCATTTAAATCAGAGAATAATTATTGTTTTGTTTACATGAATAAAACCTTCTATGGTCTTACATCCAATGTAAATGGTTTACTGAATCTCGATCACAGTGATACACATAATATTGATGCCAAAAGATGCAAAGTTAATAATGATAGTGCAACTTATTTTTGGCACTGCCGTTTAGGTCATATTGGTGTAAAGCGCATCAAGAAACTCCATGCTGATGGGCTTTTGGAATCACTTGATGCTTGCGAACCATGCCTCATGGGCAAGATGACTAAGACTCCGTTCTCTAGAACAATGGAGCGAGCAACAGACTTGTTGGAAATAATACATACTGATGTGTGCGGTCCAATGAGTGTTGAGGCACGCGGCGGGTATCGTTATTTTCTGACCTTCACAGATGATTTGAGCAGATATGGGTATATCTACTTGATGAAACATAAGTCTGAAACAATTGACAAGTTCAAAGAATTTCAGAGTGAAGTGGAAAATCATCGTAACAAGAAAATAAAGTTTCTACGATCTGATTGCAGGAGACGAATATTTGAGTTACGCGTTTGGTCTTCATTTGAAACAATGTGGAATAGTTTCGCAACTCACGCCACCTAGAACACCACAACATAATGGTGTGTCCGAACGTCATAACCATACTTTATTAGATATGATGCAATCTATGATGTCTCTTACCAAATTACCACTACCTTTTTGTGGTTATGCATTAGAGACAGTTGCATTCATGTTAAATAGGGCACCATCTAAAAATCCGTTGAGACGACACAGTATGAACTGTGGTTTAGCAAGAAACCTAAGCTATCGTTTCTTAAAGTTTGGGGTTGCGATGCTTATGTGAAAATGTTTCAACCTCATAAGCTCAAACCCAAATCGGAGAAGTGCGTCTTCATAGGATACCCAAAAGAAACTGTTGGGTACACCTTTGATACGTCTCCATCGTATCTACTTTTCCAAACACTTTTGCCCTTGTTTTGGACTCTAATTTGCATGATTTGAATGGAACTAACCTGGACTGACGCTGTTTTCAGCAGAATTGCCATGATGTTGTTTTTATGTGCAGAAAACAAAAGTTCTAAGAATGACCTGAAACTCCACGGAACATCTAGTTAAAAATAATAAAAAACCCTTGCCAAAGATGAAGACCAGGGGGCCCACACCCTGTCCACGAGGGTGGGGGGCGCGCCCCCTACCTCGTGGGCCCCCTGGAGCTCCTCCGACGCCAACTCCGACTCTATATATTTGCTTTCCGGGAGAAAAAATCAAGGAGAAGAAATCATCGCGTTTTACGATACGGAGCCGCCGCCAAGCCCTAAAACCTCTCGGGAGGGCTGATCTGGAGTCCGTTCGGGGCCCCGGAGAGGGGGATTCGTCACCGTCGTCATCATCAACCATCCTCCATCACCAATTTCATGATGCTCACCGTCGTGCGTGAGTAATTCCATTGTAGGCTTGCTGGACAGTGATGGGTTGGATGAGATTTATCATGTAATCGAGTTAGTTTTGTTAGGGTTTGATCCCTAGTGTCCACTATGTTCTGTGATTGATGTTGCTATGACTTTGCTATGCTTAATGCTTGTCACTAGGGCCCGAGTGCCATGATTTTAGATCTGAACCTATTATGTTTTCATGAATATATGTGAGTTCTTGATCCTATCTTGCAAGTCTATAGTCACCTACTATGTGTTATGATCCGGCAACCCCGAAGTGACAATAATCGGGACCACTCCCGGTGGTGACCATAGTTTGAGGAGTTCATGTATTCACTATGTGCTAATGCTTTGTTTCGGTTCTCTATTAAAAGGTGGCCTTAATATCCCTTAGTTTCCGTTAGGACCCCGCTGCCATGGGAGGGTAGGACAAAAGATGTCATGCAAGTTCTTTTCCATAAGCACGTATGACTATATTCGGAATACATGCCTACATTACATTGATGAATTGGAGCTAGTTCTGTGTCACCCTATGTTATGACTGTTACATGATGAACCGCATCCGGCATAATTATCCATCAGCGATCCAATGCCTACGAGCTTTCCATATACTGGTTTTCGCTTATTTACTTTTCCGTTACTACTGTTACAATCACTACAAAATACCAA
The DNA here is from genome assembly GCA_034509565.1 of Triticum monococcum. NCBI lineage: Eukaryota > Viridiplantae > Streptophyta > Magnoliopsida > Poales > Poaceae > Triticum > Triticum monococcum. The sequence goes on along the minus strand of CM067846.1, from coordinate 143,015,617 downwards.
AAATATTACTTTTGCTTCCGTTACTCTTGTTACCGTTACCACCACTATCATATTACTTTGCTACTAAATACTTTGCCGCAGATATTAAGTTATCCAGGTATAGCTGAATTGATAACTTAGTTGCTAATACTTGAGAATATTCTTTGGCTCCCCTTGTGTCGAACCAATAAATTTGGGTTGAATACTCTACCCTTGAAAGCTGTTGCGATCCCCTACACTTGTGGGTTATCAACCTTCTATCACAGATTCGAAGGCAAGATCTTTGTTGCTAAGAGTGGATCCTTTCTAGAGAAGGAGTATCTCTCGAAAGAAGTGAGTGGGAGGAAAGTAGAACTTGATGAGGTAATTGTACCTTCTTTCGAATTGGAAAGTAGCTCATCAATGAAATCAGTTCCAGTGATGCCTACAGCAATTAGTGAGGAAGTTAATGATGATGATCATGAAACTTCAGATCATGTTACCACCGAACCTCGTAGGTCAACCAGAGTACGATCCGCACCAGAGTGGTACGGTAATCCTGTTCTGGATGTCATGTTGCTAGACCATGATGAACCTACAAACTATGAGGAAGCAATGATGAGCCCAGATTCCAACAAATGGCTTGAGGCCATGAAATCTGAGATAGAATCCATGTATGAGAACAAAGTGTGGGCTTTGGTGGACTTGCTCGATGATCGGCAAGCCATTGAGAATAAATGGATCTTCAAGAGGAAGACGAACGCTGATAGTAGTGTTACTATCTACAAAGCTCGACTTGTCAAAAAGGGTTTTTGACAAATTCAAGATGTTGACTACGATGAGATTTTCTCACTCATATCGATGCTTAATGTCTGTCCGAATCATGTTAGGAATTGCCACATTTTATGAAATCTGACAAATGGATATCAAAAGTGCATTCCTTAATGGATTTACTAAAGAAGAGTTGTATATGATACAACCAGAAGGTTTTGTCAATCCTAAAGGTGCTAACAAAATGTGCAAGCTCCAGCGATCTATCTATGGACTCGTGCAAGCATCTCGGAGTTGGAATATACACTTTGATAAGTTGATCAAAGCATATAGTTTTATACAGACTTGCGGTGAAGCCTGTATTTACAAGAAAGTGAGTGGGAGCACTACAACCTTTCTGATAAGTATATGTGAATGACATATTGTTGATCGGAAATGATGTAGAATTTTCTGGAAAGCATAAAGGAGTGTTTGAAAGGAGTTTTTCAAAGAAAGACCTCGGTGAAGCTGCTTACATATTGGGCATCAAGATCTATAGAGATAGATCAAGATGCTTGATAAGATTTTTCAATGAGTACATACCTTGACAAGATTTTTGAAGTAGTTCAAAATGGAACAGTCAAAGAAGGAGTTCTTGCCTGTATTGCAAGGTGTAAAGTTGAGTAAGACTCAAAACACGACCACGACAGAAAATAGAAAGAGAATGAAAGTCATTCCCTATGCCTCAGCCATAGGTTCCATAATGTATGCTATGTTGTGTACCAAACCTATTGTGTACCCTTCCATGAGTTTGTTAAGGGGGTACGATATTGATCCAGGAGTGGATCACTTGACAGCGGTCAAAATTATCCTTAGAAGACTAAGGAGATATTTCTCGGTTATGGAGGTGATAAAGAGTCCGTCGTAAAGAGTTACGTCGATTCAAGCATTTACACCGATCCGGATGACTCTGAGTCTCAATCTGGATACATATTGGAAGTGGGAGCAATTAGCTAGAGTAGCTCCATACAGAGCATTGTAGACATAGAAAATTTGCAAAATACATACGGCTCTGAATATGACATACCCATTGACTAAGCTTCTCTCACAAGCAAAACATGATCACACCTTAGTACTCTTTGGGTATTAATCACATAGCGATGTGAACTAGATTATTGACTCTAGTAAAACCCTTTGGGTATTGGTCACATGGCGATGTAAACTAATCACATGGTGATGTGAACTATTGGTGTTAAATCACATGACGATGTGAACTAGATTATTGAATCTAGTGCAAGTGGGAGACTGGAGGAAATATGCCCTAGAGGCAATAATAAAGTTGTTATTTATATTTCCTTATATCATGATAAATGTTTATTATTCATGCTAGAATTATATTAACCGGAAACTTAGTACATGTGTGAATACATAGACAAAACAGAGTGTCCCTAGTATGCCTCTACCTGACTAGCTCGTTAATCAAAGATGGTTAAGTTTCCTGACCATGGACATGTGTTGTCATTTGATGAACGGGATCACATCATTAGGAGAATGATGTGATGGACAAGACCCATTCGTTAGCTTAGCATTATGATCGTTACAGTTTCATTGCGACTGCTTTCTTCATGACTTATACATGTTCCTCAGACTATGAGATTATGCAACTCCCGAATACTAGAGGAACACTTTATGTTCTATCAAACGTCACAAAATAAATGGGTGATTATAAAGATGCTCTACAGGTGTCTTTGATGATGTTTGTTGAGTTGGCATAGATCAAGATTAGGATTTGTCACTCCGTGTATCGGAGAGGTATCTCTGGGCCCTCTCGGTAATGCTCATCACTATAGGTCTTGCAAGCAATGTGACTAATGAGTTATTTGCGGGATGAAGTATTACGGAGCGAGTAAAGAGACTTGCCGGTAACGAGATTGAACTAGCTATGATGATACCGACGATCGAATCTCGGGCAAGTAACATACCGATGACAAAGGGAGCAACATATGTTGTTGTGTGGTTTGACCAATAAAGATCTTCACAGAATATGTAGGAGCCAATATGAGCATCCATGTTCCGCTATTGGTTATTGACCGGAGAGGTGTCTCGGTCATGTCTACATAGTTCTCGAGCCCGTAGGGTCCGCACGCTTAACGTTCGATGACGATTGGTATTATGAGTTTCTGTGATTTGATGTACCGAAGGTTTTTGGAGTCCCGGATGAGATCACAGACATGACAAGGAGTCTCGAAATGGTCGAGACATAAAGATTGATATATTAGACCATGTTATTCGGACACCGGAAGTGTTCCGGAGAGTATCGGATAAAACCGGAGTGCCGGAAGGGGTTACCGGAACCCCCGTGAGAACTAATGGGCCTCTATGGGCCTTTGTGGGAAGAGAGGATGGGCTAGGAGGGGCTGTCCGCCCCCCTTGGGTCTGAATTGGACTAGGGGAAGGGGGCGGCGCCCCCTTTCCTTCCCGCCCCTCTTCCTTCCTTCCCCCTCTCTCCCTCTTGGTGGATTCCTACTAGGACTTGGAGTCCTAGTAGGATTCCCTCTTGGGGCGTGCCCTTGGGGCCGGCCGGCCCTCCCCTCCTCCCTCCTTTATATACGGGGGAGTGGGCACCCCATAGACACACAAGTTGATCTTTAGCCGTGTGCGGTGCCCCCCTCCACAGTTTTCCACCTCGGTCATATTGTCGTAGTGCTTAGGCGAAGCCCTGCGTTGGTAACTTCATCATCATCGTCACCACGCCGTCGTGCTGACGAAACTCTCCTGGCTTCAGCTAGATCTAGAGTTCGAGGGACGTCACCGAGCTGAACATGTGCAGATCGCGGAGGTGCCATGCATTCGGTACTTGATCGGTTGGATCGCGAAGACGTTCGACTACATCAACCGCGTTACTAAACGCTTCCACTTTCGGTCTACGAGGGTACGTGGACACACTCTCCCCGCTCGTTGTTATGCTTCTCCTAGATAGATCTGGCGTGATCATAGGAATTTTTGGAAATACTACGTTCCCCAACACTATTCCACCTATAGTGCTATGTCCATGGCTCACACTCATGTATTGCGTGAAACTTGAAAAGTTTGAGAACATCAAAAGTATGAAACAATTCCTTGGCTTGTCATCGGGGTTGTGCATGATTTGAATATTTTGTGTGATGAAGATGGAGCATAGCCAGACTATATGATTTTGTAGGGATAAGCTTTCTTTGGCCATGTTATTTTGAGAAGACACAATTGCCTTGTTAGTATGCTTGAAATATTATTGTTTTTATGTCAATGTTAAACTTTTGTTTTGAATCTTATGGATCTGAACATTAATGCCACAATAAAGAAAAATTACATGGATAAATATGTTAGGTAGCATTCCACATCAAAAAATATGTTTTTATCGTTTAACTACTCGAGGATATGCAGGAATTAAGCCTGGGGATGCTTGATACGTATCCAATATATCTATAATTTTTCATTGTTCCATGCTATTATCACTACATAGGATGCTGCTAACGTGAAACTACGATCAGAGACCCTTCGACGAAACTGTGTGCGATGCCATAATCGCAAACAGTGGTGTAAAAAACCGTCAAAAAAGGTGCAAAACGTTTGCGATGGCGGAGCCATCAAACACGGTTCAGATTTTAGTTGCGTGTGCAATGCAGGGCATACGGTTCTGTTCAATTAACTGTTTGCGATGAGGATTAACAAAATAAATGGTCAGCCAGATGGAGGTGTGTACGATATACAACATACGGTTTACTCGGATGAACTGTTTGTGATTAGGCAACACAAAAGAAACGGTCAGCCAGATCAAGGTGTGTGCGATATACGGCATGCGGTTCACTGGGATGAACTATTTGCGTTGAGACATGAGAATAGAAATGGTTCAACTTAACAAGATGTATGTGATACGCGGCAAACAGGTCTGTAATCAGAAATGTGTGTGAATACCGATAATAACACAGATGGTTGATGCTAATAAGACGTGTGTGTTGTGTGATGGGATTGCATACAGAACAACAACATACATACACACACACACACACACACACACACACACACACTTATAAGGACATGCTTGCATAACCAAATTAAACATCCACTTACATAGGTGGCTACTACAACCATGGCATTTGCACACACCAGAGTAAACTATTACATGCATAATTACATAGGTGGCTACTACACACATGACATTTCCACACACCAATAATGTAAACTATATATTACATGCATGATTAACTAGCATAAACGATCTTCTGATCATCATCTATTTCTTGTGATGCTTGCTCTGCTTGTGGCTCGATCCGGGCTCATCGATTTGGGTAAGGAGGCACTTCCTCATGTCAACGATCCGCCTTTGCATCTTGTAGCATGTGTACACGCTCTTGGCTGCGAACCTGAGGTGAGGTTCATCCAGTTGCCACATCCAGGCCCTGTGCCAGGATAGGGGGCTTGTTCTTTGGGAATCCTGCTTCATCTTTTCCTAGTAGGGGTCGATGATGGCCGAGGCAAGTTCAACCAGGGAGTCTTTCTTCGTGTTGCCCCAGACCCTGTAGTGGTCACGGATTTCGACAAGGTTCTTGCAGGCCAAGCCCATAACACTGAGTGCATTTACATCGTCTTTGGTTTCCATCGTGGCGAACTTGTAGTCGGTGCTGTTGACAAACCTGTTGAAATGGTCGCAAGGCTCTATGGCCATGCAGTAGTGGTAGATGAGGACATGACGGCGCACGCACAACTGGGTGACAACAACCTTCTGATCTATGCCGGGACGACCAGCAGTGTACTGGAAGTCGATGCCGACCACCTTGTACTTGTCTCCAGCAAGCAACTGCTCAACGCTGTTGATGTAGTCGTCCACCACGGTCGGGTCGATGGTGTACACCATTGAGAGATCCGTCTCCCTCGCGTGGGTCTCCTCTCTATGCTCGCCGAACTCCATGGGAGCACTTCTGGACATCCCCTCTCTATGTGTCGTCGTGGGTGTGCTTGTTGTGTTGTGGGGCGCGATCGAAAGGTTGAAGAGACTAAGGTTATAATGGCCGCGGGAATTAAAGGGGAAGCCGGACACGAGCAGAGCGCTCCGCGGTCGCCTCAATGGCGATCAACCATATATATATATATAGATGCATATAGCAATTGAACATGCAAGGAAAAGTTGTCCACAAGCCAAGCACGCCAACAGATGTGAGCAGAGCGTGCCAACGGACGCGACAAAGCACGCTGCGGCGAGCACAGCGCACTACGGCACCTAACGGCGAGCAGAGCTTGCCGAGGGACGCGAGCAGAGGACGGCACAGTGATATGTGGCAAATAAGACGAACTGTGCGAGCGATGTCGAAGACATCAAGCATGAATCAGATCAGAGTTGCGTGTGCGATACGTGGCATACAATTGATCCATCCGAGCTATTTGTGATGGAATAAGCCGTGTGTGTCGCGGGCAAACGCTTGCTAGTATATAACCTTAAATTTAACCAAAAAAGTGTTAATGCATGTTACAATAATTGTATAGCTGGAAGCTATGTTCAAATATGACTCCAATGATATAATCTTTGGCAACATGCATTCGTATTTTATTAGTTAAATCCTACTTATAAACCAGGACGGATGTCGGTGTCAAAACCGGCGGATCTCGGGTAGGGGGTCCCGAACTATGCATCTAGGATCGATGGTAACAGGAGACGGGGGACACGATGTTTACCCAGGTTCGGGCCCTCTCTATGGAGGCAATACCCTACTTCCTGCTTGATTGATCTTGATGAATATGAGTGTTACAAGAGTTGATCTACCACGAGATCGTAATGGCTAAACCCTAGAAGTCTACCCTTTGTGAATATGGTAATGAGTCTCTCCCCATCCGGACTATTCTCTCCGGTTTATATAGGCAATGGAGAGATCTCGGGTTACATGGGGTCGGTTACATAAGACGGAATCTTCACAATTGGTCGCCAAGCTTGCCTTCCACGCCAAGTAGAGTCCAATCCGGACATGGGTACAATCTTCGGCCTTCATGTCTTCACAGCCCATCAGTCCGGCCCAACGAATAACAGGCCGGGCACCCGAGGACCCCTTAGTCCAGGACTCCCTCAGTAGCCCCTGAACCTGGCTTCAATGACGAGGAGTCCGGCGCGCTGATTTGTCTTCGGCATTGCAAGGCGGGTTCCCTCCTTCCGAACTCTGGAATATTCTGCGGATGTAGTAAGTATATCCGGACCCGTGTATGTAACTACAGAGAACACAATATTTCACAAGTCCGACCTGCTGACAATTGTTTATGACATTGCATTACGCCTGCCCGGTTATTATTTCCAACCATTGTCTAGCCCCACGCCCCACGTCTCGGGACGCAGTTTTATCGGCACGTCTTGTCAAAGCAAGGATCATGTCCCTTATTCACGGGATTTTCAATAATGTAGGCGTGGGTAACCCAACCGTCCCCTGGGTACAACTCCTTAAGGATAGGTAAGTTTTGAGACCCAGGAGGGGACGCTCAATATTCTGGGCCTTTATATAGGGACCTAGACTTGTCTTTTCTCTTCTGTGCTTGCTTCTTCCCCAACCCCAGCCACCTCGAGTTCTAGCCCTCAGATTCCAATCACCACCAGCCCCAATCATGTCCTGGTCCAGCCATTCATGCCGGTGGGTGGCCTCTTCTGTCATGGAGGATGATATTACGAAGCTCCGCGTGGCGAGGTATCTGACCCCAGAAATCCTTCATCGGCTTCCCGCCGAGGCGCAGGTTATTCCCACCCCCAAATCTGGCGAGGGGGTAGTGTTTGTGTCCCACTTCCTCTGTGGGTTAGGGTTCGCGCTTAACCCCTTCATCCGAGGGCTCATGTTCTACTATGGGCAAGATTTTCACGATCTGGCCCCGGACTCTGTTCTTCTCATCTCGACATTCATCGTCACGTGTGAGGCCTTCCTTCGGACTTGTAACACCCTCGATGCGGCTATATCTCCTACGTGTCGAAGCACGACTTAGAGGCATAACCGCATTGAAAGCAATGTCGCAAGTAAGGTAATCTTCACAACAACCCATGTAAATAAATAATAAGGGGAAAGGTACATAGTTGGCTTACACTCGCCACGCCACACAAAGTACATAAATAGCATTACAATCATCCAATACAATCATGGTTCGACTACGGTACCAAAATAAAAGATCAACCCCAACATGCGACACGGTCCCGTTCGCCCCAACTGGGCACCACTACTGATCATCAGGGAAAGACACATAGTAACACCGCGAGTCTTGGTCGAACTCCCACTTGAGCTCAAGCTCATCATCTAGAACGGAGTCATCGGACCCTGCATCTGGTTTGGAAGTAATTTGTGAGCCACGGGGACTCAGCAATCTCGCACCCTCGCGATCAAGACTATTTAAGCTTATAGGTAAGACAAGGTAATATGTGGAGCTGCAGCAAGCGACTAGCGTATATGGTGGCTAACCTGTTCGCAAAATAGAACGAGAAGAGAAGGCAAAGCACGAACGAAGAACTATAGAACAACCTACGGCAAACATTACTCCAACACCGTGTTCACTTCCCGGACTCCGCCGAGAAGAGACCATCACGGTAACACACGCAGTTGATTCATTTTAATTAAGTTAAGGTTCATGTTATCTACAACCGGACATTAACAAATTCCCATCTGCCCATAACTGTGGGCACGGCTTTCGAAAGTTCAAATCCCTGCAGGGGAGTCCCAACTTAGCCCATCACAAGCTCTCACGGTCTATGAAGGCTAAACCTTCTCCTGAGAAATTCCGATCAGACTCGGCATCCCGGTTCTACAAGACAACTTCTACAATGCACGGTTTGGAAATGGCAAGCAAAACAAATATGGCACCGGTCTGCGATAACAGCAAGTAGCCATCTAAATGCATCAAGATAATTATGCTACAGCACTCAAACAAGACAACAAAATACATGGCAGGGATCCACTCATGATGCTTGACAAATAATGAACATTGAGCTACGGCCAATTCATCCATTAACAGGTTCAAACAAGCATGTCAAAAATGCAAACGATAAGAAGTTTCAGACTTAGTGAAATTAACACAAGTCTGGAATTTCAGATCAGGTAGCACACTTTGGAGCAAGAAAACTATATGATACGGGAACTTAACATGGCAAAGCAAGGCATGACATGAAGCTTCTCAAAGCACTTAACAAAAGTCCCTTAGTGACCTTGAGACAAAAGGGATCAGAAAATACAATTGCAAGCATGTGAACATGGCAAAAACATAATCAGGTTACAGACTTTGTGAAAAACTGGAGCATGCAAATCTGTTAACGAGTAGGCATGTTCATGAGCTCGATGCACTCACTACGGAGCAAGGAATGACAAACTAAGCATACATCCATCAATAATACATATTATATAAGCTAGACATGGCAAGAACAACAACATAGCATGCACAGATCAACAACAAAATCCTCGGCAAAATCGCTAACAAGTAGACAATCTGCAAGGATTCACGAAATAGCAAAAGTAGAGCTCGATTGACTCAAGCTAGGGTGCTCCATAAATGCAAACAAAGACATAGATGGATAGAGCACCACAATAATAACAAATCATCCTTACTGATCATCCTCAAAAGAGGCACGGATCAATAGGAAACAACATGAACATATGGCATATTGATTAAAACAGATCAAGGACTTAGTGAAATTCTAAGTCCCCAAAATCAGCATTAACGAATGCACTACTTTGCAAGCTTGTGCTAGTCACCACACATGTCACAAAAATACATGGTAAGCACCTCTGTAAATATGGCATGGCATATAACAAAACACATGCAGAGCTCAGGAGGATATCATGCACACATTAAACATGGCAAAAATGACAAAGAGCTATTTGGTGCAGCAGATCTGACAATTATCTCAAATAGCTCTCTTCCAACAGCATTTCGGGCACCAAAATGAGCTCAAATGAAAATGATGCAATGAGATGAAATGATGTGCTCTCTGAGGCGAACATTTTGATATGCTACAAGCCCAAAACAGAGTTACGGATGCGGAGTTACGATGCGTCAAAGTATGCAAAAATTACTGAAAGAGGGGGGGGAGTCAACCCGATCTAGGGTTTACTGTAGATCTGGATCGGGATCTCGCCGGAGCACGGACTTAGAGGATGGCCGGAAACACTATTCATCGGAGGTCGAGGTGGCCGCAGGAGAGGTCGCCGGGGCCGGGCGGCGAGGTGGCGCGGGGCGCGGTCGCCGGAGCGAGGCGGCGCCGGTGAAGGAGCTTGGCGCGGCGGCGGGCGGCGCTAGTGGCGGAGCTTGCCGGCGAGGAGGCGACGCGGTGGTCGGCGATGGTGCGGCAGGACGGCGCGGCGGAGGTGCGGCAGGCCGACACGGGCGGCGTGCTCCCTCGCACGGGTGCGTGCGGCCGAAGGACGCGGGCCGGGAAGGGCCCGCCTCGGGCCTCGGGGGCTGGCGGCGGAAGAGGCCGGGCGGTGCGACGTGGCAAGCGACAAGTGGCGGCGACGGTGTGTCCGGCGGCGGTCGGACGTGTCCGGCCGCGCGGAGGGGAAGAGGAGTAGGTCTAGGGTTGGAAATGACCCGAAATTTCGGGGGAGTGGCTATATATAGGCATAGGAGGAGCTAGGAGAGTCCAAATGAGGTGCGGTTTGCGGCCACGCGATCGTGATCGAACGCTCTAGATGATGGAGAGTGTTTAGGTAGGTTTTGGGCCAAAATGGAAGGGTGTTGGGCTGCAACACACACGAGGCCTTCTTGGTCCCTCGGTTAACCGTTGGAGCATCAAACGAAGTGCAAATGGTACGAAACTTGATAGGCGGTCTACCGGTAGTAAACCAAGGCCGCTTGGCAAGGCTCGGTCCAATCCGGAAATGTTTAACCCCCACACACGAAAAGAAGGTAGAAAGGACAACCGGAGGAGATAGGAGCGTCAAAATGCAAAACGGACAATGGGGAAAATGCTCGGATGCATGAGACGAACACATATGCAAATGCAATGCACATGATGACATGATATGAGATGCATGACAACGACAACAACACACGAAGAAAAAAACCCGAACCCGAGGAAATAAAATAACTTAGCGCCGGAAACGGCAAGAGTTGGAGTACATATTAGGTAAATTACATCCGGGGTGTTACAACACTCCACCACTACGAAAGGATCTCATCCCGAGATCTAGGACTGGAAGAACACCGGGTACTCAGAACGGAGGTGATCCTCGCGCTCCCAGGTGGCTTCACGGTCGGAATGGTTTGACCACTTGACTTTGAGGAATTTGATTGACTTACTGCGAGTCTTGCATTCAGTCTCATCAAGAATAGCAACGGAGTGCTCACGATAAGAGAGATCTTGTTGGAGATCAATGTCTTCGAAGTTGACGGTGCGGCCAGGAGTCTTCAAGCACTTGCGGAGCTGAGAGACATGGAACACGTCGTGCACATTTGCAAAGTTTGAAGGAAGCTCGAGTTGATAGGTGAGATCGCCTCTCTTGCTGATGATCTTGAAAGGACCCACGTATCTAGGGGCAAGCTTCCCTTTGATACCGAAGCAACGAGTACCTTTCATTGGAGAGACACAGAGGTAAACATGATCTCCGATCTCGAAAGCCAAATCACGGTGCTTACTATCATAGTAGCTCTTCTGGCGTGACTGCGCTGCTTTGAGGTTATCACGAATGACTTTGCACATTTCCTCTGCCTCTTTGATCAAGTCATTTCCCAGAAGTTGATGTTCACCGGTCTCTGACTAGTTAAGAGGAGTACGACTCTTCCTGCCATACAAAATTTCGAATGGGGCCTTGCCCAAACTTGCTTGAAAACTGTTGTTGTAGGAGAATTCGGCATATGGAAGACAATCTTCCCACTTCATACCGAAAGAGATAACACAAGCATTGAGCATATCTTCGAGAATTTGATTGACATGCTCGACTTGACCGCTAGTTTGAGGATGGAAAGCTGTGCTGAAGCGGATGTTGGTGCCCATGGCCTTTTGAAAAGAATCCCAAAACATGGGGGTAAAGATGCTGCCACGGTCTGAAGAGATCACTTGTGGAATGCAGTGCAGAGAGACAATCCGAGAGGTATAAAGCTCCGCCAATTGAGCTGCAGTGATAGACTCTTTGATAGGCACAAAGTGAGCCACTTTAGTGAGTTTGTCGATGACAACGAATATAGCATCATTGCCACGCTTGGACTTTGGAAACCCAGTCACGAGGTCCATCTCAATGTGGTCAAACTTCCATTCTGGAATGGCAAGAGGTTGGAGGAGACCAGCTGGCCGTTGGTGTTCTGCCTTCACTCTTCTGCATACATCACATTCATTCACGAACTGAGCAATCTCACACTTCATTCGAGTCCACCAATAAGCCTGCTTGAGGTCCTGATACATCTTCGTACTCGCAGGGTGGATGGAGAGGAGTGAATTGTGAGCCTCGTACATAATAACTTTACGAAGGTCACCTTTGGGCACAACAATACGATCCTCGAAGAAGAGAGTATCCTTGTCATCAAGGCGATAGCACTTGTACTTGGGTTGACTCTTGGCAATCCCAATGTTCACCTTCTTCACCATAACATCAAGAAGTTGAGCCTCGCGAATCTGATCTTCCAAAGTAGGAGAGACTTGAAGGTTGGCGAGGAAACCTTGAGGAACAACTTACAGATTGAGTTTGCAGAAAGCTTCACAAAGCTCGAGTTGGTAAGGCTTGAGAATCGGACTATTGCAGTAAGCCTTCCTACTCAAAGCGTCAGCAATCACATTGGCCTTGCCTGGAGTATACTTGATACTCGGACTATACTCTTGAATCATTTCAACCCAACGAGTCTGCCTGAGGTTGAGATTAGGCTGAGTGAAGATGTACTTGAGACTCTTGTGGTCAGTGGAGATGTCCACTTTTCTTCCCAATAAGAGATGTCTCCAAGTCAAAAGAGCATGCACAACTGCCGCCAACTCGAGGTCATGAGTGAGGTAGTTCTTCTCGTTGGGCTTCAACTGGCGAGAGGTATAAGCCACAACTTTCTTCTCTTGCATCAACACTGCACCAAGACCTTGAAGAGAGGCATCGCAGAAGACCTCGAACAGTTTGGATTCATCAGGAGGAGTCAGAACTGGAGCAGTAACCAATTTCTCTTTCAAAGTATTGAAAGCGATCTCACATTCCGGAGACCAAACATACTTGACGTGCTTCTGGAGAAGGTTTGAAAGAGGCTTCGCGATCTTTGAAAAGTTCTCAACGAACCTTCGAAAGTAGCTTGCGAGACCGACGAAGCTGCAGAGTTGCTTCACGTTCTGAGGTGGTTCCCAATTCACAATTGCAGACACCTTCTCAGGATTCACCGCTATGCCCTTGGTAGAGATGATATGCCCAACATAGAGGACCTCATCGAGCCAAAACTCGCACTCTGAGAACTTGGCGTAGAACTGATGTTCCCTGAGCTTATCGAGTACCAAACGCAAGTGCTTGGCATGATCTTCCTTGTTCTTCAAAAAGACCAGAATGTCGTCGAGATAGACCACGACAAAGTCATTTGTGTAGGCGTTGAAAATGAAGTTCATCATGCAAGAGAAAGTCGGAGGAGGGTTGACGAGGCCAAAAGACATGACAGTGTATTCATATGAACCATAGCTTGTTCTTAAAGCTGTCTTGGGAATATCTTTCTCACGGATTCGAAGCTGGTGATAGCCCATACGGAGATCAAGCTTGGAGAATACTTGGGCACCTTTGAGTTGTTCGAACAGCTCATTGATGTTGGGAAGTGGGTACTTGTTCTTGATAGTCTTCTTGTTCAATGGACGGTAGTCAACACAAAGTCGGCCCGTTCCATCCTTCTTCTTCACAAAAAGTACTCCACAACCCCACGGAGAGGAACTAGGTCGGATGAGACCCATTCGCTCTTGAATATCGAGTTGCTTCTTTAGATCCTTCAACTCTTCAGGTCCGAGCATGTAAGGATGCTTGCAAACCGGTTCCGTGCCAGGCTCAAGATCAATGACGAATTCAACTGGCCGGTGCGGAGGCATTCCTGGAAGCTCTTCTGGAAAGACGTCTTGATATTCGCAAACGACTGGAATTTGAGAGATGGCATCTAGTTCACCCTTCTCATTGAGAGAAAACAGACGGATTGTATCGTCCCGAGTGGCAAAGACAATTACATCCTCAGACGAATGAGTCAATTGAATCTGCCTGGCAGCACAATCAAGCTGCGCCTTGTGCTTAGAAAGCCAATCCATTCTGAGAATAAGATCAATATCCAAGTTACCAAGAACCACCGGAGAGGACAGAAACTTGTAGTCGCCCACCATGATAGAGATATCGGGAGCAACCAAACTAGAAGTCAAAAGCTTGCCGGGAGAAACAACTTGCATGACTTTGGGCATAACCTCAGTATCAACATTGTGCTTCGATGCAAATGGGCATGACAAGAAAGAATGCGATGCACCAGTATCAAAAAGTACTTTTGCAGGAATAACGTTAACAGGAAGGTTACCCATGATGACATCTGACGAGTCCTCTGCCTGAGCTCCATTCATCAAGTTGACCTTGGCGTGCTTGGGGTTATGCTTGACCACAGCTATACTTGTCGATCTCACAGGAGGAGGAGGAGGAAGATGCCTCTGATTGAAGCATTTGTTGGCATAGTGACCCTTCTGTTGGCACTTGTTGCACGTGACCTCTGAAAGCGGATGGTGATACGGAGCACTCGATCTTGGAGCTTGAGACGAAGTCTTGTTCTGAAAGCCAGGGTTGGGTGGGTCGGAAGATCCACTGCCACCTTTGCTCTTCTATTGATAAGTCTAATGGAACGGAGGAGGAGGAAGCCAATACTTCTGCTGCTTAGCCACTTGAGTTGAGGAAGAAGGAGTAGCATCTCTGACTCGCTTCTTGGAAGCATCACACTTCAGTTGAGCAGCCTCTTGCTTCAATGCCATGTTGTAAAACTCATCGTACCTCCTGGACTCAAAGAGAACGAGAGCTAGCTAGATTTCTTCTCTGAGACCACCCCTAAACTGGTATATCATGCTCTTCTCGTCAGGGACGTCCTGCTTAGCAAAGCGGGCGAGCTTCTGAAACATCTTGTTGTAGTCATAGACAGACATAGAGCCTTGCTTCAGGTTGCGGAATTCCTCACGCTTGCTTTCAACCATGCTTTGAGGAATATGATGAGCTTTGAAGTCTTGACGGAATTCATCCCATGTAATCTCACGGCCTCCTCTGGAATCTTTGTACTACTGAAACCATTCTGCAGCTTGGTCTTTGAGTTGGAAGGAAGCGAACTTGACAAAGTCCTCAGGCCTGACGTTACTGCACTCGAAATGCTTGCACAAGTCCACGAGCCAATCATCAGCGTCAGTTGCCTCAACGCAATTGCTGAAGGTCTTTGGCTGGTTAGCAAGGAATTGGTTGAGTGTAGCAAAGTGATTCTGATTGTTGCCCTGGTTGCCTTGGTTCGCTTGGTTGCGCTCTTGAAGAATTTGCATGATCAGCTGCGTGTTTGCATTGGTAGCGGCCATCACAGCTTGCCATGCCTCTGGAGGTGGAGGTGGTGGTGGCGGATCAGGATTCAGAGTCGTGCGCGTTGGAGGAGCCATCCTGAAGAGGTTGACATCCATTAGCACATTGACAGACAAATATTGAAGGTGAACCAAACGGGTAGAAATTGCAACATATAGTCTTCACATCCGAACAAAGTGAACAAATGCATTCCAATTGAAATGGTCACATATCCGTAAATTGAGAAGCCACTTAGAATTTAGGTAGAGGAATAAAATCAACAAGGTATGGAGCAAGAACGAATACTCGGTAAGGATCACCCAATCTCAAACCAAATATCCGTGGAAGAAGAACTAGAGCTACAAGAATTCCCACCTATGAAACTCCCGAACCTTTTCGGTTATGCAATCAGGTGTTGGGGATACAGGGTAAGCATAATATCTCACCCAAATCTAGCAAATCCTACATCCAGCTGTATCCATCCTTCAACACATAACCGATAAAACTTCGGAAATCGTCTACCTCAACCTTCGAAAAGCATCCGTTATACAAGTTATGGCAATACTCCCGAACTCCCACCCTAGTACTGGGTGGCGTGGAGGTTATCTCACCAACAACTGCATAAAAGAGATTTT
This sequence comes from Triticum monococcum, assembly GCA_034509565.1. Classification (NCBI taxonomy): domain Eukaryota; kingdom Viridiplantae; phylum Streptophyta; class Magnoliopsida; order Poales; family Poaceae; genus Triticum; species Triticum monococcum. The sequence goes on along the minus strand of CM067846.1, from coordinate 142,999,785 downwards.
CGATGTCGGTGAACTAAACTCAGGTATTCCAGAACTGCAACGATGAAATTGTGACAACAACACCTCGGAACTCAACTCCCCGGGACACTGCCACAACCCCTAAATGACAGGAGGCACCAAGAACAATGTTCTCGTCACAAATCGATCAAAACGATTCCAAGATACCCGCGTGATCCTAAATTTTTTTAGTGAAATTTGAGAAGAGAAGAGTCAAAACTCTACGTCAGGATGCCTTACCAGAGCGATGATGGGACTGGGGAGTAAAAAGATTTAATAAACTCTCCGATATATAATTCCTAAATGACTCAAAATTTTTTTCTAGACTCAACTCGTCAGCTAATTCGATCAAGAAGTGGGGCTCCTAAGGTCGGGGAAGGCTCTGATACCAACTTGTCACGCCCTCGATGCGGCTATATCTCCTACATGTCGAAGCATGACTTAGAGGCATAACCACATTGAAAGCAATGTCGTAAGTAAGGTAATCTTCACAACAACCCATGTAAATAGATAATAAGGGGAAAGGTACATAGTTGGCTTACACTCGCCACGTCACACAAATACATAAATAGCATTACAATCATCCAATACACTCATGGTCCAACTACGGTACCAAAATAAAAGATCAACCCCAACATGCGACACGGTCCCGATCGCCCCAACTGGGCACCACTACTGATCATCAGGGAAAGACCCATAGTAACGCCATGAGTCTTCGTCGAACTCCCACTTGAGCTCAAGCGCATCATCTGGAACGGAGTCATCGGGCCCTGCATCTGGTTTGGAAGTAATCTGTGAGCCACGGAGACTCAGCAATCTCGCACCCTCGCGATCAAGACTATTTAAGCTTATAGGTAAGACAAGGTAATATGTGGAGCTGCAGCAAGCGACTAGCGTATATGGTGGCTAACCTGTTCGCAAAAGAGAGCGAGAAGAGAAGGCAAAGCACGAACGAAGAACTATAGAACAACCTACGACAAACATTACTCCAACACCATGTTCACTTCCCAGACTCCGCCGAGAAGAGACCATCACGGTAACACACGCAGTTGATTCATTTTAATTAAGTTAAGGTTCATGTTATCTACAACTGGACATTAACAAATTCCCATCTGCCCATAACCGCAGGCACGACTTTTGAAAGTTCAAATCCTTGCAGGGGAGTCCCAACTTAGCCCATCACAAGCTCTCACGGTCAACGAAGGATAAACCTTCTCCCGAGACATTCCGATCAGACTCGGCATCCCAGTTCTACAAGACAACTTCGACAAGGTAAAACAGATCCAGCAACACCGCCCGAATGTGCCGACAAATCCCGATAGGAGCTGCACATATCTCGTTCTCAAGGCACACTCAGATGAGACATCCTACGAGTAAAACCAAACCTCAAGTTGCCCCGAGGTGGCCCCGCAGTCTGCTCGGTCGGACCAACACTCAGAGGAGCACTGGCCCAGGGGGGTTTAAATAAAGATGACCCTCGGGCTCCGGAAACCCAAGGGAATAAGAGGCTAGGTGGCAAATGGTAAAACCAAGGTTGGGCATTGCTGGAGGAGTTTTATTCAAGGGGACTTGTCAAGGGGTTCCCATTATCACCCAACCGCGTAAGGAACGCAAAATCCGGGAACATAACACCGATATGACGGAAACTAGGGCGGCAAGAGTGGAACAAAACACTAGGCAAAAGGCCGAGACTTCCACCCTTTACCAAGTATATAGATGCATTAAGATAACAAGATAATATAGTGATATCCCAACAATAAACAATGTTGCAACAAGGAACGATCTCCAATCTTCACCGGCAACTAGCAACGCTATAAGAGGGGCTGAGCAAAGCGGTAACTTAGCCAATCAAGGGTTTGCTAGGACATGGTGGGTTAGAGGTTTGACATGGCAATTTGGGAGGCATGATAAGCAAGTGGTATGCATCATAGCATAGGCATAGCAAAAGAGCGAGCATCTAGCAAGCAAAGATAGAAGTGATTTCGAGGGTATGATCATCTTGCCTGCAAAGTTGTGAGAGTTGACTTGATCCTCATAAGCAAACTCAACGGGCTCCTCGTTAGCGAACTCGTCTCCCGGCTCTACTCAAACAAGACAAACAAGCAAAAAGAACACAATCAACCAGATGCAAAGCTCAAACAACATGATGCAAACATGGTATGCTATGCGGGATGCGATATGTGATGCATATGCAAGATTTGACAAGGAATGATTGAACCTGGCCTCAACTTGGAAATCCAAGAGTGCCACTAGTAGGTGAGGCGATTTCGGTTGAAATCGATATAAAGATCACCGGAATCGGATGCACAGTTTGGAAATGGCAAGCAAAACAAATATGGCACCGGTCTGTGATAACAACAAGTAGCCATCTAAATGCATCAAGATAATTATGCTACAGCACTCAAACAAGACAACAAAATACATGGCAGGGATCCACTCATGATGCTTGACAAATGATGAACATTGAGCTACGGCCAATTCATCCATTAACAGGTTCAAACAAGCATGTCAAAAATGCAAACGATAACAAGTTTCAGACTTAGTGAAATTAACACAAGTCTGGAATTTCAGATCAGGTAGTACACTTTGGAGCAAGAAAACTATATGATACAGGAACTTAACATGGCAAAGCAAGGCATGACATGAAGCTACCCAAAGCAGTTAACAAAAGTCCCTTAGTGACCTTGAGCCAAAAGGTATCAGAAAATACAATTGCAAGCATGTGAACATGGCAAAAACATAATCAGGTTACAAACTTGGTGAAAAACTGGAGCATGCAAATCTGTTAACTAGTAGGCATGTTCACGAGCTCGATGCACTCACTACGGAGAATGGAATGACAAACTAAGCATACACCCATCAATGATACATATTATATAAGCAATACATGGCAAGAACAACAACATAGCATGCACGGATCAACAACAACATCCTCGGCAAAATCGCTAACAAGTAGACAATCTGCCAAGATTCACGAAATAGCAAAAGTAGAGCTCGATTGACTCAAGCTAGGGTGCTCCATAAATGCAAACAAAGACATGGATGGATATAGCACCACAATAATAACAAATCATCCTTACTGATCATCCTCAAAAGAGGCACGGATCAATAGGAAACAACATGAACATATGGCATATTGATAAAAACAGATCAAGGACTTAGTGAAATTCTAAGTCTCTGAAATCAGCATTAACGAATGCACTACTTTGCAAGCTTGTGCTAGTCGCCATGCATGTCACAAAAATACATGGTAACCACCTCCGTAAGATGGCATGACATATAACAAAACACATGTAGAGCTCAGGAGCATATCATGCACACATTAAGCATGGCAAAAATGACAAAAAGCTATTTGGTGCAGCAGATCTGACAATTATCTCAAATAGCTCTCTTCCAATAGCATTTCGGGCAACAAAATGAGCTCAAATGAAAATGATGCGAGGAGATGAAATGATGTGCTCTCTTAGGCGAACATTTTTATATGCTACACGCCCAAAACAGAGTTACGGATGCGGAGTTACGATGCATTAAAGTATGCAAAAATTACTGAAAGAGGGGAGGGGGAAGTCAACCCGATCTAGGGTTTAATGTAGATCTGGATCGGGATCTCGCCGGAGCACGGACTTCGAGGCTGGCCAGAAACACTGTTCACTGGAGGTCGAGGTGGCCGGAGGAGAGGTCACCGGGGCCGGGTGGCGAGGTGGCGCGGGGCGCGGTCGCCGGAGCGAGGCGCCGCCGGTGAAGGAGCTTGGCGCGGCGGCGGGCGGCGCTAGTGGCGGAGCTTGCCGGCGAGGAGGCGGCGCGGTGGTCATCGATGGTGCGGCAGGCCGGCGCGGCGGAGGGACGGCAGGCCGGCGCGGATGGTGCGGCAGAAGGACGCAAGCTAGGAAGGGCCCGCCTCGTTCCTCGCGGGCTGGTGGCGGAGGAGGCCGGGCGGTGCCACGTGGCAAGCGACGAGTGGCGGCGACGATGTGTCCGGCGGCGGTCGGACGTGTCCGGCCGCGCGGAGGGGAAGAGGACTAGGTCTAGGGTTGGAAATGACCCGAAATTTCGGGGGAGTGGCTATATATAGGCATAGGAGGAGCTAGGAGAGTCCAAATGAGGTGCGGTTTGCGGCCACGCGATCGTGATCGAACACTCTAGATGATGGAGAGGGTTTAGGTGGGTTTTAGGACAAAATGGAAGGGTGTTGGGCTACAACACACACGAGGCCTTCTCGGTCCCTCGGTTAACCGTTGGAGTATCAAACGAAGTCCAAATGGTACGAAACTTGACAGGCGGTCTACCGGTAGTAAACCAAGGCCACTTGGCAAGTGTCTATCAAATCCGGAAATGTTTAACCCCCACACACGAAAAGAAGGTTGAAAGGACCACCGGAGGAGATAGGAGCGCCGGAATGCAAAACGGACAATGGGGAAAATGCTCGGATGCATGAGACGAACACGTATGCAAATGCAATGCACATGATGACATGATATGAGATGCATGACAACGACAACAACACATGAAGAAAAAACCCCGAACCTAAGGAAATAAAATAACTTAGCGCCGGAAACGGCAACAGTTGGAGTACATATTAGGTAAATTACATTCGGGGTGTTACAACACTCCACCACTACGAAAAGGATCTCGTCCCGAGATCTAGGACTGGAAGAATGGCAGGTACTCAGAACGGAGGTGATCCTCGCGTTCCCAGGTGGCTTCACGGTCGGAATGGTGTGACCACTTGACTTTGAGGAATTTGATTGACTTACTGCGAGTCTTGCGTACAGTCTCTTCAAGAATAGCAACGGGGTGCTCACGATAAGAGAGATGTTGATGGAGATCAATGTCTTCGAAGTTGACGGTGCGGTCAGGAGTCTTCAAGCACTTGCAGAGTTGAGAGACATGGAACACGTTGTGCACATTTGCAAAGTTTGAAGGTAGCTCGAGTTGATAGGCGAGATCGCCTCTCTTGCTGACGATCTTTAAAGGACCCATGTATCTAGGGGCAAGCTTCCCTTTGATACCGAAGCGACGAGTACCTTTCATTGGAGAGACGCAGAGGTAAACATGATCTCCGATCTCGAAAGCCAAATCATAGTGCTTACTATCATAGTAGCTCTTCTGGCGCGATTGCGCTGCTTTGAGGTTATCACGAATGACTTTGCACATTTCCTCTGCCTCTCTGATCAAGTCATTTCCTAGAAGTTGACGTTCACCGGTCTCTGACCAGTTAAGAGGAGTACGACACTTCCTGCCATACAGAATTTCGAATGGGGCCTTGCCCGAACTTGCTTGAAAACTGTTGTTGTAGGAGAATTCGGCATATGGAAGACAATCTTCCCACTTCATACCGAAAGAGATAACACAAGCCCCGAGCATATCTTCGAGAATCTGATCGACACGCTCGACTTGAACGCTAGTTTGAGGATGGAAAGCTGTGCTGAAGCGGATATTGGTGCCGATGGCCTTCTGAAAAGAATCCCAAAACTTGGAGGTAAAGATGCTGCCACGGTCTGAAGAGATCACCTGTGCAATGCCGTGCAGAGAGACAATCCGAGAGGTATAAAGCTCCGCCAATTGAGCTACAGTGATAGACTCTTTGATAGGCAGAAAGTGAGCCACTTTAGTGAGTTTGTCAATGACAACGAATATAGCATCATTGCCACGCTTGGACTTTGGAAACCCAGTCACGAAGTCCATCTCAATGTGGTCAAACTTCCATTCTGGAATGGAAAGAGGTTGGAGGAGACCAGCTGGCCGTTGGTGTTCTGCCTTCACTCTTCTGCAGACATCAGATTCATTCACGAACTAAGCGATCTCGCGCTTCATTCGAGTCCACCAATAAGCCTGCTTGAGGTCCTGATACATCTTCGTACTCCCAGCGTGGATGGAGAGGAGTGAATTGTGAGCCTCGTTCATAATAACTTTATGAAGCTCACCTTTGGGCACAACAATACGATCCTCGAAGAAGAGAGTATCCTTGTCATCAAGACGATAGCACTTGTACTTGGGTTTACTCTTCGCAATCCCAATCTTCACCTTCTTCACCATAGCATCAAGAAGTTGAGCCTCGCGAATCTGATCTTCCAAAGTAGGAGAGACTTGAAGGTTGGCGAGGAAACCTTGAGGAACAACTTACAGATTGAGTTTGCGGAAAGCTTCACAAAGCTCGGGTTGGTAAGGCTTGAGAATCAGACTGTTGTAGTAAGCCTTCCTGCTCAAAGCGTCAGCAATCACATTGGCCTTGCCTGGAGTATACTCGATACTCGGATTATACTCTTGAATCATTTCGACCCAACGAGTCTGCCTGAGGTTGAGATTAGGCTGAGTGAAGATGTACTTGAGACTCTTGTGGTCAGTGAAGATATCCACTTTTCTTCCCAATAAGAGATGTCTCAAAGTCAAAAGAGCATGCACAACTGCCGCCAACTCGAGGTCATGAGTGGGGTAGTTCTTCTCGTTGGGCTTCAACTGGCGAGAGGTATAAGCCACAACTTTCTTCTCTTGCATCAACACTGCACCAAGACCTTGAAGAGAGGCATCGCAGAAGACCTCGAACGGTTTGGATTCATCAGGAGGAGTCAGAACTGGAGTAGTGACCAATTTCTCTTTCAAAGTGTTGAAAGCGACGTCACATTCCGGAGACCAAACATACGTGACGTGCTTCTGGAGAAGGTTTGAAAGAGGCTTCGCGATCTTTGAAAAGTTGTCGACGAACCTTCGACAGTAGCTTGCGAGACCGAGCAAGCTGCGGAGTTGCTTCACGTTCTGAGGTGGTTCCCAATTCACAATTACAGACACCTTCTCAGGATTCACCGCTATGCCCTTGGCAGAGATGATATGCCCAACATAGAGGACCTCATCGAGCCAAAACTCGCACTTTGAGAACTTGGTGTAGAACTGATGTTCCCTGAGCCTATCGACTACCAAACGCAAGTGCTTGGCATGATCTTCCTTGTTCTTCGAAAAGACCCGAATGTCGTCGAGATAGACCAAGACAAAGTCATTTGTGTAGGTGTTGAAGATGAAGTTCATCATGCGAGAGAAAGTCGGAGGAGCGTTGACGAGGCCAAAAGACATGCCTGTGTATTCATATGAACCATAGCTTGTTCTTAAAGCCGTCTTGGGAATATCTTGCTCATGGATTCGAATCTGGTGATAGCCCATACGGAGATCAAGCTTGGAGAATACTTGGGCACCTTTCAGTTGTTCGAACAGCTCATTGATGTTGGGAAGTGGGTACTTGTTCTTGATAGTCTTCTTGTTCAATGGACGGTAGTCAACACAAAGTCGGTCCGTTCCATCCTTCTTCTTCACAAAAAGTACTCCACAACCCCATGGAGAAGAACTAGGTTGGATGAGACCCATTCGCTCTTGAATATCGAGTTGCTTCTTTAGATCCTTCAACTCTTCAGGTCTGAGTTTGTAAGGACGCTTGCAAACCGGTTCCATGCCAGGCTCAAGATCGATGACGAATTCAACTGGCCGGTGCGGAGGCATTCCTGGAAGCTCTTCTGGAAAGACGTCTTGATATTCACAAATGACTGGAATTTGAGAGATGGCATCCAGTTCACCATTCTCATTGAGAGAAAATAGACAGATTGTATCGTCCTGAGCGGCAAAGACAATTACATCCTCAGATGAATGAGTCAATTGAATCTGCCTGGCAGCACAATCAAGCTGCGGCTTGTGCTTAGGAAGCCAATCCATTCCGAGAATAAGATCAATATCCGAGTTACCAAGAACCACCGGCGTGGACAGAAACTTGTAGTCACCCAACGTGATAGAGATATTGGGAGCAACCAAACTAGAAGTCAAAAGCTTGCCAGGAGAAACAACTTGCATGGCTTTGGGCATAACCTCAATATCAACATTGTGCTTCGATGCAAATGGGCATGAGAAGAAAGAATGCGATGCACCAGTATCAAAAAGTACTTTTGCAAGAATATCATTAACAGGAAGGTTACCCATGATTACATCTGACGAGTCCTCTGCCTGAGCTGCATTCATCAAGTTGACCTTGGCGTGCTTGTGGTTATGCTTGACCACAGCTGTACTTGCCGATCTCATAGGAGGAGGAGGAGGAAGACGCCTTTGATAGAAGCATTTGTTGGCATAGTGACCCTTCTGTTGGCACTTGTTGCACGTGACCTCTGAAAGCGGACGGTGATACAGAGCACTCGAACTTGGAGCTTGAGACGAAGTCTTGTTCTGAAAGCCAGGGTTGGGAGGGTGGGAAGATCCACTGCCACCTTTGCTCTTCTATCGATAAGGCTGACGGAACAGAGGAGGAGGAAGCCAATACTTCTGCTGCTTAGCCTTGAGTTGAGGAAGAAGGAGCAGCATCTCTGACTCGTTTCTTGGAAGCATCACACTTCAGTTGAGCAGCCTTTTGCTTCAATGCCATGTTGTAAAACTCATCGTACCTCCTGGGCTCAAAGAGAACGAGAGCTAGCTGGATTTCTTCTCTGAGACCACCCCAGAACTGGTATATCATGCTCTTCTTGTCAGGGACGTACTTCTTAGCAGAGCGGGCGAGATTCTCAAACATCTTCTTGTAGTCATAGACAGACATAGAGCCTTGCTTTAGGTTGCGGAATTCCTCACGCTTGCTTTCTACCATGCTTTGAGGAATATGATGAGCTTTGAAGTCTTGACGGAATTCATCCCATGTAATCTCACGGCCTCCTCTGGAATGGTTGTACTGCTGAAACCATTCTGCAGCTTGGTCTTTGAGTTGGAAGGAAGCGAACTTGACAAAGTCCTCAGGCCTGACGTTACTGCACTCGAAATGCTTGCACAAGTCCACGAGCCAATCATCAGCGTTAGTTGCCTCAACGCAATTGCTGAAGGTCTTTGGCTGGTTAGCAAGGAATTGGTTGAGTGTAGCAAAGTGATTCTGATTGTTGCCCTGGTTGCCTTGGTTCGCTTGGTTGCGCTCTTGAAGAATTTGCATGATCAGCTGCGTGTTTGCATTGGTAGTGGCCATCACAGCTTGCCATGCCTCCGAAGGTGGAGGTGGTGGTGGCGGATCAGGATTCGGAGTCGTGCGCATTGGAGGAGCCATCCTGAAGAGGTTGACATCCATTAGCACATTGACAGACAAATATTGAAGCTGAACCAAACGGGTAGAAATTGCAACATATAGTCTTCACATCCGAACAAAATGAATGAATGCATTCCAATTGAAATGGTCACACATCCATAAATTGAGAAGCCACTTAGAATTTAGGTAGAGGAATAAAATCAACAAGGTACGGAGCAAGAACGAATACTCGGTAAGGATCACCCAATCTCAAACCAAATATCCGTGGAAGAAGAACTAGAGCTACAAGAATTCCCACCTATGAAACTCCCGAACCTTTTCGGCTATGCAATCAGGTGTTGGGGATACAGGGGAAGCATAATATCTCACCCAAATCTAGCTAATCCTACATCCAGCTGTATCCATCCTTCAACACATAACCGATAAAACTTCGGAAATCGTCTACCTCAACCTTCGAAAAGCATCCGTTATACAAGTTATGGAAATACTCCCGAACTCCCGCCCCAGTACTGGGTGGCGTCGAGGTTATCTCACCAACAACTGCATAAAAAAGATTTTCGATGTCGGCGAACTAAACTCAGGTATTCCAGAACTGCAACGATAAAATTGTGACGACAACACCTCGGAGCTCAACTCCCCGGGACACTGCCACAACCCCTAAATGACAGGAGGCACCAAGAACAATGTTATCGTCACAAATCAATCGGAACGATTCCAAGATACCCGCGTTATCCTAAATTTTTTAGTAAAATTTCAGAAGAGAAGAGTCAAAACTCTACGCCAGGATGCCTTACCAGAGCGATGATGGGACTGGGGAGTAAAAAGAATTCCTAAACTCTCCGATTTATAATTCCTAAATGACTCAAAACATTTTTCTAGACTCAACTCGTCAGCTAATTCGATCAAGCAGGGGGGCTCCTAAGGTCGGGGAAGGCTCTGATACCAACTTGTCATGCCCTCGATGCGGCTATATCTCCTACGTGTCGAAGCACGACTTAGAGGCATAACCGCATTGAAAGCAATGTCGCAAGTAAGGTAATCTTCACAACAACCCATGTAAATAGACAATAAGGGGAAAGGTACATAGTTGGCTTACACTCGCCACGTCACACAAAGTACATACATAGCATTACAATCATCCAATACACTCATGGTCCGACTACGGTACCAAAATAAAAGATCAACCCAACATGCGACACGGTCCCGATCGCCCCAATTGGGCACCACTACTGATCATCAGGGAAAGACACATAGTAACGACGTGAGTCTTCGTCGAACTCCCACTTGAGCTCAAGCGCGTCATCTGGAACGGAGTCATCAGGCCCTGCATCTGGTTTGGAAGTAATCTGTGAGCCACGGAGACTCAGCAATCTCGCACCCTCGCGATCAAGGCTATTTAAGCTTATAGGTAAGACATGGTAATATGTGGAGCTGCAGCAAGCGACTAGCGTATATGGTGGCTAACCTGTTTGCAAAAAAGAGCGAGAAGAGAAGGCAAAGCACAAACGAAGAACTATAGAACAACCTACGGCAAACATTACTCCAACACCGTGTTCACTTCCCGGACTCCGCCGAGAAGAGACCATCACGGTAACACACGTAGTTGATTCATTTTAATTAAGTTAAGGTTCATGTTATCTACAACCGGACATTTACAAATTCCCATCTGCCCATAACCGCGGGCACGGCTTTCGAAAGTTCAAATCCCTTCAGGGGAGTCCCAACTTAGCCCATCACAAGCTCTCACGGTCAACGAAGGATAAACCTTCTCCCGAGACATTCCGATCAGACTCGGCATCCCGATTCTACAAGACAACTTCAACAAGGTAAATCAGATCCAGCAACACCGCCCGAATGTGCCGACAAATCCCGATAGGAGCTGCACATATCTCGTTCTCAAGGCACACTCAGATGAGACATCCTACGAGTAAAACCAAACCTCAAGTTGCCCCGAGGTGGTCCCGCAGTCTGCTCGGTCGGACCAACACTCAGAGGAGCACTGGCCCAGGGGGGTTTAAATAAAGATGACCCTCAGGCTCCGGAAACCCAAGGGAAAAAGAGGCTAGGTGGAAAATGGTAAAACCAAGGTTGGGCATTGCTGGAGGAGTTTTATTCAAGGCTAATTGTCAAGGGGTTCCCATTATCACCCAACCGCGTAAGGAACGCAAAATCCAGGAACATAACACCGATATGACGGAAACTAGGGCGGCAAGAGTGGAACAAAACACTAGGAAAAAGGCCGAGCCTTCCACCCTTTACCAATTATATAGATGCATTAAGATAACAAGATAATATAGTGATATCCCAATAATAAACAATGTTCCAACAAGGAACGATCTCCAATCTTCACCTGCAACTAGCAATGCTATAAGAGGGGCTGAGCAAAGCGGTAACTTAGCCAATCAAGGGTTTGCTAGGACATGGTGGGTTAGAGGTTTGAGATGGCAATTTGGGAGGCATGATAAGCAAGTGGTAGGCATCGTAGCATAGGCATAGCAAAAGAGCGAGCATCTAGCAAGCAAAGATAGAAGTGATTTCGAGGGTATGATCATCTTGCCTGCAAAGTTGTCAGAGTTGACTTGATCCTCGTAAGCAAACTCAACGGGCTCCTCGTTAGTGAACTCGTCTCCCGGCTTTACCCAAACAAGACAAACAAGCAAAAAGAACACAATCAACCACGTGCAAAGCTCAAACAACATGATGCAAACATGGTATGCTATGCGGGATGCGATATGTGATGCATATGCAAGATTTGACAAGGAATGATTGAACCTGGCCTCAACTTGGAAATCCAATAGTGCCACTGGAAAGGTGAGGCGATTTCGGTTGAAACCGATATAAAGATCACCGGAATCGGATGCACGGTTTGGAAATGGCAAGCAAAACAAATATGGCACCGGTGTGCGATAATAGCAAGTAGCCATCTAAATGCTTCAAGATAATTATGCTACAACACTCAAACAAGACAAAAAACTACATGGCAGGGATCCACTCATGATGCTTGACAAACGATGAACACTGAGCTACGGCCAATTCATCCATTAACAGGTTCAAACAAGCATGTCAAAAATGCAAACGATAACAAGTTTCAGACTTAGTGAAATTAACACAAGTCTGGAATTTCAGATCTGGTAGCACACTTTGGAGCAAGAAAACTATATGATACAGGAACTTAACATGGCAAAGCAAGGCATGACATGAAGCTACTCAAAGCACTTAACAAAAGTCGCTCAGTGACCTTGAGCCAAAAGGTATTAGAAAATACAATTGCAAGCATGTGAACATGGCAAAAACATAATCAGGTTACAGACTTGGTGAAAAACTGGAGCATGCAAATCTCTTAACGAGTAGGCATGTTCACGAGCTCGATGCACTCACTACGGAGAAAGGAATGACAAACTAAGCATACACCCATCAATAATACATATTATATAAGCTAGACATGGCAAGAACAACAACATAGCATGCACGGATCAACAACAACATCCTCGGCAAAATCGTTAACAAGTAGACAATCTGCCAGGATTCACGAAATAGCAAAAGTAGAGCTCTATTGACTCAAGCTAGGGTGCTCCATAAACGCAAACAAAGACATGGATGGATATAGCACCACAATAATAACAAATCATCCTTACTGATCATCCTCAAAAGAGGCACGGATCAATAGGAAACAACATGAACATATGGCATATTGATAAAAACAGATCAAGGACTTAGTGAAATTTTAAGTCCCTGAAATCAGCATTAACGAATGCACTACTTTGCAAGCTTGTGCTAGTCACCACACATGTCAAAAAAAATACATGGTAAGCATCTCTGTAAAGAAGGCATGACATATAACAAAACACATGTAGAGCTTAGGAGCATATCATGCACACATTAAACATGGCAAAAATGACAAAAAGCTATTTGGTGCAGCAGATCTGACAATTATCTCAAATAGCTCTCTTCCAACAGCATTTCAGGCACCAAAATGAGCTCAAGTGAAAATGATGCGATGAGATGAAACGATGTGCTCTCTGAGGTGAACATTTTTATATGGTACACGCCCAAAACGGAGTTATGGATGCGGATTTACGATGCGTCAAAGTATGCAAAAATTACTGAAAGAGGGGGGGAGTCAACCCCATCTAGGGTTTACTGTAGATCTGGATAGGGATCTCGCTGGAGCACGGACTTCGAGGATGGCCGTAAAAACTGTTCACCGGAGGTCGGGGTGGACGGAGGAGAGGTCGCCGGGGTCGGGCGGCGAGGTGGCGCGGGGCGCGGTCGCCGGAGCGAGGCGGCGCCGGTGAAGGAGCTTGGCGCGGCGGCGGGCGGTGCTAGTGGCGGAGCTTGCCAGCGAGGAGGCGGCGCGGTGGTCGGCGATGGTGCGGCAGGCCGGCGCGGCGGAGGTGCGGCAGGCCGGCGCGGGCGGCGCGCTCCCTCGCCCGGGCGCGTGCGGCGGAAGGACGCAGGCCATGAAGGGCCCGCCTCGGGCCTCGCGGGCTGGCGGCGGAGGAGGCCGGGCAGTGCCACGTGGCAAGGGATGAGTGGCGGCGACGGTGTGTCCGGCGGTGGTCGGACATGTCCGGCCGCGCGGAGGGGAAGAGGAGCAGGTCTAGGGTTGGAAATGACCCGAAATTTCGAGGGAGTGGCTATATATAGGCATAGGAGGAGCTTGGAGAGTCCAAATGAGGTGCGGTTTGCGGCCACGCGATCGTGATCGAATGCTCTAGATGATTTAGAGGGTTTAGGTGGGTTTTGGGACAAAATGGAAGGGTGTTGGGCTACAACACACACGAGGCCTTCTCGGTCCCTCGGTTAACTGTTGGAGTATCAAACGAAGTCCAAATGGTACGAAACTTGACAGGCGGTCTACCGGTAGTAAACCAAGGCCGCTTGGCAAGTCTCTGTCCAATCCGGAAATGTTTAACCCCCACACACGAAAAGAAGGTAGAAAGGACCACCGGAGGAGATAGGAGCGCCGGAATGCAAAACGGACAACGGGAAAATGGTCGGATGCATGAGACGAACATGTATGCAAATGCAATGCACATGATGACATGATATGAGATGCATGACAACGACAACAACACATGAAGAAAAAACCCGAACCCGAGGAAATAAAATAACTTAGCACCGGAAACGGCAAGAGTTGGAGTACATATTAGGTAAATTACATCCGGGGTGTTACAGTACTCCTCCGCACTTTGGTTTGTGGCTCAAGACTTTTGACGTGAGGCCACAGGTGGCAGTGGAGGAGCAGGCAGAGTGCGGCAGCGTCGTAATAGGCAAGCTTGTCGATGCGGCGGTTTGATTTGAAGGATCCTTCGCCGAGTCTTCCGGCATGTGGCAGCAGGGGTGGTTTTATATCAACGAGCCGCGGGGCTCCAAGTGGGTGGCTACGCCTGTGTTCCGACCCGGCCCTCCGATTCAGCTTGCTTCATCGATCAATAAGGGGTTGGACTGGGGATCCGTCAATGAAGTGCAAACCCTGCAAAGTCGCATCTGGAGCCTTTCCGAAAAGGGCATCGATCTTGTGAACGTCGTTCAAGTAATGCTAGTCCGCCGGACCCTGCTATGTCAGCGGCGGCCTCTCCGTATGTGGGAGTTTAATCCTGAAGGGAGGCAGACTCTTTAGCAATTCTTCGGTGCTACGCACGAAGGAATGTGGAAACTATAGTTAGGGGAGCGAGAGCAATGGCCGGACACCACCGAAGACGTTGGCCTTGACTGCAATCATCCAGACACTTCGGTAAGTATTCAATCTTCGAACACCTTCCATTCAAGCATCTCTTGACAAGATACTGAACAATCCATCCCTATACATGACTGGATAGGGAAAGCAGTGTTAATCTGGTGTCCGGTGCCCCTTCCCGAAGACTCTGCGACCGCCCTGCTGACGAGGATGCTGACTCCGACACCGTACCAGGTGTCTACAGAGGGGGGCGAGAGCGGGGAGCCCAAAGGTGATGCCCGCCCGGAGGACGAATTAGGCGCTGTGTTCGGGGAAACCAAAACCCTTTTTCCCAAGGGCAAAGGTGCAGACACTACAAAAAAAGACACTTCCGTGATGATACGTGTTTGTCACAGTAGGTCGCGTTTTTTGTCCTGCATGTACATCCATGACAAATTTATGACAGAATCAAGATAGTCATACATGTGCTGTCGTAGAAGTGTTCTATGACATTACCAAAATTATCATCACGGAAGTGTCCACTTCCATGACGATAAATCGCGCGTCACAGAAGTGCTTTCGTCAAGGGTGACCGACATGTGGCATCCACTGTAACGGAACGCTGTTAAGCTATCGGGTTTGGTTTTGGATCCGATAACCTGTTAACATCCCCGACCAATGGGGATTTTCCACGTGTAATATCATCATTGGCTGGAGGAAACACGTGTCGGCTCACCGTTGGGACAGATGTCATCCACTCATTGGACACAAAGCGCCTATGATACGTCGACACGTGGCACGACCCAACAAAGGCCCATTCCTGTGAAAAGGACGGCCCGCTTGACTTGGTCAAAAGGTGGCGGGCCGTCCCACGGCAAGCCTGTTAACGACCTGTTCGCACATAGCCCATTTACAGCCCGCTAACCCGGGACCTGTTCACGGCCTAACCAAATTAGGCCCAGTAGCGTCATCTGGGCCATCCAATATAATTCCAGCCCGTTTTTAACTTCCGGCCCATGTATGGCCCATGACGTTTTTCGGCCCATATGAGGCCTTGATTACTCTCGATCCATGAACGGCGCATGGTAAAACTGGCCCGTAATGAACAGTGTATCACTTTATATCCATTAACGGCATGTGGTGAAACTGGACTGTAATGAACAGTGTATCACTTTATACCCATTAACGGCCCATTATTCCGTTGGGCCGTTTCCAGCCCATGTTATCTTTCGGCCTTCTCGAGGCCCATTTATTCTTGGGCTCATTTCCACATTCGTTTACTTACGGCCCATTACTGTCATTTTCTGCTTGTGGGCCAAATTTAGCCCATGGTTACAATTGGCCCGTTTGTGGCCCGTTAATATGTTGGGCCGTTTTCATAGCATCATCAAAATACGGCCGATTAAAGATGGCCCGTTATGGTCAGACCATGAACGGATGATTTCAACTCTAGCCCATTTACAACCATAATATGGGCTGTTATTGGCCCATGTTTGGCCAACTGATCATAAGCCCATAGAAGGCCCATTGATGATACGGCCCATAGAAGGCCCATTGTGTCTACGACTCGTATAAGGCCCATTGTTTCTATGCCACGTAGAAGGCCCGTTGTTTCTACGTCCCTTAGAAGGCCCATTGTTTCTACAGCCCATAGGAGGCCCATGTTAACTACAGCCGCTGGACATCAAAGTTCGCCACCAGTGCAAATATAGGGAACACCCTACACTATACAAAAATGGCTTGCTGTTTTCTTCAGCCAGTGGCTGCACGTTAAGAACAAATTTTGTATCGCACCAAAACAAATTACAACTATAAAACAAAAGGAAGGTTGGCATAAAAGTTAACCGTCTAGCAGATAAATGCACCACCAGAAGTTTAGAAGCTCAGTTCATTTGACCTGACTGTTACCGTCGGTGTCAAAACCGGCGAATCTCGGGTAGGGGGTCCCGTACTGTGCGTCTAAGGCGGATGGTAATAGGAGGCAGGGGACACGTTGTTTACCCAGGTTCGGGCCCTCTCGATGGAGGTAATACCCTACTTCCTGCTTGATTGATCTTGATGATATGAGTATTATAAGAGTTGATCTACCACGAGATCGTAGAGGCTAAACCCTAGAAGGTAGCCTATGGTATGATTGTTGTTGTCCTACGGACTAAACCCTCCAGTTTATATAGACACTGGAGGGGGCTAGGGTTACACAGAGTCGGTTACAAGGGAGGAGATCTACATATCCGTATCGCCAAGATTGCCTTCCACGCCAAGGAGAGTCCCATCCGGACACGGGACGAAGTCTTAAATCTTATATCTTCATAGTCCAACAGTCCGGCCAAAGGATATAGTCCGGCTGTCCGGATACCCCCTAATCCAGGACTGCCTCAGTAGCCCCTGAACCAGGCTTCAATGACGATGAGTCCGGCGCGCAGATTGTCTTAGGCATTGCAAGGTGGGTTCCTCCTCCGAATACTCCATAGAAGATTCTGAACACAAGGATAGTGTCCGGCTCTGCAAAACTAGTTCCACATACGATCGTGGAGAGAATAATATTTCCACACATCTAATCTGCTAACGACCCTTCATAACATGACATCACGCCGTGGCCTGTTCCTTATATGAACCGTTTTCCCCAATCAGCCTGCATGCCTTGTGAGGCGATTTTACTGACATGTCTTGTCGGAGCAGAGATCGTGTCCCCCTTATTACGGATTCTCATCAACACGGATGTGGGTAACACAATCGTGCCCGTTGGTGTGACTCCTCAATTGAAGGAAAGTCCCAAACGGTCACAGGGAGGACACTTGGTATTCACCCTCTTTATAAAGAGACCAAGGCCTATCCTTTTTCTCCTCGAACTTAATCGAATCCTCCCCCTCCCGCCTCAAGTTCCAACTCCCGAGGCTTAGGTCAGGCGCTTCGGACCTTTAACCATGTCCGGATCCAACCTTCAAGGTCGGTGGATGCCTTCCTCTGTCACAGAGGAAGACGTCAAGAAGGTAAGAGAGGCGAGGTTCTTGACCGGCGAGATCTCGCACCGGCTGCCCGCCCGAGGGCAGGTCATTCCTAGTCCTGAACCTGGCGAGAGTGTTGTATTCATCTCTCACTTCCTCTGAGGGCTAGGCCTCACTTTAGATCCTTTTGTCAGGGGGCTCATGTACTATTACGGGCTGGATTTCCATGATCTGGCTCCGGATTCCATCCTCCACATCTCGTCGTTCATCGTCGTGTGCAAAGCTTTCCTCCGCATTACCCCTGACTTCGACCTGTGGCTGAAGACCTTCAATGTGGAGCTGAAGATGATCGAGGGGCGACACGCAGAGTGCGGAGGCACCGTAATAAGCAAAAGTGCCAATTCCCCATGGCCAGAGGGTTCCTTCCAGGAGGTGTCCAGCTTATGGCAATGGGAGTGGTTTTATATCACAGCTCCTAGGGGTACCAAGTGGGTGGCCGCCCCTGCTTTTCGCTTGGGCCCCCCGCCACGACTGATGTCATGGATTAACAAGGGGATAGAATGGGGGCCAGTAAAGGATGTGCTGACATTGCAGAGCTGCATCCGAGATCTCCTCGAGAGAGATATCGGTCTGGACACGGTAATGTAAGTCATGTTAATTCATCGAGTCCTGCCCTACAAACGTCGTCCCCTCCGCATGTGGGTGTTCAACCCGGAGGGACCACGAGATATTCAGCACTTCCTTGGCATGACGCTCGAAGAGATGTATCAATCGTTCTTCGGACCACAAATAATGTGTCCGGACACCACCGAGGACGCAGGTCTAAGCTGCAATCGCACGGATACCCAAGTAAGTAGCCGAACATGTTGTCTTTTTATTTATCATAACATCATTCTGAAAAGCTGCTCTTTGACCAAGACTGGGTAACAAAGGCGAAGATGATCAGGTGTCCGGCCCCCTTCCCCAAGGTCTCACCGGATCCTGGACTAGCCAGGATGCTGGAGCTCGCGCCTTATCAAGTGCCCTTAGGGGAAGATACAGGAGGAATAAAGAGGCTGAAAGCGGACCTCGCTCACCGCTCGTCCAAACCGGGGTAGTTAGCTCCTCCACAAAGGAGGATAGCCGAGGAGAAGAATCTGAAATTCCTTCTCCCCAAGGAAGGAAGAGGACCGCCTCTGAACACCCGGAAACAATGGTTTCCAAACGGGGGAAGAAATCTTCGCCAGAGGGTCTTGCCCCGGGGGGTACCCTGGCCGCACAATGCCCGCAAGGGGGTTAGCCCTCCACCGAGCTGTAAGTAAAAGGGTACTTAATAGTGAAAATATCATGCATTACTTCTGAGGAAAATAACCGAAGAATTTATCTTGTAGTTCGGATCGTAGCCCTTCTCGACAGAGTTCGTCTTCGGGTGATCTTCTTCCGGAGATGATGGAGAGCGAAACGCCTCCCCATACCATCCCGCCTCATGAGGCGGGCGACCCGGAGGTGTCGTCGCGGAGGGTTTCTCCTGATCCGGCAAGGCCAGAGGGTAATCCTTTGGCCACCCAAAGTCCTCAGTATCCGGCTCTTGAAGAGAGCAACTGAAAGAGTCCGGCACCGTCTGGTGTGCGGTCTGACGCACTGAAGGATCTGCTAGAGCAAGCGGCTCTCTCAGAAGCGCATCGTACGCTAATGGGTACCGTGATTGCGAGGATTTCATCCACCGAAAGTGGGTTGCATGAAGCTTTTCTGAATCTGCTGAAAGGTTTTGAGGTGCGTGAAATAGTGTGTATTTTTGGCACTACCGCACATGTTAGGTGTGCCCTATGCAGATAGTAGCCCCTGAGACTTTGGTTGCCGTCGAGAGTGGCGGCAAACAGAGGATCATAGTCCCAGGTAATAATCAATCCGCCTTCATATGTAGGTGGCGGAAGGTCCGGTGGCTAGCCGGACTGGTGAGTTTGCCGAGCTAAAGAGGCAACTTGATGCGGCAGAGGGCGACATCGTGCTTGTTGCTACCTCTTGAGCACTGCGTTGGATCTCCCCGAAGAGGAGAGGATGATGCAGCAAAGTAGCATAAGTATTTCCCTCAGTTTTTGAGAACCAAGGTATCAATCCAGTAGGAGGCTACACGCAAGTCCCTTGTACCTACACAAAAACAATAGCTCCTCGCAACCAACACGATTAGGGGTTGTCAATCCCTTCACGGTCACTTACGAGAGTGAGATATGATAGAGATGATAGATAATATTTTTGGTATTTTTTTGATATAGAGATGCAAAGTGAAAAGTAAAAGGCAAAGTAAAAAAGCAAAGCAATAATAAAGTGATGGAGATTGATATGATGAGAATAGACCCGGGGACCATAGGTTTCACTAGTGGCTTCTCTCAAGAGCATAAGTATTCTACGGTGGGTGAACAAATTACTATTGAGCAATTGACTGAATTGAGCATAGTTATGAGAATATCTAGGTATGATCATGTATATAGGCATCACATCCGAGACAAGTAGACCGACTCCTGCCTGCATCTACTACTATTACTCCACTCATCGACCGCTATCCAGCATGCATCTAGAGTATTAAGTTAAAAACAGAGTAATGCCTTAAGCAAGATGACATGATGTAGAGGGATAGTTTCATGCAATATGATAAAAAACCCCATCTTCTTATCCTCGATGGCAACAATACAATACGTGCCTTGCTGCCCCTTCTATCACTGGGAAAGGACACCGCAAGATTGAACCCAAAGCTAAGCACTTCTCCCATTGCAAGAAAAACCAATCTAGTAGGCCAAACCAAATTGATAGTTCGAAGAGACTTGCAAAGATAACCAATCATACATAAAAGAATTCAGAGAAGATTCAAATATTATTCATAGATAGGCTTGATCATAAATCCACAATTCATCGGTCTCAACAAACACACCGCAAAAAGAAGATTACATCGAATAGATCACGAGAGAGGGGGAGAACATTGTATTGAGATCCAAAAATAGAGAAGAAGCCATCTAGCTAATAACTATGGACCCGAAGGTCTGAGGTAAACTACTCACACTTCATCGGAGAGGCTATGATGATGTAGAAGATCTCCGTGATGACGGCCCTCTATGGCGGAGCTCCAGAACAGGCCCCAAGATGGGATCTCGTGGATACAGAAAGTTGCGGCGGTGGAATTAGGTTTTTGGCTCCATATCTGATCGTTTGGGGGTACGTTGGTATATATAGGAGGAAGGAGTACGTCAGTTGAGCAACAGGGGGCCCACGAGGTAGGGGGGTGCGCCCTAGGGGGGGCGCCCCCACCCTTGTGACCATCTCTTTTGTTCCTTGGCGTAGGGTCCAAGTCTCCTGGATCACGTTCGGTGAGAAAATCACGTTCCCGAAGGTTTCATTCCGTTTGGACTCCGTTTGATATTCCGTTTCTTCGAAACACTGAAATAGGCAAAAAACAACAATTCTGGGCTGGGCCTCCGATTAATAGGTTAGTCCCAAAAATAATATAAAAGTGGAAAATAAAGCCCAATATAGTCCAAAACAGTAGATAATATAGCATGGAGCAATCAAAAATTATAGATACGTTGGAGACATATCAGGCATCCCCAAGCTTAATTCCTGCTCGTCCTCGAGTAGGTAAATGATAAAAAGAGAATTTTTGATGCGGAGTGCTACTTGGCATAATTTCAATGCAAATCTTCTTAATTGTGGTATGAATATTCAGATTCAAAAGATTCAAGACAGAAGTTCATATTGACATAAAAACAATAATACTTCCAGCATACTAGTAAAGCAATTATGTCTTCTCAAAATAACATGGCCAAAGAAAGTTATCCCTATAAAATCATATAGTCTGGCTATGCTCTATCTTCACCACACAAAGTATTTAAATCATGCACAACCCCGATGACATGCCAAGCAATTGTTTCATACTTCAGCATTTTCAAAACTTTTTCGATTTCACGCAATACATGAGCGTGAGCCATGGACATAGCACTATATGTGGAATAGAGTGGTGGTTGTGGAGAAGACAAAAAGAGGGGAAGATAGTCTCACATCAACTAGACGTATCAACGGGCTATGGAGATGCCCATCAATAGATATCAATGTGAGTGAGTAGGGATTGCCATGCAACGGATGCACTAGAGCTATAAGTATATGAAAGCTCAACAAAAGAAACTAAGTGGGTGTGCATCCAACTCGCTTGCTCACGAATACCTAGGGTAATTTGAGGAAGCCCATCATTGGAATATACAAGCCAAGTTCTATAATGAAGAATTCCCACTAGTATATGAAAGTGACAAAATGAGAGACTCTCTATCATGAAGATAATGGTGCTACTTTGAAGCACAAGTGTGGTAAAAGGATAGTAACATTGTCCCTTCTCTCTTTTTCTCTCATTTTTTTATTTGGGCCTTTTTTCCTTTTTTATGGCCTCTTTTTTTCGTCCGGAGTCTCATCCCGACTTGTGGGGGAATCATAGTCTCCATCATCCTTTCCTCACTTGGGACAATACTCTAAAAATGATGATCATCACACTTTTATTTTTCTTACAACTCAACAATTACAACTCGATACTTAGAATAAAATATGACTCTATATGAATGCCTCCAGCGGTGTATCGGGATATGCAATGTATCAAGAGTGACATGTATGAAAGAATTATGAACGGTGGCTTTGCCACAAATACGATGTCAACTACATGATCATGCTACAATATGACAATGATGGAGCGTGTCATAATAAATGGGACGGTGGAAAGTTGCATGGCAATATATCTCGGAATGGCTATGGAAATGCCATGATAGGTAGTTATGGTGGCTGTTTTGAGGAAGGTATATGGTGGGTGTAGGATACCGGCGAAAAGTGCGCGGTATTAGAGAGGCTAGAAATGGTGGAATGATGGGAAAAGTGCGTATAGTCCATGGACTCAACATTAGTCATAAAGAACTCATATACTTATTGCAAAAATCTAGAAGTTATCAAAGCAAAGTATTACGCGCATGCTCCTAGGGGGATAGATTGGTAGGAAAAGACCATCGCTCGTCCCCGACCGGCACTCATAAGGAAGACAATCAATAAATAAATCATGCTCCGACTTCATCACGTAAATGTTCACCATACGTGCATGCTACGGGAATAACAAACTTTAACACAAGTATTTCTCAAATTCACAACTACTCAACTAGCATGACTCTAATATCACCATCTTCATATCTCAAAACAATTATCAAGCATCAATCTTTTCTTAGTATTCAACGCACTCGAAAGAAAGTTTCACAAATCTTGAATACCAAGCATATTATTATTAAGCAAATTACCATGCTATTAAGACTCTCAAAATAATCTAAGTGAAGCATGAGAGATCAATAGTTTCTATAAAAATAAATCCACCACTGTGCTCTTAAAGATCTAAGTGAAGCACATAGAGCAAAATTATAACGCTCAAAAGATATAAGTGAAGCACATAGAGCAAAACTACATAGCTCAAAAGATATAAGTGAAGCACATAGAGTATTCTATCAATTTCCAATTCATGTATGGCTCTCTCAAAAGGTGTGTACAACAAGGATGATTGTGGCACACTAACAAACAAAGACACAAATAATACAAGACGCTCCAAGCAAAACACATATCATGTGGTGAATAAAAATATAGCTCCAAGTAAAATTACCGATGGAAGTAGACGAAAGAGGGGATGCCTTCCGGGGAATCCCCAAGCTTTGACTTTTTTGGTGTCCTTGGATTATCTTGGGGGTGACATGGGCATCCCCAAGCTTAGGCTCTTGCCACGCCTTGTTCCATAATCCATCAAAAGAATTTACCCAAAACTTGAAAACTTCACAACACCAACAGAAATCTCGTGAGCTCCGTTAGCGAAAGAAAACAAAATATCACTTCAAGGTACTGTAATGAACTCATTCTTTATTTATATTGGTGTTAAACCTACTGTATTCCAACTTCTCTATGGATTATAAATTATTTTACTAGCCATAGATTCATCAAAATAAGCAAACAACACACGAAAAACAGAATCTGTCAAAAACAGAACAGTCTGTACTAATCTGTAACTAACGCAAACTTCTGGTACTCCAAAAATTCAGGAAAAATAGGAAGGCCTAGGAAGTTTGTTTATTGATCAGCAGAAATTGGAATCAGTATTTTATCACGTTCTGGTGAATTTTAATAATTCTGGCACTGAGCACAAAGTTTCCGGAAATTACAGCAAGATCAAATAACTATCATCCAAGAAGTTCCTATAGGTTTAACTTGGCACAAACACTAATTAAAACACAAAACCACATCTAAACAGAAGGTAAATGGACTATTTATTCCTAAACAGAAACAAAAAACAAAAAACTAAAATTAAAATTGGGTTGCTTCCCAACAAGCGCTATCGTTTAACGCCCCTAGCTAGGCATAAAAGCGAGGATAGATCTAGGTATTGCCATCTTTTGTAGGCAATCCATAAGTGGCTCTCATGATAGTTTCTTTTGAAATTTTATTTTGTTTCTAGGAAAGTGTTCCATGCCCTTTTCTAATGGAAATTGAAATCTAATATTCCCTTCCTTCATATCAATAATCGCAAGAATCGTTCTATGGAAAGGTCTAACAAGAATAATAGGGCAAGAAGGATTGCAATCTATATCAAGAACGATAAAATCTACGGGCACATAATTCCTATTTGCAACAATAAGAATATCATTAATTCTTCCCATAGGTTTCTTAATAGTGGAATCTGCAAGATGCAAGTTTAGAGAGCAATCATCAAAATCACGGAAATCTAGCAAATCACACAAAGTTTTGGGGATCGTGGAGACACTAGCACCCAAATCACACAAAGCATAAAACTCATGATCTTTAATTTTAATAGTTGGTTCCCACTCATCATAGAGTTTTATAGGGATAGAAACTTTCAACTCAAGTTTTTCTTCATAAGATTGGATCAAGGCAACAACAATATGTTCGGTAAAGGCTTTATTTTAACTATAAGCATGAGGAGAATTTAGCACGGATTGCAACAAGGAAATACAATCAATTAAAGAGCAACTTTCATAATTAAATTCCTTGAAATCCAATATAGTGGGTTTAGCAACATCTAGGGTTTTATTTCTTTCAATCCCACTTTTATCAATTTCATCATCAAGATCTAAATACTCCGAATTTTTGGAACGCCTTCTAGGTAAAGGAAGATCATATTCAGTTTCATCAAGATTTATATTGCAAAACAAAGATTTGATAGGGGACACATCAATAACTTTTAGATCTTCATCTTGATTTTCATAGGAATTGGAAGAATATGCTTTAATAAAGGCATCTTTCGTAGCACGCATCCTAGCGGTTCTTTCCTTGCACTCATCAATGGAAATTCTTATGGCTTTGCTAGACTCATCGATATCATGCTTAGGAGGAATAGATCTAAGCTTTAAAGAATCAACCTCAAGGGAAATTCTATCAATGTTCCTTGCCAAATCATCAACTTTAAGCAATTTCTCTTCAAGCAAAGCATTAAAATTCTTTTGTGAACTCATAAACTCTTTAACACTATTCTCAAATTCAGAGGGCATCTTATTAAAATTTCCATAAGAGTTGTTGTAGGAATTTCCATAATTATTATAAGGATTACTAGGATAAGGCCTAGGATTAAAATTCCCTCTACATGCGTTGTTACCAAAATTATTTCTACCAACAAAATTCACATCCATAGATTCATTATTATTCTAAATGAAAGTAGACAAAGGCATATCATTAGGATCAGAAGAAACACTCTTAGTTGCAAATAATTTCATAAGTTCACCAATCTTTCCACTCAAAACATTAATTTCTTCTATCGCATGCACTTTTTTATTAGTGGATCTTTCAGTGTGCCATTGAGAATAATTAACCATAATATTATCTAGGAGTTTAGTAGCATCTCCTAAAGTGATTTCCATAAAAGTGCCTCCCGCGGCCGAATCTAAAAGATTTCTAGAAGCAAAATTCAATCCGGCATAAATTTTTTGTATAATCAACCACAAATTCAAACCATGAGTAGGGCAATTACGTATCATTAATTTCATTCTCTCCCAAGCTTGTGCAACATGTTCATGATCAGGTGGCTTAAAATTCCTAATGTCGTTTCTAAGAGAGATGATCTTAGCGGGAGGAAAATACTTAGAGATAAAATCATCTTTGCACTTGTTCCAAGAATCAATACTATTTTTAGGCAAAGACGAAAACCAAGCTTTAGCACGATCTCTAAGTGAAGAAGGAAATAGCTTCAATTTAACAACATCATTATCAACATCTTTCTTCTTTTGCATATCACATAAATCAACGAAGCTATTAAGATGAGTAGCAACATCTTCACTAGGAAGGCCCGCGAATTGATCTTTCATAACAAGATTCAGCAAAGCAGTATTGATTTCACAAGATTCAGTATTGGCAAGAGGAGCAATCAGAGTGCTAAGGAAATCATTATTATTGGTATTGGTGAAGTCACACAATTTGGTAGTATCTTGAGCCATCGCGACAAACAAGCAATCCAACACACGAGCAAACAAAAGGCAAACGAGAAAAAGGCAAACGGAAAGAGAGAAGGAGATTGGGAGAGAGAGGGCAAATAAAACAGCAAGGGTGAAGTGGGGGAGAGGAAAACGAGAGGCAAATGGCAACTAATGTAATGCGGGAGATAGGGATTGTGATGGGTACTTGGTATGTTTGACTTTTGTCAGACTCCCCGGCAACAGTGCCAGAAATGGCTCGTTGTCGGGAGTCCAAATCTTGACTTAACCTTGCGTAAGCCTCCCCGGCAACGGCGCCAGAAATTCTTCTTGCTACCTCTTGAGCACTGCGTTGGATTTCCCCGAAGAGGAGAGGATGATGCAGCAAAGTAGCGTAAGTATTTCCCTCAGTTTTTGAGAACCAAGGTATCAATCCAGTAGGAGGCTACACGCATGTCCCTTGTACCTACACAAAAACAATAGCTCCTCGCAACCAACGCGATTAGGGGCTGTCAATCCCTTCACGGTCACTTACGAGAGTGAGATCTGATAGGGATGATAGATAATATTTTTGGTATTTTTTTGATATAGAGATGCAAAGTGAAAAGTAAAAGGCAAAGTAAAAAAGCAAAGCAATAATAAAGTGATGGAGATTGATATGATGAGAACAGACCCGGGGGCCATAGGTTTCACTAGTGGCTTCTCCCAAGAGCATAAGTATTCTATGGTGGGTGAACAAATTACTGTTGAGCAATTGACAGAATTGAGCATAGTTATGAGAATATCTAGGTATGATCATGTATATAGGCATCACGTCCGAGACAAGTAGACCGGTTCCTGCTTGCATCTACTACTATTACTCCACTCATCGACCGCTATCCAGCAAGCATCTAGAGTATTAAGTTACAAACAGAGTAACACCTTAAGCAAGATGACACAATGAAGAGGGATAGTTTCCTGCAATATTATAAAAACCCCATCTTGTTATCCTCGATGGCAACAATACAATACGTGCCTTGCTGCCCCTTCTATCAGTGGGAAAGGATACCGCAAGATTGAACCCAAAGCTAAGCACTTCTCCCATTGCAAGAAAAACCAGTCTAGTAGGCCAAACCAAACTGATAGTTCGAAGAGACTTGCAAAGATAACCAATCATACATTAAAGAATTCAGAGAAGATTCAAATATTATTCATAGATAGACTTGATCATAAACCCACAATTCATCGGTCTCAACAAACACACCGCAAAAAGAAGATTACATCGAATAGATCTCCACGAGAGAGGGGGAGAACATTGTATTGAGATCCAAAAAGAGAGGAGAAGCCATCTAGCTAATAACTATGGACCCGAAGGTCTGAGGTAAACTACTCACACTTCATCGGAGAGGCTATGATGGTGTAGAAGCCCTCCGTGATGACGA
Organism: Triticum monococcum; assembly: GCA_034509565.1. NCBI lineage: Eukaryota > Viridiplantae > Streptophyta > Magnoliopsida > Poales > Poaceae > Triticum > Triticum monococcum. The sequence goes on along the minus strand of CM067846.1, from coordinate 142,972,279 downwards.
CCCTCTCCGGCGGAGCTCCGGAACAGGCCCCAAAATGGGATCTCGTGGATACAGAAAGTTGCGGTGGTGGAATTTGGTTTTTTGCTTCGTATCTGATCGTTTGGGGGTACGTAGGTATATATAGGAGGAAGGAGTACGTCGGTGGAGCAACAGGGGGCCCACGAGGCAGTGGGCGCCCTAGGGGGGGGGGGGCGCCCCTACCCTCGTGACCGCCTCTTTTGTTACTTGGCGTAGGGTCCAAGTCTCCTGGATCATGTTCACTGAGAAAATCACATTCCCGAAGGTTTCATTCCGTTTGGACTCAGTTTGATATTCCATTTCTTCGAAACACTGAAATAGGTAAAAAAAACAGCAATTCTGGGCTGGGCCTCCGGTTAATAGGTTAGTCCCGAAAATATTATAAAAGTGTAAAATAAGGCCCAATATAGTCCAAAACAGTACATAATATAGCATGGAGCAATCAAAAATTATAGATACATTGGAGACGTATCACTTGTCAACAAGCGGCTTGACGAGGCACAAGGAATGTGATTTCTCTGGTGATCAACACGTAGTAAGAGGAGCATAATGCCAGTATCTTTAATATGCTATGACTACAAATGGAGCTGCGGCCATGGAGACCCTTCGGGCGGAACTTGCCCGAGCCAAAGAACTAGCCAGGAATAGTGATGCGGCCGCTCTGAAGGCAGCCGAAGAGCTGAGGGTCGAACAGTCTGCCCATTGCCAAAGTAAGGAAAAGATGGCCAAGATGGCCGTTGAGTTAAAAGATGCTGCCGACCAGTACCAGCTTCTTGAAAAGGAAAACCAAGCGAAGGCGACGGAGCTGGAGAAGGCCATGGTAGCAGCCAAGGAAGCCCGCTCGAAGATCAGAGTGTCGAAGGACGAGCTGCGTCAAGCTGGAGATATCGTGGCTGGGAAGCCCTTCTTGCTGCGGACGAAATCGAAGATCCGAAGTATGCCCCTCTTGATCAGCTATGGAGTTCTGCGGACGCATATGCGGATCTGGCAGCCAGTGCGGCTGATGCAGCCGAGTACTTCAAGGATCAAAAAGATCGTGAAGTGGAAAAGCTATTGTGGTCGCAGTACAACGGTCCAGCGCGTCCGCTGCTGTTAAAAGAGCGCATGATCGAGTGGGCCAAGCTCCATAGGCTGTCCGGGCTTGCCATGGGGTCTGTTGTGGATCATCTGTGGCCGAGAGGCCCACGGCCGAATAGTTATTTTGGTTTGGTGCAACGATTCCTTGGTGCTGTGCCACATATCGATTCTATGAAGAGGTCGACGTGCATAGAGGGTGCACGGATGGCACTTGCCCGTGTGAAGACATACTGGGTAGACATGGAGGCCACCGCTATTGCAACCCAGGGTTCGGCTGTGGGCCGAGTAGCTGCCGAGCACTACTTTGAAGAAGTCGTTGAAGACGCTCGTTCAATAGAAGCTCAGTGCTCGAAGAATAATATGTTCTAGTGACATATATTCCCATTGTAAAAACAATGTTTTATTAAATTATAAAGGCTGTGTTTATACTATTGCCTGAAAGTATTATGATGCCTCCTGTGCGGGCGTTTCTGTATATATGTATATAACCTGAAAGTTTGCAGTCGTCGGCTTCAGCCCCCACACATATAATGCGGGGGTGTTCGCAGAAGACGCGTGTTCACACTTGATCCAACGTCTTGGTCCATTAAGGAGGTGATAGCGCAGTGAACTAGGTAATCGAACTATATTGCTTTAACACTTTCACTTAGCCATAGGAGTTTGACGGTGGGGCTACTATATAGCCCCTGTTGGCTCCGGGCTCATCCGAATACAGGGCGCGTACATGCCTGGCCGGGAAACGGCCCTTCGTTAATGTGGAGGAATCCCGAAGATTCCGCTAGGTCATCGAGTGGTTGACTAGTCTCGCGCTTTATCATGATAGTCAGTTTTCGGCTTTCTCTACTGAGGTGCTCATCCGGATGAACTAGGGCACAATCGCAGTAGTTCTCCTGGTGCCACCTTAGCCGATAGAGCAGAACGTAAGGTAGCAAAACACGGGAGCCGGGCAACCCAACATTTGACCAAAGACATGATTCGGAGCTGATGGATATAAGGCCAAACTCACGACGCCGAACACTCCCTAAGGTATTCGGTCTTTATAATATATGCCGGGCTAAACAATGCCCTTGATAATGAGCCCCAAGTGTCCGGGTACGTGCAATATTCTGACGTGGCCACATGCCAATAACGTCAGCATCCTTCTCGGTTGCACTGAGAATCCGGAGGATGTGAACAACAAGAGACAGTAAAAAAGGTTTATGCAGGGTCTTAATCTAAAAAGAAACCTTTGAACGGGTCCCTGCTGCACGTCTGCGCCTGTGTCTCCGTTGTGCCGTATCCTGGACGGGTGTAGCATGATTGTCATCTGTAAAAGAGAGGAACTTAGTTGAAAGTTGTCTTGCAAAAAATTGGTTATTCTAAATAAACCATTTAAAACTCAAGATAAGTAAAGTTGAGCCGAATTATCGCTGTTTACACGCCAGAAGCCCCTGGTACCGTCTATAAGGGTATAACCATCAAACCAATCTCAATTATATCTAATTATGCGCCGGACTCGTCTAACCGTGTCCATGGTCTTAACGACCGGTCATTTGTTCTGGTTGGTGAGGTCGTCTAGTGTTCGGATGTTAAAGCAGCCGCACGTTCTTCTGCATGTAAGGAACGCTCAATGTTTGCATTTACTGTGATGATGCCACGTGGACCGGACATCTTAAGCTTGAGAGAAGCGTAATGCGGTATTGCATTAAAACAAGCGAAAGCCTCTCGTCCGAGTAATGCTTGATAGCCACTTCGGAATGGAGCAATGTCGAAGGTTAACTTTTCGCTTCGGAAGTTGTCGGTAAAGCCGAATACAACCTCTAGTAATAGGGAGCCCGTCCAGTGGGCCTCTGTGCCGGGTATTACTCCCTTGAAGGTAGTATTACTATGGATGATTTTTGTTGGGTCTATCCCCAATTTGCGGACTGTGTCCTGATATATCAGGTTTAGACTACTGCCGCCGTCCATGAAGACTCGTGTGAGATGGTATCCATTTATTATTGGGTCTAACACCAAAGCAGCCAATCCTTCGTGCCGGATACTTGTCGGGTGATCCCTGCGATCAAAAGTGATCGCACGGGCCAACCAGGGGTTGAACTTAGTGGTGACGGGCTCTAGGACGTGTGTTTCTCGGAGTGCAGTTTTGCTTCTCCCCTTCATCACATGTACCACATTTTCTGTTTTGACTTCTGGTGGGAATTTTTTCTGTCCCCCAGTGCCTTGCTGGCGAGGCTCATCCTCGTCTTCGCTCGGTGTATCCTGCCCCTTGTGTTCGGCGTTTAGCTTGCCAGCCTGCTTGAAGACCCAACATTCTCTGTGGGTATGATTTGCAGGTTTATCAGGGTGCCGTGGATCTAACATAGTTTGTCTAGAATCTTGTTTAGGCTGGACGGTCCATCTCTTTTGCCTTTGAAAGGCTTTTTCCACTGACCTGGCCAAGAGCCTCTGAATCCGGCATTTAACGCCGTGTTATCTGGGCTATCTTCTTTATTCCGGCGCTTGTTTTTACTGCGTCATGGTTTTCCACTGCCATCCCTGACTTTGGATGTGGTTGGGTCGCTGGTGCTACTGCGGGCTAACCAGGTATCCTCACCCGCGCAAAAGCGGGTCATGAGGCTTGTTAGGGCTGCCATTATTCTTGGTTTTTCTTGGCCGAGGTGTCTCGCGAGCCATTTGTCTTGAACGCTGTGCTTCAAAGCTGCTAAGACTTCTGTGTCCGGACAGTCGACGATTTGGTTCTTCTTAGTGAGAAACATGTTCCAAAGCTTTCGGGATGACTCTTCGGGCTGTTGAATTATATGACTTAAATCGTCTGCATCCGGAGGTCGGACATAGGTCCCTTGAAAATTAGCCCGAAAGGCATCCTCGAGCTCCTCCCAACTTCCAATGGAGTTATCGGGGAGGCTTTTCAGCCAGTGCCGAGCTGGTCCTTTAAGCTTGAGGGGCAAGTATTTGATGGCGTGGAGATCGTCTCCACGAGCCATATGAATATGGAGGATAAAGTCCTCAATCCAGACCCCAGGGTCTGTGGTCCCGTCGTACGCCTCTAGGTTCACTGGTTTGAATCCTTCTGGAAATTCGTGGTCCAGCACCTCGTCGGTGAAACATATGGGGTGTGCGGCACCCCTGTATTTAGATGTACCATGGCGTTCGTACGGTTGTGTTGTTCAGTTTTGGTTGTGCGTTGGAGCGCTTTTCCTTGATCCGTAGATGGATCTCATTGCCCCGGCCTTTTGATGCGAGTCCTCACGTGGATCGTGTACTGAGTTATGTGCGGCCTCGTTAGCCGCTCTATCGCGGCCACGAGGTCGTCGATCCGACCGGTCAGCCATTTTATTTTTTGGCTATGGGGGCTCTAAGGCCTCATCATCGAATTCAGGCAGCAGCTTGCGCTTTGGGTAGCTCTTCGTGTGGCGACTGCCACCGTACTTTTCTGCAGTGTCGAGCACTTTGTTCCATCTACTGTTGAGTGTATTTTGCGCGGCCTTGAGCCTTTGCTTCTGCTTCTTCAGACTCCTCGCAGTGGCAATAAGCCTTCTATGGAGGTTCTCTTGCTCCAGGTGCCTTTTCGGGATGATGTGTGCATCGTCATCCGAACTGTTCTCCTCTCCGAAGACGGGTTGATTAGCTTGATGCTCGGCGTCGCCGTGATCGGACAGTGGCTCCATACTGTGTTCATCGTCCGCTGGCTCACCCTACTCTGTCACTGGGTCTATGTGGTCATCGTTTCCTCCGGAGTCGACCGGGGTATTATTTTTTCTTGCGCTGTTATCGCTGTTTTTGCCGAGGCGGGATTTGGAGCGGCGCCTATGCCGCCGCTTTGGTTGCTTCTCGAGGGAGCTATCCTTTGCTGCATCCTTCCGTTCCCCGTCATCGTTTTCTTTAGGTGTATCCACCATTTATATGTCGTGTGAGGAAGTGGCGGTCCAGCGCCCTGTGGGCGGTGGTTCCTGTTCGTGTCCTGCATCGTCGTCCATACCGTCGATGTCTTCAGAGTCGAAGTCGAGCATGTCAGTTAAATCGTCGACAGTGGCTACTAAGTGGGTGGTGGGTGGGCAGCGATTTTCTTCGTCCGCATCCCATTCTAGCCGGACATAGTTCGGCCAAGGTTCTCCCGATAAGGAGAGAGACCTTAACGAATTTAGCATGTCGCCGAAGGGCGAGTGCTGAAAGATTTCAGCGGAGGTGAACTCCATGATTGGTGCCTAATCAGATTCGATAGGCATGGGCGCCGGCGGTTCGGAGTCCGTGACCGGAGATGAATCCAGTAGTTCGGCGTCACGGCTCCCGTGAGGGGTAAGGCCAGTATCCAGCTCTATCACCGCTGAGAGTGCGGCCTCCAAGGTGGGGTCTATCCGCCCGTCCTCGGATGGCGTGATTTGTTCCGGATCAAAGGCCAGAGTAGTTGCCGGTGTTGTCTCCGAACACTGTCCGACGGCAGAGCTATATCATGCTCGTCGTGATCGTGCGGTGCACCTGGCATGGGCTCGAATCCGTCGAATATCAAGTCTCCGCGGATGTCGGCAGTGTAATTCAAGTTTCCGAACCTAACCTGATGGCCAGGGGTGTAGCTCTCGATCTGCTCCAGATGGCCAAGTGAGTAGGCCTGCAGTGCGAAGCCGCCAAATACGAAGATCTGTCCGGGGAGGAAGACCTCACCCTGGACCGCATCGTTACCGATGATCGAAGGAGCCATCAAGCTTTACGGTAACGGCATAGTGGAACTCTCAATGAAAGCACCATGTCGGTGTCAAAACCGGCGGATCTCGGGTAGGGGGTCCCGAACTGTGCGTCTGAGGCGAATGGTAGCAGGAGGTAGGGGACACGTTGTTTGCCCAGGTTCGGGCCCTCTCGATGGAGGTAATACCCTACTTCCTGCTTGACTGATCTTGATGATATGAGTATTACAAGAGTTGATCTACCATGAGATCGTAGAGGCTAAACCCTAGAAGCTAGCTTATGGTATGATTGTTGTTGTCCTACAGACTAACCCTCCGGTTTATATAGACACCGGAGGGGGCTAGGGTTACACAGAGTCGGTTACAAGGGAGGAGGTCTACATATCCGTATCGCCAAGCCTGCCTTCCATGCCAAGGAGAGTCCCATCCGGACACGGGACGAAGTCTTCAATCTTGTATCTTCATAGTCCAACAGTCCGGCCAAAGGATATAGTCCGGCTGTCCGGATACCCCCTAATCCAGGACTCCCTCAGTTACGTTTTCATGTTGTATTGTCCGATGGAGCACCATAACCTTCGCCTTCAGTTCTCCTAGCCTCCTGAACAACATAGCGAATGTTTGATAGTCTGGTTTCAAAACCATGCATATCTTGACAACATCGAACAATGTCTCTCCTTGTTTCACAAAGGGTCTCTGTTAGGGAATGGACTTGTATCTGGAGCGCAGATACAACATTGTTTTGAGCTTGCATATCTTGATCATGAGGCAGTTTGGACGAGATTGCCTTAACAACCAACCCAGTATTACGCAGGAACGTGCTTTTGGCACTGTTAGTGGATAGGCACTGACCCATTGCAGCAAGAGCTGACATTGCGGTTATAGTTGCCTCGCCACCTTCAGAAGGTGGCGGTTCCATCATTTTTTCCATAGCTCGCTGAAAAGTTGTGGTTTTACATTAGTAGTACTAGAACAGAAGATATTAAGGAGGTAGCAAAACCAAATGAAATAGATTTGGTCTATATACAGAACTTATTCTGGTGAACCCATGTAAAATAATAGTTGTATTTTATTGCAAAGTACATAATAAAACCAGGTTCCAAACATATGGCCATGTACCATCGCTAATGTATTGTCTATTTCTTCACATTGTATTGAGGGCTAAGGATAAAGAGACGAAGTTTATAATACGGTAAGCATAGTATGACATCATTCATATAAAAAACAACTGAGAACAGACAAATAGGCAATTGTAACATTGTGTGGGCAAGTCCAGCACGGAACTAGATTACATGTCAAGATCAAAGGAACACCACTCCTCTCTTTTAAACCTTGTAAGGTGCAATGATATGCTAAGACAATTGTGTATAAAATTGAAAAGATTAATAGACATTGGCTGCAAACCATGTTGTTCAAGGCACAAGTCAGAGTAAGTAGTAGTTAAAAGGCATGAGGATTAAGGACTTACAACAGCAGCTTTGACTGGTGTAGTCATGCCCTTCTTCTTGCTGATGTGATAGTCCTTGAATATTTCCACAACATTTGGTTCAGGTACTTTTTGCTCCTTGCGGGCTTTCCTCTGCATTTGGAACAAGTCAATATAGATCTGATAATATGTTATAGCAAAAAGTGTGAAACAACAGCTAATTACAAGAGCCTCGCAGTGTGCAATATAGCTACGAGATCCTGTCGTCTGTTGGAATTTCACTTTCGTACGGTTGGCCTTATTCTTTGAACAGTTCACCTACAAGAAGATAGATTTGTGTGGCACATGCGTAAATAGGACTTCAACATGTGATCTGATGACATATATATAATGTACCTGATACTTCGTATCAGGCCAGTGTTTAACGAGGCCTCTCTAGTCTTCATCAGATATATTTTCCACTAGAGATGTTTGGGCAAGTTCACTGTTAGCCTTGCCTTCAAAGTGAGTTTTCCTCAAGTTACACCGATACTATTGCAGAACAGATTTGAAAACATGGGTGCAAGCTTGTCTGGTTGCATCATCTTGGCTATCCAACTTGAACCTCATAAGTTCAAAATTATGGGAGTCTCATTATCAGCAACCTGGAAAGTATTGGACAGAGCAAGACGATATTACTAGTTTCCATACATAACCATACTTAAAGATAAATGGTCGAGGAAGGTGTTGAACTGGGTTTCGTCTTTGTCATTCCTGTACTGAATTCATGTTGGGAGGATACGTACATGACACCTAACAGCAACCGCTGCCTCTGATACTAACTTGGCTAACTCTGTAGCATCACCTGGCCTTTTTAAACCTGCCTCAAAACAGATCTCCATTCTTCCTCCTCTAGATTTAGTTAACCTATCGAGCATTATCCCTGATGTTTGTTTCCTCTTGTGCCTAGGTGCTAGTACAACAACAAACATAGGAAGTGTTAGTGTACATTAAACTGTGAGACTACATATAAAGAAGCATGCAACTGCAACTTGACTCCGACAACCTACCTTCTTGCTGTTGAAGCTCACAAAGTTCATCTGATCTTGCCAACTCATCTTGTGTCAAGAGTGCATAGGAAGTAGTCAGGTGGAAAGGGAGCTTGGGAACGTGCTGCTAGCTGAGTTGACGAACGAGTAAATCGTGTAGCTGGTGGTACTATGGAAGGTGTTCCAACAACTAGGGTTGTCTCTGCTTGTTTGGTGGCAGCTATTTGTTTCTGTTTGGCTTGTTCTGCAGCTCGTGTAGCATGGGATACCCTGTTGGTAAAATTTTCCACTAGACTTTGACCTTCTATTGCACCATCAGTACCAGCAGAATCTGCAGGATTGTTGCACTTCCCTTTCCCTGTCGTTTTGTCTTGCTTCCTCTTTCTCTGTGCCATGCTAAGTCAAGCCAACAAGAAAAACGAATAACAATTTAGTTCTTCAAAACGTATGTACTTTGATGTAAGAACAAGGTGTGATAGATAGATATTGTATGTTCTAGAAACAGGAACACGTGTCTTAGTCACAAGTATAATGTGTAAAGTAAGCAGATGCAGTTCAACAAAATTAGAAGCAATACAAGCTAGACATCATACATAACATGCAACCACATATAACAGTGCCAAGGTAGAGGGAGCGCCTTTGATGGTGCACTAGGGGAGACGTGCTCATCACCAACACAGCTACGTTGAGTGTCTATGCATGTGTTGTCTTGGAAATCATCTTGGGGGGATGGAGGAGTAGAATCCGTAGAGGCCCTCCATTTGGAAGGAGCACCTTCATCCGCTGCCTTGCTAACTTCCTTCCGCTTTATTGATTTTGAATTTTCAAGTAAAACCAACAAGAAAAAGCAATAAAATTCACTCGTCAGAACTCATTCAGGATGTAAGGCAATCACTACTTTGATGTAAGGCAAACACATGATTCCAGGATGGAATAATACGAAAAATAGGACGACATGGCATATTCACAACTGTTTGTGTAAACTAAGCAGAAACCATTTCACCAAATAAGAAGCAATGCAAGCTAGACACCACGTGAAAGATGCAACCAATATGACTCTGCCAAGTTAAAAGTGTCCCATCATAAATGGCATTTCAACAAATTAGAAGCAGCGCATGCTATAAATCATATCAAAGACGCAACTAATATCACAATGCATATACTGAAGGTGTCTCGTCATATTGATTTATGCGGGATACTAAAAACAATATTTTTATGTGAGGACATGCTTAATAGACAGATGTACTATGTACTAAATATAGGAAGGCATGTCACATTAACATGTATAATGTATGAGCTAAGCAGAATAGCACATGCAGTTTAACCAGATTGGAAGAATTACAATCTAGACACCATATGCAACATGCAACCACATATCACGCTGCCAAGTTAGAGCAAGCACCCGCGATGCTAGTGTAGGGGAAATGCGGTAATCAACTACAGAGCTACGTTCACTATCTTCATCTAGCCTTGCTGTTTCTTGAGAATCATGTCGGGAGGCTGACGCTGCATTCTTTAAATGAGGAGTAATCCACTTGCCTGACTGCCTCATCATAAGTGATTGATGAGGGAAACACAAGAACATTAGTTTGATGTAAGAACATGCTTAATACACAGATGTACTAGTATGTACCAAAAACAGAAAGGCATGTCATATTGAAAGTTATAATGTGTAAGCTAAGCAGATGCAATTTAACCAAATTGGAAGCAATACAAGCTAGACATCCGGCTAGAGTGGTGAGAATGATCATCTAGGACCTGGGAGCCTGGTGGGAGGCAGGCTTCTTCACCACCATCACGGCTTTTTAGTTGGCTTCCAGGTGATGCCTCTCTTTGCTGGGCTTGTCACTGGCTCGGCCAATGCCCTGACTAGCTATTTATCTTCTGGTGCTCACGGGATGGTGGTTCATGTAAAAAATATATTTCCTTATCTTAATAAAGACTGACTTAGGCCTTTTGAATACAATCTAGACACCATATGCAACATGCAACCACATATGACACCGCGAAGTTAAAGAAAGCACCTGGGATGGTGGTTCATGGCGAGCGAGATCACCAACTCCAGAGCTAATTTTACCGTCTCCATCTACTGACACTGCACCCATTATAAGGCTGAAACGTGTCTTGCCTAAGACCAAAGAAACTTGGAGCTGCTTCTCTCTTTTATTTCGTGCTTCTATCAACTGATTGGCAGAGTCTGAAATACCCATGCATAAAAAACAATAGTGAGAGTATGGGTGAAGTGTGTGCAGAACTGAGGACTGTAAAAGTAGCAGATAGCAGGTGGCTGAAAATAAATGACAAGAGACATATGATAGCTCTACAACATTGCCTGGCAAACATAATTAGATTCTACTCCGTATGATTTTGTAATATATGAGCACAGGGATTGCTCTGAAATGCAGGTACTCCTCTAGCACACCACCACATGTGGTCATGTCAAGATAACAGTCGACTGAAAATAAATAGGTCAGTCGATTTTTTTAATGATCCGTCCAATCTATAAGGAACGAGCAGATGGCCTTCGTCTACCTCCCACCAGTCACTGTTGACGATCTTTCTCAAACCGCCAGCGACCACCAGCCCAGACCCCTGCCTCCGCCGCCCCGCCCTCCCCTCGACCTCACACCACCGCTGTGCTTGGCAGCGCCCCCAGACCATCCCTTTAATCCCGGCTGACCTCCAGATCGGGCGCTAGCAGCTCTAGGCCCCACACGCCCCTAAGATAAACACCGAGGCGCTGTTTCCCTGGCGTAATAGGCGGACTAGCGCTTGTTATGCCGGAGAATGCTTCCGTTAATTGGGAATCAAGTGACCAGGAATTGAAATCCAGGGGGGCGACTGACCTCTAGCTAACGTGAAATAGTATATGAGGAGAAACCTTGTGCATCGCGAGTTACTAGGAACATCTAGTATCAAGAAGAAGCGGTCAACTAGTGTCTTCGGTGAGATGAATAACGTGCAAGCAAACACATAAGATTTGCATGAATAAGGGAAGAGGAGTACCATTTTGGTCACCGGCGTGGTCTCGTTCACATGTCCCGGCGATCTTCTTCTTTTTGCCGGGGGAACCAATGTTTCGGAGGAGGGTGCAGGCTTAGACGAACCCATGGCCAAATTGTTGACTCTGTTGCCATGGCCGTATGTCGGCGGAGGGGAGGCAGATCCGAGGCGGTGAAGGACGGCGCAGCAGGAACAACTCTAGTGCGGTGGACGGTGGGGAAGTTGGAGCGGCAGCGGTGAGGCGCAGGACGGCGTGGTTGAACTGGCTCGGGTACGGACGGCTCGGCCTCGGCTTCAACTACTAGCCATGGAGGGAGTTGCGGTTGAGGTTGCGGTGGACGATGACGTCGGGGTATCGGCTCCAGCTTGATGGAGGAGGGCGGCGGTTGATGGGTGGAATGGGGTGGCGGACGAAGGACGCCGGGGTTTCGCGGCTGGTGGAATTAGACGGGTGGGCGGGGGCGAGGGGGGAGAACCATGTTTCGGTCTGGGACACGCTTGTTTTTGGCTTTTTTGAACAAAAGATGGGACGCGCTTGTTTGAAATTTGGGGAAAGTACAAACTTTGCCCCTTCTTAAATTTCGGACCTACTGTGGGTCGGGGGTAGGATGGTAGTCCCAGGTGTCCCAAATAGTGGGCGGGAGCGATTTTGGCCGCGCGCATGTGTTCTTAGGCGGCCATTGTGTATGAATGTTTTTCATAGGCGGTTGCGTGGCGTCTAGATGAAGCTACAGACCAACCCCGGTTTAGACCTTTGGACGTCGGGCCGGTAGGTTTCACGGGTCAGAGTTATTAGGAAAGTAATTTCCTTGTAGTACCAAACATTGGTCTCACGCGGTTTCAGGCGAGTAGAGGCTCTTTTGGTGCTTCGTTCGAAATTTTGAAACACAAGCATTCACGTTTAGAGTACTCTTGAACTTTGAGGATTGACCTAAATAGACAACGTTAAATTTGACCTTGTATGTTTGAAAACCTCATTAAATTATCCGCTTCTTTTTGAAATTTTGACACTTGAAAATCCTATAACTACGATTATTTTGGAATGGAGGGGCTAAATTAGAGTGCTATTATGTACAAAACCAGAGCAAAGATTGGTCCCCCATAAATTAGGTATGATTTACAAACGCCATGATATCAAATTCAAATAATTGAATGGACTTCATGTTGAATTCGATTTTTTGAAACCACCTTAAGTTGAATTCAAATGTATGCTAGTTCATAGGTAGCTATTTATCATGTTCATTGTGTAACTTTCGTATGTATAATGTGCTTTACACACACAACATGAACTATACTCACGTTTATATTCAATTTCTAAAGCGATGCATTGTTTGGAGTTCAAAATAGTAACTATGTGGATCAATTATGTCGAATAGTAACATAGACATGCTCAAATTCGATAGAATCTAGATGTCTGATGGTTCAATGACCGTTCCTTACGCGAATTGCAAATATCATGATCCCATCCTAATATTTGGATACAATTTATATCTTTAATCAATGTGTACATCAGTCTTGTACGTGTAGTTTCACTCTCCATCGGTGGTCTCTCACACATGCTCACACTCTCTCTCCCGAGGTGTCTTCCTCGCACACATGCTCTCGATATAACCCTCCATCCCTCTCATAACCATTTACGACTGTTTTCACTAACCTTTATCACAAGCACTCTTCCTCTCGCAAGCATACACACGCACAATCCCCATCGACCCTTTCTATATACATAGACCTGCCTACGTGTCTCCTATACACACATTATCTTTAGGCATGTCTCTCACGCATTGTCTCACACCTCTCTTCCTAATCGACGAGTATGATTCTAGCAGAGTATTATGTAGGATGCCCCTTAACGTTAGGTTGGATGAATAGTAATATTAGAGATAAAGGGGTTACCTTGGTCCGAGAACCCAGGGTTACAAATCCTAGCCAGCTTTGTCAGTGGACATAGAGTCCTTCACAATTATGCTATCTTTGTCTTCTACGACTAGTCATCCATGGGTCTCACAAAATGCGTCACGTGCCGACCAATGTGGTGCAGGATGGAACCGAACGAAGGGCCTCACCTTGACCCACCGGACCTCACGCGGTGACACGCCCTCTGCCCCCATGTCTCGTTATCTTCTCACACGCACACATACCAACATAGACACCACACACACAAAAAATATTCTCCTGGTGCCTCTATCCACTCCCCCCTTGCATATACACACTCAAGGGAATCTTCCGCCGTGACGTCATATTCGTCTCTCTCTCTCTAGACCACTCACATTTCTCGTTTATCTCTCCCCCGCCCCATGTCCCCCGCCCCCGTCGGCCCCTCTATCCATGCCTCTCTCGAATACGTAATACACACAAATACCTCTCTAGGCCCTGCCAAATGCATCAACTACACATTCACACATGTTACATCACGTACCCTATTGATCTAAAAAGCCCTCTCTTCACGTTTATTTCGCATACAACATTCCTTTTGAATAAAGTGTGGCCAAAAAAATATTTTAGAATTTCTACGTATATACAACATTACAAAGTTATATGGAGGAGTATGAATGCTTGCATTGCATGGTGCCCACCATGATATTTATTCTGCACTGTGAATTTGTATATTTTTATACTATATATAAAGGTAGTCATAATAAAGAGAAATGAAGAGCATCTCTCTCTCCATCGCATACCCCCCTCTACGCCCCTTTCAGGTACGCCCACAAACTATCTCTAGGTCCTATAAAAGTAAGCCCCCAGCACATTCACGCATGTTTCATCTTTGTCTCGCGATATATACAGTGACGATCATTGTATTTGAAGCGAAAGCACGATACGTACATTGGACTCCAGAATCCACTCATTACGGTCACCATTTACGTTTTGTGGTTATTATAGAGTCATGGGCTCACCGTACAACTCTGTATTTGCTCAAGACACGACTAGTTGACCAGTTAAACGCTCCATGTGGCACCTCTTGTGTTGCATCACATTATCTCACTACCACCGGGCCCACCTGTCGGCTTGTATCTACTCTGCATCTACACTCTTATAAAATACTAGCAAGATGCCCATGCGTTGCACGGAACGTCAAGATGCATTTGTATGAGTAGTTTATCTTGTGGGAGAAAAGGGTGAACAAGGGAAGGCCTTATTTGCAAGTGTGGTGAGGGGTGTGGGTATCTTTTTGCAAAATTGCCATAGTTTCCTTCCTATCCGTCAGATATAGATCGGGCGGCCTATATTGCAGGATGGCAGGCACACGATCATCACCGACTATGCTTTTTATAAGAGTAGGGATAAAATACACTCTTATAAAAAACAGACTTCGTGATGATGGTGTGCCTGCCGTCCTGCAATATAGGCCGTCCGATTTATATCTGACGGATAGGAAAGAAACTATGACAATTTTGCCTAAGATGTACCCACACAGCTCTCCACATTTGCAAATAAGGCCTTCCCTCGTTCACCCTTTTCTCTCACAAGATAAACTAGTCATACAAATGCATCTTGATGTTACGTGCAATGCACGGGCATCTTGCTAGTAAGAATGAAAACAAACGACAAAAAAATATTGGACGGTGGTTCGAAGTCATGACCGCGGGCACAACGGACAAGGTGGCCTTGTATTGGTATGCCGAGCCGTCTGTTTTAACACACATGAGCTGGTGTGGTGATTATACACACACGCACGCATGCACACGAACTGCATGCATGCAACACTCACACGAACACATGCACCCACGGACGCACGCAACACTCACACGTACACACGCGGCCACGCACGCGCGCAACACTCACACGCACACACGCACGCATGCATGCACACACCAGTACACCACACGACCAACACACACTCTCATGCTCAAGTGCTCAACCTACACGTGCACGCGCACACATTGGGCCCTGACAGAGACATACACAACCAGGTGATTCCCGCGCACGGGGTGGAGTCTTTTTGTGCCTGCGTAAATTTGTGTTTATCTGACCTTTCCCCTGTGCGAACTGATAGGTGGGACCCACAAGGAACATGGTCAATTTAACTAGTCAACATGGTGCCACACAGACTATTTGGCCGGTCAACAGAGTGCAATCCGATGCTGAACCGTGAGCAAGTGACCGTATAATCACCGCAAAACGTATATAGTGACCGTAATCAGCTTATTCTGAAGTTTGGTGAACGTATTACGCTTTTCTCTCCGTAGGCCCTCCAAAACTACATCTCTACACGTTCTCGCATGTTACATCTAACAACTATGCAATACAACACTACTACTACACTCTAACACAATAAATCATATGTGTTTTTAGTTTTACTAGATATCATATTGTTACTTAATTATTCAGTTTGCATACATTAAAATTGCCTTTGAAATGTATGGCCAGTATCATATACTGCGCGGGAAAAATCCCACCCTTTCCTGTTTCATCGGGTTTGTATCGATGGATCGTGCGAAACAACAAAACTATAGTACTATATACAGTACAAGTGACAGGTCACTGGGCCGTCGTGTTGTGTACACTTCCATCATAAGAGTGGAGCACTTTCTTTCATAAATCTACTAGTCCCTTTTGCCGACATGTGGGGCATCAAGCTACCGGGTCCATGTGCCATACCGGAATACAGTGCAGAGCAGCCGGGGTGAAGCACCCAGTGATGGCGCCGGCGTAGTAATGAGCAATGAGGCGTCAAATCACAAAGCTGCACCTTTCCCACAGTTAAGTTGGAGGGACGAAGTAATAATGCTAAAAAAAGAAGTTGGAGGGACGAAGCAACCATCATTTCACTCGTTGCTGATTCCGCTTCTCCCTCATCTTCTTCAAGTTAACCACGTGTTGCTTCTGTCGTTGTTCTGCCTCATGTGGGAAGCGGATCAGCTTGGTAAAGCACTAACACGTGGGACCGCATGTTAGCGAACCGCCAGGACAATGTCCTCTAAAAATAAGAAACCTCCCCCGCCATCCGTGCGGCAAAATCACCTCCTTTTTACTAATCTTAATTCTATAATTTTTTAGATCAATATAATTGAGATTTGTATAGATAGCACACAAGAGCAATACCAAGTGGTACGGTTAAGGGCATCCACAATGTGTAGCCAAATGTGAAAATAGCTTTCGGCATCGTGGGAACCATTATGGGCGGTGTTGCCAAAGCCAAAAGGATGGAACGAAGCTCCCTAATTGATTGATTGAAGGAATATAAAAATGCAACGTCTCTCCTCTTTCTCCCGTGTTTGGACACATGTACAGTATAGAGGACGGAGTCTACTCCCCTGTCCCTTCTATCACAAATCACAAAGCAGTGAGGCGTCAAATCACAAAGCACGGACGAAGCAATCATCACTTCACTCTTCGCTGACTCCGCTTCTCCATCGTCTTCTTCGAGAAACGATCTCACCGCACTAAGCTGGACGGACGACGCTATTGTGTACGAGTAGTACTAGTACATTTATGCGTCCTTTGGTTCAACAGACTTCCTGGATGCAAATAAGGCGGTTGTCTCGGCTTGCAGGCGGCACTTGTGAACGACTTACCATGGTCTCCCTCAATGGTGTTCTCTGTCGAACGCAGTTCGCCAAACCACAACATTCGAGATATCATCGACGTCACCACAATGGGGAAGGAAGTCAAATATAGTTACTACCTGTATTTTTTTTACACAAGACCAGTATATCAAAATTACAATTTGCAAAAGGCCACTAACAATAATCGAGGCAAAATTGATGGGGTTTGCCTCGTACTAGCAACCAAGGACATTAATATCCCCTGCATGCATGTGGAAGTGAGAAGGTTGGTTTGCATGGCGCTGCATTAATCAAGCGATGAGGAGTGAGATGGCTAGCTCTTTGGGCTTTGGAGAAAAAAATACGCATTAATTGACACGTGAAACGAGGATTTGTATCGATTAATCCCGTGAAGGAAAACCCCGCCTTTCTTTTTTAACACTAGTACTCCTGGTACGTAGTACTACGTACTTATCCTGTTTGGGTCTAGGCCTTGCATTGCCATACTTCGCCACACATTTTTGCCAAGCTTGCCTAAAGTTTTCAAAATGAAAAGGAGGTACACTTGCACACGGCTGTCGCGGTCGCACCGCACCCTCACACGGTCGCTGCTGCACGCCGCGGTCGCACCGCACCCTCACATGCACAGTCGCTCCTGCACACCGCAAACCCAACCAAGGGAACACACCCTCACTGACACGTGTTGTCACATGTGAACAAACCAAACTCAACCATCCTACCGTTGACACATAATTTTCATTCATAGAGTATGTTTATCCAACCACATGTTGGGGAGTATCCGTACGACCCGTGTGGTGGTCTGTTGGGGAAGAAGAAGAGGTGAGGAAGAAGGGTTAGGAGATGTAGGATATTCATCCAACCACCAGAAATGTTAGACTGACCCAAGTTAGGTGACTTTAATAACAATATATGTTTTTACACAACAAAAGATCCATAAAAACAGCAACATAAAGAAAAACTATCACTGCTCGCGGAATGAGACGGCCTCGTCGTCTTTGGCTGCCGGCGCGAACCAGCCGTAGCTGCCGATGTGTGTCTCCGCACCGTGGTTGTCCTCAGCCTCCAGCAACTCATTCACGCGGAGTGTGCGGGCGCTCTGCACGGACAAGAGCACCAGCCAGTTCAAGTCGAGGACATCCGGTTCCGCCTGCAGGAGGGCCTCAATGGCAACGGCATCCGCGCGCTCTGCGTCGAGTCGAGCCTCTGCCGCCCGGTTCAAGTCCAGGACGTCCGGTTCCGCCTGCATGAGGGCCTCGATGAGAGCGGAATCCACGCGCTCCGCGTCGAGTTGAGCCTGTGCCTCCTGGTTCAAGTCCAGGTCGTCCGGTTCTGCCTGCAGGATGGCCTCGATGGCAGTGACATCCGTGCGCTCTGCCTCAAGTTGAGCCTCCGCCGCCCGGTTCACATCCACGACATTCGGTTCCGCCTGCAGGAGAGCCTCGATGGTAGCGGCATGCACGCGCTCTGCATCGAGTTGAGCCTCTGCCTACCGGTTGCTCCTTTAGTATCGCCAGGTTGAACCACTGGTCCGCCTACACCATGGGGGACTCGGACGCCGGCACGAAGTCGACGTCCATCGTCTCATACCCATCACGGGCCTTCTGTGCCACGACCTCCGCCATGAACATTGGATCGGCTTCCTCCTCCTTGTATCTTGGCTCCAGAGAACTCGGGGATTGGCCCACCGCAAAGCGAGCTTGGTAACGGAGGTCTCTGGTGTGGACCGCCGCCATGATTTCTGCGCGGTGCTCCGGCATCAGCATCTTGTAGTACGTGATCTTGCGGCACACCATGGCTTTCCGGCGAACTAGGGGACGCTTGATGCGGGCTAGGGGATCGAAAGGTGGGGGAAGGGGCTGGAGATTAGGTGTGGTTTTAGGCTAGTGGCTGGCGTAGGCCAAGCAGCGAAGGTTCTGGTGTGAATAGTGGTTCCGGTGATGATCGGTCAATCAGTTTTAACTGTACATCGCTCTTGTCGCCTTCGCGTTGCAGCCCGGCACGCTGGACCCTCCACATCGCTCACCGAATGGAACGCTCTTTGTCTTGCGTTTTCGCTTGCTTGTGGGACCGTAGTAGAGAGCAAACTGACGTCCTTCCCCCTCCCCTGCCCGCATCATTTTATGTGGAGTAAATAAAAACAGAGGGAGTATACTATGGATGGAGGATCCCCTAACGTGGCCGAACCCATTGAGTAACTGACATGCAGGGCCTAGCAAGCATGGGGTCTTCCAGTAAGAGACCGAGAGGGAGGGTAAGGTAGGGATACATATGTGAAAGGAGCTTCCAATGATATAATTTTCACATTATACATCTCATGTACCGAATGGGATGCCAAAACTAAGACGCGAAGCGACACGTAGTGGAGGCAAAGTGAAACTTCAAACGAACCATTTGTTTGTATGCATGTCGGGCAAATTACAAATAAACATTGGAAATACAAGCATGGTCTAGGCCCACATGCGAATGATACTCGACAGAATGTTCAAATGAGGCATGCGGGAGGATGGACTCGACCGGAGGGCGACATGATCGATGGAGAAGAGGGTTGGAGATGAATGAGAAATAAGCAAATGCCACATGATTATACATGACCAGCTCAAATAAACTATAAGTTTTCTCGCTTGGCATACATAGTGAAAGGCCTAATGCGCAACATGGAGCACTGACGCTCGAATATGGCCGGGAAAACAGGGAAACCGACATGTGGGGCACACCTGTCGAGACGACGTAGCGCAAACTAGTCCAATGGAGGAGTGATACGTCTCCAACATATCTATAATTTATGAAGTATTCATGCTATTATATTATCCTTTTTGGATGTTTAATGGGCTTTACTATGCACTTTTACATTATTTTTGGGACTAACCTATTAACCCAGAGCCCAGTGCCAGTTCCTGTTTTTTCCTTGTTTCAGTGTTTCACAGAAAGGAATATCAAAAGGAGTCCAAACGGAGTGAAACCTTCGGGAGAGTTATTTTTGGAACGGGAGCAATCCAGGGGACTTGGAGTGCACGTCGGGAAAGCAACGAGGAAGGCACGAGGCAGGGGGCGCGCCCACCCCCCTGGGCGCGCCCTACACCCTCGTGGGCCCCTTGTGGCTCCTTTGACGTATTTCTTCCTCGTATATATACCAATATACCCTAAAACCATCGGGAGACAGAATAGATCAGGAGTTCCGCCGCCGCAAGCCTCTATAGCCACCAAAAACCAATCGGGACCCTGTTTCGGCACCCTGCTGGAGGGGGAATCCCTCACCGGTGGCCATCTTCATCATCCCGGCGCTCTCCATGACGAGGAGGGAGTAGTTCACCCTCGGGGCTGAGGGTATGTACCAGTACCTATGTGTTTGATCTCTCTCTCTCTCATGTTCTTGAGGTGGTACGATATTGATGTATCGCGAGCTTTGCTATTATAGTTGGATCTTATGATGTTTCTCCCCCTCTACTCTCTTGTAATGGATTGAGTTTTCCCTTTGAAGTTATCTTGTCGGATTGAGTCTTTAATGATTTGAGAACACTTGATGTATGTCTTGCGTGGGATAACCGTGCTGACAATGGGTTATTCTATTGATTCACTTGATGTATGTTTTGGTGATCAACTTGTGGGTTCTGCCCATCACTACAAAAAAAGACACATCCATGACATTTTAGGCCGAACGAATTTTTTTTCTGTCATACATATGACACTTCTATGACGATAATTGTGACAAAACCCGGTATCATCATACATGTGGTGGGCTCCTACCTCTATGACAAAAAATCATGACAGAAAATGGGCTTTTCGTCCTGGGCGGGCCGGAGGCGCAGCTGCATGACATTCTTTGGGCCGTCCATGACAGAAAAAACCGTGGTAGAAGCGAGGGGGAGGAAAATTTCGGGGAGTTCCCGGTTACGGTGGGAGGTCGGGGGCCGAGCGATGCGCGTTTCTCTCGTACACGTACGCGCGTGTGTGCGAGGCATTGGTTCTAACTGAACCCGAGCGAGGCGTTCGGCTCTAACTGAACTCGAGCGATTGCACTGTAGGCTATGCGTTACTGAACCCGAGTGATCGATCGATGGCTGTTAACTAAACCCGATCGAGCGATTCCTTCGCTACTGTTGCTAACTAAAGTCGATCGATGCTGCCTCTGGGATGAACAGTGAGCGTTGTGGGGGGGGGGGGGTTGATGAACAGTGAGCGGTGTCGTTGCCTTTGGATGAACAGGACCCCATGGTGTGGTGGAGGGCTGGATGAACAGTAGACGGTGGAGGGGTGCCCATGGAGGGGTGGATGAACAAGACCCCGTGGTGTGGAGGGTTGGATGAACAGTAGACGGTGGAGGGGTGGTTGAACAGTAGCCGGTGGAGTAGCGTGTGGTGGAGGCTGGATGAACAGGAGCCCGTGGAGGCTGGAGGAGTTCGACGGTAGCCCGTGGAGGCTGGAGGAGGTCGACGATGGAGATGAACAGTATCCCGTGGAGTCCCGTTTTGCGGTACGCCACACCCCTCCCGATGAACAGGACCCCCGTTTCGATAGTAGGAGGTCCGTTTTGCGGTACGCCACACCCCTCCGATCAACAGGACCGCCGTTTCGACCGTAGGAGGTCCGTTTCGTCTGTTTTACGGTACGCCACACCCCTTCCGATCAACAGGACCCCCGTTTCGACCGTAGGAGGTCCGTTTCCTCTGTTTTTGCGGTACGCCAGACCCCTCCCGATCAACAGGACCCCGTTCCGAACATAGGAGGTCCGTTTCCTCCATTGTGCGCTATGCCAGGCCTCGTTTCCATCGCCTGTTCTGTCCAAGCCCTCCCGATGAACATGACCACGCATTTCGTTCTGACCCAGCCGGTTGGCTCCCACGTGTTCCGTTGCCTCCCGATGAACATGACGCATTCCGTTGCCTCCCCATGAACACGACGCATTCTGTTGTCTCCCCATGAACATGACGACGACGCTGTTTCTCCGTTCCGACCCAGCCATGTACATGAGCCTTCGCCGTACGTATGCGCGAGTAGGCATTCGAGACCCCGCCCGTATGTACACATATGTGCACGTATTTTCTTTCTTGCACCCTGGCCGCTGTACATATGTGTACATGCTACGTGCGCGCCTCTACTACGACACGTGCGCGCCTCTACATCCACCAGTATATATGTACGTACACGTTCGCGACCAGAATGACAACGCTACATACACTTCGACCAGGTGGGTCCCGACTGTCAGGCACTTCCTTGCGTGCGAAGATGTAGCTGGTGGGTCCCAGCAGTCAGGGGGGCGGATCATTTTTTTTGCCCGGACGCACTTCCTTGTGTGCGAAGATGTAGCTGGTGGGTCCCAGCAGTCAGGGGGGCGAATCGGTTTTTTTGCCCGGACGCACTTCCTTGCGTGCGAAGATGTAGCTGGTGGGTCCCAGCAGTCAGGGGGGCGGATCGTTTTTTTGCCCGGACGCGCTTCCTTGTGTGCGAAGATGTAGCTGGTGGGTCCCAACAGTCAGGGGGGCGAATCGTTTTTTTGCCCGGACGCACTTCCTTGCGTGCGAAGATGTAGCTGGTGGGTCCCAGCAGTCAGGGGAAACGTTTTTTTCGCGAAATACAGTGGCCGTCCGGTGGGTCCCAGCTGTCAGATGGAGGAATCATTATTTTCCGCGTAATAAGGAGGCACTTCCTTGCTGCAGCCGTGGACCAGCTGTCAGCCTCTCCATGTATAGTCCATGTCCGATGGAAGTCGTTCCTTGACCACGTTGACCACGCCGCGCCGAGAGCACCACGGCGGTGGACGACGGCGAGGCCTAGGAAGGGGACGACGCGGAGCCATGGAAGACGTGGCAGTGCAAGCCCGCGTGGAGAGGAGTACGAGGGTTCATTGGTTCGGCTGCGGTATGAGGCTGCCATCGCCGCAGGGCCTGGCTAGCGGTGGGAATAGTAGGGGGTGGTGAGGCCTCCGCGGCAGCACATCCGGCCACGGGAGGCAGGAGCATGCGGCACGACCGGCGCTGGTTTGGGCGGCTAGAGCAAGAAGACCAGAGGTTGAAGAAGCACTACGGCTGTTGGATGGACATCTTACGGTCATTGAAGCTAGAATAGTTTATATCGACTAAGTTGACAAAGCCCTCCATCCCCATCAACTTAGTAGGCCCACAAGTCAGCCTCCCACCAAGCTGGGTCCCAGCTAGCAGGGGGGTATTCATTTTTTTTGTGCGTAATAAGGAGGCACTTCCGATGGGTCCGAGCTGACAGCAGGGGGATTGTTTTTTTCGCGAAATACGGTGGCCCGTCGGGTGGGTCCCAGCAGTCAGGGGCAAACGTTTTTTTCGCCATATACTGGTGGGCATCCGGTGGGTCCCTGCTGTCAGGTGGAGGAATAATTATTTTCCGCGTAATAAGGAGGCACTTCCTTGCGGCTGCCGTGGACCCAGCTGTCAGCCTCTCCACGTACAGTATTCTTCCGATGAAATTCGGTCGTTGACCACATTGACCACACTGCGCCGAGAGCACCATGGCGGTGGACGACGGCGAGGCCTAGGAAGGGGACGACGCGGCAGTGGATGCCCACGCGGAAAGGAGTATGAGGGTTCACTGGTTCGGCTGCGCTGCCATCGCCGTAGAATAACAGGGGGTGTGGGTGAGTGGAGTGGAGGGATGGCCTGGCCAGCGGTGGGACTAGTATGGGGGCGGTGAGACCTCCGCGGTAGCACACACAGCCACGGGAGGCAGGAGCAGGCGGCACGACCGACGCTTCTTTGGGCGGCTAGAGCAAGAAGACCAGAGGTTGAAGAAGCACTATGGCCGTTGGATGGACATCGT
Source organism: Triticum monococcum (assembly GCA_034509565.1). Classification (NCBI taxonomy): domain Eukaryota; kingdom Viridiplantae; phylum Streptophyta; class Magnoliopsida; order Poales; family Poaceae; genus Triticum; species Triticum monococcum. The sequence goes on along the minus strand of CM067846.1, from coordinate 142,948,782 downwards.
ACAGTCAGTCAAGCTCGAATCATGCATATTGACTAAGTTGACAAAGCCCTTCATCCCCGTCAACTTAGTAGGCCCACTATACTGGGTCCCAGCTAGCAGGGGGAGTAATCATTTTTTTGTGCGTAATAAGGAGGCACTTCCTTGCCTGCGAAGATATAGCTGGTGGATCTGACCTGTCAGCGGCGGTAACGTTTTTTTCACGAAATACATAGGCCCTTTCGGTGGGTCCCAGATCTCAGGTGGAGGAATCATTATTTTGCGCGTAATAAGGAGGCATTTCCTTGCGTGCGGCCATGGACCCAGCTGTCAGCCTCTCCACGTACAGTCCACTTCAGATGCATGTCAGTCGTTGACCATGCTGACCACGCCACGCCGAGAGCACCAGGGCGGTGGACGAAGGCGAGGCCTAGGAAGGGAATGACACGGAGGCAGGGAAGACTCGGCAGTTGTTTTTGTTTCCCATGCGGAGGGGAGTACGACTGTACGAGGGTTTACTGGTTCGTCTGCCATCGCCGGAGAATAACAGCAGGTGTGGGTGAGTAGAGGGATGGCTAGGCCAGTGATGGGATTACCGGGAGGGGGGGGGGGGGGAGAGGCCTGCGCGGCAGCACAGCCGGCCGCGGGGAGGAGGGAGCAGATAGTCCCGCCGACGCTTGTTTGAGCGGCTGGAGCAGGAAGAGCAGAGATTGAAGAAGCACGACGGCCGTTGGATGGACATGCAACAGTATACATGCCATCTGTGGAAAGCCTCAAATATGTGGAAAACAACATATAGCCCATTTGCCATTATTTCAAATAATTTACAGCCCATTTGCTAATTCTTACGGGGTTTTTTGGAGCCCATATTCTTTATGTCAGCATTACAGCCCATATTGTGGCCACAGTTAAAAAATTATACGAAATTTTGCATATGTCGGTGCGATCTGAACTGTTTTTAATCCCAAAATTTTGAGTCACATTCAGACTGATTTTAAAAATAAATGTATATCAATATAAAATCCAATAAATTGTGCACGCATAAAAATCAATGCAATTTAAAATCTCGAAATGAAAAAAAGATATTTGAAAATACTTGCCAGTTTGATGTGTTTTAAAAATGTACAATCCATTTCTCATTACTGATAGGCCATTTTCTCAGCCAGCCGAATGAAGCTCTCCTCGTCTTGAAAGATTTGCAGCCCAAAAGGCGTGATAAAGCGACTTACTTGACAAATCACAAAAAAACTGGGCTAGCCATTTTTAGAAAAAAAAACTACTAGGCTGGTCTGTGGTAAACATAAAAGAAAAGGTTGTCTAGACTGGCCAGAGTGTCCCGCACAGCCCAGTTGACACCCTGCTTCCGTCTCAAAAGCAATCTAGATAAATGCCACTCCAATTATGGCAATTCATAAAAATTCCACTGCAATTTCCAAACTTTGAAAAATGCCATTGCAGTTTGCAAACTTTGAAAAACGCCACTCCAGACTTCGAAAAATGCCAGTAGAAATGGCATGAAATGGCATTTTTCAAAGTCTGGAAATTGCAGTGGCATTTCTCGGATACACCATATTTGGAGTGGCATTTATCAAATTAACCCAAAACAGAAATAACTGGGCGAGCTGCTGGGTCCCTGGTGTCAGCCGCTCGTTGTGCAATTCTCTCGTTTATTGACTACGTTGACAATGACATGGGACCCATATGTCATAAATCCACTAGGAGGAGCCATTTTTTATTGGCTTGAAATAAGGATGCACTTGCTTGCGTACTGCCATGACCTTGGCGGGTCCCTGCTGTCATCCTCTCCACGTACAATCATCTCCTGATTGTGTACGCGTCAACTTGCTAGGCCCACAAGTCAGCCTCTAAACCCGTGGAGGACAAATACAACCCATTTAAAAAATAACAGCCCATTCCATATGTTCAAACGGAAAGTTCAACATTCAGAGCAATGTAACAGGTCTGATCCACATATAGAGTACTGAACTTCCACGTTGACAACCATCATAGCCAAGTTAACTATCTACTCCCACTAACAGTCTAGTAGCGTACAAGTACTAACTTACTCTTAGCTAACTAGGCGATGCCGGCTGCCATCTGCTGTCCATGCTAAACGCCGGCACCGGCGTCCTCCGCCTCGCCTCGGACTTGCCAGAGGTGCGATAGGGCGCGTTCCTCGCGCGTGTTGGCCCTTTCTGAAGGAAATATGCCCTAGAGGCAATAATAAAGTTATTATTTATTTCCTTATATCATGATAAATGTTTATTATTCATGCTAGAATTGTATTAACCGGAAACATAATACATGTGTGAATACATAGACCAACAGAGTGTCACTAGTATGCCTCTACTTGACTAGCTCGTTAATCAAAGATGGTTATGTTTCCTAACCATGAACAAAGAGTTGTTATTTGATTAACGAGGTCACATCATTAGTAGAATGATCTGATTGACATGACCCATTCCATTAGCTTAGCACCCGATCGTTTAGTATGTTGCTATTGCTTTCTTCATGACTTATACATGTTCCTATAACTATGAGATTATGCAACTCCCGTTTACCGGAGGAACACTTTGGGTACTACCAAACGTCACACGTAACTGGGTGATTATAAAGGAGTACTACAGGTGTCTCCAATGGTAGATGTTGGGTTGGCGTATTTCGAGATTAGGGTTTGTCACTCCGATTGTCGGAGAGGTATCTCTGGGCCCTCTCGGTAATGCACATCACATAAGCCTTGCAAGCACTGCAACTAATAAGTTAGTTGTGAGATGATGTATTACGGAACGAGTAAAGAGACTTGCCGGTAACGAGATTGAACTAGGTATTGGATACCGACGATTGAATCTCGGGCAAGTAACATACCGATGACAAAGGGAACAACGTATGTTGTTATGCGGTCTGACCGATAAAGATCTTCGTAGAATATGTAGGAGCCAATATGGGCATCCAGGTCCCGCTATTGGTTATTGACCGGAGACGTGTCTCGGTCATGTCTACATTGTTCTCGAACCATAGGGTCCGCACGCTTAACGTTACGATGATAGTTATTATGAGTTTATGCATTTTGATGTACCGAAGGTTGTTCGGAGTCCCGGATGAGATCACGGACATGACGAGGAGTCTCGAAATGGTCGAGACGTAAAGATTGATATATTGGAAGCCTACGTTTGGACATCGGAAGTGTTCCGGGTGAAATCGGGATTTTACCGGAATACCGGGAGGGTTACCGGAACCCCCCGGGAGACTAATGGGCCTATTGGGCCTTAGTGGAAAAGAGAAAAGGGAAGCCCACTAGCTGGCCGGCGCCCCCCAAGTCCTATTAGGAATAGGATAAGGGGCCGGCCCCCCTTCTCTCTCTTTTCCCCCCCGGGAGTCCTAATTGGATTAGGATTGGGGCAGGAGTCCTACTCCCGGTGGGAGTAGGACTCCCCTGCGCCTCCCCTCCCTTGGCCGGCCGCCCCCCCTCCTCCAACCTTTATATACGGGGGCAGGGGGCACCCCAAGACACACAACTTGATCCTTGAGATCGCTCCTTAGCCGTGTGCGGTGCCCCCTGCCACCAAATTCCACCTCAATCGTACCGTTGTAGTGCTTAGGCGAAGCCCTGCGTTGGTAGTACATCAAGATCGTCACCAAGCCGTCGTGCTAACGGAACTCCTCCCCGAAGCTTTGCTGGATCGGAGCCCGGGGATCGTCATCGAGCTGAACGTGTGCTAAGAACTCGGAGGTGCCGGAGTAACGGTGCTTGGATCGGTCGGATCGGGAAGAAGACGTACGACTACTTCCTCTACGTTGTGTGATCGCTTCCGCAGTCGGTCTGCGTTGGTACGTAGACAACACTCTCCCCTCTCGTTGCTGTGCATCACCATGATCTTGCGTGTGCGTAGGAAAATTTTCGAAATTACCACGTTCCCCAACAGTGGCATCCGAGCCTAGGTTTTATGGTTTGATGTTCTATGCACGAGTAGAACACAAGTGAGTTGTGGGCGATATAAGTCATACTGCCTACCAGCATGTCATACTTTGGTTCGGCGGTATTGTTGGATGAAGCGGCCCGGACCGACATTACGTGGACGCTTACGCGAGACCGGTTTCCCCGACATGCTTTGCACATAGGTGACTTGCGGCTGACTGTTTCTCCAACTTTAGTTGAACCGAGTGTGGCTATGCCCGGTCCTTGCGAAGGTTAAAACGGAGTCTATTTGACAAACTATCGTTGTGGTTTTGATGCGTAGGTGAGATTGGTTCTTGCTTAAGCCCGTAGCAGCCACGTAAAACTTGCAACAACAAAGTAGAGGACGTCTAACTTGTTTTTGCAGGGCATCTTGTGATATGATATGGTCAAGACGTGATGAGATATAAGTTGTTGTATGAGATGATCATGTTTTGTTGAAGTTATCAGCAACTGGCAAAAGCCTTATGGTTGTCTCTTTATTGCATAAGATGCAAGCGCCAAATAATTGCTTTACTTTATCGCTATGCGATAGCAATAGTTGCAAGAGCAATAGTTGGCGAGACGACCGTGTGACGACACATTGATATAGATCAAGATGATGGAGATCATGGTGTCATGCCGGTGATGACAGAGATCATGACAGTACTTTGGAGATGGAGATCAAAGAAGCAAGATGATGATGGCCATATCATGTCACATATTTTGATTGCATATGATGTTTATCTTTTATACATATTATTCTTGCTTTGATTGACGGTAGCATTATAAGATGATCTCTCACTAAATTATCAAGAAGTGTTCTCCCTGAGTATGCACCGTTGCCAAAGTTCTTCGTGCCCAGACACCACGTGATGATCGGGTGTGATAAGCTCTACGTTCAAATACAACGGGTGCAAAACAGTTGCACACGCAGAATACTCAGGTTATACTTGACGAGCCAAGCATATACAGATATGGCCTCGGAACACGGAGACCGAAAGGTCGAGCGTGAATCATATAGTAGATATGATCAACATAACGATGTTCACCATTGAAAACTACTCCATCTCACGTGATGATCGGTTATGGTTTAGTTGATTTGGATCACGTGATCACTTAGAGGATTAGAGGGATGTCTATCTAAGTGGGAGTTCTTAAGTAATATGATTAAATTGAACTTAAATTTATCATGAACTTAGTCCTGGTAGTATTTTGCAAATCATGTTGTAGATCAATGGCTCGCGTTGTTGCTTCCCTGTGTTTATTTTTATATGTTCCTAGAGAAAATTGTGTTGAAAGATGTTAGTAGCAATGATGCGGATTGGATCCGTGATCTGAGGTTTATCCTCATTGCTGCACAGAAGAATTATGTCCTTGATGCACCGCTAGGTGACAGACCTATTGCAGGAGCAGATGCAGACGTTATGAACGTTTGGCTAGCTCAATGTGATGACTACTTGATAGTTTAGTGCAGCATGCTTAACGGCTTAGAATCGGGACTTCAAAGACGTTTTGAACATCATGGACCATATGAGATGTTCCAGGAGTTGAAGTTAATATTTCAAGCAAATACCCGAGTTGAGAGACATGAAGTCTCCAGCAAGTTCTATAGCTAAAAGATGGAGGAGAATCGCTCAACTAGTGAGCATGTGCTCAGATTGTCTGGGTACTACAATCACTTGAATCAAGTGGGAGTTAATCTTCCAGATAAGATAGTGATTGACAGAATTCTCTAGTCATCATCACTAAGTTAGTAGAACTTCGTGATGAACTATAATATGCAAGGGATAACGGAAACAACTCCCAAGCTCGTCGTGATGCTGAAATCAACGAAGGTAGAAATCAAGAAAAACATCAATTGTTGATGGTTGACAAGACCACTAGTTTCAAGAAAAGGGCAAAGGGAAGAAGGGGAACTTCAAGAAGAACGGCAAGCAAGTTGCTGCTCAAGTGAAGAAGCCCAAGTCTGATCCTAAGCCTGAGACTAAGTGCTTCTACTGCAAAGGGACTGGTCACTGGAAGCGGAACTACCCCAAGTGATTGGCGGATAAGAAGGATGGCAAAGTGAACATAAGTATATTTGATATACATGTTATTGATGTGTACTTTACAAGTGTTTATAGCAACCCCTTAGTATTTGATGCTAGTTCAGTTGCTAAGAGTAGTAACTCGAAACGGGAGTTGCAGAATAAACAGAGACTAGTTAAGGGTGAAGTGACGATGCGTGTTGGAAGTGGTTCCAAGATTGATATGATCATCATCGCACACTCCCTATAATTTCGGGATTAGTGTTAAACCTAAATAAGTGTTATTTGGTGTTTGCGTTGAACATGAATATGATTTGATCATGTTTATTGTAATACGGTTATTCATTTAAGTAAGAGAATAAATTGTTGTTCCGTTTACATGAATAAAACCTAATATGGTTACACACCCAATGAAAATAGTTCATTGGATCTCGATCTTAATAATACACATATTCGTAATATTGAAACCAAAAGATGCAAAGTTAATAATGATAGTGCAACTTACTTGTGGCACTGCTGTTTAGGTCATATCGGTGTAAAGCGCATGAAGAAACTCCATACTGATGGGCTTTTGGAACCACTTGATTATGAATCACTTGGTACTTGCGAACCGTGCCTCATAGGCAAGATGACCAAAACACCGTTCTCCGGTACTATGGAGAGAGCAACATATTTATTGGAAATCATACATACCGATGTATGTGGTCCGATGAATATTGAGGCTCGTGGCGGATATCGTTATTTTCTCACCTTCACAGATGATTTAAGCAGATATGGGTATATCTATTTGATGAAACATAAGTCTGAAACATTTGAAAAGTTCAAAGAATTTCAGAGTGAAGTGAAAAACATCGTGACAAGAAAATAAAGTTTCTACGATATGATCGCGGAGACAAATATTTGAGTTACGAGTTTGGTCTTCAGTTAAAACAATGTGAAATAAGTTTCACTACTCACGCCACCTGGAACACCACATCATAATGGTGTGTCCGAACGTCATAACCGTACTTTATTGGATATAGTGCAATCTATGATGTCTCTTACCGATTTACCACTATTGTTTTTGGGTCATGCATTAGAGACAGCTGCATTCACGTTAAAAAGGGGCACCATCTATATCCGTCGAGACGACGCCTTATGAACTATGGTTTGGCAAGAAACCAAAGTTGTCGTTTCTTAAAGTTTGGGGTTGCGATGCTTATATGAAAAAGTTTCATCCTGATAAGCTCAAAACTCAAATCGGAGAAGTGCATCTTCATAGGATATCCAAAGGAAACTATTGGATACACCTTCTATCACAGATCCGAAGGCAAGACTTTTTGTTGCTAAATTCGGAAACTTTCTGGAGAAGGAGTTTCTCTCGAAAGAAGTGAGTAGGAGGAAAGTAGAACTTGACGAGGTAACTGTACCTGCTCCCTTATTGGAAAGTAGTACATCACAGAAAAATGTTTCTGTGACACCTACACCAGTTAGTGAGGAAGCTAATGATGATGATCATGAAACTTCAGAACAAGACACTACTGAACCTCGTAGATCAACCAGAGTAAGATCCGCGCCAGAGTGGTACGGTAATCCTGTTCTGGAAGTCATGCTACTAGATCATGATGATCCTACGAACTGTGAAGAAGCGATGGTGAGCCCAGATTCCGCAAAGTGGCTTGAAGCCATGAAATCTGAGATATGATCCATGTATGAGAACAAAGTATGGACTTTGGTTGACTTGCCCGATGATCGGCAAGCCATAGAAAATAAATGGATCTTCAAGAGGAAGACAGACGCTGATAGTAGTGTTACTATCTACAAAGCTAGAATTGTCGCAAAATGTTTTCGACAAGTTCAAGGTGTTGACTACGATGAGATTTTCTCACTCGTATCTATGCTTAAAGTCTGTCCGAATCATGTTAACAATTGCCGCATTTTATGAAATCTGGCAAATGGATAAACAAAACTGCATTCCTTAATGGATTTGCTAAGGAAGAGTTGTATACGATGCAACTAGAAGGTTTTGTGAATCCGAAAAGTGCTAACAAAATGTGCAAGCTCCAGCGATCCATCTGTGGACTGGTGCAAGCATCTCGGAGTTGGAATATACGCTTTGATAAGTTGATCAAAGCATATAGTTTTATACAGACATGCGGTGAAGCCTGTATTTACGAGAAAGTGAGTGGGAGCACTACAGCATTTCTGATAAGTATATGTGAATGACATATTGTTGATCGGAAATCATGTAGAATTATTCTGTAAAGCATAAAAGGAGTGTTTGAAAGGAGTTTTTCAAAGAAAGACTTTGGTAAAGCTGCTTACATATTGAGCTTCAAGATCTATAGAGATAGATCAAGACGCTTGATAAGTTTTTCAATAAGTACATACCTTGACAAGATTTTGAAGTAGTTCAAAATGGAACAATCAAAGAAAAAGTTTCTTGCCTGTGTTACAAGGTGTGAAGTTGAGTAAAGACTCAAAGCCCGACCACGGCAGAAGATAGAAAGAGAATGAAAGTCATTCCCTATGCCTCATTCATAGGTTCTATAAAGTATGCCATGCTGTGTACCAGATCTATTATATACCCTGCACTGATTTGGCAAGGGAGTACAATAGTGATCTAGGAGTAGATCACTGGACAGCGGTCAGAATTATCCCTAGTAAAATAAGGATATGTTTCTCGATTATGGACGTGACAAAAAGGTTCGTCGTAAAGGGTTACGTCGATGCAAGTTTTTGACACTGATCCAGATGAATCTAAAGTCTCAATCTGGATACATATTGAAAGTGGGAGCAATTAGCTAGAGTAGCTCTGTGTAGAGCATTGTAGACATAGAACTTGCAAAATACTTACGGATCTGAATGTGACAGACCCGTTGACTAAAATTATCTCACAAGCAAAACATGATCACACCTTAGTACTCTTTGGGTGTTAATCACATAGATATGTGAACTAGATTACTGACTCTAGTAAACCCTTTGAGTGTTGGTCACATGACGATGTGAACTATGGGTGTTAATCACATGGTGATGTGAACTATTGCTGTTAAATCACATGGCGATGTGAACTAGATTATTGACTCTAGTGCAAGTGGGAGACTGAAGGAAATATGCCCTAGAGGCAATAATAAAGTTATTATTTATTTCCTTATATCATGATAAATGTTTATTATTCATGCTAGAATTGTATTAACCGGAAACATAATACATGTGTGAATACATAGACCAACAGAGTGTCACTAGTATGCCTCTACTTGACTAGCTCGTTAATCAAAGATGGTTATGTTTCCTAACCATGAACAAAGAGTTGTTATTTGATTAACGAGGTCACATCATTAGTAGAATGATCTGATTGACATGACCCATTCCATTAGCTTAGCACCCGATCATTTAGTATGTTGCTATTGCTTTCTTCATGACTTATACATGTTCCTATAACTATGAGATTATGCAACTCCCGTTTACTGGAGGAACACTTTGGGTACTACCAAACGTCACAACGTAACTGGGTGATTATAAAGGAGTACTACAGGTGTCTCCAATGGTAGATGTTGGGTTGGCGTATTTCGAGATTAGGGTTTGTCACTCCGATTGTCGGAGAGGTATCTCTGGGCCCTCTCGGTAATGCACATCACATAAGCCTTGCAAGCACTGCAACTAATAAGTTAGTTGTGAGATGATGTATTACGGAACAAGTAAAGAGACTTGCCGGTAATGAGATTGAACTAGGTATTGGATACCGACGATCGAATCTCGGGCAAGTAACATACCGATGACAAAGGGAACAACGTATGTTGTTATGCGGTCTGACCGATAAAGATCTTCGTAGAATATGTAGGAGCCAATATGGGCATCCAGGTCCCGCTATTGGTTATTGACCGGAGACGTGTCTCGGTCATGTCTACATTGTTCTCGAACCGCAGGGTCCGCACGCTTAACGTTACGATGACAGTTATTATGAGTTTATGCATTTTGATGTACCGAAGGTTGTTCGGAGTCCCGGATGAGATGACGGACATGACGAGGAGTCTCGAAATCGTCGAGACGTAAAGATTGATATATTGGAAGCCTATGTTTGGACATCGGAAGTGTTCCGGGTGAAATCGGGATTTTACCGGAATACCGGGAGGGTTACCGGAACCCCCCGGGAGACTAATGGGCCTATTGGGCCTTAGTGGAAAAGAGAAAAGGGAAGCCCACTAGCTGGCCGGCGCCCCCCCAAGTCCTATTAGGAATAGGATAAGGGGCCGGCCCCCTTCTCTCTCTTTCCGCCCCCCCCCCGGGAGTCCTAATTGGATTAGGATTGGGGGAGGAGTCCTACTCCCGGTGGGAGTAGGACTCCCCTGCGCCTCCCCTCCCTTGGCCGGCCGGCCCCCCTCCTCCAACCTTTATATACGGGGGCAGGGGGCACCCCAAGACACACAACTTGATCCTTGAGATCACTCCTTAGCCGTGTGCGGTGCCCCCTGCCACCAAATTCCACCTCGATCGTACCGTTGTAGTGCTTAGGCGAAACCCTGCGTCGGTAGTACATCAAGATCGTCACCACGCCGTCGTGCTGACGGAACTGTTGGGGAACGCAGTAATTTCAAAAATTTTCCTACGCACACGCAAGATCATGGTGATGCACAGCAACGAGAGGGGAGAGTGTTGTCTACGTACCAACGCAGACCGACTGCGGAAGCGATCACACAACGTAGAGGAAGTAGTCGTACGTCTTCTTCCCGATCCGACCGATCCAAGCACCGTTACTCCGGCACCTCCGAGTTCTTAGCACACGTTCAGCTCAATGTCGTTCCCCGGGCTTCGATCCAGCAAAGCGTCGAGGAAGAGTTTCGTCAGCACGACGGCGTGATGACGATCTTGATGTACTACCGACGCAGGGCTTCGCCTAAGCACTACAACGGTACGATCGAGGTGGAATTTGGTGGCAGGGGGCACCGCACACGGCTAAGGAACGATCTCAAGGATCAATTTGTGTGTCTATGGGGTGCCCCCTGCCCCCGTATATAAAGGCCAGGGGCAAGGGGGTCGGCCGGCTAGGAGGGAGGCGCAGGGAGGAGTCCCACTCCTACCGGGAGTAGGACTCCTTCCCCCAAATCCTATTCCTAGTAGGACTCTTCGGGAGAAAGAGAAGAGAGGGGGGCCGGCCCCTTCTCCTAGTCCTAATAGGACTAGGGAAGGGGGGTTCAGCCGGCTAGCTTGTGGGCTGCCCCTTCTCTCTTTTCCACTAAGGCCCAATAGGCCCATTTGCCTCCCGGGGGGTTCCGGTAACCCTCCCGGTAATCCGGTAAAATCCCGATTTCACCCGGAACACTTCCGGTGCCCAAACATAGGCTTCCAATATATCAATCTTTACGTCTCGACCATTCCGAGACTCCTCGTCATGTCCGTGATCTCATCCGGGACTCCGAACAACCTTCGGTACATCAAAATGCATAAACTCATAATAACTGTCATCGTAACGTTAAGCGTGCGGACCCTACGGTTCGAGAACAATGTAGACATGACCGAGACACGTCTCCGGTCAATAACCAATAGCGGGACCTGGATGCCCATATTGGCTCCTACATATTCTACGAAGATCTTTATCGGTCAGACCGCATAACAACATACGTTGTTCCCTTTGTCATCGGTATGTTACTTGCCCGAGATTCGATCGTTGGTATCCAACACCTAGTTCAATCTCGTTACCGGCAAGTCTCTTTACTCGTTCCGTAATACATCATCTCACAACTAACTTATTAGTTGCAGTGCTTGCAAGGCTTATGTGATGTGCATTACCGAGAGGGCCCAGAGATACCTCTCCGACAATCGGAGTGACAAACCCTAATCTCGAAATACGCCAACCCAACATCTACCATTGGAGACACCTGCAGTACTCCTTTATAATCACCCAGTTATGTTGTGACGTTTGGTAGTACCCAAAGTGTTCCTCCGGTAAACGGGAGTTGCATAATCTCATAGTTATAGGAACATGTATAAGTCATGAAGAAAGCAATAGCAACATACTAAACGATTGGGTGCTAAGCTAATGGAATGGGTCATGTCAATCAGATCATTCTACGAATGATGTGACCTCGTTAATCAAATAACAACTCCTTGTTCATGGTTAGGAAACATAACCATCTTTGATTAACGAGCTAGTCAAGTAGAGGCATACTAGTGACACTCGGTTGGTCTATGTATTCACACATGTATTATGTTTCCGGTTAATACAATTCTAGCATGAATAATAAACATTTATCATGATATAAGGAAATAAATAATAACTTTATTATTGCCTCTAGGGCATATTTCCTTCAGTCTCCCACTTGCACTAGAGTCAATAATCTAGATTACACTGTAATGATTCTAACACCCATGGAGCCTTGGTGCTGATCATGTTTTGCTTGTGGAAGAGGCTTAGTCAACGGGTCTGCAACATTCAGATCCGTATGTATCTTGCAAATCTCTATGTCTCCCACCTGGACTAAATCCCGGATGGAGTTGAAGCGTCTCTTGATGTGTTTGGTTCTTTTGTGAAATCTGGATTCCTTTGCCAAGGCAATTGCACCAGTATTGTCACAGAAGATTTTCATTGGACCCGATGCACTAGGTATGACACCTAGATCGGATATGAACTCCTTCATCCAGACTCCTTCATTCGCTGCTTCCGAAGCAGCAATGTACTCCGCTTCACATGTAGATCCCGCTACGACGCTTTGTTTAGAACTGCACCAACTGACAGCTCCACCGTTTAAAGTAAATACGTATCCGGTTTGCTATTTAGAATCGTCTGGATCAGTGTCAAAGCTTGCATCAACGTAACCTCTTACGGTGAGCTCTTTGTCACCTCCATATACGAGAAACATATCCCTAGTCCTTTTCAGGTATTTCAGGATGTTCTTGACCGCTGTCCAGTGATCCATTCCAGGATTACTTTGGTACCTCCCTGCTAAACTTATAGCAAGGCACACATCAGGTCTGGTACACAGCATTGCATACATGATAGAGCCTATGGCTGAGGCATAGGGAACATCTTTCATTTTCTCTCTATCTTCGACAGTGGTCGGGCATTGAGTCTTACTCAACTTCACACCTTGTAGCACAGGCAAGAACCCTTTCTTTGCTTGATCCATCTTGAATTTCTTCAAAATTTTGTCAAGGTATGTGCATTGTGAAAGTCCAATTAAGCGTTTTGATCTATCTCTATAGATCTTTATGCCTAATATGTATGCAGCTTCCCCGAGGTCTTTCATCGAAAAACTTTTATTCAAGTATCCCTTTATGCTATCCAGAAATTCTATATCATTTCCAATTAGCAATATGTCATCCACATATAATATCAGAAATGCTACAGAGCTCCCACTCACTTTCTTGTAAATACATGCTTCTCCAAAAGTCTGTATAAAGCCAAATGCTTTGATCACACTATCAAAGCGTTTATTCCAACTCCGAGATGCTTGCACCAGTCCATAAATGGATCGCTGGAGTTTGCATACTTTGTTAGCTCCTTTTTGATCGACAAAACCTTCTGGTTGTACCATATACAACTCTTCTTCCAGAAATCCATTCAGGAATGCAGTTTTGACATCCATCTGCCATATTTCATAATCATAAAATGCGGCAATTGCTAACATAATTCTGACGGACTTAAGCATCGCTACGGGTGAGAAAGTCTCATCGTAGTCAACCCCTTGAACTTGCCGAAAACCTTTCGCGACAAGTCGAGCTTTATAGACAGTAATATTACCGTCAGCGTCAGTCTTTTTCTTGAAGATCCATTTATTCTCAATTGCTTGCCGATCATCGGGCAAGTCAACCAAAGTCCATACTTTGTTCTCATACATGGATCCCATCTCAGATTTCATGGCCTCAAGCCACTTTGCGGAATCTGGGCTCACCATCGCTTCTTCATAGTTCGTAGGTTCATCATGATCTAGCATCATGACTTCCAGAACTGGATTACCGTACCACTCTGGTGCGGATCTCACTCTGGTTGATCTACGTGGTTCAGTAGTATCTTGTTCTGAAGCTTCATGATCATCATCATTAGCTTCCTCACTGATTGGCATAGGTGCCGCAGAAACAGTTTTCTGTGATGTACTATTTTCCAATAAGGGAGCAGGTACAGTTACCTCGTCAAGTTCTACTTTCCTCCCACTCACTTCTTTCGAGAGAAACTCCTTCTCTAGAAATGATCCATTCTTAGCAACGAATGTCTTGCCTTCGGATCTGTGATAGAAGGTATACCCAACAGTTTCCTTTGGGTATCCTATGAAGACACATTTCTCCGCTTTGGGTTCGAGCTTATCAGGTTGAAGCTTTTTCACATAAGCATCACAGCCCCAAACTTTAAGAAACGACAACTTTGGTTTCTTGCCAAACCATAGTTCATAAGGCGTCGTCTCAACGGATTTTGATGGTGCCCTATTTAATGTGAATGCGGCCGTCTCTAAAGCATAACCCCAAAACGATAGCGGTAAATCAGTAAGAGACATCATGGATCGCACCATATCTAGTAAAGTGCGATTACGACGTTCGGACACACCATTACGCTGTGGTGTTCCGGGTGGCGTGAGTTGCGAAACTATTCCACAATTTTTCAAATGTACACCAAACTCGTAACTCAAATATTCTCCTCCATGATCAGATCGTAGAAATTTTATTTTCTTGTTATGATGATTTTCAACTTCACTCTGAAATTCCTTGAACTTTTCAAATGTTTCAGACTTATGTTTCATTAAGTAGATATACCCATATCTGCTTAAATCATCTGTGAAGGTGAGAAAATAACGATATCCGCCGCGAGCCTCAATATTCATCGGACCACATACATCGGTATGTATGATTTCCAACAAATCTGTTGCTCTCTCCATAGTACCGGAGAACGGTGTTTTAGTCATCTTGCCTATGAGGCACGGTTCGCAAGTACCAAGTGATTCATAATCAAGTGATTCCAAAAGCCCATCAGTATGGAGTTTCTTCATGCGCTTTACACCGATATGACCTAAACGGCAGTGCCACAAATAAGTTGCACTATCATTATTAACTTTGCATCTTTTGGCTTCTACATTATGAATATGTGTATCACTATCTTCGAGATTCAACAAGAATAGACCACTCTTCAAAGGTGCATGACCATAAAAGATATTATTCATATAAATAGAACAACCATTATTCTTTGATTTAAATGAATAACCGTCTCGCATTAAACAAGATCCAGATATAATGTTCATGCTCAACGCTGGCACCAAATAACAATTATTTAGGTCTAATATTAATCCCGAAGGTAGATGTAGAGGTAGCGTGCCGACTGCGATCACATCGACTTTGGAACCGTTTCCCACGCGCATCGTCACCTCGTCCTTTGCTAGTGTCTGCTTATTCTGTAGTCCCTGTTTCGAGTTGCAAATATTAGCAACAGAACCAGTATCAAATACCCAGGTGCTACTGCGAGCTCTAGTAAGGTACACATCAATAACATGTATATGACATATACCTTTGCTCACTTTGCCATCCTTCTTATCCACCAAATACTTGGGGCAGTTCCGCTTCCAGTGACCAGTCTGCTTGCAGTAGAAGCACTCAGTTTCAGGCTTAGGTCCAGACTTGGGTTTCTTCTCCTGAGCAGCAACTTGCTTGCTGTTCTTCTTGAAGTTTCCCTTCTTCTTCCCTTTGCCCTTTTTCTTGAAACTAGTGGTTTTGTTAACCATCAACACTTGATGCTCCTTCTTGATTTCTACCTCCGCAGCTTTTAGCATTGCGAAGAGCTCGGGAATAGTCTTGTTCATCCCTTGCATATTATAGTTCATCACGAAGCTCTTGTAGCTTGGTGGCAGTGATTGGAGAATTCTGTCAATGACGCAGTCATCTGGAAGATTAACTCCCATCTGAATCAAGTGATTATTATACCCAGACATTTTGAGTATATGCTCACTGACAGAACTGTTCTCCTCCATCTTACAGCTATAGAACTTATTGGAGACTTCATATCTCTCAATTTGGGCATTTGCTTGAAATATTAACTTCAACTCCTGGAACATCTCATATGCTCCATGACGTTCAAAACGTCGTTGAAGTCCCGATTCTAAGCCGTAAAGCATGGCACACTAAACTATCGAGTAGTCATCAGCTTTGCTCTGCCAGACGTTCATAACATCTGGCGTTGCTCCAGCAGCAGGCCTGTCACCCAGCGGTGCTTCCAGGACGTAATTCTTCTGTGCAGCAATGAGGATAATCCTCAGGTTACGGACCCAGTCCATGTAATTGCTACCATCATCTTTCAACTTTGCTTTCTCAAGGAACGCATTAAAATTCAACGGAACAATAGCATGAGCCATCTATCTACAAGCAACATAAACAAGCAAGATACTATCAGGTACTAAGTTCATGATAAGTTTAAGTTCAATTAATCAAATTACTTAGGAACTCCCACTTAGATAGACATCCCTCTAATCCTCTAAGTGATCACGTGATCCAAATCAACTAAACCATAACCGATCATCACGTGAGATGGAGTAGTTTTCAATGGTGAACATCGTTATGTTGATCATATCTACTATATGATTCACGCTCGACCTTTCGGTCTCTGTGTTCCGAGGCCATATCTGCATATGCTAGGCTCGTCAAGTATAACCTGAGTATTCTGCGTGTGCAAAACTGGCTTGCACCCGTTGTAGATGGACGTAGAGCTTATCACACCCGATCATCACGTGGTGTCTGGGCACGACGAACTTTGGCAACGGTGCATACTCAGGGAGAACACTTCTTGATAATTTAGTGAGAGATCATCTTATAATGCTACCGTCAATCAAAGCAAGATAAGATGCATAAAAGGATAAACATCACATGCAAGCAATATAAGTGATATGATATGGCCATCATCATCTTGTGCTTGTGATCTCCATCTCCGAAGCACCGTCATGATCACCATCGTCACCGGCGCGACACCTTGATCTCCATCGTAGCATCGTTGTCGTCTCGCCAATCTTATGCTTCCACGACTATTACTACCGTTTAGTAATCTAGTAAAGCATTACATCGCGATTGCATTGCATACAATAAAGCGACAACCATATGGCTCCTGCCACTTAGTTACAAAACATGATCATCTCATACAATAAAATCAGCATCATGCCTTGACCATATCACATCACAACATACCCTGCAAAAACAAGTTAGACGTCCTCTACTTTGTTGTTGCAAGTTTTACGTGGCTGCTACGGGCTTAAGTAAGAACTCATCTCACCTACGCATCAAAACCACAACGATAGTTCGTCAAATAGACTCCGTTTTAACCTTCTCAAGGACCGGGCGTAGTCACACTTGGTTCAACTAAAGTTGGAGAGACAGTCTTCCGCAAGCCATCTATGTGCAAAGCACGTCGAGGGAACCGGTCTCGCGTAAGAGTACGCGTAAGGTTGGTCCGGATCGTCTCAACCAACAATACCGCCGAACCAAAGTATGACATGCTGGTAGGCAGTATGACTTGTATCGCCCACAACTCACTTGTGTTCTACTCGTGCATATAACATCAAACCATAAAACCTAGGCTCTGATACCACTGTTAGGGAACGCAGTAATTTCAAAAATTTTCCTACGCACACGCAAGATCATGGTGATGCACAGCAACGAGAGGGGAGAGTGTTGTCTACGTACCAACACAGATCGACTGCGGAAGCGATCACACAACATAGAGGAAGTAGTCGTACGTCTTCTTCCCGATCCGACCGATCCAAGCACCGTTACTCCGGCACCTCCGAGTTCTTAGCACAGGTTCAGCTCAATGACGTTCCCCGGGCTCCGATCCAGCAAAGCGTCGAGGAAGAGTTTCGTCAGCACGACGGCGTGATGACGATCTTGATGTACTACCGACACAGGGCTTCACCTAAGCACTACAACGGTACGATCGAGGTGGAATTTGGTGGCAGGGGGCACCGCACACGGCTAAGGAACGATCTCAAGGATCAAGTTGTGTGTCTATGGGGTGCCCCCTACCCCCGTATATAAAGGCCAGGGGCAAGGGGGTCGGACGGCTAGGAGGGAGGCGCAGGGAGGAGTCCCACTCCTACCGGGAGTAGGACTCCTTCCCCCAAATCCTATTCCTAGTAGGACTCTTCGGGAGAAAGAGAAGAGAGGGGGGCCGGCCCCTTCTCCTAGTCCTAATAGGACTAGGGAAGGGGGGTTCGGCCGGCTAGCTTGTGGGCTGCCCCTTCTCTCTTTTCCACTAAGGCCCAATAGGCCCATTTGCCTCCCGGGGGTTTCCGGTAACCCTCCCGGTAATCCGGTAAAATCCCGATTTCACCCGGAACACTTCCGGTGCCCAAACATAGGCTTCCAATATATCAATCTTTACGTCTCGACCATTCCGAGACTCCTCGTCATGTCCGTGATCTCATACGGGACTCCGAACAACCTTCGGTACATCAAAATGCATAAACTCATAATAACTGTCATCGTAACGTTAAGCGTGCGGACCCTACGGTTCGAGAACAATGTAGACATGACCGAGACATGTCTCCGGTCAATAACCAATAGCGGGACCTGGATGCCCATATTGGCTCCTACATATTCTACGAAGATCTTTATCGGTCAGACCGCATAACAACATACGTTGTTCCCTTTGTCATCGGTATGTTACTTGCCCGAGATTCGATCGTCGGTATCCAATACCTAGTTCAATCTCGTTACCGGCAAGTCTCTTTACTCGTTCCGTAATACATCATCTCACAACTAACTTATTAGTTGCAGTGCTTGCAAGGCTTATGTGATGTGCATTACCGAGAGGGCCCAGAGATACCTCTCTGACAATCGGAGTGACAAACCCTAATCTCGAAATACGCCAACCCAACATCTACCATTGGAGACACCTGCAGTACTCCTTTATAATCACCCAGTTACGTTCTGACGTTTGGTAGTACCCAAAGTGTTCCTCCGGTAAACGGGAGTTGCATAATCTCATAGTTATAGGAACATGTATAAGTCATGAAGAAAGCAATAGCAACATACTAAACGATCGGGTGCTAAGCTAATGGAATGGGTCATGTCAATCAGATCATTCTACTAATGATGTGACCTCGTTAATCAAATAACAACTCCTTGTTCATGGTTAGGAAACATAACCATCTTTGATTAACGAGCTAGTCAAGTAGAGGCATACTAGTGACACTCTGTTGGTCTATGTATTCACACATGTATTATGTTTCCGGTTAATACAATTCTAGCATGAATAATAAACATTTATCATGATATAAGGAAATAAATAATAACTTTATTATTGCCTCTAGGGCATATTTCCTTCAGGAACTCCTCCCCGAAGCTTTGCTGGATCGGAGCCCGGGGATCGTCATCGAGCTGAACGTGTGCTAAGAACTCGGAGGTGCCGGAGTAACGGTGCTTGGATCGGTCGGATCGGGAAGAAGACGTACGACTACTTCCTCTATGTTGTGTGATCGCTTCCGCAGTCAGTCTGCGTTGGTACGTAGACAACACTCTCCCCTCTCGTTGCTGTGCATCACCATGATCTTGCGTGTGCGTAGGAAAATTTTCAAAATTACCACGTTCCCCAACACTTTCCATGCCGGCGTGGTCCATCGAAGCTTCGGCTTCCAAGCGGGAAACCCACTTGACGAGTTGGTAGTAAAAATCGGCGTCGCAAACGCGTGCGTGCCCGACAGCCTCCAGGGCTATTTGGCGGGCACCAGCCTCCATGTAGTCGGCCCAGTTGCGGACACTCTGCTCGCGACTCAGAGCATCGGTGCACTGCTGCTCCATGTCCCGCTGGCGGCACAAATCGGTGATACGCTGCTCCTCCACCAGGCGGTCGCGCTCCAACAACTCCTCGAACTCCGCATTGCCATCTAAAGACAGGTAGAATGCCTCCTCCCTCCGTTTGCCTTCCGGTGAAAAATCGAACACTAGTTCCGGCGGTGACCGCCTCCGGCGTCGCCTACCACGGACGGGCGGGGGCATAGCGGACGTGGCGAGTGACGTCGGGCCGATGGGGGCTTATGAGGATATGGCGAGTTGGGTAACGGTGGCACCGAAGAAGGCCGGGAAACAGTACTTATAGGTGGAAGGTAGCGCGACGGTCATCGGAATTCAATGCATAATGGCTTAGCGCGCCAGCTTGCCGTGGAAAACTAGAGAAACTGAAATTATGACTATGCCATCCCATCCCATCTAGGTCGCACGCTGGCATGGCGGTCAAACGAGTTCACTCGAATCATCTCTCTCCTTGTCAATAATGATTCCATGAATTTAAAGCGTATCTTTTTTCGCATCAGTTAGCTGCCTTAATTACGGCCGCCTGCATGCAGGCACTCAGAATCGCTCGCAGGCAGTACGCGAAGCAGCATGCAACCACTTAAATCGCTGGAATTAATTAGGCTTAAACTTCTGCATGCCGAGGACATGCATGCAGCCACTTAAATCGCTGGAATTAATTAGGCTTAAACTTCTGCATGCCGTTAATTATTGCCATGCCTCGGTCTTGCTGCTTTGCTCATGGGACTAATAAACCCGGACGGAGGGAGTACCTTGGTTGGTGAGAGGTTTGAATTAAGCCCTGCAAACTGGAAAGGAGGTACTAGTACGTCCATGATCCGCTATTTATTCGTGTAGGATCGAGTAGGTCGTTTCTTGAATTGAGCCCTGCAAACCGGAAAGGAGGTAGTACATGCGTGATCCGCTATTTATCCGTGTAGGATCGATAGTGTAGCTTGTCAGTTTCTTCAGAGGTAGGCATTTTTATCCGCGTAGGATAAATAGTGTAGCTTGTCAGTTTCTTCAGAGGTAGGCATTTTTATTCAAAAAACTGCCACTTCGCATCTTGCGTCGCAAATAAAACTGCCAGGAGCGCATTTGTAGGCTAGCTAGTGATCGATCAGTAACTTGTAAACACTGAGTGAACGAAAATAAGTAACAGTTAATGCATCTCAATGATTCATAGATCATATACAAATATGTAGCTCCAAAAGCAAAGATCAGCCACTTCGGATCTTGCGTCGCAACTAAAACTAACTAGTACGATTCCCATACATAAGATCAACATGTTAATGCATCTCAATGATTGACAGATCATATACAAATATGTAGCTCCAAAAGCAAAGATCTAGAAAAAACATCTGTTCTTCCTACTAACAAGGATGCTTCTCTTGGCCAACATTCAGTACAGACTGAAAGACAAATTTGTTTGTGAAGTCTACAATTCCTCTTGCAAACGTAAGTGGTTTCACCAACAGCTGGAACCATGAGAATGAAGCACGCATGATGGAGGAACATCCACTGCAATATGATTTGGTCTTCTCTCGATCACACCACGAGACTATTTTCGGAATACAAACTTTAACTTGGGCAAAATGATGCCCATTGTATAATCAGACCAAAGCAATGAAGCACCTAGTGTTGGCCAATAAATAGTACAGTACTACTTTTCTGGAGTCCATGAAGTGACTATCCAATCTTTCTGTGTCTATTTTCAAATGACACTTCATGAAGTGACTATACTATTCTCTTGTGCAGTTCAACCAAAATTGCGGACACTTTGTTTGTTTGCCAAATAGCAACGGGCAGACATCTCTGTCTGCACAAATATCATGCAGCTAGTAAACATATACCACACCTTGTATTTTCGGTTTAAACATGTCTCTTCTGCTTAGCATTTGTCATGTTCTGCATTGGACAATCTAATACAGTTATGTTTTGCCCTGGACAATTTCATATTGAATTGATTTGCTGGTCAGAGCAGAAATATAGCGCCTATTCTTCATCAGACCAAGGATATCCATGTTCGCAGTGATGGAAGAGGTGGAATCGATACAACTGAAATTGAGCATCCAATCATTGAATACTGTCCTACACCTCCAATGTAGGTCCACCCTGCTAATAAATTCACATGCAAACCACTAGTATTACTATCTAATGACAGTACAAAAAGAGTAGCAAGATAGTAGCGAACCATGTACCTTCGTAATGAACAGCTCATAGTGCCACCAATTGGATATAAAGGTTTGGAAAAAACATGCTCCTAATGTTGAACCAGTTGGACTTTTTGTGCAGTTCCACTAAAATCGAGCATCCCTGTTTGCATAGATATTGAAAGTGTGATTACTCTAAAAGTGGCACTAGTTGAAGCATAGACTCACAAATATAAGCATTCCAATTTCTTAATGGGAAAAGGTAGCAAGACTGTTTCTAACCACATGTTTGAAGGAATAAATAAAGCAACAGCGGCTGATGTCAGGAAGGCATACATAGTTTTTTCTGGAAAAACGAGTCATTCCTGACCTTTCCTCTTATTTTAAGCAAATTTTGTGCAGTTCTACTAAAATAAAATGCCATCACCGGCTTGACAATTCAGTGACACTGTACAAAAGGAAATGACTTAACATTACATCATGATGTCAGGTATGTAGTCGACAGGCATTAGAGACAAACATACAGACCTCCTCAAGAGAACAGCCAGAGAAGGAGGTGCCCACTCTTAACCTTTCCTCTTGTCTTCATAATTTTCTGTGCAGTTTAACCAAAATAAAATGACATCAGTGCCTTGGCATTTTGGTGACACTGTACAAAAAAATTAACTTATCTCATGAAAGTGAGGTATGTAATCTATAAGCATTAACAGTTCAAAAATCTGAAGGTAGTAACAAGTTTCATCGTTGGTATACTGGTTGTGCAATAGCATTAGAATCCCTTAGCCGAAAAATCTTTAATACATCCACAATCAACAGCTAACCCTGAACTAATCCATTGACATTAAATGGCATTGCTTAAATTTATCAGTGGCATTAGACTGAGAGCGGCATTAGTTAAATGTGGCATCACATTAGCAGTAGCATTTCTTGAATTGACTGTTGGCGTTATACTAACAGCAATAAAAGTGGCAATAAGAGCATGGGAGGCCCATTCGGACAATGGGTGCACCAGTACGATGTACCTCCACGGACGCAGAGTGGTGAGGGAGGCATGGTTGCCCAGAGCAGCAAATATCCAGGCAGCATATGTGGATTATGTCCCATTTTTGTTCTCTTTAGCCACCTTTTTCCTACGCGAGGACAACAAACCGATCGACCTGGTCATTCTCTATTGCGTTGTCATGCCTTTCTACCCTTCTTCAACCAGGAGACACGAGACTCGTTCCTTAGCTGCTGATTTTCCCCTTTTCAACCTAGATGCGGGTTCGATGCCTACACTCTTGGACAATACAGTCTCCCTTCCTTTCCTTATTCAACCCAGACATGGATTATTCTGCATGAAGTAGGGTTTCCTTTAATAGTGCAAATTATGGTTTTCGTCTGCGTGGCCAGCAGAGCATAGGATAGAAAATTGGGAAGATGGTGGAGTGGAAAAAGATCCACATGCACCGACATGGCAGATGGGGCAATAGAACAAGGTTATGGTTCGAAAAGAGGTAGCATACCCGAGGGTCAGTGGGAAGTGGCTTCGTTCGTGGTCGCCGTCCTCCGCACACACTACGGCAGCGAGCTTCGGGACGGAGGCCATCCCGCGCGGGCGCTAGGTCTGAGAGGACGGCCTTGTCATCAGTGCGTGACCTCGCTCGCCGACGACGAGTGCGTCAACGCTGCACGTCCTTTTCTTCCCCGACGGATCTGTGACCACCGGTGAGGACGGAGAGAGGGCCATCTTTTTTATATCTGGAGAGAGGGTGGTAGTGTGAGAAGCAAGTGGGCAGCCCTCAGCAAGAAAGCGCTGAAGCTCCAGCCTATATATCTTTTCTATACTACTTGTACTAGAGGTGGAGTAGTGGTAGAGTAGTTTATATTTTCTCTGTGTACAGTACCAGTTAGTCGTGCTTCAAAACAGATCGGCACGCCATTAAAAAAATAAAGGTCGATAACTAATGCGGCACCTCGGGCCAACGCGGCCAGATTGCATTTTGCACGAGAAATTACACAGCATGTTTCGTTGACATGTGGTCCCGTTCCAACATATCAGTGAGACGACGGCGAGTAGTAGGAGTATTTCCGAACGGACGTGTAGGCCGGGGCGCCTCTTCATGAACTGTGGCAAACTCGCAACCGTCCACCGACTCTTTTCCTTTCCCTCTCGATTGGGAACTGCTGTCACACACTCTTCCTCTCCCTCCTACATTTTCCTTCAGACCTTCACCCTTTCTTCTGCCATTGTTCGATCGTCTTCTCCATGGAGGGAACAGGCCGGAAACGACCCTGTTATTCTTGCCCCGATCTGAAGGATGACGTGGTGGAGGAACTCATTAATCGGTGCGACGTCATAACGTCAGCTAGCATGGCAGGTTCGTTCAAGCCCATTCTCGACTCAACTAATAACATCATTACAACAAACCCAAGAGTCAAGGAGCGGTTTGATCTCCCCTATCTTCTTCGCCGTGACCCTGATGACCGGGGCCGGCACGACGGAGGCCTCGCCCTATGCAAGTTGATGCCACTTGATAATGATACGTATGATGTTAAGATGCCATCACTTGACGGCAAGGCTTGGGCAGGCGCAAATGGAGATTGGGTTGTTTATATTGGGTACAACTGCGTATGGGAACTTGTAAATGTGTACAATCGTCACGGGGTTCCACTTCCAAAAATCTCAGACTGCCCAGAGGTTGAGCACACCGGTATTCTACGCACGTTGAAATATGATCATGGTGACTGTCTTCTACGGAAGATAGCAATTTGTCAAGTTCCCAACCGCTCTTGGAATTACAACAATTATGAAGTTGTTGCTATCTTCGACAAGCTGGTTGCCGTCCTTGATGGTTTGACTCGATGGATATTGCTCAAAAATCAATTTCTGTACATGGATGAGTACTGTGATGCAATTCAATACGAGGGCCTTGTGTTTGCTGCCACCACTCGTGGCACTGTTTTTGCATGGGATCCTCGTAGTTTCGGTACGTTTGTCTTCCACCGTAATTATAATTGTTTCATCCACATGCATGCGGGTTAGCAAGTTTCCCTTTACTAATTAACCATCTTCTTGTGTTTCCAAGGTCCTGTGAACATCCCACCACATATACTTGAAAATTTTATAACCAAGGGGGAGATGACGATGGTGATGATCACGAGCATGAGGACGAGTACTGCCCATATACTCTGTGGCGCCTGGCAACTAATTCCGATGGATCACCTCTTCTTGTGTGTAGCCCACTGATGATGTTACTGCTAAGGAAGCACGTGTCTCCCATGGTCGCACTCTCCGGACCTATTCCAACACCCATTGCATGGTATTCGGGATGGATACTAGTGTGCTAGCGCCAACTCCTTCTCCCTGGTACAGAATTGATAGTCTTGGAGAAAACTCGCTCTTCCTTGGACAAAACTATCCGATGATGGTGAAAGGCGATCCAGCTGCTCTTGACACATTTATGAGAAGCAAATATGTCTATACCTCGGATATTTGGGTGGTTCCCTACCCTGGTACTGATATAGTAGGCCACTTCAGCCTGGATGATCAGTCCTGCGTTGGTCTCCAGATCGACAATGGATGGCCCGTCCCAGAGAATCACTTTTGGTTCAAAGCAAGCGTTTCCAACGCCGAGGAATGGTTGAGTTGAAGTTCATTTCATTGCTTGTTATTTGTTGTGTGGTGAAAACTTTAGTATTTATAATTTATCCTCGTTGTCGATGTGGGTTGATGACATGTTGTATGTAATAAAATGATATGCCTATGATAAACTTACTAAATTTATGAATGGCTTTCGAGTCGCTTCTCTGAGTGAGTGGTGTGACGAGGCAAAAAAATATTTTCTGAATACATAATTGTACGTGCATTGCAACAGGTTATCGGATGAGGCAAATCAACAATAGTAGTACACTATTTGTACTCCCTCCGTTTAGGTGAGTAAGTCACCTTACGAAAAATAGATTTTCCTAAAATGTTTCGGCGCCGTTCATTAACTTTCCATCTCGATGCCCGCCCTGCCTTGTTCACCAGCGAGCGCTTCCACCTCTACCTCATTGTCTCCCATGGAAACCCCTTTCCTCCTGTTTTTTTGCTCGGGCAAGGACCAATGCATGCAGCACGTCCATGCGGTTATTAGGCAAGAAATAAAAGCGCTTTGCATGCTATGAATTACGATGGCCTGCATGGGTAGCTAATAAGGCATCCACTTAACTGCTGTGATTAAATGTTGTGTTTAGAAGAGAGAAATATTCTTCTTTTCCACCAATCTGCTTGCACCTAGGTCGTGATGACCTTCTAATACGATTTATTCACCTAGACGGAGTACTAGCTTCACATGCTTCGCGCGTTGGGTGGGTGTTTTTACTGTAGCCATATGTTAATGTGTTCGCTGTATGTAAACAACACCTCAAATCCTCGATACTAGTACTATATAGTAGGAGTAAGTAGTAGGAGTTGTAGGGTGGCATGGGCCAGAACAAGCATTCACGTCCAGGAGTACGGCACACGCCACCACCACGACATCCATCTGACACCATATTATTTCTTGGAGTCCGTGCTAGAGCAATCTCTTCAACCTCGTCGTTTCTCTAACTTCAGCCATCGCACGGCGGGCGAGGTGGGGGTTTGCCGATAGTCGGTTTCCATAACTACGGTCCCACTTGTAAAGCCAACTCAAACGCATGACCCCAAATGGACCTCCGTTTTGCATGAACTCCAACGATAATTTTGACTAGAAAAGCAAGACCAAAGAAAACAAGAACCACAAGAATACATTTTACTACTCCTGTAAGTTGGATTAGTGCCTTCTTGATGCATTCATTGTTGATCTGCGGAGGCTCGATCTTGCGTGGTTCTTTCTTCTTCGAGTGTAAAGAAGTAGACATTGCTTCCTCGCATCTAGTCTCATATCTAGCCTCTATTCTAGTAGGAGTATCAACAAGTGCACTAATCTCATCTCTAGCCTCTGTGCTACTAGCTAAAAATGATAGAACATCTACTAAATTGCGCTCTATCAATATATGGATGTACTCTTCTTCCCAATACAAAAACTTGCATCCATTCTACTCCCTCCGTTGCACAATACATGCCTTCTATTTGTCAAAATATATATGTATTTAGACATGTCTTAGTATATAGGTACATCCATTTGTGGACAAATGGAAGTCAAGTATTTTGGAACGGAGGGAGTACACAATAAAATTTTTAAGTTAGCACAACTAGTCTAATCCGAGAGCACAACCGAAGATTTGGTCGGGTTCTTACTCCTTTTGCCGACACGTGGGACATCCAGCATCCAGGTCATGTCATGAAAGAAAATAGAGTGGTAGTTGAAGCCACGACATGTGCATCTTGGGTTAAACTGTATATAGAATCTTAGTAATCTTGAGTAACTCCAAAAGCGGCCACCGAAGATCTTTATTGGATTTGTTTTTCATCACCAGCACGTCGAGGTGAAAGATGTGCAGGTTCAGTGGGTCCTCTTGCGTTTTCACTGACATGTGGGGCCGCATGTGAGCAAACAGACGATGGGCTCTGCGCCCATTGGCTGGCTGATGACCCACAACTATAGGGGATCTATCATAGTACTTTCGATAAGTAAGAGTGTCGAACCCAACGAGGAGCAGAAGGAAATGATAAGCGGTTTTCAGCAAGGTATTCTCTGCAAGTACTGAAATAAGTGGTAATAGAAAGTTCTGTGATAAGATAATTCGTAACAAGCAACAAGTAACAAAAGTAAATAAAGTGCAGCAAGGTGGCCCAATCCTTTTGTAGCAAAGGACAAGCCTAGACAAACTCTTATATAAGGAAAAGCGCTCCTGAGGACACAAGGGAATATCGTCAAGCTAGTTTTCATCACGTTCATATGATTCGCGTTCGGTACTTTGATAATTTGATATGTGGGTGGACCGGTCCTTGGGTTCTATTCCTACTTGAACAAGCATCCCACTTATGATTAACCTCTATTGCAAGCATCCGCAACTACAACAAAAGTATTAAGGTAAACCTAACCATAGCATGAAACAAGTGGATCCAAATCAGCCCCTTACGAAGCAACACATAAACTAGGGTTTAAGCTTATATCACTCTAGCAACCCATCTTCTACTTATTACTACACAATGCCTTCCTCTAGGCCTAAATAATGGTGAAGTGTTATGTAGTTGACGTTCACATAACACCACTAGAGGCTAGACAACATACATCTCATCAAAATATCGAGCGAATACCAAATTCACATGACTACTAATAGCAAGACTTCTCCCATGTCCTCAGGAACAAACGTAACTACTCACAAAGCATATTCATGTTCATAATCAGAGGGGTATTAATATGCATAAATGATCTGAACATATGATCTTCCAACAAATAAACCAACTAGCATCAACTACAATGAGTAATCAACACTACTAGCAACCTACTAGTACCAATCCCGGACTTGGAGAGAAAAATTGGATACAAGAGATGAACTAGGGTTTTGAGAGGAGATGGTGCTGGTGAAGATGTTGATGGAGATTGCCCTCTCCCGATGAGAGGAGCGTTGGTGATGACGATGGCGATGATTTCCCACTCCCGGAGGGAAGTGTCCCTTGCAGAACAGCTCTATCGGAACCCTAGATTGGTTCTTCAAAGTTCTGCCTCGTGGCGGCAGAGTTTTGTCCCGAAAGGTTGCTTCTTGTTTTTTCCTTGAAGAAAGACTTCATATATCAGAAGATGACCATCGGAGAGCCACCAGGGGCCCCACGAGGTAGGGGGCGCACACTAGGGGGGGGGGGGGCGCCCCCACCCTCATGGACAAGGTGTGGGCCCCCTAGTCTTCATCTTTGGCGAGGATTTATTATTATTTATTATAAGATATTCCGTGGAGTTTCAGGACTTTTGGAGTTGTGCAGAATAGGTCTCTAATATTTTCTCCTTTTCCAGCCCAGAATTCCAGCTACCGGCATTCTCTCTCCTTATGTAAACCTTGTAAAATAAGAGAGAATAGCCATAAGTATTGTGACATAATGTGAAGTAATATCCCATAATGCAATAAATATTTATATAAAAGCATGATGCAACATGGACGTATCAACTCCCCCAAACTTAGACCTCGCTTGTCCTCAAGTGAAAGCCGATAATGGTAAATATGTCCCCATGTTTAGAGGTAGAGGTGCCATTAAAAATAAAATACGGACATGAAGGCATCATGATTATTCTCATAACAACAACATATATAGATATTGTCATATGATTTCTTATGCTCAAGTAATAATCCTTTCACAATGTAGAGTACGGATCATAAACTTTATTGAGAACCAACAAACAATAATCTCAGTCATTGAAGCAACTGCAATTTATCATAACATCAGAAAGAGTCTATGTCAGAGCTTAAAAGAAAGTCCACATACTCAACTATCATCTAGTCCTTCATAATTGCTAACACTCATGCAATACTTGTGGTTATGAGGTTTTAATCGGACACAGAGAAAGATAGGGGCTTATAGTTTTGCCTCCCAACCTTTTACCTCAAGGGTAATGTCAACAATAATAACTCATGCTCCCATACATCCAATTAGTTACATATATCAGGTTCTTTCCAACATGCTGGGCTTGCCAAAGGATAAAATGAAAAAGGAAAGGTGAAGATCACCATGACTCTTGCATAAGGTAGAAGATAATAATAAAAGATAGGCCCTTCGCAGAGGGGAGCAGAGGTTGCCATGCGCTTTTATGGTTGGATGCATAAAATCTCAATGCGAAAGAACGTCACTTTATATTGCCCCTTGTGATATGCACCTTTATTATGCAGTCTGTCGCTTTTATTACTTCCACATCACAAGATTGTATAAAGCTTATTTCTCCCACACCAATCAATCATACATATTTAGAGCAATTTTTATTGCTTTGCACCGATGACAACTTACTTGAAGGATCTTACTCAATCCATAGGTAGATATGGTGGACTCTCATGGCAAAACTGGTTTAAGGGTTTTTGGAAGCACAAGTAGTATCTCTACTTGGTGCTGAGAATTTGGCTAGCAAGAGGGGGAAAGGCAAGCTCAACACGTTAGAGGATCCATGGCAACATACTTTATCTTGGATATAAGAAAACATAACTCATTACGTTGTCTTCCTTGTCCAACATCAACTCTTTAGCATGTCATATTTTAATGAGTGCTCCCAATCATAAAATATGTCAATGATAATATATCTATATGTGAAACCTCTATTTCCTTATTACTTCCTATTAATTGCAATGATGACCAAAGCTATGTCTGCCAACTCCCAACAACTTTTAATCATCATACTCTTTCTATGTGAAGTCATTACTCTCAATAAGATCAATATGAACTCTTTGTTTGTTTTTATTCTTTTTCTTCTTTTCTTTTAATCAATCAAGACCATGGCAAAATAATCAAGCCCTTGACTCAACACTAATCTTTATAATATATATCTCACGGACTCGATTACGTAGAGAGATCATAAAGCAAAACTCAAAACTAGATCATGCCATAAACTTTATTCTACTAGATCAAGATACTACTAATAGGATCGAACTATGAAAAACGGTAAAGATAGGAGATGTGATTGTGATACTATACCGGGGCACCTCCTCCAAGCCTGGCAGTTGCCAAGGGGAGTGCCCATACCCATGTGATTATGTCTCCTTTGTCGGTGAAGAAGGTGGAGGTGTTGTCGATGATGCGGGCTTGTCGTCCATCTTCCAAGGCATGGACTCACCATCGTTGAAGGATGATCGACTCTCCGGGATCCTCAAATCTGCAGCCAAACTCATCCTTTTGAATCTATATTCATACTCATAGTTTTGGTTTTGCAGGTCATAGATTTGGGCTTGGAGGTTCTCGATCTTCTCATGAAGCTTGAAGATGGCCTCCCCGATGTTGTCAGCATCTAACTTGTGGTTGCTAGTGAACTCCGCGATCATCATGTGGTTAGAGTTGAGTCCACGTTCCACCATCCCTTGACACTTGAAAACTTATTGCTCCATTGCTTCGTGCCTCGTCTCCATGCTTCCGGTCCCCTTTGGTCCCTCTTCATCGCGGATGTAGAGCAACCCATCACGCAATTCAATGGTTTGAGGGTGTCGCAGCACCTCTGCGAGGTAAGGGTTGATGACCTTCTCGAAGAACTTGGCCTTGGAAGCACTTGGGGACGTCATGATAATCTAGATCTGTCAGAATAACAGCTCGAAACAAGAATAGGGGAGATTTGCGTGATACGGGAGTCAAAACCTTCGAGAGAATATATAATGAATTTTTACTGACCAAAATATGTATCGTGCAAGAAAACGGAGTCCGGAAGGCACACGAGGTGCTCACGAGGTAGGGGGACGCACCCAGGGGGTAGGGCGCGCCCTCCACCCTAGTGGGGCCCTCGTGTCCTTCCCGGACTGCTACTTATTTTTCTATTTTTCTAAATATTCCAAAACGGAGAAATATTGCCTTAAAAATTGTTTTGGAGTCGGTTTACTTACCGTACCACATACCTATTCCTTTTCGGAGTCTGAAATGGTCTGGAAAGTGTCCCTTATGTATTCCTCCGGGGTTATGGTTTCAATAATATTGGTTTCAACATTTATGGGGTTACCTGAGATATAATGTTTAATTCTTTGACCGTTTACCACCTTCGGATTTGTACCTTCGAAGTTGTTGATCTTTATGGCACCGGAATGATAGACCTCCTCGATAACGTAAGGACCTTCCCATTTAGAGAGAAGTTTTCCTGCAAAAAATCTTAAATGAGAGTTGTATAGCAATGCATAATCACCTACATTAAACTCACACTTTTGTATTCTTTTGTCATGCCATCTTTTGACTTTTTCTTTAAATAACTTGGCATTTTCGTAAGCTTGGGTTCTCCATTCATCAAGTGAGCTAATATCAAATAACCTCTTCTCACCGTCAAGTTTGAAATCATAGTTGAGCTCTTTCATATCCCAATATGCCTTATGTTCTAGTTCGAGAGGTAAGTGACATGCTTTTCCATAAACCATTTTATACGGAGACATACCAATAGGATTTTTATATGCAGTTCTATAGGCCCATAATGCATCATCAAGTTTCTTAGACCAATTCTTTCTAGACCTATTGACCGTCTTTTGCAAAATTAATTTGAGCTCTCTATTACTCAATTCTACTTGACCACTAGACTGTGGGTGATAAGGAGATGCAATTTTATGATTAACGTCATACTTAGCAAGCATTTTACGAAAAGCACCATGAATAAAATGTGAACCACCATCAGTCATTAAATATCTAGGGACTCCAAACCTTGGAAAAATAACTTCTTTAAGCATTTTAATAGAAGTGTTATGATCGGCACTACTAGTTGGAATAGCTTCTACCCACTTAGTAACGTAATCAACAGCAACTAAAATATGTGTATATCCATTAGAGGCAGGAAAAGGTCCCATATAATCAAAGCCCCAAACATCAAATGGTTCAATAACAAGTGAATAATTCATAGGCATTTCTTGACGTCTACTAATTACCAATTCTTTGACATTCATCACAAGACAAGACAAACTTATGGGCATCCTTGAAGAGAGTAGGCCAATAAAAACCGGATTGCAATACCTTATGTGCAGTTCTATCTCCAGCGTGGTGTCCTCCATAAGATTTGGAGTGGCACTTGCGTAGGATCTATTCCTGTTCATGCTCAGGTACACAATGTCTAATAACAGCATCTACTCCTTCTTTATAGAGGTGTGGGTCATCCCAAAAGTAATGTCTCAAATCATAGAAAAAGTTTTTCTTTTGCGGGTATGTGAAACAAGGTGGTATGAATTTAGCAACAATATAATTAGCATAATCAGCATACCATGGAGTACAACGAGAAGTACTTATGACATTTAATTGCTCATTAGGAAAGCTATCATCAATAGGTAGTGGGTCATCAAGAACATTTTCTAACCTAGACAAGTTGTCTGCAATGGGGTTCTCAGCTCCCTTTCTATCGACAATATGAAAATCAAATTCTTGTAGCAAGAGAACCCATCTAATAAGTCTAGATTTAGCATCTTTCTTTTCCATAAGGTATTTAATAGGAGCATGATCAGTGTGAAAAGTTACTTTAGAATCAACAATATAAGGTCTGAACTTATGACAAGCAAATACAACTGCTAAGAATTCCTTTTCAGTAGTAGCATAATTTCTTTGAGCATTGTGTAGAGTTTTACTAGCATAATGGATAACATTTAATTTCTTATCAACTCTTTGCCCTAGAACAGCACTTACAACATAATCACTAGCATCACACATAATTTCAATGGGTAAATTCCAATTAGGTGGATGAACAATAGGTGCGCGCAGAGACCAATGCTTTCTTAAGTATTTCAAATACTTATACACAATCATCATCAAAGACAAATGGTATATCTTTTTGTAATAAATTGGTCAGAGGCCGTGAAAATTTTGAGAAGTCCTTAATGAACCTCCTATAAAATCCGGCGTGACCAAGGAAACTTCTTATACCTTTGATGTCCTTGGGACATGGCATCTTTTCAATAGCATCAACCTTGGCTTTATCAACTTCAATACCTCTTTCGGAAACTTTATGCCCCAAGACAATGCCTTCATTAACCATAAAGTGGCACTTTTCCCAATTCAAGACAAGATTAGTTTCTTCACATCTCTGTAAAACTCGATCAAGATTGCTCAAGCAGTCATCAAAAGAAGATCCATAGACGGAAAAGTCATCCGTGAAAACCTCACAAAAGTCAGAGAATATAGCCATCATGCATCTTTGAAAGGTAGCAGGTGCATTACATAAACCAAAAGGCATACGTCTATAAGCAAAAGTACCAAAAGGGCATGTAAAAGTAGTCTTTGATTGATCTTTAGCCGACACAGGTATTTGAGAGAAACCAGAATAACCATCTAGAAAGCAGTAGTGTGTATGTTTGGATAGTCTTTCTAGCATTTGATCAATAAAAGGTAAGGGGTAATGATCTTTCTTAGTAGCCTAATTTAATTTGCGGAAATCAATTACCATCCTATAACCTGTTATAATTCTTTGTGGAATCGATTCATCTTTATCATTAGGAACAACAATAATACCTCCCTTCTTAGGGACACAATGAACAGGACTTACCCACTGCCTATCAGCAACGGGATAAATTGTACCTGCCTCCAGAAGCTTTAGTCTTTATTTTCTCACCACTTCTTTCATTTTAGGATTCAAACGTCATTTAGGATCACGAACTGGTTTGGCATCTGCTTCCAAATTTATTTTATGCTGACATAGAGTGGGACTAATGCCCTTAAGATCATCAAGAGTATATCCAATAGCAGCACGGTGCTTCTTCAGAGTTTTCAATAATCTTTCTTCTTCATGCTTCGAAAGGTTAGCACTAATAATAACAGGATATATCTTCTTTTCATCAAGATAAGCATATTTAAGGTTGTCAGGCAACGGTTTAAGCTCAAACACGGGATCACCCTTGGGTGGAGGAGGACCCCCTAAGATTTCAATAGGCAAATTGTGTTTCAGAATAGGTTCATGTTTAAAGAATACTTCATCTATTTCGCTTCTTTCATTCATAAACATATCATTTTCATGGTCTAGCAAATAATGTTCTAGAAGATCATAAGGAGGTACGGCAATAGAAGCAAGACCAATAATTTCATCCTTACTAGGCAATTCTTCTTCACGATGTTGTTTACTAAATTTAGAGAAATTAAACTCATGAATCATACCATCCAAGCCAATAGTAACAACACTGTAACATCCCAAATTTTCAGTTTGGAATGTTATACACTAGATCATCATGCATATCATATTTTCGTCCATTTTGGTCGATCCTACAAATTTCACGCAACTCAAGGACCCTCGGAGAGAGTTGGAGATTTTGTTATGTTCAATTTTGAGTTCTTCTCAAATTTTGAAAAGAGGATCATTTGATTTTATTTATTTCATCTTCAATTACTTTTCCAACATCAAAATATGAGAGAGGGAAATAATATGACTTTTCCCAAATTTAGGAAAAAGAAGATTTAATAAATAAATTCAATTTTGTTTTCCGGTGTTTGTTTGCATTTTATTTGGATTATGGAAAAATGCGTGTTTTCCAAAATTTGCACCTAGGCCCCGGGAAAAGTTCATTTTGTTCGACTCATTTTTAGGAGTCGGGGAAAAATTTACTTTGGGATTTTTGCAGTTCGTTTAGTTTTCTTTTCTTTTTTTTTCTGCGCGCGAAACCTTAAAAAAAATTCCGCAGCGCCCGCCTGGGCCAAGGCCCAGTCGGCCGGGCCTCCTCCTCCTCGCCCGAGCCGCCTGCCCGCGCATAGCCGCCGCCGCCAAGGCCGAGTCCTAGTAGGACTCCGCCGCCGTTTTTTTTTCTTGCCCCCTCCCCCAAGTTTTCTCCCCCCACCTATATAAATACCCAACAACCCCCCTCTTCCTCACACCAAGCCGCCGCCGCCTCTAGCCACGCCGCCCGCCACCTCCCGCCCCTCGCCCGTGCCGCCTGCCCGCGCCGCCGCCGCCGCCGGAGCCCCTCACCGGAGCCCCTCGCCGAGGTAGCCCCGCGCCGCGCCACCCCTCCCCTCGGTTCGGTTTTTTTTAAAAACCCGTTCCGGTTTCTTTTCGTTCATTGTTTCGTTTTTTTTTCCGAAACCCTAGATCGGTTTTCGTTTTCTTTTCCGGTTTAGTTGCTTAGCGACCGTTCGCCGGACCGTTCGTCCTAACAAACGTGATCACCGGTTATTCTCGGTTAACGAACGTCCGTTCATTTAACCGTTCGTCGTTCTCTTTTTCGTCGGTTTTACTCCATGTTTTTCCGATCGTGATTTCAGATCCGATCTTCGTTCTAGTTTATCTCCCCGCTCGTTTATCGAAATCAGGTGATTCAAGCGCCTGGAGTTTCGTTTCGAAACCGCCGTTCCGATTAATCAATTTAAATAAGTTTTTGCTACTGTAAAACTTGACCTAGTTTCAACTTCCTAGAACCGAGTTGTTTTCTTCCGCCGTTTGTTTTCCGTTGCTTTGTTCGGTTCTTTCTCTCTTTGCAACCGGAGTTCTTAAGTTGAACTATCTGGTTCGATCTCTTGTTCGAGTTTTACCTGTGCATTAGATGAGTACTTATCGTATGCTTGTTGTTTGTCTGCCATAGATTACCCGGAGTGCGCCGCCTGTTACTTCGAATCTCTAGGTCTCGCGGATCATCAGCAAGGCAAGTAACACTTTGATCATACCTTTTCTACAACCCAGTTTTATTGCATTAGATCAATCCTCACACATTGCATGATTAGGATCTAATTAAATTGTGGGATGGGAAGTAGATGAGGTAGTACCTATTACCTGTTTATTATGAAACCTTTGGGAGTTACTTCTATGTTTGCTTATTATGCCATGCTATGCTAGTAGACGTGGATTGGGTGAGTGATATCCATGACAGATGTGAGTTTGTTAATTTTAAGGGTTTATCTAAGGTGGCAACTTAAACACACATCTGGGTGGATTAAGGCACCTGGTTTCTATCAGGACTTGCTGTTTTCTTTTGGACCGCCACCCAGGCTCAAAGGGATCATAAGATCTTTAATGCTAGAAACTTCCATGCGCAGCCACAAGCCATTATGGGCTCTGGCATAGTTGACTAAGTCATGCGAACTCTTACAGGGTAGACTAGCAGATGTAGGGGAAAGTAGGTGTACCGGTCTATCCATCATAAGGTGCTAGCACTACTGAAAGACTATGTCTCGGTCATCCATTTCTCAAACACCGTGTAGTGCGAGAAGCCCAACAGAGGCGATCGAGTCTTGTGGGGAAAAGTGCGCAAACCTCTGCAGAGTGTAATAAACTAATCATGATTAGCCGTGTCCCCGGTTATGGACATCTTGAGTATCTAGTACTTGAATATCATGTGAATCTCATCATGTTACTTCTAATTAATATTGTTGGATTTTAATTGTTCACTTAATTGGGATCGGAATGCTGTCAACCATTCTCGATGTTCAACCACCATGATAGTTAAATAAAATTTATTCCTTTGTAGTAGGGAAAAACTGGCTTTACGCAAAACTGTAACCATAGAGCTTTCCACCAGCCATACATGTATATAGTATAGCTCATTACTGTTCATTACTCTCTATGTGTTACCTTGCCAGCATATTCCATGTGCTGACCCGTTTTCGGGCTGCAACTTTCATGTTGCAGACTTTTCAGATGACGAGTAAGGTGCTTTTAGGTCGTGGTTCTATACTGAGTGATGCCGTTGGAGTTGATGGACCCATTTATCTTCCAAGTCTTCCGCTGTTATCGATATTAGATGGCCTTAAGCCATATTTATTGTAATAAGTTCTCCTTTGAGAAACCGATGTAATAAGTGTGTGATTGCTACTCTGCTATAAATCCTTCGAAGTACTGTGTGGTGTCAGCATTCCTGATCCAGGGATGACACCGGAGCACAGAGACTTGATCCATTCGGGTCGGGTCGCTACAGAGATGGTATCAGAGCACACGCTGACTATAGGACACGACCACTAAGTTAAAGCCATAGATCAATATTCTCTCCTCATTTTCTAACTCCTCATCTTTTCTACTCTTTAGGATGAAGGACACGAAGATCAAGTACGCTCAACCGGATGAAGGCACACCTTTTGGATTTCACTTGAAGGAAGTCACCAAGTATCTGAACATTGGACTACCAAGCTTCACGGGACTTTCAGCGCCACTCTGCCTGAAGAGGAGTGCTGGAAGATTCAAGCTCACGTTCCGGGAAGGACATTCGCGCCAATCACAAAGCCCATAGATAGTGTTTTCAATGCACCAACCTGGAGTCTGGGAAAGAGCATGGCAGCCCATATCACCATAGGACGCATTGGAGAAGTTTATCAAGAAGACCTCAAGGACACTATCTACCAGATTTGCGGACGCCGAGATGAACAATGGGAATTAGTCAGCACCAAGAAGGATAGATCCATTGCAGCTTTCATCCAGGAGTTAAACCAGCACATTCGACGCCACGAGAACCAGATGTGCAATGATATGATAGAGTTGAAGAATGCGAAGGCAAGGATCATTGAGCCAGAAGGAGAACTGAAGGCTACACTCAAGGACTACATGGACGAGATTGTAGCTCTAGCAAGACACAATGACGATCTTAAGCAAGAGATTGAAGAACTCAAGAGGGAGTTAGCATCCAGGAAGGAAGACATGTACGTCGCATGTCCGGACAACTACATCATTCTCGACGATACCAATTTCGGATCCAAGTGAACCCGACTTTGAAGACGAAGCTGGAGCAGACATCATGGAGTCTTCCACTGATTCAAATTTCTAGATGACCGCCAAATATTAGTAGTATTTTCCCCATGTATACACTATAGTTCGAGCACTTTTGCGATAGCTAGATCGATTGCATGCCCTTGTTTGAATTGAATGAAGTGATTTTGTGTGCATTTGCTCATGTGCATTGGGGTAGTGTTTTCTCTTTAGACCTCACTCTATTCTTAAATCTCGTCTTTCTAAACCCTCAGATGCCTCCGAGACGTGACAATGGATTTCCACCGAAGCTCACTCAGTTGATCTAGCAGCAGAATCAATTGATGCAGATGTTAGTCCAGAACCAGCAGAACAACAACAACAACAACAACAACCCACCACCACCACCGCCACCTGTTGACCACTTAGCCCATTTCCTTTGGCTAAACCCGCCGGTGTTTTCCAGTAGCACCGAGCCAATAGTAGCAGACGATTGGCTCCGCAAGATAGGAAGGGATTTGACCACTGCAGGATGCACAGATGGTGAGAAAGTGAAGTTTGCCGCACATCAGCTTGACGGACCCGCGGCAGCATGGTGGGAGAATTTCACAGCCACCTTCCCAGTTGACACCGTCACATGGGATCAGTTCCAGCAAGCTTTCCGCAATTCACATGTTTCAGCAGGAGCTATGGCCATGAAGAAGCGTGAGTTTCGCAACTTACGCCAAGGAGGAAGGACAGTTGGCCAGTACGTTGACGACTTCGGCGAGTTAGCACGTTATGCCCCAGATGACGTTGCTACGGATGCAACCAAGCAGGAGAAGTTCCTGGAAGGACTGAATGATGAGTTGAGTATGCAGTTGATGGTAGCAAGTTTCAACAACTACCAGGAGTTGGTAGATCGTGCCATCATGATTGAAGGGAAGCAACAGCAGATTGAGAACCGCAAGAGGAAGTATGGACAGGGGAAGTATAACTCTAGAACCCAGTAGAAGCCCCATTTTACCCCTAAATCGGGATTTCAGTTTCAGCATACCCATGGAGGAGGTAGTTCGCACAACCATAACAGCCACAAGAATGGTAATGGGAATGGAGGAAGCAATGGCCAGAACCGTACCACCCCATCAACCCCAGCCAAGAGAGATCTGAGTCAAGTCACCTGTTTCAAGTGTTCCAAGACCGGACATTATGCCAATGAATGTACTGAAGGCCAGAATGGAAATGGCAATGGGAGCTCAGGGAAGAAGCCGAACCCTTTCAATAGGGGACAGGTGAACCACGTTAACGTGGAGGAGGTTGAAGATTAGCCTGATGCAGTAATCGGCAAGTTTTTGGTTAAGTCATTTACCGCACTCGTTCTTTTTGATACTGGTGCATCACATTCATACATATCAAGGGGATTTGTGGAAAAATATAGCCTGCCCACTAGGATTCTTAAAACACCTATGCTAGTAAGCTCGCTAGGAGCAGAATACATGGCCAGTCAAGGATGCTTTCAAGTGCCATTAAGCATAGGAAGGCATGTTTTCCCAACAGATTTAATTATTCTGGAATCCCAGGGTCTGGATGTAATTCTCGGTATGGATTGGCTGTCGATGTATGGAGGAAAAATCGATTGTGCTAGTAAGTCAATTTTGCTCACAACGCCAGAAGGAAGAAGGATCAAGTATGTATCCCGGCATGTGCCAAATAGGACACAAGTAAATTGCCTAACAGGAGTTGTGCAGGAGGAAGTACCAGTGGTAAAGGATTTTCCTGATGTATTTGCAGAAGAGTTGCCAGGCATGCCACCGGATAGAGACATTGAGTTTTTGATTGAGTTATTGCCAGGTACAGGCCCAATATCAAAGAGACCGTACAGGATGCCTGCAAAGGATTTGGTAGAAATTAAGAATCAGATTAAGGAGTTATTGGAGAAAGGTTACGTACGCCCAAGTTCTTCGCCTTGGGGATCACCCGTACTTCTAGTGGAGAAGAAGGATGGATCATTACGGATGGTTGTCGATTACCGTGGATTAAATGAATTAACCATCAAGAACAAGTACCCACTGCCAATGATTAATGATCTGTTTGATCGTTTGCAAGGAGCTAAAGTGTTTTCCAAGATCGATTTGCGATCAGGGTACCACCAGTTGAAGATTCGAGAGCAGGACATACCTAAGACAGAATTCACCACAAGATATGGACTGTATGAGTATACCGTTATGTCATTTGGATTGACTAAGGCACCTGCCTATTTTATGAACCTGATGAACAAAGTGTTTATGGAGTTTTTGATAAGTTCGTCGTTGTGTTCATTGATGATATCCTGGTTTATTCAAGGAATGAAGAAGAGCATAAGGAACATTTGCGTTTGGTTTTGGAGAAACTAAGGGAACATCAGTTATATGCCAAATTTAGCAAATGTGAGTTTTGGTTGAAGGAAGTAGGATTCCTCGGACACGTTATATCCGGAGAAGGGATAGCAGTTGACCCCGCAAAGGTTGAGCCCGTAACCGAATGGGAAGCACCAACGACAGTTGGAGAGATCCGGAGTTTTCTTGGACTCACAGGATACTACCGGAGATTTATTGAGAACTTTTCAAAGATTGGAAAGCCTATGACGGAGTTGTTGAAGAAGGATACCAAGTTCGATTGGACTAAGGAGTGTGAGGCTAGTTTCCAAGAGTTAAAGAAACGTTTGGTTACCTCACCAGTGTTGATTTTGCCAGATCAGACCAAGGATTATGAGGTGTATTGCGACGCTTCACGTCGAGGACTTGGAGCAGTGCTTATGCAGGAAGGGAGAGTTGTTTCGTATGCTTCACGACAACTGAAGCCTCATGAATTGAATTATGCTACGCATGATTTGGAGTTAGCAGCCGTAGTGCATGCATTGAAGACATGGAGACATTTTCTCATTGGAAATCATTGTGAGGTGTACACAGATCACAAGAGTTTGAAGTACATTTTCACGCAGAAGGAGTTGAACCTCAGACAAAGGAGATGGTTGGAACTCATCAAGGATTATGATATGAGATTGCATTACCATCCCGGAAAAGCTAATGTAGTAGCAGACGCATTGAGCCATAAGAGCCATGTCAATACATTAATAACGGAGGAAATACCCCGGGAGTTATTAGAAAACCTTCATGAACTAAGTTTAGAGATAGTTCCGAAAGGCTATGTAGCAGCATTGGAGATTCAGTCAACATTGATGGATAAAATCAGAGAAGCTCAGAAATCTGACAAGGAGATTGCTTCTATAAAGAAGAAAATGAGTGAAGGAAAAGCAAAGTGATTTCGTGAGGATGAGCACGATACCTATGGTTTGAGGACCGTGTTTATGTGCCCAATGACCCGGAGATCAGGAAGTTGATTCTACAAGAGGCACATGATTCACCATATTCGATTCACCCAGGAAATACCAAGATGTATTTGGATTTGAAGGAGACATTCTGGTGGACCAGAATGAAGAAGGATATTGCAGCATATGTAGCAATTTGTGACGTATGTCATAGAGTAAAGGCAGAGCATCAGAAGCCGGCCGGATTGATGCAACCATTGCCGATACCCGAATGGAAGTAGGATAAGATAGGCATGGATTTTATCACAGGACTACCCA
Organism: Triticum monococcum; assembly: GCA_034509565.1. Classification (NCBI taxonomy): domain Eukaryota; kingdom Viridiplantae; phylum Streptophyta; class Magnoliopsida; order Poales; family Poaceae; genus Triticum; species Triticum monococcum. Next base: position 142,907,170 of record CM067846.1, on the reverse strand, counting down.
GGACGAAGGCAGGATATGACTCGATATGGGTAGTAGTTGAGCGTTTGACGAAGGTAGCACATTTCATTCCAGTCAAGACCACTTACACCAGTGCTAAGTTGGCAAAGATATACATGACTAGGATCATTTGTTTGCATGGAGTTCTGAGGAGTATTGTATCAGACAGAGGAACCCAATTTACCTCAAAGTTTTGGAATCAGTTGCGTGAAACTTTGGGAACCAGGCTAGAGTTCAGCACGGCTTTTCATCCGCAGACGGATGGACAGACCGAGAGAGTCAATTAGATTTTGGAAGATATGCTGAGAGCTTGTGCACTAGATTATGGATCTAGTTGGGACGATAACTTGCCGTATGCAGAGTTTTCTCATAACAACAGTTACCAAACCAGTTTGAAGATGGCACCTTTCAAAGCTTTGTACGGAAGGAGGTGCAGGACACCGTTGTCATGTGACGAAGTTGGAGATCGTCAGTTCTTTGGACCAGATTTGATTAAGGAGTCTGAACGGAAAGTTAAGTTGATACGCGATAGGCTCAAGGTAGCCCAGTCCAGACAGAAGAGCTACGCAGATTCTAAACGCGAGGAGACAGTTTACGAAACCGGGGACATGGTGTATCTCTGAGTATCCCCACTACGAGGAGTTAAGTGCTTTGGAGTTAAGGGAAAATTAGCACCGCGTTTCGTTGGACCATATAAGATCTTGCAACGTATGGGAGAAGTCGCGTATAAGTTGGAATTACCAGAGGGACTGTCAGGAGTTCATGATGTATTCCATGTTTCTCAGCTGAAGAAATGTCACGCCGAGATGGCGGAGGTACCGTTAAGAGATACAGTGCCGCTTGAAGCAATTCAGTTGAAGGACGACTTAACGTATGAGGAGAAACCAGTCAAGATTCTCGAGTTTGCCAGTAGAGTTACCCGCAGCAAGGTTATCAAGTTTTGTAAAGTTCAGTGGAACCACCACTCCGAGGATGAAGCCACCTGGGAGAGAGAAGAAGATTTGCTCAAGGAGCACCCTCACCTATTTTCTAACCAACCCAAATCTCGAGGGCGAGATTCATCTTAAGGGGGGTAGGTTTGTAACATCCCAAATTTTCAATTTGGAATGTTATACACTAGATCATCATGCATATCATATTTTCTTGCATTTTGGTCGATCCTAGAAATTTCACGCAACTCAAGGACCCTCGGAGAGAGTTGGAGATTTCGTTATGTTCAATTTTGAGTTCTTCTCAAATTTTGAAAAGAGGATCATTTGATTTTATTTATTTCATCTTCAATTACTTTTCCAACATCAAAATATGAGAGAGGGAAATAATATGACTTTTCTCAAATTTAGGAAAAAGAAGATTTAATAAATAAATTCAATTTTGTTTTCCGCTGTTTGTTTGTATTTTATTTGGATTAGGAAAAATGCGTGTTTTCCAAAATTTGCACCTAGGCCTCGGGAAAAGTTCATTTTGTTCGACTCATTTTTAGAAGTCGGGGAAAAAATTTACTTTGGGATTTTTGGAGTTCGTTTAGTTTTCTTTTCTTTGTTTTTCTGCGCGCGAAACCTTTAAAAAAAATTCCACAGCGCCCGCCTGGGCCAAGGCCCAGCCGGCCGGGCCTCCTCCTCCTCGCCCGCGTCGCCTGCCCGCGCATAGCCGCCGCTGCCAAGGCCGAGTCCTAGTAGGACTCCACCGCCGTTTTTTTTCTTGCCCCCCAAGTTTTATCCCCCCACCTATATAAATACCCAACACCCCCCCTCTTCCCCACACCAAGCCGCCGCCACCTCTAGCCGCGCCGCCCGCCGCCTCTCGCCCCTCGCCCGCGCCGCCTGCCCGCGCCGCCGTCCCCTAGCGCCGCCGCCGCCCAACGCCGCCGCCGCCGGAGCCCCTCGCCGGAGCCCCTCGCCGAGGTAGCCCCGCGCCGCGCCACCCCTCCCCTCGGTTTTTAAAAAAAAAACCATTCCGGTTTCTTTTCGTTCGTTGTTTCTGTTTTTTTCGAAACCCTAGATCGGTTTTCGTTTTCTTTTCCGGTTTAGTTGCTTAGCGACCGTTCGCTGAACCGTTCGTCCTAACGAATGTGATCACCGATTATTCTCGGTTAACGAACGTCCGTTCGTTTAACCGTTCGTCGTTCTCTTTTTCGTCGGTTTTACTCCATGTTTTTCCGATCGCGATTTCAGATCCGATCTTCGTTCTAGTTTATCTCCCCGCTCGTTTATCGGAATCAGGTGATTCAAGCGCCTGGAGTTTCGTTTCGAAACCGCCGTTCCGATTAATCAATTTAAATAAGTTTTTGCTACTGTAAAACTTGACCAAGTTTCAACTTGCTAGAACTGAGTTGTTTTCTTCCGCTGTTTGTTTTCCGTTGCTTTGTTCGGTTCTTTCTCTCTTTGCAACCGGAGTTCTTAAGTTGAACTATCTGGTTCGATCTCTTATTCGAGTTTTACTTGTGCATTAGATGAGTACTTATTGTATGCTTGTTGTTTGTCTGTGATAGATTACCCGGAGTGCGCCGCCTGTTACTTCGAATCTCCAGGTCTCGCGGATCATCAGCAAGGCAAGTAACACTTTGATAATACCTTTTCTACAACCCAGTTTTAGTGCATTAGATCAATCCTCACACATTGCATGATTAGGATCTAATTAAATTGTGGGATGGGAAGTAGATGAGGTAGTACCTATTACCTGTTTATTATTAAACCTTTGGGAGTTACTTCTACGTTTGCTTATTATACCATGCTATGCTAGTAGACGTGGATTGGGTGAGTGATATCCATGATAGATGTGAGTTTGTTAATTTTAAGGGTTTATCTAAGGTGGCAACTTAAACACACATCTGGGTGGATTGAGGCACCTGGTTTCTATCAGGACTTGCCTGTTTTCTTTTGGACCGCCACCCAGGCTCAATGGGATCATGAGATCTTTCATGCTAGAAACTTCCGTGTGCAGCCACAAGCCATTATGGGCTCTGGCATAGTTGACTAAGTCGTGCGAACTCTTACAGGGTAGACTAGCAGATGTAGGGGAAAGTAGGTGTACCGGTCTATCCATCGTAACGTGCTAGCGCTACTGAAAGACTGTGTCTCGGTCATCCGTTTCTCAAACACCGTGTAGTGCGAGAAGCCCAACGGAGGCGATCGAGTCTTGTGGGGAAAAGTGCGCAAACCTCTGCAGAGTGTAATAAACTAATCATGATTAGTCGTGTCCCCGGTTATGGACATCTTGAGTATCTAGTACTTGAATATCATGTGAATCTCATCATGTTACTTCTAATTAATATTGTTGGGTTTTAATTGTTCACTTAATTGGGATCGGAATGCTGTCAACCATTCTCGATGTTCAACCACCATGATAGTTACATAAAATTTATTCCTTTGCAATAGGGAAAAACTGGCTTTACGCAAAACTGTAACCATAGAGCTTTCCACCAGCCATACATGCATATAGTATAGCTCATTACTATTCATTACTCTCTATGTGTTACCTTTCCAGCATATTCCATGTGCTGACCCGTTTTCGGGCTGCAACTTTCATGTTGCAGACTTTTCAGACGACGAGTAAGGTGCTTTTAGGTCATGGTTCTATACTCAGTGATGCCATTGGAGTTGATGGACCCATTTATCTTCCAAGTCTTCCGCTGTTATCGATATTAGATGGCCTTAAGCCATATTTATTGTAATAAGTTCTCCTTTGAGAAACCGATGTAATAAGTGTGTGATTGCTACTCTGCTATAAATCCTTCGAAGTACTGTGTGGTGTCAGCATTACTGATCCAGGGATGACACCGGAGCACAGAGACTTGATGCATTCGGGTCGGGTCGCTACAAACACTCTTTTCGCAATCTATCTTAGCATTGACAATATTCAAGAAGGGTCTACCAAATATAATGGGACAAAAGCTATCTTGTGGGGAACTGAGAACAAGAAAATCAGTAGGATATTTAGTTTTCCCACACAAGACTTCAATATCTCTAACAATTCCCATTGCTGAAATAATATCTCTATTGGCAAGTTTAATTGTGACATCAATATCTTCTAACTCAGCAGGTGCAATTTCATGCTTAATTTCTTTATACAAGTCATAAGGTATAACACTAGCAATAGCACCCATATCACATAAGCCATGATAACAATGATCTCCTATTTTAACAGAAATAACAGGCACGCCTACCACAGGTCTATGTTTATCTTTAGCACAAGGTTTAGCAATTCTAGCAGTTTCACCGCAAAATTTTATAACATGCCCATCAATATTATCAGCCAAGAGATCTTTAACAATAGCAATATTAGGTTCTACTTTAACTTGTTCAGGAGGTGTATAAGTTCTAATATTACTTTTACGAACAACAGTAGAAGCTTTAGCATGATCCTTTATTCTAATAGGGAAAGGTGGTTTCTCAACGTAAGAAGTAGGAACAATAGGATCATTATAAGTGACAGTCTTTTCTTCAACTATAATAGGTGCAGCTACTTTTACTTCTATGGGAGGATGATATTTAAACCACTTCTCCTTAGGGAGATCAACATAAGTAGCAAAAGATTCACAGAAAGAAGCTACTATCTCAGAGTCAAGTCCATATTTAGTGCTAAACTTACGGAAAATATCGGTATCCATAAAAGATTTAACACAATCAAACTTAGGTGTCATACCTGACTCCTTACCTTCGTCGAGATTCCAGTCTTCAGAGTTGCATTTAATTCTATCCAATCAATCCCATTTAAATTCAATAGTCTTCATCATAAAAGAGCTAGCACAAGAAGTATCGAGCATGGTGCGATTGTTTTCAGAAAGCCGAGCATAAAAGTTTTGGATAATTGTTTCTCTTGGGAGCTCATGATTGGGGCATGAATATAACATTGATTTAAGCCTCCCCCAAGCTTGAGTGATGCTTTCTCCTTCGCGAGCCCAAAAATTATATATATAATTGCGATCACGATGAACAAGATGCATAGGGTAATACTATTGATGAAATTCCAATTTCATTCTTCTATAGTTCCATGATCTCGTATCATCACATAGCCTATACCATGTCAGTGCATCTCCTTTCAAAGATAAAGGGAAGACCTTCTTCTTAGCAACATCATCGGGTATACCTGCAAGCTTAAATAATCCACAAACTTCATCCACATATATTAAGTGCTCATCACGATGCTTTGTTCCATCTCCTGTAAAAGGATTAGCTAGCAGTTTTTCTATCATACCCGAAGGAAATTCAACAGGAATTTCATTTTCAATTGGTTCAGTAGGTTGAGGAGAAACTCTTTGCTCTACTGGTCGGGGTGAAGATACCCCGAACAAGCCCCTCAGAGGATTACTTTCCATAGTGACAAGTGACAGTAAATTTTAGCACACTATATAACTTTCTCCTTACCAAATTCCACCTACCAAAGGCGCTTCACTCCCCGGCAACGGCGCCAGAAAAGAGTCTTGATGACCCACAAGTATAGGGGATCTATCATAGTCCTTTCGATAAGTAAGAGTGTCGAACCCAACGAGGAGCAGAAGGAAATGATAAGCGGTTTTCAGCAAGGTATTCTCTGCAAGTACTGAAATAAGTGGTAACAGATAGTTTTGTGATAAGATAATTCGTATCGAGCAACAAGTAACAAAAGTAAACAAAGTGCAGCAAGGTTGCCCAATCCTTTGCTAGCAAAGGAAAAGCCTGGACAAACTCTTATATAAGGAAAAGCGCTCCCGAGGACACATGGGAATATTGTCAAGCTAGTTTTCATCACGTTCTTATGATTCGCATTCGGTACTTTGATAATTTGATATGTGGGTGGACCAGTGCTTGGGTGCTGTTCTTACTTGAACAAGCATCCCACTTATGATTAACCTCTATTGCAAGCATCCGCAACTACAACAAAAGTATTAAGGTAAACCTAACCATAGCATGAAACAAGTGGATCCAAATCAGCCACTTATGAAACAACGCATAAACTAGGGTTTAAGCTTCTGTCACTCTAGCAACCCATCATCTACTTATTACTTCCCAATGCCTTCCTCTAGGCCCAAATAATGGTGAAGTGTTATGTAGTCGATGTTCACATAACACCACTAGAGGCTAGACAACATACATCTCATCAATATATCGAACGGATACCAAATTCACATGACTAATAATAGCAAGACTTTTCCCATGTCCTCAGGAACAAACGTAACTACTCACAAAGCATATTCATGTTCATAATCAGAGGGGTATTAATATGCATAAAGGATCTGAACATATGATCTTCCTGCAAATAAACCAACTAGCATCAACTACAGTGAGTAATCAACACTACTAGCAACCTACTAGTCCCAATCCCGGACTTAGAGACAGAAATTGGATACAAGAGATGAACTAGGGTTTTGAGAGGAGATGGTTCTGGTGAAGATATTGATGGAGATTTCCCTCTTCTGATGAGAGGAGTATTGGTGATGACGATGGCGATGATTTCCCCCTCCCGAAGGGAAGTGTCCCCGGCAGAACAGCTCTGCCAGAGCCCTAGATTGGTTCCGCCAAGGTTCCGCCTCGTGGCGGTGGAGTTTCATCCCGAAAGGTTGCTTCTTGTTTTTTCCTAGAAGAAAGACTTCATATATCAGAAGATGAGCATCGGAGAGCCACCAGGGGGACCACGAGGTAGGGGCGCGCCCTAGGTGGGGCGCCCCGACCCTCGTGGACAGGGTGTGGGCCCCTGGTCTTCATCTTTGGCGAGGATTTTTTATTTTTTATTATAAGATATTCCATGGAGTTTCAGGACTTTTGTAATTCTGTAGAATAGGTCTCTAATATTTGCTCCTTTTCCAGCCCAGAATTCCAGCTGCCGCCATTCTCCTTGCTTATGTAAACCTTGTAAAATAAGAGAGGATAGCCATAAGTATTGTGACATAATGTGAAGTAACAGCCCATAATGCAATAAATATCGATATAAAATCATGATGCAAAATGGACGTATCACTGGCTGAGAAGAGAGATAGAGGAGGGTTGAGCACGGACTGCAGGAAATTTGTTCTACGTACCTCCATATAGGCTCGATATAGTGGGGTGGCATGGGCCATAACTAGCATTCACGTCTAGCTGTATGACACACGCCACCCACACGAGTCCCATCCGACACCAATTCAAAAGGAATTTCATTTTCAATTGGTTCAGTAGGTTGAGGAGCAACTCTTTGCTCTATTGGTCGGGGTGAAGATACCTCGAACAAGCCCCTCAGAGGATTACTTTCCATAGTGACAAGTGACAGTAAATTTCAGCACACTATATAAATTTCTCCTTACCAAATTCCACCTACCAAAATGCGCTTTACTCCCCGGCAACGGCGCCAGAAAAGATTCTTCATGACCCACAAGTATAGGGGATCTATCGTAGTCCTTTCGAGAAGTAAGAGTGTCGAACCCAATGAGGAGCAGAAGGAAATGATAAGCGGTTTTCAGCAAGGTATTCTTTGCAAGTACTGAAATAAGTGGTAACAGATAGTTTTGTGATAAGATAATTCGTATCGAGCAACAAGTAACAAAAGTACATAAAGTGCAGCAAGGTGGCCCAATCCTTTTGTAGCAAAGGACAATCCTGGATAAACTCTTATATAAGGAAAAGAACTCCCGAGGACACATGGGAATATCGTCAAGCTAATTTTCATCAAGTTCATATGATTCACGTTCGGTACTTTGATAATTTCATATGTGGGTGGACCAGTGCTTGGGTGCTGTTCTTACTTGAACAAGCATCCCACTTATGATTAACCTCTAATGCAAGCATCCACAACTACAACAAAAGTATTAAGGTAAACCTAACCATAGCATGAAACAAGTGGATCCAAATCAGCCCCTTACGAAACAACGCATAAACTAGGGTTTAAGCTTCTGTCACTCTAGCAACCCATCATCTACTTATTACTTCCCAATGCCTTCCTCTAGGCCTAAATAATGGTGAAGTGTTATGTAGTCGACGTTCACATAACACCACTAGAGCCTAGACAACATACATCTCATCAAAATATCGAATGAATACCAAATTCACATGACTAATAACAGCAAGACTTCTCCCATGTCCTCATGAACAAACGTAACTACTCACAAAGCATATTCATGTTCATAATTAGAGGGGTATTAATATGCATAAAGGATCTGAACATATGATCTTCCAGTAAATAAACCAACTAGCATCAACTACAGTGAGTAATCAACACTACTAGCAACCTACTAGTACCAATCCCGGACTTGGAGACAAAAATTGGATACAAGAGATGAACTAGGGTTTTGAGAGGAGATGATGCTGGTGAAGATGTTGATGGAGATTGCCCTCTCCTGATGAGAGGAGCGTTCGTGATGACGATGGCGATGATTTCCCCCTCCCGAAGGGAAGTGTCCCCGGCAGAACAGCTCTGTCGGAGCCCTAGATTGGTTCCGCCAAGGTTCCGCCTCGTGGCGGTGGAGTTTCATCCCGAAAGGTTGCTTCTTGTTTTTTCCTAGAAGAAAGACTTCATATATCAGGAGATGAGCATCGGAGAGCCACCAGGGGGCCCACGAGGTAGGGGCGCGCCCTAGGTGGGGCGCCCCCCACCCTCGTGGACAGGGTGTGGGCCCCCTGGTCTTCATCTTTGGCGAGGATTTTTTATTTTTTATTATAAGATATTACGTGGAGTTTCAGGACTTTTGGAGTTTTGTAGAATAGGTCTCTAATATTTGATCCTTTTCCAGCCCAGAATTCCAGCTGCTGGCATTCTCCCTCCTTATGTAAACCTTGTAAAATGAGAGAGAATAGCCATAAGTATTGTGACATAATGTGAAGTAACAACCCATAATGCAATAAATATCGATATAAAAGCATGATGCAAAATGGACGTATCACTGGCTGAGAAGAGAGATAGAGGAGGGCTGAGCACGGACTGCAGGAAATTTGTTCTACGTACCTCCATATAGGGTCGATATAGTGGGGTGGCATGGGCCATAACTAGCATTCACTTCTAGCTGTACGACACACGCCACCCACACGAGTCCCATCCGACACCAATTTTCTTGGAGTCCATGCTACAACCGTCTCTTCTCCCTCCTATTTTCTCAGCCATCGCGCGGTTTGCCGATAGTCGGTTTGCTCAACTGGGGTCCCACATGTAAGTGAAAAATGCAACACCGCACGCATTCTTGCTTGAGCGGCGTGCGGGACCAACTGTGTGGGGGTGCGACGCGAACACAACATGCTTTTCCTTTTGAATTCGTAACTTGTAAAATTTGGTTCCGCTCCATGGCGCGACAGATAGATAGAAAATAACGATTTTGCCTAGAGTAATGAGAAGTTTGGTTCTGGCGCCGTTCATGCATGGAGTATGTACGAAAATTATGAAGTTGATGCGAAAGGTAAGATAATTACTGTAGTATCATATACTACTACATGGATTTGATGGAAAGATAAAAATACATATAGATCCATCAACGTTCAACGACATCCTCACGCCCTAGTGCGCCGGGTCACCAGCCGACGTGTGAGGAGCAGCGGCGTTGGCGGCGAGCTCAACGTGCTTCTGAACAGTGCCGTCCAAGGTTGCCCTACTGTCCAAGAAGGCCAGCGTCCTATCGTCCTCCTCTTGCATGTAGTAGTCCTTGTGGATGATTTGCGTGTAGACGTGGGTGATTATGTCGATGGTGTCTTGCTGCGCCAGGCGCTGCGCAGCGAGCGCAACCTCGAGGTGGACATTTTCCGGCGCGATGGCGGGCAGTCGCAGGGCCACCAGTGCGTCGAATAGGTTGTCACCATAGTGGCCGTTGAGGGTGGCAGGCATCGCAGAGCCTGGGCGCGTCGGTAGGAGGCTTACGTCAAAGTCTTCTACAAGCCTCTTGACGACAGTGAACTTGTCGAGGAAACCGACGAGGACCTCGTCGAACAAGGAGACGAAGCTATCGTCCAAGCGGCCCCTCGCCCTGGCAGCCTCAAGCAATACTACTTGGAGACATTCCTCGGTGCCGGGCCATAGGCCGGCATCGTGGAGCATCTGGCACAGCCGGCTAATGCTCCGCTCATCGCCTCCATGGGTCTAGCTTAGCTTCAAGTCAACTGATCTTGCGATTCGAGTGATCACTCTTGCCCTTGGTTAGCGTGCGTAGGTGTGTAGGATTTCGTACTACTCCTCGGCCCTCTACTGCACCTGCCTTTGGTTGTATGATAGGTGGGCCAGCAACCCCCTAGGCCCACATGTCATTCACCCAAAGGCAGTTGCCGTAAGTCAACGAAGCTGCGTCCCCCTCCGCGCCGGTGCAGTATAGTCATCTCACCGGACCTCTAGTTGGGTCCAAACGGGAGAAGTTTGATGTTTACTAGTTTATTGGCCCCCTTTGCATTTTGCACAAAGTTTTGACCTTTGATTTAACTAATAAAATGTTAATGCATGTAAACAAAAATGTTGTGTAAGTCACCTTACGAAAACCAAATAATCCCAAAATACTTAGGCACGGTGCATTAACTCCCTCCTTGTTTCTTATCTGGTGACATATCAACCAATGAGAGATGTGGGCCGTGCATGCTTTCAATGACTTGAGACTACCAAACATGACATGCAGTGTTTAGTTCATTGCATGTAATCCTATTAGTAGTACTCTAGTTAGCAAAAAAAACATTAAGTTCTATCGCCGAGAGGAATAAAACACCATGTATTTATTTACAGAGGGAGTAGTACATTTTTTGTGACATGCATTACTAGATATTGCTAGTCAAATACTAAAATCCAGATGGACGTGGTAGTACTCCTAAATCCAGACGGTGGTGCTACTAGTACTAGTAATAGTACTACCAATGTAGTAGTATGAGTACTAGCACTGTACTACCCGTTGGTCAAATTATTACGTGCTGCTCCTCACAGTGAAGTGACAAGACCCTGCGCCGGAGATGACACCTGAGTATAGGCGCCGTGTTCGGCATACCATAGTCAGCCTCACCATCTGCAGTCACTATCATCATGGCTATAGAGCTCGCCTGCTTACAACTAGCCCTGTTCGACATAATTACCCGTGCGCAGATACCCGTGCATTGCACGGAACACCAAGATTGGGGGTGGACGGCTCCGGCAGCGGCCATCGCGCCAGATTTTTCCATGGCCTTCTAGATGTGGTGGGGAGGAGATAAGTCTAATTGTGAAAGACAAGGAGTTGTTTGTAAATAGGGAACAAGTGCAGGCATATTTTTGCCAAAATGGAGAAGCTTGGTTTGTATTCGTCAGATCTAGATCCGACGGCTATTGGTGAAAGATGGGAGGCACAACACCATCACCAACTCAGGACCTCTTTGATTCGCAGGATTTTGAAAACGCAGGAATAGGAAACGGCAATATTACAAGTTTCAAACTGATATTACAAATGTTAGGAGCAATGCTGCACCTAGGAAGAGGGAATTACTAGGAAGTTTACGTAAGAACTTTCATTACTTTAGGTGGATGCAGCATGATCGTACAAACTAAAATCCACCGCCCTGACAAGTCACTAATGGGCAAATAAGTTTTCGAGTCTCTGGCCACTTGATGTTTCAAAAACAAATTCAGCTTCTGCGGAGACTTTGTCATTTAGGCTTAGACGCTTGCGGTGCTCAGCACGCCATTCATTGTTGCGCCAGAGAACGCCAAACCTCATAACCTTGAGCACACTTGCCTCCAGAACAAAGAACCTGGCCAATTTAATCTCAGATGTGCTGCCTCGCTAGTCGATCAAATCAATTTCTGTAAGATGGAGATCAAGGCATTCGATGAAATTGTTATAGTGCAGCACATTTTTCACTTTCGGGTCTTTTTATCTACAAAAGAGGAGAACATATTAGAGCAGCTGGCTGCATAAGATTGTCGTGTCATCAAGAGGTACCAATATCATTCGCTCATACGACAGGGTTGGCTGGCTAGTGATATTTTTTCACTCTCTCTCCCTCTCTCTCTCTATCTCTCTCTCTCTTTCTGTTTCCTCTCATTTAACTAGGAGCACGTGAAGAGCCTGGGCATTTGTTGCCTTCCACTATGTGGCCGATGCCATATTTCACAAAAGTATGCCACATAATACGCATCGATGTCAAATCAAAAGATTTTGGCACCGCTCTCGCGATGTGAGAGAGTTGGCACCGTTGTGCACACAGACCCACATGTATAAACAAATCAATCAAACCAACTAACCAGCCTCTCACTCTCCCAAACAAGTGTTTTTTTATTGCGTCGGTCCTCTCTCTCTCCCATGCAGTGTTTTTTCATTGCGTGAGTTAATTTGGCACCGAAGCAAAGTAGGTGATCCAGATTGGGACACCAGGTGAGCAATGGAGGGGCATCGATGCCAAATGCATCACACGTGAATTTGGCACATGTTTTGGCCTACATAGCCCACTTTTGTACTCCCTCCGTCCCAAAATTCTTGTCTTAAATTTGTCTAAATACAGATGTATCTAGTTACATTTTAGTGTTAGATACATCTGTATCTAAACAAATGTAAGACACGAAGTTTGGGATGGAGGGAATACTACCTCGTATTTAGTATAAAATTTTGACCATAGATTTACCTAAGAAAATGCCAATGCATGTCACTAAAAATTATACCATTTGAAATTATGTTCAAATACGAATCCAACGATATAGTTCTTAGTGACATGCATTAACATTTTGTCAGTTAAATCTATGGTCAAATTTTGATACTAGAAAATTAGAAGAGTAAACCAGGACGGAGGTAGTACTTGCTCTTAGGGTAACCATAGAGTTACTGGAGTAGTCTAAGTTACTTTCCACTATGACTAGCCTAGGCTACTATAGTAGTACAGCATAAAAACAATGCAGGTGATCACGTGAGAAAAAATACTAAAAACATTTCTTTGGGTGCAGTGCGTAGATGCAGTTTTGAACACTACACTTGTCATCGTAATTTGGGAAAATTACAAAAAAATTGAGCTACGTTGTGATTACCGTTTACTTATAGTAAAGAAGTTTCACCTTGATGAGTAGCTTCTCCATGCACGGAAAGCATGTAAGGAATCCAACAACTTGATCCAGATTGGGGCCGATAGATTTTAGTGCTAAGATCTTCACTGTGCGCATGGACTGGGTCAAGCTTGTGGGAATCATTTTCTGGAAGACGGTCGTAAATACATCATGAAGAAATTTAAAATTGTGAATTTCAAGAAGACGGAGAAGAAGATGAGTGTTGTACCTGAATGATTATGGATCCAATAAAGAGTTCGGAGAATTTGGCAGATGAGTACACCAACACTGTCAATTTCGGCGCATCAATGACCCGGATTTTTGTTGGACCTTCTAGATCCGATACAAGCAATCTCTCAAGGAAAGGCGCATTCTCAATGACCATAACGAGGAATAGCTAGAGTGATCTATTCCCAAGATGTCTTGTTGCGGGGCCAGCAAGACACATAAATCCATCGAAGATTCGTCGAGGCGATGTGGAGCCTAATGAACCCGTGGATCTGCTCAAGATGAAGGTACTCGAGCGCAGTACAACTACGGAGCAGGTGCTCCATAGCCTTCTTCAAGATGACAATGTCGAAGAGGTCGAGCTGCTTGAGTTGAGGGAGAAGAAGGGCGGGCGCGGCATTAATCTAGGGCAGATAGTAGGAGCTGAAGCTGGCGCGGCGCAGCGTTGGCGTGAGGCGGAGCGGGGACGGCGGCAGAGAGCGACATCGTCCAGCTTCAAAGCTGAGCTCCTCGAGCTGATCTAGGGCGGGGGATAAGAACCACTCGTCGAACTTGGGTTGGACCTTGCAGTTGGTACTGAACATGTGGATGTCAAGGTGTCTCGCTGGCCCAGGGTGCGATGAAAGGATCTTGGAGACTGCGGCCATGCGTTTGCAATCCCCGTCGCAGAGGCAGCTGGCGACGGTGATGTTGAGGGGGACGCAGCGCCAGAGGGGGTGCCACCGCCGGGAGAGCAGGGCGGTCCGCACGGCAGATTTGGTGGCGAGGAGGCCGATGATGACGAGTAGCATGTCGTCGGGGAGGCTGCTAATGAAGTCCAGGCTCGCCGGATGCAGCTTTGGCTCGAGCCGCCTCCGCTTGTTGGCTTCCTCGCCATCCATCTCAACTGGCGGCGATGCCGGTGTACACGTGTGCTGGTGTGTGTTGTGTGCTGGCTGTGCGCGAGTGTGTCCTTCTGTGCATGCTGCCGCGCAGTGGTGAATTGTGCGCGAGTGCGTCCTTCGCGCGCAAGAAGTTTGTCCCCAATTCGCCCTCAATTTACTAGCGTGCGGGGTGCTACCCCGAGTGGTTTCAACTTTGTTTACTTCACCGCGTGTCAGATGGGCCTCTAGTTTAATTATTTTCACCCGCAGCCACATGGGCCAGCACACGAAGATACAGAACACGAGCTGACAAGGTAGCATGTGGATTGGTTGACCGGTCAACTAAACAATATACGGAGCTATACGCTGACATAGTGAGTGTATAATCCGTCGGTATAGAGAGTTCGAGTGAGAGGGGAGGCCCGTGAGAGATAGGAGAGAGAGAGAGAGAAAGAGCTACTCCCTCCCTTCCATAATGTAGTTCCAACATTTTTTAACTCAAACTTTTGAAACTTTGACCAAGTTTATAAAGAAATTAGTTATATCTACAATACCAAAGATAAATGATAGTATGAAGTAAGTACATGTTGTGATGAATCTAATGATCGTTCTAGATGTAAAGGTTTTTCGCCACATATACCTGGTCAAACTTTTCTGAGGTTTGACTTTTCAAAACATCCATATGCTTATGGACGTGACAAAGTCCCTAACTAGAGAGAGATAGACATAGTGAGTGAGTGAAAAAAGTATGTGTGCGTGTGTGAAAGAGACATGGACAACACATGATAAAAGTAGAGAAAATGCGTGTGTGTCTTATGCAAACATATCACACATGCATCTTCGACAACGGAGGCAAGGTGAGGAGATAGTGTGTGGTTGTTTGGAACCGAGAGAGCAAGACCCCTAGCACGTCGCCAAGAGGGTCTGAAAAACAAGGGAGAGAGGTCGAGAGAGACGTACGGAGAAAATGCAGACATGGGGAGGAAAGAGTGTATGTTTGTCATAGAGAGATCCCCTGGAGATCGTGATGGGACTACATGGGTGGGAGATCGAGTGACAAGGTGTGTGCGCGATAGAAGATGCCCCGAGAGTTATTGAGATAGACGTATGGATGGAAGGAGACAATACGTGTGTTCCTGATGGCTAGTAAGAGACAATCATACTTAGGAGGGGGGAGTGCTTGCGCCTATGATGGAGTGAGGGATTATGGTACTTAGGGGGGTGAGTGTCACATGGAGAGAGAACAAGGGCGGAGAGTGTTGGATGGGTCTATATGTATAGCGCGAGCGAGACATGTGTATGTGTGAACCAGGGAGATATAAGGCCAGTTTGGCATGCGTCCTGAGCATCTTTTGCCTGGCCTGGGGTTGTGGCTGGATTTCATGCACGCTTGTTTGGTTGCTACCCTATGAAAAAGAAAGCTCGCCTAGCCTGGGTTCCCTTGCACTTTAATTAGCCCGGCTGAACTCCAGACACTTCAAGTAGCCTGGCCCAAGTGACCGATCTTGAACGCCTGGCCGTGCCTGGTCGTGTGACCACGAGGCTAACAGCAACATGGATGGATATTAGCATTAAATAATTGATGCATGGATTGATTGATGGGACGTTGATGCTTTGCCTGGCCCAGGCATGAACCAAACGCTTCAGCACCACACAAGCCTGGCCAGGTAGAAATATTTTACATCTCACGTCCACACCAGGCAGTACCGGCCATCAAGGCACGAGGGTCAGGTCACGAACCAAACTGACCAATAAAGTTTGAGAGAGATTGAGGAGCCCCGATAAGGCTGAGTGGTGCGGCAGATAGCTGAGAGGGGGAAAGAGATATTCCATCCGCTCGATAATGCAATGCATGTATATTTTTTAGATGTCAAACTTTGGAAACTTTGATCAGGTTTACGCAAATGTTATTTATATCTACAATACCAAAGATACATCATACAAAACTACATCTCATGGTGAATGTAATGGTATACGTTTGCCGTACTAGATGTAATTCTTTTTCTCCACGTACATGGTCAAACTTTGTGATGTTTGACTTTTAAATAAATCTATATGCTATGGACCGAGGAGAGTGCCTCTGTCAATACAGATCAAGTGCGCGTGAAGGAGAATGAGTAAGTGTGCAAAAAGAGTATGTGTGTGAAAGAGAAAGTGACAACAAATGATACATTAGAGAGTGTGTGTTTTTTCGTTTCTTATGCGAACCTATCACGCATGCATCTCCGAGATGGAAAAGCGAGGCGATGAGATACACGAAGATAGCTAGTGTGTGATTGTTTGCAACGGAGAGAGACACCCCTATAGCACATGTCCAATAGAGGTCTGGCCAAAAAGGAACAAAGGTTGATCGAGAGGGACACATGGATGGCATGCACGCATGTGGAGGGAGAGAGGGTGTGTTTGTGATAGAGAGATCCCGTCGAGATCGTGAGGGGACTATATGGGTGGGAGATCGAGGGAGTGTGTGCGCGATAGAAAGATGCCCTGAGAGAAATCGAGATAGACCATGCACATGTTTGTGATGGAGACTAAGATTAGCAAGTCATATACATATAGGGGCGGCTGCGTGTGCCTACAATTGAGTGAGAGACCATCATACTTGGCTAGCTGGGCATGAGATTGTGTGTGTGCGCGTGTGAGATGGAGAGAGAACGAGGGGGAGAGATAGAGTTTTAGATGGGCCTATCGAGTGCGAGTGAGATATGCATGTGTATGTGTGACCCAGGTGGATGGAGAGTTTGAGAGAGGGGGGAAGAGCTCCGAGACGACATAGTGGTGTGTGAGAGAGTTACGGGCAAAGAGCCAAGGAATTTGTGTGCGTACGATGAGTGCACCCAAGATATCTAGCTTGGACAAGCTAGAATATCATACATAGTGTGCGAGAGAGACCTATAGATGCTGTATATATGCATGCGAACTAGAAAGACCCCCCCCCCCCCACACACACACAAAGAGAGAGAGAGAGAGAGAGAGAGAGAGATGGAGACAAAGGGAGAGGGACCAACAAGGTTTTTGTGTCGGATGCGTGCGACAAAATTGAAGATTGTCCGCAAGAGAGAGAGAGAGAGAGATACAGAGAGAGAGATAACAGGAGTCCGGGAGAGGGGGAGGTCGCATTTTATGCATCAAAGACAGATATAAACCATGTTTCGATATAAACTTGCATTCAAATATTTAAATTGGCGAACATGTTGTCTGCAATGCACACATGAACGGATATATGCGTATATCAAACAAGTTCATTAATTTGACTTTCAACATGTTCATGGAGTACTATAATACTGTACAACATGCTACTCGAATGAGGTGTTCAATTTTGGATTTAGTTCACTATTTTGACCTACTGAACGATCTATTTCATTGAATCAAGATATTTCATTTTGGGTTTGATTCACATTTTTGAGTGGGTCAACTATTTGTCATATACTAAATCGCTAGCAACGAGCATCCAAAAAACACATTACTCCCGAGCATCATCTCTCCATCTAAAAAAGAAGTGGCAAGCTAATATTTCAAAATTTGATCCGAATCGACTTGGTAAGGTAGACGTGGATGCTCGTTCTCCCAAAATTTGAACGAACCATTAAACATCCGCTCTGCTCGGTGGAATTCGCCCGAGCAAATAAATGGGAGACGCGAAATTACCATCCTATGTGGGACACACATCAATTGGCCCGTTGTACATCGAGGGTAGGTTCGTAACTTCATCCAAGCGCGCCTTCTCCTCGGCCGAAATGACATGTGCCGAATAATTCATAAACCATGGTCCTCAAAACACGCTCTCCTCGCTCGAAATAGCTCGCGCCCACTATTTCAAAACACACTCTCCTCGCCCGAAATCGCTCGCACCCACTATAGTTCAAAACACGCTTTCCTCGCCCGAAATCGCTCGCGCCCACTATAGTTCAAAACACGCCCTCCTCGCCCGAAATCGCTCTCGCCCACTATTTGGGGAGAAGCAAAGTTACTCTACTATCCCCGACCCTCAGTACACAGACCCAAGCCGAGAAGCCTATAGGCAAGGGTAGAACTGTAACTCCCCCTCACATTTCCGACAAATGCGTCCGTAAGACATGGTTCCACTCCCCTCCCAATCCCCCCGCCCCCCCCCATTCATACCTCGTGGGCGCCAAATCACCTTCTCCCCGGGAAGCTCCTTCTCCCGAGCCACGAAACCTCAGCCTCACCTCCATGGCGCCCCCACCGCACCAATTTCACAGTCGCCCTCCTCCCTAATGCCGGAGACGCTGTCCACTTGCTGTCGTGCACTGGGTCGTGTGCCTCTTACTCTGTGCTGCTGGTGCTGCCTCGACGACGGCCGCGTGAACCGTACCGGAGCCGATTCACCCCCGCCGTTGTTCACGGCGCCAGAGCGGCTCCAACTACGGATCCGTCCAGAGTCCTAGCGCTGCTTCACCGAAGCCGTCGACTGTCGCGACATTGCTCTTTCCCTGCCGCCGGTCGCGACCACAACCGCGCCGGCCTCACAAAATCGGCAGCTGGACCTGCCTACTTAACCATGCCGCAAGATAGGTCGCACCCTCATCTCAAATCACTTTATTTAGGCGTCAGTTGTCTGAATTTTTATTCTGGGCCAATCGATTCGCAATGGGAAGCAGCACCCCTCGAGGCGGCGGAGCTCCTAGGCTGCTGGTTGGCTGGTGTCTAATGTAAGGGTGCGGGGCCGCAAGTTCGCCGCGGAAGCAGAGCTTAGATGGCTATCTTTTAGAGTTGTGTGGGTTGAAGGTACTGCAGCCGCCGGATCTGGATGACGGGGAGTCTTTGTGGATTGGCCCGGGGCGGCGCAACCACGGCAGTGCGGTGGGGCGGGGAGCGGGGTTTTGGCCGGGGCCACGGACAGTGGAGGCAGGCTGCTCTGCCGTTGGTCGCTGTCTCTTCGAGGAAGATTCCGAACAGTGTCAGCCGGGAGGCACAAGACGGCCAGCCATCCGGCGTAGATCAGACAGTACCAAAATAAAATAAAATCGTGTGACCCCAATTTTGTCTTTAGTCAACAGACGTGTGACCACTCTCGTACCTTGCTGTTGATCTCTTAGTGTATTTCTTCAGATCAAAGAGATATGTCGTTCTTAACATTATGCGTTATCTGCATCTTCATACACACCGTCTTCCGACTCACCGCAGCGGCTCCAACAACGGAAGCATACACCAAAAGGGAGCTATAGTCCCCACTCAACAGTTCCATGCATCGAATGCGCGTGCCCGACATGGACAGCCACAACAATTGCAGGGCCATCGACAAGTCAGCACATGATGCTCACTCCTATGGATGGCAGCCAGATAGGTTGTTCCCTCATCTTACTTGTGTGCAACATTTATGGCTTTGTTATTCATCTAAGCATGGAAAATAGATCATCACATTTCACTGTATATTCATGTTGATCTCTTACGGGTCTTGTTCAGGAGTTAATGATGTTCTATAGTTCAGCTAAGATACTTGTTCTTTAGGTAACACTATTCCATAGTTATCATCTATCAGCCAATGCTATCCCACAGGCTGGTGATTATAGTATTATACCACTTCTAGTATTACCTATGTTGTTCTTTAATACTTTTGTGTGCCATCCAGTTAATCTCGAGTACAAACGATACATATTCTGTAGCTTTCATCTGTGTTCTCCCTTTAGTTTATGAGACCTGTTGCTGCTAGTTAACCCCAGTCCTACTATTTATGTCGTCTCCTACATGCACTCATTACATAAATCTAACTACTAGTTGTCTTCCATGCATGTCAGATATAATTGCACACACTGATATATCCACAAGAACCTCACGGAGCAATGTAAAGGCCAATAAACTTGATGTCAATGATACCCAATATGATGGAACATGTAAAGGCAGTTCTTCAGAAGACTTGCAGAAAGATGATGAATCCTCTTCACCCCACAAGTTCCTTGCTCTAACTTGGCCTATGATATGGGTACAACATGCATATAGTGTCCTGGAGTGTATCTACTCTGTTGCAATGCCATGTGCTTAGCATGCTGATCATGCATGTAAATATGTCATGCCTTCTTGTTTTTCAGTACCTATTCCATTCATGATAATATGTTTTCAAATTCAAGTACTGTCATTCTACTCTATCGCAATGCCATCTGCTTAATTTGGACATCATGCTTCTGAATATCTTATGCATTGTTATTCATCAGTATGTACTTCATCTGTCTACCATACCATGTTTTTTTACACTGAAGTGTTGTTCTAGTGCTCTGTTGCAATGCCATCTTATTTTCCCATTCATACACGTGTATGTTGCCTTAGTTATTTCTGTACGTATTCTGCTAGCATACAGTTTTACATTCAACTAGTGTTTTTTTTACTGTGTTTTCCTGTCATATCCCTAGCTCTTAGACCATACTCCCTCCGTCCGGATTACATGTTGCCGAAATGGATAAATAAGGATGTATCTAGAATTGAAATACGCCTAGACCATCCATTTTTTTCCGGATGGAGGGAATACATGTCAATATGTCATGCCTTTCTATTCTTCAGTACCTATTCCATCTCTCTGCTGCCGCATGTTTTATAATTAAAGAACCATTCTTCTATACAAGGCATGCAAGGGGAAGACGACTAAGTTAGAATCTGAAGGGTTACAAACAAGGCCTTTGCAAAAGATCCAAACGCCAGGAGATAATAAACCAATTCCAGTTTTTATAGATACTGCTCCAGCACAGAGAAACCTAACTCCTACTGATAATAAGCAGATTCCAGTGGCCAAAGAACTAGTCTGCTCCAGTCCAGCAAAAATATGTCAACTCAATTCTAAGAAGTGTGTGCGTATCCTTGCATCATGAAATTTTATACCATGCTAATCATATTTTCTACATGTTTCTTACACATCTCTTTTAGAAAATAAGCTTAACAGATAGAAGATTTTCTGCAATGGTATCGTTTATGAGGAACGATTCTTGTAAGAATTCTCTGTGCTCCAATGTAGATGTAAGTACCTGTTGTATATCACTATATTTTTACATCAGCATGTATTTTGTTAATCGGCGTGAATCCAAACTTTATCTGATCTAAATTTAGTTGTAGCAAAATGTATGATTAAAGGCCACAATGTTGATTTTTGCAAGGAAACTGCCTAGTAGTTTTGCATCCTGAGCTGCATGAGTGTACTATGTCATATCAGTGGGTTTGAATACTTTGGTTCTGCAATGGGTTTTTCAGTGTTTTCTTTACTGTGTTATCCTATCGTATCCCTAGCTCTTACATCATACTCCCTCCGTTCGGATTAAATGTCGCAGAAATGGATAAAACTGGATGTATCTAGAACTGAAATACGCCTAGACCCATCCATTTATTTCCGGATGGAGGGAATACATGCCAATATGTCATGCCTTTCTATTCTTCAGTACCTATTCCATCTCTGCTGTAGCATGTTTTATAACTAAATCACCTTTCTTCTATATAAGGCATGCAAGGGGAAGACGGCTATGTTAGAATCTGAAGGGTTACAAACCAGGTCTTTGCAAAAGATCCAAACGCCAGGAGATAATAAACCAACTCAATTTTTCATAGATACTACTCGAGCACAGAGAAACCCAACTCCCACTGATAATAAGCAGATTCCAGTGGCCAAAGAACTAGTCCGCTCCAGTCCAGCAAAAGAATGTCAACTCCATTCTAAGAAGCGTGTGCGTATCCTCGCATCATGAAATTTTATAGCATTTTGATCATATTTTCTACATGTTTCTTACCCATCTCTCTTTTAGAAAATAAGGTTAAACGATACAAGACTTCCTCCCTTGGGATCGTATTCGAGGAAAATATCTTGCGGGAATTCTCTATGCTCCAATGCTAATGTAAGTACCTGTTGTATATCACTATATTTTTTACATCAGCATGTATTTTGTTAATCGGCATTACTCTAACCTTTATCTGATCTAAAATTAGTTGTAGCAAAATGTTAAAGGCGCCAATGTTGATTTTTGTAAGGAAAACTGCCTGGTAGTTTTGCATACTAAGCTGCATGAATGTACTATCTCATATCACGCACATTACTGAATTGTAGTGCTTCTCTGGTTGCCCATTCATTCATTGTGTCAATGTTGCTTTCGTATTACCTTACCTGGCTGATGATAGATGTGCCATATTGTGTTAATTTGGTGTAGGCTAGTTTTGAAGGAAATATGCCCTAGAGGCAATAATAAAGTTATTATTTATTTCCTTATATCATGATAAATGTTTATTATTCATGCTAGAATTGTATTAATCGGAAACATAATACATGTGTGAATACATAGACAAACAAAGTGTCACTAGTATGCCTCTACTAGACTAGCTCGTTAATCAAAGATGGTTATGTTTCCTAACCATGAACAAAGAGTTGTTATTTGATTAACGAGGTCACATCATTAGTTGAATGATCTGATTGACATGACCCATTCCATTAGCATAGCACCCGATCGTTTAGTATGTTGCTATTGTTTTCTTCATGACTTATACATGTTCCTATAACTATGAGATTATGCAACTCCCGTTTACCGGAGGAACACTTTGGGTACTACCAAACGTCACAACGTAACTGGGTGATTATAAAGGAGTACTACAGGTGTTTCCAATGGTAGATGTTGGGTTAGCGTATTTCGAGATTAGGGTTTGTCACTCCGATTGTCGGAGAGGTATCTCTGGGCCCTCTCGGTAATGCACATCACATAAGCCTTGCAAGCACTGCAACTAATATGTTAGTTGTGAGATGATGTATTACGGAACGAGTAAAGAGACTTGCCGGTAACGAGATTGAACTAGGTATTGGATACCGACGATCGAATCTCGGGCAAGTAACATACCGATGACAAAGGGAACAACGTATGTTGTTATGCGGTCTGACCGATAAAGATCTTCGTAGAATATGTAGGAGCCAATATGGGCATCCAGGTCCCGCTATTGGTTATTGACCGGAGACGTGTCTCGGTCATGTCTACATTGTTCTCGAACCGTAGGGTCCGCATGCTTAACGTTACGATGACAGTTATTATGAGTTTATGCATTTTGATGTACCGAAGGTTGTTCGGAGTCCCGGATGAGATCACGGACATGACGAGGAGTCTCGAAATGGTCGAGACGTAAAGATTGATATATTGGAAGCCTATGTTTGGACATCGGAAGTGTTCCGGGTGAAATCGGGATTTTACCGGAATACCGGGAGGGTTACCAGAACCCCCCGGGAGACTAATGGGCCTATTGGGCCTTAGTGGAAAAAGAGAAAAGGGACAAGCCCAAGCTGGCCGGCGCCCCCCCTTTCCCAAGTCCTAGTAGGACTAGGATAGGGGGACCGGCCCCCCTTCTCTCTCTTTCCCCCCCCCCCCCGGGAGTCCTAATTGGATTAGGATTGGGGGGAGGAGTCCTACTCCCGGTGGGAGTAGGACTCCCCTGCGCCTCCTCTCCCTGGCCGGCCGGCTCCCCCTCCTCCAACCTTTATATACGGGGGCGGGGGGCACCCCAAGATACACAACTTGATCCTTGAGATCGTTCCTTAGCCGTGTGCGGTGCCCCCTGCCACCAAATTCCACCTCGATCGTACCGTTGTAGTGCTTAGGCGAAGCCCTGCGTCGGTAGTACATCAAGATCGTCATCACGCCGTCGTGCTGACGGAACTCTTCCTCGACGCTTTGCTGGATCGGAGCCCGAGGAACATCATCGAGCTGAACGTGTGCTAAGAACTCGGAGGTGCCGGAGTAACGGTGCTTGGATCGGTCGGATCGGGAAGAAGACGTACGACTACTTCCTCTACATTGTGTGATCGCTTCCGCAGTCGGTCTGCGTTGGTACGTAGACAACACTCTCCCCTCTCGTTGCTGTGCATCACCATGATCTTGCGTGTGCATTGGAAATTTTTTGAAATTATTGCGTTCCCCAACAGTGGCATCCGAGCCTAGGTTTTATGGTTTGATGTTATATGCACGAGTAGAACACAAGTGAGTTGTGGGCGATACAAGTCATACTGCCTACCAGCATGTCATACTTTGGTTCGGCGGTATTGTTGGTTGAGACGATCCGGACCAACCTTACGCGTACTCTTACGCGAGACCGGTTCCCTCGACGTGATTTGCACATAGATGGCTTGCGGAAGACTGTCTCTCCAACTTTAGTTGAACCAAGTGTGACTACGCCCGGTCCTTGAGAAGGTTAAAACGGAGTCTATTTGACGAACTATCGTTGTGGTTTTGATGCGTAGGTGAGATGAGTTCTTAAGCCCGTAGCAGCCACGTAAAACTTGCAACAACAAAGTAGAGGACGTCTAACTTGTTTTTGCAGGGTATGTTGTGATGTGATATGGTCAAGGCATGATGCTGATTTTATTGTATGAGATGATCATGTTTTGTAACTAAGTTATCGGCAACTGGCAGGAGCCATATGGTTGTCGCTTTATTGTAGGCAATGCAATCGCGATGTAATGCTTTACTAGATTACTAAACGGTAGTAATAGTCGTGGAAGCATAAGATTGGCGAGACGACAACGTTGCTACGATGGAGATCAAGGTGGCGCACCGGTGACGATGGTGATCATGACGGTGCTTCGGAGATGGAGATCACAAGCACAAGATGATGATGGCCATATCATATCACTTATATTGATTGCATGTGATGTTTATCCTTTTATGCATCTTATCTTGCTTTGATTGACGGTAGCATTATAAGATGATCTCTCACTAAATTATCAAGAAGTGTTCTCCCTGAGTATGCACCGTTGCCAAAGTTCGTCGTGCCCAGACACCACGTGATGATCGGGTGTGATAAGCTCTACGTCCATCTACAACGGGTGCAAGCCAGTTTTGCACACGCAGAATACTCAGGTTAAACTTGACGAGCCTAGCATATGCAGATATGGCCTCGGAACACAGAGACCGAAAGGTCGAGCGTGAATCATATAGTAGATATGATCAACATGACAATGTTCACCATTGAAAACTACTCCATCTCACGTGATGATCGGTTATGGTTTAGTTGATTTGGATCACGTGATCACTTAGAGGATTAGAGGGATGTCCATCTAAGTGGGAGTTCTTAAGTAATATGATTAAATTGAACTTAAATTTATCATGAACTTAGTCCTGGTAGTATTTTGCAAATCATGTTGTAGATCAATAGCTCGCATTGTTGCTTCCCTATGTTTATTTTGATATGTTCCTAGAGAAAATTGTGTTGAAAGATGTTAGTAGCAATGATGCGGATTGGATCCGTGATCTGAGGTTTATCCTCATTGCTGCACAGAAGAATTATGTCCTTGATGCACCGCTAGGTGACAGACCTATTGCAGGAGCAGATGCAGACGTTATGAACGTTTGGCTAGCTCAATATGATGACTACTTGATAGTTTAGTGCACCATGCTTAATGGCTTAGAATCGGGATCTCAAAGACGTTTTGAACGTCATGGACCATATGAGATGTTCCAGGAGTTGAAGTTAATATTTCAAGTAAATACCCGAGTTGAGAGATATGAAGTCTCCAACAAGTTCTATAGCTGAAAGATGGAGGAGAATCGCTCAACTAGTGAGCATGTGCCCAGATTGTCTGAGTACTACAATCGCTTGAATCAAGTGGGAGTTAATCTTCTAGATAAAATAGTGATTGACAGAATTCTCTAGTCACCATCACCAAGTTAGTAGAACTTCGTGATGAACTATAATATGCAAGGGATAACGGAAACAACTCCCAAACTCTTCGTGATGCTGAAATCAACGAAGGTAGAAATCAAGAAAAACATCAAGTGTTGATGGTTGACAAGATCACTAGTTTCAAGAAAAAGGGCAAAGGGAAGAAGGGGAACATCAAAAGAACGGCAAGCAAGTTGCTACTCATGTGAAGAAGCCCAAGTCTGGTCCTAAGCCTGAGACAAAGTGCTTCTACTGCAAAGGGACTGGTTACTGGAAGCGGAACTACCCCAAGTGATTGGCGGATAAGAAGGATGGCAAAGTGAACATAAGTATATTTGATATACATGTTATTGATGTGTACTTTACTAGTGTTTATAGCAAATCCTCAGTATTTGATACTAGTTCAGTTGCTAAGAGTAGTAACTCGAAACGGGAGTTGCAGAATAAACAAAGACTAGTTAAGGGTGAAGTGGCGATGTGTGTTGGAAGTGGTTCCAAGATTGATATGATCATCATCGCACACTCCCTATACTTTCGGGATTAGTGTTGAACTTAAATAAGTGTTATTTGGTGTTTGCGTTGAGCATGAATATGATTTGATCATGTTTATTGTAATACGGTTATTCATTTAAGTAAGAGAATAAATTGTTGTTCTGCTTACATGAATAAAACCTTATATGGTTACACACCCAACGAAAATAGTTCGTTGGATCTCGATCGTAGTAATACACATAATCATAATATTGAAACCAAAAGATGCAAAGTTAATAATGATAGTGCAACTTGTTTGTGGCACTGCTGTTTAGGTCATATTGGTGTAAAGCACATGAAGAAACTCCATGCTGATGGGTTTTTTGAATCACTTGATTATGAATCAGTTGATGCTTGCAAACCATGCCTCATGGGCAAGATGACTAAGACTCTGTTCTTCGGAACAATGGAGCGAGCAACAGATTTGTTGGAAATCATACATACTGATGTATGTGGTCCGATGAATATTGAGGCTCACGACAGGTATCATTATTTTCTGATCTTCACAGATAATTTGAGTAGATATGAGTATATCTACTTGATGAAACATAAGTCTGGAAAGTTCAAAGAATTTCAGAGTGAAGTGAAAAATCAACGTGACAAGAAAATAAAGTTTCTACGATCTGATCGCGGAGACAAATTTTTGAGTTACGAGTTTGGTCTTCACTTAAAACAATGTGAAATAGTTTCACTACTCACGCCACCTGGAACACCACAGCATAATGGTGTGTCCGAACGTCATAACCGTACTTTATTGGATATAGTGCAATATATGATGTTTCTTACCGATTTACCACTATCGTTTTTTGGGGTCATGCATTAGAGACAGCTGCATTCACATTACATAGGGCACCATATAAATCCGTTGAGACGACACCGTGTGAACTATGGTTTGGCAAGAAACCTAAGCTGTCATTTCTTAAAGTTTGGGGTTGCGATGCTTATATGAAAAAGTTTAATCCTGATAAGCTCAAACTCAAATCGGAGAAGTGCGTCTTCATAGGATATCCAAAGGAAACTATTGGATACACCTTCTATCACAGATCCGAAGGCAAGACTTTTTGTTGCTAAAATTCGGAAACTTTCTGGAGAAGGAGTTTCTCTCGAAAGAAGTGAGTGGGAGGAAAGTAGAACTTGATGAGGTAACTGTACCTTCTCCCTTGTTGGATAGTAGCACATCACAGAAAACTGTTTCTGTGACACCTACACCAATTAGTGAGGAAGCTAATGATGATGATCATGAAACTTCAGGACAAGATACTACTGAACCACGTAGATCAACCAGAGTGAGATCCGCACCAAGAGTGGTACGGTAATCCAATTCTGGAAGTCATGCTACTAGATCATGATGAACCTACGAACTATGAAGAAGCGACGGTGAGCCCAGATTCCGCAAAGTGGCTTGAAGCCATGAAATATGAGATGGGATTCATGTATGAAAACAAAGTATGGACTTTGGTTGACTTGCCCGATGATCGGCAAGCAATAGAAAATAAATGGATCTTCAAGAGGAAGACGGACGTTGATAGTAGTGTTACTATCTACAAAGCTAGAATTGTCGCAAAAGGTTTTCGACAAGTTCAAAGTGTTGACTACGATGAGAGTTTATCACTCGTATCTATGCTTAAATCTGTCCGAATCATGTTACTAATTGCCGCATTTTATGAAATCTGGCAAATGAATAGACAAAACTGCATTCCTTAATGGATTTATTAAAGAAGAGTTGTATATGATGCAACCAGAAGGTTTTGTCAATCCGAAAGGTACTAACAAAATGTGCAAACTCCAGTGATCCATCTGTGGACTGGTGCAAGCATCTCGGACTTGGAATATACGCTTTGATGAGTTGATCAAAGCATATAGTTTTATACAGACTTGCGGTGAAGCCTGTATTTACGAGAAAGTGAGTGGGAGCACTATAGCATTTCTGATAAGTATATGTGAATGACATATTGTTGATCGGAAATAATGTAGAATTATTCTGTAAAGCATAAAGGAGTGTTTGAAAGGAGTTTTTTCATAGAAAGACTTCGATGAAGTTGCTTACATATTGAGCTTCAAGATCTATAGAGATAGATCAAGACGCTTGATAAGTTTTTTCAATGAGTACATACCTTAACAAGATTTTGAAGTAGTTCAAAATGGAACAGTCAAAGAAAGAGTTCTTGCCTGTGTTACAAGGTGTGAAATTGAGTAAGACTCAAAACCCGACCACGGCAGAAGATAGAAAGAGAATGAAAGTCATTCCCTATGCCTTGGCCATAGGTTCTATAAAGTATGCCATGCTGTGTACCAGATCTATTGTATACCCTACACTAATTCTGGCAAGGGAATACAATAGTGATCTAGGAGTAGATCACTGGACAGCGGTCAGAATTATCCTTAGTGAAATAAGGATATGTTTCTCGATTATGGACGTGACAAAAAGGTTCGTCGTAAAGGGTTACGTCGATGCAAGTTTTTGACACTGATCTAGATGAATCTAAAGTCTCAATATGGATACATATTGAAAGTGGGAGCAATTAGCTAGAGTAGCTCCGTGTAGAGCATTGTAGACATAGAACTTGCAAAATACTTACGGATCTGAATGTGACAGACCCGTTGACTAAGATTTTCTCACAAGCAAAACATGATCACACCTTAGTACTCTTTGGGGTTAATCACATAGCGATGTGAACTAGATTACTAAATCCAGTAAACCCTTTGGGTGTTGGTCACATGGCGATGTGAACTATGGGTGTTAATCACATGGTGATGTGAACTGTTGCAGTTAAATCACATGACGATGTGAACTAGATTATTGACTCTAGTGCAAGTGGGAGACTGAAGGAAATATGCCCTAGAGGCAATAATAAAGTTATTATTTATTTCCTTATATCATGATAAATGTTTATTATTCATGCTAGAATTGTATTAATCGGAAACATAATACATGTGTGAATACATAGACAAACAGAGTGTCACTAGTATGCCTCTACTAGACTAGCTCGTTAATCAAAGATGGTTATGTTTCCTAACCATGAACAAAGAGTTGTTATTTGATTAACGAGGTCACATCATTAGTTGAATGATCTGATTGACATGACCCATTCCATTAGCATAGCACCCGATCGTTTAGTATGTTGCTATTGTTTTCTTCATGACTTATACATGTTCCTATAACTATGAGATTATGCAACTCCCGTTTACCGGAGGAACACTTTGGGTACTACCAAACGTCACAACGTAACTGGGTGATTATAAAGGAGTACTACAGGTGTTTCCAATGGTAGATGTTGGGTTAGCGTATTTCGAGATTAGGGTTTGTCACTCCGATTGTCGGAGAGGTATCTCCGGGCCCTCTCGGTAATGCACATCACATAAGCCTTGCAAGCACTGCAACTAATATGTTAGTTGTGAGATGATGTATTATGGAACGAGTAAAGAGACTTGCCGGTAACGAGATTGAACTAGGTATTGGATACCGACGATCGAATCTCGGGCAAGTAACATACCGATGACAAAGGGAACAACGTATGTTGTTATGCGGTCTGACCGATAAAGATCTTCGTAGAATATGTAGGAGCCAATATGGGCATCCAGGTCCCGCTATTGGTTATTGACCGGAGACGTGTCTCGGTCATGTCTACATTGTTCTCGAACCGTAGGGTCCGCACGCTTAACGTTACGATGACAGTTATTATGAGTTTATGCATTTTGATGTACCGAAGGTTGTTCGGAGTCCCGGATGAGATCACGGACATGACGAGGAGTCTCGAAATGGTCGAGACGTAAAGATTGATATATTGGAAGCCTATGTTTGGACATCGGAAGTGTTCCGGGTGAAATCGGGATTTTACCGGAATACCGGGAGGGTTACCGGAACCCCCCGGGAGACTAATGGGCCTATTGGGCCTTAGTGGAAAAAGAGAAAAGGGAAAAGCCCAAGCTGGCCGGCGCCCCCCCCCTTTCCCAAGTCCTAGTAGGACTAGGATAGGGGGCCGGCCCCCCTTCTCTCTCTTTCCCCCCCGGGAGTCCTAATTGGATTAGGATTGGGGGGAGGAGTCCTACTCCCGGTGGGAGTAGGACTCCCCTGCGCCTCCTCTCCCTGGCCGGCCGGCACCCCCTCCTCCAACCTTTATATACGGGGGCGGGGGGCACCCCAAGATACACAACTTGATCCTTGAGATCGTTCCTTAGCCGTGTGCGGTGCCCCCTACCACCAAATTCCACCTCGATCGTACCGTTGTAGTGCTTAGGCGAAGCCCTGCGTCGGTAGTACATCAAGATCGTCATCACGCCGTCGTGCTGACGGAACTCTTCCTCGACGCTTTGCTGGATCGGAGCCCGAGGAACGTCATCGAGCTGAACGTGTGCTAAGAACTCGAAGGTGCCGGAGTAACGGTGCTTGGATCGGTCGGATCGGGAAGAAGACGTACGACTACTTCCTCTACGTTGTGTGATCGCTTCCGCAGTCGGTCTGCGTTGGTACGTAGACAACACTCTCCCCTCTCGTTGCTGTGCATCACCATGATCTTGCGTGTGCGTAGGAAATTTTTTGAAATTACTGCGTTCCCCAACAAGTTTCCCAAACGTTCGTTGTGTCAATGTTGCTTTCCTATTATCTGACATGGCCAATGATAGCAATGCTAGTGTGTTAATTTTGTGCAGGCTACTGAAGATAAGAAGAAAAACTCTGAAAACAGCAAGGCAACCCCATTGTTTCTTTCCAGTAAATCTAGGCTAGGTAATATGGCAATAACTCATGATTAATCTGTTTGGTTCCCATCCTAATTTATGTTATGATGCAGTGGTCGAGACACTCTCCACTATCAATAATACAAGCTTGCCAAAATCGCCATCTGAATCTGTTCAGTATCCTCTGTCTCGAAAGCAACGGAATAAATGTATGTTTGTGAACCAATTAATGGCTGAAGCAATGATGGAAATGGTGGATGAATTAGAGGTGCAGAGTCATGCGACACAACAACTGATCAATGTTTTCAGAGAAAGTGTAGCAAAGCAGCAAGAACTTGCCCACATGCTTATGGGCGTCATCTGTGCTGAGGTTGCAGATTGTGACGTTGTAGATGGTTAGGTTCTACTCATTTCACTAGTAGAAAACATGGCTTTGGTCCAGGCCGGGTCAGCCCATTAGTCCCGGTTCAGTCCAGAACCGGGTCCAGTGTGGGCATTGGTCCCGGTTCGTGAGCCCAGGGGGCCGGCCGGGCCACGTGGGCCGTTGGTCCCGGTTCATCTGGACCTTTTGTCCCGCTTGGTGGGATGAACCGGGACCAATGGGCTGAGCTCCTAGCCCACCACCATTGGTCCCGGTTGGTGGCTTGAACCGGGACCAAAGGCTCCCCTTTAGTCCCGGCTCATGTCACCAACCGGGACCAATGAGGTGCCTATATATAACCCTCGCTCGCGAGCAGAGCACCCCAGTGCTCTGTTTTTCTCTGGCCGAGGGGGAGAGGGCTTGGTGGTGCTCTAGCTCACCTCCTATGCACACAAGGTGTTCGATGGAATGCTCGAGCCACACTACTTAAGCTTTCTCCTCTCCAAGCTCGACCTCCAAGCTCCATTTTCCATAATATTTGTCTAGGTTTAGCGGTCCGTCACGCCCCGTCCCCGTCTTCACCTCCATCGATCACCCCCGCCGAGCTCATCGCCGGCACCACCGTGGTGAGCCTCTTGTTCTTATCTTCTTTCTGAAAGGAAAAATATTCTTACTTGTATGTTTACATAGATTCTTGTATTATTTTCTTACTTTTATTATTCCATCTTATATAGTGCGATGGTTTTGGTATCCGCCCCCGTCGGCCCTCGTCCTGTCTATGATTCGGATGTGGTATATATATTATCTTTATAACTATTGGTTCATTTATTGTTTATGAAAATTATGCCGACCAACGTGACATAGATTTTATTTATGTAGGATGTATGTGAATCGGAAATGCCAACCGACCCTATTGTCGAGAGGTTAAATTTAGTTGAAGAAGAAAGAAATTTGTTGAAGGAAAAAATAAAAAAAATTGAGGAGGAGAAGATGATATTGGAGTTGCATGTTGCGGATATCGTCGATGATCACAAGATCAAGATGGATGCAATGCACTTGAAGATTAGAAAGATTAGAAAATATGCCATTCATACCGAGGCTTGGTATCATTATGCCGTTGGATCAATTGTTACCTTGGTTGTGATTATGATCGCATTTGTTTTCGCATTGAAATGTTTTACATAGTTTCAATGTATGGTTTAATTAATTGGATGCTCTGGAGAGCTATATGTTGTTAGATGAGAACTATGTATGCACTTTTGTTTTAATGTGATGATGAACTTCTATTAATTTGGACACTTAATTATATATAATGCACGCACATGAACCGGCAATGGATGTACGGTGACAGACACACCCGCGAGTACATTAAGGGCGTGCATGAGTTTCTCGATGCGGCTGAGGCAAACTAGCAGAATGGTTTTATGTGTTGTCCATGCACTGAATGTGGGAATACAAGGTCTTACTCTAATCGGAAAATCCTTCATTCCCACCTGCTTTACAAGGGTTTCATGCCACACTATAATGTTTGGACGAGGCACGGAGAAATAGGGGTTATGATGGAAGACGGCGAAGAAGAAGAGTACGATGACAACTATGTGCCCCCTGAATACGGTGATGCTGCAACGGGGGGAGCTGGTGAAGATCAAGAGGAACCAGACGATGTGCCCAATGATGCTGCAATGGGTGAAGCTGCTGAAGATCAAGAGGAACCAGACGATGTGCCCAATGATGATGATCTCCGCCGGGTCATTGTTGATGCAAGGACGCAATGCAAAAGTCAAAAGGAGAAGCTGAAGTTCGATCGCATGTTAGAGGATCACAAAAAAGTGTTATACCCCAATTGCGAAGATGGCAACACAATGCTCGGTACAGTACTGGAATTGCTGCAGTGGAAGGCAGAGAATGCTGTGGCTGACAAAGGATTTGAGAAGCTACTGAAAATATTAAAGAAGAAGCTTCCAAAGGATAACGAATTGCCCGACAGTACATACGCAACAAAGAAGGTCGTATGCCCTAATGACTGCATCCTCTACCACAGTGCATACAAGGATCTGAACGCATGCCCGGTATGCGGTGCATTGCGGTATAAGATCAGACGAGATGACACTGGTGATGTTGACGGCGAGCCCCCCAGGAAGAGGGTTCCTGCGAAGGTGATGTGGTATGCTCCTATAATACCACAGTTGAAACGTCTGTTTGGAAACGAAGAGCATGCCAAGTTGATGCGATGGCACAGTGAGAACCGAAAGAAAGATGGGAAGTTGAGAGCACCCGCTGACGGGTCGCAGTGGAGAAAATCGAGAGAAAGTACTGGGATGAGTTTGCAAAGGACCCAAGGAATGTATGGTTTGCTTTAAGCGCGGATGGCATTAATCCTTTCGGGGAGCAGAGCAGCAATCACAGCACTTGGCCCGTGACTCTATGTATGTATAACCTTCCTCCTTGCATGTGCATGAAGCGGAAGTTCATTATGATGCCAGTTCTCATCCAAGGCCCTAAGCAACCCGGCAATGAAATTGATGTGTACCTAAGGCCATTAGTTGAAGAACTTTTACAGTTGTGGAATGGAAACGGTGTACATACATGGGATGAGCACAGACAGGAGGAATTTAACCTTAAGGCGTTGCTGTTCGTGACCATCAACGATTGGCCCGCTCTCAGTAACCTTTCAGGACAGACAAACAAAGGATACCATGCTTGCACGCACTGTTTAGATGACACTGAAAGTATATACCTAGACAAATGAAGGAAGAATGTGTACCTAGGCCATCGTTGATTTCTTCCGACCAACCATCAATGTCGAAAGAAAGGCAAGCATTTCAAAGGCGAGGCAGATCACCGGAAGAAGCCCGCCATGCGCACCGGTGATCACGTGCTTGCTATGGTCAATGATTTACACTACGTAATCTTTGGAAAGGGCCCCGGTGGACTAGGTGTTCCGAATGACGCTGAGGGACACGCACCCATGTGGAAGAAGAAATCTATATTTTGGGACCTATCCTACTGGAAAGACCTAGAGGTCCGCTCCTCAATCGACGTGATGCACGTGACGAAGAACCTTTGCATGAACCTGCTAGGCTTCTTGGGCGTGTATGGGAAGACAAAAGATACACCTGAGGCACGGGAGGACCTGCAACGTTTGCACGAAAAATACGGCATGCCTCCGAAGCAGTATAAAGGTCCTGCCAGCTACGCTCGTACGAAAGAAGAGAAAGAAATCTTCTTTGAATGCCTGCTCAGTATGAAGGTCACGACTGGCTTCTCGTCGAAATAAAGGGAATAATAAATATGCCAGAGAAAAAGTTTCAGAACCTAAAGTCTCATGACTGCCACGTGATTATGACGCAACTGCTTCCGGTTGCATTGAGGGGGCTTCTACCGGAAAACATCCGATTAGCCATTGTGAAGCTATGTGCATTCCTCAATGCAATCTCTCAGAAGGTGATCGATCCAGAAATCGTACCAAGGCTAAGGAGTGATGTGGCGCAATGTCTTGTCAGTTTGGAGCTGGTGTTCCCACCATCCTTCTTCAATATCATGACGCACGTCCTAGTTCATCTAGTCGACGAGATTGTCATCCTGGGCCCGTATTTCTACACAATATGTTCCCCTTTGAGAGGTTCATGGGAGTCCTGAAGAAATATGTCGGTAACCGTGCTAGGCCAGAAGGAAGCATCTCCATGGGCCATCAAACAATGGATTTTATCGGGTTTTGTGTTGACTTCATTCCTGGCCTTAAGAAGATAGGTCTTCCTAAATCGCGGTATGAGGGGAGACTGACTGGAAAAGGCACTCTTGGAAGAGACTCAATAATATGCAGGGACGGATATTCTTGGTCTCAAGCAAACTACATAGTTCTACAGAACTCTACCTTGGTGACCCCGTATGTCGAAGAACACAAGAATAGTCTGCGCTCCAAACACCTGGAGCAGTGCGATGACTGGATTACATGTGAACACATCAGGACTTTCAGCAGTTGGTTGGAAACACGTCTCAGAGGTGACAACACTATTTGTGATGAGTTGTACTTGTTGTCCAGGGGACCATCTTTGACTGTATTGACTTGCAAAGGATACGAGATAAATTGGAATACATTTTACACGATCGCCCAAGATCAAAAGAGCACCAACCAAAACAGCGGTGTCCGCTTTGATGCAGTAACCGAGAGCGGAAAGGACACATATTATGGTTACATAGTGGACATATGGGAACTTGACTATGGACCTGATTTTAAGGTCCCTTTGTTTAAGTGCAAATGGGTCAATCTGTTAGGCGGCGGGGTACAGGTAGACCCACAGTACGGAATGACAACAGTGGATCTGAAAAATCTTGGGTACACTGACGAACCATTCGTCCTAGCCAATGATGTGGCACAGGTTATCTATGTGAAGGACATGTCTACCAAACCGAGAAAAAGAAAAGATAAGGAAGAAAATACATCATACGATGAGCCAAAGCGCCACATAGTTCTTTCAGGAAAAAGGGACATCCTAGGAGTGGACGGCAAGACAGACATGTTTGAAGATTATGAAAAGTTTCATGAAATTCCTCCCTTCAATGTCAAGTCTGACCCAAGCATCCTGATAAACAATGAAGATTATCCATGGTTACGGCACAATAAGAAAATGACACAAGCGAAGAAAAAGTGAAGACTTTCTCCCGCAACTATTATGATGATACCATGCCAACTTTGTAACACGAACATGCTACCATTGTCCATTTTGTACATGCACATGCTATGTGGGTGAAATTAATGATACCATCCCAACTTTCAACTTTTTCAGAGTTCATTTGAAATGCTTTCATGTCTTATGGTTCGGCCCTCGTAATACCATGACCATTAGTCCCTAGTCCATGCCAACTTTCAACTTTCAACTTTCTAAAACTAATGGCACTAACAGAAAGTTTATAATTTTGCTCCTCGCCCCTGGGCCATGACCATTAGTCCCGGTTTGTGCCACAAACCGGGACTAAAGGGTTGGTCCTCGTTGCGGGCAGAGTTTAGTCCCACCTCGCCAACCGAAGGGGCTCACACCGGTTTATAAGCCCTTCCCTCTCTGCCTTGTTGAACTCCTCTCAAAGTGAAAATAGATGCCCTAACAGAGAAAAGTTTAACCTAAATTCGTAGTGAATTTCTCTGAAATTCATAGAAATTTACTAGGAATTTAGGTTGAATTTTTTCTATAAGCGCATCTATTCTCATTTTTTAGTAAGTTAATCACAAACTTGTGATTCAAACAATTTTCAAAGAATTCAAATTTTAACTATTCAAATTTGAAAACTAATGGCACTAACAGAAAGTTTATAATTTTTCTAAAACTAATGGCACTAACACAAAGTTTAAAATTCTGCTAACGTAAAAGCAGACAGAATTAAAAATTAAAGCAAAAAACAAAAGAAAATAAATAATGCAAAAAACAAATCAAAAAAAGGAAAAATACTATTTTTATAGTAAAGTTAATCACAAAATAAAATAAATAAAGCAACAAAGAAAACAAAAAAACTATAAAAGTGTTTTCAAGTTTGAAAACTAATGGCACTAACAGAAAGTTTATAATTTTTCTAAAACTAGAAGCAAAAAGAATAAAAAATAAAGCACAAAACAAAAGAAAATAAATAATGCAGAAAAGAAAACAAAAAAACTGGAACAAAATAGCAACAATAAGTATTTTGTTGTAAGTATAAACAAAATAAAATAAATAAAGCAATAGAAAGTTTATAATTTTGCTGACCTAATAGCAAAAAGAATTAAAAAATAAAGCAAAAGACAAAAGAAAATAAATAATATAGAAAACAAAACAAAAAAACTGGAAAAAAAATAAAAATAGCAACAATAAGTATTTTGTTGTAAGTAGAAACAAAATAAAATAAATAAAGCAACAAAGAAAACAAAAAAACAAAAAACAGTGCCACCTACTGTGCACCCACGGCGTGAATACGACTAGAAACCCTACCATGGGCCAGGATTCAGGCCCGCGGGAGGCCCAGTAGGCCCACAGGCACACATTGCACGGTTAGGCCCGAAAGCCTGCTTTAGAGAGGAGCTCAAGAGGGAAGGCCCACCGCACCTTATAAACAGGTGCAGGTCCCTCTCAACTAGCGAGGTGAGACTAAACATTTGGGCGCAGGGCAACACAAGGGCTTTGGACCCGGTTGGTGGGACGAACCGGGACTAAAGGGGGCATTGGTCACGGTTCATGGCACCAACCGTGACCAATGCGCCCCTTTAGTCCCGGTTGGTGCCACCAACCGATACCAAAGGCCGCCGCTTCCCGCCCTTTGGGCTGCTGAAAAGAGGCCTTTGGTCCCGGTTAGTAGCACCAACCGGGACTAAAGGGGGGCTTTGGTCACGGTTTACGCCACCAACCGGGACTAAAACTTGGACTATATAACAAACTCTTGTGAAAATTTTCAGTTTGCATCGCCATTTCCCCCCTCCCCCGCCGACGACGCCGTCAGGCTGCTCCACCTCGCCGTCTACGCCGCCGCCGCCAACGTTGTCGCCTCCATGAGCCCGCGCCGTCATCATCGCCGGCATCCCTGAGCCCGCCGTCCTCGTTGTCCCCATCGCTGCGTGCCTCCCCGAGCCCACCCCTCCTCATCCTTGTCACCGGCGCGCCATCCCGAGACCGCCATCCCCATCACCGTGTGCCGCCCCAAGCACGCCGTCCTCTTTGCCCCTGCTCCATGGTTGCCGCTGGCCCCGATGCATTGAAGAGCAGAAGAAGAGGAGGAGAGGAGAGGAGAAGGAGTGGAGCAGCAGCAAACTTTTCTGAAATTTCTGAATTTTTTTTATAGATATGAACAGTGCATATAGAGGGTGTTTGATCAAATGCTAGATGGCTTTGGGCATTTTTAGGATTTATGATATTTTTTCTGGTGAGGTACTGATGCAAGACAAAGGTGATGGCAAAATTTCAGAATTTTTTGATTGGTTTAGAATAGGTTTTCAGCAAGGAATTTGAGTCTGGTTCAAATTTCATTTCAATGAAATTTAAAAAATTTAAACTATGGATCAGAAGGTTTTTGGTGAACTGAAGTGTGGGTACTGTCATGAAGTTGGAGTAATTTTTGTGGTTGTAAAAGAGTTAGGAAAATTTAGAATGTGCTAAATATGTCAAAAATGTTTTTTTGTTCATACAAAGTTTTTTGTTCATAGAAAGTTTTTTGTTCATAGGTAGAAAGTTTTTATATATGACTATGGATATATGAGCAATGATGATCCATGGATGTATGCATTGATATATATGAGAAACGGTGTTTCATAGAATATTTACCAAGTATATATGTATTTTTGTTCATAGCATTTTTTCCATTTATATATGTATGTGGCTATAGATGGATATATATGAGAGGTTTCCTAGTTTCAAAGTATTGAAGAAATCCATGGCTTCATCATTAGCCGGAAGTAACCAGGGCATGACGAAGTCCTCCAAAGTTATTTTGGAATGGTGTCCCGGATAGGATAATTTGCCTTTTTGTATGAATTTCAGCAAAGGCCTTCCAAATAACGATATTTGGAAGGTTCTTGCTAAACTTTGTACCAAAAAGCGAATTATCCTATCTAGGACTCCGTTCCAAAATAACTTTGGAGAGCTTCGTACCATCATGCACTTGTTACTTTCGCCTAATGATGAAGACATGGTTTTGTTGAATCCTTTGACACTAGGCAACCTCCCGACCCCTCGGAGATCCTCTCGAACATGAGAGGAAGAAGAGGATCACCGAGGGGTGGAGGGTTCCAGGGTCGTCGAGGGTTCGAGGGGCCGAGGATCACCGAGGGGTCGAGAGAGGTTTCCTAGTGTCAATGTATTGAAGAAATCCATGGCTTCATCATTAGCTGGAAGTAACCAGGGCATGACGAAGTCCTCCAAAGTTATTTTGGAATGGTGTCCCGGATAGGATAATTTGCCTTGTTGTATGAATTTCAGCAAAGGCCTTCCAAAGAACGATATTTGGAAGGTTCTTGCTGAACTTTGTACCAAAAAGCGAATTATCCTATCTAGGACTCCGTTCCAAAATAACTTTGGAGAGCTTCGTACCATCATGCACCTGTTACTTTCGGCTAATGATGAAGTCATGGTTTTGTTGAATCCTTTGACACTAGGCAACCTCCTGACCCCTCGGCGATCCTCTCCAACATGAGAGGAAGAAGAGGATCGCCGAGGGGTCGAGGGTTCCAGGGTCGTCGAGGGTTCGAGGATCGCCGAGGGGTCGAGAGAGGTTTCCTAGTGTCAAAGTATTGAAGAAATCCATGGCTTCATCATTAGCTGGAAGTAACCAGGGCATGACGAAGTCCTCCAAAGTTATTTTGGAATGGTGTCCCGAATAGGATAATTTGCCTTTTTGTATGAATTTCAGCAAAGGCCTTCCAAATAACGATATTTGGAAGGTTCTTGCTGAACTTTGTACCAAAAAGTGAATAATCCTATCAAGGACTCCGTTCCAAAATAACTTTGGAGAGCTTTGTACCATCATGTACCCGTTACTTTCTCCTAATGATGAAGACATGGTTTTGTTGAATCCTTTGACACTAGGCAACCTCCCGACCCCTCGGCGATCCTCTCGAACACGAGAGGAAGAAGAGGATAAAAAAAGAAGAGGAAGAAGAAAAAAAAGAGGAGAAGAAAGAATAGAGGAGTTCTTCTCCTCTCTTTTTTCTTCTTCTTCCTCTTTTTTTATCAGGAACGAGGGTCGTCGAGGGACATAGATGTAGTGTCGTCGTTGTCGATATACCCCCTCCCGATAGCTTCAACACGTGGGGGGGGTCAATATTACCCCCTCCTTGAAGCGTTGTCGAGGCCACCCCAAACCCTTGAAGTGTTGTCGAGGCCACCCCAAACCCTAGAGAAGCAGCGTCGAGGCCACTAATTAATATATATGATTCCTTACTATGATTAGGTAGCTAGTTCTACGTTTGCCACTAATATATCCATCTGTCATGTTTGAATAATAATTGCCATGTTGTAAATATTTGTAGAAACCATGGACACCGCTCGAGACGAAGCAAAAGAAGCGTTGTTGAGGGACATAATCGCAGAAGGAAGTGATGTCGTCTCATTGTTTCTCAATGACACCGATGGTCTGGAAGGAGAGGGTGAAGAAGCTAGCTACGGTGACCTAATGCCGGTGCAAGAAGAAGAACATGAGGACGGCTCCGGTGACCCAATGCCGGTGCAAGAAGGAGACCGTGATGATGGCTTTGGTGACCGAACCGAGTCCGGCCAGGTATATATATTAGTTAAGCCTGTGCTGACTAGCTAATTGATGCATTCATTGTTTTGGTATGTACACATATTAATTAAGTCTTTGTTCCTTTTTCTAGCCCTCCGGATCGAGCACAACTTCGGTAAAGAGACGAGGCCCGAAGAAAAAGTTGAGCTCGGATGAAAGGTTTGAGATCATAGCAATCGCGCCCGACGGCCAACCGATTGAACCCATCCGAAAAAGAACGCATTTGTTGCTCAGTGCGGGGTTCTGGTTAGGGACAAGATCCCGATCAGCATCCAGCAATGGTTTAAGCCGGCTACAGAAGACCCTGAGGTGTCTTATGTCAATGATATGCAGAAAAATGATCTTTGGACTGAGCTGAAGTCAAATTTCACCCTACCGCTAGAGGATAATCCAGAGAACCCAGTTAAAGAGCAATTAATCAAGTCTTTTCCTCTTAAGAGGATGGCAGAACTATTCAGGAGGTGGAAGAAAGAGCTGAATAAGTTTGTCGAAAATAATGAGACACCAGAATTCAAGGGCAGATATGAGAAGATCAGAGATCACTGGCCCGCATTTGTGGCCCATAAGACATCGGAAAAGAGTAAGAAGATGTCGGCGACAAACAAGCAAAATGCTACGAAGAAGTAGCATCACCATCGCACGGGGTCAGGTGGCTACCTCGTAGCCCGGCCTAAGTGGGCCAAGACTGAGAATGATCTGATTGATAAAGGGATCGAACCAGAGACAATTAACTGGCCAGACCGTTGCCGGACTTGGTTCTTCGGGGCTGGCGGAACCTTGGACCCTGTAACAGGGAAGTGCATTTGGACGAACGATCAATTGGACATACCAGTCAGGAAGCTTCAGCATTATATCGAAGCAGCATAGCAAGGGACGTTCTTTCCAGACAGAGAGAACGACGAGCTCACAATGGCCCTCAGGAATCCTGAGCACCCTGTACGGACACGAGGCACGCCAGGCTCCATTCCGTGGAAGGTTGGGTTTCCAGACGCTGGCGCTTACAAATCCCATGAGAGGAGGGAAAAAGTGCAGCAGACCCAAATACAGGCGCTGCAAGCAAGGGTACAAGCGGTAGAGGAACGAGAAGCAAATCGCAACAAACATACTGCCGAAGCTTCCCCCGAAGCTACCCCGCCATCTCAGCGGAGAAGCAGCGTGGGTTCCACCGAGCTGCTTCTGCCGGAGCATGCCTTGACGGCTCCTGCCAGCTATCCCGTGGCTGCTATCACGGAGTCTCCAAATTGCCACCTTATGACGCAATGGATGAATTTGAAGGTCAAGGCGGCTGTTGGCTCTCTTTATCCTACTGAACCCGATGCAACTTTTCACTGCCGGCCGATTCCAGAAGGATATGCTGGGTGATGGTGGATGAAATAGCGGAGGGATTTGAGGACCTCCAGCTTGACCACCCTACCGATGAAGGGGAGACTAGGCTGGGGTTTGCTCTGAAGATTCCATGCCTATGGCGGAAGGAGCTCATCAACCTTCCGAACTAGATGCCTCTGCCTCCTCCTCCTCCTCCTCCTCCGGCAAGTCAGGGCACTCCGCCTCCTCCACTGCCTCCTCCTCCAGCGAGTCAGGGCACTCCGCCTCCTCCTCCGGCGAGTGACGATCAGGGCACTCGACCGTCTCCTTCTCCAGCGCAAGGCGGCACTCCGCCTGCGCCGACGTGCCCGAGCAGCCAGCCTCCTCCTTCGCCGCCTCGTCAGCAAGGGCGGAAGAGACCTGCCGCCGCTCCGGCTGCTCCGGCGCGTCATAGTCCTTCTCCTCCACCTCATAAGCAAGTAAAGAAGACAACCGCTCCGTCTGCTCGGCCGGCGTCTAGCAGTACAACCAGAGGCGGGAGGACATACAGATTCGGTCCTTCTCTGAAGACTCCAAAGAAGTTGCCATACGAGAGGACTCCGGAGGAGAACACCAAGATCACACGAACCGAAGTGGATGACTGGTTTCAAGGGTTGAAAGCAAAGAGACATCCACTTCCGGAGGAGAAGGTAGATCCGGTGAAAGTGAAGCGCACTCTGGCTGCCCTGACAAAACCACCCAAGTCTCCGCCGAAAGGAAACTATGAGCGCATTATTGGAAAGGAATTTGCCGAAGCGGAGCGGTCGGGAAGTACTGTCAGTGATCAAAGGTTAAAAGAACGATGAGCTGGGAAACAAATTGCCCAGCTCGGCGAACAAGCGAAGCAATCGTGCCCCCCTCTCAAGGTTCCTAGCCACAACGTCGCTAATGATCCGAGGATGGTGCCCGGTTATAGCAATCTTGCAGATTACCTGCCCGACGATGTACATTATGAACCCATGGAGGTGTAGATACAAAGATACGAGTACGGGAAGCCTCTCATCAAAGATGAAAGATCTCTATCAACGATGATGCGAAGATTGCATGATTGGTACTTGAAAATCTGCAGAGACTCTCGGGGGGAGGAGTACTTTGTATGTGAAAGTTAAAAAGGAGCATGATCTCGTTGGAATTGAAATGTTGCCTGTTCCATTTGAGGAGTTCTATCAGTTTTTCATTCAATTGGCCCTCGATAAAACAATGGTCGCCTGCTACTTTCTGTAAGTAGTACTACTTCTATCATTAAGTCTCTCTATATAGCTCAGCTCTTTCATTGCATGTATTTATAATCATCCTCACTATATTATGCAGATTGAAGATCGCTGAATTAAAGAAAACACAAGTCGGTGATATTGGGTTCATTAACACATATCTCATAGATGCAACTCAGGTTAAATTTCATGCCGCAGCTACCGAGGCCAACTTGCTACGATCGTTGGTAATAAATGAAAACAAAGATATAATACTCTTTCCTTACAACTTCAAGTGAGTGTTACTGTCTTGTGCGTATTCGGTTTCCCTTATATATTAGTCAAGGTTATAGTAATGTAATTGATGAGTTATGCATGCGTGCGCAGTTTCCACTATATTCTCCTAGAGATTAAGCTTGAGCAGGGACTAGTAACCGTCTTAGACTCAAGACGAAAAGATCCCCAGGACTATGCAGACATGACTCAAATACTCGAGAAGTAAGTTAAATCGATCATTATCCACCATATCAGCAACTTTGTTCATTTCCTGATATATCAAGTAATTGTTTTCTTTGTCCGGCAGGGTTTGGAGAAAATTCACCATAAAAGCTCCGGGACTGCCGAAGGAGCTGCAATTTAGGCACCCGAAAGTATGTACTATAGTAGCATGTTCCATGCATCTACTAGTCATTCAAGCGCTAGTTTCATCAATACCATTTGGCATTCTTGCTTATCAGTTTGATTGACCTCTATTTCTTGTAAAGTGGTTGTGGCAGGAACAAGGGAATGATTTCTGTGGATACTACGTTTGCGAGTCCATCCGCCACACGACCTGTGAGCGGGGCTACACTGACGAACAATATGAAGTACGTAAATAACAACATTCACAATTTTATTTTATTACCATCATTTGTGTTGAGTTTCATTCATTCATATATATATATATATATATATATATATGTGTGTGTGTGTTGACCCCCTTCTTTAAATTAGATGTTTCGGAAGCGGGATGAACTCCTAGCACCAGCTCGCATGCGAGCAATTCAAGAGGAATTGGTGGCATTCTTTCTTGACCACATGATCCCTGAAGATGGAGAATACTATGTGGACCCTGAGTCCGTATGATTATATTTGTAAGAGATAATTATTGTATATATGTAGCCGGTAGTGTCGGATAGATATACGAGAACTTGTTGTTCGACAAATCTCTCGAAGAAGGACAGGTGGTCGATATCACTTCTCTCTGTATGCATATATGTTCATGATGATCTTCTGTTTCCTTCGTTTGCTTACTAGCTAGCTAGCGTGTCTAGTCCTCTCTATACGTATGTATAGTACGTAGCGTCGACCAAGCACGGACATAAGAGAGGACACTTCTCTCTATTAATTATAGCTAGCTAACACAATATATGAAACACCTAAATTAACCCCCCAACCCCCCCCCCCCCTTCAAAAAAACAAAAACCCCAGCCACAGAAATGCTGACGCATGGATGCCTATTGGTCCCGGTTGGTGCCACCAATCGGGACCAAAGGGTCTCCTGCCTGGGCTCCGCGCAATGCCATGTGGAGGCCCATCTGTCCCGGTTCTGGATTGAACCGGGACTAAAGGGACATGGCATTAGTAC
This sequence comes from Triticum monococcum, assembly GCA_034509565.1. Lineage (NCBI taxonomy): Eukaryota > Viridiplantae > Streptophyta > Magnoliopsida > Poales > Poaceae > Triticum > Triticum monococcum. The sequence goes on along the minus strand of CM067846.1, from coordinate 142,862,578 downwards.
CGACCCTTTAGTCCCGGTTCCAGAACCGGGACAAAAGGCCCTTACGAACCAGTACAACATGCCCTTTTTCTACCAGTGTTTATTTGCACTGGCATCATCTTTGATTGCCCAGTGGATGTAATTTCCTGTAATATATGTTGGATGTGCAACGCTATTCCCTGTATGCCGTACCTTTGCTCGTCATAATGGGCTCAAATTATCTAATTTGGCCTAAAGACATGATGGAACTTTAGTGGGCCCATTAAGTTAATGGGCCGTTACTAGGCCGAAAGTTAATACTCGGCCCTCTTACCTCCTAGGTCGTTAACAGGCTGACATCTGTCCCAACTATTTCATGGGCCGTTAACAGGCCGTTACTAAGTTTGGGCTACATATGGCCCAACTATACTGTAGGCCTTTAGCAGGCCGAAAGAGACATTGGGCTTGTACTGGACCATGAAGAGCATGGGCCACTAAGAGGCCGAAAGTCAGGCCGTATTGTAAACAGCCCAATTGTGTTGTGGCCATTTAGCAGGCCGAAAGAGAAACTGGGCTGGTATTGGATCATGAAGGGCATGGGCTGTTAAGAGGCCAAAACTATGGTTCGACTACAAATGGCCCAACTCATTTATGGTCCGTTAACAGGCCGAAAGGTACACAGGGCCGGGAATTGGCCCAACACTTAAATGGGTCGCTAAAAGGCCAAAACTCAGGTTCGACTACAAAATGGCCCAACTGATTTATGGGCCATCTACAGGCTGAAAGTGACACCGGGCCAGAAATTGGCCCAACACTTAAATGGGCTACTAAAAGACCGAAACTCAGGTCCGACTACAAATGGCCCAGCAGATTTATGGGCCGTCAACAGGCTGAAAGACACACCGGGCCGGAAATTAGCCCAACATTTAAATGGGTCGCTAAAAGGTCAAAAGATGTACATCCTAAAAATTGGCCCATCCATTAAATGGGCTGTTAACAGGCCGAAATCTCATCGGGCAAATATTGAGCCCAAATATATAGCAGGCTGTTTACGGGCTCAAACTGACGATGGGCTACAATGGTGTCAAATCTTTAACGGGCCGAATTGGCACATCTCGTATGGGCCGTGGGCTTAAATGGACCTGACACAAGTAGGCCTTACATGGGCCGGCCTACTAATTTTTACTGGGCCGGCCTTTTTCACCGGAATGGCCACTGTTGGGCTGTGCCATGTGTCGACCTATCATAGGCGCCTCCAATCCAATGAGTGGATGACATCTGTCCCAACTATGAGCCGACACGTGTTTCCTCTAGCCAATGATGATTTTACACGTGTACAATCCCCATTGGCCGGGGTTGTTAACGGGTTATCGGATCCAAAACCTGACCCAATAGCTTAACGACGTTCCATTATGGTGGATGCCACGTGTCGGTCACCCTTGATGAAAGCACTTTTGTGACGCGCGATTTATCATCATGGAAGTGGACACTTCTGTGATGATAATTTTGGTAATGTCATGGAACACTTCTACGACAGCACAGGTATGACTATCTTGATTCTGCATTAAATTTGTCAAGGATGTACATGCATGACAAAAAACCCGACCTACTGTGACAAACACCTATCATCACGGAAGTGTATTTTTTTGTAGTGCATGAACCTATGCATAGGGGTTGGCACACGTTTTCGTCTTGACTCTCTGGTAGAAACTTTGGGGCACTCTTTGAAGTACTTTGTGTTGGTTGAATAGATGAATCTGAGATTGTGTGATGCATATCGTATAATCATACCCACGGATACTTGAGGTGACATTGGAGTATCTAGCTGACATTAGGGTTTTGGTTGATTTGTGTCTTAAGGTGTTATTCTAGTACGAACTCTAGGGCTGCTTGTGACACTAATAGGAATAGCCCAACGAATGGACTGGAAAGAATAACTTTGAGGTGGTTTCGTACCCTACCATAATCTCTTCGTTTGTTCTCCACTATTAGTGACTTTGGAGTGACTCTTTGTTGCATGTTGAGGGATATTTATGTGATCCAATTATCTTAGTATTGTTGAGAGAACTTGCACTAGTGAAAGTATGAACCCTAGGCCTTGTTTCTTAGCATTACAATGCCGTTTGTGCTCACTTTTATCATTAGTTACCTTGCTGTTTTTATATTTTCAGATTACAAAAACCCATATCTACCATCCATATTGCACTTGTATCACCATCTCTTCGCCGAACTAGTGCACCTATACAATTTACCATTGTATTGGGTGTGTTGGGGACACAAGAGACTCCTTGTTATTTGGTTGCAGGGTTGTTTGAGAGAGACCATCTTCAACCTACGCCTCCCACGGATTGATAAACCTTAGGTCATCCACTTGAGGGAAATTTTCTACTGTCCTGCAAACCTCTGCACTTGGAGGCCCAACAACGTCTACAAGAAGAAGGTTGCATAGTAGACATCAAGCAGTTTCTGGCGCCGTTGCCGGGGAGGCTAGGTAAGCGGCACTCACACCCCGTCAACTAAGCTCTTTTCTGGCACCATTGCCGGGGAGGTGAGTGCTTGAAGGTATATCTTTAGATCTTGCAATCGAATCTTTTTGTTTCTCGTTTTAGCACTAGTTTAGTTTATAAAAGAAAACTACAAAAAATGGAATTGAGTTTGCCTCATATGCTTCATCTTTTTTATATCTTTTGTGAGTATTATGGAAAGGAAAATTGTGCCAAAGTGTTAGAAGAAGAATGCATTAGAATGTTTTGCACTAAATCTTTGAATGATGAGCATGATTGCAATGTTGTTAGTATGAATTCCTTGAATATCCATGATGCTATTGATATGGAAAGCCACAAGATTGGGGATGCTATGTTTGATGAAGATGATATGATTTGTCCCCCAAGTTTTGATAAGCAAATTTATTATGATGACAGCATGCCTCCTATTTATGATGATAATATTGATGAAAGTGGGTTTCGAAGAGTGTCAACTTTAGGAAGTAATGTTCCCACTATTTTGGAGGATGTTGAATCTTATTGTGATAATTATGAAAGTGGATTGGGAGAGGTCATGACTTTATTTAGTGATGAATCCACTATTTTGGAAGAGGTTCCAATTGATTATGAGAACAAAGTTGCTATCTATGATGCTTATTGTGATGACATGTATGCTATAAAGAATTATGATAACCATGAAACTTGTCATCATGATTTTAGTTTTCAATTGGATTATGCCTCACATGATAGTTATTTTGTTGAGTTTGCTCCCACTACTATTCATGAGAAGAAATTTGCTTATGTGGAGAGTAATAAAAATTCTATGCTTGTAGATCATGAAAAGAATGCTTTATGTTATGGTTATATTGTTGAATTCATTCATGATCCTACTGAAAATTATTATGGGGGAGGAGTATATGCTTATAGGAATTGCAATAATATCAAGTTTCCTCTCTATGTGCTTAAAGTTTTGAAGTTATGCTTGTTTTGCCTTTCTATGCTAGTTGATTATTTTTCCCATAAGTTGTTTGCTCACAAAATCCCTATGCATAGGAAGTGGGTTAGACTTAAATGTGCTAGTCATATTCTTCATGATGCTCTCTTTATGCTTCAATTCTTATGTCTTATGTGAGCATCATTGAAATCATCATGCCTAGCTAGGAGCGTTAAACGATAGCGCTTGTTGGGAGGAAACCCAATTTTATTTTAGTTTCTTGCTTTTTGGTTCTGTTTGGGAATAAATAATCCATCTAGCTTATGTTTAGATGCGATTTTTATGTTTTAATTAGTGTTTGTGCCAAGTAAGACCTATTGGATCTTCTTGGATGATAGTTATTTGATCTTGCTGAAAGTTCCAGAAACTTTCTGTTCCTGAAAGCAATTGTTAAAAATCACCAGAACGTGATAAAATAACGATTCCAATTGAAGAAGATCAATAATCATATTAACAAGGTCTTCCTATTTTGGTAGAATTTTTTGAGTTCCAGAAGTTTGCGTTAGTTATAGATTACTACTGACTGTTCTGTTTTGGACATATTCTGTTTTTCGTGTGTTGTTTGCTTATTTTGATGACTCTATGGCTAGTAAAATAGTTTATAAACCATAGATAAGTTGGAATACAGTAGGTTTAACACCAATATAAATAAAGAATGAGTTCAATACAGTACCTTGAAGTGGTGTTTTGTTTTTCTTTCGCTAACGGAGCTCATGAGTTTTCTGTTTAGTTTTGTGTTGTGAAGTTTTCAAGTTTTGTGTAAAGATTCAATGGACTATGGAATAAGGAGTGGCAAGAGCCTAATCTTGGGGATGCCCAAGGCATCCCAAGGTAATATTAAAGGACAACCAAGATCCTAAGCTTGGGGATACCCCGGATGGCATCCCCTCTTTCATCTTCGTTCATCGGTAACTTTACTTGGAGCTATATTTTTATTCACCACATGATATGTGTTTTACTTGGAGCGTCATTTTATTTTATTTTATTTTGCTTGCTATATGAATAAAATACCAAGATCGAAAATTCTTAAATTTTAGAGAGTCTTCACATAGCTACATAATTATTTAACTACTCATTGATCTTCGCTTATATCTTTTTGGAGTAGTTTGTCATTTACTCGTGTGCTTCACTTATATCCTATGAGTAAATGGTTGAATGATTTGAATGTCATAAATCTGAAATTATATATGTTTCATATGCCTTTCCCATGGGGAGTAATGAATTCACATATAAGAAGTAGAGGTGGTAAATTTATTGAAGGTTAGCAAACATTATATTGGTCACTTGAACAATTCATGAAAGAATATTGAAGGAAGAGAGATTTCACATATGAATATACTATCTTGGACATATTCTATGATTGTGAGCCCCATTAATTATTTTCAACCTGAGAAAATTAGTTGAAATTGGACAAGGAAGACAACATAATGAGTTATACTTGGGTATATTTGTATAGAAGTTATATTCTTATGGATCCTCTAACAAGTGGTGCTTGCTATTTAGAATCCTTTGCTAGCCAAAATATCTGTACTAAGCGGGAATACTGCTCGTGCATCCAAAATCCTTGAACGAAGTTCCTTCCATGAGTGTCCACCATATCTACCTATATGCAGTATTTACCTGCCGTTCCAAGTAAATTTGCATGTGCCAAACTCTAAATCTTCAAAGGATAATCTGTTTTGTATGCTCGAATCACTCATGTGGCGACTAGGGGCTAGCAGTATCTTCCATGCTAGGTGGGTTATTCTCACGATGAGTGGACTCCGCTAATCATTCACAAGAAAATGGCTGGTAACTGGATGCCCAGTCCTATGATGAAAAGAACAAAAATAAATTCGCAAATAATTTAAACAAAACTCCCCCAGGATTGTTGAAAGTTGGACGGCACCCATTGTTTTGGACAAGCCATGGAGTGTGATTGTTGGTGGAGGGGGAGTAAAATCTTTACCTTTCTGTGTGGGAACCGCCTATGTTGTATCTAGTATGGAAGATATTGGGAACTCTTTGTCGTTATGTTGACAATGAAAGCATACCTCTCAAAATTATTTTCATCTCTCTTTTTGCTTCGAGCTCTGGCACCTCTGCAAATCCCTGCTTCCCTCTGCGAAGGGCTTATCTTTTAATTTTATGCAAGAGTCAGTAGTATTCCTTCTCATTCCAACCTACTCTTTAGTTGGCAAGCATCATGTGATGGAAAGATCTGAGCATATATGGCCATTCAAATATATTTGATCATGAATTATTATTGTTGACAATTATCTATATGATAAATAAGTTGGGAGGCGAAACATTAAGCCCCTATCTTTCTCTGTGTTCGATGGATCCTATTTGTTCTAAAAATATGCTTTGAGTGGTAGCAATCATGTAAGACTATATGATAGTTGAGTGCATGGAGTTTGCTATATCAAAGCTTTGACATAGACTCTTCCTGAAAATAAGATGAATTGCAATTGTTTGATGACTGAGAACTGTTTGTTAGTTTTCAAGAAAGATTATGATCTATACTTTAACATGTGAATAGTTTGTTACTTGATCATAAAAAGTTCTATGAGTTGAGCTACTATTATGACATATAATGATGCTAGAAAAGGTGATTGAAATTATCATTGATCAACTTATGCACCTGCTAGCATTCACACTTCATAAATTCTTTCTTTTATCATTTACGTACTCGAGGACGAGCAGGAATTAAGCTTGGGGATGCTGATACGTCTCCAACATATCTATAATTTATGAAGTATTCATGCTATTATATTATCCATCTTGGATGTTTAATGGGCTTTACTATGCACTTTTATATTATTTTTGGGACTAACCTATTAACCCAGAGCCCAGTGCCAGTTCTTGTTTTTTCCCTTGTTTCAGTGTTCCGCATAAAAGGAATATCAAAAGGAGTCCAAACGGAATGAAACCTTTGGGAGAGTTATTTTTGGAACGGAAGCAATCCAGGGGACTTGGAGTGCACGCCAGGAAAGCAACGAGGGAGGCACGAGGCAGGGGGCGCGCCCACCCCCCTGGGCGCGCCCTCCACCCTTGTGGGCCCCTCATGGCTCCCCTGACGTATATCTTCCTCCTATATATACCAATATACCCTAAAACCACCGAGAGACAGAATAGATCAGGAGTTCCGCCGCCGCAAGCCTCTGTAGCCACCAAAAACCAATCAAGACCCTGTTACGGCACCCTGCCGGAGGGGGAATCCCTCACCGGTGGCCATCTTCATCATCCCGACGCTCTCCATGACGAGGAGGGAGTAGTTCACCCTCGAGGCTGAGGGTATGTACCAGTAGCTATGTGTTTGATCTCTCTCTCTCTCTCTCTCGTGTTCTTGAGGTGGTACGATCTTGATGTATCGCGAGCTTTGCTATTATAGTTGGATCTTATTATGTTTCTCCCCCTCTACTCTCTTGTAATGGATTGAGTTTTCCCTTTGAAGTTATCTTATCTAATTGAGTCTTTAATGATTTGAGAACACTTGATGTATGTCTTGCGTGGGCTAACCGTGGTGACTATGGGTTATTCTATTGATTCACTTGATGTATGTTTTGGTGATCAACATGCGGGTTCCGCCCATGAACCTATGCATAGGGGTTGGCACACATTTTCGCCTTGACTCTCCGGTAGAACCATTGGGGCACTCTTTGAAGTACTTTGTGTTGGTTGAATAGATGAATCTGAGATTGTGTGATGCATATCGTATAATCATACCCACGGATACTTGAGGTGACATTGGAGTATCCAGGTGACGTTAGGGTTTTGGTTGATTTGTGTCTTAAGGTGTTATTCTAGTACAAACTCTAGGGCTGTTTGTGACACTTAAAGGAATAGCCCAACGGATTGATTGGAAAGAATAGCTTTCAGGTGGTTTCGTACCCTACCATAATCTCTTCGTTTGTTCTCCGCTATTAGTGACTTTGGAGTGACTCTTTGTTGCATGTTGAGGGATAGTTATGTGATCCAATTATGTTATTATTGTTGAGAGAACTTGCACTAGTGAAAGTATAAACCCTAGGCCTTGTTTCCTAGCACTTCAATACCGTTTGTGCTCACTTTTATCATTAGTTACCTTGCTGTTTTTATATTTTCAGATTACAAAAACCCATATCTACCATCCATATTGCACTTGTATCACCATCTCTTCGCCGAACTAGTGCACCTATACAATTTACCATTGTATTGGGTGTGTTGGGGACACAAGAGACTCCTTGTTATTTGGTTGCGGGGTTGTTTGAGAGAGACCATCTTCTACATACGCCTCCCACGGATTGATAAACCTTAGGTCATCCACTTGAGGGAAATTTGCTAAGGTCCTACAAACCTCTGCACTTGGAGGCCCAACAACATCTACAAGAAGAAGGTTGCGTAGAAGACACCAAGGAGCTGGCCCACGACCTCCTCGCCACTGGCAACCGTTCATGTGGGTCGTGGGGCTAACAACGTGGCGCAGCTTCAGCACCACCTCTGGACACGACGGCCGCGGTGAGAGACACGCTCATCGTCGCTAGACACGGTCGATTTCAGTGTGCCTAGGGTGGCATTAGTGCTGTGGCTCGACCAAAAGCTAGTATGTTTGGTTTGTGCCCAATGTTTCCCCATCAAATCATTGGGTAGCCAAAATTTTGGTTGAGGTTTTGGTTGCCCATGATTTGGCCGACATCGGCAAGAAAAATAAACTAGAGCTGGCTAGAGTTCATTGGCATGCCACAAAAATGGCAACCATCCATTTTTGGGTCATGACCAAAACCTCAAAAAAATGGCAACCATCCAAACAGAAACCAATCTTTGGGTCATGACCAAAATTTTGGTAAGGTGCACTTTGGCCAGAATCCAAACACACCGCAACACCTGGCTCGTCGAGGATGCATGGGGCACCGGGACGCGTCCGCGGAGTGGTGTAGCGCGGCCAACTGCATCCTCAGGACCTGAGACCATGCCAGGTCGTCTTGCTTTTTCAATGACGTGCATTGATCGCATGTAAGCAAAGGGCATCTCCAACGTTGCCACAACCGCAGCTGACTACCCTGGCACACCAAAAACCCTCGTCCCTCGCGCCGTCGCGCGGTGCGTTCCCAACCGGCGCCAGCTGTCCGCATTCATGCCATTTGTCTGTATGCCATCGTTAAGAGGCTCTGTGCCCGAGGAACCAACTCCGGTGACTTAATGACGCACCAGGACGCTTGGCCTCACCGGAATGCGCTACTTAAAGCGGCAACGCCCAGCTAACCTCCACACCATAGCGCATCTTCCTCCTACCTGGCACCACATCCGCCATGACCGCAAGCGCGAACGCTCCGCGGGAGAGCTTGTCTTCGGGGATGGAGCTCGAGGTCGCCGCCCTCGCTCAAGTCGCCGCACAAGCGTTGGCCACGCTGGCGGCCAACGACGGGAGCACCATCAGCCATGCGTCCTACTTGTCGCCGTCCAACGTCCGGCATCGCCGAGGTCGGGGACTCCTCCGAGGATAAGTAGGGCATGGGAGGCGGCAGGGCATGGTGTGCCAACTAGCCGGTCCGTCTCCCGTGTTCTACTTTCCTCGCCGGAGACCGCACCTTCACTTCACGGGTCTTGAACACCGCCCCCATACATGGAGATCGCAGATGGAGGACGTCGGTTGCAGCCGTAGAATAGGTCTAGGGTTGGGTTTCTTTTATTTTTCTATCCTATAAATGTTCGAAATGTAATGAAAATCTACCGTCTTTGCATTAATCTCGGCCGGTGTATATGAACTTTCACAATAATATAGTATATTGTAGGAGTACTAGCAAGATACCCGTGCGTTGCATGGAAGATCAAGATCTTGTGGGAGAAAAGGATGAACGAGGGAAGGCCTTATCTACAAATGCACATTCACGCATTTCACATTTTTCTACATCTACGGGAACCTACGAAAGGGTTAACGTAAATTGCCTCTCTCTCTCCTCCCCTGATTTTCATGGAGGTGGGCCCCTCCCTCCCCCAATCTACAATCAACAGCTCAAACGTTTCACATTATGTTAATTACGTAACTGGGACTACATAGGTGTAGCATTACTCATCCTAAAAACCCAACTAAGCCAACCTCCCAGCATATCGCACGGGAAAAGACTCAGCCGCGCCATTTTAGTCGGGATTACCGGATTACTAGTACTAGTATCGATGGATCGCGCGAAGCAACAAGTTTTTTTGAGGGGGAGAAGCACCTAGTTTAAAAAGGAAAAAAGGCGGTACACTCACAGCACCCCTATCGCGGTCGCATTGCACCCCACACACGTTCGGTCCTACACACGGCTCACGCAAACGCCGAACCCCCCCCCCCGTCCCGCTCCACTTCATTCGCTCCGCCAAAGCCGTCCTCCCCGCCACGCCAATACGTCAGCGCCGCGGTTCGTCGAGGGGACGCACGGCGATCCTCTCGCTCCCATAGTACGCTCTCGTAGATTGCCGTCCTCTAGCCACGCCGCCACCGCTGGTGACGTTCTTGTGGAGCCGCACGGCGGTCAGCGACGTCACCTTTGGCGACGTTTGTGTGGAGACGCACGGCAGTCAACTTCTCCCACGGTACGCGCATTCTATACTAAGGCGCCGTGCATGTCGGTGTAGCGCTGAATGTTAGCTCATAGACGCTGTTAATCTCACTATTTGCCAAAGTAGTTTACAGTCAATATGCTCTGCTTAAGAAGCTTCCCTTCCCTGTTCTGCACTCAATCTGCTTAGCTGAGATGGCATGCCAAGGCCGATTAGTTGCTAAAATATCCTGCCATATATTTATTGTGACGTAGATAGCCATGGTCTAGTAGCCAATCTGTTAGGTGAAATAGCTCTACACCGTTTTATACTCGATCTTTCTTGCTGCGATGGCTTTGTGCTCGGCCTCATTGACTGCTGAAACAGCCTGCCATAATTTAGCACTCAAATCTGTTTGCTGAATTAGCTTTACATATATTTCGTTACTTAGATCTGCTCGTCCAAATATCTTGCCATAGCTTTAGACATCGACCTAGGTATTTTCTTCTGGACTTCATAAAAAAGAATATATGTTTTTCCTGTAATATCTAGTACAGGAACTAATTTGTATGTCTAACAGATGGACAGAACTTGGATAACTTTTGTTCGAAGATTCTTCGCTGCATATGTCGATGGGGTTGAAAACTTCATGAACTTTATCAGAGCTGAGTACGGTGGTCCAAAATTAGATGTGCTCTGCCCATGTAGCAGTTGTATGAATTCAGTTACAAGACCCTAGTAAACTGTGCAAAATCATGTACACTTGTATGGGATGTCGCTCACATATACTAGGTGGGTTCATCATGGTGAAGCTATGAACATCAATGTTATTAACTACATGGAAGCAGCAGATCACCATCTTGATCTACCTGATGCTCGGGTGGAAGAGGAGGAGGAGGAGGTGGTGGTGGAGCCAGTGAGTTTGACCAACATTGAAACAATGCTACGAAATGCTCGTGCATTCCATGAACTTTCACCTGCAGAAGAAAAACGGCGGGCCCGCATGTTGGAACAATGCAACATGGCTGTCACCCCAGGAAATAAGCTGTCAGTATTGTCAGCAATGGCCACCTTTCTTCAGGTTAAGACATCTGAGCGGATGACCAACAAATCATTGGATCCGATGTTGGCTGCTTTCCGCAAAGCTTTCCCAGACGCGTCTAAGCTGCCACACACCTACAGTAAAATGAAGAATTTCCTTCATGCAGTTGGAATTGGATATGATATGATCCATGTTTGTAAGAATAATTGTGTTCAATTCCGTAAGGATTATGCCAACTTAAGTGAGTGCCCGAAATGCAAATCATCAAGATGGAAAGATGGCGATGCTATGAAGAGGATTCCTCGTAATCTTCTGAGACATTTTCCAATTACACCAAGATTGCAGAGGTTGTTTCATGATGCTGAAACAAGAGAGGATGTACTGTGGCATTCTAGGAACCACGATTTCAGAGATCAGAATGTAATGAGCCATCCATCTCATGGTAGTGACTGGAAAAGCTTCAATCAGAAGCACAAAACATTTGCTGCTGACCCGAGAAACATTAGACTTGGCTTAGCTTCAGATGGATTTAACCCATTTGGCCACCAGAGCGCCACATATAGCATGTGGCCAGTGCTTGTTATCCCTTACAACATGCCTCCAAATGTCTGAACCAAAGAATCAAACTACATGATGGCCTTGCTCATCCCAGGCCCAAAAAGTCCAAGAAAGGATTTTGATTTGTTCATGGAGCCTCTTGTGGAGGAACTTCAACAGCTATGGAGGGGTGTTCTCACTCGAGACCTATATAGCAGCCCACCAGCTGATTTCTTTCTGCGTGATGTTATAATTTGGTGCATCCATGATTATCCGGCTTTGGGCACTATGTCAGGGTGAACGACACATGGTTACAACGCATGTGTTCACTGTGACAGGAGTCCGCTGTCATACGCAATACTTAGCAAGATCTATTACATTGGACACCATTGTTTCCTTACCAAGGACTAGCTGCATCCTAGAAAATACCGAAGACATGTGTTCAATGCAAATCATGAAAACCATGATGCGCCAAAGAGGCTCACCGCTGATGAGTTGCAAGTAGAATTAGAGAAGGTCAGGCATATTACACCAGGAAACCATCCTGATAATTGTAGCAGGAAAAGGAAGCATGGCAGGGCAGAAGAGAGATTATTGTTTACCCGCAGGTCCACTTTGTGGGACTTGGAGTATTGGAAAGATTTGGATCTGCGGCATAATCTTGATGTCATGCTCATCGAGAAAAATATATGTGACGGCATTATTGGCACACTTCTTAATATTGAAGGCAACATGAAAGATACCTTAAAATCTAGGATTGATTTGAGACACCTGGGTACCAGAAAGGATTTGCAGGTGCAAGATGAAGGTAAACCACGGGATATGGCACAAGCTGTGTACGTCTTGGAGAAGGTAAAAAGAAAAGAATTCTGCAAGGTCCTGTCACGTGTGAGATTCCCACATGGATTTGCTTCCAACCCTGAAATGAGAGTCAGTGCAGATGGAGACAAGGTACAAGGGTTGAAAACTCATGACCGCCACGTCCTACTTCAAAGGGTTTTACCTATTATCCTTAGAGGATTGAGCCGCCCTGACATATACAGAGCAGTTGCAGAGTTGGGACAATTCTTCAGGGAACTCTGCAGTAGAAATATCAGGATAGATGCTTTGGAGCATCTTAGAGACAAGATACCAACTATCCTATGCGACCTTGAGAAGATATATCCTCCAGCCTTCTTTGATGTGATGGTGCATTTGGTTGTTCATCTACCTGACGAGGCACTACTTAGAGGTCTAGTACAGTATGGCTGGATGTACCCTATTGAAGGGCGGCTAGGCACTTTCAAGGGCTATGTTAGGAATAGAGCTAGACCCGAGGGTTTGATTGCAGAGGCCTACATTGCTACAGAAGCGTTGAAATTCTGCTCAAAATACATTGAAACAACTGATCAACTTAGCAAAGACGTGGATGAAGACAATCCCGGGCTCAATGTTTTCAATTATTCTGTTCGAGCTACAGGGAAGACTCGACAAGAGGACAAACCTAAATATTTGGACAAAAATGGTTTGGTGTGTATTGAATAAATGTCCTGAGATACTACCTTATATCAAGTAAGTGCTAAGTACTGCAGCTTATACATCGTAATCTACTAAATTGCAGCACATTCTTATATATTTAGATTTTTGACGCGATCACTATGTTGTTCAGCATCTATAAAAAGGAGTTACTGCCGCAAAATCCAAGAAACATTGACAAACTGGTTATGGCAGGATTTGTGAAATGGTTCAAGAGCCATGTAAGCTTTTGAATTGCACTGTCAGTTTTTTTAATATATTGAGTACATAAGATGATCATCTTGTCTAATTTCTAACCATGGGTTAAGAAGATGCGGGAGGATGGGCAGGCAGTTGATGATGCCCTTTACTCACTAGCAATGGATCCTGATACTCGGGTAAGACATTATGAATCTTGCATTCTTGGAGATGTGCGCTACAACACCCTTGCACGAGACAAAGGCAGGAAGACACAAAACAGTGCCATCATGAGCACGGATACGTATGACAAAGAGACAACTGAAATGTATGCTAACATAACAGACATTGTTCAGTTACAGTATATCTCCAGTTTTGAGGATCATCAGTGTGTGGTTCTGTTGTGCTGTCGTTGGTATAACCTGTTTTCCAGGATCGCAAAACCTAGAGCTGATGATTATTTCAAATCCATCAATGTCAAGGCAGCGTACCAGACCAACGAGCCTTTTATTTTGGCAAATCAAACAACACATATATTTTTCTTGGAAGACACATTTGCACATAGCGATGACTGGAGAGTAGTGCAAAGGTTTGAGCAGAGGAATTCGTTTAATGAAGTTGCACAACAAGATGATGCTTACACTGCTCCTGATGTACTAGATAACACAGATGTTCCTAATATCTTTGAGAACCATCACGTCAATGACGTCGGTGAAAAGATTGCCTATCGTGCTATGGACATATAAGAGTTGATCAAGAAGAAGCCAATGTTCGAGGACGTTGAGGATGAAGAAGAAGATGACACCATGGGGAATTACGATTCAGACTGATAAACATGGCGAAGATGTTGACACTGCTGCTGCGGATGATGATTACATTGCTTTTGTCGTATTTGCCTGTCAGAAGACGTTTTTTATCTACTATGTGAAATTGTGTTTGCTATGAGAACTGAAACCTGATGAACATGTTGTTTAGTATTTTCCTGTGAGAACATCACTTGTTATGTATGATGATTTTTTGTTTGGTGATTGTATGACGACTAAAACATGATGACATTGTTGTTTACTTGACTCATATTTGCCTGTGAAACTTGAATTTGATGACATAGTTTGCTGTTGGACTGCAATTTGCTCGACATCTTCGAATGAGAACAAAGCTGACCCGACAGGTCCTCTGCTAATTAATTTATTTATTACCAAAAGGGCCTCTGCTATTTATTTATTTATGAGAAAAGGGGATACCCCCTGATTTCCGTTAATAGAAATCGTTAGATGTTCACAACACTACGTCCAGCCTGCTACACAGGTTTCATTCATTACTAGTTTCAGCAAAGTGCTCATGTCATTGCCACTGAATACATCACGAGTGCTACATACACTGCAAATAAAGAGACACTAGTGCAGAACCGGGCAATAGCACCGGTTCGTAAGGCCCTTTAGTGCCGGTTCCATAACCGGCACTAAAGTGTGGTCACTAAAGCCCCCCCCCCTTTAGTACTGATTCAGCACGAACCGGTGCTAAAGGGCAACCACGTGGCACGAGCCAGCTCCGGGGGCCGGGAGCCCTTTAGTACCGGTTGGTAACACCAACTGGTACTAAAATGTTTGGGGGGGTTTTTGGTTTTATGATTTCTTTTTCATTTAATTTTGTGTTTTCCATTTTAATTCTTTTTCGTTTGCTGGTATTTTATGGTACTACACATTGTACACGTTATGCATATATATATATATAAATAGAATTTCTAGTAGAACCAATCATATATATATCATCAATGTCTCACAAACCACCATATTAATTCACACATACACACATGTATAGCTATATACAATTTCTCCTACATATGCATGTTGCCTTCGGAGCCAGTGGCATTAGCCTAATTGGTGCCTTCGGAGCACGATGACAATTGGAAGTGGTTCATGACATGGTCGATGGGGGCGGTAGTGGGTAATAGTATTCTCCCTTCGGATTTATGACATGGTCGAGCAAAAATCCCGCTATTTCCTCTTGAAGTGCTTCTACGCGCTCCGTTTCTAGGAGCTTGTCCCGCACCTCTTTGACCTATTAAGAAGGAGATCAATATGCATGTGTATTAGTTGTGTGACTAGATATCGATAATGGTGTAAAATTGTGAATAGTGTTTTAACAAGCGTACCCATTCCTGTCTTTGAGATCTGCTCCTTTCGGACGCCATCATGCGAATGTTCTCGCAAACGAAGATTGTACACAGATCAGTCCCCTGTGCCTGCTTCAGGGCCTTTATTACGAGAATGGAATTTAATTTGATCAGATAATAATTAATCAAGCATGATAATTGAAGAGATGGCAGCTAGCTAGCTAGCTAGTACTACTTAATTACTTACCTTGGGTCGAAACCATTTCAGCTGTCGTTTCCTTTCGCCTTCCGTGACGCTGATGAACCGTGCCCAAGCCCTGCCCGCCGACAAAGAAAATGAATAAAGGGGTTATTAAATAGTTCATATCATGAAATGACGAACTAAATAGGCCGAGATATATAGTTAATAATGATTGAAATTACCTGTTGACTATCCCAAACAAGATGTTATAGTCACTATTTGCTTTGAGTAGCGAGTCCAGTATTTCAACTGTTCTGGCGTCAACATTAATGATACACAAGATCCAGTGAAATCTGCATGCACACAGGTTTGCATGTCTTAATTAAGCGGGCATATGTAAGCAAAAACATGTAGCTAGCTAGTGGGCAAAAACAGAGAATTTGTAGTGCAAGAAAGTGTGACTCACTGGAAGTTGTAAGGAAGTAGTATATCTTCATTGTATTTGAGGCGCTTCAAGAACTCTAGCATGTTGTCCTCTACCTGCTTTTCATAATGCTTGTTTATTTTCCATGTGTATTCATTAACGGTGTTTGGGTCAATGAACCCAATGCCAAAGCGTCCACCTTTTCTCATTTCATACATCTTCATCCTGCATAATACCACAGAAAAGAAGATAGTGAGGATAATTACAGGTAATGATTGATCAAAAGGATCACTACAGCTAGCTTGCGACTTAAATTACAGAAAGAAATCACTTACAGACAATAGCAACTGACGATAGATTTGCCGAGTGCGTCTTGATTGTATAACTGAAATAGTTCAGAATACTCAACGGTCACAGGTTTCTCATGGTAGTAATGATCCTTCTTGACTTGCACCATGAGGGACTCTCGATCGGATCTCTTGGTAATGGTCATGTACCATTCATGTAATTCATACATTCTCGTTGGGAGCTTCTTGACCTCTTCTGGCTTGACCAAAGGTTGGCCCCGGGCATATTTCCGTTTTATTTCCTCCTCTTTAAGCACATGCATGTCCTCAATCTCGAGGAGTTGTCCAACAGTGATTTTGAGAGTTTCAGCCTGCATTATATGCTCCTGGGTTATTACCACATCGCCCACCTCGGGAACGCAAACTGTTTGGCCACAATAATATTGGGCGCGCGTACTCTCACGTGTTGTAGGCGGCACAACAAGCGGGGGGATCGATTGCGCCGCCTGTTCTCCCAGCTGGGCAACGGTTTTCCCGCATTTTTTGATAGCTGCTTGTTGTTTGCTCGAGCTCGAGCTCGCCTCCTTCTGTAGACGCTGTCGATGTAACTTCCTGATATGGCGCTCATAGTCTGTGTCAACAGGATTAGGAGCTGGTGGTTGAGCCATACGAATGAAGTGGTCAACTACTTCCACAGGCACTTTCTCCCTTGGCGGCGGTGGCGGTTTCGGTCCAAAATGGGCATCGACTTCTGCCCGCACTATGGCATTGGTTTGCTCCTCGGTCCTGTCATACACCCTCACAGGAAGAGGAGTAGTGAGGTTTGGACCATATTTATCTCGCTTGCCTCCGCCTGTACTTCCTGTACTATGAACTCGACTCGTACCGCTACGCACCATAGCTGCGGGGTGTCTCTTCTGCGATTGCTGAGGCAACGGAGAGGGCTGACGGGGCTGAGTTGGACGTGGAGGAGTCGCCTGAAACTGTGCCGGACTTGCAGTGGCCTGAGGTTGTGCCGGACTTGGAGGAGGAGTGGACGTCTGACGCTGTGTCGGACTTGGAGGAGGAGTGGCCTGACACTTTGCCGGACTTGGAGGAGGAGGAGTGGCCTCACGGGTTGGTGGACTTGGAGGAGCAGGAGTCTGCTGACTCGGTGGCGGACTTCGACGAGGAGTTGGGTGACGCGGTGTCGGTGGCCTTCGAAAGATGATGCAATCCTTTCTCCATAGGATGATACGATGTGTGGCATCTCCGAGTGTGTGCTCCTCGTCACCTCCAGGAATGTCAAGCTCTAGCCCCGAATATTGGTCCACCACCTCATCAACCACGACACAAGCATAGCCTGCTGGAATCGGGTTGCAACGGAAGGTTGCATCGGGGGAATTTGTATAAGCGACACCGTCCTCCACCTTCAAGGATATGTTCTTAATTTTGAAGTGTAGGTCGCAGTTAGTGTTCTCCGTGATATCATCCACGGGGTATCTATCCAGCATTGCGTCAAACGGGGCGGAACCCACGCTGCTTCTTAGCATGGATGTGCGGTACTATCCAATGCTGGATCATCCGCTAGCTGCTGCAGCTGCTGAGACCCCCTTTGATGGCTAAGTGAGTCGATCTGCTCCTGCCGCCGCTGGAATTTGATTGCCAAGTCCACGTGCGCTGATTCTAGGCCTTGAAGGCGTTCATAGTCGAGCTTCCACTGCTCCTCCTCCATCTTCCTCTTCTTCTCCTCTGCAATTTTCTTTCTCGCACGGGTTCTGTAGTCGGCGTTCCAGTCCGAAAACCCCTCATACCATGGAATAGCGCCCATGCCTCGTGTTCTTCCCGGGTGTTCAGGATTTCCCAGGGCACGCGTAAGCTCGTCGTTCTCTCTGTTGGGCTCGAACAACCCGGACCGAGCCTCTTCTATTGCAACAAGTAGCTTATCTTCGGCTCCGTCCAGACATGCCTTCTTGGAAACTTTGCCTGTCTTCGGGTCCAACTCCCCCCCATGCGCATAGAACCAAGTCCTGCACCTGTGGGGCCAGCTCAATGTTTCTGGAGTGACACTTGCATCCAGCATCTCTTTCTCAGACTTATCCCACTTAGGCATTCCCACCGCATAGCCACCTGGCCCCAGCTTGTGGAACTTATCCTTTTTTGTGGCATTGGCCTTGTTTATTCTTGACCGTTCCTTAGATAATTCTGAATCCTTGAAATTCACGAAATCGTCCCAATGAGCACTTTGATTCTCTATTGTTCCCTCGAATACTGGAGTCTTCCTTCCTCCCTTGACGTACTTGTCCCATTCACGATTCTTGTTGCATTTAAAACATATGATGATCACCAGATGCCTGCTTATATAAATATATATACCTCTCCGGTGTTGTCATAATCGTAGTTCATGACTTCATCAATTCGGTCGTCGCGATCGAATATCATATCACCCTCTCCGGTGTTGTTTAGAAATTCGGAGCCGTCATAATCTTCTTCATTCTGATCATCATCTGGCCCACATATTATATCGAACATGGTCTGTTCTCCCTCTCTTTTGGTATTGTCCGCCATAGCTTTTATTTAACTATGCCAAAAGAAATATAAAACAATTTAGTATTCAAATTACATTCTCTCGAATAATAGATATAATCTCGAATACATCGTCTCGAATAATAGATATAATCTCGAATACATCGTCTCGAATAATAGATATAATCTCGAATACATCGTCTCGAATAATAGATATAATCTCGAATACATCGTCTCGAATAATAGATATAATCTCAAATACATCGTCTCGAATAATCGATATAATCTCGAATACTTCGTCTCGAATAATATATAATCTCGAATACATCGTCTTGAATATTATATATCGAGTACATCACTGGCTAGGTAGCTAATAAAGATCGAATACTACAGAAGAATCTAGGACACTCGCAGTTCCTGTGGCGCGGGCGGTGGACACCCAAAGAGAAGGAACCCTCAGAGGATCATAGCTGAAGTGAGATCCCTCAAGAAACTGCCAGGTATTGGAGAACCTACCGCCCTCTAACGCAACCATGTAGCGTTGGACGTGCTCGTCCTCCTCCCTGACACGGCGACGTACCACCTCCAGCGGGGCCGGCTCCCTCCGCACCGAAACTGGCCCACGCGAACGCCACCAAATGAGATCAGGGTCGACGACGGGACCCGGGGCCGGGTTCCTCATCAAGCGGCGCGCCCCTCCAGGCAGCACCTCCCAGTGCCAACCCGGCGGAGCCCAGTCCTGGACATGGGTCAGTCGGACGTCGTTGCGGACGGGTCGACGGCGAGGATGCGGGCCAGGCATCGTCGAGAGCAAATACTAGCTATATGCCCGCAAAAAGTAACATTTTTTTAATGATTGGATTTTGATAACTAAAATTTCTAACATTTCTATATAACTAACATTTCTATAACATTTCTA
Source organism: Triticum monococcum (assembly GCA_034509565.1). Taxonomy (NCBI): domain Eukaryota; kingdom Viridiplantae; phylum Streptophyta; class Magnoliopsida; order Poales; family Poaceae; genus Triticum; species Triticum monococcum. The sequence continues at coordinate 142,842,960 of CM067846.1, read as the reverse complement.
ATATTTGTAGAACTAAAAAAAGAAAAATTTCTAACTTTTTTATAACTATTTCTATAACTAAAAAAAGGAGAATTTCTAACAATTCTAACTTTTGTATAACTATTTCTATAACTAAAAACAGAAAAATTTCTAACAATTCTAACATTTCTAACTATTCTAACAATTCTAAACTTTCTAGCTATTTCTAAAAAACAGAAAAATTTCTAACAATTCTAAATTTTTTATAACTATTTCTATAACTAAAAAACAGAAAAATTTCTAACAATTCTAACATTTCTAACTATTCTAACAATTCTAACATTTCTAACTATTTCTAAAAAACAGAAAAATTTCTAACAATTTCTAAAAAACAGAAAAATTTCTAACAAGTGTGTATGTGTGTGTGCGCGCGCTAACCGGCAAGGCAAGAGGCGACGGGGGGCGGTGATGGGGACGGCGATGGGCGGGGCGACGACGGGGATGACGACGACAGGCACAGGGACAGGGCGGCGTTGAAGGGGACGGGGACGTACGGGCCGGGGCGGCGACGATGACGGGGACGTACGGGGCGGCGACGACGGGGACGGGGACGACGCGGAACGGGCCGGGACGGGGCGGCGGTGACGACGAGGACGAAGGGCCGGCGACGACGGGGACGGGGCGGCGACGGGGGATGGAGACGTACGGGGGGCGCGGCGGGCGACGGTGCCGAGAAGACGCAGATGAGAAACTGAAATTTTCGTAAGTGTTGTTTATATAGGAGGGGCCTTTAGTACCGGTTGGAGCCACCAACCGGTACTAAAGGCCTGTTTTGGCCAGGCCAAGCGGCGGGAAGCGACCCCCTTTAGTACCGGGTGGTGGCTACAACTGGTACTAAAGGCCCCCCTTTTAGTACCGGTTGGTGGCACGACTCGGTACTAAAGGGGGTGCGCTGGCGCAGGTGCGGTGCGACAAGTTTAGTTCCACCTCGCTAGCCGAGGGGTGACCGCACTGGTTTATAAACCCCCATGTGGTAGCTCTCTCGAGCTCCTCTCCGAAGCAGGCCTACTGGGCCTACATGTTTTGTGCTGCCCTGTAGGCCTACTGGGCCTTTGCGGGCCTGCATCCTGGCCCAACAACAGGTTGGGTTTCTAGTCGTATGCCGGCCGCTTTGGCCTAGTAGGCGGGCTTTTTTTATTTTTTTTGCTTTATTTTTTTTGAGTTGTTTTTTTGTGTGTATTTAGAGTTTCTTTGTGAATATTTTTGCTCTAGGTACAAAAAATTACAAACTTTCTGTTAGTGCCTGTAGTTTTCAAATTTGAATAGTTTAAATTTTGAATTATTTGAAATTAGTGTGAATCACTAGTTTGTAAATAACTTAACTTTAAAAATCAGTAAAGGCATGAAAGAATTTGTTTGCACATAAAATTTCTTCGCGTTTCAAATGCCAAAACACATAATTAACTACCCTAACTATTACACAGATTCCCTTCTGGGTGTGAAACTTTTTCTTCGCGTGTGTCCCTTTGCGCCGTAACCATGGAAAATCTTCATCATTTAATGGGATGCTCGGGTCAATATTCAGTGTGAATGGAGCAATTTCATCAAACTTTTCATAATCTTCTGACTTGTCTGTCTTGTCATCCACTCCCACGATGTTTCTCTTCCCAGAAAGAACTATGTGCCGCTTTGGCTCATCGTACGATGCATTCACTTCCTTATCTTTTCTTTTTCTTGGCTTGGTAGACATGTCCTTCACATAGAAAACATGTGCCACATCATTGGCTAGGACGAATGGTTCGTCTGCATACGCAAGATTGTTGAGATCCACTTCTGTCATTCTGTACTGCGGGTCTTCCGTTACCCCGCCTCATGTCATATTGACCCATTTGCACCGAAACAAAGGGACCTTCAAACCACATCGATAGTCAAGTTCCCATATGTCCTGTATATAACCATAATATGTTTCCTTTCCCGTCTTGGTTTCTGCATCAAAGCGGACACCACTGTTTTGGTTGGTGCTCTTCTTATCTTGGGCAGTCGTGTAAAATGTATTACCATTTATCTCGTACCCTTTGAAAGTCATTATATTCGAAGATGGTGACTGGGACAACAAGTACAGGTCATCTTCAATAAAGGTGTCATGCATGGTACGTGTCTACAACCAGCTGGCGAAACTCCTGGTTTGTTCACATGTAATCCAGTCATCAGACCACTCCGGGTGTTTGGAGCGTAGCAAATTCTTGTGTTCATCCATATACGGAGCCACCAAGGCGGAATTCTGTAGAACTGTGTAGTGTGCTTTAGTGAGAGAATGTCCGTCCATACATATTATTTGTTCCCCTCCTAGCGTGCCTTTTCCATCCAGTCTGCCCTTATGCCTCGATTCAGGAACACCAATCGGCTTAAGGTCAGGAATAAAGTAAATAAAAAACTCAATGACCTCCTCATTTTGACGGCCCTTGGAGATGCTTCCTTCCGGCCTAGCACGGTTATGAACATATTTCTTTAAGACTCCCATGAACCTCTCAAAGGGGAACATATTGTGTAGAAATACAGGACCCAAAACGTTAATCTCTTCGCATAGGTGAACTAGGACGTGCGTCATGATGTTGAAGAAGGATGGTGGGAACACCAACTCGAAACTGACAAGACATTGCACCAAATCATTCTCTAACCTTGGTATGATTTTTGGATCGATTACCTTCTGAGAGATTGCATTGAGAAATGCACATAGCTTCACAATGGCTAATCGAACGTTTTCCGGTAGAAGCCCCCTCAATGGAACCGGAAGCAGTTGCGTCATAATCACGTGGTAGTCATGAGACTTTAGGTTCTGGAATTTTTTCTCTACCATGTTTATTATTCCCTTTATATTCGATGAGAAGCCAGACGGTACCTTAATACTGAGCAGGCATTCAAAGAAGATTTCCTTCTCTTCTTTGGTAAGAGCGTAGCTTGCATGACCCTGATGTATGCCGTCTTTTCCGTGCATACGTTGCTGGTCCTCTCGTGCCTCAGGTGTATCTTTTGTCTTCCCATACACGCCCAAGAAGCCAAGCTGGGTCACACAAAGATTCTTCGTCACGTGCATCACGTCGATTGCGGAGCGGACCTCTAGGTCTTTCCAATAGGGCAGGTCCCAAAATATAGATTTCTTCTTCCACATGGGTGCACGTCTGTCAGCGTCATTCGGAATAGGTTGTCCACCAGGACCCTTTCCAAAGACCACCTTCAAATCCTTGACCATATCATGTACATCAGCACCAGTACGGTGGTGAGGCTTCGTCCAGTGATCCGCCTCACCTTTGAGATGCTTGCCTTTCTTTGTTACGGGATGCCTGCTCGGAAGAAATCGACGATGTGCCAGGTACACATTCTTCTTATAATTAGCCAAATATATACGGTCGGTATCGTCCAAACAGTGCGTGCATGCGCGGTATCCCTTGTTTGTCTGTCCTGAAAGGTTACTGAGAGCAGGCCAATCATTGATGGTCACGAACAGCAACGCCTTTAGGTTAAATTCTTCCCCCATGTGCTCATCCCACGCACGTACACCTGTTCCATTCCACAGTTGTAAGAGTTCTTCAACTAATGGCCTTAGGTACACATCAATGTCGTTGCCGGGTTGGTAGGGCCTTGGATGAGCACTGGCATCATAATGAACTTCCGCTTCATGCACAACCAAGGAGGAAGGTTATACAAACATAGAGTCATAGGCCAGATTTTTTTTCAAAACTATGTTATTTTTTTGTAGCAATTTTGGACACTATAGGACGTAATGCAAAAAACCCAAAACTAGTAGCCCGTCGGCCATTCTTTGGCCGAAGTAGTACTTTTCGGCCACAGCTAGGCCGAAGTAGTACTTTTCGGCCACACTTAGACCGAAATAGACTTTTTGCTCAAGTCTAGGCCGAAAAGTCACTTTTTGCTCAACCCTAGGCCGAAGTTGCATGGCTCATGCTGAAATGTATTTTGTCGCCACCCGTTTCCCGCCCACCCCTTGCCGCCACCCGTTTCCCGCCAACCCCTTCCCGCCATATGTTTCCGCCAACCGTTTCTCGCCAACCCCTCCCCGCCAATCCCTTCCTGCCTTATTTTCCCGCCAATCCGTTCCCGCCTTATTTTCCCGCCAATCCCTTCCTGCCTTATTTGCCCGCCAACCCCTCCCGTCAACCCTTTCCCGCCATACCGTAGTTATTCTTTCCCGCCATTTTCTCCTCTGTATCTATAAAACCCCCTTCGGGCGGAGGTGGATAAGCATTCCAGTGTAGTGTAGTCGAGATGTCCCATTATCCATTCGATTGTAGTTTTCACCCTGAGATGAGCAGCACTCTGCTGAGTCTAGCTACCGATTTCAGGATGGATAATAGGATAGTTCCATGGGACGAACTCACCGGTAGTGACACCATAATGAATGAGTTGGCTCACCAACTACGTAGGACTGGGTGGCCTGAAAGGACCTATGAGGAGGTACGTCAAGAACTTCTTAGGTTGCATGAAAGGTGGAAGAAGCTGGTGGAGCCGAAGAGTGAAACTTTCAGAAGGACTGCAGAAAAGCATCCATTTTTATGGACCGAGGAGAGCGAGGACGACGATGATATCTTCATGCCGCCTCTTCCGGGTTCTGCATTGTCAAAGGGCAAGAGTTTTGCATCGTCCAAAGGAAAGAGTTCTGCATCCGCGAAGGGCAAGAGTTCTGTATCGACCAAGGGCAAGAGTTCTGCATCGACGAAGGGCAAGAGGAGCGCATCGTCGAAGGGCAAGAGGGCTGCATCAACGGAGGATGACGATGATGACTTCATGTAGTATGTAAGATGTATTCCAGTTGTACCGTTTCATTCAGATGTATTTGCATTATTAATTTGTATTGTATTATTGTAGTGTTCTATCTTAATTTCATTTTGTAGTATGTAAGATGTATTGCACAAGTTCAGCCGCACCGTCTAATTCAGATGTACTTGTATCTTAATTATCGGTTGTAGTATATTTGGAAATGTAACTGAAATAAGAATGCGAATTAATAGTAATATGTCTCTCACATACATAAAACAATATATGTCTCCTGATCACATAGAAGCAAGTGCGACAGTAACACATACATGAAGCATGTCTCATACATAAATACTGACACACAGCTGCGAATAGTCTGAAACTAACATAGATAATGAGTCATATATAGATAGATAAGCATATCACTGCGGGGGACGACGACGAGTCTGGGTCTTCCTCAGGCGAGGACCCGAAGGTGATAAGCGCTGAGGCGGTGGACGAGGCTCGCGATAACCACGACCATAGTTAACCTCGTCTGTCACGGTCTGTGTCTCCTGCATCGGTGGTGGTGGTGGAGTGTGAAACACTGTCTGCGAGAAGCCATAAATGTTTGTAGCTTGGTCATCATCCTCGCGGTCGCCCTCAAAGTACGAAGCACCACCACTAAGGATCGATGACTGCTCTGAATGCATGAACGGTTGCGACTGGTTGCCGCCTGCGGTAAAGTAAAATTGATACAAATGCATGAACGAAGCACCACCAGTAAGCATCAGTGACTACTGAGAATGCAAGAACGATTACTGCACTGTTCAAAAGAATGTAGTGAGTAGTGTTACCTAGATTCATCTGCTGATGCCAGTAAGCGCTCCCTGGCTGTGAAGGAGGTGGCTCATGCCAAGAAGAGCTCCCTGGCTGTGAAGGAGGTGGCTCATGCCAGGAAGAGCTCCCTGGCTATGAAGGAGGTGGCTCATGCCAGGAAGAGCTCCCTGGCTGTGAAGGAGGTGGCTCATGCCAGGAAGATCTCCCTGGCTGTGAAGGAGGTGGATCATGCCAGGAAGATCTCCCTGGCTGTGAAGGAGGTGGCTCATGCCCGGAAGAACTCCTTGGCTATGAAAGATGAGGTTCTGCATGGTGCACAGAGGGTCGTGGTTCTGAACGGTGCACAGAGGGTCGTGGTTCTGAATGTTGTACAGAGGGACGTGGTGGACGATGTGCTGGAGGAGGAAGTGCAACATCTGAAGTCCGTCTACACGTAACAGCTGCGTAAATCCCGCGTAGCTTGTCATCAAGACGCCTCAACCATGAGACGCCCTCTCGCTGTGGGATAGTTTCTCCCCTCTGAAAGCGCCGCGTTAAAGCGGAAACTTCCTCTTGCGCCTGTAGTGTCAAGTCACCCTATACACAAAGAATGAACCAATTATATGCTCGTTGTATGATAGACACCACGAATAGACAAGCAAGCGAATATGTCCAGATTAACAAAAGACTTAACATATGAGAACCAAGGCATTTACCGCGTGGTGTCTGGTTCCCACAACAGAGGCAGTTGGGTACATATCGCTGGTGAGAGGGGCTTCGATCTGATCAGGAGCAACTGATGGAACCAAGTAGATCCTCGTTGTATGCCGGCAACGCTGCAGATACAACCCGAACATTTCCCAGTTAAAGGGCCGAACCTCACCCCAGATATTTGTCGCAGCGGTAGTCCATTCGTCAACGTAAGGGGTAATGCTCTCAAGCCAATAAGCCATGGACTTGTTTCCTCCTAGGCGACTGTCCCTGAGATTGACATGCGCGATACATGATTAGGTATATTATGAATGCAGAGCTGCCAACTAAAATAGTATTAGTACTTACTTGTGCACGTGGTATGGCAAGTGTGGAATATCTGGAATCTCAGGCTGTTGATATAGACCGAACTGTCTCATCACCCTATGAAGATACATCTCCTCAACCATCACGTCGAACACCAACTTGGCCTTGGTCATCCAAAAGTGCCGATCTCTAGTGCACAATCCAGAAATCCCAACTGGGTACCTCGATGATATAGCCTGAGGCGAGTATGGCTCCCAAATAACTTGATCCTCGTGCAAACTATCAAACTGCGCCATGAAGGACGGGTAGCATCCCCTAACCTGAGTATGCGCAAACTTCTTCTGTGCATGACAACAAATAAGAATTAGTAATACTATTGAATGGCAAGAAATAATTGAATTAATTATTACTTAATATAAAAGTACCTCTCGCCATGTCCAAACAGATCCCATAGTAGGTAAGTCGCCGATAGCAGGCACATAAGTCCCAGCTAAGTCCTCCAAACCAAAAGGTTTATCAATGTAGACATAGGGTCATCCAATAGGGAACCTCTCGTATGACCAAAGCTGCAACAATAATGGACATCCAACAAGACTAGATTTTCTAGACTTCAACAAGCAAGCTTTGCACATGCCTCTGTACGTAGCCGCTAACACAGCAGAACCAAAACTCCTGTGTAGAATATCCGCAGGGCAACGCGCGTCAGCTATCTCTCGTGCAATACCAATGAGTCGTGCATCGACAGTGGTCACGTGGTTCTCCGTAAACATTGTCTTGCCGAATAGCCAAAGGATATATGCCTCTAGGGACCGGTCAATCTGAGCCTCCGACAACTGAACGTCGGGATGTCCTAATGAGACAATCTACATAGAAACGTAATAATTGTATGAACATCGGACAACTAAAAAACAACATTTGTTTAAGTGGCCATGATGGTTACCTGAAACTGGCTCAACCATCTAAAAAGATGTCCATGAGGATCGTTGTCTATAGCCCTAGCAGTCGGGACTGCAGCCAAAAAACGGGTCTGCATCACTGCTTGCCACCCAAATTCTGCCTCTAAGGGACCTATGGCAGCACCGGCCAAAGGTAATCCCAACAAGTAAGACACGTCCTGTAAAGTAGGCGCCATCTCTCCCCAAGGAAAGTGAAACGTATGTGTTTCTGGTCTCCATCTATCTACTAAGCAGGTAAGAAGTGACTTGTCGTAAGAGAAACGTCTCACTTGCCTCTTGTGTAACTGCAATGGTTCACCTGCCTCATCTAAGTCCGGACCATCAATCCACTCATCCAATGTACCCTCAACCAGCCGTGCCAAGGGTAGAAGTCCAGCCCAACTTAACCTACAAAATAAAAGATTGTTAGCGGTTATGAAAAGTATGTCAAACATAGTAAGTCATTATATGGTCTCCATTATATGCACACATACCTATCAACCCATGAATTGTGTATCAGCCAGTTAGTCTTTGGGGTACGAGTGACCAACACATCTAAGTTGTTGCCCGCTTCCATAAGGGTGCCCCGGTGCTTTCTATCGATGTTACCGTTAAGCAACGGATACGAAGACATATCTGCAATTCAAACAACAAATCTCAGGTGCAAATAAAACATAGTATGACATATTACAAATTATAACATAGTCCTGACATATTACGAATTAAAACATAGTCCTGACATATTACATATTAAAACATAGTCCTGACATATTACAAATTAAAACATAGTCCTCACATATTACAAATTAAAACATAGTCCTGACATATTACATATTAAAACCCACTACGGCACATTATATAGCTTGTGAGTTATTTCTTCCTCGTCCGCCCCTTCGGCCTCGACAGCCACGACCACGTCCGCCTCTTGCTCTTGTTGTTGCAGCCGTCGATGTGGAAGCACTCATCGATGCGGAAGCACCATCTTTGTTCAGGTCGGGACAATATTTCATCCTATGCCCATAAGCCGCACATAACAAACATTGTCTGGTTGCTCCACCAGCTTCAGACTGGTCCATATCGTTCCGGATGCGACGGGCCTTTCGTCTGCCCCTACTTGTTCGCCGAAGGTCTGGATGTGGGATGTATACTCTCTCACCGTCGTTTACCTTGTTGAAATTGCCGACGACTCTAAACCCTGTCATCTCGCCTGTCCAGGTGTTGAGCACTGCCTCTTTTAAATAGTATGGGGACACGAAGGATATAGCATCCAACTGAATCTGGCCACAGGCAGCCAACACATGAGAGCAAGGTAGGTGCAGCAACTTCGGTTTGTTGCATGTACACTCACACGTTGGATAAAATTCCGTTCCAATTTTTACCTCGTGTGTCTTCACCTCATTTCCAGAACCAAAACCATCGGTAGGAAGCTGAACCTCCTTTCTTGATTCGCTATGAGTCTGACACTGTGCTTCTTTGCTTTCTCTATCTTCTTTTCCATGTAGTCCATGACACGGCTACAATAAGGTGTGTTCTGATTATCTTCAATATGCTTCTTTGCTAACTCGTGCCATTCTCTGAAATATCTCAAAGTGCCATGGAATACAGCCTCCACAATAGCTGTGAGTGGCAATGCTCTATTCCCTCTCAGCACAAAGTTATACACCTCTGCAAGATTGGTTGTCATGTGGCCATACCTAGCTCCATGTGTGTCATGCAGCAAAGACCAATTCATTGGAGGCTCTTTCTCTATCCACTCAGAAAAATTCTTTATTGCCCTTCCCTTCTTTCTCTTAGTATTAGGAGGGTCAATTGCTGGCAAGTCACAAAGACCAACTGGCTCCTCTAGCTCCGCGATGAGTGCTGCTAATTTAACCAGATCTTCTTACATTTTCTTCCTTGCACAGACCAGCTTCTTAGTAAACTCATCTAGTTTTGACCAAATAAATTCGTATTTCCGCTGCTGGCTCTGCTTGCATAATTTTTTGAACAAGTTCATCAACCGCTTGTTCTTGAACTGTGAGAAAAAATTAGCCCCAAGATGGCGCATGCACCACCGGCTATGCAAGTCCCTCCAAGGTGTTGGTTCGTCATCTGCTGGATTACGGAGTGTCTTCACAGCCTTCAATATACCAGCATGTCTGTCATGAATGACACACACGTTTGGTCGGTCCTTCACGATGGGAATTTTCACTTGGCGGAAGAACCATACCCAGCTGAGAAAGTTCTCACCCTCCACAAATGCCATGGCAAGTGGGATGATTTGATTGTTCCCGTCCACACCAATAGCAGTCAGCATTTGCCCTCTATACTGACCGGTCAGGAATGTACCATCCACAAATATAACAGGAGGACAATGCCGGAAAGCTTCGATGCACATTGCAAAAGAGAAGAACACTCGTTTCAACACCTTGAAATCTGGTATACTCAGCAACCTCATGTGTTGTACGTTCACATAAGTGCCGGGATTCCTCTCCTTCAGTATGCCCAGGAGACGGACAACATTATCATATGAGTCGAAGAACGTCCCAAACCTTTCCTCCATAGCCTTCTGCTTAGCCCTCCAAGCCTTCCCATAAGGAATGCCATAATTCCATCTGACCTTCACTGCTGTCTGGATGTGTTTTTCTTCCATATCTTTCTTCTCTACTATCTCAGTATACATGAGTTGCGCAATGAGACTTGAAGTCAGGTTCGGATGCTTCACCAGCAGGTTCTTCCTCACACAATTATGTGGGACGACAATGGTGACGACCCAGTGGATGTGATACTTCGGCACGTGCCCGTGCACCTTCCCAGGACAACTTGTTTCAACACATTTCACGGTATAGTTTGTTGGACTTGATATGTGTGTCCGGAAAACCCTCTGCGTAGACATAGCCCACTTTATCACCGCATACTTCAATTTTTTCTTTGTATCAAACATAGCCCCTATCTGTACTTGGTTCAGATTATACTGCCATGGACTCTCATGGCCATCGTTCACCGTAAGGCCGGTGGATATGTCCTTCTCCCATGCAGAAGGAATCGGTACCTCCACTTCATCCTCAGAATTTTCAGAATCCAGTTCCTCCACCAATCCATCCTCGTCCTCTTCCTCCATCACCCTCTGCACACTAGTAGAAAAAGGGGCTATGGTCCAGGCCGCCTCAGCCCATTAGTCCCGGTTCAGTCTAGAACCGGGACTAATGTGAGCAGTGGTCCCGGTTCGTGCGGCTAAGGCATTAGTCCCGGTTCATCTAGAAGTTTTGGTCCCGGTTGGTGGGATGAACCGGGACCAATGGGCCTCGCTCCTGGCCCACAACTATTGGTCCGGGTTCGTGCCACAAACCGGGACCAAAGATTAGACCTTTAGTCCCGGTTTGAGGCACGAACCGGGACTAATGGGGATGAGACCTTTAGTCCCGGTTCGTGCCACGAACCGGTACTAAAGGTCCCATTTTCAAACTATACCCCCCCGGTGGATCGCCTTTTCAGTTTTAAAAAAAATAAAAGAAAATGATGTAAATGTCAAAAAAATAAAAGAAAATAAGTTTCACATGTGATATGTGGTCTAGTTGTTGGGAAAATTTACAAATATGAATTTCGACTTTATTTACAAAATCTCTCTGGAATTTGTAAAATGCGCATAACTTTTGCATACGAACTCGGATGAAAAAGTTTTTTATATGAAAAATCATCTACTCGAAAAGTTACATCCGATGGAGACCGCCTACGGCGTGTTTGCAAATTTCTAGAATCCTCAAATTCCAAAAGGAAAAAAAGTTATGCTCAAATTTCAGTTTTTTTAAATTTCACTTTTTTTAAATACTTATTCAAGAAGTATTAGTGTTACTAAATAATTATTCAAGAATATTAGTGTTATTAAATAATTATTTCACCTTTTTTGAATTTTGGTCAAATCTGGTCAAACTATGGTCAAATCTGGTCAAACTATGGTCAAACTTGGTCAAACAATGGTCAAAGTACTTATTCAAAAATATTAGTGTTACTAAAAAATTATTGTTTTTTAGAACAATAGTTTTAAACTCAAACAGTGAAATATGTGACTTAATGCTCAAGCTAAATTCCTGAGGGTTAATAGGATTGACATCTTACTATTGTCAGGAAAACAACAAGTGCAGACTTGGAAACGAGGGAGAATAGAACCCGGAAGTTAAGCGTGCTCAGGCTGGAGTAGTGAGAGGATGGGTGACCGTTCGGGAAGTGAGATGATTTGGAATGATGAGGGGTGATTAGAGATTAAATTGAGCAGTGATGAGGGGTGATTAGAGATTAGAGATTAAAATAATTCAGAAATTTGAAAATAAAAAAATTTTAAAATTTTTTTTTTAAAAAAATCAGGAAATTTCCTTTAGTACCGGTTGGTATTACCAACCGGGACTAAAGGTGGACCGGCCACGTGGAGGGCCTTTAGTCCCGGTTCTGGATTGAACCGGGACTAAAGGGTCAGGGCATTAGTACCGACACTTTAGTCCCGGTTCCAGAACCGGGACTAAAGGCCCTTACGAACCGGGACTAAAGGCCCTTTTTCTACCAGTGGCATTTCATCCCCTTCCTCATCCCCATCAGCAAAACCAGAACCAGCTAATATTATCGACTGGCTACTCTACCCAATATCAGGACCACAAACATTGTGTGGCACGTAGTCTGACTCTTTCTCGGGTTGGCTAGCATCCACATCTTGTGGCTGTGACCCGGATAAAACAATCTCGTTAGCCACTTCACTGCCTTGGCCGGGTTCATACCCCCTGCGGAGTTGTACGGCATTCTCCTCCTTCGGTACAGGTTGCGCAAGTGCATATGGGTGGATTCTTCGGTCTCGGCAGCGTCTTAACAGGGACAACCAATGTTGGCTCCTATCTACTGGCATCAACTCCCACTTGACATTTTTACAAGATTTGGTCCACAATGCGTGAATACTGACAGAACATACTTCAGGATCCAGCCCGAAACTAGTTGTCAACCAGTACTTCAATTGTCTAATGTCCAGCCTGTCCGGGTCTGCTAGTGTCATGACGCCATTTTTAAACTCGCTAAGATCAACTCCCAACTCATTATATCGAACGTTACCAGCGCCATAGTAAACATTCAAATTTACTGATTCAGACATTTTCACCTGTCAGACATTGTCATCTTATTAATCACAACGAACACTAATATTACCCGCTACATTAACTACGCGCTAAAATGCCACCACAAACATATTAACTCTAACTAATAAACTATAAAATTTAGAGAAAATTTGTGACGCCATGGTTATACCTTCGAAGCGTGCGTCTCTTCCGGTCACCGGCACCGGCCACCGGACAACGGCAGCGCCGCCCACTCGACGACCGGAGGTTTAACTCCGGTCACCCCCCAAGCTGCTGCTCCTCCTCACCACCTCCTCCTCCACAGCTGCTGCTCCTCCTCACCACCACCTCCTTCCCAACCGGACCTCCTCCACCCCACCATGGCTCCTCCCCCAAGCGCACAAAAAACTATCCCATAATGAAAAAAAACCGTAGGCTGGTGGAGAATGCTATGATCTATCTATTTTGTGCCTTGGTTGTGTAAATGAGTGCAAATTGGAGGAGATCGGGGAGGAGACGCGAGCTCTACAGAGAAGAACGAGAGGAACGAGAATGAACAGAGGCGAGCAAGATGAGGAAGGCGACGACGGGATTGGCCTTATCCAGACCTTTTCGGTCTAGGCCTGGCCGAAAAGGTTTTCGGCTGCGGGCTGGCCGAAAACGGCCCATTTTGGTCTAGGCCTGGCCAAAGCTACTATTTTCGGCCCACCCCACCCCGACGACACCTCTTCGGCCCAACTGAGGCTCATTTCGGCCTACTGCTGGACAAAAAGTCCTTTTCGGCCTAGTTCCGGCCAAAAACTACCACTTCGGCCACCACAAGGCCGTCAGGGTCATATTTTTGATATTTTGGCAATGGGTACTATAGTTTCCGAATTAGCTATAAAAAGGGTCATAGTTTTGAAAAAAATCCACAGGCCAGGTGCTATGGTTGCTGCTCTGCTCCCCAAAGGATTAATGCCATCTGCGCTTAGACCAAACCATACGCTCCTTGCGTCATCTGCAAACTCCTTCCCATACTTTCTTTCGATTTTTCTATACTGCGACCCGTCAGCGGGTACTCTCAACTTTCCGTCTTTCTTACGGTCTTCTCTGTGCCATCGCATCGCCTTGGCATGCTCTTTGTTTTGGAACAAACGTTTCAACCGTGGTATTATAGGAGCATACCACATCACCTTGGCAGGAATCTTCTTCCTCGGGCGCTCGCCGTCGACATCACCAGGGTCATCGCGGCTGATCTTATAGTGCAATGCACCACATACCGGGCAAGCGTTCAAATCCTCGTACTCACCGTAGTAGATGATGCAATCATTAGGGCATGCATGTATCTTCTGCACCTCTAACCCTAGAGGGCAGAGAGCCTTCTTTGCTTCGTACGTACTCTCGGGCAATTCGTTGTCCTTTGGAAGCATATCCTTTATCATTACTAGCAACTTTCCAAATCCCTTGTCAGATACACCATTCTATGCCTTCCATTGCAGCAATTCCAGTGTGGTGCCCGGCTTTTTTGTGATCCTCTAACATGCGCTGCAACTTCTTCTTCTCCAAATCACTTGCGTAGTTTCTCTTTGCATCGGCAATGGCCCGACCTAGATCATCAACGGGCTCATCTGATGCCTCTTCTTCAGCTTCTTCCCGCATTGCCGGCCCAGCTTCTTCCCGCATTACTGGCTCAGCTTCTTCCCCCATTGTTGTATCATCGTATTCAGGGAACCCATGGCCAGGATAGCTGTTGTCGTCCTCTTCTTCTTCATTGTCTTCCATCATAACCCCTCTTTCTCTGTGCTTGGTCCAAACATTATAGTGGGGCATGAAACCGGACTTAAACAGGTGGACGTGAATGGTTCTTGACGTAGAGTAATTCTGACCATTCTTACAGCGAGCACATGCACAAGGCATAAAACCATCCACCCGCTTGTTTGGCTCAGCCGCAAGCAGAAAAGTATGCACGCCCTCAATGAACTGGGGAGGGCATCGGTCATCGTACATCCATTGCCGGCTCATCTTCATTACACAACGCCGAATAGACCAAATTAATACAAGTTCATACATAAAGTTCATACAACACTTAAATGCAACAAACAAATAACTCTCTAGCTAAAGCATTTAAATGCAACAACAAATACGATCAAGATCGCAACTAAGGTAACAATGGATCCAACAGCATAATGATACCAAGCCTCACTATCGATGGCATATTTTCTAATCTTTCTAATCTTCAAGCGCATTTTCTCCATCTTGATCTTGTGATCATCGACGACATCGGCAACATGCAACTCCAATTCCATCTTCTTCCCCTCAATTCTTTTCAATTTTTCCTTCAAATCCTGGTTTTCTCTTTCAACAAATTTAACCTCTCGACAATAGGGTTGGTTGGAATTTCCGGTTCAACTACCTCCTACATACAAATATCTATGTCAACTTGATGGGCATAATTTGTCATAAACACGAAATGCAACTAGTTTTAAAAGAGAATATATATACCACATCCGAATCATAACAAGGACGAGGGCCGACGGGGACGGATATCAAAACCATGGCACTATATGTATAACAAACAACGTACGGGTAAGATAATTATACGAGTAACTATATATATCCAAATCACACAAACATCAATTTTTATATAAAATTTCATGAACAAGAGGCTCACCACAAGGTGGTGCCGGCGACGGGACGGTGCGGGCCATCGATGGTGGGTACGACGGAGATTTAGAAGGCACTAAGTAAACCACACCTACATATGCAAACTAAGTGTTATTTTTGACCTCAAATTGCATATAAATCAAATACTAGCACACACACACACATATATATATATATATATCCTCCCAAATTACTAAACTCAAAAATCAATCACTATATAAAGCATTGCATGAGCTAATCTAGCAATGAGAGATGAAAGGACAAAGTTGCTAACCTTTGTGATGATTTGAATGGATGGGGGCCTTCAAATCTTCACAAATTTTGGGCAAAATGTGTGATGAGCTTGAGAGGAAGAGGGGAAGAACAGAGAGGAGAGGGGAAAGGGGAAGAACAAAGCGAGCTCAGGTGGACGAAGGGTCTATGTAGGATGACCTTTAGTACCGGTTCGTGCCAAGAACCGGTACTAAAGGGGCTGGAGGGGCCCCAGTCTGACAACATCCTGCCACCACTCTCATTAGTACCGGTTCATGGCACGAACTGGTGCTAAAGGCTCGCCACAAACCGGTACTAATGAAAGTGGCCCGGCTAGCCGTTGGAACCGGCACTAATGTATACATTAGTGCCGGCTCAAATACAAACTGGCACTAATGTGCTTCATGTTTGACCCTTTTTCTACTAGTGAGACAATCATCCTACAGAGCACATCGATTTTGCCCATTATCTTCACAAGCTCTTTCATCTCCTCATTGCTGTCAAGGTCGTTCAACAGCTGTTGCTTGGCCATGATCAGAGGAATTGCATCTTTAACCTTCTGCTCTGCATCTTCCTCTTCTGTCGTTCCTTCAATTACTTTTCCAACACCCCAACCTGCTGGTATTGGGATTCCTCGGCTAACCAAATCACCGTAGTTGCACTCCCCAACATCAGCAACTTCCTAGAAATACAAATCACACGAATCTTCCCTTTTCTGCTTGAATCAAATTGTAAGATCATCAAACAAACTATTAAAAAATCAGCAACTAAAAGCAGCAGAACAACACTTAAACATATTATTACCCCATGATTTGGGCATTTGTAGAAGACTCGGCCAGGGTTGAGGATTGTGGTTGAGACACGACGGATGACTCTGCGTGATTTGCAGCAGTGGCACCACAACAACGACAGCAGGTTGCGATGAGTAACCGACTGCGGTGCGCGTGCCGGCGGGGGTGTGATGAGACCCACAGGCGATGGTACAGGTGGTGACTTGGCGCATATTTGGTTGTTGCCTGCTGAAGAGCAGGTGGACGAGCAGCCAGCGGACATGGTTGCTGCGGCCAGAGCTTCTGATGCTAGGAAGAGTAAGTAGAGAAGAGGAGGAGCGAACATTGGATATGTCAGTTTCATTACTTGGAGAGTAGCATAGCACCATATATAGTCATAGCCTAGGTTTGGATTCGAACCAGCTACAGGAGCACGTCTCTCTTTTTTCTAAAACTCAGCAACGTCTCTTTACTGGTACACTAGCTTGTTCTGTACGCCTTCTCAAGTCTTTGATTCTTCCACCTGACATCTGGGACCCACCGGAAGGGTCTCTGTATTTCGCGAAAAAAACGTGCCCCCCGCAGACAGGTCGGACCCACCAGCTATCTTCGCACGCAAGGAAGTGCCTCCTTATTACGCTAAAAAATGAATACTCCCCCTGCCAGCTGGAACCCAGCATTGTGGGAGGCTGACTTGTGGGCCTACCAAGTTGACGGGGACGGAGGGCATTGTCAACTTAGTCAATATGAACGTATAAGTGCATCTAGTGCCCCTTAGTGATTTTGGTGTATTGAAGACTTATAGGTTAAGGGACTAATGCGTGTGTGAGTGTACACAGGTCTATAAGTCTATGAGGAGTTTGATATTTACAGGAAAAGTCGACCCCTAAAAATGAATATCTTCGACTGAAGATTTTGGTATTTCCGAAGACTTTCATGAAGACTTTGAAAGTGAAGAAACAGGTGTGTCCGTGAAGACTTGATATTCATGCGAGAAATATGAAGCTTGAAGACTTTCATTTTCATAGTTTTATTTTTCTCTTTCTTGAGTCATAGGAAACACCGTACTGTTAAAGGGGGTCAAGGAAATACTAAGGAAAAATTTCCATGTGATGCTCAACTCAAAATCCTACACCTACCAATCCCTTCGAGTGAAGCCATTGGAAAATCTCATATAGTTCAGTCAATTTCTTCAGTGACAAAGCCGAAGTTCTTCTGGTCTCTGAGGAATTTGTCCTGACTGAGGAGTTAGGAATTCGCCAGTGCGGATTGCCTACACGGTGAGGAACATGATAGCCCTGAGGATTTTGCTACTCAAAATTCCGACCATTGCTATGCTATGCGCCAGCTGTCCCAAAATATCTATCCACCTAACGGTCATATCATTGAAGGGCATTTATGTCTTATCATGTCGGGCTGCTCCCTAGGCTATAAATAGCCGCCCCTACAACCACTAGCTGGTTGGCTGCTCCGAGAGAAATTGACACTTGTCATTTGAGAGCAACCCATCCTCCGAGGACTTTGAGCGAAAATCATCAATGAGGAAAAACCAAAAACCCAAAACCCAAACACCTACAAACCCCAGTGATTGAGCATCACTGAAGAGATTGATCCTGAGTGGATTCGACGCTTGTTACCTTTGAAGACCGTGCTTCTTCTAGATGGTTAGGCGTCATGGTCTAGAGCATCCAACAGGAATTGTGGATCGTTGAGTGACCAAGTTTGTGAAGGTTTGGAAGTCGCCTAAAGACTTATCACGAGTGATTGGACGAGGTCTGTGTGACCTTAGTTCAAGGAGAATAAGGTGAGGACTGGGTGTCTTGGACTATGTGTCATTGACTGGGTGTCTGGGATTATGTGTCCTCGAGTTTAAATACTCAGCTATTCCAACCAGACGTACAACTGAGACAGCAGTTGGAACTGGTCTACCAAATCATTGTCTTCACCGAGCTTACTGGTTCTATTTCCTCAACTCTTTCATTTCCTCATAACTGTGTTGTATGTTTGTTCATATCTGTGTTTGAAGACTTTGACTGAAGACTTTCTCAATTTCCTCAGTTCAATTTCTTCAGTCTATTTGTCTTCATCCTGTGTTATCCTGTGATTATGCTTCATGTACTCTGTGTCTGTCTTTATTTCATCATGATGACTATGCTTGTATTCTGTTGTGTTTACTTTTGAGTACTTATTCCGCTGCTAGTAGTTCTTTGCTAAGGAATTTCATCACCAGCAAATTCCTTAATGAAGAATTTCATAAAAATCGCCTATTCACCCCCCTCTAGTCGATATAATGCAGTTTCAATTGGTATCAGAGCAAGGTACTCCCTTGTTTTGTGTGATTTTGGTTTAACCGCCTGGAGTTTTAGTTATGTCGACCGCATGTATGATCAAGGTCTCTGTTGGGTGTCCTACCTTTGATGGGACGGACTACCCCTACTGGAAGAATAAGATGCGAATGCATCTTGAAGCAATTGATAACGATCTCTGGTATGTTGTGGAAAATGGTGTTCCCTCAGTCACACCTTCTCTGAATGCTGCCGATGTGAAGAGATTCAAACAACTCGACTCTCAAGCAAAGAATATCATATGTGGCCATCTAAGCAAAGGATAGTATGGCAGAGTGAGTGCTTTGGAAACAGCAAAGCTTATCTGGGACAGGTTGTCCAAAGTGAATGAAGGAGTCTCAACTTAGCGTGACTCTCGAGTTGATGTTCTTCTCAATCTTTTCAACCGCTTCGAAAGACTCGATAATGAAAATGTTCAACAAACCTTCGATCACCTCACTGACATCTCAAATGAGCTTCAAGCACTTGGTGCCACTGACATCACTGACCATGAGGTGGTGAAGAAATTGCTGAGATCACTTGATTCCTCATTTGACACTCTGGCATTGATGATACAAGAACGTGCTGATTACAAGTCACTTGATCCCGTTGATATTCTCGAGAGGCTAAATACTCATGAGTTCCAACTTGCTGAAAAGAGAGATCTCTATGGTTCAAGCTATGGCAGAACACGTGCATTGAAGGCCAACGCAGTATCTGAGTCCGAAGATGAAGACTCTGGTAGCAGCCTTGGTGATCCTGAAGAACTGAGCCATAATCTGGCTCTGCTCGTGAAGAAGTTCCAAAAGTTCTCAAGATGTGGTCACCTTGGAAGATCCTCAAGGAGCAATGATTCCTCATCGAGTGACTACAAGAAGGGGCTTTGTCACAAATGCAAGAAACCTGGACATTTCATTCAAGATTGTCCTCAGTGGGAAAAGGAATCAAAGAAGAAGAAATACAAGGATTGCAGTTCTGAAGATGCGAAGAAAAATAAGAAATCCACAAAATCATCATCATCAAAATCCTCCAAGCCTTCATATCACAAGAAGAGCATCTCCAAGAAGGCCAGGGCATTCATTGGCAAGGAAATGGACTCTGAGGCTGAATCTGAAGAAAATGAGGAAGAGGAGTCATCTGAGGAGTCTGAATCCGGAGTGGCAAGCCTTGCTCTTGCTACTGCATTCGTCAGCAAGTCTATCTTCAACACTGAAGAAAATGACCTCACCAACAAGGCTGATGAAGGCGATGATGACTTCGCTCCCACCTATTGCTTCATGGAAAAGGGTGCCAAGGTACTCAAATATACCTCCTCTGAATCAAGTGAGAATGAATCTGATGAAAACCTTAAACCCAGTTTTTCTAAACTGGTTAAGATTGCTATAAAACAACAAAGGGCTTTAGAAAAGATTCAAAACATGCTAAATAAAAGTGATGATATGTTGGGTGAAGAAATGGATCGCACTGAAACTTTGACTGAAAATCTTCAGAGACTTCAGTCCAAGCTTGACAAACTTCAAAGTCATCATAACACTCTCTTATCGGATCATGAGAAGCTTTCTTATGAATTTCTTCAAAGAAAGCAAGACCTTGAGAAGCTAAGAGTGAGTTATGAAGATCTTCAGAAGGAGCGCGATTCATTACTTACTCAACAAATCAGCGCATCTCAGGAAGAATTTGTTCCTCCATGCTTGAAGTGCATTGAACATGAATCTGCCACTACTAGGAAAAGGCCTACTAATGGCGCACCAGTTTTTCCTACTAATGGCGCATCACTGGTGCGCCATTACTAGCACGCCATTAGTAATTTTTACTAATGGCGCAACACTGGTGCGCCATTAGTATCTGGTATACTAATGGCGCACCACTGGTGTGCCATTAGTATAGGCCACGGTGCGCCATTAGTATAGGCCACTGGTGCGCCATTAGTATAGGCCACGGTGCACCATTAGTATTTTTGAATTTTTAAGGCGGGAAAATAGTAGTGGCGCACCGTCTAACCCCCACCGTGCGCCATTACTATTTTTGAATTTTGAATTTGGATCTGGATCGTGATTTTTTTGCCAATTTTTTGCTAGTTTTTTTGCTCGTTTTTTGGCACGATATTATTTCAAATTTTGTTCCTGTTTTTGGATCTTGTACGTTCTTTTGCCGTGTTCTTTTGCCGGAGAGGAGTTCACCGGAGAGGAGGAGGAGGAGGAGGTCACCGGAGAGGCGCTCGCCTACATCGCCGGAGAGGAGGAGGAGGTCGCCGGAGAGGAGTTCACCGAAGCATCGGGGAGGAGGAAGGAGAAACCATGAGGGAATGGGAGGAGGGGAGGGAGGAGGAGCTCACCGGAGAGGAGGGAGGAGAAACCGTGAGGGGATGGGAGGAGAGGAGGGAGGAGGAGGTTCCCGGAGAGGAGGAGGTCGCTGGAGAGGAGGAGGTCACCGGAGAGGAGGAGGAGGGGGTCACCGGAGAGGAGGAGGAGGAGGTCGCCGAAGAGGAGAAGGAGGTCGCCGGAGAGGAGGAGATGGAGTGGAGGAGAGGAGGAGATGGAGTGGAGGAGAGGAGGAGATGGAGTGGAGGAGAGGAGAGGAGGAGATGGAATGGAGGAGAGGTGGAGTGGAGGAGGTGCGCCCAGCCATGTATACGAAATAGTAATGGCGCACCGTGGCCAGGTGCGCCATTACTATTTTTTTATTTTTTTTATTTTTTTTGAATTTTGAAGGCGGGAAGATACTAATGGCGCACCGTGGGCAGGTGCGCCATTAGTAACTCTTTTTTTTTGACTTATTTTGAATTTTGAAGGCGGGAAGATACTAATGGCGCACCGTGGGTAGGTGCGCCATTAGTAACTTTTTTTATTTTGTTGACTTATTTTGAATTTTGAAGGCAGGAAGATACTAATGGCGCACCATGGGCTGGTGCGCCATTAGTAAATTTGATTTTTTTTTTAAATTTTTTTACCTCCAGATCTTAAAAGCCCCGTATCTTTTTTTCTGTTAGGTTTTTGAGGATTTTGAAAATGTTTAACGGGGTTCCCCTAGTTAAATTTGGATGTAACTTTTCGAGTAGATGATTTTTCATATAAAAAACTTTTTCATCCGAGTTAGTATGCAAAAGTTATGCCCATTTTTACAAATTCTTGAGAGATTTTGCAAATGAAGTCGAAATTCATATTTGCAAATTTTCCCAACAACTAGACCACATATCACATGGGAAACTTATTTTCTTTTATTTTTATGACATTTTCATCATTTTCTTTTATTTTTTTAAAACTGAAAAAGGCGATCCACCGGGGGGGTGCATTCAGTGGAAGTGGTGGCCAAGGTACTAATGGCGCACCATGGCATGGTGCGCCATTACTAGTTCAACTAGTAATGGCGCACCATGCCACGGTGCGCCATTAGTAGTTTTGAAAAAAATTAAAAAAAATTCAAAAAATTTTTTTTTACTAATGGCGCACTGTGGATGTGGTGCGCCATTACTAGTAATGGCGCACCACTCCCACGGTGCGCCATTAGTAGTTTTGAAAAAAATAAAAAAAAAATTTACTAATGGCGCACCATGGATGTGGTGCGCCATTAGTATTTGGACACTAATGGCGTACCAACACATGGTGCGCCATTAGTATATAGTAATGGCGCACCACATGTCTGGTGCGCCATTAGTGTCAATTCCATCTATAGCCCTTTTCCTAGTAGTGTGCTAATTCTTCACTTGAATGTTCAAATGCTGCTAATGTTTCAAATTCTTCACATGCCTCTGCTATCACTAATTCCTCATCTGAGGACATTGCTAGTATCACTGATGATGCAGGGCTGAAGGAATTGTATACGATAGGCATGTACAAAAGCCTCAAAGGGCATCAGGCTCTTTGTGATGTGCTTAAAAAGCAGATCCTCAACAGAAACCCTAGGAAAGAGGGTATCGCCTTTGAGAGGAAACTCAATGCTGATGGTACATATTGGAAGCCTGAGCAGTACCCCAAAACTACATGGGTTGCTACAAAGGGACCTCTAGTTTATCCATCTAACTTATCTGGATTTGCATGTGAATCTCCTCATTCTGATGATGAGTCAATTGACTCCAACTATAAGCTATTCAAAAATCAGAATGGTGAAGTATTTGCTATATATATTGGCACTAACTACAGGAATGGCTCCCCTATGCAGAAAATTTGGGTTCCCAAAAGATGTCTTGAAAATCTCCTGGTGAATGTCATCATGACACCACCTGTGAAGAATAGGAACCCCAGATCAAATTCCTCATACGGACCAAATTCCTCATATGGATCAAAGTCCTCATATGAACATCATCGTGCTAACCCGTGTGTTTCGCAGGGAAGATCTAAGGATTATGGATATATGCATTATTCTTCAAATCACTATGTCCATAAGTTCTCGAAGAATTTCTCTGCATACTTTTATGCTTACTCTAACCCCTCTTATGTGAAACGAAATGGACTGGCTTCTATGCCATCCTTCTTGTATGGAGCTCGCAAAATGATGAACTCTTTGCCACCCCTTCAGATGTGGCTGGTGAAGAAAAAGAACTAATCTCTTCTGCAGGGTCAGGTCTCCAGATGCACATAATTGTCTGAAGAATTTGCTGGAGACCTGAGCATGCCTGAAAGGACGCAGGCTAATCATGAAGAAATGAACTTTAATTTCTCACATCCTCATATTGCATTATTAGTTCTTTTACTTGATGAAATTGATCTGATGAATTGATGTCATATTCTTCACTGATGAAGTATATGAGTTTGTAAGCTGCACTAATTCATCTGCAGGATGATCAACCCAAAGCCACTGAGTGGGTCCTCGATAGTGGATGTACAAACCACATGACTGGTGACAAGAATCTATTGATGGATGCTCCATTATCTCCGTCGCATCTGAAGCATATCATCTTTGCTAACAAAGGCAAAAGTCAGGTATTGGGTCTAGGTAAGGTTGTGATTACAAAGGATCGACACATGGAAAAAGTCATGCTTGTTGAGTCCTTAGGATACAACCTTATGTCTGTCTCAATGCTTTGTGATCTTGATATGGTTGTTGTCTTTGGCAAGTACCGTTGTGTTGTGGTTATGGAAGCTGACAATTCCAAAGTCTTCGAAGGCTTTAGGAAAGGAGACCTATATATTGTTGATTTCTCTACAGGACCACAACCAGCCGTGTGCTTACTTGCAAAAGCTTCAGAAGGCTGGCTCTGGCATCGACGACTTGGTCATGAAGGCATGAGGAATTTGCACGCGCTTGCGAAGAAGAAGCATGTCATTGGCATCGAGAATGTCAAATTCCTCAAGGATCACCTATGCGGAGCCTGTGAAGCTGGGAATATGACCAAGGCCAAGCATCCAGCAAAGACTATCATGACCACCACTCGCCCATTTGAATTGCTTCACATGAATCTCTTTGGTCCTAATCATTATTCTGCTATCTCAAATGAAGCATCTCAAATGTCTTCATTATTGTTGATGATTATTCTCGCTACACATGGGTACACGTTGTTACTTACAAACATGAAGTGCAGGAAGTCTTCAAACAATTTTCCTCGAGGGCTTGAACCAACTTTGGTGTGAAGATCAAGCACATGAAGGTTTTATGCTTGGTTACGGAAAGGACTTGCACACCTACAGAGTCTTCAACAACGTTCTTCACAAAGTTGTTGAAACTGTAGATGTGCGGTTCAATGAAACTAACGGCTCGCAAAGAGAGCACCTACCTACTATGATAGATGAACCAACACCTGAGGAAACTATCAAGTTCAAGGCTACTGAGGATGTCATTCCTACTGAAGAATCTGCTGAAGAATTCATTCCAGAACATGAAGAACGTCGAGCTAATGCACCTGAAGAAAATGCTGAAGAAAATGGTGCTGAAGAAAACGTTGATCAAATTCTTCAATGACAACCAGCTCATCCTCGCATTGCAAAAGAAGTGCAAGTTGAAAAGATCATCAATAACATCAAAGCGCCAGGTCCTCTCACACGCTCAAAAGCTTCACATTTGTCTAACTTTTGTGGGCAGTATGCTTTTGTCTCTATTACAGAGCCCACTAAGGTAGATGAAGCATTTCTGGAGCCTGAGTGGATTCAGGCCATGCAAGAAGAATTACATCAGTTCGAGCTCAACAATGTCTGGGAACTGGTCAAACGTCTAGATCCTTGCAAGCACAATATCATCGGCACAAAGTGGATCTACCGCAACAAGCAAGATGAAAATGGCCTTGTGGTGAGGAATAAGGCACGGCTTGTAGCTCAAGGCTACACACAGGTTGAAGGAATTGATTTCGATGAAACTTTTGCACCTGTTGCTAGACATGAGGCTATTCGCATATTACTTGCTTATGCTAACCATCATGATATCACTCTATATCAAATGGATGTGAAAAGTGCATTCCTCAATGGTAAGCTTGAGGAAGAAGTATATGTTGCTCAACCCCCAGGTTTTGAAGATCCAAAGAATCTTGACAAAGTCTTCAGACTCAACAAGGCCCTCTATGGCCTCAAGCAGGCCCCATGGGCTTGGTATGATACTTTGAACGAACTCTTCATGAAGAAAGGCTTCAAACCCGGTTCACTTGACCCTACTCTTTTCACTAAATCTTATGATGGTGAATTGTTTGTGTTCCAAGTATATGTTGATGATATTATCTTTGGTTGTACTGACCAACGTTATAGTGATGAATTTGCCTATATGATGAGTGAAGAATATCAAATGTCTAGTATGGAAGAGTTGAAATTCTTCTTAGATCTTCAAATTCGTCAACAACACAATGCCATATTCATATCTCAGGAGAAATACCTCAAGGATGTACTGAGGAAATTCGGCATGCAAGATTGCAAAGGCGTCATAATTCCTATGCCCACAAATGGCCATCTGTGCACTGATGAAAATGGTATTGACTTCGATCATAAGGCATACCGCTCCATGATAGGTTCCTTATTATACTTATGTGCATCTAGGCTAGATATAATGCTTAGTGTTTGCATGTGTGCCCGATTTCAAGCTGCACCGAAGGAATCACACCATAAGGCTGTGAAGCATATTCTTCGATATCTAGCTCACACACCAACACTTGGATTATGGTACCCCAAGGGCTCGGCTTTTGATCTTGTTGGATATTCTGACTCTGACTATGTTGGTGATCGTGTGGATCGCAAGTCAACATCTGGTACATGTCATTTCCTCGGACGATCTTTGTTCTGTTGGTCCTCGAAGAAACAGAACTGCGTATCACTATCTACTGCTGAAGCTGAGTACATTGCCGCTGGTTCTTGTTGTGCCCAATTGCTATGGATGAAGCAAACTCTCAAGGACTACGGCGTCAACATGAAGAATGTGCCTCTCTTCTGTGACAATGAGAGTGCCATCAAGATTGCTCACAACCCAGTTCAGCACTCGAAGACAAGGCACATTCAGATTCGTCATCATTTTCTTCGTGATCATGTGTTGAAGGGCGACATTTCTATTGAGCATGTGAAGACTGAAGAACAGCTAGCCGATATCTTCACAAAGCCCTTGGATGAGAAGAGATTTAGCAAGTTGCGGTGTGAGCTAAATATCCTAGAATCTTCGAATGTTCTTTGAAAAGGACACTCATCCTAACACTTATGCAAAATTGATGACTTAGATGTGCAACACATCAAGAAATGTTTTACTTCAATCAATGAAGAATAACACTCTTAGTGTGAAGAAATTAACGAAGAATTTGATTCTCAGAACCCTACGATAATTGTACGCGGTGTCTGAAATCATCATTCTTATACGGTGGGTCACGCCACCACCAAAAGTTGAAATTCCTCTAATTATTCATATTCTTCAACTTTGCAGAGTCTTCACTGGTTCCGTCGTTTTTCTTCATTGGCTATATATATATATATACATATATATATATATATATATATATAATGAGTTTATGTCCTCTACAGCATTCACTTATTGCTATTTCTTCAAGTTGGGTTTCTACTAAGTGAATGTGATCGGACCCTTCCCCTCTATGCTATACTCAACCCAATCTGTTCACAAATTCTTCATGTGCGTTCTATTTGAAACTCGTTCAAAATCTTCACTGTGTCCTTGTCAGCTGAAGAAATCGCGAACGAAACTTTAAAACCTATCTTATCGAAATTTTCGGTCTTGCCGCTCAAACCGTTCCATATCCCTTGATACACTTATCCACTCACCCACGATCTAACACGATCTCCACCTCTCACTACGTGGGTGACACATGTCATGCGAACGAGAAGGGTCAGGGGCACGTTCGTCCAATTTCTTCGGGCGAGCAGTTTTTCACCGTGGCTATAAATACCCCTCATTCCCTTCCTCACTTCTTTTACTCCGCTCGACATCTCTCTCCAGCTCGAGCTTCTCAAACCCTAGCGCCGCTGCTACTTCATCGCCGCCGGTGAGGAAGAGCTTCATTGCCTCGACCTCGTCGCCGACGTACTTGCGCCGACCGCGGACATCTTCACTCCGCCGCCGCCGTAGCTGTATTCCTCCGCCAAGTTAGGGCACAGAAGATCTGCACAGACGAACCTCACATCTCCTCACTCCAGTTCGTCGTGTTGTTCGTCCAGGGTAAATAAAAGTTACTTTTACTGCCCTCGTTGATTCGAATGATTATCTACAAAATCTTCAAAAGTGTTTTTCTTCATATCTTCACACACTGAACACCTCACAAAGTCATCTGTTCTTGATTCGTTTCTCTAAGCATCAATTTTCTTCAAGATTCCTCAATTGTGTGGATCTTGGATCTATACAACTCTGGAACCTAAGACAAAGAACGCTTAGTGAAAATCTTTAAGACTCATCTGGTCAAATTCCTCAAACTTGGTAATTTTGAAAAACCTTCTGAGAACGCATATAACCTCTCCAAATTCCTCGCAACTATACTCTGTTCACATGTACACATGTCAGCTACTGAATCACTAGGTTCTCATCAACTTAACTCATTTGCAGCGTTCCTCGAAGAAAAGTTGCATACTTCTTCAGAGAATTTGATTGTTGAAATTCCTCAACTGAAGAAAATGGCTGATGGTAAAAGGCCATAGATGGGAGGAAAGAGGCCTGAGGTAAATACAGCGTTTGAGATCCCTGATGACATCTATGCTGGGTACTACACACCTACTGAGGAAACCAAGAATGAGCGCAAAGTGAGCATTCAGAAGATAGAGAGGAGATGGGTAAGAGAACGGAGGGAGTACAGATATGTCACTCCTAAGTATATGAAGAAATTCATACTCAATCCTCCATGCCCAAGAGCACCACTAGCACCTGGCCAAATTGCTGTTCCCACCAGCCTCAAGCAAGGTGAGGAATATCCTGATGAATGCGCCAAGCGCCAAGGAAAGTTGGCTAAGCAAGCCAGAGAAGCAGTGAGGAAATTTAATGAAGACTCTGCTGCTGCTGCTGCTGCCTCTGGTGAGGTCCATGCTGTCAAGCCAAAGAAGGCTATGTCAAAGAAGCCTGCGCACAAGCCAAGTGCTTCCTCAGCAATGCCCTCTCGGCCAGAATCATCAAAGCCCTGACGGCCAATTCCTCATGCTGCTCCTATTCCTCCAAAGTCCTCAGCTCCTCCGCCAAAGCCTTCAGCTGTTCTGACCAAATCCTCAGCACCTGTGCATCTCGCTTCGTGCCAAAGGACTGCCGGCATCTCCATTGCCTCAGGTGTCTCAGCTAGTTCCTTAGCTGCACCAAGTTCCTTAGCTGGCCCCTCACTGCTGAAGACAAAGGCCACTTCTGGACGAGGTCCACGCCCAAGTCCTCAAAAGAAGCAAGTCGCTTTCCAAGTGCCATCTGATGAAGACAAAGCTGATGATGATGAACTTCCAGAAATCATCAGAGACAGGCAAGTCAGGGCCTCTAGAGCCAAAGGATCAGATGTGCCACTACTTTTGGATCCCAAGCTGATCCTCGACTACATTGATGATTGGCACAAGGACCCCAACACTCCCTTGCCCGACTTGAAGCTGACTCCTGGCTAGAGTCACATGCTGACCCACTTCATTCAAGAAGAAAAGGGGAAATTTGAGAAGGCCAGGCATATCAAGAAAGCGCAGTACAAGAAGGAGAAATTTCTGAAGAACAACGTTGTCACTATGACAACTGATGAACTTGTAAAAATCCAATCTGAAATCAAAACCCTCAGCGATGACTTCAAAGCCTACTATGCTGATTGGCAAGGGGCCAAAATTAGATTTGTAAAGATAACTGACAGTTCACTTCAAATGTTGTTGCCCCAACGCAACAGGAAATTCCTCAAGCTGAAGCATCTGCTCAGCCGACTGAAGAACATGCCAGCACCGCTGATGACAATCAGGCTGCTGAAGAAAATGTGAGTTCCAGGGCTGATGACTGCATTCCAGCCACTGAAGAAATTGCCAGGGCACCCACTAGTGGTCTGCTTGAAGAAACTGAAGAACTCAGGGCAACTGCATCAGTTGTGCCTGAAGAAAATCAACCAGATTCCTCAGCTGCTCCTGCACCAACTTCAACTCCAATCCTTCCATCTGCATCAGATGTGAAGAAGACCAAGGCTGTAGAGCGTGCTGCAGTGAAGAAAAGGAAAGCATCAGCTACTTCAGATTCTTCAGCTCCGAAGAAAATGAAGCCTATGACAAGTTCATTTGCCCATCCGATTGATGTTGTTCCCATCACAACCAGGCCATCGAAGGACCTTGTTCCTTTTGATGAAGAATATGTGATCCCCAGCGGATCTGATGAAGAAACTCATTCTGATACTTCATCTGAACCATTGATGAAGAAATTGAAGTGGATGCGATCCCTTCAACACCTATCATCTCCTCGCATGTGCCTCAGTTCACAGCTGAAGAGGCCGGCATTGAAGAAATGGAAGATGATGATGTGGACATTGGCTGCTCCACACCCATAATCAGTGATGAATTCTGGGAAAGTCAGCATCCAAACTCTCCAATGTTCACTCCTCTACAACAAATTCCTCAGTCCCCCACACAAACGGTTAACATGGGCTCTGAAGAAGCTCATCCCACTGCATCTGTCCATGAGGAAATTCTAGCCACTAGCGCTGAAGAAACTACTGCTGCTGAACCACCAGTGACGCAGACTGCCACTCAGGAGGAACCAAAAATTTCTCAGCCTAAAGAACCTGCGATTGAGATTCTTGAGGTCGTGATGCAACTCACTGACACTCCTCTGCCGAAGCCAAAGGATCCATTCTCACGCAAGCACGTATTCTTCGAAGATTACAACCCGTATGACTCTGCTCGCATTAGGAAGAGGCGTTTCTGGACTACTAGTCAAGCCAATTTCTATTCCTTAGTGCTGTTCAACAAGGAGAAGATTTTCTACCATGAGCATATTCCTCACGTGGATATGGAATCTCTGCCGTGCTTCGCACCAGTCCTTAGTGTTCTTCACGACGCTGGACTGCTCAACTTCTGCTCTGACATCTGCGATTGGCATGAAGAACTGATTCTTCAATTTTATGCAACGCTGCACACCACCGGAGATGCTGAAGAGTGAATTCATGGGTGCTGGACTGGATGTCTGAAAACACTCACTACACTGCACCAGCCTCTGAATTGCTTCGTGCTCTACCACTCAGTCCTCCCCTTGAAGAAGCTCGTTGCATCTATAGTGAACCTGAGCTCACACATCATTACATGCAGGTGCTGATGAAACCTTTGAAGCCAGGTCAAGCACCAAGAACCAAATTCCTCGTGAAGGAATTGTTGTACGTGCCCAGAACCGTCTATCGTATTCTTACGAGGACAATCAGTCCTATCAAAGGTCACGACTCATCTGATGAGGAAATTGTTGGCATCATGAAGAATCTGGTATTCAACATCGTTCATGGCATTCTTGTCAATTATCACAATTTCTTCATGAGGACTATGGCCAATGTTGCACTGTCTCCATTTGAGCTAAATTCCTCAAGAAAAGGTCTTCACTCAACTACAAAGCTGATTTCCAGAATCATCTCACCTACTTGCCCCCAATTGAAGTCCTCAAGCTAGTTTTCATCACGTTCATATGATTCGCGTTCGATACTTTGATAATTTGATATGTGGGAAGACCGATGCTTGGGTGTTTTTCTTACTTGAACAAGCATCCCACTTAAGATTAACCCCTATTGCAAGCATCCGCAACTACAAAACAAGTATTAAGGTAAACCTAACCATAGCATGAAACAAGTGGATCCAAATCAGCCCCTGACGAAGCAGCGCATAAACTAGGGTTTAAGCTTCTATCACTCTAGCAACCCATCATCTACTTATTACTTCCCAATGCCTTTCTCTAGGCCCAAATAACGGTGAAGTGTCATGTAGTCGACGTTCACATAACACCACTAGAAGATAGACAACATACATCTCATCAAAATATCGAACGAATACAAGATTCACATGACTACTAATAGCAAGACTTCTCACATGTCCTCAGGAACAAACGTAACTACTCACAAAGCATATTCATGTTCATAATCTGAGGGGTATTAATATGCATATAGGATCTAAACATATGATCTTCCACCAAATAAACCAACTAGCATCAACTACAAGGAGTAATCAACACTACTAGCAACCTACTGGTACCAATCCCAGAGTTAGAGACAAGAATTGGATACAAGAGATGAACTAGGGTTTGAGAGGAGATGGTGCTGGTGAAGATGTTGATGGAGATTGGCCCCCTCCCGATGAGAGGATCGTTGGTGATGACGATGGCGATGATTTCCACCTCCTGGAGGGAAGTGTCCCTGGCAGAATAGCTCTGCCGGAGCCCTAGATTGGTTCGGCCAAGGTTACGCCTCGTGGCGGCGGAGTCTCGTCCCGAAAGCTTGCTTATGATTTTTCTTCGAATGAAAGACTTCATATAGCAGAAGATGGGCACCGGAGGGCCAATAGGGGGCCCACGAGGCAGAGGGCGCACCCAGGGGGTAGGGCGCGGCCCCACCCTCGTGGCCAGGGTGTGGGCCCCGTTTGGTATTTCTTTCGCTCAGTATTTTTTATTATTTCCAAAAATAACTTTCGTGGAGTTTCAGGACTTTTGGAGGTGTGCAGAATAGGTCTCTAATATTTGCTCCTTTTCCAGCCCAGAATTCCAGCTGCCGGCATTCTCCCTCCTTATTTAAACCTTGTAAAATAAGAGAGAATAGGCATAAGTATTGTGACATAATGTGTAATAACAGCCCATATTGCAATAAATATCGATATAAAAGCATGATGCAAAATGGACGTATCAGTGGTCAACGTGGTCAAGGAACGACTTCCATCGGAAGAGTACTGTACGTGGAGAGGCTGACAGCTGGGTCCACGGCAGCCACAAGGAAGTGCCTCCTTATTATGTGGAAAATAGTTATTCCTCCACCTGAGAGCAGGGACCCACCGGACGGACTATCGTATTTGGCGAAAAAAACGTTTCCCCCCTAACTGCTGGGACCCACCGGACGGGCCAACGTATTTCATGAGAAAAACGTTCCCCCCGCTGTCAGCCCAAACCCACCGGAGGTGCCTCCTTATTATGCACAAAAAATGAATACCCCCTGCTAGTTGGGACCCACCTTGGTGGGAGACTGACTTGTGGGCCTACTAAGTTGATGGGGATGGAGTGCTTTGTCAACTTAGTCAATATGAACGATTCTAGGTCCACTGACCGTACAATGTCCATCCAACGGCCGTAGTGCTTCTTCAACCTCTGGTCTAGTTGCTCCAGCCGCCCAAAGCAGCGCCGGTCGTGCCGCATGCTCCTGTCTCTCGTGGCCGGTTGTGCTGCCGCAGAAGCCTCTCCGCCCCCTACTATTCCCACCGCTGGTCAGGCCCTGCGGTGACGGCGGCCTCACACCGCAGCCGAACCAGTGAACTCTCGTACTCCTCTACACGCGGGTTTCCACTGCCGCGTCTTCCCCGGCTCCGCGTCGTCCCCTTCCTAGGCCTCGCCGTCGTCCACTGCCCTGGTGCTCTCGGCGCGGCATGGTCAGCGTGGTCAAGGAACGGCTTCCATCGGACGTGGACTGTACGTGGAGAGGCTGACAGCTGGGTCCACGGCCGTAGCAAGGAAGTGCCTCCTTATTACACGCAAAATAATTATTCCTCCACTTGACAGCGGGGACCCACCGGACGGGCCACCGTATTTCACGAAAAAAACATTTCCCCCTGACTACTGGGACCCACCAACTACATCTTCGCACGCAAGGAAGTGCGTCCAGGCAAAAAAACCGATTCGCCCCCCTGACTGCTGGGACCCAGCAGCTACATCTTTGCAGGCAAGGAAGTGCCTGACAGTCGGGACCCACCTGGTCGAAGCGTATGTAGCATTGTCATTCTGTTCGCGAATGTGTACGTACATACTGGTCGATGTACAGGTGCGCACGTGTCGCAATAGAGGCGCGCACGTAGCATGTACACGTACCTACAACGGCCAGTGTGCAAGAAAGAAAATACGGCCACGTACGTACATCCGAGCAGGGTCTTGAACTCCTACTCGCGCATACGTACGGCCAGGGCTCGTGTACATGGCTGGGTCGGAACAGAGAAACAGCGTCGTCGTCGTGTTCATGGGGAACCAACCGGCTGGGTTGGAACGGAATGTGTCGTCGTGTTCATCGGGAGGGCTTGGACGGAACAGCCGATGGAAACAAGGCCTGGCGTACCGCAGAACGGAGGAAACGGCCTTGTGTTCGACCGGCCACGTTAGAAACGGGATCCTGTTCATTGTGAGCGGTCTGGCGTACCGCAAAACGGAGGAAACGGACCTCGTACGGTCGAAACGGTGGTCCTGTTGATCGGGAGGGGTGTGGTGTACCGCAAAATGGAGGAAACGGACTTGTGTTGGAGCACTACGGTCGAAACGGGGGTCCTGTTCATCGGGAGGGGTGTGGCGTACCGCAAAATGGGACTCCACAGGATACTATTCATCTCCACCGTCGACGCCCTCCAGCCTCCACGGGCTACTATTCATCCACCGTCGACCTCCTCCGGCCTCCACCTGCGACTGTTCATCCACGGGCTCCTGTTCATCCAGCCTCCATCACGCGCTACTCCACCGGCTACTATTCAACCAGCCCTCTCCATGGGCTCCTGTTCAACCACCCCTCCACGGGCTACTATTCATCCAGCCCTCCACCGTCTTTTGTTTATCCTACCCTCCACGGGGTGGTCCTGTTCATCCTGCCCTCCACGGGGTCCTGTTCATCCAGCCCCAACCGGCTCGAACGATCGGGGTCCTGTTCATCCACCCCCACCAGGAACTGTTCATCCAAACCCCCCAGCAACGCTCACGGTTCATGTAGAGGTAGCATCGATCGGCTTCAGTTAACAGCAGTAGCGAAGGAATCGCTCGATCGGGTTCAGTTATCAGCCATCGATCGATCGCTCGGCTTCAGTAACGCGTAGCCTGCAGTGCAATCGCTCGGGTTCAGTTAGAGCCCAACGCCTCGCTCGGCTTCAGTTAGATCCCAACGCCTCGCTCGGCTTCAGTTAGAGCCCAACGCCTTGCACCCACACGCGTGCGTGTACGAGAGAAACGTCCATCGCTCGGCCCCGACCACCCACCGTAACTGGGAACACCCTGATATTTTCCTCGCCCTCGCTTCTACCACGGTTTTTCCGTCATGGACGGGCCAAAGAATGTCATGTAGCTGCGTCTCCGGCCCGCCCAGGACGAAAAGCCCATTTTCTGTCATTATTTTTTGTCATAGAAGTAGGACCCCACCACATCTATGATGATACTGTGTTTTGTCACAATTATTGTCATAGAAGTGTCATAAGTATGACAGAAAAGATTTTCATTCGGCCCAAAATGTCATGGATGTGTCTTTTTTTTAGTGAGAGGGGCCCCCCATGGCAAGAAGAGGGCCGCTTCTGGAGATCAGGAGGGGAAACCTTCCAAGAAAGGGAAAACGCCAGCGTCAGGCGGCTTGAGCTGGGCAAGCGATGTCGATGTAGAGCTTTATGATGAGGACAAACCTCTGGCCAAACCGTAAGTGCATCGGGGTATTTTAATCATACCTCATTCCTTTCTTATTACTAAAGTAATCCTCCGACATATGTACGTCCTTGCGGGTTAGCGCCTGGTGTTTCTCAATCGTCTTCCTCCTCGGGAGACCTTCTTCTAGAGATGATGGAGAGTGACACGCCTTCTCCAGCCTCCTTGCCCAACAGGGCGGATGATTTTGAGGCATCGTCCCGAGGGGCTCCTCCCGATCGACAGGTGGTCAGGAAACAAAGAAGGCGTTACCGGAAGGTGGTGCCTCTATCACTCGGGGTTCGGGAATCATGTACGACGGCCCTGAACTATCCGATTTACAGCCAGAGATGATTCGGGAGGCGAGTGGGCGGATTCCTTCAAAGGAATGCCATACACCGGCGGCGGTTTCCGGAGACCCAGGAGCGCCGAAAACGCTGACGGACATGCTACGACAAGCGTCCGTTTTGGAGGAGCATCGTGCCTTGATGGCCACGGTGGTCGAAAAGGTTTTATTCACGAAGAGCGGGTTGAACGAGGCCTTTACGAGATTTCTGAGGGGTTTTGAGGTTTGTGAAGGAGTTTTATTGACAGAATGCACCTGTTGTATATGCAGGAGCCCCTGAGACTCAGATTGCCTTCCAAAGGAAGCGATCAGAGGATCGAAAAGATATGCTTAGGTACTAACCTTGATTTAACAATGAATACAGGCTGCCTCCCCTCCTACAGCTACCCGAAATACGGAAGTGGCCGAACTGCACCGGAAGCTGGATATTGTGGAGGATGACATTGCATTGATCAACAGGCGTCTTGGCGACTGGCAAGGTATATATTTTGAGCATTCCTTACACCAATGTGCTTGTATTTTAAGCCTGACTCTAAAAAGTGTTTTATATGACATGTGCATGAATGTAGATGGTGCTGCCGCCGTGGAGGCCCTTCGGGCGGAGCTAGCCTGGGCCAAGGAGCAGGCCCAGCTTAGTAATGCGGCTGCCAAAAAGGCATCGGCTGAATTGATAGCCGAACAAGCTACACGGCGCCAAGACAAGGAGAATTTGTCCTCCATGGCGCACGAGTTAGAGAATGCGGCTAGCCGCTGTAAACTTCTGGAGAAGGAAAATGAAGCCAAAACGGCTGAACTTGACAAGGCCTTACGAGAGGCAAGAGAAGTGCGGTCTGAATCTAGAGCGACCCGTGAGGAGATCCGGCAAGCTGGGGAGATTGCAGCTAGCAAGCCCTTTTTGCTACAGACTAAGTTCGGTGATCCGAACTATGTTCAGCTTAACCAAGTATGGAGTTCTCCGGACAAATTTTTGGACTTACCAAATAGTTCTTCCGATGCGGCGCAGTTTTACCACGCACAAGAAGGGTGTGCAACGGAGAAGCTTTTCTGGTCACAATTCGATGCGTCAAAGTGGCCTCTATTGCTCAATGAACAGATGTCCCAGTGGGCCGAGCTTCATAGGATATCTGGCGACGCCATGAAGAACGTCATAATCCGGTTGTGGCCAAGTGAGCCTATTCCGAGTAGTTATTTTGGCCTGGTGCGGCGGCTTGTCGACGCGGTGCCACATATCAACGCTGTGAAGCGATCGACGTGCATTGAGGGTGCATAGATGGCCTTTGCCCGAGTCAAGACATTTTGGGGAAAGATGAAGGCCATCGATCTTGCGGCGAGGAGTCCACCCAAGGGCAAGGACCGTTATGAGCCGGAGCACTATTTTGAAGACGTCTTAGAGGTCGCCCGCTTGATAGAGGGTCAATTCTCGAAAGACATAATGTTCGAGTGATTTGTATAATAGTTATAACAGACAACTCTATGGTTAATCTATTTATGTTTTGCTCAAGAGCTTGAATTCCTCCTATGCGGCCGTTTAAGTATAATCTAAAAGTTTACCAGTCGTCGGCTTCAGCCCCCTTGTAGGAAGTACAGGGGTGTTAGGAAAAGCATTTAATCACTCTTTATCCAATGTCTTGGTCCATAAATGAGGTGATAATGTGGCAAACCAGGCAATCAGACTATAGGGCATTAACACTTTCACTTAGCCATAGGAGTTTTATGGTGGGGCTACGACATAGCCCCTGGTATGTATACGACACATAGTGCCTTACATATTTTGATCTAAAAAAGATCCCTCGTGTGACACGGAGAATCACTAAAGATTTGAATAAGTCGTCAAGTGGTTGACCAGCTCTAGCCGCATCATGATAGTCAGTTTTCGGCTTTCTCCACTGAGGTGCTCATCCGGTCTAGGACAGGGCAGAATCACAGTAGTTCTCCCTTTACTACCCTAGCCGATAGAGCGGAACGTAGGGTAGCAAGCACAGGAGCCGGGCAACCCAACTATTGACCAAAGATGATGATTCGGAGCTGATGCATATAAGGCCAAACTTGCGACACCGAAGTACGCTATAGAGCTGTTCGGACTTTTACTGGTGACTCGTTTGTTCCCATACTGGGCCCCTGGCAAGTTATGCCGAGGCGCGTCTTGTAAGGCAGCCATTACGGCCGGACTCATTGCAGAAAGAGCATGGAAGATTAGTTCAGATAAAGTTTACTGGGAGCGGAGCAATATGCCAATGATAAATATATATATAAAGAGTAAAAACCACAACCCAGCTATTTAACATGCTCGGGGTTGGGAACAGAGGAAAAGGGCATAGTACAGGATCAAAATAAAGAGTGCGGTCTACAAAAGCTTTTTTTGGACCTCCTGTCGCACGTCTGGGCCGCCCGTCCTTGGGGAGGGGAATCCTTAACGGAAGTGGCCCCGTAGGTGAGTGTATGGATTCGAACTTCGATAGAGTCTGATGTAGGTGTTGTCCTGATGGTCACCTGTTTTTAAGAAATAATAAAGAAAAGTAAGGAAAATGGATAAAAAACGTTACGGGAATGCTTGGAGGGTTGTCCGTATTGTGCTTCCGCCGATGAACATGGTATCTTCAGCGCGTAGTGATGTACGCGTGGTATAAAACTTGCCAATGTAGTTGGTGGGTGGCGGAAGCCGAACTGCTATTTCCGTTCCGAGAGTGGTCGAACTTCGGAGGGAAACTATTTCTGGCCCCTGGTGTTTGGCTGGCGAGCCGCTCCATCGTTTTTATCGCCTGGTGGCCTCCTCCCCTTGTGTTCGGTGTTAAGCTTGCCTGCCTGCTTAAAGACCCAACAGTTTCTGTTTGTGTGATTAGCCGGCTTATCGGGATGATCATGAATCTGACAAGGTCGGTCCAATATCCTGTCGAGGGTGGATGGTCCATCCTAGTTTGCCTTAAATGGCTTCTTCCATTGACCGGGCTTCAGATTGTGAAATCCGGCATTGAACGTTGTGTCTCATAACCTTTCATTACTGTTGCCACTATTATGTTCGGTTCATCGTGGGTTGCCGTTGCCGTCTCGGATTTCAGAAGTACCCGGGTCACTGGCGTTGTTGCTTTTACGAGCGAGCCCGTTGTCTTCTCCCGCGCAAAAGCGGGTCATTAGAGTGGTAAGGGTTTTCATGGATTTGGGTCCTTCCTGGCCGAAGTGACACGCTACCTATTCATCCTGGACACTATGTTTGAAGGCCGCAAGGGCCTCCGCGTCCGGACAATCAACAATTTGGTTCCTTTTGTCTAAGAACCTAGTCCAGAGCTGTCTGGATGACTCGTCGGGCTTCTGGACAATGTGACTCAAGTCATCGGCATCTAGTGGCCGGACATATGTTCCTTGGAAGTTGTCCCGAAAGGCGTCTTCCAAATCTTCCCAATTGCCAATAGAATTTTCTGGCAAACTGTTTAGCCAGTATCGAGCCAGCCTTTTAAGCTTGAGAGGTAGGTATTTAATGGCATGAAGGTCGTCT
Source organism: Triticum monococcum (assembly GCA_034509565.1). NCBI lineage: Eukaryota > Viridiplantae > Streptophyta > Magnoliopsida > Poales > Poaceae > Triticum > Triticum monococcum. The sequence goes on along the minus strand of CM067846.1, from coordinate 142,804,649 downwards.
CCGTGAGTCATGTGAATATAGAGGAGGTAATCCTCATATCCATACCGTGGGATCTGTTGTTCCATCGTATGATTCGATGTTGATGGGTTTAAACCCTTCTGGGAATTCATGGTCCATTACCTTGTCAGTCAAGCAGAGAGGGTGTGAGGCTCCTCTATGTTGGGCCACACTATGAAGCACTTCTGGCGGACTCTGCTTACGGTTTTCGGACCGAGCGTGGTCGGGTCTGTTGTGTCCAAATAGGTAATCATTGTTACTGGTCGAGGCATGTCCCTGCGATCTGGGTGCCGATTTTGTGTGTCCTGTTTCACCCTCCAGGTCTTGTTGGATGTCACGAGTGTTCCCCCGAGCTGCTTTATTCTTGCTTTGACGGCCGGATGGGTTGGTATGGTGCTCAACTTGGGCTGCTGCTTTGTCCGGACCAAACTATGGTCGGCACACCATGTTGCTCGATGGTGGTGTGGGCTCCAACGCACTGCCATCGTATTGAGGGACCGACCTGCTCTTGGGGGGCTTTCGTTTGGGCCGCTAAGGCCGTATTCTTCGGCGGCCAGGACTTCGGTCCATCTTTCATAGAGCAAATCTTGGCTTGCTTGAAGCTGCAGCTGCTTCTTCCTTAGGCTCCTTGCAGTGGCTATAAGTCGGCGTTTAAAGCGCTCCTGCTCGAGAGGTTCCTTAGGCACGATAAAATCCTCGTTTCCATGGATCTCCTCCTCCTTGGAGAGTGGGAGGTAATTGCTGTCCTCCGAGTCTCCACATGTGGCCTGTTCATCAGGGCTGTCTTGCCCGCTTTCCTGTTCCTCCTGTTCGGATTCTACCTCAACAGGGTCTTCATTGTCCGGAGTGTTGTCTTTTCTGGTGCTAGCAGTGTTTTCTCTTGGGCGATGTGATTTGGAGCGGCCCCGTGGGCGCCGGTGTTCGGACTGTGTGCCGGGAGGTTTTTTCTTGACTGGATCCTCCTTGCCATCATCAAGAGCATCGTTAGGTGTGTCTATCATACACACGTCATACCAGGAAGTGGCCATCCCATGCCTAGTGGGTAGAAAGCTTTGGCCCTGCCCCTCATCGTCATCCATACTGTCGATGTCTTCGGAGCGGTGGTCAGGCATGTTGGTTGGGTCTTAAACGGTGGCTATGAAGTGGGTGGCGGGTGGGAAGCAAAATTCTCCCTCATCCGCCGTAAGTTCGAACCGAACATAGTTCGGCGACGAGTCATCTGCCAAGGATAGGTTTTTTAATGAGTTTAGCAGGTCACCCATGGGCGAGTGTTGGAAGACATCTGCGGCGCTGAACTTGAAGATCGATAACCGGTCGAGTTCGGTATCCGCGGGCTCGCAGGGTTCGGAACTCGACACCAGAGAGGAGTGCGGGGTTCCATCGATGCAGATACTGTACGAAGTGGAATCTGTGAGCGGCTCCAACACCGTAGAATCGGTAGCCCCGTGATGGGGTTGAGCTTCCCATCTTTAGACGACTTGATCTGCTCCGGATCTAAGGTCAGAGTTGCTACAGGAGCTCTCTCCTGGATGGGCCTGATGACAGGTTTAAGCCATGTTCATCGGGGCGACGGGGAGCGATTGCCGCGGTCTCGAATCCGTCGAAGATCAAGTCTCCACGGACGTCCGTAACATAGTTCAAGCTTCTGAATCTGACCTGATCGCCAGGGGTGTAGCTATCGATCTGCTCCAGATGGCCAAGCGAGTTGGCCTGCAGTGCGAAGCCGTCAAATACAAACATTTGTCCGGGGAGGAAAGTTTCTCCCTGAATGACGCCATTACTAACGATCGAAGGGGCCATCGAGTCCTTTGCCGAAGGCACGGTGGAACTCTCACTGAAAGCACCAATGTCGGTGTGAAAACCGGCAGATCATGGGTAGGGGGTCCACAACTGTGCGTCTAGGATTGATGGTAACAGGAGACGGGGGACACGATGTTTACCCAGGTTCGGGCCCTCTCTATGGAGGTAATATCCTACTTCCTGCTCGATTGATCTTGATGAATATGAGGGTTACAAGAGTTGATCTAACACGAGATCGTAATGGCTAAACCCTAGAAGTCTAGCCTATGTGAATATGGTAATGAGTCTCTCCCCATCCGGACTATTCTCTCCGGTTTATATAGGCACTTGAGAGATCTAGGATTACATGGGGTCGGTTACATAAGAGGGAATCTTCATAATTGGTTGCCAAGCTTGCATTCCACGCCAAGTAGAGTCCAATCCGGACACAGGTACAGTCTTCGGCCTTCGTGTCTTCATAGACCATCAGTTCGGCCCAACGAATAACAGGTCGGACGCCCGAGGACCCCTTAGTCCAGGACTCCCTCAACGGGGGTATAGTAGGTAATTAAATCGCAAACGTTTTTTTATTAACTGTATGGGTACGTGTCCTCTTGTCCTCCTCTCGCATGTCTTGTCACCCCGCTGCCGCAGATGGCTTACAGCGCAAGCTTGCGCGGTGCGCGGGGGCGTTCTTTTGGCCAAACGGTGGCGCCAATGAATCTTCGGTGAGCCCGCTCCCACGCAACCTCGCAGGTTCCCGTGCAAGCTTCCCGCCCGACTCGGTGAAATCCCCCAAAATCCCAATGCTTACCGGCCTGCAATAAAAAACCTCACGGCCGGCGAGTCCTGCGTCGCATTTTCCCCTCCCTCCTTGTAGCTTATCTCGTCTGCTTCTCCCACAATCGCCAATGGCACCGGTCCGTCATCGTCGCTCAGCCACTCCGCTGTCATCAGAGGACAGCTCTAGCTGGGAGGCTACACCGCAGCGGCGGCGCAGTCCCCGTCATATTGTAGTGCGCGGGGTGTCCTTGTTGGGTGTGCGCGGAACACCCACCACACGCTCCACCGCTGTTGCCCGTCGGCAGCTGTTGCCGGCGCCGTTGCCACCACACCATGAAAGTGCAAATATCCCTGGGTGGTTTTGGTAATTCCTAACAATATATAGCTGATTGAGCTAATGCTATTTCAAAGATAAATATTTCAAGAAAGCTCAATGATTGGCATGGCATGGATTAGGAATGTGGACCCCTCAAAATCATAAGGACAAAAGATTGGCTCAAGCTCTAAAGCTCAAGACTCTACATTTTACTTTTTGTGATCCAAGATTACATTGAGTCTATAGGAAAGGCCAATACTATTAAAAGGGGATGAGGTGTTGCTTAATGGGTTGCTTGCTCAAAATGCTTAGTGATATGCTCCAAAAACCCGCAACCACTTTCTCATATCCACATATGTTCCAAACCAAAAGTCAAACTCGGCCCCACCAAAATATTCTATCCGGCGCCACCGAGTTAACATGACATAGCCACAGCCACAAACCCTAATCAATTCGGTCGCATCGATGGGATCTCGGTCTCACTGAGATGGGCTTGCAAACTCTCTGTTGCATGTTGCAATAATTTCGGTCTTATCGAGATTTGTAATCGGTCTCATCGAGTTTTCCTGACCAACTCTCTAGTTAGCCTATTACCAAAATCGGTCCCACCGAGTTTGTGTAATCGGTCAAACCGAGATGAGGTTTTACCCTAACCCTAGCTCATCGGTCCCATCGAGTTGATCATATCAGTCCCACCGAAAATCCTAACGTTCCATTTTGAACTAAATCGGTCCAACCGGGTTTTCTGATTCGGTCCCATCGAGTTTGGCAATTCGTGTGTAACGGTTAGATTTTGTGTGGAGGCTATATATACCCCTCCACCCACTCTTCATCCGTGGAGAGAGCCATCAGAACAAGCCTACACTTCCAGCATACATTTTTTGAGAGAGAACCACCTACTCATGTGTTGAGACCAAGATATTCCATTCCAACCATATGAATCCTTATATCTAGCCTTCTCCAAGTTGCTTTCCACTCAAATCATCTTTCCACCAAATCCAAATCTGTGTGAGAGAGTTGAGTGTTGGGGAGAATATCATTTGAAGCACAAGAGCAAGGAGTTCATCATCAACACACCGTCAAGATTGGTTAGGTGTCAGTTGGGAGCCTCCGTCAAGATTGTGGAGTTGAACCAACGAGTTTGTACGGTCAAGGAGATCGCCTACTTCATGAATATCTACCCTAGTGAGGCAAGTCCTTCATGGGTGATGGCCATGGTGGGATAGACAAGGTTGCTTCTTCATGGACCCTTCCTGCGTGGAGCCCTCCGTTGACTCGCGCAACTGTTACCCTTCGTGGGTTGAAGTCTCCATCAACGTGGATGTACGATAGCACCACCTATTGGAACCATGCCAAAAATATCCGTGTCTACATTGCGTTTGCTCCCTCCAAACTCCTCCCTTTACCTTCATGTGCAATGTTTTACATTCCGCTGCTATACTCTTATACTTGCATGTGTAGGTTGATTGCTTGACTAGTGCTAAGTTGCTAAAATCTGCCAAGACTTAAAATTGGGAAAATGCTGGATTTTTATTTGGTCAAGTAGTCTAATCACCCCCCCTCTAGACATACTTTCGATCCTACAAGTGGTATCAGAGCTATGGTCTCCATTTTCCTTGATTTCCATAGCTTTTGGTGATCATAGCCTTGGTTTCACAACCTTGGAGAGTATGGCGTCTAGCGAGGGAAATTACCACTGTAGAGGTCATTACGTTGATGGTACTAATTTTGCTAGTTGGAAGCACAAGATGAAAATGCATATTCTTGGACATAACCCCGCCGTTTGGGCTATTGTGTGTATTGGCTTGCAAGGTGTATTCTTTGATGGGAGAGATCCGAACGGTGAAGCTACCGCGGAAGAGTTGAAGATGTTGCAATACAATGCTCAAGCTTGTGATATTCTCTTCAATGGACTGTGCCCCAAAGAATTCAACCAAACCAGCCGTCTTGAGAATGCAAAGGAAATTTGGGATACTTTGATTGATATGCACCAGGGTACCGACTCCGTCAAGGAATCCAAATTGGATGTGCTTCAAGTCAATTTGACAAGTTCAAAATGAAGGATGGTGATGGTGTCGCTGAAATGTACTCTAGGCTTGCTCTCATCACAAATGAGATTGCCGACTTAGGAAGTGAAGAGATCACCGATAGATTCATCATCAAGAAGATCCTAAGAGCCTTGGATGGAAAATATGATACCGTGTGCACATTGATCCAAATGATGCCCAACTACAAAGATCTCAAGCCAACGAAAGTCATCGGAAGAATTGTTGCTCATGAGATGTCACTTAAGGATAAGGAAGATATCCACAACAAGTCAAGTGGTGGTTACAAAGCCTCATGTGTTGCTCCTACATCATCAAGTGAGAAACAAACATTCAGTGAAGAATTGAGCCAAATCGTGAAGAATTTCAATAAGTTCTACAAGAATAGAAGCAAGGAAAGAAGTTCCAAGTCAAGGTCCTACAATGACAAAAGATCTTCTAGTCGTGAACGAAATTGCTACAATTGTGGAAGACCCGGACACTACTTCAATGAGTGTATGTCTCCCTACAAAAGAAGAGAAGATTCTCGCAAAAGAAAAAGTAGAAGAGAAGAATCACCATAAAGAGAGAGAAGGAATAGAGATGATCGTTATGAACGAAGAACCTCTTGGAGAAGCAAGGATTCGGAAAGGAAGGACAAATAATGAAAGAGCTACACAAAACGAAGACATCCAGCTCACGTTGGTGAATGGGTATCCGGCTCTGACTCTGACCATCACTCTGAAAGAAGTTATCACTCTGACTCCGAATATACTCAAGATGAAGGTGGTGCCGGTCTAGCACTTGTGTCAACCAACTCCTACGACATATTTGACTCACCAAATGAAGGAATTGGAAGATGCTTCATGGCTAAAGGCCCAAAGGTATCACACCCCGAGTATGTTGATTTCAATAGTGATGAAGATGATTTGCTAGGAGATGATGATTTACTTGTTGACAACTCTAGTTATGAAAACTATGATGAACTTGCTATTAATCATGCTAATCAAGATAAAATGAATGACGATGATAAGAAGGAGATCGAGCATCTAACTAAAGAATTAAACACTCTTAAGTTAGCTCATGAAACTACCTTGGAATATCATCGAGAACTTTTAAAGACTCATGAGAAGCCACGCTTTGAAGAGCTCAACCTTGAGCAAGAGCATGGCCTCTTAAAAGCAATCAATGATGACCTTCACAAGAAAAGTTCTTCTTACATTGCCAAGCGCTTACTCTTGTCTACTTACATGCCACAAGTAAAATCTAGCAACAAAAGTAAGAAAGATTCTTCATCTAGTAGTAACAATAATCATGCTAAATCCAATGTTGTTGCTTCTAGTAGTACTCTTGATTCCACTAATGATTCTCTTAGCCAAGTTACACTTGAGCAAGAAAATAGCTTATTAAAGGGAATTATAGAGAAAGGTGTTTACAAGAGCCTTGCCGGAAGTAAGAAATTTGAGGAAATTGTACGCAAGCAAGGAAGACACCGGAAGAATCAAGGTGTTGGTCTTGAACGAAAGTTCAATGCCAATGGAGTTGAGTGGGAAGAAGATCAATACCCCAAGAAGAAGTTTGTTCCTCAACAAGAGAAGTATGATCCTACTTCTTTCCAAGGAACACAAGCTCAATATGATCTTCCACCACAAGACCATAAGTAAAAAGGCAAGGACAAGCTTCAAGAGGAGATTGATGCATTTGAAGAAGTTCCCAAGGCCTTGGTCAAGTGGGTTCCCACGACTACATCAAGTTCTACTTCATCAAGTACGACTACAAATCCAAGGATTCCCATCAAGATGATGTGGATCCCGAAGAAGAAGAACTAGAGAGTTCTTGAGGGTGACTCTGCCAACATATTTCACTCATATCATTTTGGCAAGGACAAGTGCAAACAACTTCCACATCTTGTACTAGTTCAAGGAGTCACAAACCCTCATGTTGGTAAGACAAGGGACAAGGTAACCTAATGTTTTCATGGACATCATCTTGTGTGAACATCACTCTATGTCTATGGATATCCTTGTTTGTTCCTTGTGGGACTAACCCGTGTAGGTATTGAAAGTGCAACTCACTCCAATGGATAGCTCCGAATGATCTACATCAACATTGAGCATACACATCCTCAACATCTACATGAAGTCGTCACGACAAAACCCAAGGTTAGTTCATCCCTCTTTGGGGGGATATCACATCTAGGGGAGCTTTACTCTAATAAATTGAGCTAAAGCAACTCTAATGGTGTGAACACAACAATGCTTTATGTAAAAGTGGTAACCCCACTTGATCTTAAACAATGAGTATGACCTATGATCAAATGTTCTCATTTGACTCCTAAGCCAATATACTCATATATAGATGACCTAGTCATCGCCAATTGCTTGATAGATGCTAGAGTGTTTTTGCATGCTTTGTTACATATTTCATTTGCCATTTTATTGTGTGAGCATGTTGATTGCATATTTTACTCATTCGCGGACATCCATTTGTTTCTTTGATTGTTTGGCTTTTTCTCTTTTTCCAAATGGATGGACAAGAATGCCTAAGAACTCCCTCTAGCTATCTATGCTTTTCTCATCTCAAACTCTATTCATGCTACATCACAAAGTTTGATCAAGTCAGATTCGAACCACTCTGTGTGAGGAGCACTCGGAGTCCCTGATTCGCCATAGACTTAAACTTCCAAAACCTCTTTGTCATTTCGGTGTGACCGAGTCATCCACTTTAGTCACACCGAGTTCACTAACTTGATCTAGGTTTTCCATCTCGGTGCAACCGATTTGAACTTTTCGGTCACACCGAGTTGCAATAATCGCTTTCGATTCTGCATCTCGGTGCCACCGAGTTGTTCCTCTCGGTCACACCGACAGGGTCGGGATATATAAACCCACGGGTGAGATTTTGGAAATTTCTTCAAACTCCTCAGCCCGCGCGTGTCTTGCTCTGCCTCCTTGGGTCTCCGGATCGTCTCCTTGCCGCCAGCGACCTCCCGCCGCTGGTTTCCGTCGCCATCAACGGAATTCTGCTCCGCCGTTGTCGCCGTAGCGAACTCCCACCGAACTAGGGTATGGGTTCAACTCTTTTTGCTATTTCCCTACTCCGATTGGTAGCACATTGCTTTGCCATGATCTTTACCACGTATGAAAACAATCTATCCAGATAAAACATCCTTTAGGTTAGATTTGATTCGAAAATTTAGGGTTAGGTCTCCGACGAACTCATCTCGGACCGACCGAGTTGTAGAAACCGGTCTCACCGATTTGGCTTAGGCCATTGCACATGCGGTTTTGGTCTGACCGAAAACTGCAAATCGATGCGACCAAGTTCGACTCTCTGTGAAACCCTAGCAATATCGGTGCCACCGAACTGTGACTCGGTCTGACCGAGTTCATTAGTTTAGGTTCCAAAAGTTGCTTCGGTATCAGCGAGTTTAAGAAATTGGTAGCTTCGAAATGCTTTCTGTGGAGAACTAAAACTAAGTTTTTGACTCATTTATTTTGCAAAAACTCTGCACTTTGTGATGCTCATCTACTCTACCTCATCTACATCTATTCACAGGGTTTGCTTTCAGTGTGTTTGCCAAGATGTCTGACCAATGTGACAGCCAGAACAGATCTGAAGAGCAAGTGCATATGAGTGAGGGCACTAGTCCCTCAAGCAGTTATGATGAGGGCAGCAGGAGCACTCCAAGTAACTTGCACAAGGCAGCCACCAGATCAAGGAAGAAGAGAACCTCAGACTCTGAGGATGAGGACTATGTGGCTGTTGAGGATGAGGCCACCTCAAGGAAGAAAGTGCTGAAGAAAGATTATGGTATAGCTGCTGCAACTAAGCCAGGGTTGAACAAGAAGGCACCTTCCAGAAGGATTCCTATGTCTAAGGTCCGAGCCTCCACTCAGGAACCCTCCAAATCTACTGGAGGAGAGGTTGTTGGTGAGGAGAAGAAGAAAGAAAGAAAGAGAGGAAGATGGTGCAAGAAGGTGGATCCCATGGAAGAATTTGAGAGGCATTCTTCTGAAGAAGAAGAGGAAGAGGAAGAGGATTCTGCACCAGCACCCAAATCTCAGAAGCTTGTGGGAGATGCTATCAAGTCAGGGGCTGCTCCATCAAAGCCCAAGACTGCTCCCAAAGCAACATCTCAAGCTCAGAAGCCCACTAAGCCAAAGAGAAGCACCAGAAACATTCCCGCTGAAGAAAAGAACAAGGCCCCAGTGCCTGAAGTTGAAGAAGAGGATGGTGAAGCCCTAGTGCCGAGAAAACTGAAGCCAAAAATTCCATACCATGATGACACTCATCCAGTGGCTGGGGACATGCACATCAGGAAAGATGTAGGATTGAGATTGTGGAGACAATCTGATCCCTATGCTGTGAGGAGGAAAAGTGTTGTGGACTACAGGTTCCACACCAAAGAACAACAAGATTTCTATGAGACTATTCTGCTTGACAAGAAGCCAATTGTCTATGACATGAGTTGAGTTCATTGGGAATATATCAAAGAGAATGAAGATCACTTCCCAGGTGTACAAGACAGGTTCAAAGCTTGTGGAGTTCACAAGTTTATTGGAGAGAAGCTCACCAAATGGAATGATGAGCTAATCATGCAGTTTTACTCCACTGCTCATTTATATCCAGATGGAAGGATAGTGTGGATCTCTGAAGGTATGAGGTACCAATCAACCGTAGAAGAATGGGCCAAGCTGATCAATGCCCAGAAGAGCATGAGGATGATTTGTATGTATATGCCAAGAAGAAGAAAGACCACAACTCTATGGCAAATATGTACAAAGAGATCCCTGATAAAGCCTTGGAGACACACAAGCTTGGATCTGTGCATTATTTGTTGTCCGGTCTGCCCACTATCAACACCATCCCGAGGCATACATTGTTACCCAAATCTAGAGATCACAAGATGATAAGGAGACATTCCATCAACTTTGATGTCCCTCAAAAATTCAAGGTCATGACTCTGATTGTTGAGACAATCAAGAGGACAGCTGCTGACCAGAAGAGATCTTGTGGATGTGCTCCACACGTTCAGGTGCTCATCAACTCAAACATGGGCACATGTACTTACTTGTTGGACAAAGAGCATTTACCCTTGCTCCTAGATTTTGAAGATAATGAAGTTGTCATGAATGAAAATGAACCTTCATCACCACAAGCACAAGAGAAGAGAGCTAAAGCAAAGGCAGAAAAAGATGAAAAGATACCAAGTGTTGAAGAGGCATCTCAAGTATTCTTGAAGAGCAAGCAAGATCAGCTAGCATATCTGATCCAATCTACTTTGAGGATTGAGAAGGGTTTGGCCACCCTGACTCAGAATCAGGAGAACTTGGAGAGGATAATAGTACTACAAGAAAAATATACTTTCGTGATGATACGTGTTTGTCACAGTAGGTCATGTTTTCTGTCATACATGTACATCCATCAAAAATGTATGACAGAATCAGGATAGTCATACATGTGTTGTCGTAGAGGTGTTCCATGACATTACCAAAATTATCATCACGGAAGTGTCCACTTCCATGAAGATAAATCGCGCGTCATAGAAGTGCTCTCGTCAAGGGTGACTGACACGTGGCATCCACCGTAACAGGACGCCGTTAAGCTATCGGGTCCGGTTTTGGATCCCATAACCCGTTAACAGCCCAGACTAATGGGAAATTTCCACGTGTAAAATTATGAGTGGCCGGAGGAAACACGTGTCAGCTCGTTAGTGGGTCAGATAGGCGCCTATGATATGTCGACACGTGCGACGGCCCACCACTGGCCCATTTAGCTTACAAAGGCCGGCCCATTTGACTTGGTCAAAAGATAGCGGGCTAGCCCATGAAAAGCCTGTTAATGGTCTCTTCGCAAATAGCCCATTTTACGGCCCGGTAACTCACGGCCCGTTAGGGCCTACACGAAATTGGCCCAACAACGTCATGTGGGCCGTCGAATATAACACCAGCCCATTTCACTTTTAGCCCATGTATGGCCCACAACATCTTTCGGCCCATATGAGGCCTTCGTATCTTTAGGCCGTTTAGAGGCCCACGGTGACTCTAGCCCATAATGAACAGTAAATTTCTTTGCACCCGTTAACGGCCCATGATTCACATGGGCCGTTTCCAACCTGTGTTAGCTTTCAGCCTACTGATGGCCCATATGTTCTTGGGATACTTTCCGGCCCTCGATTACTTCTGGCCCGTTAATGGCCTGTTCCCCTAATGGGCCAAATTCAGCCAGTGGCAAGAGTCAGCCCATTTCTAGCCTGTTAACCCATTGCGCTGTTTCGAGCCCGTCCTATATTCTGGCCCATTAACGACCTGTTATGCCTGTGACAGAATTAAGCCTTTGCTGTCCCCTGTCTTGTTAACGGCCCGTTACTGTGCTAGGTCAATACCAATTACGCCCGTTTACGGCCCATGTAGACCCATTTATCCGACGGCCCAAGGCCCACCAATTCTATGGCCGTGTTGGAGGCCCATTTAAAGACGGCCTGTAGGAGGCCCATGGATCCTACGGCCCGTAGGAGGGTCAAGGCTACCACGGTCCGTATATGGCCCATGGTTGTTGCGGCCACTAGCAAACCAGGGAAAAAGAAGACTAGGAAATAAATAAGCCCGAAACTAACGCTAGGCTATTAAGGCGATTGCACATATTACATCCACTAGGCATCAAAGATTGCCACCAATGCAAATATAGGGAACACCCTAAACTATACAAAAATGGCTTGCTATTTTCTTCAGCTAGTGGCTGGATGTTAAGAACAAATTTTATATCGCCTAAGATGAGAGGAGAGAAGTGCAGCCCGGCAACTGTTTCCGGAGACCGAAAACGTCCGACGTTTTAACCGGCTACCATTGCCCCTATATTTATTCGTTGGGCTATCAAACGAACTGCGAACGCGATGAAACTTGACAGGCGGTCTATCTACACTATAATAAGACCACACGTCAAATTTCAACCCAATCCGAGAACATTTTCCGGCCACTTATAAAATACTATCTCGGACATGCCGCGGGCGCGTGCAAGTGTGTCTGGGCTCAGAACGGACAACGGAGAGAACGAGGAGGCCGGGACGGATGCAAGTTTTGAAAACATGATGATCCAATGCACATGATGACATGATGAAATGCAACACGCAAGCAAAGACAACGCAACCACGACGAATAACTGGCGGACACCTGGCACATCGGTCTCGGGGCGCTACACCAGTGACGCTACGCCTGACCAGCTCTCTATTGATTATGGTGTAGGCTGTCACTCGGCGGTGTATTTGCCGAGCAGAGGTCTCATCAGTCGACAGCTCTTTGCTCACCAGGAATTTGAGGATGGGCTGGGCCCATGAGGGTGCTGCTATTTCTTCGACTGCCAGAACTGCGACTTGGACGAGGGCGGTTGGGCTGGGAGGCGGCGGGTTGGAGTCAACAACTACTTGCTGGGTTGATGAAGTCCCTAGGCCGACTGGCGCGGCCCTTGGGTCAAGTTCTGGAGTCTTCGAGTCCGCCGCCGCAGTCCCCGGGCCGGGTTCGACTGTGGCGGCTTTGGAGCCATCTGCCGATATCCCCGTACCGTCTGCCGAAGCTCTGGAGTCGAGTCCGACGACTTCGGGAGGAGCCGGCACAAAAATGGAGTTCGATTCTGGTGAAGGCTTGACAGACGGCTTGAGGAGGCGTTGAAGGGCGACGCCGGATGGTATTGCTTGGCGGGTAGAGTCGATTCGTGCCAAGGCGTCTGCTTGGTCGTTGTCATTTCTTGGCACATGGAGGAACTCGCACCCTTCGAAATACCCGCTGAGTTGCTGCACAAGGAAACGGTAACTCTCCATGTTTGCTTCTTTCGCATCCCAGTCGCCAGATGCTTCCTGGACAACTAAGTCCGAGTTGCCATAACACAAGATCCGGCGGATGCCTAGTTCTTTGGCAAGACGGAGCCCGTGAATGAGCGCCTCGTACTCGGCGACATTGTTGGAGGCGGCAAAATGGATTTGCAGTGCGTATTTGAGCTTGTCGCCTTTAGGAGAGGTGAGGACGATGCCGGCTCCCAAGCCGGTGCGCATCTTGGAGCCATCGAAATGCATCCGCCAATGGGTGGAGTCAGGCGCTGGAGGTAGGTACTGGGTCTCGGCCCAGTCGACGAGGAAGTCGGCCAGTGCTTGTGACTTGATAGCGGTGCGGGGCTGGTAGTGGATCGTGTAGGGAGCCAGCTCTATGGCCACTTGGCCACTCGGCCAGAAGCATCTCGGCTACCAATGATCTCGGCAAGCGGGGCCATGGAGACCACTGTGATTGGATGCTGTTGAAAGTAAGGCTTCAATTTCTTGGAAGTAAAGTGTACGCCATAGCACATCTTCTAGTAGTGGGGGTAGTTCTACTTGGAGGTCGACAGTACTTCACTCAGGTAATATACCGGTCTCTGGATAGGTAGTGCCTTGCCTTCCTCCTTGCGTTCCACTATAATGACCATGCTGACTACTCGGCTGGTGGCGGCGATGTACAGGAGCATAGGTTCCTTGGGAGTCGGAGCCGCCAGGATGGGTGGAGTAGTCAGCATCTTCTTCAACTGGAGAAAAGCTTCATCCGCCTTATGGTTCCACTCGAAAAAAGTGGTCTTCTTCATGAGTTGGTATAAGGGGAGAGCTTTCTTGCCCAGCCGACTGATGAATCGGCTGATGGACGCCAAGCAGCCGGTGAACTTTTGCACATCCAGCAGTCAGCTGGGTACCTCCATTCTCTCAATGGCCTTGATCTTTACAGGGTTGCATTCTATGCCGCGTTCAGAGACCAGGAATCCAAGGAGCTTGCCGGCTGGTACTCCAAAGACACACTTCTCGGGATTGAGCTTGATCTGGAATCGGCGCAGGTTCTCAAAGGTCTCCTTGAGGTCTTCCAGCAGTGTTCCACGCTTTTCCGTCTTCACCACCACATCGTCCACGTAGATGCGGGCGTTCCTGCCGAGCTGCTTGAGGAGGCACTTCTGCATGTAGCGCTGAAAGGTGGCGCCGCCGTTCCTTAAGCCGAATGTCATGGTGAGGTAGCAGGAGGCTCCAAACGGCGTGATGAAGGCGGTCTTCAGTCTGTCAGCCGGGTTCAGCTTGATCTGGTGATATCCCGAGTATGCATCCAAAAAACTCAACAGCTCGCATCTGGCTGTGGAGTCTATCACCTGATTGATTCTTGGCGGAGCAAATGGGTCCTTGGGGCAGGCCTTGTTGAGGCTCATGTAGTCAATACACATTCCCCATTGCTTGTTCTTATTCAGTACCAGGACCGGATTTGCTAGCCATTCTGGAAAGAACACTTCCATAATGAAGCCGGCTACTAGGAGTCGGGCTATCTCTTCTCCGACAACGCTTCTCTTCTCTTTGACAGGCGGCGCAGGGGCTGCCTCACTGGCTTTGCATCAGATCGGACATGTAACTTGTGCTCGGCGAATTCCGTCGGTACACCAGGCATGTCTTTGGGGGACCATGCGAAGATGTCCCGATTCTCACGGAGGAAATCGATGAGCTTGCCTTCCTATTTGCTGTCGAGGTTTGCACCTACGACAGCGTACCTCTGTGGGTGCTCTGGATCCAAGGGTATCTTCTTTGTCTCTTTGGTCGGTTTGAACGAACCATCAGCCTCCGACTCCTTCGGGTTGTGCGATACCTCTGGCCGCTTGCCGGCCATCGCCACAACTCGCTCAAGGAGTCGCTTCTCGGCCGCGATTACCAGGGACTCGGCCAGCCGACTGCTCTCAGCCGTGCAGGTAGACAAGTTCCGGTAGTAGCCGGCCATAGTCAGAATTCCCCTGGAACTGGGCATCTTCATCTTGAGGTAGGCGTAGTGGGGGACCGCCATGAACTTGGCCAAGGCGGGTCGGCCGAGTAGCGCATGGTATGGGCTCTCGAGGTCCACCACCTCAAACCAAACAGACTCTCCGCGGAAGTGATCTTTGTCTCCAAAGAAGACATCCATCAGGATCTTGCCGATTGGTGAGCAGGAAAGCCTAGGAAACATGCCGTGGAACATGGTCCGGCTGTTCTTAAGCTGTCTTTGCTTGATTCCTAACTTCTCCATGGTGTCCTTGTACAGGATATTGATGCTGCTGCCTCCATCTATCAGAACTCGCGAGAAACGCGCGGCTCGTCTATCCGTAGCAAAGGTGGCGTCCAAGACCAAGGCATAGAAGCCCGGACTTGGCATCACCTCTGGGTGGTCAGCCCTGCTCCAGCTGATGGGCTTTTCAGACCAGTGCATGAACTCTGGCGTCTCTGATGCTACCGCGGTCACCTCTTGTCGCTGCAGCCGCCTGCTGCGTCGATCATCAGCCATACTGGTAAACACCACGTAGGCTCCATGTTCTTCAGGGTATTCGTCTTGTACTGCACCGACTGGCCTGACAGCCGGCTGCTGGGGCGGAGGCGGAGGCGGCTACCCAGCAGGCGGGGGTGGCAGGAGGCCGTCTCCCTTGGCGATCCTGGTGAGCCAGTGGCACTTCTAGGTGGTGTGATTCGACGGCTTTGCGCCGCTATGGAACTTGCAAGGTCCATCCAGGGTCTGCTCGTAGGAGAAGGCCGGCATCCAAGGCGGAGGCTGCTCATCCGACAGCTGGGCTTCAACGGTCGCGACCTGCCGGCTGCTGGAAGCCGGCTGCGGGGCCTTGCGCTTGTGGTCGCCCTGCTGTTGTCGCCGGTTTGCGTCTCCCGCCGGAGTTCTTGGAGCTTGATGGGCCATTTTTCCAGTTGTGCTGATTTGAATCTCCGCCTTCATGGAGGAGTCGGCCGTGGCGTACTTGTCCGCTATGATCAGCAGCACGTCGAGGGTTTCTGGCTCGTCGCAGAGGAGCTTGTGCTTGAGGAGGGTGCCTTCTCTGCACCCGGCTGTGAAGTACTCGATGGCCTGCACCTCGTGCACGCCCTCGCAGGAGTTCCGAAGCTCGGCCCAACGCATTAGTTAATCGCGAGTCGACTCGTCGAGGCCTTGCACGCACAAGGAGAGCAGACGAGGCTTGGGAGGACGCTTGTACGTGCTGGTGAAGTTGCGGACGAACGCTTCGGTGAAGTCGACCCAGCTGTTGATGCTGCGGGGCTTCAGGCTGTTCAGCCATGTCTGGGCCATGCCCTGGAGCATGAACGGAACGTACTTTACGGCGACACGCTTGTTGCCGTTTGCTATGCTGACAGCCGTGGAGTAGTTGAGTAGCCAGTCTTCCGGCTTCACGGAGCCGGTATACTTGGGCGTGTCTCTTGGGAGCGTGAACCCTCTGGGAAAGGGCTCGTCTTGAATGTGGGGCCCGAAACAAGGCGGACCCAGCTCGTCTTCTTCTTCCAACGCTAGGGATCGGTGAAGTCGGTCGATCCGGTGGCGGGCGTCATTCTCTCCAACTCCCTCTCGGTGGCCGAGACGGTCGCCGAGAGTCGGATGGTCAATAGGCGGCGGGGAGACTCGCCTCTCCTTGCGAGGAGGGGGAGGCGGACAGTCGTCCCGTCGTTCCACTGCTCTCGAGCGGCCGTCTCGGACGCGCTCTATGGTAATGCGAGTCCAACTGTGGCTGACAGCCGGATCTTTGTCTCTTCATCCTTGGGCGCCGCCAGTCGGTGTCCGAGACATCGCGCCTTGATCTCGGCGAAGGTCGTTGTTCTGCCGATGCGGCGCCTCCATGCGGCAGCCGGCCTTGTTCTGCGCGGCGGCCGCGTCGAGGAGCCGCTGGACTTGCTCCATCATGAGGCGGCCTTCTTCACCCTTGAAATTGTCCAGCTCATCCGCTGTTGCCTGGGTGGCTCGGATGTTCTCCGTTGGTGTAGTGTACACAGGGCGGCTTGCCC
Source organism: Triticum monococcum (assembly GCA_034509565.1). Classification (NCBI taxonomy): domain Eukaryota; kingdom Viridiplantae; phylum Streptophyta; class Magnoliopsida; order Poales; family Poaceae; genus Triticum; species Triticum monococcum. The sequence goes on along the minus strand of CM067846.1, from coordinate 142,787,953 downwards.
CAAACCGGGTGGCGATGGCTACGTCGCGCTGCTGGACCGCGCCAAGGCGGCTGGGCACTGCCGGGGCCGGCGAGCTGCCGACGGCGCGATCCATCTCCCGCTGGTAGGCTTCTGACAAGCGTCTCATGTTGGCCAGCTTCTTCGCGCCTTCAACGAGCTGAAGGCGGTGCGCCTCCAACGTCTCAGCGTCAGCGTCTTCCGGAATGGGCGCAGTTATGTCTTGTAGCACCGCCCCGAGTGAGTCGTGCGCTCCTCCGCTGGGGAGCTCGTCATGACTGATGACGAGCACCTCGGTGACGGTGCTTCCGTCGCTCTCCGCGCGAGGGAGAGGTTCGTCGTAGACCACCACATTAGTGGGGAACGCATCAAGCGACGCGGTGTCGGAGTCGACCAGCATCGGGTCGGTGGAGCCTACAGACTCTAAGTCTACGGCATCCTCGCCACAAACGTGGAGTTGATCGAGGAGGCCTGCGAGGAGGCTCTCGGAGCCGCCCATGCCTGCATTGGATGCAGGTTCGTCGGGAAGGCGAACCTGGCCAACAAGTTCGGGCAAGCAGCTGGCTGCGCAGGCGATCTCAACGTCGCGCAGCGCGTCGACGCAAACTCCGTCTGGCGTGCCTGGCTGGCTGCGCTCGCCAGGGAGGAAAAGGGTTCCTGTCCAGAACAGGTCTCCGGACGGCGGTGCACCACGCCCCACGGTGGGCGCCAAATGTCGGGGGATAGGTGCGACATATGCCAAAGGATGGCTTATCCTGGTGGGCGAGTAGAACGTCGCCGGTGCCTGGAAACGGGATGAGGCGAAGACATGCACGCCGGCGAATCTTACCCGGCTTCAGGGCTCTCCGGGGAGATAATACCCCTACTACTGCTCTGCGGGGTCTCCGCATGATCACTATGGCAAAGTGTCTACATGGTTGCTCCTTGAGTTGTTTCCTGGAGGTAGGAGAGGGCAAGGCTAGCTCTCTCCCTCCTATATGATCTGGTCTAGAGCTAATGGGTTCTAACCCTTTGCATGGGTGCCCTGGGGGGTTTATATAGGCCTACCCCCAAGGGTACAATGGTAATCCGGCCGGACGCGGGCCCAGCCGTCAGCGCCTCTGGCCTCCATCTTCCCTGCCGACCGGTGGGGCCTGCCGACTGGCCTGGTACGGAGCCGACAGGCCGTGTCCGCCGCGGGCGGGTCTTGCCGGCTGCTGATTACTATAGTCGTCCTTCTGATGACGCGGGCTTGATCATGGGGTCGTGGCAACAGCCCCGCCGCCTGGCGGGCGATCACTATTGCCACTCTCCATCACATCTTGATTAATGGCGCGTGGGCCCCAAGGGAGGGCTCGGCCGACTCCCCGGGGCCGACTCTCGACGGGTCCGACTGGTGGTCCGCTTGCCGTCTCCTGGGGTCTCTCTGACTGGTGGGACCCGCTGTCTTGGGGCCGCACAGACAAACCTTCGTGGGTGCAGGATTCGGTCTTGCGGTGCTGATGTCAGGGCCGGCATGGCAACAGTGCCATGCCGCATGGAGATCTTCCAGGGTACGGCGCGCTGTGGCCATGCCTGCCCTTGGTAAGGGGCGGGAGTGGGCTTCATTGTAGCCACTCCTCTGCCCCGTCCCACTTGATGAGGTCATGGGGTTTGTTGGAGTCGCAGGCCGACTCCCCAAAGCTGGCTTCTCTAGAAGTCGCCAGTCAGGAGTCGGCTTTCCCTAAAGTCGTCCCTGGGACACGGCCGTGAGTGGTCAGTCGGCCATCTTGCCGTCGACTTCTCGAAGACGGCTCTTTGTCCTGGGGTCTTGACGGGCACAGCCTGCCCCGATGTCTTGAAAGGTTCTGGGCCTCGGGTTGGCCTGCCCGTGGCCCATTACTCCGACAACCATGGATAATGTATTGTCTATTTCTTCACATTGTATTGACAGCTAAGGATAAACAGACAAAGTTTATAATACGGTAAGCATAGTATGACATCATTCATATCACAAAAACAACTGAGAACAGACAAACATGCAATTGTAACATTGTGTGGGCAAGTCCAGCACAGAACTAGATTACAGGTCAAGATCAAAGGAACATCACTCCTCTCTTTTAAACCTTGTAAGGTGCAATGATACGCTAAGACAGTTGTGTATATAATTGAAAAGAGTAATAGACATTGGCTACAAACCATGCACTTCAAGGCACAAGTTAGAGTAAGTAGTAGTTAAAAGGCATGAGGATTAAGGACTTACAACAGTGACTTTGACTAGTGTAGTCATGCCCTTCGTCTTGTTGGTGTGACAGTCCTTGAAGATTTCCACAACATTTGGTTCGGGTACTTTTTGGTCCTTGCGGTCTTTCCTCTGCATTTGGAACAAGTCAATATAGATATGATAATATGGTATAGCGAAAAGAGTGAAACGGCAGCTAATTACAAGAGCCTCGCAGTGTGCAATCTAGCTACGAGATCCTGTCGTCTATTGGAATTTAACTTTCGTATGGTTGGCCTTGTTCTTTGAACAATTCAGCTACAAGAAGATAGATCTGTGTGGCACATGTGTAAATAGGACTTCAACATGTGATCTGATCACATATATATAATGTACCTGATACTTCGGATCAGACTAGTGTTTAACGAGGCCTCTCCAGTCTTAATCCGATATATTTTCCACTAGAGATGTTTGGGCAAGTTCACTGTTAGCCTTGCCTTCAAAGTGAGTTTTCCTAAAGTTATACCGATACTGTCGCAGAGCAGACTTGAAAACATGGGCACAAGCTTGTCCGGTTGCATCATCTTGGCTATCCAACTTGAACCTCATCTGTTGAAAATTATGGGAGTCTCATTAGCAGCAACCTAGAAAGTATTGGATAGAGCAAGACGATATTACTAGTTTCCATACATAACCATACTTACAAATAAATGGTCGAGGAAGGTGTTGAACTGGGTTTCGTCTTTGTCATTCCTGTACTAAATCCATGTTGGGAGGATACGTACATGACACCTAACGGCAACCGCTGGCTATGATACTAACTTGGCTGACTCTGTAGAATCACGTGGCCTTAACCTGTCTCAAAATGGATCTCCATTCTTCCTCCTCTAGATTTAGTTAGCCTATCGAGCACTATCCCTGATCTTTGTTTCCTCTTGGGCCTAGGTTCTAGTCCAACAACAAATATAGGAAGTGTTAGTGTACATCAAACTGTGAGACTACATATAAAGAAGCATGCAACTATAACTTGACTACAGCAACTACCTTATTGCTGTTGAAGCTCACAAAGTTCATCTAATCTTGCCAACTCATCTCGTGTCAAGAGTGCTTCGGAAGTAGTGTCAGGTGGCAAGGGAGCTGGGAACATGCTGCTAGCTGAGTTGACCAACGAGTAAATCGTGCAGCTGGTGGTACTGTGGAAGGTGCAACAACTAGGTATGTCTTTGCTTGTTTGGTGGCAACTATTTGTTTCTGTTTGGCTTGTTCTGCAGCTCATGTAGCACGCGATACCCTGTCGGTACAATTTTCCGCTGGACTTTGACCTTCTATTGCACCATCAGTACCAGCAGAATCTACAGGATTGTTCCGCTTCCCTTTCCTTGTTGTTCTGTGTTCCTTCCTCTTTCTCTGTGCCATGTTAAGTCAAGCTGACAAGAAAAACGAATAACAATTTAGTTCTTCAGAACAAATGTACTTTGATGTAAGAACATGGTGTGATAGACAGATGTTGTATGTTCTAGAAACAAGAACACGTGTCTTGGTCACAAGTATAATGTGTAAAGTAAGTAGATGAAATTCAACAAAATTAGAAGCAATACAAGCTAGACATCATACATAACATGCAACCATATATAACAATGCCAAGTTAGAGGGAGCACCAGTGATGGTGCACTAGGGGAGACGTGCTCATCACCAACACAGCTACTTTGAGTGTCTATGCATGTGTTGTCTTGGAAATCATCTTGGGGGGATGGAGGAGTAGAATATGTAGAGGCCCTCCGTTTGGAAGGAGCACCTTCATTCGCTACCTTGCTAACTTCCTTCCGCTTTATTGATTTTGAATTCTCAAGTAAAGCTGACAAGAAAAATCAATAAAATTCACTCTTCAGAACTCATTCGTGCATGATATTGACAATCACTACTTTGATGTAAGGCAAACACATGATTCCAGTATGGAATAATACAAAAAACAGGACGGCATGGCATATTCACAACTGTTTGTGTAAACTAAGCAGAGACCATTTCAACAAATAAGAAGCAGTGCAAGCTAGACACCACATGAAAGATGCAACCAATATGACTCTGCCAAGCTAAAAGCATCCCATCGTAAATGCATTTCAACAAATTAGAAGCAGCGCATGCTATAAATCATATGAAAGATGCGACTAATATTACACTTCATATACTGAAGGTGTCTCGTCATATTGATTTGTGCGGGATACAAAAAAACAATAGTTTTATGTGAGGACATGCTTAATAGACAGATGTACTATGTACTAAAAACAGGAAGGCATGTCACATTAACAAGTATAATGTATAAACTAAGCAGAATAGCACATGCAATTTAACCAGATTAGAAGAATTACAATCTAGACACCATATGCAACATGCAACCACATATAACGGTGCCAAGTTAGAGCAAGCACCTGCAATGCTAGTGTAGGGGAAATGCAGTAATCAACTATAGAGCTACGTTCACTATCTTCATCTAGCCTTGCTGTTTCTTGAGAATCATGTGGGGAGGCTGACGCTGCATTCTTTAAATGAGGATATTTTATCACAGTAGTCCATTGGCCTGACTGCCTCATCATAAGTGATTGATGAGGGATACACAAGAACATTAGTTTGATGTAAGAACATGGTTAATAGACAGATGTACTAGTATGTACCAGAAACAGGAAGGCGTGTCATATTCAAAGGTATAGTGTGTAAGCTAATCAGATGAAAGTTAACCAAATTGGAAGCAATAAAAGCTAGACATCTGGCTGGAGTGGTGAGCAGGATCATCTAGGACCTGAGAGCCTAGTGGGAGGCGGGCTGCTTCGCCACCATCGTGGCTTTTTAGTTGGCTTCCAGGTGATGCACGTCTGTGTTGGGCTTGTCACTGGCTCGGCCTGTGCCCTGACTAGCTATTTGTCTTCTAGCGCTCCCGGGAAGGTGGTTCATGTAAAAAATAACTTTCCTTATCTTGATAAAGACCGACTTCGGCCTTTCGAATACAAGCTAGACACCATATGCAACATGCAACCACATATGACACCGTGAAGTTAAAGCAAGCACCTGGGATGGTGGTTCACGACGAGCGAGATCATCAACTCCAGAGCTACGTTCCCTGTCTCCATCTGCTGACACTACACCCTTTAAAGCCTTGAAACGTGTCTGGCCTAGCCACATACCACGCTGGAGCAACTTCTCTCTTCTCTTTTCTCCTTCTGTCAAGGTAGGGTCTAAAATACCCTTGCATAAAAACACAATAGTGAGAGTATGGTTGAAGTGCGTGCAGAACTAGTGCACTGTAAAAGTAGCAGATAGCAGGTGGCTGAAAAATAAATGACAGGAGACATATGATAGCTCTACAACATTGCATGGCAAACAAAATTAGATTCTACTCCGTATGATTTTGTAATATATGAGCACAGGAAATGCATGTAGTCCTCCAGCACACCATCACATGTGGTCCTATCAAGATAACAGTCGACTAAAAATAAATAGGTCAGTCAAATTTTTTTAATGAACCGTCCGATCTATAAGGAATGGGCAGATGGCCTTCACCTACCTCCCGCCAGTCACTGTTGACGATCTTTCTTGAACCGCAAGCGACCACCGGCCCAGACCACTGCCTCCGTCGCCCCGCCCTCCCCTCGACCTCACACCACCACCGTGCTTGGCAGCGCCCCCAGGCCATCTCTTTAATCCCGGCCGACCTACAAATCAGGCGCCAGCAGGTCTAGGCTCCACACGCCCCTATGATAAACACCGAGGCGCTGCTTCCCTGGCGTAATAGGCGGACTAGCGCCTGTTACACCGGGGAATGCTTCCGTTAATTGGGAATCAACTGACCAGGATTTGAAATCCAGGGGGCGCCAGACCTCTAGCTAAGGTGAAATAGTATATGAGGAGAAACCTTGTGCATCGCGAGTAACTAGGAACATCTAGTATCAAGAAGAAGCGGTCAACTAGTGACATCTATGGGATGAATACCGTGCAAGCAGACACGTAAGATTTGCACGAATAAGGGAAGAGGAGTACCATTTTCGGTTGCCAGTGTGGTCACCTCCACATGTCACGCTGATCTTCTTCTTTTTGCCGGGAAACCGATGTTCCGGAGGAGGGTGTAGGCTTGGAAGAACAGATGGCCAAATTGTTGACTGTGTTGCCTTGGCCGTATGTCGGCGGAGGGGAAGCAGATCCGAGGCGGCGAAGGACGGCGTAGCAGGAACAACTCCGGTGTGGTGGACGGTGGCGAAGTTGGAGCAGCAGCGGTGAGGCGCAGGACGACATGGTTGAACTGGCTCGTGTACGGACGGCTCGGCCTCGGCTTCAACTACTAGCCATGGAGGGCGTTGTGGTTGAGGTTGCGGTGGACGATGACATCGTGGTATCGGCTCCGGCGTGATGGAGGAGGGCGACGGTTGATGGGTGGGATGGGGTGGTGGACGGAGGACGCCGGGGTTTCCCGGCTGGTGGAGAGGTAGTTTTGGCGCCCACGGAGTACGAATGGGGAATCGGACCGGGGCGGGGGGAGCTAAGGGAGAACCATGTTTCGGTCTAGGACGCGCTTGTTTTTGGATTTTTTGAACAGATGGGACGCGCTTGTTTGTAATTTGGTTAAAGTACAAACTTTACCCCCCTCTTAAATTCCATACCTACTGCGGGTCGGGGTAGGATGGTAATCCCAGGTGTCCCAAATAGTGGGTGGGAGCCATTTCGGCAACGCGCATGTGTGCTTAGGCGTCCATTGTGTATGAATGTTTTTCGGAGGTGGTTGTGTGGCATCTAGATGAAGCTACAATCCTACCCCGGTTTAGACCTTTGGACGTCGGGCCGGTGGGTTTCACGGGTCAGTGTAAGAAAAGTAATTTCCTTCTACTACCAAACATTGGTCTCATGCAGTTTCGGGCGAGTAGATGCCCTTTTGGCGCTTCATTCGAAATTTTGAAACAGAAGCATTCATGTTTAGAGTACTCTTGAACTTTGAGGATTGACCTAAATAGACAACCTTAAATTTGACCTTGTATGTTTGAAAACCTCATTAAATTATCCGCTTCTTTTTGAAATTTTGACACTTGGAAATCCTATAACTACAATCATTTTGGAATGGAGGAGCTAAATTTCAATCTATTTTGTATACGAGTATATATGCTATTATGTACAAAATCAAAGCAAAGATTGGTGCCCTCATAACTTAGGTATGATTTACAAATGCCATGATATCGAATTCAAATAATTGAATGGACTTCATGTTGAATTCAATTTTTTTAAACCACCTTAAGTTGAATTCAAATGTATGCTAGTTCATAGCTAGCTATTTATAATGTTCATTGTGTAACTTTCGTATGTATAATGTGCTTTACACACACAACATGAACTATACGCACATTTATATTCGATTGCTAAAGCGATGCATTGTCTGGAGTTCAAAATACTAACTATGTGGATCAATTATGTCGAATAATAACATAGACATGCTCAAATTCGATAGAATCTATATGTCTGATAGATCAATGACCGTTCCTTACGCGAATTGCAAATATCACGATCCCATCCTAATATTTGGATACAATTTATATCTTTAATCAATGTGTACATCAGTATTTTACGTGTAGTTTCACTCTCCATTGGTGGTCTCTCACACATGCTCACACACCCTCTCCCGAGGTGTCTTTCTCGCAGACATGCTATCGATATAACCCTCCCTCCTTCTCGTAACCATTTACGACTGTTTTCAGTAACCTTTATCACAAGCACTCTTCCTCTCACAAGCATACACACGCACAATCTCCATCGACCCTTTCTACATACATAGACCTACCTACATGTCTCCTGTACGCACATTATCTTTAGGTCTGTCTCTCACGCATTGTCTGACACCTCTCTTCCTAATCGACGATTATGATTCTAGCAGAGCATTCTGTAGGATGCCCCTAAAAGTTAGGTTGGATGAATAGTAATATCAGAGATAAGGGGTTACCTTAGCCCGATAACCCAGGGTTACAAATCCTAGCTAGCTTTGTTAAGGGACATAGAGTCCTTCACAATTCTAATATCATTCTCTTGTACGACAAGTCATCCATGGGTCTCCCTAAATGCGTCACGGGCCAACAAATGTGGCGCGGGACAGAACCGAACCAAGGGCCTCACCTCTGCCTCCAGGTCTTGTTATCTTCTCACACCCACACATACCAACACAGACACCACACAAAAAAATCTCCTCGTGCCTCTATACCCTCCCCCTTGCATATACACACTCAAGGGAATCTCTCGTTGTGACATCATATATTAGTCTCTCTCTCTAGACCTCTCTCATTTCTTGTGCTATCTCTCCCACGCCCCCTTCCCCCGCAGGCCCCTCTATCCATGCCTCTCTCGAATACGTAATACACACACATACCTCTCGAGGCCCTGCCAAATACATCAACTAAACATTCACACATGTTACATCACGTACCCCATTGATCTAAAAAGCCCTCTCTTCATGTTTATTTCGCATACAACATTCCTTTTTAATAAAGTGTGGCCAAAAAATTATTTTAGAATTTCTACATATATACAACATTACAAAGTTATATGGAGGAGTATGAACGTTAATTTGCATTGCATGGTTCCCACAATGATATTTATTCCGCACTGTGAAATTTTATACTTTTATACTATATATAAAGTTAGTCATAATAAAGAGAAACGAAGAGCATCTCTCTCCCCATCGCATACACCCCCTCTACGCCCCTTTCACGTATGCACACAAACTATCTCCAGGTCCTCTAAAAGTAAGCCCCCAGCACATTCATGCATGTTTCATCTTTCTCTCGCGATATATACAGTGACGATCATTGTATTTGGAGTGAAAGCACGATACGTACATTGGACTTCAGAATCCACTCATTACGGTCACCATTTACGTTTTGTGGTTATTATATAGTCACGGGCTCACCGTCCAACTCTGTATTTGCTCAAGACACGACTAGTTGACTAGTTAAACGCTCCACGTTGCACCTCTAGTGTTGCATCACATTATCTCACTACCATTGGGCCCACCTGTCGGCTTGTATCTACTCTTCTACAGTCTTATAAAAAACAGAGTTGGTGATGATGGTGTGTCTGCCATCCTGCAACATAGGTGGTCCAATTTATATCTGACGGATAGGAAGGAAACTATGGCAATTTTGCAAAAAGGTACCCACACACCTCACCACATTTGCAAATAAGGTCTTCCCTCGTTCATCATTTTCTCTCACAAGATAAACTAGTCATACAAATGCATCTTCATGTTACGTGCAATGCACGAGCATCTTGCTAGGAAGAATGAAAACAAACGACAAAAAAATATTGGACGGTGGTTCAAAGTCATGACCGCGGGCACAGCGGACAAGGTGGCTTTGTATTGGTATATTGAGCCGTCTGTTTTAACACACAGGAGCTGGTGTGGTGATTATACACACACGCACGCATGCACACAAACTTCATGCACGCAACACTCACACGAACACATGCAGCCACACACGCATGCAACACTCACACGTACACACGCAGCCACGCACGCACACAACACTCACACGCACACACGCACGCATGCATGCACACACCACACGACCAACACACACTCTCACGCTCAAGTGCTCAACCTACACGTGCATGCGCACACACCAGGCCCTGACAGACACATACACAACCAGGTGATTCCCGCGCATGGGTTGGAGTCTTGTCGCGCCTGGGTAAATTTGTGTTTATCTGACCTTTTCCTATGTGAACTGACATGTGGGACCCACAAGGAACGTGGTCGGTTTAACTAGTCAACATGGTGCCACACAAACTATTTGGCCGGTCAACAGAGTGCAATCTGATGTTGAACAGTGAGCAAGTGACCGTATAATCACCGCAAAACGTATATAGTGATCGTAATCAGCGTATTCTGAAGTTCGGTGACCGTATTACGCTTTTCTCTTTGTAGGCCCTCCAAAACTACATCTCTACACATTCTCGCATGTTACATCTAACAACTATGCAATACAGCACTACTACTACACTCTAACACAATAAACCATATGTGTTTTTAGTTTTACTAGATATCATCTTGTTACATAATTATTCAGTTTGCATACATTAAAATTGCCTTTGAAATGTATGGCCAGTATCATCTACCGCGCGGGGAAATCCCGCCCTTTCTTGTTTAATCGGGTTTGTATCGATGGATCATGCGAAACAGCAATACTATAGTACTATACAGTACAAGTGACAGTTCACAGGGCTACCATGTCTTGTACTCCTCCATCGTAAGGGTTGAGCGCTCGCTTTCATAAATGTCCTAGTCCCGTCCGCCGACATGTGGGACATCATGCTACCGGGTCCACGTGCCATACCGAAATACAGTGTAGAGCAGCAGGGGTGAAGCACCCCAGTCATGGCGCCGACGTAGTAATGAGCAATGAGGCGTCAAACCACAAAGTTGCACCTTTCCTGGAGTTAAGTTAGAGGGACGAAGTAATAATGCTAAAAAATAAGTTGGAGGGATGAAGCAACCATTTCACTCGTTGCTGAATCCGCTTCTCCCTCATCTTCTTGAAGTTTTTTTATAAGATCTTCTTCAAGTTAACCACGTGTTGCTTCTGCCGTTGTTCTACCTCATGTGGGACGCGGATCGGCTTGGTAAAGCACTGACATGTGGGACCGCATGTTAGCAAACCGCCAGGCCAACGTCCTCTAAAAATAAGAAACCTCCCCCGCCATCCGTGCGGCAAAATCACCTCCTTTTTTACTAATCTTGATTCTATAATTTTTTAGACCAATATAATTGAGATTTTTATAGATAGCACACAGGAGCAAAACCAAGTGGTACGGTTAAGGGCGTCCACAATGTGTAGCCAAATGTGAAAATAGCTTTTGGCATCGATGGGAACCATTGTGGACAGTGCTGCCAAAGCCAAAAAAGATGGAACCGAAGCTCCCTGATTGATTGATTGAAGGAATAGAAAAATGCAACGTCTCTCCTCTTGCTCCCGTGCTTGGATGCATGTATAGTATAGAGCACAAAGTCTACTCCCCTATCACTTCTATCACAAATCACAAAGCAATGAGGCGTCAAATCACAAAGCATCGACAAAGCAACTGTAACATCCCAAAATTTCAATATGGAATATTATACATAGGTCATCATATGCATATCATATTTTATTTTCATTTCATTTGCGATCCTAAAAAATCCTAAGCAACTTCAGGACCCACGGAGAGAGTTGGGGATTTCGTTATTTTCATATTTGAATTTTTCTCAAATTTGAAAAGAGGATCATTTTGGTTTTAATATTTTTCTCTTCGAAATATTTCCAATACTAAAAAAAAGAGGAGATAAAATGACTTCTCCAAAATAAAAGATATATTGGAGGAAAATGTTAAAATCAAATAAATAATTTATTTGGATTTTTATTGCTATTTTATTGGAATTAGAAAAATATGCATTTTTCAAAATTACATTATTAGGCCAGAAAAATTTTCACTTTGTTCTAAATATTCTATTTAGATGGGGAAAATTGTTTTCGGCATTTTTAGGATTTTTTTATATTTATTTAGGATTTTTCCTTTGGCGGAATTTATTTCAAAAAAGGGACAATTGCATTTTTACCCCTAGTTGGTTCCTACCCACGGGTTTTGCCCTTACTTTTCGATCTTGCTCAGTTTTTCCCTTACTTTTTCCGTCGTGGTCCCTCGAATGCCCTTTGACCAAAACATTGAAAATTCATAACTAATTCATATGAACTCCGAAAAATGTAAATAATATATCAAAATGTTCAGATAAACACTACCTTTATGTGCATATCATTTGCATTCAGGACAAAAGCACCCTTTAAACTACCTGAGGTAATTAATATTATTAAAAATAAAAAGGTACGAACCATATTTTTTCATGAATAAAAATTACACGCAAATGTAGGTGATGTTTTTTGAACATCCAAATATCTTATTTGCATTTTTCTGAGTTCGTATCATCTTGTTACGAATCTTTTAACGACTTTGACCATTATTTGGAAACTTCATAACAAATTGATACGAACTCTGAAAAATGCAAATAAGATATCAGGATGTTCAGAAAACATCACCTACTTTTGCATGTAATTTTTATTCATGAAAAAAATATATTATTGGTACCTTTTTATTTTTAATAATGTTAATAACATTAGTTACCTCGGGTAGTTTAAAGGGTTCTTTTGTCCTGAATGCAAATGATATGCACATAAAGGTAATGTTTATCTGAACATTTTGATATCTTATTTGCATTTTTCTGAGTTCATATGAATTAGTTATGAATTTTCAAAGTTTTGGTCAAACGGTCAAAGGGCATTCGAGGGACCTCGGCGGAAAAAGTAAGGGCAAAACTGAGCAAGCTCGAAAAGTAAGGGCAAAACCCATGGGTAGGAACCAACTAGGGGCAAAAATGCAATTGTCCCTTTAAAAAAAGTCACGCGCCGAACTAGGCCGACCCAGCTGGGAGCCAGGCCTCGGCCCAGCACCCGCACCGCCTTGCGCCGCCCGTGTCCGTGCCGGACTCCAGCAAGGAGTCCGGGTTGCCGCCGCCCACGCGCCCCCTCTCCCAAGTCAGAGACCCCAGGGCGGCCTTTATAAGCCGCCGCCCATCACCCGCTCGCCACCACCACCACCGCCGCAGCAGCAGCCGCCGCCGCTAACCCCGTGCTGCCGCAGCTCCGCGCTGGGCCGCCCCAGCTGGGCCGCTCGCCCCGCCCCACCGGAGCCGGCGACGCCGTTGACCACCGCCGATCCGCCGGTTTTCCACGGTGAACCAGTATAAACCGCCTCTCGTTTTTTTGGTCTAGATCTAGTTCATTTTTTTAAATAGATCATTTTCCCCGGTTTTCTCAGTTTAGAGTTTTTTTGTGAATGTTCGTTTGTTTGATCGAATAACGAACAAATTCATTCATTTGTCTCTGTTAGCGGACGTTCGTCCAATAGATTTTTACTTTTTATTTTTATTTTTGGCTAGGGACCAATCCGCGAATATTTTTATCATAGATTAGCCCCTGGTCTTCAAACCCTCGCAACTTTTCAACCGTTCGTCCAAATCCAGTGAAACCAATGCCAAAATCTTCGTCTCGAACCCCTCTTTCTAGTTAGGCAACTTGAACATGGTTTTGACAATTTAAAATTTGGTTTCAAGCAGATTTAAATTCGAACTCTTTTGATCGTAGTTTCAGTTTCGTAGCTCCGATTCGATTGATTCTTTTGCAAATCGAAGCTCTTCAGTTGAACTTTCAGCTTTTATCTTTCTCATCTGAGTTTTACCCTTGCATCTATGCTTGAGTGCTTATGTATGCTATTGTTTGTTTGCGATAGAATTTCCGGAGTGCGAAGCGTGCTACTACGAGTCTCTAGGGTTTGCAGATCATCAGCAAGGCAAGTAACACTTTGATCATACCCCTTTAATACCAAGTTTTTATGCACTAGTTTCAACCCTCAAACAATGCATGAGTAGGATTGTTAACATGTGGGTATTGGGAAGTAGCTGATGAGGTAGAATCTATTGTCCTTATTATCAAACTCTGGGAGTTACTTCTACGTTATGCTTATACTGCTATGCTATGCTCGTAGACGTGGTTTGGTTGAGTGATTCATGACAGCTGTGAGATTATTTATAAACTAAGGGTTTATTTAAGGTGGCTACTTTAACACACATCTGGGTGGATTGTTTGTGGGCACCTGGGTAATCCAGTGTTGTCCAAGGAGATCCCGGGGCATCGGTGTGATCATCCTATGGTTCGCCACCCAGGCTCAAAGGGATCATAAGATTATTCAAGCTGGAAACTTCCGTGTGCAGCCACAAGCCATTATGGGCTCTGACATAGTTGAGTATGTTGTGTGACCTCTTTCAGTGGTAAAGTAGTAGATGTAGGGGATGTAGGTGGTACGGTTTACCCGTCGAAAGAGTTAATGCTTCTGAAAGACTGTGTCTCGGTCATCTGTTTCTCAAACACCATGTAGTGCAAGAAATCCAATCATGGTTAGCCGTGTCCCCGGTTATCGACATCTTGAGTATCTGGTTATTGAAGCATTGATGTGATCTCAACACTCTTAATTAATTTGTTGGGTTATTAATCACTGTTTAATTGGGATTGAGATGAGGTTACCATTCTCAATGTTTATCATCTACCATGATAGTTAAACAAAATATATTCCTTTGTTGTAGGGAAAAATTGGCTTTTCGCAAAACAAGTTAACCATAGAGCCTCCACCAGCCATATATGCATGTAGTGATAGCATTTACCTTGTTCATTTCTCTACTGTGTTATTTTGCCAGCATATTTCATGTGCTGACCCGTTTCGGGCTGCAACGTATTATGTTGCAGACTTTTCAGACGAAGAGTAAGGTGCGCTAGGTCGTTGTCGTGCACTCAGTTATGCCGTTGGAGTTGATGGACCCATTTACCTTTGATGCTTCTGCAGTCATCTTTATTAGATGGGCTTAAGCCATGTATTATTGTAATAAGTGCTCTTTTGAGACATTAGATGTAATAAGTGTGTGATTGCACTCTGTTATAAATCCTTCAAGTACTGTGTGTGTCAGCATTCCGATCTAGGGATGACACTTATGCACGGAGATTTGACCGTTTGAGGTCGGATCGCTACAGCAACCATCATTTCACTCTTCGATGACTCCTCTTATCCATTGTCTTTTTCAACAAACCACCTTAGCGCACTAAGCTGGACAGACGACGCTATTGTGTACTAGTAGTACTAGTACATTTACACATCCTTTGGTTCAACGGACTTCCTAGATGCAAATAAGGTTGTCTCAGCTTGCAGGCGGCACTTGCGTCCGGTGGTCTTCCTCAACGGTGTTCTCCGTCGAATGCACTTCGTCAAACCACAATGTTCGAGATATCGTCGACGTCACCGCAATGGGCAAGGAAGTCAAATAGTTACTACCTCCATTTTTTATACACAAGGCCAGTATATCAAAATTACAATTTGCAAAAGGCCAATAACACTAATCGAGGCAAAATTGATGGGGTTTGCCTCGTACTAGCAACCAAGGACATTAATATACCCTTGCATGCATGCGGAAGTGAGAAGGTTGGGTTACATGGTGCTACATTAATCAAGCAATGAGGAGTGAGATGTTAGCTCTTTGGGCTTTGGAGAAAAAATACACATTAATTGACATGTCAAACGAGGATTTGTATCGGTTAATCCCGCGAAGGAAAACCTTGCCTTTCTTTATTAACACCAGTACTCCTAGTATGTACGTACTTATCCTATTTGGGTGTAGGCCTTGCATTGCCATACTTCGCCACACATTTTGCCAAGCTTGCCTAAAGTTTTCAAAATGAAAAGGAGGTACACTTGCGCACGGCTATCACGGTCGCACCGCACCTTCACACGGTCGCTCTGCACCCTCACACAGTCGCTCCTGCACGCCGCAAACCCAACCAAGGGAACGCACCCTCACTGACACGTGCTACCGCATGTGAACAAACCAAACTCAGCCATCCTACCGCTGACACATAATTTTCGTTCATACAGTATGTTTATCCAACCGCATGTTGGGGAGGATCCGTACGGCCCGTGCGGTGGTCTGTTGGGGAAGAAGAAGAGGTGGGGAAGAAGGGTTAGGAGACGTAGGATATTCATCGAAAAGCCTGAAATGGTAGACTGACCCAAATGATGAAAGTCAGGCGACTTGCATAACAATATATGTTTTTACACAGCAAAAGATCCCTAAAAACAACAACATAGAGAAAAAATATCATTGCTCGTGGAACGAGACGGCCTCGTCGTCTTTGGCTGGCGGCACGAACCAGCCGTAGCTGCCAACGTGTGTATTCGCACCATGGTTGTCCTCGGCCTCTGGCTACTCGTTCACGCGGAGCGTGCGGGCGCTCTACACGGACGAGAGCACCGCCTGGTTCAAGTTGAGGACATCCGGTTCCGCCAGCAGGAGGGCCTAGATGGCAGCGGCATCCACGTGCTCCGCGTCGAGTTGAGCCTCCACCGCCTGGTTCAAGTCGAGGAAGTCTGGTTCCGCCTGCAGGAGGGCCTCGATGGCAGCGGCATCCACGCGCTCCACATTGAGTTGAGCCTCCGCCGCCCGGTTCAAGTCGAAGACGTCCGGTTCCGTCTGTAGGAAGGCCTCGATGGCAGCGGCATCCACGCGCTCCGCCTCAAGTTGAGCCTCCACCACCGGTTGACATCCATGACATCCGGTTCCGCTTGTAGGAGAGCCTCGATGGCAGCGGCATGTGCGCCCTCCGTGTCGAGTTGAGCCTTTGCCTCCCGGTCCTCCTTTAGTATCGCCAGGTTGAGCCGTTGGTCCACCTGCACCATGGGGGACCCGGACGCCGGCACGAAGTCGACGTCCATCGTCTCATACCCATCAAGGGCCTTCTGCGCCACGACCTCCACCATGAACATTCGATTGGCCTCCTCATCCTCGTAGCTTGGCTCCAGAGAACTCGGGGATTGGCCCGTCACAAAGCAAGCTTGGGAACGGAGGTCGTGGCGCCGACCGCCGCCGTGATTTTTGCGCGACGCTCCGGCGTCAGCATCTTGTAGTACGTGATCTTGTGGCGCACCATGGCTTTCCGGCGAACTAGGAGACGCTTCATGCTGGCTAGGGGATCGAAAGGTGGGGAGATGGGCTGGAGAGGAGGTGCGGTTTTGGGGCAGTGGCTGGCGTATGCCGAGAAGCGAAGGTTCTAGTGTGAATAGTGGTTCCGGTGACGACCGGTCAATCAGTTTTGACTGTACATCGCTCTTGTCGCATTCACGTTGCACCCCGGCACGCTGGGCCCTCCACGTCACTCGTCGAATGGAATGCGCTTCGTCTTGCATTTTCACTCGCTTGTGGGACCACAGTTGAGAGCAAACCGACGTCCCTCCCCCTCCCCCACCCGTGTCATTTATACTACCACTCCCTCCGTTTTATGATGAGTAAATAAAAATAGAGGGAGTATACTACGGATGAGGATCCCCTAACGTGGCCGAACCCATTGAGTAACTGACATGCGGGGCCTAGCAAGCATGGGGTCCGCCGGTAAGTGAACGAAAGGGAGGGTAAGGCAGGGATACCTACGTCAGAGGATCCACTTCCACTACTACTCCCTCCTTCCCTCTATAGGGCTTAATGCATTTTTCGAGGCTAACTTTGACCAAATGTTAGAGTAATAATATATGACATGCAACTTACACAAAGCATACGGTCAATTTCGTATGTAAAAGGAGCTTCCAATGATATAATTTTCACATTATACATATCATGTAGTATTAATCTTGTCAATAGTCAAAGGCGGTTTTGAAAAACCCATTAGAGCATGGTTAATAATCGATGGCTATATGGAACTGCCATGTCTTCTATAGCCATCATCTATATGCACTCATACAGTAGTGTGGGCTATTTCCCGCAAAAAAATATAAGGTTGGCTATTGTATTGGTACTTTTTTCCATCTCCTCTCTATCTCTTTCTTCATATTTATTGTATTTAACTAGGAATGCCTATATAGCTAGGCTCTTGCATGAGAGCTCACTCCCTTTACTTTTTCACATCTCTCTCCTCCACATAGGCCCTATATAAATGGAAGGAGGGAGTACTATGAGCACTGCATACTCTACTACAGATGTTGTCAGTACTCCACTAGTACTGTTTCTTAACAACTTTAGCTGATTGATCTACGAATGGAGGGATTCAAGCTTATTTTTGTTAACTGAGATGCAAGCGACTAACAAACTGGATTCGAAGCCACCTATCATAATAGTACCTGCGGGTTCTTTCTGTGGAGCCTTCAAATGCAATAGCTAGCTACCCAATGACCAATGGCACAGGCAAATCTTCATTTTCAAACTTATACAACTCTTTGGGGTCCAAAGATACTCGCCAGACAGGGAGCTTAAAAAAATTTACTATTGGACTGGCTATACGTGGCGAAATCCTAGTAGGAAGAGCATGCGCGAGAACAAGCACATTCACGTGGTTCAAAACAAATTGGAAACCATGTCTGTTTGAATACAAATCTAGGAGTACGTACGAATCTAACAATATTGATTGGGTGTTGTTGAATGTTGATACTTTTTTCAGTAAGATTGATCAAAGTAGAGATACTTTGACTACACATAAAACTTATATGTAAACTACTAGAAAGGATCGGAGGGAGTATATTTTACGTTCAAGGGCGAAACGAACATTGAATACCCTTTATATATGATTTGTGGATGCTATGATCACCGGTTCAAAATTTTGAATCCGTCTTACGTATCACACATGCACCCACTCGTTCTCTCTCGATTTCATCTCGGGGTCCGGAGATCGATTGAAAGAGGACTAGGGATGGGTACAATATGTTCGTTTCGCTTATGAACGTACAATATACTCCCTCTGATCCCCACAGACCCCCCCCCCCCCCCCCCGCCGGTCATTTCTATCATAGAAACAGACCAAACCTTTATCTCCTTGCATGACACACAAATTG
The DNA here is from genome assembly GCA_034509565.1 of Triticum monococcum. Taxonomy (NCBI): domain Eukaryota; kingdom Viridiplantae; phylum Streptophyta; class Magnoliopsida; order Poales; family Poaceae; genus Triticum; species Triticum monococcum. The sequence goes on along the minus strand of CM067846.1, from coordinate 142,769,313 downwards.
ATCTCTCAGCATCAATCGATCTCGTCAACATGTGTCGGGGCATGAACCGAATGGGATGTCAAAACTAAGACGGGAAGTGACACGTAGTGGAGGCAAAGTGAAACTTTAAACGAACTGTTTGTTTGTATGCATGCCGGACATATTACAACATTGGAAATACAAGCATGATCTAGGCCCACATGCGAATGATACTTGGCGGAATATTCAAATGAGGCATGCGGGAGCGACATGCTCATCGTCGCTTTACACGGTGGGTTTCAGTGTGTCGAGGGTGGCGTTAGCGCTATGGCACGACCAGCAGATCAACACCCGGCTCGTCGAGGATGCGCGGGGCGCCGAAGTGCGCGCGTGCCGCGACACATCCGCGGAGTGGTGTAGCGCGGCCAACTGCATCCCCAGGACCTGAGACCATGCCGGGTCATCTTGCTTTTTTCATGACATGTGGGGTCGCATGTGAGAAAAGTGCATCTTCAACGTTGCCACGACCGCAGCTGACTACCCTGGCACACCACAAACCCTCGTCCCTCACGTCGTCGCGCGGTGCATTCCCAGGCGGCGCCAGCTGCCCGCATTCATGTCGTCCGTCCGTATACCGTTGTTAAGAGGCTCGGTGCCCGAGGAACCAACTCTGGTGACTTAACGACGCACCCGGATGCTTCGCCTCACCGGAATGCACTACTTAAAGCGGCAAGCCCAGCTAACCTCCACACCATAACACATCGTCCTGCTACCTGGCACCACATCCGCCATGACGGCGAGCGCGAACGCTCTGCGGGAGAGCTTGTCTTCGGGGATGAAGCTCAAGGTCGCCGCCCTCGCTCAAGTCGCCACACAAGCGGTGGCCACACCGGCGGCCAGCGACGGAAGCACCGTCAGCCATGCGTCCTACTTGCCGTCATCCAACGTCCGGCACCGCCAAGGTCGGGGACTCCTCTGAGGATGAGTAGGGCATGGGAGGCGGCAGGGCATGGTGTGCCAACTGGCCGGTCCGTCCCCCGTGTTCTACTCTTCCTCGCCGGAGACCGCACCTTCACTTCACGGATCTTGAACCCTGCCCCCGTACATGGAGATCGTAGATGGAGGACGTCGGGCGCCGCTGTAGAATAGGTTTAGGGTTGGGTTTCTTTTATTTTTCTGTCCTGTAAAAGTTCGAAATGTAATGAAAATCTGCCATGTTTGCATTAATCTCGGCCGATGTATATGAACTTTCACAATAATATAGTATATTGTAGGATTACTAGCAAGATGCCCGTGCGTTGCACGGAACATCAAGATCTTGTGGGAGAAAAGGATGAACGAGGAAAGGCCTTATCTACAAATGTGGAGAGGAGGGTGGGTAAATTGTCATAGTTTCCTTCCTATCCGTTAGATATAGATCGGATGGCCTATGTTGCAGGATGGCAAGCACACCATCATCACCAACTCTGCTTTTTATTGAACCGAGACAAAGCTAACATGCGAAGTAAAAAAACATATAGTCTACATACACAATTTATCCTAGGCACTCCAATAGTACAACCACTACACATTCACGCATTTCACATCTTTCTACATCTACGGGAACCTACAAAAGGGTTAACGTAAATTGCTTCTCTCTCTCCTCCTTGATTTTCATGGTGGTGGGCCCCTCCCTCCCCCAATCTATAATCAACTGCTCACACATTTCACATTATGTTAATTACGTAACTAGGCTTACGTAGGTGTAGCATTACTCATCCTAAAAAACCCAACTAAGCCAACCTCCCAGCATATCGCGCGGGAAAAGACCCAGCCGCACCGTTTTAGTCGGGATTACCGGATTACTATTAGTAGTATCGATGGATCGCGCGAAGCACCAAGTTTTTTTTTCTTTAGGGGCGATGCACCTAGTTTATTAAAAGGAAAAAAGGTGGTACACTAACAGCACCCCTGTCGCGGTTGCATTGCACCCCACACACGTTCGTTCCTGCACACGGCTCAAGCAAACGGAACATGCTTCGACTTGCCTCTTCACTAACACGTGGGACTGCACTTGGATAAACCGACCATGCGCCAAAATCCCCCCGCCCACCGGGTGAAAATCCCCCCGCTGCCCCGCCCCCAAAAATTCCCCCCAAATCCCAAATTCAACCGCCCTTCGGCCAACTAGCCAATAATATTCCCCAAACCCCCTCCCCCCGTCCCCCTTCACTCCATTCGCTCCGCCAAAGCCGCCCTCCCCACCGTGCTAATACATCGGCACCACGGTTCGTCAAGGGGACGCACGACAATCCTCTCACTCCCACAGTACGCTCTCATAGACTTCCGTCCTCTAGCCGCGCCGCCACCGGTGGCGACGTTCTTGTGGAGGCGCACGGCGGTCAGCGCCGCCACCGCTGGCGACGTTCATGTGGAGACGCACGGCGGTCAGTGCCGCCACCGCTGCCGACGTTCGTGTGGAGACGCACGGCGGTCAGCTTCCCCCACGGTACGTGCAATCTAGACTGAGGCCACATGCATGTCGGTGTAGCGCTGAATGTTAGCTGATAGACGCTGTTAATCTCACTATTTGTCGAAGTAGTTTACATTCAATATGCTCCGCTTAAGAAGCTTCCTTTCCCTGTTCTGCACTCAATCTGCTTAGCTGAGATGGCATGCCAAGCCCGATTAGTTGCTAAAATATCTTGCCATATATTTATTATGACGTAGAGTGCCATGGTCTAGTAGCCAATCTGTTAGGTGAAATAGTTGTACACCATTTTATACTCGATCTTCGTTGCTGCGATGGCCTTCGGTAGTTTGATGGTTGTGTGCTCGGCCTCATTGACAGCTGAAACAGCCTGCCATAATTTAGCACTCAAATACGTTTGCTGAATTAGCTTTACATATATCTCGTTACTTAGATCTGCACATCCAAATATCTTGCCATAGCTTTAGACATCGACCTAGGTATTTGATACGTCTCCAACGTATCTATAATTTTTGATTTCTCCATGCTATATTATCTACTATTTTGGACTATATTGGGCTTTATTTTCCACATTTATATTATTTTTGGGACTAACCTATTAACTGGAGGCCCAACCCAAAATTGCTGCTTTTTGCCTATTTCAGTGTTTCGAAGAAACGGAATATCAAACGGAGTCCAAACGGAATGAAACCTTTGGAAATGTGATTTGCTCATCAGATAAGACCCAGGAGACTTGGACCCTCCATCAAGAAAGCCACGAGGGTGGAGGGCGCCCCCGCCTAGGGCGCGCCCCCCTACCTCATGGGCCCCTCGAAGCTCCACCGATGTACTCCTTCCTCCTATATATACCTACGTACCCCCAAACGATCAGATACGGAGCCAAAAACCTAATTCCACCGCCGCAACTTTATGTATCCACGAGATCCCATCTTGGGGCCTGTTCCGGAGCTCCACCGGAAGGGGAATTGATCATGGAGGGCTTCTACATCATCACCATAGCCTCTCCGATGAAGTGTGAGTAGTTTACCTCAGACCTTCGGGTCCATAGTTAGTAGCCAGATGGCTTCTTCTCTCTTTTTGGATCTCAATACAATGTTCTCCCCCTCTCTCGTGGAGATCTATTCGATGTAATCTTCTTTTTGCGGTGTGTTTGTTGAGACCAATAAATTATGGGTTTATGATCAAGATTATCTATGAACAATATTTGAATCTTCTCTGAATTCTTTTATGTATGATTGGTTATCTTTGCAAGTCTCTTCGAATTATCAGTTTGGTTTGGCCTACTAGATTGGTTTTTCTTGCAATAGGAGAAGTGCTTAGCTTTAGGTTCAATCTTGTGGTGTCCTTACCCAGTGACAGAAGGGGCAGCAAGGCACGTATTCTATTGTTGCCATCGAGGATAACAAGATGGGGTATTTATCATATTACATGAATTTATTCCTCTACATCATGTCATCTTGCTTAAGGCGTTACTCTGTTTTCATTAACTTAATACTCTGGATGCATGCTGGATAGCGGTCGATGAGTGGAGTAATAGTAGTAGATGCAGGAAGGAGTCGGTCTACTTGTCTCGGACGTGATGCCTATATAGATGATCATGCCTAGATATTCTCATAACTATGCTCAATTATGTCAATTGCTCAATAGTAATTTGTTCACCCACCATAGAAATACTTATGCTCTTGAGAGATGCCACTAGTGAAACCTATGGCCCCCGGGTCTATTCTCATCCTATCAATCTCCAATCACTTTATTATTGCTTTGCTTTTTTACTTTGCCTTTTATTTTACCGTGCTTCTTTATACCAAAAATACCAAAAATATTATCTATCATCTCTATCAGATCTCACTCTCGTAAGTGACCGTGAAGGGATTAACAACCCCGAATCGCGTTGGTTGCGTTGAGCTATCATTTTGTGTAGGTATGAGGGACTCATGCGTGGCCTCCTACTGGATTGATACCTTGGTTCTCAAAAACTGAGGGAAATACTTACGCTACTTTGCTGCATCATCCTCTCCTCTTCGGAGAAATCCAACGCAAGCTCAAGAGGTAGCAAGAAGAATTTCTGGCGCCGTTGCCACGGAGTCTACGCAAAAGTCAACATACCAAGTACCCATCACAATCCCTATCTCCCGCACTACATTATTTGCCATTTGCCTCTCGTTTTCCTCTCCCCCACTTCACCCTTGCCATTTTATTCGCCCTCTTCTTTTTTTGTTCGCCTTCTTTTTTGCTCTTCGCCCTCTATGTCGCTATGTCTGAAATTGGGGAAATTATCGCCGATATGGGCGATAATAATATCATAGAAAGTTCTGAAGCTCCTGCTGAAGAATCCCCTACCTATCATACGAAACGATTTCGAATCGGTAGTGGTAATATTATTGGAAAGGAGTTATTCAAGATTTCTTTACTTGTGCCGGTGCTTTGCCCTCTATGGGCGGTTCTATTCTTCATAGAACTAGTAGTCTTGCGGACGCTATTGCCATGCTTATCCTTGAACTTGAAAGGCAATTTATGCATATGCACCCTTCTATACAAAGAATTTTCCTAGAATTTTCTAATATCGAACACTCCTCTGTTAAGCGTGTCGTTACTATCTTTTTGGCTCATGAATTCAGATCTATAATAAAAGAAGCCACAGAAATCTTTGTGCATTATAGGGTGGACGCTGGCCGTCCTCCCATAGAATCTATCCTCTTTGATCAAGAAGAAATTATGCGTTTTCAATCTCTTGACTATGTTGCTTTCAATGAAAACCTTAGAAAAAAGGTGCCAACCAATATTTTAATTGATAGAATCTATGAACTTAATGATGATTTGGCTATTCAAAATAATGAGCTAGGATACTCTCTTGAGTGTAGGCTCACAAGGTTCTGTCAAAAGAATGCTTATAATGATGAATTGGTTGTGCATTATGAAGGGCCGAAAGAGGAACCTATACCTCCTAAAATTGATCTTGGGGATTTTTGCCCTATTAAATTTAGCCCTTTTGTTTACTTTTGCTTGCCTCAAAGAAAACTTGCTGCCAAACATAGGGAGTATGAAATGTGTTTCACCGGTCTATCTTATTACTACGGCACTACCTAGATCCATCCTTGCTTTTAAGCCTAGCTAGGGGCATTAAACGATAGCGCTTGTTGGGAGGCAACCCAATTTTATTTTAGATTTTTGTTTTTGCTTCTGTTTAGGAATAAATAATCCATCTACCTTCTGTTTATATGTGGTTTTATCTTTTAAGTAGTGTTTGTGCCAAGTTAAACCTATAGGATCGTCTTGGATGATAGTTATTTGATCTTTCTGTAATTTCCAGAAACTTTTGGTTCACGAAAACAATTATTAAAATTCACCAGAACGTGATAAAATAGTGATTCCAATTGCTGCTGATCAATAGACAAATTTCCTAGGGCTTCCAATTTTGGCTGATTTTTTTGAATTCCAGAAGTTTGCGTTAGTTACATATTACTGCAGACTGTTCTGTTTTTGACAGATTCTGTTTTTTGTGTGTTGTTTGCTTATTTTGATGAATCTATGGCTAGTAAAATAGTTTATAATCCATAGAGAAGTTGGAATACAGTAGGTTTAACACCAATATAAATAAAGAATGAGTTCATTAAAGTACCTTGATGTGGTCTTTTGTTTTCTTTCACTAACGGAGCTCACGAGATTTCGGTTGAGTTTTGTGTTGTGAAGTTTTCAAGTTTTGGGTGAAATCTTTTGATGGATTATGGAACAAGGAGTGGCAAGAGCCTAAGCTTGGGGATGCCCATGGAACCCCCAAGATAAGCCAAGGACACCAAAAAGTCAAAGCTTGGGGATGCCCCGGAAGGCACACCCTTTTTCGTCTACTTCCATCTGTAATTTTACTTGAAGCTATATTTTTATTCACCACATGATATGTTTTTTGCTTGGAGCGTCTTGTATGATTTGAGTATTTGCTTTTTAGTTTACCACAATCATCCTTTCTGTACACACCTTTTGAGAGAGCCATACATGAATTGGAATTTGTTAGAATACTCTATGTGCTTCACTTATACCTTTTGAGCTTTATAGTTTTTCTCTATGTGCTTCACTTATATCTTTTGAGCTTTATAGTTTTGCTCTATGTGCTTCACTTAGATCTTTTAGAGCACGGTGGTGGATTTTTTTTAAAGAAACTATTGATCTCTCATGCTTCACTTAGATTATTTTGAGAGTCTTAAATAGCATGGTAAATTGCTTAATAATAATATGCTTGGTATTCAAGATTTGTAAAACTTTCTTTTGAGTGCGTTGAATACTAAGAAAAGTTTGATGCTTGATAATTGTTTTGAGATATGAAGATCGTGATATTAGAGTCATGCTAGTTGAGTAGTTTTGAATTTGAGAAATACTTCTGTTAAAGTTTGTGATTCCCGTAGCATGCACGTATGGTGAACCGTTATGTGATGAAGTCGGAGCATGATTTATTTATCGATTGTCTTCCTTATGAGTGGCGGTCGGGGACGAGCGATGGTCTTTTCCTAACAATCTATCCCCCTAGGAGCATGTGCGTAATACTTTGCTTTGATAACTTCTAGATTTTTGCAAAAAGTATATGAGTTCTTTATGACTAATGTTGAGTCCATGGATTATACACACTTTTCCTATCCTTCCACCATTGCTAGCCTCTCTAATACCGCATACCTTTCACCGATATCATCCAACCACCATATACCTTCCTCAAAACAGCCACCATACCTACCTATGATGGCATTCCCATAGCCATTCCGAGATATATTTCCATGCAACTTTCCACCGTTCAGTTTATTATGACACGCTCCATCATTGTCATATTGCTAGCATTATCATGTAGTTGACATCGTATTTGTGGCAAAGCCAGCATTCATAATTCTTTCATACATGTCACTCTTGATTCATTGCATATCCTGGTACACCGCCGGAGGCATCCACATAGAGTCATATTTTGTTCTAAGTATTGAGTTGTAATTGTTGAGTTGTAAGAAAAATAAAAGTGTGATGATCATCATTTTTAGAGCATTGTCCCAAGTGAGGAAAGGATGATGGAGACTATGATTCCCCACAAGTCGGGATGAGACTCCGGACGAAAAATAAAAATTAAAAAAGAGAAAAAAAAGAGGCCATAAAAAAGAGAAAAGGCCCAAATAAAAAATGAGAGAAAAAGGGAGAAGGGACAATGTTACTATCCTTTTACCACACTTGTGCTTCAAAGTAGCACCATGATCTTCATAATAGAGAGTCTCTCATTTCATCACTTTCATATGCTAGTGAGAATTTTCATTATAGAACTTGGCTTGTATATTCTAATGATGGGCTTCCTCAAAATGCCCTAGGTCTTCGTGAGCAAGCGAGTTGGATGCACACCCACTTAGTTTCTTTTGTTGAGCTTTCTTATACTTATAGCTCTAGTGCATCCGTTGCATGGCAATCCCTACTCACTCACATTAATATCTATTGATGGGCATCTCCATAGTTCGTTGATTCGCCTAGTTGATGTGAGACTATCTTCCCCTCTTTTTTTCTTCTCCACAACCACCATTCTATTCCACACATAGTGCTATATCCATGGCTTACACTCATGTATTGCGCGAAGATCGAAAAAGTTTTGAAAATGTTAAAGTATGAAACAATTGCTTCACTTGTCATCGGGGTTGTGCACGATTTAAATACTTTGTGTGGTGAAGATAGAGCATAGCCAGAATATATGATTTTGTAGGGATAACTTTCTTTGGCCATGTTATTTTGAGAAGACATAATTGCTTTTTTAGTATGCTTGAAGTATTATTATTTTTATGTCAATATGAACTTTTGTCTTGAATCTTTTGGATCTAAATATTGATACCACACTTAAGAAGATTTACATTGAAATTATGCCAAGTAGCACTCCGCGTCAAAAATTCTCTTTTTATCATTTGCCTACTCGAGGACGAGCAGGAATTAAGCTTGGGGATGCCTGATACGTCTCCAATGTATCTATAATTTTTGATTGCTCCATGCTATATTATCTACTGTTTTGGACTATATTGGGCTTTATTTTCCACTTTCATATTATTTTTGGGACTAACCTATTAACCGGAGGCCCACCCCAGAATTGTTGTTTTTTGCCTATTTCAGTGTTTCGAAGAAACGGAATATCAAACGGAGTCCAAACGGAATGAAACCTTCGGAAACGTGATTTTCTCATCAGATAAGACCCAGGAGACTTGGACCCTCCGTCAAGAAAGCCACGAGGCGGTCACGAGGGTGGAGGGTCCCCCCTAGGGCGCGCCCCTCCCTCGTGGGCCCCTCGAAGCTCCACCGACGTACTCCATCCTCCTATATATACCTACGTACCCCCCAAACGATCAGATACGGAGCCAAAACCTAATTCCACCGCCGCAACTTTCTGTATCCACGAGATCCCAACTTGGGGCCTGTTCCGGAGCTCTGCCGGAAGGGGAATCGATCATGGAGGGCTTCTACATCATCACCATAGCCTCTCCGATGAAGTGTGAGTAGTTTACCTTAGACCTTCGACTCCATAGTTAGTAGCTAGATGGCTTCTTCTCTCTTTTTGGATCTCAATACAATGTTCCCCCCGTCTCTCGTGGAGATCTATTCGATGTAATCTTCTTTTTGCGGTGTGTTTGTTGAGACCGATGAATTGTGGGTTTATGATAAAGATTATCTATGAACAATATTTGAATCTTCTCTGAATTCTTTTATGTATGATTGGTTATCTTTGCATGTCTCTTCGAATTATCAGTTTGGTTTGGCCTACTAGATTGGTTTTTCTTGCAATAGGAGAAGTGCTTAGCTTTGGGTTCAATCTTGCCGTGTCCTTACCCAGTGACAGAAGGGGCAGCAAGGCACGTATTGTATTGTTGCCATCGAGGATAACAAGATGGGGTATTTATCATATTGCATGAATTTATTCCTCTACATCATGTCATCTTGCTTAAGGCGTTACTCTGTTTTCATTAAATTAATACTCTAGATGCATGCTGGATAGCGGTCGATGAGTGGAGTAATAGTAGTAGATGTAGGCAGGAGTCGGTCTACTTGTCTCGGACGTGATGCCTATATACATGATCATGCCTAGATATTGTCATAACTATGCTCAATTATGTCAATTGCTCAACAGTAATTTGTTCACTCACCATAGAAATACTTATGCTCTTGAGAGAAGCCACTAGTGAAACCTATGGCCCTCAGATCTATTCTCATCATATCAACCTCCAATCACTTTATTATTGCTTTTCTTTTTTACTTTGCCTTTTATTTTACCTTGCTTCATTATACCAAAAATATTATCTATCATCTCTATCAGATCTCACTCTCGTAAGTGACCGTGAAAGGATTGACAACCCCTAATCGTGTTGGTTGCGTTGAGCTATTGTTTTGGTAGGTACGAGGGACTCGCGTGTGGCCTCCTACTGGATTGATACCTTGGTTCTCAAAAACTAAGAGAAATACTTACGCTACTTTGCTGCATCATCCTCTCCTCTTCGGGGAAATCCAACGCAAGCTCAAGAGGTAGCAGTATTTTTTTCTGGACTTCGTAAAAAAGCATATATGTTTTTACTGTAATATCTAGTAGAATAACTAATTTGTATGTCTAACAGATGGACAGGACTTGGATAACTTTTTCTCAAAGATTCTCCGTTGCACATGTCGAGGGGGTCGAAAACTTGATGAACTTTATTAGAGCTGAGTACGGTGGTCCGAAATCAGATGTGCTCTCCCATGTAACAGTTGTATGAATTCAGTTACAAGACCCCAGTCAACTGTGCAAAATCATCAACACTTGTATGGGATGTCGGTCACATATACTAGGTAGGTTCACCATGGTGAAGCTGTGAACGTCAATGTTACTGACTACGTGGAAGTAGCAGATTGCCATCTTGATCTGCCTGATGCTCAGGTGGAAGAGGAGGAGGAGGTGGTGGTGGCGGAGCCAGTGAGTTTGACCAACATTGAAACAATGCTATGAAATGCTTGTGCATTTCATGAACTTTCACCTGTAGAAGAAAAACGATGGGCCCGCATGTTGGAACAATGCAACGTGGCTGTCACCCCAGGAAATAAGCTATCAGTATTCTCAGCTATGGTCACCTTTCTTCAGGTGAAGACATCTGAGCGGATGACCAACAAATCATTTGATGTGATGTTGGCTACTTTCCGCAAATCTTTCCCAGATGCGTCTGAGCTGCCACACACCTACCGTAAAATGAAGAATTTCCTTCGTGCAGTTGGAATTGGACATGATATGATCCATGTTTGTAAGAATAATTGTGTTCTATTCCGGAAGGATTATGCCAACATAAGTGAATGCCCGAAATGCAAATCATCAAGATGGAAAGATGGCGATGTTGTGAAGAGGGTTCCTCATAATATTCTGAGACATTTTCCAATTACACCAAGATTGCAGAGGTTGTTTCATGATGCTGAAACAAGAGAGGATGTACCGTGGCATTCTAGGAACCAGGAGTACAGAGATCAGAATGTAATGAGCCATCCATCTCATGGTAGTGAGTGGCAAAGCTTCAATCAGAAACACAAAAAGTTTGTTGTTGACTCGAGAAACATTAGACTTGGCTTAGCTTCAGATTGATTTAACCCATTTGGCCACCAGAGCGCCACATATAGCATGTGGCCAGTGCTTGTTATCCCTTACAACATGCCTCCAAATGTCTGCACCAAAGAATCAAACTACATGATGGCCTTGCTCATCCCAGGTCCAAAAAGTCCTGGAAAGGATTTTGATTTATTCATGGAGCCTCTTGTGGAGGGACTTCAACAGCTATGGAAGGGTGTTCTCACTCAAGACCTATATAGCAGCCCACCAGCTGATTTCTTTCTGTGTGCTGTTATAATTTGGTGCATCCATGATTATCCGGCTTTGGGCACTATGTCAGGGAAAACGACCCATGGTTACAATGCATGTGTTCGCTGTGACAGGAATCCTTTATCATCGGCAATACTTGGCAAGATCTGTTACATTTGACACCACCGCTTCCTTGCCAAGGACAAGCCGCGTCCTACAAAATACCGAAGACATGTGTTCAATGCAAAAACATGAAAACCGTGATGCGCCAAAGAGGCTCACCGCTGATGAGTTGCAAGTGGAATTAGAGAAGGTCAGGCATATTACACCAGGAAACCATCCTGGTAATGGTAGCGGGAAAAGGAAGCATGGCAAGGCAGAAGAGAGATTATTGTGTACCCGCAGGTCCACTTTGTGGGACTTGACGTATTGGAAAGATTTGGATCTTCGGTATAATCTTGATGTGATGCACATCAAGAAAAATATATGTGACAGCATTGTCGGCACACTTCTTAATATTGAAGGTAAGATGAAAGATACCTTAAAATCTAGGATTGATTTGACACATCGGGGTATCAGAAAGGATTTGCAAGTGCAAGATGAAGGTAAACCACGGGATATGGCACCAGCTGTGTACATCTTGGACAAGGTAAAAAGAAAAGAATTCTACGAGGTCCTGTCACGTGTGATATTCCCACATGGATTTTCTTCCAACCTTGAAAGGAGAGTCACTGCAGATGGAAACAAGGTACAGGGGTTGAAAACTCATGACTGCCACGTCCTACTTCAAAGGGTTTTACATGTTATCCCTAGAGGATTGGGCCGCCCTGACTAATACAGAGCAGTTGCAGAGTTGGGACAATTCTTCAGGGAACTCTGCAGTAGAAATATCAGGATAGATGCTTTGGAGCGTCTTAGAGACAAGATACCAACTATCCTAAGCGACCTTGAGGAGATATATCCTCCAGCCTTCTTTGATGTGATGGTGCATTTGGCTGTTCATCTACCTGATGAGGCACTACTTAGATGTCCAGTACAGTATGGCTGGATGTACCCTATTGAAAGGCGGCTAGGCACTTTCAAGGGCTATGTCAGGAATAGAGCTAGACCTGAGGGTTCCATTGTAGAGGCCTACATTGCTACTGAAGCGTTGACATTCTGCTCAAAATACATTGAAATAGCTGATCAGCTTAGCAAAGAGGTGGGTGAAGACAATCCCAAGCTCAATATTTTCAATTATTCTGTTCGAGTTACAAGGAAGAGTTGACAAGAGGACAAACCTAAAGATTTGGACAAAATGGTTTGGTATGTATTGAATAACTGTCCTGAGTAACTACCTTATATCAAGTAAGTGCTAAGTACTGCATCTTATACATCGTAATCTACTAAACTTGCAGCACATTCTTATATATTTAGATGTTTGACGCGATCACTATGTTGTGCAGCATCTACAAAAACGAGTTACTGCCGCAAAATCTAAGAAACATTGACAAACTGGTTATGGCAGGATTTGCAAAATGGTTCAAGAGCCATGTAAGCTATTGAATTGCACTGTCAGTTTTTTTAATATATTGAGTACATAAGATGATCCGCTTGTCTATTTTCTAAACATAGGTTAAGAAGATGCGGGAGGATGGGCAAGCAGTTGATGATGCCCTTTACGCACTAGCAATGGGTCCTGATACTCGGGTAAGACATTATGAATCTTGCGTTGTTGGAGATGTGTGCTACAACACCCTTGCATGCAATGAAGGCATGAAGACACAAAATAGTGCCATCATGAGCACGGATACGTACGGCAGAGAGGCAACTGAAATGTATGCTAACATAACAGACATTGTTCATTTGCAGTATATCTCCAGTTTCGAGGATCATCGGTGTGTGGTTCTGTTGTGCTATTCTTATTTCGAGCTGTTCTCTGTCAGGGTTGTCAAGGACAGGCATCATGTCGTCCCCCTCCTCCAACAAGGGTGACAAAGATGCTTGGCTAATGAAGATAGAGCTAAAGAGGGAAGAACCCATGGAGATTAACAAAGATGAAGGGATCAAGAAGGCCACGGAGAACCAAGCTCCGGCAGCAGAAGACATCCTTCAACTTGATCACAATCTTCTTACCCCAACTGAGATCGAAGCTTTCAAGATGATTGAGTTAGCTCGTATTCAAAACAAGTATCTCACAAGTGAAAATATTTTGTTGAAGGAGCATATTGTTGCACCCAAGGTCATTATCCGCAAGCTGGAGGACCTCTTACGCTCAATGTGTAAGTATCCGTCAACTCCACTTGAGTATGGGTATGGGCACTCCCCTTGGCAACTGCCAAGCTTCGGGGAGGTGCCCCGGTATCGTATCACAATCACATCTCCTATCTTTATCGTTTTTCTTAGTCTGATCCTATTAGTATTATTTTGATCTAGTAGAATAAAGTTTATGGCATGATCTAGTTCTGAGTTTTTCTTTATGATCTCTCTATGTAATCGAGTCCGTGGGCTATATAATAAAGATTAGTGTTGAGTCAAGGGCTTGATTATTTTGCAAGTGCAAGATGAAGGTAAACCACGGGATATGGCACCAGCTGTGTACATCTTGGACAAGGTAAAAAGAAAAGAATTCTACGAGGTCCTGTCACGTGTGATATTCCCACATGGATTTTCTTCCAACCTTGAAAGGAGAGTCACTGCAGATGGAAACAAGGTACAGGGGTTGAAAACTCATGACTGCCACGTCCTACTTCAAAGGGTTTTACATGTTATCCCTAGAGGATTGGGCCGCCCTGACTAATACAGAGCAGTTGCAGAGTTGGGACAATTCTTCAGGGAACTCTGCAGTAGAAATATCAGGATAGATGCTTTGGAGCGTCTTAGAGACAAGATACCAACTATCCTAAGCGACCTTGAGGAGATATATCCTCCAGCCTTCTTTGATGTGATGGTGCATTTGGCTGTTCATCTACCTGATGAGGCACTACTTAGATGTCCAGTACAGTATGGCTGGATGTACCCTATTGAAAGGCGGCTAGGCACTTTCAAGGGCTATGTCAGGAATAGAGCTAGACCTGAGGGTTCCATTGTAGAGGCCTACATTGCTACTGAAGCGTTGACATTCTGCTCAAAATACATTGAAATAGCTGATCAGCTTAGCAAAGAGGTGGGTGAAGACAATCCCAAGCTCAATATTTTCAATTATTCTGTTCGAGTTACAAGGAAGAGTTGACAAGAGGACAAACCTAAAGATTTGGACAAAATGGTTTGGTATGTATTGAATAACTGTCCTGAGTAACTACCTTATATCAAGTAAGTGCTAAGTACTGCATCTTATACATCGTAATCTACTAAACTTGCAGCACATTCTTATATATTTAGATGTTTGACGCGATCACTATGTTGTGCAGCATCTACAAAAACGAGTTACTGCCGCAAAATCTAAGAAACATTGACAAACTGGTTATGGCAGGATTTGCAAAATGGTTCAAGAGCCATGTAAGCTATTGAATTGCACTGTCAGTTTTTTTAATATATTGAGTACATAAGATGATCCGCTTGTCTATTTTCTAAACATAGGTTAAGAAGATGCGGGAGGATGGGCAAGCAGTTGATGATGCCCTTTACGCACTAGCAATGGGTCCTGATACTCGGGTAAGACATTATGAATCTTGCGTTGTTGGAGATGTGTGCTACAACACCCTTGCATGCAATGAAGGCATGAAGACACAAAATAGTGCCATCATGAGCACGGATACGTACGGCAGAGAGGCAACTGAAATGTATGCTAACATAACAGACATTGTTCATTTGCAGTATATCTCCAGTTTCGAGGATCATCGGTGTGTGGTTCTGTTGTGCTATTCTTATTTCGAGCTGTTCTCTGTCAGGGTTGTCAAGGACAGGCATCATGTCGTCCCCCTCCTCCAACAAGGGTGACAAAGATGCTTGGCTAATGAAGATAGAGCTAAAGAGGGAAGAACCCATGGAGATTAACAAAGATGAAGGGATCAAGAAGGCCACGGAGAACCAAGCTCCGGCAGCAGAAGACATCCTTCAACTTGATCACAATCTTCTTACCCCAACTGAGATCGAAGCTTTCAAGATGATTGAGTTAGCTCGTATTCAAAACAAGTATCTCACAAGTGAAAATATTTTGTTGAAGGAGCATATTGTTGCACCCAAGGTCATTATCCGCAAGCTGGAGGACCTCTTACGCTCAATGTGTAAGTATCCGTCAACTCCACTTGAGTATGGGTATGGGCACTCCCCTTGGCAACTGCCAAGCTTCGGGGAGGTGCCCCGGTATCGTATCACAATCACATCTCCTATCTTTATCGTTTTTCTTAGTCTGATCCTATTAGTATTATTTTGATCTAGTAGAATAAAGTTTATGGCATGATCTAGTTCTGAGTTTTTCTTTATGATCTCTCTATGTAATCGAGTCCGTGGGCTATATAATAAAGATTAGTGTTGAGTCAAGGGCTTGATTATTTTGCCATGATCTTGGGTGAATAAAAGAAAAGAGAAACAGAATAAAAAGAAACAAGAGTTCATATTGATCTTATTGAGAGTAACAACTTCACATAGAAAGAGTATGATGATTAAAAGTTGTTGGGAGTTGGCAGGCATAGCTTTGGTCATCGTTGCAATTAATAGAAGTAATAACGAAAGAGAGGTTTCACATATAGATATACTATTATTGACATCTTTTATGATTGGGAGCACTCATTAAAATATGACATGCTAAAGAGTTGATGTTGGACAAGGAAGACAACGTAATGAATTATGTTTTCCTATATTTGAGATAAAGTATGTTGTCATGGATCCTCTAACATGTTGAGCTTGCCTTTCCCCGTCATGCTAGCCAAATTCTCAGCACCAAGTAGAAATACTACTTGTGCTTCCAATACCCTTTAACCAGTTTTGCCATGAGAGTCCACCATATCTACCTATGGATTGAGTAAGATAATTCAAGTAAGTTGTCTTCGGTGCTGTCATGTTTCGGGTTCCGGTACACCCTTAAGGTTCGAACACTAGGGTGCGCGCGGAGATTACGCCTTCTACCTCTCTGTCTCACAAAGATCTAGACTACTGAAAGAACTACACAAGAGACACAAGGTTTATACTGGTTCGGGCCACCGTTGTGGTGTAATACCCTACTCCAGTGTGTGGTGGGTGGATTGCCTCTCGGGGCTGATGATGATGAACAATACAAGGAAGAAGAGCCTCGCGAGGGTCTGTTCTTGGCTGGGGTGATGAACTGCTAGGAGGAGTTCAGCCACCCTTTCTCTCTCTCTCCCTCTCCTCCTCTGCTTCTAACCAATCAAAGAGTCCCCTTGCTATGTGGGTGGCTTGTCCTATTTATAGGGGCCCTGGTCCTCTTCCCAAATATCGAGCGGGAAGGGAGCCAACAATGGCGGGCTAATTTGAAGGGGGACAGCAAGTATCAACTATCCTAACAAAAGCAGTCTTCGCCTGCGCAAAGTTCTGGTGATGACGCTGTCCTGGGCTCCACGGCGACCTCCGTCTCGTAGTCCTCCTGGTCTTGGTCTCGTTGCACCGAAATGGCAACCTCCGCCTGATGCCTCGGTACTCCGCGG
The DNA here is from genome assembly GCA_034509565.1 of Triticum monococcum. Taxonomy (NCBI): domain Eukaryota; kingdom Viridiplantae; phylum Streptophyta; class Magnoliopsida; order Poales; family Poaceae; genus Triticum; species Triticum monococcum. The sequence continues at coordinate 142,752,500 of CM067846.1, read as the reverse complement.
CTGGGCTTGCCCCCTTTGCACCAAAGAGGAAAGGAGGACGCTGCGCGGGCCTGCACCCGCCTGGCGCCCTGAGTCGTCATGGCTTGCATCACGAGCACCTCGCCACGTACCCTGCCTTGATCTCTCCGCCTCCTCGCGAGCCAGCCTGACGAGGCCGTGCCTGAGGAAGCTCCGTGTCGTCCGCCTCATGAAGCTTGGCCCCTCGCGAGGGTTTTGAGTCTTGTGTTGATGAAGATGGGCCGTGCTGGGCCTCCTTTGAGCCACGCCGCAGGCCGCAGGCAGGCAAGTCTGGGGACCCCTGTTCCCAGAACGCCGACAGTAGCCCCCGGGCCCAAGTCACGCCCGGACTTGGCCGTGCCGAGAGGCGAAAGGGCAAGGGAAAAGCGCCGCGGGCCCTAACAGCCTGCGGCGTTGGGCGCCGCGTGGCGGTTGATGGGACGTGGGCGTCTCCGCTTCCCCACGACGCCTTGGTGATTGCGCGAGTTGGACAAGTCCCTGCATGCAGATCGTGTCATGATTACCTGTGATCGTGGAGGCCGGCGGTTGGCCTTCGCCGGCCATAAGTACGGAACTACGCGTGCCCTTCTAGTTAATCCCCCCTTGCTCCTCCTTTTTCTTCATGGCTCGGTCGAAGAGGTTCTCGGCCACCGAGAAGGGGAAGGCTCACCGGGTAGAGCCCGCCTCTCCCCCACCCAAGCATGGCAGAGGGCGCCCTCGTAAGCATCCTGTGGCCACCCACGGTAGCTCCCCGCGGGCGTGGAGGTGATCTTCAGCACGGCGACGTGCGGATTGCCGCATGCGGGGGGCTCGCTATGGCTGCGCGTCCCCCCAGGCCGCGCGTTTGTGCTGCTGAAGTTCTGCCGGAGTTTGTCCTGTGGTCGACGGAGCCGGCTAGCACCCAGCTGCCGCTTCCTTGCTTCCTCCTTGACGAGCTCCCAGTCAACGCCCCGGGCGGCCTCTGGCTCCAGGCCGACGGCTGCTGCAGTCGGGCCTCATGGGTCTCCCTGGAGGTCTCCGCGGCCGGGAGCCTGTCCCTGGCCTGCGGCTGGCAGACGTTTGCCTGTGCGCATGGCCTGGGCCATCGATCCACCCTACACTTCAAGTTCGACGGCGACACCACCCTCTATGTGAGGGTGTTTGGGGAAGATGGTCGCCGCGCGGGGTGTTGCCCCGAGGGTGACGACCGTTGCTGGGAACCCAGCTCCGGCGATGATGGAGGGAGCAGCGCTTGCGCGGCTGGCGGCGTTCGGGGTTCCTCGAGCTTCTTTGGTTCGTCTTTAGGCTGTGACTCCTCCAGCGGCGGCCGCGATCAGCCTCCACACCGTCGTATCTGCTTGGGGGGTGGCAGCGTGTCCGCACGCCGCCGCGCCCTGGCGAAGCACGAGAGGGAGTCCGCTTGAGCCCCGGAGGCAGTTCGGGCCTTCCCCGTGGGCCGGTGTAAGACGAGCCGCTCCGGATTTGCTCTTCCTTTTCCTGTTTCCTGCGTAACAAAGACAATAGTGTGGAGCCCCGCGGGGGCGTGTTTGGGTTATTGTTGTTAATTATCGTTTTGCTTTCGTTACCGTTCCTTCTGGCTATGTGCCCGAGCATGGATAGTTCCCGACCCCGGCCAGGGGGGGGGCGACCGACCCAGGCCCTTTGTTTGTGTCGCGATGCCCGTGGGGCACGGACGGGAGGGGTGCTCCAGTAAGGGGTCCAGGTCACGGACTCTTTGAATAACTAGGATAGGAACGCTCGCGAGGGCGCTCAGCTGCCCCCCTCGCGAAGCCTCGCGCAAGAGAAATCGAGGCAGGAGAGCCAAAAGCCAAAGAACCACAAGCCAAAGACGGGAACAACTTCAATAAAACTTCAAATGAGAAGGAACAAGCTAACTGCGGAAAGCAAATGAAAAGCCTCGTCCGGCGTCTAATCTAGTCTTCGACGTCTTCTCACCAGCGCGGAGCTAAGTGCTGCCACTGGGCGTAGGAGGGAGCCCTAGGGCCTGAGGCTGGCGCTCCTGAGACTCTGGGGCGTGTACAGCCCCAACTCATTATTACGTGAGAGTGTCACGGGCGGCGAGCTTCACAGGCATTGGCCTTCTTCACAGGCTCCAGGCCTTTTCTAAAACGCGATAGCTTCACAGGCACTCGCCTTGCTTCACAGGCTCTGGGCCTTTTCCGAAACGCGATAGCTTCACAGGCACTCGCCTTGCTTCATAGGCTCTGGGCGTTTTCCGAAACGCGATAGCTTCACAGGCGCTCGCCTTGCTTCACAGGCTCCAGGCCTTTTCCAAAACGCGATAGCTTCACAGGCCCTCGCCTTGCTTCACAGGCTCCGGGCCTTTTCCAAAACGTGATAGCTTCACAGGCACTCACCTTGCTTCATAGGCTCCGGGCCTTTTCCAAAATGCGGTAGCTTCACAGGCACTCGCCTTGCTTCACAGGCTCCGGGCCTTTTCCAAAATGCGATAGCTTCACAGGCGCTCGCCTTGCTTCATAGGCTCCGGGCCTTTTTAGGGGTAGAACCTCCGGAGGTGCTGGATGTCCCATGCATTCTGGACCGGCACTCCCTCCTGAGTCTCCAAGCCGTGGAGCCGGGCCTGGAAACATGAACAACCTTGAACGGGCCCTCCCACATGGGAGAGAGCTTGTGCAGTCCCTCCCTAGAGAGGACCCTCCTAAGCACGAGGTCTCCTACCTCAAGAGTCCAGGGGCGGATGTTGCGGCAGTGGTATCGCCGCAGCGCTTGCTGGTACCTCGCCGCTCGCAGCGCGGCTTCTCGGTGACGTTCCTCCCCCAACACGAGGTCCATCCCCCGCATGGCGTCCTGCTGCGCCTTGTCGAACGCCAGGACCCACGTGGAGCGACGTTTGACCTCGTGAGGGAGGACCGCTTCCGCTCCGTACACCAGGAAGAATGGGGTCTCTCCAATCGGTTTGGTCGCGGTGGTGTCGATGGACCACAACACGGACTGAAGCTTGTCGTACCAACCTCTGCCACAGGCCTCCAGCTTCTTCTTGAACGTCCTGGTCTTGAGGCCCCTCAGGACCTCCGCGTTGGCTCGCTCGGCCTGGCCATTGCTTCGGGGGTGCGCCACTGAGGCGTACCATATCTGCGTTCCAAGGTTAGCACAGTATGTTTTGAAGAGGTTACTGGTGAACTGCGAAGCGTTGTCCGTGATGATGCGATTTGGCACCCCGAACCGGCTTACGATGCCCTTGATGAACTTGACCGCGGAACCCGCAGGGATGGTGCGTATAGCTTCTACTTCAGCCCACTTGGTGAATTTGTCCACGGCAACGTAGAGGTAGCAGTAGCCCCCTGGCGCCCGAGGAAACGGGCCCAAGATGTCCAGCCCCCAGAATACGAAGGGCCACAAAAGGGGGATAGTCTGCAAGCCTCCTGCTGGCTGATGGATCTGCTTGGCGTGGAACTGGCAGGCTTCACAAGCTTTCACCAGTTCCACGGCGTCATTGAGCGTGGTGGGCCAATAAAACCCACTGCGGAATGCCTTGCCGACGAGGGTCCGCGATGATGAATGATGTCCGCAGTCTCCGCCGTGTATATCCTCTAGTAGTTATTTCCCTTGCTCCCTGGAGATGCAGCGCAGGGATACATCGTTTGGTCACTTCCGGTAGAGTTCTCCATCTCGGATGCAGTATGCCATGGCCTGGCGTGCCACTCGCTCCGCTTCCTCCTCCTTCTCCGGCATGGTCCCTTGCGCCAAGTAGCTCCAGAGCTCCGTGATCCAACATCCCTCCCGAGGTTCCATCGTCAGGAGCAGGCTAGGCACTTTCAAGGGCTATGTCAGGAATAGAGCTAGACCTGAGGGTTCCATTGTAGAGGCCTACATTGCTACTGAAGCGTTGACATTCTGCTCAAAATACATTGAAATAGCTGATCAGCTTAGCAAAGAGGTGGGTGAAGTCAATCCCGGGCTCAATATTTTCGATTATTCTGTTCGAGTTACAGGGAAGAGTTGACAAGAGGACAAACCTAAAGATTTGGACAAAATGGTTTGGTATGTATTGAATAACTGTCCTGAGTAACCACCTTATATCAAGTAAGTACTAAGTACTACATCTCATACATCGTAATCTACTAAACTTGCAGCACATTCTTATATATTTAGATGTTTGACGCGATCACTATGTTGTGCAGCATCTACAAAAACGAGTTACTGCCGCAACATCTAAGAAACATTGACAAACTGGTTATGGCAGGATTTGCAAAATGGTTCAAGAGCCATGTAAGCTATTGAATTGCACTGTCAGTTTTTTTAATATATTGAGTACATAAGATGATCAGCTTGTCTATTTTCTAAACATAGGTTAAGAAGATGCGGGAGGATGGGCAAGCAGTTGATGATGCCCTTTACGCACTAGCAATGGGTCCTAATACTCGGGTAAGACATTATGAATCTTGCGTTGTTGGAGATGTGTGCTACAACACCCTTGCATGCAATGAAGGCATGAAGACACAAAACAGTGCCATCATGAGCACGGATACGTACGGCGGAGAGGCAACTGAAATGTGTGCTAACATAACAGACATTGTTCATTTGCAGTATATCTCTAGTTTCGAGGATCATCGGTGTGTGGTTCTGTTGTGCTGTTCTTATTTCGAGCTGTTCTCTGTCAGGGTTGTCAAGGCCAGGCATCATGTCGTCCCCCTCCTCCAACAATGGTGACAAAGATGCTTGGCTAATGAAGATAGAGCTAAAGAGGGAAGAACCCACGGAGATCAACAAGGATGAAGGGATCAAGAAGGCCACGCAGAACCAAGCTCCGGCAGCAGAAGACAACCTTCAACTTGATCACAATCTTCTTACCCCAACTGGGATCGAAGCTTTCAAGATGATTGAGTTAGCTCATATTCAAAACAAGTATCTCACAAGTGAAAATATTTTGTTGAAGGAGCATATTGTTGCACTCAAGGTCATTATCCGCAAGCTGGAGGACCTCTTACGCTCGATGTGTGACTATCCATCAACTCCACTTGAGTATTGGTATGGGCACTCCCCTTGGCAACTGCCAAGCTTCGGGGAGGTGCCCCGGTATCGTATCGCAATCACATCTCCTATCTTTATCGTTTTTCTTAGTCTAATCCTATTAGTATTATTTTGATCTAGTAGAAGAAAGTTTATGGCATGATCTAGTTTTGAGTTTTGCTTTATGATATCTCTATGTAATCGAGTCCGTGGGCTATATAATAAAGATTAGTGTTGAGTCAAGGGCTTGATTATTTTGCCATGATCTTGGGTGAATAAAAGAAAAGAGAAAAAGAATAAAAATAAACAAGAGTTAATATTGATCTTATTGAGAGTAACGACTTCACATAGAAAGAGTATGATGATTAAAAGTTGTTGGGAGTTGGCAGGCATAGCTTTGGTCATCGTTGCAATTAATAGGAAGTAATAACGAAAGAGAGGTTTCACATATAGATATACTATTATTGACATCTTTTATGATTGGGAGCACTCATTAAAATATGACATGCTAAAGAGTTGATGTTGGACAAGGAAGACAACGTAATGAATTATGTTTTCCTATATCTGAGATAAAGTATGTTGTCATGGATCCTCTAACATGTTGAGCTTGCCTTTCCCCCTCATGCTAGCCAAATTCTCAGCACCAAGTAGAAATACTACTTGTGCTTCCAATACCCTTTAACAAGTTTTGCCATGAGAGTCCACCATATCTACCTATGGATTGAATAAGATACTTCAAGTAAGTTGTCTTCGGTGCTGTCGGATTTCGGGTTCCGGTAGACATTTAAGGTTCGACACTAGGGTGCGCGCGGAGATTACGCCTTCTACCTCTCCGTCTCGCAAAGATCTAGACTACTGAAAGAACTGCACACAAGAGACACAAGGTTTATACTGGTTTGGGCCACCGTTGTGGTGTAATACCCTACTCTAGTGTGTGGTGGGTGGATTGCCTCTTGGGGCTGATGATGATGAACAATACAAGGAAGAAGAGCCTCGCGAGGGTCTGTTCTTGGCTGGGGTGATGAACTGCTAGGAGGAGTTCAGCCACCCTTTCTCTCTCTCTCCCTCTCTTCCTCTGCTTCTAACCGATCAAAGAGTCCCCTTGCTATGTGGGTGGCTGGTCCTATTTATAGGGGCCCTGGTCCTCTTCCCAAATATCGAGCGGGAAGGGAGCCAACAATGGCGGGCTAATTTGAAGGGGGACTGCAAGTATCAACTATCCTAACAAAAGCAGTCTTCGCCTGCGCAAAGTTCTGGTGATGACGCTGTCCTGGGCTCCACGGTGACCTCCGTCTCGTAGTCCTCCTGGTCTTTGTCTCGTTGCACCGAAATGGCAACCTTTGCCTGATGCCTCAGTACTCTGCGGCAGCGCTTGCCCCCTTTGCACCAAAGAGGAAAGGAGGACGCTGCGCGGGCCTGCACCCGCCTAGCGCCTTGAGTTGTCATGGCTTGCATCACGAGCACCTCGCCATGTACCCTGCCTTGATCTCTCCGCCTCCTCGCGAGCCAGCCTGACGAGGCCGTGCCTGAGGAAGCTCCGTGTCATCCGCCTCGCGAGGCTTGGCCCCTCGCGAGGGTTTTGAGTCTTGTGTTGATGAAGATGGGCCGTGCTGGGCCTCCTTTGAGCCACGCCGCAGGCCGCAGGCAGGCAAGTCTGGGGACCCCCGTTCCCAGAACGCTGACAGTAGCCCCCGGGCCCAAGGCACGCCCGGACTTGGCCGTGCCAAGAGGCGAAAGGGCAAGGGCGAAGCGCCGCGGGCCCTAACAGCCTGCAGCGTTGGGCGCCACGTGGCAGTTGATGGGACATGGGCGTCTCCGCTTCCCCACGACGCCTTGGTGATCGCGCGAGTTGGACAAGTCCCTGCATGCAGATCGTGTCATGATTACCTGTGATCATGGAGGCCGGCGGTTGGCCTTCGCCGGCCATAAGTACGGAACTGCGTGTGCCCTTCCAGTTCATCCCCACTTGCTCCTCCTTTTTCTTCATGGCTCGGTTGAAAAGGTTCTCGGCCACCGAGAAGGGGAAGGCTCGCTGGGTTGAGCCCGCCTCTCCCCCACCCAAGCGCGGTAGAGGGCGCCCTTGTAAGCATCCTGTGGCCACCACGGTAGCTCCCCGCGGGCGTGCAGGTGATCTTCAGCACGGCGACAGGCGGATTGCCGCAGCCGGGGGGCGCGCTCCGGCTGCGCGTCCCCCCAGGCCGCGTGTTCATGCTGCTAAAGTTCTGCCGGAGTTCGTCGTGTGCTCGGCGGAGCCGGCTAGCACCCAGCTGCCGCTTCCTTGCTTCCTCCTTGACGAGCTCCTGGTCAGCACCCCGGGCGGCCTCTAGCTCCAGGCCGACGGCTGCTGCAGCCGGGCCTCACGGGTCTCCCTGGAGGTCTCCGCGGTCGGGAGCCTGTCCCTGGCCCGCGGCTGGCAGACGTTTGCCCGTGCGCGTGGCCTGGGCCGTCGGTGCACCCTACACTTCAAGTTTGACGGCGACGCCACCCTCTATGTGAGGGTGTTTGGGGAAGATGGTCGCTGCGCGGGGTGTTGCCCCGAGGGTGACGACCGTTGCTGGGAACCCAGCTCCGGTGATGATGGAGGGAGCAGCGTTCGGGGTTCCTCGAGCTTCTCTGGTTCTTCTTTAGGCGGCGACTCCTCCAGCAGCGGCCGCGATCAGCCTCCACGCTGTCGTATCTGCTTGGGGGGTGGCAGCGTGTCCGCACGCCGCCGCGCCCTGGCGAAGCGCGAGAGGGAGTCCGTTTGAGCCCCGGAGGCAGCTCGGGCCTTCCCCGTTGGCCGGTGTGAGGCGAGCCGCTCCGGATTTGCTCTTCCTTTTCCTGTTCCCTGCGTAACAAAGACAATAGTGTGGAGCCCCGCGGGGGTGTGTTTGGGTTATTGCTGTTAATTATCGTTTTGCTTTCGTTACCGTTCCTTCTGGCTATGTGCCCAAGCATGGATAGTTCCCGACCCCGGCCGGGGGGGGGGGGCGACCGACCAAGGCCCTTTGTTTGTGTTGCGATGCCCGTGGGGCACGGACTGGAAGGGTGCTCCTGTAAGGGGTCCAGGTCACGGACTCTTTGAATGACTAGGAAAGGAACGCTCGTGAGGGCGCTCAGCTGCCCCCCTCGCGAAGCCTCGCACAAGAGAAATCGAGGCAGGAGAGTGAAAAGCCGAAGAACCACAAGCCAAAGACGGCAACAACTTCAATAAAACTTCAAATGAGAAGGAACAAGCCAACTGCGGAAAGCAAACGAAAAGCCTCGTCCGGCACCTAATCTAGTCTTCGACATCTTCTCACCAGCGCGGAGCTAAGTGCTGCCACTGGGCGTGGGAGGGAGCCCCAGGGCCTGAGACTCCGGGGCGTGTACCTCCCCAACTCTTTATTATGTGAGAGTGTCACGGGCGGCGAGCTTCACATGCATTGGCCTTCTTCACAGGCTCCAGGCCTTTTCCAAAATGCGATAGCTTCACAGGCACTCGCCTTGCTTCACAGGCTCTGGGCCTTTTCCGAAACGCGATAGCTTCACAGGCACTCGCCTTGCTTCACAGGCTCTGGACCTTTTCCGAAACGCGATAGCTTCACAAGCGCTCGCCTTGCTTCACAGGCTCCAGGCCTTTTCCAAAACGTGATAGCTTCACAGGCACTCGCCTTGCTCCACAGGCTCCGGGCCTTTCCCAAAATGCGATAGCTTCACAGGCACTCGCCTTGCTTCACAGGCTCCGGGCCTTTTCCAAAATGCGATAGCTTCACAGGCGCTCGCCTTGCTTCACAGGCTCCGGGCCTGGCGTGCCACTCGCTCTGCTTCCTCCTCCTTCTCCGGCATGGTCCCTTGCGCTAAGTAGCTCCGGAGCTCCGTGATCCAACATCCCTCCTAAGGTTCCATTGTCAGGAGCAGGCGCGCTCCCAAGGCCGGGCCACAGGTCGGAGCTCCTGAGGCAGGTGGCTGGGGGCGCTCCTCCCAGGGCTAAGCCGTGTTTGATAATGACGGCAGAGCTGAGGGCTTGAAGAGCCGCTCCTCGAAAATGCCAGGCTCCTGGGGTAACGGTCTGGATGCGCATTTGGCGATATCGCCGGCCTCCCGATTGGTGCCACGGGGTACATGCTACAACTCCAATCCCCAGAATTGCTTCTCCATCCTGCGGACTTCCGCCAGGTAGGCTTCCATGTGCTCATCCTTCGGCTCGTACACCTTGTTGGAGAAATTGACAAGGAGCAGTGAATCGCCCTTGATGGTGAGGCGTTTCACTCCCAGGGCGGCCGCGGCTTTCAAGCCTGCTATTAAACCTTCATACTCCGCTATGTTGTTGGAGACCTTTTCGCCTTGCTGGAAACAGAGTTGTACGGCATAGTAGAGCTTGTCCTGTGTGGGCGATATAAGCACCGCCCCAGCTCCAGCGCCATGCCTGGAGAACGCCCCATCGAAGTACATGACCCAGCCTTCTGGCGCCTCGCTTCCCGGGGATAGGGACCGATCCTCATCGGCCTTGAGGCCTGCCGCCTCCGTCCACTCTGCCACAAAATCTGCCAACGCTGCTCCCTTGATGACCCTGGTCGTGTTGAATTTGAGCTGAAACGCTTGCAGTTCTATGTTCACTCAGCGACCCTTCCAGCTGAATTAGGGCTCCTGAGCACTCTCTCCAGGGGGTACGACGAGACGACCTTGATGGGGTGACCCTGAAAATAGTGCCATAGCTTGCGTGAAGCCACCAGTAGCGTGAGGAGGAGTTTCTGAGGCATGGGGTATCGTGCTCTTGCATCCCGCAGCACTGTGCTGACGAAGTACACTGGGTGCTCAACGAGGCGGAGTGCGCTAGTGCTGATGGCTCCTTCTGGAGACCATGGCCCCCCTTGAGGCAGCGAGGCCTCCTGAGACTGGCCGTCTGGAAGAGGGGCCTCTTCGGCCTCTGGTGCGCCCCTCTGCGGCGGCTGATCCTCCTGAGTTGCGGTGGTGGTTTCTGTAGGCCTTCCTTGTCCCTGCTCTGCCTTGTCCCGGGCTGCTGCCGTGGTTTTGATTCGGCGCTCCTCTCTGACTGCCACCAAGGCTGAGCTGGCGGAGTAAGGAGTGGCGGCGAGGTAAAGCACCAGGCGCTCCTGAGGGCGCGGTGCCACCATGACCGGTGTGCTGGTCAAGTATCTCTTGAGATCCTGGAATGCCCTGTCGGCCTCTTCAGTCCACTCGAAGGGCCCCTTTTTCTTCATTAGCTGGAAGAAGGGCAGGGCTCATTCTCCTAACTTGGAGATGAAGCGCCCTAGCGCGGTCACGCGCCCCGTGAGCTTCTGCATTTCTCTGAGGGTCTTTGGCGTGCTCATGTCTTCCACCACCTTGACCTTCTCTGGGTTAGCCTCGATGCCCCGGTGGGACACGAGGAAACCCAAGAGCTTGCCCGAGGGGACTCCGAACACACACTTCTCTGGTTGAGCCGTAGGTTCACTGCATTGAGACTCGCGAAGGTTTCCTCCAGATCCTGTATCAAGGTCCCGGCCTCCCGAGACTTTACCACAATGTCATCGACGTAAGCTTCAACATTCTTCCCGAGCTGCAGGCCCAAAGTGATGTGCATCAGCCGCTGAAGGGTCGCCCCTGCGTTATGCAGCCCGAATGGCATGCACGTGTAGCAGTATACCCCACACGGGGTTAGGAAGGCTGTCTTCTCGACGTCTTCTACCGCCATCTTGATCTGGTGATACCCAGAGAAGGCATCCAGGAAGCATAACAGGTCGCATTCCGCAGTGGAATCGGTGATCTGGTCGATGCGGGGGAGCGGGAACGGATCTTGCGGGCATGCTTTGTTGAGGTTGGTGAAGTCGACACACATACGCTCCTTCCCTCCCTTCTTTGGCACAACGACTGGGTTGGCCAACCAATCTGGGTATCGGACCTCGTGGATGACCCCAGAGGCCTCTAATTTGCGGGTCTCCTGTATGATGAAGGCCTGCTTTTCTGTGGACTGCCGCCTGGCCTTCTGCTTCACAGGCCGCACGATGGGGCACACGTTTAGGTGATGCTCGATTACACTCATGGGGATCCCTGCGAACTGGTCCGACTCCCAAGCGAATACCTTCTTGTTTGCGCGCAGGAACCTGACCAGGGCCTCCTCCTGCTCGGGTTTGAGGTGGGCTCCTATGGTGAAAGTGGCGTTGGTGGACCCGTCCTCATCGACGGGTATCTGCTTTGTTTCTTCCTTGTCTTGGGTGAACAACTGCTTCTTCTTGGCGGGTGCAGCCCCCTTGGCCTCGGGGGTCTCTAAGTCGGCGGGCTGTGCCGCCGCCGCCGTCTTGAAGGCGAGCTTGAGCGCCCGCAGCGCGTCCCCGGTGTCCCCGTGCACAGTGAGGACATCGTTGCTCCCAGGCATCTTCATGAGGTTGTACGCCGAGTGCATCACGGCCATAAATTGGGCTAGCGCTGGGTAGCCGAGGATGACGTTGCAGGGGAGGCCGATGGGGGTGATGTCGGAGTCGACCAGCTCCATGCGGAAGTTGTCGTAGGTGCCGAAGGTCACTGGGAGCCGGATCTGCCCCAAGGGACTGGACGAGTTGCCCCCGACGCCTGAGAAGGGCTGGCTGGGTTGCAGCCGTTCCAGGGGTATGCAGAGGAGGTTGATGGCCTCGACCGAGAGCACGCTGAGGCCCGCGCCGCCATCAACGAGGGTCCTAGTGACGGCCACCTGGGAGATGGTGGGGGTGCACAACATGGGGAGCGCGCCCGAGAAGGCTGAGTTGGAGGGGTGGTCCTCCGAACTGAAGGTCAGGCCGGTCTCGGGCGCCGTCTGATCCGGGGGAGCCCCCTGCCGCCTGGAAGCGGTGCTGACCCGGCGGATGAACGGCTTGACGTGGTGACTTGTGGGCGGCGCCTGCGAGCCGCCCAGGAGGGCCGCGACGACCGGGGTGTTGGTGTAGCGTGATGGGACGGCGCAGGAGAGCCCCCTGCGGCGCAGTTGAGCTTGGCAACGCGGTTGAGCCATTCCCCGTAGACGTCGTCGGCGGAGCGGCAGCGCAGGAGCTCGTTTGCCGCGATGTGCGCAGCCCGAGCCTCCATGGGCGCGCTAGGCGCGCGGGGCGAAGATCCAGCTGGTGCGAGCGATGGAGTAGCAGTGCGGCCATCTTGCCGCACGGATGGATGCTGAGATGATGCTTGCTGCTCGCCCCCCGCCAGGCCGACGGCGGCGTTGATGGTGGGTGACGGGGAACGACGAGGACGTCCGCCGACGGGTGCCGTCTTGGCGACGCGGGAAGCGATGGCGGCCCGGCGCTTGGCGCAGGCCTGACGAGCGTCGGACATGGATGCGACGGTCGGAGCAGAACGGAGCGGTGGAAGACGAATTCCGGCGCACCCTTACCTAGCGCGCCAAATGTCTGATTTCAGGTTCCGGCAGACCCTTAAGGTTCGAACACTAGGGTGTGCGCGGAGATTACGCCTTCTACCTCTCCATCTCTCAAAGATCTAGACTACTGAAAGAACTGCACAAGAGATACAAGGTTTAAAATGGTTTGAGCCACCGTTGTGGTGTAATACCCTACTCCAGTGTGTGGTGGGTTGATTGCCTCTTGGGGCTAATGATGATGAACAATACAAGGAAGAACAGCCTCGCGAGGGTCTGTTCTTGGCTGGGGTGATGAACTGCTAGGAGGAGTTCAGCCACCCTTTCTCTCTTTCTCCCTCTCTTCCTCTGCTTCTAACCGATCAAAGAGTCCCCTTGCTATGTGGGTGGCTGGTCCTATTTATAGGGGCCCTGGTCCTCTTCCCAAATATCGAGCGGGAAGGGAGCCAACAATGGCGGGCTAACTTGAAGGGGGACAACAAGTATCAACTATCCTGGCAAAAGCAATCTTCGCCTGCGCAAAGTTCTGGTGATGACGCCGTCCTGGGCTGCACGGTGACCTCCATCTCGTAGTCCTCCTGGTCTTGGTCTCGTTGCACCGAAATGGCAACCTTTGCCTGATGCCTCGGTACTCTGCGGCTGCGCTTGCCCCCTTTGCAACAAAGAGGAAAGGAGGACGCTACGCGGGCCTGCACCCGCCTGGCGCCCTGAGTCGTCATGGCTTGCGTCACGAGCACCTCACGAGGTACCCTGCCTTGATCTCTCCGCCTCCTCACGAGCCAGCCTGACGAGGCCGTGCCTGAGGAAGCTCCGTGTCGTCCGCCTCGCGAGGCTTGGCCCCTCGCGAGGGTCTTGAGTCTTGTGTTGATGAAGATAGGCCGTGCTGGGCCTCCTTTGAGCCACGCCGCAGGCCGCAGGCAGGCAAGTCTGGGGAGCCCCGTTCCCAGAACACCGATAGGTGCAAAGCAATAAAAATTGCTCTAAATATGTATGATTGATTGGTGTGGGAGAAATAAGCTTTATACGATCTTGTGAGGTGGAAGTAATAAAAGCGACGGACTGCATAATAAAGGTTCATATCATAAGGGGCAATATAAAGTGACCTTCTTTCGCATTGAGATTTTGTGCATCTAACCATATAAGCGCATGGCAACCTCTGCTTCCCTCTGCGAAGGGCCTATCTTTTATTATCTTCTACCTTATGCAAGAGTCATGGTGATCTTCACCTTTCCTTTTTCATTTTATCCTTTGGCAAGCCCAGCATGTTGGAAAGAACCTGATATATGTACCTAATTGGATGTAGGGGAGCATGAGTTATTATTGTTGACATTACCCTTGAGGTAAAAGGTTGTGGGGCGAAACTATAGGCCCATATCATTCTCTGTGACCGATTAAAACTCCGTAACCACAAGTATTGCATGAGTGTTAGCAATTATGAAGGACTAGATGATAGTTGAGTATGTGGACTTGCTTTTAAGCTCTGACATAGACTCTTTCTGAGGTTATGATAAATTGCAATTGCTTCAATGACTGAGGTTATAGTTTGTTGGTTCTTAATGAAGTTTATGATTCATACTTTTGCATTGTGAATAGATCATCACTTGAATATAAATAATCATATGACAGTATCTATATATGTTGCTGTTATGAGAATAATCATGATGCCTTCATGTCCGTATTTTATTTTTATCGACGCCTCTACCTCTAAACATAGGGACATATTTATTGTTATCGGCTTTCGCTTGAGGACAAGCAAGGTCTAAGCTTGGGGGAGTTGATACGTCCATTTTGCATCATGCTTTTATATCGATATTTATTACATTATGGATTGTTATTTCACATTATGTCACAATACTTATGGCTATTCTCTCTTTTTTTTACAAGGTTTACATAAGGAGGGAGAATGCCGGCAGCTGGAATTCTGGGCTAGAAAAGGAGCAAATATTAGAGACCTATTCTGCACAACTCCAAAAGTCTTGAAACTCCGTGGAATATCTTATAATAAGTAATGAAAAATCCTCGCCAAAGATGAAGACCAGGGGGCCCGCACCCTGTCCACGAGGGTGGGGGGCGCCCCCCCCCCTAGGGCGCGCCCCTACCTCGTGGGCCCCTTGGTGGCTCTCCGATGCTCATCTTCTGCTATATGAAGTCTTTCGTCGAGAAAAAAAGAGGAAGCAACCTTTCGGGACGTAACTCCGTCGCCATGAGGTGGAACCTTGGCGGAACCAATTTTGGGCTCCGGCAGAGCTGTTCTGCCGGGGACACTTCTCTCCGGGAGGGGGAAATCATCACCATCGTCATCACCAATGCTCCTCTCATCGGGAGAGGGCAATCTCCATCAACATCTTCACCAACACCATCTCATCTCCAAACCCTGGTTCATCTCTTGTATCCAATTCTTGTCTCCAAGTTAGGGATTGGTACTAGTAGGTTGCTAGTAGTGTTGATTACTTCTTGTAGTTGATGCTAGTTGGTTTATTTGGTGGAAGATCATATGTTCAGATCCTATATGCATATTATTACCCCTCTGATTATGAACATGAATATGCTTTTTGAGTAGTTATGTTTGTTCCTGAGGACACGGGAGAAGTCTTGCTATTAGTAGTCATGTGAATTTGGTATTCGTTTGATATTTTGATGAGATGTATGTTGTCTAGCCTCTAGTGGTGTTATGTGAACGTCGACTACAAAACACTTCACCATTATTTGGTCCTAGAGGAAGGCATTGGGAAGTAATAAGTAGATGATGGGTTTCTAGAGTGACAGAAGCTTAAACCCTAGTTTATGCGTTGCTTCCTAAGGGGTTGATTTGGATCCATATGTTTCATGCTATGGTTAGGTTTACCTTAATACTTTTGTTGTAGTTGTGGATGCTTGCAATAGAGGTTAATCATAAGTGGGATGCTTGTTCAAGTAAGAACAGCACCCAAGCACCGGTCCACCCACATATCAAATTATCAAAGTACCGAACGCGAATCATATGAACGTGATGAAAACTAGCTTGACGATATTCCCATGTGTCCTCGGGAGAGCTTTTCCTATTATAAGAGTTTGACCAGGATTATCCTTTGCTACAAAAGGATTGGGCCACCTTGCTGCACTTCGTTTACTTTTTTTACTTGTTGCTCGTTACAATTTATCCTATCACAAAACTATCTCTTACCACTTATTTCAATACTTGCAAAGAATACCTTGCTGAAAACCGCTTATCATTTCCTTCTGCTCCTCGTTGGTTCGACACTCCTACTTATCAAAAGGACTACGATAGATCCCCTATACTTGTGGGTCATCCATACTCTTTTCTCGCGCCATTGCCGGGGAGTGAAGTGCCTTTGGTAGGTGGAATTTGGTAAGGAAAAATTTATATAGTGTGCTGAAATTAACTGTCACTTGTTACAATGGGAAGTAATCCTCTGAGGGGCTTGTTTGGGGTATCTTTACCCCGACCAGTAGAGCAAAGAGTTGCTCCTCAACTTACTGAACCTACTGAAAATGAAAATGTTCCCTTTGAAGTTCCTTCGGGTATGATAGAAAAACTGCTAGCTAATCCGTTTGCAGGAGATGGAACAAAGCATCCTGATGAGCACCTAATAATGTGGATGAGGTTTGTGGATTATTTAAGCTTGCAGGTATACCCGATGATGTTGTCAAGAAGAAGGTCTTCCCTTTATCTTTTAAGGGAGATTCATTGATGTGGTATAGGCTATGTTATGATACGAGATCATGGAACTATAGAAGACTGAAATTGGAATTTCATCAAAAGTATTACCCTATGCATCTTGTTCATCGTGATCGCAATTATATATATAATTTTTGGCCTCGCGAAGGAGAAAGCATCACTCAATCTTGGGGGAGGCTTAAATCAATGTTATATTCATGCCCCAATCATGAGCTCCCAAGAGAAACAATTATTAAAAATCTTTATGCTCGGCTTTCTGAAAATAATCGCACCATGCTCGATACTTCTTGTGCTGGCTCTTTTATGATGAAGACTATTGAATTCAAATAGAATTTATTGGATAGAATTAAACGCAACTCTGAAGATTGGGATCTTGACGAAGGTAAGGAGTCAGGTATGACACCTAAGGTTGATTGTGTTAAATCTTTTATGGATACTGATATTTTCCGTAAGTTTAGCACTAAATATGGAGTTGACTCTAAGATAGTAGCTTCTTTCTGTGAATCTTTTGCTACTAATGTTGATCGCCCTAAGGAGAAGTGGTTTAAATATCATCCTCCCATAGAAGTAAAAGTAGCTGCACCTATTAAAGTTGAAGAAAAGACTGTCACTTATAATGATCCTATTGTTCCTACTGCTTATGTTGAGAAACCACCTTTCCCTGTTAGAATAAAGGATCATTCTAAAGCTTCAACTGTGGTTCATAAAAGCAATATTAGAACTTATACACCTCGTGAGCAAGTGAAAGTAGAACCTAATATTGCTATTGTTAAAGATCTCTTGGCTGATAATATTGATGGGCATGTTATTCAATTCTGTGGTGAAACTGCTAGAATTGCTAAACCTTGTGCTAAAGATAAACATAGACCTGTGGTAGGCGTGCCGGTTATTTCTGTTAAAATAGGAGATCATTGTTATCATGGCTTATGTGACATGGTGCTAGTGCTAGTGCTAGTGCAATACCCGTTGATTTATACAACGAAATTATGCATGATATTGCACCTATTGAGTTAGAAGATATTGATGTCACAATTAAACTTGCCAATAGAGATACTATATCACCAGTGGGAATTGTTAGAGATGTTGATGTCTTGTGTGGGAAAACTAAATATCCTACTGATTTCCTTGTTCTTGGTTCTCCACAAGATAGCTTTTGTCCCATTATATTTGGTAGACCCTTCTTGAATACTGTTAATGCTAAGATTGATTGCAAAAAGAATGTTGTTACTGTTGGCTTGGATGATATGGTTCATGAGTTTAATTTCTCTAAATTTAGTAAACAACATTGTGAAGAAGAATTGCCTAGTAAGGATGAAATTATTGGTCTTGCTTCTATTACCGTACCTCCTAGTGATCCGTTAGAACATTATTTGCTAGACCACAAAAACGATATGTTTATGAATGAAAGAAGGGAAATAGATGAAGTATTATTTAAACAGGAACCTATTCTGAAACACAATTTGCATGTTGAATTCCTAGGGGATCCGCCTCCACCTAAGGTTGATCCCGTGTTTGAGCTTATACCGTTGCCTGATAATCTTAAATATGCTTATCTTTTGAAAAGAAGATATATCATGTTATTATTAGTGCTAACCTTTCAGAGCATGAAGAAGAAAGATTATTGAAAACTTTAAAGAAGCACTGTGCTGCTATTGGATATACTCTCGATGATCTTAAGGGCATTAGTCCCACTCTATGTCAACATAAAATAAACTTGGAGGCAAATGCCAAACCAGTTCATGATCCTCAACGACGTTTGAATCCTAAAATGAAAGAAGTGGTAAGAAAAGAAATACTAAAGCTTCTGGAGGCGGGTATTATTTATCCCGTTGCTGATAGCCAGTGGGTAAGTCTTGTCCATTGTGTCCCTAAGAAGGGAGGTATTACTGTTGTTCCTAATGATAAAGATGAATTAATTCCACAAAGAATTATTACAGGTTATAGGATGGTAATTGATTTTCGCAAATTAAATAAGGCTACTAAGAAAGATCATTACCCCTTATCTTTTATTAACCAAATGCTAGAAAGATTATGCAAACATACACACTATTGCTTTCTAGATGGTTATTCTGGTTTCTCTCAAATACCTGTGTCGGCTGAAGATCAATCAAAGACTACTTTTACATGCCCTTTTGGTACTTTTTCTTATAGACGTATGCCTTTTGGTTTATGTAATGCACCTGCTACCTTTCAAAGATGCATGATGGCTATATTCTCTGACTTTTGTAAAAGATTTGTGAGGTTTTCATGGACGACTTTTCCGTCTATGGATCTTCTTTTGATGATTGCTTGAGCAATCTTGATCGAGTTCTGCAGAGATGTGAAGAAACTAATCTTGTCTTGAATTCGGAAAAGTGCCACTTTATGGTTAATGAGGGTATTGTCTTGCGGCATAAAGTTTTTGAAAGAGGTATTGAAGTTGATAAAGCCAAGGTTGATGCTATTAAAAAGATGCCATGTCCCAAGGACATCAAAGGTAAAAGAAGTCTCCTTGGTCATGCCGGATTTTATAGGAGGTTCATTAAGGACTTCTCAAAGATTTCTCGACCTCTGACTAATTTATTACAAAAAGATATACCATTTGTCTTTGACGATGATTGTGTAGGAGCATTTGAAATACTTAAGAAAGCATTAGTCTCAGCACCTATTGTTTAGCCACCTGATTGGAATTTACCCTTTGAAATTATGTGTGATGCTAGTGATTATGATGTAGGTGTTGTTCTAGGGCAAAGAGTTGATAAGAAATTAAATATTATCCATTATGCTAGTAAGACTCTAGACAATGCTCAAAGAAATTATGCTACTGCTGAAAAATAATTCTTAGCAATTGTATTTGCTTGTGATAAGTTTAGACCTTATATTGTTGATTCTAAAGTAACTGTTCACAATGATCATGCTGCTATTAAATATCTAATGGAAAAGAAAGATGCTAAACCTAGACTTATTAGATGGGTTCTCTTGCTACAAGAATTTGATTTGCATATTGTTGATAGAAAAGGAGCTGAGAACCCCGTTGCAGACAACTTGTCTAGGTTAGAAGATGTTCTTGATGACCCACTACCTATTGATGATAGCTTTCCTAATGAACAATTAAATGTTATAAGTACTTCTTGTAGTACTCCTTGGTATGCTGATTATGCTAATTATATTGTTGCTAAATTCATACCACCTAGCTTCACATACCAGCAAAAGAAAAAGTCTTTCTATGATTTGAGACATTACTTTAGGGATGATACACATCTTTATAAAGAAGGAGTAGATGGTGTTATTAGACATTGTGTACCTGAGCATGAACAGGAACATATCCTATGCAAGTGTCACTCCGAAGCTTACGGGGGACACCACGCAAGGAGATAGAACCGCACATAAGGTATTGCAATCCGGTTTTTATTGGCCTACTCTCTTCAAGGATGCCCGTAAGTTCGTCTTATCTTGTGATGAATGTCAAAGAATTGGTAATATTAGTAGACATCAAGAAATGCCTATGAATTATTCACTTGTTATTCAACCATTTGATGTTTGGGGCTTTGACTATATGGGACCCTTTCCTGCCTCAAATGGATATACACATATTTTAGTTGTTGTTGATTACGTTACTAAGTGGGTAGAAGCTATTCCAACTAGTAGTGCTGATCATAATACCTCTATTAAAATGCTTAAAGATGTTATTTTTTGGATGTTTGGGGTACCTAAATATTTAATGACTGATGGTGGTTCACACTTTATTCATGGTGCTTTCCGTAAGATGCTTGCTAAGTATGACGTTAATCATAGAATTGCATCTCCTTATCACCCACAGTCTAGTGGTCAAGTAGAATTGAGTAATAGAGAACTAAAATTAATTTTACAAAAGATTGTCAATAGTTCTAGAAAGAATTGGTCTAATAAACTTGATGATGCATTATGGGCCTATAGAACTTCATATAAAAATCCTATGGGTATGTCTCCGTATAAAATGGTTTATGGAAAAGCATGTCACTTACCTCTCGAACTAGGACATAAGGCATATTGGGCTATTAAAGAGCTCAATTATGATTTCAAACTTGACGGTGAGAAGAGGTTATTTGATATTAGCTCACTTGATGAATGGAGAACCCAAGCTTACGAAAATGCCAAGTTGTTTAAAGAAAAAGTCAAAAGATGGCATGACAAAAGAGTACAAAAGCGTGAGTTTAACGTAGGTGATTATGTATTGCTATACAACTCTCATTTAAGATTTTTTGCAGGAAAACTACTTTCTAAATGGGAAGTCCCCTACGTTATCGAGGAGGTCTATCATTCCGGTGCCATAAAAATCAACAACTTCGAAGGCACAAATCCGAAGGTGGTAAACGGTCAAAGAATTAAACATTATATCTCAGGTAATCCCATAAATGTTGAAACCAATATTATTGAAACCATAACCCCGGAGGAATACATAAGGGACACTTTCCAGACCGTTTCAGACTCCGAAAAGGAATAGGTATGTGGTACTGTAAGTAAACCGACTCCAAAACAATTTTTAAGGCAATATTTCTCCGTTTTGGAATATTTAGAAAAATAGAAAAATAAGTGGCAGTCTGGGAAGGACACGAGGGTGGTGGGCGCGCCCTACCCCCCTAGGCGCGCCCCCTACCTCGTGAGCACCTCGTGTTCCTTCCGGACTCTGTTTTCTTGCACGATACGTCTTTTGGTCAGTAAAAATTCATTATATATTCTCCTGAAGGTTTTGACTCCCGTATCATGCAAATCTCCTGTGTTCTTGTTTCGAGCTATTCTCTCTCAGGGTTGTCAAGGCCAGGCATCATGTCATCCCCCTCCTCCAACAATGGTGACAAAGATGCTTGGCTAATGAAGATAGAGCTGAAGAGGGAAGAACCCATGGAGGTCAACAATGATGAAGGGATCAAGAAGGCCACGGAGAACCAAGCTCCGGCAGCAGAAGACATCCTTCAACTTGATCACAATCTTCTTACCCCAACTAAGATCGAAGCTTTCAAGATGATTGAGTTAGCTCGTATTCAAAACAAGTATATCACAAGTGAAAATATTTTGTTGAACGAGCATATTGTTGCACTCAAGGGCATTATCCGCAAGATGGAGGACCTCTTACGCTCGATATGCGACTATCCGTCAACTCCACCTTCTTCACCAACAAAGAAGGAGACATAATTACATGGGTATGGGCACTCCCCTTGGCAGCTGCCAAGCTTGGGGGAGGTGCCCCGGTATCGTATCACAATCACATCTCCTATCTTTACCATTTTTCTTAGTCTAATCCTATTATTAGTATTTTGATCTAGTAGAATAAAGTTTATGGCATGATCTAGTTTTGAGTTTTGCTTTATGATCTCTCTATGTAATCATGTCCGTGAGCTATATAATAAAGATTAGTGTTGAGTCAAGGGCTTGATTATTTTGCCATGATCTTGGGTGAATAAAAGAAAAGAGAAAAAGAATAAAAAGAAACAAGAGTTCATATTGATCTTATTGAGAGTAACGACTTCACATAGAAAGAGTATGATGGTTAAATGTGGTTGGGAGTTGGCAGGCATAGCTTTGGTCATTGTTGCAATTAATAGGAAGTAATAAGGAAAGAGACGTTTCACATATAGATATACTATTATTGACATCTTTTATGATTGGGAGCACTCATTAAAATATGACATGCTAAAGAGTTGATGTTGGACAAGGAAGACAACGTAATGAATTATGTTTTCCTATATCTGAGATAAAGTATGTTGTCATGGATCCTCTAACATGTTGAGCTTGCCTTTCCCCCTCATGCTAGCTAAATTCTCAGCACCAAGTAGAAATACTACTGGTGCTTCCAATACCCTTTAACCAGTTTTGCCATGAGAGTCCACCATATCTACCTATGGATTGAGTAAGATCCTTCAAGTAAGTTGTCATCAGTGCAAAGCAATAAAAATTGCTCTAAATATGTATGATTGATTGGTGTGGGAGAAATAAGCTTTATACGATCTTGTGATGTGGAAGTAATAAAAGCGACGGACTACATAATAAAGCTTCATATCACAAGGGGCAATATAAAGTGACATTCTTTCACATTGAGATTTTGTGCATCCAACCATAAAAGCGCATGGCAACCTCTGCTTCCCTCTGCGAAGGGCCTATCTTTTATTATCTTCTACCTTATGCAAGAGTCATGGTGATCTTCACCTGTCCTTTTTCATTTTATCCTTTGGCAAGCCCAGCATGTTAGAAAGAACCTGATATATGTACCTAATTGGATGTAGGGGAGCATGAGTTATTATTATTGACATTACCCTTGAGGTAAAAGGTTATGGGGCGAAACTATAGGCCCCTATCTTTCTCTGTGTCCGATTAAAACTCTGTAACCACAAGTATTGCGTGAGTGTTAGCAATTATGAAGGACTAGATGATAGTTGAGTATGTGGACTTGTTTTTAAGCTCTGACATAGACTCTTTCTGATGTTATGATAAATTGCAATTGCTTCAATGACTGAGGTTATAGTTTGTTGGTTCTCAATGAAGTTTATGATTCATACTTTTGCATTGTGAATAGATAATCACTTGAATATAAATAATCATATGACAATATCTATATATGTTGCTGTTATAAGAATAATCATGATGCCTTCATGACCGTATTTTATTTTTATCGACGCCTCTACCTCTAAACATGGGAACATATTTATTGTTATCGGCTTTCGCTTGAGGACAAGCGAGGTCTAAGCTTGGGGGAGTTGATAAGTCATTTCGCATCATGCTTTTATATCGGTATTTATTGCATTATGGGCTGTTATTTCACATTATGTCACAATACTTATGGCTATTCTCTCTTATTTTACAAGATTTACATAAGGAGGGAGAATGTTGGCGGCTGGAATTCTGGGGTGGAAAAGGAGCAAATATTAGAGACCTATTCTGCACAACTCCAAAAGTCCTAAAACTCCACGGAATATCTTATAATAAATAATGAAAAATCCTCGCCAAAGATGAAGACCAGGGGGGCCCACACCCTGTCCATGAGGGTGGGGGCGCCCACACCCCCCCTAGGGCGCGCCCCCTACCTCGTGGGCCCCCTGGTGGCTCTTTGATGCTCATCTTCTGCTATATGAAGTCTTTCATCAAGAAAAAAAGAGGAAGCAACCTTTTGGGACATAACTCCGCCACCGTGAGGCGGAACCAATCTAGGGCTCTGGCAGAGCTGTTCTGCCGGGGACACTTCCCTCCGGGAGGGGGAAATCATCACCATCGTCATCACCAACGCTCCTCTCATCGGGAGAGGGCAATCTCCATCAGCATCTTCACCAGCACCATGTCATCTCCAAACCCTAGTTCATCTCTTGTATCCAATTCTTGTCTCCAAGTCCGGGATTGGTACTAGTAAGTTGCTAGTAGTGTTGATTACTTCTTGTAGTTGATGCTTGTTGGTTTATTTGGTGGAAGATCATATGTTCAGATCCTATATGCATATTATTACCCCTCTGATTATGAACATGAATATGCTTTGTGAGTAGTTATGTTTGTTCCTAAGGACACGGGAGAAGTCTTGCTATTTGTAGTCATGTGAATTTGGTATTCGTTTGATATTTTGATGAGATGTATGTTGTCTAGCCTCTAGTGGTGTTATTTGAACGTCGACTACATAACACTTCAACATTATTTGGGCCTAGAGGAAGGCACTGGGAAGTAATAAGTAGATGATGGGTTGCTAGAGTGACAGAAGCTTAAACCCTAGTATATGCGTTGCTTTGTAAGGGGCTGATTTGGATCCATGTGTTTCATGCTATGGTTAGGTTTACCTTAATACTTTTGTTGTAGTTGCGGATGCTTGCAATAGAGGTTAATCATAAGTGGGATTCTTATTCAAGTAAGAACAGCACCCAAGCACCGGTCCACCCACATATCAAATTATCAAAGTACCGAACGCGAATCATATGAACATGATGAAAACTAGCTTGACGATATTCCCATGTGTCCTCGGGAGCGCTTCTCCTATTATAAGAGTTTGACCAGGCTTGTCCTTTGCTACAAAAGGATTGGGCCACCTTGCTGCACTTCATTTACTTTTGTTACTTGTTTCTTGTTACAATTTATCCTATCACAAAACTATTTGTTACCACTTATTTCAGTACTTGCAGAGAATACCTTGCTGAAAACCGCTTATCATTTCCTTCTGCTCCTCGTTGGGTTCGACACTCTTAGTTATCGAAAGGACTACGATTGATCCCCTATACTTGTGGGTCATCATTGATCAAGAAGAAGCCAACGTTCTAGGACATTGACGATGAAGAAGAAGATGATACTCTGGGGAATTACGATTCAGACTGATAAACATGGTGAAGATGTTGACGCTGCTGCTATGGTTGATGATTAGATTGCTTTTGTCATATTTGCGTGTCAGAAGACGTTTTTTATCTACTATGTGAAATTGTGCTTGCTATGACAACTGAAACCTGATGAACGTGTTGTTTAGTATTTTGCTATGAGAACATCACTTGTTATGTATGTTGATTAGTGTTTGGTGATTATATGACGAGTAAAACATGATGACATTGTTGTTTAGTTGTACTCGTATTTGGTTGTGAAACTTAAATTTGATGACATAGTTTGTTGTTGGACTGCAATTTGCTCGACGTCTTCGAATGGGAACAAAGCTGACCCGATAGGGCCTCTGCTAATTTATTTATTTATTACCAAAAGGGCGTCTGGTATTTATTTATTTATGAGCAAAAGGGGATCCCCCCGATTTCCGTTAATAAAAATCATTAGATGTTCACAACACTACGCCCAGCCTGCTACACAGGTTTCATTCATTACTAGTTTTAGCAAAGTGCTCATGTCATAGCCACTGAATACATCACGAGTGCTACATACTCTGCAAATAAAGAGACAATCATCCTACAGAGCAAATTGATTTTGCCCGTTATCTTCACAAGCTCTTTCATCTCCTCATTGTTGTCAAGGCCGTTCAGCAGCCATTGCTTGGCCATGATCAGAGGAACTGCATCTTTAACCTTCTGCTATGTATCTTCCTCTTCTGTCATTCCTTCAGTTACTTGTTCAACACGCCAACCTG
Organism: Triticum monococcum; assembly: GCA_034509565.1. Lineage (NCBI taxonomy): Eukaryota > Viridiplantae > Streptophyta > Magnoliopsida > Poales > Poaceae > Triticum > Triticum monococcum. Next base: position 142,727,501 of record CM067846.1, on the reverse strand, counting down.
CCCATAATCAGCGTAGTTGCATTCCCCCACATCAGCAACTTCCCAGAAATACAAATTACACAAATCTTCCCTTACACAAATCAAATTGGAAGATCATCAACCAAACTATTAAAAAAATCAGCAACTGAAAGCAACAGAGCAACACTTAAACGGTCGCAGTTTCGGGAATGTTACCAGGCGAACGAGCCCAGTTTTTCTTTTCTTCATATATATAAAAAAGTATGCTACTTGGTGTCGTCCAAGTCAACGAACGATTGTGCCAACCTTGACCGTTGGATTGACATTCAACGTCTGTCGTGTTTCTTCAGTCCCTTCTTCCTCTAGCCGCCAAAGCCAAACCAGCGCCAGCGGGACGCCTGCTCCCGCCTCCCACGGCTGGCTGTGCTGCCGCGCATGCATCGTGGCCACATCACACCCTAAAACTCTACGCATCTTCCCCGGCTCCTGTTTGTTCCTGTCCGAGGCCTCACCATCGTCCTCCGCCTTGGTTCGCTCATTGCGGTGCCACCCTCCGGTGTTGTCAGCATGGTCAAGAACCGAGAGGAATAAGGATATGACTGTGCATGGTGAGGATGACAGTAGGGACCCAGCAACGCGCAGTAATTTTGTTTTTTCGGGACGGAGAAGGGAACTGGGTTGTGCGGGAGCTATGGCCCGTCTAGCCCAGGTTTTTATTTCATATGTTTAGCACATGACCAGCCCAGTTTATTTTTTTCCTTTCTAAAAATGGCTAGCCCAGCTATTTTGTTTTTTGCAAAATAACCAATGTAGGCCTACTTGCTTTTATATGCCCTGCTGGGCCGGAAATCTTTCAAGACGAGGAGGGATGCATTTTCCCAGAAAATGGGCTATAAGTAATAAGAAATGGGCTATAAGTAATAATAAATGGGCTGTAAAATGAAAAATACAACAAACAGGCAATTAGTTCCAAAATACTTTTTTCTTTCGGATTTTGATATTTTAAATTTCATTGTTTTTGTGCGGGTAAAATTTCATTGGATTTAAATTAAGGTATGTTTAGTTTTTAAATTAATTTGAATCTGACTAGAAATTTCGGGTTGTATGCTGTCTAGGACAGATTTGGAGGCTGACTTGTGGGTCTACTAGGTTGACGTGTACGAAAGGCTTTGTCAACTTAGTCCACAAATGATTCTAGTAGCAGTGACCATTGGATGATAATCCAACGGCCGTGCTGCTTCTTCAATATCTGATCTTCTTGCTCCAACCGCCCAAACCAGCACCGGTGGGACTGCCTGCTCCCGCCTCCCGTGGCGGGTTGTGCTGCCGCACAGGCCACACCGCCCCACCCTACTCCATTGCTGGCCAGGCCATTCCTCTACACACCCACAACTCCTGTTATTTTCCGGCGACGGCAGCCAGACCAGTAAACCCTCATACTCCCCACCGCGTGGGCAACCACTGCCGAATCTTCCCTGGCTCTATGTGGTTCCCTTCCTAGGCCTCACCATCGTCCACCGCCCTGGTGCTCTCGGCGCAGCGTGATCAACATGGTCAACGAACGACATCCATCGGAAGTGGACTGTATGTGGAGAGGATGATAGCTGGGTCCACGACCGCACACAAGGAAAAGCCTCCTTATTACGTGCAAAATAATGATTCCTCCACCTGACATCTGGGACCCACCAAAAGGGCCTTTGTATTTCGCGAAAAAATGCCCCCCCCTGACAGGTCGGACCCACCAGCTATATCTTCGCACGCAAGGAAGTGCCTCAAGTGACCGTACGATGTCCATCCAACGGCCACAGTGCTTCTTCAACCTCTTGTCAGCAGCGCCAGTCGTGCCGCCTGCTCCTGCCTCCCGTGGCCGGGTGTGCTACTGCGGAGGCCTCACCGCCCCCTACTGCTCCCACCGCTGGCCAGGCCATCCCTTCACTCACCCACACCCCCTGTTAATCTGCGGCAACGGCAGCCTCATACCGAGGCCGAACCAGTGAACCCTCATACTCCTCTCCGCGTGGGCATCCACTGACGCGTCTTCCCGGGCTCCGTGTCGTCCCCTTCCTAGGCCTCGCCTGAAGGAAATATGCCCTAGAGGCAATAATAAAGTTATTATTTATTTCCTTATATCATGATAAATGTTTATTATTCATGCTAGAATTGTATTAGCCGGAAACATAATACATGTGTGAATACATAGACCAACAGAGTGTCACTAGTATGCCTCTACTTGACTAGCTCGTTAATCAAAGATGGTTATGTTTCCTAACCATGAACAAAGAGTTGTAATTTGATTAACGAGGTCACATCATTAGTAGAATGATCTGATTGACATGACCCATTCCATTAGCTTAGCACCCGATCGTTTAGTATGTTGCTATTGCTTTCTTCATGACTTATACATGTTCCTATAACTATGAGATTATGCAACTCCCGTTTACCGGAGGAACACTTTGGGTACTACCAAACGTCACAACGTAACTGGGTGATTATAAAGGAGTACTACAGGTGTCTCCAATGGTAGATGTTGGGTTGGCGTATTTCGAGATTAGGGTTTGTCACTCCGATTGTCGGAGAGGTATCTCTGGGCCCTCTCGGTAATGCACATCACATAAGCCTTGCAAGCACTGCAACTAATAAGTCAGTTGTGAGATGATGTATTACGGAACGAGTAAAGAGACTTGCCGGTAACGAGATTGAACTAGGTATTGGATACCGACGATCGAATCTCGGGCAAGTAACATACCGATGACAAAGGGAACAACGTATGTTGTTATGCGGTCTGACCGATAAAGATCTTCGTAGAATATGTAGGAGCCAATATGGGCATCCAGGTCCCGCTATTGGTTATTGACCGGAGACGTGTCTCGGTCATGTCTACATTGTTCTCGAACCGTAGGGTCCGCACGCTTAACGTTACGATGACAGTTATTATGAGTTTATGCATTTTGATGTACCGAAGGTTGTTTGGAGTCCCGGATGAGATCACGGACATGACGAGGAGTCTGGAAATGGTCGAGACGTAAAGATTGATATATTGGAAGCCTATGTTTGGACATCGGAAGTGTTCCGGGTGAAATCGGGATTTTACCGGAATACCGGGAGGGTTACCGGAACCCCCCGGGAGACTAATGGGCCTATTGGGCCTTAGTGGAAAAGAGAAAAGGGAAGCCCACTAGCTGGCCGGCGCCCCCCCCCCAAGTCCTATTAGGAATAGGATAAGGGGCCGGCCCCCCTTCTCTCTCTTTTCCCCCCCGGGAGTCCTAATTGGATTAGGATTGGGGGAGGAGTCCTACTCCCGGTGGGAGTAGGACTCCCCTGCGCCTCCCCTCCCTTGGCCGGCCGGCCCCCCTCCTCCAACCTTTATATACGGGGGCAGGGGGCACCCCAAGACACACAACTTGATCCTTGAGATCGCTCCTTAGCCGTGTGCGGTGCCCCCTGCCACCAAATTCCACCTCGATCGTACCGTTGTAGTGCTTAGGCGAAGCCCTGCGTCGGTAGTACATCAAGATTGTCACCACGCCGTCGTGCTGACGGAACTCCTCCCCGAAGCTTTGCTGGATCGGAGCCCGGGGATCGTCATCGAGCTGAACGTGTGCTAAGAACTCGGAGGTGCCGGAGCAACGTTGCTTGGATCGGTCGGATCGGGAAGAAGACGTACGACTACTTCCTCTACGTTGTGTGATCGCTTCCGCAGTCGGTCTGCGTTGGTACGTAGACAACACTCTCCCCTCTCGTTGCTGTGCATCACCATGATCTTGCGTGTGCGTAGGAAAATTTTCGAAATTACCACGTTCCCCAACAGTGGCATCCGAGCCTAGGTTTTATGGTTTGATGTTACATGCACGAGTAGAACACAAGTGAGTTGTGGGCGATATAAGTCATACTGCCTACCAGCATGTCATACTTTGGTTCAGTGGTATTGTTGGATGAAGCGGCCCGGACCAACATTACGCGTACGCTTACGCGAGACCGGTTTCCCCGACGTGCTTTGCACATAGGTGACTTGCGGGTGACTGTTTCTCCAACTTTAGTTGAACCGAGTGTGGCTACGCCCGGTCCTTGCGAAGGTTAAAACGGAGTCTATTTGACAAACTATCGTTGTGGTTTTGATGCATAGGTGAGATTGGTTCTTGCTTAAGCCCGTAGCAGCCACGTAAAACTTGCAACAACAAAGTAGAGGACGTCTAACTTGTTTTTGCAGGGCATGTTATGATATGATATGGTCAAGACGTGATGAGATATAAGTTGTTGTATGAGATGATCATGTTTTGTTGAAGTTATCGGCAACTGGCAAAAGCCTTATGGTTGTCTCTTTATTGCATAAGATGCAAGCGCCAAATAATTGCTTTACTTTATCGCTATGCGATAGCAATAGTTGCAAGAGCAATAGTTGGCGAGACGACCGTGTGACGACACATTGATATAGATCAAGATGATGGAGATCATGGTGTCATGCCGGTGATGACAGAGATCATGACAGTACTTTGGAGATGGAGATCAAAGAAGCAAGATGATGATGGCCATATCATGTCACATATTTTGATTGCATATGATGTTTATCTTTTATACATCTTATTCTTGCTTTGATTGACGGTAGCATTATAAGATGATCTCTCACTAAATTATCAAGAAGTGTTCTCCCTGAGTATGCACCGTTGCCAAAGTTCTTCGTGCCCAGACACCACGTGATGATCGGGTGTGATAAGCTCTACGTTCACATACAACGGGTGCAAAACAGTTGCGCACGCAGAATACTCAGGTTATACTTGACGAGCCAAGCATATACAGATATGGCCTCGGAACACGGAGACCGAAAGGTCGAGCGTGAATCATATTGTAGATATGATCAACATGACGATGTTCACCATTGAAAACTACTCCATCTCACGTGATGATCGGTTATGGTTTAGTTGATTTGGACCACGTGATCACTTAGAGGATTAGAGGGATGTCTATCTAAGTGGGAGTTCTTAAGTAATATGATTAAATTGAACTTAAATTTATCATGAACTTAGTCCTGGTAGTATTTTGCAAATCATGTTGTAGATCAATGGCTCGCGTTGTTGCTTCCCTGTGTTTATTTTGATATGTTCCTAGAGAAAATTGTGTTGAAAGATGTTAGTAGCAATGATGCGGATTGGATCCCTGATCTGAGGTTTATCCTCATTGCTGCACAGAAGAATTATGTCCTTGATGCACCGCTAGGTGACAGACCTATTGCAGGAGCAGATGCAGACGTTATGAACGTTTGGCTAGCTCAATGTGATGACTACTTGATAGTTTAGTGCACCATGCTTAACGGCTTAGAATCGGGACTTCAAAGACGTTTTGAACGTCATGGACCATATGAGATGTTCCAGGAGTTGAAGTTAATATTTCAAGCAAATACCCGAGTTGATAGACATGAAGTCTCCAGCAAGTTCTATAGCTAAAAGATGGAGGAGAATCGCTCAACTAGTGAGCATGTGCTCAGATTGTCTGGGTACTACAATCGCTTGAATCAAGTGGGAGTTAATCTTCCAGATAAGATAGTGATTGACAGAATTCTCTAGTCATCATCACTAAGTTAGTAGAACTTCGTGATGAACTATAATATGCAAGGGATAATGGAAACAACTCCCAAGCTCGTCGTGATGCTGAAATCAACGAAGGTAGAAATCAAGAAAAACATCAATTGTTGATGGTTGACAAGACCACTAGTTTCAAGAAAAGGGCAAAGGGAAGAAGGGGAACTTCAAGAAGAACGGCAAGCAAGTTGCTGCTCAAGTGAAGAAGCCCAAGTCTGATCCTAAGCCTGAGACTAAGTGCTTCTACTGCAAAGGGACTGGTCACTGGAAGCGGAACTACCCCAAGTGATTGGCGGATAAGAAGGATGGCAAAGTGAACATAAGTATATTTGATATACATGTTATTGATGTGTACTTTACTAGTGTTTATAGCAACCCCTTAGTATTTGATGCTAGTTCAGTTGCTAAGAGTAGTAACTCGAAACGGGAGTTGCAGAATAAACAGAGACTAGTTAAGGGTGAAGTGACGATGCGTGTTGGAAGTGGTTCCAAGATTGATATGATCATCATCGCACACTCCCTATAATTTCGGGATTAGTGTTAAACCTAAATAAGTGTTATTTGGTGTTTGCGTTGAACATGAATATGATTTGATCATGTTTATTGTAATACGGTTATTCATTTAAGTAAGAGAATAAATTGTTGTTCTGTTTACATGAATAAAACCTAATATGGTTACACACCCAATGAAAATAGTTCATTGGATCTCGATCTTAATAATACACATATTCATAATATTGAAACCAAAAGATGCAAAGTTAATAATGATAGTGCAACTTATTTGTGGCACTGCTGTTTAGGTCATATCGGTGTAAAGCGCATGAAGAAACTCCATACTGATGGGCTTTTGGAACCACTTGATTATGAATCACTTGGTACTTGCGAACCGTGCCTCATAGGCAAGATGACCAAAACACCGTTCTCCGGTACTATGGAGAGAGCAACAGATTTATTGGAAATCATACATACCGATGTATGTGGTCCGATGAATATTGAGGCTCGTGGCGGATATCGTTATTTTCTCACCTTCACAGATGATTTAAGCAGATATGGGTATATCTACTTGATGAAACATAAGTCTGAAACATTTGAAAAGTTCAAAGAATTTCAGAGTGAAGTGAAAAACATCGTGACAAGAAAATAAAGTTTCTACGATATGATCGCGGAGACAAATATTTGAGTTACGAGTTTGGTCTTCAGTTAAAACAATGTGAAATAAGTTTCACTACTCACGCCACCTGGAACACCACATCATAATGGTGTGTCCGAACGTCATAACCGTACTTTATTGGATATAGTGCAATCTATGATGTCTCTTACCGATTTACCACTATTGTTTTTGGGTCATGCATTACAGACAGCTGCATTCACGTTAAAAAGGGGCACCATCTATATCCGTCGAGACGACGCCTTATGAACTATGGTTTGGCAAGAAACCAAAGTTGTCGTTTCTTAAAGTTTGGGGCTGCGATGCTTATGTGAAAAAGCTTCAACCTGATAAGCTCGAACCCAAAGCGGAGAAATGTGTCTTCATAGGATACCCAAAGGAAACTGTTGGGTATACCTTCTATCACAGATCCGAAGGCAAGACATTCGTTGCTAAGAATGGATCATTTCTAGAGAAGGAGTTTCTCTCGAAAGAAGTGAGTGGGAGGAAAGTAGAACTTGACGAGGTAACTGTACCTGCTCCCTTATTGGAAAATAGTACATCACAGAAAACTGTTTCTGCGACACCTATACAAATCAGTGAGGAAGCTAATGATGATGATCATGAAACTTCAGGGCAAGATTCTACTGAACCACGTAGATCAACCAGAGTGAGATCCGCACCAGAGTGGTACGGTAATCCAGTTCTGGAAGTCATGCTACTAGATCATGATGATCCTACGAACTATGAAGAAGCGATGGTGAGCCCAGATTCCGCAAAGTGGCTTGAAGCCATGAAATCTGAGATATGATCCATGTATGAGAACAAAGTATGGACTTTGGTTGACTTGCCCGATGATCGGCAAGCCATAGAAAATAAATGGATCTTCAAGAGGAAGACGGACGCTGATAGTAGTGTTACTATATACAAAGCTAGAATTGTCGCAAAATGTTTTCGACAAGTTCAAGGTGTTGACTACGATGAGATTTTCTCACTCGTATCTATGCTTAAAGTCTGTCCGAATCATGTTAGCAATTGCCGCATTTTATGAAATCTGGCAAATGGATAAACAAAACTGCATTCCTTAATGGATTTGCTAAAGAAGAGTTGTATACGATGCAACTAGAAGGTTTTGTGAATCCGAAAAGTGCTAACAAAATGTGCAAGCTCCAGCGATCCATCTGTGGACTGGTGCAAGCATCTCGGAGTTGGAATATACGCTTTGATAAGTTGATCAAAGCATATAGTTTTATACAGACTTGCGGTGAAGCCTGTATTTACGAGAAAGTGAGTGGGAGCACTACAGCATTTCTGATAAGTATATGTGAATGACATATTGTTGATCGGAAATCATGTAGAATTATTCTGTAAAGCATAAAAGGAGTGTTTGAAAGGAGTTTTTCAAAGAAAGACTTTGGTAAAGCTGCTTACATATTGAGCTTCAAGATCTATAGAGATAGATCAAGACGCTTGATAAGTTTTTCAATAAGTACATACCTTGACAAGATTTTGAAGTAATTCAAAATGGAACAGTCAAAGAAAAAGTTTCTTGCCTGTGTTACAAGGTGTGAAGTTGAGTAAAGACTCAAAGCCCGACCACGGCAGAAGATAGAAAGAGAATGAAAGTCATTCCCTATGCCTCATTCATAGGTTCTATAAAGTATGCCATGCTGTGTACCAGATCTATTATATACCCTGCACTGATTTGGCAAGGGAGTACAATAGTGATCTAGGAGTAGATCACTGGACAGCGGTCAGAATTATCCCTAGTAAAATAAGGATATGTTTCTCGATTATGGACGTGACAAAAAGGTTCGTCGTAAAGGGTTACGTCGATGCAAGTTTTTGACACTGATCCAGATGAATCTAAAGTCTCAATCTGGATACATATTGAAAGTGGGAGCAATTAGCTAGAGTAGCTCCGTGTAGAGCATTGTAGACATAGAACTTGCAAAATACTTACGGATCTGAATGTGACAGACCCGTTGACTAAAATTATCTCACAAGCAAAACATGATCACACCTTAGTACTCTTTGGGTGTTAATCACATAGATATGTGAACTAGATTACTGACTCTAGTAAACCCTTTGAGTGTTGGTCACATGACGATGTGAACTATGGGTGTTAATCACATGGTGATGTGAACTATTGCTGTTAAATCACATGGCGATGTGAACTAGATTATTGACTCTAGTGCAAGTGGGAGACTGAAGGAAATATGCCCTAGAGGCAATAATAAAGTTATTATTTATTTCCTTATATCATGATAAATGTTTATTATTCATGCTAGAATTGTATTAACCGGAAACATAATACATGTGTGAATACATAGACCAACAGAGTGTCACTAGTATGCCTCTACTTGACTAGCTCGTTAATCAAAGATGGTTATGTTTCCTAACCATGAACAAAGAGTTGTTATTTGATTAACGAGGTCACATCATTAGTAGAATGATCTGATTGACATGACCCATTCCATTAGCTTAGCACCCGATCGTTTAGTATGTTGCTATTGCTTTCTTCATGACTTATACATGTTCCTATAACTATGAGATTATGCAACTCCCGTTTACCGGAGGAACACTTTGGGTACTACCAAACGTCACAACGTAACTGGGTGATTATAAAGGAGTACTACAGGTGTCTCCAATGGTAGATGTTGGGTTGGCGTATTTCGAGATTAGGGTTTGTCACTCCGATTGTCGGAGAGGTATCTCTGGGCCCTCTCGGTAATGCACATCACATAAGCCTTGCAAGCACTGCAACTAATAAGTCAGTTGTGAGATGATGTATTACGGAACGAGTAAAGAGACTTGCCGGTAACGAGATTGAACTAGGTATTGGATACCGACGATCGAATCTCAGGCAAGTAACATACCGATGACAAAGGGAACAACGTATGTTGTTATGCGGTCTGACCGATAAAAATCTTCGTAGAATATGTAGGAGCCAATATGGGCATCCAGGTCCCGCTATTGGTTATTGACCGGAGACGTGTCTCGGTCATGTCTACATTGTTCTCGAACCGTAGGGTCCGCACGCTTAACGTTACGATGACAGTTATTATGAGTTTATGCATTTTGATGTACCGAAGGTTGTTCGGAGTCCCGGATGAGATCACGAACATGACGAGGAGTCTCGAAATGGTCGAGACGTAAAGATTGATATATTGGAAGCCTATGTTTGGACATCGGAAGTGTTCCGGGTGAAATCGGGATTTTAACAGAATACCGGGAGGGTTACCGGAACCCCCCGGGAGACTAATGGGCCTATTGGGCCTTAGTGGAAAAGAGAAAAGGGAAGCCCACTAGCTGGCCGGCGCCCCCCCCCCCAAATCCTATTAGGAATAGGATAAGGGGCCGGCCCCCCTTCTCTCTCTTTTCCCCCCCGGGAGTCCTAATTGGATTAGGATTGGGGGAGGAGTCCTACTCCCGGTGGGAGTAGGACTCCCCTGCGCCTCCCCTCCCTTGGCCGGCCGGCCCCCCTCCTCCAACCTTTATATACGGGGGCAGGGGGCACCCCAAGACACACAACTTGATCCTTGAGATCGCTCCTTAGCCGTGTGCGGTGCCCCCTGCCACCAAATTCCACCTCGATCATACCGTTGTAGTGCTTAGGCGAAGCCCTGCGTCGGTAGTACATCAAGATCGTCACCACGCCGTCGTGCTGACGGAACTCCTCCCCGAAGCTTTGCTGGATCGGAGCCCGGGGATCGTCATCGAGCTGAACGTGTGCTAAGAACTCGGAGGTGCCGGAGTAACGGTGCTTGGATCGGTCGGATCGGGAAGAAGACGTACGACTACTTCCTCTACGTTGTGTGATCGCTTCCGCAGTCGGTCTGCGTTGGTACGTAGACAACACTCTCCCCTCTCGTTGCTGTGCATCACCATGATATTGCGTGTGCGTAGGAAAATTTTCGAAATTACCACATTCCCAACATCGCCGTCGTCCACCACCCTGGTGCTCTCGGCGCAGCGTGGTCAACCTGGTAAAGGAACAACTTCCATCGGAAGAGTACTGCACGTGGAGAGGCTAACAGTTGGGTCCACGGCCGTAGCAAGGAAGTACCTCCTTATTACGCAAAAAATGATGATTCATCCACCTGACAATGGGGACCCACCGGACGGGCCATCGTATTTCACGAAAAGAAGTTTCCCCCCTGACTACTAGGACCCAACAGCTACATCTTCGCATGCAAGGAAGTGCGTCCATATTACGGGCAAAAAAAGATTATTCGCCCCCTGATTGCTGGGACCCACCACCTACATCTTCGCACGCAAGGAAGTGCCTGACAGTCGGGACCCACCCAGTCAAAGCATACGTAGCGTTGTCATTCTGGTGACGAACGTGTATGTACATACTGGTCGATCGATCTGTCTGCAGGCTGCAGTGATGAACCGTGGCCATGTAAGGAAGGGCACGTGTCGTAGTAGAGGCGCGCACATAGCATGTACACGTACCTACAGCGTTCAGGGTGCAAGAAATAAAATATGGCCACGTACATACATACGGGCGGGGTCTCGAACACCTACTCATGCATACCTATGGCTAGGGCTCGTGTACATGGTTGGGTCGAAACATAGAAACTGCGTCATCGTCGTGTTCATGGTGAGGTAAAGAAATGCGTCGTGTTCATCGGGAGGCAACGGAACGCGTGCTGTTCATCGGGAGCCAGCCAGCTTGGATGGAACAAGCGATGGAAACAAGGCCTGGCGTACCGCAGAACAGAGGAAACAGCATTGTATTCGACCGGCCATGGTGGAAACGGGATCCTGTTCATCGAGAGGGGTCTGGCATATCGCAAAACAGAGGAAATGGACCTCCTGCAGTCGAAACGGGGTCATGTTGATCGGGAGTGGTGTGGCCTGCCGCAAAACGGAGGAAACAGACTTGTGTTGGAGCACTGCGGTCAAAATGGGGGTCCTGTTCATCGGGAGGGGTGTGGCGTACTGCAAAACGGGACTCCACAGGATACAGTTCATCTCCACCGAGACCTCCTCCAGCCTCCACGGGCTCCTGTTCATCCACCGTCGACCTCCTTCAGCCTCCACCTATGAATGTTCATCCACGGGCTCCTGTTCATCCAGCCTCTATCACGCGCTCCTCTGTCGTCTACTGTTCAACCAGCCCTCTCCACGGGGGTCCTATTCAACCACCCCTGCATGGGCTACTTTTCATCCAGCCCTCCACCGGCTACTATTCAACCAGCCCTCCACCGGCTACTATTCAACCAGCCCTCCACGGGGTCATGTTCATCCAGCCCTCCACGGGGTCCTGTTCATCCACCAGCTCGATCGATCGGGGTACTGTTCATCCAGCGACAACGACCTCTATTACCACGGGGTCCTGTTCATCCAACCCCCACTGGGAACTGTTCATCCAAACCCCCCAACAATGTTCACTGTTAATCAAGGGAAGGAGGCAACAGTGTTCAATCGGCTTTAGTTAGCAGCGGTAGCGAAGGAATCACTCGGGCTCAGTTAACAGCAAGGGATCGATCGATCGCTCGGGTGCAGTTAGAGCCCAACGCCTCGCTCGGGTTCAGTTAGAGCCCAATGCCTCACTCGGGTTCAGTTAGAGCACAACACCTTACACACACACACGTATGAACGAGAGAAACGTGCATCGCTCGGCCCCCAACCACCCACCGTAACAGGGAACTCCCTCGATATTTTCCTCACCCTCGCTTCTACCACAGTTTTCTCTGTCATGCACGGCCCAAAGATGTCATGCAGCTGCATCTCCGCCCCGCCCAGGACCAAAAGCCCATTTTCTATCATGATTTTTTGTCATAGAAGTAGGAGCCCACCACATCTATGATGATACCTGGTTTTGTCACAATTATTGTCATATAAGTGTCATAAGTATGACAGAAAGAAATTTCGTTCGGCCCAAAATGTCACGGATGTGTATTTTTTTGTAGTGTAGAGACCAAGTTCTATGAACTTGATCTGAAAGTCACGGAGATTCAGACTGCAGTTGAGAAGTTCCAGGAGGATGCGGAAGAGACGAAGGGGAAGGCTACTACAGATGCTTTTCGCAGAGTGCCTAGAGGTCAGAGGTCTGATGCAGTGCCAGTATCAGATACTAGAGCTACATCATCAGCACCAGCAACTACAGCCTCAGTGCCACCTCAAGCAGTCACTCCACCAGCTCCAACTACATCAACTGATGCCTTCTTCCTTGGAGTTCACTCTACACCATCTCCTGAAGACCAAGCCTGAGAGACGCATAGCACTATGCATTTTTGAACTTTTTGGTAACTTGTTGCCAAAGGGGGAGAAATGTATAGATCATAGGCTTCGAGAGAGAGTGTTTTGCTTCTTTGTCTCTCTTGGTTTTGGTTGAACTTTATTGTGTGCTTGGTTGATACTTTATGTCTATGTGTGAGATACTTGTTTGATCATGTGTTTGACTATATGCTACTTTAATGATTGCTTGGATGATATTATCTCTTATATCCCATATATGATCATTCACTTTGCTTGGTGATGAGTGCATCCTTTTAATTTCCATCATTTTGAGCGCTCCACCAAGATGTATGTGACATGGAAGAGTAACCCATGATCCTAATCGATTGTGCATTTGCATTCAAAAGCAAAATTTAAATAATGCACATACTTCTCAAAGCGACGATGTATTTCAATCTTATGATCATTTGTCGAAGCTTTGATCTATATGTTGTCATCAATTACCAAAAAGGTTGAGACTGAAAGTGCAACTATCCCTAGGTGGTTTTGGTAATTCCTAACAACATATAGCTCATTGAGCTAATGCTATTTCAAAGATAAATATTTCAGGAAAGCTCAATGATTGGCATGGCATGGATTAGGAATGTGGACCCCTCAAAATGCTAAGGACAAAAGATTGGCTGAAGCTCTAAAGCTCAAGACTCTACATTTTACTTTTAGTGATCCAAGATCACATAGAGTCCATAGGAAAAGCAAAGACTATTAAAAGGGGATGAGGTGTTGCTTAATGGGTTGCTTGCTCAAAATGCTTAGTGATATGCTCCAAAAACCCTCAACCACTTTCTCATGTCCACATATGTCCCAAACCAAAAGTCAAACTCGGCCCCACTGAAACATTCTATCCCGCGCCACCGAGTTAACTTGACATAGCCACACCCACAAACCCTAATCAGTTTGGTCTCACCGATGGGATCTCGGTCTCACCGAGATGGGCTTGCAAACTCTCTGTTGCCTGTTGCAATAATTTCAGTGTTACCGAGATTTGTAATCGGTCTCACTGAGTTTGCCTGACCAACTCTCTGGTTAGCCTATTACCAAAATCGGTCCCACCGAGTTTGTGTAATCGGTCAAACCAAGATGAGGTTTTACCCTAACCCTAGCACATCGGTCCCACCGAGTTGATCATATCGGTCCCATCGAAAATCCTACCATTCACATTTTGAACTAAATCAGTCCGACCGAGTTTTCTGATTCGGTCCCACCGAGTTTGGCAATTTGTGTGTAACGGTTAGATTTTGTGTGGAGGCTATATATACACCTCCACCCACTCTTCATCGTGGAGAGAACCATCAGAACAAGCCTACACTTCCAACATACATTTTCTGAGAGAGAACCACCTACTCGTGTATTGAGACCAAGATATTCCATTCCAACCATATGAATCATGATCTCTAGCCTTCTCCAAGTTGCTTTCCACTCAAATCATCTTTCCACCAAATCCAAATCTGTGAGAGAGAGTTGAGTGTTGGGGAGACTATCATTTCAAGCACAAGAGCAAGGAATTCATCATCAACACACCATATATTACCTTTTGGAGAGTGGTGTCTCCTAGATTGGTTAGGTGTCACTTGGGAGCCTCCGTCAAGATTGTGGAGTTGAACCAAGGAGTTTGTACGGGCAAGGAGATCGCCTACTTCATGAAGATCTACCCTAGTGAGGCAAGTCCTTCGTGGGCGATGGCCAGGGTGGGATAGACAAGGTTGCTTCTTCATGGACCCTTCATGGGTGGAGCCCTCTGTGGACTCGCGCAACCGTTACCCTTCTGTTGGAAATATGCCCTAGAGGCAATAATAAATTGATTATTATTATATTCCCTTGTTCATGATAATCGTTTATTATCCATGCTAGAATTGTATTGATAGGAAACTCAGATACATGTGTGGATACATAGACAACACCATGTCCCTAGTAAGCCTCTAGTTGACTAGCTCGTTGATCAATAGATGGTCACGGTTTCCTGACCATGGACATTGGATGTCGTTGATAACGAGATCACATCATTAGGAGAATGATGTGATGGACAAGACCCAATCCTAAGCATAGCACAAGATCGTATAGTTCGTATGCTAAAGCCTTTTCTAATGTCAAGTATTGTTTCCTTAGACCATGAGATTGTGCAACTCCTGGATACCGTAGGAATACTTTGGGTGTGCCAAACGTCACAACGAAACTGCGTGGCTATAAAGGTACACTACAGGTATCTCCGAAAGTGTCTGTTGGGTTGGCACGAATCAAGACTGGGATTTGTCACTCCGTGTGACGAAGAGGTATCTCTGGGCCCACTCGGTAGGACATCATCATAATGTGCACAATGTGATCAAGGAGTTGATCACAGGATGATGTGTTACGGAACTAGTAAAGAGACTTGCCGGTAACGAGATTGAACAAGGTATCGGGATACCGACGATCGAATCTCGGGCAAGTATCGTACCGATGGACAAAGGGAATTGTATACGGGATTGATTAAGTCCTTGACATCGTGGTTCATCCGATGAGATCATCGTGGAACATGTGGGAACCAACATGGGTATCCAGATCCTGCTACTGGTTATTGACCGGAGAACGTCTCGGTCATGTCTGCATGCTTCCCGAACCCGTAGGTTCTACACACTTAAGGTTCGGTGACGCTAGGGTTATAGAGATATTAGTATGCGGTAACCAGAATGTTGTTCGGAGTCTCGGATGAGATCCCAGAAGTCACGAGGAGTTCCGGAATGGTCCGGAGGTAAAGAATTATATATAGGAAGTGCTATTTCGGCCATCGGGACAAGTTTCGGGGTCACCGGTATTGTACCGGGACCACCGGAAGGGTCCCGGGGGTCCATCGGGTGGGGCCACCTGCCCCAGGGGGCCACATGGGCTGTAGGGGTGTGCGCCTTGGCCTATATGGGCCAAGGGCACCAGCCCCAAGAGGCCCATGCGCCAAGAGATAAGGAAAGGAAGAGTCCTAAAAGGGGAAGGCACCTCCTAGGTGCCTTGGGGAGGATGGACTCCTCCCTGGCCGCACCCTTCCTTGGAGGAAGGGCCAAGGCTGCGCCCCCCCCTCTCCCTTGGATATAGTGTGGGGAAGGGAGGGCAGCTGCACAAAAGCCCTGGCGCCTCCCTCTCCCTCCCATGACACATCTCCCTCCTCCCGTAGCGCTTGGCGAAGCCCTGTTGGAATCCCGCTACTTCCACCACGCCGTCGTGCTGCTGGATCTCCATCAACTTCTCCTTCCCCCTTGCTGGATCAAGAAGGAGGAGATGTCGCTGCTCCGTACGTGTGTTGAACGCGGAGGTGCCGTCCGTTCGGCGCTAGGATCATCGGTGATTTGGATCACGACGAGTACGACTCCAACAACCCCATTCTCTTGAACGCTTCCGCGCGCGATCTACAAGGGTATGTAGATCCACTCCTCCCTCGTTGCTAGATGACTCCATAGATTGATCTTGGTGACACGTAGGAAAATTTTGAATTATTGTTACGTTCCCCAACACCTTCATGGGTTGAAGTCTCCATAAACGTTGATGTACGATAGCACCACCTATCAGAACCACGCCAAAAATCTCCGTGTCTACATTGCATTTGCTCCCTCCAAACTCCTCCCTTTACCTTCATGTGCAATGTTTTACATTTCGCTGCTATACTCTTAGACTTGCATGTGTAGGTTCATTGCTTGACTAGTGCTAAGTTGCTAAAATCTGCCAAGACTTAAAATTGGGAAAATGCTAGATTTTTATTTGGTCAAGTTGTCTAATCCCCCCCCCCTCTAGACATACCACTACTAGGAAAAGGGCTAAAGATGAAACTAACACTAATGGCGCACCAGAGAAGTGGCGCGCCACTACTATATACTAATGGTGCACCATGTGGAGATGCGCCATTAGTGTGGAAGACACTAATGGCGCACCAGGCACATGGTGCGCCACTAGTAACAAAATGTTTTTTTTCATTTTTTCAAACATACTAATGGCGCATCCGGGTAGAGTGCGCCATTAGTAGTTAGAACTACTAATGGCGCACCAGCCATAGAGTGCGCCACTACTGTATTTTTTTTTCTTTTTTGCAAAACTACTAATGGCGCACCGTTGCATAGTGCGCCACGGTGCGCCGTTAGTATAAAAATTATTTTTTTTACTTTTTTGCAAAACTACTAATGGCGCATGTCTGTGTGGTGTGCCATTAGTATGTTGGGTTACTAATGGCACATGATTGTGTTGTGCGCCATTAGTAACCTGGGACCAGCTAGATATTTTTGACAGCCACACCAACACACTCACTTTCCCCACTTCATTCCCCCCACCTCCTTCTCTAAGCTTGTCAGCTGCCTCCTCCTCCTCACCTCATTTGCACCATAGATTCATCAAAATTAAGTGTTGAAATTACCTTTTTTTGATAGGTAAGTAAGGGGAAAGCTATCTTCATGTTGTAGATCTACTTTTTTTCTCCCTAGCTCACTCCAACAATGTGCACATGCACTTTTTGCGGCCTAGCTAGATCTATGTATGTTTGTGGTGTTGCATATGTTTGTGGTGTTGCATATATGTTTGTGTTTGCAGGTACCGGTATTTGAAATGCGATAGTTGCCAATATTTTGCCGGAATGTTGATTCATTTCCGTTTCGGCGAGAATTTTGGCACTATGCATTCTTTTTGGTCCTATTTTTAGGGAAAGTCATGCCAAATTTTTTCTTGGTTCTAAAATATCGTTTTGCTCTACCCCGCAGGCGACCATGGTCCGCACGATGACCGAAGGCATCGTGAATAGGTTTTTGAGCTGCGCGAAGGCCGAGATGCTTCAAAAGAACGAGACGGAGATAAGATGTCCGTGTCGAAGATGCAAGCTGAAGAGCCTTATTGCGGACCCGGATTCCGGGCAGGTGCGGGACCACCTGCTCTTGCGTGGTTTCATGGATGGCTATCAGTGTCAGGGTGACGAAGATGACTATGAAGTCGTCCATGGGGCCGGGCAAGAAATGAGGAAGGGCAGCAAGACAACTACCGCGACTCAGGCGGGCGAGAAGACGAAGATTCTCCAGGACATGATCACGACGGTGATGTTGTACAGAGTTATCATGTGGAAGATGCCGGACATGATGATGAGGAAGATGCCAAAGAAGATGAAGGGCATGATCATGAAGATCAAGATGCCGGAGGAGCAGACCATGATGGACCATCAATGGGCTGGGTGCAGGACCCTCATATTCAAGAGCTGCTTCTCAAGCAGACGGATAACACAAGAGCTGCCGCCCGAGAGAAAGCCAAGCTAGATCAACTAGAGATAGACACGGTTACTCCATTGTATGAAGGATGTAGACCCGAGGATACCCACCTGAAAGTAACGCTCATGGCTTTGGAGATGAAGGTAAAACACAAAATGACCAACGCCTGCTTCGACGAGAACATGTCATTCTGGCACGAACGTCTTCCCAAGGGGAACAAGTGCCCGACCAGTTTCGAGGAGGCGAAGAAAGTCATGTGTCCTCTGGATTTACCGCACGTGAAATACCATGTGTGCATGAACAATTTCATCATTTATCGGGGCCAGCACGCGGAGTCTACCATATGTCCGGTGTGCGGCGTCACTCGATAGAAGAAGAGGAAGAAAGCTCCTCGAAAAGTGGTGTGGTACTTTCCGATCACTCCTCGTCTGCAGTGGTATTTCGCGAACCCTAAGGTAGCAAAGCTCCTGCGTTGGCACGCGGATAGGGAGGAGAAGAAGCGAGAAGATGACGCAAATGATCCGGAGATAAATAAAAAAGACAAGATGCTGAGTCACCCTAAGGATGGGAGCCAGTGGGAAGCTTTGAAATTCGAACACCCAGAATTTGGGAAGGATCCAAGGAACATCGTGCTGGGCGCGAGCACCAATGGAGTCAATCTGTTTGGTAGCCAGAGAAGCACACATAGCACCTGGCCTGTGTTTGTGTGGATGTACAACCTTCCCCCCTGGTTGTGCATGAAGAGGAAGTACATTCACATTAGTATGTTAATTGAAGGGCCGAAACAACCAGGGAACGGCATCAATCTGTATCTGGGGCTGCTGAAAGAGGAGCTAGACACGCTGTGGAAAACGCCAGCCAATACGTGGGATGCCGCAGAGAAAGAATATTTCCCTATGAGAGCCGCACTGCTCATGACGGTGCACGACTATCTCGGTTACGGACATCTCGCGGGGCAGGTGGTCCACGGATTTTCGGGATGCGTCAGGTGCATGGATGACACAACGTATCGCTAGCTAGATAGATATCCCGGGTCTTTGAAAACCGTGTTCATGGGACAATGAAGGTGGCTTCGCTACGATGACCCGTGGAGGAAATGCAAGGATCTGTTCGATGGTGAAACCGAACTCCGAAGACGCCCGCGTACGAGGAGCGGCCAGGAAATAGATGGGCTGTTGAAAAATTGGAAAGATTGCCCACTGCCGGGAAAGAAGCAAAAGGCGCCAGAGCTGGGAAAGAAGCAAAAGGCGCCAGAGCCGCTGCTGAAGGTATGGAAAACGAGGTCTGTTTTTCGGGACTTGCCGTACTGGAAGATCCACCGTGTGACTCACAGCCTTGATGCCATGCATATGACGAAGAACGTGTGCGAGAGTCTGCTTGGTACCCAGCTCAACATGCCAGAGAGGACCAAAGATAGGCCGAAAGCAAGGGCAGACTTGAAATCAATGGGCATCAGGCAGGAGCTTCATGCTAATGATGATGATGAGGCGAAGCAGGACACAGAAAGTCGTCGCAAAGGCAAAAATGCCAAGAAGACCGGAAATGACTATCCTCCCGCGTGCTTCACTCTAAGTCAGGAGGAGATCGAGAAGTTTTTCACCTGTCTCGTAGGAGTAAAACTTCCTTACGGTTACGCGGGGAAGATAAGCAGATACCTAGACCCAACGAAGCAGAAGTTCAACCGGATGAAGTCTCACGACTGTCACGTGCTGATGACGCAGATACTTCCAGTTGCAATCTGTGGGATCATGGACGCGCACGTCCGTGAAACGCCATTTGGCCTATGCAACTTTTTCGACGTCATCTCTCGGAAGTCGGTTGGCGTGAGGCAACTCAGAAGGCTATAGGAAGAGATCGTGGTGATACTATGTGAGCTTGAGATGTACTTCCCGCCCTCATTCTTCGACGTTATGGTGCATCTGCTGGTCCATATCGTGGAGGATATCATCCAACTCGGGCCGACGTTCCTGCATAGCGTGATGCCGTTCGAAAGGATGAATGGTGTCATCAAAGGATATGTTCGCAACATGTCATGTCCAGAGGGGAGTATAGCCAGGGGCTTTCTGACCGAAGAGTGCATCTCCTACTGCATGAATTATCTAGGCATCGAGAACCCCGTTGGTCTGCCCGTCAACAGGCACCTCGGTAGGCTCGCTGGATGGGGTCACCGTGAGGGTCGCCGCGAAATGCATGTCGACTTCGAGGGTCGACTCGCCGACTTTGAAAGAGCAAACCTAGTCGCGCTACAACACATAGACGTGGTCGATCCTTGGGTGGTAGAGCACAAAACCTTTATTGAGAAGATGTGCAATGACCGAGGCCAATAGAGGACAAATGGAGATATAATCAAAGAGCACAACTCATGTTTCACGCGTTGGTTCAAGCAGAAGCTTCTGTCGTACCCTTTACATGAGGATTCTTCCGCGGAAGAACAACTCATATTCGCCTTGTCACAGGGCGCCGAGCACAACCTGATGACGTATGAGGCGTACGATATCAATGGCTACACATTCTACACCGAGGACAAGGACATGAAGAGCGATGGTTATCAGAACTCCGGTGTAACGATGGAATCCTACACCGGTAACGAGAAGGACAGATACTGCGAAAGGATAGAGGAGATATGGGAGCTGAGCTACGCTCGAGAGAAGGTCACGATGTTCTGTGTCAGATGGGCCAAGAGCGTCCTAAAAGAAGACCGGTATTTCACCACCATGGTTATACCCGAAGCCAAATCCAAGACCGCGGGCGCAAACGTCACCGCGAAAAATGAGCCATGGGTACTGGCTTCCCAAGAGGCAAAAGGAAGATCATCGGAATGGATGGAGTAGCCAATGAGCAAGACTTCGACAAGTACGGCGACCCGAAGATCGAACATGACGACGACGATGAAGTAGCAGCATACACCACAAGAAGAAGCAGGACCACCCTACCTAAAGGACGTCTGTTCCACAGAAGAACTCCATTTGCGAAAAAGAAGGGCAAGAAGATTATGAACAGATAGCTAGCTAAGATCGACTGTATTTAAATCATAGTCTTCATTTCTCGGTGGTATTTCATGGGCACTTTTTGATATCATGAATATTATTAAATTTCATGGCACTTTTTGATATCATCGACTGTATTTAAATTGTAGTCTTCATTTCTCGATCCCCCTCCATCTTGATCTCGATTCCCCGTCCATCTCGATCTCGATGCCCCTTCATCTCGATCGCTATCCCCCTCCATCTCGATCTCGATCCCACCCGCACCCTCCCCCGCTAGCTCCACCGCCGCCGATGACCCACCGCACCCTCCCCCGCTCCATCGCCGCCGACGAGCACCCCCCGCACCCTCCCCCGCTCCAACACCGCCGACGAGCACCCCCCGCACCCTCCCCCCGCTCCACCACCGCCGACGAGCACCCCCCGTTTCATATTCATATTCATTTTTAAAATAATAATAATAATAAAGTGTAGACTACAATTGTTGTGAAACAACAATTATTACTATTTTTATAAAAATATTACTGTTTCATATTCATATTCATTTTCTAAAAAATTATTACATGCAACAAAAAATAAAAATAAACTACTTATGGCGTACCTCTGGCTAGTGTGCCATTGCTATTTATAAAAAAAGATTACTAATGGCGCACCTCTGCCTGGTGCACCATTGCTATGTAAAAAAGATTACTAATGGCGCACCGACCGCTGGTGCGCCATTAGTAAGATTCCCTCCCTAGCTAATTCCCTCCCTCTCGCCATATCCCCTTCGTCCCTCTCCCTCGCCAGATTCACTTCCCCCCCCGCTGCCCCGACCCACGCCGCTGCCGCCGCCGCGCCCCCCACCACTGCAGCTCCTGCCCTGCCCTTCGTCACCGTCGCCGACAGCCCCTACCCTCCGTCTCTGTCGCCGCCCCCAGTCAGCCCCTGCCCTGCCCCCATCGCCGTCTTCGAGGAAGGGCTCGGGGAAGCAAGAAGGCACTACGGCCTCCTCGACGCGCCGCCTCCTCCTTAACGCGCTGCCTCCTCGACGTGCCGCCTCCTCGACGCGCCGCCGCCCGCCGCCTCCTCGACGCCAGCGCCCTCCTACGGCAGCTTGCCGTTATCCCACAGGTGATTCCTCACCTCTCCCCCCTTCCCCTCCTTCCCCCTAGGCTATCCCCCACGAGTACCACGGCCCTCTTCCCCCTCTCCCCCCTCTTGATTTCCTTCTGATGTGTTCTAGGGTTAGCAAAAGTCAGCAAATTTATAGTAGAAGATGTGTTCTAGGGTTATGTTACGCAAATTGTATCATCTTGCCACTTAAGTCAGCCTTCCCTTTAAGAAGAAAATTCAGTTAGGAGCTACTATTAGGAGCTACTGTCAAAAACTTGAGCTACTATATGCCTTCATGGTTTCAGAACAGTGCTTCGTTAAATAGCTTTGCTTGCAGAAGTTGAGATCACACGATTGCTTCATGTGAATGAGAAAAATCTGTGTGGGTCTTAGAATCATGTAGCAACTAGAATAAAAGGTACAACAATAGTCAAACTATAATCTTATATAGTTTCTAGTTCAAATATACCCCCCGACACTAACATATATCAGAGTTATGGACATGAGTGGAGCTTGATCAAATCTGTCTTTATTATTCTGCAAATTCAGTTTATACATTCCTTTGTTTCCAGACAAATGATTTGAAGCGATGATGATCCCAGTGGCATATCATTAGTGGCTATTTGGCTATCAGAAAAGCAAGAGACACTAAGAACGATCTGCATATTGTTTGCTGAGTTTTGGAGAACATACCGTATTCACTCTAAGAAATAATTCTGGAAACATCACTCATTTTTTGCATGGCCTGGCAAGCATGTAGGAGTTCTCACTTGTTTTAAAAAACCGCATCTAGCTCTCACTTAATCCAGTAGCTCCATGGTTAAAAATAAAAACAATAATAGAAGTTTTGTATTTTCTAAGTAAAAACCCCACATATGCACCAGGATGTGATCTGCATACTTGTGAAATTTCATTTATAATCCTATTATAGAATCATTTTCTTGCCATAACCCACAAATTCATATTTCTTCATGAAATTTTACAGGCACATAGTATAGAAACTCCTTGATACGTTTTTTCTAAAACAGGCTCAGCCTAAGAGCATTTTATGTTACCAGGTTGTGAAATGCAGTAAATTCAGTTTGATGATCAGGCACAGGACATGATATAATAAGTTGAGTTTGCAGATGATCTTATGATGGTTTGGTCTGCAGGATCTTTGTCTACTTCAGTTTGTATGTTCTGGTCATCATTACCATCTGCACAATGTGTGTTTTGCACAATGTATTGTGTTGTGCCTAAGTTATACAGGCTCATTCTAGCTGAAAGTCTTTGATATTCCCATTCCAAGAACTTAACTGTTGAAGTGACAGAAATTTGCCATGGTGCATATAGTAAAAACAATGCCATGATATGTAAAATACATTTGTCATGCTCCATGAAAGTAAATTGCCATGGTCCAAATGTAGCAGAAGTTTCAAGTAGTGTTTTGTTTCTGTGTTTGAATAGGAAGCAAACTTTCTATTCTTTCTGTGTTTGTACAGACTTGCTAAACTATTGATGATTTTTTGTTGGGTGACCTATTATATCTGGAATGGAAACTCACATAAGTTGAGCTGATTTTTGTCCATTTGAAAGCAGAGGACCATATGGTCTGTGGCTGGGTTTTGTCTCCGACCATTGTGTCGTGATGAATTTGCAGGTACCCCGAGAGGCCCTTGAGTTTGCCAGAATGTCAACTAACTTCCGTTCCGGCAAATTCGGGTACTCCATATGTCCTATTTTTAGCAAAGGTCATGCTGAAATTTTCCGTGAATTTTAGCATGACTTTGCTAAAAATAGGACATATGGGGTACTTGCGACTAATGCATGGGCCGGGGTATCTTAGTACTTAGTTAAGCTGGATCAACTGCCCCGCCATTCTTGCTGCATTAAACCATAGCTGGCAATAGAGCCAAGTGATTAGGCCCAACCTAGATGATAAACCCAATATAGGTGGTATTAGAGCCAAGTGATTAGTACGCTTAGGCTTTTAGGGTGCCTCCGCATCGATAAACCCTAAATGATAAAAGCTTAGCTTTTAGGATGCCTCAGTGTCGACAAACCCTAAATGATGAGACCATGATCTTGTTCCTTGACAATAACCAACTTTTTGACCAAACTTTTTTCCTATTTAGAGCGAAACAGGGCCAACAACGATGAGGCCGGCGGTTCGGGCGGCAAGCCATTCTAGGAGCTGTCCCAGGAGTTGGAGGAAGAACCTCACCACTATGAGGACGCTGCGGAAGACACCGATCCTAACTACACAACCACTACTGGCGTCGGGGATGACACCACTGATGGCGCCGCCGAGGATGCCACCACTGATGATGGCGGTGCATGCACAGATGGCAGCCAAGTGAAGAGGCAACAGAAGGACCGGCGCCTGAGCGTGCTCGGCACCGTCAGGGAGGAATTTACTGAAGTGAACTCCGACGGGCAACCGACGGCACCCAAACAAGTAGTCAAGGGGTACTCGGTTTAGCTCGGGTGCATTCTTCGGAGCACCATCTTGATCAACACCGAGAACCTAAGGCTTAAGGATCGAGGGAATTT
The DNA here is from genome assembly GCA_034509565.1 of Triticum monococcum. Classification (NCBI taxonomy): domain Eukaryota; kingdom Viridiplantae; phylum Streptophyta; class Magnoliopsida; order Poales; family Poaceae; genus Triticum; species Triticum monococcum. The sequence goes on along the minus strand of CM067846.1, from coordinate 142,702,756 downwards.
GCGCAGCCTACTCTTCACGAAGCTGCACAAACGATACAAGTTCCCCTCTGAGTTTGCAAACACACGCCTCTCAGGGAATAAAGTGAACAATGCCGCCCTCACGAAGATGAGCATGGCCCTGTCTACTTGGAGAAGCACGGTGGAGGCAATGATTGATAAAGGTGATAGTTATGACAAGATCAAGGTGAAATATCCTTTGATGAGCGAAGATGACTACAAGGAGCTCAAGATCAAGTGCGAGAGCCCCGCAACCTCCGAATCAAGTCAGTGGGGGAAAGAAATGCGGCAGTTGAACTTAGGGGTCCACCAACTCGGTCCCGGCGGTTACAGAGTGGCGGAGCCTGTATGGGACAAGGAGGACGCGGAGCGTGCCGAGCAAGGCCTACTGCCCCGCTTCGAGAAATACAGTGACAAGCAGACCAGGAACTTTCTCAGGACCCGGTAAAAGGAGGACCCGGTAACAAAGGAGCATACCACGGATCCGAAGACTAAGGAGCTTGAGCTTGTTTTGGTAAGGAATACACCCCCGCGTAATTAGCTCCATATGGTTGCATTCTAATTAATCCCCAATATTTTTAAATGGTTCACGTTCCTTCCGCGGGACAAAGAAAGCAGTAGCGCGGGGTCGTCTCAGAGCTCCCCTTTCTACACCCCTTTGAATAGGGCGTTGAACGTAAAGAAAAACAGGGATAAGCTCAATAAGCCAACGTTAGCTGGTCGTGTGGCCGGCAAAGGCTTGTCCACAAAAAGACCAGCTCAGAAAGTCAGTCACGCGAGGTTGAAGCACTAAAGGCACAAGTGGCTCGGATTCCGGAGCTTGTCCAAGAGCAAGTGGAACAACAACTAGGAACGAAGCTCAACGCCATGGTGCCTACGTTCATTCATGGGCTGACGACGTGGATTGCGGGCAGCCAACAGGGGCCTCCCCCGGTTCCCAGCTTCACGGCCAGCAACTCGCACAGCGTGCAGGCGGAGCCATTGGTGTCTCCGGCGGAGGCGTTTTTCGTGTCTCCGGCGTCGGCACGGGCATTGGAGCTTAATCTACCCGGGTGTATGCCGGCCGGCACCTCGCCAGCAAGCGGCCCCTCCGTCAATTGCACGCCCGCCGTTGGCGGTGCCTCGACATTAGCCGAGCTCGATGGCATCAAGGTAACTAAGCCTCTCGGCCGATGACTTCATCTCCTTGCCTTTGACTGGGCATACCTGACGCCCTACATGTTTTCGTAGGGCGCCGCCGACGTTCCTTGTACTCTCCTGCACTTCGTGGGCGGCGAGTTGGTCGATGTCACCAAGGGCAGAATCGTTCAACCGGGCAACCCCGTGTTCCACGGTAATCCGATGCCACCCACAATGTATAGGGTTGAAGTGGTTTGGGTGCTGCCAGGCTGCGACGAGCTGTTACCTTCGATTCGACCCGCTGGGGCCGACGAAGAAGATGAGATGACCCTCAGTGCCTGCGTAAGTTGGCCCCTGCTTTGGCCGAAGAGCCAGATTCGTTTGGGGGCGGGGGACACCACCCCACAGACAAGACAGCCAGACGTGCCGGCGCCAAGCCATGGCAAGAATGCCGCAACGCAACCGGACATGCCGGACATCCCTATGGCACAGGATCCGGACATGCATATGGCACAAGATCCGGACGATGACGACAACGGTAAATTTACCAACGTCGATAAGTACTTTGCCGAACATGGGTACGATGAAGAGTTGTGCCGGCCTCCTTCTCAAGAACCCAACCAAGACGACCGCGATCTAGCTGGTACGTCGGAGAAACCCAGTTGCAACAGGCGTCGTCTGGTGTTCAGTTCTCAGGAGACGCCTCTAGCTGCCGCCTTCATTGAGCCTCAGATAGCTGAGGTGTGAAATATTGTCAGCCCCAACACACTCAAGAAGGCGGTCTTTGAGCAGAACTCGGTCCCATTACAACAGATCAAGAAGAAGAGTCGGAAACGGCAGACTAAAAAGGGCGCCGGTGCGAGCCAGCCGGCACCGAGTACGATTCGTGCTCAGGACGGGCCACCTTCACCTAAGGATATCGCGAGGAGGGTGGATGTGGCGGGCAGGGCAATGCTACCAACAAATATGCTCAATGCTGCAACCGGTGCTATGCGGAGTTTGCACGACAGTGTTCTTTCTTTGGAGAAGCGGCGTCTAAGAGAGAATGATGTGGCATACGCGGTTTTCGTGGCCAAGGTGCCAGAGGGCAAGGGCTTTGTGGATGGCGACATCGGGGGTACGATCGTCCTGCGCTTTGATGACATCTTTGCTATGTTTAACCTTCATCCGCTGCACTACACCTTCATTCGGCTATTTTCGCTGAGTATGGAGATGCGGATCATTAGAGACAAGACCCCGGACATCGTGATCGTCGACCCCTTCTACATGCGTGCGAAGCTCTTGAGCAGTGCTGGGGACCGCCAAGTCGCGAGTTCACACCTCGAAGGCGTCATTCTGGCAAACCCAGATAAGGATAACTTCCTTGTGGCTTACTTTCCTGAGTAAGTCATCCCTTAGCCGCCCCGTAACATATGATTTCTTAGAATTCGATCGTTCTTTTTTTTCTAACATTCCGTGTTCTGTGCAGTGACACACATTGCACACTCATCCTCTTAAGCCCGAAATATTCCATGGCCACGTATTTTGACCCGAACCGTAACTCCAAGATAGACTACACAAATATCAATAAAGTTCTTGATGATGTTCTCCCCGGCTACGCCAAATCTGGAGGTACCTTCACCAGGGCAGTTCGTAAGTACGGCAAGCATGTGTTCGCCCACAATATGATGTTCTGCTGCATCAAGCAGCCGCCTGGCGGTCAGAAGGATGCCTACTATGCCCTCGATCACATGCAGGCGATCGTATGGGACCATCATCACCTTCTGCTACCAAATAATCTCCAAGATTCGGCCGCGAGCATGTTGGCAATCCAGGACGCGGACATCAGACAAGAATTATTTCCCATCCAGTCATAGTTTGCAGACATCATCCATCAAGGTGTCCTTCATACCTCGGGGCAGTTCTACCTCAGATATCAACCATCCAACAGGGAGATAGACGGAATGCTACAAATGCAGGCTGACATCGCCCGCGATTTCTTGTCCATCACGACGGACGGCGGCTTCATCCATGCTCCGGTCCCATGAGTCAAGTCGACAGCAGTGATGCTATGTGTAGTTCTGAAACATTGATTGGCTCATGTTGTAATTAAACTTTAATGAACTTGTATGTCTCTTTGGTTTGGACAGTCGTTCAACTTAGATGTAATCGATGCTATTTATTAGTAGGACCATGAATCGTGCTATTAATGCCATGTCTTGCTTTTCTCTTCCGATCCTTTTGTTGCATACTTATATATTGCTTATGTATGTATTGTCTGTTGTTTGGCTTGTGCATAGAGATGCCATCATATGTCGTGTACAAGGGTAAGGTTCCCGGAGTCTACGACGTCTGGGAGGAGTGTCGGAGACAGGTTCACCGTTTAAGCGGTAACAGTTACAAAGGGTACACCACTAGGGTGGAGGCGGAATCTAGATACGCCCGCTATCTAGCAGGAGAGAGGAGGGAGCATTGGAGGAACCGGATGAAGACCAGTTTCATCGCGATGATGCTCATCGTGATGACTGCAGCTCTCTTCTATGTGATGGTAGTTTAGATGATCGATATCAACTTGTAGTGTGAAGACAAACTCGATACTCGCGGTCTCGAGACTTGTAATGTTTTATCTTTGTTCGGTCTTTTGAATTGGGAGACTAATATGATGAATTGTATTCAGAGACTAATCTTCCATTGTATTCGATGAATCTGCTGTTGCTGTGTGCTACTGTCTATATTCTGTCAAATAATATATTTTGTAACCCGTGCAAAAATCAGAAAAGTAAAAAAATAAAACCTAATATTCATACTAATGGTGCATCACTACCGAGTGCGCCATTAGTATGCCAAAGTATACTAATGGCGCATCACCAAACAGTGCACCATTAGTATGCCAAATATACTAATGGCGCATCCACCCGCAGTGCGCCATTAGTGTGCCAAAGCACATGGTTAAATATGGCCCCTGGGAGGCATACTAATGGCGCATGGTGTTCCATACTAATGGCGCACTGGGTGGTGCGCCATTAGTAATAAATACTAGTGGCGTGATACTAATGGTGCACCAGTGATGCGCCATTAGTAGGCAAAACTGGTGCACCATTAGTAGGCCTTTTCCTAGTAGTGTACCTTCGATCCTACACACCACCATCGAAAGTCAGGGCCATCTCCTGCCCCGCCACCGGCCCGAAGGCGGGAGGTGGTCGTCGTGGCTGCCACCCCACTGTCGGCAGCTATTTCAGTACGTGGTTGGCAACAATTGGGGAGAAGTTTGGTCGGTTCAGCTGTCGAGTTGAACTGTTTGTATAAATTAAGAATGACTGCTTAATCTATGAATGAAAACTATTGTTAATTACTGAATTTTAGTTGCAAAAATTAGATAGTGCTAATGATTTCTAGCTGCATATTTTGACAAATCGAAGAGTTACAAGGATTGACAAATGGCAACGTTACTAGACGAACAGATATAAATCTTTCCAATTTGACAAATGGCAAACTACCCAATATAACAGATGCAAATCTGACCAAATTGTTTGTACGTGGTTGCACACGGGTCATCCAAAACAACCGTTTGCGTTGAAGGGATGCACAAATCCTGCGCTGCTCTCACTTTGCATATGGGTGTTCTATCTAAAACGTTTGCGATCAAGAGCTGCACAAATCCTACTCGGCACATTTTCCCTTCTGGGGAAGCTGTCGGTTTGCATATGGGTGTTCTAACTAAAACGTTTGCGATGAGTGTTTTATATTTAAAAATTGAATTAAACTGGGGAAACCGAATTAAACCTGGGGAAGCTGACAAAATTTTTACCACGGCATGTTGATGCCACTCCATGATAGCATGCCAAGTTTCATGAATTTCAGACGAGTTTTGGATTTACAAAATTTAAAAACCAGGTATCTCAATTTTTGCGCCCGAGTGACGATGGCAGGGTGATTGAAATTCATTCTCATTTCTTGCATGGGACCTAAGCATGCACCCAAGGACACATATTTGATTTTTCAACCAGTTTATATGCACTGGAGAATGTGCATGTAGTTCAAATTTGAATTATGCACATTAAATGCCTGCAAAACCCAGTAAATGTATAAAAATGTCCAAACGAACCCCGAAAAATTCCAAAATTGAACACAACACACTTGTTGTTCTATGTTGACACTCGATTTTTTTAAAGCAATAAGAGGCAACGGATATCGTTTCGTCCCCAAAGGTGGCACATTGCCTACCGAAACCATCACGCTTGTTGTGAGAAGCTCTGGTTTGTTAGAAGCTTATACCCAAACCTGCCCCAAATGGGACAAAAAAATTACGACGTAATGTTGATGCTGCTCCATGATAGCATGCCAAGTTTCATGAATTTCAGATGAGTTTTGGATTTACTAGAATTTAAAAACCAGGTATCTCAATGTTTGCGGCCGAGTGACGGTGGCAGGGTGTTTGAAATTCATTCTCATTTCTTGCATGGGACCTAAGCATGCAACCAAGGACACATATTTGATTTTTCAACCAGTTTATTTGCACTAGAGCATGTGCATGTAGTTCAAATTTGAATTATGCGCATAAAATGTCTGGAAAACCAAGTTAATGTATAAAAATGTCCAAATGAACCCTGAAAAATCCAAAATTGAACACAACCCTCCTGCTGTTCTATGGTTGACACTCTAAAAATTTTGAAAGCAATAAGAGGCAACGGATATTGTTTCGTCTGCAAAGGTGGCACATTCCCTACCGAAACCATCACGCTTGTTGTGAGAAGCTCATGTTTGTGAGAAGCTTATACCCAAACCTGCCCCAAATGGGACAATTTTTTTACCACATCATTTTGATGCCGCTCCATGATAGCATGCCAAGTTTCATGAATTTCAAACGAGTTTCGGATTTAGTAGAATTTAAAAACCAGGTATCTCAATGTTTGCGGCCGAGTGACGACGGAGGGGTGTCTGACATTCATTTCCCTTTCTTGCATGGGACCTAAGCATGCAACCAAGGACACATATTTGATTCTTCAACCAGTTTATATGCACTGGAGCATGTGCATGTAGTTCAAATTTGAATTATGCGCATAAAATGCCTGGAAAACCCAGTTAATGTATAAAAATGTCCAAACGAACCCCGAAATATTCAAATATTGAACACAACCCTCCTGTTGTTCTATGTTGACACTCGAAATTTTTTGAAAGCAACAATAAGTGGCAACGAATGTCGCTTCGTCCCCAAAGGTAGCATGTTCCCTACTGAAACCATCATGCTTGTTTTCAGAAGCTCTGGTTTGTGAGAGGCTTATACCCAAACCAGCCCCAAATGGGACAAAAATTTTTACCACGGCATGTTGAAACCGCTCCATGATAGCATGCCAAGTTTCATGAATTTCAAACGAGTTTTGGATTTAGTAGAATTTAAAAACCAGGTATCTCAATGTTTGCGGCCGAGTGACGGTGGAAGGGTGTCTGACATTCATTTCCATTTCTTGCATGGGACTTAAGCATGCAACAAAGGACACATATTTGATTTTTCAACTAGTTTACATGCACTGGAGCATGTGCATGTAGTTGAAATTTGAATTATGTGCATAAAATGCCTGGAAAACCCAGTTAATGTATAAAAATGTGCAACCGAACCCCGAAAAATTCCAAAATTGAACACAACACTCCTGTTGTTCTATGTTGACACTCGAAAATTTTTGAAAGCAATAAGAGGCAACAGATATCGTTTCGTCCCCAAAGGTGGCACTTTCCCTACCGAAACCATCTCGCTTGTTGTGAGAAGCTCTGGTTTGTGAGAAGCTTATACCCAAACCTGCCCCAAATGGGAATTTTTTTACCACGGCATGTTGATGCCGCTCCATGATAGCATGCCAAGTTTCATGAATTTCTAATGAGTTTGGATTTACTAGAGTTTAAAAACCAGGTATCCCAATGTTTGCGGTCGAGTGACGGTGGCAGGGTGTGTGACATTCATTCCCATTTCTTGCATGGGACCTACGCATGCAACCAAGGATATATATATTTGATTTTTCAACCCGTTTATATGCACTGGAGCATGTGCATGTAGTTGAAATTAGAATTATGCACCTGAAATGCCTACAAAACCAAGTTAATATATAAAAATGTCCAAACGACTTGAATAATTCCAATTTTTTTGATGACACACCTATAGTTGCATGTTCACTGGAGATAAAAGTTTTAACAATTCAAACACCATCCTTTGTAGCTGTGACCCCATTACATAATTCAAATCAAGACGATATATCAAGTAGATCGCACATAGTTGATTATCACCAACCGTGTGAGATGCAGCACAAAATATCTTGGAGCACCATCGGTGTATAGTATGCCTATGGCTTACAAGAGAAGGTGCGTCGGCTACAGTCCACAGCCGGCGTGTCAAGCACACTAGCTCACTCCCCAAATATCATTTCACTGTTCATTCGTCGCCGGTGAAAGATGGGGACATGGACCCACGTCATGAGGGCAACTTCGGTGACCCACTCCGGTGAGAGCGCGGCCATAGCCGCCAGGCGCGTGCTATAACAAGCTTCGTGAGGGCGACCGCCGTCTGCGTCTGGGTAGCCAAGGCAGCCCAAACGGCCGATGTTGCTTCTCAGGCGGTGGCAGCATCATCTGCCTAGGGGATAGCAACTGGCGAGAGCGGCACAGCAGCTGTCTGTTCCACAGCGGCGGCCTTAGACCTGAAGGAGGCCGCCCACTACCATGTCGAGGTTGTCCACGCCCGACTCATGGCAGTCACCGCACAAATCGAACAAAGCTTCTCTGGTTGCCTGTAACCAAAACGGAGGCCGCCCACTAACAAAGAGATTGCAACCCACGGCTGAAGCGCTGGCAATCGCCGAGAGAGTTCGAGCAGACGCCCGTTCCTCCGCGGCATACCTTGCCACAATGGAGCCTGCCAGAGCCCAGATTGCGGCGGCCCACGCCTAGCTCATGGCGGCCTATTCCAAAGATATGGCGGACGCGGATGGCGAGATGCTTGCCGAGTATGGTGCAATTGATGCCATGGAACCCCTTCCCCAGGAGACCGTCGGGCGCGAGCTGGACATGGAGGCGGCGGTGGAGATCGACAAGCACCAGTCATAGTAGTACTCTTTGTTTTGTTTAATTAAGAGAGTTGGTCTTTAATTTGTTAGAGTAATTTTTAGGTCAGCTAGCTCTATTTAATTCCTAAACTTGCTCGATTAAGAAGTTAGTCTCCTTTGTGTACCCAAATTATGCAATGACGTGGATGACCACTGTAACCAGGGAAATTCGAACCAAAATTTTTAACGTTCAAACTCAACACACAGAGGTTAAGCTATCTGAATCATTTATGATGTTCACATATCATACACAGTTCAGAATAAGGGACCGTGTCTGATGACACTTTGCGTGGCAGTGTTTTCGCTGAAGTGATTCCAAATTTTCGGCTTCCACAGAAATATCTACCTCCCCGCCCCCTCCCCCTTACCAAAAGCCACATTTCCCCTGTTTCCACCTTCCTTTCCAAGTTGATACCTTCACTCCTTGCTTGCAGCGCTGCCTCCTTGCTGGCGACCCTCCTTCACGCTGCTCGGCCTCGCCTATCAGGGCAGGTAATCCACACCCGACCCCCATCCTCCTCCTCCTTCCACATCTCGCATGCCCCGACCGCAGGCGCGAGCACGATACCTTCCACCCAAATCACCGACCCCTCCACCAAATAAGCGCCGCCCTAAGCCATGGTGCACGCGGTATAGCCAGGATCTCAAGGAGCATTTGGCACCGGAGAAGCAAATCGCGGTCGCATGCGCGGATGAGGTCGCGATGGCTGCCATTTGTGCCGACCCCTAGATCTTGAAGGATCACCTTGCCATTTGCTAGCTACGCAGGTTAAGCATGCTCGGTTTACCCGTTGCGAGTGCTGCTCCTGCCTTTCCTTCACAAATTCTAGTGAATTGTGCTATCTAATTTTATCATGCAATCTGTTGCTCTAGTGTATATGTTCCATATGTCGTGCAGTGTGGTGCTCATTTATTAACTGTTTGTTTAATTAGTTGTCATCTTCAGTTAACTATTTGGTTCAATTATGCAAATGTGATGTTCAATTCTTCAGGCTACAATTTTGTATTGTCTTCCATGTGAGAAATAAATCGAATTTACCTTAGCAAAATACATGAGAAACGAATACAATTGCTATATTTCCAACTTGTCAAGCATGCTTGGTTTGGTTATACATTGTACAATGTGGTGCTCAGTTAACGTTTCGTTCATTTGTGTTGTGGTGTTTAGTTAAGTGTTTGGTTCAATTCTGCAATGCGATGTTCAATAGTTGTGGGTGCATTCTGTTATTGTATATATACCATGTGAGGAATAAATTAAATTTGGCTATAGTAAATACATGAGAAACAAATACAATTTCTACAATTGTCTGTAGTTAACTGTTTGGTTAATTGTCTGATCTTCTATTAGGAGTATGTTATATTGTGCAATGTGGTGCTCAGTTAATATTGGTTCATTTGTTGTGATGTTTAGTTAACTGCTTGGTACAATTCTGCAATGCGATGTCCAATTCTCGTGGGTAGAATTATGTATTATTGTGCATGTGAGGAATAAATCGAATTTGGTTGCACTTAATACATGAGAAACATATACAAGTGCTATATTTCCTAGTTATTAATCATGATTGGTTTGGATAAATGGGTTTTCGGTGTGGCTTGAATTAATCTGGTGAATCTGCAATGTGCTTATTTTTCATCAACATATTTTACTGATAGCATGCAAACCCTTACTTAACCTAATGACGAACTACCATATATGTGTTGCAGGGAAACAATGAGAAGAACTGAGGTTTACAATCGAGGTTAGCACGTGCATGGTCCATTGTCTAATAGCACATTATTGTGCAATTGCGGGAACCATTCTAATATTTAGGTTTTTAACAATTTGGTCTTGCACATGTAGGTCCTGCTGTCAGAGGTTTTGACCCAATGTTCGACCATTTTTGCATATGGGAAATGAGTTGTCCATGAATATCAGTCAAGTCAAGAAACTCAGAAAGATTGGTAGGATAAAGAAATTAGCGACAAAAAACAACAAGATCTTTGTCTGCACAATGTAGAAGACATCAGTTCACTACAGGATGGTACTAACTATTATACCTTGCCTTTTTTATTCCTTTGCCCCATTTCCAATATAGAGAAGATATTTATGCACATCCTTGTTTTCAGGCCTTTCCAAAGCAGTTCACTGATGATTACCTCTCAAATCACCTGTATGGTCAGGAGGCGAGGAAGGTATTCATACAACACCCATGGTTCAATATTGAAGTGTTCCTGAAGAGGACGAAGGATGGACGGTCAATGGCCTAAAGTTACAAAGACCTTCAACATCAATGAAGGATCAATATTTGCCTTCTACTTCAACAGTTTTCCAGATGAGAAACATCTGTCTATTACCGTCTATGACGCTTATTTCGAAAGGTTATAGATGTTGCATGTGAAACTTGGTCCTGCTGTATTTGTGTAATGGGGTAGCTGAGTCCTGAAGCTATATGATGTTGTACTCTGATGTATTTCAATTATGAAAATGAAATATATTGTGTGCTTAATATGAAATGTCAATTAGATTAATAAATGGATTATGAATAATCAGATAATTAGCCTGCTAATGGCGAATTAGCCTGCTAATTGGGTTTTGCTATTGCAAACGGTTGTTGAAAAAATACCATGGGCGATGACCTCAGGCAACGCACATAGTTTCGAGGAATAAACCGTGTTGGATCAATGAATAATCACACACGACTTTCTCTTGAAAACTGTTTGCGTTAGGCCACCTTGCGGAAACGTTTACCACATAAAAACGGTGTGTGATGGACAGCCTTTGTCACACAGTTTCTTCTACGGACCGTGTGTGATACATTCAATAACGCAAACGATTTAACGGGAAAAATTGTGTGTGATGTACCTGTGAACGGAAACATTTTCCTTGGAGCGACTGTGTGAGATGTACATACGAACGGAAACGTTTAGCAGGGACTGACTGTGTGGGACGTACTTGCACCCGGAAACAATTTCGCCGTATAATTTTTTTTGCTCTACTGTATGTATTTCTGTATTTGAGCGCTTGTCGGTCGCACACGACCTCATTTTACCGAGCGTGTGTGCCAGGAGGGCATATCCCCGACGGTTTCTGGGTCATGTGGGAAGGACCCCCCTATGCCCACACTCACTTGGCGACGGTTCCAAATGTCGTCGCGAAAAGGGGTTAAAAACCGTTTTTAGCAGCTCGCTATACTTGTGTATATTATCTGTTTGGGATGTTTTATATGCATTAATATGTTATTTTATATTATTTTTGTGACTAACCTATCAACCTACAGCCCAGTGCCAATTTCTGTTTTTTCCTTATTTTTGAGTTTCGCAGAAAATGAATACCAAACAGAGTCCAAACGGAATAAAACCTTCGCGATGATTTTTCTTGGACCAGAAGACACCCTAGAGACTTGGAGATCAATCAGAAGAGCCATGAGGCAGCGACAAGGCGGGAGGGCGCACCCAGGGGGTAGGGTGTGCCCCCTGCCTTGTGGGCCCCTCGTGACTCCCCTGACCTAATTCTTTTGCCTATATATTCACATATATTCCCAAACCACTAGAAGTATCCATGAAAACACTTTTCCACCGACGCAACCTTCTGTTCCGTGAGATCCCATCTAGGGGCCTTTTCCGGCATCCTGTCGGAGGGGGATTCGATCATGGAGGGCTTCTACATCAACTCTATTGCCCTTCCGATGAAGCGTGAGTAGTTTAACATAGACCTACGGGTCCATAGCTAGTATCTAGATGGCTTCTTATCTCTCTTTGATTCTCAATACCATGTTCTCCTCGATGTTCTTGGAGATCTATCCGATGTAATCTTCTTTTGCGGTGTGTTTGTCGAGATCCGATGAATTGTTGATTTATGATCAGCTTATCTATGAATATTATTTAAATCTTCTCTGAATTATTTTATGCATGATTTGGTATCTTTGTAGTTCTCTTCGAACTATCGGTTTGGTTTGGCCAACTAGATTGGTTTTTCTTGCAATGGGAGAAGTGCTTAGTTTTGGGTTCAATCTTGCGGTGTCCTTCCTCAGTGACAGTAGGGGCAGCAAGGCACGTATTGTATTGTTGCCATCGAGGATAAAAAAGATGGGGTTTACATCATATTGCTTGAGTTTATTCCTCTACATCATGTCATCTTACTTAATGTGTTACTCTATTCTTCATGAACTTAATACTCTAGATGCAGGCAGGAGTCAGTCGATGTGTTGAGTAATACACTAGTATAAAAAGGGTCAAGTGTGAAGCACATTAGTGCCGGTTTGTAAAAAAACCGGCACTAATGTGATCAATAGTACCGGTTCGTGGCGGCGATCAATAGTACCGGTTCGTGGCGAACCTTTAGTACCGGTTCATGCCAGGAACCAGTAATAAAGAGGTTGTGGTAGCCTGCGGTTAGGCTATGGCCCCACCATGACCATTTAGTGCCGGTTCGTACCACGAACCGGTACTAATGAGGTTATGGCAAGCTGTTTTTAGTCCCACCTCGCTCCCCTAACAAGGCTTTTACCACCTTAAATATGTTTATTCTAAAACTATCACAAGCACTTGGTCTTCATCGAACTCTATGTGTAGAATTTGTGGCCGCAATATGAGTCTTCACCAGTTTATAAATCGTTGAGGACTCATATTGACAATTCAGATTGTACACAAAAAGATCATTGATGATCAAAGTATTTTTGATGTATAAGATCATATTGACAATTTAGACTGTAAAGAAATATAAGATCATGATCTAAATGCTCTTATATTTTTTGCATTCAGTATGCACCGTTCAAAGCGACGCCATCAACTTTCAACCATTTTTGCCTTCATTTGCTATTTTTCATGCATTTAATGATTTGTTTTGAGAACTAAATGACCTGGAAATTGAAAAGCACTACAAATGAACTCTGAAAAAGTTGAAACTTGGCATGGTATCATCATTTCACCCACATAGATTGTTCAAAAAAGTAGAGAGGGTTACGGCAAAAACTAGATGCACTTCGTTTACAAACTGGACAATCTCTTTCGAAGTATTCGGGTTTCTGACGAAATTAAACTCATCTATTACAAAGGCATTTCATTTTTTTAACTTATTACAACTCCAGACTTTTGTGCATTCAGTATGCACCATTCAAAGCGACGCCATCATTTTTCAACCATTTGTGCCTTCATTTGATATTTTTCATGCATTTAATGATTTGTTTTGAGCTAAATGACACTAAATTTTGTGCAGTCAGTGCACCACCTTTAGTACCGGTTGGTGGCTCCAACCGGTACTAAAGGGTGACCAGTACTACAGTTTCTTAGTAAGCTGATTTTAGTCCCACCTTGCCAAGAGGGAGGGACTAGGAGCGGTTTATAAGCCCTGAGTGCAGAGACGATGAAGAAGAGGCTCAATGCTCACGTTGCTTAGCTTCAAGCCTTGAGGAATATGGTAGACTGCACGGAGCTATGTGCAGTGCAGTTTACACTATTCCGAAAGGCTTGAAGCTAATTAGCGAGCATTGCACCTCTTTTTTATTTTTAATAACTTATTACAACTCCGGACTTCTTCTGTTATGGCAAAAACTAGATGCAGTTCGTGTACAAACTGGACAATCTCTTTCAAAGTATGAGGGCCGGTTTGAGACGAAAAATCATCTGTTACACCGAAAGGCATGGTATATAAAAATAAATGAATAGAAGAAAATAAATAAAGCACAAAAGAAAAAATAGCAGAGAAGAAAAAAAAAACTATAGTAGAAAAGAAAAAACTATATAAAAAACTACTCAGAAATAAACAGAAGAAAATAAATATAGCAGAAAAGAAAAAACTACTCAGAAATAAATAGAAGAAAATAAATTTGGGGCGCTGCCCTGTGGGCCTGCTAGACCACGGGCGTGCAATTTCAGGCCCACAAGGCCCAGCAGACTCACAGGGCAGCGTGCCGTAGTTAGGCCCAGAAGCCTGCATATAGAGGAGTTTGAAAGGTCAGTCGCAGCTGGGTTTATAAACCAGTGTGGTTGCCCTTCGCCCGGCGAGGTGGGACTAAACTTTGTGCAGGCAGCGCACTACCTTTAGTACCGGTTGGTGGCTCCAACCGGTACTAAAGGGTGACCTTTAGTACCGGTTGGAGCCACCAACCGTACTAAAGGCCTGCTCTTTCCGCCTCTTGGCCTGGTGCAAATAGGCCTTTAGTACCGATTGGAGCCACCAACCGGTACTAAAGACCCATCCTATATATATAGCAATTACCAAAATTTCAGTTTCATCCCCCACTTCGTCTCCAACCGCGCCGCTCGATCCCGTCGGGTGGCCGCCCGCCGCCCGTCGCCCGTCGTCCGAGTCGTCGTCGTCGTTGTCCCCCGCAGCCGCCCGTCATCGTCGTCGTCTCACCCCGCTGCCCAAAACACCCCCGCTGTCTGTCGTCGTCGCCGCGGCGCCGCCCGTACGTCTCTCTCCTCGCACCCGCGCGCCCCGGTCGGCCCGTACGTACGCCGCTGCCCCCGCCCCGTACGTCGGCGCCCCCACTCGTACGTACGGGGCGGCGGCGTACGGGGCATGGCGTACTGCACACACACACACACATATCTATACACGCAGTACACACACATACACACACATACACATTTTTACTTATATTTTCGGTTATCTGTTTTTTAGAAAACTTAATTAGACGATCGAATGTTAGATTAATGTCAATTGTTAGAGATGAATATAGCTAGATATTAATTAGGTATATGATATTTGAACTAGTTGAATAATTAATAGAACTTGTTGAATTAATTAGTTGAATTAATTAATAGAACTTGTTGAATTAATAGAACTAGTTGAATTAGTTGAAATTATAGAACTAGTAATGTTTCACCTATATATAGAACTTAACTAGTTTATTTTTTTTATTTTATATATATATATATATATTTAGTTTATATAAATGTTAGATTAATGTCAAATGTTAGGTGAATTAGATAGAAATATATGTTAGTTATTAATGTCAAATGTTAGATGAATATTAGAATTAGTTAGATATTAATTAATGTTAGATAGTAAGTGTTTAATGTTTCTCCTATATGAACATAGGAAATGTCGTCTGATGATGAAAAAGATTTCATTATGTGCGAACACTGTGAAGACCAACGCGGCCTGTGCGACAGAAATTTCCTTGTTGATAATAGGCGCTTCAGCATCAAGCTGGATAAGACATTCGAAGTGGATACAGTAAGTCACAGCGGCAAGTATTTTTCGTAATAAAGCATGACTTATGCTTCATTTGCTTGAACTTATAATTTTAAATTTTCACTATTCTACTAGCGCATCCCCTGCCATGCTCGAATTTTTGTCTTGGATAAGATAGGTTTCAGTGCGATGAATGATATGGAGGTAAAGAGAGTTTACTTGAAGACCGAGCATGGGTATACTTTCAACGTCAAAGTATACAATGCAGACACATACACCCATTTTGAATGCAAAACTTGGCAAGCACTATGAAAGGCATATGCATTTGAGCCTGATATGGTTATCACCTTTGATATTCGTCCGGAAGATGATATTGAAGGTAGAGACATCTGGGTCGATGTGGAGGCGCCTCCGGTTCTACCATTATGTGAGTTTTTCTCAACCATGTTTATGTCTTCGATATTATTTATTTAAAAATAGTTGACAACTAATTTCTATTGTCAGCTTATTTCGGTTCAAGAAAACATGTCCGGCGCTCGGTAGACAGGACCTACTACTGTCCCGGGGCTGAACTAAACTGCGAGGAGATAAGTCATTATGTTTCATGGCTTGAGGATCTTCATACTGTCAAGACAAATTTTCTTCCTGCACTTAGAAATGTTAGTACTCAAAACATGCGACCAATAGTGATCATATTGAACTACGGTCACATATATAATGGAAAGATGGTAAGATTTTTACTATTTGTCCTTAGTGCATCTTTTCCATACATTATTTTTGAAGCTAAACTTTCATTGCTAAGTATATTAATTATTATACGATGTTCTTCAACAGGGACTCCCAATGACAGTTGTGCCTAAGTGGATCGAGACAAAAGGTTGCATGTCAATGGTTAGCTTACGACCAAGATATCCTACATTACACATGAGTGCATTCATGATTTCTGAAAGCGGTGAATGCTTGATAGTGAAAGATTGGAGCAAAATTGTTAACGATCGCAGAGAAGTACTAGGGGGCAGCAAGGACAAGCGCAACCCACGATTAGGAGACAGATTCATCTACATGCTCCAATATGATGAATCAGGAGAGCTATACATGTTCTATGCTATTTTACCTGAGAGGGAGCAGCAGGAGTAATTTAGCTAGTTCGTGCTCTTAGTACTTGTCCTC
The DNA here is from genome assembly GCA_034509565.1 of Triticum monococcum. Classification (NCBI taxonomy): domain Eukaryota; kingdom Viridiplantae; phylum Streptophyta; class Magnoliopsida; order Poales; family Poaceae; genus Triticum; species Triticum monococcum. The sequence continues at coordinate 142,686,280 of CM067846.1, read as the reverse complement.
TCATGTTCGTATTCTCGTCCTGAACTTAATTAATCTCAAATAGTGATTTGCTTGTGAACCCTTATAATATCATGACCATGTTGAACTCGATGATATCTTTGCTTCTGTTACAAGTGAATGTTTCTTCTTTAAGCTAGTGTTGGTGGTGATTAGATAGCGGTAATGACTATGATGTGATAAATAGTGGTAATGACGACTACGATGATTTTTAGCTAGCTAGTATATATATATATATATATATATATATATATATATATATATATATATATATATATATATATATATATACTGTTGTTGGTGATCATATGATGCAAGAGTTTATTTCTATATTAATATGTGATGATGATGATGAGTTATTATATATATCATTTATGAAAGAAACCGCAAATTAGTTTGAACTAGATGGATCCTAGCTAAGTGATCAAGTATATATATATATATATATATATATATATATATATATGCCATATCCATATCCCTATCAAGTATAACAACTCATTATAACGTAAAACAATCCTAAACTAAATTGATAACACAAATTTAAAGGAAAAATAAAAAATAAAACCAAAACCCACAAACACTTAGTACCGGTTGGTGTTACCAACCGGTACTAATGATCTACCGCACCCGTGGCCTGGCTCGTGCCACGTGATTGCCCTTTAGCACCGGTTCGTGCTCAACCAGTACTAAAGGGGGGCCTTTAGTGCCCAAACTTTAGTGTCGGTTACCGAACCGGCACTAAAGGGCCTTATGAACCGGTGCTATTGCCCGGCTCTGCACTAGTGATAGTAGATCATGCAGAATCGTTTCGGTCTACTTACACAGACGTGATGCCTATATTTCATAATAATTGCCTTAGATATCGTCATAACTTTGCGCTTTCCTATCAATTGCTCGACAGTATTTGTTCACCTACCGTGTTATTTGCTATTTTGAGAGAAGCCTCTAGTGAAACCTATGGCCCCGGGGTCTATTTTCTGTCATATAAGTTTCCGATCTACTATTTTGCAATCTTTTGCTTTCCGATCTATAAAACAAAAACCCAAAAATATTACTTTATCGTTTGTTTAGTTTCATCTTTCTCTATTAGATCTCACTTTTGCAAGTAACCGTGAAGGGATTGATAACTCCTTTATCGCGTTGGGTGCAAGTTGTTTGATTGTTTGTGCAGGTATTGATGATTTGTGCGTTGTATCCTACTGAATTGATGCCTTGGTTCTCTAACGGAGGGAAATACTTATCTCTACTTTGCTGCATCACCCTTTTCTCTTCAAGGGAAAAACCAACGCAAGCTCAAGAAGTAGCACGAACTCCAGCAGGAACACTAGATCTCCTATCAAGATATGCCAAGACGTGCATGAGCCGTGCCCTTGCTGAAGGTGGTGGCTTGAAGCTTGGCCTTGGGATGAAAATCCCAAGACTCACCTTGGGTTGGACTCGTCATCATTGGTTCACGTGCGGTGATTCCTTCTTGAAGGTTGTGTATTTTTCATTTTATTTCAGTCTTTTGCCATAGGATTGGTGGATGTTCGGTGGAGTTACTGTCCCGAGGCATGTGGCCTTGGGTATTCTTTTCTGGTTCGAATTTGTTCGGCTGCTGGATTTATACGAATAATAGTAGGACTATGCAGATGGATGGACAGACTGACAAGGATTATGTAGATCTCTCTCCTGAAGATGGGTCAGCGGTTCGATGATGGTGGTGGCGTCTAAAACATGTGCATGTGGTTTACACTTTAGGCCTGCTGCACCGGCTGTGGGTTCCAATACATTATGTGGATGGATCGGCGATGACACCGGTTTTAGATATGGGGAGTGTGAGCACTCCACATTATCATGTTTTGTAGGTATGAGTGATGGCTTTGGATGGCTTGATGTATGTTCTTGTTAGACCCATGTTGAATAATAAATAAAGATGGTTGTATGCATCGATTGATGCAGAGGCCGGGGGCCTTAACCTCCTTTTCCCAAAAAACCGCTATATATGCCCGCGCTTGGGCGATTTAGGGCATCCGCTCTCCGCCGTGTTTCATCTACTCCGACGAGAAATCGAGTGAGCTCCGACAGCGTTTTGCGGCAAGGTTTTCCACCAGATCCTCGCGGCGATGGCGTCCGCTGGTGCGAGGGTGTGGCGGCGACAGGGGGTTCGGCGACCATAGTGGGTTCGGGGGCTGCGGACGGTTCGGCAGCCGCGGCGAGATCGCCGGCCGCAAGCGTCACAATGACGAGAAGGCCGACGGCTCCAGCCTCCGCCCTCCCGTGTCAGACAGACAATGTGAGGCGGCATGCCTAGCGCCACAGGGTTGGCGAATTTCCGTCGCGTCGACAACCTCTTCGATCAAGCCCTCCAGCGCCACAGGGTGGCCGAGCACGCATGGTTTGAGGCGAAGCAGGCCACCGCAGTCGGAGATGGAGCTGCGGCCGCACATGTCGGCGCTCCAGGAGGAGTACCAGCTCGCGGCGACCCTCTCTGGCACGCTCATCTACCACACCCTCCACATCAACGAGCCTCTGCCCCGCGATGGCAGCGAAGCGACTCTGGTGACGAGTAGATCTATGATATGCATGTTTAATTTCTGTAGTGTTTAATTTCGGTTTGTATTCAAAACTCTCCTATGCTATTCTTGTGATGAACTCCGGCGAGATGTTTCTAGCGGGAACTAGTATGTTCAGATTTGTAGAATTGATATGCAAGTTCTGTTCTGGTTGTGCGCCCAGTGTCCTGCAAAAAAACGTTTACGGGATACTGTACATGAAGACGGCAGGTCGCGGAATCTGCTAAAGATGCTAAAGATCAAAGACCCACAGGGCAACCCGACTTACGCGCTTTTGCAATCATTCTAAGCCCTACACGCGAGCAATGAGATCGAACACCCCGACTCGCGCACGAAATAAGCCAAGGACTCTGCAAACGATGCTGCTTCGGCCCATAGGAATGCTAGCTAGCCCCAGCGCGACCAACGGTAATACTAAGGGCATCTTCAGCCGTTGTGCCCCCCAGGAGGCATTTTTTCGGCCTCCTGGGGAGGCCCCGGTGATAATTTTACACTAGGAACGAAGATTCTTCCAGCCACCCCTCCATCCCAACACTTCTTTCTCTTCTTCCCCCGTGCGCCATCTCTTGTTCCCCCGTACGCCCCTGCAGCTTGCCGCGCCCGCACGCCCCTGCAGCTCGTCTCACGCGCGCCCACTCGTCCCGCCGCGCCGGCCTGCTCGCCCTCCGCCGCCAAACTGCCTTCAAGGCCTCACGCGAGACCGCCTGGCCTCCAGCGCCGTCCCATCTTGCCCTGCTCCATCCACGACCGCATCCCCGAGTCCCAGCTCGCGTTGACTCGAATGACGGCCGAGGCGTCTTCGGCGTTGAGCTACTTCACCCGGGCGCCACGGCCACGCGCGCAGCCTCTTCGGCGGCTACTGCTCACCCGGCCACACGCGCTCCTCCTCCACCCCGGCCACGCGTGCTCCGGCAAGCGCCCGCCCCGGCCTCGCCAGCTCCGGCCAGTGGCCTCCTCGAGCTCGCTGTATGGCGGCTCCGGCCAGCGGCCTCCTCGAGCTCGCCCTGCGGCAGCTCCGGCACGCCCGGGCCGGCGCGTGATGACCAGGGCGGCAGCGTGTGGTGCGCGGTGAGCAGAGGCCGCACCCGTCCCGTGGCCGCGCGCGCCCGTTGCCGCCCCGGCCTTGCCTGCTCCGGCCACGGCCCCGCCTCGCCAGCTCCGGCCAGCGCCCGCCCCGGCCGCGCACGACGAGCTCCTGCCTCACCCGCGCGTAGTAAATGGAGAGAAGAACCGGGGAAAGAGGGAGTGTGGGCGTGGAGAAGAGAGAGGGAGTGTGCTGCACGTGGGTGGGCCTGGAGAAGAGAAAGGGGGAGAGAGAGGCTGGCAAGTGGGGGAGCGCCTGCAAATAGCTAATGCCGGTGTCCCCAGCTGCCCCCCGGCGAGCTGGGTGCGGGGTGGGCATGCGGCGCTAACTTTTGCTAAATCCGGCGCAAAACGACATCTTGGGGCCTTGACTGGGGCATTTTTTACTCGCCGGCATCCAAAAAAGCGCCCGGGGGGCTCCATGGGGGCCTTAGTGGAGATGCCCTAACTGATAGTAAACCACACATCAGGAGCACGTCGTGTTGCAGATGAGCAGATCACGGTTAAAACAACAAACGGTAATAACTAAAAACTGAAACAAAACGTCACATCATCATAGGGTCACAAAAAACCAAAAGACGATCCAGACATTTCATTCTTCCATCCCAGCTTTGTATGTGATTCACAAAACCGATATTGAAAAGAACCAATAATAGCATTCGACAAGAAACTTAAAACTGAGAAAGCATGGTAACAGTCTCAAGATGATAGAAGTCTTGCCAAAACTTTTATGAGATTTAGAGGCTTCGTTTTCACTTCATCTTTGGTTTTGCTTGTCATCAGAGAGCTCTTAGGCGTATGAGATTTAGAGTGGCTTCATTTTCACTTCTTCTTCTTTGCTTTTTGCTTGGACTTGCGAAAGCTCTTAGGCGCGGGCTCTGGGGCAAGAATAACCACTTCTTCGAGACGGTATGGGTGGCCCTTAAAACCATGTATCTCTGAAGCAACCTTGTCAAACAAATCACGGATGGCATTCTGAACCTTCTTCAGTTGCGGGTAGTCCAGTGGGGATTTGCCACGATGACCGGCAAGGGAGTTGCCAGCAATCCTGATCAAGATAAAATGTTAGAACAGCATTGGCTCGCTCGCGCCAGCCAGGTACTTGCAAATGAACTAACAACATTACTAATCTATGCTAGATCACTGGATCAAACATAAAAATGCCAATTAGACGATTATTAATCTATGCTGCCATTTTTTTGAATCCAATCTAACAAGATATGTAGTAACTAAAAGTATAGTTAAGCAGTTCTGTTATGAAACTTGGCTAGTAACTACAAGTATAGTTAAGCATTTGTCTTATGAAACTTGGCTAGTAACTACAAGTATCTTATCTCTTCCCATAGTGGCAGGAGAAATTAGAGTGGCAGGCAACTTAAATTATAGAGGCATGTGAACAGTAAGTACAACAGATAGGAAACTGAAATTCCATCAAAAAAGCTTTGAATGCATATCATTTTTGGTTTATTTGTCTTCGATTACAAAGTAAAGTGAACCAAAAATAGCTATCCAACAACTAGAAAGGAAGCATCACTACCCATCAAAACATAAACCAAAAAGGAAATAGTTCAAAAATGGATGTAGTATTTTCCAACAATGACAAAAACCAATAAAATGGAGCTAAAAATGGATGCAGTATTCCTGAACGAAAAATAAAAACCAAAATGAAAAGGTTCTAAAAGGATGCAATATTAACCAACAAAGACAAATCAAATGAAAAGGTTGTAAAGGATGCAGTATTAAACCAGGAGAATCATGGGGTTTTCAACTTTGAGACAACTATTGTTAAGATTACATGCGGAAATTGGAAACTGGATCATACAAAATAGCCTATCTAATAGGGATCATTAATTATAGTGCTAAGATTACTAGGACTTGTAGAAATTGAAGTGGATAATACAAAACATATCAATCTGACTCAATCCCACCCAAAGTTACACTGCAGCAACATTGCAAACATATACATGACGTCACACTACAAACAAAACACTAATTAGTGATCACTAACACAGAACTACCCCCTCAACACACACACACACGCACATCTATATCATACAGTTACTCCATGGAAAAGCACTAGTTACAAAGAACAATCATCAACAATTACCCTGCTAGAGAGAATGCCAACAATTACACTAAGAAAGCTTCAAGAAAGCAACAACCACACACACAAGGTCGCTCTCCGCCGCCGGCACCTACGGCTCCAGCTCTACACCGCTCAACACTAAGAGGACAAAGCTGCTGTCTAATCCTCAACTCATCGCTCTCCGCCGCCGGCGACTACAACTCCAGCTCTACACCGCTCAAACCAGAGCTTCCTCGCTCTCGCTTGCCTTGTTTCCCGAACTGTGCGTCTAGGCCGGATGGTAGCAGGAGGCAAGGGACACGAAGTTTTACCCAGGTTCGGGCCCTCTCGATGGAGGTAAAACCCTACGTCCTGCTTGATTAATATTGATGATATGGGTAGTACGAGAGTAGATCTACCACGAGATCAGAGAGGCTAAACCCTAGAAGCTAGCCTATGGTATGATTATTGATGTGTATGTTGTCCTACAGACTAAAACCCTCCAGTTTATATAGACACCGGAGAGGGTTAGGGTTACATAGAGTCGGTTACAATGGTAGGAGATCTGAACATCCGTATTGCCAAGCTTGCCTTCCACGCCAAGGAAAGTCCCTTTTGGACACGGGACAGAGTCTTCAATCTTGTATCTTCATAGTCCAGGAGTCCGGCCAAAGATATAGTTCGGCTATCCGAACACCCCCTAATCCAGGACTCCCTCAGTAGCCCCCGAACCTGGCTTCAATGACGATAAGTCCGGCGCATAGATTGTCTTCGGCATTGCAAGGCGGGTTCTCCTCCAAATTCCGTGTACCTATTTGAATAAAGTCCAGTTTCTTGTAGATGATGCACTCCTTGGCTTCTACACCCAATAATGGCCGTTTCCCACGTGTCAAACGAATATGAAAAGTCTGAGTGTTTTTTCGTTCACACCCCTAGCCGCGTAAATGAGCTACCCAATTTAAGGGGACGAGGATTTAGATCCAATCCACACCTTCTCCCCTCCACAAGTGTTCATCGGAGCACATCCGACAATGGTCCATTCCACCATGGCCAGCCGCCGCAACTCCTCCGCTCGCCCTTCCAGCCCTAAGCCCGGATATTGGGAGAGATGTTCCACTCCGCATAGCGAGCTAGTGACGCTCCAGACCAAGGGATTTCTCCCCCCGGCCTATATGGACCCGGTTTGAGCCGGTCTTGCCATCTACAACGGCGGAGAGCAAGCAGAAAATGCCCCTAATCCATCCACAGAGCCCTCAAAGGGAAAGTGACAGGAACATCGTTTACCTGATGGGCCGAATAAGATTGTTGGCCCATTCCGGACTAACCATGATCGGAGTTATGGCCGAATGCATCATGCGGGGGGGGGGGGGGGGGCAACCGCTTCAGTATAGAAGCCACCCCATGTGGGATTTCAACGGGGAGGACGACGCCACCCGCTACGGCCGTAAAGGGCCAGATTCAGTTGCCGCTCTATTAAAGATCTTGTCCACTTTGTACAAGGGAGAAGAGGAGGAATTTCTCCGCGTCAACCCACAGGGTGGATTATCTATGCACAATCCCCCAAGCTGGGTAAGCGGTCGCATCTACATCCGTTTAGTGTTCCCATTGTTAAATACTTAGTCTGGTGACCTCAACGTAGGAACTGCGCCGGGCTGTTAAGGAAATAAGCAGCCCGCCTCCACAACCCGAGGACCCAGGACGGTCTCTCGACCCGGCCTCTCAAGAGGATCCGGACATATCTGTGGAGCTGATTGATGGAGTGTTCCATCAATTGAGTGAGGACAACACCTTGGTGGCCATTACGGCCAATTACCCAGGGCTAATCCCGACGTCCCAGGTACCTGAGATCGAAGTCCTAGTATCCTGGATAGGGGTTCGTCCATGCGTGTTCAATTTCCTGATTGCAACCGAACTTTGCAGGGGAGGTTGTTGAGGCGGAAGGCCGAACCTGCGGTGACAAGCCAACGAGGGGCCGCAGGGCCCCGTGGGCAGAAAAGAGGTGTAGTCCGAACCGAGGTAGAAAAGACGTACACCTCGATTAGGGTGTCGAAGAATCGCTGCACATCCTCGTCCTTCGACTCCTCCCAGGTCAGGACAGGGCCGTGCGCATTACAGTCCGGCATCATGGCGATGATCTCGGACCGACGCGAATTGTTGCAAAACGGGACCATCCTCGCTGGCAGCTTGAAAAATGGCCCCTTGAGGGCCTTGCCAACCTTTGCAGCAGCCCTCGCGGCCTTGTCGGTCCGCTCGACCTCGCCATCGTGACCCACATCAAGATGGAAAAGCCGCTGGCAGAAGTGGGCATGCGCCAGCATTGTGAAGTTGTGATCGAGGCCGGGGCGGAGTCGCATAATGTCAGCCGGGTTCGTAAAGAGCCAAGCTGGCCTCCCCTTGTTGTGCAATGGGGCGATCCGGCGGCGAATGAAGTCCGCCCCGATCATCTCAAGGGTGAGTCCGGCCTGGGTGAGCCGGAGAATCCTAGTAGTGGTGACGGTGAGCCTCCCATCAGCGGCGTCGACATCGCTCCAATCGGTGCCACGGACCGGCGGCACTCGGCGGACCTTGCAGAATTCCGGCGGGTTTTCATCTTCAATCCAGCACCACCGGCCACGCCATTCCTCCCACCTCGCCTTCACGGCACCGTACGGGTACGCCCCTTGGATCTTGGGATCCAGGTGACGCAACCGGAGATGGCTCCTCTCGGCTAGATTCGAGGCAAGAAGTAATGGCGGAAGAGCGCCGTGTTGGGCTGTACACCGGCAAAACCTTTGCAAAGATGCGCAAAGAAAGCCATGCACGCCACCGCATTCGGAGTAAAATCCAAGAGGCGAAAGCCGAAGGTGCGCATAACGTCGCAGAAGAAATCGGAGAAAGGGGGGCACAACTCGCAAGAAAAGTAATCAACGAAGAAGGGGTACTGATTTGGGGCTGGATCAGCGCAAGCGGCAGGAATGACGTGCATCGCCGGGTGTCCCGAATCCTCTCCCCCCGTCTTCACTCCCCATAGGGGCTTGAAGGAGGCCCGGGGCTCTTGAACATCAACCGTCGAGGGGAAGAAGAAGGCGGACTTCGTCCGGTCCCCCGACAGCGCGCTCTCCGGCGGCTCCACCATCCCGGCGCCCTTAGCCACCCCCTTGCCCTTGGCGAATTTGGGAGCCATGGCGACCAAGAAGTTCAGAGGGCTGAGGAAGGGGGATGGCAAAGCAGCGGCGGCAGACGACGGCGAAATCTTAGGAAGGAAGGAAGGGACGGAACGACGGCTCTGAGATTGGAAAAGGCACAAGGGAAGAGGAGAAAGTGAGCAGCGCGCCCACGGTTATTCGTTCTTATGGGGGGAAAACGCGGGCTGCCTCCTTTCACATTAACTGTGATGTGACGCATGCCCGTGGGAAGCAACCCCACGCATGCCGCCCACGTCACACACGCCTCCCCACGTCGCGCCACAAGCGATAAGCATGGGAAGCGTAGCGCGCAAAGAGACTTACCGCGGTAAAAACCACCCCGCCTGCCCGCGCACCGTTTTTGGGCCTAGCCCAACGACGCGATTGCGCTTACGTGTGGCCCAGGCCCGGGGGCTCCTGTCGGTGTACAAAAAGAGGGGTACACTTTTTGTACCCCTTAACTGTGCATGGGCAGTCTGAGCCACGGGCACCACCACACTGAGCAAGGCAAGGGAGGTGAGCCAAGGTAAGGCCGAAGCTCAGGAGAAGCAGAACGACGCCAAGACTAAGACCACAAAGAGCAAAGGGGACGAAGCGGACCCCCCGGCAAGACCGTTGCCATGGCAGCTCGCCCCACACCTATGGAGTGAGTCACCCTTGAGTCCACTACCCCCATGGGGCAAGGATCCGGGAGACATCCCCGTGGTGGCATGCGGATCTTTGTGAAGACATTCAAGATCAGATACACCGTTTAGAAGATGGTGATCCTTGGCGGGATCCCAGCCAAGGAGGACCACAAGGCCCCCGGCAAGAGCCTTGCCGGGGATGACAGCAGGCGCCACGGCAAGACCCTTGCCGGGGCCCCGGCAAGGCCCTTGCCAAGAACACCCGTAGGGCCACCATCAGGCCCACGCCAGTCAAACCTCCACCGCCGTTTGCATGTAGCTATCGACCCAACCAGCTGGGCAGGCACCTGCGTGGCGGCATGCGGATCTTCGTGGAGACCCACCACTGCGCCACCACAGCTACCTGCCTGCCTACATGGCACCGCGCGCGCCGCTGGCCAGGGCGCGTGTCGACACGAGAGGGAGCGGCGACGGACGAGACAGGGCTCTCCCCCGTCCCCGATAAAGCAAGGACACCCGGGCAAGACACAGTAAATGTGCCTTGTCATGTAATGCGAGGGATAACCTCACATCACTGTACCCTTTCCACCTCTTGTGTGCCACTGTGGCAACCCCTTTCCTATAATAGGAGGCCCGAGGCGACCAGGAGGGGGATTCGGCTTTTTGGAGCTCCTCACGCCTCATAGCAAGCTCAAGAACATAGATATACAATCCACCAAAGCAGGAGTAGGGTTTTACGCATCCTCGCGGCCCGAACCTGTATAAAGAAACCGTGTGCTATCTGTTTCATCCGCTCTTCTCACGACCCCGCGCCCCGCAACCGTAGTAGGGATTCTTGTGATCCTATAGGTTTCGTTCCCACCGACACCGACCGATCAAGTACCGAATGCACGGCACTGATACGTCTCCAACGTATCTATAATTTTTGATTGCTCCATGCTATATTATCTACTGTTTTGGACTATATTGGGCTTTATTTTCCACTTTTATATTGTTTTTGGGACTAACCTATTAACCGGAGGCCCAGCCCAGAATTGCTATTTTTTCCTATTTCAATGTTTCGATGAAACAGAATATCAAACGGAGTCCAAACAGAAAAATCCTTTTTGGAACGTGATTTTCTCACCGGATAAGACCCAGGAGACTTGGACCCTACGCCAAGGCATCGAAGAGGCGGTCACGAGGGGGGGGGCGCCCCCCCAGGGCGCGCCCCCTGCCTCGTGGGCCCCTCAAAGCTCCACCGACGCACTTCTTCCTCCTATATATATCCACGTACCCCAAACGATGAGAACAGGAGCCAAAAACCTAATTCCACCGCCACAACTTTCTGTATCCACGAGATCCCATCTTGGGGCCTGTTCCGGAGCTCCGCCGGAGAGGGCCGTCATTATGGAGGGCTTCTACATCATCATAGCCTCTCTGATGAAGTGTGAGTAGTTTACCTTAGACCTTCGGTTCCATAGTTATCAACTAGATGGCCTCTTCTCTCTTTTTGGATCTCAATACAATGTTCTCCCCCTCTCTTGTGGAGATCTATTCGATGTAATCTTCTTCTTTTTGCGGTGTGTTTGTTGAGACCGATGAATTGTGAGTTTATGATCAAGTCTATCTGTGAATAATATTTGAATCTTTTCTGAATTCTTTTATGCATGATTGGTTATCTTTGCAAGTCTCTTCGAATTATCCGTTTGGTTTGGCCAACTAGATTGGTAGTTCTTGGCATGGGAGAAGTGTTTAGCTTTGGGTTCGATCTTGCGGTGTTCTTTCCCAGTGACAAAAGGGGCAGCAAGACACGTATTGTATCGTTGCCATTGAGGATAACAAGATGGGGTTTATTTCATATTGCATGAATTTATCTCTCTACATCATGTCGTCTTGCTTAAAGCGTTACTCTATTTTTAACTTAATACTCTAGATGCGTGCTGGATAGCGGTCGGTGAGTGGAGTAATAGTAGTAGATGCAGAATCGTTTCGATCTACTTGTCACGGACGTGATGCCTATATACATGATCATGCCTAGATATTCTCATAACTAAGCTCAATTCTGTCAATTGCTCAACAATAATTTGTACACCCACCGTAGAATACTTATGCTCTTGAGAGAAGCCACTAGTGAAACCTATGGCCCCCGGGTCTATTCTCATCGTATCAATCTCCATCACTTTAATCTTGCTTTGCTTTTCTACTTTGTCTTTTACTTTTTCACTTTGCATATTTATACCAAAAATACCAAAAATATTATCTATCGGATCTCACTTTCGTAAGTGACCGTGAAGGGATTGACAACCCCTAATCGCGTTGGTTGCGTTGAGCTCTTTGTATTGTGTAGGTACGAGGGACTTGCGCATGGCCTCCTACTGGATTGATACCTTGGTTCTCAAAAACTGAGGGAATTACTTATGCTACTCTGCTGCATCATCCTTTCCTCTTCGGGGAAAACCAACGCAAGCTCAAGAGGTAGCAAGAAGAATTTCTAGCGCCGTTGCCGGGGTGTCTACGCAAAAAGTCAACATACCAAGTACCCATCACAATCCGTATATCCCGCATTACATTAGTTGCCATTTTCCTCTCGTTTTCCTCTCCCCCACTTCACCCTTGCCGTTTTATTCGCCCTCTCTTTCTCCTTCTCCTTCTCCTTCTCCTTCTCCTTCTCCTTCTCCGTTTGCCTTTTTCTTGCTTGCCTTTTGTTTGCTCGTGTGTTGGATTGCTTGTTTCTCGCGATGGCTCAAGATACTACCAAATTGTGTGACTTCACCAATACCAATAATAATGATTTCCTTAGCACGCCGATTGCTCCTCTTGCCAGTACTGAATCTTGTGAAATCAATGTCGTGGATCTAAGACTGATAGTAGAATGGGGGCGTAGGTATGAGGAGGCAAGATCCTAGCTATGGAGTAGTTGTACACACGAGTTTTACAAGTTCAGGCCCTTCTCGGAGGAAGTATCAGCCCTATGTCTCGGTGCCCTGAGGCGGTCGACTGGATTATATGGGTGTGTGTGTTTACAAAAGTGCGAACCCTTGTCCCAGAGGAGGGGGGTGGCTTATATAGAGTGCGCCAGGACCCCAGCTCCCCTCCGTTACACAGGGTTCAATGTTCATAAAGGTGGGGCGTTACTGGTAACGTCTACAATAAAGTGTTATAAATGCCCATAATGCTATGGTTTAAGTCACGACCGTTGCGGAGTGGAGGGCTTCTCGTCTTCTGGTGGTCGAGTGTCTTCAAGGTGGTCGAGTGAGCACATCTTCATGGTCGAGTGGATGATGTTTTCTCTTAGACTGCTTCTGATTCTTTGTAAAGATGTCCTCGGGGAGGGTATGCTGGACAGGTCCATGACCCTACCCTAGGTACATAGCTTCATCATTAGCCCCCGAATGGATCAGGGTTCGAGTGAGGAAGGGGATGAGAACACTTCCGACCCACTCTTTGTGCAATGAATATGCCTTGTCCTGAAACAATGAGTTGCGGAGATGACGTCGACTCCTTTCTCAGTCGCCTTGGTCCATTCTTGGTTGTTGTCGAGTGAACTTTCATGGTTGAATTCCGAATGATGATGTAGAGGGTGTTTGTCTTCAGTCTGATAGGTTGTTCCGCTCTCCGCGGATCTCGCGGGATTCGAATTTTGGGAAGGGCGCCAGACGGGAGGAAATGAGGTTATCGGGACGGATTAGGTAAGTCTCCTCGATCCCCGCACCACCTTTTTCGCCACGTACTGCGAGCGCGACTGTTGCGGGATTTGTTTAGATCGCTTGGGACCACTAGTCAGCCACTCGGCGGAAGGTCTTATAAAAGGTCTCGGGTCAGGCCTCTGCTATGCATGCCCCCATTATCTCTTCTCTTTCTCCCGATCTCTCCGCCACTCTCGCTTCCTCCTCGTCGCCGGACCTCCACTCGAGCTCGATCTACCACCATGGGGAAGGATAAGACGGCGGCGCTGGAACGCGCGAAGAAGGCGACCGCGAAGGCGAAGGGCAAGCGGACCAGCCGGGGCGGATCCTCGTCGAGGTCCGGCCTGCCGGCGGGCTGGATCTAGGGCGACTGGATCCGCTCGGCAATCACGCAAGATGACCTCGACGACCTGGTGGAGGGGGGATTGATCCCCCATAAGTCGACTCGGCTCCCGGGGGACGAAACCGAGCCGCAGCCTAGATAGGGTGAGTGTGTCCTCCTAGCAACCCACGTAGATCGCGGATTCTCGCTGCCTCCCCACCCTTTCTTCCGGGGTTTTTTGAACTTCTTTGGGGCTCAGGTCCACCATTTCACTCCGAACACCATAGTCTATCTGGCCGCTTTCGTGTCCATGTGCAAAAACTTCTTGGGCTGTCGACCGCACTAGGGGCTTTTCAAACACATCTTCACTTGTCGTTCCCAGTCGGTCAAAAAGGCCAAGTCGAGTGACGATAGGACGTGGGTGATCCATATGTGCGTTGGCCTGGGGATCCAGATGAGGAGCAAGAGTACTTTCCCAACAACGATCCTTCCTGACTCGGTCCGAGGCTGGCAGTTGACTTGGTTTTACTGCAAGGATCAGCCAACCCCTGGCCAGTCGATTGGACTTCCTCCTTTTTCCTTGGCTCAAGTGGAGAAGCCTGCTCCCCTGAAGGTAGTTCCAGAAGAGAAGGCGCAGGTCAAGGAGTAGGTTGAACGGGTCGTCCAGCTTGTCCGCGATGGAGTGACCGGGATGGATCTGCTGGAGGTCTTTCTCGGCCGACGCATCCAACCTCTTCAGGCGCATGATCATCCGATGTGGATGTACTCTGGGCTCGAGGATACCACTCGGATCCACCCGGAGGAGGTCAGCGAGCATATCTTGGAGAACTGGTTGAGGGGAATCACTGGCAACAAGGACAACCCTCGGGGATCCAGGAGGGTGATTCCATTCGACAACTCACGCCAGTCGGAGCAGGTATATTTCTGTTTTATCAACTATCTTTCTGATTCACCATGTGATGTCCTGTTTGTGGTCGACTGAATGTCTTTCGATTGTTATCTTTTCAGGCCCTCATTGAAACGTACTCGATGCCCAACGGAGTGCAGGATCCTGGTGCTGAAGAAGAAGGAAGCGGGGGCGAGAGCAGCGAGGAGCATTCGGAAGCCGAGGAGGACGAGGAGAGCGATGAATCGACCGATGAGGAAGAAGTCGACTCGCCTCCTCGCAGGGAGAGGAGGTCCAAGCACACTCATGACCCGGCACACGCTCCGGACTTGGTGGCTGCGCCGATCGGGCAATCCTTGAAGTGCCCCAGGACGTCTTCCCCGACGCCGACTGAGAAGCCTCTAAAGCAATCCAAGGTTGCGTCGCTTCCAGTGCCGAAAGTGCCGAAAGCCATCTCGTCCAAACCGCCCAAAGCTTTGCCCCGGATCAAAGTGACCGTTCCTACTATCTCCGGGTAACCATCTGACTTGTCCTTTATGTGGATCCGATTAACTGGGTGTAACCGATTGAATGCGGGCCTTTGTAGTGCTGCTACGTCAGGGACCTCTTCGTCCCAGTACCGGGACGAGGAAATGGAGGATGCGGTAACCTCTAACCCAGGTATGAACTCTTGCGATTTCGATTCTTGATCCTTTTAGGGTCGAGTGGTTCACTTGGGGTCGACTATTCTATCTTGCAGCTCCACCCAACATCATTGACCTTTCAGACGACGACGAAGATGTGGCTCCTAAGCCTAGGAAGAGCAAGAAGGTAACAGCTGGCAGGGTGGCTCAGCAAGAGCCAACTGCAACGCCTCCCGTCTGTCAAGCTGAAGATGCGGGTAGGGCCTCTATGACGTTCGCTGCACCCTTGTCGAGTGGGCATCCCACACGGTCGACCACGCCTGTGGTTCCTTCAACTATCCAACTCCACACCACGAAGCCTCAAGCAGCTGCACCTGGGTCGTCTGCACATTTTTTCACCAGCTACCCCGTCCTAGACAACCAGTCGGAAGCGGCTGCGGAGGCCATCCGACAGGCTGATATGATGATGGAGTGGGTGAAGATAGTGCACGAGAGCAGTCAAGCTGCCTACGGCGCTACTGCCGCTCTTCGGGCCAACTTCCAGGTCAGTAGACTTTCTGACTGTTTTTCTTCTCAAAAAATCTTCTTCTACACAATCTCCTGTTGTTCGCGTTGAATTAGAGCACCCACTGGGTGTTGCTATCGTTTTTGGTAGTTTTGCTATTCCACTCGGTCTAGGTGAGTGGGATCAGAACCGGTGGGGGTACGCCAAGTGCACCCACTGGGTGTAGTCCCTGAGACCGCGGTCAACTGCTGGCAGTCGACTGTGGTCTGAGTTCTTCTTTTCTTGACGGTGCAATTGTTCTTTCTCTCTCTCTTTCTCTCTTTTATACTCCCTGCACTCGACTCCGGCGGGCCGAGCGAGTGGGATCAGAACTGGTGGGGGCACGCCAAGTGCACCCATTGGGTGTAGTCCCCGAGACCGCGGTCGACTGTTGGCAGTCGACTGGGGTCTGAACAGCTTGTTGTCCACTTCTTTAGATTTTATTCACTCGGAAATTGACTGCTTTCGAACCTATCGATTGACCTGTCTTTTGCCTCCTGCAGAAGTCTTGTACTCTTATCTCCAAGTTTGCCGAACTCGAAGAGAAGCAGAGGCAACTCAACTTAGACTTGGAATTGGCTCAGCAAAATCTGAAAAAAGCTCAAGACGAGGCTGCTGGTATGGAAGGTAACTGATTGCCGACTGAATTCTCAATATATCTCTTTGATCTCTTTTTTGATTCGATTTTTTCTTTTGTAGAGAAAATGAAGTTGGCTCTGGACAAGAAGGACTCGGACCTTGCCGCCGCACAAAAATCAGCCCAAGACAAAACCGCTCTCGTAGACAAGAAGCTTGCTTCAGTCGGAACGCTTGAAGGAGAGGTGACTAGACTGACATCTTGTTTTAATGAAGCTAACTGCGAAGTGACCAGCCTGAAGAAGGATAAGGTCATCCTAAACAGAAAGTTTCAGTCTGCGATCCGCAAGAGGAACGACACAGAAGCTTATCTGAGGACCCTCGCCAAGAAGCTTTATCTCGTGCTGGGAGGTATTTCTTTTAATCCGACTGTGTTGATGCTTGCCATCGGATTTTGCTCGGTTGATTGAACTGACTTTCGGCTGCAGAACTTTGTCAAGACTTTGACGAAGAAACTGGAAGGGTCGAGACGGGTCTGGACCCTATCGCTTCCCCGGTCTGTCACGAAACTGCGATGAACATGCTCTGACTGGAGTCCCGTATCGCCAGCGCCACAAGCTACCTCGCACAGCTGAAGGAGGTAGTCTCTCGAATCGACTCGACACTTTGGCCGGAGGCGACGCTTCAGAATGATCTGGAATCTCTGATGACTCGACTGAACGAGATCCCTGACCGAGTGCAAGAATGGAAGAAATCCTCCGCCCGGTGTGGTGCTTACGTGGCGCTGTCCCTGGTGCGAGTCCATTGCAAGGAGGTTCGTTAAGACAAGCTGGCTGCGATCAAAGTCGCTAACACCAAAAAGCACGACTTCCTGTCCTTCATGGAGACTTTCATTGCTGCCGCCACTCGGATCGCTGATGGGATCGATCTGGACTCATTCGTGGAGCCTGCCAGTCCTCCTCCGGCTGAGTGAACAATCTTATGAAACTTGGATACACTTTAAATTTGCCTCGGAATGCCGAGTGGTTTTTGTAACTGTAAAACTCCTTCGGGCTTGGTGCCCGAGTACTTTTGATTCGCTGCTTGGAACCTTTTAGTATTTATCTGAATTTGGTTTATCTCCGAATGTGCTTGTGTTTGCCTTCGGATGGACTTTGCTTGCTGCACCTCTTCGTCCTTGCGGATAGGGATGGAGCGGATGTTGTATTTGTGATGCAGCTCCGAAGGAGAAGGTGGCAGTCGACCTACACCTCGTCGTCCTTGCAGATAAGGATGGAGCGGATGTTGTATTTGTGCCGCAGCTCCGAAGGAGAAGGTTGCAGTCGACCTGCACCTCGTCGTCCTTGCGGATAGGGATGGAGCGGACGTTGTATTTGTGCCGCAGCTCCGAAGGAGAAGGTTGCAGTCGACCTGCACCTCCTCATCCTTGCGGATAGGGATGGGTCTCAAACTTAGGCGAGTACTGGACTGCAGCTAAGCCCCCGAGAGGGAGGATTGCTCTCCACTCGGTAGGATTTTTCCAAACTTAGGCGAGTGCTGGACTGCCGTTAAGCTTCTTAGTGAGAGAACTTAGGCCAGTGCTCGACTACAGCTAAGCCCCCGAGTGGGAGGACTACTCTCCACTCGGTAGGATTTTTTCAAACTTAGGTGAGTGCTGGACTGCCGTTAAGCCTCTTACTGAGAGAGCTTAGGCGAGTGCTCGACTGCAGCTAAGCCCCCGAGTGGGAGGACTGCTCTCCACTCGGTAGGATTTTTTCAAACTTAGGCAAGTGCTGGAGTTCCATTAAGCCTCTTAGTGAGAGAACTTAGGCAAGTGCTCGACTGCAGCTAAGCCCCCGAGTGGGAGGACTGCTCGCCACTCGGTAGGATTTTTTCAAACTTAGGCGAGTGCTGGACTGCCGTTAAGCCTCTTAGTGGGAGAGCTTAGGCGATGCTCGACTGCAGATAAGCCCCCGAGTGGGAGGACTGCTCTCCACTCGGTAGAATTTTTTCAAACTTAGGCGAGTGCTGGACTGCCGTTAAGCGTCTTAGTGAGAGAGCTTAGGCGACTGCTCGACTGCAGCTAAGCCCCCGAGTCGGAGGACTGCTCTCCACTCAGTAGGAGTTTTTCAAACTTAGGCGAGTGTTGGACTGCCGTTAAGCCTCTTAGTGAGAGAGCTTAGGCCAGTGCTCGACCGTGGCTAAGCCCCCGAGTGGGAGGACTACTCTCCACTCGGTAGGATTTTTTCAAACTTAGCCGAGTGCTGGACTGCCATTAAGCCTCTTAGTGAGAGAACTTAGACGAGTGCTCGACTGCAGCTCAGCCCCCGAGTGGCAGGACTGCTCTCCACTCGGTAGGATTTTTTCAAACTTAGGCGAGTGCTAGACTGCCGTTTAGCCTCTTACTGAGAGAACTTAGGCGAGTGCTCGAATGCAGCTAAGCCCCCGAGTGGGAGGACTGCTCTCCACTCGGTAGGATTTTTTCAAACTTAGGTGAGTGCTGGACTGCCGTTAATCCTCTTAGTGAGAGAGCTTAGGCGAGTGCTCGACTGCAGCTAAGCCCCTGAGTGGGTGGATTGCTCTTCACTCATTAGGATTTTTTCGAACTTAGGTGGAACAGATTCGCGACTAAGCCCTCCCACTGAGGGATTTCAGGAGTAAATCAGAAAAACACAATCGAATGAGAGAACCGTAAGCTCTTGTCTTTGATAAACGAATTACAAAAGGTGTTGCTTATTACATTTTATTCAAACCAGTGTTTAAGTGTAAAAGGGGCGGAGCAGCTCCACGTTCCAACCCCGTGGCTCGTCTTTCTGATGCTCGATACTGTAAAGATGGTATGCTCCGTTGTGGAGAACTTTGGTGACGATGAAGGGGCCTTCCCAAGATGGAGCGAGCTTGTGTGGTTTCTGCTGATCCACTCGAAGAACCAAGTCTCCTTCTTGAAAGGCCCGACCCCTCACATTCCTGGCATGGAATTGACGCAAATCTTGCTGATAAATGGTCGAGCGGATCAAGGCCATCTAGCTTTCCTCCTCTAAGAGATCGACTGAATCTTGCCGGGCCTGCTCTGCTTCTGCTTCGGAGAAGAGTTCAACTCGGGGTGCGTTGTGGAGCAAGTCACTTGGCAGAACAGCTTCGGCTCCATAGACTAAGAAGAAAGGAGTTCTTCCAGTCGACCGATTAGGAGTTGTCCTTAAACCCCACAGAACTAACGAAAGTTCATCAACCCAAGAACATGCTGTGTGTTTGAGATAACGCATCAGTCGGGGCTTCAGTCCTTTGAGAATTAGGCATTTGGCTCTTTCTGCTTGTCCGTTCGACTGCGGGTGAGCAACAGAAGCATAGTCGACTCGAGTGCCCTGAGAGGCGCAGAAAATTCTGAACTCATCGGAATCGAAGTTCATTCCGTTGTCCGTGATGATGCTGTGTGGGACTCCATATCTCAATGTCAATTCTCTGATAAAAATGACAGCGGTGCTAGCGTCAAGGTTCTTGATGGGTTTGGCTTCGATCCATTTGGTAAACTTGTCGACTACAACGAGCACGTGAGTGAAGCTGCTTCTGTCGGTCCTCAGCGGTCCAACCATATCCAGTCCCCAAACAGCGAAGGGCCAGATGAGGGGAATGGTCTTCAGGGCTGATGCTGGCTTGTAAGACATATCGGAGTAAAATTGGCAGCCTTCACATCTGTCGACTATATCTTTCGCCATCTCGTTTGCTCGTGGCCAATAGAATCCAACTCGGTATGCTTTAGCCATGATGGCCCGAGAGGATGCATGGTGGCCACAGGTCCCCAAGTGGATGTCATTGAGGATCATTCGACCTTCTTCTGGTGTTATGCACTTCTGACCGACTCCAGTCACACTTTCTCTGAATAGCTGCCCTCTTATCACAGTAAAAGCTTTAGATCGGCGGATGATCTGTCGAGCTTCTTCTTCATCCTCTGGGAGCTCTTTCCTGAGGATGTCAATGTAGGGCACCGTCCAATTGGGGGTAATGGCCAGAACCTCCATGATTAGGTTGACCATAGCTGGGACCTCGACTTCAGTCGGATCCGTGGCGCTCTTGGGTTGTGGGGGCTCTTCAGTGAAAGGGTCTTCCTGAACTGTCGGCGTGTGAATATGCTCCAAGAACACATTGCTGGGAATGGCTTCTCTCTTGGAACCTATCTTTGCCAATTCATCAGCTGCTTGATTTTTCAATCGGGGGATGTGGTGGAGTTCTAACCCCTCGAACTTCTTCTCAAGCTTTCTCACCGCGTTGCAGTAACCAGTCATGGCTGGGCTTTTGACGTCCCACTCCTTCATCACTTGATTAACTACCAAATCTGAGTCGCCGTAGACCATGAGGCGACGGACGCCGAGTGAGATGGCCATGCGCAACCCATACAGGAGTGCTTCGTATTCTGCTTCATTGTTGGAGGAATCAATGTGAATCTGGAGGACATATCTGAGCTTGTCTCCTCGGCGGGATACCAGAACTACTCTAGCACCAGAACCGCTCAACATCTTGGATCCGTCAAAGAACATGGTCCAGTGCTCAGAGAGAACTTGAGTCGGCAGTTGCTGTTCGATCCACTTGGCGAGGAAATCTGCTATTGCTTGGGACTTGATAGCTTTCTTTGCCTCAAACTTGATATCCAAGGGAAGGAGTTCAATCGCCCATTTTCCCACTCGACGAGTTGCATCCCTGTTTTGCAGAATCTCTGACAATGGAGCGTCGCTGACGAATGTAACAGAGTGATCTGAGAAGTAGTGTGCAACCTTCTTCGTGGTCATGTAAATTCCATAGACAAGCTTCTGATAGTGAGGATATCTCTGCTTTGATGGGGTCAGGACTTCAGAAATATAATAAACTGGGCATTGAACTTTGTACGCTTTTCCTTCTTCTTCGCGCTCGACCGTAAGTACTGTACTGATGACTTGTCTAGTGGCTGCTATATAAAGCAAAAGAGGCTCTTTGCTGATTGGAGCAGCAAGCACCGGCTGGGTGGAAAAAGCAGGGCTTTTAGCTCTGCAAATGTTGTATCAGCTTCTGGAGTCCATTCGAATGTATCTGATTTCTACATCAGTCAGTAAAGAGGCAGCACCTTTTCACCGAGGCAAGAAATGAATCGACTTAGGGCGGCCAAGCAACCAGTAAGCTTCTGGACATCATGCACATGCATAGGGCGTTTCATTCGGAGTATAGTGCCTACTTTCTCTGGGTTAGCATCGATTCCTCGTTCGGAAACAAGAAAACCGAGTAACTTTCCGCCCGGAATTCCAAACGCACACTTTGCTGGATTGAGCTTGATATCATACCTTCTGAGGTTGGCAAAGGTTTCAGCAAGGTCGGTCAGCAGGTCGGAACCTTTATGTGACTTGACCACAATGTCATCCATGTATGCTTCCACATTCCGACTAATCTGAGTGAGCAGGCACTTCTGAATCATTCGCATAAATGTGGCTCCGGCGTTCTTCAAGCCGAATGGCATTGTGACATAATAGAAGCACCCGAACGGGGTGATAAAATCTGTCCTTATTTCGTCGGGTCCGTACAGACGGATCTGGTGGTACCCGGAGTAGGCATCCAAAAAGGACAAGCGCTCGCACCCAGCAGTCGAGTCGACTATCTGATCGATGCGAGGGAGAGGGAAGTGATCTTTCGGGTAGGCCCGATTGATATGATTGAAATCGATGCACATGCAGAGTGATTCATCTTTCTTTGGGACTATGGCAACATTGGCTAACCACTCGGAGTGGTAAATCTCTCGGATAAACTCACCTGCCAAAAGCCGAGCCACCTCTTCGTCGATTGCTTTTCTTTTCTGGACGGCAGACCATCGAAGATGCTCTTTGACTGGTTTCACTTTTGGGTCGCCTCGCAAACGATGCTCAGCTAGTCCCCTGGGAACACCTGGCATTTCAAAAGGCTTCCATGCAAATATGTCCCAATTCTCACGGAGGAACTGGATGAGCGCTTCTTCCTATTTGGAGTCGAGTGTGGTCAAAATGTGGGTCAGAGCTGCATTGGGGTCCGTCGGGTGAATGTGAACAAACTTTGTCTCGCCAGACGACTGGAATGCTGAATCCATGGCTGGCTTCTTGACTCGCAACAAGTCACTTGGGTCTGCATTTTTCTGGTATTCTTGCAATTCTACCACGGCCATCTGGGCATCGGCGATCTTTGAGCCCTTCTAGAAACACTCTTCCGCCTTTTTCCGATTACCAGAGATAGTGATCACTCCTCTAGGACCAGGCATCTTCAGTTTGAGGTACACGTAACAAGGTTGAGCCATGAATCGTGCATAAGCTGGCCTGCCTAGAATTGCATGATATGCACTCTGAAAATCCACGACTTCAAACGTCAACTTTTCTTTACGGTAATTTTTGGCATCACCGAAAACCATGTCGAGTGCAATCTGACCGAGGGATGCAGCCTTCTTGCCTGGGATGACCCCATGGAAACTCATATGGCTTTCACCAAGTCAAGACATCGAAATGCCCATTCCTTTCAATGTTTATGCATACAGAATGTTCAGGCCACTGCCACCATCCATCAGGACCTTTGTTAGTCGAGTGCCTTCGACCATCGGGTCGACCACCAGCGCTTGCCTCCCAGGGGTGGTGATGTGTGCTGGGTGATCAGACTGGTCGAACGTAATGGCAGTCTGCGACCATTTCAAGTAATTGGGTGTCGCCGGAGCGACCATGTTCACTTCTCTGTTGATGAATTTCAATCGACTCTTGCTTTCAACATCAGCAAAAATAATAAGAGTGGAATTCACGTGAGGATAACCATCATCATCTTCCCCTTCACTCTCAGCCTTGTCTACCTCCTTCTCCTTTTCCTTGGGCTGTTTCTCTCGGAACTGCTGGATCAGGAGCCGACATTGTCGAGTGGTATGCTTCGGGTAAATGAAATTACCTTGTTCGTCTTTTTGGTGTGGATATGGCATGGAAGATCCAACACGTCATTTCCATCTTGATCTTCTACTTTCTTGGGGTTCCACGGCCCTTTGGGCTTCCCCTTGAACTTTCCTTGAACCACAGCCAAGGCCTCACCCAGAGCAGCTGGTTCGGCCATGCATTTTTGTTTCCGACTGGAGTTTCCTCCTCCGACATCGTGGGCGACTGCTTTGTGCTTGCCGCTCCGCAGTCGCTCCTCCTCTTCACCATTGGCATACTTGGTGGTGATTTCCATCATCCGAGTCAAAGTCATGTTTCCTGTCCGACCGAATTTCAGATTCAACTCCCTGTACCTGACGCCTTCCTTGAAAGCACAAATTGCCTGATGATCAGAAACATCTTCCACCGTGTGGTGCAGGGTGATCCACCTCTGGATATAATCTCTCAAAGTTTCATTCGGTTTCTGGATGCAACACTGTAATTCTGTCAAACCTGCTAGCCGCTTGCAAGTACCCTTAAACATTCTGACAAACACTCGGGCGAGATCTTCCCAAGTATAGATGCTGCCAGGCGCCAACTGATTCAACCACGCCCTAGCTGAGCCCTCCAACATCAGAGGAAGGTGTTTCATGGCCACCTCATGATTGCCGCCACCAATCTGGACAGCCACTTGGTAGTCTTCGAGCCAGGTGTCAGTCTTGGACTCTCCCGTGAACTTACTGACTCCAGTCGCCAACCTGAAGTTGGGGGGAATCACTGCAGCTCTGATAGCTCTGCTGAAGCACTCTGGGCCAGAGACATGCACCCTGTTGCTGGTTTGCGGGCCTCTGTCATGGCCATCTCGGTGACCTCTGTTTCTGTCGACCAAGCCTTGTACGAGAATGGATCTCGCATCAAAGCCTGGCTCCCTGGGGTCGACTGGAATACCTCTTCCGACGCTATTAGGGCGCCTGTCTTCATGTGGCCGCGGCACGTACGACCCACTCCTTGGAGGAGGCGTGGCACTCGACGGCGACCATCGCGATCGGCTCGACAATCATACTGCTCCTGGTTTCTGTACTGATCATGGTGCTCTCCACATCCCTCACGCCTCAGGGGTGATCTCGGGCTATGGGCCGACTAGACCGTATCTGCAACCATAGATCTTCTATGGATCCTATCCCGCGACTGAGACACGGCCGTATTCTGCTCTCCTGCTGCCCGGAGCAAGGCCCTGATCTGCGCCAAACCTCGGCCAGCTTCTGACTAGGAAGGTTGAATTGACTCTGCTATCCGGGCCGCAGCTGCTAGGTTTTGGATCGGTGTCCGGTATACCTGAGCCGGAGGTGGAAAAAGTTGGCGTCGGCTGGACTCGGGAGCACGTTGACGAGCGCAATCGTCAAGTGCGCGCTATAGGTTCTCCAGCCGAGTGCGCTCAGCCAGATTGGCCAAGCAAGCCTGTTCCAAGGACTGGGCCTCGGCGGTTTCACCAACTATAGAGTATGCAGGGCATCCATGTTTCGGTGACGAAGTTCTTCTCTTTGCTGCGAGGAAAGAGGCCCAGGGCGGTACTCCTCGTGAACGCGCGACGGATCGCCGTTCCCGTCACCTCCGTCTTCACGATCGAAGCCAGGAGGACCGTGTGGTCCATTGACCATCAGGACTTCCGCTATCGAGTCATTGCTGCCGCACTCGGATGCGGTCTCTACAGAGCCAGTCGACAGATCGAACAGGCCGTAGAAAGACTCGTCGGGCTCGAGCACCGCGACTTGAGGGGTGACCGACTGGCGGGCCACTGCATGCTTCACCCACCGTTGAATCCTCGACCGGCCCATGCGCTTGCTCCGGCGGGTGCGGGGAAAGCCGTTGCAGTCGACTGGTACTGGGTCGACGGTTGCCGTAGGAGGATGTCACGGACACACATGTGAAAGTGCGTCGCCCCACGGGCAGGGAGCGCGTCGACATCGAGTGGTGCCTCCTGAAGCCAAGCGGAGTCGTCGGCGACAAACACGAGCACGCCGAGACGGATCTCGCGGCCCTCAGCCAAACCTCCGCCTGCAACCATGATGATGGGGATCAGAAAAATTGCAACTTCTCCAATAAGTCGCTAAGACACCTGCCCCACGGTGGGCGCCAATTGTCGTGGATCTAAGACTGATAGTAGAATGGGGGGGGTAGGTATGAGGAGGCAAGATCCTAGCTATGGAGTAGTTGTACACATGAGTTTTACGAGTTCAGGCCCTTCTCAGAGGAAGTAACAGCCCTACGTCTCGGTGCCCTGAGGCGGTCGACTGGATTATATGGGTGTGTGTGTTTACAAAAGTGCGAACCCTTGTCCCAAAGGAGGGGGGTCGCTTATATAGAGTGCGCCAAGACCCCAGCCCCCATCCATTACACAGGGTTCAATGTTCATAAAGGTGGGGCGTTACTGGTAACGTCTACAATAAAGTGTTATAAATGCCCATAATGCTATGGTTTAAGTCACGACCGTTGCGGAGTGGAGGGCTTCTCGTCTTCTGGTGGTCGAGTGTCTTCAAGGTGGTCGAGTGAGCACATCTTCATGGTCGAGTGGATGATGTTTTCTCCTAGACTGCTTCTGATTCTTTGTAAAGATGTCCTCGGGGAGGGTATGCTGGACAGGTCCATGACCCTACCCTAGGTACATAGCTTCATCAATCAATACTGCTTTGTTGAATCTTGTTATGAAAGACCAATTCACCAGCCTTCGTAGTGAAGATGCCGCTACTCATCTGAATAGCTTCGTTGATTTATGTGATATGCAAAAGAAAAAAGATGTCGATAATTATGTCGTTAAATTGAAGCTATTTCCTTTTTCGCTTAGAGATCGTGCTAAAGCTTGGTTTTCGTCTTTGCCTAAAAATCATATTGATTCTTGGAACAAGTGCAAAGATGCTTTTATCTCTAAGTATTTTCCTCCCGCTAAGATCATCTATCTTACAAACAATATTATGAATTTTATGCAACTTGATCATGAACATGTTGCACAAGCTTGGGAGAGAATGAAATTAATGATACGTAATTGCCCTACTCATGGTTTGAAATTGTGGATGATTATACAAATTTTTTATGCCGGATTGAATTTTGCTTCTAGAAATCTTTTAGATTCGGCCGCGGGAGGCACTTTTATGGAAATCACTTTAGGAGATGCTACTAAACTCCTAGATAATATTATGGTTAAT
The DNA here is from genome assembly GCA_034509565.1 of Triticum monococcum. Lineage (NCBI taxonomy): Eukaryota > Viridiplantae > Streptophyta > Magnoliopsida > Poales > Poaceae > Triticum > Triticum monococcum. The sequence goes on along the minus strand of CM067846.1, from coordinate 142,660,117 downwards.
TATTCTCAATGGCATACTGAAAGATCTTCTAATAAAAAGTGCATGCGAAAGAAGAAATCAATGTTTTGAGTGGAAAGATGGATGAAATTATGAAATTATTTGCTACTAAGAGTGTTTCTTCTTATCCTAATGATATGCCTTTGTCCACTTTGATTGAGAATAACAATGAATCTATGGATGTGAATTTTGTTGGTAGGAATAATTTTGGTAACAACGCGTATAGAGGGAATTATAATCCTAGGCCTTATCCTAGTAATCCTTCTAATAATTATGGAAATTCCTACAACAACTCTTATGGAAGTTATAATAAGATGCCCTCTGAATTTGAGAATAGTGTTAAGGAGTTTATGAATTCACAAAAGAATTTTAATGCTTTGCTTGAAGAGAAATTGCTTAAAGTTGATGATGTGGCTAGGAATGTTGATAGAATTTCTCTTGAGGTTGGTTCTTTAATGCTTAGATCTATTCCTCCTAAGCATGATATCAATGAGTCTCTCAAATCCATGAGAATTTCCATTGATGAGTCCAAGGAAAGAACCGCTAGGATGCGTGCTACAGAAGATGCCTTTATTAAAGCGTGTTCTTCGAATTCCTATGAAATTCAAGATGAAGATCTAAAAGTTATTGATGTGTCCCCTATTAAATCTTTGTTTTGCAATATGAATCTTGATGAAACTGAATATGATCTTCCCTTACCTAGAAGGCGTTCTAAAAATTCGGAGTATTTAAATCTTTATGATGAAATTGATGAAAGTGGGATTGAAAGAATTAAAATCTAGATGTTGCTAAACCCACTATATAGGATTTCAAGGAATTTAATTATGAAAGTTGCTCTTTGATTGATTGTATTTCCTTTTTGCAATCTGTGCTAAATTCTCCGCATGCTTATAGTCAAAAGAAAGCCTTTACCGAACATATTGTTGATGCCTTGATGCAATCTTATGAAGAAAAACTTGAGTTGAAAGTTTCTATCCCTAGGAAACTCTATGATGAGTGGGAACCAACTATTAAAATTAAAAGTAAAGATCATGAGTTTTATGCTTTGTGTGATTTGGGTGCTAGTGTCTCCACTATTCCCAAAACTTTGTGTGATTTGCTAGATTTCTGCGATTTTGATGATTGCTCTCTAAACTTGCATCTTGCGGATTCTACTATTAAGAAACCTATGGGAAGGATTAATGATGTTCTTATTGTTGCAAATATGAATTATGTGCTCATAGATTTCATTGTTCTTGATATAGATTGCAATCCTTCTTGCCCTATTATTCTTGGTAGACCTTTCCTTAGAACGGTTGGTGCGATTATTGATATGAAGGAAGGGAATATTGGATTCCAATTTCCATTAAAAGGGCACGAAACACTTTCCAAGAAAGAAAATAAAATTGCCATATGAAACTAGGGACATTTACATCTATGCCCCTAACTTGATCCCACTACTCAGATTTGCCCCTAATTTCGAAGGGTGCTCAAATTTGCCCCTCCACCGTTAGTTGCCCTTATAGAAATGCCCTTCTGCGCCGTTACCGTCCGGTCAAAGGGCGTCAAAGGGCTTTGACCGTCTCGAAAAAAATAGCAAAAAAAATCAAAAAAATCTGAAATTTTGTGGGATCGAGGATACTCAACTGCGCAATGTGCGTGCAAATTTTCATGCTGTTTGGATACTCTAGGAGCTCATGGCAAAGGAAAAACAGTAAATATGTATGCCCGTGAATAGTAAATTCAAAAAAATAGCAAAAAAAATTCAAAAAAATATGAAATTTTTTGGCATCCAAGCTGATCGGTTGCGCAAGGTGTGTGCAAAATTTTGTTGTGTTTGGACATTGTAGGAGCTCGTGAAAAAAAACAAAATATGGCTCAGAAAAAACTTTGAAAAAATACACTATTGTGCATTTTTTTGCTAGAGCTCCTCGCATGCCATTTGATAACAAAATTTTGCACACACCTTGCGCAACCGATCAGCTTGGATGCCAAAAAATTTCATATTTTTTTGAATTTGTTTGCTATTTTATTTGAATTTACTATTCATAGGCATATAGATTTATTGTTTTCTTTTGCCCTGAGCTCCTGGTATGTGTAAACATCGCGAAAATTGGCACGCACCTTGCGCACCTAACTATCTTTGATCCCACAAAATTTTAGATTTTTTTGAATTTTTTTGCTATTTTTTTCGAGACGGTCAAAGCCCTTTGACCGGACGGTAACGGCGCAGAAAGGCATTTCTATAAGGACACCTAACGGCAGAGGGGCAAATTTGAGCACCCTTCGAAATTAAGGGCAAATCTGAGTAGTGGGATCAAGTTAGGGGCACAAATGTAAATGGCCCATGAAACTATCATGAGAGCCGCTTATGGATTGCCTTCCAAAGCTGGCAATACCTAGATCTATCCTCGCTTTTATGCCTAGCTAGGGGCGTTAAATGATAGCGCTTGTTGGGAGGCAACCCAATTTTATTTTTAGTTTTTTTATGATTTTCTTCTGTTAGGGTATAAATAACCCATCTACCTTCTGTTCGGATGTGGTTTTGTGTTTTAATTAGTGTTTGTGCCAAGCTAGACCTATTGGATCTTCTTGGATGATAGTTATTTGATCTTGTTGTAATTTCCAGAAACTTTGCGTTCAGTGCCCGAATTATTAAAAATCATCAGGACGTGATAAAATACTGATTCTAATTTCTGCTGATAAATAAACAAATTGTCTAGGTCGTCTAATTTTGGTAGAATTTTTTGGGTTCCACAAGTTTATGTTAGTTACAGATTACTACAGACTGTTCTGTTTTTGACAGATTCTGTTTTTCGTGTGTTGTTTGCTTATTTTGATGAATCTATGGTTAGTAAAATATGTTATGATCCATAGGGAAGTTGGAATACAGTAGGTTTAACACCAATATAAATAAAGAATGAGTTCATTACAGTACTTTGAAGTGGTCTTTTTTTCTTTCTCTAACGGAGCTCACGAGATTTCTGTTGAGTTTTGTGTTGTGAAGTTTTCAAGTTTTGGGTGAATTCTTTTGATGGATTATGGAACAAGGAGTGGCAAGAGCCTAAGATTGGGGATTCCCATGGCAACCCCAAGATAATCCAAGGACACCAAAAAGTCAAAGCTTGGGGATGCCCCGGAAGGCATCCCCTCTTTCGTCCACTTCCATCGGTAATTTACTTGGAGCTATATTTTTATTCACCAACATGATATGTGTTTTGCTTGGAGCGTCTTGTATTATTTGTGTCTTTGTTTGTTAGTGTGCCACAATCATCCTTGCTATACGCACCTTTTGAGAGAGCCATACATGAATTGGAATTTGATAGAATACTCTATGTGCTTCACTTATATCTTTTGAGCTATGTAGTTTTGCTCTATGTGCTTCACTTATATCTTTTGAGCGTTATAATTTTGCCCTATGTGCTTCACTTAGATCTTTTAGAGCACGGTGGTGGTTTGTTTTAAAGAAACTATTCATCTCTCATGCTTCACTTAAATTATTTTGAGAGTCTTAATAGCATGGTAATTTGCCTAATAATAATATGCTTGGTATTGAAGATTTGTGAAACTTTCTTTTGAGTGCGTTGAATACTAAGAGAAGATTGAAGCATGATGATTGTTTTGAGATATGGAGGTGATAATATTAGAGTCATGCTAGTTTAGTAGTTGTTAATTTAAAGAATACCTGTGTTGAAGTTTGTGATTCCCGTAGCATGCACGTATGGTGAACCGTTATGTGATGAAGTCGGAGCATGATTTATTTATTGATTGTCTTCCTTATGAGTGGCGGTCGGGGATGAGCGATGGTCTTTTCCTACCAATCTATCCCCCTAGGAGCATGCGTGTAATACTTTGCTTTGATAACTTCCAGATTTTTGCAATAAGTATATGAGTTCTTTATGACTAATGTCGAGTCCATGGATTATACGCACTTTTTCCCATCCTTCCATCATTGCTAGCCTCTCTAATACCCCGCACCTTTTGCGGGTATCATACACCCACCATATACCTTCCTCAAAACAGCCACCATACCTACCTATCATGGCATTTCCATAGCCATTCCGAGATATATTGCCATGCAACTTTCCACCGTTCCGTTCATTATGACACACTCCATCATTGTCATATTGCTAGCATGATCATGTAGTTGACATCGTATTTGTGGCAAAGTCACCATTGATAATTCTTTCAGACATGTCACTCTTGATTCATTGCATATCCCGGTACACCACCAGAGGCATTCAAATAGAGTCATATTTGTCCTAAGCATCGAGTTGTAAGAAAAATAAAAGTGTGATGATCATCATTTTAGAGCATTGTCCCAAGTAAGGAAAGGATGATGGAGACTATGATTCCCCCATAAGTCGGGATGAGAGAAAAAGAGAGAAAAAGAGAGAAGCGACAATGTTATTATCCTTTTACCACACTTGTGCTTCAAAGTAGCAACATGATCTTCATGATAGAGAGTCTCTCGTTATGTCACTTTCATATACTAGTGGGAATTTTTCATTATAGAACTTGGCTTGTATATTCCAATGATGTGCTTCCTCAAATTGCCCAAGGTCTTCGTGAGCAAGCGAGTTGGATGCACACCCACTTAGTTTCTTTTGATGAGCTTTCATATACTTATAGCTCTAGTGCATCCGTTGCATGGAAATCCCTACTCACTCACATTGATATCTATTGATGGGCATCTCCATAGCCCGGATATACGCCTAGTTGATGTGAGACTATCTTCCCCTCTTTTTTGTCTTCTCCACAACCACCATTCTATTCCACCTATAAGTGCTATATCCATGGCTCACGCTCATGTATTGCGTGAAGATTGAAAAAGTTTTGAAAAATTTAGAGTATGAAACAATTGCTTGGCTTGTCATCGGGGTTGTGCATGATTTAAATACTTTGTGTGGTGAAGATAGAGCATAGCCAGACTATATGATTTTGTAGGGATATCTTTCTTTGGCCATGTTATTTTGAGTAGACATAATTGCTTTATTAGTATGCTTGAAGTGTTATTATTCTTTATGTCAATATGAACTTTTGTCTTGAATATTTCTAATCTGAATATCCATACCACAATTAAGAAGTTTTGCATTGAAAATATGCCAAGTAGCACTCCGCATCAAAAATTCTGTTTTTATCATTTACCTACTCGAGGACGAGCAGGCATTAAGCTTGGGGATGCCTGATACGTCTCCAACGTATCTATAATTTTTGATTGCTCCATGCTATATTATCTACTGTTTTTGACTATATTGGGCTTTATTTTTCACTTTTATATTATTTTTGGGACTAACCTATTAACCGGAGGCCCATTCTAGAATTTCTGTTTTTTGCCTATTTCAGTGTTTCGAAGAAACAGAATATCAAACAGAGTCCAAACAGAAAAATCCTTTTTGGAACGTGATTTTCTCACCGGATAAGACCCAGGAGACTTGGACCCTACGCCAAGGCATCGAAGAGGCGGTCACGAGGGTGGGGGCGCACCCCCTGCCTCATGGGCCCCTCGAAGCTCCACCGACGTACTTCTTCCTCCTATATATATCCACGTACCCCCAAACGATCAGAACAGGAGCCAAAAACCTAATTCCACCGCCGCAACTTTCTGTATCCACAAGATCCCATCTTGGGGCCTGTTCCGGAGCTCCGCCGGAGAGCGACGTCATCACAAAGGGCTTCTACATCATCATAGCCTCTCCGATGAAGTGTGAGTAGTTTACCTCAGACCTTTGGGTCCATAGTTATTAGCTAGATGGCTTCTTCTCTCTTTTTGGATCTCAATACAATGTTCTTCCCCTCTCTTGTGGAGATCTATTTGATGTAATCTTCTTCCTTTTGCGGTGTGTTTGTTGAGACCGATGAATTGTGGGTTTATGATCAAGTCTATCTATGAATAATATTTGAAACTTTTCTGAATTCTTTTATGTATGATTGGTTATCTTTGCAAGTATCTTTGAATTATCCGTTTGGTTTGGCTAACTAGATTGGTAGTTCTTGCTGTGGGAGAAGTGTTTAGCTTTGGGTTCGATCTTGCGGTGTTCTTTCCCAGTGACAGAAGGGGCAGCTAGACACGTATTGTATCGTTGCCATCGAGGATAACAAGACGGGTTTATTTCATATTGCATGAATTTATCTCTCTACATCATGTCATCTTGCTTAAAGCGTTACTCTGTTTTTAACTTAATACTCTAGATGCATGCTGGATAGCGGTCGATGAGTGGAATAATAGTAGTAGATGCAGAATTGTTTTGATCTACTTCTCACGGACGTGATGCCTATATACATGATCATGCCTAGATATTCTCATAACTATGCTCAATTCTGTCAATTGCTCAACAGTAATTTGTTCACCCACCGTAGAATACTTATGCTCTTGAGAGAAGCCACTAGTGAAACCTATGGCCCCCGGGTCTATTCTCATCATATCAATCTCCATCACTTTAATCTTGCTTTGCTTTTTTACTTTGTCTTTTACTTTTTCACTTTGCATCTTTATACCAAAAATATTATCTACCGGATCTCACTTTCGTAAGTGACCGTGAAGGGATTGACAACCCCTAATCGCGTTGGTTGCGTTGAGCTCTTTGTGTTGTGTAGGTACGAGGGACTTGCACATGGCCTCCTACTGGATTGATACCTTGGTTCTCAAAAACTGAGGGAAATACTTACTCTACTCTGCTGCATCATCCTTTCCTCTTCGGGGAAAACCAATGCAAGCTCAAGAGGTAGTAGGCACCTCCGAGTTCAGCACACGTTCAGCCCGATGAGGTCCCTCGAACTCCGATCCAGCCAAGTGTTGAGGGAGAGTTTCATCAGCACGACGGCGTGGTGACGATGTTGATGTTCTACCGACGCAGAGCTTCGCCTAAGCACCGCTACAGTATTATCGAGGTGGACTATGGTGGAGGGGGGCACCGCACACGGCTAAGAGATCAATGATCAATTATTGTGTCTCTGGGGTGCCCCCTCCCCCGTATATAAAGGAGCAAGGGGGAGGCCGGCCGGCACTCTATGGCGCGCCCCCAAGAGGGGAATCCTAGTAGGTCTCCACCAAAAGGGAGAGAGGGGGAAGGAAGGAGAGGGAGAGGGAGAAGGAAAGGGGGGCGCCGCCCCCCCTCTCCTATTCCAATTCGGACCAGAGGGGGAGGGGCGTGCGGCCTGCCCCAGGCCGCCCCTCTCTCTCTCCACTAAGGCCCATCGAGGCCCATTAGTTCCCCCGGGGGTTCCGATAACCCTCCAGCACTCCGGTTTCATCTGAAACTTCTCCGGAACACTTCCGGTGTCCGAATATAGTCGTCCAATATATCAATCTTCATGTCTCGACCATTTCGAGACTCCTCGTCATGTGCGTGATCACATCCGGGACTCCAAACAACCTTCGGTACATCAAAACACATAAACTCATAATAAAACTGTCATCGTAACGTTAAGCATGCGGACCCTACGGGTTCGAGAACTATGTAGACATGACCGAGACACGTCTTCGGTCAATAACCAATAGCGGAACCTAGATGCTCATATTGGCTCCCACATATTCTACGAAGATCTTTATCAGTCAGACCGCATAACAACATACGTTGTTCCCTTTGTCATCGGTATGTTACTTGCCCGAGATTCAATTGTCGGTATCTCAATACCTAGTTCAATCTCGTTACCGGCAAGTCTCTTTACTTGTTCCCTAATACATCATCCCGCAACTAACTCATTAGTTGCAATGCTTGCAAGGCTTAAGTGATGTGCATTACTGAGAGGGCCCAGAGATACCTCTTCGACAATCGGAGTGACAAATCCTAATCTCGAAATACGCCAACCCAATAAGTATCTTCGGAGACACCTGTAGAGCAGCTTTATAATCACCCAGTTACGTTGTGACATTCGGTAGCACACAAAGTGTTCCTCCGGTAAACGGGAGTTGCATAATCTCATAGTCATAGCAACATACTAATTGATCGTGTGCTAAGCTAACGGAATGGGTCATGTCAATCACATCATTCTCCTAATGATGTGATCCCGTTAATCAAATGACAACCCATGTCAATGGCTAGGAAACTTAACCATCTTAGATCAACGAGCTAGTCTAGTAGGGGCATACTAGTGACACTCTGTTTGTCTATGTATTCACACATGTATTACGTTTTCTGTTAATACAATTCTAGCATGAATAATAAACATTTATCATGATATAAGGAAATAAATAATAACTTTATTATTGCCTCTAGGGCATATTTCCTTCACATGCTTCATGTGTGGAGAGAAATGGAGCTGAGACCACCAGTGTAAACAAACTGTGTAACTTCATGTGGTACAGGAAATAGTGGAATTTTTTCAATGCACATCTTCAGAAGAGTTACTTACAGATGAGGATGAGGAAGTTAACCTCATGGCCATATCAGAAGCAGCTGAAGGAAAATCAGCGCACAGTAAGGCTTTCTAGTTGATTGTTCTCCTTCATGGACAACAAAAGACCTTTTTGGTGGATTCTGGTAGTACCCACTCATTTGTGGACACCAATTCTGCGGCTACAATGACAGGAGTGCAGAAATGTTCAGCAATGAAAGTCAAGGTGGCTAATGGAGGGACTATGAGCTCTTCCAGTTTTGTGCCAAAGTGCCAATGGTCAGTACAAGGAGTCCAATTGGAGCATGATCTTAGAATATTGCCTCTCAGCTGCTATGATGGAATTCTGGGTATGGACTGGTTAGCAAAACATAGTCCAATGACGGTAGATTGGGAACAACAATGGATGTCCTTCCCTCTGCAAGGAAAGTCAATAACAATTCAAGGAGCAGCACCTGTGGAGTTTGCATACACTATCATAGAACTGTCTATGGTTACCGATGAAAATGCACAAACTGTTCTACCAGAAATTCAGGAACTACTGGAAGAGTACAAGGATGTTTTTGCCGTCCCAACTGGTTTACCACCAGAGAGAGCTTGTGATCACTATATTCCTCTTATTCCTGGTGCCAGGCCTTTTTTTCATAGACCATACAGACTAGCCCTAGAACTGAAGGATGAAGTGGAAAGACAAATTCAAGAAATGTTGGATTCTGGTGTTATCAGAAGGAGTAATAGTCCTTTTTCTTCTCCCATCCTCTTGGTCAAAAAGAAGGACCACACCTGGAGATTGGTGGTGGACTACAGACACCTGAATGCTCTTACAATCAAGGGAAATTACCCTATGCCTGTCATAGATGAGCTTCTTGATCAGTTGCATGGTGCACAGTGGTTTACAAAGTTAGATCTCAGGGCTGGTTACCACCAAATAAGACTAGCTCCTGGAGAAGAATACAAGACATCTTTTCAAACCCATCATGGGCATTTTGAGTTTCTGGTTATGGGATTTGGCCTGACAGGAGCACCTAATACTTTCCAAGGGGCCATAAATATATCATTATCAGAGGAGCCTGATGAAGAAATTTGCCCTAGAGGCAATAATAAAGTTTTTATTTATATTTCCTTATATCATGATAAATGTTTATTATTCATGCTAGAATTGTATTAACCGGAAACTTAGTACATGTGTGAATACATAGACAAACAGAGTGTCACTAGTATGCCTCTACTTGACTAGCTCATTGAATCAAAGATGGTTAAGTTTCCTAGCCATATACATGAGTTATCATTTGATTAACGGGATCACATCATTAGAGAATGATGTGATTGACTTGACCCATTCCGTTAGCTTAGCACTTGATCATTTTAGTATATTGCTATTGCTTTCTTCATGACTTATACATGTTCCTATAACTATGAGATTATGCAACTCCCGAATACCGAAGGAACACTTTGTGTGATACCAAACGTCACAACATAACTGGGTGATTATAAAGGTGCTCTATAGGTGTCTCCGATGGTACTTGTTGAGTTGGCATAGATCGAGATTAGGATTTGTCACTCGGATTGTCGGAAAGGTATCTCTGGGCCCTCTCAGTAATGCACATCACTATAAGCCTTGCACGCAATGTGACTAATGAGTTAGTTGCGGGATGATGCATTACGGAACGAGTAAAGAGACTTGCCGGTAACGAAAGTGAACTAGGTATTGAGATACCGATGATCTAATCTCGGGCAAGTAACATACCCATGACAAAGGGAACAACGTATGTTGTTATGCGGTTTGACCGATAAAGATATTCGTAGAATATGTGGGAGCCAATATGAACATCCAGGTTCCGTTATTGGTTAATGATCGGAGACGTGTCTCGGCATGTCTACATAGTTCTCAAACCCGTAGGGTCCGCACGCTTAACGTTTGGTGACAATCGGTATTATGAGTTTATGTGTTTTGATGTACCAAAGATAGTTCGGAGTCCCGGATGTGATCACGGACATGATGAGGAGTCTCGAAATGGTCGAGACATAAAGATTAATATATTGGATGACTATATTCAGACACCGGATGAGTTCCGGGGGTCACCGCATAATTATCGGAGTGCCGGGGGGTTATTGGAAACCCGGGGGAACTATTGGGCCTACATGGGCCATAGGGAAGAGGGGAGGGAGCCCACAAGGGGCAGCCATGCCCCCTCCCTATAGGGAGTCCGAATAGGACTAGGGAGGGGGGTGCGCGCCCCCTTTCCTTCTCCTCTCCCTCTCCTCCCCCCCTCCCTCCTCCTAGTTGGACTAGGAAAGTGGGGGGGGGGGGGTCCTACTCCAACTAGGAGGAGGAATCCTCCCCCTCCTTGGCGCGCCCCAAGGGCTGGCCGGCCTCCCTCTTGCTCCTTTATATATGGGGCAGGGGGGCACCCTAGAACACACAAGTTGATCATTGATCTCTTAGCCGTGTGCGGTGCCCCCTGATACGTCTCCAACGTATCTATAATTTTTGATTGCTCCATGCTATATTATCTTCTGTTTTGGACATTATTGGGCTTTATTATACACTTTTATATTATTTTTTGGGACTAACCTATTAACCGGAGGCCCAGCCCAGAATTGCTGTTTTTTTGCCTATTTCAGAGTTTCGCAGAAAAAGAATATCAAACAGAGTCCAAATGGAATGAAACCTTCGGGAACGTGATTTTCGCAACGAACATGATCCAGAGGACTTGGACCCTACGTCAAGAAAGCCACCAGGAAGCCACAAGGTAGGGGGGGCGTGCCTATCCCTCCTGGGTGCGCCCTCCACCCTCGTGGGCCCCACGTTGCTCCACCGACGTACTCCTTCCTCCTATATATACCTACATACCCCCCCGAACGATCAGATACGGAGCCAAAAACCTAATTCCACCGCCGCAACCTTCTGTACCTACGAGATCCCATCTTGGGGCCCGTTCCGAAGCTCCGCCGGAGGGGGCATCGATCACGGAGGGTTCTACATCAACACCATAGCCTCTCCGATGAAGTGTGAGTAGTTTACCTCAGACCTTCGGGTCCATAGTTATTAGCTACACTAGTGCAGAACCGGGCAATAGCACTGGTTTGTAAGGCCCTTTAGTGCCGGTTCAGGAACCGGCACTAAAGTTTCGGCACTAAAGCCCCCCCTTTAGTACCGGTTCAGCATGAACCGGTGCTATAGGGGAACCACGTGCCACGAGCCAGCTCCGGGGGCCGGGAGCCCTTTAGTACCGGTTGGTAACACCAACCGGTACTAAATGGTTGTGGGTTTTTGTTTTATTTTGTATTTTTCAATTAAATTTGTGTTATCAATTTAATTTAGGATTGTTTTACGTTATAATGAGTTGTAGTCGTCGTCATCATCATCATCATCATCGCATATTAATTAATAAATAAACTCTAGCTAGCTAAAAATCATCATAGTCGTCTAATTACCACTATTTAATCATCATAGTCATTACCGCTAGCTATCTAATCATCATCAACGCTGGCTAGCTTAAAGAGGAAACATTCACTTTGTAACAGAAGCAAAGATATCATCAAGTTCAACAAAATCATCACCAACATCGAAGTTCAGGACACGGATATGAGACAAGTACTAATTAAGAGCATGAACTAGTAGCTACTGATCCTGCTGATTCATCATACTGGAGCATGTATAGCTCTCCTGATTCATCATACTGGAGCATGCAGATGAATCTGTCTCCTAATCTTGGGTTGCGCTTCTCCTTACTGCCCCCTAGTACTTCTCTGCGATCGTTAACAATTTTGCTCCAATCTTTCACTATTAAGCATTCTTCGCCTTCAGAAATCTTGAATGCACTCATGTGCAATGTAGGAAATCTTTGTCATAATCTAACCATTGACATGCGACCTTTTGTCTCGATCCACTGAGGCACAACTGTCATCGGAAGTCCCTGTTGAACAACATCGTATAGTAATTAATATACTAAGCAATGAAAGTTTAGCTTCAAAAATAATGTATGCAAAAGATGCACTAATTAAGGACAAATATTTAAAATCTTACCATCTTTTGATTATAGATGTGACCGTAGCTCAATACGATCACCATTGGTCGCACGTTTTGAGTACTAACATTTCTAAGTTTAGGAAAAAAAATTTGTCTTGACAGTATTAAGATCCTCAAGCCATGAAACATAATGACATATCTCCTCGCAGTTTAGTTGAGCCCCGGGGCAGTAGTAGGTCATGTCTACCAAGCACCGAACATGTTTGCTTGAACCAAAATAAGCTGACAATACAAATTAGTTGTCAACTATTTTTGAATAAACTGTATGAAAGACATAAACATATGCATGCATGGTTAATAAAAACTCACCAAATGGTAGAACTGGAGGCGTTTGCACATCGACCCAGATGTCTATATTACCTTCCATATCATCTTCCGGACGAATATCAAAGGTGATAACCATATCAGGCTCAAATGCATAAGCCTTGCATAGTGCTTGCCAAGTTTTGCATTCAAAATGGGTGTATGTGTCTCCATTATATAATTTGACGTTGAAAGTATACCCATGCTCCGTCTTCAAGTAAACTCTCTTTACCTCCATATCATCTATAGCACTAAAACCTATCTTATCCAAGACAAAAATTCTTGCATGGCAGGGGATGCGCTAGTAGAATAGTGAAAATTTAAAATTATAAGTTGAAGCAAATGAAGCATAAGTTTTGCATTCAAATAATAATTGACAAAGTGACTTACTGTATCAACTTCGAATGTCTCATCCAGCTTGATGCTGAAGCGCCTACCATCAACAAGGAAATTTTGGTCGCACAGGCCGCGCTAGTCTTCACAGTGTTCGCACATAATAAAATCTTTTTCGTCGGCAGATGACATTTCCTATGTTCATATAGGTGAAGCATTAAACACCTATATCTAGCCAAATATAAATTCATCTAACATTTGACATTACTATATATTTAACTTTTCTATCTAATTCATCTAACATTCGACATTAATCTAACATTTATATAAACTCAAAATATATAAAAAATTAAATAAACAGAAAAACTCATTAAGAAATAATATTTTAATTAGATCATCAAATCTCATATACCTAAATTTTCTTACTAAAAAGAAACTAGTTATATTAATTATTCAACTAGTTCTAATCTCATACCTAAATTTTCTTACTAAAAATAAACTAGTTATATTAATTATTCAACTAGTTCTAGTCTCATATACCTAAATTTTCTTACTAAAAATAAACTAGTTATATTAATTATTCAACTAGTTCTAATCTCATATACCTAAATTTTCTTACTAAAAATAAACTAGTTATATTAATTATTCAACTAGTTCTAATCTTTAGTTCGACAATTTTTCTATCTAGCTAGCTAATTCATCTAACATTCGACATTAATCTAACATTCGATCATCTAATTAACTTTTCTAAAAAATAGAAAATAAGTTAAAAAAATGTGTGTGTGTGTGTATGCATGTGTGTGTATATATATGTATATGTGTGTACGTATGTGTGTATGTGTGTGTGTATGCGTGTGTGTGTGGTATATGTGTGTGTGTGTGCGGCCCCGTACGCCGCCGCCCCGTACGTACGAGCGGGGGCGCCGGCGTACGGGGCCGGGGCGCCGGTGTGTGTGTGTGTATGTGTGTGTATTTATGTGTGTGTATGTGTGTGCGGGAGCGAGAGAGAGACGTACGGCCGCGGCGATGACGACGGACGGCGGCGGCGTTCGGGGCGGCAGCGCGAGACGACGACGATGACGGGCGGCAACGGGGACAACGCGAGACGACGGACGACGGTACGGGCGACGGGCGGCGACGACGAGATCGAGTGGCGCGCGCGGCGGAGGTTGGAGACGAAGTGGGGAGATGAAACTGAAATTTTCGTAAGTGCTATATATATAGGATGGGCCTTTAGTACCGGTTCGTGGCTCCAACCGGTACTAAAGGCTTATTTTCGCCAGGCCAAGCGGCGGCAAACGAAGGCCTTTAGTACCAGTTGGAGCCACGAACCGGTACTAAAGGGGGGCCTTTAGTACCGGTTGGAGCCACCAACCGGTACTAAAGGCCTTGCAATGCCACCCCAAAGTTTAGTCCCACCTCACCCGGCGAAGGGCAGCCGCACTATTTTATAAACCCAGCCGCGGCTACCTCTTCGAACTCCTTTATATAGCAGGCTTCTGGGCCTAATTAATTAGAGCGCGCTGCCTTGTGAGTCTGCTGGCCCTTCTGGGCCTGCATTTGCACACCCTAGGTCTGGTAGACCCACAGGGCAGTGCGCCAACAAATTTTTTATATAGTTTTTTATTTTATTTATTTTTGAGTGGTTTTTTATATAGTTTTTTCTTTTCTGCATTATTTATTTTCTTCTATTTATTTTTGAGTAATTTTTTTGTATAATTTTTATTATTTTCTGCATTATTTATTTTTGTATAGTCCGAAACCCTGATACTCAGAAAGAGTTTGTCCAGTTTGTACACGAAGTGCGTCCAGTTTTTGCCGTCACCCTCTCTACTCTTTCGCGCATGCTATGCGGGTGATATGATGATACCATGCCAAGTTTCAACAATTTCAGGATTCATTTTGTAGTGATTTTCAATTTTACGGTCATTTAGCTCTCTAAACAATTAGGTAAATGACCGAAAACAACAAATGATGTCAGAACATGTTGGAAATTGATGACGTCGATTTAAATGTTGCATACTGAACACAAGATAGTTTGGTTAAATTGCATTACTTGTAAGTCCAGTTAACATGGATGCTTATGATGCAAGAGCAACAACAAAAGTGAAAATTTGGCACAAATAGGTAGTTGTGTAACTAAAATAGGTAGGAGGAGAGATAGCTCTTATGTCACAAAAAAGAAGTTGTATCAAACCTTTTATGTCGGATCTAGAACAAACCAATCGGTATCGCCATCATACAGCCCTACCGTGGCTCACAAAGTGATTGTGGTCGTTTCGATCCAACGACTCACATGAGCTAGGAAGAAACACACCTTTGATCCAACGACTCGCAAGAGCTAGAAAGAAACACACGATCCGTGTGATTCTTCCTGATTGGTGGGATGCATATTAGTACCCACTCTGGGCTTCGGTGAAAGATGCACATTAGTACCCACTCCGGACTCCGAAACCATGATACTCGGAAAGAGTTTGTCCAGCTTGTACACGAAGTGCGTCAAGTTTTTATATAGTTTTTTCTTTTCTGCATTACTTATTTTCTTCTATTTATTTTTGAGTAGTTTTTTATATAGTTTTTTCTTTTCTACATTATTTATTTTCTCCTATTTATTTTTGAGTAATTTTTTTGTATAGTTTTTTTATTTTCTTCTATTTATTTTCTTCTGGAAATTGAATGCTACATACTGAAGAATTAGGTAAATGACCGAAAAACAACAAATGATGTCAGAATATGTTGGAAATTGATGACATCGCTTTAAATGCTGCATACTGAACACAAAAGAAGTCCGGAGTTTAAATAAGTTATTAAAAATAAAAAAGAGGTGCAATGCTGGTTAATTTGCTTCAAGCCATTTCGAATAGTGTAGACTGCACTGCACATAGCTCAGTGCAATCTATGCTGCAGTGCAGTCTACACTATTCTGAATGGCTTGAAGCTAATCAACATGTACGTTAGCATTGCAACTCTTCGTGATTGTTTGTGCACTCACGGCTTATAAACCGCTCATACTGCCTCTCCCTTGGCGAAGATCACAAGATAGTTTGGTTAAATTGCATTACTTGTAAGTCCAGTTAACATGGATGCTTATGATGGAAGAGCAACAGCAAAAGTGAAAATTTGGCACAAATAGGTAGTTGTGTAACTAAAATAGGTAGGAGGAGAGATAGCTCTTATGTCACAAAAAAGAAGTTGTATCAAACCTTTTATGTCGGATCTAGAACAAACCAATCGGTATCGCCATCATACAGCCCTACCGTGGCTCGTGATGCATATATATGCATATCAAATGCATGGTTGGGCGTATGATGTCGAATCCGAATGATTTGTATTCAGTCGATGAACTGGTAGATGTATGCAGTCGATGAACTGGCAGATGCATGTAGTCGATGAACTGAAAGACTTATGCAGGGAAGGCGAGAGGTGGGCTATATATAGGGTCGTCCGGCTCACAAAGTGATTGTGGTAGTTTCGATCCAACGACTCACATGAGCTAGGAAGAAACACACCCTTGATCCAACGACTCGCAAGAGCTAGAAAGAAACACACGATCTGTGTGATTCTTCCTGATTGGTGGGATGCACATTAGTACCCACTCTGGGCTTCGGTGAAAGTTGTACATTACTACCCACTCCGGACTCCGAAACCCTGATACTCTTTAGTATCGGTTCATGGCACGAACCGGTGCTAAAGATTGGCAACGAACTGGTACTAATGGTAGCAGCCCGGCTAGCCGTTGGAATCGGCACTAATGGTCACATTCGTGTCGGCTCAAATTCAAACCGGCACTAATGTGCTTCACATTTGACCGTTTTTCTACTAGTGGGTTCTGCTATATCTAACTACAAGGTCCTTTTGAATATGATATATCTCCAACCTTCATCTTTATATTTTGGTATTGTCACTAGATTTGTGAAAGATATGATGTACAAACTAGAAAATTGTTTTGCTAATAGACTTTCATTAGACTAACAATTTGCCTAGAATTGGGTTAGATCCATTGGCAACTACTCTGTCAATGTAACTCTAAAAATTGTCGTTCACATTCATCAAAACCTATGAAAAGTGTAATCCCCTAGTCTTTTTTTATTGGATAGAAATTGTTTTTGAAGAAATTTCTTAGTCAGTAGAGTTTGCCAAACTTGAGTTTCCCAAGTCACTTACACAAAAAGAAGTCCGGAGTTTTAAATGCTGCATACTGAACACAAAAGAAGTGCGGAGTTTAAATAAGTCATTAAAAATAAAAAAGAGGTGCAATGCTGGTTAATTTTCTTCAAGCCATTCGGAATAGTGTAGACTGCACTGCACATAGCTCAGTGCAATCTATGCTGCAGTGCAATCTACACTATTCCGAATGGCTTGAAGCTAATCAACACATGTAGGTGAGCATTGCAACTCTTCGTCATTGTCTGTGCACTCACGGCTTATAAACCGCTCATACTGCCTCTCTCTTGGCGAGGTGGGACTAAAAACAGCTTGCCGTAACCTCATTGGTACCGGTTCGTGGTACGAACCGGCACTAAATGGTGATGGTGGGGCCATAGCCTGACCGCAGGCTGACACAGCCTCTTTAGTGCCGGTTCGTGGCATGAATCGGTACTAAAGGTTCGCCAGGAACCGGTACTATTGATCGCCGCCATGAACCGGCACTAATGTACACATTAGTGCCGGCTCTAATTCAAACCGGCACTAATGTGCTTCACGTTTGACCCTTTTTCTACTAGTGCTAGATGGCTTCTTCTCTCTTTTTGTATCTCAATACAATGTTCTCCCCTCTCTTGTGGAGATCTATTCGATGTAATCTTATTTTGCGGTGTGTTTGTTGAGACCAATGAATTGTGGGTTTATGATCAAGTTTATCTATGAACAATATTTGAATCTTCTGAATTCTTTTATGTATGATTGGTTATCTTTCAGTTTGGTTTGGCCTACTAGATTGATCTTTCTTGCAATGGGAGAAGTGCTTAGCTTTGGGTTCAATCTTGCGGTGTCCTTTCCCAATGACAGTAGGGGCAGCGAGGCACGTATTGTATTGTTGCCATCGAGGATTACAAGATGGGGTTTTTATCATATTGCATGAATTTATCCCTCTACATCATGCCATCTTGCTTAAAGCGTTACTCTGTTCTTATGAACTTAATACTCTAGATGCATGCTGGATAGCGGTCGATGTGTGGAGTAATAGTAGTAGATGCAGGCAGGAGTCGGTCTACTTGTCTTGGACGTGATGCCTATATACATGATCATACCTAGATATGCTCATAACTATGCTCAATTCTGTCAATTGCTCAACAGTAATTTGTTCACCCACTGTAAAATACTTATGCTCTTGAGAGAAGCCACTAGTGAAACCTATGGCCCCCGGGTCTATTTTTCATCATATTAATCTTCCAACACTTAGCTATTTCTTTTACCGTCGTTATTTTGTTTACTTTACTTCGCATCTTTATCACAAATATAGCAAAAAAATTATCCTATCAAATCTATCAGATCTCACTATCGTAAGTGACAGTGTAGGGATTGACAACCCCTTATCGCGTTGGTTGCGAGGATTTATTTGTTTATGTAGGTGCGAGGGACTTGCGTGTAGCCTCCTACTGGATTGATACCTTGGTTCTCAAAAAATGAGGGAAATACTTACGCTACTTTGCTGCATCACCCTTTCCTCTTCAACGGAAAACCAACGCAGTGCTCAAGAGGTAGCAACAAGGATTTCTAGCGCCGTTGCCGGGGAGGTCTACGCAAAAGTCAACATACCAAGTACCCATCACAAACCCTTATCTCCCGCATTACATTATTTGCCATTTTCCTCTCGTTTTCCTCTCCCCCACTTCATCCTTGCCGTTTTATTCGCCCTCTCTTTTCCGTTTGCCTCTTTTTGCCCGTCTCTTGTCTGCTCGTGTGTTGGATTGCTTGTTTGTCACGATGGCTCAAGATAATACCAAATTATGTGACTTTACCAATACCAACAATAATGATTTCCTTATCACTCCGATTGCGCCTCCTACCGATACTAAATCTTGTGATATTAATGCTGCTTTGTTGAATCTTGTTATGAAAGATCAATTCGCCGGCCTTCCTAGTGAAGATGCCGCGACTCATGTAAATAGCTTTGTTGATTTGTGTGATATGCAAAAGAAGAAAGATGTTGACAATGATATTGTTAAATTGAAGCTATTTCCTTTTTCCCTTAGAGATCATGCTAAAGCTTGGTTTCGTCTTTGCCTAAAAATAGTATTGATTCTTGGAATAAGTGCATAGATTCTTTTATCTCTAAGTATTTTCCTCCCGCTAAAATTATCTCTCTTAGAAACGATATTATGAATTTTAAGCAACTTGGTCATGAACATGTTGCACAAGCTTTGGAGAGGATGAAATTAATGATACGTAATTGCCCTACGCATGGTTTAAATTTGTGGATGATTATACAAAAAATTTATGCCGGATTGAATTTTGTTTCTAGAAATCTTTTAGATTCGGCCGCGGGAGGCACTTTTATGGAAATCACTTTAGGAGAATCTACTAAACTCATAGATAATATTATGGTTAATTATTATCAATGGCCCACTGAAATATCTACTAATAAAAAAGTGCATGCGATAGAAGAAATTAATGTTTTGAGTGGAAAGATGGATGAACTTATGAAATTATATGCTACTAAGAGTGTTTCTTCTGATCCTAATGATATGCCTTTGTCTACTTTGATTGAGAATAATAATGAATCTATGGATGTGAATTTTGTTGGTAGGAATAATTTTGGTAACAACGCTTATATAGGAAACTTTAATCCTAGGCCTTATCCTAGCAATTACTCTAATAATTATGGTAATTCCTACAACAATTCTTATGGAAACATTAACAAGATGCCCTCTAAATTTGAGACTAGTGTTAAGGAATTTATGAATTCGCAAAAGAATTTCAATGCCTTGCTTGAAGAAAAGTTGCTTAAAGTTGATGAATTGGCTAGGAACGTTGATAGAATTTCTCTTGATGTTGATTCTTTGAAACTGAGATCTATTCCTCCTAAGCATGATATTAGTGAGTCTCTCAAAGCCATGAGGATTTCCATTGATGAGTGCCAAGAAAGAACCGCTAGGATGCATGCTAAGAAAGATTGCCTTATGAAAGCGTGTTCTTCAAATTTCTATGAAAATAAAGATGAAGATCTAAAAGTTATTGATGTGTCCCCTATTAAATATTTGTTTTGCAATATGAATCTTGATAATGATGGGACTGAATATGATCCACCTTTACCTAGAAGGAGTTCCAAAATTTGGAGTTTTTAGATCTTGATGCAAAAATTGATAAAAGTGGGATTGTCGGTGTCAAAACCGGCGAATCTCGGGTAGGGGGTCCCGAACTGTGCGTCTAGGCCGGATGGTAACATGAGGCAGGGAACACGATGTTTTACCCAGGTTCGGGGCCTCTCCATGGAGGTAAAACCCTACGTCCTGCTTGATTAATATTGATGATATGGGTAGTACAAGAGTGGATCTACCACGAGATCAAGGAGGCTAAACCCTAGAAGCTAGCCTATGGTATGATTGTTGTATGATGATGTTCATGTCCTACGGACTAGAACCCTCCGGTTTATATAGACACCGGATAGGGTTAGGGTTACATAGAGTCGGTTACAATGGTAGGAGATCTTGAATATCCGCATCGCCAAGCTTGCCTTCCATGCCAAGGAAAATCCCATCCCGATACGGGACGAATTCTTCAATCTTGTATCTTCATAGTCCAGGAGTCCGGCTGAAGATATAGTCCGGCTACCCGAACACCCCCTAATCCAGGACTCCCTCAGTAGCCCCTGAACCAGGCTTCAATGACGACGAGTCCGGCGCGCAAATTGTTTTCGGCACTGCAAGGCGGGTTCCTCCTCCAAGCCCTTCATAGAAGATTGTGAACACCAAGAGTAGTGTCCGGCTCTGCAAAATAAGTTTCCACATATTGCCATAGAGAGAATAATATGAACACAAATCAAATCTGCTGACGTATTCCGCAGTGCGTTATCACACTACGGCCAAGTCCTTTACCCGAATTGTTTTTACTTTTCCACCTCAGCGCGTTTTGCGAGGCGGTTTCCTTGGCACGTCTTGTCAAAGCAGAGATCGTGTACCCCCTTTTTACGGGATTCTCATCAATACGGACGTGGGTAATCCAACCGCGCCACTTATCACGGCGCTTGGGAGGCAAGTGAGTTTTACTAGGCAGGTGGGGACGCACAACCGCATCCGCCCATATAAGGGTATAAGGATCCACCTTTTTACCTACGCCTTCTTCCTCCTCTGCCTATCCATCTCCTGCGCACTCGAGCTCCAGCGCCCGAGCCCGCACTTCCCGCCTCAACCTTCTCCAGCAATGTCCGGAGCGGGAGGCAAGTGGATGGTCTCCATCGTCACGGAGGGCCAAGTCAAAAAGCTAAGGAAGGCCGGATACTTGTCCAAGGACATCACGCACCAGCTTCCTGAGGAGGGGAAGCTTCTCTGCACCCCAAGGCCCCATGAGAGGGTAGTATTCCTTCCCAACTTCCTCCGCGGACTGGGCTTTCCACTCCAACGATTTGTCCGGGGGCTCATGTTCTACTACGGCCTGGATTTCCATGATCTGGCCCCGAACTTCATCCTCAACATCTCGGCGTTATCGTCGTGTGCGAGGCTTTTCTCCGCGTCCGCCCCCATTTCGGCCTCTGGCACAAGACCTTCAACGTCAAGCCCAAGGTGGTGCGCGGCAGCCAGGCGGAGTGCGGAGGCGCCATGGTGGGCAAGATGGCCAACGTCCTATGGTTCGAGGGCTCTTTTGTGGAGACCCTAAAGGGATGGCAAGCCGGGTGGTTTTATATCACCGAGCCGCGCGATCCGAAATGGACCACAGCCCCCGAGTTACGATCCGGATCCCCCACACGGCTTATGTCCTGGAAGGAGACGGGCCTGCCGTGGGGTGACGAAAAAGAGGTGACCGGATTGCAAACATGCATCCAGTCCCTGGTGAACAAGCCAGTCCGGCTTGTTAATGTAATCCAGGTTATGCTCGTCCGCCGGATCCTCCTGTGCCAACAACGGGATTTTAATCTGTGGGAGTTCAACCCGGCGCAGCATCAAACCCTCAGCAGGCTCTTTGACACGACATACGAAGACGCCTGGAGGATGCTATTCAAGGGCGCCGAGGCTCCTGCATCCGCTTCCGAGGACCGCGGATATAGCTCGCAGCGTCACGCTAACGAGGTAAGCCATCTACACCTTTTACAGGATGTTAAGCTTTTTTCCATAGTTTGACTCTATGCGGGATCTAAACTCCCTTACCTTTGACAGGCTTGGCGGGCGATATCCGGACCGATTAACTGTCCGGCTCCGCTGCCCGAAGGCCCAGCACCAGCTTTACTAGTGAAGCTGCTGGTCCCGGCGCCTTATGTGGTGCCGGAGAAGAAGGCCAAGAAGAAGAAGGCCACGGGGACTCGAAAGAGTTCCCGTAATATGGTGGTGTCGGACCCGTCATCCGACGAGTCCAAGACGCACTCCTCCTGCAAAAACGAGGAGGAGGAAGAAGAAACCTCTCCCCCTCCAGCGGGGGAAGGAAAGAAGAGGAAGGCCGCCCCAACGGGGGACGCCGAACGGTCCAGGAAGAGGAAGACCGCTCCGCCAAACTACTCCCCCGACGCCAAAGAGGACGAAGAGGAGTGACCAGACAGGGACAAACATCCGGCGAAATCGTAAGTTCGGATATCAGACTAACTCATGACGTTCCTTTGTAGCACAGCTTTCCCTAATGTCGAATATAATTATGCAGCCCGCCCCGGACCGGACTCGGCGAATCGTCGGGCGGCTCCTTGGACTCATCGGACGTGAACTCAGTTCCGCCCGCTGCCTCCCCCCGCACTGCAGACTACGCCAAAGTGGCATCGCGACAAGCTCCGGGGCAGGAGGAGGTGGTCCCGGAGGAGCCGCAAGGCAACCTCCTGGACTCCAGGAGTGAAGGGGACAAGACCCCCCAGGGCTCCAAGTCCGGCTTTGAGCCGGACACCGCACCGGAATCTACAACAGTTCCGGGCCGTGGTAGGCGAACTCCTTCCAAGAGGAGTAAGCCTTCTGAGGCGGCAGCCTCCGTCCAACCGGAGGTGCCGGACAATCTGCTGGAGGTGCTTGACGGCGCCTCCATCGACGAGGAGCACCGTACTATTATGAGTATGGTGATCCAGAAGGTTCAGTCCGCCAAGAGCGGACTGACTGTAGCTTGCGCTAGCCTTCTGACAGGCTTCGAGGTAAGTAAAAACATGTAAAAATATAACCGCATAGAAAGTAGCCCCTGATGCTCTGTTTGGCGTTCGGAAAAAAAAGCCGAATAGAGGATCTATTAAATTTCACAGGAGTCTAACAACAAGGAGTCAATATGCGTATGCAGGCTTCGCTGCTAGCCACCGCCGCACTGACTGCGGAGGTGGGTGCCCTGAAACAGGGACTCGAGCGGACCGAGCAAGAGCTCGGCCTTGCCAAACGGCAGCTCGAGGAGAAAGAAGGTAAGAAATACCTTACAGAAAAAGTGCCTATAAAAAGACGTGATTGCCAAAAATAACAGGATTGTACTGCTTATTGTAGGGGCCATGACTGAGGTGGCGACCCTCAAGCAGGCGCTGTCTGAGGCCGAAAAGAAAACGGCCGCGGAGTGCACCGAGCGAGAGAATCTCGAGGCCCAGGTCGGCGAGGTGCAGCAGGAGCTTCAGGTTCTCATGAAAAAACATGAGGGTTTGGAGCTTGAGTCCAAGACGCGAGCGTCCGAGCTCGCGGCGGCCCTTGAGACTGCCAAGTCTGCCAAGGCCGAAGCCCAAAGGGCCCTCCAAGAGTTGGGGGAGATGAAAAAGATAGCGGCGGGTAAGGCATTATTTATGCAAAAGCATAAGTATAAAAGTAAATTATTTGTTACTTACCCAAATCCGGAGCTCTCCAGGGGCATTCGCTGATCTTCCCCGCAGCGTATTTGACGCCGCCGCATTCTACCGAGCCGAAGAGGGCAGCTTGACGGAGAAGGTGTTCTGGTCTCAGTATGCTGAGGCCGGACACCCTGTGCCCTTGAGCGACCAGCTGAAACAGTTGGTCGAGCTCCACAAGGCGGCCGAACAGGCCATGAAGGGCTTCATAGTTCGGCTGTGGCCCAGAGAGGCCCTACCTGGGAGCTACTTCGCACTGGTGTGGCGACTGGTGGAGGCCTGTCCAAGGCTTGAGGTCATCAAGCGCTCCGTCTGCATCGAAGGTGCCCGTAGGGCCCTTGCCCATGCAAAGGTGCACTGGGGTAAGCTGGACGGTGAGAAGCTTGTGAGCGATGGGCCGCCGCCGGGGAAGGAGCATCGCAAGCCCAAGAACTACTATAAGGATGTTCTTGCGGGTGCCTGCCTAGTGGCGGATGAATTTACCAAGGATGTAATTTTTGAATGAACTCACTCATGTTTATCCTGTGCGCTAAAAACTTGTTCACATGCGCTAAGCAATGCTTATTGAATTTAAAATATTACTTTCTGTGCGGCCGTTTATCAAAAATTGAGAGATGGCCAGTCGTCGGCTTCTGCCCCCGTGCCACTAGTGCTGGGGTGTTCGGGATAAACCCGAGCGCTCCTTTTCCCATAGTTGGGTCCTTCGAGGGAGGCGCTCAGCACAACGAACCAGGCAATCGGACTATAATGCTTGAACACTCTCACTTAGCCATAGAACTCTATAATTTTAAATTTCAGCGAAGCCCCTAGTTCAGAAGACCGAGTTCGGGGCGCTATCCACGCCTTGGCTGGACAAAGACAGCCCTCTCTCGAAGCGGCATAAGCCTTTAGGTACTCGAAAAACCTCTCGAACAGCGACTGGTCTCTCGCGACATCATGACAGTCAGTTTTAGCTTTCTTCACTGAGGTGCTTAGCCCAGCTCAACCGGGGCACAATCGCAGTGGTTCTCCTAGTGCTACCTTAGCCGATATAGCGGAATGTAAGGCACCAAAACATAGGAGCCAGGCAAACCCAACTATTGACCCAAATCATGATTCGGAGCCGATGCATATAGTGCTATAAGTTCAGGGTGCCGCACTTGTGAAAGTGTACGGACTTCTCACGCCATATTAATGGGTACTAAAGCCCCTGGCGTATTTTGCCGTACCACAGTGTACGGGTGCAACATGTCATAAACATATATATGAAAAGCTGATAATGCAAAAAATAGACAGAAAGCTATGCATTGTTTATAAAGAGGCTATTTATCAAAGCCGAACGATACAAGTGGTGCGATAAGCAAAAATATATTGGACTATTTAGTATGTCCTCACTAGGGGTAGGCCGCGGCGTTGTATTTAAAACAGGTATACCGCTCGTAACAGAGACCACATGGGAGTTCCGTAATGCGGCATGGCTTGTCTACCTCCTGGATCTTGCATCGTTTGTGCGGCAGTCGAATTGCCGAACAGGTCGTCCGAAGTATGCAGTCCTGAAAGTAAGAAAAAGTTGAAAAAAGAATCCGGCAGCGCCTAGTACGTTTTAAGCCGTATTTTGGGCATGCCATTATTGTGCCCCTTCCCCTGTGCCCATGGTATCTCAAGGGCGTAGTTATGTACGCGAGGTACTGGTTTCGCTATGTCGCGAGAGCTGGGGTTGGGGCCGCATTGCTACGCTTGCTCATACTGTGCCAGGCGGTGCTGTTGTGGGTTACTCCGGGCGTGCTTAGCAGTGTCTGGCTTTTTAACGGCCGGACTGGAGAATTGCCTAAGAAGGCGACTTTGTACTTCCGCTGCGAGAGCTGCCGTGTGCTCCTCCGTACGGAGGGAGCGTTCGGTGTTTCCGTTGACCGTGATTACTCCTTGAGGGCCTGCCATCTTGAGATTGAGATATGCGTAGTGCGGCACCGCATTGAACTTTGCGAATGCGGTTCGTCCGAGCAGGGCGTGATAGCCACTGCGAAACGGGACTATATCGAAGATTAACTCTTCACTTCGGAAATTATCCGGGGATCCGAAGACCACGTCAAGTGTTACTGAGCCTGTACAGTTGGCCTCTACACCTGGTATAACACCTTTAAAGGTCATTTTTGTGGGCTTAATCCTTGAGGGATCTATGCCCATTTTCCGCACTGTATCCTGATAAAGCAGGTTCAGGCTACTGCCGCCGTCCATGAGGACTCTTGTGAGATGAAATCCGTCGATGATTGGGTCGAGAACCAATGCGGCGAAGCCGCCATGACGGATGCTAGTGGGATGGTCCCTTCGATCAAAAGTGATCGGGAAGGAGGACCATGGGTTGAACTTTGGGGCGACTGGCTCCATCGCGTATACGTCCCGTAGCGCACGCTTCCGCTCCCTCTTGGGAATGTGGGTTGCGTATATCATGTTCACCGTCCGCACTTGTGGGGGAAAGCCCTTCTGTCCATTGTTGTTTGTCGTCTTGGGCTCCTCCTTGTCGTCGCTGTGCAGCCCCTTGTCTTTGTTTTTGGCTCTTAACTTGCCTGCCTGCTTGAACACCCAACAATCCCTGTTAGTGTGATTAGCTGGTCTTTTGGGGGTGCCATGTATCTGGCACAAGCGATCGAGCATTCGGTCCAAACTGGACGGGCCCTGAGTATTCTTTTTGAATGGCTTTTTCTGCTGACCGGATTTATAGCCTTTGAATCCGGCATTGACTGCCGTGTCTTCATTGCTATCGCTGCTAACGCGGTGTTTCTGCTTATGCCGACGTGTCCTACCACTTTTGTCCTTGGTATCCGAGTTACCAGGGTTCTTTGATAAGTTGTTACTGCGAGCTAGCCGGCTGTCTTCTCCCGCGCAAAAGCGGGTCATGAGTGTCGTGAGGGCTGCCATAGATTTCGGCTTTTCCTGTCCCAGGTGGTGGGCAAGCCACTCGTCACGGATGTTATGCTTGAAGGCTGCTAGGGCCTCTGCGTCCGGACAGTCGGCTATCTGGTTTTCTTTGTTAGGAACCGTGTCCAGAATTGTCTGGCCGATTCCTCTGGCTGCTGAATTATGTGGCTTAAGTCGTCGGCATCCGGTGGTCGCACGTAAGTGCCCTGGAAGTTGTCGAGGAATGCGGCTTCCAGGTCCTCCCAAGAACCGATTGAGTCTACTGGCAAGCTGTTAAGCCAATGCCGAGCCGGTCCTTTAAGTTTGAGCGGGAGGTATTTGATGGCGTGTAGATCATCGCCGCGTGCCATGTGGATGTGAAGGAGATAATCCTCGATCCATACCACCGGATCTATTTGAATCCCTCTTGGATTTTATGCTCCATTACTTCATTCATGAAGCATAGCGGGTGAGCGGCGCCTCTGTACTGGGCTATTTCCGACGCAGCTCGGAAGAGCTATGTCTGTTGTGTTCGGCCCGGCCGGATTTTTTGTATCTGGTGTGAAGGTCATCGCCACGTGCCGTAGGGCGCCTGCGCGATCCGTAGATCGATTTTGTTTGTCTTGCCTTGTCCTCTAGTACGTCTCGTAGGTCTGGCGCATTTTCCCGTGCCTTAGTTGAGCGGCGTCGGGGCGTGGCTTGGGTGGAGGGCCGAGAGGCCTCTCTGTCGCGGCCGCGAGGTGGCCGGTCTGCCATGTCGTGCGCTAGTGATGTAGGTGCTTCCTCCTCCGATCGGGGTAGCGGCCTGCGCTTTGAGTAACTCTTGGGAGGGTGTTCGAGTTCATACTCTTCGGCCGCAAGGACTTCAGTCCATCTGTCAGCCAGCAAATCTTGGGCAGCTCTAAGTTGTTGCTGCTTTTTCTCGAGGCTGCTTACCGTGGCTAAAAGCCTGCGTTTGGAACGCTCTTGCTCGGCAGGGTCTGATGGAATGACGAATTCATCGTCATCGAGGCCTGCCTCGTCTTCGGAGGGAGGCATATAGTTATCATCCTCAACCTCCTCGTCTGCCGCCCTCTCATGAGGGTTGGCTTCTCCATCTTCCTGTGCTGAATCTTGCTGAGGTGGGTGTTTTTCGGTGCTATCCGGGGTTGTATTATCTCCCGTGCCGGAATCACCATTTTTGCTTTGGCGGGATTTAGAGCGGCGCCGCTGACGCCGGCGCTTTGGCTGTTTCTTGGGGGTGTCATCCCCCACTGTTCCATCGCCATCTCCATCTTTTGGAGTATCCACCATATATATGTCATATGACGAGGTGGCCTTCCAGCGCCCTACAGGTGCTGGTTCCTGTTCGTCTCCTACATCGTCCTCCATACCGTCGATGTCTTCGAAGCCGAAGTCAAGCATGTCAGTGAAATCGTCGATAGTGGCTACAAAGTGGGTGGTGGGTGGGCTTTGAATTTCTTCGTCGTCCGCATCCCATCCTCGCTGACCGTAATCCGGCTAGGGCTCTCCTGATAAAGACAGAGACTTGAGAGAATTTAGGATGACGCCAAAAGGCGAGTGCTGAAAGATGTCTGCGGTGGTGAACTCCATTATCGGCGCCCAATCGGATTCGATTGGCAGAGGCGCGGGGGGTTCGGAGTCCGGGAAGGAGTCCAGATCCTCCGAGTCACGGATCATGCAGAGTGCGGGGCTAGCGTTCGGCTCGATCGCCTTTGAGATCGCAGCACCCGAGGTGGCGTCCAACCGCTCGTCCTCGATTGGTGCAATAGGCTCCGAGTTAGAGGTCGGAACCGATGCGTGTGCGGCCTCTAGGACACTATCCGGAGGGAGAGCTAGATCATGCCCCTCGAGATGGTGCGGCGCGCTTGGCCGTGGCTCGAACCCGTCGAAGATCAAGTCTCCGCGGATGTCAGCCATGTAGTTTAAGCTTCCAAACCTGACCTGATGGCCAGGGGCGTAGCTTTCGATCTGCTCCAAGTGGCCAAGAGAATTGGCCCAGAGAGCGAAGCCGCCGAAGACGAAGATCTGGCCCGGGAGAAAAGTCTCACCCTGGACCGCATCATTGTTGATGATCAAAGGAGCCATCGGGCCTAAAGGCGACGACATAGAGGAACTCTCAATGAAAGCACCAATGTCAGTGTCAAAACCGGCGGATCTCGGGTAGGGGGTCCCTAACTGTGCGTCTAGGCCGGATGGTAATAGGAGGCAGGGAACACGATGTTTTACCCAGGTTCGGGCCCTCTCGATGGAGGTAAAACCCTACATCCTGCTTGATTAATATTGATGATATGGGTAGTACAAGAGTGGATCTACCACGAGATAAAGGAGGCTAAACCCTAGAAGCTAACCTATGGTATGATTGTTGTATGATAATGTTCATGTCCTACGGACTAGAACCCTCCGGTTTATATAGACCCCGTATAGGGTTGGGGTTACATAGAGTCGGTTACAATGGTAGGAGATCTTGAATATCCGCATCGCCAAGCTTGCGTTCCACGCCAAGGAAAGTCCCATCCGAATACGGGACGAAGTCTTCAATCTTGTATCTTCATAGTCCAGGAGTCCGGCTGAAGATATAGTCCGGCTACCCGAACACCCCCTAATCCAGGACTCCCTCAGGGATTGAAGAGATCAAAACATTAGATGTTAATGAACCCACTATTTTGGATTTCAAGGAATTTAATTATGATAATTGCTCTTTGATAGATTGTATTTCCTTGTTGCAATCCGTGCTAAATTCTCCTCATGCTTATAGTCAAAATAAAGCTTTTACCAAACATGTCGTTGATGCTTTGATGCAATCTTATGAAGAAAAGCTTGAGTTGGAAGTTTCTATCCCTAGGAAACTTTATGATGAGTGGGAACCTACTATTAAAATTAAAATTAAAGATCATGAATGCTATTCTTTGTGTGATTTGGGTGCTAGTGTTTCTACGATTCCAAAAACTTTGTGTGATTTGCTAGGTTTCCGTGATTTTGATGATTGCTCTTTAAACTTGCACCTTGCGGATTCCACTATTAAGAAACCAATGGGAAGAATTAATGATGTTCTTATTGTTGCAAATAGGAATTATGTGCCCGTAGATTTTATCGTTCTTGACATAGATTGCAATCCTTCATGTCCTATTATTCTTGGTAGACCATTCCTTAGAACGATTGGTGCAATCATTGATATGAAGGAAGGGAATATTAGATTCCAATTTCCATTAAAGAAAGGCATGGAACACTTCCCTAGGAATAAACTAAAATTACCATATGAATCTATCATGAGAGCCACTTATGGATTGCCTACCAAAGGTGGCAATACCTAGATTTATCCTTGCTTTTATGCCTAGCTAGGGGCGTTAAACGATAACGCTTGTTGGGAGGCAACCCAATTTTTAGTTTTTTTGCTTTTGGCTTATGTTAGGAATAAATATTTGATCTAGCCTCTGGTTATATGTGTTTTTATGTTCTAATTAGTGTTTGTGCCAAGTTAAACCTATAGGATCTTCTTGGATGATAGTTATTTGATCTTGCAGAAAATTCCAGAAACTTTCTGTTCATGAAAATAATTGTTAAAAATCACCAGAACGTGACAAAATATTGATTCCAATTGATGCTGATCAATAAAACAAATTTTCTAGGTCGTCCTATTTTGGATGATTTTTTGGAGTTCCAGAAGTTTGCGTTAGTTACAGATGACTACAAAATGTTCTGTTTTTGACACATTCTGTTTTTCGTGTGTTGTTTGCTTATTTTGATGAATCTATGGCTATTAAATAGTTTATAAACCAGAGAGAGGTTGGAATACAGTAGGTTTAACAAGAATATAAATAAATAATGACTTCATTACAGTACCTTGAAGTGGTCTTTTGTTTTTTCTTTCGCTAACGGAGCTCACGAGATTTTCTGCTAAGTTTTGTGTTGTGAAGTTTTCAAGTTTTGGGTGAAAGATTTGATGGATTATGGAACAAGGACTGGCAAGAGCCTAAGCTTGGGGATGCCCATGGAACCCCCAAGATAATCTAAGGACAGGTAAAAGCCAAAGCTTAGGGATGCCCCGGAAGGCATCCGCTGTTTTGTCTACTTCCATCGGTAACTTTACTTGGAGCTATATTTTTATTCACCACATGATATGTGTTTTGCTTGGAGTGTCTTGTATGATTAGAGTCTTTGCTTTTTTATTTTACCACAATCATCCTTGATGTACACACCTTTTGAGAGAGACACACATGATTTGGAAATTATTAGAATACTCTATGTGCTTCACTTATTTCTTTTGAGTTATATAGTTTTTGCTCTAGTGCTTCACTTATATCTTTTAGAGCACGGTGGTGATTTTGTTTTATAGAAACTATTGTTCTCTAATGCTTCACTTAGATTATTTTGAGAGTCCTACAAAACAGCATGGTAGTTTGCTTTAACAATAATGGGCATACAAGATTAGTTAAAGAGAAATTCTTATGAGTGTGTTGAATACTATGAGAAGTTTGATGCCTGATAATTGTTTTGAGATATGGAGATGGTGATATTAGAGTCATGCTAGTTGAGTAGTTTTGAATTTGAGAAATACTTGTGTTAAAGTTTGTGATTCCCATAGCATGCACGTATGGTGAACCGTTATGTGATGAAGTCGGAGCACGATTTATTTATTGATTGTCTTCCTTATGAGTGGCGGCCGGGGAAGAGCGATGGTCTTTTCCTACCAATCTATCCCCCTAGGAGCATGCGCGTAGTACTTTGCTTTGCTAACTTGTAGATTTTTTCAATAAGTATATGAGTTCTTTATGATTAAAGTTGAGTCCATGGATTATACGCACTTTTCCTCCTTCCACCATTGCTAGCCTCTCTAATACCGCACACTTTTCACCGGTATCATACACCCACCATATACCTTCCTCAAAACAGCCACCATACCTACCTATCATGGCATTTCCATAGCCATTCCGAGATATATTGCCATGCAACTTACCACCGTTCCATTTACTATGACACGCTCCATCATTGTCATATTGCTTTGCATGATCATGTAGTTGACATTTTATTTGTGTCAAAGCCACTGTTCATAATTATTTCATACATGTCACTCTTGATTCATTGCATATCCCGGTACACCGCCGGAGGCATTCATATACAGAGCCAAAAACCTAATTCCACCGCCGCAACCTTCTATACCTATGAGATCCCATCTTGGGGCCTGTTCCGGAGCTCCGCCAGAGGGGGCATCGATCACGGAGGGCTTCTACATCAACACCATAGCCTCTTCGATGAAGTGTGAGTAGTTTACCTCAGACCTTCGGGTCCATAGTTATTAGCTAGATGGCTTATTCTCTCTTGTTGGATCTCAATACAATATTCTCCCCCTCTCTTGTGGAGATCTATTTGATGTAATCTTCTTTTGTGGTGTGTTTGTTGAGACCGATGAATTGTGGGTTTATGATCAAGTTTATCTATGAACAATATTTGAATCTTCTGAATTCTTTTATGTATGATTGGTTATCTTTGCAAGTCTCTTCGAATTATCAGTTTGGTTTGGCCTACTAGATTGATCTTTCTTGCAATGGGAGAAGTGCTTAGCTTTGGGTTCAATCTTGCAGTGTCCTTTCCCAGTGACAGTAGTGGCAGCAAGGCACGTATTGTATTGTTGCCATCGAGGATAACAAGATGGGGTTTTTATCATATTGCATGAATTTATCCCTCTACATCATGTCATCTGGCTTAAAGCATTACTCTGTTCTTATGAAGTTAATACTCTAGATGCATGCTGGATAGCGGTCGATGTGTGGAGTAATACTAGTAGATGTAGGCAGGAGTTGGTCTACTTGTCTCGGAAGTGATGCCTATATACATGATCATACCTAGATATTCTCATAACTATGCTCAATTCTGTCAATTGATCAACAGTAATTTGTTCACCCACCATAAAATACTTAAGCTCTTGAGAGAAGCCACTAGTGAAACCTATGGCCCCCGGGTCTATTTTCCATCATATTAATCTTCCAACACTTAGCTATTTCTTTTACCATTTTTATTTTGTTTACTTTACTTTGCATCTTTATCACAAAAATACCAAAAATATTATCCTATCATATCTATCAGATCTGACTCTCGTAAGTGACCATGTATGGATTGACAACCCCTTATCGCGTTGGTTGCAAGGATTTATTTGTTTATGTAGGTGCGACGGCCTTGCTTGTAGCCTCCTACTGGATTGATACCTTGGTTCTCAAAAACTGAGGGAAATACTTACGCTACTTTGCTGCATCACCCTTTCCTCTTCAAGGGAAAACCAACATAGTGCTCAAGAGGTAGCACCCCCTCCACCATAATCCACCTCGGTCATATCGTTGAAGTGCTTAGGGAAGCCTTGTGCCGGTAGCTTCATCATCACCGCCATCACGCCGTTGTGCTAACGAAGCTCTCCCTCGACACTCTGCTAGACAGTGAGTTCATGGCACGTCACCGAGCCGAATGTGTGCAGATCGAGGAGGTGCCGTACTTTTGGTGCTAGGATCGGTCGATTGTGAAGACGTACGACAACATCAACCGCGTTGTCATAACGCTCCTACTTATGGACTACGAGGGTATGTAGACAACACTCTCCCCTCTCGTTGCTATGCATCACCATGATCTTGCGTGTGCGTAGGATTTTTTTTGAAATTACTACGTTCCCCAACAGTGGCATCCGAGCCAGGTTTATGCGTAGATGTTTTATGCACGAGTAGAACACAAGTGAGTTGTGGGCGATAATAGTCATACTGCTTACCAGCATGTCATACTTTGATTTAGCGGTATTGTTGGAAGAAGCGAGCCGGACCGACATTATGCGTACGCTTATGCGAGACTGGTTCTATCGACGTGCTTCGCACACAGGTGGCTGACGGGTGTCAGTTTCTCCAACTATAGTTGAATCGAGTGTGGCTACGCCCGGTCCTTGTTGAGGGTTAAAACAAGACATACTTGATGAAAAATCGTTGTGGTTTTGATGCGTAGGTAAGAACGTGTCACACCCTAGCTAGTCCATGCATTAGAGTGTGCATCATGTTTACTTTCATCAGAAACTTGAAATGGGGAAGGCAGAACCCCAGCACCCCCCTGAAATCAACTAGGGTTTACTAAAAATAATTTCAATGAACCTGAAATGCCCTTCTAAAATGTTCACCCTCTTTGCCTTGGGTTAGAACCTCTGGAAAAATTGGTTCACAATTTTCTAGGTCAACAAAAGGTCACTGGATTAAGTCATAAATATTTGAATTTGGGCATTTAAATGCTATAAAACAATTCAAATGCTCAAATAATTCTGGAAATAAATGTTTGCTGTTAGGAATAATTCCAACAGAGCCCACAATTATTTTCAGGATTTTAGAAAGTGCCTAGGTATTTTAAATAGAGCCCTAAAGCTACAGAAAAATAGAAAAGGAAAACAAAAATCAAAAAAAGGGAGAAAGAAGCCACTTGGGCCTTACCTGGCTCGGCCCAGCCGAATGGCCAGCGCCAGTCACCCCCTACCTCGTGCCAGGAGGCAGGGGCGCGTGCTCGCCGCGTGCCGGCCAGGCGCCGGCCACCTCCTGCTTCTGCCGACACTGGGAGGCACCCAGAGACGCCACGAGACCCCCTCGACCCCCTCTCGTCCTCTCTCACTCTCCCCCTCGTCTCCCTCATCCTCTCCCGCGATGGCCGAGTGCGCCCCTCGCCGCCGATCGCCGTAGTCACTGCTAGAGACCTCCCCTCGCCCCTCCGATGAGTCCATCAGCTCCGCCTCGACTCCCTCGTCCTCCCCACCGAGCCACGCTTCGCCGGAAGCCCTGCAACGCCGACTTCGCCCTCGTCTTCAACCTCGGGCATCCGAGATCACCAGCGACCGTGCGCCCGCTCCGTTGCGTCCCCGAGCCTGCTGAGACCACCGCTGCACTCCCCGTGAGCTTCTCCTTCGATCCCCACCTTCCCCTTGCTCGTTTGCGCCCTGTAGCTCCAATTTCCACCGCGGCCGAAGCTCGCCGGCGCTATGCCTCGTCGCCGTCATGGCCAGGGCCACCGTGGCTTGAAGCCAGGCACTCCACCGTGCTCAGCGCAGTCCCAGGAACCTAATGCACCACTCCCCACGCCTCGCCGTGCCCCGTAGCGTCGGATTCAACCACGCCCGCACTCCAGCGACCGCCAAGGTCGTCGCTGGCGTCGTTTCCAGCCACGCCAAGCCCGACCACCATGACCAAATGCCGTGGTTCGTCCCCAGCTACCCGTAGCTGCTCTCCGCGCATCATTTGGTGCCCTGTGGGCGATTTCCGCAGC
Organism: Triticum monococcum; assembly: GCA_034509565.1. Classification (NCBI taxonomy): domain Eukaryota; kingdom Viridiplantae; phylum Streptophyta; class Magnoliopsida; order Poales; family Poaceae; genus Triticum; species Triticum monococcum. The sequence continues at coordinate 142,625,066 of CM067846.1, read as the reverse complement.
GCGCCACCGCGGCTGGCCTCGCCAGCGGCTAAACGCCGGCAGGTTTTGACCCGCTGACCGGCGAGGTTGACCTGCTGACGTGGGATGACCTCCCCCTCTCTCTCACCGACATGCGGGCCCCTCCCGACTAATTACCCTGTTAGTGCTAACTAAATAGGTTAGTTTAATTAGTATAGTCACTGACTAGTGGGCCCTGCCAGTCAATTAGGCTAACTAAACGTAGTTAGTGCACAGAGACACTGACCAGTGGGCCCCACCAGTCAGGTTTGACCTGGCTGGCGCCTTTGACCTGCTGACGTCACCATGACGTGTTGCTGACGTAGTAATTGAATTTCTGGAATTATTTTTATTCAGGAAATTCCAAAAAATAGTTCAAACTTCAAAAATTCATAGAAATTCAACCATAGCTCCAAATGAGATAAATTATATATGAAAAATTATCAGAAAAATTCAATCTATCCATCTGTAATGGTTTCATGCATGACAAAACAAGCTTACGTTGCTGTTTAAGCAGAATAAGGTAATGCACTATAAATGCCATGCTTAATGAGCTAATATTTGAATCTTTGATTCAAATGAGTTCATCCCTTTCTATTCTAGCTTGCATTAGGCCAAGACACAATCATATTGCCATGTCATAGCATGCATCATATTGTTGCATATCGTCATGTGTTGATTGTGTTCCGATGTGTTCTTCGTGGTAGGTTCTGCCTCCGAGGATATTCACGAGTATCCAACTAAAGGGCAGTATCCCGCTACCACTCCATCAGGCAAGCAACCCATTGATCATTCCGATACAAACCCATGTTCTCGCTTCTGCTCTTGTTTACTGCATTAAGACAACGTGATTCAAACTGCTGTGTGCTACGGTAGTTGAACCCTTATCCTCTGCATGACCTGTCATTGCCACAGTAACTAGATGAAACCCACTAGCATGTGTAGGAGTTGATTGAGCCATGTTTTGTGATTCCTACCTTGCTATGCATCCTATGCTTAGAGTTGTGTCAGGTCTGGTTCATCTGGGTGATGGGCTAGAGTGAAATGCTTATGCCGGTAATATGAGGGATGTGTTGAACATGTTTTGGTAAAGGTATCGATGAGAGGCCATGTAGGAGTACATGGTGGGTTGTTTCATTGACGCCGTCCCTAAGAACTGAGATCTGTATGCGTGATTTAAGAATCAGCTACTACCACACAATGGGCCCTGAAATATGACCCCGCTCGACTTACTGACCCCTCTCGCCTCTTTCCGGGAATTGCAACTAGTTTCTGGTGTTTGTAGGACATGTGTTGGCGGCCGTGCATAGCGCTGACCCTATGGGTGGGCTATGATGTGGTAGATACACTGTGGCCGGGTATGCCGGGCGCTCGTTTGGCATCTCGGAACCCTGTACACATCGTTTGGGGCCGTTGAGGACACCCCAGCCGGATTTCCTTGCGGATGGAACCTGAATAGGCGATAAACCTAGACTAGAGACTTGTGAGGTTAGTTAGGTCGTGGTCTACACCCACGTCGGTTTTCGCTTGAAGTCTGCCGAGCACATGTCGTGTGCAGACGCTAAGTGGTGGAAACATGTGTGACGAAGTACACCCCTATAGGGTATAAAACTATTCGAATAGCCACGTCCGCGGTAAAGGACTACTTGGTTGCATATACAGTTCATAGACAAGTTAATGGATACTACTAAAAGACTCAAGATAAGTGTGAGTACTGAGGATGGCCCTCTCGTAGGATGACGAGGGAGGATCCCCGGTGGAGTATTGTGTTGGTGAGTAGTGGACTCGTGTGCGAAAACTATTTTACTAGAGAGGTTCCGTAGGATAGCTTAGCCAAGAGTCAAAGTTGGCTTGCTGCATAACCCCACCACCTTCTTGAGAATAAGCATGTATAATAGGTTCTGATGTAAGACTTGTTGATTACCTTTGTACTCATGTTTGCTTATTTATTGTTTTCAGACGACAACAATGCCCCCTCCGATGGGTTTTATGTAGACCTTGACGTCGACGAGTGACTAGCCACCCAGGTGGTGATCCTGGCCATGGAGGGCCCTATGTAGATAGACAGGCTTCGAGAAGCCTTCTTTCTTTCTAGAGTCTGTACTCAGACTAGTTGCTTCCGCATATGCTTGTATGATTGTATGAATTGAGTGTCGGGTCATGTGACCCCTATCTGTATGAACATGTTATGTATGGCTCCCTGGAGCCTTTAATTAAAGCACTTGAGTTGTAGAGTTTTGTTGTGATGCCATGTTGTATGTACTCATATCGGGCATATTGTGTGTATGGTTGAAATGCTTGGTATGAGTGGGATCCGACAATCTAGTTGTTTATCCTTGGTAGCCTTTCTTATGGGGAAATATAGTCTAGTGTTCCTCGAGCCATAGTAGTCCGCTACAGCCCGGTTCACCGGAGTCCTGCTAGCCCAGCACTACTATTCAGGACGCTTGACTGGCCGGCATGTGATTCACTTCGTCCCTATGTCTGTCCCTTCGGGGAAATGTCACGCGGTGACTTCCGGAGTCCTGCCAAGCCTGCTACAGCCCGGGATCCCCGGAGTCCTGTTAGCCCAGTGCTACAGCCCGGAATCACTCGTTGATGACCGACATGTTCGATGTGATTCATGTATGCCTGTCTCCATAGTTCTGTGCCGCTTTGGGTTCACGACTAGCCATGTCGGCCCGGGTTCTCTGTCATATGGATGCTAGCGACACTATCATATACGTGAGCCAAAAGGCGCAAACGGTCCCGAGCCATGGTAAGGCGACACCCGTGGGATACCGTGCGTGAGGCCGCAAAGTGATATGAGGTGTTACCGGCTAGATCGATGTGGCTTGGAATCGGGGTCTTGACAGCGTTGGCATCAGAGCCGGACTGCCTGTAGGTTCGTTGAGCCAAACTGGTCGATGTGGAGTCTAGAAATGCTTTATTTATATGTAGGGGAATTGATTGTGGGAGGGAACGTAAGGTTCTTTTACTCCTTTACCTATGCCTCTGATCTGAGTCATTCTCTCCTCATTCAACGTGGGTTAAGGACTAGGCTCTCTTCTTCTATCAGGTTTCACGTGTTATTAATCCATAGTAGCTTATAGGATTATTGTTACGAGTTATAGTTCAGTTCCTACTATTCTTAGCATGTGGCTAACTGAATCAGAACCATGATATGATGTTGTTGAGTGGTATTGTGAACTGTTGTGGATGTCTGAAATCTTTTTCTGAGCATTTACAGCCGTTATGCTGTCCAAATTTCCCTAGAAATTCTAATGTCTTTGCATTGTGGTGGTGCTTTCAGATGGCCAACCGTCCTCAAAACCAAGTGGTTCGCCTGACCAGGTGCCTCGACGTGCCCGGTCATACTGCTATGTTAGTCCGGGTCATGATAGAGACGGGCTACCGCTGGTATCCCGAATACACTGTCGAAGAGGAGTTCCGCGACTTTAATCAAAGCCAGTATTTCTGCACCGTCAGGATATTTCCTTCTTATCCTGGATCTACCGAGCCCCTTCACTGCTCCTATGGACTCAGGGTTACCGTTGAGATGGCTGTCTAGGATGCTGCCTATTCCATGATGACCATCATGCGAGTCCGGACTGGCCTGCTTCGGAACACCGACTTCCTTTACATGCCAGCTTCACTTCCGGGAGCGCAAGGGTATCTTTAGGCTATCTATGCTGACTCCACTCAGGAGGATTCATTAACTCGTACCACTGCTGAGATGCTCGAAGATAAGGACCGAGAGAATCGGGCCTTGAGGCTGGAGCTTTTCAATACCCGCGCTGATCATTGGGCCACATTGACTCGGTTTGCACCTGCGGTGCAAGCTGGATGTATGGATACAAGGGATCTGTATCCTGTGAGGTCAGCTCTGCCAGACATGGTGGATTGGCGTGATGTGGGAGGCATCACCCCACCCCGTGGTCCCCGCAGGCCACCGTTTGTTGGTCCAAGACCTCAAACTAGCCCCTATGGTCCACAGGCTCCTCAGGACCGTCTGTTTCCGGATGATCACGTTGAACTTCCAGGCCATGGAGGTGACTTCTATGAGGACTACTACGGAGCTGTCTGAGTTAGTAGTAGTACCACTAGTATTGTAGTAGTTGTATCTCCACTGTCCTACGTGACTTGTGGAATATGACTTTGCGTGTAATCGATTCCGGAGGTGTAGACAAATAATGTATAGGAGCTTGGAATGCCTCCGATGAGATGTAACGTCTTTCATCATAGATGTACTATAGCCTGGGCTTGTACTAAACTATGTATGATGTGTATGACCGTTGGTATATATATGGCAGTTTTATATTACCATGACATACGGATGAACATCTCTGCATTCCGTGTTATCCATTACATTCTGCACTTCCTTGCTAAGTTTGAGCCATCCTTCTCTAAACCGTTGTCTTGTTTTCTCCTAGGATGGTCAACACCCGTGGCAACCCTGTTGGGGAACGTAGTAATTTCAAAATTTTCCTACGCACACGCAAGATCATGGTGATGCATAGCAATGAGGGGAGAGCATGATCTACGTACCCTTGTAGATCGCAACGGAAGCGTTGACACAACGTAGAGGAAGTAGTCGTACGTCTTCTTCCCGATCCGACCGATCCAAGCACCGTTACTCCGGCACCTCCGAGTTCTTAGCACACGTACAGCTCGATGACGATCCCCGGGCTCCGATCCAGCAAAGCTTCGGGGAGGAGTTCCGTCAGCACGATGACGTGGTGACGATCTTGATGTACTACCGGCGCAGGGCTTCGCCTAAGCACTACAACGATATGATCAAGATGGAATATGGTGGCAGGGGGCACCGCACATGGCTAAGGAACGATCTCAATGATCAACTTGTGTGTCTAGAGGTGCCCCCTGCCCCTGTATATAAAGGAGCCAAGGGGGAGGGGTGCACCAGCCAGGGAGAGGGCGCAGGGGGAGTCCTACTCCCACCGGGAGTAGGACTTCCCCCCCCCCCCAATCCTAGTTGGACTAGGTTTCCCAAAGGGGGAAAGATAGAGAGGGGGGGCCGGCCCCTTCTCCTAGTCCTAATAGGACTAAGGGAAGGGGGGGGGGGGGGCGCGGCCACCTATGGGCTGCCCCTTTTCTCTTTTCCACTAAGGCCCATGAAGGCCCATATGGCTCCCGGGGGGTTCCGATAACCTCCCGGTAATCCGGTAAAATCCCGATTTCACCCGCAACACTTCCGATATCCATATATAGGCTTCCAATATATAAATATTTATGTCTCGACCATTTCGAGACTCCTCGTCATGTCCGTGATCACATCCGGGACTCCGAACTGAAAGGAAATATGCCCTAGAGGCAATAATAAAGTTATTATTTATTTCCTTATATCATGATAAATGTTTATTATTCATGCTAGAATTGTATTAACCAAAAACATAATACATGTGTGAATACATAGACAAACAGAGTGTCACTAGTATGCCTCTACTAGACTAGCTCGTTAATCAAAGATCGTTAAGTTTCCTAACCATGAACAAGGAGTTGTTATTTGATTAACGAGGTCACATCATTAGTTGAATGATCTGATTGACATGACCCATTCCATTAGCTTAGCACCCGATCGTTTAGTATGTTGCTATTGCTTTCTTCATGACTTATACATGTTCCTATGACTATGAGATTATGCAACTCCCGTTTGCCGGAGGAACACTTTGTGTGCTACCAAATGTCACAATGTAACTGGGTGATTATAAAGGAGCTCTACAGGTGTTTCCAATCGTAGATGTTGGGTTGGCGTATTTCGAGAATAGGATTTGTCACTCCGATTATCGGAGAGGTATCTCTGGGCCCTCTCGGTAATACACATCACATAAGCCTTGCAAGCATTAGAACTAAGATGTTAGTTGTGAGATGATGTATTATGGAACGAGTAAAGAGACTTGCCGGTAACGAGATTGAACTAGGTATTGGATACCGACGATCGAATCTCGGGCAAGTAACATACCGATGACAAAGGGAACAACGTATGTTGTTATGCGGTCTGACCGATAAAGATCTTCGTAGAATATGTAGGAGCCAATATGGGCATCCAGGTCCCGCTATTGGTTATTGACCGGAGACGTGTCTCGGTCATGTCTACATTGTTCTCGAACCATAGGGTCCGCACGCTTAACGTTACGATGACAGCTATTATGAGTTTATGCATTTTGATGTAACGAAAGTTGTTCGGAGTCCCGGATGTGATCACGGACATGACGAGGAGTCTCGAAATGGTCGAGACACAAAGATTGATATATTGGAAGCCTATATTTGGATATCGGAAGTGTTCCGGGTGAAATCGGGATTTTACTGGATTACCGGGAGGTTACCGAAACCCCCCGGGAGCCATATGGGCCTTCATGGGCCTTAGTGGAAAGGAGAAAAGGGGCAGCCCATAGGTGGCCGCGCCCCCCTTCCCTTAGTCCTATTAGGAGTAGGAGAAGGGGCCGGCCCCCCCTCTCTCTCTTTCCCCCTTGGGAATCCTAGTTGGAATAAGATTGAGGGGGGAGTCCTACTCCCGGTAGGAGTAGGACTCCTCCTGCGCCCTCTCCCTGGCTGGCGCACCCCTCCCCCTTGGATCCTTTGTATACGGGGGCAGGGGGCACCTCTAGACACACAAGTTGATCCTTGGTGATCGTTCCTTAGCTGTGTGCGGTGCCCCCTGCCACCAAATTCCACCTCGATCATATTGTTGCAGTGCTTAGGCGATGCCCTACGTCGGTAGTACATCAAGATTGTCACCACGCCGTCGTGCTGACGGAACTCTTCCTCGACCTTTTGCTGTATCGGAGCCCGAGGATCTTCATCAAGCTGAACGTGTGCTAAGAACTCGGGGGTGCCGGAGTAACGGTGCTTGGATCGGTCGGATCGGGAAGACGTACGACTACGTCCTCTATGTTGTGTGATCGCTTCCGCAGTCGGTCTGCGTTGGTATGTAGACAACACTCTCCCCCTCATTGCTATGCATCACCATGATCTTGCGTGTGCGTAGGAATTTTTTTGAAATTACTACGCTCCCCAACAGTGGTATCAAAGCCTAGGTTTTATGGTTTGATGTTATTTGCACGAGTAGAACACAAGTGAGTTGTGGGCGATACAAGTCATACTGCCTACCAGCATGTCATACTTTGGTTCGGCGGTATTGTTGGACGAGACGATCCGGACCAACCTTACGCGTACGCTTACGCGAGACCGGTTCCCTCGACGTGCTTTGCACATAGATGGCTTGCAGGCGACTGTCTCTCCAACTTTAGTTGAACCAAGTGTGGCTACGCCCGGTCCTTGAGAAGGTTAAAACGGAGTCTATTTGACAAACTATCGTTGTGGTTTTGATGCGTAGGTGAGATGAGTTCTTGCTTAAGCCCGTAGCAGCCACGTAAAACTTGCAACAACAAAGTAGAGGACGTCTAACTTGTTTTTGCAGGGCATTTTGTGATGTGATATGGTCAAGGCATAATGCTAAATTTTATTGTATGACATGATCATGTTTTGTAACCAAGTTATCAGCAACTGGCAGGAGCCATATGGTTGTCGCTTTATTGTATGCAATGCAATCGCGATGTAATGCTTTACTTTATTACTAAGCGGTAGTGATAGTCGTGGAAGCATAAGATTGGCGAGACGACAACGATGCTACGATGGAGATCAAGGTGTCGCGCCGGTGACGATGGTGATCTGACGGTGCTTCGGAGATGGAGATCACGAGCACAAGATGATGATGGCCATATCATATCACTTATATTGATTGCATGTGATGTTTATCCTTTTATGCATCTTATCTTGCTTTGATTGACGGTAGCATTATAAGATGATCTCTCACTAAATTATCAAGAAGTGTTCTCCCTGAGTATGCACCGTTGCCAAAGTTCGTCGTGCCCGGACACCACGTGATGATCGGGTGTGATAAGCTCTACGTCCATCTACAACGGGTGCAAGCCAGTTTTGCACACGCGGAATACTCAGGTTAAACTTGACGAGCCTAGCATATGCAGATATGGCCTCCTAACACAGAGACCGACAAGTCGAGCATGAATCATATAGTAGATATGATCAACATAACGATGTTCACCATTGAAAACTACTCCATCTCACGTGATGATCGGTTATGGTTTAGTTGATTTGGATCACGTGATCACTTAGAGGATTAGAGGGATGTCTATCTAAGTGGGAGTTCTTAAGTAATTTGATTAACTGAAATTAAACTTATCATGAACTTAGTACCTGATAGTATCTTGCTTGTTTATGTTGATTGTAGATAGATGGCTCGTGCTGTTGTTCTGTTGAATTTTAGTGCGTTCCTTGAGAAAGCAAAGTTGAAAGATGATGGTAGCAACTACACGGACTGGGTCCGTAACTTGAGGATTATCCTCATTGCTGCACAAAAGAATTACTTCCTGGAAGCACCGGTAGGTGCCAAACCCACTGCAGGAGCAACACCAGATGTTATGAACGTCTGGCAGAGCAAAGCTGATGACTACTCGATAGTTCAGTGTGCCATGCTTTACGGCTTAGAACCGGGACTTCAACGACGTTTTGAACGTCATGGAGCGTATGAGATGTTCCACCAGTGTCAAGAAAAAGGGTAAAGGGAAGAAGGGGAACTTCAAGAAGAACGGCAATCAAGTTGCTGCTCAAGTGAAGAAGCCCAAGTCTGGACCTAAGCCTGAGACTGAGTGCTTCTACTGCAAAGGGACTGGTCACTGGAAGCGGAACTACCCCAAGTATTGGGCGGATAAGAAGGATGTCAAGGTGAATAAAGGTATATGTGATATACATGTTATTGATGTGTACCTTATTAATGCTCACAGTAGCACCTAGGTATTTAATACTGGTTTTGTTGCTAATATTTGCAACTCAAAACAGGGACTACGGATTAAGCGAAGATTGGCTAAGGACAAGGTGACGATGCGCGTGGGAAATTGTTCCAAAGTCGATGCGATCGCAGTCAGCACGCTACCTCCACATCTAGCTTCGGGATTAGTTTTAGACCTGAATAATTGTTATTTGGTGCCAGTGTTAAGCATGAACATTATATTTGGATCTTGTTTGATGCGAGACGGTTATTCATTTAAATCAGAGAATAATGGTTGTTCTATTTATATGAGTAATATCTTTTATGGTCATGCACCCTTGAAGAGTGGTCTATTTTTGTTGAATCTCGATAGTAGTGACACACATATTCATAATGTTGAAGCCAAAAGATGCAGAGTTGATAATGATAGTGCAACTTATTTGTGGCACTACCGTTTGGGTCATATTGATGTAAAGCGCATGAAGAAACTCCATTCTGATGGACTTTTGGAATCACTTGATTATGAATCACTTCGTACTTGCGAACCATGCCTCATGGGTAAGATGACTAAAACTCCGTTCTTCGGAACAATGGAGCAAGCAACAGATTTGTTGGAAATCATACATATTGATGTATGTGGTCCGATGAATGTTGAGGCTCGCGGCGGGTATCGTTATTTTCTCACCTTCACAGATGATTTGAGCAGATATGGGTATATCTACTTGATGAAACATAAGTATGAAACATTTGAAAAGTTCAAAGAATTTCAGAGTAATGTGGAAAATCATCGTAACAAGAAAATAAAGTTTCTACGATCTGATCATGGAGGAGAATATTTGAGTTACGAGTTTGGTCTTCATCTGAAACAATGCGGAATAGTTTCGCAACTCACGCCACCTGGAACACCACAGCGTAATGGTGTGTCTGAATGTCGTAATCATACTTTACTAGATATGGTGCGATCTATGATGTCTCTTACTGATTTACCTCTATTATTTTGGGGTTATGGTTTAGAGACGGTTGCATTCACGTTAAATAGGGCACCATCTAAATCCGTTGAGATGATACCTTATGAACTTTGGTTTGGCAAGAAACCAAGGTTGTCATTTCTTAAAGTTTGGGGCTGCGATGCTTATGTGAAGAAGCTTCAACTTTATAAGCTCGAACCCATTTCGGAGAAATGTGTCTTCATAGGTACCCAAAAGATACTGTTGGGTACACCTTCTATCACAGATCCGAAGGCAAGACATTCGTTGCTAAGAATGGATCCTTTTCCAGAGAAGGAGTTTCTCTCGAAAGAAGTGAGTGGGAGGAAAGTAGAACTTGATGAGGTAACTGTACCTGCTCCCTTATTGGAAAGTAGTTCATCACAGAAATGTGTTTCTGTGACTCCTGCACCAATAAGTGAGGAAGCTAATGATGATGATCATGTAACTTCAGATCAAGTTACTACTGAACCTCGTAGGTCAACTATAGTAAGATCCGCACCAGAGTGGTACGGTAATCTTGTTGTGGAGGTCATGTTACTTGACCATGACGAACCTACGAACTATGAGGAAGCGATGATGAGCCCAGATTCCGCGAAATGGCTTGAGGCCATGAAATCTGAGATGGGATCCATGTATGAGAACAAAGTGTGGACTTTGGTTGACTTGCCCGATGATCGGCAAGCCATCGAGAATAAATGGATCTTCAAGAAGAAGACTGGCACTGACGGTAATGTTAGTCTACAAAGGTTGACTTGTTGCAAAAGGTTTCACTACAAAAAAGACACTTCTGTGATGATACGTGTTTGTCACAGTAGGTCATGTTTTCTGTCATGCATGTACATCCATGAAAAATTTATGAAAGAATCAAGATAGTCATACATGTGCTGTCGTAGAAGTGTTCCATGACATTACCAAAATTATCATCACGGAAGTCTCCACTTCGATGACGATAAATCACGCGTCACAGAAGTGCTTTCGTCAAGGGTGACCAACATGTGGCATCCACCGTAACGGAACACTGTTAATCTATCGGGTCCGATTTTGGATCCCATAACCCGTTAACAGCCCCGACCAATGGGTATTTTCCATGTGTAAAATCATCATTGGCTGGAGGAAACATGTGTCGGCTCACCGTTGGGACAGATGTCATCCACTCATTGGACCCAAAGCGCCTATGATACGTCGACACATGGCACGACTCAATGGAGGCCGATTCCTGTGAAAAGGCCGGCCCGTTTGACTTGGTCAGAAGGTGGCGGGGCGGCCCACGGCAAGCCTGTTAATGGCCTGTTCGCATATAGCCCATTTATAGGCCGCTAACCCAGGGCCCGTTTACGGCCTATCCGAATTAGGCCTAGTAGCGTCATCTGGACATCCAATATAATTCTAGCCCGTTTTAACTTCCGACCCATGTATGGCCCATGAAGTCTTTTGGCCCATATGAGGCCCATAGTAACCCTCGGCCCCTTAACGGCCCGTGGTAAACCTGGCCTGTAATGAACAGTGTATCACTTTATACCCATTAACGACCCATTATTCAGTTGGGCCGTTTCCAGCCCATGTTATCTTTCGGCCTTATAGGGCCCATTTATTCTTGGGCTCATTTCTAGCATTCGTTTACTTATGGCCCGTTACTGTCATTTTCTGCTTGTGGGCCAAATTCAGCCCGTGGTTACAGTCGGCCCGTTTGTGGCCCATTAATACGTTGGGAAGTTTTCATAGCATCATCAAATACGGCTAATTAACAACAGCCCGTTATGGTCCGCCCATGAACGGACGATTTCAACTCTAGCCCATTTACGGCCATAATTTGGTTTGTTATTGGCCCATGTTTGGCCAACCGATCATACGACCCGTAGAAGGCCCATTGATGATACGGCCCATAGAAGGCCCATTGTATCTACGGCCCGTATAAGGCCCATTGTTTCTATGCCCCATAGAAGGCCCATTGTTTCTACAGCCCTTAGAAGGCCCATTGTTTCTATGGCCCGTAGGAGGCCCATGTTAACTACAGTAAATATGTAGCCCATGGTTAATGTGGCCTAGTTTTAAAAAACAGGTTATCGCGGCCACTAGCAAACCGCGGAAAAAGAACTGCACTGACTACAAGAAAACAAATAAACAAGACAATAAGGAAATAAATAAGAAAGAAACTTACCCTAGGCTATCATGGCTATTACACATATTACATCCACTGGGCATCAAAGTTCGCCACCAGTGCAAATATAGGGAACACCCTACACTATACAAGAATTGCTTGCTGTTTTCTTCAGCCGGTGGCTGCACGTTAAGAACAAATTTTGTATCACACCAATACAAATTACAACTATAAAAAAAGGAAGGTTGGCATAAAAGTTAATAGTCTAGCAGATAAATGCACCACCAGAAGTTCAGAAGCTCAATTCATTTGACCTGACTTTTAGGTTTTCATGATGTATTGTCCGATGGAGCACCATAACCTTCGCCTTTAGTTCTCCTAGGCTCCTAAACAACTTAGCAAATGTCTGATAGTCCGATTTCAAAACCGTGCATATCTTGACAACATCGAACAATGTCTCTCCTTGTTTCACAAAGGGTCTCTGTTAGGGAATGGACTTGTGTCTGGAGCGCAGATACAACATTGTTTTGACCTTGCATATCCTGATCATGAGGCAGTTTGGATGAGATTGCCTTAACAACCTACCCAATATTACGCAGGAACGTGCTTTTGGCACTGTTAGTGGACATGTATTGACCCACTGTAGCAAGAGCTGACATTGCAGTTATAGTTGCCTCGCCACCTTCAGAAGGTGCCAGTTCCACCATTTTTTCAGAGCTCACTAAAAAGTTGAGGTTTTACATTAGTAGTACCAGAATAGAAGATATTAAGGAGGTAGCAAAACCAAACAAAATAGCTTTGGTCTATATACAGAACTTATTCTGGTGAACCCATGTAAAATATTAGTTGTATTTTATTGCAAACTACATAATAAAATTAGGTTCCAAACATATGACCATTTACCATCGCTAATGTATTGTCTATTTCTTCACACTGTATTGAGGGCTAAGGATAAAGAGAGGAATTTTATAATACAGTAAGCATAGTATGACATCATTCATATCACAAAACAACCGAGAACAGAAAAACAAGCAATTGTAACATTGTGTGGGAAAGTCCAGCACAGAACTAGATTACAGGTCAAGATCAAAGGAAGATCACTCCTCTCTTTTAAACCTTGTAAGGTGCAATGATACGCTAAGACAATTGTGTATAAAATTGAAAAGAGTAATAGACATTGGCTGCAAACCATGAAGTTCAAGGCACAAGTCAGAGTAAGTAGTAGTTAAAAGGCATGAGGATTAAGGACTTACAACAGCGGCTTTGACTGGTGAAGTCATGCCATTCTTGCTGGTGTGACAAGCCTTGAAGATTTCAACAGCATTTGGTTCAAGTACTTTTTGGTCCTTGCGGGCTTTCCTCTGCATTTGGAACAAGTCAATATAGATCTGATAATATGGTACATCCAAAAGAGTGAAATAGCAGCTAATTACAAGAGCCTCGCAGTGTGCAATATAGCTACGAGATCCCGTCGTCTGTTGGAATTTCACTTTCGTATGGTTGGCCTTGTTCTTTGAACAATTCACCTACAAGAAGATAGATTTGTGTGGCACATGCGTAAATAGGACTTCAACATGTGATCTGATCACATATATATAATGTACATGATACTTCGGATCAGACCAGTGTTTAACGAGGCCTCTCCAGGCTTCATCAGATATATTTTCCACTGGAGATGTTTGGGCAAGTTCACTGTTATCCTTGCCTTCAAAGTGAATTTTCCTCAAGTTATACCGATACTGTCACAGAGCAGACTTGAAAACATGGGTGCAAGCTTGTCTGGTTGCATCATCTTGGCTAACCAACTTGAACCTCATCTGTTGAAAATTATGGGAGTCTCATTATCAGCAACCTAGAAAGTATTGGACAAAGCAAGACGATATTACTAGTTTCCATACATAACCATACTTACAGATAAATGGGCGAGGAAGGTGTTGAACTGGGTTTCGTCTTTGTCGTTCCTGTATTGAATGCATGTTGGGAGGATACATACATGACACCTAACAGCAACCGCTGCCTCTGATACTAACTTGCCTGACTCTGTAGCATCACATGGCCTTTTTAAACCCGCCTCAAAACGGATCTCCATTCTTCCTCCTCTAGATTTAGTTAACCTATCGAGCAGTATCCCTAATGTTTGTTTCCTCTTGCGCCTAGGTGCTAGTTGATAACCCACAAGTATAGGGGATCGCAACAGTTTTCGAGGGTAGAGTATTCAACCCAAATTTATTGATTCGACACAAGGGGAGCCAAAGAATATTCTCAAGTATTAGCAGCTGAGTTGTCAATTCAACCACACCTGGAAACTTAGTATCTGCAGCAAAGTGTTCAGTAGCATAGTAATATGACAGTGGTGGTAACGGTAACAAAAGAGTAGTGCAAGCAATAGTAAATATTTTTGGTATTTTGTAGTGATTGTAACAGTAGCAGCGGGAAAGTAAATAAGCGTAAACCAGTATATGGAAAACTCGTAGGCACCGGATCAGTGATGTATAATTATGCCGGATGCGGTTCATCATGTAACAGTCATAACATAGTGTGACACAAAACGAGCTCCAATTCATCAATGTAATATAGGCATGTATTCCGAATATAGTCATACGTGCTTATGCGTAAGAACTTGCATGACATCTTCTATCCTACCCTCCCGTGGCAGTGGGGTCCTGGCGGAAACTAAGGGATATTAAGGCCTCCTTTTAATAGAGAACTGGAACAAAGCATTAGCACATAGTGAATACATGAACTCCTCAAACTATGGTCATCACCGGGAGTGGTCCCGATTATTGTCACTTCGGGGATGCCGGATCATAGCACATAGTAGGTGACTATAGACTTGCAAGATAGGCTCAAGAACTAACATATATTCATGAAAACATAATAGGTTCAGATCTGAAATCATGGCACTCGGGCCCTAGTGACAAGCATTAAGCATAGCAAAGTCATAGCAACATCAGTCTCAGAACATAGTGGATACTAGGCATCAAACCCTAACAAAACTAACTCGATTACATGATAAATCTCATCCAACCCATCACCGTCCAGCAAGCCTATGATGGAATTACTCACACACGGTGGTGAGCATCATGAAATTGGTGATGGACGATTGTTGATGATGACGACGGCGACGAATCCCCCTCTCCGGAGCCCCAAACGGACTCCAGATCAGCTCTCCCGAGAGGTTTTAGGGCTTGGCGGCGGCTCCCTATCGTAAAACGCGATGATTTCTTCTCTCTTATTTTTTTTCTCCCCAAAAGACAATATATAGAGTTGGAGTTGGCGTCGGAAGGTGTCCAGGGGGCCCATGAGGTAGGGGGTGCGCCCTAGGGGGGGGGGGGGGGCGCCCCCACCCTCATGGACAGGGTGTGAGCCCCCGGGTCTTCACCTTTGGCGAGGATTTTTTTATTATTTTTTATAAGACATCTCATGGAGTTTTAGGTCATTCCGAAACTTTTTTTTCTGCACATAAAACAACATCATGGCAATTCTGCTGAAAACAGCGTCAGTCCGGGTTAGTTCCATTCAAATCATACAAGTTAGAGTCCAAAACAAGGGCAAAAGTGTTTGGAAAAGTAGATACGATGGAGACGTATCAACGCCCCCAAGCTTAAACCCTTGCTTGTCCTCAAGCAATTCAGTTGACAAACTGAAAGAAAGAAAAAAAAACTTTTACAAACTCTGTTTGCTCTTGTTGTTGTAAATATGTAAAGCCAGCATTCAAGTTTTCAGCAAATATCATAACTAACCACATTTGCAATAATTCTCAGGTCTCATGATCACTCATATCAATAGCATAATCAACTAGCGAGTCATAATAATAAATCTCGGATGACAACACTTTCTCAAAACAATCATAATATGATATAACAAGATGGTGTCTCGCTAGCCCTTTCTGAGACAGCAAAATATAAATGTAGAACACCTTTAAAGATCAAGGACTAACCAGACATTGTAATTCATGGTTAAAGAGATCCATTCATAGTCATACCCAATATAAACTAATAGTGATGAATGCAAATGATAGTGGTGCTCTCCAGCTAGTGCTTTTAATAAGAGGGTGATGACTCAACATAAAAGTAAATAGATAGGCCCTTCGCAGTGGGAAGCAGGGATTTGTAGAGGTGCTAGAGCTCGGTTTTGAAATAGAGATAAATAATATTTTGAGCGGTATACTTTCATTGTCAACATAACAACTAAGAGATGGCGCTATCTTCCATGTCACACACATTATAGGCGGTTCCCAAACAGAATGGTAAAGTTTATACTCCCCCTCCACCAACAAGCATCAATCCATGGCTTGCTCGAAACAACGAGTGCCTCCAACATACATCAGGTCCCAGGGGGAGTTTTGTTTGCAGTTATTTTGATTTAGTTTGCATAAAGCATGGGACTAGGCATCCCGGTGACTAGCCATTTTCTCGTGAGTGTGGAGCGGAGTCCACTCCTCTTGAGAATAACCCGCCTAACGTGGAAGATAAGGGCAGCCTTGGTTGATACATGAGCTATTCAAGCATACAAAATAGAATGTTTATTTGAAGGTTTAGAGTTTGGCACATACAAATTAACTTGGAACGGCAGGTAGATACCGCATATAGGAAGTTATAGTGGACTCATCTGGAATAACTTTGGGGTTTAAAGGGATTGGATGCACAAGCAGTATTCCCGCTTAGTACAAGTGAAGGCTAGCAAAAGACTGAGAAGCGACCAACTAGAGAGCGACAACAGCCATGTAGATGCATTAAAATTAATAAACATTGGATGCAAGCATGAGTAGGATATAATCCACCATGAACATAAATATCGTGAAGGCTATGTTGATTTGTTTCAACTACATGCATGAACATGAGCCAAGTCAAGTCACTCAAATCATTCAAAGGAGGATACCACCCCATCATACCACATCATAACCATTTCAATAGCATGTTGGCATGCAAGGTAAACCATTATAACTCATAGCTAATCAAGCATGGCACAAGCAACTGTGATATCTAATTGTCATTGCAAACATGTTTATTCATAACAAGCTGAATCAAGAGCGATGGACTCATCATATTTACAAAAACAAATGAGGTCGAGTTCATACCAGCTTTTCTCATCTCAGTCAGTCCATCATATATCATCATAATTGCCTTTCACTTGCATGACCGAACGGTGTGAATAATAATAAGAGTGCACGTGCATTGGACTAAGCCGGAATTTGCGAGCATTCAATAAACAGGAGAAGACAAGGCAATATGGGCTCTTGGTTAAATCAATCAATAATGCATATAAGAGCCACTTCAACAATTTAATCATGGTCTTCTCCTACTGACCACCAAAGAAAAGAAAAGAAATAAAAACTACTTACACGCGAAAGCTCCCAACAAGCAAAAGAAGAACGGGAAATATTTTTGGGTTTTCTTTTTTTAATTACTACTACAGCAGAAAAGCAAATTACTACTAATTTTTTTTTGTTTTTCTTAATGTTTATTAAACACACAAGAAGAAAGCAGGAAAAAGAAAATAAACTAGCATGGATATTACAGTGAAAGAGTATGAGCACCGACATCTAGCAATGAGTGTGTGTGAACATAAATGTAATGTCGGTGAGAAATACGTACTCCCCCAAGCTTAGGCTTTTGGCCGAAGTTGGTCTATTGCCAGGGATAGCCTGGTGGATACCCGTAGGTGTAGCTGGGGTCGTACTACGATGAAGAATAGCTGGGATCATACTGTGATGAAGAAGACTCTGACTGCCACTGCCTGACAGTCATCTCTGGATCCCAAGAATAAACAGATTGTCGTGGAGGCTCATCTTGTGGTTCCGGTTCCGGGGCTGGTGCAGGATTCCGGTAAGCTTGAACGGCAGCCCACGTAACGAGATAAGGTCTGAGGACGTTGGTCGCAGACGAAGTTGGTGAGGCCGGCATTCTCAATCAATGAATAGAAATCCTCATAAATCCCGGCCTCTCTCAAGAAATTATCCGAAGGCTATTCACACGGCCGGATTTCCGCGGTACGAGGCAAATTATATTTGGGCCTCTGAGCTTCTTCATTTTGTTTCTCCTTTGAGCTTCGGCTCGATGAGCCCCTCAAAAGTCTCTTCATTATTTTCTGAAATAATCTAAAATTTTTAGTAACTTCAAAAAAATGTGAACCAAGTTCAATAAAACTGATAGCAACTACTCCTACAAGTGTCTAGAGCCTATATCAAGCATTATAACTACTTGGAACCATATAAATTTGACATGCAAGCTCAAGAACATAGTCACCTATGGAAGACAAATTTTCAAATAATAAAGCACTAGGACAAAAACTAATTGGGCCAATGGGGGAACCACATACCAAGGAACAATCTCCCCAAGCAGTTTTGCGAGAGGTGCTTTGAGCAAGGAGATCGAAAATCACAGCAAAGAGGGCTGGAACTCGTGCTTGAGTTGGTTTTTCGTGTTTGTGTGAGGAAGAGGAAGAAGATGGGTGCAGGAATAAGTGGAGGAGGGCCACCATGGGCCCATGAGGCAGGGGGCGCGCCCAGGGGGTAGGGCGTGCCCTCCACCCTCGTGACCAGGTGGCAGCTCCCCCCGCGGTGATTTTTGCACAGTAAATCCTCAAATATTTCCGAAAAAATCATATTAAATTGGCATGGCACTCTGAGGACTTATTTTTGGGATATTTTTATATTGCACGGATATACCAGGAACCAGATAGAAAAATACTATTTTTACTTTATTTCTACTAAACAACAAAAAGTATAAAGATGGTACAGAAGGTTGTGCTTCTAGTTTCATCCATCTCATGCTCATAAAAAAGAATCCACTAACAAGGTTGATCAGGTCTTGTTAACAAACTCATTCCGATTAACATGGAACCGGAGAAATTTCGAATAACACTATGTTACCTCAAAGGGGATATGCACATCCCCTATAATAAGTATATCACATTTCTTCTTAACAGTAGGAAGGGGAAATTCAAAACCCCCAAATATAATCGATGGAATTTTTCCAATAGAGTTGATACTATGGACTTGGGGTTGTTTCGTCGGAAAGTGTACCATATGCTCATTACCATTAACATGAAAAGTGACATTGCCTTTGTTGCAATAAATAACAGCCCCTGCAGTGTTAAGAAAAGGTCTTCCAAGAATAATAGACATACTATCATCCCCGTGAATATCAAGAATAACAAAGTCCGTTAAAATAGTAACGTTTGCAACCACAACAGGCACATCCTCACAAATACCAACAGGTATAGCAGTTGATTTATCAGCCATTTACAAGGATATTTCAGTAGGTGTCAATTTATTCGAGTCATGTCTATGATATAAAGAGAGAGGCATGACACTAACACCGGCTCCAAGATCACATAAAGCAGTTTTAATATAATTTCTTTTAATGGAGCATGGTATAGTAGGTACTCCCGGGTCTCCAAGTTTCTTTGGTATTCCACCCTTAAAAGTGTAATTAGCAAGCATGGTGGAAATTAGCTTCCGGTATCTTTCTTTTATTAGTAATGATAACCTTCATATATTTAGCATAAGGATTCATTTTAAGCATATCAGTCAATCGCATACGCAAAAAGATAGGTCTAATCATTTCAGCAAAGCGCCCAAAATCCTCATCATCCTTTTTCTTGGATGGTTTCGGAGGAAAAGGCATGGGTTTCTGAACCCAAGGTTCTCTTTCTTTACCATGTTTCCTAGCAACAAAGTCTCTTTTATCATAACGTTGATTCTTTGACTGTGGGTTATCAAGATCAACAGCAGGTTCAACTTCTACATCATTATCATTACTTGGTTGAGCATCATCATGAACATCATCATTAACATTTTCACTAGGTTCATGTTCATTACCAGATTGTGTTTCAGCATCAGACATAGAGATATCATTTGGATTATTAGGTGGTTCAACAATAGGTTCACTAGAAGTTTGCACAGTTCTATCATTTTCCTTTTTCTTCTTTTTAGAAGAACTAGGAACATCAATATTATTTCTCTGAGAATCTTGCTCTATTCACTTAGGGTGGCCTTCAGGATACAAAGTTTCCTGAGTCATTCTACGAGTTCTAGTAGCCACTCTAACAGCATAATCATTTGTCTTACTATTCATTTCATCAAGCACTTCTTGTTGGGCTTTAAGTACTTGTTCTACTTGAGTGGTAACCATAGAAGCATGTTTGCTAACAAGTTTAAGTTCACCTCTAATATTAGTCATATAATCACCCAAGCGTCTAATCATATAAGCATTTTGTTTTAATTGTCTACAAAAATAAGCATTAAAGTCATCTTTCTTAAACATAAAGTTATCAAACTCATCCAAGCAATGACTAGCAATTTTAGTAGGAGGGACTTCAGCTTTATCATATCTATAGAGAGAATTTACCTTTACTACCTGTGTCGGGATATCGGGGTCTGGAGGTTCTCCAGTAAATAAAGAATTGAGATCATATGTTTCTTCAATAGGCGGTAAATTAAGACCATGTATTTCTTCAATAGGAGGTAAATTCTTGACATCTTCAGCTTTAATACCTTTTTCTTTCATAGATTTCTTTGCCTCTTGCATATCATCATGACTGAGAAATAGAACACCTCTCTTTTTCGGAGTTGGTTTAGGAATAGGCTCAGTAATTGGAGCAGGAGCTGGCTCAGGAGGTGCCCAATTATTTTCATTTGTCAACATATTATTCAATAAAATTTTAGCTTCATCCGGTGTTCTTTCCCTGAAAAGAGAACCAGCACAACTATCCAGGTAATCTCTGGACGCATCGGTTAGTCCATTATAAAAGATATCGACTATTTCGGGTTTCTTAAGAGGATGATCATGCAAAGCATTAAGTAACTTGAGAAGCCACCCCCAAGCTTGTGGGAGACTCTCTTCTTTAATTTGCACAAAGTTGTATATTTCCTTTAAAGCAGCTTGTTTCTTATGAGCAGGGAAATATTTAGCAGAGAAGTAATAAATCATATCCTGGGGACTACGCACACAACCAGGATCAAGAGAATTAAACCATATCTTAGCATCACCCTTTAATGAGAACGGAAATATTTTGAGTATATAAAAGTAGCGCGATCTCTCATCATTAGTAAACAGGGTGGCTATATCATTTAACTTAGTAAGATGTGCCACAACAGTTTCAGATTCATAGCCATGGAAAGGATCAGATTCAACCAAAGTAATTATATCAGGATCAACAGAAAATTCATAGTCCTTATCAGGAACGCATATAGGTGAAGTAGCAAAAGCAGGATCAGGCCTCATTTTATCTCTAAGTGATTCTTTGTTCCATTTAGTTATTAGCCTTCTAAGCTCATCATTATTGTTGTAGGCTAAAATAGCAGCAGAAGCCTCTCTATTAAAAATATAACCTTTAGGAATAATAGGCCTATCCTCATCATCACTTTCATCAATTTTATCAGATTCAATAATTTCTTTCTCTCTAGCCCTAGCAATTTGTTCATCAAGAAATTCACTAAGGGGCATAGTAGTATCAAGCATAGAAGTAGTTTCATCATAAGTATCATGCATAGAAGAAGTGGCATCATCAATACCATGCGACATATTGGAACGAATAGCAGAAGCAGGTTTAGGTGTCGAGCTTACTCATAACAGAAGGTGAATCAAGTGCACAGCTAGATGGCAGTTCCTTACCTCCCCTTGTAGTTGCGGGATAAATTGTTGTCTTAGCGTCTTTCAAGTTCTTCATAGTGTCCAGCAGATATAAATCCCAAGTGACTCAAAGAATAGAGCTATGCTTCCTGGCAACCGCGCGAGAAAAAGGTTTTGATAACCCACAAGTATAGGGGATCGCAACAGTTTTCGAGGGTAGAGTATTCAACCCAAATTTATTGATTTGACACAAGGGGAGCCAAAGAATATTCTCAAGTATTAGTAGCTGAGTTGTCAGTTCAAGCACACCTGGAAACTTAGTATCTGCAGCAAAGTGTTTAGTAGCACAGTAATATGATAGTGGTGGTAACGGTAACAAAAGAGTAGTGTGTGACGCCCGGATAATCAAGCTACAGTAGCCTCTGCAAATAATGCCACGTCACCTCGATTACGGTTGCTAATCTCATGTTAGTTCGAAACCAATTCAAATTCCGTTAATTCGAAACCGATTCAAATTCAAGTTCAAAAGAAAAGCAAACAACAAAAGTTTTCAAAAAATTAAAACTAAAATGTTCAGATTGTTTCAAATAAATCGTAAGAAATTATGGTGGAGAAACCAAGCTTTTATAAAATTCTTAAATGAACTTTAAGGATTTAAACAGTAGCAAAAACAGTTAATTAAATGCCTTTTACAATTAATAAATTACTAAACTATTTTATTTTGTCACCAGACTTTTTGTGGCATTGGCGTATTTTGTAACACTAATTTAGGTACTACTTGTATATTTTATAAAAAAAATATCTAGAAAATAAAATAGAAAACTAATAAAAAGAAAACAAGTAAATAAAAAAGGAAACAAAACCTCCCCCTGGGCCATTCGGCCCAGCTAGCTACAGGCCGGCCCGGCCGGACCGGCCCACCCCACCTCACCTACTAACCCCCCAGGGGACACCGAACCCTAACCCACTCCTCCCACTTCCCACGTCTCTCCTCTCCTCGTCCCGATCTGGATCGGGGACGAGCGTCCCCTTCCCCCCCCCCCATCGACGAGCGCCCCATCCCACCCCTCCGCCGCACGCCCCCGTCAAACACCGCTAGCGCCCCCCACCGCCGTCCTCCTCGCCTTCCCCCTCTCCCAATCCAGGAGCTCCGACGCCGTGCCCTACCCGCCGTTCGCCGCCGACTCATCCTCGATTCACCGCCGCCCGGAGCTCCACGGACGCCGCCCGGAGCCCGCGCAGTCGCCCGAGGACCTCGCCGGACCTCCTCGCCGGCCTGCCTCCTCCTCCTCGCCGGTCTGCCTCCTCCCCGACGCATCATCTCCGTCATCCTCCTCGACCCCCGCTACCCCGTCCCTACGAATCGCGGTGAGGCTCCGGCCTCTTGCCTCTCCCCTCTCGCCGTGTTGGACGTCGCCGTGACCGCCGTCCCGTGCCCGTGCGTCGCCTCTCTGTCGCAGCACCACGCCCGCGCCCATCCAAGATCCGGGCCTCGCCCCGCTTGTCATTGTCATCGACACGAGCCTCCTCTGGCCAACCCGTCGCCGCTGGCGTGCCATCGCCCCAGCACGGCTCTGGTGGCTCCCCTGTCGCCGTTAGCCGCTGCTCGCCGTGCGGCGTCGCCAGCGACCGCCCGCGCTCGGATCCGCCCTAGTCCGGGCCTGCGCACGCAGCTGCCCTCCCGCCGGCGTGCGCCTTTGGCCTTGCCCTGCTGCACCGCGGTGGCCTTGCCCCGCTACGCCCTATCGGGCGCTCAAAATGCGCCCGTAAACCGTCGCCCGAACCCACTATGGCCATGGGCCTTTGACAGGAGGGCCCCGCCCCAGAACGTTTAAAATAAATAAATAAAAGAAAAGAATTAAAAATATATAATAATAATAATTAAGGAATTAATTAAGTTAATTAATTATAATTAGATTAACCTAATCACTAATTAACCTAATTAACGGTTAGTTAATTAAAACAGAATATGACGAACGGGACCCACACGTCAGTTGACCAGTCAACGCCTCTGTTGACTGCTGACGTCATGCTGACGTCATGATGACGTCAGCAGGCACTGTTCTGGATAATGTTTGATTAAATTAATTAAATAAATCCTAAAAATGATTTAAATCTTTTAAAATTAATATAAAATAAACCGTAGCTCGGATGAAAAAACTTTGTACATGAAAGTTGCTCAGAACGACGAGACGATTCCGGATACGCAACCTGTTCGTCCACCACACCTCCCTAACCTATCGAACTCGCAACTTTCCCCCTCCGGTCCTCTGCCCGAAAACGCAAAACACCGGGGATACTTTCCCGGATGTCATCCCCCTTCACCGGTATCACCTACTACCGCGTTAGGGCACCTCTAACGCCGTTACTTGTCATGTCATGCATCACTATGCATATGCTTGCTTAAATATTTATTGTTTGTCCCCCCTCTTCTCTCGATAGACACCGAGACCGACGCCGCTGCTACCCAGTACGACTACGGAGTTGACGACCCCTCTCTCTTTCCAGAGCAACCAGGCAAGCCCCCCCTTTGATCACCAGATATCGCCTACTCTTCTCTATACTGCTTGCATTAGAGTAGCGTAGCCTGTTACTGCTTCCCGTTAATCCTATACTGATGCATAGCCTGTCCTTGCTACTACTGTTGTTACCTTTACCTGCAATCCTAATACTTAGTATAGGATGCTAGTTTATCATCAGTGGCCCTACATTCTTGTCCGTCTGCCATGCTATACTATCGGGCCGTGATCACTCGGGAGGTGATCATGGGTATATACTATATACTTTACACATGATACATGTGGTGACTAAAGACGGGACAGCTCGTAGGAGCACCCGCGAGTGGATCTTTGAGGCGGAGCGACAGGGCAGGTTCCGACCACCTAGGAGAGAGGTGGGCCTGGCCCTGGTCGGTGTTCGCGGATACTTAACACGCTTAACGAGATCTGGGTATTTGATCTGAGTCTGGCCATTTGGTCTATACGCACTAACCATCTATGTGGGAGTAGTTATGGGTATCCCGGCGTCGTGGTATCAGCCGAAGCCTTCGTGACGTCAGCGACTGAGTGGCGCGCGCCGGATTGGACTGGAAAGCCACTAGGCTAGGTCTGCTTCCGGCCGCGTACGCAACGTGCAGGTATGCAAAGGGCGATGGGCCCAGACCCGTGCACCATAGGATTTAGACTGGCGTGCTGACCTCTCTGTTGTGCCTAGGTAGGGCTGCGACGTGTTGATCTTCCGAGGCCGGGCATGACCCAGAAAAGTGTGTCCGGCCAAATGGGATCGAGCGTGTTGGGGTACGTGGTGCACCCCTGCAGGGAAGTTTATCTATTCGAATAGCCGTGTCCCTCGGTAAAAGGACGACCCGGAGTTGTATCTTGACCTTATGACAACTAGAACCGGATACTTAATAAAACACACCCTTCCAAGTGCTAGATACAACCGGTGATCGCTCTCTCACAGGGTGACGAGGGGAGGATCATCGGTTAGGATTATGCTATACGATGCTACTTGGAGGACTTCAGTCTACTCTCTTCTACATGCTGCAAGACGGAGGCTGCCAGAAGCGTAGTCTTTGACATGATTAGTTATCCCCCTCTTATTCTGGCATTCTGCAGTTCAGTCCACATATGATACCCTTATCCCATTTGATACCCATGCATATGTAATATAGCTCCTTGCTTGCGAGTACTTTGGATGAGTACTCACGGTTGCTTTCTCCCTCTTTTCCCCCTATCCCTTCTACCCGGTTGTCGCAACCAGATGTTGGAGCCTAGGAGCCAGACGCCACCGTCGACGACGACTCCTACTACACCGGAGGTGCCTACTCCTACGTGCTGCCCGCTGTCGACGACCAGGAGTAGTTTAGGAGGATCCCAGGCAGGAGGCCTGCGCCTCTTTCGATCTGTATCCCAGTTTGTGCTAGCCTTCTTAAGGCTAACTTGTTTAACTTATGTCTGTACTCAGATATTGTTGCTTCCGCTGACTCGTCTATGATCGAGCTCTTGTATTTGAGCCCTTGAGGCCCCTGGCTTGTAATATAATGCTTGTATGACTTATTTTATTTGTAGAGTTGTGTTGTGATATCTTCCCGTGAGTCCCTGATCTTGATCGTACACGTTTGCGTGTATGATTAGTGTACGATCGAATCGGGGGCGTCACAAGTTGGTATCAGAGCCGACTGCCTGTAGGAATCCCCCTTCCACACTCCTTGGCCGAAGTCGAGTCTAGACATTACAAAACTGTTACTAACATGGCTGTGCGGCTTACGGGCCCACGTCGCCATTTGGGTGGTATTAGAATCTTTTATTCCTCGCCTTTACTCTGGGACCCTGATCTCTCTTCTATTCGGGTTAAATGGTTTTGCTAACTCTGACTCTAGGATCTCGTAAATACTTTCTCCCGGAGAGCCCCTTCATTCCAGATGATGGCCTGCTTCACCGGAAGATTCCGAAGATACTCTTTGCTATTCCTCTCGAGACTTTGTGCCCATCACTTTTGCTATTCCCGACCACCAATAAATCCTTATGGATAACTACTTACACTTGCCATTCATACGATCATCCCCCATTGATCTTGTTATTACAAGATACCCCGAAGTCTTCTCTATTGTTCCGAGAATACTTTGTGCCTACTGCCTAGCAGTTCCTTGCCACATGAATACCCCTTCAATTAAATCCTCGCACATGTCGAGTATCCACTCATCCCCAGTTGTTCATGTGTTTCACAATGGTCTTCGAAATACTATTCGATCCTCCAAAAATCCTTAGTAGCTTATTGCTCTGCAATACTTGCCTGCTTGCATTATGGATGCTTTCCATATGTCTGGCGGTATTCGTTAGTATCCTTAGGCATCGTCTTTTTGATCCCATTGATTCAACATGAGTGCGAATGCACGCAATCATCAGTTGATCCTTTTAAATTATCTTTCCGGCTCAGACGTTATTTTAAAACATGAACTGGATCTCGACCAATCAAATTGCTGTCGATTGTACCCTTAAGGCTATTCAACTTATCAATCCCTGATCAGAGCATTGCTTCTGATCCCTTGTCTTGGAATTGATAATTCCTTTGCATTTGAGCCTTGAATTAGTCAGTTGTTTCTAAAGTCTGATCTCCTTGCATTGTTTCTCCCTCTGGTTGAGTACCGATGCTCGCACCAGATTCCTTGAGAACCACTAGATCATTTGCGGGATTTTATCCGACAACGTCCTTCATATTCAATAAGTCTGTGAGCCTTTCCTCGGATACATAATACCTTTGGTAAATTGTATCCTCTGCTTTCTCAATCATGCTCTACTATCGAGCTGGTGTTATCTATTCTTGAAATATGTGGTATATACTCCTAAGATGCCCTGATGGGTTGAACATATGCCTTCTCTAAACTGTGTGAACTCGAAAGTTTTCACGAGTCATACTCTTCTGGTATTTTCCTAGATAAAATTTCTATACTACAGCTTCATCAAAAGCGAGAAGTAAAATGAAAGGTTATTCATGGAAGAATTGGGAGTCGACCTTGAGCCTTTGCGTTCATGCCCATGGACCCGATGTGAAACTTATCATCGAAGCTTCTTGTAAATGATATTAGTTCCCTTGGTATAAGTTCATCTTATATCTGGGATCCGGCCTTTTACAATCGTGGTTCCGACCATGTTCTCTTTTAAATACCATTTTCGATGCAAGTGTAAGCACTTGTCTCATGTGGATCAATACCTCGGTCCAACCTCTACTTTGATCCGTCTTCGAGTATTACCCCCCTGGTATCTCGAGATTATCTTGAAACTGCATAACTTCTTATGAGTTCTTCATCAAGTACTACATTCTCACTGATTACAGTTTTCATGGGCTCTGAGTTATTAAACACTCAAAGACACCGATAACTGAACCGAGTCTGCCCTACGGTTCAGCAACTCTTGATAATCTTCTTTAAGTCCGAGTTTGTACTCGATCATGTCATTCCTAGCCTGATCGGCTATATCATTATCGTGCTAAATTTTAACTGTGCTACCTGGTCCTTAATCCCGGAGCACAACTTTCGATGATGAGCTAAGCTTACGTCGATCTTCCTCGTCATATCAATTCACCTTGAACAACAAGCTTGATTTCAAGTTTGTGCCCTACCCATGGTTCCAATAACCTTCCGCTTCATCATTCCTTTGATTTGATGTTGTCACTGATTGATTACATCTTGAAATCTCTCGACCAATGTGCCGTGAAGATCATCAACCTTATGAGGTCTTCCTGGATATCAATTGAATTCATGATGAGAAATACCATCCTTGCCCCCGATGAATTGTATTATCAACGACCACTTTATTGCCTTCCCTCCAACACAAACTTATTCGTGTTTTGAGTTATACCTTGAGATCCTTGCTATACAGCATTTGTTCTTCTTTACCTTGGAATGTTACCACCTTTTATGTCAAGAATGTCGTGGTAATTTTACCACCTCTTGAGAATTCTCGATATAGTAATATCTCTCGCCTTTTGCGCTCATTTCTTGGTCTCCGTGTTGTTTCTAATCGGAATACCGATAAATGGTCTGTGATGTGTAAATTCTAAACTTCTAGCAACCCGATTGCTTGAAGTTATTGGTCTACAGTTTCATTCTAAGTCTATTGATTATTGAATCATCATTCAAACATTGATCGTGCTACCTAGTCCAGATTCCTGGGTGCACCCTTCTATCATTGTTCAGTTGTGTATGTTTCCCTCGAGCATACTTCATTAGGACATTTGATTCGACAAATGATATTTCCTTGTTCACATAACTATGGAAATCAATCCTTTGGAAATCTCGATGATTTGTTGCTGAGCCTATCAGCCACCTCCTCATCCTGTCCTTGGTATACTGATGACCTCTTATTTCATAGCTCACTTACATAGATCACTTCTGAGAAACTCACAATGTCATCTCATCAAATTGTGTTGCACCTTTTCTTCTCAGGCATCCCGAGTCTGAGGTATCCTGACACCCATCAAATCTGAATCTCAGTCAGATATGATGGTTGGAACATATTTCCAAGAGTTATAACGTTGGTCTTTAGATGACCCGGTAAGGTGGTATCATACCTAGGCCACCTGGCCGGAGGCCCTATTGTTACATTTCCCTTTTAGCAATGCTATCCATTCTTCCATGAGGAAACTGTAAGACTTATTCTACAAGTTATTCCTAATGGATCCTTTTTGTTTCCAAAGTCTGATTTTCACCTGTTGACCATGTCAGCGCTATCTCGAAGCATGTCTATGGTACTTCGATTTTCAATAAGAACATTTAAAGCACCATGCTAAATGTTTCTTGTTGAAATTACCCAAACACCGTTGTATGGGTACTGTCATGAAATTTCTCTCCCCTTACTTAAAGGGTTTTCTACATGATATCCTGCCACGGATATCATGCTCTGTTTGTCCTTGGGAAGGATATACCCCTGAAATATGTGTTTAAACACATTTTCCTTTCCATTCTTCTGTTAAATCTGATAATCATATTTTCCTTTCCATTGTTCTGTTTAACCTTCTTGAGGTTTATATGATCTAAGCAGTAATACGTCACTGCTTTTATAAGCACCTCGGCGTACAACTCTGTCAGTAAGACCCTGTTACTATTGTTGATGACATTCCGGTAACCACCGATGAACGAGAACTTTGCCTATTGGTCCGCCTCGTTTCAACGAGCAGGAAAATGGTTCTCTTCGTCCCTCGCCCTGGGTACCGACATTGTTGCCAACATAAATGATAGGCTACCCTCTGACATGTCTTGCTATCACGACCGTGCAAGATATCAACGCTTTACCTACTTTTAACCACATGGTGGGCCCATAACCCACAGTTACACAGGATCGAAACCTGACCCTCCTATACACCCCCGGTTTCCAAATTTAATTCCTCGCACTTGGCCTCGTTTGTGATTCACGAGCCACCTTCCGAGAAATCATCGATTCTGGTATTAAACACAATACCTATACCGTTGCCTTGTTTCAGGCAACGAAGATTGCCTACCCGCTTGAAACTTCTCATGGTACCTTCTTACTTTGCTCTCGATAATTTCTTAAGTTCCAAATCGAGGGTTGCTTCCCGCCACCTTCACTAATGTTATCTACCACACAAGCAACATTGTAGCGGTTCGTTCTTCCGAAGTTACCCCTTATCCTTCGTACGTACGATGAAGACTCCGAAGAAAAGAGGATGCCAGCTTCATCGTGATGACCTGAAACAGAGAAATTAAAACATCAACGAAAGGGATTAACTCCTTCGAGAAGATCCGTTAGAATATCATAACTAGAACTTTCCCCCTTACTCCCCTCCTAAATCTCGGGACGAGATTTCTTGTAGTGGAGGAGAATTTTGACGCCCGGATAATCAAGCTACAGTAGCCTCTGCAAATAATGCCACGTCACCTCGATTACGGTTGCTAATCTCACGTTAGTTCGAAACCGATTCAAATTCCGTTAATTCGAAACCGATTCAAATTCAAGTTCAAAAGAAAAGCAAACAACAAAAGTTTTCAAAAAATTAAAACTAAAATGTTCGGATTGTTTCAAATAAATCGTAAGAAATTATGGTGGAGAAACCAAGCTTTTATAAAATTCTTAAATGAACTTTAAGGATTTAAACAGTAGCAAAAACAGTTAATTAAATGCCTTTTACAATTAATAAATTACTAAACTATTTTATTTTGTCACCAGACTTTTTGTGGCATTGGGGTATTTTGTAACACTAATTTAGGTACTACTTGTATATTTTATAAAAAAAATATCTAGAAAATAAAATAGAAAACTAATAAAAAGAAAACAAGTAAATAAAAAAAGGAAACAAAACCTCCCCCTGGGCCATTCGGCCCAGCTAGCTACAGGCCGGCCCGGCCGGACCGGCCTACCCCACCTCACCTACTAACCCCCCAGGGGACACCGAACCCTAACCCACTCCTCCCACTTCCCACGTCTCTCCTCTCCTCGTCCCGATCTAGATCGGGGACGAGCGTCCCCTTCCCCCCCCCCCCCCATCGATGAGCGCCCCATCCCACCCCTCCGCCGCACGCCCCCGTCGAACACCGCTAGCGCCCCCCACCGCCGTCCTCCTCGCCTTCCCCCTCTCCCAATCCAGGAGCTCCGACGCCGTGCCCTACCCGCCGTTCGCCGCCGCCTCATCCTCGATTCACCGCCGCCCGGAGCTCCACGGACACCCGAGGACCTCGCCGGACCTCCTCGCCGGCCTACCTCCTCCTCCTCGCCGGTCTGCCTCCTCCCCGACGCATCGTCTCCGTCATCCTCCTCGACCCCCGCTACCCCATCCCTACGAATCACGGTGAGGCTCCGGCCTCTTCCCTCTCCCCTCTCGCCGTGTTGGACGTCGCCGTGACCGCCGTCCCGTGCCCGTGCATCGCCTCTCTGCCGCAGCACCATGCCCGCGCCCATCCAAGATCCGGGCCTCGCCCCGCTTGTCGTTGTCATCGACACGAGCCTCCTCTGGCCAACCCGTCGCCGCTGGCACGCCATCGCCCCAGCACGGCTCCGGTGGCTCCCCTGTCGCCGTTAGCCGCTGCTCGCCGTGCGGCGTCGCCAGCGACCGCCCGCGCTCGGATCCGCCCTAGTCCGGGCCTGCGCACGCAGCTGCCCTCCCGCCGGCGTACGCCTTTGGCCTTGCCCTGCTGCACCGCGGTGGCCTTGCCCCGCTACGCCCTATCGGGCGCTCAAAGTGCGCCCGTAAACCGTCGCCCGAACCCACTATTGCCATGGGCCTTTGACAGGAGGGCCCCGCCCCAGAACGTTTAAAAAAAATAAATAAAAGAAAAGAATTAAAAATATATAATAATAATAATAATAATTAAGGAATTAATTAAGTTAATTAATTATAATTAGATTAACCTAATCACTAATTAACCTAATTAACGGTTAGTTAATTAAAACAGAATATGACGAACGGGACCCACACGTCAGTTGACCAGTCAACGCCTCTGTTGACTGCTGACGTCATGCTGACGTCATGATGACGTCAGCAGGCACTGTTCTGGATAATGTTTGATTAAATTAATTAAATAAATCCTAAAAATGATTTAAATCTTTTAAAATTAATATAAAATAAACCGTAGCTCGGATGAAAAAACTTTGTACATGAAAGTTGCTCAGAACGACGAGACAATTCCGGATACGCAACCCGTTCGTCCACCACACCTCCCTAACCTATCGAACTCGCAACTTTCCCCCTCCGGTCCTCTGCCCGAAAACGCAAAACACCGGGGATACTTTCCCGGATGTCATCCCCCTTCACCGGTATCACCTACTACCGCGTTAGGGCACCTCTAACGCCGTTACTTGTCATGTCATGCATCACTATGCATATGCTTGCTTAAATATTTAGTGTTTCTCCCCCCTCTTCTCTCGATAGACACCGAGACCGACGCCGCTGCTACCCAGTACGACTACGGAGTTGACGACCCCTCTCTCTTTCCAGAGCAACCAGGCAAGCCCCCCCTTTGATCACCAGATATCGCCTACTCTTCTCTATACTGCTTGCATTAGAGTAGCGTAGCCTGTTACTGCTTCCCGTTAATCCTATACTGATGCATAGCCTGTCCTTGCTACTACTGTTGTTACCTTTACCTGCAATCCTAATACTTAGTATAGGATGCTAGTTTATCATCAGTGGCCCTACATTCTTGTCCGTCTGCCATGCTATACTATCGGGCCGTGATCACTCGGGAGGTGATCATGGGTATATACTATATACTTTATACATGATACATGTGGTGACTAAAGATGGGACGACTCGTAGGAGCACCCGCGAGTGGATCTTTGAGGCAGAGCGACAGGGCAGGTTCCGACCACCTAGGAGAGAGGTGGGCCTGGCCCTGGTCGGTGTTCGCGGATACTTAACACGCTTAACGAGATCTGGGTATTTGATCTGAGTCTGGCCATTTGGTCTATACGCACTAACCATCTACGTGGGAGCAGTTATGGGTATCCCGGCGTCGTGGTATCAGCCGAAGCCTTCGTGACGTCAGCGACTGAGTGGCGCGCGCCGGATTGGACTGGAAAGCCACTAGGCTAGGTCTGCTTCCGGCCGCGTACGCAACGTGCAGGTATGCAAAGGGCGATGGGCCCAGACCCGTGCGCCATAGGATTTAGACTGGCGTGCTGACCTCTCTGTTGTGCCTAGGTAGGGCTGCGACGTGTTGATCTTCCGAGGCCGGGCATGACCCAGAAAAGTGTGTCCGGCCAAATGGGATCGAGCGTGTTGGGGTACGTGGTGCACCCCTGCAGGGAAGTTTATCTATTCGAATAGCCGTGTCCCTCGGTAAAAGGACGACCCGGAGTTGTATCTTGACCTTATGACAACTAGAACCGGATACTTAATAAAACACACCCTTCCAAGTGCCAGATACAACTGGTGATCACTCTCTCACAGGGTGACGAGGGGAGGATCATCGGTTAGGATTATGCTATACGATGCTACTTGGAGGACTTCAGTCTACTCTCTTCTACATGCTGCAAGACGGAGGCTGCCAGAAGCGTAGTCTTTGACAGGATTAGTTATCCCCCTCTTATTCTGGCATTCTGCAGTTCAGTCCACATATGATACCCTTATCCCATTTGATACCCATGCATATGTAATATAGCTCCTTGCTTGCGAGTACTTTGGATGAGTACTCACGGTTGCTTTCTCCCTCTTTTCCCCCTATCCCTTCTACCCGGTTGTCGCAACCAGATGTTGGAGCCTAGGAGCCAGACGCCACCGTCGACGATGACTCCTACTACACCGGAGGTGCCTACTCCTACGTGCTGCCCGCTGTCAACGACCAGGAGTAGTTTAGGAGGATCCCAGGCAGGAGGCCTGCGCCTCTTTCGATCTGCATCCCAGTTTGTGCTAGCCTTCTTAAGGCTAACTTGTTTAACTTATGTCTGTACTCAGATATTGTTGCTTCCGCTGACTCGTCTATGATCGAGCTCTTGTATTCGAGCCCTCGAGGCCCCTGGCTTGTAATATAATGCTTGTATGACTTATTTTATTTGTAGAGTTGTGTTGTGATATCTTCCCGTGAGTCCCTGATCTTGATCGTACACGTTTGCGTGTATGATTAGTGTACGATCGAATCGGGGGCGTCACATAGTGCAAGCAATAGTAAATATTTTTGGTATTTTGTAGTAATTGTAACAGTAGCAGCAAGAAAGTAAATAAGCGTAAACCAGTATATGGAAACTCGTAGGCACCGGATCAGTGATGGATAATTATGCTGGATGCGGTTCATCATGTAACAGTCATAACATAGGGTGACACAAAACTAGCTCCAATTCATCAATGTAATGTAGGCATGTATTCCGTATATAGTCATATGTGCTTATGGAAAAGAACTTGCATGACAACTTTTGTCCTACCCTCCCGTGGCAGCGGGGTCCTATTGGAAACTAAGGGATATTAAGGCCACCTTTTAATAGAGAACCGGAACAAAGAATTAGCACATAGTGAATACATGAACTCCTCAAACTATGGTCATCACCGGGAGTGGTCCCGATTATTGTCACTTCGGGGTTCCGAATCATAACACATAGTAGGTGACTATAGACTTGCAAGATAGGATCAAGAACACACATATATTCATGAAAACATAATAGGTTCAGATCTGAAATCATGGCATTCGGGCCCTAGTGACAAGCATTAAGCATAGCAAAGTCATAGCAACATCAATCTCAGAACATAGTGGATACTAGGGATCAAACCCTAACAAAACTAACTCGATTACATGATAAATCTCATCCAACCCATCACCGTCCAGCAAGCCTACGATGGAATTGCTCACACACGGCGGTGAGCATCATGAAATTGGTGATGGACGATGGTTGATGATGACGACGACGATGAATCCTCCTCTCCGGAGCCTCGAACGGACTCCAGATCAGCCCTCCCGGGAGGTTTTAGGGCTTGGCGGCGGCTCCGTATCATAAAACGCGATGATTTCTTCTCTCTTATTTTTGCTGAAAACAGCGTCAGTCCGGGTTAGTTCCATTCAAATCATACAAGTTAGAGTCCAAAAGAAGGGCAAAAGTGTTTGGAAAAGTAGATACGACGAAGACGTATCACTAGTACAACTACAAACATAGGAAGTGTTAGTGTACATCAAACTGCAAGACTACATATAAAGAAGCATGCAACTGTAACTTGACTCCAGCAACTACCTTCTTGCTGTTGATGCTCACAAAGTTCATCTGACCTTGCCAACTCATCTTGTGTCAAGAGTGCTTTGGAAGTAGTGTCAGGTTGCAAGGGAGCTTGGGAACATGCTGCTAGCTGAGTTGACCAATGAGTAAATCATGCAGCTGGTGGTACTGTGGAAGGTGTTGCAACAACTAGGGTTGTCTTTGCTTGTTTGGTGGCAGCTATTTGTTTCTGTTTGGCTTGTTCTGCTGCTCGTGTAGCACAGGATACCCTATCGGTACAATTTTTCGCTGGACTTTGACATTCTATTGCACCATCAGTACCAGCAGAATCTGCAGGATTCTTCCGCTTCCCTTTGCCTGTCGTTATGTCTTGCTTCCTCTTTCTCTGTGCCATGTTAAGTCAAGCCGACAAGAAAAATGAATAATAATTTAGTTCTTCACAACAAATTGATGCGTGATACAGACGAACTGAACTTTGATGTTAGACAACCACATGATAGGAGGATGTAATATGTAAGAAAAATAGGACGACATGAGATAACCAGAACTATGATGTGTAAACTAAGCAGAAGATATTTCACTAAATTAGAAGCAATGCAATGGAAGGTAGACACCATATGAAAGATGCTACAAATATTGCTCTGCCAAATTAGCAGTGTCTCATCATAAATGACGTTTAAACAAATGTGAAGCAGTACAAGAAATAAATCATATGCAAGGTGTAAACAACATCACACTATCAAGTTAAAGGTCTCTCATTATTAGTGC
Source organism: Triticum monococcum (assembly GCA_034509565.1). Classification (NCBI taxonomy): domain Eukaryota; kingdom Viridiplantae; phylum Streptophyta; class Magnoliopsida; order Poales; family Poaceae; genus Triticum; species Triticum monococcum. The sequence goes on along the minus strand of CM067846.1, from coordinate 142,589,700 downwards.
CATTGCATATTCACAGCATTGCATATTCACAGCTTATGATGTGTAAACTAAGGAGAAGGCATTTCAACAAATTAGAAGCAATGAAAGCTAGACACCCTATGAAAGATGCAATGAATATCACTCTACCAAGTAAAAACTGTCTCGTCATAAGTGCCATTTCAACAAATTAGTAGTACAAGCTAGAAAAGAATGCGAGATGTAACCTATATCACACTCCGAAGTCAAACATGTCTTATGATAAGTGATTGTTGCAGGTTACACAACAGTACTAATTTGATGTAAGAACATGGTGTGATAGACAGATATTGTATGTTCTAGAAATAAGAACACGTGTCTTATTCAAGTATAATGTGTAAAGTAAGCAGATGGAATTCAACAAAATTAGAAGCAATACAAGCTAGACATCACACATAACATGCAACCAAATATAACAGTGTCAAGTTAGAGGGGGCACCGGTGATGGTGCACTAGGAGAGACGTGCTCATCATAAACACAGCTACGTTGAGTGTCTATGCATGTGTTGTCTTGTAAATCATCTTGGGGGATGGAGGAGTAGAAATTGTAGAGGCCCTCCGTTTGGAAGGAGCACCTTTATCCACTGCTTTGCTAACTTCCTTCCGCTTTATTGATTTTGAATTGTCAAGTAAAACCGACAAGAAAAAGCAATAAAATTCTCTCTTCACAACTCATTCATCCATGATATTGACAATCACTACTTTGATGTAAGGCAAACACATGATACCAGGAGGGAATATGTACGAAAAATAGGACGGCATGGCATGTTCACAACTGTTTGTGTAAACTAAGAAGAAACCATTCCAACAAATAAGAAGCAATGCAAGCTAGACACAACATGAAAGATGCAACCAATATGACTCTGCCAAGTTAAAAGCGTCCCATCATAAATGGAATTTCAACAAATTAGAAGCAGCGCATGCTATAACTCATATGAAAGATGCAACTAATATCGCACTTCATATACTAAAGTTGTCTTGTCATATTGATTGATGCGGGATACAAAAAATAGTTTTATGTAAGGACATGCTTAATAGACAGATGTACTATGTACTAAATACAGGAATGCATGTCACATTAACAGGTATAATGTACAAGCTAAGCAGAATAGCACATGCAGTTTAACCAGATTGGAAGAATTACAATCTAGACACCATATGCAACATGCAACCACATATCACGCTGCCAACTTAGAGCAAGCACCTATGATTCTAGTATAGGGGAAATGCGGTAATCAACTACAGAGCTACGTTCACTATCTTCATCTAGCATTGTTGTTTCTTGAGAATCATGTCGGAGGCTGACACTGCATTCTTTAAATGAGGATCTTCTATCACAGTAGTCCACTGGCCTGACTGCCTCATCATAAGTGATTGATGAGGGATACACAAGAACATTAGTTTGATGTAAGAACATGGTTAATAGACAGATGTACTAGTATGTACCAAAAACAGGAAGGCGTGCCATATTCAAAGGTATAGTGTGTAAGCTAAGCAGATGCAATTTAACCAAATTGGAAGCAATACAAGCTAGACATCCGGCTGGAGTGGTGAGCATGATCATCTAGGACCTGAGAGCCTAGTGGGAGGCGGGCTACTTCACCACCATCGTGGCTTTTTAGTTGGCTTCCAGGTGATGCATGTCTGTGCTGGGCTTGTCACTGGCTCAGCCAATGCCCTGACTAGCTATTTGTATTCTGGTGCTCCCGGGATGGTGGTTCATGTAAAAAATGTCTTTCCTTATCTTGATAAAGACCGACTTCAGCCTTTTGAATACAAGCTAGACACCATATGCAACATGCAACCACATATGACACCGTGAAGTTAAAGCAAGCACCTGGGATGGTGGTTCACGGCGAGCGAGATCATCAACTCCAGAGCTATGTTCCCCATCTCCATCTGCTGACACTACACCCTTTAAAGCCTTGAAACATGTCTGGCCTAGCCGCGTACCACACTGGTGTGACTTCTCTCTTCTCTTTTCTGCTTCTGTCAAGGCAGGGTCTGAAATACCCTTGCATAAAAACACAATAGTGAGAGTATGGGTGAAGTGTGTGCAGAACTAGTGCACTGTAAAAGTAGCAGATAGTAGGTGGCTGAAAAATAAATGACAGGAGACATATGATAGCTCTACAACATTGCATGGCAAACAAAATTAGATTCTACTCTGTATGATTTTGTAATATATGAGCATAGGAAATGCAGGTACTCCTCCAGCACACCACCACATGTGGTTCTATCAAGATAATAGTAGACTGAAAATAAATAGGCCGGTCGATTTTTTTATGAACCGTCCGATCTATAAGGAACGGGCAGATGGCCTTCGTCTACCTCCCGCTAGTCACTGTTGACGATCTTTCTCGAACCGCCAGCGACCACCGGCCTAGACCCCTGCCTCCGTTGCCCAACCCCCCCTCGACCTCACACCACCGCCGTGCTTGGCAGCGCCCCCAGGCCATCCCTTTAATCCTGGCCGATGTCCAGATTGGGCGCCAGCAGCTGTAGGCCCCACACGCCCCTAAGATAATGTAGGATCAGAAGTATGTCTAGAGGGGGGGGTGATTAGACTACTTGACCAAATAAAAACTTAACCTTTTCCCAATTTTAGTTCTTGGCAGTTTTTAGCTATCTTAGGACAAGTCAAGCAATCATTACACAATTCAATCAAGCATGCAAAGAGTGTATTGGCAGCGGAAAGTAAAGCATGCAACTTGCAAGAATATAAAGGGAAGGGTTTGGAGAATTCAAACGCTATTGGAGACACGGATGTTTTTCCCGTGGTTCGGATAGGTGGTGCTATCCTACATCCACGTTGATGGATACTTCAACCCATGAAGGGTAATGGTTGCGCGAGTCCACGGAGGGCTCCACCCACGAAGTGTCCACGAAGAAGCAACCTTGTCTATCCCACCATGGCCATCGCCCACGAAGGACTTGCCTCACTAGCGGTAGATCTTCACGAAGTAGGCGATCTCCTTGCCCTTACAAACTCGTTGGTTCAACTCCACAATCTTGTCGGAGGCTCCCAAGTGACACCTAGCCAATCTAGGAGACACCACTCTCCAAGAAGTAACAAATGGTGTGTTGATGATGAACTCCTTGCTCTTGTGCTTCAAATGATAGTCTCCCCAACACTCAACTCTCTCTCATGGGATTTGGATCTGGTGGAAAGAAGATTTGAGTGGAATGCAACTTGGGGAAGGATAGAGATCAAGATTCATATGGTTGGAATGGAATATCTTGGTCTCAACACATGAGTAGGTGGTTCTCTCTCAGAACATATGAGTTGGAATGGTGTATGTGTTCTGATGGCTCTCTCAACACAAAATCCAACCGTTACACACAATTTACCAATCTCGGTGGGACCGAATCAATAAACTCGGTCGGACCGAAATAGTAAACCTAGTGACCGTTACGAATTTCGGTGGGACTGACATGCAACTCGGTAGGACCGATTCGGTTAGGGTTTGGGCATAACGTAATCTCAGTGAGACCGATTGCACAAACTCGGTGAGACCAAGTTTGGCAATAAGATAACCAGAGAGTTGGTCAGGCAAACTCGGTGGGACCGACTCGCTCTTTCGGTGAGACCGAAAAGTTACAAGAAGGAAACATAGAGTTTACCTTGCATTCTCGGTGGGACCGATTCGCTCTTTCGGTGAGACCGAAAAGTTACGAAAGGGAAACAGAGAGTTTGCAAGCCCATCTCGGTGAGACCGAGATCCTTATTGGTAGGACCGAATTGCTAGGGTTTAGCAGTGGCAAATGACAAGTGAAACTCGGTGGCGTCGGAATGAAAGAATCGGTAGTTTGGCTTAGGGTTTAGGTCATTTGTGGCTATGGAGAAGTAGTTGAGGATTTTGGAGCATATCATTAAGCACATAAAGCAAGAGGCTCATTAAGCAACACCTCATCCCTCCTTGATAGTATTGGCTTTTCCTAAAGACTCAATGTGATCTTGGATCACTAAAATATAAAATGAAGAGTCTTGAACTTTTGAGCTTGAGCCAATTCTTTGTCCTTAGCATTTTGAGGGTTCCACTTTCACATCCATGCCATGCCAATCATTGAGCTTTCCTGAAATAATCATCTTGAAATAGCATTAGCTCAATGAGCTATATGTTGTTATAAATTACCAAAACCACCTAGGGATAGTTGCACTTTCAATCTCCCCCTTTTTGGTAATTGATGACAACATATAGATCAAAGCTTCGACAAATGATAATAAGCATGAAATATATCGTCGCTTTGAGAAGTATGTGACAAATAAGAGCTCCCCCTAAATTTGTGCATATTTAAAATTTGCTTTGGACTGCAAATGCACAAGGAGTTAGAATCACGGGTTACTCTTCCATGTCACATACATCTTGGTGGAGCGCTCAAAAATGATAAGATTGAAATACATGCACTCATCACCAAGAATAGTGAATGATCACAAAAGATAGATAGAATGATAATATTTAAGCAAGCATTAAGCAAACATTAAGTGTAGCTTATGATCAAACACATGATCATCGATGTCTCACAAACATAAGGACGTAGTATCTCACACACAAGCAAACAAAGTTCGAAGAACCACCAAAAAAGACAAGAGAGAATAAAAGCAACACTCTCTCTCGAATCCTATGATCTATACATTTTCTCTCCCCTTTGGAAATAAGTTACCAAAAAGTTCCTAGAAAATGCATAGTGCTAAGTCGACGCTCAGGCTTGATCTTCAGGTGGTGGTGGAGTCCGGAGCACTCCAAGGACGAAGCCTTCGGTAGACGTGGTCGGAGTGGATGCTGGAGCTGGTGGAACTGAGCCTGTGGCTGGTGCAAACGTTGTAGCTCTGGTGTCAGCAACTGGCAGTGCAGACGACCTAGGACCTCGTGGCACCCTGGCAAAAGCATCAGTCGTGGTCCTTCCTCTCCTCTCATTCATGTCCTCCTGGAGCTGCTCCACGGCAGTCTTTATCTCTGTCACCTTGATGTCCAAGTCATAGAACCTCTGTTCCATGATCCTCTCTAGGCTTGCCTGGCTCTGAGTCAGGGTGGCAAGTCCTTGCTCAATCCGCAGGGTGGACGCAATCAGGTAACCAAGCTGCTCTTGTTTGGTTTTCAGGAAGTAATCAGATGCCTCCGCTTGAGTAGGCATCCTGGCAGCTTTCTCCTTCTTCGCCTTCTCCTTTTGAGCTTGTGCATGGACAGATGATGGCTCATTATCAGTCATGACTACTTGGTTATCTTCAAAATCTGGACGGATGGGTAGGTGTTCCTTGTCCAAGAGGTATATGCCCGTGCCCATCTTCGAGTTGATGAGCTCCTGAATCTATGGGGCATATCCATAGCTCCTCTTCTGGTCTGCTATTGTCCTCTTGATTGTTTCCACTATGAGACTCATGACTTTGAATTTTTGAGGCACGTCAAAGACATGAAGTAAATTGATCGCGTGACCTCTGATCATCTTGTGATCTCCAGACTTGCGTAGAAGACTGTGCCTATGGATCCAGTTGATCGTAGGCAATCCTGACAGAAGATAGTGCACTGAGCCAAACTTGAACGTGTCAAGTGCTTCATTCGGAATCTCCTTGTACATGTTGGACATAGAGTTGTGGTCCATTTTCTTCTTGGCATAAATGTCCAAGTCATCATCCTGCTCCTCTGGGGCATTGATCAACTTCGCCCATTCCTCAACAGTAGATTGGTACCTTGTACCTTCTGACATCCAAGTGATCCTGCCATCCGGATAAAAGTGTGCTGTGGAGTAGAATTGCATGATTAGCTCCTCGTTCCACTTTGTGAGCTTCTGCCCAACAAAGTCTGCCACTCCACATGCACTAAAGCTGTCATATACTCTAGGGTAGTGTTCCTCATTTTCCTTCATGTAGGTCCAGTCGACCCATCACATGTCACACACAATTGGCTTCTTGTCAAGCAAAACAGTCTCATAGAAATCCTGCTGCTCCTTGGTATGAAACCTGTAGTCCACTGCAGTCCTTCTCCTAGAAGCATACGGATCTGCTTCTCTCCACTTCCTCAGCCCTGAATCTCTCCTGAGCTTCATATCCTCAGCCACAGGATGAGCATCGTTGTGGTCTGGGATTTTGGCCTTGAGCTTCCGAAGGACATTCTCTTCCTCTTCCTCTACAGCTTCAGGCACTGGGGCCTTGTTCTTCTCAGTGGCTGGGATGCTTCTGGTGTTTCTCTTTGGTGCACTCTTAGGCTTAGATGCAGCCTTGGGTGCTTCCTTGGGGCTTGGATGCAGTTGTCCCTGACCTTATGGCATCTCCCATAAGTTTGGCTGCCTTGGGTGCTGGTGCAGCAACCTCTTCTTCTTCTTCCTCCTCATCTACCATGATGGAGGCCTTCCCAAGCACTCTTGCTATAGTCTTCTTCACTCTTTCTTTCCTCTTTGTGCCCTCAGCAGCAACGGGCTCAATGGGAGCATGCTTCACAGTTGAAGCTCTAGCCTTTGACATGGGATGCCTGCCTGCTGGCCTTTTGATTTTCAGGCCTGGCTTTGTGCCTTGAGCTGGCTCAACTCTCTTTGATGTAGCCTCTTCCTCTGCCACATAGTCTTCATCTTCAGAATCAGAAGTCCTCTTCTTCCTTTGTCTAGTGGCAGCTTTAGGCAGGTTGCTGGGTGTGCTCCTGCTGCCATCATCTGAGGAACTTGAGGGGCTAGTGCCCTCACTCAACTGTACTTGCTGCTCTGAGAGGTTTTGACTGTCACTCTAGTCTGACATGATGCAAACTGACTGCTGACCCTGTGAATAGATTATAGGTGAGATAGAGTGGATGAGCATCACAAAATGCAGAGATTTTTGCAAAAGAATAATTCAAAAACTTAGTTTTAGTTTCCCACTGAAATCATCTCGGATCTACCGATTTTCAAACTCGGTGACACCGAAGCAGTGTTGGCACCAGAACTAGTGAACTCGGTCAGACCGAGTCACAGTTCGGTGGCACCAAGACTGCTAGGGTTTCACAGAGTTCCAAAATCGGTCACACTGATAAGTAACTCTCGGTCAGACCGAGTTTTACTTGTGCAATGGCATAAGCCAAATCGGTGGGACCGAGTTTTACAACTCGGTGGGTCCAAGATGGTTTCGGCGGAAACCTAACCCTAAAATTTTCGAATTAAACCTAATCTACGAGTTCATTGACTGGATAGGAGTTTATCAAACGTGGCAAGAATCATGATGATCACAATGTGCTAGGAATCGGATTGAAGAATAGCACAAAGATCGAGTCCATACCCTAGTTCGGTGAAGACTCGCTACGGCGGCAACGGCGGGGCAGAAATCCCGTTGACGGCGACGGAGACCAGCGACTTGAGGCTGCTGGCGGCGAGGAGGACGATCCGGAGACCCAGGAGGCAGAGCGAGCTATGCGCGGGCGAAGAGGTTTCGGAGAAATTTCCAAAATTCTGCCCGTCACTATATAGCCTGGCCCTGTCGGTGTGACCGAGTGGAACAACTCGGTGGCACCGAGATGCAAAACTGTATACAGTTATTGCAACTCGGTGTGACCGAGTGGTTCAAATCGGTTGCACCGAGATCGAAAACCTAGATCAACTTAATGATCTTGGTAGGGCCGAAAGTATGGTATCAGTCAGACCAAGAATCACAAAGAGGTTTTGGAAGTTTAAGTCTATGACGAATCGGGGACTCCGAGCGCTCCTCACACAGAGTGGTTCGAATCTGACTTGATCAAGTTTTGTGATGCAGCATGAATAGAGTTTGAGACGAGAAAAGCATAGATAGCTAGAGGAGGTTCTTAGGCATTCTCGTCCATCCAGTTGGCAAAAGAAGATAAAGCCAAACAATCAAAACAACAAGTGGATGTCCTCAAATGAGTAAACTATGCAACCAACATGCTCACACAATAAGATGGCAAATGAAATATGTGGCAAAGCATGCACAAAAAATTCTAGCATCTATCAAGCAATTTGCAATGACTAGGTCATCTATATATGAGTATATTGACTTAGGAGTCAAGTGAGAACACTTGATCGTAGGTCATACTCATCATTTAAGCTCAAGTGGGGTTACCACTTTTACATAAAGCATTGTTGTATTCACATCTTTAGAGTTGCTTTAGCTCAAGTCTTAGAGTAAAGCTCCCCCTAGATGTGATATCCCCCCTAAGAGGGATGAACTAACCTTGGGTTTTGTTGATGATGACTTCATGTCGATGTTGAAGATGTGGATGCTCAATGTTGATGTAGATCACTTGGAGCTATCCATTTGAGTGAATTGCACTTTCAATACCTACATCGGTTAGTCCCACAAGGAACAAACAAGGATATCCATAGACATAGAGTGATGCATACACAAGATGATGTCCATGAAAGCTTTAGGTTACCTTGTCCCTTGTCTTACCAACAAGAGGGTTTGTGACTCCTTGAACTAGTGCATGATGTGGAAGTTGATTGCACTTGTTCTTGCCAAAATGATGAGAGTGAAATATGTTGGCGGAGTCACCCTTAAGAACTCTCTAGTTCTTCTTCTTTTGGATCCACACCATCTTGATGGGAATCCTTGGAGTTGTAGTCGTACTTGATGAAGTGGAACTTGACGTGGTCTTGGGAATCCACTTGACTAAGGTCTTGGGAGCTTCTTCAAATGCATCAATCTCCTCTTGAAGCTTGTCCTTGCCTTTTTGCTTGTAGTCTTGTGGTGGAAGATCATCTTGAGCTTGTGTCCCCTTGAAAGAAGTGTCATACTTCTCTTGTTGAGGAACAAACTTTGTCTTGGGGTATTGATCTTCTTCCCATTCAACTCCATTGGCATTGAACTTTTGTTCAAAACCAACACCTTGATTCTTCTGGTGCATTCCTTGCTTGCGCACAATTTCCTCGAATTGCTTACTCCCGGCAAGGCTCTTGTACACTCCTTTCTCTATGATTCCCTTCAATAAGCTATTTTCTTGCTCAAGTGTAACTTGGCTAAGAGAATCATTAGTGGAATCAAGAGAACTACTAGAAGCAACAATATTGGATTTAGCATGATCATTGTTACTACTAGAGGAAGAATCTTTCTTGTTCTTGTTACTAGACTTGACTTGAGGCATGTAAGTGGATAATATAAACGCTTGGCAATGTAAGAAGAACTTTTCTTGCGGAGATCATCATTGATTACTTTTAGGAACTCATGCTCTTGCTCAAGATTGAGCTTTTCAAAGCGTAATTTCTCATGAGCTCTTAAAAGTTCTCGATGATCTTCGAAGATAGTTTCATGAGCTAACTTAAGAGTGTTTAGTTATTTAGTTAGAGCCTCAATCTTCTCCTTATCATTGTCATTCGTTTTAGCATGATTAATTGATGTTTCATCATAGTACTCATCACTAGAGTTGTCAACAAGCAAGTCATCATCACCTAACAAGTCATCTTCATCACTATTAAAATCAACGTACTCGGGGTGTGTTACCTTTGGACCTTTGGGCATGAAGCATCTTCCAATTCCTTCATTTGGTGAGTCAAATATGTCATAGGAGTTGGTTGACACAAGTGCTAGGCCGGCAACACCTTCATCTTGAGTATCTTTGGAGTCGGAGTGATAACTTCTCTCGGAGTGGCTGTCGGAGTCGGAGCCAGATACCCATTCACCAACATGAGCTTGATGTCTTCGTTTTGTGTAGCTCCTTAATGATTTTTCCTTCCTTTCCGGATCCTTGCTTCTCCGTGAGTATCTCCGTTCATAACGATCATCTCTACTCCTTCTCTCTTTTTGTGGTTATTCTTTGCTTCTTCTTTTTGTAGAATCTTCTCTTCTCTTGTAGGGGGGCGTACACTCCGGGTCTTCCACAATTATAGCAGTTTCGCTCTCGGCTAGAAGATCTTTTGTCACTGTATGACCTTGACTTGAAGCTTCTATCTTTGCTTCTACTCTTGTAGAACTTGTTGAAGTTCTTCACCATTAATCTCAATTCTTCATTGAAAGTTTGTTTCTCACTTGATGATGTGGGGACTTCACATGAGGCTTTGTAGGCACCACTTGATTTGTTGTGAAGTTCCTCTTTATCCTTGAGTGACATCTCTGGAGCAACAATCCTTTCAATCACTTCCGTTGGCTTGAGATCTTTGTAATTGGGCATCATTTGAATCAATGTGCACACGGTATCATATTTCCCATCCAAGGCTCTTAGGATCTTCTTGATGATGAATCTATCGGTCATCTCTTCACTTCCTAAGCCGGCAATCTCATTTGTGATGAGAGCAAGCCTAGAGTACATTTCGGCGACACCTTCACCATCCTTCATCTTGAACTTGTCAAGTTGACTTTGGAGCACATCCAACTTGGATTCCTTGACGGAGTCGGTACCTTCGTGCATATCAATCAAAGTGTCCCAAATTTCCTTTGCATTCTCAAGGCGGCTGATTTTGTTGAATTCTTCAGGGCACAATCCGTTGAAGAGAATATCACAAGCTTGAGCATTGTATTGCAACATCTTCAACTCATCCGCGGTAGCTTCACGGTTTGGTTCCCTCCCATCGAAGAACTCACCTTGCAAGCCAACACAAATAATAGCCCATACGGTGGGGTTATGTCCAAGAATATGCATTTTCATTTTATGCTTCCAACTAGCAAAATTAGTACCATCAAAGTAACGACCTCTACGGTGATAATTTCCCTCGCTAGACGCCATACTCTCCTAGGTTGTGAAACCAAGGCTATGACCACCAAAAGCTATGGGGATCAAGGCAAATGGAGACCAAAGCTTTGATACCACTTGTAGGATCGGAAGTATGTCTAGAGGGGGGGGGTGATTAGACTACTTGACCAAATAAAAACTTAACCTTTTCCCAATTTTAGTTCTTGGCAGTTTTTAGCTATCTTAGGACAAGTCAAGCAATCATTACACAATTCAAGCAAGCACGCAAAGAGTGTATTGGCAGCGGAAAGTAAAGCATGCAACTTGCAAGAATATAAAGGGAAGGGTTTGGAGAATTCAAACGCTATTGGAGACACGGATGTTTTTCCCGTGGTTCGGATAGGTGGTGCTATCCTACATCCACGTTGATGGAGACTTCAACCCATGAAGGGTGACGATTGCGCGAGTCCACGGAGGGCTCCACCCACGAAGGATCCACGAAGAAGCAACCTTGTCTATCCCACCATGGCCATCGTCCACGAAGGACTTGCCTCACTAGCGGTAGATCTTCACGAAGTAGGCGATCTCCTTGCCCTTACAAACTCCTTGGTTCAACTCCACAATCTTGTCGGAGGCTCCCAAGTGACACCTAGCCAATCTAGGAGACACCATTCTCAAAGAAGTAACAAATGGTGTGTTGATGATGAACTCCTTGCTCTTGTGCTTCAAATGATAGTCTCCCCAACACTCAACTCTCTCTCATGGGATTTGGATCTGGTGGAAAGAAGATTTGAGTGGAAAGCAACTTGAGGAAGGCTAGAGATCAAGATTCATATGGTTGGAATGGAATATCTTGGTCTCAACACATGAGTAGGTGGTTCTCTCTCAGAACATATGAGTTGGAATGGTGTATGTGTTCTGATGGCTCTCTCAACGAGTGAAGAGGAGGTGGAGGGGTATTTATAGCCTCCACATAAAATCCAACCGTTACACACAATTTACCAATCTCGGTGGGACCGAATCAGAAAACTCGGTCGGACCGAAATAGTAAACCTAGTGACCGTTAGGAATTTCGGTGCGACTGACATGCAACTCGGTAGGACCGATTCGGTTAGGGTTTGGGCATAACGTAATCTCGGTGAGACCGATTGCACAAACTCGGTGAGACCGAGTTTGGCAATAAGCTAACCAGAGAGTTGGTCAGGCAAACTCGGTGGGACCGACTCGCTCTTTCGGTGAGACCTAAAAGTTACAAGAAGGAAACATAGAGTTTACCTTGCATTCTCGGTGGGACCGATTCGCTCTTTCGGTGAGACCAAAAAGTTACGAAAGGGAAACAGAGAGTTTGCAAGCCCATCTCGGTGAGACCGAGATCCTTATCGGTAGGACCGAATTGCTAGGGATTGGCAGTGGCAAATGACAAGTGAAACTCGGTGGCGCCGGAATGAAAGAATCGGTATGACCGAGTTTGCCTTAGGGTTTATGTCATTTGTGGCTATGGAGAAGTAGTTGAGGATTTTGGAGCATATCATTAAGCACATAAAGCAAGAGGCTCATTAAGCAACACCTCATCCCTCCTTGATAGTATTGGCTTTTCCTAAAGACTCAATGTGATCTTGGATCACTAAAATATAAAATGAAGAGTCTTGAACTTTTGAGCTTGAGCCAATTCTTTGTCCTTAGCATTTTGAGGGTTCCACTTTCACATCCATGCCATGCCAATCATTGAGCTTTCCTGAAATAATCATCTTGAAATAGCATTAGCTCAATGAGCTATATGTTGTTATAAATTACCTAAACAACCTAGGGATAGTTGCACTTTCAGATAAACACCGAGGCGCTGCTTCCCCAGGGTAATAGGCGGACTAGCGCCTGTTACACCGGGGAATGCTTCCGTTAGTTGGGAATCAACTGACCAGGAATTGAAATCCAGGGGGGCGACGGACCTCTAGCTAAGGTGAAATAGTATATGAGGAGTAACCTTGTGCATTGCGAGTAACTAGGAACATCTAGTATCAAGAAGAAGCGGTCAACTAGTGTCTTTTGTGGGATGAATACCGTGCAAGCAGACACGTACGATTTGCACGAATAAGGGAAGAGTAGTACCATTTTTGGTTGCCGGTGTGGTAGCCTCCACAGGTCATGCTGATCTTCTTCTTTTTGCCGGGAAACCGATGTTCTGGAGGAGGGTGCAGGCTCGGACGAACCCATGGCCAAATTGTTGACTGTGTTGCCGTGGCCGTATGTTGGCGGAGGGGAGGCAGATCCGAGGTGGCAAAGGACGATGTAGCAGGAACAGCTCCGGTGCGGTGGAGGGTGGCGAAGTTGGAGCGGCAGCAGTGAGGCGCAGGACAGCGTGGTTGAACTGGCTCGGGTATGAACGGCTCGGCCTCGGCTTCAACTACTAGCCATGGAGTGTTGGGGAACGTAGCAGAAATTTAAAATTTTCTACGCATCACCAAGATCAATCTATGGAGTCATCTAGCAACGAGGGGAAGGAGAGTGCATCTACATACCCTTGTAGATCACTAAGCAGAAGCGTTCAAGTGAACGGGGTTGATGGAGTCGCACTCGTCGTGATCCAAATCATCGATGATCCTAGCGCCGAACGGACGGCACCTCCGCGTTCAACACACATACGTTTGGGAGAGACGTCTCCTTCTTCTTGATCCATCAAGGCAATGAGAGGTTGATGGAGATCCAGCAGCACGACGACGTGGTGGTGGAAGTAGCGGGATCCCGGCAGGGCTTCGCCAAGCGCAAGCGGGGAGCAAGAGGTGTCACGGGAGGGAGGGAGGCGCCAGGGCTTCAGGTGCGGCTCCCCTCCCTCCCCTCCACTATATATAGGGGCCTAGGGGGGGGCTCCGGCCCCTTGTAGATCCCATCTAGGGAGGGGGCAGCGGCCCTAGGGGTGGCTTGGCCTCCAAGCCAAGTGGAGGCGCCCCCACCCCTTAGGGTTTCCAACCCTAGGCGCATGGGAGGCCCAAGAGGGGGCGCACTAGCCCACCAGGGGCTGGTTCCCACGCCCCTTCAGCCCATGGGGCCCTCCGGGATAGGTGGCCCCACCCGGTGGACCCCCGAAACCCTTCCGGTGGTCCCGGGACAATACCGATGACCCCCGAAACCTTCCCGGTGGCCGAAACTAGACTTCCTATATATAAATCATTACCTCCGGACCATTCCGGAACTCCTTGTGATGTCCAGGATCTCATCTGGGACTCCAAACAACTTTCGGGTTACCGCATACTAATATCTGTACAACCCTAGCGTCACCGGACCTTAAGTGTGTAGACTCTACGGGTTCGGGAACCATGCAGACATCACCGATATAACTCTCCGGCCAATAACCAACAGCCGGATCTGGATACCCATGTTGGCTCCCACATGTTACATGATGATCTCATCGGATGAACCATGATGTCGAGGATTCAATCAATCCCGTATTCAATTCCCTTTGTCTATCGGTACGATACTTGCCCGATATTCGATCGTCGGTATCCTGATACCTCGTTCAATCTCGTTACCGGAAAGTCTCTTTACTCGTTCCGTAACACATCATCCCGTGATCAACTCCTTGGTCACATTGTGCACATTATGATGATGTCCTACCGAGTGGGCCCAGAGATACCTCTCCGTTACACGGAGTGACAAATCCCAGTCTTGATTCATGCCAACCGAACAGACACTTTCGAAGATACCTGGAGTCCATCTTTATAGCCACCCAGCTACGTTGTGACGTTTGGTACACCCAAAGAATTCCTACGATATCTGGGAGTGGCACAATCTCATGGTCTAAGGAAATGATACTTGACATTACAAAAGCTTTAGCAAACGAACTACACGATCTTGTGCTATGCTTAGGATTGGGTTTGTCCATCAGATCATTCTCCTAATGATGTGATCCTGTTATCAATGACATCCAATGTCCATGGTCAGGAAACCGTAACCATCTATTGATCAACGAGCTAGTCAACTAGAGGCTTACTAGGGACATGGTGTTGTCTATGTATCCACACATGTATATGAGTTTCCTATCAATACAATTCTAGCATGGATAATAAACGATTATCATGAACAAGGAAATATAATAATAATAACTAGTTTATTATTGCCTCTAGGGCATATTTCCAACAGTCTCCCACTTGCACTAGAGTCAATAATCCAGTTCACATCGCTATGTGATTAACACTCAAGGTCACATCCCTATGTGAATAACACCCAAAGAGTTTACTAGAGTCAATAATCTAGTTCACATCACCATGTGATTAGCACTCAATGAGTTCTGGGTTTGATCATGTTATACCTGTGAGAGATGTTATAGTCAACGGGTCTGAACCTTTCAGATCCGTGTGTGCTTTACAAATCTCTATGTCATCTTGTAGATGCAGCTACCATGCTCTATTTGGAGCTATTCCAAATAATTGTTCTACTATACGAATCCGGTTTACTACTCAGAATAGTCCAGATTAGTGTCAAAGATTGCATCGGCGTAACCCTTTACGACGAACTCTTTTACCACCTCCATAATCGAGGAAATTCCTTAGTCCACTAGTTACTAAGGATAACCTTGATCGTTGTCCTGTGATCCATTCCTAGATCACACTTGTACCCCTTGACTGACTCATGGCTTGGCACACTTCAGGTGCGGTACACAAGATAGCATACTTTAGAGCCTATGTCTAAAGCATAGGGGACGACGTTCGTCCTTTCTCTCTATTCTGCCATGGTCAGGTCTTGAGTCTTAGTCAATACTCATACCTTATAACACAGCCAAGAACTCCTTCTTTGCCGATCTATTTTTGAACTCCTTCAAAATCTTGTCATGGTATGTGTTCGTTTGAAAGTACTATTAAGCGATTTTGATCTATCCTTATAGATCTTGATGCTAAATGTTCAAGTAACTTAATTCAGGTTTTCCATTGAAAAACACTTTTCAAATAAGCCTATATGCCTTCCAGAAAGTCTACATCATTTCTGATCAACAATAGTCAACAACATATAATCATCAAAAATTCTATAGTGCTCCCACTCACTTCTTTGGAAATACAAGTTTCTCATAAACTTTGTATAAACCTAAAATCTTTGATCATCTCATCAAAGCGTACATTCCAATTCTGAGATGCTTACTCCAGTCCTTAGAAGGATTGCTGGAGCTTTGCATACTTGTTAGCATCTTTCAGGATTGACAAAACCTTCTGGTTGTATCACATACAACCTTTCCTCAAGAAAATCGTCGAGGAAACAATGTTTTGACATCCTATCTGCAAGATTTCATAAATAATGCAGTAACTGCTAACATAATTCCAACAGACTCTTAGCATCGCTACGAGTGAGAAAGACTCATTGTAGTCAACTCCTTGAACTTGTTGGGAAACATCTTAATGACAAGTCGAGCTTTCTCAATGGTGATACTTACCATCATTGTCTGTCTTCCTTTTAAAATCCATATGTACCCAACAGCCTTACGACCATCAAGTAGTTCTTCCAAAGTCTACACTTTGTTTTCATACATGGATCCTCTCTCGGATTTTATGGCCTCGAGCCATTTTCGGAATCCGGGCCCACCATCGCTTCTCCATAGCTTGTAGGTTCATTGATGTCTAGCAACATGACTTCCAAGACAGGATTACGTACCACTCTGTAGTAGTACGCATCCTTGTCGTCCTATGAGGTTTGGTAGTGACTTGATCCGAAGTTTCATGATCACTATCATAAGCTTCCACTTCAATTGGTGTAGGTGCCAGAGGAACAACTCCCTGTGCCCTTGTACACACTAGTTGAAGTGACGGTTCAATAACCTCATCAAGTCTCCACCATCCTCCCACTCAATTCTTTCGAGAGAAACTTTTCCTCGAGAAAGGACCCAATTCTAGAAACAATCCCTATTGCTTTCGGATCTGAGACAGGAGGTATACCTAACTATTTTGGGTGTCCTATGAAAATGCATTTATCCGCTTTGGGTTCGAGCTTATCATCCTGAAACTTTTTCACATAAGCATCGCAGCCCCAAACTTTTTAAGTAACGACAGCTTAGGTTTCTCTGAACCATAGTTCATACGGTGTCGACTCAAACGGAATTGCGTGGTGCCCTATTCAAAGTGAATGTGGTTGTCTCTAATGCCTAACCCATAAACTACAGTGGTAATTCGATAAGAGACATCATGGTATGCACCATATCCAATAGGGTGCAGTTATGATGTTCGAACACACCATCACACTATGGTGTTCCAGGCGGTATTAGTTGTGAAACAATTTCCACAATGTCTTAACTGTGTGCCAAACTCGTAATCCAGATATTCATCTCTATGATCATATCATAGATGTTTTATCCTCTTGTCACAACGATCTTTCAACTTCACCCTGAAATTACTTGAACCTTTCAATAATTCAGACTTGTGATTCATCGAGTAAATATACTTAGCATCTACTCAAATCATCTGTGAAGTAAGAACATAACAATATCCACTACATGCCTCAGCACTCATTGGACTGCACACATCAAGATGTATTACTTCCAACAAGCTGCTTTCTTGTTCCATCTCATTGAGAACGAGGCCTTTGAGTCATCTTGCCCATGTGGTATGATTTGCATGTCTCAAGTGATTCAAAATCAAGTGAGCCCAAACGATCCATCTGTATGGAGTTTCTTCATGCATATATACCAATAGGCATGGTTCGCATGTCTCAAGTGATTCAAAATCAAGTGAGTCCAAAGATCCATCAACATGGAGCTTCTTCATGCATTTTATACCATTATGACTCAAATTGCAGTGCCAAAAGTATGTGGTACTATCATTACTATCTTATATCTTTTGGCACGAACATGTGTATCACTACGATCGGGATTCAATAAACCATTCATTTTAGGTGCAAGACCATTGAAGGTATTATTCAAATAAACAGAGTAACCATTACTCTCCTTAAATGAATAACCATATTGCGATAAACATAATCCAATCATGTCTATGCTCAACGCAAACACCAAATAACAATTATTTAGGTTTAACACCAATCCCGATGGTAGACGGAGCGTGCGATGCTTGATCACATCAACCTTGGAAACACTTCCAACACATATCATCGTCTCACCTTTGGCTAGTCTCCGTTTATTCTGTAGCCTTTTATTTCGAGTTACTAACACTTAGCAACTGAACTGGTATCTAATACCCTGCTGCTACTAGGAGTACTAGTAAAGTACACATTTAATATAATGTATGTCCAATACATACTTCTGTCAGCCTTGCCAGCCTTCTTATCTACCAAGTATCTAGGGTGGTTCCGCTTCAGTGACCGTTCCCCTCATTATAGAAGCACTTAGTCTCGGGTTTGGGTTCAACCTTGGGTTTCCTCACTAGAGCAGCAATTGATTTGCTGTTTCATGAAGTATCCCTTCTTTCCCTTGCCCTCCTTGAAACTAGTGGTTTAACCATCAACAATTGATGCTCCTTCTTGATTTCTACTTTCAAAGTGTCAAACATCGCGAGTTGCTCAAGGATCATCATGTCTATCCCTGATATGTTATAGTTCATCACGAAGCTCCAGTAGCTTGGTGGCAGTGACTTTGGAGAACCATCACTATCTCATCTGGAAGATTAACTCCCACTCCATTCAAGCGATTGTAGTACTCATACAATCTGAGCACATGCTCAATGATTGAGCTTTTCTCCTTAGTTTGCAGGCTTAAGAAACTTGTCAGAGGTATCATACATTTTGACGTGGGCACTAGCCTGAAATCCCTATTTTAGGCCTTGGAACATCTCATATGTTCTGCGATCTTTCAAAAAACGTCTTTGGTGCCTCAATTCTAAACTATTTAGCATTACGCACTGAACTATCATGTAGTCATCAAAACGTGTATGTCAGATGTTCGCAACATCCACAATCGATGCTCGAGGTTCAGCTCACTGAGCGGTGCATTAAGGACATAATCCTTCTGCGCAGCAATGAGGACAATCCTCAGTTTACGGACCCAGTCCGCATAATTGCTACTATCAACTTTCAACTAAATTTTCTCTAGGATCATATCTAAAACAATAGAACTAAAGCGTAAGCTATGACATAATTTGCAAAGGCCTTTTGACTATGTTCATGATAATTAAGTTCATCTAATAATTTAATGAACTCCCACTCAGATAGACATCCCTCTAGTCATCTAAGTGATACATGATCCGTGTCAACTAGGCCGTGTCCGATCATCACGTGAGACGGACTAGTCATCATCGGTGAACATCCTCATGTTGATCGTATCTTCTATACGACTCATGTTCGACCTTTCGGTGTTCCGTGTTCCGAGGCCATGTCTGTACATGCTAGGCTCGTCAAGTCAAGCTAAGTGTATTATGTGTGTAAATCTGGCTTACACCCGTTGTATTCGAATGTTAGAATATCTCACACCCGATCATCACGTGCTGCTTCGAAACAACGATCCTTCGCAATGGTGCATATTTAGGGGGAACACTTTCTTGAAATTATTGCGAGGGATCATCTTATTTAAGCTATTGTCGTTCTAAAGAAATAAGATGTAAAACATGATAAACATCACATGCAATCAAATAGTGACATGATATGGCCAATATCATTTTGCTCCTTTTGATCTCCATCTTCGGGGCGCCATGATCATCATCGTCACCTGCATGACACCATTGTCTCCATCATCATGATCTCGATCATCGTGTCTTCATGAAGTTGTCTCGTCATCTATTACTTCTACTACTATGGCTAACGGTTTAGCAATAAAGTAAAGTAATTACATGAAGTTTATGTTGACACGCAGGTCATAAATAAATTAAGACAAATCCTATGGCTCCTGCCGGTTGTCATACTCATCGACATGCAAGTCGTGATTCCTATTACAAGAACATGATCAATCTCATACATCACATATGTCATTCATCACATCCTTTTTAGCCATATCACATCACACGGCATATGCTGCAAAAACAAGTTAGACGTCCTCTAATTGTTGTTGCAAATTTTTCACGTGGCCGCTATAGGTTTCTTAGCAAGAACGTTTCTTACCTACGCCAAAACCACAACGTGATATGCCAATTTCTATTTACCCTTCATAAGGACCCTTTTCATCGAATCTGATCCGACTAAAGTGTGAGAGACAGACACCCGCTAGCCACCTTATGCAACTAGTGCATGTCAGCCGGTGGGACCTATCTCACGTAAGAGTACGTGTAAGGTCGGTCCGAGCCGCTTCTTCCCACTATGCCGCTGAATCAAGATAAGACTAGTAACGGCAAGTAAATTTACAAAATCGACGCCCACAACAACTTGTGTTCTACTCGTGCATAGAAACTACGCATAGACCTAGCTCATAATGCCACCGTTGGGGAACGTAGAAGAAATTTGAAATTTTCTACGCATCACCAAGATCAATCTATGGAGTCATCTAGCAACGAGGGGAAGGAGAGTGCATCTACATACCCTTGTAGATTGCTAAGCGGAAGCGTTCAAGTGAACGGGGTTGATGGAGTCGCACTCGTCGTGATCCAAATCATCGATGATCCTAGCGCCGAACGGACGGCACCTCCGCGTTCAACACACATATGGTTGGGAGAGACATCTCCTCCTTGATCCAGCAAGGGAAGGAGAGGTTGATGGAGATCCAGCAGCACAACGGCATGGTGGTGGAAGTAGCGGGATCCTGGCAGGGCTTCACCAAGCGCAAGCGGGGAGGAAGAGGTGTCACGGGAGGGAGGGAGGTGCCAGGGCTTCAGGTGCGGCTGCCCTCCCTCCCCTCCACTATATATAGGGGCCTAGGGGGGGTGCCGGCCCCTTGTAGATACCATCTAGGGAGGGGGCGGCGGCCCTAGGGGTGGCTTGGCCTCCAAGCCAAGTGGAGGCGCCCCCACCCCTTAGGGTTTCCAACCCTAGGCGCATGGGAGGCCCAAGAGGGGGCGCACTAGCCCACCAGGGGCTGGTTCCCACGCCCCTTCAGCCCATGGGGCCCTCCTTGATAGGTGGCCCCACCCGGTGGACCCCCAGAACCCTTCCGGTGGTCCTGGGACAATACCGATGACCCCCGAAACCTTCCCGGTGGCCGAAACTAGACTTCCTATATATAAATCTTTACCTCCGGAATATTCCGGAACTCCTCGTGACGTTCGGGATCTCATCCGGGATCTGAACAACTTTCTGGTTACCGCATACTAATATTTGTAAAACCCTAGCGTCACCGAACCTTAAGTGTGTAGACCCTACGGGTTTGGGAACCATGCATACATGACCGAGACAACTCTCCGGCCAATAACCAACAGCGGGATCTGGATACCCATGTTTGCTCCCACATGTTCCACAATGATCTCATCAGATGAACCATGATGTCAAGGATTCAATCAATCTCGTATTCAATTCCCTTTGTCCAGCGGTATTGTGCTTGCCCGAAATTCGATCATCGGTATCCCGATACCTTGTTCAATCTCGTTACCGGCAAGTCTCTTTAATCGTTCCGTAACACATCATCCTGTGATCAACTCCTTGGTCACATTGTGCACATTATGATGATGTCCTGCCGAGTGGGCCCAGAGATACCTCTCCGTTACACGAAGTGACAAATCCCAGTCTCGATTCGTGCCAACCCAACAGACACTTTCAGAGATACCCGCAGTGCACCTTTATAGCCACCCAGTTATGTTGTGACCTTTGGTACACGCAAAGCATTCATACGGTATCCGGGAGTTGCAAAATCTCATGGTCTAAGGAAATGATACTTGACATTAGAAAAGCTTTAGCAAACGAACTACACCATCTTGTGCTATGCTTAGGGTTGGGTCTTGTCCATCAGATCATTCTCCTAATGATGTGATCCCGTTAGCAACGACATCCAGTGTCCATGGTCAGGAAACCGTAACCATCTATCGATCAACGAGCTAGTCAACTAGAGGCTTACTAGGGACATGGTGTTGTCTATGTATCCACACATCTATCTGAGTTTCCTATCAATACAATTCTAGCATGGATAATAAACGATTATCATGAACAAGGAAATATAATAATAATAACTAATTTATTATTGCCTCTAGGGAATATTTCCAACATCGAGGGCGTTGCGGTTGAGGTTGCGGTGGACGACGATGTCGGGGTATCGGCTCCGGCGTGATGGAGGAGGGCGGCGGTTGATGGGTGGGATGGGGTGGCATATGGAGGACGTCGGGATTTCGCGGCTGGTGGAGAGGTAGTTTTTGCACCCATGGAGTACGAATGGGGAATCGGACGGATGGGCCGGGGGGGGGAGGGTGGAGAACCATGTTTCGGTCTGGGACGCGCTTGTTTTTGGCTTTTTTGATCAAAAGATGGGACGCGCTTGTTTGAAATTTGGGGAAAGTACAAACTTTTCCCCCCTCTTAAATTTCGGACCTACTATGGGTCGGGGGTAGGATGGTAATCCCAAGTGTCCCAAATAGTGGGCGGGACCGATTTCGGCCACGCACATGTGTGCTTAGGCGACCATTGTGTATGAATGTTTTTCGGAGGTGAATGCATGGCATCTAGATGAAGCTACAAACCTACCCCGGTTTAGACCTTTGGACGTTGGGCCGGTAGGTTTCACGGGTCGGAGTTATTAGAAAAGTACTTTCCTTGTACTACCAAACATTGGTCTCACGCGGTTTTGGGCGAGTAGAGGCTCTTTTGGTGCTTCGTTCGAAATTTTGAAACACAAGCATTCACATTTAGAGTACTCTTGAACTTTGAGGATTGACCTAAGTAGACAACGTTAAATTTGACCTTGTATGTTTGAAAATCTTATTAAATTATCCGCTTCTTTTTGAAATTTTGACACTTGAAAATACTATAACTACGATTATTTTGGAATGGAGGAGCCAAATTCGAATCTATTTTGTACACGACTACATATGCTATTATGTACAAAATCAGAGCAAAGATGGGTGCCCCCATAATTTAGGTATGATTTACAAATGCCATGATATCAAATTCAAATAATTGAATGGACTTCATGTTGAATTCGATTTTTTAAACCACCTTAAGTTGAATTCAAATGTATGCTAGTTCATAGGTAGCTATTTATAATGTTCATTGTGTAACTTTCATATGTATAATGTGCTTTACACACACAACATGAACTATACTCTTGTTTATATTTGATTGCTAAAGCGATGCATTGTCTGGAGTTCAAAATACTAACTATGTGGATCAATTGTGTTGAATAATAACATAGACATGCTCAAATTCGATAGAATCTAGATGTCTGATGGATCAATGACCATTCCTTATGCGAATTGTAAATATCATGATCCCATCCTAATATTTGGATACAATTTATATCTTTAATCAATGTGTACAACAGTCTTTTACGTGTAGTTTCACTCTCCATCGATGGTCTCTCACACATGCTCACAGACTCTCTCCCGATGGGTCTTTATCCCCCACTTGCTCTCGATATAACCCTCCCTCCCTCTCATAACCATTTACGACTGTTTTCACTAACCTTTATCACAAGCTCTCTTCCTCTCGCAAGCATACACACGCACAATCCCCATCGACCCTTTCTATATACATAGACCTGCCTACGTGTCTCCTGTATGCACATTATCTTTAGGCCTTTCTCTCACGCATTGTACCACACCTCTCTTCCTAATCAACGAGTATGATTCTAGCAGAGCATTCTATAGGATGCCCCTTAAAGTTAGGTTGGATGAATAGTAATATCAGAGACAAAGGGGTTACCTTAGTCCGAGAACCTAGGGTTACAAATCCTAGCCGGCTTTGTTAGTGGACACAGAGTCCTTAACAATTAGGCTATCTTTGTCTTGTACGACTAGTCATCCATGGGTCTCCCTAAATGCGTCACAGGCCGACCAATGTGGCGCAGGACGGAACCGAACGAAGGGTCTCACCTCAACCCACCGGACCTCACGCGGTGACAAACCCTCAGCCCCCGCGTCTCGTTATCTTCTCACACCCAGACATACCAACACAGACACCACACACAAAAAATATATTCTCCCGGTGCCTCTATCCACTCCCCCTTTGCATATACACACTCAAGGGAATCTCTCGCCGTGACGTCATATTCGTCTCTCTCTCTCTCTCTAGACCACTCTCATTTCTCGTGCTATCTCTCCCACGCCCCCTGCCGGCCCCTCTATCCATGCCTCTCTCGAATACGTAATACACACACAAACCTCTCTAGGCCCTGCCAAATGCATCAACTACACATTCACACATGTTATATCACGTACCCCATTGATCTAAAAAGCCCCCCCTTCACGTTTATTTCGCATACAACATTCCTTTTGAATAAAGTGTGGCCAAAAAATTATTTTAGAATTTCTACATATATACAATATTACAAAGTTATATGGAGGAGTACGAACGCTAATTTGCATTGCATGGTGCCCACAATGATATTTATTCTGCACTGTGAATTTGTATATTTTTATACTATATATAAAGTTAGTCATAATAAAGAGAAACGAAGAGCATCTCCCTCTCCATCGCATACCCCCCTCTTCGCCCCTTTCACGTACGCACACAAACTATCTCCAGGTCCTTTAAAAGTAAGCCCCTAACACATTCACGCATGTTTCATCTTTCTCTCATGATATATACAGTGACAATCATTGTATTCGAAGCAAAAGCATGATACGTACATTGGACTTCAGATTCCAGTCATTACGGCCACCATTTACATTTTGTGGTTATTATACAGTCACGGGCTCACCGTACAACTCTGTATATGCTTAAGACACGACGACTTGACCAGTTAAACGCTCCACGTGGCACCTCTAGTGTTGCATCACATTATCTCACTACCATCGCTCCCACCTGTCGGCTTGTATCTACTCTACATCTACACTCTTATAAAATATAAAATACACTCTTATGAAAAACAGAGTTGGTGATGATGGTGTGCCTGCCATCCTGCAATATAGGCCGTCCAATTTATATCTGATGGATAGGAAAGATACTATGACAATTTTACAAAAAGGTACCCACACACCTCTCCACGTTTGCAAATAAGGTCTTCCCTCGTTCATCCTTTTCTCTCACAAGATAAACTAGTCATACAAATGCATCTTGATGTTACGTGCAACGCACGGGCATCTTGCTAGTAAGAATGAAAACAAACAACAACAAAAATATTGGACGGTGGTTCGAAGTCATGACCGCGGGCACAGCGGATAAGGTGGACTTGTATTGGTATGTTGAGGCGTCTGTTTTAACACACAGGAGCTGGTGTGGTGATTATACACACATGCACGCATGCACATGAACTGCATGCACGCAACACTCACACGAACACATGCAGCCACACACACACGCAACACTCACACGTACACACACAGCCACACACGCACGCAACACTCACACGCACACACGCAGCCACGCACGCACGCAACACACACGCACACACGGACACATGCATGCACACACCAGTACACCACACGACCAACACACACTCTCACGCTCAAGATCTCAACCTACACGTGCATGCACACACATCAGACCCTGACAAACACATACACAACCAGGTGATTCCCGCGCATGGGTTGGAGTCTTGTCGCGCCTGCGTAAATTTGTGTTTTATCTGACCTTTTCCCTATGTGAACTGACAGGTGGGACCCACACGGAACATGGGCAATTTAACTAGTCAACATGGTGCCACACAGACTATTTGACCGGTCAATAGAGTGCAATCCGATGCTGAACCGCGAGAAAGTGACCGTATAATCACCGCAAAACGTATATAGTGACCGTAATCAGCTTATTCTAAAGTTCGGTGAATGTATTACGCTTTTCTCTCCATAGGCCCTCGAAAACTACATCTCTACACGTTCTCGCATGTTACATCTAACAAATATGCAATACAGCACTACTACCACACTCTAACACAATAAATCATATGTGTTTTTAGTTTTACTAGATATCATATTGTTACTTAATTATTCAGTTTGCATACATTAAAATTGCGATTTAAATGTATGGCCAGTATCATATACCTCGCGCGTAAAATCCCGCCCTTTCTTGTTTAATCGGGTTTGTATCGATGGATCGTGCGAAACAGCAAAACTATAGTACTATGCAATACAAGTGACAGTTCATTGGGCCGTCGTGTCGTGTACTCCTCTGTCGTAAGAGTGGAGCGCTCGCTTTCATAAATCTTCCAGTCCCTTTCACCGACATGTGGGACGTCAAGCTATCGTGTCCACGTGCCATACAGGAATACAGTGCAGAGCAGTCGGGGTGAAGCACCCAGTCATGGCCCCGGCGTAGTAATGAGCAATGAGGCGTCAAATCACAAAGCTGCACATTTCCCGTAGTTAAGTTGGAGGGACAAAGTAATAATGCTAAAAAAAGAAGTTGGAGGGACGAAGCAACCATCATTTCACTCGTTGCTGAATCCGCTTATCCCTCATCTTCTTCAAGTTAACCACGTGTTGCTTCTGCCATTGTTCTGCCTCATGTCGGAAGCGGATCGGCTTGGTAAAGCACTGGCACGTGAGACCGCATGTTATCAAACCGCCAGGACAACGTCCTCTAAAAATAAGAAACCTCCCCCACCATCCGCATGACAAACCTTTTTACTAATCTTGATTCTATAATTTTTTAGGTCAATATAATTGAGATTTGTATAGATAGCACACAGGAGCAAACCCAGTGGTACGGTTAAGGGCATCCACAATGTGTAGCCAAATGTGAAAATAGCTTTTGGCATCCTAGGAACCATTGTGGACGGTGTTGCCAGAGCCAAAAGGATGGAACCGAAGCTCCCTGATTGACTGATTGAAGGAATAGATAAATGCAACGTCTCTCCTCTTTCTCCCGTGCTTGGACGCATGTATAGTATACAGCACAGAGTCTACTCCCCTATCCCTTCTATCACAAATCACAAAGCAGTGAGGCGTCAAATCACAAAGCACAGAAGAAGCAACCATCATTTCACTCTTCGCTAACTCCGCTTCTCCATTGTCTTCTTCGAGAAACCATCTTACCGCACTAAGCTGGACGGACGACAATATTGTGTACGAGTAGTACTAGTACATTTATGCGTCTTTTGGTTCAACGGACTTCCTGGATGCAAATAAGGCGGTTGTCTCGGCTTGCAGGCGGCACTTGCGAACGACTTACCGTGGTCTCCCTCACTCGATGTTCTCCGTCGAACGCACTTCGCCAAACCACAACATTCGAGATATCGTCGACGTCACCACAATGGGGAAGGAAGTAAAATATAGTTACTACCTCCATTTTTTGTACACAAGGCCAGTATATAAAAATTACAACTTGCAAAAATCCACTAACACTAATCGCGGCAAAATTGATGGGGTTTGCCTCGTACTAGCAACCAAGGACATTAATATCCCTTGCATGCATGCGGAAGTGAGAAGGTTGGTTTGCATGGCACTGCATTAATCAAGTGATGAGTAGTGAGATGGTTAGCTCTTTGGGCTTTGGAGAAAAGAATACGCATTAATTGACAAGTGAAACGAGGATTTGTATCGATTAATCCCGCGAAGGAAAACCTTGCTTTTCTAGTACGTAGTACGTACTTATCCTGTTTGGGTCTAGGCCTTGCATTGCCATACTTCACCACACATTTTTGTCAAGCTTGCCTAAAGTTTTCAAAATGAAAAGGAGGTACACTTGCACACGGCTGTCGTGGTCGCACCGCACCCTCATACGGTCGCTCCTGCACGCTGCGGTCGCACCGCACCCTCACACAGTCACTCCTGGATGCCGCAAACCCAACCAAGGGAACGCACCCTCACTGACATGTGCTGTCGCATGTGAACAAACCAAACTCATCCATCCTACAGCTGACACATAATTTTCGTTCATAGAGTATGTTTATCCAACCGCATGTTGGGGAGTATCCGTACGGCCCATGCGGTGGTATGTTGGGGAAGAAGAAGAGGTGAGGAAGAAGGGTTAGGAGACGTAGGATATTCATCCAACCGCCTGAAATGGTAGACTGACCCATAAAGAAAACTATCACTGCTCGCGGAACGAGATGGCCTCGTCGTCTTTGGCTGCCGGCGCGAACTAGCCGTAGCTGCCAACGTGTGTCTCTGCATTGTGGTTGTCCTTGGCCTCCAGCTACTCGTTCACGCGGAGCGTGCAGGTGCTCTGGACGGACGAGAGCACCGCCCAGTTCAAGTTGAGGATGTCGGGTTCCGCCTGCAGGAGGGCCTCGATGGCAGCGGCATCCGCGTGCTCCGTGTCGAGTCGAGCCTCCGCCGCCCGGTTCAAGTCAGGGACGTCCGGTTCCGCCTGTAGGAGGGACTCGATGAGAGCGGCATCCACGCACTCCGCATCGAGTTGAGCCTCCGCCGCCTAGTTCAAGTCGAAGACGTCCGGTTCCGCCTGCAGGAGGGCCTCGATGGTAGCGGCGTCCGCGCGCTCCGCCTCAAGTTGAGCCTCCGCTGCCTGGTTCACATCCACGACATCCGGTTCCGCCTGCAGGACAGCCTTGATGGCAGTGGCATGCGTGCACTCCGCGTCGAGTTGAGCCTTTGCCTACCAGCCATATATGCATGTAGTGATAGGATTTACCTTGTTCATTGCTCTACTGTGTTATTTTGCCAGCATATTCCATGTGCTGACCCGTTTCGGGCTGCAACGTATTATGTTGCAGACTTTTCAGACGAAGAGTAAGGTGTGCTAGGTCGTTGTCGTGCACTCAGCTATGCCGTTGGAGTTGATGGACTCATTTACCTTTGATGCTTCTGCAGTTATCTTTATTAGATGGCCTTAAGCCATATTTTATTGTAGTAAGTTCTCTTTTGAGACATTAGATGTAATAAGTGTGTGATTGCACTCTGTTATAAATCCTTCAAGTACTGTGTGTCAACATTACCGTTCCAGGGATGACACTTATGCACAGAGATTTGACTGTTTGAGGTCGGATCGCTACAGCAACCATGATTTCACTCTTCGATGACTCCGCTTCTCCATCGTCTTCTTCGAGAAGCCACCTCACCGCACTAAGCTGGGCGGATGACGCTATTGTGTACTAGTAGTACTAGTACATTTACGTGTCCTTTGGTTCAACGGACTTCCTGGATGCAAATAAGGCGGTTGTCTCGGCTTGCAGGCAGCACTTGCGTTTGGTGGTCTCCCTCAACGGTGTTCTCCGTCGAATGAACTTTGTCAAACCACAATGTTCGAGATATCATCGACGTCACTGCAATGGGGAAGGAAGTCAAATAGTTACTACCTCCATTTTTATACATAAGGCTAGTATATCAAAATTACAATTTGCAAAAGGCTAATAACACTAATCGAGGCAAAATTGATGGGGTTTGCCTCGTACTAGCAACTAAGGACATTAATATACCCTTGCATGCATGCGGAAGTGAGAAGGTTGGTTTGTATGGCGCTGCATTAATCAAGCGATGAGGAGTGAGATGGTTAGCTCTTTGGGCTTTGGAGAAAAAATATGAATTAATTGACACGTCAAACGAGGATTTGTATCAATTAATCCCGTGAAGGAAAACCCTGTGTTTCTTTACTAACACCAGTACTCCTAGTACGTACGTACTTATCCTGTTTGGGTCTAGGCCTTGCATTGCCATACTTTGCCACACATTTTTGCCAAGCTTGCCTAAAGTTTTCAAAATGAAAAGGAGGTACACATGCGCATGGCTGTCGCGGTCGCACCGCACCCTCACACGGTGGCTCCACACCCTCACATAGTGACTCCTGCATGCCGCAAACCCAACCAAGGGAACGCACCCTCACTGACACGTGCTACCACATGTGAACAAACCAAACTCAGCCATCCTACCGTTGACACATAATTTTCATTCATACAACATGTTTATCCAACCACATGTTGGGGAGGATCCATACGGCCCGTGCGGTGGTCTGTTGGGGAAGAAGAAGAGGTGGGGAAGAAGGGTTAGGAGACGTAGGATATTCATCCAACAGCCTGAAATGGTAGACTGACCCAAATGATGAAAGTCAGGCGACTTGTATAACAATATATGTTTTTACACAGCAAAAGATCCCTAAAAACAACAACATAAAGAAAAACTATCACTGCTCGCGGAATGAGACGGCCTCGTCGTCTTTGGCGCGCGAACCAGCCGTAGCTGCCGATGTGTGTCTCCACACCGTGGTTGTTGTCGGCCTCTAGCTACTCGCTCACACGGAGCGTGCAGGCGCTCTGCACGGATGAGAGCACTGCCCGGTTCAAGTCGAGGACGTCCGGTTCCGCCAGGAGGAGGGCCTCGATGGCAGCGGCATCCGCGCGCTCCGCGTCGAGTTGAGCCTACACCGCCCGGTTCAAGTCAAGGAAGTCCGGTTCCGCATGCAAGAGGGCCTCGATGGCAGCGGCATCCGCGCGCTCTGCGTCGAGTTGAGCGTCTGCCACCCAGTTCAAGTCGAGGACGTCCGATTCCGCCTGTAGGAGGGCCTCGATGGCAGCGGCATCTGCGCGCTCCGCCTCAACTTGAGCCTCCGCCGCCCAGTTCACATCCACGACATCCGGTTTCGCCTGCAGGAGAGCCTCGATGGCAGCAGCATGTGCGCGCTCCGCGTTGAGTTGAGCCTTTGCCTCCCGGTCCTCCTTTAGTATCGCCAGGTTGAACCGTTGGTCCGCCTGCACCATGGGGGACCCGGACACCGGCACGAAGTCGACGTACATCGTCTCATACCCATCGGGGGACTTCTGCGCCGCGACCTCCACCATGAACATTGGATCGGTTTTGTCCTCCTCGTAGCTTGGCTCCAGATAACTCAGGGATTGGCCCGCTGCAAAGCAAGCTTGGGAACGGAGGTCTGTGGCGCTGACCGCCGCCGCGATTTCTGTGCGGTACTCTGGCGTCAGCAACTTGTAGTACGTGATCTTGCGGCGCACCATGGCTTTCCGGCGAACTAGGGGATGCTTGATGAGGGCTAGAGGATCGAAAGGTGGGGGGATGGGCTGGAGAGGAGGTGTGGTTTTGGGGCAGTGACTGGCGTATGCCGAGCAGTGAAGGTTCTAGTGTGAACAGTGGTTCCGGTGATGACCGGTCAATCGGTTTTGACTGTACATCGCTCTTGTCGCGTTCGAGTTGCACCCCGGCACGCTGGACCCTCCACGTCGCTCGCCGAATGGAACGCGCTTCGTCTTGTGTTTTCGCTCGCTTGTGGGACCACAATTGAGAGCAAACCGACGTCCCTCCCCCTCCCCCACCTGCGTCATTTATACTACCACTGCCTCCGTTTTATGCAGAGTAAATAAAAACAGAGGGAGTATACTACGGAAGAGGATCCCCTGACGTGGCCGAACCCATTGAGTAACTAACATGCGGGGCCTAGCAAGCATGGGGTCCGCCATTAAGTGAACAAAAGGGAGGGTAAGGCAGGGATACCTACGTCACAGGATCCACTTCCATTACTACTCCCTCCTTCCATCTACAGGGCCTAATGCATTTTTCGTGGCTAACTTTGACCAAATGTTAGAGTAATAATATATGACATGCAACTTACACAAAGCATACGGTCAAATTCGTATGTGAAAGGAGCTTCCAATGATATAATGTTCACATTATACATCTCATGTACTATTAATCTTGTCAATAGTCAAATGCGGTTTTGAAAAACTCATTAGAGCATGGTTAATAATATAGCCAGTCGATGGCTATAAGGAACTGCCATGTCATCTAGTGTCATCATCTATTATATGCACTCATACAGTAGTGTGAGCTATAAGGTTGGCTATTTCCCGCAAAAAAATATAAGGTTGGCTATTGTATTAGTACTTTTCCCCATCTCCTCTCCATCTCTTTCTTCATATTTATTGTATTTAACTAGGAATGCGTATATAGCTAGGCTCTTGCATGAGAGCTCACTCCCTTAATTTTCCACATCCCTCTCCTCCACATAGGCCCGATATAAATGGAAGGAGGGAGTACTGCTATGACCACTTCATACTCTAGTACAGATATTGTCAGTACTCCACTAGTACTATTGTACAGGGAGCTTAAAAAAGTTACTATTGGACTGGCTATACATGGCGAAATCCTAGTAGGAAGAGCATGCGCGAGAACAAGCACATTCACGTGGTTGAAAACTAATTGGAAACCATCTCGAGTACAAATCTAGGAGTACGTACGAATCTAATAATATTGGTTGGGCGTTGTTGAGTGTTGATACTTTTTTGATCAAAGTAGAGATACTTTGACTACACATAAAACTTATATGTAAACTAGAAAGGATAGGAGAGAGTATATTGTACGTTCAAAAACGAAACGAACATTGAATACTCTTTATATATGATTTGCGGATGGTATGATCACCGGTTCAAAATTTTGAATCCGCCTTAGGTACCACACACGCCCCAACTCGTTCTCTCTCGATTTCATCTCGAGGTCCGGAGATCGACTGAAAGAGGACTAGGGTGGGTACAATACGTTCGTTTCGCTTATGAACATACAATATACTCCCTCTGATCCCCACAGACCCCCTCCCCCCCCACGGGTCATTTCTATCATAGAAACATACCAAACCTTTATCTCCTTGCACGACACGCAATTGATCTCTGAACATCAATCGATCTCGTCAACATGTGTCGGGGCATGAACCGACTGGGATGTCAAAACTAAGACGTGAAGCAACAGGTAGTGGAGGCAAAGTGAAACTTTAAACGAACCGTTTTTTGTATGCATGTCGGACAAATTACAAAACATTGGAAATACAAGCATGGTTTTGGCCCACA
Organism: Triticum monococcum; assembly: GCA_034509565.1. Taxonomy (NCBI): domain Eukaryota; kingdom Viridiplantae; phylum Streptophyta; class Magnoliopsida; order Poales; family Poaceae; genus Triticum; species Triticum monococcum. The sequence goes on along the minus strand of CM067846.1, from coordinate 142,557,438 downwards.
TGCAAATGATACTCGGCAGAATGTTCAAATTAGGCATGCGGGAGGATGGACTCGACCGGGGGGCGACATGATCGATGCAGAAGAGGGTTGGAGAGGAATAAGAAATAAGAAAACGCCACATGATTATGTTGGAAATATGCCCTAGAGGCAATAATAAAATGGTTATTATTATATTTCCTTGTTCATGATAATTGTCTATTGTTCATGCTATAATTGTGTTATCCGGAAATTGTAATACATGTGTGAATACATAGACCACAACACGTCCCTAGTGAGCCTCTAGTTGACTAGCTCGTTGATCAAAAGATAGTCATGGTTTTCTGACTATGGACATTGGATGTCATTGATGACGGGATCACATCATTAGGAGAATGATGTGATGGACAAGACCCAATCCTAAACATAGCACAAGATCGTGTAGTTCATTTGCTAGAGCTTTTCCAAATGTCAAGTATCATTTCCTTAGACCATGATATTGTGCAACTCCCGGATACCGTAGGAGTGCTTTGGGTGTGCCAAAAGTCACAACATAACTAGGTGACTATAAAGGTGCACTATGGGTATCTCCGAAAGTGCTTGTTGGGTTGGCACGAGTCGAGACTGAGATTTGTCACTCCATATGACAGAGAGGTATCTCTGGGCCCACTCGGTAATGCATCATCATAATGAGCTCATTGTGACCAAGTGGTTGATCACGGGATCATGCATTATGGTAGGAGTAAGGTGACTTGCCGGTAACGAGATTGAACGAGGTATTGGGATACCGACGATCGAATCTCGGGCGAGTAACGAACCAATTGACAAAGGGAATTGCATACGGGATTGATTGAATCCTCGACATCATGGTTCATCCGATGAGATCATCGAGGAGCATGTGGGAGCCAACATGGGTATCCAGATTCCGATGTTGGTTATTGACCGGAGAGTCGTCTCGGTCATGTCTGCATGTCTCCCGAACCCGTAGGGTCTACACACTGAAGGTTCGGTGACACTAGGGTTGTAGAGATATTAGTATGCGGTAACCCGCAAGTTGTTCAGAGTCCCAGATGAGATCTCGGACGTCATGACGAGTTCTGGAATGGCCCGGAGGTAAAGATTTATATATAGGAAGTCAAGTTCCGGCCATCGGGAAAGTTTCGGGGGTAATCGGTATTGTACCGGGACCACCGGAAGGGTCCCGGGGGTCCACCGGGTGGGGCCACCTATCCCAGAGGGCCCCATGGGCTGAAGTGCGAGGGGAACCAGCCCCTGGTGGGCTGGTGCACCCCTCTTGGGCTTCCCCCTGCGCCTAGGGTTGGAAACCCTAGGGGTGGGTGGCGCCCCACCTGACTTGGGGGACAAGTCCCCCCTTGGCCGCCGGCCCCCTTGGAGATTGGATCTCCTAGGGCCGGCACCCCCAGGGGGCCTATATATAGTGGGGGGAGGGAGGGCAGCTGCACCCAAGCCCCTGGCGCCTCACTCTTCCCCCGTAACACCTCTCCCTTCTCGTTCGAGCTTGGCGAAGCCCTGCCGAGATCCCGCTGCTTCCGCCACCACGCCGCCGTGCTGCTGGATCTCCATCAACCTCTCCTCCCCCCTTGCTGGATCAAGAAGGAGGAGACGTCTTCCCCAACCGTACGTGTGTTGAATGCGGAGGTGTCGTCCGTTCGGCGCTTGGTCATCGGTGATTTGGATCACGACGAGTACGACTCCATCAACCCCGTTCTGTTGAACGCTTCCGCTTGCGATCTACAAGGGTATGTAGATGCACTCCTTTCCTCTTGTTGCTAGGAGACTCCATAGATTGATTAGGTGATGCATAGAAAATTTTAAATTCTGCTACGTTCCCCAACAGTGGCATCCTGAGCTAGGTTTATGCATAGTTTCTATGCACGAGTAGAACACAAAGCAGTTGTGGGCGTCGATATTGTCAATTTACTTGCCATTACTAGTCTTATCTTGATTCGGCGGCATCATGGGATGAACCGGCCCGGACCGACCTTACACGTATGCTAACGTGAGACAGGTTCCACCGACTGACATGCACTAGTTGCATAAGGTGGCTAGCGGGTGTCTGTATCTCCCACTTTAGTCGGATCGGATTCGATGAAAAGGGTCCTTATGAAGGGTAAATAGAAATTGACATATCACGTTGTGGTTTTGGTGTAGGTAAGAAATGTTCTTGCTAAGAAACCTATAGCAGCCACGTAAAAATTTGCAACAACAATTAGAGGACGCCTAACTTGTTTTTGCAGCATGTGCCGTGTGATGTGATATGGCCAAAAGGATGTGATGAATGATATATGTGATGTATGAGATTGATCATGTTCTTGTAATAGGAATCACGACTTGCATGTCGATGAGTATGACAACCGGCAGGAGCCATAGGAGTTGTCTTAATTTATTTATGACTTGTGTGTCAACATATAACGACATGTAATTACTTTACTTTATTGCTAAATCGTTAGCCATAGTAGTAGATGTAATAGATGACGAGACAACATCATGAAGACACGATGATGGAGATCATGGTGTCATGCCGGTGACGACGATGATCATGGCGCCCCGAAGATGGAGATCATAAGGAGCAAAATGATATTGGCCAGATCATGTCACTATTTGATTGCATGTGATGTTTATCATGTTTTACATCTTATTTGCTTAGAATGATGGTAGCTTAAATAAGATGATCCCTCGCAATAATTTCAAGGAAGTGTTACCCCTAACTGTGCACCGTTGTGAAGGTTCGTTGTTTCGAACCACCACGTGATGATCGGGTGTGATAGATTCTAACGTTCGAATACAATGGGTGTAAGCCAGATTTACACACGCAAAACACTTAGGTTGACTTGACGAGCCTAGAATGTACAAATATGGCCTCGGAACACAGAAGACCGAAAGGTCGAGCATGAGTCGTATAGAAGATACGATCAACATGAAGATGTTCACCGATGTTGACTAGTCCATCTCACGTGATGATCTGACACGGCCTAGTTGACTTGGATCATGTTTCACTTAGATGACTAGATGGATGTCTATCTGAGTGGGAGTTCATTAAATAATTTGATTAGATGAACTTAATTATCATGAACTTAGTCTAAAATCTTTACAATATGTCTTGTAGATCAAATGGCCCACGCTAATGTTGCCCTCAACTTCAACACGTTCCTAGAGAAAACCAAGCTGAAAGATGATGGCAGCAACTATACGGACTGGGTCCAGAACCTGAGGATCATCCTCATAGCTGCCAAGAAAGATTATGTCCTAGAAGCACCACTAGGTGACGCACCCGTCCCAGAGAACCAAGACGTTATGAACGCTTGGCAGCAGCGTGCTGATGATTACTCCCTCGTTCAGTGCGGCATGCTTTACAGCTTAGAACCTGGGCTCCAAAAGCTTTGTGAGCAACACAAAGCATATGAGATGTTCGAAGAGCTGAAAATGGTTTTCAAAGCTCATGCCCGGGTCGAGAGATATGAAGTCTCCGACAAGTTCTTCAGTTGCAAGATGGAGGAAAATAGTTCTGTCAGTGAGCACATACTCAAAATGTGAGGGTTGCACAACCGCTTGACTCAGCTGGGAGTTAATCTCCCGGATGACGCAGTCATTGACAGAATCCTTCAGTCGCTTCCACCAAGCTACAAGAGCTTTGTGATGAACTTCAATATGCAGGGGATGGAAAAGACCATTCCTGAGGTATATTCAATGCTGAAATCAGCGGAAGTGGAGATCAAAAGGAACATCAAGTGTTGATGGTGAATAAAACCACTAAGTTTAAGAAAGGCAAGGGTAAGAAGAACTTCAAGAAGGATGACAAGGGAGTTGCCGCGCCCGGTAAGCTAGCTGCCGGGAAGAAGCCAAAGAATGGACCCAAGTCTGAGACTGAGTGCTTTTATTGCAAGGGAAGTGGTCACTGGAATCGGAACTGCCCCAAATACTTAGCGAACATGAAGGCCGGTAACACTAAAGGTATATGTGATATACATGTAATTGATGTGTACCTTACAAGTACTCGTAGTAGCTCCTGGGTATTTGATACCGGTGCGGTTGCTCATATTTGTAACTCAAAGCAAGAGCTGCGGAATAAGCGGAGACTGGCGAAGGACGAGGTGACGAAGCGCGTCGGGAATTGTTCCAAGGTCGATGTGATCGCCGTCAGCACGCTACCTCTACATTTACCTACGGGATTAGTTTTAAACCTCAATAATTGTTATTTAGTGCCAGCTTTGAGCATGAACATTGTATCAGGATCTCGTTTAATTTGAGATGGCTACTCATTTAAATCCGAGAATAATGGTTGTTCTATTTATATGAGAGATATGTTTTATGGTCATTCCCCGCTGGTAAATGGTTTATTCTTGATGAATCTTGAGCGTAATGTTACACATATTCATAGTGTGAATACCAAAAGATGTAAGGTTGATAATGATAGTCCCACATACTTATGGCACTACCGCCTTGGTCACATAGGTGTCAAACGCATGAAGAAGCTCCATGCAGATGGACTTTTGGAGTCTCTTGATTACGAATCATTTGACACGTGTGAACCATGCCTCATGGGTAAAATGACCAAGACTCCGTTCTCAGGAACAATGGAGCGAGTAACCAACTTATTGGAAATCATACATATTGATGTGTGCGGTCCAATGAGTGTTGAGGCTCGCGGTGGTTATCGTTATGTTCTCACTCTCACTGATGACTTAAGTAGATATGGGTATGTCTACTTAATGAAACACAAGTCTGAGACCTTTGAAAAGTTCAAGGAATTTCAGAGTGAGGTTGAGAATCAACGTGACAGGAAAATAAAGTTCTTACGATCAGATCATGGAGGGGAATATTTGAGTCACGAATTTGGCACACACTTAAGGAAATGTGGAATAGTTTCACAACTCACGCCGCCTGGAACACCTCAGCGAAATGGTGTGTCCGAACGTCGTAATCGCACTCTATTGGATATGGTGCGATCTATGATGTCTCTTACTGATCTACCGCTCTCATTTTGGGGCTATGCTTTAGAGACTTCCACATTCACTTTAAATAGGGCTCCGTCAAAATCCGTTGAGATGACACCGTATGAATTATGGTTTGGGAAGAAACCTAAGATGTCGTTTCTAAAAGTTTGGGGATGCGATGCTTATGTCAAGAAACATCAACTTGAAAAGCTCGAACCCAAGTCGGAAAAATGCGTCTTCATAGGATACCCTAAAGAAACTATTGGGTATACCTTGTACCTCATATCCGAAGGCAAGATCTTTGTTGCCAAGAATGGATCCTTTCTAGAGAAAGAGTTTCTCTCAAAAGAAGTAAGTGGGAGGAAAGTAGAACTTGATGAAGTATTACCTCATGAACCAGAGAGTGGCGCAGCTCAGGAAAATGTTCCTGAGGTGCCTGCACCGACTAGAGAGGAAGTTAATGATGATGATCATGAAACTTCAGATCAAGTTGCTACTGAACTTTGTAGGTCCACAAGGACACATTCTGCACCAAAGTGGTATGGCAATCCTGTCTTGGAAATCATGTTGTTAGACAACGGTGAACCTTTGAACTATGAAGAAGCGATGGCGGGCCCAGATTCCAACAAATGGCTAGAAGCCATGAAATCCGAGATAGGATCCATGTATGAAAACGAAGTATGGACTTTGACTGACTTGCCCGATGATCGGCGAGCCATAGAAAATAAATGGATCTTTAAGAAGAAGACAGACGCAGATGGTAATGTGACCATCTACAAGGCTCGACTTGTCGCTAAGGGTTATCGACAAGTTCAAGGGGTTGACTACGATGAGACTTTCTCACTGGTAGCAAAGCTGAAGTCCATCCGAATCATGTTAGCAACTGCTGCATTCTATGATTATGAGATATGGCAAATGGACGTCAAAACGGCATTCCTTAACGGCTTTCTTAAGGAAGAATTGTATATGATGCAGCCGGAAGGTTTTGTCGATCCTAAGAATGCTAACAAAGTGTGCAAGCTCCAACGCTCAATCTATGGGCTGGTGCAAGCATCTCGGAGTTGGAACATTCGATTTGATGAGATGATCAAAATGTTTGGGTTTACACAGACTTATGGAGAAGCCTGTGTTTACAAGAAAGTGAGTGGGAGCTCCGTAGCATTTCTCATATTATATGTGGATGACATACTGTTGATGGGAAATGATATAGAATTCTTGGAAAGCATAAAGGCCTACTTGAACAAGTGTTTTTCAATGAAGGACCTTGGAGAAGCTGCTTATATATTAGGCATCAAGATCTATAAAGATAGATCGAGACGCCTCATTGGTCTTTCACAAAGTACGTACCTTGACAAGATATTGAAGAAGTTCAATATGGATCAGTCCAAGAAGGGGTTCTTGCATGTATTGCAAGGTGTGCAATTGAGCACGGCTCAATGCCCGACCATGGCAGAAGATAGAGAAAAGATGAGTGTCGTCCCCTATGCCTCGGCCATAGGGTCTATTATGTATGCCATGCTATGTACCAGACCTGATGTAAACCTTGCCGTAAGTTTGGTAGGAAGGTACCAAAGTAATCACGGCATGGAACACTGGACAGCGGTCAAGAATATCCTAAAGTACCTAAAGAGGATTAAGGATATGTTTCTCGTTTATGGAGGTGACAAAGAGCTCATCGTAAAGGGTTACGTTGATGCTAGCTTCAAAACAGATCTGGATGACTCTAGGTCACAAACCGGATATGTGTATATTTTGAATGGTGGGGCAGTAAGCTGGTGCAGTTGCAAGCAAAGCGTTGTGGCGGGATCTACATGTGAAGCGGAGTATGTGGCAGCCTTAGAGGCAGCACAAGAAGCAATATGGGTGAAGGAGTTCATTACCGACCTAGGAGTCATTCCCAATGCGTCGGGCCCGATGACTCTCTTCTGTGACAACACCGGAGCTATTGCCCTTTCCAAGGAGCCTAGGTTTTAGAGGAAGACCAGGAATATCAACGTCGCTTCAAATCCATTCGCGAAAGTGTTCAAAATGGAGACATAGATATTTGTAAAGTACATATGGACCTGAATGTAGCAAATCCGTTGACTAAACCTCTCCCTAGAGCAAAACATGATCAACACCAGAACGCTATGTGTGTTCGATTCATCACATTGTAACAAGTGGGAGACTGTTGGAAATATGCCCTAGAGGCAATAATAAAATGGTTATTATTATATTTCCTTTTTCATGATAATTGTCTATTGTTCATGCTATAATTGTGTTATCCGGAAATCGTAATACATGTGTGAATACATAGACCACAACGCGTCCCTAGTGAGCCTCTAGTTGACTAGCTCGTTGATCAAAAGATTGTGATGGTTTCCTGACTATGGACATTGGATGTCATTGACAACAGGATCACATCATTAGGAGAATGATGTGATGGACAAGACCCAATCCTAAGCATAGCACAAGATCGTGTAGTTCGTTTGCTAGAGCTTTTCCAAATGTCAAGTATCATTTCCTTAGACCATGAGATTGTGCAACTCCCGGATACCGTAGGAGTGCTTTGGGTGTGCCAAACGTCACAACATAACTGGGTGACTATAAAGGTGCACTATGGGTATCTCCGAAAGTGTCTGTTGGGTTGGCACGAATCGGGACTGGGATTTGTCACTCCGTATGACGGAGAGGTATCTCTGGGCCCACTCGGTAATGCATCATCATAATGAGCTCAATGTGACCAAGTGGTTGATCATGGGATCATGCATTACGGTATGAGTAAAGTGACTTGCCGGTAACGAGATTGAACGAGGTATTGGGATACCGACGATCGAATCTCGGGTGAGTAACGTACCGATTGACAAAGGGAGTTGTATACGGGATTGATTGAATCCTCGACATCGTGGTTCATACGATGAGATCATTTAGGAGCATGTGGGAGCCAACATGGGTATCCAGATCCCACTGTTGGTTATTGACCCGAGAGTCGTCTCGGTCATGTCTGCATGTCTCCCGAACCTGTAGGGTCTACACACTTAAGGTTCAGTGACGCTAGGGTTGTAGAGATATTAGTATGCGGTAACCCGAAAGTTGTTCGGAGTCCCGGATGAGATCCTGGACGTCACGAGGAGTTCTGGAATGGTCCGAAGGTAAAGATTTATATATAGGAAGTCAAGTTTCGGCCATCGGAAAAGTTTCGGGGGAAATCGGTATTGTACCGCGACCATCGGAAGGGTCCCGGGGGTCCATCGGGTCGGGCCACCTATCCCGGAGGGCCCCATGGGATGAAGTGGGAGGGGAACCCGCCCCTGGTGGGCTGGTGCGCCCCCCTTGGGCTTCCCCCTGCGCCAAGGGTTGGAAACCCTAGGGGTGGGGGGCGCCCCCCTGACTTGGGGGGCAAGTCCCCCCTTGGCCGCCGCCCCCCTTGGAGATTGGATCTCCTAGGGCCGCCCCCCACAGGGGGCCTATATATAGTGGGGGGAGGGAGGGCAGCTGCACCCAAGCCCCTGGTGCCTCCCTCTTCCCCCGTAACACCTCTCCCTCTCGTTGGAGCTTGGCGAAGCCCTGCCGAGATCCCGCTGCTTCCACCACCACGCCGTCGTGCTGCTGGATCTCCATCAACCTCTCCTCCCCCCTTGCTGGATCAAGAAGGAGGAGATATCTTCCCCAACCGTACGTGTGTTGAACACGGAGGTGCCGTCCGTTCGGCGCTCGGTCATCGGTGATTTGGATCACGACGAGTACGACTCCATCAACCCCGTTCTCTAGAACGCTTCCGCTCGTGATCTACAAGGGTATGTAGATGCACTCCTTTCCTCTCGTTGCTAGAAGACTCCATAGATTGATCTTGGTGATGCGTAGAAAATGTTAAATTCTGCTACATTCCCCAACAGATTATACTTGAACGGCTCAAATAAACAATAAGTTGTCTCTCTTGGCCTACATATGAAAGGCCCAATGCGCAACGCAAAGCACTGACGCTCGAATATGGCCGGGAAAACAGGGAAACCGACATGTGGGGCACACCTGTCGGGACGACGTAGTGCAGACTAGTCCAATGGAGGAGCTGGCCCACGACCTCCTCGCCACCAGCAAACATTCATGTGGGTCATGGGGGCCAACAACATGGCACAGCTCCAGCACCGCCTCTGGACACGGCGACCGCGGTGAGCGACACGCTCATCGTTGCTAGACACGGTCGGTTTCAGTGTGCCGAGGGTGGCATTAGTGCGGTGGCACGACCAATAGTATGTTTGGTTTGTGCCCAAGGTTGCCCCATCAAAGCATTGGGTAGCCAAAATTTTGTTGAGGTTTTGGTTGCCCATGATTTGGCCGACATTGGCAAGAAAAATGAACTAGAGTTGGCTAAAGTTCATTTTCATGTCAAAAAAATGGCAACCATCCAAACAAAGACCAATCTTTGGGTCATGACCAAAATTTTGGTAAGGTGCACTTTGGCCACAATCCAAACACACCCCAACACCCGGCTCGTTGAGGATGGACAGGCACCGGGACGCGTCCGCAGAGTGGTGTAGCATGGTCAACTGCATCCTCAGGACCTGAGACCATGCCGGGTCATCTTGCTTTTTCAATGACATGCGTCGATCGCATGTGAGCAAAGGGCATCTCCAACGTTGCCACGACCGCAGCTGACTACCCTGGCACACCAAAAACCCTCGTCCCTCACGCCATCGCGTGATGCGTTCCTAGCCGGCGCCAGCTACCCGCATTCATGCCATCCGTCCGTATGCCGTCGTTTAGAGGGTCGGTGCCCGAGGAACCAACTTCGGTGACTTAATGACGCACCAGGACGCTTGGCCTCACCGGAATGCGCTACTTAAAGTGGCAATGCCCAGCTAACCTCCACACCAAAGCACATCATCCTCCTACCTGACACCACATCCGCCATGACCGCAAGTGCGAACGCTCTGCGCGAGAGCTTGTCTTCAGGGATGAAGCTCGAGGTCGCCGCCCTCGCTCAAGTCGCCTCTCGCGATGCAATAGCGGCATAGTCGGACGCGGACGCGACCGCACAAGCGGTGGCCACGCTGGCGGCCGACGACGGGAGCACCGTCAGCCATGGGTCCTACTTGCCACCGTCCAACGTCCGACACCGCCGAGGTAGGGGATTCCTCCGAGGATGAGTAGGGCATGGGAGGCAGCAGGGCATGGTGTGCCAACTGGCCGGTCCGTATCCCGTGTTCTACTCTTCCTCGCCGGAGACCGCACCTTCACTTCACGGGTCTTGAACCCCGCCCCCGTACATAGAGATCGCAGATGGAGGAAGTCGGTCGCCGCCGTAGAATAGGTTTAGGGTCAGGTTTGTTTTATTTTTCTGTCCTATAGAAGTTCGAAATGTAATGAAAATCTGCCGTGTTTGCATTAATCTCAGCCGGTGTATATGAACTTTCACAATAATATAGTATATTGTAGGAGTACTAGCAAGATGCCCGTGCGTTGCACGGAAGATCAAGATCTTTTGGGAGAAAAGGATGAACGAGGGAAGGCCGTATCTGCAGATGTGGAGAGGAGTGCGGGTAAATTGTCATAGTTTCCTTCCTATCCATTAGATATAGATCGGAGGGCCTATATTACGGGCAGGCACACCATCATCACCAACTCTGCTTTTTATTGAACCGAGACAAAGCTAACATGCGAAGTAAAATAAACACATAGGGTCTATACATACACAATTTATCTTAGGCACTCCAATAGTACGTCCACTACACATTCATGGATTTCACATCTTTCTACATCTACGGGAACCTATGAAAGGTTTAACGTAAATTGCCTCTCTCTCTCCTCCCTTGATTTTCATGGTGGTGGGCCCCTCCCTCCCCCCAATCTACAATCAACAGCTCACACGTTTCACATTACATTAATTACGTAACTGGGATTTTGTAGGTCTAGCATTATTCGTCCTAAGAAACCCAACTAAGCCAACCTCCCAGCATATCGCGTGGGAAAAGACCCGGCCGTGCCGTTTTAGTCGGGATTACCGGATTACTAGTAGTAGTATCGATGGATCACGCGAAGCAACAAGTTTTTTTTAGGGGGCGAAGCACCTAGTTTAATAGGAAAAAGGCGGTACACTCACAACACCCCTGTCGCGGTCACATTGCACCTCACACACGTTCGGTCCTGCACACGGCTCACGCAAACGGAACGCCCTTCAACTTGCCTCTTCACTGACACGTGGGACTGCACTTGGAGAAACAGACCATGCGCCAAACTCCCCCCGCCCACTACGCAAAAATCCTCCCCCACCCAAAAATTCCCCCAAATCCTAGATTCAACCGCCCTTCGGCCAACCAGCCAATAATATTTCCCAAACCCCCCTCCCCCCATCCCCCTCCACTCCATTCGCTCCACCAAAGCCTCCCTCCCCGCTGCGCCGATACATCGGCGCCGCGGTTTGTCGAGGGGAACGCACGGCGATCCTCTCTCTCCCACAGTAAGCTCTCATAGACTGTCGTCCTCTAGCCGCGCGGCCACCGCTGGCGACGTTCTTGTGGAGGCGCACGGCGGTCAGCTTCTCCCATGATAAGCGCATTCTAGATTGAGGCCTCGTGCATGTCGGTGTAGCGTTGAATGTTAGCTGATAGATGCTGTTAATCTCACTGTTTGCCGAAGTAGTTTACAATCAATATACTCTTCTTAAGAAGCTTCCTTGCCCTGTTCTACACTCAATCTACTTAGCTGAGATGGCATGCCAAGGCCGATTAGTTGCTAAATTATCTTGCAATATATTTATTGTGACGTAGATTGCCATGGTCTAGTAGCCAATCTGTTAGGTGAAATAGGTCTACCCAGTTTTATACTCAATCTTTGTTGCTGCGATGGCCTTCGGTAGTTTGATGGTTGTGTGCTCAGCCTCATTGCCAACTCGTCTACCATCTCTAGAAGAAGGTCTCGGAGGCGGGTGAGTGCCTTGAGGGTTGCCGTCTCGACAGCAAGGACTAGGGTTGCCATCTGGGGTCCCTCGAAGAACCAGCTTGTTGGGGAGTCATTGGCCTTCACGATCACTTCCACATGATACTCCGTCTCGGTGTCATTGATCCAATGCTCATGGTAGGTGAAAATGGGGGCTCGGTGCAACTGGCACTTCTTGAGGCTATCCTCGAGAAGTACGGGAAACCCTGTGGTCAGGAAGTCTTCAGGGATGGCAGCCATCTACAAAGGTTGAATGGGAGAGGTCAATAAGGGAAATATGTCTTGGGTTGGGTAAGCTTTAGAAAAGAAGAGAAGTTTAGATGGTCTCAGACTACCTAATGCCCACTCTAACTAAGGCTTCCTACAGTCAAGATGGCTCTAATACCAGCTCTGTGGGGACCCCGACTCACAAGTCGTGATCACCGAATGCATGTGTACAGTGATCCCAGAGATCAATGCTCACTGAACACACAGAAGCTCAATAACAAGAGTCTTACATCCATACATTCCGTCTTACACAAATTATGACCATTATGGTCAAGTCTTACATAGATAAAGCCTTAAGGGATGAACATCAAATGTAACATAAGCAGCAGAAATCTTCGTCAATAAGTAGAACCCATGCCATCTGCCTTAACCCTACAGGCATTCTGACTGGGAAACGTCCAAGTTCGCATGTTCGTCTTCAAAGGAATCTTCTTCGAACTCCTGTTCTTCCATGCCTGGCCAATTAAATAACCAGTGGCGAGCCAATGAGTACTTTGAATGTACTCGCAAGCAACCCACGTTTTGGATCAAGGTACAACAATGCATGATATAGGTAAATTTTTGCGAAAAGCTAGTTTTTGAGTGCAATGACATGGTCAACAACTTGTAAGACATGCATCAAGAGAATTCAAGTAACCATAAGGACAGGTTACAGATATCAACATAAATAGAGTGGGCACCAACCCAACTCAATCATGCCAAGTCCTTTGACTTGACCCGAGTAGTGGTATCAACATAAAAAGAGCGGGCACCAACCCAACTCAACCATGACTTGACCCGAGTGGTTCTTCCCACTTATCCAATCACTCACACTGGTTTGAAAACATGTGGACGTAGCCCAAGAGCGGTTACCCAACTATCCTTGACCGTGGACACGGCTATTCGAATAGTTTTACACTCTGCAGAGGTTGCACACTTTACCCATAAGATCCAAGGAACTTCCGTGTCATCCACGACTCGCGGTACCTCAAGTACCCGGGGTAAGCACCCGATCACTATCTTTCCCTAGACGACACTAACAAGGAGTCCACTCGTTGTTCCGTATCCTCATGATGTACATCATACGAGACTCACTCGAGATCGTAACATCCGGGAGGGGACACAACGATGTATCCGGTGCCCTGTGAAAACAGTCATGGCTGCCCTACCTGGCACGACCCCGTCCCGAGAGAGAGCACCAACTCTCCCCCGTCACTAGTAATGCGGGCTCCAAGCTAGTATCGGCCTAGGTAATCAATAATTCCCTTTCCCATATAAGGGTAGAGTGGTTCCGCATGTAAGGTTGGAATAATGGTCGCAACTTAAACCAATCCGTTTTTGAAAACCACACACACACCTGCCTCGGTACTCCACTTCGTCATCAAGTGGCTACCCAACTCAATGTCTCCCTCGGGCATAAGTGGCACCCGCGGGGTTTCCGAAAAGTCCTTTCAAAAATACTTTGTCGACATCACCATGCATATTCCCATCCCTTTTGCGTAGCACTACTTAGCATCCTATCTACTCCCACCGGCATGACCCTCATAAGGAGGTAGGGTCATGCATAATGCAAGTATCAATCAAGGTGGAAATGAAGGCAACCCACATGAGTGCCTACCCTCTCATCATGATTCCTATGCAACATTAATAAAGTGCTATATGAAATGCATAAAAAAGGGTTTCATAGACATGGTCAAAGGGCTGCTTTCCTGGCTCAACAAGGTCTTCCAGGTCTTCAAAGTCTTCTGATCCAACTCCTTCGTCAGCAATGCAATCTATCGTCGCAAAATAATAACGAGAAAACAAGGAAATGATAAAACAGAAAAACCAAAGTGCTCAGAAAAATGTCAACTTATTTTGTAAAATACTAGGTGGAAAACTAAGAAGGGGAAAATTCCTAGTTTTGGATTTAGAGTTGTATAATAGGAGAAACGGATTTACAAAGGCATATTTAAATGCTTAAAATCACATTTAAATATTTACAGTGAAGGAAAGGTTGTTGGATTTGAATGAAAGTTGCACCATAAATAGGTGGGATTATTACACGAATTTAGGAGTTGGAATTATTGCATTTGGATTAATATTTAATCCTATGGAATTTTTGCAATTATTTAGAAAAAGAAAAAGGGGAAGGGGCACTGTGCCTGGTGGGCCAGAACAGCGGCAGCACAGCAGGCCCAGCCAGAGAGGCGGCCCAGCGCACTGGTGCACGCGCGCGCGCCAGGTTTAAACCTGACGGGCAGGGCCCAGGCGTCAGCGAGAGAGAGGGGGCGATGGAGGGGAGAGGCTGACAGGCGGGGCCCGCCTGGCATCCCTAACCCCGAGTCCAGGCGGCCGGCGAGCTCACCAGCGATGATGCAGGGCACGGCGAGGTCGGGCGAGGGCACGGTTGGGCTCAGCGTCGTGGAGGTGGAGTTGGTCGCTGGGGTGGCCTGGTTCGGCGGTGACGAGGTTCGCGGCGGAGGAGCTTTGGGCGTCGACAGCTCCGACCGTTTCCGGCTGCAAAAGAGGCGGGGAAGAAGGGGGAAACGGTCAGGGATGCCCGGGGGTTCCAAATCGAGGCAGAGGAGGAGCAGGGGAGGCCTGTACCGTGGGATCGATGGCGACCCGAGGCGGCGGAGCTCGAGCTCGATCTCGAGCTCGGGCTCGTTTGGAGAGGGGTGAGGGGTGCAGGGGGGTGTTTCGGGAAGTGAGAGAGCGAGTGGTGAGGAGAGAAGGGCTCGGGGAGGCCTTTAAATAGGCGAATGGCGAGGTCCAGTAGACCCGTGCGCCGGCGAGCTCACGCTCGTCGCTGAAGGGCTCGGGAGGAGCTGGCGTCATGTCTGGGGCGTTCCTGGGCATGGACTACACCGAGAGGGATAGAGAGAGGGAGTGGGGAGAAGTCAGAGGCGCCGCGCGTGTGAGCTCGCTCACTAGAGCTCTCGGGCGGCCGGTGCGCGTGCGAGCAGGGGCAGGAGGGAGAGAGGGAGGAGGGGGCCGACCAGCTGCCGTGTCCCGGACGCCGAGGCGCATCGGCAGGCACGCGGGGGAGGCCCGAGGTGGCCGGATGTGCTTGGCAGGGGGCGCCTACAGTGCGGGAGCGCACTGTAGCGCGCTCCAGAGCGCCCAAATGGCATGCCAAGCCATTTTCTATGCTTGTGGGCGCGCCCTAGCATGTCTGGTAGCTCTAGGAAGGAGTAAAGAAAGGGGGGAGAGCATAGGATGCCATGGATGGCCACTAGAGTGAGGAGAGAGGAAGAAGGAGAGTGGAAATGGGGTTGTCTAGAGAGAGAAAGTGAGGGTTTCACCCCCAAATAATTGATCTGAGGTCTTGCCATTGCTAATGGAGGTATAAGGTGACTAGATTAAGCTCTGGTAAAAAGTTTAGCTTACCAAGAATAGTGGAAGGGGTCAAAACAGTGGTTTTTGCAAAATGTCAGAAGGTGTTTGATAATGGTTTGGGCAAGCAAATGATTTCCAATTGCCATGAAGTTCTACAGGGTGAAATGACACATATAATTAGGGTGTTCCACCAAATTTGAGCTCATTTGGGCAAAGTGGCCAATGTAACTTTGGTAAACCCTAGAAATCAACAGAAAGGGGTTGGTGTAGATTTAGTCATGCAAAACCATTCTCCTTGATGCACCACTTGGTGTAGTGTCATCATTTGGTCATATGAACATGCTCACAAAAGATGGGGTCAAGGAGAGAAAGTTGGTAGTGCAAACTTGCTCAAATTTCGTTTTGAACAGAAAGGGTTATGGGGCATTTTGGTGGACCAAAATGACCTTGATTGAAGTGAGGCTTTGCAAGGTCATCACAATATGCATTTGTGACTTGCTGGATTTTTCTTGGATTTTTATGAAAATATTTCCTGTAGAAATATTTCAAATCCTTGAAATGAGCAGAAATGGTTTTGGGAGGTTTGTCCAATATTTTGAACATGACCATGTGTTGAAACTCTTATATATGGGAAATATATGTCCACTGAGTTTCCCTAAATTTTCTCAAATATTTTTAAAATAATAAAATAATTTTTCCCTATTAAAGACCATTTCTAGCCTTAAGAAAAAGCCTTTAAATAAAATAGGAAAATAACTTTTAAAATTATATTTTTGGGGTTTATGGGAATCCTATATCTAATAGGTTTCAAATATACCTTTTGAAATATTTTTCATACCCCAAATTTGGTACTTGCAGTGCAAACCTCAATCCAGGGGTTTTTGGAAAACTAATTTTTGAAAATACTATTTGGCCAAATTATTTTTGTAAGAAAGTACTATATTGGTCTATACACATGGCATGATCATTGGGCAGAAGTTTGGGGCAAGGAGATGAAGTATAGGGGGTGGAGTGGTGTTGACTTTAAAGAGCACTTGAAAAGCACACAGAGAAAACCAACTCCAAATAAAAGCCAAATAATGCAAAAGTTTTTGTTGGTCCAAATTTTCATGCTTTATTAATGCAAATGAAGAGTTACAAAATGCAGGGTGTGACACGCCAGTCAACTGTGCGAAATCATCTACACTTGTATGGGATGTCGGTCACATATACTAGGCGGGTTCATCATGGTGAAGCTGTGAACGTCAATGTTATTGACTACGTGGAAGCAGCAGATCACCATCTTGATCTGCCTGATACTCAGGTGGAAGAGGAGGAGGAGGAGGTGGTGGCGGAGCCAGTGAGTTTGACCAACATTGAAACAATGCTACGAAATGCTCATGCATTCGGTGAACTTTCACCTGCAGAAGAAAAACGGTGGGCCCACATGTTGGAACAATGCTACATGGCTGTCACCCCAGGAAATAAGCTGTCAGTATTCTTAGCTATGGTCACCTTTCTTCAGGTGAAGACATCTGAGCGGATGACCAACAAATCATTCGATGCGATGTTGGCTGCTTTCCACAAAGCTTTCCCAGATGCGTGTTAGCTGCCACACACCTACAGTAAAATGAAGAATTTCCTTCGTGCAGTTGGAATTGGATACGATATGATCCATGTTTGTAAGAATAATTGTGTTCTGTTCCAGAAGGATTATGCCAACTTAAGTGAATGCCCAAAATGCAAATCATCAAGATGGAAAGATGGTGATGCTGTGAAGAGGATTCCTCATAATGTTCTGAGACATTTTCCAATTACACCGAGATTGCAGAGGTTGTTTCATGATGCTGAAAAAAGAGAGGATGTACTGTGGCATTCTAGGAACTAGGAGTACAGAGATCAGAATCTAATGATCCATCCATCACATGGTAGTGAGTGGAAAAGCTTCAATGATAAACACGAAAAGTTTGCTGCTGACCCGAGAAACATTAGACTTGGCTTAGCTTCAGATGGATTTAACCCATTTGGCCACCAGAGCGCCACATATAGGATGTGGCCAGTGCTTGTTATCCATGACAACATGCCTCCAAATGTCTGCACCAAAGAATAAAACTACATGATGGCCTTGCTCATCCCAGGTCCAAAAACTCCTGGAAAGGATTTTGATTTTGATAACCCACAAGTATAGGGGATCGCAATAGTTTTTTAGGGTAGAGTATTTAACTCAAATTTATTGATTTGACACAAGGGGAGCCAAAGAATATTCTCAAGTATTAGCAAATGAGTTGTCAATTCGACCACACCTGGAAACTTAGTATCTGCAACACAAATAGGCGAAGTAGATAAATCAGGGTCGGGTTTCATTTTATCTCTAAGTGATTCTTTGTTCCATTTAGCTAATAGCCTCTTGAGCTCATATCTATCTTTGCAAGCTAAAATAGCGGCAGAAGATTCCATATCGAAAACATAACCCTCAGGAATAACAGGCATATTTTCATCATCTCTTTCATCATTGTATTCAGATTCCCTAATTTCTTTCTCTCTAGCCCTAGCAATTTGTTCATCAATAAATTCACTAAGGGACACAGTAGTATCAGGCATAGAGGAAGTTTCATCATAAGTATCATGCATACCAGAAGTGGCATCATCAATAACATGCGACATATCGGAACGAATAGCAGAAGCAGGTTTAGGTGTCGCAAGCTTACTCATAACAGAAGGTGAATCAAGTGCACAGCTAGATGGCAGTTCCTTACCTCCTCTCGTAGTTGAGGGATAAATTGTTGTCTTAGCGTCTTTCAAGTTCTTCATAGTGTACAATAGATATAAATCCCAAGTGGCTCAAAGAATAGAGCTATGCTCCCCAGCAACGGCGCCAGAAAAAGGTCTTGATAATCCACAAGTATAGGGGATCGCAACAGTTTTCGAGGGTAGAGTATTTAACCCAAATTTATTGATTCGACACGAGGGTATCCAAAGAATATTCTCAAGTATTAGCAGGTGAGTTGTCAATTCAACCACACATGGAAACTTAGTATCTCCAACAAAGTATTTAGTAGCAAAGTAATATGATAGTGGTGGTAACAGTAACAAGAAAGTAGTACAAGCAATAGTAAATATTTTTGGTATTTTGTAGTGATTGTAACAGTAGCAACGGGAAAGTAAATAAGAGATAACCAGTATATGGAAAACTCATAGGCACCGGATCAATGATGGACAATTATGCCGGATGCGGTTCATCATGCAACAGTCGTAACATAGGGTGACACAGAACTAGCTCCAATTCATTAATATAATGTAGGCATGTATTCCGTATATAGTCATACGTGCTTATGGAAAAGGACTTGCATGACAGCTTTTGTCCTACCCTCCCGTGGCAGCGGGGTCCTATTGGAAACTAAGGGATATTAATGCCTCCTTTTAATAGAGAACCGGAACAAAGCATTAGCACATAGTGAATACGTGAACTCCTCAAACTATGGTCATCACCGGGAGTGGTCCCAATTATTGTCACTTCGGGGTTCCGGATCATAACACATAGTAGGTGACTATAGACTTGCAATATAGGATCAAGAACACACATATATTCATGAAAACATATTAGGTTCAGATCTGAAATCATGGCATTCGGGCCCTAGTGACAAGCATTAAGCATAGCAAAGTCATAGCAACATCAATCTCAGAACATAGTGGATACTAGGGATCAAACCCTAAGAAAACTAACTCGATTACATGATAAATCTCATCCAACCCATCACCATCCAGCAAGCCTACGATGGAATTACTCACGCACGGCGGTGAGCATCATGAAATTGGTGATGGAGGATGGTTGATGATGACGACGGCGACGAATCCCCCTCTCTGGAGCCCCGAACGGACTCCAGATCAGCCCTCCCGAGAGGTTTTAGGGCTTGGCGGCGGCTCCGTATCATTAAACGCAATGATTTGTTCTCTCCTATTTTTTCTGTCCGTAAGCAAATATATAGAGTTGTAGTTGGCGTTGGAGGGTGTCCAGGGGCTCATGAGGTAGGGGGCGCGCCCTAGGGGGGGTGCCCCCCACCCTCGTGGACAGGGTGTGGGCCCCCTGGTCTTCATCTTTGGTGAGGATTTCCTATAAGACATCCCGTGGAGTTTCAGGTCATTCCGAGAACTTTTGTTTTCTGCACATAAAACAACATCATGGCAATTCTGCTGAAAACAGTGTCAGTCCGGGTTAGTTCCATTCAAATCATACAAGTTAGAGTCCAAAACAAGGGCAAAAGTGTTTGGAAAAGTAGATACGATGGAGAAGTATCAACTCCCCCAAGCTTAAACCCTTGCTTGTCCTCAAGCAATTCAGTTGACAAACCGAAAGAAAGAAAGAAAAGCTTTTACAAACTCTGTTTCCTCTTGTTGTTGTAAATATGTAAAGCCAGCATTCAAGTTTTCAGCAAAGATCATAACTAACCACATTTGCAATAATTCTCGAGTCTCATAATTACTCGTATCAATAGCATAATCAACTAGCAAGCCATAATAATAAATCTCGGATGACAACACTTTCTCAAAACAATCATAATATGATATAACAAGATGGTATCTCGCTAGCCCTTTTTGAGACCGCAAAACATAAATGCAGAGCACCTTTAAAGTTTAAGGACTGACTAGACATTGTAATTCATGGTAAAAGAGATCCAATCATAGTCATACCCAATATAAATTAACAATGATGAATGCAAATGACAGTTGTGCTCTCCAGCTAGTGCTTTTTAATAAGAGGGTGATGACTCAACATAAAAGTAAATAGATAGGCCCTTCGCAGAGGGAAGCAGGGATTTGTAGAAGTGCCAGAGCTCAGTTTTGAAATAGAGATAAATAATATTTTGAGCGGTATACTTTCATTGTCAACGTAGCAACTAAGAGATGGCGATATCTTCCATGCTAAACACATTATAGGCGGTTCCCAAATAGAATGGTAAAGTTTATACTCCCCCTCCACCAACAAGCATCCATCCATGACTTGCTCGAAACAACGAGTGTCTCCGACATACATCAGGTCCCAGGGGGAGTTTTGGTTGCAATTAATTTTGATTTAGTTTGCATAAAGCATTGGACTGGGCATCCCGGTGACTAGCCATTTTCTCGTGAGTGAGGAGCGGAGTCCACTCCTCTTAAGAATAACCCGCCTAACATGGAAGATAAGGGCAGCCTTGGTTGATACATGAGCTATTCGAGCATACAAAACAGAATGTTTATTTGAAGGTTTAGAGTTTGGCACATACAAATTTATTTGGAACGGCAGGTAGATACCGCATATAGGAAGGTATAGTGGACTCATCTGGAATAACTTTGGGGTTTACGAGATTGGATGCACAAGCAATATTCCCGCTTAGTTCAAGTGAAGGCTAAGAAAAGACTAGGAAGCAACCAATTAGAGAGCGACAACAGCCATGTACATGCATTATAATTAATAAACATTGGATGCAAGCCTGAGTAGGATATAATCCACCATGAACATAAATATCATGAAGGCTATGTTGATTTGTTTCAACTACATGCGTGAACATGTGCCAAGTCAAGTCACTTAAATCATTCAAAGGAGGATACCACCCCATCATACCACATCATAATCATCTCAATAGTATGTTGGCACACAAGGTAAACCATTATAACTCATAGCTAATCAAGCATGGCACAAGAAACTATTATATCTAATTGTCATTGCAAACATGTTTATTCATAACAGCTGAATCAAGAACGATGAACTCATCATATTTACAAAAACAAAAGAGGTCAAGTTCATACCAGCTTTTCTCATCTCAGTCAATCCATCATATATCATCATAATTGCCTTTCACTCATACGACTGAACGATGTGAATAATAAACAGAAGAAGACAAGGCAATATGGGCTCTAGGTTAAATGAACAATAATGCATATAAGAGCCACTTCAACAATTAAATTATGGTCTTCTCCTACTGACCCCCAAAGAAAAGAAAAAGAAATAAAACTATTTACACGGGGAAGCTCCCAACAAGCAAAAAGAAGAACAGGAAATATTTTTGGGTTTTCTTTTTAATTACTACAGCAAAGAAATAAACTACTACTATTTTTTCTCAAGGTTTAACAAACACACAAGTAGAAAGTAGGAAAAATAAAATAAACTAGCATGGATATTACAGTGAAAGAGTATGAGCACCGACATCTAGCAATGAGTTTGTGTGAACATAAATGTAATGTCGGTGAGAAATACGTACTCCCCCAAGCTTAGGCTTCTGTCCTATGTTGGTCTATTGCCAGGGATAGCCTGGCGGATACCCGTAGGTGTAGCGGGGGTCGTACTGCGACGAAGAATAGTTGGGATCATACTGTGATGAAGAAGACTCTAACTGCCACTCGCTGACAGTCATCTCTGGATCCCAAGAATAAACAGATTGTCGTGGAGACTCATCTTGTGGTTCCGGTTCCGGGGCTGGTGCAAGGTTTTTGTAAGTTTGGACGGCAGCCCACATAACGAGATAGTGTCCTACAAACTTAAACAAAGAAGGAGCAGGCAACGTAATAGTTTCAGGATGATGTTTATCAAAGTATAACTTATATTTGAGCTCTCCATCCCTGCCCTTAACAAGAAAATCATGGGCTATCATGCTCTTATAATTTAGATAAGCATTAGGCAGCAATTTTTCTTCTTTCTCATAATGCCTAATAGCTATGTTAAAGTGTGCAGCGAGGCGTGAAGCATAAATGCCTCCAAAGATGGGACCCTTAGTATGGTTCAGACTTAACCCATGTCGAGGTATAAACCATGGAACAGAATAATAATATCAGGAACACTAAGGTTCCCACAGTTCCCACGACCAATCAAGCATCGACTAGCAAATAAAGCAAAATAGTCTAACATAGGAAAATGTATGCTAGTGATTCTCGCATCAGAAACCTTCCTGGTTTCTCCCACAGAGATAAGGTTAATAAATGGTTCCAACTCTTTACGGGGTGGTTCCTCTAAGATACCCTCAGGGGGTATGTTGCAGATTGCGCAAAATTCAGACAATGGCATTTTCTTCACAACGTCATATAAATGAAACTCTACTGAAGGAGGTGATTATTTAGGGTAAAAGTAGAAGCTCTGCACAAAAGTATTTGTGAGTAAGAGATACTGTGGACGTTGGTCGCGGACCAAGTCGGTGAGGCCAGCATTTTCAATCAATGAATAGAAATCCTCATAAATCCTGGCCTCTCTCAAGAAATTATCAGAAGGCCATTCAGACGGCCGGATCTCCGCGGTATGAGGCAAATTATATTTGGGCCTTTGAACTTCTTCATTTTGTTTCTCCTTTGGGCTTTGGCTTGATGAACCCCTCAAAAGTATCCTCATTATTTTCTGAAATAATCTGAAATTTTTAGTAACTTCAAACAAAAGTGAACCAACTTCAATAAAACTGATAGCAACTACTGCTACAAGTGCCTAGAGCCTATATCAAGCATTAGAACTACTTGGAACCATATAAATTTGACATGCAAGCTCAAGAACATGCTAACCTATGCAGCACAAATTTGCAAACAATAAAGCACTAGAACAAAAACAAATTGGACCAATGGAGGAGTCACATACCAAGGAACAATCTCCCCAAGCAGTTTTGCGAGAGGTGCTTTGAGCAAGGAGATAAAAAATCATAGCAAAAGTGGCTGGAACTCGTGCTTGAGTTGGATTTTCGGGTTTGTGTGTGGCAGAGGAAGAAGATGGGTGCTGGGATAAGTGGAGGAGGGCCATCGTGGGCCCACGAGGTAGGGGGCGCGCCCAGGGGGGTAGGGCGCGCCCTCCACCCTCGTGGCCAGGTGGCAGCTCCCCCGCGGTAATTTTTGCATAGTAAATCCTCAAATATTCCCAAAAAGATCATATTAAATTGGCATGTCATTCTGAGGACTTTTATTTTTGGGATATTTTTATATTGCACGGATAAGCCAAGAAACAGACAGAAAAATACTATTTTTACTTTATTTCTACTAAATAACAAAAAGTATAGAGAGGGTACAGAAGGTTGTGCTTCTAGTTTCATCCATCTCATGATCATCAAAAAGAATCCACTAATAAGGTTGATCAAGTCTTGTTAACAAACTCATTTCGATAATCATGAAACCGGAGAAATTTCGAATAACACTAGGTTACCTCAACGGGGATATGCACATCCCCTATAATAAGTATATCATACTTCTTTTTGACAGTAGGAAGGGGAAATTCAAAACCTCCAAATATAATCGATGGAATTTTTCCAATAGAGTTGATACTATGAACTTGAGGTTGTTTCCTCGGAAAGTGTACCGCATGCTCATTACCGTTAACATGAAAAGTGACACTGCCTATGTTGCAATCAATAACATCCCCTGCAGTATTAGGAAAAGGTCTTCCAAGAATAATAGACATACTATCATCCTCAGGAATATCAAGAATAACAAAGTCCGTTAAAATAGTAATGTTTGCAACCACAACAGGCACATCCTCACAAATACCGACAGGTATAGCAGTTGATTTATCAGCCAATTGCAAAGATATTTCAGTAGGCGTCAACTTAGTCAAGTCAAGTCTACGATATAAGGAGAGAGGCATAACACTAACACCGGCTCCAAGATCACATAAAGCACTTTTAATATAATTTCTTTTAATGGAGCAAGGTATAGTAGGTACTCCGGGATCTCCATGTTTCTTTGGTATTCCACCCTTAAAAGTATAATTAGCAAGCATGGTGGAAATTTCAGCTTCCGGTATCTTTCTTTTATTAGTAATGATATCCTTCATATATTTAGCATAAGGATTTGTTTTGAGCACATCAGTTAATCGCATGCGCAAAAAGGTAGGTCTAATCATTTCAGCAAAGCGCTCAAAATCCTCATCATCCTCTTTCTTGGATGGTTTGGGAGGAAAAGGCACGGGTTTCTGAACCCAAGGTTCACTTTCTTTACCATGTTTTCTAGCCACAAAGTCTCTCTTATCATAATGTTGATTCTTTGATTGTGGGTTATCAAGATCAATAGCAGACTCAACTTCTACATCATTATTGTTACTAGGTTGAGCATCATCATGAACATCATCATTAATATTTTCACTAGGTTCATGTTCATTACGAGATTGTGTTTCAGCATCAGATATAGAGATATCATTTGGATTATCAGGTGGTTCAGCAATAGGTTCACTAGAAGTTTGCACAGTTCTATCATTTTTTTTTCTTCTTTTTAGAAGAACTAGGAACATCAATATTATTTCTCTGAGAATCTTGCTCGATTCTCTTAGGGTGGCCTTCAGGATACAAAGGTTCCTGAGTCATTCTACCAGTTCTAGTAGCCACTCTAACAACATAATCAATTTTCTTACTATTCATTTCATCAAGCACTTCTTTTTGAGCTTTAAGTACTTGTTCTACTTGAGTGGTAACAATAGAAGCATGTTTGCTAACAAGTTTAAGTTCACCTTTAATATTAGCCATATAATCACCCAAGTATTTAATCATATCGGAATCATATTTCAATTGTCTACCAAAATAAGCATTGAAATTTTCTTGTTTGACAATAAAATTATCAAACTCATCAAAGCATTGCCTAGCAGACTTATAGTGAGGGATATCACCTTCATCAAATCTATAGAGAGAATTTACCTTTACTACCTGTGTCGGGATATCGGGATCAGGAGGTTCTTCAATAAATAAAGGATTAAGATCATATGTTTCTTCGACAGGCGGTAAATTAAGACCATGTATTTCTTCAATAGGAGGTAAATTCTTAACATCTTCAGCTTTAATACCATTTTCTTTCATAGATTTCTTTGCCTCTTGCATATCTTCGGGACTGAGAAATAGAACACCTCTCTTTTTCGGAGTTGGTTTAGGAATAGGCTCAGTAATTGGAGCAGGAGCTGGCTCAGGAGGTGCCCAATTATTTTCATTTGTCAACATATTATTCAATAGAATTTCAGCTTCATGTGGTGTTCTTTCCCTGAAAAGAGAACCAACACAACTATCCAGGTAATCTCTGGAAGCATCGGTTAGTCCATTATAAAAGATATCAAGTATTTCAGGTTTCTTAAGAGGATGATCAGGCAAAGCATTAAGTAACTTGAGAAGCCTCCCCAAGCTTGTGGGAGACTCTCTTCTTTAATTTGCACAAAGTTGTATATTTCCTTTAAAGCAGCTTGTTTCTTATCAGCAGGGAAATATTTAGCAGAGAAGTAATAAATCATATCCTGGCGACTACGCACACAACCAGGATCAAGAGAATTAAGCCATATCTTAGCATCACCCTTTAATGAGAACGGAAATATCTTGAGTATATAAAAGTAGCGCGATCTCTCATCATTAGTACAAGGGTGGCTATATCATTTAATTTAGTAAGATGTGCCACAACAGTTTCAGATTCATAGCCATAAAAAGGATCAGATTCAACCAAAGTAATTATATCAGGATCAACAGAGAATTCATAATCCTTATCGGGAACACAAATAGGTGAAGTAGCAAAAGCAGGGTCGGGTTTCATTTTATCTCTAAGTGATTCTTTGTTCCATTTAGCTAATAGCCTCTTGAGCTCATATCTAACTTTGCAAGCTAAAATAGCGGCAGAAGATTCCATATCAAAAACATAACCCTCAGGAATAACAGGCATATTTTCGTCATCACTTTCATCATTGTATTCAGATTCCATAATTTCTCTCTCTCTAGCCCTAGCAATTTGTTCATCAAGAAATTCACTAAGGGGCACAATAGTATCAGGCATAAAGGCAGTTTCATCATAAATATCATGCATCACAGAAGTGGCATCATCAATAACATGCGACATCTCGGAACGAATAGTAGAAGCAGGTTTAGGTGTCGCAAGCTTACTTATTACAGAAGGTGAATCAAGTGCAGAGCTAGATGGCAGTTCCTTACCTCCTCTCGTAGTTGAGGGATAAATTGTTGTCTTAGCGTCTTTCAAGTTCTTCATAGTGTCCAGCAGATATAAATCCCAAGTGACTCAAAGAATAGAGCTATGCTCCCCGGCAACGGTGCTAGAAAAAGGTCTTGATAACCCACAAGTATAGGGGATCGCAACAGTTTTCGAGGGTAGAGTATTTAAACCAAATTTATTGATTCGACACAAGGTGAGCCAAAGAATATTCTCAAGTATTAGCCGTTGAGTTGTCAATTCAACCACACCTGGAAACTTAGTATCTGCAACAAAGTGTTTAGTAGCAAAGTAATATGATAGTGGTGGTAAGGGTAACAAGAAAGTAGTACAAGCAATAGTAAATATTTTTGGTATTTTGTAGTGATTGTAAGAGTAGCAACGAGAAAGTAAATAAGCGAGGACCAGTATATGGAAAACTCGTAGGCACCAGATCAGTGATGGATAATTATGCCGGATGCGGTTAATCATGTAACAGTCATAACATAGGGTGACACAGAACTAGCTCCAATTCATCAATGTAATGTAGGCATGTATTCCGTATATAGTCATACGTGCTTATGGAAAAGAACTTGCATGACATCTTTTGTCCTACCCTCCCGTGGCAGCGGGGTCCTATTGGAAACTAAGGGATATTAATGCCTCCTTTTAATAGAGAACCGGAACAAAGCATTAGCACATAGTGAATACATGAACTCCTCAAACTATGGTCATCACCGGGAGTGGTCCCGATTATTGTCACTTCGGGGTTGCCAGATCATAACACATAGTAGGTGACTATAGACTTGCAAGATAGGATCAAGAACACACATATATTCATGAAAACATAATAGGTTCAGATCTGAAATCATGGCACTCGGGCCCTAGTGACAAGCATTAAGCATAGCAAATTCATAGCAACATCAATCTTAGAACATAGTGGATATTAGGGATCAAACCCTAACAAAACTAACTCGATTACATGATAAATCTCATCCAACCCATCACCGTCCAGCAAGCCTATGATAGAATTACTCACGTACAGCGGTGAGCATCATGAAATTGGTGATGGAGGATGGTTGATGATAACGACGGCGACGGATCCCCCTCTCTGGAGCCCCGAACGGACTCCAGATCAGCCCTCCCGAGAGGTTTTAGGGCTTGGCGGCGGCTCCGTATCATAAAACGCGATGATTTCTTCTCTCCTATTTTTTTCTCTCCGAAAGCAAATATATAGAGTTGGAGTTGGCGTCGGAGGGTGTCCAGGGGGCCCACGAGGTGGGGGGACGTGCCCTAGGGGGGGCACCCTCGTGGACAAGGTGTGGGCCCCCTGGTCTTCATGTTTGGCGAGGATTTTTTATTATTTTTTATAAGACATCCCGTGGAGTTTCAGGTCATTCAGAGAACTTTTGTTTTCTGCACATAAAACAACGTCATGGTAATTCTGCTGAAAACAACGTCAGTCCGGGTTAGTTCCATTCAAATCATACAATTTAGAGTCCAAAACAAGGGCAAAAGTGTTTGGAAAAGTAGATACGACGGAGACGTACCAGATTTGTTCATGGAGCCTCTTGTGGAGGAACTTCAACAGCTATGGGGGCCGGTGTTCTCACTCGAGACCTATATAGCAGCCCACCAGCTGATTTCTTTCTGCGTGCTGTTATAATTTGGTGCATCCATGATTATCCGGCTTTGGGCATGTAGCGACCAGACCTCAAACAGTCTGATCTCTGTGCTCCGGTGTCATACCTGGATCAGTAATGCTGACACCACACATTACTTCCAAGGATTTATAGCAGAGTGGCAATCACACACTTATTACAACGATGTCTCAAAAGAGAACTTATTACAATAATATGGCTTAAGGCCATCTAATGTGGAAAACAGCGGAAGACTTGGAAGATGAATGGGTCCATCAACTCCAACGGCATCACTGAGTATAGAACCACGACCTAAAAACACCTCAATCGTTGTCTGAAAAGTCTGCAACATTAACGTTGCAGCCCGAAACGGGTCAGCACATGGAATATGCTGGCAAGGTAACACATAGAGAATGATGGAATGAAACAGCTATACTACATGCATATTTGGCTGGTGGAAAGCTCTATGGTTACTGTTTTGCGTAAAGCCAATTTTTCCCTACTGCAAAGGAATAAATTTATTTAACTATCATGGTGGTTGTTAAACATTGAGAATGGTTGACAGCATTCTCAATCCCATTTAAAAGTGAACAATTAAAACCCAACAATATTAATTAGAAGTAACATGATGAGATTCACATGATATTCAAGTACTAGATACTCAAGATTGTCCATAACCGGGGACACGGCTAATCATGATTAGTTTATTACACTCTGCAGAGGTTTGCGCACTTTTCCCCACAAGACTCTATCGCCTCCGTTGGATTTCTCGCACTAGTAGTGTTTCAGAAACGGATGACCGAGACATAGTCTTTCAGAAGCACTAGCACCTTACGATGGAGTAGACCGTACCACCTACATCTGCTAGTCTACCCCTATAAGAGTTCGCACGACTTAGTCAACTATGCCAGAGCCCATAATGGCTTGTGGCTGCACACGTAAGTATTTAGCATGAAAGATCTTATGATCCCTTTGAGCCTGGGTGGCGGTCCAAAATAAAACAGGCAAGTCCTGATAACATCAGGTGCCTCAATCCACCCAGATGTGTGTTTAAGTTGCCACCTTAGATAAACCATTAAAATTATCAATCTCACATCTGTCATGGATATCACTCACCCAATCCACGTCTACTAGCATAGCATGGCATAATAAGCAAACGTAGAAGTAACTCCCAAAGGTTTCATAGTAACAGGTAATAGGTACTACCTCATCTACTTCCCATCCCACAATTTAATTATATCCTAATCATGCAATGCGTGAGGATGGATCTAATGCAATAAAACTGGGTTGTAGAAAAGGTATGATCAAAGTGTTACTTGCCTTGCTGAAGATCCGCGTGTCCTAGAGATTTGAAGTAACAAGCGGCGCAATCCGGGTAATCTATCGCAGACAAACAACAAGCATACAATAAGTACTCATCTAATGCACAGGTAAAACTCGAACAAGAGATCGAACCAGATAGTTCAACTTAAGAACTCCGGTTGCAAAGAAAGAAAGAACCGAACAAAGAAACCGAAAACAAACGGCGGAAGACAACTCGGTTCTAGCAAGTTGAAACTAGGTCAAATTTTACCTTAGCAAAAACTTAGTTAAAGTTGATTAGTCGGAACGGCGGTTTCGAAACGAAACTCCAGGCGTTTGAATCACCTGATTCCGATAAACGAGTGAGAAGATAGACTAGAAAGAAGATCGGATCTGAGATCGCGATCGCGGAATAAATCCGACGAGAAGAAAAAGAAGAACGGTTAAACGAACGGACGTTCGTTAACCTAGAAGAATCTGGTGATCACGTTCGTTAGGACGAACGGTCTGGCGAACGGTCTCCGGCAACTAAATCGGAAAAGAAAACGGATCCGATCTAGGGTTTCAGAGAAGAATCCCGATTGTAAAACCGATCTAGAAAAACGGAACGGTTTCGCGAAGAAAAATGAATCGGAGAAAAAGAATCGGAACGATTAGAAGAAAACGATCCGATGAAAAGAGTAGATGTAGCGCGGGCTACCTCCGGTGAAGACTCTGGCGAGGAACTCCGGCGGCGTGGCAAGGGGCGGCGGCGGGGCACTAGGCGGCGCGGCACGGGTGAGGGGCGCGGTGTGCTTGGGGCTTTGGTTTGATGGGTTTAGAGGGGGGGTGTGTGGGAGTATTTATATTGGGGAGGGGAGGAGAAAACTTGGGGTAGGGGTCAAGGAATTAGACTAGGAGTAGGAAAGAAAAGAGGGAAAGAGATCTAGAAAAAAAACGAAAGTAGGATGAATCCTACTAGGAAACAAAAGCAACGGAGGCTCCCTGGCGCCTTGCGCTTGGCACGGCTCCTCCCTGGGCGTGGGGCGCTCGCGCGGCCTCCTGGCCTCTGGCCGGCCGGCTCGGTGGCTTGGGCCTTTGGCCCAAGTCGCTGGAGCTCTTTTTTTTAAACGGTTCCGCGCTCGAAAAAAAAACAAAACGAGATCTAAACGAACTCCAAATCTAATAAAGTAAATTTTTCCCGACTCCTAAAAATGAGTCGAACAAAATGAACTTTTCTCCGGGCCTAAAATGCAAATTTTTAAAACGCGCATTTTTCCCTATCCAAATAAAAGGCGAATAAACTCCGACAAAAACCAATGATCCTTTCTTCAAAATTTGAGAAGGACTCAAGTATGAAAAAGACGAAATCTCCAACTCTCTCCGAGGGTCCTTGAGTTGCGTGAAATTTCTAGGATCGGCAAAATGCAAGAAAATGTGATATGCATGATGATCTATGTATAACATTCCAAATTGAAAATTTGGGATGTTACAAACCTACCCCCCTTAAGATGAATCTCGCCCTCAAGATTCGGGCTGGCTAGAAAATAGGTGAGGGTGGTCCTTGAGCAAATCTTCTTCTCTCTCCCAGGTGGCTTCATCCTCTGAGTGGTGGTTCCACTGAACTTTGCAAAACTTGATAACCTTACTGCGGGTAACTCTGCTGGCAATCTCGAGAATCTTCACTAGTTTCTCCTCATACGCTAAGTCATCCTTCAACAGAATCGCTTCAAGCGGCACTGTATCTCTTAACGGTACCTCCGCCATCTCGGCGTGACACTTCTTCAACTGAGAAACATGGAATACATCATGAACTCCTGACAGTCCCTCTGGTAATACCAACTTATACGGGACTTCTCCCATACGTTGCAAGATTTTATATGGTCCAACGAAACGCGGTGCTAACTTTCCCATAACTCCAAAACGCTTAACTCCTCGAAGTGGGGATACTCGAAGATAAACTCTGTCTCCGGTTTCGTAAACTGTCTCCTTGCGTTTAGAATCTACATAGCTCTTCTGCCTGGACTGGGCTACCTTGAGCCTATCGCGAATCAACTTAACCTTCCATTCAGACTCCTTAATCAAATCTGGTCCAAAG
Source organism: Triticum monococcum (assembly GCA_034509565.1). Lineage (NCBI taxonomy): Eukaryota > Viridiplantae > Streptophyta > Magnoliopsida > Poales > Poaceae > Triticum > Triticum monococcum. Next base: position 142,526,140 of record CM067846.1, on the reverse strand, counting down.
AACTGACGGTCTCCAACTTCGTCCCATGACAACGGTGTCCTGCACCTCCTTCCGTATAAAGCTTCGAAAGGTGCCATCTTCAAACTGGTTTGGTAACTGTTGTTATAAGAAAACTCCGCATACGGCAAATTATCGTCCCAACTAGATCCATAATCTAGTGCACAAGCTCTCAGCATATCTTCCAAAATCTGATTGACTCTCTCGGTCTGTCCATCTGTCTGCGGATGAAAAGCGGTGCTGAACTCTAGCCTGGTTCCTAAAGTTTCATGCAACTGATTCCAAAACTTTGAGGTAAATTGGGTTCCTCTGTCTGATACAATACTCCTTGGAACTCCATGCAAACAAATGATCCTAGTCATGTATATCTTTGCCAACTTAGCACTGGTGTAAGTGGTTTTAACTGGAATAAAATGTGCTACCTTCGTCAAACGATCAACTACTACCCATATCGAGTCATATCCTGCTTTCGTCCTGGGTAGTCCTATGATAAAATCCATGCCTATTTTCTCCCACTTCCATTCGGGTATCGGCAATGGCTGCAACAATCCGGCTGGCTTCTGATGCTCTGCCTTCACTCTATGACATATGTCACAAACTGCTACATAGGCTGCAATATCTTTCTTCATTCCGTTCCACCAGAATGTTTCCTTCAAATCCAAATACATCTTAGTATTTCCTGGGTGAATCGAATAGGGTGAATCATGTGCCTCTTGCAAAATCAATTTCCTAATCTCCGGGTCATTTGGCACATAAACACGGTCCTCAAACCATAGGGTATCGTGCTCATCCTCACGAAATCCCTTTGCTTTTCCTTTGCTTAGTTTCTCCATTATAGCAGCAATCTCCTTGTCAGATTTCTGAGCTTCTCTGAATTTATCCATCAATGTCGACTGAATCTCTAATGCTGCTACATAGCCTTTCGGAACTATCTCCAAACATAGTTCACGAAGGTTTTCTGCTAACTCCTTTGGTATACTTCCTGTCATTATCGTATTGACATGGCTTTTACGGCTCAATGCGTCAGCTACTACATTAGCTTTACCGGGATGGTAATGAAATCTCATGTCATAATCCTTGATGAGCTCCAACCATCTCCTTTGTCTGAGATTCAACTCCTTCTGCGTGAAAATGTACTTCAAACTCTTGTGATCCGTGTACACCTCACAATGATTTCCAATGAGGAAATGTCTCCATGTCTTCAATGCATGCACTACGGCTGCTAACTCCAAATCATGCGTAGCATAATTTAACTCATGAGGCTTCAGTTGTCGTGAAGCATATGAAACAACTCTCCCTTCCTGCATAAGCACTGCTCCAAGTCCTCGACGTGAAGCATCGCAATACACCTCATAATCCTTGGTCTGATCTGGCAAAATCAACACTGGCGAGGTAACCAATCGTTTCTTTAACTCCTGGAAACTAGCCTCACACTCCTCAGTCCAATTGAATTTGGTATCCTTCTTCAACAACTCCGTCATAGGCTTCGCAATCTTTGAAAAGTTCTCAATGAATCTCCGGTAGTATCCTGCGAGTCTAAGAAAACTCCAGATCTCTCCAGCTGTCGTTGGTGCTTCCCATTTGGTTACGGTCTCAACCTTTGTGGGGTCAACTGCTATCCCTTCTCCGGATATAACGTGTCCGAGGAATCCTACTTCCTTCAACCAAAACTCACATTTGCTAAATTTGGCATATAACTGATGTTCCCTTAGTTTCTCCATAACCAAACGCAAATGTTCCTTATGCTCTTCTTCATTCTTCGGATAAACCAGGATATCATCAATGAACACTACGACGAACTTATCCAAAAACTCCATAAACACTTTGTTCATCATGTTCATAAAATAGGCAGGTGTGTTAGTCAATCCAAATGACATAACGGTATACTCATACAGTCCATATCTTGTGGTGAATGCTGTCTTAGGTATGTCCTGCTCTCGAATCTTCAACTGGTGGTACCCTGATCGCAAATCGATCTTGGAAAACACTTTAGCTCCTTGCAAATGATCCAACAGATCATTAATCATTGGCAGTGGGTACTTGTTCTTGATGGTTAGTTCATTCAATCCTCGGTAATCAACAACCATCCTTAATGATCCATCCTTCTTCTCCATTAGAAGTACGGGTGATCCCCAAGGCGATGAACTTGGGCGAATGTAACCTTTCTCCAACAACTCCTTAATCTGATTCTTAATTTCCACCAAATCCTTTGATGGCATCCTATACGGTCTCTTTGATATTGGGCCTGAGCCTGGCAATAACTCAATCAAAAACTCAATGTCTCTATCCGGTGGCATGCCTGGCAACTCTTCTGGAAATACATCAGGAAAATCCTTTACCACTGGTACTTCCTCCTGCACGACTCCTGTCAGGCAATTTACTTGTGTCCTATTTGGCACATGCCGGGATACATACTTGATCCTTCTTCCTTCTGGCGTTGTGAGCAAAATTGACTTACTAGCACAATCGATGTTTCCTCCATACATCGACAACCAATCCATACCTAGTATCACATCCAATCCTTGAGATTCCAGTACTATTAGGTCTGAGGGAAAAACATAGTTACCAATCCTTAATGGTAACCGATCACACCATTGTCTAGCCACAAACGCCGCTCCTGGTGAGCTTACTGACATGGGTGACCTAAGGGCTTGGGTTGACATGTTATTTTTATCCACAAATCCCGTTGATATGTATGAATGCGATGCACCAGTATTGAAAAGAACAAGTGCGGTAAATGACTTAACCAAAAACTTACCGATCACCGCATCTGGCTGATCTTCAACCTCCTCCACGCCAACGTGGTTCACCTGTCCCCTATTGAAAGGGTTCGGCTTCTTCCCTGAGCTTCCATTGCTATTTCCATTCTGGCCTTCAGGACATTCATTGGCATAATTTCCGGTCTTGGAACACTTGAAACAGGTGACTTGGCTCAGGTCTCTCTTGGATAGGGTCAATGGGGTGGTCCGGTTCTAGCCGTTGCTTCCTCCATTCCCGTTACCATTCTTGTGGCCATTGTGGTTGTGCAAACTACTTCCTCCATGGGTATGCTGAAACTAAAATGCCGATTTAGAGGTAAAACGGGGCTTCTGCTGGGCTCCAGAGTTATACTTCCCCTGTCCATACTTCCTCTTGCGGTTCTCAATCTGCTGTTGCTTTCCTTCAATCATGATGGCATGATCTACCAACTCCTGGTAGTTTCTGAAACTCGCTACCATGAACTGCATGCTTAACTCATCATTCAATCCTTCCAGAAACTTCTCTTGCTTAGCTGCATCCGTAGCAACGTCATGTGGGGCATAACGTGCTAACTTGCTAAAGTCGTCAACGTACTAGCCAACTGTCCTTCCTCCTTGGCGTAAGTTGCGAAACTCGCGCTTCTTCATGGCCATAGCTCCTGCTGAAACATGTGCAGTGCGGAAAGCTTGCTGGAACTGATCCCATGTGATGGTGTCAACTGGGAAAGTGGCTATGAAATTCTCCCACCATGCTGCCGCGGGTCCTTCTAACTGATGTGCGGCAAACTTCACTTTCTCACCATCCGTGCATCCTACAGTGGTCAACTCCCTTCCTATCTTGCGGAGCCAATCGTCTGCTACTATCAGCTCGATGCTACTAGAGAACACCGGCGGATTTAGCCTAAGGAAACGGGCTAAGTGGTCAACAAGGGGTGGTGGTGGTGGTGGGTTGTTCTTGTTGTTCTGCTGATTCTGAACTAACATTTGCATCAACTGATTCTGCTGCTGGATCAACTGAGTGAGCTCCGGTGGAAATCCATTGTCATGTCTTGGAGGCATCTGAGGGTTTAGAAAAGAAGAGATATAAGAATAGAATGAGGTCTAAAGAGAAAACACTACCCCAATGCACATGAGCAAATTCACACAAAATCACTTCATTCAATCAAACAAGGGCATACAATCGATCTAGCTATCGCAAAAGTGCTCGAACTATAGTGTTTACATGGGGGAAAATGCAACAAATATTTGGTGGTCATCTAGAAATTTGAACCGACGGAAGACTCCATGATGTCCGCTCCAGCTTCGTCGTCAAAGTCGGGTTCACTTGGATCCGAATCGGTGTCGTCGATGATGATGTAGTTATCCGGGCATGCGACGTACTCATCTTCTTCCTTGGATGCTAACTTCCTCTTGAGTTCTTCAATCTCTTGCTTAAGATCGCAGTTATGTCTTGCTAGAGCTACGATCTCGTCCATGTAGTCCTTGCGTGTAGCCTTCAGTTCTCCTTCTAGCTCAATGATCCTTGTCTTCGCATTCTTCAACTCCATCATATCATTGCACATCTGGTTCTCGTGGCGTCGAATGTGCTGGTTTAACTCCTGGATGAACGCTGCAATGGATCTATCCTTCTTGGTGATGATTAACTCCCATTGTTCATCTCGGCGTCCGCAAATCTGGTAGATAGTGTCCTTGAGGTCTTCTTGATAAACTTCTCTAATGCGTCCTATGATGATATGGGCTGCCATGCTCCTTCCTAGAATCCAAGTTGGTGCATTGAAAACACTATCTATGGGCTTCGTGATTGGCGCGAATGTCCTTCCCGGAACGTGAGCTTGAATCTTCCAGCGCTCCTCTTCAGGCAAAGTGCCGTTGAAAGTCCCGGTGAAACTTGGTAATCCAATATTCAGGTACTTGGTGACTTCCTTCAAGTGAAATCCAAAAGGTGTGCCTTCATCCGGTTGAGCATACTTAATCTTCGCGTCCTTCATCCTAAAGAGTAGAAAAGATGAGGAGTTAGAAAATGAGGAGAGAATAGTGATCTATGGCTTTAACTTAGTGGTCATGTCCTACAGTCAGCGTGTCCTCTGATACCATCTCTGTAGCGACCAGACCTCAAACAGTCTGATCTCTGTGCTCCGGTGTCATCCCTGGATCAGTAATGCTGACACCACACAGTACTTCGAAGGATTTATAGCAGAGTGGCAATCACACACTTATTACAACGATGTCTCAAAAGAGAACTTATTACAATAATATCGCTTAAGGCCATCTAATGTGGAAAACAGCGGAAGACTTGGAAGATGAATGGGTCCATCAACTCCAACGGCATCACTGAGTATAGAACCACGACCTAAAAACACCTCAATCGTCGTCTGAAAAGTCTGCAACATTAACGTTGCAGCCCGAAACGGGTCAGCACATGGAATATGCTGGCAAGGTAACACATAGAGAATGATGGAATGAAACAGCTATACTACATGCATATTTGGCTGGTGGAAAGCTCTATGGTTACTGTTTTGCGTAAAGCCAATTTTTCCCTACTGCAAAGGAATAAATTTATTTAACTATCATGGTGGTTGTTAAACATTGAGAATGGTTGACAGCATTCTCAATCCCAGTTAAAAGTGAACAATTAAAACCCAACAATATTAATTAGAAGTAACATGATGAGATTCACATGATATTCAAGTACTAGATACTCAAGATTGTCCATAACCGGGGACACGGCTAATCATGATTAGTTTATTACACTCTGCAGAGGTTTGCACACTTTTCCCCACAAGACTCGATCGCCTCTGTTGGATTTCTCGCACTACTAGTGTTTGAGAAACGGATGACCGAGACATAGTCTTTCAGAAGCGCTAGCACCTTACGATGGAGTAGACCGTACCACCTACATCCCCTACATCTGCTAGTCTACCCCTATAAAAGTTCGCATGACTTAGTCAACTATGCCAGAGCCCATAATGGCTTGTGGCTGCACACGTAAGTATTTAGCATGAAAGATCTTATGATCCCTTTGAGCCTGGGTGGCGGTCCAAAATAAAACAGGCAAGTCCTGATAGACATTAGGTGCCTCAATCCACCCAGATGTGTGTTTAAGTTGCCACCTTCGATAAACCATTAAAATTAACAATCTCACATCTGTCATGGATATCACTCACCCAATCCACGTCTACTAGCATAGCATGGCATAATAAGCAAACGTAGAAGTAACTCCCAAAGGTTTCATAGTAATAGGTAATAGGTACTACCTCATCTACTTCCCATCCCACAATTTAATTAGATCCTAATCATGCAATGTGTGAGGATGGATCTAATGCAATAAAACTGGGTTGTAGAAAAGGTATGATCAAAGTGTTACTTGCCTTGCTGATGATCCGCATGTCCTAGAGATTTGAAGTAACAAGCGGCGCAATCCGGGTAATCTATCGCAGACAAACAACAAGCATACAATAAGTACTCATCTAATGCACAGGTAAAACTCGAACAAGAGATCAAACCAGATAGTTCAACTTAAGAACTCCAGTTGCAAAGAAAGAAAGAACCGAACAAAGAAACCGAAAACAAACGGCGGAAAACAACTCGGTTCTAGCAAGTTGAAACTAGGTCAAATTTTACCATAGCAAAAACTTAGTTAAAGTTGATTAGTCGGAACGGCGGTTTCGAAACGAAATTCCAGGCGCTTGAATCACCTGATTCCGATAAACGAGCGAGAAGATAGACTAGAAAGAAGATCGGATCTGAGATCGCGATCGCGGAATAAATCCGACGAGAAGAAAAAGAAGAACGGTTAAACGAACGGACGTTCGTTGACCTAGAAGAATCCGGTGATCACGTTCATTAGGACGAACGGTCCGGCGAACGGTCTCGGGCAACTAATCGGAAAAGAAAACGGATCCGATCTAGGGTTTCGGAGAAGAAAACCGATCGTAAAACCGATCTAGAAAAACGGAACGGTTTCGCGAAGAAAAACAAATCGGAACGATTAGAAGAAAACGATCCGATGAAAAGAGTAGATGTAGCGCGGGCTACCTCCGGTGAAGACTCCGGCGAGGAACTCCGGCGGCGTGGCAAGGGGCGGCGGCGGGGCACTAGGCGGCGCGGCACGGGTGAGGGGAGCGGTGTGCTTGGGGCTTTGGTTTGATGGGTTTAGAGGGGGGGTGTGTGGGAGTATTTATATTGGGGAGGGGAGGACAAAACTTGGGGTAGGGGTCAAGGAATTAGACTAGGACTAGGAAAGAAAAGAGGGAAAGAGATCTAGAAAAAAAACGAAAGTAGGATGAATCCTACTAGGAAACAAAAGCAACGGCGGCTCCCTGGCGCCTTGCGCCTGGCGCGGCTCCTCCCTGGGCGTGGGGCGCTCGCGCGGCCTCCTGGCCTCTGGCCGGCCGGCTCGGTGGCTTGGGCCTTAGGCCCAAGTCGCTGGAGCTCTTTTTTTTTAAACGGTTCCGCGCTCGGAAAAAAACACGAGATCTAAACGAACTCCAAATCTAATAAAGTAAATTTTCCCCGAGTCCTAAAAATGAGTCGAACAAAATGAACTTTTCTCCGGGCCTAAAATGCAAATTTTTAAAATGCGCATTTTTCCCTATCCAAATAAAAGGCAAATAAACTCCGACAAAAACCAATGATCCTTTCTTCAAAATTTGAGAAGGACTCAAATATGAAAAAGACGAAATCTCCAACTCTCTCCGAGGGTCCTTGAGTTGCGTGAAATTTCTAGGATCGGCAAAATGCAAGAAAATATGATATGCATGATGATCTATGTATAACATTCCAAATTGGAAATTTGGGATGTTACAGGGCACTATGTCAGGGCGAACGAGACATGGTTACAATGCGTGTGTTCGCTATGACAGGAATCCGTTGTCATACACAATACATAGCAAGATCTGTTACATTGGAAACCACCGTTTCCTTGCCAAGGACAAGCCGCATCCTAGAAAATACCAAAGACATGTGTTCAATGCAAAACATGAAAACCGTGATGCGCCAAAGAGGCTCACCGTGGATGAGTTGCAAGTGGAATTAGAGAAGGTCAGGCATATTACACCAGGAAACCATCCTTGTAATGGTAGCGGGAAAAGGAAGCGTGGAAGGGCAAAAGAGAGATTATTCTTTACCCGCAGGTCCACTTTGTGGGACTTGGAGTATTTGAAAGATTTGGATCTACGGCAAAATCTTGATGTGATGCACATCGAGAAAAATATATGTGACAACATTATCGGGACACTTCTTAATATTGAAGGCAAGACGAAAGATACCTTAAAATCTAGGATTGATTTGACACACCTGGGTGTCAGACAGGATTTGCAGGTGCAAGATGAAGGTAAACCATGGGATATGGCACCAGTTGTGTACGTCTTGGACAAGGTAAAAAGAAAAGAGTTCTGCAACGTCTTGTCACATGTGAGATTCCCACATGGATTTGCTTCCAACCCTGAAAGGAGAGTCAGTGCAGATGGAAACAAGGTATAAGGGTTGAAAACTCATGACTGCCACGTCCTACTTCAAAGGGTTTTACCTGTTATCCTTAGAGGATTGGGCCGCCCTGACTTATACAGAGTAGTTGCAGAGTTGGGACAATTCTTCAGGGAACTCTGAAGTAGAAATATCAGGATAAATGCTTTGGAGCGTCTTAGAGACAAGATACCAACTATCCTATGCGAACTTGAGAAGATATATCCTCCAGCCTTCTTTGATGTGATGGTGCATTTGGCTGTTCATCTACCTGATGAGGCACTACTTAGAGGTCCAATACAGTATGGCTGGATGTACCCTATTGAAAGGCGGCTAGGAACTTTCAAGGGCTATGTTAGGAACAGAGCTAGACCAGAGGGTTCCATTGCAGAGGCCTACATTGGTACAGAAGCATTGACATTCTGCTCAAAATACATTGAAACAGCTGATTAGCTTAGCAAAGAGGTGGATGAAGACAATCTCGGGCTCAATGTTTTTGATTATTCTGTTCGATTTATAGGGAAGAGTCGACAAGAGGACAAACCTAAAGATTTGGACAAAATGGTTTGGTATGTGTTGAATAACTGTCCTGAGATACTACCTTATATCAAGTAAGTGCTAAGTACTGCAGCTTATACATCGTAATCTACTAAACTTGCAACACATTCTTATATATTTAGATGTTTGACGCAATCACTATGTTGTGCAGCATCTACAAAAAGGAGTTACTGCCGCAAAATCCAAGAAACATTGACAAACTTGTTATGGCAGGATTTGCGATATGGTTCAAGAGCCATGTAAGCTTTTGAATTGCACTGTCAATTTTTTAATATATTGAGTATGTAAGATGATCAGCTTGTCTATTTTCTAACCATAGGTTAAGAAGATGCTGGAGGATGGGCCAACAGTTGATGATGCCCTTTACTCACTAGCAATGGGTCCTAATACTCGGGTAAGACATTATGAATCTTGCATTGTTGGAGATGTGCACTACAACACCCTTGCACGAGACGAAGGCAGGAAGACACAAAATAGTGCCATCATGAGCACGGATACGTATGACAGAGAGACAACTGAAATTTATGCTAACATAATAGACATTGTTCAGTTGCAGTATATCTCCAGTTTCGTGGATCATTGGTGTGTGGTTCTTTTGTGCTGTCGTTGCTATAACCTGTTTTCCAGGATCGCAAAACCCAGAGTTGATGATTATTTCAAATCCATCAATGTCAAGGCGGCGTACCAGACCAACGAGCCTTTTATTTTGGCAAATCAAGCAACACAAATATTTTTCTTGGAAGACACATTTGCATGTAGCGATGACTGGAGAGTATTGCAAAGGTTTGAGCAGAGGAATTCGTTTAATGAAGTTGCACAATAAGATGATGCTTACACTGCTCCCGATGTACAAGATAACATAGATGTTCCTAATATCTTTGAGAAGCATCACGTCAATGACGCCGGCGAAAAGATTGCCTATCGTGCTATGGACATACAAGAGTTGATCAAGAAGAAGCCAACGTTTGAGGATGTTGAGGACGAAGAAGAAGAAGACACCATGGGGAATTACGATTCAAACTGATACACATGGCGAAGATGTTGACGCTGCTGCTGCGGATGATGATTACATTGCTTTTGTCGTATTTGCCTGCCAAAAGATGTTTTTTATCTACTATGTGAAATTGTGTTAGCTATGACAACTGAAACCAGATGAACATGTTGTTTAGTATTTTCCTGTGAGAACATCACTTGTTATGTATGCTGATTTGTGTTTGGTGATTGTATGACGACTAAAACATGATGACACTGTTGTTTAGTTGTACTGATATTTGGTTGTGAAACTTGAATTTGATGACATAGTTTGCTGTTGGACTGCAATTTTCTCGACGTCTTCGAATGAGAACAAAGATGACTCAAGAGGGCCTCTTCTAATTTATTTATTTATTATGAAAAGGGCCTCAGCTATTTATTTATTTATGAGAAAAAGGGGATACCCCTTGATTTCCGTTAATAGAAATCATTAGATGTTCACAACACTATGCCCAACCTGCTACACAGGTTTCATTCATTACTAGTTTCAGCAAAGTGCTCATGTAATAGCCACTGAATACACCATGAGTGCTACATACACTTCAAATAAAGAGACAATCATCCTACAGAGCACATTGATTTTTCCCATTATCTTCACAAGCTCTTTCATCTCCTCATTGCTGTCAAGGCCGTTCAGCAGCTATTGCTTGGCCATGATCATAGGAACTACATCTTTAACCTTCTGCTCTTCATCTTCCTCTTCTGTTGTTCCTTCAGTTACTTGTCCAACACCCCAACCTTATGGTATTGGGATTCCTCGGCTAACCAAATAATCAGTGTAGTTGCACTCCCCCACAACAGCAACTTCCCAGAAATACAAATCAAATGAATCTTCCCTTTTCTGCATGAATCAAATTGGAAGATCATCAACCAAACTGTTAAAAAAATCAGCAACTGAAAGCAGCAAAACAACACTTAAACATATTATTACCCCATGATTTGGGCATTTATAGAAGACTCGGCCAAGGTTGTGGATTGTGGTTGAGACGCGACGGATGACTCTACGTGATTTGCAGCAGTGGGACCACACAAACGGCAGCAGGATGCGATGAGCAACCTGCTGCGGTGCACGTGCCGGCGGGGGTGTGATGAGACCCACAGGCGATGGTACGGGTGGCGAATTGGCGCATATTTGGTTGTTTCCTACTGAACAACAGGTGGACTAGCAGCCAGCGGACAGGCTTGTTGCGGACAGAGCTTCTGATGCTAGGCAGAGTAAGTAGAGAAGAGGAAAAGCGAATGTTGGATATGTCAGTTTCATTACGTGCAGAGTAGCATAACACCATGTATAGTCATACTCTAGGTTTGGATTCGAACCAGCTACAGGAGCATGTCTCTATTTTTTCTAAAACTCAACAACGTCTCTTTACTGGTACACTAGCTTGTTCTGTACGCCTTCTCAAGTCTTTGATTCCTCCACCTGACATCTGGGACCCACCGGAAGGGCCTCTATATTTCATGAAAAAAACGTGCCCCCCGCTGACAGGTCGGACCCACCAGCTATCTTCGCACGCAAGGAAGTGCCTCCTTATTATGCACAAAAAATGAATACCCCCCTGCCCGTTGGAACCCAGCATAGTGGTAGGCTGACTTGTGGGCCTACCAAGTTGACGGGGAAGGAGGGCTTTGTCAACTTAGTCAATATGAACGATTCTAGCTCCAGTTACCATACGATGTTCATCCAACGGCCGTAGTGCTTCTTCAACCTCTGGTCTTCTTGCTCTAGCCGCCCAAACCAGTGCCGGTCGTGCCGCGTGCTCCCCTCCCGTGGCCGGCTCTGATGCCACGGAGGCGTCACCGCCCCCTACTACTCCCACCGCTGGCCACGGCATCCCTCTATTCACCCACACCCCATGTTATTCTGCAGCGACGGCACCCTCACACCGCAGCCGAACCAGTGAACCCTCGTACTCCGCTCCATGTTGGCATCCACTAACGCGTCTTACCCGGCTTTGCATCGTCCCCTTCCTAGGCCTCACCGTTGTACACCGCCTTGGTGCTCTCGACACGGCATGGTCAATGTGGTCAATGACCGACTTCCATTGGAAGAGTAATGTACGTGGAGAGGTTGACAGCTGGGTCCACGGCCGTAGCTGGGTCCACGGCCGGAGCCCAGTTTTTTTTGTGATTTGCCAAGTAAGTCGCTTTGTCAGGCCTGTTGGGCTGCAAATCTTTCAAGACGAGGACAGCTTCATTTGGCTGGCCGAGAAAATGGCCTATCAGTAATGAGAAATGGGCTGTACATTTTTAAAACACATCAAACCGACAATTAGTTTCAAATTTCTTTTTTTTCATTTTGAGATTTGAAATTGCATTGATTTTTATGCATGGACAATTTGTTGGATTTTATATTGATATACATTTATTTTTAAAATCAGTTTGAATGTGACTCGAAATTTTGGGATTAAAAGCAGTTCAGACCGCACCGAAATATGCAAAATTTCGAACAATTTTTTAACCGTGGCCACAATATGGGCTGTAATGCTAACAAAAAGAATATGGGCTCCAAAAAAACCTTAAGAATTAGCAAATGGGCTGTAAATTATTAGAAATAATGGGAGATGGAATGTATGCTGTTTTCCACAGATTTCAGTCTTTCCTAAAAGAAAGGTTGACGCACAAGCAGTGACTGTTGGATGTCCATCCAACGGCCGTCGTGCTTCTTCAATCTCTCCTCTTCCTGCTCCAGCCGCTCAAACAAGCGCCGGCGGGACTGCCTGCTCCCTCCTCCCCATGGCCGGCTATGTTGCCGCGCAGGCCTCACCTCCCCACCGTACTCCCATCGCTGGCCTAGCCATCCCTCTACTCACCCACACCTGCTGTTATTCTCCAGCGACGACAGACGAACCAATAAACCCTCGTACAGTCGTACTCCCCTCCGCGTGGGAAACAACTGTCGAGTCTTCCCTGCCTTTGTATCGTTCCCTTCCTATGCCTCGCCGTCGTCCACCGCCCTGGTGCTCTCGGCGCGGCCTGGTCAACGTGGTCAACGACCGACATGCATCTGAAGTGGAGTGTACGTGGAGAGGCTGACAGCTGGGTCCACAGACGCACGCAAGGAAATGCCTCCTTATTACACGCAAAATAATTAATCCTCCACCTGACATCTGGGACCCACCGAAAGGGTCTCTGTATTCCGCGAAAAAACGTTACCACCGCTGACAGCTCGGGCCCACCAGCTATATTTTCTCATGCAAGGAAGTGCCTCCTTATTACACACAAATAAAATGAATACTCCCCCTGCTAGCTGGGACCCAGTATAGTGGCAGGCTGACTTGTGGGCCTACTAAGTTTACGGGGACGGAGGGCTTTGTCAACTTAGTCAATATGCACGATTCTAGCTCCAGTGACCGTACGATGTCCATCCAACGACCGTAGTGCTTCTTCAACCTCTAGTCTTCTTGCTCCAGCCGCCCAAACCAGCGCCGGTCGTGCCTTGTGCTCCTGCTCCCGTGGCCGGCTGTGATGCGGTGAAGGCCTCACCGCCCCCTACAACTCCCTCCGCTGGCCAGGCCATCCCTCTACTCACCCACACCCCCTATTATTCTGCGACGATGGCAGCCTCACACCGCAGCGAACCAGTGAACCCTCATACTCCTCTACGTGTGGGCATCCACTGCCGCATCTTCCCCGGCTCCACATCGTCCCCTTCCTAGGCCTCACCGTCTTCCACCGCCCTGGTGCTCTCGGTGCGGTGTGGTCAACATGGTCAAGGAACGGCTTCCATCGGACGTGGAATGTACGTGGAGAGGCTAACAGATGGGTCCATGGCCGCAGCAAGGAAGTGCCTCCTTATTACGCGCAAAATAATTATTCCTCCAGCTGATAGCGGGGATCCATCGGACGGGTCACCTTATTTCGCGAAAAAAACGTTTCCCCCTGACTGCTGGGACCCACCAGCTACATCTTTGCACGCAAGGAAGTGCGTCCGGGCAAAAAAAACGATTTGCCCACCTGACTGCTGGGACCCACCAGCTACATCTTCACACGCAAGGAAGTGCCTGATAGTCGGGACCCACCTGGTCGAAGCATACGTAGTGTTGTCATTCTGGTCGCGAATGTGTACGTACATACTGGTCGATGTAGAGAGCGCACATGTTGTAGTAGAGGCGCGCACGTAGCATGTACACGTACGTAGAACGGCCAGTGTGCAAGAAAGAAAATACGGCCACGTACGTACATACGGGCGGGGTCTTGAACGCCTACTCGCGCATACATACGGCCAGGGCTCGTGTACATGGCTGGGTCGGAACGGAGAGACAATGTCATTGTCGTGTTCATGGGGAGCCAACTGGCTGGGTTGGAATGGAATGTGTCGTCGTGTTCATCGGGAGGGCTTGGATGGAACAGCCGATGGAAACGAGGCATGGCGTACCGCAGAACGGAGGAAACGGCCTTGTGTTCGACCGGCCACGGTCGAAACGGGATCCTGTTCATCGGGAGGGGTCTTGCGTACCATAAAATGGAGGAAACGGACCTCCTACGGTTGAAACGGGGGTCCTGTTGATCGGGAGGGGTGTGGCATACCACAAAATGGAGGAAACGGACTTGTGGTGGAGCGCTACGGTCAAAACGGGGGTCCTGTTCATCAGGCAGGTGTGGCATACCGCAAAATGGGACTCCACGGGATACTGTTCATCTCCATCGTCGACCCCTCCCAGCCTCCACGGGCTACTGTTCATTCACCGTCGACCTCCTCCAGCCTCCACCTGCGACTGTTCATCCACGGGCTCCTGTTCATCCAGCCTCCACCACACACTACTGCACCAGCTACTGTTCAACCAGCCCTCTCCACGGGCTCCTGTTCAACCACCCCTCCATGGGCTACTGTGCATCCAGCCCTCCACCATCTACTATTCATCCAGCCCTCCATGGGGTGGTCCTGTTCATCCAGCCCTCCACGGTGTCCTTTTCATCCAGCCCCAACCGGCTCGATCGATCGGGGTCCTATTCATCCAGAGGCAACACCATGGGGTCCTGTTCATCCACCCCCACCAGGAACTGTTCATCCAAAGCCCCCCCAGCAACGCTCACTATTCATCTAGGGGCAGCATCGATGGACTTCAGTTAGCAGCTATAGTGAAGGAATCGCTCGATCGGGTTCAGTTAACAACCATCGATCGATCGCTCGGGTTCAGTAACGCGTAGCCTGCAGTGCAATCGCTCGGGTTTAATTAGAGCCCAACGCCTTGCTCGAGTTCAGTTAGAGCCCAACGCCTCGCACCCACGCGTGTGAGTGTACGAGAGAAACGCACATCGCTCGGCCCCGACCACCCTCCGTAACCGGGAACACCACGATATTTTCCTCGCCCTCACTTCTACCACGGTTTTTTCCATCATGGACGGCCCAAAGAATGTAATGCAGCTGCGTCTCCGGCCCGCCCAGGATGAAAATCCCATTTTCTGTCATGATTTTTTGTCATGGATGTAGGAGCCTGCCACATCTATGATGGTACCGGGTTTTGTCACAATTGTCGTCATCGAAGTGTCATAAGTATGAAAGAAAAAAATTGTTCGGCCCAAAATGTCACGGATGTGTCTTTTTTTTGTAGTGTTTTCGACAAGTTCAAGGAGTTGACTACGATGAGACCTTCTCACCCGTAGCGATGCTTAAGTCCGTCCGAATCATGTTAGCAATTGCTGCATTTTATGATTATGAAATTTGGCAAATGGATGTAAAGACTGCATTCCTGAATGGATTTTTCGAAGAAGAGTTGTATATGATGCAACCCGAAGGTTCTATCGATCCAAAGGATGCTAACAAAGTGTGCAAGCTCCAGCGATCCATTTATGGACTGGTGCAAGCATCTCGGAGTTGGAATAAACGTTTTGATAGTGTGATCAAAGCATATGGTTTTATACAGACTTTTGGAGAAGCCTGTATTTACAAGAAAGTGAGTGGGAGCTCTGTAGCATTTCTAATATTATATGTGGATGACATATTGTTGATTGGAAATGATATAGAATTTCTGGATAACATAAAAGGATACATGAATAAGAGTTTTTCAATGAAAGACCTCGGTGAAGCTGCTTATATATTGGGCATCAAGATCTATAGAGATAGATCAAGACGCTTAATTAGACTTTCACAAAGCACATACCTTGATAAAGTTTTGAAAAAGTTCAAAATGGATCGAGCAAAGAAAGGGTTCTTTCCTGTGTTACAAGGTGTGAAGTTGTAGCGACCAGACCTCAAACAGTCTGATCTCTGTGCTCCGGTGTCATCCCTGGATCAGTAATGCTGAGACCACACAATACTCGGAGGATTTATAACAGAGTAGCAATCACAAACTTATTACATCGAGTGTCTCAAACGAGAACTTATTACACTAAATATGGCTTAAGGCCATCTAATAACAATAACAGCGGAAGGCTTGGAAGATAAGTGAGTCCATCAACTCCAACGGCATGACTGAGTATAGGACCATGACCTAAAAACTCCTTAATCACCGTCTGAAAAGTCTGCAACATTAACGTTGCAGCCCGAAACGGGTCAGCACATGGAATATGCTGGCAATGTAACACATTGAGAGTAATGGAATGAAACAGCTATACTATACGCATATTTGGTTGGTGGAAAGCTCTATGGTTACAGTTTTGCGTAAAGCCAATTTTTCCCTACTACAAAGGAATAAATTTAATTACTATCATGGTGGTTGTTAAACATTGAGAATGGTTGACAGCATCCTCAATCCCAATTAAGCATCATTAAACAAAACCCAACAAAATTAATTTTTAGAGTAACATGTTGAGATTCACCGGATAATCCAGGTACTAGATATTGAAGATGTCCATAACCGGGGACACGGCTAACCATGATTAGTTTATTAAACTCTGCAAAGGTTTGCGCACTTTTCCCCACAAGACTCGATCGCCTCCCTTTGGTTTCTCACACTACCAGGTGTTTGAGAAGACGGATGACCGAGACATAGTCTTTCAGAAGCGCTAGCACCTTACGATCGGGTAGACCGTACCACCTACATCCCCTACATCTGCTAGTCTACCACTGTACGAGTTCGCACGACTTAGTCAACTATGCTAGAGCCCATAATAGCTTGTGGCTACACACGGAAGTTTCTAGTATGAATAGTCTCATGATCCCTTTGAGCCTGGGTGGTTGTCCATAAAGAAAAACAGGCAAGTCGTGGAATACCCAGGTGCCTCAATGCACCCAGATGTGTGTTTAAGTTGCCACCTTAGATAAACCATTAATTAACAAACTCACATCTGTCATGGATATCACTCACCCAATCCACGTCTACTAGCATAGCATGGCATAATAAGCAAACGCGGAAGTAACTCCCAAATGTTTGAAAATAAACAGGTAATAGGTACTACGTCCACTACTTCCCATCCCACAGTTTAATTAGATCCTAGTCATGCAATGTGTGAGGATTAGATCTAATGCAATAAAACCGGGTAGTAGAAAAGGTATGATCAAAGTGTTACTTGCCTTGCTGATGATCCGCGAAACCTAGAGATTCAAAGTAACAAGCGGCGCACTCTGGGTATTCTATCACAGACAAACAAACAGGCATACAATAAGTACTCATCTAATGCACGGGTAAAACTCAAATAAGAGATCTAACTAGAAGGTTCAGCTTAAGAACTCCGGTTTGCAGAAAGAATCAAATCGAACGAAGCAATCAAAGTCAAACGGCGAAAGAAAACAACGTCGTTCTACAAATCTGGATCTAGGGCAAATTTTACAGTAGCAAAATCTTGTTTAAGTTGGTTAAACGGATAGAGGGTTTCAAGACAAAACTCCAGGCGCTTGAATCGCTTCATTTCGACAAACGAGCGAAAAGTTATACTAAAACGAAAATCGGATCAGGAATCGCGATCAGAAAAATCGCAGATTTAATCCGAGAAAAAGAAAAACGACGAACGTTTGCTAGAACGAACGGATGGACGAATGCTCACTATTTAAATAAACCGGAAAACTAGTCTATTAAAAACCCAAATCTAAAAAACCGATGGAAAAACCGAACGGTTTTTCAAAAAAAAAGGCACGGAAAACGAGGTGGCGGCGGACCTCGGGCGGCGGGTCGGCGGCGGGTGGGGGGGGGGGAGCTAGCGGCTAGGGTTTCGGGGGCAGGGGCGCTAGCTCGACTGGGCCTCTCCCCCGGCTTATAAAGCCTTCCCGGGCCGGTGTCCAGGTCGGACACGGCCCGTAGGTCGATGCGCGTTTTTTTTAAATATTACGCGCAGAAGAAAAAATAAAAGAAATACTAAACAGACTCCAAAAATTCTGAAATAAATTTTCACGGGCTTCTAATATCAAGCCACATAAGGTGAACATTTATTTGGGGCCTAAATGCAATTTCGAAAAACGCACATTTTTCCTAAATTCAAATAAAACACCGAAAAACTCCGAAATAAAATCTTATTTGATTTTATCATTAAATCCTCAATATTTATTTATTTTGGGAAATTCATTTTATTCCCTCTCTCATATATTTGTAATAGAAATAATTGATGATAAAATAAATAAAATCAAATGATCCTATTCTCAAAATTTGAGAAAACTCAAATATGAAAATAACGAAATCCCCAACTCTCTCCGTGGGTCGTTGAGTTGCCAAGAATTTCTAGGATCAACCAAAATGCAAAATAAAATATGATACGCATTTATGATCTAATGTATAACATTCCAAATTGAAAATTTGGGATGTTACAAACCTACCCCCCTTAAGATGAATCTCACCCTCGAGATTCGGGTTGGCTAGAAAATAGGTGAGGGTGGTCCTTGAGCAAATCTTCCTCTCGTTCCCAGGTGGCTTCATCCTATGTGTGGTGGCTTCACTGAACTTTGCAAAACTTGCTAACCTTGCTACGGGTAACTCGATTGGCAAACTCGAGAATCTTAACGGGTCTCTCCTCGTAGGTCAAATCGTTATCCAATTGAATAGTTTCCAAGGGCACTGTGTCTCTCAACAGTATGTCAGCCGTCTCCGCGTGACACTTCTTCAACTGGGAAACGTGGAACACATCATGAACTCCTGACAATCCTTCAGGTAATTCCAACTTGTTGGCCACTTCTCCCATACGCTCCAAAACTCGATATGGTCCTACAAATCGTGATGCTAACTTCCCTTTAACTCGAAAACGCTTTGTTCCCCGAAGTGGAGATACTCGAAGATAAGCTCTATCTCTGACTTCAAAAACGGTCTCCTTGCGTTTAGAATCTGCATAACTCTTCTGTCTGGACTGGGCTACCTTGAGCCTATCGCAAATCAACTTCACCTTTTGTTCAGACTCTTTAATCAAGTCAGGTCCAAACAACTGGCGGTCTCCAACTTCGTCCCACGATAACGGTGTCCTGCACCTCCTTCCGCACAATGCTTCGAAAGGGGCCATCTTCAAACTGGTTTGGTAACTGTTGTTGTAAGAGAACTCTGCATATGGCAAAATGTCGTCCCAACTAGATCCATAATCTTGCACACAAGCTCTCACCATATCCTCCAAAATCTGATTGACTCTCTCGGTCTGTCCATCTATCTGTGGATGAAAAGCTGTACTAAATTCTAGCCTGGTACCCAAAGTTTCATGCAACTGCTTCCAGAACTTTGAGGTAAACTGGGTTCCTCTACCTGATACGATACTCCTTTGAACTCCATGCAAACATATGATCCTGGTCATGTATATCTTTGCCAACTTAGCACTGGTGTAAGTGGTCTTTACTGGGATGAAATGAGCTACTTTTGTCAAGCGATCAACTACAACCCAAATCGAGTCATAGCCTGAACGAGTCCTGGGTAATCCTGTGATAAAATCCATGCCTAGCTTATCCCACTTCCATTCGGGTATCGGCAATGGTTGTAGCAATCCTGCTGGCTTCTGATGCTCTGCCTTTACTCTCTGACATACATCACAAATTGCTACATACTCCGCAATATCTTTCTTCATTCCGGTCCACCAGAAAATATCCTTCAAATCCAAATACATCTTGGTATTTCCTGGGTGAATCGTGTGCCTCTTGCAGAATCAACTTCCTGATCTCCGGGTCATTGGGCACATAAACACGGTCTCCAAACCATAGGGTGTCGTGCTCAACCTCACGAAATCCTTTAACTTTTCCTTTGCTCAGTTTCTCCTTTATAGCGGCAATCTCTTTGTCGGTCTTCTAAGCTTCTCTGATTCTATCCATCAAGGTTGACTGAATTTCCGATGCTGCTACATAGCCTCTCAGAACTATTTCCAAACATAGTTCACGAAGATTTTCTGCTAACTCCTTGGGTATTTCTCCTGTCATTAACGTATTGACATGGCTCTTACGGCTTAATGCGTCAGCTACTACATTAGCCTTCCCGGGATGATAATGCAATTTCATATCATAATCCTTGATGAGCTCCAACCATCTCCTTTGTCTGAGATTCAACTCCTTCTGTGTGAAAATGTACTTCAAACTCTTATGATCCGTGTACACCTCACAATGGTTTCCAATGAGGAAATGCCTCCATGTTTTCAAAGCATGCACTACGGTGGCTAACTCCAAATCATGCGTAGCATAATTCAACTCATGAGGCTTCAGTTGTCTTGAGGCATATGAAACAACTCTCCCTTCCTGCATAAGCACTGCTCCAAGTCCTCGACGTGAAGCGTCGCAATACACCTCATAATCTTTGGTCTGGTCTGGCAAAATCAACACTGGTGAGGTAACCAAACGTTTCTTCAACTCCTAGAAACTAGCCTCACATTCCTCCGTCCATATGAACTTGGTATCTTTCTTTAATAACTCCGTCATAGGCTTCGCAATCTTTGAGAAATTCTCAATGAATCTCCGGTAGTATCCTGCGAGTACAAGAAAACTCCTGATCTCTCCCACTGTAGTTGGTGCTTCCCACTTGGTCACGGTATCTACTTTGGTAGGATCTACTGCTATACCATCTCCAGATATAACGTGTTCGAGGAATCCTACTTCCTTCAACCAAAACTCACATTTGCTGAACTTGGCATATAATTGATGTTCTTTGAGCTTTCCAAGTACCAAAAGCAAATGCTGCTTGTGCTCCTCTTCATTCTTCGAATAAACCAGGATATCATCAATGAACGCTATGATGAACTTATCCAAAAACTCCATAAATACTTTGTTCATCATGTTCATAAAATAGGCAGGTGCGTTAGTCAGACCAAATGACATAACGGTATACTCGTACAGCCCATACCTGGCGGTAAAAGCTGTCTTAGGAATATCCTGTTCTCGAATCCTCAAGTGGTGGTATCCTGATCGCAGATCGATCTTTGAAAACACCTTAGCTCCTTGCAATCGATCAAATAGATCATTAATCATTGGTAGTGGGTACTTGTTCTTGATCGTTACTTCATTCAATCCTCGATAATCAACAACCATCCTTAACGATCCATACTTCTTCTCCACTAGAAGTACTGGCGATCCCCAAGGCGAAGAACTTGGGCGAATGTATCCCTTATCCAGTAACTCCTTAATCTGCTTCTTAATTTCTACCAAATCCTTTGCTGGCATCCTATATGGTCTCTTTGATATTGGCCCGGTGCCTAGCAATAGCTCAATCAAAAACTCAATATCTCTATCCGGTGGCATGCCTGGCAACTCCTCTAGAAATACTTCAGGGAAATCCTTTACCATTGGTACTTCCTCCTGCACAACTCCTGTTAAGCAATTTACTTGAGTCCTCTTCGGCACATGTCGGGATACAAACTTGATCCTTCTCCCTTATGGGGTGGTAAGCAAGATTGATATACTAGCGCATTCAATATTTCCTTCATACTTTGATAACCAATCCATGCCTAATATCACATCCAATCCTTGACATTCCAATACTGTTAGGTCTGAGGGAAAAACATAGTTACCAATCCTTAATGGTAACCGATCACACCATAGACTAGCCACATACTCTGCTCCAGGAGAGGTTACTAACATGGGTGACCTAAGGGCTTGGGTTGGTAGGTTATACTTATCCACAAATCCCCTGGAGATGTATGAATGCGATGCACCAGTATCAAAAAGAATGAGTGCACTAAATGACTTAACCAGAAACTTACCTATTACTGCATCAGGCTGAGCTTCAACCTCCTCCACGCTAAAGTGGTTCACCTGTCCCCTATTAAAAGGGTTCGGCTTCTTCCCAGAGCTTCCATTGCCATTTCCATTTTGTATCTCAGGGCATTCATTGCCATAATGTCCGGTCTTCGAACACTTAAAGCAAGTGACTTGGCTCAGGTCCTTCTTGGCTGGGATTGATGGGTTGGTGCAATTCTGGCCATTGCTTCCTCCATTTCCATTTCCATTCCTGGTTCCATTGTGATTGTGCGAGCTACCTCCTCCATGGGTATGCTGAAAGTGTCCTCCCGGTCTAGGGGTAAAACGTGGCTTCTACCGAGCTCCTGAAGTGTACTTTCCTTGTCCATACTTCCTCTTGCGATTCTCAATTTGCTTCTGCTTCCCTTCAATCAAAAGAGCATGATCTACCAACTCCTGGTAGTTGTTGAAGGTTGCTACCATCAACTGCATGCTCAACTCATCATTCAATCCTTCTAGAAACTTCTCCCGCTTAGCTGCATCCGTAGCGATGTCATCTAGGGCATAACGTGCTAACTTACTGAAGTCCTCCACATACTGGCCAACTGTCCGTCCTCCTTGGCGCAAGTTGCAAAACGCATGCTTCTTCATGGCCATAGCTCCTGCTGAAACATGCGCAGTATGAAAAGCCTGCTGAAACTGGTCCCATGTGACAGTGTCGACAGGGAAGGTGGCTATGAAATTCTCCCACCATGATGCTGCTGGTCCTTCAAGTTGATGTGCGGCAAACTTCACCTTCTCCGCATCTGTGCATCCTGCTGTGGTCAACTCTCTAGCTATCTTGCGGAGCCAATCATATGCTACTGTTGGCTTGGTGCTACTGGAAAACACCGGCGGATTCAGCCTAAGAAAATGGGCTAAGTGGTCAACTGGTGGTGGTGGTGGTGGTGGGTTGTTGTTGTTCCCCTAGTTCTGATTCTGGACTAGCAACTGCATCAATGTGTTCTGCTGCTGGATCAACTGAGTGAGCTCCGGTGGAAAGGTAAATCCAGGGACACGTCTCGGAGGCATCTGAGGGTTTAGAAAAGATGAGATGTAGGAGTAGAGGGGGTCTAAAGAGAAAACACTACCCATATGCACATGAGGAAAAATCAAACAATTAACTTCATTCAATCAAACAAGGGCATATAATCGATCTAACTATCGCAAAAGTGCTCGGACTACTATATTTACATGGTGGACTACTACTACTGATGAGGTGGTCTACTAGAAATATTCTTCGGTTGTAGACTCCATGATATCTGCTCCAGCTTCATCAACGTAGTCATCATCGCTACTATCTGGTTCCGAGTCGGTGCCGTCGATGATGATGTAGTCTTCCGGGCTAATCTCCTTGGGTTCTTCGTCTTCCTCTACTGGTGTAGGGCCTCCCATAAATATTCCGATCTTCTTGATCCGATCATCATTCTTCTCCACTAGTACTTATATTTCCTCTTCATAATCTTCACGTGTAGCCTTGAGTTCTTCCTCCAGTTCCTTGATTCTTGTCTTAGCCTTCTTCAGGTCTATCATGTCAGCGCACATCTGGTTCTCCTGTCGTCGAATGTGCTGGTTTAACTCCTGGATAAAAGCTGTGATTGATCTATCCTTCCTGGTGCTGATCATCTCCTAGTGCTCATCTCGGCGCCCACAAATCTGGTAGATAGTAGCCTTGAGATCCTTGCGGTAGACTTCTCCAATGCGTCCCATGGCGATGTGAGCTGCCATGCTCATTCCCAGACTCCAAGTTGGTGCACCAAAAGAAAACTCTATGGCCTCAGTAACTGGCATGAACGTCCTTCCCGGAACTTGAACTTGAAACATCCGGCGCTCTTCTTCAAGTAAAGTGGCGTTGTAGGTTCCGATGAAGCTTGGTACTCCTATGTTCAGGTATCTAGTGCCTTCCTTCAAGTGTCGTCCAAAGGGTGTATCTTCATCTGGTTGCGTGAACTTGTTCCTTGCATCTGCCATCCTAAAAGAGTAGAAAAGACGAGGAGTTAGAAGAGAAGAGAGTAGGTAGTGATCTAGGTCTTTAGCTTAGTGGTCGTCTCCTACAGTCAGCATGTGCTCTGATACCATCTCTGTAGCGACCACACCTCAAACAGTCTGATCTCTGTGCTCCGGTGTCATCCCTGGATCAGTAATGCTGACACCACACAGTACTCGGAGGATTTATAACAGAGTAGCAATCACACACTTATTACATCGAGTGTCTCAAACGAGAACTTATTACACTAAATATGGCTTAAGGCCATCTAATAACAATAACAGTGGAAGGCTTGGAAGATAAGTGAGTCCATCAACTCCAACGGCATCACTGAGTATAGGACCATGACCTAAAAACTGCTTAATCGTCGTCTGAAAAGTCTGCAACATTTACGTTGCAGCCCGAAACGGGTCAGCACATGGAATATGCTGGCAATGTAACACATAGAGAATAATGGAATGAAACAGCTATACTATATGCATAGGTTGGTGGAAAGCTCTATGGTTACAGTTTTGCGTAAAGCCAATTTTTCCCTACTATAAAGGAATAAATTTAATTACTATCATGGTGGTTGTTAAACATTGAGAATGGTTGACAGCATCCTCAATCCCAATTAAGCATCATTAAACAAAACCCAACAAAATTAATTTTTAGAGTAACATGTTGAGATTCACATGATAATCCAGGTACTAGATACTCAAGATGTCCATAACCAGGGACACGGCTAACCATGATTAGTTTATTACACTCTGCAGAGGTTTGCGCACTTTTCCCCACAACACTCGATCGCCTCCGTTTGGTTTCTCGCACTACCAGGTGTTTGAGAAGACGGATGACTGAGACATAGTCTTTCAGAAGCACTAGCACCTTACGATTGGGTAGACCGTACCACCTACATCCCCTACATCTGCTAGTCTACCACTGTAAGAGTTCGCACGACTTAGTCAACTATGCTAGAGCCCATAATAGCTTGTGGCCGCACACGGAAGTTTCTAGTATGAATAGTCTCATGATCCCTTTGAGCCTAGGTGGCGGTCCACAAAGAAAAACAGGAAAGTCCTGGAATACCCAGGTGCCTCAATCCACCCAGATGTCTGTTTAAGTTGCCACCTTAGATAAACCATTAATTAACAAACTCACATCTATCATGGATATCACTCACCCAATCCACGTCTACTAGCATAGCATGGCATAATAAGCAAACACGGAAGTAACTCCCAAAGGTTTGAAAATAAACAGGTAATAGGTACTACCTCAACTACTTTCCATCCCACAGTTTAATTAGATCCTAATCATGCAATGTGTGAGGATTAGATCTAATGCAATAAAACTGGGTAGTAGAAAAGGTATGATCAAAGTGTTACTTGCCTTGCTGATGATCCGCGAAACCTAGAGTCGAAGTAACAAGCGGCGCACTCCGGGTATTCTATCGCAGACAAACAAACAAGAATACAATAAGTACTCATCTAATGCATGGGTAAAACTCAAATAAGAGATCTAACCAGAAGGATCAGCTTAAGAACTCCGGTTTGCAAAAAGAATCAAATCGAACGAAGCAACGAAAGTCAAACGGCGAAAGAAAACAACTTCGTTCTACAAATCTGGATCTAGGGCAAATTTTACAGTAATAAAATCTTGTTTAAGTTGGTTAAATGGATATGTTTCGAGACGAAACTCCAGGCGCTTGAATCGCCTGATTCCGATAAACGAGCAAAGAGTTATACTAAAACGAAAATCGGATCAGGAATCGCGATCAGAAAAATCGCGGATTTAATCCGAGAAAAAGAAAAACGACGAACGTTCACTAGAACGAACGAACGAACGAACGCTCACTATTTAAATAAACCGGAAAAACCGATTTATTAAAAAAACCGAATCTAAAAAACCGACGGAAAAACCGAACGTTTTTTAGAAAAAAAATAAAAAAACCGGCGCGAAAAACAAGGCGGCGGCGGACCTCGGGCGGCGGGTCAGCGGCGGCGTCCGGAGGCGGCGGCGTCGGTGGCGGCGGGGCGGCGCGGTGGCTGCGGCGGGAGCTGGCGGCTAGGGTTTCGGGGGCTGGGGCGCTGGCTCGGCTGGGCCTCTCCCTCGGCTTATAAATCCTTCCCGGACCGGTGTCCAGGTCGGACACGGCCCGTAGGTCGGTGCGCGTTTTTTTAAAATATTACATGCAGAATAAAAACTAAAAGAAATACTAAACGGACTCCAAAAATTCCGAAATAAATTTTCACAGGCTTCTAAAATCAAGCCGCACAAGGTGAACATTTATTTGGGGCCTAAATGCAATTTTGAAAAATGCACATTTTTCCTAAATTCAAATAAAACACCGAAAAACTCTGAAATAAAATCTTATTTGATTTTATCATTAAATCCTCAATATTTCTTTATTTTGGGAAAGTCATTTTATTCCCTCTCTCATATTTTTGTAATAGAAATAATTGATGATAAAATAAATAAAATCAAATGATCCTATTCTCAAAATTTGAGAAAACTCAAATATGAAAATAACGAAATCCCCAACTCTCTCCGTGGGTCATTGAGTTGCGTATAATTTCTAGAATCACCCAAAATGCAAAATAAAATATGATATGCATTTATGATCTAATGTATAATATTCCAAATTAAAAATTTGGGATGTTACAGAAGTTGAGTCAGACTCAATGCCCGACCACTGCAGAAGATAGAGAGAAAATGAAAGGTGTTCCCTATGCTTCAACCATAGGCTCTATCATGCATGCAATGCTGTGTACGAGACCTGATGTGTGCATTGCTATTAGTTTAGCATGGAGGTACCAAAGTAATCCAGGAATGGATCACTGGACAGCGGTCAAGAACATCCTCAAATACCTGAAAAGGACTAAGTATATGTGTCGGTGTCAAAACCGACAGATCTTGGGTAGGGGGTCCCGAACTACGCGTCTAGGCGGATGGTAACAGGAGACAAGGGACACAATGTTTTTACCCAGGTTCGGGCCCTCTTGATGGAGGTAAATCCCTACTCCTGCTTGATTAATATTGATGATATGGGTAGTACAAGAGTGGATCTACCACGAGATCAGAGAGGCTAAACCCTAGAAGCTAGCCTATGGTATGATTGTTGTTCGTCCTATGGACTAAAACCCTCCGATTTATATAGACACCGGAGAGGGCTAGGGTTACATAGAGTCGGTTACAATGGGAGGAGATCTACATATCCGTATTGCCAAGCTTGCCTTCCACGCCAAGGAAAGTCCCATCCGGTCACGGGACGAAGTCTTCAATCTTGTATCTTCATAGTCCAAGAGTCCGGCCAAAGGTTATAGTCCGGCTATCTGGACACCCCCTAATCCAGGACTCCCTCAGTAGCCCCTGAACCAGGCTTCAATGAGGACGAGTCCGGCGCGCAGATTGTCTTCGGCATTGCAAGGCGGGTTCCTCCTCCGAATACTTCATAGAAGATTTTGAACACGAGTATAGTGTCCGGCTCTGCAAAATAAGTTCCACATACTGCCATAGAGAGAATAGTATTTACACAAATCTAATCTGCTGACATATTCCGTAGCATGACATCACACCATGGCCAAGCCTTTATTCGAATCATTTTACAGTCCCACCTCAGCGCGTTTAGCGAGGTGGTTTCCTTGGCACGTCCTGTCGAAGCAGAGATCGTGTCCCCTTTATTTACGGGATCCTCATCAATACGGATGTGGGTAACCCAGTCATGCCCATTGGTACGGCTCCTCGATCAAAGGCGAGTCCCAAACGGTCACGGGGGGTGGGGGGGGGGCTTTTTGGTATTCAACCTCTTATAAAGAGACCAAGGCCTTTCCCCTTTCTTTTGATCTCAATAGAATTCGCCATTCGCCCCGAGTTCCAACACTCAGGGACCCTGATTTCAGGCGCTTCGAACCTTCGAGGCCGATGGATGCCTTCCTCCGTCACGGAGGAAGACGTGCTAAAGCTAAGAGAGGCCATGTTTTTGACCGACAAAATCTCGCATAGGCTGCATGCTCGTGGGCAGGTTATTCCTACTCCCAAGCCTGGTGAGAGTGTGGTGCTAAAGGGGAACCACGTGGCACGAGCCAGCTCCGGTACTAAATGGTTGTGGGTTTTTGTTTTATTTTGTATTTTTCAATTAAATTTGTGTTATCAATTTAATTTAGGATTGTTTTACGTTATAATGAGTTGTAGTCGGCATCATCATCATCATCATTGCATATTAATAAATAAATAAACTCTAGCTAGCTAAAAATCATCATAGTCGTCTAATTACCACTATTTAATCATCATAGTCATTACCGCTAGCTATCTAATCATCATCAACGCTGGCTAGCTTAAAGAGGAAACATTCACTTTGTAACAGAAGCAAAGATATCATCAAGTTCAACATAATCATCACCAACATTGAAGTTCAGGACACGGACATGAGACAAGTACTAATTAAGAGCATGAACTACTAGCTACTGATCCTGCTACTCCCTCTCAGGTAGAATAGCATAGAACATGTATAGCTCTCCTGATTCATCATACTGGAGCATGTAGATGAATCTGTCTCCTAATCTTGGGTTGCGCTTCTCCTTGCTGCCCCCTAGTACTTCTCTGCGATCGTTAACAATTTTGCTCCAATCTTTCACTATTAAGAATTCTTCGCTTTCAGAAATCCTGAATGCACTCATGTGCAATGTAGGAAATCTTGGTTGTAAGCTAACCATTGACATGCGACCTTTTGTCTCAATCCACTGAGGCACAACTGTCATCGGAAGTCCCTGTTGAAGAACATCGTATAGTAATTAATATACTAAGCAATGAAAGTTTAGCTTCAAAAATAATGTATGCAAAAGATGCACTAATTAAGGACAAATATTTAAAATCTTACCATCTTTCGATTATAGATGTGACCGTAGTTCAATACGATCACCATTGGTCGCACGTTTTGAGTATTAACATTTCTAAGTTTAGGATTTTTTTTGTCTTGATAGTATTAAGATCCTCAAGCCATGAAACATAATGACTTATCTCCTCGCAGTTTAGTTGAGCCCCGGGGCAGTAGTAGGTCCTGTCTACCAAGCGCCGGACATATTTGCTTGAACCGAAATAAGCTGACAATACAAATTAGTTGTCAACTATTTTTGAATAAACTGTATGAAAGACATAAACATATGCATGCATGGCTGAGAAAAATTCACCAAATGGTAGAACTGGCGGCGTTTGCACATCGACCCAGATGTCTATATTACCTTCAATATCATCTTCCGGACGAATATAAAAGGTGATAACCATATCAGGCTCAAATGCATAAGCCTTGCATAGTGCTTGCCAAGTTTTGCATTCAAAATGGGTGTATGTGTCTCCATTGTATAATTTTACGTTGAAAGTATACCCATGCTCCGTCTTCAAGTAAACTCTCTTTACCTCCATATCATCTATAGCACTAAAACCTATCTTATCCAAGACAAAAATTCTTGCATGGCAGGGGATGCGCTAGTAGAATAGTGAAAATTTAAAATTATAAGTTGAAGCAAATGAAGCATAAGTTTTGCATTCAAATAATAATTGACAAAGTGACTTACTGTATCAACTTTGAATGTCTCATCCAGCTTGATGCTGAAGCGCCTACCATCAACAAGGAAATTTTGGTCGCACAGGCCGCGCTGGTCTTCACAGTGTTCGCACATAATAAAATCTTTTTCGTCGCCAGATGACATTTCCTATGTTCATATAGGTGAAACATTAAACACCTATATCTAGCCAAATATATATTCATCTAACATTTGACATTAATATATCTAACTATATTCATCTCTAACAATTGACATTACTATATATTTAACTTTTCTATCGAATTCATCTAACATTCGACATTAATGTAACATTTATATAAACTAAAAATATATAAAAAATTAAATAAACAGAAAAACTCATTAACAAATAATATTTTAATTAGATCATCAAATCTCAGATACTTAATTTTTCTTACTAAAAATAAACTAGTTATATTAATTATTCAACTAGTTCAAATCTCATATACCTAAATAAACTAGTTCGACAATTTTCTTACTAAAAATAAACTAGTTATATTAATTATTCAACTAGTTCAAATCTCATATACCTAATTAATATCTAGCTATATTCATCTCTAACAATTGACATTAACATATATTTAACTTTTCTATCTAATTCATCTAACATTTGACATTAATCTAATATTCGATCATCTAATTACTTTTCTAAAAAACAGAAAACAGAAAATATGTAAAAAAATGTGTGTGTGTGTATGTGTGTGTATGTATGTGCGTGTATGTGTGTGTATGTGTGTGTGTATACTGCAGTGCCGCCCCGTACGCCGCCACCCCGTACGTACGAGCGGGGACGCCGGCGTACGACGCGGGGGCAGCGGCGTACGTACGGGACGGTGCGCGCGGCGCGGGTGCGAGAAAGACGTACGGCCGCGGCGATGACGATGGATGGCGGCGGCGTTCGGGGCGGCAGCAGGAGACGACAACTACGACGGGCGGCGGCGGGGACAGCGACGATGACGACGAACGACGGGCGACGGGTGGCGTCGACGGGATCGAGCGGCGCGCGTGGCGATGTCTCGCGAGAGGTTGGAGACGAAGTGGGGAGATGAAACTGAAATTTTTGTAAGTGCTATATATATAGGATGGGCCTTTAGTACCGGTTCGTGGCTCCAACCGGTACTAAAGGCCTATTTTCACCAGGCCAAGCGGCGGGAAACGAAGGCTTTTAGTACCGGTTGGAGCCACCAACCGGTACTAAAGGGGGGGCCTTTAGTACCGGTTGGAGCCACCAACCGGTACTAAAGGCCTTGCGCTGCCACCCCAAAGTTTAGTCCCACCTCGCCCGGCGAACGGCAGCCGCACTGGTTTATAAACCCAGCTGCGGCTACCTCTTCGAACTAATCTATATAGCAGGCTTCTTGGCCTAATTAATTAAGGCGCGCTGCCCTGTTAGTCTACTGGCCCTTCCGGGCCTGCATTTGCACACCCTAGGTCTTGCAGGCCCACTGGGCAGTGCGCCAACAAATTTTTTATATAGTTTTTTCTTTTCTGCATTACTTATTTTCTTCTATTTATTTTTGAGTAATTTTTTATATAGTTTTTTCTTTTCTGCATTATTTATTTTCTTCTATTTATTTTTGAGTAATTTTTTTGTATAGTTTTTTTATTTTCTGCATTATTTATTTTCTTCTATTTATTTTCTTCTAGAAATTGAATGCTACATACTGAACAATTAGGTAAATGACCGAAAAACAACAAATGATGTCAGACCATGTTGGAAATTGATGACATCGCTTTAAATGCTGCATACTGAACACAAAAGATGTCCGGAGTTCAAATAAGTTTCAAAAACATTGAAGTGGCCATGTAACAGATGAAGTGCGTCCAGTTTTTGTCGTGACCCTCTCTACTCTTTCGCGCATGCTATGCGGGTGATATGATGATACCATGCCAAGTTTCAACATTTTCAGGATTCATTTTGTAGTGATTTTCAATTTCACGGTCATTTAGCTCTCTAAACAATTAGGTAAATGACCGAAAAACAACAAATGATGTCAGAACACGTTGGAAATTGATGACGTCGCTTTAAATGCTACATACTAAACACAAAAGAAGTCCGGAGTTTAAATAAGTTATTAAAAATAAAAAAGAGGTGCAATGCTGGTTAATTTGCTTCAAGCCATTCGGAATAGTGTACATAGCTCAGTGCAATCTATGCTATTCCGCAAGGCTTGAAGCTAATCGACATGTAGGTGAGCATTGCAACTCTTCGTCATTGTCTATGCACTCACGGCTTATAAACCGCCCATACTGCCTCTCTCTTAGCGAGGTGGGACTAAAAACAGCTTTCCATAACCTCATTAGTAATGGTGATGGTGGGGCCATAGCCTGACCGCAGGCTGACACAGCCTCTTTAGTACCCGGTTCATGGCATGAACCGGTACTAAAGGTTCGCCACGAACCGGTACTATTGATCGCCGCCACGAACCGGCACTAATGTACACAGTAGTGCCGGCTCTAATTCAAACCGGCACTAATGTGCTTCAAGTTTGACCCTTTTTCTACTAGTGAAAGTAGAGCCGAAGATGATTGAGGGACATCACGTGGAGTGCGGGGGCGCTGTCATAAGCAAGAATGCTGACGCTCCATGGCCCGAGGGCTCTTTTCAAGAGGAGTTTAGCTTATGGCAACAAGAGTGGTTTTATATCACAGCTCCCAGGGGCACCAAGTGGACAACATCGCTTGTTTTCCGCTCGGGTCCCCCGCCCCGACTAGTGTCATGGGTCAATAAGGGGCTGGACTGGGGGTCGACAAAGGACGTGCCCCTGTTGCAGGGCCGCATATGAGATCTCCTAGAAAGAGACCTCAGTCTAGCCGTGGTGACGCAGGTTATGTTAATTCGCCGAGTCCTGCCCTGCAAACGACGCCCCCTCTGTCTATGGGAGTTCAACCCGGAGGGACCGCGAGCTCTCCAACATTTTCTTGGCATGACGCCCGTGGAGATGTACAAGTTGTTCTTTGGACCACAAGTAGTGTGTCCGGATTCTACGGAGGATACAGGTCTGAGTTGCAATCGTCCGGATACTCAAGTAAGTTGCCCTGTGCCTGGACACACCATCCGTTCATGTATCACATCATCAACCTTAAAAGAGTTGTCCTTGAAACAGGAGTGGGTAGCGAAGGCGAAGTTACTAAGGTGTCCCATACCCCTTCCTGAGGCCTCGCCGGATCCCACGTTAACCAGGATGCTGGAGATCGTGCCTTTGGAAGAAAACGAAGGGGGGACAAGGGAGCCACCGACTCCCCGAAGGAGGCTATCAGGAGAGGAGGAATCCAAAATTCCTCTACCCACGGGAAGAAGAGGACTGCCTCTGAAGAGCCGGAGACCACGGTCTCAAAGCGGGGGAAGAAATCTTCACCAGAGGGTCCTGTGCCGGGGAATACCTCGGCCGTACTGTGCCCCCAAGGTGATCAGCCCACCCTCGAGCCGTAATTAGAGAGGGGAGGTTTAAAATGAGAGGAATCCTTATTTTATCTCTGAGGAAAATAACCGACGTTTTACCTTGTAGTTCGGATCTCAGCCCTTCTCAGCAGAGCTCATCTTCGGGGGACCTTCTTCCGGAGATGATGGAGAGCGGAACGCCTCCCCCTGCCGTTCCACCTTACGAGGCGGGTGACCCTGAGGTGTCGTCGCGGAGGGGTTCTCCAAGTCCGGCAGGGCCGGAAGGCAGTCATACGGCCCCCCAAGGCTCTCCGTGTCCGGCCTTTGAGAAAAGCCATCGAACGAGTCCGACACCAACTGGTGCGCAGTCGGAAGAGCTGAAGGACCTGCTAGGGCGAGCGTCTATCTCAGAGGAGCACCGTGCGTTGATGGGTTCGGTAATCGAAAGGATTTCATCCGCAGAAAGCGGGTTGCACGAGGCTGTCAAGAGTTTACTAATAGGTTTTGAGGTACGCGAAGTGGTGTACCTTTTGACAGTTCCGCATATATAAGATGCGCCCTGTGTAGATAGTATCCTCTGAGACTCTATGTGTTGTCAAAGACGGCAGCACGTAGAGGATCATAGTCCCGGGTATAATTTTACCGCCTTCTTATGCAGGTGGCGAAGTGTCCGGTGGCCAGCCGGACTGATGAGTTTGCCGAGCTATCACGGCAACTTGACATGGCAGATGCCGACATCGCGCTTGTCAACAAGCGGCTTGACAAGGCACAAGGTATGTAATGTTTCCGGAGACACCTGGTAAGAGGAGCTCGACGCCAGTATCTTACAATGTGTGCACTTAATGCAGATGGGGTTGCCGCTGTGGAGGACCTTCGGGAAGAGATTGCCCGAGCCAAGGAGCAAGCCAGAAAAAGCGATGCGGCTGCCCTAAAGGCGGTTGAGGAGCTGAAAGCCGAACAAGCTGCTCATTGCCGAAGCAAGAAGGAAATGGTCGAGATGGCTGCGAAGTTGAAGACCGAGGCTGGCCGCTGCAAGCTTCTTGAAAAAGAAGATCAGGAGGAGCGAACAGACCTGGAAAAGGCCACTACTGCGGCCAAGGATGCTCGTTCTGCGATGAGAGCGATGAAGGAGGAGCTGCGTCAGGCCAGAGATATCGCGGCTGGAAAGCCCTTTATGCCGCGGATGAAGTTCGGAGATCCTAAGTATGCTCCGTTGGACCGGATGTGGAGTTGGGCGGACGCATATCTGGATTTAGCTGCGAGTCCCGCTGATGCGGCCGAACATTTCTGAGATCAGAAAGATAGCGAAGTGGAAAAGCTCTTCTGGTCACAGTTCAACAATCTGGAGCGTCCACTTCTATTAATCGATCGTTTGGCCAAATGGGCCGAACTGAATAGGTTGTCTGGACTCGCCATGAAGGATGTCGTGGATCATTTGTGGCTGGAAAGGCCAAAGCCGAACAGTTATTTTAGCTTGGTGCAGCAGTTCCTTCGTGCGGTGCCGCATATCAATGCGATGAAGAGGTCAGCATGCATAGAGGGTGCGCGGATGGCCCTTGCCCATGTAAATACATACTGGGTGGAGATGGAGGCCACCGCTGTTGCATCCCAAGACTCGTACGGAAGCTGAGTACCTGCCGAGCACTATTTTCAGGAAGTTCTGCAAGGCGCTCGTTTAATAGAGACACAGTGCTCGAAGGATACTATGTTTGAATAACATGTATTATTGTAAAACAATATTTTGATGGAATATAAAAGCTTTTTATACTTGTGCCTTCAAGAATTAAAATACCTACTGTGCGGTCGTTAATGTATATGTGTATATAACCTGAAAGATGGCAGTCGTCGGCTTCAGCCCCCACACATATAATGCGGGGGTTTTCGCAGAAGGCGCATTTTCACACTTGATCCAACATCTTGGTCCATGAAGGAGGTAATAGCGCAGCGAACTAGGCAACCGGACTATAATGCTTTATCACTTTCACTTGACCATAGGAGCTTGATAGTGAGGCTACTATATAGTCCCATGTGGCGCCGCGCTCGCCCGAACTTGGGGCGCTTGTGTGCCTAGCTGGGAAACGGCCGTTCGTTAATGCGGAGGAATTCCGAAGATTCTGATAGGTCATCAAGTGGTTGACCAGCCTCACGCTATATCATGACAGTTAGTTTTCAGCTTTCTCTACTGAGGTGCTCGCCTGGCTGAACCGGGGCACAATCGCAGTAGTTCTCCTGGTGCCGCCTTAGCCGATAGAACGGAACATAAGGCAGGAAAACACAGGAGCCGGGCAAACCCAACATTTGACCAAAGACATGATTCGGAGCTGATGCATATAAGGCTAAACTCGCGACGCCGAACACTCCCTAAGGTATTCGGTCTTTATGAAAACGGGCTGAGCAGTGCCCTTGATAATAAACCCCTGGTGTCCAGGTTCGTGCAAAATTCTGACGTGGCCACATGCCAAGACGCCAGCCTCCTCCTCGGTTATACTGAGAATCCGGGGGATGTGTATCAACAAGAGACAGTAAAAAAAGGTTTACGCAGGGTCTTAATCTAAAAAGAATCCTAGAGACGGGTCCCTGGTGCACGTCTGCGCCTGTGTCTCCATTGTGCCGTCCTGGACGGGCGTAGCATGGTGTTCATCTGTAAAAGAGAGGAACTTAGCTAAAAAGAAAAAAAAAGAATAGTCAGGCAGAATGTATGTTGTACTGAATAAACAAAGTATAATTCAAGACGGGTAAAATTGAGCCTTATTGTCGCTTATTTTACATACGCGGAGCCCCTTGTGTAGGGGTGTACGACTACTAAACCTTTATCAATTATATGTTTGCTCGGGACTCGCCTAGCCGTGTCCGTGGTCTTAATGACCTGTTAGATGCTTTTGTTGGTGAAGCTGTTTTAATGTACATGGTCGATATTTCCCTTTAGTGAGATGATGCCTCGTGGACCGGGCATCTTAAGCGTAAGAGATGCATAATGCGGTATTGCGTTAAAGTGGGCAAAAGCTTCGCGTCCCAGTAGTGCTTGATAGCTACTTGAAAATGGGGCGATGTGGAAGGTTAGCTTTTCACGGCGGAAGTTATCGGGGGAGCCGAACATAAGTTCTAGCAGGAGAGAACCCGTGCAATGGGCATCCGGGCCTGGTGTTACTCCTTGAAAGGAAGTGTTGCTATGGCGAATTTTTGTTGGGTCCATCCCCATTTTGCGGATTGTGTCCTGATATAGCAGGTTTAGACCATTTCCGCCGTCCATCAGGACTTGTGTAAAGTGGAGTCCGTCGATTATCGGATCTAATATCAAGGCAGTCCAGCCTGCGTTCCGGATACTTCTAGAGTAATCCTGATGGTCGAAGGTGATCGGTTCTAACAACCAGTGGCGAGACTCCTTTGGGATAGGCCGTATGGCGCGTATCTCTATAGGCGCCACTCTGTTTTTCCCTTTTGTCACATGAAGTAAGTTTACTATTTTGACTTCTTGTGGGAAATTCTTTTGTTTCCCGGTGCTCTGCTTGTGGGGTTCGTCATTGTCCTCGCTTGGCGTGTCGAGCCCCTTGTGTTCGGCGTTTAGTTTGCCGGATTGCTTGAAGACCCAATAATTTCTATGGGTATGGTTTGCAGGCTTCCCCGGAGTACTGTGGATTTGACATATCTTGTCCAAGATTTTGTTTAGGTTAGATAGCTCGTCCCTGTTATCCTTGAGGGGCAGCTTTTTCTGATTCTGCCAAGAGCTTTTGAATCCGGCGTTGACTGTCGTGCTCTTCGGGCTGTTTCCCTTATTCCGGCGCTGGTCCTTGCTGCGTCACGGTTTCCCGTTTCCATCCCTGACTTCGGATGTACTTGGGTCACTGGTGCTGCATCTTGCCAACCAGCTGTCCTCTCCCGCGCAAAAGCGGGTCATGAGGCTTGTTGATGCGACCATTGTTCTTGGCTTTTCTTGGCCGAGGTGTCTGGCGAGCCATTC
Source organism: Triticum monococcum (assembly GCA_034509565.1). NCBI lineage: Eukaryota > Viridiplantae > Streptophyta > Magnoliopsida > Poales > Poaceae > Triticum > Triticum monococcum. Next base: position 142,489,427 of record CM067846.1, on the reverse strand, counting down.
GTCTCGAACGCTGTGTTTGAAAGCTACTAAGGCTTCGGCATCCGGACAGTCGACTATTTGGTTCTTTTTAGTAAGAATTCTGTTCCAGAGTTTCCGGGCTGACTCTCCGGGCTGTTGAGTTATATGGCTTAAATCGTCTGCATCCGGAGGTCGGACATAGGTCCCTTGAAAATTTGCCCGAAAAGCATCCTCGAGCTCTTCCCAACTTCCAATGATGTTTTCGGGAAGGCCTTTAAGCCAATGTTGGGCTGGCCCTTTGAGCTTGAAGGATAAGTATTTTATGGCATGGAGGTCGTCTCCTCTGGCCATGTGTATGTGGAGGATATAATCCTCAATCCAGACTCCAGGGTCTGTTGTTCCGTCGTATGCCTCTATGTTTACGGGCTTGAATCCCGCTGGAAATTCATGGTCCAGCACCTCATCGGTGAAACAGAGGGGGTGTGCGGCACCCCTGTATTTGGGTGTGCCGTGTTGTTCGGATATTTGTTGTGTTACATTACTTACTAGAGCTTGCTTTCTTGGCCCGTAAATAGACCTGGCTGGGCCTTCCTTTTCATGCGAATCCTTGGGTGGGTCGCGTGTTAGTTTGTGTGCGGCGCCATTTGCCGCTCTATGTTGGACATGGGGTCGTCTATCTGACCGGGTTGCTTCCTTATTTTTTGATTTTGGGGGCTCTAGGGCCTCCTCATCAAATTCGGGCAGTTGCTTTCGCTTCGGGTAGCTCTTTCTGTGGCGACTATCGCTGTATTTGTCTGTGGTGTTGAGTACTTTGCTCCATCTGATTCGGAGTGCGTCTTCCGCAGTTTTGAGCTTCCACTTCTGCTTTTTCAGGCTATGCGCCATGGCGATGAGCCTTTTGTGGAGGTTTTCCTGTTCCAGGAACTTGTCCGGCGTGAGGTCGTCCGGACTGTTATCTTCGCCGGGCACGGGTTGTGCGGTTTTTTTATCCAAGTTGCCTTGTTCGGACGGTTGCTCGATGCCATGTTCATCATTCACCGGCTCGCCCTGCTCTATGGCTGGGTCTGTACGACCGTTGTCTCTGTCAGGGCGGGGCTTGGTGTGGCACTTACGCCGCTGCTTTGGCTGCTTTTCGGAGGAGCGACCCTTTGTTGTGTCATCCCGTTCTTCCTCGTCGATTCCTTTGGGTGTGTCCACCATGTATACATCGTAGGATGGGGTGGCTGTCCAGTGCCCTATAGGCGCTGGTTCATGTTCGTCTCCTACATCATCATCTATACCGTGGATGTCTTCGGAGTCGAAGTCGAGCATGTCGGTTAAATCATCGAAAGTGGCTATGAAGTGGGTGGTGGGTGGGCGTCGAATTTCTTCGTCGTCCACATCCCAATCCTATTGGCCATAGTCCGGCCAGGGCTCTCCTGAGAAAGAGAGAGACCTTAGCGAATTCAGGATGTCGCCGAAGGGCGAGTGCTGAAAGATATCCGCGTGGTGAATTCCATGATCGACGCCCAATCAGATTCGATTGGCAGGGGCGCGGAGGGTTCGGAGCCCGGAAAAGGGTCCGGCACCCTGGAGTCACGGGCTTCGCAGAGGATAAGGCTGGTGTTCAGCTCGATCGCTGTAGAGACTGCAGCCCCCGAGGCGGTGTCTAGCCACCCGTCCTCGATCGGTGCAGTTGGATCCGAGCTAAGGGTCGGAGCTGATGCGGGCGCGGCCTCCAGGGCACTGTTCGGTGGCAGAGCTAGGTCATACCCATCGTGATAGTGCGGCGTGCTAGGCTATGGCTCGAATTCGTCAAAGATCAAGTCTCTGCGGATGTCGGCCGTGTAGTTCAAACTTCCAGATCTGACCTGATGGCCAGGGGCGAAGCTTTCAATCTGCTCCAGATGGCCAAATGAATTGGCCCGTAGTGCAAAGCCACCGAATACGAAGATCTATCCAGGAAGAAAGGTCTCACCCTGGACTGCATCATTGTTGATGATCGGAGGAGCCATCGGGTGTAAAGGTGACCACACAGAGGAACTCTCAATGAAAGCACCAATGTCGGTGTCAAAACCGGCGGATCTCTGGTAGGGGGTCCCGAACTGTGCGTCTAGGCGGATGGTAACAGGAGACAAGGGACACAATGTTTTTACCCAGGTTCGGGCCCTCTCGATGGAGGTAAAACCCTACTCCTGCTTGATTAATATTGATGATATGGGTAGTACAAGAGTGGATCTACCATGAGATCAGAGAGGCTAAACTCTAGAAGCTAGCCTATGGTATGATTGTTGTTCGTTCTATGGACTAAAACCCTCCGGTTTATATAGACACCGGAGAGGGCTAGGGTTGCACTGAGTTGGTTACAATGGGAGGAGATCAACATATTCGTATTGCCAAGCTTGCCTTCCACGCCAAGGAAAGTCCCATCCGGTTGGGACGAAGACTTCAATCTTGTATGTTCATAGTCCAAGAGTCCGGCCAAAGGTTATAGTCCGGCTATCCGGACACCCCCTAATCCAGGACTCCCTCAATATGTTTCTCGTTTATGAAGGTGACAAAGAGCTCATCGTAAATGGTTACGTCAATGCAAGCTTTGACACTGATCCGGATGACTGTAAGTCACAAACCGGATACGTATTTATATTGAATGGTGGAGCTGTCAGTTGGTGCAGTTCTAAGCAAAGTGTCATGGCGGGATCTACGTGTGAAGCGGAGTACATAGCTACTTCGGAAGCAGCAAATGAAGGAGTCTGGATGAAGGAGTTCATATCTGATCTAGGTGTCATACCTAGTGCATCGGGTCCAATGAAAATCTTTTGTGACAATACTTGTGCAATTGCCTTGGCAAAGGAATCCAGATTTCACAAGAGAACCAAGCACATCAAGAGACGCTTCAATTCCATCTGCGATCAAGTCAAGGAGGGAGACATAGAGATTTCCAAGATACATACGGATCTGAATGTTGTAGACCCGTTGACTAAGCCTCTCTCACGAGCAAAACATGATCAGCACCAAGACTCCATGGGTGTTAGAATCATTACTATGTAATCTAGATTATTGACTCTAGTGCAAGTGGGAGATTGAAGGAAATATGCCCTGGAGGCTATAATAAAGTTGTTATTTATATTTCCTTATATCATGATAAATGTTTATTATTCATGCTAGAATTGTATTAACCGGAAACTTAGTACATGTGTGAATACATAGACAAACATAGTGTGACTAGTATGCCTCTACTTCACTAGCTCGTTGAATCAAAGATGGTTAAGTTTCCTAGCCATAGACATGATTTTTCATTTGATTAATGGGATCACATCATTAGAGAATGATGTGATTGACTTGACCCATTCCGTTAGCTTAGCACTTGATCGTTTTAGTATATTGCTATTGATTTCTTCATGACTTATACATGTTCCTATAACTATGAGATTATGCAACTCCCGAATACCGGAGGAACACTTTGTTTGCTACCAAACATCACAGCGTAACTAGGTGATAATAAAGGTTGTCTACAGGTGTCTCCGATGGTACTTGTTGAGTTGGCATAGATCGAGATTAGGATTTGGCACTCCGATTGTCGGAAATGTATCCCTGGGCCCTCTCGGTAATGCACATCACTATAAGCCTTGCGAGCAACGTGACTAACGAATTAGTTGCAGGATGATGCATTACGGAACGAATAAAGAGACTTGCCGGTAATGAGATTGAACTAGGTATTGAGATACCGACCTTCGAATCTCGGGCAAGTAACATACCAATGACAAAGGGAACAACGTATGTTGTTATGCGGTTTGACAGATAAAGATCTTCGTAGAATATGTGGGATCCAATAAACATCTAGGCTCTGCTATTGGTTATTGACCGGAGACGTGTTTCGGTCATGTCTGCAAAGTTCTCGAACCCGTACGGTCCACACCCTTAACGTTCGGTGACGATCGATATTACGAGTTTGTGTATTTTGATGTACCAAAGATAGTTTGGAGTCCCAGATGTGATCACGGACATGACGAGGAGTCTCAAAATGGTCGAGACATAAAATTAATATATTGGATGACTATATTCAGACACCGGATGAGTTCTGGGGGTCACCGGATAATTATTGGAGTGCCGGGGGGTTATCGGAAACCCCGGGGGAACTATTGGGCCTACATGGGCCATAGGGAAGAGGGGAGGCAGCCCACAAGGGGCATCCGCACCCCCTCCCTATAGGGAGTCCGAATTGGACTAGGGAGGGGGGCGCGCCCCCCTTTCCTTCTCCTTCCTTCCCCCTCCCTCCTCCTAGTTGGACTAGGAAAGGGGGAGTCCTACTACTACTAGGAGGAGGACTCCTCCCCCTCCTTGTCGCGCCCCAAGGGCTGTTCGGCCTCCCCCCTTTCTCCTTTATATACGGGGGTAGGGGGCACCCTAGAACACACAAGTTGATCATTGATCTCTTAGCCGTGTGAGGTGGCCCCCTCCACCATAATCCACCTCGGTCATATCGTTGTAGTGCTTAGGCCAAGCCCTGCACCGGTAGCTTCATCGTCACTGTCATCACGCCGTGTGCTGACGAAGCTCTCCCTCGACACTCTGCTGGATCCTGAGTTCGTGGGACGTCACCGAGCCGAACGTGTGCAGATCGCGGAGGTGTCGTACTTTTAGTGCTAGGACTGGTCGATCATGAAGACGTACGACTACATCAACAGCGTTGTCATAACGCTTCCGCTTACGGTCTACGATGGTACATAAACAACACTCTCCCCTCTCGTTGCTATGCATCACCATGATCTTGCGCGTGCGTAGGATTTTTTTTTTTTGAAATTACTACATTCCCCAACACCTGAAATGCTTAGACATTTTGTGATAGCTTTCTTTGATGACATTCTTGTTTTCGGTAAGACATTGAAACAACATTTGGAGCATGTCAGAAGAGTGTTGCAAGTTCTGAGAAGGGACAAATGGTATGTGAAGCTCTCCAAGTTTGAGTTTGCTTCTCAAAAACTGCTTTACTTAGGTCATATTATCAGCAAGGATGGGGTTTCCACTAACCCTGAATAGATCAGCACTATTGAGCAGTGGCCAAAACCAGAATCTGTGAAGGAGGTCAGAAGTTTCCTGGTTTAGCTGGTTACTACAGGAAATTCATTCGTCACTTTGGGATTATTGCCAAGCCCATGACTAACCTTTTGCGCAAAGGTATTGTGTTTGTCTGGACCAGTATCGAAGACACGGCTTTTCAAACACTGAAGCAACACTACTATAGGATGCTGCTAACGTGACACTACGATCAGAGACCCTTCGACAAAACTGTGTCCGATGCCATAATCGCAAACTATGGTGTAAAAATACCGTCAAAAAGATGCAAAACGTTTGCGATGGAGGATGCATCAAACACAGTTCAAATTTTAGTTGCGTGTGTGATTCAGGGCATACGGTTCAGTTCAATTAACCGTTTTCGATGAGGAGGAACAAAAGAAACGGACAACCAGATGAAGGCATGTGCGATGTACATCGTACAGTTCACTTGGATGAACTGTTTGTGGTTAGGCAACACAAAAGAAACGGGCAGCCAGATGAAGGTGTGTGCGATACATAGCATACGGTTCACTCGGATGAACTGTTTTGGTTGACACATAAGAACAGAAATGGTTCAAATGAACAAGATGTGTGTGATACGCGGAGAACAGGTCTGTAATCAGAAATTTGTGCGAATACCGATAATAACACAAACGGTTTTTGCTAATAAGACGTGTGTGTTGTGCGATAGGATTGCATGCAGAACAACAGCATATATATATATACGTGCTTATAAGGACATGCTTGCATAACCAAAATAAACATCCACTTACATAGGTGGCTACTACCACTACAAAAAAATACACTTCGGTGATGATACGTGTTTGTCACAGTAGGTCGCGTTTTTTGTCATGCATGTACATCCATGACAAATTTATGACAGAATCAAGATAGTCATACCTGTGCTGTCATAGAAGTGTTCCATGACATTACCAAAATTATCATCACGGAAGTGTCCACTTCCATGACGATAAATCACGCGTCATAGAAGTGCTTTCATCAAGGGTGACCGACACATGGCATCCACCGTAATGGAATGCCGTTAAGCTATCGGGTCCGGTTTTGGATCCGATAACCTGTTAACAGCCCCGACCAATGTGGATTTTCCACGTGTAAAATCATCATTGGCTGGAGGAAACACGTGTCGGCTCACCATTGGGACAGATGCCATCCACTCATTGGACACAAAGCGCCTATGATACGTTGACATGTGGCACAGCCCAATAGAGGCCCATTCGTGTGAAAAGGCCGGCCCGTTTGACTTGGTCAAAAGGTGGCGGGCCGGCCCATGGCAAGCCTATTAACGGCATGTTCGCATATAGCCCATTTACAGCCCGCTATCCTAGGGCCCGTTTACGGCCTATCCGAATTAGGCCCAGTAGCATCATCTGGGCCGTCCAATATAATTCCATCCCGTTTTAACTTCCGGCCCATGTATGGCCCATGATGTCTTTCGGCCCATATGATGCCCTTAGTAACCCTCGGCCCCTTAACGGCCCGTGGTAAAACTGGCCCGTAATGAACAGTGTTTCGCTTTATACCCATTAACGGCCGATTATTCCGTTGGGCCGTTTCCAGCCCATGATATCTTTTGGCCTTCTCAAGGCCCATTTAATCTTGGGCTCATTTCCAGTATTCGGTTACTTACGGCCCGTTACTGTCATTTTCTGCTTGTGGGCCAAATTTAGCCCGCAGTTACAGTCTGCCCGTTTGCGGCCCATTAATACATTGGGCCGTTTTCATGTCGAAAAAAACCCGTTGGGCTGTTTTCATAGGGTTATCAAATATATCCAATAAAGGGCCCATTATTGTCCACGAATAGTACGACCCATGATTGGCGAAATGATGATACGCCCCGTAGAAGGCCCATGGATCCTACGGCCCGTAAAAGGCACATGGATCGTACGACCCACAGAAGGCCCATGGATCCTACGGCCCGTATAAAAGGCCAATGGATCCTATGGCCCATAGAAGGCCCATGGATCATACGGCCCGCAGAAGGCCCATGGTTACAACAGACCGTGTGTTGCCATGTGACGGTGTCCTGGACTAGGGGTACTCACCACGTCGTCTCCCGATCTGTTAGATTGGGCCGAGGACCCCCCATGGCCGTATACTCATGGGCCAGTTCGGACAACTGCCGCATACAAGGAAGATTCCACAAGACTTGCTGATCAAGACAAGGACTCCTCCCCACCGGCGTATTCGGCTAGGACTCTTGTTATCCTAGGCCTCTGGTGCAATATATAAACTGAGGCCGGGCTAGTCGATAGAACATATACAACAATCATACCATAGGCTAGCTTCTAGGGTTTAGCCTCTACGATCTCGTGGTAGATAAACTCTTGTAATACTCATATCATCAAGAATAAATCAAGCAGGACGTATGGTTTTACCTCCATTAAGAGGGCCCGAACCTGGGTAAAACATCGTGTCCCCTACCTCCTGTTACCATCTGCCTTAGACGCACAGTTCGGGACCCCCTACCCGAGATCCGCCAGTTTTGACACCGATATTGATGCTTTCATTGAGAGTTCTGGTGTGTGTTTGGCAAAAGGTTGATGGCTCGCCTGCAGATCAACTGCGACTTCGGCATCTTCGTCACCAGCTCGACTGGTCACGTTGGTTCGACCAAGGACTGCACCCTACCTCCGATCGTCATGTTCGGAGGAGGGCCTTTATAAACATCAACTCCGATCTCTATCAAGATCATGGAGGAATCATCCAGGGAGCCCGGGGGCTCAACGTCAACATTGCCCTCAGGCGACCGTGCTGTTTTTCTGGACAACAAACTTGTGTCTGCCACCACCGCATCCTCAAGTGTCGTTTTAAAGATTCCTTCTGTGGAATTGTGCGGAATTGAGTCTAGAACAACCCTGGAAAATTTCGTCGAGTTTTGATGGAGGAATCTCTGGCAATCCACGATATGCCGGAGCCCTGTCAAATCTGGACGGAAATGTGGACGAGTTTAGGGCGTAGTGTCCAGATTCTAGCTCAGACGTCCTTTGGAAGATCCAACTGTTGATCGGCTGTGGAATTCCTATATCTACCACCTCTCCAAATTTCAGCTCGATCTGACGGTTCAAACTCCGGGAACCTTCCGATGAGTGGATCAATTTTCGGATCCGTTTTCTACGCGAATACGGATCCGACCCAAATTCATGTTTCTTTATGAACGTGATATTGGACAACCTTTTTTAAGGAATTTTCTTCTATGTTATTGTGCATTGTTTTTAAACACATACCCGTAAAATTTCAAGCCTCCTCCGACGTAATCTTCACCATCACGCTGGTGTCAAACCAATCCGGCAGTATTGCTCCGCGGCTGCCGACCGGCGCTAGACACGTCGCCGCTTTATTGAGCCGGGCTCAACCCCTTCGATCATCATCTCGGCAAGACGAACAAGAGTTCGGCATCGCAAAGGATAAATCATCACCAACATCGCCGCCCCACAGATTACACGAAGCGGGCATACTGGCATCGCCGCACGGTCACTTCATCAAGCCGGCATCGACCACGTCACGACCTGTATCGGCTGGGTCGCACTATTGCTTCTTCAAGCTGGTGTCCATCACGCCGACCTACTTCGACTCATCGGCTGACATCGAGGCTAGACCGGGGCCTTCGCCATCTCTTTATCAACCTACTCCGGAGACTTCGGCGTCACTAGCCGACCAGGTCCGTCATGTTAGCTGGACCGAGGGCTTTGCCTCGGCGAGCCAACCTTTGCCAGCATCGCCATACCGTTGCTTTATCGCCCATCAGGCAATGGGTGTGCGGATCGAGTCCCAATTTTGGGAATCACCTTTCTTCGGATTGCTACAACAAATAAACCAGGTGCTATTAATCATAGTATTTTTTGCTTGTTTGGATTTATTTTTCCCAGGGAATTATTACTCTAGTTTGTCCATCATCTGTACACAGGTCTATCAAATAATGGCCGCATTAACGACGGTCGCGTGGTGGTTCGGTCGGTTTTCGTACATAGTCTGGCGAACGCCGCATCCGGAACTCAGACCGACCTATGAATTCAGGCTTTGCCACGCCTTTACCGCATCACGTCGACGCCCTGCATCAACATTGACTTCGGCGCCAGGCCATATTTCTTTTATTACTCACTTTTCATAAATTATTTATTATGGAACAATTTTTTTAATTATTATTATTACTATTATCTCTGATTTGTACTATTTTTTGTGCACAGGAAAATGATCCGGGGACTTCGGCATCACTCTGCCGGTCTGCATTGACCGTGCTATGTCATCACTTCGGCGTGTCGAGCTCTCCGCTCCGCTACCTCGGGACCGGCTTAGGGGATCGAACCTTGTCCCGCATCAAGCTCGGACCGCGTTATCAATGCCGAACACATTAACCAGCTAAGTCGCTTTCATGCTCAAAGTTTTAATTTTTAACTGGTGTTCGGTTCGACCAAGCATTATACTTTTTTGGAAAAAAGTTGCTTGTAAAAAATTTCCTTGTCCAAACTTTGTTTGTGACACACATATTCAAATACCCCGTTTATTTTGGGGCTTCCTTTACGAAGCTTTTCCTCTTGCATATGATTATACTTGTACGGCTTCGTTCCTTGTTCGTGTATTACGCCACAATATGCACCATATTGACTTAAGCGACTTGCAAGCTGGGTTGCGTGGCTCCTGTGCTTACCCCTACGTTCCCGATTGTTCGGATAGGGAGTAAAGGGAGCACCTCTGCGATTGTCACGACCGGGTCCTCTGAGCTCTGACCTCAGACTGGGTGAAGCCGAAAGCTAGCGCTCTTATTATTTTCAATCATGGTCGGCACACAACGGAACTCATGAGTACAAAAAATCTATTGCACAAGTCTCATAGTAATAATGAGAACCGAAGAAAGGTATCGATGGGGGTACTATTTTCTTCGAAGATGCTTCTTACACTTCGTCTGTAATATAGCATAAGTTCCCTGAGCGCGCTTTGTCTGTTACAGCCTTATGGCCCAGTTGCCTGGTTATTGGAAACACTGTCGATATTCTCGACAGGTGGAGTACATAACACTTTTCGGTCCTTGACCGAAGAGGGAGAAGCCGACGGTCGGTTAAGACACGTTTAAAGTTCGGTTGAACAAAGATATGATATAAGTACTTTGGTACATACAATCATTATACATAAAATCTTTTCCCCAAGTCACTTGGGGGCTCTTAAAATTTATATGAGCTATTTTATAGTAAATGTGTTTTCTTCTTGGTCGTTGCAAAGTCTTTTTCTATCGCTCCTTTTTCGACATGAGTGTGTGGTCTATAGCCAGATAACCTATTTTCTCTCTAGTGACCGCTCGAGTTTAGTTCGCTAAAGTGGTCTGACGAGAAGCACTTCGCCTTCAGGATAGGAGGCTGCAGCCGTAGGCTGACCCGCTTGAAGTCTTGAGATCAGATGTGTAATGTTAAAGCACGACAGAAGCACTCTTGTTTTCTAAGACCAATTCTCGGATTGGCACCGAACACTTGATCTTGCTCGGACATCAAGTTTTTACTGATGTTTTTTGGTTTTCCAAGCTTATGGCACTTTTAAACTATTTGTGTATTTCAGCACAAGTCTCGCAGTGCAATGCTGGACACCTTTATAGATTCGGCAAAAATATTCTCAGATATTTCTATATATGCATCGGTTTCGAATTGTGTCTTCGGTCAATAGTTGGGTTGCCTGGCTCCTGCACTTGCTTCCTACGTTCCGCTTTGTTCGGCTAGGCATGCAAAGGGAGAACCACTGCGATTGTGCTTCCAACTCACACGGTTAAGCACCTCAGTGGAGAAAGCTGAAAACTGACTGTCACAATAAGCGTAAAATGGTCAGAGATCCGATGACTGTGTTAAATGACGGGCCACTCATAACAATGGCCGAAGTGTTTACGGCTTGACCTCGATTGTCACCGAACACTACTGGGGGATATTAACTGGCCTCCCAAACTAAATCCTCGATATTTTGCTCTTACATTAGAGCTGAGGTTTCATGATCATGCTTAGCATGACAACCCAAAGAAAGGAACCGCTAGCGGGACTATTTTCTTTGGAAGACATTTCTTATGTTAAACAGTAATATAACATATCTCTCTGCGTACCTTTGTTTATAAAACCATATGGCCAGATTGCCTTATTTGTCGTAAATCTTTGCCCTCATAAAGGCTTTATAAAGTAGGACAAACACTCCTCGGCTACTGGCCGAGGAGGTGGAAGCCGATGGTCGGTCAACAAAGTTTTGTACAATGCGGATCCGAGCATTAATGACGTAAAGTACGTGGATACATAGAGTCATTACACATAATTTGTGATTTTACTATGGATATTGATCCTTAATTCGGCCACCCGTGCCCGCATTAAGGCTCGGGGGCTACTGGGCTTCGGCCTTGTTATTTAAAAACATTAAAGGGGCACATCGATCCCCTGATCTGGTGTTGCTAGCCGACCAGTGTCTCAGGGGCTACTGCATTGCCTGTTCAATGCAGAAAATTTTAAGTGCAATACAGTTGCCGAGGAGATTTTGATCCTCAGGTTTGTCGGCCGCACCCAACCTGAGTCTCGAGGACTGAGCACGCCTCTTTTTGTGTCCCGAAGTATTCTGCCGATCTAGGACTTGATCCTCAGGCCGATTTTGCGAATCAATCTGAGTCTCAGCGGCTACTGGATCAACGGTCTTATGTCATCCTTCAAGTGCATCTCGGGTTTTAGACCGATACACACCTTGAGGGCTACTGGCTATATATCTCGGCAGAGAATAAACTGCACTAGTTAAAAATATTCACAATAAATCAGCCCGCGGTCGGGGTGGTGCATCACCTTGGAAGCAGTCCGGCATAAAGCTCAAGCGCTAGCGGCTAGCGCCATAGAGGGCATTTCCGGCATTAAACTCGACTAAACTCCTTTAACTTTTTATAGTCCGGCGTTGGCGCCCGGATACGGTCCGGCGTTGGAGTTTGGACATAGTCCGCCGTTGGAGCTCGGATACATTCCGGTGTTAGAGCTCGGAAGCAGTCCGGCATTGGTGCTCGGTTGCAAAAAATACCTCGAATGCAGTCCGGCATTAGAACTCAGACGCAAGAGGATACAGCCTCCTGGGAACAACTTCAAACCCGAGGTGTGGCATAAAAATAACAAGGCATTGATAAAGGCCGGAAACTTAAAGGGGCTCCTCGGATACCCGACGTGTAAACTCGTTGAATGCATTTCGGCGATCCTCAAGATCGAAGATGAGAAGATTTGTTGAACCAGTTTTCAAGACCGACAACCGAAGAGGAAGAACAGCTCGGAAGAATCGAGGAGCGTCCCTAACTTGAAGACCGGTTCAGGGGGCTACTGACGGTGTCCTGGACTAGGCGGTACTCACCACGTCGTCTCCCGAACTGTTAGATTGGGCCGAGGACCCCCATGGCCGTATACTCATGGGCCAGTTCGGACAACTGCCGCATACAAGGAAGATTCCACAAGACTTGGTGATCAAGACAGGGACTCCTCCCCACTGGCGTATTCGGCTAGGACTCTTGTTATCCTAGGCCTCTGGTGCAATATATAAACCGAGGCCAGGCTAGTCGATAGAACATATACAACAATCATACCATAGGCTAGCTTCTAGAGTTTAGCCTCTACGATCTCGTGGTAGATCAACTCTTGTAATAATCATATCATCAAGAATAAATCAATCAGGACGTAGGGTTTTACCTCCATCAAGAGGGCCCGAACCTGGGTAAAACATCGTGTCCCCTGCCTCCTGTTACCATCCGCCTTAGACACACAGTTTGGGACCCCTACCCAAGATCCGCCGGTTTTGACACTGACACCATGATTATTAGAAAAACACAGAAAAAACTGCAGTGACTACAAGCAAACAACTAAACAAGACAATAAGGAAATAAATAAGAAAGCAATTAACGCTAGCCTATTACTGCTATTACACATATTACATCCACTGGGCATTAAAGTTCGCCACCAGTGCAAATATAGGGAACAAAGCAGCATATTACATACACTTGTTGTCAAAATTGGCCACCAGTGCAAATAAACACGGCAGAAAAAGAAGAGCATAACTAAAACAACTTCATAAGAGCTCAAGAAACGTGGTATCCACCATGCTGGCAATAAGCTTAGCAAGCTTAGTAGCTTTGTCCTGTTTGGCACTAAAATCCTCCAACGCTTGTTGTTGCACCAGAAAGTATGCATCTGAATGCTCCAGGGACATCCGCAGTCCTTCCGCTTCTTGTTGCAGCACAGCTGATCGATGTCTTTCAGCTTGTTGTTGAGACTTAAGAAACAGAACTGATTCGGACAGTGAGTTTGAATAGCTTGTGCAAGCGGTAGTGGCCAGTAACTCCAACACTAAACCCAGACAGGACTTTGGGGTTGTCTCACTGTCTTCGAGATAGTCTTCCTTAGCTGTTTTATCAGCTTTGTTGGAGAACAACAAGGATGTGTCACTAACCTGAACCTTATCTGCATTCCTTCCTTTACCATTGCTTAATAAGGCACCCTTCCCCAATATTTTGTCAGCATTCTAAAATAAGAAACAAGCAGACACATAACAGTTTAGCATGTACTAGTATATGAAACTCATTTTGGTGAACCAGTTCATTAGTAAGGTGGACAGGATTAAACTACCAAGTCTTCTATTGCCAAGTACTAGTACATAATAAAAGCATCAAACAAACATATGTCTATGTCCTATGGTCACTGCATTGTCTTGCCAAATCAAAATAAAGACACGGTTCAAATCATATCAGTTCAAGACAAAGCAGCAGTGAAAGAATACAAAGCGTCGGAAACTACACGGCACAACAAGATTTCAGATGGTACCACGGGTCTACATGTACAAGAACACTATTGGCTCTGTTGTGATGCTAGTAATGTGCATGATATTAGAACTCAACTGTATACACAATTGAAATTGAAATCAACAGAGATATTGATAAGAGCAAGCCTGTTAAAGAAACATGCGTGAACATACCTGCTGTGCCATTGCAGTTTCGATTAGATCCTTCAATTTAAAAATAAGTTTATATGAGTAAATAAAGTGATACAAGATCAAAGCATTATGCACAATAGCAATCATAGTTAAAAAAGGCGTGCCTAGGCTCTAGGCGTTGGCGAAACACATTGCGCATAACTACGCTTAATCTATGCATAACTGCGCGTAAGCATGCACTTTGGTCAGTAAAGCGCAACGCGGTGGCAAAATGCACAATTAACGCCTAGCGCTTTTTTGAACTATGATAGCAATGAAATCTTAAATTAGAACAGTTGTTCTTCAGCTTTAGGCACTTGTTCTACATTAACAGAGTACAATAAGACGCAAAAATATAGTACTTAAAAATAGAAAATGATCTCATAGACCTTACCACATTCTTGGTTCGGGACCTGTATAGAACAAGGCGTTCCCAGTCATCGTCCAGTAAATGTGTCTTAGGAGAACATAAGGGAATTTGATGACTTTCTTTGCCGGTGAAGTACGTTTTCTTCAGGTAATTCCGATACTTCCACCAAGCATTCTTGAAGATAGCAGAGGTATTAGCACAAGTGACCTCATCTTGAGTTTCCAAATCGGTCCTTCTCTATAGAGAAAATGGGAAAATTTGTTGTTATTATAATCATCATGGAGGTAGGATGTATGGGACAAAGCAAAGTAATTTCCATGAGTAACATTTCTTACACATAACTCCTGGACAAACACCTGCAACTGGCATTTTCCTTCATCTTCAGTATAATATTTCCAAGATGGGAAGATATGCACATACGATTTAACAACATCAAATGCGATAGATGCTAAACTACGACTAGCTGGTTGTGCTTCCTCCATAGGAATAGGCGTACAAACTGGTGGAGTTGGGGTTCGCCGTGGTAGTACTGGCCCTTTGGGCACTGGAGCTGCCTTACTAACTGCTCTTGTTTGGGAGCTCTTTGGTGGAGATGGTGTTGTGTCAACAGGAACTGGGTTACTATCTGCTGGGGTTGGGAATAGATTGGGTGAAGCTGGTTCTCTGTCCATCGCAGTAGGGGTACAATCTGCGAGAGTTTGGGTTATGTGTGGTAGGGCTGGTTCTCGTGCATGTACAACCTGGGTGCTATCTCCACCAAGAGGTAGCACTGTTTTATTTAAAGACCGTGGTTTCAGTACGCTAGATGCTGGCATCACCCGCTCCAATTCAAATGGCTGATAAACAGGAAACATTGTTGAATGTACAAACATTGTATGAGAGACGGATGCAATAGATACTGTGGAAAAAAGACGGCATGAAATAGTTGTAACATGCCAAAATTCTAAATTTTGGAATGTTATATTAAATAAATAATTCTGATTTGTTTGTTTCATTGTTGAGTGATTGATTGTGTTTAATTGAGTGGAATTTGAATCTTTTTGAAAGTTTAATGAGAGGGAATGAAAGGTCTTTCCTAGGCTTTCTTTTTGACTTTTGATCTGTGACGATTCAAATTCATTTCATCATCATAACACTAGAGTGAAGATGACATGACTTCTTCCATTTGAAATGAAAAAGGTTTTTGAAAAAGAATATTTGAATTCCATCTAAAAGTATTTCAAATTCATAAACTTTATGCAACTCAATGATTTTCATGAGGGAAGATAAAATGACTTCTTCAAAGAATATGAAATATGAGTTGGAAGTATGAAGAAAGGTTTGAAGATGGTTTGAATTTTTTTTTAAATTCAAAAAACCATTTGGAGTTATTTGGTTTATTTCGGATTATTTTTCTCCAAAATTAAACTATATGGAAAATAGGGTAAAATGATTCCCTACATTATAAAAATGGAGAAAATTTAGTTTGAAATAATTTTGGTAATTTAATGTAATTTTATTTGAATTTTAATTGCATCAGTAGCACCTTTTGATTTATTAGAATTTATGTGAATTTTATTTCACCATGTAAAAATGTTCATGTTGTAGGATTCTTCCGGTCATTTTGATATATAATATGTCTATATAAAAGTATTATTGTTTTTCCTTTATTTAGTTTTCTTGTCTGTGCTTTATAAAAAACGGCCGAAGTCAACTAGCCCAACAGTGCCCAGCACCGCGGCCCATCTCTCTCTCTCTCTCTCTCTCCCTCGGCCCACCTACCTCGCCCCGCCCCTTCTTCCTCCTCACGCCAAGCGAAGGCCACGCCGAGCTCGCTCAACTGCCGCCGTATCCCGGATTGCTCGGGATCTTCTCCCCGATCTACCCCCTCATCCAAGTCGATCGCCCCCTATATATATATATATCCCTCCCCTCACCCCGTTCTGCCCCTTCCTGACCCCCGAACCCCTCTCCCTTGTCGTCTATTGCGGGCCGGAGCCGAGCACCACCACCACACCATTATCGCTCTACCGCATCTCCCAGACCACCTCACTCCTCCCCGAGACCACCCCGACCTCGCCTTGCTCCCCCGCATTGCCTGAACACCACCACCGCCGCCTACAACCACCAGGATCATCACCCCCTTCATCACCGAGCATCACCGTCGCCGTCGATCTCGCCCTGCTCGACTACGTCGTCCCCAAGCTCGCCGCCTACCCCCCCCCCCCCCGTGATCGCCATTGTCCTCTACGTCACCTGGTGCTGTCGCCGTCGCCGAGGATCACCGGAGCCGCCACACCATCGACGCCGGAAGCTGCCGACCATGCCGGAGCTCCCCTGCCCTCACTGTAAGCACCAGGAACACCCTCAGCCGTCGGATCTGTAGTCAACGCGTTAGATTAGATTAGATCGAACAGTTTGGTTTATTTTGTTAGATCGGTTTAGTTCTGGTTTGTTTCGGTTTTTATTCGGTTTAGATCGATTCAGGTTTAGTCGGTTTAGCCGATCGGTTTACTCTGTTTAGCCATAGACCTATATTAGCCTATTAAACGCATGCGCGCTGTTTAGTTCCAGATCGCACCCAATTCGGCCCGGTAGCGCCCGTTAGTTTTTTTTGTTATTTCCGTTTCTGTTTTAAAATCATAATAGTTCTGATTGTATATTGCTTATAACTTTTATATTTTTGATGCAAATTGAGTGATTCTTTTAGCATTAGATTCAAAATTTCTTGAAGTTTCTGTTTGTGTCCTTAGATATAAAGTTTGAGTAGTTTAGATTTTGAGTTTGATGAAATTTGTTCAAATCACTAATTTGGACGTATCTTGAGTTTTATAAAATATTTTTGATTGATTCTTTTTGCTACGGTTTTGTTATTGATTTGTCTATCCAGAGTAATATAGTGATTTATTTTTAGTTTATTTTAAATTAAGTTTTAAGCAAAACAGTATTGTTTTAGTTATAGTTTTGTTTTAGTCTTTTCTTTATTGTTTTTATTAGTTTTAAATTATTTCTTTTTGTCACTCTTGAAAAATTTAGTATTGTTTCTGTTATTCCAAAAGAAAATTTTGTTTTTATTTTAAAAACATATTTTACTTAGTTTTGTATGAAAACTTGTTTAGGTCATAGTTAGTGTTTCATAAAAGCTTTTTTTGTTTCTTTTTTCCATTAAAAGTTTATGAAAAATACTTTTTGTTAAAATTAGTTGTTTTATATTTTATTTTCTGTTTATTTTTTATATCAGTATTTACTTTGTTGTTAAATTTTACTTAGGACAAAGCTATTTTGGGTTATGTCTTAGAATTTTTCTTTAGTAGTTTTCATTGGTTTATTATTTTGTGTTCTTTGTGAATTGCATTTTATTTTTTTGATTTTGTTTGTGAGTGTTAGGAATTGCTTGTATGTTTGCTTATGCGAATACTATGTTTTACTACATAGATTTTCATCGGAGAGTTGTGTATAGTGCTATCAAGTTTTGCGAGAGCGATATTATCTTCATCAAGTAATATCAGGCAAGTTCACTTTGACCATGTTTTTCATACATATGTTTTATTTGCATGTAGTAGCACCTTTTCAATAATCCCGCCAGTAGTGATATTGATTTCTTGTAGTTGAGTAGAATGCATGAGGTAGGAACCCATCTCCCTGTTATCAAGCCCGGGACGTTATATAGTTTTAATGCTACACTATAGTAGACGGGTGTTGGTATGAGTGCATGGAAGTGGTGTGAAGAAGGAGGACTCTACGTCAATGGAGACAACTTCATGATGGCACCGGGAAGGACTGCATCTTCTGGACTCCTCAAGATTTTGAGAGTCGAGACAAGAAGTCAATACACACTACTAGGTGAAGGAGGGTTGACGGGCACCCTGGAGACGTGTCATCGGTTACGGACAATTTGAGCCTCTGGACTTGGATCTATCTCGGAACTCTCAACACCGGACTAATAATTTAATTGTGGGCAACTTATGATGATTTGGGTATGGGACATCGGTTGGCGGAACCATGCCATGAAAGGAAACTCCGTAGTACAGACTCCTGATATTCCTTTGTTGTTGGGAAAATAAAACCAGCTTTTACGCAAAAATATCAGACACAGAGCCACAAAGCCATATTGCATATAGAATAGTTTTATCATCTGCTTTCCTCATATTGTGATCTTGCCGGTACATTCAATGTACTGACCTACACGGCTGCAACGTCTCATGTTGCAGATATGTTCCTTCTGAGGAGTAAGAGTACGGTACAGGGTTACAGTCTACACTCAACCTGCCGATGGCGTTGATGGGACTCCACACCCGATTTTTTTGTTTCCGCTAAGACTTATGAGGTATATATCAGTTTTAAGTTATTTATACATGTGATTGCACTTTGATATATACATTGATGTACTGTGTGTGCCAGCATACCGATCCAGGGATGGCATAGATACACAGAGACTTGAACGTCTGAGGTCGGGTTGCTACAGACATGGTATCAGAGCACATGTTGACTGTAGGACTTGACCCTAAAAATCAGAAAGCCCAAGGACAGGAAATCTCTAAAACTTTATTTTCAAAAGAATCTATTACTTCTCATCATTTCTGATTTTATCAAATAACCTCTCTTACTTCAAATAGTTAGAATATACCCCTTTCCCTTTTGACCACACGGAGGATCAACTAAAGCCGCTCCAAGAAGGACAAGATATCGGACAACCGATGACCATTTTGGAGTAAAGGGGATTTCCCCATGCATTAGAAGAGTTAAAGCTACAATAGTTGAAGACTCCGAAGACTTGAAGAATCTGACGAATTATTTGACCTTTAGAAGACCAAACCCATGTTATATACTTATGTTAGATGCGGCGATTTGTGAGCTGTCATTTGTTTGATGTTTTTCCGATAGCCACAAAATAAAACTCATTTCTTTAAAACTATTGTATGTATTGTGTATATTCCTCCCCACCTCTCTCTTATCTCACCCTAAAACACTTGGACCCAGTACATGATGAATGAAATTGGACTGGTATTCTCTGGACCGAAAACCCAGCCGGAGGCAGAGCTATGGATTCAGAACATGGAGAATCACTTCGGGAGCAATTTGGTTTCAAGGAAGAATGAAGTATCGTGTGCTCTTCAGTACTTTAAAGGAAGTACTGCAACATGGTGGCTTATGGATCAAGCTATACAGGGATGGAATGGAGCAAGGACTTGGGAAGAATTCAAGAAGACTCTAACAAGATCACGTCTTATCCGGAAGCACCATGATACCCCAAGAAATAAACCTTGTGCCTGCAAGATTTGCGGAGAAATAGGACACACCCAGGAGGAACACAAGGATGGATGCACTCATTGTGAGGAGAAACACCCAGCTAAGGAATGCCCAACTAGTTAGGTGACTTGTTTCTTGTGTGAAGGAACCACCCACTACCCAGCTTAGTGTCACATTTACCCCACGGTGCAACAAACTATTCAGAAGCAGGAAGAAGGAATGAAAGAAGCCCTCCTAGAAGTTATGAAAGAACCTGTGATTAAGGAAAGTGTTGAAGACCCTGATGGAGAAAGCCTCAACAGATTTTACTCCAATGCCTGTTATTCATGTGGAGAAGAAGGACATTTTTCACAGTATTGCACCAAGGAAAGAAAAGAGTATCTGGGACACTTCCCGACAGAAGGAGTGGAGTTTGATCCACAGGGAATAGAACATTTGATCAGAACAAAGTAAACCAGGAAGAGAAAACAAAGACACCCTCAGAACAACCCAATTTCTGCAAAGAGGGACAAGAGTCATATTACTTGTTTTGAATGTAAGGACGTCGGTCATTGTGCCAATGATTGTCTCGAAAGGAGGCAAGGAACTCAAGGAGCATGCACCATCACAAAGAAGCCTCGATACATGCCGGAATTTATTTGTTTTCGTTGCAAGGAAGCAGGACATTTTGCTAGGGATTGTTCAAATCATGAGAAAGCTGGAGCTGAGTAGTAGAGATGTTGATATCAGTAATAAGGGTAGTATGGGAAACACTTTTCATGAGAATGCGGGATTGAGTTATGTAATAGATTACTCAGAGATTGTAATAATTCATGACTCAATAAAGTTGATATGTCATATGCTGAAAGACTTTAAGGAGTTGTTATGTTTTATCTTGGAAATTAATATTCTGGGTGAACATGGAAGAAAATGAGTTGTGATGCATAAACTGGATGTGGGAAATTGAGTTTGAAGTTTTGTTTGGATGATATGAATGTGTACCCAAGGAGATATGTACCTTATTCTGAGCACCATTTTTGTTTCACAACTGCAGATGACGACTCTTTATGAGTCTTTCCTCAAGGGCCCGGAAACGATCATGACCCTAACAAGTGATCATGATTACCCGAAGATCCTGAAGGACATGATGAAGCATATTCACCTTGAAGGAGATGCAGTCTACAAAGGCTACCCCTTCATGCAAAAGGGAGTGGAACTTTGGTATGTGGAGGTACACCTCCACCGTATGAAAGGAGTTTGCCCAAAGACGAAGGGGCAGTACTTTTTCCTCTCACGTGTACCACAAGCAACTTTCTTCGACGCTGTTCGTGAAGCAGCCATGGAAGCCATACGCTAGATCGGAGAAATACTTGAACCAAGACTGCGTTATACTCAGGAATACCTAAGAGAAGTGCATGCAGAGATGATGGAAATGAAGCTCAAGGCCACCACGATGAAACAGAAGATTGAAGATTTCAAGGCGCATGTCACACAATTCCAGTGGGACTGAAGAATCCTCCAGGAGGAAAAATGAATAAAGTAGGAAGTAATGCCTGACCATACCAAACCTTGTGGGTGGCAGCATTTGTAACAAAGTACTTTTTGGAATTTGGATTTACGAAAAATGGTTAAGGATGTAATAAAAGATTTGATATGAAAATAATATGATTTATGGATAAACTAGTGCATTTTTTTGGGTGTGGTAGTACTCCGTAAAGCCACAACATCAATGAAGAAAGAAATGTGTTATTCATGACGGTCCATAGAAGGGAGGGGGACCAAATAAGTTGGGGTTTTGGATGATCGTCACCACAAGGGTATGAAGGAAGAAGTACTATTGGATTTAAAGGAGATGTAATATTGGAATACGGAATGATAATCCTCGAAAGGATGAGTTAAATTTTACAAGAGTTGAAGTGGGCCATAACCCACAGGCCCCGGAGTTAATAAGAAGCAAGCACACTCTTGCGGAAGGAAGATATTTTGGAAGAAAACTCTGAGTTAATCAACCAGCATTTTTAGGAGGATACGAAAACCCGAGAGATGTGAAGAACCGTTAGATGTCTTGTTCAGCTTGCAAAAACAATGGATTTATTCGAACTCAGTTCGTCGACAAGAGAAATTCTGCAATGCTTGTGAGTATGCCCAAGTGTTAGAATACGTGATTTGATGTCTGCATATGTAGTAATGGTTCAAGTACGGGATGGATTGGCCCCCATACCGGAGACTTGTATCATGAACTATCATATGTTGATGGAAAATCAGAGAGCCTTGAAAACCTTAGAAGAGCGTCGATACGACAAGCCAAAAACCTTAGAATGGTAGGACGATTGATCCATGTACCAGCAACTGTTGCCAAACGTAGGTCATATGGTGAGACTCAACCCAACCCATTATTCCTACAGGAGAAACCTATAATGGTTGACCACCATGAGATCTTTATAGTTGTTTATTGGCGACAGACCAGTTAGCTAAGGAGAAACAGTCTCGGAAGAACCTCACCAGGATGAAAGGACACGTATTTGAGGAAAAGGTTTTAACCCTACCGAAAGAGCCCCAGTGTAGGAGTTACTTCAAAGTTGTGAGAAGACCGACAGTGTTCACCCTAATTAAGGATGGAGTACATAAGATCTGCTGGAACTATAACCCTGCTTTTAAGTGTGGTAGCACCCCAACCTTTCTAAACAATGGATTTGCTGTAAGACCCCCAAACCATAACCTTTTCTTGCTAGCCTCTTCGAATCTCGAGGACGAGATTCATTTTAAGTGTGGTAGATTTGTAACATCCCAAAATTCTAAATTTTGGAATGTTATATTAAATAAATAATTCTGACTTGTTTGTTTGATTGTTGAGTGATTGATTGTGTGAAATTGAGTGGAATTTGAAAGTTTTTAAAAGTTTAAGGAGAGGGAATGAAAGGATTTTCCCAGCCTTTCTTTTTGACTTTTGATCTCTTAGGGTTCAAATTCATTTCATCATCATAACACTAGACTGAAGATGACATGACTTCTTCCATTTGAAATGAACATGGTTTTTGAAAAAGAATATTTGAATTCCATCTGAAAATATTTCAAATTCATAAACTTTATGCAACTCAATGATTTTCATGAGGGAAGATAAAATGACTTCTTCAAAGTATATGAAATATGAGTTGGAAGTATGAAGAAAGGTTTGAAGATGGTTTGAATTTTTTTTTAAATTCAAAAAAACCATTTGGAGTTATTTGGTTTATTTCAGATTATTTTTCTCCAAAGTTAAACTATATGGAAAATAGGGTAAAATGATTCCCTACATTATAAAAATGGAGAAAATTTAGTTTGAAATAATTTTGGTATCTTAATGTAATTTTATTTGAATTTTAATTGCATCAGTAGCACCTTTTGATTTATTAGAATTTATGTGAATTTTATTTCACCATGTAAAAATGTTCATGTTGTAGGATTTATTCTTCCGGTCATTTTGATATATAATATGTCTATATAAAAGTATTATTGTTTTTCCTTTATTTAGTTTTCTTGTCTGTCCTTTATAAAAAACGGCCGAAGCCAACTAGCCCAACAGTGCCCAGCACCGCGGCCCATCTCTCTCTCTCTCCCTCGGGCCACCTACCTCGCCCCGCACCTTCTTCCTCCTCACGCCAAGCCAAGGCCACGCTGAGCTCGCTCAACCGCCGCTGTATCCCGGATCGCTCGGGATCTTCTCCCCGATCTACCCCCTCCTCCAAGTCGATTGCCCCTTATATAGATACCCCTCCCCTCACCCTGTTCTGCCCCTTCTTGACCCCAAACCCCTCTCCCTCATCGTCTATTGCTTGCCGGAGCCGAGCGCCGCCACCGCACCATTAACGCTCTACCGCATCGCCCACACCACCTCACTCCTCCCCGAGACCACCCCCGACCTCCCCTTGCTCCCCCGCATCGCCTGAACACCACCACCGCCGCCTACAATCGCCAGGATCACCGCCCCCTTCATCACCGAGCATCACCGCCGCCGTCGATCTCACCCTGCTCGACTACGTCGTCCCCACGCTCGCCACCTACCACCCCCGTGATCGCCGTCATCCTCTACGTCACCTGGTGTTGTCGCTGTTGCCGGAGGATCACCGAAGCCACCACACCATCGATGCCGGAAGCTGCCGACCACGCCGGAGCTCCCCTGCCCTCACTGTAAGCACCAGGAACACCCTCAGCCGTCGGATCTATAGTCAACGCATTAGATTAGATTAGATCGAACAGTTTGGTTTATTTTGTTAGATCGGTTTAGTTCCGGTTTGTTTCAGTTTTTATTCGGTTTAGATTGATTCAGGTTTAGTCGGTTTAGCCGACCGGTTTACTCTGTTTAGCCGTAGACCTATATTAGCCTATTAAATGCATGCGCACTGTTTAGTTCCAGATCGCACCCAATTCGGCCCGGTAGCGCCCGTTAGTTTTTTTGTTATTTCCGTTTCTATTTTAAAATCAGAATGGTTCTTATTTTATATTGCTTATAAATTTTATGTTTTAGATCCAAATTGAGTGATTCTTTTTGATTTAGATTTAAAATTTCTTGAAGTTTCTGTTCGTGTCCTTAGATATAAAGTTTGAGTAGTTTAAATTTTGAGTTTGATAAAATTTGTTCAAATCACTAATTTGGTCGTATCTTGAGTTTTATAAAATATTTTTGATTGATTCTTTTTGCTACGGTAATGTTATTGATTTGTCTATCCAGAGTAATATAGTGATTTATTTTTAGTTTATTTTAAATTAAATTTTTAGCAAAACAGTATTATTTTAGTTATAGTTTTGTTTTTGTCTTTTCTTTATTGTTTTTATTAGTTTTAAATTATTTCTTTTTTTCACTCTTGAAAATTTTAGTTTTGTTTCTGTTAGTCAACAAAAGAAAATTTTGTTTTTATTTTGAAAACTTATTTTACTTAGTTTTGTATGAAAACTTGTTTAGGTCATAGTTACTGTTTCATAAAAGGTTTTTTTTCTTTTTATTATTAAAAGTTTATGAACAATACTTTCTGTTAAAATTAGTTGTTTTACATTTTCTTTTCTGTTTATTTTTTTATATCAGTATTTTCTTTGTTGTTAAATTTTACTTAGGACAAAGCTATTTTGGGTTATGTCTTCGAATTTTTCTTTAGTAGTTTTCTTGTGTAGTTTTCATTGGTTTATTATTTTGTGTTCTTTGTGAATTGCATTTAATTTTTTTTGATTTTGTTTGTGAGTGTTAGAAATTTCTTGCTAGTATGTTTGCTTATGCTAATACTGTGTTTTACTATTTAGATTTTCATCGGAGAGTTGTGTATAGTGCTATCAAGTTTTGCGAGAGCGATATTATCTTCATCAAGTAATACCAGGCAAGTTCACTTTGACCATGTTTTTCATACCTATGTTTTATTTGCATGTAGTAGCACCTTTCAATAATCCCGCCAGTAGTGATATTGATTTCTTGTAGTTGAGTAGAATGCATGAGGTAGGAACCCATCTCCCTGTTATCAAGCCCGGGACGTTATATAGTTTTAATGCTACGCTATAGTAGACGGGGGTTGGTATGAGTGCAGGAAAGTGGTGTGAAGAAGGAGGACTCTACGTCAATGGAGACGACTTCATGATGGCACCAGCAATGACTGCATCTTCTGGACTCCTCAAGATTTCGATACTCGAGACAAGAATTCAATACACACTACTGGGTGAAGGACGGTTGACGGGCACCCTGGAGAAACCAGTGGTTGGCCGGGATGCATGGAGATGCGCCATGACATCTTGCGGAAAGCTTCACCCAGACTCAAAGAGACGGAAGAATACTTCATGCCCCGAAGCTTACCTGTGCAACCGCAAGTCACTATGGGCTCTGGCTTGGTTGACCTTAGTGGTGACTCTGGCTGGGACGGTGCTAGCAGATGTAGAACTACGGTAGGATTGGATGAGTACCGGACAGTGGTCAGAGGAACTCTTCGGAAGACCATGTTTTGGTCATCTTATTCTCAAACACCCCGAAGTGCGAGAATGTAACGAGAGGGATCGAATCTTGCGGGTAAAGTGTACAAACCTCTGTAGAGGGTTAAAACCTAATCGATTAGCCGTGTCACCAGTTACGGACAATTTGAGCCTCTGGACTTGGATCTATCTCGGAACTCTCAACACCGGACTGATAATTTAATTGTGGGCAACTTATGATGATTTGGGTATGGGACATCGGTTGGCGGAACCATGTCATGACAGAAAACTCCGTAGTACAGACTCCTGATATTCCTTTCTTGTAGGGAAAATAAAACCAGCTTTTACGCAAAAACATCAGACACAAAGCCACAAAGCCATATTGCATATAGAATAATTTTATCATCTGCTTTCCTCATATTGTGATCTTGCTGGTACATTCAATGTACTGACCTATACGGCTGCAATGTCTCATGTTGCAGATATGTTCCTTCCAACGAGTAAGAGTACGGTACAGGGTTACGGTCTACACTCAACCTGCCGATGGCGTTGATGGCAGTCCACACCTGATTTTTTTGTTTCCGCTAAGACTTATGAGGTATATATCAGTTTTACATTATTTATACATGTGATTGCACTTTGATATATACATTGATGTACTGTGTGTGCCAACATACCGATCCAGGGATGGCACAGATACACAGAGACTTGACCATCTGAGGTCGGGTCGCTACAATAGTTGACATGTATATTGTTTAACTAAAACGGATAGCATGACATAATTTCACATATATGATGTCTATCTAAACTAGATAGCATAGGATAACATAATTCAAAGATATGATGAATAACTAAACAGGACGGCATGACATAATTCACCTACATGTTATGCAAGTAATCAGGATCGCATCATTTAATTCACATATGTGATTTATATGCTAAATAGAGGGCATTAGATATGATGTCTGAACTAAGAACATGGTGTTGAATATTCTGTATATGATGTCTAATCTATGCAATGGAGGACACCATATGCATGATATGAGCAGTATAACCGTGCCAAGTTAGAGCATACACCTCGGTGGGGGAATAGGACTGGTCATCTGTCTCTAAATCCATCTCTGAGGAGCTATTGGGACCCAACAAGAGAACTGCTTCGATAGATAGCACTATCTGCAGAGAAGGCCTTGTTTTCACTCCAGATTTTTCAATCTCCCACCCAAATGGATGATTCACAGGAAGAGTAGTTTAATGTACAAACATTGTCGACAAATGGAAATGTAATGAAGAAAAGGATGGTCAAGATATCATTGAAATATATGATGCCTGGTTAAGCAGGATGGCATTGCACATTTCACGTATATTATGGCTGGCTAAAAGACATGCGACTGCACAATTCCCATATATGATATAGAAACTAAACAGGTGGCATTACAGAACATGTCTAAACTAAGTAGATGACATATATGATTTCAAAAGTAGGCACTACAAGGCAACATATGCATGATATGACTAACATCATCATGCCAAGGTAGAGCAAACACCTTGGGGGGTAAATAGGAGTGGTCAGCGGCATCTGGATCCGCCTCAGAACAGATAGCTTCCTCTGGATTACAATCTGGAGAGGGGTGGGGAGGGTTTGCCATTGAACCCACCATGGAGTGATGTCTGCATGACATTGTATTGCCGCGCAAAGCTCTTCTCTTTTTCTCTACATGTTCAGCATGACTGTGTACAATATCTGACATGCATACGAAAAAAATATGGTGAGATTATGTAAGGAGAGCATGCAGAAATTTAGAGTCATGGTAACAACCAGTGGATGGATCCAAAAATAATGATAGCAGGCTTAATTTAATAAAAAGACAGATGATGATTGCTTTACTATTTGTTTCCCACCCAAGATGAACAACATAGGCATACCCTAGGTGAACCAGATATTAGACAGAGATACTATTCATTGCTTCCTCGATATGTGCCCCATAACTAATTTAGAACTCACGTTTTAACATTAATTTGGAATCTGAATGTTGCTGTCGAAACTGAACGCAATGGTAGCAGAGAGGCACTTGACATGTAGTTTAGGGAGGGCCTGCAATTCATTTTCAACCTGCACCCTCCTGAGCCGCCAGCCACCACTGGCCGAACCGTCGGCCCCAGCGCCGCCTCGCCGCCCCGAAACAACTCCCCACCACTGGTCCGCCGCCGCCCCAGCCAGCCTTATAGGCCCCCCGCCCCCACCCTGAACCCTAAGATAGATAGTGGATACCTCTCCGGCGAGCCCTCGTCCCCGCTGCGGGTGTTTCTTCCTTAACTCCGGTGAGCCCCCCACCCCTTGAAAATCGACTGACCCAAAAGTCGATTCAATCAACTGGAGTGTAGCTAAATCGGAGCAGAGCAGCAGCATGAGCGAGGGGGAGAGCAGCAGTAGTAGCGCGAGCGAGTGAGAGCCGGAGCAGCGGCAACTGGGCGAGCGAGCGATCGAGCGAGAGCTGGAGCAGCAACGTGAGCGAGCGAGAGCCGGAGCAGCAGCAGCAGATCCGACTGGTATGGACTCCGCCGCCGAAGGGGCCTCGCATTGGGGGTGAACCACCGTGGAGATGTCGCCCGCGGCGCCGGCTTCAAGGTAGCCGCATCATGGGGGTGCGGGATGGAGCACTGTCGGCGCTGGGAGGTCGAGCTAAGAATAAGGTGCGATGCGATGAGTGTACAACCTCTTTGGTGGCGCCGAGTAGGCCTCGGCTTCGTCCGAGGAGTCGGTGAGGATGCTGCGGTTCTGGTGGAGCAGGTTAAGGCAGCGCTGTGGGGATGGAGCAGTCGTGATAAACGAGGCGATCATCGGAGCAGCTCCTTGGAGGTGCAAGACAGGGCGGCTGAACCGGTGGGACCACGAGATGGACGACGAATCCTCATCCGGGGAGGTCGATAAGGGACGTTGAGCTCTTGCGGTGGTCGACGTCGTCGGGGAAGAGGCTCCGACTGGGCAGCGGTGAGGTGGTGGCCGGAGGAGGGTGGGGTTTCGCGGTTGGAGCCACTATAAGAAATATGTCAACTTGTGACCACCACTATTGGTCACTGAATGGTCACAAATTTCCATTTGTGACCTTTTTGTGACCAAAAACATAAGGTCAAAAGCTGGCCGTCATAAACTGACTATAGCGACCTTTCTTCTGGAATGGTCGAAGACGTTTATGACCAAAATACGCCTACTGTGGCGTTTTGGTCACTAGAAACCTCCCCAGGCCACGTAGGCACCTTGCGTGGCAATCTGACGTGGCACAAGATTCAGCCCGGTCCAATTCGATTTTCTACATGGGCCTAGCCCAACAATTCGGCCTATTTGTGTTTTTTTCTCATATTAATTTTGGCTAGGTAGATGGGCCAAGCCCAACAATTAAGGCTTCTCATTTTTGGGCCGTGGCCTTTTCCGCTAGAAAGTTTTAGTTTTTTTGTAATATAAAAAAGGTCCACTAGTCAAATGGGTCCCAGATGTCAGGTTCAGGTACGTGGGTCCCAGCTAGCAAGTTCATATTCTTCATATTTGAATTGAACAGTAAAGAAATAACCAATATTTAAATTGGCACAAACAAAACACACACATAATACTCCAAATATTATCAGCCAGATTCAATATAGAGCTCCTATTGTACAAATAACATATACTTTACAATCTCTACACATAATAAGCTCTACACGTGATATGGTGCCCTGGTGTTAACCCTGTAGCTCTACAAGTGTCTCCAATCTTCTTCAACATGGAACTCCTTCGGTAGCGAGCACAAACTGGGCACATGCATCATCACAGGAAGGCAATTTTAGATCATAAAAATGAATGTTCCAAGCACAGTTTAGAGAAAAGAACCAAGTAAATTTGCCCTCAATCATACAAACAAAGTTTAGAGAAAACCAAACATGAACAAGCACTTATTATACAGTTTTTAAAGTTTTTAATACATTTATTTTCTATTAGCAAAACTGAATATGCTACTTCCTGATTCATGGCTGCATAGTTCAGCTAGCTACACCAGTTTGCTCTCATGCAAAAATTAGAAAGAAAAAAAGAACAACAAATAAATCAACACTAATTTCTCAAACACATACAATAACTTGCTAATATAACTTGTATAACTTGTATATTTGTCGACGGAAAACGGGATGCAAAATCATGTTTCAGTCCAGATCAATCTATCATGAGAAAACATGTATAACTCCCACTAGAATTTTTTAATGCAGTTGTGAATTATCCTGAAAACTTGTGCACTTAATGATGGTTAGATCCATCTTATAGAATAGTCAGCTTCCAATATAAGTTAGGTACAGAACAGAATGTATAAGCACGAAGTAAGATAGGCCATGCATCAAACACAGAAATAATTTTACTAGGTAGCAGCATAGTAAGTTGGTTTTTACTAGGTAGCGGCATAGTAAGTTGTGACATTTAAAAAAACCAGTAAGAAAACTAGCGGCGGCTACTCCAGCCCACTGCTCTCCTCCTGGACACCGCCGCTGTATATTTAGGTAGCAATCATCAGCAGCAAGTACAGAGTAAACTGGGACTTTGTTGTAGCTACAGAAACTGAAACAACACACACATCATGGAATTTCATATCATAGCCAACAAATCTTTTACCAAAACACATGGTGTTCTTCTCTGTATTTTAGAAACATGCAAACAAAGGTTTCAGTAAAAATAAACAAGTGTAGTAGACAAATTATCAGCAAGAAATCAATGGCCAGATGAGCACCACCACAACAAATCGGCACTAACACCTGGTCATCGACGCGATGCCCAAGCAAAGAACCAGCTCGCACACGCAAGATGATGATTTCATACATACAAATCATGTGCTGGCAGAAAAAAAATCCAAGCATGAGCTCATCTTCTCTCTCTGTTTGGTAACTATCAACCTAAATAAAATAAAATAAAAACATGACTTGTTCATACAGATCCCTCTAAAATTCCTTGGCACAAGTGCTTCACATATTCGTCAACTTAGCAGCAGAAGTAGTGAGCACAGGAAGAGGGTGACGGAGATGGAGGAGCTACCTGCCGTGATCGCAATGGAAGCAGAGGAGCAGACCCCTCCTGCCCCTCCCCCACAAGAAGGACAGGGCTGCCGGCTGGGCACGCCCCTACTCCTCTGACTCCTCGAGCAGGAGACCCCCTTCCCCTACTGCTGCTTCGCGCGTCGCATCACTAGTCACCTCCTCATGCAAGAAGTACACAATAAATAGACAGATGGTTAGTGAGGTACACTTTCGCAGCAACAGAAGCTTAGAATTAATAGAAATGCACACTCAAATGTAGTCACTAAGATACTTATGTTCACCACATGGTGTAGAATTATGTGGTATACAATTGCAACACATGAAACAAAAGAGGAATAACATCATCACCAAGAGTTTCTGATGATAAGCATAGCTCCCTACAAAAAAAGAACTAAGGGCAGAGTGACTAAAGCATTGCTAAATATGAGTCCTGTTGACAGTCTGCAGAACAACATAGCATCATTCACAAGCAAAGTATAGGATGCAAACATCAAGTAGTGCCATAATTCCCATCACAGTCATACATTGAATTCATTAAAGGCTACAGGTAAAAAATAGGTAGATCTATTTCTTCTCTTTGATTTATGCTAGCAGAGATGTAGCAGGCAGGAAGGCAGGAAGCAATCACATATGCATGTATCTATGAAGAAGATCATGAAAAGAGCAACATCTAGTTAACTTGATTGCCTTGCAGATGACACACAAGATGAAGAGCACTTGGACAGAAAGAAATGGGTTTAAAAATAGAGAGAAAGAGGTAATCTGCCGCATAGAAGATTTTAATTTAAAAATAGAGAGAAAGAGCTGCGGTCCACAAAGTTTCTACAAAAGTTTTTATGGACAAATCCTTATTACAAGCTGCATGCATGCGAGAAAGGAAGCTGATAGTGAGAGAGAAAAATACATTTGCATCGTACATCGTCCCGCAAGAGAGCATTCTGTGACTAGGGTTACTAATTGCCTCTCAACCCATACTGCTTGCTGTTATACATACACAATAGACAACAAGTTGTTCAAGTGTTCACTCTAGGAATGCTTTCTAAATAATTGTATAAACGAAGGCTACTTATCACCGGCGAATAGTGCACTAGAGGAAAATTGGTGATTATCATTTTGTAATTAGATTGTAATAACCATCGAGTTTCCAGTAACACTCAAAGATGAAAGCTTGGAAACTCTTCTCTAACTACTGGATTAACAGAGCTTGCAAGCGTTCCATCGAACAGAAGACTGAAGCAAGAAAGTGATCAGTCAAGCTACACACGAATATAAGCCCATGATTATGCTTACTGATCCAGACATGACAAGCTATTCACGTTTTCGCTCCAGGAATGCTTCTGCTCTGAAATTTTTTTAAAGGGAGAGCTGCTATTACGTCTGTAGTACTGAAGAAATAGCAGGTTTGCAGTGTCTGTACTAGACTAGAAAGAGGAACAATGGCTAGTAGAGCATCCAATCAAATTTGGACTTGAGATTGTCAGTTTTTAGTAAGACCACTCTTGTTAGTTTTCAGGAACATGAGACCACTAGTAGCAGCTTGCAGGCATTCTGTCGAACGGAAGCTGGACAGACCACAAAGAACAGGGCTCGATGGCCGGGCATGGATAGAAAGAGCACTGGAGAAAACAAAGGAGGGGAAGGTAGTGGCTCACTTACATCCGCAGAGTCGGACTGAGCGGGCCTGAGTAGCACAAGGAAGAATCGAGAGGAGGGAGCTCGGGGACCAGCAGAGGCACGTCCATCTTGTCCCCCCGAGTTCCAGGGACGATTGATCTTGGTGAGGCCCGGATCTGGACCCCTCCTCCGGCACGTCACGTCCCGGGCGAGCGGCTTCTGAGGGCACCGACCACACGGCCGCGTCATCGTCATCGTCGACCACACAACAACGGAAGAAGCAGACGGAGCCATGGTCTCCTACTAGGCTATGCACCTGCGCGCATGCATTAGGGAGGGGAGGATGGAAACCGCATCAGCAAAATGAAACCAAGAAACAAAGAGAGACCAGGAGGAGGAGAGAGAGGCGGACCTTGCATGGCGTCAAGCACGGTGAGGGAGGTGGCGAGCAGCGCGAGGAGGAGGCGGCTGTGCTCCCTGTCCTCGGCCTGGTAGAACTCGCGGTGGAGTCCATGGCGGCAACACGTGCTAGGCCTGGGCGTTGGGTCGATGGGATCGAGGCGTGCGGGCATGGAGGGAGGAAGATTCGTCAGGGGACCGAGCCCTTCCTCGCCATCGTCTCCGGCCGCCGTGGGGTGCGGGGTCGGGGCCCGCACGGTGGTGGCACCCTGATCCGGCGATGCAGGAGGCCATGGTGCCGGAAGATGCGGGCGATGCAGAGGGACAAAGCAGGGGCGCGGCCCCGCACTCAGGAGATTGGGTTGGGCATTGGGTTTGGGCGGCGACGGAGAGATCTGGATCGGGGAGATGGGGAGAGACAGGCGGCGGCGGGAGAGGGGGATTCCGTTGCTGCTAGGGTTTGGGTTGGGTCTCTATGACCTGAGAGGTGAATGATAGACGTTGGATCCTTCGGACGCGAATGGTTCAGATCAACTATAGTGGGGTGATCCGTGAGAAGAGCCTTGATTGGTTCAGAAATTTTGTGATTTAAAATAGTTTGTAAGTACTAAAACTAGGGGAATTTTGTGAAGAAACTCTCAAAATATTTTTCAAAATGGCACAACCAAATTTTTCACTCAAATTAGACCCCATTTTATGGATGATCACCGATTTCCATGCATTTTTTATCTTTCTATATTTTTTAATCATTTTTCTTGTGGAAAAAATGTTTTTTTGTGAAGAACCTCCCAAATAATTGTTGTAAAATTGGACCAAATCATTTTTCTAAAAACTAGAACATATTTAATGCATAATTGACCAAATGGTTGGGTGTAAAAAGTTTTGATCCACCTCTCGTGAAAAAGACAAATTTCCGCCGATTTAGCTGGAAGCGGGTCAAATTTGAACTGTAGCTGCCTTGTAGTTTGCTATTTATTTTTTCCAAAAATCATTTCTAGGTACATAAATATCTATTTAATCAGAGAAACATCAAAAAAATTCTAAGATTCAACCACTAGCTAAGAACGGTCATTCCCGCCGTTTTGACCGCATTTTGAAACGGGCATAAAAAATAAAAAAAAATCAAAAAATTGGGAAACCTTCGCATTGTGTCATTATATGTGGCCAAGTTCCCAGGAAAAATAACAAACTTGTAATACGGCAATTATTTTAAAAAAGTGTTCTCAGAAACGAGCTATGACGTGTGGAGATCAATGGCTTTCAAGCCAAATGATCAATCTTATGGCCACATTCATGGCATAGTTTGTTCAAATGATCTCATATTGTGCACAAGGGTGCATATTGGAATGGCAAACAATGTTGCCTAAGGAAGTTTTCATTTTCGTTGGACGAAAAAACCATTTTCCATTTTTCGAGTGCCCGAAAGGAGGTTTTTTTGTGAAGGAACTAGCAAATAATTGTTGCAAAATTGGACCAAATTATTTTTATAAAATACTAGGCCATATTTAATGCACAATTGAAAAAATGGTTGGGTGTAAATTTTTTTGATCCACCTCTCGTGAAAAACACAAATTTCCGCCGATTCAGTTGGAAGCGGGTCAAATTTGAACTGCAGCTGCCTCATAGTTTGCTATTTATTTTTTGCCAAAAATCATTTCTAGTTACATAAGGACCTATTTAATCATAAATACATTTTTTGGTGGCGATATGTCGAGGTTTGGGTGGTGGCCGAGGGCCCCAACTCTAGAGCGCGTAAACTCGCATGCCCGTCGCGTGGTCACCGCGTGACCGTAATGTTGCCATGTGTTCTGGGCGTCCTAGGCATGTCTAGTGGGTTGGGCACTCCCCAGGTTGGTGCTAGGAAGAAAATTACAACATAAGATTCTCACGAGGAGACTGATCGATGCTCACACATGAATTAGTAGCCAAGTGTTTGATTAGCGGTACAGGAAATGCACATGGGCAATGGGCGTGAGTTTTGGCTGAGGATGATCATCTACTAAGGAGAATGTCTTCACAAATTTTTAGCTCTAAACTAGGATCCTAGGTGGTATTTTCTTTGCAAAGTACCACGCTGGACAAAAATATGAATGTTGAAGCTAGGCTCAAAATAATGAATGGAGTGAGCTGAAATTTTGTGGAGGATGGTTATTTGGTCATAGTAAAGCATTGTAGAAAATTGATACCATTTGGACATGCCAAAGTAGTACTTCCTTCACAATGCTCTTCTATGGAAAGAAACTTGGGAAAACTAGTGAGAGAGATTGGATGAATGAAATGAGCTCAAAATTGGTGTAGGTAAGTTACTTAGGTATGGTCATGCGCTGGTAAATTTTCAGATCATTTGGGTAAGCCTAGCTAGTACTTACTTCACAAAGCTTCTCTCGAGGTAGAAACTTTGGAAATTTCCCGAGAAAGATTTACTAGGAAAATTGAGCTGAATCTTACCATGTGGCAATGATTTGGGTATGGAAGAGTGCCCGAAAAGTTTGAGGGTAATAGGAGGGGTCTATATAACACTTGCTTTGCAACGTGCCAAGTTGGCCATAAAATATAAATTGAACCTGGGCTCACATAGATGATTTGACTGAGCTGCAATTTGGAGGAGGGTGATAATTTGGGCATACGAAGGAACTGTATAAATTTCATGTCATTTAGAGATATAAAAAAGGTACTTCCTTCACAATGCTTATAGGTGGACAAAAACTTTGGAAATTTTCCGAGGAAGATTTGCTAGGCAAATGGAGCTGAATTTTGTCATGCGGTAATGATTTGGATAGGAAAGGGTGCCAAAACATTCCAAGGACAATCAAGAATATATAAATAGCACTTCCTTCATAAAGTGTTGTTGTGAACAGAATAGGAAAATGAATATTGTTGAATTAGTTCTGAACTAGGCAAGGAAGGATTTTTACATATTTGATGAACATATTCCCCAAAGAATTTATGAATTTTTTTTTGGAATTTTGGGAATGATAGAAATATAGGTTGCTTCACAACATAGGCAAAAATGATGAGATGGCGCCTAGTCATCACAACCCACCACAATCTACAAGGCTATGACCATCTATATTGGTCATTAACAACTAGAAATAAGGCAGCGGACTAGCACTGTTTGCTTTGTGACCATTTCGTGTAAGGAAATTACAACCTTTCTGACCAAATTGGTCGCAATGGTTTAGGGTTTGGAGCCCCCTGAATAGCTTTTGACCAATTGGTCTAAAATGGTCATAAATTTATGACCAATTCTTCGAGGGTCACTGACAGAAGGTCATAAGTTGACATATTTCTTGTAGTGAGCGGAGAGGTTATGGCGGCCTGGGATTTCGAATGGCAAAAAGGAGGCGATGGGAGGGGGTAAACCATGACTTAGGGATGCGATTGTCCAAAATGTAGGGTGTGTTACAAAAGTACCCCGAACCAATTTGAACTAGCGGCCCTTTCGGCTCAGGGTTAGAAGGGGGATTTCGCGTGTTGGGATTTGGTAGCTGAAGGGAGTTTTCGCGTGCGTTGTAATTTCGGGATAGCAAGGCACGGGTTGTGAAGGTGCCAGTTTTGGGAGCACGATATCTGAATTTTCGGGATATAACAAGGCGCGGGTTGAATTTTAGGGACAAGCCTAACGTGTAATATTGTACTTGTATGTACCAAATCAATTTGCACTTCCCTCAACCAAAAAGAAAATGAAAAAATAAAACTATTCACACCACTCAAAGAGAGATTCTTGCCCCGTTTTACTATAAAAATGCTATTTAAAGCTACTCATACCAACAATTTAATGCAATTAAATGCTATTCGGTAGTATGAATCCATCTGATGTCCAATTAAATTTTTTTGCTTGCTGTATAATGCATGTAACCTACTCATACCAACATTTTAGTGCATTCCAAATGTCTATACTACCGCTGCAATTCGAACTGAATTTGAATTCATTTCTCTATTTCAATAACAAATCTACAATCATGATTGTTGACAACTTCAACCATCATTCGTGTATTACCTTAATAACACACCACATGATTACTAGAGAGATAGATATGAACTATGTGTACTACATGAACTTGAATTCTATTTTTTGAATACACTTGATGTTGATTCCAAATAATAGTACATTTGATGTA
Organism: Triticum monococcum; assembly: GCA_034509565.1. Classification (NCBI taxonomy): domain Eukaryota; kingdom Viridiplantae; phylum Streptophyta; class Magnoliopsida; order Poales; family Poaceae; genus Triticum; species Triticum monococcum. The sequence goes on along the minus strand of CM067846.1, from coordinate 142,452,782 downwards.
CTAACTATATATTCATAATCTAAACCATGTTCCATACGTGTACACCATGTTTATCACACATAGTATAGTGCCCCGCCCCCTACATTATGACAAGTATTTAGACCTGAGCTGCAAAAGCCACACATTAGCCCAAAGTATGATCAATGTTCTATATGTTATACGTAGTACTAGCAAGATTCCCATGTGTTCCACAGAACATCAACATGATCAAGGGGAGGCCTAATTTGCAAATGGAGAGGGGTGTGGTATGTTTTTAAAAAATTGCCATAGTTTCCTTCCTATCCGTCAAATATAAATCGGACGACCTATATTGCAGGATGGAACCATCATCAACAACTCCATTTTTTATAAGAGTAGAGATAAAATATATTATCACTAGTAGAAAAAGGATCAAACATGAAGCACATTAGTGCCGGTTTGAATTTGAGCCGGCACTAATGTGTACATTAGTGCCGGTTCCAACAGCTAGCCAGGCCGCTCTCATTAGTACCGGTTCGTGGCGAACCTTTAGCATCGGTTCGTGCCACGAACCGGTACTAAAGTGAGTGGTGGCAGGATGTTGTCAGTCCGGGGCCCCTCCAGCACCTTTAGTACCGGGTCGTATCACGAACCGGTACTAAAGGTTGTCCTACATAGACCCTTCGTCCACCCGAGCTCGCTCTGTTCTTCCCCTTTCCCCTCTCCTCTCTGTTCTTTTCCCTGTTCCTCTCAAGCTCATCAGACATTTTGCCCAAGATTTGAAGGCCCCCATCCATTCAAATGATCACAAAGGTTAGCAACTTTTTCCTTTCATCTCTCATTGCTAGATTAGCTCGTGCAATGCTTTATATAGTGATTGATTTTTGAGTTTAGTAATTTGGGAGGAATTATATATATGTGCTAGTATTTGATTTATATGCAATCTGAGGTCGAAAATAACACTTAGTTTTGCATATGTAGGTGTGGTTTACTTAGTACCTTCTAAATCTCCGTCGTAACCACCGTCGATCGCTCGCAACGTCCCGTCGTCGGCACCACCTTGTGGTGAGCCTCTTGTTCATGAAGTTTTATATAAAAAATTGATGTTTGTGTGATTTGGACATATAGTTACTCGTATAATTATCTTACCCATATGTTGTTTGTTATACATAGTGCCATGGTTTTGATATCCGTCCTCGTCGGCCCTCGTCTGGGTTATGATTCGGATGTGGTATATTCTCTTTTAAAACTATTCATTCCATTTCGTGTTTATGACAAATTATGCCCATCAAGTTGACATAGATATTTGCATGTAGGAGGTAGTTGAACTGGAAATTCCAACCAACCCTATTGTCGAGAGGCTAAATTTAGTTGAAAGAGAAAACGAGGATTTGAAGGAAAAATTGAAAAGAATTGAGGGGGAGAAGATGGAATTGGAGATGCATGTTGCCGATGTCGTCGATGATCACAAGATTAAGATGGAGAAAATGCGCTTGAAGATTAGAAAGATTAGAAATTATGCCGTTCATAGTTAGGCTTGGTATCATTATGCTGTTGGATCAATTGTTACCTTAGTTGCGATCTTGATCGCATTTGTTGTTGCATTTAAATTCTTTAGCTAGAGAGTTATTTGTTTCTTGCATTTAAGTGTTGTATGATCTTTATGTATGAACTTTATGTATTGTATTAATTGGATGTTTTCGGTGCTGTGTATTGAAGATGAGTCGGCAATGGATGTATGATGACTGATGCTCTCCCGAGTTAATTAATGGCGTGCATACTTTTCTACTTGTGGCTGAGGCAAACAAGCGAGCGGATGGTTTTATGCATTGTCCATGTGCCGGCTATAAGAATGGTCGCAATTACTCTACGTCAAGAACCATTCACGTCCACCTGTTTGAGTCCGGTTTCATGCCCCACTATAATGTTTGGACCAAGCATGGAGAAAGAGGGGTTATGATGGAAGAGAATGAAGAAGAAGAGGACGACGACAGCTGTCCTGGCCATGGGTTCCCTGAATACGATGATACAACAATGAGGGAAGAAGCTGAGCCGGTAATGCGGGAAGAAGCTGAGCCGGCAATGCGGGAAGAAGCTGAAGAAGAGGCATCAGATGAGCCCGTTGATGATCTAGGTCGGGCCATTGCCGATGCAAAGAGAAACTGCGCAAGTGATTTGGAGAAGAAGAAGTTGCAGCACATGTTAGAGGATCACAAAAAATTGTTGTACCCAAATTGCGTAGGTGACAAGAAAAAGTTGGGCACCACACTGGAATTCCTGCAATGGAAGCCAGAGAATGGTGTATCTGACAAGGGATTTGGAAAGTTGCTGGTAATGATAAAGGATATGCTTCCAAAGGACAACGAATTGCCCGAGAGTACGTACGAAGCAAAGAAGGCTGTCTGCCCTCTAGGGTTAGAGGTGCAGAAGACACATGCATGCTCTAATGATTGCATCCTCTACCGTGATGAGTATGAGGATTTGAACGCTTGCCCGGTATGCGGTGCATTGCGCTATAAGATCAGTCGTGATGACCCTGGTGATGTCGAGGGCGAGCGCCCCAGGAAGAAGATTCCTGCCAAGGTGATGTGGTATCCTCCTATAATACCATGGTTGAAACATTTGTTCCAAACAAAGAGCATGCCAAGGCGATGCGATGCCACAGAGAAGACCGTAAGAAAGACGGAAAGTTGAGAGTACCCGCTGACGGGTCGCAGTGGAGAAAAATCAAAATAAAGTTTGGGAAGGAGTTTGCAGATCATGCAAGGAATGTATGGTTTGGTCTAAGTGCAGATGGCATTAATCCTTTTGGGGAGCAGAGCAGCAACCATAGCACCTGGCCTGTGACTCTATGTTTGTATAACCTTCCTCCTTGGTTGTGCATGAAGCGGAAGTTCATTATGATGCCAGTGCTCATCCAAGGCTCTAAGCAACCCGGCAACGACATTGATGTGTACCTAAGGCCATTAGTTGAAGAACTCTTACAACTGTGGAATGGAACAGGTGTACGTGCATGGGATGAGCACATGGGGGAAGAATTTGACCTAAAGGCGTTGCTGTTCGTGACCATCAATGATTGGCATGCTCTCAGTAACCATTCAGGACAAACAAACAAGGGATACCGCGCATGCACGCACTGTTTGGACGATACCGACAGTATATATTTGGCTAATTGTAAGAAGAATGTGTACCTGGGACATCATCGATTTCTTCCGAGCAGGCATCTCGTAAGAAAGAAAGGCAAGCATTTCAAAGGTGAGGCGGATCACCGGACGAAGCCTCGCCACCGTACTGGTGCTGATGTACATGATATGGTCAAGGATTTGAAGGTGGTCTTTGGAAAGGGTCCCGGTGGACAACCTGTTCCGAATGACGCTGACGGACTAGCACCCATGTGGAAGAAGAAATCTATATTTTGGGACCTGCCCTATTGGAAAGACCTGGAGGTCCGCTCCGCAATCGACATGATGCACGTGACGAAGAATCTTTGTGTGACCCTGCTTGGCTTCTTGGGCGTGTATGGGAAGACAAAAGATACACCTGAGGCACGGGAGGACCAACAACATATGCACGGAAAAGATGGCATACATCAGGGTCATGCAAGCTACGCTCTTACCAAAGAAGAGAAGGAAATCTTCTTTGAATGCCTGCTTAGTATTAAGGTACTGTCTGGCTTCTCGTCGAATATAAAGGGAATAATAAACAGGGCAGAGAAAAAGTTCCAGAACCTAAAGTCTCATGACTGCCACATGATTATGACGCAACTGCTTCCGGTTGCATTGAGGGGGGCTTCTACCGGAAAACGTTCGATTAGCCATTGTGAAGCTATGTGCATTTCTCAATGCAATCTCTCAGAAGGTAATCGATCCAGAAATCATACCGAGGTTAGAGAATGATTTGGTGCAATGTCTTGTAAGTTTCGAGTTGGTGTTCCCACCATCCTTCTTCAACATCATGACGCACGTCCTAGTTCACCTATGTGAAGAGATTAACGTTTTTGGTCATGTATTTCTACACAATATGTTCCCCTTTGAGAGGTTCATGGGAGTCTTAAAGAAATATGTCCATAACCGTGCTAGGCCAGAAGGAAGCATCTCCAAGGGCCATGAAAATGAAGAGGTCATTGAGTTTTGTATTGACTTTATTCCTGACCTTAAGCCGATTGGTGTTCCTGAATCACGGCATAAGGGCAGACTGGATGGAAAAGGCACGCTACGAGGGGAACAAATAATATGTATGGACGGACATTCTCTCACTGAAGCACACTACACAGTTCTACAGAATTCTGCCTTGGTGGCTCCGTATATGGATGAACACAAGAATTTGCTATGCTCCAAACACCCGGAGCTGTCTGATGACTAGATTACACATGAACAAACAAGAAGTTTCGCCAGCTGGTTGCAGACACGTACCATGCATGAAACCTCTATTGAAGATGACCTGTACTTGCTGTCCCAGTTACCATCTTCGAATATAATGACTTTCAAAGGGTACGAGATAAATGGTAATACATTTTACATGATCGCCCAAGATAAGAAGAGCACCAACCAAAACAGTGGTGTCCGCTTTGATGCAGAAACCAAGACGGGAAAGGAAACATATAATGGTTATATACAAGAAATATGGGAACTTGACTATCGACGTGGTTTGAAGGTCCCTTTGTTTCGGTGCAAATGGGTCAATATGACACGAGGCGGGGTAACGGAAGACCCGCAGTATGGAATGACAACAGTGGATCTCAACACTCTTGCGTATGCAGATGAACCATTCGTCCTAGCCAATGATGTGGCACAAGTTTTCTATGTGAAGGACAGGTCTACCAAACCAAGAAAAAGAAAAGATAAGGAAGCGAATGCATCGTACGATGAGCCAAAGTGGCACATAGTTCTTTCTGGGAAGAGAAACATCGTGGGAGTGGATGACAAGACAGACATGTCAGAAGATTATGAAAAGTTTGATGAAATTGCTCCATTCACAGTGAATATTGACCCGATCATCCCGTTAAATGATGAAGATTTTCCATGGTTACGGCGCAAAGGGACACATGCGAAGAAAAAGTTTCACACCCAAAGATCTGGGATGTGATCGGCTTCACTATCATCACTTTCTTCTATGTTTCACACCCAGGAGGGAATCTCTGTAATAGTTAGGGTAGTTATGTGTTTTGGCATTTGAAACGCGAAGAAATTTTATGTGCAAACAAATTCTTTCATGCCTTTATTGATTTTTAAAGTTAAGTTATTCACAAACTAGTGATTCACACTAATTTCAAATAATTCAAAATTTAAACTATTCAAATTTGAAAACTACGGGCACTAACAGAAAGTTTGTAATTTTTTTACCTAAAGCAAAAATATTCACAATGAAACTCTAAATACACAAAAAAACAACTCAAAAATAAATAAAGAAAAAAAATAAAAATAAAGCCCGCCTACTGGGCCAGAGCGGCCTACATACGACTAGAAACCCAACCTGTTGTTGGGCCAGGATGCAGGCCCACAAAGGCCCAGTAGGCCCACAAGGCAGCACAGAACATGTAGGCCCAATAGGCCCACAAGGCAGTACAGAACATGTAGGCCTAGTAGGCCTGCTTTGGAGACGAGCTCGAGAGAGCTACCGCACGGGGGGTTATAAACCAGTGCGGACGCCCCTCGGCTAGCGAGGTGGGACTAAACTTGCCGCACCGCACCTTGCAAGCGCACCCCCTTTAGTACCAGGTGGTGGCACCAACCGGTACTAAAGGGGGGGGGGGGCCTTTAGTACCAGTTGGAGCCACCACCCGGTACTAAAGGGGGTGCGGTTCCCGCCGCTTGGCCTAGCCAAAACAGGCCTTTATTACCGGTTGGTGGCTCCAACCGGTACTAAAGGTCCATCCTATATAACTAAACACTTCAAAAATTTCAGTTTCTCATCTGCTTCTTCTCCTGTGCCCCGTCGCCCGCCGCCCCCGTCTCCATATCCCTCGTCGCCGCCCCCGTCGCCGCCCCGTCCCCATCGTCACCACCCCGTCGTCCCCGTCCCCGTCGTCCCCGTCGTCACCGCCGCGCCGTCCCGGCACGTCCCGCGTCGTCCCCGTCCCCGTCATCGCCGCCCCGTCCCCGTCGTCGCCGCCCCGACCCATCCCCGTCATCGCCGCCCCGTCCCTGTCCCCGTCGTCGCCTTCCCCATCGTCGCCGCGCCCGTCGCCGTCCCCGTCGCCGTCCCCGTTGCCGCCCCCCATCGCCCCTCGCCTTGCCGGTGAGCACACACACATACATTTTTTTAGTTTTTTAGTTATAGAAATAGTTATAAAAATGTTAGAAATTTTTCTTTTTTTAGTTATAAAAATTGTTAGTTATATAGCATTGTTAGAAATGTTATAGAAATGTTAGAATTTTTTCTATTTTTTAGTTATAGAAATAGTTATAAAAAAGTTAGAATTGTTAGAAATTTTTCTGTTTTTTAGTTATAGAAATAGTTATAAAAAAGTTAGAAATTTTTCTTTTTTTAGTTATAGAAATATTAGAAATGTTATACAAATGTTAGTTATATATATAGAAATGTTATAATTTTTTTCTTCTGTTTTTTAGTTATAGAAATATTAGAAATGTTATAGAAATGTTAGTTATATAGCATTGTTAGAAATGTTATAGGAATGTTAGTTATATAGAAATGTTAGAAATTTTAGTTATCAAAATCCAATCATTAAAAAAATGTTACTTTTTGCGGGCATATAGCTAGTATTTGTTCTCGACGATGCCCGGCCCGCATCCTCGCCATCGACCCGTCTGCGACGATGTCCGGCTGACCCATGTCCGAGACTGGGCTCCATCGGGCTGGCACTGGGAGGTGCTGCCTGGAGGGGCGCGACGCTTGATGAGGAACCCGGGCCCGGTCATCGACCCTGATCTTGTTTGGTGGTGTTCGCATGGGCCAGTTTCGGTGCGGAGGGAGCCGGCCCCGCCGGAGGTGGTACGTCGCCGTGTCAGGGAGGAGGACGAGCACGTCCATCGCTACATGGTTGCGTTAGAGGGCGGCAGGTTCTCCAATACCTAGCAGTTTCTTCAGGGATCTCACTTTAGCTATGATCCTATGAGGGTTCCTTCTCTTTGGGTGTCCACCGCCCGCGCCGCATGATCCGACGATGTATTCAAGATTATATATTATTCGAGACGATGTATTCGAGATTATATCTATTATTCGAGACGATGTATTCGAGATTATATATATTATTCGAGACGACGTATTCGAGATTATATTCGATGATGCTTATTATGTACTATGATTGATTCAGTTTTTCCTTATTAATTGATTGCATCCATGCATTGTAATTTGAATATATTTCTTTTGGATTAGCTAAACAAAACCTATGGCGGAAAATACCGGCAGAGAGGGAGAAGAGGCCCTGTTCAATATCATACGCAATCCTCGCGGGCCAGATGATGATCAGAATGAAGAAGATTATGACGGCTCCGAATATCTAAACAACACCGGGGAGGGTGATATGATATTCGATCGCGACGACCGAATTGACGAAGAAAATGTTGATCTTGAAACAACAAACACCGGCGAGGTATATATATTTATATAAGCAGGCATCTGGTGATCATCACATGTTTTAAATAACTTGAAGATATATTAACGAATCAATCTTTCTTCTTTCAGCCATCCAGATCGAGCAAATCTTCAGGCAACAGGACGAAATGAGGCCCGAGCAAAAAGTTGAAGGAGGGCGTAAAGTACAATATCGAGGAAATCAGACCTAATGGCGAACCATTAGCGCCTAAGAAGATTGCAGACAAGTTCATTCGTCAGTGCGGAGTTCTTGTGAAGGACCAACTCCCGATCTCCCTTCAAGAATGGAGAGAGCCAGCAAAGCCACGTCTAGGAGTTACTTTTGTCGACGACAGACAAAGACATTTGCTTTGGGAAACGCTCATGTCACATTTCACCCTACCAGATCATTTCACAGATGCAGATGTGGAGAAAGTCAAGGACGCTTCTCTTAGGAAGATGGCGGTTGCATTCAAGAACCACAAGATGAGTGAATGGGCCAAGTACATCAAGGGAGGATGGAAGACTCTAGTATTCGAGGGAACACTAGAGAAGCAAATTGCTCATTGGGACGATTTCGTGAAATTCAATGATTCAGAATTATCTAAGGAATGGTCCAGAATAAACAAGGCCAATGCCGCAAAAAAGGATAAGTTCCATAAGCTGGGGCTAGGTGGCTATGCGGTGGGAAAGCCTAAGTGGGATAAGTCTGAGAAAGAGATGCTGGATGCATGTGTCACTCCAGAAACATTGAGCTGGCCCCCCAGGTGCAGGACTTGGTTCTATGCGCATGGAGGGGAGTTGGACCCGAAGACAGGCAAAGTTTCGAAGAAGGCATGTCTGGACGGAGCCGAAGATAAGCTACTTGTTGCAATAGAAGAGGCTCGATCGGGGTTGTTCGAGCCCAACAGAGAGAACGACGAGCTTACGCGTGCCCTGGGAAATCCTGAACACCTGGGAAGAACATGAGGCATGGGCGCTATTCCGTGGTATGAGGGGTTTTCAGACTGGAACGCCGACTACCCGTGCGAGAAACAAGATTGCGGAGGAGGAGCAGAGGAAGCTAGACTATGAACGCCTTCAAGTCCTAGAATCAGCGCACGCGGACTTCGCAATCAAATTCCAGCGGCAGCAGGAGCAGATCGACTCACTTAGCCAGCAAAGGGGGTCTTAGCAGCTAGCGGATGATCCACCAATGGATAGCACCGTCCCATCCATGCCGAGAAGCAGCGTGGGTTCTGCCCCGGGTGACGCATTGATGGATAGCTACCCAGTGGATGACATCATGGAGAACACTAACTGCGAGCTACACTTCAAAATGAAGAACATATCCATGAAGGTGGCGGACGCCCTTGCTTTTACAAATCCCCCCGAGGCAACCTTCCATTGCAACCCGATTCTAGCGGGCTATGCACATGTCTTGGTTGATGAGGTGGTGGACCAATATTCGGGGCTAGAGCTTGACATTCCTAGAGGTGATGATGAGCACACACTAGGAGAGGCCAACCATCGTATCATCCTATGGAGAAAGGATTGCATCATCCTTCGAAGGCCACCGACACCGCGCCATCCGACTCCTCGTCGCAGTTCGCCACCGAGTCAGCAGACTCCCGCTCCTCTAAGTCCACCAACGCGTCAGGCCACTCCTCCTCCAAGTTCAGCACAGCTTCAGGCCACTCCTCCTCCTCCAAGTCCGGCAAAGCGTCAGGCCACTCCTCCTCCAAGTCCGGCAAAGCGTCAGGCCACTCCTCCTCCAAGTCCGGCACAGCTTCAGGCCACTCCTCCTCCTCCAACTCAGCCACGTCAGCCGTCTTCGCCGCCTCAGTAATCACGGAAGAGAGCCGCCTCGGCTATGGTGCGTAACGGTACAAGTCGAGGTAGTACTGGAGGTACAGGCAGAGGCAAGCGATTTCAATATGGTCCAAGCCTCGCGCCTCTTTCGCAGAGGCCTTACGACAAGTCCGAGGAGGAAAACGTAGCCATATCGAAGGCCGAGGTGGAAGCCCATTTTGCACCGAAACCGCCACCGCCGCCAAGGGAGAAAGTGCCTGTGGAAAAGATTGACCACTTCATTCGTATGGCTAGACCACCAGCTCCCAAGCCTATTGACACAGACTATGAGCGCCACATCAAGAAGTTAAATCGAGCACGTCTATAGAAAGAGGCAAGCTCGAGCTTGAGCAAATCAACTGGTAAAAGGAGCGGTAAAACCGTTCCCCAGCTGGGAGAACAGGCAGCGCAATCAATCCCCCCACTTGTTGTGCCAACAACACATGAGAGTAGGTGCGCCCAATAGTATTGTGGGCAAACCGTTAACGTTCTCGGGGTGGGCGATGTGGTAATAACCGAGGAGCATATTGCGCAGGCTGAATCGATCGGGATCACTGTTGGACAACTCCTCGATATCGAGCCCATGTCTCCGACTAGAGAGGAGGAAATAAAACGGAAATATGCCCGTGGCCAACCTTTGGTCGAGCCAGAGGAGGTCAATAAGCTCCCAACGAGAATGTATGAATTGCATCAATGGTACATGGACATTACCAAGATTTCCAATCGAGAGTCCCTCATGGTGAATGTCAACAAGGAGCATTACTACCATGAGAAAGATGTGACCGTTGAGTATTCAGAACTATTTGAGCTATACAATAAAGACGCACTCGACAAATTTATCGTCAGTTGCTATTGTCTGTAAGTGATTTCTTTCTGTAATTTAAGTCTCAAGCTAGCTGTAGTGATCATTTTGATCAATCATTACCTGTAATTATCCTCACTATATTCTTTTTTGTGGTATTATGCAGGATGAAGATTTATGAAATGAAAAAAGGTGGATGCTATGGCATTGGGTTCGTTGACCCAAATACCATTAATGAATACCCATGGAACATAGATCCATATCACGAAAAAAGTGTAGAGGAAAGCATGCTACAGTTCTTCAAGGAACTCAAATACAATGAAGATATACTACTTCCTTACAACTTCAAGTGAGTCACACTTTCTTGTACTACAAATTCTGTTTTTCCCTACTAGCTATAGCTACATGTTTTTGCTTACATATGCCTGCTTAATTAAGACATGCAAACGTGTGTGCATGCAGATTTCACTGGATCTTGTTAATCATCAAAGTTGATGAAGGAACAGTTGAAGTACTAGACTCACTACTTAAGAAAGCAAGTGACTACACCATCGTGAAGGGGATAGTCAACATGTAATTTCAATCATTATTAACCTATATCTCGGCCTATTTAATTAGTTCGTCATTTCCTGATAGAAACTATTTAATAACCCATTTATTCATTTCCTTTGTCGGCGGGCAGGGCTTGGGAAAGTTCATCAGGGCCACTCCAGGCCCATGGAAACAAAATCTGAAATAGTATCGACCCAAGGTAAGTAATTAAGTAGTACTAGCTAGCTGCCATCTCTTTAATTATCATGCTTGATTAATTATTATCTGATCAAATCCCATTCTCGTAAAGGCCCTGAAGCAGGCACCGGGGAATGATCTATGTGATACTACGTTTGCGAGAACATTCGCATGATGGCGTCCGAAAGGAGCAAGTCTCAATGACAGGAGTGGGTACGATATCGATTGTTAGAACACTATTCACAATTTTTACACCATTATCGATATCTAGTCACACAACTAATACACATGCATATTGATCTCCTTCTTAACAGTTCAAAGAGGTGCGGGACAAGCTCTTAGCATAGGACTGCATAGAAGCAATTCAAGAGGAAATAGCGGGATATTTGCTCGACCAGGTCATAGATCCCAAAGGAGAATACTATTACCCTCTACCGCCCCCATGAACCACTTCCAATTGTTATCGTGCTCCGAAGGCACCAATTATCTAGGCTAATGCCATTGGCTCCGAAGGCACCAATTAGGAGAAATTGTATATATATATATATACATGTGTGTATATATGTGTGAATTAATTAATGGTGGTTGTGAGACATTCGATGATATATATATATTATGATCGGTTCTACTAGAAATTCTATTTATATATATGCATAATGTGTACAATATGTAGTATCGTAAAATACCAGCAAACGAAAAATAATTAAATGGAAAACACAAAATTAAATGAAAAAGAAATCATAAACCCAACCCCCCCCCAAACATTTTAATACCGGTTGCTGACACCAACCGGTACTAAATGTCTCCCTGCCCCCGAAGCTGGCTCGTGCCACGTGGTTGCCCTTTAGCACCGGTTCGTGTTGAACCGGTACTAAAGGGGGGGGGGCTTTAGTGCCCACATTTTAGTGCCGGTTACCGAACCGGCACTAAAGGGCCTTACGAACCGGTGCTATTGCCCGGTTCTACACTAGTGTATATGTAGTATAACATGTTCATAACCACACCATGTGTATCACCGTTATATATATTCACACATGTGTCGGTTTAAAACACTATGATAAATTCTTCAAATATCCGAATTCGCTTTTTATAATGAAGTATGATCTCTATTCGTCTTTTACACCCACACAATCCTCTTGTCTTTGTAGCTAGCTAGCGCTAACTTTCTCTCGTGCATGCAGACGCCCGCATCCCTCTAACCCTCCCACAGCATTCTCTAGCTCCATCGCGCAAATTCGTCTTTTCATTTTAGGTCGTTCACCCACGGTGTGTGTAGGCCCCCAGCTCCTTCTTTATGGCACACATTGATCGATATGCCTCTCAAGCCAGGTGTGCCTAGCATAAAACACAAGTTTCCCCTCTTCTCTTATCACCATCCATGCCTCACTCCCACCACTCTTTTCATCGATCTCATACTCACACACTTATCCCCTTCGATATAGTATGACTCTCACACCACCTCCTAGATGCATCCCTCTATCTCCATCCTTCTCCTCGTGCCTCATTTGCTTGTAACACACACATGCATATATACCGATCGATCTCCCAACATATACCTAGGTCAACTTTAACTATTCCCCCCCCCATCAATCGACGTACCTCACAAGTTATGTCTCTCCTTTCTCTGACAAAGGACGATTGATCTTCCTATGTAGTTATGTCTTCTTACCACATCCATATCGTCCCCATCATTCGTGCATGCCTCCTGACCCGTCTCTCGCACGCACGTGCACAGATAGGCAGACATCCCCTCTCTTATTGATATTGCACGCGTGCCCTCCGGTTGTCTAGCAATCCTATCCCACCATTTGTTAGAAGCAACTCCACTACCACCCCCTCCAACACTCTAGCTCTGTCTCTCTCCCAACCTTATTCCTCTCCTGCACATATGCATGGATGCCGATCGATCTCCCTTAATACATGAGGTACATCGATATCCCTTAATACATGAGGTAGGCCTCTCTCCTCCTCCCCCCCCCCCCACCACACACCGATAGTCGAGCGCTGTAGGTAGGTATCCATGCCACAGAGACAAACCGCACCTATCCCCTCTCTCGTTCTAGTAGGCCAGCCACTCTATATCTTTGACGTGGGCGAACACAAATTCTATGGCACTCTTTATCGACCGCGCACGCACACACACACACACATCATCCCTCTCTTCGATTCTATGGACACCTCAAGTCGATAATACCTCCACTCTCTTCTCATGGATTGCCCCCTCTATATATATATGCTATATCCAGGACTCTATTTCATACACATTGCATATGTTACATTTTTTGATTGACCACCCCCTAAAAAAACTCTCACGAACCCACACACTATATCTCTCTACGTTTGTATCTCTCTCACACAACCCCATGTAGGTGTTGTACGTATACAAGAAGAGAATAGGTGCACCGTGCATGTACTCATGCTTCGTGCCCAGCCACACCAGCGCGGGTACACGGTGGAGCTCATTTCTATATGAAATGGCAGCCCACATGCTAATTTGAAGGCGTGTAGCAGTTGTTTACCTACGAAGGTCGTGTACCACGCGTGCACGAAACAAAGTTCAACTTGATGCATTGGCGCGCTATTTTTAAATAAAGTTATATCGCTCAGTGGCACGTACACAGAATATAAACCGATTTTTATGGAGAAAAAGGTAGTCCGCTCCACTATATACAATGGAGCCTGCCTACCTGGTTTGTCTCTCTTCAGAGTATCTCACACAAGGCTGCAGTGGCCTCTCTCTCTCATCATTGGTCATTGATCCGGCCGCATCCCGTCCGCTAGCGGAAAGGGAGGATGTGCATCGTTTCTCCATTCGACGGCGCCGAGGCAGCACGTCCCAATCTGCGGTACACGCCGTTCTCTCTGACCAAGGTACGGCGCGGTAGGGCCTATGCCACCTGCTCGCTGCCGCAGTATGGGCAGATTCCGCCCGCCGCCACTCACCTAGTTACATCCCGACGACCTCCAGGTCGCTGCATGTGGATCCCATGTCGCTGCATGTGGATCTTCCATAGTTCTTTGCACAAAACGTAGCTCGTCCGGCATACTTTCCATATTGCAATCTCGTCCTCACACCGTTTTAGCCAAACACAACCGTGTTGTTATCTTCCCTTAGGACAAGGAATATGTGTATTTTTTGTCGTCGCAACTGTCATCAACAATATTTGTCTTTTTACAAATTTCAAATGGGCATATTTTAGAGTGTAGATTCACTCATTTTGCTTCGTATGTGTACTCCCTCCGTTCCTAAATATTTGTCTTTCTAGAGATTTCAACAAGTGACTACATATGGAGCAGAATGAGTGAATCTACACTCTAAAATAAGTCTATATACATCCGTATGTAGTAGTCTGTTTGAATCTCTAAAAACAAATGTTTGAGTAGTCACTCGTTGAAATCTCTAGAAAGACAAATACTCCGAAGTATATTTAAGAACCGAGGAGGTAGTGCACAACCGCATGGGAGACTCAGACTGGTCATTGCGCTGCATTAATAGTGAGTAATGAGAAGTCAAATCATAAGCCCCACCTTTCCCTCTATAAGTTGCTCGGAAGAAGCAACCATCAATACGCTCTTCTTTGAATCCACTCATACTACTCCATCCGTCACTGTTTATAGAGCGCGCTTCAGAAAAAGAGAAAATCTCTGGGACCAAGGCGACTAGCGTTCGGCCTAAAAAATAGCATTGGTAGTTATAACACCGCGTCTATTACTAGAGGAAATAATGCGTACACACATGCATGCAGTGCTTCCACCCCGGGTAGACACATGCATGCACATACTCCACTCCGTAGTACTACATCGAGAGAAAATTGCGGTTCCCACGCCCTAATTAATTGATCATTAAACCAAACGTGTCTAAAGTCTCTCTGGTGGTGGGAATGCATTGAGAGAAATGCATCATAATGAAGCGCGCCCTGTAAACTATGACGGAGGGAGGAGTAGTATGAAGGTGCAAAACCAAGTACGCTTATGGACAGTCAGTCAACGCACCTCGTCTTGGCATATCACCGACATGTGGGACCAGAGTGTGAGCAAACCGATCTCAATTGACGGCAAAATGGCCAACCTGCCGTTCCTTGAGAGAGATGAGGAGCGAGAACACACAGAGGGGCTCGCACGGAGGCCAAGATATATTCGAGCATGGTTGATCGATATCATCATTACATGTTGGGCTGCCGTTTTCCGCCCTTCTCCGGAATAAATGTGTACTTTATCAAAGATTAAGAAAAATAAGAGTACAGAGGCTCCACCATGCAGTTCTAGTAGTAGTACTACTCGTACTACTAAACCTTGCACTTGGCTCTTCGCCTCTTCGTGAAGTCGAACAATGATGGTACTCCGCATGTTCGGTACTACAGTGTATGCCTCTGGCAATCTGACACCGAATAAATTGATGCATGTCCACCACCTGGGCTAGGTACATTGCATTAGTCAAAAGGCGTAAGCGAGCTTCACCTTGTCCTTCAAGCTTCTCCTCGTTCAGCGAGTTGACGGGACACACCAACAAGTAGTGCTAGTCCATACTCCCTCCTTTTCGGTTAATATGGCTTAATCTTTTTTGCGGGTAAATGAGAGAGATTTATTCATATATAAGCATTCTTAGGACGATCAACCAAGAAACTGGTCACTAGGAAGCGAGGTACCCCGCAAAAAAGAAGTAGGAAGCGAGGTGTTTCATCAAGCCAGCTCTCGGCCACATTCAAAGTGAAGCAAGCTTGGTTCGCACAAAGATGCGCCGCAAGGTTTGCTAACCTGTTTACATGCTGAATAACAAAAAAGAGAGGAAATATACCGAGCGCTCCTATTTGTAACAGGATATGAGCCAGAATTAAGCGAGAATTGTAGAGAGTGTTCCATGCAATCAACTTCCATTATCACATGTGAGAACCCTCGAAGAGAACCAAATGTGTTGAAGATTTCTTAATCACATTTTAAAAATATAGTAAGAGTGCAGACGCTCCTCCATCCGGTTCCTAGTACTAGTATAGTACCTCTATAGACTATAGTAGTAGTACTAGTAAACTTTGCGCTTGGTTGTTCACCTCTTCGGGAAGTGCAACAATAATAGTACTAGTATAGTGTATGCTTCTGGCAATCTGACACCGAATTAAGTGTTGCATGTCTTGTGAGCCACCGCACGCAAGCTTCTCCCATCCTCTAAGCTTCTCCTCGTTCGGCAAGTTGACAGGACACAGTAAAGTAATACTAGTCCATACTGCCTCCTCTTCGGTTAATATGGCTTAATTTCAAACGAGATAAATACACTGTCTGTCACTGCATATTTGTAAAAATACGGTCAGTGGACTTCATAATATGGTCATTGCGCTCAATATATACATTTTTCTGGTGTTTATACGGTCACTAGCACACCCTGGCTGAGTATGTGTGTGCATGCACGTGTAGGTTGAGCACTTGAGCGTGACCGTGTGTTTTCTGTCGTGTGCTCGGACATGCATGCATTAGGGCATCGCACGTGTTTTTGCGTCCATGTGTAAGTGTGACTGTTGCATACACGTTGGGGGAGTACGTGTAGGGGCCACTAAAGGAGCAGTCAAAATCACACAGTAAGTTAGTCGGAAGAAGCAACCATCATTTCACTCTTCAATGACACGTACACCATATAAAATGGTTGATATGGAGAGAAAAAGAAAACCACTATATATACACTAGCGGGAGCCTAAGCTAGAAGTCTGCTTGCTTGGGTTGCTCTCTTCACAAGCATCGAACGACGGTGGCCACACCGCTGGTCACATATCCGGCCTGATCCCGCAGCTGGGGGAAGGGAACAATGTTCTGCATAGACGTGGTTGACATCGGCGAGGGAGAAAATCCACAGTCGGTGCATCCCAATCGGGGGTCACCGCGGTATGGGCCGATGCCGCGTCCCAACCGCCCTTCTAGCTACAGCCCGACGTCCGTTTCGAAAATATTAGTGAATGTCAATGAAAATTATACTAGTATCATTGTTCCGTTTCGAAAAAAGCATATAAGCTGTTACTTCTTACCCAAAGGATCTTTATATCCAACAAACACAAAATATCCATTCGACTGTTCAAAATTACTTTCACTGATGATCCGATGTCGAGGTAATTGCTGCATCGCCACCAAAACCCACCATCTCTTAAGCTAAAGTAGACCGAGCTAACCCCTATATGAGCATATTAGTAAGATAAACAGAAGGCACTGTAGAATCATTTAGGACGTGAGCTTGTCAATCTGAATGTGTAGGACACCAGCTTAGCCCCGGCCAGCAGCTTGGGCGGAACTGTGAAGAAGGTTAGCTCCTGCACGGCGACCTTGCTGGGATCCCTGCTGCTTGTCACCTCCATTTCCACCTTGATGGCGTCAGTCCTGCCTTTGGGCTCCCCCGGCGGGCCGTTCGCCCACAGCTTGGCCACATAGTGCGGCAGTGGGGACACCCCCGCTCAGATGCATACGACCGACACGGCGATAGGCGTGCTGATGTCGAGCACGCCGCCAACCAAGAAAAACACGCGGCCGTCCTCCTCCGTGAACATCAAGAGCCGTGGCTTCGACAGTGGCACTTGCAGCTGGAGCGCCTTGCCGTATAGGATCCTGTGCACAGGCATGGGATGCACGGTGCTGATGTGGTGGGAGAGCCACGGCGGTGGGCCTTTTTAGCCGCAGACACGCACGGGGCATTTGTAGGGCGCGAGCGGACACACGCTCTGGTGATCAGCGAGCTTGTGGTAAGTGACGTAGAGCCCACATCCTTCGTGCGGGCACTCCACCCTCACCGAGGAGAGGACGTCATCCACCGTCGCGTTTTGCACGTTGAAGCCACCGCTGCGCTCGCACTTCTGAGACTGCCGCTGGTTCCCGGGGCGCTCGACGCGGCAGTTCACGCAAGCAAGTTGCCCTCCCTTGCACTACACAAATCAATCGAAGAACACATCAATCAAGAAACCTGCACCTTGCTCGATCAGCTAAACGGATGAGGTGTATTCGAACCTCAGACACTAGAGGCTTCAAGGGGCGGAGGCACAAGGGGCAGTGGAGCAAGGTGAGGTCCATCGAGACCATAGAGAGCTCCATCGTCGGTCATGTTCTGTCTGCATGATCTCGCCCTCCTCGTGCACAACCATCTCTCGCTTTGTTAGGGCCGGGTGAGGGAGTCCTGGATTAGGGGGTGTCCAGATAGCCGGACTATAACCTTTGGCTGGACTCTTGGACTATGAAGATACAAGATTGAAGACTTCGTCCCGTGTCCGGATGGGACTTTCCTTGGTGTGGAAGGCAAGCTTGGCAATACGGATATGTAGATCTCATCCCATTGTAACCGACTCTGTGTAACCCTAGCCCTCTCCGGTGTCTATATAAACCGAAGGGTTTTAGTCCATAGGACGAACAACAATCATACCATAGGCTAGCTTCTAGGGTTTAACCTCTCTGATCTCGTGGTAGATCCACTCTTGTACCACCCATATCATCAATATTAATCAAGAAGGAGTAGGGTTTTACCTCCATCGAGAGGGCCCGAACCTGGGTAAAAACATTGTGTCCCTTGTCTCTTATTACCATCCGCCTAGACGCACAGTTCGGGACCCCCTACCCGAGATCCGCCGGTTTTGACACCGACATTGGTGCTTTCATTGAGAGTTCCTCTGTGTCGTCATCTTTAGGCCCGATGGCTCCTCCGATCATCAACAGCGATGCGGTCCAGGGTGAGACTTTTCTCCCCGAACAGATCTTTGTATTCGGCGGCTTTGCACTGTGGGCCAATTCGCTTGGCCATCTCAAGCAGATTGAAGGCTACGCCCCTGGCCATTAGGTCAGATTTGTAAGTTTGAACTACACGGCTGACATCCATGGAGACTTGATCTTCGACGCATTCAAGCCATAGCCGAGCGTGCCGCACTATCACGATGGGCATGATTTAGCTCTGCCGCCGAACAGTGCCCTGGAGGCCGCACCCTTATCCGCTCCGACCCTTAGCTCGGAGCCAACCGCGTTGATCGAGGACGGGTGGCTAGACCCCGCCGCAGGGGCTGCAGTCTCAACGGCGATCGAGCCGAACACTGGCCTTATCCTCTGCGAAGCCCGTGATTCCAGGGTGCCGGACTCTTCTCCGGACTCCGAACCCTCCGCGCCCTTGCCAATCGAATCCGATTGGGCGCCGATCATGGAATTCACTGCTGCGGATATCTTTCATCACTCACCCTTCGGGGACATTCTGAATTCACTAAGGTCTCTCTCTTTGTCAGGAGAGTCCTGGCCGGATTATCCGGCAGGATTGGGATGCGGACGATGAAGAAATTCGATGCCCACCCACCACCCACTTCGTAGCCACTGTCGATGATTCAACCAACATGCTAGACTTCGACTCCAAAGACATCGACGGTATGGACGACGATGTAGGAGACGAACAGGAACCAGCACCAATAGGGCACTGGAAAGCCACCTCGTCATACGACATATATATGGTGGATACACCCAAAGAGGGCAATGGCGACAGAACAGCGGGGGATGACCCCTCCAAGAAGCAACCTAAGCGCCAGCGTCTGCGGCGCCACTCTAAGTCCCGCCAAAGCAAAAATGGTGATACCGACACGGGAGATAATAACACCCCGGATAGTGCCGAAGACAACTCCCTCCAGCAAGACTCATCGCAGGAGGATGGAGAAGCCAGCCCCCCTGAGAGAGCGGTAGACAGGGAGGAAGAGGATGATAATTACATGCCCCCTCCGAAGACGAGGAAAGCCTCGGCGATGACGAATTTGTCGTGCCTGAGGATCCCGTCGAACAAGAGCGCTTTAAGCGCAGGCTTATGGCCACGGCAAGTAGCCTTAAGAAAAAACAGCAACAACTTAGAGCTGATCAAGATTTGCTAGCCGACAGATGGACTAAAGTCCTTGCGGCCGAGGAATACGAACTTGAACGCCCCTCCAAGAGCTACCCAAAGCACAGGTTGCTACCCCGATTAGAGGAGGACGCACTTAAACCTAGCTACATCACCAGCGCATGATGCGGCTGACCGGCCACCTCGTGGCCGCGACAGAGAGGCCTCTCGGCCCTAGACTCAAGCCGCACCCCGGCGTCGCTCAAAAAATACGAAGGCACGGGGAAATGTGCTAGACCTGTGAGATATGTTGGAGGACAAGGCAAGGCAAACAAGATCGATCTATGGATCGTGCGGGCGCCCCACGACACGAGACGATAACCGTCACGCCGGATACAATAAATCGGGCCGGGCCGAACACAGCAGATAAAGCTCATTTGAGCTACGTCGTGATATAGCCCAGTACAGAGGTGCTGCACACCCACTATGCTTCACAGTTCTTTCGAGTGGGCCCTAACCCACAGGTTTTTTCCCAGGATCTTACTTGACTCTTCTTATTTTTTTCGGAGCTATCCTAAATTCATTTCAAATTTGACGTAAGAATGATTCATCATCTGTCATATGTTTTCTCCAAGATCTTTCAAATTCTTTTCATCTTTGGCTCAACCTCTCCTCTTTTCTTCCTTCCGGAGTGTCTAAATAATTCATGGTGGTGCTTCTCGTCGTCATTCTCGGATTTTGAAGACCGAAGAAGAGTTTCTGTTTAATGTTGCTCCATTCTCTTCCAGATTCGTGTTTCTAACTTGTTGCCACCCTCTCGTAATTGTTTCGATCGTGAGAATACTTTTCACCTATGCGGAGCAATTCAAGAGTCTTCTCAGTTTGATTATCCGGAGTCCATCAATTCAGGTTTATTCATTCTCAACTTTAAGTTATCATTCTCTGATCTTACCGGTGCTTCGTTCAAGTGATCTATAATCGGCTCGTGATCTCTTCGTTCTCATGAATCTAAATCCTCTCAAGCATCTTCGTTCATTTTATAATTCTTCCCGGTGTTTCTTTATCTTCTCTTCGTTCATTTTCAATTCTTATGGTGGTTCGTTCAAGAGTTTTCGTCATTCGTTATCATATCAATTTATTCGTTGTTTTCAATCCTACCGGTGGTTCGTTGAACACCTTTCCAAGTTGACTCTATATCTATCTTAATTCTTTCTATGAGAATAAGTAGTATGCCAAAGCCTTTGATTGTCATCAATTTAATTGGTGAAGGATGAGCATAACATAATTCTTATTCTTGTTTCATCCAAGTGATTAATTCCTTTCCGGAGTGGTTCATCATATCACATTCTCAGTTCGAGATGATTTATCTTTTTCTTTCCCGGAGTTCCAAGCTCTAATTATCACGGAGATCCATCTAAATCATTGCAAGGATTCACCTTGTGTTTTCAATTTCTCTTTCTTTTTATTCTTTTGTTACCAGAGTTTCTTCATGGAGGCTATACACGATGGTTCATAAAGGATTTAATTCCTTCTCGAAGCGTTGATCAACTCTCCTTTCAGAGGAACTCAAGTTTTCTTCATCTTGCAATCCGGAGTGCAATTCCTCGTTCCGTATCAATAGAGGTGGTATTATGTCATTCTTGATAATTTGAGTTCATGTTTCATGTTCCACATGTTGTTAAGAATGAGGTATTTTAAATCCATCAATCCCTTCATTGGAATTATCTTGGGCTATATTTCACCTAAAACCGTCCCTAAGGATTGTTGCTATTTACGGTGCTCATATAGGACCCAAGTTCTTCTTTTATCCTCCCGGTGATATAGCTTCTCGTATTCTTGTTGATATCAATCCAATCCAGTGTTTCCGTTAGTGGCTGGTTGTCACCTCATAATTTGAGATGTATTCCGTAAGACCATATCAAGCGTATCCTTTTCGTTGTTTGTTTTCCAACAAATCCGTTCTAGCATTTGTTGTAAGCGTGCTCCCTCGAGATCTTGTTTTTTTCCCTTCGTTCATCCCATTCCAATCTTACTTTTGTTCCGGAGGCTTTGTGATGTTGCTCTCTTCAACCCATCATCTTGGTTGTCAAGATCATGTTCAGTTCCTTCCATTTTCAGTCGAAGTGCTGCCCAAATTATACCATTCTTTCCCTCTCTATCTTGTTTTAACCGGAGTGCCATACGAATTTGTTCTTCCTTGTTCCTCTTCCCTACCGGAGTGCTTTCAACTTTGTTCTACTTCGTTGCATTCTTACTTTCAAGTTGTTTAACTTCTCAAGGTTCTTTGGTTTCACTAGTTTGTCAAAGGAGCAACTTAGTTTTAGCTCTTCTATTTCTCTTCCATTTTCCCTCTGGTGCCATTCTAGATCTCGGGACGAGATCCTCTCGTAGTGGTGGAGTGTTGTAACGCCCCGAGAAAGATGTGCGAGGTGTCGTCCAGTTATTCACTGTTGTTGCCTTGTCATTGCTTGCGTGTCATGCATCGCATATCATGTCATTATGCACATTTCATTTGCATACATGTTCATCTCATGCATCCGAGCATTTTCCCCGTTGTCCGTTTTGCGTTCCGGCGCTCCTATCTCCTCTGGTGGTCTTTTATACCTTCCTTTTGTGTGTGGGGGTTAAACATTTCCGGATTGGACCGAGACTTGCCAAGCGGCCTTGGTTTACTACCGGTAGACCACCTGTCAAGTTTCGTGCCATTTGGACTTCATTTGATGCTCCAACGGTTAACCAAGGGACCGAGAAGGCCTCGTGTGTGTTGCAGCCCAACACCCTTCCAATTTGGCCCAAAACCCACCTAAACCTCCTCCATCATCTAGAGCGTTTGATCACGATTGCATGGCCAAAAACCGCACCTCATTTGGACTCTCCTAGCTCCCTCTACCTATAAATATGTGGCCTCCCCCAAAAATTTCGCGGTACAAACCCTAGTCTCCCCCTTCCTCGCGCCGCCAGACATTTTCTCCCACACTGGCTGGTCATGTCTGCCGCACCGCCGCCACGTCGCCCGGCCAATGGCATTGCGCCACATCGCCGCATCCGCCGCCTCAGCCACTCGCGGAGCGCCACTTGGCCTCCCGCTCCTCCCTGCCGCCGCGGCCCGCGGAGCCCGTTGCGGGCCCGCGCGGGCCCAGATCCGCCGCCGCCTGGCCGAGGCGCCCGAGCCGCCCGGCTCCGCCCGCGCCTGCCGGATCCCGCAGCCGCGCCTCTCGCCGGCGTGTCGTTCGCCTTCGCCAGAGCCGTACACCGCCATGCCTCGCCTCGCCGGTGCACCGCCGCGCCACCGCCCGACGTCGCCGGTGCCGCCGCCTTTATTCGCACCGCCTCGCTCATCTCTGGTCGCCGGCGCCAGCAGCCGCCTCACCGGCTTCCTCCCCGCCCTCTTCTCCAGCAAAGGCCCGGCCCTGCCTCGATCTGCGTGTGCCCGGGTCAAACCCTAGATCTGGAGGTCTATTTCTTCCAAGTCGCTGATATTTTTCCAGATTCAAATGCCCATGTTCACCATGTCGTAACTTCGCATTCGTAGCTCCGTTTTGCGCGTGTAGCATATTAAATTGTTCGTCTCGGAGAGTACATCATTTCATCTCATTGCATCATTTTCATTTGAGGTATCTTGACTCCCAAAATGCTGTTGGAAGAGAGCTATTTGAAATAATTGTCAGATCTGCTGCATCAAATAGCTATTTGTCATTTTTGCCATGATTATTGTGTGCATGATATGCTCCTGAGCTCTACATGAGTTTTGTTATATGCTTTACCATCTTTACCAAGATGCTATCCATGTATTTTTGTGATGTGTGTGGTGACTAGCACAAGCTTGCAAAGTGGTGCATTCGTTAATGCGGATTTCAGGGACATAGAAATTCCACTAAGTCCTTGTTCTGTTTTTATCAATATGCCATATGTTCATGTTGTTTCCTAGTGATTCGTGCCTCTTTTGAGGATGATCAGTAAGGTTGATTTTTTAATCTTGTAGTGCTCTATCCATCCATGCCTTTGTTTTCAATTATGGAGCACCCTAGCTTGAGTCAATCGAGCTCTACTTTTGCTATTTCGTTAATGTGGATAGATTGTCTACTTGTTAGCGATTTTGCCGAGGATGTTGTAGTCTATCCGTGCATGCTATGTTGTTGTTCTTGCCATGGCTAGCTTGTATAATGTGTATTCGTGATGGGTGTATGCTTAGATTGTCATGACATGCTCTGTAGTGAGTGCATCGAGCTCGTAAACATGCCTACATGATATCTGATTTGCATGCTCCAGTTTTTCTCTAAGTTTGTGATCTGTTTATGTTTTTGCCATGTTCACATGCTTGCAATTGTATTTTCTGATCCCTTTTGGCACAAGGTCACTAAGGGACTTTTGTTAAGCTCTTTGAGTAGCTCCATTCCGTTCCTTGATTTGCCATGTTAAGTTCCTGTAGCATATAGTTTTCTTGCTCCAAAGTGTGCTACCTGATCTGAAATTCCAAGCTTGTGTTAATTTCACCAAGTCTGAAACCTGTTTACCAATTGCACTTTTGCCATGCTTGTTTGAACCTGTTAATGGATGAATTGGCCGTAGCTCAGTGTTCATCTTTTGTCAAGCATTATAAATGGATCTCTGCCATGTATTTTGTTGCCATGTTTGAGTGCTGTAGCATAATTATCTTGATGCATTTAGGTGGCTACTTGCTGTTTATCACAGACCGGTGCCATATTTTGCTTGCCATTTCCAAACCGTGCATCTGATTCCGGTCATCTTTATATCGATTTCAACCAAAATCACCTCATCTTTCAGTGGCACTCTTGGATTTCCAAGTTGAGGCCTGGTTCCATCATTTCTTTGCAAATCTTGCATATGCATCGCATACCGCATCCCGCATATCATACCATGTTCATGTGTTGGTTTGTTTACTATGTTGTGTGCTTCTTTCCGGTGTTGCTTCTTCGAGTTGGTTCCGATAATGTCGCGTTTGTGAGGATTCATTCGTCTACGTCCGTTTGTCTTCTTCATGGACTCATTCTTCTTTCGTGCGGGATCTCAATCAAGATGATCATACCCTCGAAATCACTTCTGTCTTTGCTTGCTAGATGCTCGCTCTTTTGCTATGCCTATGTAGCGATATCTACCACATGCTTATCATGCCTCCTATATTGTTGAACCAAGCCTCTAACCCACCTTGTCCTAGCAAACCATTGTATGGCTATGCTACAGCTTTGCTCAGCCCCTCTTATAGCGTTGTTAGTTGCAGGTGAAGATTGGAGTTTGTTCCATGTTGGAACATGGTTATTTTGTTGGGATATCACAATACCTCTTATTTAATTAATGCATCTATATACATGGGTGAAGGGTGGAAGGCTCGGCATTATGCCTGGTGTTTTGTTCCACTCTTGCCGCCCTAGTTTCCGTCATATCGGTGTTATGTTCCCGAATTTTGCGTTCCTTACACGGTAGGGTTATAATGGGAACCCCTTGACAGTTCACCTTGAATAAAACTCCTCCAGCAAGGCCCAACCTTGGTTTTACCATTTGCACTAACAACCTATAACCTTCCCTTGGGTTTTCGCGAGCCCGAGGGTCATCTTTATTTTAACCCCCCCCCCCGGGGCCAGTGCTCCTCTGAGTGTTGGTCCGAAATGGGCAGCCTTTGGGCTACCTCGGGGCAACTCGAGGGTTGGTTTTACTCGCAGCTTGACCTATGTGGTGTGCCCTGAGAACGAGATATGTGCAGCTCCTATCGGGATTTGTCAGCGCATCGGGCGGCTTTGCTGGTCTTGTTTTTACCTGTTGAAATGTCTTGTAATCGGGATTCCGAGTCTGATCGGGTCTTCCCGCTAGAAGGAATATCCTTCGTTGACCGTGAGAGCTTGTGATGGGCTATGTTGGGACACCCCTGCAGGGATTTGAACTTCCGAAAGCCGTGCCCGCGGTTATGGGCAGATGGGAATTTGTTAATGTTTGGTTGTAGAAAACCTGAAGTTGACCTTAATTAAAATGCATCAACCGCGTGTGTAACCGTGATGGTCTCTTTCCGGCGGAGTCCGGGAAGTGAACATGGTGTTGGAGTTATGCTTGATGTAGGTTGTTTTAGGATCACTTCTTGATCTTAGTTTCTCGATCGTGCTTTGCCCTCTCTTCTCGCTCTCATTTGCATATGTTTAGCCACCATATATGCTAGTCGCTTGCTGCAGCTCCACCTCCTACTTTTACCTTACCCATAAGCTAAAATAGTCTTGGTCGCGAGGGTGCGAGATTGCTGAGTCCCCGTGGCTCACAGATACTTCCAAAACCAGTTTGCAGGTGCCGATAAGTCCGTGCCGAAGACGGAACCAAGCTCGGGAGGAGCTCAATGAAGATCTTGTCCTTTGTGTTGTTTCATTCTAGTTGTTCAGTAGTGGAGCCCAGTTGGGGTCGATCGGGGACCTTGTCGCATTTGGGGTTCTTCTTTTATTTTGGCTCCGTAGTTGGGCCCTGATTGTACTTGGATGATGTAATGCTTTATTCATGTAATTGTGTGAAGTGGCGATTGTAAGCCAACTATGTATCTTTCCCCTTATTGTATTACATGGGTTGTTTGCGAAGATTACCTCACTTGCGACATTGCTTTCAATGCGGTTATGCCTCTAAGTCGTGCCTCGACACATGGGAGATATAGCCGCATCAAGGGCGTTACAAAGTGGTCTTCGGATCCCCGGATAATTTCCGAAGCGAGGAGTTAATCTTCGACATAGTCCCGTTCCGCAGTGGCTATCACGCACTGCTCGGATGAACCGCATTTACAAAGTTCAATGCGGTGCCACACTACACATACCTCAAGCTCAAGATGCCAGGCCCTCGAGGAGTCATTACGGTCAACGGAAACACCGAGCAGTCTCTCCGAACGGAGGAGCATACGGCGGCCCTCGCAGCGGAAGTACAAAGCAGCCTCTCAAGGCAATTCTCCAGTCCGGCTATTAAACGTCCGAACACCGTCATGCGCGCCCGGAGTAACCTACAACAAGACCGCTGGCACGTTTCGAGCAAGCATAGCAATGCGGCCCCAACCCCAGCCCTCGCGAAACGGCAAAATCAGTGCTACGCATACATAATTACGGTCTGAAAATACCATGGGCACAGGGGGAGGGGCACCATCATGGCACGCCCGAAATGCACCTTAACCGCACTAGGGGCTGCCGATTTTATCATTTTTTCTTACTTTCAGGACTCCACTCTCCGAAGGACCGGGTCGGCAGTACAATTGCCGCAGAAACGATACAAGAACCAGGGAAGCAGAAAGCTACGCCACACTATGGAAATCCCATGTGGTCTCTATAACGAGCAGTATACCTGTTTCACATGCCATTCCGCAGCCTGCCCTTGCAGGGGACATGTTAAATAGTCCCATCTCATGCTTACCGCACTATTTGTATCGCTCTGCTTTTGCAGCAGTCGTTTAAAATAAACAATGCTTAGCTTCAGCTTATTATTGCATTCTCTATTCATTCCTTTTTCATATACATGTTCAGTTATGACATTTAGCACCCGTACGGTCAATACGCCAGGGGCTCAAGCACCCCATAATACGGCGTGAAAATTCCGAACACTTTCACAAGTGCAGCCCTCCGAACTTATAGCATTATATGCATCAGCTCCGAATCATGTCTTTGGTCAATAGTTGGGTTTGCCCCGGCTACCATGTTTTGCTACCTTACGTTCTGCTATATCGGCTAAGGTAGCGCTGGGAGAACTACTGCGATTGTGCCCTGGTTGAGCTGGGCCAAGCACCTCAGTAGAGAAAGCTAAAACTGACTGTCATGATAGGGCGAGAGCTGGTCGCTGTTCGAGAGGTTTTGAGTCCCTAAAGACTTATGCCGCTTAGAGCGAGGAGTTGGCTTTGTCCGACCTAGGCGTGTATAGCACCCCGAACTCGGTCTTCCGAGCACTAGGGGCTGCGCCGAAATTTAAAATTATAGAATTCTCTGGCCAAGTGAGAGTGATAACGCATTATAGTCCGATTGCCTTGTTCGTTGTGCTGAGCACCTCCCTCGAAGGACCAAAGAATGGGAAAAAGAGTGCTCAGGTTTATCCCAAACACCCCAGCACTCGTGGCATGGGGGCTGTAGCCGACGACTCACCATCTCTCAGACTTAATAAACGGCCGCATAGAACGTAATATTTTAAATTAAAACAAGCATTGCATAGCGCATATGAACAAGTTTTCAGCGCACAGGATAAAATGAACAAGTTTCACTCAAATATTACATCTTTAGAACATTCGTACGCCACAAGGCGGGCGCCCTTCAGGACGCCCTCATAATACATCTCGGGGTGGCGATGCTCCTTGCCCTGTGGTGGCCCATCCTTCACAAGCTTCTCCGCATCCATCTTGCCCCAGTGCACCTTAGCGCGGGCAAGCGCCCTACGGGCACCCTCGATTCAGACGGGGCGCTTGATACCTTCAAGTCGTGGACAGGCATCCACCAGCCGCCTCACCAGCCCAAAGTAGCTCCCAGGCATGGCCTCCTCAGGCCACAACCGGACTATGAGAACCTTCATGGCCTGCTCGGCCACCTTATGGAGCTCGACTAGCTGCTTCAGCTGGTCGCTCAAGGGCACAGGGTGTCCGGCCTCAGCATACTGAGACCAGAACACCTTCTCCGTCGAGCCCCCTTCCTCGGCCCGGTAGTAGGCGGCGGCATCTGACACGCTACGGGGCAAATCCGCGAATGCTCCTGGAGAGCTCCGGACTCGGGTAAGTAACAAGTAATTCACTTTCACATGCTTGCTTTGCATAAAGAATGCCTTGCCCGCCTCTATCTTCTTCATCGCCTCAACTTCCTGGAGGGCTTTCTGGGCTTTGGCCTTGGCAGATTTGGCGCTTTCAAGGGCCGTCGCGATCTCGGACTCTCGCGCCTTTGAGTCAAGCTCCAAACTCTCGTGTTTTTTCACGAGAGCCTAGAGCTCTTGCTGCACCTCGCCAACCCACGCTTCATGCTTCTCCCGCTCGATGCACTCCATGGCCGCTCTCTTTTCGGCCTCGGACAGCGCTTGCTTAAGGGTCACCACCTCAGTCATGGCCCCTAGGACACCAATAGAAATCCTGTCATTTTTTGCAACTCCATCTTTTTAAATATACTCTACAAGGTATTACTTACCTTCTTTTCCCTCGAGCTCCTTCTTGGCAAGGCCGAGCTCTTGCTCGGACCGCTCGAGGCTCTGCCTCAGCGCATCCACCTCCGCAGTCAGTGCGGTAGAGGCCAGCAGCGAAGCCTGCATACGCATATTGACTTAATTATGTTAGACTCCTGTGATAATATTTGAACATATTTTTCACATACCTCCAAACCTGTTAACAGGCCGGCACAGGCTTCAGTCAGCCCGCTTTTGGCGGACTGAACATTCTGGATCACCGCACGCATAATAGTGCGATGCTCCTCGTTGATGGAGGCGCCGTTAAGCACCTCCAGCAAATTGTCCGGTGCCTCCAGTTGGACGGAGGTCACCGGCATCGTAGGCTTGCCCTTCTTACTAAGGGGCCACCTGCTGGACTCCAGAACCATTGAAGGTTCCGGTGCAGTGTCCGGCCTAGGGCCGGACTTGGAGCCCTTAGGGGTCTTGTCCCCTTTGCGCTTGGAGTCCGGGAGATCGCCTGGCGGCGCCTCCAGGACCACCTCCTCCTGGCATGGAACCTTTTGGGACAACACCTCGGCGCCGTCCGTAGGGCGAGGGGAGGTAGCGGTCGGAAGTGAAAAACTATTCACATCCGACGAATCCAGGGAGCCGCTCGATGACATGTCAAGCTGGTCTTTGGGCGGACTACATAATTATATTCGGCGTCAGGAGAAGCTATGCAATAAAGGAACGCCATGAGTCACTTTGGTGTCCGAATACTTATGACTTTGCCAGGGGCTTGGCCCTTAGCGGCCACTCCTCTTCGCCGTCGTCGGCGTTGGTGGAGTAGTCCGTAGGAAGGGTCCTCCCTTTCTTGGACCCTCCGGCCTCCCCAGTTGGGGCGGCCTTCCTTTTCTTTTCTCCCCCTGCTGGGGAAGAAACCTCTCTTTCCTCCTCCTCGTCTTCGTGGCAGGAGTGCGCCTCGGAGTCATCGGATGATGAGTTCGGCTCCACCGAGCGCCGGGAACTCTTCTGGGTTCCCGTGGCCTTCTTCTTGGCCTTCTTCTCCAGCACCACGTAGTGGTCCGGAACCAGCAGCTCCGCGAAGCAGGCACCGCTGGGTCTTTGGGAAAAGGAGCCGGACAGTTGATCTATTCGGCCGTCCTCTGCCAGTCCTGTCAAAGGCATGGGGGCTTAGATCCCGCATAGAATCAAACTATGAAAGACAAATATCCTGTAAGAGGTAAAAACAGCTTACCGCGCTGGCTTAACGCTGCGCGCTGAATCCACGATCCTCGGTAGCGGATGCGGGAGCCTCGACGCCCTTGAATAGCGCCTTCCAGGCATCTTCGTACGTTGTGTCGAAGAGCCTGCTCAAAGTCCGGTGCTGGGTCAGGTTGAACTCCCACAAGCTTAAAGCCCGTTGTTGGCACGGGAGGATCCGGCGGATGAGCATGACCTGGACTACATTGACAAGTTTGAGCTTCTTGCTCACCAGGTTTTGGACGCATGTTTGGAGTCTGGTCCGCTCTCCTTTTTTACCCCACAGCAGGCCCTTCTCTTTCCAGGAGGTGAGCCGCGTAGGGATTCCGAATCGGAACTCGGGGGCTGTGACCCATGCAGGGTCGCGCGGCTCAGTGATGTAGAACCACCCCGATTGCCACCCCTTTATGGTATCCACAAAGGAGCCCTCGAGCCATAGGACGTTGGGCATGTTGCCCACCATGACGCCTCCGCACTCCGCCTGGCGGCCGCCCACTACCTTCGGCTTGACATTGAAGGTCTTCAGCCATAAGCCGAAGTGGGGCTGGATGCAAAGGAAGGCCTCACACATGATGATGAACGTCGATATGTTGAGGATGAAGTTCGGGGCCAGATCATGGAAGTCCAGGCCGTAGTAGAACATGAGCCCCTGGAAAAATGGGTGGAGAGGAAAGCCTAGTCCGCGGAGGAAATGGGTGAGGAACACCACCCTCACATGGGGCCTGGGGGTGGGGATGAGCTGCCCCTCGTCTAGGAGCTGGTGCGCGATGTCATCAGACAAGTATCCGGCTTTCCTCAGTTTCTTGATGTTTCCCTCCGTGACGGAGGAGACCATCCACTTGCCTCCTGCTCCGGACATGGCCGGAGAAGGTTGAGGTGGGGAATGCGGATTTGGGCGCTGGAGCTCGAGTGCGCGAAAATAGATGAGGAAAGGAGGAAGAAGGCGTGTGTGAAAAGGGTAGATCCTTATCCCCTTATATGGGCGGACGAAACTGCGTGTCCCCACCAGCCTGGTAAAACTCGCTTATCTCCCAAGCGCCGTAATTAATGGCACGGTTGGGTTACCCACGCCCGTATTGATGAGAATCCCGGAATAAGGGGACACGATCTCTGCTTCAACAAGTCGTGCCAAGGAAACCGCCTCGCTAAACGCGCTGAGGTGGGACAGTAAAGCGATTCGAATAAAGGCTTGGCCATGGTGTGATGTCACGCTATGGAATACGTCAGCAGATTAGATTTCTTTAAATACTATTCTCTCTATGGCAGTATCTGGAACTTATTTTGCAGAGCCGGACACTATCCTTCTGTTCAAAATCTTCTATGAAGTGTTCGGAGGAGGAACCCACCCTGCAATGCCGAAGACAATCTGCGCGCCGGACTCGTCGTCATTGAAGCCTGGTTCAGGGGCTACTGAGGGAGTCCTGGATTAGGGGGTGTCCGGATAGCCGGACTATAACCTTTGGCCGGACTCTTGTCCTATGAAGATACTAGATTGAAGAATTCGTCCCGTGTCCGGATGGGACTTTCCTTGGCGTGGAAGGCAAGCTTGGCAATACAGATATGTAGATCTCCACCCATTGTAACCGACTCCGTGTAACCCTAGCCCTCTCCGGTGTCTATATAAACCGGAGGGTTTTAGTCCATAGGACGAACAACAATCATACCATAGGCTAGCTTCTAGGGTTTAGCCTCTCTGATCTCATGGTAGATCCACTCTTGTACTACCCATATCATCAATATTAATCAAGCAGGATTAGGGTTTTACCTCCATTGAGAGGGCCTGAACCTGGGTAAAAACATTGTGTCCCTTGTCTCATGTTACCATCCGCCTAGATGCACAGTTTGGGACCCCCTACCCGAGATCCGCTAGTTTTGACACCGACACCGGGGCATTACAAAGCTTTACCATCACATATTCATACTACTTCAAGGTGCATTAAATCAACACATGCAAGTATCAAAAGGAGAGTCACGACATGCATGTGTGCGTTGTAATTAATGCGTCGGTAAACGCAAATTATTGAAATATATCGAGTGCAGTGCTTTGATGTGTCGCGTCAACTCGTACAAGACCGAGAAGTTTGATTACTACAACGCCCTCTCTCCTTAACCGCACCTGCCTTTGGCTGCATGACAGGTGGGCCACCGACCTCTTGGGCCCACCTGTCATGGACACAAAGGCAGGAGCAGTAAGTCAATGAACCTGCGTCCCTCCCTCGCCCATGAGAGTGGTTGCTGGCAGGACTAGGAGAAGCTTTCGTTCGCTACAGGCTCTCCCTCCCGTACGCGGTGGACATGCAGCAGTTCAATTAGTGTCAGATGGCCAGAAGCATACTATAGTACTCCTCCACTGCAGTAGTACTCCATCATTTTGTTAGACTTCCCGAAGAGGCGAAGACCCAAGCGCAGCCCAGACGCTCGTGTGGCAGTTTCATGTGTAGAGTAGTCTAGGATAGCGTGTATCGTGCCTATAAGCTTAAAATCATTTTTTTGATTAAAATTATCTTCTGGCCCTACCTATCATCCTGGTGATTCTAGTTTGCACGCTCATCTGGTCAAGACAAGAATATATATATTTTAATTTGTGGTGGGGTAAATGTTAGAGGTTGCAGCAAATGGAGTATTGTACACTGCGGGTCTTTCAGCCAAGTTTAGAGGCAACCATGTGGGGCCAGTGCTATGATGTGTCTTTTCAACTCGTACAATGAGGAGAAGCTTGATTTTACTACTACATGCCTTCTCCCTCGCCCATGCGCGCGGTGGCTCGCAGACGAGGACAGGCTTTTGCTTATATAGTACTACAACAAGCTATCCCTCCTGCTCGCTGTGGACGGACATGCAATAGTGGATTCGATACTGTAGAAGCAGTAGTAGTAACATCATTGTTTGTCTTCTCGAAGAAGCGAAGAGCCAAGTGCAACCCGAATGTGGAAGTTGCGAACCTTGGAGCACGCATATAGCCAGGCTCTTGCATGAGACAAAATTTCTATGTGAGCCCACTATTGTAGTAAGTACTTGCTAGTATAGCCCTGTAACCCAGAAAGGAGTATTTGCCTTTCTTGAGATTTCAACAAGTGACTAGACTACACCGAGACGGAGTACATATGGAGGAAAATGAGTGAATCTACACCGTAAATAAACACGTAGTTCTCCCATTTTCCTCTCGGCCTTGGTCACGGTGCACAATATTGAGTATACTAGTACTATCATCTTGAAATTTACGGAGTCACCATAGGCACCTCGTCGTCGACGGGAACGTCTCCTGACACGTGATAGATGCGAGAGGCAGTCGCCTCCATAGGTGCTTGAATGCCAAGAAGGGAGAGGGTAGCGGTTCCCGAGACGTTGAACGGTCAATGATGCATCCTCAGATTACTCTACATTCAGAGAGAATTATTTTTTTGAAGGAGCAGAGAGAATTAATTGGAGAAGCAGAATAGAGCCAGCATGATGTGAACGCAACAGAGTTTGGATTCTCATATAAAGGCGCCCCACCACTCCAATCCATCTACTCCTTAGTCTCTGTGCCACACTGCTCACTCCAAGCCTAGACCAAGTGACTAGAAGCCCGAAGCACCTATGGAGGTGATGGACGCGAGCGGCAGCCGGCTGTGCCAAATCATCCATGGCGCCGGCCTGCGGCCCCGCACCGTGCAGAGTTTCCAGAGAGTGCTGGCGACCGCCAGTGTTGTAGCCCTCCCGATGCCGGCTTCACCTCTCGCATGGACGACATGATGGTCAACTCCATCCGCAAGTTCGCCACCGTCAAGAAGCACACGGACGACCTTGCCGTACTGCTCCAGCACGTGCGCCCAGGCTCCTCATTGCCTGCCACCCTCATCGGCCTCTATGGTGACGAACTCTTTCAAGCCCTAGTGGCCCTGCAGTTGCCGGAGGTCGCGATGAAGAATGTGCACCTCGAAGCCGCGCTCGTCGCGCAACGCCTCGCCATGCAAGAAACCATCGACCTGCACATCCACGTCTACGAGGAAATCGTCTACATAGGCCACTACAACGCCAGTGCTACCTCTTGAGCACTGTGTTGGATTTCCCCCAAGAGGAAAGGATGATGCATCAAAGTAGCATAAGTATTTCCCTCGGTTTTTGAGAACCAAGGTATCAATCCAGTAGGAGGCCACACGCGAGTCCCTCGTACCTACACAAAGCAAATAGCTCCACACAACCAATGCGATTAGGGGTTGTCAATCCCTTCACGGTCACTTACAAGAGTGAGATCTGATAGAGATGATAGATAATATTTTTGGTATAGAGATGTAAAGTAAAATAAAAGGCGAGGTAAAAAGCAAAACAATAATAAAGCGTAGGAAGATTAATATGATTAAGATAGACCCGGCGGCCATCGATTTCACTAGTGGCTTCTCTCAAGAGCATAAGTATTCTATGGTGGGTGAACAAATTACTGTTGAGCAATTGACAGAATTGAGCATATTTATGAGAATATCTAGGTATGATCATATATATAGGCATCACATCCGAGACAAGTAGACCGACTCCTGCCTGCATCTACTACTATTACTCCACTCATCGACCGCTATCCAGCATGCATCTAGAATATTAAGTTCAAGAAAACAGAGTAACGCCCTAAGGAAGATGACATGATGCAGTGGGATAAATTGATGCAATATGATAAAAACCCATCTTGTTATCCTCGATGGAAACAATACAATACGTGCCTTGCTGCCCCTACTATCATTGGGAAAGGACACCGTAAGATTGAACCCAAAGCTAAGCACTTCTCCCGTTGCAAGAAAAACCAATCTAGTTGGCCAAACCAAACTGATAATTCGAAGAGACTTGCAAAGATAACCAATCATACATAAAAGAATTCAGAGAAGATTCAAATATTGTTCATAGATAGACTTGATCATAACCCCACAATTCATTGGTCTCAACAAACACACCACAAAAATAAGATTACATCGAATAGATCTCCATGAGAGAGGTGGAGAACATTGTATTGAGATCCAAAAAGAGAGAAGAAGCCATCTAGCTACTAACTATGGACCTGAAGGTCTGAGGTAAACTACTCACACTTCATCGGAGGGGCTATGATGATGTAGAAGCCCTCCATGGTGGATTCCCCTTCCGGCGGAACTCCGGAACAGGCCCCAAGATGGGATCTCGTGGATACAGAAAGTTGCGACGGTGGAATTAGGTTTTTGGCCCCGTATCTGATTGTTTGGAGGTACGTAGGTATATATAGGAGGAAGGAGTACGTCGGTGGAGCAAAGGGGGGCCCACGAGGCAGGGGGCACGCCTTAGGGGGGGCGCCCTCCACCCTCGTGGCCGCCTCCTTTCTTTCTTGACGTGGGGTCCAAGTCTCCTGGATCATATTCGGTGAGAAAATCACGTTCTCGAAGGTTTTATTCCATTTGGACTCTGCTTGATATTCCATTTCTTCGAAACACTGAAATAGGCAAAAAAACAGCAATTCTGGGCTGGGCCTCCGGTTAATAGGTTAGTCCCAAAAGTAATATAAAAGTGGAAAATAAAGCCCTATATGGTCAAAAACAGTAGATAATATAGAATGGAGCAATCAAAAATTATAGATACACTGGAGACGTATCAACCAGCAAGGACAGAAAGATGTTGGCCTTCTTCCAGCGGCTGGAATCTTTGGACAACATTATTCAGAAGCACGTCGACCTAGCCACGAAATCAGCTGCTACCTAGCCGCCGTTCGATGCATCTCTTCTTCTTGCCTCCTGTAACCAGCACTTCATCGCCTCGTGGCCTTAATGTTTTATTAGTATAGGAGTATATAATTTTTATTCCAGTAGTAACGTTTTCACTGTGAGGTGGCGCCGCAGTTGAGCAAACCGACCATCGGCAAATCCCCACCCCGCCCACCGGGCGTCGACTGAGTTCAGAATTACTAGAAGAGAGAAACAAGGGAGAAGAGCTAGCTGTAGCACAAACGCTGTTGTCAGATGGGACTCGCATTGATAGAATAGGAGTACTAAGCACTCGTACCTCTTTTTTAGGGAAAAAACAGTCGTATGTCTAGTACTACCACTAGTTGGGTGCGTGCGACCTATACCTGTGATCACTTTAGGTCTCCTTTTCGAACCGCAGCTACGCTTCATCGTACATATTTTTTTCACGCACTTATCCTCCTATATGTACTCCTAGGCTATTTCCACGTGCTCCCTTTCGCTGACATGTGGGACATATAGCATCTGGGTCGTAGTGCATGCACGACTCGGAGCATATGCCGGGGTACTTTACATTTCAGACCTCATGAATTACATGCAAACCCCCCGCAGAAGAATTAATAAATAAATGAATTACGACATGAAACCAGATTATTTTTGTAGAAACCAGGGCACGTTCAGTAAATTTTGGACATAACTCATTTATAAAAAACAACCAGACCTAAACCAGTCTAAAGGCCTCTTTGATTCGCAGGATACTGAAAACACAGAAATGGCGAAAGTACGAGGACGATCAACCAAGACGAGGAGAACTATACTAACTCAGTTAGAGGTTAGAGTGAGGTTCTAACCCTGAACTAACTCTAAAGCAAAGAGGTCTATGGATGGCAGGGTTAGATTGACAATAAATGTTCTTTCTCAATCACAGCACAACACTGCTCACTCCAATCCAAGACCAAGTTACCAGAAGCCGGAAGCACCTATGGAGGCGATGGTCGCGAGTGGCAGTCGGCTGTGCCAAATCATCCAAGGCGCCGGCCTACGGCCCCGCACCGCGCAGCGTTTCCAGACAGTGCCGGCGACCACCGGCGTTGTAGCCCTAGCCGACGCCGGCTTCGCCTCTCGCATGGATGACATGATGGTCAACTCCATCTGCAAGTTCGCCGCCGTCAAGAAGCGTGTAGCGAATGCTCCTACTAGTCCTACCAGCCACCACGCTCATGAGCGAGGGAGGGGCGTTGTAGTAATCAAACTTCTTGGTCTTGTACGAGTTGACGCGACACATCAAAGCACTGCACTCGATATAAGTCTTTTTACACATTTCAAATGGACTACTACATACGGATGTATGTAGACATATTTTGCTTGGTATGTAATCACTTTTTGCCATCTCTAAAAAGACTTATATTTGGAAACGGAGGGAGTACAACGCATGCATGCATGCCCTGACCTCCCTTTTGACACTTGCATGTGTTGATTTGATGCACCTTGCCAAATTTTGACTATCAATTTAACTAACCAAATTTCCATCCATGTCACAAAAAATTACGAGGCTATTTGGATTGTGACTTTGTTTGTCTTATGTTGGCACATTATTTTTCCCACACTTGCCATACTTGCCTAACTTGAGTTGCTGATACATCTCCAACGTATCTATAATTTTTGATTGCTCCATGCTATATTATCTACTGTTTTGGACTATATTCGGCTTTATTTTCCACTTTTATATTATTTTTGGGACTAACCTATTAACCGGAGGCCCAGCCTAGAATTGTTGTTTTTTGCCTATTTCAGTGTTCCGAAGAAACAGAATATCAAACGGAGTCCAAACAGAATAAACCTTTCTGGAATGTGATTTTCTCACCGAATATGACCCAGGAGACTTGGACCCTACGCCAAGGAAGCTTCGAGGTGGGCACGAGGTAGGGGGGCGCGCCCTACACCCCCAAACAAGCCCCCACCCTCGTGGGCCCACCGGAGCTCCACCGACGTACTTATTCCTCCTATATATACCTACGTACCCCCAAACGAACAGATACGGAGCCAAAAACCTAATTCCACCGCCGCAACTTTCTGTATCCACGAGATCCCATCTTGGGGCCTGTTCCGGAGCTCCGCCGGAGAGGGCCGTCATCACGGAGGGCTTCTACATCATCATAGCCTCTCTGATGAAGTGTGAGTAGTTTACCTCAGACCTTCGGGTCCATAGTTATTAGCTAGATGTCTTCTTCTCTCTTTTTGTATCTCAATACAATGTTCTCCCCCTCTCTCGTGGAGATCTATTCGATGTAATCTTCTTTTTGCGGTGTGTTTGTTGAGACCGATGAATTATGGGTTTATGATCAAGTCTATCTATGAATAATATTTGAATCTTCTCTGAATTCTTTTATGTATGATTGGTTATCTTTGCAAGTCTCTTCGAATTATCCGTTTGGTTTGGCCAACTAGATTGGTAGTTCTTGCCATGGCAGGAGTGCTTAGCTTTGGGTTCGATGTGGTGGTGTCCTTTCCCAGTGACAGAAGGGGCAGCAAGGCACGTATTGTATCGTTGCCATCGAGGATAACAAGATGGGGTTTATTTCATATTGCATGAATATATCTCTCTACATCATGTCATCTTGCTTAAAGCATTACTCTGTTTTAACTTAATACTCTAGATACATGCTGGATAGGGGTCGATGAGTGGAGTAATAATAGTAGATGCAGAATCGTTTCGGTTTACTTGTCACGGACGTGATGCCTATATACATGATCATACCTGGATATTCTTATAACTATGCTCAATTTTGTCAATTGCTCAACAGTAATTTGTTCACCCACCATAGAATAATTATGCTCTTGAGAGAAGCCACTAGCGAAACCTATGGCCCCCGGGTCTATTCTCATCACATCAATCTCCATCACTTTAATCTTGCTTTGCTTTTTTACTTTGCCTTTTACTTTTCAGTTTTCATCTCTATACCAAAAATACCAAAATACTATCTATCAGATCTCACTCTCGTAAGTGACCATTAAGGGATTGACAACCCCTAATCGCGTTGGTTGCGAGTAGCTATCGTTTTTTGCATGTACGAGGGACTTGAGCGTGGCCTCCTACTGGATTGATACATTGGTTCTCAAAAATTGAGGGTAATACTTACGCTACTTTGCTGCATCATCCTCTCCTCTTCGGGGGAAACCAACGCAAGCTCAAGAGGTAGCAAGAAGAATTTGTGGCGCCGTTGCCGGGGAGTCTACGCAAAAGTCAACATACCAAGTACCCATCACAATCCCTATCTCTCGCATTACATTAGTTGCCAGTTGCCTCTCGTTTTCCTCTCCCCCACTTCACCCTTGCCTTTTTATTCGCCCTCTCTTTTTATTTGCCTTGATGTCTTACTTGGCTCGTTTGCTCGTTTGGTTGAAATAGTTGAGTATTTATTCCTAAACAAAGAAGCCGATATCTATGGATCCTCATCCGCTTGCCAATCTTTTTAAGAGATCCAATTATGATAAAC
Source organism: Triticum monococcum (assembly GCA_034509565.1). Lineage (NCBI taxonomy): Eukaryota > Viridiplantae > Streptophyta > Magnoliopsida > Poales > Poaceae > Triticum > Triticum monococcum. The sequence goes on along the minus strand of CM067846.1, from coordinate 142,413,614 downwards.
CAATTCCTAGTGATTTGGATGCACTAGATTATCTTTATAAGCTTTTTCCTGAAATCCGTAAATCTGAAAATTGTGATAAAGTGCTTCGCGATAGATCTTTGAATAAAAAGCATGATTGCAATGATTTTATTGATGCCAATTGTGCTAATAAGATCCAAAACCCTAAGCTTGGGGATGCTAGTTTTGCTATGTCTACTACTTGATGCAATGATTATGATTGGGGTGATTCTTCTTATGATCTTGAAAATTTATTTAAGCCCCATGATGAATATAAGATTGATAATATGTTTGCAATAATATTGAAAGTGGGTTTGGAAGAGTGTCAACTTTAGATCCCACATATTTGGATAATATTCAATCTTATGAAATTTTTGATAAAAGTGGGCTTGGAGAAATCATGACTTTAGTTAATGATAATCCCACTATTTTGGAAGAGTGTCAACTTCACATGCATGTGGATCGTGTTGAGAATATGTTGTTTGATAGCTATATTGTTGAATTTTCTTATGATCCTACATGTAATTATTATGAGAGAGGAAAATATGGTTATAGAAATTTTCATGTTACTAAATTACCTCTCGTTATGTTGAGATTGCTATTGTTCCTTTCTTCTTCCTTGCATATGCTAGTTTTTGATTGCTATGATAATTTGTTTTTCTATAAGATGCCTATGCATAGGAAGTATGTTAGACTTAGATTTGTTCGTTACGTGTTTTATGATGCTCCCTTTGTGCTTGAATTCTTATCTTTCATGCGAGCATCATTAAAATTATCAATTCCTAGCTAAAAGGCTTTAAAGAAAAGCGCTTGTTGGGAGACGACCCAATATATTTCCTTTCTGTCGTTGAATAAATAACCCATCTACGTTCTATTTGGATGATAGTTATTTGCTCCTGCTGTAATTTCTAGAAACTTTGCATTCAGTGGCCAAATTGTTAAAAATGACCAGAACGTGATAAAATACTGATTCCAATTATTGCTGATCAATAAAAAAATTCTAGGTCGTCCTATTTTGGTAGATTTTTTTGGGTTCCAGAAGTTTGTGTTAGTTACAGATTACTACAGACTGTTCTGTTTTTGAGAGATTCTGTTTTTCGTGTGTTATTTGCTTATTTTGATGAATCTATGGCTAGTAAAATAGTTTATAATCCATAGAGAAGTTGGAATAGAGTAGGTTTAACACCAATATAAATAAAGAATGAGTTCATTATAGTACCTTGAAGTGGTCTTTTGTTTTCTTTCTCTAAGGGAGCTCACGAGATTTCTATTGAGTTTTGTGTTGTGAAGTTTTCAAGTTTTGGGTGAATTCTTTTGACGTATTATGGAACAAGGAGTGGCAAGAGCCTAAGCTTGGGGATGCCCATGGCACCCCCAAGATAATCTAAGGACACCAAAAAGTCAAAGCTTGGGGATGCCCCGGAAGGCATCCCCTCTTTCGTCTATTTGCATCGGTAATTTACTTGGAGCTATATTTTGATTCACCAACATGATATGTGTTTTGCTTCGAGCGTCTTGTATTATTTGTGTCTTTGTTTGTTAGTGTGCCACAATCATCCTTGCTGTACACACCTTTTGAGAGAGCCATACATGAATTGGAATTTGATAGAATACTCTATGTGCTTCACATATATTTTTTGAGCTATGTAGTTTTGTTGTATGTGCTTCACTTATATCTTTTGAGCATTATAATTTTGCTCTATGTGCTTCACTTAGATCTTTTAGAGCACGGTGGTGGATTTGTTTTAAAGAAACTATTGATCTCTCATGCTTCACTTAAATTATTTCGAGAGTCTCTTAATAGCATGGTAAATCGCTTAATAATAATATGCTTGGTATTCAAGATTTGTGAAACTTTCTTTTGAGTGCGTTGAATACTAAGAAAAGATTGAAGCATGATAATTGTTTTGAGATATGGAGGTGATAATATTAGAGTCATGCTAGTTGAGTAGTTGTGAATTTAAAGAATACTTGTGTTAAAGTTTTTGATTCACGTAGCATGCACGTATGGTGAACCGTTATGTGATGAAGTCGGAGCATAATTTATTTATTGATTGTCTTCCTTATGAGTGGCAGTCGGGGACGAGCGATGGTCTTTTCCTACCAATCTATCCCACTAGGAGCATGCGCGTAATACTTTCCTTTGATAACGTCTAGATTTTTGCAATAAGTATATGAGTTCTTTATGACTAATGTTGAGTCCATGGATTATATGCACCTTTTCCCACCCTTACACCATTGCTAGCCTCTCTAATACCGTGCACTTTTCGCCGGTATCATACACCCATCATATACCTTCCTTAAAACAGCCACCATACCTACCTATTATGGCATTTCCATAGCCATTCCGAGATATATTGCCATGCAACTTTCCACTGTTCCGTTTATTATGACACGCTCCATCATTGTCATATTGCTAGCATGATCATGTAGTTGACATCGTATTTGTGGCAAAGCCACCTTTCATAATTCTTTCATACATGTCACTCTTGATTCATTGCATATCCCGGTACACCGCCGGAGGCATTCATATAGAGTCATATTTTGTTCTAAGTATCGAGTTGTAATTGTTGAGTTGTAAGAAAAATAAAAGTGTGATAATCATCATTTTTAGAGCATTGTCCCAAGTGAGGAAAGAATGATGGAGACTATGATTCCCCCATAAGACGGGATGAGACTCCGAACGAAAAAAAGAGGCCATAAAAAAGAGAGAAAAGGCCCAAATAAAAAAATGAGAGAAAAGAGAGAAGGGACAATGTTACTATCCTTTTACCACACTTGTGCTTCAAAGTAGCATCGTGATCTTCATGATAGAGAGTCTCTCATTTTGTCACTTTCATATACTAGTGGGAATTTTTCATTATAGAACTTGGCTTGTATATTCCAGTGATGGGCTTCCTCAAAATTTCCCTAGGTCTTCGTGAGCAAGCGAGTTGGATGCACACCCACTTAGTTTCTTTTGATGAGCTTTCATATACTTATAGCTCTAGTTCATCCGTTGCATGGCAATCCCTACTCACTCACATTGATATCTATTGATGGGCATCTCCATAGCCCGTTGATACGCCTAGTTGATGTGAGACTATCTTCCCCTCTTTTTGTCTTCTCCACAACCACCATTCTATTCCACATACTAGTGCTATATCCATGGCTCACGATCATGTATTGCGTGAAGATCGAAAAAGTTTTGAAAATGTTAAAGTATGAAACAATTGCTTGGCTTGTCGACGGGTTGTGCATGATTTAAATACTTTGTGTGGTGAAGATAGAGCATAGCCAGACTATATGATTTTGTAGGGATAACTTTCTTTGGCCATGTTATTTTGAGAAGACATAATTGCTTTGTTAGTATGCTTGAAGTATTATTATTTTCATGTCAATATGAACCTTTGTCGTGAATCTTTCGAGTCTGAATATTCATACCACAATTAAGAAGATTTGCATTGAAATTATGCCAAGTAGCACTCCGCATCAAAAATTCTCGTTTTATCATTTACCTACTCGAGGACGAGCAGGAATTAAGCTTGGGGATGCCTGATACGTCTCCAACGTATCTATAATTTTTGATTGCTCCATGCTATATTATCTACTGTTTTGGACTATATTGGGCTTTATTTTCCACTTTTATATTATTTTTGGGCTAACCTATTAACCGGAGGCCCAGCCCAGAATTGCTGTTTTTTGCCTATTTCAGTGTTTCGAAGAAACGGAATATCAAACGGAGTCCAAACAGAATAAACCTTTCTGGAACGTGATTTTCTCACCGAATATGACCCAGGAGACTTGGACCCTACGCCAAGGAAGCTCCGAGGTGGGAACGAGGTAGGGAGCGCGCCCTACATCCCCAGGCACGCCCCCCACCCTCATGGGCCCACCGGAGCTCCACCGACATACTTCTTCCTCCTATATATACCTACGTACCTCCAAACGAACAAATACGGAGCCAAAAACCTAATTCCACCGCCGCAACTTTCTGTATCCACGAGATCCCATCTTGGGGCCTTTTCCGGAGCTCCACCGGAGAGGGCTGTCATCACGGAGGACTTCTACATCATCATAGCCTCTCCGATGAAGTGTGAGTAGTTTACCTCAGGCCTTCGGGTCCATAGTTATTAGCTAGATGGCTTCTTCTCTCTTTTTGGATCTCAATACAATGTTCTCCCCCTCTCTCGTGGAGATCTATTCGATGTAATCTTATTTTTGCGGTGTGTTTGTTGAGACCGATGCATTGTGTGTTTATGATCAAGTCTATCTATGAATAATATTTGAATCTTCTCTGAATTCATTTATGTATGATTGGTTATCTTTGTAAGTCTCTTCGAATTATCCATTTGGTTTGGCCAACTAGATTGGTAGATCTTGCCATGGGAGAAGTGCTTAGCTTTGGGTTTGATCTTGCGGTGTCCTTTCGCAGTGACAGAAGGGGCAGCAAGGCACGTATTGTATCGTTGCCATCGAGGATAACAAGATGGGGTTTATTTCATATTGCATGAATTTATCTCTCTACATCATGTCATCTTGCTTAAAGCGTTACTCTGTTTTAACTTAATACTCTAGATGCATGCTGGATAGCGGTCGATGAGTGGAGTAATAGTAGTAGATGCAAAATCGTTTCGGTCTACTTGTCACGGACGTGATGCCTATATACATGATCATACCTGGATATTCTCATAACTATGCTCAATTCTGTCAATTGCTCAACAGTAATTTGTTCACCCACCGTAAAATACTTATGCTCTTGAGAGAAGCCACTAGTGAAACCTATGGCCCCCGGGTCTATTCTCATCATATCAATCTCCATCACTTTAATATTGCTTTGCTTTTTTACTTTGCCTCTTACTTTTGACTTTGCATCTCTATACCAAAAATACTATCTTCAGATCTCACTCTCGTAAGTGACCATGAAGGGATTGACAACCCCTAGTCGCGTTGGTTGCGAGTAGCTATCGTTATATGCAGGTACGAGGGACTTGAGCGTGGCCACCTACTGGATTGATACCTTGGTTCTCAAAAACTGAGGGAAATACTTACTCTACTTTGCTGCATCATCCTATCCTCTTCGGGGAAAACCAACGCAAGCTCATGAGGTAGTAGTTGCTCAAATTGTTAGAAACACTTTGGCTTGCCTAAGGGAATCTTGCCACACTTTTTGTGTCTATGACATGTGGGGTTCACTGCTAATAAAAAGATTCTTGTCTTAGGTGTGGCTAATAAAAAAGACTTATATTTAGGAACTGAGGGAGTAGAAAATATAAATAATAATGCATGTTGGGGCAACCCACGTTTCCGATAATTTTAGCCGTGGGCTTGTTCACAATTTTTACGAGGGGGTGGTTGTTCATTTAATGGAGGGACTTGTACCAGACTTGAACGATACAAAGTGTGACCTGGAACCCTCAAAAAATAAAGTGCGACCTGGCACACCGTAACACCACTTGGAACAAGCGTGTAGCTATCTCAAAAAACAATCAACAACTAAAAAATGGCGACCTGGCACGTAGTACACATTTTTAAATGATTGTTTTGATGGAGTGAAAAAGGAAAACTACCCCACTACGTATATATAGGCCGGAGCCTCCGCGCTTGCTTGCTAGGGTTGCTCGATTCACACACTCTCATCCTCTCCAGATCTAAACAAGATAGGGGTGGTAACACTTTCTTTCTCCCTTCAAAAAACACTGTCTTTCTATCCTCACCGCTGGTTACAGATCCGGACGTATCCCCCTCCGCCGGTGAAGGGGAGGAGGGGCAGCGTTTAGGGCGTCGTCGACAGTGAGGGAGGAGACCCACTGCCGGCCGCACCGTTATCTATGGTCGAGCGCAGGCGCGAGAGGTCCTCCGATCCCTTCGTCGTTGCCCTAGTGTGGGCGGATCCGGCCTCCCGCCGCCCACCTATCCACATCCCGATGACCTTCAGGTATATCTTCCTTCGAAACCGCCTTAGCTGTACTTCCCCAGCTCGCTACATCGCTGCATGTGCATCATTTTCTACCTCTCAGCCCCTCTCGATCAGATGGTCCAACGTCACCTTTTTTATATTGTTAGAGGTAAAGCTACTTCATGGAGTCGAATCTTGTACTTGGTCCAAACAATAAATAAAGTGGGGGTGGGGGAATTTAGTATTTAGTACATCAGACTTGGTACAAACATGAATGAAAGGGGGTGAAAGTAGTACAGACTGGTCATCCAACTAGTCTCTTGGTCGAAAAGGGAAACATAGGGGTAACGTTGTACACAGTGGTATGACCAGGACTAGATTTGCTATCCAGACATAGGAGTAGGTGGCTAGAGTGAACAAAAATGGGACCAACCCAGATATGTTTCTTAGATGTTTGTTTCTTGGGTCAACAAACTATGAATCCAACTTTATGCCCCTGTTTAGGTACATGGTGCTGGGCTGCTAGTGCACCCACTGTCCCAATCCCTTATACCAAATATTTAGCTGTTCTTAATCTAATGCCACTGGTAAAAATGAAGCCATGCCACTATTATAAGCCATGACAAGTTTAGCCAAATGTTTTTGCCTGTAATTGTTTGAGACTCTGACTGTTTCCTCTGTAGCTTTTTGTGCAAACTGGGATATCCATTTCACCTGGTTGCTATTGTGACCTTTTGGTGCACTTCACAAAACGCTTCTTAAAAGAAGTGACTTTTGTGTTGTTTAACTAGAATGTCAGAATGGAACAGTTGGTTCATTTCGGTGGAACTGCACAAAGGGAGATCTGTATTCAAATCCTCATCGTCCATATTGGCACCAAAACCTTCCTTTAGGTAAGAATGATATTTAATGCATGTGTTCATCTCTATTTTGCGACTGCCATGAGAAAATAATGCAATTTTTTACTAGTACACTTGTACTCCCTCACTGACAATACCAATTCTGAAATGGAAGGCCAATCATGTACTTGGTTTCACCAACTGGTGAGGAGACTGAGAAACAGAGCATGAAGAGGAAGAAGAAGAAGAGTGAACAGTGCCAAGGCGGTCTTGCTGAAGCCAGAGGCCTCAGTCGAGGCCATTCAAGGGCTCCGGCAACGACTACCTTACATGTGAGACAATCCTCCACGGAGCCCTTCCATTTATGCTATCTCACTTAATTAATTAGGAGTACTTAAGTACCACTAATTTATTGCAGCCTAATTTTCCTGTTGGAGTTAAACAAATCTTTAGTAGCACCCTATGCTGAATCATGTACATACGTATGTTTGTCTATGAGGTGAATTGTAACGCCCTCGATGCGGCTATATCTCCCACGTGTCGAAGCACGACTTAGAGGCATAACCGCATTGAAAGCAATGTCGGAAGTGAGGTAATCTTCACACAACCCATGTAATACATAAGGGAAAGAGAGATACATAGTTGGCTTACAATCGCCACTTCACCCAATTACATGAATAAAGCATTACATCATCCAAATACGCACAAGGTCTGACTACGGAACCAAAATAAAAGAAGACTACCCCAAATGCTACACAGATCCCCGATCGACCCCAATTGGGCACCACTACTGATCAACTAGAACGAAACAACACAAAGGATAAGATCTTCATCGAACTCCTCCTTGAGCTTGGTTGCGTCACCTTCTCGGTAACATCGGCACCTGCAAACTGGTTTTGTAAGTATCTGTGAGTCACAGGGACTCAGCAATCTCACACCCTCGCGATCAAGACTATTTAAGCTTATGGGTAAGGTAAAAGGTATGAGGTGGAGCTGCAGCAAGCGACTAGCATATATGGTGGCTAACATACGCAAATGAGAGCGAGAAGAGAAGGCAAAACACGGTCGATAAAAGTATGATCAAGTAGTGATCCTAGAACAACATATGTCAAGCATAACTCCAACACCGTGTTCACTTCCCGGACTCCGCCGGAAAGAGACCATCACGGTTACACACGCGGTTGATGTATTTTAAATTAAGATCAACTTCAGGTTTTCTACAACCGGACATTAACAAATTCCCATCTGCCCATAACTGCGGGCACGGCTTTCGAAAGTTCAAATCCCTGCACGGGTGTCCCAACTTAGCCCATCACAAGCTCTCATGGTCAATGAAGGATATTCCTTCTAGCGGGAAGACCCGATCAGACTCGGAATCCCGGTTACAAGACATTTCGACAAGGTAAAACTAAACCAGCAACACCGCCCGAATGTGCCAACAAATCCCGATAGGAGCTGCACATATCTCTTTCTCAAGGCACACTCAGATTTTCCAAGGTACGGGTAGGCCAGCCCAGAGTTGCCCCTGGTGGCCACCGGCAGCTGACAGGTTGGACCAACACTCAGAGGAGCACTGGCCCGGGGGTTAAAATAATGATGACCCTCAGGAGCGCGACTCCCAAGGGAAAAGAAAAGGCTAGGTGGCGAATGGTAAAACCGAAGTTGGGCATTTGCTGGAAGAGTTTTATTCAAGGCGAACTTCAAGGGGTTCCCATTATTACTCAACCGCGTAAGGAACGCAAAATCCGGGAACATAACACCGATATGACGGAAACTAGGGCGGCAAGAGTGGAACAAAACACCAGGCATAAGGCCGAGCCTTTCACCCTTTACCAAGTATATAGGTGCATTAATTAAATAAGATATATTGTGATATCCCAACAAGTAAACATGTTCCAACAAGGAACAACATCTCCAAGTTCCAAGAAGGAACAAACTTCATCTTCACCTGCAACTAACAACGCTATAAGAGGGGCTGAGCAAAGCAGTAATATAGCCAAACAACTGTTTGCTAGGACAAGGTGGGTTAGAGGCTTGGTTCAACAATAGGGGAGGCATGATAAGCAAGTCGTAGGTATCGCAGCATAGGCATAGCAAAAGAGCGAGCAACTATCAAGCGAAGATAGAAGTGATTTCAAGGGTATGGTCATCTTGCCTGAGATCCCGCAAGGAAGAAGAACGAGTCCATGAAGAAGACAAACGGACGTAGAAGAACGGTTCCTCACAAACGCGACGTTATCGGAACCAACCCGAAGAAGCAACACCGGAAAGAAGCACACAACATAGTAAACAACCATCACATAATCATGGCATGATGCACAACCAAGTATGATGCATGTCCGGTTTAAAAATGGATGGCATGGCAAAGTGCACAAACAACACTACAAGTTAAGTGGAGCTCAATATGCAACGGGTTGCATATTGATGGAACACCACATCAATTATTTTGTTCTCTCTCGTTTATGGTACTCAACAATATTAAATGTTCTTAACATGGCAAGGGTGAAGCAAAGTAAACTACCTATCTAGTCAAGTTTAAATGAGGCCGGAAGCAACGAACAACAATTCCGGAAACTCCTCATGAGCATATTATAGATTTGGTACTGTTCTGCCCTAAACATTATTTTAGAGTTGTTAAACATGCAAGATGAGCGCACCAAGTAAATCTAGGCATTTTACTGCCCCATTTACATATAAAGTTTATTAAAATCCGAGCTACGGTTATTTAGTTATGAAATAAAGCATTTTAGCAAGTTATTTAAAGAAATAACATTTTAAACATTTTAAACATAGATGAAAGTTGCATATTATTAAACTAGATGAAATTCTAAGCAAGTTTCATATGAATTTTGTTTTAATCCGATGCATGGTTTGTGAGTTATTATATGCATGTTGTCTAGGGACTTTTTTGTAAAACAGCAGTTTCAGGATTAATAGAAAAAAAACGTTCTGCAGAAAAAATATGTCCCGGGCCGAATCTGGCCGGCCCAAAAGTGCACAGGGACACGGGCTGCCTCACCAGGCCTCATGGGCCGGCTTGTGGAGAGGCTAGGCGCAGCTGGGGAGGCAGGTTGGGCCTGCTGGATCTGGGCCATGCGCGGAGGGGCACTGAAGCTGGCGCGATCCTTTGCTCGTCAGGGAGCAGAGCAGCGGCGGCGTTGGATGGGAAGGCCAGCGGGACTTGGCGCTGGCGAAGCGGGCAAGCCGAGGCGGGGCGAGGGACTTGGCGGCGCGACGGCTGCGGTCCACGCGATGGGTCAACGGGCTCGGCCAGTTCCTGCACTGCTCGACGCAGCGAGATGCAGAGGCGGGGAGCGGCAATGGGAGCTCGCCGGACTCAGACGAACGGTGACCGGAGTGAGCTGAGGTTAGGGACAACAGATCCACGCCGGAGCTGGGCGGATCCGGCCCCGGGGATCCCATTCCCGGCGATGGACAGAGCTCGGGGAGGCGACGCCCCATTTCGGCGGTTGGAGCCTGCGAGAGAGAGAGAGAAAGAAAGAACATCAGGGGGGAGGAGATGGAGAAACAGAGGCAGGAGGAGAGGAACAGGGCTGCGCCTGGAGGTAGCAGGGGAGCAGCGGCGGCGAACTTGGCAGGCAGGTGACCTTCGGCGGCACGAGGCGAAGGGGAAGCAGGCGTAGAGGTGCAAGAGGAGGAGCTCGGGGTTGCTTCGGTGCCGCGCTGCTGCTTGGGTGAGGCAAGGCGGCGGCTGGATGGAGCCGATGGTGGTAGGCGAGCGTTGGTTGGACCGGCGCTAAGAACGAGGTGGAGTTGCGGTTGCTGCGAGAGGAGATCCCGATGTGGATTTGGAAAGCGGCGGCAGGCGACGGGGCACATCTCCTGGATTTTAGGGTTTGTCCAAAAGACTAGGAGTGGAGTATAGATATATCACATATTAGGTTAGGGGCTACCTCATCCCTCCGATCGCAATCGAACGATCGCAAATAAAATAGCTAGGAAGTCCAAATAAGAAAACGGTGACGTTTTGTAGACGTTTGGGGATGATCCGGATCCAAAGGTGACGACTGCCCGGGTCGGGTCGGGGACAATTTCGGACGCACGCGAGGGGGGCTGCGGGCTGATGAGAGAGGTTAGGTTGGACCTAGAGGTAGGTAGTGAGCTGTGTAGATGGTCTCGAGCAAAGAGAAGAGAAGAGAGGGAGGCCCGACGAGTGTTTCCGGAGACCGAAAACGTCTGACGATTTGACCGACTATACTGCCGCTATAGTTTAACGGTTGGGCTATCAAACGAACTTCGAATGTGATGAAACTTGACAGGCGGTCTAGCTACACTCTAATAAGACCACATGTCAACTTTCATCCAATTCCGAGAACATTTTCCGGCCACTTATAAAATAATTTTCGGACATGCTGCCGGCGCGTGCAAGTGTGACTGGGCTTAGAACGGACAACGGACGGAACTGGGGAACCCGGACAGATGCAAGTTTCGAAAACATGATGATGCAATGCACATGATGACATGACAAGATGCGACAAGCAAGCAAATGATAGGGCAACAACAGTGAATAACTAGAAGATACTTGGCGCAACGGTCTCGGGGCGTTACATGAATCATGTGGTGGAGCAGGGAGGGAATGCTAACTTTATTAAGATAATGAGGGTGCTTCTATTTGTTAGTGTATGTTTCATCAACTAGTCCCACTATTACAGTAATCTCACTCTCTCAATATATGTGCCAACAGGGATGATCGATTTTGGTGTAACTGCACAAAAACTTTGGGTGCTTCATTGCCTCGACAGCTTCCTTCCTTTCCTGTTAGTCGCTAATCTCGGCTTGCATTCTTTCTTTCCTGTCAGTCGCTTGGCTTATCTCGGCTTCCAGTCAAAGGAAATGGTAATTGATATGGTACCTCACACAGGTTGGTACTGGTGTTTATACTGATTATTGTGCTTGTCATATGTATTGGTAATTTGGTATTATGCTATTGTTTGCTGATTTCATAAAGGAGTAACTTGGAGCCTGAACTCGCAGGCAAATCATTACATTGGGTGATTTCGATAGAACTTCACAAAAAGATCAGATGGACAGGTACTTATGCTGCTGCTATGTACTCTGAAGTTCACTCAGACAAGCATCGATGTTGACAAGAAGAAGTGCCGATATTCATTCGAGTATCAACCGGCGTCAACCAATTGTCAAACTCCAAGTATTAGGAGAGTGAACGCCAAAAATATTGCTTGGCGCTTAGCCCAGAAAAACGCAGTCCAGTCTTTGTTCCCAACTTGCGCCTTTTGGTTATCTGCACATATGGTAGCGAACGGTATGGCATGGAGTCTAAAGATTCCAGACAAGTTGGTTGACGCATATATTCATCTGGCACTTAATCAGTCTGCACGCCAGGGATGCTCCATTTCAGTTGAACTGCACAAAAAATTTGGGTGGTTCATTTTCTCAACCGCCTCCTTTCTCGTCTGCAATGTAGAATTTTGGCGAGATACATGACCAAGATGAGCCAGTAAACTAGTTGCATGAAAGTAGTGGCCAAGTTGCTCAAACCTCCCTCGGCACGAGGCCACTATTTGAGGATAAACCTACAAGCAAAGTTCAGATTGTCTGTGCTGCCTCTTATGTACTCGAAAGTTTACTCGTAGAAGCATTAATTTTAGCAAGAAGTACCTCTGACTGAACACCATTTACTAGTCTGCAATGTAGAATTTTGGCGAGCTACAGGACCAAGATGAGCCAGTAAACTAGTTGGATGAAAATAGTGGCCAAGTTGCTCAAACCTCCTTCGGCACGAGGCCACTATTTGAAGATAAACCTACAAGCAAGGTTCAGATTATCTGTGCTGCCTCTTATGTACTCGAAAGTTTACTTGCACAAGCAATAATTTTAGCAAGAAGTACCTCCGACTGAACACCATTTACCAGTCTATACCCTAGGTAATTAAAGTTCGTCCATGGATCATATTGGCTATGATCTCAATCATTTGGATGCATAAACATACTGAACATGTGTATATCTGAATCTTTTTGTGAATTATCTATGAATATTGTTGTCTGATCTATCAATCATTTGGATCCATAGACATGCTAAACTTGTGTATATATGAATCTTTTGAGTTGTTGATAGTGAATGTTGGCTATGAATATGAACGTGTCCTGTGAACCTGAGTTTGGTATGAATGTTTACCTTTTCTGTTGTGCTTTTTGTGTGAACCTGTTAGTATGCCTACTGTGGGGTATGTGACGTGTGGGCGTCAATGACACACCTTCTTCCCGAGAAGAATTGCACCAGCTTTGTTAGGGTAGCAACAGCGCATCAGCTCTTTTTAATCTATTTGCTCTATCTTGCCCCCTCCCCCGCTCAACCCCTGTCGTGATGTTTTCGGCCTAAAAAAACATAGTACTGTGTTGTTTTTGGGGCTTGATGAAAAATTGAGTTCTGGTTTCTGTAGGTTGGCCTGCCCAGCAAATGGGCTGCTGGTCCACCACGGACTGGGAGGCTAAAAATACAAGTTGTATGGTGTAGAGGCAAGTAAAAAAAGGCCATCTAGAGCCATCCACTGAAGAACAAAAAATCTCTCCTGATGTGCTTCTTCAGTCGTGCCGCCGGCCCCCTTTATAATCCAGTTCGCTCGGGGATCTGGTATCATTTTTTCCATAGGGCGAACAAGTACTCCCTTCGGTCGTTTTTACTCTTCATATTAGGTTTGTCCGAAGTCAATCTCATTCAACTTTGACCAAGTTTATATAAAAAATTACAAACATTCACATAACAACACCAATATATTTACATTCATCTTGGAATATTTTTTCATATTATATTTATTAGATAGTATAGATGCTAATAATTTTTAATATAAATTTGGTCAAACTTAGCAAAGTTTTACTTTTGGCAAAACCAATGTGCAGAGTAAAAAGGACCGGAGGGATGCATCGCTGTGAAGCGCTACCCCACCGCCGGCCAGGCTATCCCTCCACACCTCCTGTTATTCTCCACCGACTGCAGCCCCAAACCACACCAAAACCAGTTATAACCTTTCTCATCCACTCAATCTGTGACTCCACCGCCGCATCTTCCCATCTCCGAGTCGTTCCCGTCCGGGGCCTCGCCATCGTCCACCGCCTCGCTGGGCTCGGTGCGCTGTGGTCAACAAATGAGAGTCATCGGAAGAGGACTGTACATGGAGAGCCTGATGGCTGGGACCCACGAGGTCCATGGTCGCACGCAAGGAAAGTTCCTCCTTATTAAGCTGAAAAAATGTTTCCTCCACCTGACAGTTGGGACCCACCGGATGTATCTTCGCATGGAAGGAAGTACCTCCTTGTTATGCGAAAAAAATTATTCCTCCCGTTCACAGCTGGGACCCGTCAGATTTGGTGGCTGACTTGTGGGCCTACTAAGCGGACGTGTATGCAGGGATTTGTCAACTTAATCAACAAATGATTCTAGCAGCTGGACCGTTGGATGTTAATCCAATAGCCGTGTTCCTTCTTCAACCTCTGTTCTTGCTCCTGTCTCCCATGGGCGGCACCGCGGCTGTGCTGCCGCGCACCCGAACCAGTCAAGTTTCCACTCCTCTCCATCTGTGACTCCACTGCCTCGTCTTCCCCATCTCCGGGTCACTCCAGTCTGGGGCCTCGCTGTCGTCCACCGGCCTTTGGTGCGCTCGGCACGGTATGGTCAACGTGGTCAACAACCAAGAGTCATCGGAACATGACTATACGTGAGAGGTTGACAGTGGGGACTCACCACGCCCATGGATGCATGCATGCAACGGAATGCGGCGTGGTCAACATGTTCAAGGAACAACTTCCATCGAAAGTGTACTGTACGTGGAGAGGCTGACAGCTGGGTCCACAGCCACAGCAAAGAAGTGCCTCCTTATTACGCGGAAAATAATGATTCCTCCACCTAACAGCAGGGACCCACCGGACGGGCCACCGTATTTTGCGAAAAAAATGTTTCCTCCCTGACTGTTGGGACCCACCGGAGGGGTCACCGTATTTCGCGAAAAAAACGTTCCCCCTGCTGTCAGCTCGGACCCACTGGATGTGCTTCCTTATTATGGAAAAAATGAATACTCCCCCTGCTGGTTAGGACCCACCTTGGTGGGTGGCTGACTTGTGGGCCTACTAAGTTGACAGGGACGGAGTGCTTCGTTAACTTAGTCAATATGAACGATTCTAGATCCAATGACCGTACGATGTCCATCCAACGGCCGTAGTGGTTCTTCAACCTCTGGTCTTGTTGCTCCAGCCACCCAAAGCAGTGTCGGTCGTGCCGCATGCTCCTGCCTCCCGTGGCCGGCTGTGCTGCCGCGGAGGCCTCACCGCCCCCTACTATTCCCACCGCTGGCCAGGCCCTGCGGCGAAGGCAGCCTCACACCGCAACCGAACCAGTGAACCCTCGTATTCCTCTCCACGTGGGCTTCCACTACCGCATCTTCCCCGGCTCCATGTCCTCCCCTTCCTAGGCCTCGCCGTCGTCCACCGCCCTGGTGCTCTCGGCGCGGCGTGGTCAACATGGTCAAGGAACTGCTTCCATCGAAAGTGGACTGTACGTGGAGAGGCTGACAGCTGGGTCCACGGCCGCAGCAAGGAAGTGCCTCCTTATTACGCGCAAAATAATTATTCCTCCACCTGACAGCGGGGACCCACCGGATGGGCCACCGTATTTCGTGAAAAAATGTTTTACCCTGACTGCTGGGACCCACCAGCTACATCTTTGCATGCAAGGAAGTGCGTCCGGGCAAAGAAAAATGATTCACCCCCTGACTGCTGGGACCCACCAACTACATCTTCGCAGGCAAGGAAGTGCCTGACAGTCAGAACCCACCTGGTCAAAGCGTACGTAGCGTTATCATTCTTGTCACGAACGTGTACGTACATACTGGTTGATGGAGAGGCGCGCACGTGTCGTAGTAGAGGCGCGCATGTAGCATGTACACGTACATACATCGGCCAGTGTGCAAAAATGAAAATACGGCCACGTACGTACATACGGGCAGGGTTTCGAACGCCTACTCACGCATACGTACGGCCAGGGCTCATTTACATGGCTGGGTCGGAACGGAGAAACAACGTCGTTGTCGTGTTCATGGGGAGCCAACCGGCTGGGTCGGAACGGAATGGATCGTCGTGTTCATCGGGAGGGCTTGGATGGAACATCCGATGGAAACGAGGCCTGGCGTGCCGCAGAACGGAGGAAATGGCCTTGTGTTCGACCGACCACGTTCGAAATGGGATCATGTTCATCGGGAGGGATCTAGTGTATCGTAAAACGGAGGAAATGGACCTCCTACGGTCGAAACAGGGGTCCTGTTGATCGGGAGGGGTGTGGCGTACCGCAAAACGGAGGAAACGGACTATGTTGGAGCGCTACGGTCGAAACGGGGGTCCTGTTCATCGGGAGGGGTGTGGCGTACCGCAAAACAGGACTCCACGGAATACTGCTCATCTCCACTGTCAACCCCCTCCAGCCTTGACGGGCTACTGTTTATCCACCGTCGACCTCCTCCAGTCTCCACCTGTGATTGTTCATCCACAGGCTCCTGTTCATCCAGCCTCCACCGCGCGCTACTCCAGTGGCTACTGTTCAACTAGCCCTCTCCACGGGCTCCTGTTCAACCACCCCTCCACGGGCTACTGTTCATCCAGGCCTCCACCGTCTATTGTTCATCCTGCCCTCCACGGGGTCCTATTCATCCAACCCCAACCGGGTCGAATGATCGGGGTCCTGTTCATCCACCCCCACCGGGAACTGTTCATCCAAACCCCCCAGCAATGCTCACTGTTCATCCAGAGGCAACGCCACGGGGTCCTGTTCATCCACCCTCACCGGGAACTGTTCATCCAAAGCCCCCCAGCAATGCTCACTGTTCATCCAGAGGCAGCATCGATCGGCTTTAGTTAGCAGCAGTACTAAAGGAATCGCTCGATCGAGTTCAACTAACAGCCATCGATCGATCGCTCGGGTTCAGTAATGCGTAGCCTACAGTGCAATCGCTCGGGTTCAGTTAGAGCCCAAAGCCTCGCTCGAATTCAGTTAGAGCCCAACGCCTCGCACACACACACGTACGTACGAGAGAAACGCGCATCGCTCGGCTCCCGACCACCCACCGTAACTAGGGACTTCCCGATATTTTCCGTGCCCTCGCTTCTACCATGGTTTTTTTCATCATGGACGGCCCAAAGAATGTCATGCAGCTGCGTCTCCGGGCCGCCCAGGATGAAAAGCCCATTTTCTGTCATGATTTTTTGTCATAGAAGTAGGACCCCACCACATCTATGATGATACCGGGTTTTGTAACAATTATCGTCATAGAAGTGTCATAAGTATGACAGAAAAGATTTTCGTTCGGCCCAAAATGTCATGAATGTGTCTTTTTTTTGTAGTGTACAACCATGGCATTTTCACACACCAAAGTAAACTATTACATGCATAATTACATAGGTGGCTACTACACACATGACATTTCCACACACCAATAAAGTAAACTATATATTACATGAATGATTAAGTAGCATGAACGATCATCTGATCATCATCTACTTCTTGTGACGCTTGCTCTGCTTGTGGCTCGATCTGGGCACGTCGATTTGGGTAACGAGGCACTTCCTCATGTCAACGATCAGCATGTGCATCACGTAGCATGTGTACACGCTCTTGGCCGCAAACCTGAGGTGAGGTTCATCCAGTTGCCGCATCCAATCCCCGTGCAGGATACGCACTACTACATGATGCTGCTAACGCGACACTACGATCAGAGACCCTTCGAGATACCGTGTGCGATGCAGTAATCACAAACGGAGTTGTATGAAAACCGTCAGAAATGTATAAAATGTTTGTGATGACGGATGCATCAAACACGGTTCAAGTTTTAGTTGCGTGTGCGATGAAGGGCACATGGTTCAGTTCAATTAACTGTTAGCGATGAGGATAAACAAAAGAAAAGGGCAGCCAGATGAAGGCATGTGCAGTACACAACATACGGTTCACTCGGATGAACTGTTTTTGATTAGGCAACACAAAAGAAATGGTCAGCCAGATCAAGGTGTGTGTGATATACGGCATGCGGTTCACTCGGATGAACTGTTTGCGTTGAGACATGAGAACAGAAACGGTTCAACTTAAGAAGATGTGTGTGATACGCGGCAAACAGGTCTGTAATAAGAAATGTGTGTGAAGACTGATAATAACACTGATGGTTGCTGCTAGTAAGACGTGTGTGTTGTGCGATGGGATTGCATATAGAACAACAACAACATATATATATATATATATACATATATACACACACACACACACACACTTATAAGGACATGCTTGCATAACCAAATTAAACATCCACTCACATAGGTGGCTACTACAACCATGACATTTGCACAAACCAAAGTAAACTATTACATGCATAATTACATAGGTGGCTACTACACACATGACATTTCCACACACCAATAAAGTAAACTATATATTACATGCATGATTAACTAGCATAAGCAATCATCTGATCATCATCTACTTCTTGTGACGCTTGCTTTGCTTGTGGCTCGATCCAGGCTCGTCGATTTGGGTAACGAGGCACTTCCTCATGTTAACGGTCCGCCTGTGCATCTCGTAGCATGTGTACACGCTCTATGCCGCAAACTTGAGGTGAGGTTCATCCAATTGCCGCATCCGGGCCCCGTTCTAGGATACGGGACTTGTTCTCTGGGCATCTTGCTTCATCTTTTCGTAGTAGGGGTCAATGATGGCCGAGGCGAGTTCGACCAGGGAGTACTTCTTCGTGCTGCCCCAGGCCATGCAGTGGTCATGGATTTCTACAAGCTTCTTGCAGGCCCAGCCCGTAACACTGAGCGCTTTTACATCGTTGGTGGTATCCACCGTGGTGAACTTGTAGTCAGTGTTGCTGACAAACCTGTTGAAACGGTCGCAAGGCTCTATGGCCATTCAGTAGTGGTAGATGAGGACATGATGGCGCATGCACAACTAGGCGACGGCAACCTTCTGATCTATGCCGGGACAACGGGCGGTGTACTGGAGGTCGATGCCGACCACCTTGTACTTGTCTCCACCAAGCAACTGCTCAACGCTGTTGATGTAGCCGTCCACCACGGCCGGGTCGATGGTGTACACCACCGAGAGATCCGTCTCCCTCGCGTGGGTCTCCACTCTATGCTGGCCGAAGTCCATTGGAGCGCCGCCGTACATCCCCTCTCTATGTGTCGTCGTGGGTGTGCTTGTTGTGTTGTGGGGTGCGATCGAAAGGTTGAAGATACTAAGGTTATAATGGCCGCAGGAATTAAAGGGGAAGCCGGTGGCCAGGAACATCGGCAGGCCCTGATGGAAGTTCTAATTTGCAGCGTGTAACTCCATGTGACGCCCCTGATTCGACCGTACACTAATCATGCACGCAAATGTGTACGACCAAGATTAGGGACTCACGGGAAGATATCACAACACAACTCTAGACACAAATAAAATAATACAAGCTTCATATTACAAGCCAGGGCCTCGAGGGCTCGAATACAAGCTCGATAGACAAGAGTCAGCGGAAGCAACAATATCTGAGTACAGACAACAATTAAACAAGTTTTGCCTTAAGAATGCTAGCACAAACATAAACGATCGAAGAGGCAAGGCCTCCTGCCTGGTACCTCCTAACTACTCCTGGTCGTCGGCTGTCTCCATGTAGCAGAATCTGTCAGCGATGGCATCTAGCTCCAGGGATCCACCATCTGGTTGCAACAATCGGAAAGAAGGAAGAAATGGGAAAAGGTGGTAGCAAAGCAACTGTGAGTACTCATCCAAAGTACTCAAAAGCATCAGATCTATACTACGTATGCATTGGTATCAAATGGAAGGGCTGTATCTGTGGACTGAACTGTAGAATGCCAGAATAGAGGGGAAGGCCTAGCCTATCGAAGACTAGCATATTCAAGTAGCTCCAAGCATCTTGCAGCATGTAGAGGAGTAAAGAATAGCAGTTTATATTTAACAAACATGTTGTAGCATTGATGCCCAGAGATCCTTCCTCGACTCCCTACGAGAAAGCAATCTCGGAGCAACATATCCATGACATATCAAGTTTCCATTTCTAGTTGTATAATATCAGGATACAAGTCTGAACATCCATTATGATGGACACAGTATTCGAATATATATCTTCCCTGCAGGGGTGCACCATGTTTTCCAACACGCTCGATCACTCTGGCCGGACACACTTTTCGGGGTCAATGCCCAGCCTCAGAAGATCAACACGTCATAGCCCTACCTAGGCTTAGCAGAGAGGTCCGCGCCGGTCTACATCCTAAGCACTCTGGGGTATGGGCCCATCGCCCGTTGCACTCCGAGTCATTGCGAGCAGGGTGGACCAGGCTCCACGTGAGGCTTAGCAGAATGGTGACGGCCCAACTGTGCCGCAATGCTGAATTGGACGTCTGACAAAGCTTTGGCTGATACTGCGATGTCGAGGCCCATAACTATTCTCGCGTGGTGGTTAGTGCGTAAAGGCTAGAGGCCAATTCAAAACAAATACCCAAACCTGTTAGTGCATTAACAATTAAGGTAGTGACGTCTGTCGGGACAAGTCCGGAGCTATCACCCCTCCTAGGTGATACCGCTAAACAGCCAGCCGCCACTGTCACATCGCACGGGTGCTCTCCGGGCCCGCTCGGCTTTCACAACGGTCTCCAGTAAGTCAAGGTAACTGTGTGTCCAGACATCTTGGGGAAACCCCAAGGAATCACCCCCGGTGGATTCCACTCAATGTAATCATCAAGGTGAACGTAAGAGGGACCACCCTTGATGACCACACCGAATAGCTACACTAAAGAATTATCATCAGGAGTGCGTTATGAGGGATCACCCTCGGCACTCGATAGTAGCTCTACAGAGTCGAGCAACAAAAGGGGCGTGATGTGATGTGAGGTGTCGGGCTCTGGTCGTCGATCACGTTGATCGAGTCGTCGATGATGAAGCAGGGGCAACAAGGACAAGGTGGGAGTCACTGATGTATCACTAACCAACCTATACTAAGCAGTTTAGGATAAGCAGGTAGGTATCAATAGCAGTTACAAAAGCAGGCTATGCATCAGAATAGGAGCAATCAATAACAGTAGCATAATCTAAAGCAAGCATGAGAGAATGGAATGGGCGATGTCGGGATGATCAAAGGGGGGGCCTGCCTGGTTGCTCCGGCAAGGAGGGGTTGTCGTCGACGTAGTCGATCACAGTGACATCGGCAGCAGTCTCGGGGTCTACCGGATAGAAGAGGGGGAAGAAACAGTAAATACATAGCAACCAAGAGCATAACAGGACAACAAACAGAGCTAGACGTGTTCTAACGCGGTGCTACACGATACCGGCGAAGGGGGATACATCCGGGAATGCTTTCACAAAGTTTGGCATTTTCAGACAGATGAAACGGAGGGGGATAGTTGCATGTTTGCTATGCTAGGGACGTGTGGCGGATGAACGGAGAGCGTATCCGGATTCGTCTGGTCGTTCTGAGCAACTTTCATGTATAAAACTTTTTCATCGGAGTTACGGATAATTTTCTATGATTTTTCAAACTTTTAATAATGTCTTGAAATTTCTTTAATTACTTTAATTCAAAAAATAGACAAATTGCTATGGGTACATAGGAGTGTACCCAGCAATGTGTATGACCAAGATCAGGGACTCACGTGAAGATATCACAACACAACTCTAGACACAAATAAAATAATACAAGCTTCATATTACAAGCCAGGGGCCTCGAGGGCTTGAATACAAGCTCGATACACAAGAGTCAGCGGAAGCAACAATATTTGAGTATAGACATTAGTTAATCAAGTTTTGCCTTAAGAAGGGTAGCACAAATAAAACCGATCGAAGAGGCAATGCCTCCTGCCTGGCACCTCCTAACTACTCCTAGTCGTCGGCGGTCTCCACGTAGCAGAATCCGTCAGCGGTGGCATCTAGCTCCAGGGATCCAACATCTAGTTGCAACAACGAGAAAGAAGGAAGAAAGGGGAAAAGGTGGTAGCAAAGCAACCGTGAGTACTCATCCAAAGTACTTGCAAGCATCAGATCTATACTAAGTATGCATTGGTATCAAATGGAAGGGCTGTATCTGTGGACTAAACTGCAAAATGCCAGAATAGAGGGGAAGGCCTAGCCTATCAAAGACTAGCATCTTCAAGCAGCTCCAAGCATCTTGTAGCATGTAGAGGAGTAAAGAATAGTAGTTTATATTTAACAAACATGTTGTAGCATTAACGCCCAGAGATCCTTCCTCGACTCCCTACGAGAGAGCAATCTCGGAGCCACATATCCATCACATATCAAGTGTCCATTTCTAGTTGTATAAGATCAGGATACAAGTCTGAACGTCCATTACCGTGGACACGGTATTCGAATATATATCTCCCCTATAGGGGTGCACCACGTTTTCCAGCACGCTCGATCACTCTAGCCGGACACACTTTTCTGGGTCAATTCCCGGCCTCGGAAGATCAACACGTCGTAGCCCTCGCTAGGCTCAGTAGAGAGGTCCACGCCGGTCTACATCCTAAGCACTCCGGGGTCTAGGCCCATCGCGCGTTGCACTTCGGGTCCTTGCGAGCAGGGCGGACCATGCTCCACCACTACAGGATGGTGCCGGCCCAGCCGTGCCGCAATGCTGAACTGGACGTCTGACAAAGCTTTGGCTGATACTGCAACATCGAGGCCCATAACTATTCTCGCGTGGTGGTTAGTGCATAAAGGCCATATGCCAATTCAGAACAAATACCCAAACCTGTTAGTGCATTAACAATTAAGGTAGTGACGGCTGTCGGGACAAGTCTGGAGCTATCACCCCTCCTGGGTGATACCGCTAAACTGCCAGCCGCCACTTTCACATCGCACGGGTGCTCTCCGGGCCCGCCCGGCTTTCACAACGGTCTCTAGTAAGTCAAGGTAACTGTGTGTCCAGACATCAAGGGGAAACCCCGAGGAATCACCCCCGGTGGATTCCACTCAATGTAATCATCAAGGTGAACGTAAGAGGGACCACCCTCGAGGTTCACACTTGAGGTGTTGAACGACAGAGCCGCATCGGGAATGGTGAAACCACCCTCGATGACCACACCAAATAGCTACACTACAGAATTATCATCAGGAGTGCGTTATGAGGGATCACCCTCGGCACTCGATAGTAGCTCTCTGGAGTTGAGCAACAAAAGGGGCGTGATGTGATGTGAGGTGTCAGGCTCTGGTCATCGATCACGTTGATCGAGTCGTCGATGATGAAGCAGGGGCAACAAGGACAAGGTGGGAGTCACTGATGTATCACTAACCAACCTATACTAAGCAGTTTAGGATAAGCAGGTAGGTATCAATAGCAGTTACAAAAGCAGGCTATGCATCAAAATAGGAGCAATCAATAACAGTAGCATAATCTAAAGCAAGCATGAGAGAATGGAATGGGCGATGTCGGGATGATCAAAGGGGGGGCCTGCCTGGTTGCTCCGGCAAGGAGGGGATGTCGTCGACGTAGTCGATCACAGTGACATCGGCAGCGGTCTCGGGGTCTACCGGATAGAAGAGGGGGAAGAAACAGTAAATACATAGCAACCAAGAGCATAACAGGACAACAGACAGAGCTAGACGTGTTCTAACGCGGTGCTACACGATACCGGCGAAGGGGGATACATCCGGGAATGCTTTCACAAAGTTTGGCATTTTCAGACAGATGAAACGGAGGGGGATAGTTGCATGTTTGCTATGCTAGGGACGTGTGGCGGATGAACGGAGAGCGTATCCGGATTCGTCTGGTCGTTCTGAGCAACTTTCATGTATAAAACTTTTTCATCGGAGTTACGGATAATTTTCTATGATTTTTCAAAGTTTTAATAATGTCTTGAAATTTCTTTAATTACTTTAATTCAAAAAATAGACAAATTGCTATGGGTACATAGGAGTGTACCCAGCAATGTGTATGACCAAGATCAGGGACTCACGGGAAGATATCACAACACAACTCTAGACACAAATAAAATAATACAAGCTTCATATTACAAGCCACGGGCCTCGAGGGCTCGAATACAAGCTCGATACACAAGAGTCAGCGGAAGCAACAATATTTGAGTATAGACATCAGTTAATCAAGTTTTGCCTTAAGAAGGGTAGCACAAATAAAACCGATCGAAGAGGCAATGCCTCCTGCCTGGCACCTCCTAACTACTCCAAGTCGTCGGCGGTCTCCACGTAGTAGAATCCGTCAGCGGTGGCATCTAGCTCCAGGGATCCAACATCTAGTTGCAACAACGAGAAAGAAGGAAGAAAGGGGAAAAGGTGGTAGCAAAGCAACCGTGAGTACTCATCCAAAGTACTTGCAAGCATCAGATCTATACTAAGTATGCATTGGTATCAAATGGAAGGGCTGTATCTGTGGACTAAACTGCAAAATGCCAGAATAGAGGGGAAGGCCTAGCCTATCAAAGACTAGCATCTTCAAGCAGCTCCAAGCATCTTGTAGCATGTAGAGGAGTAAAGAATAGTAGTTTATATTTAACAAACATGTTGTAGCATTAACGCCCAGAGATCCTTCCTCGACTCCCTACGAGAGAGCAATCTCGGAGCCACATATCCATCACATATCAAGTGTCCATTTCTAGTTGTATAAGATCAGGATACAAGTCTGAACGTCCATTACCGTGGACACGGTATTCGAATATATATCTCCCCTATAGGGGTGCACCACGTTTTCCAGCACGCTCGATCACTCTAGCCGGACACACTTTTCTGGGTCAATTCCCGGCCTCGGAAGATCAACACGTCGTAGCCCTCGCTAGGCTCAGTAGAGAGGTCCACACCGGTCTACATCCTAAGCACTCCGGGGTCTAGGCCCATCGCGCGTTGCACTTCGGGTCCTTGCGAGCAGGGCGGACCATGCTCCACCACTACAGGATGGTGCCGGCCCAGCCGTGCCGCAATGCTGAACTGGACGTCTGACAAAGCTTCGGCTGATACTGCAACGTCGAGGCCCATAACTATTCTCGCGTGGTGGTTAGTGCGTAAAGGCCATATGCCAATTCAGAACAAATACCCAAACCTGTTAGTGCATTAACAATTAAGGTAGTGATGGCTGTCGGGACAAGTCTGGAGCTATCACCCCTCCTGGGTGATACCGCTAAACTGCCAGCCGCCACTTTCACATTGCACGGGTGCTCTCCGGGCCCGCCCGGCTTTCACAATGGTCTCTAGTAAGTCAAGGTAACTGTGTGTCCAGACATCAAGGGGAAACCCCAAGGAATCACCCCCGGTGGATTCCACGCAATGTAATCATCAAGGTGAACGTAAGATGGACCACCCTCGAGGTTCACACTTGAGGTGTTGAACGACAGAGCCGCATCGGGAATGGTGAAAGAGGAACCACCCTCGATGACCACACAAAATAGCTACACTACAGAATTATCATCAGGATTGCGTTATGAGGGATCACCCTCGGCACTCGATAGTAGCTCTATGGAGTTGAGCAACAAAAGGGGCGTGATGTGATGTGAGGTGTCAGGCTCTGGTCATCGATCACGTTGATCGAGTCGTCGATGATGAAGCAGGGGCAACAAGGACAAGGTGGGAGTCACTGATGTATCACTAACCAACCTATACTAAGCAGTTTAGGATAAGCAGGTAGGTATCAATAGCAGTTACAAAAGCAGGCTATGCATCAGAATAGGAGCAATCAATAACAGTAGCATAATCTAAAGCAAGCATGAGAGAATGGAATGGGCGATGTCGGGATGATCAAAGGGGGGGCCTGCCTGGTTGCTCCGGCAAGGAGGGGTTGTCGTCGACGTAGTCGATCACAGTGACATCGGCAGCGGTCTCGGGGTCTACCGGATAGAAGAGGGGGAAGAAACAGTAAATACATAGCAACCAAGAGCATAACAGGACAACATACAGAGCTAGACGTGTTCTAACGCGGTGCTACACGATACCGGCGAAGGGGGATACATCCGGGAATGCTTTCACAAAGTTTGGCATTTTCAGACAGATGAAACGGAGGGGGATAGTTGCATGTTTGCTATGCTAGGGACATGTGGCGGATGAACGGAGAGCGTATCCGGATTCGTCTGGTCGTTCTGAGCAACTTTCATGTATAAAACTTTTTCATCGGAGTTACGGATAATTTTCTATGATTTTTGAAAGTTTTAATAATGTCTTGAAATTTCTTTAATTACTTTAATTCAAAAAATAGACAAATTGCTATGGGTACATAGGAGTGTACCCAGCAATGTGTATGACCAAGATCAGGGACTCACGGGAAGATATCACAACACAACTCTAGACACAAATAAAATAATACAAGCTTCATGTTACAAGCCAGGGGCCTCGAGGGCTCGAATACAAGCTCGATACACAAGAGTCAGCGGAAGCAACAATATTTGAGTATAGACATCAGTTAATCAAGTTTTGCCTTAAGAAGGGTAGCACAAATAAAACCGATCGAAGAGGCAATGCCTCCTGCCTGGCACCTCCTAACTACTCCTAGTCGTCGGCGGTCTCCACGTAGCAGAATCCGTCAGCGGTGGCATCTAGCTCCAGGGATCCACCATCTAGTTGCAACAACGAGAAAGAAGGAAGAAAGGGGAAAAGGTGGTAGCAAAGCAACCGTGAGTACTCATCCAAAGTACTTGCAAGCATCAGATCTATACTAAGTATGCATTGGTA
Organism: Triticum monococcum; assembly: GCA_034509565.1. Taxonomy (NCBI): domain Eukaryota; kingdom Viridiplantae; phylum Streptophyta; class Magnoliopsida; order Poales; family Poaceae; genus Triticum; species Triticum monococcum. Next base: position 142,387,232 of record CM067846.1, on the reverse strand, counting down.
TCAAATGGAAGGGCTGTATCTGTGGACTAAACTGCAAAATGCCAGAATAGAGGGGAAGGCCTAGCCTATCAAAGACTAGCATCTTCAAGCAGCTCCAAGCATCTTGTAGCATGTAGAGGAGTAAAGAATAGTAGTTTATATTTAACAAACATGTTGTAGCATTAACGCCCAGAGATCCTTCCTCGACTCCCTACGAGAGAGCAATCTCGGAGCCACATATCCATCACATATCAAGTGTCCATTTCTAGTTGTATAAGATCAGGATACAAGTCTGAACGTCCATTACCGTGGACACGGTATTCGAATATATATCTCCCCTGTAGGGGTGCACCACGTTTACCAGCACGCTCGATCACTCTAGCCGGACACACTTTTCTGGGTCAATTCCCGGCCTCGGAAGATCAACACGTCGTAGCCCTCGCTAGGCTCAGTAGAGAGGTCCACGCCGGTCTACATCCTAAGCACTCCGGGGTCTAGGCCCATCGCGCGTTGCACTTCGGGTCCTTGCGAGTAGGGCGGACCATGCTCCACCACTACAGGATGGTGCCGGCCCAGCCGTGCCGCAATGCTGAACTGGACGTCTGACAAAGCTTCGGCTGATACTGCAACGTCGAGGCCCATAACTATTCTCGCGTGGTGGTTAGTGCGTAAAGGCCATATGCCAATTCAGAACAAATACCCAAACCTGTTAGTGCATTAACAATTAAGGTAGTGACGGCTGTCGGGACAAGTCTGGAGCAATCACCCCTCCTGGGTGATACCGCTAAACTGCCAGCCGCCACTTTCACATCGCACGGGTGCTCTCCGGGCCCGCCCGGCTTTCACAACGGTCTCTAGTAAGTCAAGGTAACTGTGTGTCCAGACATCAAGGGGAAACCCCGAGGAATCACCCCCGGTGGATTCCACTCAATGTAATCATCAAGGTGAACGTAAGAGGGACCACCCTCGAGGTTCACACTTGAGGTGTTGAACGACAGAGCCGCATCAGGAATGGTGAAAGAGGAACCACCCTCGATGACCACACCAAATAGCTACACTACAGAATTATCATCAGGAGTGCGTTATGAGGGATCACCCTCGGCACTCGATAGTAGCTCTGTGGAGTTGAGCAACAAAAGGGGCGTGATGTGATGTGAGGTGTCAGGCTCTGGTCATCGATCATGTTGTTCGAGTCGTCGATGATGAAGCAGGGGCAACAAGGACAAGGTGGGAGTCACTGATGTATCACTAACCAACCTATACTAAGCAGGTAGGTAACAATAGCAGGTACAAAAGTAGGCTATGCATCAGAATAGGAGCAATCAATAACAGTAGCAAAATCTAATGCAAGCATGAGAGAATGGAATGGGCGATGTCAGGATGATTAGGGGGGCTTGCCTGGTTGCTCTGGCAAGGAGGGGTCGTCGTCGACGTAGTCGATCACAGTGACACCGGCAGCGGTCTCGGGGTCTACCGGAGAGAAGAGGGGGAAGAAACAGTAAATACATAGCATCCAAGAGCATAACAGGACAACAGACAAAGATAGACGTGTTCTAACGTGGTGCTACACGTTACCGACAAAGGGGGATACATCCGGGAATGCTTTCGCGAAGTTTGGCATTTTCGGACAGATGAAACGGAGGGGGACGGTTGCATGTTCGCTATTCTAGGAACGTGTGGCGGATGAACGGAGAGCGTATCCGGATTCTTCTCATCGTTCTGAGCAACTTTCATGTATAAAACTTTTTCATCGGAGTTACGGATAATTTTCTACGATTTTTCAAAGTTTTAATAATGTCCTGAAATTTCTTTAATTCAAAAAAACAGACAAATTGCTATGGGTACACAGGAGTGTACCTAGCAACGTGTGCAAGTGTGTGACATGTGGGGCCAGGGGCTGGGTTGACCCAGTCAATATTTTGACTATTCAAAAGTGAACAGTGCCCATGGGTCCCAATTGTCATAGACACATTTTGATTTATAGATTCTTGAGTAATCTTAGCTAGCTTAATTAGAGGGGGTGGACTAAACTAATTAGGGCCTCGCTAATTAACAGGGGGTGTCGGGCTCATGTGATAGAGGCCCAAATCGGCCTCTAGTGAGGCCATGCCCGCACGCCATAGATTAAGATCGCGGGAGAAACGATTTCGCGGCGGCCTCGCCCAGCAGCTCTTGCGGCCGCCATAGAGGGAAATCGCGGCAAATAGCGGAAATTTTTCTAGTGGGAGAGATGATTTTGGAGGGTTTTACTGATTTTTGAGCTATTTAGAGGGATATGTAGAAGATTTCGCAGCAGCTGCCATAGCTTAGCGGCAAGGCTCCCGGGCAGCTATAGCGCAGCTATCGCGGCTATTTCGCAGGCTATTTTAATCTATGCCGCACGCACGTACTCGTAGAGTACGGCGCCGACAACCATGGTTCTGGCCGGGAGGGGAGGCACGGTGCAGGGGGCGTCGGGCTCCGGCCGCCGGGTGCGGGTTCTGGCGAAGCAGCGAGGGCCGTGCCGCAGGAGGGGCCAGCGCAGTGCGACGGGAGCGGGGCAATAGGTATGGCGGCGCGCGTCCGACTGTGGCTGCGGGGCGGCCGGAAGTAGCGCACAGGGGAGGAGCGAGAGCTCGGGGTTAGGGCGGCATCTGCAAGGCAAGGCAGGCGGCAGTGGGCAGCCATGGCGCGATGGAGCGGGGCGGTGCTAGGCGCGAGCGAAGACAGCGCACAACAGCAGGCGGGGCTGCAAGCAGAACATCATCGGCGGGGGTTGCCGAGCAGAAGAGGCAGTAGCAGGGGTCGTAGTAGTGGTGGCGCGGTGAGCCGGGCCTGGGCGGCCACGCGCGCAAGACACGGGCGCGTGCGGGGGTCGACTAGGCACTGTGGGACGAGGTCAGGACGTGACAAGGAAGCCCGGGGCGCGGGCGACGGTTGGTGATGCGAGGTGGACGGCAGTGGCTTACGGTGGACTACGGAATGGATTCGAGCGGGGGAGGAGGGGAATCGAACGGGGGCTCACTGCCGTTGCAGGGATGGCCCAGGGACAACTCGAGGTTGCCGGAGCCATCGACGGCGTGTGGCGGCTCGGTGAGGAAGACGGTGACGTTCGGGGTTGAAGTAGAGGCGGCGAGCTCGAGTTCGGGGCCGGGGAAGATGTAGCGGGGAACGGCGGTGCTTGGGGACGCGTCGGAGGGCACCAGGGACGGCGGCGGCCGCAGTTACTCCGTCGGCTCCGCCACGGACACACCCGTGGGCGGGCGGATTTGAGGGATACAGAGCACGGGCGAGGTGGGGAGAGGAATGGAGCAGCTAGGGTTTGGGGAGGGCCTCGAGGCAGGATTTGTAGGCGAGGGGGAGCCGCGGGGATGGCTGCACGTGGCCACACGCGGGCATGGACGGGGCGAGCGCGTCCACGGCGCTCCTGGTGAGCAGTAGGAACGAGGAGGTGGCAAGTTGGGATGGGCTCCCACTGTTGACCTAGAGCCCAGTTCGCCAGTAGTTTAGGTCCTTTCTTATTTTTCTTTTTTGTTACCTTTATTTCTTTCCTACTTTGCATTTTAATGGAACTACCAAATGAGTTTTGTTTAATACAAAACTTGGCACAAAAATACATCCCATTATTCTAGGTTGCCACAAAAAGTTCCAAAGCATTTGGCAGTGTCCAGCTATTTTTAGAAATAGAAAAGGCCAATTTTAAAAGCCGATGTGCCACTAAATAAATTCCCAGGGGCACTTTGTGAATCCAAAAGAGGTTGGTTCCAACATGACAATTACTCAGTGGTTATTTGCAACATTATGAACATTTTAGTTTTGACATTTGAAAACTTTTATAGTTTGACTTGATTTTGAATTTTGAATATAGAGTGGGTTTGAAACATCGCAAGTTTATCAACAGTAATCATGGTGATGTGGCGTCATTATCAGAGGGTCACGGTAGCTTAATTATCCAGGCGTCACACTCCATCATGCCGCATGTAACTGCATCGCGTGGCAACGTGCGCGGCGCAACCGCAAGCATATGGGGGCCCTGACGTGATCGTACGCACGCCCAACCGCTGGCAGAGCGCAAGCGATGGGACGCGAGCAGAGGGCTCCGTGGTCGCCTCAAGGAAAAGTTGTCCACAAGCCGAGCGCGCCGATGGACGCGAGCAGATCGCGCCACGGCGCCTAACGGCGAGCACAACGCACTGCGGCGTCTAACGGTGAGCAGAGTTTGCTGAGGGACGCGAGCAGAGGATGTTACAGTGATATGTGGCAAATAAGACGAACTGTGCGAGCGATGTCGGAGACATCAAGCACGAATCATATTAGAGTTGCATGTGCGATACGTGGCAGACAGTTGTTCCATTAGAGCTGTTTGTGTTGGAATTAGCCGTGTGTGTTGTGGGCTAATGTTTGCTGGTGTATAACCTTAAATTTAACCAAAAAATTATTAATGCATGTTACAAAAATTGTATAGCTGGAAACTATGTTCAAATACGACTCCAATGATATAATCTATGGCGACATGCATTCGTATTTTATTAGCTAAATCCCACTTATAAACCAATGTATATGTGTACGTGTCCTCTCGTCCTCCTCTCGCATGTCTTGTCACCCTGCTGCCTGCTACCTCTTCAGCACTGCTTTGGATTTCCTTGAAGAGGAAAGGGTGATGCAATAGAGTATAGTAAGTATTTCCTTCAGTTTTTGCGAACCAAGGTATAGTCCAGTAGGAGGCTACACGCAAGTCCCTCGTACCTAAAAAAACAAATAGCTCCACGCAACCAACGCGATTAGGGGTTGTAAATCCCTTCACGGTCACTTACGAGAGTGAGATCTGATAGAGATGATAGTTAACATTTTTGGTATTTTTGGTGTAAAGATGCAAAGTAAAATAAAAGGGCAAAGTAAATAGGCAAAGCAATAATAAAGTGATGGAATATTGATATGATGAGACTAGACCCGGGGGCCAAAGATTTCACTAGTGGCTTCTCTCAAGAGCATAAGTATTCTACGGTGGGTGAACAAATTACAGTTGAGCAATTGACAGAATTGAGTATAGTATGAGAATATCGAGGTATGATCATGTATATAGGCATCATGTCCGAGACAAGTAGACCGACCCCGGCCTGCATCTACTACTGTTACTCCACTCATCGACCGCTATCCAACATGCATCTAGAGTATTAACTTCAAGAAAACAGAGTAACGCCTTAAGCAAGATGACATGATGTAGAGGGATAAATTCATGCAATATGATAAAAAACCCCATCTTTGTTATCCTCGATGGCAACAATACAATACGTGCCTTGCTGCCCCTACTGTCACTGGGAAAGGACATCGCAAGATTGAACCGAAAGCTAAGCACTTCTCCCATTGCTAGAAAAACCAATCTTGTAGGCCAAACCAAACTGATAATTCGAAGAGACTTGCAAAGATAACCAATAATACATATGTCGGATCACGGGTTCCGGCAGACCCTTAAGGTTCGAACACTGGGGTGCGCACCGAGATTACGCCTTCCACCTCCCCGTCTCACTAATATCTAAACTACTGAAATAATTGCACAAGAGACACAATGTTTATACTGGTTCGGGCCACCGTTGTGGTGCAATACCCTACTCCAGTGTGTGGTTGGTGGATTGCCTCCTGGGTCTGGTGATGATGAACAATACAAGGAAGAACAGCCTCGCGAGGGTCTGTTCTTCGCTGGGGTGAGGAACTGCTAGGAGGAGTTCGGTCACCTCTCTCTCTCTCACTCACTCTCTCTGCTTTGCTCTCACTTGTCGACCGTCCGTTTTCTATGTGGGTGGATGGTCTTATTTATAGGCAAAGGCCCTGGGCCTCTTCCCAAATATTGAGCGGGAAGGGCGCCAACAATTGGCCAATTCGAAGGGGAACATCTAGTACACTTATCCTGACTAAAGTTGGTCTTCCCCTGCCAAAGGCTCTGTGGTGACGCCGTGCTGGGCTCCATGGTGAGCTCCTTCTCGTAGTCCTCCTGGTCGTGGTCTCGTTGCACCGAAATGGAAACCTTTGCCTGATGCCTCAGTACTCCGCGGCTGCGCTCGCCCCCTTTGCACCAAAGAGGAAAGAAGGACGATGTGCGCGCTGGCGCCCGCCTGGCACCCTCGATCGTCATGGCTTGCGTCATGGGCACCTCGCGAGGTACCCTGGCTTGATCTCTCCGCCTCCTCGCGAGCCAGCCTGATGAGGCTGCGCCTGAGGATGCGCCATGTCGTCCGCCCCGCGAGGGTCTTGAGTCTTGTGTTGATGAAGATGGGCCGCGCTGGGCCCCCATTTGAGCCACGCCGCAGGCTGCAGGCAGGCTAGTCTGGGGACCCCCATTCCCAGAACGCCGACAGTAGCCCCCGGGCCCAAGGCGCGCCCGGACTTGTCCGTGCTAAGAGGCGAAAGGGCAGGGGCGAAGCGCCGCGGGCCCTAACAGCCTGCGGCCTTGGGCGCCGCGTGGCGGTTGATTGGACGTGGGCGGTATCGTTCGCCCACACTCCCTTATTTTGCGCCCTGCTAGGTTGCCCCGCAGTTGTACACAGCCTCCCCTCTTCCTGTTGTTCGAACGTCCCTTGTTCTTCCTTCCTTCGAATCTTCGACTCTCGCCTCCAATCCCATCTCACACTTCCCTTCTCTTGTCCACCGCCATAGCTCCGACGAGGAAAGAGAAAGGGAAGAAGCCCGCGTCTCCATCTCGTCCGCCGCTGTCGGTGGCCCCCGCCGTCGGCCGCTCAATCATACTCAATCTGGTGTGCCTGGATAAGCTCAGTCCGGCTCTGTCCACCGTCTTCAACGAGTGTGGGAGGACGACAGCCTGGCCTACGTCTCACTTCCCCACTGACAGGATAATCACCGAGGTTCATTACTTTGCCGATGCCTTGTGGGCGGGTCTGGTTCCCCCCTTCTCCGATTTCTTCAATGCCATCCTCTCCCATTACCAAATTGACATGATGCATGTGGGTCCTGAATCCATTGCCCGCCTCTCGGTCTTTGCATTTGTCTGTGAGGCGCTGATGGGCATCCCTCCTTCTGTTGCCTTGCTGCGCCTTTTCTTCTCTTTGCGCCTTGCCGATCCCACTCAATACTCGGCGTGCGTGAGCTTCGTCGCCGCGCCTGAGACCGCGGCCTCGGGTATTGACTTCAAGCTCCCTCTGCCTCCAGCTGGGTTCCGTGAGCGGTGGTTGTACGTCGATGTCGGGGTGCCCAGCCCCCGGCTAGCGAAGCCAACTTCACCTGCCGTACCTAATTCAGGCTGGGGCTAGGAGACACTTAAGAGCCCCCGGCTCGCCTTCGTCTGGCGCCGCTTGACGTTCTTGAGATCGCTCAACGTGACAGTGCCCAAGGTGGTGAAGGAGTTCCTGCTGCGCCGCACTGCCCCTCTCCAGTGCCATTCTCGTCGAATGTGCGCCTTCAGCGGGCATGGTGATCACATGAGGCTTCAGGAAGAAGACTTGACACCCGCAGTGCGGCGCGTGCCGAGGCTATGGGTGAGGTGCGGCCGCTTCCGATGCTTAGGGCCGAGGCTCCTGAGCCCCCGGCCGCGCCTTCTGGCGAGGCAACTGACTGTGCGCGTCAGGCATGCGTCCTTGTCGCAGGTCACCTTGGTGCTGCGTCCTCCTCGCAGGTTGATTCCTGCGCACCTCTCCTGGGCCGCTTCCGTGTGGACTTTGAGGCCCTCCGGAGAAAAAGGGAGGCCCTGGGTGATGACTTCCCTTGCCGCTTGCTGAAGCGCCGGAAGTACTTTGCTACAGATGAGTAAGTCTTCTCCTTTCCTGTCTCCTGACCCATTTGTTGCGTCTACTGATCCATGCTCTGCAGGCCCCTTCCGACTGAGCTCGTGGAAGTCGCCGAGGTGCCGCCTCCTTTGGCTTCGCCCCCTCTACCGTCCTCAAATGCTCCAAGCAGCTCTGCACTTGTGGTGAGGGCGTCTGAAGGGGTGGACCATCCCGAGGTGCACCGTGGCCCTTCATTCCCCGCGATTTTCCTTCGTGGGCCCTCTCGGGGAATAGCCAGTCTGCCATGGGCTTCTCGTCTGGTCGGGGACTGTGACTGGTTGGGGCGCCTCCTGCACCCTTCATCTGGAGACGAGCTGGCCTAGGCCGGGCTTCTGGTGCGGCGCGCCCAGCCATCGCGAGGGCGCCAGCCCCCAGCCCCCTGATTGGAGGAGGAACGATGCTTCGCGGCCCCCGGCGCTTGCTTGGGGCGGATGATGGTGTGGAAGACGTGCTTGAGCGCGCCTGGGAGCGCCGCGCTCACCGCCAAGGGTTCCTTCGAAGAGCGACCGACGCGGTGAACTTGCTTGGGGAGGAGCTTACTGACGAAGACGTGTGCCTGGAGGCCGAGGGCCTGCGCCTGGCTGCAGGGAGGTGCGAGCTGGAGGCCGCCATTGCCCTCGCGCGTCGTCACCGTGATCTTGACGATGAAGAGGCGAAGGCGTCGCTGGAGGCCTCCCGGGCGGCTCGATCCCAGGCCGCTGAGGAGGCCCCGGGAGCAGACCGACGGCGAGAAGCGGCAGAAGAACGGGCTCGGGAGCTCTTGGCCCGGTGCCACTCGTTGGAGGAGCAAGCGAAGCTGCGCGAGGCAGCCCTTGCATCGATGAAGGTGGCTTCTGGCGACCAGGTTGAGCTTCGGAAGCGCAAGGAAGCATTGGTGCTGGAAGCCGCTGAAGGCACCCATGAGTACGAGCGGCTCGAGACGAGGGAGCGCTTAGTGACACAGGCGGAAGATGATGTCACTGTGTGGGAAGCGCGTGTCCTGGAGGAGGTTTGTCGTCGGGTGGCGACGGTGCGCCAAGGCCTCGAGCGTGAGTTCGAGGGGAAGCTGGGGATGATCTGGGTCGAAGCCAAGGGCAGAACCGCAGCCCTGAGGGCCCAACGGGATGAGGTGACGCGGCGGGTCGACGCCTCCCGGGCCGCCCTTGAGGCAGCGCAAAAGGAGTTGGTTGTCTCCCAGGCCGAGGTGCTCCCTCTTCGCCAGCGGATGGAAGAGGCTGAGGGCGTCGCGCGCCAGAACGTGGACGAGATATGTCAGCGGCAGGTCCTGGAGCACGTGCACGGTCCCATGCTTGCCATGCTCCGGGAGAGAGCTAGCGCGGCCTTGGGAAACATCTGTGAGGCGGCTATTGGCGAGCCGCGCACAGCCAACTATGCTGGCAACCTTCAGTTCTTCACTGCCGTGGTGATGCAGCTGGAGGCGCGTTCGACAAGGGCCGATAGGTTGCTGGAAGAGAGGAGCCGCGCGCTGCTCGGGCGCGCCTTCTCCTGTGTCTTCAGCCATCTCCCGATCACGGATCCCCGCTTTGATTTTGACGCTGTCATCGCCCCAGTCCCCCAGGCTGTCCGAGGTGACCTGGCGCATTGGGTGGAAGACAACGTGGACGCCCTTGTCAGGGCCTTCGCTTCGGACGATGACGACGTGATTGTGGGTGCTGATGAGGGCGGCGCGGCGAGCGGCCCTGAGGCCGCTGGCGGTGATGCAGACAACGATGGTGGATTTGGCGACCCCAGCGAAGACTCGGGAGGTGCTTCCGGGGACGCATTGGGGGATTGGTCCGACTGAGTGTGTATCGCTCCTATCTTTTTCACCCTGCATGAATAGAACTCAAGTTTTTGTCCTGATGGCTTGTGAGAGCATTTTGGGAGGGGAAGCCCCTCATGTAAAACCCGTGGTCAGCATATTAATAGTTGTCATATTGCACAAGCGCCCGCGCCTGGTGGCTGGCTGGTTTACCTTTGTTTCGCGCAAGCCCCGAAGCAGCCTGTGGGAGGGCGTGACGCCCTTGGTGTTCTTTAGTTGAATCCGTTGGATATGAGAGTGTCGCCGGCGGGGAGTTTCACAAGCATTGGCCTTCTTCACAGGCTCTGGGCCTTTTCCTGAACGTGTGAGCTTCACAGGCACTCGCCTTTCTTCACAGGCTCTAGGCCTTTTCCTGAGCGCGATGACTTCACAGGCATTCGCCTTCTTCACACGCTCTGGGCCTTTTCCTAAACGCAGTGACTTCACAGGCACTCGCCTTGCTTCACAGGCTCTGGGCCTTTTCCTAAGTGCGATGACTTCACAGGCATTCGCCTTCTTCACAGGCTCTGGGCCTTTTCCTAAATGCAGTGACTTCACAGGCACTCGCCTTGCTTCACAGGCTCTGGGCCTTTTCAGAACGCGAGGGCTTCACAGGAACTCGCCTTGCTTCACAGGCTCTGGGCCTTTTCTAGCACACGATAGCTTCACGGGCACTCGCCTTGCTTCACAGGCTCTGGGCCTTTTCTAGGACACGATAGCTTCACAGGCACTCGCCTTGCTTCACAGGCTCTGGGCCTTTTCTAGGACACGATAGCTTCACAGGCACTCACCTTGCTTCACAGGCTCTGGGCCTTTTCAGAACGCGAGGGCTTCATAGGCACTCGCCTTGCTTCACAGGCTCTGGGCCTTTTCAGAACGCGAGGGCAACCTCCATAGGAACCCGAAGATCCTCCCGAGAGGGAGCAACAACAGCAATTTAGGTCGCACATGAGCCAGGCCTGACCGGACTCGTGAGGGGCTCGCGAGGGGAGGCCGCTGTGGCGAAGCGGTAACCAGAACGCGAGAAATGGCTCGAGCGAGAATAAGCACCCCTTCCCCGAACACACGCAAATCTCAAATTCGAATCCAACTTAAATCCAGCGAGGGAAAAGCGACAGCTAAAGGGAAAGGCAACGAAAAGCAGGCAAAAGGCCGCGTCCGGCACCTAATCTAGTCTTGGACGTCTTCTCACCAGCGCGGAGCTAAGTGCTGTCCACTGGGCGTGGGAGGGAGCCCCAGGGCCTGAGGCCGGCACCCCTGAGACTCCGGGGCGTGTACAGCCCCACTCATTATTACGTGAGAGTGTCATGTGGCGGCGAGCTTCATAGGCATTGGGCCTTCTTCACAGGTACTGGCCTTGCTTCATATCACCAGACGAGGGCCACGCCTTGCGCCACACTCTAGTGCCATCAGCAACGACCGGAACCCAGGACGCCGCCCGATGGGGTAGAGCGGTCGCCAGCGGTTCCCCCGACGACCACGGGTCCTCTGCGAGGGGTAGGCCCTGAGGCACCTCCCCAACAGAGGGCCTACCTCCTAAGAACGCCTTGCTCCGAACGCCGCGGTGGTGATGTCGGATCCCGGCCCCTCTCCTGCAGTCCCCTGCGCCCTCCTCCCGAGGGGTAGGAGACTATGGGAGCGGGGCAGCTGCTTGCCGCGGCGACCTGCACCTCCTGCGATCCATGGTTAGCGTATACCTGCCCCTGAAGAGTTAGCGGTGCCCGATAATCGTTGCCTCCAGCGTGGCCAGCGGGTTTGTCCCGGGGCTCCTGGAAGGGCTCAGCTTCCATTGCCTCGTCCCCCCTGCTTGGGCCGAGGATCGAGCCTTGTCCGTTCTCATGAGGGTGTCCTTGGTCCATCATGAGGGGCACGTATTCCTCCGTCGCCGTCATCCCGAGTGCCACGCCGTGATGCCCCACATGCCACGCGGTCCCACCTGTCATGCCTACTGCGGGGTGGCAGCACAGCCGCCCTCCAGGGCCGCGGGTCGCGTCGAGTCCTTCTTCTTCGCGGGCCGGGGGCGGGAGCAGCGCCGCCGCCGGTCCGGTGCTGACAGCTTTGCCATCGTCGGAGTAGCCTTGGAGTCCGCGGGCGCGTGCGGAGCCCCCGCGCGGGTCGCCCTGGGCTTGAGATGGGAGCTGGGTGGAGAAGGGGTGAGCCCCCGAGGCGGCGAAGCCCAGGAGCTCCGCCACTCGCTCCAGCAGCACGTCGTGGCCGCCCTGCAGCAGTCTGCACCGCAGCAGCTCTCGGGCCACCATGAGCGCGGCCCTTGAATTCGCGTGCTCCCGGCGCATGTACGGTGTCGTGGTTGCGGCGTGATTGGAGGCCCTTGCCGCCGACCGCGCTTGCCGCAGTGTGAGGGTTGTGGAGGCCTGTCGGCGTCGCCCGCGGCCTGCAGTGCCCTACGGACCACGAGCTACCTGGGGCGCGGGGTCGCCCGAGGCGGGCGGCTCCGCACAGGTGGGCCACGCCGCCCATGGGCCTTGGTTGCCCGCCTGGTCGCCGGACGTGGTGATGACGATGCGACGGGAGGCAGAGCGGTAGGAAGGCAAATTCCGGCGCACCCCTACCTGGCGCACCAAATGTCAGATCACGGGTTCTGACAGACCCTTAAGGTTCAAACACTGGGGTGCGCGCGGAGATTACGCCTTCCACCTCCCCGTCTCACTAAGATCTAAACAACTAAAAGAACTACACAAGATACACAATGTTTATACTAGTTCGGGCCACCGTTGTGGTGTAATACCCTACTCCAGTGTGTGGTTGGTGGATTGCCTCCTGGGGCTGGTGATGATGAACAATACAAGGAAGAACAGCCTCGCGAGGGTCTGTTCTTCGCTGGGGTGATGAACTGCTAGGAGTAGTTCAGTCACCTCTCTCTCTCTCTCACTCACTCTCTCTGCTTTGCTCTCACTTGTCGACCGTCCGTTTGCTATGTGGGTGGCTGGTCCTATTTATAGGCAAAGGCCCTGGGCCTCTTCCCAAATATTGAGCGGGAAGGGCGCCAAAAATTGGCCAATTCGAAGGGGAACATCTAGTACACTTATCCTGAGTAAAGTTGGTCTTCGCCTGCCAAAGGCTCTGTGGTGACGCCGTGCCAGGCTCCATGGTGACCTCCGTCTCATAGTCCTCCTAGTCTTGGTCTCGTTGGACCGAAATGGCAACCTTTGCCTGATGCCTCGGTACTCCATGGCTGCGCTCGCCCCCTTTGCACCAAAGAGGAAAGAAGGACGCTGCGCGCGCTGGCGCCCGCCTGGCACCCTCGATCGTCATGGCTTGCGTCATGGGCACCTCGCGAGGTGCCCTACCTTGATCTCTCCGCCTCCTCGCGAGCCAGCCTGATGAGGCTGCGCCTGAGGATGCGCCATGTCGTCCGCCCCGCGAGGCTTGGCCCCTCGCGAGGGTCTTGAGTCTTGTGTTGATGAAGATGGGCCGCGCCGGGCCCCCATTTGAGCCACGCCGCAGGCCACAGGAAGGCAAGTCTGGGGACCCCCGTTCCCAGAACAACGACAACATAAAAGAATTCAGAGAAGATTCAAACATTGTTCATAGATAAACTTGATCATAAACCCACAATTCATCGATCTCAACAAACACACCGCAAAAAGAAGATTACATCGAATAGATCTCCACGAGAGAGGGGGAGAACATTGTATTGAGATCCAAAAAGAGAGAAGAAGCCATCTAGCTACTAACTATGGACCCGAAGGTCTGAGGTAAACTACTCACACTTTATCGGAGAGGCTATGGTGTTGATGTAGAAGCCCTCCGTGGTGGATGCCCTCTCCGGCGGAGCTCCGGAACAGGCCCCAAGATGGGATCTCGTGGATATAGAAGGTTGCGGTGGTGGAATTAGGTTTTTGGCTCCATATCTGATCGTTTGAGTGTACATAGGTATATATAGGAGGAAGGAATATGTCGGTGGAGCAAAGGGGGGCCCACAAAGCAGGGGGCGCGCCCTAGGGGGGCACCCTCCACCCTCGTGGCCACCTCGTTTCTTTCTTGACGGGGGGTCCAAGTCTACTGGATCATATTTGGTGAGAAAATCTTGTTCCTGAAGGTTTCATTCCGTTTGGACTCCATTTGATATTCCGTTTCTTCGAAACACTAAAATAGGCAAAAAACAAAAATTCTGGGCTGGGCCTCCGGTTAATAGGTTAGTCCCAAAAGTAATATATAAGTGGAAAATAAAGCCCAATATGGTCCAAAACAGTAGATAATATAGCATGGGGAAATCAAAAATTATAGATACATTGGAGACGTATCAGGCATCCCCAAGATTAATTCCTGCTCGTCCTCGAGTAGGTAAATGATAAAGAAGAATTTTTGATGCAGAGTGCTACTTGGCATAGTTTCAATGTAATTCTTCTTAATTTTGGTATGAATATTCATATCCGAAAGATTCAAGACAAAAGTTCATATTGACATAAAAATAATAATACTTCAAAAATAATAATACTTCAAAGCAATTATGTCTTCTCAAAATAACATGGCCAAAGAAAGTTATCCCTACAAAATCATATTGTCTGGCTATGCTCTATCTTCACCACACAAAGTATTTAAATCATGCACAACCCCGATGACAAGCCAAGCAATTGTTTCATACTTTTGACATTCTCAAAACTTTTTCAATCTTCACGCAATACATGAGCATGAGCCATGGATATAGCACTATATGTGGAATAGAATGGTGGTTGTGGAGAAGACAAAAAGAGGGAAGATAGTCTCACATCAACTAGGCGTATCAACGGGCTATGGAGATGGCCATCAATAGATATCAATGTGAGTGAGTAGGGATTGCCACGCAACGGATGCACTAGAGCTATAAGTATATGAAAGCTCAACAAAAGAAACTATGTGGGTGTGCATCCAACTCACTTGCTCACGAAGACCTAGGGCATTTTGAGGAAGCCCATCATTGGAATATACAAGCCAAGTTCTATAATGTAAAATTCCAACTAGTATATGAAAGTGACAAAATGAGAGACTCTCTATCATGAAGATCATGGTGCTACCTTGAAGCACAAGTGTGGTAAAAGGATAGTAACATTGTCCCTTCTCTCTTTTTCTCTCATTTTTTATTTTTTTTATTTGGGCCTGTCTCTCTTTTTTTATGTCCTCTTTTTTTCGTCCGGAGTCTCAGCCCGAATTGTGGGGAAATCATGGTCTCCATCATCCTTTCCTCACTTGGGATAATGCTCTAAAAATGATGATCATCGCACTTTTATTTGTCTTACAACTCAACAATTCCTACTCAATACTTAGAACAAAATATGACTCTATGTGAATGACTCCGGCGGTGTACTGGGATATGCAATGAATCAAGAGTGACATGTATGAAAGAATTATGAATGGTGGCTTTGCCACAAATACTATGTCAACTACATGATAATGCTAGCAATATGACAATGATGGAGCATGTCATAATAAACGAAACGGTTGAAAGTTGCATGGCAATATATCTCGGAATGGCTATGGAAATGCCATGATAGGTAGGTATGGTGGCCGTTTTGAGGAAGGTATATGGTGGGTGTATGATACCGGCGAAAAGTGCGCGGTATTAGAGAGGCTAGGAATGGTGGAAGGATGGGAAAAGTGCGTATAATCCATGGACTCAACATTAGTCATAACGAACTCATATACTTATTGCAAAAATCTAGAAGTTATCAAAGCAAAGTATTACATGCATGCTCCTAGGGGGATAGATTGGTAGGAAAAGACCATCGCTCGTCCCCGACCGCCACTCATAAAGAAGACAATCAATAAATAAATCATGCTCCGACTTCATCACATAACAGTTCACCATACGTGCATGCTACGGGAATCACAAACTTTAACACAAGTATTTTTCAAATTCACAACTACTCAACTAGAATGACTCTAATATCACCATCTTCATATCTCAAAACAATTATCAAGCATCAAACTTTTCTTAGTATTCAACGCACCCAAAAGAAAGTTCTATAAATCTTGAATACCAAGCATATTATTATTATAAGCAATTAACATGCTATTTAAGACTCTCAAAATAATCTAAGTGAAGCATGAGAGAACAATAGTTTCTATAAAACAAATCCACCACCGTGCTCTAAAATATTTAAGTGAACCACTAGAGCAAAACTATATAGCTCAAAAGATATAAGTGAAGCACACAGAGTATTCTATCAAATTCCAATTCTTGTATGGCTCTTTCAAAAGGTGTGTACAGTAAGGATGATTGTGGTAAACTAGAAAACAGAGACTCAAATCATACAAGACGCTCCAAGCAAAACACATATTATGTGGTGAATAAAAATATAGCTCCAAGTAAAATTACCGATGGAAGTAGACGAAAGAGGGGATGCCTTCCGGGGCATCCCCAAGCTTTGACTTTTTGGTGTCCTTGGATTATCTTGGGGGTGCCATGGGCATCCCCAAGCTTAGGCTCTTTCCACTCCTTGTTCCATAATCCATCAAAAGATTTCACCCAAAACTTGAAAACTTCACAACACAAAACTCAAGAGAAATTTCGTGAGCTCCGTTAGCGAAAGAAAACAAAAGACCACTTCAAGGTACTGTAATGAACTCATTATTTATATATATTGGTGTTAAACCTACTGTATTCCAACTTCTCTATGGTTTATAAACTATTTTACTAGCCATAGATTCATCAAAATAAGCAAACATCAGACGAAAAATAAAATCTGTCAAAAACAGAACAGTCTATAGTAATCTGTAACTAACGCAAACTTCTGGAACTCTAAAAAATCAGCCAAAATAGGAATCCCTAGGCAATTTGTTTATTGATCAGCAGCAATTGGAATCACTATTTTATCTCGTTCCGGTGAATTTTAATAATTGTTTTCGTGAACAGCAAGTTTCTGGAAATTACAGCAAGATCAAATAACTATCATCCAAGAAGATCCTATAGGTTTAACTTGGCACAAACACTAATTAAAACATAAAACCACATCTAAACAGAAGGTAGAAGGATTATTTATTACTAAGCAGCAAGGAAAAATATTGGGTTGTCCCCCAACAAGCGCTTTTCTTTAAAGCCCTTTTAGCTAGGCATTGAGATTTCGATGATGCTCACAAGAAAGACAAGAATTGAGGCACAAGGAGAGCATCATAAAACACGTGACAAACACACTTAAGTCTAACATACTTCCTATGCGTAGGCATATTTGTAGGGGGTTGGGTGCGACATATGCCAAAGGATGGCTTATCATGGTGGGAGCGAGTAGAATGTCGCCGGTGCCTGGAAACGGGATAAGGCGAAGGCATGCACGCCGGCGAATCTTACCCAGCTTCGGGGCTCACCGTGGAGATAATACCCCCACTGCTGCTCTACGGGGTCTCCGCATGATCACTATGGCAAAGTGTGTACACGGTTGCTCCTTGAGCTGTTTCCTGGAGGTAGGAGAAGGCAAGGCTAGCTCTCTCCTTCCTGTATGATCTGGTCTAATGCTAATGGATTCCAACCCTTTGCATGGGTGCCCTGGGGGTTTATATAGGCCTACCCCCCAGGGGTACAATGGTAATGCGGCTGGACACGTGCCCAACCATCAGTCTTTCTGGCCGCCATCTTACCCGCCGACTCCTGGGGCCTGTCGACTGGCTCGGTACGGAGCCGACAGGCCGTGTCCACCGCGGGCGGGTCTTGCCGGCTGTAGATTACTGTAGTCGTGCCTCTAATGACACGGGCTCGGTCATGGGGTCATGGCGACAGCTCCGCTGTCTGGCGGGCGATCACGGTGGCCACTCCCTGTCACGCCTGGTTAGTGGCGCGTGGGGCCCGTGGGAGGGGCCGGCCGACTCCTGGGGGCCGACTCCCAACTGGGCCGACTGGTGGCGCTCTCAGCGTCTTCCGTACGCCCGCCGACTGGTGGGACCCGTCGTCCCTAGGTCGTACCGGCAGGCCGTCATGGGCACAGGACTCCACCCACTGGGGCTGACGTCAGGGCCGGCATGGCAACAGTGTCGCGCAAGGCGGAGATCTCCGCAGGTACGGCGTACTGTGGCCACGCCTGCCCTTGGAAAAGGGTGGGAGTGGACCTTACAGTGGCCACTCCCCATCCCGTCCCTCTTTATGAGGGCATGGGGGTTGTTGGCATCGCGGGCCGACTCCCCATGGCCGGCTTCTCCGGAAGTCGCCAGTCAGGAGTCGGCTCATCCTGAAGTCGTCCTTAGGACTCGGCCGCGAGTGGGCAGTCGGTTGCCTCGCAGCCGACTCTCAAAAGGTGGCTCTTCGTCCTGGGGTCTTGAGGGGTGCAGCCTGCCCTGATGTCTCAAAAGGTTCTGGGCCTGGGTTAGCCTACCCGTGGCCCATTACTCCGACAGTAGTCCCCGAAGCTGGTGAGGCACCAAGGGCGATATGTCCAGGAGCCTCAACACTTTCTTCTTTCCGGCGGTCGGATCTGGCCCTCTCTAGCCGTCTTCTGTCAAGCCGACTAGTTGGAGCCGGACTTGCTTAAGGCCGGCTTGCCCCTAAAAAAGTTTGAACGTCGCGGCGGAGTCCAGGAGGCATGCCTAATAAGCCTCCGGGTTGCCGCCCGTTGTGGACCCGTTGTGAAGCGCCACATGGCTGAGCTAGTCTGCCCACCCACGCGCGCGACGGGCCAGTCCTACAGCCGGGGCCGCCACTACCGTGCCTCGGCATGTGAACGGATCCGTTGTGGCCGTGCGGACGGTTGGGGTTCCCGCGCGGTTATTGCATGCAGTAACTTCGTCTGGTAAATCGTGGGGGTCGTGGGGTGCTGGGCGCAGTTAATCGCATGACTGCCCCTCGGCTTCTCAGCCCACGAGCCTACAAGTAGGCGGGGGGAGGGGGGGCGGCGAAGCACGCGCGCCCATCCTCCCTACTCCCTTTCGCTCCTTCTTGCTTCTTCTTCCTCTCGCCGCTCCTGCTCCGAACCACGCCGCGAAGCAAACTATTTATATGATACCATAAGAGCTTCCCTTTTTCATACAAACGATGACGCACAAAATGAGCATGCTCATCTAAAGCTTTCCCATCAACTAGGCTAGTTGGGGTTTCAGCACGAGCGCATAAGGATCGAAGATGATCCAACTAGAACACTTTAAGTGGATCCATATCAATAGATTTTTAGCAAGCAAAGATGCAAGCAAACAGAAGGCACATGGAAACACAAACAAAGATACATACGGGAAGAAGGCGAACGGAAAAGAGAGGGCGAATAAAACGGCAAGGGTGAAGTGGGGTAGAGGAAAACGAGAGGCAAATGGCAAATAATGTAATGTGAGAGATAAGGGATTGTGATGGGTACTTGGTATGTCGACTTTTGCGTAGACTCCCCGGCAACGGCGCCAGAAATCTTCTTGCTGCCTCTTGAGCACTACGTTGGATTTCCTTGAAGAGGAAAGGGTGATGCAGCAGAGTAGTGTAAGTATTTCCCTCAGTTTTTGAGATCCAAGGTATCAATCGAGTAGGAGGCTACACGCAAGTCCCTCGTACCTACACAAAACAAATAGCTCCACGCAACCAACGCGGTTAGGGGTTGTCAATCCCTTCACGGTCACTTACGAGAGTGAGATCTAATAAAGATGATAGATAATATTTATGGTATTTTTGGTATAAAGATGCAAAGTAAAATAAAAGGGCAAAGTAAAAAAGCAAAGCAATAATAAAGTGATGGAAGATTGATATGATGAGAATAGACCTGGGGGCCATAGATTTCACTAGTGGCTTCTCTCAAGAGCATATGTATTCTACGGTGGGTGAACAAATTACTGTTGAGGAATTGACAGAATTGAGCATAGTTATGAGAATATCTAGGTATGATCATGTATATAGGCATCACGTCCGAGACAAGTAGACCGACTCCTGCCTGCATCTACTACTATTACTCCACTCATCAACCGCTATCCAGCATTGATACGTCTCCGTCGTATCTACTTTTCCAAACACTTTTGCCCTTGTTTTGGACTCTAACTTACACGATTTGAATGGAACGAACCTGGACTGTCGCTGTTTTCAGTAGAATTGCCATGATGTTGTTTTATGTGGAGAAACCAAAAGTTCTCGGAATGACCTGAAACTCCACCAAACATCTTATAAAACATAATAAAAAATCCTCGCCAAAGATGAAGACCAGGGGGTCCACACCCTGTCCATGAGGGTGGGGGCGCCCCCCCCCTACCTCGTGGGCCCCCTAGAGACCTTCTGACGCCAACTCCAACTCTATATATTTGGTTTCGGGGAGAAAAAAATCAAGGAGAAGAAATCATCACGTTTTACGATACGGAGCCGCCGCCAAGCCCTAAAACCTCTCGGGAGGGCTGATCTGGAGTCCGTTCGGGGCTCCAGAGAGGGGGATTCGTTGCTGTCATCGTCATCAACCATCCTCCATCACCAATTTCATGATGCTCGCTGCCGTGCGTGAGTAATTCCATCGTACTCTTGCTGGACGGTGATGGGTTGGATGAGATCTATCACGTAATCGAGTTAGTTTTGTTTGGGTTTGATCCCTAGTATCCATTATGTTCTGAGATTGATGTTCCTATGACTTTGCTATGCTTAATGCTTGTCACTAGGGCCTGAGTGCCATGATTTCAGATCTGAACCTATTATGTTTTCATGAATATATGTGTGTTCTTGATCCTATCTTGCAAGTCTATAGTCACCTACTATGTGTTATGATCGGGCAACCACGAAGTGACAATAATCGGGACCACTCCCGGTGATGACCATAGTTTGAGGAGTTCATGTATTCACCATGTGTTAATGCTTTGTTCCGGTTCTCTATTAAAAGGAGGCCTTAATATCCCTTAGTTTCCATTAGGACCCCGCTGCCACGGGAGGGTAGGACAAAAGATGTCATGCAAGTTCTTTTCCATAAGCACGTATGACTATATTCGGAATACATTCCTACATTATATTGATGAATTCGAGCTAGTTCTGTGTCACCCTATGTTATGACTGTTACATGATGAACCGCATCCGGCATAATTATCCATCACCAATCCAATGCCTATGAGTTTTCCATGTACTGGTTTACACTTATTTACTTTCCCGTTGCTACTGTTACAATCACTACAAAATACCAAAAATATTGCTTTACTTTCATTGCTCTTTTGTTACTGTTACCACCACTATCATATTACTTTGCTACTAAATACCTTGCTGTAGATATTAAGTTATCCAGGTGTGGCTGAATTGACAACTCAGTTGCTAATACTTGAGAATATTCTTTGGCTCCCCTTGTGTCAAATCAATAAATTTGGGTTGAATACTCTACTCTCGAAAGCTGTTGCGATCCCCTACACTTGTGGGTTATCAAGAACAATTTCTGGCGCCGTTGCCGGGGAGCATAGCTCTATTCTTTGAGTTACTTGGGGTTTATATCTGCTGGGCACTATGAAGAACTTGAAAGATGAGAAGACAAAACTTTATCCCTCAACTACGAGGGGAGGTAAGGAACTGCCATCTAACTCTGCACTTGATTCACCTTCTGTTATGAGTAAGCTTGCGACACATAAACCTGCTTCTGCTATTCGTTCTGATATGTCACATGTTATTGATGATGCCACTTCTGCTATGCATGATAATTATGATGAAACTACTTCTATGCTTGATACTAATGTGCCCCTTAGTGAATTTCTTGATGAACAAATTGCAAGGGCTAGAGAGAAAGAAATTATTGAAACTGATAATATTGATGAAAGTAATGATGAGGATAGGCCTGTTATTCCTGAAGGTTATATTTTTGATAAAGAGACTTCTACTGCTATTTTGTCTTGCAATGATAATGATGAGCTTAGAAGGTTATTAATTAAATGGAACAAGGAATCTCTTAGAGATAGAATGAGGCCTGACCCTGCTTTTGCTACTTCACCTATTTGTGTTGCCGATAAGGATTATGAATTCTCTGTTGATCCTGATATAATTACTTTGGTTGAATCTGATCCTTTTCATGGTTATGAATCTGAAACTGTTGTGTCACATCTTACTAAATTAAATGATATAGCCACCCTGTTCACTAATGATGAGAGATCTCGCTACTTTTATATTCTTAAAATATTTCCGTTCTCATTAAAGGGTGATGCTAAGATATGGTTTAATTCTCTTGATCCTGGTTGTGTGCGTATCCCTAGGATATGATTATTACTTCTCTGCTAAATATTTCCCTGCTCATAAGAAACAAGCTACTTTAAAGGAAATATACAACTTTGTGCAAATTAAAGAAGAAAGTCTCCCACAAGCTTGGGGGAGGCTTCTCAAGTTACTTAATGCTTTGCCTGATCACCCTCTTAAGAAAAATGAAATACTTGATATCTTTTATAATGGACTAACCGATGCTTCCAGAGATTACCTGGATAGTTCTGCTGGCTCTCTTTTGAGGGAAAGAACACTGGATGAACCTGAAATTTTATTGAATAATATGTTGGAAAATGAAAATAATTGGGCACCTCCTGAGCTAGCTCCTGAGGCAGCTCCTGCTCCAATTACTGAGCCTATTCCTAAACCAACTCCGAAGAAGAAAAGTGTTCTATTTCTCAGTCCTGAAGATATGCAAGAGGCAAAGAAATCTATGAAAGAAAAAGGTATTAAAGCTGAAGATGTTAAGAATTTACCTCCTATTGAAGAAATACATGGTCTTAATTTACTGCCTATCAAAGAAACATATAATCTTGATCCATTACCTATTGAAGAACCTCCTGATCCCGATAACCCGACACAGGTAGTAAAGGTAAATTCTCTCTATAGATATGATAAAGCTGAAGTCCCTCCTACTAAAATTCCTAGTTAGTGCTTAGATGAGTTTGATAACTTTATGTTTAAGCAAGAAGACTTCGATGCTTATTTCGGTAGACAATTAAAACAAAATGCTTATATGATTAAACACTTGGGTGATTATATGGCTAATATTAGAGGTGAACTTAAACTTGTTAGAAAACATGCTTCTACGGTTACCACTCAAGTAGAACAAGTACTTAAGGCTCAAAAAGAATTGCTTGATGAAATGAATAGTAAGAAAAATGATTATGCTGTTAGAGTGGCTACTAGAACTGGTAGAATGACTCAGGAACCTTTGTATCCTGAAAGCCACCCTAAGAGAATTGAGCAAGATTCTCAGAGAAATAATATTGATGTACCTACTTCTTCTAAAAGGAAGAAAAAGAAAAATGATAGGACTTTGCAAACTTCTAGTGAACCTATTGTTGAACCACCTGAGAATCCAAATGACATATCTATGTCTGATGCTAAAACACAATCTGGTAATGAACATGAACCTAGTGAAAATGTTAATGATGATGTTCATGATGATGCTCAACCTAGTAATGATAATGATGTAGAAGTTGAACCTGTTGTTGATCTTGATAACCCACAATCAAAGAATCAACGTTATGATAAGAGAGACTTTGTTTCTAGGAAACATGGTAAAGAAAGATAACCATGGGTTTAGAAAGCAATGCCCTTTCCTCCCAAACCATCCAAGAAAAAGGATGATGAGGATTTTGAGCGCTTTGCTGAAATGATTAGACCTATCTTTTTGCGTATGCGATTGACTGATATGCTCAAAATGAATCCGTATGCTAAATATATGAAAGATATTGTCACTAATAAAAGAAAGATACCGGAAGCTGAAATTTCCACCATGCTTGCTAATTACACTTTTAAGGGTGGAATACCAAAGAAACTTGGAGATCCAGGAGTACCCACTATACCATGCTCCATTAAAAGAAATCATGTTAAAACTGCTTTATGTGATCTTTGAGCTGGTGTTAGTGTTATGCCTCTCTCTTTATATCGTAGACTTGACTTGAATAAGTTGACACCTACTGAAATATCTTTGCAAATGGCTGATAAATCAACTGCTATACATGTCGGTATTTGTGAGGATGTGCCTGTTGTGGTTGCAAACGTTACTATTTTAAAGGACTTTGTTATTCTTGATATTCCCGAGGACGATAGTATGTCTATTATTCTTGGAAGACCTTTTTCTGAATACTGCAGGAGCTGTTATAGATTGCAAAAAAGGCAATGTCACTTTTCATGTTAATGGCAATGAGCATATGGTACACTTTCCGAGGAAACAACCTCAAGTTCATAGTATCAATTCTATTGGAAAAATTCCATCGATTATATTTGGACATTTTGAATTTCCTCTTCCCACCGTCAAGAAGAAATATGATATTCTTATTATAGGGGATGTGCATATCCCCGTTGAGGTAACATAGTGTTATTCAAAATTTCTCCGGTCCCATGTCAATCGGAATGAGTTTGTTAACAAGACTTGATCAACCTTGTTAGTGGATGCCTTTTGACGAGCATGAGATGGATGAAACTAGAAGCACAACCTTCTGTACCCTCTTTATACTTTCTGTTATTTAGTTGAAATAAAGTAAAATTAGTATTTTTCTGTTTGTTTCCTGATTTATCCATGCAATATAGAAATATCCCGAAAATAAAAGTCCTTAGAATGCCATGCCAATTTAATATGATTTTTTCAGGAATATTTGAGGATTTATGGTGCAAAAATCATCGCGGGGGGAGCTGCCACCTGGCCACGAGGGTGGAGGGCGCACCCTACTCCCTTGGGCGCGCCCCCTGCCTTGTGGGCCCATGGTGGCCCTCCTCTACTTATTCTTGCACCCATCCTCTTCTTCTTCCTCCCACAAACCCGAATAACCAGCTCAAGCACGAGTTCTAGCTCACTTTGCTGTGATTTTCGATCTCCTTGCTAAAAGCACCTCTCGCAAAACTGCTTGGGGAGATCGGTCCTTGGTATGTGACTCCTCCATTGGTCCAATTAGTTTTTGTTATAGTGCTTTATTCATTGCAAATTTGTGCTGCATAGGTGACCATGTTCTTGAGCTTGCATGCCAAATTTATATGGTTCCAAGTAGTTCTAATGCTTGACATAGGGTCTAGGCACTTGTATGAGTAGTTGCTATCAATTTTATTGAAGTTGGTTCACTTTTATTTGAAGTTACTAAAAATTTCAGAATTTTTTCAGAGAAAACAACATGTTTAGGAAGATGTTCCAAGGTGGTACTTCAAGGAAGCAAGGCCCTAGGCTTGCAATGCGTGATGCTGACGAGTAGCCCCCAAGGGACGCTCCCGTGAGGCCCTGTGAGTGGCCTTCGGAAAATTTTATGGACCAAGCAGGAATCAAAGAAGAATTTAACGCATATTTGTGTAACGCCGACCTTGTGGACTTTGAGGCAGACAAATGCCCCCAGTATCATGATCTCACAAGCTCATTTCCGAGGAGGTTTGAGTTTTCATCTTCGCATAATTCTCCATCAGTCATGTTTGATCTTTACGATAAATCTTATGCCATGGACTTAGAGGATTTTACTTTTGCTTGCAAACTCCCGTAACGGGGTAGCTCCGGCTGGGCCTCCGATCGAAGCGTGGCCAAACGGTCTAGATCCAGCCCCGGGTACCATGCCTTGACGAACTCCAAGGCCCGGCGCGCTCCAGCCCAGGCCGAAGAGCCCTTCCAGGCCTCGAGGCGACCAACCGCGACCTCCAACCAGTTGGCCATCAGGCTGGGGGTGCGCGGAGCCTGCATATCTGGCCAAAGGGCGGAAATCGCCTGGGCACCGACGCGCTGAAGCCGGCGCAGCATCCGGTGAGCTGGCCGAAGGCGAGCCTCGATGCTCAAGATGTGCTCATCAAGAGTCCGGGGGGCATCGGCGGCAATCTCTGCGCCCTCCGCCCTCCGACTTTCGCGATCGGCCTCGATGGCCTGGATAGCGGCTTGCGACTGCCCAGGGAAGAAGTCTGCAAAAGACACGAAGAAACGAAGAAGCATGTCAGAAACCAGGAATCGACACGATCTAAGTCGGCAGCTCGAAGAAAGAAAATAAAGAGACTCACCATCAACGATGTCTTCAATCTCGTGGAAGCCGGAGGATAGCAGCGCCTCCTTGTCAGACCAGGATGAGCGCTCGCTCGCGAACTCGGCCAAGAGGGCGGTCTGCGTCTCCTCCGCCTCCCGCTGCGCCTTCGCAAGCAGCTCCTTCTGCTACGCCAACTGAGTGGCCAGCAGATCGCGCTCTGTGGCGAGCCTGCTGCACTCCTCCCCTTTGGCGAGCAGGGCGGAGTTGGCTTCGCTCAGCTGCTGTTGAAGAGCAGCATTGGCTCCTGAAGGAAAGAAAGAAGGACAACAGTCGTCAATAAAGAAGGTCACCGGGGAGATCTGGCCCGACTGCTCAGCAGTCGGCCCAAATCTCGGGGACTACAGCCCGTGGGTGCGCTAGCGCGCCCCCGTAGAGAAGAAAAAAGAGGGAAGGACTTACTCCGGCTCTCCGCCGAGTTGGCGGTCCGCTTGCCCAGCTCTTCAACATTACGGTTGAAGGCAGTGGAGCGGAGGTTGTGGTAATCCTGCAACAAGCATTTCAGACAAAGTTAGTACCGAGAAGTTCATCAATTGGAGTTCTAGGCCGCCTGCTCAGCAGCCGACCCAAAACTTGGGGACTACACCCAGTGGGTGCGCTGGCACGCACCCACAGAGAGGAACAAGAAAAACAAAGGCCCAAAGAAAAGACATACCCGGACGGCTGCCCGCGACGATAGGAACGCCTTGGTGCAGCTCTGTAGGGCGTCGCCCTCAGCGCGGAGCTTTGCCTGGACGTCCACGAGCGCCCGGTTCAGCGGCCCTGTGCCGCCTCCCCGCACCCACCCAACAGGTGCGGCGCTCGTTGCTTCGGCGTTTGGAGCCGCCGAGCTGGCGGTGCTGGCTTCCAGGGGGCGGGGTGCCGAAGTCGCCTTCTCCAAACGACGGCGCGCTGGCGAGCCGACCTAGAGGAGTAGCCTCGCCACGGCCTCGTCTTCGGTCGGCGGCACCGGAGGGTCCGCTTGGTGCTTGCCTTGCACGCCTTTAGACGGCGGCGGAGGCGGTGGCGGAACGTTCGCGCCCGGACTAGAGGGCTCGCCACCTTCCCTCTCCTCGACGAGGTTCTCCTCGCCGGCTTCTCCAGTCTGCCTCGTGAACTCCGGGGACGGCGGCGCAGAGTTCAGCGGGGTAACAAGCAAGGCCGACTGGCAGCGTGCGGCTTCCTCAGCCTGCTACTTCGCCGCGGCAGCGGCTTCGGCCTCTGCTAGTTTTTTCTTAGCGGAGGCCGCCGCCCTGTCAGCCTCTGCTTTCTCCAGGCGGAGGGCTTCATCTTCGTTGCGCTTCTCCTGCGCATTCCGCTCCGTCGCCTCCCGGAGGTCGGCTGCGGGGTCTATCCGCCGAGTGGTGGCGGGCATCTCTGCTGACCCCATGAAGGAGGCGGCGGCGACCCGCTCAAGAGAGAGGGGAGCCCTAAAGAAAGAGGGGCGAGCAGAGACTCAGACAAAACACAAAGAAAGAATAAACTTTGAAGTCAGAATACTTACTCAGAGACCAACGGCGGCCTCTTCACTTCCTTACGGAAGCGGATGGCCTTCGCGGCTGCCTCGTCCCGCCGGGTCGCCGCAGCCGAGCCCTTGGGCTTCTTCGGCCGGCTGTCGAATAATGTCGGCGCAGCCCGGCGCTTCTTCCCGCCGCCTGGAGCGCCCGACGCGGCAGAAGAGCCCTCGGCATCGTCTTCAGGCCAGTCGGCGAAGCTAGCCGAGGGCCCGAGGTCGCCCGTTGTCCCTCCTCCTCCCTCGGCGTCGTCTTCCAGAGCCGCCACCCCCAGATCGGGGTCGTCGACGTCACTCTCCGCCCGATCGGCGACGAACTCACGGGCCGGCCCCGAGGTGCCGGCTGGTGGGTGAAGAAGGGGATTCTAACCAAAAGCAGACTGATCAGAACAAAACTCGGCTAGAAGAAGACAATCCAAAGAAAGAAAAGAAAGGCGACTCACCACGGGCGGGTGGTTGGCGCGGGAGTATGGCTCCTTGCGGAATCGCCAATCCCCCGGGAGCCTGCTGTCCGAGAGGTAGTTCACCATAAGGGCCACCTCTCCATGAGGCATGTCCTTGGTGCACATCCGACTCGGATGGCGGCCCCCACTCATTTGGCATATCAGGTGAGGGTGGCCTTGGAGTGGGAGAACTCGGCGCGAGACGAAGGCGGCCAGCAGGTCCGGGCCAGTCAGACCCTCCGACTGCGTCAGCACTCAGAGTCGCCAGCTCCTGCAGGCGTCAGCGACCTGGCCCGGTACGACTAGTTGGGCAGTCTGCCAGCCGGCAGATTGACCCAGTCGCCCCTCATGGCGACGTTCCTGACATAGAAGTAGGACCGCTGCCACATCTTCATCGACTTCAACAGCGCGATGGAGGGGAAGTGGTTGTCGGCTCCTGTCCTTCGCACGGCGATGAAGGCGCCGCACTGAGCCGGCACGCCCGCGGCCTGGGTGCCGAGCTTGGAGAAGAAGAACTCCCCCAGAGCTCGAGGGTGGGGAGGACTCCGAGGAAGCCTTCGCACAGAGCCACGAAGGCGGACAACAGCACCACTGTGTTGGGGGTGAGGTGATGCGGCTCGAGGCCGTAGAAATCGATGAACGACCAGAAGAAGCTTCTCGCGGGCAGCCCCAGCCCGCGCAGGCAGTGCGAGCGGAAGATGACCCGCTCGCCCTCCTGCGAGGCGGGGAAAATCTCCCCCTCCGGCGCGAGACGCACCTCCACGCGGTCCTCGCCTGGAAGGCGACGGGTACGGCGGAGGAACTCGATGTGGTCTTCATGGACTTCGGAACCGTCCCAGGTGCCGGAGCGCACTGAGGGGGGCGCGGCTACAGAGGAAGAGCTCATCGCGAGCTGTCGCTCCGGTGATCCCCAGAGCTTGGGCGTGCGGTAGGGCGAAGAAGAGTAGAGGAAGCAGGAGAGCGAGGAGCTGCGAGGAGGAAGAAAGCAAGGGGTAGTGGGAAGGAGGGGCACGCGTGCCCCCCTCTTCCCCCTACTTATAGCCCCATGGGCTGCGAAGCCGAGGGGGCGGACGTGGGGATTTACTGTGCCCGCAACCCCACGCCCCCCATGATCCATGTAAAGTTACTGCGCGCAGTAACTTCACGGGAATCCCAACCATCCACAGGGCCGCAGCGGATCCGCTCAAGCACCGAGGCGCGGCAGTGGTGGGCCCCGCCTACGGGCCTGTCCCGTCGCGCGCGTGGGATGGCAGGATGGCCTGGCCACGTGCCCTCGCGTGACAGGCCAAGAACGGGCGGCGGCCTGGAAGCTTAGCTAGCACGCCACTTGAAATCCCGCCGAGACGTTTGAACTACTGAGCAAGTCGGAATTGAGTGAGTCCGAGTTGGGCGAGTCCGACTCCTTCTAGTCAGCCCGGCAGAAGTCAATCAAGACCGTGTGTTGAACACCCGGAAAGAGAAACTGCTGAGGCTTCTCGGCCGATTGTCCGCGGCGCCTCACCAGCTTCGGGGGCTACTGTCGGAGTAATGGGCCACGGGTAGGCCAACCCGAAGCCCATAACCTTTCAAGACATCGGGGCAAGCTGCGCCCCTCAAGACCACAGGGCGAAGAGCCACCTCCTAGGGAGTCTACGGCAAGACGGCCGACTGCCCGCTCACGGCCGAGTCCCAGGGGCGACTTCCAGAGAAGCCGGCTTTGGGGAGTCGGCCGGCGACTCCAACAAACCGTGACCTCATCGAGGAGGACGGGGCAGGGGCGTAGCTACAATGAAGCCCACTCCCCGCCCCTTACCAAGGGCAGGCATGGCTACAGCACGCTGTACTAGGGAAGATCTCCCTGCGGCGTGGCACTATTGCCCAGACGGCCCTGACATCAGCATCACTGTACCTGGTCCTGCGTCCACGATGGCTTGTCTGTACGGCCTGGAGGCTGCAGGGCCCACCAGTCAGCGAGACCTCGGGAGACGGCGGGAGAGCCGCCAGTCGGACCCGTCAGGAGTCGGCCCGGGGGCGTCGGCCGAGCCCTCCCTCGGGCCCACGCGCCATTAATCAAGAAGAGATGGGGAGTGGCCATAGTGATCGCCCGCCAGGTGGCGGGGCTGTTGCCACGACCCCATGACCGAGCTTGCGTCATCAGGAGCACGGCTATAGTAATCAGCAGCCGACAAGACCCGCTCGTGGCAGACGCGGCCTGTCGGCTTCGTGCCAAACCAGTCGGTGGGCCGAAGCAGTCGGCGGAGAAGCCGGAGGTCGGAGGCACTGACGGCTGCGGCCGCGCCCAGTTGAATTACCATTGTACCCCTGGGGGGTAGGCCTATATAAACCCCCCAGGGCACCCATGCAAAGGGTTGGATCCCAGTAGTTCTATACCACACCAGATAGAGGGAGAGAGCTAGCCTTGCCCTCTCCCACCACCAGACCCAGCTCAAGGAGCAACCTTGTAAACACTTGACCATAGTGATCATGCGGAGACCCCGCAGAGCAGCAGTAGGGGTGTTATCTCCCCGGAGAGTCCCGAAGCTGGGTAAGATTCGCCGGCGTGCATGTCTTCGCCTCATCCCGTTTCCCGGCACCGGCGACGTTCTACTCGCCCCCACCATGATAAGCCATCCGTTGGCATATGTCACACCCAACCCCCGACACGACCGCTACCTCCCCTCGCCCTATGGACGACGCCGAGGTGTTGACCCAAAAGGTTCCAAGCTAGGTGGAGGTGGTCCTGGAGGCACCGCAAGGTGACCTCCCGGACTCCAGGCGCAAAGGGGACAAGACCCCCAAGGGCTCCAAGTTCGGCCCTAGGCCGGACACAGCACCAGAACCTTCAATGGTTCCAAAGTCCGGCAGGCGGCCCCCTAGTAAGAAGGGCAAGCCTACGACGCCGGTGACCTCCGTCCAACCGGAGGCATCGGACAATTTTCTGGAGGTGCTTAATGGCGCCTCCATCGACAAGGAGTACCGTGCTATTATGAGTGTGGTGATCCAGAAGGTTCAGTCCGCCAAAAGCGGGCTGACTGAAGCCTATGCCGGCCTGCTAATAGGCTTTGAGGTATGTGAAAAATATGTGAAAATACTACCGCATAGACAGTAGCCCCTGATGCTCTGTTTGGCATTCAAAAAGAAAAGCCGAATAGAGGATCCAATAACATTCGCAGGAGTCTAATATAATTAAGTCAATATGCATATGCAAGCTTCGCTGCTGGCCTCTGCCGCACTGACTGCGGAGGTGGATGCGCTGAAGCAGAGCCTTGAGCGGTCCGAGCAAGAACTCGGCCTTGCCAAGAAGGAGCTCGAGGAAAAAGAAGGTAAGTAATACCTTGTGGAGTATATTTAAGAAGATGCAATTGGAGAGAATGACAGGATCGTTATTGATGTGCTAGGGGCCACAACTGAGGTGGCGACCCTTAGGCAAGCGCTTTCTGAGGCCGAAAAGAAGGTGGCCATGGAGCGCACCAAGCGGGAGAAACATGAGGCACGAGTTGGCAGGTGCAGCAAGAGCTCCAGGCTCTTGTGAAAAAACACGAGAGTTTGGAGCTTGACTCAAAGACGCGAGAGTCCGAGCTCGCGACGGCCATCGAAAGTGCGAAGTCTGCCAAGGCCAAAGCCTAGAAATCCCTCCAGGAAGTTGAGGCGATGAAGAAGATAGCGGCGGGTAAGGCAATCTTTATGCAAAGCAAGCACGTGAAAGTGAATTACTTGTTACTTACCTGAGTCCGGAGCTCTCCAGGAGCATTCGCAGATTTGCCCCGTAGCGTGTCAGATGCCGCCGCCTTCTACCGGGCCGAGGAGGGCACCTCGATGGAGAAGGTGTTCTGGTCTCAGTATGCTAAGGCCGGAAACCCAGTGCCCTTGAGCGACCAGCTGAAGCAACTGGTCGAGCTCCATTTGGTGGCCGAACAGGCCATGAAGGGCCTTATAGTTCGGCTGTGGCCTGGAGAGGCCCTGCCTGGGACCTACTTCGGGCTGGTGAGGCGGCTGGTGGATGCCTGTCCGTGGCTTGAAGTCATCAAGCGCTCCATCTGCATCGAAGGTGCCCGTAGGGCGCTTGCCCGTGCTAAAGTGCATTGGGGCAAGATGGATGCGGAGAAGCTTGTGAAGGACGGGCCACCGCAGGGCAAGGAGCATCGCCACCCCGAGATGTATTATGAGGGCGTCCTGAAGGGCGCCTGCCTTGTGGTGGACGAATGTTCCAAAGATGTAATATTTGAGTGAACTTGTTCGTTTTATCCTGTGTGCTGAAAACTTGTTCATATGCGCTATGCAACGCTTGTTTTAATTTAAAATATTACCTTCTATGCGGCCATTTATCAAGTCTGAGAGATGGCGAGTCGTCGGCTTCTGCCCCCATGCCACGAGTGTTGGGGTGTTCGGCATAAACCTGAAAACTATTTTCCCATTCTTGGGTCGTTCGAGGGAGGTGCTCAGCACAACGAACAAGGCAATCGGACTATAATGCATTATCACTCTCACTTAGCCAGAGAATTCTATAATTTCAAATTTCGGCGAAGCCCCTAGTGTTCGGAAGACCGAGTTCGGGGCGCTATACACGCCTAGGCCGGACAAAGCCAACTCCTCGCTCTAAGCGGCATAAGTCTTTAGGGACTCGAAACCTCTCGAACAGCGACCAGCTCTTACCCTATCATGACAGTCAGTTTTAGCTTTCTCTACTGAGGTGCTTAGCCCAGCTCAACTGGGGCACAATCGTAGTAGTTCTCCCAGCGCTACCTTAGCCGATATAGCGGAACGTAAGGTACCAAAACATGGGAGCCGGGCAAAACCAACTATTGACCAAAGACATGATTCGGAGCTGATGCATATAATGCTATAAGTTCGGAGGGCCGCACTTGTGAAAGTGTTCGGACTTCTCACGCCGTATTATGGGGTGCTTGAGCCCCTGGCGTATTGACCGTACCAAAGTGTACGGGTGCTAAATGTCATAACTGAACATATGTATTGGAAAAGGAATGAATAGAGAATGGGATACAAATAGAGAATGAAGCTAAGCATTGTTTATTTTGAAAAGACTGCTGTAAAAGCAGAACGATAAAATAGTGCGGTAAGAAAGAGATGGGACTATTTGACATGTCCCCCTCCAGGGGCGAGCTACGAGACGGTATGTAAGGCAGGTATTTGGCTTGTTATAGAGACCACCTGGGAATTAGAAGTAGCTTTTTGCCTCCTTGGATGTTGGATCGTGTGTTCGGCGATTGTACTACCGGACAGGCCTTCCAAAGAGTGGAGTCCTGAAAGTAGGAAAAAATGACAAAATCGGGAGCCCCTAGTGCGGTTGAGCCGCATTTTTAGGCGTGCCATGGTCATGCCCCTCCCCCTATGCCCATGGTATTTTCAGAGCGTAGTTATGTATGTGTAGTACTGATTTCGCAGTTTTGCGAGGGCTGGGGCTGGGGCCGCATTGCTACGCTTGCTCAGAACGTGCCAGGCGGTCTTGTTGTAGGTTACTCCGGGCGCGCTTGACAGTGTCCGGACGTTTAATAGCCGGACTGGAGAATTGCCTTGAGAGGCTGCTTTGTACTTTTGCTGCGAGGGCTGCCGTACGATCCTCCGTTCGGAGAGAGCGTTTGGTGTTTCCATTGACCGTAATGACTCCTCGAGGGCCTGACATCTTGAGCTTGAGGTATGCGTAGTGCGGCACCGCATTGAACTTTGCAAATGTGGTTTGTCCGAGAAGTGCGTGATAGCCACTACGGAACGGGACTATGTCGAAGATTAACTCCTCGCTTCAGAAATTATCCGGCGATCCGAAGACCACTTGAAGTGTAACTAAGCCTGTACAGTTGGCCTCTACACCTGGTATGATGCCTTTAAAGGTCGTTTTTGTGGGTTTAATCCTTGAGGGATCTATGCCCATTTTCCGCACTGTATCTTGATAAAGCAGGTTCAGGCTGCTGCTCCGTCCATAAGGACTCTAGTTAGGTGAAATCCGTCAATGATTGGGTCTAGAACCGACGCGGCGAATCCGCCATGGCGGATGCTAGTGGGGTGGTCCCTTCGATCAAAAGTGATCGGGTAGGAGGACCATGGGTTGAACTTTGGGGCGACTGGCTCCAACGCGTATACGTCCCTGAGTGCACGCTTCCGCTCCTTTTGGGGATGTGGGTTGCGTATATCATGTTCACCGTCCGCACTTGTGGGGGGAAGCCCTTCTGTCCACTATTGTTCGGCGGCCGGGGCTCCTCCTCCTCGTCGCTGTGCAGCCCCTTGTCTCTGTTTTCAGCATTTAACTTGCCGGCTTGCTTGAACACCCAACAATCCCTGTTGGTGTGATTGGCTGGTTTTTCGGCGGTGCCATGTATCTGGCACGAGCGATCGAGTATACGGTCCAAACTGGATGGGCCAAGAGTGTTCCTTTTGAATGGCTTTTTCCGCTGACCGGGTTTAGAGCCTCTGAATCCGGCATTAACTGTCGTATCTTCAGCGTTGTCGCTGTTAATGCGGTGCTTCTGCTTGTTGCAACGTGACTTGCTATTGCTGTCCTTGGTATCCGAATTACGAGGGCTCTTGGTCATGTTATTGCTATGAGCCAGCCAGCTGTCTTCTCCCGTGCAAAAGCGGCTCATGAGTGTCGTGAGGGCTTCCATAGATTTTGGCTTTTCCTGCCCAAGGTGCCGGGCAAGCCACTCGTCACGGATGTTATGCTTGAAGGCTGCTAGGGCCTCTGTGTCTGGACAGTCGACGATTTGATTTTTCTTGGTTAGGAACCGTGTCCAGAATTGTCTGGCAGATTCTTCTGGCTGCTGAATTATACGGCTCAGGTCATCGGTGTCTGGTGGTCGTCCGTAGGTGCCCTGGAAATTGTCGAGGAATGCGGCTTCCAGGTCCTCCCAACAACCAATTGATTCTGCTGGAAGGCTGTTAAGCCAATGCCGAGCTGGTCCTTTAAGCTTGAGTGGGAGGTATTTGATGGCATGTAGATCATCGCCACGGGCCTTGTGGATATGAAGGAGATAGTCCTCGATCCATACCGCATGATCTATTGTGCCATCGTATGATTCAATGTTTATGGGTTTGAAACCCTTCCGGATTTGATGATCCATTACTTCATTTGTGAAGCATAGTGGGTGTGCGGCGCCTCGGTACTGGGCTATATCTCGACGTAGCTCAAATGAGCTTTGTCTACTATGTTCGGCCCGACCGGATTTACTGTATCCGGCGTGATGGTTATCGTCTCGTGTTGTGGGGCGCCCGCGCGATCCGTAGATCGATCTTGTTTGCCTTGCACTATCTTCCAGCATATCTCGCAGGTCTAGCGCATTTCCCTGTGCCTAGGTATTTTTTGAGCGACGCCGGGGTGCGGCTTGAGTGGAGAGCCGGGAGGCCTCTCTGTCGCGGCCGCGAGGTGGCCGGTCAGCCGCATCATGTGCTGGTGATGTAGGTTTAAGTACTTCCTCCTCTAAATGGGGTAGTAACCTGCGCTTTGGGTATCTCTTGGAGGGGCATTCGAGTTCGTATTCCTCGGCCGCAAGGACTTCCGTCCATCTGTCGGCTAGCAAGTCCTGATCAGCTCTAAGTTGTTGCTGTTTTTTCTTAAGGCTACTCGCAGTGGCCATAAGCCTGCACTTAAAGTGCTCCTGTTCGACGGGATCCTCAGGCACGACAAATTCGTCGTTGTCGAGGCTTGCCTCGTCTTCGGAGGGAGGCATGTAATTATCATCCTCTTCCTCTCTGTCTGCCGCTCTCTCAGGGGGGCTGGCTTCTCCATCCTCCTGCGTTGAATCTTGCTGGAGGGAGTTGTCTTCGGCACTGTCCGGGGTGTTATTATCTCCCATGCCGGTATCACCGTTTTTTCTTTGGCGGGACATAGAGCGGCGCCTCTGACGCCAACGCTAGGGTTGCTTCTTGGAGGGGTCATCCCCCATTGTTCCATCACCATTGCCTTCTTTGGGTGTATCCACCATATATATGTCATATGACGAGGTGGCTTTCCAGTGCCCTATAGGCGCTGGTTCATGTTCGTCTCCTACATCGTCGTCCATGCCGTCGATGTCTTCGGAGTCGAAGTCTAGCATGTCGGTTAAATCATCGACAGTGGTTACAAAGTGGGTGGTGGGTGGGCGTCAACTTTCTTCATCGTCCGCATCCCAATCCTGTTGGCCATAATCTGGCCAGGGCTCTGCTGACAAAGAGAGAGACCTTAGTGAATTCAGAATGTCACCGAAGGGCGAGTGCTAAAAGATATCCGCGGCAGTGACTTCCACGATCGGCGCCCAATCGGATTCGATTGGCAGGGGCGCAGAGGGTTCGGAGTCCGGAAAAGAGTCTAGCACCTTGGAGTCATGGCTTCGCAGAGGATAAGGCTGGTGTTCGGCTCGATCGCCGTTGAGACTGCAGCCCCCGAGGCGGTGTCTAGCCACCTGTCCTCGATTGGCGTAGTTGACTCCGAGCTAAGGGTCGGAGCTAATGCAGGCACGGCCTCCAGGGCACTATTTGGCGGCAGACCTAGGTCATACCCATCGTGATAGTGCGGCGCGCTCGGCTGTGGCTTGAATCCGTGGAAGATCATGTCTCCATGGATGTCAGGCGTGTACTTCAAACTTCCAAATCTGACCTGATGACCAGGGGCGTAGCTTTCAATCTACTCCAGATGGCCAAGCGAATTAGCCCGTAGTGCAAAGCCACCGAATACGAAGATCTGTCCGGGGAGAAAGGTCTCACCCTGGACCGCATCGTTGTTGATGATCGGAGGAGCCATCGGGCCTAAAGATGACGACACAGAGGAACTCTCAATGAAAGCACCAATGTCGGTGTCAAAACCGGCGGATCTCGGGTAGGGGGTCCCGAACTGTGCGTCTAGGCCGATGGTAACAGGAGACAAGGGACACAATGTTTTTACCCAGGTTCGGGCCCTCTCGATGGAGGTAAAACCCTACTCCTGCTTGATTAATATTGATGATATGGGTAGTACAAGAGTAGATCTACCATGAGATCAGAGAGGCTAAACCCTAGAAGCTAGCCTATGCTATGATTGTTGTTCGTCCTATGGACTAAAACCCTCCGGTTTATATAGAGACCGGAGAGGGCTAGGGATACACAGAGTCGGTTACAATGGGAGGAGATCTACATATCCGTACTGCCAAGCTTGCCTTCCACGCCAAGGAAAGTCCCATCCGGACACGAGATGAAGTCTTCAATCTTTTATCTTCATAGTCCAAGAGTCCGGCCAAAGGTTATAGTCCGGCTATCCGGACACCCCCTAATCCAGGACTCCCTCAAGCGTCTTGTATGATTTGAGTCTTTTCTTTTTAGTTTGCCACAATAATCCTTGTTGTACACACCTTTTTAGAGAGACACACATGATTCGGAATTTGTTAGAATACTCTATGTGCTTCACTTATATCTTTTGAGCTATATAGTTTTTCCTCTAGTGCTTCACTTATATCTTTTAGAGCACGGTGGTGGTTTTATTTTATAGAAATTATTGATCTCTCATGCTTCACTTATATTATTTTGAGAGTCTTAAACAGCATGGTAATTTGCTTAAATTGATAAATTAGTCCTAATATGATAGGCATCCAAGATTAGTAAAAACTTTCTTATAAGTGTGTTGAATACTAAGAGAAGTTTGATACTTGATAATTGTTTTGAGATATGAAGATGGTGATATTAGAGTCATGCTAGTTGAGTAGTTGTGAATTTGAGAAATACTTGTTCTAAAGTTTGTGATTCCCGTAGCATGCACGTATGGTGAACCGTTATGTGATGAAGTCGGAGCATGATTTATTTATTGATTTTCTTCCTTATGAGTGGCGGTCGGGGACGAGCGATGCTCTTTTCCTACCAATCTATCCCCCTAGGAGCATGCGCGTAATACTTTGTTTCGATAACTAATAGATTTTTGCAATAAGTATGCGAGTTCTTTACGAGTAATATTGAGTCCATGGATTATACGCACTCTCACCCTTCCACCATTGCTAGCCTCTCTAATACCGTGCACCTTTCGCCGGTATCATACACCCACCATATACCTTTCTCAAAACAGCGACCATACCTACCTATTATGGCATTTCCATAGGCATTCCGAGATATATTTCCACGCACCTTACCACTGTTTCATTTATTATGACACACTTCATCATTATCATATTGCTTTGCATGATCATGTAGTTGACATCGTATTTGTGGCAAAACCACCTTTCATAATTTTTTATACATGTCACTCTTGTTTCATTGCATACCCCGGTACACCGCCGAAGGCATTTACATAGAGTCATATTTTGTTCTAAGTATTGAGTTGTTTTTAAGTAATAAAAGTGTGATGACCATCATTATTGGAGCATAGTCCCAAGTGAGGAAATGATGATGGAGACTATGATTCCCCCAAGAGTCGGGATGAGACTCCGAACGAAAAAAGAAAGAAAAAAAGGCCATAAAAAAGAGAAAAAGGCCCAAACAAAAAAATTATTAAAAATGAGAGAAAAATAGAGAAGGGACAATGTTACTATCCTTTTACCACACTTGTGCTTCAAAGTAGCACCATGATCTTTACGATAGACAGTCTCCTATGTTGTCACTTTCATATACTAGTGGGAATTTTACATTATAGAACTCGGCTTGTATATTCCAATGATGGGCTTCTTCAAAATTGCCCTAGGTCTTCGTGAGCAAGCGAGTTGGATGCACACCCAGTTTGTTTCTTTTCTTGAGCTTTCATACACTTATAGCTCTAGTGCATCCGTTGGATGGCAATCCCTACTCACTCACATTGATATCTATTGATGGGCATCTCCATAGCCCGTTGATATGCCTAGCTGATGTGAGACTATCTTCTCCTTTTTTGTCTTCTCCACAACCACCATTCTATTTCACATATAGTGCTATGTCCATGGCTCACGCTCATGTATTGCGTGAAGATTGAAAAGGTTTGAGAACATCAAAAGTATGAAACAATTGCATGGCTTGTCATTGGGGTTGTGCATGATTAAATACTTTGTGTGATGAAGATAGAGCATAGCCAGACTATACGATTTTGTAGAGATAACTTTCTTTGGCCATGTTATTTTGAGAAGACATGATTGCTTTGTTAGTATGCTTGAAGTATTATTATTTTCATGTCAATATTAAACTTTTGTCTTGAATCTTTCGGATCTGAATATTCATGCCACAATAAAAAGAATTACATTGAAAATTATGGTAAGAAGCATTCCACATCAGAAATTCCATTTTTATCATTTACCTACTTGAGGACGAGCAGGAATTAAGCTTGGGGATGCTTGATACGTCTCCAACGTATCTATAATTTTTGATTGTTCCATGCTATTATATTATCTGTTTTGGATGTTCAATGGGCTTATTTATACACTTTTATATTATTTTGGGACTAACCTATTAACCGGAGGCCCAACCCAAATTGCTGTTTTTTTGCCTATTTCAGTGTTTCACAGAAAATTAATATCAAACGGAGTCCAAACGGAATGAAACCTTTGGGAGAGTTATTTTTGGAACAAACTTGATCTAGAGGACTTGGAGTGGACGTTAGGAAATCACCGAGGAGGCCACGAGGACGGGGGGGCGCCTACCCCCCTGGGCGCACCGTTCACCCTCGTGGGCCCCTTGTAGCTCCACCGACATACTTCTTCCTCCTATATATACCTATGTACCCTGAAAACATCAGACACGGAGCCAAAACCCTATTTCCATTGCCGCAACCTTCTGTACCCGTGAGATCCCATCTTGGTGCCTTTTCCAGCGCCCCGCTGGAGGGGCATCGATCACGGAGGGCTTCTACATCAACACCATAGCCTATCTTTGGATCTCAATACAAAGTTCTCCTCGATCTTCTTGGAGATCTATTCGATATAATCTTCTTTTGCGGTGTGTTTGTCGAGATCCGATGAATTGTGGGTTTATGATCATGATTATCTATGAACAATATTTGAATCTCCTCTGAATTCTTTTATGTATGATTGGTTATCTTTGCAAGTCTCTTTGAATTATCAGTTTGGTTTGGCCTACTAGATTGATCTTTCTTGCAATGGGAGAAGTGCTTAGCTTTGGGTTCAATCTTGCGGTGCTCGATCCGAGTGACAGTAGGGGAAATGACACGTATTGTATTGTTGCCATCGAGGATAAAAATATGGGGTTTATATCATATTGCATGAGTTTATCCCTCTACATCATGTCACCTTTCTTAAAGCGTTACTCCGTTCTTATGAACTTAATACTCTAGATGCATGTTGGATAGCGGTCGATGTGTGGAGTAACAGTAGTAGATGCAGGCAGCAGTCGGTCTACTTGTCACGGACGTGATCCCTATATACATGATCATACCTAGATATTCTCATAAGTATGCTCAATTCTATCAATTGCTCGACAATAATTTGTTCACCCACCGTCATACTTATGCTATCTTGAGAGAAGCCACTAGTAAAACCTATGGCCCCCGGGTCTATTTTCCATCATATTAATCTCCCGACATCTAGCTATTTCTGGCGCCGTTTATTTTGCAATCTTTACTTTCACTCTTTATCATAAAGATACAAAAAATATTATCTTATCATCTCTATCAGATCTCACTTTTTCAAGTGGCCGTGAAGGGATTGACAACCCCTTTGTCGCGTTGGTTGCAAGGTTCTTATTTGTTTGTGTAGGTACGAGGGACTTGCGTGTGGCCTCCTACTGGATTGATTCCTTGGTTCTCAAAAACTGAGGGAAATACTTATGCTACTTTACTGCATCAGCTTTTCCTCTTCAAGGGAAAACCAACGCATGCTCAAGAGGTAGCAGGGTCGATGATGGCTGAGGTGAGTTTGACCAGGGAGTCCTTATTCGTGCTGCCCCAGACCCTGTAGTGGTCACGGATTTCAACCAGGTTCTTGAAGACCAAGCCTATAACACTGAGCTCTTTTACATCGTTGGTGGTATCCACAATGGCGAACTTGTAGTAAGTGCTGTTGACAAACCTTTTGAAACGGGCGCAAGGCTCTGTGGCCATGCAGTAGTGGTAGATGGGGACATGATGGTGCACGCACAACTGGGCGACGGCAACCTTCTGATCTATGCCAAGACGACCAGCAGTATACTTGAGGTCGATCCCGACCACCTTGTACTTGTCTCCAGCAAGCAACTGCCGAACGCTATTGATGTAGTCGTCCACCACAGCCGGGTCGATGGTGTACATCACCGAGAGATCCGTCTCCCTCGCGTGGGTCTCCACTCTATGCTCCCCGAACTCCGTTGGAGCACCGCTGGACATCCCCTCTCTATGTGTCTTCATGGGTGCCCTTGTTGTGTTGTGGGGCGCGTTCGAAAGGTTGAATAGACTAAGGTTATAATGGTCACGGGTATTAAAGGGGAAGCCGGATGGCCAGGAATATCGATAGGTCCTGAAGGCAGTTCTAATTTGTAGCGCATAACTTCATCGTGCCGCACATAACTGCATCACGTGGCAATGCGCGCGGCGCAACCGCATGCATATGGGGCCCCCGATGTGATCGTGTGCACGCCCAACCATTGGCTGAGCACGCGCGGAGGGACACGAGCAGAGCGCTCCACGGTCGGTTCAACGGCGAGCAGCCACATATATATATATATATATATATATATATATGCATATAGCAGTTGAACACGCAAGGAAAAGCTGTCCAAGAGCCGAGCGCGCCAACGAGAGCGCGCCGCGGCGCCAAACGGCGAGCACAGCGCGTTGCGGTGCCTAATTGCGGGATAGACCTTCATTCAAGCCAATCAAAATAAGACTAGAATGGACATGTCTGTATTGAGCAAAGGGATCGCACATGTCTGTATTGACTGGAACGAGAATGCAATAGCAAAATAACAGTTAAGGCCACGATGATGCGATCACAGTGGTGGTTACAGGAGGTAAGGAGAAAGATGCATCCATCAACGCACGACCTCCTCCTCCTCAACTTAGTGCGCCGGGCGGGCCACCGATCGGCGGCTAAGGAGTGGCGGTTGTGCAGCGAGGTCAAGGTGCTTCTCAACTAAGGCATCCAAGCCTTCCAGCCGGCTGAAGAAGGCCAACATAGTAGCCTCCTCACTGGCCTTGTAGATACTATGTAAATGATTCGCTCGTACACATGGATGTGTAGGTCGACGGTTTCTTGCAAATGGAGGCGCCACGCGGCGAGCGCGACCTACAGGTGGACATTCTTCGTGGCATCAGCGGGCAGTCGCAGGGCCACCAGTGCATGAAATAGGTTCCGACCATCGAGGTTGATTAGGGTGGCAGGCAATGAGGAGCCCGCACGCGCGGGCTGGAGGAGTACGGCGATGTCGGCTGCGTGCTTCTTGACGACGGTGAACTTGTTGGTGGTGCGAACGATCATCTGCTCCAACTGAGAGTCGTAGCTAGCGTCGACGGCAGCCATCCACCAGCCGGTCGCCAACACCGTATGGAAACGATGCACGGTGCCATGTCACAGGCCAGCGTCGTGGACCATCTGGCACAGCCGTTGGCTGCTCGCGCTCATCGCCACCTTGGGTCTGGAGTGGGCACTTTTGCGCTTATTAGTGTAGGTGCTTAGGCAAGTGCTTAGGTTCATGCGATGTGATATATGCATTGGAATGGAGGGCGCCTTTATATGAGTGCAAACTGCATTGCATTGACATCGTGCTGCCTCTTTTCCTGGTCCTACCATTACTTCCCTCATGCATTCACACGATGCCAATTGAAGGAGGATGCATCATTGGCCATTCGACATTTCGGGAACCGCTACCCTGTCCCTCATCTGCATTAAAGCCGTATCGGGAACTACGCGCGCCGCCCGCTGTCAAATTGAATAGTACAGCGCCGCCCGCTGCACACCTGTCTGAACATGCCTCCTCGCCTCCATCTATGCTTAATTACTAAATTTTAGTTGCAAAAATTAGATACTGCTAGTGATTTTTAGCTTCATATTTTGACAAATGGCAACATACCCAATAATGACATATGCAAATCGCACCAAATTGTTTGTAAGTGGTTCACATGGGTCATCCAAAAGAACCGTTGGTGTTCAAGAGATGCACAAATCATGCTCTCACTTTGCATGTGGGTGTTCTATCTGAAACCATCATGCTTGTTGTGAGAAGCTCCGGTTTGTGAGAAGCATATACCCAAACCTGCCCCAAATGGGGCAAAAATTTTACCACGGCATGTTGATGCCGCTCCATGATAGCATATCAAGTTTCATGAATTTCAAACGAGTTTTGGATTTACTAGAATTTAAAAACCAGGCATCTCAATGTTTTGCCGGCAGTCAACGGTGCCCTAGTGTTTGAAATTCATTCCCATTTCTTGCATGGGACCTACGCATGCACCCAAGGACACAGATTTGATTTTTCAACCAATTTATATGCACTGGTGATACGTCTCCAACGTATCTATAATACTTTATTGTTCCATGCTATTATATTATCAATGTTGGATGTTTTATATGCATTTATATGCTATTTTATATGATTTTTGGGACTAACCTTTTAGCCTAGAGCCCAGTGCCAGTTTCTGTTTTTTCCTTGTTTATGAGTATAGCAGAAAAGGAAAACCAAATAGAGTCCAATTGACCTGAAAATTGTCGGAGATTATTTTTGGACCAGAAGAAGCCCACAGAGTATCGGAGATGGGCCAGAAGAGTCCCGAGGCACCCACGAGGGTGGGGGGTGCGCCCTACCCCCCTGGGCGCGCCCCCTACCTTGTGGCTGCCTCGGAGACCCCCCTGACTTGTTCCCGATGCCAAAACCTCTTATATATATAGAAACCCCCAGAACATAACCTAGATCGGGACTTCCGCCGTCGCAAGCCTCTGTAGCCGCCAAAAACCAATCGGGACCCTATTGCGGCACCCTGGCGGAGGGGGGGATCCCTCACCCGTGGCCATCTCCATCATCCCGGCGCTCTCCATGACGAGGAGGGAGTAGTTCACCCTCGGGGCTGAGGGTATGTACCAGTAGCTATGTGTTTGATCCCTCTCTCGTGTTCTTGATTTGGCATGATGTTGATGTATTGCAAGCTTTGCTATTATAATTGGATCTTATGATGTTTCTCGCCCTCCACTCTCTTGTAATGGTTTGAGTTTTCCCTTTGAAGTTATCTTATCGGATTGAGTCTTTAAGGATTTGAGAACACTTGATGTATGTCTTGCATGTGCTTATCTATGGTGACAATGGGATATTCACGTGATCTACTTGATGTATGTTTTGGTGATCAACTTGCGAGTTCAGTGACCTTGTGAACTTATGCATAGGGGTTGGCACACGTTTTTGTCTTGACTCTTCGGTAGAAACTTTGGGGCACTCTTTGAAGTTCTTTGTGTTGGTTGAATAGATGAATATTAGATTGTGTGGTGCATATCGTATAATCATACCCATGGATACTTGAGGTGACATTGGAGTATCTAGGTGACATGAGGGTTTTGGTTGATTTGTGTCTTAAGGTGTTATTCTAGTACGAAGTCTATGATAGATCGAACGTAAAGAATAGCTTCGTGTTATTTTACTACATACTCTTGAATAGATCGATCAGAAAGGATAACTTTGAGCTGGTTTCGTACCCTACAATGATCTCTTCGTTTGTTCTCCGCTATTAGTGACTTTGGAGTGACTCTTTGTTGCATGTTGAGGGAGAGTTATATGATCCGATTATGTTATTATTGTTGAGAGAACTTGCACTAGTGAAAGTATGAACCCTAGGCCTTGTTTCCTAGCATTGCAATAGAGTTTACGCTCACTTTTATTACTTGTTACCTTGCTGTTTTTATATTTTCAGATTACAAAAACCTATATCTACCATCCATATTGCACTTGTATCACCATCTTTCGCCGAACTAATGCACCTATACAATTTACCATTGTATTGGGTGTATTGGGACACAAGAGACTCTTTGTTATTTGGTTGTAGGTTTGCTTGAGAGAGACCATCTTCATCCTATGCCTCCCATGGATTGATAAACCTTAGGTCATCCACTTGAGGGAAATTTGCTACTGTCCTACAAACCTCTGCACTTGGAGGCCCAACAACGTCTACAAGAGGAAGGTTGCGTAGTAGACATCAAGCAGTTTGTGGCGCCGTTGCTGGGGAGGTGAGTGCTTGAAGGTATATCTTTAGATCTTGCAATTGAATCTTTCTGTTTCTTTTTAATCACTAGTTTAATTTA
This sequence comes from Triticum monococcum, assembly GCA_034509565.1. Taxonomy (NCBI): domain Eukaryota; kingdom Viridiplantae; phylum Streptophyta; class Magnoliopsida; order Poales; family Poaceae; genus Triticum; species Triticum monococcum. The sequence goes on along the minus strand of CM067846.1, from coordinate 142,342,830 downwards.
TAAAACAAAACTAAAATGGAATTAAGGGTGCCTCATATGCTTCATCTTTTTAACATATTTCATGAATATAAGGATTCCGATAATTGTGCCAAAATGCTAGAAGAAGAATGCATTAAAATGTTTGGCACTAAATCTTTGAATGATGAGCATGATTGCAATGTTGTTACTATGAATTCTTTGAATACCCATCATGCTAATGATATGCAAAGCCACAAGCTTGGGCATACTATGTTTGATGAAGATGATATGTTTAGTCCCCCCAAGTTTTGATGAGCAAATTTATTATCATGAAAGCATGCCTCCTATTTATGATGCTTATTCTGATGACACGTATGCTATAAAGAATAAAGATAACCATGAAACTTGTCATCATGATTTTAATTTTCAATTGGATTTGCTCCCACTACTATTGATGATAATACATTTCCTTATGTGGAGAGTAGTAAAATTTCTATGCAAGTAGATCATGAAAAGAATGCTTTATGTGATGGTTATATTGTTGAATTAATTCATGATTCTACTGAAAATTATTATGAGGGAGGAACATATGCTTGTAGGAACTGCAATAATATCAAGTTTCCTATCTATGTGCTTAAAGTTTTAATGTTATGCTTGTTTTCCCTTCCTATGCTAGTTGATTATTGTTCCCATAAGTTGTTTTCTCACAAAATCCCTATCCATAGGAAGTGGGTTAGACTTAAATGTCCTAGTCATATTCTTCATGATGCTCTCTTTATGTTTCAATTCTTATCTTTTATGTGAGCATCTGTGACACTCCAAAAAAATTTGATTTGGTTTTTCATCAAAAACATTATTGGATTCTAAAAGGGGGCATTTAAAAATTTCTTTTCCAGAAATCCTTCCTCTTTAAAAACTTCCTTTCACCTTTGGCAAGGATTTCCTTTCCTTTTCAGTTTTGGTGTTGGACTTTTGAAAGCTTTTCTTCTGGTTGTTTCCCTCTCAAACTTGTTTATTTTCATATAAAAAAACCCTAGGAGTTTTGGGACTTCTTTCTTTTTGAAACCACCCATGATTTTACTTGTCATAGGTGGTAAAACCACTCCAAAACCCCCCTCCCTCTTGGAACAACCTAAGTTCTCTGTCCCAACTAATCCAAACAAGTTTTGTATTTTTATTTCAAACATTTTTCATCTCAAATCATTTTTGTCAATTATTTGGAGCCTGAGTCATTTACAAAGCAAGTGCCTTATTCCCTTTGAGTTTTGATCTCAAACCAACTCCTCTGGATTGTCCTTAGCATCCACAACTCAGAACCATCTTGATCCACTCTACTTCTTTTCAAATTTTTCAAATTTCAGCCTCTGCAAGTTTGGACCAGATTTGCCAAATTTGCTGAAATTCATATCTACACTCCCCCAAAAATTCTACAAAAATTCAGGCAGCCTACTGGAGCAATGAGTAGCCACTCCACCAAAAATCAGCTCTAGGAAAAATCCCTAGAGGCTAGTATCATTCTGTCAAACACCTTGCATACACTGTATTTTGCACTTTCAGTAATTCAGTAAAGTTCAGAGTTTAGTGTCGTTTTCTCATCGCCAGTTTCAGTCACGCGTGGACAGTGCCCTTGGCACGATCCTCGCCGCCTCTCCCTCTTGTCTGGAGTGCCGCACGCGCGCTTGGCGCCTTCCAGGCGTCGGTGGCACCCTGGCCCGCCTGCGCCGGCGTGTCTCGCGGCGGCCAATCCACCGTAACAGCCGACCGGAAGCAGAACGGCGGCGCAACGCCGTTCGGCGCCGCCCAACGCTCCCTGGCCCTCCGCGTGGCACATGCATGCCAGCGCAGCCCCGCTGCACAATCGCCGTGGCCCGGCAAGCACAGAACGCGCTCCCTGCCGCCGACATGCCGCACGGCCGTTCTGTTGGGACAGGCCGTAAACTCCCTCCCCCCGTGCTGAGCTGGACCCTGAAATGGATCCACTACTCCACCTAGACGATGCCCAAGCCCCTAATCCCACTGCCCAACCCCGGCGCCGCCGTAATCGCTCGCCGGACTTATCCCGTACGCGGCAACCACCTCGGGCCGGCTATATATAGCGCCCCGAACTCCCTCTCACCCCCGCACACCTCCACTACCTCTCTGGACCCCGACCAACTACTAGAAGAGCCTCGAGGGGCCCTTCTTCCTCGACTCGGGCCACCTCGTTCCGCCTCGGCCTCCACCTCGATTCGCTCCGGTGAGGCCGTCCCCGGCGCCCAAACTTCGTCAGTAGTTTCCTCGAGCAACCAGTGAGCTAACCCAAGCATCAATTTGACCTTCGCAGCTCTCCCCGGCGAGGTCCATCTCCACCCGAGCCACCGTCCACCGGAGCAAGGCTCGCCGTCGACGTGGTACTCGCCGGCAACCACCACCACCACCAACCGACGCGGAAGGGCACCCTGAGCAAGGAGGTACCCTCCGATCCCCTTCTCTCACCGTGGATCGCCGCCGGTGACCACCGCGGCTCTCGGGCTCCGTCGAGATCTGCCGCCCGTTTTCAAATTTTAAACCTGACGGGTGGGACCTGCCCGTCAGCCTCTCTGTCCGTTTCTAAACGAACCGTTTCTGGAAGCGTATTCTGCCAAAAGCATTTTCCTCCTGGGCTGGCGTATTCTCTACCGAAGCGTTTTCAGTTTTTATGAGCTAGCCCCTGGAAATATTCTGTTTCATTACAGATGAGTCCCTGGACTAAAACCTTTATAACTTTTAAACAGAAAAGTATTTTTGATTGATTCTTTTTCTGTCCTCTTTGAAATTTTGTCTAGTTTTTTATCAGATTTATTTGAAAAAAAAATTGGAATACTTTTTGTGCACTTCTCGGTATTTACGATAGCGCCTATATTTTCTATATACCGTAGATACCAAAGGAGGTGACGGAGCCGCGAACTTCACCGAGCTAGGCTCCGACTACTCTGAACCAGGAAAGCATGTTTGAACTTTTGATGTGATGAGTGTCTTGGCATGTTTTGCATTTAGATAGTTTCATGGCATGTTGATGAGCATACCGATGAACGTTATTTTCATGCATGGTTAAGGTAAGTGAGCTCGATGATCCATAAGTGGATGGACGTGAGTATGAATGGCCATGGGTTGGCATGAGGATGGGTAAGATGGCAGTGTTGTAGCATGCCAGTCTTATGCCAGACTATTTGACTACAGTGTCAAATCGTATCGGTCCAGTTCCTCCCTTTTCCTTCCTTGTACTACCACATGTTTTCCGCAAGGAGTATGGCTTAGTAAGTTGCAAACCGCTTTCCTGGTACACACCAAAAGGAGAGGCCGGGATGATGGTTCCATGGCCCTGGATTAAAGCCAGTCATCCGGTCAGGGGGCATGGGTGTTTCCGATTGGGACCAAGAGGGGGGCACCCCTTAGAGCGCGCGTATATAAATTTGATCCCATGCTATTCGAGATTGTGATCCCCCCGTCTCAAAGTTTTTCTTGGACGATGTCTAGGGTGAGTCCTGGCATCGAGAGATAGGATGGGTGTGTACTGGATTGCTGTGTTTTCTTCCGAAATACCGTAAACGGAACTAGTCCTTTGAGACTACGGAAATCCATTAGCTGTGGGAAATTTTTGTACAAACTCTGCAGAGTCATAAATCTCCAAATCATCTTATCCATATCAAAATTTTGCGCTGACTTATTCTGACAAGTGCCAGTTTTGGTGACAGATACTCCGGTGAACCTCATGAGCACTAAGCCCGGTTAACTATTTATTCCTGTGGATGGACTAACCCGTTTATTATCATGAACTGAATATTTATTATGAGTATTATTTACTTGTGGTTTAAAGCCCTTTCGGTGATGTCGCTCAGACGTCCGACTGTGGCATTTCTTTTAACGCCCTTTCTGTGATGTCGCTCAGACGTCCGACTGTGGCATTTCTTTTAAAGCCCTTTCTGTGATGTCGCTCAGACGTCTGACTGTGGCATTTCTTTTAAAGCCCTTTCTGTGATGTCGCTCAGACGTCCGACTGTGGCATTTCTTTTTAAATCCCTTTCTGTGATGTCGCTCAGACGTCCGACTGTGGCATTTCTTTTAAAGCCCTTTCTGTGATGTCGCTCAGACGTTCGACTGTGGCATTTCTTTTAAAGCCCTTTCTATGATGTCGCTCAGACGTCCGACTATGGCATTTCTTTTAAAGCCCTTTATGTTGTGTCGCTGTGACGCCCGACTGTGGAATGTTTTTCTGTTACTATTTGTTCACCCTTCGAGGCGTCGCTTCAGACGACCCGATCAGTTCTCATTTATATTTTGTTGGGATTTCAGGCGGACTACCGCCGTTTCCCTCGTACTTACTTCGTTATGCAAATTTTTAATTGTGCATTGGAAAGATTATTCGTGACGCATTCATGCATGCATTTGTTATATCTTACGTCCGAACAGTCTTGCGAGTACTTTCAAAGTACTCACTGGCTTGTTGATTTCGCCAGATGCTGACGAAGGCGATCTCATGGATGAAGAGTTCGATAGCGAGTCCGACGCCTACAGGAATCCCAGTCAGTCTCATGCGACCCTGGTCTTGGTCACTGTTTTATACCCGCTTCCGCAACCCGAATAAATTTATCGAGCCTCACCTTGACGCTCGATGAGATGCCAGTTTGAGAGTCGTGTTACCACACTTCCCATTGTGTTATTCCACCACCACTATATCCTCGAGTCAGTAGTATGCCACCACACCATTGTGTTATATCCACCATTATGTATAATTATTGGCGCGCTTGTAATAATTTGTTGAGCAGCCCTAGCTCAACCCTGTAATATATTCTATGCTACTGGCTTATTGTATCAAGTATTTGTCTACTAGTGAGGAGGATTTTCTCTCATACTGGACTCAAAGATTGGTTTCTCAATAAATATTTTTATTGGAAAACCGGTCGTGACAAGCTTGGTACCAGAGCCAGGCTGACTGTAGGAAGCCACTAGGTGCGATCGCTAATTGGTTATTAGCATGGTAGAGCCGATTTAATTTTTTTTCAATTGTAGTCATTTTCTAACAGTCAGCATAAATTTATGATCTGACCATTCAGGATTTTTGCCTACTTTTGTAGATGACCGACAACAACTGCGAGTCTCAGACCTTCGCCAACGTACCCGATGGGTTCGTCAAGCTTCTCTCCTTCATCGTTTAGGTCGCGATGGGGCCATCCGTGCGCCCAGTCTTCACACTCCGCCAGCACAGAGTCAACGACGGTCTGACCATGCACCAGGCCACGGTGCAGTTCAAGGGAGGGCGTGGTGAGCTACGTCGCTACCTATTCATGGGAAGAGCCATGCCTACGGAGAGGCATGCTATGCAGATGGCAGCCCGTGAGGCGATAGCCCGCCTCAGGGATGTCCTTCCCGCGATGAAGACTCGTCGCTACCGTTATCTTCCATGCCACGTGCCCTACACCCGCCACTACGCATTTTCCTGCCCCAGAGGAGAACGAGATGAGGCTTTTGAGATGCTTATTGAGTATCTCCGGGCTCTGGAGGTAGCCTTCGACAACCTGGTGGACGACTTCGTGGCTGCCCGCATGGACTCAGTCCATGGCTGTGCCGCCAATAGGAGGGAGCTCCAGCTCACCGCACCGCCACTGACTTTTGTCTCATCCTCAGCATCTCATGCACCTACTCGTCACCTGCCTACCACCGGAGGGTTCAACCAGGCCTTTGCGCCCACTCCAGCACGCACTGCACCACCCGTGGTGCCCACTCCCATTCGTGTTGCTCCACCCATAGCACCCGCTCCATCTACCCGATGCGGCTCTTCATGTCTGGAGCCCATTAATGAGGAAGAGGTTGAGTCCCCAGCCTCACTGCGCCTCACCCTTGGCAGGGCCAAGGAGATCATCGACATTTCCGGCTGAGTGCGTTTGCCTGTCATGCGATGTACCGATTTGTAAGATATGTTTATATGTACATAGGTTGTGAGTAGTAGCTTGTTTGCGCATCATGTAGAACTGGAGGAGTGAACTGGCCTAAATAACATGTCAGGATTATGTACGCATATCCTGAGTGATGTACTGTATAATTATCGCCCGCGTGTAAGATATGTAATAAGCAGTCCTTCTCCGTGCGCAAATCAATTTGTTTTCTTAAGTGGCCTTGGTCACTTAAATTATTTGCCATCCTTGTGCATTTTATTTTTGGAGTTGTTTTTGGCGACCATCTTCACCTTTTCTTATGAATTTTACAAAATATATCCCCAGAGTGAAAAATGTCTTGTCCTTGGACTCGCTCCATGCCTACTCCGCCAGAGGAAAATTTTGACACTTAACCAGGCAACAATTTCACGCAAGGGCAGTCGAGTCAACAGGGCAGTGAAACGGCACTTTCCCAAATGTGCCGCCTTTATGAACAGAGTCAGCAACAACATCGTGAAATGATGAACCAAGTCATCAACATGGGAAATTACCATGGACAGTATCCGCAGCACTCCAAGTTATCCGAGCTACAGAAGACGCGTCCCCAAACATTTTCTCATACTGACAAGCCTCTTGAAGCCGAGGACTGGCTTCGGGATATGGAGAGGAAATTAATTATTGCAAAATGTTCAGACCCCGAGAAGGTATTGTATGCTCCGCACTATCTCACAGGAGCAGCCGCATCATGGTGGGAGAATTTTTTGCACATGCATCCGAACGAAGGTGACATAACCTGGGATGATTTCAAGGAAGGTTTCCGCGGTGCACACATTCCTAAGTGTATTATGAAAATCAAAAAGAGAGAGTTCAATGACCTCAAACAAAGGAACTTGACAGTGGCAGATTACAACAGTCAATTTACACTATTGTCTCGCTACGCCAATGAAGAACGTATGACTGAAAGCAAGAAGATGGAGAAATTCCTTGACGGTCTGGCAACCGCACTTAAATGCCAACTGGTCGTGCACACTTTTCCTGATTTTAAGACACTGGTGGACAAAGCCATTACTCTGGAACATGAGAGACGCAGTCTGGAAGATATCCGCAAGCGAAAAAGGGACCAGACTAACCATGCTCGCAATCCCCGAAGCAAGACAGATTTTCAAAAGGGTGGGACACACAAATTCCCATCCAATGTCTCACGCCAAATCAAGAATTTTCATGCAAGGGACAAGGAGTTCACATATCACCCCGGCGTTACTTGTTACGCCTGTGGAGAGGAAGGGCACTATGCCAAGCAGTGTCCCAAGCCTAGAAACTCAACCCCAAAGCCAAACAATGGCGGTAATAATTCAGCGCCCAAGCGAAACAATTTCAATCCCAGCAACAACCACAAGAAGGGTCATCTGAACCACGTAACCAAAGAGGAGGCACAAAACGCTCCGGATATCGTACTCGGTACATTTCCTGTCCACACAATACCTGCAATGGTTTTGTTTGATTCTAGAGCTTCTCACTCTTTTATTTCGAGAAGTTTTGCTTTGCAAAATAATTTTTCGATGCTTCCTTTGGAGAAATCCATGATCATCAAGTCCCCTGGGATTCAGCAAGTTACTCAGAATTACTATCAGAATGTGGTCATTGAGTTCGAAGGATTGGAGCTTCACGCAAATCTTATTGTTTTGGAGAACAAAGGACTGGATGTCATCCTAGGGATGGACTGGCTAACCACAAATAAGGGTTTTATTGACTGTTTCAACCGGACCGTAATCCTCACACACCACCATGGGAAGACAATAAGAGTGTCAGCCAAGGAAGAAAAAATACCCTGGCAACCGAGATTGAATAAGGTAGACGTTTCTGAGCTAAACAAGGTTCCAGTAGTATGTGAATTTCCAGATGTGTTCCCTGAAGAACTACCAGGCATGCCACCAGACCGAGAGATAGAATTCTACATTGAGCTCGCACCAGGAACCACACCCATATACAAGAAACCATACCGAATGGCACCATCCAAGTTGGTTGAATTGAAGAAAAAAAATAAAGGAATTGCTAGACAAAGGATATATTCGAGCCAGCTCCTCACCTTGGGGATCACCAATTTTATTTGCCAAAAAGAAGGATGGAACACTAAGATTGTGTATTGACTAACGAGCGCTTAACATGGTCATAGTCAAGAACAAATACCCGATGCCAAGGATAAACGATTTGTTTGATCAACTCGCTCAAGCCAAAGTATTCTCAAAAATTGACTTAAGGTCAGTATATCATCAATTAAAAGTGCGAACAGAAGATATCCCCAAAACAGCCTTCACTTCCAGATATGGACTGTATGAGTTCACAGTAATGCCATTTGGGTTAACGAATGCCCCTGCATATTTTGTTCATCTCATGAACAAAGTATTTATGAAATATATGGACAAGTTCGTCGTGGTATTCATCGACGATATTCTGGTATACTCCAAAACACCAGAAGAGCACGCAGAACATCTCAGGATTGTGCTAGGAGAACTCAAGAAACACCAATTGTATGCCAAGTTCAGCAAGTGCAAATTTTGGCTAAAACAAGTAGGCTTTCTAGGCCACGTGCTAACCCAAGACGGTATCGCAATGGACCCAGAAAAAGTCAAGGCCATACTTGGCTGGAAGTCGCCAGCAAGCGTAACAGATATACGTAGTTTCTTGGGAATGGCAGGATATTACCGCAGATTTATTGAAGGATTTTCCACCATAGCCAAGCCTATGACGCAGTTACTCAAGAAAGACAAGAAGTTTGAATGGACAGAAGCCTGCGAAAAGAGTTTCCAAGAGCTAAAGCGAAAATTAACAACAGCACCAGTATTAATTGTGCCAGACATACACATGAATTTTGAAGTGTTTTGTGACGCGTCCAGAAAGGGTCTTGGATGCGTGTTGATGCAGGAAGGCAAGGTTGTCGCCTATGCTTCAAGGCAACTTCGCAAGCATGAGGAAAATTATCCCACTCATGACTTAGAAATGGCAGTAGTCGTCCATGCACTCAAGGAATGGTGGCATTTCTTACTTGGGAACCGATGTGAAATATATACGGATCACAAAAGTCTCAAATATATTTTCACGCAGCCAGAACTAAATTTACGACAAAGATGCTGGTTGGAATTGGTAAAGGATTATGATGTTGGTATCCATTACCATCCAGGGAAAGCGAATGTAGTGGCCGATGCTCTTAGTCGGAACCCCAACTCCGACGAAACCAATCTGCAAAGCTTGAGGCCCGAATTCCAACAAGAATTTGCCAAGCTCAATTTGATACTGGTAGCAGAAGGCACCATATCAAACTTGGAAATACAACCCGACCTTGTGGAGGAAATTAAAGAAGCTCAGCCCAGTCACCCCAGCATCGAAGGCATCAAAAGGAAGGTGAGTATGGGCAAGGCCTCGGAGTTCGTCATAGACGATGAAGGAATATTGTGGTACGGAGAAAGACTCTGCGTGCCAAACATAGAAGGCCTTAAACAGCAAATCCTAGCTGAAGCCCACACCGCCCCGTACTCGATTCACCCTGGAGGGACCAAGATGTATAAAGATATTCAGGAAAGATTTTGGTGGCACGGTATGAAGAGGGACATAGCCACCTTCATTGCACGTTGCGACTCGTGTCAACGCATAAAAGCTGAGCATCAGAGACCGGCCGGACTACTGCAACCAAACAAAATACCTGAGTGGAAATGGGATGAAATAGGGATGGATTTCATTGTCGGACTACCTCGGTCACAGCATGGGAATGATGCCATCTGGGTCATCACTGACAAGTTAACCAAGGTGGCACATTTCATTCCAGTAAAGACAACCTACAACACTCAGCGGCTTGCCAGGATTTATCTCACCCGCATAGTTTGTCTGCATGGAGTCCCGAAGACTATAATATCCGACAGAGGCACTCAGTTCGTCTCAAGATTTTGGGAGCATTTACAACAGGCTCTGGGAACTCAACTAGCCTTCAGCACCGCATACCACCCACAAACCGATGGAAAACGGAACGCATAAACCAGGTTTTAGAAGACATGCTGAGAGCCTGTGTCCTCCCATATGGAACCAGTTGGGAAGAAAGCCTGCCATACGCCGAATTCACCTACAACAATAACTACCAGGCCAGCCTGCAAATGGCACCATTTGAGGCTTTATACGGGCGGAGATGTCGTACCCCGTTGAATTGGTCAGAGACCGGAGACAGCCACATCTTCGGACCAGACATGCTCAGAGAAGCCGAGGAAAAAGTCAAGCTAATCAGAGACCGACTTAAGACCGCTCAAAGTCGACAGAAGAGTTATTATGATCAGAAACATCGTAGGGTCAGCTTCAAGCCCGGTGAGTTCGTATACCTGAAAGTATCTCCTATGAGAGGATTGCAACGATTCAAGATTAAAGGGAAGCTAGCACCAAGATTCATTGGACCATTCTGTATAATGGCGCAAAGAGGCACGGTAGCCTACCAGCTAGACTTACCCAAAGAATTATCCGATGTCCACGACGTGTTCCACGTCTCGCAATTGAGGAAGTGCGTGAACAACCCAGAGAAACAAGTATCCCATGAGAGCATTGACGTGCAGCCAGACCTCACTTATCGGGAACGTCCAGTAAGAATATTAGAGGAGTCTGAAAGGAGAACCCGACAGAAGACCATCAAATTCTTCAGAGTCCAGTGGAGCAATCACACCGACAGTGAGGCAACTTGGGAAAGAGAGGATTTTCTTCGAGTAGAGCATCCACACTTATTTAAGGATCAGCTGAAATCTCGGGGACGAGATTTTTCCTAAGGGGGTAGGTGTTGTGACACTCCAAAAAATTTTGATTTGGTTTTTCATCAAAAAGTTTATTGGATTCTAAAAGGGGGCATTTAAAAATTTCTTTTCCAGAAATCCTTCCTCTTTAAAAACTTCCTTTCACCTTTGGCAAGGATTTCCTTTCCTTTTCAGTTTTGGTGTTGGACTTTTGAAAGCTTTTCTTCTGGTTGTTTCCCTCTCAAACTTGTTTATTTTCATATAAAAAAAACCCTAGGAGTTTTGGGACTTCTTTCTTTTTGAAACCACCCATGATTTTACTTGTCACAGGTGGTAAAACCACTCCAAACCCCCCCTCCTTCTTGGAACAACCTAAGTTCTCTGTCCTAACTAATCCAAACAAGTTTTGTATTTTTATTTCAAACATTTTTCATCTCAAATCATTTTTGTCAATTATTTGGAGCCTGAGTCATTTACAAAGCAAGTGCCTTATTCCCTTTGAGTTTTGATCTCAAACCAACTCCTCTGGATTGTCCTTAGCATCCACAACTCAGAACCATCTTGATCCACTCTACTTCTTTTCAAATTTTTCAAATTTCAGCCTCTGCAAGTTTGGACCAGATTTGCCAAATTTGGTGAAATTCATATCTACACTCCCCCAAAAATTCTACAAAAATTCAGGCAGCCTACTGGAGCAATGAGTAGACACTCCACCAAAAATCAGCTCTAGGAAAAATCCCTAGAGGCCAGTATCATTCTGTCGAACACCTTGCATACACTGTATTTTGCACTTTCAGTAATTCAGTAAAGTTCAGAGTTTAGTGTCGTTTTCTCCTCGCTAGTTTCAGTCACGCGTGGACAGTGCCCTTGGCACGATCCTCGCCGCCTATCCCTCTTGTCTGGAGTGTCGCACGCGCGCTTGGCGCCTTCCGGGCGTCGGTGGCGCCCTGGCCCGCCTGCGTCGGCGTGTCTCGCGGCGGCCGATCCATCGTAACAGCCAACCGGAAGCAGAACGGCGGCGCAACGCCGTTCGGCACCGCCCAACGCTCCCTGGCCCTCCGCGTGGCACATGCATGCCAGCGCAGCCCCGCTGCACAATCGCCGTGGCCCGGCAAGCACAGAACGCGCTCCCTGCCGCCGATGTGCCGCACGGCCGTTCTGTTGGGACAGGTCGTAAACTCCCTCCCCCCGTGCTGAGGTGGACCCTGAAATGGATCCACTACTCCACCTAGACGATGCCCAAGCCCCTAATCCCACTGCCCAACCCCGGCGCCGCCGTAATCGCTCGCCGGACTTATCCCGTACGCGGCAACCGCCTCGGGCCGGCTATATATAGCGCCCTCGAACTCCCTCTCACCCCCGCACACCTCCACTACCTCTCTGGACCCCGACCAACTACTAGAAGAGCCTTGAGGGGCCCTTCTTCCTCGACTCCGGCCACCTCGTTCCGCCTCGGCCTCCACCTCGATTCGCTCAGGTGAGGCCGTCCCCGACGCCAAAACTTCGTCAGTAGTTTCCTCGAGCAACCAATGAGCTAACCCAAGCATCAATTTGACCTTCGCAGCTCTCCCTGGCGAGGTCCATCTCCACCCGAGCCGCCGTCCGCCGGAGCAAGGCTCGCCGTCGATATGGTACTCGCCGGCAACCACCACCACCACCAACCGACGCGGAAGGGCACCCTGAGCAAGGAGGTACCCTCCGATCCCCTTATCTCACCGTGGATCGCCGCCGGCGACCACCGCGGCTCTCGGGCTCCGTCGAGATCTGCCGCCCATTTTGAAATTTTAAACCTGACGGGTGGGACCTGCCCGTCAGCCTCTCTGTCCCTTTCTAAACGAACCGTTTCTGGAAGCGTATTCTGCCAAAAGAGTTTTCCTCCTGGGCTGGCGTATTCTCTACCGAAGCATTTTCAGTTTTTATGAGCTAGCCCCTGGAAATATTCTGTTCCATTACAGATGAGTCCTTGGACTAAAACCTTTATAACTTTTAAACAGAAAAGTATTTTTGATTGATTCTTTTTCGGTCCTCTTTGAAATTTTGTCTAGTTTTTATCAGATTTATTTGAAAAAAAATTTGCTATACTTTTTGTGCACTTCTTGGTATTTACGATAGCGCCTATATTTTCTGTATACCATAGATACCGAAGGAGGTGATGGAACCGCGAACTTCACCGAGCTAGGCTCCGACTACTCTGAACCAGGCAAGCATGTTTGAACTTTTGATATGATGAGTGTCTTGGCATGTTTTGCCTTTAGATAGTTTCATGGCATGTTGATGAGCATACCGATGAACGTTATTTTCATGCATGGTTAAGGTAAGTGAGCTCGATGATCCATAAGTGGATGGATGTGAGTATGAATGGCCATGGGTTGGCATGAGGATGGGTAAGATGGCAGTGTTGTAGCATGCCAGTCTTATGCCAGACTATTTGACTATAGTGTCAAATCGTATCGGTCCAGTTCCTCCCTTTTCCTTCCTTGTACTACCGCATGTTTTCCGCAAGGAGTATGGCTTAGTAAGTTGCAAACCGCTTTCCTGGTACACACCAAAAGGAGAGGCCGGGGTGATGGTTCCATGGCCCTGGATTAAAGCCAGTCATCCGGTCAGGGGGCATGGGTGTTTCCGGTTGGGACCGAGAGGGGGGCGCCCCTTAGAGCGCGCGTATATAAATTTGATCCCATGCTATTCGAGATTGTGATCTCCCCGTCTCAAAGTTTTTCTTGGACGATGTCTAGGGTGAGTCCTAGCATCGAGAGATAGGATGGGTGTGTACTGGATTGCTGTGTTTTCTTCCGAAATACCGTAAACGGAACTAGTCCTTCGAGACTACAGAAATCCGTTAGCTGTGGGAAATTTTTGTACAAACTCTGCAGAGTCATAAATCTCCAAATCATCTTATCCATATCCAAATTTTGCGCTGACTTATTCTGACAAGTGCCAGTTTTGGTGACAGATACTCCGGTGAACCTCATGAGCACTAAGCCCGGTTAACTGTTTATTCCTATGGATGGACTAACTCGTTTATTATCATGAACTGAATATTTATTATGAGTATTATTTACTTGTGGTTTAAAGCCCTTTCTGTGATGTCGCTCAGACGTCCGACTGTGGCATTTCTTTTAACGCCCTTTCTGTGATGTCGCTCAGATGTCCGACTGTGGCATTTCTTTTAAAGCCCTTTCTGTGATGTCGCTCAGACGTCCGACTGTGGCATTTCTTTTAAAGCCCCTTCTGTGATGTCGCTCAGACATCCGACTGTGGCATTTCTTTTTAAAGCCCTTTCTGTGATGTCGCTCAGACGTCCGACTGTGGCATTTCTTTTAAAGCCCGTTCTGTGATGTCGCTCAGACGTCCGACTGTGGCATTTCTTTTAAAGCCCGTTCTGTGATGTCGCTCAGACGTCCGACTGTGGCATTTCTTTTAAAGCCCTTTCTGTGATGTCGCTCAGACGTCCGACTGTGGCATTTCTTTTAAAGCCCTTTCTGTGATGTCGCTCAGACGTCCGACTGTGGCATTTCTTTTAAAGCCCATTATGTGGTGTCGCTATGACGCCCGACTGTGGCATGTTTTTCTGTTACTATTTGTTACCCTTCGAGGTGTCGCTTCAGACGACCCGATCGGTTCTCATTTATATTTTGTTGGGATTTCAGGGGGACTACCGCCGTTTCCCTCGTACTTACTTTGTTATGCAAATTTTTAAATGTGCATTGGAAAGATTATTCATGACGCATTCATGCATGCATTTGTTATATCTTACGTCCGAACAGTCTTGCGAGTACTTTCAAAGTACTCACTGGCTTGTTGATTTGGCCAGATGCTGACGAAGGCGATCTCATGGATGAAGAGTTCGATAGCGATTCCGACGCCTAGAGGAATCCCAGTCAGTCTCGTGCGACCCTGGTCTTGGTCACTGTTTTATACCCGCTTCCGCAACCCAAATAAATTTATCGAGCCTCACATTGACGCTCGATGAGATGCCAGTTTGAGAGTCGTGTTACCACACTTCCCATTGTGTTATTCCACCACCACTATATCCTCGAGTTAGTAGTATGCCACCACACCATTGTGTTATATCCGCCATTATGTATAATTATTGGTGCGCTTGTAATGATTTGTTGAGCAGCCCTAGCTCAACCCTGTAATATATTCTATGCTACTGACTTATTGTATCAAGTATTTGTCTACCAGTGAGGAGGATTTTCTCTCATACTGGACTCAAAGATTGGTTTCTCAATAAATATTTTTATTGGAAAACCGGTCGTGACAGCATCATTGAAATCATCATGCCTAGCTAGGGGCATTAAACGTTAGCGCTTGTTGGGAGGCAACCCAATTTTATTTTTGTCCTTTCCTTTTGCTCCCATTTAGTAATAAATATCTATCTAGCCTCTGGTTAGATGTGGTTTTATGTTTTAATTACTGTTTGTGCCAAGTAGAACCAATAGGATCTTCTTGGGTGATAGTTGTTTGATCTTGCTGGAAAAGACAGAAACTTTGTGCTCACAAAAATAATTGTTAAAATTCACCAAAATGGGATAAAATACTAATTATTTTTTAATAAGAACAATATACAGATTATCTAGGTTGTCCTAGTTTTTCCGAATTTTGGGAGTTCCACAAGTATTTGAACAAATCAGGTTGCTACAGACTGTTCTGTTTTTGACAGATTATGTTTTCTATGTGTTGTTTGCTTATTTTGATGAATCTATGAGTAGTATTGGAGGGTATGAACCATAGAGAAGTTGGAATATAGTAGATATTACACCAATATGAATTTAGAATGAGTTCACAACAGTACCTAAGTAGTGATTTATTTTCTTATACTAACGGAGCTTACGAGTTTTTTGTTGAGTTTTGTGTTGTGAAGTTTTCAAGTTTTGGGTAAAGATTCGATGGACTATGGAATAAGGAGTGGCAAGAGCCTAAGCTTGGGTATGCCCAAGGCACCCCAAGGTAATAATCAAGGAAAACAAGAGCCTAAGCTTGGGGATGCCCCGGATGGCATCCCCTCTTTCGTCTTCGTTCATCGGTAACTTTACTTGGAGCTATATTTTTATTCACCTCATGATATGTGTTTTGCTTGGAGCGTCATTTTATTTTATTTTGTTTCGCTTGTTATTTGAATAAAATACCAAGATCTGAAATTCTTAAATGTTAGAGAGTCTTAACATAGTTACATAATTATTCGACTACTCATTGATCTTCACTTATATCTTTTGGAGTAGTTTGTCATTTGCTCTAGTGCTTCACTTATATCTTTTTAGAGCACGGTGGTGGTTTTGTTTTGAAGAAATAGATGAACTATCATGCTTCACTTATATTATTTTGAGAGTATTTTTAGAACAGCATGGTAATTTTCTTTGGTTATGAATTTAGTTCTAATATGATAGGCATCCAAGAGGGATATAATAAAAACTTTCATATAGAGTGCATCGAATACTATCAGAAGTTTGATACTTGATGATTGTTTTGAGATATGAAGATGGTGATATTTAGAGTCGTGCTAGTTCAGTAATTGTGAATTTTATAAATACGTGTGTTGTGGTTTGCAAGTCCCGTAGCATGCACGTATGGTGACCGTTGTGTAACAAATTTGAAGCATGATGTGTTTCTTTGATTGTCCTCCTTATGAGTGGCGGTCGGGGATGAGTGATGGTCTTTTCCTACCAATCTATCCCCCTAGGAGCATGCGCATAGTGCTTGGTTTTGATGACTTGTAGATTTTTGCAATAAGTATGTGAGTTCTTTATGACTAATGTTGAGTCCATGGATTATACGCACTCTCACATTTCCATAATTGCTAGCCTCTTCGGTACCGTGCATTGCCCTTTGTCACCTTGAGAGTTGGTGCAAAATTTCCCGGTACATCCAAACCCCGTGATATGATACGCTCTATCCCACATAAACCTCCTTATATCTTCCTCAAAACAGCCTATCTATTATGGCATTTCCATAGCGATTCCGAGATATATTGCCATGCAACTTTCCACCGTTCTGTTTATTATGACACGCTTCATCATTGTCATATTGCCTTGCATGATCATGTAGTTGACATCGTATTTGTGGCAAGGTCACCATGCATAATTTTTCATACATGACATTCTTGATTCATTGCCCATCCCGATACACCGCCGGAGGCATTCATATAGAGTCATATATTGTTCTAGTATCGAGTTGTAATAATTGAGTTGTAAATAAATAAAAGTGTGATGATCATCATTAATAGATCATTGTCCTATGAAAAAATAATAATAAAGAAAGGCCAAAAAAGGAAAGGCCAAAAAAAGAAAGGCCAAATAAAAAAAGGAAGGCCCAAAAAAAAGAAAAACAAAGAAGGGACATTGCTACCATCCTTTTTCCACACTTGTGCTTCAAAGTAGCACCATGATCTTTATGATAGAGAGTCTCTTTTTTGGTCAATTTCATATACTAATGGGAATTTTTCATTATAGAACTTGGCTTGTATATTGCAACAATGGGCTTCCTCAAATGCCCTAGGTCTTCGTGAGCAAGCAAGTTGGATGCACACCCGCTTAGTTTCTTTTGTTGAGCTTTCATAAATTTATAGCTCTAGTGCATCCGTTACATGGCAATCCCTAATCCTTGCATTGACATCAATTAATGGGAATCTCCATAGCCCGTTGATTAGCCGCGTCAATGTGAGACTTTATCCCTTTTTGTCTTCTCCACACAACCTCCATCATCATATTCTATTCCACCCATAGTGCTATGTCCATGGCTCACGCTCATGTATTGCATGAAAGTTGAAAAAGTTTGAGAATACTAAAGTATGAAACAATTGCTTGGCTTGTCATTAGGGTTTGCATGATGAGAGCATTTTGTGTGACAAAAATTAAGCATGGCCAAACTATATGATTTTGTAGGGATAAGCTTTCTTTGGCTATGTTATTTTGAGAAGACATAATTGCTTGGTTAGTATGCTTGAAGTATTATTATTTTTATGTCAATATTAAACTTTTGTCTTGAATCTTTCGGATCTGAACATTCATGCCACAATAAATAAGATTACATTGATAAATATGTTAGGTAGCATTCCACATCAAAAATTCTGTTTTTATCATTTACCTACTAGAGGACGAGCAGGAATTAAGCTTGGGGATGCTTGATACGTCTGCAACATATCTATAATTTTTAAATGTTCCATGCTATTATATTATCAATCTTGGACGTTTTATATGCATTTATATGCTATTTTATATGATTTTTGGGACTAACCTATTAACCTAGAGCCTAGTGCTAGTTTCTATTTTTTCCTTGTTTTCGAGCATCGCAGGAAAGGAAAACCAAACGGAGTCCAATTGACCTGAAAATTGTCCGAGATTATTTTTGGACCAGAAGAAGCCCATGGAGTATCGGAGATGGGCCAGAAGAGTCCCAAGGCACCCAAGAGGGTGGGGGGCGCGCCCTACCCCCTGGGCGCGCCCCCTACCTCGTGGCCGCCTCGAAGACCCCCCTGACTTGTTCCCGATGCCAAAACCTCTTATATATACAGAAACCCCCCAGAACATAACCTAGATCAGGAGTTCCGCCGCCGCAAGCCTCTGTAGCCACCAAAAACCAATCGGGACCCAATTCTGCCACCCTTCCGGAGGGGGGATCCCTCACCGGTGGCCATCTCCATCATCCCGGCTCTCTCCATGACGAGGAGGGAGTAGTTCACCCTCAGGGCTAAGGGTATGTACCAGTTGACGATGACATGTCCCTAGGGTAGGCCAATAGACCTGATGTAAGTAACCTACCCAAGGACACCGCCCTACAATCAAAAACATTCAAACGACAGCAGATTCTACTGATTGAAATCACCATAGGATACAACCCACTCGATTGAGAGTTCACTCGGATAGCCCAATTCCGTTCGACCAAGATATGTTCATTCGACCATACCAGAAACCACTCGGAGAATAGAAGATCTAAGGTCACTCTGAATGACAACGGTCGGGTGTTCACTCTGTAGTCTTAATGATCATTTATATGCCTTTATTGCTGGAGTTACCAGTAACGCCTATCTTTTTGCACATTGAACGCCGTGTAACTGAGGGCTAGAGGGGTCTGGCAAACTCTATATAAGCCACCCCCTCCTCAGGAACAAGGGATCGCACCCCTGTAACTTCACACATAATCCAATCGACCGAGCTCCTGAGTATCGAGATGTAGGGCTGTTACTTCCACTGAGAAGGGCCTGAACTCGTAAATCCTGCATGCACAACTTCACCATAGCTAAGATCTTGCCTCTTCATACCTACCCCCATTCTACTATTAGGCTTAGAACCATAACAGTTGGTGTCCACCGTGCGGCAGGTGTCTTAGCAACTTTCCAGTGAGGTTGCAATTTTTCCGATTCCCATCATCATGGTTTCCAGCGGTGGATTGGCTAAGGGTCGCGAGATCCGTCTCGGCGCGCTCGTCCTCGTCGCCGATGATTCTGCCTAGCTCCAGGAGACTCCTCTCGATGTCGAGACACTCCCCATCCACAAGGCAACTCACTTTCGTGCATGCGTTCACGGCGTCCTTCAGCGGCAGCCGTCGACCAAGTATCGGTCGGCTCCCGTAGTATCTTTGCTCCCCACTGTTCGCCATCGCAAGCGATCCGGTCGGTCGCTGCTTCAGTGGTGGGTGAAGCACGCGGTGTCACGCTAGTCGTCCACCCCCCAGGTCGCGGAAATCGAGCCCGATGAGTCTCTTTACGGCCTGTTCGATCTGTCGACTGGCTCTATAGAGACCCTGTCCGAGTGTGACAGCAGCGATCCTGCGACAGAAGTCCTGATGGTCGACTCACCGTGCAGCCCCCCTGGCATGCGTCGCAATGGCGGCGGTGATCCGTCACGCGTTCATGAAGAGTACCATCCCGAGACCCTTTCTTCATAGCAGAGGGAAGAACATCACCGCCGCAACATGGAGGCGCTCCACATGCCCATGGTTGGAGAGACTTCTTAGGCTCGGGCCTTGTAGGAGGCGTACCTGGCCACTTTGGCTGAGCGCACTCGGCTAGAGAAACTCTAGCATGCACTCGACGAGCGTGCTCGACAGCGGGTCCCTGTGTCCAGCCGACGCGCCCGGCAATTGTTCCCACCTCAACCTCAGGTATACCGCACTCCAATTCATAAACTTATAGCTGTGGCTCGTATAGCATAGTCTATTCAGCCTACCCAGTCGGAGGCTGGAAGGGGTTTGATGCAGATCCGGGATTTACTCCGGGTAGCAGGAGAGCAGAACACAACAGTGTCTTAGTCGCGGAACGGAATCCATAGCAGGTCTATGGTGGCTGACACAGTCCAGTCGGCTCACGGCCCTAGGTCGCCACAGCGGCATGAAGGGTGAGGGCATCGTCAAGAGAAATATTTGGGTCGAAACCATGAGTGGTATGATAACCGACTCGGTCGTGATGACCGCCGTCGAGTGCCTACACCCCCTCCGAGAGGCGGATCGTATGTGCCCCGGCATTATGATGACAGGAGCCCGTACAGCGATGAGTGGAGGTTGCCGATCGACCAAAGCGAGCCAAGGTTTGATGCGGGGTCATTTTTAGTGCAAGGTTTGGTCGATAGGAACCGAGGACACAGAGAAGGGCAGGACGGAGATCGCCCGAGTGGAAGCAGAGTACATGTTTCAGGTCCCGAGTGCTTTAGCAAAGCCATCAGCGCTGCTGAGATCCCTCCCAACTTCAGGTTGGCGACTAGGGTTAGTAAGTTTATCGGTGAGTCAAAGTCTGACACTTGGCTCGAAGATTACCAAGTGGCTGTATAGATTGGTGGTGGAAATGATGAGGTAGCTATGAAGCATCTTCCTCTGATGTTAGAGGGTTCAGCCAGAGCATGGCTGAATCAGTTGGCCCCAGGCAGTATATTCAGTTGGGAAGAGCTAGCCCGAGTGTTTGTCAGAACTTTTGAGATTACTTGCAAATGACCAACAGGGTTGGCAGAATTGCAACATTGTGTGCCAAAGCCGAATGAGACTTTGAGAGATTACATTCAGAGGTGGACCACTTTGCATCACAGAGTGGAAAATGTATCTCAGCATCAAGCAGTTTGTGCCTTCAAGGAGGGTGCTCGGTATCGAGAGCTTAACCTAAAATTCGGTCGGACGGGAGATATGACTCTGACTCGAATGATGGAAATAGCTACTCAGTACGCCAACGGAGAAGAAGAGGATCGACTCTGCAGTGGAAAGGGCAAACTAGTCGCCCTAGACACCGGAGGAGGTCAGAAACAGAAATGCAAAGCCGAGCCAGTAGGACCTGGTGAAGCCGCGACAGTTATGAATCAAGGAAAATTTAAGGGGAAGCCCAAAGGGCCTTGGATCCCTAAGAAGGTGAAAGATTAAGCAGGAAATGATGTGTTGGATTTGCCATGTCACATTCACACCAATAAGGATGAAGAGGTAATCTGATTTATCCTAAACACACCACTCGACACTATCGGCTCTTGGTCCAGCAATTCCGAGAGAAACAACCCAGTGAGAAGGAAAAGGAGTCTGACAAGGATAAGGACACGGAAGAAGATGATGATGGTTTTCCCAACGTCAATTCCACTTTGGTGATTTTTGCTAACATTGAAAGCAAAAGTCAATTGAAGGTCATCAATAGAGAAGTAAACATGGTTGCTCTGGCAACGCAAGCATATTTGAAGTGGTCCAAGACTCCCATCACATTCGACCAGTCCGACCATCCTCCGCGTGTTGCCACCCCTGGAAGGCAAGCGTTGGTGGTCGACTTGGTCGTTGGGGGCACCCGACTGACTAAAGTCTTGATGGATGGAGGCAGTGGCCTGGACATTCTATATGCTGAGACCCTCCGAGGGATGGGCATTCTGATGTCCAAACTCAGCGAAAGCAACATGTGATTCCATGGAGTCATACCTAGGAAGAAAGCCGATTCACTCAGCCAGATTACTCTTGACATGGTTTTCGGTGATTCGACCAATTACCGTAAGGAAAAGTTGACATTTGAAGTTGTGGATTTTCATAGTGCCTATCAAGCTATCCTGGGCAGGACCGCATATGCTCGTTTTTCATGGCTCGACCATATTATGTGTACCTCAAGCTGAAGATGCCTGGCCCTAGGGGCGTGATCACAGTCGCTGGCAATCGGCAGCGAGCAGAAGAGTGCCTCCAGAAGGGATCAAAGATCGTCGATGAGCAAATGGCAGCTGTTGAAATGGAAGAATATCAGAAGAATGCAAATCCGAGTGATTTGTTGAGAGCTAAGAAGCCTGCTTCAGATTCTGCATTTAAGTCAGTTGTTGAAATAAAGGTAGTTCATATTCACCCGACTGATCCCAATGCTGCTCCGACTCATATCTCAACAACGTTGAATAGAAAATAGGAAGAAGCTCTCATCCAGTTCCTCCGTGAGAACTGGGACATCTTCACATGGAAACCTTCTGATATGCTGGGTGTGCCCAGGGAACTGGCTGAGTATCATTTGCAAGTCGACCCAAAGGTAAAACCAGTCAAAGAGCATCTCCGACGGTTCGCCATACAGAAGACAAAAGCAACTGGCGAGGAAGTGGCTCGGCTTCTGGCAGCTAAGTTCATCCAAGAGATTTACCACCCCGAGTGGCTCACCGATGTCGTCATGGTTCCTAAGAAAATGATTCACTCCGTATGTATATCGACTTCAAGCATATCAACCGGGCCTGCCCGAAGGATCACTTCCCTCTTCCTCGCATCGATCAGATAGTCGACTCGACTACGGGATGTGAGCGGTTGTCTTTTCTGGATGCATATTCTGGGTACCATCAGATCCGACTGTATGGACCCGATGAAACAAAAACAGCTTTCATCACCCCATTTGGGTGCTTTTGTTATGTCACCATGCCCTTTGGTCTCAAGAATGTTGGTGCCACATTCATGCGCATGATACATAAGTGCCTGCTCACTCAAATCAGTCGAAATGTGGAAGCATACATGGATGACATCGTGGTTAAGTCACGCAAAGGTTCCGACCTGCTGACTGATCGCACTGAAACCTTTGCCAATCTAAGGAGATATGATATCAAGATCAAACATCGAAGTGTACATTTGGAGTTCCAGGTGGCAAGTTACTCGGTTTCCTCGTTTCCGAACGTGGGATCGATGCAAACCCAGAGAAGGATGGTGCAATCCTCCGAATGAAACGCCCCATGCGTGCACATGACATTTAGAAGCTTACTGGTTGTTTGGCCGCTTTGAGTCGATTCATCTCTCGTCTCGGTGAAATGGCGTTGCCTCTTTACTGACTGATGAAGAAATCTGACAAGTTCGAGTGGACTCCTGAAGCTGGCGCAGCATTTGCAGAGCTCAAAACCCTACTTTCCACCCAGCCGGTGCTTGCTGCTCCAATCATCAAAGAGCCTTTACTGCTTTATATTGCAACCACTGGACAAGTTGTCAGTACAGTACTCACGGTCGAGCGGGAAGAAGAAGGCAAGGCCTACAAAGTTCAACATCTAGTGTAATATATTTCTGAAGTTTTAACCCCATCCAAGGAGAGATATCCACATTATCAGAAGCTTGTCTACGGGATTTACTTGACCACAAAAAGGTTGCTCATTACTTCTCAGATCATTCAATTACAGTCGTCAGCGATGCTCCATTGTTAGAAATTTTGAATAATAGAGATGCAACTTGTCGAGTGGCTAAATGGGCGATTGAACTCCTTCTGCTGGATATCAAGTTTGAGGCAAAGAAAGCAATCAAATCCCAGGCAATAGCAGATTTTCTTGTCGTGTGGATTGAACAATGGTTGCCGACTCAGATTCAGTCGAAACATTGGACTATGTTCTTTGACGGGTCCAAGATGTTGAATGGTTTAGGTGCTGGGGTAGTCCTGGTATCTCTGCGAGGCGACAAGCTTAGTTATGTTCTCCAGATTCACTTTGACTTCAACAATGAAGCTGAATATGAGGCACTTTTGTATGGGTTGTGTATGGCCATTTCACTCGGTGTCCGACGCCTAATGGTCTACGACAACTCAGATTTGGTGGTCAATCAGGTGATGAAGGAATGGGACGTGAGGAGTCCAGCTATGACTAGTTATTGCAATGCAGTGAGGAAATTGGAAAAGAAGTTTGAAGGGTTAGAGCTTCACCATATACCCCGACTGAAGAACCAGGCAGCTGATGACCTGGCAAAGATAGGGTCCAAGAGGGAGCCCATCCCCAGCAATGTGTTTTTGGAACATATTCATACACCATCTGTACAAGAGGATCCCTTCACAGAAGAACCCCCACAACCTAAGAGCCCTACTGATTTGACTGAAGTTGAAATCCCAGCCGTGGTTGACTTGATCATGGAAGTTTTGGTCGTCATTCCTGATTGGACAATGCCATACATTGCATATTTTCTCACGAAAGAACTCCCAGTGGATGAAGAAGAGTCTCGTCAGATCATCCGTCGATCCAAAGCCTTAACTGTGATGGGTGGACAATGATATGATAGGTGGACAATGATACGTCTCCAACGTATGTATAATTTATGAAGTTTTCATGTTATTATATTATCCTTCTAGGATGTTTTATATGGTATTTTATATGATTTTTGGGACTAACCTGTTAACCTAGAGCCCAGTGCCAGTTTCTGTTTTTTCCTTGTTTTTGAGTATCGCAGAAAAGGAAAACCAAACGGATTCTAATTGACCTGAAACTTGATGGAGCTTATTTTCGGACCAGAAGAAGGCCATGGAGTAAAAGAGATGGGCCAGAAGAGTCACGGTCTGCCCATGAGGGTGGGGAGCGCGCACACCCCCCTGGGCGCGCCTCTCTACCTCGTGGACAGCCCGGAGAGACCCCCCCCCCACTAAATTGTTCTCGATTCCAAAACCTCTTATATATACAGGAACCACTAGAAAACAACCTTGATCAGGAGTTCCGCCGCCGCAAGCCTCTGTAGCCACCAAAAACTAATCTAGACCCGTTCCGGCACCCTGCCGGAGGGGGGGATCCCTCACTGGTGGCCATCTTCATCATCCCGGCGCTCTCCATGATGAGGAGGGAGTAGTTCACCATCGGGGCTGAGGGTATGTACCAGTATCTATGTGTTTGATATCTCTCTCTCTCTCGTGTTCTTGATTTGGCATGATCTTGACACTGCAAAAAAACACATCCATGACATTTTGGGCCGGACGAATTTTTTTTCTGTCATACATATGACACTTCTATGACGATAATTGTGACAAAACCCGGTATCATCATAGATGTGGTGGGCTCCTACTTCTATGACAAAAAATCATGACAGAAAATGGGCTTTTCTTCCTGGGCGGGCCGGAGACGCAACTGCATGACATTCTTTGGGCCATCCATGACAGAAAAAACCTTGGTAGAAGCGAGGGGGAGGAAAATTTTGGGGAGTTCCCTGTTATGGTGGTAGGTCGGGGGCCGAGCGATTCGCGTTTCTCTCGTACAGGTACGCACGTGTGTGCGAGGCGTTGGCTCTAACTGAACTCAAGTGAGGCGTTGGGCTCTAACTAAACCCGAGCGATTGCACTACAGGCTACGTGTTACTGAACCCGAGCGATCGATCGATGGCTGTTAACTGAACCCAATCGAGCGATTCCTTCGCTACTACCGCTAACTGAAGCCGATCGATGGGATGAACAGTGAGCGTCGCAAGGGTTTGGATGAATAGTGAGTGGTGGCGTTGCCTCTAGATGAACAGGACCCCGTGGTGTGGTGGAGGGCTGGATGAACAGTAGACGGTGGAGGGGTGCCCATGGAGGGGTGGATGAACAGGACCCCATGGTGTGGAGGGCTGGATGAACAGTAGACGGTGGAGGGGTGGTTGAGCAGGACCCCGTGGTGTGGAGGGCTGGATGAACAGTAGACGTTGGAGGGGTGGTTGAACACTAGCCGGTGGAGTAGCGCGCGGTGGAGGCTGGATGAACAGGAGCCCGTGGAGGCTGGATGAACAGGAGCCCGTGGAGGCTGGATGAACAGGAGCCCGTAGAGGCTGGAGGAGGTCAATGGTGGAGATGAACAGTATCCCGTGGAGTCCCGTTTTGCAGTACGCCACACCCCTCTCGATGAACAGGACCCCGTTTCGACCGTAGCGCTCCAACACAAGTCCGTTTCCTCCGTTTTGCGGTACGCCACACCCCTCCCGATTAACAGGACCCCCGTTTTGACTGTAGGAGGTCTGTTTCCTCCGTTTTGCGGTATGCCACACCCCTCCCGATCAACAGGACCCCCATTTCGACCGTAGGAGGTCTGTTTCCTCTATTTTGCGGTATGGCACACCCCTCCCGATGAACATGATCCCATTTTGAATGTGGCCGGTTGAACACAAGGCTGTTTCCTCCGTTCTCCGGTACGCCAGGCCTCGTTTCCATCGCATGTTCAGTCCAAGCCCTCCCGATGAACACGACCACGCATTCCATTGCCTCCCCATGAACACGACGACGACGCTGTTTCTCCGTTCCCGACCCAGCCATGTACACGAGCCCTTGTCGTACGTATGCGTGAGTAGGCGTTCGAGACCCCGCCCGTATGTACACATACGTGGCCGTATTTTCTTTCTTGCACCCTGGGCGCTGTACGTACGTGTACATGCTACGTGCGCGCCTCTACTACGTCACGTGCGCGCCTCTACATCGACCAGTATATATGTATGTACACGTTCACGACCAGAATGACGACGCTACGTACGCTACAACCAGGTGGGTCCCGACTATCAGGCACTTCCTTGCCTGCGAAGATGTAGCTGGTAGGTCCCAACAGTCAGGGGGCGAATCATTTTTTTCCAGACGCACTTCCTTGCATGCGAAGGCATAGCTGGTGGGTCCCAGCAGTCAGGGCGGAAACATTTTTTTCGCGAAATACGATGGCCCGTCCGGTGGGTCCCCGCTGTCAGGTGGAGGAATAATTGCACATAATAAGGAGGCACTTCCTTGCTGCGGTCGTGGACCCAGCTGTTAGCCTCTCCACGTACAGTCCACGTCCGATGGAAGTCGTTCCTTGACCATGTTGACCAAGCCGCGCCGAGAGCACCAGGGCGGTGGACGACGGTGAGGCCTAGGAAGGGGACGACGGGCAGCCGGGGAAGACGCGGTAGTGGAAGCCCGCGCGGAGAGGAGTACGAGGGTTCACTGGTTCGGTTGCGGTGTGAGGCTGCCATCTCCGCAGGGCCTGGCCAGCGGTGGGAATAGTAGGGGGCGGTGAGGCCTCCGCGGCAGCACAGCCGGCCACGGGAGGCAGGAGCATGCGACACGATCGGCGCTGCTTTGGGCGGCTGGAGCAAGAAGACCAGAGGTTGAAGAAGCACTACGGCCGTTGGATGGACATCGTACGGTCACTGGAGCTAGAATCATTCATATTGACTAAGTTGACAAAGCCCTTCGTCCCCGTCAACTTAGTAGGCCCACAAGTCAGCCTCCCACCAAGGTGGGTCCCAGCTAGCCGGGGGAGTATTCATTTTTTTGTGCGTAATAAGGAGGCACTTCCGGTGGGTCCGAGCTGACAGCGGGGGGAATGTTTTTTTCACGAAATACGGTGGCACGTCTAGTGGGTCCCAGCAGTCAGGGGGAAATGATTTTTTTCACAAAATACTGGTGGCCCGTCCAATGGGTCCCCGCTGTCACGTGGAGGAATAATTATTGTCCGCGTAATAAGGAGGCACTTCCTTGCGGCTGCCGTGGACCCAGCTGTCAGCCTCTCCACGTATAGTACTCTTCCAATGGAAGTTGGTCATTGACCACATTGACCACGCCGCGCCGAGAGCACCACAGCGGTGGACAATGGCGAGGCATAGGAAGGGGACGACGCAGAGCCGGGGAAGACGCGGCAGTGGATGCCCACGCGGAGAGGAGTACGAGCGTTCACCGGTTCGGCTGCGGTGTGAGGCTGCCGTCGCCGCAGAATAACAGGGGGTGTGGGTGAGTAGAGGGATGCCCTGGCTAGCGGTGGGAGTAGTAGGGGGCGCTAAGGCCTGCGCGGCAGCACAGCCGGCCACGGGAGGTGGGAGTAGGCGGTCCCGCCGGCGCTGCTTTGGCGGCTAGAGCAAGAAGATCAGAGATTGAAGAAACACGACGGTCGTTGGATTGACATCTAATGGTTACGTGTGCTAGAATCATTTGTTGACGTATATAATAACTAAAAAAATCTTGCATACGCGTCAACTAAACAGGCCCACAAGTCAGACCACTCCCTCTCTTTTTAATAATTTATAAATAGCTCATGGCAGCTTCTTATGCAATTTATTGCAGTCGTTTTTTTGTTGGCCAGGGCCAATTTTTGCATATTTCTGTGGGTTCCAAACTATTTTTAATACCGAAATGTCCAGCCAGATTTAAAGTACTTTGAATATATATTTAAATTAGGTTAATGCCCAGTGAAATAGGAATCTGAAAATGTGATAAAATTCAGAAATTATAAAGTAGTATTTGCCAATTTGTCATCTGTTTTTATATTTACAACCCATTTCATATTACTTTCAAGATTTGCAGGCGTCTTGAAAGATTTGCAGCCCATCAGGGCGTAGAAAAATAAGTAGGCCTGGATTGGGTATTCTTCAGAAAAAATAAACTGGGCTCATTTTCACAAAGAAAAAATAGCTGGGCTGGTCACATGGTGAACATAAAATATAAGCCTGGGCTACACGGGCCACAGCCCAGTTCAAACCCTGCTCCGTCTCAACAATACCAAACAAAAAAATACTGCTCGAGTAGCTACGTCCCACATGTTAGCCGATCTTGTGTTGTTCTCTTTGTCTATTGACTATATACGCTCACAATGTCGTGGGTCCCAGATGTCAAGAAAACACTAGGAGGAAGCATTTTATTTTTCCATACGCTGACGTGGTGGGCCCGTACTGTCATCCTCTCCATGTACTTCTGCCGATTCCTGTTGTTTGTTGACCATGTTGACAACGCGAGAGGGCGGCACCGCGGCGAGTGCACAAAAGCGCGCGGAGGACGTCGGCGTTAACGATTTAGGAGACGGTGGGGCGGCGATGCGTGCGCTGAGGCGCAGCCAGCCGTGGGAGGCGGAAGCAGGCGTCCCCGCTGGCGCTGGTTTGGTTTTGGCGGCTGGATGAAGACAAGACTGAAGAAACACGACAGACTGTAAAAGCAGCAAGAGTACTTAACAACCTTAACTGAAACCAGCTGGGGCACTTAACAACCAAAGATGAAAGCAGTATGAGTACTTATACAGGTTCAACCGTACAAAGCACGCCTCGAACAGTGTTACTTTGCCTATAGTTAACCAAGGGTGAGGCCGCCAAGCCCCAGGATAAGGCCCAGGCGCCACCCCGCGCATCCACAACCTTCTGAAAGCGGCTTCATCTCGCAATGTGGTCAATAAACAGGACATTCGCTTTAGATCCATGGAAAAGCATGAACAAAGTCTTCCGTCCTATTCTCCAAGATGGACGGGCCTTCATTATTTGAGACCACCCATGAATAAGTATCTTTTCACCTCCAAGGGGAATTGAGTAGGTCGACATAAACATCATGTTGTGACCAAGCGCAAGTCTGACCCGACCATGGTCAGGCATCTATATCGGAACAATAGAACTCGGCAGTTCCTGTTTCAAGAAGATCACAGCTGTAAAACTGTGTATAAGCAATAGTTTATGAACAACATATATAACAGAAAATAGCTTGTAACATAAGTTTCTCGACACAGTTGGACCTGTTCAACGATTGCAGCACTGGCACACATATCCCACGTGGCCTTCCACCATTGAAGCACCCCACAAGGACCTCAAGACGATCAATAAAGTGTAGGAATTTGTGGATGTCGATCCAGTCAACTTCAATGCCATTAGTAACAGCCGAGTTATTACAGAGTAACAAACGAGAAGACTGCTTAACTCTGAAAAAACCTACACGTGCCACCAATTATAAGAAAATATTAGTTAGAAGTAGCATCTTTGTGAGAGATTCGTTGCTACTTCTAAAGTTAAATTGTGATTAGTTAGACAGAATAGGCGGATTAAGAAGTAATCGAGGCAACAAGCAAGAACCAGATACAAAACTAACATGGATGAACAATTGGAACGACGTCGGGGTGGAAGATCGCAGTGAAGATGAGACCAGATTCTGCTATTTCCATCAACATTCGTGCACCAACTTTCAGTCAGTAACACTTGTGAAAGTTTATCCAAGTTCGGCCATAAAAAAGCAGCGATCTTCTTGGTTCATGAACCCAACTCGGAACTTATATCCATGGCTTGTCTTCACTGTGACCACTAAACTAGTGTATTCAGTTATGGCAAGGCCGAGCATCTTGAGTACATGTGTTCTGGCAAAGCAAATAATACACTGCAGGAAAAATAATATGAGAACACAGCATGTTCAAAAAAACCTCACCCCCCATATAGAAAAGAGGATTCTAGGAACATACTGTGCGCGTTTCAAAATGTTGTGTTAGGATGAGAAGGAACAAGTGTGGTGTCTCGCCGAGGGCGCAGAAACCTGTAGGGTACTCGCACTTTGGGCACTGCAAATGATACACACTAGATTCAGTAGGAAGAAAAATGCATCAACAGCGGCGGCTGCCATCCTAGGATTACCTGCGACCAAGGGACTTGGGTCTATCGGGGATGGATGAAGAATTCATACCTGGTTCTCCATGAGAAAACCCTATGCAATCGCCAAGAGGGGGTTTTCTCTGAACAAGCAAACGAGGGAGATGGGGATTCAGGCCCACTAAAATATTGCCGCTTCGTCCGTCCAGCTTACTGCTAAAGCTGGAAAGGGGAGGTTGTGATTTGATGGCTCATTCGGCATTACTGCAACGCTACGACCGGGGTGTGTCTACCGTGAAGTTGTGCACTCTAATTTGTGCATATGGCACGTGGACCCCATTGCCGGTTGCCCCAAATATGAGCGAAAGGAAGTAGAAAGATAGGAGTAACTAGTTACACATAAATATATTTTTTGACAGAGAGATACTCCCTCTGTAAAGAAATATAAAAATCTTTTATATCACAGGCTCACCTTGTCGAGAAATATACTCCCTCTGCAACGCACGAGCATTATGGGGGTTCAACTTTTTTATGGGGGTTTAGCTGAGAATATAATACTCAGATAGGCTCATGGTTCTGGACTTTGGGCCGCAGGCTGACCCTGCATGTTTGGGGGCCCATGTGTTCTACCTCAGCGCTTTTCATATTGCAAGCGATCGGTACGGCACTGGTTTTAGATGCTGTCACAAGGCGAATACACAAAATTGAATAAAGCACGGCAACTGTTGGAATGAAATCGAACGACAGTTCCTAACCAGCAATCAGAGTTGCAATTCTATCAACGATATACCATGTGATAAATAATACTGTCATACTACTTATACAAACATGACACTTGTTTCAACATGCCAGATTATTACATCAAAATCTCTCGGAGGATAGATCAGTTCGGCAGTTGCGTGCTGCTAATTTCAAAGTTGATTTGGACCAGCTCTCCTTGCCGAGAAAGTTCAATTTTCACATCATCCCCTACCGCAAGATATGATTTAGATTTGAACCATGACCATCCTTTAGCATCAATCATCATGCGACCATCATTTGTACTTATGGTATATTGAGCAGGTTCATTCACACCAAGGTTGCGCATGGTAAGAGAAACTTGGCCGCGGTCGCCCGGATTGTTGAACGACTCCCTCGTTGCTCTAGGAATTCTCTATTTGCAAACAAGAAGACATGCCCAAACAGTTAGATCAACACTGTGAATCATGTGAAACAACATGGAAAGAAAAAATAATGAAGCACTTGGGCGGCCAATGCTTACCAAGAAGGTGGACATGTCGGTTTTTGTAAGGACTTTGGTATATGAAGTGCGAACTGCAGCCCAGTCTGTTGCCGGTGCAACTGCACGGGCCAGAGCAGATGCAAGTGCAAGTGTTGGTGCAGCTGCCGAAGCCGCCGCTGCTGCCGGAGATGGTGCTCCTTGTAGAGCTGGTGCCGGTGTTGGAGCAGGTGCCGGTGTCGATGCCCGATCCTCTGGTAGATCAGACTGATCCGTTGACGTGGTCGGTGCCCAATCCTCAGCTGGATCAGACTGAGCTGCTACCGCTGTCAGTGCTAGAGCAACTGCCGGTGCTCGATCTGTGCGAGACATCGACGATCGTGTCTGGTCTGCTATGATCAACTTTCTAACTTGACTAGGATCCGTGACCGTGATCCAGTTTTTTCTTCATTTCTTTTAAACGTGAGAAGGACTAATTGTGGTGTTTTTGTTAAACCAAACTGCAGTTCATCATAGGGATTCATCTTGTACTCAGACAACAGACTGATCCAATTTTTTCAGTAATATAAATGATGGACAGTGCCTTCGTTACTGACACGACATAAGAAGTGAAACCTGCAAAAATAGCCTTCGTAGAGCAAACCAAACGGTTTATTCTGTGATGAATGTCACATGGCAAAACCTGCATCGTAAAATTGCAGGAAAAGAAAGAAAACATGAAATTAAATCAATAAGATTTAGATAGTAAATCAATAAGATTTACTTGATGTGACACAAGTGAATCCTTACCAGGAAATCACTATGTTGAAGTACTAAACAGAAGATTGATCGTCCAACTACGCGTGGCATGCAGGGGCCCTGCCTACTCCCATAAGCAGGACAGTCTAAAAGTCGTGACAAATCGTATGGACCGAACATCCATGGGACTGGAAATCCTGGTGGGTGCGATAAACCCTGCAATGCATACAGATATTGGAGTGTACCCATAATTGAAAAACCGTCCTCACAAAAAATAAGATCTGGATACTTCAAAATATACAGACTGAATTGAGTGAACAGACATGAACATAGACCGTTCTCAGGACTGACCACACACCAAAAGCAGCAGTACTAATAAACAATACAGGATTCACAAACACAAATCAAGTACTGAACAATAGTACTTACTACAGACAAGCAAAGTTGCACTAACTGAACTCTGCAGACTATTTCTTGCCACCGACCTATGGGATGAACCCCGCATAACTGACTAGGCCATGGACTTCATGTGAGATGTCTACACGCACCATCACCATCTTGTCAACCTTGGAGAACCTAACAGAGTGGTCTTTCCACTCATAAACATGATGATGAAGACAGGCCGCATCAGATTTGTTGGTAACCTTTACAAGAACCACACCCTTCGTAATCGAAGGCACAACCAGGAAATTGTTGTGCTCAAGTACAGCCTCGAGAACACGCCTGACAACAATGCTACAGGAAAACACTAGTTCAGGACACGTGGCGACAAGGACACAACAACTGGATAGTTTAGCAATAGAACTCATCATCAGGTCTTCCAGTTCACATGGCATGACTTTGAGAACATCATCTCCACCGCGGACCTGGTTCTAATTCTAACAGAAACCATATTTTATTACTACCTCCGTTCAGAAATGTAAGATGATTTTCGATATTATACTCAATATATGACTACATATACACACAGAAATGAGTGAACAAAGACACGAGAACATGTCTTCAATGGCATGAGAGCAGAGGGATTACATGCAAAATCCATAACAAAAGTTACTGAGGCAAATATACCCTCTTAAACGGTAGCATTGATGTTCATAAAGTAGTCCCTCCGTCCCGAAATTCTTGTCTTGGATTTGTCTAGATACGAATGTATCAAATCACATTTTAGTATTAGATACATCCGTATCTAGACAAATCTAAGACAAGAAATTTGGGATAGAGGGAGTAGTTGGAAGTAATCTATAAGAAATCAGTGTCAACCTCTCGCATGTTTTTGTCAAAAGAGGAATTTAGAACCACCATTTGGCACACAAAAATCACATGAAAGATCACCCAGAAAGTTGTACTACTAGTACTAGTACTGCATGTTAGATGAAAAATCACGATCAAGATCGAGAAAAAGATCGTCAAGAAGAGATATTACCTAGACTTGCTTAATGAGGGATCCCAGAGAGGGGGGCTTGGACAGGGCGATGGCTTTGAGCTTATCTGCGGTAGTCTCGGCGGGGTGCTTGCGCTTCTTCGTACCATGAGCCTCGACGGTTTTAGCCACAGCCATAGACATCACTTCGGCCGGTGCTCCAGCGTCCATCAAGAAATTGTAAAATAGAAATAAAAGAAAAGAAACCATAATCACAAACCCAAAAGAAGAAAAGAGAGGGAGTTATAGGATCAGTCTCGGGGTTGCAAGACTGGGCCTTGGCCAGAATCAACACCATTGATGCGCTCACCTTTCCTTCTTTGGGAGAGAAGAACAATGGCAAAAGCAGGTCAGGGTTTTCTTGAAGAAATGAGGAACAAGATGAGGCAGAAGCGAGGGTTGGGTAGAGAGGAAGCTGAGAGAGAAGAGTGAAATGATGGTTGCTTTGTCCGTCCAACTTACTGCTGGAAAGGAGGGGGTTTTGTTATTTGACGGCTCATTGGGCATTACTACGGTGCTTCGATCGGGGTAGTCTACCGTCACTCTACTATGGAGTAATTTAGTGCATGGCTGGTGGACCGCGATGCTGGCTGTCCCACACGTCGGCAAAAGTGAGTAATTTAGTGCATGACTGGAGGAGGATCTGCACGGTAGAGCGTGTCCACTGTTTCTCAAAAGAAAAAAATGATTACAGCAAGTGTTTCCACTCTTATGATGGAGGAGTGCAAAACACGGCATCCACTTGAACATACACAGTGCTCCTACTACTAGGCATGTGCAATGGTTCATACGTCAGTACTACACAATCTTGTTGCTAGTGTAGTAAGATAAGACGATAACAAATGATGTTGTGCGCATGTCAACTACTCCTATATGTAACATAGTACCGCTTTTTCGACCGTCCGGTCGAGAATGAATGGTGAGATCAATGTTAACAGAACTAGGTCCACAACGCACGGAGAGTACGGTGGTATAGTACTCCACGAAACATGAACCATATGAAGCACGAATAGTTTTAGGCAAGGTGTATGAAGGGTGCACGGGATGGGAGCAAAAGTTCCCTTCTCGACCCACTTTTGGGTGTTTGGCAGAGTGCATGAAGGGTGCATGAGTCCACACTAGTAGGTTGACAAAAATACACGAAGAGGAAACAACTATATTGAGATGAGAATGCAACCAAACACACCCACATGCTTTGTGCTACAGTGACTGATCTGCATCGTCTGAGTTTGATCCAACGGTCATGTGGCGCCGAGACACGGACATGCCCATGCAGAGGGCGCCTAAACACCACCAAAGTCCCTCTACTTCTTGAGGCACACGACGTTGGTAATGCAGGGTGCAACCGCCCGCAGAGCCCGCTCACGGTCGACGGGAGCTAGCTCGTCAAAGACGGCGTCCAATGGCATGAATGGATTCCGGTGACGGAGCCCTGAAAGGATTCACCCGGCAACGGCGACGGCAGCCCGCAATCCCTCCTTGTCCAGCTCAGCCCCCACCATCGCGCGGAGACGGAGATATAGGTGAAGAAGGAGGCCAGGTCAGGAAGCCGCAGCTCATTGAAGTCGACCGGGTGGTCGAACGGGTTCAGCCCGATGACCGACATCGTCGCGCTGGCACGACGGTAGGCATCGCGCAGCCGCAACACATGCGTGGAAACTTGGTTCACCAAGTGGCTGAGGCGATCTTGGACCTCGTCACGATCGGCCCGCTCACGCTCCTGCCGGCTCCCCTGACGGCCTATCGTATCTCCCGCTTTCTGCACCAACTCCGCCGACACCTCGAGCATATTTGTGGTGGACGCCTACCGCTTTTGAAGCTCCGTGAACTCCCGCACATAACGGAGGAGCATGTCACTCCTCTCCTCCTTGAGCTCACGGAGCTCCACGTCCTTGGACCTGACCTCCGCATCCTTGGCATGGAGCTCCTGTGTCAGGAGCCTCACCTCGGACTCCGTGATTTGTTGCACCGCCATGGCACCAGGTAGAAGCAATGGGGAGAGGAAGCAAAGGGGGCGAAACGGCTGAAAGGCAATGCAATCTACAGGAAGGAGGGGGGAGCGGGGAATCTTTTGGTTTTCACCGTGGTAAAACACCAGTCGACGACTTCTCACATCAGGGAGCAGTGGGTTTTTACAGGCAGAGTCATCATGACTAATTGCTGCCGCGCCTGCTCCCGTCAATCAAAAAATTAAAAGTCCTGCCGTGCATGCTCCCGTCAATCAAAAAAATAAAAATCCTGCCGCACCCAAACACCAGAGCAATGTCGTGGTGTATATTTCAATTTACCTTCTAGCAAGTAGATAAAAAAAGGGGTG
Organism: Triticum monococcum; assembly: GCA_034509565.1. Taxonomy (NCBI): domain Eukaryota; kingdom Viridiplantae; phylum Streptophyta; class Magnoliopsida; order Poales; family Poaceae; genus Triticum; species Triticum monococcum. The sequence continues at coordinate 142,307,066 of CM067846.1, read as the reverse complement.
AAAAAACAAATGTGGCGGCAGCCTAGCTAATCGGTCGAACTAGCCCAACTAGCTAGCCACCGTGCTTCACTGATGTACTCGGCGGGAAAGGTGGTCTTTCGTGATTTTACGACTCATTTACTTGCTTCGGTGCTACGACCGAGGAGGACCCAGAAAACAAGCAGTAGGGCGTCCCACGTCAGGAATAATATATGCGTGCACCAGCTGGGAGGACCCCGAAACCACGCGGTAGGGTGTGCCACGTCTCGACACGGAGGAAAAATGTGCGTGTAAAAATATACTGTATGAGACGTAGTACCTATGGTTCGACCTCGGGACCCAGCCAGTTGGTTGAAAACACCCCACTAGCCACACAACTTCATCATGCAAACGTGGCACGGAGGATAGATGTGGTTAGCTCCGTCTCGACCAGCCACAACGTCTCTTGTTCTAGGCGATTCTTCTATTTTCCAAGCTTTTTTTAGTTGTAATAACACCACGGCAATCTAGCGCCACTCTTCGTGTGTGCCCGTGCAAAGGTTAGACGATGGAGAGAAGAGAGATTGAGATCGCAGACCTGGGACCCACCAGTAAGTGAGACAACGGGCATGCACGTGTTGACGAGGCACTCCCTCTACTCTACTCAACGAAAGTACTGTATAAATAAAATCAAGTTATGGGACAAAGCCAACAACCGTTCATTTTTTCAGGCTTTCGACTTACGCTTTGTAATCCAGGTTTCCAGTTTGAATCTCGTCTTTCAGATTTGTTAGTTTTAGGTCCAAATTTGATTAATAACAAGTAGGACCCCTGTGTGTTGTTCCGATATTTCAGTGTAGGATGGTTTTTTTGAACAAAACTTTGCACGGTTAGACAAGCAACGGCATGAGTTACACGTATTTTGCAAGTTTACAAACAAAAATGATAGCGGCATAGAATATCACATCCACCCCGCAGCTTAGATACTATGGTGATACGAGTTTTTACACCGTTGGAAGTGAGATCCAATGGCTTTGGAGTAGTCTTTGTAATTATGGGCAATTTCCAAACTCTCCAAAGTTTTTTTTGCAAATAAAACATTCAGGCCTCGTGTGTGCCACTACAACTTCGACCCAATGGCTCCCCGGTGCTCATATTAGGTGCTCCCCATAGCTTAATTACCCGCTACGGTGATATGAGCATCTAGGTCGTATGATCAGTGATCAGATGGCACATGTGTAGTACTTGTACTTTCTGCGCATTTCCCAAACTCTATCGGCCGTATATTGCAAAAATATTCAAACCTCCTATTGTGGGCCGTTAGATCTCAGTGAACTCGTATCACCATAGAATCTATGGTGCGGGAGCACCTCATACTATCCCGTGCGAGAAAACATAAGGTGCTATCGCAGCTTGGATGCTATGGTGATACGAACTTGGAGGTTTTTTGATCTGAGATCCAATGGCATCTGAGCAGTCTTTGCGCTTGTAAGCAGTGGCCGAACTCTTTTGGGGCTTTTCTGCAAAAAATCATTCGAACCACCGAGGAGGTGTCGGGTCACAAATCCAACGCCTCCGAAGATCTTGTATCACCAAAGCATCTAAGGTGTGGTAGAACATGATATTCTTACATAGAGGAGAATATGATGTCCTCCTTCATCTTAGATGCTATGGTGATACGAGCTTCGAGGTCGTTGGATATGGGATCAAAGGGCATATAAGTAGTTTTTGTACAAATTGTGTGCAATTCTCAAACTCATCAAGGTTTCCTGCAGAAATATTAAGACACATCATGTGAGCTGCTATATCTCAGATCTACAAGCTCCAAGCAACTCGTATCGGCATATAGCATCTAACGTATGGGGGTACATGATATTCTCCCGGGGAGGAGGGGTGGGGGGTGCACAACCAATCGGTGGCTGGGAGGGTGGGGACAAATATAATCTAAACAACCCTAAACAGAGCTCCACAATTTTATCTAAGGTCGAGGGGTTGACCCCCGACAATCATTGCTCCGCCTAAACAGAACATTTGCATGTAGTGTAGTAATAGACTTAATATTCATGTTTCAGTTTCATGTTCATTTTAAATATTGAACTGAGGACCATGGATGTCTTACATTTTACTCCCTTCGTTCCTAAATATTAGTCTTTTTAGAGGCTTCAAATGGACTGGCACATATGGATGTATATAGACATATTTTAGAGTCTAGATTCACTCATTTTGCTCCGTATGTAGCCACTTGTTGAACTCTCTAAAAGACTAATATTTAGGAATAGAAGGAGTATTTTTGAATTTGTGTCATACATGCATGGTTTGGAAAAATAGATGCACTATACTTATTGGATTGTTGTTGTGTTCGCGCGTGTGTGTCTCTGTGTGTGTGTGTGTGTGTGTGTGGTCATATGCTTGATACATACAAAGTTTTCTCACCTCCATATTGTTCATCTTTTAAATTTGAATTTGCATTGGAAATCTTACTAGGGATACAATGAAATGTGAAATCCACGTTGAGATCACTATATCAAAAACTCACTCTAATTCAAGAACTCTTCATAAATAAATTACCACGTTGAGATTAGTATTTGCAAGGAAAATACGGGTATTGTAATACACATAGATTCCTTCGGCAATTTAAAAGGTTCCTTTCGAATTCTCGAATGGTAGGACCCAACGGCGTACCAGCCAGACCTTGGCTCGTGTTGATCCTAAAAAAACCGGGCTCGTGTCCTTCGGTGGCGTGCGTGGTACGCACATTAGGCAACCCCATTACCCCAACCAGTCGAGCCTCAGCGTTTCAAGTCGAAATATCTGGCGGCCAGAATTCCAGCCCTAGGAAATTGCCCTCATGCCCCCGGTCCATAATGACTACCAATGAACAACGGAGGGATGCTTTAGTAACTAGAGAACGTTACCTACCATGTCGAGCATGGTTCAATTCCCTCGGTCACTGCTCGTCAAGGTCACCCGTCAACTGCATTGCCTAGTACTACTACTACTACACCAGGATGAGCATAGAATTGAGCCTGTTTGTTCGTGCCTAGTACTTGAGTTAATATATCAGGCAATGCACTCGTACGGAGGGATTATCCTTTTACTCTGCATATATAACTTGTCTGAAGTCTAACTAAGAAAAATGTGTGACCAAATCCTTTCTTAAGAAATACAACAGGACAGATGTACGGCTTGAAACTTTATTGCATGATGCAGGTTATGATATTGTTTCGAATCCTGGATCTTAAATTTCAGAAAATCCAAAAGTGAGCATAAATTCTTGAAACTAAGCATGGTCACGTGATATGGCACAAATATTACTTCTTAAGTTTTTTTCTTCAATTTGAGACAAGCTGCTTATGACAAGTTGCACAAATGAAGAGCCAAGGTATTTTGGAAGAAAGACCTGTCACGTTAAGGCGAACGCTTTCACTATTGAAACCGTGGGCGTTTACGTGCCGCCACCAGTCCCCGCTTCTCATCGGTAGTCGGCAGGTGCCGTCCGAGCAAGCGTGTGAGTCGACGGGAGGCGTGCGAGCAGACCGCTGCGCCGGCTGTCAGGGAGGCGTGTGAGCAGACCGCTGTGCAGGCTCACTGGGAGGCGAGCCCTTTGACCAGGCTCCGCCGCCCACCGTCGTGCCAACTGCTCCCACTTTTAATGTCGCCGGCGCCGCAGTTTAAAATCAACCCTGCACTACCCGGAATCGCTACAATCCTCTCTCTTGCTCTTCGATTCTCCTGTCATCTACCTCCAACTAGCCTGACCTAAACGAAAGCCATGCCGCATCACGATGGTCTGCCCTTAGTGTTCCAGTTTCTTGAGGAAGACACCCAGCCGGAGTCTCAAGAACATAAGGTGCTTTGGGACGAGCTTGAACTGGCCTTGCGGGAAGACGCCGCGCCTGTCCCCGCTCCCGTTCCGGCTCCCGTCGCCTCGACTGCGCCAACGCCCATCCCCGTGGCATTGATCGGTTGGGAGCCGCACATTGTCGCCGAGCTTGATCACATGGGGTTCCACGAGGTGCCCGCCGACTTTCACGCGCCCGTGCACCTGCCAGCGCATGCGCCTACGCATGCACTGACGCGCACGCCCGTGCCGGTGCCCGTGCACCTGCCAGCGCATGCGCCTGTGCATGCACTGACATGCGCACCCGTGCTGGTGCCCGTGCACACGAATGTCTCCGCCGCACCATTGACAGGGCATGTCCCCGTGCGGGTGCCAGTGCCCCCCTCAGCGGCATGGATGGCCGTCGTCGACCGCTTCGTTGCACCAACGCCAGTCGACTCGCTCCGAAGTCCAGAACATTTTGGCCTTCCTTGAAGCTAGGCCAGCGTCCAGGAGTACGCCAATAACAACGCAAGACGGCGCCGTCGCCGTCGGTCAGTGGCCCGACGACACACAGAGCACGGCAGAGGAGCCGCTTCCCACCGCGAGACGCCGCCACCGCCGTCGTGTAATCTAAATTTTCCATGAAAAACGTTCGGATTGCCATGCTTAAAATCCGAACGTTTATCTTTTCCGTTTATTTTATATCGATCGTCGTATAATTTAAGGTCGGAGTCAGACTGAACGAAATGTATGGTTTAATCGATTGAATGTTCTGCTAGAGCCGTATCAAATTAAATATAAAACGTCATCAAGCCACATATATTCCTTGTCATCCAATGACCTAGACTGCTTCAATGTCGAGCGCTCACCCCGTTTAGCGTGCAGTTAATTTCATGTCAAAAATAGTGCTAATCACATGACAACATGCATATAATATCCTAGTAGTTAATATCCGCATGCACTTAATGTACTTCCAAATTAACGTGCATTGCACATACACACTGACTAGTGCTGCTAGTACGTGATACTGGTGCCGTGACTTGTGAACGTGTCCAGATATGGTCAAGGCAACATCGCCCGCGAGTTCTTCCTGTTTGCCTGTGCGTCTAAACGCAGAAGGGGAGGAGAGAGAGAGAGAGCACACATGGAACCCACTAGTAAGTGAAGGCGAATAGTACTAAAAATAATATTACATGTTATCCATTAATTAGGCTGTGGTAATATAAAAACATTGTGTGAACAAAGGGGGTACAACAAACATTGCTATTCTACGTATGTTGCCTACTCTTGACGTGCGGCTTGAAGGCCCGGTCGCATGTTCGATCCTCATCCTTTATTTTTTAATTTGTATATGGGTCCAAATTTGTTTCATGACATGTGGGCCCCTCGGTGTGTAGTTTGTACCACTTTAATTTGTGGGTCGAAATTTATTCCATTCCAAGTGGACTATCGGTGTGTAGTTTTGTAGCTTATTTATAATAATTAAAGAGAACAACATAGTTTTTTCAAAAATACCATGGTCTGACGTTGAAGGCGAGAAAGGACGTGTGAGAGAGCGATGACCGAGCCAGAGGGAAATCAACTAGGGCAGTTACGTGGGTTGCAACAGTGTTTGGAGTAGTTGTGGGCCGAAAGCTACGAAAATATAATCTAAACCGACCGGAAAGAATGCCTACACAAATTAATCCAAGGTTGGAGTGCCCCTCGCAATGTAAATAGCTCCGGCTTTGCGAGGGATGGAGAGGTAGTAGCTTCAACACGTGGAAGATACGGTGTGAGAAAGGGAGGTCAATCGAGAGACATATAGAAAGAGAGACAAAGTGAGTGTGGTCCGACATTCATTGAACGAATATATATGCTCTGGAGAGATATAGTCTGATTGAGCTTTTTGGCAAGGTCGAATTGGGCTCAAACATGGTGATATATCGTTTTTATCCGAGAAAGAGCAAGGTCAATCGAGACATACGGAGAGAGAGAGAGAGATTGAGTGAGCGTGGCCCACCATGAGGTCGAAAGAGTGGTGGAGGCTTGTATGGACTGACCTAGATAGACAATCTGCGTCAGAGAGTATAGAGTGTGTTGATCGAGGCCCGAACAGGGAGATATATCATTTGTGTGTGAAAGAAAATGACGTTAAATGAGACTCAGATAAAGAGAGCGAGATTGAGCGAGTGTGGCCGCCGTGCGGAAGAAAGAGTGAGACAGTCTCGAGGGAGTGACCTAGATATACAACGTGTGTGCGTGTGCATGCACGAGAGGTTGGGGGCTAGATAGGCAATGCATGTATTTAGCGCGAGAGGGTGAGAGGGAGAGGGGGAGAGAGAGAGAGCTCGACATGGGGTGCAATGGCGGGTGTGTGAGGTAAATACATTTGGTAATAGAGTGGAAAAATGGGTTGTGTAGTTGAGAGACTTAGAGATCGAAACATGGAGAGAAAGAATGAACGTGTGATGGAAACCGATAGCTTCCTAAGGTGGTTAGGAGAGGAAGATTGACCGATACAGGAAGTATGTAGCATTTGTGCGGGGGGGGGGGGGGGGGGGCTAAAAACAACATTTGAATGTACATAGTACGAGACTAAATATCGATGTTTCAATTCGGTGTACATTGTAAGATTTGAACCAAGGACCAGGCATACGGGTAATTATTTCGAATTCGTGCCATACTAAGTTTCGAAAAGTTGACATTGACTCAGTTTGTTGTGCTATTTTGTAGGTCATATGTTTGAATCCATCCAAAAGTTTTCTCACTACCATGGTGTTCATCATATACATATGAATTTGTATTAAGAAAGTAGCGTGGATACAGTGAAATGCGAAATCCACGTTAGAATTGGAGATCGCTAGTGACACACACTCTAATTCAAATAACTAACTACGTGACACACACTCTAATTCAAATAACTAATTATGTGAGACACACTATAATCCATGTTAGTGTGGGTACCGTTTTGATTTTTTTTCAAATAACTCCTGATTAATTAATTTATAGTACTCCCTCTATTCACTTCTATAAGATCTTGAAGACATTTCAGACAATGTGCAAAACAGTTCATTTTAAGTTGTTTGAAACGACTTACAAAAGTGAACGGATGGAGTATCTCGTTTCGAATGACTAATTATTGCAAGGAAAACACAGGCATGGTAATACATACAGATTCGTTTGCAAATGAAAGAAGATTCGTTTGAATTCTCAAATGTAGGCGCACCAGGCAAACCACGGTCGTGTCGGGGTGGACGCTGCTTCGGTGCCTTAAAGGAAACTGCCTTTGGGTCACTCACATGTGGGCCAGCCACCTATTGGGTCCATATGTCATGGACACAAAGGCAGGTGCCTTAAGGCACCGAAGCATAGTCCTGTCGGGGTGGTCGCGTGTGTCGGACGGATGCGTAGCACCCAGCCACCCACCCCCCCCCCCCAAAGGACGACGACAATATAAGTTCGCGCTTCCACGTTTCGGATTGAAATATCTGGCGGCCCCAATTCCATCCCTGCAAAATCTCCCTTCTCCATCGTCCCCTTCCGCTCCCAGATTGCTCAAATCCCTAATTCGCCGCCAACCCTCGAATCGCCCCTTGTCTCATCTCTTTCCCCACCGTTCCCCACCTCTATGTCGGACGACAACGACGAAGACGACGGTCGCGCTTCACCACCGCACCAGAGCTACCTCATCTACGCCCTCATACACTGCACTGGGTGGTCCACCGACAACGTCGGCCGCTGCAACCGACGTGCCTCACAGACACCGAGTTCCACCGCATCAGGTGCTCTTCACCGACGCTGTCTCCCAGCTCACCGGGGCTACTTCACCGAGCACATCGTCGCACCTCCGCCCCCCGAGGCCGTTGGGGCTTCACCAACGGTCTCGTCCACCGCATCGTAGCGCTCCGCTGCCACTCAAGATCTGCATCCGTGCGCGTCCAGCCAACGCCAGCGCATCAACCTCAACGGCTCTGAAGTGACCCGCACTCTAGCTAGGCGAGCATGCCCAAACGCCGGCCCGAACTAGGTATCCACACATCACTCCCTTGTGCACTGTTCTGACGATGTTTGGATATCCTTTCACTGCTCTCTTAGCTTACACGCCTATGCAACTCTGACCTTAACTCTTATTTCTTCTGGAGATATCACCTGAAACAAGCAAATCCATATTTTAGCGAAGCATGATGGCGCTACGGGATCTGGTACACATCTTGCACACCCGTATAACCTTGTAAGTATCTGTCCTCTGGTACAACATCAAGGTCGATTCCTCTTATTTGATCAACCATTCGCCATGTCAAAAATGTAGAGGGGGATCCAAGGAGCACAAGGCCTGCACATCCAAGCAAGTGGTAACATGGACTTGTACATGGAACATCTCAAGCGCAAGCAGAGCTGCAGTGAGCCTGTACAATGAGCTAGTGTAAGTCCCTACATTTCATTTAATTCATACTGGCATTCGTGTATGATTTGTGTGAAGTGGCTGATCCACAAATTCAAGTTACCAGGGGCGAACATTTAACTTAAAAAATACGAAGGCACTTGCAATCCGGAAATCAACATAACTTGATAAATGTGAAGCTATATGCACTTTGAAAACCAGCTAATGATTCAAAGTAGTTTAGATTATAAACACTAAATGATGCAAGCCCCAAAAAACACAAAATGCAACATGGTGTACAAGGACTACAAACATGGTCTGTACCTGCTTGAATTATTCGTTCTCTGGCTGAAAATATCGAAGTGTAATTGCATGTATAACTAGTGCACAAACTTCATATCAATATATCTATCCTGCACAAGTATGCCAATAGTTTCAAACAACAGATTAGAAAAGTATTTATGCTATGTTTTCATGATATGGGGACTTTCTGGTAGATGGCCTCGACATTTCCTCAAGCTATGAAAGTGCACTATAATTTGCTTGTCATCAATGCCTGCAAATCTCTGTCTCTCTCAACATAGTAGATCATCATTAGACACTAAATCCTTCAATGAGCTTGCAAAATGCTTGCATTAGATCCCTCATTAGACACTATATGTTCATCACCAGGAGCATGTAAAATGTTTGCATCAAATCCTTCATTAGCAGTCTGTTCATTAGACACTTCAGGCTCAAGAACAACATGAGCTTGTATGTTTGCACCAGAAACTTGATTAGATACATCAGATTCAGTCAGTTCAGTATTGATTGGGGGAGTTATAAAATAAGTAGAAATTGGTTTCATTTTCTCATAGATTCTCTACATACAAGTAGTTTTACAACACCGTCAGGTTTAACTATTGGCCAGAAATTGAAGAGTTCAATTAAATATAATCAGGGATGTGATGTACCTGCTCGTTGCGCTTGCTACTCTTGCAATTAGCGACTGTCCGTTTGCGCAAGCTCGATGCCATACCCGTGCTGCCGCCGCTGCCTCCCACGCAGGCTACACCCAGGTTTGGATCTTCATCTTCTTGTCCTTCCATTCGCTTGAAGCCCGACGACTGCCCTCAAACGAGGGCGCGAGGAAGTGCTGTGTCGGTCTGTCCAGCGACGGCTAGGTTAGGAGCGAACCAGACTGGAGGCTAGAGCGAATGAATTGGGATTTTTCCTGCTGTCGATCGATATGGGAGGCACTCGTTTGGGCCGCGAGCCTGCTGTAGGGCCTGCCTTGCACTCACTTTATTGGCCCATCCAAATTGAAACATTTTTCTTCATTTTTACATTGCCTGCTCGTGTGTTGGGACGAACAAAACTAGCGTGGGCTAACCTGGACGACTCAAACTAGGAGCACACTTTCCAGCCACCTAAGGCGGCCGCCCATACCAGCCCCTATGGTGGCGTCGCCTCCTTTTGTGTGTATGATTGGATAGTGAAAAATATTCCAGTGGCGCTTTTGATTTACCCACAGAATGGTTGAATTGCTTGTTTCTATGAACTGAGTTCACCAATAATGTGAAGGATGCCAATATTTTCATCCTATTGTAGATTGCTTAGATCTCGATATGCCAAAAGTAATCGCATGAAATATACAGTAAAAGCCAGTGTGATGTGTTTGGCCACAACTAGTCTGACTACACATCCTCATATAACATATCAAGGATGCACCATCTTACCAGATTAACCATTCGACTTACCCATGCAGTGTGGGAAGAAAGAAGTATTGGGACTGCGTATCCAAGCAATTGATGCCATGGACTACTTCGTACAACCTTGTAAGCGAAAAAGAAGTTGCATTGTGCCTGTACAAAGAACTAGCGTAAGTTCAGTTACCTGCTTAACGGAATTTTAATTAGCCACTTATTGCAAAATTGTTCAATTACATTGATTGGCTTAATTTAGTTTGCTACTGATTACATAATGGCATAGCCTATTAATCATATTGTAGACTGCGCCTATCTATGTGTTTGATACTTACTGTTAAGAATTACCTGTTTGCCTTAACTTAAATATCTACTTGTTTGTTTAACTGCTTTGCTGCTGCAATAGCGGGTTACAATGATGTTAATAACTACTTTTCAGCATCCAATTGAAACTCTTTAATTCCTTGTTTGTTTAACTGGTTTGCTGTTATAACTCCAAGTTGAGATGTTTTGCTAACTTCAACTTTTCTGAATCCAATCGAAACTTTAATGGCAAAATAGGTTAGCCCAAGATCAAAGAGCGAGCTCCCCATGGACATTGCATCATCCCATAACAGTGGCACCGACCCAATCATGCATTATGAATTGCCAACTACTGATGCTCTAGAGGCTAAACTAGTGGTAGAAAGAGATTCTACTTCTGCACTAAGAGATGAAGTTGACATGTTGAGGAAGCAAACAGCACAATCACAAGCAGTACTCAAGACAACCATTAAATATTTGGTGGATTTCAAAAAAAGCAAGCTGAGACTGACCAGATTGTTAAGGTCCTGAAAGAAAAAAAAGGAAATTAAATTCCTACTTGGTAAATCATAGGTGAAATGTTCTTTCCATAGTTGAATAACCTTTGTGTTGTCTGTTCATGTAATCAATCAAACCATTTGTTTTAGAGATCATGTAATAATTGTTTTTTGTCTTTTTGTTTGTAATTTTATTTGAGCACAAGTCTGTATTAATTGATAAGACTCGGAGACATTTCATTTGGATTGCTGTGCTAGACCTACAAATATGCCAATCAGGCTGAATGTGCATTCAGCAATAGTAGTATAGATGGACCATAAGTGGCACGCATCAGAAAGGGCCAAGATGCTGGCTAAAAAAGGATGTTGTTGTAGCCAAAAAAAGTACAGCGGCCTGGCTTATGTATGTTAGTTGATATTATTGATCCATATACTCTATAAGTGTTTATATGTGTGTTAGTTCCGTACATTGTTGATTGATTGACTCAGTATTTGAATCTTGACACATCGCTTGTGTAGATATCTAAATGGGAGTACACATTATGTTGCGTGTGACATTTGAGTTGGACATGAAGTGTTCCAAATATTCGAATTCACCTTAAACCGGATTCTAGTTTCTGAATTTGAGTATCGGCATTTGTAAACCATATTCATATATGACAGTGGAATACATCTTTGTCATCCTTTTGAAGATATATAAAAACACATAGAATGATTTGTAAAGATTCATATATGAATACAAAATGGATTCGAAATTAGTTGCCAAGGTAAACGTGAATGCTTATTGTCCCAAAATTCGAAAGAAACAGCAAAATGTCCACTGCCACATTGGCTGCCCGAAGCCAAGTGTTTGGGAGATGGAAATTACTGTCTACCCCTTACACGGACAATCCAGCGGCCCGATTTCCACTGCTCTAAATAGGGGTAGGTTAGTAACTTCAATTAGATGTGACACGATCGCCTCTAAGCCCATTCCGACATGGTGGGCGTCAAACATGGGCGGCAAAACTCATTTGATTCAAGCTCGTCCGAAAGACCTCTGTTTCTCCCTCCATTCCCCGTTCATACACAGTGGGCGGCAAAACAAACTCTCCTTGTCCGAAATAGATGTAGGCTAATATTTTAAATAGTGGCAGATGTGTAACTTCCATCAGACGTGACACAACCGCCCTACCTGTCAGCCCTGTTCATACACCGTGGGCGCCAACCGTGGGCAGCAAAACACCCTCTCCTCGCCTGAAATAGTTATCGGCAAATATTTGGGAGATGCGAGATTACCGTCCTATCCCCAATCGACGAGACGTCCAAATTTGAAACGTGGGATAAGTTCGTAACTTTCCCATATTTCAGACAGGCGCGTCCCAAAAACATGGTTCCCAGTACCTCTCCCTCCATTTTCCCATTCATACATCGTCCGCGCTAGAACACCCCATTCCCACACCAGCCTGCGTCCGCCACCCCATCCATCACCGCCGTCCTCCACCACATCTATCGCCACCGTCCTCCACCATTCCGGAGCGCCTACCAAGACCGCGTCGTCCACTGCTAGAGATGGATGTTTCTCATCCACGGGGACAGACCAATAGCCTTGCATCACGTCCTCTCGCTTCATCGGCGCCATCGTCCTCTTTGTCGGGGCCGCTCACACGACCTTCTCTTCCACCGCAATGGGACTTATCCCTCGATGCACCCGTCTACCATCGCAGATCTGCTTCAACGCCACCGACAGCCATCGCACCCCCGATGCCTACACGGCGCCACAAGAGAGGTGGTACTTCATATCTCCTCAACTTTTTGATCTCAACCAGAAAATAGATCTTAACTTGGTTACTCTACTTTCTTTTCAGCTCTTAGTATTTAGTTCTTAGTTCGAAGCAAACAATGGATGCTAAATATCATTTCTCCGGTTTGCAGCTTCAAATGTGCCATGGCACAACCATAATACTGTCACATCCCAAGCTTCTGGCATTGCACTAGGGTAACTTCATGTGTGCATCATGTTTAAACTTTGAAAGAAACTTGAAATGGGGATTGCCTAAACCCTAGCATTAAAGGAATTCACTAGGTTCAATCAAAATATTTCCAGTAAATCCAAATGGCTTTAAAAATGTTCATCATTCTTGGAAAAAGCTGGAAACAGTAACCAGAGGTGATGCACATTTTTGCATGACATATTTGGGCTCTGGATTAAATCATATGTTATTTGAATTTGGGAATTTAAATGGTAGTTAATATTTTAAATGCCCAAGTAATCCTAAACTGAAATGTTCCATGTTGGGTATATTCTATACAGTGGGCATGTTTAGTTTGGTGATTTTTGAAAGGGTCTAGGTATTTTTAGAAAAGCCACAAAGATTACAGAAAAATAGAAAAGAAAAATAAAGAGAGAGAGAGAGAGAGAAACCCACCTGGGCCTCACCTGTGCTGGCCCAGCCCACCTGGCTTGTGCCAGTCGTCACCCACCTCTGCCAGTAGGCAGAGGCGTGTCGCCGGCACGCGCACCCGCGGCCACCTCCTGCTTCCACCTCCTGCTGCCTCCCTGCCGTCTCCCCATCGCCCTGGCGTTGCCACGCACCCCCCCCCCCCGAGACCCCTCTCACCTCCCACTCACTCGCTGCTCTCTCTCCCCTCCCCTATCTTGCTCTCTTCCCCACCACCGAGTGTGCCCGTCGCCGCCACTCGTTGCCACGATGTCCACCGGCCACCCCTCGACCCCTCTCCGTCTCCGGGAGCTCCGCCATCATCTACTACATGTCCTCGACGACAGAAGCAAGCCCGGATGCCCGGAAGCGTCGCCATCAAGCTCGTCCCCGCCGCCTCTGCCCGGAGATCGCCGCCGCCGTTCCGTCGTCACCAAGCCGTCCCCGAGCCCACTTAGTGTCTCATCCGACTCCTCGTGAGCTCCTCTTCCTCTCCCCTCACTCCGTGCACTCGATTTCGTCCCCTAGCTAGCTGCCCCACCGGACCCAAGAGCTCATCGCCGCCGTAGTTCCTCACCGCCATGGCCAGGGCCACCCCAGCTTGCGCCCGAGCGCGTCACCGTGTTCGCCGCACTCCCAGGAGCCCGCAGAACCCTTCGGTTCCCCCTCTAGTGCATCGTAGCGATGAATCCATCATCACCCGAGCTCCAGCCGCCGCCCCGAGCTCCGTTCCGGCGAGCTACGGTGCCCCCACGGCCACGCACCTACCTCCCTGGATGCGGGCGAGGCCGGGCTACGCCCCGATGCCCTTAGCCACCGCCCCCGTCGCCTTTAGCGCAAGTCCGGCGCGTTGCCGCCACAGGTTTGGTCGCCGCCGGCGAACTCGAGTGACAGCCGACTTGGCGGGGTCATTAGTGCTAATCCCCGCCAGCTGGACCGCACCTAGTCACTGACAGCGGGCCCCGCAGTGGGTCAAAGCCCAGTTAGCACCGGGTTTGACCCGAGGTTGACCTATGTTTGACCCTTGAGTCACTGACATGCGGGCCTCGCCTGGCTAACAAGTTAGTTAGAGCTAAACTTAATTAAGTTAGTTTAGTTAGTCACTGACTAGTGGGCCCAGTGTTGTTTAGTTAGTTTAGTTAACCCAAAGTTAACTGTGAGACTGACTAGTGGGGCCCAGCCGTCATGTTTGACCTGGCCAGCCATAGTTGACCTGATAACGTCACCCTTACGTCATGCTGACGCAGTAAAACCTTTTCTAGATTTTAAATAAATCTAAATGATTTATTTATTTCAGAAAATGCCTAAAACTTCTAAAAATCATAGAAAATAATCTATAACTCGGAATGAAATAAATTATATATGAAAAATTATCAAAAAAAATTCAAGGAATCCATCTGTACCATTTTCATGCATGTTTGAGAAAGTTAACTTCACTGTTTAGGATGAAACATGATTAGGGCAAATTTCATAATAGGTTTGGAGTTGGAATTTGATATAGTTTTGAATTCCACTTCAATTTAAATGACTTTCTGTTGCATTAGCCCAAATCACAACATATTGCCATGTCATGATCATGCTCATATTGTTGCATTGCATTGATTGTATTCTTCCTTGTTTGCCGGTAATTGCCCCCTCTCAGTAGACGTTGTTTCCAACGACATGATCGATGACACCGATGAAGAGCTATTCTATCTTCAGAAGTGCCAGGCAAGCAAAACCCCCTTGTTCATTCCAATACAATCCCAATCTCTTGCTCCTGCTCTCTTTTACTGCATTAGGACAACAATGATTCAACTGTTACATGCTGCGGTAGTTGAACCCCTTTCCTTTGCATGACCTGTCATTGCCACAGTAAATAGATGAAACCCACTAGCATGAGTAGGAGTTGTTTGAGCCTTCATGTGCCTACTCATTCATGTTTGTTTGTCATGCCTACTAATGCTTAGAGTTGAGTCAGGTCTGATTCATCGGGGATGAATCGGAGGTGTGTGAACGCGTCCTACTGTGTGTGAGCTAAGTGTGTGAACACAATTTGGTAAAGGTAGCGGTGAGAGGCCATGTAGGAGTACATGGTGGGTTGTCTCATTGAAACCGTTCTTAGGAACTGAGTTCTGTGTTTGTGATCCATGACCAGCTACTACCATGCATTGGGCCCGAAACCAATGGACCCTCTCGACTTATTAACTGCCCTTGTCCTCTGTCCAGGAGTTGCAACTAGTTTCTGGTGTTTGTAGGATATGTGTTGGCGGCCGTGCGTAGCGCTGACCCTAGGGGTGTGCTATGATGCGGTAGATACACCGTGGCACGGTGTACCGGGCACCCATTTGGTGTCTCGGGAACCCTACACAGATCGTTTGGGGCTGTGAGCGAAACTCCGGCTAGATCTCCTCGCGGATGGAACCTGAATAGGCGATAAACCTAGACTAGAGACTTGTGTGGTTAGTCAGGTCATGGCCGACTCCCTCACCAGGCTTCCGCTTGAAGGTTGCCGAGATACACGACGTGTACATGGTGGTAAGTGGCAAGAGCGTGTGTGAAGAAGTACACCCCTGCTGGGTTATAAATGATTTATTCGAATAGCCGTGTCCGCGGTAAAGGACTTCTGGGTTGCCTATAACAGTTCATAGACAAGTGAAAGTGGATACTCTAAAACTCGCAAGATAAGTGTGAGTGCTATGGATGGCCTTCTCGTAGGGAGACGAGAGCGGATCCATAGAGGTGTATTGAATGGTGAATATGTGGACTCGTGTGCGCCACCTCAAAAGAGTTTCTTGCAATTGTAGTTCAGGTTAGCCACTGAGTCAAAGCTGGCTTGCTGCAGTTAAACTCCACCACTGCCCCTTGTTGATACCGATGCATATGTAGTTAGTTCTGATGTAAGTCTTGCTGAGTACCTTTGTACTCACGTTTGCTTAATTTATGTTTTGTAGAGAGATTTCAGTCTCGCTAGTAGTTCCACGTGGACTTCGACGTTTAGCTTGATACCTCAGCTACGATCTTGTGCCCTCGACAGGATCTGGTAGATAGTCAGGCTTCTCAGCCTTTTTCATTTATAGATGTCTGTACTCAGACATGTTAAGCTTCCGCATGTGCTTTGGTTTGTATGCTCTGAATGTTGGGTCATGAGAACCATGTTTGTATTTCTTGCTCCTCGGAGCATAATGAATAAATACTTGAGTCGTAGAGTTATGTTGTGATGCCATGTTGTATTTACACATATCGAGCATATTGTGTGTATGATTGAAATGCTTGGTATGTGTGGGATCCGACAATCTAGTCTTTTCGCTTCCATGAGCCATAGTAGTCCGCTACAGCCCAGGTGCCCGGAGTCCTGCTAGCCCAGCACTACTGCTCAGGACACTTGACTGGCCGGCATGTGTTTCATTTCGTTCTTGTGTCTATCCCTTCAGGGAAATGTCACGCGGTGACCTCCGGAGTCCTGCCTAGCCTTCTGCAGCCCGGATTCACACGCTGCTGACCGACATGCTCGATGTGATTCATGTATGCCTGTCCCCATAGGTTAGTGCCGCTTTGGGTTCACGACTGGCCATGTCGGCCCGGGTTCTCTGTCATATGGATGCTAGCGACACTATCATATATGTGAGCCAAAAGGTGCAAACGGTCCCGGGCCATGGTAAGGCGACACCCGTGGGAACTCCGTGCGTGAGGCCGCAAAGTGATATGAGGTGTTACCGGCTAGATCGATGTGACTTGGAATCGGGGTCCTGACAGCTTTGGTATCAGAGCCTGACTGCCTGTAGGATTACCAAGCCAAACTGGTCGAAGTTCAGTCTAGAACTGCTTTAGTTATATAAGGGAATTGAATGTGGAAGGAAACGTAAGGCTCTTTTTACTCCTTTACCTTATGCCCTTCTGATCTGAGTCAACCTCTTCTTTTCTACGGGGTTAAGAAACTAGGCCTTCTCATCTATCTATCATGATGACGTGTTACTAACCCGTGGACTTATAGGATTGATGGATTCATGCCGCAGTTCAGTTTCCAGTACTTTCGTGTGTTCATAATTGGTCTCGGAACCTTGATATTATGATGTTGAGTGGTTATGCCACCATTTTGCAGGATGTCTCAAATCTTTTTGAGCATTTACAGCCGTTATGCTGTCCGAGTCATCCCAGGTTTCTAAGTAGTCTGATGCATTTGCAAACCCCTTCCTCCTGTTCCTGATGTCCAATTGGGCCAGATTAATCACACTAATCAGTGAGTTGAGGTACTCTGTTGCCTCGACATATATGTTGGAGCTATTACTATGACCCTAGGTGTTTTAGGGAGTCACCTAGTAATCTAGCCATGTTTTGTGTTCTGGTGTGATGATTCTGGCCACCATTCTCGAAAGCATCCCATGATGCCATGTAGTGGTAGGTATTCTATTCATGGGTTCTCAAACCCGAGATTCACCCTACTTATCTCATGTTGATAGTGTTGCTAGTTCCTTTAGGATATTAGTAACCTTTGCGATAGTCCTCGAGGTCTGTGGTATTTCCTTCTTCCAAATACTATGAACCACTTATGGCAGAAGTTTGTTGGATCAAAAGATCACAACCAGAGTGCTCTTGATGGGTTCTCCATTCTGCATTGTGAATCTGCCAGTCCTACCTTTCTGCATGGGTTGTCCGGAAGAAATGTTGAGCTTTGCTCGACATACTAATCTATGCATCCACAACTCAGAAAATTATATGTTCCTCTTCAGTTGTATCCCGACCATCTTCTATCAGTTTATAGCCAAGAGTATGTGTGCATCCGTGTTATTGATGTTTATTATTCTCGTGGTGCGTTAAGCCATTCTATTCCGGAATGACTAGGAGAAACAAACTCCAATACCTCATCCATTTCTAGTATTGGGTCAAAGTAGTTGTATCCCACAGATCAAAATGCCAATCCAGCTTTTGTTCTGTTCTACCCTGGAGTATTACCATCTTATGTCAAGAATGTCATGAGAATTGTACCACCTCCTATGAATTATTGATTTAGTGATACTTCTTGCCATCATTGTTCATTCCTCGGTTCCGTGTTGTTGTAACCGGAATACGGACAAGTGAACCGTGATGTGTGAAATCAATACTCCTAGCAACTAGTTGCTTGGTAGTAAATGGGCAATATTCTCATTCTTAGCATGTTGGTTATTGAATCATCATTCTAAGATAGATTGTGCTACCTAGTCCATTTTTCCTGGTGCACTCCTTGATCAATGAGTTAGGATTGTGTTAGTCCCTCGCTCTCTTGATTATATCGTCTTGCTCTGAAAAGCAAGATTGTTCCCGAACTTAGAAACATATCGGTGGTTCATGATTTTCTGAATATTTCCTCGGAAGTATCACCAGGTTGCCCCCTGACTGTTATGTTGAGCTCGTGATCAAGTTGGTTTCTTGTAAACCACCCCTTCTCCAAGAATCTGTGTTGGATACCCTGAGCTAGCTGGTTAACCTGAACAACAACTTGGAGAGTTGGAAAATGAAAGCTTGTCCGGCTCAGTTCATTCCAAGGGATATCCTTGTGCGTGTGTGTTCAAGAAAGATGATATTTTCATCGATTGTTACTCGGGATCGGTTGTTGAATTTATCGTCTTCTACAAACCTTGATTTGAGTGTGGGCTATCATCAAGTCAAATGAGAACCAATGATGTTCATAATGTTGTCTTACTCGTGGGTTTCCTCGAGCATACACCGTTATATCTTTTTCGGTCTGACCAATGCTATCACCTTGTTCACATAGTTATGGAATTCCATCTTCACGGAAATCTGGATGACCTGTTGTTGAGCCCATCGACAGTATTTTCATCTTATCCATGATTCATGTTGAACATTAAGCTAGTGTTGGAAACTTTAAAAGCATTTCTTCATGCTAGCCCATGAAGCATATGTTTGGTATAAGAAGTGACTTCCTCTAGTTCACATGCATTTGAAGCAAGTTGCCGCCATGAATTTGGGAAAGTTTGTTTCGCTTTCTCTGGAGTCATCCCAAGTCAGTCATGCATATGTGCGAAGTATTCTGTGGTCTGCAGACTTGCAACCTTCATTCTATGTGAATCCCTAGCACACCAAGCCACTGATTGATTTGTTCAAGGAGAAGAAGTTTCTTCTTAAGAGCTAGACTTACACAAGGACTTCGATATCCTCGATGATGGTTCCCCATCTGGACTCGGTAGTGTTTTATTATAAGACTACTATGTGGTCATGCTTGTCTGGGACAGCGTGTTCACAGGTTTGTAGCAAAACCGGCTCATGTTTTGGAGCTTACTATCGTAGTTCATTTTCTGAGAATCTCGCAACGTCATCTCGTCGGTTTGCATTGCAAACTTTCTTTTCCAGACATGCTGTCTGAAATATCCTATTACCAACCAGATCTGAATCTCAGGCAGATATGATGGTTGGAACTTTTCCAGGATCCATGATGTAGGTCCCGACAGGGTTGATATTCTGGCCGACACACCTAGCGGAAGATCTCTCATTATAGTATCTTTGCCCATCTTTCCATGAGGATTTCGTGCGACTTATTATAGAAGTTGTTCCTTAGAGATCCTTGTGCTCTCATTTTCTTCGATGATTCTATAACCATTGAAACATTGGAAACACTCTCGATTGTTGAGTTTTTCCCTAGTTACTAGAATCATCTTCAAAAATGGACTTACCAAGGGTCCCATCCGTCTCCGATGATAAGCAAATCATCCATTGTGTTGTCTCCAACAAGGTAGTACACATCATTCATCCTAGTCCGAGTATGCCATTTCTTCGAGCTCTTTCAAATGATCAATTGAAAATTGCTTTAAGTTGGTATAAAGAGTTTCAATGATCTATGGATCAAAAGTAATTCTTTTTGCCACTTAAGGGAACAATCCAACAAGTCACTTTTCCCAAGGTGCCCCATTACGGGACCACGGCAATTATCTCCTCGCCACCTTGACACCATCCACCATCTTTCTAAGCGTGGAATTGCTGCCCACAAATCAAACCCCGTCGTTTGTTCTTCCATCCCTCTCGATGTGTTCTGTGTCTCAACTCAAGATGTTTCAGCATCTCATTCCGCGAGTGGATCTTGTATAGCTCGATCTTTGAGAAGATCAATCTTAGTATAGTTTCTTTCTGTCATCATCGCGTGGATGAAGATCTCAAAAGCGAGGATGTCAAGATCAACGTATGCCACGAATCAACAACCTTTTGAGGTGCAACCTGGATCGTGAAGATCGTGTTGGTCTTTTGCCCCCCTTCCTACCTCACGTCTTGAATCTCGGGCCGAGATTCTTGTTTAGTGGGGGTGAGTTGTCACATCCCTAGCTTCTGGCATTGCACTAGGGTAACTTCTTGTGTGCATCATGTTTAAACTTTGAAAGAAACTTTAAATGGGGATTGCCTAAACCCTAGCATTAAAGGAATTCACTAGGTTCAACCAAAATATTTCCAGTAAATCCAAATGGCTTTAAAAAATGTTCATCATTCTTGGAAAAAGCTGGAAACAGTAACCAGAGGTGATGCACATTTTTGCATGACATATTTGGGCTCTGGATTAAATCATATGTTATTTGAATTTGGGCATTTAAATGCTAGTTAATATTTTAAATGCCCAAGTAATCCTAAACTGAAATGTTCCATGTTGGGTATATTCTATACAGTGGGCATGTTCAGTTTGGTGATTTTTGGAAGTGTCTAGGTATTTTTAGAAAAGCCACAAAGATTACAGAAAAATAGAAAAAATAAAAGAGAGAGAGAGAGAAACCCACCTGGGCCTCACCTGTGCTGGCCCAGCCCACCTGGCTTGTGCCAGTCGTCACCCACCTCTACCAGTAGGCAGAGGCGTGTCGCCGGCGTGCGCACCCATGGCCACCTCCTGCTTCCACCTCCTGCTGCCTCCCTGCCGTCTCCCCATCGCCCTGGCGTTGCCATGCACCCCCCCTCCCCCCCGAGACCCCTCTCTCCTCCCCCTCACTCGCTTCTCTCTCTCCCCTCCCCTGTCTTGCTCTCTTCCCCACCACCGAGCCTGCCCGTCGCCGCCGCTCGCTGCCACGGCGTCCACCGGCCACCCCTCGACCCCTCTCCGTCTCCGGGAGCTCCGCCATCGTCTACTACATCTCCTCGATGACGGAAGCAAGCCCGGATGCCCGGAAGCATCGCCATCAAGCTCGTCCCCGCCGCCTCTACCCGGAGATCGCCGCCGCCGTTCCATTGTCACCAAGCCGTCCTCGAGCCCACTTAGCGTCTCATCCGACTCCTTGTGAGCTCCTCTTCCTCTCCCCTCACTCCGTGCACTCGATTTCGTCCCCTAGCTAGCTGCCCCGCCGGACCCGAGAGCTCATCCCTGCCGTAGGTCCTCACCGCCGTGGCCAGGGCCACCCCAGCTTGCGCCCGAGCGTGTCACCATGTTCGCTGCACTCCCGGGAGCCCGCAGCACCCTTCGGTTCCCCCTCTAGTGCACCGTAGAGATGAATCCATCATCACCCGAGCTCCGGCCGCCGCTGTGAGCCCCGTTCCGGCGAACTCCAGCGCCCCCACGGCCACCCACCTACCTCCCTAGATGCGGGCGAGCCCGGGCTACGCCCTGATTGTCACATCCCTAGTTCTGGTATGACCTAGGCTAGCCCTTCATGCTTGCATCATGTTTAAACTCCATTTAAATTTGAAATGGGGAGTTGTGAACCCTCAGAAATCATTTTTGAAAAATGATCTAGATAAAAAGTGCTCCAAAAGGGTCCAAGAAAATGTTCATGTCTCTCTCTGAAAATATTGGTGAGAGGTAAAATTCAAACCAATATTTTTTAGGAGCTCATAGATATTTATTTTGGGCATTTGGATTTAATGAATAATTATTTGCTTTGGATATATATTTTTTATATATATAATAAATGTCCAAAAATTATGTTAGTTGTTGAGGAGCTCTGGAATAATACCACTAGCTCCTGCAAAAATTGGCATAAGTAAATTAATTAATCTGGTATTTCTATTAAATCAAACAAATGTCAGAAAATAGAAAAGAAAAACAAAATTGGAAAAACCTACCTGTCCAGCCTGGCCTGGCCCTGCGGCCCAGCAGGCCGGCCCAGCCCAACTGCCAGGAGCTTCTTCAAGCTCCTGCCAGTAGGAGCTGCTGCGTGGCCGCGCCACAGCCGGCCGTGGCCACGTTCCCCGCCACCTCCTGCTTCTCCTCCTCGTCGTCTGGATGCCCCGCGCAACGCCACGCACTGCCCCGACCTCTCTCCCTCTCCCTCGCTCTCCCTCCTCCCCTGGTTCTCTCCCGCGCGACCGCCCGAGCATTGCCGTCGCCGCCGTTCGCCATTTCCGTAGCCACCGCCTCCCCCTCGCTTCTCCGACCAGCTCAGAAGCTCCGCCACGTCGCCGTCCACCTCTCTGTCGAGCCACGTGACGCGGGAAGCCCTGGAGCACCGCCATTGCCATCGTCTTCGCCTCGGCCGCCGTGGATCGCCGCCGTCAAATTCGCGGTAACCAATGCTTCCCCGAGCCCGCTTCGACGCCCTCTGCGACTGCTGTGAGCTCCATCATCGTTTTCCCCTCTTCCCCTTGCTTCTCGAACACCGCAGCCGCTGTTTTGACCGAAGCCGTAGCACCTCGCCGCCGGCCATGGCGCCACCGTGGCCAGGGGCTGAGCCAGCCACAACCGAGCACACCATCGTGCTCAGTGCAACGCCAGGACCCCAAAACCCTCACCTGCTGCCCTGCCATGCACCGTAGCCCCTTCTCCCCTCCCCGCCGAACTCCGGTCGCCGCCCAAGTGGTCGCCGCCGTCGACTTAGGCCGTCTCCGGTGAAACAGAGGGCACTAGTGGATGCGCGCGAGCACCAGCTCCTCGGAGATGGTCTCCGCGGCCCATTTGGTCACCGGAGACGCATTTCCGACGCCCTCCGCCGCGTCTGGCTCGCCGACGTCAAGCCGCCGGTGGCTTTGACCCCGCTGACCAGGGTTGACCCTCCCCCTTGTGTCACTGACGCGTGGGCCACCCCCTGACATTTAGTTAGTATTAGATTAACACTAATTAACCTAGGTTAGTTACCCAGTTAGTCACTGACCAGTGGGCCCGGCGCCCACTAACCCTAATTAGACAAATTAAACCCCGGTTAACTAACTGAGTCACTGACGTGTGGACCCCACATGTCAGGTTTGACTCGATCAGCTCCTTTGACCTGCTGACGCAATGCTGATGTCATGCTGACGCAATATATCATTTTCTGGTGTTAAAATAAATCAGGAAATTCCAGAAATGATATAAACTTCAAAAATTCATAGAAATTCAACCGTAGCTCAGATTTAAATAATTTATATATGAAAAATTATCAGAAAAATTCAATCTATCCATCTGTACCAATTTCATGCATGACAAACCAACCTATACATGCTGTATATGTGAAAACACACTTATGGCATATATAAAGAGCTTATTTGGAGATGCATTTGAATCTTTGGTTCAAATGGACTTCATGCAGTTGAATACCAGTTGCATTAGCTCAAACAACATCACATCTTCATGCCATGTTCATGCATCATAATGTTGCATATGCTTGTGTTTGATTGCCGACACCGTTCCTTCTCGATAGGTCCTGCTCCGGAGACCGTTCCAGAGTACCTGTCTGAGGAGCAGTGCCTTCCTTGTTGTTCTACCAGGCAAGCAACCCCCCCTTGTTCATTCCGATACAACCCCACTCTCTCGCTCCTGCTCTCTTTTATTGCATTAGGACAACCACGATTCAACTGCTACTTTATGCTGCGGTAGTTGAACCCATTCCTCTGCATGACCTGTCATTGCCACAATAAATAGTTGAAACCCACTAGCATGTGTAGGGGTTGATTGAGCCATGTTGTGTTCTTACCATGCCATGCCTGCTATTGCTTAGAGTTGTGTTAGGTCTGATTCATCGGGAATGAATTGGAGTGTTATGATATGTTCTGGTGCTGAGAGTTAAACGTGTGAACATGATTTGGTAAAGGTAGCGGTGAGAGGCCATGTAGGAGTACATGGTGGGTTGTCTCATTGGGACCGTCCTTAAGAACTGAGTTCTGTGTAAGTTGTCCAATGACTAGCTACTACCACACAGTGGGCTCCGGGCGCTCCAAGCTCTCTCGACTTATTAACCACCTTGAGCTCTATCCAGGAGTTGCAAATAGTTTCTGGTGTTTGTAGGTAGTGCTATTTTTCTACCGAGTGGCACCCGGCAGGGTGGACTTGGGACAGACTAGGCACACGTGGCCCGATGTACCGAGTGGCACCCGGATGGTGGGCTCGGGAACCCTGTACACATCGTTTGGGGCCGTGAGCGAAACCTCGGCCGGATCTCCTTGCGGATGGAACCCGAATAGGCGATAAACCTGGACTAGGGTCTTGCGTGGTTAGTCAGGTCGTGGCCGACACCCTCGCCAGGCTTCCGCTTGAAGGTTGCCGAGGTACATGACATGTACATGGCGGTAAGTGGCGAGAGCGTGTGTGATGAAGTACACCCCTGCAGGGTTATCATGATCTATTCGAATAGCCGTGTCCTCGGTTATGGACTTCTTGGATGCTTACGTGGTACATAGACAACTTAAAGTGGATACTCTAAAATGCTCAAGACAAGTGTGAGTGCTATGGATGGCCTCCTCGTAGGGAGACGAGGATGAATCCTTAGCGGTGTATTGATGTGGTGATTAGTGGACTCGTGTGCGCTGCCTCATCTCAAAGAAGTTTCTCGTTGTCGTAGAACAGGATAGCCACTGAGTCAAAGCTGGCTTGCTGCAACTAAACCCCACACTACCTTCTTGATACTAATGCATATATGATAGGATCTGATGTAAGTCTTGCTGAGTACCTTTGTACTCACGTTGCTTTATTTATGTTTTGCAGATGAGACACCTGTCTTACTAGTAGTTCCGCTTGGACTTCGACGAGTAGCTTGTTACCTCAGCTACGATCTTGTACCCTTGGGAGGGTCTTGTAGATAGTCAGGCTTCCCAGCTCTTTCTTTTGTAGTTGTCTGTACTCAGACATGTAATGCTTCCGTTGCTTGTATGCTCTGAATGTTGGGTCATGTGACCCCTGCTTGTATTTATGCTATGTGGCTCTTCTGAGCCTTTATCTATATGAGTTTGCGTTATGTTGTGATGCCATGTTGTACAGCACATACCTGCATGTTATGCGTACGTGTAGCGTGTATTGCTATGTGTGGGATCCGACAATCTGGTTGTTTATCCTTGGCAGCCTATCATATGGGGAAATGTAGTCTAGTGTTTTCTGAGTGACAGTAGTCCGCTACAGCCCGGTCCACTGGAGTCCTGCAAGCCCAGCACTACTGCTCGGAACACCTGACTGGCCGGCATGTGTTTCACTTCGTTCCTGTGTCTGTCCCTTCGGGGAAATGTCACGCGGTAACGACCGGAGTCCTGCTTAGCCTGCTACAGCCCGGGTTACCGGAGTCCTGTTAGCCTAGTGCTACAGCCCGGATTCACACGCGGTTGACCGACATGCTCGAGGTTGATTCATGTATGCCTGTCCCCATGGGTTAGTGCCGCTTTGGGTTCACGACTAGCCATGTCGGCCCGGGTTCTTTGTCATATGGATGCTAGCGACACTATCATATACGTGAGCCAAAAGGCGCAAACGGTCCCGGGCCAGGTAAGGTGGCACCCGTGGGAATACCGTGCGTGAGGCCACAAAGTGGTATGATGTGTTACATGCTAGATCGGTGTGACCTAGGATCGGGGTCCCGACAGCCTTGGTATCAGAGCCTGACTGCCTGTAGGATTTCCAAGCCAACCTGGTCGAAGTTGTGTCTAGAAATTCTTTAGTTATGTAAGGGAATTGATTGTGGAAGGGAACGTAAGGCTCTTTTTACTCCTTATACCTCATGCCTTCTGATCCGAGTCATCCTATCTTTCCTACGGGGTTAAGGAACTAGGCTTCCTCTTCTGTCTATCAGGATCACGTGTTACTACTCCGTAGTCTCTTAGGATTGGTTGATCAGAGTCATATCCTAGTTTGAGTACCTCTGGTGTAGCCTGTTTAGTAATATCTCAGAACCTTGAGTAATGATGTTGAGCATGGTGCTACCCCATCTTTTGCAGAATGTCTCATTTTGAGCAGTTTGCTGCCGTTATGCTGCCGGATTTGTCCTAGGAGTTCAAGTGATAGTATTTTTCCCGTACTATAATCTACATCCTTATGATGATGCTGAATCCATCCTTGTTTCCTTGGTTGGCTCTTCAGGATGTTGCCGGTTAACCGAAGTTCTGTTGCTCATATTCGGAACCACGGAGATGGTAGGGATGAGGATCCTCCTGACCAGTCTTCATTGGCAGAGTTCATGTTAGAAATGGAGAAGAACAAGCGAGAGTCTAACCACTTGTTAGCACGTATTGAGGAGAACACCTCCCGCCAGCACAAAGAGGTGGTGTCCATCCATGACTTCATCGGTCTGAAACCACCCACCTTCCATCATTCCATTGAGCCACTCGATGCAGATGACTGGCTCCGTAGTATTACACACAAGATGCGTTCTGCGAACGTAGCTGAAAGTGACAAGGTCACCTATGCTGCTTATCACCTGGAAGGTCCTGCCAGTATTTGGTGGCAGAACTACGAGGCTATGCTTCCAGCTGGCCAGATAATCACCTGGAGAGATTTCACGGAGGCTTTCCGCGAGCATCACATTCCTCAGGCTCTCGTTGATCGCAAGAGAGAAGAGTTTTGTAGTTTCACCCAGAGTAAGATGGCTGTAGATGCTTACAGTAGAGAATTTGAGAACCTCGCCCGCTATGCTACAGAAGAAGTGTCCACAGACGCCAAGAAGCAGGCTAGATTCCGGAAGGGTCTCAACCCCAAGTTGCGCCGTGATCTCCACCTGCACCATTGCAATACATTCCAGGCTCTTGTGAACAAGGCCATTAATGCGGAGACAGCTCAGCTCACTTACGAGGAGTCTCGTAAGCACACCCGTGATTTGGTTTCTTCCTCCGGCTCTACCTTGCAGAAGCGTCGGTTTTGGGTTCCGAACTCCGCTCTTCCACCCGGTTACTCACCGAGGCCCTCTTATGTGGCACCTCACCCAGTTCAGTTACATGCTCCACCCAGGCCTACTGGTAGACCGCTTGTCAAGGCAGGCCCACGTCCTACTTCAGGGACTTGCTTCACATGCGGAGAGCCGGGACACTATGCACGTGACTGCTCTCAAACCAACTATGCCCCACCCCAGCCTGAGAAGTCTGTTGGCCGTGATAAGCCATCACACAAGATGAGTAGTGTCAAGTCAGCTCCCCCTGAACGTGGATGTGTGCATCACGTCTCAGCTAAAGACACTCGTGATGATCCGGATGTCGTTCTTGGTACCCTCCTTGTCAATTGCCATCCAGCTTCGGTTTTGTTCGATACCGGAGCATCTCACTCCTTCATCTCTGAAGGCTATGCTCGTTTGCACGACATGTCATTTTGTGATATGCCAACTCCACTTGAAATCCAAACTCCAGGGTCTAGATGGCAAACTACCCGAATAAGCCATGGTAATGAAATCCTTGTTGACAGACTTGTATTCCTTGCATCACCTATAGCCCTCAAGTCTACAGATATTAACGTCATCTTGGGTATGGACTGGATGAAAGCTCATCATGCCAAGATTGATTGTTACACAAGGTCTGTTCAGCTTACACACCCATCTGGCAAGATAGTCACCGTCTCCACTAGAGTTGCAAAGCGTCAACTCTATTCTCTTAATGCCAACCCTCTTCCAGACCTTGAAGATATCCCGGTAGT
This sequence comes from Triticum monococcum, assembly GCA_034509565.1. Lineage (NCBI taxonomy): Eukaryota > Viridiplantae > Streptophyta > Magnoliopsida > Poales > Poaceae > Triticum > Triticum monococcum. The sequence continues at coordinate 142,279,283 of CM067846.1, read as the reverse complement.
CCGTGACTTTCCGGACGTCTTTCCAGAGGAACTGCCAGTTATTCCACCCGACAGAGATGTAGAATTTGTCATAGATCTTATCCCAGGAACCGCTCCAATCTCTAGGAGACCTTACAAGATGGCACCCTTAGAACTAGCTGAGCTTAAGAAACAAATCGATGAGTCCTTGCAAAAGGGTTTCATCCGTCCCAGTTCTTCTCCCTGGGCTTGCCCCGTTCTCTTCGTCAAGAAGAAGGATGGTACGGACCGGATGGTTGTAGATTATCGTCCCGTTAATTTGGTCACGATAAAGAACAAGTATCCGCTCCCCAGGATCAACGACCTGTATGATCAGCTCGCTGGATCCTCAGTCTTTTCCAAGATGGATTTGAGGTTAGGCTACCACCAAATCAAGATCAGAAATGGGGACATTCCTAAGACGGCTTTTGTCACTCGTTATGGTCAGTACGAGTACACCGTCATGTCCTTTGGTCTAACCAACGCTCCAGCTACTTTCTCTCGCTTGATGAACTCGATCTTCATGGAGTACCTAGACAAGTTTGTCGTGGTTTACCTTGATGATATCCTTATTTACTCGAAGAACGAGGAAGAGCATGCCGAACATCTTAGACTTGTGCTAGAAAAACTCAGAGCACACCGCCTTTTGCGCCAAGTTCTCCAAGTGCGAATTTTGGTTGCCAGAAGTGACCTATCTCGGCCACGTAATCTCTGGTAAGGGCATTGCTGTGAATCCCGAAAGAGTTCAGGCCGTTCTTGATTGGACTCCGCCTGAAACAGTTAAGCAAATTAGGAGTTTCCTTGGTCTAGCCAGTTATTGTCGCCGCTTCGTTGAGAACTTCTCCAAAGTGGCCAAACCTCTCACGGAACTTCTCAAGAAAGATAAAAAGTTTGAGTGGTCCCCACAGTGTGAACACAGTTTTCAGGAACTGAAAAGACGTCTTACTTCTGCTCCCATACTTGTGCCCCCGGACGTCACTAAAGACTTTGTTATCTACTGCGACGCCTCACGACAGGGACTAGGTTGCATTCTTATGCAAGATCGCCATGTGATTGCCTATGCATCTCGACAGTTGCATCCACATGAGGAGAATTATCCTACCCATGATCTAGAGCTTGCAGCCATAGTCTATGCACTTAAGACCTGGCGACATTACCTTCTTGGTAAACATTGCGAGATTTACACCGATCACCAGAGTCTCAAGTATATCTTCACCCAACCAGATTTGAACCTTAGGCAAAGACGTTGGTTGGAGTTGATCTCAGATTACGACTTAGGGATTACCTACACCCCAGGCAAGGGGAATGTTATGGCTGATGCGCTAAGTCGTAAGTCCTATTGCAACAATCTCATGTTGCAGCAGGGCCAACCACTTCTCCATGAGGAATTATGTAAGCTTAACCTTCACATTGCTCCTCACGGATTCCTTTCTACCTTGGTGGCGAAACCTACTCTTGTGGATCAGATTATCTCTGCTCAGAAGCAGGATACGGGAATTTCCCGGATCAAGAGAAACATTAACAAGGGAGTTGGTGGTAGTTTTTCTATAGATGGTCGCGGTGTTGTTTTCTTTGAGAATCGCTTGGTGGTTCCCAAGAATCAACATCTTTGACAATTAATCCTTAAGGAGGCGCATGAATCTCCTCTCACGATTCATCCCGGTAGTACTAAGATGTATCAGGACCTACGCCAGAGGTTCTGGTGGACTAGGATGAAGAGAGAAATTGCTCAGTTTATTGCTAACTGTGACGTTTGTCGTCGCGTTAAGGCAGAGCATCAAAGACCTGCTGGCACTCTTCAGCCCTTAGCTATTCCTGAATGGAAATGGGATAAAGTTGGCATGGACTTCGTCACCGGTTTTCCCAGGACCAAGAAAGGGAATAACGCTATCTTCGTAGTCATTGATCGTCTTTCCAAAGTGGCTCACTTCCTACCTGTTCGAGAGAGTATCACTTCTAGTCAGCTCGCTGACTTATATATTTCTCGAATAGTGTCACTTCATGGTGTTCCACTGGAGATCAATTCAGACCATGGTAGTCTTTTCACTTCTCATTTCTGGGAGAGTTTCCAAACTGCCATGGGTACCCATCTTTCTTTCAGTACCGCTTTCCACCCTCAATCAAGTGGTCAGGTGGAAAGGGTCAACCAGATTCTTGAAGACATGCTTAGAGCTTGTGTTATCTCATTCGGTATGGATTGGGAGAAGTGTCTTCCTTTTGCCGAGTTTCCTTATAACAATAGCTATCAATCCAGCCTCAAGAAAGCTCCTTTTGAGGTTCTGTATGGACGAAGGTGTCGAACACCTTTGAACTGGTCAGAAACCGGTGAACGGCAATTCTTTGGACCGGATATGATCCAGGAGGCAGAAGAGCAAGTTCGCATCATTCGTGAGAATTTGAAAACAGCCCAATCTCGTCAAAAGAGCCAATATGACCGTAGTCATAAGGAAGTGGCTTATGAAGTTGGCGATAAGGCTTATCTTCGGGTTACTCCTCTAAAGGGTACCCATCGATTCGGTATCAAGGGCAAGTTGGCTCCTCGTTACATTGGTCCCTTTCTCATTCTCGCTAAACGAGGAGAGGTTGCCTACCAGTTGGAACTACCACCACATCTTTCTCGAGTTCATGATGTCTTCCACGTCTCTCAACTCAGGCGTTGCTTCTCGGATCCCATCCGCGAAGTGGACCATGAAACGCTTGATCTCCAAGATAACCTCACCTATCGAGAGTACCCTGTATGCATCCTTGATCAAGCAGAGCGTGTCACCCGACGTCATAACATCAAGTTCCTCAAGGTTCAGTGGTCTTATCATTCTGAGAGAGAAGCCACTTGGGAGCGTGAAGATCGTCTTCGACTTGAGTACCCCGCTTTCTTCCCGCCGACTCCTGAATCTCGGGACGAGATTTCTTCGAGTGGGGGCGAGTTGTCACATGCCTAGTTCTGGTATGACCTAGGCTAGCCCTTCATGCTTGCATCATGTTTAAACTCCATTTAAATTTGAAATGGGGAGTTGTGAACCCTCAGAAATCATTTTTGAAAAATGATCTAGATAAAAAGTGCTCCAAAAGGGTCCAAGAAAATGTTCATGTCTCTCTCTGAAAATATTGGTGAGAGGTAAAATTCAAACCAATATTTTTTAGGAGCTCATAGATATTTATTTTGGGCATTTGGATTTAATGAATAATTATTTGCTTTGGATATATATTTTTTATATATATAATAAATGTCCAAAAATTATGTTAGTTGTTGAGGAGCTCTGGAATAATACCACTAGCTCCTGCAAAAATTGGCATAAGTAAATTAATTAATCTGGTATTTCTATTAAATCAAACAAATGTTAGAAAATAGAAAAGAAAAACAAAATTGGAAAAACCTACCTGTCCAGCCTGGCCTGGCCCTGCGGCCCAGCAGGCCGGCCCAGCCCAACTGCGAGGAGCTTCTTCAAGCTCCTGCCAGTAGGAGCTGCTGCGTGGCCGCGCCACAGCCGGCCGTGGCCACGTTCCCCGCCACCTCCTGCTTCTCCTCCTCGTCGTCTGGATGCCCCGCGCGACGCCACGCACCACCCCGACCTCTCTCCCTCTCCCTCGCTCTCCCTCCTCCCCTGGTTCTCTCCCGCGCGACCGCCCGAGCATTGCCGTCACCGCCGTTCGCCATTTCCGTAGCCACCGCCTCCCCCTCGCTTCTCCGACCAGCTCAGAAGCTCCGCCACGTCGCCGTCCACCTCTCTGTCGAGCCACGTGACGCGGGAAGCCCTGAAGCACCGCCATTGCCATCATCTTCGCCTCGGCCGCCGTGGATCGCCGCCATCAAATTCGCGGCAACCAACGCTTCCCCGAGCCCGCTTCGACGCCCTCTGCGACTGCTGTGAGCTCCATCATCGTTTTCCCCTCTTCCCCTTGCTTCTCGAACACCGCAGCCGCCGTTTCGACCGAAGCCGTAGCACATTACCGCCGGCCATGGCGCCACCGTGGCCAGGGGCTGAGCCAGCCGCAACCGAGCACACCATCGTGCTCAGTGCAACGCTAGGACCCCAAAACCCTCACCTGCTGCCCTACCATGCACCGTAGCACCTTCTCCCCTCCTCGCCGAACTCCGGTCGCCGCCCAAGTGGTCGCCGCCGTCGACTTAGGCCGTCTCCGGTGAAACGGAGGGCACTAGTGGATGCGCGCGAGCACCAGCTCCTCAGAGATGGTCTCCGCGGCCCATTTGGTCACCGGAGACGCATTTCCGACGCCCTCCGCCGCGTCTGGCTCGCCGGCGTCAAGCCGCCGGTGGCTTTGACCCAGCTGACCAGGGTTGACCCTCCCCCTTGTGTCACTGACGCGTGGGCCACCCCCTGACATTTAGTTAGTATTAGATTAACACTAATTAACCTAGGTTAGTTACCCAGTTAGTCACTGACCAGTGGGCCCGGCGCCCACTAACCCTAATTAGACAAATTAAACCCCGGTTAACTAACTGAGTCACTGACGTGTGGACCCCACATGTCAGGTTTGACTCGATCAGCTCCTTTGACCTGCTGACGCAATGCTGATGTCATGCTGACGCAATATATCATTTTCTGGTGTTAAAATAAATCAGGAAATTCCAGAAAATGATATAAACTTCAAAAATTCATAGAAATTCAACCGTAGCTCAGATTTAAATAATTTATATATGAAAAATTATCATAAAAATTCAATCTATCCATCTGTACCATTTTCATGCATGACAAACCAACCTATACATGCTGTATATGTGAAAACACACTTATGGCATATATAAAGAGCTTATTTGGAGATGCATTTGAATCTTTGGTTCAAATGGACTTCATGCAGTTGAATACCAGTTGCATTAGCTCAAACAGCATCACATCTTCATGCCATGTTCATGCATCATAATGTTGCATATGCTTGTGTTTGATTGCCGACACCGTTCCTTCTCGATAGGTCCTGCTCCGGAGACCGTTCCAGAGTACCTGTCTGAGGAGCAGTGCCTTCCTTGTTGTTCTACCAGGCAAGCAACCCCCCCTTGTTCATTCCGATACAACCCCACTCTCTCGCTCCTGCTCTCTTTTATTGCATTAGGACAACCACGATTCAACTGCTACTTTATGCTGCGGTAGTTGAACCCATTCCTCTGCATGACCTGTCATTGCCATAGTAAATAGTTGAAACCCACTAGCATGTGTAGGGGTTGATTGAACCATGTTGTGTTCTTACCATGCCATGCCTGCTATTGCTTAGAGTTGTGTCAGGTCTGATTCATCGGGAATGAATTGGAGTGTTATGATATGTTCTGGTGCTGAGAGTTAAACGTGTGAACACGATTTGGTAAAGGTAGCGGTGAGAGGCCATGTAGGAGTACATGGTGGGTTGTCTCATTGGGACCGTCCTTAAGAACTGAGTTCTGTGTAAGTTGTCCAATGACTAGCTACTACCACACAGTGGGCTCCGGGCGCTCCAAGCTCTCTCGACTTATTAACCGCCTTGAGCTCTGTCCAGGAGTTGCAAATAGTTTCTGGTGTTTGTAGGTAGTGCTATTTTTCTACCGAGTGGCACCCGGCAGGGTGGACTTGGGACAGACTAGGCACACGTGGCCCGGTGTACCGAGTGGCACCCGGATGGTGGGCTCGGGAACCCTGTACACATCGTTTGGGGCCGTGAGCGAAACCTCGGCCGGATCTCCTTGCGGATGGAACCCGAATAGGCGATAAACCTGGACTAGGGTCTTGCGTGGTTAGTCAGGTCGTGGCCGACACCCTCGCCAGGCTTCCGCTTGAAGGTTGCCGAGGTACATGACGTGTACATGGCGGTAAGTGGCGAGAGCGTGTGTGATGAAGTACACCCCTGCAGGGTTATCATGATCTATTCGAATAGCCGTGTCCTCGGTTATGGACTTCTTGGATGCTTACGTGGTACATAGACAACTTAAAGTGGATACTCTAAAATGCTCAAGACAAGTGTGAGTGCTATGGATGGCCTCCTCGTAGGGAGATGAGGATGAATCCTTAGCGGTGTATTGATGTGGTGATTAGTGGACTCGTGTGCGCTGCCTCATCTCAAAGAAGTTTCTCGTTGTCGTAGAACAGGATAGCCACTGAGTCAAAGCTGGCTTGCTGCAACTAAACCCCACACTACCTTCTTGATACTAATGCATATATGATAGGATCTGATGTAAGTCTTGCTGAGTACCTTTGTACTCACGTTGCTTTATTTATGTTTTGCAGATGAGACACCTGTCTTACTAGTAGTTCCGCTTGGACTTCGACGAGTAGCTTGTTACCTCAGCTACGATCTTGTACCCTTGGGAGGGTCTTGTAGATAGTCAGGCTTTCCAGCTCTTTCTTTTGTAGTTGTCTGTACTCAGACATGTAATGCTTTCGTTGCTTCTATGCTCTGAATGTTGGGTCATGTGACCCCTGCTTGTATTTATGCTATGTGGCTCTTCTGAGCATTTATCTATATGAGTTTGCGTTATGTTGTGATGCCATGTTGTACAGCACATACCTGCATGTTATGCGTACGTGTAGCGTGTATTGCTATGTGTGGGATCCGACAATCTGGTTGTTTATCCTTGGCAGCCTATCATATGGGGAAATGTAGTCTAGTGTTTTCTGAGCGATAGTAGTCCGCTACAGCCCGGTCCACCGGAGTCCTGCTAGCCCAGCACTACTGCTCGGAACACCTGACTGGCCGGCATGTGTTTCACTTCGTTCCTGTGCCTGTCCCTTCGGGGAAATGTCACGCGGTGACGACCGGAGTCCTTCCTAGCCTGCTACAGCCCGGGTTACCGGAGTCCTGTTAGCCTAGTGCTACAGCCCAGATTCACACGCGGTTGACCGACATGCTCGAGGTTGATTCATGTATGCCTGTCCCCATGGGTTAGTGCCGCTTTGGGTTCACGACTAGCCATGTCGGCCCGGGTTCTTTGTCATATGGATGCTAGCGACACTATCATATACGTGAGCCAAAAGGCGCAAACGGTCCTGGGCCAGGTAAGGTGGCACCCGTGGGAATACCGTGCGTGAGGCCACAAAGTGATATGATGTGTTACATGCTAGATCGGTGTGACCTAGGATCGGGGTCCCGACACTGATGCCCTTAGCCACCGCCCATGTCGCCTTTAGCACAAGTCCGGCGCGTTGTCGCCGCGGGTTTGGTCGCCGCCGGCCAACTCCGGCGACAGCCGACATGGCGGGGTCATTAGTGCTAATCCCCGCCAGCTGGACCGCACCTAGTCACTGACAGCGGGCCCCGCAGTGGGTCAAAGCCTAGTTAGCGCCGGGTTTGACCTGGGGTTGACATCTGTTTGACCCTTGAGTCACTGACATGCGGGCCTCGCCCGGCTAACCAGTTAGTTAGAGCTAAACTTAATTAAGTTAGTTTAGTTAGTCACTGACCAGTGGGTCCAGTGTTGTTTAGTTAGTTTAGTTAACCCAAATAGTTAAGTGTGAGACTGACTAGTGGGGCCCAGCCGTCAGGTTTGACCTGGCCAGCCACAGTTGACCTGATGACGTCACCCTTACGTCATGCTGACGTAGTAAAACCTTTTCTTGATTTTAAATAAATCTAAATGATTTATTTATTTCAAAAAATGCCTAAAACTTCTAAATATCATAGAAAATAATCTATAACTCAGAATGAAATAAATTATATATGAAGAATTATCAAAAAAATTCAAGGAATCCATCTGTACCATTTTCATGCATGTTTGAGAAAGTTAACTTCACTGTTTAGGATGAAACATGATTAGGGCAAATTTCATAATAGGTTTGGAGTTGGAATTTGATATAGTTTTGAATTACACTTCAATTTAAATGACTTTCTGTTGCATTAGCCCAAATCACAACATATTGCCATGTCATGATCATGCTCATATTGTTGCATTGCATTGATTGTATTCTTCCTTGTTTGCTGGTAATTGCCCCCTCTTAGTAGACGTTGTTTCCGATGACATGATCGATGACACCGATGAAGAGCTATTCTATCTTCAGAAGTGCCAGGCAAGCAAAACCCCCTTGTTCATTCCAATACAATCCCACTATCTTGCTCCTGCTCTCTTTTACTACATTAGGACAACAATGATTCAACTGTTACATGCTGCGGTAGTTGAACCCCTTTCCTCTGCATGACCTGTCATTGCCAAAGTAAATAGATGAAACCCACTAGCATGAGTAGGAGTTGTTCGAGCCTTAATGTGCCTACTCATTCATGTTTGTTTGTCATGCCTACTACTGCTTAGAGTTGAGTCAGGTCTGATTCATTGGGGATGAATCGGAGGTGTGTGAACACGTCCTACTTTGTGTGAGCTAAGTGTGTGAACACGATTTGGTAAAGGTAGCGGTGAGAGGCCATGTAGGAGTACATGGTGGGTTGTCTCATTGAAACCGTTGTTAGGAACTGATTTCTGTGTTTGTGATCCATGACCAGCTACTACCATGCATTGGGCCCGAAACCAATGGACCCTCTCGACTTATTAACTGCCCTTGTCCTCTGTCCAGGAGTTGCCACTAGTTTCTAGTGTTTGTAGGATATGTGTTGGCGGCCGTGCATGGCGCTGACCCTAGGGGTTGGCTATGATGCCGTAGATACACCGTGGCACGGTGTACCGGGCGCCCGTTTGGTGTCTCGGGAACCCTGCACACATCGTTCGGGGCTGTGAGCGAAACTCCGGCCGGTCTCCTCGCGGATGGAACCCGAATAGGCGATAAACCTGGACTAGAGACTTGTGTGGTTAGTCAGGTCGTGGCCGACTCCCTCGCCAGGCTTCCGCTTGAAGGTTGCCGAGATACACGACGTGTACATGGTGGTAAGTGGCGAGAGCGTGTGTGAAGAAGTGCACCCCTGCTGGGTTATAAATGATCTACTCGAATAGCCGTGTCCATGGTAAAGGACTTCTGGGTTGCCTATAACAGTTCATAGACAGGTGAAAGTGGATACTCTAAAACTCGCAAGATAAGTGTGAGTGCTATGGATGGCCTTCTCGTAGGGAGATGGGAGCAGATCCATAGTGGTGTATTGAATGGTGAATATGTGGACTCGTGTGCGCCACCTCAAAAGAGTTGCTTGCAATCGTAGTTCAGGTTAGCCACTGAGTCAAAGCTGGCTTGCTGTAGTTAAACTCCACCACCCCCCCCCCCCTTGTTGATACCGATGCATATGTAGCTAGTTCTGATGCAAGTCTTGCTGAGTACCTTTGTACTCACGTTTGCTTAAATTATGTTTTGCAGAGAGATTTCAGTCTCGCTAGTAGTTCCGCGTGGACTTCGACGTTTAGCTTGATACCTCAGCTACAATCTTGTGCCCTCGGCAGTATCTCGTAGATAGTCAGGCTTCTCAGCCTTTTTCATTTATAAATGTCTGTACTCAGACATGTTAAGCTTCCGCATGTGCTTTGGTTTGTATGCTCTGAATGTTGGGTCATGAGTACCATGTTTGTATTTCTAGCTCCTCGGAGCCTAATGAATAAATACTTGAGTCGTAGAGTTATGTTGTGATGCCATGTTGTATTTACACATATCGAGCATATTGTGTGTATGATTGAAATGCTTGGTATGTGTGGGATCCGACAATCTAGTTGTTTATCTTTGGCAGCCTCTCTTATGGGGAACTGTAGTCTTGTGCTTCCATGAGCCATAGTAGTCTGCTACAGCCCGGGTTCCCGGAGTCCTGCTAGCCCAGCACTACTGCTCAGGACACTTGATTGGCCGACATGTGTTTCATTTCGTTCCTGTGTCTGTCCCTTTGGGGAAATGTCACGCGGTGACCTCCGGAGTCCTGCCTAGCCTGCTACAGCCCGGATTCACACGCTGCTGACTGACATGCTCGATGTGATTCATGTATGCCTGTCCCCATAGGTTAGTGCCGCTTTGGGTTCATGACTAGCCATGTCGGCCTGGGTTCTCTCTCATATGAATGCTAGCGACACTATCATATACGTGAGCCAAAAGCGCAAATGGTCCCGGGCCATGGTAAGGCGACACCCGTGGGAATACCGTACGTGAGGCCGCAAAGTGATATGAGGTGTTACCGGCTAGATCGATGTGACTTGGAATCGGGGTCCTGACAAATACGTTTAATTGATCATGCTTAGGGTTTAATTGATCATGTTGGTTCCGTGGTGGTTTCTTTAATAGAAATCAGAGGGGAAACCCTCTTTTGCTAAAAAATATATGCTTAGAGTTTCCCCCTTTTATGATCACTATACGATCAGAATACATGTTTTGCGTCATAATAACACTGCTCCAACCATCAAGTTAAACAAGATTCATTGTTCAAATACGAATATGATATTATTAAAACAGAGTTGTTAACTGGTCAGCTAAATGTTCCTTAATTAGTCTCGAAAATGCATGTTCGCCGCTCGGGTGTGTATCTCTGTGTGTGGTCTGGTCAGCACAGTTGGGGAGGTGAACTTTGCATATGCAGGGGTTTGTAGGGAGACACTCTCCGAGTTGAAACCGCAATGCATTCCATAGATAATCTGACTACTTTTTATGTTTTCATGAATCTCAGATTCTGAACAGCATCATAATGATTATGAGCTTGCGCGCATGCAAAGAATAAAGCAGAATAATGCCATGGCTGTCAAACTTGGCATTAAGGGACTGAAATCAAGTCTGGATGTAATGCAATGCAAACACTCTCCACCTACAGATTCATGCTCAGAATATGATCCTAACAGTGATTCTGAGCTAGAGGGAGACATAAGTCAATGTAGCTCCCTAGTGGAGGAGTCAGAGGAAGATGCCCTATCTTATTCACCCATCAAGGTACTTGCTCTAACTTTCCAAGGTTACATTGCTCGCACATATCTTGCAACTGATCCTTTGCATTGCTTCTACTTTGTTGAACTTCCATTAGCTTAGTTTATACATCGTGTATGTGAATACGCCCTACCTATCCATTTTCAGTAAATATTCCATTTGTCATCATACCATATTTATCCATTCAAATGTTGTTCTTGTGTATCAGACGTTCAAAAGGAAGAGGGTGATTGCTGATCATGGAGGAGCACAAGCAAAGTATTTGGAAAAGGTAGTGGCACCTGATAAATCAAATAGCCCATTAGGTGTAGTTGCAATATCACCTGACGCACAAAATACCCCAACTCTACCAGAATCTAGCCCTACTACACTAGTCATTTCTGATGCCCCAACTCAGCAGACCCCAACTGCAGCAAACAGTATGATTATGCCAGTTGACATAGCACCAGCAGTACGACGCAAAACCCCCATTCCAGCAAAGAGTACACCAAATCCAGTTGCCAAATCCCTTTTTGAACCAGAGAGAGCCCCAATTGCAGCAAATAGGACCCCTGTTCCATTTCTTCCCAGTTTAGAAGACGAAGCTTATGTTGTTGTCAGGAACTTTGTGCGCATCTTTCCTTCATGGAAAGATTGTACCGCAGACACAGAACAATTTCCAGTCTTCCTACGCAACTTACGCGTAAGTAATGTACTAATGTTATTCATGGTCATTACTGCATATGTTTCTACTGACAGAAGACACAAGATTTCATTCTTTTAAATAGGTGAGGCGCAAACTAGATTGTGATGACGAGCAAGGGTTGGTTGCGCTTATCAAGCACTCGTTGATGAAGTATCGTTCCTACGTGAGGCAAGCGCACTTCGATGGCAAGCCTCTGAACGAAATTTCTGTAAAGTCTCCAGTGCTACATTTATCTGACGGTGACTGGAATAATCTTGTTACACATTGGTCTCGGCTGCAGCGTAAGGTACTGTCTATGATAACACATCACAATTTGAACTACATTTCTGCATTTGCCTTAATGTCTCACTTGTACGAAAACTGTTAGCAGAAGAACATTCGTTCTCAAGGGACCACAGAATCTCGCAACTATACTGCACACAGCATTGCTCTTGTGAATACCTCTTGCCCTGTATGACCATACTTACTTTCATAGCTGTTTGATTATGTAGCATCACTTCACATGTTAGCCTCGTAATCGTCCATTTGGTGGACATTATAAGATTCGTATGGACTCTTACATAAATTTAGAATCAACCCAATGCTTTTGAAGAGGTTTAGCTCTGCAGTCCTCTTGTAAGGACTGAACGTGGTCTATCACTGTAGTTACATTAACAGCTACTCCCTCCATCCCATAATATAAGAATGTTTTGTATAGTACACTATTGTTCAAAACACTCTTGTATTATGGGAAGAGGGATTGGTTCATTTTGTAGCATTCTGCATCTTATCTCCCTCGCCCACCATTTACTAGAAAATATCAGATCTATATTTAATCTTACCAACAAGTAGAATACACAGACAATGCCAGTGCAGAAGTGTAGCCCATTGCTCTTGTCAGTACATTTTGTCCTGTAATGCTTGTACTTCCAGGGATTGGTAGTTGATTATGTAGCATCAATCTGCATCTTATCTTCATTATCCTCTATCCCTTCCAGTATTATCATATCTATAATTACTCTCTACAAAATGTAGAGTACAGGAAATGCTTATGAAGAAGATTTTGTGCTGAAATTCTTGAGTTATCCTTCACTTGACATGGAGAAGGGCATTATAAAGCCGGTTTTAACTGTTAATGTAAGTCAGTCCTTCTAAAGCCTTTATCCTCAACTGCTATTTAATTTGCTCATACTCCCTATCATTTACTGCTGTTTAGTTTGTTGTTTCTACCAAAATGCATGTTCGTAAGAACTGTAAGTTCTAAGTTTTACTTGTAAAACCAAATTCCTTATTCATACCATGCACATTACTTAATACTCCCTATATGTATGCTTGTTTTTGTGGATCTATAATCCAGTGTGTGGTGAAGCAGCCCATGTTTGCACCTTGTCATCTCTTGTTTTATCTTACTGATGTGGCTAATGATATGAACAACATGCCATGCACATTATCCAAAATAGATACAATGATTTTATTTGCCCTTCATCTATGCTTGTTATGTTGACATGGGAATCCCGTTGTGTGCTGAAGCTCCCCGCATTATGAACAATGCCAAATTATGCTATTGATATTTTGAACATACTCTTTATTTTCTAATATAAAATTGGATAGAATTGACAGAATAATTATCATCTTTGTTTATACACGTGGAAAACCTATCATCTCTCTGCTTTGTTTCAGGGTGATATGCCTGATGGCATGCACAAGTCTGCTGAAGGCTGTGAGACAAACCCAACATATATTGCAACAAAGAAGGCAAAACATCTTGAAGATAGCGAGACAACCCCAAAGTCTTGTCTTGATGCAGTGTTCAAGTTACATGAGACTAACAGTCAGACAAGCTCACAGAATTTGTTGTCTGAATCAGTTCGACTTCTTCAGTCCCAAGTTCTAGCAGAAAGGCATTCTGCAACTCAACTTCGACTTGAAGTCCTACCTCTAAGAAAGATTGCGGAGAACACCAATGAGAACCTCATCGATAAACAGCTACACCTAGAAGCTATGACCGACATGCTAGGCCGGTCTCACAGCCTTGCTCAGCAGCTTGCGCAGCAGTTCCCCCGCAAGGCTAACCTTTCTTGAACTATATTGGAAGTGGTCTCGGTTCAGTATTATTTTGTTACGCTGCAATGGTGCCCAGTTTTTGTAATCTGCTTCTTCGTTGCGCTTTATGATCACTGGTGGCAAACTTCAATGCCTAGTGGATGTAATATACCTTAAACCCTTTACTGTATAGTGTAGGTTTATTCTAAGTTACTATGCCGTAATTTCTTTATTGTATACAGTAGGTTTGTTCTTAATTCATACTAGTTATGCAGCAGCCTGAAATGAACCCCGGCCCATGATTGTGCGAATGAAATCATGGGCTTTTAACAGGCCAAAATTGTCTCGGTCCTTGTTTGGCCCAATCAGATATTGGCTGCGAGCAGGCCGGATGCAAACAGGGCCGTAGTTAGGCCCAACTATATGACGGGCTTTTAACAGGCCGAAATTAATATCGGGTCGAAATGTTAAACGGGCCCTTAATAGGCCAAAACTAATATCAGGCTGAATTACTAAGTGGGCCTTTAGCAAGTGGGCCCAAAAGCATAGTGTCTAGTTGACGGGCCGAATCTGATATGGGCCATAATTGAGCCCAAAGCCTCTTAAAGGGCCGGACCTGATCTGGACCGTAATTTGGCCCATAACGTGGTAGGCTTTTAATGTGCCGGATCTCATATGGGCCACTATTAGGCCCGGAGCGTGGCAGGCCATTAATGGACCGAATCAAATATGGGCCGGCATTTGGCCCAAAACATGGCAGCCAGTTAATGGGCCGGCCTACTAGGGTCCTCAAAATCTTGTGGGCCTACAGCTGGGACGGCCCATTAATGTCGGCGAAATCTCATGGGCCTCTAGCTGGGCCGGCCCATTATCACCCGCAAGAATCTTGTGGGCTTAACCTGGGCCGGCCCATTATGGCACACAAAAATCTTGTGGACCTTTACCTGGGCCGGCCCATTATGGCCCGCAAAATCTTGTGGGCCTTTAGCTGGGCCAGCCCATTATGGTCCGCAAAATCTCGTGGGCCTTTAGATGGGCCGGCCCATTATGGTCCACAAAATCTTGTGGGCCTTCAGTTGGGCCGGCCCATTTAAACTTGATGGGCCGGTCCACGTGTCAACATATCATAGGCGCGTCTCGCCCATTGGATGAGTTGACACGTGTCTCCTCCAGCCAATGATGATTTTACACGTGGAAAATCCCCATTGGTCGGGGCTGTTAACGGGTTATCGTATCCAAAACCCGACCCGATAGCTTAACGGCGTTCCGTTACGGTGGATGCCACGTGTCGGTCACCCTTGACGAAAGCTCTTATGTGACGCGCGATTTATTGTCATGGAAGTGGACACTTCCGTGATGATAATTTTGGTAATGTCATGGAACACTTCTACGACAGCACAGGTATGACTGTCTTGATTCTGTCATAAATTTGTCATGGATGTACATGCATGACAAAAAAGCAACCTACTGTGACAAACACATATCATCACGGAAGTGTTTTTTTTTATAGTGTGATGTATCACGAGCTTTGCTATTATAGTTGGATCTTATGATGTTTCTCCCCCTCTACTCTCTTGTACTGGATTGAGTTTTCCCTTTGAAGTTATCTTATCGGATTGAGTCTTTAAGGACTTGAGAACACTTTATGTATGTCTTGTGTGGGATACCCGTGGTGACAACGGGATATTCTATTGATTCACTTGATGTATGTTTTGGTGATCAACTTGCGGGTTCCGTGACCTTGGGAATCTATGCGTAAGCGTTGGCACACATTTTCGTCTTGACTCTCCGGTAGAAACTTTGGGGCACTCTTTGAAGTTCTTTGTGTTGGTCGAATAGATGAATTTGAGATTGTGTGATGCATATCCTATAATCATACCCACGGATACTTGAGGTGACATTGGAGTATTTAGGTGACATTAGGGTTTTGGTTGATTCATGTCTTAAGGTGTCATTCTAGTACGAACTCTAGGATAGATCGAACGGAAAAAATAGCTTCATGTTATTTTACTACGGATTCTTGAATAGATCGATCAGAAAGAATAACTTTGAGGTGGTTTCATACCCTACAATAATCTCTTCGTTTGTTCTCCGCTATTAGTGACTTTGGAGTGACTCTTTGTTGCATGTTGAGGGATAGTTATATGATCCAATTATGTTATTATCGTTGAGAGAACTTGCACTAGTGAAACTATGAACCCTAGGCCTTGTTTCCTAGCATTGCAATATCATTTGTGCTCACTTTTATCATTAGTTACCTTGCTGTTTTTATATTTTCAGATTACAAAAACCTATATCTACCATCCATATTGCACTTGTATCACCATCTCTTCGCCGAACTAGTGCACCTATACAATTTACCATTGTATTGGGTGTGTTGGGGGCACAAGAGACTTTTTGTTATTTGCTTGAGAGAGACCATCTTCATCCTATGCCTCCCACGGATTGATAAACCTTAGGTCATCCACTTGAGGGAAATTTGCTACTGTCCTACAAACCTCTGCACTTGGAGGCCCAACAACGTCTACAAGAAGAAGGTTGCGTAGTAGACATCAAGCTCTTTTCTGGCGATGTTGCCGGGGAGGTGAGTGCTTGAAGGTATATCTTTAGATCTTGCAATCACATCTTTTAGTTTCTTGTTTTATCACTAGTTTAGTTTATAAAAAAACTACAAAAAATGGAATTGAGGGTGCCTCATATGCTTCATCTTTTTAATGTCTTTCATGAAAATAAGGATTTCGATAATTGTGCCAAAGCGTTAGAAGAAGAATGCATTAGAATGTTTGGCACTAAATCTTTGAATGATGAGCATGATTGCAATGTTGTTAGTATTAATTCTTTGAATATCCATAGTACTAATGATGATTGCACTAGTCATGATGAAAATGCCTCTTATAAGCATGTCAATTTTTGTGGAGTGCATAGAGTTTGCAAGCACACACCAAATAGGGAAGATAGATTTTGAAAGAGGCATAAATATTTAGAAACTAAATGGATGCAAGAGAGGCTAGATGCTTGTGCTGAAAATTTAAAATTTCTTTGCCATCCTTGTGAACTTTGCAATGAACGTGATCATTTAAATCCCAAATGCAAGTTGTTTCATGATCGTATCGTGTCCAAAAATTGTGATGACTTGATTTCCCTTACACATCATAATGAGCTTAGTTTTCTTTTGGGTTATGAAGATATGAAACGTATAACTAAGGATGTGCCAGAATTTGTCCTTGATAAAGTTCTTGATTTTGATCTAGAAGAAATTTTTATGTATTGTGCAGTGAATTGCATTGAAAATCCTTATATTGCCAATTACATAAAGAAAACAAAACAAATAGAAGATGGAAGAGAATACTAATGAAAGGGAAGAGACTTCCCAATATCCTCCTATTATTTCTTATGATGAATCAGGTAACGAGGAGGAGCCTTCTATTCAACCAATCTCATTAATAAGGAGCTCCAAAAGGAGGACTAAACCCACACATGATGTGAATATGCAAAAGAAAAGACAGAGAAACAAAGGTAGAAAGGTATCCCTCCCAAATGATGTTGCTCCTATTACTCATTGTGATGATGATAATTGCTATACCATTGGTGATATCCATACTATTAATGATGAGAGTGATTATGCTTATGATACGAAAAGGCCCAAGATTGGGGATGCTATGTTTTATGAGAATGACATGTTTGAGAATTTATTTGTTGCAATTAATGTTTGTCCCAAGCTTGGGGATGTTATGTTTAATGAAGATGATATTTTTAGCCTCCCAAGTTTTGATGAGCAAATTTATTATGATGATAGCATGCCTCCTATTTATGATGGTTATATTCATGAAAGTGGGTTTGGAAGAGTGTCAACTTTAGTAATTAATGATCCCACTATTTTGGAGGGTGTTGAATCTTATTGTGATAATTATGAAAGTGGATTTGGAGAGGTCATGACTTTATTTAGTAATGATTCCACTATCTTGGAAGAGGTTTCAATCGATTATGATGAGAACAAAGTTGCTACTTATGATGATTATTGTGATGAAACTTATGCTATAAAAAGTAGTGATTATTGTATTTATTAAACTTGTCATGATTATGATTACCCTTTTTCTGACCATTACTCTTTTAATGTGGAAACAATTTATAGTATTCGAGTTTCTTATGATACTCCCACTATTCTGATTGAGAAGAATTTTGCTTATGTAGAGAGTAGTAAATTTTCAATGCTTGTAGATCATGAAAAGAATGCTTTATGTGATGGTTATATTGTTGAATTTATTCAGGATGCTACTGAAAATTATTATGAGGGAGGAGTATATGCTTGTAGGAATTGCAATAATAACAAGTTTCCTCTCTATGTGCTTAAAGTTTTAAAGTTATGCTTGTTTTGCCTTCCTATGCTAGTTGATTATTGTTCTCATAAGTTGTTTGCTCACAAAATCCCTATGCATAATACGTAGGTTATACTTAAATGTGCTAGTCATATTCTTCATGATGCTCTCTTTGTGTTTCAATTCTTATCTTTTGTGCGAGCATCATTGAAATCATCATGCCTAGCTAGGGGCGTTAAACGTTAGCGCTTGTTGGGAGGCAACCCAATTTTATTTTTGTTCCTTGCTTTTTGTTCCTGTTTAGTAATAAATAAATAATCTAGCCTCTGGTTAGATGTGGTTTTATGTTTTAATTAGTGTTTGTGTGAAGTAAGACCTATAGGATCTTCTTTAATGATAATTATTTGATCTTGCTGAAAAAGACAGAAACTTTCTGCTCATGAAAACGATTGTTAAAAATCACCAGAAAGTGATGAAATACTGATTCCAATTGCAGTAGATCAATAATCAAGTTATCTAGGTCGTCCTTTTTTGGCAGATTTTTATGATTTCCAGAAGTTTGCGTTTGATACAGATTACTACAGACTATTCTGTTTTTGACAGATTCTGTTTTCTATGTGTTGTTGCTTGTTTTGATGAATCTATGAGTAGTATTGGAGGGTATGAACCATAGAGAAGTTAGAATACAGTAGATATTACACTAATATGAATTTAGAATGAGTTCATAATTGTTGGCACCAGATTTTGGCACGGTCAAGAACTTATTTAAGATGGCCTCAAATGGAGAAGTGATCTACATGAAAGAGTTCCGTGTTATTGATATGAACATCTTTAAAGTTTGGGCCATCGCCATCCGATGTCATATCAAAGGCCGAAGTTGTGTTTGAAATACCGATATTTTGTATTCAGAACACTATTCGGCTGATTACGCTCCCAAGACTGCCTCGTATGGAAAAGTGGTCTACACACTAGTAGAAAACAGGGCTTTGGTCTAGGCCGGGTCAGCCCATTAGTCCCGGTTTAGTCCAGAACCGGGACCAATGGGGGCATTGGACCCGGTTCGTGAGACCAGGGGGCCGGCTGGGCCACGTGGGCCATTGGTCCTGGTTCATCTGGACCTTTTGGTCCCGGTTGGTGGGACGAACCAGGACCAATGGGCCTCGCTCCTGGCCCACCACCCTTGGTCCCGGTTGGTGGCTTGAACCGGGACTAAAGGCTCCCCTTTAGTCCCGGTTCATGCCACCAACCGGGACCAATGAGGTGCCTATATATACCCCCTCGCGTAAGAGCAGAGCACATTGCTCTGTTTTTTCTAGCCGAGGGCGAGAGGGCTTGGTGGTGCTCTAGCTCACCTCCTATGCACACAAGGTGTTCGATGGAATTCCCGAGACACACTCCTTAAGCTTTCTCCTCTCCAAGCTCCATTTTCCTCAATATTTGTCTAGGTTTAGCGGTCCGTCACGCCCCGTCCCCGTCTTCACCGCCGTCGATCACCCGCGCCGAGCTCATCGCCGGCACCACCGTGGTGAGCCTCTTGTTCTTATCTTCTTTCTGAAAGGAAAAATATTCTTACTTGTATGTTTACATAGATACTTGTATTATTTTATTACTTTTATTATTGCATCTTATATAGTGCGATGGTTTTGGTATCCGCCCCCGTTGGCCCTCGTCCAGTCTATAATTCGGATGTGGTATATATATTATCTTTATAACTATTGGTTAATTTATTGTTTATGAAAATTATGCCGACCAACGTGACATAGATTTTATTTATGTAGGATGTATGTGAATCGGAAATGCCAACCGACCCTATTGTCGAAAGGTTAAATTTAGTTGAAGAAGAAAACAATTTGTTGAAGGAAAAAATAAAAAAAATTGAGGAGGAGAAGATGATATTGGAGTTGCACGTTGCGGATGTCATCGATGATCACAAGATCAAGATGGATGCAATGCGCTTGAAGATTAGAAAGGTTAGAAAATATGCCATTCATACCGAGGCTTGGTATGATTATGCCATTGGATCAATTGTTACCTTGGTTGCGATTATGATCGCATTTGTTTTCGCATTGAAATGTTTTACATAGTTTCAATGTATGGTTTAATTAATTAGATGCTCTGGAGAGCTATATGTTGTTAGATGAGAACTATGTATGCACTTTGGTTTTAATGTGATGATGAACTTCTATTAATTTGGACACTTAATTATATATAATGCACACAGATGAACCGACAATGGATGTACGGTGACAGACACACCTCCGAGTACATTAAGGGCGTGCATGAGTTTCTCGATGCGGCTGAGGCAAACAAGCAGAATGGTTTTATGTGTTGTCCATGCACTGAATGTGGGAATACGAGGTCTTACTCTAACCGTAAAATCCTTCACTCCCACCTGTTTACAAGGGTTTCATGCCACACTATAATGTTTGGACAAGGCACGGAGAAATAGGGGTTATGATGGATGACGGCGAAGAAGAAGAGTACGACGACAACTATGTGCCCCCTGAATACGGTGATGCTGCAACGGGGGGAGCTGGTGAAGATGAAGAGGAACCAGACGATGTGCCCAATGATGCTGCAACGGGTGAAGCTGCTGAAGATCAAGAGGAACCAGACGATGTGCCCGACGATGATGATCTCCGCCGGGTCATTGTCGATGCAAGGACGCAATGCGAAAGTCAAAAGGAGAAGCTAAAGTTCGATCGCATGTTAGAGGATCACAAAAAAGGGTTGTACCCCAATTGCGAAGATGGCAACACAAAGCTCGGTACCGTACTGGAATTGCTGCAGTGGAAGGCAGAGAATGCTGTGGCTGACAAAGGATTTGAGAAGCTACTGAAAATATTGCAGAAGAAGCTTCCAAAGGATAACGAATTGCCCGACAGTACATACGCAACAAAGAAGGTCGTATGTCCTCTAGGATTGGAGGTGGAGAAGATACATGCATGCCCTAATGACTGCATCCTCTACCGCGGTGCATACAAGGATCTGAACGCATGCCCGGTATGCGGTGCATTGCGGTATAATCTCAGACGAGATGACCCTGGTGATGTTGACGGCGAGCCCCCAGGAAGAGGGTTCCTGCGAAGGTGATGTGGTATGCTCCTATAATACCATAGTTGAAACGTTTGTTCAGAAACGAAGAGCATGCCAAGTTGATGCGATGGCACAGTGAGGACCGGAAGAAAGACGGTAAGTTGAGAGCACCCGCTGACGGGTCGCAGTGGAGAAAAATCGAGAGAAGGTACTGGGATGAGTTTGCAAAGGACCCAAGGAATGTATGGTTTTCTTTAAGCGCAGATGGCATTAATCCTTTCGGGGAGCAGAGCAGCAATCACAGCACCTGGCCCGTGACTCTATGTATGTATAACCTTCCTCCTTGGATGTGCATGAAACGGAAGTTCATTATGATGCCAGTTCTCATCCAAGGCCCTAAGCAACCCGGCAACGACATTGATGTGTACCTAAGGCCATTAGTTGAAGAACTTTTACAGCTGTGGAATGGAAACGTTGTACGTACGTGGGATGAGCACAGACAGGAGGAATTTAACCTAAAGGTGTTGCTATTCGTGACCATCAACGATTGGCCCGCTCTCAGTAACCTTTCAGGACAGACAAACAAAGGATACCATGCATGCACGCACTGTTTAGATGACACTGGAAGTATATACCTGGACAAAATGCAGGAAGATGTGTACCTAGGCCATCATCGATTTCTTCTGACCAACCATCAATGTCGCAAGAAAGGCAAGCATTTCAAAGGCGAGGCAGATCACCGGAAGAAGCCCGCCATGCATACCGATGATCACGTACTTGCTATGGTCAATGATTTACACGCAATCTTTGGAAAGGGTCCCGGCGGACTAGGTGTTCTGAATGACGCTGAGGGACACGCACCCATGTGGAAGAAGAAATCTATATTTTGGGACCTACCCTACTCGAAAGACCTAGAGGTCCGCTCTTCAATCAACGTGATGCACGTGACGAAGAACCTTTGCGTGAACCTGCTAGGCTTCTTGGGCGTGTATGGGAAGACAAAAGATACACCTGAGGCACAGGAGGACCTGCAACGTTTGCACGAAAAAGACGGCATGCCTCCGAAGCAGTATAAAGGTCCTGCCAGCTACGCTCTTACGAAAGAAGAGAAAGAAATCTTCTTTGAATGCCTGCTCAGTATGAATGTCATGGCTGGCTTCTCATCGAATATAAAGGGAATAATAAATATGCCAGAGAAAAACTTTCAGAACCTAAAGTCTCATGACTGCCACGTGATTATGACGCAACTACTTCCGGTTGCATTGAGGGGGCTTCTACCGGAAAACGTCCGATTAGCCATTGTGAAGCTATGTGCATTCCTCAATGCAATCTCTCAGAAGGTGATTGATCTAGAAACCGTACCAAGGCTAAGGAGTGGTCTGGCGCAATGTCTTTTCAGTTTCGAGCTGGTGTTCCCACCATCCTTCTTCAATATCATGACGCACGTCCTAGTTCATCTAGTCGATGACATTGTCATCCTGGGGCCCGTATTTCTACACAATCTGTTCCCCTTTGAGAGGTTCATGCGAGTCCTAAAGAAATATGTCCGTAACTGCGCTAGGCCAGAAGGAAGCATCTCCATGGGCCATCAAACAAAGGATGTTATCGGGTTTTGTGTTGACTTCATTCCTGGCCTTAAGATGATAGGTCTCCCTAAATCGCGGTATGAGGGGAGACTGACTGGAAAAGGCACTCTTGGAAGTGACTCAATAATATGTAGGGACAGATATTCTTGGTCTCAAGCACACTACACAGTTCTACAGAACTCTACCTTGGTGACCCCGTATGTCGATGAACACAAGAATAGTCTGCGCTCCAAACACCCGGAGCAGTGCGACGACTGGATTACATGTGAACACATCAGGACTTTCAGCAGTTGCTTGGAAACACGTCTCAGAGGTGACAACTGTTTGTGATGAGTGTACTTGTTGTCCAGGGGAACATGTTTGACTGTATTGACTTACAAAGGATACGAGATAAATGGGAATACATTTTACACGATTGCCCAAGATCAAAAGAGCACCAACCAAAACAGCGGTGTCCACTTTGATGCAGCAACCGAGAGAGGAAAGGATACATATTATGGTTACATAGTGGACATATGGGAACATGACTATGGACATGATTTTAAGGTCCCTTTGTTTAAGTGCAAATGGGTCAATCTGTCAGGCGGCGGGGTACAGGTAGACCTACAGTACGGAATGACAACAGTGGATCTAAAAAATCTTGGCTACACTGACGAATCGTTCGTCCTAGCCAATGATGTGGCACAGGTTATCTATGTGAAGGACACGTCTTCCAAACCGAGAAAAAGAAAAGATAAGGAAGCGAATACATCACACGATGAGCCAAAGCGCCACATAGTTCTTTCAGGAAAAAGGGATATCCTGGGAGTGGAGGGCAAGACAGACATGTCTGAAGATTATGAAAAGTTTCATGAAATTCCTCCCTTCAATGTCAAGGCTGACCCAACCATCCTGATAAACGATGAAGATTATCCATGGTTACGGTGCAATAAGCAAATGACACAAGCGAAGAAAAAGTGAAGACTTTCTCCCGCAACTATTATGATGATACCATGCCAACTTTGTAACACACGAGTATGCTATGCCAACTTTTTCAGAGTTCATTTGAAAACTATGAATTTAGGTCGAATTTTCTCTATAGGCGCATCTATGTTCATTTTTTTAGTAAAGTTAATCACAAACTTGTGATTCACACAAATTTCAAAGAATTCAAATTTTAACTATTCAAATTTGAAAACTAATGGCACTAACAGAAACTTTATAATTTTTCTAAAACTAATGGCACTAACAAAAAGTTTATAATTTTGATGACCTAAAAGAAAAAAGAATTAAAAATAAAGAAAAAACAAAAGAAAATAAATAATACAGAAAACAAAACAAAAAAACTGAAAAAAGTAAAAATAGCAACAATAAGTATTTTGTTGTAAGTAGAAACAAAATAAAATAAATAAAGCAACAAAGAAAACAAAAAAATAAAAAAATGTTTTCAAATTTGAAAACTAACAGAAAGTTTATAAATTTTCTAAAACGAAAAGAAAAAATAATTAAAAAATAAAGCAAAAAACAAAAGAAAATAAATAATGCAGAAAGTTTATAATTTTTGTGACCTAAAAGAAAAAAGAAATCACTAAAAAACTATAAGTATTTTGTTCTAAGTAGAAATGAAAAAATAAATAGAAAAAAATAAAAATATGCCTATAATATTTGTTATGACTAACTAAAATTACCAAATTGAGTATAATGATAAAACACAGTAATATTAAATAGCAGGAAAAAGAATGACTCAAAAATCAATTTTTATAGTAAAGTTATTCATAAACTAGTGATTCAGACAAATTTAAAAAAAATCAAATTTAAACTATTCAAATTTTAAAACTAGTGGCACTAATAGAAAGTTTATAATTTTTGTGACCTAAAAGAAAAAAATCACTAAAAAACTATAAGTATTTAGTTCTAAGTAGAAATGAAAAAACAAATAGTAAAAAAATGCCACCTACTGGGCCACCACGGCGTGAATACGACTAGAAGCCCATCCATGGGCCAGGATTCAGGCCCGCAGAAGGCCCAGCAGGCCCACAGGCATAGCGGTGTGAGATTAGGCCCAAAGGCCTGCAGTTCTGAGGAGTTCAATGGAGAGGGCAGGGCAGCGCTTATAAACAGGTGCGGCCGCTCCTCAGCTAGCGAGGTGGGACTAACCATCCCACCGCACCGTGGCTTTGGCAGGCGCATGCCTTTGGTCCCGGTTGATGGCACCAACTGGGACTAAAGGGGGCATTGGTCACGGTTCATGGCACAAACTGTGACCAATGCCCCCCTTTAGTCACGGTTGGTGCCACCAACCTGGACCAAAGGCCGCCGCTTCCCGCCCTTTGGGCTGCTGAAAATAGGCGTTTGGTCTCGGTTGGTGGCACCAACCGGGACTAAAGGTGGCATTGGTCCTGGTTGGTGCCACGAACCGGGAACAATGCTTCGTCTATATAACTAGCACTTGTGAAAATTTCCATTCAGTTCATCTTCCCCGCTTGACGCCGCCAGGCTGCCCCTTTGCGCCTCGCCGTCGCCGTCGTCGCCCCTGCCTCCGACACCGTCCCGCGCCGCCTAGACACCGTCGCCACCCCGCGCCGCCCCGACTCCGTCGCCGCGCGCCACCCCGCGCCGTCACGGTCACCTCCCCGCGCCACCCCACGCCGTCGCGGTCACCTCCCCGCGCAGCCCCGACGCCGTCGCCGCCCCGCGTCGCGCCCCTATGCCATCGCCGCCCCGCGTCGCCACCCTGACGCCGTCGCCGCCCCGCGCCACCGTCGCCTCTCGCTTTGGTCAGGGCCGGCACCGCCCATCTCTCCCCCCTGTTTTTTTTGCAAATTCATATATGTTTTTTCCTGATTATATGTATATGTATAGTATATGTATGCAAAAGATAGATTAACAGAAAAAATAGTTTTTTTCTGTTCATAGATTTTTTTGGTGATATTGATTATTGTAAATATGCAAATGTTTGCATATTCATATGAACAATGAATTATGCAAAACCTTTACTTTTTTCTAAAATTTCTATTTGAACATTATTTTAAAAAAACAAGCAATACTACTTCATGTATTTTTAAGAAGGAAGAAGAAGAAAAAGAATGAGAGGAAAAAGGAAATAAGAAGAGGAAGAAAGGCGAAGAAGAGGGGAGAGGAAGACGAGGAGAAATAAATAAGAAGAAGAAAAAAGAAGAAAAAGAA
Source organism: Triticum monococcum (assembly GCA_034509565.1). Lineage (NCBI taxonomy): Eukaryota > Viridiplantae > Streptophyta > Magnoliopsida > Poales > Poaceae > Triticum > Triticum monococcum. Next base: position 142,253,728 of record CM067846.1, on the reverse strand, counting down.
GAGGAGAAGAAAAAAGGAATAGAGGAGAAGAAAAAAGGAATAGAGGAGAAGAAGAGAAAAATAGAATATATATATTCTATTTTCTCTTTTGTCCTCTATTCCTTTCTTCTTCTCCTCTTTTTTTCTTCTTTTTTTCTTCGACATGAGGGGGGGTCGATATACCCCCTCTCGATAACTTTAACACGAGGGGGGGTCGATATACCCCCTCCCGATAACTTCAACACGTGGGGGGGGGTCGATATACCCCCTCCAGATAACTTCAACACGAGGGGGGGGTCGAACATGAGAGGAAGAAGCGAATAAAAAAAGAAGAGGAAGAAGAAAAAAAAAGATGAGAAGAAAGAATAGAGTTATTCTCCTCTATTCTTTCTTCTCCTCTCTTTTTTCTTCTTCTTCCTCTTTTTTTATCAGGAACGAGGGTCGTCCAGGGTCGCCGAGCGGTAAAGGAAACCCTAAATAGCAAGTATCGTCGGTGTGAGATACATGTGGCCGTCGGTGTCGGACAGTACATCCATGTCACACAAGTGACGCGGGCGTCGACCCGCGTCACTCGCTATTTAGGGTTTCCTCTTTTTTTTTCCTCTTTTTTTATCGGGAACGAGGGTCGTCGAGGGTCAGGGTCGCCGAGCGGTAGAGGAAACCCTAAATAGCAAGTATCGTCGATGTGAGATACATGTGGCCGTCGGTGTTGGACACTACATCCACGTCCCACAAGTGACGGCCACGTGTATCTCACATCGACGATACTTGCTATTTCGGGTTTCCTCTACCGCTCGGCGACCCTGACCCTCGACAACCCTCGTTCCCGATATCCACGTCCCACAAGTGACGCGGGCTTCGACGCCCACGTCACTTGTGGGCGTGGATGTAGTGTCCGACACCCACGGCCACATGTATCTCACACCCACGATACTTGCTATTTAGGGTTTCCTCTACCGCTCGGCGACCCTCGGGGACCCTCGTTTCCGATAAAAAAAGAGGAAGAAGAAGAAAAAAAAGAGGAGAAGAAAGAATAGAGGAGTACTACTCCTCTATTCTTTCTTCTCCTCTTTTTTCTTCTTCTTCCTCTTCTTTTTTTATCCTTGAAGCGTTGTCGAGGCCACCCCAAACCCTAGAGAAGCAGCGTCGAGGCCACCCCAAACCCTAGAGAAGCAGCGTCGAGGCCACTAATTAATATTAGTTCTACGTTTGCCACTAATATATCCATCTGTCATCTTTGAATAATTATTGCCATGTTGTAAATATTTGTAGAAACTATGGACACCGCCCGAGATGAAGTACAAGAAGAGTTGTTGGGGGACATAATCGCACGAGGAAGTGATGCCATCAGCTCGTTGTTTCTCAATGACACCGATGGTCTGGAAGCAGCTGGCTATGATTATGATGGCTCCGGTGACCTAATGCCAGTGCAAGAAGGAGACCGTGAGGACGGCTCTGGTGACCCAATGCCGGAGCAAGAAGGAGACCATGATGACGCCTCCGGTGACCGAACCGAGTCCGGCCAGGTATATATATTAGTTAAGCTTCTGCTGACTAGCTAATTGATGCATTCATTGTTTTGGTGTGTACACATATTAATTAAGTCTTTGTTCTTTTTGCTAGCCCTCCGGATCGAGCACAACTTCGGTAAAGAGACAAGGCCCGAAGAAAAAGTTGAGCTCGGATGAAAAGTTTGAGATCATAGCAATCGCGCCCGACGGCCAACCGATTGAACCCCTCCGGACAAAGAGCGCATTTGTTGCTCAGTGCGGGTTTTTGGTTAGGGACAAGATCTCGATCAGCATCCAGCAATGGTTAAAGCCGGCTACAGAAGACCCTGAGGTGTCTTATGTCAATGATATGCAAAAAAATGATCTTTGGACTGAGCTGAAGTCAAATTTCACCCTACCGCAAGAGGATGATCCGGAGAAGCCAGTTAAAGAGCAATTAAACAAGTGTTTTGCTCTTAAGAGGTTAGCAGAACTATTCAGGAGGTGGAAGAAAGAGCTGAATAAGTTTGTCGAAAATAAAGAGACACCAGAATTCAAGGGTAGATATGAGAAGATCAGAGATCACTGGCCCGCATTTGTGGCCCACAAGACATCGGAAAAGAGTAAGAAGATGTCGGCGACAAACAAGCAAAATGCTACGAAGAAGAAGCATCACCATCGCACGGGCCCAGGTGGCTACCTCATAGCCCGGCCTAAGTGGGCCAAGACTGAGAATGATCTGGTTGATAAAGGGATCGAACCAGAGACAATTAACTTGACAGACCATTGCCGGACTTGGTTCTTCGGGGCTGGCGGAACCTTGGACCTTGTATCAGGGAAATGCATTTGGATGAACGATCAAATGGACATACCAGTTAAGAAGCTTCAACAGTATATCGAAGCAGCGTAGCAAGGGACGTTCTTTCCAGACAGAGAGAACGACGAGCTCACAATGGCCCTCGGGAATCCTGAGCACCCTGGACGGACACGAGGCATGCCAGGCTCCATTCTATGGAAGGTTGGGTTTCCGGACGCAGGCGGTTACAAATGCCAGGGGAGGAGGAAAAAGTGCAGCAGACCCAAATGTAGGCGTTGCAAGCAAGGTTACAAGCGATAGAGGAACGAGAAGCAAATCGCAGCAAACGAACTGTCGAAGCTTCCCCCGAAGCTACCCCGCCATCTCAGCGGAGAAGCAGCATTGCTTCCACCAAGCTGCTTTAGCCGGAGCATGTCTTGATGGCTCCTGTCAGCTATCCCGTGGATGCTATCTCGGAGTCTCAAAATTGCCACCTTATGACGCAATGGATTAATATGAAGGTCAAGGCGACTGTTGTCTCTGTTTTTCCTACTGAACCCAGCGCAACTTTTCACTGCCGGCCGATTCCAGAAGGATATGCTAGGGTGATGGTGGATGAAATAACGGAGGGATTTGAGGACCTCCAACTTGACCACCCTACCGGTGAAGGGGAGACTTGGCTGGGTTCTGCTCTGAAGACTCCATGCCTTTGGCGGAAGGAGCTCATCAACCTTCCGAACTGGACGCCTCCGCCTCCTCCTCCTCCGGCGAGTCAGGGCACTCCGCCTCCTCCACCGCCTCCTCCTCCGGCGAGTGACGATCAGGGCACTCGGCCGACTCCTTCTCCGGCGCATGGCGGCACTCCGCCTCCTTCTCTGCCTGCGCCGGCGCGCCCGAGCAGCCAGCCTCCTCCTTCTCCGCCTCGTCAGCAAGGGCGGAAGAGACCTGCCGCTGCTCCAGCTACTCCGGTGCGTCGTAGTCCTTCTCCTCCGCCTCGTAAGGAAGTAAAGGAGACAACCGCTCCGTCGGCTCTGCCGACGTCTTGCAGTACAGCCAGAGGCTGGAGGACATACAGATTCGGTCCTTCTCTGAAGACTCTAGAGAAGTTACCATACAAGAGGACCCCGGAGGAGAACGCCGAGATCGCGCGAGAAGAAGTGAGGAACTACTTTGAAGGGGTGAAAGCAAAGAAACATCCACCTCGGGAGGAGAAGGTAGATCCGGTGAAAGCGAAGCGCACTTTGGCTACCCTGACAAAACCACCCAAGTCTCCGCCGAAAGGAAACTATGAGTGCATTATTGGAAAGGAATTTGCCGAAGCAGAGCGGTTGGGAAGTACTGTCAGTGATCAAAGGTTGAAAGAACGACGAGTTGGGAAACAAATTGCCCAGCTCGGCGAACAAGCGAAGCAATCGTGCCCGCCGCTCAAGGTGCCTATCGACATCGTCGCTAATGATCCAAGGATGGTGCCCGGTTATAGCAATCTTGGAGATTATGTACCCGACAATGTACATTATGATTTCATGGAGGTGCAGATACAGAGATACAAGTACGGGAAGCCTCTCGTCAAAGATGAAAGATCTCTATTCTCTATCAATGATGATGCGAAGATTGCATGATTGGTACTTGAAAATCTGCAGAGAGTCTGGGGGGAGGAGTACTTTGTATGTGAGAGTTAAAAAGGAGCATGACCTCGTTGCAATTGAACTGTTGCTTGTTCCATTTGAGGAGTTCTTTCAGTTTTTTAATCAATTGGCCCTCGATAAAGAAATGGTCACCTGCTACTGTCTGTAAGTAGTACTACTTCTGTCATTAAGTCTCTCTATATAGCTCGGCTCTTTCATTGCATGTATTTATAATTATCCTCACTATATTATGCATATTGAAGATCGCCGAATTGAAGAAAAGACAAGTCGGTGATATTGGGTTCATTAACACATATCTCATAGATGCAACTGAGGTTAAATTTCATGCCGCAGATACCAAAGCCAACTTGCTACGATCGTTGGTAATAAATGAAAACAAAGATATAATACTCTTTCCTTAGAACTTCAATTGAGTGTTACTGTCTTGTGCGTATTCGGTTTCCCTTATTTATTAGTCAAGATTATAGTAATGTAATTGATGAGTTATGCATGCGTGTGCAGTTTCCACTATATTCTCCTAGAGATTAAGCTTGAGCAGGGACTAGTAACCGTCTTAGACTCAAGACGAAAAGATCCCCAGGACTATGCGGACATGACTCAAATGCTCGAGAAGTAAGTTAAATCGATCATTATCCACCATATCAACAACTTTGTTTATTTCCTGATATATCAAGTAATTGTTTTCTTTGTCTGGCAGGGTTTGGAAAAAATTCACCAAAAAAGCTCTGGGACTCCCTAAGAAGCTGCAATTTAGACACCCAAAAGTAAGTACTATAGTAGCATGTTCCGCGCATCTCCTGTTGATTCAAGCGCTAGTTTCATCAATACCATTTGGCATTCTTGCTTATCAGTTTGGTTGACCTCTATTTCTTGTAAAGTGGTTGTGGCAGGAACAAGGGAATGATTTCTGTGGGTACTATGTTTGCGAGTCCATCTGCCACACGACCTGTGAGCGGGGCTACTCTGACGAACAATATGAAGTGCGTAAATAACAACATTCACAATTTTATTTTATTACCATCATTTGTGTTGAGTTTCATTCATTCATATATATTTGTATTGACCCCCTTCTTCAAATTAGATGTTTCGGAAGCGGGATGAACTCCTAGCACTAGCTCGCATGCGAGCAATTCAAGAGGAATTGGCGGCATTCTTTCTTGACCACGTGATCGCTGAAGACGGAGAATACTATGTGGACCATGAGTCCGTATGTTAGGAGATTATATTTGTAAGAGATAATTATTGTATATATGTAGCCGGTAGTGTTGGATAGATATACGACAACTTGTTGTTCGACCAATCTCTTGGAGAAGGAGAGGTGGTGGATATCACTTCTCTCTGTATGCATATATGTTCATGACGATCTTCTGTTTCCTTCGTCTGCTTACTAGCTAGCTAGCGTGTCTAGTCCTCTCTATACGTATGTATAGTACATAGCGTCGACCAAGCACGGACATAAGAGAGGACACTTCTCTCTATTAATTATAGCTTGCTAACACAATATATGAAACACCTAAATTAACCCCCCAACCCCGCCCCCCCCCCTTTCAAAAAAAACAAAAAACCCAGCCACAGAAATGCTGACGCGTGGATGCCTATTGGTCCCGGTTGGTGACACCAACCAGGACCAAAGGCCCTCCTGCCTGGGCTCCATGTACAGGCCACGTGGAGGCCCATCTGTCCTGGTTCTGGATTGAACCGGGACTAAAGGGACAAGGCATTAGTACCGACCCTTTAGTCCCGGTTCAGGAACCGTACAAAAGGCCATTACGAACTGGGACAATAGGCCCTTTTTCTACTAGTGACAAGGATTGTCTTTGTCTCGTCGAAACGATTGATTTTGATACAAGAAACGTCTCAATCGGAGTTTGTATGCAAAAGTTACGGCCGAAAATGCGTGACTGCATCAGGATGGCGGGACACTTCGGGAATGATCATCCGGGTTTTGGATTTGTCCGAGGATGGCCGGACACTCCGGGGATGTTTGTCCGGGTTTGGATTTTTCTGCCGCAGACTTCGGAAAACAGCCTAAAACTCCCTCAAGATGACCTTTGATCAGAAAACGTTCAACATGAGAATTGTTCGTCTCGTCGAAACGGTCAAGATCGCTTTCGGGCTCGTTTCCATCCGAGATCGTTTCCCACCACAAAAAAGACCCACAAGGTGCAGCCAGTTTAAACCGAACATTTTTGGAAAGTTCGGACAAAACCAATCCGAATTTGACTAGGGTTTTGAATGTGAATCCAAGCCTTTTTCTTGCACGGGAAGTCCAGCCGCCTCTTATATATCTAAGGGGTGACGGCCGATTCAACAACACCCAATCGATCAAGTCATCTACCACTTTTTACCCTTTACCTTTATCTCTCTCCCTTATTCTTCTTCTTTCTCGTTCTTCGTTCGTTCTTCTTCATTGCAGGGCGGCGAACCTCGAGGCCCTAGGGGCGGTCAAGCCGACCTAGGGCAGCCCATAGCCGCCGCGGGCCCTGACGGGGTCCCTCCTGCGCATGTGGGGTTTCGGCTGTACATAAGCGCCCGCCGGATTGCTTGTGTACCGCGCTTCTGGCGGGTCTCCTTCGACGTGAGCTGTGGTGCATCACCCCCGGCATCGAGGGTACACGGTGACGTGTTGGTGTGCGAACACACTTTCTGGCGACTCCGCTGGGGACGAAGCTTTGAACAGTCTCCAGCCCGTTCTTGCTACGAAGAGATCTACCAAGGTAATATGAATACCCAATTCCCCTTTGTAGATGCAAATAATCTATATGTTGTTGCTAGAACGTCTAATTAGCATAATGTGTCGGCTAGCCCTAGTTTTATCAATTATGCATCTAATTATGCGCAACAGTCGATTCAGAATAATCCTCATGCTTCAACTTCATATAATTTTAGCAACATGCAACATATGTATCCGAACTCTCATGCATCGGCAACCCCACAAATCTATATGCCGCTGAACAATATGATGAGTTCGGTTAATCAAGTTGAGACACCCCATGTAGGAACTTCCAATAGGATGCAACAAAGTGTTTCAACTTTTTATTCATCGGCAAATAACTTGAAGTATGTAATCCAAACATGCTGGTGGATAGGGGAGTTGGCCATGCTACTAGTAGTGATTCGGCCAATTACCCTCAAACATCATATGCTACACCTCATGCTACTAATTTTCTGGCACCATACGCAACTGTTGATGTCCATAATTCAGCTCCGCACCTTCATGGTCATGGCTGAATAAGTGAAACTTCTACAGGAGCACAAATGCCTTCACCTACTACCGTGGCATATCATGTCCCCCCGACACAATTACAGAATTTCGGTGACATCTCGTTACCGAATGTCACATCCCTAGTTCTGGTAATGCCTAGTGCTAGCATATGGTGTTGCATCATGTTTAAATTTTATCTAAATTTGAAATAGGGGTGATCAATCCCTAGCACCAAAAGAACTCAACTAGGTTCAACTTTAAAACATTTTCAATGAACCCAAAGTGCCTCAAGAAAAGTTCATGATTTTGGTTAAGGTAGAAACCTATGCCAAAAATGTTGAACATATTTCTAGGACATTTTTGGATTTTTGAATTAACTTATATTGTATTTGACTTGGGGTTATAAATTCCTATAAATACTTTTATAACTCCAATCATTCTGAAAAATATTGTGGGGCTTTGGGCTAGTCCATATTGCATCCACAAATAATTTTAGAAGCAACAAAAATGGTTTAGTATTATTACTAAATCAAAACAGAGCAAAATAAATAGAAAACAGAAAGAAAAATAGGAAAAGAGAGAAACTTACCTAGCGCTCACCTGTAGCTTACCGGCCCAGCCCAACTGGCACTGCCATGCATCTCCCTCCTCACGCCAGGAGGATAGGAGCGCGTGGCCGCGGCGCGCTGGCACGCGCCTCGCAAGCTCCTGCTTGCCGCCGAGGGCCTGGACGCCTCCACGAGTGCCACGCCACCTCCCCAACCCCCTCTCACTTCTCCCTCGCTCTCTGTACCTCCATCCCCCTTGCTCCTCTGCTTCCCGCCCATGGCCGAGCATGCCCGTCGCCGCCGCTCGCTGTTGCCACGGCCACCGGCCCTCCCTCGCCCATCCAACGTGCTCGAGAGCTCCACCACACCGTCCCCGTATACCCCATCGAGCCACGTGAGCTGGGGAGCACCGCAACGCCTCGACGTCGTCATCTTCTACCTCAGGCCACCGAGATCGCCGGCGCCGATTCGCGCCACCCGGGTCGTCCTCGGCCCCGCCGTCTACACCTTTCACCTCGCCGTGAGCTCCTCTCCTTTTACCCCCCGTCCCCTTCTTCTAGGCCATCCCGTAGCCGCTGCTCACCGAGCTCCCGCACCTCTGTCCACCATGGCTGATGGGCGCGCAGCTGCCGAGCTCCTCTAGACGCCCCGCGCTGCCTAGCGTGCCCCAGGAGTGCCCAGGAACCCAGCACAACCCTCTCTTCGCTCGCTAGCCGCCCGCAATGCAGCGCCCGCGCATCGGCGAACTCCGGCCGCCGCCTAGCTCGCTGCTGCCGTCACCACAGACCACCGCAGCTCCGCCTGCCTGCTTCATCAGATGCGTTCGAGCTTTAGCTCACTGTAGAGACCAACCACGTCACAAACGGCCGCCTGTAGCGCGAGCCAGAGCAACTGCGGCGAGCCTCTGCCGCGAGAGATGGTCGTCGGCGCTTAATCTGGCAACGATGACATGGCTCCGTCATTAGAGGCTAATCCCTTAATTAGCCACCTCACAGCCACTAACAGTGGGCCCCACCACGGGGTCAAACCCTGTCAGCGCTGGTTTTGACCGGGATTAGTCCCCATGTCACTAACGTGTGGACCCCATATGTCAGGTTTGACCTTGACTGGCCCTGTTGACCAGCTGATGTCAGCATGACCTAGAGCTGACGCAGTAAGCATTTTCTGGAATATTTCTAATGCAAAAATGATTTGGAAATTTCAGAAAATGTTGCAAACTTTGAAAAATCATAGAAATTAAACCTTAACTCCAAATGAAATAAATTATATATGAAAAATTATCAGAAAAATGCAATCTATCCATTTATGATACTTTCATGCATGTTAAACCAACTTATACCTACTGTATAAGTGAAAAAATGATAATGGCATCTTAAATGCTAAATATGGAGTTTGCATATGAACCCTTGGTCCATATGGACTTCATTTAAATTGTTGCTAGATGCATTAGTGCAAATCATAACATTATTACCATGTCACATTCATGCATCATATTGTTGCATTGCATTGATTGTGTTTCCTCTATGTTGCCAGTAATTGTTCCCCCTCAGTAGAGGACGTTCCGACGATGAGTTCGATGACACCGATGAAGAAATATACTATCTTCGGAACTGCCAGGCAAGCAAAAACCCCTTGTTCATTCCGATACAATCCCACTCCCTCCCTCCTGCTCTCTTTTACTGCATTAGGACAACAGTGATTCAACTGTTACATGCTGCGGTAGTTGAACCCCTTTCCTCTGCATGAAACCCACTAGCATGAGTAGGAGTTGTTTGAGCCTTGATGTGCCTACTCATTCATGCTTGTGTTGTCATGCCTGCTATTGCTTAGAGTTGTGTCAGGTCTAATTCACTGGGGATGAGTTGGAAAGTTGAGAACATGTCCTACTGTTGAGAGCTAAGTGTGCGAACACGTTTTGGTAAAGGTAGCGGTGAGAGGCCATGTAGGAGAACATGGTAGGTTGTCTCATTGCAGCCATCCTCAAGAACTGAGTTCTATGTTTGTGATCCATGAACAGTTACTACCACACATTGGGCTCCGGGCGCTCCAAGCTCTCTCGACTTATTAATCAACCTGACCTCTGTCCAGGAGTTGCAACTAGTTTCTGGTGTTTGTAGGTAGTGTTAGTAGTCTACCAAGTGGCACCTGGTACAGGTTGGCTTGGGACAGACTAGGCACAGTGGCACGGTGTACTAAGTGGCACCCGAATGGTGGGCTTGGGAACCCTGCTCACATCGTTTGGGGCCGTGAGCGACACCCCGGCCGGATCTCCTTGCGGATGGAACCCGAATAGGCGATAAACCTGGACTAGGGACTTGTGTGGTTAGTCAGGTCGTGGCCGACTGTAACACCCCGGATATGATTCACCCAATATGTAATCCAACTCTTGCCGTTTCCAGCCTTAAGTTATTTTATTTTCTCAGGTTCGGGTCTTTGTCTCCGTGTGTTGTTTATGTTGTCATGCATCTCATATCATCTCATCACGTGCATTGCATTTGCATACGTGTTCGTCTCATGCATTCGAGCATTTTCCGCGTTGTCCGTTTTGCATTCTGGCGCTTCATTCTCCTCCGGTGGTCATTTCTACCTTTCTTTCGTGTGTGGGGATTAAACGTTTCCGGATTGGACCGAGACTTGCCAAGCGGCCTTGGTTTACTACCGGTAGACCGCCTGTCATGTTTCGTACCATTTGGACTTCGTTTGATGCTCCAACGGTTATCCGAGGGACCGAAAAGGCCTCATGTGTGTTGCAGCCCAACACCCCTCCATTTTGGCCCAAAACCCACCAAAACCCTCTCCATCATCTAGAGCGTTCGATCACGATCACGTGGCCGAAAACCGCACCTCATTTGGACTCTCCTAGCTCCCTCTATTCCTATATATAGACCCCTCTCGAAAATCCCGGATCCCCTTCTACCCTAAACCCTAGCCCCGCTCCTCTCCGCGCGCCGGACGTGTCCGCCGGCGCCGGACAACGTCCACCACCGCCTACCCAATCGGGAGCTGCCACGTGTCCCGCCGGGACCTCTCCCCGCCGCCGGCCCGAGAGGCCCGAACCGGGCCCCCGAGGCCCATCGCATGCCCCGCCGCCTGGGATCCACCGGCGCCGCCACGCCTGCGGCCACCGCCGCCCTTCTCCATCGTCGGCACAGTCGCCACCTCGCCGGCGCGAGCTAGCCGCCGCCCGAGCTCGCCGGCCCGGTCCCCGCGCCGCCCCGCACCATCCTCCTCCTCGCCGGAGACGCCGGCTCTCCACTCCGGCGAGCCCCGTGGGCTACCCCGGCGACCCCTCCGGCTGCTCCCCTTTTTCCGGCAAACAGGAACCTCCGGCGAGCATCGAAGAGCACGCTGCCCGATCTGTATCCGGATCGGGGTGAACAGTAAACCCTAGAGGTTGCCTCCTTTTTTTCCTAAGTCTGCAGTCCAAATGCCCATATTCATCGCATCGTAACTCCTCATTCGTAGCTCCATTTTGGGCATATAGCGTATCAAAATGTTCGCCTCAGAGAGAACATCATTTCATCTCATTGCATCATTTTCATTTGAGTTCATCTTGATGCCCGAAATGCTGTTAGAAGAATGCTATTTGAGATAATTGTCAGATCTGCTGCTCCAATTAGATATTTGTCATTTTTCCCATGATTATTGTGTGCATGATATGCCCCTGAGCTCTACATGTGTTTTTTATATGTTTTGCCATCTATCCAAAGGTGAAACCCATCTATTTTTGTGATGTGTGTGGTGACTAGCACAAGCTTGCAAAGTGAGGCATTCGTTAATGCTGATTTCAGGGACTTAGCATTTCCACTAAGTCCTTGACCTGTTTATCTCATATGGCCATATGTTCATGTTGTTTCCTAGTGATCCGTGCCTCTTTTGAGGATGATCAGTAAGGATGTTTTGTTAATCTTGTGGTGCTCTATCCATCCATGTCTTTGTTTGCAATTATGGAGCATCCTAGCTTGAGTCAATCGAGCTCTACTTTTGCTAGTTCGTGAATCTGGGCAGATTGTCTACTTGTTAGCGATTTTGCCAAGGATGTTGTAGTTGATCCGTGCATGCTATGTTATTGTTCTTGCAATGTCTAGCTTGCATTTTGTGTTTTCTTGATGGATGTATGCTTTGATTGTCATGACTTGCTCTGTAGTGAGTGCATCGAGCTCGTAAACATGCCTACTTGATATCTGTTTCAGCATGCTCCAGTTTTCACTAAGTCTGAGAACTGATTATGTTTTTGCCATGTTCACATGCTTACAAATGTATTTTCTGATCCCTTTTGACTCAAGGTCACTAAGGGACTTTTGTTAAGCTCTTTGAGTAGCTCCATGCCATGCCTTACTTTGCCATGTTCAGGTCCTGTAGCATATTGTTTTCTTGCTCCAAAGAGTGCTATCTGATCTAAAATTCCAGACAAGTGTTAATTTCACTAAGTCTGGAATTTGTTTGCCAAATGCATTTTTGCCATGCTTGTTTGAACCTGTTAATGGATGAATTGGCCATAGCTCAGTGTTCATATTTTGTTAAGAATCTTGTATGGATCCCTGCCATGTCTTTTGTTGCCATGTTTGGGTGCTGTAGCTTGTCCATCTCATTGCATTTAGTTGGCTACTTGCTGTAAATCGCAAAACGTGGTCATATTTGAATTGCTTGCCATTTCCAAACTGTAACTCCGATTCCGGTGATCTTTATATCGTTTTCAAGCAATTTCATCTCATCTTTCCAGTGGCACACTTGGTTTTCCAAGTTTAGGCCAGGTTCATGCATTCCTTGTCAAATCTTGCATATGCATCACATATTGCATCCCGCATAGCATACCATCTTTGCATCATGTTGTTTGAGTTTACACGTGGTTGATTGTGTCCTTGTTGCTTGTTTGTATTGTTTGGGTAGAGCCGGGAGACGAGTTCGCTAACGAGGAGCCCGTTGAGTTTGCTTTCGAGGATCTAGTCAACTCTGACAACTTTGCAGGCAAGATGATCATACCCTCGAAATCACTACTATATTTGCTTTGCTAGATGCTCGCTCTTTTGTTATGCCATGCTATGATGCCTACCACTTGCTTTCAAGCCTCCCAAATTGCCATGTCAAACCTCTAACCCACCATGTCCTAGCAAACCGTTGATTGGCTATGTTACCACTTTGCTCAGCCCCTCTTATAGCGTTGCTAGTTGCAGGTGAAGATTGGAGACCGTTCCTTGTTGGAACACTATTTACGTGTTGGGATATCATTATATTGCCATGTTATCTTAATGCATCTATATACTTAGTAAAGGGTGGAAGGCTCGGCCTCTCGCCTAGTGTTTTGTTCCACTCTTGCCGCCCTAGTTTCCGTCATATCGGTGTTATGTTCCCAGATTTTGCGTTCCTTACGCGGTTGGGTTATAATGGGAACCCCTTGATAGTTCGCCTTGATTTAAAGCTTTTCCAGCAATGCCCAACCTTGGTTTTACCATTTGCCACCTAGCCTCTTTTCCCTTGGGTTTCCGGAGCCCGAGGATCATCTTATTTTAAACCCCCCCCCCCCCCGGGCCAGTACTTCTCTGAGTGTTGGTCCACCTTTCAGCTGTCGGTGGCCACCAGGGGCAACTCTGGGCTGGCCTACCCATACCTAGGACAATCTCAGTGTGCCCTGAGAAAGAGATATGTGCAGCTCCTATCGGGATTTGTCGGCACATTCGGGCGGTGTTGCTGGATTTGTTTTAACTTGTCGAAGTGTCTTGAAGAACCGGGATACCGAGTCTAATCGGAATGTCTCGGGAGGAGGTCTATTCCTTCGTTGACCATGCCCGCGGTTATGGGCAGATGGGAATTTGTTAATGTCCGGTTGTAGATCACTTGAACCTTAAATTAATTAAAATGAATCAACTATGTCAGTTACCGTGATGGCCTCTTCTCGGCGGAGTCCGGGAAGTGGACACGGTGTTGGAGTAATGCTTGTGCAGGTTGTTCTCTAGATTACTTGCTCGCGCTTTGCCTCCTCTTCTCACAATCTTTTGCGAACAGGATAGCCACCATATATGCTAGTCGCTTGCTGCAGCTCCACATATATTTACCTTGCCTTACCTATTAAGCTTAAATAGTCTTGATCGCGAGGGTGCGAGATTGCTGAGTCCTGTGGCTCACAGATTACTATTACACCAGATGCAGGGCCTGATGATTCCGCTCCAGATGGCGCGCTTGAGCTCAAGTGGGAGTTCGACGAGGACTCTCAATGATACTATGTTTCTTTTCCTGATGATCAGTAGTGGTGCCCAGTTGGGGTGATCAGGGCCGTGTCGCATGTTGGGTTATCTTTTATTTTGGCGCCGTAGTCGGGCCATGAGTGTTTGAATGTTGTAATGCTATTTACGTACTTTGATTGACGTGGCGAGTGTAAGCCAACTATGTTATCTCCCCTTTTATTATCTATATTACATGGGATGTTGTGAAGATTGCCTAACTTGCGACATTGCTTTCAATGCGGTTATGCCTCTAAGCCATGCCTCGACACGTGGGAGATATAGCCGCATCGAGGGCATTACAAGTTGGTAATCAGAGCCTTCCCCGACCATAGGAGCCCCCACTGATTGATCGTTTTTAGCAGCCGTTGTTGAGTCTAGAAAAAATGTTTTGAGTCATTTAGGAATTATATATCGGAGAGTTTAGGAATTATTTTTACTTCCCAGTCTCCTCATCGCTCTGGTAAGGCATCCTGACGTAGATTTTTGACTCTTCTCTTCTCAAATTTCACTAAAAAAAAATTTAGGATCACGTGGGTATCTTGGAATCGTTCCGATGGTTTTATGACGAGAACATTGTTCTTGGTACCTCCTGTCTTTAGGGGTTGTGGCAGTGTCCCGGGGAGTTGAGCTCCGAGGTGTTGTCGTCACAATTTTATCGTTGTAGTTCTAGAATACCTGAGTTTAGTACGCCGACATCGTAAATCTCTTTTATGCAGTTCGTTGGTGAGATAACCTCGACGCCACCCAGTATTGGGGCGGGAGTTCGGGAGTATCGCCATAACTTGTATAACGGATGCTTTTCGAAGGTTCAGGTAGATGGTTTCCGAAGTTTTCTCGGTTATGTGTTGAAGGATGAATACAGCTGGATGTAGGATTTGCTAGGTTTGGGTGAGATATTATGCTTCCCCTGTATCCCCAACACATGATTGCATAACTGGAATGGTTCGGGAGTTTCATAGGTGGGAATTCTTGTAGCTCTAGTTCTTCTTCCACGGATATTGGTTTGAGATTGGGATTTCTTACCGATTATTCGTTCTTGATCCGTACCTTGTTGATTTATTTCTCTACCTAAATTCTAAGTGGCTTCTCAATTTATGGATATGTGACCATTTCAAGAGGAATGCATTCGTTCATTTTGTTCGGATGTGAAGACTATATGTTGCAATTTTCATTCCATTGGATTCAGCTTCAATATTTGTCTATCAATGTGCTAATGGATGTCAACCTCTTCAGGATGGCTCCTCCAATGCGCACGACTCCGAATCCTGATCCGCCACCACCTCCACCTCCTCCGGAGGCATGGCAAACTGTGATGGCCGCAACCAATGCAAACACGCAGTTGATCATGCAAATTCTTCAAGAGCGCAATCAAGCGAACCAAGGCAACCAAGGGAACCATGGCAACAATCAGAATCACTTTGCTACACTCAACAATTTCCTTGCAAATCAGCCAAAGACTTTCAGCAATTGTGTTGAGGCAACTAATGCTGACGATTGGCTAGTGGACTTGTGCAAGCATTTCGAGTGCAGTAACTTCAGGGCTGAGGACTTTGTCAAGTTTGCTTCCTTCCAACTCAAAGACCAAGCCGCAGAGTGGTTCCAGCAGTACAAGGATTCCAGAGGTGGATGTGTGATTACCTGGGATGAATTCCGTCAAGATTTAAGAGCTCATCATATCCCTCAGAGCGTGGTTGAAAGCAAGCGTGAGGAATTCCGCAACCGGAAGCAAGGCTCTTTGTCTGTCTATGACTACAACAAGTTGTTCCAGAAGCTCACCCGCTTTGCTAAGCAGGACGTACCTGATGAGAAGAGCATGATATACTAGTTCAGGGGTGGTCTCAGAGAAGAAATCCAGCTAGCTCTTGTTCTCTTTGAGCCCTTGAGGTACAATGAGTTCTACAACATGGCATTGAAGCAAGAGGCCACTCAACTGAGGTGTGATGCTTCCAAGAAGCGAGTCAGAGATGTTACTCCTTCTTCCTCTACTCAAGTGGCCAAGCAGCAGAAGTATTGGCTTCCTCCTCCTCCGTTTTGTCAGCCGTATCAGAAGAGCAAAGGTGGCAGTGGATCTTCCCACCCACCCAACCCTGGCTTTCAGAACAAGACTTCGTCTCAAGCTCAAGATCGAGTGCTCCGTATCACCTTCCGCTTTCAAAGGTCACGTGCAACAAGTGCCAACAGAAGGGTCACTATGCTAACAAGTGTTTCAACCAGAGGCGTCTTCCTCCTCCTCCTCCTCCTATCAGATCGGCAAGTACAGCTGTGGTCAAGCATAACCCCAAGCACGCCAAGGTCAACTTGATGAATGCAGCTCAGGCAGAGGACTCGTCAGATGTCATCATGGGTAACCTTCCTGTTAATTATATTCCAGCTAAAGTTCTTTTTGACACTGGTGCATCGCATTGTTTCATCTCGAGACCGTTTACATCTAGGCATGAATTGATTTCGCAAGTTTTGCCTAGTCCGTTAGTAGTTGTCTCTCCCGGTAAGCGCATGCATGCTAACTCCATCGTTCCGGATGTTACTATCACCTTGGGTGACTACAAATTTCTGGCTTCTCCAACGGTTCTTGGTGACTCGGATATTGATCTTATTCTCGGAATGGATTGGCTTTCTAAGCACAAGGCTCAGCTTGATTGTGCAGCCAGGCAGATTCAATTGACTCATTCATCTAAGGATGTAATTGTCTTTGCCGCTCGTGATGATACCATCCGTCTGTTTTCTCTCAATGAGAAGGGTGAAGTGGATGCTATCTTGCAGATTCCAGTCGTTTGTGAATATCAAGACGTCTTTCCAGAAGAGCTTACAGGAATGCCTCCGCACCGGCTAGTTGAATTCGTCATTGATCTTGAGCCTGGCACGGAACCAGTGTGCAAGTGTCCTTACAAGCTCGGACCTGAAGAGTTGAAGGAGCTGAAGAAGCAACTCGATATTCAAGAAAGAATGGGTCTCATCCGGCCTAGTTCTTCTCCGAGGGGTTGTGGTGTTCTTTTTGTGAAGAAGAAGGATGGAACAGACCGGCTTTGTGTTGATTATCATCAATTGAACAAGAAGACTATCAAGAACAAATACCCACTTCCCAACATCAACGAGCTGTTTGAACAACTCAAAGGTGCCCAAGTATTCTCCAAGCTTGACCTCCATATGGGTTATCATCAGATTCGAATCCGCGAGCAAGATATTCCCAAGACAGCTTTCAGAAGAAGCTATGGTTCTTATGAATACACTGTCATGTCTTTTGGTCTCGTCAACGCTCCTCCGACATTCTCTCGCATGATGAATTTCATCTTCAATGCCTACACCAATGACTTCGTTTTGGTCTATCTCGACGACATTCTGGTTTTCTCGAAGAACAAGGAAGATCATGCCAAGCACATGCGTTTGGTACTCGATAAGCTGAGGGAACACCAGTTCTACACCAAGTTCTCCAAGTGCGAATTTTGGCTTGATGAGGTTCTTTAACTTGGTCATATCATCTCTGCCAAGGGCATTGCGGTGAATCCTGAGAAGGTGTCTGCAATTGTGAATTGGGAACCTCCTCAGAATGTGAAGCAACTCCGTAGCTTCCTCGGCCTCGCAAGCTACTGTCGCAGATTCGTTGAAAACTTTTCTAAGATCGCGAAGCCTCTCTCAAATCTTCTCCAGAAGCACGTCAAGTACGTTTGGTCTCCGGAGTGTGACATTGCTTTCAACACTTTGCAAGAGAAATTGGTCACTGCTCCAGTTCTGACTCCGCCTGATGAATCCAAGCCGTACGAGGTCTTTTGTGATGCCTCTCTACAAGGTCTTGGTGCAGTGTTGATGCAAGAGAAGAAAGTTGTGGCTTATACCTCTCGCCAGCTGAAGCCCAATGAGAAGAACTACCCCACTCATGACCTCGACTTGGCGGTAGTTGTGCATGCTCTTTTGACTTGGAGACATCTCTTATTGGGAAGAAAAGTGGACATTTTCACTGACCACAAGAGTCTCAAGTACGTCTTCACTCAGCCTATTCTCAACCTCAGGCAGACTCGATGGGTCGAAATGATTCAAGAGTATAATCCGAGTATCAAGTATACTCCAGGCAAGGCCAATGTGATTGCTGACGCATTGAGCAGGAAGGATTATTGCAACAGTCTGATTCTCAAGCCTTATCAACCCAAGCTTTGTGAAGCTTTCCGCAAACTTAATCTGCAAGTTGTTCCTCAAGGTTTCCTCGCTAACCTTCAAGTCTCTCCTACCTTGGAAGACCAGATTCGCCAAGCCCAGCTTCTTGATGCTATGGTGAAGAAGGTGAAGATTGGGATTGCCAAGAGTCAACCCAAGTACAAGTGCTACCGCCTTGATGACAAGGATACTCTCTTCTTCGAGGATCGTATTGTTGTGCCCAAAGGTGAACTTCGTAAAGTGATCATGAACAAGGGTCACAATTCTCTCCTCTCCATCCACCCTGGGAGCACGAAGATGTATCAGGACCTCAAGCAGGCTTATTGGTGGACTCAAATGAAGCGCGTGATTGCTCAGTTCGTGAATGAGTGTGATGTCTGCAGAAGAGTGAAGGCAGAACACCAAAGGCCAGCGGGTCTCCTCCAACCTCTTCCCATTCCAGAATGGAAGTTTGACCACATTGAGATGGACTTCGTGACTGGGTTTCCAAAATCCAAACGTGGCAATGATGCTATATTCGTTGTCATCGACAAACTCTCTAAAGTGGCTCACTTTCTGCCTATCAAAGAGTCAATCACGGCAGCTCAATTGCCGGAACTCTATACCTCTCGGATTGTCTCTCTACACGGTATTCCACAAGCGATCTCTTCAGACCATGGCAGCATCTTTACCTCCAAGTTTTGGGATTCTTTTCAAAAGGCCATGGGCACCAACATCCGCTTCAGCACAACTTTCCATCCTCAAACTAGCGGTCAAGTCGAGCGTGTCAGCCAGATTCTTGAAGATATGCTCAGGGCTTGTGTGATATCCTTCGGCATGAAGTGGGAGGATTGTCTTCCTTATGCTGAATTCTCCTACAACAACAGTTTTCAAGCAAGTTCGGGCAAGGCCCCATTTGAAATTCTGTATGGCAGGAAGTGCCGTACCCCTCTCAACTGGTCTGAAACCGGTGAACGTCAGCTTTTGGGAAATGACTTAATCACAGAGGCAGAGGAGATGTGCAAAGTCATTCGAGATAACCTCAAAGCACCGTGATTTGGCTTTCGAGATCGGAGATCAAGTTTACCTCCACGTCTCTCCTATGGAAGGTACTCATCGCTTCAGTATCAAAGGGAAGCTTGCCCCCAGATACATGGGACCTTTCAAGATTGTCAGCAGCAAGAGAGGCGATCTCGCCTATCAACTCGAGCTTCCTTCAAACTTTGCAAATGTTCATGATGTGTTCCATGTCTCTCAGCTCCGAAAGTGCTTCAACTGGGTGGTTTGCTTGTTTGGGCACCTGGAGAATCCAGTGTTGTCCTAGGATATCCCGGAGTACTCGTGTGATCATCCTATGGTCCGCCACCCAGGCTCAAAGCGATCATAAGATTATTCATGCTAGAAACTTCCGTGTGCATCCACAAGCCATTATGGGCTCTGGCATAGTTGAGTATGTTGCATGACCTCTTTCTGTGGTGGGCTAGCAGATGTAGAGGGAAAGTACGTGTAACTATCCATCCAGAGTAAAGAGTTAATGTTTCTGAAAGACTGTGTCTCGTTCATCCGTTTCTCAAACAACTGTAGTGCGAGAAATCCAGCGGAGGCGATCGAGTCTTGTGGGGAAAAGTGCGCAAACCTCTATAGAGTGTACAAACTAATCATTGTTAGCCGTGTCCCCGGTTATGGACATCTTGAGTATCTAGTACTTGGATTATCCTATTGTATCTCATCACTCTAATTTAATTTGTAGGGTTGATAATTACCTTTAATTGGGATTGAGTTGGAGGAACCTTCTCAATGATGTTTCAACTACCATGATAGTTAAATAAAATTTATTCCTTTGCTGTAGGGAAAAATTGGCTTTTCGCAAAATCATATAACCATAGAGCCTCCACCAGCCATATATGCATATAGTGATAGTATTTATCTGTTCATTGCTCTACTGTGTCATATTGCCAGCATATTCCATGTGCTGACCCGTTTTCGGGCTGCAATGTATTATGTTGCAGACCTTTTAGACGAAGAGTAAGGTTCGCTAGGCCGTTGTCATGCACTCAGCTATGCCGTTGGAGTTGATGGACTCACTTTATCTTCCAAGCCTTCCGCTGTTATCGGGTTAGATGGCCTTAAGCCATATTTATCGTAATAAGTTCTCTTTGGAGACATTCGATGTAATAAGTGTGTGATTGCTACTCTGTTATAAATCCTTCGAGTATTGTGTGTGTCAGCATTACCGATCCAGGGATGACACTGAAGCACAGAGACTTGACCGTTTGTGGTTTGGTCGCTACAAGATGGTATCAGAGCACATGCTGAATGTAGGACACGACCACTAAGAAAGCCATAGGTCACTCTTCTCTACTCATTTCTGACTCCTCTCCATTTTCTACTCTTTAGGATGGCGGACTTGAGGAACAAGTTTGCACAACTGGATGAAGATACACCTTTTGGACGACACTTGAAGGAAGTCACTAGATACGTGAACATTGGAATACCAAGCTTCACCGGGACCTACAACGCCACTTTACCCAAAGAGGAGCGCTGGATGATTCAAGTTCAAGTTCCAGGAAGGACATTCATGCCAGTCACGGAGCCCATAGAGCTCTCCTTTGATGCCCCAACCTGGAGTCTAGGAAAGAGCATGGCAGCTCACATCGCCATGGGACGCATTGGCGAGGTTTACCACAAGGATCTCAAGGATACCATGTACCAGATATGCGGGCACCGAGACGAGCAATGGGAGATAATCAGCACCAAGAAGGCAGGTCCATTGCAGCATTCGTCCAGGAGTTAAACCAACACATTCGACGCCAGGAGAACCAGATGTGCGCAGGCATGATAGATTTGAAGAAGGCGATGACAAGGATCATGGAGTTAGAGGAGGAACTCAAGTCTACACGTGATGGATATGAGGAGGAAATCGCGACACTATTGGAGAAGAACGATGACCTGATAAAGAAGATCGGAGTATTCATGGGAGACCCCGCGCTAGGAGGAGAAGACAACAATTCCACTTGTCCGGACAACTACATCATCATCGATGACACCGACTCCGACCGTAACGATAGTGATGATGATTATGAAGACGAAGCTGGAGCGGACATCATGGAGTCTTCCACCGATCAAAATTTCTAGTAGACCACCATATGATCATTAGTATTTCCCCCCGTGTAAATAGTATAGTCCGAGCACTGTAACGATAGTTAGATCGATTGTATGCCCTTGCTTGATTGATTGAGTGATATAATTGTGTTTGCCTCATGTGCATATCGGTAGTGTTTTCTCACTAGACCTAATTTATATTCTACCCTCTTCCCTCTAAACCCATTAGATGCCTCCGAGACGTGACACCGGATTTGTCTTCCCACCGGAGATCACCCAGTTGATCCAGCAGCAGAATGCCATGATGCAGATATTAGTCCAGAACCAAGGCAACAACAACAACAACAACCCTCCCCTAGTTGACAACTTAGCCCGTTTTCTGAGGTTACAGCCGCCGGTGTTTTCTAGTAGCACCGAGCCGATAGTTGCGGATGACTGGCTATGCAAGATAGGAAGGGAGTTGACCACCGCCGGTTGCACAGATGTAGAGAAGGTGCGTTTTGCCGCGCATCAGTTTGATGGACCAGCAGCCTCATGGTGGGAGAATTACACAACCACTTTTCCCATAGCCAATGTCACTTGGGATCAGTTTCAGCAAGCATTCCGCTCAGCCCATGTCTCAACTGGAGCTATGAGCATGAAGATGCGTGAGTTTCGCAACTTACGCCAGGGAAATCATACTATGGCTCAGTACGTAGATGAGTTTAGTAAGCTATCTCGTTATGCCCCTGATGATGTGGCCACAGATGCCGCGAAGCCAGAGAAGTTTATGCAAGGGATAAATGATGACATGAGCATGCTGTTGATGGTGGCAACATTCAACAACTACCAGGAGTTTGTAGACAAGGCTCTTATGATTGAAGGGAAGTAGTAGCAGATTGAGAGCCGCAAGAGGAAATATGGACAAGGAAAGTACAATTCTGGAGCTCAGCAGAATCCTCGTTTCACCCTGAACTCGGGAGGACTTGTCCATAACCATGGATGCCACAACCACAATGGAGGGAGTTCTCACAACCACAATGGCCCCAAAAATGGAAACGGGAATGGAACAGGCAGCAATCAAAACTGCTCTGACCCAACCACACCCGCCAAGAAGGACCTAAGTCACATTACTTGTTTCAACTGCGGGAAGACTGGACACTATGCCACTAAGTGCCTTGAAGCAAAGAATGGTAATGGCAATGGAAGTGCTGGGAAGAAGCCCAACCCTTTCAATAGGGGACAAGTGAACCACGTGAACGTGGAGGAAGTTGAGGAGAAGCCTGAGGAGCTCCTGTCGGTGTACAAACTAGGGGCACATTTTTGAACACCCTTACCTGTGCACGGGCAGTCAGAGCCACGCCCATGGCCACACCAAGCAGAGCGAAGGAAGTGAGCCAAGGTAAGACCGAAGCCCAAGACAAAGCAAAGCAACGGCAAGGACCAAGGCCACAAAGATCAGATGGGCGAAGCAGGTTTCCCCGGCAAGGATCCTTGCGGGGGCGGCCCAGTGGCCCTGGCAAGACCCTTGCCGGGGCAGCTCGCCCACGCCAACCGAGCGAGCCCCCCTCGAGCCCACCAACACTCAACACATGTGTTGGGACAGAGCTCGGGAGGCACCTCTGTGGTGGCACGCAGATCTTTGTGAAGACAAAGAATAGTCAAGATCAAGTGAGGATGGGAAAGTAGCCATCCTTGCCGAAGGAACCCACAAGACCCCCGGCAAGATCCTTGCCAGGGACGCCTGCGCCACGGTAAGACCCTTGCCGGGTCACCCGACAAGACCCTTGTTGGGCCACCCACCAAGGCCCTCGCCAAGTGCGCCAGCAGGGCCACCATCAGGCCCGCACCAGCCAAGTCTCCACCGCCGTTCGCATGTAGCTGCCGACCCAACCAGTTGGGCAGGCACCTACGTGGCTAAATGCAGCCCTTCGTGGAGGCTCCACCATCGCGCCACCTCAGCTGCCTGCCTACCTACATGGCACCGCATGCACCGCTGGCCAGGGCGCATGTCGAAGCCTGGAGGAGCGACAACGGATGGGAGGGCCTCACCCCCATCCCCGATAAAGTAACAGGACACCTAAGCAATGCATTAAATGCACCTTGTCCTGTAATACGAGGGATACCCTCGTGCCACTATAGACCTTTCCACCTCCTGTGTGCCACTGTGGCAACCCCATTTTCCTATAAAAGGAGGCCTGAGGCGACCAGGAGAAGGATTCGGCTTTTTGGAGCTCGTTACACTCCATAGCTAGCTCAAGAACACAGAATACAGCCACCAAAGCAGGAGTAGGGTTTTACGCATCCCCGCGACCCGAACCTGGATAAACGAACCGCGTGCTTATCTGTTAGACCTGCTCTTCTCTCAACCCCGCGCCCCACAACCGCAGTAGGGTTTCTTGTGATCCCATAGGTGTCGTTTCCCACCGACATCTTTGGCATGCCAGGGAGGGAGCGCGTTTGTGAGAATCTGGTCTGGTAGTTAGCCTAGCGATTCTTCGTCGCCATGGCCCCTAAGAAGAAGATGGCCACGGCGATCGGCTCGTTGGGGGCCGAACAGCCCGTGCCGGTGCGGGCAAGCAGCCGACCGGTCGCGGACAGGACTCGGGCTGCAGCCTGCGAGCACCAGCACCACCCAGCCAGACGGAGCCTGGCGAGCGGCATCATTCAAGCACCGGACGACCGGCTGCACACCGCAGGACACAACGATGGAGCTGGGGGCCCCCCCAGGCGGCGCGAGGCCCTCTGGGGGTGTCGTTGCGCCGACTCTAGGCGGCGTGACGACCTCCTGGACGCATACACCGGCGACCACCGCGCGTTCTTCGCATGGTGTGCGCGCCGAGCAGCGTCCACGGGAAGAGCCCTATGCGTCATCGGCAAGACGAAGGAGTTCAACATGCTTGCCGAAGCACTGGTGAAAATGGCACGCATCCGCTGGGTCGTGACGGAGCTCCTTCTAACATGGTTAGAAGTCGAAGCGCGCTGCGATCCACCCAGCTGTCACCGCCACCCACGCCAGTGGAAGCCTTGGCGCGCGCGCAGCTGCTCCTCTACTCCCCTCCTGCTGCGGAGAAGCTCGATGAGTGGAGGGCCACTATCCGGAGCCTCGTCGCCGTCGCGAACAAAGACGATCCGCGACCGGCGGGGCCCTCGGCTCGGCGCTCCACCGAACCACCACATGTTGGCGCTGGGAGGACCAGGGGAGCTGCGGCCACGGTGCATTGTCCTCCTCCTCGCCAGCTGCCGCGGACGTAGGCCCTTCGCGATGACGCTAGTGATAACATCTCCATAGCGTCGTCCGATCCACGGACCCTCCACGACCAGCGCCAGGTTCTTCGGGACCGAACTCACGAAGACGCTCGAACCACCATCGAGCGCCGGTGCAAAATGCGCCGCCAGTCGGACAAGCGGGCGGGACATGTTACGGACCACCCGGCACCGGGGGAGCCCGGCGGCCTACCTTACGAGGTGGGCTGCCCGGCTTTTACCCGTGAGCTGAGGCAGTTCAAGTGGCCGTCCCACCGCACGTTCAAGCCCAACGTCGGCGAGAAGTACACCGGCAAGACCCATCGGTCCGAGTTCCTCAACATCTACACCATCGCGATGCAGGCCGCTGGGGCTCGCGATGACAAGGTGCTTGCCAACTACTTCCCACTGGCGCTCAAACCGAATGTAATCTCTTGGTTGATGCACTTGCCGGCGGACTCTATCTCTTCCTGGTCAGATCTGTGCCATGAGTTCGTTGGCGCCTTCACAGGAGGCCACCAAGCTCATGGCTAGGCCGGTGATCTGCATATCATTCCCTAGAAGGAAGGGGACACCCTGCACAAGTACATCCAGAGATTCAGCCGGGTGCAGTACAACATCCCCGACGTTCATCCCGCCACTATGATTAGTGTGTTCCATCAGAACGTGCGCAATTGCAAGATGCACGAGGAGCTGGTGACGACCATGGTTAAGGATGTGGCCGAGCTCTACGTTCTGGCCGACAGGTACCCCCGAGCTGAAGAGGGAAGGAAGTACCCCGGCGAAGACGCCGGCGCGGAAACCGACTCTACCGATGAGGACGCCGCCGCCCCGACGAAGAAGGGTCGGCGTCGCAACAAGAAACGCAAAGGAAGGGCTGTGCTTGCCATTGAGGGATCTGACGATACTGGTGCCAGCAAGAAGGTCAAGGCAGACACCACCGGCAAGGAGATTGCCGGGTGCGCCGCCTGCCGAGCCTTGGCAGCCACCGACAAGCCAGGAAGCTCCGGCAAGCAATACTACAAGATCCACCGCACCAAGGGCCACGATCTCCAGAACAGCTGACAAGTCAAGCTGCTTGCTGAGAAGCAAAAGGCTGAGTACTAAAGGCGGGACAAGGAGAAGGACCAAGATGGTGTTGGGGGGTCCAGCAAGAAGCGTGGCGGCCAAGGAGGCCGCCCCGGCAAGGACAATCAGCAAGAGAGGCCCGCCCGCGGCCACGACAAGAAACAAGAAGACGACGATCACGACGAGGACGACGAGTCCAGTGACCAAGGGTTCCAAAAGGCTACGGAGGCCATGTGCGTCGATGGCGGCACCTCGCTGCATACCTCTCGCCGCCAGCTCAAGCAGTGGGCGTGAGAGGTCACGGCAACGGAGCCGTTGTTCGACGCCCAGAAGCCCCTAAAGTGGTCCAGCATGCCCCTCATCTTTGACGCCGAGGACCACCCTGATCGCACTACCGCGGTCGGGTGTTTGCCGTTGTTGGTTTCGCCAACAATACGCAACCTCAGGGTGAACAAGATGTTGGTTGACGATTGGGCCGGCCTGAACCTGATCTCGCCTGTCGTGATCAAAAGGTTGCAAATCCTTGACGATGACCTCAAGGAAACAGGCACATTCCAAGGGGTTAATCCGGGGAGGAGCCAGCTGAAGGGAAAGGTCACGCTGCCCGTGACCTTTGGAGGAGAATTGAACTACAGAATGGAGAAGATCGTCTTCGACGTAGCCGAGATCCCCTTGCCCTACAACGGGATCCTCGGCCGCTCGGCACTGGCCAAGTTCATGGCGGCGTCACACTACGCCTACAACATGTTGAAGATGCCTGGGCCGTTGACCATCATCTCCATCCCCTCCGACAAGAAGGACGCGCAGATCTGCGCCGACCAACTCTACCGGGAAGTAGTTGTAGCAGCTGCCGTCAAGGCACCTGCTCCTGCCGCCGAAGGCCCAGGAGGAAAGAAAGATCCCGGCAAGACCTCTCGCACCCACTCCGGCAAGCGCACCTCCTCGGAGTGTTGTGCTACCATTGAGAACGTGCCAGAGAGCTCTGCCGACCAGAGCAAGAGATCCAGAGCCGAGCCGCCGCAGACCAAGAAGGTGCCCGTCGCGGAGGACAGCAAGGGAGGGGCCTTCACTATAGGCTCCTCCCTCGACAGCAAATAGGAAGGCGAGCTTGTCACCTTCCTGCGGGTAAATGTCGACGTGTTTGCATGGCAAGCGTCCGATATCCCCGGTGTTCCCAGGGAGGTGATTGAGCACCACCTAGATGTCTGCCCCCACGCGCGGCCCGTCAAGCAGAAGGTCAGAAAGCAGGCTCTGGAGAGGCAGGAGTTCATCACAGAGGAGATCAGGAAGCTAGAAGCGGCAGGTTTGGTGAGAGGGGTGCTCCATCCGACGTGGTTGGCCAATCCGGTAGTGATGCGCAAGGCGAATGGGAAGTGGAGGCTATGTATTCATTACACAGATATCAATAAGGCTTGCCCTAAGGACCCCTTCCCATTGCCGTGCATCGACCAGATTGTTGACTCCACGGCCGGGTGTGATCTGTTATCATTCCTCGATGCCTACTCAGGCTACCACCAAATCTTCATGACAAGAGAAGATGAAGAGAAGACAGCATTCATCACCCCATGTGGTACGTATTGCTTTTTACGGATGCCTTCCGGGTTGAAGAGTGCTGGCTCAATGTTTGCAAGAGCGGTCCAAATTGGTTTTGAACCTCAGCTCCATAGAAATATGGAAGCCTACATGGATGACATAGTGGTCAAAACCAAGGACGGGCCAACTCTTGTGCAAGATCTAGAAGAGATGTTTGTGTTGGGGAACGCAGTAATTTCAAAAAAATTCCTACGCACACGCAAGATCATGGTGATGCACAGCAACGAGAGGGGAGAGTGTTGTCTACGTACCAACGCAGACCGACTGCGGAAGCGATCACACAACGTAGAGGAAGTAGTCGTACGTCTTCTTCCCGATCCGACCGATCCAAGCACCGTTACTCCGGCACCTCCGAGTTCTTAGCACACGTTCAGCTCGATGACGTTCCTCGGGCTCCGATCCAGCAAAGCGTCGAGGAAGAGTTCCGTCAGCACGATGGCGTGGTGACGATCTTGATGTACTACCGACGCAGGGCTTCGCCTAAGCACTGTAACGGTATGATCGAGGTGGAATTTGGTGGCAGGGGGCACCGCACACGGCTAAGGAACGATCTCAAGGATCAAGTTGTGTGTCTTGGGGTGCCCCCTGCCCCCGTATATAAAGGCCAGGGGCAGGGGGTTCGGCCGGCTAGGAGGGAGGCGCAGGGAGGAGTCCTACTCCCACCGGGAGTAGGACTCCTCCCCTCCAATCCTATTCCAACTAGGATTCTTGGGGGGAAGGAGAAAGAGGGGGCCGGCCCACCTCTCCTAGTCCTATTAGGACTTGGGAAAGGGGGGGCGCCGGCTAGGCTTGTGGGCTGCCTCTTCTCTCTTTTCCACTAAGGCCCAATAGGCCCATTTACCTCCCGGGGGGTTCCGGTAACCCTCCCGGTAATCCGGAAAAATCCCGATTTCACCCGGAACGCTTCCGGTGCCCAAACATAGGCTTCCAATATATCAATCTTTACGTCTCGACCATTTCGAGACTCCTCGTCATGTCCGTGATCTCATCCGGGACTCCGAACAACCTTCGGTACATCAAAATGCATAAACTCATAATAATTGTCATCGTAACGTTAAGCGTGCGGACCCTGCGGTTCGAGAACAATGTAGACATGACCGAGACACGTCTCCAGTCAATAACCAATAGCGGGACCTGGATGCCCATATTGGCTCCTACATATTCTACGAAGATCTTCATCGGTCAGACCGCATAACAACATACGTTGTTCCCTTTGTCATCGGTATGTTACTTGCCCGAGATTCGATCGTCGGTATCCAATACCTAGTTCAATCTCGTTACCGGCAAGTCTCTTTACTCGTTCTGTAATACATCATCTCACAACTAACATATTAGTTGTAGTGCTTGCAAGGCTTATGTGATGTGTATTACCGAGAGGGCCCAGAGATACCTCTCCGACAATCGGAGTGACAAACCCTAATCTCGAAATACGCCAACCCAACATCTACCATTGGAGACACCTGTAGTACTCCTTTATAATCACCCAGTTACGTTGTGACGTTTGGTAGTACCCAAAGTGTTCCTCCGGTAAACGGGAGTTGCATAATCTCATAGTTATAGGAACATGTATAAGTCATGAAGAAAGCAATAGCAACATACTAAACGATCGGGTGCTAAGCTAATGAAATGGGTCATGTCAATCAGATCATTCAACTAATGATGTGACCTCGTTAATCAAATAACAACTCTTTGTTCATGGTTAGGAAACATAACCATCTTTGATTAACGAGCTAGTCTAGTAGAGGCATACTAGTGACACTCTGTTGGTCTATGTATTCACACATGTATTATGTTTCCGGTTAATACAATTCTAGCATGAATAATAAACATTTATCATGATATAAGGAAATAAATAATAACTTTATTATTGCCTCTAGGGCATATTTCCTTCAGTTTGACAACCTGCGCAAGATCAACCTCAAGTTGAACCCTAAGAAGTGCGTCTTCGGCGTCCCGTCCGGCAAGCTTCTCGGGTTCTTCGTGTCATAGCGCAAGATCGAGGCAAACCCAGACAAGATCAAGGCCATTGAGAAGATCGAGGCACCCAAGCGGATCAAGGATGTGCGTCGGTTCACCGGCTGCGTTGCCGCCATGAGCCGGTTCATCTCCAAGTCTGCCAAGCACACCCTTCCCTTTTTCAACATCTTGAAAAAGGTGGGCCCAATGGAGTGCACCCCAGAAGCCGAGGCCGCGCTGCAGGACCTGAAGAAATACCTTTCCTCCACGCCAATACTGGTTGCGCCTAAACCACAAGAGCCATTGCTGCTGTATCTGGCGGCGACGAATCAAGTGGTCAGCGCCGCACTAGTGGCACAGAGGGAGGTCGACGGGGAGGCAGCAATGGCGGCAGGACCAGCGGAGGGCGAGCCGAAGATTCCCCTGGCAGGGCCCGATGCCGACGAGGCATGGCCCCCGGCAGAGTGTGGTGCCACCAAGGCGATGCCCGCGCAGTCGAGTGAAGTTATGCCCAAGAAGAAGATGATGCAACATACGGTTTACTTTGTTAGCTCCCTCTTGTAGGGGGCTAGCAAGGTCAAGGTATTCCAGTGTGCAGAAATTGCTCTTCGGCCTCCTTATGGCCTCGAGGAAGCTATGTCACTACTTCCAGGCCCACGAGACCACTGTCGTCACCCGCCTCCCATTGCAATGGATACTGCACAACCCAGACGCAACCAGAAGGATTGTGGAATGGGCCTTGGAGCTGTCAAGCTTCGGCTTAAAGTTTGAGAGTACCTCAATAATTCATAGTAGAGTCCTGGCGGAGTTCATCGCGGAATGGACCTCGACGCCCGACGAAGAAATCCAGGAGATGACTCTCCCCGGCAAGGAGGCAGACTGCAACTGGGTCATGTACTTTGATGGAGCCTTCTCGCTGCAAGACGCCGGTGCCGGTGTGCTGCTCGTCGCACCCACCGGAGAACACCTCAAGTACGTGATCCAGATGCACTTCCCTAGGGAGATGTCCACCAACAACACCGCCGAGTACGAGGGATTGCTTGCCGGTCTCAGGATCGCGGCAGACGTCGGGGTCAAGAAGCTCATCGTCAGGGGTGACTCGCAGCTCGTTGTCAGGCAAGTCAACAAAGATTATCAGAGCCCACTGATGGAAGCATACGTAGATGAGGTGAGGAAACTGGAGGAGCACTTTGACGCTATCCAGGCGGAGCACGTCCCCCGAGCGGAGAACGACATCGCTGATTACCTGTCAAAGCATGCCGCATTCAAGCTACCTATGGAACCAGGTACCTTTTTGCTCCGGTTAACTCAACCATCCGTCGATCCATCAGCAGGGCAAAGCAAGCGAAGAAAATCATGTCCCGGCAAGTACTTTCCTACCGAGCCCCCTAGGGCCGCCGGCAAGGGTACTGCAGCGGACGCTGAGCCTGCCCAAGAGCAATTGACTCCAGTAGGGCGTCAGGCCCTGGCTGTAGAGACAGTCGCTCCCATGGCGGAAGAAATGCCTTTAGTCCTTGCCGTCGAGCCTCAGGCTCCGGCATGGGCGCAGCATACCGTCCAATTCCTCCAGACAGTGCAGCTTCCTGAGGAGCAGGAAGAAGCGGAGAAAGTAGCCCGTTGGTCCGCCCTGTACCAATTCGTCGATGATGTCCTGTACCGGAGAAGGCCGAACGGTGTGAAACTCAAGTGCATCCCCCGGGAGGAAGGACTGGAGCTGTTGGCAGAGATACATGGAGGCATATGTGGCTCCCACGCAGGGTCAAGGTCCCTTTCCGGGAAGGCGTTTCGGCAAGGTTTCTTCTGGCCCACCGCCCTCCAGGATGCGACGACGCTAGTCACCAAGTGTGAAACGTGCCAGTTCCATTCAAAGAAGCTTCATCAGCCAGCTCAAGCCCTTCAAACAATCCCTCTCTGCTAGCCATTCTCGTTCTGGGGGATCGATATACTGGGCCCCTTCCCCCGCGCCGTCGGGGGCTTTGAGTACTTGTACGTTGCAATCGACAAGTTCACAAAGTGGCCAGAGGTGGAAGCAGTGAGAAAGGTGACTGCTCAGTCAGCTGTCAAGTTTTTCAAAGGACTGGTCTGCCATTTTGGTTTGCCAAACAGAGTCATCACCGACAACGGCACACAGTTCACAAGCCACACCTTCATGCAATACATTCAAGACCTCGGCAGCAAGGTCTGTTTTGCTTCTGTGGCACACCCATGGAGCGACGACCAAGCGGAGAGGGCAAATGCTGAAGTGTTGTGAGGCCTGAGGGCAAAGACTTTTGACAAGCTGCACAAGAGCGGAAGGCGCTGGATTGATGAACTGCCGGCAGTTCTTTGGTCGATCAGGACGACGCCAAATCGAGCCACCTGCCAGACACCTTTTGCCCTGGTATACGGGGCAGAAGCAGTTCTCCCCACAGAACTCATATACAGGTCACCTCGAGTGCTCGCTTATGATGAGCTTGAGCAAGAGCGGTTGCGCCAAGATGACGCGACGCTCCTTGAGGAAGATCGTCTTCGGGCGGCTTTGAGAGCGGCATGCTACCAGCAAGCCTGGCACCGCTACCATTGCCGCAAGGTTCATGCCCGAAGCTTTGAGGAAGGCGACCTTGTTCTTCGGCGCGTTCAGTCGGCCAAGAATTCCAACAAGTTGACGCCGAAGTGGGAAGGTCCTTATCGGGTAATACGAGTCACCAGGCCTGGCGCAGTCCGCCTGGAGACTGAGGATGTCGTACCAGTGAGCAACTCCTGGAACATCGAGCATCTTCGCAAGTTTTACCCATAAGGCGCGGCTTGCCGGGCCTCCCGGCAAGCCACCTTTTGTACGAGCTTTGCCGCAAGGCATGTGACCATTTGTACAAAGCCAGGCGCAGACCCTGAGCGAGAATAAATGAAGCGCTAGCGCCCTAAGTTATAGCATGCATGCTAGGTCGAGTCTCGTCCTTGGTTAGGGTTGATAGTGCTTAGCGGTGGCTACACCCTAGCTTAGAGGTCGAGTGTGCGTCTTTTTGTTCTTCTCTGTCTTCTTTGGTTCGCAGGACACATGAATATCCTTGCCAGGCTGCTTTGGGAGAAAGGGGACGGACCGGTGCCCGGGCCCCGGCAAGCCAGTATTGCCAAGGGCTACAAGAGCAAAGATCCACCCGCGGCAAGCCAAGGTTGCCGGGGGCTGCAGATTCAGATAAGTTATTTATCCCTTATCATGTGTTTCGTTATGGACTGACGTATGTGAAACCTCGTTTTATCCTTAGGCTATTGTGCTCCCCTCACTCCGGACCCCGGGACTCGTTTCCTGGGCCAAGTTTGGTCATAGTCGCGGTAGCAAGGAGCCTAAGCCCACCTCACCCATGCCTCTGCCAAGCGCGTGAGATAGGTCGAGCGAAGTGGGGGGATGGCAAGGCCTGTTGCCGGGCGAGAAAATGTTTATCTTAAGGGTAACAAGGATTTACTCCTTGTCGTGAGTTTTACCTACGAACGAAAGCCCCGGCAAACATCCCTTTTTCATTAAAAAAACATTTCGTATAGGTACAGTTCATACGAAATGAAAAACATGAACAAGGGGATTACAAGTTCTAAAGTTAACAAAGGCCCGAAGGCTTACAAGACTAAAAAGAGATAAGATGCCCGTAATCCCTTTCTTTTCCCTCTCCTCAGGAGGCAGGTCAAGGAGGCAAAAAGGGAAAAAGGGGCGCCTAGGCGAGCTACGAGTGGCAGAAGACACCAAGAGAACATCTTGGTGGCCGTCCAAGTGTTGGATGGTGATGGTGGCGCCGGAGGCAGAGCTCGAAGACGAGGCGGCGGGACGTCAGTACACGACGAAGGCGTTCGTGCCCCCGTACTCCAACTTGATGGCCTTGCCGCCCGCCCTCTTCCTCTTCCGCAGCCTCCCAATGCCAGCTGCCCAAGGAGACAACCTTGAGAAGTTCAAGGAGCCGGCGACGCGGATGATGGGGTCGACGGTGCCGCTCGGAGCGGTGCCCGATGCCTAGTCGGACCCGTCATCCTGCCGCCCGCTGGCGTCGTCATTGCTGCCGCTGTCCTCCTCGCCACTCTCGCTCGAGGAAGGATCTTCGTCGTCAGAAGAGCTCTCCACGCAGCACCTTACGCGAGTCCCGAAGTGCCCGAAGATCTTGACGGAGAGGAGGCCACCCTCCATTAGTTTAAAATGGAGAGTGAGCCCATCCATCAAGCTGTGGAGACGAGCAAAGGTCTTCCACCCTCGGTGAAGATACATGACGTGAGGGGCGAGGAACTTGACGTCGGCCCATGTGCCGCTGTTCCTGCAGCCCCTCATATGCAGCCGCAACGATTGCGGCGGATCCAACTCCATCTCCCGCGCAAATGGAGTCGGGAGGCGAAGGCGACGGCGCGGCAGCCGGCGCAGCCTGACGAAGAATTCGCAGGGGTTGTCCCTAGCGTGGCCCTCCATCGGAGGAGGAGTTGCTGGTGGGGGCGAGGCCGGCGCGCCACCTCGTCCTCCTCTTCCCCGAACGCTGCGGCCTTTGCCCCGGCTTCGCCCACGGCCTCGCGCCCCTCTCCATTCCCCTCGCGGCCGGCCCTGCCACCGCGGGCGCAGGAGGAGGAGGAGGGACGCGTTGTCGAGCGGCGACCCTCGCCGCCACCGTCGAAGGACCGGGATTCCCTTTCTCCATGACGAATGGAAGGAAGGAGCAGAAGCAGAAGGAGGGAGAAGATGGAAGAATGCGGGATGCCATCCCCCCTTCCCGCTCTTTATAAAGGAACGGGGTTGGGGCTCGGCCGCCCCGCGCGGCCAATCAAGATACGCGAGGCGCAGGGAACAAGGACCGACCGCTGCCCCAACCAGCGACGGCCCGGTTCCTCGCCTCCACCATTTGCCACCCCGAGCGCATGGAAGACGCGTGGCAGACGTGAAGAACCGAGGGCAGAAGTGAGGCGACCTCTCCCCACCCCGTCATCATGGGGAGTGGACACCTCGAAGACCGCACCTCGGCCCCATTCAGTAAATGAGTCGCGCCTCCACGCCTCCCTCCCTTTACGGGGAAGGCGCGAGCCGCCTCTTTACTATGATGTGACGCATGCTTGGGGAAACCGCCCCACGAATGTCGCCCACATCACGCACGCCCCTCCACGCCGCGCCGTGCGTGCAGGTCGTCGGAAGCGCAAACGTGAAAAATCTTACCGCGGTAAAAACCGCCCTGCCTGCCCGCGCACCGTTTTGGGCCTGACCCAACAATGTGTCGCGCTTATGTGTGGCCCAGGCCCGGGGGCTCCTGTCGGTGTACAAAACTAGGGCCACATTTTTTAACACCCTTACCTGTGCACGGGCAGTTGGAGCCACGCCCATGGCCACACCAAGCAGAGCAGAGGAGTTGAGCCAAGGTAAGACCGAAGCCCAAGACAAAGCAAAGCAACGGCAAGGACCAAGGCCACAAAGATCATATAGGCGAAGTAGGTTTCCCCGGCAAGGATCCTTGCCGGGGCGGCCCCAGCAGCCCCGGCAAGACCCTTGCTGGGGCAGCTCGTCCATGCCAGCCGAGCGAGCCACCCTCGAGCCCACCAACACTCAACACATGTGTTGGGATAGGGCTCGAGAGGCACCTCTGTGGTGTCATGCAGATCTTTGTGAAGACAAAGAATAGTCAAGATCAAGTGAGGATGGGAAAGCAGCCATCCTCGCCGAAGGAACCCACAAGACCCCCGGCAAGATCCTTGCCAGGGACGCCTGCGCGCCAAGGCAAGACCCTTGCCGGGTCACCAGGCAAGACCCTTGCCGGGCCAGCCGGCAAGGCCCTCGCGAAGCATGCCAGCAGGGCCACCATTAGGCCTGCACCAGCCAAGTCTCCATCGCCGTTCGCATGCAGCTGCCGACCCCAACCAGGTGGGCAGGCACCTACGTGGCTACATGTAGCCCTTCGTGGAGGCTCCACCACCGCGCCACCTCAGCTGCCTGCCTGCCTACATGGCACCGCATGCACCGCTGCCAGGGCGCGTGTTGAAGCCTGGAGGAGCGGCAACGGATGGGACGGGCCTCGCCCCCGTCCCCGATAAAGTAAGATGACACCTAAGTGATGCATTAAATGCACCTTGTCCTGTAATACAAGGGATAACCTCGTGCCACTGTAGACCTTTCCACCTCCTGTGTGCCACTGTGGCAACCCCTTTTTCCTATAAAAGGAGGCCCGAGGCGGCCAGGAGAAGGATTCGGCTTTTTGGAGCTCGTTACACTCCGTAGCTAGCTCAAGAACACAGAATACACCCACCAAAGCAGGAGTAGGGTTTTACGCATCCCCGCAGCCCGAACCTGGATAAATGAACCGCATGCTTCTCTGTTAGACCCGCTCTTCTCTCAACCCCGCGCCCCGCAACCGCAATAGGGATTCTTGTGATCCCATAGGTGTCGGTTCCCATCGATAGATTTCCAAGTGTATTGCGACGCCTCTCGCTTAGGACTTGGAGGAGTACTTATGCAAAACGGGACAGTTGTTTCGTATGCCTCATGACAACTGAAACCACACGAGTTGAATTGTGCCACGCATGATTTGGAGTTAGCCGCTGTGGTGCATGCGCTCAAGACCTGGAGACATTTTCTCATTGGAAACCGTTGCGATGTGTACACGGATCACAAGAGTTTGAAGTATATCTTCACACAGAAGGACCTTAACCTCAGGCGGAGGAGATGGTTGGAGCTCATAAAGATTATGATATCAAGTTGCACTATCATCCAGGCAAGGCCAATGTCGTAGCAGACGCTTCGAGCCATAAGAGTTATGTTAACACCCTTGTAAGCGGAGGGATGCCAAAGGAGTTAGCCGAGGATCTCAGGGAACTACGTTTGGAGATTGCTCCTAGAGGTTATGTTGCAACAATGGAAGTTCAGTCTACATTGTTGGGAAAGATTCGAGAAGCTCAGATGGATGGTAAGGAGATTGCCGAGATAAAGGAAAAGATGTGTGAAGGGAAAGCCAAAGGTTTTCGTGAGGATGAGCACGACACCTTATGGTTTGAGGATTGTATATATGTTCCCAATAATGCAGAGATCGGGAAGCTGATACTTCAGGAAGCTCATGACTCGCCATACTCGATACACCCTAGAAACACTAAGATGTATTTGGATTTGAAGGAGCGTTTCTAGTGGACTATTATGAAGAAGGATATTGCCGAGTATGTAGCCATATGTGATGTATGTCAGAGAGTGAAGGCAGAACATCAGAAGCCAGCAGGATTACTACAGCCTATGCCGATACCCGAATGGAAGTGGGATAAGCTTGGCATGGATTTTATCACCGGATTACCCATGACCCGATCGGGATATGATTCTATCTGGGTAGTAGTGGATTGCTTGACCAAAGTAGCCCACTTTATCCCAGTGGAAACCACTTATACAAGTGTGAAGTTGGCCAAGATATACATGACCAGGATCGTATGTCTGCACGGAGTTCCTAGGACCATCGTATCAGATAGAGGAACACAGTTTACTTCAAAGTTTTGGCACCAGTTGCACCAGACTTTGGGAACCAGGCTAGAGTTCAGTACAACTTTTCACCCACAGACAGATGGACAGACCAAGAGAGTCAATCAGATTCTGGAGGACATGTTGAGAGCTTGTGCGCTAGAATATGGGTCTAGTTGGGATGACAACCTGCCCTACGCAGAGTTCTCGTACAACAACAGCTACCAGGCCAGTTTGAAGATGGCACCTTTCAAAGCCCTCTATGGAAGAAGATGCCGAACATCGTTGATGTGGGATGAAGTTGGATACCGCCAATTGCTTGGACCAGATTTGATTAAGGAATCTGAAGAGAAGGTTAAGCTGATTCGGGATAGACTAAAAGTAGCTCAGTCCCAACAGAAGAGTTATGGAGATTCAAAACGCAAGGAGGTAGTCTATGAAATCGGAGACAGAGCGTATCTGCGAGTGTCACCTCTTCGAGGAGTTAAACATTTTGGAGTTAAGGTAAAGTTAGCCCCGAGATTTGTGGGACCGTACCGTGTTTTGGAATGCATGGGAGAGGTTGCCTACAAGTTGGAGTTACCCGAAGGACTGTTAGGAGTTCATGATGTGTTTCACATTTCCCAGTTGAAGAAGTGCCATGCAGAGATGGCCGATATTCCTCTGAGAGATACAGTGCCCTGGAAGCGATTCAGTTGGACAGTGATTTGACATATGAGGAGAAACCTGTCAAGATTCTTGAGTTTGCCAGCCGAGTTACTCGCAGCAAGGTTATCAAGTTTTGCAAAGTTTAGTGGAGCCACCATGCGGAGGATGAAGCCACCTGGGGAACGAGAGGATGATCTACGCAAAGACCACCCGCATCTATTTTCTAGCCAACCCGAATCTCGAGGGCGAGATTCATCTTAAGGGGGATAGGTTTGTCACATCCCAAATTTTCAATTTGGAATGTTATACATAGGTCATTCATGCATATCATATTTTATTGCATTTTCTTTTGTGATCCTCGCAATTCTAAGCAACTCAAGGACCCTCGGAGAGAGTTGGCGATTTCACGTTTTTCATATTTGACTTTTATCAAATATTAAAACAAGGATCATTTTGGTTTTAATTTATTTTATCTCCGAAAATATTTTCATATTAAAAATATATGAGAGGAGATAATATGACTTCTCCAAAATAAATGAAATATTGGAGGAAAATATTAAAATCAAATATTTGATTTTATTCGGATTTTATTGCAATGTTATTTAAACTAGGAAAAATACGCATTTTTAGAAATTGAATTTTAGGCCCAAATAAATGTTCACCTTGTCCGGCATATTTTTAGAGGACGGGGAAAATTTATTTCAGGATTTTTGGATTCGGTTTAGTATTCTTTTCCTTTCTTTTTCTGCGCGTCGGAATTATTTAAAAAAAAGAGGTAACTGACCTACGGGCCGTATCAGGCCCGGACTCCCCAGGCCCCCTTTATAAGCCGCCCCCCCTGCCCCCGCACCTGCCGCCGCCGCTAGCCCACCCTGCGCCCTAACACTAGCCGCCACCGCCTCGCGCGCCGCGCCGCCCATCACCTCCTCCCGTCGCCGCCGGATCCCGCCTAGCCGCCGCCGTTGACCGTTGACCGGTCGGTTTCTTCGGTTAACCATGGTTTTTTTGTTTTTTCCGGTATATTTCTTTAGATCGGTTTTTCCGTCGGTTTATTTATTTTGTGAACGTTCGTCCATTTGTTTAAACAAACATCGTTCACCCGATAGTCACAGACAGCGAAAGTTAGTTTGTTAGCCTGTTCGTCGGTTTTTCTTTTTCCTGGGTTTTTCGCGATTATTTATGATCATGATTTCTAACCCGATTTTCGTTTTAGTTTATCTTTTCGCTCGTTTATTGGAATCAGGTGATTCAAGCTCCTAGATCTTCGTCCTGAAGACCTCTTTATGTTTAACCAACTTGAACAAGATTTTGGTACTGTAAAATTTGACTTTAGTCCAGCTTATTAATCGGATCTTGTTTCTTTCGTAGTTTGAGTTTCGTTGCTCCGTTTGATTTGATTCTTTTTTTTGCAAACCGGAGTTCTTCAGTTGAACTTTCTGGTTAGATCTTCTTATTTGAGTTTTACCCATGCATCTTTGCTTGATTTATTATGTGTGTTATTGTTTGTTCGCGATAGAATTCTCGGAGTGCGAAGCGTGCTACTACGAGTCACTAGGTTTTGCGGATCGTCAGCAAGGCAAGTAACACATTGATCATACCCCTTTATTACCAAGTTTTTATGCATTAGTTACAACCCTCACACATTGCATGAGTAGGATCTCTTAACTTGTGGGTTTGGGAAGTAGATGTTGAGGTAGAACCTATTACATAGTTTAATATCAAACCCTTGGGACTTACTTCTACGTATGCTTATAATGCTATGCTATGCTCGTAGACATGGATTGGGTTTGAGTGTATCCATGAAAGATGTGAGTTGTTAATTAATGGCTCAACTTAAGGTGGCAACTTTAATACACATCTGGGTGGATTGCTTGTTTAGGCACCTGGAGAATCCAGTGTTGTCCTAGGATATCCCGGAGTACCCGTGTGATCATCCTATGGTCCGCCACCTAGGGTCAAAGGGATCATAAGATTATCCATGCTAGAAACTTCTGTGTGCAGCCACAAGCCATTATGGGCTCTGGCATAGTTGAGTATGTTGCATGACCTCTTTCAGTGGCGGGCTAGCAGATGTAGAGGGAAAGTACATGTAACTGTCCATCCAGAGTAAAGAGTTAATGTTTCTGAAAGACTGTGTCCCAGTCATCCATTTCTCAAACACCCTGTAGTGCGAGAAATCCAACGGAGGTGATCGAGTCTTGTGGGGAAAAGTGTGCAAACCTCTGCAGAGTGTACAAACTAATCATGGTTCGCCGCGTCCCCGGTTATGGACATCTTGAGTATCCAGTACTTGGATTATCCTATTGTATCTCATCACTCTAATTTAATTTGTTGGGTTGATAATTACCTTCAATTGGGATTGAGTTGGAGGAACCTTCTCAATGATGTTTCAACTACCATGATAGTTAAATCAAATTTATTCCTTTGCTGTAGGGAAAAATTGGCTTTTCGCAAAATCCTATAACCATAGAGCCTCCACCAGCCATCTATGCATATAGTGATAGTATTTATCTATTCATTGATCTACTATGTTATATTGCCAGCATATTCCATGTGCTAACCCGTTTTCGGGCTGCAATGTATTATGTTAAAGACTTTTCAGACGAAGAGTAAGGTTCGCTAGGCTGTTGTCATGCACTCAGCTATGCCGTTGGAGTTGATGGACTCACTTTATCTTCCAAGCCTGCCGCTGTTATCGTGTTAGATGGCCTTAAGCCATATTTATTGTAATAAGTTCTCTTTGGAGACATTCGATGTAATAAGTGTGTGATTGCTACTCTGTTATAAATCCTTCGAGTACTGTGTGTGTCAGCATTACCGATCCAGGGATGACACTGAAGCACAGAGACTTGACCGTTTGAGGTCGGGTCGCTACTATCATTTACCATATTTATGAGATTATGTGCATTTCTAGGCATTAATGGACATAATTCAAATTAGAACAATCGATGCATGAAAAGGTGCACAAGAACAGTCTGGAAAACCATGCTCATGTTATTTAGCACATTCCCATGCCTTTTACAAGGAATGGGAAAATATTTCAAGGAAATGTGTGGCAATAGTCAACCATAAATGGGTTGTTTACTGGGTTAACAACTATTCAAAAAATGAAACACATGGTTGGAAAACATGATGCCTGGCGTGGTGCCATGGTATGGCCTCACCAGGCCCTGGTAAAAATTGGAGAATGTTTTCCTTATGTCGTGATGCACGCCTTTCACAAAATCGAACCATCACCGAGGAAGTTTCATGATTTCGAAGGGGAAATCACCAAGACTGGAGGGGATCCAAATTTCCTTTGTCCTTTATCCACGAGTTTTTTCTACGATGAACATAGAACCTGCAAATCACCGTGTTCAAATTTGGCACTTTTCCGGGTTCATTTACCATATTTAGGGGATTATGTGCATTTCCTAGGCATTAATGCACATAATTCAAGTTCAAACAATCGATGCAAGAAAGGGTGCACAAGAACGGCCTGGAAAACCATGCTCTTGACATTCAGTAAATTCTCATGCCTTTTACAAGGAAGGGACAGATATTTCGATGAAATGTGTGGCAATGGTCAACCACAAATGTTTGTTTATTGGGTTTTCAACTATAGAAAAAATGAAATAAATGCTTGAAAAACATGACGCCTAGCATGGTGTGCCATGGTATGACCTCACCATGCCCTGGTAAAAATTTGAGAAGGTTTGGC
This sequence comes from Triticum monococcum, assembly GCA_034509565.1. Taxonomy (NCBI): domain Eukaryota; kingdom Viridiplantae; phylum Streptophyta; class Magnoliopsida; order Poales; family Poaceae; genus Triticum; species Triticum monococcum. The sequence goes on along the minus strand of CM067846.1, from coordinate 142,213,003 downwards.
TTATGTCGTCATGCACGCCCTTCATAAATCGAACCATCACCGAGGAAGTTCCATGCTTTCGAGATGGAAATCACCAAGATTGAAGCGGAATCCAAATTTTCTTCGTTCTTTGCCCTGGAGTTTTTTTCTACAACGGACATACACCTTGCAAATCATCGTGTTCAAATTTGGCATTTTTCCAGGCTCATTTATCATATTTAGGGGATTATGTGCATTTTCTAGGCATTTAGCACATATAAATCCAATCCAGCTATAGGTGCATGGGTGTGATGTGAGGGACGTGGATTGTCGTTCAATCGCAGCGCATCCTACGGTGCACACGCGCTATCCATGTGGCTGGGGTTCCGGCCAATCATAACGCAACACACAATAGGCTCAGTGCACACTGTTTCCGGAAGCGGTGGAAATGAACCGTGTGCGATAATGAACGAGCAAAATTGTAAGGGAAGCCAAATTTCTGTTGTCGTTTGTTTCTTAGCTCTTGAATACCACCGCACTGTACGGCTGCCCAGCCCCTCCGTCCCAGAGCTCTCTCTAGGCGTCGCCCATGGCACTGCGGCGCATAGTAACTGGTAAGGAAGCGATGGCATCTCGCCGCCCGCAACCGCACACATGGTAAGGAAGCGATGGCATCTCGCTGCGCCGAGTTCATCACTGTCGACGGCCAGACAGTTACATGGGCGGACTTTGAGGCTACCTTGGCCGAATGGGTGGTGGATCTAGAGGCGGCCAAAGCCGAATAAAAGGAGCAGAAAAGGCAGAAAGTAGTCAAGAAAAGAGAGTCCTGCCGCCGCAAGAAAAAAGAGGCCGCACACCGTGGTGAGGAGATCTTCGAGGAGATCGAAGCACGGTGGGCTGCTGCCTACAAGGCCGGGAAGGAGAACGCCGGCGTCTGGCCAACATGCCCTGATGGTAGCATGTGAGAAGTAGTTTAAGTTTGTAGTATTAGAGCAATTTACCAGTAGTACTTTAAGTTTGTAGTATTAACGTACAATGTCGGTAAGAGCATCTTTGAGGGCTTTGAGCGTGATTAGCATGTGTGCCCGTGTGCTTTTTTTGCGTTAATCATTAGAAGATCACAAAACACACAGTTTCTATGTCGTATCCGTCTGTGTTTTTTGCGTCAATGATCCATAAGTCAGTTACCTTTGCAATGTTTCCTAATAAACCAGGCGTACCATTGACCCAAAAAATCAACTACACGTGTACATTTTTTTGGAGACGGGATCTGCCAACTTTCTTTTTTCTCGCACATGAGTATTTTACGCACTTTGTCTGTGTTGCGTGTTTCCCCCGCCCAAGTTTCAAGTTTCGCACCGAAATTTTCATTAGGCGCGCGATTTCGGAATTTATTCCTCCAACCACATCCCCACCCTCAGTACCCCCCCCCCTCGCGCCTTCCCCTACCGGCATCGCAAACCGCCACGGCCGCAACCACAGCTTCAACCACATCTACGTCCTACTTAGATGCAGACAGGTAACCCACCGATCTCTATCACAGCCCCGGCCTGATTGCTTAAATGGTGCCTGCGAAACATCCTCATGCCTCCAAATCCCCACTGCCAGGAGCTGATGGCGGTCCATGGCACGATGGCCGTTGTGCGTGTTGACTCAGAGGAACACCTCACCTCCACCGCCGCCGACGACATGGTGCAGGCTCTGGCCCAGACGAAGTGCCCCAACGACTAGCCCCGGGAATTAACAGGTAAGATCTGACCAACTAAATCTTACCAATACCACTTGCAACGGCTATGATTTGTATGGCTGATCTATTAAGCATGTTCGTGCCTTGTTTATTTCAGTACTGCACACTGTGTGATGTTCAAATATTATCGTGTGCAGCTCAATTTCACCAATACCAGCAACAAACTTACAATACATGACTCAGGATATCACTAGAGATGCTGCCCATTTGCTATTTTTAGTGGATGCTAACCCTGTTGTACTTAACATGCATGTCCATGTACTTATGCAAGGTCATAACGGCTGATGTTGTTGTTTGCCGTCGAGGTTAGCTGCATCCCATGTCTTACAGTATTTCACATCATTTGTGCAATTGCAGTTTAACTTCTACCATTTACTGGTTTCTTGTAGGTACACATGTCAGTGCCACTGATCCACGCTTCAACCCGGAGGAACAGCTCGCCTCCATCGTCGCTGACTTTGGTCGGGCTCTGGCCAAGATGAAGTGCCCCAGCAACCACCTCTCAGGACTTACCAAGTATGTACTCACCAGTTCAATCTTACCAATACCAGTTGCAATTAATGGCTATGTTCTGTATGGTCGATGTATTAAGCATGTTCTAGTAAACATGCCTAACACGATTTTGCTACTTTCCCTACCTTTTTATAGACATCTAGGCCATTTTTTGCTCTTGCAACACCTGCCTTGTGATGTTTAACTATGCCAATTGCATTTTTACCAGTACTGGTTTCAATGTCTATTAGCCTGTTGCAATTAACAGTTGAATCCATTTTTAAACAGTTGTATTTCAATGGCTACAAACTTGCAAAACATGACTTAGGATGCTGTTAAGCCTGTTGCAATTAACAGTTGTATCCAATTTTTAATCTATCCATTTGCTACCATGCTACTCTCCACAATGAAGATATACTAGAGAAGTTTCCATTTGCTATTTGGTGGATGCTAACCCTGTTGTACTTAACATGCCTGTCCATGTACTTACACAGGGTCATAACGGCCGATGTTGTTGTTTGCCGTCGAGGTTAGCTGCATCCCATGTCTTACAGTATTTCACATCATTTGTGCAATTGCAGTTTAACTTCTACAATTTACTTGTTTCTTGTAGGTACACATGTCAGTGCCACTGATCCATGCTTCGACCTGAAGGAACAGCTCGCCTCCGCCGTCGCTGACTTTGGGCGGGCTCTGGCCAAGATGAAGTGCCCCAGCAACTACCTCTCAGGACTTACCAAGTATGTACTCACCAGTTCAATCTTACCTATACAAGTTGCAATTAATGGCTATGTTCTGTATGATCGATGTATTAAGCATGTTCTAGGAAACATGCCTAACACATTTTTTGCTACTTTCCCTACCTTTTAAGACATCTAGGCCATTCTCTACTCTGGCAGCACCTGCCTTGTGATGTTTAACTATGCCAATTGCATTTTTAGCAGTACCGGTTTCAATGTCTATTAAGCATGTTGCAATTAACAGTTGAATCTATTTTTAAACAGTTGTATTTCAATGGCTACAAACTTACAAAACATGACTTAGGATGATGTTAAGCCTGTTGTAATTAACAGTTGTATCCATTTTTTAATCTGTCCATTTGCTACCATGCTACTCTCCGCAATGAATATATACTAGAGATGCTGCCAGTTTACTATTTTTGGTGGATGCTAACCCTGTTGTACTTAACATGCTTGTTCATGTACTAACGTAGGGTTATAACAACCGATGTTGTTGTTTGCCATCGAGGTTAGCTGCATCCCATGTCTTACAGTATTTCACATCATTTGTGCAATTGTAGTTTAACTTCTACCATTTACTGGTTGCCTATAGGTACACATGTCAGTTGTATCCATTTTTAATCCGTCCCTTTGCTACCGTGCTACTCTTTCGCAATGAAGATATCACTACAGATGTTGTCATTTTATTACCATTTGTTATTTTTGGTGGATGTTAACCCTGTTGTAGTTAACATTGGCTTTCCATGTACTTACACAGGGCTACAATGGGCGATGCTGTTGTTTGCCATTGAGGTTAGCTGCATCCCATGTCTTGTACACCTTCTATTCCTAAATATAAGTATTTTTAGAGATTCCAATATAGACTACATAAGGAGCAAAATGAGTGAATCTAGATTCTAATCTAAACTATATCTATAATTCTATATACATCTGTATGTAGTTCATATTGAATCTAAAAACATGCTTGTACTTAGGAACATAGGTAGTAGTATTTTACATCATTTGTGCAATCTTAGTTTACCTTCTAACATTTACTGGTTGCTTGTAGGTACATATATGAGCGGTACTGATCCACGCTTCGATCCCTTTTGCATATGCACTGGTAGAAAAAGGGCCTATAGTCCCGGTTCGTAAGGGCCTTTAGTCCCGGTTCCTGAACTGGGACTAAAGTGTCAGTACTAATACCTCCCCCTTTAGTCCTGGTTCAATCCAGAACCGGGACTAAAGGCCCTCCATGTGGGCAGTGCGCAGAGCCCGGGCAGGAGACCCTTTGGTCCCGGTTGGTGGCACCAACCGGGACCAATAGGCATCCACGCGTCAGCATTTCTGTGGCTGGGGTTTTAGTTTTTTTTTTGAAGGGGGGGGGGGGGGTTGGGGGTTTTGGGGGGGTTAATTTAGGTGTTTCATATATTGTGTTAGCTAGCTATAATTAATAGAGAGAAGTGTCCTCTCTTATGTCCGTGCTTGGTCGACGCTACGTACTATACATACGTATAGAGAGGACTAGACACGCTAGCTAGCTAGTAAGCAAACGAAGGAAACAGAAGATCGTCATGAACATATATGCATACAGAGAGAAGTGATATCGACCACCTCTCCTACTCCGAGAGATTGGTCGAACAACAAGTTCTCGTATATCTATCTGACACTACCGGCTACATATATACAGTAATTATCTCTTACAAATATAATCATACGGACTCAGGTTTAACATAGAATTCTCCGTCTTCAGGGATCACGTGGTCAAGAAAGAATGCCGCCAATTCCTCTTGAATTCCTCGCATGCGAGCTGGTGCTCGGAGTTCATCCCGCTTTCGAAACATCTAATTTAAAGAAGGGGGTCAATACATATATATATGAATGAATGAAACTCAACACAAATGATGGTAATAAAATAAAATTGTGAATGTTGTTATTTACGTACTTCATATTGTTCGTCAGTGTAGCCCCGCTCACAGGTCGTGTGGCGGATGGACTCGCAAACATAGTATCCACAGAAATCATTCCCTTGTTCCTGCCACAACCACTTTACAAGAAATAGAGGTTAATCAAACTGATAAGCAAGAATGCCAAATGGTATTGATGAAACTAGCGCTTGAATGACTAGTAGATGCGCTTAAAATGCTACGATAGCTAGTACTTACTTTCGGGTGTCTAAATTGCAGCTCCTTCGGCAGTCCCGGAGCTTTTCTGGTGAATTTTCTCCAAACCCTACCGGACAAAGAAAACAATTACTTGATATATCAGGAAATGAACAAAGTTGCTGATATGGTTTATAATGATCGATTTAACTTACTTCTCGAGTATTTGAGTCATGTATGCATAGTCCTTGGGATCTTTTCGTCTTGAGTCTAAGACGGTTACTAGTCCCTGCTCAAGCTTAATATGTAGGAGAATATAGTGGAAACTGCACACGCATGCATAACTCATCAATTACATTACTATAACCTTGACTAATATATAAGGGAAACCGAATACGCACAAGACAGTAACACTCACTTGAAGTTGTAAGGAAAGAGTATTATATCTTTGTTTTGATTTATTATCAACTATTGTAGCATGCTGGCCTCGGTTTCTGCGGCATGAAATTTAACCTAAGTTGCATCTATGAGATATGTGTTAATGAACCCAATATCACCGACTTGTCTTTTCTTCAATTCGACGATCTTCAATCTGCATAATATAGTGAGGATGATTATAAATACATGCAATGAAAGAGCTAAGCTATATAGAGAAACTTAATGACAGAAGTAGTACTACTTACAGACAGTAGCAGGCGACCGTTGTTTTATCGAGGGCCAATTGATTGAAAAACTGATAGAACTCCTCAAATGGAACAGGCAACAGATCAATTCCAACGAGGTCATGCTCCTATTTAACTTTCAAATACAAAGTACTCCTCCCCCAGAGTCTCTGCAGATTTTCAAGTACCAATCATGCAATCTTCGCATCATCGTTGATAGAGATCTTTCATCTTTGACGAGAGGCTTCCCGTACTCGTATCTTTGTATCTGCATCTCCATGGGTTCATAATGTACTTCGTCGGGCAGGTAATCTGCAAGATTGCTATAACCAGGCACCATCCACGGATCATTAGCGACGTTGTGGCTAGGCACCTTGAGCGGGGGGGCATGATTGCTTCGCTTGTTCGCCGAGCTAGGCAATTTGTTTCCCAGCTCGTCGTTCTTTCAGCCTTTGATCACTGACAGTACTTCCCGACTGCTCCGCTTCGGCAAATTCCTTTCCAATAATGCTTTCATAGTTTCCTTTCGGCGGATCAGACTTCAGTGGTTTTGTCAGGGCAGCCAGAGTGCGCTTCACTTTCACCCGATCTACCTTCTCCTCCGGAGGTGGATGTTTCTTTGCTTTCAGCCCTTCAAAGAATTTCCTCACTTCTTCTCGTGCGATCTCGGTGTTCTCCTCCTGGGTCCTCTCGTATGGTAACTTCTCTGGAGTCTTCAGAGAAGGACCGAATCTGTATGTCCGACCGCCTCTGGTTGTACTGCTAGACGCAGACCAAGCAGACGGAGCGGTTGTCTTCTTTACTTGCTTAAGAGGCGGAGGAGAAGGACTACGACCCGCCGGAGCAGCTGGAGCAGCGGCAGGTCTCTTCCGCCCTTGTTGACGAGGCGGAGAAGGAGGAGGTTGGCTGCTCGGGCGCGTCGGCGCAGGCGGAGAAGGAGGCGGAGTGCCGCCATGCGCCGGAGAAGGAGCCGGCCGAGGGCCCTAATCGTCACTCACCGGAGGAGGAGGCGGAGTGCCCTGACTCGCCGGAGGAGGAGGAGGAGGAGGCGGAGGCGTCCAGTTCGGAAGGTTGATGAGCTCCTTCCGCCATAGGCATGGAGTCTTCAAAGCAGACCCCAACCGAGTCTCCCCTTCACCGGTAGGGTGGTCAAGCTGGAGGTCCTCAAATCCCTCCGTTATCTCATCCACCATCACCCTAGCATATCCTTCTGGAATCGGCCGGCAGTGAAAAGTTGCGCCGGGTTCAGTAGGATAAACAGAGCCAACAGCCGCCTTGACCTTCAAATTCATCCATTGCGTCATAAGGTGGCAATTTTGAGACTCTATTATAGCATCCACAGGATAGCTGGCAGGAGCCATCAAGGCATGCTCCGGCTGAAGCAGCTCGGTGGAAGCCACGCTGCTTCTGCACTGAGATGGCGGGGTAGCTTCGGGGGAGGCTTCGGCAGTACGTTTGCTGCGATTTGCTTCTCGTTCCTCTATCACGTCTACCCTTGCTTGCAGCGCCTACATTTGGGTCTGCTACACTTTTTTCCTCCTATCATGGGATTTGTAACCGCCTACGTTCGGAAACCCAACCTTCCACGGAAAGGAGCCTGGCGTGCCTCGTGTCCGTCCAGGGTGCTCAGGATTCCCGAGGGCCATTGTGAGCTCGTCGTTCTCTCTGTCTGGAAAGAACGTCCCTTCCTGCGCTGCTTCGATATACTGCTTAAGCTTATTGATTGGTATGTCCATTTGTTCGTTCGTCCAAATGCACTTCCCTATTTCAGGGTCCAAGGTTCCGCCAGCCCCGAAGAACCAAGTCCGGCAACGGTTTGGCCAGTTCTTTGTCTCTGGTTCGATCCCTTTATGAATCAGATCATTCTCAATCTTGGACCACTTAGGCCGGGCTACGAGGTAGCCACCTGACCCCGTGCGATGGTGAAGCTTCTTCTTCGCAGCATTTTGCTTGTTTGTCGCCGACATCTTCTTACTCTTTTACGATGTCTTGTGGGCCACAAATGCGGGCCAGTGATCTCTGATCTTCTCATATCTGCCCTTGAATTCTGGTGTCTCATTATTTTGGACAAACTTATTATTTAGCTCTTTCTTCCACCTCCTGAATAGTTCTGCCATCCTCTTCAGAGCAAAAGACTTGATTAATTTCTCTTTAATTGAGTTCTCTAGATTATCCTATGGCGGTAGGGTGAAATTTGACTTCAGCTCAGTCCAAAGATCATTTTTCTGCATATCATTGACATAAGACACCTCAGGGTCTTCTGTAGCCGGCTTAAACCATTGCTGGATGCTTATGGGATCTTGTCCCTAACCAGAACCCCGCACTGAGCAACAAATGCGCTCTTTGTCCGGAGGGGTTCAATAGGTTGGCCGTCGGGCGCGATTGCTGTGATCTCAAGCTTTTCATCCGAGCTCAACTTTTTCTTCGGGCCTCGTCTCTTTACCGAAGTTGTGCTTGATCTGGAGGGCTAGAAAAAAGAACAAAGACTTAATTAATATGTGTACATACCAAAACAATGAATGCATCAATCAGCTAGTCAGCATAGGCTTAACTAATATATATACCTGGCCGGACTCGGTTTGGTCACCGAAGCCGTCATCACGGTCTCCTTCTTGCACCGGCATTGGGTCACCGGAGCCGTCCTCATGTTCTTCTGCTTGCACCGGCATAAGGTCACCGTAGCCAGCTTGTTCACCCAGACCATCGGTTTCGTTGAGAAAGTACGAGACGACATCACTTCCTTCTGCGATTATCTCCCTCAACAACGCTTCTTTTGCTACTTCGTCTAGGGCGGTGTCCATAGTTTCTAAAAATATTTACAACATGGCCATTATTATTCAAACATGACAGATGGATATATTAGTGCCAAACGTAGAACTAGCTATCGGGAGGGGGTATATATCGACAACGACGACACTACATCTATGTCCCTCGACGACCCTCGTTCCCGATAAAAAAAGAGGAAGAAGAAGAAAAAAAAAGAGGAGAAGACTTCCTCTTCTTCCTCTCCTCTTCCTCCCCTTCTTCCTCGCCTCTCTCATGAATGTCCGGCGTTCTCGACCCCCCCCCCACGTGTCGAAGAAAAAAAAGAGGAGAAGAAGAAAGGAATAGAGGAGAAAATAGAATATAGAATATATATTCTATTTTTCTCTTCTTCTCCTCTATTCCTTTCTTCTTCTCCTCTTCTTTTTCTTCTTTTTTCTTCTTCTTATTTATTTCTCCTCGTCTTCCTCTCCCCTCTCGGCGACCCTAGACCCCCTCTCGACCCTCGACCCCTAGTCGACCGTCGACCCCCTTTCGACCCTCGACCCCTAGGCGACCGTCGACCCCTCCCGATAAAAAAAAGATGAAGAAGAAGAAAACAAGGGGAGAAGAAAGAATAGAGGAGAAGGGGAGAAGAAAGAATAGAGGAGCTTCTCCTCTATTCTTTCTTCTCCTCTTTTTTTTCTTCTTCCTCTTCTTTTTTATCCTCTTCTTCCTCTCATGTTTTTCCCCGATAACATTTTTTTCTCCGAGATAGTTAGTGTTCCCGAGTGAACCGGAGGGGGACATTGGTCATATTTTCTACGAATGTTCTATGTACATACATCCATCGATATCATTCCATACATACATATACATCTACATTATATATGAACAAAAAAATATCAAAATTCATCATACATACATCTACAGTATATATGAACAAAAATTATAAACTTTCTCCCCAACTCATACATACATACATACATACATCTACATCATATCAATATTTTGCAAATTAAGGAGCAGGGAAGGAAGGAGGATGGGGCGGTAGCTACCTCTCCCGGAGGGATCGGCGAGGAGACGCGGGCGGCTGGCGTCGGGGGCGACGGCGACGAGGACGGGCTCGGGGTCGGCGAGGGCGAGGGCGACGGCGGGGCGCGCTCGGCGGCGGCGGACGGCGGAGCTCGGGGGCGCGCGGGGCATGAGCTCGGGGGCTCGGGGACGGCGGAGCTCGAGGGCGAGGGCGAGGGCGACAGCGGGGCGGCTCGGGGTCGGCAAAGACGGTGAGGCAGGGCGCGCTCGGGGGCGGGGCAGGGGCAACGGCGGTGACGGCGAGGCAAGCAGAGGGGCAGCCTGGCGGCGACGTCGGGGCGGGATCGAAGAAACTGTACCAAAATTTTCACAAGTGTGGCTTATATAGACGAAGCATTGGTCCCGGTTGGTGGCACCAACCGTGACCATTGCCCCCTTTAGTCCCAGTTGGTGCCACCAACCGGGACCAAAGGCCTCTTTTCGGTAGCCCAAAGGGCGGGAAGCGAAGGCCATTGGTCCCGGTTGGTGGCACCAACCGGGACTAAAGGGGGGCAATGGTCACGGTTGGTTCCACCAACCGTGACCAATGCCACCTTTAGTCCCGATTGGTGCCACCAACCGGGACCAATGCCCTTGTGCTGCCCCGCGCCCAAAAGTTTAGTCCCACCTCGCTAGTTGACAGTGCCCAACACCAGTTTATAAGCTCTGCTGCCTCCTCCCTCTCGAACTCCTCTCAACTGCAGGCCTATGGGCCTAATTTGACACTGCTTTGCCTGTGGGCCTATTGGGCCTTCTGCGGGCCTGAATCCTGGCCCATGTAGGGTTTCTAGTCGTATTCAAGCCGTGGAGGCCTAGTAGGTGGCATTTTTTTTGGTTTTTTCTTTTTTATTTCTACATTTTTCTGGTTTTTTATTTTTTTATTTCTACTTAAAACTAAATACTTACAGTTTTTTAGTGATTTCTTTTTGCTTTTAGGTCACAAAAATTTCTGTTAGTGCCATTAGTTTTAAATTTTAAATAATTTAAATTTGAATTTTTAAAAATTTGTCTAAATCCCTAGTTTATGAATAACTTTATTATAAAATTAGAATTTTTTTTATTTATTTTTTATTTCTACTTACAACTAAATACTTACAGTTTTTTAGTGATTTCTTTTTTCTTTTAGGTCACAAGAATTATAAACTTTTTGTTAGTGCCATTAGTTTTAAATTTTAAATAGTTTAAATTTGAATTTTTAAAAATTTGTGTGAATCACTAGTTTATGAATAACTTTACTATAAAATTAGAATTTTTTTTCTTCTTTGCTATTTATTTTTTATTTATACTTACAATTAAATACTTATAGTTTGATTTTAGGTCACACAATTATATTCTTTTTCCTATTGAAGAATATTATAGTTTTATTTTAGTTGATCATAACATAATATTTTAATTGATAGTTTTTATTTTCATAAAAGTTTTGTAGTTCATTCTGTTTGCTATTAATTCATTCTTTGAGCTAAATGACTCTGAAATTGGAAAGCATTTCAAAATGAACTCTGAAAAGGTTGAAAGTTGGCATGGTATCATCATTTCACCCACATAGCATGTTCCAAAAAGTAGAGAGGGTTACGACAAAAACTTGATGCACTTCGTGTACAAAATGGACAATCACTTTCGAAGTATCAAAGTTTCAAACCATAAGACATGAAAGCATTTCAGATGAACTCTGAAAAAGTTGAAAGTTGGGATGGTATCATAATTTCACCCACATAGCATTTGCTTATTGCGGGAGAAAGTCTTCACTTTTTCTTCGCTTGTGTCATTTGCTTATTGCGCCGTAACCATGGATAATCTTCATTGTTTATCAGGATGCTTGGGTCAGCCTTGACATTGAAGGGAGGAATTTCATAAAACTTTTCATAATCTTCAGACATGTCTGTCTTGCCGTCCACTCCCAGGATGTCCCTTTTTCCTGAAAGAACTATGTGGTGCTTTGGCTCATCGTATGATGTATTCGCTTCCTTATCTTTTCTTTTTCTCGGTTTGGTAGACATGTCCTTCACATAGATAACCTGTGCCACATCATTGGCTAGGACGAACGGTTCGTCAGTGTACCCAAGATTTTTCAGATCCACTGTTGTCATTCCGTACTGTGGGTCTACCTGTTGTACCCCGCCGCCTAACAGATTGACCCATTTGCACTTAAACAAAGGGACCTTAAAATCGGGTCCGTAGTCAAGTTCCCATATGTCCACTATGTAACCATAATATGTGTCCTTTCCGCTCTCAGTTGCTGCATCAAAGCGGACACCGCTGTTTTGGTTGGTGCTCTTTTGATCTTGGGCAATCATGTAAAATGTATTCCCATTTATCTCGTATCCTTTGTAAGTCAATACAGTCAAAGATGGTCCCCTGCATAACAAGTACAACTCATCACAAACAGTGTTGTCACCTCTGAGACGTGTTCACATGTAATCCAGTCGTCGCATTGCTCCGGGTGTTTGGAGCGCAGACTGTTCTTGTGTTCATCGACATACGGGGTCACCAAGGTAGAGTTCTGTAGAACTGTGTAGTGTGCTTGAGACCAAGAATATCCGTCCCTGCATATTATTGAGTCTCTTCCAAGAGTGCCTTTTCTAGTCAGTCTCCCCTCATACCGCGATTTAGGGAGACCTATCTTGTTAAGGCCAGGAATGAAGTCAACACAAAACTCGATAACATCCTCTATTTGATGGCCCATGGAGATGCTTCCTTCTGGCCTAGCGCGGTTATGGACATATTTCTTTAGGACTCCCATGAACCTCTCAAAGGGGAACATATAGTGTAGAAATACGGGCCCCAGGATGACAATCTCGTCGACTAGATGAACTAGGACGTGCGTCATGATATTGAAGAAGGATGGTGGGAACACCAGCTCGAAACTGACAAGACATTGCGCCACATCACTCCTTAGCCTTGGTATGATTTCTGGATCGATCACCTTCTGAGAGATTGCATTGAGGAATGCACATAGCTTCACAATGGCTAATCGGACGTTTTCCGGTAGAAGCCCCCTCAATGCAACCGGAAGAAGTTGCGTCATAATCACGTGGCAGTCATGAGACTTTAGGTTTTGAAACTTTTTCTCTGGCATATTTATTATTCCCTTTATATTCGACGAGAAGCCAGTCGTGACCTTCATACTAAGCAGGCATTCAAAGAAGATTTCTTTCTCTTCTTTCGTAAGAGCGTAGCTGGCAGGACCTTTATACTGCTTCGGAGGCATGCCGTCTTTTTCGTGCAAACGTTGCAGGTCCTCCCGTGCCTCAGGTGTATATTTTGTCTTCCCATACACGCCCAAGAAGCCTAGCAGGTTCACGCAAAGGTTCTTCGTCACGTGCATCACGTCGATTGAGGAGCGGACCTCTAGGTCTTTCCAGTAGGGTAGGTCCCAAAATATAGATTTCTTCTTCCACATGGGTGCGTGTCCCTCAGCGTCATTCGGAACAGCTAGTCCACTGGGACCCTTTGCAAAGATTACATAGCGTAAATCATTGACCATAGCAAGCACGTGATCACCGGTGCGCATGGCGGGCTTCTTCCGGTGATCTGCCTCGCCTTTGAAATGCTTGCCTTTCTTTCGACATTGATGGTTGGTTGGAAGAAATCGACGATGGCCCAGGTACACATTCTTCCTGCATTTGTCTAGGTATATACTTTCAGTGTCATCTAAACAGTGCGTGCATGCGTGGTATCCTTTGTTTGTCTGTCCTGAAAGGTTACTGAGAGCGGGCCAATCGTTGATGGTCACGAACAGCAACGCCTTAAGGTTAAATTCCCCCTGTCTGTGCTCATCCCACGTACGTACACCGTTTCCATTCCACAGCTGTAAAAGTTCTTCAACTAATGGCCTTAGGTACACATCAATTTCGTTGCCGGGTTGCTTAGGGCCTTGGATGAGAACTAGCATCATAATGAACTTCCGCTTCATGCACATCCAAGGAGGAAGGTTATACATACATAGAGTCACGGGCCAGGTGCTGTGATTACTGCTCTGCTCCCCCAAAAGGATTAATGCCATCCGCGCTTAAAGCAAACCATACATTCCTTGGGTCCTTTGCAAACTCATCCCAGTACTTCCTCTCGATTTTTCTCCACTGCGACCCGTCAGCGGGTGCTCTCAACTTCCCATCTTTCTTTCGGTTCTCACTGTGCCATTGCATCAACTTGGCATGCTCTTCGTTTCTGAACAGACATTTCAACCATGGTATTATAGGAGCATACCACATCACCTTCGCAGGAACCCTCTTCCTGAGGGGCTCGCCGTCAACATCACCGGGGTCATCTCGTTTGATCTTATACCGCAACGCACCGCATACCGGGCATGCGTTCAGATCCTTGTATGCACCGCGGTAGAGGATGCAGTCATTAGGGCATGCATGTATCTTCTCCACCTCCAATCCTAGAGGGCATATGACCTTCTTTTCTATGTATGTACTGTCGGGCAATTCGTTATCCTTTGGAAGCTTCTTCTTTAATATTTTCAATAGCTTCTCAAATCCTTTGTCAGCCACAGCATTCTCTGCCTTCCACTGCAGCAATTCCAGTACGGTACCGAGCTTTGTGTTGTCATCTTCGCAATTGGGGTATAACCCTTTTTTGTGATCCTCTAACATGCGATCAAACTTCAGCTTCTCCTTTTGACTAATGCATTGCGTCCTTGCATCGACAATGACCCGGCGGAGATCATCATCATCGGGCACATCGTCTGGTTCCTCTTGATCTTCAGCAGCTTCACCCGTGGCAGCATCATTGGGCACATCGTCTGGTTCCTCTTGATCTTCACTAGCTCCCCCCGTTGCAGCATCACCGTATTCAGGGGGCACATAGTTGTCATCGTACTCTTCTTCTTCGCCATCTTCCATCATAACCCCTATTTCTCCGTGCCTCGTCCAAACATTATAGTGTGGCATGAAACCCTTGTAAAGCAGGTGGGAGTGAAGGATTTTCCGGTTAGAGTAAGACCTCGTATTCCCACATTCAATGCATGGACAACACATAAAACCATTCTGCTTGTTTGCCTCAGCCACATCGAGACACTCATGCACGCCCTTAATGTACTCGCGGGTGTGTCTGTCACCGTACATCCATTGTCGGTTCATCTGTGTGCATTATATATAATTAAGTGTCCAAATTAATAGAAGTTCATCATCACATTAAAACCAAAGTGCATACATAGTTCTCATCTAATAACATATAGCTCTCTAGAGCATCTAATTAATTAAACCATACATTGAAACTATGTAAAACATTTCAATGCGAAAACAAATGCGATCATAATCGCAACCAAGGTAACAATTGATCCAACGTCATAATGATACCAAGCCTCGGTATGAATGGCATATTTTCTAATCTTTCTAATCTTCAAGCGCATTGCATCCATCTTGATCTTGTGATCATCGACGACATCCGCAACATGCAACTCCAATATCATCTTCTCCTCCTCAATATTTTTATTTTTTCCTTCAACAAATTGTTTTCTTCTTCAACTAAATTTAACCTCTCGACAAGGTCGGTTGGCATTTCCGATTCACATACATCCTAGATAAATAAAATCTATGTCACGTTGGTCGGCATAATTTTCATAAACAATAAATGAACCAATAGTTATAAAGATAATATACATACCAAATCCGAATCATAGACAGGACGAGGGCCGATGGGGGCGGATACCAAAACCATCACACTATATAAGATGCAATAAAAATGTAAGAAAATGATACAAGTATCTATCTAAACATACAAGTAAGAATATTTTTCCTTTTAGAAAGAAGATAAGAACAAGAGGCTCACCACGGTGGTGTCGGTGATGAGATCGGCGCGGGTGATCGACGGCGGTGAAGACGGGGACGGGGCATGACGGACCGCTAAATCTAGACAAATCTCGAGGAAAATGGAGCTTGGAGGTCGAGCTTCGAGAGGAGAAAGCTTAAGTAGTGTGGCTCGGGCATTCCATCGAACACCTCATGTGCATAGGAGGTGAGCTAGAGCACCACAAAGCCCTCTCCCCCTCGGCCAGAGAAAACAGAGCACTGGGTGCTCTGCTCGCGAGCGAGGGGTATATATAGGCACCTCATTGATCCCGGTTGGTGGCATGAGCCAGGACTAAAGGGAAGCCTTTGGTCCCGGTTCAAGCCACCAACCAGGACCAATGGTGGTGGGCCAGGAGGGAGGCCCATTGGTCACGGTTCATCCCACCAACCGGGACCAAAAGGTCCAGATGAACCGGGACCAATGGCCCACGTGGGCCAGCCGCCCCCCTGGGCTCACGAACCGGGACCAATGCCCACATTGGTCCCGGTTCTAGATTGAACTGGGACTAATGGGCTGATGCGGCCTGGACCATAGCCCTGTTTTCTACTAGTGATGGGGCAATGAGATATTTATGAACAAGCATCAAGTGAGGAAACTAAGAAAGATTGTTAGGTGAAAGAAACGGGTGATTGGAATTAAGCTCTTTATTTACACTTTGTCCAAGACAATAGTGAACTTTAGGATGGTAAGTAATGTGTTGCCTTTTCCCTGCCCACAAAAAAAGTTACTCTATTAGACCTCAGTATCTGATATTTTTCTCTTTTCAGTGGTTTCCAAAGCTATTTACTGATGATTACCTTGCAAACTACATGACTGGAGTGGAGGCAACAAGGTTAATGTATATAATTCACGCTACCATGATAATGCTCTAGAAGTCTTCCTGAAGGCGGTGAAGGATGGGCGGGTGATCGTCGCAAGGGGTTGGAAAAAAGTTGTTTGTGCCTATGGCATGCAGGAAGGCACATTATGGGCATTCCGCTACTTCAACATCGTCGGTAGTCAAAATGATTTACACTTGTCTCTTCACCTTTACCGCCTTTAAATATTGTGGTTCATCGTAGCTAATTGCTGCCTAATCCGGTAATTAGTGAACATATTGTACTGGAAATTTTATTTATGGATTCGTTGTTGAACCATTGTGCTAAGATTTTGAATTGCATGTTTCATATTTCAAAATTTCCAATTCGAATAATAAATTATAGGCAAAAATATATACAGGAGCTAATAAAATAATGTGCACACGGTTAGAAAGAAAATAGCGTGTGCGATGTAAAAAGAGAACATACGGTCATGGAACTTTGCAAATGGTTCTGGCAGTAAAAGCACTTGTGATGGATAGCCCAAATGGTTCTAACATTCTTAGTGTGGAAATTGGTGTTTATTTTGTCAAACCTTTATTGTTTAATAAAAAATGTAAATTTGAGTGGAACCTCATCATTGTGTATGGGGATGCTCAGAATGTAGGCAAATCTACTTATTTGGCAAAAATGTCTAGGGTGTATCAAGATAATGTTGTTGTCCCATGTTTGATGGGAGGGGATTTCAATATCATTAGGAAAAGTTATGATAAGAACAAACCCACTGGAAATGATCAATGGAGTTTTGTTTTTAATGCCATTATTGAACAAGCTGGTTTGAGGGAATTACTCTCAAGGGAAGAAATTTCACATGGGTCAATAACCAGGATAATCCTACCTATGAGAAACTAGACAAAATTTTAATTTGCCAAGATTGGGAAGAACATTACTCCCTAGCAGAGATTTATGCTTTGGAAAGGGAACTTTCTAACCATGCACCTTTGATTTAGATACTGGTAGTAAAATTAATGTTACTCTAATTTTTAGATTTGAAAATTCCTGGATATTGAGAGATGGATTTAGGGAGTTTGTATATAAAATTTGGTCTGCACACTATTCTGGCAATACTATTGAACAATGGCAGATGAGAATGAGAAACTTTAGACAAAAAAGTGAGGGGGTGGATTTTGAACTTTGATACCTGGTATAGAAAACTTAAAAAACAGATTCTGACCAAATTAGACATCATTGTCAGAAATGCTGAAACATTTGGGCTATCTGCTCATGACAAGAATGAACAGGAAGAACTTAGAACACTATTGCATAGATTGCTTAAACAGAGGAGCTAAAGTGGCTACAGAGATATAAAAGATAAGGAAATTAAAGATGGGGATTGCAATACTAAATATTACCGTGCTAAAGCAAATGGCAGAAGAAGGAAGAAAAAAATCATATCCCTACACCAAGAGGAAGGGGTGATTAAGGGGGAGGAATGTCTAATAAAATATATTACCGATTTCTATAAATAAACTCTTTGGCCGGGCTGATCCTTCCACTATTATGTGGTGTTTGGTCTGAAAATAAATAAAAGTCTAGGCCCTGATGGGTTACTTGCAGATTTCTATCAACATTTTTGGGATCTAGTTAAGTGGGATCTCGTGAAATTATTGAATGATTTCCATGCTGGAAAACTAGATATTTCGAGACTCAATTATGGTACCATCACATTGGTGACAAAAGTGTCTAATGCCAAGCAAATTTAGAAATTTGGACCAATATGTTTACTTAATGTTAGTTTTAAAATCATTACAAAGGTTTTGATGAATAGGTGTCGGATCCCACACATAGCAATACACGTTACACGTACACATAACATGCAAGTATGCATTGTACAACATGGCATCACAACATAACTCAACAACTCATATAGATAAAGGCCCAGAAGAGCCATTATAGCATTTATTACAAGCAGCGGGTCACATGACCCTTCATACAGAGCATACAAGCAATGGAAGCATAACATGTCTGAGTACATACATCTACAAAAGAAAAAGGCTGAGAAGCCTGACTATCTACAAGACCTTCCTAAGGGTAGAAGATCGTAGCTGGGATACAAGCTACTCGTCGAAGTCCATGTGGAACTACTAGTGAGACCGAAGATCTCCTCTGCAAAACATAATTAAGAAAACATGATTACAAATGTACTCAGCAAGACTTACATCAGGGCTAGCTACATATGCATCAGTATCAACAAATGGGGTGGTGGAGTTTAACTGCAGCAAGCCAGCTTTGACTCTATGGCTATCCTATACTACGACTATGACTAACTCTTTGAGGTGAGAAAGCACACACGAGTCCACTAATCACCACGACGATACACTACTATGGATTCCCTTTCGTCTCACTATGGAAATGCCATCCATAGCACTCCTGCTTATCTTGCGTACTTTAGAGTAACCACTTCAAGTTGTCTATGACCATATAAGTCTCCAAGTACTCCATATCCGCGGACGTGGCTGTTCGAATAGATCATTACCCTGCAGGGGTGTACTTCTTCACACATGTTTCCAACACTTAGCGCCGGCACACGACATGTGCTCGGCAGACTTCAAGCGGAAACCGACGTGGGTGTAGACTACAACCTGACTAACCACACAAGACTCTAGTCTAGGCTTATCGCCTATCTAAGAACTGACCCACAACAGAAGTCTGACCTAGGTTTCCATTACGGCCTCAAACGATGTGTACATGGTTCCCAAGTCCACCTCGTCGGATGGTACTACCCTTGGTACACCCGGCCACGGTGCCTCCCGCATCAAAGCCTACCCCTCCAGTTAGCACTAAGCATGGCCCCCAGCACAACATATAAACACCAGAAAGTAGTTGCAGCTCCTGGACAGAGATCAAGGCGATTAATAAGTCGAGTGGGGTCATATTTCAAGGCCCAATGTGTGGTACTAGCTTTTCTTGGATCACATACACATGACTCGGTTCTTAAGGATGGTCCCAATTAGACAACCCACCATGTACTCCTACATGGCCTCTCATTGCTACTTTACCAAAACATGTTCACACACTTAGCTCTCATCATCAGAACACCATCGATTCACTCCAATTCATCACCCGGATGAACCAGACCTGACACAACTCTAGCATAACAGACATAGCATGGTAAAGATCATAGCAGGGGCTGAAGCAACTCCTAACCATGCTAGTAAGGTTTTACTATTTACTGTGGCAAAGACAGGTGAAAGATCATGGATGTTGCCTAGAGGGGGGTGAATAGGCGCTTTAAAATAATTACGGTTTAGGCTTGAAGAAATGCGGAATAAACCTAGCAGTTAATTTGTCAAGCACAAAACCTACAACAACTAGGCTCACCTATGTGCACCAACAACTTATGCTAAGCAAGATAAGAAACTAAGTGATAGCAAGATATATAACATGAAACACTATGGCTATCACAAAGTAAAGTGCATAAGTAAAGGGATCGGTAAGAGATAACCGAGACACGTGGAGACGAGGATGTATCCCGAAGTTCACACTCTTGCGGATGCTAATCTTCGTTTGGAGTGGTGTGGAGGCACAATGCTCCCCAAGAAGCCACTAGGGCCACCGTAATCTCCTCATGCCCTCGCGCAATGCAAGATGCCATGATTCCACTAAGGGACCCTTGAGGGCAGTCACCGAACCCATACAAATGGCAACCCTTGGGGGAGGTCACCGAACTCGTACACATTGGCAACCCTTGGGGGCGGTCACCGGTATGTGTCAAATTGCTCGGGGTGATCTCCACAACCTAATTGAGACCCTGATGCTTGCTCGGAGCTTTACACCACAATGATTGAGTTCCGAACACCACCAACCATCTATGGCGCCCAAGCACCCAAGAGGAACAAGCTCTAGAGTACCAAGTGAGGGAGTCCTGGACTAAGGGGTCCTCGGGCGTCCGGCCTGTTGGATATGGGCCGGACTAATGGGTTGTGAAGATACAAGACCGAAGACTCTATCCGTGTCCGAATGGGACTCTCCTTGGCGTGGAAGGCAAGCTAGGCTTCCAAATATGAAGATTCTTTTCTCTGTAACCGACTTTGTACAACCCTAGTCCCCTCTGGTGTCTATATAAACCGGAGGGCTTAGTCCGAAGGACAAGATATAGTTAAATAGGCTTTAATTCTAGGGCTTTAGCCATTATGATCTCGTGGTAGATCAACTCTTGTAATACTCATATTCATCAAGATCAATCAAGCAGGAAGTAGGGTATTACCTCCATAGAGAGGGCCCGAACCTGGGTAAACATTGTTTCCCCTGTCTCCTGTTACCATCGACCTTAGACGCACAGTTCAGGACCCCCTACCCGAGATCCGCCGGTTTTGACACTGACATTGGTGCTTTCATTGAGAGTTCCACTGTGCCGTCCTCAAAAGGTTTGATGGCCTCTTCAATCATCTACAACAATGTTGTCCAAGGAGAAGTCTTCTACCCAGAAAGATCTTTGTGTTCGGCGGCTTCGCACTGCGGGCCAACTCGCTTGGCCATCTGGAGCAGATGGATAGCTACGCCCCTGGCTGTCAGGTCACATTCGGGAGCTTGAACTACGTCGCAGATTCCCGCGGAGACTTGATTTTCAACGGATTCGAGATCACAGCAGCCGCTCCCCGTCACCATGATGAACATGACTTAAATCTGTCATCGGACCATACCCAGGAGATAGCACATGTAACTGCTCTGGCCTTAGATCCAAAGCAGATCGCGCCATCCGAAGACGGGAAGCTCAACCCCTCCACGGACGTCGCAGTCCCAGCGGCGTCAGAGCCGCACATAGACCCAACCTCGAGTGGAATCTGTGTCACCGGAGCCTCGGACTCATTTCCAGCTACAGGTTCCGAACCATGTGCGTCCACGTGCGTCGAGCTCGATCAGTCATTGATCATTGAATTCAGCTCCGTGGACATTTTTCGGCACTCGCCTTTGGGCGATGTGTTAAACTCGTTAAAAGCACTATACTTAGCGGGGGGCTCATAGCCAAATTATATCTGGTTCGAACTGGAGACTGATGACGGAGAATTTCGCTTCCCACCCACCGCCCACTTCGTAGCCACTGTCAAACACTTAACCGACATGCTCGATTACGACTCCGAAGACATCGACGGCATGGACGACGATGCCGATGAAGAATAGGGCCAAAACCCGCCGTTTACCGGACTCTGAATGGCCACCTCTTCTTATGACGTGTACATGGTGGATACACCTAAAAGAACTAATGATGATGAAAAAGCAGATCCAGTCGAGGATAAACCTCTTGAGACACAGCCAAAGCACCGGCGTCAGCGGCGCCGCTCTAAGCCACATCATGGAAAAGGCAGCAATACCGGCATGGGAGAAAATAATACTCCGGATGATGCCGAAGATAATGAAGACCCCGTTGAGATAACTTCCGAATAGGAGGAACGGGAAAACGGGCAAGTTAGCCCTGATGAACAGGCCATACACGATGACTCAGAGGATAGTAATTATCTTCCACTCTCCGAGGATGAGGTGAGCCTTGGCAACGAGGATTTTATCGTTCCTGAGGAACCTCTCAAGCAGGAGCGCTTTAAGTGCCGGCTAATAGCCACTACAAGGAGCCTGAAAAAGAAGCAGTAGCAGCTTCAAGCTGACCAAGATCTGCTCAATGATAGATGGACTAATGTCCTAGCAGCCGAAGAATACAGCCTCAAGCGCCCAGCCAAAAGTTACCCGAAGCGCAAATTACTACCTCAGTTCGATGATGAGGCACCGAAGCCCGTACCATCATCGCGCAATGCGGCTGACTGACCGCCACATGGTCGGGACAAAGCGGCAACTCAAGCCGAACACCAGCCCGCCCCACTTCACCATAAAAGTAGAGATAAAACAGCTCGGGGTTATACATATGACCTTTGGCAGGACCTGGACAGTAGAGCAGGACATACCAGATCGATCTACAGATCGCGAGGAAGCGCCCCGACACGCGATGATGGCCATCTATTCGGACATGACAAGCCTAGTCACGCCCGGGCCAAAAACCGCAGACGGACTCCATCGGAGCTACGTTGCGATGTCGCCCGATATAGAGGTGTCGCACACCCTCTTTGCTTCACTGACGAAGTAATGGAGCATGAATTCCCAGAAGGGTTTAAACCCGTGAATATTGAATCATATGATGGAACAACTGATCCTGCGGCGTGGATCGAGGATTTTCTTCTCCATATGCATATGCCCCACGGAGATGAGCTCCACGCCATTAAATACCTCCCACTAAAACTCGAAGGACCAGCTCGGCATTGGTTAAACATTCTTCCTGAAAACTCTATTGGCAGCTGGGAGGATTTGGAAGACGCCTTCTGCGACAACTTCCAAGGTACATATGTCCGGCCACCCGATGCCGATGACTTAAGTCACATAGTTCAACAGTCCGGAGAGTCAGCCAGGAAATTCTGGACTAGGTTCCTAACCAAAAAGAACCAGATCGTCGACTGTCTGGATGGCGAAGCCCTAGCGGCCTATAAACATAGCATCCGCGATGAATGGCTCGCCCGCCACCTCGGCCAAGAAAAGCCGAAGTCCATGGAAGCCCTCACGGCACTCATGACCCGCTTTTGTGCGGGTGAGGATAGTTGGCTAACTCGTAGCAAAAACACGGCAAGCAAAGCGGGCACCTCCGACGTCAAAAATAGCAACGGCAAGCTATGATGCAATAGGCACAAACGTCGAAGCAATGGTGACAATACCGATGACACGGCAGTCAATGCCGGATTCAGTGGCTCCAAGTATGGTCAGTGGAAGAAGCCATATAAAAGAAACAACCTGGGACCATCCAGCTTGGACCGCATACTCGATCATCCGTGCCAGATCCATGGCACCCCAGACAAACCATCCAATCATACCAACAGAGATTGTTGGGTTTTTAAACAGGCCAGCAAGTTAAATGCCGAAAACAAGGAGAAGGGATTGCAAAGCGAGGACAATGACGAGGAACCCCGGCCACCGAACACAGGGGGATAGAAGAAGTTTCCCCCTCAAGTAAAAACGGTGAACATGATATATGCTACCCACATCCCCAAGAGGGAGCACAAGCGCGCGCTCAGGGACGTCTATGCGATAGAGCCAGTCGCCCCAAAATTTAATCCATGGTCATCATGCCCGATCACCTTCAATCGTCGGGATCATCCGACCAGTATCCATCACGGCGGTTCGGTCGCACTGGACCTTGACCCAATAATTGATGGATTCCACCTAACGCGAGTCATCATGGATGGTGACAGCAGCCTCAACCTGCTCTGTCAGTATACAGTGCACAAAATGGGCATTAATCCATCACGGATCAAGCCCACAAAGACTACCTTTAGAGGAGTCATACCAGGTGTAGAGGCCCGCTGTACGGGCTCAATCACACTAGAGGTTGTCTTCGGATCTCCGGACAACTTCCGAAGCGAAGAGTTAATCTTCGATATCGTCCCCTTTCGCAGCGGCTGTCATGCACTGCTTGGACGAACCGCATTTGCTCGATTCAACGTGGTGCCATACTATGCTTATCTCAAGCTCAAGATGCCAGGACCACGCGGCGTCATAACAGTTAATGGAAACACGGAACGCTCCCTCCACACCGAGGAGCACACCACTGCCTTAGTAGCAGAAGTACATAGTGGCCTTTTCAAGCATAACCTTAATTCGGCGGCCGAGCTCCGGACACTGTCAAGGGAGTCCGGACTATTCTACAGTAGGACAGCTCGGCTCGTCAAGAGATCGACTAGCAATTTGGCCTTCGTCCCAGTCCCGATCAAGTGGTGGCATTCATACCGCATGTACATAACTACGCACTCAAAATACCATGGGCATAGACGGAGGCATAACTAGCTTGTGATCCACAATACGGCTTGACCGCCCCCGGACACACATACTTTCACTGTTTCCTTTTTCTCCTTTTCAGGTTTCTTTTCCACAGGCCTTCCCTGATGGCCTGATCACAGGTCCGTTCGAAGGATTAATACACCAAGACGGCAGCAAGCATGGACGTAGAGGGGAATTTCCAGGTGGTCTCTTTAAACGACCACTCTACCTACTTTCAGGACCCACACGCAGCTCTCCCCTGGTTGTGGCATATTAAATAGCCTATTGCTTATTGCACTACTTGTATGAATGCGCTTTGATGTATTAACCAAATTATAATGGAAACAGTTTGCGGCCCAAATTCTACGGCTCTAGCTTACTACCCTTTCTTCTTTTCTTTTTTGATAACTTTATCAAATAGCACCCGTACACTTTGGTACGTTTCAATTTGCGAGGGGCTTCATAGCGCCCCGCAATGCGGCAACAAAGCCCGAACACTTTTTACAGTATAGTTCGGCACCCTGAATTTAGCATTATATGCATTGGCTCCGAATCATGTATTTGGTCAATAGTTGGGTTGCCCGGCTCATGTGCTTGCTACCTTACGTTCTGTTATATCGGCTAGGGTAGTAAAGGGAGAACTACTGTGATTGTGCCCTGGTTTACCCGGATGAGCACCTCAGTAGAGAAAGCCGAAAACTGACTGTCATGATGCAGCGAGAGCCGGTCAGCTCTTCAGAGGTCTCAAATCTTTAGAGATTTTTCCGCATTATGCGAGGGATCGATACTTACCCGATCAGGTGTTTACAACATCCTAGTTCGAATACAAGGGGCTACGCCTATATTTTTATTGTCAAACTCCTATGGCTAAGTGAGGGTGCTAAAGCCGCAAAGTCCGATTGCATGGTTTGTTGCGCTAAACACCTCCTTCAAGGACCAAACAATTGGATCAAGAGTGTTTAGATTACATCCCGAACACTCCTGTACTACCTACGTGGGGGCAGAAGCCGACGACTAGCCAACTCTCAGATTTCACACAACATGGCCGCACAGGAGGTGAAATTTTTTAAACACACATTATATTACATAATGACTTTGTTTCATCATACAAGGCAGAGACAACATGAATGTACTCATTCAAAAATAATGTCTTGCGCACATTGCGTCGCCACAATATGAGACCCCTCCAGGACGTCTTCAAAATACCGCTCGGGTGTGCGATGCTCCTTGGCCTCAGGTGGTCCCTTGGTCACAAGCTTGATGGCGTCCATCTTCGCCCACCACACCTTAACGCGGGAGAAGGTCATACGCGCGCCCTCGATGCAGACCGACAGCTTGATGACATCCAGCCGAGGGCAGGCATTCACCAGCCGCTTCACGAGCCCAAAGTAGCTGCTGGATATACCTTCGGCAGGCCACAGCCGGATTATTAAATCCTTCAAGGCCAGTTCGGCCACCCTATGCAGCTCGACCAGCTGTTTTAGCTGATCGCTAAAGGGCACCGGATGTTCTGGCGCAAGATATTGCGACCAGAACAGCTTCTCTATTGAGCTCCCTTCTTCGGCTCGAAAGAATTCCGCAGCGTCAGAAACACTGTGCGGCAGATCCGCAAACGCCCCTGGAGAACTCCAAATCCGGGTTAGCAAGAGATACTTCTTCCTCACATACTTGCTTTGCGTACTAAACGCCTTACCCTCCGTGATTTTCTTGGCCTCCTGAATCTCCTGGAGGGTGCCCTGGGCTTCAACCCGGGCCTCTTTCATGCTTTGGCGAGCCTTGGCGAGTTCGGTCTCTTGAGCCTAAACATCGCACTCCAAGGTCTCGCATTTTTTCATGGCATCCTAGAGCTCTTGTTGGACCTCATTAAGCCTGGCCTCGTGCTTCTTACGAGCGGCTTGTTCCTCGGCAACTCTCTCCTCAGCCTCGGCCAGGGCCTTTTTAAGGACCTCGACCTCGGTCGTTGCTCCTACAAATATCATGACACTACGGTCAACACACGTCATTCTTTCTTTCCGCATATACAGCAAGTCACAACATACCTCGCTTGTCCTCCAACTGCCTTTTTACAAGGCCGAGCTCTTCTTCGGCCCGCTCCAGACTCTGCTTTAGTCCGGAGACCTCTGCAGCATGAGAGGTTGCAGCCAGCAACGATGCCTGGTTATTCATACAAGACATATTTAGTTAGTTCCCTGCGAAAATTACTTGATCCTCTGCCCGGTTTTCTTTCCGAACACCGGACAGTGTCTCAGGGGCTACTGTCTATACTAGGATCTTCTCTTTCGCGTCGCTTACCTCAAAACCTGTCAGCAGGCTGCTGCAGGCTTCGGTCAGTCCGCTCTTGACGGACTAAACCCTCTCAACCACCGTACCCATAAGGATACGGTGTTCATCCACAATGGAAGCGCCTCGTAGCACTTCTAGTAGATTATCCAGTGCCTCTGGTTGGATAGAGGTCACCAGCGGGATAGGCACACCTCTTTCTCTCGAAGGAGGCCGCTCGCCGGATTCCGGAGCCGTATAGGTCTCCGGAACCGTATTCAGCTGGGGGCCGAACTGAACTTGGCCCCCGAGGATCTGCTCCCCCATGTGTCCGGCGGCCAAGGTTTCGCCCTCTGGCGCCACCCCGACGGCCTCCTGAACCTATCCCTAGCCCGGGAAGGTCCTTTGAGACAACACCTTGTCGTCACCCTTGGCCTTGGGAGAGTGAGCGGCAGGTGGTGACTCGCTGGCCATCGCCTTTGAATGCAGCGAACCTCCTGATGAGGATCCCGGGGAGTTGTCGTGGGCTGGACTGCAATAGCATAATTCAACATATTAAAACTATGAAGAAGAGAGTCCCGATATATGGAGGCATCAGGGTTTTTAGTACTTACGATGTGGTCGGGGGCTTGTTTCGGGGGCATGGCTCTGGGCTGCTGTCAACATCCCAAGCGGAGTTATCCGCGAGGGAACCCTTCCCCCTCTTAGACGCCTCTGCCTTGTGGAGGCCGCCCTCTTCTTCCTTCCCCCCTGAGGGGGAGAGTTGCTTTCTTCCTCCTCCTCCTCGTCGTCTGCAGCGGCGGAGGAGGGGGTCTCGTTGTCTTCGGACGTCCTGTCTGAAGCGCCCTTGCGGCAAGGCCAACTCTTGGCCCCCTTGGCCTTCTTCTTGGCCTTCTTCTCCGACGCCTTTTAGGGCGCCAGAACCAGCATCTTCGCCAAGAGCGGGATGACTGGTTCCTCAGGAAGCGGAGCCGCACACTGAATCCGCTTCGGCTTCTTCGTCCAGCCCCGAAAAATGAATGGTGAAGCTTAAGTATCTTCGCTAAACAAGCAAGTAAAGGATGCATCTTGAAATGGGAAAAACTTACTGGACTGGCAGGATGGGCTAGGGCATGCCCAGGGTCCTCGGTCGTCGCCGGCGGCGTCTCCTTGCCCGTGAAGAGCACCTTCTAGATGTCCTCATGCAT
The DNA here is from genome assembly GCA_034509565.1 of Triticum monococcum. Classification (NCBI taxonomy): domain Eukaryota; kingdom Viridiplantae; phylum Streptophyta; class Magnoliopsida; order Poales; family Poaceae; genus Triticum; species Triticum monococcum. The sequence continues at coordinate 142,185,617 of CM067846.1, read as the reverse complement.
AGTTCTGAAGAACTGTTGCAGAGTCTGGTGCTTGGCCGGATCGAACTCTTCATAAATGGCAAGTCCGGCTTTGGCATGGAAGGATCCGGCGAACTAGCATCACCTGGATCACATTGACGAGCTTGACGTCCTTGTCCACCATGCTCTGAATGCGCGTTTGCAGCGCTATTAGCTCGTCTAACAAAGACCAGTTCAGGCCCTTCACTAGCCAGGAGGTGAGCTGCATTGGGGCATCGAACTTGAATTCGGGAGCCGCGGCCCAAGCGGCGTCGCGAGGCTCTGTGATATAGAACCACAGCTTCTGCCACTCCTTGACAGTCTCCATGAAGGTACCTTTGGGCCATGTGACGTTGGGCATCTTGCACAACATGGCACCTCTGCACTCCGCGTGTTGACCGTCCACCACCTTCGGCTTCACGTTGAAGATCTTGAGCCATAGTCTGAAGTGGGGAGGGATGCGGAGGAAGGCCTCGCACACGACAATAAATGTCGAGATGTTGAGGAAGGAGTTTGGGGCTAGATCATGGAAATCTAGCCCGTAATAGAACATAAGTCCGTGTACGAAAGGGTGGAGAGGAAACCCTAACCCGCGGACGAAATGGGGGATGAACACCACACTCTCATTAGGCTTCGGGGTGGGGACGACTTGCCCCTAGGCTGGAAGCCGGTGGGCGATTTCTTTCGCCAGATACCTGGCCTCCCGAAGCTCAGTGATGTCCTTCTCCTTGACGGAGGAGGCCATCCACTTGCCTTGCACTCCAGATCCGGACATGGTTGAGTGCTTTCTTAAGGCGGAAAAATTAGGACTTGGGCGCTGGAGCTCGAGAATGGAAGGGGAGAGAAAGAGAGAAGGCGTGGGTGAAGAAAGGGAATCCTTATCTCCTTATAAAGGCAGTGAATATCAAGCACCTCCCCACTCGCCTTAAAACTCGCCTGTTCCCAAGGGTTGTGCGAACGGCACGGTTGGATTACCCACGCCTGTATTGATGAGAATCCCGCAATAAGGGGACACGGTCTGTGCTTTGACAAGACATGTGATATGTCTCCAACGTATTTATAATTTTTTATTGTTCCATGCTATTATATTATCCATCTAGGATGTTTTATATACATTTATATGCTATTTTATATGATTTTTGGGACTAACCTATTAACCTAGAGCCCAGTGTCAGTTTCTGTTTTTCCTTGTTTTTGAGTATCGCAGAAAAGGAAAACCAAACGGAGTCCAATTGACCTAAAACTTCACGGAACTTATTTTTGGACCAGAAGAAGCCCGCGGAGCATTGGAGATGGACCAGAAGAGTCTCGGGCTGCCCACAAGGGTGGGAGCCGCGCCCACCCCCCTAGGTGCGCCCCCTACCTCGTGGACAGCCCGGAGACCCCCATGACTTGTTCTCGACGCCAAAACCTCTTATATATACAGAAACCTCCAGAAAATAACCTAGATCGGGAGTTCCGCCACCGCAAGCCTCTGTAGCCACCAAAAGCCAATCGGGGCCCTGTTCCGGCACCCTGCCGGAGGCGGGAACCCTCACTGGTGGCCATGTTCATCATCCCAGCGTTCTCCATGACGAGGAGGGAGTAGTTCACCCTCGGGGCTGAGGGTATGTACCAGTAGCTATGTGTTTGATCTCTCTCACTCTCTCGTGTTCTTGAGGTGGTACGATCTTGATGTATCGTGAGCTTTGCTATTATAGTTGGATCTTATGATGTTTCTCCCCCTCTACTCTCTTGTAATGGATTGAGTTTTCCCTTTGAAGTTATCTTATCGGATTGAGTCTTTAAGGATTTGAGAACACTTGATGTATGTCTTGCATGTGCTTATCTGTGGTGACATTGGGATATTCACGTGATCTACTTGATGTATGTTTTGGTGATCAACTTGCGGCTTCCGTAACATTGTGAACTTATGCATAGGGGTTGGCACACGTTTTCGTCTTAACTCTCTGGTAGAAACTTTGGGGCACTCCTTGAAGTACTTTGTGTTGGTTTGAATAGATGAATCTAAGATTGTGTGATGCATATTGTATAATCATACCCACGGATACTAGAGGTGACATTAGGGTTTTGGTTGATTTGTGTCTTAAGGTGTTATTCTAGTACGAACTCTTGAATAGATCGATCCGAAAGAATAACTTTGAGGTGGTTTCGTACCCTACAATAATCTCTTCGTTTGTTCTCTACTATTAGTGACTTTGGAGTGACTCTTTGTTGCATGTTGAGGGATTGCTATATGATCTAATTATGTTATTATTGTTGAGAGAACTTGCACTAGTGAAAGTATGAACCCTAGGCTAGCATTGCAATACCGTTTACGCTCACTTTTATCATTGGTTACCTTGTTGTGTCTATATTTTGAGATTACAAAAACCTATATCTACAATCCATATTGCACTTGTATCACCATATCTTCACCGAACTAGTTCACCTATACAATTTACCATTGTATTGGGTGTGTTTGGGACACAAGAGACTCTTTGTTATTTGGTTGCAGGGTTGCTTGAGAGAGACCATCTTCATCCTACGCCTCCCACGGATTGATAAACCTTAGGTCATCCACTTGAGGGAAATTATCTACTGTCCTACAAACCTCTGCACTTGGAGGCCCAACAACGTCTACAAGAAGAAGGTTGCATAGTAGACATCAACGTGCCAATGAAAACCGCATCTCGAAACGTGGAACGACAGATGAAAACGGTTCGAAATAATGACCGGGCAGACATGATGTCACTTTACAAAAAGTTGTCAGCGGATTGGACTCGTGAAATATTATACTCTCTACGGTTGAGTGTGGTACTTGTGTTGCAGATCCGGACACATACGTTGTGTCCGAAACTATCTTGGAGTGTTCGAAAAGGGGAATCGGCCTTGCAATGCCGAAGACAATCTGAGCGCCGGACACCTCTTCATTGAAGCCTAGTTCAGGGGCTACTGAGGGAGTCCTGGACTAAGGGGTCCTCGGGCGTCCGGCCTGTTGGATATGGGCCAGACTAATGGGCTATGAAGATACAAGACCGAAGACTCTACGGGTGTCCGGATGGGACTCTCCTTGGCATGGAAGGCAAGCTAGGCGTCCAAATATGAAGATTCCTTTCTCTGTAACTGACTTTGTACAACCCTAGTCCCCTCCAGTGTCTATATAAACCGGGGGGCTTAGTATGAAGGACAAGATATAGTTAAACAGAGTAGACTTCTAGGGTTTTAGCCATTACAATCTCGTGGTAGATCAACTCTTGTAATACTAATATTCATCAAGATCAATCAAGCAGGAAGTAGGGTATTACCTCCATAGAGAGGGCCCGAACCTGGGTAAACATTGTGTCCCCTGTCTCCTATTACCATTGACCTTAGACGCACAGTTCGGGACCCCCTACCCGAGATCCACTGGTTTTGACACCGACACCAAGCACCCAAGAGTAATAAGCTTCTCAACTTGAAACTTCCACGTATCACCATGGAGAACTCAAACCTATGCACCAAATGCAATGGCAAGGGCACACGGAGTGCCCAAGTCCCTCACTCCCAAATCCCACCAAAGCAACAAAAGCTATGGAGGAAAATGAGAGGAAGAACAAGAAGGAGAACACCAAGAAATCCAAGATCTAGATCCAAGGGGTTCCCCACGCAAAGAGGAGAAAGTGATTGGTGGAAATGTGGATATATATCTCCTCTCTCTTTTACCCCCAAAACTAGCAAGAATCCATGGAGGGATTGAGAGATAGCAAGCTCGAAGAAGGTCAACAAAGGGGGGCAAACATGAGCTAAAGGGATGAGGCTCAATGGGGCAGAAGACCCCCTTTTATAGGTGGGAAAAAATCCAACCGGTATCCCCATTCTCAGCCCGCAGCGGGCGGTACTACCACTAGCCACAACGATACTGCTGCTCGGCCTAGTGGTACTACCATTGGGACCTCGCTCTGCGCCTATGGGAGAAGGAACAGAGAGGAGGGCCATTGAGCGGCACTAGTAGCGGTAGTAGGGGCAGTACTACCGCTGCTACTGCCGCTAAACCCGACACGAGACACGCAGGTCTCAAGTCAAGGTGGTACTAGCGCGGAACCGGAGCCGTACTACCCCCTGTGGCTTTGGGCGGTACTACCACTTGTGACTTTCAGCGGTACTGCCGCTCTGGGGTCGCGGTACTACTGCTGGCGCCTCCCAATGCCACTTCCAAGCAAAACAGATGCTCCAGGAAAACCAGAACTGCCACAACTTCTACAAATGAACTCTGAATTGAGCAAAATCAAGCTTGTTGGATAGATGATGACGAGTAGCATCCAACAGCGATATAGAGGAGTGAAACCTCCAACCGAGAAGAACCGGCATAACTCCAACATCGAAAACATCATAGAAGATGCATGTGAACTCTGTTTTCGTTGAACTCGAGCTTATCATGAAGATGACCATAAGCTCTCAAACTCATAAAGAGAAACACCAAACAAGAACCAAGAAATATGATCCAAGGATGCAATGGTTTGAGCTCTCTATGAACGATACGACAAAGCTACCAACTTGAGAGCCCCCCTTGATAGTACGACAATCAATCCTATAACCCGGTCTCCCAACTACCACCATGAGACCGGTTAAAATAGAAAACCTATCAAGGGCAAACCTTTGCCTTGCGCATGATCCACTTGAGCTAGATGATGACGATCTTGTCCTCCTCAAGATGGACCACCTTTCTTGATTGCGTTGGGTCGATGAAGACTAGTTGATTGCTCCCCCATACTCTACTATGGGTGAGCCACTCCTCAGCACATCTTCACAAGTCCATTGTCACCACAATGGACGGCAAGCTTCAAGCACTTGATCTCTTCATGATGCTCCACTTTAACTTGCACACTGCAATCTTGATGACGATCACCACTTGATGGCATCCTCTCCATGGGTTGTACGATATGTTCCTATTGATGCAAGCCCATGGAAGCATACCTAACCTCACGCAGAACTCTCACGTAGACCATGGGTTAGTACACAAAGCATAATGGACAATGCTTACCATACCATGGGATCACTTGATCCCTCTCGCTACATCTTATACGCTTTGTGTGTTGATCAACTTTAATCACTCTCTGTACTTAGTCTTGATCAACCTTGAATCTTTCCGACTCTCTTGATTTGGATGATGTCTTGAAGGTAAACATGAATGATCACACAATATTCATCTTCAAGGAATGCTTGCAATAAGCTCAACACTCACATGACCAATCTTTGGATAATTCCTTAATAGCACCCTGGTCAACTCATAAACTCCTTGAAACCAACACATGGACTTCAAGAAATTCCTATGGACAAAACCTACAAATATAACTCAATGCAACCATTAGTCCATAGAGAATGTCATGAATTACCAAAACCACACATGGGGGCACCACATGTTCTTTCAACAGGTCAGGCAGAGGAAGTGGGTTCAGCTACCGCAACAAGTAACAGTTGAAATGTTGTTATCTAAATGCAGTAAAAGAGAGCAGGGGCGAGAGAGTGGGATTGTATCGGAGTGATGAAGGGGGGATTTGCTTGCCTGGAAAATCAAATACAACATATGAAACAATATGATGCATGAATATGACATGACAAGATTGCTATGGAGTGTGCATATGCATCTAGCAACACTTTAAATGAGGTCCATTTGAACGAAGGGTTCAAATGCAAACTCCCATATTAAGCACTTTAAATGTCAATTAGTGTTTTCACTTATACAGTAGGTATAAGTTGGTTAAACATGCACGAAAGTATCATAAATGGATAGGTTGGATTTTTTTGATAATTTTTCATATATAAATTATTTCATTCTGAGCTACGGTTTAATTTCTAGGATTTTTTGAAGTTTAACTAGTTTTCTGGAATTTCCAAATCATTTATGAAATAGTAGAAATAATCTAGAAAACTATTGTGATGTCAGCAGTGCATAAGCATAACGTCAGCAGGGTCAACCAGGTCAAACCTGACCAATGGGGCCCACTGGTCAGTGACACAGTTAGTTAACAGTGAGATTAGCACTAATCCTAACCCTAACCAAAAACTGTCAGTGACTAGGGCCCACATGGCGGTGACACAGGGGGTCTTTAGGTGAGTTTAAACGGTGGTTTGGCCGGCATTAAGCCACTGGCGAGGCCAAACGCATGGAGGGCATCGGGAAACCTCCTTCGGCGACCATTCAAGCGGCAGAGCGGCTTGGCGTGATACTGGTGCACGTCCACATCCAACAGAGCCACCAGCTCATGCCAGAGTGGACCATAATGATGGCGGCGAAGGCAAGTGCGGCGGTCGGAGCTCGGACAAGCTCGGCAACGACGTTGCGGTGCACGTGAGGACTAGCTGAAGGTGGCGTTGGATTTCTTGGAACGCGTTGAGCACATAGCAGTTCTCGGACATGACGATTGCTAGCCCATTCATCGGCGACGAAGAGCGCGGCGGCGGGGAGCTCACGGCTCCAGTGGAAACGCAACTAGAGCATGGGAATAACCGCGGGAGAAGAGAGGAAGGAGGAAGGGGCTCACGGCGGACTCGCGAAGTAGCTCAGTGGGCTCGGGGAGGCTTCTGCGGCAACGGATCGACGATCGGCGTCCGTCGGGGCAGAGGAAGATGATGAGCTCGATGGCGATGACGTGCTGCTCCCTCTCTTGCAATCTTCGGCGTGGAGAAGCTCTGGTCCACGGCGGTGCTACTGGTCAAGGAGGTGGAGTGAGGGGTGGCTGGAGAGCGCGGTGGCAGCAAGCGACGGCGAAAGGCGCGCTCGGGTGCGTACGAGAGAGGAAGACAGAGGAGGGGGAGAGCTCGAGGGAGAGGGAGAGAGAACAGGACAGCTCCAGGTGGTTGTGTGGCGTCTTCAGGGGAGTCGGGGCACAGGCAGGCAGCCTCGCATGCTCGTGCGCGTCGGCGCGTGCCCTCCTCCTCCTGGCACTAGGAGGACGATGACCGGCTTCGGCTGGGGGGGCTGGGCCACCTACTGGGCCGACCAGGTAAGGCCGGGTAAGGATTTTCCTTTTCCTATTTTTCCTTTTCTATTTTGTTTTCTCTGTTTTGATTTAGTTTAGGCACTAAATCATCTTAATAAATTCTGAAAAATTTTGTGGATACTAACTGAATTATTCTAGAGCTCCAAAAATAACTTTAGAATATTTGGACCATTTAAAAAATATATATCATTTAAATGGCTCCAATCCAAATACTTTTATGTTAATTAAAAAATCCAAAAATGACCTAGAAATAAACGATTCATTTTTGGCGGATATTTTCACCTTTATCAAAAGTTGTGAACTTTTTTGGAGGGCATTTTGGGTTCATTGAAACTTATTTTTGGCTGACCCTATTTAATTTGATTTGGTGCTACGGTTTGATCACCCCGATTTCAAGTTTAACTGAGATTTAAATATGATGCAACACCAGATGCCAGTCTAAGTCTTACCAGAACTAGGGATGTGATAGTTTGTACCTAAGTTATCAGGTCTAGGTTTGTATATTACCATACTATTTACACATAAGTTAGAGGATATGTTTTTCAATAAAAAAATCCATGTAGAATGTTACTATGGTATTTGTACGTAAGTTATGAGATATGCTGTTTATATATATTTATGAGGCCCCGAGACCATGCTCCAGTTGCCTTCCATTTATTTTTCATTGGCGTCGTGTGTTTCAATTGTTTGTTGCATTCATCATCGCATCATTCACATCGCATCGGCACTCGTGCCATCATTCTTTTCGAAACTTGCATCCGTCCATAGTTGTCAGGTCTCCTCGTTCTCTCCGTTAACCGTTCTGAGTCCAACCACACTCGCACGTGCCCGCAGCACCCCCAAATTATTATTTTCTAAGTGGGATACAAACGTTCTCGCAATGGGTTGAAAGTTGGCGTGTGGTCTTGTTATATTGTCGGTAGACCGCCTGCCATTTGATGCCCCAACGGATAATTATAGCAGCACTATAGCCGGACAAACGTCGGACGTCTTCGGTATCCAAAAACATGTGTCGGGTGCTCTTCCCCTCTCTTCTCTAAGCCCACCTAGCCCATCCTAACCCCCTCCACTCCAGAACCGTCCGATTACGATCGGAGGGTCCAAAAAACCCCCCCTCAAACCCTAACCCCTGCCTATTTAAACACACCGCCTAGTCCATTGCTGGACATCCCTAGCCAAACCCTAACCTTTTCCTACCTCCAGCCGCCTCCTCCTCGTTTTTCGTGTGCGACCAGCCTCCCCTCGCCACTTGGCGCCTCCAGATAGCCCCGCCGCCAGCTGCGCCACCACTCCTAGGCGAGCGTGCCACGTCGCCCTGCCTCGCCTTCCACCACGCCTCCACCTGCCGCGGCCCGCGGAGCCTATCACGGGCCCCCGCAGGCCCGGATCCCCGCCGCCGCCTGGCCCGCGCCAGCCTGAGCGCCTCCGCAGCACCAACAGCCTCCCGGAAGACCCCGTGCCGCCGGCCTCTGCCTCCTTGCAGCCACCGCGCTCGAGTGCCCCTCACGCAACCGTCGCGTCGCCCAGGAGCCCTCGCCGTCGACCGCGTCAGCCGGAGCCGCCACCAGACACCACAGTCCCACCGTTGTGCCCCACTGCTCCATTCCTCAAGTCCGCCGCCACCGCCGGAAACCGACGCAGCCCTCGCCATTCCCTTGTGAGCCGACACCGCGGATAACCCCGCCATCAGCCGGATCTCTTCTGCCATGACCACCCACTGCCGCCAACCTTCGCCGAGGATCTCGCCGTCGTGGATCCAAGCGCCACCATGGCCGCTGCCTCCTCGGTTCGCTACATCGAGCCCGGCCAGTGGAGAACCACCGTGACATGCCCCGAACCAGCGGAACTGGCCGGTTCTTGCGAACTGGACTAGCCCGCAGCTGAGCCGCGCCCGAACCGCCCCAGTTTTCCGCTGTCATGACCCCGATTCCAAGTCACATCGATCTAGCCAGTAACACCTCATATCACATTGCGGCCTCATGCATGGTATCCCCACAGGTGTTGCCTTACCATGGCCCGGGACCATTTGCGCCTTTTGGCTCACGTATATGATAGTGTCGCTAGCATCCATATGATAGAGAACCCGAGCCGACATGGCTAGTCGTGAACCCAAAGCGGCACGGACCTATGGAGATAGGCATACATGAATCACATCGAGCATGTTGGTCATCAGCGTGTGAATCCGGGCTGTAGCACTGGGCTAACAGGACTCCGGGGAACCCGGGCTGTAGCTAGCTAGGCAGGACTCTGGAAGTCACCGCGTGACATTTCCCCGAAGGGACAGACATAGGAACAAAGTGAAACACATGCCGACCAGTCAAGTGTCCTGAGCAGTAGTGAAAGTGCGTTATATCGACTAGAGGGGGGTGAATAGGCGATTTTTATGAAAGTCTTCACAATGTGGAAGTTGTGAAGACAAACAGTAGAGATATGCCTATCACTAAGCAGCGGAAGTTAGATTACACTAGGCAAGCCATGGTCAAGTATTCAATAGAGTGAAAGCACAATGAAAAGTAGCTGCAATGTAATAAGGATCAGGTAGGAAGAAGTTATGAAGCCAAACAAATCATACAGTTACGTTGTGAAGACAAAAGATAGAGAAAGCATGCAATGGCTTCACAATGAGTAACAGTAAGTAAAAGGAAGTGAAGATGAAACCAGTGGCTCGTTGAAGACAATGATTTGTTGGACCAGTTCTAGTTGCTGTGACAACTGTACGTCTGGTTAGGGCGGCTAGGTATTTAAACCAAAGGACACACAGTCCCGGACACCCAGTCCTGAACATGCAGCTCAGGACACCCAGTCCTCACCGTATTCCCCTTGAGCTAAGGTCACACAGACCTCGCCCAATCACTCTGGTAACTCTTCAAGGTAGACTCCCAAACCTTCACAGACTTTGTTCACCGGCAGTCCACAATGTCTCTTGGATGCTCAGAACGCGACACCTAACCGGCTGGAGGATGCACAGTCCTCAAGTGTAATAAGTCTTCAGATCACTCAGACAAGAAGACTTAAGTGATGCCCAATTCTCTCTGGCTCTGGGTGGTTAGGGCTTTCCTCCTCGCTAGGAATTTTCTCTCAAAGGCTTCGAGGTGGGTTGCTCTCAAACGACAAAAGCCGTGCACTGAAATCTGAGCAACCAACCATTTATGGTTGTAGGGGTGGACTATTTATAGCCACTGGGCAACCCGACCTGATTTGTCCGAAATGACCCTGGGTCACTAAGGAACTGACACGTGTTCCAACGGTCAGATTTCGAACTCACACGGCAACTTTACTTGGGCTACAAGTAAAGCTGACTTATCCAACTCTGGACAAGATTTGCTCTCATAGTCTTCACTCGAAGACATAGGTTTTGAATTAGGCATCACTTCAGTCGTTCTGACTGGTTCTCTTGGACCCCACTTAACAGTACAGTGGTTCCTATGACTCAACACAAATGAAAGAGAACTACGAAAGATCTAAGTCTTCGAGTTCCATAGGCTTCACATGGTGTCTTCTCTTGTCATAGTCTTCAATGTGAATATCTTCATATACCACCATTGACTTCAATGTCTTCGTACATTTTTAGGGGTCATCTCTGGTAGTAAAACCGAATCAATGAGGGACTTCTACCTGTGTTATCCTGCAATTCTCACAAACACATTAGTCCCTCAACTAGGTTTGTCGTCAATACTCCAAAACCAACTAGGGGTGGCACTAGATGCACGTACAATCTCCCCCTTTTTGGTGATTGATGACAAACTAGTTGAAGTTTTCAACGGGGAATATAACTTGTGAAATTGTAAAGGAATTGTCTTCATAAGCTGCAAGAGCTCCCCCTGAAGATGTGCATATAAGTAATTTGCTTTTGGAATGCAAATGCACATGGCAGGTTGTACTTGTGGAGATCCACTTCAACTTATGATGAAAATCCACTATGCATGTAAAAGTATATGAAGATAATGACATGCATAATGAAAAATGGACGTCTGCAGAATGATCTAAGTGCGGGATTTATCGTCGCACATGCGGAATTTATCTTCGCAAAAACACGGTGGCAAACAAGTAGCAGACGACCATTGAGTTTAAGTGTTACAACTCAAAGAACCAAATGTAGCAAAACGAGAGTTGTAAGCACGAAGCAAAATGTAGCAAAATATAAGGCACCCGCCCATATTGACCCGCTTGAAGACTATCATCATCATATGCTTCTCCCCCTTTTGTCAGTGAGGACCAAAAAGGTTTGAAGACATAGATTTTTCTACTCGTTCCCATGAGCAGCAGGGTCGTTGGAGGTGTTTGGCGGTGCGGAAGAGCTTGGTGCAGATTCGACGCGTGCTGAAGGAGGTGGCGGTGATGTAGCATCGTCTTCTTCCTCGATAATCCTTGCAGACACTATGGCAGCAGATGAAGAGAACTTTGAGTCTTCAAGTGATGGGGTTCCTCGCAGCACAGCCCTTCTGGGAGGTGTGGAGTTAAACTTGAATCGCTCTTTGAAGCCATCCTCTTGAAGATCAGCTTCAGAACACATCATTGTGAGTCCTTTCTAGGTGCGGCGACAGGTTTCATGTGCAACGAATGCATTCTTGGTGGCAAGATTTCGGATGCGATTTACATCCACCAAGAGGCTTTTCATCTGTCTTTTCAGCCTGTCATGATGTCTATCCTTCTTTTGATGAAGGGCCACAAGAAGCTCTAGGTCAGTAAGAGCACGAGCTTGCTTCTTGGGTCTTGGAGCAGTTGTGCTGTCAGTGGCTTCAGTGGAAGCAGGGTGTGGTGCACGTGTAGTGCCAGCCAGCGGATACACCCGAGAGATAGCTTCAACACCTTCAACATTTTGAGTGAAGCTCTGGTGCTCTGCATTCTGAAGACTCAAAGGTTGCTTGGCAGGCTCAGGATATATGGCTTCAGCAGAGGTATCCACATCTGGCAAGAAGATCCGATGGTTGCGGGCTGAGGGCTGATACAAGATTGCAGAGTGAAGTTTGATCAGCCTCATTACCCAAGGGGCATAGAACTTCAAGCCAAACAAATCTGAGCCTGATGCAGCAAGTTGGTGTATGAAGAAGTCCTGTGCATTGAAGCATTTTCCATGAAGGATATAAAATCTCAGAGTCTTCATTGCACCCTCGATCTTGGCATTTGGAGAGTGCCCTTTGATAGGCCAGAGAGTCCGCCTGATGATGTGATAGATGGTTCCGGGCAGGTACTCAAGGTCTTCAACAAAGAACTCTGTGGGATAAGGAGCATCATGGGGCAATGGCTTCATCATGGAGAGCATCTGACTCATATTCGGTTCAGGCCTCTGAAATATGCTCTCAAGAGCTTCAGTGTGTAGTTGACAGCCTTCCTCAAAGAATGCGCCGGGAGTGGGCAGGCCAGTGAGCTCAATGATATCAAATGCATTGGCTTCATGATGAACATTGCCGGTCATCCACTCCAGGACCCAAGTCTTCGGATCTCTGTTGTATCCTTTGATGTGGAGGGTGGCATAGAACTGTAGCAGAAGCTCTTCATTCCAGTGCTCTTCATCAGTCACAAACTGCAGCAAACCCACTTGCTTGAAGCAGTCCAACGCTTCCTCCAGACAGGGCAGACCAGCAATAGCTTCAACATCAAGGCGCGTGTGCGGGAAGATGCGACCTTGGTTGTACAGGATGCATGAATAGTAGCTGCGCTGAGGATAGCTCCAGAACCTATCTGATGAAATCCTTTCCCTTGAATAGGGGTTCTTCGAGCTATTGAAGAACGTATTATCTGCCCTGAAGCTAGTGATGTTAAAGGAGCCAAGAGCTGATGCAGGACCTGGGAACCTTGGCAGTCTTGGGACTGGCTTCTGGACCTGAGGCCTGTGCTCAACATGGTAATCAAATTGGGGACCGGCTGAGTCTGCAGCAGACTCAGGAACAGAAGTATCAGCGTCAGTGGCTTCACTGTCTTCTGATGCTTTCGGTGGGGAGGGCTCCACATTAGCTTCAATGTTAGTTGTGGCAGCCTTAATATTTTCAGCCTACACTTGACTAGCTGGAGGGTCAGGCACATGCACGTTCTCCTGGAGAACTGCTTCTTGGTGGAGCGGGGGAGTGGGATGTTCTGGTGCTTCTTCATCTTCTTTGGCTGATGCAGCCGGAATGTCGTCAGCAGAGTCCTGAGGCCTTGGACCTTTGCGAAGCCTGCGAAATGCAGACGATGCCTATGGAGTTGGAGTGGGCTGGACCTCAGATTCTTCGTCCACTTGTGGGCGATCCGCCCATGACGCATCCTGTGCAATTGGTGTCAATGGACGACCAATGCTGATTAGCTCACTGTGGTCTTGCTGAGGAAGGACTGCATCATTTTCTACATTGTCATGATGACCAATGTCTTCAGCAGCGATGGGGTCGGCTGCTGGAATGTCTTCAGCTTCAGGAGCCTCTGTGGAAGCAGGCTCATGAACTGTGAGTTGACGTTCTGTGTCAGGATAGACCACAGAAAGGGGTTCAACCATCAAGGGCTCTGTGGGAGCAGCCCGATCTTTCTTGGTCTTCCTCTTCTTCTTGGAGGGGGCAGTAGGAGAGGCTTCAGGGTATTTCGTTTTCCTTGCTTCAGCCTCAACAATCCTGTTCTTCTTGAGCTCTGAAGCTGTTGACCGGCTCTTTGGCTTCGAGCCAGTCGTTGCAATTGGGAAGACAATCGGAGTTGCTTCCTGCCTTGGTGCATCGGGTTCAGCCGTAGTTGGCTTCTTCTTCTTCTTCGCGGCCATCCTGGGGTCGATGCCAGGACGCCCAAGTGCCTTGGGCTTCTCAGCCTCATTATAGGCTTGCACACATCTGTCAGCCAGAGTCTTCATGCGCTCGCATGAACCTTGAGCTTCGGCGCGTTTCTTCAAGAAGTTTTCCTTGAGATCGTGCATCATGATCTTGAAGTTCTTCACTTCTTGCACACTGAGCTTAGCCATATGCTTCTTGAACTGAGCCTTTTCATAGTTAATTTTCTGCTTCAGCTCAATAACGCGCTGGGCGATGGCCAGTTCTGAAGCAATGGCTCCTTGGAAGGCAACACTGAGGCCAATGGGTAGCTGCAGATCTTCAAAGCTGATATTTGGCGTGTCAAACCACTCGTCAATGAAGTCGTGGATGATGGCGACATCAAAGAGAGGCAGATTATTGAAGATTGCTGCTTCTTCTTTGCTCTTGATGAGTTGCTCAAGAGCGTCATCTGCAAGGTCTTCATCACTTGACAGATCAATGGCGTCGTTGCGCAGAATGGCAGCAGCTGTGAGCTCTTGGCCGCTGTGTGGCTGAGATCTTGCTCTTATGGGGCCTGGAGATGCGGGATACGTCTTCAGACTGCACACTGACTTCAGGAGGTGCAGTTGCCAATGGCTTCGCCCTTGAGATTTTTGGTGAAGGGGCCGGCTTTGAAGCTTTTGGCTTCTTCGACTGCTTTGGCTTCGGTACAGCAGGCGCTTCTTCTGATTCAGAGTCAGCTGGTGGCTCATTCACTGCAGTCCCTTGAACCAAGATGTGGGTGGTGAGGCCTTCAAGATTGGCGTAAGGACCGATGACATTGGGTTCTGCCTCGCGTGTGCCATCTGCCCTTGGTGCGGAGGGACCAGGGTTGAAGTCTAACCTAAACTCCTTCTTGTTCTGCTTCGCTGAGTTCTGGGCAAACTGGAAGTTGCGCTTGAACAGATTGTCGTCACGACACCAGAGTAGTGACGACGGATGTGCATTAGCAGGCTGTGGTCCATGGACCATGCATGGGTAGAAGCCTTGAGCAATGGCTTCATCTCTGGACCTGGGTATAAGATTCTTGTATAGGATGTCTCCCCACGGTCGTTTAATGGCACTTTTCTCAGCATACTCTTGGGTGACGAAGCGGTATTGGAACCATTGTTCTGCCCAATAGCGTCGAATCCATTGGATTCGGGTCTTGCACTGACCATAATTCTCTTCAGGATCTGTTTTATTCATTTCTGCCAGTTCATCAGGCAGATCTTTGGATGTTCCACCACGACGCTGTTTGCCCCCCTTCCTTGCTGCTGTCTCTGAAGCCATAAACCTTAACTTGGAAGGCTTCAAGACGTTCAAAGGCTTCAAAGGCTTTCTTTTGCTGCACCAACAGGAACTGGCTTCAGGTGAATTTATGTGATGCTGTAAGAATTCTGCAAATGAATGCAGACTATGAGAACCAAAGGATTCTCCCACGGACATGTACCTGTGACAGCATTAAGGTGCGAGGGAAGGGGAAGAGGTCATATGCATTCTCAGAAGATTTTGAAGATTAATCAGTTTAGAAGACATTGACCTCATCGTGCGAAGACATTCACTCATAGATAAGAAGTTGGTTCCAGATTTGTACGAACCCACAGATCAGTACAAGTGAGGAATCTAACTACTTCATGAAGCACAAGTGAATATACTAGGCATGTTATGAGATGCAGATTGAGAGAGATCTAACTTGTGTGAATAGAAACTTCTTATGGTAGAAAGTGACAGAACCATAGGATCAAAAGGGGCTGTAAAAAGAAGTTTTATTTACCACACTTGGAACTGCTAGAAGGAGTAGGAGATGAGGCTGAGCAGTTCAATCTTCCGTGCCCTAGCTTGGCGATGGAAGACACCTACGGCGACGGCGGAAAGGACGATGTCCGCGATCGGCGTGAAGACGGCATCAGAGAGGTTGCGGCAGCGAAGCGCTTCGTCGCCGGCGTCGTCGAGGGCTAGCGGTGGCGCTAGGGTTCGTGCGAGGGAGGAAGAAGGAGATAATGACCGCGTGAGTGTGTATTTATAGTTACAGGGGCGGCACTGCGCTATTACAGAGGTGCCCCTGGCGATTCGCATCTGAACAACACGTGGCCATCATGCGGAATCTCGGGGGCAGTTCCACATCCCACGCACGCCTGGATTGTCGGGTGGTCGTTCCTACTTCTCCGGATTTCTTCTGGATTAATGAGCATTGAAAGCGGTTTTAAGGGTTGTCTCTGTGTCTTCTGCTGACAAGGGCGCAGAGAAGACATTCGACAGTTTCAATAGAATGCATATGACTTGGAGAGATAGAATTTGAGATAGAAAGCATAGAGAGATTAGGGTCCGATCACATTCACTTAGTTCAAAAGATTCAAAACAAGATGACATAGCTATAAGTGAATGTTGTAGAGGACAGAACACTAGTATATATATATATATATATATAATCCACGTAGTGAAGATAATCATGAAGACATGTTGAGATTGAAGCCAAACCAAATGTGAAGACATTGCAAGGTAACGCCATGAGTGAAACACTTCAAAATAGAACGTTTGGTGGTGGCGTTACCCACCGTATAGGAAGTATTAGACCCAGACACGGCGCACAATTATTGTGGCGCTCCGAAGTCAATTTCCACATTAATGTATTCACACTTAGGATGTATGTCTTCATTGATTGAAGATATACGTTACTTCGTGTGTTGCACATCTAAGTCATCAATATGCATAAGTGTTAGGATGTGTGCCTGGTCACAGGATATTTGAGGATTCCAAGATATTTAGCTCACACCGTAACTTGCAAAATCTCTTCTCATCCAAGGGCTTGGTGAAGATATCTGCCAATTGCTCTTCAGTGTTGACGTGTATGATGTCAATATCTTCCTTCACAACATGATCTCTGAGAAAGTAATGACGAATTTCAATGTGCTTTGTCTTCGAGTGCTGAACTGGGTTGTTGGAAATCTTGATGGCGCTTTCGTTGTCGCAGTAGAGTGGCACTTGCTTCAGATGAATGCCATAGTCCTTGAGAGTTTGCTTCATCCACAGAAGCTGAGCGCAGCAAGATCCAGCAGCAATGTATTCAGATTCAGCAGTGGAGAGGGAAACATAGTTCTGCTTCTTTGAAGACCAACATACAAGTGATCGTCCCAGAAAGTGACATGTGCCCGATGTAGACTTCCGATCAACCTTGTCACCAGCATAATCAGCATCCGAGAATCCAACCATATCAAACTCTGAGCCCTTTGGATACCATAACCCTAGAGTTGGGGTGTGAGCCAAATATCGAAGAATTCGCTTCACAGCTAAGTGATGCGACTCCTTTGGTGCCGCTTGAAATCGAGCACACATGCAAACACTAAGCATAATATCTGGCCTAGATGCACATAAATAAAGCAAAGAACCAATTATGGAGCGGTATACCTTTTGATCGAACTCTTTACCATTGTCGTCAAGACCCAGATGATGTTTGGCTGGCATTGGTGTTGTGAAGCCTTTGTAGTCTTGCATACCGAACTTCTTCAGGCAATCTTTGAGATACTTCTCTTGAGATATGAAGATGCCATTGCGTTGTTGCCATATTTGAAGACCGAGGAAGAACTTCAGCTCCCCCATCATAGACATCTGATATTGCTCTTGCATCATATATCCAAACTCCTCACTGTACTTCTGATTGGTGCAGCCGAAGATAATGTCATCCACATATATTTGGCACACAAACAGTTCACCATCATATGTCTTCATGAAGAGAGTGGGATCTAGGGAACCAGGTATGAAGCCTTTCCTCTTCAGGAAGTATTTGAGTGTGTCATACGAGGCCCGAGGGGCTTGTTTGAGGCCATACAGTGCCATATTGAGTTTGTATTCCATGTCAGGATGTTTTGGATCTTCAAACCCAGGTGGTTGTGCAACATACACTTCTTCTTCAATCTTGCCATTGAGAAAGGCACTCTTCACATCCATTTGATATAAAAGTATGTTATGATGATTTGCATAGGCCAGCAGTATACGTATGGCTTCAAGTCTAGCCACAGGAGAAAATGTTTCATCGAAGTCAATGCCTTCCACTTGAGTATATCCTTGAGCAACCAGGCGAGCTTTGTTTCTAACGATTTGACCATGCTCATCTTGCTTGTTGCGGTATATCCATTTGGTGCCTATTATGTTATGCTTCCATGGATCAGGACGCTTAACCAGTTCCCATACATTGTTCAGCTCAAACTATTGAAGCTCTTCTTGCATTGCTTGAATCCATTCAGGTTCCATAAAGGCTTCTTCAACTTTCTTGGGTTCTGAAATTGAGACAAATGCGAAGTGCCCACAGAAATTTGCCAGTTGAGTTGCCCTTGAACGAGTGAGTGGACTAGGTGCATTGATGCTATCAATTATTCTATCAATCTGGACTTCATTGGCAACACCAGGATGTACAGGGCGAAGACTTTGCTCTTGCTGATCTGAGTTGTTGTTGGGAGGAATGTCTTCAGGCTGAGAATTGTCTTCATGTGGATCAGGTGCTGAGATGATAAGTTCTTCTTCAGGATGAGCTTCAGAAGGTATAATCTCTCCAGTTCCCATTAGCTTGATTGATTCACTCGCCGGAACTTCATCTAGCACATCTGGCAGTTGCTGTCTTTGTGAACCATTGGTCTCATCGAACCGCACATCCACTGTTTCAACCACTTTGTAGTGAAAGAGATTGAAGACTCTGTAGGAGTGCGAATCCTTTCCATATCCAAGCATAAAAGCCTCATGTGCTTTTGGTGCAAACTTTGAGGTGTGGTGTGGGTCCTTGATCCAGCATCTTGCGCCAAATACTCTGACGTAACTGACATTTGGCTTCTTGCCAGTTAGGAGTTCATAAGATGTCTTGTTCAGAAGCTTGTGAAGATAAACGCGGTTGATTGTATGGCATGCAGTGTCAATGGCTGCAGGCCAGAATTTTCTTGGAGACTTGTATTCATCTAGCATCGTTCTGGCCATCTCAATGAGTGTTCTGTTCTTGCGTTCGACGACGCCATTCTGTTGTGGCGTGTACGGAGCTGAGAATTCATGTGTGATGCCCAAAGTATCAAGATATGTATCAAGGCCAGTGTTCTTGAATTCAGTGCCATTGTCACTTCTGATTTGCTTTATCTTGGCACCATAATTGTTCATAGCTCGATTGGCGAAGCATCTGAAGACATCCTGCACTTCGGTCTTGTAAAGGATTATGTGCACCCAAGTATATCTAGAGTAATCATCAACAATGACAAAGCCATAGAGGCAAGCAGTAGTGGTAAAAGTTGAGTAGTGAGTGGGACCGAAAAGATCCATGTGAAGCAGTTCGAAGGGTCGAGTAGTGGTCATGATTGTCTTTGAGGGATGTTTTGCCCTCGTCATCTTCCCTGCTTCACAGGCACCGCATAAGTGATCTTTCTTGAACTTGACGCCCTCGATGCCTATGACATGCTTCTTCTTTGCAAGGGTGTGGAGATTCCTCATGCCAGCATGCCCAAGCCTCCGATGCCAAAGCCAGCATTCTGAAGCTTTTGCCAGAAGACATACTGCAAGCTGTGGCCCTGCTGAGAAATCTACCACGTACAAATCATCTTTCTGATACCCTTCAAATACTAGAGACTTGTCAGATTCCATTAGTACCAGGCAACGATATTTTCCGAATATTACTATCATGTTCAAATCGCAAAGCATTGAGACAGACATTAAGTTGAAGCCAAGGGATTCAACAAGCATGACTTTATCCATGTGTTGATCCTTTGAGATTGCAACTCTACCTAGACCCAATACCTTACTTTTACTAGTGTCAGCAAATGTGATGTGGCTCTTGTCGGATGGACGTAAGGTTGAGTCCATAAGGAGGCTTCTTTTGCCGGTCATGTGATTTGTACACCCACTGTCAATAACCCATTCTGAAGACGCTGGTGTCGTACCCTACAGTGCAGTTAGGGGGATAGGCTTCACGAAGAGAATTGTGAAGCAAAAACATTTGACGAACCAGTGGGTTATGAAAACTTAGATCCAGATTAGGACTAATAGGGAGAGTAGCATGCGATTCAGGAACGAAGTACATAGTGATGCCATTTGGGCATTTGATCTTGCGCCCTACAAGATGTTTAAGGTCCCCAGCAATAGCGTCAGAGGATTTTGGTTTTCTGCTGGAGACCTTTCCCTGCAAAAGAGATTTAAGCTTTCTTATCCACCCACATCTTCATGGGTGGCTTAGAAGCAATAAGTCTAAGTGCAGCATCTGAGAATTTTGGCTTTGGAGCCCTAGCAAACAGTCTAGCAGGCGGACAATAGTACTCATATGAATAGGCAGAATAGTTCTTGGTCATATGAACATGGCGGTTTGAAGAACCGCTCTCATATTCATATGACTGAGTGTGGTTTCCCTGCAAAACATTTGCGTTAGTGCGACTCAGGTGAGTCCTCTGTCTGTATGAAGCCTTTGGACCGTATGAAGCCTTTGGTCTGAGGTTTGTCTTCTTTATGTGAGGAGTCATGAAGACATTCACAGGAAGATTTTCCAGACACTTTTTCGGAACCCAGATCTTCTTCATAGGCGGTCCATTCCTGTAGTTAGTACCAATGTACCTGGCAAACACTTCACCATGTTGTTTCTTAAACAGTACATAGTTTGCAACAAAGGATTCATCAATGATGATGGGGTTAGCACAAGTGAATCCAGATAAATTGGATGGATCTGCTGTAGGTTCCTTTGCAGCAAACCACTTGGTTTTGGGGTACTGCTCAGGTTTCCAGTAAGAGCCATCTGCATTCATTTTTCTTACGAACCCCACACCCTCTTTCCTAGGGTTTCAGTTTAGAATCTGCTTCTTGAGGACATCACATAATGTCTGATGCCCTTTAAGACTTTTGTACATCCCTGTTTCAAGCAATGTCTTCAACCTAGCATTCTCATCAGCAATAGCAGTGGTATCCTCAGCAGAGGGGTTAGTTACCACATCAACAGTTGAAGATATTGCAACAGAAGTAGCAGTAGAACTTTCAGCAACAGAAGCAGCATTATCATGCTCAATGCATTTAAGACATGGTGGTTCAAATCCTTCCTGAGCGGAACTGATCTGTTCGGCGCGAAGTGACTCGTTTTCCTTTTGAAGATCTTCATGAGCCGCTCTCAATTTCTCAAGATCTTGCTTCCTTTGAAGATAATCATAGGAAAGCTTTTCATGAGTTGTTGAGAGAGTATCATGACGATCTTCAAGTTCCTGATACTTAACGTGAAGATTTTTTATGTCTTCAATTAAGGATTCAGATCGAGTCATTTCAGCACCCAACAGATCATCGCTTCTGTCTAACAGTTTTTGAATATGTTCCATGGCTTTCTGTTGTTCAGTTGCAATTTTAGCAAGTGTTTTGTAGCTGAGTTTTGAATCACAATCAGAGTCATCGTCACTAGATGTTTGATAGTGAGTAGTGCGTGTGTTTACCTTGGCACCACGTGCCATGAAGCAGTAGGTAGGATCGGAGTAGTCCTTGTCATTTGCATCGGTGTCGGTGATGGAGTCATTGTCTTCAGTGTTGAAGATGGACTTGGCAACGTATGCTGTAGCCAGACTTGCAATGCTAAAATCAGACTCCTCCTCGGACTCCACCTCTGCCTCCTCAGAAGCGGACTCCTCCTCTGAATCCATTTCCTTGCCAACAAACGCACATGCCTTGCCAGATGAGCTCTTCTTGTGTGATGAAGACTTTGAGGAAGACTTGGAAGAAGACTTTGAGTATTTCTTCTTCTTCTTGTCATCAGAGTCATATTCCTTGCTCTTCTTCTTCTTTCTGTTCTCATTGTCCCACTGTGGACACTCAGAGATGAAGAGTCCAGTTTTCTTGCACTTGTGGCATGTTTTCTTCTTGTAGTCATGTGAAGAAGCTTCATCATTCCTTGAGCTTCATCGTGAAGACTTTCTGGAGCCTTTCTTCTTGGTGAATTTTTGGAACTTATTCACTAGCATTGCAAGTTCCCTTCCAATGTCTTCAGGATCATCAGAACTGCTGTCAGATTCTTCTTCAGATGAGGAAACAGCTTTTGCCTTCAGGGCACGAGTTCACCCGTAGTTTGGACCGTAGATATCTCTTTTCTTAGAAATCTGAAACTCATGTGTGTTGAGCCTCTCGAGTATGTCAGATGGATCGAGTGTCTTGAAATCAGGACGTTCTTGAATCATCAGGGTTAGAATGTCAAACGACCTATCAAGTGATCTCAGCAGCGTCTTGACGATTTCATGTTTGGTGATCTCAGTGGCGCCAAGGGCTTGAAGCTCATTTGTGATGTCAGTAAGTCGGTCAAATGTGTGCTGGACATTCTCATTGTCATTTCGCTTGAAGCGGTTGAAGAGGTTGCGAAGAACACTGATTCTCTGATCTCTCTGGGTTGATATGCCTTCATTGACCTTGGAGAGCCAGTCCCAGACCAGCTTGGATGTCTTCAAAGCACTCACACGGCCATACTGTCCTTTGGTCAGATGACCACAGATGATATTCTTGGCAGTAGAGTCCAGTTGAGTGAACTTCTTGACATCAGCAGCAGTGACACCTTCTCCAGCCTTGGGAATGCCGTTCTCGACGACATACCATAGGTTGACATCAATGGCTTCAAGATGCATGCGTATCTTATTCTTCTAGTAGGGATATTCAGCTCCATCGAAGACGGGGCACGTAACGGAGACTTTGATTATCCCTGCAGTCGACATAGCTAAAACTCCAGGTGGTTAAACCGAATCACACAGAACAAGGGAGCACCTTGCTCTGATACCAATTGAAAGTGCGTTATATCGACTAGAGGGGGGTGAATAGGCGATTTTTATGGAAGTCTTCACAATGTGGAAGTTGTGAAGACAAATAGTAGAGATATGCCTATCACTAAGCAGCGGAAGTTAGATTACACTAGGCAAGCCATGGTCAAGTATTCAATAGAGTGAAAGCACAATGACAAGTAGCTGCAGTGTAATAAGGATCAGGTAGGAAGAAGTTATGAAGCCAAACAAATCATACAGTTACATTGTGAAGACAAAAGATAAAGCAAGCATGCAATGGCTTCACAATGAGTAACAGTAAGTAAAAGGAAGTGAAGATGAAACCAGTGGCTCGTTGAAGACAATGATTTGTTGGACCAGTTCCAGTTGCTGTGACAACTGTACGTCTGGTTAGGGCGGCTAGGTATTTAAACCAGTCCCGGACACCCAGTCCTGAACACGCAGCTCAGGACACCCAGTCCTCACCGTATTCCCCTTGAGCTAAGGTCACACAGACCTCGCCCAATCACTCTGGTAAGTCTTCAAGGTAGACTCCCAAACCTTCACAGACTTCGTTCATCGACAGTCCACAATGTCTCTTGGATGCTCAGAACGCGACGCCTAACCGGCTGGAGGATGCATAGTCCTCAAGTGTAATAAGTCTTCAGATCACTCAGACAAGAAGACTTAAGTGATGCCCAATTCTCTCTGGCTCTGGGTGGTTAGGGCTTTTCTCCTCGCTAGGAATTTTCTCTCAAAGGCTTCAAGGTGGGTTGCTCTCAAACGACAAAAGCCGTGCACTGAAATCTGAGCAGCCAACCGTTTATGGTTGTAGGGGGTGGACTATTTATAGCCACTGGGCAACCCGACCTAATTTGTCCGAAATGACCCTGGGTCACTAAGGAACTGACACGTGTTCCAATGGTCAGATTTCGAACGCACACGGCAACTTTACTTGGGCTACAAGTAAAGCTGACTTATTCGACTCTGGACAAGATTTGCTCGCATAGTCTTCACTCGAAGACATAGGTTTTGAATTAGGCATCACTTCAGTCGTTCTGACTGGTTCTCTTGGACCCCACTTAACAGTACGGTGGTTCCTATGACTCAACACAAATGAAAGAGAACTACGAAAGATCTAAGTCTTCGAGTTCCATAGGCTTCACGTGGTGTCTTCTCTTGTCATAGTCTTCAATGTGAATATCTTCATATACCACCATTGACTTCAATGTCTTCGTACATTTTTAGGGGTCATCTCTGGTAGTAAAACCGAATCAATGAGGGTCTTCTACCTGTGTTATCCTGCAATTCTCACAAACACATTAGTCCCTCAACTAGGTTTGTCGTCAATACTCCAAAACCAACTAGGGGTGGCACTAGATGCACTTACAAGTAGTGCTGGGCTAGCAGGACTCCGGTGAACCGGGCTGTAGCGGACTACTATGGCTCAAGGAGCACTAGACTACATTTCCCCATAAGAGAGGCTGGCAAGGATAAACAACTAGATTGTCGGATCCCACACATACCAAGCATTTCAATCATACACACAATATGCTCGATATGTGCAAATACAACATGGCATCACAACAAAACTCTACAACTCAAGTACTTTATTTAAAGGCTCCAGAGAGCCATACATAACATGTTCATACAGGTAGGGGTCACATGACCCGACACTCAAGTCATAAAAGCATACAAGCACATGCGGAAGCAAATAGTCTGAGTACAGACACTTGAAAGAAAGAAGGCTTCTCAAAGCCTGTCTATCTACATAGGGCCCTCCATGGCCAGGATCACCACCTGGGTGGCAAGTCACTCATCGACGTCGAGATCTACATAAAACCCATCGGAGGGGCGGTGTTGTCGTCTGAAAATAGTAATTAAGCAAACATGGGTACAAAGGTACTCAGCAAGTCTTACATCAGAACCTACTATACATGTTCATTCTCAAGAAGGTGGTGGAGTTATTGCAGCAAACCAGCTTTGACTCTTGACTAAGCTATCCTACGAGACACCACTAGTAAAAGAGTTTTCGCACACGAGTCCACTAATCACCAACACAATACTCCACCGGGGATCCTCCCTCGTCATCCTACGAGTGGGCCATCCTCGGTACTCACACTTATCTTGAGTCTTTTAGTAGTAACCATTAACTTTTCTATGAACTATATAGGCAACCAAGTAGTCCTTTACCGCGGACGCGGCTATTCGAATAGATGATGTTAACCCTACAGGGGTGTCCTTCTTCATACACGCTCTCACCACTTACTGTCGTTTACACGACATGGACTCGGCAACCTTCAAGCGGAAGCCCAACGTGGGTGTCGGCCACAGCCTACCTAAACACTCAAGTCTCTAGTCTAGGTTTATCGCCTATCTAGGTTCCATCCGCAGGGAGTCCGGCCGAGGTTTCCACATACGGCCCTGAACGATGTGAACAGGGTTCCCGAGACACCAAACGGGTGACTTGGTACACCGTGCCACGGTGTATCTACCACAACATAGCCCACCCCTAGGGTCAGCGCTATGCACGGCCGCCAACACATAACCTACAAACACCAGAAACTAATTGCAACTCCTGGACAGAGTACTAGGGTGGTTAAGAAGCCGAGAGGGTCCATTGGTTTCGGGCCCAATGTATGGTAGTAGCTGATTCTTAAATCACACATACAGATCTCAGTTCTTAGGGACGGCCTCAATGAAACAACCCACCATGTACTCCTACATGGCCTCTCATCGATACCTTTACCAAATCATGTTCAACACATTCCTCACATTACCGACATAATCATTTCACTCTAGCCCATCACCCAGATGAACCAGACCTGACACAACTCTAAGCATAGCAGGCATAGCAAGGTAGGAAACACATACATGGCTCAATCAACTCCTACACATGCTAGTGGGTTTCATCTAGTTACTGTGGCAATGACAGGTCATGCAGAGGATAAGGGTTCAACTATCGCAGCACACAGCAGTTTGTAACATTGTTGTCTTAATGCAGTAAATGAGAGCAGAGGCGAGAACATGGGATTGTATCGATATGATCAATGGGGCTGCTTGCCTGATGGAGTAGTAGTAGGGTACTGCCCTTCAGTTGGATACTCGGAGATATCCTCGGAGGCAGAACCTACCACGAGAGACACACAGAACATAATCAACACATGAAAATATGCAACAATATGATGCATGCTATGATATG
This sequence comes from Triticum monococcum, assembly GCA_034509565.1. NCBI lineage: Eukaryota > Viridiplantae > Streptophyta > Magnoliopsida > Poales > Poaceae > Triticum > Triticum monococcum. Next base: position 142,159,993 of record CM067846.1, on the reverse strand, counting down.
GCAAAAAGATGTCTCCTACCTAATGCAATGTGAAACAAGTTGAAATGGTTCCATTTGAATCAAAGATTCAAATGAAAGCTTAAGCTCTTATGCATAATAAGTGTGTTAGCTTGTTTCACCTAAACAGCAAGGTTAAAGTGTTTTGTCATGCATGAAACCATTACAGATGGATAGATTGAATTTTTCTGATCATTTTTCATATATAATTTGTTTGATTTGGAGCTATGGTTGATTTTCTATGATTTTTAGAAGTTTAGGCTATTTTCTGGAATTTCCTATATGAAAATAAATCCAGAAATTAAGTAATTGCGTCAGCACTGCGTCATTGTGACATCAGCGAGTCAAAGGCGCCACGGGCCAGTCAAACCTAACTGGTGGGGCCCACTAGTCAGTGACTCTGTGCACTAACTACGTTTAGTTAGCCTAATTAACTGGGCAGGGCCCACTAGTCAGTGACTATACTAATTAAACTAACCTAGTTAGTTAGCTCTAACAAAGTAATTAGTCGGGCGGGGCCCACATGTCAGTGAAAGAGAGGGGGAGGTCAACCCGTGTCAGCAGAGTCAACCTCGCCGGTCAGCGGGTCAAAGCCTGCCGGCGAGGCCAGACGCGGCGGCGCGCTGCGGGAATCGCCCACAGGGCACCATTTGATGCGCGGAGAGCGGCTACGGGTAGCTGCTGCTCGCCCGCATCCAACCACGGTGACGGCGTGGCCGGGGAGTAGCCGGAGCATCACCGGCGACGAGCTCGGCGGAGGGCGAGGCTCGGATGTGCTCGTGCTCGTGGCTGCGGTGGCCTAGGCGATGCGGCAAAAGCACCTACAACATCTACGCGGCGCGGGGAGTGTGACGGGCACATGCCCGTGACCAAATGGTCACCGGAGCATCACCGGCGACATGGTCAGGCGGCGGCGCGTTCGGGCACAAGAGGCACGGTGTCTACAGTGTTCTAGGGGCGAAACAAAAGGTACGGGGAGGTTCAGCAGCTCACGGGGAAGCTGTGGAGGAAGTCAGCGTGCTCGGGGAAGGCTCGGTGCGGTCGGAATGGCGACAGCGATCTCGGGCGGCCCGAGGTTGAAGACGACGGCGACGGTGACGTTGCAGGGGCTCTGACGTCGTGCGGCTTAGCTAGTCGACGTAGTCGATGACGGCGACGCTGCTAGACACGGTGGCGCGGCTCGGGGACGGCGTTGGACGCGGCTGCGACGAGCGGCAGCGACGGTTGATTGCTTGGGCGTCGTCGGGGAGGGCGAGAGAGAGGGTCAGGGGAGGAGAGTGAGTGTCTGCGAGGTCGGGGAGAGAGAGGGGGGGGTTCGTTCCAGGGTGACAGCTCGACGAGGGGAGCGGCAAGGCGGCGGGCAGCTGCGTGGCACGCATGCTGTGCTCGCCATCGAGCAGCTGCTTGCCTGTGCTGGCGAGTGCAAGCAGCTCGCTGGCACACGAGGTGGGCTGGGCCAGTAGGTGGGCCTGCTAGGTGGGCTTCCAGGTAAGTCTCTAGTCCTTTTTGTTTTCTCTTTTATTTATTTCCTGCTCTGTGTATTGAAATAGAATAAATACTATTTCATTTCCAAAAACTCTGGAAATATTCAGAAGCACATTTGAGAATATTCTCAACTGCCTAAAAATGCTTCCAAGATTATTTGAGCACTTTAAAATATTTATAGCATTTAAAATGCCCAAATTCAAATACTTATGGCTTGTTCAAAAATCCAGAATGGCTCCATAAATTGCAAGACCATTTTTGGCAGAGGTTTTAATTAAGACCAAAAATGGTGGGCTTTTATGAAGGGCATTTTGGGTTCAATGGAATTCCAATTGCTGGAAATTAGCATTTTTAGGGGGGTATTGGGGTTGATTAGGCCCCATTTCAAGTTTAAAAGGAATTTAAACATGATGCACAAGTTCAACCAACTCTAATGCATGACTAAAAGCAGGGATGTGACATCCAGACCCATCTCCGAGCTGGCCCGATGGGCCCTAGGTGAGTGGCCTATCAAGTCATTTTATTTTGTCTGCAAAAATCATCACATAGGCATATTAAAACTGCTGCAACTTTTAATCTGTGCATCCCATGAACATGATTTATATATGTAAATTGATCTACCCTCCGTTGTCTACATGATGGTTGCTTTCGCATGCATATTAGGATTCATCTAAATGTGTTAATCTTTGTTGAAAAAGTACATCCTGATGATAACTGCTGAAAACTGTTAAAAACATTCAAACTTGGCATTTTGTATGATTTAATTAAAGCATCATATGAATAAACTTTGTACATGTGTTTTGTTCATTTTTATGTCTACTTGTTTCTAGTATTTTTCCCATGCCTTCATAAAAATTTTAACACACTGTAAAAAGCCTGCAAACATGCTATGTTAATATTGTTGTTTACACTTGGTGAAAACTGCCAAGTCTGAAACTGGCTATTATGAAACTTGTCAACTTTGCATGATGTTCTCCACTAATCCATTGCTCATATGCATATGATTACTTGATGTTATTTTCTCTATGTGATGTGTACATTGATGGAATGCCCTTGGTTGCCATGTAAACTTTCTGTACCATGTCTCTTTTTGCTCTCAAGTTGCCATCATGATAAAACTGTCATCCTGTTAACAACATGTTCCATTTTCTAAAAATCATAGTAATTAATATATGCATCATATGAATTTCTGCCATAGAGTAAATTGAATATTGCCATGTATAATACATGCCCATGTCATTCGCATAATTATTAAAATTGCTATGCTTGCTGTTATGTGCATCCCAAGGCAGCATCATAATGTTACTGTTTTGCATTCTCATATTTCACAGTCTGAGAATCACCTTAGTTCACGGTTGCATATTTTTTAGATGATTCCCATTAACCTGTTGCTCCTATGAACATGTCATGTTGTATTATCTGAGATCCATGATATGGAATTCCATGCTATGCCATTTGATGGCATGATCTTTCACCGTAGCATCTTTATTTCTTGCCTCCAATATGCCATCATATTAACTCTGCTCATGTATATGCCCAGTTTTTCACTAAGTCGTGAATCTGTAGCAGAACATTGCATTTTGCATGGATAATATATAGTAAATTAACTATGATTCTTAAGAACCTTAACCTTAAATATGAATTACAGTATGTTATCTCTACTTTAAGAGCATATCAAGTTTGTGCCCATCTTGTTCCTGTATCATCATGTTTTGTTGATCCTAAGTAGGCATCATGCTATTTTGGGCAGACTGGTATTTAAACTTGTCTTGTGTGTATGTGTTGAACCATTGCTCCGTTTTGATCATGTCCTATATGAAACTTGCTTAGAATTGCATGTAGTTTCATGGTATCCTGTTTCATCCTTGATTTGAGTGTTCTTGGTTGATGTTTGCATGCATTTTGCATCAATGCCATGTTTAACTTGTTTAGATCATATCTTCTAGACCGTAGCTCTGAATTAAATGATCTACATGTGTAACTTGACAACAAAAATGTGTAGATCATCATGGTGCACTTTTAACTTGCTGTGTAACAACTTTAACATAATGTTTTGTTCAGAATAGTACCAAATTCTAAATTTGCATATGGGGACTTTCCGAAATTGTAATGTGTTTTTTCCGGCCTCATTTAACTTGCTTTGATGTGGGGTTCTTTCATGCATCATCTCTTGCCATGAATAACAACATTTAATCTTGTCATGCATCATACTTGGTTGTGCATCATGCCTTATTCATGTGTTGTTCGTTTACTATGTTGTTTTTTCTTTCCGGTTGTGCTTCTTCTCGATAGTTTCAGTTACATTGTGATTGTGAGGATGTGTTCGACTATGTTGGTTCGTCTACTTCATGGACTCGATCTTCTTCCGAGCAGGATTTCAATCAAGATGAGCATTACCTTGGATATCACTACTATCTTTGCTTTGCTATTTGTCTCGATGCTATCGCTACGTCACGCCACCTACCACTTGTTTATCAAGCCTCCCACTATGCCATGATGAGCTTCTAACCTTTTACACCTTCCTACCAAACTGTTGTTTGGCTATGTTACCACTTTGCTCAGCCCCTCTTATAGCATTGCTAGTTGCAGGTGCAGTGTAGATTGTTCCATGTTGGGACATGGATATCATGGGATATCACAATATCTCTTATTTAATTAATGCATCTATATACTTGGTAAAGGGTGGAAGGAGCTTGGTGTTTTGGTCCACTCTTACCGCCCTGTTTCTGTCATACCAGTGTTATGTTCCTTGATGAGCGCTCCTAACACATGTGGGTGTATGGGAACTCCCCTCGCCAATCGCTTAGGAGAAAACTCTTCCAGCAAGGCCCAACTTGGTTTTAAAAATTTTCCAACATAATAATACTAATAATTAATTAACTGGCATATGGAGTTAGCGCTACCCGAGGATTCTTAATTCCACATAATACAAGGGGGGCAGTGCTGGTCCAAACTAGAGCACTTGCGAGGTCGTCCCTTGGCAACTTGGGGTATTTGGCACATGTATGCGTAGCTTATCCGCCGTGTCCTGAGAACGAGATACACGCCTCTTATCAAGATCGTCGACACGATGGGAGATCTTGCTGTTTTAGTTTTACCTTTGACGAGAGGCAGGTCCACCAATATTCCTTATGGAGCACCCTTACAAGGTTAAATCTTTTCGAGAGCCATGCCCGCGGTTATGTGGCGACTTGGAAATTTATGATATCTGGTTGTAGAGAACTTGACATCAGGTCCGAATTAACATACACCTACCACATGCGTAACCGTGACTGTCTCTTTTCGAGGGAGTTCGGGAAGAGAACACAATGGGGTTATGTTTGACTCGTAAGTAATTCAGGATCACTTCTTGATCATTACTAGTTGTGACCGTTATGCGTAGTTACTCTTCTTATTCTTATACTCGTAAGTTAGCCATCATACAACGCTTAGTGCTTGCTGCAACCCCACCACTTATCCATTCCATACCCATTAAGGTTTGCTAATCTTAATACCCATGGTAATGAGATTGCTGAGTCCTCGTGGCTCACAGAATACTACAACAACAGATGCAGGTACAGATTATGCGATGATATGACGTGAGAGTGATGATTGCTTGTTTTGGAGTTCTTCTTCTCCTACTTCTTCTTCGATCGAGGGATATATTCTTGGTTGGCAGCCTGAGCTAGCAGGGTGGATGTCGTTCATGTTTTCCGTTTGATTTCATCCATAGTCAGATGCTGCTCTTCTGTATGATGATTGATATGTATTGATGTATTCATGTGGCAATTGTATGCCTTTGTATGTATCCCATTCATGTTGTACATGGTACGATGTAATGATATCCACCTTGCAAAGCGTCTTTAATATGCGCATCTGTTCCATGGTGGGACCTCCGAGTTCCTCGAGGATAGGATCGCATATTGTGCATGACAACATTACCATGATATTTTCCCATAAGTTACTACGTGTCGGGGATATATCCCGTGGTGTAAACCGGCCGGAAGTTAACCCGGCCGGACTTGGCGGTTTATCTGAAGAACCCGCTGACACTTGGCGAGTTACTAGCGACCCACCCTGACCTGGCGGTTTACAAGCAACCCACCTGGTCATTATGACTCACTGGTGATCCGGCGTGCGGGATCGACGGATGACAAGGTCCAAAGCCCAGAAGGCCGGTTCACGTTTAATGGTGGGCCGGTTTAAGAAGAAAGGCATGAGGAACATTATCTTACTAGGAGCTAAGACCTGGACTTGTATCCGGTTTGTATTAGAGATAGACTAGTCCTAATCCTAATAGGACTCCACATGTAAACCGCCCCTTCAACATATATAAGGAGGGGCAGGGCTCCCCAAGAGGGGACAAGATTCACAAGTTCCACGAGTTGGACAAGTTAGGTTTAGACAATAGCTCTCAAGATAGAGCACTCTTGTAACCGTGATCATCATCATCAATATCAATGAAGCAGGACGTAGGCTTTTACCTCCACTGTGAGGGGCTGAACCTGGGTAAAACCTCGCGTCTCTCGTCCCGCTCAACCCCTCTCAAGCTACCACATAGATGCGTTGGCCTCGCGACTAAGTCCTGACACTAAGAACATCTGCCGTGACAATTCCACGATACTACGGGTATGTTTTTCAACAACATTTCCCCGCTTGATTAATATTACAACATTGTTTGTACGTAAATTATCGAGTATGCAGTTCATATATTACCATGCTATTTTCACACACCTGGTGGGCTGATTCCACCATAATGAACCTAACCATATGCACTAGGCTCAGTTCGCCAAAACAGGTTTATGGGTGAAGTTGTAAGCATTAACTAGCAATAAGTGAATGATATCTTTGCTTATGAGACAAGAAATACAATTGTTAGTGATTTATTTGGCTTATTTTAATACCATATAGTGCTTTATGTGTTCTTAAAGTGTATAAGTATTAATATTTGCTCATAGTCATTTATATATTCCTCGTATATGAATATGGTAAATGACCATTTCCGATCCGAGCTGTTCCGTGCGTATAATCCGGGATTTGAATCCGCATCCATTCTGTTTCCAAGTCCACAAATAATATGGAATAGAATACAACATATCATATATCACTAAGCTCCTGGGGTGAAAACGTCCCCGAGCGATCCACGTAGTGGATTTGGGTCGTGGCACCGATTTTGACTCCGTCAACCCGTTGTGAGCTGGCTGTCTAGTCAGCCTTTTTTGTCAGTGTTGTGTGGTATGGGCCTGGCCTTTTGGTGAGTGGGGAGGGGGTCTTTTGGTCGACATTTTCCCTTGGTCAAGGCAGCATGGCGGCTGGGAGCGGGTGGCAGAGCACGTGTCGTTCGAGCATGGGAACGGGACTGTGTACGAGGGCTGCGGCGAGGGCTGCGTCTAGGTGCCGTGACGAGGGCGGCGGGGCCTATATCCAGGAGCTGCGGTGGGGGCCGCATGATGATGCGGTGAGGGAGGCGGGGACGGTGTCCAGGAGCTACGGCGAGGGCGGTGGGTGCTGTGTCTAGGAGTTGCGGCAGGGGATGGCAGGTGCAAGGGCTCTTGCATGCGGTACTCCTTCATTCGGCTGTTCATCGCTGCTCCTAGCTAAGTTCGACGGACCTGCCGGTGACTGCATTGGAGGCGTATTGGTGACTGTTTTCGGCCATGTCTTCCCCGTGCCTCCGATCGTCCCGTTGAAGCGTGTTCGGCTGGATTCGGATGTGTTTCTACTTCCTCTGTTTTCTATATTGCTTTAGATTCATTTATTGTGGTGACGCTACCGTGTTGACTTGTTTCTTCAACGTCTGATCATAACTTCTGGTTGTTGCAAATCAAAACAATTACATCTTAATTACGTTAACAATGTTGTCTATGCATAGTTTTGTTGACGCCACAATGATTTGCGATATGGAGTTGGCTGAATGTCAAGAGGTATGGGTTCTTCCTTTTGAGAAAAGATGCAGTAATGAAAATAAATGTTTCAGCCAGGCATTCTCTCAGCCTCTCACCATGATTTATATAAAACTTCAGGGGTCGCTGATTTTATTGTATGTGATTTGTATAAAATAACAAGGTCATGCATGACTGCCTAGGCAATGCATGAGCCCTTATACAGCTGAGTGGTGAAGTGAATCTACTGAAACCAAGTCGCGCTGCATAGCTGCTCCTGGGCACCGTGAGAATCCTTTGTATCTGTCATTTCATAGGTTAACTGTAAAAAGTAGTTTTTTTTTCCGTTCGGACATGCATTAGTTGAGAAAAGATGGTGACCGTTGGTGATGATTTGAATCGTAGTTCAGATTGGATTGTATTTGCTTGATACGGTTTCATCGATTTGATGGCAGACTCCTATAATTAACCGTTATTGATTTCTAGGTGCTCACATTGCTGGCCATGTTCATGGTGTAGGTGTCTTCAGGAAGATATGTTAGAAGCAACTCTTAGCTGTCCTGGATAGATTCTGGCATGTCTACTTGGTATCTACACAAAGCATATAATGATTTTGCTTGAACTGATACAGAGCATCTTTCTTTCCAATCTTGTGCTATGGAGCATGTCCTACATTTTTAAGAGAATTTTGACCGAAAACTCAAAACGGTGCCCGAGTGCAGATAGTCTCGATATCTGCATCGATCGTTTGTCTTGGGATTTGCGTCCCCCGTCGTATTCTCAAACGTATATAGCATATTTCCTCTTTTATCTGGTCATCGTGGCCCACGCGTGGATCCCGCACAATAATTGCCATCCTGGTAACGGACTTAGCGATCTAGACGGGAGGGTAACGTTCTGGTGACGGGTTTCCTGGGTCGATAGCTATTCACGTATCAGTTCAAAAAAAAGAAAAAAAATGCTTGTATATCGGTTGGCTTCAATCACTATCGATTGAAGCAGCTTAATAAAAGTATCAAGCTGAATTGAAAATAATTGATCTGAATACTCAAAAAGCACCAAGCCTAAAAACACGTGATGCCCTGTTTTCGGGAAAATAAGGAACACATCTTTCGTTCACGTATGATCTTGTTTGCGGGATCAAGTGATTAATTAACTTTCGCCTTTGTTGAATACGTTCTCAGGCGATGCCCTGTTTTCTGTGCTTTTTCCACAGATCCCACCCAGGCACCCACCATCTGATTCTGCTATGAAACATTTTTCTTCTTCTCAATTTCTCCCTCATGGGTGCCCATTATATTGTATATGATCTGCTCAATATCTATGGTTTGTAGAATGCTTTCCTCACCGTGCCACCACGCAGCATGATTAAAACTTAACTGGATTGAAACAGCTCGCCTGAAAATATTTAACACTTTCACTAGCTTGTGCTTCTCTCTGCAAATCACAAAGTTCAGTTAACTCAATATGGTTTTTTGCTTCCCCATGGTTTGGTCTCAGTTGCAGTGATGTACACACATGCTAAATGATCTCCAACACCATTGATAAAACGAGTCCACCAACTAATTTCATCATCGCGAGAGCACAACAATACTGTACTGTCATGAGCTAGTTTTGTGTGGGTGGCAGCCGCAGTGACGATGGTGCTGCAGTTGCAAGGTCCTTGGAGTTTGAATTACGCCGGTCAGCTCTGGCGTACCTTTGCTTGAAGATGTGAAGCACGGTTGACCATACTCGGTGGTCAGACATCAGACCTGACCAAATAATAGACGACTTTTTACGTGCAATCGTTCATGGTTTTCACTGCAACAAGCATACTCCCTCCGTCCGTGAATAAGTGTACATCTAGCTTTCATTCTAAGTCAAAGTTTTAAAATTTTGACCAACTTTATAGAAAATAATAGTAACACATATGACATCAAATTGATATATTATGAAAGTACATTTCGAAATGAATCTAGTGATACGAATTTGGTGCCATAAATATTTTTACTTTTTCCTAGAAAGGTGGTCAAAGTTTTAGAACTTTGACTTAAGACAAAAACTAGATGTATACTTATTCGCGGACGGAGGGAGTATAATATACTGTACATACATAGGCATCATCATCTTCAGCAATTATTTATGGACGTTGGAGTCGACATCTTTAATTTTCACCATCGCAAGTTCGCAACTGCATCACCACAAGCACCCCTTGCCGCCCTGAGCAGACACCTCGTCCCGACTCGTCAAGGCCACGGCCCATGGATAATAGTGATGCCATCACGGCAGCACGCCTGCAACTCCTGCCGGACTCCTGGGATAACGCCATACCAGAGCGCGGTTTGCCTTTTGTCGAGCACACTGCATGCGTGCACTAGGAGCAGCGTCCAGCATGCCGGAAACCGGCCCGCCCCCACGCCGATGCCACGGTGCGGACTCACCTCCGCCACCTGAACCTGGCTGCCTACCTGAATTCTGAACAAAACGGACTGGCCTCTCCTTCTCGACGCATCAATCTCTTCGCCTGTTCAGCCACATTTTTTCTTCATGGGTATTCAGCCACGTTTTCTGTACCAGCGGTCTATGACGCCCCCTGATTCCGGGCCATCGGTCCACCTATCTGCGGCCAGCCTGGCCATGAACAGGGGCATACGGAGGCCTGAAATGAGTGCGAATTTTTGGCGGACGAGCGTCTCAGTGCACGGTATCCTGACCGTTCTAATGGGCCTTGTGATTCAAGCCTGTCAGGCGGCTGTCCCCCACGTGGGCATGCTAGGAATAGTGTGTAGGCTTCGTAGGCGTACATGGCTGGAACACATGCAACCCGTCCTGGAGTAGGATAGAGTTTCAAAATGGCACATATGCTTGTCACGTGGACCTGCAAGCTCATATGCCACGTTATTTGTACTCGCCCCAGCTAGACAAGGAAGATCCCTGCCCTGCCCCTGCCCATCTCGTCTTCCTCCTTCCGACCTGAAGCGCGGCTGCGACATGGATGATCCCATGCAGGTAATTAGTTTTCCCCTGATTGGCTGTCAATAATCTCCACATGATGTTTCGTTGCCTGTTTGTTCGATATATGAGACTCAAACAGTCAAAGAAAACGTACTTATATTTGTTTTGTTTTTTTGCCGAAGCAGTATATATTTGACTTGTTGTAATAATGCAAGTAATGTTCCGGGGAGATCTAAAGCTGTAATAACGGTTAAACATTCAGGTCATTACCATGATAAGTGCTTCTGTTGAGTAAGTTTGGTATTGTGGGACTGAAATTTATTAATTACTGAAAATGTAGCCAACATGCTTAGACACTTTAACAGCCACTCAATAACCATGACATAAAATGTTCTATAAACAAGTTGATAAAAAGAACCGCCCCGTAATTAGTATTTCAAGAACTACATTTATCTTAATGAACAAGGGTCCGAGATGTAATGCGTCGTCATTATCAGGGTCAGTTTTTTTTGTTGCGCATGTATACCAGAAAATGTATTCTGCACGAAGATTAGGTCGAGAGCGGACGTTTGACTCCCGGAAGACATGGAGGCCTTTTTTTAAAAACAAATCCAAATTCAAACTTTCCGGTTTCAAAAAAATCTGAAAATAATTGTGCAAGTAAACAAGTATGTTATGTCTATGTGTGCAAAATTTTAGAATGAAAAACGTTGAAATATGACCTGTACAAAAAAGACAAATTCATGGCCTGAAAAGATGAATAGTATCATGTGTTTAAAAGCCCTGGATTTGTTTTTTTTACACAGCCCTCATTTCAACTTATTTTGCCCTGAAAAATTACACACATGTGTGTTATGCCTTCATGTATATGTGTATGTGTTTTTCAGTATTTTTTGAAATGTAGAAAATATGAATTCCACAAAATTCAAAATTCTCAAAACTGAGCTCCATGGAGCTCGACCTCCAAAGACAATATCCTGATTAGGTCTACATATAAACTTAAATAGGACTGGAAGAAGCAAATCAACGATTTTTTCCTTGCGAGATTAAGAAGTCAGTACTTGACTGGTCAAAAAGTTCCTAATCTCTTCGTCTCAAAATAACCTGATGACATGTCTGCGGGTGGAACATGTCTAAACTCACCGAATAATTTTTCTCGCTGCTTGTAGTCACATCAGCTCGCATGTGCAGCCCCAGCAATGCTGTTGCCTTTACCACGGGACACTAGTCAATGCACTGTAGTACTACTAGCTAGATTCGGTAGCTGCCTGCCTGACACGGACGGAATACACGCTGTGGTCAGCCTCTACGAGGGAACAAGAACCGGAAATACAGGGGAAGCTCGGATCCCCAAAGCATGCCAACGGACTGGATAAAGTCCTACCTGGTGCGCGGCCTCTATTGGGCATTTTCGGGCCTGAAATACGCTACTTTTTAGCGGACCGTACCTGCAGCCCAAAACTCTTTGTCACGCATCCCCAAACGTGTTTCAGCGGTACAGATTACGAGAGCAGCTGGGCTCGGGAGCCAAAACGCTGCTTCTTTTTTTACAACTTTTGGAGCAGGAATTTGTGGAGCTCTTTAATTGTTGTGTTTTATGTTTGTTTATCTTTGCTTCTTGCAACCCATCAGTTTATACTAGGTTTATCACTAGCTATCAGAAATTGGAGTGTTAAAGATGGCTTTTGGTTATTTGTATCTTGCCATATAAAACATGATGTTTTATTTTACTTTCCAGCGGTGCCCCTAAGAATCAAGAACAGGGTGCCCCTGTGAAAATGGTAGTCTTTTTAGTTGCTGCACACTGTTATGTTCGCACCAATTAAAAGATTGTGTGGCAGGTAAATTTGTTTCAACCACAACCCTTCTTTTTTGCTTGCAGACTATGTTTTTGTTGATCTCTCGGACTGTGTATACCCTTTTTGCTTGCAGGCTGGCTTAGGGCTTGGTAAATCCATGAAGGTTAGCTTTGCTCTGTAGCCACTGTCACTCGGTTTCAGTTTGATCTTTTCTCTACTTACTTTTTTGCAGATTTAGATAAGTAGTGATTCAGTCATATTAAACCTCCATTTTTCTCACTAGATATTTATTTCTTACAGAACTGGACTTACTTATGGCAGAACCGTCTATACTTAAAATTACCATATAGGATGTTAAATAGCTTGCTTACATTTATCTAGCTTATGAGTAGCAATAGTAGTAACACATGATGCATGGTAGTTTAATTTTGGACCAGCACTTGACAGTTCATCCTTGAAGTAGATAGTTAGATCTTCATATGAATGTTCAAGAACAATTTTGGTTGTCAGACAGGACCAACACGACAACACTGGATAGTTCATCCTCGAATTACAACCTGTGGTCAGTCTTAAATCGGTGCAACTCAATTAAGAGATGTTTCTTTCAGCATCCAAGGTTGCAGATGAATTTGCAAGTGCCCTGAAGAGAACATTTGATTTCCATAAAGTATCCCGGACCTTACTTTCTTATAGTTTTGGCAATTATACTTCTGTAGTTCTGTTGACTTATATTTGAGTTGTTACCGACTTAAAGTTTCAGGATCATTATACTTCCTAAAGTGGCACTTCTTTTGCTGATTTGTGCATCTTATTTTGTTGCCTCATGCCACCATGCCCGAAGTTGTGGCACTGCAGGATCAAATGTCGTATGAGGCTTTTACAGAATTCTTGTTGGTTTTATTATTAACCTCGATACTTAAAAAAAAATTATGTTGTTCTTTTTTAGGTACACGGATGAATATCATATTTAGCTATTCAAAATTTATTAGTCCATCATTATTTTCCTCTTCGTTTTCTTATGACTGCAATAAGCGCTCTTTCCAGTGAAGGAAATAAAGATAAATTTACTCCGAGAACGGTACAAACACGCGGTTAAGAACAAGGTCATATTCAGTGCAAGGTCCCTTCTTTTGTTTCTTATTTTACCTTTCAAGAGTGTATTCCTTGTTGCATGTAAATGATTGTACCATCGATAATTCATTATATTTTATGGTCAAGCATTTTCTGCACATTGTCCCTCCTTTTTCTTCTTCTTATATTTCCTTCTCCACATCCCTATACCTGGCTGCTACATATATCCCGCAAGAAAATAAAGGGTGTCCCCGTGAAAAAATCTTGGAAGCAAAAGATCTACGGAAAAATGAAGGTACTGCTCGGTCAAAGCAGAAACAGAAGGAAAAAAATGTCGGCGCAGCAAAGCGCGCATATGCTTCTAGTAAGGATTTTCTGTCCAGATCAGATCCAGTTTCACCACTAATTAAGTATTCCAACTGAGATCTATTCCAGAAGGGGAAATTGGCCTAGCAAATATCAGCTGCAGCTATGCATTTGTGATACGAGCGTCGAGATAACATATTGACTGCTTTTAGGCCAATAGATGCTAAAAAATTCTTACAAAATGTTCCCATCTTCAAAGAAGAGCTATTGAACAAATTCATGCTTGTATAACTACTCACTGAAGCTCAGACAAGGATTTCCCAGCATTTTTTTGGAAATATACTGCAGGATTCTAAGGACAAGATTGCAGTCACATAGTTTGGTTTGTCAGAACAAGTTATCCAATACCTTTCTGGTTAAACTAGACTTACAATCATTGCTGCAGATTTCCACTAACAATAATTGCAGAGAAGTGATGTTGCCACCCTCCTTAGGAATGCTCCAACCAGTTCAATTGCATAGAACATCCCTTGGAAGGGATTAGTACTCAGCACATGTAGAACTGGATTAAATGAGCAAGCAATATATACGGAAGTTAGCCAACCAGCTCAGCTCACTACGCATGCATTACTTCCATGAGAGGAAGCTGGGCAGGCCCAGGAGCTAAAATTTCAGATAAATTCAACCCGTATGATTCAAATTCTTTACAAGCCATGGATTCATGGAGGATATCAGAGTCATAAAGTGCCACAGAAATAAGGAATCAGATTTATCTAGGAAAAGACTAAGCATATGAAAATGCTGCGATGTCTGCACTGAAACACACATTTAGAATCCTTTAAGCAAGCCACAAGAGAAGCCAAGGAAAATACATAAACATGATTGACATGGATATCACTGTGCACATACAGTTTTAGCACATGAACCAGATAACACATGGGACCAAGCCCATGATGTGTAAACATGGTTGACATGGATATTACTTGTGCACGTAGAGTTTTAGCACATGAAAGATAACACATGGTCATGATCACACACAAAGCAGATGCTCTTTTTCAAACCTCAGCAAAAACAAACAAAGAACAGGTTCTTAAAAGGACATGACCATACATATAAATTCTACTCGCATGACCAATTGACCACCACAAGCACACAACCCAGTAGCCTAAATAGGCAGAGACAAAAAGACAAAAGACTATAAACCTGCCCTGGTTAAGCTAGATGGGACGGCATTGCAATTGCAACTGTCATAATAACAAGTAAACAAACACAAGAGTGATGTCCATAGAGCAAATAGCATAGCATAGGTGCAGTGAAGCACATATAGAGTTAGTAAACTTGAATACATGGCTCAATACAAGCACATTGTAACAGGACCAGTAATAACTTAGATAACTTCTTACTTCTACATATTACAGTGCCAGCAGCTTGGATAGATATAGATAACTTAAGTAATTATAGTAACTTGCATGACTTAGATCACCACACATAGATAGATACTGACAGATATGAGGTGCAGGACAGGATGAATCCACCACCACAAAGAGCATCCTTTGCATAGCTGCTTCATCCACTTGCCACTGCTGTTGGGATGTGCTTGGGCGGGCTGCGGGCAACGACTTTCGGGGGCGTGTAGTCAAGGTACAGCTCGGGGAGCTCGACGTAGCCCTTGGTGAGCAAGTCGACGCGGATCTTGGCGAGCAGGAGGCGCATGTTGTCGGGTTCCTCCCTCTTCTCCGGCTGCACCTCAAGGTCTAGCTGCCGCCTCCGCTCATCGAGCCACCCTAGCGAGACCACCCCGGTGGGTGGGAAGTCCTCTGTGGTGGGGAACCCCAACCAGCTGCCGTGGATGAAGGCCATGCTGATCTGATCGTCGCCGAAGCGAACCATGCCTTTGGCGGTCGGGGTCGCGGTCTCGGGCTTGGACTCCTTGATGAGCCTGTCGACCGCCTCCTTGAGCTGATGTTCCTCCAACACCGCCGCCTCCGGGAAGGCTTGCAGATCCTCCAAGAGCCTCTTCCATGTTAAAGTATTCCTTTTGTATAGATTATCTTGTATAGGCATACTATCACCTGCCGATATGTATTGATTCGGTTTGGGATTCACTTGATCTTCCTTGATGGTCAAGACATGTAATCTATATATGTGATATGAAGCCACCCCATGAGTAGGACTGGACGCTCGAGCGAGCTTTTCGGCTCGGCCCGAAACTCGCTCCAGCTCGGCCCGACAAGAAAACAGGCCGAGCCGAGCTAGCAAATGTCGGCCCGTTCGACGACCGAGCCGAGCCGGTTTTTACTCGGTCCAGCTCGGTGGCTCGTTTCGCAGCCCAATTAATTTTCTTTAGATAATTGTCAGCCCATTGCCTAGACATAACAGCCTACACAAGCAGCCCAAGCCCACTACAAAGCACACAGACTCGCACGTGCCTCCCCAAGCGAGCGAATGCAGCCGCCCCTGCTTAGGGTTTGCGCCTGGCTGCGCCGCCGCTGTCCAGCCAGCGGCTACCACCCGACGTCGTCCTCCTCGCCGCGCACGACCCTGGATGGCTCGCCGTCGACACTGACGTGGTACATGCCTGTTCACCGCTGCGTCGGACGCCGCAGTTCGTCGCTCCCGTGATCCCTCGTCGAGCATGCCACTGTCCCCGGCAAGAGCAGGTATGACCTCCAATCCATGCCCTCCTCTCCTGACGATGACCCCGGCAGCCGGCCATGTGGAGGAGACTTTGCACGCACAAACAAGCACCCAGACTTCACCGGCGTCGGTCGGCGGCGCGCACGCACACTCAATATACACACCGGCATTCACTCACACGAGCTGCTCGGGCTAGACCGAGCAAGAGGCAAGACGAGCCGAGCCACTAGAAGTAGGCTCGTTCGCCAACCGAGCCGAGTCGAGCCAGCTCGCTCACGGGCGAGCCAAAGCCTAGCTCGGATCAAACTCGGCTCGGCTCGGCTCGTGTCCAGCCCTACCCATGAGAGGTGTGTAATACACAGAAACATATCTGTTTTCTTGGTATCAGCTAGCAATTCCCGATCCAGCCTTGTCTAGCCCCTCACGCTATCTCGTCGCTGTCTCGCACCATGGCAGGCACCGAGTCCTCCCTCACCTCGCCTTCCCTGCCCGCCTCCCTGAACTCCACCTCCGGTGCCCTCGTCACCGCTGCTATGCCGGCCACCTCCTCGGCGGTGCAAGTCGCCAGCGTGCGCACCCATGTACCCGTCGTACTCGATCTTCAGACCTCCAACTTCACCAAGTGGCGGATGCTCGTCCGTGTTCTTCTCGGCAAGTACGACTTGCTCCCTCACGTCAACACCGTCACCGCCGCAGCGGACCGCACGGCCGACTGGACTCGCGACAACTACGTCGTCCGTTCGTGGCTCTACGGGTCCATCTCCGATGAGATCCTCGACATCATCATGGCGGAGGACCAGACGGCTCAGGAGGCGTGGACGCTCATCACCAACCTCTTCTTGGACAATCAGATGACCCGCGCCGTCTACCTTGAGGCGGAGTTCCGTGGCCTTGTCCAAGGCGACCTCTCCGTCACCGCCTACTGTCATTGCCTCAAGGCTCTCTCGGATGCTCTCAGCGACGTCGGCACACCCGTCTCCGACCAGACACTTGTTCTCAACTGCCTCCGTGGACTCAACCCGCGCTTCTCCGACATCACCACCATAGTCACCATGCAGAGCCCCCTGACGTCCTTCGCCCAGACGCGCTCTCTCCTCACTTTGCGCGAGACCCAGCTCGCGAACTCCTCGGCTGTGGGGCATCAGACCGCGCTCTACAGCGGCGGCGGCCCATCCCATGGCGCTGGAGGTCCTCATGGCGCTGGCGGCTCCTATGGTGCTGGTGGCTCAAACACGTCCGGCCAGAACCGCGGCTCGGACCGTGGTGATGGCAGCGGCAACTTCGGCGGCCACCGCAATGGCGGCAACAACTGGCGTAAGAAGAAAAACAACGGCGGCAGCAACATTAGTGGGAACCTCAGCGGCCAACGCCCAGGCAACGCTGCACCATCTATTGGCCCGTGGGTGTGCTTTAACCCATATACAGGTCAACAGCTTCAGGCATCACCCACGGCAAGGCAGAACACTGGGGCTGGTCTTCTCGGCCCGCGGCCGCCGGTGCTACCACCGGCTCAAGCATTCACATCTCTGGCTCCACTTCATGGACAAGCGTTCGGCACCAACCCACCTCCAACTCCCGGCTACAACGGCGCCTCCTCGTGGGACTGCACCGCGCTGATGGCCGCCCTCAACAACGCCGCCACTCCGTCGACCGTCGGTGAGTGGGTCATGGATTCCGGAGCCACTGCTCATATGGCCTCGGACCCTGGTATGCTTCACCACCTCGCCCCTTCTACTTCTTCTTCCATTGTCACCGTGGGCCATATCTCACATCGGACACGCATCTATACCCACTTCCGCTCGCACACTCATGCTTAAAAATGTTCTACTTGTCCCTCACATTGTCAAAATTTTTCTTTCCGTAGCATCGCGACGTCGAGAGTCGGCGGGGACGCCTCACACGCCCCGGCCTCGTCGCGGGAGCTGGCCGCCTTCCTTTTGGGGGGAGAACGCTTGTCGTCGTCAACCGCCGCCTTCTGCCCCTTCCGCCCACCGCGCTTGGTGCCGGCCATCGGTGGATCTACTGGCTCCCCGTGGAAAGTGGAGGGGTTGGTTGGGTTAGGGATTGGAGATCGATGCGGCGGCGGCCGTGTCGTCTCCATCTATATAAAGCCACGAACCCTGCCGACCTTTTTTTCGGAGAGAGATCTATTCGGTGGGCTGGTCTACTCCGGACCAGGCTCAAGTTGGGTCAGCCTCAGGATCTACCTTTTTTTAAAGACTCAGGATCTATACTTTCTTCCTCCTCCATTCCATATTGTATTTGAGGTTGTTCTCAATTAATGAAAAATGTGTTTGACATCAAATATATTATAATAAGTTAATTTATATAAGACACTAAGCTCCCTAGACTTGGAGCCTCCTGGTCGGTCGGGGTTGTGGGGTCGCTAGGGAGCCCATCTGTAAGGTATGTGTCTCTGGTTTACAGTTTCTATTTGTTTTTTTTCTTTTATTTTTTTTCTTTACCTATTTTGGATTTTGTTCTACTTTCTGTTTCCAGTTTTTCCTATTTTCATATTTTAATACATGAACATTGTTAAAACTTGTGAACATTTTTTAGAATTCATGTTTAAAATAAATTGAATATCTTTAAAGTTCTTGAGCATATTTCAAGTTAGAGAGGGATTGACTTGGTGGGCTGGTCTACTCCAGACCAGGCTCAAGCTGGACCAGCCTCATGATCAACACCTTTTTTAGAGACTCGGGATCTATACTTTCTCCCTCATCCATTCCATATTGTATTTGAGGTTGTTCTCAATCAAAGAAAAATGTATTTGACATGGAATATATTATAATAAGTTAATTTTTATATATAATAAGATACTAAGCTCCTTAGACTTGGAGCCTCCTGGTGCGTCGGGGTTGTGGGCTTGCTGGGGAGCCCGTTTGTAAGGTGTATGTCTTTAGTGGATGGTTTCTGTTTGTTATTTCATTTTATTATTTATCTTTACTTTTTTTGGATTTTGTTCTATTTTCTATTTTAAAATTTCCTCTTTCATATTTTAATACATGAATATTTATTAAAACTTGTGAACACTTGTAAAATCCTTGAACATTTTTAAAATTCATGTTTAAAAATGAATATCTTTAAAGTTCATGAACATATTTCAAGTTAGAGAGAGATCAACTTGGTGGGCTAGTCTACTCCACTCAAGCTAGACCAGCGTCGGGATCTAGACTTTTTTTAGAGACTCGGGATCTATACTTTCTCCCTCATCCATCCCATATTGTATTTGAGGTTGTTCTCAATCAAAGAAAAATGTAATTGGCATGAAATATATTATAATAAGTTAATTTATATAAGATACGAAGCTCCCTAGACTTGGAGCCTACTAGTGCGCTAGGGTTGTGGGTCGCTGGGGAGCACGTCTATAAGGTGTGTGTCTTTCGTTGGCCATTTCTGTTTGTTTTATCTTTTTATTATTTTATTTAATTTTTTGGATTTTATTCTCTTTTCAATTTTTGATTTTTTTTCTCTTTTCACATTTTAATACATGAACATTTATTAAAACTTGTGAACTCTTTTAAAATCCTTTAACATTTTTTGAAATTCATAATTGTTTTAAAAGATACATGATTCCTTTTGGAACAAATGTTGCCTTTAGCAACACCCTAACATCATATATGAACGAAAAAAACACCAACATCACATAATTAAAACCCAAGGCAATGCAGATTCCAAAAACAACTGAGCACAATAACTTCCTAGAGGAAATAGAAAATCCCACAAGTACAGAACGACACCACGAAGCGTGCGTTAGCATCTCTTAGGGTTTTCATGTAAAGAAAATCCCACAAGTAAAGAACGACTACTTTGAGGGTTTTGAAAAGTTTACAAAAGAATGTTCAAGAATTTGAAAAAGTTCATATATTTGAAAAGAAAGAAAAAAGAAAAGGCAAAATGAAAAGTAAAACCGAGCCAAAAATATGCTGGCAAAAACTAAAAGAAAAAAATCCTCGAAACCTTCAAAAATGGTGGCAAGAGAACTTACATGGACTGACTCATTTTGCTCCATAGTGTTTGTGGAGCGGTGTGCGTCAAGTAACGGAAAAGCTTATAAATGGTGCTTAAGGCGCCAAATAGGTTTTGGGTCGAACAAAGGGGTTGAAAGGACATGGATTTCGCCTAGAGGGGGGGGGGGTGAATATGCGGTTTAAATTTAATGATTGTTTAGGCTTGAACAAATGCGAAATAAAACTAGTGTTCAACTTTCAAGCACAAAACCTAAATATACTAGGTTCAATTATGTGCACCAATAACTTATGCTAAGTAAGATAAACAACTATGTCGGTGTACAAAGGTAGGGGCACACCTTTGCACCCCTTTACTTGTGCACGGGCAGTCGGAGCCACGCGCCACGGCCACACTAGGCAGGGCAAAGGAGGGGAGCCGGAGAGAAGCCGAAGCCCAAGGCAACGCCAAGACCAGAAACACCAAAGAGCAAGAGGGCGAGGTGGACTCCCCCGGCAAGGCCCTTGCCGGGGCGGCCTCCGCGGCCCCGGCAAGAGCCTTGTCGGGGCAACTTGCCCGATGCCAACAGAGCGAGCCACCCTTGAGCCTAAGGGTTCCAAGCGTAGCCAACGGCTGTATTGGAACCAAAGCTCGGGAGGCACCTCTGTGGTGGCATGCAGATCTTCGTCAAGATCATAAATACATGAGATCAGATGAGGACCAGAAGACGAGGAACCTCGGCAAGATCCTTGCCGAGGAAATCCACAAGACCCCCGGCAAGCACCTTGCCGGGGACGACCACAGCGCCACGGCAAGATCCTTGCTAGGCCTCCCGGCAAGGCCCTTGCCGAGGGCGCCAGCAGGGCCACCGCCAGGACCGCACAAGCCAAGACTCCACCGCCGCTCGCACATGCAGCTGCCAGCCCCACCAGTTGGGCAGGCACCTACGTGGCAACGGGCGGCTTCCGAGCCAACTCAGCAAGCACCTGCGTGGTAGCATGCAGATCTTCGTGAAGACCCTACCACCGCGCCACCTCAGCTGCCTACCTGCCTACATGGCGCCGCATGCATCGCTGGCCTGGGCGCGTGTCGAAGCAAGGCAAGGCGGCGACGGACAGGACGGGCCTCGTTCCCGCCCCCAATAAAGCTAAGTGACACCTAAGCTATGCATTAAATGTGTCTTGTCCTGTAATACGGGCGATAAGCTCGCAGCACTATAGACCTTTCCACCTCCTGTGTGCCACTGTGGTAGCCCCTTTCAACTATAAAAGGAGGCCCATGGCATACTGGAGGGGGATTCGGCTGTTTTGAACTATGCAGCCACCATAGCTAGTTCGAGAGCTCAAGAACTCACTCAATACATCCACCAAAGCAGGACTAGGGTATTACGCATCCTCGCGGCCCAAACCTGGGTAAACGGCCCTTGTGTTGACTGTTAATCCTGCTCTTCTCACAACCCCGCGCCCCGGCAACCGTAGTAGGGATTCTTGTGATCCCATAGGTGTCGTTTCCCACCGACATCTTTGGCGCGCCAGGTAGGGGGCGCAATTGTGAGAATCTGGTCTAGTAGTTAGCCTAGCAGTTCTTCATTGTCATGGCTCCCAAGAAGAAGACGATCACAGCGATCGGCTCGTGGGGAGCCGAACGACCCGTGCCAGTGCGGGCGAGCAGCGGGCCGGTCGCGGACAGGACCCGGTCCACAGTCCGCGAGCACCAACATCGATCTGGTAGTCAGAGCCTGGCGAGCGGTGTCGTTCGTGCGCCAGGCGATGTGCCGCACACCGTCAAATCCAAAGACGGAGCTGGGGCCCCGCAGGCGGCACGGGGCCCTCCAGGAGTGTCGTTGTGCCACCCACGGGCGGCGCAGCAACCTCCAAGACGCCCACGCCGGTGCCCATAGCGCGCTCTTCCCAGGGTGCGCACGACGAGCAGCACCACCACGCTGGAGACCCCGGACACCGCCGTCGGAAGATCCATGTGCATCGTTCGCGGGATGTAGGAGTCCAACATGCCCGCCGAAGTGCTGGCGAAAATGGCACGCAGCTGCTGGGTCATGGTAGAGCTCCTTCTAACATGGTTAGAAGTCGAAGCGCGCCATGGTCCACGCAGTTGTCGCCACCTCCCACGCTAGTAGAAGCTTTAGCGCGCACATCTGCTCCTCGACTTCCCTCCTGCTGCGGAGAAGCTCGACGAGTGGAGAGCCACCATCCAGAGCCTCGTCGCCGTCGCCAATAAAGATGACCCGCGACCGGCGAGGCCCTCGGGCTGGCGCTCCATCGAACCACCGCACGCCAGCAATGGAGGGGCCGGGGGTCCTGCGGCCACGCTACACTCTCCTCCACCACGCCAGGCACCACGGGTGTTGGTCCATCGCGATGACGCTTGTGATAATATTTCCATAGCATCATCCGACCCACATACCCACCGCGACCAACGCCAAGTTCTTCGAGAACGAGCCCATGAAGATGCTCGAACTACTATCGAGCGCCGGCACGATACACGCCACCAGTCGGACAAACGGGCGGGACCCGCTATGGACCACCCAGCACCGGGGGGCTCCGGCGGCCTACCTTACGAGGTGGGTTGCCCGACCTTCACCCGTGAGCTGCGGCAGTTCCAGTGGCCGTCCCACCACACGTTCAAGCCCGATGTCGGCGAGAAGTACAACGGCAAGACCCATCCGTTAGAGTTCCTCAGCATCTACACCATCGCGATGAAAGCTGACGGAGCTCGCGACGACAAGGTGCTTGCCAATTACTTCCCGTTGGCACTGAAGCCCAACGTCATGTTTTGGTTGATGCACTTGCCGGTGGATTCCATTTCTTCTTGGTCGGATCTGTGCCATGAGTTTGTTGGTGCCTTCACCGGGGGCCACCAAGCTCATGGCCAGGCCAGTGATTTGCATATCATTCCCCAGAAGGAAGGGGAAACCCTGCGGAAGTACATCTAGAGGTTCAGCCGGGTGCAGTACAACATCCCTGATGTTCACCCCGCCGCCGTGATCAGCGTGTTCCATCAGAACGTGCGCAACCGCAAGATGCGCGAAGAGCTGGCGATGAACAAGGTTAAGGATGTGGCCAAACTTTATGTTCTAGTCGATAGGTGCGCCCGGGCTGAAGAGGGAAGGAAGTACCCCGACAAAGACGCCGGCATGGAAACCGACTCTACTGATGAAGACACCGCCGCCCCGACAAAGAAGGGCCGGCGTCGCAACAGGAAACGCAAACGACCCTGGCAACGAAATTGCCGGGTGTGCCGCCTGCCGGGCCTTGGAGACTGCCGACAAGCCAGGAAGCTCCGACAAGCAGTACTGCAAGATCCACCGCACCAAGGGCCATGACCTCCAGAACTGCCGACAAGTCAAGCTGCTTGCTCAGAAGCAAAAGGCCGAGTATGAGAGGCGGGACAAGGAGAAGGGCCAGGATGGTGCCGAGGGATCTGGCAAGAAGCATGGTGGCCAAGGAGGTCGCCGCGGCAAGGATAACCAAGAAGAGAGGCCTGCTCGGGGCCGTGACAAGAATCAAGAAGATGATGATCATGACGAGGACGACGAGTCCGGCGAGCAAGAGTTCTAGAAGGCTATAGAGGCCATGTGCATCGACGGTGGCGCCTCACTGCATACTTCTCACCGCCAGCTCAAACAGTGGGCGCATGAGATTACAGCAGCAGAGCCCTCGTTCGACGCTCAGAAGCCGCTGAAGTTGTACAGCACGCCCCTCATCTTTGACGCCGAGGACCACCCTGACCACACAACTGCGGTCGGGTGTTTGCCGTTGTTGGTCTCACCAACAATACACAACCTCAAGCTGAACAAGATGCTGGTTGACGGCGGGGCTAGTCTGAACTTGATCTCACCCGTTGTGATCAAAAGGCTGCAAATTCCTGATGAAGACCTCGAGGAAACGGGCACGTTTCAAGGGGTCAACCCGGGAAGGAGCCAGCCGAAGGGGAAGGTCATGTTGCCTGTGACGTTTGGAGGCAAGCTGAACTATAGGACGGAGAGGATTGTCTTCGACGTAGCCGAGATCCCTTTGCCCTACAATGGGATTCTCGGCCGCCCAGCACTGGCCAAGTTCATGGCGGCGTCACACTATGCCTACAACACGCTGAAGATGCCCGGGCCGATGAACATCATTATCGTCCCCTCCGACAAGAAGGACATGCTGATCTGCGCCGACCTACTCTTCCAGGAAGCAGTTGCAGCAGCTGCCGCCAAGGCACTTGCTCCTGCCGCTGAAGCCCCGGGAGGGAAGAAGAAGACCGACAAGACCTCTCGCACCCACTCTGGCAAGCGCACCTCTTTGGAGTGTTATGCTACCGTCGAGGACATGCCTGAGAGCTCCACCGGCAAGAGCAAGAAATCCAGAGTTGCGCCACCAGAGACCAAGAAGTTTTCCGCCAGGGAGGATGTCACGGGAGGGGCTTTTACCATAAGCTCCACCCTCGACGGCAAATAGGAAGGTGCGCTCGTCACTTTCCTGTGGGCGAATGTTGATGTGTTTGCATGGCAAGCATCTGACATCCTCGGTGTTCCCAGGGAAATGATTGAGCACCATCTTGTTGTCTGTCCCCATGCGCGACCCATCAAGCAGAAGGTCAGGAAGCAAGCTCTGGAATGGCAGGAGTTCATCACAGAGGAGATCAGGAAGTTGGAAGCAGCAGGCTTGGTGAGGGGAGTGCTCCATCCGATGTGGTTGGACAATCTGGTGGTGGTGCGCAAGGCGAACGGGAAGTGGAGGCTGTGTATTGATTACACAGATATCAATAAGGCTTGTCCTAAGGACCCCTTCCTGTTGCCGTGCATCGACCAGATTGTTGAATCCACGGCCAGGTGTGATCTGTTATCATTCCTCAACGCCTACTCGGGCTACCACCAGATCTTCATGACAAGAGAAAACGAAGAGAAGACAACATTCATCACCCCATGTGGTATGTACTGCTTTTTACGGATGCCTTTCGGGTTGAAGAGTGCTGGCTCAACATTTGCAAGGGCAGTCCAAATTGGTTTTGAACCCCAGCTACATAGAAATATAGAAGCCTATATGGATGACATAGTGGTCAAAACCAAAGACAGGGCAACTCTTGTATAAGACTTAGAAGAGACGTTTGCCAACCTGCGCAAGATCAACCTCAAGCTGAACCCTGAGAAGTGTGTCTTTGGCGTTCAGTCTGGCAAACTTCTCGGGTTCTTTGTGTCGCAACGTAGGATCAAGGCAAACCCAGACAAGATCAAGGCTATCGAGTAGATTGAGGCGCCCAAGCGGATCAAGGATGTGCGTCGGCTCACTGGCTGCGTTGCCGCCATGAGCCGATTCATCTCCAAGTCTGCCAAGCGCGCCCTTCCCTTTTTCAAGATCCTGAAGAAGGCGGGCCCAATGGAGTGGACCCCAGAGGCCGAAGTGGTGATTCAAGACCTGAAGAGATACCTTTCCTCTACGCCGATACTAGTTGCGCCTAAACCACAAGAGCCATTGCTGATGTACTTGGCGGCGACGAATCAAGTGGTCAGTGCCGCGCTAGTGGCGCAGAGGGAGGTTGATGAAGAAGCAGTGGCAACGGCAGGGCCGATGGAAAGCAAATCAGAGACTCTCCCGGCTGGGCCTGGCACCGGCAAGGCAAAGCTCCCGGCAAGGTCTGACGCCATCGGGACGAGGCCCGCGCGGCCAAATGAGGTGGTGCAGAAGAAGAAGAAGATGATGCAGCACCTGGTTTACTTTGTCAGCTCCCTCTTGCAGGGGGCTAGGTCAAGGTACTCCGGTGTGCAGAAATTGCTCTTCGGCCTTCTTATGGTCTTGAGGAAGCCGCGTCATTACTTCCAAGCCCACGAGATCACTGTCGTCACCCACCTCCCGTTGCAACGGATACTGCACAACCCAGACGCAACCAGAAGGATTGTGGAGTGGGCCTTGGAATTTTCAAGCATTGGGTTGAAGTTTGAAAGTACTTCAACAATCCAGAGCAGAGTCCTGGCGGAGTTCATTGCAGAATAGACCTCAACGCCTGATGAAGAGATCCAGGAGACCACTCTCCCCGGCAAGGAAACAGCCCGCGACTGGATTATGTACTTTGATGGAGCTTTCTCGCTTCAAGGCGCCGGTGCTGGTGTGCTGCTCGTTGCACCCACCGGAGAGCACCTCAAGTATGTAATCCAGATGCACTTTCCCAAGGAGATGTCCACCAACAACACTGCCAAATACAAGGGATTGCTTGCCGGTCTCAGGACCGTGGCAGACCTCGCAGTTAAAAAGCTCATCGTCCAGGGTGATTCACAACTTGTCTTCAGACAAGTCAACAAGGATTATCAGAGCCTGTTGATGGAGGCCTACGTAGATGAGGTGAGGAAGCTAGAGGAGCGCTTTGACGGTATACAAGCGGAGCACATTCCCCGAGCGGAGAACGACATCGCTGACTACCTGTCAAAGTGCGCTACATTCAAGCTACCTGTGGAACCAGGTACCTTTTTGCTTCGGTTGACTCAACCATCCGTCGAACCATCAATGGAGTAGAACAAGCGAAGGAAATCAGTCCCCAGCAAGTACTTTCCTGCCGAGCCCCCAGGAGCCGCCGGCAAAGGTGTTGTCATGGACCCTGAATCCGCCGAGGAGCGATCGACTCCGGCAGGCCGTCAAGCCCTAGCCATAGAGACGGCCGCTTCCATGGCAGATGAGATGCCTTTGGTCCGTGCCGTCGAGCCCCAGGCTCCGACATGGGCACAACATACCGTCCGATTCCTCCAAACAGGGAGCTTCCTGAGGAGCAGGAAGAAGCGGAGAAAGTAGCCCGTCGGTCTGCTATGTATCAGTTCGTTGATGACGTCCTGTACAGGAAGAGACCGAACGGTGTGAAATTGAAGTGCATTCCTCGGGAGGAAGGATTGGAGCAGTTGGCAGAAATACACGGAGGCATATGTGGCTCCCACATAGGGTTGAGGGCCCTTGCCGGCAAGGCGTTCCGGCAGGGTTTCTTCTGGCCCACTTCCCTCCAGGATGCAACGACACTAGTAACCAAGTGTGAAGCATGTCAGTTCCATTCAAAGAAGCTTCATCAACCAGCTCAAGCCCTTCAAACAATCGCTCTCTCCTGGCCGTTTTCGGTCTGGGGGCTCGACATACTGGGCCCCTTCCCCCATGTTATCGGGGGCTTTGAGTACTTGTACGTTGCAGTCGACAAGTTCACAAAGTGGCCAGAGGTGGAAGCAGTGAGGAAGGTGACAGCACAGTCATCCGTCAAGTTCTTCAAGGGACTAGTCTGCCGTTTTGGTGTGCCAAACAAGGTCATCACCGACAACGGCATGCAGTCCACAAGCCACACCTTCATGCAATACATCCAAGACCTCGGCAGCAAGGTCTGTTTTACCTCCGTGGCACACCTACGGAGCTGAAGGAAATATGCCCTAGAGGCAATAATAATGTTATTATTTTATTTCCTTATATCATGATAAATGTTTATTATTCATGCTAGAATTGTATTATCCGGAAACATAATACTTGTGTGAATACATAGACAAACTAAACGTCACTAGTATGCCTCTACTTGACTAGCTCGTTAATCAAAGATGGTTATGTTTCCTAACCATAGACATGTGTTGTTATTTTATTAACGGGATCACATTATTAGGAGAATGATGTGATTGACATGACCCATTCCATTAGCTTAGCACCCGATCATTTAGTATGTTGCTATTGCTTTCTTCATGACTTATACATGTTCCTATGACTATGAGATTATGCAACTCCCGTTTTTCGGAGGAACACTTTGTGTGCTACCAAACGTCACAACGTAACTGGGTGATTATAAAGGAGCTCTACAGGTGTCTCCAAAGGTACATGTTGGGTTGGCATATTTCGAGATTAGGATTTGTCACTCCGATTGTCGGAGAGGTATCTCTGGGCCCTCTTGGTAATGCACATCACATAAGCCTTGCAAGCATTGCAACTAATAAGTTAGTTGTGAGATGATGTATTACGAAATGAGTAAAGAGACTTGCCGGTAACGAGATTGAACTAGGTATTGACATACCGACGATCGAATCTCGGGCAAGTAACATACCGATGACAAAGGGAACAACGTATGTTGTTATGCGGTCTGACCGATAAAGATCTTCGTAGAATATGTGGGAGCCAATATGAGCATCCAGGTTCCGCCATTGGTTATTGACCGGAGACGTGTCTCGGTCATGTCTACATTGTTCTCGAACCCATAGGGTCCGCACGCTTAAGGTTTCGATGACAGTTATATTATGAGTTTATGAGTTTTGATGTACCGAAGTTAGTTCGGAGTCCCGGATGTGATCACGGACATGACGAGGAGTCTCGAAATGGTCGAGACATAAAGATTGATATATTGGAAGCCTATGTTTGGACATCGGAAGTGTTCCGGGTGAAATTAGCATTTTACCGAAGTACCGGGAGGTTACCGGAACCCCCCGGTAACCTAATAGGCCTTAATGGGCCTAGTGGAGGAAGAGGAGAGGTGGCCTAGGGGCTGCCGCGCGCCCCTCCCCCCCAAGTCCGAATTGGACAAGGAAGGGGGGCGGCGCCCCCCCTTTCCTTTCTTCACTCTCCTCCTTCCCCCCCAAGTCCTAATCCAACTAGGGAAAGGGAGGGGAGTCCTACTCCCGGTAGGAGTAGGACTCCTCGTGCGCGCCTCCTAGGGCCGGCCGCACCCTCCCTTGGCTCCTTTATATACGGGGGCAGGGGGCACCCCTAGACACACAAGTTGATCTCTAAGATCGTTTTCTTAGCCGTGTGCGGTGCCCCCTTCCACCAAATTCCTCGATAATATTGTAGTGGTGCTTAGGCGAAGCCCTGCGACAGTTGAACATCAAGATCGTCACCACGCCGTCGTGCTGACGGAACTCTTCCCTGACACTTTGCTGGATCGGAGTCCGGGGATCGTCATCGAGCTGAACGTGTGCTAGAACTCGGAGGTGCCGTAGTTTCAGTGCTTGATCGGTCGGGCCGTGAAGACGTAAGACTACATCAACCGCGTTGTCATAGCGCTTCCGCTGTCAGTCTACAAGGGTACGTAGATCACACTTTTCCCTCTCGTTGCTATGCATCACCATGATCTTGTGTGTACGTAGGAATTTTTTTGAAATTACTACGTTCCCCAACAGTGGCATCAGAGCCTAGGTTTTATGCGTTGATGTTATATGCACGAGTAGAACACAAGTGAGTTGTGGGCGATATAAGTCATACTGCTTACCAGCATGTCATACTTTGGTTCGGCGGTATTGTTGGACGAAGTGGCCCGGACCGACATTACGCGTACGCTTACGCGAGACCGGTTCTCCCAACGTGCTTTGCACATAGGTGGCTAGCGGGTGTCAGTTTCTCCAACTTTAGTTGAACCGAGTGTGGCTACGCCCGGTCCTTACAAAGGTTAAAACAGCACCAACTTGACAAACTATCATTGTGGTTTTGATGCGTAGGTAAGAAGGGTTCTTGCTAAGCCCGTAGCAGCCACATAAAACTTGCAACAACAAAGTAGAGGACATCTAACTTGTTTTTGCAGGGCATGTTGTGATGTGATATGGTCAAGACATGATGCTAAATTTTATTGTATGAGATGATCATGTTTTGTAACTGAGTTATCGGCAACTGGCAGGAGCCATATGGTTGTCACCTTATTGTATGCAATGCAATTGCGCTGTAATGCTTTACTTTATCACTAAGCGGTAGCGATAGTCGTGGAAGCATAAGATTGGCAAGACGACAACGATGCTACGATGATGATCAAGGTATTGCGCCGGTGATGATGGTGATCATGACGGTGCTTTGAAGATGGAGATCACAAGCACAAGATGATGATGGCCATATCATATCACCTATATTGATTGCATGTGATGTTTATCTTTTATGTATCTTATCTTGCTTTGATTGACGGTAGCATTTTAAGATGATTTCTCACTAATTATCAAGAAGTGTTCTCCCTGAGTATGCACCGTTGCGAAAGTTCTTCGTGCTGAGACACCACGTGATGATCAGGTATGATAGGCTCTACGTTCAAATACAATGGGTGCAAAACAGTTGCACACGCGGAATACTCAGGTTATACTTGACGAGCCAAGCATATGCAGATATGGCCTCGGAACACGGAGACCGAAAGGTCGAGCGTGAATCATATAGTAGATATGATCAACATAGTGATGTTCACCAATGAAACTACTCCATCTCACGTGATGATCGGACATGGTATAGTTGATTTGGATCACGTGATCACTTAGAGGATTAGAGGGATGTCTATCTAAGTGGGAGTTCTTTAGTAATATGATTAATTGAACTTAAATTTATCATGAACTTAGTACTTGATAGTATCTTGTTTGTTTATGTTTGATTGTAGATAGATGGCCCATGCTGTTGTTCCGTTGAATTTTAATGCGTTCCTTGAGAAAGCAAAGTTGAAAGATGATGGTAGCAATTATACGGAATGGGTCCATAACTTGAGGATTATCCTCATTGCTACACAGAAGAATTACGTCCTAGAAGCACTGCTGGGTGCCAAGCATGCTGCTGGAGCAACACCAGATGTTATGAACGTCTTGCAGAGCAAAGCTGATGACTACTCGATAGTTCAGTGTGCCATGCTTTATGGCTTAGAATCGAGACTTCAACGACGTTTTGAACGTCATGGAGCATATGAGATGTTCCAGGAGTTGAAGTTAATATTTCAAGCAAATGCCCGGATTGAGAGATATGAAGTCTCCGATAAGTTCTATAGCTGCAAGATGGAGGAGAACAGATCTGTCAGTGAGCATATACTCAAAATGTCTGGGTATAATAATCACTTGATTCAATTGGGAGTTAATCTTCCAGATGATTGCGTCATTGACAGAATTCTCCAATCACTTCCACCTAGCTACAAGAGCTTCGTGATGAACTATAATATGCAAGGGATGAATAAGACTATTCCCGAGCTCTTCGCAATGCTGAAAGCTGCAGAGGTAGAAATCAATGAGCATCAAGTGTTGATGGTCAACAAGACCACTATTTTCAAGAAAAAGGGAAAAGGGAAGAAGAAGGGGAACTTCAAAAAGAACAACAAGCAAGTTGCTACTCAAGAGAAGAAACCCAAATCTGGACCTAAGCCTGAAATTGAGTGCTTCTACTGCAAGCAGACTGGTGAAGGGAAGCGGAACTGCCCCAAGTATTTGGCGGATAAGAAGGATGGCAAGGTGAACAAAGGTATATGCGATATACATGTTATTGATGTGTACCTTACTAATGCTCGCAGTAGCACCAAGGTATTTGATACTGGTTCTGTTGCTAATATTTGCAACTCGAAACAGGGACTACGGATTAAGCGGAGATTGGCTAAGGACGAGGTGACGATGCGCGTGGGAAATGGTTCCAAAGTCGATGTGATCATGGTCGGCACGCTACCTCTACATCTACCTTCGGGATTAGTATTAGACCTAAATAATTGTTATTTGGTGCCAGCGTTGAGCATGAACATTATATCTGGATCTTGTTTGATGCGAGATGGTTATTCATTTAAATCAGAGAATAATGGTTGTTCTATTTATATGAGTAAAATCTTTTTTGGTCACGCACCCATGAAGAATGGTCTATTCTTATTAAATCTCGATAGTAGTGACACACACATTCATAATGTTGAAGCCAAAAGATGCAGAGTTGATAATGATAGTGCAACTTATGTCACAGCCCTAGCATTAGTCTTGCTTGTCATTGCATCATCATTCATGCATCATGTCTAATTTTATCTGAAACTTGAAATAGGGGGTGTTCAAACCCTAGCACTTTGAAATTCAATTAGGTCTAGCAAAGAAAATTGCATTCAATGAACCCAAAATGTTCTGCTTTGATGTTTGATATTTTGGCAATGGTTTTGATCCATACCAAAAATAATGAACATTTTTAAGGAACAATTTGGGCACTGAATTTAAGTCATAAAGTATTTGAATTGGGGCATTAATTGCTATAAATATTATTAAATGCTCCAACAATTCTGAAAATAAATAAGGGCCTCTGAGATAATTCAGTAATTGCCCATGATTAATTTCAGGATTTATAGAAGTGATTTGGTGTTTTTACTAAATCAAAAACACACTTGCAAAATAGAAAACAGAACAGAAAAACAAAGAGAGAGAGAGAGTAGGCCACTGGGCCACTTACCTAACCTACCTGGCCCAGCGCCAGGCCACCAGCGGCCCAGCCCACTTACCTCCTCGCTCGTCGTCTTCCTCCTGCCAGTAGGCAGGAGCGAACACGCGCGCGCACCCGAGGAGCTCTCCACCTCCTGCTTCGCGCTGGAGGCCGCTCCTTCGTCCTAATCCGCGTCTGGAGACGCGCGAGGCCCTCCTCTCACTTTCCCCTCATCCTCTGCTTTCTCTCTCGCCTCTAGCCCCTCCTCTGTCTCGATCTCTCACACACACCCGAGCGTTGCCGTCGCCGCCGATCGCCATAGCCGTGGCCACCGACCACCGCACCCCCTGCCGACATGCCCATAGGCTCCGCCGCAACGCCCTCTTCCTCATCGCCAAGACACGTGACGCCGGGAGCCCCATGCCGTCGTCCTCGCCTTCGTCTTCTTCCGCGGGATCCGATGACAAGCGTCGACGATTCGACGCCGTCCGAGCTGCCCTGAGCACGCTGGCCATCCCTACGGCACCGCAGTGAGCCCCTGAGCATTTTCCCCCTCTCCCTGCAGTCAACCCTTTCCTCTAGCCGCCTCCTCCACAGGAGCCGAGACGCTCCGCCACACGAGCTCGACGCCAGCGTCCTTCCAGTGACCTTTTGGTCCCGTGCATATGTCCGTTGGCCTCGTGTGCACGCGAGGAACACTTAGGTGCTAACCGCTAGTTTCTCCGCGTGCTGCGTCATCGGTTTCGTCGATGTCCGAGCTCCGGCGGCCGCCCAGCTCGCTACCGTCGCTGCCACTGACCACCCCAGCTCGCCCCGCGTGCTCCACTAGATGTGCCTCACCGCAACGCGTCCGTAGAGCCCAGCCCCGCTTGCTCCCGTCGCCGAAAACGGTTGGGAGGGCAACTCTGGTGCCCTCTGCTAGCGCCGGCGTTTAACCCCGGCGACTGCTAACGTGGCGTCGAGATTATGGCCTAATCACGTTTAGCTTAATCACCTCAGCCACTGACAATAGGGACCCACCGACTAAATAACCTCGGGTTAAGTTTAGATTAGACTTAATCTAAACACAGTGGCCCCACGCGTCGGCGTTGACCACGCTGACGTGGCAATTGACTGGCCCCACTTGTCTGTGAGACAAACCGGCACTCGGTCACTGACCAGTGGGTCCCACTGGTCAGGTTTGACCTGGACCCTGCCCCGTGGACCTGCTGACGTCATGACGATGTCATGCTGACGCAGTAATCCTTTTCTGGGATTTAAATAAATCTTAAATGATTTATTTATTTCAGAAAATATCCAAAACTTTGAAAAATCATAGAAATTCAACCGTAACTCCAAATGAAATAATTTATATATGAAAAATTAGCAGAAAAATTCAAGGAATTTATCTGTACCATTTTCATGCATGTTTGAACAATGTTTGTCCTCTATTTTGGACAAAACAAATAAAGGGCATTTAAATAATCATATATGGGGTTGGAATTTGAATCTTGTACTCAAACCAACTTCATTTAAATCATAGCTAGATGCATTAGCTCAAATCACAACATATTGCCATGTCATGATCATGCATCATATTGTTGCATTGCATTGATTGTGTCCTTCTCTGTTTGCCGGTAACCGTCCCCTCTCAGTCGACGATGTTTCCGATGATGTGATCGATGACACCGATGAAGAGCTATATTATCTTCAGAAGTGCCAGGCAAGCAAAACCCCCTTGTTCATTCTGATACAATCCCACTGTCTCGCTCCTGCTCTCTTTCACTGCATTAGGGCAACACCGATTCAACTGTTACATGCTGCGGTAGTTGAACCCTTTCCTCTGCATGACCTGTCATTGCCACAGTAAATAGCTGAAACCCACTAGCATGAGTAGGAATTGTTTGAGCCCTGATGTGCCTACTCATTCATGCTTGTTTGTCATGCCTGCTACTGCTTAGAGTTGAGTCAGGTCTGATTCATCGGGGATGGATCGGAGGTGTGTAAACATGTCCTACTGTGTGTGAGCTAAGTGTGTGAAAATGATTGGTAAAGGTAGCGGTGAGAGGCCATGTAGGAGTACATGGTGGGTTGTCTCATTGCAGCCGTCCTCAGGAACTGAGTTCTGTGGTTGTGATCCATGAATAGTTACTACCACACATTGGGTTCCGATAACTCGGCCCCTCTCGGCTTATTAATCAACTCGATCTCTGTCCAGGAGTTGCAACTAGTTTCTGGTGTTTGTAGGTAGTGTTAGTAGTCTACCAAGTGGCACCCGGTACAGGTGGGCTTGGGACAGACTAGGCACAGTGGCATGGTGTACCAAGTGGCACCCGGATGGTGGGCTTGGGAACCCTGCACACATCGTTTGGGGCCGTGAGCGACACCCTGGCCGGATCTCCTTGCGGATGGAACCCGAATAGGCGATAAACCTGGACGAGAGACTTGTTGGTTAGTTAGGTCGTGGCCGACTCCCTCGCCCGGCTTCCGCTTGAAGGTTGCCGAGGTACATGACGTGTACAGGGCTATAAGTGGCGAGAGCGTGTGTGAAGAAGTACACCCCTGCAGGGTTATCATTATCTATTCGAATAGCCGGATTCCTCGGATATGGAAACTTGGACCCCTCGCATAGTTCATAGACAAGTGAAAGTGGATACTCTAAAATGCGCAAGATAAGCGTGAGTGCTATGGATGGTGTTCTTGTAGGGAGACGGGAGCAGATCCATAGTGGTGTATTGGTATGGTGAATTTGTGGACTCGTGTGCGCCACCTCAAAAGAGTTACTTGTAGTCGTAGTTCAGGTTAGCCACTGAGTCAAAGCTGGCTTGCTGCAGTTAAACTCCACCACCCCCCTTTGTTGATACCGATGCATATGTAGATAGTTCTGATGTAAGTCTTGCTGGGTACATTTGTACTCACGTTTGCTTAATTTATGTTTTGCAGAGAGACTTCAGTCCCGCTAGTAGTCCCCCTTGGACTTCGACGTTTAGCTTGATACCTCAGCTACGATATTGTGCCCTCGACAGGATCTGGTAGATAGTCAGGCTTCTTAGCCTTTTTCATTTATAGGTGTCTGTACTCAGACATGTTAAGCTTCCGCATGTGCTTTGCATTGTATGCTATGATTTTTGGGTCATGAGACCCATGCTTGTAATATCTGGCTCTTCGGAGCCTAATGAATTAATACTTGAGTCGTAGAGTCTTGTTGTGATGCCATGTTGTATTTACACATATCGAGCATATTGTGTGTATGATTGAAATGCTTGGTATGTGTAGGATCCGACAACCTAGTTGTTTATCCTTCGCAGCCTTTCTTATGGAGAAATGTAGTCTAGTGTTCCTCGAGCCATAGTAGTCCGCTACAGCCCGGTTCACCGGAGTCCTGCTAGCCCAGCACTACTGTTCAGGACACTTGACTGGCCGGCATGTGTTTCACTTCGTCCCTATGTCTGTCCCTTCGGGGAAATGTCACGCGGTGATTTCCGGAGTCCTGCCTAGCCTGCTACAGCCCGGGATCCCCGGAGTCCTGTTAGCCCAGTGCTACAGCCCGGAATCACTCGTTGATGACCGACATGTTCGATGTGATTCATGTATGCCTGTCTCCATAGGTCTGTGCCGCTTTGGGTTCACGACTAGCCATGTCGGCCCGGGTTCTTTGTCATATGGATGCTAGCGACACTATCATATACGTGAGCCAAAAGGCGCAAACGGTCCCGGGCCAGGTAAGGTGGCACCCGTGGGAATACCGTGCGTGAGGCCACAAAGTGATATGATGTGTTACATGCTAGATCGGTGTGACCTAGGATCGGGGTCCTGACAGCTTTGGTATCAGAGCCTGACTGCCTGTAGGATTACCAAGCCAAACTGGTCGAAGTCGTGTCTAGGAATGCTTTAGTTATATAAGGGAATTTATTGTGGAAGGGAACGTAAGGCTCTTTTTACTCCTTATACCTCATGGCCTTCTGATCTGAGTCAACCTCTTCTTTTCTACGGGATTAAGAACTAGGCCTTCTCATCTATCTATCAGGATGACATGTTTCTAATCCATAGACTTATAAGATTGTTGGTTTTAAGCCCCAGCTCAGTTTCTACTACTTCCATATATTCATAATTGGTCTCGGAACCTTGATATTATGATTCTGAGTGGTTATGCCACCATTTTTGCAGGATGTCTCAAATCTTTTCGAGCATTTACAGCCGTTATGCTGTCCGAGTCATCCCAGGTTTCTAAATAGTCTGATGCATTTGCAAACCTTTTCCCCTGTTCCTGATGTCCATTTAGGCCAGGTTAATCACACTAATCGGTGAGTTGAGGTACTCCGTTGCCTCGGCATTTATGTTGGAACTATTATTATGACCCCAGGTGTCTTAGAGGATCACCTAGTAATCGAACCATGTTTTGTGTTCCCAGTGTGATGATTCTGGCCATCATTCTCGAAAGCATCCCGTGATGCCATTTAGTTAGTAGGCATTCTATTCCTGGGTTTTGAACCCGAGACTCACCCTACCTGCTTCATGTTGATAGTGTTTGCTAGTTCCTTAGGACATTAGTAAACCTTGTGATAGACCTCGAGGTCCGTGGTATTTCCTTCTTCCAAATACTATGAACCACTTATGGCAGAAGTTCTTGAACCAAAGGATCACAACCAGAGTGCTCTTGATGAGTTCTCCATTCTATATTATGGCTCTGCCAGTTCTACCTTTCTGCATGGGTTATCCGGAAGAAATATGATGAACTCGTTCGACATACTAACCTATGCATCCACAACTCAGAAAGTTATATGTTCCTTGAGTTGTTTCCCCCTTTAGTTATATTCCGACCTTCGTCTATCACTTGATAGTCAGAAGTAGTCGTGCATTCATGTTCATCAGTGCCTTTTACGTCTGTGGCCCGTCAAGCCATTCTATTCGGAATGACTAGGAGAAACAAACTCCAGTACCTCATCCATTTCTGGGATCGGGTCAAAGTGGTTGTATTCCGCAGATCAAAATGCCAATCCAGCTTTTGTTCTGTTCTACCTCGGAGTATTACCCACTTTATGTCAAGAGCGCCGTGAGAATTGCACCTTCTCCTATGAATTCTTGACGCAGTGATACTCTCTCCATCATTATTCATTTCTCGGTTTCACTGTTGTTGCAGCCGGAATGTTGACAAGTGAATCATGGTGTGTGAAATCAATACTCCTAGCAACCCCGTTGCTTGGTAGTTAATGGACAATACCCTCATTCTTAGCGCGTTGGTTATTGAATTATCATTCTAAGACTGATCGTGCTACCTAGTCCATATTTCTGGTGCACACTTCGATCAATGGATTAGGATTGTGCCAATCCCTCACTCTTTGATCATATCGTCTTGCCCTGAAAAGCAAGATTGTTCTCGAGCTTAATAACATACCGGTGGTTCATGATTTTCCGAACATCTTCTCGGAAGTGTTACCAGGTTGTCACCTGACCGCTATGTTGAGTTCGTGATCATGTTGATTTTCCTCCAAACCACCCAATCTCCAAGAATCTGTGTGGGATACCCCTGAACTAGTTGGTTAAGCCAAACAACAACTTGGAGAGTTGGAAGATGAAAGCTTAATCCACTTAGTTCATCACTATGGGATATCTTTGTGTTTGTGTGGGTGTTGAAGGAAGATGATATCTCCATCGGTTGGTCCTCGTGATCAGTTGTTGGATCTATTGCCTTGTCAAAACATTGACTTGAGTATGGACTATCGTCAAGTCAAATCAGAACCAACGATGTTCGTAATGTTGTCTTACTCGTGGTTGATCCCTCGAGCATACACCATTACATCTTTTGGTCTGACCAATGCTATCACCGTGTTCACATGATGGTGGAAGTCCAGTGATATGGAAATTCTGATGAGCTTCTATTGAGCCCATCAACAACATTTTGTCTCCCCCATGATTCATGTTGAACATCAACCTAGTGTTGGAAACTTTGTAAGCAATGCCTTCGTGTTCCGTTCATGAAGCTTACGCTTGGATGGAAGAAGTGACTTCCTCGAATTCACGTGCATTAGGTGTAAGTTGCTGCCATGAATTTGAGAAAGGTTTGTTTTGTTTCCCTTGGAATCATCCCAAGCCAGTCATGCATTCGTGCGAAGTATTCTATGGTTTGGTAGATTAATTACCTCCATTCCATATGTATCTCCTAGTACACAAAGCCACTGATTGGTCTGTTCAAGGATAAGAAGTTCAACTGCTATTCCCGAAGGGCCCAGACGGACATGCAGAAGACTTCGTTATCTTCAATAATGGTTCCCCACCTGAACTCGGTAGTGTTTCGTTGTAAGACTACTACGTGGTCATGCTTGTCTGGGACAGCGTGTTCACATGTTTGTAGCAGAACCAGCTCATGTTTTGGAGCTTGCTATCGCAGTTCATTTCCCGAGAATCTCGCAACATCATCTCGTCAAATTGTGTTGCAAACCTTCATTTTCCCTTCTAGACTCGGTGAGTCTGGAATATCCTGACACCAACCAGATCTGAATCTTAGGCAGATATGATGGTTGGAGCATTTTCCAAGAACTATACTGTTGGTCCCTCTGTACCGGTAATGTGGATGTCGTGGCCAACACATCCAGCCGGAAGACCTACTATTGTAGTATCTCAATTGAAGAAAGTTGGCCACCTCCCCATGAGGATTTCGTAGGATTTACCTCCGTAGTTAATCCTTACGGATTCTTGTGCTCCCGAAGTCCGACCTTTTACTTGATGTCCTAGATACCAAACCGTATCAATAAATGGGTTATCCTAGCACATCAAGGAGAACAGTAGAAGCGGAGTGCTAAATGTCTCTCGGTCCATCATCCAGATTTTGTTCCCTTGGCCTCGCTAAGGTGAAACCTGAGAAGGTGTTATCTTCCATTGTATCTGCATTCTCCATCACCATTCATCATGGTGGTATGTTGTGTTGCCAGGATCCTTGACACGGATATTGGTAAAACTTTAATGAATATGGAGATGCTCAAGTTCTTGAGAGCATGTGCAAGAACTAGGTTATACCGTTGGCGTTAACTGGGATTTGCTTCCAGTTTCCTCGGTTATGTTATAACCTTTTCAAACAATGGACTCACTCTCGACTGTTGAGTTCTTCCCCAGTTACCAGAATCATTCCCAACATTTGCATTTTGTTTCCAGCTTGCACCTCAGTAGCTGTTGTTCAGGATCATCTTCAAAAGTGGACTTACCATGGGTCCCTTCCATCTCCGATGATAAGCAAAAATCATCCATTGCGTTGTCTTCAACAAGGTAGTCCACATCATCCTTTCTAGTCCAAGTATGTCATTCTTTTGAACTCCTTCAAACGATCGATTGTGATTGCCTTAGGCTGGTATAAAGAGTTTCAATGATCTCCGAATCAAAAGTAATTCTTTTTGCCACTTAAGGGAATGATTCTACGGATAACCCTCCTCCAAGATGTCTCGTGTTGGTATCATGGCAATTACTTCCTCGCTACTTAGAAACCATGCACCATCTATTTAAGCATGGGATTGTTGCCCACCAAGTCAAACCTCGTCGTTGTTCTTCCATCCCTCTTGATGTGTGTTTTGTGTCTCAGCTCAAGAGATGTTCCCACATCTCACCCCATAAGTTGATCTGAGTTGTTTGATCTTCGAGAAGATCGATTCTTATAGAGTTTCTTCTGTCGTCATCGTGCTGGATGAAGATCCAGAAGGCAGACAAGATCAAATTGAAGCAAGGAATCAACATCTTCGATGAGGACAATCGGATCATGAAGATGGTGTTAGCTTTGTGCCCCCTCGGTCTTCTTATCTCACGTCTTGAATCTCGGGACGAGATTCTTGTTTTAGTGGGGGTGAGTTGTCACAGCCCTAGCATAGTCTTGCTTGTCATTGCATCATCATTCATGCATCATGTCTAATTTTATCTGAAACTTGAAATAGGGGGTGTTCAAACCCTAGCACTTTGAAATTCAATTAGGTCTAGCAAAGAAAATTACATTCAATGCACCCAAAATGTTCTGCTTTGATGTTTGATATTTTGGCAATAGTTTTGATCCATACCAAAATAATGAACATTTTTAAGGAACAATTTGGGCACTGAATTTAAGTCATAAAGTATTTGAATTGGGGCATTAATTGCTATAAATATTATTAAATGCTCCAACAATTCTGAAAATAAATAAGGGCCTCTGAGATAATTCAGTAATTGCCCATGATTAATTTCAGGATTTATAGAAGTGATTTGGTGTTTTTACTAAATCAAAAACACACTTGCAAAATAGAAAACAGAACAGAAAAACAAAGAGAGAGAGAGAGAGTAGGCCACTGGGCCACTTACCTAACCTACCTGACCCAGCGCCAGGCCACCAGCGGCCCAGCCCACTTACCTCCTCGCTCGTCGTCTTCCTCCTGCCAGTAGGCAGGAGCGAACACGCGCGCGCACCCGAGGAGCTCTCCACCTCCTGCTTCGCGCTGGAGGCCGCTCCTTCGTCCTAATCCACGTCTGGAGACGCGCGAGGCCCTCCTCTCACTTTCCCCTCATCCTCTGCTTTCTCTCTCGCCTCAAGCCCCTCCTCTGTCTCGATCTCTCACACACACCCGAGCGTTGCCGTCGCCGCCGATCGCCGTAGCCGTGGCCACCGACCACCGCACCCCCTGCCGACATGCCCATAGGCTCCGCCGCAACGCCCTCTTCCTCATCGCCAAGACACGTGACGCCGGGAGCCCCATGCCGTCGTCCTCGCCTTCATCTTCTTCCACGGGATCCGATGACAAGCGTCGATGATTCGACGCCGTCCGAGCTGCCCCGAGCACGCTGGCCATCCCTACGGCACCGCAGTGATCCCCTGAGCATTTTCCCCCTCTCCCTGCGGTCAACCCTTTCCTCTAGCCGCCTCCTCCACCGGAGCCGAGACGCTCCGCCGCACGAGCTCGACGCCAGCGTCCTTCCGGTGACCTTTTGGTCCCGTGCATATGTCCGTTGGCCTCGTGTGCACGCGAGGAACACGTAGGTGCTAACCGCTAGTTTCTCCGCGCGCTGCGTCATCGGTTTCGTCGATGTCCGAGCTCCGGCGGCCGCCCAGCTCGCTACCGTCGCTGCCACTGACCACCCCAACTCGCCCCGCGTGCTCCACTAGATGCGCATCACCGCAACGCGTCCGTAGAGCCCAGCCCCGCTTGCTCCCGTCGCCGAAAACGGCCGGGAGGGCAACTCCGGTGCCCTCTGCTAGCGCCAGCGTTTAACCCCGGCGACTGCTGACGTGGCGTCGAGATTATGGACTAATCACGTTTAGCTTAATCACCTCAGCCACTGACAATAGGGACCCACCGACTAAATAACCTCGGGTTAAGTTTAGATTAGACTTAATCTAAACACAGTGGCCCCACGCGTCGGCGTTGACCACGCTGACGTGGCAATTGACTGGCCCCACCTGTCTGTGAGACAAACCGGCACTGGGTCATTGACCAGTGGGTCCCACTGGTCAGGTTTGACCTGGACCCTGCCCCGTTGACCTGCTGACGTCATGACGATGTCATGCTGACGCAGTAATCCTTTTCTGGGATTTAAATAAATCTTAAATGATTTATTTATTTCAGAAAATATCCAAAACTTTGAAAAATCATAGAAATTCAACCGTAACTCCAAATGAAATAATTTATATATGAAAAATTATCAGAAAAATACAAGGAATTCATCTGTACCATTTTCATGCATGTTTGAACAATGTTTCTCCTCTCTTTTGGACAAAACAAATAAAGGGCATTTAAATAATCATATATGGGGTTGGAATTTGAATCTTGTACTCAAACCAACTTCATTTAAATCATAGCTAGATGCATTAGCTCAAATCACAGCATATTGCCATGTCATGATCATGCATCATATTGTTGCATTGCATTGATTGTGTCCTTCTCTGTTTGCCGGTATCCGTCCCCTCTCAGTCGACGATGTTTCCGACGATGTGATCGATGACACCGATGAAGAGCTATATTATCTTCAGAAGTGCCAGGCAAGCAAAACCCCCTTGTTCATTCCGATACAATCCCACTGTCTCGCTCCTGCTCTCTTTTACTGCATTAGGGCAACACCGATTCAACTGTTACATGCTGCGCTAGTTGAACCCTTTCCTCTGCATGACCTGTCATTGCCACAGTAAATAGCTGAAACCCACTAGCATGAGTAGGAATTGTTTGAGCCCTGATGTGCCTACTCATTCATGCTTGTTTGTCATGCCTGCTACTGCTTA
Organism: Triticum monococcum; assembly: GCA_034509565.1. Taxonomy (NCBI): domain Eukaryota; kingdom Viridiplantae; phylum Streptophyta; class Magnoliopsida; order Poales; family Poaceae; genus Triticum; species Triticum monococcum. The sequence continues at coordinate 142,117,641 of CM067846.1, read as the reverse complement.
GAGTTGAGTCAGGTCTGATTCATCGGGGATGGATCGGAGGTGTGTAAACATGTCCTACTGTGTGTGAGCTAAGTGTGTGAAAATGATTGGTAAAGGTAGCGGTGAGAGGCCATGTAGGAGTACATGGTGGGTTGTCTCATTGCAGCCGTCCTCAGGAACTGAGTTCTGTGGTTGTGATCCATGAATAGTTACTACCACACATTGGGTTCCGATAACTCGGCCCCTCTCGGCTTATTAATCAACTCGATCTCTGTCCAGGAGTTGCAACTAGTTTCTGGTGTTTGTAGGTAGTGTTAGTAGTCTACCAAGTGGCACCCGGTACAGGTGGGCTTGGGACAGACTAGGCACAGTGGCATGGTGTACCAAGTGGCACCCGGATGGTGGGCTTGGGAACCCTGCACACATCGTTTGGGGCCGTGAGCGACACCCCGGCCGGATCTCCTTGCGGATGGAACCCGAATAGGCGATAAACCTGGACGAAAGACTTGTTGGTTAGTTAGGTCGTGGCCGACTCCCTCGCCCGGCTTCCGCTTGAAGGTTGCCGAGGTACATGACGTGTACAGGGCTATAAGTGGCGAGAGCGTGTGTGAAGAAGTACACCCCTGCAGGGTTATCATTATCTATTCGAATAGCCGGATTCCTCGGATATGGAAACTTGGACCCCTCGCATAGTTCATAGACAAGTGAAAGTGGATACTCTAAAATGCGCAAGATAAGCGTGAGTGCTATGGATGGTGTTCTTGTAGGGAGACGGGAGCAGATCCATAGTGGTGTATTGGTATGGTGAATTTGTGGACTCGTGTGCGCCACCTCAAAAGAGTTACTTGTAGTCGTAGTTCAGGTTAGCCACTGAGTCAAAGCTGGCTTGCTGCAGAAACTCCACCACCCCCCTTTGTTGATACCGATGCATATGTAGATAGTTCTAATGTAAGTCTTGCTGGGTACATTTGTACTCACGTTTGCTTAATTTATGTTTTGCAGAGAGACTTCAATCCCGCTAGTAGTCCCCCTTGGACTGCGACGTTTAGCTTGATACCTCAGCTACGATCTTGTGCCCTCGATAGGATCTGGTAGATAGTCAGGCTTCTTAGCCTTTTTCATTTATAGGTGTCTGTACTCAGACATGTTAAGCTTCCGCATGTGCTTTGCATTGTATGCTATGATTGTTGGATCATGAGACCCATGCTTGTAATATCTGGCTCTTCGGAGCCTAATGAATTAATACTTGAGTCGTAGAGTCTTGTTGTGATGTCATGTTGTATTTACACATATCGAGCATATTGTGTGTATGATTGAAATGCTTGGTATGTGTAGGATCCGACAACCTAGTTGTTTATCCTTCGCAGCCTTTCTTATGGGGAAATGTAGTCTAGTGTTCCTCGAGCCATAGTATTCCGCTACAGCCCGGTTCACCGGAGTCCTGCTAGCCCAGCACTACTGTTCAGGACACTTGACTGGCCGGCATGTGTTTCACTTCGTCCCTATGTCTGTCCCTTCGGGGAAATGTCACGCGGTGATTTCCGGAGTCCTGCCTAGCCTGCTACAGCCCGGGATCCCCGGAGTCCTGTTATCCCAGTGCTACAGCCCGGAATCACTCGTTGATGACCGACATGTTCGATGTGATTCATGTATGCCTGTCTCCATAGGTCTGTGCCGCTTTGGGTTCACGACTAGCCATGTCGGCCCGGGTTCTTTGTCATATGGATGCTAGCGACACTATCATATACGTGAGCCAAAAGGCGCAAACGGTCCCGGGCCAGGTAAGGTGGCACCCGTGGGAATACCGTGCGTGAGGCCACAAAGTGATATGATGTGTTACATGCTAGATCGGTGTGACCTAGGATCGGGGTCCTGACAGCTTATTTGTGGCACTGCCGTTTAGGTCATATCGGTGTAAAGCGCATCAACAAATTCCATACTGATGGACTTTTGGAACCACTTGATTATGAATCACTTGGTACTTGCGAACCGTGCCTTATAGGTAAGATGACAAAAACACCATTCTTCGGTACTATGGAGGGAGCAACAGATTTGTTGGAAATCATACATACAGATGTATGTGGTCCGATGAATGTTGAGGCTCATGGGGGATATCGTTATTTTCTCACCTTCACAGATGACTTAAGCAGATATGGGTATATCTACTTAATGAAACATAAGTCTGAAACATTTGAAAAGTTCAAAGAATTTCAGAGTGAAGTTGAAAATCATCGTAACAAGAAAATAAAATTCCTACGATCTGACCGTGGAGGAGAATATTTGAGTTACGAGTTTGGTGTACATTTGAAACAATGCAGAATAGTTTCGCAACTCACGCCACTCGGAACACCACAGCGTAATGGTGTGTCCGAACGTCGTAATCGTACTTTACTAGATATGGTGCGATCTATGATGTCTCTTACTTATTTACCGCTATCGTTTTGGGGTTATGCTTTAGAGACGGCCGCATTCACGTTAAATAGGGCACCATCAAAATCCGTTGAGACGACGCCTTATGAACTGTGGTTTGGCAAGAAACCAAAGTTGTCATTTCTGAAAGTTTGGGGCTGCAATGCTTATGTGAAAAAGCTTCAACCTGATAAGCTCGAACCCAAATCGGAGAAATGTGTCTTCATAGGATATCCAAAGGAAACTGTTGGATACACCTTCTATCATAGATCCGAAGGCAAGACTTTTGTTGCTAAATTCGGAAAATTTCTAGAGAAGGAGTTTCTCTCGAAAGAAGTGAGTGGGAAGAAAGTAGAACTTGATGAGGTAACTGTACCTGCTCCCTTATTGGAAAGTAGTACATCACAGAAACCAGTTTCTATGACACCTACACCAATTAGTGAGGAAGCTAATGATGATGATCATGAAACTTCAGAACAAGATACTACTGAACCTCGTAGATCAACCAGAGTAAGATCCGCACTAGAGTGGTACGGTAATCCTGTTCTGGAAATCATGCTACTAGATCATGATGAACCTACGAACTATGAAGAAGCGATGGTGAGCCCAGATTCCGCAAAATGGCTTGAAGCCATGAAATCTGAGATGGGATCCATGTATGAGAACAAAGTATGGACTTTGGTTGACTTGCCCAATGATCGGGAATCAATTGAAAATAAATGGATCTTCAAGAAGAAGACTGACGCTGACGGTAATGTTACTGTCTACAAAGCTTGACTTGTCGCAAAAGGTTTTCGACAAGTTCAAGGGATTGACTACGATGAGACCTTCTCACCCATAGCGATGCTTAAGTCCGTCCGAATCATGTTAGCAATTGCTGCATTTTATGATTATGAAATTTGGCAGATGGATGTCAAAACTGCATTCCTGAATGGATTTCTGGAAGAAGAGTTGTATATGATGCAGCCGGAAGGTTTAGTCGATCCAAAGGGAGCTAACAAAGTGTGCAAGCTCCAGCGATCCATTTATGGACTGGTGCAAGCCTCTCGGAGTTGGAATAAACGCTTTGATAGTGTGATCAAAGCATTTGGTTTTGTACAGACTTTTGGAGAAGCCTGTATTTACAAGAAAGTGAGTGGGAGCTCTGTAGCATTTCTGATATTATATGTAGATGACATATTACTAATCGGAAATGATATAGAATTTCTGGATAGCATAAAGGGATACTTGAATAAGAGTTTTTCAATGAAAGACCTTGGTGAAGCTGCTTACATATTGGGCATTAAGATCTATAGATATAGATCAAGACGCTTAATTGGACTTTCACAAAGCACATACCTTGACAAATTTTTGAAGAAGTTCAAAATGGATCAAGCAAAGAAAGGATTCTTGCCTGTGTTACAAGTTGTGAAATTGAGTAAGACTCAATGCCCGACCCACTACTAGGAAAAGGCCTACTAATGGCGCACCTAATTTGGCCATTAATGGCGCATTAGTGGTGCGCCATTAGTGCCACGCCATTAGTATATTTTACTAATGGCGCACCACTGGTGCGCCATTAGTATCTGGTATACTAATGGCGGACCTCAGATGCGCCATTAGTATATACAACAGTGCGCCATTAGTATGCCTCCCAGGGGGCCATGTATACCCAGGTGCTTTGGCATACTAATGGCGCACAACAACAAGATGCGCCATTAGTAACTTCGGCATACTAATGGCGCACTGTTTAATGATGCGCCATTAGTATCCTCTGGCATACTAATGGCGCACTGTGATGTGATGCACCATTAGTATGAATATTAGGTTTTTTTATTTTTTAATTTTCTGTTTTTTGCACAGGTTACAAAATGTATAATTGGACAAAATATAGACAGCACACATCAACAACAGATTCATCGAATACAATAGAAGATTAGTCTCTGAATACAATTCATCATATTAGTCTCCGAATACAATTCATCATATTAGTCTCCGAATTGAAAAGACCGAACAAAGATAGAACATTATATTACAAGTCTCGAGACCGCGAGTAACGAGTTTTTCTTCACATTACAAGTCGATATCGATCATCTAAACTACCAACACATAGAAGAGAGCTGCGGTCATCATGATGAGCATCATCACGATGAAACTCGTCTTCATCCGGTTCCTCCAACGCTCCCTCCCCTCTCCCGCTAGATAGCGGGCGTATCTAGATTCGGCCTCGGCCCTAGTGGTGTACCCTTTGTAACTGTTACCGCTGAATCGGTGAACCTGTCTCCGACACTCCTCCCAGTCGTCGTAGACTCCGGGAACCTTACCCTTGTACACGACATACGACGGCACCGCTATGCAGTAGCCAAACGAAACGTTAGTACCAAATCACAGACAATACATAAGCAATATATAAGTATGCAACAGAACGATCGGAAGAGAAAAGCAAGACATTAATAGCATTGATTACATCTAAGTAGAATGACTCTCGAAACCAAAGAGACATACTACAAGTTCATTAAAGTTTAATTACAACATGAGCCAATCGATGTTTCAGAACTAGACACAGCATCACTGCTTTCGACTCGACTCAAGGGACCGGAGCGTGGATGAAGCCGCCGTCTATTGTGGGAGTCATGAAATAACGGTCGTTGTCAGCCTGCATTTGTAGCATTGTGTCGATGTCACTGTTGGACGGTTGATTTCTGAGGTAGAACTGCCCCGAGGTACGAAGGACATCTTGATGGATGATTTCCGCAAACTCCGACCGGATGCAAAAGAATTCTTGTCTGATGTCCGCGTCCTAGATTGCCGACACGCTCGCGGCCCAATCTTTGAGTTTACTCGGTAGCAGAAGTTGATGCTGGTCCCGTACGATCGCCCGCATGTGATGGATGGCGTAGTAGGCACCCTTCTGACCGCCAGGAGGCTGCTTGACGCAGCAGAACATCGTATTGTGGGAGAACACGTGCTTGCCGTACTTACGAATAGGCCTGGTGAAGGTGCCTCCAGATTTGGCGTAGCCGGGGAGAACATCATCAAGAACCTTCTTGACATTTGTGTAGTCTACGTTCGACTGACGGTCCAGGTCGAAATACGTGGCCATGGAATATTTGGGGCTTAGGAGGATGAGCGTGCAATATGTGTCACTACAGAAAACACGGAATGTCAAAAGAAAAACGATCGAAATCTAAGAATTCATATGTTACGGGGCGGTTGAGGGGAGGACTTACTCGGGAAAGTAAGGCACGAGGAAGTTATCCTTATCTTGGTTTGCCAGAATGATACCTTCGAGGTAAGAACTCGCGACTTGCCGGTCCCCAACACTGCCCAAGATCTTGGCAAGCATGTAGAAGGGGTCGACTATCAGGATGTCCGGGGTCTTGTCGCGAATGATCCGCATCTCCATACTCAGCGAAAATAGCCGAACGAAGGTGTAGTGCAGCGGATGAAGGTTCAACATAGCGTGGATGTCATCAAACCGCAGGACGATCGTACCCCCGATGGAGTTATCCACAAAGCCCTTGCCCTCTGGCACCTTGGCCACGAAAACCGGGTATGCCACATCCTTCTCTCTTAGACGCCGCTTCTCCAAAGAAAGAACACTGTCATGCAGACTCCGCATAGCACCAGTTGCAGCATCGAGCATATTTCTCGGTAGCATCGGCCTACCCGCCACATGCACCCTCCTCATTAAATCCTCAAGTGAAGGTGGCCCGTCCTGAGCATGGATCGTACTCGGTGCCGGTTGGCTCGCACCCTTGTTAGTCTTTCTTTTGCGTGCCTTCTTCTTCTCCTTTAATGGGACCGAGTTCTGCTCACAGACCGCCTTCTTGAGTGTGTTGGGGCTGATAATATTTCGCACCTCGCCTATCTGAGGCTCGGTGAAGTCGGCAGCTGGAGGCGTCTCCTGAGCTGAACTGCAGATGACGCCTGTTGCAACTTGGCTTCTCCGCGGTACCAGCTAGATCGCGCACGTCTTTTGTTGGGTTGGGTTCTTGAGAAGGGGCCCCATGAGGTCGCCACCGTACCCATGATCGGCAAAGTACTGATCAACTTGCCAAATGTATCGTCGTCGTCGTCGTTCTGATCCTGTGCCATATGCATGTTTGGATCCAGTGGCATAGGGATGTTCGGCACCGTCGTGGCGATCTTGCCATGGGGCCGACTTGGCGCCGGCACGACTGGGGTGGGTAACATGGTTTGCAACTGAACCAATTTTGGGTTTGTTTGACTTTGTTGCCACTTGAGAAGGCGCATTGCATACCGAGAGGTGCTCGAGGAAGGCGAGCACGGCCACGTCATCGCCGGTGACGATCTTCTCGGCCTCGTCGACGGCGGTGAGGTTCTGCATCGCAGGGCCCAGCTTCAATGGCGTCCCTGCAGCAAAGCAAAAACAAAATTCTCAGCAGCTGCGGAGCGGGAACAGGGAGGGAGTTGGGGATCTGCAGAAATTGCTCACTTGGTCCTCTCGCCGGAGTAGTCCCTGGGCACGCCATCGATGAAGAAGAGGAGGGTGGGGTAGCCCTGCACGCCGTGCGCCTGCGCCAGGTCGTGCTCCTTGGTGGCGTCCACCTGGGCCAGTGCCACATCGACGCCCTGCTCGGCGAGGTGCGCCGCGGCAGCGGCGTAGTGGGGCACGAGCGCGCGGCATCGATGCGGCGGGGCAGCGGCATCGGGGCGGCGTTGAGGCGGCGTCGAGGCGGCGGGGCAGCGGCATCGAGGCGTCGAGGCGGCGTCGGGGCGGCGTCGGGGCGTCGAGGCGGCGTCGGGGCGTCGAGGCGGCGTCGTGGCGGCGTCGAGGTGGCGGGGTAGCGGCGTCGGGAGAGGAGAGGGGAAGGGGATCGAGGGCGAGGGCGAGGGAGAGAGAGGGGATAGGTTTGGGACGGGGATGAAATATGGATGGGGGCGACACAATACTAATGGCGCACCACCCCTCGGTGCGCCATTAGTATTTTTTTTGATTTCTGCTCGAGCCAACAGGTTATCTACCACCTGACCTGATCCACATCAAGTTCCCTCTACTAGCTCAACTGGTCAGTAGCTAGTTCTCACACCAGGAGGTCCTGGGTTCGATTCCCAGGCTCCACAATTTTTTTATGCATTTAAAATGCTGTTTGATACTTATTTGTGTTTAAATATGTTCAAACTTGTTTAAATCATAACAGTAATATTTTTTATAAGATAGTAATAATTTTTTTAAAAATATCATCAAACAGTAATGCCGGTGGAGCGGGGGAGGGTGCGGGGGGTCGGCGGCGGCGGTTGAGTAGGGGAGGGGTGCGGGGGGTCGGCGGCGGCGGTTGAGTAGGGGAATCGAGGCTGCGGGGGGTCGGCGGCGGCGGCCGGTGGACCGGGGGGTGCTCGGCGGTGAGGGGGACCGGATTTGGCGAGGTGGGATAGCGATCGAGATGGAGGGGGATCGAGATCGAGTGTCCATGAAATTTAAAAATATTCATGATAGTTCAAAAAGTGCCCATGAAATACAATCGATCTTAGCTAGCTATCTGTTCACAATCTTCTTGCCCTTCTTTTTCGCAAATGGAGTTCTTCTGTGGAACGGACGTCCTTTAGGTAGGGTGGTCCTGCTTCTTCTTGTGGTGTATGCTGCTACTTCATCATCGTCGTCATGTTCGATCCTCGGGTCGCCGTACTTGTCGAAGTCTTGCTCATTGGCTACTCCATCCATTCCGATGATCTTCCTTTTGCCTCTCCTCATGACAACACGACTGGGCTTTGACGGGTCGGTAATGAAGAAGCATTGGTCCACTTGGGAAGCCAGTACCCATGGCTCATTTTTTGCGGTGACGTTTGCGCCCGCGGTCTTGGATTTGGCTTCAGGTATAACCATGGTGGTGAAATACCGGTCTTCTTTTAGGACGCTCTTGGCCCGTCTGACACAGAACATCGGGACCTTCTCTCCAGCATAGCTCAGCTCCCAGATCTCCTCGATCCTTCCGTAGTATCTGTCCTTGTCGTTACCGGTGTAGGATTCCATCGTTACCCCGGAGTTCTGATAACCATCGCTCTTCATGTCCTTGGCCTCGGTGTAGAATGTGTAGCCGTTGATATCGTATGCCTCATAGGTCATCAGGTTGTGCTCGGCACCCTGTGACAAGGCAAATATGAGTTGTTCTTCCACGGAAGAATCCTCATGTAAAGGGTACGACAGAAGCTTCTGCTTGAACCAACGTGTGAAACATGAGTTGTGCTCTTTGAGTATATCTTCGTCCGTCCTCTGTTGGCCTTGGTCATTGTACGTCTTCTTAATAAAGGTTTTGTGCTCTACCACCCAAGGATCGACCACGTCTATGTGTTGTAGCGCGACTAGGTTTGCTCTTTCAAAGTCGGCGAGTCGACCCTCGAAGTCGACATGCATTTCGCGGCGACCCTCACGGTGACCCCATCCAGCGAGCCTGCCGAGGTGCCTATTGACGGGCAGACCAACGGGGTTCTTGATGCCTAGATAATTCGTGCAGTAGGAGATGCACTCTTCGGTCAGAAAGCCCTTGGCTATGCTTCCCTCTGGACGTGACATGTTGCGAACGTATCCTTTGATGACACCATTCATCCTTTCGAACGGCATCATGCTGTGCAGGAACGTCGGCCCGAGTTGGATTATATCCTCCACTATATGGACCAGCAGATGCACCATAACGTCGAAGAATGCGGGCGGGAAGTACATCTCAAGCTCGCATAGTATCACCACAATCTCTTCCTGTAGCCTTCTGAGTTGCCTCACGCCAATCGACTTCCAAGAGATGACATCGAAAAAGTTGCATGGGCCAAATAGCGTTTCACGGACGTGCGCATCCATGATCCCACGGATTGCAACTGGAAGTATCTGCGTCATCAGCACATGACAGTCGTGAGACTTCATCCCGCTGAACTTCTACTTCGCTGGGTCTAGGTATCAGCTTATCTTCCCCGCGTAACCGTAAGGAAGTTTTACTCCTAAGAGGTAGGTGAAAAACTGCTCGATCTCCTCCTGACTTAGAGTGAAGCACGCGGGAGGGTAGTCATTTCCGGTCGTCTTGCCTTTGCGACGACTTTTTGTGTCCTGCTTCGCCTCATCATCATCATCATCATCATCATCATCATCATCATCATCATATATAGCGTGAAGCTCCTGCCTGATGCCCATTGATTTCAAGTCTGCCCTTGCTTTCGGCCCATCTTTGGTCCTCTCTGGCATGTTGAGTAGGGTACCAAGCAGACTCTCGCACACATTCTTCGTGATATGCATGACATCAAGGCTGTGAGGCACACAATGGATCTTCCAGTACGGCAAGTCCCAGAAAACAGACCTCGTTTTCCATACCTTCAGCAGCGGCTCTGGCGCATTTCGCTTCTTTCCCGGCTCTGGCGCCTTTTGCTTCTTTCCCGGCAGTGGGCAGTCTTTCCAATTTTTCAACAGCTTGTCTATTTCCTCACCGCTCCTCGTACACGGGCGTTTTCGGGGTTCGGTTTCACCATCGAACAGATCCTTGCGTTTCCTCCACGGGTCATCGTCGCGAAGCCACCTTCGATGTCCCATGAACACGGTTTTCGAAGACCCGGGATCTCTATCTAGCTGGTGACACGTTGTGTCATCCATGCACCTTACGCATCCAGAAAATCCGTGGACTACCTGCCCCGCGAGATATCCGTAACCGAGATAGTCGTGCACCGCCGTGAGCAGTGCGGCTCTCATAGGGAAATATTCTTTCTCTGCGGCGTCCCACGTATTGGCTGGCGTTTTCCACAGTGTGTCTAGCTCCTCCTTCAGCAGCCCCAGATACAGATTGATGTCGTTCCCTGGTTGTTTCGGCCCTTCAATTAGCATACTCATGTGAATGTACTTCCTCTTCATGCACAACCAGGGGGGAAGGTTGTACATCCACACAAACACAGGCCAGGTGCTATGTGTGCTTCTCTGGCTGCCAAACGGATTGACTCCATCGGTGCTCGCGCCCAGCACGATGTTCCTTGGATCCTTCCCAAATTATGGGTATTCGAAGTTCAACGCTTGCCACTGGCTCGCATCCTTAGGGTGACTCAGCATCTTGTCTTTTTTATCTATCTCCGGATCATTTGCGTCATCTTCTCGCTTCTTCTCCTCCCTATCCGCGTGCCAACGCAGGAGCTTTGCTACCTTAGGGTCCGCGAAATACCACTGCAGACGAGGAGTGATCGGAAAGTACCACACCACTTTTCGAGGAGCTTTCTTCCTCTTCTTGTATCGAGTGACGCCACACACCGGACATATGGTAGACTCCGCGTGCTCGTCCCGATAAATGATGCAATTGTTCATGCACACATGGTATTTCACGTGCGGTAAATCCAGAGGACACACGATTTTCTTCGCCTCCTCCAAACTGGTCGGGCACTTGTTCCCCTTGGGAAGACGTTCGTGCCAGAATGACATGTTCTCGTCGAAGCATGCGTCGGTCATTTTGTGTTTTACCTTCATCTCCAGAGCCATGAGCATTACTTTCAGGCGGGTATCCTCGGGCCTGCATCCTTCATACAATGGAGTAACCGCGTCTAACTCAAGTTGATCCATCTTGGCTTTCTCTCGGGTGGCAGCTCTTGCGTTATCCGTCTGCTTGAGAAGCAGCTGTTGAATATGAGGGTCCTGCACCCAGCCCATCGATGGTCCAGCATTGTCTGCTCCGCCGGCATCATCATCTTGATGATCATGCCCGTCGTCTGCTCCGGCATCTTCCTCATCATCATGTCCTGCATCTTCTACATGATGACTGTGTACAGCATCACCGTCATGATCATCTCCTGGGGATTCTTCATCTTCTCGCCCGCCCCAGCCGCGGTGGTTGTCTTGCTGCCCTTCCTCATTTCTTGCCCGGCCCCCATGGACAACTTCATAGTCATCTTCATCACCTTGCCACTGATAGCCATCCATGAAACCACGAAAGAGCAGGTGGTCCCACACCTGCCCGGAATCTGGGTCCGCAATAAGGCTCTTCAGCTTGCATCTTCGACACGGACATCTTATCTCCGTCTCGTTCTTTTGAAGCATCTCGGCCTTCGCGGACCTCAAAAACCAGTTCACGATGCCTTCGGTCATCGTGCGGACCATGGTCGCCTGCGGGGTAGAGCAAAACGATATTTTAGAACCAAGAAAAAATTTGGCATGACTTTCCCTAAAAATAGGACCAAAAAGAATGCTTAATGCCAAAATTCTCGCCGAAACGGAAATAAATCAACATTCCGGCAAAATATTGGCAACTATCGCATTTCAAATACCGGTACACCTCCAAACACAAATACATATGCAACACCACAAACATATGCAACACCACGAACATACATAGATCTAGCTAGTGATCAATGCAGAAGATAGAGAGAAAATGAAAGATGTTCCCTGTGCTTCAGCCATAGGCTCTATCATGTATGCAATGCTGTGTACCAGACCTGATGTGTGTCTTGCTATAAGTCTAGCAGGGAGGTACCAAAGTAATCCAGGAGTGGTTCACTGGACAGCGGTCAAGAACATCCTGAAATACCTGAAAAGGACTAAGGATATGTTTCTCATATATGGAGGTGACAAAGAGCTCATCGTAAATGGTTACGTTGATGCAAGCTTTGACACTGATCCGGACGATTCTAAATCGCAAACCGGATACGTGTTTACATTAAACGGTGGAGCTGTCAGTTGGTGCAGTTCTAAACAAAGCGTTGTGGCGGGATCTACATGTGAAGCGGAGTACATAGCTGCTTCGGAAGCAACAAACGAAGGAGTCTGGATGAAGGAGTTCATATCCGATCTAGGTGTCATACCTAGTGCATCGGGTCCAATGAAAATCTTTTGTGACAATACTGGTGCAATTGCCTTGGCAAAGGAATCCATATTTCACAAGAGAACCAAGCACATCAAGAGACGCTTCAATTCAATCCGGGATATAGTCCAGGTGGGAGACATAGAGATTTCCAAGATACATACGGATCAGCACCAAAGCTCCATGGGTGTTAGAATCGTTACTGTGTAATCTAGATTATTGACTCTAGTGCAAGTGGGAGACTGAAGGAAATATGCCCTAGAGGCAATAATAATGTTATTATTTTATTTCCTTATATCATGATAAATGTTTATTATTCATGCTAGAATTGTATTATCCGGAAACATAATACTTGTGTGAATACATAGACAAACTAAACATCACTAGTATGCCGCTACTTGACTAGCTCGTTAATCAAAGATGGTTATGTTTCCTAACCATAGACATGTGTTGTCATTTGATTAATGGGATCACATTATTAGGAGAATGATGTGATTGACATGACCCATTCCATTAGCTTAGCACCCGATCGTTTAGTATGTTGCTATTGCTTTCTTCATGACTTATACATGTTCCTACGACTATGAGATTATGCAACTCCCGTTTGCCGGAGGAACACATTGTGTGCTACCAAACGTCACAACGTAACTGGGTGATTATAAAGGAGCTCTACAGGTGTATCCAAAGGTACATGTTGGGTTGGCGTATTTCGAGATTAGGATTTGTCACTCCGATTGTCGGAGAGGTATCTCTGGGCCCTCTCGGTAATGCACATCACATAAGCCTATCAAGCATTTCAACTAATAAGTTAGTTGTGAGATGATGTATTACGAAATGAGTAAAGAGACTTGCCGGTAACAAGATTGAACTAGGTATTGAGATACCGACGATCGAATATCGGGCATGTAACATACTGATGACAGAGGGAACAACGTATGTTGTTATGCGGTCTGACCGATAAAGATCTTTGTAGAATATGTGGGAGCCAATATGAGCATCCAGGTTCCGCTATTGCTTATTGACCAGAGACGTATCTTGGTCATGTCTACATTGTTCTCGAACCCGTAGGGTACGCACGCTTAAGGTTTCGATGACAGTTATATTATGAGTTTATGAGTTTTGATGTACCGAAGTTAGTTCGGAGTCCCGGATGTGATCATGGACATGACGAGGAGTCTCGAAATGGTCGTGACATAAAGATTGATATATTGGAAGCCTATGTTTGGACATCGGAAGTGTTCCGGGTGAAATCGACATTTTACCGAAGTACCAGGAGGTTACCAGAACCCCCCGATAACCTAATGGGCCTTAATGGGCCTAGTGGAGGAATAGGAGAGGTGGCCTAGGGGCTGCCGCGCGCCCCTCCCCCCCCAAGTCCGAATTGGACAAGAAAGGGGGGCGGCGCCCCCCTTTCCTTTCTTCACTCTCCTCCTTCCCCCCAAGTCCTAATCCAACTAGGGAAAGGGAGGGGAGTCCTACTCCCGGTAGGACTAGGACTCCTCCTGCGCGCCTCCTCCTAGGGCCGGCCGCACGCCCCCTTGGCTCCTTTATATACGGGGGCAGGGGGCACCCCTAGACACACAAGTTGATCTCTAAGATCATTTTCTTAGCCGTGTGCGGTGCCCCCCTCCACCATAGTCCTCGATAATATTGTAGCGGTGCTTCGGCGAAGCCCTGCGACGGTAGAATATCAAGATCGTCACCACACCGTCGTGCTGACGGAACTCTTCCCCGACATTCTACTAGATTGGAGTCCGGGATCGTCATCGAGCTGAACGTGTGCTAGAACTCGGAGGTGCCGTAGTTTCGGTGCTTGATCGGTCGGGCTGTGAAGACGTATGACTACATCAACCGCGTTGTGCTAACGCTTCCACTTTCGGTCTACGAGGGTACGTAGACAACACTCTCCCCTCTCGTTGCTATGTATCACCATGATCTTGGGTGTGCGTGGGATTTTTTTTTGAAATTACTACGTTCCCCAACAGTGGCATCAGAGCCTAGGTTTTATGCGTTGATGTTGTGCACGAGTAGAACACAAGTGAGTTGTGGGCGATATAAGTCATACTGCTTACCAGCATGTCATACTTTGGTTCGGCGGTATTGTTGGATGAAGCGGCTCGGACCAAGATTACGCGTACGCTTATGCGAGACTGGTTCTACCGACGTGCTTTGCACACAGGTGGCTGGCGGGTGTCAGTTTCTCCAACTTTAGTTAAACCAAGTGTGGCTACGCCCGGTCCTTGAGAAGGTTAAAACAGCACTAACTTTACAAACTATTGTTGTGGTTTTGATGCATAGGTAAGAATGGTTCTTGCTCAACCCGTAGCAGCCACGTAAGACATGCAACAACAAAGTGGAGGACGTCTAACTTGTTTTTGTAGGGCATGTTGTGATGTGATATGGTCAAGACGTGATGAGATATAAGTTGTTGTATAAGATGATCATGTTTTGTTGAAGTTATCGGCAACTGGCAGAAGCCTTATGGTTGTCTCTTTATTGCATAAGATGCAAGCACCAAATAATTGCTTTACTTTATCGCTATGTGATTGCAATAGTTGGTGAGACGACCATGTGGCGACACATTGATATAGATCAAGATGATGGAGATCATGGTGTCATGCCGGTGACGATGGAAATCATGACGATGCTTTGGAGATGGAGATCAAAGGCACAAGATGATGATGGCCATATCATGTCACATATTTTGATTGCATGTGATGTTTTTCTTTTATACATCTTACTTTGCTTAGTTATGATGGTAGCATTATAGGATGATCTCTCACTAAATTTCAAGATAAAAGTGTTCTCCCTGAGTATGCACCGTTGCCAAAGTTCGTCGTGCCCAGACACCACGTGATGATCGGGTGTGATAAGCTCTACGTCCATCTACAACGGGTGCAAGGCAGTTTTGCACACGCATAATACTCAGGTTAAACTTGACGAGCCTAGCATATGCAGATATGGCCTCGGAACACTGGAGACTGAAAGGTCGAGCCTGAATCATATAGTAGATATGATCAATATAATGATGTTCACCATTGAAAACTACTTCATTTCACGTGATGATCAGTTATGGTTTATTTGATATGGATCACGTGATCACTTAGATGATTAGAGGGATGTCTATCTAAGTGGGAGTTCTTAAGTAATATGATTAATTGAACTTTAAATTTATCATGAACTTAGTCCTGGTAGTATTAGCATATCTATTATGTAGATCAATAGCTCCCGTTTAGCTCCCCTGTTTTATTTTTGATATGTTCCTAGAGAAAACTAAGTTGAAAGATGTTAGTAGCAATGATGTAGATTGAATCCGTGATCTGAGGTTTATCCTCATTGCTGCACAGAAGAATTATGTCCTTAATGCACCGCTAGGTGACAGACCTATTGCAGGAGCATATGCAGACGTCATGAACGTTTGGCTAGCTCAATATGTCACTACTTGATAGTTTAGTGCACCATGCTTAACAGCTTAGAATCGGGACTTCAAAGATGTTTTGAACGTCATGGATCATATGGATGTTCCAGGAGTTGAAGTTAATATTTCAAGCAAATACCCGAGTTGAGAGATATGAAGTCTCCAACAAGTTCTATAACTAAAAGATGGAGGAGAATAGCTCAAGCAGTGAGCATGTGTTCAGATTGCCTGGGTACTACAATCGCTTGAATCAAGTGGGAGTTAATCTTCCAGGTAAAAATAGTGATTGACAGAATTCTCTAGTCACCATCACCAAGGTAGTAGAGCTTCGTGATGAACTATAGTATGCAAGGGATGATGAAAATGATTCCCGACTTTTTCATGATGATGAAATCGATGAAGGTAGAAATCAATAAAGAGCATCAAGTGTTGATGATTAACAAGGCCACTAGTTTCAAGAAAAGGGAAAAGGGAAGGAAAGGGAACTTCAAGAAGAATGGCAAGCAAGTTGCTGCTCAAGTGAAGAAGCCCAAGTCTGGTCCAATGCCTGAAACTAAGTGCTTCCACTTCAAAGGGACTGGTCACTGGAAGCGGAACTGCCCCAAGTATTTGGCGGATAAGAAGGATGGCAAAGTGAACAAAGGTATATTTGATATACAAATTATTGATGTGTATTTGACTAGTGTTCATAGCAACCCCTCAGTATTTGATATTGGTTCAGTTGCTAAGAGTAGTAACTCGAAACGGGAGTTGCTGAATGAACAGAGACTAGTTAAGGGTGAAGTAATGATGTGTGTTGGAAGTGGTTCCAAGATTGATATGATCATCATCCCACACTCCCTATACTTTCGGGATTGGTGTTGAACCTAAATAAATGTTATTTGGTGTTTGCGTTGAGCATGAATATGATTTGATCATGTTTATTGCAATACGGTTATTCATTTAAGTAAGAGACTAAATTGTTGTTATGTTTACATGAATAAAACCTTCTATGGTCATACACCCAATGAAAATGGTTCGTTGGATCTCGATTGTGGTGGTACACACATTCATAATATTGAAACCAAAAGATGCAAAGTTAATAATGATAGTCAACTTATTTGTGGCACTGCCGTTTAGGTCATATTGGTGTAAAGCGCATGAAGAAACTCCATGATGATGGGATTTTGGAATCACTTGATTATGAATCACTTGATGCTTGCGAACCATGCCTCATGGGCAAGATGACTAACACTCCGTTCTCCGGAACAATGGAGCGAGCAATTGACTTATTGGAAATAATACATACTGATCTATGCGGTCCGATGAGTGTTGAGGCTCGTGGCGGGTATCATTATTTTCTGATCTTCACAGATGATTTGAGCAGATATGAGTATATCTACTTAATGAAACACAAGTCTGAAACATTTGAAAAGTTCAAAGAATTTCAGAGTGAAGTGGAGAATCATCGTAACAAAAATAAAAGTTTCTACGATATGATCGCAGAAGTAAAATATTTGAGTTACGAGTTTGGCCTTCAGTTAAAACAATGTGAAATAGTTGCACTACTCACGCCACCTGGAACACCACAGTGTAATGGTGTGTCTGAACATCGTAACCGTACTTTATTAGATATGGTGTGATCTATGACGTCTCTTACTGATTTACCGCTATCATTTTGGGGTTATGCATTAGAGAAAGCTACATTCACGTTAAAAATGGCACCATCTAAATCCGTTCAGACGACAGCGTATGAACTATGGTTTGGCAAGAAACCTAAGTTGTCGTTTCTTAAAGTTTGAGGTTGCAATGCTTATGTGAAAAAGTTTCAACCTGATAAGCTCAAACCCAAATCGGAGAAGTGCGTCTTCATAGGATACCCAAAAGAAATTATTGGGTACACCTTCTATCACAGATCCAAAGGCAAGTTATTCATTGCTGAGAATGGATCCTTTCTAGAGAAGGAGTTTCTCTCGAAAGAAGTGAGTGGGAGGAAAGTAGAACTTGATGAGGTAACTGTACCTGCTCCCTTATTGGAAAGTAGTTCATCACAGAAATCTGTTCCTGTGACTACTACAACAATTAGTGAGGAAGCTAATGATGATGATCATGTAACTTCAGATCAAGTTACTACCGAACTCCGTAGGTAAACCAGAGTGAAATCCGCACCAGAGTGGTACAGTAATCCTGTTCTTGAAGTCATGTTAGTTGACCATGACGAGCCTACGAACTATGAGGAAGCGATGATGAGCCCAGATTCTGCGAAATGGCTTGAGGCCATAAAATCTGAGATGGGATCCATGTATGAGAACAAAGTATGGACTATGATTGACTTGCCCATTGATCGGCGAGCCATTGAGATTAAATGGATCTTCAAGAGGAAGACAGACACTAATAGTAGTTTTACTATCTACAAAGCCAGAATTGTCGCAAAAGGTTTTCGACAAGTTCAAGGTGTTGACTACGATGAGAGTTTCTCACTCGTATCCATGCTTAAGTCTGTCCGAATCATGTTAGCAATTGCCGCATTTTATGAAATCTGGCAAATGGATAAACAAAACTGCATTCCTTATTGGATTTATTAAAGAAGAGTTGTATATGATGCAACCAGAAGGTTTTGTCAATCCTAAAGGTACTAACAAAATATGCAAGCTCCAATGATCCATCTATGGACTGGTGCAAGCATCTCAGAGTTGGAATATACGCTTTGATAAGTTGATCAAACCATATAGTTTTATACAGACTTGTGGTGAAGCCTGTATTTACAAGAAAGTGAGTGGGAGCACTACAACATTTCTGATAAGTATATGTGAATGACATATTGTTGATCGGAGATAATGTAGAATTATTCTGCAATGCATAAAGGAATGTTTGAAGGAGTTTTTCAAAGAAACACCTCAGTGAAGCTGCTTACATATTGAGCATCAAGATCTATAGAGATAGATCAAGACGCTTGATAAGTTTTTCAATGAGTACATACCTTGACAAGATTTTGAAGTAGTTCAAAATGGAACAATAAACGAAGGAGTTCTTACCTGTGTTACAAGGTGTGAAGTTGAGTAAGACTCAAAACCCGACCATGGCAGAAGATAGAGAGAAAATGAAAGTCATTCCCTATGCCTCAGCCATAGGTTCTATAAGGTATGCCATGTTGTGTACCAGACCTATTGTACACCCTGCCCTGAGTTTGGCAAGGGAGTACAATAGTGATCTAGGAGTAGATCACTGGACATTGGTCAAAATTATCCTTAATGGAATAAGGATATGTTTCTCGATTATGGAGGTGACAAAAGGTTCATTGTAAAGGGTTACGTCGATGCAAATTTTGACACTAATCCAGATGACTCAAAATCTCAATCTAGATACATATTGAAAGTAGGAACAATTAGCTAGAGTAGCTCTGTGCAGAGCATTGTTGACAAAGAAATTTGCAAAATACTTACGGATCTGAATGTGGCAAACCCGTTGACTAAACTTCTCTCACAAGAAAAACATGATCACACCTTAGTACTCTTTGGGTGTTAATCACATAGCGACGTGAACTAGATTATTGACTCTAGTAAACCCTTTGGGTGTTGGTCACATGTCGATGTGAACTATGGGTGTTAATCACATGGTGATGTGAACTATTGGTATTAAATCACATGGCGATGTGAACTAGACTATTGACTCTAGTGCAAGTGGGAGACTGAAGGAAATATGCCCTAGAGGCAATAATAAAGTTATTATTTATTTCCTTATATCATGATAAATGTTTATTATTCATGCTAGAATTGTATTAACCATAAACATAATACATGTGTGAATATATAGACAAACAGAGTGTCACTAGTATGCCTCCACTTGACTAGCTCGTTAATCGAAGATGGTTATGTTTCCTAACCATAGACATGAGTTGTCATTTGATTAACGTGATCACATCATTAGGAGAATGATGTGATTGACATGACCCATTCGGTTAGCTTAGCACACGATCGTTTAGTATGTTGCTATTGCTTTCTTCATGACTTATACATGTTCCTATGACTATGAGATTATGCAACTCCCATTTACCGGAGGAACACTTTGTGTGCTACCAAACGTCACAACGTAACTGGGTGATTATAAAGGTGCTCTACAGGTGCCTCCGAAGGTACATGTTTGGTTGGCGTATTTCGAGATTAGGATTTGTCAATCCGATTGTCGAAGAGGTATCTCTGGGCCCTCTCGGTAATACACATCACTTAAGCCTTGCAAGCATTGCAACTAATGAGTTAGTTGTAGGATGATGTCTTGCGGAACGAGTAAAGAGACTTGCCGGTAACGAGATTGAACAAGGTATTGAGATACCGACGATCGAATCTCGGGCAAGTAACATACCGGTGACAAAGGGAACAACGTATGTTATTATGCGGTCTGACCGATAAAGATCTTCGTAGAATATGTAGGAGCCAATATGAGCATCTAGGTTCCGCTATTGGTTATTGACCGAAGACATGTCTCGGTCATGTCTACATACTTCTCGAACCCGTAGGGTCCGCATGCTTAACGTTACGATGACAGTTTCATTATGAGTTTATATGTTTTGATGTACTGAAGGTTGTTCGGAGTCCCGGATGTGATCACGGACATGACGAGGAGTCTCAAAATGGTCGAGACATGAAGATTGATATATTGGAAGCCTATGTTTGGACATCGGAAGTGTTCCGGGTGAAATCGGGATTTTTCCGAAGTACCGGGAGGTTACCGGAACCCCCCGGGAACTTAATGGGCCTTAGTGGGCCTTGGTGGAAGAGAGGAGAGGAGGCCAGGGCAGGGCCGCGCGCCCCTTCCCCCTAGTCCGAACAGGACAAGGAGAGGGGGCGGCGCCCCCCCCCTTTCCTTTCTCCCCTCCACCTCTTCCCCCCCTCTCTCCTAGTCCAACATGGAAAACGGGGGGCTCCTACTCCCGGTAGGAGTAGGACTCCTCCGGCGCACCTCTCCTCTTGGCCGGCCGTACCCCCCCTTGCTCCTTTATATACGGGGACAGGGGGCACCCCATAGACACAACAATTGATCATTGATCTCTTAGCCATGTGCGGTGCCCCCCTCCACCATAATCAACATCGATAATACTGTAGCGGTGCTTAGGCGAAGCCCTGCGTCGGTAGAACATTAACATCTTCACCACGCCGTCATGCTGACGAAACTCTCCCTCAACACTCGGCTGGATCAGAGTTCGAGGGACGTCATCCTGCTGAATGTGTGCTGAACTCGGAGGTGCCGTGCGTTCGGTACTTGATCGGTCGGATCATGAAGACGTACGACTACATCAACCACATTGTGCTAATGCTTCTGCTTTTGGTCTACGAGGGTACGTGGACAACACTCTCCCCTCTCGTTGCTATGCATCACCATGATCTTACGTGTGTGTAGGAATTTTTTTGAAATTACTACGTTCCCCAATAGTGGCATCCGAGCCAGGTTTTATGCGTTGATGTTATATGCACGAGTAGAACACAAGTGAGTTGTGGGCGATATAAGTCATACTGCTTACCAGCATGTCATACTTTGGTTCGGCGGTATTGTCGGATGAAGCGGCCCGGACCTACATTACGCGTACGCTTACGCGAGACTGGTTCTACCGACGTGCTTTGCACATAAGTGGCTGGCGGGTGTTAGTTTCTCCAACTTTAGTTGAACCGAGTGTGGCTACGCCCAGTCCTTGCGAAGGTTAAAACATCACCAACTTGACAAACTATCGTTGTGGTTTTTGATGCGTCGGTAAGAACGATTCTTGCTAATCCCATAGCAGCCACGTAAAACTTGCAACAACAAAGTAGAGGACGCCTAACTTGTTTTTGCAGGGCATGTTGTGATGTGATATGGTCAAGACATGATGCTAAATTTTATTGTATGAGATGATCATGTTTTGTAACCAAGTTATCGGCAACTGGCAGGAGCCATATGGTTGTCGCTTTATTGTATGCAATGCAGTCGCCTTGTAATGCTTTGCTTTATCACTAAGTAGTAGCAATAGTCGTAGAAGCATAAGATTGGCGAGACGACAATGATACTATGATGGAGATCAAGGTGTCATGCCAGTGACGATGGTGAACATGACGGTGCTTCGGAGATGGAGATCACAAGCACAAGATGATGATGGCCATATCATATCACTTATATTGATTGCATGTGGTGTTTATCTTTTATGCATCTTATCTTTCTTTGATTGACGGTAGCATTATAAGATGATATCTCACTAAATTTCAAGATAAAAGTGTTCTCCCTGAGTATGCACCATTGCCAAAGTTCGTCGTGCCCAGACACCATGTGATGATCGGGTGTGATAAGCTCTACGTCCATCTACAACGGGCGCAAGCCAGTTTTGCACACGCAGAATACTCAGGTTAAACTTGGCGAGCCTAGCATATGCAGATATTGCCTCGGAACACTGAGGCCGAAAGGTCGAGCGTGAATCATATAGTAGATATGATCAACATATTGATGTTCACCATTGAAAGCTACTCCATTTCACGTGATGATCGGTTATGGTTTAGTTGATTTGGATCATGTGATCACTTAGAGGATTAGAGGGATGTCTTTCTAAGTGGGAGTTCTTAAGTAATATGATTAATTGAACTTAAATTTATCATGAACTTAGTACCTGATAGTATCTTTCTTGTTTATGTTTGATTGTAGATAGATGTCCCGTGTTGTTGTTCCATTGAATTTGAATGCGTTCCTTGAGAAAGCAAAGTTGAAAGATGATGGTAGCAATTACACGGACTGGGTCCGTAACTTGAGGATTATCCTCATTGCTGCACAGAAGAATTACGTCCTAGAAGCACCGCTAGGTGCCAGGCCTGCTGCTGGAGCAACACCAGAAGTTATGAACGTCTGGCAGAGCAAAGCTGATGACTACTCGATAGTTCAGTGTGCCATGCTTTACGGCTTAGAACCGGGTCTTCAATGACGTTTTGAACGTCATGGAGCATATGAGAAGTTCCAGGAGTTGAAGTTAATATTTCAAGCAAATGCCCAGATTGAGAGATATGAAGTCTCCAATAAGTTCTGTAGCTGCAAGATGGAGGAGAACAGTTCTGTCAGTGAGCATATACTCAAGATGTCTGGGTATAATAATCACTTGATTCAACTGGGAGTTAATCTTCCGGATGATAGCGTCATTGACAGAATTCTCCAATCACTACCACCAAGCTACAAGAGCTTCGTGATGAACTATAATATGCAAGGGATGGACAAGACAATTCCCGAGCTCTTCGCAATGCTAAATGTTGTGGAGGTAGAAATCAAGAAGGAGCATCAAGTGTTGATGGTCAACAAGACCACTAGTTTCAAGAAAAAAGGCAAAGGGAAGAAGAAGGGGAACTTCAAGAAGAACAACAAGCAAGTTGCTGCTCAGGAGAAGAAACCCAAGTCTGGACCTAAGCCTGAAACTGAGTGCTTCTACTGCAAGCAGACTGGTCACTGGAAGCAGAACTGCCCCAAGTATTTGGTGGATAAGAAGGATGGCAAGGTGAACAAAGGTATATGTGATATACATGTTATTGATGTGTACCGTACTAGAGCTCGCAGTAGCACCTGGGTATTTGATACTGGTTCTGTTGCTAATATCTGCATCTCGAAACAGGGACTACGGATTAAGCGAACACTGGCGAAGGACGAGGTGACGATGCGCGTGGGAAATGGTTCCAAAGCCGATGTGATTGCGGTCGGCACGCTACCTCTACATCTACCTTCGGGATTAGTATTAGACCTAAGTAATTGTTATTTGGTGCCAGCGTTGAGCATGAACATTATATCTGGATCTTTTTTGATGCGAGACGGTTATTCGTTTAAATTAGAGAATAATGGTTGTTCTATTTATATGAGTAATATCTTTTATGGTCATGCATCCTTGAAGAGCGGTCTTTTTTTGATGAATCTCGATGGTAGTGATACACATATTCATAATGTTGAAGCCAAAAGATGCAGAGTTGATAATGATAGTGCAACTTATTTTTGGCACCGTCGTTTAGGTCATATCAGTGTAAAGCGCATGAAGAAACTCCATACTGATGGACTTTTGGAACCACTTGATTATGAATCAGTTGGTACTTACGAACCGTGCCTCATGGGCAAGATGACTAAAACACCATTCTCCGGTACTATGGAGAGAGCACCAGATTTGTTAGAAATCATACATACAAATGTATGTGGTTCGATGAATGTTGAGGCTCGTGGCGGATATCGTTATTTTCTCACCTTCATAGATGATTTAAGCAGATATGGGTATATCTACTTAATGAAGCATAAGTCTGAAACATTTGAAAAGTTCAAAGAATTTCAGAGTGAAGTTGAAAATCATCGTAACAAGAAAATAAAGTTTCTACGATCTGATCATGGAGGAGAATATTTGAGTTACGAGTTTGGTCTAGATTTGAAACAATGCCGAATAGTTACGCAACTCACGCCACCCGGAACACCACAGTGTAATGGTGTGTCCGAACGTCATAATCGAACTTTACTTGATATGGTGCGATCTATGGTGTCTCTTACAGATTTACCGCTATCGTTTTGGGGTTATGCTTTAGAGACGGCCGCATTCACGTTAAATAGGGCACCATGAAAATCCGTTGATACAACGCCTTATGAACTGTGGTTTGGCAAGAAACCAAAGTGGTCGTTTCTGAAAGTTTGGGGCTGCGATGCTTATGTGAAAAAGCTTCAACCTGATAACCTCGAACCCAAATCAGAGAAATATGTCTTCATAGGATACCCAAAGGAGACTGTTGGGTACACCTTCTATCACAGATCCAAAGGCAAGACATTCATTGCTAAGAATGGATCCTTTCTAGAGAAGGAGTTTCTCTCGAAAGAAGTGAGTGGGAGGAAAGTAGAACTTGATGAGGTAACTATACCTGCTCCCTTATTGGAAAGTAGTACATCACAGAAACCGGTTTCAATGACACCTGCACCAATTAGTGAGGAAGCTAATGATGATGATCATGAAACTTCAGATCAAGTTGCTACTAAACCTCGTAGATCAACTAGAGTAAGATCCGAACCAGAGTGGTACGGTAATCCTGTTCTGGAAGTCATGCTACTAGATCATGATGAACCTACGAACTATGAAGAAGCGATGGTGAGCCTAGATTCCGCAAAATGGCTAGAAGCCATGAAATCTGAGATGGGATCCATGTATGGGAACAAAGTGTGGACTTTGGTTGACTTGCCCGATGATCGGCAAGCAATTGAGAATAAATGGATCTTCAAGAAGAAGACTGACGCTGACGGTAATGTTACTGTCTACAAAGCTCGACTTGTTGCAAAAGGTTTTCGACAAGTTCAAGGGATTGACTATGATGACACATTCTCACCCGTAGCGATGCTTAAGTCTGTCCGAATCATGTTAGCAATTGCCACATTCTATGATTATGAAATTTGGCAGATGGATGTCAAAACTGCATTCTTGAATTGATTTCTAGAAGAAGAGTTGTATATGATGCAACCGGAAGGTTTTGTCGATCCAAAAGGAGCTAACAAAGTGTGCAAGCTCCAGTGATCCATTTATGGACTAGTGCAAGCCTCTTGGAGTTGGAATAAATGCTTTGATAGTGTGATCAAAGCATTTGGTTTTGCACAGACTTTTGGAGAAGCCTGTATTTACAAGAAAGTGAGTGGGAGCTCTGTAGCATTTCTGATATTATATGTGGATGACATATTGCTGATCGGAAATGATATAGAATTTCTGGATAGCATAAAGGGATACTTGAATAAGAGTTTTTCGATGAAAGACCTCGGTGAAGCTGCTTACATATTGGGCATGAAAATCTATAGAGATAGATCAAGACGCTAAATTGGACTTTCACAAAGCACATACCTTGACAAAGTTTTGAAGAAGTTCAAAATGGATCAAGCAAAGAAAGGGTTCTTGCCTGTGTTACAAGGTGTGAAGTTGAGTAAGACTCAATGGCCGACCACTGCAGAAGATAGAGATAAGATGAAAGATGTTCCCTATGATTCATCCATAGGCTCTATCATGTATGCAATGCTGTGTACCAGACCTAATGTGTGCCTTGCTATAATTCTAGCAGGCAGGTACCAAAGTAATCTAGGAGTGGATCACTGGACAGCGGTCAAGAACCTCCTAAAGTACCTGAAAATGACTGAGGATATGTTTCTCATATATGGAGGTGACAAAGAGATCATCGTAAATGGTTACGTTGATGCAAGCTTTGACACTGATCCGGACGATTCTAAATCGCAAACCGGATACATGTTTACATTAAAGGGTGGAGCTGTCAGTTGGTGCAGTTCTAAACAAAGCGTCGTGGCGGGATCTACATGTGAAGCGGAGTACATAGCTGCTTCGGAAGCAGCAAATGAAGGAGTCTGGATGAAGGAGTTCATATCCAATCTAGGTGTCATACCTAGTGCATCGGGTCCAATTAAAATCTTTTGTGACAATACTGGAGCAATTGCCTTAGCAAAGGAATCTAGATTTCACAAGAGAACCAAGCACATCAAGAGACGCTTCAATTCCATCCGGGATCTAGTCCAGGTGGGAGACATAGAAATTTGCAAGATACATACAGATCTGAATGTTGCAGACCCATTGACTAAGCCTCTTCCACGAGCAAAACATGATCAGCACCAAGGCTCCATGGGTGTTAAAATCATTACAGTGCAATCTAGATTATTGACTCTAGTGCAAGTGGGAGACTGAAGGAAATATGCCCTAGAGGCAATAATAAAGTTATTATTTATTTCCTTATATCATGATAAATGTTTATTATTCATGCTAGAATTGTATTAACCGAAAACATAATACATGTGTGAATATATAGACAAACAGAGTGTCACTAGTATGCCTCTACTTGACTAGCTCGTTAATTGAAGATGGTTATGTTTCCTAACCATAGACATGAGTTGTCATTTGATTAACGGGATCACATCATTAGGAGAATGATGTGATTGACATGAACCATTCTGTTAGCTTAGCACACGATCGTTTAGTATGTTGCTATTGCTTTCTTCATGACTTATACATGTTCCTATGACTATGAGATTATACAACTCCCGTTTACCGGAGGAACACTTTGTGTGCTACCAAACGTCACAACGTAACTGGGTAATTATAAAGGTGCTCTACAGGTGTCTCCGAAGGTACATGTTGGGTTGGCGTATTTCTCGATTAGGATTTGTCACTCCGATTGTCGGCGAGGTATCTCTGGGCCCTCTCGGTAATACACATCACTTAAGCCTTGCAAGCATTGCAACTAATGAGTTATTTGCGGGATGATGTATTATGGAACGAGTAAAGAGACTTGCCAGTAGTGAGATTGAACTAGGTATTGAGATACTGACGATCGAATCTCGGGCAAGTAACATACCAATGACAAAGGGAACAACGTATGCTGTTATGCAGTCTGACCGATAAAGATCTTTGTAGAATATGTAGGAGCCAATATGAGCATCCAGGTTCCGCTATTGGTTATTGACCGGAGACATGTCTCGATCATGTCTACATAGTTCTCGAACCCGTAGGGTCCGCACGCTTAACGTTACGATGACAGTTTCATTATGAGTTTATATGTTTTGATGTACCGAAGGTTGTTCGGAGTCCCGGATGTGATCACAGACATGACGAGGAGTCTCGAAATGGTCGAGACATGAAGATTGATATATTGGAAGCCTATGTTTGGACATCGGAAGTGTTCCGGGTGAAATCAGGATTTTTCCGGAGTACCGGGAGGTTACCGGAACCCCCCGGGAATTTAATGGGCCTTATTGGGCCTTGGTGGAAGAGAATAGAGGAGGCCAGGGCAGGGCCGTGCGCCCCTCCCCCCTAGTCCGAATAGGACAAGGATAGGGGGGTGGTGCCCCCCCTTTCCTTTCTCCCCTCCACCTCTTCCCCCTCTCTGTCCTAGTCCAACATGGAAACGGGGGGAGTCCTGCTCCTGGTAGGAGGAGGACTCCTCCGGCGCGCCTCTCCTCTTGGTCGGCCGCACCCCCCTTGCTCCTTTATATACGGGGGCAGGGGGGCACCCCATAGACACAACAATTGATCATTGATCTCTTAGCCGTGTGCGGTGCCCCCCTCCACCATAATCCACCTCGATAATACTGTAGCGATGCTTAGGCGAAGCCCTGCGTCGGTAGAACATCAACATCATCACCACGCTGTCATGCTGACGAAACTCTCCCTCAACACTCGGCTAGATCGGAGTTCGAGGGACGTCATCGGGCTGAACGTGTGCTGAACTCGGAGGTGTCGTGCATTCGGTACTTGATCGGTCGGATCATGAAGACGTACGACTACATCAACTGCGTTGTGCTAACGCTTCCGCTTTCGGTCTACGAGGGTACGTGGACAACACTCTCCCCTCTCGTTGCTATGCATCATCATGATCTTGCGTGTGCGTAGGAAAGTTTATGAAATTACTACGTTCCCCAACATACAGTGCCGCTTGAAGCGATATATTTGGATAGTGATTTGACGTATGAGGAGAAACCACTCAAGATACTCGAGTTTGCCAGCCAAGTTACGCGCAACAAGGTTATCAAGTTTTGCAAGGTTCAGTGGAGTCACCATACCGAGGATGAAGCCACTTGGGAACGAGAGGAAGACTTACGGAAGGATCACTCTCACCTATTTTCTAGCCAACCCGAATCTCGAGGGCGAGATTCATCTTAAGGGGGTAGGTTTGTAACATCCCAACTTTTCAATTTGGAATTTTATGCATTAGATCATCATTGCATATCATATTTTATTGCATTTTGGTTGATCCTGGAAATTCTAAGCAAGTCAAGGACCCACGGAGAGAGTTGGGGATTTCGTTATTTTCATATTTGAGTTTTTCTCAAATTATGAAAAGAGGATCGTTTGAATTTAATTTTATTTCTCTGAAATATTTATTTTATTAAAAATAAAAGAGAGGATAAAATGACATCCTCAAAATAAAGAAATATCAGAGATTTAATATTAAAATCAAATAATATGTTTTTGGAGTTTTATCGCTATTTTATTTGAATTAGGAAAAATATGCGTTTTCAAAATTGCATTTTGAGGCCCAAATAAATGTTCATCTTGTCCGGATTATTTTTAGAGGACGGGGAAAATTTATGTCGGTATTTTTGGAGTCCGTTTAGTATTTCTTTTCTTTCTTTTTCTGCACGTCCGAATTATTTAAAAAAACGCGCGACCGACTTTGGGTCGTATTCGGCCAGGACTTCTCGGGCCAGGCCTTTAAAAGCCGCCGCCCCCAGCTCGTTCAACCCGCCAGCCCCACCCGAACCCTAACCCTAAGCCGCCGGCCACGCCCCGTGTCCCGGCCGCCGCCACTCACCGCGCCGCCGCCGCCCGCTGACCTGCCGCCCCGCCGGACCCGAGGTAGCCGCCTCGGTTTTCATGAGAAAACCGTATGTTTTTTTCGAAAACCCTAGATCCATTTTTTTATTAGATCCGGTTCGGTTTTATTTTTTCCGGTTTAGTTATTTAGCGGACGTTCGTTTAGCTGCAGACAGCGAACGTTCGTTCGTTAGGCTGTTCGTCAGTTTTCCTTTTTCTTGGATTTTTCGCAATTATTTTCGATCGTGATTTCTGATCCGATTTTCGTTCCAATATAACTTTTCGCTCGTTTATCGGAATCGAGCGATTCAAGCGCCTAGAGTTTTGTCTTGAAACCCTCTTTCCGTTTAACCAACTTAAACAAGTTTTTGCTACTCTAAAATTTGACTTTAGTCCAGGATAGTAAACGGAGTTTGTTTCTTTCGCCGTTTGAGTTTTGTTACTTCGTTTGATTTGATTCTTTTTGCAAACCAGAGTTCTTAAGTTGAACTTTGTGGTTAGATCTATTATTTGAGTTTTACACATGCCCTTGTTTGATTGCTTATTGTATGCTTGTTTGTTTGCAATAGAGTACCCGGAGTGCGAAACTTGCTTCTACGAGTCTCTAGGTTCCGCGGATCATCAGCAAGGCAAGTAACACTTTGATCATACCTCTTACTACCCAGTTTTTATTGCATTAGATCAATCCTCAAACAATTGCACGGTTAGGATCTGAATTAAATTGTGTGTTGGGAAGTAGTGGAGGTAGTACCTATTCACCTGTTTATTATCAAACCCTGGGAGTTACTTCTACGTTATGTTTATATTGCCATGCTATGCTCGTAGACGTGGATTGGGTTTGAGTGTATTTCATGATAGATGTGAGATTGTTAATTAATGGTTAACTTAAGGTGGCAACATAAATACACATCTGGGTGGATTGAGGCACCTGGGTTTTCCAGTGATTGCTTGTATTTTTGGAAATCCTGGGGTACTGTGTGATTCTCCTATGGACCGCCACCCAGGCTCAAAGGGATCGTAATATTATTCATACTGGAAACTTCCGTGTGCAGCCACAAGCTATTATGGGCTCTAGCATAGTTGATTAAGTCGTGTGAACTCTTATAGTGGTAGACTAGCAGATGTAGGGGAAGTAGGTGTACCGGTCTACCCATCGTAAGGTGCTAACGCTTCTGAAAGTCTATGTCTCGGTCAACCGTTTCTCAAACACCATGTAGTGCGAGAAATCCAACAGAGGAGATCGAGTCTTATGGGGAAAAGTGCACAAAGCTCTGCAAAGTGTACAAACTAATCATGATTAGCCATGTCCCCGGTTATGGAAAATTTGAGTATCTAGTCCTTGGATTATCATGCGGATCTCATCACTCTTAATTTAATTTGATGGGTTATTGTTAATTACTTTTAATTGGGATTGAGTTGGGTGAACCTTCTCAATGTTTATCAACCACCATGATAGTTAAATAAAAAATATTCCTTTGCAGTAGGAAAAAATTGACTTTTCGCAAAACATATTAACCCTACAGCCTCCACCAGCCATATTCTGTTCATTATCTTTTGGTGTTACATTGCCAACATATTTTCATGTGATGACCCGTTTTCGGGCTCCAACGTATCATGTTGCAGACTTTCCAGACGACAAGTAAGGAGCCTTAGGTCATGGTCTTTCACTCAGTGATGTCGTTGGAGTTGATGGACTCACTTTATTTTCCAAGCCTTCCGCTGTTATCGTATTAGATGGCCTTAAGCCACATTTATTGTAATAAGTTCTCTTTTGAGACATATGATGTAATAAGTGTGTGATTAATTGCTACTCTGTTATAAATCCATCGAGTACTGTGTGTGTCAGCATTATCGATCCAGGGATGACACTTATGCACAGAGATCAGACTGTTTGAGGTCTGGTCGCTATAGCTGCCAGCCCCACCAGCTGGGCAGTCACCTATTGTAACACCCCAGATATAACTTTCCCAATTTGTACTCCAACTCTTGCCGTTTCCGGCGTTAAGTTATATTTATTTCTCGGGTTCGGGTTTTTGTCTCCGTGTGTTGTTTTCGTTGTCATGCATCTCATATCATGTCGTCATGTGCATTGCATTTGCATACGTGTTCATCTCATGCATTCGAGCATTTTCCCCGTTGTCCGTTTTGCATTCCGGCACTTCGTTCTCCTCCGGTGGTCATTTCTAGCTTTCTTCAGTGTGTGGGGTTTAAACATTTCCGCATTGGACCGAGACTTGTCATGCGGCCTTGGTTTACTACCGGTAGACCGCCTGTCAAGTTTCGTACCATTTGGACTTCGTTTGATACTCCAACGGTTAACCGAGGGACCGAAAAGGCCTCGTGTGTGTTGCAGCCCAACACCCCTCCAATTTGGCCCAAAACCCACCAAACTCTGCTCCATCATCTAGAGCATTTGATCACGATCGCGTGGCCGAAAACCGCACCTCATTTGGACTCTCCTAGCTCCACTTATGCCTATAAATAGACCCCTCCATTTTTCGGATCTCCTTCCTTCCCCCGTAACCCTAAAAAAACCACCGCCGCCGCCGCCGGACGTGTTCGGACGGAGCCGGACAACGTCCGGATCCACCCGCCGCTGCCATGTCAGCACCCGCGAACCCCACTTCGCCGCCGCCGCCAGGGCCCGCGGGGCCCATCGCCGGCCCTCCCGGCCCGAAGCTGCCTCGCCCGACCCCGCCACCTTCTTCCACGACGCCGGCCGCCGCCATGCCTCGCCGCCAAGCTCTCCGGCGCCGCCTCACCGCCCGCTGGCTGCGCCGCCCCTCACCGCCGACGCCGCCCCTCGCCGTCGCAGCCAGCGCCGGCGACGCCCGCGGCCACCCCGGACCGCGCCCCGGCGCCCCATCCTTCCCCGTCGATTCCGGCGAGCAGGAACAGTAACTCCGGCGATCTCCTCGTAATCCGCATCGCCCGATCCAGATCTGAGATCTGAAACCCTAGGGTTGACTTTTTCCCCTCTCCTCCTAATTTTTATGCATACTTTGACCTGCCATATCTCCGCATCCGTAGCTCCGATTTGGACATATAGTATATCAAAATGTTCGCCTCGACGAGTACATCATTTCATTCCATTGCATCATTTTCATTTGAGTTCATCTTGATGCCCGAAATGCTGTTAGAAGGAGGCTTCGTGAGTTAATTGTCAGATCTGCTAGTTCATCTTAGACTTTTGTCATTTTTGCCATGATTGTTGTGTGCATGATATGCCTTTGAGTCTTTCATATGTTTTGTTAAGCATCTTGTTATCTTTCCAAAGGTGCAACCCATGCATTTTTAGGATGTGTGTGGTGACTTGTGCAAGCTTGCAAAGTGAGACACTTGGTAAATCTGTTTTCAGTGACTTAGTGATTTCACAAAGTCTGGGATTATTTAGTTCATGATGCCATATGTTCATGTTGTTTCCTAGTGATCCGTGCCTCTTTTGAGGATGATCAGTAAAGGAGTTTTGGTAATCTTTTTATGTTCTATCCATCCATATATTTGTTTGCATATATGGATCACCCTAGCTTGAGTCAATCGAGCTCTACTTTTGCTTCGTTGTGAATCTGGGCAGAGCGTCAACTTGTTTGCGATTTTGCCGATGCTATTGTAGTTGATCCGTGCATGCTATGCCTTTGTTCTTTCCATGTCTAGCTAGCATTTTGTGCCTTCTTAATGGATATATGCTTGTCTTCCCATGAATTGCACCATAGTGAGTGCATCGAGCTCGTTTACATGCCTTCGTGAGTTATATTTCAGCATGTCTCAGTTTTCACTAAGTCTGAAAACTGATTGTGTTTTAGCTATGTTCGTGTGCTTGTTAGTATATTTTGTGATCCCTTTTGGACCCAGGTCACTTAGGGACTTTTGTTAAGCTTGTTGAGTAGCTCCATGCCATGTCTTTCTTTGTCATGTTTAGGTCATGTAGCATGTTGTTTTGTTGCTCCGAAGAAGGCTTCATGATCTGGAATTCCAGACAAGTGTTAATTTCACCAAGTCTGAGATCTGTTTTGCATTTGCGTTTTTGCCATGCTTGTTTGAACCTCTTAATGGATGAATTGGCCGTAGCTCAATGCTAGACTTTTGTTAAGCATCTTGAATGCTTCCCAGCCATGTACTTTGATGCCATGTTTGATTGCTGTAGCATGTTCATTTCATTGCATTTAGATGCCTACTTGCTGTAAATCACGGACCGGTGTCATAATTGAATCGCTTGCCATTTCCAAACCGTAACTCCGATTCCGGCGTTCTTTATATCGTTTTCAAGCGATTTCATCCCATCTTTCCAGTGGCACACTTGGTTTTCCATGTTGCGGCCAGGTTTCATGCATTTCCTGTCATATCTTGCATTTTGCATCCCGCATCGCATCCCGCATAGCATACCATCATTGCATCTTATTGTCTGAGTTTGCCCGTGGTTGATTGTATCCTTGTTGCTTGTTTGTCTTGTTTGGGTAGAGACGGGAGGCGAGTTCGCTAACGAGGAGCTCGTTGAGTTTGCTTTTGAGGATCCAGTCAACTCTGACAACTTTGCAGGCAAGATGATCATACCCTCGAAATCAATACTATCTTTGCTATCCTAGTTTGCGCGCTCTTTTGCTACGCCAATGCTACGATGCCTACCACTTGCTTGTCAGCCTCCCAAATTGCCATGTTCAGCCTCTAACCCACCATTGTCCTAGCAAACCGTTGATTGGCTATGTTACCGCTTTGCTCAGCCCCTTTTATAGCATTGCTAGTTGCAGGTGAAGATTGGAGCCATTCCTTGTTGGAACATTTATTTACTTGTTGGGATATCATTATATTGCCATGTTATCTTAATGCATCTGTATACTTGGTAAAGGGTGGAAGGCTCGGCCTCTTGCCTAGTGTTTTGTTCCACTCTTGCCGCCCTAGTTTCCGTCATATCGGTGTTATGTTCCCGGATTTTGCGTCCCTTACGCGGTTGGGCTATAATGGGAACCCCTTGATAGTTCGCCTTGATTAAAGCTTTTCCAGCAATGCCCGACATTGGTTTTACCATTTCCCACCTAGCCTCTTTTTCCCTTGGGTTTCTGGAGCCCGAGGGTCATCTTATTTTAACCCCCCCGGGCCAGTGCTCCTTTGAGTGTTGGTCCGAACTAGAGTCCTGTGCAGCGCCCCCTCGGGGAAACTCGAGGTTTGGTTTTAGTTGTATGGAGAGCTCATCTGAGTGTGCCCTGAGAACGAGATATGTGCAGCTCCTATCGGGATTTGTCGGCACATTCGGGCGGTGTTGCTGGTCTTGTTTTAACCTCTCGAAATGTCTTGTTGTACCGGGATACCGAGTCTGATCGGAATGTCTTGGGTGGAGGTCTATTCCTTCGTTGACCGTGAGAGCTTGTCATGGGCTAAGTTGGGACTCCCCTGCAGGGATTTAACTTTCGAAAGCCGTGCCCGCGGTTATGGGCAGATGGGAATTTGTTAATGTCCGGTTGTAGATAACTTGAACCTTAATTAATTAAAATGAATCAACCGTGTGAGTTGCCGTGATGGCCTCTTCTCGGCGGAGTCCGGGAAGTGGACACGGTGTTGGAGTAATGTTTGCGCAGGTTGCTCTCTAGTTTCTCGCTCGCGCTTTGCCTCCTCTTCTCGCTCTCTTTTGTGGATAAGTTAGCCACCATATATGCTAGTCGCTTGCTGCAGCTCCACATATATTTACCCCTATCCTACCTATTAAGCTTAAATAGTCTTGATCGCGAGGGTGCGAGATTGCTGACTCCCTGTGGCTCACAGATTACTATTACCCCAGATGCAGGGACAGATGATACCACTCCAGAGGGCGCGCTTGAGCTCAAGTGGGATTATGACGAGGATTCTCAGTGTTACTATGTTTCTTTTCCTGATGATCAGTAGTGGTGCCCAGTTGGGGTGATCGGGACCATGTTGCTTGTTGGGTTGTCTTTTATTTTGGCGCCGTAGTCGGGCCATGAGTGTTTGGATGATGTATGTTATTTATGTACTTTGATGTGATGTGGCGAGTGTAAGCCAACTATGTATCTCCCCTTTTATTCTATATATTACATGGGATGTTGTGATGATTGCCTAAATTGCAACATTGCTTTCAATGCGGTTATGTCTCTAAGTCGTGCCTCGACACGTGGGAGCTATAGCCGCATCGAGGGCGTTACAAGTTAGTAACCAGAGCCTTCCCCGACCTTAGGAGCCCCCACTGATTGATCGTTTTTAGCAGCCGAGTTGTGTCTAGAAAAATGTTTTGAGTCATTTAGGAATTATATATCGGAGAGCTTAGGAATTCTTTTAGTTCCCAGTCTCCTCATCGCTCTGGTAAGGCATCCTGACATAGAGTTTTGACTCTTCTCTTCCCAAATTTCACTAAATTTTTTTTAGGATCACGCGAGTATATTGGAATCGTTCCGATGGTTTTATGATGAGAACATTGTCTTTGTGCCTCCTGTCAGGGGTTTAGTGGAAGTGTCCCGGGGAGTTGAGCTCTGAGGTGTTGTCATCATAATTTTATCGTTGCAATACTGGAATACTTGAGATATGTTCGCCGACATTGAAAATCTCTTTTATGCAGTTCGTTGGTGAGATAACCTCGACGCCACCCAGTACTGGGGCGGGAGTTCGGGAGTATCGCCATAACTTGTATAACGGATGCTTTTCGAAGGTTGAGGTAGATGGTTTCCGAAGGTTTCTTGGTTATGTGTTGAAGGATGGATACAGCGGGATGTAGGATTTGCTAGTTTGGGTGAGATATTATGCTTCCCCTGTATCCCCAACACCTGATTGCATAACCGGAAAGGTTTGGGAGTTTCATAGGTGGGAATTCTTGTAGCTCTAGGTCTTCTTCCACGGATATTGGTTTGAGATTGGGGTTTCTTACCGATTATTCGTTCTCGATCCGTACCTTGTTGTTTAACTTCTCCTACTTAATTCTACGTGTCTTCGCAATTTAGGGACATGTGACCACTTCAAGAGAAGTGCATTCGTTCATTTTGTTCGGATGTGAAGACTTTATGTTGCAATTTTCATTCCATTGGATTCAGCTTCAATATTTGTCTATCAATGTGCTAATGGTGGTCAACCTCTTCAGGATGGCTCCTCCAATGCGCACGACTCCGAATCCTGATCCGCCACCACCTCCACCTCCTCCGGAGGCTTGGCAAGCTGTGATGGCCGCAACCAATGCAAACACACAGTTGATCATGCAAATCCTCCAAGAGCGCAATCAAGGCAGTCAAGGGAATCAAGGCAACAATCAGAACCATTTTGCTACACTGAACCAGTTCCTTGCTAATGGGCCGAAGACGTTCAACAATTGTGTTGAGGCAACCGATGCTGGCGATTGGCAGGTGGATCTGTGTAAGCATTTTGAATGCAGCAATGTCAGGCCTGACGATTTCGTCAAGTTCGCTTCCTTCCAGCTCAAAGATCAGGCTACAGAGTGGTTCCAGCAGTACAAGGATTCCAGAGGTGGACGTCTGATCACTTGGGATGATTTCCGTCGAGATTTCTGAGCTCATCACATCCCTCAGAGTGTGACTGAAAGCAAACGTGAGGAATTCCGCAACCTGAAGCAAGGCTCTTTGTCTGTCTATGACTACAACAAGTTGTTCCAGAAGCTCGCCCGCTTTGCCAAGCAGGACGTACCTGATGATAAGAGCATGATATACCAGTTCAGGGGTGGTCTCAAAGAAGAAATTCAGCTCGCTCTTGTCCTCTTTGAGCCATTGAGATATGATGAGTTCTACAACATGGCACTGAAGCAAGAGGCTGCTCAGTTGAGGTGTGATGCTTCCAAGAAGCGAGTCAGAGATGCTACTCCTTCTTCCTCTACTCAAGTGGCCAAGCAGCAAAAGTATTGGCTTCCTCCTCCTTCGTTCCGTCAGCCGTATCAGCAGAAGAGCAAAGGTGGCAGTGGTTCTTCCCACCCACCCAACCCTGGCTTTCAGAACAAGACTTCGTCTCAAGCTCCAAGATCGAGTGCTCCGTACCACCGTCCGCTTTCAGAGGTCACGTGCAACAAGTATCAACAGAAGGGTCACTATGCCAACAAGTGTTTCAACCAGAGGTGTCTTCCTCCTCCTCCTCCTGTGAGATCGGCAAGTACAGCTGTGGTCAAGCATAACCCCAAGCACGCCAAGGTCAATTTGATGAATGCAGCTCAGGCAGAGGACTCGTTAGATGTCATCATGGGTAACCTTCCTGTTAATCATATTCCTGCAAAAGTTCTTTTTGACACGGGTGCATCACATTGTTTCATCTCGAGGCCATTTACATCTAGGCATGAATTGGTTTCGCAAGTTTTGCCTAGTCCTTTAGCAGTTGTCTCTCCTAGTAAGCGCATGCAGGCTAACTCCATCGTTCCGGATGTTACTATCACCTTGGGTGACTACAAGTTTCTGGCTTCTCCAACGGTTCTTGGTGATTCGGATATCGATCTTATTCTCAGGATGGACTGGCTCTCTAAGCACAAGGCTCAGCTCGATTGTGCAGCCAGGCAGATTCAATTGACTCATTCGTCTGAGGATGTCATTGTCTTTGGCGCTCGGGATGATAAAATCCGGTTGTTTTCTCTCAATGAGAAGTGTGAATTGGATAATATCTCGCAGATTCCAGTTGTTTGCGAATATCAAGACGTCTTTCTAGAAGAGCTCCCAGGAATGCCTCCGCATCGGCCAGTTGAATTTGTTATTGATCTTGAGCCCGGTACGGAACCTGTGTGCAAGCGTCCTTACAAGCTCGGACCTGAAGAGTTGAAGGAGCTGAAGAAACAACTCGATATTCAAGAAAGAATGGGTCTCATCCGGCCTAGTTCTTCTCCGTGGGGTTGTGGTGTTCTTTTTGTGAAGAAGAAGGATGGAACGGACCGACTTTGTGTTGATTATCGTCCATTGAACAAGAAGACCATCAAGAACAAATACCCACTTCCCAACATCAATGAGCTGTTCGAACAACTCAAGGGTGCCCAAGTATTCTCCAAGCTTGATCTCCGTATGGGTTATCATCAGATTCGAATCCGTGAGCAAGATATTCCCAAGACGGCTTTCAGGACAAGCTATGGGTCATATGAATACACTGTCATGTCTTTTGGCCTCGTCAACGCTCCTCCGACGTTCTCTCGCATGATGAACTTCATCTTCAATGCCTACACCAACGACTTTGTTTTGGTCTATCTCGACGACATCCTGGTTTTCTCGAAGAACAAGGAAGATCATGCCAAACACTTGCGTTTGGTTCTTGATAAGCTGAGGGAACACCAGTTCTACGCCAAGTTCTCCAAGTGTGAATTTTGGCTCGATGAGGTGCTTTATCTTGGTCATATCATCTCTGGCAAGGGCATTGCCGTGAATCCTGAGAAGGTGTCTGCAATTGTTAATTGGGAACCTCCTCAGAACGTGAAGCAACTCCGTAGCTTCCTCGGTCTCGCAAGCTACTGCCGAAGATTCGTTGATTTTTTTTCTAAGATCCCAAAGCCTCTCTCAAATCTTCTCCAGAAGCACGTCAAGTATGTTTGGTCTCCGGAGTGTGATATTGCTTTCAACACTTTGAAAGATAAATTAATCACTGCTCC
Organism: Triticum monococcum; assembly: GCA_034509565.1. NCBI lineage: Eukaryota > Viridiplantae > Streptophyta > Magnoliopsida > Poales > Poaceae > Triticum > Triticum monococcum. Next base: position 142,079,233 of record CM067846.1, on the reverse strand, counting down.
AGTTCTGACTCCGCCTGATGAATCCAAGCCGTACGAGGTCTTTTGTGATGCCTCTCTCCAAGGTCTTGGTGCTGTAATGATGCAAGAGAAGAAAGTTGTTGCTTATACATCTCGTCAGTTGAAGCCTAATGAGAAGAAATACCCCACTCATGATCTCGAGTTGGCGGCAGTTGTGCATGCTCTTTTGACTTGGAGAAATCTTCTATTGGGAAGAAAAGTGGACATTTTCACTGATCACAAGAGTCTCAAGTACATCTTCACTCAGCCTAATCTCAACCTCAGGCAAACTTGATGGGTCGAAATGATTCAAGAGTATAATCCGAGTATCGAGTATACTCCAGGCAAGGCCAATGTGATTGCTGACGCTTTGAGTAGGAAAGCGTATTGCAACAGTCTGATTCTCAAGCCTTATCAACCCGAGCTTTGTGAAGCTTTCCGCAAACTTAATCTGAAAATGGTCCCTCAAGGTTTCCTCGCCAACCTTCAAGTCTCTCCTACCTTGGAAGACCAGATTCGCCAAGCCCAGCTTCTTGATGCTATGGTGAAAAAGGTGAAGATTGGGAATGCCAAGAGTCAGTCCAAGTACAAGTGCTACCGCCTTGATGACAAGGACACTCTCTTCTTCGAGGATCGAATTGTTGTACCCAAAGGTGAACTTCGTAAAGTGATCATGAACGAGGCTCACAACTCTCTCCTCTCCATCCACCCTGGGAGCACGAAGATGTATCAGGATCTCAAGCAAGCTTATTGATGGACTCGAATGAAGCGCGAGATCGCTCAATTCATGAATGAATGTGATATCTGCAGAAGAGTGAAGGCAGAACACCAAAGGCCAGCAAGTCTCCTCCAACCTCTTGCCATTCCAGAATGGAAGTTTGACCACATTGAAATGGACTTCGTGACTGGGTTTCCAAAGTCCAAGCATGGCAATGATGCTATATTCGCTGTCATCGACAAGCTCACCAAAGTGGCTCATTTTCTGCCTATCAAAGAGTCGATCACTGCAGCTCAATTGGCGGAACTCTATACCTCTCGAATTGTCTCTCTGCACGTTATTCCTCAAGTGATATCTTCAGACCATGGCAGCATCTTTACCTCCAAGTTTTGGGATTCTTTTCAGAAGGCCATGGGCACCAACATCCGCTTCAGCACTGCTTTCCATCCTCAAACAAGCGGTCAAGTCGAGCGTGTCAACCAGATTCTTGAAGATATGCTCAGGTCTTGTGTGATCTCCTTCGGCATGAAGTGGGAGGATTGTCTTCCTTATGCTGAATTCTCATACAACAACAGTTTTCAAGCAAGTTCGGGCAAGGCCCCATTTGAAATTCTGTATGGTAGGAAGTGTCGTACCCCTCTCAACTGGTCTGAAACCGGTGAACGTCAGCTACTGGGTAATGACTTAATCACAAAGGCAGAAGAAATGTGCAAAGTCATTCGTGATAACCTCAAAGCAGCCCAATCCCGCCAGAAGAGCTACTATGATAGTAAGCACCGTGATTTGGCTTTTGAGATCGGAGATCATGTTTACCTCCACGTCTCTCCTATGAAAGGGACTCGTCGCTTCGGTATCAAAGGGAAGCTTGCCCCCAGATACGTCGGACCTTTCAAGATTGTCAGCAAGAGAGGCGACCTCGCCTATCAACTCGAGCTTCCGTCTAACTTTGCAAATGTTCATGATGTGTTCCATGTCTCTCAACTCCGAAAGTGCTTCAAGACGCCTGACCGCACTGTCAACCTCGAGGACATTAAGCTCCAAGAAGATCTCTCCTATCGTGAGCACCCAGTTGCAATCCTTGAAGAGACTGAACGCAGGACTCGCAACAAGTCAATCAAATTTCTCAAAGTAAAGTGGTGACACCATTCCGACCGTGAAGCTACCTGGGAACGCGAGGATCACCTTTGTTCTGAGTACCCGGCGTTCTTTCAGTCCTAGATCTCGGGACGAGATCTTTTCGTAGTGGTGGAGTGTTGTAACACCCCGGATATAACTTTCCCAATTTGTACTCCAACTCTTGCCGTTTCCCGCATTAAGTTATATTTATTTCTCGGGTTCGGGTTTTTGTCTCCGTGTGTTGTTTTCGTTGTCATGCATCTCATATCATGTCATCATGTGCATTGCATTTTCATACGTGTTCGTCTCATGCATTCGAGCATTTTCCCCGTTGTCCATTTTGCATTCCGGCGCTTCGTTCTCCTCCGGTGGTCATTTCTAGCTTTCTTCAGTGTGTGGGGTTTAAACATTTCCGGATTGGACCGATACTTGTCATGCGGTCTTGGTTTACTACCGGTACACTGCCTGTCAAGTTTCGTACCATTTGGACTTCGTTTGATACTCCAACGGTTAACCGAGGGACCGAAAAGGCCTCGTGTGTGTTGCAGCCCAACACCCCTCCAATTTGGCCCAAAACCCACCAAACTCTGCTCCATCATCTAGAGCGTTCGATCACGATCGCGTGGCCGAAAACCACACCTCATTTGGACTCTCCTAGCTCCACTTATGCCTATAAATAGACCCCTCCATTTTTCGGATCTCCTTCCTTCCCCCGTAACCCTAAAAAAAAACCCCGCCGCCGCCGGACGTGTCCGGACGGAGCCGGACAACGTCCGGATCCACCCGCCGCTGCCACGTCAGCACCCGCGAACCCCACTTCGCCGCCGCCGCCAGGGCCCGCGGGGCCCATCGCCGACCCTCCCGGCCCGAAGCTCCCTCGCCCGACCCCGATGACGGCCGCCGCCACGCCTCGCCGCCAAGCTCTCCGGCGCCGCCTCACCGCCCGCTAGCTGCGCCGCCCCTCGCCGCCGACACCGCCCCTCGCCGTCGCGGCCAGCGCCGGCGACGCCCGCGGCCACCCCGGACCGCGCCCCGGCGCCCCCTCCTCTCACCGGCCTTGGATCCGGCCGGATCCTCCTTCCCCGTCGATTCTGGCAAGCAGGAACAGTAACTCCGGCGATTTGCTCGTAATCCGCGCCGCCCGATCCAGATCTGAGATCTGATACCCTAGGGTTGACTTTTTCCCCTCTCCTCCTAATTTTTATGCATACTTTGACCTTCCATATCTCCGCATCCGTAGCTCTGATTTGGACATATAGTATATCAAAATGTTCGCCTCGACGAGTACATCATTTCATTCCATTGCATCATTTTCATTTGAGTTCATCTTGATGCCCGAAATGCTGTTAGAAGGAGGCTTTGTGAGTTAATTGTCAGATCTGCTAGTTCATCTCAGACTTTTGTCATTTTTGCCATGATTGTTGTGTGCATGATATGCCTGTGAGTCCTTCATATATTTTGTTAAGCATCTTGTTATCTTTCCAGAGGTGCAAGCCATGCATTTTTAGGATGTGTGTGGTGATTTATGCAAGCTTGCAAAGTGAGACACTTGGTAAATCTGTTTTCAGTGACTTAGTGATTTCACCAAGTCTGGGATTATTTAGTTCATGATGCCATATGTTCATGTTGTTTTCTAGTGATCCGTGCCTCTTTTGAGGATGATCAGTAAAGGAGTTTTGTTAATCTTGTTATGTTCTATCCATCCATGTCTTTGTTTGCATATATGGAGCACCCTAGCTTGAGTCAATCGAGCTCTACCTTTGCTTCGTTGTGAATCTGGGAAGATCGTCAACTTGTTTGCGATTTTGCCGATGCTACTGTAGTTGATCCGTGCATGCTATGCCTTTGTTCTTGCCATGTCTAGCTAGCATTTTGTGCCTTCTTAACGGATATATGCTTGTCTTGCCATGACTTGCACCGTAGTGAGTGCATCGAGCTCGTTTACATGCCTTCGTGAGTTATATTTCAGCATGTCTCAGTTTTCACTAAGTCTGAAAACTGATTGTGTTTTAGCTATGTTCGTGTGCTTGTTAGTATATTTTGTGATCCCTTTTTGCCGCAGGTCACTTAGGGACTTTTGTTAAGCTTGTTGAGTAGCTCCATGCCATGTCTTTCTTTGTCATGTTTAGGTCCTGTAGCATGTTGTTTTGCTGCTCCGAAGAAGGCTTCATGATCTGGAATTCCAGACAAGTGTTAATTTCACTAAGTCTGAGATCTGTTTTGCATTTGCGTTTTGCCATGCTTGTTTGAACCTCTTAATGGATGAATTGGCCGTAGCTCAGTGCTAGACTTTTGTTAAGCATCTTGAATGCTTCCCTGCCATGTATTTTGATGCCATGTTTGATTGCTGTAGCATGTTCATTTCATTGCATTTAGATGCCTACTTGCTGTAAATCGCGGACCGGTGTCATAATTGAATCGCTTGCCATTTCCAAACCGTAACTCCGATTCCGGCGTTCTTTATATCGTTTTTCAAGCGATTTCATCCCATCTTTCCAGTGGAACTCTTGGTTTTCCATGTTGAGGCCAGGTTCATGCATTTCCTGTCATATCTTGCATTTTGCATCCCGCATCGCATCCCGCATAGCATACGATCATTGCATCTTATTGTCTGAGTTTGCCCGTGGTTGATTGTATCCTTGTTTCTTGTTTGTCTTGTTTGGGTAGAGCCGGGAGACGAGTTCGCTAACGAGGAGCTCATTGAGTTTTCTTTTGAGGATCCAGTCAACTCTGACAACTTTGCAGGCAAGATGATCATACCCTCGAAATCACTACTATCTTTGCTGTGCTAGTTTGCTCGCTCTTTTGCTATGCCAATGCTATGATGCCTACCACTTGCTTGTCAGCCTCCGAAATTGCCATGTTCAGCCTCTAACCCCCATTGTCCTAGCAAACCGTTGATTGGCTATGTTACTGCTTTGCTTAGCCCCTCTTATAGCGTTGCTAGTTGCAGGTGAAGATTGGAGCTGTTCCTTGTTGGAACATTTATTTACTTGTTGGGATATCATTATATTGCCATGTTCTCTTAATGCATGTATATACTTGGTAAAGGGTGGAAGGCTCGGCCTCTCGCCTAGTGTTTTGTTCCACTCTTGCCGCCCTAGTTTCCGTCATATCGGTGTTATGTTCCCGGATTTTGCGTCCCTTACGCGGTTGGGCTATAATGGGAACCACTTGATAGTTCGCCTTGATTAAAGCTTTTCCAGCAATGCCCAATATTGGTTTTACCATTTGCCACCTAGCCTCTTTTTCCCTTGGGTTTCCGGAGCCCGAGGGTCATCTTATTTTAACCCCCGGGCCAGTGCTCCTTTGAGTGTTGGTCTGAACTAGAGTCCTGTGCAGCGCCCCTCGGGGAAACTCGAGGTTTGGTTTTAGTTGTATGGAGAGCTCATCTGAGTGTGCCCTGAGAACGAGATATGTGTAGCTCCTATCGGGATTTGTCGGCACATTCGGGCGGTGTTGCTGGTCTTGTTTTAAACTGTTGGAATGTCTTGTTGTACCGGGATACCGAGTCTGATCGGAATGTCTCGGGTGGAGGTCTATTCCTTCGTTGACCGTGAGAGCTTGTCAAGGGCTAAGTTGGGACTCCCCTGCAGGGATTGAACTTTCAAAAGCCATGCCCGCGGTTATGGGCAGATGGGAATTTGTTAATGTCCGGTTGTAGATAACTTGAACCTTAATTAATTAAAATGAATCAACCGTGTGAGTTGCCGTGATGGCCTCTTCTCGGCGGAGTCCGGGAAGTGGACACGGTGTTGGAGTAATGTTTGCGCAGGTTGCTCTCTAGTTTCTCGCTCGCGCTTTGCCTCCTCTTCTCGCTCTCTTTTGCGAATAAGTTAGCCACCATATATGCTAGTCGCTTGCTGCAGCTCCACATATATTTACCCCTATCCTACCTATTAAGCTTAAATAGTCTTGATCGCGAGGGTGCGAGATTGCTGAGTCCCTGTGGCTCACAGATTACTATTACCCCAGATGCAGGGACAGATGATACCGCTCCAGATGGCGCGCTTGAGCTCAAGTGGGTGTACGACGAGGATTCTCAGCATTACTATGTTTCTTTTCCTGATGATCAGTAGTGGTGCCCAGTTGGGGTGATCGGGACCATGTCGCTTGTTGGGTTGTCTTTTATTTTGGCGCCGTAGTCGGGCCATGAGTGTTTGGATGATGTATGTTATTTATGTACTTTGATGTGACATGGCGAGTGTAAGCCAACTATGTATCTCCCCTTTTATTCTATATATTACATGGGATGTTGTGATGATTGCCTAACTTGGGACATTGCTTTAAATGCGGTTATGTCTCTAAGTCGTGCCTCGACACGTGGGAGCTATAGCCGCATCGAGGGCGTTACACCTATGTGGCAACGGGCGGCTTCCGAGCCAACTCAGCAAGCACCTGCGTGGTAGCGTGCAGATCTTCGTGAAGACCCTACCACCACGCCACCTCAGCTGCCTGCCTGCCTACATGGCGCCGCATGCATCACTGTCCTGGGCGCGTGTCGAAGCAAGGCAAGGCGGTGACAGACGGGACGGGCCTCGTTCCCACCCCCGATCAAGCTAAGGGACACCTAAGCTACTCATTAAATGCGTCTTGTCCCGTAATACGGGCGATAAGCTCGCAGCACTGTAGACCTTTCCACCTCCTGTGTGCCACTGTCGCAGCCCCTTTCAACTATAAAAGGAGGCCCATGGCATACTGGAGGGGGATTCGGCTGTTTTGAACTATGCAGCCACCATAGCTAGTTCGAGAGCTCAAGAACTCACTCAATACATCCACCAAAGAAGGACTAGCATATTACGCATCCTCGCGGCCCAAACCTGGGTAAACGACCCTTATGTTGACTGTTAATCCTTCTCTTCTCACAACCCCGCGCCCCGGCAACCGTAGTAGGGATTCTTGTGATCCCATAGGTGTTGTTTCCCACCGACAAACTATGTGATAGCAAGAAATATAACATGAAGCACTATGGCCAGAACAAAGTAAGTGCATAAGTAAATGGGTCGGGTAAGAGATAACCGAGGCACACAGAGATGACAACGTATCCCTAAGTTCACACCCTTGCGGATGCTCGAGCGGTGTCAGGGCACAATGCCCCCCAAGCGCCACAATGGCTCACTGTATTCTCCTCACGCGCTCGCACAATGCACGGTGCCTTGAATCCTCTAAGGGACCTTTAAGGGCGCTCATCGAACATGTACAATTATCAACCATTGAGGGCGATAACTCAACAAATACAAATTGCTCGGGGCAATCTCCACAACTTAGAGGCTCCCGAAGCTTACCTGATACACCACAATGATCTAGGAGTATTATTATATAATTAAGACAATAGGCAAAGAAGCTATTACCTCGATCCACATAGGTTTAAAATAGGACCCCAATAATGCCCTCATGTTTGGTACCACAGGGTGCTGGTCCGAATGACCATGTTCGGAGTGGGACTCCCTCGACAGGATTCCTTAACCCCCGAACTACCACGGGGTGAAACCCCCTCTTGGTCCATGCGACTTCTCCCCTCGACCCCTGATCCAAAAACGCCCCGCGTCTCCCACCTCCACCCCGATCCCCACCATAGTTCCCCTTCCCCTCCATACCCTTATTCATGGAATTTGCCATGGCAAGATTGGAGGAACCCTGCAGAAGTTGAGCTACTTCAAGTGAAATCTGGTGAATTTTTGCGTGCCCCACACCACCTCCTCACCCCTCCCCACTCCTCCTATTTCCCCCTCTCTGATCTAGCCATTGTTGCCAAGGCAAGATCTGAGGGACCTTACGGAAGCTATGAACCCTACACTGAAAGTACCACGCATGGCAACTTAGCAGCATGAAAAAAGAACCTGCTCTTGCCATGAATTTTGTTTTTTCAGCACTTGCCATGAGTTTTATGCAGATCCTGCCATCCTTAGATCTGCCATGAGATTTGTGTTGATCTTGCCATGCTCAGATCTTTTTGGATGGCAAGAATAAGAAAAAAAATGCGTGGTAGTTTGATGAATTGTGAATTCTTGCCTTCCCCTATTGTTCTTACCATCTAATTGTTGCTACTGATGACACTTGCTTATCTATTTTTTGAACTTTTCATGAGATAAAGCTAATGTATCAAAAGGGAATGATGTAGATGATGTGTGGATTTGAGAAAATTACCAACCCTGTTAAAGGTACAATGCCATGAGTATATGAAGTAGGAGGGGGATGGCAATCTGCTTCTTTACACTACAAAAAATGCCATCACTTTGAAGTTTACACTATGAAAAATTTGTTGTGAAGTTTACATACATATAGATACAAGATGGTGAAAGTGCAACCAATCCCTGGGTGGTTTTGGTAATTCATAACAACATATAGCTCATTGAATTAATATCCATTCAAGTTGATTATTTCGGAAAGTTCAATGATTGGCATGGCATGGACTAGAGATGTAGACCCCTCAAAATGCTAAGTACAAATATTGGCAAAGCTCAAGACTGTTCATTTCTATTTTAGTGATCCAAGATCACGTTGAGTCCATAGGAAAAGCCAATACTATTAAAAGGGGATGAGGTGTTGCTTAATGATCCACTTGCTCAAAATGCTTAGTGATATGATCCAAAGCCCTCAACCACTTTCTCAATTCCAAATATGTCCAAAACCTAAAGTCAAACTCGGCCCCACCGGTTTGATTCATCCGGTGCCACCGAGTTCACTTGACATAGCCATAGCCAGAAATCCTAATCAGCTCGGTCTCACCGATAGGGATCTCGGTCTCACCGAGATGGGACTGGAAACTCTCTGTTTCCCTTTGTAATGTTTCGGTCTTACCGAAATGAGCGATCAGTCCCACAGAGTTCATAGTGCAAACTCTTTGTTTCCCTTTCGTAACGTTTTGGTCTCACCAAAAGGAGCGATCGGTCCCATCGAGTTTGCCTGACCAACTCTCTGTTAGCTTATTACTAACCGATCTCACCGAGTTCACGTAATCGGTCAAACCGAGATGAGGTCTTGCCCTAACCCTAGCTCATCAGTCCCACCGAAAAGCCTAACGTTCACATTTTGAACTGAATTGGTCTCACCGAGTTCACCTATTCGGTCAGACCGAGTTAGCTAAATTGTGTGTAACGGTTAGATTTTGTGTGGAGGCTATATATACCCCTCCACCCCCTTCTCCATTTGAGAGAGAGCCATCAGAACGTGCCTACACTTCCACTACTCATTTTCTGAGACAGAGCCACTGAGGGAGTCCTGGACTAAGGGGTCCTTGGGCGTCCGGCCTACTGGACATGGGCCGGATTGATGGCTGTGAAGATACAAGACTGAAGACTCTCACCCGTGTCCGGATGGGACTCTCCTTGGTGCGGATGGCCCTTCTTTTTTGCTCCGGGTGGTTGTGTGGCGTCTTCAGGGGAGTCGGGGCACAGGCAGGCAGCCTCGCATGTTCGTGCGCGTCGGGCACGTGCCCTCTCCTCCTGGCACGGGGGCTGGGCCGCCTACTGGGCCGACCAGGTAAGGCCAGGTAAGGTTTTTCCTTTTCCTGTTTTTCCTTTTCTATTTTGTTTTCTCTGTTCTAATTTAGTTTAGGCACTAAATCATCTTAATAAATTTTGAAAAAAATTTGTGGATACTAACTGAATTATTCGAGAGCTCCACAAATAACTTCAGAATATTTGGACCATTTAAAATATATATAGCATTTAAATGGCTCCAATTCAAATACTTTTGTGTTAATTAAAAAAAAAATCCAAAAATGACCTAGAAATAAACACATCATTTTTGGCAGAGATTTCCACCTTTATCAAAAATCATGAACTTTTTTGGAGGGCATTTTGGGTTCATTGAAACTTATTTTTTTGTTGACCCTATTTAATTTGATCTTGTGCTAGGGTTTGATCACCCCGATTTCATGTTTAACTGAGATTTAAACATGATACAACACTAGATGCCAGTCTAAGCCTTACCAGAACTAGGGATGTGACAGTTTGTACCTAAGTTATCAGGTCTAGGTTTGTATATTACCATACTATTTACACATAAGTTAGAGGGTATGTTTTTTAATAAAAAAAATCCATGTCAAATGTTACTATGGTATTTGTACGTAAGTTATCAGATATTGAAAGTGCGTTATATCGACTAGAGGGGGGGTGAATAGGCGATTTTTATGAAAGTCTTCAAAACGTGGAAGTTATGAAGACAAACAGAGTGGACAAGCCTATCACTATGCAGCGGAAGTTAGATTACACAAGGCAAGCCATAGTCAAGTATACAATATAGTGAAAGCACAATGACAAACAGCTTTAGCGTAATGAGGATCAGGTAGGAAGAAGTTATGAAGCCAAACAAATCATACAGTCAAGTTGTGAAGACAGAAGATAAAGCAAGCATGCAATGGCTTCACAATGTGTACTGGTAAGTAAAGGGGGTGAAGATGAAACCAGTGACACGCTGAAGACAATGATTTGTTGGACCAGTTCCAGTTGCTGTGACAACTGTACGTCTGGTTGGAGTGGCTAGGTATTTAAACCAAAGGACACACAGTCCCGGACACCCAGTCCTAAACACGTAGCTCAGGATACCCAGTCCTCACCGTTTTCTCCTTGAGCTAAGGTCACACAGACCTCGCCCAATCACTCTGGTAAGTCTTCAAGGTAGACTCCCAAACCTTCACGGACTTCGTTCACCGGCAATCCACAATTTCTCTTGGATGCTCAGAACGCGACGCCTAACCGGCTGGAGGATGCACAGTCCTCAAGTGTAATATGTCTTCAGATCACTCAGACAAGAAGACTTAAGTGATGCCCAATTACTCTGGCTCTGGGTGGTTAGGGCTTTTCTCCTCGCTAGGGATTTTCTCTCAAAGGCTTCGAGGTGGGTTGCTCTCAAACGACAAAAGTCGTGCACTGAAATCTGAGCAGCCAACCGTTTATGGTTGTAGGGGTGGACTATTTATAGCCACTTGGCAACCCAACCTGATTTGTCCGAAATGACCCTGGGTCACTAAGGAACTGACACGTGTATCAACGGTCGAATTTCGAACTCACACGGCAACTTTACTTGGGCTACAAGTAAAGCTGACTTGTCTGACTCTGGACAAGATTTTCTCCCATTGTCTTCACTCAAAGACATAGGATTTGAATTAGGCATCACTTCAGTCATCCTGACTGGTTCTCTTGGACCCCACTTAACAGTACGGTGGTTCCTATGACACAACATGAATGAAGTAAAACTACGAAGGATCTAAGTCTTCGAGTTCCATAAGCTTCATGGGGAGTCTTCACATGTCATTGTCTTCAACATGAATGTCTTCATAAACCACCATTGTCTTCAATGTCTTCGTACATTTTTAGGGGTCATCTCTAGTAGCTAAACCGAATCAATGATGGACTTCTACCTGTGTTATCCTACAATTCTCACAAACACATTAGTCCCTCAACTAGGTTTGTCGTCAATACTCCAAAACCAACTAGGGGTGGCACTAGATGCACTTACAATCTCCCCCTTTTTGGTGATTGATGACAAACTAGTTGAAGTTTTCAACGAGGAATATAATTTGTGAAATTGTAAAGGAATTGTCTTCATAAGCTGCAAGGGCTCCCCCTGAAGATGTGCATATAAGTAATTTGCTTCTGAAACGCAAATGCACATGGCAGGTTGTACTTGTGGGAATCCACTTCAACTTATGATGACAATCCACCATGCATGTAAAGGTATATGAAGAGAATGACATGCATAATGAAAAATGGACGTCTGCGAAATGATATAAGTGCGGAAATTATCGTCGTACATGCAGAATTTATCTTCGCAGAAATATAGTGGCAAACAAGTAGCAGACGACCATCAAGTTTAAGTGTTACAACTCAAAGAACCAAATGTAGCAAAACGAGAGTTGTAAGCACGAAGCAAAATGCAAAATATAAAGCACCCGCCCATATTATTGACCCGCTTGAAGACTATAAACATCATATGCTTCTCCCCCTTTTGTCAGTGATGACCAAAAAGGTTTGAAGACATTGAGTTTTCTACGCGTTCCTAGGCGCAGCAGGGTCGGTGGAGGCGTTTGGTGGTGCTGAAGAGCTTGGTGCAGGGTCGACGCGCGCTGAAGAAGGTGGTGGTGATGTAGCGTCGTCTTCTTCCTCAATGATTCTTCCAGTCACGGTGGCAGCAGAGGAAGAGAACTCTTAATCTTCAAGGGACGGAGTTCCGCGCAGCACAGCTCTTCTGGGGGGTGTGGAGTCAAACTTGAATCTTTCGCTGAAGCCATCCGCTTGAAGTTCAGCTTCAATACACATCATGGTGAGGCCTTTCCAAGTGCGGCGACAGGTTTCATGAGCGACGAATGCATTCTTGGTGGCCAGATTTCTGATGCGATTGACGTCTTGCATGATACTTCTCATCTGCCTTTTGAGCCAGTCGTGATGCCTATCTTGCTTTTGGTGAAGAGCCACAAGAAGTTCTCGGTCATTGAGTGAACGGGCACGTTTCTTGGGTCTCTGTGCAGCTGTGCTGTTAGTGGCTTCAGTTGATGCAGGGGCACGTGTGGTGCCAGCCATTGGATACACTCTTGAGATGGCTTCAACACCTTCATCATTCTAAGTGAAGCTCTGGTGTTCTGCATTCTGAAGACTTAATGGTTGCTTGGCAGGCTCAGGATATAGTGCTTCAGCAGAGGTGTCCACATCAGGTAAGAAGATCCTATGGTTGTGGGCAGAGGGCTGATAGGAGATAGCTGAGTGTAGCTTGATTAGCCTCATAACCCAAGGAGCATAAATCTTCAAACCAAAGAGATCTGAGCCTGACGCTGCAAGTTGGCATATAAAGAGATCATGTGCGTTGAAGCATTTGCCATGCAGGATACAGAAGATGAGAGTCTTCATGGCACCTTCAACCTTGGCATATGGAGAGCGCCCCTTAATGGGCCATAGAGTCCGCCTGACGATGTGATATATAGTTCTGGGCAGGTACTCTAAGTCTTCAACGAAGAACTCATTTGGATAAGGTGCATCAAGAGGCAATGGCTTCATCATTGAGAGCATCTGACTCATATTTGGCTCAGGTCGCTGGAATATGCTCTCAATTGCTTCAGCATGGAGTTGGCAGCCTTCTTCGAAGAGTTCGCCAAGAGTGGGTAGGCCAGTAAGCTCAATGATATCGAATGCATTGGCTTCATGATGGACATTTCCGGTCATCCACTCCAGGACCCAAGTCTTCGGATCTCTGTTGTAGCCTTTGATATGCAGTGTGGCATAGAACTGGAGTAGAAGCTCTTCATTCCAGTGCTCTTCATCGGTGATAAACGGCAGCAGACCCACTTGCTTGAAGCAATCCAGTGCTTCTTCCAGACCAGGCAGACCAGCAACAGCTTCAACCTCAAGGCGCAGGTGAGGAAAGATACGACCTTGGTTGTATAGGATGCATGAATAGTAGCTGCGCTGTGGGTAGCTCCAGAACCTATCTGATAGAATCCGTTCCCTTGAATAAGGGTTCTTGGAGCTATTGAAGAACGTGTTATCTGCCCTGAAGCTATTTACATTAAAGGAGCCAGGAGCTGATGCAGGACCTGGGAACCTTGGCAGTCGTGGGATTGGCTTCTGGACCTGGGGCCTGTGCGCAACATGATAGTTGAACTGTGGACCGGCAGCAGACACAGGCACAAAAGGTTCAGATGCAGTAGCTTCAGTGTCTCTTGAAGCTGTTGGTTGGTCGGGCTCCACAATTGCTTCAGTGTTGGTTGTGGCAGTCGCAATGTTTTCAGCCTCAACACGTGTAGTGAGAGGGACGGATTCAGGTGCGTTCTCCTTAAGAACTTCTTCTTGTTGGTTCGGGGGAGACGGAGCTTGAGGTTCTTCTTCATGCTCTTCTTCATGTTCTTCGGCTGATGCAGCCGGAATGTCGTCAGCAGCCTGAGCCCTTGGCCCTTTGCGAAGCCTACGGAATGTAGGCGACGCCGGTGGAGTTGCAGTGGGCTGGGGCTCATTCTCTTCCTCCTGCGGGCGATCTGCCCATGATGCATCTTGTGTGATTGGTGTCAATGGACGACCAATGCTGATCATTTCGCTTGTTTCAAGCTGAGGAAGGGCTGCATCACCTTGTACATTGTCTTGGAGACCAATGTCTTCAGCAGCGTTGGGGTCAGCTGCTGGAATGTCTTCAGCGTGCGGAGCCTCTGTGAAAGCAGGCTCATGCATGGTCAACTGACGATCTTCGTCAGGATAGCGGACGGAGAGGGGTTCGACTATCAAGGGCTCTGTGGGAGCAGCCCGAGATTTCTTGATCTTGCGCCTCTTGATGGTGGGGTCAGAAGGAGAGGCTTCAGGGTGTTTCCTCTTCCGAGCTTCAGCTTCGGCTGTCCGTGTCTTCTTGAGCTCTGAAGCGGTTGACCGGTGCTTTGGCTTCGAGCCAGTCTTAGCAGTGGGGAAGACAATCGGAACAGCTTCTTGCCTTGGTGCCTCTTGTTCAGCCATAGCGGGCTTCTTCTTTTTCTTCGCGGCCATCCTGGGGTCGATGCCGGGACGCCCAAGTGCCTTGCGCTTCTCGGCCTCATTGTAGGCCTGCACACAGAGATTAGCCAAAGTCTTCATTCGCTCCCGCGAACCCTGAGCTTCTGCACGTTTCTTCAAAAAGTTTTCCTTCAACTCGTGCAACATGACCTTGAAGTCCTTGACTTCTTGGACGCTAAGCTTGGCCATATTCTGCTTGAACTGAGCCTTTTCAAAATCAATCTTCTGCTTCAGTTCAACAATGCGCTGGGCAATTGCAAGTTCTGAAGCAATAGCGCCTTGGAAGGCGACGCTGAGGCCAATGGGCAGCTGCAGATCATCGAAGCTGATATTGGGTGTATCAAACCACTCATCGATGAAGTTGTGGAGGATTGCTGCATCAAACAGAGGCAGATTGTTGAAGATTTTAGCCTCCTCCTTGCTCTTGATGAGCTTCTCAAGAGCGTCATCGCCAAGATCTTCGTCACTGGACAGATCAATGGCCTCGCTGCGCAGAATGGCAGCAGCTGTGAGCTCTTTGCTAGTGTGTGGCTGAGGCTTCTTGGCTTCTTGGGGTTTGGAGACTCGTGATAAGTCTTCAGACTGCACACTTGCTTCAGGAGGTGCAGTTGCCAATGGTTTCGCTCTGGAGATTTTGGGAGAAGCGGCTGGCTTTGATGCTTTTGGCTTCTTTGTCTGCTTCGGCTTCGGTGCAGCAGGAGCGTCATCAGACTCAGTGTCTGCTGGAGGGTTGTTCACAGCAGTCCCTTGGACTAGAATGCGAGTGATGAGGCCTGCGAGATTGGCATACGGCCCGATGATATTGGGATCGGCGTCGCGTGTGCCATCCGCCCTTTGTTTAGAGGGACCAGGGTTGAAGTCCAACCCCAACTCCTTCTTGTTTTGCTTCGCAGAGTTCTGAGCAAATTGGAAGTTGCGCTTGAACAGATTGTCATCGCTACACCAGAGAAGTGATGACGGATGTGCTTCAGCTGGCTGTGGTCCTCTGACCATGCATGGATAGAAGCCTTGAGCAATGGCTTCGTCTCTGGACCGGGGTACGAGGTTTTTTTATAATACGTCTCCCCACGGTCTCTTGATGGCGCACTTTTCTGCATATTCCTGAGTGACGAAGTGGTACTGGAACCACTGCTCTGCCCAATATCTTCGAATCCATTGGATTCGTGTCTTGCGCTGACCATAGCTCTCTTCAGGATCAGTTTTGTACATTTCTGCCAATTCATCAGGCAGATCTTTGGACGTTTCACCACGTCTCTGTCTGCCTCCCTTCCTGACTGCTGTTTCTGAAGCCATGAATCTTAACTTGGAAGGCTTCAAAACGTTCAAAGGCTTCAAAGGTTTTCTTTTGCTGGACCAACAGGAACTGGCTTCAGGAGAATTGATGTGACGCTGTAAGAACTCTGCAAATGAATGCAGACTATGAGAACCAAAAGATTCTCCCACGGACATGTACCTGTGACAGCATTAAGGTGCGAGGGAAGGGGAAGAGGTCACATGCATTCTCAGAAGATTTTGAAGATAAATCAGTTTAGAAGATATTGACCTCATCATGCGAAGACATTCCCTTATAGAAAAGAAGTTGGTTCCAGATTTGTACGAACCCACAGATCAGTACAAGTGAGGAATCTAACTACTTCATGATGCACAAGTGATTATTCTAGGCAGGTTATGAGATGCAGATTGAGAGAGATGTGACTTGTGTGAATAGAAACTTCTTATGGCAGAAAGTGACCGAACGATAGGATCAAAAGAGGCTGTAAAAAGAGATTTTATTTACCACACTTGAAACTACTAGATGAAGTGGGAGTTGAGGCCGAGCAGTTCGATCCTCCGTGCCCTAACTTGGCGACGGAAGACACCTACGGCGACGGCGGAGAGAGCAATGTCCGCAGTCGGCGTGAAAACGGCGTCGGAGAGGTTGTGGCAGTGAAGCACTTCGTCGCTGGTGTCGTTGAGAGCTAGCGGTGGCGCTAGGGTTCGTGCGAGGGTGGAAGAAGAGATAATGACCGCAGTGAATCGTGTATTTATAGGGATAGGGGCGGCACTGCGCTATTACTCAGGTGCCCCTGGCGATTCGCATCTGATCAGTATGTGGCCATCATGCGGTATTGTGGGGGCAGTTCCACGCACGCCTTGTTTGTTGGGTGTCGTTCCTACTTCTCCGGATTTCTTGTTGATGAAATAACATTGAAAACGGTTTTAAAGTTTGTCTCTGTGTCTTCTGCTGACAAGGATGCAGTGAAGACATTCAACAGTTTCAATAGAATGCATACGACTTGGAGAGATTGTCAGGACCCCGATCCTAGGTCACACCGATCTAGCATGTAACACATCATATCACTTTGTGGCCTCACGCACGGTATTTCCACGGGTGCCACCTTACCTGGCCCGGGACCGTTTGCGCCTTTTGGCTCACGTATATGATAGTGTCGCTAGCATCCATATGACAAAGAACCCTGGCCGACATGGCTAGTCGTGAACCCAAAGCGGCACAGACCTATGGAGACAGGCATACATGAATCACATCGAACATGTCGGTCATCAACGAGTGATTCCGGGCTGTAGCACAGGGCTAACAGGACTCCGGGGATCCCGGGCTGTAGCAGGCTAGGCAGGACTCCGGAAATCACCACATGACATTTCCCCGAAGGGACAGACATAGGGACGAAGTGAAACACATGCCGGCCAGTCAAGTGTCCTGAACAATAGTGCTGGGCTAGCAGGACTCCGGTGAACCAGGCTGTAGCGGACTACTATGGCTCGAGGAACACTAGACTACATTTCCCCATAAGAAAGGCTGCGAAGGATAAACAACTAGGTTGTCGGATCCTACACATACCAAGCATTTTAATCATACACACAATATGCTCGATATGTGTAAATACAACATGGCATCACAACATAACTCTACAACTCAAGTATTTGTTCATTAGGCTCCGAGGAGCGAGATATTACAAACATGGGTCTCATGACCCGACATACAGAGCATACAAGCAACAAGCACATGCGGAAGCTTAACATGTCTGAGTACAGACATCTACAAATGAAAAAAGGCTAAGAAGCCTGACTATCTACCAGATCCTGCCGAGGGCACAAGATCGTAGCCGAGGTATCAAGCTAAACGCCGAAGTCCACGCGAAA
This sequence comes from Triticum monococcum, assembly GCA_034509565.1. Lineage (NCBI taxonomy): Eukaryota > Viridiplantae > Streptophyta > Magnoliopsida > Poales > Poaceae > Triticum > Triticum monococcum. The sequence goes on along the minus strand of CM067846.1, from coordinate 142,061,791 downwards.
CTACTAGCGAGACTGAAGTCTCTCTGCAAAACATAAATTAAGCAAACGTGAGTACAAAGGTACTCAGCAAGACTTACATCAGAACTAAACTACATATGCATTGGTATCAACAAGTGGAGGGGGGTGGTGGAGTTTAACTGCAGCAAGCCAGCTTTGACTCAGTGGCTAACCTGAACTACGATTGCGAGCAACTCTTTTGAGGTGGCGCACACGAGTCCACACATTCACCATTCAATACACCACTATGGATCCGCTCCCGTCTCCCTACGAGAAGGCCATCCATAGCACTCACGCTTATCATGCGAGTTTTAGGGTATCCACTTTCACTTGTCTATGAACTATGCAAGGGGTCCAAGTTTCCATATCCGAGGAATTCGGCTATTCGAATAGATAATGATAACCCTGCAGGGGTGTACTTCTTCACACACGCTCCCACCACTTATAGCCCTGTACACGTCATGTACCTCGGCAACCTTCAAGCGGAAGCCGGGCGAGGGTGTCGGCCACGGCCTACCTAAACACTTAAGTCTCTAGTCCAGGTTTATCGCCTATTCGGGTTCCATCCGCGAGGAGATCCGGCCGGAGTTTCGCTCACAGCCCCAAACGATGTGTGCAGGGTTCCCGAGACACCAAACGGGCGCCCGGTACACCGTGCCACAGTGTATCTACCGCAACATAGCCCACCCCTAGGGTCAGCGCTACGCACGGCCACCAACACATAACCTACAAACACCAGAAACTAGTTGCAACTCCTGGACAGAGTACTAGGGTGATTTAGAAGCCGAGAGGGTCAATTAAGGATCCCAATGAGTGGTAGTAGCTGTTCATGGATCACAGACACAGAACTCAGTTCCTGAGGACGGTTTCAATGAGACAACCCACCATGTACTCCTACGTGGCCTCTCACCGCTACCTTTACCAAATCGTGTTCACACACAGTAGGACATGTTTACACACCTCCGATCCATCCCCGATGAATCAGACTTGACTCAACTCTAAGCAGTAGCAGGCATGACAAACAAGCATGAATTAGTAGGCACATCAGGGCTCAAACAACTCCTACTCATGCTAATGGGTTTCATCTATTTACTGTGGCAATGACAGGTCATGCAGAGGATAAGGGGTTCAACTACCGCAACAAGTAACAGATGAAACATTGTTGTCCTAATGTAGTAAAAGAGAGTAGGAGCGAGAGAGTGGGCTTGTATCGGAATGAACAAGCGGGTTGTGCTTGCCTGGCACTTCTGAAGATATCACTAGGTCTTCATCAGTGTCAACGATCACATCGTCGGTACAACGTCTATCGAGAGGGGACAAATACCGGCAATAGAGAAAGAAACACAATCAATGCAATGCACAATATGATGTATGATCATGACATGTCAATATGCTGTGGTTTGAGCTAATGCAACTAGCAACATGTTAAATGGAGTTGGTTTGAATACTAGGTTCGAATTCAAATTCAAACTATGAATTCAAATAGTGTATTATCATGTTTTGGACTAAACAGTGAGGTTAAGTTGTTCAAACATGCATGAAAACGCCATAAACAGAATCCTTGAATTTTTCTGATAATTTTACATATATAATTTATTTTATTTGGAGTTATGGTTGAATTTCTATGATTTTTAGAAGTTTAGGCAATTTTCTGGAATTTTCTGAATGAACTTAAATCCAGAAAAAGAGTTATTGCGTCAGCATGACATCACCCTGATGTCAGCAGGTCAACTGGGTGCCTCCAAGTCAAACCTGACCAGTGGGGTCCACTGGTCAGTGACACAATGCTGGCATGAGTCACTGACGTGTGGGGCCGGTCAAAGGCCACGTCAGCAGGGTCAAAGCTGATGCATGGGGCCACTGTGATTAGTTAATACTAAACAGAACTAATCTAAGTTTAATTAGTCGGTGGGGCCCTGCTGTCAGTGTCACTAGGTGTCGACTAAGTGCGTCATTAGCCCTAAGTAATCTGCCATGTCACCCTCGCCGGAGTTCCGCCGACGGCGACCCAAACGCGGCGGAGGCGCACTGGAGTGGCTCGGGTTTCGCCTACAGGCCACCATTTGACGCGCGGAAGGGCGTGTTTGAAAGAGGGGAGCGAGGCGCATCTGCGGGTGGCCGTGGTTCGAGTGGGGGTGGACGGAGTCAACGGCGGCGAGCTCTCTTGCGGCCGCCGGAATTTGGGCGTACACCTAACCGGGGCTACGGAGCACGGCATGAAGATCTGGTGGGTGTGCTCGGCTTCTGGGAGCACTCTGAGTGCAGCGATGGGTTCGGACGCATGCTTGCACGGTCGTAGTCGCGGTGGCGACATGGCCGGCGGCGAGGAGCTGTCGGCTCCGATGGCCAGGGGGGCTAGAAGGCATGGGCGAGCACGGGGGGGAGAGGGGAAAGAGGCAGGGGCTCACGGCGAATCCGGTAGAGGCAACGGCGAGGCCGGGGAGGGACTGGAGCAAGCGAATCGACGGCGGTGGTCGTCGGTGCCGAAGCTTGATGACGACGAAGATGCCAGCGATGAAGGGCTCCCGAGGTCGTGTGAGACAAAGTGGAGGACGAGGGAGGCACGGTGGAGCTCGGGGCCGCGTCGGAGAGGTGAGGGGATGGCTGTGGCCGTGGTGGCAGCGGACGACGGTGACGAGTGGCTCTCGGGTTCGAAGAGAGAGGCGACAGAGGCGGGGATGAGGATGGAAGAGAGTGAGCGAGGGGTCAGGCGGGTGCGTGGCATCCATAGCGACGTCCGTGAGGTGGTAAGCAGGCAGGTGGTGGCCTGCGCATGGCCTGTAGGCGGCGAGCACGCGCCCTGCGTCCGACTGGCGCGGGGTGGAAGACGCCTCTGCCCCTGGTGGGCTGGGCTGTCTTACCGGGCCGCCAGTGGGCCAGGTAAGTGGGCTGCCAGGTAAGTGCCCAGGTTGGCTTTTCTCTCTCTGTTGTTTCCTGTTTTCTATTTTCTGACATTTTTTTGATTTAATTAAAATACTAAATCATTTTATAAAATCCTAAAAATAAATATGTGACTAGAACTAAAATATCCCAAGCGACATAAAATGTTCCAGAATTATTGGACATATATTAATTATATAAAGAATATATATCCAATGCAAATAGTTATTGAATTAATTCAAAGGCCCAAAATAAATATTTCTGAGACTCCAAAAATATTGTTTTAAGTTTTACCTCCTGCCAATATTTTCAGAGACTAAGAGGAACATTTTCTTGGACTTCTTTGAAAGGATTTTAATGTTGATTATTTTTGAAGTGATTTATGAGGGTTTCAAGTAACCTCAATTCAACTTTCAGAGTTTAGACATGATGCATGAATGCTTATGAAACTAATTGCAATCAAATTCTAGGGCTGTGACAACTCGCCCCCACTAAACAAGAATCTCGTCCCGAGATTCAAGACGTGAGGTAAGAAGACAGAGGGGATACAAGCTAACACAATCTTCATGATCCAGATGTCTTTCTTGAGGATGTTGATTCATTGCATCATATTGATCTTGACATCTTTGCTTTCGAGATCTTCATCCACGCGATGACGACGGAAAGAAACTCAACTAGGATTGATCTTCTCGAAGATCGAGCTAAACAATATCAACTCACGGAATGAGATGTTGAAACATCTTGAGTTGATACACAGAACACATCGAGAGGAATGGAAGAACAAACGACGGGGTTTGAGTTGGTGGGCAACAATTCTACGCTTAAGTAGGATGATGCATGGTTTCAAAGTAGCGAGGAGATAATTGCCATGATACCATAACGAGACATCTTAAGGAAGGTGACTTGCAGAATTATTCCCTTAAGTGGCAAAAAGAATTACTTTTGATTCAGAGATCGTTGGAACTCTTCATACCAGCTTAAGGCAATTTACAATTGATCGTTTGAGATAGCTTGAAGAGATGGCATACTTGGACTAGGATGGATGATGTGGACTACCTTGTTGAAGACAACACAATGGATGATTTTTTCTTATCATCAGAAATGGATGGAACCTATGGTAGGTCCACTTTTGAGGATGATCCTGAACAACAGCTACTAAGGTGCAAGCTGGGAACAAAATGCAAATGTTGGGAATGATTCTAGTAACTGGGGAAGAACTCAACAGTAGAGAGAGATTCCACTGTTTGAAAAGTTATGGCATAATCGAAGAAACTGAGAACGGATCCCAGTTAATGCCGACGATAAATCCTAGTGCTTACGCGTGCTCTCAAGAACTTGAGCATTTCCGTATTAATCAAGGTTTTACCAGTATCTGTGTCAAGGATCCTGGCAACACAACATACCACCATAATGAATGGTGATGGATGATGCAGATGCAAGGAAGATAACACTTTCTTAGATTTCACCTTAGCGAGGCCAAGGGAACAAAATCTGGATGATCGACCAAGAGACATATAGCACTCCTCTTCTAATGCTCTCCTTGATGTGCTAGTGTATCCCATTCATAGATATGGTTTGATATATAGAACATCAAGTAAAAGGTCAGACTTCAGGAGCACAAGAATCCGTAAGGATTAACTATGGAGGTAAATCCTACGAGATCCTTATGGGGAGGTGGCCAACTTCCTCAATCAAGATACTACAATAATAGGTCTTCCGGCTGGGTGTGTTGGCCATGACATCCACTTTACCGGTACAGAGAGACCAATATTATAGTTCTTGGAGTGTGTTCCAACCATCATATCTGCCTGAGATTCAGATCTGGTTGGTGTCAGGATATTCCAGACTCATCAAGTCTAGAAAGAAAAATGAAAGTTTGCAACACAAATCGATGAGATGACGTTGCGAGACTCTCGGGGAAATGAACTAGGGTAGTAAGCTCCAAAACATGAGCTAGTTCTGCTACACACATGTGAGCATGTTGTCCACGACAAGAATGACCACATAGTAGTCTTATAATAAAATACTACCGAGTTCAGGTGGGAAACCATCATTGCGGATAACGAAGTCCTTGATTAAGCTCGGGTTAGCTCTTAAAAAGGAACTTCTTCTCCTTGAACAGATCAATCAGTGGCTTGGTGTGCTAGGGACACATATAGAATGAAGGTTGCAAGTCTCCAAACCACAGAATACTTCGCACATATGCATGAATGATTTGGGATGATTCCAGAGGAGGCAAAACAAACTTTCTCTGATTCACGGTGGCAACTTGCATCAAATGCACATGAATTAAAGGAAGTCACTTCTTTCATCCAGACATATGCTTCATGAACGAAACACGAAGATAATGCTTATAAAGTTTTCAATACTAGCTGGAGGTTCAACATGAATCATGGGGGAGACAAAATGCTGCTGATGGGCTCAACAACAACTCATCGGAAATTTTCATATCACTGGACTTCCACCATCATGTGAACATGGTGATAGCATTGGTCAGTCCAAAATATATAATGGTGTATGCTCGAGGGATCAACCACGAGTAAGACAACATTACGAACATCGTTGGTTCTGATTTGACTTGGCGATAGCCCATACTCAAGTCTAAGTTTTTACAAGGCAATAGATCCAACAACTGATCACGAGGACCAATTGATGAAGATATCACCTTTCTTCAACACACACACAAACACAAGGATATCCCTTTGGAACGAACTAAGTTAGGCAAGCTTTTATCTTCCAACTCTCCAAGTTGTTGTTTAGCTTAACCGACTAGCTCAGGGGTATCCAACACGGATCCTTGGAGAAGGAGTGGTTCACAAGAAACCAACTTGATCACGAACTCATCATAGCGGTCAGGTGACAACCTGGTAACACTTCTGAGAAGATATTCAGAAATTCACGAACCACCGATATGTTACTAAGCTCGAGATCAATCTTGCTTTGCGAGGCAAGACGATGTGACCAATAGAGCAAGGGTTTGACACAATCCTAACTCATTGATCGAATAGTGCTCCGGAAATAAGGACTAGGTAGCACGATCAATCTTAGAATGATGATTCAATAACCAACACGCTAAGAATGAGTTTATTGTCCATTAACTACCAAGCAATGGGGTTGCTAGGAGTATTGATTTCACACATCACAGTTCACTTGTCGGCATTCCGGTTACAACAACACGAAACCGAAGAAGGAATAATGATGGTGATAAGTATCATTGCGTCAAGAATTCATAAGAGGTGGTGCAATTCCCATGACATTCTTGACATAAATATGGTAACACTCCAAGGTAGAACGGAGCAAAAGTTGGGTTGGCATTTGATCCATGGAATACAACTACTTTGACCCAATCCTAGATATGGATAAGGTACTGGAGTTTGTTTCTCCTAGTCATTCTAGAATAGAATGGCTTGACGGATCACTAGAGTAATAGGCATTGATAAACACGATTGCCAAATACTCCTTACTATCAATTGATAGACGAAGATCGGAATATAACGGAAGGGGGACAACTCAAAGGTACATATAATTTTCTGAGCTATGGAGGCATAGATTAGTATGCCGTACGAGTTCAACATATTTCTTCCGGATAACCTAGGCAGAAAGGTAGGGTTGGCAGGGTCACAACATAGAATGGAGGAATCATCAAGAGCACCCTGGTTGTGATCTTGTGGTTCAAAGAACTTCTGCCATAGGCGGTTCATATTATTTGGAAGAAGGATATACCACGGACCTCGAGGACTATCGCAAAGGTTACTAATATCTTAAGGGAACTAGCAAATACTACCGAGATGAAGTAGGGTGAATCTCGGGTTCAAAACCCAGGAATAGAATACCTACCACTACATGGCATCACGGGATGCTTTTGAGAATAATGGCCAGAATCACACACTGGGAATACAAAACATGGCTAGATCACTAGGTGACTCCCTAAAACACCTAGGGTCATAGTAATAGCTCCAACATATATGTCGAGGCAAAAGAATACCCCAACTGACAAGTAGTGCGATTAGTCTGGCCCAAATGGTCATCAGGAACAGGGGAAAGGGTTTGCAAATGCATCAGACTATTTAGAAACCTGGGATGACTCGGACAGCATAACGGCTGTAAATGCTCGAAAAGATTTGAGACATCCTGCAAAAATGGCGGCATAACCACTCAGAATCATAATATCAAGGTTCTGAGGCCAGTTATGAATATATGGAAGTAGTAGGAACTGAACTGAGGCTTGAACTCAACAATCCTAGTCAACTATGGTTTAGTAACACGTCATCCTGTGAGATAGAAGAGAAGCCTAGTTCTTAACCCCGTAGAAAGATAAGGTAACTCAGATCAGAAGGTCATGAGGATAAGGAGTAAAAAGAGCCTTACGTTCCCTTCCACAATCAATTCCCTTATATAACTAAAGCATTTCTAGACTCAAGTTCGACCAGTTTGGCTTGGTAATCCTACAGGCAGTCCGGCTCTGATACCAACGCTGTCAGGACCCCGATCCTAGGTCACACCGATCTAGCATGTAACACATCATATCACTTTGTGGCCTCACGCACGGTATTTCCACGGGTGCCACCTTACCTGGCCCGGGACCGTTTGCGCCTTTTGGCTCACGTATATGATAGTGTCGCTAGCATCCATATGACAAAGAACCCTGGCCGACATGGCTAGTCGTGAACCCAAAGCGGCACAGACCTATGGAGACAGGCATACATGAATCACATCGAACATGTCGGTCATCAACGAGTGATTCCGGGCTGTAGCACAGGGCTAACAGGACTCCGGGGATCCCGGGCTGTAGCAGGCTAGGCAGGACTCCGGAAATCACCACATGACATTTCCCCGAAGGGACAGACATAGGGACGAAATGAAACACATGCCGGCCAGTCAAGTGTCCTGAACAGTAGTGCTGGGCTAGCAGGACTCCGGTGAACCAGGCTGTAGCGGACTACTATGGCTCGAGGAACACTAGACTACATTTCCCCATAAGAAAGGCTGCGAAGGATAAACAACTAGGTTGTCGGATCCTACACATACCAAGCATTTTAATCATACACACAATATGCTCGATATGTGTAAATACAACATGGCATCACAACATAACTCTACAACTCAAGTATTTGTTCATTAGGCTCCGAGGAGCGAGATATTACAAACATGGGTCTCATGACCCGACATACAGAGCATACAAGCAACAAGCACATGCGGAAGCTTAACATGTCTGAGTACAGACATCTACAAATGAAAAAAGGCTAAGAAGCCTGACTATCTACCAGATCCTGCCGAGGGCACAAGATCGTAGCCGAGGTATCAAGCTAAACGCCGAAGTCCACGCGAAACTACTAGCGAGACTGAAGTCTCTCTGCAAAACATAAATTAAGCAAACGTGAGTACAAAGGTACTCAGCAAGACTTACATCAGAACTAAACTACATATGCATTGGTATCAACAAGTGGAGGGGGGTGGTGGAGTTTAACTGCAGCAAGCCAGCTTTGACTCAGTGGCTAACCTGAACTACGATTGCGAGCAACTCTTTTGAGGTGGCGCACACGAGTCCACACATTCACCATTCAATACACCACTATGGATCCGCTCCCGTCTCCCTACGAGAAGGCCATCCATAGCACTCACGCTTATCATGCGAGTTTTAGGGTATCCACTTTCACTTGTCTATGAACTATGCAAGGGGTCCAAGTTTCCATATCCGAGGAATTCGGCTATTCGAATAGATAATGATAACCCTGCAGGGGTGTACTTCTTCACACACGCTCCCACCACTTATAGCCCTGTACACGTCATGTACCTCGGCAACCTTCAAGCGGAAGCCGGGCGAGGGTGTCGGCCACGGCCTACCTAAACACTTAAGTCTCTAGTCCAGGTTTATCGCCTATTCGGGTTCCATCCGCGAGGAGATCCGGCCGGAGTTTCGCTCACAGCCCCAAACGATGTGTGCAGGGTTCCCGAGACACCAAACGGGCGCCCAGTACACCGTGCCACAGTGTATCTACCGCAACATAGCCCACCCCTAGGGTCAGCGCTACGCACGGCCACCAACACATAACCTACAAACACCAGAAACTAGTTGCAACTCCTGGACAGAGTACTAGGGTGATTTAGAAGCCGAGAGGGTCAATTAAGGATCCCAATGAGTGGTAGTAGCTGTTCATGGATCACAGACACAGAACTCAGTTCCTGAGGACGGTTTCAATGAGACAACCCACCATGTACTCCTACGTGGCCTCTCACCGCTACCTTTACCAAATCGTGTTCACACACAGTAGGACATGTTTACACACCTCCGATCCATCCCCGATGAATCAGACTTGACTCAACTCTAAGCAGTAGCAGGCATGACAAACAAGCATGAATTAGTAGGCACATCAGGGCTCAAACAACTCCTACTCATGCTAATGGGTTTCATCTATTTACTGTGGCAATGACAGGTCATGCAGAGGATAAGGGGTTCAACTACCGCAACAAGTAACAGATGAAACATTGTTGTCCTAATGTAGTAAAAGAGAGTAGGAGCGAGAGAGTGGGCTTGTATCGGAATGAACAAGCGGGTTGTGCTTGCCTGGCACTTCTGAAGATATCACTAGGTCTTCATCAGTGTCAACGATCACATCGTCGGTACAACGTCTATCGAGAGGGGACAAATACCGGCAACAGAGAAAGAAACACAATCAATGCAATGCACAATATGATGTATGATCATGACATGTCAATATGCTGTGGTTTGAGCTAATGCAACTAGCAACATGTTAAATGGAGTTGGTTTGAATACTAGGTTCGAATTCAAATTCAAACTATGAATTCAAATAGTGTATTATCATGTTTTGGACTAAACAGTGAGGTTAAGTTGTTCAAACATGCATGAAAACGCCATAAACAGATTCCTTGAATTTTTCTGATAATTTTACATATATAATTTATTTTATTTGGAGTTATGGTTGAATTTCTATGATTTTTAGAAGTTTAGGCAATTTTCTGGAATTTTCTGAATGAACTTAAATCCAGAAAAAGAGTTATTGCGTCAGCATGACATCACCCTGATGTCAGCAGGTCAACTGGGTGCCTCCAGGTCAAACCTGACCAGTGGGGTCCACTGGTCAGTGACACAATGCTGGCATGAGTCACTGACGTGTGGGGCCGGTCAAAGGCCACGTCAGCAGGGTCAAAGCTGATGCATGGGGCCACTGTGATTAGTTAATACTAAACAGAACTAATCTAAGTTTAATTAGTCGGTGGGGCCCTGCTGTCAGTGTCACTAGGTGTCGACTAAGTGCGTCATTAGCCCTAAGTAATCTGCCATGTCACCCTCGCCGGAGTTCCGCCGACGGCGACCCAAACGCGGCGGAGGCGCACTGGAGTGGCTCGGGTTTCGCCTACAGGCCACCATTTGACGCGCGGAAGGGCGTGTTTGAAAGAGGGGAGCGAGGCGCATCTGCGGGTGGCCGTGGTTCGAGTGGGGGTGGACGGAGTCAACGGCGGCGAGCTCTCTTGCGGCCGCCGGAATTTGGGCGTACACCTAACCGGGGCTACGGAGCACGGCATGAAGATCTGGTGGGTGTGCTCGGCTTCTGGGAGCACTCTGAGTGCAGCGATGGGTTCGGACGCATGCTTGCACGGTCGTAGTCGCGGTGGCGACATGGCCGGCGGCGAGGAGCTGTCGGCTCCGATGGCCAGGGGGGCTAGAAGGCATGGGCGAGCACGGGGGGGAGAGGGGAAAGAGGCAGGGGCTCACGGCGAATCCGGTAGAGGCAACGGCGAGGCCGGGGAGGGACTGGAGCAAGCGAATCGACGGCGGTGGTCGTCGGTGCCGAAGCTTGATGACGACGAAGATGCCAGCGATGAAGGGCTCCCGAGGTCGTGTGAGACAAAGTGGAGGACGAGGGAGGCACGGTGGAGCTCGGGGCCGCGTCGGAGAGGTGAGGGGATGGCTGTGGCCGTGGTGGCAGCGGACGACGGTGACGAGTGGCTCTCGGGTTCGAAGAGAGAGGCGACAGAGGCGGGGATGAGGATGGAAGAGAGTGAGCGAGGGGTCAGGCGGGTGCGTGGCATCCATAGCGACGTCCGTGAGGCGGTAAGCAGGCAGGAGGTGGCCTGCGCATGGCCTGTAGGCGGCGAGCACGCGCCCTGCGTCCGACTGGCGCGGGGTGGAAGACGCCTCTGCCCCTGGTGGGCTGGGCTGTCTTACCGGGCCGCCAGTGGGCCAGGTAAGTGGGCTGCCAGGTAAGTGCCCAGGTTGGCTTTTCTCTCTCTGTTGTTTCCTGTTTTCTATTTTCTGACATTTTTTTGATTTAATTAAAATACTAAATCATTTTATAAAATCCTAAAAATAAATATGTGACTAGAACTAAAATATCCCAAGCGACATAAAATGTTCCAGAATTATTGGACATATATTAATTATATAAAGAATATATATCCAATGCAAATAGTTATTGAATTAATTCAAAGGCCCAAAGTAAATATTTCTGAGACTCCAAAAATATTGTTTTAAGTTTTACCTCCTGCCAATATTTTCAGAGACTAAGAGGAACATTTTCTTGGACTTCTTTGAAAGGATTTTAATGTTGATTATTTTTGAAGTGATTTATGAGGGTTTCAAGTAACCTCAATTCAACTTTCAGAGTTTAGACATGATGCATGAATGCTTATGAAACTAATTGCAATCAAATTCTAGGGCTGTGACAACTCGCCCCCACTAAACAAGAATCTCGTCCCGAGATTCAAGACGTGAGGTAAGAAGACAGAGGGGATACAAGCTAACACAATCTTCATGATCCAGATGTCTTTCTTGAGGATGTTGATTCATTGCATCATATTGATCTTGACATCTTTGCTTTCGATATCTTCATCCACGCGATGACGACGGAAAGAAACTCAACTAGGATTGATCTTCTCGAAGATCGAGCTAAAAATATCAACTCACGGAATGAGATGTTGAAACATCTTGAGTTGATACACAGAACACATCGAGAGGAATGGAAGAACAAACGACGGGGTTTGAGTTGGTGGGCAACAATTCTACGCTTAAGTAGGATGATGCATGGTTTCAAAGTAGCGAGGAGATAATTGCCATGATACCATAACGAGACATCTTAAGGAAGGTGACTTGCAGAATTATTCCCTTAAGTGGCAAAAAGAATTACTTTTGATTCAGAGATCGTTGGAACTCTTCATACCAGCTTAAGGCAATTTACAATTGATCGTTTGAGATAGCTTGAAGAGATGGCATACTTGGACTAGGATGGATGATGTGGACTACCTTGTTGAAGACAACACAATGGATGATTTTTTCTTATCATCAGAAATGGATGGAACCTATGGTAGGTCCACTTTTGAGGACGATCCTGAACAACAGCTACTAAGGTGCAAGCTGGGAACAAAATGCAAATGTTGGGAATGATTCTAGTAACTGGGGAAGAACTCAACAGTAGAGAGAGATTCCACTGTTTGAAAAGTTATGGCATAATCGAAGAAACTGAGAACGGATCCCAGTTAATGCCGACGATAAATCCTAGTGCTTACGCGTGCTCTCAAGAACTTGAGCATTTCCGTATTAATCAAGGTTTTACCAGTATCTGTGTCAAGGATCCTGGCAACACAACATACCACCATAATGAATGGTGATGGATGATGCAGATGCAAGGAAGATAACACTTTCTTAGATTTCACCTTAGCGAGGCCAAGGGAACAAAATCTGGATGATCGACCAAGAGACATATAGCACTCCTCTTCTAATGCTCTCCTTGATGTGCTAGTGTATCCCATTCATAGATATGGTTTGATATATAGAACATCAAGTAAAAGGTCAGACTTCAGGAGCACAAGAATCCGTAAGGATTAACTATGGAGGTAAATCCTACGAGATCCTTATGGGGAGGTGGCCAACTTCCTCAATCAAGATACTACAATAATAGGTCTTCCGGCTGGGTGTGTTGGCCATGACATCCACTTTACCGATACAGAGAGACCAATATTATAGTTCTTGGAGTGTGTTCCAACCATCATATCTGCCTGAGATTCAGATCTGGTTGGTGTCAGGATATTCCAGACTCATCAAGTCTAGAAAGAAAAATGAAAGTTTGCAACACAAATCGATGAGATGACGTTGCGAGACTCTCGGGGAAATGAACTACGCTAGTAAGCTCCAAAACATGAGCTAGTTCTGCTACACACATGTGAGCATGTTGTCCACGACAAGAATGACCACATAGTAGTCTTATAATAAAATACTACCGAGTTCAGGTGGGAAACCATCATTGCGGATAACGAAGTCCTTGATTAAGCTCGGGTTAGCTCTTAAAAAGGAACTTCTTCTCCTTGAACAGATCAATCAGTGGCTTGGTGTGCTAGGGACACATATAGAATGAAGGTTGCAAGTCTCCAAACCACAGAATACTTCGCACATATGCATGAATGATTTGGGATGATTCCAGAGGAGGCAAAACAAACTTTCTCTGATTCACGGTGGCAACTTGCATCAAATGCACATGAATTAAAGGAAGTCACTTCTTTCATCCAGACATATGCTTCGTGAACGAAACACGAAGATAATGCTTATAAAGTTTTCAATACTAGCTGGAGGTTCAACATGAATCATGGGGGAGACAAAATGCTGCTGATGGGCTCAACAACAACTCATCGGAAATTTTCATATCACTGGACTTCCACCATCATGTGAACATGGTGATAGCATTGGTCAGTCCAAAATATATAATGGTGTATGCTCGAGGGATCAACCACGAGTAAGACAACATTACGAACATCGTTGGTTCTGATTTGACTTGGCGATAGCCCATACTCAAGTCTAAGTTTTTACAAGGCAATAGATCCAACAACTGATCACGAGGACCAATTGATGAAGATATCACCTTTCTTCAACACACACACAAACACAAGGATATCCCTTTGGAACGAACTAAGTTAGGCAAGCTTTTATCTTCCAACTCTCCAAGTTGTTGTTTAGCTTAACCGACTAGCTCAGGGGTATCCAACACGGATCCTTGGAGAAGGAGTGGTTCACAAGAAACCAACTTGATCACGAACTCATCATAGCGGTCAGGTGACAACCTGGTAACACTTCTGAGAAGATATTCAGAAATTCACGAACCACCGATATGTTACTAAGCTCGAGATCAATCTTGCTTTGCGAGGCAAGACGATGTGACCAATAGAGCAAGGGTTTGACACAATCCTAACTCATTGATCGAATAGTGCTCCGGAAATAAGGACTAGGTAGCACGATCAATCTTAGAATGATGATTCAATAACCAACACGCTAAGAATGAGTTTATTGTCCATTAACTACCAAGCAATGGGGTTGCTAGGAGTATTGATTTCACACATCACAGTTCACTTGTCGGCATTCCGGTTACAACAACACGAAACCGAAGAAGGAATAATGATGGTGATAAGTATCATTGCGTCAAGAATTCATAAGAGGTGGTGCAATTCCCATGACATTCTTGACATAAATATGGTAACACTCCAAGGTAGAACGGAGCAAAAGTTGGGTTGGCATTTGATCCATGGAATACAACTACTTTGACCCAATCCTAGATATGGATAAGGTACTGGAGTTTGTTTCTCCTAGTCATTCTAGAATAGAATGGCTTGACGGATCACTAGAGTAATAGGCATTGATAAACACGATTGCCAAATACTCCTTACTATCAATTGATAGACGAAGATCGGAATATAACGGAAGGGGGACAACTCAAAGGTACATATAATTTTCTGAGCTATGGAGGCATAGATTAGTATGCCGTACGAGTTCAACATATTTCTTCCGGATAACCTAGGCAGAAAGGTAGGGTTGGCAGGGTCACAACATAGAATGGAGGAATCATCAAGAGCACCCTGGTTGTGATCTTGTGGTTCAAAGAACTTCTGCCATAGGCGGTTCATATTATTTGGAAGAAGGATATACCACGTACCTCGAGGACTATCGCAAAGGTTACTAATATCTTAAGGGAACTAGCAAATACTACCGACATGAAGTAGGGTGAATCTCGGGTTCAAAACCCAGGAATAGAATACCTACCACTACATGGCATCACGGGATGCTTTTGAGAATAATGGCCAGAATCACACACTGGGAATACAAAACATGGCTAGATCACTAGGTGACTCCCTAAAACACATAGGGTCATAGTAATAGCTCCAACATATATGTCGAGGCAAAAGAATACCCCAACTGACAAGTAGTGCGATTAGTCTGGCCCAAATGGTCATCAGGAACAGGGGAAAGGGTTTGCAAATGCATCAGACTATTTAGAAACCTGGGATGACTCGGACAGCATAACGGCTGTAAATGCTCGAAAAGATTTGAGACATCCTGCAAAAATGGCGGCATAACCACTCAGAATCATAATATCAAGGTTCTGAGGCCAGTTATGAATATATGGAAGTAGTAGGAACTGAACTGAGGCTTGAACTCAACAATCCTAGTCAACTATGGTTTAGTAACACGTCATCCTGTGAGATAGAAGAGAAGCCTAGTTCTTAACCCCGTAGAAAGATAAGGTGACTCAGATCAGAAGGTCATGAGGATAAGGAGTAAAAAGAGCCTTACGTTCCCTTCCACAATCAATTCCCTTATATAACTAAAGCATTTCTAGACTCAAGTTCGACCAGTTTGGCTTGGTAATCCTACAGGCAGTCCGGCTCTGATACCAACGCTGTCAGGACCCCGATCCTAGGTCACACCGATCTAGCATGTAACACATCATATCACTTTGTGGCCTCACGCACGGTATTTCCACGGGTGCCACCTTACCTGGCCCGGGACCGTTTGCGCCTTTTGGCTCACGTATATGATAGTGTCGCTAGCATCCATATGACAAAGAACCCTGGCCGACATGGCTAGTCGTGAACCCAAAGCGGCACAGACCTATGGAGACAGGCATACATGAATCACATCGAACATGTCGGTCATCAACGAGTGATTCCGGGCTGTAGCACAGGGCTAATAGGACTCCGGGGATCCCGGGCTGTAGCAGGCTAGGCAGGACTCCGGAAATCACCACATGACATTTCCCCGAAGGGACAGACATAGGGACGAAGTGAAACACATGCCGGCCAGTCAAGTGTCCTGAACAGTAGTGCTGTGCTAGCAGGACTCCGGTGAACCAGGCTGTAGCGGACTACTATGGCTCGAGGAACACTAGACTACATTTCCCCATAAGAAAGGCTGCGAAGGATAAACAACTAGGTTGTCGGATCCTACACATACCAAGCATTTTAATCATACACACAATATGCTCGATATGTGTAAATACAACATGGCATCACAACATAACTCTACAACTCAAGTATTTGTTCATTAGGCTCCGAGGAGCGAGATATTACAAACATGGGTCTCATGACCCGACATACAGAGCATACAAGCAACAAGCACATGCGGAAGCTTAACATGTCTGAGTACAGACATCTACAAATGAAAAAAGGCTAAGAAGCCTGACTATCTACCAGATCCTGCCGAGGGCACAAGATCGTAGCCGAGGTATCAAGCTAAACGCCGAAGTCCACGCGAAACTACTAGCGAGACTGAAGTCTCTCTGCAAAACATAAATTAAGCAAACGTGAGTACAAAGGTACTCAGCAAGACTTACATCAGAACTAAACTACATATGCATTGGTATCAACAAGTGGAGGGGGGTGGTGGAGTTTAACTGCAGCAAGCCAGCTTTGACTCAGTGGCTAACCTGAACTACGATTGCGAGCAACTCTTTTGTGGTGGTGCACATGAGTCCACACATTCACCATTCAATACACCACTATGGATCCGCTCCCGCCTCCCTACGAGAAGGCCATCCATAGTACTCATGCTTATCTTGCGAGTTTTAGGGTATCCACTTTCACTTGTCTATGAACTATGCAAGGGGTCCAAGTTTCCATATCCGAGGAATTCGGCTATTCGAATAGATAATGATAACCCTGCAGGGGTGTACTTCTTCACACACGCTCCCACCACTTATAGCCCTGTACACGTCATGTACCTCGGCAACCTTCAAGCGGAAGCCGGGCGAGGGTGTCGGCCACGGCCTACCTAAACACTTAAGTCTCTAGTCCAAGTTTATCGCCTATTCGGGTTCCATCTGCGAGGAGATCTGGCCGGAGTTTCGCTCACAGCCCCAAACGATGTGTGCAGGGTTCCCGAGACACCAAACGGGCGCCCGGTACACCATGCCATAGTGTATCTACCGCCACATAGCCCACCCCTAGGGTCAGCGCTACGCACGGCCGCCAACACATAACCTACAAACACCAGAAACTAGTTGCAACTCCTGGACAGAGTACTAGGGTGATTAAGAAGCCGAGAGGGTCAATTAAGGATCCCAATGAGTGGTAGTAGCTGTTCATGGATCACAGACACAGAACTCAGTTCCTGAGGACGGTTTCAATGAGACAACCCACCATGTACTCCTACATGGCCTCTCACCGCTACCTTTACCAAATCGTGTTCACACACTTAGCTCACACACAGTAGGACATGTTTACACACCTCCGATCCATCCTCGATGAATCATACTTGACTCAACTCTAAGCAGTAGCAGGCATGACAAACAAGCATGAATGAGTAGGCACATCAGGGCTCAAACAGCTCCTACTCATGCTAATGGGTTTCATCTATTTACTGTGGCAATGACAGGTCATGCAGAGGATAAGGGGTTCAACTACCGCAACAAGTAACAGATGAAACGTTGTTCTCCTAATGCAGTAAAAGAGAGCAGGAGCGAGAGAGTGGGCTTGTATCGGAATGAACAAGGGGGTTGTGCTTGCCTGGCACTTCTGAAGATATCACTGGGTCTTCATCAGTGTCAACGATCACATCGTCGGTACAACGTCTATCGAGAGGGGACAAATACCGGCAACAGAGAAAGAAACACAATCAATGCAATGCACAATATGATGCATGATCATGACATGTCAATATGCTGTGGTTTGAGCTAATGCAACTAGCAACATGTTAAATGGAGTTGGTTTGAATACTAGGTTCAAATTCAAATTCAAACTATGAATTCAAATAGTGTATTATCATGTTCTGGACTAAACAGTGAGGTTAAGTTGTTCAAACATGCATGAAAATGCCATAAACAGATTCCTTGAATTTTTCTAATAATTTTACATATATAATTTATTTTATTTGGAGTTACGGTTGAATTTCTATGATTTTTAGAAGTTTAGGCAATTTTCTGGAATGTTCTGAATAAACTTAAATCCAGAAAAAGAGTTATTGCGTCAGCATGACATCACCCTAATGTCAGCAGGTCAACTGGGCGCCTCCAGGTCAAACCTGACCAGTGGGGTCCACTGGTCAGTGACACAATGCTGGCATGAGTCACTGACGTGTGGGGCCGGTCAAAGGCCACGTCAGCAGGGTCAAAGCTGATGCATGGGGCCACTGTGATTAGTTAATACTAAACAGAACTAATCTAAGTTTAATTAGTCGGTGGGGCCCTGCTGTTAGTGTCACTAGGTGTCGACTAAGTGCGTCATTATCCCTAAGTAATCTGCCATGTCACCCTCGCCGGAGTTCCGCCGACGGCAACCCAAACGCGGCGGAGGCGCACTGGAGTGGCTCGGGTTTCGCCTACAGGCCACCATTTGACGCGCGGAAGGGCGTGTTTGAAAGAGGGGAGCGAGGCGCATCTGCGGGTGGCCATGGTTCGAGTGGGGGTGGACGGAGTCAACGGCGGCGAGCTCTCTTGCGGCCGCCAGAATTTGGGCGTACACCGAACCGGGGCTACGGAGCACGACATGAAGATCTGGTGGGTGTGCTCGGTTTCTGGGAGCACTCTGAGTGCGGCGATGGGTTCGGACGCATGCTTGCGCGGTCGTAGTCGCGGTGGCGACATGGCCGGCAGCGAGGAGCTGTCGGCTCCGATGGCCAGGGGGGCTAGAAGGCATGGGCGAGCACGGGGGGGGGGGGGGGGGGAGAGGGGAAAGAGGCAGGGGCTCACGGCGAATCCGGTAGAGGCAACGGCGAGGCCGGGGAGGGACTGGAGCAAGCGAATCGACGACGGCGGTCGTCGGTGCCGAAGCTTGATGACGACGAAGATGCCGGCGATGAAGGGCTCCCGAGGTCATGTGAGACAAAGTGGAGGACGAGGGAGGCACGGCGGAGCTCGGGGCCGCATCGGAGAGGTGAGGGGATTGCTGTGGCCGTGGTGGCAGCGGACGGCGGCGACGAGTGGCTCTCGGGTTCGAAGAGAGAGGCGACAGAGGCGGGGATGAGGATGGAAGAGAGTGAGCGAGGGGTCAGGGGGGTGCGTGGCATCCATAGCGACGTCCGTGAGGCGATAAGCAGGCAGGAGGTGGCCTGCGCATGGCCTGCAGGCGGCAAGCACTCGCCCTGCGTCCGACTGGCGCGGGGTGGAAGACGCCTCTGCCCCTGGTGGGCTGCGCTGTCTTACCGGGCCGCCAGTGGGCCAGGTAAGTGGGCTGCCAGGTAAGTGGCCAGGTTGGCTTTTCTCTCTCTGTTGTTTCCTGTTTTCTATTTTCTGACATTTGTTTTGATTTAATTAAAATACTAAATCATTTTATAAAATCCTGAAAATAAATATGTGACTAGAACTAAAATATCCCAAGCCACATAAAATGTTCCAGAATTATTGGACATATATTAATTATATAAAGAATATATATCCAATGCAAATAGTTATTGAATTAATTCAAAGGCCCAAAATAAATATTTCTGAGACTCCAAAAATATTGTTTTAAGTTTTACCTCTTGCCAATATTTTCAGAGACTAAGAGGAACATTTTCTTGGACTTCTTTGAAAGGATTTTAATGTTGATTATTTTTGAAGTGATTTATGAGGGTTTCAAGTAACCTCAATTCAACTTTCAGAATTTAGACATGATGCATGAATGCTTATGAAACTAATTGCAATCAAATTCTAGGGCTGTGACAGAGATAGAGTTTGAGGTAGGAAGCATGGAGAGGTTAGGGTCCGATCACATTCACTTAGTTCAAAAGATTCAAACAAGAAGACATAGCTATAAGTGAATGCTGTAGAGGACAGAACACCAGTACATATATATAATCAACATAGTGAAGATAATCATGAAGACATGTTGAGATTGAAGCCAAACCAAATGTGAAGACATAGCAAATGTAACGCCATGAGTGAAACACTTCACGCAGGAAATTTGGTGGTGGCGTTACCCACCGTATAGGAAGTAAAAAAAATTTAGACCCAGACACGGCGCACAATTATCGTGGCGCTCCGAAGTCAATTTCCACATTAATGTATTCACACTTAGGATGTATGTCTTCATTGATTGAAGATATACGTTACTTCGTGTGTTGCACATCTAAGTCATCAATATGCATAAGTGTTAGGATGTGTGCCTGGTCACAGGATATTTGAGGATTCCAAGATATTTAGCTCACACCGTAACTTGCAAAATCTCTTCTCATCCAAGGGCTTGGTGAAGATATCTGCCAATTGGTCTTCAGTGTTGACATGTATGATATCAATATCTTCCTTTGCAACATGATCTCTGAGAAAATGATGACGAATTTCAATGTGCTTTGTCTTCGAGTGCTGAACTGGGTTGTTGGCGATCTTGATGGCGCTTTCGTTGTCGCAGTAAAGTGGCACTTGCTTCAGATGAATGCCATAATCCTTGAGGGTTTTCTTCATCCATAGAAGCTGAGCGCAGCAGGATCCAGCAGCAATGTATTCAGATTCAGCAGTGGAGAGAGATACACAGTTCCGCTTCTTTGAAGACCAACATACAAGTGATCGGCCCAGAAAGTGACATCTGCCTGATGTGGACTTCCGATCAACCTTGTCACCAGCATAATCAGCATCCGAAAATCCAACCAGATCAAACTCTGAGCCCTTTGGATACCATAACCCTAGAGTTGGGGTGTGAGCCAAATATCGAAGAATTCGCTTCACAGCTAAGTGATGCGACTCCTTTGGTGCCGCTTGGAATCGAGCACACATGCAAACACTAAGCATAATATCTGGCCTAGATGCACATAAATAAACCAAAGAACCAATCATGGAGCGGTATACCTTTTGATCGAACTCTTTACCATTGTCGTCAGGACCCAGATGATGCTTGGCTGGCATTGGTGTTGTGAAACCTTTGCAGTCTTGCATACCGAACTTCTTCAGGCAATCTTTGAGATACTTCTCTTGAGATATGAAGATGCCATTGCATTGTTGCCGTATTTGAAGACCGAGGAAGAATTTCAGCTCCCCCATCATAGACATCTGATATTGCTGTTGCATCATATATCCGAACTCCTCACTGTACTTCTAATTGGTGCAGCCGAAGATAATGTCATCCACATATATTTGGCACACAAACAGTTCACCATCATATGTCTTCGTGAAGAGAGTGGGATCTAGGGAACCAGGTATGAAGCCTTTGCTCTTCAGGAAGTATTTGAGTGTATCATACCAGGCCCGAGGGGCTTGTTTGAGGCCATATAGTGCCTTATTGAGCTTGTAAACCATGTCAGGATGTTTTGGATCTTCAAACCCAGGTGGTTGTGCAACATACACTTCTTCTTCAATTTTGCCATTGAGAAAGGCACTCTTCACATCCATTTGATACAGAATTATGTTGTGATGATTTGCATAGGCCAGCAGTATACGGATGGCTTCAAGTCTAGCCACAGGAGCAAATGTTTCATCGAAGTCAATGCCTTCCACTTGAGTATATCCTTGAGCAACGAGACGAGCCTTGTTTCTAACGACTTGACCATGCTCATCTTGCTTGTTGTGGTATATCCATTTGGTGCCTATTATGTTATGCTTCCGTGGATCAGGACGCTTAACCAATTCCCATACACTGTTCAGCTCAAACTGTTGAAGCTCTTCTTGCATAGCTTGAATCCACTCAGGTTCCATAAAAGCTTCTTCAACTTTCTTGGGTTCTGTGATTGAAACGAATGCGAAGTGTCCACAGAAATTTGCCAGTTGAGTTGCCCTTGAACGAGTCAGTGGACCAGGTGCATTGATGCTATCAATTATTCTGTCAATCTGCACTTCATTGGCAACACGAGGATGTATGGGTCGAAGACTTTGCTCTTGCTGATCTATGTTGTCATGGGGAGGAATGTCTTCCGGCTGAGCATTGTCTTCGTGTGGATCAGGTGCTGAGATGATAAGTTCTTCTTCAGGATGAGCTTCAGAAGGTATAATTTCTCCAGTTCCCATTAGCTTGAATGATTCACTGGCTGGAACTTCATCTAGCACATCTGGCAGTTGCTCTCTTTGTGGCCCATTGGTCTCATCGAACCGCACATCCACTATTTCAACCACTTTGTAGTGAAAGAGATTGAAGACTCTGTAGGAGTGTGAATCCTTTCCATATCCAAGCATAAAGCCCTCATGTGCTTTTGGAGCAAATTTTGAGGTGTGGTGAGGGTCCTTGATGCAGCATCTTGAGCCAAATACTCTGAAGTAACTGACATTTGGATTCTTGCCAGTTAGAAGTTCATAAGTTGTCTTGTTCAGAAGCTTGTGAAGATAGACACGGTTGATAGTATGGCATGCAGTGTCAATGGCTTCAGTCCAGAATTTTCTTAGAGTCTTGTACTCATCTAGCATTGTTCTGGCCATCTCAATGAGTGTTCTGTTCTTGCGTTCGACGATGCCATTCAGCTGTGGCGTGTATGGAGCTGAGAATTCATGAGTGATGCCCAATGTATCAAGATATGTGTCAAGGCCAGTGTTCTTGAATTCAGTGCCATTGTCACTTCTGATGTGCTTTATCTTGGCGCCATAATTGTTCATAGCCCGATTTGCGAAGCGTCTGAAGACATCCCGCACCTCAGTCTTGTAAAGGATTATGTGCACCCAAGTATATCTAGAGTAATCATCAACAATGACGAAGCCGTAGAGGCAAGCAGTAGTGGAAAAAGTTGAGTAGTGAGTGGGACCAAAGAGATCCATGTGAAGCAGTTCGAAGGGTCGAGTAGTGGTCATGATTGTCTTCGAAGGATGTTCTGCCCTTGTCATCTTCCCTGCTTCACAGGCACCGCATAAGTGATCTTTCTTGAACTTGACGCTCTCGATGCCTATGACATGCTTCTTCTTTGCAAGGGTGTGGAGGTTCCTCATGCCAGCATGCCCAAGCCTCCGATGCCAAAGCCAGCATTCTGAAGCCTTTGCCAGAAGACATACTTCAAGCTGTGGTCCTGCTGAGAAATCTACCACGTACAAATCATCTTTCCGATACCCTTCAAACACTAGAGACTTGTCAGATTCCATTAGTACCAGGCAACGATATTTTCCAAAAATTACAATCATGTTCAAATCGCAAAGCATTGAGACAAACATTAAGTTGAAGCCAAGGGATTCAACAAACATGACTTTATCCATGTGTTGATCCTTTGAGATTGCAACTCTACCTAGACCCAATACCTTACTTTTACCAGTGTCAGCAAATGTGATGTGGCTCTTGTCAGATGGACGTATGGTTGAGTCCACAAAAAGACTTCTTTTGCCAGTCATGTGATTTGTACACCCACTGTCAATAATCCATTCTGAAGAATCTGAAGTCGCTGGTGTCGTACCCTACAGTGCAGTTAGGGGGATAGGCTTCACGAAGAGTATTGTGAAGCAAAAACATTTGACGAACCAGTGGGTTATGAAAACTTAGATCCAGGTTAGGACTAATAGGGAGAGTAGCATGCGATTCAGGTACGAAATACATAGTGATGCCATTCGGGCATTTGATCTTGCGCCCCACAAGATTTTTAAGGTCCCCGGCAATAGCGTCAGAAGATTTTGGTTTTCTGCTGGAGACCTTTCCCTGCAAAAGAGAGTTAAGCTTTCTTAACCACCCACATCTTCAAGGGTGGCTTAGAAGCAATAAGTCTAAGTGCAGCATCTGAGAATTTTGGCTTTGGAGCCCTCGCAAACAGTCTAGCAGGCGAGCAATAGTACTCATAAGAATAGGCAGCATAGTTCTTGGTCATATGAGCATGACGGTTTGAAGAACCGCTCTCATATGCCTGAGCATGATTTCCCTGCAAAACATTTGCGTTAGTGCGACTCAGGTGAGTCCTCTGCCTGTATGAAGCCTTTGGACCATATGAAGCCTTTGGTCTGAGGTTTGTCTTCTTCATGTGAGGTGTCATGAGGACATTCACAGGAAGATTCTCCAGACACGTTTTTGGAACCCAGATCTTCTTCATAGGCGGTCCATTCCTGCAGTTAGTACCAATGTACCTGGCAAATACTTCACCATTCTGATTTTTAAACAGTTTATAGTTTGCATCAAAGGATTCATCAATGATAATAGGATCAGCACAAGTGAAGCCAGATAGATTGGATGGATCTGCTGAGGATTCCTTTGCAGCAACCCATGTGGTTTTGGGGTACTACTCAGGTTTCCAGTAAGAGCCATCTGCATTAATTTTCCTCACGAACCCAACATCCTCTTTCCTAGGGTTTCGGTTCAGAATCTGCTTCTTGAGGACATCACATAATGTCTGATGTCCTTTGAGACTTTTGTACATCCCTGTTTCAAGCAATGTCTTCAACCTAGCATTCTCATCAGCAATAGCAGTGGTATCCTCAGCAGAGGGGTTAGTTACCACTTCAATAGTTGAAGATATTGCAACAGCAGTAGCAGTGGAACATTCAGCAACAGAAGTAGCATTATCACGCTCAATGCATTTAAGGCATGGTGGTTCAAATCCTTCCTGAGCGGAACTGATCTGTTCGGCTCGAAGTGACTCGTGTTCCTTTTGAAGATCTTCATGATCCGCTCTCAACTTCTCGAGATCTTGCTTCTTTTGAAGATAATCATAGGAAAGCTTTTCATGAGTAGTTGAGAGAGTCTCAAGACGATCTTCAAGCTCCTGATACTTAACATGAAGATTTTTTATGTCTTCAATTAAGGATTCAGAACGAGTCATTTCAGCACCCAACAGATCATCGCTTCTGTCTAACAGTTTTTGAATATGTTCCATAGCCTTTTGTTGTTCAGTTGCAATTTTAGCAAGTGTTTTGTAGCTGGGTTTTGAATCACAATCAGAGTCATCATCACTGGATGTTTGATAGTGAGTAGTGCGTGTGTTTACCTTGGCACCGCGTGCCATGAAGCAGTAGGTAGGAGTAGAGTCGTCCTTGTCATTTGCATCGGTGTTGGTGATGAAGTCATTGTCTTCATTGTTGAAGATGGACTTGGCGACGTAGGCTGTAGCCAGACTCGCGATGCCAGAATCAGACTCGTCCTCAGACCCCACCTCTGCCTCCTCAGAAGCGGACTCCTCCTCTGAATCCATTTCCTTGCCAACAAACGCACGAGCCTTGCCAGTTGAGCTCTTCTTGTGTGATGAAGACTTTGAGGAAGACTTGGAAGAAGACTTCGAGTATTTCTTCTTTTTGTCGTCGGAGTCATATTCCTTGCTCTTCTTCTTCTTTTTGCTCTCATTGTCCCACTGTGGACACTCAGAGATGAAGTGTCCAGTTTTCTTGCACTTGTGACATGTTTTCTTCTTGTAGTCATGAGAAGAAGCTTCATCATTCCTTGAGCTTGATCGTGAAGACTTTCTAAAGCCTTTCTTCTTGGTGAATTTCTGGCACTTCTTCACTAGCATTGCAAGTTCCCGTCCAATGTCTTCAGGATCATCAGAACAGCTGTCAGATTCTTCTTCAGATGAGGACACAGCTTTTGCCTTCAAGGCACGAGTTCGCCCATAGTTTGGACCGTAGATATCTCTCTTCTCAGAAAGCTGAAACTCATGTGTGTTGAGCCTCTCAAGTATGTCAGACGGATCGAGTGTCTTGAAATCTGGACGTTCTTGAATCATCAGGGCTAGGATGTCAAACGAACTGTCAAGTGATCTCAGCAGCGTCTTGACGATTTCATGTTTGGTGATCTCAGTGGCGCCGAGGGCTTGAAGCTCATTTGTGATGTCAGTGAGCCGGTCAAATGTGTGCTGGACATTCTCATTGTCATTTTGCTTGAAGCAGTTGAAGAGATTGCGAAGAACACTAATTCTCTGATCTCTCTGGGTTGAGATGCCTTCATTGACTTTGGAGAGCCAGTCCCAGACCAGCTTGGATGTCTTCAAGGCACTCACACGGCCATACTGTCCCTTGGTCAGATGACCACAGATGATATTCTTGGCAGTAGAGTCCAGTTGAGTGAACTTCTTGACATCAGCAGCAATGACACCTTCTCCAGCCTTGGGAACGCCGTTTTCGACGACATACCATAGGTCGACGTCAATGGCTTCAAGATGCATGCGCATCTTATTCTTCTAGTAGGGATATTCAGTTCCATCGAAGACGGGGCACGCAGCGGAGACTTTAATTATCCCTGCAGTCAACATAGCTAAAACTCCAGGTGGTTAAACCGAATCACACAGAACAAGGGAGCACCTTGCTCTGATACCAATTGAAAGTGCATTATATCGACTAGAGGGGGGTGAATAGGCGATTTTTATGAAAGTCTTCAAAACATGGAAGTTATGAAGACAAACAGAGTGGACAAGCCTATCACTATGCAACGGAAGTTAGATTACACAAGGCAAGCCATAGTCAAGTATACAATATAGTGAAAGCACAATGACAAACAACTTTAGTGTAATGAGGATCAGGTAGGAAGAAGTTATGAAGCCAAACAAATCATATAGTCAAGTTGTGAAGACAGAAGATAAAGCAAGCATGCAATGGCTTCACAATGTGTACTGGTAGGTAAAGGGGGTGAAGATGAAACCAGTGACACGCTGAAGACAATGATTTGTTGGACCAGTTCCAGTTGCTGTGACAACTGTACGTCTGGTTGGAGCGACTAGGTATTTAAACCAAAGGACACACAGTCCCGGACACCCAGTCCTGAACACGCAGCTCAGGACACCCAGTCCTCACCGTTTTCTCCTTGAGCTAAGGTCACACAGACCTCGCCCAATCACTCTGGTAAGTCTTCAAGGTAGACTCCCAAACCTTCACGGACTTCGTTCACCGGCAATCCACAATTTCTCTTGGATGCTCAGAACGCGACGCCTAACCGGCTAGAGGATGCACAGTCCTCAAGTGTAATAAGTCTTCAGATCACTCAGACAAGAAGACTTAAGTGATGCCCAATTACTCTGGCTCTGGGTGGTTAGGGCTTTTCTCCTTGCTAGGGATTTTCTCTCAAAGGCTTCGAGGTGGGTTGCTCTCAAACGACAAAAGCCGTGCACTAAAATCTGAGCAGCCAACCGTTTATGGTTGTAGGGGTGGACTATTTATAGCCACTTGGCAACCCGACCTGATTTGTCCGAAATGACCCTGGGTCACTAAGGAACTGACACGTGTATCAACGGTCGAATTTCGAACTCACACGGCAACTTTACTTGGGCTACAAGTAAAGCTGACTTATCTGACTCTGGACAAGATTTTCTCTCATTGTCTTCACTTGAAGACATAGGATTTGAATTAGGCATCACTTCAGTCATCCTGACTGGTTCTCTTGGACCCCACTTAACAGTACGTTGGTTCCTATGACACAACATGAATGAAGTAAAACTACGAAGGATCTAAGTCTTCGAGTTCCATAAGCTTCATGGGGAGTCTTCACATGTCATTGTCTTCAACATGAATGTCTTGATAAACCACCATTGTCTTCAATGTCTTCGTACATTTTTAGGGGTCATGTCTAGTAGCTAAACCGAATCAATGAGGGACTTCTACCTGTGTTATCCTGCAATTCTCACAAACACATTAGTCCCTCAACTAGGTTTGTCGTCAATACTCCAAAACCAACTAGGGGTGGCACTAGATGCACTTACAGATATGCTGTTTGTATATTTATGAGACCCGATGCTCCAGTTGCCTTCCATTTATTTTTCGTTGGCGCCGTGTGTTCCAATTGTTTGTTGCATTCACCATTGCATCATTCGCATCGCATCAGTACTCATGCCATCATTCTTTTCGAAACTTGCATCCGTCCATAGTTGTCGGGTCTCCCCGTTCTCTCTGTTAACCATTCTGAGTCCAACCACACTCGCACGTGCCCGCAGCACCTCAAAAATAGTATTTTCTAAGTTGGATAAAAACGTTCTCGGAATGGGTTGAAAGGTGGCGTGCGGTCTTTTTATATTGTCGGTAGACCACCTGTCAAATTTCGTCGCATTCAGAGTCCATTTGATGCCCCAATGGATAATTATAGCGGCATAATAGCCGGACAAACGTCGGACGTCTTCGGTATCCGAAAACATGTGTCGGGCCCACCTAGCCCATCCTAACCCCATCCACTCTGTAACCGTCCGATTACGATCGGAGGGTCCAAAAAAACCCCAAGACCCCTCAAACCCTAACCCCTGCCTATTTAAACACACACCCTATTCCATTGTTGGACATCCCTAGCCAAACCCTAACCTTCTCCTACCTCCAGCCACCTCCTCCTTGTTTTTCATGCGCGATCAGCCTCCCCTCACCACTTGGCGCCTCTAGATAGCCCCGCCGCCACCTGTGCCACCGCTCCGCGCCACGTCGCCCTGCCTCGCCTTTCACCACGCCTCCACCTGCCGTGGCCCGCGGAGCCCATCACGGGCCCCCGCAGGTCCGGGTCCCCGCCGTCGCCTGGCCCGCGCCAGCCTGAGCGCCCCTACAGCACAAACAGCCTCCCGAGCTCCCCGCCTCCTCGCCGGAGACCCCGTGCCACCGGCCTCCACCTCCTTGCAGCCGCCGCGCTTGAGTGCCCCTCTCGCAACCGTCGCGCCGCCCGGGAGCCCTCGACACCGCCCACGTCGGCCGGAGCCGCCACTGGACACCGTAGTCCCACCGTCGTGCCCCACTGCTCCTCTCCTCAAGTCCGCCGCCACCGCCAGAAACCGACACCGCCCTCGCCATTCCGTTGCCAGCCGACGCCGCGGATAACCCCGCCATTAGCCGGATCTCTTCCGCCACGACCACCCGCCGCCGCCAACCTTCGCCAGAGGATCTCGCCGTCGTGGATCCAAGCACCACCATGGCCGCTGCCTCCTAGGTCCGCTACATTGAGCCCGGCCGATGGAGAACCGCCGCGACTGCCCCGAACTAGCGGAACCGGCCAGTTCTTTCGAACCGGACCAGTCCGTAGCTGAGCCGCGCCCGAATCACCCCAGTTTTCCAGACCCGTCTCCGAGCTGGCCAGATGGGCCCTAGTTGAGTGGCCTATGAAGTCATTTTATTTTGTCTGCAAAAATCATCACATAGGCATATTAAAACTGCTGCAACTTTTAATCTGTGCATCCTGTGAACATGATTTATATATGTAAATTGATCTACCCTCTGTTGTCTACATGATGGTTGCTGTCACATGCATATTAGGATTCATATAAATGTGTTAATCTTGGTTGCAAAAGTACATCCTGATGATAACTGTAAAAAAAATCAAACTTGGCATTTTGTTATTTTTGTGTGATTTAATTAAAGCATCATATGAATAAACTTTGTACATGTGTTTTGTGTATTTTTATGTCTACTTGTTGCTAGTATTTTTCCCATGCCTTGATAAACATTTTAATGCACTTTAAAAAGCCTGCAAACATGCTATGTTAATATTGTTGTTTACACTTGGTGAAAACTGCCAAGTCTGAAACTGCCTGTTATGAAACTTGTCAACTTTGCATGATGTTTTCCACTAATCCATTGCTCATATGCATATGATTACTTGATGTTATTTTCTCCATGTGATGTTTAGATTGATGGAATGCCCTTGCTTGCCATGTAAACTTTCTGTAGCATGTCTCTTTTTGCTCTCAAGTTGCCATCATGATAAAACTGTCATCCTGTTAACAACATGTTCCATTTTCTAAAAATCATAGTAATTAATATATGCATCATATGAATTTCTGCCATAGAGTAAATTGAATATTGCCATGTCTAATACATGCCCGTGTCATTTGCATAATTATTAAAATTGTTATGCTTGCTATTATGTGCATCCCAAGACCTCATCATAATGTTACTGTTTTTGCATTCTCATATTTCACAAAGTCTGAGAGTAACCTTAGTTCACGGTTGCATATTTTTTAGATGATTCCCATTAACCTGTTGCTCCTATGAACATGTCATGTTGTATTATACGAGATCCATGATATGGAATTCCATGCTATGCCATTTGATGGCATGATCTTTCACTGTAGCATCTTTGTTTCTTGCCTCCAATATGCCATCATATTAACTCTGCTCATGTATATGCCCGGTTTTTCACTAAGTCGTGAATCTGTAGCAGAACATTGCATTTTGCATGGATAATATATAGAAATTAACCATGATGCTTATGAACCTTAACCTTAAATATGAATTGCCGTATGTTATCTCTACTTTAAGAGCATATCAAGTTTGTGCCCATCTTGTTCCTGTAGCATCATGTTTTGTTGATCCTAAGTAGGCATCATGCTGTTTTGGGCCGACTGATATTTAAACTTGTCTTGTGTGTATGTGTTGAACCATTGCTCCATTTTGATCATGTCCTATATGAAACTTGCTTAGAATTGCATGCAGTTTCATGGTATCTTGTTGCATCCTTGATTTGAGTGTTCTTGGTTGATGTTTGCATGCATTTTGCATCAATGCCATGTTTAACTTGTTTAGATCATATCTTCTAGACCGTAGCTCCGAATTAAATGATCTACATATGTAACTTGACGAGAAAAATGTGTAGATCATCATGGTGCACTTTCACTTGCTGTGTAACAACTTCAACATAATGTTTTGTTCATAACAGTACCAAATTCTAAATTTGCATATGGGGACATTCCGAAATTGTAATGTGTTGTTTCCGGTCTCATTTAAACTTGCTTTGATGTGGGGGTTCTTTCATGCATCATCTCTTGCCATGAATAACAACATTTAATCTTGTCATGCATCATACTTGGTTGTGCATCATGCCTTATTCATGTGTTGTTCGTTTACTATGTTGTTTTTTTCTTTCCGGTTGTGCTTCTTCTCGATAGTTTCAGTTACACTGCGATTGTGAGGATGTGTTTGACTATGTTGGTTCGTCTACTTCATGGACTCGATCTTCTTCCGAGCATGATTTCAATCAAGATGAGCATTACCTTGGATATCACTACTATCTTTGCTTTGCTATTTGTCTCGATGCTATCGCTACGTCACGCCACCTATCACTTGTTTCTCAAGCCTCCCAATATGCCATGATGAGCCTCTAACCTTTTACACCTTCCCACCAAACTGTTGTTTGGCTATGTTACCGCTTTGCTCAGCCCCTCTTATAGCATTGCTAGTTGCAGGTGCAGTGTAGGTTGTTCCATGTTGGGACATGGATATCATGGGATATCACAATATCTCTTATTTAATTAATGCATCTATATACTTGGTAAAGGGTGGAAGGAGCTTGGTGTTTTGGTCCACTCTTACCGCCCTAGTTTCTGTCATACCAGTGTTATGTTTCTTAATGAGCGCTCCTAACACATGTGGGTGTATGGGAACCCCCTGACCAATCGCTTAGGAGAGAACTCTTCCAGCAAGGCCCAACTTGGTTTTAAAATTTTGCCAACATAGTAATACTAATAATTAATTAAATGGCATATGGAGTTAGCGCTACCCGAGGATTCTTAATTCCACATAATACAAGGGGGGCAGTGTTGATGGTGCTGGTCCAAACTAGAGCACTTGCGAGGCCGCCCCTTGGCAACTTGGGGTATTTGGCACCTGTACGCGTAGCTTATCCGCCATGTCCTTAGAACGATATACACGGCTCTTATCAAGATTGTCGACACGCTGGGAGATCTTGCTGGTTTAGGTTTACCTTTGACGAGAGGCAGGTCCACCAGAATTCCTTATGGAGAACCCCTACAGGGTTAAATCTTTTCGAGAGCCATGTCCGCGGTTATGTGGCGACTTGGAAATTTATGATATCCGGTTGTAGAGAACTTGACACCGGATCCGAATTAACATACACCTACCACATGCGTAACCGTGACTGTCTCTTTTCGAGGGAGTTCGGGAAGAGAATACAGTGAGGGTTGTGTTTGACTCGTAAGTAGTTCAGGATCACTTCTTGATCATTACTAGTTGTGACTGTTATGCGTAGTTACTCTTCTTATTCTTGTACTCGTAAGTTAGCCATCATACAACGCTTAGTGCTTGCTGCAACCCCACCACTTATCCATTCCATACCCATTAAGGTTTGCTAATCTTAATACCCATGGTAATGAGATTGCTGAGTCCGCGTGACTCACAGAATACTACAACAACAAATGCAGGTACAGATAATGCGATGATATGACGTGAGAGTGATGCTTGCTTGTTTTGGAGTTCTTCTTCTCCTACTTCTTCTTCGATCGAGGGATAGATTCTTGGTCGGCAGCCAGGGCTAGCAGGGTGGATGTCGTTCGTGTTTTCCATTTGATTTCATTGATAGTCGGATGCTGCTCTTCTGTATGATGATTGATATGTATTGATGTATTCATGTGGCAATTGTATGCCTTTGTATGTATCCCATTCATGTTGTACATGGTACGATGTAATGATATCCACCTTGCAAAGCGTCTTCAATATGCCACTACAGGAATCAGCTATTTTGCCGTCTGCCACGACGGACGGCAAAGGCATGAACAGCGGATGGCAAAGGCCTTTGCCGTCAGCCGCGGACGGCAAAAGGCTCTGGCAAAGTAGGCTACGGTAAACAGCTACTTTGCCATCTGCTTCCTGGCGGCTGACGGCAAAGGCCCTTTGCCGTCTGCGGCAGACGGCAAAGAGAGCCGACGGCAATAATTGCGCTGTTAGTCCGTTAAGTGGCTAACGGCAGGCCTTTGCCGTCCGCCGCTGACGGCAAAATTTCTAGTGTCTTTGTCGTCCGCCGTATGATGTCATCTACACGTCACTACATGGCAGGTTCTTTGCCGTCTGCCACTGATGGCAAAGTCTTTGCCGTCTGCCACTGTAGGCAAACTGGCCAAATGGGTCAGCTCCCAGGAAGCACAACTGGATGCCACGTGTCTTCTTTGCCGTCCGCGGCAGACGGCAAAGAGCCCGTTGCCGTCCATGGCAGACGGCAAAGAGCCTGCATATTGGCTCCTTTATCTATTTTTTATTAAATCCAACAATTTTCATCGCAAATATATATGACATATATAGATATATTTCAAAAGGCCATTACAGAGCAAACATATAAGATATCCAACACATAACTTCATCATCCAACCATATATATTACATGCATAGTTCCATCATACATAACAAGTTCAACATAGAGGAATCCAACCATATATATTACAATAGTTTCATCCAACGATACATGCATAGTTCAACGATACAAAAGAAACAGAGGATTTTGTCCGACTGGTACAGGTTTGCAGGCATTACATGGCCTTTGGGTAGAAAGCGTCCAAATACTGTCATAATTGCGTCATAGCATTCTCTGCCCAAGTTGAACTGAGCCTTCAGAGCCATTACTTGTGAGATGGCATCCAACTGACAAAGCTCAGTGTGCTCGTGGAGCGGACGTTTCGAAGACTCCAACATTTCATTGGAGGCCTTTGTAGATTCCTCCATCTTCTTGTCCGAATCCCGAGCATCATCATAGCCTTGCACCATGTTTTCCATCCCGGTACCATGCTCATCGGTGCGACGACGATCCACCTCAGCTCGGTCACGTTGGGCAGACTCACCATGAAATGTCCACACCGTATAATCGGGCGTAAAACCACTCTTCTGCAGGTGTTTGCCCATTTCAGCCTCTGTCTTCTTTTCCCAATTGCCGCACCGGAAACAGAGGCACCAGGTTTTCTTTTGGCCATTTGCAAATGCAGCTTGCACAAACCCCTTAGTTTTTGTGAACCATTCAGCGCTCCATTTGTTCTGACCAGTGTGACCGGTGTACATCCACGCACGGTCACTCATCTTGACTCTCAGAGCTACTTGGCACACAACAATTATATATGTAATTCACCATGTATATATTCATCAGTTGATCTACTTTGTAAATTTTATTACGTCCATGCAACCTACACTCTAATAGGTAATGATAGGTCCTAATCCCACCCGTGTATGTGTAGATTGGGTTCATTTTCCCATGCTATGCTCCGGATCCGACGCAAAATTTCGGCAGCACCTCCCCGCTGTTCTCCTGATACACGTCTCTGCAATAAACAGAGAGGATGTGTACCCGGAGAACAACAGGGGAGGCACTGACGAAATATATGCGTCGGATCCGGAGCAAAGCATATGGGAAAACGAACCCAATCTACACATACTCGGGCTGTCCATGGATAGCGTTGGACAATTCGAAAGAATCAAGGTTATAAATATGCAAATGCATGCATATTTATAACTATGACGCTTTCGAACGGGAGACACATATTGGTTATGCATACTGATGATTCAAGACACATATATAGCTAGCTATCAAGTTTCATCGGAATAGATCAAATAATTAATGGGGGAGGAGGACTTGTCATTTGTGCTCACCCATGAACGAAGGGGCAGAGCTCGTCAAACGCACGACGAGGTCGTCGAACACCAAACCTCGAAGCGATGAAACAACTGCACATTTAAAACTACACGATCAACACAATTATATATGATGTTTTTCATAACAAAATCGAAAAATATATGACCTAACTAATAATTCACAAATATATGACCCCGTTGGCCTCTGGAAGGCTAAAGAACACCTTTTCGGGAGGTGCCGGTGGCCGGGGTGTCCTGTCGGTGTCGGGGTGCCGTGTCGGGGTCGGGGTCTCGGGGTCGGGGTGTCGGGTCGGGGTGCCGGGTCGGGGTCGGGGTGCCGTGTCGGTGTCGGGGTCGGGGTGTCGGGTCAGGCTCGGGGTCGGGGTGTCGGGGTCGGGGTCGGGGTCGGGGTGTCGGGTCGGGGTGCCGGGTCGGGGTCGGGGTGCCGTGTCGGTGTCGGGGTCGGGGTGTCGGGTCAGGCCCGGGGTCGGGGTCTCGGGGTCGGGGTGTCAGGTTGGGTGCCGGGTCGGGGTCGGGGTCTCGGGGTCGGGGTGTCGGGTCAGGCTCGGGGTCGGGGTCTCGGGGTCGCGGTGTCTGGTCGGAGTGCCGGGTCGGGGTCGGGGTGCCGTGTCGGTGTCGGGGTAAGGGTGGGTGTGGTGTCAGGGTGTCGGTGTCGGGGTGTCGTGTCGTTGTCGGGGTGTCGTGTCGGTGTCGG
The DNA here is from genome assembly GCA_034509565.1 of Triticum monococcum. NCBI lineage: Eukaryota > Viridiplantae > Streptophyta > Magnoliopsida > Poales > Poaceae > Triticum > Triticum monococcum. The sequence goes on along the minus strand of CM067846.1, from coordinate 142,026,826 downwards.
GGTCGGGGTCTCGGGGTCGGGGTGCCGGGTCGGGGTCGGGGTGCCGTGTCGGTGTCGGGGTCGGGGTGTCGGGTCAGGCTCGGGGTCAGGGTGTCGGGGTTGGGGTCGGGGTCGGGGTGTCGGGGTCGGGGTCGGGGTCGGGGTCGGGGTGTCGGGGTCTAGGGGTCGGGGTGTCGTGTCGGGGTGCCGGGTCGGGGTCAGGGTGCCGTGTCGGGTCGGGTTTTTTTTCCTCTTTTTCCCTTTTCTTCATCTTCCTATTCTTCCTTTTCTTCCTTTTTTTCCTTCTTCTTCTTCTTCTTCTTCTTCTTCTTCTTCTTCTTCTTCTTCTTCTTCTTCTTCTTCTTCTTCTTCTTCTTCTTCTTCTTCTTCTTCTTCTTTTTTCTTCTCCTCCTCCTCCTCTTCTTCTTCTTCCTTTCCTTTTTCCTCTTCTTCTTCTCCTCCTATCCTCTTTTTCTCTTCTTCTTCTTCTTTCCTCAAACTAAACTAAACCTAAAACTAAACCTATAACTAAAACTAAAACTAAAACTAAATCTAAACTAAAACTAAAAAGAAAAAAAACAGAAAAAAGGAGGGGGGCTCACCTGGGGCAGGGCCGGTGGAGGAGGGGGGCGGGGCGGTGGAGGAGGCCCCCGGTGGAGGAGCTGGCCGGGGCGCGGGGGCGGCCTGGGGCGGCGGGGGGCGGGCCCGGGGCGGTGGGGGGCCGGGGGCGATGGGGCGGCGGGGCTTGGGGGGACAGGGCGGTGGGGCGGCGGGGGGCCGGGGCGGTGGGGCGGCGGGGGCGACGGGTGGTGGGGCGACGGCGTCGGGCGGCAGTGGCGACGGGGCGGGGGGCTGGTGGGGCGGCGGGTGGTGGGGCGACCGGGCGGCGGCGAGTGGTGGGGGCGGCGGCGCGCGGCGGGCGGCGGCGGTGGGGTGGGAAGTGGTGGCGGGGCGCGCTGGCGAGGAGAAAACAGAGAGTAACGGACGGGGGGTACAGGCTGTTAGGTGGTGTCCTCTTTGCCGTCCGCCTCTCTTTGCCGTCCGCCCTTTTGCCTCTTTGCCGTCTGCTGGCAGACGGCAAAGAGGTGGGCCGTTAGGTTTTTTTCCAAATGGGCGGGGGGTGGGGGCCACCTCTCTCTTTGCCGTCTGCAAGCGGACAACAAAGATTCTTTGCCGTCTGCTGGCAGACGGCAAAGAGCTGGCGGACGGCAAAGAGCTTCTTTGCCGTCTGCTTTTGGGTAGCTGATGGCAAAGAGCTTCTTTGCCGTCAGCTAGCAGACGGCAAAGAGCTGGCAGATGGCAAATTAGCTGATTCCAGTAGTGTGCGCATCTGTTCCATGGTGGGACCTCCGAGTTCCTCGAGGATAGGATCGCATATTGTGCGTGACAATATTACCATGATATTTTCACATGATTTACTACAGGTATGTTTTTCAACAACATTTCCCCGCTTGATCAATATTACAACATTGTTTGTACGTAAATTATCGAGTATGCAGTTCATATATTACCATACTATTTTCACATACCTGGTGGGCTGGTTCCACCACAACGAACCTAACCATATGCACTAGGCTCAGTTCGCCAAAACAGGTTTATGGGTGAAGTTATAAGCATTGACCAGCAATAAGTGAATGATATCTTTGCTTATGAGACAAGACATACAATTGTTAGTGATTTTTTTGGCTTATTTTAATACCATATAGTGCTTTATGTGTTCTTAAAGTGTATAAGTATTAATTTTTGCTCATAGTCATTTATATATTCGCGTATATGAATATGGTAAATGATCGGTTCTGATCCGAGCCGTTCCGTGCGTATAATCCGGTATTTGAATCCGCATCCATCCTGTTTCCAAGTCCACAAATAATATGGAATAGAATACGACATCTCCTATATCACTAAGCTCCTGGGGTGAAAACGCCCTGGAGCGATCCACGAAGTGGATTTGGGTCGTGGCACCGATTTTGACTCTGTCAACACGTTGTGAGCTGGCTGTCTAGTCAGCTTTTTTGTCAGTGTTGTGTGGTATGGGCCTGGCCTTTTGGTGAGTGGGGAGGGGGTCTTTTGGTCGACATTTTCCCTTGGTAAGGCAACATGGCGGCTGGGAGCGGGTGGCAGAGCACGTGTCGTTCGAGCATGGGAACGGGACTGTGTACGAGGGCTGCTGCGGGGGCTGCGTCTAGGTGTTGTGGCGAGGGCGGCGGGGCCTATATCCAGGAGCTGCGGTGGGGGCCGCATGATGATGCGGCGAGGGAGGCGGGGACGGTGTCCAGGAGCTACAGCGAGGGCGGTGGGGGCTGTGTCTAGGAGTTGCGGCAGGGGATGGTGGGTGCGAGGGCTCTTGCATGCGGGACTCCTTCATTCGGGTGTTCATCGCTGCTCCTAGCTAAGTTCGAGGACCTGCCGGTGACTGCATTGGAGGGGCATTGGTGACTGTTTTCGGCCATGTCTCCCCGTGCCTCCGACCGTCCCGTTGAAGCGTATTCGGCTGGATTCGGATGCTTTTCTACTTCCTCTGTTTTCTATATTGCTTTAGATTCATTTATTGTGGTGACGCTACTGTGTTGGCTTGTTTCTTCAACGCCTGATCATAACTTATAGGTTGTTGCAAATCAAAACGATTACATCTTAATTACGTTAACAATGTTGTCTATGCATAGTTTTATTGACGCCACAATGATTTGCGATATGGAGTTGGCTGAATGTCAAGAGGTATGGGTTCTTCCTTTTGAGAAAAGATGCAGTAATGAAAATAAATGTTTCAGCCAGGCATTCTCTCAGCCTCTCACCATGATTTATATAAAACTTCAGGGGTCGCTGATTTTATTGTATGTGATTTGTATACAATGTTAGACTTAAACATGATTTAGTGCACGGCACGTGTACATGTCCGAGCTGGACATGAGTAGTAATCCGAGTAGGATTGATGCTTGGGTTTGTACGTGTATATAAGTACACCCAGCCCCTTGTAATTGATCAACCCGTGAGGCAATAAAAAAATCACCAGGAACGTCACGTTCCTGTGGCAATCAGCCAGGTTTGCCGTGCGTGAGTACTGCTAGTACTGGATCGATCCGTTAATCGATTAGCTAGCTACTAGTTGTTCTGCCTGTACGTGGTTCCGTCTCAGACGTGTTTCGCTTCGACCAAGTGCATCGGTCAACAGGGAATTGTTCAAGAGTCAGTCAGCTTCGCTTCGTTGTCGTTCGTCGTCGGTCGTCGCCGTCGCTGGAAAGTACTCGGCGTCGGGTCTGGGCCAACAATTGGTATCAGATCAAGGTTGATCTTCTAGTAACGGAAGATCATGGTGGACGACGAGAAGAACAAGCAGCTGGCGGAGTACTCCGGTGCGGCTAAAGTAATTGCTGCTCTGGCGAGTTCGTCGTATCCACGGTTTGATCGTGAGAACTTCGGGGTCTGGAAGGCCCTCATGGAGTGTGGTCTCCGCGCCAACGAGTTATGGGACGCGGTGGATCCCGGAGGCGACGCGTTCAAGAAGGAGGGAGCCGAGCACCGGAAGGATCGGCAGGCGGCGTCGGCGATTTACTCGGTGATGCCGATGGATGTCCTCTAGCACCTAATCGCCAAAGCAACGGCGAAGGAGGTGTGGGATACGCTGAAGCTCATGTTCGAGGGACACACCCGTGTCAAGCAAGCTAATCTCCAAACTCTCCTAAGGAACTACGAGACTTTGGTCATGGGCGACGATGAGTCCGTGGATGCGTTTGCTTCACGGGTAGTTACTCTCGTCAATCGGATTCGTGCGCTTGGAGAAAACCTCACGGAGGCCTCGGTTGTCCGGCAGTTCTTGCGCGCGGCCCCTCCCCGATACCTGCAAATTGTCACGGCGATCGAGCAGTGCGTCGATCTCGCGACTCTCTCCATCGACGATCTTGTCGGACGGTATAAGGCTCATGATGAGCGTATGCGGTACAGTCTTGGGGACGGGAGGAACGACGAGCTTGTGATGCTCACGAAGGCGCAGTGGATCGCCCTAGAAAAGCAAGGCGGATCCAGCAGCAGCAGCAGGAAGAAGGGGAAGCAGCGTTCGGCGAGAAAGAACTTCGCCGACTCGGACGACGACTCAGACGATGAGGCTGCACCACCACTGAGGAGAAAGTTTGACATCAGGAAAGTGAGGTGTTATAACTGTGGCCTCCTCGGTCACTTCAAGGCTAACTGCGAGGAAGCATCAAAGCAGAAGGCGCTCATTGCTCAGCAAGAAGATGATGGTGACATGATGTTGATGTGTAAACTGGTGGACGAGGAGGATCCAGACTCTCAAGCGTTGACTAAAGAAATTGTCGAGCTTACGGAAGAAAAAGTTTGCCATCATGATTATGGTTCGGAAACTTGTGTCGAACCTGCAGATGCGGGGAGTGATTCCGAAACTTATGTCAGTGCTATGGATGTAAGTGCTAACTTTACTGGAGCGGATGCAGCGAAAGCAGCGTGTGCTCGGCCATGGAGAAGCAGTGTTTCCACTGGTCGACAGAAGGAGAGGTCCGAAGAAGACCGCAACGCAAAGTGTGATGAACTAGTTGTGTCAGAAGGTCACACGACAAGGCTAGACATGCGGCAAATTACACTCGGACCAAGCAAGCATGGCATGTGCACAGCACCGGAGAGGAGCGCGAACGTTGCCGCACTTGACACGGCGCGTCTACGTATGGGTGTCGCGTGCGTCTCACCGAGCGACACGCCCGCCAAGTCACACAAGCAGGCGGCCAGTGCAGGGTACGACATGTACGTAGCTGTGCCCGAAAGCAGCAGTGACGTGCAGCCGGTTTCCACCGTAAGCACGTTTGGAAATACAACCTGGGCTGCTGCCCCATGTGTTGTTTTGCCAGGAGACGTGCACCCAGCGAAAGGAACAGGCAGCCCAGCAGTAGAGACACGTGGTGAGCTTGGCCCATTGCAAGAAAGGATTTCATCTGTGAGCCTTTGCTGCGATCCAGGAGCCATGCCACTCGCAGAATCGAGCTGGGAAGGAGGCCCACGAGCATCTGGAAAGCTAGAAGTCAGCGCAGGAGGCGTCGCTGTAGTGGCCCGGCAGTCGCCAGTAATCGTCGGACCAATGGCCAGCGAAGCTTTGTACACGGAGGAAGGCTCTAAGGCACATGAGTCGCCTCCGACGATACAGGAGAAAAGGACACGTCCATCTACAACCGATCATCTACCGCTGGTGTTACACCCATATCCGGAGACAACTCTTCGGATGTTTGACCCGGTAAAGATGAAAAGGAGTGGGCGACAGTGTCTAACAAGCGTCGAAGAACCGGTGAAATTCGAAGATGCAAATACGGAGGAGTGTTGGCGTCCTGCTATGGAAGAGGAGTTGAGGTCGATCCACGACAACAATGGATGGGAGCTTATGGATCTTCCCAACAATGAAAAAGCCATAGAGCTCAAGTGGGAATTCAAGATCAAGAAAGATGTCGAAGGATCCGTGAAACACAAAGCGAGGCTAGTAGCCAAAGGATACGTGCAAGAGGAAGGTGTGAACTTCGAAGAAGTGTTCGTTCCCATTGCAAAGATGGAATCGGTGAGACTACTCATCGCTCTCGCGGCTCGGGAATCATGGAAAGTACATCACTTGGATGTAAAATCCGCGTTTTCGGACGGCGAGATAGAAGGAGATGTGTATCAACCACCGGGTTTCATCAAAGAGGGAGAGGAGCACAAGGTACTGAAGTTACACAAAATCTTGTATGGGCTATGGCAAAGACCTCGGGAGTGGAACATCAAACTTGATCGGACAATGGTTTCTCTTGGATTTGAGAAAGCCCCACTAGAGCATGCAATGTACAAGAGAGGTAAAGGAAGGGATCGTCTACTAGTTGGCATCTACGTCGACGACCTATTAATTACCGGAGCAGATGAAGAGTTGATTGCAAAGTTCAAGCTACAGATGAAAGAGCTTTTCAAGATGGATGATCTCGGTCTTTTGAGCTACTACCCCGGGATAGAGGTACATCAAAAGCCGGAGGGGATCACACTATGCGAGGAGGCATACGCAAGGAAGATACTTGAAAATTGTGGTATGAAATATTGCAATCCAATTGACGCTCCAATGAAACCTCGTCTTGAGATGAACAAGAAGAGTAAAGCACCCGCAGGTAATGCGATAGAGTATATTGCAGCTGCCACTGCGGCATGTGAAGGTGTGTGGCTAGGGCGGCTACACGGTGATCTCATGGATCGAGATCCGGAACAATTGGTGCTTAATGTTGATAGCAAGTCTGAAACTTTTCTACGGGAGGATCCAGTGCGGCGTGATAGGAGCAAGCACATTGATACGGTGTATCACTACATAAAGGACTGCGTAGAAGAAGGTAAGATGAAGGTCAACTACATTCGCACCGATGATCAACTGGCGGATATTCTAACCAAGGCTTTGGATAGAGAGAAGTTCTTGGAAATGCGAAGAAGGATCGGCGTCGGAGCTGTGACGCGACCACGTCGTGTTTAGGGGGGTGATTGTTAGACTTAAACATGATTTAGTGCACGGCACGTGTACATGTTCGAGCTGGACATGAGTAGTAATCCGAGTAGGATTGATGCTTGGGTTTGTACGTGTATATAAGTACACCCAGCCCCTTGTAATTGATCAACCCGTGAGGCAATAAAAAAATCACCAGGAATGTCACGTTCCTGTGGCAATCAGCCAGGTTTGCCGTGCGTGAGTACTGCTAGTACTGGATCGATCCGTTAATCGATTAGCTAGCTACTAGTTGTTCTGCCTGTACGTGGTTCCGTCTCAGACGTGTTTCGCTTCGACCAAGTGCATCGGTCAACAGGGAATTGTTCAAGAGTCAGTCAGCTTCGCTTCGTTGTCGTTCGTCGTCGGTCGTTGCCATCGCTGGAAAGTACTCGGCGTCGGGTCTGGGCCAACATACAAATAACAAGGTCATGCATGACTGCCTAGGCAATGCATGAGCCCTTATACAACTGAGTGGTGAAGTGAAACTACTGGAACCAAGTCGCGGTGCATAGCTGCTCCTAGGCACCGTGAGAATCCTTGGTATCTGTCATTTCATAGGTTAACTGTAAAAGTAGTATTTTTTTCTGTTCGGACATGCATTAGTTGAGAAAAGATGGTGACCAATGGTGATGTTTTGAATCGTAGTTCAGATTGAATTGTATTTGCTTGATATGGTTTCATCGATTTGATGGCAGACTCCTATAATTAACCGTTATTGATTTCTAGGTGCTCATATTGCTAGCCATGTTCATGGTGTAGGTGTCTTCAGGAAGATATGTTAGAAGCAACTCTTAGCTGTCCTGGATAGATTCTGGCATGTCTACTTAGTCTACACAAAGCATACAATGATTTTTAATTGAACTGATACAGAGCATCTTTCTTTCCAATCTTGTGCTATGGAGCATGTCCTACATTTTTAAGAGAATTTTGACTTCTTTTTTACAACTTTTGGAGCAGGAATTTGTGGAGCTCTTTAATTGTTGTGTTTTATGTTTTTTTATCTTTGCTTCTTGCAACCCATCAGTTTATACTAGGTTTATCACTAGCTATCAGAAATTGGAGTGTTAAAGATGGCTTTTGGTTATTTGTATCTTGCCATATAAAACATGATGTTTTATTTTACTTTCCAGCGGTGCCCCTAAGAATCAAGAACAGGGTGCCCCTGTGAAAATGGTACTATTTTTAGTTGCTGCACACTGTTATGTTCGCACCAATTAAAAGATTGTGTCGCAGGTAAATTTGTTTCAACCACAACCCTTCTTTTTTGCTTGCAGACTATGTTTTTGTTGATCTCTCGGACTGTGTATCCCCCTTTTGCTTGCAGGCTGGCTTAGGGCTTGGTAAATCCATGAAGGTTAGCTTTGCTCTATAGCCACTGTCACTCGGTTTCAGTTTGATCTTTTCTCTACTTACTTTTTTTGCAGATTTAGATAAGTAGTGATTCAGTCATATTAAACCTCCATTTTTCTCACTACATATTTATTTCTTACAGAACTGAACTTACTTATGGCAGAACCGTCTATACTTAAAATTACTATAGGATGTTAAATAGCTTGCTTACATTTATCTAGCTTATGAGTAGCAATAGTAGTAACACATGATGCATGGTAGTTTAATTTTGGACCAGCACTTGACAGTTCATCCTTGAAGTAGATAGTTAGATCTTCATATGAATGTTCAAGAACAATTTTGGTTGTCAGACTGGACCAACACGACAATACTAGATAGTTCATCCTCGAATTACTACCTGTGGTCAGTCTTAAATCGGTGCAACTCAATTAAGAGATGTTTCTTTCAGCATCCAAGCTTGCAGATGAATTTGCAATTGCCCTGAAGAGAACATTTGATTTCCATAAAGTATCCTGGACCTTACTTTCTTATAGTTTTGGTAATTATATACTTCTGTAGTTCTGTTGACTTACATTTGAGTTGTTACCGACTTAAAGTTTCAGGCTCATTGTACTTCCTAAAGTGGCACGTCTTTTGCTGATTTGTGCATCTTATTTTGTTGCCTCATGCCACCATGCCCGAAATTGTGGCACTGCAGGATCAAATGTCGTACGAGGCTTTTACAGAATTCTTGTTGGTTTTATTATTAACCTCGATACTTAAAAAAATTATGTTGTTCTTTTTAGGTACACAGATGAATAGCATATTTAGCTATTCAAAATTTATCAGTCCATCATTATTTTCCTCTTTGTTTTCTTATGACTGCAATAATCGCTCTTTCCAGTGAAGGAAATAAAGATAAATTTACTTCGAGAACGGTACAAACACGCGGTTAAGAACAAGGTCATATTCAGTGCAAGGTCCCTTCTTTTGTTTCTTATTTTACCTTTCAAGAGTGTATTCCTTGTTGCATGTAAATGATTGTACCATCGTTAATTCATTATATTTTATGGTCAAGCATTTTCTGCACATTGTCCCTCCTTTTTTTCTTCTTATATTTCCTTCTCCACATCCCTATACCTAGCTGCTACATATATCCCGCAAGAAAATAAAGGTTGTCCCCATGAAAAAATCTTGGAAGGAAAAGATCTATGGAAAAATGAAGGTACTGCTCGGTCAAAGCAGAAACAGAAGGAAACAAATGTCGGCGCAGCAAGGCGCGCATATGCTTCTAGTAAGGATTTCCTGTCCGGATCAGATCCAGTTTCACCACTAATCAAGTATTCCAACTGAGATCTATTCCAGAAGGGGAAATTGGCCTAGCAAATATCAGCTGCAGCTATGCATTTGTGATACGAGCGTCGAGATAACATATTGACTGCTTTTAGGCCAATAGATGCTAAAAAATTCTTACAAAATGTTCCCATCTTCAAAGAAGAGCTATTGAACAAATTCATGCTTGTATAACTACTCACTGAAGCTCAGACAAGGATTTCCCAGCATTTTTTTGGAAATATACTGCTGGATTCTAAGGACAAGATTGCAGTCACATAGTTTGGTTTGTCAGAACAAGTTATCCAATACCTTTCTGGTTAAACCAGACTTACAATCATTGCTGCAGATTTCCACTAACAATAATTGCAGAGAAGTGATGTTGCCACCCTCCTTAGGAATGCTCCAACCAGTTCAATTGCATAGAACATCCCTTGGAAGGGATTAGTACTCAGCACATGTAGAACTGGATTAAATGAGCAAGCAATATATACGGAAGTTAGCCAACCAGCTCAGCTCACTACGCATGCATTACTTCCATGAGAGGAAGCTGGGCAGGCCCAGGAGCTAAAATTTCAGATAAATTCAACCCGTATGATTCAAATTCTTTACAAGCCATGGATTCATGGAGGATATCAGAGTCATAAAGTGCCACAGAAATAAGGAATCAGATTTATCTGGGAAAAGGCTAAGCATATGAAAATACTCCGATGTCTGCATTGAAACACACATTTAGAATCCTTTAAGCAAGCCACAAGAGAAGCCAAGGAAAATACATAAACATGATTGACATGGATATCACTGTGCACATATAGTTTTAGCACATGAACCAGATAACACATGGGACCAAGCCCATGATGTGTAAACATGGTTGACATGGATATTACTTGTGCACGTAGAGTTTTAGCACATGAAAGATAACACATGGTCATGATCACACACAGAGCAGATGCTCTTTTTCAAACCTCAGCAAAAACAAACAAAGAACAGGTTCTTAAAAGGACATGACCATACATATAAATTCTACTCGCATGACCAATTGACCACCACAAGCACACAACCCAGTAGCCTAAATAGGCAGAGACAAAAAGATAAAAGACCATAAACCTTCCCTGGTTAAGCTAGATGGGACGGCATTGCAATTGCAACTGTCATAGTAACAAGTAAACAAACACAAGAGTGATGTCCATAGAGCAAATAGCAAAGCATAGGTGCAGTGAAACACATATAGAGTTAGTAAACTTGAATACATGGCTCAATACAAGCACATTGTAACAGGACCAGTAATAACTTAGATAACTTCTCACTTCTACATATTACAGTACCAGCAACATGGATAGATATAGATAACTTAAGTAATTATAGTAACTTGCATGACTTAGATCACCACACATAGATAGATACAGAAAGATATGAGGTGCAGGACAGGATGAATCCACCACCACAAAGAGCATCCTTTGCATAGCTGCTTCATCCACTCGCCACTGCTGTTGGGATGTGCTTGGGCGAGCTGCGGGCAACGAATTTCGGGGGCGTGTAGTCAAGGTACAGCTCGGGGAGCTCAACGTAGCCCTTGGTGAGCAAGTCGACGCGGATCTTGGCGAGCAGGAGTCGCATGTTGTCGGGTACCTCCCTCTTCTCCGGCTGCACCTCAAGGTCTAGCTGCCTCCTCCGCTCAAAGAGCCACCCTAGCGAGACCACCCCGGTGGGTGGGAAGTCCTCTGTGGTGGGGAACCCCAACCAGTTGCCATGGATGAAGGCCATGCTTATCTGATCGTCGCCGAAGTGAACCATGCCTTTGGCGGTCGGCGTCGCGGTCTCGGGCTTGGACTCCTTGATTAGCCCGTCGACCGCCTCCTTGAGCTGATGTTCCTCCAACACAGCCGCCTCGGGGAAGGCTTGCAGATCCTCCAAGAGCCTCTTCCGCAGCATCACGACGTCGAGAGTCGGCGGGGACGCCTCGCACGCCCCGGCCTCGTAGCCGGAGCTGGCCGCCTTCCTTTTTGGGGGAGAACGCTTGTCATCACCAGCCGCCGCCTTCCGCCCCTTCCGCCCACCGCGCTTGGTGCCGGCCATCGGTGGATCTACTGGCTTGCCGTGGAAAGTGGAGGGGTTGGTTGGGTTAGGGATTAGGGATCGATGCGGCGGTGGCCGTGTCGTATCCATCTATATAAAGCCACGAACCCTGCCGACCTTTTTTTTCCGAGAGAGATCTATTCAGTGGGCTGGTCTACTCCGGACGAGGCTCAAGTTGGGCCAGCCTCAGGATCTACCTTTTTTTAAAGACTCAGGATCTATACTTTCTCCCTCCTCCATTCCATATTGTATTTGAGGTTGTTCTCAATCAATGAAAAATGTGTTTGACATTAAACATATTATAATAAGTTAATTTATATAAGACACTAAGCTCCCTAGACATGGAGCCTCCTGGTCGGTCGGGGTTGTGGGGTCGCTAGGGAGCCCATCTATAAGGTATGTGTCTCTGGTTTACAGTTTCTATTTGTTTTTTTATTTTATTATTTTTCTTTACCTATTTTGGATTTTGTTCTACTTTCTGTTTTCAATTTTTCCTATTTTCATATTTTAATACATGAACATTGTTGAAACTTGTGAACATTTTTTGAAATTCATGTTTAAAATAAATTGAATGTCTTTAAAGTTCTTGAGCATATTTCAAGTTACAGAGGCATTGACTTGGTGGGCTGGTCTACTCCAGACCAGGCTCAAGCTGGACCAGCCTCATGATCTACACCTTTTTTAGAGACTCGGGATCTATACTTTCTCCCTCATCCATTCCATATTTGTGGGGTTTATTAAAACTTGTGAAAACTTGTAAAATCCTTGAGCATTTTTAAAATTCATGTTTAAAAATGAATATCTTTAAAGTTCATGAACATATTTCAAGTTAGAGAGAGATCGACTTGGTGGGTTGGTCTACTCCACTCAAGCTAGACCGGCCTCGGGATCTAGACTTTTTTTAGAGACTCATGATCTATACTTTCTCCCTCATACATCCCATATTGTATTTTAGGTTGTTCTCAATCAAAGAAAAATGTAATTGACATGAAATATATTATAGTAAGTTAATTTATATCAGATACCAAGCTCCCTAGACTTGGAGCCTCCTGGTGCGTTGGGGTTGCGGGTCGCTGGGGAGCACGTGTGTAAGGTGTGTCTTTGGTTGATCATTTCTGTTTGTTTTATCTTTTTATTATTTTATTTACTTTTTCAGATTTTGTTCTATTTTTAATTTTCCTCTTTTCACATCTTAATACATGAACATTGATTAAAAAAATTGAAATCTTTGAAAATCCATTAACATTTTTAAAAATTCATAATTGTTTCAAAAAATTCATGATTCCTTTTAGAACAAATACGGCCTTTAACAACACCCTAACATGATATACGAACGAAAAAATCACGAACATGACATAATTAAAACTCAAGGCAATGCAGATTCCAAAAACAACTGAGCACAATAACTTCCTAGAGGAAAATGAAAATCCCACAAGTAAAGAACGGCGCCACGAAGCGTGCGTTAGCATCTCTTAGGGTTTTCATGTAAAGAAAATCCCACAAGTAAACATCGACTTCTTTGAGGGTTTTGAAAAGGTTTACAAAATTTGGAATAAGGTCAAGAATTTGGAATAGTTTACGGATTCAAAAAATTCTCATAAATTTGAAAAAGATTGCAAATTAAAAAACACAAATTTTGAAAAAAAAAATCATAAATTTGATTTTGTTTAATGAAATAGAAATAATGTTCAAGAATTTGAAAAGGTTCACATATTTGAAATGAAAGAGAAAAAGGAAAAATGAAAAGTAAAACTGAGCCCAAACCGTGCTGGTAAAAACTGAAAGAAAAACTTGTCGAAACCTTCAAAAACGGTGGCAAGAGAACTTACATGGACTGACCCATTTTGCTCCATAGTGTTGTGGAGCGATGTGCGTAAAATAATAGAAAAGCCTATAAATGGTGCTTAAGGCGCCAAATAGGATCTGGGTACAAGGGGGTTGAAAGGACGGGGATTTCTCCTAGAGGGGGTGAATATGCGATTTAATATTAATTACCGTTTAGGCTTGAACAAATGCGGAATAAAACTAGTGTTTATTTTTTCAGGCACAAAACCTAAACATACTAGGCTCAATTATGTGCACCAATAACTTATGCTAAGTAAGATAAATAAATATGTGATAGTAAGAAATATAACATCAAGCACTATGGCTAGAACAAAGTAAGTGCACAAGTAAATGGGTTGGGCAATAAATATAACATCAAGAGCTATGGCTAAAACATTCAAATCATGCACAACCCCAGTTTTAGCAATTGTTTCATACTTTAATATTCTCAAACAATTTCAACTTTCACGCAATACATGATAGTGAGCCATGGACATAGCACTGTAGGTGGAATAGAATGATGGTTGTGGAGAAGAAAAAAAGAGGGAGATAGTCTCATATCAACTAGGGATATCAACGGGCTATGGAGACGTCCATCAATAGATATCAATGTGGGTGAGTAGGGATTTCCATGCAATGGATGCACAAGAGCTATAAGTTTATGAAAGCTCAAAAAAGAAAACTAAGTGGGTGTGCATCCAACTTGCTTGCTCATGAAGACCTAGGGCAATTTGAGGAAGCCCATTATTGGAATATACAAGCCAAGTTCTATAATGAAAAATTCCCACTAGTATATGAAAGTGATGACATAGGAGACTCTTTATCATGAAGATCATGGTGCTACTTTGAAGCACAAGTGTGGAAAAAAGGATAGTAACATTGCCCCTTCTCTCCTTTCTATCATTTTTTGGGGCCTTCTCTTTATTTATTTTGGCCTTTTCTTCTTTTTTATATATTTCCTCACATGGGACAATGCTCTAATAATGAAGATCATCACACTTTTATTTACTTACAACTCAAAAATTACAACTCGATGCTAGAACAAAATATGACTCTATATGAATGCCTCCGGTGGTGTACCGTGATGTGCAATGAATCAAGAGTGACATGTATGAAAGAATTATGAACGGTGTCTTTGTCACAAATACGATGTCAACTACAAGATCATGCAAAGCAATATGACAATGATAAAGCGCGTCATAATAAACGGAACGGTGGAAAGTTACATGGCAATATATATTTCGGAATGCCTATGGAAATTCCATAATGGGTAGGTATGGTGGTGGTTTTGTAGCGATCCGATCTCAAACGGTCAAATTTCTGTGCATAAGTATCATCCCTGGATCGGTAATGCTGACACACAGTACTCGAAGGATTTATAACAGAGTGAAATCACACACTTATTAAATCGAATGTCTCAAAAGAAAACTTAATACAATAATATGGCTTAAGGCCATCTAAATAAGATAACTGCGGAAGCTTCGAAGATAAATGAGTCCATGAACTCCAACGGCATAGCTGAGTGCACGACAACGACCTAGTGCACCTTACTCTTCACCTGAAAAGTCTGCAACATGATACGTTGCAGCCCGAAATGGGTCAGCACATGGGATATGCTGGCAAAATAACACTATAGAGCAAAAGAACACGATAACAGCTATTACTACATGCATATATGGCTGGTGGAGGCTCTATGGTTATTGTTTTGCATAAAGCCAATTTTTCCCTACTGCAAAGGAATATATTTTATTTGACTACAAAGTTGGTTGATAAATATTGAGAAGGTTCCTCCAACTCAATCCCAATTAAACAATATTAATAACCCAACAAATTAAATTTAGAGTGATGAGATCAAATCAATAATTCAAGAACCAGGTACTCAAGATGTCCATAACCGGGGACACGGCTAACCATGATTAGTTTGTACACTCTGCAGAGGTTTGCGCACTTTGCCTCACAAGACTCGATCTCCTATGTTGAATTTCTCGCACTACATGTTGTTTGAGAAACAGATGATCGAGACATAGTCTTTCCGAAGTATTAACTCTTTACTCTGGGTAGACAGTACCACCTACTTTCCCCTACATCTGCTAGCCTACCACTGAAAGAGGTCACACAACATACTCAACTATGCGAGAGCCCATAATGGCTTGTGGCTGCACACGAAAGTTTCTAGTATGAATAATCTTATGATCCCTTTGAGCCTGGGTGGCGAACCATAGGATGATCACACAGGTACTCCGGGATATCACAGGATAGCGCTCGATTGCTCCAGGTGCCCAGACAACCACTGGGTGCTCCAGGGTGCGTCAACCAATCCACCCAGATGTGTATTAAAGTAGTCATCTTAAGTTAACCATTAATTACAAACTCTCACATCTGACATGGATACGCTCAACCAAACCACGTCTACATGCATAGCATAGCAGTATAAGCATAACATAAAAATAACTTCCAAGGTTTGAAATAAAGGACAATAGGTTCTACCTCATCATCTACTTTCCAAATACCCACATGTTAAACATATCCTACTCATGCAATGTTTGAGGGTTGAAACTAATGCATAAAAACTGGGTATTAAAGGGGTATCATCAAAGTGTTACTTGCCTTGCTGGCGATCTAAAAACCCTAGTGACTCGTAGTAGCAGGCTTCGCACTCCGGAAACTATGTTTCAAACAAATAATAACATACATAAGCACACAAGGAATATATGCAAGGGTAAAACTCAGATGAGAAAGTCCAATCTAAAAGTTCAACTGACAAGCTTCGATTTGCAAAAATAATCAATCAAATCGGAGCTACGAAACTCAAACTATGATCAAAAGAAGTTCGAATTCAAATCAGCTTGAAACCAAGTGTTAAATTGTCAAAATCATGTTCAAGTTGATTAACTAGAAAGAAGGGTCCGAGGCGAAGATTTTGGTGTTGGTTTCACTGGATTTGGGCAAATGGTTGAAACGTTGCGAGGGTTTGAAGATTAGGGGCTAATCTGCGATAGAAATAATCACGAATAGGTCCCTAGCCGAAAATAAAATAAAAAGACAAACACTAACGAACGAACGTTCACTAACAAGGACAAAGGGGCGAACGCGTTCGCTAACAGAGACGTTCGGGTGAACGTTCGCTAATTAGCGAACTAAGAAAAAACCGATCTAAACCGTTGAACCAAAAAAACTAACAAAACCCTAAGAAAAACCGATCTAGGTTTTATACCTAAAACTGGCGGTCAACAACAACGGTTTCCGACGAGGCGGCGCGGGCGGGCGACTCCAGCGGCGGCGCTGTGGGACAGCTACGTCGGCGGCAAGCGGCGGCGCGCAGCAGCAACGGGCGGCGGCGGCAAGAAGCGGCGGCGGTGGGCGGCTGTGTGGAGGCGGGGCTGCGGCGGCGGGGTTTGGTGGGGAGAGGACGCCGGCGGGGTAGCGCATATAAAGGGGTTGGGGGCGCTTCTTGGAGGAGGGGCGGCGCGGGGCGGAGTCTGGCTCAGACTCCTCCTCGGTGTCCGTGCCTCGCACGATGGGAGGTAGGCGGCGGCGGGCTTCGGCCCGGCTCGGCTAGGCCTTCGGCCCAGTCAGGCGGAATTTTTTTAAATAAATTCTGCCAAGAAATCCTAATAAAAAACTCGAAAAATGCCAAAAATAATTTTCACCGTCTAAATAAAATATTTAGAACAAAGTGAACATTCTTTTGGCCTAAAAATGCAATGTTCAAAAATGCATATTTTTCTAGTTCAAATAAAATCCAAATAAAATATATATTTGATTTTGAAAAATTTCCTCCAATATTCCTCTCTTTTGAAGAAGTCATATTATCTTCTCTCTTTTATTTTTTTATATTAGAAATATTTGGAGAGAAAATTATTAAATCAAATTGATCCTCTATTCAAATTTGAGAAAATTTAAATATGAAAATAAATGAAATCCCCAACTCTCTCCTTGGGTCGTTAAGTTGCTTAAGATTTCTAGGATCACAACCAAAATGCAAATAAAATATGATATGCATATGATGACCAATGTATAACATCCAAATTTAAAATTGGAATGTTACAAACCTATCCCCCTTAAGATGAATCTCACCCTCGAGATTCGGGTTGGCTAGAAAATAGGTGTGGGTGGTCTTTCATACCATCTTGTAGCAACCCGACCTCAGATGGTCAAGTCTCTGTGCTTCAGTGTCATCCCTCGATCGGTAATGCTGACACACGCAGTACTCGAAGGATTTGTAACAGAGTAGCAATCACACACTTATTACATGGAATGTCTCAAAAGAGAACTTATTACAATAATAAGGCTTAAGGCCATCTAATACGATAACAGCGGAAGGCTTGGAAGATAAAGTGAGTCCATCAACTCCAACGGCATAGCTGAGCTGCACGGCAACGACCAAACGAACCTTACTCCTCGTCTGAAAAGTCTACAACATAATACTATGCAGCCCGAAAATGGGTCACCACATGGAATATGCTGGCAATATAACACAGTAGAGCAAGAACAGAATAATGCTATCACTACATGCATATTTGGCTGGTGGAAAGCTCTATGGTTATCGTTTTGCGGAAAGCCAATTTTTTCCCTACAACAAAGGATTATATTTTATTTAAATATCATGGTGGTTGAACAATATTGAGAAGGTACCCGCAACTCAATCCCAATTAAAGGAATTAACAACCCAACAATATTAATTAAGCATGATGAGATACATGTGATAACCCAAGTACTAGATACTCAAGATTGTCCATAACCGGGGACACAGCTAACCATGATTAGATTGTACACTCTGTAGAGGTTTGCGCACTTTCCCCCACAAGACTCGATCGCCTCCATTGTATTTCTCGCACTACATGGTGTTTGAGAAACGGATGACCGAGACACAGTCTTTCAGAAAGATTAACTCTCTACTCCGGGTAGACCATACCAAACCTACAAAACCCACTACCTGCTGATCTACCTCTTCAAGAGCTTCATGTAACTTACTGAACTATGCTAGAGCCCATAATAGCTTGTGGCTACACACGGAAGTGTCTAGCATGAATCATCTCAGTTCCCTTTGAGCCTGGGTGGCGGTCCATAGGAAGATCACACGGGTACCCCGGGATTTCCGAAAAAACAGACAACACTGGGTTCCCCAGGTGCCTCAATCCACCCAGATGTTAAATTAAGTTACCACCTTAAGTTGAACCATTAATTAACAATCTCACATCTATCTTGGATTTCACTCAAACCCGAACCACGTCTACGAGCATAGCATAACATAGTAATATAAGCAAGCGTAGAAGTACCTCCCAAGGGTTTGAATATAATAGGGCAATAGGTTCTACCTCATCAACTACTTCCCAACCCACAAGTTAATGACATCCTAATCATGCAATGTTTGAGGATTGAAACTAATGCATAAAACTGGGTATGGAAAGAGTATGATCAATGTGTTACTTGCCTCGCTGACGATCCGCGAATCCTAGAGACTCATAGTAACACGCTTCGCACTCCGGGAATTCTATCGCAAACAAACAATAACATACATAAGAAACAAGCAAAGATGCACAAGCAAAACTCAAATAAAAGAGGTTGACCAGAAAGTTCAACTTAAGAACTCCGGTTCGCAAAAAGAATCAAATCAAATGAAGCAACGAAACTCAAACGGCGAAAGAAAGAAGCTTCATTCACTAAACTGAAACTAGGTCAAATTTTACAATAGAAAAAACTTGTTTGAGTTGGTTAAACGGAAAGAGGGTTTTGAGATGAAACTCCAGGCGCTTGAATCGCCTGATTCCGATAAACGAGCAAAAAGATAAACACAATCTAAGATTGGATCAGAAATCACGATCAGAGAAATCGCGGAATAAATCCGATAAAAGAAAACTGACGAACGGACTAACGAACGAACGTTCGTTAACTTTATCTAAATGATGAACACGTCCGTTAAAACGAACGAACGAGCGAACGCTCACTAAATAAATAAACCGAAAAAAACTGATCTATTAAAAAAACGAAAACTAGAGTTTAAAAAAACAAATCGGTTTTCTAGAGAAAACCGGCGGCGGCGGCTACCTCGTCGGATCCGGCGGGGCATGGGGCTCCGGCGGCGGGGCGGCGGCGCGCGAGAGGCGGTGGCGGCTTGCGGCGGCTGCGGCGAGGCGCGGGAGGCGGCGGGGCGGCTCGGCTCGGGTGGCGGGGCTGAGGCGGCGGCGACTTGGGCTCCAGGGGGGGTATTTAAGGGGAAGGGGCGGCGGCTGCTTGGGGGAGGGGGCAAGGCAGCGGCGGCGGCGGGGAGTCCGGGTCGGCGGCGGCGGCGCGCGCGCGGGAGGCGGCGACGGCTCGGGTCGGCCTGGCTCGGCTAGGCCTTAGGCCCAGTCGGGCACGGGAACTTTTTTTAAAATAATTTCACCGATGGAAATAAAATCCTAGAAAAATAAATGAAAATCTAAAAATGCCAAAACAAATTTTCACCGTCTAAATAAAATATTTAGGAGGAGATGAACATTTTCTTGGCCCTAAAATGCAACTTTGAAAACATGCAATTTTTCTAATGCAAATATAATCTGAATAAAACCAAATAAAATCAAATAAAATCAAATAAAATCTGAATAAAATCAAATAAAATCTGAATAAAACCAAATAAAGTCATATTATCTCCTCTCATTTAATTTAATGTGAAATATTTTTCAGAGAGAAAATAATTAAAGTCCAATCCTCGTTTCATTATTTGATAAAAACCAAATATGAAAACCGGGGAAATCCCCAACTCTCTTCGAGGGTCCTTGAGTTGCTTAGTGTCGGCGTTCTGGGAACGGGGGTCCCCAGACTTGCCTGCCTGCGGCCTGCGGCATGGCTCAAGTGGGGGCCCAGCGCGGCCCATCTTCATCAACACGAGGCTCAAGACCCTCGCGAGGGGCCAAGCCTCGCGAGGCGGACGACACGGCGCATCCTCAGGCACAGCCTCGTCAAGCTGGCTCGCGAGGGGGCGGAGAGTTCAAGGCGGGGTACCTCGCGAGGTGCCTATGACGCAAGCCATGATGACACGGGGCACCAGGCGGGTGCCAGCGCGCGCAGCGTCCCCCTTTCCTCTTTGGTGCAAACGGAGCAAGCGTATCCGCGGAGTACCGAGGCATCATGCAAAGGTTGCCACTTCGGTGCAGTGAGACCAAGGCCAGGAGGACTACGAGACGGAGGTCACCATGGAGCCCAGTGCGGCGTCATCACCAGAGCCTTTGGCAGGTGAAGACTGCTTTTGTCAGGATAGATGTACTCGCTGTCCCCCTTCAAATTAGCCCGCCATTGTTGGATCCCTTCCCGCTCAATATTTGGGGAGAGGACCAGGGCCTCTAGAAATAGGACCAGACACCCACGTAGCAAGGGGTTCGATTCCTGGTCGTTCGGTCCAGACGACGGGAGAGAGAAAAGGCATAGAGAGAAAGAGAGGGTGACCGAACTCTTCACAACAGTTCATCACCTCAGCCAAGAACAGACCCTCGCGAGGCTGTTCTTCCTTGTATTGTTCATCCTCACCAGCCCCAGGAGGCAATCCATCCACCACACACTGGAGTAGGGTATTACACCACATCGGTGGCCCGAACCAGTATAAATCTTGTGTCTTTCGTGCAGCTCTTTTAGTAGTTTAGATCCCATTGAGACGGAGAGGTTAAAGGTGAGATTTCCGCGCGCACCCCAGGGTTCGAACCTTAAGGGTCTGCCGGAATCCGAAATCTGACATTTGGCGCACCAGGTAGGGGTGCGCCGGGATCCGTCTTCCACCGCTCCTCTCTCCTTCGGCCGCTGCAACCATGCGCGGCGCCAGCCGGGCTCGTGCCGCCCCGGCGGCCCTCGCTGGTGGGCGCCCTCGTTGTCCCCCACCACCCGCCGTCAACACCGCCGCCGGCTCGGCGGGTAACGAGCTACAAGCGCCACCCCAGCGTCGGCCTATGTGATAGAGCAACTGCACCGCGGCACCGGCGCCTCCGGTCGTTGCGGCCCTCCTGGGCTGCCGGCGCCGCCCACAAGTCGCCACGTCAAGCCTTTTGCCCACCGGGTTAGCACCGCTGCCGCGCGGCAAGGGGCTCCCCTGGACCGAGCGGCGAGCGAGGTCGATCTGACCTTCAGCTCGGAGGACCACCCCACCAACGCAGTCAACTCAGGCGCGCTCCCCTTGTTGTGCACCCCCACCATCTGCGAGGTGGCCGTCACCCGGACCCTCGCCGACGGTGGCGCGGGCCTCAGCTTGCTTTCGGTCGACACTTTCGACCTCTTCCGCATACCCTGGGAGCGGCTGCGACCTAGCCAATCCTTCTCGAGCGTCGGGGGCGGATCATCCGACTCCTTGGGGCAGATCCGGCTCCCGGTGACCTTCGGCACCTACGACAACTTCCGCATGGAGACGGTCGACTTCGACATCGCCCCCACCGGCCTTCCTTAGAATGACATCCTCGGCTACCCGGCACTGGCCCAGTTCATGGCCGCCACGCATCCGGCGTACAACCTCATGAAGATTTCCGGGAGAAATGGTACCCTCACTATGCGCGGGGACACCGGGGACGCATTGTGAGTGCTCGAGCTCGCCTTCAAGACAGCGGCGTCGGCACGGCCCGCAAACGCGGAGGCCGCAGAGCCCAAGGGGGCTGCGCCCGCCAAGAAGAAGCAACTCTTCACCCAGGACAAGGTGGAGACCAAGAAGATCCCCGTCGACGAGGACAGGTCCTTCGGCGCCACTTTCACCATAGGCGCCAACCTAGAGCCCGAGCAGGAGGAGGCCTTGGTCAAGTTCCTACGCTAGAATAAGAAGGTATTTGCTTGGGAGCCGGATCAGCTGGCGGGGATCCTCAGAAGTGTCATCGAGCACCACCTCAACGTATGCCCAAATGTACGCCCCGTGAAGCAAAAGGCCAGGCGGCAGTCCACGGAGAAGCAAGCTTTCATCACCCAAGAGACCCGCAAGCTAGAGGCTGCACGGGTCATTCGCGAGGTCCGATATCCGGACTGGTTGGCCAACCCTGTCGTTGTGCCCAAGAAGGG
Source organism: Triticum monococcum (assembly GCA_034509565.1). Lineage (NCBI taxonomy): Eukaryota > Viridiplantae > Streptophyta > Magnoliopsida > Poales > Poaceae > Triticum > Triticum monococcum. The sequence continues at coordinate 142,004,793 of CM067846.1, read as the reverse complement.
GGGGGGGAAGAACGCATGTGTGTCGACTTCACCAACCTCAAAAAGGCATGCCCGCAAGATCCGTTCCCGCTCCCCCGTATCGACCAGATTGTCGATTCCACTGCGGAGTGCGACCTGCTATGCTTCCTGGATGCCTTCTCCGAGTATCACTAGATCAAGATGGCCGTGGAAGATGTCGAGAAGACTGCTTTCTTGACCCCATGCGGGGTATGTAACACGGGGGCAACCTTTCAGCGACTGATGCACATCACCGTGGGTCAGCATGTCACAGCCCTAGATTTGCTTGTAGCTATTTACCTGAGTGAGCAACATGCATCATGTCTAAATTTTTGAAAGTTGAATTGGGGAAAGCTGAAAGCCCCAGAAATCAATTAAAAAAAATGATCAACATTAAAATCTTTCAAAGAAGTCCAAGAAAATGTTCCTCTTAGTCTCTGAAAATATTGGCAAGAGGTAAAACTTAAAACAATATTTTTGGAATCTCAGAGATATTTATTTTGGGCCTTTGATTTAATCCAATAAATATTTGAATTGGATCTATATTTATTATATAATAAATATATGTTCAATAATTCTGATAAATTGTTGAGGGGCTTTGGAATAATCCATTTAGTCCCTGCAAAAATTATCATAAGTAAAAAAAAATAGTTTGGTTCAAAAACCAAATTAAAACCCATTTGCATAAATAGAAAACAGAAAACAAACATGAGAGAGAGTAGGCCACTGGGCCACTTACCTGGCGCCACCAACCGGCCCAGCACTGTAGCTGGACGGCCCAACCCACCAGGGCTCCTCCCTGTCGTCTTCCCCCTCGCCAGGAGGACGAGCGCGTGGCCGGCGCGCGCGAGCACGCGTCCGGCCACCTCCTGCTTGCTTGCCGCTGCTGGAATCGTCCCCGAGCGCCACGCGCTTCCCCTCGACCGCCTGCACCTCTCCTCTCTCCCCCTCGAGCACTCTCCCCTCCCCTGTCTTGCTCTCTTCCCCACCACCGAGCGCGCCCATCGCCGCCGCACGCTGCCACGGCGTCCACCGGCCACGCCTCGACCCCTCTCCGTCTCCGGGAGCTCCGCCATCGTCTACTACATCTCCTCGACGACGGAAGCAAGCCCGGATGCCCGGAAGTGTCGCCATCAAGCTCGTCCCCGCCGCCTCTGCCCGGAGATCGCCGCCGCCGTTCCATCGTCACCAAGCCGTCCCCGAGCCCACCTAGCGTCTCATCCGACTCCTCGTGAGCTCCTCTTCCTCTCCCCTCACTCCGTGCAATCGATTTCGTTCCCTAGCTAGCAGCCCGCCGGACCCGAGAGCTCACCGCCGTCGTAGTTTCCCACCATCGTGGCCAGGGCCACCCCAGCTTGCACCTGAGCATGTCACCAGGTTCGCTGCACTCCCAGGAGCCCGCAGCACCCTTCGGTCTCCCCTCTAGTGCACCGTAGCGACGAATCCACCATCACCCGAGCTCCGGCCGCCGCCACGAGCTCTGCTCCGGCGAGTTATGGCGTTCCCGCCGCCTCCCACCTGCTCCTCTGGATGCGGAAGAGTGTGGGCTACCTCCTGGTGGCTTCGGCGCGCCAAACCATCGACCATGGGTGATTCCCGAAGCCCTCCGCCGTCTCAGGCTTCGCCGGCGTCGAGCCGTGGACCAACTCCGGCGGATTTAAACCGTTGACCAGGGATTTGACCCCCCCCCCCTAACTGACTGACGTGTGGGCCAGACCCCTTTTTAATTAGTGTTAGATTTAGTTAGTCCTAATTAACTTAGTTACGTTAAATAGACACTAACATGCGGGCCCAGGCTCTAATTAACTTTAGTTAGTTAATTAGTCACTGACCAGTGGGTCCCACTGGTCAGGTTTGACCCGGACGCACCCTGTTGACTTGCTGACATCATCATGACGTCAAGCTGACGCAGTAATCCTTTTTCTGGAATTTAAATAAATCTTAAATGATTTATTTATTTCAGAAAATATCCAAAACTTTGCAAAATCATAGAAATTCAACCGTAACTCCAAATGAGATAAATTATATATGTAAAATTATCAGAAAAATTCAAGGAATCCATCTGTACCATTTTCATGCATGTTTGAACAATGTTTGTCCTTTGTTTTGGACAAAACAAATAAAGGGCATTTAAATAATCATATATGGGGTTGGAATTTGAATCTTGTACTCAAACCAACTTCATTTAAATCATAGCTAGTTGCATTAGCTCAAACCACAGCATATTGACATGTCATGATCATGCATCATATTGTGCGTTGCATTGATTGTGTTTCTTTCTCCTGTTGCCGGTATTTGTCCCCTCTCGATAGACGTTGTACCGATGATGTGATCGTTGACACTGATGAAGACCCAATGATATCTTCAGAAGTGCCAGGCAAGCAAACCCCCTTGTTCATTCCGATACAATCCCCCTCTCTCGCTCCTGCTCTCTTTTACTGCATTAGGACAACAACGATTCATCTGTTACTTGTTGCGGTAGTTGAACCCCTTATCCTCTGCATGACCTATCATTGCCACAGTAAATAGATGAATACCACTAGCATGAGTAGGAATTGTTTGAGCCCTGATGTGCCTACTCATTCATGCTTGTTTGTCATGCCTGCTACTGCTTAGAGTTGAGTCAGGTCTGATTCATCGGGGATGGATCGGAGGTGTGTAAACATGTCCTACTGTGTGTGAGCTAAGTGTGTGAACACGATTTGGTAAAGGTAGCGGTGAGAGGCCATGTAGGAGTACATGGTGGGTTGTCTCATTGCAGCCGTCCTCAGGAACTGAGTTCTTTGTCTGTGATCCATGAACAGTTACTACCGCGCATTGGGCCCGAAACCAATGGACCCTCTCGGCTTCTTAATCACCCTAGTACTCTGTCCAGGAGTTGCAACTAGTTTCTGGTGTTTGTAGGATATGTGTTGGCGGCCGTGCGTAGCGCTGACCCTAGGGGTGGGCTATGTTGCGGTAGATACACTGTGGCACGGTGTACCGGGCGCCCGTTTGGTGTCTCGGGAACCCTGCACACATCGTTTGGGGCTGTGAGCGAAACTCCGGCCGGATCTCCTCGCGGATGGAACCCGAATAGGCGATAAACCTGGACTAGAGACTTAAGTGTTTAGGTAGGCCGTGGCCGACACCCTCGCCCGGTTTCCGCTTGAAGGTTGCCGAGGTACATGACGTGTACAGGGCTATAAGTGGTGAGAGCGTGTGTGAAGAAGTGCACCCCTGCAGGGTTATCATTATCTATTCGAATAGCCGGATTCCTCGGATATGGAAACTTGGACCCATTGCATAGTTCATAGACAAGTGAAAGTGGATACTCTAAAACTGGCAAGATAAGTGTGAGTACTATGGATGGCCTTCTCGTAGGGAGACGAGAGCGGATCCATAGTGGTGTATTGAATGGTGAATATGTGGACTCGTGTGCGCCACCTCAAAAGAGTTGCTTGCAATCGTAGTTCAGGTTAGCCACTGAGTCAAAGCTGGCTTGCTGCTGTTAAACTCCACCACCCCCTTTGTTGATACCGATGCATATGTAGCTAGTTCTGATGTAAGTCTTGCTGAGTACCTTTGTACTCACGTTTGCTTAATTTATGTTTCGCAGAGAGACTTCAGTCCCGCTAGTAGTTCCCCTTGGACTTCGACGTTTAGCTTGATACCTCAGCTACGATCTTGTGCCCTCGGCAGGATCTGGTAGATAGTCAGGCTTCTTAGCCTTTTTCATTTATAGATGTCTGTACTCAGACATGTTAATCTTCCGCATGTGCTTTGACTTGTATGCTATGATTGTTGGGTCATGAGACCCATGTTTGTAATATCTCGCTCCTCGGAGCCTAATGAATAATTAGTTGAGTTGTAGAGTTATGTTGTGATGCCATGTTGTATTCACACATATCGAGCATATTGTGTGTATGATTGAAATGCTTGGTATGTGTGGGATCCGACTATCTAGTTGTTTATCCTTGGCAGCCTATCATATGGGGAAATGTAGTCTAGTGCTTCTGAGCGATAGTAGTCCGCTACAGCCCGGATCACCGGAGTCCTGCTAGCCCAGCACTACTGCTCAGGACACTTGACTGGCCGGCATGTGTTTCACTGCGTTCCTATGTCTGTCCCTTCGGGGAAATGTCACGCGGTGACATCCGGAGTCCTGCCTAGCCTGCTACAGCCCGGGTTACCGGAGTCCTGTTAGCCCAGTGCTACAGCCCGGATTCACACGCTGTTGACCGACATGCTCGAGGTTGATTCATGTATGCCTGTCCCCATGGGTTAGTGCCGCTTTGGGTTCACGACTAGCCATGTCGGCCCGGGTTCTTTGTCATATGGATGCTAGCGACACTATCATATACGTGAGCTAAAAGGCGCAAACGGTCCCGGGCCAGGTAAGGTGGCACCCGTGGAAATACCGTGCGTGAGGCCACAAAGTGCTATGAGGTGTTACCGGCTAGATCGATGTGACCTAGGATCGGGGTCCCGACACAGCAACTCGGAAGGAATGTCGAGGCCTACGTCGATGACATAGTGGTGAAGTCTCGGGAGGCCAAGACCCGGATACAAGACCTGGAGGAGACCTTCGCGATCCTCGACGCAGTAAACCTACGGCTCAACCCGGAGAAATGTGTGTTTGGCGTCCCCTCATGTCCCATCATGGCATCGAGGCCAACCCCGAGAAGGTCAAAGCGGTCGAGAACATGAGCCCGCCAGAGACCCTCAGAGAAATGCAGAAGCTCACGGGGCGCGTGACCGCGATAGGGCGCTTCATCTCCAAACTAGGGGAGCGAGAGCTCCCTTTCTTCCAGCTGATGAAGAAGAAAGGGGCCTTTGAGTGGACTGAAGAAGCAGATAAGGCGTTTCAAGATCTCAAGAGATACCTGACCAGTCCCCCAGTCATGGTGGCTTCACGCCCTCAGGAGCCCCTGCTGCTGTACCTCGCCGCCACACCCTACTCCGCCAGCGCAGCCCTGGTGGCAGTTAGGGAGGAGCGCCAAGTCAAGGCCGCAGCGGCAGCCCGAGGCAGGACAAAACGGGAACAAGGAAAGACTGCAGAAGCCGCAACTGCAGCTGAGGAGGGTCAGCTGCCGAGGAATGCACCGGGGGCAGGAGAGGCCGCCCGACCAGATGGTCCACCTCCCGAGGCCACGACGCCCCGTGAGGCGCCCTTACCTCCCGAGGGCGCAGCAACCCCAGATGCTCCCAGCCTTGTCGAGCACCCAGTTTACTTTGTTAGCACGGTGCTACGGGACGCGAGGGCCCGGTACCCAATGCCTCAGAAGCTCCTCCTCGCGCTACTGGTAGCCTCGCGCAAGCTGCGTCACTACTTCCCAGCTCACCCCATCAAAGTCGTCTCATCATACCCCCTGGAGAGGGTGCTCAGGAACCCTAACTCAGCCAGAAGGGTCGCTGAATGGAACATAGAGCTGCAGGCGTTTCAGCTCGAGTTCAGCACAACCAGGGTCATCAAAGGAGCAGCATTGGCGGATTTTGTGGCAGAATAGACAGAGGCACCAGGCCTCAAGGCCGATGAGGATCGGTCCCTCTTCCCGGGGAGCGAGGCACCAGAAGCCTGGGTCATGCACTTTGACGGGGCGTTCTCCAGACATGGTGTTGGGGCTGGAGCGGTGCTTATATCGCCCACTCAGGACAAGCTCTACTATGGCGTACAACTCTGCTTCCAACAAGGTGAAAAGGTCTCCAACAGCATAGTGGAATACGAGCGTCTAATAGCAGGCCTAAAGGTCACGGCAGCCCTGGGGGTGAAGCGCCTTACCATCAAGGGCGATTCACAGCTCCTCGTGAACTTCTCCAACAAGGTGTACGAGCCGAAAGACGAGCACATGGAAGCTTACCTTGCGGAGGTCCGCAGGATGGAGAAGCAGTTCTGGGGTTGGAGTTGCAGCATGTGCCCCGTGACACCAATCAGGAGGCCGACGACATCGCCAAGCGGGCATCTAGGTGGCTACCTCAGGAGCCTGGCGTCTTCGAGGAGAGGCTCTTCAAGCCCTCAGCCTTGCCGTCACTGTCAAACACGGCTCAGCCTCGGGAGGAGCTCCCCCAGCCACCTGCTTCAGGAGCCCCGGTCTATGGCCCGGCCTCAGGAGCACGCCTGCTCCTGACGATGGAACCTCAGGAGGAGTGCTGGATCATGGAACTCCGGAGTTACTTGACGCAAGGGACCATGCCTGAGAAAGGGGAGGAAGTGGAGTGAGTGGCGCGGCAGGCCACTGCGTACTGCATCCGAGACGGAGAACTCTACCGAAAGCGGCCAAACGATGTACTCGTGCATTGCATCTCCAGGGAGCAAGAAAAGGAACTGCTGGAGGGCATACACGGCGGAGACTGCGGGCACCACTCATCATCGCGGACCCTCGTCGGCAAGGCGTTCCGCGATGGGTTTTATTGGCCTACCGCACTCAATGACGCCGTAGAGCTGGTAAGAGCTTGTGAGGCCTGCCAGTTCCACGCCAAGCAAATCCACCAGCCGGCCGGAGGCCTACAGACTATACCCCTTTCGTGGTCGTTCGTAGTCTGGGGGCTGGACATCCTGGGCCCGTTTCCTCGGGCGCCAAGGGGCTACCGCTACCTCTACATCACCGTCGACAAGTTCACCAAGTGGGCTGAAGTGGAGGCCGCCCGCACCATCCCCGTGGGCTCCGCGGTCAAGTTCATCAGGGGCATCGTGAGCCGGTTCGGGGTGCCGAACCGCATCATCACAGACAACGGTTCGCAGTTCACCAGTAACCTCTTCAAAACATACTGTGCTAACCTTGGAACGCAGATATGCTACGCTTCCGTGGCGCACCCACGAAGCAACGGCCAGGCCAAACGAGCCAACGCGGAGGTCCTGAGAGGCCTCAAGACCAGGACATTCAAGAAGAAGCTGGAGGCCTGCAGGATGGAGAAGCAGTTCTGGGGGTTGGAGTTGCAGCATGTGCCCCGTGGCACCAATCAGGAGGCCGACGACATCGCCAAACGTGTGTCCAGGCGGTTACCTCAGGAGCCTGGCATTTTCGAGGAGCGACTCTTCAAGCTCTCAGCCCTTCCGTCATTATCAAACATGGCTCAGCCCCGGGAGGAGCTCCCCCAGCCACCTGCGTCAAGAGCTCCGACTTGTGGCCCGGCCTCAGGAGCACGCCTTCTCCTGACGATGGAACCTCAGGAGGGATGTTGGATCGCGGAGCTCCGGAGGTATTTAACACAAGGGACCCTGCCGGAGAAGGAGAAGGAAGCGGAGCGAGTGGCACGCCAGGCAATGGCATACTGCATCAAACACGGAGAGCTCTACCGGAAGCGACCAAACGATGTATCCCGGCGCTGCATCTCCAGGGAGCAAGGGAAGGAACTACTAGAAGATATACACGGCGGAGACTGTGGACATCATTCATCATCACGGACCCTCGTTGGCAAGGCGTTCCGCAGTGGGTTTTATTGGCCCACCGCGCTCAATGACACCGTGGAACTAGTGAAAGCTTGTGAAGCCTGCCAGTTCCACGCCAAGCAGATCCACCAGCCAGCAGGAGGTTTGTAGACTATCCCCCTTTCGTGGCCATTCGCAGTCTAGGGGCTGGACATCTTGGGCCCGTTTCCTCGGGCGCCAGGGGGCTACCGCTACCTTTATGTTGCCGTGGACATGTTCACCAAGTGGGCTGAAGTAGAGGCTGTCCGCACCATTCCCGCGGGTTTCGCGGTCAAGTTCGTCAAGGGCATTGTGAGCCGGTTCAGGGTGCCGAATCGCATCATCACGGACAACGGTTCACAGTTCACCAGTAACCTCTTCAAAACATACTATGCTAACCTTGGAATGCAGATATGCTATGCTTCCATGGCGCACCCACGAAGCAACGGCCAGGCCGAACGAGCCAACGCGGAGGTCCTGAGAGGCTTCAAGACCAGGACGTTCAAGAAGAAGCTGGAGGCCTGCGGCCGAGGTTGGTACGACGAGCTTCAATCCGTGCTGTGGTCCATCCGCACCACCGCGACCAAGCCGACTGGGGAGACCCCATTCTTCCTGGTCTATGGAGCGGAGGCCGTCCTCCCTCACGAGGTCAGACGTCGCTCCGCGCGGGTCCTGGCGTTCGACGAGGCGCAGCAGGACGCCATGCGGGGGACGGATCTCGTGTTGGGGGAGGAACGACGACGGGAAGCCGCGCTGCGAGCGGCGAGGTATCAGCAGGCGCTGCAGCGATATCACTGCCGCAACATCGGCCCCAGGACTCTTGAGGTAGGAGACCTCATGCTCAGGCGGGTTCTCTCCAAGGAGGGGTTGCACAAGCTCTCTCCCATGTGGGAGGGCCCGTTCAAGGTTGTTCATGTGTCCAGGCCCGGCTCCGCGTGCTTGGAGACTCAGGAGGGAGTGCCAATCCAGAATGCGTGGAACATCCAGCACCTCTGGAGGTTCTACCCCTGAAAAGGCCCGGAGCCTGTGAAGCAAGGCGAGTGCTTGTGAAGATCATCTTGTTTTGGAGAGGCCCGGAGCCTATGAAGCAAGGCGAGTGCCTGTGAAGCTATCGCGTTTTGGAAAGGCCCAGAGCCTGTGAAGCAAGGCGAGTGCCTGTGAAGATCATCTGTTTTTGGAAAGGCCCGGAGCCTGTGAAGCAAGGCGAGTGCCTGTGAAGCTATCGCATTTTGGAAAGGCCCAGAGCCTGTGAAGCAAGGCGAGTGCCTGTGAAGATCATCGCTTTGGAAAAAGGCCCGGAGCCTGTGAAGCAAGGCCAATGCCTGTGAAGCTCGCTGCCCCGTGACACTCTCAAGTAATAATGAGTGGGGCTGTACACGCCCCGGAGTCTCAGGAGCGCCGGCCTCAGGCCCTGGGGCTCCCTCCCACGCCCAGTGGCAGCACTTAGCTCCGCGCTGGTGAGAAGACGTCGAAGACTAGATTAGGTGCCGGACGCGGCTTTCCCATTTGCTTTCCGCAGTTGACGTGTTCGTTTGCATTTGGAGTCTTATTGGAGTTATCGCTGCTGCTGATTTATGGTTCGTCGATTTTCGCCCCTCGCTTTGGTTTCTCTCGTGAACAACCTCGCGAGGGATGGTGCTCAGGTGCCCTCGCGAGGGTTTCTGCCCTAGCCCCAGGAGGGTTTCACGGCCCTGGCGCATTACCGGAGCACCCCTCCTAGTCCATGCCCCTCGGGTACCACGACGCGCGCACAGGGCCTGGGTCGGTCACCCCACTCCCCAGCAGGGGTCGAAAGCTATCTATGCACATGCGTGAAATCAGGAAGTACAAAAATGAGATCAAGGTAATAGCTGAAGCGGCAACATTTCCCAACACGCCCCAGGGGGGCTCCATGCAACTGTTCTGTCTTACACAGGGAACAAAAGAGAAAGGAAAAAGACAGGCCTGGTGCCGCCCCTCCCGCATCGGCCCACGGCGGCGACACAGGCTGCCACGGGGCCTCAGGCGGACCCCCTCTCACGCTGCGTCGGGGGACGACGGCGGGCGGACAAACCACCACCTCCTAGGCAGATCCGACGGCGCGGGGGAGGACTGCTGCCACCACTGGAGGAGTCGCTTGAGGAAGAGCTGACGAGGCTAGGGGAGCCGCTGACGCCGCCGCCCGCTCGGGCGCTATCTCCCCCATCACTATCGGAGCGGGGCCCGCGGACGCGGTCACCGTCCTCAGGGCAGCACCCTACGCGGCGACCATCTTCCCCAAACACCCTCACGTAGAGGGTGGCGTCGCCATCGAACCTGATGTGCAGAGTGCACCAACGCTCCAGGCCGCGAGCGCGGGCAAACGCCTGCCAGCCGCGAGTGAAGACCAAGCCCCCGCTGGCGGAGACCTCCAGCGCGACCCACGAGGACCTGCTGCAGCAGCCCTCCGCCTGGAGCTAGAGGCCGCCAGGAGCGTCGGCCGGGAGTTCGCCAAGGAGGAAGCGAGGGAGCAGGAGCCGGGCGTGAGCTGGCTCCGCCGACCAAACGATGAATTCCGGTGGCGCCTGCCCGGCGCGAAAGCGCGGCCTGGGGGAGCGCGCAACCCAGGCGCACCCTCTGGCTGCGGCGGCTTGCCAGCCGTCGCGCTGGGAGCCCTCCCACGGCCGCTGGGAACTGCCGCGGCGGCCACCGGGTACTTCCAGGGGCGCCCGCGACCACGCTTGGATGGGTGAGAGGCAGAACCGACCTGGAGGGCCATCCCCTTCTATGCGGCCAAGTACCTCCTCGATGGAGCCAACGCACCAAGACGGAGCAAGAACTGAGGCGCAAGAGAGAGCAAGAGAAGATGGACTTGACGGGCACGAGCGGTGCCGTACTTATAGCCGACGAAGGCCAACCGCCGGTCTCCATGATCACAGGTAATCATAACACGTTCTGCATGCAGGGACTTGTCCAACTCGCATGATCACCAAGGCGTCATGGGGAACTGGAGGCGCCACGTCCAATCAACCACCACGCGGCGTCCAAGGCCGCAGGCTGTTAGGGCCCGCGGTGCTTCGCCCTTGCCCTTTCGCCTCTCGGCACGGCCAAGCCCATGCGCACCTTGGGCCCGGGGGCTACTGTCGGCGTTCTGGGAACGGGGGTCCCCAGACTTGCCTGCCTGCGGCCTACGGCATGGCTCAAGTGGGGCCCAGCGCGGCCCATCTTCATCAACACGAGGCTCAAGACCCTCGCGAGGGGCCAAGCCTCGCGAGGCGGACGACACGACGCATCCTCAGGCACAACCTCGTCAGGCTGGCTCGCTAGGGGGCGGAGAGTTCAAGGCGGGGTACCTCGCGAGGTGCCTATGACGCAAGCCATGACGACACGGGGCACCAGGCGGGTGCCAGCGCACGCAGTGTCCCCCTTTCCTCTCTGGTGCAAAGGGAGCAAGCGTATCCGCGGAGTACCGAGGCATCAGGCAAAGGTTGCCACTTCGGTGCAACGAGACCAAGGCCAGGAGGACTATGAGACGGAGGTCAACATGGAGCCCAGCGCGGCGTCATCACCAGAGCCTTTGGCAGGCGAAGACTACTTTTGTCAGGATAGATGTACTCGCTGTCCCCCTTCAAATTAGCCCGCCATTGTTGGATCCCTTCCCACTCAATATTTGGGGAGAGGACCAGGGCCTCTATAAATAGGACCAGCCACCCACGTAGCAAGGGGTTCCATTCCTGGTTGTTCGGTCCAGACGACGGGAGAGAGAAAAGGCATAGAGAGAGAGAGGGTGACCGAACTTTTCACAATAGTTCATCACCTCAGCCAAGAACAGACCCTCGCGAGGCTGTTCTTCCTTGTATTGTTCATCCTCACCAGCCCCAGGAGGCAATCCATCCACCACACACTGGAGTAGGGTTTTACACCACATCGGTGGCCCGAACCAGTATAAATCTTGTGTCTTTCGTGCAGCTCTTTTAGTAGTTTAGATCCCATTGAGACGGAGAGGTTAAAGGTGAGATTTCCGCGCGCACCCTAGTGTTCGAACCTTAAGGGTCTGCCGGAACCCGAAATCCGACACTTAGTATTTCGAGGATTTCGGAACGGAAATGCAATAAAATATGATATGCATGAATGATCTATGTATAACATTCCAAATTGAAAATTTGGGATGTTACATCATCACTTCCTCATAGTTCATAGGTTTGTCATGGTCAAGCAACATGAACTCTAGAATAGGTTTACCATACCACTCTGATGCGGATCTTACTCTAGTTGACCTACGAGGTTCGGTAGTAACTTGATCTGAAGTTACATGATCATCATCATTAGCTTCCTCACTAATTGGTACAGGAGTCACAGGAACAGATTTCTATGATGAACTACATTCCAATAAGGGATCAGGTATAGTTAGCTCATCAAGTTCTACTTTCCTTCCACTCACTTCTTTTGAGAGAAACTCCTTCTCCAAAAAGGATCCATTCTTAGCAACAAAGATCTTGCCTTCGAATCTGTTATCGAAGGTGTACCCAACAGTCTCTTTTGGGTATCCTATGAAGACACATTTCTCCGATTTGGATTCGAGCTTATCAGGTTGAAGGTTTTTCACATAAGCATCGCAGCCCCAAACTTTAAGAAAGGACAACTTTGGTTTCTTGCCAAACCATAGTGCATAAGGCGTCGTCTCAATGGATTTAGATGGTGCCCTATTTAACGTGAATGCAGCTGTCTCTAATGCATAACCCCAAAACGATAGTGGTAAATCGGTAAGAGACATCATAGATTGCACTATATCCAATAAGGTACGGTTATGACATTCGGACACACCATTACGCTGGGGTGTTCCAGGTGGCGTGAGTTGTGAAACTATTCCACATTGCTTCGAATGAAGACCAAACTCGTAACTTAAATATTCATCTCCGCAATCAGATCATAGAAACTTTATTTTCTTGTTACAATGAACCATTGAGTGTATGTTTTCAAATGTTTCAGACTTATGTTTCATCAAGTAGATATACCCATCTCTGCTCAAATCATCTATGAAGGTCAGAAAATAATGATACATGCCGCGAGCCTCAACACTCATTGGACTGCATACATCAATATGTATTATCTCCAATAAGTCAGTAGCTCGCTCCATTGTTCCGGAGAACGGAGTCTTAGTCTTCTTGCCCATGAGGCATGGTTCGCAAGCATCAAGTGATTCATAATCAAGTGATTCCAAAAGCCCATCACCATGGAGTTTCTTCATGCGCTTTACACCAATATGACCTAAACGGCAGTGCCACAATTAAGTTGCACTATCATTATTAACTTTGCATCTTTTGGCTTCAATATTATGAATATGTGTATCACTACGATCGAGATTCAATAAACCATTGAGTGTATGACCATAGAATGTTTTATTCATGTAAATAGAACAACAATTATTCTTTAACTTAAATGAATAACCGTATTGCAATAAACATGATCCGATCATATTCATGCTCAACGCAAACACCAAATAACATTTATTTAGGTTCATCACTAATCCCAAAAGTATAGTGAGTGTGCGATGATGATCATATCAATCTTGGAACCACTTCCAACACACATCATCACTTCACCCTCAACTAGTCTCTGTTCATTCTGCAACTCTTGTTTCGAGTTACTACTCTTAGCAACTGAACCAGTATCAAATACCAAGGGTTGCTATAAACACTAGCAAAGTACACATCAATAACATGTATATCCAATATACCTTTGTTCACTTTGCCACCCTTCTTATCCGCCAAGTATCTAGGGCAGTTCCACTCACTACAAAAAAATACACTTCCTTGATGATACGTGTTTGTCATAGTAGGTCACGTTTTCTGTCATGCATGTACATCCATGACAAATTTATGACAGAATCAAGATAGTCATACCTGTGCTGTCGTAGAAGTGTTCCATGGCATTACCAAAATTATCATCACGGAAGTGTCCACTTCCATGACGATAAATTGCGCGTCACAGAAGTGCTTTCATCAAGGGTGACCGACAGGTGGCATCCATCGTAATGGAACGCTATTAAGCTATCGGGTCCGGTTTTGGATCCGATAACCCGTTAACAGCCCCGACCCATGGGGATTTTCCACGTGTAAAATCTTCATTGGCTGGAGGAAACACGTGTCGGCTCACCGTTGGGACACATGTCATCCACTCATTGGACCCAAAGCGCCTATGATACGTCAACACGTGGCACGACCCAATAGAGGCCCATTCCTGTGAAAAGACCGGCCCGTTTGACTTGGTCAAAAGGTGGCGGGCTGGCCCACAGCAAGCCTGTTAATGACCTGTTCGCATATAGCCCATTTACAGCCCGCTAACCCAGTGCCCGTTTACGGCCTATCTGAATTAGGCCCAGTAGCGTCATCTCGGCCGTCCAATATAATTCCAGCCTGTTTTAACTTCCACCCCATGTATGGCCCATGACATCTTTCGGCCCATATGAGGCCCTTAGTAACCCTCGGCCCCTTAACGGCCCATGCTAAAACTGGCCCGTAATGAACAGTGTATCACTTGATACCCATTAACGGCCCGTTATTCCGTTGGGCCGTTTCCAGCCCATGTTATCTTTCGATCTTCTCAGGGCCCATTTATTCTTGGGCTCATTTCCAGCATTCGGTTACTTACGGCCCGTTACTGTCATTTTCTGCTTGTGGGCCAAATTCAGCCCATGGTTATAGTCGGCCCATTTGTGGCCCGTTAATACATTAGGCCGTTTTCATGTAAATAAAACCCGTTGGGCTATTTTCATAGAGTTATCAAATACGGCCTATTAATGGCCCGTTATTGTCCATGAATAGTATGACCCATGATTGGCGAAATGATGATACGCCTCGTAGAAGGCCCATGGATCCTATGGCCCGTAAAAGGCCCATGAATCCTACGGCCCATAGAAGGCCCATGGATCCTACGTCCCGTATAGAAGGCCAATGGATCCTACAGCCCGTAGAAGGCCCATGGATCATACGGCCCGTATAGAAGGCCAATGGATCCTACGGCCTGTAGAAGGCCCATGGATCATACGGCCCACAGGAGGCCCATGGTTACAATAGTCCGTGTGTTGCCATGATTATTTTGGCCTAGCTTCCAAAAATAGGTTATTGTGCCCACTAGAAAAACACAGAAAAAGAAGTTCAGTGACTACAAGCAAACAACTAAACAAGACAATAAGGAAATAAATAAGCAAGCAATTAACGCTAGCCTATTACCGCTATTACACATATTACATCCACTGGGCATCAAAGTTCGCCACCAGTGCAAATATAGGGAACAAAGCAGCATATTGCATACACTGGCCGTCAAAATTGGCCACCAGTGCAAATAAATGTGGCAGCAAAACAAGAGCATAACTGAAGCAACTTCAGAAGAGCTCAAGAAACGTGGTATCCACCATGCTGGCAATAAGCTTAGCAAGCTTATTAGCTTTGTCCTGTTTGGCGCTAAAATCCTCCAACGCTTGCTGTTGCACCAGAAGGTATGCATCTGAATGCTCCAGGGACTTCCGCAGTCCTTCTGCTTCTTGTTGCAGCACAACTGATCGATGTCTTTCAGCTTGTAGTCGAGACTCAAGAAACCGAACTGATTCAGACAGTGAGTTTGAATAGCTTATGCAAGCGGTAGTGGCCAGTAACTCGAACACTAAACCAAGACAGGACTTTGGGGTTGTGTCACTGTTATCGAGATAGTCTTCCTTAGCTGTTTTATCAGCTTTGTTGGAGACCAACAAGGATGTGTCACTATCCTGAACCTTATTTATCAGCTTTGTTGGAGACCAACAAGGATGTGTCACTATCCTGAACCTTATTTGCATTACTTCCTTTACCATTGATTAATAAGGCACTCTTCCGCAATATTCCATCAACATTCTAAAAGAAGAAACAAGCAGACACATAACAGGTTTAGCATGTACTAGTATATGAAACTCATTTCAGTGAACCAGTTCATTAGTAAGGTGGACAGGATTAAACTACCAAGTCTTCTATTGCCAAGTACTAGTACATAATAAAAGCATCAAACAAACATATATCTATGTCCTATTGTCACTGCATTGTCTTGCCAAATCAAAATAGAGACATGGTTCAAATCAGATCAGTTCAAGACAAAGCACCAGTGAAAGAATACAAAGCATGGGAAACTACACGGCACAACAAGATTTCAGATGGGTACCATAGGTCTACATGTACAACAACACTATTTGCTCTGTTGTGATGCTAGTAATGTGCATGGTATGAGAAGTCAACTGTATACACAATTGAAATTGAAATCAACAGAGCTATTGATAAGAGCAAGCATGTTAAACAAACATGCGTGAACATACCTGCTGTGCCATTGGAGTTTCGATTGGATCCTTCAATTTAAAAATAAGTTTGTATGAGTAAATATAGTGATACAAGAGCAAAGCAGTATGCATGATAGCAATCATAGTTCAAAAAGGCGCGCCTAAGCGAGCGCTTAAGCGTGCCTAGGCTCTTGGCATTGGCGAAACGCATTGCGCATAACTACGCTTAATCTGGGCATAACTGTGCATAAGCATGCGCTTTGGTCAGTAAAGCACAAGGCGGTGGCAAAATGCACAATTAACGCCTAGCGCTTTTTGGAACTATGATAGCAATGGAATCTTAAATTAGAACAGTTGTTCTTCAGGTTTAGACACTTGTTCTACATGAACAGAGTAAAGTAAGATGCAAGAATATAGTACTTAAAAATAGAAAATGAGCTCATAGACCTTACCACATTCTTGGTTCGGGACCAGTACAGAACAAGGCGTTCCCAGTCATCGTCCAGTAAATGTGTCTCAGGAGAACGTAAGGGAATTTGACGAGTTCCTTTGCCGGTGAAGTACGTTTTCTTCAGGTAATTCTGATACTGCGACCAAGCATTCTTGAAGATAGCAGAGGTATTAGCACAGGTTACCTCATCCTGAGTTTCCAAATTGGTCCTTCTCTATGGAGAAAAGTGGGAAAATTTGCTGTATTATAATCATCATGGAGGTAGGATGTATGGGAAAAAGCAAAGTAATTGCCATGAATAACATTACTTACACACAACTCCTGGACAAACACCTGCAACTGGCATTTTCCTTCATCTTCAGTATAATATTTCCAAGATGGGAAGATACGCACATACGATTTAACAACATCAAATGTGATAGATGCTAAACTACGACTAGCTGGTTGTGCATCCTCCATAGGAATAGGCGTACTAACTGGTGGAGTTGGCGTTCGCCGTGGTAGTACTGGCCCTTTGGGCACTAGAGCTGCCTTACTAACTACTCTTGTTTGGGAGCTCTGTGGTGGAGATGGTGTTGTGTCAATAGGAACTGGGTTACTATCTACTGGGGTTGGGGTTATATTGGGTGAAGCTGGTTCTCTGTCCATCGCAGTAGGGGTACAATCTGCGAGAGTTTGGGTTATGCGTGGTAGGGATGGTTCTCGTGCATGTACAACCGGGGTGCTATCTCCACCAAGAGGTAGCACCGTTTTATTTGAATACCGTGTTTTTAGTCCGCTAGATGCTGGCATCACCCGCTCCAATTCAAATGGCTGATAAATAGGAAACATAGTTGAATGTACATACATTGTATGAGGGACAGATGCAATAGATAGTGTGGAAAAAAGAGGACATGAAATAGTTGACATGTATATTGTTTAACTAAAACGGATAGCATGCCATAATTTCACATATATGATGTCTATCTAAACTGGATAGCATAGCATAACATAATTCAAAGATATGATGAATAACTAAAACGCCGTGCCAAGTTAGAGTATACACCTCGGTGGGGGAATAGGACTGGTCATCTGTCTCTGAATCCATCTCTGAGGAGCTATCGGGACCCACCAAGAGATCTGCTTCGACAAGTAGCACTGTCTGCTCTAAAGGCCTTGTTTTCACTCCAGATTTTTCAATCTCCCACCCAAATGGCTGATTCACAGGATGAGTAGTTTAATGTACAAACATTGTCGACAAATGGAAGTGTAATGAAGAAAAGGATGGGCAAGATATCATTCAAATATATGATGCCTGGTTAAACAGGATGGAATTGCACATTTCACATATATTATGGCTAGCTAAAAGACATGAGACTGCATAATTCCCATATATGATATAGAAACTAAACAGGTGGTGACAGAACATGTCTAAACTAAGCATATGACATATATGATGTCAAAAGTAGGCACTGCAAGGCAACATATGCATGATATGACTAACATCATCATGCCAAGGTAGAGCAAACACCTTGGGGGGTAAATAGGAGTGGTCAGCGGCGACTGAATCCGCCTCAGAACAGATATCTTCCTCTAGATTACAATCTGGAGAGGGGTGGGGGAGGGTTTGCCATTGAACCCACCATGGAGCGATATCTGCATGACATTGTATTGCCACGTAAAACTCTTCTCTTTTTCTCTACATGTTCAGCATGACTGTGTACAATATCTGACATGCATACGAAAAAATATGGTGAGATTATGTAAGGAGAGCATGCAGAAATTTAGAGTGATGGTAACAACCAGTGGATGGTTCCAAAAATAATGATAGCAGGCTGATGATTGCTTTAATTTAATAAAAAGATAGATGATGATTGCTTTACTATTTGTTTCGCACCCAAGATGAACAACATAGGAATATCCTAGGTGAACCAGATATTAGACAGAGATACCATTCATTGCTTCCTCGATATGTGCCCCACAAATAATTTAGAACTCAAGTTTGAACATCAATTTGGACCTGACTTGGAGTCCAAGAGGTGAACAGGACGATAAAGTAGCAGCTAATTTTAAGCAATGCATAACATAAGCAGAATCAAAAGAGTGCGACCTCTCTTGTGGACCCGTGTAATCCTCAGGTTCATCTGCTGAGTCGATGATGGTGATGCCGTTGCGGTGGGTGCCGACAGCAGGGAAGGAGATCTGAGGCGGCGAAAGATGGTCACGAGTCGTGATGTCTGGTTTGGTGGATGTTTCTGTCGATGGAGCAGCTCAGGTGAGGTGGACGACGTCGCGGCAGGAGCAGGACAAACCACACAAAGTTCCCTTCGACATCTACCTATAACTGAAGTAATTCTGTAAGGGCTCATTTGGCTTGCATGATTCTAAAAACGCAGGGATAGGAAAAACACCGGAATAGGATAGGAATGCTCATGGTAAACAGAGCAATTGTAAACACAAGATTTCTGTCAGCTTGGGTGTTTGGTTTACATGAATTGGAAGAGCAGAGGAATGCAAAGAAACATGGCCATAATAAAGTGAAACCATATGAAAGCGTGTATAGTTAGAATGTTATTATGCCACTAATGCACTTGGTCTTGTTTTCATGCATAGGATTTTGAAAAGTAGGTC
Source organism: Triticum monococcum (assembly GCA_034509565.1). Taxonomy (NCBI): domain Eukaryota; kingdom Viridiplantae; phylum Streptophyta; class Magnoliopsida; order Poales; family Poaceae; genus Triticum; species Triticum monococcum. The sequence continues at coordinate 141,986,088 of CM067846.1, read as the reverse complement.
CAGGTGGATGTTTTGCTTCATTCCTTTCAACAAAATGCATGAATAATTGAATAGTAGAGTGCCATTGGAAAATTCCCTATTGCTATGTTTTTCCGTCGAACCAAAATAGCACTAATGGATCGACATGAATGTATAGTAATAAGTGATGCAACAAGTGTACAACCTCTTTGCCGTAGCCGTGTCGACCTCAGCATCATTGGGTTGGTCGCTGAAGCAGTTCAGGCTGAGGTCGCTGTCAGAGGTGTGGAGGAAGATCTAAGGAATCTGTAGACGGCGTCCAGGGCACTGCTCTGTTGTGATGGATCGTTCTGTCGTTGGAGCAGCTCCGGTGAGCCATAAGACGTCAAGGCTAAAGCATCACAAGACAGACATCGTCAATCTCAAGTGGGATTCTAATAGCATCTCCAATATATGATGTAAAAATAGATGTAAAATTTACGTCACCAAAAACCACCTGACTACAACAGATGAGGTAAAAACTGTTGACTCTGAACTTAACTGTCAAAACTCAAATTTACTGTGGAATCTGAATGTTACTGTCGAAACTGAATGCAATGTTAGCAGAGAGGCACTTGACATGTAGTTTACGGAGGGCCTGCAGTTCATCTTCAACCTGCACCCCCCTGAGCCGCCAGCCACCACTGGCCGAACCGCCGGCCCCAGCGCCGCCTCGCCGCCGGAAACAACTCCCCACCGTCGGTCCGCCGCCGCCCCGGCCAGCCCTATAAGCCCCCCGCCCCCACCCTGAACCCTAAGATAGATAGTGGGGTACCTCTCCGGCAATCCCCCGTCCCCACTGCGGGTGGTTCTTCTTTAACTCCAGCGAGCCCCCCTTGAAAATCGACTGACCCAAAAGTCAATTCAGTCAATTGAAGTGTAGCTAAATCGGAGCAGAGCAGCAGCACGAGCGAGGGGGAGAGTAGCAGCAGCACGAGCGAGCGAGCAAGACCCAGAGCAGCAGCAGCTGGGCATGCGAGCGATCGAGCGAGAGCCGGAGTAGCAGCAGCATATCTGGCTGGTATGGCCACCACCGCCGAAGGGGCCTCGCACTGGGGGAGAGCCACCGTGGAGATATCTCCCGCGGCGCCGGCTTCAAGGTAGCCGCTCCATGGGGGTGCGGGATGGAGCACCGTCGGCGCAGGGAGGTCGAGCGAAGGAGAAGGTGCGATGCTATGAGTGTACAACCTCTTTGGTGGTGCCGAGTAGGCCTCGACTTCATCTGAGGAGTCGGTGAGGATGCTGCGGTTCCGGTGGAGTAGGTTAAGGCGGCGCTATGGGGATGTAGCAGCCGCGATAGACGAGGCAATCGTCAGAGAAGCTCCTTGGAGGTGGAGGACGGGGTGGCTGAACCGGCGGGACGACGAGATGGACGAAGGATCCTCATCTGGGGAGGTGGACGAGGGACGTCGAGCTATTGCAGTGGACGGCGTCATCGGGGAAGAGGCTCCAGCTGGGCAGCGGTGTGGTGGCGGACGGAGGAGGGTGGGGTTTCGTGGCTGGAGCGGAGAGGTTATGGTGGCCTGGGATTTAGAATGGCAAAAATGAGGCGATGGGAGGGGGTGAACCATGACTTAGGGACGCACTTGTCCAAAATGTAGGGTGTGTTACAAAAGTACCCCCCACTGATTTGAACTAGTGGCCCTTTTGGCTCAGGGTTAGAAGGGGGATTTCGCGTGTCGGGACTTGGCAGCTGGAGGGAGTTTTCGTGCGCATTGTAATTTCGGGATAGCAAGGCACGGGTTGTGAAGGCGCCAGTTTTGGGAGCACGATATCTGAATTTTTGGGATATAACAAGGCGCGGGTTGAATTTTAGGGACAAGCCTAACGTGTAATATTGTACTTGTACGTACCAAATCAATTCACACTTCCCTCAACCAAAAAGAAAACAAAAAAATAAAACTATTCGCACCACACAAAGAGAGTCTTGCCCCGTTTTACTATAAAAATGCTATTCAAAGCTACTCCCTCCTTCCATCTATATAGGGCCTAATGCGTTTTTCGATGCTAACTTTGACCAAATATTAGAGCAATAATATATGACATGCAACTTACACAAAGCACACCATTAAATTCGTCTGTGAAAGGTTCTTTTAATGATATAATTTTCACATTGTGCATGTCATGTACTATTAATCTTGTCAATAGTCAAAGGCGGTCTTAAAAAACGCATTACGCCCTATATAGATGGAAGGAGGGAGTATGAATCCATGTTATGTCCAATTAATTTTTTTCGCTTGCTGTATAATGCATGTAACCTACTCATACCAACATTTTAGTGTATTCCAAATGTCTATAGTACCGCTGCAATTCGAACTGAATTTGAATTCCTTTCTCTATTTCAATAACAATCTACAATCATGATTGTTGCCAACTTCAACCATCATTCGTGTATTACCTTAATAACACACCACATGATTACTATAGAGATAGATATGAACTATGTGTACTACACGAACTCGAATTCTATTTTTTGAATACACTTGATGTTGATTCCAAATAATAGTATATTTGATGTACGTACTAACTATATATTCATAATCTAAACCATGTTCCATACGTGTACACCGTGTTTATCACACATAGTATAGTGCCCCACCACCTACATTATGACAAGTATTTAGACCTGAGCTGCAAAAGCCACACATTAGCCCAAATTATGATCAATGTTCTCTATATTATACGTAATACTAGCAAGATGCCCATGCGTTCCATAGAACATCAACATGATCAAGGGGAGGCCTAATTTGAAAATATGGGGTGTGGGTATATTTTTTCAAAATTGCCATAGTTTCCTTCCTATCCATCAGATATAAATCGGACGACCTATATTGCAGCATGGCAGGCACACCACCATCAACAACTCCGTTTTTTATAAGAGTAGAGATAAAATATATTATATGTAGTATAACATGTTAAAAACCACACCATGTGTATCACCATTATATATATTCACACATGCGTCAGTTTAAAGCACTATGATAAATTCTTCAAATATCCGAATTCACTTTTTATAATGAAGTATGATCTCTATTCGTCTTGTACACCCACACAATCCTCTTATCTTTGTAGCTAGCTAGCGCTAACTTTCTCTCGTGCATGCACACGCCCGCATCCCTCTCACCCTCCCTCAGCATTCTCTAGCTCCATTGCGCAAATTTGTCTTTTCACTTTAGGTCGTTCACCCACGGTGTGTGTAGGCCCCCAACTCCTTCTTTACGGCACACATCGATTGATATGCCTCTCTTGCCAGCCGCCGCGCTGGGAGCCCTCCCACGGCCGCTGGGAATTGCCGGGGCGGCCACCGGGTGCTTCCAGGGGCGCCCGCGACCACGCTTGGATGGGTGAGAGGCAGGACCGACCTGGAGGGCCTTCCCCTTCTCTGTGGCCGAGTACCTCCTCGATGGAGCCAACGCACCAAGACGGAGCAAGAACTGAGGTGCAGGAGAGAGCAGGAGAAGATGGACTTGACGGGCACGAGCGGTGCCGTACTTATAGCCGACGAAGGCCAACCGCCGGTCTCCATGATCACAGGTAATCATAACACGTTCTGCATGCAGGGACTTGTCCAACTCGCATGATCACCAAGGCGTCATGGGGAAGTGGAGGCGCCACGTCCAATCAACCGCCACGCGGCGTCCAAGGCCGCAAGCTGTTAGGGCCCGCGGTGCTTCGCCCTTGCCCTTTCGCCTCTCGGCATGGCCAAGCCCATGCGCACCTTGGGCCCGAGGGCTACTGTCGGCGTTCTGGGAACGGGGGTCCCCAGACTTGCCTGCCTGCGGCCTACGGCATGGCTCAAGTGGGGGCCCAGCGCGGCCCATCTTCATCAACACGAGGCTCAAGACCCTCGCGAGGGGCCAAGCCTCGCGAGGCGGATGACACGACGCATCCTCAGGCACAGCCTCGTCAGGCTGGCTCGCGAGGGGGCGGAGAGTTCAAGGCGGGGTACCTCGCGAGGTGCCTATGACGCAAGCCATGACGACACGGGGCACCAGGCGGGTGCCAGCGCGCGTAGCGTCCCCCTTTCCTCTTTGGTGCAAAGGGAGCAAGCGTATCCGCGGAGTACCGAGGCATCAGGCAAAGGTTGCAACTTCGGTGCAACGAGACCAAGGCTAGGAGGACTATGAGACGGAGGTCACCATGGAGCCCAGCGCGGCGTCATCACCAGAGCCTTTGGCAGGCGTAGACTGCTTTTGTCAGGATAGATGTACTCGCTGTCCCCCTTCAACTTAGCTCGCCATTGTTGGATCCCTTCCCGCTCAATATTTGGGGAGAGGACCAGGGCCTCTATACATAGGACCAGCCACCCACGTAGCAAGGGTTTCGATTCCTGGTTGTTCGGTCCAGACGACGGGAGAGAGAAAAGGCATAGAGAGAGAGAGAGGGTGACCGAACTCTTCGCAACAGTTCATCACCTCAGCCAAGAACAGACCCTCGCGAGGCTGTTCTTCCTTGTATTGTTCATCCTCACCAGCCCCAGGAGGCAATCCATCCACCACACACTGGAGTAGGGTTTTACACCACATCGGTGGCCCGAACCGCCGAAGGGGCCTCGAGCGATCGAGCGAGAACCGGAGCAGCAGCAACATATCTGGCTGGTATGGCCGCCACTGCCAAAGGGGCCTCGCACTGGGGGAGAGCCACCGTGGAGATATCTCCCGCGGCGCCGGCTTCAAGGTAGCCGCTCCATGGGGGTGCGGGATGGAGCACCGTCGGCATAGGGAGGTCGAGCTAAGGAGAAGGTGCGATGCTATGAGTGTACAACCTCTTTGGTGGTGCCGAGTAGGCCTCGACTTCATCTGAGGAGTCGGTGAGGATGCTGCGGTTCCGGTGGAGCAGGTTAAGGCGGCGCTATGGGGATGTAGCAGCCGCGATAGACAAGGCAATCGTCAGAGAAGCTCCTTGGAGGTGGAGGACGGGGTGGCTGAACCGGCGGGACGACGAGATGGACGAAGGATCCTCATCTGGGGAGGTGGACAAGGGACGTCGAGCTATTGCGGTGGATGGCGTCATCGGGGAAGAGGCTCCAGCTGGGCAGCGGTGAGGTGGCGGACGGAGGAGGGTGGGGTTTCGTGGCTGGAGCGGAGAGGTTATGGCGGCCTGGGATTTAGAATGGCAAAAATGAGGCGATGGGAGGGGGTGAACCATGACTTAGGGACGCACTTGTCCAAAATGTAGGGTGTGTTACAAAAGTACCCCCCCACCGATTTGAACTAGTGGCCCTTTCGGCTCAGGGTTAGAAGGGGGATTTCACGTGTCGGGATTTGGCAGCTGGAGGGAGTTTTCGTGCGCATTGTAATTTCGGGATAGCAAGGCGCGGGTTGTGAAGGCGCCAGTTTTGGGAGCACGATATCTGAATTTTTGGGATATAACAAGGCGCGGGTTGAATTTTAGGGACAAGCCTAACGTGTAATATTGTACTTGTACGTACCAAATCAATTCACACTTCCCTCAACCAAAAAGAAAACAAAAAAATAAAACTATTCGCACCACACAAAGAGAGTCTTGCCCCGTTTTACTATAAAAATGCTATTCAAAGCTACTCCCTCCTTCCATCTATATAGGGCCTAATGCGTTTTCGATGCTAACTTTGACCAAATATTAGAGCAATAATATATGACATGCAACTTACACAAAGCACACCATTAAATTCGTCTGTGAAAGGTTCTTTTAATGATATAATTTTCACATTGTGCATGTCATGTACTATTAATCTTGTCAATAGTCAAAGGCGGTCTTAAAAAACGCATTACGCCCTATATAGATGGAAGGAGGGAGTATGAATCCATGTTATGTCCAATTAATTTTTTTCGCTTGCTGTATAATGCATGTAACCTACTCATACCAACATTTTAGTGTATTCCAAATGTCTATACTACCACTGCAATTCGAACTGAATTTGAATTCGTTTCTCTATTTCAATAACAATCTACAATCATGATTGTTGCCAACTTCAACCATCATTCGTGTATTACCTTAATAACACACCACATGATTACTATAGAGATAGATATGAACTATGTGTACTACACGAACTCGAATTCTATTTTTTGAATACACTTGATGTTGATTCCAAATAATAGTATATTTGATGTACGTACTAACTATATATTCATAATCTAAACCATGTTCCATACGTGTACACCGTGTTTATCACACATAGTATAGTGCCCCACCACCTACATTATGACAAGTATTTAGACCTGAGCTGCAAAAGCCACACATTAGCCCAAATTATGATCAATGTTCTATATATTATACGTAGTACTAGCAAGATGCCCATGCGTTCCACAGAACATCAACATGATCAAGGGGAGGCCTAATTTGAAAATATGGAGAGGGGTGTGGGTATATTTTTTCAAAATTGCCATAGTTTCCTTCCTATCCATCAGATATAAATCGGACGACCTATATTGCAGGATGGCAGGCACACCACCATCAACAACTCCGTTTTTTATAAGAGTAGAGATAAAATATATTATATGTAGTATAACATGTTAAAAACCACACCATGTGTATCACCATTATATATATTCACACATGCGTCAGTTTAAAGCACTATGATAAATTCTTCAAATATCCGAATTCGCTTTTTATAATGAAGTATGATCTCTATTCGTCTTGTACACCCACACAATCCTCTTATCTTTGTAGCTAGCTAGCGCTAACATTCTCTTGTGCATGCACACGCCCGCATCCCTCTCACCCTCCCTCAGCATTCTCTAGCTCCATCGCGCAAATTCATCTTTTCACTTTAGGTCGTTCACCCACGGTGTGCGTAGGCCCCCAACTCCTTCTTTACGGCACACATCGATTGATATGCCTCTCTAGCCAGGTGTGGCTAGCACAAAACACAAGCTTCCCCTCTTCTCTTATCACCGTCCATGCCTCACTCCCACCACTCTTTTCATCGATCTCGTACTTGCACACTCCTCCCCCTCGATATAGTATGACTCCCGCACCACCTCCTAGATGCATCCCTCTCTCTCTATCCTTCTCCCCGTGCCTCATTTGCTTCTAACACACACATGCATGTATACCGATCGATCTCCCAACATATACCTAGGTCAACTTTAACTATTCCCCCATCGATCGACGAACCTCACAAGTTATGTCTCTCCTTTCTCTGACAAAGGATGATTGATATTCCTAGGTAGTTATGTCTGCTTACCACAACCATATCGCCCCCTCATCATTCGTGCATGCCTCCTGACCCGTCTCTCACACACACATGCACAGACAGGCAGCCATCCCCTCTCTTATTGATATTGTAGGCGTGCCCTCCGGTTGTCTAGCAAGCCTATACCACCATTTGTTAGAAGCAACTTCACTACCACCCTCTCCAACACTCTAGCTCTGTCTCTCTCCCAACCTTATTCCTCTCCTACACATATGCATGGATGCCAATCGATCTCCCTTAATACATGAGGTAGATCGATCTCCCTTAATACATGAGGTAGGCTTCTCTCCTTCTGCTTGAGAAGCAGCTCTTGAATATGAGGGTCCTGCACCCAGCCCATCGATGGTCCAGTGTCGTCTGCTCCGTCGGCATCATCATCTTCATGATCATGCCCATCGTCTGCTCCGGCATCTTCCTCATCATCATGTCTTGCATCTTCTACATGATGACTGTGTACAACATCACCGTCGTGATCATCTTCTGGGGATTCTTCGTCTTCTCGCCCGCCCGAGCCGCGGTGGTTGTCTTGTTGCCCTTCCTCATTTCTTGCCCGGCCCCCATGGACGACTTCGTAGTCATCTTCATCACCTTGCCACCGATAGCCATCCATGAAACCACGCAAGAGCAGGTGGTCCCGCACCTTCCCGGATTCCGGGTCCGCAATAAGGCTCTTCAGCTTGCATCTTCGACACGGACATCTTATCTCCGTCTCGTTCTTTTGAAGCATCTCGGCCTTCGCGGACCTCAAAAACCTATTCACGATGCCTTCGGTCATCATGCGGACCATGGTCGCCTGCGGGGTAGAGCAAAACGATATTTTAGAACCAAGAAAAAATTTGGCATGACTTTCCCTAAAAATAGGACCAAAAAGAATGCTTAATGCCAAAATTCTCGCCGAAACGGAAATGAATCAACATTCTGGCAAAATATTGGCAACTATCGCATTTCAAATACCGGTACACCTCCAAACAAAAACACATATGCAACACCACAAACATATGCAACACCATGAACATACATAGATCTAGCTTGGCCATAAAAAGTGCATGTGCACATTGTTGTAGGGAGAACAACATAAATATAGCTTCCCTCCTTACTTACCTATCAAAACAAGGTAATTTAACCACTTAAATTGAATGAATCTATGGTGGAAATGAGGTGAAAAAGAGGAGGCACCCGAGACAAGGAGGAGGTGGAGAGAATGAAGTGGGGAGAAAGTGGGTGTGGGTAGGAGAGGCTGTCCAAAATATCTTGTTGCTGCCCACTTATTAATGGCGCACCAACACTAAATGCGCCATTAGTAATCCATGTTACTAATGGCGCACCTTCTGGTGGTGCGCCATTAGTAGTTTTGCAAAAGAAAAAAAAAGAAAACATAGTAATGGCGCACTGTTCCACAGTGCGTCATTACTAGTTTAAACTAGTAATGGCGCACGGTGGAACAGTGCGCCATTAGTAGTTTTGCGAAAAAGGAATAAAAAATATAAAAAATACTAATGGCGCACTGTTATTACTAGTTTAAACTAGTAATGGCGCACGGTGGAACAGTGCGCCATTAGTAGTTTTGCAAAAAAAGGAATAAAAAATATAATAAAAAAACAACATTAGTGGCGCACTTTCCGGCCGGTGCGCCATTACTAGTTACAACTAGTAATGGCGCACTGTATCTGGATGTGCCATTAGTATGTTTGGACAGGCGCACTAGTTAATTTTTTTTTATACTAATGGCGCACCCTGGGCCAGGTGCGCCTTTAGTAGTTTCAACTCTAATGGCGTATCAGAAGGTGGTGTGCCATTAGTATATACTAATGGCGCACTGCTTGTCTGGTGCGCCATTAGTGTCAATCCCATCTATAGCCCTTTTTCTAGTAGTGTTCTCCTGATATAACTGTTGGGGAACGTAGTAATTTCAAAAATTTCCTATGCACATGCAAGATCATGGTGATGCATAGCAACGAGAGGGGAGAGTGTAGTCCACGTACCCTTGTAGACCGTAAGCGGAAGCATTATGACAACGCGGTTGATGTAGTCATACGTCTTCATGACCGACCGATCCTAGTACGAAAGTACGGCACCTCCGCGATCTGCACACGTTCGGCTCAGTGACGTCCCACGAACTCATGATCCAGCAGAGTGTCAAGGGAGAGCTTAGTCAGCACGACGGTGTGATGATGGTGATGATGAAGCTACTGGCGCAGGGCTTAGCCTAAGCACTACGATGGTATGACCGAGGTGGATTATGGTGGAGGGGGGCACTGCATATGGTCCAGGCTTCGCCTAAGCACTATGACGATATGACCGAGGTGGATTATGGTGGAGGGGGGCACCGCATATGGCTAAGAGATCAATGATCAACTTGTGTGTCTATGGGGTGCCCCTGGCCACATATATAAAGGATGGAGGGAGGAGGAGGCTGGCCCTCATAGGGCGCGCCCAAAGTGTGGAGTCCTACTAGGACGCCCTAGTCCTAGTACGATTCCACCTCCCACATGGAATAGGAAAAAGGGAAGGGAGAAGGAGACGGAAGGAAGGGGCGCCCCCTTTCCCTAGTCCAATTTGGACTAGTCCATGGGGAAGGGGCGCGGCCACCCTTGATGCCTTTCTCTCCTTCCCGTATGGCCCATTAAGGCCCAATACAAATTCCCGTAAGTCTCCGGTACTCCGAAAAATACCTGAATCACTCGGAACCTTTCCGATGTCCGAATATAGCCTTCCAATATATCGATCTTTACATCTCGACCATTTTGAGACTCCTCTTCATGTCCCCGATCTCATCCGGGACTCCGAACAAACTTCGTTCATCAAATCACATAACTCATAATACAAATCGTCACAGAACGTTAAGCGTGCAGACCCTATGGGTTCCAGAACTATGTAGACATGACTGAGACTCATCTCCAGTCAATAACCAATAGTGGAACTTGGATGCTCATATTGGTTCCTACATATTCTACGAAGATCTTTATCGGTCAAACCGCATAACAACATACGTTGTTCCCTTTGTCATCGGTATGTTACTTGCCCGAGATTCGATCGTAGGTATCTCAATACCTAGTTCAATCTCGTTACCGGCAAGTTTCTTTACTCGTTCTGTAATGTATGATCATGCAACTAACTCATTAGTCACAATGCTTGCAAGGCTTATAGTGATGTGCATTACCGAGAGGTCCCAGAGATACCTCTCCGATACACGGAGTGACAAATCCTAATCTTAGTCTATGCCAACTCAACAAACACCACCGAAGACACCCGTAGAGCATCTTTATAATCACCCAGTTACGTTGTGATGTTTGATAGCACACAAGGTGTTCCTCCGGTATTCAGGAGTTGCATAATCTCATAGTCTGAGGAACATGTATAAGTCATGAAGAAAGCAGTAGCGATGAAACTGTAACGATCATAATGCTAAGCTAATGAATGGGTCTTGTCCATCACATCATTCTCCTAATTATGTGATCCCGTTCATCAAATGACAACACATGTCTATGGTAAGGAAACATAACCATCTTTGATAAATGAGCTAGTCAAGTAGAGGCATACTAGGGACACTTTGTTTTGTCTATGTATTGACACATGTACTAAGTTTCCAGTTAATACAATTATAGAATGAATAATAAACATTTATCATGAAATAAGGAAATAAATAATAACTTTATTATTTCCTCTAGGGCATATTTCCTTCAGTCTCCCACTTGCACTAGAGTCAATAATCTAGTTCACATCGCCATGTGATTTAACACCAATAGTTCACATCATCATGTGATTAACACCCATAGTTCACATCGCCATGTGACGAACACTCAAAGGGTTTACAAGAGTCAGTAATCTTAGTTCACATTGCCATGTGGTTAACACCCAAAGAGTACTAAGGTGTGACCATGTTTTGCTTGTGAGAGAAGTTTAGTCAACGGGTCTGCCATATTCAGATCCGTATGTATTTTGCAAATATCTATGTCAACAATGCTCGGCACGGAGATACTCTAGCTAATTGCTCCGACTTTCAATATGTATCCAGATTGAGACTTAGAGTCATCTGGATCAGTGCAAAAGCTTGCATCGGCTTAACTCTTTATGACGAACTATTTATCACCTCCATAATCGAGAAATATCTCCTTATACCACTAAGGATAATTTTGACCGTTGTCCAGTGATCCACTCCTGGATCACTATTGTACCCTCTTGCCAAACTTATGGTGAGGCACACAATAGGTCTGGTACATAGCATAGCATACTTTATAGAACCTATGACCGAGGCATAGGGAATGGCTTTCATTCTCTTTCTATTTTCTGCCATGGTCGGATTTTGAGTATTACTCAACTTCACACCTTGCAATACAGGCAAGAACTCCTTCTTTGACTGTTCCATTTTGAACTACTTCAAAAATTTGTCAAGGTATGTACTCATTGAAAAACTAATGAAGCGTCTTGATCTATCTCTATAGATCTTGATGCTCAATGTGTAAGCAGCTTCACTGAGGTCTTTCTTTGAAAAACCCCTTTCAAACGCTCCTTTATGCTTTCCAGAAAATTGTACATCATTTCCGATCGACAATATGTCATTCACATATACTTATCAGAAAGGCTGTAGTGCTCCCACTCACTTTCTTGTAAATACAGGCTTCATCGCAAGTCTGTATAAAACTATATGCTTTGATCAACTTATCAAAGTGTGTATTCCAACTCCGAGATGCATGCACCAGTCCATAGATGGATCGCTGGAGCTTGCACACTTTGTTAGCACCTTTAGGATCAACAAATCTTTCTAGTTGCATCATATACAACTCTTCTTCAATAAATCCACTAAGGAATGCAGTTTTGATATCCATTTGCCAGATTTCATAAAATGCGGCAATTGCTAACATGATTCAGACAGACTTAAGCATCGCTGCGAGTGAGAAAATCTCATTGTAGTCAACACCTTGAACTTGTTGAAAACCTTTTGCGACAATTCGAGCTTTGTAGATAATAACACTACTATCAGTGTCTGTCTTCCTCTTGAAGATCCATTTATTCTCCATGGCTTGTCGATCATCGGGCAAGTCAATCAAAGTCCACAGTTTGTTCTCATACATGGATCCCATCTCAGATTTCATGGCCTCAAGCCATTTCGCGGAATCTGGGCTCATGATCTGTAGCGACCCGACCTCAGATGGTCAAGTCTCTGTGCTTCAGTGTCATCCCTGGATCGGTAATGCTGACACACACAATACTCGAAGGATTTATAACAGAGTAGCAATCACACACTTATTACATCGAATGTCTCAAAAGAGAACTTATTACAATAATAAGGCTTAAGGCCATCTAATACGATAACAGCGAAAGGCTTGGAAGATGAAGTGAGTCCATCAACTCCAACGGCATAACTGAGCTACACGGCAACGACCTAACGAACCTTACTCCTTGTCTGAAAAGTCTGCAACATAATACGTTGCAGCCCGAAAATGGGTCAGCACATGGAATATGCTGGCAATATAACACAGTAGAGCAAGAACAGAATAATGCTATCACTACGTGCATATTTGGCTGGTGGAAAGCTCTATGGTTATAGTTTTCCGGAAAGCCAATTTTTCCCTACAACAAAGGAATATGTTTTATTTAACTATGATGGTGGTTGAACAATATTGAGAAGGTACCCCAAACTCAATTCCAATTAAAATAATTAACAACCCAACAATATTAATTAAGCATGATGAGATACATGTGATAACCCAAGTACTAGATACTCAAGATTGTCCATAACCGGGGACACGGCTAACCATGATTAGATTGTACACTCTGCAGAGGTTTGCGCACTTTTCCCCACAAGACTCAATCACCTCCGTTGGATTTCTCGCACTACATGGTGTTTGAGAAACGGATGACCGAGACACAGTCTTTCAGAAACATTAACTCTCTACTCCCATAACAAACCTACAAAACCCACTACCTGTTGATCTACCTCTTGAAGAGCTTCACGTAACTTACTCAACTATGCTAGAGCCCATAATAGCTCATGGCTGCACACGGAAGTGTCTAGCATGAATCATCTCAGTTCCCTTTGAGCCTGAGTGGCGGTCCATAGGAAGATCACACGGGTACCACAGGATTTCCAAAAAAACAGACAACACTGGGTTCCCCAGGTGCCTCAATCCACCCAGATGTTAAATTAAGTTGCCACCGTAAGTTGAACCATTAATTAACAATCTCACATCTGTCATGGATTTCACTCAAACCCGAACCACATCTACGAGCATAGCATAGCATAGTAATATAAGAAAGCGTAGAAGTAACTCCCAAGGGTTTGAATATAATAGGGCAATAGGTTCTACCTCATCAACTACTTCCCAACCCACAAGTTAATGACATCCTAATCATGCAATGTTTGAGGATTGAAACTAATGCATAAAACTGGGTATGAAAGAGTATGATCAATGTGTTACTTGCCTTGCTGACGATCCGCGAATCCTCGAGACTCGTCGTAACACGCTTCGCACTCCGAGAATTCTATCGCAAACAAACAATAACATACATAAGCAACAAGCAAAGATGCACAAGCAAAACTCAAATAAAAGAGGTTGACCAGAAAGTTCAACTTAAGAACTCCGGTTCGCAAAAAGAATCAAATCAAACGAAGCAACGAAACTCAAACGGCGAAAGAAAGAAGCTTCGTTTACTAAACTGAAACTAGGTCAAATTTTACAGAAGCAAAAACTTGTTTGAGTTGGTCAAACGGAAAGAGGGTTTCGAGATGAAACTCTAGGTGCTTGAATCGCTTGATTCCGATAAACGAGCGAAAAGATAAACAGAATCTAAGATTGGATCAGAAATCGCGATCAGAGAAATCGCGGAATAAATTCGATAAAAGAAAACTGACGAATGGACTAACGAACAAACGTTCGTTAACTGGATCTAAATGATGAATGCGTCCGTTAAAACGAATGAATGAGCGGACGCTCACGAAATAAATAATCCGGAAAAAACCGATCTATTTAAAAAATGAAAACTAGGGTTTAAAAAAACCGAATCGGTTTTCTAGAGAAAACCGGCGGCGGCTACCTCGTCGGATCCGGCGAGGCGCGGGGCTCCAGCGGCGGGGCGGAGGCGAGGCGGCACGGCGCGCGAGAGGTGGCGGCGGCGGCGAGGCTCGGGAGGCGGCGGAGCGGCTCTGCTCGGATGGCGGGTCTGCGGCGGCAGCGACTTAGGCTCCTGAAGGAAATATGCCCTAGAGGCAATAATAAAGTTATTATTTATTTCCTTATATCATGATAAATGTTTATTATTCATGCTAGAATTGTATTAACCGGAAACATAATACATGTGTGAATACATAGACCAACAGAGTGTCACTAGTATGCCTCTACTAGACTAGCTCGTTAATCAAAGATGGTTATGTTTCCTAACCATGATCAAAGAGTTGTTATTTGATTAACGAGGTCACATCATTAGTTGAATGATCTGATTGACATGACCCATTTCATTAGCTTAGCACCCGATCGTTTAGTATGTTGCTATTGCTTTCTTCATGACTTATACATGTTCCTATAACTATGAGATTATGCAACTCCCGTTTACCGGAGGAACACTTTGGGTACTACCAAACGTCACAACGTAACTGGGTGATTATAAAGGAGTACTATAGGTGTCTCCAATGGTAGATGTTGGGTTGGCGTATTTCGAGATTAGGGTTTGTCACTCCGATTGTCGGAGAGGTATCTCTGGGCCCTCTCGGTAATACACATCACATAAGCCTTGCAAGCACTACAACTAATATGTTAGTTGTGAGATGATGTATTACAGAACGAGTAAAGAGACTTGCCGGTAACGAGATTGAACTAGGTATTGGATACCGACGATCGAATCTCGGGCAAGTAACATACCGATGACAAAGGGAACAACGTATGTTGTTATGCGGTCTGACCGATAAAGATCTTCGTAGAATATGTAGGAGCCAATATGCGCATCCAGGTCCCGCTATTGGTTATTGACCGGAGATGTGTCTCGGTCATGTCTACATTGTTCTCGAACCGCAGGGTCCGCACGCTTAACGTTACGATGACAGTTATTATGAGTTTATGCATTTTGATGTACCGAAGGTTGTTCGGAGTCCCGGATGAGATCACGGACATGACGAGGAGTCTCGAAATGGTCGAGACGTAAAGATTGATATATTGGAAGCCTATGTTTGGGCACCGGAAGCGTTCCGGGTGAAATCGGGATTTTTCCGGATTACCGGGAGGGTTACCGGAACCCCCCGGGAGGTAAATGGGCCTATTGGGCCTTAGTGGAAACGAGAGAAGAGGCAGCCCACAAGCCTAGCCGGCGCCCCCCCTTTCCCAAGTCCTAATAGGACTAGGAGAGGTGGGCCGGCCCCCTCTTTCTCCTTCCCCCCAAGAATCCTAGTTGGAATAGGATTGGAGGGGAGGAGTCCTACTCCCGGTGGGAGTAGGACTCCTCCCTGCGCCTCCCTCCTAGCCGGCCGAACCCCCTGCCCCTGGCCTTTATATACGGGGGCAGGGGGCACCCCAAGACACACAACTTGATCCTTGAGATCGTTCCTTAGCCGTGTGCGGTGCCCCCTGCCACCAAATTCCACCTCGATCATACCGTTACAGTGCTTAGGCGAAGCCCTGCGTCGGTAGTACATCAAGATCGTCACCACGCCGTCGTGCTGACGGAACTCTTCCTCGACGCGTTGCTGGATCGGAGCCCGAGGAACGTCATCGAGCTGAACATGTGCTAAGAACTCGGAGGTGCCGGAGTAACGGTGCTTGGATCGGTCGGATCGGGAAGAAGACGTACGACTACTTCCTCTACGTTGTGTGATCGCTTCCGCAGTCGGTCTGCGTTGGTACGTAGACAACACTCTCCCCTCTCGTTGCTGTGCATCACCATGATCTTGCGTGTGCGTAGGAAATTTTTTGAAATTACTGCGTTCCCCAACAGCTCCAGGTGGGGGCGGCGGTATTTAAGGGAAGGGGGGTGGCAGCTGCTTGGGGGAGGGGACAAGGCAGCGGTGGCGGTGGGGAGTCCGAGTCGGCAGCGCGCGCGCGGGAGGCGGCGGCGGCTCGGGCCAGCCTGGCTCGGGCCAGCCTGGCTCGGCTGGGCCTTAGGCCCGCGCGGAAACTTTTTTTAAAATAATTTTACTCACGGAAATAAAATCCTAGAAAAATAAATAAAAATCTAAAAATGCCAAAACAATTTTTCACCGGCTAAAGAAAATATTTAGGACGAGATGAACATTTCCTTGGCCCAAAAATACAACTTTGAAAACATGCAATTTTTCTAATGCAAATAAAATCTGAATAAAACCAAATAAAATCAAGTAAATGATTTTAATATTTTTCCTCCAATATTTCAGTTGTTTTGGAGAAGTCATATTATCTCCTCTCATTTAATTTAATGCGAAATATTTTTCAGAGAAAAAATAATTAAAATCCAATCCTCGTTTCATTATTTGATAAAAGCCAAATATGAAAACCGGGGAAATCCCCAACTCTCTCCGAGGGTCCTTGAGTTGCTTAGGATTTCGAGGATTTCGGAACGGAAATGCAATAAAATATGATATGCATGAATGATCTGTGTATAACATTCCAAATTGAAATTTTGGGATGTTACAAACCTACCCCCCTTAAGATGAATCTCGCCCTCGAGATTCGGGTTGGCTAGAAAATAGGTGTGGGTGGTATTTGCGGAGATCATCCTCTCATTCCCAGGTGGCTTCATCCTCGGTATGGTGGCTCCACTGAACTTTGCAAAACTTGATAACCTTACTACGGTTGACTCTGCTGGCAAACTCAAGAATCTTAACTGGCTTCTCCTCGTAAGTCAAATCACTGTCCAACTAAATCGCCTCCAAGGGTACTATATCTTTTAATGGTATATCGGCCATCTCAGCATGACACTTCTTTAGCTGGGAAACATGGAACACATCGTGAACTCCTGACAATCCCTCAAGTAATTCCAACTTGTAGGCAACTTCTCCCATCCATTCCAAAACACGATATGGTCCTACAAATCTTGGGGCTAACTTTCCCTTAACTCCAAAACGTTTCACACCTCGCAAGGGTGATACTCGCAGATATGCCCTGTCTCCAATTTCATATGTTACCTCCTTGCATTTTGAATCTGCGTAACTCTTCTGCCTGGACTGAGCAATCTTCAGTCTGTCACGAATCAGTTTAACCTTCTCCTCAAACTCCTTGATCATGTCTGGTCCAAACAACTGTCGGTCTCCTACCTCATCCCACATCAATGGCGTTCTGCATCTACGTCCATACAGAGCTTCAAATGGTGCCATCTTCAAACTGGCTTGGTAACTATTGTTGTACGAGAACTCTGCGTAAGGCAAATTGTCATCCCAACTAGATCCATAATCTAGCGCATAGGCTCTCAACATGTCCTCCAAAATTTGGTTGACTCTCTCGGTCTCTCCATCTGTCTGCGGGTGAAAAGCTGTACTGAACTCCAATCTCGTCCCCAAAGTCCGGTGTAACTGATGCCAAAACTTTGAAGTAAACTGTGTTCCTCTATCTGATACGATGGTCCTTGGAACTCCATGCAGACAGACGATCCTGGACATATATATCTTGGCCAACTTCGCACTCGTATAAGTGGTTTTCACTGGAATAAAGTGAGCCACTTTGGTTAAGCGATCAACTACTACCCATATGGAATCATATCTGCTTTGGTTCTGGGCAATCCGGTGATAAAGTCCATGCCAAGTTTATCCAGTTCCATTCGGGTATTGGCATAGGCTGTAACAGTCCTGGTGGCTTCTGATGCTCTGCCTTCACTCTCTGACATACATCACATACGGCTACATACTCGGCAATATCCTTCTTCATACCAGTCCACCAGAAATGTTCCTTCAAATCCAAATACATCTTGGTGTTTCCGGGGTGTATCAAGTATGGTGAGTCATGAGCCTCTTGAAGTATTAACTTCCTGTTCTCTGTGTTATTGGGCACGTAAACTCGGTCCTCAAACCATAAGGTATCGTGCTCATCCTCACAAAAACCTTTGGCCTTTCCTTTGCCCATCTTCTCCTTTATCTCGGCAATCTTCTTGTCATCCTTCTAAGCTTCCCGGATCTTACCCAACAAAGTCGACTGAACCTCCATTGTTGCAACAAAACCTCTAGGAACAATCTCCAATCGAAGTTCCAGGATATCTTCTGCTAACTCCTTCGGCAGTCCCTTACTTTCAAGGATATTAGCATAACTCTTCCTACTCAAAGCGTCTACTACGACATTGGCCTTTCCTGGATGATAGTGTAGCTTCATGTCATAATCCTTTATAATCTCCAACTATCTCCTCTGTCTAAGGTTCAGCTCCTTCTGGGTGAAAATGTACTTCAAACTCTTATGATCCGTGTACACATCACAACGGTTTCCAATGAGGTAATGTCTCCAAGTTTTCAATGCATGCACTACGGCTGCTAACTCCAAATCATGCGTGGCATAGTTCAACTCATGAGGTTTTAGTTGTCGTGAGGCATACGAAACAACTCTTCCGTCCTGCATAAGCACACATCCAAGTCCTAAGCAAGAGGCATCACAATACACTTGGAACTCCTAATGTATATCTGGCAGTGTTAGCACTGGCGCTGTAGTCAAACGTTTCTTCAACTCCTGGAAACTTGCCTCGCAATCTTCTGTCCATTTAAACTTGGTATCCTTCTTCAACAATTCAGTCATGGGTTTTGCAATCTTGGAAAAGTTCTCTATGAATGTCCGGTAGTATCCCGCGAGTCCAAGGAAACTGCGGATCTCGCTAACTGAACTGGGTGCCAACCATTCAGTGACTGACTGAACCTTGCTGGGGTCTACGGCTATACCTTCTCCTGATATAACATGTCCAAGGAATCCGACTTCCTTCAACCAAAACTCGCATTTGCTGAACTTAGCATACAACTGGCGTTCCCTGAGCTTCTCGAGAACTGAACGCAAATGCTCTTTATGCTCCTCTTCGTTCTTTGAGTATACCATAATATCATCAATAAACACAACAACAAACTTGTCCAAATACTCCATGAACACCTTGTTCATCATGCTCATGAAATAGGCAGGGGCGTTAGTTAGTCCAAATGACATGACTGTGTACTCGTATAGTCCATACCGCGTTGTAAACGTTATCTTTGGTATATCCTTCTCTCTTATCTTCAACTGATGGTACCCCGATCGCAAATCGATCTTCGAGAACACTTTAGCTCCCTGCAGCTGATCAAATAGATCATTGATCATTGGCAGTGGATACTTGTTCTTAATTGTTACTTCATTCAAAGCTCGATAATCAACGACCATCCTTAGGGATTTATCCTTCTTTTCAACCAACAGCACTGGGGCTCCCCAAGGTGATGAACTCCTTCGAATGTAACCTTTCTCCAATAACTCTTTGATCTGTTTCTTAATCTCCTCCAGATCATTTGCGGGCATCCGATAGGGTCTCTTGGATATTGGCCATGTACCTGGCAATAGCTCTATCAAAAACTCGATATCTCGATCCGATGGCATGCCTGGTAACTCCTCTGGAAAAACGTTTGGGTAATCCTTCACTACAGGCACTTCCTCCTAAACAACTCCCGTGAGGGCATTCACTTGGCTCCTCCTAGGCACATGCCTAGATACATACTTAATCCTTTTTCCCTCCGGGGTGGTAAGATAAATTGACTTACTAGCACAGTCAATGTTTCCTCCAAACTTTGACATCCAGTCCATACCCAATATCACATCCATTCCTTGTGACTCCAAGATAATTAGGTCGGACAGAAAAACATGCATGCCAATGGTTAGGGGTATCTGGTCGCACCATCGGCTAGCCATATACTCTGCTCCAGGTGAACTTACTAAGAGAGGGGTTCTAAGGGTTTGGGTTGGTAGCTTAAACTTATCCACAAATCCCCTTGATATGTATGAACGCGATGCACCAGTATCAAAAAGAACAAGAGTGGTAAATGACTTAATCAAGAACTTACCTATTACCGCGTCCGGCTACTCTTCAACCTCCTCCACGTTAACGTGGTTCACTTGTCCTTTGTTGAATGGACTAGGCTTCTTCCCAGCGCTCCCATTTCCATTTCCATTCCTTCCTTCAGGGCAATTATTGGCATAGTGCCCTGTCTTCCCGCACTTAAAGCAAATAACTTGACTTAGATCTCTTTTGGCGGGTGTGGATGGGTTGGGGCGGTTCTGATTATTATTCGCTCCGTTCCCATTCCCATTCTTAGGACCATTATGGTTGTGCGATCCTCCTCCAGTGTGGTTATGGCCTCCATGATTATGAACAAGTCCTCCCGAGTTCGGGGTTAGGTGAGGCTTCTGCTGAGCTCCTGAGTTATACTTCCCTTGTCCATACTTCCTCTTATGGCTCTCAATCTGCTGCTGCTTTCCTTCAATCATAAAAGCCTTATCTACCAACTCCTGGTAGTCGTTGAAGGTTGCTACCATCAACTGCATGCTCATCTCATCGTTCAGCCCTTCCATAAACTTCTCCTTCTTCACGGCATCTCTGGCCACATCATCAGGGGCATAACGTGATAACTTGCTAAAATCATCCACGTACTGAGCCATAGTACGGTTCCCCTGGCGTAAGCTACGAAACTCCGGCTTCTTCATCTGCATAGCTCCAGTTGAGACATGGGCCATGTGGAAAGCTTGCTGAAACTGGTCCCAAGTAATGTTGGCTATAGGAAAGGTGGCCGTGTAATTCTCCCACCATGAGGCTGCTGGTCCATCCAGTTGATGTGCAGCAAAGCGCACCCTCTCAGCATCTGTGCAACCTGTGGTGGTCAACTCTCTTCCAATACGGCATAGCCAATCATCAGAAACTATTGGCTCGGTGCTACTGGAAAACACCGGCGGCTGTAACCTTAGAAAACAGGCTAGGTTGTCCACGGGCGGTGGGTTGATGTTGTTGTTGTTGTTGTTGCCCTGATTCTGAACTAGCAATTGCATCAAGGCATTCTGTTGCTGGATCAACTGGGTGAGCTCCGATGGGAAAGCAAAACCGGTGTCACGTCTCAGAGGCATCTGGTGGGTTTAGAGGGAAGAGATTAGAATAGAAAGAGGTCTAATGAGAAAGCACTACCCATATGCACATGAGACAAACACAATCATTCACTCAACCAATCAAGCAAGGGCATACAAACGGTCTAGAACTATCACAAAAGTGCTCAACTACTACTAAATACATGGGGGAAATACTACTAATATATGGTGGTCATCTAGAAATTTTGATCGGTGGAAGACTCCATGATGTATTCTTCAGCTTCGTCTTCAAAGTCATCATCACTGGGATCGGAATCGGTGTCGTCGATGATGATGTAGTTGTCAGGGCAAACGAGATCGTCGTCTTCTTCTCCTGGTGCTGGTCCTCCCATGAATACTCCGATCTTCTTAATCAGATCGTCATTCTTCTCCAGTAATGTCTTGATTTCCTCCTCATATCCATCGCGTGTAAAGTTGAGTTCTTCCTCCAGCTCGATGATCCTAGTCTTTGCCTTCTTGAAGTCCATCATGTCCGCGCACATCTGGTTCTCCTGACGTTGAATGTGCTGGTTTAACTCCTGGATGAAAGCTGCAATGGATCTATTCTTCCTGGTGTTGATTACTTCCCATTGCTCGTCTCGGCGCCCACATATTTGATAGATGGTGTATTTGAGTTCCTTGTTGTAGACTTCTCCAATGTGTCCCATGGTAATGTGGGCTGCCATGCTCTTGCCTAGACTCCAGGTGGGTGCTTCAAAAGAAAATTCTATGGGTTTAGAAGTTGGCGAGAACGTCCTTCCTGGAACTTGTACTTGAATCATCCAGCGCTCCTCTTCAGGTAAAGTGGCGTTGCAAGTCCTGGTGAAGCTTGGTATTCCAATGTTCAAGTATCTAGTGACTTCCTTCAAGTGGCGTCCAAAAGGTGTGTCTTCATCCGGTTGTGCAAACTTGTACTTCATATCCGTCATCCTAAAGAGTACAAAATGGAGAGGAATCATAAATGAGTAGAGAAGTGTGACCTATGGTTTATCTTAGTGGTCGTGTCCTACACTCAGTGTGTGCTCTGATACCATCTTGTAGCAACCCGACCTCAGATGGTCAAGTCTCTGTGCTTCAGTGTCATCCCTGGATCGGTAATGCTGACACACACAGTAATCGAAGGATTTATAACAGAGTAGCAATCACACACTTATTACATGGAATGTCTCAAAAGAGAACTTATTACAATAATAAGGCTTAAGGCCATCTAATACGATAACAACGGAAGGCTTGGAAGATAAAGTGAGTCCATCAACTCCAACGGCATAGCTGAGCTGCACGACAACGACCTAACAAACCTTACTCCTCATCTGAAAAGTCTACAACATAATACGTTGCAGCCCGAAAACGGGTCAGCACATGGAATATGCTGGCAATATAACACAGTAGAGCAAGAACAGAATAATGCTATCACTACATGCATATTTGGCTGGTGGAAAGCTCTATGGTTATAGTTTTGCAGAAAGCCAATTTTTTCCCTACAACAAAGGAATATATTTTATTTAAATATCATGGTGGTTGAACAATATTGAGAAGGTACCCCCAACTCAATCCCAATTAAAGTAATTAACAACCCAACAATATTAATTAAGCATGATGAGATACATGTGATAACCCAAGTACTAGATACTCAAGATTGTCCATAACCGGGGACACAGCTAAGCATGATTAGATTGTACACTCTGTAGAGGTTTGCGCACTTTCCCCCACAAGACTCGATCGCCTCCGTTGTATTTCTCGCACTACATGGTGTTTGAGAAACGGATGACCGAGACACAGTCTTTCAGAAACATTAACTCTCTACTCTGGGTAGACCATACCAAACCTACAAAACCCACTACCTGCTGATCTACCTCTTCAAGAGCTTCATGTAACTTACTCAACTATGCTAGAGCCCATAATAGCTTGTGGCTGCACACGGAAGTGTCTAGCATGAATCATCTCAGTTCCCTTTGAGCTTGGGTGGCGGTCCATAGGAAGATCACACGGGTACCCCGGGATTTCCGAAAAAACAGACAACACTGGGTTCCCCAGGTGCCTCAATCCACCCAGATGTTAAATTAAGTTACCACCTTAAGTTGAACCATTAATTAACAATCTCACATCTATCCTGGATTTCACTCAAACCCGAACCACGTCTACGAGCATAGCATAACATAGTAATATAAGCAAGCGTAGAAGTACCTCCCAAGGGTTTGAATATAATAGGGCAATAGGTTCTACCTCATCAACTACTTCCCAACCCACAAGTTAATGACATCCTAATCATGCAATGTTTGAGGATTGAAACTAATGCATAAAACTGGGTATGGAAAGAGTATGATCAATGTATTACTTGCCTTGCTGACGATCCGCGAATCCTAGAGACTCATAGTAACACGCTTCGCACTCCAGGAATTCTATCGCAAACAAACAATAACATACATAAGCAACAAGCAAAGTTGCACTAGCAAAACTCAAATAAAAGAGGTTGACCAGAAAGTTCAACTTAAGAACTCCGGTTCGCAAAAAGAATCAAATCAAACGAAGCTACGAAACTCAAACGGCGAAAGAAAGAAGCTTCATTTACTAAACTGAAACTAGGCCAAATTTTACAATAGAAAAAACTTGTTTGAGTTGGTTAAACAGAAAGAGGGTTTCGAGATGAAACTCCAGGCGCTTGAATCGCCTGATTCCGATAAACGAGCGAAAAGATAAACAGAATCTAAGATTGGATCAGAAATCGCGATCAGAGAAATCGCGGAATAAATCCGATAAAAGAAAACTGACGAACGGACTAACAAACGAACGTTCGTGAACTGGATCTAAACGATGAACACGTCCGTTAAAACGAACGAGCGAGCGAACGCTCACTAAATAAATAAACCGAAAAACCGATCTATTAAAAAAACGAAAACTAGAGTTAAAAAAAACAAATCGGTTTTCTAGAGAAAACCGGCGGCGGCGGCTACCTCGTCGGATCCGGCGGGGCACGGGGCTCCGGCGGCGAGGCGGCGGTGGCTTGCGACGGCTGCGGCGAGGCGCGGGAGGCGGCGGGGCGGCTCGGCTCGGGGTAGCAGGGCTGAGGCGGCGGCGACTTGGGCTCCAGGGGGGGGGGTATTTAAGGGGAGGAGGCGGCGGCTGCTTGGGGGAGGGGGCAAGGCAGCGGCGGCGGCGGGGAGTCCGGGTCGGCGGCGGCGGCGCGCGCGCGCGCGGGAGGCGGCGGCGGCTCGGGCCGGCCTAGCTCGGCTGGGCCTTAGGCCCAGTCGGGCGCGGGAACTTTTTTTAAAATAATTTCGCCGACGGAAATAAAATCCTAGAAAAATAAATGAAAATCTAAAAATGCCAAAACAAATTTTCACCGTCTAAATAAAATATTTAGGACGAGATGAACATTTTCTTGGCCCTAAAATGCAACTTTGAAAACATGCAATTTTTCCAATGCAAATAAAATCTGAATAAAACCAAATAAAATCAAATAAATGATTTTAATATATTTCCTCCAATATTTCAGTTGTTTTGGAGAAGTCATATTATCTCCTCTCATTTAATTTAATGTGAAATATTTTTTAGAGAGAAAATAATTAAAGTCCAATCCTCGTTTCATTATTTGATAAAAAACAAATATGAAAACCGGGGAAATCCCCAACTCTCTCCGAGGGTCCTTGAGTTGCTTAGGATTTCGAGGATTTCGGAACGGAAATGCAATAAAATATGATATGCATGAATGATCTATGTATAACATTCCAAATTGAAAATTTGGGATGTTACATCATCGCTTCCTCATAGTTCATAGGTTTGTCATGGTCAAGCAACATGAACTCTAGAATAGGTTTACCATACCACTCTGATGCGGATCTAACTCTAGTTGACCTACGAGGTTCGGTAGTAACTTGATCTGAAGTTACATGATCATCATCATTAGCTTCCTCACTAATTGGTACAGGAGTCACAGGAACAGATTTCTATAATGAACTACATTCCAATAAGGGAGCAGGTACAGTTACCTCATCAAGTTCTACTTTCCTCCCACTCACTTCTTTTGAGAGAAACTCCTTCTCCAAAAAGGATCCATTCTTAGCAACAAAGATCTTGCCTTCGAATCTGTTATCGAAGGTGTACCCAACAGTCTCTTTTGGGTATCCTATGAAGGCACATTTCTCCGATTTGGATTCGAGCTTATCGAGTTGAAGGTTTTTCACATAAGCATCGCAGCCCCAAACTTTAAGAAATGACAACTTTGGTTTCTTGCCAAACCATAGTGCATAAGGCGTCGTCTCAATGGATTTAGATGGTGCCCTATTTAACGTGAATGCAGCTGTCTCTAATGCATAACCCCAAAACAATAGTGGTAAATCGGTAAGAGACATCATAGATTGCACTATATCCAATAAAGTACGGTTATGACGTTCGGACACACCATTACGCTGGGGTGTTCCAGGTGGCGTGAGTTGTGAAACTATTCCACATTGTTTCGAATGAAGACCAAACTCGTAACTTAAATATTCATCTCCGTGATCAGATCATAGAAACTTTATTTTCTTGTTACAATGATTTTCCACTTCACTCTGAAATTCTTTGAACTTTTCAAATGTTTCAGACTTATGTTTCATCAAGTAGATATACCCATCTCTGCTCAAATCATCTATGAAGGTCAGAAAATAATGATACATGCCGCGAGCCTCAACACTCATTGGACTGCATACATCAATATGTATTATTTCCAATAAGTCAGTAGCTCGCTCCATTGTTCCGGAGAACGGAGTCTTAGTCATCTTGCCCATGAGGCATGGTTCGCAAGCATCAATTGATTCATAATCAAGTTATTCCAAAAGCCCATCACCATGGAGTTTCTTCATGCACTTTACACCAATATGACCTAAACGGCAGTGCCACAATTAAGTTGCACTATCATTATTAACTTTGCATCTTTTGGCTTCAATATTATGAATATGTGTATCACTACGATCGAGATTCAATAAACCATTGAGTGTATGACCATAGAAGGCTTTATTCATGTAAATAGAACAACAATTATTCTTTGACTCAAATGAATAACCGTATTGCAATAAACATGATCCGATCATATTCATGCTCAACGCAAACACCAAATAACATTTATTTAGGTTCATCACTAATCCAAAAAGTATAGGGAGTGTGCGATGATGATCATATCAATCATGGAACAACTTCCAACACACATCATCACTTCACCCTCAACTAGTCTCTGTTCATTCTGCAACTCTTGTTTCGAGTTACTACTCTTAGCAACTGAACCAGTATCAAATACCAAGGGTTGCTATAAACACTAGCAAAGTACACATCAATAACATGTATATCCAATATACCTTTGTTCACTTGGCCACCCTTCTTATCCGCCAAGTATCTAGGGCAGTTCCACTCACTACAAAAAAATACACTTCCGTGATGATACGTGTTTGTCATAGTCGGTCACGTTTTCTGTCATGCATGTACATCCATAACAAATTTATGACAGAATCAAGATAGTCATACCTGTGCTGTCATAGAAGTGTTCCATGACATTACCAAAATTATCATCACGGAAGTGTCCACTTCCATGACGATAAATTGCGCGTCACAGAAGTGCTTTCGTCAAGGGTGACCGACACGTGGCATCCATCGTAATGGAACGCTATTAAGCTATCGGGTCCGGTTTTGGATCCGATAACCCGTTAACAGCCCCGACCCATGGGGATTTTCCACGTGTAAAATCGTCATTGGCTGGAGGAAACACGTGTCGGCTCACCGTTGGGACAGATGTCATCCACTCATTGGACCCAAAGCGCCTATGATACGTCAACACGTGGCACGACCCAATAGAGGCCCACTCCTGTGAAAAGACCGGCCCATTTGACTTGGTCAAAAGGTGGCGGGCTGGCCCATGGCAAGCCTGTTAATGACCTGTGCCCGTTTACGGCCTATCTGAATTAGTCCCAGTAGTGTCATCTCGGCCGTCCAATATAATTCCAGCCCATTTTAACTTCCAGCCCATGTATGGCCCATGACATCTTTCGGCCCATATGAGGCCCTCAGTAACCCTCGGCCCCTTAACGGCCCATGCTAAAACTGGCGCGTAACGAACAGTGTATCACTTTATACCCATTAACGGCTCATTATTCCATTGGGCCGTTTCCAGCCCATGTTATCTTTCGATCTTCTCAGGGCCCATTTATTCTTGGGCTCATTTCTAGCATTCAGTTACTTACGGCCCATTACTGTCATTTTCTGCTTGTGGGCCAAATTCAGCCCGTGGTTACAGTCGGCCCATTTGTGGCCCGTTAATACATTAGGCCGTTTTCATGTAAATAAAACCCGTTGGGCTGTTTTCATAGAGTTATCAAATACGGCCTATTAATGGCCAGTTATTGTCCACGAATAGTACAACCCATGATTGGCAAAATGATGATACGCCCCGTAGAAGGCCCATGGATCCTATGGCCCGTAAAAGGCCCATGAATCCTACGGCCCATAGAAGGCCCATGGATCCTATGGCCCGTATAGAAGGCCAATGGATCCTACGGCCCGTAGAAGGCCCATGGATCATACGGCCCGTATAGAAGGCCAATGGATCCTACGGCCTGTAGAAGGCCCATGGATCATACGGCCCACAGGAGGCCCATGGTTACAACTGTCCGTGTGTTGCCATGATTATTTTGGCCTAGTTTCCTAAAATAGGTTATTGTGGCCACTAGAAAAACACAGAAAAAGAAGTTCAGTGACTACAAGCAAACAACTAAACAAGACAATAAGGAAATAAATAAGCAAGCAATTAACGCTAGCCTATTACCGCTATTACACATATTACATCCACTGGGCATCAAAGTTCGCCACCAGTGCAAATATAGGGAACAAAGCAGCATATTACATACACTGGCCGTCAAAATTGGCCACCAGTGCAAATAAATGCGGCAACAAAACAAGAGTATAACTAAAACAACTTCAGAAGAGCTGAAGAAACGTGGTATCCACCATGCTGGCAATAAGCTTAGCAAGCTTATTAGCTTTGTCCTGTTTGGCGCTAAAATCCTCCAACACTTGCTGTTGCACCAGAAGGTTCAACTTAAGAACTCCGGTTCGCAAAAAGAATCAAATCAAACGAAGCTACGAAACTCAAACGGCGAAAGAAAGAAGCTTCATTTACTAAACTGAAACTAGGTCAAATTTTACAATAGAAAAAACTTGTTTGAGTTGGTTAAACAGAAAGAGGGTTTCGAGATGAAACTCCAGGCGCTTGAATCGCCTGATTCCGATAAACGAGCGAAAAGATAAACAGAATCTAAGATTGGATCAGAAATCGCGATCAGAGAAATCGCGGAATAAATCCGATAAAAGAAAACTGACGAACGGACTAACAAACGAACGTTCGTGAACTGGATCTAAACGATGAACACGTCCGTTAAAACGAACGAGCGAGCGAACGCTCACTAAATAAATAAACCGAAAAACCGATCTATTAAAAAAACAAAAACTAGAGTTAAAAAAAACAAATCGGTTTTCTAGAGAAAACCGGCGGCGGCGGCTACCTCGTCGGATCCGGCGGGGCACGGGGCTCCGGCGGCGAGGCGGCGGTGGCTTGCGACGGCTGCGGCGAGGCGCGGGAGGCGGCGGGGCGGCTCGGCTCGGGGTAGCAGGGCTGAGGCGGCGGCGACTTGGGCTCCAGGGGGGGGGGGTATTTAAGGGGAGGAGGCGGCGGCTGCTTGGGGGAGGGGGCAAGGCAGCGGCGGCGGCGGGGAGTCCGGGTCGGCGGCGGCGGCGCGCGCGCGCGCGGGAGGCGGCGGCGGCTCGGGCCGGCCTAGCTCGGCTGGGCCTTAGGCCCAGTCGGGCGCGGGAACTTTTTTTAAAATAATTTCGCCGACGGAAATAAAATCCTAGAAAAATAAATGAAAATCTAAAAATGCCAAAACAAATTTTCACCGTCTAAATAAAATATTTAGGACGAGATGAACATTTTCTTGGCCCTAAAATGCAACTTTGAAAACATGCAATTTTTCCAATGCAAATAAAATCTGAATAAAACCAAATAAAATCAAATAAATGATTTTAATATATTTCCTCCAATATTTCAGTTGTTTTGGAGAAGTCATATTATCTCCTCTCATTTAATTTAATGTGAAATATTTTTTAGAGAGAAAATAATTAAAGTCCAATCCTCGTTTCATTATTTGATAAAAAACAAATATGAAAACCGGGGAAATCCCCAACTCTCTCCGAGGGTCCTTGAGTTGCTTAGGATTTCGAGGATTTCGGAACAGAAATGCAATAAAATATGATATGCATGAATGATCTATGTATAACATTCCAAATTGAAAATTTGGGATGTTACATCATCGCTTCCTCATAGTTCATAGGTTTGTCATGGTCAAGCAACATGAACTCCAGAATAGGTTTACCATACCACTCTGATGCGGATCTAACTCTAGTTGACCTACGAGGTTCGGTAGTAACTTGATCTGAAGTTACATGATCATCATCATTAGCTTCCTCACTAATTGGTACAGGAGTCACAGGAACAGATTTCTATGATGAACTACATTCCAATAAGGGAGCAGGTACAGTTACCTCATCAAGTTCTACTTTCCTCCCACTCACTTCTTTTGAGAGAAACTCCTTCTCCAAAAAGGATCCATTCTTAGCAACAAAGATCTTGCCTTCGAATCTGTTATCGAAGGTGTACCCAACAGTCTCTTTTGGGTATCCTATGAAGGCACATTTCTCCGATTTGGATTCGAGCTTATCGAGTTGAAGGTTTTTCACATAAGCATCGCAGCCCCAAACTTTAAGAAATGACAACTTTGGTTTCTTGCCAAACCATAGTGCATAAGGCGTCGTCTCAATGGATTTAGATGGTGCCCTATTTAACGTGAATGCAGCTGTCTCTAATGCATAACCCCAAAACGATAGTGGTAAATCGGTAAGAGACATCATAGATTAAACTATATCCAATAAAGTATGGTTATGACGTTCGGACACACCATTACGCTGGGGTGTTCCAGGTGGCGTGAGTTGTGAAACTATTCCACATTGTTTCGAATGAAGACCAAACTCGTAACTTAAATATTCATCTCCGTGATCAGATCATAGAAACTTTATTTTCTTGTTACAATGATTTTCCACTTCACTCTGAAATTCTTTGAACTTTTCAAATGTTTCAGACTTATGTTTCATCAAGTAGATATACCCATCTCTGCTCAAATCATCTATGAAGGTCAGAAAATAATGATACATGCCGCGAGCCTCAACACTCATTGGACTGCATACATCAATATGTATTATCTCCAATAAGTCAGTAGCTCGCTCCATTGTTCCGGAGAACGGAGTCTTAGTCTTCTTGCCCATGAGGCATGGTTCGCAAGCATCAAGTGATTCATAATCAAGTGATTCCAAAAGCCCATCACCATGGAGTTTCTTCATGCGCTTTACACCAATATGACCTAAACGGCAGTGCCACAATTAAGTTGCACTATCATTATTAACTTTGCATCTTTTGGCTTCAATATTATGAATATGTGTATCACTACGATCGAGATTCAATAAACCATTGAGTGTATGACCATAGAAGGCTTTATTCATGTAAATAGAACAACAATTATTCTTTGACTCAAATGAATAACCGTATTGCAATAAACATGATCCGATCATATTCATGCTCAACGCAAACACCAAATAACATTTATTTAGGTTCATCACTAATCCAAAAAGTATAGGGAGTGTGCGATGATGATCATATCAATCATGGAACAACTTCCAACACACATCATCACTTCACCCTCAACTAGTCTCTGTTCATTCTGCAACTCTTGTTTCGAGTTACTACTCTTAGCAACTGAACCAGTATCAAATACCAAGGGTTGCTATAAACACTAGCAAAGTACACATCAATAACATGTATATCCAATATACCTTTGTTCACTTGGCCACCCTTCTTATCCGCCAAGTATCTAGGGCAGTTCCACTCACTACAAAAAAATACACTTCCGTGATGATACGTGTTTGTCATAGTCGGTCACGTTTTCTGTCATGCATGTACATCCATAACAAATTTATGACAGAATCAAGATAGTCATACCTGTGCTGTCATAGAAGTGTTCCATGACATTACCAAAATTATCATCACGGAAGTGTCCACTTCCATGACGATAAATTGCGCGTCACAGAAGTGCTTTCGTCAAGGGTGACCGACACGTGGCATCCATCGTAATGGAACGCTATTAAGCTATCGGGTCCGGTTTTGGATCCGATAACCCGTTAACAGCCCCGACCCATGGGGATTTTCCACGTGTAAAATCGTCATTGGCTGGAGGAAACACGTGTCGGCTCACCGTTGGGACAGATGTCATCCACTCATTGGACCCAAAGCGCCTATGATACGTCAACACGTGGCACGACCCAATAGAGGCCCACTCCTGTGAAAAGACCGGCCCATTTGACTTGGTCAAAAGGTGGCGGGCTGGCCCATGGCAAGCCTGTTAATGACCTGTGCCCGTTTACGGCCTATCTGAATTAGTCCCAGTAGTGTCATCTCGGCCGTCCAATATAATTCCAGCCCATTTTAACTTCCAGCCCATGTATGGCCCATGACATCTTTCGGCCCATATGAGGCCCTCAGTAACCCTCGGCCCCTTAACGGCCCATGCTAAAACTGGCGCGTAACGAACAGTGTATCACTTTATACCCATTAACGGCTCATTATTCCATTGGGCCGTTTCCAGCCCATGTTATCTTTCGATCTTCTCAGGGCCCATTTATTCTTGGGCTCATTTCTAGCATTCAGTTACTTACGGCCCATTACTGTCATTTTCTGCTTGTGGGCCAAATTCAGCCCGTGGTTACAGTCGGCCCATTTGTGGCCCGTTAATACATTAGGCCGTTTTCATGTAAATAAAACCCGTTGGGCTGTTTTCATAGAGTTATCAAATACGGCCTATTAATGGCCTGTTATTGTCCACGAATAGTACAACCCATGATTGGCAAAATGATGATACGCCCCGTAGAAGGCCCATGGATCCTATGGCCCGTAAAAGGCCCATGAATCCTACGGCCCATAGAAGGCCCATGGATCCTATGGCCCGTATAGAAGGCCAATGGATCCTATGGCCCGTAGAAGGCCCATGGATCATACGGCCCGTATAGAAGGCCAATGGATCCTACGGCCTGTAGAAGGCCCATGGATCATACGGCCCACAGGAGGCCCATGGTTACAACTGTCCGTGTGTTGCCATGATTATTTTGGCCTAGTTTCCTAAAATAGGTTATTGTGGCCACTAGAAAAACACAGAAAAAGAAGTTCAGTGACTACAAGCAAACAACTAAACAAGACAATAAGGAAATAAATAAGCAAGCAATTAACGCTAGCCTATTACCGCTATTACACATATTACATCCACTGGGCATCAAAGTTCGCCACCAGTGCAAATATAGGGAACAAAGCAGCATATTACATACACTGGCCGTCAAAATTGGCCACCAGTGCAAATAAATGCGGCAACAAAACAAGAGCATAACTAAAACAACTTCAGAAGAGCTCAAGAAACGTGGTATCCACCATGCTGGCAATAAGCTTAGCAAGCTTATTAGCTTTGTCCCGTTTGGCGCTAAAATCCTCCAACACTTGCTGTTGCACCAGAAGGTATCCATCTGAATGCTCTAGGGACTTCCGCAGTCCTTCTGCTTCT
Organism: Triticum monococcum; assembly: GCA_034509565.1. Classification (NCBI taxonomy): domain Eukaryota; kingdom Viridiplantae; phylum Streptophyta; class Magnoliopsida; order Poales; family Poaceae; genus Triticum; species Triticum monococcum. The sequence goes on along the minus strand of CM067846.1, from coordinate 141,953,236 downwards.
TGTTGCAGCACAACTGATCGATGTCTTTCAGCTTGTAGTCGAGACTCAAGAAACCGATCTGATTCAGACAGTGAGTTTGAATAGCTTATGCAAGCGGTAGTGGTCAGTAACTCAAACACTAAACCAAGACAGGACATTGGGGTTGTCTCACTGTTATCGAGATAGTCTTCCTTAGCTGTTTTATTAGCTTTGTTGGAGACCAACAAGGATGTGTCACTATCCTGAACCTTATTTGCAATACTTCCTTTACCATTCTTAATAAGGCACTCTTCCGCAATATTCCGTCAGCATTCTAAAAGAAGAAACAAGCAGACACATAACAGGTTTAGCATGTACTAGTATATGAAACTCATTTCAGTGAACCAGTTCATTAGTAAGGTGGACATGATTAAACTACCAAGTCTTCTATTGCCAAGTACTAGTACATAATAAAAGCATCAAACAAACATATATCTATGTCCTATGGTCACTGCATTGTCTTGCCAAATCAAAATAGAGACACGGTTCAAATCATATCAGTTCAAGACAAAGCAGTAGTGAAAGAATACAAAGCATCGGAAACTACACGGCACAACAAGATTTCAGATGGGTACCATAGGTCTACATGTGCAACAACACTATTTGCTCTGTTGTGATGCTAGTAATGTGCATGATATGAGAAGTCAACTGTATACACAATTGAAATTGAAATCAACAGAGCTATTGATAAAAGCAAGCATGTTAAAGAAACATGCATGAACATACCTGCTGTGCCATTGGAGTTTCGATTGGATCCTTCAATTTAAAAATAAGTTTGTATGAGTAAATATAGTGATAAAAGAGCAAAGCAGTATGCATGATAGCAATCATAGTTAAAAAAGGCGCGCCTAAGCAAGCGCTTAAGCGTGCCTAGGCTCTTGGCGTTGGCGAAACACATTGTGCATAACTACGCTTAATCTGTGCATAACTGCGCATAAGCATGCGCTTTGGTCAGTAAAGCACAAGGCGGTGGCAAAATGCACAATTAACGCCTAGCGCTTTTTGGAACTATGATAGCAATGGAATCTTAAATTAGAACATTTGTTCTTCAGGTTTAGACACTTGTTCTACATGAACAGAGTACAGTAAGACACAAGAATATAGTACTTAAAATAGAAAATGAGCTCATAGACCTTACCACATTCTTGGTTCGGGACCAGTACAGAACAAGGCGTTCCCAGTCATCGTCCAGTAAATGTGTCTCAAGAGAACGTAAGGGAATTTGATGAGTTCCTTTGCCGGTGAAGTACGTTTTCTTCATGTAATTCTGATACTGCGACCAAGCATTCTTGAAGATAGCAGAGGTATTAGCACATGTTACCTCATCCTGAGTTTCCAAATTGGTCCTTCTCTATGGAGAAAAATGGGAAAATTTGCTGTATTATAATCATCATGGAGGTAGGATGTATGGGAAAAAGCAAAGTAATTGCCATGAATAACATTACTTACACACAACTCCTGAACAAACACCTGTAACTGACATTTTCCTTCATCTTCAGTATAATATTTCCAAGATGGGAAGATACGCACATACGATTTAACAACATCAAATGTGATAGATGCTAAACTACGACTAGCTGGTTGTGCTTCCTCCACAGGAATAGGTGTACTAACTGGTGGAGTTGGGGTTCGCCGTGGTAGTACTGGCCCTTTGGGCACTAGAGCTGCCTTACTAACTACTCTTGTTTGGGAGCTCTGTGGTGGAGATGGTGTTGTGTCAACAGGAACTGGGTTACTATCTACTGGGGTTGGGGTTATATTGGGTGAAGCTGGTTCTCTGTCCATCGCAGTAGGGGTACAATCTGCGAGAGTTTGGGTTATGTGTGGTAGGGATGGTTCTCGTGCATGTACAACCGGGGTGCTATCTCCACCAAGAGGTAGCACTGTTTTATTTGAATACCGTGTTTTTAGTCCGCTAGATGCTGGCATCACCCGCTCCAATTCAAATGGGTGATAAATAGGAAACATAGTTGAATGTACATACATTGTATGAGAGACAGATGCAATAGATAGTGTGGAAAAAAGAGGACATGAAATAGTTGACATGTATATTGTTTAGCTAAAACGGATAGCATGACATAATTTCACATATATGATGTCTATCTAAACTGGATAGCATAGCATAACATAATTCAAAGATATGATGAATAACTAAAACGCCGTGCCAAGTTAGAGTATACACCTCGGTGGGGGAATAGGACTGGTCATCTGTCTCTGAATCCATCTCTGAGGAGCTATCGGGACCCACCAAGAGATCTGCTTCGACAAGTAGCACTGTGTGCTCTGAAGGCCTTGTTTTCACTCCAGATTTTTCAATCTCCCACCCAAATGGCTGATTCACAGGAAGAGTAGTTTAATGTACAAACATTGTCGACAAATGGAAATGTAATGAAGAAAAGGATGGGCAAGATATCATTCAAATATATGATGCCTGGTTAAACAGGATGGCATTGCACATTTCACATATATTATGGCTGGCTAAAAGACATGAGACTGCATAATTCCCATATATGATATAGAAACTAAACAGGTGGTGACAGAACATGTCTAAACTAAGCAGATGACATATATGCTGTCAAAAGTAGGCACTTCAAGGCAACATATGCATGATATGACTAACATCATCATGCCAAGGTAGAGCAAACACCTTGGGGGGTAAATAGGAGTGGTGAGCGGCGACTGAATCTGCCTCAGAACAGATATCTTCCTCTAGATTACAATCTGGAGAGGGGTGGGGAGGTTTTGCCATTGAACCCACCATGGAGCGATGTCTGCATGACATTGTATTGCCGCATAAAACTCTTCTCTTTTTCTCTACATGTTCAGCATGACTGTGTACAATATCTAACATGCATATGAAAAAAATATGGTGAGATTATGTAAGGAGAGCATGCAGAAATTTAGAGTGATGGTAACAACCAGTGGATGGTTCCAAAAATAATGATAGCAGGCTGATGATTGCTTTAATTTAATATAAAGATAGATGATGATTGCTTTACTATTTGTTTCACACCCAACATGAACAACATAGGCATACCCTAGGTGAACCAGATATTAGATAGAGATACTATTCATTGCTTCCTTGATATGTGCCCCACAAATAATTTAGAACTCAAGTTTGAACATCAATTTGGACCTGACTTGGAGTCCAAGAGGTGAACAGGACGATAAAGTGCAGGTAATTTTAAGGAATGCATAACATAAGCAGAATCAAAAGAGTGCGACCTCTCTTGTGGACCTGTGTAATCCTCAGGTTCATCTGCTGAGTCGATGATGGTGACGCCGTTGCGGTGGGTGCCGACGACAGGGAAGGAGATCTGAGGCGGCAAAAGATGGTCAGGAGTCGTGATGTCTAGTTTGGTGGATGTTTCTGTCGATGGAGTAGCTCAGGTGAGGTGGACGACGTCGCGGCAGGAGCAGGACAAACCACACAAAGTTCCCTTCGACACCTACCTGTAACTGAAGTAATTCTGTAAGGGCTCATTTGGCTTGCATGATTCTAAAAACACAGGGATAGGAAAAACACCGGAATAGGATAGGAATGCTCATGGTAAACAGAGCAATTGTAAACACAAGATTTATGTCAACTTGGGTGTTTGGTTTACATGAATTGGAAGAGCAGAGGAATGCAAAGAAACATGGCCATAATAAAGTGAAACCATATGAAAGCGTGTACAGTTAGAATGTTATTATGCCACTAATGCACTTGGTCTTGTTTTCATGCATAGGATTTTGAAAAGTAGGTCCAGGTGGATGTTTTGCTTCATTCCTTTCAACAAAATGCATGAATAATTGAATAGTCGAGTGCCATTGGAAAATTCCCTATTGCTATGTTTTTCCGTCGAACCAATACAGCACTAATGGATCGACATGAATGTATAGTAATAAGTGTTGCAACAAGTGTACAACCTCTTTGCCGTAGCCGTGTCGACCTCAGCATCATTGGGTTGGTCGCTGAAGCAGTTGAGGCTGAGGTGGCTGTCGGAGGTGTAGAGGAAGGTCTAAGGAATCTGTAGACGGCGTCCAGGGCACTGCTCTGTTGTGATGGATCGTTCTGTCGTTGGAGCAGCTCCGGTGAGCCGTAAGACGTCAAGCCTAAAGCATCACAAGACAGACATCATCAATCTCAAGTGGGATTCTAATAGCATCTCCAATATATGATGTAAAATAGATGCAAAATTTACGTCACCAAAAACCACCTGACTACAACAGATGAGGTAAAAACTGTTGACTCTGAACTTAAATGTCGAAACTGAAATTTACTGTGGAATCTGAATGTTACTGTCGAAACTAAATGCAATGGTAGCAGAGAGGCACTTGACATTTAGTTTAGGGAGGGCCAGCAGTTCATCTTCAACCTGCACCACCCTGAGCCGCCAGCCACCACCGGCCGAACCGCCAGCCCCAGCGCCGCCTCGCCGCCCCGAAACAACTCCCCACCGTCCGTCCGCCACCGCCCCGGCCAGCCCTATAAGCCCCCGCCCCCACCCTGAACCCTAAGACAGATAGTGGGGTACCTCTCCGGCAATCCCCCGTCCCCACTCTGGGTCGTTTTTCTTTAACTCCGGCGAGCCCCCCCCCTTGAAAATCGACTGACCCAAAAGTCAATTCAGTCAACTGAAGTGTATCTAAATCGGAGCAGAGCAGCAGCACGAGCGAGGGGGAGAGCAGCAGCAGCACGAGCGAGCGAGCAAGAGCCAGAGTAGCAGCAGCTAGGCAAGCGAGCGATCGAGTGAGAGCCGGAGCAGCAGCAGCATATCTGGCTGGTATAGCCGCCACCGCCGAAGGGGCTCGCACTGGGGGAGAGCCACCGTGGAGATATCTCCCGCGGCGCCGGCTTCAAGGTAGCCGCTCCATGGGGGTGCGGGATGGAGCACCGTCGGCGCCGGGAGGTCGAGCTAAGGAGAAGGTGCGATGCTATGAGTGTACAACCTCTTTGGTGGTGCCGAGTAGGCCTCGACTTCATCTGAGGAGTCGGTGAGGATGCTGCGGTTCCGGTGGAGCAGGTTAAGGCGGCGCTATGGGGATGTAGCAGCCACGATAGACGAGGCAATCGTCAGAGAAGCTCCTTGGAGGTGGAGGATGGGGCGGCTGAACCGGCGGGACGACGAGATGGACGATGGATCCTCATCTGGGGAGGTGGACGAGGGACGTCGAGCTGTTGCGGTAGACGGCGTCATCGGGGAAGAGGCTCCAGCTGGGCAGCGGTGAGGTGGCGGACGGAGGAGGGTGTGGTTTCGTGGCTGGAGCGGAGAGGTTATGGCGGCCTGGGATTTCGAATGGCAAAAATGAGGTGATGGGAGGGGGTGAACCATGACTTAGGGACGCGCTTGTCCAAAATGTAGGGTGTGTTACAAAAGTACCCCCCACCGATTTGAACTAGTGGCCCTTTCGGCTCAGGGTTAGAAGGGGATTTCACGTGTCGGGATTTGGCAGCTGGAGGGAGTTTTGGCGCGCATTGTAATTTCGAGATAGCAAGGCGCGGGTTGTGAAGGCGCCAGTTTTGGGAGCACGATATCTGAATTTTTGGGATATAACAAGGCACGGGTTGAGTTTTAGGGACAAGCCTAACGTGTAATATTGTACTTGTATGTACCAAATCAATTCACACTTCCCTCAACCAAAAAGAAAACAAAAAAATAAAACTATTCGCACCACACAAAGAGAGTCTTGCCCCATTTTACTATAAAAATGCTATTCAAAGCTACTCCCTCCTTCAATCTATATAGGGCCTAATGCGTTTTTCGATGCTAACTTTGACCAAATATTAGAGCAATAATATATGACATGCAACTTACACAAAGCACACCATTAAATTCGTTTGTGAAAGGTTCTTTTAATGATATAATTTTCACATTGTGCATGTCATGTACTATTAATCTTGTCAATAGTCAAAGGCCGTCTTAAAAAACACATTACGCCCTATATAGATGGAAGGAGGGAGTATGAATCCATGTTATGTCCAATTAATTTTTTTCGCTTGCTGTATAATGCATGTAACCTACTCATACCAACATTTTAGTGTATTCCAAATGTCTATACTACCGCTGCAATTCGAACTGAATTTGAATTCGTTTCTCTATTTCAATAAGAATCTACAATCATGATCGTTGCCAACTTCAACCATCATTCGTGTATTACCTTAATAACACACCACATGATTACTATAGAGATAGATACGAACTATGTGTACTACATGAACTCGAATTCTATTTTTTGAATACACTTGATGTTGATTCCAAATAATAGTACATTTGATGTATGTACTAACTATATATTCATAATCTAAACCATGTTCCATACGTGTACACCGTGTTTATCACACATAGTATAGTGCCCCACCACCTACATTATGACAAGTATTTAGACCTGAGCTGCAAAAGCTTTACATTAGCCCAAATTATGATCAATGTTCTATATATTATACGTAGTACTAGCAAGATGCCCATGCGTTCCACAGAACATCAACATGATCAAGGGGAGGCCTAATTTGAAAATATGGAGAGGGGTGTGGGTATATTTTTTCAAAATTGCCATAGTTTCCTTCCTATCCATCAGATATAAATCGGACGACCTATATTGCAGGATGGCAGGCACACCACCATCAACAACTCCGTTTTTTATAAGAGTAGAGATAAAATATATTATATGTAGTATAACATGTTAAAAACCACACCATGTGTATCACCATTATATATATTCACACATGCGTCAGTTTAAAGCACTATGATAAATTCTTCAAATATCCGAATTCGCTTTTTATAATGAAGTATGATCTCTATTCGTCTTGTACACCCACACAATCCTCTTATCTTTGTAGCTAGCTAGCGCTAACTTTCTCTCGTGCATGCACACGCCCGCATCCCTCTCACCCTCCCTCAGCATTCTCTAGCTCCATCGCGCAAATTCGTCTTTTCACTTTAGGTCGGTCACCCACGGTGTGTGTAGGCCCCCCAACTCCTTCTTTACGGCACACATTGATTGATATGCCTCTCTAGCCAGGTGTGCCTAGCACAAAACACAAGCTTCCCCTCTTCTCTTATCACCGTCTATGTCTCACTCCCACCACTCTTTTCATCGATCTCGTACTTGCACACTCCTCCCCCTGGATATAGTATGACTCTCGCACCACCTCCTAGATGCATCCCTCTCTCTCTATCCTTCTCCCCGTGCCTCATTTGCTTCTAACACACACATGCATGTATACCGATCGATCTCCCAACATATACCTAGGTCAACTTTAACTATTCCCCCCATCGATCGACGTACCTCACAAGTTATGTCTCTCCTTTCTCTGACAAAGGATGATTGATATTCCTAGGTAGTTATGTCTGCTTACCACAACCATATCGCCCCCCTCATCATTCGTGCACGCCTCCTGACCCGTCTCTCACACACACATGCACAGACAGACAGCCATCCCCTCTGTTATTGATATTGCAGGCGTGGCCTCCGGTTGTCTAGCAAGCCTATCCCACCATTTGTTAGAAGCAACTCCACTACCACCCTCTCCAACAATCTAGCTCTGTCTCTCTCCCAACCTTATTCCTCTCCTACACATATGCATGGATGCCAATCGATCTCCCTTAATACATGAGGTAGATCGATCTCCCTTAATAAATGAGGTAGGCTTTTCTCCTCCTCCAAACATATACCAACCATTGTACCTCTATAGTTAATTAGGCCTCCCCCCACCACACACCGATAGTCGAGCGCTGTAGGTAGGTATCCATGCCACAGAGACAAACTGCACCTATCCCCTCTCATGTTCCAGTAGGCCAGCCACTCTATATCTTTGACGTGGGCACACACACATTCGATGGCACTCTTTTATCGATCGTGCGTGCACACACACACATCATCCCTCTCTTCGATTCTACGGACACCTCAAGCCGATGATACCTCCACTCTCTTCTCGTGGATCGCCCCCTCTATATATATGATATATCCAGGACTCTATTTCACACACATTGCATATGTTACATTTTTTGATTGACCCCACCCCCCCCTAAAAAATCTCTCACGAACCCACACACTATATCTCTCTACGTTTGTATCTCTCTCACACAACCCCACGCAGGTGGTGTACGTATACAAGAAGAGAATAGGTGCACCGTGCACGTACTCATGCTTCGTGCCCAGCCACACCCGCGCGGGTACATGGTGGAGCTCATTTCTGTACAAAATGGCAGCCCACGTGCTAATTTGAACACGTGTAGCAGTTGTTTACCTACGGAGGTCATGTACCATGAGTGCACGAAACAAAGTTCGACTTGATGCGTTGGCGCGTTATTTTTAAATAAAGTTATATCGCTCAATGGCACGTACACAGAATATAAAACGATTTTTATGGAGAAAAAGGTAGTCCGCTCCACTATATACAATGGAGCATGCCTGCCTAGTTCGTCTCTCTTCAGAGTATCTCACACAAGGCTGCGGTGGCCTCTCTCTCTCTCTCACCGTTGGTCACTGGTCCGACCGCATCTCGTCCGTCGGCGGAAAGGGAGGACGTGCATCATTTCTCCGTTCAACGGCGCCGAGGTAGCACGTCCCGATCTGCGGTACATGCCATTTTCTCTGACCAAGCTCTGGCGTGGTAGGGCCTACGCCACCTGCTCGCTGCCGCAGTATGGGCAGATTCCGCCCGCCGCCGCTCACCTAATTACATCCCGACGACCTCCAGGCATCCCCTCCGGCCTTGCTCCACTACCCGTCTTCCCACATCATTGCATGTGGATCTTCCATAGTTCTTTGCCCAAAATGTAGCTCATCCGGCGTACTTTCCATATTGCAATCTCGTCCTCACACCATTTTAGACAAACTCAACCGTGTTGTTATCTTCCCTTAGGACAAGGAATATGCTTCTTTTGTGTCGTCGCATGTGTCATCAACTGTTATTGGCCAGTAATTGTTTCCTTTCTACCTCTTTTTTGCAAACAGGGCTATCCATTTCACCTCATTGCTATTGCGACCTTTTGGTGAACTGCACACAAATCACTTTTTTCTTAAGAGTGTTTTGTGCAGTGCTACCAAAATGTCACACGGGCAACGTCTCTACATTTCAGTGCGACTGCACAAAGGGAGTTTGGTTTTGCTCTATCCTCCTCATCCAACTCCGAGCCTAATCTTCTGTAACTAGTTAGTCTTAAGAGAGACTGCAAAGGTGACCGGCTTCTATTTGTGTGTTTATTGTTTCATCAGTAGTCCTCTATTATCGTATTCACACTTAATATCTTTGGAACAGGGACACTCAGCTCTATTTTAGTGGAACTGCACAAAATGATCGGAATGTTGCATGCTCTAGACAGCTACTTCTTTTCCAACATGCCTTGTTGATTTAGACAGAGCTGGGGGGACGTTGCTGCCAATGAAAGCATGGATCAATTTTAATTTAACACCTTCTCACAACTTTGTATTTAGTGGTGATGTAAATATTAGCTCTGATTAGCAAGGAAGTTAGTTTTTTTATTGTTTTCGAAAGAGCATCGATGGCAAGACACACGAAACAAAAGCTGAAAGCTCACACCATTGTATAATTTCATGTCGCTAGAAAATTATTTGTATAGTACGTCACTTATGTAAACAAATGCTGGAAGCTCGATAGCATTGCCAGAAGCCTCTTCGGCATCCGGGTCCATGTGTCATGCACAAAATTATACTCCTTTGTTCCTAAATATTTGTCTTTTTACAAAGTTCAAATGGGCATATTTTAGAGTGTAGATTCACTCATTTTGCTTCGTATGTGTACTCCCTCCGTTCCTAAATACTTGTCTTTCTAGAGATTTCAACAAGTGACTACATACGGAGCAAAATGAGTGAATCTACACTCTAAAATATGTCTATATACATCCGTATGTAGTAGTCCATTTGAATCTCTAAAAAGACAAATATTTGAGTAGTCACTCGTTGAAATCTCTAGAAAGTCAAATACTCCAGAGTATATTTAAGAACCGAGGGGGTAGTGCACAGCCGGATGGGAGTCTCAGACCGGTCATTATGCTGCATTAATAGTGAGTAATGAGCAGCCAAATCATAAGCCCCACCTTTCCCACTGTAAGTTGCTCGGAAGAAGCAACCATCAATACGCTCTTCTTCGAATCCTCTCATACTACTCCATCCGTCACTATTTATAGAGTGCGCTTCAGAAAAAGAGAAAATATCTGGGACCAAGGCGACTTGCGATCGGCATGAAAAATAGCACTGGTAGTTATAGCACGGCTTCTATTACTAGAGGAAATAATGCGTACACACATGCATGCAGTGCTTCCACCCCGGGTACACACATGCATGCACTTACTCCACTCCGTAGTACTACATCGAGAGAAAATTGCGGTTACCATGCCCTAATTAATTGAGCATTAAACCAAACGCGTCTAAAGTCTCTCTAGTAGTGGAAATGCATTGAGAGAAATGCATCATAATGAAGCGCGCTCTGTAAACTGTGATGGAGGGAGGAGTAGTATGAAGGTGCAAAACCAAGTAGGCGTATGGCCAGTCGGTCAACACACCTTCTCTTGGCATATCACTGACATGTGGGACCGAAGTGTGAGCAAACCGATCTCAATTGACAGCGAAATGGCCAACCCGCTGTTCCTTGAGAGAGACGAGGAGTGAGAACACACAGACGGGCTCGCACGGAGGCCAAGATATATTCGAGCATGGTTGATCGATATCATCATTACATGTTGGGCTGCCGTTTTCCGCCCTTCTCCGAAATAAATGTGTACTTTATCAGAGATTAAAAGAAGTGTACAGAGGCTCCACCATGCGGTTCTAGTAGTAGTACTACTCGTACTACTAAACCTTGCGTTTGGCTCTTCGCCTCTTCATGAAGTCGAACAATGATGGTACTCCACATGTTCGGTACTATAGTGTATGCCTCTGGCAATCTGACATCGAATGAACTGATGCATGTCCACCGCCTGGGCGAGGGTACGTTGCATTAGTCGAAAGGCGTAAGCGAGCTTCACCTTGTCCTGCAAGCTTCTCCTTGTTCTGCGAGTTGACAGGACACACCAACAAGTAGTGCTAGTCCATACTCCCTCCTGTCCGGTTAATATGGCTTAATCTTTTTTGCGGGTAAATGAGAGAGCTTCATTCATATATAAGCATTCTTAGGACGATCTTCCAAGACACTGGTCACCAGGAAGCGAGGTACCCCACAAAAAAATAAGTAGGAAGCGAGGTGTTTCATCAAGCCAGCTCTCGGCCACATTCAAAATGCAGCAAGCACGGTTCGCACAAAGATGCGCCGCAAGGTTTGCTGACTTGTTTACATGCTCAATAACAAAAAAAGAGGAAATATTACCGAGCGCCCCTATTTGTAACAGGATATGAGCCAGAATTAAGCGAGAATTGTGGCGAGTGTTCCATGCAATCAACTTCCATTATCACATGCGAGAACCCTCAAAGAGAACCAAATGTGTTGAAGATTGCTTCATCACATTTTAAAAAATATAATAAGAGTGCAGACGCTCCTCCATCCGCTTCCTAGTATTAGTATAGTACATACCTCTATAGACTATAGTAGTAGTACTAGTACTAGTACTAGTACTAGTAAACTTTGCGCTTGGCTGTTCGCCTCTTCGGGAAGTGCAACAATAATAGTACTAGTATAGTGTACGCTTCTGGCAATCTGACACCGAATTAACTGTTGCACGTCCACCACCTGAGCAAAGGAGAGCTTGCATTAGTCAAAAGTTTCTCCTTGTCCTGTGAGCCACTGCGCGCAAGCTTCTCCCGTCCTACAAGCTTCTCCTCGTTCGGCAAGTTGATTGGGACACAACAAAGTAATGCTTGTCCATACTGCCTCCTCTCCGATTAATATGGCTTAATTTCAAATGAGATAAATACACTGTCTATCACTGTATATTTGTAAAAATACGATCAGTGGACTTCATAATACGCTCATTGTGCTCAATATATACATTTTCTGGTGTTTATACGGTCACTAGCTCACCCTGGCTGAGTATGTGTGTGCATGCACGTGTAGGTTGAGCACTTAAGCGTGACCGTGTGTGTTCCGTTGTGTGCTCGGACATGCATGCATTAGGGCGTCGTGCACGTTCTTGCATCCATGTGTACGTGTGACTGTTGCATACACGTAGGGGGAGTACGTGTAGGGGCCACTAAAGGAGCAGTCAAATCACACAGTAAGTTAGTCGGAAGAAGCAACCATCATTTCACTCTTCAATGACACGTACGCAATATAAAATGGTTGATATGGAGAGAAAAATAAAACCACTATATATATACTAGCAGGAGCCTAAGCTACAAGCCTGCTTGCTTGGGTTGCTCTCTTCACAAGCATAGAACGACGGTGGCCACACCGCTGGTCACATATCCAGCCCGATCCCACAGCTGGGGGAAGGGAACAATGTTCTGTGTAGATGCGGTTGACATCGACGAGGGAGAAAATCCATAGTTGGTGCATCCCAATCGGGGGTCACCGCGGTATGGGCCGATGCCGCGTCCCAACCGCCCTTCTAGCTACAGCCCGATGTCCCAGGTAGTCCATCTTCCTTTTGGAGACGGCTTGCTCTGCTGCCGTAGCTTCCCACGTAGCTCCATCTCCGTGTCGATCTTTCTCTACTTCTACCGGCTTCTACTTGTGATGAGTTTATGTCTCATGAACTAGTGCCAGTATTATTATTCTAATCACACTTCTTCAATATATTTGCCATCAGGGATGCTCAGCTCGATTTTAGTGGAACTGCACAAAAGCATCGTATGATCCGAGGGTGCCAGCCATCTTTCCTTCGACAGATTCTACCTGGCCAGGAAATTAAATCCTGTTTAGGGTTTAGGGTTTAAGTCGTAGTGACCCCATTAGTAGTTTTTCTTTCGTACACGCTCTCACAACTTTTGTCTTTAGTTGTGAAGTAAATATTGGCTATGATCTGTGAATCATTGAGATGCATCAGCATGCGTGTTAGTTTTCCTTTGTATTTGATGTTATGTTGTAACGGGGCAACCTTGGAGTAGGAATGAAAATGGAGTGGAAAGTTTCCGTTTTTCCCGAGAAAAAATGGAAACGGAGAGAAACCAACGTTTCGTTTCGTTGGATCGCGCCATCGAACAAAACCAACATTTAAATCACGTCTATCGTGTTCGTGTCTCAACCACCTCCACGGCTCAACCCCACACGGTCGCTCGGCATGCCACTCACCGCAAACCGAGTATACGATAACTTTCCCGCCTGCTTGTCGATGGATCATGCCATGGAGTACTAGTACTACTGGAAGAGATTGACGAGTTGGGGGAGGACAGCTAGCTGTAGCACGGACTCCCAAGAACTTTTTACATGCATGTTGTGGCCGGCTATTGCGACCATTGAACGCGGAGCAGTTGTGTGCACCAGGAAGCAGCGCGGGCAACGCTCTCTCGGCCGGCACACCGCTTCAATGCCGGCGCCATTGAGAGGTTGCGTCTACTCTGGCCGGGCATGAATGCGGCACTGACCGTTTCGGGCGGGAAGCACGCGCGGGTGATGAAGAGGGTTTGTGTTGGTCAGGAGCGGCCGTGGCAGCGGTCCGGATGCCCGCAAACAAGAGATGTTGTACGTTAATGTTGCCGTGTATATAATTAACAACGTAAATAATGTGCCAGTTGGACAAATATGATTGGAGATGGAGATGGAAATGGAATTTTACGTAAACACGGATATGCTTGTCTATGTTTATGTGTTGTGCGTGATGACTCTCGCGACCTGGAAGCGGGGGCGTGTTTTTGATCGAGTTTTCTTTCTTGGTACGTTAAAAAATTGTCCGCCAGTTTTCATTTCTTTTTAAACCACTGCCATGGAGAGATTGTTTTACTCCATTATAGCCTCTTGTTTGATAGAGTTTATCGCGTCTTGCTCTCTCACCCTCTCCATATCAAAACAAGTTGACAGTGTCCACACTATCTCTCTCCTCACCGGTGGTCACAGATCCGGCCGAATCCCTTCCGCTGCGGGAGGTGAGGAGGTGCAGCGTTGACATTGTCGCCGTCGGTGATGGAGGAAGCTGATGCGCACCATCCTCTCGGAGCCGGCGCTGGCGTGGACGAAGGTCCTCCACGCCCTTGTTCGCTGCCATCGTGTGGGCAGATCTCGCCCGCCCGTCTAAGCTAAATCTCGCCCACCTAAGGTATAACTTCTTGTACTGGTCCAACTCCCCCGGTTGCTCCATGTAGGTTTTCTTCTATGCGACTACTCCCCAGCTCCCCATGTATAGTAGCTAGGGTCCGTCAGCTGGTCCAACATCACCTACTATTATAGAGGAAATGCCACTCGAAAAGTTGTCCTGATTTATGCCTCGGTGGAGGTATACATGTTATTTCGACAAAAAGTACATGGTGGTTGTGTGGTCATTGTCCATATGCTCCTATTGCTGCTGCTAATCTAATACTATCACTGGTTAAATGAAGAAATGCTTTCTTTGTCAGGTATCCTGGTTTAGTTCCCATCAAGATAATCATGATGCTTCTGTTTTTTGGTGTACTTTTCATAATTCTTATTGACAATTGAGATGTCATTATTAATCTTGTAAAACAAAGTAACAACACTATATCCCTTTTTTATATTTTTGGAAACAACGATGCGTCTCTCCATACCCGGGCATGTCTTCCTCAATTTTAGTGGAACTGCACAAAATTGGATTGCCATTGTTGTTCCGCCTCACTATCCTCTGCCACATGGTTCTTCCTTCCTCGAGCTTGACTACTGAGAAGAAACAGACCAAAGTGAGGATTTGTTGAACTTCATAGGTGCCTCACCCAAACTTGATGCCAAATGGATGATTCATCACCACGATGTCATATCGATGCTCATGGTTGCACCTCATGGTTGCGTCAGCTGGTGAAGCTGATCGATTTTCAATGAAAAACAAGTTGTCTTCCATCAGTGCTCTTTGCTTGTTACCCACAAAGATGATATCCTTCGTCAGTTCACCTTGGTTGCGTTGGAGACGCAGTTGTCTTCCACGTTGGTTCAATTTTATCACACAATTGGCTATGAACCAAATGTTTCCTTGAAGAAGGATCGACATTGGTACTAAGAGAATAAGTTTTGTATTGATTTCTAAGCCTTCTCACAACTTTGTCTCCAGCTCCCCTGTACTTTTATTTGTCCAACTATTAACTTTGATTAGAAAATGGTGTGGACTAAAAACCCAGATGGACGTAGTAGCCCTCCATTTTTATTTACTCCGCATATTAGATTTGACTGAAGTCAAACTTTGTAAAGT
Source organism: Triticum monococcum (assembly GCA_034509565.1). Classification (NCBI taxonomy): domain Eukaryota; kingdom Viridiplantae; phylum Streptophyta; class Magnoliopsida; order Poales; family Poaceae; genus Triticum; species Triticum monococcum. The sequence goes on along the minus strand of CM067846.1, from coordinate 141,937,991 downwards.
TTGACCATGTTTAGGTCGAACACAACAAAATAAAATTATTAGATAGGGAAAACTATACATACTCTCAAACATTTGCGATAATTGAAATTAAAATTCTTTATTTGTACACACTCTCACACGTTTCCGATAATTTGGCGCATGTGTGGTTGTTTACTTAAGGGAGGGTAGTGTACCGCACGTGAAGGACAGGAAGTGCGACCAGGACACATGGATCGTTAGTTCATCGGAAGTACTCCCTCCGTTCCTAAATATTTGTCTTTCAAGTGGTTTGCAATGGACTACCACATACAGATGTATATAGGCATTTTTTGCAGTGTAGATTCACTCATTTTGCTCCGTATGTAGTCATTTGTTGAAATCTCTAGAAAGACAAATATTTAGGAACAGAGGGAGTAGTAGTTTTCTTCACTGGTACATTAAATAAAGAGTTTCGTTTCGTACTTACACAATTTAAAACGATTGTTATAGAGAGAATGAGAAAACCACTCCACTATATATTAGTCGTATACACGAGTACTATATGGACGCAACTTCATTGACTTTAGTGAACCTGCCTTTGGGTTTATGATTGGTGGGCCCAAAATGTGGCTGGCCCACCTGTCATATAGCCAAAAGCAGGTGCAGTTAAGGCACCGGAGCTCAGTCCATACTACATTATATATATAACCTAGAGCCTCAGCGCTTGTTCGCTAGGGTTTGCACTCTCCACACTCTCGCTGCACTACACATATATATACACATTGGAGGCTCAGCGTTCCTTTGCTAGGGTTTCCTATATTCACTGTCTCTCACCCTCTTCACCAGATCTAAACAAGACTGTGTTGTGGCCTCTGTCTCTCTCACCCCCTCACAGCTGGCGAAGGAGGCATCCGGATCCCATCGCCCCGGGAAGGGGAGGTGGTCTAGTGTTCACTCTATCGCCTTTGGCGAGGGAGCAAATCCACTGCCGGCTGCGCTTTTCTCTTTCACCCAGCGCCTGTGCGGGAGGGACACCGACCCCTTCTTCCTCGCTGCCGTATGTAGTGTGGGCAGATCCGACCTCCCGTCGCACGCCTTGCCACATCCCGATGACCCTAAGGTATAAGTTCCTTTGAAACCGTCATTGGTCTAGCTGCATGCTGATCTTTTTAGATTCTGTAGTCGAATCTAGGTCTTGGTTCAAAGAGGAAAGAAGGGTGCAGTGGGGTGGAGCATGAATCCAGGATGTCGTTCAATGAGGAAAGGAGGGAGGGAAAGTAGTATAGACTAGCTATCCAGCCGCTTTGTTGGTCAAAAAGGAAAAAAGGGGGTAACCTAGTACACACATCTGTAAGGAACCGAACTCTTTGTTGAAAAGGGAAGAAATTGGGGGATCGGGTAGTTTCTGCAGGACTAGATTTGCTGCCCTCACATTGGAAAAAGTTTCAAAGAGAACAAATATGGGACCAACGCAGATATGCTGCTTGGCTACATACTCTGTGTTGGGGATATAAATACTAAGTATAAACTGCCCAGGAGGGGCCGGGTTATACCTGTAAAAAGTTATCCATACTGAAGCCCATGAAGACAAGGAATATGGCGCTTTATAGAGGAGATTAACAAGAAGGCCCAGAAGCCCAAAGGCGGATTAGGGCCCATAGATGTAAACCGCCATATGGTAGTTGACTTGTGTTCTAAGATAAGAAAGGGTAGAAACCGAGCCAAACACGTTGATGAGTCGGCCGGGATTCTGTGAACCGCCGGGCGTCAACCTGTGTATATAAAGGGATGACTCGGCGGCGGTTTAGGGACAACAAACAACAACTCGAGAGACATGTCAAGTGGATTCGCTCCCTGGTCACCGAAACCCTAGCAATTCCACATCAACTGGATTAGGCCTTTACCTTCACCGCATGGGGCCGAACCAGTATAAACTCCTTGCGGCCTTTGTCCCGCTTTAACCCCTTTAAGCTAACCTGTCGCGATGGCTCCACGACTAAGTCCTCACACTAGGACATCTTCCTGAAAAAACCACGACAGTTGGCGCCCACTGTGGGGCTATCGCATGATTGTTTCGAGTTCTTAGAGGGCAGCTTCGAAGGGCTCAAGAGATACGCTGTGGGCCGGATGACCAAGAGTCATCGCGGCAAGCTCTACATCGACGACGCAGGTTGGGGCACCGATGCTGGCTCAATTGAGTCTGGGTACCGGGTCCCCTTTGGCGTCATTCACGTCTTCATTGGCAAGATCGGCGAACCGGGCCCTGAGCCGGACATCTGCACCGACATCGTCAAAACGGCTCAGCGTGCGAGACCCGCCCGAGTTTAGAATGCCATGAAGCGTGCCTTCGTGGGAGTTATCCACGGAGCAGAATCTGAGGATAGATCGGCATCTGGTGGTGAAACCGTCGTTTACTCTGATGATGAGTCATCTACCGGAGAGACCGAGTCATTGTACCAACTACAAGATGATCGGTTTGGGGGCTGTTCCGATGGCGACAGTATTCCGGACCCCTTCGATCCGCCGAGCCGGGTTGCGATCTTCATGGCCAGTACACAGCCTGCGCAGCACTCTTCGACTGCAGCAGCGTTGATCTCCGGGTCAACAGTGGCGACAGCAGCCAGGGCAGGAGGCCCTGCGCAACCGCCGGCTCAGGTTTTGTCTGACTTATTTGATGCTTTGGCAATGCTACTAGCGGCAGAAGTTAAGCCAACGAATCAGGATGAGCATAACATGGAAGTTGCGAAAGTGAAGGATCAGATAGCTCAGGCCAAGGCATACCTGGCAGCTGAGGACACTAGGATGGCTGCAGAGCGGGCCGAGTTGGATGCACATGCTTACCAACTTATGTTGGATCAGAGCGCGTCAAATGATGTCATGAGGAGATGGTACCGATCTCACCTGCCTCCGGTTTATGAGGCAAGGAATCTCTTTAACACACCAGGAGCAGGAACTAGTAACCAGCCAGTGGTAAATCGGGTGGAGGCACCCGGAATAGGGGCGCTGGTTCAGCCGCGCCCGATGGATCCACATCGTCAGAACAATGTCCTGTCGCAGCACGTCTCAATGCCTCCGGGTCATTACTCTAACCCGTTGGACAACATAGTCGCCGCCGCTTCATGATTGGCGGCTCTCCGGATCGAAGGCGAGTCCCCAGTAGCGGTTGAGACACGACGGGCTAGAGAGCTCCTTCAGACAGCTTTGACTCAGCAGTAGGCTTATTCACAAAGCCGCGAGAGGATTCATTCCACTCCCCGCCCAAGCCGGACTTACATCTGGCATATTGATGAATCGGTGATACATCCCCAACGTATCTATAATTTATGAAGTATTCATGCTATTATACTATCCTTCTAGGATGTTTTATATGCATTTATATGATATTTTATATGATTTTTGGGACTAACCTATTAACCTAGAGCCTAGTGCCAGTTTCTGTTTTCTTCTTGTTTTAGAGTATCGCAGAAAAGGAAAACTAAATGGAGTCCAATTGACGTGCCACTTGACGGAGATCATTTTTGGACCAGAAGAAGCCCACGGAGTACCACAAGCAGGCCAGAAGAGCCCAAGGCTGCCCACGAGGGTGGGGGGCACGCCCACCCCCTAGGGCGCGCCCCCTACCTCGTGGACAGCTCGGAGACCCCCCTAACGTGAAATAAACGCAAAACTCTTCTATATATACCCAAACTTCCAGAAAGAAACCTAGATCGGAAGTTCCGCCGCTGCAAGCCTCTGTAGCCACAAGAAGTCAATCTAGGCCCTCTCCGGCACCCTGTCGGAGGGGGCCATCATCACCGGTGGCCATGGAGGATTATCCCGGAGGGGCCATCATCACCATGAAGGCCAAGGACCAGAGGGTGGAGGCCATGGAGGAGGAAGCACAAGGGGGAGAACCTCTCCTCCTCTTTCTTGGTGGCACCGGAGTGCCATCGGGAGGGGAATCATCGCCGCGGTGATCATCTTCATCAACATCACCATCCTCATCTATTTTACGCGGTCCACTCTCCCGCACCCCGCTGTAGTCCCTACTTGAACATGGTGCTTTATGCCACATATTATGATCCAATGATGTGTTACCATCCTATGATGTTTTGAGTAGATATCTTTTGTCTTTGGGTTGATTAATGATCTAGATTGGTATGAGTTGTATGTTTTACTTTGGTGCTGTCCTATGGTGCCCACCGTGTCGCGCAAGCTTGAGGGATTCCCGCTGTAGGGTGTTGCAATATGTTCATGATTTGTTTATAGTGGGTTGGTGAGTGACTGAAACACAAACCCGAGTACGAGGGATTGTTGCGTATGGGAATAAAGAGGACTTGATGCTTTAATGCTATGGTTGGGTTTTACCTTAATGATCTTTAGTAGTTGCGGATGCTTGCTAGAGCTCCAATCATAAGTGCATATGATCCAAGTAGAGAAAGTATGTTAGCTTATGCCTCTCCCTCATATGAAACTGCAATAGTGATTACCGGTCTTGTTAACAATTGCCTAGGACAATTCCGCACACCGATCCATCATTGTTCCACACTCACTATTTATATTATTTAGTAATATATTCTAAATTTATTATAAAAGCACCTAATTTTATATTTTAGCTCTCCGATATCATACAAAGTTATCCTCTTCATACCCACAACATAGTTTTATTTCTTGTTTCTAGTTGGAAGCAAATGTTCGGTGCACGTAGAGTCGTATCAGTGGCAGATAGGGCTTGAGAGAATATTGATCTTACCTTTAGCTCCTTGTGGGTTCTACACTCCATACTTATCACTTCCACCTTTGGAAATTGCTATGATGATTCCCTGCACTTGGGGATTATCAAGCTCTTTTCTGGCGCCGTTGCCGGGGAGCAATAGCGTGGGGTTGATATTCTCGTGTGTGCTTGTTGGCTTTCTTCACTAAGTAGATTTTGTTTTTTCCTTTTTGTTTCTATTTAGTTGTGGGTGAAACATACAAAAAATAAAATAAAAATGAAAATACAAAAAAAATTTACTTGCCTTTCATGCCTAAAAAGTTTTTCAAAAAGAGAAGCGATTGGAAAGTTATGCATTGAAGAAATGAGGGTCGACCTTGAGCACTTGTGTTCATGCTCACGGAAACAATGTAGAATTTTTCATGGAATTTTATCTGTAAATAATTATCCCCTTGTATATATCCTTTGTATTATAACAATAATGTGCCAAGCTTTGGTTTTAGGATGATTAGATTGCTTGTTTACTATGTGCAGAACAAAAACAGAAACTTTGGCTGTAGTGCGTGAATTTACAATTTTTACTGGAAAGTCAAATGGGTCCGAAACCTTTTGAAAATTACTTATGTACAAAGTTTCCAAATTTTCAAATTTATTTCATAAGTTTAGGTGTTACATAAGTTTGCCAAACTTCTAGATTACTACAGACTGTTCTGTTTTTAACAGATTCTGTTTTGCGTGTGTTGTTTGCCTATTTCGATGAATCTATGGCTAGTATCGGAGGGTATGAACCATAGAGAACTTGGAATACAGTAGCTTTAACAACAATATAAATAAAGAAGGAGTTCATTATAGTACCTAAAGGTAGTGATTTGCTTTATTACACTAACGGATCTCACAAGTTTTTGTTAAAGTTTTGTGTGGATGAAGTGTCCGATGGTCGAGGAGCTGTCAATATGAGAAGAATAAAGAGAGGCAAGAGTTCAAGCTTGGGGATGCCCAAGGCACCCCAAGTAAATATTTCAAAGGATACTCAAGCATCTAAGCTTGGTGATGCCCCGGTTGGCATCCCATCTTTCTTCTTCAACAATTATCGGTATACCTCGGTTTTTGTTTTGTTCACATGATTTGTGTCCTTTGTGTTTTTGTTTTTCCTTTAAGAACCATGCTAGCATGAGATAGCCCTTCATTAATTTATAGAATACTTCATGTGCTTCACTTAAATCTTTTAAGTATGATCTTATAGAATACTTCATGTGCTTCACTTAAATCTTTTTGAGTATGGTTATATAGAATGCTTCATGTGCTTCACTTATACATTTTGATCTTGGATATTGGTTAGTTGTAGAATGCTCCATGAACCTCACTTATATCTTTTGGAGTATGAATAATACTATCATTTAAAGTGGGTTTGGAAGAGTGTCAACTTTAGGAATTAGTGATCCCACTATTTTGGAGGGTGTTGAATATTAATGTGATATTTATGAAAGTGGATTTGGAATAGTGTCAACTTTAGCTAGTGATGACTCCAATATTTCGGAAGAGGTTCCAATTGAGTATGAGAACAAAGTTGCTATCCATGATGCTACTGAAAATTATTATGAGGGAGGAATACATGCTTGTAGGAGTTGCAATAATATCAAGTTTCCTCTCTATGTGCTTAAAGTTTTGAAGTTATACTTGTTTTGCCTTCCTATGCTAGTTGATTGTTGTTCTTATAAATTGTGTGCTCACAAAATCCCTATGCATAGGAAGTAAGTTATAATTAAATGTGCTAGTCATATTATTCAAGATGCTCTCTTTGTGCTTCAATTCGTACCTTTTATGTGAGCATCATTGAAATCATCATGCCTAGCTAAAAGGCATTAAATAAAAGCGCTTGTTGGGAGACAACCCAATATTTACCCTTACTGTTTTTGTGTGTTTACATGATTAAGCTACTGTATTAATCATGTTTTATAGCTTTTGTTTCAATAAAGTGCCAAGTAAGACCTTTTGGGAAGACTTGGGTGAAAGTTAATGTGATCTTGCTGTAAAAAACAGAAACTTTGCGCTCACGAGAATAGATGTCATTTTTTACAGAAGAGTGATCTTGAGTTGATTCTTTTTGCAGAAGATTAATAGACAAATTCCTCACGTCCACCAATTTATTGCATAATTTTTGGAGTAGCAGAACTATGGTTATTGTTCAGATCATTATAGACTGTTCTGTTTCTGATAGATTCTGTTTTCATTGCATAGTTTGCTTGTTTTCTAGTTTCTATGACTTATATTTCTCAATATAAATTGTAGAAATGATATGGTACAGTAGGAATTGTGTGATAACAATTATGAACCTTGTCTTTGACAGTACCAAAGTGAATGGTTTACTCTTTATCATACTAACCTATCTCACGAAGTTTGGTTAAGTTTTGTGTGGTTGAAGTTTTCAAGTTTTGGGTGAGATATCGATATGAGCAGAATAAGGAGTGGAAAGACCCTAAGCTTGGGGATGCCCAAGGCACCCCAAGGTAATATTGAAGGAAGACTCAAGCGCCTAAGCTTGGGGATGCCCCGGAAGGCACCCCCTCTTTCGTCTTCAAAACTATCGGTATACCTTACTCGGAGCTATATTTTTATTCGTCACATGATATGTGTTTTGCTTGGAGCGTATTTTCAATTTTACTTGCTGTTTGAATAAAATCATTGGATCTGAAATATTGAATGAAACATAATCCTCCCATGGTTAGTTAATTATTTGACTACTTAGTGTTCTTCACTCGTATCTTTTTGGAGTAGTTTGTCATTTGCTCACATGCTTCATGTATATCCTATGAGTAAATGGTTAAATGAATCGAATGTCATAAATCTGAATTTATATATGTTTCATATACTTATAACATGGGGAGTAATGACTTCACACATAATAAGTATAGGTAGTAAACTTATTGAAAGTTAGCAAACGTAGAATTGGTCACTTGAACAATTCATGGAAGAATATTGAAGGAAGTGAGGTTTCACATATAAATATACTATCTTGGACATCTTTTTTGATTGGGAGCACTCATTAAAATAAGACATGCTAAAGAGTTGATGTTGGACAAGGAAGACAACGTAATGGGTTATGTTTTCTTATATCTAAAATAAAGTATATTGTCATAGATCATCCAACATGTTGAGCTTGCCTTTCCCCCTCATGCTAGCCAAATTCTTTGCACCAAGTAGAGATACTACTTGTGCTTCCCAAAACCCTTAAACCATTTTTTCCATGAGAGTCCACCATATCTACCTATGGATTGAGTAAGATCCTTCAAGTAAGTTGTCATCGGTGCAAGCAATAAAAATTGCTCTCTAAATATGTATGATTGATTGGTGTGGAGGAAATAAGCTTTATACGATCTTGTGATGTGGAAGAAATAAAAGCGACGGACTGCATAATAAAGGTTCATATCACAAGGGGCAATATAAAGTGACGTTCTTTCGCATTAAGATTTTGTGCATCCAACCCTGAAAGCGCATGGCAACCTCTGCTTCCCTCTGTGAAGGGCCTATCTTTTATTATTATCTTCTACCTTATGCAAGAGTCATGGTGATCTTCACCTTTCCTTTTTACATTTTACCCTTTGGCAAGCACAGGGTGTTGGAAAGATCCTGATATATATATATATATATATATATATATATATATATATAATTGGATGTAAGTTAGCATGATCTATTATTGTTGACATTACCCTTGAGGTACAATGTTGGGAGGCGAAACTATAAGCCCCTATCTTTCTCTGTGTCCGATTAAAACTCCGTAACCACAAGTATTGCGTGAGTGTTTGCAATTGTGAAAGACTAAATGATAGCTGAGTATGTGGAGTTTGCTAAATCAAAGCTCTGACATAGACTCTTCCTGAAAATAAGATGAATTGCAATTGTTTGATGACTGAGAATATTGTTTGTTAGTTTTCAAGAAAGTTTATGATCTATACTTTAACATGTGATTTGCTTGTTACTTGATCATGAAAATTTTATGAGATGAGCTACTATTATGACATGTAATGATGCTAGAAAAAGTGATTGGAATTATCATTGATCAAACTTAAGCACTTGCTAGCATTCACACTTCATAAATTATTTCTTTTATCATTTACCTACTCGAGGACGAGCAGGAATTAAGCTTGGGGATGCTGATACGTCTCCAATGTATCTATAATTTATGAAGTATTCATGCTATTATACTATCCTTCTAGGATGTTTTATATGCATTTATATGATATTTTATATGATTTTTGGGACTAACCTATTAACTTAGAGCCTAGTGCCAGTTTCTGTTTTCTTCTTATTTTAGAGTATCGCAGAAAAGGAAAACTAAACGGAGTCCAATTGACGTGCCACTTGACGGAGATCATTTTTGGACCAAAAGAAGCCCACACAGTACCAGAAGTAGGCCAGAAGAGTCTCGGGCTGCCCATGAGGGTGGGGGGCATGCCCACCCCCTAGGGCGCGCCCCTACCTCGTGGACAGCCCGGAGACCCCCCTTCTATATATACTCTTCTATATATACTCAAACTTCCAGAAAGAAACCTAGATCGGAAGTTCCGCCGCCGCAAGCCTCTGTAGCCACGAGAAGTCAATCTAGGCCCTCTCCGGCACCCTACCGGAGGGGGCCATCATCACCGATGGCCATGGAGGAGTATCCCGGAGGGGCCATCATCACCATGAAGGCCAAGGACCAGAGGGTGGAGGCCATGGAGGAGGAAGCACAAGGGGGAGAACCTCTCCTCCTCTATCTTGGTGGCACCAGAGTGCCATCGGGAGGGGAATCATCGCTGCGGTGATCGTCTTCATCACCATCCTCATCTATTTTAGGCGGTCCACTCTCGCGCACCCCGCTGTAATCCCTACTTGAACATGGTGCTTTATGCCACATATTATGATCCAATGATGTGTTGCCATCCTATGATGTTTTGAGTAGATATCTTTTGTCTTTGGGTTGATTAATGATGAAGATTGGTATGAGTTGTATGTTTTACTTTGGTGCTGTCCTATGGTGCCCTCCATGTCGCGCAAGCATGAGGGATTCTCGCTGTAGGGTGTTGCAATACGTTCATGATTCGCTTATAGTGGGTTGGTGAGTGACTGAAACACAAACCCGAGTAAGAGGGATTGTTGCGTATGGGAATAAAGAGGACTTGATGCTTTAATGCTATGGTTGGGTTTTACCTTAATGATCTTTAGTAGTTGCGGATGATTGCTAGAGTTCCAATCATAAGTGCATATGATCCAAGTAGAGAAAGTATGTTAGCTTATGCCTCTCCCTCATATGAAACTGCAATAGTGATTACCGGTCTTGTTAACAATTGCCTAGGACAATTCCGCACACCGATCCATCATTGTTCCACACTCACTATTTATATTATTTAGTAATATATTCTAACTTTATGATAACAACACCTACTTTTATATTTTAGCTCTCCGATATCATACAAAGTTATCCTCTTCATACCCGCAACATAGTTTTATTTCTTGTTTCTAGTTGGAAGCAAACGTTCGGTGCACGTAGAGTTGTATCAGTGGCAGATAGGGCTTGAGAGAATATTGATCTTACCTTTAGCTCCTTGTGGGTTCGACACTCCATACTTATCACTTCCACCTTTGAAAATTGCTACGATGATTCCCTGCACTTGGGTATTATCAACCGGCTGTGTCAAGCAGTGTGCGGAATCGAACCCGCCTCGAGGGCATAACCCGGCGGGCGGTGGTGCTAATGCTCAGAATGTGGTGGATCATGGTAGGGCATGTCGAGAAGCCGAGTTAGCGGCACAGTACATGGCCCGTCAGCTTACTCCGGTTCGTCCAACAACTTCAGTGGAACCAGGAGTTACCTCCAGTTCTTTGGGGGTGCCGTGTCTCACCCCGGCTCTACGTAATGTACGGCTGCCCAAGGATTTCAATGGTCCACGTAAAGTGCCCAATTACACTGCCGATTTACCCCCCGAGTCATGGATCGAAAGTTAAGAGATGGCAATGGAGATGCTGGATGTGGATGATGCGGCGTGTGCTAAATACTTCACCATGATGTTGGAAGGAACAACCCGCACTTGGCTGAAAAATTTACCAGCTAATTCCATTGGGTCATGGGCCGAGTTAAAGTCCGGGTTTATCCAGAATTTCAAAGACACGTGCAAGCAGCCCATGTCAATTATGGACTTAGCTGCTTGTGTCCAAGAGGAAGGTGAATCAACAACCCATTGGGTGCGCCGGGTTTCAAAAATCTTGCGTTCATTGGACCGCATCAACGCGGGTACATCAATTTTAACGTTGGAAGGCAATTGTCGGTTTGCGCCTCTGAAGCTGAAGTTGGGACGACTCAAGCGTCACTGCAATGACATGGGGACGCTTATGGCAGCTCTGGTCAAGTATGCCAACTGTGATAGTACCAAGCCGGGAAAGGGAAAGAAAAGCGGCAGCACCAAAGGGCAGCAGCATAACCCGGCAGGCAATTTAAACAACGGTTAGCGCAAAGCAGATAACAGTTTAGATTTTGTGGCTAACACCAATACACAGAATAATGGTCAGTGTCGTAAGGGTAAACTGCCCCCGCGGGGTGGAGGATCAGGTGTCAATCTTGAGCGCCTGCTAAATCAGCCTTGCCCAAGGCACGTGATGAAAGAAAGGACAACTACGCACCTTTGGAAGGATTGCTTTATTATGCAGGAGTTCAAAAATTTGGATCTTTTCCAATATGATCTTGGACCGCCCAGCAGTTCAGGACCCAGATCTCTTGGGCCGGGTTATGGTGGAGGCAGTTCTGGCTCAGGATTTCAAGTAATCAAAGTGGGATGGCAATCAATGCAGTCAGGGCAACCAGGGTGGTTATAATCATCAGGGGAGTCAGCAGCAGCAACAATCGGGTTACCAGAGCAAACCGAAGCAGTTGAATAGTGGGCAGTATCATGTCTTCACCATTAGCCTGTGCAAGTGCGATCAGAAGCTTCATAAAAGGGCAGTGAACTCCATTAAACCGGCGGTGCCCCGTTACTTGCGCTGGTCTGAACAACCCATTGTGTGGAGTCGAGAGGATCATCCGCCCCGGGTTGATAATTCGGGTCATCTGGCATTGGTGGTGGCGCCTCAGGTTGGAGGGTATAAGTTCACTAAGGTGCTCATGGATGGACGGAGCAGTATCAACATCCTTTATTATGAAACCTTCCGTCGCACGGGGTTAACAAATAAAAATATTAAACTGCCAAACACTGTTTTCCATGGTGTGGTGCCTGGTAAATCGGCGTATCCAGTTGGGAAGATAGCTCTGGAGGTTGCTTTTGGAGATGAGCATCATTCAATATCAGAGACTATGACTTTTGAAGTGGTAAGAATCAAGAGCCCGTATCATGCCCTGTTTGGACGGCCGGCTTATGCTAAGTTCATGGCAAGGCCCTGTTATGTTTATCTGTAGCTCAAAATGCCGGGTCATAAGGGGACCATCACAGTACATGGGAGCCGTAAGATCGCTTTGGAACGTGAAGAAGGTGATGCAACCTATGCTGAGTCAGTTTGTGCAAGAGAGGAGTTGAAGTTTTACAAGGATAATGGTGATCCGGCAGATATGACTTCTTTGAAAAAGCCAACTACAGAGCATGATCCGGCCTTGAAGTTTAAATCGGCTGATGAGACTAAGCTGGTTGATTTTATTCCTGGCGATTCATCCAAGCAGTTTAGCATCAGCGCTAACCTGGATCCAAAATAGGAAAGCGCGCTCATCAAGTTCATCCATGAGAACCGAGACATCTTTGCATGGAAACCTTCTGACATGCCAGGTGTACCGAGGGAACTCGCTGAGCACACTCTTAATATCGATCCCAAGTTTAAACCGGTCAAGCAGTTTCTTCGCCACTTCAATGAAGAAAGACGCAAGGCCATTGGTGAGGAGGTAGCCAGGCTCCTGGCGGCTGGGTTTATCATTGAAGTATTTCATCCTGAGTGGTTGGCTAACCTGGTGCTAGTACTTAAGAAGAATGGCACTTGGCTTATGTGTGTGGATTACACAGATTTGAAAAAGGCTTGTCCAGCTAATCCCTTTGCTCTCCCTCGTATTGATCAAATTATTGATGCTATAGCTGGTTGTGAGCATTTGAGTTTTCTGGATGCTTATTCTGGTTATCATCAGATCAAAATGGCAGTGAAGGACCAGGAGAAGACAGCATTTATAACTCCCTTTGGAGCCTTCTGCTATGTATCTATGCCTTTTGGGTTCAAGAGTGCCCAGGCGACTTATCAGCGTTGTGTGCAGAATTGTCTTCATAATCAGATTGGGCGTAATGTTCATACTTATGTGGATGATATTGTGGTGAAGTCAAGAAAGGAGGAGACGTTAATAGATGATTTGAAGGAAACTTTTGATAGCCTCCAGGTCTATAAGATGATGCTTAATCCAGCCAAGTGTGTTTTTGGTGTACCGGTAGGCAAGCTCTTGGGGTTTCTAGTGTCTCTGGCTAAACCGGCGTGTATCAATGATGTTCCACGCCTGGCAGGCCGTATTGCAGCACTGAGCCGGTTTATCAGCCGATTGGGAGAGAAAGCTATCCCTCTATATTAGATGATGAAAAAGACAAACAATTTTGTCTGGAGTGATGCTGCTAATGCGGCATTGGAGGACTTGAAGAACCAGTTAGCTGAGCCACCTGTCCTTGCTGCTCCGGTCGATAAAGAGCCGTTGTTGTTGTATGTGGCTGCTAATGCCTGGGCTGTCAGTGTGGCCATCATGGTGGAGCGCAAGGAGGCTGGGAAGGAATATCCGGTTCAACGGCCGGTTTATTATATCAGCAAGGTGCTTATTGAGTCCAAGCAGAGGTACCCACATTGGCATAAGCTGGTGTATGGAGTTTTTATGGCGAGCCAGAAGCTTAAGCAGTATTTTCAGGGTCACCCCATCACTGTGGTCAATTCTGCCCCTTTGGGAGATATAATCCAAAATAGGGAAGCAACTGGCTGGGTTGCCAAGTGAGCCATTGAGCTTGGACCTCACGGGTTAAAATATATGCCTAGGACGACAATCAAGTCCCAAGCACTTGTTGACTTCATCAATGACTGGACAGAGTTGCAGGCGCCAGAAGAGAAGTCGGATCACACTTATTTGACTATTCATTTTGATGGGTCCAGGCAATTGGAGGGCTCGAGGGCTAGATTCATGTTAACTTCCCCAAGAGGTGATAAGTTTTGTTATGTTCTCCGTTTAATGTTCCCTTGCACTAACAATGCAACTGAATATGAGGCTTTACTCCACGGTCTTCGAATGGCTAAGGAGATGAATTTAAGCCGGGTTAAGTGCTTTGGTGACTCGGACCTGGGCTCAACAAGTGTCTGGTACTTGGGATTCCAAGGACCCGCTCATGGCAGCATATCATCGAGAGGTGGATACGGTTGCTGGACACTTCAAAGGTTATCAGGTTGACCATGTGGACCAGCGAAAGAACAAAGCGGCGGATGCTTTAATCTGTTTGGGTTCCCAATGTAAACCGGTTCCACCCAATGTTTTTCTAGATGTTTTGCATAACCCGTCGGTCAAGCTACCTACAGAGGAGGATTTGGCTATTCCTTATCTGGAGGCTCAGTTGGTGGCGGCTCTTCATGTTGTCCTAGATTGGATGGTTCCATATTTTGCGTATATGAACTGGGGCGAGTTACCGGAGGATGAAACTTTGGCCAGGAAGATAGTCCGGCGATCCAAGTCAATGACCATTGCCAATGGAGAATTGCATCATTGCAGTGTAACATGGGCGTTTTAGTGTTGCGTGCCCCCTTAAGAAGGTTGTGAGATTTTTTGTGAGATCCACGAAGGGGATTGTGGTCACCACGCCGGTTCAAAGTCTCTTGTAGCCAAGGCCTTTTGTCACGTCTTCTATTGGCTGAGGGCTCATGCTGATGCTGAAGACTTGGTCAAAAAGTGTGATGGCTGTCAAAAATTCTCACGGCGCGCTCATGTACCGGCTCAAGAGTTGAGGATAATTCCAATCAGTTGGCCGTTTGCAACTTGGGGGCTCGATATGGTTGGGCCCATTAAGAGATCCAAGGATAAGAAGACCCACCTTCTGGTGGTAGTTGATAAGTTCACTAAGTGGGTGGAGGCAGAGCCAGTCAGTAAGTGTGATGCAGCCACGGTGGAAATTCATCAAGAAGGTTATTTTCCGGTTTGGTTTTCCACACAGCATCATAACTGATAATGTCACTAATCTGTCCAAGGGTGCTATGAAAGAATTTTGTCAACATGAGCATATCCGGCTTGACGTGTAATCAGTGGCTCACCCCCAGTCTAATGGTCAAGCGGAGAGAGCCAATCAAGAGATCCTGAGAGGCATCAAGCACGGGCTCATGGTTCTTTCGCAACGGACGTCGGGTTGTTGGGTGGAGGAGTAATCTTCTGTGTTATGGAGCATAAATACCACGCCCAACAGATCTACAAGTTACACGCCTTTTTTCATGGTTTACGAAGCAGAGGCGGTTCTCCCTAGTGACATCCGTCATGACTCGCCTCCTGTGGCGGCTTATGTCGAAGCTGATAATGAGAAGGCACGACAGGAAGCACTTGACCTGTTAGATGAGGAGCGTGACATTGCAGCAGCTCGGTCGGCGATTTACCAGCATGATCTGCATCGTTATCACAGCCGCCGGGTTAGAACAAGAACTTTTCAAGAAGGCGATTTGGTGCTCCGACTCATCCAGGATCAGACTGATATGCACAAGTTATCCCCGCCTTGGGAAGGACCCTTTGTGGTTAGCAAGAATCTGCATAATGGGTCATACTACCTTATCGATGTTCGAGAGCACAAAGACTCACGTAAATCAGAGGACGAGACCCACCGGCCGTGGAATATTGCTCATCTTCGGCCTTACTATACCTGAGCCATAGGCTCCTCTTATGTACATATTTTTGATGATGTATATATTATGATCAATATAATAAATCGGCATCCCTGCTAAAGCGGGGTCTCTGCTGTTTTCCCTTAAGAGTTTTTGGTTACATGGGGGCTTCTGTTTAGAAAGCAGAGTTCTGATTACCCATCGATCTGGCTTATAAAGCCACATAAAAAAACTTGGGGGCTTGTCACCCAAAGTTAAAAAGGGGCCAAAGAGAGTGTTGCGAAAGCATAGCTCAAACATAGGCACCCACTGAGCACAGCTCAAAATATTACCTGGGGGCTCTTTTGTTGCACAACAACAAAGAGTTTTAACCCTTGTAATAGGCTATCAAGCCAGGCTTGGAAGCCAGGTGTATTCACCTAAAACCCCAGGTTATCCTGCATTTTTTAAGTAAGTCACTCCGCCTAGGTAATCCTGGTATGACCCGCCGAACGTTTGGCAAGTCAATCTTATACATACCTTGAACTTGTCAAAGTTAAATTGACGATTGGTTAATGTGAGGTCCATCATAAAAGGCTTTGTAAAATGGTTTAACTCAGTGGCCTGGCAGCCCATGAAAAGTCTTGATTTTGGGCCTGGCAGCCCATGAAAAGCCTCGCATCTTCCCATGATTTTATTCAACAAATTTTCTCTTTTTGAGGCTTACAACATTTTATGATAAACCAGTGTTTATTGGCATGGTCTGGTTTTTGACTATAAGTCACCACTATAAAATAATCCGGTGTTTATTCACCGATATGGTTTCGACGACAAGTCGCCAGTATCATATACGGATAATCCGATGTCTATTACAACCCGGTACGGTTTTATTATAAACCGGCAAAATATGGGAGGAGTTATCAATACTCAAGATTGGGGTTATCACCCTTACTACAAAAAGTTGGTGAAACCAACAATGTGATTCAATGTCATAGGTATGATATAGTTCATATTTAATTATTTTTAATGCAGCCTTGGTTATAAACCCGGGTTATGTGTTGGGCATTATAACCCGTCCGGCGGTAAACCACCAGGACACTTTAAACTTGTTGTATGCAGAAACAAGTTGACTAAAGCTGCTAAGAATGATAAGCAGACATAGTATAATGTTGGCGGATTAACTATGTCATGCAAAATGAGTATGCACGATGGCATAGCAGGCAAAGTGTTTCAACTAGCCTATTACAAGGCGCTTTGATGCCCAAAAGAGTAATTGTTTTCAGCAAGTGTTGCAGTATGCAAAAGGCTAAACCAGCCTCCGGATCATGACTCCTTGCCGGGCTGACTTGAGGGCTGTGGATCATCCTGCGCCGGTTCATCCTCCTCCTCTCCACCTAGTGGCTGGAAGTCAATGGTTGCCTAATCGATCCTAGTTAGGGCTTGGCATACAGCTTCATCGCTTATAAGCATGGAGGGTTCAACATCAGGGGCATAAGTATGCTTACAGATTGGCGGGATAAGATTTTGCACATCATAAGTTGGCGCGTTAACTTGCTTGTTATCGACATCGTAAATTGACTGATAATGGGAAAGATCGGTTTCTTTAGCCAACTTGCTAGCCAAGGGACGCATTTCCCTCATCAAAGCTCGGAGATCATCATTATCCAAATATGATCCGTCCTCCCTTAAGCTTGGATAGCCATTCCACACGTTAGTCGGATCAAGATCAGGTACCCATGCTATCGCCCGGGTTAGTGCGGTCAGAGCACTAGCCCTTGCAGCTGATCTTTTTAACTCTTCAAACCGGGCAGGCAGCATCGACAAACTTTCTAAGGTTTCCTTGATTAAAGTTGGGGGCGGCTTGTTATGAGAGGTAGTACATATGATCCGTTGCACGCCGATATATAATTGCTCTATAAGAGTATCGGCAGCCTTCAATTTCTTCTGCATGTTAGAGCCCAGATGGGTAGTGCGAGTTCCTGCATCATTACAAACATCGATAAACCATCAGCTTATGGGATAATACATGTTGAAAGCTTATAATAAGGATATTTACCAAACACAGCAGTGGTCATGGCATTTATCTGCCGCTTCAAGCCAGTCAGCTCTTCTACCACCGGTTTAAGAGCTCCTTGTGCATCCTCAGCCCTTTTCTGCAATGTGGATTTCTCTATGTCCCAATCCGCTCGCTCCTTCTTGAAACTCTACTTCAGCTTCTCCATGGCTGCTAAGACACTAGTTAACTCATCTTTGGCTTTGGAGGTTTCTACTTGTTGGGACTTGATGTTTTCTTGAAGATCACCGGTTTGGGATTCCTTTTTGCTCAGCTCAGCCTATAAGAGACATACATATCATGAGTTGGCAGCACATATTTGAAGTACCAAGCACATAACAAGTTATAAACTTGATACTTGGGGGCTAATGCCTATTTGCTTGTTATCAAAAAAATTTGCAAGTCCCAAGCACAATACAAGTATTATTCCTGGCACTTGGGGGCTAATGTATATTTGCTCAAAGTAACATTATGGATATTCTTCCATTTAGTCAGCTTAGTGGATGATTTGTGTACAACGCTATTCAACAAAAGATTTTGCAGGATAAAAGTCCTGGTTCATCTTCAAAGAATAAACCGGCCCTTGGGGGCTACACAGGCGAAAGTTGCAAAACTAATATTCTAAAGTCCAGGTTCATCTTGAAAATATAAACCGGCCCTTGGGGGCTACACACACAGTTGAGGTATTACAAAGTCCTGGTTTACATTAATATCATAAACCGGCCCTTGGGGGCTACTGGAGTTGATATTAGAAATTGGACACAAGAGAGAAACAGTTATGCAGAGTTAAGCAACAGTTACCTCATATCGCTCTTTCATCAGGTTCACTAAACCGGCTTCATAGTCACGGCTTGTGTACATACGGTTCAAAAAGCCAGAATGAATGTCTTGGGCATTGACGTGGGCATAGCTTGACAAATCTGCATCCCATTTGCCTTTGTCCATGGCAGAAAATTCTTCCTTGGCACTATGCTTTGATAAAGCGACAGGATTGCCAGGGGTGCTGTGGCCAAAGCCAGTAATAATAATATCATCCGCCTTGTCATCAGCAGCCTGGACTGGGCTTGACGGTTTATCAGCAGCTCGGACTGGGCTTGTCGGTTTATCAACATGGCCCATTGGATCAACTTCCACTTGTTCAACAAAAAGGTCATGATCTTGCGGTGGTGGATCATGAAGCATGGTGTCAGCATTGGCTTCTTCCGGTTCTGGAGTTTTTTCCGGTTCAGTGACCGCATTGTCATCAGCCGGTTTATTTAATTTGGCCTTCTTGCTGGGCCTAGGTTTGGCACCGAGAACAAACATAAAGGTCAGTGCATTGGGCAAACATAAGGTATTAAAGGTAAATTTAAAGCATAACTCACCCAGGAACCGTCTTGTGTGTTGGAAGTTGTGTGGCCATTGACTCGCCAGATGATGAATGAGGTGTTCCCTGATAGTTTGAGTCAGACGGATTAAGAGGCTGACGGAAATAACCAGCCTTGGGATAGGAAGTATCAGAAATAGAAGAGACCTCTGATCGACGTTTCCGAACTGGAGTATTCGGTAAACCGGCTGAGGTAACTACCTAGCCACTGTGCCGGGTTGTGCAGCGAGCTTTGTGTTGCTACTTCTTCAAAAGAATGTTTGGGTCCAAGTGAGCTAGGGGGTGAGAAAATCTTACTTTCCGGTTTGCTTGACGGATTTTCTGTGTTGGCAGAGGATCTGAACTAGAGGAAAGAATAATTACCTGTACATCATCATCATGGCTAGCTTCGGCGTCATCCTGATAATAGTCATTGTCAATGAGGTGTATGAAAAAAGAACCAAGAGAATCAAGTTCTACCTCTGATTCCGGATTATCCAAATCATCATCAACATTTGATTCAGAGGATTTAGCGATTCTCTTCTTGGCAGGTTTTTTGGTAACCTTAGTCTTGGGGCGAGGTGTCTTTGCCGGTTTATCCTATGGTTTCTTCTTCCAGAACAGATCATCACCTTGTCAAAGATTGACAAAATTTTGAGGGAATATTGAAAAAGGTCGGATTAAAGTAAGAGTTATATGATTCTTACAGCGGGCGGTTTATTGAAAATACAGAAGGGACTAAACCCTGTTTTGCTGCAGACAGCCACCTGTTCATCCAATATCTTTTTAACAGCTTCTGTAATTTCAGTATTAGTTAGCTGAATGTTGATATGCCGTTGAGGATCTTTCAAGTCCCCTGTATATTCGCACATCAAACCTGGGCGATGGCTTAAAGGCAGAATGCTCCAGGATATCCAGCAGCGAACAAAGTCAATGCTGGTTTAACCGTTCGCAACAAAGGCTCTAAGCTTTGAGAGTTGTGGTGCGTAGTTGGACCGTTCCTTTGCAGTCAGCCTTTGAGGGCATGGATGTGTATTGGTAAGCCGCTGAGCACGATAACCCAGCAGAGGATTCTCTTCAATAGGAGACGTATCTCGGCAATAGAACCAAGTCTGGTTCCAATCTTTGGTGTGATTATGAAGTTTGCGTGAGGAAAACTGACATCTTTCCTCTTTTGAATTGAAACCCTGCCAAGTTCAGTATTGGGCCCATCGGTAAATTCAGTACGGCGTTTCAAATAGAAGAAGTCTCTAAACAATTCAACAGCGGGTTCTTCCTGTAGATAAGCTTCGCAGAACACTTGAAAGTTACAAATATTGGCCATAGAGTTGGGTCCAATATCTTGAGGGTGGAGTTGGAAGCAAGCAAGCATGTCGTGGAATTTTTTTGATCCAGGAGGACTGCACCCTCAACCCAGGTGATCAAAAAAGACAATCACTTCTCCATCCTTGGGTTCAGGAGGATTTTCTGGACCGGGGGCCCTCCAATGTATGACATCCTTTTTTGCTAAGGCGCCGGTTACAACACACCCATTCAGTTTTTCTACAGTAACCCGGGAAGGGACCCAGTTACAAGCATAAATTGTTTGTCCATTTCAATGAAAAGCTGGAAAAAGATCAATGCCGGTTTAAGATTCATGACTGACAAGTATAAAGCGTTGCAAGGTCAGAAGGAGAAGATGTTGAAGCATATATGCATGTTGAACCAAATTCTGGCATTGGCAGGGTTACAAAAATGACGAATCAGCGGTTTAATAGAGGGCTAATGGTACCTGGCGGATTATAAATTTCTAAAGGTTAAACCGCCTACTTTGGTATGGAAGGTATAGATCTGAAATAACTAAGGGATGGAAAAACAAATTTTGCAGATTGATATGATAATTTCAGATCTGTAGCATGTCAGCAAATCAAAATATATTTAGACCTAAAATATAGGTGCTTAAGCAGTTCATCAAGTCCAGATGAGTTTTTTCTATACGAAGAGGATGTTCTAAGGATGAAAAAGGGGACTATAACTATGACTGCACAGGAAAATGTCAGATCTGGGATCGCCATTTATGCTACGGAGAAGAACTAGGAAGAACCGCACTAAGCTTCGATGAACTCGTAGAAAACCCTAACGGGATCTATGGGAGGAGCAAAGAAAGACTCACCAGGGCTGTTGAACGCGGAGGCGTACAGGCAGAACTCTGGTCGAATCAGGTTGATGGAGCGGCCGTTGTTGGGGCAGAGGCGAAGGTCGACGGTGGCGGCAACGCTCGAGTACTGAGGCGTCGCGAGTTGGAAGAAAGGCGAAGATGCAAGGGGAGAAAAGGAAAGGGACCCTTGGCCCTATTTATAAGACGAAGGAATAAGCAACAGGCGCGGGAATCGAGGAACCCAAAAAATGGATATGTGACAGAGCTGTCGCCTCAATTTTCGGAGGCTCGTTAATAAAATTAAGGTATATATGGTTCTTTAATGAATAGGTGACGTCATGACGGTTTATTATAATCTTGGAAGATGACATCATGGTGGATTACAAGGTTTATTCGAAGGTACTGAAGAAGAAATTTTCCTAAGTGCTGAAGATTGACATGAACATGTTCAAATCAATCTGGGGCCTAATGTTGGGGATATAACTACTGAGTATAAACCGCCCAGGAGGGGCCGGGTTATACTTGTAAAAAGTTATCCATATTGAATCCCATGAAGACAAGGATATGGCGCTTTACGGAGAAGATTAACAAGAAGGCCCAGAAGCCCAAAAGCGGATTAGGGCCCATAGATGTAAACCGCCATATGGTAGTTGACTTGTGTTGTAAGATAAGAAATGGTAGAAACTGAGCCGGACACATTGATGAGCCGGCTGGGATTCTGTGAACCACCGGGCGTCAACCTGTGTATATAAAGGGACGACTCGGCGGCGATTTAGGGACAACAAACAGCAACTCAAGAGCCAGGTCTAGCGGATTCGCTCCCTGTTGATCGGAACCCTAGCAATTCCTCATCAACTGGATTAGGCCTTTACCTTCACCACAATGGGCCGAACCAGTATAAACTCCTTGCATCCTTTGTCCCACTTTAACCCCTTTAAGCTAACCCGTTGCGATGGCTCCACGACTAAGTCCTCACACTAGGACATCTGCCGTGACAAAACCACGACAGTCTGCATCACCCATTTATACGTGTGGACGCACATGGTGCTGGCATGTCCCATGTCCCATCCACATGATCGTGCAGTGTGTTCTGAGATGTTGTGCTACTTGTATTGGTACTATTTTAAATAAATGTTGAATTGAAGCTTTTGTATTTTAAGCAATGCCACTCTCAGAATTAACTACTGAACTATTTTAAGATAATTTCTTTGTTAATATGAATCAATGCAACCGTTTTAGAAATGCTACTGTCCTATACTTTGTTTTCCATCAAGATAAGGTAGATGCTTCTTCTTGTGGCCGCATGTTTCATCCTCCTTTATTGGCAGTAATTGTTTCCTTTTTTGCCTCTATTAAATCCGGGATATCTATTCAACTTGTTGCTATAGCAAACTTAAATGTCACACCGGTGAATTTACTTGATTTCAGAGTAACTGCACAAAACGAGATTGGATTTCGTATTCGTGTTGGGAGATTCGTACGTGATCTTGTGTGTGTCATGACAGGTTGGTACTTGCCTTCATCCACATGATCGTGCAGTGTGTTTTTAGATGTTGTGCTACTTGTATTGGTACTATTTTAAATAAATGTTGAATTGAAGCTATTGTATTGCTGTCTTTTCACATTAAGTAGTGAACAAAAATGGGATCAACCCAGACATTATGCTTGTTGCTTTGTTACAACAAACTCTGCATCACCCCCTTTATAAGTAGATGGAAGCACATGTTGTTGTTGCGCCCACTCTCCCCTGGAACTGTTTATGCTTTTTGTTAATCTAATGCCGCTGGTAAAATTAAGCAATGCCACTCTCAGAATTAACTACTGAATCTTATTTCAAAATTGCAACACTTGATAGGGATTGGCGGGATTACCATTTTTGTGGCCGCATGTTTCATCCTCCTTTATTGGCTAGTAATTGATTCCTTTTTTGCCTCTGTTAAAACAGGGATATCTATTCAACTTGTTGCTATTGCGACATTTTGCTTCGCTTAATTTTGGTGGAACTGCACAAAATGAGACCGGATTTCCATATTTGTGTTGAGATCTCTCTCAAGTCTTCCTCACGAGTTGTTTCAAATCTTGGTCTTGAAAGGTCAGTACCAACTTTCCTCAGAATTAACTACTGAATCTTAGTTCAAAACTGCAACACTTGTTAGGGATCGGCGGGAGTACCATTTCTGTTAGGGATCGGCCGGAGTACATGTTTAAGAAATTTATTGTTCAGATAATGTCTATGTTATTATATATCAGTTACACTGTTTTACAAATGGTACTATCCTGCTTTGTAGTTCTTTCTACATGTTTAACCAAGGTATTGTTAAGATAATGTCTCTGTTAAAATGAATCCATCGCATGGTTTTAGGAATGATACTTTTCTTCTTTGTCATTCTTTATACATGTTGAAACCAGGCATTGTTAAGATAATGTCTCAGTTATTATGAATGAATCACACTGATTGAGAATTGCTACTCTCCTGCTTTGTTTCCCATGAAGATAAGGTAGATCAGTAGATGTTTTTCTTCTGGGAGTACAAGTCATCAACCGTTATTTCTCAGTAATTGTTTCCCTTATACCTTCCGTTGCTTACAGGGATATCAAAATTAAAGCTCGGTTTTATTCCGACTTTGATTTTAGTTGAACTGCACAAAAGGAGCCAATGTTTCTAAGGAAAACTGCTGCATTAGTGGGTCCAGTTGGTCTTACCACTTTGCAGAAAGAAGCAGTCACTATTTGCGCTACATTACACAAGGAATGATTGAGAAGCTTTAAAAAGTATTAGTAGACGCTGGTGACATGACTAGTCTGCAGAGAGCATAGGAAACTCTACAACACGTGGAGTGCACTGGGCAAAAAGTGCCCAAACAAGTACAGGAAGCCAGGACAGGACTCCAAATCTGTCAATGTCATTCTAAGCAACAATGATGGGGCATCTGGGTATGGTAATCTCTTACCGTACTTTCTGTTTGTTAGTCCACCGATTGGTGGGTTGACACTGAGCCAATGTTCATGTGTGTGCTTCTGTGTCTTTGTTTTCTTGCAGCATATAAATACGAAATCCACAGGGATGCTCAGCTTGATTTTAGTGGAACTGCACAAAATGTTCAGATGGTTCATGTCCTCCATAATGCTTCGTCATGCACAATACATCGAATGGTTCTCTAATCATTCGTCGTCACCTTGAGCCACCAGACTATCAGATGACAAACTGATGACAAACCCTACCCATTCCACAATCATAGGCATTACATATTTTCAATGGGAAAAGCTTGTCAAAGTTGACATTAGTTTAATATATTGGAATTGGAAAACCTTGTCAACTTTTGCTCATTGATGTTAGCCAGAAGACATGCATTTGATATTTTTGAGTGGGACGCCCTTTGCTGTGAGCAACGTCGATTTGTTTTTTCCTATTCCTGTCTTCAGTTCAGAAGTAAATATTTACTCTGCTGAGATGCATAGTCACATAATGTTGACTTATGTAAGATATTTTAAGAGTTTGTTCTGAATATTTTCTATGTAGTGCCAGGCCTTGTGTTTGATTACAAAGTTGAGCTTGGAATGTTGTGGCATGCGGCATCACAAGCTGTTCACCGTGCCTCCTGAGAGTAATGCTTCGTATTGTTTTGCATATCGATCTGATGCCAGTGATCACTACAAAAAAAGACACATCCGTGACATTTTGGGCCGAGCGAATTTTTTTTCTGTCATACATATGACACTTCTGTGACGATAATTGTGACAAAACCCGGTATCATCATACATGTGGGAGGCTCCTACTTCTATGACAAAAAATCATGAAAGAAAATGGGCTTTTCGTCCTGGGCGGATCGGAGACGCAGCTGCATGACATTCTTTGGGCCATCCATGATCGAAAAAACCATGGTAGAAGCGAGGGCGAGGAAAATTTGGGGGAGTTCCCGGTTACGGTGGGAGGTCGGGGGCCGAGCGATGCGCGTTTCTCTCGTGCACGTACGCGTGTGTGTGCGAGGCATTGGCTCTAACTGAACCCGAGTGAGGCGTTGGGCTCTAACTGAACCCGAGCGGTTGCACTACAGGCTACGCGTTACTGAACCCAAGCGATTGATCGATGGCTGTTAACTGAACCCGATTGAGCGATTCCTTCGCTACTGCTGCTAACTGAAGCTGATTGATGCTGCCTCTTGGATGAACAGTGAGCGTTGCGGGGGGTTTTGGATGAACAGTGAGCGGTGGCGTTGCCTCTGGATGAACAGGACCCCGTGGTAAGGAGGGCTGGATGAACAGTAGACGGTGGAGGGGTGGTTGAACATGACCCCGTGGTGTGGAGGGCTGGATGAACAGTAGACGGTGGAGGGGTGGTTGAACAGTAGCCGGTGGAGTAGAGCTAGGTGGAGGCTATATGAACAGGACCCCGTGGAGGCTGGAGGAGGTCGACGGTAGCCCGTGGAGGCTGGAGGAGGTTGACGGTGGAAATGAACAGTATCCCGTGGAGTCCCGTTTTGCGGTATGCCACATCCCTCCCGATGAACATGACCCCCGTTTCGACCGTAGCGCTCCAACACAAGTCTGTTTCGTCCTTTTTGCGGTAGGCTACACCCCACCCGATCAACAGGACCCCCGTTTCGACTGTAGGAGGTCCGTTTCGTCCGTTTTGCGGTACGCCACACCCCTCCCGATCAACAGGACGTCCGTTTCGACCATAGGAGGTCTGTTTCCTCCGTTTTGTGCTACGCGAGACCCCTCCCGATCAACAGGACCCTGTTCCGAACATAGGAGGTCCGTTTCCTCCGTTGTGCGGTATGCCAGGCCTCGTTTCCATCACCTGTTCCGTCCAAGCCCTCCCGACGAACACGACCACGCATTCTGTTATGACCCAGCCGGTTGGCTCCCACGCGTTCCGTTGCCTCCCGATGAACACGACGCATTCTGGTGCCTCCCGATGAACACGACGCATTCCGTTGCCTCCCCATGAACACGACGCATTCCGTTGCGTCCCCATGAACATGACGCATTCCGTTGCCTCCCCTTGAACACGATGACAATGTTGTTTCTGCATTCCGACCCAGCCATGTACACGAGCCCTAGTCGTACGTATGCGCGAGTAGGCGTTCGAGACCCTTCCCGTATGTACACATACATGGCCGTATTTTCTTTCTTGCACACTGGCCGCTGTACGTACATGTACCTACGTGCGCGCCTCTACTACGACACGTGCGCGCCTCTACTACGACACGTGCGTGCCTCTAAATCCACCAGTATGTATGTACACGTTCGCGACTAGAATGACAACGCTACGTACACTTCGACTAGGTGGGTCCCGACCGTCAGGCACTTCCTTGCCTGCGAAGATGTAGCTGGTGGGTCCCAACAGTCAAGGGGACGAATCCTTTTGTTTTGTTTTGCTCGGACGCACTTCCTTGCGTGCGAAGGTGTAGCTGCTGGGTCCCAGCAATCAGGGGGGCGGATCGTTTTTTTGCCTGGATGCACTTCCTTGCGTGCGAAGGTGTAGCTGGTGGGTCCCAGCAGTCGGGGGCCGAATCATTTTTTTCGGACACACTTCCTTGCGTGCGAAGATGTAGCTGGTGGGTCCCAGCAGTCAGGGGGGCGAATCACTTTTTCCCGGACGCACTTCCTTGCGTGTAAAGATGTAGCTCGTGGGTCCCAGCAGTCAGGGGCGAATCATTTTTTTTGCAAAATACGGTGGCCCATCCGATGGGTCCCCACTGTTAGGTGGAGGAATAATTATTTTGCGCGTAATAAGGAGGCAGGTCCTAGCGGCTGCCATGGACCCAGCTGTCAGCCTCTCCATGTACAGTCCATGCCCGATGGAAGTCGTTCTTTGACCATGTTGACCACGCCATGCCGAGAGCACCCGGGCGGTGGGCGACGGCGAGGCCTAGGAAGGGGACGACACGGAGCAGGGGAAGACGCGGCAGTGGATGCACACGCGGAGAGGAGTGCGAGGGTTCACTGGTTCGGTTGTGCTGCCATCGCCGCAGAATAATACGGGGTGTGGGTGAGTGGAGGGATGGCCTGGCCAGCGGTGGGAGTAGTAGGGGGCGGTGAGGCCTCTGCGGCAACACAGTAGGCCAGGGGAGGCAGGAGCAGGCGGCACGACCGGCGCTGCTTTGGGCGGCTGGAGCAAGAAGACCAGATGTTGAAGAAGCACGACGGTTGTTGGATGGACATCGTACGGTCACTGCAGCTAGAATCGTTTATATTGACTAAGTTGACAAAGCCCTTGGTACGTCAACTTAGTAGGCTCACATGTCAGCTTCCGAAACGGTGCGCCTCAGATGTCAGGGGGAGGAATCATTTTTTGGGCGGGTGAAGCTAGAATATCCGAGATTGAAGAAGAAGCACGTCATCCGTTGGATGGACATCCAATGGCCACTGCTGCTAGAACCGTGTGTTGACTATAAGTTGACAAAGCCTTGCATACGCGCCAACTCTGTTTTTTAGGGGACGCGTCAACTTAGTAAGGCCATAAGTGTGTGGCAGAGAACTTATAGCCCATTTGAGATTTGTAAGAATGTGTAGCCCATTTTTGAATTCTAATGGAATTTACTACAGCCCATTTATAGTTTGTTAAAAATACAGCCCATTTCAACCACCCGTTCAAAACAGAATTCAATAAAATTTCCCACATTTTGATGGGATCCGAAATATTTTTATCCCGAAATTTCTAGTCAGATTAAATACAATTTCAATATAAATTTATATTACGTAAAAATCCAACGAAACATTGCGCTCGCAACAATTAATGAAATTAAAATTTTCAATATCCAAAAAAATATAATTTATAAAGTAATCACGTGTTTGGTGCATTTTTTTATAGTTACTGCCCAGTTTTTATAATTACATCCCATTTATTATTTCTTAAAGCCCATTTTCTTGTGAAGCCTAATGCATCCCTCCTAGGAAAGATTTGCAGCCCAGCGGGGCGGAGAATAACAACTTGACCTTGCCTAGGTATTTTCCTAAAAAAAGTATAGCTGGGCTAGCCATTTTCAGCTTGAAAAAAATTAATATCTGGGCTGGATATCTGGCCTGGGCTAGACGGGCCACAGCCTGCCCAGTTAATACCTGCAGCGATGTTTTCGTTGTTGTTCAGAGGAGAAAAATTAATATCTGGGCTAAACATTGAAAAACTCTGCAGTGCTCACACCTCAAAAACACAAATACTGCTCGAGCTGCTTGGTCCCAGTTGTCGGTCGCTTCTTGTGCAATTCTCTCATTTATTGACTACTACGTAGGTTGACAATGGTGTGGGACCGTGATGTCAGGAAACCAGGAGGAAGCAAAATAAATTATATATATATATATAATAAGGAGGCACTTGCGTACGTGAGGCTATGGACCTGGTGGGTCCCCATTGTCATCCTCTCCAAGTAAAGTCATCTCCTCGCCCGCGCGCGCTTTCCGCCTGAAACAGTCAGCGCCGCCCGCCTGCTTCCCGGTGCAGGCGATTGCTCCGCCTTCAAACGACACAAGTGCCGTCCGTCCGTCCATCTGCCGCCCACATTAATGATACGCGGTTGCCGAGGCAGCTACTCCGGCGCCACACGTCCGTCCCTCCGCCCGCCCACCATTGCTATATAAACTGCTGCGCCGGCCATAGCCGCAGTCATCCGCATCCGTTCCCTTTCTCCTGTCCACACCACGACTGCCCACCATGGCTTTCTCACGCTCCAGCGCTCTTCGGGACGGGCGGACGACGGACCACAAGGAGATGGCAGCCATTGCTGCCGACTGGCTGGCCGGCAGGCAGCTGGAGGACGACGACATCCCAGTGGAGAACATGGTAGTCGACAATCCGGCGCCAACCCCCTCCTCCGCGCCATCCTTGCCGGTGCATTGCACCATGACCATCGGCGAGGCCCGTGCCCAATATATGGATAGGGTGAGGCAGATGCGTGAGGAGCAGTTCCAGGAGGCGCAGGCCGACGCCGCCTACAACCACCATCTCCTCCAGGAGCACCTGCAGGCGGAGGAGCAGATCATCACGGAGCGGGCGGAGCAGGAGGCGCTGCTCGACCCATACCGCTCCGCCTGCAAGGGCCGCCTCGAGCGCTGGCGGTACCGCATGCGGGTGGCGGAGGCTGCGGCCGCTTACAAAGAGGCTAGCAAAGAGGGCGATGAAGCGGGCGAGGCGCTGTTTGGCGAGACGGAGCACGAGGCAGAGGACAATGCTGGCTCCGACGAGTCCCCGCTCCACTGGCGTCGACGAGGCCCTGCTCCGTTAAGGCCCCGTGGCGCTAACAACGAGGCAGAGGACACCGCCGGCTCCGCCAAGGCCCCGCCCTACCAACAACGAGGCAGAGGACATAGCTGGCTCAGCCGAGGACCCACCCTGCCGGCAACATGGGGGGAGGATTTCCACCGCTCTGCTGAGACGCCGCCCGCCGGCAACGAGACAGAGGACATCGCTGGCTCAGCCAAGGCCCCGCCCCGCTGCCAACGAGGCCGTGCCACGCAGAAAACGAGGAAGAGTAGAACATGGTAGGTCGCTACCGCTCGGGGCCAAGTAAGGCCACCGCTACTACCCTCCAGTTGAAGCCAAGCTAGGCGGGTTGACCATTGACGGCCGGTTAGCTTCTGGGCGGCGACGTGGAGTTGGAGAGCTACGCTGGAGAAGAACACGGCTTCTACTTAACTGCTAGTGCAGTTGGCTGACTGACACGTGGGCCCAACAGGCCACATGTCAGTTACGCAACTGCACCTACAGTTAAGTCACTGAAGCTTCTGTTCGGCTCAGCGGGACACAGGTGGGTAACTTCGGTTAATTAATTATACCTCCAGCGCACCCCTTTTTAGTTGAAGAAATGTAATGAAATCCGGCATGTTTATATGAAATACGACTGTGTATGAATGAATTTATTTTGATTAGTTCGAATTCCTGTATCACTGGCATTGGATGAACATGCAAAACAATACGTACTAGCATTATTCCTAGGGTGATCACCTCGTTTGCAGCAGTTTCACATGTACTCCCTCCGGTCCTTTCTAGTCTGCATACAAGTTTTCTCTGCAGTCAAAGTATCTCTACTTTGACCAATCTTATACAAAAAAGTATGCACTTTCACAATGTGCGAAGTAAAAAGGAACAGAAGGAGTACAAAGAGTTTGAGCAGCTTTTTAGCACTTCTGTACATTGCAATCAAACACACATGCCCGGCAATTCATAGAGAACATTCAAAACAATCGATGATTATGCATCTCAGCTACTCACATGTCAGAGGTAATATTTAGTTCACAACTAAACAATAAAGAAAAAATTGATCGACGCTGCTGACAGCAAAGGGCGTCCCATTCGAACATATCAAATGCATGTCTTGCTAAAATCAATGAGCAAAATTTGACAAGGTTGTCCCATTCCAAAATATCAAATGCCCACGATTGTGGAAAGGGCAGGGTTTGCCATCAGTTCGGACATTGACATGGCAGCTCGTGCTAAATAAACCAGCTGTTCTTTTTGTGCAGTTCCACCAAAATCAAACAAATTCGCGCGTAGCTTGTATGATTTCGCCCTTATATGTTGCAACGCCTTGAACTTATCGGCACCTCCTTTCTTGTGGTGGAAATGAATGATTCGATGTATTCATGAACATTTTGTGCAGTTCCCATGAAATCAAGCTAAGCACCCCTGTTTGCACAAATACAAAAAAGTGATTAGTATAAAGCAAACTGTACTATGAATTGACAGTTTCAACAGGCACATACATGGTCCATGTAGAGCACACTTTTAGAAAAATGGAACTCACCAGAAAGAATCCTAGAACAACATTGTACTCGCGCATCACAGCAAAAAAATGGAGATTTGTCAGTCCTTGTGAGCTGAAGTTAATTTGGTCTTGTGGGGAGTAATGTAACCATCCTTCAACTGCTCCTTTTGATGAGAAGATAGACAGGGCTTCTTCATCCTCGCATAATCGGAACTAGTCACTTCACGTACTCCATATTCTTCTTCAGAGGAAGATGATCCTGTTGTGCAAAGACAAGAGGACTACTGAATACTAGCATCACTATTTGCTCAAAAAAGGAAAGGAAATATTTAAAACAGCACAGATGAAGCACTTCTCAAGGACAATACCACTTTTTCATGACAGTATCTAAACAGTAGCACAACACCAATAGAGATGACAAAGCTCAATCATATGGAAGAAATCAGTGGGCGAGTACCAACCTTTGCCAGGAGGCTTATTGTGTAGAGCATACAGATGAAGCACTTCTCCGGAACCATCTGTTGCTATCTATGGTGGTGGCCATGCTTACTATATACTCCTCGATTAGTTTAATGTTTCCGACATCTTCTTGTGCAGTTCCACTAAAATATATGGTATCTTCAAAGAAGATCCCTGTTTGCACAAGTAGAGATAATTACATATTACATTAAGAGTGGCATCAAATCAGTGGCAAATCAATTGCTCGTTCCAGCCATAGCAATAAATTAAGATGCAAAACTATATCATTACTTGTGTCATCATAGTTCCAGTGCTTCATTACAGCACCGGGAGTTGATTTTTGTTTTTCTTCCACTTGTTCTTCCCCTTCATCACTTGGTTCAATAACAGACAAGCTTCACCTTCAATGTAAGATTTGGCATGTCAATTAGGGAGAACAAGTATAGCACTAAACTTAATTTTCTGATGAAAGTGGCAAAATACAGGCCAGCAGTTGTGAAATATCCTTATCTTACCTCAATGGGATATTACGGTGCACATACAGATTGGAAGTCTTGTCTCCATTTGTGTCGTTCACTAAAATCAAGGAACATTATCATACAAGTAGCACAACATATGAAAGCACACTGCAGAATCATGTGAAAGAAGGCTAGTACTAACCTCTCATGATGCGGAATTCAAACAACTCATAAGAAGAATATCTGAACCAAATTCGCCTTGACGGATAGGAAGTAAGATCTCCTCTTGTGCAGTTCCACTAAGATCAAGCAATCAAGCAACGTTGTCGGTGTGACATTTTGGTTGAACTGCACAAAACACTCTTAAAACAAAAGTGTTTTGTGTAGTGCAACAAAAGGTCACAATGGCAACGAGGTGAAGTAGATAACCCTGTTTACACAAAGGTGCAAAGGAAACAATTAGTGGTTAATAAAGGTGGATGACACAGAAGCTAACAAAAAGAAGCATCTACCTTATCTAAATGGGAAAGAAAGCAAGACAGTAGCATTTCTCAAACGGTGGCATTGATTAATATTAACAATAAAATTCGTTAAACATGTAATTTGCTTTTAACTGTGGCATTGCATCAATTTTCCAGCGACATTATTAGAGGGTGTTTGTTTACAGGGACATTTTGGTGTAGGGACTAAGAAAACTCCGTGTTAGTCCCATCTAAACCAAACTGGAGGGACTTTTAGCGACTAAAAGTGGGCATTTGGGACTAAAGAAAGAAGACCCCAAGGGAGTCGCCCGGCAAATAGCCCTGGAGGCTGTCGGGCACGCACGCGTTCGCGACGCCGATTTTTACTGCTAGCTCGTTAAGTGGGTTTCCCGCTTGGAAGTCGAAGCTTCGGTGGACCACGCCGGCATGGAAAGGGCCAATGCACGCGAGCAACGCGCCCTATCGCACCTCTGGCAAGTCTGAGGAGAGGCGGAGGACGCCGGTGCCGGCGTTTAGCATGGACAGCAGATGGCGGCCGGATTTGCAAGGATCAATGATGGGATGCTTGAAGTGTTACAAAGACCCGGTTTATGATTAACAATCATAAAACGGCTCTTGGAGGCTACTTGGAATAGTATTTCAGCTATAAATCAATATACAAGGGAGAAGCATTTACCTCATATCGTTCTTTCATCAAATTCACCAAACCGGCTTCATAATCCCGGTTCGAGTGCAGACGGTTCAAGAAGCCGGAATGAAGCTCATCAACGTTAAGATGAGCATAGTTTGATAAGTCGCTGCTCCATTTACCTTTATCCCTGGCATTTTTCTCTTCTTTGGCACTATGTGAGCCAAAATGACGGGATGACCAGGAGAGTTGTGGCTTGTTCCAGTAATAATAACGTCATCACCTTGGCCTTCAGGATTTTTGGTGGATGATGATGGAATTTCATTGTCTTTCATTGGATTAGCCCGGTTTGGTTCTGCCGGTTCAGTATTAGGGGCGGCAGGCTCGGCATCTGTTGGTTCGTCAGTATGTTGGCCGTCAAGGGGCGGATCATCAAAAGTTGTTTCAGGATGGAGGCCTTCCGGTTCACCTCTTGGTTCTTCTTCTTCGGCAACAGGGTCTTCTGGCTGATTGGTGACCCAAGCTTTCTTGCTGGGTCTGGCTTTGGCCCTGCAAACAGAATAAAAAAGGATTAACATCCTGTTCAAAAGATGTAGGGCGCATTGAAAGGAAAGGTTTGTCATAACTTACCCGGCCATAGTTTTCAAAGGGGGGAGTTGAGTTGCTATCGATTCACCAGAAGAGGAAGGAGGTGTCACCTGATAATTTGAATCGGACGGATTAAGAGGCTGTCTGAAATAACCTGCCTTAGGGTAAGAATGGTCAGAAGTAGGAGAGACCTCAGATCGGCGCTTCCGAGCTGGAGTATCAGGTAAACCGATAGAGGTGACCTGTTGGCCACTGTGTCGGGTTGTCCGGCGAGCTTCATGCTGTTGAGTCTTCAAAATAAATGTTGGATCCAAGTGAGCAAGAGGATGAGAAAAGCTTACTTTCCGGATTTCTTGGCGAGTTTTTTGTGTTGGCATAGAGTCTAAACCGGTGGAAAGGGTAATTACCTCTACGTCATCAGCCTGACTAGCTTCTGCCTCCTCCTGAGGAAGATCATTGTTAACAAGATGCATAAAAAGAGAGCCAAGTGAGTCAAGTTCTACCTCAACTTCTGGGTCATCAGTATCATCATCAAGTTCCATATTAATCCGGTCATTTGTTTTCTGCTTTGATGTCCGTTTTACGGCTTTGGTCTTTGGGCGGGTTGGTTTGACCGCTTTATCTCCAGTTGGCTTTGCTGCTTTCCCTATGGATTTCCGTTTCCAGAAAGGGTCATCACCCTATATATATATAAAGAAGAAGGGTTATAGCTTGTATAAGTTAAAGATATTAGAGATGAAGAGGAAGTGTAATGCTTACAGTAGGCGATTTGTTCTTGGTATAGAAGGTACTTAGACTGGTATGACTACAGACCAGTTCCGATTCATTCAGAATTTTCTTTACACCTTCAGTAACTTCTTCCTCAGATAATTGGATGTTGTAGTGGCGTTGAGGATCGTCAACTTCACCAGTATATTCACACATTAAACCGAGATGCCGGCTTAGTGGCAAGATAGTCCAGGATATCCAACAGCGCACAAAATCCACACCTGTTAAACCATTTGCCATAAAGGCTCGGAGCTTGGCGATTTGAGGAGCGTATTTTGCCCTTTGTGAAGAGCTCAGGCGTTGCGGCATTGGGTGAGTATTGGATAATCTATGATCACGGAAGCCGGGGAGGGGATTTTCATCCTCAGGCAAAGTGTCTTTGCAATAGAACCATGTTTGGTTCCATTCCTTTGGGTGGCTATGGTGTTTGGCATGAGGAAATTTCACTTCTTTCCGCTTTTGAATCGAGACAGCACCAAGCTTTGTGTTCGGGCCATTCACAAACTCTATGCGCTGGTTTAAGTGAAAGAAATCCCGGAACAATTCTGCAGTTGGTTCTTCTTGTAAATAGACTTCACAGAAGACTTGGAAATTGGATAAGTTGGAGACTGAGTTGGAACCAATATCTTGTGGATGCAGTTGAAAGATGGCAAGCACATCTCGATAAAATTTTGACCCTGGCGGTTTGAAACCATGGCCTATATGGTCAACAAAGATTACCACCCCGCCTTGTCTTGGGGTTGGAGGATTCTCTGTTCCTGGAACTCGCCATTTGATCTCAGTTTTCTTAGGCAGAGAGCCAATGCTAACCATCTCATTCAATTGAGCTTCAGTAACCCGGGAACGAGCCCAGTTGTAGGCAGTGAATTGTTTGGCCATTGCAAAGCGAACAAACTGAAAATGAAAGGCCGGTTTATAAATTACGCATGATTATACACAAGAGACGAGGGAGTAAGAAACATGCTGATATGATAAATGGTACAACCCGGAGACTAGTATAATGAGAGAGAAAAGTAATGCTAGCACGGGGTTGATCAGACACTGTTAAACCAGAGCATAATTATGAAGGTAACATGCTCTTCCGGTTTATCAGAGGGCTAATGGCATAGACTATTTATACAATGTTAAACCGCTTATATTCGTGCGAGGAGAAACTGATCTCACAGGAACATAGAATCAGATCTCACAGTGATGTATAAAACTTTCGGATCTAAAGATAAGACAGAAAAGCAAAAAAATAATTGGATCTTGAAGGGATGCATAACTGAAGCAATTTTTGACAAACTAGATCAGTTTCTTGCGCATAAGGATTTGTGATGACCATGGTAGGTAAGCTACGGCAAGGGATGCATCAAGCATGAAGTGTACATCTATTAAAGGAAGAACATGGAAGAATAGCACTGATGAACTTCGGAAGAACTGCAAAGAATGTCGAAACCCTAGAACAAATCTATGGTGAAAAAAGCAGAGAACTTACCGGAGCTGGTGAGGAAGCGGAAGGGCGCCGCAGTATTCTGGTGCGTTCAGGGTGATGCTGCGGCCAAGGTCGGAGCAGAGGCGACGGTCGATGGTGGCGGCGGAGCTCCAGAGGCTGA
This sequence comes from Triticum monococcum, assembly GCA_034509565.1. Lineage (NCBI taxonomy): Eukaryota > Viridiplantae > Streptophyta > Magnoliopsida > Poales > Poaceae > Triticum > Triticum monococcum. The sequence continues at coordinate 141,902,317 of CM067846.1, read as the reverse complement.
GCGGCGCGAGGAAGACGACGCGAAGAGGCACGGGGGGAAACGGTGAAAATGACCCCTTGGTCCTATTTGTAAGGCGAAGTAATAAAATGGCAAGTACGGGAATCGATGAGCCCAAAAAATGGATAAGTTAATAAAGGTGTCGCCTCAATGACTGGATATATATTAAATGAAGGAAATCTCCGACATCAACGGATGGATGACATCAGGGCGGTTTATCGTAATTTTGAAGTATGACGTCACGATGGTTTACAAGATCAAAAATGAAGATAAGAGAGAAGATCTTTTCTAAAGTGTGGAAGATTGACATGAACAAGTTCAAACCAATCTGGGGCCTAATGTTGGGGATATTACTACTGGAGGTAAACCGGCCTTATGTGGCCTTGTTGACTTTTTGAAGATTAGAAGCCCATGAAGATGTAAAGATAGATGGCACTTTACGGAGGGCCCAAAGGCGGGTTACAGTCTGTAAATGTAAACCGGCCTAGTCATGTAACTTGTATAGTTAGACAGAAAGAGAGAGGCCGAACCGGATACGTTTATAAACCGGCTTCGGGACTCTGTAGCTCGGCGGGCGTCAACCTATGTATATAAAGGGACGACCCGGCCGCGGTTTAGGGACAGACAACAACAACTCGAGAGCCAGACAAAGCGGATTCGCTCCCTAGCCTTTGAAACCCGAGCAATAACAATCACAACTAGACGTAGGCTTTTACCTTCATCGAAGGGGCCAAACTAGTATAAACTCCCATGTCCCCTTGTCCGGTTTAACCCCTTTAAGCTAACCCGTTGCGATGGCTCCACAACTAAGTCCTTTCACGAGGACATCTGCCGTGACAAACCCATGACAAAGTTAGTACTTGTATGCTACTAGAGTGTTAGTGGGAGTGGATAGTTCACTTGGCTATGATGGTTGTCAACGTGGACGTTCAGTACTCTATATGTGGATCAGACCTGTTACTTTGCTCTGAATGTTGAACTTTCCGTTTGAACGTATGGAATGGGCTGTTATTTTTTTTAAATGGGTTGTATTTGTCCTCCACGGTTTAGAGGCTGACTTGTGGGCCTAGCAAGTTGACACGTACACAATCAGGACATGATTGCACGTGGAGAGGATGACAGCAGGGACCCGCCAAGGTCATGGAAGTACGCAAGCAAGTGCCTCCTTATTTCAAGCCAATAAAAAAATGGCTCCTCCTAGTGGATTTCTGACATCTGGGTCCCATGCATTGTCAACGTAGTCAATAAACGAGAGAATTGCACAACGAGCGGCTGACACCAGGGACCCAGCAGCTCGCCCAGTTATTTTTATTTTGGGTTAATTTGATAAATGCCACTCCAAATCTGGTGTATTCGAGAAATGCCACTACAATTTCCAAACATTGAAAAATGCCATTTCATGCCATTTCTAGTGGCATTTTTCGAAGTCTGGAGTGGCGTTTTTCAAAGTTTGCAAACTGCAGTGGCGTTTTTCAAAGTTTGCAAAAATTGCAGTGGCATTTTTCAAAGTTTGGAAATTGCAGTGGCATTTTTATGAATCGCCATAATTGGAGTGGCATTTATCTAATTTGTTTTTGAGACGGAAGCATGGTGTCAACTGGGCTGTGCGGGACACTCCAGCCTGTCTAGACTACCTTTTCTTTTATGTTTACCACAGACCAGCCCAGTAGTTTTTTTCTTTCTGAAAATGGCTAGCCCAGTTTTTTTGTGATTTGTCAAGTAAGTCGCTTTATCAGGCCTATTGGGCTGCAAATCTTTCAAGGCAAGGAGAGCTTCATTCGGCTGGCCGAGAAAATGGCCTATCAGTAATGAGAAATGGGTTGTACATTTTCAAAACACATCAAACCGGCAATTATTTTCAAATATCTTTTTTTCATTTCGAGATTTTAAATTGCATTGATTTTTATGCGTGGAAAATTTATTGGATTTTATATTGATATACATTTATTTTTAAAACCAGTCTGAATGTGACTCGAAATTTCGGGATTAAAAACAGTTCATACCGCACTGACATATGCAAAATTTCGTATAATTTTTTAACCGTGGCCACAATATGGGCTGTAATGCTAACATAAAGAATATGGGCTCCAAAAACCCGTAAGAATTAGCAAATGGGCTATAAATTATTTGAAATAATGGCAGATGGCCTGTATGCTGTTTTCCACAGATTTATTGATTTCCACAGATGGCCTGTTTACTGTTGGATGTCCATCCAACGGCCATCGTGCTTCTTCAATCTCTGCTCTTCCTACTCCAGCCGCTTAAACAAGTGCCGGCGGGACTGCATGCTCCCTCCTCCCCGCGGCCGGATGTGCTACCACGCAGGCCTCACCGCCCCACGGTACTCCCATCGCTGGCCACAATATGGGCTGTAAAGATTACATAAAGAATATGGGCTCCAAAAAACCCGTAAGAATTAGCAAATGGGCTGTAAATTATTTGAAATAATGTCAGATTGGTTGTATGCTGTTTTCCACAGATTTGAGGCTTTCCACAGATGGCCTGTATACTATTGGATGTCCATCTAACGGCCGTCGTGCTTCTTCAATCTCTGCTCTTCCTGCTCCAACCGCTCAAACAAGCGCCGCCGGGACTGCCTGCTCCCCGCGGCCGGCTGTGCTGCCGCGCAGGCCTCACCGCCCCATCGTACTCCCATCGCTGGCCTAGCCATCCCTCTACTCACCCACACCTATTGTTATTCTCCAGCGACGGCAGACGAACCAGTAAACCCTCGTACAGTCGTACTCCCCTCCGCGTGGGGAACAAAAACAACGGCTGAGTCTTCTTTGCCTCCGTGTCGTTCCCTTCCTAGGCCTCGCTGTCGTCCATCGCCCTGGTGCTCTCGGCGTGGCGTGGTCAGCGTGGTCAACGACCGACATGCATCTGAAGTGGACTGTACGTGGAGAGGCTGACAGTTGGGTCCACGGCCGCACGCAAGGAAATGCCTCCTTATTACGCTCAAAATAATGATTTCCTCCACCTGACATCTGGGACCCACCGAAACGGCCTCTGTATTTCGCGAAAAAAAGTTACCGCCGCTGACAACTCGGACCCACCAGCTATATCTTCGCACGCAAGGAAGTTCCTCCTTATTATGCACAAAAAAAATGAATACTCCCCCTGCTAGCTGGGACCCAGTATAGTGGGCCTACTAAGTTGACGAGGACGAATGGCTTTGTCAACTTAGTCAATATGCACGATTCTAGCTTGACTGACCGTACGATGTCCATCCAACGGCTATAGTGCTTCTTCAACCTCTGGTCTTCTTGCTCCAGCTGCCCAAACCAGCGCAGGTCGTGCCGCCTGTTCCTGCCACCCGTGGCCGGCTGTGCTACCGCGGAGGCCTCACCGCCCCCATACTACTCCCACCGCTGGCCAGGCCATCCCTCCACTCCACTTACCCACACCCCTATTATTTTGCAGCGACGGCAGTGCAGCCGAACCAATGAACCCTCATACTCCTGTCCGCGTGGGCATCCACTGTCGCGTCTTCCCCGGCTCCGCGTCGTCCCCTTCCTAGGCCTCGCTGTCGTCCACCGCTGTGGTGCTGTCGGCGCGGTGTGGTCAATGTGGTCAACAACCGAATTCCATCGAAAGAATACTATACGTGGAGAGGCTGACAGCTGGGTCCACGGCAGCCGCAAGGAAGTGCCTCCTTATTACGCGGAAAATAATTATTCCTCCACCTGACAGCAGGGACCCACCGGACGCCCACCAGTATATCGCGAAAAAAATATTTGCCCCTGACTGCTGGGACCCACCCGACGAGACACCGTATTTCGCAAAAAAAGTTCCCCCTGCTGTCAGCTCGGACCCACCGGAAGTGCCTCCATATTACGCTCACAAAAATGAATACCCCCTGCTAGCTGGGACCCACCTTGGTGGGAGGCTGACTTGTGGGCCTACTAAGTTGACGGGGACGGAGGGCTTTGTCAACTTAGTCAATATGCACGATTCTAGCTCCAGTGACCGTATGATGTCCATCCAACGGCCGTAGTGCTTCTTCAACCTCTGGTCTTCTTGCTCCAGCCACCCAAACCAGCGCCGGTCGTGCCTCGTGCTCCTGCCTCCCATGGCCATCTGCGATGCGGCGGAGGCCTGACCGCCCCCTACTACTCCCACCACTGGCCAGGCCATCCCTCTACTCACCCACACCCCCTGTTATTCTGCGGCGACGGCAGCCTCACACCGCAGCGAACCAGTGAACCCTCGTACTCCTCTACGCGTGGGCATCCACTGCCGCGTCTTCCCCGGCTCCGCGTCGTCCCCTTCCTAGGCCTCGTCGTCGTCCACCGCCCTGGTGCGCTCTATGCAGCGTGGTCAACATGGTCAAGGAACGGCTTCCATCGGACGTGGACTATACGTGGATAGGCTGACAGCTGGGTCCACGGCCGCAGCAAGGAAGTGCCTCCTTATTACGTGAAATATAATTATTCCTCCACTTGACAGCGGGGACCCACCGGATGGGCCACCGTATTTCGCCCCCCTGACTGCTGGGACCCACCAGCTACATCTTCGCAGGCAAGGAAGTGCCTGACAGTCGGGACCCACCTGGTCGAAGCGTACGTAGCGTTGTCACCTAGTCGCGAACGTGTACGTACATATATACTGGTGGATGTAGAGGCGCACACGTGTCGTAGTAGAGGCGGCCAGGGTGCAAGAAAGAAAATACGGCCACGTATGTGTACATACGGGCGGGGTCTCGAACGCCTACTCGCGCATACGTACGGCCAGGGCTCGTGTACATGGCTGGGTCGGAATGGAGAAACAACATCGTCGTCTTGTTCATGGGGAGGCAAAGGAATGCGTCGTGTTCATGGGGAGGCAACGGAATGCGTCGTGTTCATGGGGAGGCAACGGAATGCGGCGTGTTCATGGGGAGGCAACGGAATGCGTCGTGTTCACCGAGAGGCAACGGAATGCGTGGGAGCCAACCGGCTGGGTCGGAACGGAATGCGTGGTCGTGTTCATCGGGAGGGCTTGAACAGAAGAGGCAATGGAAACGTGGCCTGGCGTACCGCAGAACGGAGGAAACGGCCTTGTGTTCGACCGGCCACGTTCGAAACGGGATCCTGTTCATCGGGAGGGGTCTGGCATACCGCAAAACGGAGGAAACGGACCTCCTACGGTCAAAACGGGGGTCCTGTTGATCGGGAGGGGTGTGGAGTACCGCAAAGCGGAGGAAACGGACTTGTGTTGGAGCGCTACGGTCGAAACAGGGGTCCTGTTCATCGGGAGGGGTGTGGCATACCGCGAAACGGGACTCCACGGGATACTGTTCTTCTCCACTGTCGACCTCCTCCAGCCTCCATGGGCTCTTGTTCATCCAGACTCCACAGCGCGCTACTCCACCGACTACTATTCAACCACCCCTCCACCGTTTAGTGTTCATCCAGCCCTCCACACCACGGGGTCCTGTTCAACCACCCATCCATGGGCACCCCTCCACCGTCTACTGTTCATCCAGCCCTCCACACCACGAGGTCCTGTTCATCCACCCCTCCACGGGCACCCCTCCACCGTCTACTGTTCATCCAGCCCTCCACCACACCACGGGGTCCTGTTCATCCAGAGGCAACGCCACCACTCACTGTTCACCCAACCCCCCCGCCAACGCTCACTGTTCATCCCATCGATTAGCTTCAGTTAGCAGCAGTAGCGAAGGAATCGCTCGATTGGGTTCAGTTAACAGCCATCGATCGATCGCTCGGGTTCAGTAACGCGTAGCCTGCAGTGCAATCGCTCGGGTTCAGTTAGAGCCCAACGCCTCGCTCGGGTGAAGTTAGAGCCAATGCCTTGCACACACGCGCGTACGTGTACAAGAGAAACGCACATCGCTCAGCCCCGACCTCCCACCGTAATCGGGAACTCCCCGAAATTTTCCTCCCCCTTGCTTCTACCACGGTTTTTTCCATCATGGACGGCCCAAAGAATGTCATGCAGCTGCGTCTCCGACCCGCCCAGGACGAAAAGCCCATTTTCTGTCATGATTTTTTGTCATAGAAGTAGGAGCCCACCGCATCTATAATTATACCGGGTTTTGTCACAATTATCGTCATAGAAGTGTCATATGTATGACATAATTTTTTTTGTTTGGCCCAAAATGTCATGGATGTGTCTTTTTTTGTAGTGGTCCTTGCTTTGTGATCGCTTTTCCTTGTTCTCGGCATTTAACTTGCCAGCCTGTTTAAAAGCCCAACAATCCCTCTTGGTATGATTGGCTTGTTTGTCTGGGGTGCCATGTATTTGGCACGGACGATCGAGTATGCGGTCCAAGCTGGATGGTCCCTCGTTGTTCCTTTTGTAGGGCTTCTACCGCTGGCCGGACTTGGAGCCGCTGAATCCGGCGTGAACTGCCATGTCATTGGTGTTATCGCCATTACTTTGGTGTTTGTGTTTATTGCGCCGGAGCTTGCCGGTGCTGTTTTTGGCCTCTGAGGGGCCTGCCTCGTTGGCTATGTTTGTACTACGAGCCAGCCAACTATCCTCACCCGCGCAAAAGCGGGTCATGAGTGACGTGAGGGCTGCCATGGATTTTGGCTTTTCTTGGCCGAGGTGGCGGGCGAGCCATTCGTCGCGGATGCTGTGTTTGAAGGCCGCAAGGGCTTTGGCATCCGGACAGTCAACGATCTGGTTCTTTTTGGTAAGGAACCTAGTCCAGAATTTTCTGGCTGATTCTCCAGGTTGTTGAACTATATGACTTAAGTCATTGGCATCTGGTGGCCAGACATAAGTGCCTTGGAAGTTGTCAAGAAAAGCTTCTTCCATGTCCTCCCAGCTGCCGATAGAATTTTCAGGCAGGCTATTTAGCCAGTGTCTAGCTGGCCCTTTCAATTTTAGTGCGAGGTATTTGATGGCGTGGAGTTCGTCTCCTCGGGCCATATGGATGTGGAGAATAAAATCTTCGATCCACACTGCAGGATCGGTTGTTCTGTCGTATGATTCAATATTGACGGGCTTGAACCCCTCGGGGAATTCATGATCATGTACTTCATCCGTGAAGCCGAGAGGGTGTGCAGCACCTCTATATCGGGCCGCATCACGGCGCACCTCCAATGAAGTCCGTCTGCGGTTATCGGTCCGGGCATGACTAGGTTTGTCACGTCCGAATAGGTAGCCGTCATCCCGTGTCAGGAAGCGTCCTCGTGATCCGTAGATTGATCTGGTATGTCCTGCTCTACTCTCCAGGTCCTGCCGAAGGTCGTATGTGTGGTCGCGAGCTGTTCTGTCCCTGTGTTTGCAGGCGGTGGGGTGGGCTATTGTTCGGCCTCAGTTGCCGTTTTATCCGAACTGCGAGGTGGTCGGTCCGCCGCACTATCCCGACCACGCGGTGGTCGTTCCGCATTATGCGAGGGAGATATGGGATCTGGTGCCTCCTTGTCGAACTGAGGTAGCGGTCTGTGCTTTGTGTAACTCTTGGCTGGGCGCTTGGGGCCATGTTTTTCGGCTACCAGGACATCGGTCCATCTGTCAATGAGTAGGTCTTGATCGTCTTGGAGCTGCTGCTGCTTTTTCTTCAGGCTTCTTGTAGTAGCTATTAGCTGGAGCTTGAAGCGCTCCATCTCGAGGGGTGCCTCAGGCACGTGGAAATCCTCACTGCAGAGGCTCTCCTCATCCTCGGAGACTGGGCAATAACTATCGTCGTCCGGGTCATTGGGCATGGCCTGTTTATCCGGGTTAACTTGCATGTTGTCGTGTTCCTCCTGTTCGGATGTAGCTCCAACAGGGTCTTCATTGTTTTCAGCGTCGCCCGCACTACTATTTTCTCCGGTGCCAGTGTTGCCATCCTTTGAGCGACGAGGCTTAGAACGGCGTTTAGGGCGCCGGTGCTTGGACTGTGTCTCAGAAGGTTTATTCGCAACTGGATCTTCTTTGTCATCGTCGCTAGCGTTTTTAGGTGTGTCAACCATGTACACATCGTACGAAGAGGTGGCCGTCCAACGCCCAGTGAATGGCGGGTCTTGGCCTTGCTCCTTGTCGGCATCGTCTTCCATACCATCGATGTCTTCGGAGCCATAATCAAGCACGCCGGTTAAGTCATCGAAAGTGGCTATGAAGTGGGTGGCGGGTGGGAAGCAAAATTCCCCATCATCAGCCTCTAGCTCGAACCGAACATAGTTCGGCTGTGATTCCTTCTCCAAGGACAAATTCTTTAAAGAGTGTAGCACATGACCCAAAGGTGAGTGTTGGGAGACGTCTGCGGTGTTGAATTCGAAAATCGATAACCGATCCAGCTCGGTGTCCGTAGGCGTACATGGTCCGAAACTTATAGCCGGAGACGAGTCCGGAGTTCTGTTGACGCAAGTATTGCAGGGTGTCGAGTCTGTGTGCGGCTCCAATGCTGCGGACTCTGTGGCCTCGGATGGCGTGATCTGCTCTGGTTCTAAGGCCGTTGCAGCAATAGGAACCATCTCCTAGATGTGATCCAATGACAGATTTAAGTCATGTTCATCAGAGCGAGGGGGAGCGATCGTCGCGGTCTCTGTCGTGGTTTTGTCACGGCAGATGTCCTAACGAAAGGACTTAGTCGTGGAACCATCGCGCGGGTTAGCTTAAAGGGGTTAAAGCGGACAAGGGATGCAGAGAATTTATACTGGTTCGGCCCCTTGCGGTGAAGGTAAAAGCCTAATCCAGTTGTTGTGGAATTGCTAGGGTTTCGATGACCAGGGAGCGAATATGCTTTGCCTGAGTCTTGAGTTGTTGTCTGTTATCCTCAAACCGCCACCGGGTCATCCCCTTATATACATGGGTTGACGCCAGTCGGTTTACAAAATCCCGAGGCCGACTCATAAACATGTCCGGCCATGGTCTCTACTCTTTCTATCTTACAACACAAGTTTACATATCAACGCCGGTTTATGTCTACAGGCATTAAACCGGCTTTTGGGCCCTGATCCTTCATAAAGCGTCACCGTCTTTGTCTTCATGGGCTTCAGATACAGTGAACCATTATGGGGCTAACCCGGCCTCTCCTGGCCGGTTTACGCCCAGTAGTAATATCCCCAACATTAGGCCCCAGATTGATTTGAACTGGTTAATGTCAATCCTAAATACTTAAGAAGAATGTTCTTCAGCACCTTCAGATAGTATTGTAAACCACCGTGATGTCAACTTCCAGGACCATGATAAATTGCCATGACGTCATCTGTTATTAAAAACTGCGTATAACCCACCTTCATTGATGGGCCTCCAACAATCGAGGCAACAGAGCTGTCACATATCCCATTTTTTGGGCTCCTTGATTCTCGCGCATTCCTTTTATCCATTCACCTTATAAATAAGGCCGAGGGGTCCCTTTCACTTTCCCCCTCGTGCATCATCGCGTCATCTTCTACCTCGCGCCGACCAACCCTGAAGCTCTGCCACCGCCGTCGTCCTTCGCCTCTGCCTCAACGACGGCCACTGCATCAACCTGACCGTACCAGAGAAACGCGGCGATCCTCTGCTGCTTCCTCATCACCAGTAAGTTCCTTCTTTCCTCACTCCAGATTCACCATTAGGGTTCGGTGTTCTTCATAGCTCTTCAAAGTTCTTGAAACTATTCTTCCTTGTTCCTCTTCAGTAGTACCAATGGCTAGTTAGATCTGATTTCTCCAGCGCCCTTGTAGTTTAAACTCCTTTTTTCTTTGTTAGGGCTTAAAACTCATCTAAACTTGCTGAACTCTTCAAACGCTTGAACTAGGTCAGAATATATTTTGATTTTCCAACACACGATAGATCTGAAATTATAATGGCTCGTCGTGAAACTTGTTTTTCCTTCACTTACACACCTTTAGACATATATCTTCAATACCAGATTAGGCGGTTTAACCTCATAGAAAAATGATGACCTAGTAGATACCATTAGTCCCGTGTTGAACTGCCAATGCATTCGTCATTGTACTGTCTCTATTGTCAAACTCCGGTTTACCGATAACAAACCCCGGTTTAACAATACGCTTACGTCCTTCTACTGCCTTTATAGCTGTTCACTGTGTATCTTAAACCGGCAATAATCATGTTTCAGCTTCTCATAGTAATGGCTAAGCAAGTCTATGAATGCAACTGGGTTCCTTCCCGGGTCACGGAAGATCAGTTAAACAGATGTGTCATAACGGGCGCTTTGGCCAAGAAAGATGTCATCCACTAGAGGGCCCCTGGCCCAGAAAATCCTCCTACACCCAAGGAAGGAGAGGTAGTCGTTTTTGTTGACCATCTGGGCCGAGGCTTTAGCCCTCCCGGTTCAAAATTCTTCCGAGATGTAGTGGTTAATTTTCAACTCCGCCCTCAAGACATCGGTCCAAATTCTGTGACCAACATCTGCCACTTCCAAGTCTTCTTTGAAGCTTATTCGCAAGAGGAACCAACAGTTGAACTGTTTAGGGATTTCTTTCACTTAAACCGTCGCACAGAGTTCACAGATGGACCCAATACTGAATTGGGCGGAATGGCAGTTCAGAAAAGGAAGGAAGTCACTTTCCCTCATCCCAAGCTCCATAGTCACCCGCAAAGAATGGAATGAGACCTGGTTTTATTGCAAAGATACATCTCCAACTGATGAAAACCCCCTACCGGGTTACCGCCCTGAATGTCTTAGCAATACACATCCTTTTCCTTAGAGGTTAACATCAAAGGAAAGGGCCAACTATGCCCCACAGCTGTCGAAGCTTAGAGCCTTTATGGCTAATGGTTTAACAGGTGTTGATTTTGCTCGCTGCTGGATCGGCTGGAGCATCCTTCCCTTAAGCCGACGCCCCGGATTGATGTGTGAATATACAGGGAGTTTGACCGACCCTCAATGGCACATTAATATTCAACTGACAGAAGCTGAAATTACTAAGGCTGTCAAGAAAATGCTGAATGAACCGGAGGCCGTCTGCAGCCAAACCGGACTAAGTCCTTTCTGTACGTTTAACAAACCGCCATCTGTAAGAATTATCTAACTTCCTTACTGTAAGTTACCTCTTTTCAACATATTTCCTAAGAGTTTGTCTAATTTTGACAGGGTGATGATCTATTCTGGAATAAAAAGCCACAAGACAAACCAGCAAAACCGCAAGTCAAACCGGCCAAACCAGTTCGCCCACAGACCAAGTTGTTTAAAAAATCTGCCAAGAAAAGGACCACTACATCCTCCGAGCCAAATGCTGATGACGATGTGGGTAACCCGGAATCAGAGGTAGAACTTGACTCTCTTGGTTCATTTTTCGTACACCTCATTGACAATGATTATTATCAGGATGACGCTGAAGGCAGTCACGCTGATGATGTAGAGGTAATCATTCTTTCCTCTGATTCAGATCCTCTGCCAACATCAAAAATTCGTCGAGCAAACCGGAAAGTAAATTTTTCTCACCCCCTTGCTTACTTGGACCCAAACTTTCTTTTGAAGACGCAGCAGCACGAGGCTCGCCGCACAACCTGGCATAGCGGCCAAGTAGTTACCTCCGCCGGTTTACCGAATACTCCGGTTCGGAAACGCCGATCAGAGGTCTCTTATACCCTTGACACTTCATGCCCCAAAGCGGGTTGTTTCCGCTAGCCTCTTAACCCATCTGATTCAAATTATCAGGGTACTTCCCACTCATCTTCTGGCGAGTCATCAACCACAAAGCTTCCACCCCTCAAAACAGTTCTTGGGTGAGCTATACACTTGTTTTTATCCCTGATGTGTTATCTTTATAGATTGTACTGATCCTCATATTTATTTTTCTCAACGCCAAGCCTAGACCCAGCAAGAAGGCTCAGTTGAATAAACTGGCTGATGATAACGTGGCTGTTGAACCGGAAAAGACTCCAGATCCTGAAGAGATCGATGCTAATGCCATGCTCAATGATCTGCCGCTTCAAGACCAGGACTTGTTTACTGAACAAGTAGAAATTGACACCACAAGCCATGCTGAAAATCCGTCCAGTCCGGCCTGACCTGATGATAAACCGGCCAGCCTAGCTAAGGACACTGACAATCCGCCAACTCCCGTGAAAGCTGCTGAAGATAAAGAGGATGATGTTATAGTTACCGGCGTGGGCCACACCGCTCCTAGCAACCCATTCGCTTTGTCCAAACATAGCGCCAAGGACGAGCTTTCTACTATGGGCAAGGGCAAATGGAACACCGATTTGTCTAGCTACACTCATCTCAGCGCCCAAGACATTCACTCTGGCTTCTTGAATCGTCTATACACCAGTCGTGATCATGAAGCCGGTTTAGTAAATCTGATGAAAGAGCGATATGAGGTAACCATACAACTATGTCTTTTATGTCCATTTTCAAATATCAACTCAAGTAGCCCCCAAGTGACAGTTTATGATACCAATCTAAACCGGGACTTTGTAACAATCTTTATATTTGCAACACTGCATTTTTTTCACTGGTGTAGCCCCCAGGTGATGGTTTAACTTTTATAAAAATGAAGTGGGACTGTAGAAGAATTCCCATATCAGCAGTTATGAGCAAACACACATTAGCCCCCTAGTGCCAAGATGAATACTTGTATTGTGCTTGGGACTTGTAGAAATTTCTGATAAGGAGCAAATATGCATTAGCCCCCAAGTATCAAGGGCAGAACTTGATATGTGCTTGGTACTTCAAACATGTACTGTCAACTCATTATATATCTGTCTCTTTATAGGCTGAGTTGAGTAAGAAGGAAGCTCAAACTGCTGATCCGCAAGAGAACATCAAGTCTCAGCAAGCCGAAACCTCCAAAGCCAAGGAAGAGTTGACTAGTGTTTTAGACACTATGGAGAAACTGAAAGAGAACTTCAACAAGGAGAAGACGGATTGGGAGATAGAAAAATCCACTTTGCGAAAAAGGGCCGAAGACGCAGAAGTAGCTCTTAAACCAGTGGTAGATGAACTGACTGGTGTAAAGCGGCAGATTCATGCCATGACTGTTGTTGTGTTCAGTAAACATCTTTTCCTTATGCTTTCGACATATCTTCCCATGTGTTGCCAGTTTACTGATGTTTACAATGATGCAGGAACTCGCATTAGCCATCTAGGCTCTGATGTTCAAAAGAAGCTGAAGGCTGCCTATACTCTGATAGAGCATTTGTATACGAGTGCGCAGCGGATCATCTACACCGCTTCACACAATAAGCCTCCCCCACTTTAGTCAAGGAAACATTAGAAAGGTTATCCATGCTTCCTGACCGGGTAGAAGAACTTAAAAAGTCTGCTGCAAGAGCAGGCGCTCTGACCGCCCTAACCCGGGCAAAAGCATGGGTACCTGACTTGGATCTAGTGGAAGTGGCCAAAGGGTATCCCAGCGTGAAAGAAGACGGATCAGAATTCGGCAATGATGATCTCCGAGCCATAAACTAGGAAGTACGTACAATGGCTTGTCAACTGGCTGAAGAGGCGAGTCTCTCGTACTCTCAGGCGAGTTATGATGACAAGAACAGATGAGTTGCTGGACCAATTCCGGAAGTGCAAAATCTTATCCCACCAATCCGTAAGTACACTTATGCCCTGACATTGAACCGTCCATGCTTATAAGCGATGAAGCTGTATTCCAAGCCCTAACTAGGATCGACTGGGCAACTGTTGACTTCCAGCCACTGGGTAGAGAGGAGGAAGTTGAACCGGTGCAAGATGATCCGCAGCCATCAGGCCAAGCTGGTGACGAATCCTGATCCAGAGGCCAGTTTAGTCTTCTACATGCTGCAATATTTATTGTACAACAATTATCCTTTTGGTCACTGAAACGCCTTGTAATAGGCTAGTTAAAACACTTGATCTGATATGCCTTCGTGCATATTTATATGTGCCTGACATTTGTTGATCCGCCATGCTTGAAGACATATTATGCTCATAACTCATAGCGATTTACTCAAGCTATTCCTGCACACAAGAAGTAGATAGTGTCCTGGCCGTGTACCGCCGGACGGGTCATGATGCCCAGATATATAGCGAAGGTGTATAACCGAAGCTGAAAAAAGATGATCAAATATGAAAAATAATTCATACCTGTGACCTTAGGTCATAATGTTGGCTGACCAACTATTGTAATGAGGGTAACAACCCTAATCCGGGGCATCAGTAACTCCTGTTATATGATGTCGGTTTACAATAAAACCGTTCCGGGTTGTGATAAACACTAGTTTATTCAATACTGGTGACTTTTAGTCAAAACCAGACCGGGCTTATAGTCTCCGGACTATAATTTGATCATGTTGTCGGAGTAAATAGCCATGGGTAGCCTAGCCGGCTTCCCCTGGCCCTTTTGAAAAAATTATGAGCCCATCCGGCTCTCAAAGAACTCAAGACCTGGGGCCGCCTTCCCCCTGCCGGCTATCTTCTAGGCCGCCTTCGGGGGGCGGCCCGCCTTTAGCCCTCATGAAGGAGGCCGTGGGAGGGCCGACTTCGGGAAGTCGGCAACAAGTAGGCCGACTCCAAGAAGCCGGCTCCCATAAAGTAGTCAATATCATACCCGCGAAGTTCGCGTCCACCCAGCAATGATGAAGCGGGCGTGGCTACAGTAAAGCCTGCCACCCCCAAAACCCGGAGCACGCCCAGCACAGTGCGCTGTACGGGTGGCCACGACCCGTCCGGCGCGGCACTGTTGCCACGGCGGCCTTGACACCATCCTCGACGGGCCACCAGCGCGGCCCCCGAGGCGGTGGGCCCCTTCGGGCAGAGAGATACCGAAGGCGGCCGCACCTCCTCCCAAGTCGGCCTGATGGAGAGCCGGCCCCCCATAGCCGGCCTGCCATCCTCCTCGAAGGAGACGCCCATTAAGGAGACAAGACACGGCGGGGCTACAGTAATCGCCCGCCAGGGCGGGGTACTGTAGCCACGCTTACCCCGACCAAGCCCGCGTCATCAGCACAGAGCAATAGTAACCAGCCACCGACCAGACCCTCGACAGTGGGGCCTGCATGTCGACCAGGGTGCCGGCAGCCGGCGGGACCCACCAGTCGGCGGGCCCCAGCAGCCGGCGCAGAAGCCGGCGAGCATAGTCACAGACAGCTGGGCCCCGCGCCTAGCCAGATTACCATTGTACCCCCGGGGGGTAGGCCTATATAAACCCCCCGGTGCACCCATGCAAAGGGTTGGACCCCCAAGCTAGTCTTAGACACCATACAAGGAGAGGAAGTAGGCTAGCCGTGCCCTTCTTCCTCCTTCCACCAAAACAGCTCAAGGAGCATTATGTAGCTTCTTGTTCATCTAGTGATCATGCGGAGACCCCGCAGAGCAGCGGTAGGGGTGTTATCTCCACGGAGAACCCTGAAGCTGGGTAAAGTACGCCGGCGAGCTTGTCTTCACCTCATCCCGTTTCCAGGCACCGGCGACGTCTTATTGGCTCCCACAATGATAAGCCACCCATTGGCATATGTCGTACCTACCACCCGACATTTGGCGCCCACCGTGGGGCCAGGTGCACCGTCGTTCGGAGACCTGTTCTGGACGGGAACCTTCTTCCTCCTTAGCGAGCGTAGCCAGCCCGGCACGCCCGATGGCGCTTGCCATGATGCGCTGCAAGGCGTTGCCAGCATCTGCGTGGCAAGCAACCTCGCTGATCTCCTCGACGAGGCCCGCATCTCCGATGAGCTCGCCTCCGATGCGGGCACCGACCACCTCGCCAACCTCCTTGGCCAACTCCATGTCTCCAGCGAGCCTGCTGCGGATCTGGAGTCGGTTGGCTCCACAGACCCGATGCCTGTCGACTCTGTCGACTCCGACATGGCCTCCTATGACACCTTCCCCACCAACGTCACGATCTGCAACGACCCGCTCCCTCGGGCCGACGATCGCGATACTGTCACCACTGAGGTGGTGGTTATCGGCCATGGCGATTCGGCCGACGAGAGCGCCCACGACGCCCCGCGCGCAGCGGCCCACGACTTGTCCGTCCTCCTCCCGGCTGATGCCGATGACGAAGCACTGGAGGCATGCCGTCTCGCCCTCCTCGCGGAGGGCCGGAGGCTAGCTTCCATGAGATGCCTCACTGAGGCTTACCAGCGCGAAGCTGACCGTGCCGCCTTCGGCACGCCGGCCCCGGCTGGCCCAAGCCGGGCTAGTGCTGTCAGGCAACGCGGCGCCGTCATCGCCGACATGCTGGGAGTCGACCGCCCGGTCTATGCCACTCCGCTCGAGAACCTGCGCGCCGCCCAGGCGGCCGTGGACGAGTTGGACGGCTTGGAGGCCGAAAACCTCCCCCACATGACCCGGTGCATATAGCAACTGATTGACGCGGCCGCTCAGCGGCACAAGGCCGGCGCCCGCGCGGGAAGCCCACCCCCGCGTCGGGATCACGGCGCGACGTCCCGGACGCCGACTAAGAGTTACACCCGCGCGCGGCGTGAGAAAGAGCCGACTTCCAGCCGAAGCCGGACACGAATCTCCATCGAGCACGACGCGGATGGCCGTCCCCGAGCCAGGGAATGGCGGGGCAGACCGCCTCTGCCTCGGGCTTGTGGAGAAAGATACCCCACCCCACCGCCAGTGGCGCATCCGACTCTCAGCGGCCGACTAGGTCGCCGCGAAGGAGTCAGTGAGAACGACGCCCGCCATCGGATCGACCGCCTGGCCAGATCCCTGGCGCTGGAAGAAGAAGACGATGTCGGCCCCGCCCTGTTTCGGCCCCCGTATCTGCGACGAGCCCTTCCCCAAAGGGTTCTCGCTCCCAAGAGACACGCCCAAGTACAACGGCTCCGTGAAGCCGAAAGACTGGCTGATCGACTACTCCACGGCAGTTAGCATAGCCAATGGCAACCGGCGGGTTGCCGTAAAGTGCGTGCCCCTCATGCTGCAAGGCACGGCACGGACTTGGCTTAACAGCCTCAAGCCTCTCAGCATCAACAGCTGGGTAGATTTCACCGAAGCCTTCGGTCGCAACTTCACCAACACCTACAAGCGGGCTCCCAAGCCCAGGCAGCTCTCCCTGTGCGTACATGGCCCAGCCGAGTCCACTCGGGACTACCTCACGCGTTGGGCCGAGCTTTGCAGCTCTTGTGAAGGGGTGCACGAGGTGCAGGCCATCGAGGACTTCACTGTCGGGTGCCGAGAAGGCACCCTCCTCAAGCACAAGCTTCTCTGCGATGAGCCGACTACCCTTGACGAGCTTCTAAACATCGCCGACAGATACGCCACCGCCTATTCTTCGATGAAGACCGAGCTCTGGGTAGCCGTGTCCGGGAAAGTTCTTAACCCGACGCCCAAGATGCCGGCAGGAGATTCCGGCCAACGGCAGGACCCGAACGACTAGAAGCGTAAAGGCCCTGCACCGCCTCCCGTTAACCGGCAGGTGGCCACGGTCCAAGATACGCCGCCTGAAGGGCGGCCCGCTCCCAAGAAGCCCAAGGGCGGCCAGCCGGCTTGGCAGCCGGCTTTCTCCTACGAGCAAGCTCTTAACGCCCCGTGCAAGTTCCATAGCGGCGCGAAGCCTTCCAACCACACAACCCGGAAGTGCAACTGGCTCGCCCGAATCTCCAAGGACGAAGGGCTCACGCGGACTCCTCCTCTCGGCACACCGCCTCCGGCTCCGCCGCCTCTGGCCACCCGGCCCGCAGTCGGCGCCGTGCAGGACGAGTTCCCCGACGAGCAAGCATCCTACGTCATCTTTACAAGCCAGCCCGAAGACCGGTGCAGCAAGCGCCGAGAGCATTAGGAAGTCAGCATGGTCGCTGCTAACCCAGCCGGACACATGCATTGGTCAGAGAAACCCATTAGCTGGAGCCGGGCCGATCACCCAAAGGTGATGCCGTCTCCCGACTCCTATGCTTTGGTCCTGGAGGCCACCCTCGCGACGGACAGACGCGCCGCCCGCTTCTCCCGCGTGCTGATAGATGGCGGAAGCAGCATCAATATCCTGTACCGCGACACCCTGGAGAAGTTAAGTGTCAAGACGAAGCAGCTTGTGTCGACTCGGACGGTGTTTCACGGCATCATGCCCGGCTTGTCCTGCGCCCCCATTGGCAAGATCAAGATCGATGTACTCTTTGGGGACAAGGAGCATTTCCGCCGGGAAGCGATCTGGTTCGAAGTGGTGGACCTGGAGAGCCCTTACCATGCATTGCTTGGCCGACCCGCCTTGGCCAAGTTCATGGCGGTCCCCCGCTATGCATACCTCAAGATGAAGATACCAAGCTCCAAGGGCATCATCACCATAGCCGGCGATTACAAGAAGTCTGCCGAGTGCGCTGCAGCCAGCAGCCGACTGGCCGAGTCCCTTGTGACTGCCGAAGAAAAGAAGACGCTGGACCGGGTCGTGGCCCTGGCCAGCAAGTAGCTGAGCCAGCCCACCGACTCCAAGGAGCATGATGCCCAAGGATCTTTCCAGCCGGCCAAGGAAACCAAGAAGATACCTCTTGACCCCGAGCACCCCGAGAGGTTTGCCGTCATTGGGGCAAGCCTGAACAGCAAATAGGAAGGCAAGCTCACTGATTTCCTCCGTGAGAATCGGGATATCTTTGCATGGTCCCCCAAGGACATGCCGGGTATTCCGAAGGATTTCCCCGAGCACAAGCTACACGTGCGAGAAGACGCAAAACCAGTCAAGGAGCCTCTCCGCCAACTGTCAGAGGAGAAGAGAAGGATTGTAGGGGAGGAGATAGCACGGCTTCTGGCAGCCGGCTTCATCATGGAAGTTTTCTTCCCAGAGTGGCTTGCCAACCTGGTTCTCATGCTGAAGAAGAATAACAAGTGGCGCATGTGTATAGACTACACAAGCCTCAACAAAGCCTACCCCAAAGATCCCTTCGCCCTGCCAAGAATCGACCAAGTAATAGACTCCACAGCCGGATGCGAGCTGTTGAGTTTTTTGGATGCTTATTCAGGATACCACCAGATAAAACTGAACCCGGATGACCGCCTGAAGACCGCCTTCATCACGCCATTTGGAGCCTTCTGCTACCTGACCATGACATTCGGCTTGAGGAATGCCGGTGCCACTTTTCAGCGTTGCATGCAGAAGTGCCTCCTCACGCAACTCGGCAAAAACGCTCACGTCTACGTGGACGATATCATGGTGAAGTCGGAGAAGCGCGACACCTTGCTGGCAGACCTGAAAGAAATGTTCGAGAACCTGCGCCGGTTCCGAATCAAGCTCAACCCCGAGAAATGCGTGTTTGGAGGGCCAGCCGGCCAGCTCCTAGGCTTCCTGGTCTCCGAATGCGGCATCGAGTGCAACCCGGTGAAGATCAAGGCCATCGAGAGAATGGCGGTCCCCACCAAGCTTCGAGAAATCCAGAAGTTCACCGGGTGCTTGGCCTCTTTAAACCGCTTCATCAGCAGGCTCGGAGAGAAAGCCCTCCCTCTCTACCGCCTCATGAAGAAGAGCACTCACTTCGAGTGGAACGACCAGGCCGATCAAGCCTTTCATGTGCTGAAGAAGATGCTGGCCACGCCGCCTGTCCTGGCGGCGCCGACTGAGAAAGAGCCCATGCTCCTTTACATTGCCGCAACCAGCCGGGTGGTCAGCACCGTCATCGTGGTCCAACGCCCAGAAGAAGGCCGAGCCCAGCCGGTCCAGAGGCCAGTGTATTACTTGAGCGAGGTGCTGTCCGCCTCAAAACAGAACTACTCGCACTACCAGAAGATGTGCTACGGCGTGTACTTCACCGCCAAGAAGCTGAAGCCCTACTTTCAAGAGCATCCCATCACGGTCGTATGCACTGCCCCGCTGGCCGAGATCATAGGCAGCCGGGATGCATCCGGCCAGGTGGCGAAGTGGGCCATCGAGCTGGCCCCTTACAAAATCTTTTACCAGGCCCACACCACCATCAAGTCCCAAGCATTGGCCGACTTCCTCGTCGATTGGGCCGAGACCCAGTACCTGCCGCCGGCTCCTGACTCCATCCATTGGCGCATGCACTTCGACGGGTCCAAGATGCGCACCGGCTTGGGAGCCGGCGTCGTCCTTACCTCTCCCAAGGGCGACAAGCTTAGGTACACACTGCAGATCCACTTCGCCGCCTCCAACAATGTAGCCGAATACGAGGCGCTCATACATGGGCTCCGGCTTGCCAAGGAACTCGGCATCCGCCGGATCCTATGTTATGGCGACTCGGATTTGGTGGTTCAGCAATGATCCGGCGACCGGGACGCCAAGGACGCAAACATGGCAAGCTACCGCTTCCTGGTGCAGAAAATCAGTGGATACTTTGAAGGATGCGAGTTCCTCCACGTGCCACGAGCTGACAACGAGCCGGCCGATGCCCTAGCCCGAATAGGCTCCACTCGGCAAGCAATACCAACCGGCGTCGCTCTACAACGCCTCCTCAAGCCGTCCATCAAGCCGTCTCCAGAATCCGACTCCATCTTCGTGCCACCCAACCCCGACGGGGCCGGGTCCGGCTCGAAGAACCAAGCAAGCGACCCGGGGACTTTAGTACTCGGCCCGGTGCCTGTAGTAGCCGGCCCGGGGACTGCCGCACCCAGCCTGGGGACTGCGATAGCCAGCCCGGGGACTGCAGTAGCCAGCTCGGGGACTATGTCAAAACAGCAGTCGGCGGCCGACCCCAGCACTTCATCACCCAACCCGCCCACCCTGGTGGCAGTAGCCACATTGGCGGTAGGGGAAGTCGCAGCCCCATCATGGGCTCAATCCATCCTCAACTTCCTAGTAAACCAAGATCTGCCGGCTGACGAAACAGAAGCGAGACAAGTCCAACGTCGAGCCGGAGCATACACGATCGTCAATAGAGAACTGGTCAAGCGCAGTGTCACCGTAGTCCTCCAACGGTGCGTCAAGCAAGAGAAGGGCATTGCAATCCTCAGAGATATACACCAAGGAGAATGCGGCCACCATGCGGCCTCAAGATCACTTGTCGCCAAAGCTTTCCGCCATGGCTTTTTCTGGCCGACTGCTTTGGATGACGCCAAAGAATTAGTTAAGCATTGCAAAGGCTGCCAACTTTTCAGCTCCAAGCAACACATGCCGGCTTCGGCACTCAAGACCATCCCCATCACTTGGCCCTTTGCCGTTTGGGGATTAGACATGGTGGGCCCATTCAAGACGGCGCGCGGCGGCATGACACATTTGTTCTTCGCCGTAGATAAATTCACCAAGTGGATCGAGGCAAAGCCGATCAAGAGGCTGAATGGGCCGACTACGGTGACATTCATCGCGGACATAACAACTCGGTACGGCGTGCCACACAGCATCATCACCGACAATGGCACAAATTTTGCCAAAGGAGCCTTGGCACGTTTCTGCGCTGCACAAGGTATCCGGCTGGACTTAGCGTCCGTCGCCCACCCGCACTCAAACGGCCAGGTCGAGCGAGCCAACGGCCTCATCCTCTCCGGCATCAAGCCCCGACTGGTCGTACCTTTGGAGCGTTCTGTCGGCTGCTGGCTCGATGAGCTGCCGGCTGTCCTCTGGAGTCTGCGCACCACCCCAAACAAGTCAACCGGCTTCACTCCTTTTTTCCTCGTGTACGGTGCCGAAGCAATCATCCGAACCGACATCGAGTTCAACTTACCTCGGGTGACCATGTACACGGAGGCAGAGGCCAAGGAAGCACGAGAAGATGGCGTCGACCTGCTGGAAGAAGGCCGGCTGTTAGCCCTCAGCCGGTCTGCCATCTACCAGCAGGGGTTGCACCGCTACCACAGCCGGAAGGTCAGGCCAAGATCCTTCCAGGAGGGCGACCTTGTGCTCCGGCTGATCCAGCGAACAGCCGGCCAGCACAAGCTCTCGGCCCCCTGGGAAGGCCCCTTCATCATCAGCAGAGCTCTAGGCAACGACTCCTACTACTTAATCGACGCACAGAAGCCCAAGGCACGCAAGAGAGACGACTCGGGTAAGGAGTCGGAACGACCATGGAACGCCAATCTCCTTCGAAGATTTTATAGTTGAAATGCAGTATCTATCACGTTAACTTTTGTATTAAGTACGAGACAATAGGCCCCCCGAGGAGGACTCGGGGACTGCCATCTTTTATCTATGAATGAACAATATCATGCTTATGACCTTGTCATTTCATTTACTTATTTTGTTCGGCACCAGGTTCGACCAGTCGGCCCGGGGACTGACCGACTAAAGTTATATTAGAAGTCTTACCCGTGGTCAGGCAAGTAGTGTGCCGACACCCAAGCTTAGCTCTTGCCAAAGCCGCAGTTCGAAGAACCGGCTGCTCGGTTGGCAAGCGTCAAAAGCAGGAAAGGGTGTGCACACGAAAAATGGCTAGGGACCAGCGGACTAATATAACAGGAGCCGGTTTGCCGCCTGCCGCCGACCGACTACCAGAGTAGCCGGCCGGCTGGATTCCATTCACTTCACTTCAATCCAAGAAAGCTTGAGTACTTGCCTCCCCAAAGTGGGAAGGCGGCAAAGGAAAAAGCCTAAGGATAAAAAGCGTACGTGCATGGAAACCAACATGCACACCATAATGTTTACATAAAAAGACCTCTAAGAGGCCGACATACAACATAGTTCGACACACCCCCAGCGGGTGGAATTGCAAAAGCTTAAACGATTGTTCGAAAAGACGACAAGCAGGAAAAATAAAGACGGCAAGTCAAGCTGGCGGAGCGGTTGACGAGCTGGGTTGGTCGGTGGAGACGGTTGCGTCGGCTGAGGGAGCGGCCGGTTGGTGAACTTCGGCTTGATCACCGCCTCCTGCAGAGGGCGCGGTTCCACGCGCCTCGTTGCTGGAGGCACGATCAGCTGGAGGCTGGCCGGTTGTTCTGCTAGCCGGCTCGACGTCTTCGCCGTCTTCGTCCTCGTCATCCTCGCCCTCATTGCTGGAGGCGATCTCCTCGGCCGAGTCCTCGCCCACCGCCAGGTCCAGGCCAAACCAGTCCTCTGGCTGAGCAACGTCGTCATCATTGAGATCAGGCGCGAAGACACTGATGTCGGTACACTCGGCGATCTCCGAGGTGCGCTGGGCGATTGCCGGCCGCACTTCCTCTAGCTCCGCATCGGCTTCCAGCCTCCAAGTACGCAGCTGGTCCTGGCTTAGCCCTGGGTACCAAGCGCGGACGAACTCCAACGACCGCCCGGCTCCGAGACGGGCCGCCGACGCCTTCCATGCCTCGAAACGGCCGACTGCGACCTCCAGCCAGTCGGCGGTCCGGCTTGGTGTGCGGGGGATCGTCTGGCCGGGCCAAAGGGCGGCCAGCACCTACGCCCCGGCACGTTGAAGCCGGCGAAGCATCCGGTGAGCCGGCTGCAGCCGCGCTTGGATGGCCATGAGCTGTTCCTCCAGCGTTCGATTGGTGTCCGGCGCGACGTTGACGCCTGCCTGATGGCGCGCCTCGCGATGAGCCTCGATCGCTTGGGCGGCAAGGGTGGAGTGGCCCAGAAAGTAATCTGCACAAGAAAAGGGGCGGCAGCACAAGTCAGCCCACGACCCCAGGCGGCTAGCAGGCAGAAGAAGGGCGAGAAAAGCAGCTTACCATCGATCAAGTCTTCGATGCGGCCGAAGCCCGCATCCAGTGCTTGACGAGTCTCAGCCCAGCTTGCCGCCTCGGTCTCAAACTCCGCCTTTAGGGCGGCCTCGCTCTCCTGCGCCTTCTACAGGGCCGCCTTGTGGCTTTCTTCCTTATCAACCAGCTTCTTGGCCAGACGGTCGCGCTCCTGGGCCAAGGTGGCGTACTCGGCGTCCCTGGTACGAAGGGCGGTCTCCGCCTCGCCAAGCTCTCTACGCAAGTCGGCGTTGGCTCCTGCAAAGAGAAAAAGAAAAAAAACCAATGAGGGAAAGGTCGTCAAGGAAGATCCTACCCGACTGCACAGCAGTCGGCCCGAATCTCGGGGACTACACCCAGTGGGTGGGCTGACGCGCCCCCACAGGAAACAGATAGGAGCAAACACTTACTTCGGCTGTTGGCCAGGTCGTCGATCTTCCGACCCAACTCCTGAGCCTGGGAGTTGAAGGCGGCAGCACGGGAATTATGATATTCCTGTAAGTTAAGATAGAAAGCAAATATGGGACGGTCGCCAAGAAAGATCCGACCCGACTGCGCAGCAGTCGACCCGAATCTCGGGGACTACACCTAGTGGGTGTGCTGACGCGCCCCCACGGAAGAAATCAAGGAACAAGAGCGGTCAAGAGTAGAAAACTTACCCGGATGGCGGCTCGCGTCGACAGGAACTCCTGCGTGTATTGCTGCAGGAGGCCGGCCTGAGCTCGCCGCCGATTCCGGACCTCTTGGGCCGCCACATTCAGCTCGCCGGTCCCCGCGCTGGGAGTCCACCCGGACGTACCGGAGCTGGCCGGCTCCAAGGCCTCCACCGACTGGCCGGCGACTGCGGCTCGGCACGACTCCGGCGGGGCGGCACCTCCCCCTGCGCGCTGACGCGTCACCGGCTGAATTTCAAGGCCGGCTCCGACTTCAGGCGTCTCCCTGGCCGGCTCCATTGGCGCCATCGACGACTGGCCGCCTTGGCCCGCGCCGACTGGCGCGGCCGGCGGCGTCCTCCCCGCGAAAACCTCGAAGAGTTCCTCCCTTTGCACCGACGGCGGGTCCTGGATGATCTCCTCCGCCAGGGGCAATGGGGTGTCCGGGTCTACGGATCGGGGTGGGATGGCGAGCAGCGGGGGTTGGTCGCGCGAGCTCTCCGCCTCTGCCTCCGCAGTCGCCCGCTCCGCCTGAGCCCTAGACGTCGCCTCGGCCCGCTCCTTCGCCGCCTGGGCTGCCTCCCGATCCGCCGCCTCCCTCTCTTCCCGCGCCTCACGAGCATTCCGCTCTGTGGCTTCCATGAGGTCGGCGCGGGGATCCACGCGGCGGGAGCCCGACGACCCTCCAGCCGGCCCGACGACAGAGGCGCCTGGGCCCCGCTCAAGAGAAAGCGGCGCCCTGCTCAGAAAACGGAGAAAATTCAGGAAGAATGATTCAAACAGAAGAACATAGCAAAACAAGCATACAAGGGATTGGATGCTTACGCTGAGACCGCCTGGGGCTGCTTCACCGCTTTCCGGAAGCGGGCCGCCTTCGCTGCCGCCTCGTCTCGCTGCGTCGCTGTGGCGGAGGTTTTTGGTTTCTTCGACCGATTGCCGAAGAGAGCTGACGCGGCCCGGTGCATCGGAGCGCCGCCGCCTGCAGCCGGCGCGGCAGACGAGCCCGCGTTGTGGCGGTCGGGCGCCGGCTGGCGACGTGGGACTTCTTCGGCGTGGGCGTCGTCCGGCCAGTCCTCGAAGCTGGCGGAAAGCCCGGTGCCTCCGGGTTCAATGTTGTCCCAAACGACGGCCTCCTCCATGGCGGCCGCCCCCAAGTCCGGATCGTCAACATCGTCCATCGTGCGATCGGGGGCGTATTGACGCTCGATCCCTGTCGCCCCAGCCGGCGCCGGAAGAAGGGGATTCTGCAAACAAGAGCTGGCTGATCAGAAGCCGGCCATCATGGAGTCGGCGGACAACAAAAAGAAGATAGAAGTAAGTAGCTTACCACAGGCGAAGGATTGGCGCAAGAGTACGGCGCCTTGCCGTATCGCAAGTCCTCGGCGAGCTTGCAGTTGGCGATGTAGTTGACCATGAGCGCCACTTCCGCGTGCGGCATTTCCCGCGTGCTCAGCCGGTTTGGGTCGAAGCGGCCGCTCATCTGGCTCATCATGTGGGGCCGGCTTTGGAGAGGAAGGATCCGGCGCTCCACGAAGGCGGCCACCAAGTCGGCTCCGCGCAGACCCTCCGACTGGATCATCACTCGAAGCCGGGAGATGGCGGTGTTCCCAGCCGGCGACAGGGACTTGGACCGATAACTCCATGACGGCTGCCTCCCAGCCGGCGGGCCGGCTACGTAGGCCGACGGATTGACGTGGTCTCCTCTCGGGGGCGAGCCGACGTTCTTCACGTAAAAATATGACTTCTGCTAGATCTTCACTGAATGGATTAGAGTGATGGAGGGGAACGGATTGTTGTCACCTGACCTCCTCATGGCGATGTAGGCTCCACAGGGGGCAGGCACGCCGGCGGTGACGGTGCCGAGCTTGCTCTGGAAGAGCTCCCCCCAGAGCTCCAGCGTGGGGAGCACGTCCAAGAAGCATTCGCAGAGGGAGACGAAGGCCGACACGAGCATCACCGCGTTGGGCGTGAGATGATGCGGCTGCAGATTGTAGAACTCCAAGAAGGAGCGCAGAAACCCGCTCGCCGGAAGGCCGAAGCCGCGCAGGAAATGCGAGCGGATGACGACCCGCTCGCCTTCCTCCGGCTCCGGCGAGTCCTACGTCGCGGGCGCCAGGCGAACTTGCACAAGATTGGTGTCCGGCAGGCGCTGCGTCTGGCGAAGGAACTCCACTTCCTCGTTGTCGACGTTGGAGCCGTCCCATGAGCTTGATAACGCCATGGGGCAGGGCGCGGTGGGGGTGCTGCGGTGAGAAGCTGCGACGACAGCGAGAGGAGGAAGAAGAAGCAAGAAGACGAGGAGGGACGGAGTGTGGGAGAGCGAGCGAGCCTCTGCCTCTCCCCCTCCTCCCCCTTCTTGTAGGCTCGGGCAGCGGAGCTGAGGAGGCGCGGTGTGGGGGAACGTGGGGATCGATCGTGCCCACTTCCCCCACGACCCGCGTTTATTGCGCCCTAATGGCGAATTCAAGGCGCCACAGGAAGGCGAGCCGTCTCCCTGGGCCATAGAAGATTAGTGCTCGGGCCGAGGCCAGGGAGTGGCGGGCCCGGGCCTGCAGCGGCGTCCCGTCGCGCGCGTGTGTGGGCGGGATTCCGCCGCCACGTGGCCCACGGGGGGCCCACAGTCAGCATGCTAGTCGGCCACCATCCTGGCCGCAAGATACGAGAACTCTCTGAAGACGACTTAAGCCAGCAAAGCCGGCTCCTCGGGGTAAGAAGCTGATCAAGCTTCTCGTCCCTCTGTTCGCCTCGAAGCTCGCCCAGCTTCGGGGACTACTGTCGGAGTAAATAGCCATCGGTAGCCTAGCCGGCTTCCCCTGGCCCTTCTGAAAAAATTACGAGCCCGTCCAGCTCTCGAAGAACTCAAGACCTGGGGCCGCCTTCCCCCTGCCGGCTATCTTCTAGGCCGGCTTCGGGGGGCGCCCCGCCTTTAGCCCTCATGAAGGAGGCCGTGGGAGGGCCGACTTCGAGAAGTCAGCAAAAAGTAGGCCGACTCCAAGAAGCCGGCTCCCATAAAGAATCAAGATCGTACCCGCGAAGTCCGCGTCCACCCAGCAATGATGAAGCGGGGCGTGGCTACAGTAAAGCCTGCCACCCCCAAAACCCGGAGCACGCCCATCACAGTGCGCCGTACGGGTGGCCACAACCCGTCCGGCGCGGCACTGTTGCCACGGCGCCCTTGACACCGTCCTCGACGGGCCACCAGCGCGGCCCCCGAGGCGGTGGGCCCCTTCGGGCAGAGAGATACCGAAGGTGGCCGCACCACCTCCCAAGTCGGCCCGATGGAGAGCCGGTCCCCCATAGCCGGCCTGCCATCCTCCTCGAAGGAGACGCCCATTAAGGAGACAAGACATGGCGGGGCTAAAGTAATCGCCCGCCAAGGCGGCGGTACTGTAGCCACGCTTACCTCGACCAAGCCCGCGTCATCAGCACAGAGCAATAGTAACCAGCCACCAACCAGGCCCTGGACAGTGGGGCCTGCCTGTCGACCAGGGTGCCTGCAGCTGGGAGGACCCACCAGTCGGCGGGCCCCAGCAGCCAGCACAGAAGCCGGCGAGCATAGTCACAGACAGCTGGGCCCCGTGCCCAGCCGGATTACCATTGTACCCCTGGGGGGTAGGCCTATATAAACCCCCCGGTGCACCCATGCAAAGGGTTGTACCCCGAAGCTAGTCTTAGACACCATACAAGGAGAGGAAGCAGGCTAGCCGTGCCCATCTTCCTCCTTCCACCAAAACAGCTCAAGGAGCATTGTGTAGCTTCTTGTTCATCTAGTGATCATGCGGAGACCCCGCAGAGCAGCAGTAGGGGTGTTATCTCCACGGAGAACCCTGAAGCTGGGTAAAGTACGCCGGCGAGCTTGTCTTTGCGTGATCCCATTTCCAGGCATCGGCGACGTCTTATTGGCTCCCACAATGATAAGCCACCCATTGGCATATGTCGTACCTACCACCTGACACATGTACTGACAACTTGGAGTTGACAGCCTAACCGGGTTGATGAACACCGGTTTAAAAACATCACAAATCTTGTAAAAATAGAGAAAACTTAGCAAAAGGCGAATAAAAACCCTTGTAGTCGAGGCTTTTCACGAGCTGCCAGACCCCAAATTCGAGGCTTTTCATGGGCTGCTAGGACACTGAGTTAAACCATTTCACAAAGCCTTTAAAGATGGTCCTCAATCCTTAACCAATCATCTTTTTAACTTGACAAGTTCATGGTCTTTATTTTAGAGTAATTTGTCAAAGTTTGAAGGGTCATACCAGGTTTACCTGGGCGGAGTGACTTACTTAAATAGGTAGGTTAACCTGGGGTTTTAGGTGTATACACCAGGCTTCCAGGCCATGGCTTGATAGCCTATTACAAGTGTAGATTCTTTGTTCATTTCGACAGCAAAGAATCCCCAAGTAACATTTTGAGCTGTGCTCAGTCGGTGCCCATGTTTGAGTTGTGTTTTATAACACTCTCTTTGGCCCCGGATTGATTTGGCTTTGAGCTGATCAAGAGGTGTGACTATGGTTCGGATATGATCAAGCCCCCAAGTGATGTTGTGGCATTGCGCCGGTCATGAGGTGTAGCTATGGTTTGGATATGACCAAGCCCCCAAGTGATGTAATATAAAGCTTTGAGAAGCTGAATCAAGGGGTAAACCTGATGCCGCTTTATAAACAAAAGCTCCATGTAACCACACATGATGTAAGAAAAACAACAGATACCCCGCTTTAGCTGAGGTTCCGGTTTATTATATTGATCATAATATATACATTGTCATAATATGTACATAAGCATAGCCTATGGCTCAAGTATAGTAGGGCCAAAGATGAGCAATATTCCATGGCCGGTTGGTCTCCTCCTTCGATTTATGCGAGTCTTTGCGCTCTCGAACATCGATTAGGTAGTATGACCCGTTGTGCAGATTCTTGCTGACCACAAAGGGTCCTTCCCAAGGGGGGGATAGCTTGTGCATATCCGTTTGATCCTGGATGAGTCGAAGCACCAAATCGTCTTCTTGAAAGGTTCTGGTTCTAACCCGGCGGCTATGATAACGACACGGATCTTGCTGATAAATCACCGAACGGGTTGCTGCCATGTCATGCTCCTCATCTAACAAGTCAAGAGCTTCCTGCTGTTCCTTCTCGTTGTCAGCTTCAACATATGCCGCTACACGAGGTGAGTCATGACGGATGTCACTAGGAAGAACCGCTTCCGCTCCATAAACCATGAAGAATGGTGTGTACCCTATCGATCTGTTGGGTGTGGTATTGATGATCCATAACACAGAAGGTAACTCCTCAACCCAACAACCCGGCGTCCGTTGCAAAGGAACCATAAGCCGGGGTTTGATGCCTCTCAAGATCTCTTGATTGGCCCTCTCCGCTTGACCATTGGACTGGGGTGAGCCACTGATGATACATCAAGCCGGATGTGCTCACGTTGATAGAACTCCTTCATGGCACCCTTTGACAGATTGGTACCATTGTCTGTTATAATGCTGTGTGGAAAGCCAAACCGGAAGATCACCTTTTTGATGAATTGAACCGCCATGGCTGCATCACACTTACTGACTGGCTGTGCCTCTACCCACTTCGTGAACTTATCAACCGCCACCAAAAGGTGGGTCTTCTTGTCCTTGGACCTCTTGAAGGGCCCAACCATATCCAGCCCCCAAGTTACAAACGGCCAAGTGATTGGAATCATCCTCAATTCTTGAGCCGGTACATCAGCACGTCATGAGAACTTTTGACATCCATCGCACCTTTTGACCAAGTCCTCGGCATCAACATGAGCTGTTAACCAATAAAAACCGTGACGAAACGCCTTGGCCACCAAAGACTTTGAACCGGCGTGGTGACCACAATCTCCTTCGTGGATCTCACGCAAAAAAATTTCACGGCCTTCTTCAGGAGACACACAGCGTTGAAACACACCTGTCACACTGCAATGATGTAACTCTCCATTGATAATACTCATGGACTTGGACCGCCGGATTATCTTCCTGGCCAAAGTTTCATCCTCTGGTAACTCGCCTCGGCTCATATACGCAAAATATGGAACCGTCCAATCCGGAATAACATGAAGAGCTGCCACCAACTGAGCTTACGGACCAGGAATAGCCAAATCCTCTTCACCAGGGATCTTGACGGACGGATTATGCAACACATCCAGGAAGACATTAGGTGGAATCGGTTTACGTTGGGAACCCAAACGGCTTAAAGCGCCTAACACTTCATTCTTTCGCCGGTCCACATGATCCACTTGATAACCTTTGAAGTGACCTGCAACAATATCCACCTCACGGTGATATGCCGCCATGAGTGGGTCCTTGGAATCCCAAGTGTCGGACACTTGTTGAGCCACCAGGTCCGAGTCACCGAAGCACTTAACTCGGCTTAGGTTCATCTCCTTAGCCATCCGAAGACCATGGAGTAAGGCCTCATACTCATATGCATTGTTAGTGCAAGGGAACATTAAACGGAGAACATATCAAAACTTATCACCTCGTGGGGAAGTTAATATGACTCCAACACCCGAGCCCTCCAATTGCCTGGACCCATCAAAATGAATAGTCCAATAAGTACAATCCGGCTTCTCTTCTAGCGCTTGATGTTCTGTCCAATCATTGATGAAATCCACAAGTGCCTGAGATTTGATCGCCGTTCGGGGTATGTATTTCAACCCGTGAGACCCGAGCTCGATGGCCCACTTAGCAATCCGGCCAGTTGCTTCCCTATTCTGTATTATATCCCCCAAAGGAGCAGAGCTGACCACCGTGATGGGATGACCTTGGAAATATTGCTTAAGCTTCCGGCTTGCCATGAAAACTCCATACACCAACTTCTGCCAATGTGGGTACCTCTGCTTGGACTCAATAAGTACCTCACTGATATAGTAAACCGGCCGTTGAACCGGATATTCCTTTCCGGCCTCCTTGCGCTCCACCACAATAGCCACGCTAACAGCCCGGGCATTAGCTGCCACATATAACAACAATGGCTCCTTGTCAACTGGAGCAGCGAGAACCGGCGGATTAGCCAGCTGCCGCTTTAAATCCTCAAATGCTTCATTACCAGTGTCGGTGTCAAAACCGGTGGATCTTGGGTAGGGGGTCCCGAACTGTGCGTCTAGGCCGGATGGTAACAGGAGGCAGGGAACAAGATGTTTTACCCAGGTTCGGGCCCTCTTGATGGAGGTAAAACCCTACGCCCTTCTTGATTAATATTGATGATATGGGTAGTACAAGAGTAGATCTACCACAAGATCAAGGAGGCTAAACCCTAGAAGCTAGCCTATGTATGATTGTTGTATATGGAGTTGATGTGCTACGGACTACAACCCTCCGGTTTATATAGACACCGGATAGGGTAAGGGTTACATAGAGTCGGTTACAATGGTAGGAGATCTTGAATATCCGCATCGCCAAGATTGCCTTCCATGCCAAGGAAAGTCCCATCCGAACACGGGATGAAGTCTTCAATCTTGTATCTTCATAGTCCAGGAGTCCGGCTGAAGGTATAGTCCGGCTACACGAACACCCCCTAATCCAGGACTCCCTCAGTAGCTCCTGAACCAGGCTTCAATGACGACGAGTCCGGCGCGCGAATTGTCTTCGGCATTGCAAGGCGGGTTCCTCCTCCAAGTCCTTCATAGAAGATTGTGAACACCAAGAGTAGTGTCCAGCTCTGCAAAATAAGCTTCCACATATTGCCATAGAGAGAATAATATTAACACAAATCAAATTTGCTGACGTATTCCGCAGTGCGTCATCACACTACGGCCCAGTCCTTTACTCGAATCATTTACGCTTTTCCACCTTAGCGTGTTTTGCGAGGCAGTTTCCCTGGC
Organism: Triticum monococcum; assembly: GCA_034509565.1. Classification (NCBI taxonomy): domain Eukaryota; kingdom Viridiplantae; phylum Streptophyta; class Magnoliopsida; order Poales; family Poaceae; genus Triticum; species Triticum monococcum. Next base: position 141,870,490 of record CM067846.1, on the reverse strand, counting down.
ACGTCTTGTCAAAGCAGAGATCGCGTATCCCCCTTTTGCGGGATTCTCATCAATACGGACGTGGGTAACCCAACCGCGCCACTTATCATGGCGCTTGGGAGGCAAGCGAGTTTTACTAGGCAGGCGGGGATGCACAACCGCATCCGCCCATATAAGGGGACAAGGATCCACCTTTTTACCTACGCCTTCTTCCTCCCTTGCCTATCCATCTCCTGCGCACTCGAGCTCCAGCGCCCATGCCCGCACTTCCCACCTCAACCTTCTCCAGCAATGTCCGGAGCAGAGGCAAGTGGATGGTCTCCTCCGCCACGGAGGGCCAAGTCAAGAAGCTAAGGAAGGCCGGATACCTGTCCAAGGACATCGCGCACCGGCTTCCCGAAAAGGGGCAGCTTCTCCCCACCCCAAGGCCCCATGAGAGGGTAGTATTTCTCCCCCACTTCCTCCGCAGACTGGGTTTTCCACTCCACCCATTTGTTCGGGGGCTCATGTTCTACTAAGGCCCGGATTTCCACGATCTGGCCCCGAACTTCATCCTCAACATCTCGGCGTTTATCGTCGTGTGCGAGGCTTTTCTCCGCGTCTGCCCTCATTTCGGCCTGTGGCTCAAGACCTTCAACGTCAAGCCCAAGGTGGTGCGCGGCAGCCAAGTGAAGTGCGGAGGCGCCATGGCGGGCAAGATGGCCAACGTCCTATGGTTCGAGGGCTCTTTTGTGGAGACCCTAAAGGGATGGCAATCCGGGTGGTTTTATATCACCGAGCCGCGCGATCCGAAATGGACCGCAGCCCCCGAGTTCCGATCCGGAACCCCCACGCGGCTTATGTCCTGGAAAGAGACGGGCCTGTCATGGGGTGACGAAAAAGAGGTGACCGGATTGCAAATATGCATCCAGTCCCTGGTGAACAATCCAGTCCGGCTTGTTAATGTAATCCAGGTTATGCTCGTCCGCCGGATCCTCCCGTGCCAACAATGGGGTTTTAATCTGTGGGAGTTCGACCCGGTGCAGCATCAAACCCTCAGCAGGCTCTTCGACACGACGTACGAAGACGCCTGGAAGTTGCTATTCAAGGGCGCCGAGGCTCCCGCATCCGCTTCCGAGGACCGCGGATACAGCTCGCAGCGTCACGCTAGGGAGGTAAGCCATCTACACCTTTTACAGGATGTTAAGCTTTGTTCATAGTTTGACTCTATGCGGGATCTAAACTCCCTTAACTTTGATAGGCTTGGCGGGCGATATCCGGACCGATTAACTATCCGGCTCCGCTGCCCGAAGACCCAGCCCCAGCTCTACTAGTGAAGCTGCTGGTTCCGGCGCCTTATGTGGTGCCGGAGAAGAAGGCCAAGAAGAAGAAGACCACGGGGACTCGAAAGAGTGCCCGCAACGTGGTGGTGTCGGACTCGTCATCTGACGAGTCCGAGACGCCCTCCTCCCGTGAAAACGAGGAGCAAGAAGAAAACTCTCCCCCCCCCCCCCGCAGCGGAGGGAGGAGAGAATAGGAAGGCCACCCCAACGGGGGAGGCCGAGGGGTCTAGGAAAAGGAAGACCCCTCCGCCGGACTACGCCCCCAATGCCGAAGAGGGCAAAGAGGAGTGGCCAAACAGGGCCAAGCGTCCGACGAAATCGTATGTTCGGATATTAGAGTAACTCATGATGTTCCTTTGTTGCACAGCTTTCCCTAATGTCAAATGCAATTATGCATCGGGCGGCTCCCTGGACTCATCGGACGTGAACTCAGTTCCGCCCACTGTCTCCCCCCGCACTGCAGATGACGCCGAAGTGGCGTCGCGACAAGCTCCGGGGCAGGAGGAGGTGGTCCCGGAGGAGCCGCAAGGCAACCTCCCGGACTCCAGGAGTGAAGGGGATAAGGCTCCCCAGGGCTCTCAGTCCGGCTTTGTGCCGGTCACCGCGCCGGAATCTTCCATAGTTCCGGACCACGGTAGGCGAACTCCTTCCAAGAGGAGCAAGCCTTCTGAGCCGGCGGCCTCCGTCCAACCGGAGGTGCCAGACAATCTGCTGGAGGTGCTTGACGAGGCCTCCATCGACGAGGGGCACTATACTATTATGAGTACGGTGATCCAGAAGGTTCAGTCCGCCTAGAGCGGACTGACTGAAGCTTGCGCTAGCCTTCTAACAGGCTTCCAGGTAAGTAAAAATATTACCGCATAGACAGTAGCCCCTGATGCTCTGATTGGCGTTCGGAAAGAAAAGTTGAATAGAGGATCTATTAAATTTCGCAGGAGTCTAAAAAAAGAGTCAATATGCGTATGCAGGCTTCGCTGCTATCCACCGCCGCACTGATTGCGGAGGTGGGTGTCCTGAAGCAGGACCTCGAGCGGACCGAGTAAGAGCTCGGCCTTGCCAAGCGGCGGCTCGAGGCGGAAGAAGGTAAGAAATACCTTACAGAAAAGTGCCTATAAAAAGGCTTGATTGCAAAAAGAATAACAGGATTGTACTACTTATTGTAGGGGCCATGACTGAGGTGGCGACCCTTAAGCAGGCGCTGTCTGAGGCCGAAAAGAAAACGGCCACGGAGCGCACCGAGCAAGACAGACTTGGGGCTCAGGTCGGCGAGGTGTAGCAAGAGCTTCAGGCTCTCATGAAAAAACATGAGAGTTTGGAGCTTGAGTCGAAGGCGCAAGCATCTGAGCTTGCGATGGCCCTAGAGGCTGCCAAGTCTGCCAAGGCTGAAGCCCAAAAGGCCCTCCAAGAGTTGGAGGAGATGAGGAAGATAGCAACGGGCAAGGCATTCTTTATGCAAAGCAGAAATATAAAAGTGAACTACTTGTTACTTACCCGAATACGGAGCTCTCCAGGGGCATTCGCAGATCTTCCCCGCAGTGTATCCGACGCCGCCGCATTCTACCGAGCTGAAGAGGGTAGCTCGATGGAGAAGGTGTTCTGGTCTTAGTATTCTGAGGCCGGACACCCTGTGCCCTTGAGCGACCAGCTGAAACAGCTGGTCGAGCTCCACAAGGTGGCCGAACAGGCCATGAAGGGCTTCCTAGTTCGGCTGTGGCCCAGAGAGGACCTTCCTGGGAGCTATTTCGGGCTGGTGTGGCGGCTGGTGGAGGCCTGTTCGAGGCTCGAGGTCATCAAGCGCTCCGTCTGCATCGAAGGTGCCTGTCGGGCCCTTGCCCGTGCTGGACGGTGAGAAGCTTGTGAAGGACGGGCCGCCGCCGGGGAAGGAGCAACTCAAGCCCGAGAACTACTACAAGGATGTTCTTGCAGGTGTCCGCCTTGTGGCAGATGAACGTACCAAGGGTGTGATTTTTGAATGAACTCGCTCGTCTTTATCCTGTGCGCTGAAAACTTGTTCATATGCGCTAAGCAAAGCTTATTGAATTTAAAATATTACTTTCTGTGCGGCCGTTTATCAAAAATTGAGAGATGGCCAGTCGTTGGCTTCTGCCCCCATGCCACTAGTGCTGGGTTGTTCGGGATAAACCTGAGCACTCTTTTTCCCATAGCTGGGTCCTTCGAGGGAGGCGCTCAGCACAACGAACCAGGCAATCAGACTATAATGCTTGAACACTCTCACTTAGCCATAGAAATCAATAATTTTAAATTTCGGTGAAGCCCCTAGTTCGGAAGACCGAGTTCGGGGCGCTATCCACGCCTTGGCCGGACAAAGCCGGCTCCTCGCTCGAAGCGGCATAAGCCTTTAGGGACTCGAAAAACCTCTTGAATAGCGACCGGTCTCTCGCCACATCATGACAGTCAGTTTTAGCTTTCTCCACTGAGGTGCTTAACCCAGCTGAACCGGGGCACAATTGCAGTGGTTCTCCTAGTGCTACCTTAGCCGATATAGCGGAACGTAAGGCACCAAAACATAGGAGCCGGGCAAACCCAACTATTGAACCAAATCATGATTCGGAGCCGATGCATATAGTGCTATAAGTTCGGGGTGCCGCACTTGTGAAAGTGTACGGAGTTCTCACACCATTATGAGGGGTACTGAAGCCCCTGGCGTGTTTGTCGTTCCATGGTGTACGGGTGCAATCATTTCATTTAATAAACATATATGTGAAAAGAAGATAATGCAAAAAATAGACAGAAAGCTATGGATTGTTTATATAGAGGCTATTTATCAAAACCGAATGATACAAATAGTGCGGTAAGCAAAAGATATCGGACTATTTAGTATATCCTGACCAGGGGCAAGCCGCGGAATTGTATTTAAAACAGGTATACCGCTCGTAATAGAGAACACCTGGGAGTTCCATAATGCGGCATGGCCTGTCTGCCTCCCTGGATCTTGCATCGTTTGTGCGGCAGTCGAATTGCCGAACAGGTCGTCCGAAGTATGGAGTCCTGAAAGTAAGAAAAATTAAAAAAAGAATCCGGCAGCCCCTAGTACGTTTTAAGCCGTATTTTGGGCATGCCATTATTGTGCCCCTTCCCCTGTGCCCATGGTATTTCAAGGGCGTAGTTATGTAGGCGAGGTACTGGTTTCGCTATGTCCCGAGATCTGGGGCTGGGGCCGCATTACTACGCTTTCTCAAAGGGTGCCAGGCGGTCCTGCTGTGGATTACTCCGGGCGCGCTTGGCAGTGTCTGGCTTTTTAACGGCCGGACTGGAGAATTGCCTGAGAAGTCTACTTTGTACCTCCGCCGTGTGCTCCTCCGTACGGAGGGAGCGTTCGGTGTTTCCATTGACCGTGATTACTCCTCGAGGGCCTGGCATCTTGAGCTTGAGATATGCGTAGTGCGGCACCGCATTGAACTTTGCGAATGCGGTTCATCCGAGCAAGGCGTGATAGCCACTGCGTAACGGGACTATATTGAAGATTAACTCTTCGCTTTGGAAATTGTCCGGGGATCCGAAGACCACGTCGAGTGTTACTGAGCTTGTACAGTTGGCTTCTACACCTGGTATAACGCCTTTAAAGGTCGTTTTTGTGGGCTTAATCATTGAGGGATCTATGCCCATTTTCCGCACTGTATCCTGATAAAGCAGGTTCAGGCTACTTCCGCCGTCCATGGGGACTCTTGTGAGATGAAATCCGTTGATGATTGGGTCGAGAACCAATGCGGCGAAGCCGCTATGACGGATGCTAGTGGGATAGTCCCTTCGATCAAAAGTGATCGGGCAGGAGGACCATGGGTTGAACTTGGGGGCGACTGGCTCCATCACGTATACGTCCCGTAGCGCACCCTTCCGCTCCCGCTTGGGAATGTGGGTTGCGTATATCATGTTCACCGTCCGCACTTGTGGGGGAAAGCCCTTCTGTCCATTGTTGTTCGGCGGCTTGGGCTCCTCCTTGTCGTCGCTGTGCAGCCCCTTGTCTTTGTTTTCGGCTCTTAACTTTCCTGCCTGCTTGAACACCCAACAATCTCTGTTAGTGTGATTGGCTGGCCTTTCGGGGGTGCCATGTATCTGGCACAAGCGGTCGAGTATTCGGTCCAAACTGGACGGGCCCTGAGTATTCTTTTTGAATGGCTTTTTCTGCTGACCGGATTTATAGCCTTTGAATCCGGCATTGACTGCCGTGTCTTCATTGTTGCCGCTGCTAACGCGGCGTTTTTGCTTATTCCGACGTGTCCTGCCAATTTCGTCCTTGGTATCCGAATTACCAGGGTTCTTTGATAAGTTGTTACTGCGAGCTAGCCAGCTGTCTTCTCCCACGCAAAAGCGGGTCATGAGTGTCGTGAGGGCTGCCATAGATTTCGGCTTTTCCTGTCCCAGGTGCCGGGCAAGCCATTCGTCGCGGATGTTATGCTTGAAGGCTGCTAGGGCCTCTGCGTCCGGACAGTCGACTATCTGGTTTTTCTTTGTTAGGAACCGTGTCCAGAATTGTCTGGCCGATTCCTCTGGCTGCTGAATTATGTGGCTTAAGTCGTCGGCATCCGGTGGTCGCACGTAAGTGCCTTGGAAGTTGTAGAGGAATGCGGCTTCCAGGTCCTCCCAAGAACCAATTGAGTCTGCTGGCAAGCTATTAAGCCAATGTCGGGCCGGTCCTTTAAGTTTGAGCGGGGCGTATTTGACGGCGTGTAGATCATCGTCGCGTGCCATGTGGATGTGAAGGAGATAATCCTCGATCCATACCGCCGGATCTGTTGTGCCATCGTATGATTCGATTTTACGGGTTTGAAACCCTCTGGGATTTTATGATCCATTACTTCATGCGTGAAGCATAGCGGGTGTGCGGCGCCTCTGTACTGGGCTATATCACGACGCAGCTCGGAAGAGCTATGTCTGTTGTGTTTGGCCCGGCCGGATTTGTTGTATCCGAAGTGAAGATCATCGTCACGTGCCATAGGGCGCCTGCGCGATCCGTAGATCGATCTTGTTTCTCTTGCCTTATCCTCCAGTACATCTCGCAGGTCTGGCACATTTTCCCGTGCCTTAGTTGAGCGGCGTCGGGGCATTGCTTGGGTGGAGGGCCGAGAGGCCTCTCTGTCGCGGCCGCGAGGTGGCCGGTCTGCCATGTCATGCGCTCGTGATGTAGGTGCTTCCTCCTCTGATCGGGGTAGCGGCCTGCGCTTTGGGTAACTCTTGGAGGGGCGTTCGAGTTCATACTCTTCGGACGCAAGGACTTCAGTCCATCTATCAGCTAGCAAATCTTGGGCGGCTCTAAGCTGTTGCTGCTTTTTCTTGAGGCTTCTTGCCATGGCTAAAAGCCTGCGTTTAAAACGCTCTTGTTCGGCGGGGTCTGATGGTATGACGAATTCGTCGTCATCGAGGCTTGCCTCGTCTTCGGAGGGAGGCGTATAGTTATCATCCTCGACCTCTTGGTCTGCCGCTCTCTCATGAGGGCTGGCTTCTCCATCTTCCTGTGCCGAATCTTGCTGAGGTGGGCGTTCTTCGGCGCTATCCGGGGTAGTATTATCTCCCGTGCCAGAATCAGCGTTTTTGCTTTGGCGGGATTTAGAGCGGCGCCGCTGGCGCCGGTGCTTCGGCTGTTCCTTGGAGGTGTCATCCCCCACTGTTCCATCGCCATCTCCATCTTTTGGAGTATCCACCATATATATGTCATATGACGAGGTGGCCTTCCAGTGCCCTACAGGTGCTGCTTCCTGTTCGTCTCCTACATCGTCGTCCATACCGTCGATGTCTTCGGAGCTGAAGTCAAGCATGTCGGTTAAATCGTCGATAGTGACTACGAAGTGGGTGGTGGGTGGGCTTTGAATTTCTTCATCGTCCGTATCCCACCCTCATTGACCGTAATCCGGCCAGGGCTCTCCTGATAAAGAGAGAGACTTAAGAGAATTCAGGATGTCGCCAAAAGGCGAGTGCTGAAAGATGTCTACGGCGGTGAACTCCATTATTGGCGCCCAATCGGATTCGACCGGTAGGGGCACGCGGGGGGGGGGGGGAGTTCGTAGTTCGGAAAGGAGTCCGGATCCTCGGAGTCACGGATCATGCAGAGTGCGGGGCTAGCGTTTGGCTCGATCGCCTTTGAGATCGAAGCCCCCGAGGTGACGTCGAACCGCTCATCCTCGATTGGCGCAATAGGCTCCGAGTTAGGGGTCGGAACCAATGCGTGTGCGGCATCCAGGACACTGTCCGGAGGCAGAGGTAGACCATGCCCCTCGAGATAGTGCGGCGCGCTTAGCCGTGGCTCGAACCCGTCGAGGGTCAAGTCTCCGCTGATGTTAGCTGTGTAGTTTAAGCTTCCAAACCTGACTTGATGGCCAGGGGCGCAGCTTTTCATCTGCTCCAGGTGGCCGAGCGAATTGGCCCGCAGAGCGAAGCCGCTTAAGACGAAGATCTGTCCGGGAAGAAAAGTCTCACCCTGGACCGCATCGTTGTTGATGATCAAAGGAGCCATCGGGCCTAAAGGCGATGACACAGAGGAACTCTCAATGAAAGCACCAATGTCGGTGTCAAAACCGGCGGATCTCGGGTAGGGGGTCCCGAACTGTGCGTCTAGGCCGGATGGTAACAGGAGGCAGGGAACACGATGTTTTACCCAGGTTCGGGCCCTCTTGATGGAGGTAAAAACCTACGTCCTGCTTGATTAATATTGATGATATGGGTAGTACAAGAGTAGATCTACCACGAGATCAAGGAGGCTAAACCCTAGAAGCTAGCCTATGGTATGATTGTTGTATATGGAGTTGATGTGCTACGGAATACAACCCTCCGGTTTATATAGACACAGGATAGGGTTAGGGTTACATAGAGTCGGTTACAATGGTAGGAGATCTTGAATATCTGCATCGCCAAGCTTGCCTTCCACGCCAAGGAAAGTCCCATCCAGACACTGGACGAAGTCTTCAATCTTGTATCTTCATAGTCCAGGAGTCTGGCTGAAGGTATAGTCCGGCTACCCGAACACCCCCTAATCCAGGACTCCCTCAAGCGGCGTTACTCTAGACAAAGTTATCCGTTTTCTTTAGCATCTGATACAAAGGGATGGCCTGCTCGCCAAGGCGGCTGATAAACAGGCTCAACGCGGCAATCCGGCCTGCCAGGCGTTGAACATCATTGATACACTTCGGTTTGGCGAAAGAAGTAATGGCTTTGATTTTTTTCCGAATTAGCTTCAATGCCCCTGTTAGACACCAAAAAGCATCATTTTATAAACCTGCAGGTTATCAAAGGTCTTCTTCAAGTCATCAATCAATGTCTCCTTCTTCCTTGATTTCACCACATATCATCTACATATGCATGAACATTGCGGCCGATCTGATCATGAAGACAATTCTGCACACACCGCTGATAGGTCGCCTGGGCACTCTTTAGCCCAGAGGGCATAGACACATAACAGAAGGCTCCAAAATGAGTAATGAAGGCTGTCTTCTACTAGTCCTTAACTGCCATTTTGATCTGATGGTCGCCAGAATATGCATCCAGAAAGCTCAAATGCTCACAACCCGCCATAGCATCAATGATTTGATCAATAGGAGGGAGGGCAAAAGGATCTGCTGGACAGGCTTTGTTGAGATCTGTGTAGTCCACACACATATGCCAAGTGCCGTTCTTCTTGAACACTAGCATAGGATTAGCTAGCCACTCAGGATGAAATACTTCAACGATAAATCCAGCCGCCAAGAGCCTGGCTACTTCTTCACCAATAGCCTTGCGTCTTTCTTCATTGAACCGGCGAAGAAATTGCTTGACCGGTTTATACTTGGGATCAAAATTGAGAGTGTGCTCAGTGAGTTCTCTCGATACACCTAGCATGTCAGAAGGCTTCCACGCAAAAATGTCCCGATTCTCACGGATGAACTCGATGAGCGCGCTTTCCTATTTCGGATCCAAGTTAGCGCTGATGCTTAACTGCTTGGACAAATCACCGGGCACGAAGTCGACAAGCTTAGTCTCATCAGCCGATTTAAACTTTAGGGCCGGATCATGCTCTGTAGTTGGTTTCTTAAATGAAGTTATATCTGCCGGATCAACAGTGTCCTTATAGAACTTCAATTCCTCAGCTGCACAAACCGACTCAGCGTATGCCGCATAGCCCTCTTCACATTCCAAAGCGATCTTGCGACTCCTGTGCACTGTGATAGTCCCCTTATGACCCGGCATCTTGAGCTACAGATAGACATAACAGGGCCTTTCGATAAACTTAGCATAACTCGATCGTCCAAACAGGGCATGATATGGGCTCTTGATTTTCACCACCTCAAAGGTCAGCTTCTCTGATCTTGAATCATGCTTGTTGCCAAAAGCAACCTCCAGAGCTATCTTACCAATGGGATATGCCGATTTACAAGGTATCACACCATGAAAGACCGTGTTGGACGGTTTAAGATTTTTATCTGTTAACCCCATGCGACGGAAGGTTTCATAATAAAGGATATTGATACTACTCCCCCCATCCATGAGTACTTTGGTGAACTTATAACCTCCCACCTGAGGTGCCACCACCAACACCAGATGACCCGGATTATCAACCCGGGGCGGATGATCCTCTTGACTCCACACAATGGGCTGTTCAGACCAGCGTAAGTATCGGGGAACCGACGGTTCAATGGAATTCACTGCCCTTTTATGAAGCTTCTGATCACGCTTGTCCAGGCTAGTGGTGAAGACATGATACTACCCGCTATTCAACTGCTTCGGATTGCTCTGGTAACCTGACTGCTCCTGTTGCTCTTGCTGATTCCCCTGATTATTATAACCACCTTGGTTGCCCTGATTGCGTGATTACCCTGTCCACTCTGGTTGCCATGAAAGCCTGAACCAGAACTACCTCCACCATAACCCGGCCCATGAGATCTGGGGCCTGAACATCCACCCGGTCCATGATCATACCAAAAAACATCAGAGCTTTTGAACTCTTGCATGATGTAACAATCTTTCCAGAGGTGCATGGACGGGTTCTCCTTCGTCCCGTGCTTTGGGCAAGGCTGTTTCAACAGATAAGACAGGCGGTCCAGATTAGGACTTGGTCCTCCACCGCACTGGGGTGGTTTACCTTTACACCGTTGGCCTTTATCCTGCGTGTTAGTATTAGCTACAAAATCCAAGCTATTATCCGCTTTACGATTACCGTTGTTTCCATGGCCCATCGGGTTGTGCTGCTACCCCTTGGTATGTCCGCTCTTCTTTCCCTTCCCCGTCTTGTCATCGTCAGACTCGGGGTCCTTGGTACCATCAGAGTTGGCATATTTCACCAGAGCAGCCATGAGAGTCCCCATATCATTGCAGTGGCGTTTGAGCCATCCCAACTTCAGCTTCAGAGGTGCAAACCGGCAATTGCCTTCCAACGTTAAAACTATTGTGTCAGTGTTAATGTGGTCCGATGAATGCAAAATCTCCGAAACCCGGCGCACCCAATGGGTTCTTGATTCTCCTTCCTCCTAGACACAGGCAGCTAGGTCAATAATTGACATGGGCTGCTTGCACGTATCCTTGAAGTTCTAGATAAACCGGGCCCTCAGCTCGGCCCATCACCCAATGGAGTTAGCTGGTAACTTTTTCAACCAAGTTCGAGCCGTTCCTTCCAACATCATGGTAAAGTATTTAGCGCATGCCGCATCGTCCACATCCAGCATCTCCATTGCCATCTCATAGATTTCCACCCATGACTCAGGGGATAAATCAGCGGTGTAATTCGTCACTTTTCGTGGGCCTTTGAAATCCTTGGGCAGGCGCATGTTGCGCAGCGCTGGGACGAGACACGGTACTCCCAAAGAGCTAGAGGTAACCCCTGGTTCCACCGATGTGGTTAGACGAACCGGAGTAAGTTGGCGGGCCTCATGCGGTGCCGCTAACTCGGCTTCTCGACGAGCTCTAGCACAATCCACCACATCTTGAGCATCACCACCACCACCTGCTGGGTTATGGCCATGGGGCGGATCACGGTTCGGCTCAGTGCTTGATACGGCCGGTTCATCCATACGCCTGTTGTAGCTCCGGCTTGGGGGGGGAGTAGAATGGATCATCTCGCGACTATATGAATAAGCCTCCTGCTGAACCAAAGCTGTCTGAAGAAGCTCCCTAGCCTGTCGCATCTCGACTGCCACCGGAAACTCGCCTTCAATCGGAAGGGCCGCCAGCCGTGAAGCGGCAGCAACAATGTTGTCCATCGGGTTAGAGTAATGACCCGGTGGTGTTGGGACATGCGGTGGCGAAACGTGATTCTGGCGAGGCGGATCCACCAAACGTGGCTGAACCGGCGCCCCCGCTCCAGGTGCCTCCGCCCGGTTTACCATCGGCGGATTACTTTTCCCCGCTCCTGGGGTGTTAAAGAGGTTCCTGGCCACGTAAACCGGCGGCAGGCGAGATTGGTACCTCCTCCTCAGGACATCATTTGACGCACTCTGATCCAGCATAAGCCCGTAAGCCTGTGCATCCAATGTGGCCCGTTCTGCAGCCATCCTGGTATCCTCAGCTGCCAAGTCGGCTTTGGCCTGGGCGATCTGATCCTTCACCTTCGCGATTTCCGCATTATGTGCATCTTGATCCGCTGGGTTAACCTCCGCCATCAGCATTGCCAAAGCGTCAAATAAATCAGATAGAACCTGAGCCGGCAGTCGCACAGGGCCTCCTGCCCTGACCATTGTCGCTGCTGCTGATCCGGAAATTATCGCTGCTGCGGTCGAAGAGTGGAGTGCTGGTTGTGTACCGTCCATGAAGATCGCAGCCTGGTTTGGCAGATTAAAGGGGTCCGGAATACTGTCACCATCGGAACAGCCCCCAATCTGGCCATCTTGCAACTGATATAACGACTCGGTCTCTCTGGTTGATAACTCGTCGCTGGAATAAACGACGGTTTCACCACCAGATTCCGATCTATCCTCAAATTCCCCTCCATGGATGACTCCCACAAAGGCACACTTCATGACAGGCTTAACCCTGGCAGATCTCGCACGCTAAGCAATTTCGACGAGGTCGGTGCAGATGTCCGGCTCAGGGCCCGGTTCGCCGATCTTGCCAATGAAGACGTGTATGCCACCAAAGGGGACCCGGTACCCTTACTTGATTGAGCCGGCCTCGGGGCCCCAGCCTGAATCGTTGATGTAGAGCTTGCCACAACGACTCTTGGTCATCCGGCCCACAGCGTAGCCCTTGAGTCCTTCGAAGCTGCCCTCTAAGAACTTGAAACCATCATGTGATAGCCCCACGGTGGGCGCCAACTGTTGTGGTTTTGTCACGGCAGATGTCCTAAGGAAAGGACTTAGTCCTGGAGCCATCACGCGGGTTAGCTTAAAGGGGTTAAAGCGGACAATGGATGCAGAGAGTTTATACTAGTTCGGCCCCTTGCGGTGAAGGTAAAAGCCTAATCAAGTTGTTGTGGAATTTCTAGGGTTTCGATGACCAGGGAGCGAATACACTTTGCCTGAGTCTCGAGTTGTTGTCTGTTGTCCTCAAACCGCCACTGGGTTGTCCCCTTATATACATGGGTTGACGCCCGTCGGTTTACAGAATCCCGAGGCCGGCACATAAACGTGTCCGGCCCGGTATCTACTCTTTCTATCTTACAACACAAGTTTACATATCAACGCCGGTTTATGTCTACAGGCCTTAAAACAGCTTTTGGGCCCTGGGCCTTCATAAAGCATCACCGTCTTTGTCTTCATGGGCTTCAGATACAGTGAACCATTATGGGGCTAACCCGGCCTCGCCTGGTCGGTTTACGCCCAGTAGTAATATCCCATCAGTCTCGAATCCGTCGAAGATCAAGTCTCCGCAGACGTCCGCGACATAGTTCAAGCTTTCGAATCTGACCTGGTGGCCAGGGGCATAACTATCGATCTGCTCCAGATGGCCAAGCGAGTTGGCCCACAGTACAAAGCCGCTGAACACGAAGATCTGTCCGGGGAGGAAGGTTTCTCCCTGGACGGCGTCAATATGGATGATCGAAGGGGCCACCGAACCTTTCATCGACGACACAGTGGAACTCTCAATGAAAGCACCAATGTCGGTGTCAAAACCGGCGGATCTCGAGTAGGGGGTCCCGAATTGTGCGTCTAAGGTCGATGGTGGCAGGAGATGGGGGACACGATGTTTAACTAGGTTCGTGCCCTCTCTATGGAGGTAATACCCTACTTCCTGCTTGATTGATCTTGATGAATATGAGTGTTACAAGAGTTGATCTATCACGAGATCGTAATGGCTAAACCCTAGAAGTCTAGTCTGTATGACTATGGTAATGAGTACATATCCTATCCGGACTACGCCCTCTAGTTTATATAGACACCAGAGGGATCTAGGGTTACATAGAGTCGGTTACATAGGAAGGAATCTTCATAGTTGATCACCAAGCTTGCCTTCCACGCCAAGAAGAGTCCTATCCGGACATGGGTACAGTCTTCGGCCTTCATGTCTTCACAGCCCATCAGTTTGGCCCATGGATAACAGGCCGGATGACTGAGGACCCCTTCGTCCAGGACTCCCTCAACTATACAGTCACCAGTGGATTTTATTTGGGGCATTATGACCCGCCCTGCGGTAGACCGCCAAGGCACTTGTTATCCGCTTGTGTGCAGGGAATATGATAAACATGGTTCGCATAATTGATGACATTATAAGCATAAGTGGCAGATCTTCAAACATCAGATCTGCGGCTCAAAAGTGTTATGCAAATCAACATGCACGATGGCATGGTAGATCATTGCTTTCAAGCTAGCCTATTACAAGGCATCGAGCAGCCTAAAAGAATCAAGTGTTTTTGATACGCACGGCATCCATGACTGTGGATGACAAACCAGCCCTTGGATTAGTAGTCTTGGCCTTGGTGGGTTGAGGCTTGTGGGTCACCCCGTGCCGGTTCTTCTTCTTCCTCCATTGTCCGGAAGTTAGGTGATGACCAATCGATGACAATCAAGGCTTGGAACTCAACTTCATCATTGATAAGTTCAGACGGATCAATTTCAGGGGCAAAAGTATGCTTACGTATTGGAGGGATAAGATCCACAGTATCATAAGCCTGTGTCTTCATCTTTCAATTGTCTGCTGTATAAGACGCCTAATATCTTGAAATATCAGTTTCTTCAGCGAGTTTACTTGCCAGTGGGCGCATCTCTTTTACGCAAGCAGCAAAGTCTTTCTGATCAAACAAAGACCTGTCCTCTTTGAAACTAGGGCTGCCAGTGGCCATCTCGGCGGGGTCTAATTTTCCTGCCATGCCTTTGCCCGGCTCAAGGCTGTAATGGCACCGGCTCAAGCAGCTGACCGCTTAATTTCTTCAATTTTTGCGGGTAGGACAGAAAGTTTGTTTAACACATCTCTGATAAGAGATAGTGCTTGCTTGGTGTGCGAGATGGTGACTATTGTGTGTTGAGCACATGTATACAATTGTTCCACCAGCGTATAAACCGCCTTGAGTTTGATCGGCATATCTTGGCCAAGATTGATACTCCTAGAGCCTGTTCAACAAAATACGCGGTTAAGTCATCAGGCGGCTTACAAATTTGAGCATTGGAATTATTCACAATAACTAAGTATTACTTACCAAAAATAGCGGCAGTCATCTATGTGATATGACGTTTTAAGCCGGTAAGTTCTGTGGTGACCTCTTGCAAAGAGGCTTCAGCGTATTCTGCTCGCTGCACCAAACCAGTCTTTTCTTCAGCCCAGGCAGCTCTCTTTGCACCAAACCCGGTTTTAAGTTTTTCTATCTCATCCAAGGTAAATTTGAATTTGGAGTCATCTTTCCGGGTCTCAGCCTCTTGCAGTTCGAGTCGAGTCTTTAAATCAGCCAACTAAGATTAAAATAGAGTTGAGGCTTCCTGTAAGCAAGAGGTTGAACAATTATTAGCAACTATGTCACAATATAACACAGATAAAGTCCCAAGCCCTTTGCACGCAATAGCACTTGGCACTTGTGGGCTAATGGGTGGAGAAGTTCGTTTATAAAGCAGTAACAGACGAAACCGGTTCACCTTTTTACCAAGATAACCCGGCCTGTGATGGTTATGAGGTGAGAATTTATTTGCAAGATATAAAACTGATCTGGCTCATCTTTTTTCAAGACAAATCGGATCATGGGGGCTATGGATTGAAGTCATTGCTATAATATCATGGTTGAAGTCTTTGCCATAGTCACTACAATTTTAACTATGACTAAGACTTGGAGGCTATGGGAATATATCTTAAAAAGACAAAGCAGAAGTTTATACCTCATATTTTTGGTGCATTTGTTTGATCATATCAATCTCAAGATCACGGCTAGTGTGCACTTGGCTAAGGTAGCCGGAGAGTACTTCACTGATGCTCAGATGAGAGTAGTTGGCCATATCAAACTTGATCTTGTGCTTCTCAATCAACTCGTCCTTGGTAGAGTGTTTGGCCAGGACAGTGGGATTCCCTGGCTCTTGGAAACCAGTGCTGGTAATCAAAACATCTTCAGTATTCTGATCAGAAGGATTGATTGGGCTTGGCGGCTTAGCATTCAAAGGATCAATGTTCACATGGTCAGGGGAGGCGCCAGGGTTCTTTGGTGGCGGGTCATCAGCAATTTCCTCCAGGTGTTGCACAGAGGCTTCAGACACTGGTGCTTGCTTCTCTGATTCTTGAGTTTTTAGGTCTTTGTCCGGTTTATTTGTTCTTGCCTTTTTACTAGGCTTTGTTATCCCACTGCAAGGAAAAGTTGAAGAGTTTAGTATATGTGTACAAGTATTAACTAACGAAGGCAAATATTATTACCCAGGGGCACTCTTAAAAGCCAACAGCTGGGTCTGAGATGAATCGCTAGAAGAGGAATGGGAAGTTCCTTGATAATTTGAGTCGGAAGAATTAAGTGGTTGGTGAATAAGACCCGCCTTTGGATAAAAAAGTTTGAAATCTAAGGCACCTCTTTCCGGCACTTGCGCGAGGCTGGTGTGTTTTGTAAGCCGGAGGAGAGAATTCCGCCACCATTGTTCTAGGTCATGCGACAAGCTTCATGTTGCTGTTTCTTCAAAATAAAGTTGGGATCCAAATAAGCTAAAGGATGAGAAAACCTTACTTTCTGACATGCTTGACGAACTTCCTGTCTTGGCAGAAGTTCTGAGTTGGAGGAAAGGATAGTTACCTCTTCACCATCTGCGTGGCCGCCTTCCACGTCATCCTGATAGTGATAATTGTCAATAAGATGTACAAAAATAAGCCAAGGGAGTCAAGTTCTACCTCCGACTCATCATCATCCAAGTTAAATGATTCAGAAGGGTTGGTCTTCTTCTTGGCAGGCTTTTTCCGAGCCTTATTCTTCATCCGGGTCTTCTTGGACGGTGTCGTGGAATTGTCATGGCAGATGTCCTAGTGTGAGGACTTAGTCGTGAGGCCAACACATCTATGTGGTAGCTTGAGAGGGGTTGATCGGGATGAGAGACATGAGGCAGATCAACACACTAGACAAGGATTTAGACAGTTTCAGGCCCCGGGAAACATCGTCCAGTAATAGCCCCACATGCAGTTTGTGGCTAGGTCTCATTATGCTCATGAGGGAGATGCTGCATAAACCGGCTCTCCTAATTGTGTCTAGCCTTAGAGATTATTTCTTCTCCCCTTAGGGTGCCCTACCCCCTTATATAAGTTGAAGGGGCGGGTTACATATAGAGTCCAACTCGGATTGGGACTTAACCTATTCTGACGTCTCACCATGTGCTTCTTAACGTCTTGGGCTTCTTAACGTCTCGGGCTTATTAACCCCAGGCGACTCTATTTGCTGGGTCATAACTGTCTGCCGGGTTATAACTGTCTGCCAACTTACCATCTGCTGGCTTATAACTGTCTGTCGGCTTACCATCTACCGGCTTATAATCGGTCGGGTCACCAATGAAACACCAAGTCCTAGCCGGGTCATATCTCCGGCCGGGTCATACCGTGGGGTATATCCCTGACATTAGCCCCCAGTTTAATTTGGATTTATCCGTGTTAAACTGATCCTGCAAAATAAACACAAGAACAAATTTGACAGGTTGTGCTCCGGGTTAAAAATTCTCGTAAGCCGGCACCTGATCTGTCAGGACCCCGATTCCAAGCCACATCGATCTAGCCGGTAACACCTCATATCACTTTGCGGCCTCACGCACGGTATCCCACGGGTGTCGCCTTACCATGGTCGGGACCGTTTTCGCCTTTTGGCTCACGTATATGATAGTGTCGCTAGCATCCATATGATAGAGAACCCGGGCCGACATGGCTAGTCGTGAACCCAAAGCGACACAGACCTATGGAGAAAGGCATACATGAATCACATCGAGCATGTCGGTCATCAGCGAGTGATTCCGGGCTGTAGCACTGGGTTAACAGGACTCCGGGGAACCCGGGCTGTAGCAGGCTAGGCAGGACTCCGGAAGTCACCGTGTGACATTTCCCCGAAGGGACCGACATAGGAACGAAGTGAATCACATGCCGGCCAGTCAAGTGTCCTGAGCAGTAGTGCTGGGCTAGCAGGACTCCGGTGAACCGGGCTGTAGCGGACTACTATGGCTCGAGGAACACTAGACTACATTTCCCCATAAGAAAGGCTGCCAAGGATAAACAACTAGATTGTCTGATCCCACTCATACCAAGCATTACAATCATACACACAATATGCCCGATATGAGTACATACAACATGGCATCACAACAAAACTCTACAACTCAAGTACTTTATTGAAAAGGCTCCAGAGAGCCATACATAACATGTTCATACAGATAGGGTTCACATGACCCGACACTCAAGTCATACACTCATACAAGCACATGCGGAAGCAACCGGTCTGAGTGCAGACACTAGAAAGAAAGAAGGCTTCTCGAAGCCTGTCTATCTACATAGGGCCCTCCATGGCCAGGATCACCACCTGGGTGGCTAGTCACTCGTCGACATCAAGGTCTACATAAAACCCATCGGAGGGGGCAGTGTTGTCGTCTGAAAATAATAAATACGCAAACATGAGTACAAGGTACTCAGCAAGTCTTACATCAGAACCTACTATACATGCTCATTCTCAAGAAGGTGGTGGGGCTATTGCAGCAAGCCAGCTTTGACTCTTGGCTAAGCTATCCTATGGAACTTCACTAGTAAAATAGTTTTCGCACACGATTCCACTACTCACCAACACAATACTCCACCGGGGATCCTCCCTCGTCATCCTACGAGAGGGCCATCCTCGGTACTCACACTTATCTTGAGTCTTTTAGTAGTATCCATTTACTTATCTATGAACTGTATAGGAAACCAAGTAGTCCTTTACCGCGGACGCGGCTATTCGAATAGTTTTATACCCTGCAGGGGTGTACTTTGTCATGCACGCTTTCACCACTTACCACCGTTTACACGACATGTACTCGGCAACCTTCAAGCGGAAGCCCAGCGAGGGTGTCGGCCATGACCTACCTAAACACCTACGTCTCTAGTCCAGGTTTATCGCCCATCCAGGTTCCATCCGCAGGGAGTCCGGCCGAGGTTTCCACGTATGGCCCCGAACGATGTGAACAGGGTTCCCGAGACACCAAACGGGTGACTCGGTACACCGTGCCACGGTGTATCTACCGCAACATAGCCCACCCCTAGGGTCAGCGCTACGCACAGCCGCCAACACATAACCTACAACACCAGAAACTATTTGCAACTCTTGGACAGAATACTAAGGTATTTAAGAAGCCGAGAGGGTCAATTAAGGATCCCAATGCATGGTAGTAGCTGAATCTTAAATCACACATATAGATCTCAGTTCTTAGGGACGGTCTCAATGAAACAACCCACCATGTACTCCTACATGGCCTCTCATCGATACCTTTACCAAAACATGTTCAACACATCCCTCACATTACCGGCATCAGCATTTCACTCTAGCCCATCAGCCAGATCAACCAGACCTGACACAACTCTAAGCATAGCAGGCATAGCAAGGTAGGAATCACATACATGGCTCAATCAACTCCTACACATGCTAGTGGGTTTCATCTAGTTACTGTGGCAATGACAGGTCATGCAGAGGATAAGGGTTCAACTACCGTAGCACACAGCAGTTTGAATCGCGCTATCTTAATGCAGTAAACAAGAGCAGAAGCGATAACATGGGTTTGTATCGGAATGATCAATGGGTTGCTTGCCTGATGGAGTGGTAGTGGGATACTGCCCTTCAGTTGGATACTCGTGAATATCCTCGGAGGCAGAACCTACCGCGAAGAACACATCGGAACACAATCAACACATGACGATATGCAACAATATGATGCATGCTATGACATGGCAATATGAATGTGTCTTGGCCTAATGCGAGCTATAACAGGAAGGAATGTACTCATTTGAATCAAAGATTCGAATATTAGCTCATTAAACATGGCCTTAATAGTGCATTTCCTTATTCTGCTTCAACAGCAAGGTAAACTTGTTTTGTCATGCACGAAACCATTACAGATTGATAGATTGAATTTTTCTGATCATTTTTCATATATAAATCTTTGCATTTGGAGCTATGGTTGATTTTCTATGATTTTTAGAAGTTTTATACATTTTCTGGAATTTCCTGAATAAAAATAAATCCAGAAAATGCATTACTGCGTCAGCATTGCATCATGCTGACCTTAGCAGGTCAAAGGCTCCAGCCCAGGTCAAACCCGACTGGTGGGCCCCTTCTGTCAGTCTCTCAGTTAAATAACAAGATTAGATTAACACTAATTAACTGTCAGTGGGGCCTGGCGCACATGTCAATGACTGATTTAAATAAAAATTATTTAAAACTAATCCTAGATTAGTTAGCAGACCGGACCCACCTGTCATAGACTCGGGGGGGGTCTACCTGGGCCCACCCAGGGGTCAAACTGGGTCAAACTCGCCGGCGTTGAGCCGCCGGCGAGGCCCGAGACGGTGCCGCAGCTCGGAAAACGCCCACAGGGCACGGGCGAGGCCGTTCTTGGGCTCGTTGGGGAGCTCTTGCAGTCGCGCATCTAGTGGTGGTGGAGGCCAGGCCTACGGTGGCCGGAGACGACGACGGCGAGCTCCAAGGCGGCGGCTGGAGTTCGGCCATGTGCGGGTTGTGGGCTGCGGCGTGCAAATGCGGAAACTAAGGCGCTAGCGAGGCACTATGCGATGCGGCAAGCATGTTGCATAGCACGGCAGGACCAAATGGTCGCCGGAGTGGCGCTAGTGACAAGCTCGAGCGGAGACGAGCTTCGGCCGTGGTGGAACTATGGCCTAGAGGGTGCAAACGCGTGGAAAAGAAGAGGGGAAAGGTGGCGGAGCTCACAGGGAGGTCGATGAGCAGCTCAGTGGGCTCGGGGGCGACCGGAGCGAGGCGAATCGATGAACAGCATCCGGCGGGTACCGAGGTTGAAGACGATCCGATGGCGGCGATGCAGGGCCTCCGGCGAAGCGTGGCTCGATGGGGAGGGCGAGGGCGTCGCGGCGGGGCTTCTGGACACGTCAGAGGGTCAAGGGGGTGACGGAGGGCGCGACTACAGCGGTGAGACGGCGACAGGTGCGTCGGCCATCGCGGGAGAGGGAGAGGGAGACGAGGGGGAGAGTGAGAGAGGATGAGAGGGGGACGTGGGGGTCGCGCGGCATTACTGGATGTCTCTAGGATGTCGGCAGAAGCAGGAGGCAGCCGGCGCGCGGCGAGCACGCGCCCCTGCCTACTGGCGCGAGGAGGACGACGACTGGCGAAGCCAGTAGGCTGGGCCGAGCCAGGTGGGCTGGCCAGCTTAGGTAAGGCCCAGGTGGCTTCCTTCTCTCTTTTTTTGATTTGTTTCTATTTTTCTATTTAACTGCAACTGTTGGGCTTTAATTAAAATACTAAAACGTTTCCAAAAATCCTGAAAATAATTGTGGGCTCTGTTTAGATTATTTCCAACAACAAACATTTATTTCCAGAATTATTTGAGAATTTAAATTATTTAATAGCATTTAAATGCCCAAATTCAAATACTTATGATTTAAATCAATGACCTTCTGTTGACCTAGAAAATTGTGCACCAATTTTGCTAGAGGTTCTAACCCAAGACAAAGAGGGTGAACTTTTTAGAAGGGCATTTCAGGTTCATTGAAAATAATTTTAGTAAACCCTAGTTGTTTCCAGGGGGTGTTGGGGGGTTTTTGCCTTCCCCAATTCAAATTTAAAAGGAATTTAAACATGATGCACATACTAATGCTTGAACTAGCTAGGGTGTGACAACTCACGCCCACTCAAAAGAATCTCATCCCGAGATTTAGGATCCTCTGGAAAGAAGGTGTGGTACTCGAGTCGAAGACGATCCTCTCTTTCCCAAGTGGCTTGTTTCTCGGAATGGTGTGACCATTGAACTTGAGAAACTTGATATTACGACGTCGAGTGGTACGCTCGGCTTGATCAAGGATACGAACGAGATATTCCCGATAGGAGAGGTTATCTTGTAGATCAAGCATTTCGTGGTCCATTCCACAGATAGGATCCGCGAAGCAACGCCTGAGTTGAGAAACGTGGAAGACATCGTGAACTCTGGAAAGATGCGGAGGTAGTTCCAATTGGTAGGCAACTTTTCCTCGTTTGGCAAGAATGCGAAAGGGTCCAATGTAACGAGGAGCCAATTTGCCCTTGATATTGAAATGATGGGTTCCTTTTAACGGGGTAACCCAAAGGTAAGCCTTCTCGTCGACTTCATAAGTCATAGTCTTATGTTTAAGATCATATTGACTCTTTTCACGAGATTGGGCTGTTTTCAATTTCTCACGAATAACGCGAACCTGCTCTTCTGCTTCCTGAATCATATCCGGGCCAAAGAGTTGTCTTTCCCCGGTTTCTGACCAGTTAAGAGGCGTTCGACATTTTCAGCCATAGTGAACTTCGAAAGGAGCTTTGCCCAAGCTAGCTTGATAGCTATTGTTATAAGCAAACTCCGCGAATGGGAGGCATTTCTCCCAACTCATTCCGAACGAGATAACAGAAGCTCGGAGCATATCTTCCAGAATTTGATTGACTCGCTCTACTTGACCACTTGATTGAGGATGAAAGGCGGTACTAAAAGAGAGACGAGTTCCCATAGCATTTTGGAAACTTTCCCAAAATCGAGAGGTGAAGAGACTCCCACGGCCTGAGTTAATTTCCAATGGGACACCATGGAGAGACACTATTCAGGAGATGTATAAATCGGCTAGCTGGCTAGCGGTGATACTCTCATGAACAGGTAGGAAATGGGCTACTTTGGAAAGACGGTCGATCATGACGAAGATGGCATTATTCCCTCTCTTGGTCCTAGGAAACCCAGTGATGAAATCCATACTGATTTTATCCCATTTCCACTCGGGAATAGCCAAGGGTTGAAGGGTGCCAGCAGGCCGTTGGTGCTCTGCTTTAACACGACGACAGACGTCGTAGCTAGCAATGTATTGAGCGATTTCTCTCTTCATCCTAGTCCACCAAAACCTCTGGTGTAGGTCTTGATACATTTTAGTACTACCGGGATGAATGGTGAGAAGGGATTCATGAGCTTCCTTAAGGATCAACTGGCGTAGCTGTTTTTTCCTGGGAACCACCAGACGGTTCTCGAAGAAGACAGCACCCCGCTTATCCATGGAAAAACATTTAGCAACTCCGCTAGCAATGTTTTCCTTAATCCGGGATATGCCCTTATCATACCACTGGGCGGTTACGATTTGATCCATAAGGGTAGGTTTCGCCACCATGGTGGATAGGAATCCTCGAGGAACAATGTGAAGATTAAGCTTACGGAATTCCTCATGGAGAAGTGGTTGACTTTGTTGTAACATCACGTTGTTACAATAGGATTTACGGCTTAGCGCATCAGCCATGACATTGGCTTTGCCCGGGGTGTAAGTTATTCCTAAGTCGTAATCCGAGATCAACTCAACCCAACATCTTTGCCTAAGATTCAAATCTGGTTGGGTGAAGATATATTTCAAGCTTTGGTGATCGGTGAAGATCTCGCAACGATTACCGAGGAGGTAATGTCGCCAAGTTTTAAGTGCATGGACTACAGCTGCCAGCTCTAGATCATGAGTGGGATATTTTTCCTCATGTGGGTGTAATTGCCGTGAAGCATAGGCAATTACCTGACGATCTTGCATGAGTATGCAACCTAGTCCTTGTCGCAAGGCATCGCAATAGATAATAAAGTCCTTGGAGAAGTCTGGTGGTACCAGTACGGGAGTAGATGTCAGGCATCTTTTCAGTTCTTGAAAGCTGAACTCGCACTGTGGAGTCCACTCGAACTTTTTATCTTTCTTGAGGAGTTCAGTTAGAGGTTTAGCAACCTTGGAGAAATTCTCGACGAAGCGGCGGCAATAGCTCGCTAAGCCAAGGAAGCTCCGAACTTGCTTGACCGTCTCAGGTGGAGTCCAATGAAGGACAGCTTGAACTCGCTCGGGATTGACAGCAATACCCTTACCAGAAATTACATGGCCTAGATAGGTCACTTCTGGCAACCAAAATTCACACTTGGAGAATTTGGCATAAAGGCGATGCTCTTGAAGTTTCATCAATACCAGCCTTAAATGTTCTGCATGTTCCTCTTCATTCTTGGAGTAGATGAGTATGTCATCGAGGTATACTACGATGAATTTATCCAAGTACTCCATGAAGACCGATTTCATTAACCGGGAGAAGGTGGCTGGGGCATTGGTTAAACCGAAGGACATAACAGTGTACTCGTATTGGCCATAACGAGTAACAAAGGCCGTTTTGGGAATGTCCCCGTTTCTGATTTTGATTTGATGGTAGCCCAACCTCAAATCCATCTTGGAAAAGACTGAGGATCCAGCGAGCTGATCATACAGATTGTTGATCCTGGGAAGCGGGTATTTGTTCTTGATGGTGACCAAATTGATGGGTCGGTAATCCACAACCATTCGATCCGTTCCATCCTTCTTCTTGACGAAGAGGACGGGGCAAGCCCAAGGAGAGGAACTAGGATGGATGAAACCCTTTTTCAAGGATTCATCGAGTTGGTTCTTAAGCTCGGCTAGTTCTAAGGGTGCCATCTTGTAGGGTCTTCTAGAAATTGGAACGGTTCCTGGAACAAGGTCTATCACAAACTCGACATCCCTGTCAGGTGGAACACCTGGCAGTTCTTTTGGAAAGACATCCGGAAAGTCTCGGACTACCGGAACATCATCAAGGTCTGGAAGGGGGTTGGCATTTAGGGAGTAAAGTTGGCGCTTGGCCACTCGAGTTAAGACATTAACTGTCTTGCCCGATGGGTGAGTAAGTTGAACGGTTCTAGTGGCACAATCAATCTTAGCATAATTAGCTGACATCCAGTCCATACCCAAGATGATGTTTATGTCCGAGGACTTGAGAGCTATTAAGGATGCAAGGAAGACAAGTCTATCAACAAGAATTTTGTTCCCATGGCTTACTCTAGAAGTTTGCCATTTGGAACCCGGAGTTTGAATTAACATGGAAGTGGGCATGTCACAGAATGTCGTGTTATGCAATCGAGCATAGTTCTTAGATATGAATGAATGAGATGCTCCAGTATCGAAAAGAACAGATGCCGGATGGCAGTTAAGAAGAAGCGTACCAAGGACGACGTTGGGATCCTCATGAGCCTCCTTGGCTGAAACATAGTTGACATGGCCACGAGCAGTGGTGGCCGGCTTGGCGTATAATGTTTTTCCCGCGGTCTTACCATGGCCAACAGACTTCCTAGATTGAACGGGGTTGTTGTTCTAGGGACACTCTCAGCTATAGTGACCCGGCTCTCCACACTTAAAGCATGTTACCACATTGGGGCGTGGAGCAGCATTAGCAGCGGGGCCACCATAGGGCTTGGGCGGTGCAAATTGCTGGTTGGGACGAGGTGCCTCAAAAGATGGCCTCGGGATGAACCTGGGTGGCAGTGTCGTGCTTGGAATCCACACACGGCGCTTCTGAGCTCCAGAGCTGGATGAAGAGCCAAAATCACGGGAGTGCTTGCGTGAAGTGTCATAATCAGTCTGGCCTGTCTCAGCACTGATGGCTTTATTGACCAACTTCTGAAAGGAGGTGCACTCGTGTAGACGAAGATCGCGGCGAAGCTCAGAGCTAAGTCCCTTGTGGAACCTTGCCTGCTTCTTAGCGTCAGTAGATACCTCTTCAGGAGCATAGCGTGCCAGATTTCCAAATTCACAACTATAAGCATCCACAGTCAGTCTTCCTTGGGTGAAGTTGCAGAACTCCTCCCTCTTGCGATCCATGAGACCTTCCGAAATGTGATGCTCATGGAAAGCCTCACTGAATTCAGCCCAAGTAGTGATTTGGCCGACCGGGCGCATAGCTTCGAAGTTTTCCCACCAAAGGCTAGCAGGGCCTTCGAGGTGATAGGCAGCATAAGTAACCTTGTCGGCTTCGGCTATGTTGGCAGAACGTAGCTTGTGGGTGATGCTGCGAAGCCAATCATCCGCGTTGAGGGGTTCGACGAAATGGTTAAACTTTGGTGGGTACTGAAGGAAATATGCCCTAGAGGCAATAATAAAGTTATTATTTATTTCCTTATATCATGATAAATGTTTATTATTCATGCTAGAATTGTATTAACCGGAAACATAATACATGTGTGAATACATAGACCAACAGAGTGTCACTAGTATGCCTCTACTTGACTAGCTCGTTAATCAAAGATGGTTATGTTTCCTAACCATGAACAAAGAGTTGTTATTTGATTAACGAGGTCACATCATTAGTAGAATGATCTGATTGACATGACCCATTCCATTAGCTTAGCACCCGATCGTTTAGTATGTTGCTATTGCTTTCTTCATGACTTATACATGTTCCTATAACTATGAGATTATGCAACTCCCGTTTACCGGAGGAACACTTTGGGTACTAGCAAACGTCACAACGTAACTGGGTGATTATAAAGGAGTACTACAGGTGTCTCCAATGGTAGATGTTGGGTTGGCGTATTTCGAGATTAGGGTTTGTCACTCCGATTGTCGGAGAGGTATCTCTGGGCCCTCTCGGTAATGCACATCACATAAGCCTTGCAAGCACTGCAACTAATAAGTTAGTTGTGAGATGATGTATTACGGAACGAGTAAAGAGACTTGCC
This sequence comes from Triticum monococcum, assembly GCA_034509565.1. NCBI lineage: Eukaryota > Viridiplantae > Streptophyta > Magnoliopsida > Poales > Poaceae > Triticum > Triticum monococcum. The sequence continues at coordinate 141,844,155 of CM067846.1, read as the reverse complement.
GGTAACGAGATTGAACTAGGTATTGGATACCGACGATCGAATCTCGGGCAAGTAACATACCGATGACAAAGGGAACGACGTATGTTGTTATGCGGTCTGACCGATAAAGATCTTCGTAGAATATGTAGGAGCCAATATGGGCATCCAGGTCCCGCTATTGGTTATTGACCGGAGACGTGTCTCGGTCATGTCTACATTGTTCTCAAACCGTAGGGTCCGCACGCTTAACGTTACGATGACAGTTATTATGAGTTTATGCATTTTGATGTACCGAAGGTTGTTCGGAGTCCCGGATGAGATCACGGACATGACGAGGAGTCTCGAAATGGTCGAGACGTAAAGATTGATATATTGGAAGCCTATGTTTGGACATCAGAAATGTTCCGGGTGAAATCGGGATTTTACCGGAATACCAGGAGGGTTACCGGAACCCCCCGGGAGACTAATGGGCCTATTGGGCCTTAGTGGAAAATAGAAAAGGGAAGCCCACTAGCTGGCCGGCGCCCCCCCCAAGTCCTATTAGGAATAGGATAAGGGGCCGGCCCCCCTTCTCTCTCTTTTCCCCCCCGGGAGTCCTAATTGGATTAGGATTGGGGGGAGGAGTCCTACTCCCGGTGGGAGTAGGACTCCCCTGCGCCTCCCCTCCCTTGGCCGGCCGGCCCCCTCCTCCAACCTTTATATACGGGGGCAGGGGGCACCCCAAGACACACAACTTGATCCTTGAGATCGCTCCTTAGCCGTGTGCGGTGCCCCCTGCCACCAAATTCCACCTCGATCGTACCGTTGTAGTGCTTAGGCGAAGCCCTGCGTCGGTAGTACATCAAGATCGTCACCACGCCGTCGTGCTGACGGAACTCCTCCCCGAAGCTTTGCTGGATCGGAGCCCGGGGATCGTCATCGAGCTGAACGTGTGCTAAGAACTCGGAGGTGCCGGAGTAACGGTGCTTGGATCGGTCGGATCGGGAAGAAGGCGTACGACTACTTCCTCTACGTTGTGTGATCGCTTCCGCAGTCAGTCTGCGTTGGTACGTAGACAACACTCTCCCCTCTTGTTGCTGTGCATCACCATGATCTTGCGTGTGCGTAGGAAAATTTTCGAAATTACCACGTTCCCCAACAGTGGTATCAGAGCCTAGGTTTTATGGTTTGATGTTATATGCACGAGTAGAACACAAGTGAGTTGTGGGCGATATAAGTCATACTGCCTACCAGCATGTCATACTTTGGTTCGGCGGTATTTTTGGATGAAGCGGCCCGGACCGACTTTACGCGTACGCTTACGCGAGACCGGTTTCCCCGACGTGCTTTGCACATAGGTGACTTGCGGGTGACTGTTTCTCCAACTTTAGTTGAACCGAGTGTGGCTACGCCCGGTCGTTGCGAAGGTTAAAACGGAGTCTATTTGACAAACTATCGTTGTGGTTTTGATGCGTAGATGAGATTGGTTCTTGCTTAAGCCCGTAGCAGCCACGTAAAACTTGCAACAACAAAGTAGAGGACGTCTAACTTGTTTTTGCAGGGCATGTTGTGATATGATATGGTCAAGACATGATGAGATATAAGTTGTTGTATGAGATGATCATGTTTTGTTGAAGTTATCGGCAACTGGCAAAAGCCTTATGGTTGTCTCTTTATTGCATAAGACGCAAGCGCCAAATAATTGCTTTACTTTATCGCTATGCTATAGCAATAGTTGCAAGAGCAATAGTTGGCGAGACGACCGTATGACGACACATTGATATAGATCAAGATGATGGAGATCATGGTGTCATGCCGGTGATGACAGAGATCATGACAGTACTTTGGAGATGGAGATCAAAGAAGCAAGATGATGATGGCCATATCATGTCACATATTTTGATTGCATATGATGTTTATCTTTTATAGATCTTATTCTTGCTTTGATTGACGGTAGCATTATAAGATGATCTCTCACTAAATTATCAAGAAGTGTTCTCCCTGAGTATGCACCGTTGCCAAAGTTCTTCGTGCCCAGACACCACGTGATGATCGGGTGTGATAAGCTCTACGTTCAAATACAACAGGTGCAAAACAGTTGCACACGCAGAATACTCAGGTTATACTTGACGAGCCAAGCATACACAGATATGGCCTCGGAACACGGAGACCAAAAGGTCGAGCGTGAATCATATAGTAGATATGATCAACATAACGATGTTCACCATTGAAAACTACTCCATCTCACGTGATGATCGGTTATGGTTTAGTTGATTTGGATCACGTGATCACTTAGAGGATTAGAGGGATGTCTATCTAAGTGGGAGTTCTTAAGTAATATGATTAAATTGAACTTAAATTTATCATGAACTTAGTCCTGGTAGTATTTTGCAAATCATGTTGTAGATCAATGGCTTGCGTTGTTGCTTCCCTGTGTTTATTTTTATATGTTCCTAGAGAAAATTGTGTTGAAAGATGTTAGTAGCAATGATGCGGATTGGATCCGTGATCTGAGGTTTATCCTCATTGCTGCATAGAAGAATTATGTCCTTGATGCACCGCTAGGTGACAGACCTATTGCAGGAGCAGATGCAGACGTTATGAACGTTTGGCTAGCTCAATGTGATGACTACTTGATAGTTTAGTGCACCATGCTTAACGGCTTAGAATCGGGACTTCAAAGACGTTTTGAACGTCATGGACCATATGAGATGTTCCAGGAGTTGAAGTTAATATTTCAAGCAAATACCCGAGTTGAGAGACATGAAGTCTCTAGCAAGTTCTATAGCTAAAAGATGGAGGAGAATCGCTCAACTAGTGAGCATGTGCTCAGATTGTCTGGGTACTACAATCGCTTGAATCAAGTGGGAGTTAATCTTCCAGATAAGATAGTGATTGACAGAATTCTCTAGTCATCATCACTAAGTTAGTAGAACTTCGTGATGAACTATAATATGCAAGGGATAACGGAAACAACTCCCAAGCTCGTCATGATGCTGAAATCAACGAAGGTAGAAATCAAGAAAAACATCAATTGTTGATGGTTGACAAGACCACTAGTTTCAAGAAAAGGGCAAAGGGAAGAAGGGGAACTTCAAGAAGAACGGCAAGCAAGTTGCTGCTCAAGTGAAGAAGCCCAAGTCTGATCCTAAGCCTGAGACTAAGTGCTTCTACTGCAAAGGGACTGGTCACTGGAAGCGGAACTACCCCAAGTGATTGGCGGATAAGAAGGATGGCAAAGTGAACATAAGTATATTTGATATACATGTTATTGATGTGTACTTTACTAGTGTTTATAGCAACCCCTTAGTATTTGATGCTAGTTCAGTTGCTAAGAGTAGTAACTCGAAACGGGAGTTGCAGAATAAACAGAGACTAGTTAAGGGTGAAGTGACGATGCGTGTTGGAAGTGGTTCCAAGATTGATATGATCATCATCGCACACTCCCTATAATTTCGGGATTAGTGTTAAACCTAAATAAGTGTTATTTGGTGTTTGCGTTGAACATGAATATGATTTGATCATGTTTATTGTAATACGGTTATTCATTTAAGTAAGAGAATAAATTGTTGTTCTGTTTACATGAATAAAACCTAATATGGTTACACACCCAATGAAAATAGTTCATTGGATCTCGATCTTAATAATACACATATTCATAATATTGAAACCAAAAGATGCAAAGTTAATAATGATAGTGCAACTTATTTGTGGCACTGCTGTTTAGGTCATATCGGTGTAAAGCGCATGAAGAAACTCCATACTGATGGGCTTTTGGAACCACTTGATTATGAATCACTTGGTACTTGCGAACCGTGCCTCATAGGCAAGATGACCAAAACACCGTTCTCCAGTACTATGGAGAGAGCAACAGATTTATTGGAAATCATACATACCGATGTATGTGGTCTGATGAATATTGAGGCTCGTGGCGGATATCGTTATTTTCTCACCTTCACAGATGATTTAAGCAGATATGGGTATATCTACTTGATGAAACATAAGTCTGAAACATTTGAAAAGTTCAAAGAATTTCAGAGTGAAGTGAAAAACATCGTGACAAGAAAATAAAGTTTCTACGATATGATCGCGGAGACAAATATTTGAGTTACGAGTTTGGTCTTCAGTTAAAACAATGTGAAATAAGTTTCACTACTCACGCCACCTGGAACACCACATCATAATGGTGTGTCCGAACGTCATAACCGTACTTTATTGGATATAGTGCAATCTATGATGTCTCTTACCGATTTACCACTATTGTTTTTGGGTCATGGATTAGAGACAGCTGCATTCACGTTAAAAAGGGGCACCATCTATATCCGTCGAGACGACGCCTTATGAACTATTGTTTGGCAAGAAACCAAAGTTGTCGTTTTTTAAAGTTTGGGGTTGCGATGCTTATATGAAAAAGTTTCATCCTGATAAGCTCAAAACTCAAATCGGAGAAGTGCATCTTCATAGGATATCCAAAGGAAACTATTGGATACACCTTCTATCACATATCCGAAGGCAAGACTTTTTGTTGCTAAATTCGGAAACTTTCTGGAGAAGGAGTTTCTCTCGAAAGAAGTGAGTAGGAGGAAAGTAGAACTTGACGAGGTAACTATACTTGCTCCCTTATTGGAAAGTAGTACATCACAGAAAAATGTTTCTGTGACACCTACACCAGTTAGTGAGGAAGCTAATGATGATGATCATGAAACTTCAGAACGAGACACTATTGAACCTCGTAGATCAACCAGAGTAAGATCCGCGCCAGAGTGGTACGGTAATCCTGTTCTGGAAGTCATGCTACTAGATCATGATGATCCTACGAACTATGAAGAAGCGATGGTGAGCCCAGATTCCGCAAAGTGGCTTGAAGCCATGAAATCTGAGATATGATCCATGTATGAGAACAAAGTATGGACTTTGGTTGACTTGCCCGATGATCGGCAAGCCATAGAAAATAAATGGATCTTCAAGAGGAAGACGGACGCTGATAGTAGTGTTACTATCTACAAAGCTAGAATTGTCGCAAAATGTTTTCGACAAGTTCAAGGTGTTGACTACGATGAGATTTTCTCACTCGTATCTATGCTTAAAGTCTGTCCGAATCATGTTAGCAATTGCCGCATTTTATGAAATCTGGCAAATGGATAAACAAAACTGCATTCCTTAATGGATTTGCTAAAGAAGAGTTGTATACGATGCAAATAGAAGGTTTTGTGAATCCGAAAAGTGCTAACAAAATGTGCAAGCTCCAGCGATCCATCTGTGGACTGGTGCAAGCATCTCGGAGTTGGAATATACGCTTTGATAAGTTGATCAAAGCATATAGTTTTATACAGACTTGCGGTGAAGCCTGTATTTACGAGAAAGTGAGTGGGAGCACTACAGCATTTCTGATAAGTATATGTGAATGACATATTGTTGATCGGAAATCATGTAGAATTATTCTGTAAAGCATAAAAGGAGTGTTTGAAAGGAGTTTTTCAAAGAAAGACTTTGGTAAAGCTTCTTACATATTGAGCTTCAAGATCTATAGAGATAGATCAAGACGCTTGATAAGTTTTTCAATAAGTACATACCTTGACAAGATTTTGAAGTAGTTCAAAATGGAACAGTCAAAGAAAAAGTTTCTTGCCTGTGTTACAAGGTGTGAAGTTGAGTAAAGACTCAAAGCCCGACCACGGCAGAAGATAGAAAGAGAATGAAAGTCATTCCCTATGCCTCATTCATAGGTTCTATAAAGTACGCCATGGTGTGTACCAGATCTATTATATACCCTGCACTGATTTGGCAAGGGAGTACAATAGTGATCTAGGAGTAGATCACTGGACAGCGGTCAGAATTATCCCTAGTAAAATAAGGATATGTTTCTCGATTATGGACGTGACAAAAAGGTTCGTCGTAAAGGGTTACGTCGATGCAAGTTTTTGACACTGATCCAGATGAATCTAAAGTCTCAATCTGGATACATATTGAAAGTGGGAGCATTTAGCTAGAGTAGCTCCGTGTAGAGCATTGTAGACATAGAACTTGCAAAATACTTACGGATCTGAATGTGACAGACCCGTTGAATAAAATTATCTCACAAGTAAAACATGATCACACCTTAGTACTCTTTGGGTGTTAATCACATAGATATGTGAACTAGATTACTGACTCTAGTAAACCCTTTGAGTGTTGGTCACATGACGATGTGAACTATGGGTGTTAATCACATGGTGATGTGAACTATTGCTGTTAAATCACATGGCGATGTGAACTAGATTATTGACTCTAGTGCAAGTGGGAGACTGAAGGAAATATGCCCTAGAGGCAATAATAAAGTTATTATTTATTTCCTTATATCATGATAAATGTTTATTATTCATGGTAGAATTGTATTAACCGGAAACATAATACATGTGTGAATACATAGACCAACAGAGTGTCACTAGTATGCCTTTACTTGACTAGCTCGTTAATCAAAGATGGTTATGTTTCCTAACCATGAACAAAGAGTTGTTATTTGATTAACGAGGTCACATCATTAGTAGAATGATCTGATTGACATGACCCATTCCATTAGCTTAGCACCCGATCGTTTAGTATGTTGCTATTGCTTTCTTCATGACTTATACATGTTCCTATAACTATGAGATTATGCAACTCCCGTTTACCGGAGGAACACTTTGGGTACTACCAAACATCACAACGTAACTGGGTGATTATAAAGGAGTACTACAGGTGTCTCCAATGGTAGATGTTGGGTTGGCGTATTTCGAGATTAGGGTTTGTCACTCCGATTGTCGGAGAGGTATCTCTGGGCCCTCTCGGTAATGCACATCACATAAGCCTTGCAAGCACTGCAACTAATAAGTTAGTTGTGAGATGATGTATTACGGAACGAGTAAAGAGACTTGCCGGTAACGAGATTGAACTAGGTATTGGATACCGACGATCGAATCTCGGGCAAGTAACATACCGATGACAAAGGGAACAATGTATGTTGTTATGCGGTCTGACCGATAAAGATCTTCGTAGAATATGTAGGAGCCAATATGGGCATCCAGGTCCCGCTATTGGTTATTGACCGGAGACGTGTCTCGGTCATGTCTACATTGTTCTCGAACCGTAGGGTCCGCACGCTTAACGTTACGATGACAGTTATTATGAGTTTATGCATTTTGATGTACCGAAGGTTGTTCGGAGTCCCGGATGAGATCACGGACATGACGAGGAGTCTCGAAATGGTCGAGACGTAAAGATTGATATATTGGAAGCCTATGTTTGGACATCGGAAGTGTTCCGGGTGAAATCGGGATTTTACCGGAATACCGGGAGGGTTACCGGAACCCCCCGGGAGACTAATGGGCCTATTGGGCCTTAGTGGAAAAGAGAAAAGGGAATCCCACTAGCTGGCCGGCGCCCCCCCCCCCCAAGTCCTATTAGGAATAGGATAAGGGGCCGGCCCCCCTTCTCTCTCTTTCCCCCCCCCCGGGAGTCCTAATTGGATTAGGATTGGGGGGAGGAGTCCTACTCCCGGTGGGAGTAGGACTCCCCTGCGCCTCCCCTCCCTTGGCCGGCCGGCCCCCCTCCTCCAACCTTTATATACGGGGGCAGGGGGCACCCCAAGACACACAACTTGATCCTTGAGATCGCTCCTTAGCCGTGTGCGGTGCCCCCTGCCACCAAATTCCACCTCGATCGTACCGTTGTAGTGCTTAGGCGAAGCCCTGCGTCGGTAGTACATCAAGATCGTCACCACGCCGTTGTGCTGACGGAACTCCTCCCCGAAGCTTTGCTGGATCGGAGCCCGGGGATCGTCATCGAGCTGAACGTGTGCTAAGAACTCGGAGGTGCCGGAGTAACGGTGCTTGGATCGGTCGGATCGGGAAGAAGACGTACGACTACTTCCTCTACGTTGTGTGATCGCTTCCGCAGTCGGTCTGCGTTGGTACGTAGACAACACTCTCCCCTCTCGTTGCTGTGCATCACCATGATCTTGCGTGTGCGTAGGAAAATTTTCGAAATTACCACGTTCCCCAACAGGTACAGCTTGATAAAGTCATTAATTGACACCAAGTCATTTCGCGGGTGGCGTGCAGTTTTCTGCTCAATCCGCTCCAGCAGGCGGTTGGTCTCACGCTTGTTTCTTTCCGCCTCCAGCATTACTTCGGCCAGAGAAGGCGGGTGAGGCAGATTTTCACCTCTAGCTGCACTGGCTTCCCCCTGCTCCGAGGCAGTAGGGTTGCTGCGGGTGTTGACCATCCTAGGAAAAAACAAGACAACGGTTTAGACAAGGATGGCTCAAACTTAGCAAGGAAGTGCAGAATGTAATGGATAATACGGAATGCAGAGATTTTCATCCATATGCCATGGTAATATAAAACTTCCATATATATACCAACGGTCATACACACCATACATAGTTTAGTACAAGCCCAGGCTACAGTACAACTATGATGAAAGACGTTACATCTCATCGGAGGCATTCCAAGCTCCTATACATTATTTGTCTACACCTCCGGAATTGATTACACACAAAGTCATATTCCACAAGTCACGCAGGACGGTAGAAATACAACTACTACAATACTAGTGGTACTACTACTAACTCAGACAGCTCTGTAGTAGTCCTCATAGAAGTCACCTCCATAGCCTGGAAGTTCAACGTGACCATCTGGGAACAGATGGTCCTGAGGAGCCTGTGGACCATTGGGGCTAGGATGAGGTCTTGGACCAACAAACGGTGGCCTGTGGGGACCACGGGGTGGGGTGATGCCTCCCACATCACGCCAATCCACCATGTCTGGCAAAGCAGATCTCATAGGATACAGATCCCTTGTATCCATACATCCAACTTGCACCGCAGGTGCAAACCGAGTCAATGTGGCCCAATGATCAGCACGGGTATTAAAAAGCTCCAGCCTCAAGGCCCGATTCTCTCGGTCCTTATCTTCGAGCATCTCAGCAGTGGTACGAGTTATTGAGTCCTCCTGAGTGGAGTCAGCATAGATAGCCTGGAGATACACTTGCGCTCCCGGAAGTGAGGCTGGCATGTAAAGGAAGTCGGTGTTCCGAAGCAGGCCAGTCCGGACTCGCATGATGGTCATCATGGAATAGGCAGCATCCTGCACAGCCATCTCAACAGTAACCCCGAGTCCATAGGAACAGTGAAGGGGCTCGGTAGATACAGGATAAGAAGGAAATATCCTGATGGTGCAGAAATACTGGCTTTGATTAAAGTCGCGGAACTGCTCTTCGACAGTGTATTCGGGATACCAACGGTAACCCGTCTCGATCATTACCCGGACTAACATAGCAGTATGACCGGGCACGTCGAGGCACCGGGTCAGGCGAACCACTTCGTTTTGAGCATGGTTGGCCATCTGAAAGCACAACCACAATGCAAAGACATCAGAATTTCTAGGGAAAATTGGATAGCATAACAGCTGTAAATGCTCACAAAAAGATTTGAGACATCCACAGCAGTTCGCAATACCACTCAACAACATCATATCAAGGTTCAGATCCAGTTAGCAACATACTAAAAATAGTAGAAACTGAACTGGTGCTTGTAACAACAATCCTATAAGCTACTACGGATTAGTAACACGTGAACCTGATAGAAGAAGAGAGCCTAGTCCTTAACCCACGTTGAATGAGAAAAGAATGACTCAGATCAGAGGCATAGGGTAAAGGAGTAAAAGAGCCTTACGTTCCCTCCCACAATCAATTCCCCTACATATAACTAAAGCATTTCTAGATTCGACATCGACCAGTTTGGCTCAACGAACCTAGAGGAAGTCCGGCTCTGATGCCAACGCTGTCAGGACCCCGATTCCAAACCACATCGATCTAGCCGGTAACACCTCATATCACTTTGCGGCCTCACGCACAGTATCCCATGGGTGTCGCCTTACCATGGCCGGGACCGTTTGCACCTTTTGGCTCACGTATATGATATTGTCGCTAGCATCCATAAGACAGAGAACCCGGGCCGACATGGCTAGTCGTGAACCCAAAGCGGCATAGACCTATGGAGACATGCATACATGAATCACATCGAGCATGTCGGTCATCAGCAAGTGATTCCGGGCTGTAGCACTGGGCTAACAGGACTCCGGGGAACACGGGCTGCAGCAGGCTAGGCAGGACTCCGGAAGTCACCGCGTGACATTTCCCTGAAGGGAAAGACATAGGAATGAAGTGAATCACATGCCGGCCAGTCAAGTGTCCTGAGCAGTAGTGCTGGGCTAGCAGGACTCTGGTGAACCGGGCTGTAGCGGACTACTATGGCTCGAGGAACACTAGACTACATTTCCCCATAAGAAAGGCTGCCAAGGATAAACAACTAGATTGTCGGATCCCACTCATACCAAGCATTACAATCGTACCCACAATATGCCCGATATGAGTACATACAACATGGCATCACAACAAAACTCTACAACTCAAGTACTTTATTTAAAAGGCTCCAGAGAGCCATACGTAACATGTTCATACAGATAGGGGTCACATGACCCGACACTCAAGTCATACACTCATACAAGCACATGCGGAAGCAACCGGTCTGAGTACAGACACTAGAAAGAAAGAAGGCTTCTCGAAGCCTGTCTATCTACATAGGGCCCTCCATGGCCAGGATCACCACCTGGGTGGCTAGTCACTTGTCGACATCAAGGTATACATAAAACCCATTGGAGGGGGCAGTGTTGTCGTCTGAAAATAATAAATAAGCAAACATGAGTACAAGGTACTCAGCAAGTCTTACATCAGAACCTACTATACATGCTCATTCTCAAGAAGGTGGTGGGGCTATTGCAAGAAGCCAGCTTTAACTCTTGGCTAAGCTATCCTACGGAACTTCACTAGTAAAATAGTTTTCGCACACGAGTCCACTACTCACCAACACAATACTCCACCGGGGATCCTCCCTCGTCATCCTACGAGAGGGCCATCCTCTGTACTCACACTTATCTTGAGTCTTTTAGTAGTATCCATTTACTTGTCTATGAACTGTATAGGCAACCAAGTAGTCCTTTACCGCGGACGCGGCTATTCCAATAGTTTTATACCCTGCAGGGGTGTACTTCATCATACACGCTTTCACCACTTACCGCCGTTTACACGACATGTACTCGGCAACCTTCAAGTGGAAGCCCAGCGAGGGTGTCGGCCACGACCTACCTAAGAACCTAAGTCTCTAGTCCAGGTTTATCGCCTATCCAGGTTCCATCCGCAGGGAGTCCGGCCGAGGTTTCCACATACGGCCCGGAACAATGTGAACAGGGTTCTCGAGACACCAAACGGGTGACTCGGTACACCATGCCATGGTGTATCTACCGCAACATAGCCCACCCCTAGGGTCAGCGCTACACACGGCCGCCAACACATAACCTACAACACCAGAAACTATTTGCAACTCCTGGACAGAATACTAAGGTATTTAAGAAGTCGAGAGGGTCAATTAAGGATCCCAATGCATGGTAGTAGCTGAATCTTAAATCACACATACAGATCTTAGTTCTTAGGGACGGTCTCAGTGAAACAACCCACCATGTACTCCTACATGGCCTCTCATCGATACCTTTACCAAAACATGTTCAACACATCCCTCACATTACCGGCATAAGCATTTCACTCTAGCCCATCACCCAGATGAACCAGACCTGACACAACTCTAAGCATAGCAGGGATAGCAAGGTAGGAATCACATACATGGCTCAATCAACTCCTACACATGCTAGTGGGTTTCATCTAGTTACTGTGGCAATGACAGGTCATGTAGAGGATAAGGGTTCAACTACCGTTGCACACAACAGTTTGAATCGCGTTGTCTTAATGCAGTAAACAAGAGCAGAAGCGAGAACATGGGTTTGTATCGGAATGATCAATGGGTTGGTTGCTTGATGGAGTGTTAGTGGGATACCGCCCTTCAGTTGGATACTCGTGAATATCCTCGGAGGCAGAACCTACCACGAAGAACACATCGGAACACAATCAACACATGTCGATATGCAACAATATGATGCATGCTATGACATGGCAATATGAATGTGTCTTGGCCTAATGCAAGCTATAACAGTAAGGAATGAACTCATTTGAATCAAAGATTCAAATATTAGCTCATTAAACATGGCCTTAATAGTGCATTTCCTTATTCTGCTTAAACAGCAAGGTAAACTTGTTTTGTCATGCATGAAACCATTACATATGGATAGATTGAATTTTTCTGATCATTTTTCATATATAAATCTTTGCATTTGGAGCTATGGTTGATTTTCTATGATTTTTAGAAGTTTTAAACATTTTCTGGAATTTCCTGAATAAAAATAAATCCAGAAAATGCATTACTGTGTCAGCATTGCGTCATGCTGACCTCAGCAGGTCAAAGGCACCAGCCCAGGTCAAACCTGACTGGTGGGCCCCTTCTGTCAGTCTCTCAGTTAAATAACAGGATTAGATTAACACTAATTAACTGTCAGTGGGGCCTGGGCCCACATGTCAGTGACTGATTTAAATAAAAATTAGTTAAAACTAACCCTCGATTAGTTAGCAGACTGGCCCCACCTGTCATAGACTCAGGGGGTCTACCTGGGCCCACCCAGGGGTCAAACTGGGTCAAACTGGGCCCACCCAGGGGTCAAACTGGGCCCGAGACGGTGGCGCAGCTCGGAAAACGCCCACAGGGCACGGGCGAGGCCGTTCTTGGGCTCGTTGGAGAGCTCTTGTAGTCGCGCATCTAGTGGTGGTGGAGGCCGGGCCTACGGTGGCCGGAGACGAGGACGGCGAGCTCCAAGGCGGCGGCCGGAGTTCAGCCATGTGTGGGGTGTGGGCTGCGGCGTGCAAATGCGGAAACTAAGGCACTAGCGAGGCACTACGCGATGCAGCAAGCATGTTGCGTAGCACGGGAGGACCAAATGGTCGCCGGAGCGGCGCCGGCGACAAGCTCGAGCGGAGACGAGCTTCGTCCATGGTGGAACTATGGCCTAGAGGGTGCAAATGCGTGGAAAAGAAGAGGGGAAAGGTGGCGGAGCTCACAGGGAGGTCGATGAGCAGCTCAGTGGGCTCGGGGGCGACCGGAGCGAGGCGAATCGATGAACGGCGTCCGGCGGGTACCGAGGTTGAAGACGATCCGATGGCGGCGATGCAGGGCCTCCGGCGAAGCGTGGCTCGGTGGGAAGGGCGAGGGCGTCGCGGCGGGGCTTCTGGACACGTCAGAGGGGCGAGGGGGTGACGGAGGGCGCGACTACGGCGGTGAAACGGCGAGAGGTGCGTCGGCCATCGCGGGAGAGGGAGGGGAGAGGAGGGGGAGAGTGAGAGAGGATGAGAGGGGGACGTGGGGGTCGCGTGGCATTCCTGGACGTCTCCAGGATGTCGGCAGAAGCAGGAGGTGGCCGGCGCGTGGCCGGCGCACGACGAGCACGCGCCCCTGCCTTCTGGCGCGAGGAGGACGACGACTGGCGAAGCCAGTAGGCTGGGCCGAGCTAGGTGGGCTGGCCAGCTCAGGTAAGGCCCAGGTGGCTTCCTTCTCTCTTTTTTGATTTGTTTCTGTTTTTCTATTTAACTGCAACTGTTGGGCTTTAATTAAAATACTAAAACGTTTCCAAAAATTCTGAAAATAATTGTGGGCTCTGTTTAGATTATTTCCAACAGCAAACATTTATTTCCAGAATTATTTGAGCATTTAAATTATTTAATAGCATTTAAATGCCCAAATTCAAATACTTATGATTTAAATCAATGACCTTCTGTTGACCTAGAAAATTGTGCACCAATTTTGCCGGAGGTTCTAACCCAAGACAAAGAGGGTGAACTTTTTAGAAGGGCATTCCAGGTTCATTGAAAATAATTTTAGTAAACCCTAGTGGTTTCCAGGGGGTGTTGGGGGTTTCTGCCTTCCCCAATTCAAATTTAAAAGGAATTTAAACATGATGCACATACTAATACTTGAACTAGCTAGGGTGTGACATGATCATCCTTAATTCCAATTGTCATTTCCTTCTTCTAGAAAATCCGGGTAAATAGGCTAGCTTCATACTCAATTTGCTGACGTTGGTTTCTCATAGAGAAATATTGTGAAGAATAATTCATTTGATTCAACTTGCAATGCTTAACAAAAATATTAATCTTTGAAATACTCATCTGATCTTCAGCCGGCTTGAAGATGTAAAACTTGTCGGTTTACTATTGCCAAAATTGCTGGTTTGTAAATATTGATGGCACCGGGTCATCAAGCTTATAAATGTACCTCCCTTATATGCATATCACTTGTAGCCCCCAAGTCTTAAGAAGGGAGCGTAGTAACAACTTAAGACTTGCTTCAATATAAATACTCAGTGGCTCTTGGCCGATGGCAAATTAATGCGCATCCATTGTAATCCGGGATTCTGTAACCCTGTGGCTTATAGCCTTTGTGAAAATCAATAATTGATAACCCTTTTGAAACACCAACTTCAATTTTTTATGATGGGCTTGAACTTAATCATTTATGTTAGTCATAACTCTGCAAATCCTGCACAGAGTTTAAACAACATATGCCCTGGCGACTTAACGTCAAAAGCTAGGCCGGGTTATCAAAACCCCAAATATGCTCAAATATGAATCATAAAGATTAAGGGTACATGGCCTGAATTGTTTTAAACCATATGTTAATATGGAACAAGGATATGAATCGAAAAAATGCTCTGAGGAAATAATAAATCAGAAAAACAAGGCTTTCATAGGCCGCCAAGCCTAAATCTCAAGTGCTTTCATGGGCCGCCAAGCCACTGAGTTAACCTTTTACACCTTGTAAGCCAGGCCTCACATGACAAACTGTCATTTTAACATTGACAAGTTCAGGGTCTATAAGATTGACTGTCAAGAGTTTGGTGGGTCATTCCAGGATTACCTGGGCGGAGTGGTAGACTCTACAAAGCAGGATAACCCAAAAATTTTGGTGAATACACCTGGCATTCCAAGCTAAAAAGGTTATGTCCTCTTTGGTGAATACACCTATGTTTGAACAGGATAACCCGGAAATTTTGGTGAATACACCTGGCCTTCCAAGTCGAATAAGAGGCTATGTTCTCTTTGGTGAATACACGTATGTTTGAACAGGAAGCTCTCATGTGACATATAATAAGCCCGAAGGCTGGATACCTATGTTTGAACCGTGCAGTGCAACAAGTTCTCCTTGGTAACCTTGAACTTGGGTTGCTCAATGAGTAAGAAACCCCCACATAATTTGTAACAAGGCGTGTAAGCCGGATCAAGAGGGTAGTCATAGCTATGCTCAATGAGCAGGAAGCCCCAAGTGACCATAATAAAATGAGCCCATAAGGCAGGATGCCCATGTTTGAACCGTGCATCATGGCAGTAAGTTCTCTTTGGCAACCTTTAAGGTAGGGCATATAACACTCTGTGCTCGTTAGGTACTGCTGCATATAGCTGCGAATCAAGCGATCAGCCGTGAATCAACCGAACAACTGGGCCTAACCATTACGCACATCGGTTGACCAGTGACTGCTGTATTTCTGCTGGTAGACACTAAGCTTGAAGCAGATCTATGGCGCGTTAGTGCTGAGGAGCAACTCCTTGATATACTCATGTTTAATATGGGATTGGCCAAGGGCAGATGATATAACATTTGGATCACCAAACTCCTCAGAAGTTGAAACGAATCCGCTGGACGGATCGAGGCCGGCTCTACGCGAGAGCTACAACGAGGGTGCTCCGGTGGGTTGCTGAAGTGTGTCTGCCATAGCGGAGAGGTTTGTCGAGGGGACCCGGTGAAGTTGCAGGGCGGCTTGGAAGTGGCCCTGAGTCAGGACCACGGCTGCAGTAGCAGAGGCGAGTGGCGGCTCAGCAATGGACACGGGCGGCCGAAACATGCTGCGGCAATGGCAGCTCACAGCGAACGCGCTAGAACGCGGCAGAGGTGAGAGACCGCGGTCGAGGCTCTCCAGCGAGGCACGCCGGAGGAGGCGCTCAGAGGCGGAGGACTCGGCCGGGCGGGTCGATCCATTGCGGTAGGGCTTGCTTGCTTCAGAGCAAGCGTTGAGTGCTGCAGGAGTTCAACCGGAGGCGGCTGAGCACATTGGCAATTTTGACAGAGGTAGAACGCGGTTGCTGCTGATTGCTCATCTTCTTTCTCTTGTCCATGATCTATAGCGGATAGAACACATGCACGCGTAAGCTTCATGTATAAGTCATCTGACCTCAGCTGAAGCTAACATGCTGTCTTGATTAGTAGTAGCATCGGGGAAAAAAGCCAGTGTTGCATGTTGTATGCTGATAGGATTTGACTGCCTCGTCAAGACGGACGCAATGCTTCTCCAAGATGTCTTGTTTTCGTTCAGTCTCTAATGAACAGCCCGTATTTCAGGTCGGACAGAAATGCAATAGCATCTGGGAGAGTTGGCTAAGCAAAGGCGGCTCTCGGCACAAGCGGCACGTGGTTTTGGTGGTTCGGCAATAGAAAACCGAGGTGATTCGGAGTCGGAGACGACTTGCAATGGAGGAGAGGGTCCGCGGTGGGTCATGGTGACTCGGCGCGGGTGGCGAGCTGGCTGCGGATCAGCAACAAGGGCGGCAGTGGCAGCTTTTTGCGAGGTCGAGGTGGCTCAGACTTGAAGTAGGAGCGGCTCTCCTATGCGGCACTTGTGGAGGCCGCGGAGGAGAGCGGCAGCGGCCACGCCGGTGAGCCCACAGCGGCGAGGCGCGGCTCACGACAGAGGCTGATAAGGCACAGAGGTGGAACAGAGGCGCCTCGAGGCCGGGCGGCTCAGAACGATTTCGAGCAGAAGTGGCCGGTTGTGGTGGAACGTTAGTAGAGGTGCGTCAGCGAGGCCTCTGCTGTAGATCCCAACGGAGTCAGTGCGAGGGGGTGGCGAGGCGACTCGAGGCCGGTGCGCCGGAGATGACCCAGCCGAGGCGGCGGTTTAATCCGCGGCAGCTCACTACGAGGGCGGCCACGGCCGGGTCACGCGGAGGCGGCTCAGGGACGAAGATGACGGCGACTCACGGCTTGAGTCCGAGCCCAAAGCAAAGTCCTTGGGCGACTCGGAGTGGGTGCGGTGACTCGTCGCACCAAGACGGACTCGAGGGCGAAGGTGTGGTTATCCAGAGACGGCGCTCGAGTCTGTGGTTGAGCCGGCAAAAAACAAAGCGCGGGGTCCATGGAGTCGACCCGGCAAAGCGGAGGCCGGCCCGCTCGAGATGTGGCGGTTTAAAGTGAAACACGAGGAGCGCGCCCGTGAGGCAGCTGTCGGCGGTGGCGGACCCTTCTCATGAAGAGTCGACAAGGTGCCGGCGGCTCACGGTGGAGGCGATACATGGTAAAAGCCAATCAGCAGAGGCAACCCACGGTGGTGGCTTGGAACAACCTGGCCTTGTGCCTGTTGATGAATTGCACCCATCGGATTTCGGTGAACCGACACTGAAGAAAAACAAAACATTAGGGATCTTCTCTGATAATCTTGCTAGTCGACCGGATGAACTCCATTAATAAAAAAATTCTAATCTTGATCAAAGCTTGAGTAGCTCCTTCCAAAATCGACTTTTCTTGATCCTAAAACTTGCGAACATCTCAAAACCCTAGTTAAGATCCCTCCAAGAACTCAACACCACCATGCGCAGGCCCCATAGTGGGCGCCAAATGTCGTGGAATTGTCACGGCAGATGTCCTAGTGTGATGACTTAGTCGTGAGGCCAACGCATATATGTGGTAGCTTGAGAGGGGTTGATTGGGATGAGAGACACGAGGCGGATCAACACACAAGACAAGGATTTAGACAGCTTCGAGCCCCGGGAAATATCATCCGGTAATAGCCCTACATGCTATTTGTGGCTAGGTCTCATTATGCTCATGAGGGAGACGCCGCATAAACCGGCTCTCCTAATTGTGCCTAGCCTTAGAGATTATTTCTTCTCCCCTTAGGGTGCCCTGCCCCCCTTATATAAGTTGAAGGGACTTAACCTATTCTGATGTCTCACCGTGGGTATCTTAACGTCTTGGGATTCTTAATGTCTCGGGCTTATCAACCCCGGGCGATTCTGTCTACCGGGTTATAATTGTCTGCCGGCTTACCATCTGCCAGCTTATAACTGTCTGTCGGCTTACCATCTGCCGGCTTATAACTGTCTGCCAGCTTACCATCTACTGGCTTATAATCTGTCGGGTCACCAATGAAACACCAAATCCCAGCCGGGTCATATCTCCGGCCAGGTCAAACCGCGGGGTATAGCCCCGACAGAGGGCTTATCTTGCAACTTCCTATCCCAGAAAGGAGAGTCGGCCTGCGAAAGATAAAGTGACTGTAAGAAGGCAATTTCAAATGAATAACTGAATGAGCCGGAGATTGTTTCAGATACTTACAACTGGAGGTTGATTAAGGGTGCAGAAAGGATTTAAACCGGTCTTGCTGCAATCTCCCAAGCTCTCATTCAGCAGAGTCTTGGTCATATTATTGACATCTTCATCAGTCAACTCTATTTGACAGTGGCACTGAGGACCTTTGACATTACCAGTATATTCACACATTAAACTAGAGCGGTGGCTTAAGGGCAAAATTCTCCAGGCGATCTAGCATCGGACTACGTCGATTCCAGTCAAACCATTAGCCATTAAGGCTCTGATATTTGAAAAGGTGGGCATGTATTTGGCCCGTTCTCCTGTGCTAATCCGTTCTGGAAGAGGGTGCCTGTTGCTAAGCCGATTTTCATGATAACCCGGCAGAGGATTTTCACCTTCTGGAGAAGTGTCTTGGCAGTAAAACCAAGTTTGATTCCAGTCCTTAGGATGACTGGGCAATCTGGCGGCTGGGAAGGTGGCTTCTTTCCGCCTCTGAATCAAAATGCCACCTAACTCTAGGCTGGGCCCATTTCTGAATTTAGTCTGTCAGTTTAAGTAGTAAAACTCCCTGAATAGTTCTACAGTGGGCTCCTGTTGAAGGTACACCTCGCAGAACACTTGAAAGTTGCAGATGTTTGAAACAAAATTGGGCCCGATATCTTGAGGATGGAGCTTGAAAAAGTGCAGCACATCGCGAAAGAATTTTGAGCCGGGAGGGGTAAAACCTGGAGCAGATGATCTGTAAAGACAATTACTTCACCTTCCTTGGGCTCGGGAGGGGTTTCTGTGCCTATGACCCTCAAATGGATGACATCTTTTTTGGCTAAGATGCCTGTTTGGACGAACTCATTCAATGTTTCCTCGGTGACCCGGGAAACTACCCAGTTGCAGGAGGTGACAGTCTTGGCTTTAGACATTTTGACTACAAAGGAAAACATTGCCGGTTTAAGATTGTGCTATTAAGCCGGCCGGTGATTAAAAAGGAAAGTGTTGCAAAGATTGACATGATTAAGCCGGAAGACAGTGTCGGGTCATATGGATTGTGAACATATATATTGGCGGCTTAAAAGGGGACTAATGGTACATGGCGGGTTACGATTTATCAGTTAAGCCGCCCGAACAGTTGCTATATTTCAGATCTATGAGTGATAATTTGCTAAGTGATGACAAACAGATTCCATAGACTGGTGCTATAATTTTGGATCTATAGCAATTCAGAAAATAAAACAAATTCTAAACCTAAGGTGGCGGCAGCAGTAGAGCTCGTGTGCTCAGATGAGATCTACTACGGAAGGGATATCTTCTGCTATTGAAAATGAATGCTAAAATGATTGCCGCACAACTTGGACGCCAAGTTCAGATCTGGTTATGCAATCTAAGAGAGGAAGCGGAGGAACAACGAAGAACTTTGATGAACATAGAACCCTAAACGCAGATCTGATATAAGTTAAGACAAGTACCTGGAGGTGCTGATGAACAGCAAAGAGGTGCTGTCGTGCTCTGGTCCATTCAGGTTGATGCAGCGGTCGGAGTTGAGGCAGTTGACGAAGGACGGCGGCGACGGAGCTCGAGTGCGCGTGGGCGTTGCGAGGAAGAAGACAAAGACGAGGAGGCAAGGGAAAAAATGAAAAGGACCCCTGTCCCTATTTATAGGGGGATGGATAAAAGGCATGCGCGGGAATCGAGGAGGTCAAAAAATGATTATGTGGCTGCGCAGATGCCTCGATTTTCGGGAGGTCTATTAAAGATAAAGATGTGCTGAGATGTTCTGGGCCTTGTGCAAAGTTAATGCAAGCTGACGTCATGGCTGGTTAACACAATTCTGTGAGCTGACGTCATGGCGGATTATAGCAAGATCATAAAGGTTGATGATGGAAGATTTTGCTAAGTTAAGCACTGAAGATTGATGTGAACAAGTTCAAATCAACCTGGGGCCTAACATTGGGGATATAAATACTGGGTATGACCCGCCGAGGAGGGGCCAGGTCATGCCACTGGCGGCTTAAGATGAGAAGGAGCCCAAGAGGATGATGATCGCGGTCCATAGAGCAAGCTTACTGAAGGCCCAAGACCCAGGGGCGACTTGAGGCCCATGAGTATGAACTGTTGGGGAACGCAGTATTTCAAAAAAATTCCTACGATCATGCAAGATCTATCTAGGAGATGCACAGCAACGAGTGGGGAGAGTGTGTGTCCACGTACCCTCGTAGACCGAAAGCGGAAGCGTTTAGTAACGCGGTTGATGTAGTCGAACGTCTTCATGATCCAACTAATTCAAGTACCGAGCGTACGGCACCTCCGTGTTCAGCACACGTTCAACACGATGATGTCCCTCGAGCTCTTAATCCAGTTGAGGACGAGAGAGGGTTCCGTCAGCACAACGGCATGGTGACGGTGATGATGAAGTTACCGACGCAGGGCTTTGCCTAAGCACTAGGACGATATAACCAAGCTGTGTAATTGTGGAGGGGGGCACCGCACAAGGCTAAGAGAAGACTTGGTGTGTGTTTGGGGTGCCCCCCTCCCACGTATATAAAGGGGGGAGAGGTGGCCGGCCCAAAGGGGGGGGCGCCATGGGGGGAGTCCTACTTCGACTCCCTGTCCAAGTAGGATTCACCCCCCTTTCATATTCCCACTAGGAGAAGGAGGGAAGGAGGAGGAGGAGAAAAGGAAAGGGGAGCCTCCCCCCAACCCTAGTCCAATTTGGTTTGGGCTTGGGGGCGCGCGCCTCCACCTGGCCGCCGCCTCCTCTCTCCACTAGGGCCCATGAAAGCCCATTAACTCCCCCCGGGGGGGGGGGGGGGGGTTCCGGTAACCCCCGATACTCCGGAAAATGTCCGAACCTTTCTCAAACCATTCCGGTGTCCAAACACAACCTTCCAATATATCAATCTTTATGTCTCGACTATTTTGAGACTCCTCGTCATGTCTGTGATCTCATCTGGGACTGCGAACAAACTTCGGTACAACAAATCACATAACTCATAATACAAATCGTCATCAAATCACATAACTCATAATACACATCCCCGGTCAATAACCAATAGCGGAACCTGGATGCTCATGTTGGCTCCTATATATTCTACGAAGATCTTTATCGGTCAAACCACATAACAACATATGTTGTTCCCTTTGTCATCAGTATGTTACTTGCCCGAGATTCGATCGTAGGTATCATCATACCTAGTTCAACCTCGTTACCAGCAAGTCTCTTTACTCATTCCGTAATGCATCATCCCGCAACTAACTCATTAGTCACATTGCTTGCAAGGCTTATAGTGATGAGCATTACCGAGAGGGCCCAGAGATACATCTCCGAAACACGGAGTGACAAATCCTAATCTCGATCTATGACAACTCAACAAACACCATCAGAGACACCTGTAGAGCATCTTTATAATCACCCATTTACGTTGTGACGTTTGATAGCACACAGGGTGTTCCTCCGGTATTCGGGAGTTGCATAATCTCATAGTCAGAGAACATGTATAAGTCATGAAGAAAGCAATAGCAATAAAACTTAACGATCATAATGCTAAGCTAACGGATGGGTCTTGTCCATCACATCATTCTCGTAATGATGTGATCCCGTTCATCAAATGACAACACATGTCTATGGCCATGAAACTTAACCATCTTTGATTAACGAGCTAGTCAAGTAGAGGCATACTAGAGACACTTTGTTTTGTCTATGTATTCACACATGTATCAAATTTCCGGTTAATACAATTCTAGCATGAATAATAAACATTTATCATGATATAAGGAAATATAAATAACATCTTTATTATTGCCTCTAGGGCATATTAGTCTCCTACTTGCGCTAGAGTCAATAATCTAGTTCACATTGTCATGTGATTTAACACCAATAGTTCACATCTTTATGTGATTAGTTCACATCTCCATGTGACTAATATCCAAAGGGTTTACTAGAGTCAATAATCTAGTTCACATCACTATGTGATTAACACCCAAAGAGTACTAAGGTGTGATGATGTTTTGCTTGTGAGAGAAGTTTAGTCAACGGGTCTGCCATTTTGAGATTCGTATGTATTTTTGCAAATTTCTATGTCTACAATGCTCTGCACGGAGCTACTGTAGCTAATTGCTCCCACTTTCAATATGTGTCCAGATCGAGACTCAAAGTCATCCAGATGGTGTCAAATCTTGCATCGACGTAACTCTTTACGACGAACTCTTTATCATCTCCATAATCGGGAAATATTTCCTTATTCCACTAAGGATAGTTTTGACCGCTGTCAAGTGATCTACTCTTGGATCACTATTGTACCCTCTTGCCAAACTTATGGTGAGGTACACAATAGGTCTGGTACATAGCATAGCATACTTTATAGAACCTATGACTGAGGCATAGGGAATGACTTTTCATTCTATTTCTATTTTCTACCGTGGTCGGGATTTGAGTCTTTACTCAACATCACACCTTGCAACACAGGCAAGAACCCTTTCTTTGACTGATCCATTTTGAACTTCTTCAAAACTTGATCAAGGTATGTGCTTTGTGAAAGTCCAATTAAGTGTCTTGATCTATCTCTATAGATCTTGATGCCCAATATATAAGCAGCTTCACCGAGGTCTTTCTTTGAAAAACTCCTTTCAAACACTACTTTATGCTTTCCAGAAAATTCAACATTATTTCCGATCAACAATATGTCATTCACATATACTTATCATAAATGTTGTAATCCTCCCACCCACTTTCTTGTAAATATAGGATTCACCGCAAGTCTGTATAAAACTATATAATTATATCAACCCATCAAAGCGTATATTTCAACTCCAAGATGCTTGCACCAGTCCATAGATGGATCGCTGGAGCTTGCACACTTTGTTAGCACCTTTAGGATTGACAAAACCTTCTTGTTGCATCATATACAACTCTTCTTTAAGAAATCCATTAAAGAATGCAGTTTTGACATCCATTTGCCAGATTTCAAAAAATGTGGTAATTGCTAACATGATTCGGACAGACTTAAGCGTCGCTACGAGTGAAAAAAATCTTATCGTAGTCAACACCTTAAACTTGTCGAAAACTTTTTGCGACAATTCAAGCGTTGTAGATAGTAACACTACTATCAGCGTCCGTCTTCCTCTTGAAGATCCATTTATTCTCAATGGCTCGCCGATCATCGGGCAAGTCAATCAAAGTCCATACTTTGTTCTCATACATGGATCCCATCTCAGATTTCATGGCCTCAAGCCATTTCGTGGAATTTGGGCTCATCATCGCTTCCTCATAGTTCGTAGGTTTGTCATGGTCTAGTAACATGACTTCCAAAACAGGATTACCGCACCATTCTGGTGCAGACCGTACTCTGGTTGACCTACAAGGTTCGGTAGTAACTTGATCTGAAGTTTCATGATCATCATCATTAGCTTCCTCACTAATTGGTGTAGGAATCACTGGAACTGATTTCTGTGATGAACTACTTTCCAATTCGGGAGAAGGTACAATTACCTCATCAAGTTCTACATTCCTCCCACTCACTTCTTTGGAGAGAAACTCCTTCTCTAGAAATGATCCATTCTTAGCAATGAATATCTTGCCTTTGGATCTGTGATAGAAGGTGTACCAACAGTCTCCTTTGGGTATCCTATGAAGACGCATTTCTATGATTTTGTTTCGAGCTTATCAGGTTGAAGCTTTTTCACATAAGCATCGCAATCCCAAACTTCAAAAAATGACAGCTTAGGTTTATTGCCAAACCACAACTCATATGGTGTCATCTCAACGGATTAGATGGTGCCCTATTGATGTGGAGCATCCTATGGTTATCTCCATGTACACCTTCATAGCACCTCAAGCCCCAAGTGGACCTACCGGACTTAAGGTGAAACCGCTCCTCTTCGAGATTTACATGAATATAAATTGGACTTGGTTGCTACCTCACCTTGGAACATTGTGCATCATTAGGTACGAGGGCAACCGCCGCCAAGCAGCTACGAAGCTTCCCGGAGGCCAAGGAGAAGGACCCCGAGACCCAAGAGCTAACAGGAAGTGTCAAGATGAAGGAAAAGAAGCGTGCAGAAATTGCACTACCGGACAGTCCGGTCCCCACATCGGATAGTCTGGTTACACTGAAATTCAACCACCGGACAGTCCGGTCCCCACAGCGAACAGTCCGATGGCACCCGAAAATGCATCTGGACTCACCGGACTGTCCGGTCCTTACCACCAGACTATCCGGTCCGCCCAGTTTCGCTATGAATTGGGCTAAAAATCCTATGTAACCACTGAGGCCCATACCCCTTCGCCCCCAGACTATATAATCCGTGCTCCCCTCAATTTTTAGGGTTAGCTAAGATTAGAACTAGACATTTGAGCTTAGCTCATGTATCTCGCCTTGCGGGTTTCCTCTGGAGGGAGAAGACTCCATGGAGTTCAAGGCCTTCGTTGGAGAAGATCCTTAGGGATTCAAGACCCCCTTGAGGGAAGGATCTATCTAGACCATCAAGACCTCATCTCCTCTGGATTTGGGATGAACTTTACCTTGTATCTTTGCCTTTGTTGTTCTTGTACCTTTGTGGATCTTGTGTGATTGTGAGCCTAGTGGATGTGTGATTGGACTTGTTCTTAGGTGTTTTCTTCTTGTGATCTGCCCTCTTGTTCTGCGCTTTCTTCATGGATTCCCCTCCAATTCATGAAAGATCTACACTTAGGGTCTCCACCCTACAACATCTTGGTATCATGATCCACATTGATCATGAATTTGGAGTCTCCCCCGCCGTTTTCTAGCCTTGTTTTGCTTGATTTCGTCCTAAAATCCGAAAATCCCCACCAAAAATAGCCCCAATTTTTTTGTGATTTGTTGGTTTGATGATGTTTTGATGATTTTGATCCATGGATTCGCTGTGTTTCGAGTAGATCTAGCTTCCCCACAAGTTTCCCCACCTTCTATCCATGAAATCTCCTCAATTTTGACCCCAAAATTATCCATTTCCGCCCAAAAAATTCGAGTTCGTCCTTTCCTAGCCCGCACCGGACTGTTCGCACCCCCATAGCGGACTGTCCACTAGAATCAGGACCAAAATCTCTTTTGGACCAGACTCTCCGCTCCCAGCACTGGACTGTCCGCTTGAATCAGAAGGTTTTTGGATGAAGACCGGACTGTCCGCTAGTTCAAAAACTGCTTCGGCAGATTTCTTGTTTCGGCCATATCTTCTACATCCGGAGTCCGATTTTGACATTCTTTAGCTCGTTGAGTAGCTATTGACATCCCGATACATCTAGATGTGTTCCAACATCAATTGACTCCATCAAAATTTTGACATTTTGACACCTTTGCCTAGGCCCTCCACCATATCATCCATAAAATCACCATAGCTTTCCGCAACCTAACCCATTTTGATCCATATAGCATTTGTGGTTGCTTGAGTGGTGACTTGAGTCTCCTAAGGTGTTTTGGCTACTTAGGGATGGTTGCTTCTTCGTCAACCACCACCACCACTTCTGCATTGTCAACTCCGGAACCACCATCGCATTCCACTACCACCATTTGACATTTGACATTTGAGATTTTGAGTTTGTTGTTTTCCATTTCCTAAGGTGTTTCAGCTAATTAGGAACGGTTATACATCGAGAGCACCGCCACTCATCATCGGCATGAGGTTGTCATCGATATTGATCACTTCACCATTTTGACAACCTAACCGTAAGCAAGAATGGTAACCTCTATATTATCTTGGTATCATGGTATCCCATCATTGTACATTCTTTCTTGCCATTGCTTTGTTAACCCCTAGCCATTTTGCGTCACTTGCCTATCGAGACTAACCATTTGAGTATTGCCGACAACGTTACTTGTGCACATTAGTGATCCGCACCTACCATTGCATACATTCCATATCATCTTGGTATCATCATATCATCTCTTGTGTCACAAGATTTTTCCCGCATATACACAATCGCTATCTTGGTTTGTGCATTTTGCATAGTGTCCATACAAGAAAAGAGAATAAGCTTTTAAGGAAAGAGAAAACAAAGAGCTTGTAAGCAATAGTCATAGCATCGCCACATTGCATATCATACTACCATATTGATCACCTTGGATCATCATGTGCGGAACACCGGGAACCATACATAAGAGAATACTTGGGATAGAAAGTTTATCCATTTTGCATCTTATAGGTTGTGCACAAGTGTCGTATCCGCCTATTGAGAAATCGTGCTAGCGTCTCTCTTGAGTTGTGCAACACGAGTGTTTTCCGTGGATTCCACATTTTGTGCTCGCTCCTTGGTTGCACGACCCCATTTATCTATCCGTGCGTGCATTTCCATGTGCATTCATTGCTATTTGGTCTATTTGTTTCACTTGCGAATTTGTGAATCTGTTTCAACATTATTGACTCTTGCTAACATTTTCCATCAAAATTTTGTGCCACTTGTCCTAACCAAGCCACTCGATAAGCTTTACTTTGTAGCTGTGAGTGAGCATGTCCGGTACCAATTCCACTATTATTTCATTTCACATTGAGTGAAACGGGATACATCCTCAACTTTGGGAAAGGGTAGCTTGGTATTGTTTATCTCATTTCCTACTCACCTTCGCTCGAATCTTGTGATGGATAGACAAAGCACACCTCCTTCGGTCTACAACAACAACGATGAGTTCGATGCATTGAAAAACTTCATCGACACCAAGATGCAAGCTCAAATGGAGGAGATCAAAGCCCTCATCAAGTCCTACAAGAGCTCTTCCTCATCTTCGAGAAGACACTGAAGTGCACATGCTTCCAAGCTACCATCTCCGGCAAGGTCACTGGTACGTCTCCAACGTATGTATAATATTTGATTGTTCCATGCTATTATATTATCTTTTTTGGATGTTTAATGGGCTTTCATATACCCTTTTATATTATTTTTGGGACTAGCCTATTAACCGAAGGCCCAGTGCAAATTGCTGTTTTTGCCTATTTTAGTGTTTCGCAAAAAAGGAATATCAAACGGAATCCAAACGGAACGAAACCTTCACGAGGATCTTTCTTGGAACAAACGCAATCCAGGAGACTTGGAGTGGAAGTCAGAGACGCAACGAGGCGGCAACAAGGCAGGAGGGCGCGCCTAGGGGGTAGGCGCCCCCCACCCTCGTGGGCCCCTCATAGCTCCACCGACCTACTTCTTTCGCCTATATATACTCTTATACCCTGAAAACATCCAGGGGAGCCACGAAACCACTTTTCCACCGCCGCAACCTTCTGTACCCGTGAGATCCCATCTTGGGGCCTTTTCCAGCGATCTGCCTGAGTAGGATTCGATCATGGAGGGCTTCTACATCAACACAATAGCCTCTCCGATGATGCGTGAGTAGTTTACCACAGACCTTCGGGTCCATAGTTATTAGCTAGATGGCATCTTCTCTCTCTTTGGTTCTCCATACAAAGTTCTCCTCGATGTTCTTGGAGATCTATTCGATGTAATACTTTTTGCGGTGTGTTTGCTGAGATCCGATGAATTGTGGGTTTATGATCAAGATTATCTATGAACAATATTTGATTCTTCTCTGAATTCTTATATGCATGATTTGATATCTTTGCAAGTCTCTTTGAATTATCGGTTTAGTTTGGCCTACTAGATTGATCTTTCTTGCAATGGGAGAAGTGCTTAGCTTTGGATTCAATCTTGCGGTGCTCGATCCCAGTGACAGAAAGGGAACCGACACATATTGTATTGTTGCCATCAAGGATAAAAAGATGGGCTTTATATCATATTGCTTGAGTTTATCCCTATAAATCATGGCATCTTGCCTAATGTGTTACTCTGTTCTTATGAACTTAATACTCTAGATGCATGCTGGATAGCGGTCGATGTGTGGAGTGATAGTAGTAGATGCAGAATCGTTTTAGTCTACTTGACATGGACGTGATGCCTATGTTCATGATCATGCCTAGATATTCTCATAACTATGTGCTTTTCTATCAATTGCTCGGCAGTAATTTGTTCACCCACCTTAATATATGCTATCTTGAGAGAAGCCACTAGTGAAACCTATGGCCCCCCACTAGTGCAGAACCGGGCAATAGCACCGGTACGTAAGGCCCTTTAGTGCCGGTTCGGTAACCGACACTAAATTGTGGGCACTAAAGGCCCCCCCCTTTACTACCGGTTCAGCACAAACCGGTGCTAAAGGGCAACCACATGGCACGAGCCAGCTCCGTGGGCGCGTAGGACATTAGTACTGGTTGGTAACACCAACCGGTACTAAATGTTTTGGTGTGTTTTGGTTTTATTTTTTGTTTTTACTTTAATTTTGTGTTTTCAATTTAATTTAGTGATTGTTTTACATTATAATGAGTTGTTAAATCATTAGGTGAATGTACCGCAGATTAGTTTGACTGGTTGCATGTGGATCCTATCTAAGTCATCAAGTATATGTCATATCCATATTATATATACTTGATCACCTAATTAAGTGATTGAGGTAATATGGATATGGCATATACTTGATCACATGGCTAGAATCCATCCAGTTGAAACTAATATGAAGTTTCTTTCATAAATGATATAATAAATCATCATCATCATATTAATATAAAAACTCTTGCATCATATATATCATGACCAACAACAGTTTTCATAGCTAGCTAAAAATCATCATACAATAGTCGTCTCATTACCACTACTTAATCATCATATAGTCATTACCGCTATCTAATCACCACCAACACTAGCTTAAAGAAGAAACATTCACTCGTACCAGAAGCAAAGATATCATCGAGTTCAACATGGTAATGATATTATAAGCGTTCATAACACCGCAAAAGAAAATCACTCTTTGAGATTAAGTTCAAGACGAAGAACACGGACATGAGAGCACAAGTACTAAGAGCATGAACTAGCTAATCACTCCTGCTGCTCTCTCTCAGGTAAAATAGCATAGAACATGTATAGATTTCCTGATTCATCATATTGGAGCATGCAGATGAACCTGTCTCCTAATCGTGGGTTGCACTTCTGATTGCTGCCCCCTAGTACTTCTCTGTGATCGTTCACAATTTTGCTCGAGTCTTTTACCATTAAGCATTCCTCGCTATTAGAAATCCTTAATGCACTAAAGTGCATTGTAGGATATCTTGGCCGTAATCTAACAATATTCATGGTACCTTTAGTCTCGATCCCATAAGGCACGACATTCATCGGGAGTCCCTGTTGAAGAACATCGTATAGTAACATACTTAGCAATGAAGTTTAGCTTAAAAAAATAATGTATGCAAAGGATGCACTGAGGAGAAATAGTAGAAATCTTACCATCTTTCCTAAATATATGTGACCATAGTTCAGTACGAACACTATTGGTTGCATGTTTTGAGTACTAACATTTCTAAGTGCAGGAATTTTTTTTGTCTTGACAACATCAAGATCCTCAAGCCATGAAACATAATGACTTGTCTCCTCGCAGTTTAGTTCAGCCCCGGGACAGTGGACGGTCCTGTCTACCAAGCGTCGGACATGTTTGCTTGATTGGAAGTAAGCTGTCAATATAAATTGAGATCTATTAATTATTCAACTGGTTCAAATAATCTCATATCGAAGACATAAATATGGTTGAGAAACTCACATAATGGTAGAACTAGAGGCGTCTGCACATCGACCCAGATGTCTCTATTACCTTCAATATCATCTTCCGGACGAATATCAAAGGTGATAACCATATCAGGCTCAAATGCATAAGCCTTGCATAGTGCTTGCCAAGTTTTGCATTCAAAATAGGTGTATGTGTCTGCATTGTATAATTTGACGTTGAAGGTATAACCATGCTTGGTCTTCAAGTAAACTCTTTTTACCTCCATAGTTTCGTCAGGACTGAAACCTATCTTATCCAAGACAAATAAATTTGCATGGCAGGGGATACGCTAGTAGAATAGTGAAAAAATAAAATTAAAAGTTGAAGCAAATGAAGCATAAGTCATGCTTAATTACGAAAAAAGACTTGTCGGTGTGACTTACTATATCCACTTCGAAGTTCTCATCCAGCTTGATGCTGAAGCGTCTATCATCAACAAGAAAATTTCTGCTGCACAGGCCGCGCTGGTCTTCGCAGTATTCGCACATAATGAAATCGTGTTCGTCGTCAGACGACATTCCTATGTTCATAGGTGAAACATTAAACACTTATTAGTTCTGTTAATTCAACTAGTTCAACTAATTAATTGAACTAATTCAACTAAGCACTTACGAAAAATATACCTAATTAATTGAACTAATTCAACTAACTAGTTCAACTAATTAATTGAACTAATTCAACTAAACTAGTTCTATTAATTTTCTTACTAAAAATAAGGTAGCTAGTTCTATATAATAAAATGCTAATTAGATAATGAAATCTCATATAACTAAATTAAATATCTATCTAACATATAATTTATATCTAATTCATCTAACATTTGACATTAATATCTAACATATGTTCATATATAGGTGAAACATTAAACACTTACTAGTTTTATTCATTCAACTAAATGAACTAGTTCTATTAATTCAACTAAGCATTTACTAAAAATAAACTAGTTCTATTAATTTCTTACTAAAATAAAGTAGGTAGTTCTATGTAGTAATATTTTGATTAGATCATCAAATCTCATATACCTAAATTTTCTTACTAAAAATAAACTTGTTCTATTAATTTTCATATTAGAAATAAACTAGTTATATTAATTCAACTAGTTCAAATCTCATATATATATATATACCTAATTAATATCTAGCTAATTCATCTAAAATTGACATTAATATTTAACATCTTTTCCATATAATTCATCTAACATTAACATTCTAACATTATTATCTACATAATTTATCTAACATTAATCTAACCAACAGAAAATAGAAAATAAGTAAAAACTATGTGTGTGTGTATGTGTGTGTGTGTGTGTGTGTCTGTATGTGTGTGTGTACGAGCGGGGGCCGGCGGCGGCGGGCGATGCGACGGGGACGGGCGGCGGGCAAGGCAGTGGCGACGGGCGGTGGGGGCGATGGCGGTGACGGCGACAACGGGTGGCGGGGGCGACGGCAGTGACGGCGACGACGGGCGGCGGGGCCTGCGAGGGCGGCGCGCGACGGGGACGGCACGGCGATGGCAACGATGTCGCGCGAAGAAGTTGGATCGAGAAGAAGTGGTGGTCGATGAAACTGAATTTTTTGTAAGTGCCATATATATAGGAGGGGTCTTTAGTACCGGTTGGAGCCACCAACCGGTACTAAAGGCCAATTTTCGCGACGCCAGGGGGCGGGAAACGGCCCCTTGAGTACCGGTTCGTGCCACGAACCGGTACTGAAGGCCCAATCATTAGTACCGGTTGGAGCAACCAACCGGTATTAATGGTTGTGCGCTGCCACTGGCGGTGCACAATATTTAGTCCCACCTCGCCGAGCGAAGGGCAGTCGCACTGGTTTATAAACTCAGTCGCGGCTGCTCCTTCGAACTTCTCTATATAGCAGGCTTCTGGGCGTAACTAGGGCGCGCTGCCCTGTGAGTCTGCTGGCCCTTCTGGGCCTGCATTTGCACACCCTAGGTCTGGCAGGCCCACAGGGCAGCGCCCAACAAATTTTTTATATAGTTTTTTCTTTTCTGCATTATTTATTTTCTTCTATTTATTTTTGAGTAATTTTTTATATAGTTTTTTTCTTTTCTGCATTATTTATTTTCTTCTATTTATTTTGAGTAATTTTTTATATAGTTTTTTTCTTTTCTGCTTTATTTATTTTCTTCTATTTATTTTTGAGTAGTTTTTTTGTGACCCTCTCTACTCTTTCGCACATGCTATGCGGGTGAAATGATAATACCATTGCAAGTTTCAACATTTTTAGAATTCATTTTGTAGTGATTTTCAATTTCACGGTCATTTAGCTCTCTAAACAATTAGGTAAATGACCGAAAAAAAACAAATGATGTCAGAACATGTTGGAAATTGATGACGTCGCTTTGAATGCTGCATACTAAACACAAAAGAAGTCCGGAGTTCAAATAAGTTTAAAAAATATTGAAGTGCCCGTGTAACAGATGAGTTCTCGTCCGAAACCCTGATACTCCGAAAGAGATTGTCCAGTTTGTACACGAAGTGCGTCCAGTTTTTGTCATGACCCTCTCTACTCTTTCACACATGCTATGCGGGTGAAATGATGATACCATGCCAAGTTTCAACATTTTCACAATTCATTTTGTAGTGATTTTCAATTTCACGGTCATTTAGCTCTTTAAACAATTCGGTAAATGACTGAAAAACAAATGATGTCAGATCATGTTGGAAATTGATGACGTCGCTTTGAATGTTGCATACTGAACACAAAAGTAGTCCGGAGTTCAAATAAGTTTGAAAAACATTGAAGTGCCTGTGTAACAGATGAGTTCTCGTCCGAAACCCTGATACTCCGAAAGAGTTTGTCCAGTTTATACACAAAGTGTGTCCAGTTTTTGCCGTGACCCTCGGTACTCTTTCGCACATGCTATGTGGGTGAAATGATGATACCATGCCAAGTTTTAACATTTTCAGAGTTCATTTTGTAGTGATTTTCAATTTCACGGTCATTTAGCTCTCTAAACAATTAGGTAAATGACCGAAAAACAACAAATGACGTCAGAACATGTTGGAAGTTGATGACGTCGCTTTGAATGCTGCATACTGTACACAAACAAGTCCGGAGTTCAAATAAGTTTAAAAAACATTGAAGTGCCCGTGTAACAGATGAGTTATCGTCCCCAACCCTGATACTCCGAAAGAGATTGTCCAGTTTGTACACGAAGTGCATCCAGTTTTTGCCGTGACCCTCTCTACTCTTTCGCATATGCTATGCGGGTGAAATGATGATACCATGCCAAGTTTCAACATTTTCACAGTTCATTTTCTAGTGATTTTCAATTTCACGGTCATTTAGCTCTTTAAACAATTCGGTAAATGACTGAAAAACAAATGATGTCAGAACATGTTGGAAATTGATGACGTCGCTTTGAATGCTGCATACTAAACACAAAAGAAGTCCGGAGTTCAAATAAGTTAAAAAAACATTGAATTGCCCGTGTAACAGATGAGTTCTCGTCCGAAACCCTGATACTCCGAAAGAGTTTGTCCAGTTTATACACGAAGTGCGTCCAGTTTTTTCCATGACCCTCCCTACTCTTTCGCATATGCTATGCGGGTGAAATGATGATACCATGCCAAGTCTCAACATTTTCAGAGTTCATTTTGTAGTGATTTTCAATTTCACAGTCATTTAGCTCTCTAAACAATTAGGTAAATGACCGAAAAACAACAAATGACATCAGAACATGTTGGAAGTTGATGACTTCTCTTTGAATGCTGCATACTGAACAAAAAGAAGTCTAGAGTTCAAATAAGTTTAAAAACATTGAAGTGCCCGTGTAACAGATGAGTTCTCGTCCGAAACCCTGATACTCCGAAAGAGATTGTCCAGTTTGTACACGAACTGCGTCCAGTTTCTGCAGTGACCCTCTCTACTTTTTCGCACATGCTATGCAGGTGAAATGATGATACCATGCCAAGTTTCAACATTTTCATAGTTCATTTTGTAGTGATTTTCAATTTCACGGTCATTTAGCTCTTTAAACAATTCGGTAAATGACTGAAAAACAAATGATATCAGAACATGTTGGAAATTGATGACATCGCTTTGAATTCTGCATACTGAACACAAAAGAAGTCCGGAGTTCAAATAAGTTTAAAAAACGTTGAAGTGCCCATGTAACAGATGAGTTCTCGTCCGAAACCCGGATACTCCGAAAGAGATTGTCCAGTTTGTACACGAAGTGCGCCCAGTTTTTGTCATGACCCTCTCTACTCTTTCGCACATGCTATGCGGGTGAAATGATGATACCATGCTAAATTTCAACATTTTCACAGTTCATTTTGTAGAGATTTTCAATTTCACAGTCATTTAGCTCTTTAAACAATTCGGTAAATGACTGAAAAACAACAAATGATGTCAAAACATGTTTGAAGTTGATGACGTCGCTTTGAATGCTGTCGTGACCCTCTCTACTCTTTCGCACATGCTATGCGGGTGAAATGATGATACCATGCCAAGTTTCAACATTTTCACAATTCATTTTGTAGTGATTTTCAATTTCATGGTCATTTAGCTCTTTAAACAATTCGGTAAATGACTGAAAAACAAATGATGTCAGAACATGTTGGAAATTGATGACGTCGCTTTGAATGCTGCATACTGAACACAAAAGAAGTCCGGAGTTGAAATAAGTTTAAAAAACATTGAAGTGCCCGTGTAACAGATGAGTTCTCGTCCGAAACTCTGATACTCCGAAAGAGATTGTCCAGTTTGTACATGAAGTGCGCCCAGTTTTTTGTCATGACCCTCTCTACTCTTTCCTACATGCTATGCGGGTGAAATGATGATGCCATGCTAAATTTCAACATTTTCACAGTTCATTTTGTAGAGATTTTCAATTTCACGGTCATTTAGCTCTTTAAACAATTCGATAAATGACTGAAAAACAGATGATGTCAGAACATGTTGGAAATTGATGACGTTGCTTTGAATGTTGCATACTGAACACAAAAGAAGTCCGGAGTTCAAATAAGTTTCAAAAACATTGAAGTGCCCGTGTAACAGATGAGTTCTCGTCCTAAACCCTGATACTCCGAAAGAGTTTGTCCAGTTTATATACGAAGTGCGTCCAGTTTTTGCCGTGACCCGCTCTACTCTTTCGCACATGCTATGCGGGTGAAATGATGATACCATGCCAAGTTTCAACATTTTCAGAGTTCATTTTGTAGTGATTTTCAATTTCACGGTCATTTAGCTCTCTAAACAATTAGGTAAATGACCGAAAAACAACAAATGACGTCAGGACATGTTGGAAGTTGATGACGTCGCTTTGAATGCTGCATACTATACACAAAGAAGTCCGGAGTTCAAATAAGTTTAAAAAACATTGAAGTGCCCGTGTAACAGATGAGTTATCATCCGCAACCCTGATACTCCGAAAGAGATTGTCTAGTTTGTACACGAAGTGCATCCAGTTTTTGCCGTGACCCTCTCTACTATTTTGCACATGCTATGCGGGTGAAATGATGATACCATACCAAGTTTCAACATTTTCATTGTTCATTTTGTAGTGATTTTCAATTTCACGGTCATTTAGCTCTTTAAACAATTCGGTAAATGACTGAAAAACAAATGATGTCAGAACATGTTGGAAATTGATGACGTCCCTTTGAATGCTGCATACTAAACACAAAAGAAGTCCGGAGTTCAAATAAGTTCAAAAAACATTGAAGTGCCCGTGTAACAGATGAGTTCTCGTCCGAAACCCTGATACTCCGAAAGAGTTTGTCCAGTTTATACACGAAGTGCGTCCAGTTTTTGCCGTGACCCTCCCTACTCTTTCGCACATGCTATGCGGGTGAAATGATGATACCATGCCAAGTTTCAACATTTTCAGAGTTCATTTTGTAGTGATTTTCAATTTCACGGTCATTTAGCTCTCTAAACAATTAGGTAAATGACCGAAAAACAACAAATGACGTCAGAACATGTTGGAAGTTGATGACGTCTCTTTGAATGCTGCATACTGAACAAAAAGAAGTCCAGAGTTAAAATAAGATTAAAAAACATTGAAGTGTCCGTGTAACAGATGAGTTCTTGTCCGAAACCCTGATACTCCGAAAGAGATTGTCCAGTTTGTACATGAAGTGCGTCCAGTTTCTGCAGTGACCCTCTCTACTTTTTCGCATGTGCTATGGAGGTGAAATGATGATACCATGCCAAGTTTCAACATTTTCATCGTTCATTTTGTAGTGATTTTCAATTTCACGGTCATTTAGCTCTTTAAACAATTCGGTAAATGACGGAAAAACAAATGATGTCAGAACATGTTGGAAATTGATGACGTCGCTTTGAATGCTACATACTGAACACAAAAGAAGTCCGGAGTTCAAATAAGTTTAAAAAACATTGAAGTGCCCGTGTAACAGATGAGTTCTCGTCCGAAACCCTGATACTCCGAAGGAGTTTGTCCAGTTTATACACGAAGTGCATCCAGTTTTTGCCGTGACCCTCCCTACTCTTTCGCACATGCTATGCGGGTGAAATGATGATACCATGCCAAGTTTCAACATTTTCAGAGTTCATTTTGTAGTGATTTTCAATTTCACGGTCATTTAGCTCTCTAAACAATTAGGTAAATGACCGAAAAACAACAAATGACGTCAGAACATGTTGGAAGTTGATGACGTCGCTTTGAATGCTGTCGTGACCCTCTCTACTCTTTCGCACATGCTATGCGGGTGAAATGACGATACCATGCCAAGTTTGAACATTTTCACAATTCATTTTGTAGTGATTTTCAATTTCACGGTCATTTAGCTCTTTAAACAATTCGGTAAATGACTGAAAACAACAAATGATGTCAGAACATGTTGGAAGTTGATGACGTCGCTTTGAATGCTGCCATGGCCCTCTCTACTCTTTCGCACATGCTATGCAGGTGAAATGATGATACCATACTAAATTTCAACATTTTCACAGTTCATTTTGTAGAGATTTTCAATTTCACGGTCATTTAGCTGTTTAAACAATTCGGTAAATGACTGAAAAACAACAAATGATGTCAAAACATGTTGGAAGTTGATGATGTCGCTTTAATGCTGCCGTGACCCTCTCTACTCTTTCGCACATGCTATGCGGGTGAAATGATGATACCATGCTAAATTTCAACATTTTCACAGTTCATTTTGTAGAGATTTTCAATTTCACGGTCATTTAGCTCTTTAAACAATTCAGTAAATGACTGAAAAACACCAAATGATGTCAGAACATGTTGGAAGTTGATGGCGTCGCTTTGAATGCTGCATACGGAACACAAGAATTCCGGAGTTCAAATAATTTATTAAAAATAAAAAAGAGGTGCAATGCTGGTTAATTTGCTTCAAGCCTTTCGGAATAGTGTGGACTGCACTGCACATATCTCATTGCAATCTATGCTATTCCGAAAGGCTTGAAGCTAATCAACGTGTAGGTGAGCATTGCGCCTCTTCGTCATTGTCTCTGCACTCACGGCTTATAAACCGCTCATACTGCCTCTCTCTTGGCGAGGTGGGACTAAAAATCAGCTTACTAAGAAACTCTAGTACCGGTTCATGCCATGAACCGGTACTAAAGGTCTTCGTGGGGGCCCCAGCCTAACCACAGCCGCACTGGCCTCATTAGTACCGGTACGTGGCATGAACCGGTACTAAAGGTTGCCCACGAACCGGTACTAATGATGCCCGCCCGCCTAGCCGTTGGAACCGGCACTAATGGTCACATTAGTGCCGGCTCAAATTCAAACCACCACTAATGTGCTTCACATTTGACCCATTTTCTACTGGTGCCCGGGTCTACTTTACATTATATAAGTTTCCAATCTATAATTCTAGTTTACTATTTATTTTGCAATCTTTATTTTCCAATCCATACAACAAAAATACCAAAAGTATTTATCTTATTATCTTTATCAGATCTCACTTTTGCAAGTGGCCGTGAAGGGATTGACAACCCCTTTATCACGTTGGTTGCAAGGTTCTTGATTGTTTGTGCAGGTACTAGGTGAGTTGCGTGTAGTCTCCTACTGGATTGATACCTTGGTTCTCAAAAACTGAGGGAAATACTTACGCTACTTTGTTGCACCACCCTTTCCTCTTCAAGGGAAAACCAACGCATGCTCAAGAGGTAGCAAGAAGAATTTCTGGCGCCGTTGCCGGGGAGATTTGGGCCAAGTCAAGTCAAGATTTGAGCTCCCGTCAACTAGGATTTCTGGTGCCGTTGATGAGGAGATCTACGCTCAAGTCAAGACATACCAAGTACCCATCACAAACTCTTATCCCTCGCATTACATTATTTGCCATTTGCCTCTCATTTTCCTCTCCCCCACTTCACCCTTGCCGTTTTATTCACCCTTTTCCGTTCGTCTCTTTTTGCTTGCTTCTTCTATGCTTGTGTGTTGGATTGATTGTTTGTCATGATGGCTCAAGACAATAGTAAATTATGTGACTTTTCCAATACCAACAACAATGATTTTATTAGCACTCCGATTGCTCCTATTACTGATGCTGAATCTTGTGAAATTAATACTACTTTGTTGAATCTTGTCATGAAAGATCAATTCTCTAGCCTTCTTAGTGAAGATGCCGCTACCCATCTAAACAACTTTGTTGATTTGTGCGATATGCAAAAGAAGAAAGATGTGGATAATGATATTGTTAAATTGAAGCTATTTCCGTTTTCACTTAGAGATCGTGCTAAAACTTTGCCTAAAAATAGTATTCATTCATGGAATAAGTACAAAGATGCTTTTATCTCTAAGTATTTTCCTCCCGCTAAGATCATCTCTCTTAGAAACGATATTATGAATTTTAAGCAACTTGAGCATGAGCATGTTGCACAAGCTTGGTAGAGGATGAAATTAATGATACGTAATTGACCTACACATGGTTTGAATTTATGGATGATTATACAAAAAATTTATGCCAGATTGAATTTTGCTTCTAGAAATCATTTAAATTCGGCCGCGGGAGGCACTTTCAAGGAAATCACTTTAGGAGAAGCTACTAAACTCCTAGATAATATTATGGTTAATTATTCTCAATGGCACACCAAAAGATCTACTAGTGAAAAGGTCCATGTGATTGAAGAGGTTAATGTTTTGAGTGGAAAGATGGATGAACTTATGAATTTTTTTGCTAATAAGAGTGTTTCTTATGATCCTAATGATATGCCTTTGTCCACTTTGATTCAGAATAATAATGAATCTATGGATGTGAATTTTGTTGGTAGGAACAATTTTGGTAACAACACGTATAGAGGAAACTTTAATTCTAGGCCGTTCCCTAGTAATTCCTCTAATGATTATGGTAACTCCTACAACAACTCTTAGGGAAATTTTAATAAGATGCCCTCTGATTTTGAGACTAGTGTTAAAGAATTTATGAATTCGCAAAATAATTTCAATGCTTTGCTTGAAGAAAAATTGCCTAAGATTGATGAGTTAGCTAGGAACGTGGATAGAATTTCTCTTGATGTTGATTCTTTGAAACTTGGATCTATTCCACCTAAGCATGATATCAATGAGTCCCTCAAAGCCATGAGAATTTCCATTGAAGAGTGCAAAGAAAGAACCGCTAGGATGCGTGCTAAAAAAGATTGCCTTGTGAAAGCATGTTCTTCTAGTTTCATGATAATAATGATGAAGATCTAAAAGTGATTGATGTGTCTCCTATTAAATCTTTGTTTTCCAATATGAATCTTGGTAATTATGGGACTGGAGATGAGTCAACTTTAGTTAAAAGGCGTCACAATGATTCGGAGTTTTTAGATCTTGATGCAAAAATTAGTAGAAGTGGGATTGAAGAGGTCAAAACTTTACATAGCAATGAACCCACTATTTTGGATTTCAAGGAATTTAATTATGATAATTGTTCTTTGATAGATTGTATTTCCTTGTTGCAATCTGTGTTAAATTCTGCTCATGTGTATGATCAAAACAAAGCTTTTACTAAACATATCGTTGATGCTTTAATGCAATCTTATGAAAAAAACTTGAATTAGAAGTTTCTATCCCTAAAAACTTTATGATGAGTGGGAACCTACT
The DNA here is from genome assembly GCA_034509565.1 of Triticum monococcum. Classification (NCBI taxonomy): domain Eukaryota; kingdom Viridiplantae; phylum Streptophyta; class Magnoliopsida; order Poales; family Poaceae; genus Triticum; species Triticum monococcum. The sequence continues at coordinate 141,804,264 of CM067846.1, read as the reverse complement.
ATTAAAATTAAGATTAAAGATCATGAATTCTATGCCTTATGTGATTTGGGTGCTAGTGTTTCCACGATTCCAAAAACTTTGTGTGATGTGTTAGGTTTCCGTGAATTTGATGATTGTTCTTTAAATTTGCATTTTGCGGATTCCACCATTAAGAAACCTATGGTAAGGATTAATAATGTTCTTATTCTTGCAAATAGGAATTATGTGCCCGTAGATTTCATTGTTGTTGATATAGATTGCAATCCTACATGTCCTATTATTCTTGGTAGACCTTTCCTTAGAACGATTGGTGCAATTATTGATATGAAAGAAGGAAATATTAGATTCCAATTTCCATTAAGGAAAGACATGGAACACATTCCTAGGAAGAAAATTAAATTACCTTATGAATCTATTATGAGAGCCACTTATGGATTGCATATCAAAGATGACAATACCTAGATCTATTCTTGATTTTATGCCTAGCTAGGGGCGTTAAACAATAGCGCTTGTTGGGAGGCAACCCAAGTTTATTTTTGTTCCTCAATTTTGTTCCTGTTTAGTAATAAATAATTCATCTAGCTTATGTTTAGATGTGTTTTTATGTTTTAATTAGTGTTTGTGCCAAGTAGAACCTTTGGAAAGACTTGGGTGAAGTCTTTGCGATCTTGCTGTAAAAAACAGAAACTTTAGCGCTCACGAGATTAGCTGCCATTTTTTACTAGAGAGTGCTTTTAGGTCGATTATTTTTGCAGATGATTAATACATAAATTACTCACGTCCACCAATTTATTTCATAATTGTTGGAGTTCCAGAAATATACGTTTGATACAGATTACTACAGACTGTTCTGTTTTTGACAGATTCTATTTTTTCGTGTGTTGTTTGCTTATTTTGATGAATCTATGGCTAGTATCGGGGGGTATGAACCATAGGGAAGTTGAAATATAGTAGGTTTAACACCAATATAAATTAGGAATGAGTTCATTACAGTACCTTAAAGTAGTGGTTTGTTTTCTTACAATAACGGAAGTCATGAGATTTTCTGTTTAAGTTTTGTGTTGTGAAGTTTTAAAGTTTTTTGGTAAAGATTTGATGGATTTTGGAATAAGGAGTGGCAAGAGCCTAAGGTTGGGGATTCCCAAGGCACCCCAAGGTAAAATTCAAGGACAACCAAAAGCCTAAGCTTGGGGATGCCCCGGAAGGCATCCCCTCTTTCGTCTTTGTCTATCGGTAACTTTACTTGAGGCAATATTTTTATTCACCACATGATATGTGTTTTTTTGGAGCGTCTTGTATGATTTGAGTCTTTGCTTTTAGTTTAACACAATAATCCTTGATGTACACACCTTTTGGAGAGACACACATGAATTGGAATTTATTAGAATACTCTATGTGCTTCACTTATATCTATTGAGCTAGATAATTTTGCTCTAGTGCTTCACTTATACCTTTTAGAGCACGGTGGTGGTTTTATTTTATAGATCTCTCATGATTCACTTATATTATTTTGAGATTATTTTAGAACATCATGGTAATTTGCTTTGGCTATAAAATTAGTCCTAATATGATAGGCATCCAAGATGGGTATAATAAAAACTTTCATATAGAGTGCATCAAATACTATGAGAAGTTTGATACTTGATAGTTGTTTTGAGATATAAAGATGGTAATATTAGAGTCATGATAGTTGATTAATTGTGGAATTGAGAAATACTTGTGTTGAGGTTTGCAAGTCCCGTAGCATGCACATATGGTAAACATTGTGTGACAAATTTGAAGCATGAAGTGTTCTTTGATTGCTTTCCTTATGAGTGGCGGTCGGGGACGAGCGATGGTCTTTTCCTACCAATCTATCCCCCTAGGAGCATGCGCGTAGTGCTTGGTTTTGATGACTTGTAGATTTTTTTCAATAAGTATGCGAGTTATTTATGACTAATGTTGAGTCCATGAATTATACGCACTCTCACCCTTCCATCGTTGCTAGCCTCTTCGGTACCATGCATTGCCCTTTCTCACCTTGAGAGTTGGTGCAAACTTCATCAGTGCATCCAAATCCCGTGATATGATACACTCTATCACACATAAGCCTCCTTATATCTTCCTCAAAACAGCCACCATACCTACCTATTATGGCATCCCATAGCCATTCCGAGATATATTGCCATGCAACTTTTCACCGTTCCATTTATTATGACACGCTACATCATTGTCATATTGCTTTGCATGATCATGTAGTTGACATCGTATTTGTGGCAAGGCCACCTTCACAATTCTTTCATACATGTCACTCTTTATTCATTGCACACCACGGTACACCGCCGGAGGCATTCACATAGAGTCATATTTTGTTCTATGTATCGAGTTTAATTCTTGAGTTGTAAGTAAATAAAAGTGTGATGATTTTAATTATTAGAGCATTGTCCCATGTGAGGAAAGGATGATGGAGAGTATGATTCCCCCACAAGTCAGGATGAGACTCCGGACGAAAAATAAAAAAATATAGAAGAGGCCAAAGAAGCCTAAATAAAAAAAAGGCCATACAAAGAAAAGGGGAGAAGGCCCAAATAAAAAAATGAGAGAAAAAGAGAGAAGGGGCAATGTTACTATCCTTTTCCCACACTTGTGCTTCAAAGTAGCACCATGATCTTCGTGATAGAGAGTCTCGTATTTTGTCACTTTCATATACTAGTGGGAATTTTTTATTATAGAACTTGGCTTGTATATTCCAATGATGGGCTTCCTGAAAATGCCCTAGGTCTTTGTGATCAAGCAAGTTGGATGCACACCCACTTAGTTTCTTTTGTTGAGCTTTCATATATTTATAGCTCTAGTGCATCCGTTGCATGGCAATCCCTACTCCTTGCATGGACATCAATTGATGGGCATCTCCATAGCCCGTTGATTAGCCACGTCAATGTGAGACTTTCTCCTTTTTTGTCTTCTCACACAACCTCCATCATCATATTCTATTCCACCCATACTACTATGTCCATGGCTCGCGCTTATATATTGCGTCTAAGTTGAAAGAGTTTGAAAAGGCTAAGTATGAAACAATTGCTTGGCTTGTCATCGGGGTTCTGCATGATGGGAGCATTTTGTGTGACGAAAATGAAGCATGGCCAAACTATATGATTTTGTAGGGATAAGCTTTCTTTGGCTATGTTATTTTGATAAGACATAATTGCTTGGTTAGCATACTTGAAGTATTATTATTTTTATATCAATATTAAATTTTTGTCTAGAATCTTTTGGATCTAAACATTCATGCCACAATAAAGAGAATTACATTGAAAATTATGCTCGGTAGCATTGCACATCAAAAATTCTGTTTTTTATCATTTACCTACTCGAGGACGAGCAGGAATTAAGCTTGGGGATGCTTGATACGTCTCCAACGTATCTATAATTTTTTATTGTTCCATGCTATTATATTATCTGTTTTGGATGTTTAATGGGCTTTCATATACACTTTTATATTATTTTTGGGACTAACCTATTAACCAAAGGCCGAGTGCAAATTGCTGTTTTTTGCCTATTTTAGTGTTTCGCAGAAAAAGAATATCAAACAGCATCCAAACGGAACGAAACCTTCGCGAGGATCTTTCTTGGAACAAACTCAATCTAGGAGACTTGGAGTGGAAGTCAGAGACGCAACAAAGTGGCCACCCTCGTGGGCCCCTCGTAGCTCCACCGACCTACATCTTTCACCTATATATATACTCTTATACCCTGAAAACATCCAGGGGAGCCATGAAACCACTTTTCCACCGCCGCAACCTTCTGTACCCGTGAGATCCCATCTTGGGGCCTTTTCCGGCGATCTGCCGGAGGGGGATTCGATCATGGAGGGCTTCTACATCAACACCATAGCCTCTCCGATGATGTGTGAGTAGTTTACCACAGACCTTCGGGTCCATAGTTATTAGCTAGATGGCTTCTTCTCTCTCTCTTTTGTTCTCAATACAAAGTTATCCTCGATGTTCTTGGGGATCTATTCGATGTAATACTTTTTGAGTTGTGTTTGCCGAGATCCGATGAATTGTGGGTTTATGATCAAGATTATCTATGAACAATATTTGATTCGTCTCTGAATTCTTGTATGCATGATTTGATATCTTTGCAAGTCTCTTCGAATTATCGGTTTAGTTTGGCCTAGTAGATTGATCTTTCTTGCAATGGGAAAAGTGCTTAGCTTTGGTTTCAATCTTGCGGTGCTCGATCCCAGTGACAGAAACGGAACTGACATGTATTGTATTGTTGCCATCGATGATAAAAAGATGGGGTTTATATCATATTGCTTGAGTTTATCCCTCTACATCATGTCATCTTGCCTAATGCGTTACTCTGTTCTTATGAACTTAATACTCTAGATGCATGCTGGATAGCGGTCGATGTGTGGAGTAATAGTAGTAGATGCAGAATCGTTTCGGTCTACTTGACACAAACATGATGCCTATGTTCATGATCATGCCTAGATATTCTCATAACTATGCGCTTTTCTATCAATTGCTCGGCAGTAATTTGTTCACCCACCGTAATATATGCTATCTTGAGAGAAGCCACTAGTGAAACCTATGGCCCCCCGGGTCTACTTTACATTATATAAGTTTTTGATCTATAATTCTAGTTTACTATTTATTTTGCCATCTTTGTTTTATAATCTATACAACAAAAATACCAAAAATATTTATCTTATTATCTTTATCAGATCTCACTTTTGCAAGTGGTCGTGAAGGGATTGACAACCCCTTTATCTTGTTGGTTGCAAGGTTCTTGATTGTTTGTGCAGGTACTAGGAGATTTGCGTGTAGTCTCCTACTGGATTGATACCTTGGTTCTCAAAAAAAGAGGGAAATACTTACGCTACTTTGCTGCATCACCCTTTCATCTTCAAGGGAAAACCAACGCATGCTCAAGAGGTAGCAGTCACATCGGCATCAACACCTGAACGGCAAGTACGTGAAGGTCAAGAGCTCAACACCAACAACCGCTCAATGACTTCACCATCTACCTTGGCATCTTCACCAAGCGACTTCAAGGAATCTTCGCCTTTGGACATGTGACATCTTCACCAACAAGCACCACAAGACTACGCTCAAGAGAAGCTCTCCAAGCTCAAGTTTGCGACTTCCACGAGCTACTACGACCTCGACACCAACCACGTGCTTCCTTTCTATGGGACTCAAGACCCCAAGGAGTATCTCGAGTGGGAGCGCTAGATGGATGACTACCTCAAGCTATATCAAGTCCCTTCCGAAGATCAAGTGAAGTGCACCACAGGTAACTTCCACAACTACGCGTCGACATGGTGTTTTCACACACCTTCAAAGAACTTCGACATGAGTTGGACCAAGATGAAGGAAGCTATGCGGCGAGAGTTTTTGCCTTCCACCTACATGGAACAACTTCAACGCCAATTGGAGAATACCATCCAAGGATCCAAGTCCCTCGACAAGTACTTCAAGGAGATGAAGAAAGCCTTGCGATGAGCCGGCGTGGACGACCCCATTTGGATGAAGTTCCACTTCATGATGGGATTGAACAACAACATCTCCAAGCTTATCTTCCTCGAGAACTACAAGTCCCTCGACGGCAACTACATTGGTGCTCTCAAGGCGCAACAAGAACTCATGAAGACCAATGCTTCTCCACCCCACGCACACTTCTCGAAGACCAAGCTCCACGACAACGAGCATGAGGATAGTACCATCAAGATATCCAAGCCCGACGAGCTTCGAGGCCATGCTTCGAAGTTCTACTTCATCGCCATCACTATTTGTGGCATTAATGGTGCCGAGTCTACCATGACTCTTTTTCAAGATGGTGCGGCAACGACTATGACTATGGAGCCTCTCAAGGAACATGCTTTGGAGGCAAGCGACATGGCAACGAGCAAGGATGATGCTTCCATCTTTGGAGGCGAGAGTGATGATGTGCCATCTTCGGCCTTCATCCACGGTGACGGTGACAAGATGATCGAGCATGGGATTACCCCTTCGAGCACGGCGACGTATGATGACTTGAGTGACTTGTGCCACCATATTGAGAGTGAGAGTGACTTCACCACTAGCCCCATATATGATGAGTTGCCCCAATCCCCATGTGAGGAGAACCACCACCACCACCACTTGAGTGATTTGAGTGACACCACCATATGTGACATTGAGTGCACCTACCTTGAGGGAGTGAGTGAGCCACCACCACATAGAGAGAGTGAGATAGCTGATAGGTCATGTGAGGCCAGTTTGGTTTCTAACAACTTAACATCTACCTCTATTGTGTCTTCTCATTTGGTGCTAGGTCCCATCTATGATGACGCGCCGATACTCGACGACTTCGTCCTCCCTTTGGTCAAGACGATGGCCATGGTGGAATATGATGCACCCCCCACATGGTTCCATCAAGATGATGATATTAACCACCATTTGGTCTTTCCCACCTCACCTACACCACTTGAGTGGAATGAAAAAGGTAACATAGGTGAAGGTGATTCTCTAGTTCCACTAGTGGACATTCTTGACATTGATTGCTTGCATGATGTTGATCCACCTATTGCCATGCTTCATGCTAGTGCGACTTTCCCATGCGATGATTTACCCATTTAAGATGAGTTTGATGATTTTCATGTGTAGTCTATTAGTTGTGATGCCATGTTGCATAGAATTTCTTGTGATAATTCTCTTAGTCACATCATGTTTGATAATCCGCTTGACTTGTCATATGCTATATGCATGAGATCAAAAATATGTCCAATCTGCAATCTCTTCCTAGTGACTATGAATATGCCATTAAAATGAACCCACTTTGCACATATGGCATAAATGACAAGCCCATGGTTATCGGCATTTGTTTCTCTTGTGATGATATTGATCTGCTCCCTTTGCATCATTTGCCTCATATGCCATGCCATGACCGCCTAGCTTCGGATATGCATTGTTTTGGATGTTGTCCATTTTCTCCATATGATGTTTCCGATATTGCTCATGAGGAGACCCCCATAGTTTCCTCATACATGTTAGGAGATTTTGATCACTCCCATCCATTGCATGATCCCAATAATTATGTACACAATATGCTCCCCATGAATGATAATGTTATTGTTGTGTCATATACTTGCCCGCTCAATTTGTGTCCCCATCGTGTAATACATAACAACTCTTCCTTCATGATGGATGACATGTTCATATACCATGCTTCCAATTTCTTTGAGCGACGCTTATCTTGTGCGAACTCAAACGTGCACATACACATCATGATGGATGATGTGTACATTTACGACGCACACACTTTCTTTGGTTTGTGTCTTTTTGTGTAGGTACCCATGAATACTTGTCAACCTCACAATCCCATGAGTTGACAAAACAAGCTCTAGAGAGCAATGATGACTTGGGATCCCATGGATTGTCTTTCCCACTGCTCTCTTCGCGCAAAGACTTCGCGCATTTCTTCTAAATGGCCCTCACATGGTTATGGGTTATTGGCTATTACGTATTCTATGCCCACCTTTCCACGTTCACTTTGTATGATATGCTCATTACTATGCCTTTGGCGTGCATTTGTGACCCATGCTTTGCATTACACATGATGATTGATTCTCGTACTTGTATGTGTATTTGCAAGCTTGGTGGATATATCACTTGTTATTGCCATGTCTGCTTTGTGCCCCATTCCTATGATGATACTATGATCTTGCTTTGTGTTCGTGCTTGCGATATGTCATGAGCATTTCCTATATCCATTATTTTCCCACATGACACGATTGCCTTGTTTACCTCTAGTGTGTTGCATTTTCGCTCCACTAGTTTTCACGACTAGATTTCTATGCTTGCTTATGCTGCATCACCCATGATTCATACTTGCTCATTTCATGCGGTTGATGACAACCATCTACATGCTTTTCACATGATTGTTATTGCTTCTTGTCATATATCTCCATATGTTGCCTCTTTCATGCTAGATGATTTGCCATGTATTGAGTGCAACAATGTTTATAGTCACGATAATGAGATTGCCTCCATAGCATTCTCGCATATTTTGGAGATTTTGACACAATTCTTGTGCAGCATGCTTGCCTTCCTTCTTTGCACCATATACCTAGTGCCATGAATATAGCCATTGTTGAATCATATTGTTCATGCACTTGTGCTTCTAATGATTATGTGCAAAAGAAGAGAACCATCACGATGGATGATGTGTTTATCTACCATGCGCATACGTTCTTTGTTTTGTTGTGTGCATGTGTAGGTTACTTGGACTTCGTGTCGACTTCCACTTCACGTTATTTGACCATTCGAGCTCTTGAGACCGAGCCTCATACATTCTACCATGACTCGGTTCTCAACCGCATTTGCTTGCACATCGCCATTGTGAAGGATGCACAAGAACACACCTTCAAGGTGACATCTTTCTTGAGCATGGATATTGTGGATCATACTTCATGTGTTGCTTGCACCTTGAGACTTATGGGTCATCTTGGACTACTTGATTACACACATGTTAGAGATCTTGCTTTGACTTGCCATTCTCACATTTCCATGCCTCATGACATATATACCTTGTGTGTTGCATCCAATTCTTGGAGTACTTGCTACTATCATATGATTGGTTACAACAATGTCATTTCTGCACATATGCCATGTCCCATTGCTTTTCACATGATTGACTTGATTGCCTCACACATGATGAATAATTGCTCTTTCTATTGTGTTGAGTGCCACACTATATTCACTACACCCTATGCACGTTATGCTTGGATTGTCTTGCACTTGACCCATGTGTTTAGACATCTCATCTTCTTTGGTGTTGTGAATGATTCTTGTGCTTACCATAGACCTTTCATTGAGCACTTTGTGAATGCTTGCTATGAACTTGAGGTAGATGCTTATTATCTTGTCACACATATTTGCATCTCAACCTCATTTACATGGTTGTCCCCATGTTATCTTTGCGTGTGCTCGATTGATATGCTTTAATGCCATGTCAGAATCCTTTGTCAAACCATATGCTATGCTTGATAACGACACTTGTGTGGTGAATCACCTCTTGAATGCTTGGTTTTTCCCTAATGCTAACCACATTTGTTTTACCAAGTGTTTGTTGTCTCTGTCCCTTTTGAAGGAATCACTAGACGGTGCGACATTGGAGGGTGCCCATTCCGAGCTTGAAGATGATGAGTACTTGGTGATCGTCCACTCCTACACGGCGAAGCCATCTCTTTCCCATGGTGATTTGGTTTTTGATCTGAGGTCGGATCTTTCCCAAGGGGGAGGGGATGATGCGGAGCATCCTACGGTCATCTCCATGTACACCTTCATAGCACCTCAAGCCCCAAGTGGACCTACCGGACTTAAGGTGAAGCCGCTCCTCTTCGAGATTTACATGAATATATATTGGACTTGGTTGCTACCTCACCTTGGAAGATTGTGCATCATTAGGTAGGAGGGCAACCGCCACCAAGTAGCTAGGAAGCTTCCCGGAGGCCAAGGAGAAGGACCCCAAGACCCAAGAGCTGACCGGAAGTGTCAAGATGAAGAAAAGGAAGCGTGCAGAAATTGCACTACAGTCCGGTCCCCACAGCGGACAGTCCGGTCACACCGAAATTCCACTACGGACAGTCTGGTCCCCTCAGCGGACACTCCGGTGGCACCCGAAAATGCATCTGGACTCACCGGACTGTCCGATCCTTACCACCGGACTGTCTAGTCCGCTCACTTTCGCTACGAATTGGGCTAAAAAGCCCATCTAACCACCAAGGCCCATACCCCTTCGCCCTTAGACTATATATTCGGTGCTCCCCTCAGTTTTTAGGGTTAGCTAAGATTATAACTAGACATTTGAGCTTAGCTCATGTATCTCCCCTTGTGGGTTTCCTCTTGAGGGAGAAGACTCCATGGAGTTCAAGGCCTCCGTTGGAGCAGATCCTTAGGGATTCAAGACCCCCTTGAGGGAAGGATCTATCTAGATCACAAAGAACTCATCTCCTTTAGATTTGGGATGAACTTTACCTTGTATCTTTCCCTTTGTTGTCCTTGTACCTTTGTGGATCTTGTGTGATTGTGAGTCTAGTGGATGTGTGATTGGACTTGTTCTTAAGTGTTTTCTTCTTGTGATTTCCCCTCTTGTTCTTCGTGTTCTTCACGTTCTTCGTGGATTCCCCTCCAATTTGTGAAAGATCTACGCTTAGGTTCTCCACCCTACAACACCTATTTAACATGAATGCAGTTGTCTCTAATGCATAACCCCAAAACGATAGTGGTAAATTGGTAAGAGACATCATAGATCACACCATATATAATAAAGTACGGTTACGACGTTCGGACACACCATTACGCTGTGGTGTTCCAGGTGGCGTGAGTCGCAAAACTATTCCACATTGTTTCAAATGAAGACCGAACTCATAACTCAAATATTCACCTCCACGATTAGATCGTAGAAACTTTATTTTCTTGTTACGATGATTTTCCACTTCACTCTGAAATTCTTTGAATTTTTCAAATGTTTCACACTTATGTTTCATTAAGTAGCACTACAAAAAAAAGACACATCCGTGACATTTTGGGCCGAACGTAAAAAAATTCTGTCATACATATGACAATACTATGACGATAATTGTGACAAAACCCGGTATCATCATAGATGTGATGGGCTTTTCGTCCTGGGCGTGCCGGAGACGCAGCTGCATGACATTCTTTGGGCCGTCCATGATGGAAAAAACCATGGTAGAAGCGAGGGCGAGGAAAATTTCGGGGAGTTCCCGGTTACAGTGGGAGGTCGGGAGCCGAGCGATGCGCGTTTCTCTCGTACATGTATGCCCATGTGTGCAAGGCGTTGGCACTAACTGAGCCCTGGCCGTACGTATGCGCGAGTAGGCATTCCAGACCCCGCCCGTATGTACACATACGTGGCCGTATTTTCTTTCTTGCACCCTGGCCGCTGTACGTACGTGTACATGCTATGTGCGCGCCTCTACTATGACACGTGCGTGCCTCTACATCGACCAGTATATATGTACGTACACGTTCGCGACCAGAATGACAACGCTACGTACGCTCTGACCAGGTGGTCCCGACTGTCAGGCACTTCCTTCCATGCGAAGATGTAGCTGGTGGGTCCCAGCAGTCAAGGGCAAACGTTTTTTCGTGAAATACGGTGGCCCGTCCGGTGGGTCCCCGCTATCAGGTGGACGAATAATTATTTTGCACATAATAAGGAGGCACTTCCTTGCTGCGGCCGTGGACCCAGCTGTCAGCCTCTCCACGTACAGCCAACGTCCGATGGAAGCTGCTCCTTGACCACGTTGACCACGCCGCGCCGAGCGCACCAGGGGGGTGGACGACGGCGAGGCCTAGGAAGGGGACGACGTGGAGCCGATGAAGACGCGACAGTGGATGCCCACGTGTAGAGGAGTACGTGGGTTCACTAGTTTGCTGCGGTGTGAGGCTGTCGTCGCCGCAGAATAACAGGGGGTGTGGGTGAGTAGAGGGATGGCCTGGCCAGCGGTGGGAGTAGTAGGGGATGGTGAGGCCTCCGCCGCATCGCAGCTGGCCACGGGAGGCAGGAGCATGAAGCACAACCGGCGCTGGTTTGGGCGGCTGGAGCAAGAAGAACAGAGGTTGAAGAAGCACTACGGCCGTTGGATGGACATCGTACGGTCACTGGAGCTAGAATCGTGCATATTGACAAAGTTGACAAAGCCCTTCGTCCCCGTCAACTTAGTAGGCCCACAAGTTAGCCTCCTACCAAGGTGGGTCCCAGCTAGCAGGGGGTATTCATTTTTTTCTGCGTAATAAGGAGGCACTTCCGGTGGGTCTGAGCTAACAGCCGGGGGAACGTTTTTTTCGCGAAATACGGTGGCCCGTCGGGTGGGTCCCAACAGTCAGGGGCAAACATTTTTTTCACGATATACTGGTGGGCATCCGGTGGGTCCCTGCTGTTAGGTGGAGGAATAATTATTTTCCGCGTAATAAGGAGGCACTTCCTTGCGGCTGCCGTGGACCCAGCTGTCAGCCTCTCCACGTATAGTATTATTCTGATGGAATTCGGTCGTTGACTACATTAACCACGCCACGCCGACAGCACCATAGCGGTGGATGATGGCGAGGCCTAGGAAGGGCACGACGCGGAGCCGAGGAAGACACGGCAGTGGATGCCCACGCGGAGAGGAGTACGAGGGTTCGCTGGTTCGGCTGCGCTGCCGTCACCGCAGAATAACAAGGGGTGTGGGTGAGTGGAGTGGAGGGATGGCCTGGCCAGCGGTGGGAGTAGTATGGGGGCGGTGGGTCCCAGCAGTCAAGGGCAAACGTTTTTTCGTGAAATACGGTGGCCCGTCCGGTGGGTCCCCGCTGTCAGGTGGACGAATAATTATTTTGCACATAATAAGGAGGCACTTCCTTGCTGTGGCCGTGGACCCAGCTGTCAGCCTCTCCACATACAGCCAACGTCCGATGGAAGCCGTTCCTTGACCACGTTTACCACGCCGCGCCGAGCGCACCAGGGCGGTGGACGACGGCGAGGCCTAGGAAGGGGACGACGTGGAGCCGATGAAGACGCGACAGTGGATGCCCACGCGTAGAGGAGTACGAGGGTTCACTGGTTTGCTGCGGTGTGAGGCTACCGTCGCCGCAGAATAACAGGGGGTGTGGGTGAGCAGAGGGATGGCCTAGCCAGCGGTGGGAGTAGTAGGGGATGGTGAGGCCTCCGCCGCATCGTAGCCGGCCACGGGAGGCAGGAGCATGAAGCACAACCGGCGCTAGTTTGGGCGGCTGGAGCAAGCAGACCAGAGGTTGAAGAAGCACTACGGCCGTTGGATGGACATCGTACGGTCACTGGAGCTAGAATCGTGCATATTGACTAAGTTGACAAAGCCCTCCATCCCCGTCAACTTAGTAGGCCCACAAGTCAGCCTCCCACCAAGGTGGGTCCCAGCTAGCAGGGGGTATTCATTTTTTCTGCCTAATAAGGAGGCACTTCCGATGGGTCCGAGCTAACAGCAGGGGAACGTTATTTTCGCGAAATACGGTGGCCCATCGGGTGGGTCCCAGCAGTCAGGGGCAAACGTTTTTTTCACGATATACTGGTGGGCATTTGGTGGGTCCCTGCTGTTAGGTGGAGGAATAATTATTTTCTGCGTAATAAGGAGGCACTTCCTTGCGGCTGCCGTGGACCCAGCTGTCAGCCTCTCCACGTATAGTATTCTTCTGATCGAATTCAGTCGTTGACTACATTGACCACGCCGCGCCGACAACACCACGGCGGTGGATGACGGCGAGGCCTAGGAAGGGGACGACGCGGAGCCGGGGAAGACACGACAGTGGATGCCCACGCGGAGAGGAGTACGAGGGTTCACAGGTTCGGCTGCGCTGCCGTCACTGCAGAATAACAAGGGGTGTGGGTCAGTGGAGTGGAGGGATGGCCTGGCCAGCGGTGGGAGTAGTATGGGGGCGGTGAGGCCTCCGCGGCAACACAGCCGGCCATGGGAGGCAGGAGCAGGTGGCACGATCGGCGCTGGTTTGGGCGGCTGGAGCAAGAAGACCAAAGGTTGAAGAAGCACTACGGCTGTTGGATGGACATCGTACGGTCAGTCGAGCTAGAATCGTGCATATTGACTAAGTTGACAAAGCCCTTCGTCCCCGTCAACTTAGTAGGCCCACTATACTAGGTCCCAGCTAGCAGGGAGAGTATTCAATTTTTTTGTGCGTAATAAGGAGGCACTTCCTTGCATGCGAAGATATAGCTGGTGGGTCCGAGTTGTCAGCGGCGGTAACGTTTTTTCATGAAATACAGAGGCCGTTTCGGTGGGTCCCAGATGTCTGGTGGAGGAAATCATTATTTTGCATGTAATAAGGAGGCATTTCCTCGTGTGCGGCCGTGGACCTAGCTGTCAGCCTCTCCACCTACAGTCCACTTCAGATGCATGTCGGTCATTGAACACGCTGACCATGCCACGCTGAGAGCACCAGGGCGGTGGACAACGGCGAGGCCTAGGAAGGGAAAGACACGGAGGCAGGGAAGACTTGGCCGTTGTTTTTGTTTCCCACATGGAGGGGAGTACGACTGTACGAAGGTTTACAGGTTCGTTTGCCGTCGCCGGAGAATAACAGCAGGTGTGGGTGAGTAGAGGGATGGCTAGGCCAGCGATGGGAGTACGATGGGGCGGTGAGGCCTGTGCGGCAGCACAGCCGGCCGCGGGGAGCAGGCAGTCCTGGCGGCGCTTGTTTGAGCGGTTGGAGCAGGAAGAGCAGAGATTGAAGAAGCACGACGGCCGTTGGATGGACATCCAATAGTATACAGGCCATCTGTGGAAAGCCTCAAATCTGTGGAAAACAGCATACAACCCATCTGACATTATTTCAAATAATTTACAGCCCATTTGCTAATTCTTACGGGTTTTTTGGAGCCCATATTCTTTATGTAATCTTTACAGCCCATATTGTGGCCACGGTTCAAAAATTATACGAAATTTTGCATATGTCGGTGCGGTCTGAACTATTTTTAATCCCGAAATTTCGAGTCACATTCAACTGATTTTAAAAATAAATGTATATCAATATAAAATCCAATAAATTCTCCATGCATAAAAATCAATGCAATTTAAAATCTCGAAATGAAAAAAAGATATTTGAAAATAATTGCCGGTTTGATGTGTTTTAAAAATGTACAGCCCATTTCTCATTACTGATAGGCCATTTTCTCGGCCAGCCGAACGAAGCTCTCTTCATCTTGAAAGATTTGCAGCCCAACACGCTTGATAAAGCGACTTACTTGACAAATCACAAAAAAACTGGGCTAGCCATTTTCAGAAAGAAAAAAAACTACTGGGCTGGTCTGTGGTAAACATAAAAGAAAAGGTTGTCTAGATAGGCCAGAGTGTCCCGCACAGCCCAGTTGACACCCTGCTTCCATCTCAAAAACAAATTAGATAAATGCCACTCCAATTATGGCGATTCATAAAAATGCCACCGCAATTTTTGCAAACTTTGAAAAATGCCACTGCAGTTTACAAACTTTGAAAAACACCACTCCAGACTTCAAAAAATGCCACTAGAAATGGCATGAAATAGCATTTTTCAAAGTTTGGAAATTGCAGTGGCTTTTCTCGGATACACCAGATTTGCAGTGGCATTTATCAAATTAACCCAAAACAAAAATAACTGGGCGAGCTACTAGGTCCCTGGTGTCAGCCGCTCGTATGGCATAAATGACAAGCCCATGGTTATCGGCATTTGTTTCTCTTGTGATGATATTGATATGCTCCCTTTGCATCATTTACCTCATATGCCATGCCATGACCGCCTAGCTTCGGATATGCATTGTTTTGGATGTTGTCCATTTTCTCCATATGATGTTTCCGATATTGCTCATGAGGAGACCCCCATAGTTTCCTCATACATGTTAGGAGATTTTGATCACTCCCATCCATTGCATGATCCCAATAATTATGTGCACAATATGCTCCCCATGAATGATAATGTTATTGTTGTGTCATATACTTGCCCGCTCAATTTGTGTCCCCATCGTGTAATACATAACAACTCTTCCTTCATGATGGATGACATGTTCATATACCATGCTTCCAATTTCTTTGAGCGACGCTTATCTTGTGCGAACTCACACGTGCACATACACATCATGATGGATGATGTGTACATTTACCACGCACACACTTTCTTTGGTTTGTGTCTTTTTGTGAAGGTACCCATGAATACTTGTCAACCTCACAATCCCATGAGTTGACAAAACAAGCTCTAGAGAGCAATGATGACTTGGGATCCCATGGATTGTCTTTCCCACCGCTCTCTTCGCGCAAAGACTTCGCGCATTTCTTCTACATGGCCCTCACATGGTTATGGGTTATTGGCTATTACGTATTCTATGCCCATCTTTCCATGTTCACTTTGTATGATATGCTCATTACTATGCCTTTGACGTGCATTTGTGACCCATGCTTTGCATTACACATGATGATTGATTCTCGTACTTGTATGTGTATTTGCAAGCTTGGTGGATATATCACTTGTTATTGCCATGTCTGCTTTATGCCCCATTCCTATGATGATACTATGATCTTGCTTTGTGTTCGTGCTAGCGATATGTCATGAGCAGTTCCTATATCCATTATTTTCCCACATGACACGATTGCCTTGTTTACCTCTAGTGTGTTGCATTTTCGCTCCACTAGTTTTCACGACTAGATTTCTATGCTTGCTTATGCTGCATCACCCATGATTCATACTTTCTCATTTCATGCGGTTGATGACAACCATCTACATGCTTTTCACATGATTGTTATTGCTTCTTGTCATATATCTCCATATGTTGCCTCTCTCATGCTAGATGATTTGCCATGTATTGAGTGCAACAATGTTTATAGTCATGATAATGAGATTGTCTCCATAGCATTCTCGCATATTTTGGAGATTTTGACACAATTCTTGTGCAGCATGCTTGCCTTCCTTCTTTGCACCATATACCTAGTGCCATGAATATAGCCATTGTTGCATCATATTGTTCATGCACTTGTGCTTCTAATGATTATGTGCAAAAGAAGAGAACCATCACGATGGATGATGTGTTTATCTACCATGCGCATACGTTCTTTGTTTTGTTGTGTGCAAGTGTAGGTTACTTGGACTTCGTGTCGACTTCCACTTCATGTTATTTGACCATTCGAGCTCTTGAGACCGAGCCTCATACATTCTACCACGACTCGCTTCTCGACCGCATTTGCTTGCACATTGCCATTGTGAAGGATGCACAAGGACACACCTTCAAGGTGACATCTTTC
Source organism: Triticum monococcum (assembly GCA_034509565.1). Lineage (NCBI taxonomy): Eukaryota > Viridiplantae > Streptophyta > Magnoliopsida > Poales > Poaceae > Triticum > Triticum monococcum. Next base: position 141,787,499 of record CM067846.1, on the reverse strand, counting down.
TTGAGCATGGATATTGTGGATCATACTTCATATGTTGCTTGCACCTTGAGACTTATGGGTCATCTTGGACTACTTGATTACACACATGTTAGAGATCTTGCTTTGACTTGCCATTCTCACATTTCCATGCCTCATGACATATATACCTTGTGTGTTGCATCCAATTCTTGGAGTACTTGCTACTATCATATGATTGGTTACAACAATGTCATTTCTGCACATATGCCATGTCCCATTGCTTTTCACATGATTGACTTGATTGCCTCACACATGATGAATAATTTCTCTTTCTATTGTGTTGAGTGCCACACTATATTCACTACACCCTATGCACGTTATGCTTGGATTGTCTTGCACTTGACCCACGTGTTTAGACATCTCATCTTCTTTGGTGTTGTGAATGATTCTTATGCTTACCATAGACCTTTCGTTGAGCACTTTGTGAATGCTTGCTATGAACTTGAGGTAGATGCTTATTATCTTGTCACACAGATTTGCATCTCAACCTCATTTACATGGTTGTCCCCATGTTATCTTTGCGTGTGCTCGATTGATATGCTTTAATGCCATGTCACAATCCTTTGTCAAACCATATGCTATGCTTGATAACGACACTTGTGTGGTGAATCACCTCTTGAATGCTTGGTTTTTTCCTAATGCTAACCACATTTGTTTTACCAAGTGTTTGTTGTCTTTGTCCCTTTTGAAGGAATCACTAGACGGTGCAACATTGGAGGGTGCCCATTCCGAGCTTGAAGATGATGAGTACTTGGTGATCGTCCACTCCTACACGGCGAAGCCATCTCTTTCCCATGGTGATTTGGTTTTTGATCTGAGGTCGGATCTTTCCCAAGGGGGAGGGGATGATGCGGAGCATCCTACGGTCATCTCCATGTACACCTTCATAGCACCTCAAGCCCCAAGTGGACCTACCGGACTTAAGGTGAAGCCGCTGCTCTTCGAGATTTACATGAATATATATTGGACTTGGTTGCTACCTCACCTTGGAACATTGTGCATCATTAGGTAGGAGGGCAACCGCCACCAAGTAGCTAGGAAGCTTCCCGGAGGCCTAGGAGAAGGACCCCAAGACCCAAGAGCTGACCGGAAGTGTCAAGATGAAGAAAAGGAAGCGTACCAAAATTGCACTACAGTCCGGTCCCCACAGCGGACAGTCCGGTCACACCGAAATTCCACTATGGACAGTCTGGTCCCCACAGCGGACAGTCCGGTGGCACCGGAAAATGCATCTAGACTCATCGGACTGTCCGATCCTTACCACCAGACTGTCCAGTCCGCTCACTTTCGCTACGAATTGGGATAAAAAGCCCATCTAACCACCAAGGCCCATACCCCTTCGCCCTTAGACTATATATTTCGTGCTCCCCTCAGTTTTTAGGGTTAGCTAAGATTATAACTGGACATTTGAGCTTAGCTCATGTATCTCCCCTTGTGGGTTTCCTCTTGAGGGAGAAGACTCCATGGAGTTCAAGGCCTAGGTTGGAGAAGATCCTTAGGGATTCAAGACCCCCTTGAGGGAAGCATCTATCTAGATCACAAAGAACTCATCTCCTTTAGATATGGGATGAACTTTACCTTGTATCTTTCCCTTTGTTGTCCTTGTACCTTTGTGGATCTTGTGTGATTGTGAGTCTAGTGGATGTGTGATTGGACTTGTTCTTAAGTGTTTTCTTCTTGTGATTTCCCCTCTTGTTCTTCGTGCTCTTCACGTTCTTCGTGGATTCCCCTCCAATTTGTGAAAGATCTACGCTTAGGGTCTCCACCCTACAACACCTATTTAACATGAATGCAGTTGTCTCTAATGCATAACCACAAAACGATAGTGGTAAATTGGTAAGAGACATCATAGATCACACCATATATAATAAAGTATGGTTACAACGTTCGGACACACCATTACGCTGTGGTGTTCCAGGTGGCGTGAGTTGCAAAACTATTCCACATTGTTTCAAATGAAGACCGAACTCATAACTCAAATATTCACCTCCACGATTAGATCGTAGAAACTTTATTTTCTTGTTACGATGATTTTCCACTTCACTCTGAAATTCTTTGAATTTTTCAAATGTTTCACACTTATGTTTCATTAAGTAGCACTACAAAAAAAGACACATCCGTGACATTTTGGGCCGAATGTAAAAAAATTCTGTTATACATATGACACTTCTATGACGATAATTGTGACAAAACCCGGTATCATCATAGATGTGATGGGCTTTTCGTCCTGGGCGGGCCGGAGACGCAGCTGCATGACATTCTTTGGGCCGTCCATGATGGAAAAAACCATGGTAGAAGTGAGGGCGAGGAAAATTTCGGGGAGTTCCTGGTTACAGTGGGAGGTCGGGAGCCGAGCGATGCGCGTTTCTCTCATACATGTACGCCCATGTGTGTGAGGCGTTGGCTCTAACTGAACCCGAGCGATTGCACTGCAGGCTATGTGTTACTGAACCCGAGCGATCGATAGATGGCTGTTAACTGAACCCGATCGAGCGATTCCTTCACTACTGCTGCTAACTAAAGCCGATCGATGCTGCCTCTGGATGAATAGTGAGCATTGCGGGGGGGGGGGGTGGATGAACAGTTCCCAGTGGGGGTGGATGAATAGGACCCCGTGGTGTTGCCTCTGGATGAACAGGACCCCGATCGATCAAGCCGGTTGGGGCTGGATGAACAGGACCCCGTGGAGGGCTGGATGAACAGGACCACCCCATGGAGGGCAGGATGAACAGTAGATGGTGGAGTGCAGGATGAACAGTAGCCCGTGGAGGGGTGGTTGAACAGGAGCCCGTGGAGAGGGCTGGTTGATCAGTAGCCGGTGGAGTAGCTTGCGGTGGAGGCTGGATGAACAGGAGCCCGTGGATGAACAGTTGCAGGTGGAGGCTGGAGGAGGTCGACGGTGGATGAACAGTAGCTCATGGAGGCTGGAGGGGGTCGACGGTGGATATGAACATTATCCCGTGGAGTCCTGCTTTGCGGTACGCCACACCCCTCCCGATGAACATGACCCCTATTTCGACCATAGCGCTCCAACACAAGTCCATTTTGTCCGTTTTGCGGTACGCCACACCCCTCCCAATCAACAGGACCCTCGTTTCGATCGTAGGAGGTCCATTTCCTCTGTTTTGCAATACGCCAGACCCCTCCCGATGAACAGGATCCCGTTTCGAACGTGGCCGGTTGAACATAAGGCCGTTTCCTCTGTTCTGCGGTACGCCAGGCCTCGTTTCCATCATCTGTTCCATCCAAGCCCTCCCGATGAACACGACGCATTCCGTTTCCTCCCCATGAACACGACGCATTCTGTTGCCTCCCCATGAACACGACGACGACGCTGTTTCTCCGTTTCGACCCAGCCATGTACACGAGCCCTGGCCGTACGTATGCGCGAGTAGGCGTTCGAGACCCCGCCCGTATGTACACATTTGTGGCCGTATTTTCTTTCTTGCACCCTGGCCACTGTACGTACATGTACATGCTATGTGCGTGCCTCTACTATGACACGTGCGTGCCTCTACATCGGCCAGTATATATGTACGTACACGTTCGCGACCAGAATGACAACGCTACGTACGCTCTGACCAGGTGGTCCCGACTGTCAGGCACTTCCTTGCATGCGAAGATGTAGCTGGTGGGTCCCAGCAGTCAAGGGCAAACGTTTTTTTCGTGAAATACGGTGGCCCGTCCGGTGGGTCCCCGCTGTCAGGTGGAGGAATAATTATTTTGCACATAATAAGGAGGCACTTCCTTGCTGCGGCCGTGGACCCAGCTGTCAGCCTCTCCACATACAGCCAACGTCCGATGGAAGCCGTTCCTTGACCACGTTTACCACGCCGCGCCGAGCGCACCAGGGCGGTGGACGACGGCGAGGCCTAGGAAGGGGACGACGTGGAGCCGATGAAGACGCGACAGTGGATGCCCACGCGTAGAGGAGTACGAGGGTTCACTGGTTTGCTGCGGTGTGAGGCTGCCGTCGCCGCAGAATAACAGGGGGTGTGGGTGAGCAGAGGGATGGCCTAGCCAGCGGTGGGAGTAGTAGGGGATGGTGAGGCCTCCGCCGCATCGTAGCCGGCCACGGGAGGCAGGAGCATGAAGCACAACCGGCGCTAGTTTGGGCGGCTGGAGCAAGCAGACCAGAGGTTGAAGAAGCACTACGGCCGTTGGATGGACATCGTACGGTCACTGGAGCTAGAATCGTGCATATTGACTAAGTTGACAAAGCCCTCCATCCCCGTCAACTTAGTAGGCCCACAAGTCAGCCTCCCACCAAGGTGGGTCCCAGCTAGCAGGGGGTATTCATTTTTTCTGCCTAATAAGGAGGCACTTCCGATGGGTCGGAGCTAACAGCAGGGGAACGTTATTTTCGCGAAATACGGTGGCCCATCGGGTGGGTCCCAGCAGTCAGGGGCAAACGATTTTTTCACGATATACTGGTGGGCATTCGGTGGGTCCCTGCTGTTAGGTGGAGGAATAATTATTTTCTGCGTAATAAGGAGGCACTTCCTTGCGGCTGCCGTGGACCCAGCTGTCAGCCTCTCCACGTATAGTATTCTTCTGATCGAATTCAGTCGTTGACTACATTGACCACGCCGCGCCGACAACACCACGGCGGTGGATGACGGCGAGGCCTAGGAAGGGGACGACGTGGAGCCGGGGAAGACACGACAGTGGATGCCCACGCGGAGAGGAGTACGAGGGTTCACAGGTTCGGCTGCGCTGCCGTCACTGCAGAATAACAAGGGGTGTGGGTCAGTGGAGTGGAGGGATGGCCTGGCCAGCGGTGGGAGTAGTATGGGGGCGGTGAGGCCTCCGCGGCAACATAGCCGGCCATGGGAGGCAGGAGCAGGCGGCACGATCGGCGCTGGTTTGGGCGGCTGGAGCAAGAAGACCAAAGGTTGAAGAAGCACTACGGCTGTTGGATGGACATCGTACGGTCAGTCGAGCTAGAATCGTGCATATTGACTAAGTTGACAAAGCCCTTCGTCCCCGTCAACTTAGTAGGCCCACTATACTAGGTCCCAGCTAGCAGGGAGAGTATTCAATTTTTTTGTGCGTAATAAGGAGGCACTTCCTTGCATGCGAAGATATAGCTGGTGGGTCCGAGTTGTCAGCGGCGGTAACGTTTTTTCATGAAATACAGAGGCCGTTTCGGTGGGTCCCAGATGTCAGGTGGAGGAAATCATTATTTTGCATGTAATAAGGAGGCATTTCCTCGTGTGCGGCCGTGGACCTAGCTGTCAGCCTCTCCACCTACAGTCCACTTCAGATGCATGTCGGTCGTTGAACACGCTGACCATGCCACGCTGAGAGCACCAGGGCGGTGGACAACGGCGAGGCCTAGGAAGGGAAAGACACGGAGGCAGGGAAGACTTGGCCGTTGTTTTTGTTTCCCACGTGGAGGGGAGTACGACTGTACGAAGGTTTACAGGTTCGTTTGCCGTCGCCGGAGAATAACAGCAGGTGTGGGTGAGTAGAGGGATGGCTAGGCCAGCGATGGGAGTACGATGGGGCGGTGAGGCCTGCGCGGCAGCACAGCCGGCCGCGGGGAGCAGGCAGTCCCGGCGGCGCTTGTTTGAGCGGTTGGAGCAGGAAGAGCAGAGATTGAAGAAGCACGACGGCCGTTGGATGGACATCCAATAGTATACATGCCATCTATGGAAAGCCTCAAATCTGTGGCAAACACCATACAACCCATCTGCCATTATTTCAAATAATTTACAGCCCATTTACTAATTCTTACGGGTTTTTTGGAGCCCATATTCTTTATGTTAGCATTACAGCCCATATTGTGGCCACGGTTAAAAAATTATACGAAATTTTGCATATGTCGGTGCGGTCTGAACTATTTTTAATCCCGAAATTTCGAGTCACATTCTACTGATTTTAAAAATAAATGTATATCAATATAAAATCCAATAAATTGTCCATGCATAAAAATCAATGCAATTTAAAATCTCGAAATGAAAAAAAGATATTTGAAAATAATTGCCGGTTTGATGTGTTTTAAAAATGTACAGCCCATTTCTCATTACTGAGAGGCCATTTTCTCGGCCAGCCGAATGAAGCTCTCTTCGTCTTGAAAGATTTGCAGCCCAACAGGCTTGATAAAGCGACTTACTTGACAAATCACAAAAAAACTGGGCTAGCCATTTTCAGAAAGAGAAAAAAACTACTGGGCTGGTCTGTGGTAAACATAAAAGAAAAGGTTGTCTAGACAGGCCAGAGCATCCCGCACAGCCCAGTTGACACCCTGCTTCCGTCTCAAAAACAAATTAGATAAATGCCACTCCAATTATGGCGATTCATAAAAATGCCACTGCAATTTTTGCAAACTTTGAAAAATGCCACTGCAGTTTACAAACTTTGAAAAACACGACTCCAGACTTCAAAAAATGCCACTAGAAATGGCATGAAATAGCATTTTTCAAAGTTTGGAAATTGCAGTGGAATTTCTCAGATACACCAAATTTGCAGTGGCATTTATCAAATTAACCCAAAACAAAAATAACTGGTCGAGCTGCTAGGTCCCTGGTGTCAGCCGCTCGTTGTGCAATTCTCTCGTTTATTGACTACGTTGACAATGGCATGGGACCTAGATGTCAGAAATCCAGTAGGAGGAGCCATTTTTTATTGGCTTGAAATAAGGAGGCACTTGCTTGCGTACTGCCATGACCTTGGCGGGTCCCTGCTGTCATCCTCTCCACGTACAATCATCTCCTGATTGTGTACGCGTCAAGTTGCTAGGCCCACAAGTCAGCCTCTAAACCGTGAAGGCCAAATACAACCCATTTAAAAAATAACAGCCCATTCCATACGTTCAAACGGAAAGTTCAACATTCAGAGCAAACGAACAGGTCTAATCCACATATAGAGTACTGAACTTCCACGTTGACAACCATCATAGCCAAGTTAACTATCTACTCCCACTAACACTCTAGTAGCGTACAAGTACTAACTTACTCTTAGCTAACTAGACGATGCCGGACGCCATCTGCTGTCCATGCTAAACGCCGGCACCGGCGTCCTCCGCCTCGCCTCGGGCTTGCCAGAGGTGCGATAGGGCACGTTGCTCGCGCGCGTTGGCCCTTTCCATGCCGGCGTGGTCCACCAAAGCTTCCGCTTCCAAGCGGGAAACCCAATTGATGATCTGGTAGTAAAAATCGGCGTCGCGAACGCGTGCATGCCCGACAGCCTCCGAGGCTATTTGCCAGGCGCCGGCCTCCACGTAGTCGGCCTAGTTGTGGGCGCTCTGCTCGCGATTCAGAGCGTCGGTGCGCTGCTGCTCCATGTCCTGCTGCGGCGCAAATCGGCGATATGATGCTCCTCCGCCAGGCGGTCGCACTCCTGCTCCTCCGCCAGGCGGTCGCGCTCCTGCTCCTCCGCCATGCGGTCGCGCTCCAACAACTCTTCGATCTCCGCATTGCAATCTAAAGACAGATAGAATGCCTCCTCCCTCCGTCTGCCTTCCGGTGAAAACCCGAACACTAGTTCCGGCAGTGACCGCCTCCAGCGTCGCCTACCGCGGACGGGCGGGGGCATGGCGGACGTGGCGACCGACGTCGGGCCGGTGGGGGCTTATGAGGATATGGTGAGTTGGGTCACGGTGGCACCTGAGAAGGCAGGGAAACAGTACTTATAGGTGGAAGGTAGCGCGACAGTCATCGGAATTCAATGCATAATGGCTTAGCGCGCCAGCTTGCCGTGGAAAACTAGAGAAACTGAAATTATGACTGTGCCACCCTGCCCCGTCTAGGTCGCATGCCGTCATGGCCGTCAAATGAGTGCACTCGAATCATCTCCCTCCTTGTCAATAATGATTCCACGGATTTAAAGTGTACCTTTTTTCGCATCAGTTAGCTGCCTTAATTACGGCCAGCTGCATGCAAGCACTCAGAATCGCTCGCAGGCAGTACGCGAAGCAGCATGCAGACACTTCGCATTATTATTCGTGTAGAATCGATAGTGTAGCTTGTCAGTTTCTTCAGAGGTAGGCATTTTTATTCAAAAAACTGCCACTTCGCATCTTGCATCACAAATAGAACTGCCAGGAGCGCATTTGTAGGCTAGCTAGTGATTGATCGGTAACTTGTAAACACCGAGCAAACAGAAATATGTAACTGTTAATGCATCTCAATGATTCACAGATAATATACAAATATGTAGCTCCAAAAGCAAAGATCAGCCACTTCTGATCTTGCATCGCAACTAAAACTAACTAGTACGATTCCCATACATAAGATCAACATGTTAATGCATCTCAATGATTCACAGATCATATACAAACATGTAGCTCGAAAAGCAAAGATCTAGAAAAAACATCTGTTCTTCCTACTAACATGGATGCTTCTCTTGGCCAACATTCAGTACATACTGAAAGACAAATTTGTTTGTGAAGTCTACAATTCCTCTTGCAAATGTAAGTGGTTTCACCAACAGCTGGAACCATGCGAATGAACCACACATGATGGAGGAACATCCACTGCATTATGATTTGGTATTCTCTCGATCACACAGCAAGACTATTTTTGGAATACAAACTTTAACTTAGGCAAAATGATGCCCATTGTATAATCAGACCAAAGCAATGAATACCTAGTGTTGGCCAATAAATAGTACAGTACTACTTTTCTACAGTCCATGAAGTGACTATCCAATCTTTCTATGTCTATTTTCAAATGGCACTGCATGCAGTGACTATACTATTCTCTTGTGCAGTTCAACCAAAATTGCGGGCACTTTGTTGGTTTGCCAAATAGCAATAGGCAGACATCTCTGTCTGCACAAATATCAAGCAGCTAGTAAACATATACCACACCTTGTATTTTCAGTTTAAACATGTCTCTTCCACTTAGCATCTGTCATGTTCTGCACTGGACAATCTGATACAGTTATGTTTTGCCCTGGACAATTTCATACTGAATTGATTTGCTAGTTCAGAGCAGTAATATAGTGCCTATTCTTCATCAGACCAAGGATATCCATGTTCGCAGTGATGGAAGAGGTGAAATCGATACAACCGAAATTGAGCATCCAATCATTGAATCATGTCCTGCACCTCCAATGTAGGTCCACCCTGCCAATAAATTCACACGCAAACCACTAGTATTACTATCTAATGATAGTACAAAAAGAGTAGCAAGATAGTAGCAAACCATGTACCTTCGTAATGAACAGCTCATAGTGCCACCAATTGGATATAAAGGTTTGGAAAAAACATGCTCCTAATGTTGAACTAGTTGGACTTTTTGTGCAGTTCCACTAAAATCGAGCATCCCTATTTGCATAGATATTGAAAGTGTGATTACTCTAAAAGTGGCACTAGTTGAAGCATAGACTCACAAATATAAGCATTCCAATTTCTTAATGGGAAAAGGTAGCAAGACTGTTTCTAACCACCTGTTTGAAGGAATAAATAAAGCAACGGCGGCTGATGTCAGGAAGGCATACATAGTTTTTTCTGGAAAAGTGAGCCATTCCTGACCTTTCCTCTTCTTTTAAGCAAATTTTGTGCAGTTCTACTAAAATAAAATGCCATCACCGCCTTGACAATTCAGTGACACTGTACAAAAGGAAATGACTTAACATTACATCATGATGTCAGGTATGTAGTCGACAGGCATTAGAGACAAACATACAGGCCTCCTCAAGAGAACAACCAGAGGAGGAGGTGACCACTCTTGACCTTTCCTCTTGTCTTCATAATTGTCTATGCAGTTTAACCAAAATAAAATGACATCAGCGCCTTGGCATTTTGGTGACACTGTACAAAAAATTAACTTATCTCATGAAAGTGAGGTATGTAATCTATAAGCATTAACAGTGCAAAAATCTAAAGGTAGTAACAAGTTTCATCGTTGGTATACTGGCTGTGCAACAGCATTAGAATGCCTTAGCTGAAAAATCTTTAACACATCCACAATCAGCAGCTAACCCTGAAATAATCCAGTGACATTAAATGGCATTGCTTAAATTTATGGGTGGCATTAGACTGCGAGAGGCATTAGTTAAATGTGGCATCACTTTAGCAGTAGCATTGCTTGACTTGACTGTTGGCGTTATACTAACAGCAAAAAAGTGGCAATAAGAGCATGGGAGGCCCATTCGGACAGTGGGTGCACCAGTACGATGTACCTCCACGGACGTAGAGTGGTGAGGGAGGTATGGTTGCCCAGAGCAACAAATATCCAGGAAGCATATGTGGATTACGTCCCATTTTTGTTCTCTTTAGCCACATTTTTCCTATCGACCTGGTCATTCTCTGTTGCGTTGTCATGCCTTTCTACCCTTCTTCAACCAAGAGACACGAGAGTCGTTTCTTAGCTACTGATTTTCCCCTTTTCAACCTAGATGCGGGTTCTATGCCTACTCTCTTGGACAATACATTCTCCCTTCCTTTCCTTATTCAACCCAGACATGGATTAGTCTGCATGAAGTAGGGTTTCCTTTAATAGTGCAAATTATGGTTTTCGTCTACGTGGCCAGCAGAGTAGAGGATAGCAAATTGGGAAGATGGTGGAGTGGAAAAAGATCCACATGCAACGACGTAGCAGATGGGGCAATAGAACAAGGTTATGGCTCGAAAAGAGGTAGCATACCCGAGGGTCGGCGGGAAGTGGCTTCGCTCGTAGTTGTTGTCCTCCGCACGCACTACGGAAGCGAGCTTGGGGACGGAGGCCATCCCGCGCGGGCGCTAGGTCTGAGAGGACGGCCTTGTCGTTAGTGCGTGACCTCGCTCGCTGACGACGAGTGCGTCAACGCTGCATGTCCTTTTCTTCCCCGGCGGATCTGTGACCACTGGTGAGGACGGAGAGAGGGGCCGTCTTTTTTAGATCTGGAGAGAGGGTGGTAGTGTGAGAAGCAAGTGGGCAGCCCTTAGCAAGAAAGTGCTAAAGCTCCAGCCTATATATATTTTTTATACTACTAGTACTAGAGGTGGGGTAGTGGTAGAGTATTTTATATTTTCTCCACGTACAATACCAGTTAGTCATGCTTCAAAACTGATCGGCATGCCATTAAAAAAATAAAGGTCGATAATTAATGCAGCACCTCGGGCCAACGCGACCAGATCGCATTTTGCACGAGAAATTACACACCATGTGTCAGAGTAAATAGCCATGGGTAGCCTAGCCGGCTTCCCCTGACCCTTCTGAAAAAATTACGAGCCCGTCCGGCTCTCAAAGAACTCAAGACCTGGAGCCGCCTTCCCCCTGCCAGCTATCTTCTAGGTCGGCTTCGGGGGGGCGGCCCGCCCTTTTCCCTCATGAAGGAGGCCATGGGAGGGCCGTCTTCGAGAAGCCGGCCGCAAGTGGGCCGACTCCAAGAAGCCGGCCTCAAGAAGGCCGACTCCAAGAAGCCGGCTCCCATAAAGCAGTCAAGATCGTACCCGCGAAGTCCGCGTCCACCCAGCAATGATGAAGCGGGGCGTGGCTACAGTAAAGCCTGCCACCCCCCAAACCCGGAGCACGCCCAGTACAGTGCGCCGTACGGGTGACCACGACCCGCCCGGCGCGGCACAATTGCCACGGCGACCCTGACGCCGTCCACGACGGGACACCAGCATGGCCCCTGAGGCGGTGGGCCCCTTCAGGCAGAGAGATGCCAAAGGCGGCCACCCCTCCTCCCAAGTCGGCCAGATGGAGAGCCGGCCCCCCATAGCCGGCCTGCAATCCTCCTCGAAGGAGACGCCCCATTAAGAAGACAAGACACGGCGGGACTACAGTAATCGCCCGCCAGGGCAGCGGTACTGTAGCCACGCTTACCCCGACCAAGCCCGCGTCATCAGCATAGAGCAACAGTAACCTGCCACCGACCAGGCCCTGGACAGTGGGGCCTGCCTGTCGACCAAGGAGCCGGCAGCCGGCGGGACCCACCAGTCGGCGGGCCCCAGCAGCCGGCGCGGAAGCCGGCGAGCGTAGTCACAGACAGCTGGGCCCCGCGCCCAGCCGGATTACCATTGTACCCCCGGGGGGTAGGCCTATATAAACCCCCCGGTGCACCCATGCAAAGGGTTCGACCCCCAAGCTAGTCTTAGACACCATACGAGGAGAAGAAGCGAGCTAGCCGTGCCCTTCTTCCTCCTTCCACCAAAACAGCTCAAGGAGCATTGTGTAGCTACTTGTTCATCTAGTGATCATGCGGAGACCCCGCAGAGCAGCAGTAGGGGTGTTATCTCCACGGAGAGCCCTGAAGCTGCTTAAAGTACGTCGACGAGCTTGTCTTCGCCTCATCCCTTTTCCAGGCACCGGCGACGTCTTATTGGCTCCCACAATGATAAGCCACCCGTTGGCATATGTCACACCTACCACCCGACATTTGGCGCCCACCATGGGGCCAGGTGCACCGTCATCCGGAGACCTGTTCTGGACGGGAACCCTCTTCCTCCCTAGCGAGCGTCGCCAGCCCGACACGCCCGATGGCGATTGCCACGACGCGCTGCACGGCATCACCAGCATCTGCGCGGCAAGCAGCCTCGCCAATCTCCTAGACGAGGCCCGCATCTCCGACGAGCTTGCCTCCGATGCGGGCACCGACCACCTCGCCAACCTCCTTGGCCAGCTCCATGTCTCCAGCGAGCCTGCTGCAGATCTGGAGTCGGTTGGCTCCACCGACCTGATGCCTGTCGACTCTGTCGACTCCGACACGGCCTCCTACGACACCTTCCCCACCAACGTCACGATCTACAACGACACGCTTCCCCGGACCGACGATCGCGATACTGTCACCACTAAGGTGATGGTTATCGGCCATGGCGATCCGGCCGACGAGAGCGCCCACGACGCCCCGCACGTGGCGGCCCACGACTTGTCCGTCCCCCTCCAGGCTGATGCCGATGACGAAGCAATGGAGGCATGCCGTCTCGCCCTCCTCGCGGAGGGCCGGAGGCTGGCTTCCGTGAGACGCCTCACTAAGGCTTACCAGCGCGAAGCTGACCGCGCCGCCTTCGGCACACCGGCCCCGGCTGGTCCAAGCTGGGCTGGTGCTGTCAGGCAACGCGGCGCCGTCATCGCCGACACGCTGGGAGTCGAGCGCCCGGTCTATGCCACTCCGCTCGAGAACCTGCGCCCCGCCCAGGCGGTCGTGGACGAGTTGGATGGCTTGGAGGCCGAAAACCTCCCCCACATGACCCGGCGCATACAGCAACTGATTGACGCAGCCGCTCAGCGGCACGAGGCCGACGCCCGCGCAGGAAGCCCACCCCCGCGTCGGGATCACGGCGCGACGTCCCGGACACCGACTAAGAGTAACACCCGCGTGCGGCGCGAGAAAGAGCCGGCTTCTAGCCGAAGCCGGACCCGAATCTCCATCGAGCGCGATGCGGACGGTCGTCCCCGAGCCATGGAATGGCGGGGCAGCCCGCCTCCGCCTCAGGCTCGTGGAGAAAGATACCCCACCCCACCGCTAGTGGCGCACCCGACTCTCAGCGGCCGTCTAGGTCGCCGTGAAGGAGTCGACGAGAACGACGCCCGCCATCGGATCGACCGCCTGGCCAGATCCCTGGCACTGGAAGAAGAAGACGATGTCGGCCCGCCCTGTTTCGGCCCCCGCATCCGTGACGAGCCCTTCCCCAAAGGGTTCTCGCTCCCAAGAGACATGCCCAAGTACAACGGCTCCGTGAAGCCGGAAGACTGGCTGATCGACTACTCCACGGCAGTCAGGATAGCCAACGGCAACCGGCGAGTTGCCGTGAAGTATGTGCCCCTCATGCTGCAAGGAACGGCATGGACTTGGCTTAACAGCCTCAAGCTTCTCAGCATCAACAGCTGGGTAGATTTCACCGAAGCCTTCGTTCGCAACTTCACCAGCACCTACAAGCGGGCTCCCAAGCCCAGGCAGCTCTCCCTGTGCGTACAGGGCCCAGCCGAGTCCACCCGCGACTACCTCACGCGTTGGGCCGAGCTTCGCAATTCTTGTGAAGGGGTGCACGAGGTGCAGGCCATCGAATACTTCACTGCCGGGTGCCGAGAAGGCACCCTCCTCAAGCTTAAGCTTCTCTGCGATGAGCCGACTACCCTTGACGAGCTTCAGAACATCGCCGACAGATACGCCACCGCCGACTCTTCGATGAAGACCGAGCTCCGGGTAGACGCGTCCGGGAAAGTTCTTAACCCGGTGCCCAAGACGCCGGCAGGAGATTCCGGCCGACGCCAGCACCCGAATGACCAGAAGCGTAAAGGCCCTGCACCGCCTCCCGCTAACTGGCAGGTGGCCACGGTCGAAGACACGCCGCCTGAGGGGCTGCCCGCGCCCAAGAAGCCCAAGGGTGGCCGGCCGGCTTGGCAGCCGACTTTCTCCTACGAACGAACTCTTGACGCCCCGTGCAAGTTCCATAGCGGCGCGAAGCCGTCCAACCACACAACCCGGAAGTGTAACTGGCTCGCCCAAATCTCCAAGGACGAAGGGCTCACGCGGACTCCTCCTCCCGGCACACCGCCTCCGGCTCCGCCGCCTCAGGCCACCCGGCCCGCAGTCGGCGCCGTGGAGGACGAGTTCCCCGATGAGCAAGCATCCTACGTCATCTTTACGAGCCAGCCCGAAGACCGGTGCAGCAAGCGCCGAGAGCATTAGGAAGTCAGCATGGTCGCTGCTAACCCAGCCGGACACATGCATTGGTCAGAGAAACCCATCAGTTGGAGCCGGGCCGACCACCCAGAGGTGATGCCGTCTCCCGGCTCCTATGCTTTGGTCCTGGAAGCCACCCTCGCGACGGACAGACGCGCCGCCCGCTTCTCCCGCGTGCTGATAGATGGCGGAAGCAGCATCAACATCCTGTACCGCGACACCCTAGAGAAGTTAAGTGTCAAGACGAAGCAGCTTGTGTCGACTCGGACAGTGTTTCATGCCATCGTGCCCGGCTTGTCCTGCGCCCCCATTGGCAAGATCAAGATCGACGTACTCTTTGGGGACAAGGAGCATTTCCGCCGGGAAGCGATCTGGTTCGAAGTGGTGGACCTGGAGAGCCCTTACCATGCGTTGCTTGGCCGACCCGCCTTGGCCAAGTTCATGGCGGTCCCCCACTACGCATACCTCAAGATGAAGATACCAAGCTCCAAGGGCATCATCACCGTAGCCGGCGATTACAAGAAGTCTGCCGAGTGCGCTGCGGCCAGCAGCCGGCTAGCCGAGTCCCTTGTGATTGCCGAAGAAAAGAAGACGCTGGACCGGGTAGTCGCCCTGGCCAGGAAGCAGCTGAGCCAGCCCACCGACTCCAAGGAGCATGATGCCCAAGGATCTTTCCAGCCGGCCAAGGAAACAAAGAAGATACCTCTTGACCCCGAGCACCCCGAGAGGTTTGCCGTCATTGGGGCAAGCCTGAACAGCAAATAGGAAGGCGAGCTCGCCGATTTCCTCCGTGAGAATCAGGATATCTTTGCATGGTCCCCCAAGGACATGCCGGGTGTTCCGAAGGATTTCGCCGAGCACAAGCTACACGTGCGAGAAGACGCAAAACCAGTCAAGGAGCCTCTCCGCCCACTGTCAGAGGAGAAGAGAAGGATCGTAGGGGAGGAGATAGCCCGGCTTCCGGCAGTCGGCTTCATTATGGAAGTTTTCTTTCTAGAGTGGCTTGCCAACCAGGTTCTTGTGCTAAAGAAGAATAACAAGTGGCGCATGTGTATAGACTACACAAGCCTCAACAAGGCCTGCCCTAAAGATCCCTTCGCCCTGCCAAGAATTGACCAAGTGATAGACTCCACAGCTGGATGCGAGCTGTTGAGTTTTTTGGATGCTTATTCAGGATACCACCAGATAAAACTAAACCCGGATGACCGCATGAAGACCGCCTTCATCACGCCATTTGGAGCCTTCTGCTACCTGACCATGACATTCGGCTTGAGGAATGCCAGTGCCACTTTTTAGCGTTGCATACAGAAGTGCCTCCTCACGCAGCTCGGCAAAAACGCTCACGTCTACGTGGACGATATCGTGGTGAAGATGGAGAAGCGCGGCACCTTGCTGGAAGACCTGAAAGAAACATTCGAGAACCTGTGCCGGTTCCGAATCAAGCTCAACCCCGAGAAATGCGTGTTTGGAGTGCCAGCTGGCCAGCTCCTAGGCTTCCTGGTCTCCGAACGCGGCATCGAGTGCAACCTGGTGACGATCAAGGCCATCGAGAGAATGGCGATCCCCACCAAGCTTCGAGAAATCCAGAAGTTCACTGGGTGCTTGGCCTCTTTGAACCGCTTCATCAGCCGGCTCGGAGAGAAAGCCCTCCCTCTCTACCGCCTCATGAAGAAGAGCACTCACTTCGAGTGGAATGACCAAGCCGATCAAGCCTTTCACGAGCTGAAGAAGATGCTGGCCACGCCGCCTGTCCTGGCGGCGCCGACTGAGAAAGAGCCCATGCTCCTTTACATTGCCGCAACCAGCCGGGTGGTCAGCACCGTCATCGTAGTCCAACGCCCAGAAGAAGGCTGAGCCCAGCCGGTCCAGAGGTCGGTGTATTACTTGAGCGAGGTGCTGTCCGCCTCAAAACAGAACTACCCGCACTACCAGAAGATGTGCTACGGCGTGTACTTCACCGCCAAGAAGCTGAGGCCCTACTTTCAAGAGCATCCCATCACGGTCGTATGCATTGCCCCGCTGGCCGAGATCATGGGCAGCCGAGATGCATCCGGCCGGGTGGCGAAGTGGGCCATCGAGCTGGCCCCTTACACAATCTTCTACCAGCCCCGCACCGCCATCAAGTCCCAAGCACTAGCCAACTTCCTCGCCGATTGGGCCGAGACCCAGTACCTGCCGCCGGCTCCTAACTCCACCCATTGGCGCATGCACTTTGACGGGTCCAAGATGCGCACCGGCTTAGGAGCCGGCGTCGTCCTAACCTCTCCCAAGGGCAACAAGGTTAGATACACGCTGTAGATCCACTTCGCCGCCTCCAACAATGTAGTTGAATATGAGGCGCTCATACATGGGCTCCGGCTTGCCAAGGAACTCGGCATCCGCCGGATCCTATGTTATGGCGACTTGGATTTGGTGGTTCAACAATCATCCGGCGACTGGGACGCCAAGGACGCAAACATGGCAAGCTACCGCTTCCTGGTGCAGCAAATCAGTGGATACTTTGAAGGATGCGAGTTCCTCCACGTACCGCGAGCCGACAACGAGCCAGCCGATGCCCTGGCCCGAATAGGCTCCAGTCGGCAAGCAATACCAACCGGCATCGCTCTACAACGCCTCCTCAAGCCGTCCATCAAGCCGTCTCCAGAATCCGACTCCATCTTCGTGCCGCCCAACCTCGACGGGGCCGGGTCCGGCTCAAAGAACCAAGCAGGCGACCCGGGGACTTCAGTACTTGGCCCGGGGACTGCAGTAGCCGGCCCAGGGACTGCCGCACCCGGCCCGGGGACTGCGGTAGCCGGCCCGGGGACTGCAGTAGCCGGCCCGGGGACTACGTCAACACAGCAGTCGGCGGCCGACTCCAGCACTTCATCACCCAGCCTGCCCACCCTTGTGGCAGTAGCCACATTGGCGGTAGGGGAAGTCGCAGCTCCATCATGGGCTCAATCCATCCTCAACTTCCTAGTAAACCAAGATCTGTCGGCTGACGAAACAGAAGCGAGACAAGTCCAACGTCAAGCCGGAGCATACACGATCGTCAACAGAGAACTGGTCAAGCGCAGTGTCACTGGAGTCCTCCAACGGTGCGTCAAGCAAGAGAAGGGCATTGCGATCCTCAGGGATATACACCAAGGATAATGCGGCCACCATGCCGCCTCAAGATCACTTGTCGCCAAAGCTTTCCGCCACGGCTTCTTCTAGCCGACTGCTTTGGATGACGCCAAAGTAGTTAAGCATTGCAAAGGCTGCCAACTTTTCAGCTCCAAGCAACACATGCTGGCTTCGGCACTCAAGACCATTCCCATCACTTGGCCCTTCGCCGTTTGGGGATTGGACATGGTGGGCCCATTCAAGACGGCGCGCGGCGGCATGACACATTTGCTCGTCGCCGTGGATAAATTCACCAAGTGGATCGAGGCAAAGCCGATCAAGAAGCTGAATGGGCCGACTGCCGTGACATTCATCGCAGACATAACAACTCGGTACGGCGTGCCACACAGCATCATCACCGACAATGGAACGAATTTTGCCAAAGGAGCCTTGGCACGTTTCTGCGCTGCGCAAGGTATCCGGCTAGACTTAGCATCTGTCGCCCACCCGCAGTCAAATGGCCAGGTCAAGCGAGCCAACAGCCTCATCCTCTCCGGCATCAAGCCCCGACTGGTCGTACCTCTGGAGCATTCAGCCGGCTGTTGGCTCGATGAGCTGCCGGCTGTCCTCTGAAGACTGCGCACCACCCCAAACAAGTCAACCGGCTTCACTCCTTTCTTCCTCGTGTACGGTGCCAAAGCAATCATCCCAACCGACATCGAGTTCGACTCACCTCGGGTGACCATGTAGACAGAGGCGGAGGCCAAGGAAGCACGAGAAGACGGCGTCGACCTACTAGAAGAAGGCCGGCTGTTAGCCCTCAGCCGGTCTGCCATCTACCAGCAGGGGTTGCGCCACTACCATAGTCGGAAGGTCAGGCCAAGATCCTTCCAGGAGGGCGACCTTGTGCTCCGGCTGATCCAGCGAACAGCCGGCCAGCACAAGCTCTTGGCCCCCTGGGAAGGCCCCTTCGTCATCAGCAGAGCTCTAGGCAACGACTCCTACAACTTAATCGACGCACAGAAACCCAAGGCATGCAAGAGAGACGACTCCAGCAAGGAGTTGGAACGACCATGGAACGCCAACCTCCTTCGAAGATTTTACAGTTGAAATGCAGTATGTATCACGTTAACTTTTGTACTAAGTACGAGACAATAGGCCCCTCGAGGAGGACTCGGGGACTTCCATCTTTTATCTATGAATGAACAATATCATGCTTATGACCTTGTCATTTCATTTACTTATTCTGTCCGGCACCGGGTTTGACCAGTCGGCCCGGGGACTAACCGACTAGAGTTATATTAAGAAGTCTTACCCGTGGTCAGGCAAGTAGTGTGCCGACACCCAGGCTTAGCTCTTGCCAAAGTCGCAGTTCGAAGAATCGGCTGTTCGGCTGGCAAGAGTCAAAAGCAGGAAAGGGTGCGCACACGAAAAATGGCTAGGGACCAGCGGACTAATATAACAGGAGCTGGTTTGCCGCCTACCACCGACCGACTACCAGAGTTGCCGGCCGGCCGGTTTCCATTCACTTCACTTCAATCCAAGAAAGCTTGAGTACTTGCCTCCCCAAAGTGGGAAGGCGGCAAAGGAAAAAGCCTAAGGATAAAAAGCGTACGTGAATGGAAACTAAACATGCACATAACAATATTTGCAATAAGGACCCCCAAGGGGCCGACATCCAACATAGTTTGATACACCCCCAGCGGGTGGAATTGCGAAAGCTTAAAAGATTGTTCAAAAAGACAACAAGCAGGAAAAATAAAGACGGCAAGTCAAGCTGGCGGAGCGGTTGACGAGCTGGGCTGGTCGGTGGAGACGGTTGCGCCGGCTGAGGGAGCGGTGAGGGAGCGGCCGGCTGGCGAACTTCGGCTTGATCACCGCCTCCTACAGAGGGCGCGGTCTCACGCGCCTCGTTGCTGGAGGCACGATCAGCTTGAGGCTGGCCGGTTGTTCCACTAGCCGGCTCGACGTCTTCGCCGTCTTCGTCCTCGTCATCCTTGCCCTCATCGCTGGAGGCGATCTCCTCGGCTGAGTCCTCGCCCACCGCCGGGTCCAGACCGAACCAGTCCTTCGGTTGGGCAACGCCATCATCATTGATCTCAGGCGCAAAGACACTGATGTCGGTACACTCGGCGATCGTCGAGGCGCGTTGGGCGATTGCCGGCCACACTTCCTCCAGCTCCGCATCGGCTTCCAGCCTCCAAGAACGCAACTAGTCCAGGCTCAGCCCTGGGTACCAGGCGCGGACGAACTCCAACGCCCGCCCGGCTCCGAGACGGGCCGCCGGCGCCTTCCAAGCTTCGAAACGGCCGACTGCGACCTCCAGCGAGTCAACGGTCCGTCTTGGGGTGCGGGGGATCGTCTGGCCGGGCCAGAGGGCGGCCAGCACCTGCGCCCCGGCACGTTGAAGCCGACGAAGCATCCGGTGAGCCGGCTGTAGCCGCGCTTGGACGGCCATGAGCTGCTCCTCCAGCATCCGATTTGCGTCAGGTGCGACATTGACACCCGACTGACGGCGCGCCTCGCGATGAGCCTCGATGGCTTGGGCGGCAAGGGTGGAGTGGTCGGGAAAGTAATCTGCACAAGAAAACGGGCGGCAGCACAAGTCAGCCCACGACCCTAGCCGGCCAGCAGGCAGAAGAAGGGCGACAAAAGCAGCTTACCATCGATCAAGTCTTCGATGCAGCCGAAGCCCGCATCCAGTGCTTGACGAGTCTCAGCCCAGCTCGCCGCCTCGGTCTCAAACTCCGCCTTCAGGGCGGCCTCGCTGTCCTGCGCCTTCTGCAGGGCCGCCTTGTGGCTTTCTTCCTGACCAGCCAGCTTCTTGGCCAGGCGGTCGCGCTCCTGGACCAAGGTGGCATACTCGGCGTCCCGGATACGAAGGGTGGTCTGCGCCTCGCCAAGCTCTCTCCGCAAGTCGGCGTTGGCTCCTGCAAAGAGCAAAAGATAAAAAGAAAAAACCAATGAGGGAAAGGTCGTCATGGAAGATCCGACCCGACTGCCCAGCAGTCGGCCCGAATCTCAGGGACTACACCCAGTGGGTGCGCTGACACGCCCCCACAGGAAATAGATAAAAACAAGCACTTACTGTCGCCTGAGCCTGGGAGTTGAAGGCGGCAGCACGGGAATTATGATATTCCTGGAAGTTAAGATAGAAAGCAAAGATAAGACGGTCGCCAAGAAAGATCCGACCCGACTGCTCAGCAGTCGACCCAAATCTCGGGGACTACACCCAGTGGGTGCGCTGACGCGCCCCCACGGAAGAAATCAAGGAACCAGAGCGGTCAAGAGCAAAAAACTTACCCGGATGGCGGCTCGCGTCGATAGGAACTCCTGCGTGTATTGCTACAGGAGGGCGGCCTGAGCTCGCAGCCGACTCCGGACCTCTTGGGCCGCCACATTCAGCTCGCCGGTCCCCGCGCTGGAAGTCCACCCGGACGTTGCGGAGCTGGCCGCCTCCAAGGCCTCCGCCGACTGGCCGGCGCCTGTGGCTTGGCGCGACTCCGGCAGAGCGGCGCTTCCCCATGCACGCTGACGCATCACCGGCTGTATTTCGAGGCCGGCTCCGACTTCAGGCGCGCCCCCGGCCGGCTCCATTGGCGCCATCGACGACTGGCCGCCTAGGCCCGCGCCGACTGGCGCGGCCGGCAGCGTCCTCCCCACGAAAACATCGAAGAGATCCTCCCTTTGCACCGACGGCGGGTCTTGGATGATCTCCTCCGCCAGGGGCAATGGGGTGTCCGGGGCTACGGTTCGGAGTGGGATGGCGAGCAGTGGGGGTTGGTCGCGTGAGCCCTCCGCCTCTGTCTCCACGGTTGCCCGCTCCACCTGAGCCCTGGCTGCCGCCTCAGCCCGCTCCTTTGCCGCCTGAGCGGCCTCCCGATCCGCCGCCTCCCTCTCTTCCCGCGCCTCACGAGAATTCCGCTCTGTGGCTTCCATGAGATCGGCGCGGGGATCCATGCGGTGGGGGCCTGAAGACCCTCCAGCCGGCCCGACGACGGAGCCGCCTGGCCCCACCTCAAGAGAAAGCGGCGCCCTGCTCAAAAAACGGAGAAAAGTCAGGGAGAATGATTCAAACAGAAGAACACAGCAAAACAAGCGTACAAGCAGTCGGAGGCTTACGCCGAGACCGTCTGGGGCTGCTTCACCGCTTTCCGGAATCGGGCCGCCTTCGCTGCCGCCTCGTCTTGCTTTGTCGCTGCGGCGGAGGCTTTGGACTTCTTCGGCCGATTGCCGAAGAGAGCTGACGCGGCCCGGCGCTTCGGAGCGCCGCCGCCTGCAGCCGACGCGGCAGACGAGCCCGCGCTTTGGCGGTCGGACGCGGGCTGGAGACGCGGGACTTCTTCGGCATCGGTGTTGTCCGGCCAGTCCTCGAAGCTGGCGGAAAGCCCCGTGCCTCCGGGCTCGATGTTGTCCCCCACGACGGCCTCGTCCATGGCGGCCGCCCCCATGTCCGGGTCGTCAACATCGTCCATCGTACGATCGGGGGCGTACTGACGTTCGATCCCTGCCGTCCCAGCCGGCGGCGGAAGAAGGGGGTTGTGTTAACAAAAACCGGCTGATCAGAAGCCGGCCATCATGGGGTCGGCTGACAACAAAAAGAAGATAGAGAGAGAAGCTTTCCACAGGCAGAGGATTGGCGCGAGAGTACGGCGCCTTGCCGTATCGCCAGTCCCCGGCGAGCTTGCAGTTGGCGATGTAATTGACCATGAGCGCCACCTCTGCGTGCGGCATTTCCCGTGTGCTCAGCCGGCTTGGGTCAAAACGGCCGCTCATCTGGCACATCATGTGGGGCCGACTTTGAAGAGGAAGAATCCGGCGCTCCACAAAGGCGGCCACCAAATCGGATCCGCGCAGACCTTCCGACTGGATCATCGCCCGAAGCCGGGCGATGGCGGCGTTCCCAGCCGGAGACAGGGACTTAGACCGGTAACTCCATGACGGCTGCCTCCTAGCCGGCGGGCCGGCTACGTAGGTCGGCAGATTGACGTTGTCTCCTCTCGGGGGTGAGCCGGCGTTCTTCACGTAGAAATATGACTTTTGCCAGATCTTCACCGACTGGATTAGAGGGATGAGGGGGAACGGATTGTTATCGCCTGACCTCCTCATGGCGATGTAGGCTCCGCAGGGGGCAGGCACGCCGGCGGTGATGGTGCCGAGCTTGCTCTGGAAGAACTCTCCCCAGAGCTCCAGCGTGGGGAGCACGCCCAGGAAGCCTTCGCAGAGGCAGACGAAGGCCGACACAAGCATCACCGCATTGGGCGTGAGATGGTGCGGCTGCAAGTTGTAGAACTCCAAGAAGGAGCGCAAAAATCCGCTCGCCGGTAGGCCGAAGCCGCGTAGGAAGTGCGAGCGGAAGATGACCCGCTCGCCTTCCTCCGGCTCCGTTGAGACCTCCGTCGCGGGCGCCAGGCGAACTTGCACAAGATTGGCGCCGGGCAGGCGCCGCGTCTGGCGGAGGAACTCCACTTGCTCGTTGTCGACGTTGGAGCCGTCCCATGAGCTTGATAACGCCATGGAGCAGGGCGCGGTGGGGGTGCTGCGGGAGAAGCTGCGATGGCAGCAAGAGGAAGAAGAAGCAAGAGGAAGACAAGGAGGGACGGAGTGTGGGAGAGCGAGCGAACCTCTGCCTCTCCCCCTCCTTCCCCTACTTGTAGGCTCGAGTGGCGGAGCCGAGGAGGCGCGGTGTGGGGAACGTGGGGATCGATCGTGCCCACCTCCCCCACGTCCCGCGTTTATTGCGCCCTAATGGCGAATTCAAGGTGCCACAGGAAGGCGAGCCATCTCCCTGGGCCGCAGAAGATCAGCGCTCGGGCCGAGGCCAGGGAGTGGCGTGCCCGGGCCTGCAGCGGCGTCCTGTCGCGCGCATGCGTGGGCAGGATTCCGCCGCCACGTGGCCCATGGGGGCCCGCAAACAGCATGCAAGTCGGCCTCCATCCTGGCCGCAAGATACGAGAACTCTCTGAAAACGACCTACGCCAGCAAAGCCGGCTCCTCGGGATAAGAAGCTGACCAAGCTTCTCGTCCCTCTGTCCGCCTCGAAGCTCGCCCAGCTTCGGGGACTACTGTCGGAGTAAATAGCCATGGGTAGCCTAGCCGGCTTCCCCTGGCCCTTCTGAAAAAATTATGAGCCCGTCCGGCTCTCAAAGAACTCAAGACCTGGAGCCGCCTTCCCCCTGCGGGCTATCTTCTAGGCCGGCTTCGGGGGGAGGCGGCCCGCCCTTTTCCCTCATGAAGGAGGCCATGGGAGGGCCTTCTTCGAGAAGCCGGCCGCAAGTGGGCCGACTCCAAGAAGCCGACCGCAAGAAGGCCGACTCCAAGAAGCCGGCTCCCATAAAGTAGTCAAGATCGTACCCGTGAAGTCCGCGTCCACCCAGCAATGATGAAGTGGGGCGTGGCTGCAGTAAAGCCTGCCAACCCCAAAACCCGGAGCACGCCCAGTACAGTGCGCCGTACGAGTGACCACGACCCCCCCGGCGCCGCACTGTTGCCACGGCGACCCTGACACCGTCCACAAAGGGCCACCAGCGTGGCCCCCAAGGCGCTGGGCCCCTTCGGGCAGAGAGATGCCGAAGGCGGCCACCCCTCCTCCCAAGTCGGCCAGATGGAGAGCCGGCACCCCATAGCCGGCCTGCCATCCTCCTCGAAGGAGACGCCCCATTAAGAAGACAAGACATGGCGGGACTACAGTAATCGCCCGCCAGGGCAGCGGTACTGTAGCCACGCTTACCCCGACCAAGCCCGCGTCATCAGCATAGAGCAACAGTAACCAGCCACCGACCAGGCCCTGGACAGTGGGGCCTGCCTGTCGACCAAGGCGCCGGCAGCCGGCGGGACCAATCAGTCGGCGGGCCCCAGCAGCCGGCGCGGAAGCCGGCGAGCATAGTCACAGACAGCTGGGCCCCGCGCCCAGCCGGATTACCATTGTACCCCCGGGGGGTAGGCCTATATAAACCCCCCGGTGCACCCATGTAAAGGGTTCAACCCCCAAGCTAGTCTTAGACACCATACGAGGAGAAGAAGCGATCTAGCCGTGCCCTTCTTCCTCCTTCCACCAAAACATCTCAAGGAGCACTGTGTAGCTACTTGTTCATCTAGTGATCATGCGGGGACCCCGCAGAGCAGAAGTAGGGGTGTTATCTCCATGGAGAGCCCTGAAGCTAGGTAAAGTACGTCGGCGAGCTTGTCTTCGCCTCACCCCGTTTCCAGGCACCGGCGACATCTTATTGGCTCCCACAATGATAAGCCACCCGTTGGCATATGTCGCTCCTACCACCCAACACCATGTTTCGTTGACATGTGGTCCCGTTCCAACATATCAGTGAGACGACAGCGAATAGTAGGAGTATTTCCAAACGGATGTGTAGGCCGGGGCGCCTCTTCGTGAACCGTGGCAAACTTGCAACCGTCCACCGACTCTTTGCCTTTCCCCCTCGATTTGGAACTGCTGTCGCACGCTCTTCCTCTCCCTCCTCCATTTTCCTTCAGCCCTTCACCCTTTCTCCTGCCATTGTTCGATCGTCTTCTCCATGGAGGGAACAGGCCGGAAACGACCCTGTTATTCTTGCCCCGATCTGAAAGATGATGTGGTGGAGGAACTCATTGATCGGTGCGACGTCATCACCTCGGCTAGCATGGCAGGTTCGTTCAAGCCCATTCTCCACTCAACTAATAACATCATTGCAAGGAATCCAAGAGTCAAGGAGCGGTTTGATCTCCCCTATCTTCTTCGCCGTGACCCTGATGACTGGCACCGGCACGACGGAGGCCTCGCCCTGTGCAAGTTGATGCCGCTTGAGAATGATACGTATGATGTTAAGACGCCATCGCTTGAGGGCAAGGCTTGGGCGGGCGCAAATGGAGATTGGGTTGTTTACATTGGGTCCAACTGCGAGTGGGAACTTGTGAATGTGTACACTCATCACCGGGTTCCAGTTCCAAAAATCTCAGCACACTGCCCAGAGGTTGAGCACACCGGTAATGTACACACGTTCAAATAAGATCGTGGTGACTATCTTCTATGGAAGATAGAAATTTGTCGAGTTCCCAATCGCTCTTGGAATTACAACAACTATGAAGTTGTTGCTATCTTCGACAAGCTTGTTGCCATCCTTAGTGGTTTGACTCAATGGATATTGCTCAAAAATCAGTTTCTGTGCATGAAGGAGTACTGTGATGCAATTCAATACGAGGGCCTTGTGTTTGCTGCCACCACTCGTGGCACTCCTTATGCATGGTATCCTCGTAGTTTCGGTACGTTTGTCCTCCA
Organism: Triticum monococcum; assembly: GCA_034509565.1. Lineage (NCBI taxonomy): Eukaryota > Viridiplantae > Streptophyta > Magnoliopsida > Poales > Poaceae > Triticum > Triticum monococcum. The sequence goes on along the minus strand of CM067846.1, from coordinate 141,761,566 downwards.
CCATAATTATAATTGTTTCATCCACATGCATGCGGGTTAGCAAGTTTCCCTTTACTAATTAACCTTCTTCTTGTGTTTCCAATGTCCTATGAACATCCCACCACCTATACTTGAAAAATTTTATAAACAAGGGGGAGATGCCGATGGTGATGATCACGAGCACCGCCCATATACTCTGTGGCGCGTGGCAACTAATTCCGATGGATCACCTCTTCTTGTGTGTATACAGCCCACTAATGATGTTACTGCTACGGAAGCAGGTGCCTCCCATGGTCGCACTCTCTAGACCTATTCCAACACCCGTTGCATGGTATTCGGGATGGATACTAGTGTGCTAGCGCCAACTCCTTCTCCCTGGCACAGAATTGATAGTCTTGGAGAAAACTCGCTCTTCCTTGGACAAACTATTCGATGATGGTGAAAGGCAATCCAACTGATGTTGGCACATTTATGAGAAGCAACTGTGTCTATACCTTGGACATTTGGGTGGTTCCCTACCCTGGTATTGATATAGTAGGCCGATTCAGCCTGGATGATCAGTCCTGCATTGGTCTCCAGATAGACAATGGATGGCCCGTCCCAGAGAATCACTTGTGGTTCAAAGCAAGCGTTTCCAACACTGCGGAATGGTTGAGTTGAAGTTCATTTCATGGCTTGTTATTTGTTGTGTTGTGAAAAATTTAGTATTTACAATGTATCCTCATTGTCGATGTGGGTTGATGACCTGTTGTATGTAATAAAATGATATGCCTGTGATAAACTTACTAAATTTATGAATGGCTTTCGAGTCGCTTCTCTGAGTGAGTGGTGCGACGAGGCAAAAAAATATTTTCGGAATACATAATTGTACGTGCATTGCAACAGGTTATCGGATGAGGCCAATCAACAATAATAGTACACCATTTGTACTAGCTTCACATGCTTCGCGCGTTGGGCGGGTGTTTTTACTGTATCCATATGTTAATGTGTTCATTGTACGTAACCAGCACCTCGAATCCTCGATACTAGTATACTATATAGTAGGAGTAAGTAGTAGGAGTTGTAGGGTGCATGGGCCAGAACAAGCATTCACGTCCAGGAGTACGGCACACGCCACCACCATGACATCCATCTGACACCATATTATTTCTTGGAGTCCGTGCTAGAGCAATCTCTTCAACCTCGTCATTTCTCTAACTTCAGCCATCGCGCGGCGGGCGAGGTGGGGGTTTGCTGATAGTCGGTTTCCTTAACTGCGGTCCCACTTGTAAGGCCAACTCCAACGCATGACCCGAAACGCACCTCCGTTTTGCATGAACTCCAGCGATAATTTTGACTAGAAAAGCAAGACCAAAGAAAACAAGAACCACAAGAATACATTTTACTACTCCTGTAAGTTGGATTAGTGCCTTCTCGATGCATTCATTGTTGATCTGCGGAGGCTCGATCTTGCGTCTGTGCTAGCTAAAAGTGATAGAACATCTACTAAATTGCGCTCTATCAATATATGGATGTACTCTTCTTCCCAATACAAAAACTTGCATCCATTCTACTCCCTCCGTTGCACAATACATGCCTTCTATTTGTCAATATATATATATATATATATATATATATATATATATATCTAGACATGTCTTAGTATATAGGTACATCCTTTTTTGGACAAATGGAAGTCAAGTATTTTGGAACGGAGGGAGTACACAATAAAAATTTTAAGTTAGCACAACTAGTCTAATCCGAGAGCAGAACCGAAGATTTGGTTGGGTTCTTCCTCCTTTTGCTGACATGTGGGACATCCAGCATCCAGGTCCTGTCATGAAAGAAAATAGAGTGGTAGTTGAAGCCACGAGATGTGCATCTTGGGTTAAACTGTAACTAGAATCTTACTACCCTTGAGTAACTCCAAAAGCGGCCACCGAAGATCTTTACTGGATTTGTTTTTCATCACCAGCACGTCGAGGTGAAAGATGTGCAGGTTCAGTGGGTCCTCTTGCGTTTTCACTGAAATGTGGGGCCGCATGTGAGCAAACAGATGATGGGCTCCGCGCGTCCGTTGGCTGGCTGAGAAGAGAGATAGAGGAGGGCTGAGCACGGACTGCATGAAATTTGTTCTACGTACCTCGATATAGGCTCGATATAGTGGGGTGGCATGGGCCATAATTAGCATTCACGTCTAGCAGTACGACACACGCCACCCACACGAGTCCCATCTGACACCAATTTTCTTGGAGTCCTTGCTACATCCATCTCTTCTCCCTCCTGTTTTCTCGGCCATCGCGCGGTGGGCGGGGTGGGGGTTTGCCGATAGTCGGTTTGCTCAACTGCGGTCCCACTTGTAAGTGAAAATGCAACACCGCACGCATTCCTGCTTGACCGGCGTGCCAGACCAACGGTGTGGGGGTGCGACGCGAACACGACAGGCTTTTCCTTTTGAACTCGTAACTTGTAAATTTTGGTTCTGCTCCATGGTGCGACCGATAGATAGAAAATAACGATTTTGCCTAGAGTAATGAGAAGTTTGGTTCTGGCGCCGTTCATGCATGGAGTCGTACGAAAATTATGGAGTTGATGCGAAAGGTAAGACAATTACTGTAGTATCATATACTACTACATGGATTTGACGGAAAGATAAAAATACATACGGATCCATCAACGTTCAACGACATCCTCACGCCCTAGTGCGTCGGGTCACCAACCGACGTGTGAGGAGCAGCGGCGTTGGCGGCGAGCTCAACGTGCTTTTGAACAGTGTCGTCCAAGGTTGCCCTGCGCTCCAAGAAGGCCAGCGTCCTATCATCCTCCTCCTACATGTAGTAGTCCTTGTGGACGATTTGCGCGTAGATGTGGGTGATTATGTCGATGGTGTCTTGCTGCGCCAGGCGCTGCGCGGCGAGCGCGACCTCGAGATGGACTTTCTCTGGCGCGACTGCGGGCAGTCGCAGGGACACTAGTGCGTCGAAGAGGTTGTTACCATAGTGGCCGTTGAGGGTGGCAGGCATCGCAGAGCCTGGGCGCATCGGCTGGAGGCTTACGTCAAAGTCGTCTACAAGCTTCTTGACGATGATGAACATGTCGAGGAAACCGACGAGGACCTCGTCGAACAAGGAGACGAAGCTGTCGTCCAAGCGGCCTCAAGCAATACTACCTGCCAGGCCGCAGGCCGGCGTCGTGGACCATCTGGCACAGCCGGCTAATGCTTGCGCTCATCGCCTCCATGGGTCTAGCGTAGCTTCTAGTCAACTGATCTTGCGATTCCAGTGATCACTCATCCCTTGGTTGGCGTGCGTAGGTGCGTAGGATTTTGTACTACTCCTTGGCCCTCTACTGCACCTGCTTTTGGCTGTATGATAGGTGGGCCAGCCACCCCCTGGGGCCACGTGTCATTCACCCAAAGGCAGTTGCCGTAAGTCAATGAAGCTGCGTCCCCCTCCGTGCCGGTGCAGTATAGTCATCTCACCGGACCTCTAGTTGGGGCCAAAGAGAGAAGTTTGATGTTTACTGGTTTATTGGTCCCCTTTGCATTTTGCGCCAAGTTTTGACCTTTGATTTAACTAATAAAATGTTAATGCATGTAAACAAAAATTTTGTGTAAGTCACCTTACGAAAACCAAATAATCCCAAAATACTTAGGCACGATGCATTAACTCCCTCCTTGTTTCTTATTTCGTGACATATCAACCAATGAGAGATGTGGGCCGTGCATGCTTTCTATGACTTGAGACTACCAAACATGACATGCAATGTTTAGTTCATTGCATGTAATCCTATTAGTACTCTAGGTAGCAAAAAAACATTAAGTTCTCTCGCCGATAGGAATAAAACACCATGTATTTATTTACAGAGGGAGTGGTACATTTTTGGTGACATGCATTACTAGATATTGCTAGTCAAATACTAAAATCCATATGGACGTGGTAGTACTCCTAAATACAGACGGTGGTGTTACTAGTACTAGTAGTAGTACTACCAATGTAGTAGTAGGAGTACTAGCACTGTACTACCCATTGGTCAAATTATTACATGTTGCTCCTCACAGTGAAGTGACAAGACCCTGCGCCGGAGATGACACCTGAGTATAGGCGCCGTGTTCGTCATACCATAGTCAGCCTCACCATCTGCAGTCACTATTATCATGGCTGTAGAGCTAGCCTGCTTACAACTAGCCCTGTTCGATGTAATTTCCCGTGCGTAGATGCTCGTGCATTGCATGGAACACCAACATTGGGGGTGGACGGGTCCGGTAGCGGCCATCGCGCCAGATTTTTCCACGGGCTTCTACACGTAGATGTGGTGGGGAGCAGATGAGGCTGATTTTGAGAGACAAGGAGTTGTTTGTAAATAGGGAACAAGTGCGGGCATCTTTTTGCAAAAATGGAGAAGCTTGGTTTGTATGCATCAGATCTAGATCCGACGGCTATTGGTGAAAGATGGGAGGCACAACATCATCACCAACTCAGGACCTGTTTGATTCGTAGAATTTTGAAAACGCAGGAATAGGACATGACACTATTACAAGTTTCAAACTGATATTACAAATGTTAGGAGTAATGCTGCACCTACGAAGAGGGAATTACTAGGAAGTTTACGTAAGAACTTTCGTTACTTTAGGTGGATGCAGCATTATCGTACGAACTAATATCCACCGCCCTGACAAGTCACTAATGGGCAAATAAGTTTTCGAGTCTCTGACCACTTGATGTTTCAAAAACAAATTCAGCTTCTGTGGATACTTTGTCATTTAGGCTTAGACGCTTGCGGTGATCAGCACGCCATTAATTGTTGCACCAGAGAACGCCAAACCTCATTACCTTAAGCACACTTGCCTCCAGAACAAAGAACCCGACCAATTTAATCTCAGATGTGCTGCCTCGGTAGTTGATCAAAACAATTTCTGTAAGATGGAGATCAAGGCATTCGATGAGATTGTTATAGTGCAGCACATTTTTCACTTTCGGGTCTTTTTTTATCTGCAAAAGAAGAGAACATATTAGAGCGGCTGGCTGCATAAGATTGCCGTGTCATCAAGAGGTACCAATATCATTCGCTCATACGATAGGGTTGGCTGGCTAGTGATATTTAATTCACACACACACACTCTCTCTCTCTCTCTCTCTCTCTCTCTCTCTCTCTCTCTTTCTGTTTCCTCTCATTTAACTAGGAGCACGTGAAGAGCTTGGGCATTTGTTGCCTTCCACTATGTGGCCGATGCCATATTTCACAAAAGTATGCCACATAACACGCATCGATGTCAAATCAAAAAGATTTTGGCACCGCTCTCATGATGTGAGAGAGTTGGCACCGCTGTGCACACAGACCCACATGTATAAACAAATCAATCAAACCAACTACACCAGCCTCTCACTCTCCCAAACAAGTGTTTTTTATTGCCTCGGTCCTCTCTCTCTCCGACGCAGTGTTTTTTCATTGTGTGAGTTAATTTGGCACCGGAGCAAAGTAGGTGATCCAGATTGGGACACCGGGTGAGCAATGGAGGGGCATTGATGCCAAATGCATCACAAGTGAATTTGGCACATGTTTTGGCCTACATAGCCCACTTTTGTACTCCCTCCGTCCCAAAATTCTTTTCTTAAATTTTTCTAAATACGGATGTATCTAGTTACATTTTAGTGTTAGATACATCCGTATCTAAACAAATGTAAGACAAGAATTTTGGGATGGAGGGAATACTACCTCGTATTTAGTATAAAATTTTGACCATAGATTTACCTAAGAAAATGCCAATGCATGTCACTAAAAATTACACCATTTGAAATTATGTTCCAATACGAATCTGACGATATAGTTCTTAGTGACATGCATTAACATTTTGTCAGTTAAATCTATGGTCAAAGTTTGATACTGCAAAATTGGAAGAGTAAACCAGGACGGAGGTAGTACTTGCTCTTAGGGTAACCATAGAGTTACTGGAGTAGTCTAAGTTACTTTCCACTATGACTAGCCTAGGCTACTATAGTAGTATAGCATAAAAACGATGCAGGTGGTCACGTGAGAAAAAATACTAAAAACATTTCTTTCGGTGCAGTGCGTAGATGCAGTTTTGAACACTACACTTGTCATCGTAATTTGGGAAAATTACGAAAAAATTGAGCTACGTTGGGATTACCATTTACTTATAGGAAAGAAGTTTCACCTCGATGAGTAGCTTCTCCGTGCATAGAAAGCATGTAAGCAATCCAACAACTTGATCCAGATTGGGACCGATAGATTTGAGTGCTAAGATCTTCACTGTGCGCATGGACTGGGTCAAGCTTGTGGGAATCATTTTCTGGAAGACGGTCGTAAATACATCAAGAAGAAATTTAAAAATGTGAATTTCAAGAAGACGGAGAAGAAGATGAGTGTTGTAACTGAACGATTATGGATCCAATAAAGAGTTCGGAGAATTTGGCAGACGAGTACACCAACGTTGTCAATTTTGGCGCGTCAATGACCCTGATTTTTGTTGGACCTTCTAGATCCGATACAAGCAATCTCTCAAGGAAAGGCGCATTCTCAATCACCATAACGTGGAATAGCTGGAGTGATCTCTTCCCAATTGATGTCTTGTTGTGGGGCCAACAAGACACATAAATCCATCGGAGATTCATCGAGGCGATGTGGAGGCTAATGAACCCGTGGATCTGCTCAAGACGAAGGTACGCGAGCGCAGTACAGCTGCAGAGCAGGTGCTCCATAGCCTTCTTCGAGATCACAACGTCGAAGAGGTCGAGCTGCTTGAGTTGAGGGAGAAGAAGACCGGGCGCGACATTAATCTGGGGAAAATAGCAGGAGCTGAAGCTGGCGCGGCGCAGCGTTGGCGTGAGGCGGAGCGCGGACAATGGCAGAGAGCAACATCGTCCAGCTTCAAAGCTGAGCACCTCGAGCTGATCTAGGGCGGGGGATAAGAACCACTCGTCGAACTTGGGTTGGACCTTGTAGTTGGTACTGAACATGCGGATGTCAAGGCGTTTGGCTGGCCCAGGGTGCGATGAAAGGATCTTGGAGACTGCGGCCATGCATTTGCAATCTCCGTCACAGAGGCAACTATCGACGGTGAGGTTGAGGGGGATGCAGCGCTAGAGGGGGCGCAACCGCCAGGAGAGCAGGGCGGTCTGCACAGCATATTTGGTGGGGACGAGGCCGATGATGATGAGCAGCGTGTCGTCTGGGAGGCTGCTGATGAAGTCCAGGCTCGCCGAATGCGGTTTTGGCTCGAGCCGCCTCCGCTTGTTGGCTGCCTCGCCGTCCATCTCAACCGGCGGCGACGCTGGTGTACACGTGTGCTGGTGTGTGTTGTGTGCTGGGTGTGCGCGAGTGCGTCCATCTATGCATGCCGCCACGTAGTGGTGAATTGTGCGCGAGTGCGTCCTTCACGCGCAAGAAGTTTGTCTTCAATGCACTCTCAATTTACTAGCATGCAGGGTGGTACCCCGAGTGGTTTCAACTTTGTTTACTTCACCATGTGTCAGATGGGCCTCTAGTTTACTTATTTTCACCCACTGCCACATGGGCCAGCACACGAAGATACAGAACACGAGCTGACAAGGCAGCATGTGGATTGGTTGACTGGTCAACTAAACAATATACGGAGCTATACGCTGACACAGTGAGCATATAATCTGTCGGTATAGAGAGTTCGAGTGAGAGGGGAGGCCCGTGAGAGATACCAGAGAGAGAGAGAGAAAGAGCTACTCCCACCATTCGATAATGTAGTTCCAACATTTTTTAAGTCAAACTTTTGAAACTTTGACCAAGTTTATAAAGAAATTACTTATATCTACAATACCAAAGATAAATGATAGTATGAAGTAAGTACATGTTGTGATGAATCTAATGATCGTTCCAGATGTAAATGTTTTTCTCCACATATACCTGGTCAAACTTTTCTGAAGTTTGACTTTTCAAAACATCCATATGCTTATGGACGTGACAGAGTCCCTAACAAGAGAGAGAGAGAGAGAGAGAGAGTGAGTGAAAAAAGTGTGTGTGCGTGTGTGAAAGAGACATGGACAACACACGATAAAAGTAGAGAAAAAGTGTGCGTATCTTATGCAAACATATCACACATGCATCTTCGACAACGGAGGCAAGGTGAGGAGATAGTGTGTGGTTGTTTGGAACCGAGAGAGCAAGACCCCTAGCACGTGCCCAAGAGGGGTCTGACAAACAAGGGAGAGAGGTCGAGAGAGACGTACGGAGAAAATACAGACATGGCGAGGAGAGAGTGTATGTTTGTCATAGAGAGATCCCCTGGAGATCGTGATGAGACTACATGGGTGGGAGATCGAGTGACAAGGTGTGTGCGCGATAGAAGATGCCCCGAGAGATATCGAGATAGACGTATGGATGGAAGGAGACAATACATGTGTTCCTGATGGCTAGTAAGAGATAATCATACTTAGGAGGGGGGAGTGCTTGCGCCTATGATGGATTGAGGGATTATGGTACTTAGGGGGTGCGTGTCACATGGAGAGAGAACAAGGGCGGAGAGTGTCGGATGGGTCTATATGTATTGCGCGAGCGAGACATGTGTATGTGCGAACCAGGGAGATATAAGGCCAGTTTGGCTTGCGTCTTGAGCATCTTTTGCCTGGCCTGGGGTTGTGGCTAGATTTCATGCACGCTTGTTTGGTTGCTACCCTGTGAAATAGAAAGCCCGCCTGGCCTGGGTTCCCTTGCACTTTAATTAGCCTGGCTGAACTCCAGACAATGCAAGTAGCCTGGCCCAGGCGACCAATTTAGAACGCCTGGCTGTGCCTGGTCTTGTGGCCACGAGGCTAACAACAACATGGATGGATATTAGCATTAAATAATTGATGCATGGATTGATTGATGGGACGTTGATGCTTTGCCTGGCCCAGGCATGAACCAAACGCTTCAGCACCACACAAGCCTGGCCAGGCAGAAATATTTTACATCTCACGTCCACACCAGGCAGTACCGGCCATCAAGGCATGAGGGTCAGGTCACGAACCAAACTCACCAATAAAGTTTGAGAGAGATTGAGGAGCCCCGATAAGGCTGAGTGGTGCGTCAGATAGCTGAGAGGGGGAAAGAGATATTCCATCCGCTCGATAATGCAGTGCATGTAATTGTTTTAGAAGTCAAACTTTGGAAACCTTGATTAGGTTTACGCAAATGTTATTTATATCTACAATACCAAAGATATATCATACAAAACTACATCTCATGGTGAATCTAATGGTATATGTTTGTTGTACTAGATGTAATTCTTTTTCTCCACGTACATAGTCAAACTTTGTGATGTTTGACTTTTCAATAAATCTATATGCTATGGACCGAGGAGAGTGCCTCAATCGAGACAGATCAAGTGCGTGTGAAGGAGAGTGAGTAAGTGTGCAAAAAGAGTATGTGTGTGAAAGAGAAAGTGACAACAAATGTTAAATTAGAGAGAGAGTGTGTTTTTTCGTTTCTTATGCGAACATATCACGCATGCATCACGAAGATAGCTAGTGTGTGATTGTTTGCAACGGAGAGTGACACCCCTGTAGCACATGTCCAATAGAGGTGTGGCCAACAAGGAACGAAGGTCGAGAGGGACACATGGATGGCATGGACGCATGGGGAGGGAGAGAGGGTGTGTTTGTGATAGAGAGATCCCGTCGAGATCATGAGGGGACTATATGGGTGGGAGATCGAGGGAGTGCGTGCGCGATAGAAAGATGCCCCGAGAGAAATCGAGATAGACCATGCACATGTTTGTGATGGAGAGTAAGATTAGCTAGTCATATACATATAGGGGGGGACTGCGTGTGCCTACAATTGAGTGAGGGACCATCATACTTGGCTAGCTGGGCATGAGATTGTGTGTGTGCACGTGTGGGATGGAGAGAGAATGAGGGAAGAGATAGAGTTTTAGATGGGCCTATCGAGTGCGAGTGACATATGCATGTGTATATGTGACCCAGTGGATGGAGAGTTTGAGAGAGGGGGGAAGAGCTCCGAGACGACATAGTGGTGCGTGAGAGAGTTACAGGCAAAGAGCCAAGGAATCTGTGTGCGTACAATGAGTGCACCCAAGATATCTAGCTTGGATTAGCTAGAGTATCATACATAGTGTGCGAGAGAGACCTATAGATGGTGTATATATGCATGCGAACTAGAAACACCCCCCCCCCCCCCGCACACACACACAAAGGGAGAGCGAGAGAGAGATGGAGAGAAAGGGAGAGGGACCTTCAAGGTTTTTGTGTCGGATGCGTGCGACAGAATTGAAGATTGTCGGCGAGAGAGAGAACAGGAGTCCGGGAGAGGGGGAGGTCGCGTTTTATGCATCAAAGACTGATATAAACCATGTTTCGATATAAACTTGCATTCAAATATTTAAATTGGAGAACATGTTGTCTGCAATCCACACATGAACGGATATATGCGTATATCAAACAAGTTCATTAATTTGACTTTCAACATGTTCATGGAGTACTATAATACTGTACAACATGCTACTCGATTGAGGTGTTCAATTTTGGATTTAGTTCAATATTTTGACCTACTGAACGAGCTATTTCATTGAATCGAGATATTTCATTTTGGGTTTGATTCGTGTTTTTGAGTGGGTCAACTATTTGTCATATAGTAAATCGCTAGCAACAAGAATGTAAAAACACATTACTCCCGAGCATCATCTCTCCATCTAAAAAAGAAGTGGCAAGCTAATATTTCAAAATTTGATCCGAATCGACTTGGTAAGGTAGACGTGGATGCTCATTCTCCCAAAATTTGAACGAACCGTTAAACATCCTCTCTGCTCGGTCGAATTCGCCCGAGCAAATAAATGGGAGACACGAAATTACTGTCCTATGTGGGGCACGCATCAATTGGCCCGTTGTACATCGAGGGTAGGTTCGTAACTTCATCCAAGCGCGCCTTCTCCTCGGCCGAAATGACATGTGCCGAATAATTCATAAACCATGGTCGGCAAAACACGCTCTCCTCGCCTGAAATAGCTCGCGCCCACTATTTCAAAACACGCTCTCCTCGCCCGAAATCGCTCGCGCCCACTATAGTTCAAAACACCCCCTCCTCGCCCGAAATCGCTCCCGCCTAGAGAAGCAAAGTTACTCTACTATCCCCGACCCTCAGTACACAGACCCAAGCCGAGAAGCCTATAGGCAAGGGTAGAACTATAACTCCCCCTCACATTTCAGACAAATGCGTCCGTAAGACATGGTTCCACTCCCCTCACAACCCCCCCCCCCCCCTCGCCCGCCCACATTCATATCTCGTGGGCGCCAAATCACCTTCTCCCTGGGAAGCTCCCTTCTTCCGAGCCGTGAAGCCTCAGCCCCACCTCCATGGCGCCCCCACCACACCAATTTCATAGCCGCCCTCCTCCCTAATGCCGGAGACGCTGTCCATTTGCCGTCGTGCACTGGGCCATGTGCCTCTTACTCCGTGCTGCTGGTGCTGCCTCGACAACGGCCATGTGAACCGTACCAGAGCCGATTCACCCCCGCCGTTGTTCACGGCGCCGGAGCGGCTCCAACTTCGGATCCGTCCAAAGTCCTGGTGCTGCTTCGGCATAGCCGTCGATTGTCGCGACATCACTCTTTCCCTGCCGCCGGTCGCCACCGCAACCGTGCCGGCCTCACCGAATCGGCAGCTGGAACTGCCTACTTCACCATGCCGTCAGATAGGTTGCACCTCATCTCAAATCACTTTATTTAGGTGTCAGTTGTCTGAATTTTTATTCTGGGCCAATCGATTTGCAATGGGAAGCAGCACCCCTCGAGGCGGCGGAGCTCCTAGGCTGCCGGTTGGCTGGTATCTAACGTAAGGGTGCGGGGCCGCAAGTTCACCGCAGAAGCAGCGCTTAGATGGCTATCTTTTAGAGTTGCGTGGGTTGAAGGTACTGCCGCCGCCGGACCTGGATGACGGGGAGTCTTTGTGGATTGGCCTGGGGGCGGCGCAACCACAGCAGTGCGGTGGGGCGAGGAGCGGGGTTTTGGCCGGGGCCACGGACGGCGGAGGCAGGCTGCTCTGCCGTTGGTCGCTGGCTCTTCGGGGAAGATTCCGAACCGTCTCAGCCGGGAGGCACAAGATGGCCAGCCATCCGGCGTAGATCGGATAGTACCAAAATAAAATAAAATCGTGTGACCCCAATTTAGTCTTCAGTCAACAGACGTGTGACCACTCTCGTACCTTGCTGTTGATCTCTTAGTGTATTTCTTCAGATCAAAGAGATATGTCGTTCTTAACATTATGCGTTGTCTACATCTTCAGACACACCGTCTTCCGACTCACCGCAGCTGCTCCAACAAGGGAAGCATACACCAGAAGGGAGCTATAGTCCCCACTCAACAGTTCCCTGCATCGAATGCGCGTGCCCGACATGCACAGCCACAACAACTGCAGGGCCATCGACAAGTCAGCACATGATGCTCAATCCTATGGATGGCAGCCAGATAGGTTGTACCCTCATCTTACTTGTGTGGAACATTTATGGCTTTGTTATTCATCTAAGCATGGAAAATAGATCATCACATTTCACTATATATTCATGTTGATCTCTTACGGGTCTTGTTCAGGAGTTAACGTTGTTCCATAGTTCAGCTAAGATACTTGTTCTTTAGGTAACACTGTTCCATAGTTATCATCCATCAGCCAATGCTATCCCACGGGCTGGTGATTATAGTATTATACCACTTCTAGTATTTCCTATGTTGCTCTTTAATACTTTGTTGTGCCATCTAGTTAATCTCGAGTACAAACGATACATATTCTGTAGCTTTCATCTGTGTTCTCCCTTTAGTTTATGAGACCTGTTGCTGCTAGTTAACCCCAGTCCTACTATTTGTGTCGTCTCCTACAGGCACTCATTACATAAATTTAACTACTAGTTGTCTTCCATGCATGTCAGATATAATTGCACACACTGATATATCCACAAGAACCTCACGGAGCAATGTAAAGGCCAATAAACTTGATGTCAATGATACCCAATATGATGGAACATGTAAAGGCAGTTCTTCAGGAGACTTACAGTTCCCACAAGGTCCTTGCTCTAACTTGGCCTGTGATATGGGTACAACATGCATATAATATCCTGGAGTGTATCTACTCTGTTGCAATGCCATGTGCTTAGTATGCTGATCATGCATGTAAATATGTCATGCCTTCCTGTTTTTCAGTACCTATTCCATTCATGATAACATGTTTTCAAATTCAAGTACTGTCATTCTACTCTATCGCAATGCCATCTGCTTAATTTGGACATCATGCTTCTGAATATCTTATGCATTGTTATTCATCAGTATGTACTTCATCTATCTACCATACCATGTTTTTTTACATTGAAGTGATGTTCTAGTGCTCTGTTGCAATGCCATCTTATTTTCCCAATCATACACGTGTATGTTGCCTTAGTTATTTCTGTACGTATTCCGCTAGCATACAGTTTTACATTCAACTAGTGTTTTTTTGCTGTGTTGTCCTGTCGTATCCCTAGCTCTTACACCTACTCCCTCCGTCCGGATTACATGTTGCCGAAATGGATAAAAAAGGATGTATCTAGAATTGAAATATGCCTAGACCCATCCGTTTTTTCCGGATGGAGGGAATACATGTCAATATGTCATGCCTTTCTATTCTTCAGTACCTATTCCATCTCTCTGCTGCCGCATGTTTTATAATTAAAGCACCATTCTTCTATGCAAGGCATGCAAGGGGAAGACGACTATGTTAGAATCTGAAGGGTTACAAACAAGGCCTTTGCAAAATATCCAAACGCCAGGAGATAATGAACCAACTCCAGTTTTTATAGATACTGCTCCAGCACAGAGAAACCCAACTCCTACTGATAATAAGCATATTCCAGTGGCCAAAGAACTAGTCCGCTCTAGTCCAGCAAAAATATGTCAACTCAATTCTAAGAAGCGTGTGCGTATCCTTGCATCATGAAATTTTATAGCATGCTGATCATATTTTCTACATGTTTCTTACCCATCTCTCTTTTAGAAAATAAGCTTAACAGATAGAAGATTTTCTGCAATGGTATTGATTATGAGGAATGATTCTGGCAGGAATTCTCTGTGCTCCAATGTAGATGTCAGTACCTGTTGTATATCACTATATTTTTACATCAGCATGTATTTTGTTAATCGGCGTGAATCCAACCTTTATCTGATCTAAACTTAGTTGTAGCAAAATGTATGATTAAAGGCCACAAACTTGATTTTTGCAAGGAAAACTGTCTGGTAGTTTTGCATCCTGAGCTGCATGAGTGTACCATCTCATATCAGTGGGTTTGAATGCTTTGGTTCTGCAGTGGCTTTTTCAGTGTTTTTTTACTGTGTTGTCCTGTCGTATCCCTAGCTCTTACATCATACTCCCTCCATCTGAATTAAATGTCGCAAAAATGGATAAAACTGGATGTATCTAGAACTGAAATACGCCTAGACCCATCCGTTTATTTCCGGATGGAGTGAATACATGTCAGTATGTCATGCCTTTCTATTCATCAGTACCTATTCCATCTCTGCTGTAGCATGTTTTATAACTGAATCACCATTCTTCTATATAAGGCATGCAAGGGGAAGACGACTATGTTAGAATCTGAAGGGTTACAAACTATGTCTTTGCAAAAGATCCAAACGCCAGGAGATAATAAACCAACTCCATTTTTCATAGATACTGCTCCAGCATAGAGAAACCCAACTCCCACTGATAATAAGCAGACTCCAGTGGCCAAAGAACAAGTCCGCTCCAGTCCAGCAAATGAATGTGAACTCCATTCTAAGAAGCGTCTGCGTATCCTCGCATCATGAAATTGTATAGCATTCTGATCATATTTTCTACATGTTTCTTACCCGTCTCTCTTTTAGAAAATAAGGTTAAACGATACAAGACTTCCTCCATTGGGATAGTGTTCGAGGAAAATATCTTGCGGGACTTCTTTGTGCTCCAGTGCTGATGTAAGTACCTGTTGTATATCACTATATTTTTACATCAGCATGTATTTTGTTAATCGGCGTGAATCTAACCTTTATCTGATCTAAAATTAGTTGTAGCAAAATGTTAAAGGCGCCAATGTTGATTTTTGTAAGGAAAACTGCCTGGTAGTTTTGCGTACTGAGCTGCATGAATGTGCTATCTCATATCACGCACATTACTGAATTGTAGTGCTTCTCTTGTTGCCCATTCATTCATTGTGTCAATGTTGCTTTCGTATTACCTTACCTGGCTGATGATAGATATGCCATATTGTGTTAATTTGTTATAGGCTAGTTGCCCAAATGTTCGTTGTGTAAATGTTGCTTTCCTATTATCTGACTTGGCCAATGGTAGCAATGCTAGTGTGTTAATTTGTGCAGGCTACTAAAGATAACAAGACAAACTCTGAAAACAGCAAGGCAACCCCATTGTTTCTTTCCAGTAAATCTAGGCCAGGTAATATGGAAATAACTCATGATTAATCTGTTTGGTTCCCGTCCTAATTTATGTTATGATACAGTGGTCAAGACACTCTCCACTATCAATAATACGAGCCTGCCAAAATTGCATCTGAATCTGTTGTGTATCCTCTGTCTCGAATGCAACGGAATAAATGTATGTTTGTGAACCAATTAATGGCTGAAGCAATGATGGAAATGGTGGATGAATCAAAGGTGCAGAGTCGTGCGACACAACAACTGATCAATGTTTTCAGAGACAATGTGGCAAAGCAGCAAGAACTTGCCCACATGCTTATGGGCGTCATCTGTGCTGAGGTTGCAGATTGTGACGTTGTAGATGGTTAGGTTCTGCTCATTTATTTGCACTGGCATCAATCTTTGATTGCCCAGTGGATGTAATTTCCTGTAATATATTCTGGATGTGCAACGTTATTCCCTATATGCCGTACATTTTCTCGTCGTAATGGGCTCACATTATCTAATTTGGCCTAAAGACATGAACGAACTTTAGTGGGCCCATTAAGTTAATGGGCCATTACTAGGCCGAAAGTTAATGGTCGACCCTCTTACCTCCCGGGTCGTTAATAGGCTGACATCGAAGCAGGCAATAGGTGGCCCAATTTATTTCACGGGCCATTAACAGGCGGTTACTAAGTTTGGGCTACATATGGCCAACTATACTATAGGCCTTTAGCAGGCCGAAAGAGAAAGCGGGCTTGTATTGGACCATGAAGAGCATGGGCCGCTAAGAGGCCAAAAGTCAGGTCGTATTGTAAACGGCCCAACTGTGTTGTGGGCCTTTAGCAGGCCGAAAGAGAAACCGGGTTGGTATTGGACCATGAAGGGCATGGGCCGTTAAGAGGCCAAAACTAAGGTTCGACTACAAATGGCCCAACTCATTTATGGTCCGTTAACAGGCCGAAAGGCACACAGGGCCGGGAATTGGCCCAACACTTAAATGGGTCGCTAAAAGGCCAAAACTCAGGTCCGACAACAATTGGCCCAACTGATTGATGGGCCGTCAACAGGCTGAAAGTGACACCGGGCCTGAAATTGGCCCAACACTTAAATGGGCCGCTAAAAGGCCGACATTCAGGTCCGACTACAAATGGCCCATCAGATTTATGGGTCGTCAACAGGCTGAAAGACACACCGGGCCGGAAATTAGTCCAACATTTAAATGGGTCGCTAAAAGGCTAAAAGATGTACATCCTGAAAATTGGCCCATCCATTAAATGGGCCGTTAACAGGCCGAAATCTCATCGGGCCGATATTGAGCCCAAGTATATAGCGGGCTGTTAACGGGCTCGAATTGACGATGGGCTGCAATGGTGTCAAATCTTTAACAGGCCGAATTGGCACATCTCGTATGGGCCGTGGGCTTAAATGGACCTGACACAAGTAGGCCTTATATGGGCCGGCCTGCTAATTTTTACTGGGCCGACCTTTTTCACCAGAATGGGCCACTATTGGGTCGTGCCACATGTTGACCTATCATAGGCGCCTCCTATCCAATGAGTGGATGACATCTGTCCCAATGATGATCCGACACGTGTTTCCTCTAGACAATGATGATTTTACACATGGAAAATCCCCATTGGTCGGGGCTATTAACGGGTTATCGGATCCAAAACCCGACCCGATAGCTTAACGGCGTTCCATTATGGTGGATGCCACGTGTCGGTCACCCTTGATGAAAGCACTTCTATGACGCGCGATTTATCGTCATGGAAGTGGACACTTCCGTGATGATAATTTTGGTAATGTCATGGAACACTTCTACGACAGCACAGGTATGACTATCTTGATTTTGTCATAAATTTGTCATGGATGTACATGCATGACAAAAAACGTGACCTACTGTGACAAACACGTATCATCACGGAAGTGTATTTTTTTGTAGTGTAGATATACCCATATCTTCTCAAATCATATGTGAACGTCAGAAAATAACGATACCCGCCGCGAGCCTCAACACTCATCGGACCGCATACATCAGTATATATTATTTCCAATAAGTAGTTGCTCGCTCCATTGTTCTAGAGAACGGAGTCTTAGCCATCTTGCCCATGAGGCATGGTTCGCAAGCATCAAGTGATTCATAATCAAGTGATTCCAAAAGCCCATCAGCATGGAGTTTCGTCATTCGCTTTACACCAATATCACCTAAACGGCAGTGCCACAAATAAGTTGCACTATCATTATTAAATTTTCATCTTTTGGCTTCAATATTATGAATATGTGTATCACTATGATCGAGATTCAATAAACCATTCATCTTGGGTGTATGACCACAGAAGGTTTTATTCATGTAAACAGAATAACAATTATTCTTTGACTTAAATGAATAGTCGTATTGCAATAAACATGATCCAATCATATTATGCTCAACGCAAACACCAAATAACATTTATTTTAGGCTCAAAACTAATCCTGAAGGTAAAGGGAGTGTGCGATGGTGATCTTATCAACCTTGGAATCACTTCTGATGTCTACTATGCAAATTTATTCTTGTAGACACGTGTTGGGCCTCCAAGCGCAGATTTTTGTAGGACAGTAGCAATTTTCCAAGTGGATGACCTAAGGTTTATCAATCCGTGAGAGGTGTAGGATGAATATGGTCTCTCTCAAATGACCCTTCAACCAAATACAAGAAATCTCTTGTGTCCCCAACACACCCAATACAATGGCAAATTGTATAGGTGCACTAGTTCGCCGAAGAGATGGTGATATAAGTGTAATATGGATGGTAGAAATATATTTTTATAATCTGAATAAATAAAAACAGCAAGGTAGCAAATAGTAAACAGGCAAAAAATGGTATTGCAATGCTTAAAAATGAGGCCTAGGGTCCGTACTTTCGCTAGTGCAACCTCTCAACAATGCTAACATAGTTGGATCATATGATTATCCCTGAAAGTGCAATAAAGAATCACTCCCAAGTTCCTATTAGCGGAGAACAAAAGATAGGAATTGTTTGTAGGTCACGAAACCACCTCAAAGCTATTCTTTCCGTTCGATCTATTCAAGAGTTCGTACTAAAATAACACAAATCTATTTTTTCCGTTTGATCTATCCTATAGTTCGTACTAGAATAACACCATAGCAAATTCATATTCATAATACTCAATCCACACAAAGAACTATAAGGATACCCCAAATTTTCCGTCGGAGAAAAGATAGTAAAAACATGCATCAACCCCTATGCATAGATTACCCGAGTATCAACGTGAGAATCCGCGAGTTGAATGCCATAAAACATATCAAGTGAATCAATAGGATACCTCATTGTCACCTCAAGTATTCATATTGCAAGACATATATCATGTATTCTCATCTCTGAATATTCAATCCGATAAGACAAAACTTTGAAGGGTAAAGATTCAATTCATCATAATAAGAGTATAGAGGGGAGAAACATCATATGATCCGACTACATTAACAAAGCCCATTATATAAATCATGAGAGAGAAAGAGAGAGATAAAACACATAGCTACAGGTACAAACCCTCAACCTCGAGGGTGGACTACTCCCACCTCATCGTGGTGGCCACCAGGATGATGAAGATGGCCACCGGAGATGATTCCTCTCTCCGGCAGGGTGCCGGAACGGGGTCTAGATTGGTTTTCGCAGATATAGAGACCTTGCGGTGGCGGAACTTCTGATCTAGGGTTACCCCAAAGGGTTTTGAAATATTTGGGAATTTATAGTGCAAACAAGGGGTGCGGGAGGCCACCAAGGTGGGCACAACCCACCTGGGTGCGCCAGGGGGGCTTGGCGCGCCCTGGTGAGTTGTGCCCCCCTCGGGCCACCCCCAGGTGCAGCTCTGGCCCATTGGGTTCCTTCTGGTCCATAAAAAATCTCTGTGGAGTTTTGTTGCGTTTGGACTCCGTTTGGTATTGATTTCCTGCATGTAAAAAACAAGCAAAAAACAACAACTGGCACTGGGCACTGGGTCAATAGGTTAGCCCCAAAAAATGATATAAACTTGCTATAAAATGGTTGTAAAACATCCAAGAATGATAAAATAACAGCATGAATACTTCATAAATTATAGATACGTTGGAGACGTATCAGCATCCCCAACTTAATTCCTACTCGTCCTCGAGTAGGTAAATGATAAAAGACAAATAATTTATGAAGTGTGAATGCTAGCAAAGTGCAAAAGTTTGATCAATGACAATTTCGATCACTTTTTCTAGCATCATAACAACAATTCTTTCTCATAAAATTTCTCATGTTGTAGTGGCAACCAATTCACATGGTAAGGTTCAAACAATGAACTCTCTTGAAACTCAACAACCTATGTTCTTAGTCACCAAGCAATTGCAATTCAACATATTCAACGGAGTTTAAGTAAGAGCTCCACACTCAACCATCTTATAGTCTTCTATGATTGCTAACACTCACCGCATACACACGATAAAAACGTTTCAACCGGACACATAGAAAGATAGGGGCTTATTGTTTTGCCTCCCAACGTATTCACCTCAAGGGTGATGTAAACAATAATAACTCATGCTACCTATATTCAACTGGACATATGTGCCTAGATCTTTCCTCACCACATGATGCTTTCCAAAATAGAAAAGTAAAAGGGAATAGAGAGAATACCATTGACTCTTGCATGAAAGTAAATACATAGAAGTAAAAGATAGGCCCTTCGCAGAGGGAAGTAGGGATTTGTAGAGGTGCCAGAGCTCAAAGCGAAAATTGAGAGATAAAAACATTTTGAGAGGTATACTTTTCCCACCAACGAAAACGACTTAGAGACCCCAACACTTTCCATGCTAGATATATCATAGGCGGTTCCGAAACAGAAAATAAAGTTTATTCCTTTTTCCACCATACTTTCATTTTCCATGGCTAGCCGTATCCACAGGTGCCCTACATACCGACACTTTCCAAGGAATTTATTATTTGACAACATAAAGTAAATTCATTTTTCATTTCGGGACTGGGCATCCCTAAAACCTTTGCCTTACTCTCGTGCAATGACAAGTGAATAAACACTCATCGTGAGAATAACACATCTAGCATGGAAAATATTGGCCACCCCTCACTGCCTCGTGAGCGGTACGAGCACACAAAAGAGAAATTTATTTTTGAAAATTAGAGATGGCACATAAAAATTTTCTTAGAACGACATGGAAATACCGCATATAGGTAGGTCTGGTGGACTCTTGAAAATAAGATTTGGGTTTAAGGGTTTCTTGGATGCACAAGTAGTATCTCTACTTGGTGCGGAATTTTTGGCTAGCAAAGATGGGGGGCAAGCACCACATGTTAAAGGATCTATGACAATATGATTTCTTTGTGAATATGAGAAAACATAAATCATTACATTGTCTTCCTTGTCGAATGTCAACAATTTTGGCATATAATATTTTGATGGGGGCTCACAATCACAAAAGATTTCCAAGATAGTGTATTTGCATGTGAAAGTTCTCTTCCTTATACTAATTATTCGTGAATTGCTTGTATGACCAATATTGCGATCATCAAGCCTCAGAAGATTTCACTTTGTAAACCCAAATGTGAAGCTACCACTAGACATGATATGATTTCAACTTTATGGCATTCAATTTATTCAACAATTTACTCATAGGATATAAGTGAGGCACAAGAGTAAATGACAAACTACTCCAAAAAGATATAAGTGAAGATCATGCGAGTAGTTAAGTAAATAGATAGCTATGTGAGGACTCTCTATTATTTAAAAGTTTCAGATCTAAATATTTTATTAAAACAGCAAGCAAAATGAAAATAAAATGACATTTCAAGGATAGCACAACTCATGTGAAGAAGCAAAGACTTAGGCTCAACCGATACTAACCGATAATTGTTGAAGAAGAAAGGTGGGATGCCTACCGGGGCATCCCCAAGCTTAGATGCTTGAGACTTCTTGAAATATTATCTTGGGGTGCCTTGGGCATCCCCAAGCTTGAGCTTTTGTGTATCCTTAATACCTCTCATATCACGGTTTCCTAAATCTCAAAAGCTTCGTCCACACAAAACTCAACAAGAACTCGTGAAATAAGTTAGTCTAAACCAATGCAAAAACTTTATCATTCTCTACTGTATCAAATCACTAAATATTATTCAACATTGCCTACTATATGCCTCTGCATATTTAATACTCTTATCCTCAAATAGAGTCATTAAACAAGCAAACATATGCAAACAATGCAGAAATCTGCCAAAACAGTACAGTATGTAAAGAATGCAAAAGTATCAATACTTATTCAACTCCAAACATTATGAAATTCTACCAGAATGTAGAAAATTTATCAGATCTTAATTTGCCAAAAGTTTCAACATTTTATCACCCTCTGACTTTTCTAGGGTATTTTTGAAACATCGATAAACTTGCTGTTTTGAAACAGCAACATGTAGACTTGCAAGATAAGCATGGCAAAGGCTACCAATGCCACTTTTATTAAAATAAAAGATGCAAAAAATTATTCTAAATAACAGCAAGCAAATCCTAGCAAAATAAATTGATGCTCCAAGTAAAACCCATATCATGTGAAGAATGAAAACATAGCTCCAAGTGAGGTTGCCGATAATGTTGGAGACGAAAGAGGGGATGCCTTCCGAGGCATCCCCAAGCATAGTTGCTTGGATATTCCTTGGATATTAACTTGGGGTGCCTTGGGCATCCCCAAGCTTAGGGTCTTCTCACTCCTTATTCTCCTCATATCGATATCTCACCTGTCGGTGTACAAAAGTAGGGGTCCTTTTTTGCACCCCTTGACTTGTGCGCGGGCAGTCGTAGCCACACACCCGCAGTCGCGCTTGGATGGACAGAAGAGGAAGCAAAGTCACAAGACTACCAGAGCTGTGCTAAGACCAGAAGTATGAAGAGTAGAGGGGCGAGGTGAAACTCCCCTAGCAAGGCCCTTGCCGGGGTGGCCTTCGCGGCCCCGACAAGAGCCTTGCCGAGGAAACTTGCCCAACACCAACGGGGCCGCCACCCTTGAGTCTAAAAGTTCCTACGCCATCAACCACATTGGAACCAAGGCTCGGGAGGCGCCTCCATGGTGGCATCCAGATCTTTGTGATGACAAAGGGACTACAAGGCCTAGGTAGGAACTAGAAAACAAGACAACAACGAGGCTCCTTGCCGAGGATGCCCACGAGGCCCCGGAAAGACTCTTGCCGAGGCCGCCCACAAGGCCCCAGTAAGACCCTTGCCAGGAATATCAGCAAGACAATGGCAAGGCCTTGCCGCCCCGTCGCCGCCCTAGCTCAGCAGCCAACCCACCAACTAAGCAGGTACCCACGTGGCGGTACGTGGCTCCTGAGCCAACTAGTCAAGCACCTACATGGTGGCATGCAGATCTTCATGAAGACCCTGCCACCACACCAGCTCAGCAGCCTGCTAGCTTACATGGCGCTGCATGCCTCGTTGGCCTGGACGTGTGTCGGAGCAAGGCGAAGCAGCAACGGATGGGACGGTTCTCGTTGCCGTCCCCGATAAAGTAAGAGGACACCTAAGTAGCGCATTTAATGCGTTTTGTCCTATGGTGCTAGAGATATACTCGACAATTGTACACTTTCCACCTCCTGTGTGCCACTGTGGCAGCCCCTTTGACTATAAATGGAGGCCCGCGGCGTACTGAGAGAGGATTCAGACTTTTTGGACCCTATACGCTTTGTAGCTAGTACAAGAACACCAGATAAAACACAAGCCAGCAGGAGTAGGGTATTACGCATCACTTGCGGCCCGAACCTGGATAAGTTTCCCATGTTGATCTCTTAAGCCCGCTATGGGAGTCCTAGATTAGGGGGTCTCCAGACAGCCAAACTATCTCCATTGGCCAGACTGTTAGACTATGAAGATACAAGATTGAAGACTTCTCTCGTGTCCGGATGGGACTCTACTTCGCGTGGAAGGAAAGCTAGGCAATATGTATATGGATATCTCCTCCTTTGTAACCGACCTTGTGTAACCCTAACCCTCTCCGGTGTCTATATAAACCGAAGGGTTTTAGTCCGTAGGACAACAATCACAACATACAATCATACCATAGGCTAGCTTCTAGGATTTAGCCTCTCTGATCTCGTGGTAGATCTACTCTTGTACTACACATATCTTCAATATTAATCAAGCAAGATGTAGGGTTTTACCTCCATCAAGAGGGCCCGAACCTGGGTAAAACATCGTGTTCCCCGCCTTTTGTTACCACCCGGCCTAGACGGACAGTTCGGGACGCCCTACCCGAGATCCGCCGGTTTTGACACCGACATTGGTGCTTTCATTGAGAGTTCCTCTGTGTCGTCACCGTTAGGCTTGATGGCTCCTACTATCATCGATAGCGATGTGGTCCAGGGTGAGACTTTTCTGCCCCGACAGATCTTCGTATTCGGCGGCTTTGTACTGCGGGCTAACTCGCTTGGCCATCTGGAGCAGATTGAAAGCTACGCCCCTGGTCATTAGGTCAGATTTGGAAGTTTGAATTACATGGCCAACATCCATGGGGACTTGATCTTCGATGGATTCGAGCCACAGCCGGGCGCGCCACACTTTCGCGATGGGTATGACCTAGCTCTTCCACCGGACGGTACCCCAGAGGCCGCGCCCGCTTCAGCTCCGACCATTAGCTCGGAGCCAACTGCGCCAATCGAGGACGGGTGGCTAGACACCGCCTCAGGGGCTGCAGTCTCGCCGGCGATCGAGCCAAACACCAGCATAATCCTCTACACAGCCCGTGACTCCAAGGTGCCAGACTCTCTTCCGGACCCCGAACCATCCGCGCCCCTGCAAATCGAATCCGATTAGGCACCGATCATGGGATTCACCACCGCAGATATCTTTCAGCACTCGCCCTTCGGTGACATTCTGAATTCACTAAGGTCCCTCTCTTTGTCAGGAGAGCGCTGGCTGGATTATGGCCAACAGGATTGGGATGCGGACGACGAAGAAATTCGATGCCCACCCACCACCCACTTTGTAGCCACTATCGATGATTTAACCGACATGCTTGACTTCGACTCCGAAGACATCGACGGTATGGACGACGATGTAGGAGACAAACATGAACCAGCACCTACAGGGCACTGGAAAGCCACCTCATCGTATGACATATACATGGTGGATACACCCAATGAAGGCAATGGCGACGAGATAGCGGAGGATGCCCCCTCCAAGACGCAACCCAAGCGCCCACGTCAGCGGCGCCGCTCTAAGTCCCGCCAAAGCAAAAGTGGTGATACTGGCACAGGAGATAATAACACTCCGGATAGCGCCGAAGACAACAACAATCCCCTCCAGCAAGATTTAGAGCAGGAGGATGAAGGAGCCAGCTCTCCTGAGAGAGCGGCTGGCGGAGAGGAGGAGGATGACAATTACATGCCCCCTCGGAAGACGAGGCAAGCCTCGGCGACGATGAATTCGCCGTACCAGAGGATCCCGTCGAACAAGAGTGCTTCAAGCGCAGGCTTATGGCCACGGCAAATAGCCTGAAGAAAAAGCAGCAGCAGCTTCAAGCTGATCAAGATCTGCTAGCTGATAAATGGACTGAAGTCCTCGCGGCCGAGGAATATAAACTCGAGCGTCCCTCCAAGAGTTACCTAAGGCGCATGTTACTACCCCGACTGGAGGAAGAAGCGTATGATATGGCTGATCGGCCACCTCGTGGCCGCGATAGAGGCATTCCAGCTAAAAGCTTAGCCTCCACCCCAACGCCATCCAAATAAAAAGGCATGGGGAGATAAGCTAGACCTACGAGACATATTGGAGGACAAAGCAAAGCATTCAAGATCGATCTATGGATCACGAGCGTGCACCACTCTGTGAGATGGTAAACGTCACACCGGATACAGTAAAAGCAAATCCGGCCGGGCCGAACACAGCGGGCAGGACCCATTCGAGCTGCGCCATGATATAGCCCAATACAGAGGCGCCGCACACCCCTTATGCTTCATAGACGAAGTAATGGAACATCAATTCCCAGAATATTTCAAACCTTTAAACATTGAATCATACGATGGCACAACAGATCTCGTAGTATGGATTGAGGACTTCCTCCTCCACATCCACATGGCCCGTGGTGATGACTTACATGCCATCAAGTACCTCCCACTAAAACTCAAAGGACCAGCGCGGCATTGGCTTAATAGCTTGCCAGCGGACTCCATTAGCTATTGGGAAGATCTAGAAGCCGTAATCCTCGACAACTTTCAGGGCACTTATGTGCGACCACGAGACGCCGATGACTTGAGCCACATAATTCAGGAGCTAGAAGAGTCGGGCAGGCAATTTTGGACTCGGTCCCTTACAAAGAAAAATCAAATTGTCGACTGTCCGGATGCGGAGGCCTTAGAAGCTTTCAAGCACAACATCTGAGACGAGTGGCTAGCCCGGCACCTTAGTCAGGAAAAGCCGAAATCTATGGCAGCTCTCACGACGCTTATGACCCGCTTTTGTGCGGGAGAAGACAGCTGGTTGGCTCGCAGTAATAACATATCAAAGAACCATGGTACCTTAGATACCAAGGACGGCAAAAGTAGGTCATGTCGCAACAAGCATAAGCGCCGCATTAACAACGAAAGTACTAAGGATACGGCAGTCAATGCCGGATTCAAAGGCTCTAAACCCGGTCAGCGGAAAAAGCCATTCAAACAAGGTATGCCGGGTCGGTCCAGCTTGGACCGTATACTCGATCGCTCATGTCAAATACATGGCACCCCAGACAAGCCAGCCAATCACACCAACAGGGATTGTTGGGTGTTCAAGCAGGCCGACAAGTTAATTGCCGAAAACAAGGACAAGGGGCCGCATAGCAATGACGAGGAAGATCCCCGGCAGCCGCACACTAGAGGACAGAAGATGTTTCCACCGCAAGTGCGGACGGTGAACATGATATACGCAACCCACATCCCCAAGAGGGAGCGGAAGCGTGCGCTCATGGACATATATGCGTTGGAGCCAGTCGCCCCAAAGTTCAACCCTTGGTCCTCCTGTTCGATCACCTTCGATCGCAGGGACCACCCCACTAGTATCCATCATGGCGGACTCACCGCACTGGTCCTAGACCCAATCATCGACGAATTTCACCTCACTCGAGTCCTTATGGACGGCGGCAGCAGCCTGAACCTGCTTTATCAGGACACAGTGCACAAAATGGGTATAGACCCCTCAAGGATCAAACCCACCAAAATGACTTTTAAGGGCGTCATTCTAGGCGTAGAGGCCCAATGCACAGGCTCAATTACACTGGAAGTGGTCTTCGGATCCCCGGATAACTTCCGAAGCAAAGAGTTAATCTTCGATATAGTCCCATTCCGCAGTGGTTATCATGTGCTGCTTGGACGAACCGCATTTGCTAGATTCAATGCGGTACCACACTATGCATACCTCAAGCTCAAGATGCCACGACCTCGCGGAGTTATTACAGTCAATGGAAACATAGAGCGCTCTCTCCGAACAGAGGAGCACACTCCAGCCCTTGCAGCAGAAGCGCAAAGCAGCCTCTCAAGGCAATCTACCAGTTCGGTGTTTCAAAGCCCGGACACCTTCAAGCGTGCTTGGGGCAACCAGTAGATAAACCGCCTGGCGCGATTTGAGCTCGCGTAGCAATACGACGGCCACCTCAATCCCAGCCCAACGGCGATATTCGTGCCGCACATACATAATTACGCATTAAAAATACCATGGGCACAAGTGGGGAGGGGGGGCACAACTGCGGCACGCCCCAAAACACGGCCTAAACCACACTAGGGGCATCCCGTTTGGTTATTTTTCTTTTTCTTTCAGGACTTTAATCTCCGGAAACACTGTCCGACAGCTCTATTGCCAAACACATGATACATCAACCAAGGAGGCAGACAACTACGTTATACAACGGGATTTCCAGCTTGATTACAGATTTCATATCATTCCTCAGCTCGCCCCTAGAAGGGACATAGTCCTACTCTTTTGCTTATTGCACTATCTGTATCACTCTGCTTCAATGCAATTTTTTAATAAACAATGCATGACATTACGACTATTATTGCATTTTTGTTATATATATATATATATATATATATGTGTGTGTGTGTGTGTGTGTGTTCATTAATGACCCTTGCAACCGTACACTCTGGTACGGCCAATGCACCAGGGGCTTACGTACCCACAATATGGTGTGAAAAGTCCGAACACTTTCACAAGTGCAGCACCCCGAACTTATAGCATTATATGCATCAGCTCCGAATAATGTCTTTGGTCAAATGTTGGGTTTTCCCGGCTCCTATGTTTTGGTACCTTATATTCTGCTCTATCGGCTAAGGTAGAGCTAGGAGAACTACTGCGATTGTGCCCCGGTTATGCCGGGCTGAGCACCTCAGTAGAGAAAGCTAAAACTGACTGTCATGATAAGGCAAGAGACTGGTCGCTCTTCGGCGAGGTTTTTCGAGTCCCTAAAGAATTATGCCGCTTAGGGCGAGGGGCCGGCTCTGTCCGGCTTACAGGTGTGTATCGCGCCCTGAATTCGGCCTTCCGAATACCAGGGGCTTCACCGAAATTTAAAATTATAGAATTCTATGGCTAAGTGAGAGTGATAAAGCATTATTAGTCCGGTTGCCTTGTTCGTTGTGCTGAGCACCTCCCTCGAAGGACCCAAACATGGGAACAAGAGTGTTCAGGTTTATCTCGAACACCCCAGCACTCGTGGCATGGGGGCAGAAGCCGAGGACTAGCCATCTCTCAGATAGGATAAACAGCCAAACAGAAGGTAATATTTTAAATTCACACAAGCGTTGCATAGCGACTACGATACAAGTTCTCATACATACAGGACAAAACGAGCAAGTCTCATTCAAATATTACATTTTGTGAACACTCATCCACGATAAGACAGGCGCCCGGCAGAACACCCTCGTAGTACATCTCGGGGTGGCGGTGCTCCTTGCCCTCCGGCGGCCCTTCCTTGATCAGCTTCACGGCGTCTAACTTGACCCACTGCGTTTTTACACGGGCGAAAGCCCGGCGTGCACCTTCAATGCAGACGGATCGCTTGATGACCTCCAGTCGTGGGCAGGCATCCACAAGCTGCCTCACCAGGCCGAAGAAGCTGTTCGGAAGGGCGTCGCCAGGCCACAACCGGACTACGAAGCCCTTCATGGCCTAATCGGCCGCCTTATGGAGCTCGACCATCTGTTTCAGCTGTTCGCTCATTGGCACCTGTTGTTCGGCCTCAGCATACTGAGACCAGAACAGCTTCTCCATCGAGCTCCCATCCTCGGCCCAGTAAAATTGAGCGGCATCGGACACACTGCGGGGCAAATCTGCGAATGCTCCTGAAGAGCTCCGGATCCGGGTAAGTAATCGATAGTTTACTTTTACATGCTTGCTTTGCATATAGAAAGCCTTACCCGCCGCTATCTTCTTCATCGCGTCGATCTCCTGAAGGGCCTTCTCGGCCTCGGCCTTGGCACTCTTCGCGCTCTCACGGGCCGCGGCAAGCTCAGACTCTCGCGTCTTCAAGTCAAGCTCCAACGCATTGTGCTTCGTCATGAGAGCCTGGAGCTCTTGCTGCACCTCGCCCACCCAAGCCTCGTGCCTCTCTCGCTCGGTGCGCTCCCTGGCCGCTGTCTCTTCGGCCTTGGTCAGCACTTGCTTCAGGGTTGCCACCTCGGCCGTGGCCCCTGGCAGAACATACAATGATCCTGTCATTCTGCAATCGCGTCCCTTCTTATATATACATATATCTATAGACGGGGTATTACTTACCCTCTTTCTCCTCGAGCTGCCTCTTGACAAGGCCGAGCTCTTTCTTGGACCCATCGAGGTCCTGCTTCAGTACGGCGACCTCCGCAGTTAGTGCGGTGGACGCCAGTAGAGAAGCCTGCATATGCATATTGACATACTTATATTAGACTAGTGCGATATTTTTTATCCTCTGTTCGGCTTTTCTTTGTGAACACCGAACAAAGCATCAGGGGCTACTGTCTATGCGGTAATACTTCTACTACATTTTAAAACACTTACCTTGAAGCCTGTTAGTATGCTCGTACAGGCTTCAGTCAATCCGCTCTTGGCGGACTGAACCTTCTGAATCACCGCACTCATGATAGTGCAGTGCTCCTCCTCGATGGAAGCGCTGCGAAGCGCTTCCAACAGATTGCCCGGCGCCTCTGGATGGACAGAGGTCACCGGCACAGGCGTATCACCCCTCTTAGAAGGAGACAGCCTGCCCGAGCCTGGAACCGCTGGAGGTTCCGGCGCGGTGTTTGGCTGAGGGCCGAACTCGGAGCTCTCAGGGGCCCCATCCCCTCTGCTCCTGGAGTCTGGAAGGTCGCCTTGAGGCACCTCCAGGACTATCTCCCCTCGATCCGGTGCCTCTTGAGACAACACCTCGGCGTCGTCGGCAGGATGAGGGTAGGTGGCAGTCGGGACTGGATCGCTATCCATGTCCGACGAACCCAGGGAGCCGTCTGATGATACCTCGATATTGGCTCGTTGCGGCCTGCATAATTATGTTCGGCAATTAGGTAAAGCAATGCGACAAAGGAATCCTATGGGTTACTTTCGTATGTGAATACTTACGATCTCCCCTGGGGCTTGGCCTGGGCAACCACTCGTCTTCATTGTCGTCGGCGGCGGTGGAGCTGTCCGGAAGGAGAGTCCTTCCCTTCTTGGACCCTCTAGCCTCCCCAGTTGGGGCGGCCTTCCTTTTGTTGTCTCCCCCAGTCGGGTAGGGAGCCTCTTCTTCCTCTTCCTCGTCTTCGGGGGAAGAGTGCGCTGCAGAGTCATCGGACGGTGAGTCTGACGACGCCTGGCGTCGGGAACTCTTTCGAGCTCCCTTGGCCTTCTTGGTCTTCTCCGACGCCTTATAAGGGGCCGGAGTCAGCATCCTCGTCAGAAGAGCGTCTGCGGGGCCTTCAGGCAAAGGAGCTGGACAATCGATCTGTCCGGCCATCCTCTGCCAGTCCTGTCAAAGGTACGGGAGTTTAGATCCCGCATAGAGTCAATCTATATGAAAAAAATATCCTATGAAAGGTAGAGCAGCTTACCGCACTGGCTTGGCGCTTCGCGCTGAATCCGCGATCCTCAGTAATGGGGGAGGGACCTCGGCACTTTTGAACAGCACCCTCCAGGCGTCTTCATGAGTTGTGTCGAAGAGCATGTTCAGAGTTCGGTGATGTGCCGGATTGAACTCCCACAAGGTGAACTCCCGTTGTTGGCATGGGAGTATCCGGCGGACGAGCATAACCTGGACTATGTTGACAAGCTTGAGCTTCTTGTCCACCATGTTTTCAACGCATGATTGGAGCCCGGTCAGCTCTTTCGAATCACCCCAAGACAGACCCTTCTCTTTCCAGGAAGTGAGCCGCATGGGGATACCAGATCGGAACTCGGGGGCCGCCACCCATGTGGGGTCGCGCGGCTCGGTGACATAGAACCACCCCGATTGCCACCCCTTTATGGTTTCCATAAAGGAGCCCTCGAGCCATGTTATGTTGGGCATCTTGCCCAACATGGCGCCTCCACACTCCGCCTAGCAGCCGCCCACCACCTTCGGCTTGACATTGAAGGTCTTCAGCCATAAGCCGAAGTGGGGCTTGATGCGGAGGAATGCCTCGCACATGAAGATAAACGCTGAGATGTTGAGGATGAAGTTTGGAGCCAGATCGTGGAAATCGAGGCCGTAATAGAACATGAGCCCCTGGACGAAGGGATGGAGAGGGAATCCCAGTCCGCGGAGGAAATGGGTAAGGAATACTACCCTCTCATGGGGCCTGGGGGTGGGGATGAGCTGTCCCTTATCAGGGAGCCGGTGCGCGATGTCGTCGGGCAGGTATCCGGCTCTCCTTAGTTTCTTGATGTCTCCCTCCATGGGAGAAGGAACCCGCCTTGCAATGCAAAAGACAATGCTGTGCGCCAGACTCATCGTCATTGAAGACTGGTTCAGGGGCTACTGTGGGAGTCCTGGATTAGGGGGTCTCCGGACAGCCGGGCTATCTCCATTGGCCGTACTGTTAGACTATGAAGTTACAAGATTGAAGACTTCGTCTCGTGTCCGGATGGGACTCTACTTGGGGTGGAAGGCAAGCTAGGCAATACGTATATGGATATCTCCTCCTTTCTAACCGACCTTGTGTAACCCTAACCCTCTCCGATGTCTATATAAACCGAAGGGTTTTAGTCCGTAGGACAACAATCACAACATACAATCATACCATAGGCTAGCTTCTATGGTTTGGCCTCTCTGATCTCGTGGTAGATCTACTCTTGTACTACACACATCTTCAATATTAGTCAAGCAGGACGTAGGGTTTTACCTCCATCAAGAGGGCCCGAACCTGGGTAAAACATCGTGTTCCCTGCCTCCTATTACCATCCGGCCTAGATGCACAGTTCGAGACCCCCTACCCGAGATCCTCCGGTTTTGACACCGACACCCGCTCTTTCCATAGTCCCGCGCCCACCGACCGTAGAAGGGATTCCCCGTGATCCCATAGGTGTCGTTTCCACCGACATCTTTGGCGCGCCAGGTAGGGGGCGCAAGCTGTGAAAATCCGGTTTGAAGGTCAGCGCATCGACTTCATCATCACCCTGGCCACCAAGGTAAAGGGGATCACAGCGATTGCGTCGCTCGGAGCTGGCCCATCTGCGCCAGCGCGGGCAGGCGTCCGGGTGGCCACAGATGGGGCCGGAGACGTGGCCCGTGAGCATACACGACACTCTGGCGATCGGAGCCAGGCGAGCGGCATCGTTCGAATCCGAGACAACGAGCCGCATGCCGCTGGGTCCGGGGGCGGGGCCGTGCTATCCACAGGTGGCGCGGCAACCTCTACAGTGCCCTAGCTGGCACCCATGCCTCGGCCTTCCCAGGCCGCACATGATGAGCGACACCGCGATGTCGGAGCCCCCGGGCACCACCGCGGAAAGAGCCCTGTGCGCCACTCGCAGAACGCACCAGGCCGGCGTGCGCGGTCGGACGCGGGCGGAAGCGGGGTGCGACCGCGAGACCGTGACAGAGCCCTTCTAACCTGGTTAGAAGCCGGAGCGCATCATGGTCTATGTAGCTCTTGCCGTCACCCATGCCAGCAGAAGCGCTGGCACGCGTGCAACTGCTCCTCGACTTCACCCTGCCGCGGAGAAGCTCGATGAGTGGAGGACCACCATCCGAAGCCTTGTCAGCTTCACGAACAAAGACGAGCCACTCCCAACGGGACCCTCACAATGGTGTTTTGTCGAGCTGGTGCATGCCGGCAGTGGGGGGACCGGAGACGCTGCAACCACGGTGCACTCTCTTCCCCCGCGGTCGCGACAGCAGCCACCGGCCCGTCGGGCCGACGCTTGTGATAATGTTTCCACCCACCGCGCCTAAATGAAGACACTCGAACTACCATCAAGCGATGGCGGGAGGCGCGCCCTCAGTCAGACCGGCGTGCAGGGCTTGCTATGGACCACCCAGCGCTGGGGGGGCCTAGTGGCCTGCCTTACGAGGTGGGTTGTCCGGCCTTTACCCGAGAGTTGCGGTAGTTCCAGTGGCCCTCCCACTTCACGTTCAAGCTTGATGTTGGGGCAATGTACAACGGCAAGACTCACCCATCGGTGTTCCTCAGCATCTACACCATCGCCATGCAAGACGCCGGGGCTCGCGATGATAAGGTGCTAGCCAACTACTTTCTGTTGGCACTTAATCCCAACATCATGTCGTGGTTGATGCTATAACATCCCAAATTTTCAATTTGGAATGTTATACACTAGATCATCATGCATATCACATTTCTTGCATTTTGCCGATACTAGAAATTTCACGCAGCTCAAGGACCCACGGAGAGAGTTGGAGATTTCGTCATTTTCATATTTGAGCCTTCTCAAATTTTGAAAAGAGGATCATTGGATTTGTCGGTGTTTAGTTTGCCTTTTATTTGGACAGGGAAAAATGCGTGTTTTAAAAAATTTGCATTTTAGGCCCGGAGAAAAGTACATTTTATTCGACTCATTT
The DNA here is from genome assembly GCA_034509565.1 of Triticum monococcum. Taxonomy (NCBI): domain Eukaryota; kingdom Viridiplantae; phylum Streptophyta; class Magnoliopsida; order Poales; family Poaceae; genus Triticum; species Triticum monococcum. The sequence goes on along the minus strand of CM067846.1, from coordinate 141,728,225 downwards.
TTAGGAGTCGGGGAAAATTTACTTTAGAAGTTTTGGAGTTCGTTTAGACCTCTTTTCTGTTTTTTTTCTGCGCGCGAAACCGATTTAAAAAAAAGTACCGCAGCGCCCTGGGCCAAAGGCCCAGCCGGCCGCGCCAGGCTCCCAAGCCGCGCGCCGCGCACCAGCGCAGGAGGCACCCAAGTACCCCCCCCCCTCTAAATCATCAAATCAAATCCCCAAGCCTCCACCGCGCCTCACCCCGCGCCGCCGCACCTTGCCCGCGCCGCCGCCCTGCGTCACCCGCGCCGCTGCCGCCCTTAGCCACCGCCGCCGCCTTGCCCTAGCGCCGCCGCCCTTTCTCGCCGCCGCCGGAGCCCTCGCCGGAGACCTCGCCAGAGGTAGCCCCATGCCGCATCTTTTCTTCTCATCGGATCGTTTTCTTCTAATCGTTCCGACTCTTCTTTCTGATTCTTTTCTTCTCTAAACCGTTCCGGTTTTCTAGATCATTTTTTCGTTCGGTTTTCTTTTCCGAAACCCTAGATCGGATTCGTTCTGTTTTCCGATTTAGTTGCTTCAAGACCGTTCGCCGGACCGTTCGTCTTAACGAACGTGATCACCGGATTCTTCTAGGTTGACGAACGTCCGTTCGTTAACCGTTCTTCTTTTTCTTCTCGTCGGATTTATTCCGTGATCGCGATCTCAGATCCGATCTTCTTTCTAGTCTATCTTCTCGCTTGTTTATCAGAATCAGGTGATTCAAGTGCCTGGAGTTTCGTTTTGAAACCGCCGTTCCGACTAATCAACTTTAACTAAGTTTTTGCTAGGGTAAAATCTGACCTAGTTTCAACTTGCTAGAACCAAGTTGTTTTCTTCCGCCGTTTGTTTTCGGTTTCTTTGTTCAGTTCTTTCTTTCTCTCTTCGCAACCGGAGTTCTTAAGTTGAACTTTCTAGTTCGTTCTCTTGTTGGAGTTTTACCTGTGCATTAGATGAGTTCTTATTGTATGCTTGTTGTTTGTCTGCGATAGATTACCCGGATTGCGCCGCTTGTTACTTCGGATCTCTAGGACTCGTGGATCATCAGCAAGGCAAGTAACATTTTGATCATACCTTTTCTACAACCCAGTTTTATTGCATTAGATCCATCCTCACACATTGCATGATTAGGATCTAATTAAATTGTGGGATGGGAAGTAGATGAGGTAGTACCTATTACCTGTTACTATGAAACCTTTGGGAGTTACTTCTACGTTTGCTTATTATGCCATGCTATGCTAGTAGACGTGGATTGGGTGAGTGATATCCATGACAGATGTGAGATTGATAATTTTAATGGTTTATCTAAGGTGGCAACTTAAACACACATCTGGGTGGATTGAGGCACCTGATGTCTATCAGGACTTGCCTATTTTATTTTGGACCCCCACCCAGGCTCAAAGGGATCATAAGATCTTTCATGCTAAATACTTACGTGTGCAGCCACAAGCCAATATGGGCTCTGGCATAGTTGACTAAGTCGTGCAAACTCTTATAGGGGTAGACTAGCAGATGTAGGGGATGTAGGTGGTACGGTCTACTCCATCGTAAGGTGCTAGCGCTTCTGAAAGACTATGTCTCGGTCATCCGTTTCTCAAACACCATGTAGTGCGAGAAATCCAACGGAGGCGATCGACTCTTGTGGGGAAAAGTGCGCAAACCTCTGCAGAGAGTAATAAACTAATCATGATTAGCCGTGTCCCCGGTTATGGACAATCTTGAGTATATAGTACTTGAATATCATGTGAATCTCATCATGTTACTTTTAATTAATATTGTTGGGTTATTAATGATTATTTTTAATTGGGATTGAGAATGCTGTCAACCATTCTCAATGTTTAACAACCACCATGATAGTTAAATAAAATTTATTCCTTTGTAGTAGGGAAAAATTGGCTTTACGCAAAACTGTAACCATAGAGCTTTCCACCAGCCAAATATGCATATAGTATAGCTGTTTCATTCCATTACTCTCTATGTGTTACCTTGCCAGCATATTCCATGTGCTGACCCGTTCGGGCTGCAACGTTAATGTTGCAGACTTTTCAGATGACGATTGAGGTGCTCTTAGGTCGTGGTTCTATACTCAGTGATGCCGTTGGAGTTGATGGACCAATTTATCTTCCAAGTCTTTCGCTGTTATCGACACTAGATGGCCTTAAGCCATATTTATGTAATAAGTTCTCTTTGGAGACATCGATGTAATAAGTGTGTGATTGCCACTCTACTATAAATCCTTCGAAGTACTGTGTGGTGTCAGCATTACTGATCCAGGGATGACACCGGAGCACAGAGATCAGACTGTTTGAGGTCTGGTCGCTACAGAGATGGTATCAGAGCACACGCTGACTGTAGGACACGACCACTAAGTTAAAGCCATAGATCACTATTCTCTCCTCATTTTCTAACTCCTCATATTTTCTACTCTTTAGGATGAAGGACGCGAAGATTAAGTATGCTCAACCAGATGAAGGCACACCTTTTGGATTTCACTTGAAGGAAGTCACCAAGTACCTAAACATTGGATTACCAAGTTTCACGGGAACCTTCAACGCCACTCCGCATGGAGAGGAGCACTGGAAGATTCAAGCTCACGTTCCGAGAAGGACATTCGCGCCAATCACGATGCCCATAGATAGTATTTTCAATGCACCAACTTGGAGTCTAGGAAGGAGCATGGCAGCCCATATCACCATAGGACGCATTGGAGAAGTTTATCAAGAAGACCTCAAGGACACTATCTACCAGATTTGCAGATGCCGAGATGAACAATGGGAGTTAGTCAGCACCAAGAAGGATAAATCCATTGCAGCATTCATCCAGGAGTTAAACTAGCACATTCGATACCACGAGAACCAGATGTGCAATGATATGATGGAGTTGAAGAATGCGAAGACAAGGATCATCGAGCTAGAAGGAGAACTGAAGGCTACACGCAAGGACTACATGAACGAGATCGTAGCTCTAGCAAGACACAACGTCGATCTTAAGCAAGAGATTGAAGAACTCAAGAGGAAGTTAGCATCCAATGAGGAAGACGAGTACGTCGCATGTCCGGACAACTACATCATCATCGACGACACCGATTCGGATCCAAGTGAACCCGACTTTGAAGACGAAGCTGGAGCGAACATCATGGAGTCTTCCACCGGTTCAAATTTCTAAATGACCACCAAATATTAGTAGTATTTCCCCCATGTAAACACTATAGTTCGAGCACTTTTGCGATAGCTAGACCGTTTGTAAGCCCTTGTTTGATTGAATGAAGTGATTTTGTGTGAATTTGCTCATGTGCATTGGGGTATTGTTTTCTCTTTAGACCTCATTCTATTCTTATATCTCTTCTCTTCTAAACCCTCAGATCCCTTTGAGACGTGACCCCGGATTTACCATTAAGGATTGGTAACTATGTTTTTCCTCAGACCTAATAGTATTGGAATCTCAAGGATTGGATGTGATATTAGGCATGGATTGGTTATCAAAGTATGGAGGAAACATCGATTGTGCTAGTAAGTCAATTTTGCTTACAACGCCAGAAGGAAGAAGGATCAAGTGTGTATCCCGACATGTGCCAAATAGGACACAAGTAAATTGCCTGATAGGAGTCGTGCAGGAGGAAGTACCAGTGGTAAAGGATTTTCCTGATGTATTTCTGGAAGAGTTGCCAGGCATGCCACCGGATAGAGACAGTGAGTTTTTGATTGAGTTATTACCAGGTACAGGCCCAATATCAAAGAGACCGTACCGGATGCCAGCAAAGGATTTGGTAGAAATTAAGAATCAGATTAAGGAGCTATTGGAGAAAGGTTACATACGCCCAAGTTCTTCGCCTTGGGGATCACCCGTACTTCTAGTGGAGAAGAAGGATGGATCATTACGGATGGTTGTTGATTATCGTGGATTGTACGAAGTAACCATCAAGAACAAGTACCCACTGCCAATGATTAGTGATCTGTTTGATCGTTTGCAAGGCGCTAAAGTGTTTTCCAAGATCGATTTGCGATCAGGGTACCACCAGTTGAAGATTCGAGAGTAGGATATCCCTAAGACAGCATTCACCACGAGATATGGACTGTATGAGTATACCGTTATGTCGTTTGGATTGACTAACGCGCCTGCCTATTTTATGAACATGGTGAACAAAGTGTTTATGGAGTTTTTGGATAAGTTCGTCGTAGTGTTCATTGATGATATCCTAGTTTATTCGAAGAATGAAGAAGAGCATAAGGAACATTTGCGTTTAGTTTTGGAGAAGCTAAGGGAACATCAGTTATATGCCAAATTTAGCAAATGTGAGTTTTGGTTGAAGGAGGTAGGATTCCTCGGACACGTTATATCCGAAGAAGGGATAGTAGTTGACCCCACAAAGGTTGAGACCGTAACCAAATGGGAAGCACCAACGATAGTTGGAGAGATCCGGAGTTTTCTTGGACTCGCAGGATACTACCGGAGATTCACTAAAAAAAATTCAGAGATTGTGAAGCCAATGACGGAGTTGTTATAGAAGGATACCAAGTTCAATTGGACTGAGGAGTGTGAGGCTAGTTTCCAGGAGTTGAAGAAATGTTTGGTTACCTCACCAATGTTGATTTTGCCAGATCAGACCAAGGATTATGAGGTATATTGCGACGCTTCACGTCGAGGACTTGGAGCAGTGCTTATGCAGGAGGGTAGAGTTGTTTCGTTTGCTTCACGACAACTGAAGCCTCATGAGTTGAATTATGCCACAGATGATTTGGAGTTAGCAGCCGTAGTGCATGCATTGAAGACGTGGAGACATTTCCTTATTAGAAATCATTGTGAGGTGTACACGTTTCACAAGAGCTTGAAGTACATTTTCACGCAGAAGGAGTTGAATCTCAGACTAAGGAGATGGTTGGAGCTCATCAAGGATTATGATATGAGATTGCATTACCATCTCGGTAAAGCTAATGTAGTAGCTGACGCATTGAGCCGCAAGAGCCATGTCAATACGTTGATGACGGGAAGTATGCCAAAGGAGTTCGCAGAAAACCTTCGTGAACTAAGTTTAGAGATAGTTCCGAAAGGCTATGTAGCAGCATTGGAGATTCATTCAACATTGATGGATAAAATCAGAGAGGCTCAGAAATCTGACAAGGAGATTGCTGCTATAAAGGAGAAACTAAGCAAAGGAAAAGCAAAGGGATTTCGTGAGGATGAGCACGATACCCTATGGTTTGAGGACCGTGTTTATGTGCCAAATAACCCGGAGATCAGGAGGTTGATTTTACAAGAGGCACATCATTCACCCTATTCAATTCACCCAGGAAATACCAAGATGTATTTGGATTTGAAGGAGACATTCTAGTAGACCGGAATGAAGAAGGATATTGCCGCTTATGTAGCAGTTTGTGACGTATGTCATAGAGTAAAGGCAGAGCATCAGAAGCTAGCCGGATTGTTGCAGCCATTGCCGATACCCGAATGGAAGTGGGATAAGATAGGCATGGATTTTATCACAGGACTACCCAGGACGAAGGCAGGATATGACTCGATATGGGTAGTAGTTGATCGTTTGACGAAGGTAGCACATTTAATCCCAGTCAAGACCACTTACACCAGTGCTAAGTTGGCAAAGATATACATGACTAGGATCATTTGTTTGCATGGAGTTCCAAGGAGTATTGTATTAGACAGAGGAACCCAATTTACCTCAAAGTTTTGGAATCAGTTGCATGAAACTTTGGGAACCAGGCTAGAGTTCAGCACCGCTTTTCATCCATAGATAGACGGACAGACAGACAGAGTCAATCAGATTTTGAAAGATATGCTGAGAGCTTGTGCACTAGATTATGGATCTAGTTGGGACGATAATTTGCCGTATGCGGAGTTTTCTTATAACAACAGTTACCAAACCAGTTTGAAGATGGCACCTTTCGAAGCTTTATACGGAAGGAGGTGCAGGACACCGTTGTCATGGGACGAAGTTGGAGACCGTCAATTCTTTGGACCAGATTTGATTAAGGAGTCTGAACGGAAAGTTAAGTTGATTCACGATAGGCTCAAGGTAGCCCAGTCCAGGCAGAAGAGCTACGCAGATTCCAAACGCAAGGAGACAGTTTACGAAACCGGAGACAGAGTGTATCTCCGAGTATCCCCACTTCGAGGAGTTAAGCGCTTTGGAGTTAAGGGAAAGTTAGCATCGTGTTTCATTGGACCATATAAGATCTTGCAACATATGGGAGAAGTCGCATATAAGTTGGAATTACCAGAGGGACTGTCAGGAGTTAACGATGTATTCCATGTTTCTCAGCTGAAGAAATGTCACGCCGAGATGGCGGAGGTACCGCTAAGAGATACAGTACCGCTAGAATCGATTCAGTTGAAGGACGACTTAACGTATGAAGAGAAACCAGTCAAGATTCTCGAGTTTTCCCGTAGAGTTACCTGCAGCAAGGTTATCAAGTTTTGCAAAGTTGAGTGGAACCACTACTCAGAGGATGAAGCCACCTGGGAGAGAGAAGAAGATTTGCTCAAGGACCACCCTCACCTATTTTCTAGCCAACCCGGATCTTGAGGGCGAGATTCATCTTAAGGGGGGGAGGTTTGTAACATCCCAAAATTTCAATTTGGAATGTTATGCACTAGATCATCATGCATATCACATTTTCTTGCATTTTGCCGATCCTAGAAATTTCAGGCAGCTCAAGGACCCACGAAGAGAGTTGGAGATTTCGTCATTTTCATATTTGAGCCATCTCAAATTTTGAAAAGAGGATCATTGGATTTGTCGGTGTTTAGTTTGCCTTTTATTTGGATAGGGAAAAATGCATGTTTTCAAAAATTTGCGTTTTAGGCCCGGAGAAAAGTTCATTTTGTTCGACTCACTTTTAGGAGTCGGGGAAAATTTACTTTAGAAGTTTTGGAGTTCGTTTAGACCTCTTTTCTATTTTTTTTTCTGCGCGCGAAACCGATTTAAAAAAAGAAGTCCCGCAGCGCCCTGGGCCAAAGGCCCAGCCGGCCGCGCCAGGCTCCCAAGCCGCGCGCCGCGCACCAGCGCAGGAGGCGCCCAAGACCGCCGCCGCCGAGGAGTCCTTCGAGGACTCCGATTGCCTTTTTTTTCAATCTCCCTCTCCTATTCCTTTTCCTACTCTACTTTCTTGCCCGCTACCCCAAGTAACCTCTCCCCTCACCTATATAAATACCCAAGTACGCCCCGCCCCCTCTAAATCATCAAATCAAAGCCCCAAGCCTCCACCGCGCCTCACCCCGCGCCGCCGCACCTTGCCCGCGCCGCCGCCCTGCGTAACCCGCGCCGCCGCCGCCCTTAGCCACCGCTGCCGCCTTGCCCTAGCGCCGCCGCCCTTGCTCACCGCCGCCGGAGCCCTCGCTGGAGACCTCGCCGGAGGTAGCCCCGTGCCGCATCTTTTCTTCTCATCGGATCGTTTTCTTCTAATCGTTCCGATTCTTCTTTCCGATTCTTTTCTTCTCTAAACCGTTCCGGTTTTCTAGATCGGTTTTCCGTTCGGTTTTCTTTTCCGAAACCCTAGATCGGATTCGTTCTCTTTTCCGATTTAGATGCTTCAAGACCGTTCGCCGGACCGTTCATCTTAATGAACGTGATCACCGGATTCTTCTAGGTTGACGAACATCTGTTTGTTAACCGTTCTTCTTTTTCTTCTTGTCGGATTTATTCCGCGATCGCGATCTCAGATCCGATCTTGTTTCTAGTCTATCTTCCCGCTCGTTTATCGGAATCAGGTGATTCAAGCGCCTGGAGTTTCATTTCGAAACCGCCGTTCCGACTAATCAACTTTAACTAAGTTTTTGCTATGGTAAAATCTAACCTGGTTTCAACTTGCTAGAACCGAGTTGTTTTCTTCCGCCGTTTGTTTTCGGTTTCTTTGTTCGGTTCTTTCTTTCTCTCTTTGCAACCGGAGTTCTTAAGTTGAACTTTCTGGTTCATTCTCTTGTTCGAGTTTTACCTATGCATTAGATGAGTTCTTATTGTATGCTTGTTGTTTGTCTGCGATAGATTACCCGGATTGCACCGCTTGTTACTTCGAATCTCTAGGACTCGCGGATCATCGGCAAGGCAAGTAACATTTTGATCATACCTTTTCTACAACCCAGTTTTATTGCATTAGATCCAACACATTGCATGATTAGGATCTAATTAAATTGTGGGATGGGAAGTAGATGAGGTAGTACCTATTACCTGTTACTATGAAACCTTTGGGAGTTACTTCTACGTTTGCTTATTATGCCATGCTATGCTAGTAGACGTGGATTGGGTGAGTGATATCCATGACAGATGTGAGATTGATAATTTTAATGGTTTACCTAAGGTGGCAACTTAAACACACATCTTGGTGGATTGAGGCACCTGATGTCTATCAGGACTTGCCTATTTTATTTTGGACCGCCACCCAGGCTCAAAGGGATCATAAGATCTTTCATGCTAAATACTTACGTGTGCAGCCACAAGCCAATATGGGTTGTGGCATAGTTGACTAAGTCATGCGAACTCTTATAGGGGTAGACTAGAAGATGTAGGGGATGTAGGTGGTACGGTCTACTCCATCGTAAGGTGCTAGCGCTTCTGAAAGACTATGTCTCGGTCATCCATTTCTCAAACACCATGTAGTGCGAGAAATCCAACGGAGGCGATCGAGTCTTGTGGGGAAAAGTGCGCAAACCTCTGCAGAGAGTAATAAACTAATCATGATTAGCCGTGTCCCCGGTTATGGACAATCTTGAGTATATAGTACTTGAATATCATGTGAATCTCATCATGTTACTTTTAATTAATATTGTTGGGTTATTAATGATTATTTTTAATTGGGATTGAGAATGCTATCAACCATTCTCAATGTTTAACAACCACCATGATAGTTAAATAAAATTTATTTCTTTGCAGTAGGGAAAAATTGGCTTTACGCAAAACTGTAACCATAGAGCTTTCCACCAGCCAAATATGCATATAGTATAGCTGTTTCATTCCATTACTCTCTATGTGTTACCTTGCCAGCACATTCCTTGTGCTGACCCGTTCGGGCTGCAACGTTAATGTTGCAGACTTTTCAGACGATGATTGAGGTGCTTTTAGGTCGTGGTTCTATACTCAGTGATGCCGTTGGAGTTGATGGACCCATTTATCTTCCAAGTCTTCCGCTGTTATCGACACTAGATGGCCTCAAGCCATATTTATGTAATAAGTTCTCTTCGGAGACATCGATGTAATAAGTGTGTGATTGCCACTCTGCTATAAATCCTTCGAAGTACTGTGTGGTGTCAGCATTACTGATCCAGGGATGACACCGGAGCACAGAGATCAGACTGTTTGAGGTCTGGTCGCTACAGATGCACCTGCCGGTGGATTCCATCTCTTCCTGGTCGGACCTGTGCCACGAGTTTGTTGGCACCTTTACCGGAGGCCACCAAGCTCCTGGCCAGGCAAGTGACTTGCATGTCATCCCCCAGAAGTATGGTGAGTCCCTGTGTAAGCACATACGAATATTTAGCCATGTGCAGTATACCATCCCAGACGTTCATCCTGCCGCTGTCATCAGTGCGTTCCATCAGAACGTACGCAACTGCAAGATGCGTGAAGAGCTGGCGATGAACAAGGTCAAGGATGTAGCCGAACTTTATGTTCTGGCGGATAGGTGTGCTTGGGCTGAGGAAGGAAGGAAGTACCCCGGCGAAGACACCGGCGTAGAAACCGACTCCATGGACGAAGACGCCGCCGCCCCAACGAAGAAGGGCCGACACCGTAACAGGAAACGTAAGGGCAAGACCGTTCTTGCCGTTGAGGGATCCGGTGACCCCGGCGCCGCCAAGAAGGCCAAGGCTGATGACCCCGGCAAGGAGGTTGCCGGGTGCGCCGCCTCCCGAGACTTGGCGAACGCCGACAAGCTAGGAGGCTCCGACAAGCAGTACTGCAAGATCCACCGCACCAAGGGCCATGACCTCCAGAACTGCCGACAGGTTGAGCTGCTTGGTGAAAAGAAGAAAGCTGCATATGAAAGGCAGGACAAGGAGAAGGGTCAGGATGGTGCTGAGGTGTCCGACAAGAAGTGTGGTGGCCAAGGGGGTCGCCGCTGCAAAGATAATCAACAAGAGAGGCCCGCCCGGGGCCGTGATAAGAAGGAAGAAGATGATAATCATGACGAGGATGACAAGTCCGGTGAGCACGAATTCCAGAAAGCTACAGAGGCCATGTGCGTCGATGGTGGCGCCTCGCTGCACACCTCTCACTGCCAACTGAAGTAGTAGACGCGTGAGGCCACTGCGGCAGAGCCATCAATCGATGCCGAGAAGCCACTGAAGTGGTCCCGCACGACCATCATTTTTGACACCGAGGATCATCCTGATGGCACGACTGCGGTCAGGTGTTTGCCGTTGTTGGTTTCACCAACAATACGCAACCTCAAGGTGACCAAAGTCCTGGTTGACGGTGGGGCTGGTCTGAATTTGATCTCCCCTGCTGTGATGAAGAAGCAGCAGATTCCTGCTGGAGATCTCGAGGAGACGGGCATGTTCCAAGGGGTCAACCCGCGAAGGAGCCAGCCGAATGGTAAGATCATGATGCCCGTTACGTTTGGCGGCGAGCTCAACTACAGGACGAAGAAGATAGTTTTTGATGTTGCCGAGATCCCATTGCCGTACAACAGGATCCTTGGCCGCCCAGCGCTGGCCAAGTTCATGGCGATGTCACACTATGCCTACAACACATTGAAGATGCCGGGGCCGCTGACCATCATCACCGTCCCCTCTGGCAAGAAAGAAGCTGTCACACCCTGCATTTTGTAAATCTTCATTTGCATTATTAAAGCATGAAAAATTTGGACCAACAAAAACTTTTGCATTATTTGGCTTTTATTTGGAGTTTGTTTTCTCCCTGTGTTTTTCAAGTGCTCTTTAAAGTCAACACAACTCCACCTTCTATACTTCATCTCCTTGCCCCAAACTTCTGCCCAATGATCATGCCATGTGTATAGTACAATATAGTATTTTCTTACAAAAATAATTTGGCCAAATGGTATTTTCAAAAATTAGTTTTCCAAAAGCCCCTGGATTGAGGTTTGCACTGCAAGTACCTGATTTGGGGTATGAAAACTATTTCAAAAGGTATATTTGAAACCTTTTAGATATAGGATTCCCATAAACCACAAAAATATAATTTTAAAAGTTATTTTCCTATTTTATTTAAAAGCTTTTTCTTAAGGCTAGAAATGGTCTTTAATAGGTTAAATTTATTTTAAAGCTTTAAAAATATTTGAGAAAATTTAGGGAAACTCAGTGGACATATATTTCCCATATATAAGAGTTTCAACACATGGTCATGTTCAAAATATTGGACAAAACCTCCCAAAACCATTTCTGCCCATTTCAAGGATTTGAAATATTTCTACAGCAGATATTTCCATAAAAATCCAAGAAAAATCCAGCAAGTAACAAATGCATAATGTGATGATCTTGCAAAGCCTCACTTCAATCAAGGTCATTTTGGTCCACCAAAATGCCCCATAACCCTTTCTGTTTAGAACCAAATTTGAGCAAGTTTGTACTACCAACTTTCTCTTCTTGACCTCAACTTTTGTGAGCATGTTCATATGGCCAAATGATGACACTACACCAAGCGGTGCATCAAGGAGAATGGTTTTGCATGACTAGATCTTGGAAAACCCATTTCTGTTCATTTCTAGGGTTTACCAAAGTTACATTGGCCACTTTGCCCAAATGAGCTCAAATTTGGTGGAACACCCTAGTTATATGTGTCATTTCACCCTGTAGAGCCTCATGGCAATTGGAAATAATTTGCTTGCCCAAACCATTATCAAACACCTTCTCACATTTTGCAAAAACCACTGTTTTGACCCCTTGCACTATTCTTGGTAAGCTCAACTTTTTACCAGAGCTTAATCCAGTCACCGTATACCTCCAGTAACAATGGCAAGACTTCAGATCAATTATTTGGGGGTGAAACCCTCACTTTCTCTCTCTGGACATCCCCTGTACCCCCTCTTCCTCACCTCCCTCATCACTCCAGTGGCCATCCATGGCATCCAATGCTCCCTCCCCTTTCTTTACTCCTCCCTAGAGCTACCAGACATGCTTAGCCATGCCCACTTTGCCAAAAAAATGGCATGCCGGCCATTTGCATGCTCTGGAGCGTGCTACAGTGCGCTCCCGCACTGTAGCCGCCCCCTTCCAGCCACATCCGGCCACCTTGGCCCTCCCCCTCGTGTCCCCCGAGGTCACCTCGACGTCCGCAACACGCTACGCTGTCGCCCCCCTCCTTTCTCCTCCTCCCCGCGCCTCCGCGCTAGCGAACAGAGGCCGCCCGAGCACGCCAATGGTGCGGCTCACACGCGCGTGCCTCTGGCCCCCCTGCTCCCTCCCTCTCTTCTTCCCCTGGGCGTAGTCCACGCCCAGGAACGCCCCAGACACGGCGCCAGCTCCTCCCGAGCCCTACAGTGACGAGCATGAGCTCGTCGGCGCACGGGTCTACTAGACCTCGCCGTTCGCCTATTTAAAGGCCTCCCCGAGCCCTTCTCTCCTCACCACTCGCTCTCTCACTCCCCTAAACCTCCCCCTGCACCCCCAGTTCCTCCCAGAGCCGCCCGAGCTCAAGATCGAGCTCGAGCTCCGCCGCTTCGGCTCGCCGGAGTCCGCGAGGTAGGGGCCTCCCCCGCTCCTCCTCTGCCCCGATCTGAGACCGCCTTCCCCCACTGATCATTTCCCCTCTCTCCCCCGCCTCGTTTGCAGCCGGAGTTGACCGGAACGACCCCCTCCCGAAGCTCCTCCGCCGTGCCCCCTCATCGCCGGCGAACCAGGCCACCCCGGTGGCCAACTCCGACACCACCCGAACGGCGACACAACGCTGAGCACAGCTGTGCCCTCGCCCGACCACGCCGTGCCCTGCATCATCGCCGATGAGCTCACCGGCCGCCTGGACTGGGGTTTAGGGATGACAGGCGGGCCCCGCCTGTCAGCCTCTCCCCTCCATCGCCCCTCTCTCTCTCGCTGACGCCTGGGCCCCGCCCGTCAGGTTTAAACCTGGCGCGCGCGCGTGCACCAGTGCGCTGGGCCGCCTCTCTGGCTGGGCCTGCTGCGCTGCGGCTGCTCTGGCCCAGCAGGCACAGTGCCCCTTCCCCTTTTTTCTTTTTCTGAATACTTGCAGAAATTCCACAGGATTAAATAATAATCCAAATGCAATAATTCCAACTCCCATATTTTTCTAAAAATCCCACCTATTTAATGGTGCAACTTCCATTCAAATCCAACCAACTTTTATGTACTGTTCAAATTTAAATTCAAATTTGAGCAGTTTAATCTCTGTTTGGAAATCCATATCCCCTCTTAAATAACTCCAAATCCAAAACTAGGAATTTTCCCCTTCTTAGATTTCCACCTAGTATTTTATAAAAATGAGTTGACATTTTCTGAGCACTTTGGTTTTTCTGTTTTATTATTGCCTTATTTTCTCGTTATTATTTTGGGACGATAGATTGCGTTGCTGACGAAGGAGTTGGACCAGAAGACTTTGAAGTCCCGGAAGACCTTGTTGAGCCAGGCAAGCAGCCCTTTGACCATGTCTATGAAACCCTTTTTATGCATTACATATATAGCACTTTATTATTGTTGCATCGGAATCATGATGAGAGGGTAGCCACTTTGGTGGGTTGCCTTCATTTCCTCCTTGTTGCTACTTGCATTGTGCATGACCCTACCTTCTTATGAGGGTTATGCCGGTGGGAGTAGATAGGATGCTAAGTAGTGCTTCGCAAAAAGGGACGGGTATATGCATAGTAATAGAGGCAGAGTACTTCAAAGGACTTTTCGAAAACCCCGTCGGGTGCCACTTATGCCCGAGGAAGATAATGAGATGGGTAACCACTTGATGGCGAAGTGGTGTACCGAGGCAAGTGGGTGTGCTGTTTTCGAAAACGGATTAGATTTAAGATTTGTCGACTGTCCCAACCTTACATGCGCAACCACTCTACCCTTGTATGGGAAAGGGCATTATTGATTACCTAGGCCGAGACTAGCTTGGAGACTGCATTACTAGTGACGGGAGAGTTGTTGGTGCGCTCTCTCGGGACGGGGTCGTGCCAGGTAAGGCGGCCATGACTGTTTTCACAGGGCACCGGATACACCGTTGTGTCCCCTCTTGGATGTTACGATCTCGAGTGAGTCTCGTATGATGTACATCGTGAGGATACGGAACAACGAGTGGACTCTTTGTTAGTGTCGTCTAGGGAAAGATAGTGATCGGGTGCTTACCCCGGGTACTTGAGGTACCGCGGGACGTGGATGTCACGGAAGCTCCCCGGATCTTGTGGGTAAAGTGTGCAACCTCTGCAGAGTGTAAAACTATTCGAATAGCCGTGTCCACGGTCAAGGACAGTTGGGCGGTGCTGCTTAAACTACGTCCACATGTTATCGAACCAATGTGAGTAAGTGGGATGAACTACTCGGGTCAAGTCAAAGGACTTGACCTGATTGAGTTGGGTTGGTGCCCATTCATTTTATGTTGATACCACTACTTGGGTCGAGTCAAAGGACTTGACATGGTTGAGTTGGGTTGGAGCCCACTCTATTTATGTTGATATCTGTAACCTGTCCTCATGGTTACTTGAATTCTCCTGATGCATGTCTTACGAGTTGTTGAGCATGTCATTGCACTCCAAAAACTAGCTTTCCGCAAAAATTTACCTATATCATGCATTGTTGTACCTTGAACCAAAACTTGGGTTGCTTGCGAGTACATTCAAAGTACTCATTTGCTTGCCACTGGTTATTTAATTGGCCAGGCATGGAAATACAGGAGTTCGAAGAAGAGTTCTTTGAAGACGAACATGCGAACTAGGACGTTTCCCAGTCAGAATGCCTGTAGGGTTAAGGCAGATGGCATGGGTTCTACTTATCGACGAAGATTTCCGCTGCATATGTTTCATTTGATGTTCAGCCCTTAAGGCTTTATCTATGTAAGACTTGACCATAATGGTCATAATTTGTGTAAGACGATATGTATGGATGTAAGACTCTTGTTATTCAGCTTCTGTGTGTTCAGTGAGCATTGATCTCTGGGATCACTGTACACATGCATTCGGTGACCTCGACTTATGAGTCTGGGTCCCCACAGACGCGCTCATCTGCGCCGACCAACTCTACCGAGAGGTAGTTGCAGCAACTGCCGCCAAGGCACTTGTTCCTGCGGCTGAAGCCCCAGGAAGGAACACGGCCGGCAAGACGTCTTGCACCCACTCCGGCAAGCGCACCTCTTCGGAGTGTTGTGCTCCCGTTGAGGACGTGCCAGAGAGCTCCACCAGCAAGAGCAAGAAGTCCAAGCCTGCACCACCAAAAACTAGGAAGGTGTCCATCAAGGAGAACGACACAGGCGGGGCTTTCACTATAAGCTCCACCGTTGACAACAAATAGGAAAGCACACTCGTCGCCTTCCTGCGGGCGAATGTCGATGTATTTGCATGCCAAGCATCTGACATCCCTGGTGTTCCCAGGGAGGTGATTGAGCACCATCTTGCTATCTGTCCTCACGCACGGCCCGTCAAGCAGAAGGTCAGGAAGCAAGCTTTGGAGCGACAAGACTTCATAATTGAAGAGATCAGGAAGTTGGAGGCGGCAGGCCTGGTTAGAGGAGTACTCCACCCCACGTGGTTGGCCAATCCAGTGGTTGTGCGTAAGGTGAATGGGAAGTGGATGCTGTGTATTGACTACACGGATATCAACAAAGCTTGTCCAAAGGATCCTTTCCCTCTGCCACGCATCGACCAAATTGTAGACTCCACTGCCGAGTGTGACCTGCTGTCATTCCTCGACGCCTATTCGAGATACCACCAGATCTTCATGATGAAGGAAGACGAAGAGAAGACCGCGTTCATCACCACATGTGTATGTACTGTTTTGTACGAATGCCTTTCGGGTTGAAGAGCGCTAGTTCGACATTTGCTATGGCGGTCCAAATTGGTTTTGAGCCCAGCAGCATAGAAATATGGAAGCCTATATGGACGATATAGTGGTCAAAACCAAGGACATGGCCACGCTCGTACAAGATCTAGAAGAAACATTTGCAAATCTGCGTAGGATCAACCTCAAGCTCAACCCAGAGAAGCGTGTGTTCGGTGTCCCGTCCGGCAAACTTCTTGGGTTCTTTGTGTCTCAGGGCGGAATCGAAGCAAATCTTGACAAGATCAAGGCCATTGAGCAGATTGAGGCGCCGAAACGAGTCAGGGACGTCCATAGGCTTGTTGGCTGCGTTGCTGTCCTGAGTAGGTTCATCTCCAAATCTGCTGAGCGCGCCCTCCCCTTTTTCAAAGTTTTGAAAAAGGCGGGTCTAGTAGAATGGACTCCGGAGGCAGAGACAGCACTGCAAGATTTGAAGAGGTACCTTTCCTCCACGCCGATACTAGTCGCACCTGAGCCACAAGAGTTGTTGCTGCTATACTTAGCGGCAATGAACCAAGTGGTCAGTGTTGCACCAGTGGTGCAGAGGGAACTCAAGGTAGAAGCGGCAGTAACAGCAGAGCCGTCATATGATGGGCCGGGTCCCTCCCCGGCGGGGCTTGACGCCGACAAGGCGGAACCCCCGGCATGGCCCAGTCTCGGGAGGCGAAGTCTGCGCAGATGGGCGAAGTTGAACAAAAGAAGAAGAAGATGGTGCAACACCCAATTTATTTTGTCAGTTCCCTCTTGCAGGGGGCAAGGTCAAGGTATTCCGGTATGTAGAAGCTACTTTTTGGCCTCCTCATGGCCTCGAGAAAGCCGCGCCACTATTTCCAAGCACATGAGATCACCGTTGTCACTCGCGTCCCGTTGCAACGACTCTTGCACAACCTAGATGCAACTGGGAGGATTGTGGAGTGGGCATTGGAGCTGTCGAGCTTTGGCCTCAAGTTTGAAAGTACTTCAACGATCAAGAGCCGAGCCTTGGCAGAGTTCATAGCAGAATGGACTGCAACGCCCGACGAAGAAGTTCAAGGGACCACCCTTCCCAGCAAGGAAACGCGCCACGATTGGATTATGTACTTTGATGGAGCTTTCTCATTGCAAGGTGCTGGTGCCGGCGTACTACTCGTCGCGCCCACTGGAGAGCACCTCAAGTACGTAGTCCAAATGCACTTTCCCCTGGAAAAATCAATGAACAACAGGGCGGAGTACGAGGGACTGCTTGCCGGTCTCAAGATCGCGGCAGAACTTGGGATTAGGAAGCTCGTCGTCAGGGGTGATTCACAGCTCGTCGTCAAGCAAGTCAACAAGGATTACCAGAGCCCGTTAATGGGAGCCTACGTGGATGAAGTGAGGAAGTTGGAAGAGTGTTTTGATTTGCAAGCAGAGCATGTCCCCCGAGAGGAGAACACCATTGCTGGCGACCTGTCGAAGCACACTGCCCTGAAGTTTCTTGTGGAACCAGGTACCTTTGTGCTTCAATTAACTCAACCGTCCGTTGAGCCATCAGCAGGATAGAACAAGCGAAGGAAGGCAGGCCCTGGCAAGTACTTTCCCGTCGAGCTCCTAGGAGCCGCCGGTAAGGACGTTGCCGGGTGTCCCAAGCCTGCCGGAGAGCAACAGCACCCGGCAGGGCCCTAGGCCCTGGCCATAGAGGCAGTTGCCCCTACGCACGAAGATGTGCCTTTAGTCCTTCCCGTTGAGCCCCAGGCTCCGGCATGGGCGCAGTCCACCGTCCGTTTCCTCCAAATAGGGGAGCTTCCTGAGGAACAAGAAGAAGCAGAGAAATTAGCACATCGGTCCAGCATGTACCAGTTTGTGGATGATGCCCTGTACAGAAGGCGACCGAACAGTGTGAAGTTGAAGTGCATTCCTTGGGAAGACGAACTGAGGCTGTTGGCAGAAATACACGAAGGCATATGTGGCTCCCACATAGGGTCGAGAGCCCTTGCCGACAAAGCATTCCGGCAAGGCTTCTTTTGGCCCACCACCCTCCAGGATGCAACTCCCTACTAACCAAGTGTGAAGCATGTCAGTTCCATTCAAAGAAGCTTCATCAACCAGCCCAAGCCCTTCAGACAATCCCTCTTTCCTGGCCTTTTCGGTCTGGGGGCTCAAAATACTGGGCCCCTTTCCCCGCGCTGTCGGGGGCTTTGAGTACTTGTATATCGCGACTGAGGGAGTCCTGGATTAGAGGGTGTTCGGATAGCCGGACTATACCTTCAGCCGGACTCCTGGACTATGAAGATACAAGATTGAAGACTCCGTCCTGCGTCCGGAAGGGACTTTCCTTGGCGTGGAAGGCAAGCTTGGCGATACAGATATGAAGATCTCCTACCATTGTAACCGACTCTATGTAACCCTAACCCTATCCGATGTCTATATAAATCGGAGGGTTTTAGTCCATAGGACAACATACACATCAACAATTAAACCATAGGATAGCTTCTAGGGTTTAGCCTCCTCGATCTCGTGGTAGATCTACTCTTGTACTACCCATGTCATCAATATTAATCAAGCAGGACGTAGGGTTTTACCTCCATCGAGAGGGCCCGTACCTGGGTAAAACTTCGTGTCCCTTGTCTCCTGTTACCATCTAGCCTAGACGCACAGTTCGGGACCCCCAACCCGAGATCCGCCGGTTTTGACACCGACATTGGTGCTTTCATTGAGAGTTCCTCTGTGTCGTTGCCATCAGGAAGGATGCCTTGCCCCGTCTTTAAAGATGGCACCGTTGCTAAGGGAGCTTTGGCTGTCGGCCAAACCCTCCGGTTAGGTGGCTTTCTTATGACCGCCTGTTCGGCTTATGCGCCGACGATGACCTCTCCAGCCATCAAAAACAATCTTCATGTCAACTCGGAACTCACCAAGCAGTTAGATCCAATAGAGCTTTCCTCCATAAACGAGCTCTTGGATCGCTTCGCCGCCCCGGGAGTCGCTACGGATTATGACCAGATTGGGCCTAAAACCGATCTGAGAGAGATTAACTCTCCCCAAGTCACCCATCATGTTGCTGTGGTAGAGGGACAGTGCGGTGACCCTTCATCTATCTTAAGGACTCGCTACGTCCGGATCCCCGATCCCTCCAAGCCGGATACCCGCGGAGGGGAGGATATCACTCAAGACCTAAACTTAGAGTCAGGCGATGGGTTGGATTCATTAGACAACATCCAGGAATCCAAATTGTCGAGTTCAGAAATTCCTCGGCCTCTGAGCCTTAGATGGGGTGAGGCTTCGGATTTAATTCCACCCACCCACCCCAACATAAGTGATCTATCCAAAATCAGGCAAGAACCCGATGAAACAGTACATCATTACTGGGCCAGATTCCTACTGGTTAAGAATAGGCTAAGGGACTGCCGCGAGGAAGACGCAATCTCAATCTTCTGCAATAATTGCATGGACACGGGAATACTCAACGCCATAAGTCGCCGTGATATTACACGCTTCGCTGACTTGGCGTCCATTGTACGAAAGTACTATGCGATGGAAAGCGCCTTGAAAACCGAAATAAAATTTTGGGACAATCCGGCCCTGAATACAAACCCAGTCCGAAATAAAAGGGTGCATCATCACCAGTCACCCGGGTCAAGCACTAAAAAGAAAAAACCCTCTACAGGGCATGGAACCGTAATGGAAGGGTGGCTTAATGGACCCTGTAAAATTCACAATACAGAGGACGCCACACCAACTCATAGCCTCAGAGCATGTTGGATACTCTGGCAGGCGGCCAAAATTGGCAAAAATCTCCTAATTCCGGAGGCCACAGAAAGCCACCCCAGAGACACCAATACGATATTAACAATCTTCGAGACTTTCGCACCCAATAATATGCGAAAAAGGACACTCCGCAGCCATGCCGAAGTCTACCAAGTAGCAACAATAAACCCATGGAGTGACACGGCTATTACCTTTAACGCCAGTGATGAACCTAAATTCCGAACAGCCCGAGCACCAGCCGCATTGGTCCTCAATCCAATAGTGGACGGCTTTCGTCTTACCAAGGTACTCATGGACGGCGGCAGCGGATTGAACCTCATTTACGAGGAGACCCTTCAAAAATGGAAATAGACTGGAACTGCACTGAGCGAAGCAGCACAACCTTTAGAGGAATAATCCCCAGTCGGGAAGCGCACTGTACAAGAAAAATCACACTAGATGTGGTGTTCGGCACGCCGGATAATTACAGGTCCGAAGAGATCACGTTCCAGGTGGCTCCGTTCAGCAGCGGTTATCACGCTCTGCTAGGGCGGGAAGCGTTTACAATCTTCCAAGCAATACCCCATTATGGGTACATGAAGCTCAAGATGCCCGGGCCTAATGGGATCATCACTCTCGCTACTGATCCAGACATAGCACTCCGTGCTGAAAACAAGACAGCGGGACTGGCCCTCGAGGCACTATCCGAAGCCCTAGCGGCTGAGGAGTTGACTGCGCTGCACTCTATGGTGAATAGGGATGATGTGGTACTCGACAAAAGATCCAAGTCCACCTCCTTTAAACCGGCGGACGAAATAGTCAAATTCCAAGTCCATCCAACGGACCCCAATAAAACAGCTTCCATCGGGGCACAGTTAAACCCTGATGTCGATGCCGCATTGCGAGTGTTCCTACAAGAGAACTGGGACATTTTCGCCTGGCACCCTTCAGCCATGCCAGGAATCCCACGCAGACTGGCCGAGCATAGCTTAAATATCCAAACATGATTCAAACCTGTCAAACAGGCTCTTCGGCATTTTTCCGAACCTAAGAGACAAGCCATGGAGAGGAGCTAGCAAAGCTATTGGAGGCCTCATTCGTCAGAGATATAAAACATTCGGACTGGCTAGCAAACCTGGTGATGGTACCAAAGAAGGACAAATCCTGGCGCCTGTGTGTTGATTTCAAAGACCTTAACAAGGCTTGCCCAAAGGATCACTTCCCCCTCCCCCGCATCGACCAAATTGTCGACGCTACTGCATGACACGATTCGTTGTGTTTCCTCGATGCATATTATGGCTACCATCAAATCAAGATGGCAGAACTAGACCAAGCCACAATGGCATTTATCACACCATACGGGCCATTCTGCTTCAACACGATGCCCTTCGGGCTCAAAAACATCGGCGCAACATATCAGCGCATGATTCAGACATGTCTGGCAAGCCAGATCGGCAAAATAGTGGAGGCATATGTAGATGATGTGGTCGTCAAAACAAGACATGTTGAATCTCTAGTAGACGACTTGAGGCTCACATTTGATAACCTCCGAACATACGACATCAAGCTCAACCCGGAAAAATGCGTTTTCGGCGTTCCAGCCGGAAAGCTCTTGGGCTTCATTGTATCGGGTTGAGGAATTGAAGCAAATCTAGCCAAGATCCGAGCTCTATTGCAACTGGATATCCCAAAGGACCTCAAACAAATACAAAAGTTAACCGGATGCGTGGCGACTCTAAGCCGCTTTATCTCCCGCTTGGGAGAGAAGGCCCTACCCCTTTACCGCCTCCTTCGGCGCACCGAACACTTCAAATGGACGGACACAGCCATGGCCGGACTCGACGAAATAAAAGCCATACTAGCAAAAAACCCAGTCCTGGCCGCGCCAAACATTGGCGAACCAATGCTATTATACATTGCAGCAACACATCAGGTTGTAAGCGCAGTGCTCATCATCGAACGAGAAGCGGACGGACACAAATACCCCCTTCAAAAGCCGGTCTATTATGTGTCCACTGTCCTCACTCCCTGCAAATCATGGTAGCCACATTATCAAAAGATTCCGTACGCGGTATTCATGGCATCCCGGAAGCTAAGCCACTACTTTCAAGAGTGTTCAATAACAGTAGCCTCGGAAGTACCACTTAACGATATTATAAACAACCGTGACGCAACGGGCCGGATTGCGAAATGGGCCATCGAGCTCCTCCCATTCGACATAACTTATAAGCCACGACGAGCCATCAAGTCACAAGTCTTGGCCGACTTCGTCGCAGAATGGACGGAGGCCAAACTCCCTAAAGAGTACGACACATATTCAAATTGGATCATGCATTTCGACGGCTCCAAGATGTTGGCCGGACTGGGGGCTGGTGTCGTTTTGACGTCCCCCACAGGAGACACAGTTCAATACGTACTACAGATTATGTACACGGACTCCAATAATGCAGCCGAATATGAGGCCCTTTTACATGGTCTCCGAATGGCAGTATCCATGGGCATCCAACGCCTAGAGGTGCGCGGGGACTCGAACCTCGCAATATCCCAAATAATTGGAGGCTTCGATGCCAAGGATCCAAAAATGGCAGCTTACCGCAACGCCGTCCTAAAAATGTCAGCTCGGTTCGAGGGGCTTGAATTTCACCATATAGCCCGGGAAAATAATCAGGCGGCAGATGTCCTGGCACGCATCGGCGCAAAACGCGATGTAGTCCCCCCCAACATCTTCTTGGAAAGGCTGTTCAAGCCATCTGTAGCATGGAAAGGGGAGCCGAACAATAACAGCCCGGACCCAACCGCACTGCCCAACACCGACCATTCTGACACAATCAGAGGCTCTGCCAATGAAATAACACCTTCATCCCACGTAATAATGGCCGTCATTGCCCCGTGGACAGAACCATTCCTCGCCTACCTTACTAGGCAGGAACTCCCCGAGGACCAAAATGAGGCACGCTGCATAGTACGGCGATCCAAAGCCTACAGAGTCCACGAGGGAGAGCTTTATAAGAAAAGCACTACCGGAGTCCTTCAAAGGTGCATCTCCGAAGAAGAGGGGCGGAATCTCCTGGCTGAAATTCATGCCGGACTCGGCGGTCATCACGCTGCAGCCCGGTCCCTTGTAAGCCAGGCCTTCCGTACAGGCTTTTATTGGCCGATGGCCCGGGCAGACGCTCAGGGCTTAGTCCAACGATGCACCAGTTGCTAGCTCTTTGCAAACCAAAGACATATGCCACCCACCGCCCTCCAAACCATCCCCATTACTTGGCCCTTCGCGGTCTGGGGGCTTGACATGGTTGGACCCCTTAAAGGCGGAACCCACAAGCAAAAATACTTACTGGTCATGGTGGATAAGTTCACCAAATGGATAGAAGCCAAGCCTGTTAAGACGGCCGAATCCGGACCGGTGATAGACTTTATATCCGGGGTTGTACACCGTTACGGCATCCCCCACAGCATCATCACTGATAACGGCACGAACTTCACGGCCGACGAGGTAAAACTCTGGTGCAAAAACATGGGCATCAAGCTCGATTATGCTTCCATCTATCACCCACAAACTAACGGCCAGGTCGAACATGCAAATGGTCTTATCACGAGCGGCATCAAACCCAGATTAGTGCGGTCCCTCATGGAATCTAACATGCACTGGGTAGAGGAGCTCGACTCTGTACTCTGGGGGCTGCGGACCACGCTGAATCGCACCACCGGATACACACCATTCTTTATGGTGTACGGTGCAAAGGCAGTTTTGCCTTGCGACATAATTCATGACTCACCTCGAGTGCGCATGTACGAAGAAAGAGAAGCCAAGCTCGATCGGCAGGATAGCTTGGACGCATTGGAGGAGGAGCGTGACGTGGCAAAAGCCCGTTCCGCATTTTATCAACAACAGGCTCGAAGATACCAAAGCAGAGAAGTACGGGCCAAAAATTACAATGTTGGTGAATTAGTTCTACGACTACCGGACAAGAAAAAGGACAAACTCAAGCCCAAGTGGGAAGGTCCCTTCATAATTGACCAAGTCCTGACTGGTGGAGCGTACCGCCTGTGGGATGCATCGGATAATCAACTCGAGCCAAACCCATGGAACACAGCCCGTCTCCGAAGATTCTATGCCTAGCACCGGACTCTGTGTTCGTCTCCTTCCTTTGTCCATTTTTTATATTTTCTGTCTTACATTTCTCTTCTCTCTCTCTCTCTCTCTTATAGCCTCTAAAGGCTCATAAAGTGACGCGCTAACCGCACTCATTAAACCTGGGGGCTTCTTTAAACAAAAGCTTATTCATACGGGCTTCATGCCCAACACATGTGTCACACTTCCGCATTTACCTTTTATTCACCATTATATGCATCGATATGACTTAAGTTTTGGCCAAGCTGGGTTGCCTGGCTCCTGTGCTTACCCCTACGTTCCCGATTGTTCGGCTAGGTGGTAAAGGGAGCACCTCTACGATTGTTACTGCCGGGTCAGCCGGACGTGTACCTCAAACTGGGTGAAGCCGAAAGCTAGCGTTCTTAAGGGAATATTTGGTCGGTGAACTAAAGATGATCTTCTTTTATTTTTATCTATACGCCCCCAGATGTTTTTCCTGCGTTTCTTTTCGCAGCATGGACATGCACCTTAGGGCATGCCTCCCAGGGAAAGGAACCCCTAACGGAACTATTCTCCCTGGAAGATGTTTCTTACTAACCATGTAATATAACATACCTAGTCGGGCACTTGTCTGTTAACGCCCTAATGACCCCTACGCCTGGTCTCCATGCATTCCCCGGTTCCTATATAACCGCATGGGAATTCGGACACACTTCGGACCGTCAAGTCCCGAGGCTGAAGCAAAAAGGTCGGCCATGACAAATGATCTACAATCCGGCTAGAAGGCATTACAAATGTCAATTAAATTACATAGTCATTTTGACTGGTTGTATTCCTCTTCAATACCATCTAACAGGCTGTCTAATTTACAGTCCTGCTGGGAATACTTTGCGGCCAACTCTACTTGGCCGTATACTAAGCTTACAGGGATCTCCTTCCCATCGGGCCCTACAGGACCGACCTCGGCCATGTGGTTGGGGTCAGCCTTTGTGTACCGCGTCTTCACCATGGCCCAGGCCTCCCTAGCGCCTTGACAGCAGGCTGATATCTTCCACAATCGGAAGTGCCGCCGTGCTCCCTTTAGCTTCTCCGCAAGCTCTCCAAGACCTTCGGGCATGTAGACGGATGGCCACAGGGCCTAGGTGACGCCTCGCATCGCCTGCCAAACTCGATCAAGCAGTTGCGAGAGCCCGGGAAGAAGGTCACCCGTAGAACTGGGCATCTCCTCTACAGGACGACCTGTTAGCACACCTACAGACATTGCTCTGTTAGTCGACTTCCCCGCCGAACTTTCTTTCAAAAGGTTCATTCAAGCACTTACTAAATATGCCGCGCCGAAGCCGCTGATTCTCCTTCACGGAGTCTGACAGCTGGGCACGAACATCTTTCAACTCGACGCATAGCTTGGTGTTGGCATCTTGGAGATTATTCTTCTCCCCCATCACCTTTAGCAGCACCCTCTCACCAGCCTTTAGCTGGCGTAGGAGGTGTTGCCTTTCCGGATTCAATACGGCGCCATCTGCAATTTCATTTGTCAGATTCGCACCAAAGCCGTGCTTCGCAAAATACTTATCTTTCGAAGTGTATATTACTAGAGGGGGTCTCCTTAGGCCCCCCTGCCGCGGCTAGTGTGGCCTCCAGTTGGGCTTTGCACTCTTCCAGCTCCTTGGACAGTAGGGAATTGTTTTCTGTAAGAACATGCATATCAAATGATCCTTAAATCAGTTATTCTAACGGTTTCAAGTCTCGGGGGCTACTGCTATATACATATAAGGGACATTTACATATATGCCCTTAACTCGAACCCACTACTCAGTTTTACCCCTAGTTTTTAGGTATGCTCAGTTTTGCCCCTCCGCCGTTAGTTTCACTTATGGAAATGCCCTTCTCTGCCGTTACCGTCCTGTCAAAGGTCTTTGACCGTCCTGAAAACATAGCAAAAAAATCAAAAAAAATTATGAAATTTGGTGGGATGGAAGATAGTCATGTCCGCAAGGCGCGTGCACATTTTCATGTCGTTCGGACACTCCGGGAGCCCGTGTCAAAGGAAAGCATAAATTTTGTACGCATGCGAGCAGTAAATTCAAAAAAATAGAAAAAAAATCAAAAAAATATGAAATTTCGTGGGACTGAAGATATTCAGGTGCGCAAGATGTGTGCACGTTTTTGTTGTGTTTGGACATTGTAGGAGCTCGTGGAGAAAAAAAATCAAATTTTAGCTCAAAAAAACTTTGAAAAATGCACTATTTTGTTTTTTCTCTAGAGCGCCCCGTACGTCATTTGATCACCAAAACTTGCAAGCACCTTGTGCACTCAAGCCTCTTTGATGCCAAATAAATTCAATTTTTTGAACTTTTTTGCTATTTTTTCGAATTTACTGTTCATAGGCATAAATTATTTTTGTTTTCCTTTGCCACGAGCTCCTAGAGTGTCCAACCAACACAAAAATGTGCACGCGCCTTGCGGACATGACTATCTTCGATCCCACCAAATTTCATATTTTTTTGATTTTCTTTGCTATTTTTTTCTGGATGGTCAAAGTACTTTGACCGGACGGTAACGGCGCAAAAGGGCATTTCTATAAGTGACACTAATGGCGGAGGGGCAAAACTGAGCATACCTGAAAATTAGGGGCAAAACTGAGTAGTGGGTTCGAGTTAGGGGCAGAACTAGAATTGGCCCTACATATAATTACCAAAATTTTCTTACCCGTATGTATTTTACATATTGCTCCGTGGCTCTGGCTAGACCATTTTGAGCGGCACGGAGGTGCGCATCTCTCGAGTTGAAGGCATCTAATGCCCCTTGGGAGAAACAAGCATCGCGAAGAATTGTCCAGCGACGCCTGTGGTTCATGGCACTCTCCACCTTAGAATTGGTGGCAGACAACCCGTCCACATCCTCCGTCGGAGGACCGTATGGCGCGCGCCTTGCGTTGGCCTCCGCCTCCGAACCAGGCTTTGGAGCCTGGCTGGTGGAGGCGCAATTGGCAACCTCTCCGGGTATAGTCCGGCAAGGTCTCTTAGTCCTGAAGAGAGAATGAGTGTCAATGTGCCTCGAAGGTATAACACCTGGGATAAGGGGGCACGCCGTACCTTTGTGCTGATGCCTTGGTCCGGACAGCACTTCTTTTCGGCCCACGGGGCCCTACGGCCCCTCGTTGGCTTGTCGCCGCTAGTTCAGCCTTCTGCCTTAAAAACCTCCCCTGCAAAGTTCGGTTGCAATCAGGAAACTGAACACGAGTGAGCGGACACCTATTCGGGGTACGGGGACTTTGATCTTAGGTACCTGGGGCGTCAGGATTAGCCCTGGGTAATCGGCTGTAATGGCCACCAAGGCATTATCCTCGCTCAATTGATGGAACACTCCATCAATCAGCTCCACAGATATGTCCGGATCCTCTTGAGAGGCCGGGTCGGGGGACCATCCTGGGTCCTCGGGTTGTGGAGGAGGGCTGCTTATTTCCTTAACAGCCCGGCGCAGTTCCTGCGTTAAAGTCGTCAGACTGAATATTTAACAACGGGAATACAAAACGGATGGACAAGTAAATACGGCCGCTTACCCAGCTCGGGGGATTGTGCATGGAGAATCCACCCTGAGGGTTGACACAGAGAAATTCCTCCTCTTCTCCCTTATACAAAGTGGACAAGATCTTTAGTGGAGCGGCAGTTGAGTCCGGCCCCTTACGACCGTAGCGGGTGGCGTCGTCCTCCCCATTGAAATCCCACGTGGGGTGGCTTCTATACTGAAGCGGCTGCACCCCCCGCATAATGCATTCGGCCATAACCCCGATCATGGTTACTCCGGAATGGGCTAACAATCTTATTCGGCCCATCAGGTAAATGATGTCCCTGTCACTTTCCCTCCGGGGGCTCCGTGGGCGCCAGCTTAGGCGCTTCTTTAAGGGAGCACTATTGAAATCAGGGAGGCCGATCCAGACAGGATCCGGCAGCGGAACGTCTTCTATATAGAACCATTCCAAGGGCTAGTCTTCGGATGCCTTCTTTGGGGTTCCGGACAGATATCCGGTCCCGGCGATGCGCCACACTTCGGCTCCGCCCACTTGATACATTGACCCCTTCTTGGAACGGGGCACGAGGCAAAATAGCTCCTTCCGTAGTCCGAAATTGTAGCGACCCGACCTGAATGGATCAAGTCTACTGCGCTCCGGTGTCATCCCTGGATCAGTAATGCTGACACCACACAGTACTTCGAAGGATTTATAGCAGAGTGGCAATCACACACTTATTACAACGATGTCTCCGAAGAGAACTTATTACAATAAATATGGCTTAAGGCCATCTAAAATCGATAACAACGGAAGACTTGGAAGGTAAATGGGTCCATCAACTCCAACGGCATCACTGAGTATAGAACCACGACCTAAAAGCACCTTAATCATCGTCTGAAAAGTCTGCAACATTAACGTTGCAGCCCGAAACGGGTCAGCACATGGAATATGCTGGCAAGGTAACACATAGAGAGTAATGGAATGAAACAGCTATACTATATGCATATTTGGCTGGTGGAAAGCTCTATGGTTACTGTCTTGCGTAAAGCCAATTCTTCCCTACTTTAAAGAATAAATTTATTTAAATATCATGGTGGTTGTTAAACATCGAGAATGGTTGACACCATTCTCAATCCCAATTAAAAGTGAACAATTAAAAACCAACAATATTAATTAGAAGTAACATGATGAGATTCACATGATATTCAAGTACTAGATACTCAAGATTGTCCATAACCGAGGACACGGCTAATCATGATTAGTTTGTTACACTCTACAAAGGTTTGCGCACTTTTCCCCACAAGACTCGATCGCCTCCGTTGGTTTTCTCACACTACTGGTGTTTGAGAAACGGATGATCGAGACACAGTCTTTCAGAAGCGCTAGCACCTTACGATGGAGTAGACCGTACCACCTACATCCCCTACATATGCTAGTCTACCCCTATAAGAGTTCGCACGACTTAGTCAACTATGCCAGAGCCCATAATGGCTTGTGGCTGCACACGTAAGTATTTAGCATGAAAGATCTAATGATCCCTTTGACCCTGGGTGGCGGTCCAAAATAAAACAGGCAAGTCCTGATATACATCAGGTGCCTCAATCCACCCAGATGTGTGTTTAAGTTGCCACCTTAGATAAACCATTAAATTATCAATCTCACATCTGTCATGGATATCACTCACCCAATCCACGTCTACTAGCATAGCATGGCATAATAAGCAAACGTAGAAGTAACTCCCAAAGGTTTCGTAATAAACAGGTAATAGGTACTACCTCATCTACTTCCCATCCCACAATTTAATTTAGATCCTAATCATGCAATGTGTGAGGATGGATCTAATGCAATTAAACTGGGTTGTAGAAAAGGTATGATCAAAGTGTCACTTGCCTTCCTGATGATCCGCGAGTCCTAGAGATTCGAAGTAACAGGCGGCGCAATCCGGGTAATCTATCGCAGACAAACAACAAGCATACAATAAGTACTCATCTAATGCATAGGTAAAACTCGAACAAGAGGTCGAACCAGAAAGTTCAACTTAAGAACTCCGGTTGCAAAGAGAGAAAAGAACCAAACAAAGAAACCGAAAACAAACGGCGCAAGAAAACAACTCGGTTCTAGCAAGTTGAAACTAGGACAAATTTTACCGTAGCAAAAACTTGTTTAAGTTGATTAGTCGGAACGGCGGTTTCGAAACAAAACTCTAGGGGCTTGAATCACCTGATTCCGATAAACGAGCGAGAAGATAGACTAGAAAGTGGATCGGATCTGAGATCGCGATCGCGGAATAAATCCGACGAAAAGAAAAAGAAGAACGGTTGAACGAACAGACGTTCCTTAACCTAGAAGAATCCGGTGATCACGTTCGTTAGGACAAACGGTCCGGTGAACGGTCTCGAGGCAACTAAATCGGAAAAGAAAACGAGTCCGATCTAGGGTTTCGGAAGAGAAAACCGAATGAAAAACTGATCTAGAAATCCGGAACGGTTTAGAGAAGAAACGAAACGATTTAGAAGAAAAACGATCCGAGGAAAAGAAAAAGATGCGGCATGGTACCTCCGGTGAGGTCTCCGGTGAGGGGCTCCGGCGGCGGCGAGCAAGGGCGGCGGCGGCGCTAGGGCAAGGCGGCGGCGGCGGTTGCAAGGGGCGGCGGCGGCGCGGGCAAGGTGCGGCGGCGGCGCGGGGCAAGGTGCGGCTCGGAGCTTGGGGCTTGGGAGCTTGGGGTTTGATGATTTAGAGGGGGGGTGCTTGGGTATTTATATTGGGGAGGAGAGGGATTACTTGGGGTAGGGGACAGGGAATAAGAGTAGCAGAAGGAAAGAAAGAAAAGAGAGGAAAGAAAAAAAAACAAAACGGAGTCCATCTAGGACTCCTGCCTAGAGGGCGGCGGCAGCGGCCTTGGGCGCCTGGCGCGGCACGCGCGCGCGAGGGGAGAGGCCGGCCTGGCCTTGCGGCTGGGCCTTGGCCCGGCGGGGCACTGCGCGATTTTTTAAAAAAAATGGTTACGCGCGCGGAAAAAAAATAGAAAAGAGATCTACACGAACTCCAAAACTTCTAAAGTCAATTTTCCCCGACTCCTAAAAATGAGTCGAACAAAGTGAACTTTTCTCCGGGCCTAAAATGCAATTTTTGAAAACACGCATTTTTCCCTATCCAAATAAAAAGGCAAATGAAACTCCGACAAATCCAATGATCCTCTTTTCGAAATTTGAGAAAACTCAAATATGAAAATGACGAAATCTCCAAATCTCTCTGAGGGTCCTTGAGTTGCGTGAAATTTCTAGGATCGGCAAAATGCAAGAAAATATGATATGCATGATGATCTAGTGTATAACATTCCAAATTGAAAATTTGGGATGTTACAAACCTACCCCCCTTAAGATGAATCTCGCCCTCGAGATTCGGGTTGGCTAGAAAATAGGTGAGGGCGGTCCTTGAGCAAATCTTCTTCTCTCTCCTAGGTGGCTTCATCCTCTGAGTGGTGGTTCCACTGAACTTTGCAAAACTTGATAACCTTGCTGCGGGTAACTCTACTAGCATACTCGAGAATCTTGACTGGTTTCTCTTGCTTCAAGCGGCACTGTATCTCTTAGTGGTACCTCCGCCATCTCGGCGTGACATTTCTTCAGCTGAGAAACATGGAATATGTCATGAACTCCTGACAGTCCCTCTGGTAATTCCAACTTATAAGCGACTTCTCCCATACGTTGCAAGACCTTATATGGTCCAACAAAACGCGGTGCTAACTTTCCCTTAACTACAAAGCGCTTAACTCCTTGTAGTGGGGATACTCGGAGATACACTCTGTCTCCGGTTTCATAAACTGTCTCCTTGCGTTTAGAATCTGCGTAGCTCTTCTGCCTGGACTGGGCTACCTTGAGCCTATCACGAATCAACTTCACCTTCTGTTCAGACTCCTTAATCAGATCTGGTCCAAACAACTGACGGTCTCCAACTTCGTCCCATGACAACGGTGTCCTGCACCTCCTTCCGTACAAAGCTTCGAAAGGTGCCATCTTCAAACTGGTTTGGTAACTGTTGTTATAAGAAAACTCCGCATACGGCAAGTTATCGTCCCAACGAGATCCATAATCTAGTGCACAAGCTCTCAGAATATCCTCCAAAATCTGATTGACTCTCTCGGTCTGTCCATCTGTCTGCGGATGAAAAGCGGTGCTGAACTCTAGTCTGGTTCCCAAAGTTTCATGCAACTGATTCCAAAACTTTGAGGTAAATTGGGTTCCTTTGTCTGATACGATACTCCTTGGAACTCCATGCAAAAAAAATATCCTTGTCATGTATATCTTTGCCAACTTAGCACTGGTGTAAGTGGTCTTAACTGGAATGAAATGTGCTACCTTCGTCAAACGATCAACTACTACCCATATCGAGTCATATCCTGCTTTCGTCCTGGGTAATCCTGTGATGAAATCCATGCCTATCTTATCCCACTTCCATTCGGGTATCGGCAATGGTTGCAACAATCCAGCTGGCTTCTGATGCTCTGCCTTTACTCTATGACATACGTCACAAACTGCTACATAGGCTGCAATATCCTTCTTCATTCCAGTCCACCATAATGTCTCCTTCAAATCCAAATACATCTTGGTATTTCCTGGGTGAATCGAATATGGGGAATCATGTGCCTCTTGTAGAATCAACTTCCTGATTTCCGGGTCATTTGGCACATAAACATGGTCCTCAAACCATAGGGTATCGTGCTCATCCTCACGAAATCCCTTTGCTTTTCCTTTGCGCAGTTTCTCCTTTATAGAAGCAATCTCCTTGTCAGATTTCTAAGCTTCTCTGATTCTATCCATCAAAGTTAACTGAATCTCCAATGCTGCTACATAGCCTTTCGGAACTATTTCTAAACTTAGTTCACGAAGGTTTTCTGCTAACTCCTTTGGTATACTTCCCGTCATTAACGTATTGACATGGCTCTTACGGCTCAATGCGTCAGCTACTACATTAGCTTTACCGGGATGGTAATGCAATCACATATCATAATCCTTTATGAGCTCCAACCATCTGCTTTGTCTAAGATTCAACTCCTTCTGCGTGAAAATGTACTTCAAACTCTTATGATCCGTGTACACCTCGCAACGATTTCCAATAAGGAAATGTTTCCACGTCTTCAATGCATGCACTACGGCTGCTAACTCCAAATCATGCGTAGCATAATTCAACTCATGAGGCTTCAGTTGTCGTGAAGCATACGAGACAACTCTCCCTTCCTGCATAATCACTGCTCCAAGTCCTCGACGTGAAGCGTCGCAATACACCTCATAATCCTTGGTCTGATCTGGCAAAATCAACACTAGTGAGGTAACCAATCGTTTCTTCAACTCCTGGAAACTAGCCTCACACTCCTCAGTCCAATTGAACTTAGTATCCTTCTTCAACAACTCCATCATAGGCTTCACAATCTTTGAAAAGTTCTTAATGAATCTCCGGTAGTATCCTGCGGGTCCAAGAAAACTCCGGATCTCTCCAACTACCGTTGGTGGTTCCCATTCGGTTACGGTCTCAACCTTGGCGGGGTCAACTGCTATCCCACCTCCGGATATAACGTGTCCAAGAAATCCAACTTCCTTCAACAAAAATTCACATTTGCTAAATTTGGCATATAACTAATGTTCCCTTAGTTTCTCCAAAACCCAACGCAAATGTTCCTTATGCTCTTCTTCATTCTTCGAATAAACTAGGATATCATCAATGAACACTACGACGAACTTATCCAGAAACTCCATAAATACCTTGTTCATCAGGTTCATAAAATAGGCAGGCGCGTTAGTCAATCCAAATGACATAACGGTACACTCATACAGTCCATATCTTGTGGTGAATGCTGTCTTAGGTATGTCCTGCTCTCGAATCTTCAACTGGTGGTACCCTGATCGCAAATTGATCTTGGAAAACACTTTAGCTCCTTGCAAACGATCAAACAGATCATTTATCATTGGCAGTGGGTACTTGTTCTTGATGGTTACTTCATTCAATCCACGATAATCAACAACCATCCTTAATGATCCATCCTTCTTCTCCACTAGAAGTACGGGTGATCCCCAAGGCGAAGAACTTGGGCGAATGTAACCTTTCTCCAATAACTCCTTAATTTGATTCTTAACTTCTACCAAATCCTTTGCTGGCATCCGGTATGGTCTCCTTGATATTGGGCCTGTACCTGGCAACAAATCAATCAAAAACTCAATATCTCTATCCAGTGGCATGCCTGGCAACTCTTCCGGAAATACATCAGGAAAATCCTTTACCACTGGTACTTCCTCCTGCACGACTCCTGTCAGGCAATTTACTTGTGTCCTATTTGGCACATGCCGGGATACATACTTGATCCTTCTTCCTTCTGGCGTTGTAAGCAAAATTGACTTACTAGCGCATTCAATATTCCCTTCATACTTTGATAACCAATCCATACCGAGGATTACATCCAATCCTTGAGATTCCAGTACAATTAGGTCTGAGGGAAAAACATAGTTACCAATCCTTAATGGTAACCGATCACACCATCGTCTAGCCATAAACTCCGCTCCTGGTGAGCGTACTAACATGGGTGACCTAAGGGCTTGGGTTGGCAGGTTATATTTATCCACAAATCCCCTTGATATGTATGAATGCGATGCACCAGTATCGAAAAGAACGAGTGTGGTAAATGACTTAACCAAAAACTTACCGATCACTGCATCAGGCTGATCTTCAACCTCCTCCACGCTAGCGTGGTTCACCTGTCCCCTATTGAAAGGGTTCGGCTTCTTCCCTGAGCTTCCATTGACATTTCCATTCTGGCCTTCAGGACATTCATTGGCATAATGTTCGGTCTTGGAACACTTGAAACAGGTGACTTGGCTCAGGTCTCTCTTGGATGGGGTTGATGGGGTGGTCCGGTTCTGGCCGTTGCTTCCTCCATTTCCATTACCATTCTTGGGGGCATTGTGGTTGTGCGAACTACTTCCTCCATGGGTATGCTGAAAATGAAATCCCGATTTAGGGGTAAAACGGGGCTTCTGCTGGGCTCCAGAGTTATACTTCCCCTGTCCATACTTCCTCTTGCGGTTCTCAATCTGCTGTTGCTTCCCTTCAATCATGATGGCACGATCTACCAACTCCTGGTAGTTTCTGAAACTTGCTACCATCAACTGCATGCTTAACTCATCATTCAATCCTTCCAGAAACTTCTCCTGCTTAGCTGCATCCGTAGCGACATCATCTGGGGCATAACGTGCTAACTTGCTGAAGTCGTCAACATACTGGCCAACTGTCCTTCCTCCTTGGCATAAGTTGCGAAACTCACGCTTGTTCATGGCCATAGCTCCTGCTGAAACATGTGCAGTGCGGAAAGCTTGCTGGAACTGATCCCATGTGACAGTGTCAACTGGGAAAGTGGCTGTGAAATTCTCCCACCATGCTGCCGCGGGTCCTTCAAGCTGGTGTGCGGCAAA
Organism: Triticum monococcum; assembly: GCA_034509565.1. Classification (NCBI taxonomy): domain Eukaryota; kingdom Viridiplantae; phylum Streptophyta; class Magnoliopsida; order Poales; family Poaceae; genus Triticum; species Triticum monococcum. Next base: position 141,693,511 of record CM067846.1, on the reverse strand, counting down.
CTTCACTTTCTCACCATCCATGCATCCTGTAGTGGTCAACTCCCTTCCTATCTTGCGGAGACAATTGTCTGCTACTATCGGCTCGATGCTACTAGAAAACACCGGTGGATTTAGCCTAAGGAAACGGGCTAAGTGGTCAACAGGTGGTGGTGGTGGTGGTGGTGGGTTGTTGTTGTTGTTGTTGTTGTTGTTGTTGTTGTTCTGCTGGTTCTGAACTAACATCTGCATCAACTGATTCTGCTGTTGGATCAACTGAGTGAGCTCCAGTGGAAATCCATTGTCACGTCTTTGAGGCATCTGAGGGTTTAGAAAAGAAGAGATATAAGAATAGAATGAGGTCTAAATAGAAAACACTACCCCAATGCACATGAGCAAATTCACACAAAATCACTTCATTCAATCAAACAAGGGCTTACAATCGATCTAGCTATCGCAAAAGTGCTCGAACTATAGTGTTTACATGGGGGGAAATACTACTAATAGCTGGTGGTCATCTAAATATTTGAACCGGTGGAAGACTCCATGATGTCCGCTCCAGCTTCGTCTTCAAAGTCGGGTTCACTTGGATCCGAATCGGTGTCGTCGATGATGATGTAGTTGTCTGGACATGCGACATACATGCCTTCCTTCCTGGATGCTAACTCCCTCTTGAGTTCTTAAATCTCCTGCTTAAGATCGACGTTGTGTCTTGCTAGAGCTACGATTTTGTCCATGTACTCCTTGCGTGTAGCCTTCAGTTCTCCTTCTAGCTCGATGATCCTTGTCTTTGCATTCTTCAACTCCATCATATCATTGCACATCTGGTTCTCGTGGCGTCGAATGTGCTTGTTTAACTCCTGGATAAATGCTGCAATGGATCTATCCTTCTTGGTGCTGACTAACTCCCATTGTTCATCTCGGCGTCCGCAAATCTGGTAGATAGTGTCCTTGAGGTCTTCTTGATAAACTTCTCCAATGCGTCCTATGGTGATATGGGCTGCCATGCTCTTTCCTAGACTCCAAGTTGGTGCATTGAAAACACTATCTATGGGCTTCGTGATTGGCGCGAATGTCCTTCCCGGAACGTGAGCTTGAATCTTCCAGCGCTCCTCTTTAGGCAAAGTGGCGTTGAAGGTTCCCGTGAAACTTGGTAATCCAATGTTCAGGTACTTGGTGACTTCCTTCAAGTGGAATCCAAAAGGTGTGCCTTCATCTGGTTGAGCATACTTAATCTTCGCGTCCTTCATCCTAAAGAGTAGAAAAGATGAGGAGTTAGAAAATGAGGAGAGAATAGTGATCTATGGCTTTAACTTAGTGGTCGTGTCCTACAGTCAGCGTGTGCTCTGATACCATCTCTGTAGTGACCCGACCCGAATGGATCAAGTCTACTGTGCTCCGGTGTCATCCCTGGATCAGTAATGCTGACACCACATAGTACTTCGAAGGATTTATAGCAGAGTGGCAATCACACACTTATTACAACGATGTCTCCGAAGAGAACTTATTACAATAAATATGGCTTAAGGCCATCTAAAATCGATAACAGTGGAAGACTTGGAAGGTAAATGGGTCCATCAACTCCAACGGCATCACCGAGTATAGAACCACGACCTAAAAGCACCTTAATCGTCGTCTGAAAAGTCTGCAACATTAACGTTGCAGCCCGAAACGGGTCAGCACATGGAATATGCTGCCAAGGTAACACATAGAGAGTAATGGAATGAAACAGCTATACTATATGCATATTTGGCTGGTGGAAAGCTCTATGGTTACTGTTTTGCGTAAAGCCAATTTTTCCCTACTGCAAAGAAATAAATTTATTTAACTATCATGGTGGTTGTTAAACATCGAGAATGGTTGACAGCATTCTCAATCCCAATTAAAAGTGAACAATTAAAACCCAACAATATTAATTAGAAGTAACATGATGAGATTCACATAATATTCAAGTACTAGATACTCAAGATTGTCCATAACCGGGGACACTACTAATCATGATTAGTTTGTTACACTCTGCAGAGGTTTGCGCACTTTTCCCCACAAGATTCGATCGCCTCCGTTGGTTTTCTCGCACTACTGGTGTTTGAGAAACGCATGACCGAGACACAGTCTTTCAGAAGCGCTAGCACCTTACGATGGAGTAGACCGTACCACCTACATCCCCTACATCTGCTAGTCTACCCGTATAAGAGTTCGCACGACTTAGTCAACTATGCCAGAGCCCATAATGGCTTGTGGCTGCACACGTAAGTATTTAGCATGAAAGATCTAATGATCCCTTTGAGCCTGGGTGGCGGTCCAAAATAAAATAGGCAAGTCCTGATATACATCAGGTGCCTCAATCCACCCAGATGTGTGTTTAAGTTGCCACCTTAGATAAACCATTAAAATTATCAATCTCACATCTGTCATGGATATCACTCACCCAATCCACGTCTACTAGCATAGCATGGCATAATAAGCAAATGTAGAAGTAACTCCCAAAGGTTTCATAATAAACAGGTAATAGGTACTACCTCATCTACTTCCCATCCCATACTTTAATTTAGATCCTAATCATGCAATGTGTGAGGATGGATCCAATGCAATTAAACTAGGTTGTAGAAAAGGTATGATCAAAGTGTCACTTGCCTTGCTGATGATCCGCGAGTCCTAGAGATTCGAAGTAAAAGGCGGCGCAATCCGGGTTATCTATCACAGACAAACAACAAGCATACAATAAGTACTCATCTAATGCATAGGTAAAACTCGAACAAGAGATCGAACCAGAAAGTTCAACTTAAGAACTCTGGTTGCAAAGAGAGAAAAGAACCGAACAAAGAAACCGAAAACAAACGACGGAAGAAAACAACTCGGTTCTAGCAAGTTGAAACTAGGTCAAATTTTACCCTAGCAAAAACATGCTTAAGTTGATTAGTCGGAATGGCGGTTTCGAAATGAAACTCCAGGCGCTTGAATCACCTGATTCCGATAAACGAGCGAGAAGATAGACTAGAAAGAGGATCGGATCTGAGATCGCGATCGCGGAATAAATCCGACGAAAAGAAAAAGAAGAACGGTTGAACGAACGGACGTTCATTAACCTAGAAGAATCCGGTGATCACGTTTGTTAGGACGAACGGTCCGGCGAACGGTCTTGAGCCAACTAAATCGGAAAAGAGAACGAGTCTGATCTAGGGTTTCGGGAGAGAAAACTGAACGAAAAACCGATCTAGCAAACCGGAACGGTTTAGAGAAGAAACGGAACGATTTAGAAGAAAACTGATCCGAGGAAAAGAAAAAGATGCGGCGCGGTACCTCCGGTGAGGTCTCTGGCGAGGGGCTCTGGCGGCGGTGAGCAAGGGCGGCGGCGGTGCTAGGGCAAGGCGGCGGCGACGGTGGCAAGGGGCGGCGGCGGCGCGGGCAAGGTGCGTCGGCGGCGCGGGGCAAGGTGCGGCTCGGGGCTTGGGTCTTGGGAGCTTGGGGTTTGATGATTTAGAGGGGGGGTGCTTGGGTATTTATATTGGGGAGGAGAGGGATTACTTGGGGTAGGGGACAAGGAATAAGAGTAGGAGAAGGAAAGAAAGAAAAGAGAGGAAAGAAAAAAAACGAAACGGAGTCTATCTAGGACTCCTGCCTAGAGGGCGGCGGCGGCGGCCTTGGGCGCCTGGCGCGGCGCGCGCGCGCGAGGGGAGAGGCCGGCCTGGCCTTGCGGCTGGGCCTTGGCCCGGCCGGGCACTGCGCGATTTTTTTTTAAACGGTTATGCGCGCGGAAAAAAAATAGAAAAGAGATCTAAACGAACTCCAAAACTTCTAAAGTCAATTTACCCCGACTCGTAAAAATGAGTCGAACAAAATGAAATTTTCTCCGGGCCTAAAATGCAATTTTTGAAAACACGCATTTTTCCCTATCCAAATAAAAAGGCAAATGAAACTCCGACAAATCCAATGATCCTCTTTTCGAAATTTGAGAAAACTCAAATATGAAAATGACGAAATCTCCAACTCTCTCTGAGGGTCCTTGAGTTGCGTGAAATTTCTAGGATCAGCAAAATGCAAGAAAATATGATATGCATGATGATCTAGTGTATAACATTCCAAATTGAAAATTTGGGATGTCACAGAAATGAGCTTCAACACCCAAGAACAGCTCGCAGAGGGCTACAAAGCCCGCGATATGCAATATTGAGGCAGGCGTGAGATGATGTAGCTGGAGGCCGTAGAACTCTAGCAGCCCCCGGAGAAATGGGTGGATCGGAAATCCGAGCCCCCCTATTAAGTAAGGGACAAGGCACACCCGCTCTCCTTTGGAGGGATTAGGGGCATTCTCTGCTTGCTCTCCGCCGTTGTAGACGGCAAGACCGGCTCGAACCGGGACCATATAGGCCGGGGGGAGAAATCCCTTGGTCTGGAGCGTCACTAGCTCTCTATGCAGGGTGGAACATCTCTCCCAATATCCAGGCTTAGGGCTGGAAGCGCGAGGCTAGGAGTTGCGACGGCTGGCCATGGTGGAATGGACCTTCATCGGATGCGCTCTGATGAACACTCGCGGAGGGGAGAAGGTGTGGATTGGATCTAAATCCTCGTCCCCTTAAATAGGGCAGCTCATTTACGCGGCTAGGGGTGTGAATGTAAAAACACTCAGACTTTTCATATTCATTTGACACGTGGGAAGCGGCCATTATTGGGCGTAGAAGACAAGGAGCACAACATCTACAAGAAACCGGACTTTATTCAAACAGGTACACGGAATTTGGAGGAGAACCCACCTTGCAATGCCGAAGACAATCTGCGCGCCGGACTCATCGTCATTGAAGCCTGGTTCGGGGGCTACTAAGGGAGTCCTGGATTAGGGGGTGTTCAGATAGCAGGACTATACCTTCAGCCAGACTCCTCGACTATGAAGATACAAGATTGATGACTCCGTCCCGCATCCGGAAGGGACTTTCCTTGGCGTGGAAGGCAAGCTTGGTGATACGGATATGAAGATCTCCTACCATTGTAACCGACTCTATGTAACCCTAAACCTATCTGGTGTCCATATAAACCGGAGGGTTTTAGTCTGTAGGACAACATACACATCAACAATTAAACCATAGGCTAGCTTCTAGGGTTTAGCCTCCTTGATCTCATGGTAGATCTACTCTTGTACTACCCATGTCATCAATATTAATCAAGCAGGACGTAGGGTTTTACCTCCATCGAGAGGGGCCGAACCTGGGTAAAACTTTGTGTCCCTTGTCTCCTATTAGCATCCGGCCTAGACGCACAGTTCGGGACCCCCTACCCGAGATCCACCGGTTTTGACACCGACAGCGACCGACAAGTTCACAAAGTGGCTGGAAGTGGAACCAGTGAGAAAGGTGACATCACAGTCAGTCGTCAAGTTCTTCAAGGGGCTAGTATACCATTTCGGTGTGCCCAACAGAGTCATCACCGACAATGGCACGCAGTTCACGAGCCGCACCTTCATGCAGTACATTCAAGACCTCAGCAGCAAGGTCTGTTTTGCTTCTGTTGCCCATCCCTGAAGTAACACCAGGCCGAAAGGGCGAATGCAGAAGTGCTGCGAGGCCTCAAGACTAGGACTTTTGACAAGCTGCACAAGTGCGGAAGGTGCTAGGTTGATAAGTTGCCAACAGTTCTTTGGTCGATCAGAACGACGCCAAATCGAGCTACTGTCCAGACACCATTTGCCCTGGTTTACGGGCAGAGGCAGTTCTCCCCCCGGAACTCATATACGGGTCACCTTGAGTGCTTGCTTATGATGAGCTTGAGCAAGAGCAGTTACACCAAGAGGATGTGATGCTCCTTGAGGAAGATCGTCTTCAGGCTGCTGTGCGAGCCGCTCGCTACCAGCTACCTTGCGTCACTATCATAGCCACAAGGTTCACGCCCGATACCTTGAGGAAGGCGACCTTGTTCTTCGGCGGATTTAATCCGCCAAGAATTCAAACAAGTTGACGCTGAAGTGGGAGGACCCTTATCGAGTAATGCGAGTCACTAGGCCTGGCGCAGTCCGCCTGGAGACCGAAGATGGCATTCCAGTGAGCAACTCCTGGAATATCGAACATCTTCGCAAGTTTTACCCCTAAGGCGCGGTTGCCGGGAGCGCCAGCAACCCCCATTTTGTACTAGCCTTGCCGGCAAGGCATGTAACCCTATGTACAAAGCCAGGCATAGACCCTGAGCATAAATAAAAGAAGCACTGGCGCCCTAGAATTAGCATGCATGCTAGGTTGAGTCTATCTCGCTGTTAGGGTTGATAGTGCTTGGCGGCAACTACACCCTAGCATAGAGGTCGAGTACGTGTTCTTCTGTCTCTTTCAGTCCTCTTTTTTGGATCGTAGGTTACGCAAGCATTCCTGCAGAACCATTTGGAGAAAAGAAGATGGATCGACACCCTGATCCCGGCGAGCCAAGGTTGTCGGGGGGGCTGCAAGTTCAGATGAGTTTTATCTCCCCTGCTATGCGTTTCTGTATGAAACTTGAACGCATGAAACCTCCCTCGTTCCTCCGCCACCATGCTCCCTCCTCCCCATGCCCGAAATCCCTTTCAGGCCGGAGTCTGGTTGTAGTTGCGGTGGAAGGGAAAAAAGCAAGGTGCCCGATCCTACTCTACCCCTGTCGACATTCTGAGAACGGGGGTCCCCAGACTTGCCTGCCTGCAGCCCACGGCGTGGCTCTGCCAGCAGGCCTGTATGGTCCATCTTCACCGGCAAGCACTCAAGACCCTTGTGAAGGGCTAAGCCTCGCTAGGAGGACGACGCAAGACCTCCTCAGGAGCGGCCTCACTAGGTCGGTTCGCATGGGGCGGAGAGTTCAAGGCAAGGCAAACCTCGCGAGGTTCTCGTGACGTGAGCCATGACGATCAAGGCTTGGCGGGCGCCAGTCTGTGCAGCGTTCCTGTTTCCTCTTTGGTGCTAAGGAAGCAAGTGCAGGCGCGGAGTACCGAGGCGTCAAGCAAAGGTTTCCATATCGGTGCAACGAGACCAAGACCAGCAGGACGACAGGAGGAGGTCACCTTGGAGCCCAAGGTGGTGTCACCACCAGAGCCTTTGGCAGGCGAAGACTGCTTTTGTCAGGACAAGTTGTACTAGTTGTCCCCTTTCAAATTGGCCATTGTGGGATCCCTTCCCGCTCAATAATTGGGAAGAGGACCGGGGCCTCTATAGATAGGACTAGCCACCACCATAGGAGGCAACTCATCAAGAGACAACTGAGCCTCAGGATCGATCTGATCTCAAGACAACCCTTAGTCACACTCGAGCACAAGAACACCTCAACATCAGGAAACTGTTCTTCCCCTTGTACTGTTCATCCATAGCCCAAGAGGCAATCCACCACCACCACACTGGAGTAGGGTATTACACTACAACGGTGGCCCGAACCTCCCTTGTGTTGTGAGTTCGTCGAGTTAGCCCTTGAGATCTTAGCAAGCTAGGACGTGGATCGGTAGGGGGAAATCTTCGCTCGCACCCCATTGTTCGAAACTTGAGGGTTTTGCCGGAACCCGTGATCTGACATTTGGCGCGCTAGGTAGGGGTGCGCTGAAGCTTCCCTTCTGTCGCTCCGCATCCCATCGCTTCATCGTCTCCATGGCGGAGGCACGCTGCGCCCGCGCCGAGCACTGGGCTGCCCTCACCACCCACGTTACTCAGACGGCCCCTGTTGGCGGGCCACCCCATCGTTCCCCGTCGCCTGCCGCCAACGCCGCCACCGGCCCAGCGGGGAACGAGCAGCAAGCGTCCTCGTTGCACCCCTCGGTGCGACAAGATGGCCGCACCACCAATCCATCGCTGACTCCCACTGGTTCATTGTCTCACGCCCGTCGCGCTCCAGCGGACGCGCGGGCCGCGCTCCTCATGGCGCACGAGCTCCTGCGCTATCGCCCAGTCGACGACCTCTACGAGGACTGGCTCGACCACATCACCGAGCTTGTCAGCGCTGCAGGCCCCCCCCTGCACCGTCCCTCTCGCTGCCTCGCCCTCCGCTAGCTACGGGTGACGTAGCTCACGGAGCACCTCTACCACGTCTGCACCAAGACGGCGCCCTAGCGCCAAGGCGCGCAGCTCCACGGCGCGACCCACCGCGTCCGGCGCCTGTGCGTAAAGAAAGAAGCTGTCAAGAATTCCCTCGAACGCAAGAGAATGCCCCACCACTCCCTGCACCGCCGCGCCAGGATCGTTTGCTATGGCAGGGCCCCGCGCCACTTGCCGTAGCGGCGCGCGGGGCGCCAATACCAAGCTCCACCTCCAAGATGGGCACTGGTGACCACGGCCGGCTGCCGCGCCTTCACCCCCGAGCTGCGTAGCATTGCCTGGCCGGGCAAGTTCAAGCCAGATTTGCCTCCTCGCTATGACGGCACTCCCGACCCCGCGGAGTTCCTGGAGCTCTACGAGCTGAGCATCGAGGCGGCCAACGGCAACAAGAAAGTCATGGCGAACTGGTTCCCCATGGCGCTCAAAGACGGTGCTCGGTCGTGGCTCTTGAACCTGCCTCCAGGCTCGATCTCCTCCTGGGACGAGATGGGCGACCGCTTCATTACCAACATCCACGGCACTCGCGACCGCCCACCGGCCGTGGTTGACCTACGCCGCGTCAAGCAACAACCAGGAGAGACCCTCCAGAAGTACATCCAGCGCTTCAACAACATTCGCCTCAAGATCCCCAAGGTGACGGACGAGGCCATCATCTCCGCGTTCTCTGATGGTGTCCGTGACGTCAAGATGAAGGAGGAGCTCACCATCCACGAGGAGTTGTGCACATCCTTTGAGTTGTTCAACCTGGCGACCAAGTGCGCAAGAGCTGAGGACGGGCGCCTCTCCCTCCTCAAGCTCCCAGCTGCGGACCCAGAGGAGAAGAAAGCCAAGGCCAAGGACGTGAACACAAGGGAGCAGCCGTGCTCACGGCGGAGCCAGACACCAAGCGCGGCAGAGACCAGCCCGAGTCATCCAAGAGCAGCCGACCGTTCTGCGCCTTCCATAACCTGCATACCCCCAACACCAACGAATGTCAAGAGCTCAGAGCCATTCAAGAAGGACGCTTCGGTCGACGCCCCGAGCACAACGACCGGGGCTACGGCCGAGGAGGAGGACGTGGTCCGTGCCAGGAGTGGCGCCACCGGCCTCGTGAGGACCGCTGGCAGGATCAGCCTCGTGAGGGCGCCTGGAGGGACCAGCCTCGTGAGGATCATCCTTAGGGCAACAACTGTCTTCCTCCACTACCGCCGCCACCAAGGAGGAACGACGACCACCATCAAGACGAGGGGGCTGGGGGCTTCCAGGAGCCGCGTGGTATCACCTGCATCTTGGGCGGAGCTCAGGCCCCAGCCTCATAGCGTATCTTCAAATAGTTTGCTCATGAAGTGAATGCAGTCCTCCCCAAGCTCGGGGCCACGCGCCTGCTCAGATGGTCCAAGTGCGCCATCACCTCCAGTTCGGCAGATCAGCTCAAGTGTGCAGCCACTGTTGGTGTTCTCCCCATGCTCTGTTCACCAGTCATCAGCAATGTACAAGTCACCAAGACTCTCATCGACGGCGGCGCAGGGCTCAACATCCTGTCCGTCGACACGTTCGACAACCTCCAAGTGCCGTATGACCAGCTTCGTCCTACCAAGCCTTTCTCAGGAGTGACCGACGGTTCCACCACACCGATAGGGCAGGTCCGCCTCCCTGTCACCTTCGGAGAGTGCAACAACTACCGCACCGAACTCATCGACTTCGACGTTGCGCACATCCGCCTGCCGTACAACGCCATCCTCAGGTATCCAGCCCTGGCCAAGTTTATGGCGGTGACCCACCACGGCTACAATGTCCTCAAGATGCCAGGAAGCGGCGGAATCATCACGGTCCCGTGTGAAGAAAGAGACGCGGTGTGCTCCCTCGAGCGTGCCTTCCAAGCTGCAGCAATCGACGACCCCGACAGCAAGAGCGAGTGCCCTCCTGAGGCCACCGCCAAGAAGAAGAAGCATCTGCGCCGTGCAGGACCTCAGGAGGGTGGCATCATGAGCGGTACCTGATACGTCTCCATCCTATCTACTTTTCCAAACACTTTTCCCTTGTTTTGGACTCTAACTTGCATGATTTGAATGGAACTAACCCGAACTGACGCTATTTTTAGCAGACTTTCCTTGGTGTTATTTATGTGCAGAAACAAAAGTTCTCGGAATGACCTGAAACTCCACGGAACATCTATTTGCAAAATAAGAAAAATACCGGAAGAAAAATCCACGCCAGGGGCCCACACCATGTCCACGAGGGTGGAGGGCGCGCCTGCCCCCCTAGGGCACACCCCCCTACCTCATGGGCCCCCTGACGCTCCACCGACCTCAACTCCAACTCCATATATTCACTTTCGGGGAGAAAAAATCAAGGAGAAGGATTCAATGCATTTTACGATACGGAGCCGCCGCCAAGCCCTAAAACCTCTCAGGACGGGCTGATCTGGAGTCCATTCGGGGCTCCAGAGAGGGGAATCTGTAGCCGTCGTCATCATCAACCATCCTCCATCACCAATTTCATGATGCTCACCACCGTGCGTGAGTAATTCCATCATAGGTTTGCTCGACGGTGATGGGTTGGATGAGATTTATCATGTAATTGAGTTAGTTTTGTTAGGGTTTGATCCCTAGTATCCACTATGTTCTGAGATTGATGTTGCTATGACTTTGCTATGCTTAATGCTTGTCACTAGGGCCCGAGTGCCATGATTACAGATCTGAACCTATTATGTTTTCATGAATATATGTGAGTTCTTAATCCTATTTTGCAAGTATATAGTCACCTACTATGTGTTATGATCTGGCAACCCCGAAGTGACAATAATCGGGACCACTCCCGGTGATGACCATAGTTTGAGGAGTTCATGTATTCACTATGTGTTAATGCTTTGTTCCGGTACTCTATTAAAAGGAGGCCTTAATATCCCTTAGTTTCCATTAGGACCCCGCTGCCACGGGAGGGTAGGACAAAATATTTCATGCAAGTTCTTTTCCATAAGCACGTATGACTATATTCGGAATACATGCCTACATTACATTGATGAATTGGAGCTAGTTCTGTGTCACCCTATGTTATGACTGTTACATGATGAACCACATTCGGCATAATTCTCCATCACCGATCCAATGCCTACTAGCTTTTCACATATTGTTCTTCGCTTATTTACTTTTCCGTTGCTACTATTACAATCACTACAAAACCCAAAAATATTACTTTTGCTACCGTTACCACTACTATCATATTACTTCGCTACTAAATACTTTGCTGCAGATAGTAAGTTATCCAGGTATGGTTGAATTGACAACTCAACTGCTAATACTTGAGAATATTCTTTGGCTCCCCTTGTGTCGAATCAATAAATTTGGGTTGAATACTCTACCCTTGAAAACTATTGCGATCCCCTATACTTGTGGGTTATCAATACTATTTTCTAGCACCGCTGCCGGGGAGCATAGCTCTATTCTTTGAGTCTCTTGGGATTTATATCTGCTGGTCACTATGAAGAACTTGAAAGACGCTAAGACAACAATTTATCCCTCAACTACGAGGGGAGGTAAGGAAATGCCATCTAGCTCTGCACTTGATTCACCTTCTGTTTTGAGTAAGCTTGCGACACCTAAACCTGCTTCTGCTATTCATTTTGATATGTCGCATGTTATTGATGATGCCACTTCTGCTATGCATGATATTTATGATGAAACTACTTCTATGCTTGATACTACTGTGCCACTTGGTGAATTTCTTGATGAACAACTTGCTAGGGCTAGAGAGAATGAAATTATTGATAATTTTGATGAAAGTGATGATGAGGACTCTTCCCTTAATAAATATGAATTTCCTGTTGTGCCTGAGGGCTATGTTATGGATGAAGCAGTTGCTAACGAAATTTTTTCTTGCAAAGATAGATATGATGTTAAAAATTATTGGCTAAATGGAAGCGGCAATCTCTTAATGCTAGAATGAAACCTGATCCTACTTTTGCTACTTCCCCTATATGTGTTACTGATAAGGATTATGAATTCTCTGTTGATCCTGATATAATTACTTTGGTTGAATCTGATCCTTTTCATGGCTATGAATCTGAAACTATTGTGGCACATCTTACTAAATTAAATGATATAGCCACCCTGTTCACTAATGATGAGAGAACCCGCTACCTTTATATCCTTAAAATATTTCCGTTCTCGTTAAAGGGTGATGCTAAGACTTGGTTTAACTCTCTTGATCCTGGTTGTGTGTGTAGTCCCCAGGATATGATTTATTACTTCTCTGCTAAATATTTCCTTGCTCATAAGAAACAAGCTGCTTTGAGGGAAATTTATAATTTTGTGCAAATTTAAGAAGAGAGTCTCCCACAAGCTAGGGGGAGGCTTCTCCGAGTACTTAATGCTTTGCCTGATCATCCTCTTAAGAAAAATGAAATACTTGATATCTTTTATAATGGACTAACCGATGCTTCCAAAGATTATCTGGATAGTTGTGTTGGTTCTGTTTTGAGGGAAAGAATACCGGATGAAGCTGAAATTCTATTGAATAATATGTTGACAAATGAAAATAATTGGACAGTTCTGGAGCCAGCTCCTGAGCCTATTCCTAAACCAACTCCGAAGAAGAGAGGTTCTCTATTTCTCAGTCCTGAAGATATGCAAGAGGCAAAGAAATCTATGAAAGAAAAGGGTATTAAAGCTGAAGATGTTAAGAATTTACCTCCTATTGAAGAAAGACATGGTCTTAGTTTAACGCCTGTTGAAGAAACTCATGGTCTTGATAACCCGACACGGGTAGTAAAGGTAAATTCTCTCTATAGATATGATAAAGCTGAAATCCCTCCTACTAAAATTGCTAGCCAATGCTTTGATGAGTTTGATAACTTCATACTTAGGCAAAAAGATTTTAATGCTTATTTTGGTAGACAATTAAAACAAAATGCTTATACGCATGAACACTTGGGTGATTATATGTCTAGAGTTAAAGCTGAACTTAAACTCATTAGTAAACATGCTTCTATGGTTACCACTCAAGTAGAACAAGTACTTATATCTCAAATTGATTTGCTCAATGAATTGAATAGTAAGAATAATGATTATGCTGTTAGAGTGGCTACTAGAACTAGTAAAATGACTTAGGAACCTTTGTATCCTGAAGGCCACCCTAAGAGAATTGAGCAAGATTCTCAAAGAAATAATATTGATGCACCTAGTCCTTCTAAAAGGAAGAAAAATAAAAATGATAGGACTTTGCATGCTTCCAGTGAACCTGTTGCTGAAACACCTGAGAATCCAAATGATATTTCTATCTCTGATACTGAAACACAATCTGGTAATGAACATGAGCCTAGTGAAAATGTCAATGATGATGTTCACAATGATGCTCAACCTAGTAATGATAATGATGTAGAAATTGAACCTGTTGTTGATCTTGATAACCCACAATCAAAGAATCAACGTTATGATAAGAGAGACTTTGTTGCTAGGAAACATGGTAAAGAAAGAGAACCATGGGTTCACAAACCCATGCCTTTTCCTCTCAAACCATCCAAGAAAAAGGATGATGAGGATTTGAGCACTTTGCGGAAATGATTAGACCTATCTTTTTGCGTATGCGTTTAACTGATATGCTCAAAATGAATCCTTATGCTAAGTACATGAAAGATATTGTGAAAGTGCAACTATCCCTAGGTGGTTTTGGTAATTCATAACAACATATAGCTCATTGAGCTAATGCTATTCCAAGATGGTTATTTTAGGAAAGCTCAATGATTGGCATGGCATGGATAGTGAAAGTGGAACCCTCAAAATGCTAAGGACAAAGGATTGGCTCAAGCTTAAAAGCTCAAGACTCTTCATTTTATATTTTAGTGATCCAAGATCACATTGAGTCTTTAGGAAAAGCCAATACTATCAAGGAGGGATGAGGTGTTGCTTAATGAGCCTCTTGCTTCATGTGCTTAGTGATATGCTCCAAAACCCTCAACTACTTTCCCATATCCACATATGACCTAAACCCTAAGCCAAACTCGATCCAACCGATTCTTTCTATCCGGCGCCACCGAGTTTCACTTGTCATAAGCCACTGCCAAACCCTAGCAATTTGGTTCTACCAATAGGGATCTCGGTCTCATCGAGATGGGATTGCAAACTCTCTGTTCCTACCGAGATTGCAATGTAAATTCAGTGTTTCCTTTTTGTAACTTTTCGGTCTCACTGAAAGAGCAAATCGGTCCCACCGAGTTTGCCTGGCCAACTCTCTGGTTAGCTAATTACCAAAATCGGTCTCACCGAGTTTGTGTAATCGGTCTCACCGAGATTACGTTATGCCCTAACCCTAACAAAATCGGTCCTACCAAGTTGCATGTCAGGCCCACCGAAAATCTCTAACGGTCACTAGGTTTACCTTTTCGGTCCGACCGAGTTTGTTGATTCGGTCCCACCGAGATTGGAAACTGTGTGTAACGGTAGGATTTTGTGTGGAGGCTATATATACCCCTCCACCTCCTCTTCACTCGTGGAGAGAGCCATCAGAACACATCTACACTTCCAACTCATATGTTCTGAGAGAGAACCACCTACTCATGTGTTGAGACCAAGATATTCCATTCCTACCATATGAATCTTGATCTCTAGCCTTCCCCAAGTTGCTTTCCAGTCAAATCTTCTTTTCACCAGATCCAAATCCTATGAGAGAGAGTTGAGTGTTGGGGAGACTATCATTTGAAGCACAAGAGCAAGGAGTTCATCATCAACACATCGTTTGTTACTTCTTGGAGAGTGGTGTCTCCTAGATTGGCTAGGTTTCACTTGGGATCCTCCGACAAGATTGTGGACTTGAACCAAGGAGTTTGTAAGGGCAAAGAGATCGCCTACTTCGTGAAGATCTATCGCTAGTGAGGCAAGTCCTTCGTGGGTGATGGCCATGGTGGGATAGACAAGGTTGCTTCTTCATGGACCCTTCGTGAGTGGAGCCCTCCATGGACTCGCTCAACCGTTCCCCTTCATGTGTTGAAGTCTCCATCAACGTGGATGTAGGATAGCACCACCTATCCGAACCACGGGAAAAACATCCGTGTCTCCAATTGCGTTTGAATTCTCCAAACCCTTCCCTTTACATTCTTGCAAGTTGCATGCTTTACTTTCCGCTGCCAATATACTCTTTGCATGCTTGCTTGAATTGTGTGATGATTGCTTGACTTGTCCTAAAATAGCTAAAATCTGCCAAGCACTAAAATTGGGAAAAGGTTAAGTTTTTATTTGGTCAAGTAGTCTAATCACCCCCCCCCTCTAGACATACTTTCGATCCTACAAGTGGTATCAGAGCCTTGTTCTCCATTTGCTTTGATTTCCATAGCCTTTGGTGGTCATAGCCTTGGTTTCACAACCTAGGAGAGTATGGCGTCTAGCGAGGGAAATTATCACCGTAGAGGTCCTTACTTTGATGGTACTAATTTTGCTAGTTGGAAGCATAAAATGAAAATGCATATTCTTGGACATAACCCCGCCGTTTGGGCTATTGTGTGTGTTGGTTTGCAGGGTGACTTCTTTGATGGGAGAGAACCAAACCGTGAAGCTACCGCGATGAGTTGAAAATGTTGCAATACAATGCTCAAGCTTGTGATATTCTCTTCAACGGATTGTGCCCCGAAGAATTCAACAAAATCAGCCGTCTTGAGAATGCAAAGGAAATTTGGGACACTTTGATTGATATGCACGAAGGTACCGACTCCGTCAAGGAATCCAAATTGGATGTGCTTCAAAGTCAACTTGACAAGTTCAAAATGAAGGATGGTGAAGGTGTCGCTGAAATGTACTCTAGGCTTGCTCTCGTCAAAAATGAGATCGCCGGCTTAGGAAGTGAAGAGATCACCGATAGATTCATCATCAAGAAGATTCTAAGAGCCTTGGATGGAAAATATGATACCGTGTGCACATTGATCCAAATGATGCCCAATTACAAAGATCTCAAGCCAACGGAGGTAATTGGAAGAATTGTTGCTCATCAGATGTCACTTAAGGATAAAGAGGAACTTCACAATAAATCTAGTGGTGCCTATAAAGCCTCATGTGAAGCCCCTACATCATCAAGTGAGAAACAAAACTTCAATGAAGAATTGAGCTTAATGGTGAAGAACTTCAACAAGTTCTACAAGAGTAGAAGCAAAGATAGAAGCTCCAAGTCAAGGCCCTACAATGACAAAAGATCTTCTAGTCGAGAGCGAAACTTCTACAATTGTGGAAGACCCGGACACTATTCCAATGAGTGTACGGCTCCCTACAAGAGAAGAGAAGACTCTCCAAAAAGAATAAGCAAAAGAGAAGAATCACCACCAAGAGAGAGAAGGAGTAGAGATGATCGTTATGAACGAAGATACTCACGGGGAAGCAAGGATTCGGAAAGGAAGGAAAAATCATCAAGGAGCTACACAAAACGAAGACATCAAGCTCATGTTGGTGAATGGGTATCCGGCTCCGACTCTGACGACCACTCCGAGAGAAGTTATCACTCCGATTCCGAATATACTCAAGATGAAGGTGTTGCTGGTCTAGCACTTGTGTCAACCAACTCCTACGACATATTTGACTCACCAAATGAAGGAATTGGAAGATGCTTCATGGCCAAAGGTCCTAAGGTAACACACCCCGAGTATGTTGATTTTAATAGTGATGAAGATGACTTGTTAGGTGATGATGATTTACTTGTTGACAACTCTAGTGATGAATACTATGATGAAACGTCAATTAATCATGCTAATCAAGATAAAACGAATGACAATGATAAGGAGAAGATTGAGGCTCTAACTAAAGAACTAAACACTCTTAAGTTAGCTCATGAAACTATCTTCGAAGATCATCGAGAACTTTTAAGAGCTCATGAGAAGTTACGCTTTGAAAAGCTCAATCTTGAGCAAGAGCATGAGTTTTTAAAGGCAATCAATGATGATCTCCGCAAGAAAAGTTCTTCTTACATTGCCAAGTGTTTACTCTTATCCACTTACATGCCTCAAGTCAAGTCTAGTAACAAGAACAAGAAAGATTCTTCCTCTAGTAGTAACAATGATCATGCTAAATCCAATATTGTTGCTTCTAGTAGTTCTCTTGATTCCACTAATGATTCTCTTAGCCAAGTTACACTTGAGAAAGAAAATAGCTTATTGAAGGGAATTATAGAGAAAGGAGTGTACAAAAGCCTTGCTGGGAGTAAGCAATTTGAGGAAATTGTGTGCAAGCAAGGAATGCACCGGAAGAATCAAGGTGTTGGTTTTGAACGAAAGCTCAATGCCAATGGAGTTGAGTGGGAAGAATATCAATACCCCAAGACAAAGTTTGTTCCTCAACAAGAGAAGTATGACACTTTCTTCAAGGGGACACAAGCTCAAGATGATCTTCCACCACAAGACTACAAACAAAAAGGCAAGGACAAGCTTCAAGAGGAAATTGATGCATTTAAAGAAGCTCCTAAGACCTTAGTCAAGTGGATTCCCAAGACCACTTCAAGTTCCACTTCATCAAGTACGACTACAACTCCAAGGATTCCCATCAAGATGGTGTGGATCCAAAAGAAGAAGAACTAGAGAGTTCTTGAGGGTGACTCCGCCAACATACTTCACTCTTATCATTTTGGCAAGAACAAGTGCCATCAACTTCCACATCTTTCACTAGTTCAAGGAGTCACAAACCCTCTTGTTGGTAAGACAAGGGACAAGGTAACCTAAAAGTTTTCATGGACATCATCTTGTGTGTGCATCACTCTATGTCTATGGATATCCTTGTTTGTTCCTTGTGGGACTAACCCATGTAGGTATTGAAAGTGCAATTCACTCAAATGGATAGCTCCAAGTGATCTACATCAACATTGAGCATCCACATCTTCAACATCTACCTGAAGTCATCATCGACAAAACCCAAGGTTAGTTCATCCCTCTTAGGGGGGATATCACATCTAGGGGGAGCTTTACTCTAAGACTTGAGCTAAAGCAACTCTAAAGATGTGAACACAACAATGCTTTATGTAAAAGTGGTAAGCCCACTTGAGCTTAAAACGATGAGTATGACCTATGATCAAGTGTTCTCACTTGACTCCTAAGTCAATATACTCACATATAGATGACCTAGTCATCGCAAATTGCTTGATAGATGCTAGAATTGATTGTGCATGCTTTGTCACATATTTCAATTGCCATCTTATTGTGTGAGCATGTTGGTTGCATATTTTACTCATTCGAGGCCATCCACTTGTTGTTTTGATTGTTTGGTTTTATTTCCTTTTGCCAAGTGGATGGACGAGAATGCCTAAGAACATCCTCTAGCTATCTATGATTTTCTCATCTCAAACTATATTCATGCTACATCACAAAATTTGATCAGGTCAGATTCGAACCACTCTGTGTGAGGAGCACTCGGAGTCCCCGATTCGTCATAGACTTAAATTTCCAAAACCTCTTTGTGATTCTCGGTCTGACCGATACCCCACTTTCGGTCTTACCGAGATCATTAAGTTGATCTATGTTTTCGATCTCGGTGCAACCGATTTGAACCATTCGGTCACACCGAGTTGCAACAACTGTATACAGTTTTGCATCTCGGTGCCACCGAGTTGTTCCACTCGGTCACACCAACAGGGTCGGGCTATGTATAGTCACGGGAAAAAATTTGGAAATTTCTCCGAACCCCTTCGCCCGCGCGATAGCTTGCTCTGCCAACGTGGTCTCCGGATCGTCTCCTCGCCGCCAGCCGCCTCCAGTCGCTGGTCTCCATCGCCGTCAAAGGAAATCAACCCCGCCGTTGCCGCCGTAGCGAGTCTCCGCCGAACTAGGGTATGGACTCGATCTTTGTGCTATTCCCCAATCCGATTCCTAGCACATTGTGATCATAATGATTCTTGCCACGTTTGATAAACTTCTATCCAGTCAATGAACTCGTAGATTAGGTTTGATTCGAAAATTTTAGGGTTAGGTTTCCGTCGAAACCATCTCGGACCCACCGAGTTGAAAAACTCGGTCCCACCGATTTGGCTTATGCCATTGCACAAGTGAGACTCGGTATGACCGAGTATTACTAATCGGTGTGACCGATTTGGAACTTTGTGAAACCCTAGCAGCCTCGGTGCCACCGAACTATGACTCGGTCTGACCGAGTTCACTAGTTTAGGTTCCAAAAACTGCTTCGGTATCACCGAGTTTAAAAATCGGTAGATCCGAAATGCTTTCTGTGGAATACTAAAACTAAGTTTTTGAATCATTCTTTTGCAAAAACCTCTGTATTTTGTGATGCTCATCCACTCTACCTCATCTATAAATTGTTCACAGGATCAGCAGTCAGCTTGTTCATCATGTCAGACCAAAGTGATAGCTAGAATTTGTCAAAGTAGCCAGTGCAAATGAGTGAGGGCACTAGTCCCTCCAGTTCTTCAGATGATGGCAGCAGGAGCACCCCTAGCAACCTGCCAAAAGCTGCCACAAGACAAAGAAAGAAGAGAACTTCAGATTCTGAGGATGAAGATTACGTGGCAGAGGAATAGGAAGCCACATCAAACAGAACTGTGCTCAAGAAAGAATATGGCCCAGCACAGAGCATAAAGCCAGGGATGAAGGTCGAAAGGCCAGCAGGCAGGCAACCTATGACAAAGGCCAGAGCTTCAACTCAGATTCCTGAAAAGCCTGAACCCAAAGAGGCTGCTGCAGAAGGAAAGAAAAGAAAGGAAAGGGTCAAGAAGACCGTAGCCAAGGTGCTTGGAAAGGCTTCCATCATGGAAGAAGAGGAAGAAGAAGAGGTTGCTGCACCAGCACCTAAGGCACCTAAGCTTATGGGTGATGCTATCAGGACAGGGGCTGCTGCATCCAAGCCCAAAGAAGCACCCAAAGCTGCCTCCAAGCCCAAGTCTGCCCCAAAGAGGAATATAAGAAGCATACCAGCTGCTGAGAAGAACAAGGCCCCACTACCTGAAGCTGCTGAAGAAGATGATGAAGAGCATGTTCTGAGAAAGCTCAAGCCCAAGATCCCAGACCACAATGATGCTCATCCTGTGGCTGAGGACATGAAGCTTAGAAGAGGCTCAGGGCTGAGGAAGTGGAGAGAAGCAGATCCATATGCTTCAAGGAGAAGAACTGCTGTTGATTACAGGTTGCACACTAAGGAACAGCAGGACTTCTATGAGACAGTCTTGTTAGACAAGAAGCCCATAGTTTGTGACATGAGATGGGTCAACTGGGAATATATCAAGGAAAATGAAGAACACTACCCTGGAGAGTATGACAGCTTCAATGCATGTGGAGTAGCAGACTTTGTTGGGCAGAAGCTCACAAAGTGGAATGAGGAGCTTATCATGCAGTTCTACTCCACAGCACATTTTTATCCAGATGGGAGGATTGTTTGGATGTCTGAAGGTACGAGGTACCAATCAACAGTTGCTGAGTGGGCACAGCTTATCAATGCCCCAGAGGAAAATGAAGATGACTTGGATGTCTATTCCAAGAAGAAGATGGATCATAACTCAATGTCAAACATGTACAAGGAGATTCCAAATGAAGCACTTGATACGTTCAAGTTTGGCTCAGTGCATTATCTTCTGTCAGGGCTGCCAACCATCAACTGGATCCTTAGGCACACACTTTTGCCCAAGTCTAGAGATCACAGGATGATCACAGGTCATGCCATTAACTTGCTACATATCTTTGATGTGCCTCAGAAATTCAAGGTCATGAGCCTCATGGTAGAGACTATCAAGAGGACTGCAGCAGATCAGAAGAGGAGCTGTGGATATGCCCCTCAGATCCAGATGTTGATTAACTCAAGAATGGGCACAGACACATACTTGTTGGACAAGGAACATTTGCCTATCTATCCAGATTTCGAGGACAACCAAGTTGTGATGACCAAAGATGAACCATCTTCAGCCCATGCACAAGACAAGAAGGATAAGGCAATAAAGGAGAAAGCTGCCAAGATGCCAACTCAAGAGGAGGCATCTGAGTACTTCTTGAAGAACAAGCAAGAGCAGCTCATATACTTGATTGCATCCACCCTGCGGATTGAGAAAGGACTGGCCACCCTAACTCAGAACCAGGCAAGCCTAGAGAGAATCGTAGAACAAAAGTTCTATGACTTGGATATCAAGGTGACAGAGATTCAGACTGCAGTGGAGCAGCGCCAAGATGACATGCAGGAGAGGAAAGGGAAGACAACCACTGATGCATTTGCCAGAGTGCCATGAGGTCCGAGGTCGTCTGCAGTGCCAGTTCATGACACAAGAGCAACCGCCTTAGCTCCAGCCGCAGCACCAGCCCAACCTGCTCCAGCATCTACTTCAGCTCCAACTCCAACCACGTCTACGGAAGCCTTCGTCCTTGGAGTGATCCGGACTCCACCACCACCTGAAGATCAAGCCTGAGTGTCGATTTAGCACTATGCATTTTCTAGGAACTTTTTGGTAACTTGTTGCCAAAGGGGGAGAAAATTTATAGATCATAGGCTTCGAGAGAGAGTGTTGCTTTTCTCTCTTGCTTTATTTGGTGGTTTTTCGAACTTTGTTTGCTTTTGATCGAGATACTTTGATATGCTTGTGAGACATTGATGATCATGTGTTTGATCATAAGCTACACTTAATGCTTGGTGAATGCTATTATCTTATCTATCTTATGTGGTCATTCACTTTTCTTGGTGATGAGTGCATGTATTTCATTCTTATCATTTTAAGCGCTCCACCAAGATGTATGTGACATGGAAGAGTAACCCATGACTCTAACTCTTTGTGCATTTGCAGTCCAAAGCAAATCTTAAATATGCACAAATTTAGGGGGAGCTCTTAATTATCACATACTTCTCAAAGCGACGATGTAATTCATTCTTATTATCATTTGTCGAAGCTTTGATCTATATGTTGTCATCAATTACCAAAAAGGGGGAGATTGAAAGTGCAACTATCCCTAGGTGGTTTTGGTAATTCATAACAACATATAGCTCGTTGAGCTAATGCTATTCCAAGATGATTATTTCAGGAAAGCTCAATGATTGGCATGGCATGGATAGTGAAAGTGGAACCCTCAAAATGCTAAGGACAAAGGATTGGCTCAAGCTTAAAAGCTCAAGACTCTTCATTTTATATTTTAGTGATCCAAGATCACATTGAGTCTTTAGGAAAAGCCAATACTATCAAGGAGGGATGAGGTGTTGCTTAATGAGCCTCTTGCTTCATGTGCTTAGTGATATGCTCCAAAACCCTCAACTACTTTCCCATATCCACATATGACCTAAACCCTAAGCCAAACTCGGTCCTACCGATTCTTTCTATCTGGCGCCACCGAGTTTCACTTGTCATAAGCCACTGCCAAACCATAGCAATTCGGTTCTACCAATAGGGATCTCGGTCTCACCGAGATGGGATTGCAAACTCTCTGTTCCCACCAAGATTGCAATGTAAATTCAGTGTTTCCTTTTTGTAACTTTTCGGTCTACCCGAAAGAGCAAATCGGTCCCACCGAGTTTGCCTGACCAACTCTCTGGTTAGCTAATTACCAAAATCGGTCTCACCGAGTTTGTGTAATCGGTCTCACCGAGATTACGTTATGCCCTAACCCTAACAAAATCGGTCCTACCAAGTTGCATGTCAGTCCCACCGAAAATCTCTAACGGTCACTAGGTTTACCTTTTCGGTCCGACCGAGTTTGTTGATTCGGTCCCACCGAGATTGGAAAACTGTGTGTAACGGTTGGATTTTGTGTGGAGGCTATATATACCCCTCCACCTCCTCTTCACTCGTGGAGAGAGCCATCAGAACACATCTACACTTCCAACTCATATGTTCTGAGAGAGAACCACCTACTCATGTGTTGAGACCAAGATATTCCATTCCTACCATATGAATCTTGATCTCTAGCCTTCCCCAAGTTGCTTTCCACTCAAATCTTCTTTTCACCAGATCCAAATCCTATGAGAGAGAGAGTTGAGTGTTGGGGAGACTATCATTTGAAGCACAAGAGCAAGGAGTTCATCATCAACACACTGTTTGTTACTTCTTGGAGAGTGGTGTCTCCTAGATTGGCTAGGTGTCACTTGGGAGCCTCCGACAAGATTGCGGACTTGAACCAAGGAGTTTGTAAGGGCAAGGAGATCGCCTACTTTGTGAAGATCTACCGCTAGTGAGGCGAGTCCTTCGTGGGCGATGGCCATGGTGGGATAGACAAGGTTGCTTCTTCGTGGACCCTTCGTGGGTGGAGCCCTCCGTGGACTCGCGCAACCGTTACCCTTCGTGGGTTGAAGTCTCCATCAACGTGGATGTAGGATAGCACCACCTATCCGAACCACGGGAAAAACATCCGTGTCTCCAATTGCGTTTGAATTCTCCAAACCCTTCCCTTTACATTCTTGCAAGTTGCATGCTTTACTTTCCGCTGCCAATATACTCTTTGCATGCTTGCTTGAATTGTGTGATGATTGCTTGACTTGTCCTAAAATAGCTAAAATCTGCCAAGAACTAAAATTGGGAAAAGGTTAAGTCTTTATTTGGTCAAGTAGTCTAATCACCCCCTTCTAGACATACTTTCGATCCTACATATTGTTACAAATAAAAGAAAGATACCGGAAGATGAAATTTCCACCATGCTTGCTAATTATACTTTTAAGGGTGGAATACCTAAGAAACTAGGAGATCCAGGGGCACCAACTATACCATGCTCCATTAAAAGAAACTATGTTAAAACCGCTTTATGTGATCTTGGAGCCGGTGTTAGTGTTATGCCTCTCTCTTTATATCGTAGACTTGATTTGAACAAGTTGACACCTACTGAAATATCTTTGCAAATGGCTAATAAATAAACTGCTATACCTGTCGGTATTTGTGAGGATGTGCCTGTTGTGGTTGCAAACGTTACTATTTTAACAGACTTTGTTATTCTTGATATTCCCAAGGACGATAGTATGTCTATTATTCTTGGAAGACCTTTCTTGAATACTGCAGGGGCTGTTATTGATTGCAACAAAGGCAATGTCACTTTTCATGTTAATGGTAATGAGCATATGGTACACTTTTCGAGGAAACAACCTCAAGTTTATAGTATCAATTCTATTGGAAAAGGTCCCTCGATTATTTTTGGAGGTTTTGAATTTCCTCTTCCTACTGTCAAGAAGAAATATGATATTCTTATTATAGGGGATGTTCATATCCCCGTTGAGGTAACATAGTGTTATTCGAAATTTCTCCGGTTCCATGTTAGTCGAAATGAGTTTGTTAACAAGACCTGATCAACCTTGTTATTGGATTCCATTTGATGAGCATGAGATGGATGAAACTAGAAGGCACAACCTTCTGTACCCTCTTTCTACTTTCTGTTATTTAGTTGAAATAAAGTAAAAATAGTATTTTTCCTGTCTGTTTTCTGATTTATCTGTGCAATATAAAAATACCCTAAAAATAAAAGTTCTCCAAATGCCCTGAAAATGGAATATGATTTTTTCTAGAATTTTTGAGAATATCTACATTGAGAACACAACAGGAGGGGCAAGCACCTGGCCACGAGGGTGGAGGGCGCGCCCTACCCCCTAGGGCACGCCCCCCCTGCCTCGTGGGCCCGCGGTGGCTCCCCTCCACTTATTCCTGCACCCACACACTTCTTCCTCCGAAAAAATGACCATCCAGCTCAAGCACGAGTTCTAGCTCATTTTGCTGCGATTTTTGATCTCCTTGCTCAAAGCACCTCTCACAAAACTGCTTGGGAAGATTGTTCCTTGGTATGTGACTCCTCCATTGATCCAATTAGTTTTTGTTCTAGTGCTTTATTCATTGCAAATTTGTGCTGCCTAGGTGACCATGTTCTTGAGCTTGCATGTCAAATTTATATGGTTCCAAGCAGCTCTAATGCTTGATATGGGCTCTAGGCACTTGTAGGAGTAGTTGCTATCACTTTTGTTGAGCTTGGTTCACTTTTATTTTGACGTTACTAAAAATTTCAGAAATTTTTCAGAGGAAGAAATATGCTTAGGAAAATGTTCCAAGGTGGTTCTTCAAGGAAGCAAGGACCCAGGCTTGCAATGCGTGATGCTGATGATGAGCCACCAAGGGTGCTCCAGTGCGGCCTTGTGAATGGCCTTCAGAAAACTTTATGGATCTAGTAGGAATGAGGGAAGAATTTAATGCATATTTGCGTAACGCTGATCTTGTGAGCTTCGAGGCAGAGAAGTGCCGCCAATACCACTATCTCACTAGTTCATTTGTGAGGAGGTTTGAATTTTCATCTTCACGTAACTCTCCAACTGTCCTGTTTGATCTCTATGAAAAATCCTATACTATGGACTTAGAGGATTTTACCACTACTTGCAAACTTCCACAACGGGGTAGTGCTAGTGAACCCCGCAAATCTGAATTTAGAAATTTTCTTGCTAGTTTAACTGTGGGGGAATCTAGAGATATAGCACAAGCTACCATAGGGAGCATTCATTTTCCTGCTATACATTATTTTGCTCTCTTCATAGGTAGGTGCATAAATGGTAAAGATGAACCATGTCACATGTGTGTCCCTGATCTCAGTATTCTTAGGAGTTCTGTGTTAGGAGACAAAACTTATAACTTGGCAGCCATTGTTGCACGTAGGTTGCATCAAAATAGATTTATGGAGATTTCTTTGGAGGAATATATGCAACCCGCTTAGCTGATTTTCTTGGTGTGGACATTTGTGAGGATGATATTGAGTTGCCTCCTACTTATGTAGACTATAATGCTATGGTCCACCACCAGTTTATCGAGAGGAATGAATCACCTCTCCGATATCGCTTAATCCTTGACAAACGTCATGTTGTCCGTATTACTGTCCCTACTCCTGCCTTCTTTGACTATTAGGCAAAAGGAAGATATGTTATTACCAGAGAGGAGGCACATGAGTACGAGAGGAGGGCGGAGGAAGCTCGCCGCCACGCTGCAACTCAGGAGGCAATAACTGCCGCAGCACAGTACGATCCCGGTTACAACTATGGATATCTGCCAGGCCATCCGTGGCAATGAACCAACTTAGGCCAAAAGCCTAAGCTTGGGGGAGTAAGTATCTCTCACCGACATTACATTTATGTTCACACACACTCATTGCTAGACGTCGGTGCTCATGCTCTTTCACTATAATATCCATGCTAGTTTATTTTCTTTTTCTTGATTTCTTCTTGTGTGTTTCATAAACCTTAAGAAAAACCAAAAAAATTTAGTGTAGCTTTTAGTTAGTTTACTTTTCTTGCTGTAGTAGTAATAATTAAAAAGAAAACTCAAAAAGATTTCATTTCTTCTTTTTTCTTGTTGGGAGCTTTCTCGTGTAAATAGTTTTTATTTCTTTTCTTTTCTTTGGGGGTCGTTAG
This sequence comes from Triticum monococcum, assembly GCA_034509565.1. Taxonomy (NCBI): domain Eukaryota; kingdom Viridiplantae; phylum Streptophyta; class Magnoliopsida; order Poales; family Poaceae; genus Triticum; species Triticum monococcum. Next base: position 141,667,227 of record CM067846.1, on the reverse strand, counting down.
GAGAAGACCATGATTAAATTGTTGAAGTGGCTCTTATATGCATTATTGTTGATTTAACCAAGAGCCCATATTGCCTTGTCTTCTCCTGTTTATTGAATGCTCGCAGATTCCAGCTTAGTCCAATGCACATGCACTCTTATTATTTTCACTTCGTTCAGTCGTGCAAGTGAAAGGCAATTATGACGATATATGATGGACTGACTGAGATGAGAAAAGCTGGTATGAACTCGACCTCTCTTGTTTTTGTAAATATGATTAGTTCATCATTCCTGATTCAGCCTATTATGAATAAACATGTTTGCAATGACAATTAGAGATCATAGTTGCTCGTGCCATGCTTGATTAGCTATGAGTTATAATGGTTTACCTTGCGTGCCAACATGCTATTAAAATGGTTGTGATGCGATATGATGGGGTGGTATCCTCCTTTGAATGATTTAAGTGACTCGACTTGGCACATGTTCACACATGTAGTTGAAACAAAATCAACATAGCCTTCACGATATTTATGTTCATGGTGGATTATATCCTACTCATGCTTTTACTCAATGTCTATTAATTTTAATGCATGTTCATGACTGTTGTCGCTCTCTAGTTGGTCGCTTCCCAGTCTTTTGCTAGCTTTTAGTTGTACTAAGTGGGAATACTACTTGTGCATCCAATCCCTTAAACCCAGTGTATTCCATATGAGTCCACTATACCTTCCTATATGCGGTATCTACCTGCCGTTCCAAGTAAATTTGTATGTGCCAAACTCTAAACCTTCAAATAAACATTCTGTTTTGTATGCTCGAATAGCTCATGTATCAACTAGGGTTGTCCGTATCTTCCATGCTAGGTGGGTTATTCTCACGATGAGTGGACTCCGGTCCTCATTCACGAGAAAATGGCTGGTCACCGAGATGCCTAGTCCCATGCTTTATGCAAACTAAATCAAAATAATTGCAAACAAAACTCCCCCTGGGACTGTTGCTAGTTGGAGGCACTCGTTGTTTCGAGCAAGCCATGGATTGATGCTTGTTGGTGGAGGGGGAGTATAAACTTTACCATTCTGTCTGGGAACCACCTATAATGTGTGTAGCATGGAAGATATCGCCATCTCTTGGTTGTTATGTTGACAATGAAACTATGCCGCTCAAAATATTATTTATCTCTATTTCAAAACTGAGCTCTGGCACCTCTACAAATCCCTGCTTCCCTCTGCGAAGGGCCTATCTATTTACTTTTTTTTATTGAGTCATCACCCTCTTATTAAAAAGCACTAGCTGGAGAGCGCAGCTGTCATTTGCATCCATTACTATTAATTTATATTGGGTATGACTATGACAGGGTCTCTTTTACCATGAATTACAATGTCTAGTTAGTCCTTGTTCTTTAAAGGTGCTCTGCATTTATGTTTTGCGGTCTCAGAAAGGGCTAGCGAGATACCATCTTGTTATATCATATCATGATTGTTTTGAGAAAGTGTTGTCATCCGAGATTTATTATTATTGCTCGCTAGTTGATTATGACATTGATATGAGTAAACATGAGACCTAAGAGTTATTGGAAATGTGGTTAGCCATAATCTTTCCTGAAAACGTGAATGCTGGCTTTACATATTTACAACAATGAGAGCAAACAGAGTTTGTAAAAGTTTTTCTTTATCACTTTCAGTTTATCAACTGAATTGCTTGAGGAGAAGCAAAGGTTTAAGCTTGGGGGAGTTGATACGTCTCCATCGTATCTACTTTTCCAAACACTTTTGACCTTGTTTTGGACTCTAACTTGCATGATTTAAATGGAACTAACCCAGACTGACGCTGTTTTCAGCAGACTTTTCATGGTGTTATTTATGTGCAGAAACAAAAGTTCTCGAAATGACCTGAAACTCCACGGAACATCTATTTGCAAAATAAGAAAAATACCCGAAGAAAAATCCATGTCAGGGGGCCCACACCCTGTCCACGAGGGTGGAGGGCGTGCCCCCTACCTCGTGGGTCCCCCTGACACTCCACCGACCTCAACTGCCACTCCATATATTCACTTTCGGGGAGAAAAAAATCAAGGAGAAGGATTCATCGCTTTTTACGATACCGAGCCGCCGCCAAGCCCTAAAACATCTCGGGAGGGCTAATCTGGAGTCCGTTCGAGGCTCCGGAGAGGGGAATTTGTCACCATCGTCATCATCAACCATCCTCCATCACCAGTTTCATGATGCTCACCGCCGTGCGTAAGTAATTCCATCGTAGGCTTGCTAGACGGTGATGGGTTGGATGAGATTTATCATGTAATCGAGTTAGTTTTGTTAGGGTTTGATCCCTAGTATCCACGATGTTCTGAGATTGATGTTGCTATGACGTTTCTATGCTTAATGCTTGTCACTAGGGCCCGAGTGCCATGATTTCAGATCTGAACCTATTATGTTTTCATGAATATATGTGAGGTCTTGATCCTATCTTGCAAGTCTATAGTCACCTACTATGTGTTATGATCCGGCAACCCCGAAGTGACAATAATCGGGACCACTCCCGGTGATGACCATAGTTTGAGGAGTTCATGTATTCACTATGTGTTAATGCTTTGTTCCGGTACTCTATTAAAAGGAGGCCTTAATATCCCTTAGTTTCCATTAGGACCCCACTGCCACAGGAGGGTAGGACAAAATATGTCATGCAAGTTCTTTCCCATAAGCACATATGACTATATTCGGAATACATGCCTACATTACATTGATGAATTGGAGCTAGTTCTGTGTCACCCTATGTTATGATTGTTACATGATGAACCAGATCCAGCATAATTCTCCATCACTGATCCAATGCCTATGAGCTTTTCACATATTGTTCTTTGCTTATTTACTTTTCAGTTGCTACTGTTAGAATCACTACAAAACCCAAAAATATTACTTTTGCGACCGTTACCACTACTATCATATTACTTTGCTACTAAAAACTTTGCTGCAGATACTAAGTTATCCAGGTGTGGTTGAATTGACAACTCAAATGCTAATACTTGAGAATATTCTTTGGCTCCCCTTGTGTCGAATCAATAAATTTGGGTTGAAGACTCTACCCTCGAAAATTGTTGCGATCCCCTATACTTGTGGGTTATCAGTACCTCGTCAAGACCAGTGCCCACGCCAGGGGCGCCTCCCTCCATCGCATAGGAAGGCGCGCCCGGCGCCCTTCTCTGGCAATGCTCGAGGGCTTTGTTCTGGAGGGCCTCAGACCTTGCCAACATCACGAGGGAGGCGCTCGGGCACCACTTGGAGGCGTGCTTCACGGCACGTTTCCCTCAGGAAAACACAGGGCGAGGAGCGCCCACCGCTCAAGAGTTCATCACCAGGACCACTCAGGAGCTGCAAGATGCGAGAGCCATGCGCGGCAATCACCGTTCACCAGGCGCAGCTCCCTTTCCAGGCGAGGATGCTGAGCTGCGCGTCTGCATCTGTTGGCGTTCTAGGAACGGGGGTCGCCAGACTTGCCTACCTGCGGCCCATGGCGTGGCTATGCTAGCAGGCCTGTACGACCCATCTTCGTCAACAAGGCATTCAAGACCCTCGCGAGGGGCCAAGCCTCACGAGGCGGGCGACACAAGACCTCTTCAGGATCGGCCTCTCCAGGATGCCTCGCGAGGAGTGGAGATATCAAGGTGGGGCAAACCTTGCAAGGCTCTCGTGACATGAGCCATGACGATCGACACTAGGCGGGGGCCAGCGCGCGCAACATCCTTGTTTTCTCTTTGGTGCTAAGGAGGCAAGCACAGGCGCAGAGTACTGAGGCATCAAGCAAAGGTTTCCATATCAGTGCAACGAGACCAAGACCAGCAGGCCAGGAGGACCGAGGTTACCATGGAGCCCAAGACGGCGTCACTGATAACCCACAAGTGTAGGGGATCGCAACAGCTTTCGAGGGTAGAGTATTCAACCCAAATTTATTGATTCGACACAAGAGGAGCCAAATAATATTCTCAAGTTTAGCAGTTGAGTTGTCAATTCAACCACACCTGGATAACTCAATATCTGCAGCAAAGTATTTAATAGCAAAGTAATATGATAGTAGTGGTAACGGTAACAAAAGAGTAATGAAAGCAAAAGTAATATTTTTGGTATTTTGTAGTGATTGTAACAATAGCAACGAGAAAGTAAATAAGTGAAGACCAGTATATGGAAAACTCGTAGGCATTGGATCGGTGATGGATAATTATGCCGGATGTGGTTCATCATGTAACAGTCATAACATAGGGTGACACAGAACTAGCTCAAATTCATCAATGTAATGTAGGCATGTATTCTGAATATAGTCATACGTGCTTATGGAAAAGAACTTGCATGACATCTTTTGTCCTACCCTCCCGTGGTAGCGGGGTCCTAATGGAAACTATGGGATATTAAGGCCTCCTTTTAATAGAGTACCGGAACAAAGCATTAACACATAGTGAATACATGAACTCCTCAAACTATGGTCATCACTGGGAGTGGTCCCGATTATTGTCACTTCGGGGTTGCCGGATCATAACACATAGTAGGTGACTATAGACTTGCAAGATAGGATCAAGAACACACATATATTCATGAAAACATAATAGGTTCAGATCTGAAATCATGGCACTCGGGCCCTAGTGACAAGCATTAAGCATAGCAAAGTCATAGCAACATCAATCTCAGAACATAGTGGATACTAGGGATCAAACCCTAACAAAACTAACTCGATTACATGATAGATCTCATCAAACCCATCACCGTACAGCAAGCCTACGATGGAATTACTCACGCATGGCGGTGAACATCATGAAATTGGTGATGGAGGATGGTTGATGATGACGACGACGACGAATCCCCCTCTCCGGAGCCCCGAACGGACTCCAGATCAGCCCTCCTGAGAGGTTTTAGGGCTTGGCGGCGGCTTCGTATCGTAAAACATGATGATTTCTTCTCCTTCATTTTTTTCTCCTCGAAACCAAATATATAGAATTGGAGTTGGCGTCGGAGGAGCCTCAGGGGGCCCACGAGGTAGGGGGCGCGCCCTAGGGGGGGGGCGCCCCCCACCCTCGTGGACAGTGTGTGGGCCCCCTGGTCTTCATCTTTGGCAAGGATTTTTTTATTATTTTTAACTAGATGTTCCGTGAAGTGTGAGGTCATTCCGAGAACTTTTGTTTTCTGCCAATAAAACAACATCACGGCAATTCTGTTGAAAACAGCATCAGTCCGTGTTAGTTCCATTCAAATCATACTAGTTAGAGTCCAAAACAAGGGCAAAAGTGTTTGGAAAAGTAGATACGATGGAGACGTTTCAACTTCCCCAAGCTTAAACCCTTGCTTGTCCTCAAGCAATTTAGTTGATAAACTGAAAGAGAAAGAAAAACTTTCACAAACTTTGTTTGCTCTTGTTGTTGTAATTATGTAAAGCCAGCATTCAAGTTTTCAACAAGGATTATGACTAGCCACATTTGCAATAATTCTCAGTCTCATGATTACTCATATCAATAGCATAATCAACTAGCGAATCATAATAATAAATCTCGGGTGACAACACTTTCTCAAAAACAATTATAATATGATATAACAAGATGGTATCTCGCTAGCCCTTTCTGAGACCGCAAAACATAAATGTAGAGCACCTTTAAAGATCAAGGACTGACTAGACATTGTAATTCATGGTAAAAGAGATCCAATCATAGTCATACCCAATATAAATTAACATTAATGAATGCAAATGACAGTTGTGCTCTCCAGCTAGTGCTTTTTAATAAGAGGGTGATGACTCAACATAAAAGTAAATAGATAAGCCCTTCGCAGAGGGAAGCAGGGATTTGTAGAGGTGCCGGGGCTCGGTTTTGAAATAGAGATAAATAATATTTTGAGAGGCATACTTTCATTGTCAACATAACAACTAAGAGATGGCAATATCTTCCATGCTACACACATTATAGGCGGCTCCCAAACAGAATGGTAAAGTTTATACTCCCCACTCACCAACAAGCATCAATCCATGACTTGCTCGAAACAACGAGTGTCTCCAACTAGCAATAGTCCCAGGGGGAGTTTTGTTTGCAATTAGTTTGCATAAAGCATGGGACTGGGCATCCCGGTGACCAGCCATTTTCTCGTGAATGAGGAGCGGAGTCCACTCCTCTTGAGAATAACCAGCCTAACATGGAAGATAAGGGCAGCCCTAGTTGATACATGAGCTATTCGAGCATACAAAACAAAATGTTTATTTGAAGGTTTAGAGTTTGGCACATACACATTTACTTGGAATGGCAGGTAAATACCGCATATAGGAAGGTATTGTCGACTCGTATGGAATAACTTTGGGGTTTAAGCGATTGGATGCACAAGCAGTATTCCCACTTAGTACAAGTGAAGGCTAGCAAAGGACTGGGAAGTGACCAACTAGAGAGCGACAATAGTCATGCACATGCATTAAAATTAATAAACATTGGATTCAAGCATGAGTAGGATATAATCCACCATGAACATAAATATCGTGAAGGCTATGTTGATTTGTTTCATCTACATGAACATGTGCCAAGTCAAGTCACTTAAATCATTCAAAGGAGGATACCATCCCATCATATACCACATCACAACCATTTTAATAGCATGTTGGCACACAAGGTAAACCATGATAACTCATAGCTAATCAAGCATGGCACGAGCAACTATGATCTCTAATTGTCATTGCAAACATGTTTATTCATAATAAGCTGAATCAAGAACGATGAACTCATCATATTTACAAAAACAAGAGAGGTTGAGTTCATACCAGCTTTTCTCATCTCAGCCAGTCCATGATATATCATCATAATTGCCTTTCACTTGCACGACCGAATGATGTGAATAATAATAAGAGTGCACATGCATTGGACTAAGCTGGAATCTGTGAGCATGCAATAAACAGGAGAAGACAAGGTAATATGGGCTCTTGGTTAAATCAACATTAATGCATATAAGAACCACTTCAACAATTTAATTATGGTCTTCACCTATCGACCCCCAAAGAACAAAAAAGAAATAAAACTATTTACACGGGAAAGCTCCCAACAAGCAAAAGAAGAACGGGAAATATTTTTGGTTTTGTTTTTAATTTTTACTACTACAGCATGAAAGTAAACTAGCTAGAAGCTATTACTATTTTTTTTGGTTTTTCTTATGGTTTAACAAACACACAAGAAGAAAGCAGGAAAAAGAAAATAAACTAGCATGTATATTACAGTGAAAGAGTATGAGCACCGACATCTACCAATGAGTGTGTGTAAACATAAATGTACTGTCGGTGGGAAATACGTACTCCCCCAAGCTTAGGCTTTTGGCCTAAGTTGGTTCGTTGCCAGGGATGGCCTAGCGGATACCCGTAGGTGTAGCTGGGGTCGTACTGTGATGTAGCGACTATTGCCACCTGAGCTGCAGCGTGGCGTCGGGCTGCCTCTGCGCTCCTCTCATACTCATCTGCCTCCTCTCTGGTAATGGTATATCTTCCTTTTGTCTGAGAATCAAAGAAGGCAGGAGCAGGGAGAGTAATACGGACAACATGCCGTTTGTTAAAGATTAGTCGATACTGGAGAGGTGATTCAGTCCTCTCGACAAACTGATGGGAGGCCATAGAATTAAAATCTAAATAAGCAGGAGGTAACTCCATATCACCCTCACGAATGTCCACCTCAAGAAAATTAGCTAAGTGGGTTGCATAAATTCCTCCAAAGAAATCTCCATTATATCTATTATGATGCAACCTACGAGCTACAATGGCTCCCATATGATAAGATTGGTCTCCTAGCACAGCACTCCTGAGAATGCTAAGGTGAGGGACACACATGTGACATGCTTCATCCTTAACATTTATGCACCTCCATATGAAGAGAGCAAAATAATGTATAACAGGAAAGTGAATGCTCCCTATGGTATCTTGCGTTATATCTCTAGATTCCCCTTCAATTATGCCACCAAGAAAGTCTCTAAATTCAGATTTACGGGGATCAATAGTACTACCCCATTGTGGAAGTTTGCAAGCAAAAGTAAAATCCTCTAAGTCCATGGTATAAGATTTGTCATAAAGATCAAACATGACTGAAGGAGAATTATGCGAAGATGAAAATTCAAACCTCCTCACAAATGAGCTAGTGAGTTGATGGTATTGGGGGCATTTGTCTGCCTCAAAGTCCACAAGATCGGCGTTACGCAAATGTGCGTTAAATTCTTCTTTGATTCCCGCTCGATCCATAAAATTTTCCGAAGGCCATTCACAGGGCGGCACTGGAGCGTCCCTTGGGGGCTCCTCATCAACATCACGCATTGCAATCCTGGGGCCTTGCTTCCTTGAAGAACCACCTTGGAACATCTTCCCAAGCATATTGTTTTCTCTGAAAAATTTCTGTAATTTTTAGTAACTTAAAACAAAAGTGAACCAACTTCAATAAAATTGATAGCAACTTCTCCTACAAGTGCCTAGAGCCTATATCAAGCATTAGAACTACGTGGAACCATATAAATTTGATATGCAAGCTCAACAACATGGTCACCTATGCAGCACAAATTTGCAATGAATAAAGCACTAGAACAAAAACTAATTGGACCAATGGAGGAGTCACATACCAAGGAACAATCTCCCCAAGAAGTTTTCCGAGAGGTGCTTTGAGCAAGGAGATCGAAAATCATAGCAAAGTGAGCTAGAACTCGTGCTTGAGCTGGTTATTCGTGTTTGGGGGAGGAAGAAGAAGAGGATGGGTGCAGGAATAACTGGAGGAGGGCCACCGTAGGCCCACGAGGCAGGGGGCGTGCCCTTGGGGGTAGGGCGCGCCCTCCACCCTCGTGGCCCGGTGGCAGCTCCCCCCGCGGTGTTTTCAATACCAAAAATCCTCAAATATACCCGAAAAAATCATATTAAATTGGCATGGCATTTGGGGGACTTTTATTTTCGGGATATTTTATATTGCACGAATAAATGAGGAAGCAGACAGAAAAATACTATGTTTACTTTATTTAAACTAAATAACAGAAAGTATAAAGAGGGTACAGAAGGTTGTGCTTCTAGTTTCATCCATCGCATGCTCATCAAAAGGAATCCACTAACAAGGTTGATCAAGTCTTGTTAACAAACTCATTCTGATTAACATGGAACCGAAGAAATTTCGAATAACACTAAGTTACCTCAACCGGGATATGCACATCCCCTATAATAAGAATATCATATTTCTTCTTGACGGTAGGAAGAAGAAATTCAAAACCTCCAAAAATAATCAATGGAATTTTTCCAATAGAGTTGATACTATGAACTTGAGGTTGTTTCCTCGGGAAGTGTACCGTATGCTCATTACCATTAACATGAAAAGTGACATTGCCTTTGTTGCAATCAATAACAACCCCTTCAGTATTCAGGAAAGGTCTTCCAAGAATAATAGACATACTATCGTCCTCGGGAATATCAAGAATAACAAAGTCCGTTATAATAGTAACGTTTGCAACCACAACAGGCACATCCTCACAAATACCGACAGGTATAGCAGTTGATTTATTAGCCATTTGCAAAGATATTTCAGTAGGTGTCAACTTATTCAAATCAAGTCTACGATATAAAGAGAGAGGCATAACACTAACACCGGCTCCAAGATCACATAAAGCAGTTTTAACATAATTTATTTTAATGGAGCATGGTATAGTAGGTACTCCTGGATCTCCAAGTTTCTTCGGTATTCCACCCTTAAAAGTATAATTAGCAAGCATGGTGGAAATTTCAGCTTCCGGTATCTTTCTTCTATTAGTGACAATATCTTTCATATATTTAGCATAAGGATTCAATTTGAGCGTATCAGTCAATCGCGTACGCAAAAAGATAGATCTAATCATTTCAGCAAAGCGCTCAAAATCCTCATCATCCTTTTTCTTGGATGGTTTAGGAGGAAACGGCATCGGTTTCTGAACCCATGATTCTCTTTCTTTACCATGTTTCCTAGCAAAAAAGTCTCTTTTACCATAACGTTGATTATTTGATTGTGGGTTATCAAGATCAACAGCAGGTTCAACTTCTACATCATTATCATTACTAGGTTGAGCATCATCATGAACATCATCATTAGCATTTTCACTAGGTTCATGTTCATTACCATATTGTGTTTCAGCATCAGAAATAGATATATTATTTGGATTATCAGGTGGTTCAGCAATAGGTTCACTAGAAGTTTGCAAAGTCCTATCATTTCTCTTTTTCTTCTTTTTAGAAGAACTAGGTACTTCAATATTATTTCTCTGAGAGTCTTGCTCAATTCTCTTAGGGTGGCCTTCAGGATACAAAGGTTCCTAAGTCATTCTACCAGTCCTAGTAGCCACTCTAATAGCATAATCATTTTTCTTACTATTCATTTCATCGAGAAATTCTTTTTGAGCCTTAAGTACTTGTTCTACTTGAGTGGTAACCATAGAAGCATGTTTGCTAACAAGTTTAAGTTCACCTCTAATATTAGCCATATAATCACCCAAGTGTTTAATCATATAAGCATTTTGTTTTAATTGTCTACCAAAATAAGCATTAAAATTTTCTTGTTTGACAATGAAATTATCAAGCTCATCAAAGCATTGTCTAGCAGACTTATAGTGAGGAATATCACCTTCATCAAATCTATAGAGAGAATTTACCTTTACTACATGTGTTGAGTTATCGGGATCAGGAGGTTCTTCAATAGGTAATGGATTAAGATCATATGTTTCTTCAACAGGCGGTAAATTAAGACCATGTATTTCTTCAATAGGAGGTAAATTCTTAACATCTTCAGCTTTAATACCTTTTTCTTTCATAGATTTCTTTGCCTCTTGCATATCTTCAGGACTGAGCAATAGAACACCTCTCTTCTTCGGAGTTGGTTTAGGAATAGGCTCAGTAATTGGCTCTGGAGCTGGCTCAGGAGGTGCCCAATTATTTTCATTTTTCAACATATTATTCAATAAAATTTCAGCTTCATTCGGTGTTCTTTCCCTGAAAAGAGAACCAGCACAACTATCCAAGTAATCTCTGGAAGCATCGGTTAGTCCATTATAAAAGATATCCAGTATTTCATTTTTCCTAAGAGGATGATCAGGCAAAGCATTAAGTAACTTGAGAAGCCTCCCCCAAGCTTGTGGGAGACTCTTTTCTTCAATTTGCACAAAGTTGTATATTTCCTTTAAAGCACCTTGTTTCTTATGAGCAAGGAAATATTTAGCAGAGAAGTAATAAATCATATCCTGGGGACTACGCACACTACCAGGATCAAGAGAATTAAACCATATCTTAGCATCACCCTTTAATGAGAACGGAAATATTTTAAGAATATAAAAATAGCGAGATATCTCATCATTAGTGAACAGGGTGGCTATATCATTTAATTTAGTAAGATGTGCCACAACCGTTTCAGATTCATAAGAATGGAAAGGATCAGATTCAACCAAAGTAACTATATCAGGATTAACAGAGAATTCATAATCCTTATCGGGAACACAAATAGGTGAAGTAGCAAAAGCAGGGTCAGGTTTCATTTTATCTCTAAGACATTCTTTACTCCATTTAATTAATAGCCTCTTAAGTTCATGACTATCTTTGCAAGCTAAAATAGCTGTAGAAGCTTCCATATCAAAAACATAACCCTCAGGAATAACAGGCCTATCTTCATCATCACTTTCATCAATATAATTAGATTCAATAATTTCTTTCTCTCTAGCCCTAGCAATTTGTTCATCAAGAAATTCACTAATGGGCACAGTATTATCAGGCATAGAAGTAGTTTCATCATAAGTATCATGCATAGCAGAAGTGGCATCATCGATAACATGCGACATATCGGAACGAATAGTAGAAGCAGGTTTAGGTGTTGCAAGCTTACTCATAACAGAAGGTGAATCAAGTGCAGAGCTAGATGGCAGTTCCTTACCTCCCCTCGTAGTTGAGTGATAATTTGTTGTCTTAGCGTCTTTCAAGTACTTCATAGTGTCCAGCAGATATAAATCCCAATTGACTCAAAGAATAGAGATATGCTCCCCGGCAATGGCGCCAGAAATTAGTCTTGATAACCCACAAGTGTAGGGGATCGCAAAGCTTTCGAGGGTAGAGTATTCAACCCAAATTTATTGATTCGACACAAGGGGAGCCATAGAATATTCTCAAGTATTAGCAGTTGAGTTGTCAATTCAACCACACCTGGATAACTCAATATCTACAGCAAAGTATTTAGTAGCAAAGTAATATGATAGTAGTGGTAACAGTAAAAAAAGAGTAATGAAAGCAAAAGTAATATTTTTGGTATTTTGTAGTGATTGTAACAATAGCAACGGGAAAGTAAATAAGCGAAGACCAGTATATGGAAAACTCGTAGGCATTGGATCGGTGATGGATAATTATGCTGGATGTGGTTCATCATGTAACTGTCATAACATAGGGTGACACAGAACTAGCTCCAATTCATCAATGTAATGTCGGCATGTATTCCGAATATAGTCATACATGATTATGGAAAATAACTTGCATGACATCTTTTGTCCTACCCTCCCGTGGTAGCGGGGTCCTAACGGAAACTATGGGATATTAAGGCCTCCTTTTAATAGAAAACTGAAACAAAGCATTAGCACATAGTGAATACATGAACTCCTCAAACTATGGTCATCACCGGGAGTGGTCCCGATTATTGTCACTTCGGGGTTGCCGGATCATAACACATAGTAGGTGACTATAGACTTGCAAGATGGGATCAAGAACACACATATATTCATGAAAACATAATAGGTTCAGATCTGAAATCATGGCACTCAGGCCCTAGTGACAAGCATTAAGCATAGCAAAGTCATACAACATCAATCTCAGAACATAGTGGATACTAGGGATCAAACCCTAACAAAACTAACTGGATTACATGATAGATCTCATCCAACCCATCACCGTCCAGCAAGCCTATGATGGAATTACTCACGCACGGCAGTGGGCATCATGAAATTGGTGATGGAGGATGGTTGATGATGACGACAGCGACGAATCCCCCTCTCCGGAGCCCCGAACGGACTCCAGATCAGCCCTCTGATAGGTTTTAGGGCTTGGCGGTGGCTCCGTATCGTAAAACGCGATGATTTCTTCTCCTTCTTTTTTTTCTCCCTGAAAGCAAATATATAGAGTTGGAGTTGGCATCAGAGGAGCCTCACGGGGACCACGAGGTAGGGGGCGTGCCCCCCACCCTCGTAGACAGGGTGTGGGCCCCCTGGTCTTCATCTTTGGCAAGGATTTTTTTATTATTTTTAACTAGATGTTCCGTGTAGTTTCAGGTCATTCCGAGAACTTTTGTTTTCTGCACATAAAACAATATCACGGCAATTCTGCTAAAAACAGCGTCAGTCCGGGTTAGTTCCATTCAAGTCATGCAAGTTAGAGTTCAAAACAAGGACAAAAGTGTTTGGAAAAGTAGATACGATGGAGACGTATCAGTCACCACCAGAGCCCTTTTGCAGGCGAAGACCACTTTTGTTAGGATAGCTTGTACTAGTTGTCCCCTTTCAAATTGGCCGCCGTTGTTGGCTCCCTTCCCGCTCAATATTTGGGAAGAGGACTAGGGCCTATATAAGTAGAACTAGCCACCACCGTAGAGGCATCTCATCTAGGACTGGATCCATTCCATCCTCACATCCACAAGTTCGCAGAGCACAAGAACACCTCAACCTCAGGAGGCTTTTCTTCCCCTTGTACTTTTCACCATCAGCCCAAGAGGCAATCCACCACCACACACTGGAGTAGGGTATTACACCACAACGGTGGCCTGAACCAGTATAAATCTTGTGTCTTTGTGTTGCTAGTTCGTCGAGTTCGTCCGCGAGATCTTAGTGAGCTAGGGCGTGGATCGGTAGGAGGGAAAGAACTTCGCGTGCACCCCAGAGTTCGAACCTTAAAGGTTTTGCCGGAACCCCAGATCCGACATTTGGCACGCCAGGTAGGGGTGCGCCCGTAGCTTCCCTTCCGTCGATCGTCGCTCCGTCGTCTCCATGGCAGACGCTCGCCGCGCTAGAGCTGAGCGTCGGGCTGCCCTCACCGCCCGTGTTGCTCAGACGGCTCCCGTTGGCGAGCCACCCTGTCGTTCCCCGTCGCCTGCCGCCAACGCCGCCACCGGTCCAGCAGGGAATGAGCAGCAAGCGTCCTCGCTGCACCCATCGGTGCGGCAGGACAGTCGCACCACCACTCCATCGCTGACCCTGGCCGGTTCCTCGTCCCACGCACATCGCGCTCCCATGGACGTGCAGGCTGCGCTCCTCATGGCGAACGAGCTCCTGCGCTATCACCCGACCGACAACCTCTACGAGGACTGGCTTGACGGCATCGCCGAGCTCGTCCGCGCCGCCGGGGGCTCCCTGGCGCCGTCCCTCTCTCTGCCACGCCCTCCGCCAGCCACGGGTGACATGGCTCACGGAACGCCTCCACCATCTCTTCCCCAAGATAGTGCTTTTCACCAAGGCGCGCGGCCCCACGGCGCGATCCACCATGCCCGGTGCCCCGCGCGACGAGAGAAGCTGCCAAGAGATTCCTCAGCCGTGAGAAGCTGCACCTGCGCTCGCCACGCCACCTCGCCAAGACCGCATGCTACCTGCGGTGGCGGCATGCGGGCCTTGTCAAGACCAAGCTCCACCTTCGAGACGGGCCCTGGCGACCACGGCCGGCTGTCACGCCTTCACCCCCGAGCTGCGTAGCGTCGCCTGGCCGGGCAAGTTCAAGCCGGATCTGCCTCCTCGCTACGACGGCACCCTTGACCCTGCGGAGTTCCTGCAGCTCTACGAGCTGAGCATCGAAGCGGCCAATGGTGACGAGAAAGTCATGGCGAACTGGTTCCCAATGGCGCTCAAAGATGGTGCCCATTCGTGGCTCCTGAACTTGCCTTAGGGCTTGATCTCCTCCTGGGACGAGATGCGCGACCGCTTCGTCACCAACTTCCAAGGCACTCGTGACCACCCACCGGCTGCAGGTGACCTGCGCCGCATCAAGCAACAACCAGGAGAGACCCTCCAGAAGTACATCCAGCGCTTCAACAAAACTCGCCTCAAGATCCCCAAGGTCACGGACGAGGCCATCATCTCCGCGTTCTCTGACGGCGTCCGCGACATCAAGATGAAGGAGGAGCTCGCTATCCACGAGGAGTTGTGCACATCTCAGGAGTTGTTCAACCTGGCGACCAAGTGCGCAAGAGCTGAGGAGGGGCGCCTCTCCCTCCTCGAGCTGTCAGCTGTGGGCGCAGAGGAAAAGAAGGCCAAGGCCAAGGACGTGAAGCGCAAGGAAGCAGTCGTGCTCGCAGCGGAGCCAAACACAAAGCAAGGTAAGGACCTACCCGAGTCATCCAAGAGCAACCGACCATTCTGCGCCTTCCACAACCTGAACACCCACAACACCAGCAACTGTCAAGAACTCAGAGCCATTTGCGAAGGACACTTCGGTCGATGCCCCGGGCGCAGCGACCGGGGCTACGACCGAGGAGGAGGACGTGGAGGCGGACGCTGGGACGATTGTGGCCCACGCTAGGAATGGCGCGACAGGCCTCGTGAGGACCGCTGGCAGGAACATCCTCGCGAGGGCGCCTAGAGGGACCATCCTCGTGAGGATCATCCTCAGGGCAACGCCGGTCTTCCCCCGCTGCCGCCACCACCAAGAAGGAATGACGACCACCATCAAGACGGGGGGGATGGGGGCTTCCAAGAGCCGCGTGCTATCGCTTGCATCTTGGGCGTCACTCAGGCCCCAGCCTCGCAGCGTATCTTCAAACAGTTTGCTCGTGAAGTGAATGCAGTCCTCCCCAATCTCGAGGCCACGCGCCCGCTCAGGTGGTCCCAGTGTGCCAGCACCTTCAACTCGGCAGATCAGCTCAAGTGCGTAGCCACTGCTGGCGCCCTCCCGATGCTTTGCTCACCAGTCATCAGCAACGTGCAAGTCACCAAAACCCTCATCGACGGCGGCGCAGGGCTCAACGTCTTGTCCTATGACACATTCGACAACCTTCATGTGCCCTATGAGCAGCTTCAGCCTACCAAACCTTTCTCAGGAGTGACCGACGGCTCCACCACACTGATAGGACAGGTCTGCCTCCCTGTCACCTTCGGAGAACGCAAGAACTACCGCTCTGACCTCATCGACTTCGACGTCGCGCACATCCGTCTGCCATACAACGCCATCCTCGGGTATCCAGCCCTGACCAAGTTCATGGCCGTCAGCCACCACGGCTATAATGTCCTCAAGATGCCGGGAAGCGGCGGAATCATCACGGTCCCATGCGAAGAAAGAGATGCGGTATGCTCCCTCGAGTGTGCCTTCCAAGCTGCAGCAATTGACGACCCCGACAGCAAAGGCGAGGGCCCTCCTGAGGCACTCCCCAAGAAGAAGAAACAGTTGTGCTATGCAGGATCTTAGGAGGATGGTGTCGTGATTGGAACCTCATCAGGATCAGCGCCCTCTCCAGGGGTGCCTCCCTCCATCGCATAGGAAGGCATGCCCGGCGCCCACCTCAGGCAGGGCTCGAGGGCTCTCTTTTGGAGGGCCTCAGACCTTGCCAACCTCACGAGGGAGGCGCTCGGGCACCACTTGGAGGCGTGCTTCGCGATACGTTTCCCTCAGGAGAACACAGGGCAAGGAGCGCCCACCGCTCAGGAGATCATCACCAAGACCACTCAGGGACTGCAAGACGCAAGGGCCATGCACGGCGACCGCCGCTCACAAGGCGCAGCTCCACATCCAGGCGAGGATGTCAGGCTGCGCGTCTGCATCGACATTCCAGGGCTCAACAGGGCTGCATCTTAGGAGCCTTTCTGGCCTTTGCACGTAGGCCGTTGCGAGGGTCCACCACACAGCTACGTTCGCATGCCTTTTAGGGTGCCGAGCGTGACGTCAGCCTATCAGCGCAACCTGCGGCGTGTCCTGGCAGCTCAGGAAGCGAGGCACCACGCTGTCCTGGCAGAGATGGAGACGGTCCTCAGGGAACCATCTGAGCCCCCAGAGCCTCCCGAGGCTTAGGGCCCCGGTGGCTCGTGAGGATCTACTCCCTCGCGGCACGCCTTCAGCTGCACCAACTCTCCTTTGTCTACAGAACCAGGTGACATTTTACAAGTTCGTTTAGCTGGGACCGCCCCTCGGGCTGCATTATTCCCAGGCCGCGTGGGTCCGTCCCTGTGGCATGTATCCCTTTTGCTTATGTCTCTAGTTTACCCTGTTGGGGGCGCCCCTCGGGTTGCATCATCCCCAAGCCGCTCGGGCCCGACCCAGTGGCATGTATCTTTCTGCATTTACCTAAGTTGGTTTGCCTTCCATGCTTAACCTTCCTATGATTGTCACCTGCCCAATTATCACCCGCTCGATCGTCACCTCCCTCGGGGCCTCCTCACACAGGCACGTGCTGGTGCATGGGTCCGTCCCTGCCACGTCGACCAACCTGAGCGGTTGAGCTCTTGCTCGCGGCACGCCTCGCACACGTCACCTCATCAGGCCCTCGGTGCCTCCATCTCCAGACAAAGCAACCAGTGGCAAACTAGCAACCATGACAGCAAAACCGTGTTTTATCCTTGTGCTGGCTCACCGGAATATCATGAGGATAGCCCAGGCGGCACCGCCAGCTCCCACTTCTTCCAAGTAATCCTCTTGCACGTTAAAAGGGGGGGGTCCTGAGCATCACGACTCAGGAGCTCTTACTGGCTCTCCAGCCCTCACCCCCTGGCTTTGTCCTCGGCATCGCGACCTGCCATACGAGCGGCGGCTGAGCTCGCTCGAGGGCCGGGACCTGAGGACGTAGAGCACGAAGGAAAGCATTGGAAGGGGGAGGACACGTACGGGCCTAACCTAGCTATGTTGCGGATGATTGCGCACAGGTCTGGCGCAGTGCGAAGAATCGATCCCGAACCGCCAAGATAAGTCTCGTTCTCGGATTGGCTAATTGTTGGAGCCTAAGGGCCATGCTCACCGCAGCCCTGTTGTGGCCACGTCAACTCCCTTTCTTGCCTTACCATGGCTGCTTGAGCGCTAAAGGGGACCTCCTGAGCATCGCGCCTCAGGGGCTCTTCCTGGACCTTGGGCCGCACACCTCCTAGCCTTGACTATGGCACGCGACCTGGCATACCAGCGACGGCTGTAGCCTGCCTAGGGACCGGGACCTATCAGCGTACAAGCTATCACGAGGATGGAAAGGGGAGACTGAGCCTTAACAGGACATGTGTTCGCAAGTTTTCATAACATGGAATATATGCGCAAAAGTCATTACAGACCCTTTACACACCCCCACAGGGTACTTCATGATTCTTCGCAGGGAACGAAAATGAGAACTAAGAGGAATCCTATCTACACCCTCCCGTGGCGGACGCCATCATCAACAGTGGGCCACGGGAGGCCGGCGCCAACCCCATCCAGATCAGCGGCGGCGACGGCCGGCCGCCGCGGCCCTGCTCCGAGCCCGGCGAGATCTCGGGGGCACGTAGCTATCGTCACTCGTCTCTAGAGTCTCGTAAAGCTCAGGAGAATCACTAGACTCCCATCGACTGCTGCTGGTAGAGTAGACGGGAGCGGAGCGCGCGTCAGCCTGGCGCTCCCCTCTAGGGCAACACTACAGGCAGCGGCCCTCCGCGTCGAAGACCTTGAAGAAGAGTGTGGTGGCACCGTCGTACTCGAAGTGGATCATGAGGGCGCCTTCCGCACGGCAAACCCGCGCAACCTCGCCCCAGCCGCTGGTCATGAAGATCTTGCTGGTGGGGACTGCTTCGATCTCTGCTCCGGTCACCGGAGCGTCGCAATCAGCATGCTGCAGCCAGAGCTCAAGAGGCCCCCTCGGCGGCAACACGTCGGAGAAGAACCGCGGGAAGCGAATCCAAGAGCTTGGGGGCATCGGCGCCCATAGCACGAGCTCGCACGAGGAATCCGAGGCGTGGATTCTAGGGGCGACAACGTGTGTCGCCGTGGTGCAGCGACCACGGGCGCGGCGCGGGCGGCACTACTCGTCGCTCCACCCTCCTGAGCCCTCGGCTCAGGCGTACAAGGGTAGCGGGTACCCTGGAGGAGGCCGCTCGCACCAAGGCCTCGTCACCACCTGCATTGCTGCTTCGTCGCGATGGTGAACCGGCCTCTTCTTCGGCGGAAGCGGCCCTGGATCATCGCGGGGGGCCTTTCCTTTCTCTTTAGTGGAGAACCTTCGGATAGGCGCCATTGCTGCTAGTGGGGGAGTAAGGAGGAAGAAGCAAGTGAACCAAGAAGAGATGGGCGATGGGGGCTCCGCCCTCTCCCCATTTATAGCGGAAGAAGGCCAACCGGCGCCTTGCACGATCACAGATAATGATGGTTTTCCTTGCATGTCACAGGGACTTGTCAAATCGAGCAGTTGTCGAGGCAGCGTGGGGAAGTGGAGATGCCCACGTCCAATCAACTGCCACGCGTCGACCAAGGCCACAGGCTTTTGGGCCCCGTGGCGCTCTGCGCTTGTCCTTTGGCTTCGCCTCGAAGAAAAGCCCGAGCGCACCTTGGGCCCGGGGTCTACTGTCGGCGTTCTGGGAACGGGGGTCCCCAGACTTGCCTGCCTGCGGCCCACGGCGTGGCTATGCTAGCGGGCCTGTACGGCCCATCTTTGTCAACAAGGCATTCGAGACCCTCGCGAGGGGCCAAGCCTCATGAGGCGGGCGACACAAGACCTCTTCAGGAGCGTCCTCTCCAGGCTGCCTCGTGAGGAGCAGAGATATCAAGGTGGGGCGAACCTCGCGAGGCTCTCGTGACATGAGCCATGACGATCGACATCAGGCGGGCGCCAACGCGCGCAGCGTCCTTGTTTCCTCTTTGGTGCTAAGGAGGCAAGCGCAGGCGCGGAGTACTGAGGCATCAAGCAAAGGTTTCAATATCGGTGCAATGAGACCAAGACCAGCAGGCCAGCAGGACGGAGGTCACCATGGAGCCCAAGACGGCGTCACCTCCAGAGCCCTTTTGCAGGCGAAGGCCACTTTTGTCAGGATAGCTTGTAATAATTGTCCCCTTTCAAATTGTCCATCATTGTTGGCTCCCTTCCCGCTCAATATTTGGGAAGAGGACCAGGGCCTATATAAGTAGAACTAGCCCCACCGTAGAGGCATCTCATCTAGGACTGGATCCATTCCATCCTCACATCCACCAGTTCGCAGAGCACAAGAACACCTCAACCTCAGGAGGTTGTTCTTCCCCTTGTACTGTTCATCATCAGCCCAAGAGGCAATCCACCACCACACACTGGAGTAGGGTATTACACCACAATGGCGGCCTGAACCAGCATAAATCTTGTGTCTTTGTGTTGCTAGTTCGTCGACTTCGTCCGCGAGATCTTAGTGAGCTAGGGCGTGCATTGGTAGGAGGGAAAGAACTTCGTGCGCACCCCAGAGTTCGAACCTTAAGGGTTTTGCCAGAACCCCCGATCCGACAGCATCGACGTCCCAGGGCTCAACAAGGCCACGTCTCAGGAGCCCTTTTGGCCTTCGCGCGTGGGCTGCTGTGAGGGTCCACCGCACAGCTACGTTCGCATGCCTTTGGGCCTACCGAGCATGGCGTCCGCCTATCAGCACAACTTGTGGCACATCCTGGAAACTCAGGAGGCCAGGCATCACGCCGTCCTGATGGAGATGGAGACGGTCCTCAAGGAACTGCCTGGATCCCCAGAGCCTCCCGAGGCTCAGGGCCCCGGTGACTCGTGAGGAGCAACCCCTTCACCGCGTACCTCCAGCTGCTCCAACATCCCTCCATCAATGGAACCAGGTGACATTTTCCAAGTTCATTTAGCTGGGAGCGCCCCTCGGGCTGCATCATTCCGAAGCCACGTGGGTCCGTCCCTGTGGCATGTATCCCATTTTATGTCTTTAGCTTACCTTGCTGGGGGCGCCCCTCGGGCTGCATCGTCCCCAAGCCGCTCGGGCCGGACCCGGTGTCATGTATCTTCCCTGCATTTACCTAAGCCAGTATGCTTTCCATGCTTAATCTACCTCTGATTATTAGCTTCTCGATCGCCACCCACCATGGGAGCCGCGCGTCGGCCGTTTCTTCAGGATCCTTCGCGTGAGTAGAATAAGCACGGTGTCTGTGCTCGGGACCGTCCCCGCAGCGTCGATAAATCCAGTGGCTGAGCTCTGTCTGGCAGGCCGGTCCCGTTCACATCACCTCCTGGGGCTCTTGGTGCTTGCCCTTCTCATGCGATAACCTTAGGAGATTCGTTCGGTGCAGGTTGTCTGACCACCTCGCAGGACCAGCGCAATGAACAAAAACCAAGACCAGGCACAACCCGCCTTGAGGTAGGGCCTCGTGAGTCCCGCGCTGGCTCACGAGTGCCCAGATACATCTCGTCTAGCCCTGCCGTGCAAGCCACGTGTCAGGGCGGGGTTGTACATGCCCCGGGGGCTCTCCGTAGTAGGGAGTCCCCTCCCACGCACCAGTGGAAGCACCATGCTCCGCGCTGGACGTAGACACTGCCGAGGAGCCGCTATGCCCATGCACAAGTGGAAGCACTATGCTCCGCGCTGGTGATAAAGAACTGAGGGCGGCCTCACGGCCGCACCAACCTCAGGGAGCCCCAGAGCTCCGTGTCCAGCCTCACCGCAACACCCTCCCCTCGGGAGAGTTGCGCGAGGGGACTGGGCACGGGGGCTGCGCTCGGGTCACGCCCAAGCGTATGCCACCCATCCAGGTCCCTCAGACCTGGTCGTCGCGCGCCACTCCCGAGCCGAGCCTCGGTGAGGGCAAAGGTATGAAGGTCGTTTGCACGTCAATGGGGACTCCTGAGCATCGCGACTCAGGAGCCTAACTGGTCATGTAGCCCCTCACTCCTTGGGTCCATCCTGGTCTCTGGTCGGCCCAACGACGGTTGAGGTATGCGTGGGGCTGGGCTCTGCCGATGTAGAACACCAAACCTTTCCCCATGTCTCCTTCCTATAAGTTGTTTGTGCGTCAAGGGGGACTCCTGAGGATCGCGACTCAGGAGCCTAACTGGTCACGTAGCCCCTCACTCCTTGGGTCCATTCTGGTCTCCGGTCAGCTCAACGGCGGCTGAGGTATGCACGCGGCCGGGCTCCGCCGACGCAGAACGCAAAGCAGATAGGAAGAAAAATCGCAAAATCTCGAAGCAAATATTACAAGACATATTGTTCTCAAAATATCAAACGCAAGTTTAACGCCTCCACGAGGCACGATGCATGCTGCAGGAATAAAACAGGAAAGGAGCCGTAGGTCACCCCAGAACACCATCGAAGCCCGCGAGAGGCACTCCTCCCTTGATGATGTCGCCTTCCTCTTGGTCACTGGCCGGAGCTGCAGGAGTGGCGGCGCCTCCGCCGAAGGCGCGGAAGCGAAGCCGTGGAACTTCTTCAGCAGGGCCTCCACCTGACCCTTCACGGCTGCAGCGGCAGCTGTGCAGTGTTCATCAGCCATAGGCTCTAGCAGCTTGTCAAGACGAGCGCTGGGGTCACGAAGGTGCAGATGGCTGAAGACACGCATCAGTGTAGCAGAAGAAAGGACACGAGCCTCTGCCTCTGCCATGGGACCGATGCCCTCCACGACTTCCTCGAGCACCCTCACCAAGTAGGGAAGCAGCTGGGCGGGGCTGTCCTCATCGGTGGTCAGCAGCCTCTCCAAGCCCTTTTCATAAAGTGACTTTAGAGCCACACGAGACCTCTTCTCAAGAAGCGTGAAGGCCACACGGTCCTCAGCCAGGACCTTTGCCTTGGCATCAAGATCGACCTTCTCCACCTCCACCTTCCGCTCCAGCTCCTCCAGCCGGCCGCGTTCAGCGGCCTGCATCTTCGCCAACTCCCCCAGCTTAGCGTCGCGGTTCTTGATGGCGTCTTCCCGAGCCCCCATCTCTTCCTCCTTCGTCCGGCGGCCACGAGCTTCTTCTGCGTGCTCATCGCGCAGACTCTTCAGCTCATCCTCCAGCGCCCGACAGCGGTCGTGGGCGACCTCGGCGTCCTTCAGCGCCGCCTCGCGATCGGCCGCAGCTTGTGCGGCGGCTTGCTTCTCCTCCTTGGATGCCGTCGCGGCCTGGCTCAGTGTTGCTCGGACTACTGCATCAGACTGAAGCCAGCCGGAGGCCAGCTCTAGGCGCCCGACTACCAGGCGCAGATCCGCGCCTCAGAGATCTTCCCGCTGCTGGGTCATCTCTGAAAGGGCATGCTCCAAGATAGCAGAGGAGGCAGAAGAACCTAGGAACAATGGCGCGATGGGAGAAGGAGGCGATGCCGTCACCAGGGCCTGGGAGACCAAGGGCTCCTGAGCCTTTGGGACCTCGGCGGCTGAGCCGGACATCGGCACTTTCGGAGCCAGCGGGGCCTCGGGGGTTGACTCCTCGTGATGACGCTCCCCCTGGTCTCGCGAGGGTGACCGGGCCGGGGAGGTGCGAGTGTTGTCGCCTCCTTTCCTTGCGGAAGGGGGTGTGGCTACAGGCTCC
Source organism: Triticum monococcum (assembly GCA_034509565.1). Lineage (NCBI taxonomy): Eukaryota > Viridiplantae > Streptophyta > Magnoliopsida > Poales > Poaceae > Triticum > Triticum monococcum. The sequence goes on along the minus strand of CM067846.1, from coordinate 141,643,842 downwards.
TCCTTCCTCTTCTTTGCCGAAGGCAGTGGCCTGGTCAACCAAGGACGAACGTCAGGAGGCAGCAGTATAAGCAAGACCAAGATGGAGCTCAGGCACTTACTGGTCCACCGCGGTGTAGTCCACCCTCCGCTTGGGGAGCTTGAAGCCCGAGAGCCTCGAGGCCTGAGGTATGGGTGCGTTGGCTCCGGGAGCAGAAAATGGCGCAGCAGAGGGACCGGAAGCAGCTTCAGACGGCGCCAAGGCGGGGGTGCCATCTCGAGAGACCAGGGACGATCTGCCCCTTGTCGGGATGATGGGAAGCTCCCCATCCTCCTGGCGGGCGTCGGCCTCGGCGTCGTCTGGCAGCGTGTGGAGGATGTCAGCTTTTCTCAAGGGGGAGGTTTCCCCCATCCCTTCAGGGGTCACCTCCGAGTCTTCCTCCTCCCCCTCTTCCTCCCCGTGGGACTCATCAGAAGAAAGCTCCATTGGCTTCGGCGCTGCAGGGGCCCCAGTAGGTGCCGGTGGCACCATCCCGCAACCGTCAAAAGTCGGCCTGGAAGCCACGATTTGCTCACAGTGCTTGCGGCGGAACAAGGGAACGAATGCGCTTGGCGGGTACTCCTGGTTGTCTCCGACCAAGAGGCACAAAACTGCAGACAGCTCATCGTTAGGCAAGGCCTCCGGGCTTAGGTGAATCTTGTCCTCTTCATCTCCAAGCCTCCACAAGGGGCGCGCACGCGCCTGAAGTGAAGCAATGCGCAGTGACAAGAATTCCCTCAGGAGCATGGCCCCTGTCACATTGGCCGCCCTCGCATTGCCCGGTTTCAAGTCGGCCTTCATCTGCTCCAACACCGATGTCACCCGTTCCTCAGTAAGCTTCACGCAATACCACCCTTTGTCAGACTAGGGCATCTCCGTCGGCAGCACCAAGCGCGGGTGGACGCACTTGGTGCCCATCATGACCCATTTGGCCCTGAGGCTGTCGGCCTTCTTCCCTGTATTCGAGATCGAGGTGGCCTTGCCAGGCGCGATGAAATTGGCGCACCCGGAGATATGACCCTCGCTGACGCGGAGGAAGAAGAGGTGGCGCAGTAGAGCCATGGATGGCATCACGCCAAGGTACGCCTCGCAGTAGTAGGCGAAGATCGACAAGAGAATGATGGAGTTGGGATGAAGATGCACCGCCTACAGCCCGTAGTGGCCGAGGACCTCATAGAAGAAGTAAGAGAAAGGGGGAACCAACCCTGTGGAGACACTGCTCATGAAGAAGGGAAAGAAGGTGCTTCCCTCGGGCTCTGGCACGTCGGAGGCGTCCCGGAGCTCCGTCTTCCCCCTCTTGTTACTCTCCCCGCCGTCAGCAAGTGCGTGGCGGCGAGGCTCTTCTCCGAGACATTGGGAATGTCGAGAGCTGGTTCGTACCAACCCGGCGATGAGCAGGCTTGACCTTGCGCGGCGCCATTGGTCGCTGGTGCGGAGGAGGATGGAAGCAGATCTGGGGATTTTAGAGGCAGGATGCAATAAAGGGGATCTGAGCAAGGCGAAGGGGAGCAGTGAAGACAAGCGTTGTCCAGGCCAGCCTTTTTGTCAAGTCGGGCAGTCACCAAGGCAGAGTTGAGGAAGCAGAGACGCCCACGTCCAATCAACAGCCACGCGTCGACCAAGGCCGCAGGCTATTGGGGCCTGTGGTGCTCCGCACTTGACCTTTGGCTTCGCCTCGAAGCCAAGACCGAGCGCACCTTGGGCCCGGGGGCTACTGTCGGCGTTGTGGGAATGGGGGTCCCCAGACTTGCCCGCCTGCGGCCCACGGTGTGGCTCTACGAGCGGGCCCGTACGACCCATTTTCACTGGTAAGCACTCAAGACCCTCGCAAGGGGCCAAGCCTCATGAGGCGGACGACGCAAGACCTCCTCAGGAGCGGCCTCACCGGGTCGGTTCGCGGGGGGCGGAGAGTTCAAGGCAAGGCAAACCTCGTGAGGTTCTCGTGACGTGAGCCATGACGATCAAGGCCCGGCGGGCGCCATTCCGTGAAGCGTCCTTGTTTCCTCTTTGGTGCTAAGGAAGTAAGCGCAGGCACGGAGTACCGAGCCATCAAGCAAAGGTTTCCATATCGGTGCAACGAGACCAAGACCAGCAGGACGGCAGGACGGAGGTCACCATGGAGCCCAAGGCAGCGTCACCACCAGAGCCTTTGACAGGCGAAGACTGCTTTTGTCAGGATAAGTTGTACTAGTTGTCCCCTTTAAAATTTTCCGTTGTGGGATCCCTTCCCGCTCAATATTTGGGAAGAGGACCGGGGCCTCTATAAATAGGACTAGCCACCACCGTAGGAGGCAACTCATCAAGAGACAACTGAGCCTCAGGATCAATCTGATCTCGAGCTAACCCTTAGTCACACTCGAGCACAAGAACACCTCAACCTCAGGAGGCTGTTCTTCCCCTTGTACTGTTCATCCAATAGCCCAAGAGGCAATCCACCACCACCACACTAGAGTAGGGTATTACACCACAGCGGTGCCCCGAACCAGTATAAATCTTGTGTCCCTTGTGTTGTGAGTTTGTCGAGTTAGCCCTTGAGATCTTAGCAAGCTAGGACATGGATCCGTAGGGGGAAATCTTTGCACGCACCCTAGTGTTCAAACCTTGAGGGTTTTGTCGGAACCCATGATCCGACAACCCCTGCTCCCCGCCAAGAGCGTGGGTTTAAGTGTGGTATAAGGCAGGAGAACGGCAAGGTTTGTTGCCGGGCGACATTGTTTATTTAAAATGACAAGGACTCACTCCTTGGTGTTTGCCTCGCTCACGCACAAAAGACCCCGGCAAACCCCATTTTTCATTAATACGTTAACCAAACAAGCACAATTCATACGGAATAAGAGCACGAGCAAGGGGTTACAAAGTCTAGAATTCAACAAGTGCCCGCAGGCTTAAAAAAGAGATAAGATGCCCGTAATCCCTTTCTTGTCCCTCTCCTCAGAAAGCAGACCAGGACAAATACGAGGGCAAAAGAAGCGCCTAGGCGAGGTACAAGTAGCAGAAGACACCAAGAGAAGGCTGGTGATGACGGTGCCGGGGAAGAAGCCGAAAGATGAGGCAGCGGCCGACAATACTCGATGAAGGCGTCGGTGCCATCGTACTCCATGTTGATGGCCCGCCACCCGCCTTCTTTGTCTTCTCCAGCCCTCCGGCGCCAGCCGCCAGAAGCAGCGGCCCCGAGAAGTTCAAGGAGCCGGCTCGAGGAGCCGCCGCTAAGAACTACCCCGCCCCCGGTAGACCGTCCTGTCGGGGAGAAGGCCAGGTGCAGGAGGTGCTGGTGCCGACGTCGCCTAGGGACGGGGCGTTTGACGCCTAGTCGGACCCATCCATGTCTTCTTCCCTGCCGGTCCTCTCCCCATCATCGTTGCTCGAGGAGGAGCTCTCGTCGTTGGTCGAGCTCTCTGTGCAGCACCCTAGCCTATCTCCCGAGCGCCCGAAGACCTTGACGGAGAGCAGGTTGCTCTCCAGCAAATTGAAGCAGAGAACGTGCCCCTCCATCAAGCAGTGGGCTCGTGCGAAGGTTTTCCACCCCCGACGAAGGAGCATCACATGAGGGACGGGGAACCCCTGTGTTCACCCACATGTCGCCGTTTCAACACCCCTTCATGTGCAGCCTCAACCTCGATGGCTGGTCGATCTCCAACACCCTCGCGAACGCCTCAGGAAGGCGAAGGCGGCTACACGGCAGCTCGCGCAGCTGCAGGATGAACTCCAACGCCATGTCCCCGACGTGGCCGCTCGACTAGGCGGGAGGAGACGGTGGCAGAGATGGTGACGGAGATGGTGATGACATGGGTGTTCCCCTTCCGCTCCCGCCTCGGCCTCGACCGCCTCTGCTTCGACCACCTTGCCGACCACGGCCTTTTCCGGCACCCCCACCTCGAGCGTGGCCTTTGCCTTGGGCGGCTGGCTCTTCCTTGACTGCTGTGGCTCTCTGGCGGGAGGAGGACCTGGTCGCCTCCACGGAAGAATGGCCGCGACCATGCCCTCTCGCCATGGCGGTGGATGTAGAATGAAGACGAAGGGAAGACGCGAGGAGGTGCTCCTCCTCCTCCCCCTGAGTCCCCTTTTTATAGCTGAGCGAGGAGGCTAAAAGACTAGCTCTATGCTCTAAAGAGCCCATTCAGGTCCGGCTCATTAAGTGGCAATGAGCAAGGCCATTGACCGCCCTCCCCGCCCAATCAAAGGCGTGTAAGTATCGGCCATGGTGCGCCTTTCCCATATCCCGTGCGTCGGTCGTACGTGGTGCAAGGGGCAGGCGTAGTGGGAAACATGGAATGACTGTTCCAAGGCAGAGAGAGTAAATGAGCAGCGGCCCTGCAGTTTTAAAGGGACACGCAAGCTGCCTCTTTACTACTCACCACGGGATGACGCGAGCGTGCTGCGGTCATTCCATGCGCGACCCCCACGTCATGCATTCAATGCAGATCATGGGGAAGCCCAACTGGCGGGGGAGTTACTACGATAAAACTCCGCCACGCGCGCCTGCGCACCATTCTGGGCCTGGCCCAGTAACGCCCCGCGCTTATATGTGGCCCAGGCCCGGGGGCTCCTGTCGGTGTACAAAAGTAGGGGTCCTTTTTTGCACCGCTTAACTTGTGCGCGGGCAATCGCAACCACACACCTCCAGCCGCGCTTGGCGGGACAGAAGATGAAGCAAAGTCACAAGACTACTAGAGCTATGCTCAAGACCAGAAGCATGAAGAGCAGAGGGGCAAGGTGAAACTCCCCCGGCAAGGCCCTTGCCGGGGTGGCCTTCATGGCCCCGGCAAGAGCCTTGCCGGGGCAACTTGACCAACACCAACAGGGCCGCCACCCTTGAGTCTAAAAGTTCTGATGCCATCAACCACATTGGAACCAAGGCTCGGGAGGCGCCTCCATGGTGGCATGCAGATCTTTGTGAACACAAAGGGCCTACGAGGCCTAGGTAGGAACCAGAAAACAAGACAACAGCGAGGCTCCTTACCAAGGATGCCCACGAGGCCCTGGCAAGACCCTTGTTGGGAATATCAGCAAGACCACGGCAAGGCCTTGCCGCCCCGTCGCCGCCCCAGCTCAGCGGCCAACCCACCAACTAAGCAGGTACCCACATGGCGGTACGTGGCTCATGAGCCAACTAGTCAAGAAACTACGTGGTGGCATGCAAATCTTCGTGAAGACCCTAGCACCACACCAGCTCAGCAGCATGCCAGCCTACATGGCGCTGCATGCCTCGTTGGCCTGGACGTGTGTTGGAGCAAGGTGAAGCGGCGATGGATGGGATGGGCCTCGTTGTCGTCCCCGATAAAGTAAGAGGACACCTAAGTAGCGCATTTAATGTGTTTTGTCCTATGGTGCCAGAGATATACTCGACTACTGTACAACTTTCCACCTCCTGTGTGCCACTGTGGCAGCTCCTTTGACTATAAAAGGAGGCCCGCGGCATACTGAGAGAGGATTCAGACTTTTTGGACCATGCATGCTTTGTAGCTAGTCCAAGAACACCAGATAAAACATAAGCCAGCAGGAGTAGGGTATTACGCATCACTTGCGACCCGAACCTGGATAAATTTCCCGTGTTGATCTCTTAAACCCACTCTTTCCACATCCCCGCACCCGCCGACTGTAGAAGGGATTCCCCGTGATCCCATAGGTGTCGTTTCCACCGACATCACCCAAAACTTGAAAACTTCAATCACACAAAACTTAACGGAACTTTGTGAGATAGGTTAGTATGATAAAGAGCAAACAATTTCACTTTGGTACTATCAAAGACAAGATTCATAATTGTTTCGACACAATGCCTACAGTAGCATATGAAGGAAATATGCCCTAGAGGCAATAATAAAGTTATTATTTATTTCCTTATATCATGATAAATGTTTATTATTCATGCTAGAATTGTATTAACCGGAAACATAATACATGTGTGAATACATAGACCAACAGAGTGTCACTAGTATGCCTCTACTAGACTAGCTCGTTAATCAAAGATGGTTATGTTTCCTAACCATGAACAAAGAGTTGTTATTTGATTAATGAGGTCACATCATTAGTTGAATGATCTAATTGACATGACCCATTCCATTAGCTTAGCACCCGATCGTTTAGTATGTTGCTATTGCTTTCTTCATGACTTATACATGTTCCTATAACTATGAGATTATGCAACTCCCGTTTACCAGAGGAACACTTTGGGTACTACCAAACGTCACAACGTAACTGGGTGATTATAAAGGAGTACTACAGGTGTCTCCAATGGTAGATGTTGGGTTGGCGTATTTCAAGATTAGGGTTTGTCACTCCGATTGTCGGAGAGGTATCTCTGGGCCCTCTCGGTAATACACATCACATAAGCCTTGCAAGCATAATAACTAAGATGTTAGTTATGAGATGATGTATTATGGAACGAGTAAAGAGACTTGCCAGTAACGAGATTGAACTAGGTATTGGATACCGACGATCGAATCTCGGGCAAGTAACATACCGATGGCAAAGGGAACAACGTATGTTGTTATGCGGTCTGACCGATAAAGATCTTCGTAGAATATGTAGGAGCCAATATGGGCATCCAGGTCCCGCTATTGGTTATTGACCGGAGACGTGTCTCGGTCATGTCTACATTGTTCTCGAACCGTAGGGTCCGCACGCTTAACGTTACGATGACAGTTATTATGAGTTTATGCATTTTGATGTACCGAAGGTTGTTCGGAGTCCCGGATGAGATCACGGACATGACGAGGAGTCTCGAAATGGTCGAGACGTAAAGATTGATATATTGGAAGTCTACGTTTGGACATCGGAAGTGTTCCGGGTGAAATCGGGATTTTACCGGATTACCGGGAGGGTTACCGGAACCCCCCGGGAGCCAAATGGGCCTACATGGGCCATTGTGGAAAGGTGAAAGGGGCTGCCAAGGAGGGATGCGCACGTTCCCCCCTCCCCTAGTCCTATTAGGACTAGGAGAGGTGGCCGGCCACCTCTCTCTCTTTCCCTCTCCCTTTTTCCCAAGGAGTCCTAGTTGGAATAGGATTGGAGGGGGGAGTCCTACTCCCGGTGGGAGTAGGACTCCTCCTGCGCCTCCCCTCTTTGGCCGGCCAGCCCCCCTCCGTCCAACCTTTATATACGGGGGCAGGGGACACCCCAGGACACACAAGTTGATCCTTAAGATCGTTCCTTAGCCGTGTGCGGTGCCCCCTGCCACCAAATTCCACCTCGATCATACCGTTACAGTGCTTAGGCGAAGCCCTGCGTCGGTAGTACATCAAGATCGTCACCACCCGTCGTGCTGACGGAACTCTTCCTCGACGCTTTGCTGGATCGGAGTCCAAGGAACGTCATCGAGCTGAACGTGTGCTAAGAACTCGGAGGTGCCGGAGTAACGGTGCTTGGATCGGTCGGATCGGGAAGAAGACGTACGACTACTTCCTCTATGTTGTGTCAACGCTTCCGTTGCGATCTACTAGGGTACGTAGATCAGACTCTCCCCCTCGTTGCTATGCATCACCATGATCTTGCATGTGCGTAGGAAATTTTTTGAAATTACTGCGTTCCCCAACAGTGGCATCAGAGCCTAGGTTTTTATGGTTTGATGTTATATGCACGAGTAGAACACAAGTGAGTTGTGGGCGATACAAGTCATACTGCCTACCAGCATGTCATACTTTGGTTCGGCGGTATTGTTGGACGAGACGATCCGGACCAACCTTACGCGTACTCTTACGCGAGACCGGTTCCCTCGACGTGCTTTGCACATAGATGGCTTGCGGAAGACTGCCTCTCCAACTTTAGTTGAACCAAGTGTGACTACGCCCGGTCCTTGAGAAGGTTAAAACGGAGTCTATTTGACGAACTATCGTTGTGGTTTTGATGCGTAGGTGAGATGAGTTCTTACTTAAGCCCGTAGCAGCCATGTAAAACTTGCAACAACAAAGTAGAGGACGTCTAACTTGTTTTTGCAGGGCATGTTGTGATGTGATATGGTCAAGGCATGATGCTGATTTTATTGTATGAGATGATCATGTTTTGTAACCGAGTTATCGGCAACTGGCAGGAGCCATATGGTTGTCGATTTATTGTATGCAATGCAATCGCGATGTAATGCTTTACTTTATTACTAAGCGGTAGTGATAGTCATGGAAGCATAAGATTGGCGAGACGACAACGATGCTACGATGGAGATCAAGGTGTCGCGCCGGTGACGATGGTGATCATGACGATGCTTCGGAGATGGAGATCACAAAGCACAAGATGATGATGGCCATATCATATCACTTATATTGATTGCATGTGATGTTTATCCTTTTATGCATCTTATCTTGCTTTGATTGACGGTAGCATTATAAGATGATCTCTCACTAAATTATCAAGAAGTGTTCTCCCTGAGTATGCACCGTTGCAAAAGTTCTTCGTGCTGAGACACCACGTGATGATCGGGTGTGATAGGCTCTACGTTCAAATACAACGGGTGCAAAACAGTTGCACACGCGGAATACTCAGGTTATACTTGACGAGCCAAGCATATACAGATATGGCCTCGGAACACGGAGACCGAAAGGTCGAGCGTGAATCATATAGTAGATATGATCAACATATTGATGTTCACCATTGAAAACTACTCCATCTCACGTGATGATCGGTTATGGTTTAGTTGATTTGGATCACGTGATCACTTAGAGGATTAGAGGGATGTCTATCTAAGTGGGAGTTCTTAAGTAAATTAACTGAACTTAAAAATTATCATGAACTTAGTACCTGATAGTATCTTGCTTGTTTATGTTGATTGTAGATAGATGGCTCGTGCTGTTGTTCCGTTGAATTTTAATGCGTTCCTTGAGAAAGCAAAGTTGAAAGATGATGGTAGCAATTACACGGACTGGATCCGTAACCTGAGGATTATCCTCATTGCTGCACAGAAGAATTACGTCCTGGAAGCACCACTGAGTGCCAGGCCTGCTGCAAGAGCAACACCAGAAGTTATGAACGTCTGGCAGAGCAAAGCTGATGACTACTCAATAGTTCAGTGTGCCATGCTTTACGGCTTAGAACCGGGACTTCAACGACGTTTTGAACGTCATGGAGCATATGAGATGTTCCAGGAGTTGAAGTTAATATTTCAAGCAAATGCCCGGATTGAGAGATATGAAGTCTCCAATAAGTTCTATAGCTGCAAGATGGAGGAGAACAGTTCTGTCAGTGAGCATATACTCAAAATGTCTGGGTATAATAATCACTTGATTCAATTGGGAGTTACACTTCCAGATGATTGCGTCATTGACAAAATTTTCCAATCACTGCCACCAAGCTACAAGAGCTTTGTGATGAACTATAATATGCAAGGGATGAACAAGACTATTCCCGAGCTCTTCGCTATGCTGAAAGCTGCGGAGGTAGAAATCAAGAAGGAGCATCAAGTGTTGATGGTTAACAAAACCACTAGTTTCAAGAAAAAGGGCAAAGGGAAGAAGAAAGGGAACTTCAAGAAGAACGGCAAGCAAGTTGCTGCTCAAGAGAAGAAACCCAAGTCTGGACCTAAGCCTGAAACTGAGTGCTTCTACTGCAAGCAGACTGGTCACTGGAAGCGGAACTGCCCCAAGTATTTGGCGGATAAGAAGGATGGCAAGGTGAACAAAGGTATATGTGATATACATGTTATTGATGTGTACCTTACTAATGCTCGCAGTAGCACCTGGGTATTTGATACTGGTTCTGTTGCTAATATTTGCAACTCGAAACAGGGACTACAGAATAAGCGGACACTAGCAAAGGACGAGGTGACGATGCGCGTGGGAAACGGTTCCAAAGTCGATGTGATCGCGGTCGGCACGCTACCTCTACATCTACCTTCGGGATTAATATTAGACCTAAATAATTGTTATTTGGTGCCAGCGTTGAGCATGAACATTATTTCTGGATCTTGTTTGATGCGAGACGGTTATTCATTTAAATCAGAGAATAATGGTTGTTCTATTTATATGAGTAATATCTTTTATGGTCATGCACCCTTGAAAAGTGGTCTATTCTTATTGAATCTCGATAGTAGTAATACACATATTCATAATGTTGAAGCCAAAAGATGCAGAGTTGATAATGATAGTGCAACTTATTTGTGGCACTGCCGTTTAGGTCATATCGGTGTAAAGCGCATGAAGAAACTCCATGCTGATGGGCTTTTGGAACCACTTGATTATGAATCACTTGGTACTTGCGAACCGTGCCTCATGGGCAAGATGACTAAAACACCGTTCTCCGGTACTATGGAGAGAGCAACAGATTTATTGGAAATCATACATACCGATGTATGTGGTCCGATGAATATTGAGGCTCGTGGCGGATATCATTATTTTCTCACCTTCACAGATGATTTAAGCAGATATGGGTATATCTACTTAATGAAACATAAGTCTGAAACATTTGAAAAGTTCAAGGAATTTCAGAGTGAAGTTGAAAATCATCGTAACAAGAAAATAAAGTTTCTACGATCTGATCGTGGAGGAGAATATTTGAGTTACGAGTTTGGTGTACATTTGAAAAATTGTGGAATAGTTTCGCAACTCACGACACCCGGAACACCACAACGTAATGGTGTGTCCGAACGTCGTAATCGTACTTTACTAGATATGGTGCGATCTATGATGTCTCTTACTGATTTACCGCTATCATTTTGGGGTTATGCTTTAGAGACGGCCGCATTCACGTTAAATAGGGCACCATCTAAATCCGTTGAGACGACGCCTTATGAACTATGGTTTGGCAAGAAACCAAAGTTGTCGTTTCTTAAAGTTTGGGGCTGCGATGCTTATGTGAAAAAGCTTCAACCTGATAAGCTCGAACCCAAATCGGAGAAGTGTGTCTTCATAGGATATCCAAAGGAAACTATTGGATACACCTTCTATCACAGATCCGAAGGCAAGACTTTTGTTGCTAAATTCGGAAACTTTCTTGAGAAGGAGTTTCTCTCGAAAGAAGTGAGTGGGAGGAAAGTAGAACTTGACGAGGTAACTGTACCTACTCCGTTATTGGGAAATAGTACATCACAGAAAACTGTTTCTGTGAGAACTACACCAATAAGAGAGGAAGTTAATGATGATGATCATGAAACTTTAGATCAAGATACTACTGTACCTCGTAGATCAACCAGAGTAAGATCCGCACCAAAGTGGTACGGTAATCCTGTTCTGGAAGTCATGCTACTAGATCATGATGGACCTACGAACTATGAAGAAGCGATGGTGAGCCCAGATTCCGCAAAGTGGCTTGAAGCCATGAAATCTGAGATGGGATCCATGTATGAGAACAAAGTATGGACTTTGGTTGACTTGCCCGATGATCGGCAAGCAATTGAGAATAAATGGATCTTTAAGAAAAAGACTGACGCTGATGGTAATGTTACTATCTACAAAGATCGACTTGTCGCAAAAGGTTTTCGACAAGTTCAAGGAGTTGACTACGATGAGACTTTCTCACCCGTAGCGATGCTTAAGTCTGTCAGAATCATGTTAGCAATTGCCGCATTTTATGATTATGAAATTTGGCAAATGGATGTAAAAACCGCATTCCTGAATGGATTTCTGGAAGAAGAGTTGTATATGATGCAACCCGAAGGTTTTGTCGATCCAAAAGGAGCTAACAAAGTGTGCAAACTCCAGCGATCCATTTATGGACTGGTGCAAGCATCTCGGAGTTGGAATAAACGCTTTGATAGTGTGATCAAAGCATTTGGGTTTATACAGACTTTTGGAGAAGCCTGTATTTACAAGAAAGTGAGTGGGAGCTCTGTAGCATTTCTGATATTATATGTGGATGACATATTACTCATTGGAAATGATATAGAATTTCTGGATAGCATAAAGGGATACTTGAATAAAAGTTTTTTGATGAAAGACCTCGGGGAAGCTGCTTACATATAAGGCATAAAGATCTATAGAGATAGATCAAAACGCTTAATTGGACTTTCACAAAGCACATACCTTGACAAGATTTTGAAGAAGTTCAAAATGGATCAAGCAAAGAAAGGGTTCTTGCCTATATTACAAGGTGTGAAGTTGAGTCAGACTCAATGCCCGACCACTGCAGAAGATAGAGAGAAAATGAAAGATGTTCCCTATGCTTCAGCCATAGGCTCTATCATGTATGCAATGCTGTGTACCAGACCTGATGTGTGCCTTGCTATAAGTTTAGCAGGGAGGTACCAAAGTAATCCAGGAGTGGATCACTGGACAGCGGTCAAGAACATCCTGAAATACCTGAAAAGGACTAAGGATATGTTTCTCGTATATGGAGGTGACAAAGAGCTCACCGTAAAAGGTTATGTTGATGCAAGCTTTGACACTGATCCGGACGATTCTAAATCGCAAACCGGATACGTGTTTACTTTAAACGGTGGAGCTGTCAGTTGGTGCAGTTCTAAACAAAGCGTCGTAGCGGGATCTACATGTGAAGTGGAGTACATAGCTGCTTCGGAAGCAGCGAACGAAGGAGTCTGGATGAAGGAGTTCATATCCGATCTAGGTGTCATACCTAGTGCATCGGGTCCAATGAAAATCTTCTGTGACAATACTGGTGCAATTGCCTTGGCAAAGGAATCCAGATTTCACAAAAGAACCAAACACATCCAGAGACGCTTCAACTCCATCCGGGATTTAGTCCAGGTGGGAGACATAGAGATTTGCAAGATACATACGGATCTGAATGTTGCAGACCCGTTGACTAAGCCTCTTCCACGAGCAAAACATGATCAGCACCAAGGCTCCATGGGTGTTAGAATCATTACTGTGTAATCTAGATTATTGACTCTAGTGCAAGTGGGAGACTGAAGGAAATATGCCCTAGAGGCAATAATAAAGTTATTATTTATTTCCTTATATCATGATAAATGTTTATTATTCATGCTAGAATTGTATTAACCGGAAACATAATACATGTGTGAATACATAGACCAACAGAGTGTCACTAGTATGCCTCTACTAGACTAGCTCGTTAATCAAAGATGGTTATGTTTCCTAACCATGAACAAAGAGTTGTTATTTGATTAACGAGGTCACATCATTAGTTGAATGATCTGATTGACATGACCCATTCCATTAGCTTAGCACCCGATCGTTTAGTATGTTGCTATTGCTTTCTTCATGACTTATACATGTTCCTATAACTATGAGATTATGCAACTCCCGTTTACCAGAGGAACACTTTGGGTACTACCAAACGTCACAACGTAACTGGGTGATTATAAAGGAGTACTACAGGTGTCTCCAATGGTAGATGTTGGGTTGGCGTATTTCAAGATTAGGGTTTGTCACTCCGATTGTCGGAGAGGTATCTCTGGGCCCTCTCGGTAATACACATCACATAAGCCTTGCAAGCATAATAACTAAGATGTTAGTTATGAGATGATGTATTACGGAACGAGTAAAGAGACTTGCCAGTAACGAGATTGAACTAGGTATTGGATACCGACGATCGAATCTCGGGCAAGTAACATACCGATGGCAAAGGGAACAACGTATGTTGTTATGCGGTCTGACCGATAAAGATCTTCATAGAATATGTAGGAGCCAATATGGGCATCCAGGTCCCGCTATTGGTTATTGACCGGAGACGTGTCTCGGTCATGTCTACATTGTTCTCGAACCGTAGGGTCCGCACGCTTAACGTTACGATGACAGTTATTATGAGTTTATGCATTTTGATGTACCGAAGGTTGTTCGGAGTCCCGGATGAGATCACGAACATGACGAGGAGTCTCGAAATGGTCGAGACGTAAAGATTGATATATTGGAAGTCTACGTTTGGACATTGGAAGTGTTCCGGGTGAAATCGGGATTTTACCGGATTACCGGGAGGGTTACCGGAACCCCCCGGGAGCCAAATGGGCCTACATGGGCCATTGTGGAAAGGTGAAAGGGGCTGCCAAGGAGGGCTGCACACCTCCCCCCTCCCCTAGTCCTATTAGGACTAGGAGAGGTGGCCGGCCACCTATCTCTCTTTCCCTCTCCCTTTTTCCCAAGGAGTCCTAGTTGGAATAGGATTGGAGGGGGGAGTCCTACTCCCGGTGGGATTAGGACTCCTCCTGCGCCTCCCCTCTTTGGCCGGCCAGCCCCTCTCCCTCCAACCTTTATATACGGGGGCAGGGGACACCCCAGGACACACAAGTTGATCCTTGAGATCGTTCCTTAGCCGTGTGCGGTGCCCCCTGCCACCAAATTCCACCTCGATCATACCGTTACAGTGCTTAGGCGAAGCCCTGCGTCGGTAGTACATCAAGATCGTCACCACGCCGTCGTGCTGACGGAACTCTTCCTCGACGCTTTGCTGGATCGGAGTCCGAGGAACGTCATCGAGATGAACGTGTGCTAAGATCTCGGAGGTGCCGGAGTAACGGTGCTTGGATCGGTCGGATCGGGAAGAAGACGTACGACTACTTCCTCTACATTGTGTCAACGCTTCCGTTGCGATCTACTAGGGTACGTAGATCAGACTCTCCCCCTCGTTGCTATGCATCACCATGATCTTGCGTGTGCGTAGGAAATTTTTTGAAATTACTACGTTCCCCAACAGCATATCATTTACACAATTTATATTGAGCAATATAAGCCATAGAAACTAGAAAGCAAGCAAACTATGCATTGAAAACAGAATATGTCTAAAATAGAACCGTCTGTAGTAATCTATACTCAAACCATATTTCCGCTACTGCAAAAAATATGAAAAACATTGGACCGCGTGAGAAATTTGTATATTAAACTCCTTCAAAAAGAATCAACTGAAAAGACCTCTTCTGTTACAAATGGGACTTATTTTCGTGAGCGCAGAAGTTTCTGTTTTTCAGCAGGGTCAACTCAACTATCACCCAACATGATCCCAAAGGCTTTACTTGGCACTTTATTGAGACAAAAGCAATAAAACATGATTACTATAGTAGCATAATCATGTGAACACACAAAAACAGTAGGTAAAATTGTTGGGTTGTCTCCCAACAAGCGTTTTTCTTTAATGCCTTTTAAGCTAGGCATGATGATTCAATGATGGTCACATAAAATATAAGAATTGAAACACAAAGAGAACATCATGCATCATAAGTTCCTCTCTCATAATAATTTTCAGTAGCATCATGAATAAATTCATCAATATAACCATTACATAAAGTATTCTTTTCATGACCCATAAGCATAGAAAATTTATTATTCTTCACTTAAGCAATTTTATTCTCATTCTCAATAGTAGGAGTATCATACGAAACTTGAATACTAAAAATTGTTCCCACATCAAGAGATTAATGTTCAGTAAAAGGATATTGAAAATCATGACACTAATTATCACTACTTTTTATAACATAAGTATCATCACAATAATCATCATAAGTGGGAGGCATGCAATCATCATAGCAAATTTGATCATTCAAAGTAAGGGGACTAAAAAGATCATCTTCATTAAGCATAGCCTCCCCAAGCTTGGAACAAACATTAATTGCAGCAAATAAATTCTCAAACATGTCATTCTCATTAAACATAGCATCCCCAAGCTTGTGGCTAGGCATATCATAAGCATAATCACTCTCATCATTAATAGTATGAATGGCACCAATGGTATAACAATTGCTATCATCATAATTTCCCAAGTTGGTGCCAAAAAGATTTCAAAGATTATAAGAAGTATCATTATCTTCCCAATCATAATCATCACAAGAAGCAATAGGCATAACAAAATCATTATCAATAGTGCTCTCGGACATTGTGCCATAAGACATAGAAGCAATATCATCATCAAGTGCATCATCCTCCACAATTATTTTTGATTCATTTTCATGGGGCACAACAATAATAGGAGCAACATTATTTGGGAGAGATACCTTTTTACCTCTCTTTTTTCTTCTTTTCTTCTTCTTCACCACATCATGTGTGGGTTTAATTAATCTTTTCAAGCTTCTTGTTGAAGAGATTGATTGGATATGAAGCTCCTCCTCATCACCTGGTTCATCATAATAAACACTAGGAGGGTATTGGGAAACATTTTCCCTTTCATTAGTACTCTCTTCATATTCCATTTGTTTTCTTGACTTTAGATAGTTGGCAATATAAGGATTGTCAATGCAATTTACCGCACAAAACATATAAATTTGCTCTAGATCAAAATCAAGAAAACTATTGAGATTAAATTTTGGAATACCCTTAGTTATACATTTCATTTCTTCATACCCCAAAAGAAGACTAAGATCTTTATGATGCTTAAGGGTAATCAAGTTATCACAATTTTTGGACATGATTTGATCATGAAAGAATTTGCATTGGAGATATGACCATGTTCATTGCAAAGTTCACAAGGATGGCGAAAAAAATTAAATCTTTCAGCACAATCATCTAGCCTCTCTTGCAACTTCTTCGTTTCTAAATACTTATGCTTCTTACAAAATCTATCTTCCCTTTTAGGTGTGCAAAGGCACTCCCAATTCACTCCGCAAAAAGTGACATGCTTATAAGAAACATTTTTGTCATGACTTGCACTAGTAGAAAAAGGGTCAAACGTGAAGCACATTAGTGCCGGTTTGTATTTGAGCCGGCACTAATGTATACATTAGTGCCGGTTCCAATGGCTAGCCAGGCCGCTTTCATTAGTACCGGTTCGTGGCGAACCTTTAGCGCCGGTTCGTGCCACGAACCGGTACTAATGAGAGTGGTGGCAGGATGTTGTCAGACTAGGGCCCCTCCAGCCCCTTTAGTATCGGTTCATGGCACGAACCGGTACTAAAGGTCATCCTACATAGACCCTTCATCCACCCGAGCTTGCAATGTTCTTCCCCTTTCGCGTCTCCTCTCTGTTCTTCCCCTCTTCCTCTCAAGCTCATCACACATTTTGCCCAAAATTTGTCAAGTTTTGAAGGCCACCATCCATTCAAGTCATCACAAAGGTTAGCAACTTTGTCCTTTCATCTCTCATTGCTAGATTAGCTCGTGCAATGCTTTATATAGTGATTGATTTTTGAGTTTAGTAATTTGGGAGGATATATATGTGCTAGTATTTGATTTATATGCAATTTGAGGTCACAAATAACACTTAGTTTGCATATGTAGGTGTGGTTTACTTAGTGCCTTCTAAATCTCCGTCGTAACCACCGTCGATCGCCCGCACCGTCCCGTCGCCGGCACCACCTTGTGGTGAGCCTCTTGTTCATGAAATTTTATATAAAAATTGTTGTTTGTGTGATTTGGATATATAGTTACTCGTATAATTATCTTACTCGTACGTTGTTTGTTATACATATAGTTCCATGGTTTTGATATCCGTCCCCATCGGCCCTCGTCCTCGTTATGATTCGGATGTGGTATATATATTCCCTTTTAAAACTAGTTGCATTTCGTGTTTATGACAAATTATGCCCACCAAGTTGACATAGAAATTTTTTCTAGGAGGTATGTGAACCGGAAATTCCAACCGACCCTATTGTCGAGAGGTTAAATTTAGTTGAAAGAGAAAACAAGTACTTGAAAGAAAAATTGAAAAGAATTGAGGGGGAGAAGATGGAATTGGAGTTGCATGTTGCCGATGTCGTCGATGATCACAAGATCAAGATGGAGAAAATGCGCTTGAAGATGAGAAAGATTAGAAAGTATGCCATCGATAGTGAGGCTTGGTATCATTATGCTGCTGGATCCATTGTTACCTTAGTTGCGATCTTGATCGCATTTGTTGTTGCATTTAAATTCTTTAGCTGGAGAGTTATTTGTTTGTTGCATTTAAGTGTTGTATGAACTTTATGTATGAACTTGTATTAATTTGGTCTATTCGGTGTTGTGTAATGAACATGAGCCGGCAATGGATGTACGATGACCGATGCTCTCCCCAGTTCGTTGAGGGCGTGCATACTTTTCTGCTTGCGGCTGAGGCAAACAAGCGGGCGGATGGTTTTATGCCTTGTCCATGTGCTAGCTGTAAGAATGGTCATAATTACTCTATGTCAAGAACCATTCACGTCCACCTGTTTAAGTCCGGTTTCATGCCCCACTATAATGTTTGGACCAAGAACGGAGAAAGAGGGGTTATGATGGAAGACAATGAAGAAGAAGAGGACGACGACAGCTATCCTGGCCATGGGTTCCCTGAATACGATGATACAACAATGGGGGAAGAAGTTGAGCCGGTAATGCGGGAAGAAGCTGAGCCGGCAATACGGGAAGAAGTGGAAGAAGAGGCATCAGATGAGCCCGTTGATGATCTAGGTCGGGCCATTGCCGATGCAAAGAAAAATTGCGCAAGTGATTTGGAGAAGAAGAAGTTGCAGCGCATGTTAGAGGATCACAAAAAATTGTTGTACCCGAATTGCGTAGGTGACAAGAAAAAGCTGGCCACCACACTGGAATTGCTGCAATGGAAGGCAGAGAATGGTGTATCTGACAAGGGATTTGGAAAGTTGCTGGTAATGATAAAGGATATGCTTCCAAAGGACAACGAATTGCCCGAGAGTACTTACGAAGCAAAGAAGGTTGTCTGCCCTCTAGGGTTAGAGGTGCAGAAGATACATGCATGCCCTAATGATTGCATCCTCTACCGCGGTGAGTACGAGGATTTGAACGCTTGCCTGGTATGTGGTGCATTGCGCTATAAGATCAGCCGTGATGACCCTGGTGATGTCGAGGGCGAGCGCCCCAGGAAGAAGATTCCTGCCAAGGTGATGTGGTATGCTCCTATAATACCACGGTTGAAACGTTTGTTCCAAAACAAAGAGCATGCCAAGGCGATGCGATGGCACAGAGAAGACCGTAAGAAAGACGGAAAGTTGAGAGTAGCCGCTGACGGGTCGAAGTGGAGAAAAATCGAAAGAAAGTACGGGAAGGAGTTTGCAGATGACGCAAGGAGCATATGGTTTGGTCTAAGCGCAGATGGCATTAATCCTTTTGGGGAGCAGAGCAGCAATCATAGCACCTGCCCTGTGACTCTATGTTTGTATAACCTTCCTCCTTGGTTGTGCATGAAGCGGAAGTTCATTATGATGCCAGTGCTCATCCAAGGCCCTAAGCAACCTGGCAACGACATTGATGTGTACCTAAGGCCATTAGTTGAAGAACTCTTACAACTGTGGAATGGAACAGGTGTACGTGCGTGGGATGAGCACATGGGGGAAGAATTTGACCTAAAGGCGTTGCTGTTCGTGACCATCAATGATTGGCCTGCTCTCAGTAACCTTTCAGGACAAACAAACAAGGGATACCGCGCATGCACGCATTGTTTGGACGATACCGACAGTATATATTTGGCTAATTGTAAGAAGAATGTGTACCTGGGACATCGTCGATTTCTTCCGAGCAGGCATCCCGTAAGAAAGAAAGGCAAGCATTTCAAAGGTGAGGCGGATCACCGGACGAAGCCTCGCCACCGTACTGGTGCTGATGTACATGATATGGTCAAGGATTTGAAGGTGGTCTTTGGAAAGGGTCCTGGTGGACAACCTGTTCCGAATGACGCTGATGGATGCGCACCCATGTGGAAGAAGAAATCTATATTTTGGGACCTGCCCTATTGGAAAGACCTAGAGGTCCTCTCCGCAATCGACGTGATGCACGTGACGAAGAATCTTTGTGTGACCCTGCTTGGCTTCTTGGGCGTGTATGGGAAGACAAAAGATACACCTGAGGCATAGGAGGACCAGCAACGTATGCACGGAAAAGACGGCATACATCAGGGTCATGCAAGCTACGCTCTTACCAAAGAAGAGAAGGAAATCTTCTTTGAATGCCTGCTCAGTATTAAGGTACCGCCTGGCTTCTCGTCGAATATAAAGGGAATAATAAACATGGTAGAGAAAAATTTCCGGAACTAAAGTCTCATGACTACCACGTGATTATGACGCAACTGCTTCTGGTTGCATTGAGGGGGCTTCTACCAGAAAACGTTCGATTAGCCATTGTGAAGCTATGTGCATTTCTCAATGCAATCTCTCAAAAGGTAATCGATCCAGAAATCATACCAAGGTTAGAGAATGATTTGGTGCAATGTCTTGTCAGTTTCGAGTTGGTGTTCCCACCATCCTTCTTCAACATCATGACGCACGTCCTAGTTCACCTATGCGAAGAGATTAAAGTTTTGGGTCCTGTATTTCTACACAATATGTTCCCCTTTGAGAGGTTCATGGGAGTCTTAAAGAAATATGTTCATAACCTTGCTAGGCCAGAAGGAAGCATATCAAAGGGCCATGAAAATGAGGAGGTCATTGAGTTTTGTATTGACTTTATTCCTGACCTTAAGCCGATTGGTGTTCCTGAATCGCGGCATAAGGGCAGACTGGATGGAAAAGGCACGCTAGGAGGGGAACAAATAATATGTATGGACGGACATTCTCTCACTGAAGCACACTACACAGTTCTACAGAATTCCGCCTTGGTGGCTTCGTATATGGATGAACACACGAATTTTCTACGCTCCAAACACCCGGAGCGGTCTCATGATTGGATTACACGTGAACAAACCAGGAGTTTGGCCAGCTGGTTGCAGACACGTACCATGCATGACACCTCTATTGAAGATGACCTGTACTTGCTGTCCCAGTTACCATCTTTGAATATAATGACTTTAAAAGGGTACGAGATAAATGGTAATACATTTTACACGATCGCCCAAGATAAGAAGAGCACCAACCAAAACAGTGGTGTCCGCTTTGATGCAGAAACCAAGACGGGAAAGGAAACATATTATGGTTATATACAGGACATATGGGAACTTGACTATCGACGTGGTTTGAAGGTCCCTTTGTTTCGGTGCAAATGGGTCAATATGACATGAGGCGGGGTAATGGAAGACCCGCAGTACGGAATGACAATAGTGGAGCTCAACAATCTTGCGTATGCAGACGAACCATTCGTCCTAGCCAATGATGTGGCATAGGTTTTCTATGTGAAGGACATGTCTACCAAGCCAAGAAAAAGAAAAGATAAGGAAGCGAATGCATCGTACGATGAGCCAAAGCGGCACATAGTTCTTTCTGGGAAGAGAAACATCGTGGGAGTGGATGACAAGACAGACAAGTTAGAAGATTATGAAAAGGTTGATGAAACTGCTCCATTCACAGTGAATATTGACCCGAGCATCCCGTTAAATGATGAAGATTTTCCATGGTTACGGTGCAAAGGGACACACGCGAAGAAAAAGTTTCACACCCAAAGATCTGGGATGTGATCGGCTTCACTATCATCACTTTCTTCTGTGTTTCACACCCAGAAGGGAATCTCTGTAATAGTAAGGGTAGTTTTGTGTTTTGGCATTTGAAACACGAAGAAATTTTATGTGGAAACAAATTCTTGCATGCCTTTACTGATTTTTAAAGTTAAGTTATTCACAAACTAGTGATTCACACTAATTTCAAATAATTCAAAATTTAAACTATTCAAATTTGAAAACTACGGGCACTAACAGAAAGTTTGTAATTTTTTGTACGTAAAGCAAAAATATTCACAAAGAGACTCTAAATACACAAAAAAACTCAAAAATAAATAAAGCAAAAAAAATAAAAAAAAGCCCGCCTACTAGGCCAGAGCAGCCTGCATACAACTAGAAACCCAACCTGTTGTAGGGCCAGGACGCAGGCCCGCAAAGGCCCTGTAGGCCCACAGGGCAGCACAGATGACATAGGGCCAGTAGGCCTGCTTTGGAGAGGAGCTCGAGAGAGCTACCGCACGAGGGTTTATATACAAGTGTGGACGCCCCTCGGCTAGCGAGGTGGGACTAAACTTGCCGCACCGCACCTGCGCCAGCGCACCCCCTTTAGTACCGGTTGGTGGCTCCAACCGGTACTAAAGGACCCCCTTTAGTACCGGTTGGTGCCACCAACCGGTACTAAAGGGGGTGCCTTCCCGCCGCTTGGCCTGGCCAAAACAGGCCTTTAGTACCGGTTGGTGGCTCCAACCGGTACTAAAGGCCCCTCCTATATAAACAACACTTACGAAAATTTCAGTTTCTCATCTGCTTCTTCTCCTCTGCACCGTCGCCCGCCGCCCCCGTACGTCTCCATATTCCTCGTCGCCGCCCCCGTCGCCGCCCCGTCGTCCCCGTCGTCACCGCCGCCCCATCCCGGCCCGTCCCACGTTGTCCCCGTCGTCGTCGCCGCCCCGGCCCGTACGTCCCCGTCCCCATCGTCGCCGCCCCGTCCCTGTCCCCGTCGTCGTCATCCCCGTCGTCGCTGCGCCCGTCGCCGTCCCCGTCGCCGCCCCCGTCGCCTCTCGCCTCGCCGGTGAGCGCACACACACACAAATACATTTTTTTGTTTTTTAGTTATACAAATAGTTAGAAATTTTTCTGTTTTTTAGAAATTGTTAGAAATTTTTCTGTTTTTTAGAAATAGTCAGAAATGTTAGAATTGTTAGAATAGTTAGAAATGTTAGAATTGTTAGAATAGTTAGAATTGTTAGAATTGTTAGAATTGTTAGAATTGTTAGAAATTGTTAGAATAGTTAGAATTGTTAGAATTGTTAGAAATTGTTAGAATAGTTAGAATTGTTAGAATAGTTAGAAATGTTAGAATTGTTAGAATAATTAGAATTGTTAGAAATTTTTCTGTTTTTTAGTTATAGAAATAGTTATAAAAAAGTTAGAATTGTTAGAAATTTTTTCTGTTTTTTAGTTATAAAAAAGTTAGAAATTTTTCTTTTTTAGTTCTCGAAATATTAGAAATGTTATACAAATGTTAGTTATATATAGAAATGTTATAATTTTTTTTCTGTTCTTTAGTTATAGAAATATTAGAAATGTTATAGAAATGATAGTTATATATAGCATTGTTAGAAATGTTATAGAAATGTTAGTTATATAGAAATGTTAGAAATTTTAGTTATCAAAATCCAATCATAAAAAAATGATACTTTTTGCGGGCATATAGCTAATATTTGTTCTCGACGATGCCCGACCCGCATCCTCGCCGTCGACACGACCGCGACGATGTCCGGCTGACCCATGTCCGGGACTGGGCTCCGCCGGGCTGGCACTGGAAGGTGCTGCCTGGAGGGGCGCGCCGCTTGATGAGGAACCCGGCCCCGGGTCCCGTCGTCGACCCTGATCTCGTTTGGTGGCGTTCGCGTGGGCCAGTTTCGGTGCGGATTGAGCCGGCCCCGCCGGAGGTGGTACGTCGCCGTGTCAGGGAGGAGGATGAGCACGTCCATCGCTACATGGTTGCGTTTGAGGGCGGCAGGTTCTCCAATACCTGGCAGTTTCTTCAGGGATCTCACTTCAGCTATGATCCTGTGAGGGTTCCTTCTCTTTGGGTGTCCACCGCTGGCGCCGCAAGAACCGCGAGTGTCCTAGATACTTCTGTTGTATTCGATCTTTATTAGCTACCTAGCCAATGATGTATTCAATATTATATCTATTATTCGAGACGATGTATTCGAGATTATATCTATTATTCAAGATGATGTATTCGAGATTATGTCTATTATTCGAGATGATGTAATTTGAATACTAAATTGTTTTATATTTCTTTTGGATTAGTTAAATAAAAGCTATGGCGGACAATACCAACAGAGAGGGAGAACAGAGCATGTTCGATACCATACGCGGGCCAGATGAGGATCAGAATGAAGAAGATTATGACGGCTCCGAATTTCTAAACAACACCGGAGAGGGTGATATGATATTCGATCGCAATGACCGAATGGATGAAGTCATGAACTACGATTATGACAATGACGAAGAACATGTTGATCCTAAAACAACAAAGACCGGCGAGGTATATATATTTATATAAGCAGGCACCTGGTGATCATCACATGTTTTAAATGAGTTGAAGATATATTAACGAATCGATCTTTCTTCTTTCATCCATCCGGATCGAGCAAATCTTCAGGCAACAGGACGAAACGAGGCCCGAACAAAAAGTTGAAGGAGGGCATAAAGTATAATATCAAGGCAATCAAACCTAATGGCAAACCATTAGCGCCTAAGAAGATTGCGGACAAGTTCGTTCGTCAGTGCGGAGTTCTTGTGAAGGACCAACTCCCGATCTCCCTTCAAGAATGGAGAGAGCCAGCAAAGCCACGTCCAGATCTTACTTTTGTCGATGACAGACAAAAAAGTCTGCTTTGGGATACTCTCATGGAACATTTCGCCCTGCCAGATCATTTCACAGAAGTAGATGTGTAGAAAGTCAAGGACGCTGCTCTTAGGAAGATGGCGGTTGCATTCAAGAACCACAAGAATCGTGAATGGGACAAGTACATCAAGGGAGGAAGGAAGACTCCAGTATTCGAGGGAACACTAGAGAATCAAAGTGCTCATTGGGACGATTTCGTGAAATTCAAGGATTCAGAATTAGTTAAGGAATGGTCGAGAATAAACAAGAAGAATGCCAAAAAAGGATAAGTTCCATAAGCTGGGGCCAGGTGGCTACTCGGTGGCAATGCCTAAGTGGGATAAGTCTGAGAAAGAGATGGAGGATGTAGATGTCACTTCGGTTACTAAGAGCTGGCCCCCCAGGTGCAGGACTTGGTTCTATGCGCATGGGGGGAGTTGGACCCGAAGACAGGCAAAGTTTCAACGAAGGCATGTCTAAACAGAGCCAACGATAATTTACTTGTTGCAATAGAAGAGGCTCGAACGGGGGTGTTCCAGCCCAACAGAGAGAACGACGAGCTTACGCGTGCCCTGGGAAATCCTGAACACCCGGGAAGAACACGAGGCAAGGGCGCTATTCCGTGGTATGAGGGGTTTTCAGACTGGAACGCCGACTACAGAACCCGTGCGAGAAGGAAGATTGCGGAGGAGAAGCAGAGGAAGATGGAGGAGGAGAAGAGGAAGCTGGACTATGAACGCCTTCAAGGCCTAGAATCAGCGCACGCGGACTTGGTAGTCAAATTCCAGCGGCAGCAGGAGAAGATCGACTCACTTAGCCAGCAAAGGGGGTCTCAGCAGCTAGCGGATGATCCAGCATTGGATACCACCGCCCCATCCATGCCGAGAAGCAGCGTGGGTTCCACCCCGTTTGACGCAATGTTGGATAGATACCCTGTGGATGACATCGTGGAGAACACTAACTGCGAGCTACACTACAAAATTAAGAACATATCCTTGAAGGTGGCGGACGGCGTTGCTTATACAAATTCCCCCGATGCAACCTTCCATTGCAACCCGATTCCAGCAGGCTATGCTCGTGTCGTGGTTGATGAGGTGGTGGACCAATATTCTGGGCTAGAGCTTGACATTCCTGGAGGTGACGAGGAGCACACACTTGGAGATGTCAAACATCGTATCATCCTATGGAGAAAGGATTGCATCATCTTTCGAAGGCCACCGACACCGCGTCACCCGACTCCTGGTCGAAGTCCGCCACCGAGTCAGCAGACTCCCGCTCCTCCAAGTCCACCAACGCGTGAGGCCACTCCTCCTCCTCCAAGTCCGGCAAAGTGTCAGGCCACTCCTCCTACAAGTCTGACACAGCGTCAGACGTCCACTCCTCCTCCAAGTCCGGCACAACCTCAGGCCACTCCTCCTCCAAGTCCGGCACAGCTTCAGGCCACTCCTCCTCCTCCAACTCAGCCCTGTCAACCGTCTCCGCCACCTAAGCAATCACAGAAGAGACACCCCGCAGCTATGGTGCGTAGCGATACAAGTCGAGGTCATAGTACAAGAAGTACAGGCGGAGGCAAGCGATATAAATATGGTCCAAACCTCACTACTCCTCTTCCTGAGAGGGCTTACAACAAGACTGAGGAGCAAACCAATGCCATAGTGCGGGCAGAAGTCGACGCCCATTTTGGATCGAAATCGCCACCGCCGCCAAGGGAGAAAGTGCCTGTGGAAGTAGTTGACCACTTCATTCATATGGCTCAAGCACCAGCTCCTAAGCCTGTTGACACAGACTATGAGCGCCACATCAGGAAGTTACATCGACAATGTCTACAGAAGGAGGCGAGCTCGAGCTCGAGCAAACAACAAGCAGCTGTCAAAAAATGCGGGAAAACCGTTGCCTAGCTGGGAAAACAGGCGGCGCAATCGACCCCCCCCCCCCCCCGCTTGTTGTGCCGCCAACAACACGTGACAGTACGCGCGCCCAATATTATTGTGGGCAAACAATTTACGTTCCCGAGGTGGGCGATGTGGTAATAAGCCAGCAGCATATAATGCAGGCTGAAACTCTCAACATCACTGTTGGACAACTCCTCGAGATCGAGGACATGCCTGTGCTTACAGAGGAGGAAATAAAACGGAAATATGCCCGGGGCCAACCTTTGGTCAAGCCAGAAGAGGTCAAGAAGCTCCCAACGAGAATGTATGAATTGCATCAATGGTACATGGACATTACCAAGAGATCCGATCGAGAGTCCCTCATGGTGCAAGTCAACAAGGATCATTACTACCATCAGAAACCTGTGACCGTTGACTATTCTGAACTGTTTCAGTTATACAATCACGACGCACTCGACAAATCTATCGTCAGTTGCTATTGTCTGTAAGTGATTTATTTCTGTAATTTAAGTCTCAAGCTAGCTGTAGTGATCCTTTTGATCAATCATTACCTGTAATTATCCTCACTATATTCTTTTATGTGGTATTATGCAGGATGAAGATGTATGAAAT
The DNA here is from genome assembly GCA_034509565.1 of Triticum monococcum. NCBI lineage: Eukaryota > Viridiplantae > Streptophyta > Magnoliopsida > Poales > Poaceae > Triticum > Triticum monococcum. The sequence continues at coordinate 141,617,301 of CM067846.1, read as the reverse complement.
GAGAAAAGGTGGACGTTATGGCATTGGGTTCATTGACCCAAACACCATTAATGAATACACATGGAAAATAAACAAGCATCATGAAAAGTAGGTAGAGGACAGCATGCTAGAGTTCTTGAAGCGCCTCAAATACAATGAAGATATACTACTTCCTTAAAACTTCCCGTGAGTCACACTTTCTTGTAATACAAATTCTCTGTTTTTGCCTACTAGCTAGCTACATGTTTTTGCTTACATATGCCCGCTTAATTATGAAATGCAAACGTGTGTGCATGCAGATATCACGGGATCTTGTGTATCATTAAAGTTGACGCCGGAACAGTTGAAATACTGGACTCACTACTCAAAGCAAATAGTGACTATAACATCTTGTTTGGGATAGTCAACAGGTAATTTCAATCATTATTAACTATATATATCGGCCTATTTAGTTCATCATTTCATGATATGAACTATTTAATAACCCCTTTATTCATTTTCTTTGTCGGCGGGCAGGGCTTGGGCAAGGTTCATCAGCGTCACGGAAGGCGAATGGAAACGACGGCTGAAATGGTTTCGACCCAAGGTAAGTAATTAAGTAGTACTAGCTACCTAGCTAGCTGCCATCTCTTTAATTATCATGCTTGATTAATTATTATCTGATCAAATTAAATTCCATTCTCGTAATAAAGGCCCTGAAGCAGGCGCAGGGGACTAATCTATGTGCATTCTGCATTTGCGAGAACAATCGCATGATGGCGTCCGAAAGGAGCAGATCTCAAAGACAGGAATGGGTACGCTTGTCAGAACACTATTCACAATTTTTACACCATTATCGATATCTAGTTACACAACTAATACACATGCATATTGATCTCCTTCTTAACAGTTCAAAGAGGTGCGGGACAAGCTCCTACAAATGAACCGCGTAGAGGCACTTCAAGAGGAAATAGCGGGATTTTTGCTCGACCAGGTCATAAATCCAAAGGGAGAATACTATTACCCGCTACCGCCCCCATAGACCAGGTCATGAACCACTTCCAATTGTCATCGTGCTCCGAAGGCACCAATTAGGCTAATGCCACTGGCTCCGAAGGCAACATGCATATGTAGGAGAAATTGTATATAGCTATACATGTGTGTATGTGTGAATTAATATGGTGGTTTGTGAGACATTGATGATATATATATGATTGGTTCTACTAGAAATTCTATTTATATACATATATGCATAATGTGTACAATGTGTAGTATCGTAAAATACCAGTAAACGAAAAAGAATTAAAATGGAAAACACAAAATTAAATGAAAAATAAATCATAAAACCAAAAACCCCCAAACATTTTAGTATCGATTGGTGTTACCAACCGGTACTAAAGGGCTCCCGGCCCCCGGAGCTGGCTCGTGCCATGTGGTTGCCCTTTAGCACCGGTTCGTGCTGAACCGGTACTAAAGGGGGGGTGCTTTAGTGCCCACACTTTAGTGCCGGTTATGGAACCGGCACTAAAGGGCCTTACGAACTGGTGCTATTGCCCGGTTCTGCACTAGTGTTGTGCAATCATCATTAGTATTTTGGATATTCAAAGAATTCATACTAACAACATTGCAATCATGCTCATCATCCAAATATTTTGTGCCAAGCATTTTATTGACTTCTTCTTCTAACAATTGAGCACAATTTTCCGAACCATCATTTTCATGAAAGATATTATAAAGATGATCAACAATATGATGCAACCTAAATTCCATTTTTATGCAGTTTTCTTTTATAGACCAAACTAGTGATAAACAAGAAACTAAAAGATTCAATTGCAAGATCTAAAGATATACCTTCAGGCACTCACCTGCCCGACAATGGGGCCAGAAAAGAGCTTGATGTCTATTACGCAACTTTATTCTTGTAGACACATGTTGGGCCTCCAAGCGCAGAGTTTTGTAGGACAGTAGCAATTTTCCCTCAAGTGGATGACCTAAGGTTTATCAATCCGTGAGAGGTGTAGGATGAAGATGGTCTCTCTCAAATGACCCTGCAACCAAATACAAGAAATCTCTTGTGTCCCCAACACACCCAATACAATGGCAAATTGTATAGGTGCACTAGTTCGACGAAGAGATGGTGATATAAGTGTAATATGGATGGTAGAAATATATTTTTATAATCTTAATAAATAAAAGCAGCAAGGTAGCAAATAGTAAACGGGCACAAAAACGGTACTGCAATGCTTAAAAATGAGGCCTAGGGTCCGTACTTTCGCTAGTGCAACCTGTCAACAATGCTAACATAGTTGGATCAGATGATTATCTGTGAAAGTGCAATAAAGAATCACTCCCGAGTTCCTATTAGCAGAGAACAAAAGATAGGAATTGTTTGTAGGTCACGAAACCACCTCAAAGCTATTCTTTCCGTTTGATCTATTCAAGAGTTCGTACTAAAATAACACAAAGCTATGTTTTCTGTTCGATCTATCCTAGAGTTTGTACTAGAATAACACCAAAGCAAATTCATATTCATAATACTCAATCCACACAAAGTACTATAAGGAGACCCCAAAGTTTTCATCGGAGAATAGATAGGAAAAACGTGCATCAACCCCTATGCATAGATTACCCCAATGTCACCGCGGGAATCCACGAGTTCAATGCCATAACACATATCAAGTGAATCAATAGGATACATCATTGTCACCTCAAGTATTCATATTGCAAGATATATCATGTGTTCTCATCTCTGAATATTCAATCCGACAAGACAAAACTTTGAAGGGTAAAGATTCAATTCATCATAACAAGAGTATAGAGGGGAGAAACATCATATGATCCGACTACATTATCAAAGCCCATGATATAAATCACGAGAGAGAGAGAGAGATCAAACACATAGCTACGGGTACAAACCCTCAACCTCGAGGGTGGACTACTCCCTCTTCATCATGGTGGCCACCGGGATGATGAAGATGGCCACCCGAGATGATTCCCCCCTCCGGCATGGTGCCGGAACAGGGTCTAGATTGGTTTTCACGGATACAGAGACCTTGCAGCGGCGGAACTTCTGATCTAGGGTTACCCCGAAGGGTTTCGGAATATTTGGGAATTTATAGTGCAAAGAAGGGTTGTGGGAGGCCATCGAGGTGGGCACAACCCACCTGGGCGCGCCAGGGGGGCCTAGTGCGCCCTGGTGGGTTGTGCCCCCCTCGGGGCACCACCCAAGTGCAGCTCTGGCCCATTGGGTTCCTTCTAGTCCATAAAAATCTCCGTGGAGTTTCGTTGCGTTTGGACTCCGTTTGGTATTGATTTCCTGCGATGTAAAAAACAAGCAAAAAACAGCAACTGGCACTGGGTCAATAGGTTAGTCCAAAAAATGATATAAAGTTGTTATAAAATGGTTGTAAAACATCCAAGAATGACAAAATAACATCATGAATATTTCATAAATTATAGATACGTTTGAGATGTACCAACTTCCAACACATATCGTCACCTCGCCCTCAACTAGTCTCTGTTCATTTTGTAACTCCTGTTTCAAGTTACTAATCATAGAAACTGAACCAGTATCAAATACCCAGGTGCTACTATGAACACTAGTAAGTACACATCAATAACATGTATATCATACACTACAGGAATCTGTTAATTTGCCATCTGTGGATTACAGACGGCAAAGACCTAAAAATAGACGGCAAAGATTTTGCCGTCAGCAGCTGACAGCAAAGTCAGATGGCAAAGTCAAAGTCGGCAAAGAGTTCTTTGCTGTCAGCATTTAGTCGAGCAGACGGCAAAACTCCATATTTTTGCCGCCAACCGGAATAATAGCATACGACAAAGAAAAACAACTTTGCCATCAGCCATACTATGTATTTGCCGTCTGCCTCATACACCCAAGACGGCAAACAAAATTATTTCGTTTAAAAAATATGAACAAAAAGAATTTCACAGCGATTTCACGATCAACAAGAATTGATGACGACCGAATGGATTTTACAAGACACAAATACTCTATTTGCACAGTATATGCATCATCACAATATTGACATAGAAATACCCTCTTTACATATGAAGTTCTCCATTTACATGATGAACAAATGAATGAATCTGCACACAAAAAACTACAATATTTCACAAAAAAAGAAGATGAACTGGCCCTTGCTAGTGGCAAGATCCGAGCGTGGATGTTGAGCTCGAGGCGGTAGATGGTGGTCTTGGAGGAGGATGCCGCGGCGGGAAGGGGGAGGAGGATCCCGTGACGCCCCCTGCTCAGGCGGCGGCGAGCTCTTGCAGCTTGTCCAGATCAAAGGGCGGCCGCGGTTAACAAGCAGAGGAGCTCGGGATCGGGAGGAGGGGCGGGGTTGCGAGCAGGGAAGAGGAGGACCCCACGGCGAGGAGGAGGAGGATGCCGCGGTGGCCTCCTGCTTAGGAGGCAGCGAGCTCTTGCGGGCCGGCCGGGTCAAAGGGCGGCGGCGGTTGACGAGCAGGGGCTCGGGATCGGGAGGAAGCGCGGGGGTCGCGGGAAGGGAAGAGAAGGTGGATCCCGCGGCGAGGGGAAGGAGGAGGATCCCGCGGTGGCCTCCTGCTCAGGCGGCGGCGAGGCTGGGTCGACCGGAGCGGCAGCGAGGTAGATCGAGAGAAGGGTGCAGGGAGGCAGAGGAGGGGGTCGGGTTGGGGGTGAGAGACTGGTGGGAATAAGGGAGAGATGGCGGGTTGGGAGAGAGAGTGGTGGGGTCGGCGTGGGACAGAGCGGTGTGTGGAGTAGATGAGCAGATCGTGGTGTGTGTAGCAGATGATGCCATGTCACCGATCCATGGGTTCGATCCACGTGATGTGTTTCCTTGTTTGCCATCATAAATTTCTTTTACAGACGGCAAAGAATGTCTTTGCCGTCTTCATTTTTTTCTCTTTGCCGTCTGTAAAAAAATGGAGACGGCAAAGTATGTCTTTGTCGTCTGTAAAAAAAAGGCAGACGGCAAAGTATGTTTATGCCGTCAGTCATTCTTTGCCGTCAGCAGCTGATGGCAGAAGTGATATTTGCCGTCTACCCCGATGAAATGCTGACGGCAAAGAGCAGTACTGATGGCAAATCTCCTGTTTCCTGTAGTGATATATACTTTTGTTCACTTTGCCATCCTTCTTATCCACCAAGTATTTGCGGTAGTTCCGCTTACAGTGACCATTTCCTTTGTAGTAGAAGCACTCAGTTTCAGGCTTGGGTCTAGCTTTGGGCTTCTTCATGGGAGTGGCAACTTGTTTGCCATTCTTCTTGAAGTTCCCTTTCTCTCTGTTGCCCTTCTACTTGAAACTAGTGGTCCTATAAACCATCAACACTTGATGCTTTTCTTGATTTCTACCTTCACCGATTTTAGCATCGCAAAGAGCTCGGGGAATCCTTTTCGTTATCCCTTGCATATTATAGTTCATCACGAAGTTCCAGTAACTTGGTGATAGTGACTAGAGAACTCTATCAGTCACTATCTTATCTGGAAGATTAATTCCCACTTGATTCAAGCGATTGTATTACTCAGACATTCTGAGCACATGTTCACTGGTTGAGCTATTCTCCTCCATCTTGTAGGCAAAATACTTGTTAGAGGTCTCATACCTCTCGACTCGGGCATGAGTCTGAAATACCATCTTTAGCTCTTGGAACATCTCATATGCTCCATGGCGTTCAAAACATTTTTGAATCCCAGTTCTAAGCCGTAAAGCATGGTGCACTAAACTATCAAGTTGTCATCATACCGAGCTTGTCAAACGTTCATAACGTCTGTATCTGCTCCTACAATAGGTTTGTCACCTAGTGGTGCATCAAGGACATAATTCTTCTATGCAGCAATGAGGATAATCCTCTGATCAGGGACCCAGTCCACATCATTGCTACTATCATCTTTCAACTTAGTTTTCTCTAGGAACATATCAAAAAAATAATTTAGGGGAGCTATACGCGAGCTATTGGTCTACAACATAGATATGCAAATACTATCAGGACTAAGTTCATGATAAATTTAAGTTCAATTAATCATATTACTTAAGAACTCCCACTTAGATAGACATCCCTCTAGTCATCTAAATGATCACGTGATCCAAATCAACTAAACCAGGTCCGATCATCACGTGAGATGGAGTAGTTTTCAATGATGAACATCACTATGTTGATCATATCTACTATATGATTCACGCTTGACCTTTCGGTCTCAGTGTTCCAAGGCCATATCTGCATATGCTAGGCTCGTCAAGTTTAACCCGAGTATTCTGCGCGTGCAAAACTGACTTGCACCTATTGTATGTGAACGTAGAGCTTATCACACCCGATCATCACGTGGTGTCTCGGCACGACGAACTTTAGCAACGGTGCATACATAGGGAGGACACTTATACTTGAAATTTAGTGATAGATCATCTTATAATGCTACCGCCGAACTAAGCGAAATAAGATGCATAAAAGATAAACATCACATGTAAACAAAATATGTCACATGATATGGCCATCATCATCTTGTGCCTTTGATCTCCATCTCAAAAGTACCGTCATGATCTCCATCATCACCGACTTAACACCTTGATCTCCATCGTAGCATCATTCTTGTCTCGCCAACTATTGCTTCTACAACTATTGCTACCGCTTAGTGATAAAGTAAAGCAATTACATGGCGATTGCATTTCATACAATAAAGCGACAACCATAAGGCTCCTGCCAGTTGTTGGTAACGGTTACAAAACATGATCATCTCATACAACAAATTATATCTCATCACATCTTGACCATATCACATCACAAGAAGCCCTGCAAAAACAAGTTAGACGTCCTCTACTTTGTTGTTGCAAGTTTTACGTGGCTGCTACGGGCTTCTAGCAAGAACCATTCTTACCTACGCATCAAAACCACAACGATTTTTTGTCAAGTGTGATGTTTTAACCTTCATCAAGGACCAGGCGTAGTCAAACTCGATTCAACTAAAGTTGGAGAAACAGACACCCGCTAGCCACCTGTGTGCGAAGCACGTCAGTAGAACCAGTGTCATGAACGCGGTCATGTAATGTCAGTCCGGGCCGCTTCATCCAACAATACCGCCAAATCAAAGTAAGACGTTGCTGGTAAGCAGTATGACTATTATCGTCCACAACTCTTTGTGTTATACTCGTGTATATAACATCTACACATAGACCTGGCTCGGATGCCACTGTTGGGGAACGCAATATTTCAAAAAAATTCCTCCGATCACGCAAGATCTATCTAGGAGATGCATAGCAACGAGCGGGGAGAGTGTGTCCACGTACCCTTGTAGACCAAAAGCGGAAGTGTTTAGTAACGCGGTTGATGTAGTCGAACGTCTTCACGATCCAACCGATCTAAGTACCGAACGTATGGCACCTTCGTGTTCAGCACATGTTCAGCACGATGACATCCATCGAGCTCTTGATCTAGTTGAGGACGAGGGAGAGTTCCGTCAGCACAATGGTGTGGTGACGATGATGATGAAGTTACCGGCACAGGGCTTCGCCTAAGGACTATGACGATATAACCAAGTTGTGTAACTGTGGAGGGGGCACCACACAAGGCTAAGAGAAGATTTGGTGTGTCTTTGAGGTGCCCCCTCCCACGTATATAAAGGGGGCACTACAAAAAAAATACACTTCCGTGATGATACGTGTTTGTCACCGGAGGTCACTTTTTTTGTCATGCATGTACATCCATGACAAATTTATGACAGAATCAAGATAGTCATACCAGTGCTGTCGTAGAAGTGTTCCATGACATTACCAAAATTATCATCACGGAAGTGTCCACTTCCATGACGATAAATCGCGTGTCACAGAAGTGCTTTGTTCAAGGGTGACCGACACGTGGCATCCACTGTAACGGAACGCCGTTAAGCTATCGGGTCGGGTTTTGGATCCGATAACCTGTTAACAGCGCCGACCAATGGGAAATTTCCATGTGTAAAATTCTTATTGGCTGGACGAAACACGTGTCAGCTCGTCAGTGGGTCAGATAGGCGCCTATGATATGTCGACACATGGCACGGCCCAACAGTGGCCCATTTCGGTGAAAATGGCCGGCCCAGTAAAAATTAGCAGGCCGACCCATATAAGACCTACTTGTGTCAGGTCCATTTAAGCCCATGGCCCATACGAGATGTGCCAATTCGGCCCATTAAATATTTGATACCATTGCAGCCCATCGTCAGTTCGAGCCCGTTAACAGTCCGCTATATACTTGGGCTCAATATCGGCCCAATGAGATTTCGGCCTGTTAACGACCCATTTAATGGATGGGCCAATTTTCAGGATGTACATCTTTCGGCCTTTTAGCGACCCATTTAAATGTTGGGCTAATTTCCGGCCCGATGTGTCTTTCAGCCTATTGACGGCCCATAAATCTAATGGGCCATTTGTAGTCGGACCTGAGTTTCGGCCTTTCAGTGGCACATTTAAGTGTTGGGCCAATTTCTGGCCCGGTGTCACTTTCAGCCTGTTGACGGCCCATAAATCAGTTGGGCCAATTGTAGTTGGACCTGAGTTTTGGCCTTTTAGCGACCCATTTAAGTGTTGGGCCAATTCCTGGCCCTGTGTGCCTTTCGGCCTGTTAACAGACCATAAATGAGTTTGGCCATTTGTAGTCGGACCTTAGTTTTGGTCTGCTAAAGGCCCTTCATGGTCCAATACCAGCCCGGTTTCTCTTTCGGCCTACTAAAGGCCCACAACACAGTTGGGCCGTTTACAATACGACCTGACTTTCGGCCTCTTAGCGGCCCATGCTCTTCATGGTCCAATACAAGCCCGCTGTCTCTTTCGGCCTGCTAAAGGCCTATAGTATAGTTGGGCCATATGTAGCCCAAACTTAGTAATGGCCTGTTAACGGCCCATGAAATAAATTGGGGCCACCTGTTGCCCGCTTCGATGTCGGCCTGTTAACGACCCGGGAGGTAAGAGGGCCGACCATTAACTTTTGGCCTAGTAACGGCCCATTAAGTCAATGGGCCCACTAAAGTTCGTTCATGTCTTTAGGCCAAATTAGATAATTTGAGCCCATTACAATGAGCAAAGGTACGACATACAGGGAATAACGTTGCACATCTAGAATATATTACAGGAAATTACATCCACTAGGCAATCAATGATTGATGCCAATGCAAATAAATGAGGAGAACCTAACCATCTACAACGTCACAATCTGCAACCTCAGCACAGATGACGCCCATAAGCATGTGGGCAAGTTCTTGCCGCTTTGCCACACTGTCTCTGAAAACATTGATCAGTTGTTGTGTCGCACGACTCTGCACCTCTGATTCATCCACCATTTCCATCATTGCTTCAGCCATTAATTGGTTCACAAACATACATTTATTCCGTTGCATTCAAGACAAAGGATACTGTACAGATTCAGATGGCGATTTTGGAAGGCTTGTATTATCGATAGTGGAGAGTGTCTTGACCACTGCATCATAACGTAAATTAGGACGGGAACCAAATAGATTAATCATGAGCTATTGCCATATTACCTGGCATAGATTTACTAGAAAGAAACAATGGGGTTGCCTTGCTGTTTTCAGAGTTTGTCTTCTTATCTTCAGCAGCCTGCACAAAATTAACACACTAGCATTGCTATCATTGGCCAAGTCAGATAATAGGAAAGCAACATTGACACAACTAACATTTGGGCAACTAGCCTACACCAAATTAACACAATATGGCACAGCTATCATCAGCCAGGTAAGGTAATACAAAAGCAACATTGGCACAATGAATGAATGGGCAACCAGAGAAGCACTACAATTCAGTAATGTGTGTGATATGAGATATCACATTCATGCAGCTCAGTACGCAAAACTACCAAATAGTTTTCCTTACAAAAATCAACATTGGCCCCTTTAACATTTTGCTACAATTAATTTTAGATCAGATAAAGGTTAGATTCACGCCAATTAACAAAATACACGCTAATGTAAAAATATAGTGATATACAACAGGTACTTACATCAGCACTGGAGCATAGAGAATTCCCGCAAGATATTTTCCTTGAATACGATCCTAGTGGAGGAAGTCTTGTATCGTTTAACCTTATTTTCAAAAGAGAGATGGGTAAGAAACATGTAGAAAATATGGTCAGAATGCTATAAAATTTCATGATGCGAGGATACGCACACGCTTCTTAGAATGGAGTTGACATTCTTTTGCTGGACTGGAGCGGACTAGTTCTTTGGCCACTGGAATCTACTTATTATCAGTGGGAGTTGGGTTTCTCTATGCTGGAGCAGTATCTATGAAAAATGGAGTTGGTTTATTATCTCCTGGTGTTTGGATCTTTTGCAAAGACCTGGTTTGTAACCCTTCAGATTCTAACATAGTCGTCTTCCCCTTGCATGCCTTATATAGAATAATGGTGATTCAATTATAAAACATGCTACAGGACAGATGGAATAGGTACTGAAGAATAGAAAGGCATGACATATTGACATGTATTCACTCCATCCGGAAATAAATGGATGGGTCTAGACGTATTTCAGTTCTAGATACATCCAGTTTTATCCATTTCTACGACATTTAATCCGAACGAAGGGAGTATGATGTAAGAGCTAGGGATACAACAGGACAACACAGTAAAAAAACACTGAAAAACCCACTGCAGAACCAAAGTATTCAAACCCACTGATATGAGATAGTACACTCATGCAGCTCAGGATGCAAAACTACCAGGCAGTTTTCCTTGCAAAAATCAACATGGTGGCCTTTAATCATACATTTTGCTACAACTAAATTTAGATCAGATAAAGCTTGGATTCACGCCGATTAACAAAATACATGCTGATGTAAAAATATAGTGATATACAACAGGTACTTACATCTACATTGGAGCACAGAGAATTCCTGCAAGAATGTTTCCTCATAAACGATACCATTGCAGAAAATCTTCTATCTGTTAAGATTATTTTCTAAAAGGGAGATGGGTAAGAAACATGTAGAAAATATGATCAGTATGCTATAAAATTTCATGATGCAAGGATACGCACACGCTTCTTAGAATTGAGTTGACATATTTTTGCTGGACTAGAGCGGACTAGTTCTTTGGCCACTGGAATCTGCTTATTATCAGTAGGAGTTGGGTTTCTCTGTGCTGGAGTAGTATCTATAAAAACTTGAGTTGGTTTATTATCTCCTGGCTTTTGGATCTTTTGCAAAGGCCTTGTTTGTAACCCTTCAGATTCTAACATATTCGTCTTCCCCTTGCATGCCTTGTATAGAAGAATGGTGCTTTAATTATAAAACATGCATTAGCAAAGAGATGGAATAGGTACTGAAGAAGAGAAAGGCATGACATATTGAAATGTATTCCCTCCATCCGGAAAAAAAGGATGGGTCTAGGCGTATTTCAGTTCTAGATACATTCTTTTTTATCCATTTCGGCAACATGTAATCCGGACGGAGGGAGTATGGTGTAAGAGCTAGGGATACGACAGGACAACACAACAAAAAAACACTAGTTGAATGTAAAACTGGATGCTAGCAGAATACGTACAGAAATAACTAAGGCAACATACATGTGTATGATTGGGAAACTAAGATGGCATTGCAACAGAGCACTAGAACAACACTTCAATGTAAAAAACATGGTATGGTAGACACATGAAGTACATACTGATGAATAACAATGCATAAGATATTCAGAAGCATGATGTCCAAATTAAGCAGATGGCATTGCGATAGAGTAGAATGACATTACTTGAATTTGAAAACATGTTATTATGAATGGAATAGGTACTGAAAAACAGGAAGGCATGACATATTTACATGCATGATCAGCATGCTAAGCACATGGCATTGCAACAGAGTAGATACACTCCAGGACATTATATGCATGTTGTACCCATATCACAGGCCAAGTTAGAGCAAGGACCTTGTGGGGTGAAGAGGATTCATCATCTTTCTACAAGTCTTCTGAAGAACTGCCTTTACATGTTCCATCATGTTGGGTATCATTGACATCAAGTTTATTGGCCTTTACATTGTTCCGTGAGGTTCTTGTGGATATATCAGTGTGTGCAATTATATCTGACATGCATGGAAGACAACTAGTAGTTAGATTTATGTAATGAGTGCCTATAGGAGACGACATAAATAGTAGGACTGGGGTTAACTAGCAGTAACAGGTCTCATAAACTAAATGGAGAACATAGATGAAAGCTACAGAATATGTATTGTTTGTACTCGAGATTAACTAGATGGCACCCAAAAGTATTAAAGAACAACATAGGAAATACTAGAAGTGGTATAATACTATAATCACCAGCCTGTGGAATAGCATTGGCTGATGGATGATAACTATGGAACAGTGTTACCTAAAGAACAAGTATCTTAGCTGAACTATGGAACAACGTTAACTCCTGAACAAGACCCGTAAGAGATCAGCATGAATATACAGTGAAATGTGATGATCTATTTTCCATGCTTAGATGAATAACAAAGCCATAAATGTTGCACACAAGTAAGATGAGGGTACAACCTATCGAGCTGCCATCCAAAGGAGTGAGCATCATGTGTTGACTTGTCGATGGCCCTGCAGTTGTTGTGGCTGTGCATGTCGGGCACACGCATTCGATGCAGGGAACTGTTGAGTGGGGACTATAGCTCCCTTCTGGTGTATGCTTCCCTTGTTGGAGCAGCTGCGGTGAGTCGGAAGATGGTGTGTCTCAAGATGCAGATAACGCATAATGTTAAGAACGACATATCTCTTTGATCTGAAGAAATACACTAAGAGATCAATAGCAAGGTACGAGAGTGGTCACACGTTTGTTGATTGAAGACTAAATTGGGGTCACACGATTTTATTTTATTTTGGTACTGTACGATCTACGCCGGATGGCTGGCCGTCTTGTGCCTCCCGGCTGACACTGTTCGGAATCTTCCCCGAAGAGCCAGCGACCAACGGCAGAGCAGCCTGCCTCCGACGTCCGTGGCCCCGGCCAAAACCCCGCTCCCCGCCCCACCGCACTGCCGTGGTTGCGCTGCCCCCGGGCCAATCCACAAAGACTCCCCGTCATCCAGATCCGGCGGCGGCAATACCTTCAACCCAGCAACTCTAAAAGATAGCCATCTAAGCGCTGCTTCCGCGGCGAACTTGCGGCACCGCAACCTTACATTAGACACCAGCCAACCGGCAGCCTAGGAGCTCCGCCGCCTCGAGGGGTGCTGCTTCCCATTGCAAATCGATTAGCCCAGAATAAAAATTCAGACAACTCACGCCTAAATAAAGCGATTTGAGATGAGGGTGCAACCTATCTGGCGGCATGGTGAAGTAGGCAGGTCCAGCTGCCGAGTCGGTGAGGCCGGCGCGGTTGCGATGGCGACCGGCGGCAGGGAAAGAGCAATGTCACGACGGTCGACGGCTACGCTGAAGCAGCGCCAGGACTCTGGACGGATCCAAAGTTGGAGCTGCTACGGCGCTGTGAACAACGGCGGGGGTGAATCAGCTCCAGTACGGTTCATGCGGCCGTCGTCGAGGCAGCACCAGCAGCACGGAGTAAGAAGCACACGGCCCACTGCACGACGGCAAATGGACAGCGTCTCCGGCATTAGGGAGGAGAGCGTCTGTGAAATTGGTGCGGTGGGGGCGCCATGAAGGTGGGGCTGAGGTTTCGCGGCTCGGTAGAAGGGAGCTTCCCGGGGAGAAGGTGATTTGGCGCCCACGAGGTATGAATGGGTGCGGGCGGGGGGGAATTGGGAGGGGAGTGGAACCATGTCTTACGGACGCATTTGTCTGAAATGTGAGGGAGAGTTACAGTTCTACCCTTGCCTATAGGCTTCTCGGCTTGGGTCTGTGTACTGAGGGTCGGGGATAGTAGAGTAACTTTGCTTCTCCCAAAATAGTGGGCGGGAGCGATTTCGGGCGAGGAGGGCGTGTTTTGAACTATAGTGGGCGCGAGCGATTTCGGGCGAGGAGAGCGTGTTTTGAAATAGTGGGCGCGAGCTATTTCGGGCGAGGAGAGCGTGTTTTGCCGAGCATGGTTTATGAATTATTTGGCACATGTCATTTCGGCCGAGGAGAAGGCGCGCTTGGATGAAGTTACGAACCTACCCTCGATGTACAACTGGCCAATTGATGCGTGTCCCACATAGGATGGTAATTTCGCGTCTCCCATTTATTTGCTCGGGCGAATTCCACTGAGCAGAGAGGATGTTTAACGGTTTGTTCAAATTTTGGGAGAACGAGCATCCACGTCTACCTTACCAAGTCGATTCGGATCAAATTTTGAAATATTAGCTTGCCACTTCTTTTTTAGATCGAGAGATGATGCTCAGGAGTAATGTGTTTTTACATGCTCGTTGCTAGAGATTTACTATATGACAAATAGTTGACCCACTCAAAAACGCGAATCAAACCCAAAATGAAATATCTCGATTCAATGAAATAGCTCGTTCAGTAGGTCAAAATAGTGAACTAAATCCAAAATTGAACACCTCAATCAAGTAGCATGTTGTATAGTATTATAATACTCCATCAACATGTTGAAAGTCAAATTAATGAACTTGTTTGATATACGCATATATCCGTTCATGTGTGGATTGCAGACAACATGTTCTCCAATTTAAATATTTGAATGCAAGTTTATATCGAAACATGGTTTATATCAGTCTTTGATGCATAAAACGCGTCCTCTCCCTCTCCCGGACACCTGTTCTCTCTCTCTCTCTCGCCGATGATCTTCAATTCTGTCGCACGCATCCGACACAAAAACCTTGTTGGTCCCTCTCCCTTTCTCTCCATCTCTATCTCTCTCTCTTTGTGTGTGTGGGGGGGATATCTTGGGTGCACTCACGTACGCACACAAATTCCTTGGCTCTTTGCCTGTAACTCTCTCACGCACCACTATGTCGTCTCGGAGCTCTTCCCCCCCCCCCCTCTCTCAAACTCTCCATCCACCTGGGTCACAAATACACATGCATATCTCAATCGCACTCGATAGGCCCATCTAAAACTCTATCTCTCCCCCTCATTCTCTCTCCATCTCACACGCGCACACACAATCTGATGCCTAGCTAGCCAAGTATGATGGTCTCTCACTCAATTGTAGGCACATGCAGTCCCCCCTATATGTATATGACTAGCTAATCTTAGTCTCCATCACAAACATGTGCATGGTCTATCTTGGTTTCTCTCGGGGCATCTTTCTATCGCGCACGCACTCCCTCGATCTCCCACCCATATAGTCCCCTCACGGTCTCGACGGGATCTCTCTATCACAAACAGACCCTCTCTCCCTCCCCATGCGTCCATGCCATCCATGTGTCCCTCTCGACCTTTGTTCCTTGTTGGCCACACCTCTATTGGACATGTGCTATAGGGGTGTCACTCTCTGTTGCAAACAATCACACACTAGCTATCTTCGTGTATCTCCTCGCCTCGCTTTTCCATCTCGGAGATGCATGCGTGATATGTTAGCATAAGAAACGAAAAAACACACTCTCTTTCTAATTTATCGTTTGTTTTCACTTTCTCTTTCACACACATACTCTTTTTGCACACTTACTCATTCTCCTTCACATGCACTTGATCTGTCTCGACTGAGGCACTCTCCTCGGTCCATAGCATACAGATTTATTGAAAAGTTAAACATCACAAAGTTTAACCATGTACGTGGAGAAAAATAATTACATCTAGTACGGCAAACATATACCATTAGATTCACCATGAGATGTAGTTTTGTATGATGTATCTTTGGTATTGTAGATATAAATAACATTTGCGTAAACCTGATCAAAGTTTCCAAAGTTTGACTTCTAAAAAATTTACATGCACTGCACTATCGAGCGGATGGAATATCTCTTTCCCCCTCACAGCTATCTGACGCACCACTCAGCCTTATCGGGGCTCCTCAATCTCTGTCAAACTTTATTGGTCAGTTTGGTTCGTGACCTGACCCTCATGCCTTGATGGCCGGTACTTCCTGGTGTGGACGTGAGATGTAAAATACTTCTGCCTGGCCAGGCTTGCATGGTGCTGAAGCGTTTGGTTCATGCCTGAGCCAGGCAAAGCATCAACGTCCCATCAATCAATCTATGCATCAATTATTTAATGCTAATATCCATCCATGTTGCTGTTAGCCTCATGGCCACATGACCAGGCACGGCCAGGCGTTCGAAATCGGTCGCCTGGGCCAGGCTACTTGCAGTGTCTGGAGTTCAGCCAGGCTAATTAAAGTGCAAGGGAACCCAGGCCAGGCGGGCTTTCTTTTTCACAGGGTAGCAACCAAACAAGCGTGCCTGAAATCCAGCCACAACCCCAGGCCAGGCAAAAGATGCTCAGGACGCAAGCCAAACTGGCCTTATATCTCCCTGGTTCACACATACACATGTCTCGCTCGCTCTATACATATAGACCCATCCAACACTCTCCGCCCTTGTTCTCTCTCCATGTGACACGCACCCCCTAAGTACCATAATCCCTCAATCCATCATAGGCGCAAGCACTCCCCCCCCCCTCGATCCTAAGTATGATTATCTCTTACTAGCCATTAGGAACACATGTATTGTCTCCTTCCATCCATACGTCTATCTCAATATCTCTCGGGGCATCTTCTATCGCGCACACACCTTGTCACTCGATCTCCCACCCATGTAGTCCCATCACGATCTCTAGGGGATCTCTCTATGACAAACATACACTCTATCCTCCCCATGTCTGCATTTTCTCCGTACGTCTCTCTCGACCTCCCTCCCTTGTTTGTCAGATCCCTCTTGGACACGTGCTAGGGGTCTTTCTCTCTCGGTTCCAAACAACCACACACTATCTCCTCACCTTGCCTACGTTGTCGAAGATGCATGTGTGACATGTTTGCATAAGACACATACGCTTTTTCGCTACTTTTATCGTGTGTTGTCCATGTCTCTTTCACACACGCACACACACTTTTTTCACTCTCTCTCTCTCTCTCTCTCTCTCTCTCTCTTGTTAGGGACTCTGTCACGTCCATAAGCATATGGATGTTTTGAAAAGTCAAACCTCAGAAAAGTTTGACCAGGTATATGTGGAGAAAAACATTTACATATGGAACGATCATTAGATTCATCACAACATGTACTTACTTCATACTATCATTTATCTTTGGTATTGTAGATATAAGTAATTTCTTTATAAACTTGGTCAAAGTTTCAAAAGTTTGACTTCAAAAAATGTTGGAACTACATTATCGAACGGAGGGAGTAGCTCTTTCTCTCTCTGCTATCTCTCACGGGCCTCCCCTCTCACTCAAACTCTCTATACCGATGGATTATATGCTCACTGTGTCAGCGTATAGCTCCATATATTGTTTAGTTGACCGGTCAACCAATCCACATGCTGCCTTGTCAGCTTGTGTTATGTATCTTCGTATGCTCGCCCATGTGGCAGTGGGTGAAAATAAGTAAACTAGAGGCCCATCTAACACGCGGTGAAGTAAACAAAGTTGAAACCACTCGGGGTAGCACCCCGCACGCTAGTAAATTGAGGGCGCATTGAGGACAAACTTCTTGCGCGGGAAGGACGCACTCGCGCACAATTCACCACTGCGCGGCGGCATGCACAGAAGGACGCACTCGCGCACACCCAGCACACAACACACACCAGCACACATGTACACCGGCGTCGCCGCCGGTTGAGATGGACGGCGAGGCAGCTAACAAGCGGAGGCGGCTCGAGCCAAAACCGCATCCGGCGAGCCTGTACTTCATCAGCAGCCTCCCCGATGACACGCTGCTCGTCATCATCAGCCTCCTCCTCACCAAATCTGCCGTGCGGACCACCCAGCTCCCCCAGCGGTGGCGCCCCCTCTGGTGCTGCGTCCCGCTCAACCTCACCGTCGACAGCTGCCTCTGCGACGGGGATTGCAAACGCATGGCCGTAGTCTCCAAGATCCTTTCATCACACCCTGGGCCAGCCAAACGCCTTGACATCCGCAAGTTCAGTACCAACTGCAAGGTCCAACCCAAGTTCGACGAGTGGTTCTTATCCCCCGCCCTAGTTCAGCTCGAGGAGCTCAGCTTTGAAGCTGGACGATGTCGCTCTCTGCCGCTGTCCACGCTCCGCCTCACGCCAACGCTGCGCCACGCCAGCTTCAGCTCCTGCTATCTTCCCCAGATTAATGCCGCGCCCCCTCTTCTTCTCCCTCAACTCAAGCAGCTCGACCTCTTCGACGCTGTCATCTCGAAGAAGGCTATGGAGCACCTGCTCTGCAGCTGTACTACGCTCGAGTACCTTCGTCTTGAGCAGATCCACGGGTTCATTAGCCTCCACATCGCCTCGACGAATCTCCGATGGATTTATGTGTCTTGCTAGCCCTACAACAAGACATCAATTGGGAAGAGATCACTCCAGTTGTTCCACGTTATGGTCATTGAGAATGCGCCTTTCCTTGAGAGATTGCTTGTATCGGATCTAGAAGGTCCAACAAAAATCAGGGTCATTGACGCGCCGAAATTGACAGCATTGGTGTACTCGTCTGCCAAATTCTTCGAACTCTTTATTGGATCCGTAACCGTTCAGGTACAACAATCATATTCTTCTCCGTCTTCTTGAAATTCACATTTTTAAATTTCTTCTTGATGTATTTACGACCGTCTTCCAGAAAATGATTACCACAAGCTTGACCCAGTCCATGCGCACAGTGAAGATCTTAGCACTAAAATCTATCGGCCCCAATCTGGATCAAGTTGTTGGATTCCTTACATGCTTTCTGTGCACGGAGAAGCTATGCATCGAGGTGAAACTTCTTTCCTATAAGTAAACGGTGATCACAATGTAGCTCAATTTTTTCGTAATTTTCCCAAATTACGATGACAAGTGTAGTGTTCAAAACTGCATCTACGCACTACACAGAAAGAAATGTTTTTAGTATTTTTTTCTCACGTGATCACCTGCATCGTTTTTATGCTGTACTACTATATTAGCCTAGGCAAGTCATAGTGGAAAGTAACTTATGGTTACCCTAAGAGCAAGTACTACCTCTGTCCTGGTTTACTCTTCCAATTTTGTAGTATCAAAATTTGACCATAGATTTAACTGACAAAATGTTAATGCATGTCACTAAGAACTATATCGTTGGATTCATATTTGAACATAATTTCAAATGGTGTAATTTTTAGTGACATGCATTGGCATTTTCTTAGGTAAATCTATGGTCAAAATTTTATACTAAATACGAGGTAGTATTACAAAAGTGGGCTATGTAGGCCAAAACATATGCCAAATTCACTTGTGATGCATTTGGCATCGATGCCCCTCCATTGCTCACCTGATGTCCCAATCTGGATCACCTACTTTGCTCCGGTGCCAAATTAACTCACGCAATGAAAAAACACTACGTGGGAGAGAGAGGACTGAGGCAAGAAAAAACACTTGTTTGGGAGAGTGAGAGGCTGGTGTAGTTGGTTTGATTGATTTGTTTATACATGTGGGTCTGTGTGCATAGCGGTGCCAACTCTCTCACATCGCGAGAGCGGTGCCAAACTCTTTTGATTTGACATCGATGTGTATTATGTGGCATACTTTTGCGAAATATGGCATCGGCCACATAGTGGAAGACAACAAATGCCCAAGCTCTTCACGTGCTCCTAGTTAAATGAGAGGAAACAGAGAGAGAGAGAGAGAGAGAGAGAGAGAGTGAAAAAATATCACTAGCCAGCCAACCCTATCGTATGAGCGAATGATATTGGTACCTCTTGATGACACGACAATCTTATGCAGCCAGTTGCTCTAATATGTTCTCTTCTTTTGCAGATAAAAAAAGAACCGAAAGTGAAAAATGTGTTGCACTATAACAATCTCATCGAATGCCTTGATCTCCATCTTATAGAAATTGATTTGATCAACTACTGAGGCAGCACATCTGAGATTAAATTGGCCAGGTTCTTTGTTCTGGAGGCAAGTGTGCTCAAGGTAATGAGGTTTGGCGTTCTCTAGTGCAACAATGAATGGCATGCTGATCACCGCAAGCGTCTAAGCCTAAATGACAAAGTCTCCGCAGAAGCTGAATTTGTTTTTGAAACATCAAGTGGCCAGAGACTCGAAAACTTATTTGCCCATTAGTGACTTGGCAGGGCGGTGGATTTTAGTTTGTACGGTAATGCTGCATCCACCTAAGGTAACGAAAGTTCTTACGTAAACTTCCTAGTAATTCCCTCTTGGTAGGTGCAGCATTACTCCTAACATTTGTAATATCAGTTTGAAACTTGTAATATTGCCGTGTCCTATTCCTGCATTTTCAAGCTCCTGCGAATCAAACAGGTCCTGAGTTGGTGATGATGTTGCGCCTCCCATCTTTCACCAATAGCCATCGGATATAGATCTGACGCATACAAACCAAGCTTCTCCAATTTTGCAAAAAGATGCCCGCACTTGTTCCCTATTTACAAACAACTCCTTGTCTCTCAGAATCAGCCTCATCTCCTCCCCACCACATCTAGGAGTAGAAGGCCGTGGAAAAATCCGATGCGATGGCCGCTGCCGGAGCCGTCCACCCCCAATCTTGGTGTTCCATGCAATGCGCGGGCATCTATGCACGGGAAATTATGTCGAACAGGGCTAGTTGTAATCAGGCTAGCTCTACAGCCATGATTATAGTGAATGCAGACGGTGAGGCCGACTATGGTATGCCGAACACGGCGCCCATACTCAGGTGTCATCTCCGACGCAGGGTCTTGTCACTTCACTGTGAGGAGCAACACGTAATAATTTGACCAACGGGTAGTACAGTGCTAGTACTCCTACTACTACATTGGTAGTACTACTACTAGTACTAGTAGCACCACCGTCTGGATTTAGGAGTACTACAACATCCATCTGGATTTTAGTATTGACTAGCAATATCTAGTAATGCATGTCACCAAAAATGTACTACTCCCTTTGTAAATAAATACATGGTGTTTTATTCCTATCACCGAGAGAACTTAATGTTTTTTTGCTAACTAGAGTACTGTAATAGGATTACATGCAATGAACTAAACACTGCATGTCATGTTTGGTACTAGTCTCAAGTCATTGAAAGCATGCAGGACCCACATCTCTCATTGGTTGATATGTCACGAAATAAGAAACAAGGAGGGAGTTAATGCACCGTGCCTAAGTATTTTGGGATTATTTGGTTTTTGTAAGGTGACTTACACAACATTTTTGTTTACATGCATTAACATTTTATTATTTAAATCAAAGGTTAAAACTTGGCGTAAAATGCAAAGGGGACCAATAAACCAGTAAACATCAAACTTCTCTCGTTTGGCCCCAACTAGAGGTCCAGTGAGATGACTATATTGCACCGGCACGGAGGGGGACGCAGCTTCATTGACTTACGGCAACTACCTTTGGGTGAATGACATGTGGCCCCATGGGGTGGCTGGCCCACCTATCATACAGACAAAGGAAGGTGCAGTAGAGGGCCGAGGAATAGTATGAAATCCTATGCACCTATGCACGGTAACAAAGGGTTGAGTGATCACTCGAATCGCAAGATCAGTTGACTAGAAGCTACGCTAGACCCATGGAGGCGATGAGCGCGAGCATCAGCCGGCTGTGCCAGATGGTCCACGACGCCGGCTTGCGGCCCGGCAGGTAGTATTGCTTGAGGCCGCCAGGGCGAGGGGCCGCTTGGACGGCAGCTTCGTCTCCTTGTTCGACGAGGTCCTCGACAAGTTCACCGTCGTCAAGAAGCTTGCGGACGACTTTGACGTAAGCCTCCAGCCCAGGCTCTACGATGCCCACCACCCTCAACAGCCACTATGGTAACAACCTCTTTGACGCACGGGTGGCCCTGCGACTGCCCGCCGTTGCGCCGGAGAATGTCCACCTCGAGGTCGCGCTCGCCGTGCAGCGCCTAGCGCAGCAAGACACCATCGACATAATCACCCACGTCTATGCGCAAATCGTCCACAAGGACTAGTACATGCAAGAGGAGGACGATAGGACGCTGGCCTTCTTGGAGCGCAGGGCAACCTTGGATGGCACTGTTCAGAAGCACGTTGAGCTCGCCACCAACGCCGTTGCTCCTCACACGTCGGTTGGTGACCCGGCGCACTAGGGCGTGAGGATGTCGTTGAACGTTGATGGATCTGTATGTATTTTTATCCTTCCGTCAAATCCATGTAGTAGTATATGATACTATAGTAATTATCTTACCTTTCGCATCAACTTCATAATTTTCGTTCGTACTCCATGCATGAACGACGCCAGAAGCAAACTTCTCATTACTCTAGGCAAAATCATTATTTTCTATCGGTCGCGCCATGGAGCAGAACCAAATTTTACAAGTTACGAGTTCAAAAGGAAAAGCCTGCCATGTTCGTGTCGCACCCCCGCACGGTTGGTCCGGCACGCCGCTCAAGCGGGAATGCGTGCGGTGTTGCATTTTCACTTACAAGTGGGACCACAGTTGAGCAAACCGACTATCGGCAAACCCCCACCCCGCCCACCGCGCGATGGCTGAGAAAAGAGGACAGGAGGGAGAAGAGATGGATGTAGCACAAACTCCAAGAAAATTGGTGTCGGATGGGACTCGTGTGGGTGGCGTGTGCCGTACTGCTAGACGTGAATGCTACTTATGGCCCATGCCACCCCACTATATCAAGCCTATATCGAGGTACGTAGAACAAATTTCCTGCAGTCCATGCTCAGCCCTCCTCTATCTCTCTTCTCAGCCAGCCAGCGGACGCGCGGAGCCCATCGTCTGTTTGCTCACATGCGGCCCCACATGTCAGTGAAATTGCAAGAGGACCCACTGAACCTACACATCTTTCACCTCGATGTGCTGGTGATGAAAAACAAATCCAATAAAGATCTTCGGTGGTCGCTTTTGGAGTTACTCAAGAGTAGTAAGATTCTATTTACAGTTCAACCCAAGATGCACATCTCGTGGCTTCAACTACCACTCTATTTTCTTTCATGACACGACCTGGATATTGGATGTCCCACGTGTCGGCAAAAGGAGGAAGAACCCGACCAAATCTTCGGCTTTGCTCTCGGATTAGACTAGTTGTGCTAACTTAAAAAATTTATTGTGTACTCCCTCCGTTCCAAAATACTTGACTTCCATTTGTCCAAAAATGGATGTACCTATATACTAAGACATGTCTACATACATATATATTTTGACAAATATAAGGCATGCATTGTGCAACGGAGGGAGTAGAATGGATGTACCTATATACTAAGACATGTCTAGATACATATATATTTTGACAAATAGAAGGCATGTAGTATTGTGCAACGGAGGGAGTAGAATGGATGCAAGTTTTTGTATTGGGAAGAAGAGTACATCCATATATTGATAGAGCTCAATTTAGTAGATGTTCTATCACTTTTAGCTAGTATAGAATAGAGGCTAGACATGAGACTAGATGCGAGGAAGCAACGTCTACTTCTTTACACTCGAAGAAGAAAGCAGCACGCAAGATCGAGCCTCCGCAAATCAACAATGAATGCATCGAGAAGGCACTAATCCAACTTACTACAGGAGTAGTCAAAATTATTGTTGGAGTTCGTGCAAAACCGAGGTCTGTTTGGGGTCGTGCGTTGGAGTTGGCCTTACAAGTGGGACCGCAGTTAAGGAAACGGACTATCGGCAAACCCCCACCTCGCCCGCCGCGCGATGGCTGAAGTTAGAGAAACGACGGGGTTGAAGAGATTGCTCTCGCACAGACGCCAAGAAATAATATGGTGTCAGATGGATGTCGTGGTGGTGGCGTGTGCCGTACTCCTGGACGTGAATGCTTGTTCTGGCCCATGCCACCCTACTACTCCTACTACTTACTCCTACTATATAGTATACTAGTAGTATCGAGGATTCGAGGTGCTGGTTACGTACAACGAACACATTAACATATGGCTACAGTAAAAACACCCGCCCGACGCGCGAAGCATGTGAACCTAGTACAAATAGTGTATTACTATTGTTGATTGGCCTCATCCGATAACCTGTTGCAATGCACGTACAGTTATGTATTCGGAAAATATTTTTTTGCCTCGTCAAACCACTCACTCAGAGAAGCGACTCGAAAGCCATTCATAAATTTAGTAAGTTTATCACAGGCATATCACTTTATTACATAGAACAACAGATCATCAACCCACATCGACAACGAGGATACATTATAAATACTAAAGTTTTCACCACACAACAAATAACAAGCAATGAAATGAACTTCAACTCAACCATTCCTCGGCGTTGGAAACGCTTGCTTTGAACCACAAGTGATTCTCTGGGACGGGCCATGCATTGTCGATCTAGAGACCAATGTAGGACTAATCATCCAGGCTGAAGCGGCCTACTATATCAGTACCAGGGTAGGGAACCACGCAAATGTCCGAGGTATAGACATAGTTGCTTCTCATAAATGTGTCAACAGCGGTTGGATCGCCTTTCACCATCATCGGATAGTTTCGTCCAAGGAAGAGCGAGTTTTCTCCAAGACTATCAATTCTATGCCAGGGAGAAGGAGTTGGCGCTAGCACACTAGTATCCATCCCGAATACCATGCAACGGGTGTTGGAATAGGTCCGGAGAGTGCGACCATGGGAGACTACACCTGCTTCCTTAGCAGTAACATCATCAGTGGGCTATATACACACAAGAAGAGGTGATCCATCAGAATTAGTTGCCAGGCGCCACAGAGTATATCGGCGCTGCTCGTCCTCATGCTCATGATCATCACCATCGTCATCTCCCCCTTGGTTATAAAAATCTTCAAGTATAGGTGGTGGGACGTCGACAGGACCTTGGAAACATAAGAAGAAGGTTAATTAGTAAAGTGAAAGTTGCTAACCCGCATGCATGTGGATGAACCAATTATAATTATGGTGGAAGACAAACGTACCGAAACAACGAGGCTCCCATGCAAAAACAGTGCCACGAGAGGTGGCAGGAAACACAAGATCCTTGTATTCAATTGCATCATAGTACACATCCCTGTATAGAAAGTGATTTTTGAGTAATATCCATCCAGTCGAACCACGAAGGACGGCAACTAGCTTGTCGAAGATAGCAAAAACTTGATAGTTCTTGTAATTCCAAGAGCGGTTGGGAACTCGACAAATTGCTTTCTTTAGTACACGACAGTCACCATGATCATATTTGAACGTACGTAGATCATCTGTGTGCTCAACCTCAGGGCACTCGGAGATTTTTGGAAGTGGAATCCGCTGACGAGTGTACACATTCACAAGTTCCCACTCGCAATTGTAACCAATATAAACAACCCAATCTCCATTTGCGCCAGCCCAGGACTTACCCTTAAGCAATGGCATCTTGACATCACACGTATCATTATCAAGCGGCATCAACTTGCACCAGGCAAGGTCTCCGTCGTCCGCTCGCCAGCGAGCAGGGTCACGGCGAAGAAGATAGGGGAGATCAAACCGCTCCTTGACCCTTGGGTTCCTTGCAATGATGTTATTAGTAGAGTCGAGAATGGGCTTGAACGAACCTGCCATGCTAGCCGAGGTGATGATGTCGCACCGATCAATGAGTTCCTCAACCACGTCATCTTTCAGATCGGGGCAAGAATAACGGGGTCATTTCCGGCCTGTTCCCTCCATGGATAAGATGATCGAACAATGGCAGAAAAAAGGGTGAAGGGCTGAAGGAAAATGGAGGAGGGAGAGGAAGAGCGTGCGACAGCAGTTCCAAATCGAGAGGGAAAGGCGAAGAGTCGGTGGACGGTTGTGAGTTTGCCACGGTTCACGAAGAGGCGCCCCGGCCTACATGTCCATTCGGAAATACTCCTACTACTCGCCGTTGTCTCACTGATATGTTGGAACGGTACCACATGTCAACGAAACATGGTGTGTAATTTCTCGTGCAAAATGCGATCTGGCCGCGTTGGCCCGAGGTGCCGCATTAGTTATCGACCTTTTTTTAATGGCGTGCCGATCAGTTTTGAAGCACGACTAACTGGTACTGTACGTAGAGAAAATATAAACTACTCTACCACTCCCCCACCTCTAGTACTAGTAGTATAAAAAAGATATATAGGCTGGAGCTTTAGCGCTTTCTTGCTAAGGGCTGCCCACTTGCTTCTCACACTACCACCCTCTCTCCAGATCTAAAAAAGACGGCCCCTCTCTCCCTCCTCACCGGTGGTCACAGATCCGCCGGGTAAGAGAAGGACGTGCAGCGTTGACGCACTCGTCGTCGGCGAGCGAGGTCACGCACTGACGACAAGGCCGTCCTCTCAGACCTAGCGCCCGCACGGGATGGCCTCCGTCCCCAAGCTCGCTGCCGTAGTGTGTGCGGAGGACGACGACCACGAGCGAAGCCACTTCCCGCTGACCCTCAGGTATGCTACCTCTCTTCGAGCCATAACCTTGTTCTATTTCGCCATCTGCTACGTCGTTGCATGTGGATCTTTTTCCACTCCACCATCTTCCCAATTTGCTATCCTCTACTCTGCTGGCCACGCAGACGAAAACCATAATTTGCACTATTAAAGGAAACCCTACTTCATGCAGACTAATCCATGTCTGGGTTGAATAAGGAAAGGAAGGGAGACTGTACTGTCCAAGAGAGTAGGCATCGAACCCGCATCTAGGTTGAAAAGGGGAAAATCAGTAGCTAAGGAACGAGTCTCGTGTCTCTTGGTTGAAGAAGGGTAGAAAGGCATGACAACGCAATAGAGAATGACCAGGTCGGTCGATTTGTTGTCCTCGCATAGCAAAAAGGTGGCTAAAGAGAACAAAAATGGGACCGTAATCCACATATGATGCCTGGATATTTGTTGCTCTGGGCAACCATACCTCCCTCACCACTCTGCGTCCGTGCAGGTACATCGTATTGGTGCGCCCACTATTTGAATGGGCCTCCCATGCTCTTATTGCCACTTTTTTGCTGTTAGTATAATGCTAGCAGTCAAGTCAATCAGTGCTACTGCTAAAGTGATGCCACATTTAGCTAATGCCTCTCTCAGTCTAATGCCACCAATAAATTTAAGCAATGCCATTTAATGTCACTGGATTATTTTAGGGTTAGCTGTTGATTGTGGATGTATTAAAGATTTTTCAGCTATAAGGCATTCTAATGCTGTTGCACAACCAGTATACGAACGATGAAACTTGTTACTCCTGTCAGATTTTTGCTCTGTTAATGCTTATAGATTACATACCCCACTTTCATGAGATAAGTTAATTTTTTTGTACCGTGTCACCAAAATGCCAAGGCGCTGATGTCATTTTATTTTGGTTAAACTGCATAGACAATTATGAAGACAAGAGGAAAGGTCAAGAGTGGGCACCTCCTCCTCCGGCTGTTCTCTTGAGGAGGTCTGTATATTTATCACTAATGCCTGTCGACTACATACCTGACATCATGATGTAATGTTAAGTCATTTCCTTTTGTACAGTGTCACTGAATTGTCAAGGCGGTGATGGCATTTTATTTTAGTAGAACTGCACAAAATTTGCTTAAAAGAAGAGGAAAGGTCGGGAATGGCTCACTTTTCCAGAAAAAACTATGTATGCCTTCCTCACATCAGCCGCTGTTGCTTTATTTATTCCTTCAAACAGGTGGTTAGAAACAGTCTTGCTACCTTTTCCCATTAAGAAATTGGAATGCTTATATTTGTGAGTCTATGCTTCAACTAGTGCCACTTTTAGAGTAATCACACTTTCAATATCTATGCAAATAGGGATGCTCGATTTTAGTGGAACTGCACAAAAAGTCCAACTGGTTCAACATTAGGAGCATGTTTTTTCCCAACCTTTATATCCAATTGGTGGCACTATGAGCTGTTCATTACGAAGGTACATGGTTTGCTACTATCTTGCTACTCTTTTTGTACTGTCATTAGATAGTAATACTAGTGGTTTGCATGTGAATTTATTGGCAGGGTGGACCTACATTGGAGGTGCAGGACAGGATTCAATGATTGGATGCTCAATTTCGGTTGTATCGATTTCACCTCTTCCATCACTGCGAACATGGATATCCTTGGTCTGATGAAGAATAGGCGCTATATTTCTGCTCTGAACGAGCAAATCAATTCAGTATGAAATTGTCCAGGGCAAAAAATAACTGTATCAGATTGTCAAGTGCAGAACATGACAGATGCTAAGCGAAAGAGACATGTTTAAACCGAAAATACAAGGTGTGGTATATGTTTACTAGCTGCTTGATATTTGTGCAGACAGAGATGTCTGCCCGTTGCTATTTGGCAAACCAACAAAGTGCCCGCAATTTTGGTTGAACTGCACAAGAGAATAGTATAGTCACTGCATGCAGTGCCATTTGAAAATAGACACAGAAAGATTGGATAGTCACTTCATGGACTGCAGAAAAGTAGTATTGTACTATTTATTGGCCAACACTAGGTGCTTCATTGCTTTGGTCTGATTATACAATGGGCATCATTTTGCCTAAGTTAAAGTTTGTATTCCGAAAATAGTCTCGCCGTGTGATCGAGAGAAGACCAAATCATATTGCAGTGGATGTTCCTCCATCATGTCTGGTTCATTCTCATGGTTCCAGCTGTTGGTGAAACCACTTACATTTGCAAGAGGAATTGTAGACTTCACAAACAAATTTGTATTTCAGTCTGTACAGAATGTTGGCCAAGAGAAGCATCCATGTTAGTAGGAAGAACATATGTTTTTTCTAGATCTTTGCTTTTGGAGCTACATATTTGTATATGATCTGTGAGTCATTGAGATGCATTAACATGTTGATCTTATGTATGGGAATCATACTAGTTAGTTTTAGTTGCGATGCAAGATCCGAAGTGGTTGATCTTTGCTTTTGGAGCTACATATTTGTATGATCTGTGAATCATTGAGATGCATTAACAGTTACTTATTTATGTTCACTCAGTGTTTACAAGTTACTAATCGATCACTAGCTAGCCTACACATGCGCTCCTGGTAGTTTTATTTGCGACGCAAGATGCGAAGTGGCAGTTTTTTGAATAAAAATGCCTACCTATGAAGAAACTGACAAGCTACACTATTGATCCTACACGGATAAATAGCGGATCACGCACGTACTACCTCCTTTCCGGTTTGTAGGGCTCAATTCAAGAAATGACCTACTCGATCCTACACGAATAAATAGAGGATCACGCACGTAGTAGTACCTCCTTTCCGGTTTGTAGAGCTTAATTCAAACCTCTCACCAACCAAGGTACTCCCTCCGTCCGGGTTTATTAGTCCCGTGAGCAAAGTAGCAAGACCAAGGCATGGCAATAATTAACGGCATGCATAAGTTTAAGCCTAATTAATTCCAGCAATTTAAGTGGCTGCATGCTGCTTACGGCACAGTCATAATTTCAGTTTCTCTAGTTTTCCATGGCAAGCTAGCGCGCTAAGCCATTATGCATTGAATTCTGATGACCGTCGCGCTACCTTCCACCTATAAGTAATGTTTCCCGGCCTTCTCCAGTGCCACTGTGACCCAACTCGCCATATCCTCATAAGCCCCCACCGGCCCGACGTCGCTCGCCACGTCCGCCATGCCCCCGCCCGTCCGCAGTAGGCGACGCCGGAGGCGGTCACCGCCGGAACTAGTGTTCGGGTTTTCACCAGAAGGCAGACGGAGGGAGGAGGCATTCTATCTGTCTTTAGATCGCAATGCCGAGATCAAGGAGTTGTTGGAGCGCGACCGCATGGCGGAGGAGCAGGAGTTGTTGGAGCACGACCGCCTGGCGGAGGAGCAGCGTCTCGCCGATTTGCGCCGGCAACGGGACATGGAGCAGCAGCGCACCGACGCTCTGAGTCGCGAGCAGAGCGCCCGCAACTGGGCCGACTACGTGGAGGCCGGCGCCCAGCAAATAGCCCTGGAGGCTGTCGGGCACGCACGTGTTCGCGACGCCGATTTTTACTACCAGCTCGTCAAGTGGGTTTCCCGCTTGGAAGCCGAAGCTTCGGTGGACCACGCCGGCATGGAAAGGGCCAACGCGCACGAGCAACGCACCCTATCGCACCTCTGGCAAGTCCGAGGCAAGGCGGAGGACGCCGGTGCCGGTGTTTAGCATGGACAGCAGATGGCGGCCGGCATCATCTGGTTAGCTAAGAGTAAGTTAGTACTTGTATGCTACTAGAGTGTTAGTGGGAGCAGATAGTTCACTTGGCTATGATGGTTGTCAACGTGGAAGTTCAGTACTCTATATGTGGATCAGACCTGTTACTTTGCTCTGAATGTTGAACTTTCCGTTTGAACGTATGGAATGGGCTGTTATTTTTTTAAATGGGTTGTATTTGTCCTCCACGGTTTAGAGGCTGACTTGTGGGCCTAGCAAGTTGACACGTACACAATCAGGAGATGATTGTACATGGAGAGGATGACAGCAAGGACCCACCAAGGTCATGGCAGTACGCAAGCAAGTGCCTCCTTATTTCAAGCCAATAAAAAATGGCTCCTCCTAGTGGATTTCTGACATCTGGGTCCCATGCCATTGTGAACGTAGTCAATAAACGAGAGAATTGCACAATGAGCGGCTGACACCAGGGACCCAGCAGCTCGCCCAGTTATTTTTGTTTTGGGTTAATTTGATAAATGCCACTCCAAATCTGGTGTATCCGAGAAATGCCACTGCAATTTCCAAACTTTGAAAAATGCCATTTCATGACATTTCTAGTGGCATTTTTCGAAGTCTGGAGTGGCGTTTTTCAAAGTTGCAAACTGCAGTGGCGTTTTTCAAAGTTTGCAAAAATTGCAGTGGCATTTTTCAAAGTTTGGAAATTGCAGTGGCATTTTTATGAATCGCCATAATTGGTGGAATTTATCTAATTTGTTTTTGAGACGGAAGTAGCGTGTCAACTGGGCTGTGCGGGACACTCTAGCCTGTCTAGACAGCCTTCTCTTTTATGTTTCCACAGACCAGCCCAGTAGTTTTTTTTTCTTTCTGAAAATGGCTAGCCCAGTTTTTTTGTGATTTGTCAAGTAAGTCGCTTTATCAGGCCTGTTGGGCTGCAAATCTTTCAAGACGAGGAGAGTGGCCTATCAGTAATGAGAAATGGGCTGTACATTTTTAAAACACATCAAACCGGCAATTATTTTCAAATATCTTTTTTTCATTTCGAGATTTTAAATTGCATCGATTTTTATGCGTGGACAATTTATTGGATTTTATATTTATATACATTTATTTTTAAAATCAGTATGAATATGACTCGAAATTTCGGGATTAAAAACAGTTCTGACCGCACCGGCATATGCAAAATTTCGTATAATTTTTTAACCGTGGCCACAATATGGGCTGTAATGCTAACATAAAGAATACGGGCTCCAAAAAACCCCGGAAGAATTAGCAAATGGGCTGTAAATTATTTGAAATAATGGCAGATGGGCTGTATGCTGTTTTCCACAGATTTGAGGCTTTCCACAGATGGCTTGTATACTGTTGGATGTCCATCCAACGGCCGTCGTGCTTTTTCAATCTCTGCTCTTCCTGCTCCAGCCGCTCAAACAAGCGCCGCCGGGACTACCTGCACCCTCCTCCCCGCGGTCGGCTGTGCTGCCGCGCAGGCCTCACCGCCCAACCGTACTCCCATCGCTGGCCTAGCCATCCCTCTACTCACCCACACCTGTTGTTATTCTCCGGCAACGGCAGACGAACCTGTAAACCTTTGTACAGTCGTACTCCCCTTCGTGTGGGAAACAAAAACAACGGCCAAGTCTTCCCTGCCTCCGTGTCTTTCCCTTCCTAGGCCTCTGTCACAGCCCTAGAATTCTGCTTTGTAACTAGTTGGATCAGTGAGTGGCATCCATGCATCATGTTTAAATTCCATTTAAATGTGAATTGGGGAAAGTGGAAAAGCCTCAGAGATCATTTCTAAAAAAATGATCAACATTAAAAATTGCTTCAAACAAACCCAAGAAAATGTTCCTGTTAAGCTATAAAAATATTGGCAGAAAAGTAAAACTCAAACCAATATTTTTGGAGTCTCAGGGATATTTATTTTGGGCCTTTGAAATTAAATCAATAAGTATTTGACTTTTGGATTATATTCATTTTATATAGAATATATTTCAAAAGGCCCTGAAATTATTTATGTACCTTTGGAAAAGTCCATCTAGCAACATAAATTATTCAGAGGATATTTGGCACTGTTTTGAATTGTTTAAATTTCAAAAACAGTGGCAAAGTAAAAGAAAAACAAAACAAAACAAAATAAAACAGAGACAGAAACTTACCTAACCTCACCTGCGGCCCAGCTTCTGTGCAGCCCAACCAGCCCAACACTGTAGGCCCAGCCCAACTCCTCCCCTTGTCTTCTTCCAGCTCGCGCTACAAGGACTGGGAGCGTGGTCGCCGCGCGCTCGGCCACCTCCTACTTCCCGCCGCCTCCTCGACGTCGCTCTGGACGCTCTGCACGATGCCACGCACACCCCCGACCCCCTCGTCCTCTCCCCTCTCTCCCTGGACCTCTTTCCCCTCCTCTGCTCTCTCTCCCACGGCAACCCGAACGGATCCGTTGCCACTGTCGTCACCCGCCTGACCACCGTATCTCCCTCGCCCTCTCGTTGTGCCAAGAAGCTCCGCCTCGACCTACCCTTCCTCCTCACCGCGCCAAGTGAGCCGGGAAGCCCTGCAACGTCCTCACCACCCTCGTCTCCGTCCTCGGCCGCCGCCGTCGATTTGCTCTGTCCAAACCGTCCCCGAGCACGCTGAGATCACCAACGACCTCGCAGTGAGCCCCTGACCCGTTCCCCTCTTCTCCCCTTGCCGTTTGCCCACTCAAGCTGCTGTCTCCACCGGACCCGAGCGCGCACCGCCGCCTGAGCTCCTCGATGCCGTGGCCACGTCCACCGGAGCTCGAAACCGAGCGCCACTGTGCTCAGCGCATCACCACGGAGCCGTAGCCACCACCCGATGCTCCTGCCGTGCCCTGCGACGTCGATTCGTTCGACGCCCGAACGCCGGCCGCCGCACTTGCCGTCGCCGCCGTCGTTTTAGGCCACCTCCGGCGAAGCTGAGGGCACCACCCGACACGCGCGAGCTCCAGCTACTCGTGGATGGGCTCCGCCGTTGGTTTGGTCGCCGGAGAAGAAATCCCGAGCACCACTGCCGTGCATGACTTCGCCGGCGACGAGCCGCGGGTCAACTCCGGCGAGTTGACCCGGGGGTTTGACCTCGTCTGACCAGGGTTTGACCACCCTGGGTCAGTGACGCGTGGGGCCAGCCCTACTAATTAAATCAGGTTAGTGTTAATTATTTAGTTAGTTAATTAGCCACTGACATGTGGGCCCAGGCCTTAACTAAACTAGATTAGGATTAGTATAATTTTAATTAACCTTGTTAGTTAACTATGTCACTGACGTGTGGACCCCACACGCCAGGTTTGACCTGGACCGAGCCGTTGACCTACTGACATCACTGTGAGGTCATGCTGACGCAATAATCCCTTTCTAGAATTTAAATAAATCTTAAATGATTTATTATTTTTAGAAAATATCCAAAAATTTGAAAAATCATAGAAATTAATCTATAGCTCCAAATGAAATAAATTATATATGAAAAATTATCAGAAAAATTCAAGGAATCCATCTGTACCATTATCATGCATGTTTGAGCAAGTTAACCTCACTACTTAGGATGAAACATGATTAGGGCAAATTTCATAATAGGTTTGGAGTTGGAATTTGATATAGTTTTGAATTCCACTTCAATTAAAATGACTTACTGTTGCATTCGCCCAAAACACATTCATATTGCCATGTCATAGATGCATCATATTGTTGCATATCGTCATGTGTTGATTGTGTTCTTCCTCAGTTGCCGGTGTTTGTCCCCCCTCAGTAGATGTTGATCCAGCGATGAATTCGTTGACACTGATGAAGACTCAATGTTATCTTCAGAAGTGCCAGGCAAGCAAAAAACACTTGTTCATTCCGATACAATCCCACTCTCTCGCTCCTGCTCTCTTTTACTGCATTAGGACAGCAATGTTTGAACTGTTACATGTTGCGGTAGCTGAACCCCTTTCCTCTGCATGACCTGTCATTGCCAAGTAAATAGATGGAACCCACTAGCATGAGTAGGAGTTGTTTGAGCCTTGATGTGCCTACTCATTCATGTTTGTTTGTCATGCCTGCTACTATTTAAAGTTGAGTTAGGTCTGATTCATCGGGGATGAATTGGAATGTGGTGAACATGTCCTACTATTGAGAGCTAAGTGTGTGAACACGATTTGGTAAAGGTAGCAGTGAGAAGCCATGTAGGAGTACATGGTGGGTTGTCTCATTGCAGCCGTCCTTAGGAACTGAGTTTTGTGTTTGTGATCCATGAATAGCTACTACCACGCATTGGAATGCTTAAGTGCCCCTCTCGACTTATTAATCAACTCGATATCTGTCCAGGAGTTGCAACTAGTTTCTGGTGTTTGTAGGTAGTGTTAGTAGTCTACCAAGTGGCACCCGGTACAGGTGGGCTTGGGACAGACTAGGCACAGTGGCACGGTGTACCAAGTGGCACCCGGATGGTGGGCTTGGGAACCCTGCACACATCGTTTGGGGCCGTGAGCGACACCCCGGCCGGATCTCCTTGCGGATGGAACCCGAATAGGCGATAAACCTGGACAAGAGACTTGTTGGTTAGTCAGGTCGTGGCCGACTCCCTCGCCCGGTTTCTGCTTGAAGGTTGCTGAGGTACATGACGTGTACAGGGCGATAAGTGGCGAGAGCGTGTGTGAAGAAGTACACCCCTACAGGGTTATCATTATCTATTCGAATAGCCGGATTCATCGGATATGGAAACTTGGACCCCTTGCATAGTTCATAGACAAGTGAAAGTGGATACTCTAAAAACTCGCAAGATAAGCGTGAGTGCTATGGATGGCGTTCTCGCAGGGAGACAAGAGCGGATCCATAGTTGTGTATTGATATGGTGAATATGTGGACTCGTGTGCGCCACCTCAAAGGAGTTACTTGCAGTCGTAGTTCAGGATAGCCACCGAGTCAAAGCTGGCTTGCTGCAGTTAAACTCCACCATCCCTTTGTTGATAATGATGCATATGTAGTTAGTTCTGATGTAAGTCTTGCTGAGTACATTTGTACTCACGTTTGCTTAATTTATGTTTTGCAGAGAGACTTCAGTCCCGCTAGTAGTTCCGCTTGGACTTCGACGTTTAGCTCGTTACCTCAGCTACGATCTTGTGCCCTCGGCAGGATCTGGTAGATAGTCAGGCTTCTCAGCCTTTTTCATTTGTAGATGTCTGTACTCAGACATGTTAAGCTTCCGCGTGTGCTTTGACTTGTATGCTCTGAATGTTGGTTCATGAGACCCATGTTTGTAATATCTCACTCCTCGGAGCCTAATGAATAAATACTTGAGTCGTAGAATCTTGTTGTGATGCCATGTTGTATTTACACATATCGAGCATATTGTGTGTATGATTGAAATGCTTGGTATGTGTGGGATCCGACAAACTAGTTGTTTATCCTTGGCAGCCTCTCTTATGGGGAAATGTAGTCTAGTGCCTTCTTGAGCCATAGTAGTCCGCTACAGCACGGTTCACCGGAGTCCTGCTAGCCCAGCACTACTGCTCAGGACACTTGACTGGCCGGCATGTGTTTCACTTTGTTCCCGTGTCTGTCCCTTCGGGGAAATGTCACGCGGTGACATCCGAAGTCCTCCCTAGCCTGCGACAGCCCGAGTTACCGGAGTCCTGTTAGCCCAGTGCTACAGCCCGGATTCACACACTGTTGACCGACATGCCCGAGGTTGATTCATGTATGCCTGTCCCCATTGGTTAGTGCCGCTTTGGTTTCACGACTAGCCATGTTGGCCCGGGTTCTTTGTCATATGGATGCTAGCGACACTATCATATACGTGAGCCAAAAGGCGCAAACGGTCCCGGGCCAGGTAAGGTGGCACCCGTGGGAATACCGTGCGTGAGGCCGCAAAGTGATATGATGTGTTACATGCTAGATCGGTGTGACTTAGGATCGGGGTCCTGATAGCTTTGGTATCAGAGCCTGACTGCCTGTAGGTTTACCAAGCCAAACTGGTCGAAGTCGTGTCTAGAAATGCTTTAGTTATATAAGGGAATTGATTGTGGAAGGGAACGTAAGGCTCTTTTTACTCCTTATACCTCATGCCCTCTGATCTGAGTCATCCTTTTTCCTTCTACGGGGATTAAGAACTAGGCCTTCTCATCTATCTATCAGGATCACGTGTTACTAATCCATAGACTCTTAGGATTGTTGGTTTCAAGCCCCAGTTCAGTTCCTACCATTTTCGTGTGTTGTTAGTTAATTCCAGAACCCTGATATTGTGATGTTGAGTGGTTATGCCACCATTTTGCATGATGTCTTAAATCTTTCTGAGCATTTACAGTCGTTATGTTGTCCGAGTCATCCCAGGTTTCTAGATAATTTGATGCATATGAAAATCCCTTCCTCCTGTTCCTAATGTCCATTTGGGCCAGTTTAATCACACTAATTGTTCTGTGAGGTACTCTGTCGCCTCGGCATATATGTTGGAGCTATTATTGTGACCCTAGGTGTTTTAGGGAGTGACCTAGTAATCTAGCCATGTTTTGTGTTCCGGTGTGATGATTCTGACCACCATTCTCGAAAGCATCCCGTGATGCCATTTAGTAGTAGGCATTCTACTCCTGGGTTTAAACCCGAGATTCACCCTACTTACCTCATGTCGATAGTGTTGCTAGTTCCTTTAGGATATTAGTAACCTTTGCATTAGTCCTCGAGGTCCATGGTAGTTCCTTCTTCCAAACACTATGAACTGCTTACGGAAGAAGTTCTTTGAACCAGAAGATCACAACAAGAGTGCTCTTGATGAGTTCTCCATTCTACATTGTGAATCTGCCAGTTCTACCTTTCTGCATGGGCTATCCGGAAGAAATGTTGAGCTTTGCTCGACATACTAATCTATGCATCCACAACTCAGAAAGATATATGTTCCTTGAGTTGTCCCTCCTTAGTTGTTTCTGACCTTCGTCTATCAATTGATAGTCGAGGGTATATCATTGCGTTCGTTCATCAAAGTCTATTATTCTAGTAGTCCGTCAAGTCATTCTATTTCAGAATGACTAGGAGAAACAAACTCCAGTACCTCATCCATATCTAGGACTGGGTCAAAGCAATTGTACTTTGCAAATCAAAATGCCAATGCAGCTTTTGTTCTGTTCTACCTCGGAGTATTACCTCCTTTATGTCAGGATTGTCATGAGAATTGCACCATCTCTCATGAATTTTTGACGCAGTGATACTTCTCGCCATCATTATTCATTCCTCGGTCTCCGTGTTGTTGTGACCGGAATGCCGACAAGTGAACCGTGATGTGTGAAATCAATACTCCTAGCAACCCAGTTGCTTGGTAGTTAATGGACAATAATTTCATTCTTAGCATGTTGGTTATTCAATCATCATTCTAAGATTAATCGTGCTACCTAGTCCTTGTTTCTGGTGCACTTTTCGATCAAGAGTTAGGATTGTGTCAATCCTTGCTTAATTGATGACATCATCTTGCCTCGAAAGCAAGATTGCTCCCGAGCTTAATAACATATCGCTGGTTCCTGAAGTTCCGAATATATAATCGGAAGTGTTACCAGGTTGTCACCTGACCGCTATGTTGAGCTCGTGATCAAGTTGGTTTTCCTCTAAACCACCCCTTCTCCAAGCATCTGTGTTGGATACCCCTGAACTAGTTGGTTAAGCTAAACAACAACTTGGAGAGTTGGAAGATAAAAATATTTGCCGAATTTGGTTCTTTCTGAAGGGATATCTTTGTGTTTGTGTGTGTGTGTTGAAGAAAGATGATATCTTCACCAATTGGTCCTAGTGATCAGTTGTTGGATCTATGGTCTTGTCAAAACTTTGACTTGAGTATGGGCTATCATCAAGTCAAATCAGAACCAACGACGTTCATAATGCTGTCTTACTCGTGGTTGATCCCTTGAGCATACACCATTACATCTTTTGGTCTGACCAATACTATCACTGTGTTCACATGATGGTGGAAGTCCAGTGATATGGAAATTCCGATGAGTTGTTATTGAACCCATCAGCAGCATTTTGTCTCCTCCATGATCTGTGTTGAACATCCAGCTAGTGTTGGAAACTTGTGTAAGCATTTTCTTCATGCCCCGTTCATGAAGTATATGTTTGGATGAAAGAAGTGACTACCTCTGATTCACGTGCATTTGGTGAAAGTTGCCGCCGTGCATTCGAGAAAGTAGTTTTGCTTCCTCTGGAATCATACCAAGTTAGTCATGCACGCGCGAAGTATTCTCTGGTCTGGAGACTTGCAACCTTCATTCCATATGTATCCCTAGCACAGCAAGCCACTGATTGACTTGTTCTAGGAGAAGAAGTTCCTTCTTAAGAGATAATCATGACTTCAGTAAGGACTTTGCTATCCTCGGTGTTGGTTCCCCACCTGAACCCGGTAGTGTTTTATCGTAAGACTTCTACGTGGTCATGCTTGTCTTGGACAACGTGTTCACATGTGTGTAGCAGAACCAGCTCATGTTTTGGAGCTTGCTATCATTGTTCACTCCCCGAGAATCTCGCAACGCCATCTCGTTGAATTGTGTTGCAAACTTTCATTTTCCTTTCTAGACTTGATGAGTCTGGATTATCCTGACACCAACCAGATCTGAATCTCAGGCAGATATGATGGTTGGAACGTTTCTCAAGAACTATAATATTGGTCTCTCTGTAACCCGGTAAAGTGGATGTTGTGGCCAACACATCCAGCCGGAAGAGCTATTATTGTAGTATCTTGATTGAGTAAGTTGGCCACCTCCCCATAAGGATTTCATAGGAATTACTCCAGTAGTTATTCCTTATGGATTCTTATGCTCCAGAAGTCTGACCTTTTACTTGATATTCTAGATACCAAACCATATCTATGAATGGGTTACGCTAGCACATCAAGGGGAACATTAGAAGCGGAGTGCTAAATGTCTCTCGGACGATCATCCAGATTTTGTTTCCTTGGCCTTGCTAAGGTAAAATCTGAGAAGGTGTTGTCCTCCTTTGCATCTACATTGTCCATCACTATTCATCATGGTAGTATGATGTGTTGCCAGGATCCTCGGCACGGATGTTGGTAAGACCTTGATGAATATGGAAATGCTCAAGTTCTTGAAAGCACGCTCAGTCACTAGGTTATATCCTTGGTATCAACTGGAATGTGCCTTCCATTTGCCGAGTTGTCTTATAACTCTAGTTTCCTTTCCAAACTAAGTATGCCATTCTTTGGAATTCCTTCCAACGATCGATTGTGATTACCTCAGGCTAGTATAAAGAATTTCAGTGATCTTTGTATCAAAAGTAATTCTTTTTGCCACTTAAGGGAAATGCTCTACGAGTCACCTTTCCCTAAGGTGTCCCCATCATGGCAATTACTTCCTCGCTACTTTGAAACCATGCACCATCCTACTAAAGCGTGGGAGTGTTTCCTACCAAATTGAACTTTCATCATTTGTTCTTTCCATCCGTCTTGATGTATGTTTTGTGTCCCAACTCAAGAGATGTTTCAACGTCTCACTCCATGAGTTGATCCTGAGTGCTCGACCTTCGAGGAGATCGACTCCTATAGAGTTTCTTTCTGTCGTCGTCGTGTTGGATGGAGTTTTCGAAAGCAAAGACGTCAAGATCAATTTGAAGCAATGAATCAACTTCTTTGAGAAATGCAATGGATTGTGAAGACTGTGTCAGTTCCGTGTCCCCTCTGTCTTCTTACATCACGTCTTGAATCTCGGGGCGAGATTCTTGTTTAGTGTGGGTGAGTTGTCATAGCCCTAGAATTCTGCTTTGTAACTAGTTGCATCAGTGAGTGGCATCCATGCATCATGTTTAAATTCCATTTAAATGTGAATTGGGGAAAGTGGAAAAGCCTCAGAGATCATTTCTAAAAAAATGATCAACATTAAAAATTGCTTCAAACAAACCCAAGAAAATGTTCCTGTTAAGCTATAAAACTATTGGCAGGAAAGTAAAACTCAAACCAATATTTTTGGAGTCTCAGGGATATTTATTTTGGGCCTTTGAAATTAATTCAATAAGTATTTGACTTTTGGATTATATTCATTTTATATAGAATATATTTCAAAAGGCCCTGAAATTATTTATGTACCTTTGGAAAAGTCCATCTAGCAACATAAATTATTCAGAGGATATTTGGCACTGTTTTGAATTGTTTAAATTTCAAAAACAGTGGCAAAGTAAAAGAAAAACAAAACAAAATAAAACAGAGACAGAAACTTACCTAACCTCACCTGCGGCCCAGCTTCTGTGCAGCCCAACCAGCCCAACACTGTAGGCCCAGCCCAACTCCTCCCCTTGTCTTCTTCCAGCACGCGCCAGAAGGACTAGGAGCGTAGTCGCCGCGCGCTCGGCCACCTCCTGCTTCCCGCCGCCTCCCCGACGTCGCTCTGGACGCTCTGCACGACGCCACGCACACCCCCGACCCACTCGTCCTCTCCCCTCTCTCCCTGGACCTCTTTCCCCTCCTCTGCTCTCTCTCCTACAGCAACCCGAACGGATCCGTTGCCACCGTCGCCGCCTGCCTGACCACCGTACCTCCCTCGCCCTCTCGTTGTGCCAAGAAGCTCCGCCTCGACCTACCCTTCCTCCTCACCGCGCCAAGTGAGCCGGGAAGCCCTGCAACGTCCTCACCACCCTCGTCTCCGTCCTCGGCCGCCGTGGGCCACCGCCGTCGATTTGCTCCGTCCAAGCCATCCCCGAGCATGCTGAGATCACCAACGACCTCGTTGTGAGGCGCTGAACCGTTCCCCTCTTCTCCCCTTGCCGTTTTCCCACTCTAGCTGCTGTCTCCACCGAACCCAAGAGCGCACCGCCGCCTGAGCTCCTCGCTGCCGTGGCCACGTCCATCGGAGCTCGAAACCGAGCGCGCCACTGCGCTTAGCGCATCACCACGGAGCCGTAGCCACCACCCGATGCTCCTGCCGTGCCATGCGACGTCGATTCGTTCGACGCCCGAACACCGGCCGCTGCACTTGTCGTCACCGCTGTTGTTTTAGGCCACCTCCGGCGAAGCGGAGGGCACCACCCGACGTGCGCGAGCTCCAGCTACTCGTGGATGGGCTCCACTGTTGGCTTGGTCGCCGGAGAAGCAATCCCGAGCACCACCGCCGCGCATGACTTCGCTGGCGACGAGCCGCGGGTCAACTCCGGCAAGTTGACCCGGCGGTTTGACCCCATCTGACCAAGGTTTGACCACCCTGGGTCACTGACGCGTGGGGCCAGCCCTGCTAATTAACCCAGGTTAGTGTTAATTATTTAGTTAGTTAATTAGCCACTGACATGTGGGCCCAGGCCTTAACTAAACTAGATTAGGATTAGTATAATTTAATTAACCTTGTTAGTTAACTATGTCACTGATGTGTGGACCCCACACGTCAGGTTTGACCTGGACCGAGCCGTTGACCTGCTGACGTCACTGTGAGGTCATGCTGACGCAATAATCCCTTTCTAGAATTTAAATAAATCTTAAATTATTTATTATTTTCAGAAAATATCCAAAACTTTGAAAAATCATAGAAATTAATCTATAGCTCCAAATGAAATAAATTATATATGAAAAATTATCAAAAAATTCAAGGAATCCATCTGTACCATTTTCATGCATGTTTGAGGAAGTTAACCTCACTGCTTAGGATGAAACATGATTAGGGCAAATTTCATAATAGGTTTGGAGTTGGAATTTGATATAGTTTTGAATTCCACTTCAATTAAAATGACTTACTATTGCATTAGCCCAAAACACATTCATATTGCCATGTCCTAGCATGCATCATATTGTTGCATATCGTCATGTGTTGATTGTGTCCTTCCTCAGTTGCCGGTGTTTGTCTCCCCTCAGTAGACGTTGATCCAGCGATGAATTCGTTGACACTGATGAAGACTCAATGTTATCTTCAGAAGTGCCAGGCAAGCAAAACCCCCTTGTTCATTCCGATACAATCCCACTCTCTCGCTCCTGCTCTCTTTTACTGCATTAGGACAACAACGTTTCAACCGTTACATGTTGCGGTAGCTGAACCCCTTTCCTCTGCATGACCTGTGATTGCCACAGTAAATAGATGAAACCCACTAGCATGAGTAGGAGTTGTT
Organism: Triticum monococcum; assembly: GCA_034509565.1. Classification (NCBI taxonomy): domain Eukaryota; kingdom Viridiplantae; phylum Streptophyta; class Magnoliopsida; order Poales; family Poaceae; genus Triticum; species Triticum monococcum. The sequence continues at coordinate 141,575,284 of CM067846.1, read as the reverse complement.
TGAGCCCTGATGTGCCTACTCATTCATGTTTGTTTGTCATGCCTGCTACTGTTTAAAGTTGAGTCAGGTCTGATTCATCGGGGATGAATTGGAATGTGGTGAAGATGTCCTACTGTTGAGAGCTAAGTGTGTGAACACGATTTGGTAAAGGTAGCGGTGAGAGGCCATGTAGGAGTACATGGTGGGTTGTCTCGTTGCAGCCGTCCTTAGGAACTGAGTTCTATGTTTGTGATCCATGAAAAGCTACTACCACGCATTGGAATGCTTAAGTGCCCCTCTTGACTTATTAATCAACTCGATATCTATCCAGGAGTTGCAACTAGTTTCTAGTGTTTGTAGTTAGTGTTAGTAGTCTACCAAGTGTCACCCGGTACCGGTGGGCTTGGGACAGACAAGGCATAGTGGCACAGTGTACCAAGTGGCACCCGGATGGTGGGCTTGGGAACCCTGCACACATCGTTTGGGGCCGTGAGCGACACCCCAGCCGGATCTCCTTGCGGATGGAACCCGAATAGGTGATAAACCTGGACAAGAGACTTGTTGGTTAGTCAGGTCATGGCCGACTCCCTCGCCCGGTTTCCTCTTGAAGGTTGCCGAGGTGCATGACGTGTACAGGGCGATAAGTGGTGAGAGCGTGTGTGAAGAAGTACACCCCTGCAGGGTTATCATTATCTATTCGAATAGCCGGATTCCTCAGATATGGAAACTTGGACCCCTTGCATAGTTCATAGACAAGTGAAAGTGGATACTCTAAAAACTCGCAAGATAAGCGTGAGTGCTATGGATGGCGTTCTCGCAGGGAGACGGGAGCGGATCCATAGTAGTGTATTGATATGGTGAATATGTGGACTCGTGTGCGCCACCTCAAAGGAGTTACTTGCAGTCGTAGTTCAGGATAGCCACCGAGTCAAAGCTGGCTTGCTGTAGTTAAACTCCACCATCCCTTCATTGATAATGATGCATATGTAGTTAGTTCTGATGTAAGTCTTGCTGAGTACATTTGTACTCACGTTTGCTTAATTTATGTTTTGCAGAGAGACTTCAGTCCCGCTAGTAGTTCCGCTTGGACTTCGATGTTTAGCTCGTTACCTCATCTACGATCTTGTGCCCTCAGCGGGATCTGGTAGATAGTCAGGCTTCTCAGCCTTTTTCATTTGTAGATGTCTGTACTCAGACATGTTAAGCTTCCGCGTGTGCTTTGACTTGTATGCTCTGAATGTTGGGTCATGAGACCCATGTTTGTAATATCTGGCTCCTCGGAGCCTAATGAATAAATACTTGAGTCGTAGAGTCTTCTTGTGATGCCATGTTGTATTTACACATATCGAGCATATTGTGTGTATGATTGAAATGCTTGGTATGTGTGGGATCCGACAATCTAGTTGTTTATCCTTTGCAGCCTCTCTTATGGGGAAATGTAGTCTAGTGCCTTCTTGAGCCATAGTAGTCCGCTACAGCCCGGTTCACCGGAGTCCTGCTAGCCTAGCACTACTTCTCAGGACACTTGACTTGCCGACATGTGTTTCACTTTGTTCCTGTGTCTGTCCCTTCGGGGAAATGTCACGCGGTGACATCCAATGTCCTACCTAGCCTGTTATAGCCCGGGTTACTGGAGTCCTGTTAGCCCAGTGCTACAGCCCGGATTCACACGCTGTTGACCGACATGCTCGAGGTTTATTCATGTATGCCTGTCCCCATTGGTTAGTGCCGTTGTGGTTTCACGACTAGCCATGTCGGCTCGGGTTCTTTGTCATATGGATGCTAGTGACACTATCATATACGTGAGCCAAAAGGCGCAAACGGTCCCGGGCCAGGTAAGGTGGCACCCGTGGGAATAGCGTGCGTGAGGCCGCAAAGTGATATGATGTGTTACATGCTAGATCCGTGTGACTTAGGATCGGGGTCCTGACAGCCTCGCCGTCGTCCACCGCCCTGGTGCTCTCGGCGTGGCATGGTCAACGTGGTCAATGACCGACATGCATCTGAAGTGGACTATACGTGGAGAGGCTGACAGCTGGGTCCACGGCCGCACGCAAGGATATGCCTCCTTATTACGCGCAAAATAATGATTTCCTCCACCTGACATCTGGGACCCACCGAAACGGCCTCTGTATTTCGCGAAAAAAACATTACCGCCACTGACAGCTTGGACCCACCAGCTATATCTTCGCACGCAAGGAAGTGCCTCCTTATTACGCACAAAAAAAATGAATACTCCCCCTGCTAGCTGGGACCCAGTATAGTGGGCCTACTAAGTTGACGGGGACGAAGGGCTTTGTCAACTTAGTCAATATGCATGATTCTAGCTCGACTGACCCTACAATGTCCATCCAACGGCCATAGTGCTTCTTCAACCTCTGGTCTTCTTGCTCCAGCCACCCAAACCAGCGCCGGTCGTGCCACCTGCTCCTGCCTCCCGTGGCCGGCTGTGCTGCCGTGGAGCCGTCACCGCCCCCGTACAACTCCCACCGCTGGCCAGGCCATCCCTCCACTTCACTCACCCGCACCCCCCATTATTCTGCAGCGACGAGAGCGCAGCCGAACTAATGAACCCTCGTACTCCTCTCCGCGTGGGCATCCACTGCCGCGTCTTCCCCGGCTCCGCGTCGTCCCCTTCCTAGGCCTCGCCGTCATCCACAGCCGTGGTGCTGTCGGTGCACCGTGGTTAATGTGGTCAACGACCGAATTTCATCGGAAGAATATTGTATGTGGAGAGGCTGACAGCTGGGTCCATGGCAGCCGCAAGGAAGTGCCTCCTTATTACACAGAAAATAATTATTCCTTCACCTGACAGCAGGGATCCACCGGACGGGCCACCAGTATTTTGCGGAAAAAAAATCGTTTCCCCCTGACTGCTGGGACCCACCGGACGGGCCACCGTATTTTGTGAAAAAAAACGTTCCCCCCACTATCAGCTCGGACCCACCGGAAGTGACTCCTTATTACGCACAAAAAATGAATACTCCCCCGGCTAGCTAGGACCCATCTTGCTGGGAGGCTGACTTGTGGGCCTACTAAGTTGACGGGGACGAAGGGCTTTGTCAACTTAGTCAATATGAACGATTCTAGCTCCAGTGACCGTACAATGTCCATCCAACGGCCGTAGTGCTTCTTCAACCTCTGGTCTTCTTGCTCCAGCCGCCCAAACCAGCGCCGGTCGTGCCTCGTGCTCCTGCCTCCCGTGGCCGGCTGTGATGCGACGGAGGCCTCACCGCCCCCTACTACTCCTGCCGCTGGCCAAGCCATCCCACTACTCACCCACACCCCATGTTATTCTGCGGCGACGGCAGCCTCACACCGCAGCGAACCAGTGAACCCTCGTACTCCTCTACGCATGGGCATCCACTGCCACGTCTTCCCGGCTCCACGTCGTCCCCTTCCGAGGCCTCGTCGTCGTCCACAGCCCTGGTGCTCTCAGCGCGACATGGTCAACGTGGTCAAGGAACGACTTCCACCAGACATGGACTGTATGTGGAGAGGCTGACAGCTGGGTCCACGACCGCAGAAAGGAAGTGCCTCCTTATTACGTGCAAAATAATTATTCCTCCACATGACAGCGGGGACCCACTAGACGGGCCACCGTATTTTTCCCCCCTGACTGTTGGGATCCACCAGCTACATCTTCACAAGCAAGGAAGTGCCTGACAGTCAGGACCCACCTGGTTGAAGCATACGTAGCGTTGACATTCTAGTCGCGAACGTGTATGTACATACTGGTCGATGTAGAGGCGTGCACGTGTCGTAGTAGAGGCGGCCAGGGTGCAAGAAAGAAAATACGGCCATGTATGTGTACATACGGGCGGGGTCTCGAACGCCTACTCGCGCATACGTACGGCGAGGGCTCGTGTACATGGCTAGGTCGGAACGGAGAAACATCGCCGCCGTCGTGTTCATGGGTCGGAACGGAATGTGTTGTCGTGTTCATCGGGAGGGCTTGGATGGAAGAGGCGATGGAAGCGAGGCCTAGCATACTGTAGAACGGAGGAAACGGACCTCCTACGGTTGAAACGGGGGTCCTGTTGATCGGGAGGGGTGTGGCGTACCGCAGAACGGAGGAAACAGACCTCCTACAGTCGAAACGGGGGTCCTGTTGATCGGGAGGGGTGTGGCGTACCACAAAACGAAGGAAACGGACCTCCTACGGTCCAAACGGGGGTCCTGTTGATCGGGAGGGGTGTGGCGTACCACAAAACGGAGGAAACGGACTTGTGTTGGAGCGCTACGGTCGAAAGGGGGGTCCTGTTCATCAGGAGGGGTGTGGCGTACCGCAAAACGGGACTCCACGGGATACTGTTCATCTCCACCGTCGACTCCCTCCAGCGTCCACGAGCTACTGTTCATCCACCGTCGACCTCCTCCAGCCTCCACGGGCTCCTGTTCATCCATCCTCCACCGCGCGCTACTCCACCGGCTACTGTTCAACCACCCCTCCACCGTCTACTATTCATCCAGCCCTCCACACCACGGGGTCCTGTTCAACCACCCCTCCACGGGCACCCCTCCATCGTCTACTGTTCATCCTGCCCTCCACGGGGTGGTCCTGTTCATCCAGCCCTCCACGGGGTCCTGTTCATCCAGCCCCAATCGGCTCGATCGATCGGGGTCCTGTTCATCCAGAGGCAACACCACGGGGTCCTGTTCATCCACCCCCACCGGGAACTGTTCATCCAACCCCCCCCCCTCCCTGCAACGCTCACTATTCATCCAGAGGCAGCATCGATCAGCTTTAGTTAGCAGCAGTAGCCAAGGAATCGCTCGATCGGGTTCAGTTAACAGCCATCGATCGATCGCTCGGGTTCAGTAACGCATAGCCTGCAGTGCAATCGCTCGGGTTCAGTTAGAGCCCAACGCCTCACTCGGGTTCAATTAGAGCCAACGCCTCGCACACACGCGCGTACGTGTACGAGAGAAACGCGCATCGCTCGGCCCCCGACCTCCCACTGTAACCGGGAACTCCCCGAGATTTTCCTCCCCCTCGCTTCTACCACGGTTTTTTTCCGTCATGGAGGGCCCAAAGAATGTCATGCAGCTGCGTCTCCGGCCCGCCCAGGACGAAAAGCCCATTTTCTGTCATGATTTTTTGTCATAGAAGTAGGAGCCCACCACATCTATGATGATACCGGGTTTTGTCATAATTATCGTCATAGAAGTGTCATATGTATGATAGAAAAAAATTTCGTTCGGCCCAAAATGTCACGGATGTGTCTTTATTTTGTAGTGGGGAGGCTAGCCCAAGGGGGCACCATGGGGGTAGTCCTACTTGGACTCCCGGTCCAAGTAGGATTCGGGCCCCCTTTCCTATTGCCACTAGGAGAAGGAGGGAAGGAGGAGGAGGAGAGAAGGAAAGGGGGGGCCGCCCCCCTCCCCAAACCTAGTCCAATTCGTCTTGGGCTAGGGGGGCGCGTGCCTCCACCTGGCCGCCGCCTCCTCTCTCCACTAGGGCCCATGAAGGCCCATTAACTCCCCGGGGGGGTTTCGGTAACCCCCGCTACTCCGGAAAATGTCTGAACCTTTCCAAAACCATTCCGGTGTCCAAACACAACCTTCCAATATAGCAATCTTTATGTATCGACCATTTCGAGACTCCTCGTCATGTCCGTGATCTCATCTAGGACTCCGAACAAACTTCGGTACATCAAATCACATAACTCATAATACAAATCGTCATCAAACATTAAGCGTGCGGACCCTACGAGTTCGAGAACTATGTAGACATGACCGAGACACATCTCCGATCAATAACCAATAGCGGAACCTGGATGCTCATATTGGCTCCTACATATTCTATGAAGATCTTTATTGGTCAAACCGCATAACAACACATGTTGTTCCCTTTGTCATTAGTATGTTACTTGCCCGAGATTCGATCGCCGGTATCATCATATCTAGTTCAACCTCGTTACCGGCAAGTCACTTTACTCGTTTTGTATTTCATCATCCCGCAACTAACTCATTAGTCACATTGCTTGCAAGGATTATATTGATGAGCATTACCGAGAGGGCCCAGAGATACCTCTCCGAAACACGGAGTGACAAATCGTAATATCGATCTATGCCAACTCAACAAACACCATCGGAGACACCTGTAGACCATATTTATAATCACCCATTTATGTTGTGATGTTTGATAGCACACAAGGTGTTCCTCCGGTATTCGGGAGTTGCATAATTTCATAGTCAGAGGAACATGTATAAGTCATGAAGAAAGCAATAGCAATAAAACTTAATGATCATAATGCTAAACTAACGGATGGGTCTTGTTCATCACATCATTCTCCTAATGATGTGATCACGTTCATCAAATGACAACACATGTCTATGGTCAGGAAACTTAACCATCTTTGATTAACGAGCTAGTCAAGTAGAGGCATACTAGAGACACTTTGTTTTGTCTATGTACTCACACATGTATCAAGTTTCTGGTTAATACAATTCTAGGATGAATAATAAACATTTATCATGATATAAGGAAATATAAATAACATCGTTATTATTGCCTCTAGGGCATATTTCCTTCATGAACCGCCATATGTTTAAACTTGTATGTTAAGGCAAGCTTAGTTGGTCACCGAGCTGGACATGTTGTGTATGAGCCGGTCGGGACTCTGTAAGCTGTCGGGCATCAACCTGTGTATATAAAGGGTTGACCCAGCGGCGGGTTAACTCAAGAAACAACAAGTCGAGAACTAGCTCAAGCGTATTCGCTCCCTGGTAATCAAAACCCAACCAATACAACCTAAAGCAGGAGTAGGCTTTTACCTCGTTGAGAGGGGCCGAACCTGGGTAAACTCTCCGTGTCCTTTGTCCCATTTAACCCCTTCAATCTAATCTAGTTGCGATGGCTCCACACCTAAGTCCTTTTGCTAGGGCATCTGCCGTGTTAAGTCCATGATAGTTCGATAGTTCAGTGTGCCATGCTTTACGACTTAGAATTGGGACTTCAAAGACATTTTGAACGTCATGGAGAATATGAGATGTTCTAGGAGTTGAAGTTAATATTTCAAGAAAATGCCCGAGTTGAGAGATATGAAGTCTCCAACAAGTTCGATAGCTGCAAGATGGAGGAGAACAGTTCTGTCAGTGAACACATACTCAGAATGTCTGCGTATCATAACCACTTGACTCTGCTGGGAGTTAATCTTCCAGATGATAGTGTTATTGACAGAGTTCTTCAATCACTGCCACCAAACTATAAAGGCTTCGTGATGAACTATAATATGCAAGGGATGGAGAAGAATATTCCCGAGCTCTTCGCAATGCTTAAAGTTGCGGAGGTAGAAATCAAGAAGGAGCATCAAGTGTTGATGGTTAACAAGACCACTAGTTTCAAGAAAAAGGGCAAAGGAAAAAAGGGGAACTTCAAGAAGAATGGCAGGCAACTTGCCACTCCCGGGAAGAAGCTCAAGTCTGGACCTAAGCCTGAAACTGAGTGCTTCTACTGCAAAGGGATTGGTCATAGAAGCGGAACTGCCCCAAGTATTTGGCGAATAAGAAGGATGGCAAAGTGAACAAAGATATATCTGATATACATATTATTGATGTGTACCTTACTAATGCTCGTAGTAGTGCCTGGGTATTTGATACCGGTTTGGTTGCTCATATTTGTAACTCGAAACAGGGACTATGGATTAATCGAAGATTGGCTAAGGACGAGGCGTCGATGTGCATCGGGAATGGTTCCAAGGTCGATGTGATCGCCGTCGGCACGCTACCTCTACATCTACCTTCAGGATTAGTTTTAGACCTGAAAAATTATTATTTCGTGCCAACATTGAGCATGAACATTATATCTGGATCTTGTTAAATGTGAGCTGGTTATTCATTTAAATTGGAGAATAATGGTTGTTCTATTTATGTGAGTAATATCTTTTATGGTCATGCACCCTTGAAGAGTGGTCTATTTTTGTTGAATCTCGATCGTGGTAATACACGTATTCATAATATTGATGACAAAAGATGCAAAGTTGATAATGATAGTGCAACATATTTGTGGCACTGCCGTTTAAGTCATATTGGTGTAAAGCGCATGAAGAAACTCCATGCGGATGGACTTTTGGAATCACTTGATTATGAATCATTTGATGCTTGCGAACAATGCCTCATGGGTGGCAAGATGACTAAAACTCCGTTCTCCGGAACAATGGAGCGAGCTACTGACCTATTGGAAATAATACATACCGATGTATGCGGTCCAATGAGTGTTGAGGCTCATGGCGGGTATCGTTATTTTCTGACCTTACAGATAATTTGAGCAGATATGGGTATATCTACTTAATGAAACACAAGTCTGAAACATTTGAAAAGTTCAAAGAATTTCAGAGTGAATTGGAGAATCATCGTAAGAAGAAAATAAAGTTTCTATGATCTGATCGCGGAGGCGAAGATTTGAGTTACGAGTTTGGCCTTCATTTAAAACAATGTGGAATAGTTTCACAACTCACGCCACCTGGAATACCACAGCGTAATGGTGTGTCCGAACGTTGTAACCGTACTTTATTATATATGGTGTGATCTATGATGTATCCTATCGATTTACCACTATCATTTTGGGGTTATGCATTAGAGACAGTTGCATTCACTTTAAATATGGCACCATCTAAATATGTTGAGACGACACCGTATGAACAGTGGTTTGGCAAGAAACCTAAGCTATCATTTCTTAAAGTTTGGGGTTGTGATGCTTATGTGAAAAAGCTTTAGCCTGATAAGCTCGAACCCAAATCGGAGAAGTGTGTCTTCATAGGATACCCAAAAGAGACTGTTGGGTACACCTTCTATCACAGATCCGAAGGCAAGATCTTTGTTGCTAAGAATGGATCCTTTCTAGAGAAGGAGTTTCTCTCGAAAGAAGTGAGTGGGAGGAAAGTAGAACTTGATGAGGTATTTGTACCTTCTCTCGAATTGGAAAGTAGCTCATCACAGAAAACTGTTCCCGTGATGCCTACACCAACTAGTGAGGAAGCTAATGATAATGATCATGAAACTTCGGATCAAGTTACTACCGAACCTCGTAGGTCAACCAGAGCATGTTCCGCACCAGAGTGGTACGGTAATCCTGTTCTGGAAGTCATGTTACTAGACCATGACGAACCTACGAGCTATGAGGAAGTGACGATGAGCCCATATTCCGCAAAATGGCTTGAGGCCATGAAATCTGAGATGGGATCCATGTATGAGAACAAAGTATGGACTTTGGTTGACTTGCCCGATGAATGACAAGCCATAGAGAATAAATGGATCTTTAAGAAGAAGACTGACGCTAATGGTAATGTTACTATCTACAAAGCTCGACTTGTCGCAAAAGGTTTTCGACAAGTTCAAGGAGCTGACTATGATGAGACCTTCTCACCCGTAGCGATGCTTAAGTCTGTCCGAATCATGTTAGCAATTGCCGCATTTTATGATTATGTGGTGTCGCTTGAAGCTACGTCGGTATTTCCCCAAAGAGGAAGGGATGATGCAGCACAGCGGCGGTAGGTATTTCCCTCAGATGTGAAACCAAGGTTATCGCACCAGTAGGAGAACCAAGAAAACACAACGTAAACAACCCCTACACACAAATAACAGCCACTCACAACCCGACGTGATAAAGGGGTTGTCAATCCCTTTCAGGTAACGGCGCCAAAAATTGGCACGTAGACGGGAGAAAATTGTAATAGATTGAAATAATAGATCACAAATAAAATAAAGTGCATCAAAGTATTTTTTGTATTTTTCGTTTAATTGATCTGGATAAAAAGTGCTAATAAAATAGATCGCAAAGCAAATATATTAGAAAGAAGACCCGGGGGCCGTAGGTTTCACTAGTGGCTTCCCTCGAGAAAGATAGCAAACGGTGGGTAAACAAATTACTGTTGGGCAATTGATAGAACTTCAAATAATTATGACGATATCCAGGCAATGATCATTACATAGGCATCATGTCCAAGATTAGTAGACCGACTCCTGCCTGCATCTACTACTATTACTCCACACATCGACCGCTATCCAGCATGCATCTAGTGTATTAAGTTCATGGAAAAACTGTGTAATGCAATAAGAACGATGACATGATGTAGACAAGATCCATTTATCTATATGGCAGTAGATATAGATCTCGTCTTTTTATCCTTAGTAGCAACGATACATACGTGTCGGTTCCCTTTCTGTCACTGGGATCAAGCACCGTAAGATTGAACCCACTACCGGGCACCTCTTCGCATTGCAAGATAAATAGATCAAGTTTGCCAAACAAAACCCAAATATCGGAGAAGAAATACAAAGCTATAAGAGATCATGCATATAAGAGATCAAAGAAACTCAAATAACTTTCATGGATATAAAAAGATATAACTGATCATAAACTCGAAGTTCATGAGATCCCAACAAACACACCGCAAAAGAGTTACATCATATGGATCTCCAAGAGACCATTATATTGAGAATTCAGTGAGAGAAAGAAAGCCATCTAGATACTAACTACGGACCCGAAGGTCTACAAAGAACTACTCACGCATCATCGGAGAGGCACCAATGGAAGTGGTGAACCCCTCCGTGATGGTGTCTAGATTGGATATGGTGGTTCTGGACTCTGTGGCGACTAGATGAATATTTCGTCGATGCTTCTAGGGTTCTGGTATTTTTGGGGTATTTATATAGCAAAGAGGCGGTCCGGGGGCATCCGAGGTGGGCACAACCCACGAGGGCGTGCCTGGGCCTCCTGGCGCACCCTGGTGGGTTGTGCCCCCCTCGGGGCACCCCCCAGGTGCAACCAGGGCCCATTGCCTTCCTTCTGGCCCATAAAAATCATTGTGGAGTTTCGTGGCATTTGGACTTCGTCTGATATTGATTTCCTGCGATGTAAAAAACATGGAAAAACGGCAACTCGCACTTGGCACTATGTCAATAGGTTAGTACCAAAAGATGATATAAAATGACTATAAAATGATTATAAAACATCCAACATTGATAATAAAATAGCATGGAACTATCGAAAATTATAGATACGTTGGAGACGTATCAGCATCCCCAAGCTTAACTCCTACTCGTCCTCGAATAGGTAAGTGATAAAAATAGAATGTTTGATGTGGAGTGTTGTTCATCAAGTCATATCATATTCTTTTCTTTATAGCATGGACATTTGGACTTTTATGTGATTCAAAGCAATAGTCTAGTTTTGACATAATAATTTAGATACTCAGGCATATCAACAAGCAACCATGTCTTTCAAAATATCAACGCTAAAATAAGTTATCCCTAGCCCATCATGCTCAAACATTGATCCATTCATGAAACACACTCGAATATTAACTACACCCAATACTTGAGCACGATCATATTGCCTCCTAGTTGGTGCTTTTGCAAGAGAAGATGGAGACGCAAATTCAAAATAAAAATTGCATAAAGTAAAAGAAAGGCCCTTCGCAGAGGGAAGTAGGGATTTGTAGAGGTGCCAGAGGTCAAAGCAAAAAAATTAGAGATAAAAACATTTTGGGAGGTGTATCCATCCCACCAACGAAAATGACGTAGAGCTACGAACACTTTCCAAGCTAGATATGCCATAGGCGGTTCCCAAGCAGAAAATAAAGTTTATTCCTTTTTCCACCATACTTTCACTTTCCATGGCTAACCGTATCCACGGGTGCCCTCCATACCAACACTTTCCAAGGAATTTATTATTTGACAACATAAAGTAAATTCATTTTTGCATTTCGGGACTGGGCATCCCTAAAACCTTTGCCTTACTCTCGCGCAATGACAAGTGAATGAACACTAATCTTGAGAATAACACATTTAGCATGGAAAATATTAGCCACCCGTTACCGTTCCGCGAGCGAAACAAACACACAAAAGAGAAGTTTATTTTGAAAATTAGAGATGGCACATGCAAATTTTCTTAGAACGGCAAAAGAATACCGCATATAGGTAGATATAGTGGACACACGTGGCAAAACTGGTTTAAAGGATTTTGGATGCACAAGTAGATGTCATACTTCGTGCAAAATGAAGGCTAGCAAAAAGATTGAGAAGCGACCAACCAAGAAACGAATAATCTCATAAGCAAGCATTAAGCATAATTAGCACCAAATAATGCACCACAAGTAGGATATAATTTTCATTGCATGATTATTGACTTTCGTGCATGCATAGGGAATCACAAACCTTAACACCAATATTCTTACTAGAGCACAATTACGCATCAACATAACTCACATATCACATCATCATATCTCAAAACTATTGCTAAGAATCAAGTTTATTTTGTCCAATGATCTTCATGACATTTTTTTAATTTATCCTTCTTGGATATCTATCACTTTGGGACTAATTTTCATCTGTTGCTTTTCATAAGCTCAAACAAATATAAGTGAAGATCATGAGCATAACAAATTTTCTTTCTCTCAAAATAATTTAAGCGAAGCAAGAGAGAATTTCTTCAAAATTGTACTGACTCTCAAATAAATCTAAGTGAAGCAAGAGAGCATTTCTTCAAAAATAACAAATCACACTGTGCTCAAAAAGATATAAAGTGAAGCACTAGAGCAAGTCCTAGCTCATAAAAGATTTAAGTGAAGCACAGAGAGCAATTCTAACAAGTCATGATATAATTTTGGCTCTCTCAAATAGGTGTGTCCAGCAGGGATTGATGACTTAAGAAAAAAATAAAAAAAAGCAAAGACTCATATCATACAAGATACTCCAAGGAAAACACATATCATGTGACAAATAAAAATATAGCCTCGAGTAAAATACCGATAGTTGTTGGAAGAAAGCGGGGATGCCACCCGGGGGCAACCCCAAGCTTAGTTAGTTGCTTATTCTTGGATAATAGCTTGGGATGCCAGGGCATCCCCAAACTGAGGCTCTTACATCCTTCCTTCATCCATCGTAAGCACACAACACAAAGAAAACAGAATCTGTCAAAACAGAACAGTCTGTAGTAATCTGAGTTTAGCGAATACTTCTGTAACTCCAAAACTTCTACCAAAATTGGACGACCAGGGTAATTTTTATATTAATCTTCTGAAAAAAGAATTAGCGAAAAGGCTCTTTTTGTGATTTATGAAAATTATTTTCATGAGCACAAAGTTTCTGTCTTTTTCAGCAAGATCAAACAACTATCACCCAAGAAGATCCTAAAGGATTTACTTGGAACAAACACTAACTAAAACACAAAAAACACAATCATAATAGTAGCATAATTGTGCAAACACTCAAGAACATAAATCAAAATGCAAAAAAAAATTATTGATTGGGTTGCCTCCCAACAAGTGCTATAGTTTTACGCCCTTAGCTAGGCATAAAGCTTTATTGATGCTCACATGAAAGATAAGAATAAATAGAGCATCATAAAACATGTGAGAAACACACTTAATTCTAACATACTTCCTATGCATAGCCATTTCATAGGAAAGCAAATTATCAAGACAAGCAATTCCTAGCATATGCAAAGAAGAAGAAAGAAACAATAGCAATCTCAACATAACGAGAGGAAATTTAGTAACATGAAAATTTCTACGACCATATTTTCCTCTCTCAAAATAATTCCATGTGGGATCATAATCAAATTCAACAATATAACCATCACATAAAATATTCTCTTCATGATCCAAATGCATGCAAAGTTGACACTCTTCCAAAATAGTGGGATTATCATCAAATAAAGTCATGACCTCTACAAGCCCACTTTTATCAATAGTTTCATAAGATTGAACACTCTCCAAATATGTGGGATTATTTTTACCTAAAGTTTATGCTCTTCCAAACCCACTTTCAATATTATTGCAAACATTATTATCAATATCATATTAATCATGAGGCTTAAATAAAATTTCAAGATCATAAGAAGAATCACCCCAGTCATGAGCATTGCAATAAGTAGTGGACATATCAAAATTAGCATCCCCAAGCTTGGGGTTTTGCATATTATTAGCACAATTGACACTAATAGAATTTATAATAACATCATTGCAATCATGCTTTTCATTCAAGGAGCTATCATGAATCGCTTCATAAATTTCTTCATCACAACTTTCAGATTCACGAATCTCAAGCAAAACTTCATAAAGATAATCTAGTGCACTCAAATCACTAGAAATTGGTTCATCATGATTGGATCTTTTAAAAAGATTAGAAAGTGGATGGGGATCCATATAAATAGATTTTTAGCAAGCAAAGATGCAGGCATATAGAAGGCGCATGGCAACACAAGCAAACAAAAGATCTGACGAGAAAACGGTGAACAAAAAAGAGGACGAATAAAACGGCAAATTTTTGTGCAGTGGGGGAGAGGAAAACGAGAGACAAAAGGCGAGTAATGTAAATTGCAAGGAGATGAGATTTGTGATTAGGAACCTGGTTATGTTGAAGATCTTCCCCGGCAACGGCGCCAGAAATTCCTTTTGATGTCACTTGAAGCTACGTCGGTATTTCCCCAAAGAGGAAGGGATGATGCAGCACAGCAGCGGTAGGTATTTCCCTCTGATATGAAACCAAGGTTATCGAACCAGTAGGAGAACCAAGCAAACACAACGGTAAACATCCCATGCGCACAAATAACATCCACTCGCAACCCGATGTGTTAAAGGGGTTGTCAATCCCTTTCGGGTAACGGCGCTGGAAATTGGCACGAAGACGGGAGAAAATTGTAATAGATTGAAATAATAGATCGCAAATAAAATAAAGTGCAGCAAAGTATTTTTGTATTTTTGGTTTAATAGATCTGGATAAAAAGTGCAAATAAAATAGATCGCAAAGCAAATATATGAGAAAGAAGACCCGGGGGCCGTAGGTTTCACTAGTGGCTTCTCTCGAGAAAGATAGCAAACGGTGGGTAAACAAATTACTGTAGGGCAACTGATAGAACTTCAAATAATTATTACGATATCTAGGCAATGATCATTACATAGGCATCACGCCCAAGATTAGTAGATCGATTCCTGCCTGCATCTACTTCTGTTAGTCCACACATCGACCGCTATCCAGCATGCGTCTAGTGTATTAAGTTCATGGAAAAATGGAGTAATGCACTAAGAACGATGACATGATGTAGAAAAGATCTGTTTATCTATATGGAGGTAGATATAGATCTCGTATTTTTATCCTTAGTAGCAACTATACATATGTGTCGGTTCCCTTTCTGTCACTGGGATCAAGCATCGTAAGATCGAACCCACTACCGGACACTGAGGGAGTCCGGGACTAAGGGGTCCTCGGGCGTCCGGCCTGTTATCTGTTGGGCCGAACTGATGGGCTATGAAGATACGAAGGTCGAAGACAATACCCGTGTCCGGATTGGACTCTACTTGGCGTGGAAGGCAAGCTAGGCGACCGATTATGAAGATTTCCTCCTATGTAACCGACTCCATGTAACCCTAGATCTCTCCGGTGTCTATATAAACCAGAGAGCATAGTCCGGATAGGACAGATTCATTACCATATACTCATAGGCTAGACTTCTAGGGTTTAGCCATTACGATCTCGTGGTAGATCAACTCTTGTAACACTCATATTCATCAAGATCAATCAAGCAGGAAGTAGGGTATTACCTCCATAGACGGGGCCCGAACCTTGGTAAACATTGTGTCCCCCGTCTCCTGTTACCATCAATACTAGACACACAGTTCGGGACCCCCTACCCAAGAACCGCCAGTTTTGACACCAACATTGGTGCTTTCATTGAGAGTTCCACTGTGCTGTCAACGAAAGGTTCGATGGCTCCTTCGATCGTCAGTAATGGCGTGGTCCAGGGAGAAACCTTCCTCCCCGGACAGATCTTCGTATTCGGCGGCTTCACACTGCGGGCCAACTCGCTTGGCCATCTGGAGCAGATCGATAGCTACGCCCCTGGCCGTCAGGTCAAATTCAGAAGCCTGAGCTACGTCGCGGACATCCGTGGAGACTTGATCTTCGACGGATTCGAGACCGCGGCAACCGCTCCCCTTCACCCCAATGAACATGGCTTAAACATGTCATCGGGACGCATCCAGGAGATAGCTCCTGTAACAACTCCGGCCTTAGATTCGGAGTAGGTCAAGACGTTCGAAGATGGGAGACTCAACCCTGTCACGGGGGCTACCGAGTCTGCGGCGTTGGAGTCGCACGCATATCCCACTTCATACGATACCTGCATCAACGGAACCCCGGACTCGTCTCCGATATTGAGTTTCCGAATCATGCGAGCTCGCGGTGTCGGCGTTCTAGGAACGGGGGTCCCCAGACTTGCCTTCCTGCGGCCCACGGCGTGGCGAAGCAGCAGGCCGTACGACCCATCTTCGTCAACAAGGCATCCAAGACACTCGCGAGGGTCCAAGCCTCGCAAGGCGGACGATGCAAGACATCCTCTGGTGTGGCCTAGCCAGGCAGGCTCACGAGGAGCAGAGATATCAAGGCGGGGCAAACCTCATGAGGCTCTCGTGACGTGAGCCATGACGAACGGTGCCAGGCGGGTGCCAGGCGGGCGCCGGTGCACGCAGCGTCCTTATTTCCTCTTTGGTGCTAAGGAGGCCAGCGCAGGCGAAGAGTACCGAGGCATCAGGCAAAGGTTTCCATATTGGTGCAACGAGACCAAGACCAGGAGGACGGCAAGGCGGAGGTCATCGTGGAGCCCAAGATGGCGTCACCCCAGAGCTTTTCGGAGGAGAAGACCGCTTTTGTCAGGATAGCTTGTACTAGCTGTCCCCCTTTAAATTTGCCCGCTGTTGTTGGCTCACTTCCCGCTCAATATTTGGGAAGAGGACCAGGGCCTCTATATATAGGACTAGCCACCATAATAGAGGCAAGAGGTTAAACTAGGATTGGATCCACGCACCACAAGTTCATACGAACAAGAACACCTCAACCTTAGGAGGTTGTTCTTTCCTTGTACTGTTCATCATCAGCCCAAGAGGCAATCCACCACCACCACACTGGAGTAGGGTATTACACCACAACGGTGGCCTGAACCAGTATAAACCTCGTGTCTTTCTGTGTTGTGAGTTCGTCGAGTTCGTCCGAAAGATCTTAGCGAGCTAGAGTGTTGATCGGTAGGAGGGAAAGACTTCGCGCGCACCCTAGTGTTCGAACCTTAAGGGTTTGCTGAAACCCCACATCCAACATTTGGCGCGCCAGGTAGGGGTGCGTCGTAGTTTCCTCTTCCGTCGGTTCATTGCTCCATCGCTCCGTCGCTTCCATGGCGGACGCTCGCCGTGCTTGAGCTGAGCGTCGGGCTGCCCTCTCCGCCCGTGTCGCTCAGACGGCTCCTGTAGGCGGTCCACCTCGTCGCTCTCCATCTCCCACCGCTAACGCTGCCACCAGCCCGGCGGGGAACGAGTAGCAGGCATCCTCGCTGCATCCTTCGGTGCGGCAGGACGGCCGCACCGCTACTCCATCACTCACCCCTGCTAGTTCTTCGTCTCACGTGCACCGCTCTCCCATGGAGGCATGGGCCACGCTCATCGCGGCGAACAAGCTCCTGCGTTATCGCCCCGTCGACGACCTCTATGAGTAGTGGCTCGACTGCGTCGCCGAGCTCGTCCGCGCCGCAGGGGGCTCTCCGGCGCCGTCCCACTCTCTGCCTCCACCTCAACCAGCCGCGGGCGATGGGGCCCATGGCATGCCTCCACCGCCTCAACCCCAAGACGGTGCCTTGGCACCAAGGCGCGGGCCTCCGCGGCATGACCCAACGCGCCCGGCGCCCGCGCGTGAAGAAAGAAGCTGCCAAGAAATCCCGCGGCCGCGAGAAGCTGCACCAGCGCTCCCCACGCCACCTCGTCAAGACCGCGTGCCGCCTGCGGTGGCGCAGCGCGGACCTCGCCAAGACCAAGCTCCGCCTTAGAAGCGGGCCCCGGCGACCACGGCCGGCTGCCGCGCCTTCACCCCCGAACTGTGTAGCATCGCCTGGCCAGGCAAGTTCAAGCCGGATCTACCTCCTCGATACGACGGCACCGCCGACCCCGCGGAGTTCCTGCAGCTCTATGAGCTGAGCATCGAAGCGGCCAACGGCGACGAAAAGGTCATGGCGAACTGGTTTCCCATGGCTCTCAAGGATGGGGCCCGCTCCTGGCTCCTGAACCTGCAGCACGGCTCGATCTCTTCCTGGGACGAGATGCGCGACCGCTTCATCGCCAACTTCCAGGGCACTCGCGACCGCCCACCGGCCGCAGGCGATCTATGCCGCATCAAGCAACAGCCAGGGGAAACCCTCCAGACGTACATCCAGCGCTTCAACAACACCCGCCTCAAGATCCCCAAGGTCACGGACGAAGCCATAATCTCTGTGTTCTCAGATGGCGTTCGTGACATCAAGATGAAGGAAGAGATGGCTATCCACGAGGAGCTTTGCACATCTCAGGAGCTGTTCAACCTGGCGACCAAGTGCGCAAGCACTGAGGAGGGGCGCCTCTCTCTCCTTGAGATGCCAGCTGCAGGAGTGGAGGAGAAGAAGGCCAAGGCCAAGGACGCAAAGCGCAAAGAGGAAGTAGTGCTCGCAGCGGAGCCCGACACCAAGCGAGGCAGAGATAAGCCTGAGTCGTCCAAGAACGGCTGACCATTCTGCACCTTCCACAACCTGAACACCCACAACACCAGCGACTGCCAACAGCTCAGATCCATATGGGAAGGACGCTACGGTCGACGCCCCGAGCGCAACAACCGGGGCTACGGCCATGGAGGAGGACGCAGGGGCGGACGCTGGGACGACCGTGGCCCGCGCCAGGAGTGGCGCGACCGGCCTCGTGAGGACCACTGGCAGGACCAACCTCGCAAGGGCGCCTGGAGGGACCCGCCTCGTGAGGGCGCCTGGAGGGACCTGCCTCGCGAGGATCGCCCCCAGGGTAACGCTGGTCTTACCCCGTTGCCGCCACCAAGAAGGAACGACGACCACCACCAGGACGAGGGGGCTGGGGGCTTCCAGGAGCCGCGTGCGATCGCTTGCATCTTGGGCGGCGCTCAAGCCCCAGCCTCTCAGCGCATCTTCAAACAGTCCGCTCGCGAGGTGAACGCGGTGCTCCCCAAGCTCGAGGCCACGCGCCCGCTCAGGTGGTCCCAATGCGCCATCACCTTCAACTCGGCAGACCAGCTCAAGTGCGCAGCCACCGCTGGCACACTCCCTATGATGTGCTCCCCAGTCATCAGCAATGTGCAAGTCACCAAGACTCTCATCGATGGCGGCGCAGGGCTCAATGTCATATCCGTCGACACGTTCGACAACCTCCAAGTGCCCTATGAGCAGCTCCAGCCAACCAAGCCTTTCTCAGGAGTGACTGACGGTTCCACCACACCGATAGGGCAAGTACGCCTGCCTGTCACCTTCGGGGAGCGCAAGAACTACTGCACCGAGCTCATCGACTTCGACGTCGCGCACATCCGCCTGCCGTACAATGCCATCCTCGGGTATCCAGCCCTGGCCAAGTTCATGGCAGTCATTCGCCACGGCTACAACGTTCTCAAGATGCTAGGAAGTGGGGGAATCATCACGGTCCCATGTGAAGAGAGGGATGCGGTGTGCTCCCTTAAGCGCGCCTTCCAAGCTGCAGCAATCGACAACCCTGACAGCAGAAGTGAAAGCCCTCCGGAGACCACCCCGAAGAAGATGGCGTCGCATCAGGAGCCTCGTCAGGATCAGCGCCCGCTCCAGGGGTGTAACACCCACGATGCGGCTATATCTCCCACATGTCGAGGCACGACTTGGAGGCATAACGGCATGGTGGTTTTGCCACAAGAAGGGTCATCTTCACACAATCCCATGTAATGAACAAGAATGGGATAAAGAGTTGGCTTACAATCGCCACTTCACACAATACATTAAATAAACATACATAATTCAGAATACACACATAGTCCGACTACGGACAACCAAATGAAAAGGAAGATGACCCAACTGCTAGATCCCCGATCGTCCCAACTGGGCTCCACTACTGATCATCATGAAAAGAAACATAGTAACGATCAAGGTCCTCATCAAACTCCCACTTGAACTCGGTTGCGTCACCTGCACTGGTATCAACGACACCTGCAACTGTTTTGGTAGAGTCTGTGAGTCACGAGGACTCAACAATCTCACACCCGCGAGATCAAGACTATTTAAGCTTATGGGTAGGAAAGGGGTAGTGAGGTGGAGCTGCAGCAAGCACTAAGCATATATGGTGGCTAACATACGCAAATAAGAGCGAGAAGAGAAGCAACGCCATGTTCGTGAAGCTAGAAGTGATCCTGAAACTACTTACGCACAACCATAACACAGAACCGTGTTCACCTCCCGGACTCCGCCGAGAAGAGACCATGACGGCTACACACGCGGTTGATGTATTTTTAATTAAGTCAAGTGTCAAGTTCTCTACAACTGGACATTAACAAATTCCCATCTGCCACATAACCGCGGGGACTGCTCTCGAAAGTTAATACCCTGTAGGGGTGTCCCAACTTAGCCCATTATAAGCTCTCACGATCAATGAAGGATATTCCTTCTCCTGGGAAGACCCGGCCAGACTCGGAATCCCGATAACAAGACATTTCGACAATGGTAAAACAAAACCAGCAAAGCCGCCCGAATGTGCCGAAAAATCCCGATAGGAGCTGCACATATCTCATTCTCAGGGCAAACCGGATGAGCCAGACGTCGGGTTCTCATAGACCCTGGTTGCCCAGGGAGCGCTGGACATCGCTCGGTTTGGACCAGCACTCAGAGGAGCACTGGCCCGGGGGCTAAAATAAAGATGACCCTCGGGGCTGCAGCTCCCAAGGGAAAAGGTGTAGGTGGTAGGTAGGCAAATGGTAAAAGCAATGTTGGGCCTTGCTGGAAGAGTTTTATTCAAGGCGAACTGTCAAGGGGTTCCCATAACACCCAACCGCGTTAGGGACGCAAAATCTGGGAACATAATACCGATATGACGGAAACTAGGGCGGCAAGAGTGGAACAAAACACCAGGCATAAGGCCGAGCCTTCCATCCTTTACCAAGTATATAGATGCATTAATTAATTATAAGAGATATTGTGATATCCCAACATAAACATGTTCCAACATGGAGCAAACTTCAACTACACCTGCAACTAGCAACGCTATAAGAGGGGCTGAGCAAAGCGGTAACATAGCCAAACAACGGTTTGCTAGGAAGGATGGTTAGAGGCTTGACATGGCAATATGGGAGGCATGATATAGCAAGTGATAGGTAGCGCGACATAGCAATAGAGCGAACAACTAGCAAGCAAATATAGAAGTGATTTTGAGGGTATTGTCATCTTGCCTGAGATCCCGCAAGGAAGAAGAACGAGTCCATGAAGAAGACAAACGGACGTAGTCAAAGGAATCCTCACAACTCCGGAACGAAACCGAAGCTAACGAGAGAAGCAAACCGGAAAGAAGCAAGCAACATGGTAAACACGCAAGCATAAACATGGCACGATGCACAACCAAGTATGATGCATGTCCGACTTATTGAGTCAAGGCACGGCAAAGTGCACAAACAATGCTACAAATTACGTGGAGCTCAATATGCAACGAGTTGCATATTAACGAAACACCACACCAATTATTTAGTTCTCTCTCGTTTATGTACCCAACAAAATTAAATGTTATCAAACATGGCAAGGGGTGAAGCATAAGTAAACTAACTATTTAGGCAAGTTAAATGAGGACGGAAATAACAAGCAACAATTCCGGAAAATCCTCATATGCATATTTCGAATTTGGTACTGTTCTGCCCTATACACAATTTTAGAGTTGTTAAACATGCAAAGTAATGCCACCATGTTAAACTAGGCATTTTTCTACCCCATTTACATATAAAGTTTATTAAATTTGGAGCTATGGTTAATTAGTTATGAAATAAATCATTTTAACATGGCATTCATGCAAATTAAATGCAAACAACATTTTAAACATTTTTAACAGGGATAAAAGTTGCATACTGTTAAAGAACATGAAAATATGAACAAAATGCATATATGACATGTTTCATTTGAATGCATGGATCTTTAGTTATCAACAATGCAAAACCAGTGGCATTTCTGCAAATGTGCATGCACTTGGAATTAGATAAATCGCAGTGAACATAAAAAAAGGATGCGGGCCGAATGCTGCGCACTTTGGAACCCCAGCAGCAGATCTGGCCCAAAGCGGATGAGTGGGTGTGGAAAATTTAAATAGAACAGAGGGGAAAGGGAAAATGGGTGTATCTGGGATTCGAGTGCCTCTAGCCACTAGGCTGAAGCTCTGTGTGTGCCCTATATGCAGGGGCACGGCTGCTTATAAATTGAGGCTCAGTCCTGGAACTCCATGGACGCCCGGAGGATCCAGAACTCCGGCGAGCGCTTGCGGCCAGTAGCAGCGGCGGCTTGCGAGGCAGAGTAGCGGAGGGCGTGCGGGAAGCGAGCTGCGCATGAGGTGTGGGTGTGCTCGCGCAGGAACAGACCACGGGCTCACGAAAGAAAACAACAGAAGCTCCACAAACTCGTTCATGGTGGTCGTGCACAATCTCGATCGGAGCGACGCCTACATGCACTGATTTGAAAGGTAAAAGGAGGCGTTTGCGAGAGGAGCTCACGAGGGGCTCGAATTTGTTGGCAGGGCGGGTAGAGAAGCAGTGAAGACAGCTTGGGGACCCGCAGATCGCCGGTGTTCGTGAAGCAGAGAACGCAGGGAAGAAGAGGTCGTAGAGGAAGACGATCACGTCGGCCTTGGGCCTATCTGGCTCTTGGCCTGCTTGTAGTCGAAGAAGACAATGTCGGGGAAGAAGATCCTCGTGGCGCGCGCGTTGGCTCCCGTCGTGAAGTAGAGGACGCAGGGGAAGAAGTGGGACTTGGCAAATGCTCTGATCCAGGAAGAAGAAGACGAAGGGGAAGAAGAGGATGTCGTGGAGGCGGTCTTGGGCTCGCCTTGCAGCGGAATGGAACCAGCGGATCGCTGCGGTTCTCGCGGGCGTCGTGGAGGTCGAAGGGGGGCGTCAGGCCGGCAGCGAGCTCCTTGCCTGGCCAGCCATGGCGTTCGGGTGCTACTCGAGGCAGGAGCAAGGAGACGTGAGGGAGAGCCTCCTTGGAGCGGCGGCGTGGAGGAGGGAAAGAGGAGGAGAGAGGGAACCCTAGGGATCGCAGCGAGGGTTAAATAGGAAGGGGAAGGGCGGACGTGGAGCTCGGTCGTCCACTGTGGCCATGTGTGCTCCTCCTCTGCTTTTACTGTGAGGGGGAGGTGGCGAGAGGAGGAAGAAAAAGGCGAAGGCAAACGGTCGCTGCAGGTGGGTCCAGATGGGTGTCCAGCATGGATTCACCACGGGAGAGAGCGAGGGGACTGCGCTGAGGGTGCTGCTGGGACTGCTGCTGGACCGGCCTGGTAGAAGGAGGCCCATGTAGGCCGCTCTTGCTGCTGTCTCTTTTCTTTTTCATTTTCCTCAGGCAGAAAATAAACAGAAAAGCACATGGATAAAAAATGGGTGTAGGAGAGATATAATAATATCCCCACGACGCGGGAATTATGCACTATTTGAAATAATTGGTTTGGGCATTTTTAGAGAAAGAAAATTATCGCAAATTTGAACTAAATTCAAACTTGAGGCAATTTTGATTCCAACCAAAACAAGTCCACAAGAGCTGAAAATTGGCAGAGAGGGTTTAGGCATGGTGAACTAGCATCAGGAAAAGAATGAACATTTATGGGGGAGGGGGAAAGGTCACTTGCCAAAATGAAGGAAAGAGGAAGGAAGGAGGAGGTGATGATGCATGATCATACATGGAGCATGCAACAATGTAACATGCATGAATATGACAATGCACATGATGATTATGAGAATGCAAAATGACAAGAGGCACAAATGCAACATGACAAAGATGGGCATGGCAATGCACATTAATCAAATGATGAACATGATGCAAGAAGCAAAATATGACAATGGCACTCATCGCGATCATGGCAACAAACAGTTCAAACACACAATGACAACGAAAAACATGGAAGGCATCTGAAGCGTCGGTCTCGGGGTGTCACAACACTCCACCACTACAAGAGATCTCGTCCCGAGATCTAAGGATTGCGCCGGTGAGAAACGGAAGAGGAAGAGGTAAAACAAAGTTGCTTCTTTGACAAACAAGTGAAACCCACAAACCTTGAGAGGTTGAACAAATTGAAAGAAAGAATACCATGGAGATGAACGAAATGAAAATACTCCGTTGGATAAGGAACAAGGAATACGGCGAGAAAGAAGAGATTAAGTGACAAGATAGATGTTGAAACCACTCTGGTTGAAACAATATGTACAAGGAACGATAAAGAACAATTACAACAACACTCCGGTTGGAAATGGAAGGAATAGAATATGAACTTGGTAGAATGGAAGCACTTGGATGAGACTCATGTTAAACCAGGAATGATAGACACAACACTTCGGTTAAATGGATAAGCAAGAAAAGAACACGATCCTCACAATTCGAGATGATGAGTGAAGAGAGCAACATCACCATGCCTCTGGAAGAAAAAATAGAAGATAGATCATTGGAATAAGGAAATGGGGAAGAAAATGCTAACTTCTGCCACAAATGATCTTGGAAAGCACCATTCCAAGAAGGTTAGAATGGAGTTGTTGGAAAACCAACAACGAAAAGAACAAGCTTGTTGTGGGCTTATGGAACACATCTCAAAATTATGACGTGACAACCTGCCACTAACGAAAACCATTGATTTGATTGAGAGCAACAAAGAGATGAAAACTTCTTTCATCGCGAGAATAGGAGGAAAAACTTGGATTATTGATAAGCACCACAATAGCAACATTCCTTGGGGAAGGCTTTAGGTGAAATATAACCCAAGATAACTCCAATGAAGAGATTGATGAATTTAAAATACCTCATTCTTGACAACATGTGAATCGCGAAACAAGAATGGAAACTGCCAAGAATGATATAATGCCATCTCAAAAGATAAGGTAGGAAGAATTGCACTTCGGAATGCGAGATGAAGAATGCTTGGACTCCACAAAACAAAACATGGGTTGAACACCGTGTTTATTTTAGAGTATAGCTTGGCGGATCTTAACTCCGAGAGAAATCTTGAAGAATGAAAGGAAACCTTGACGAGCCATCATGTAGAGCCTCCATGGAGAACTCTGGTAAAGAATGGATTATAAAAAGAAAGGGAAGTTGAAAACATAAGGTGAAGCCTTGCAGTGATAAGATGAAGCTTTGAAATGATATAACCGAGAAAACTTGGGACTCCGGAAAGAAAGATGAACAAATGAAATCAAGAATTTTGATGAACCTCCGGAATAAGGAATTGAAGTTACTCAACGAAACAAGAATAAGAATTACATTATGCTCATCCTTCACCAATTAAATTGATGACAAGCAATGGATTTGGCATACTACTTATTCTCATAGAAAGGATTGAAAAGAGATATTGCTCAACTTGGGAAGGTCTTCAACGAACCACCGGTAGTATTGGAACAATGAATACATTAATATGAGGACATAGGAAAAGGAATCTTCAACGAACCACTGTAAGAATTGAAAATGAATGAGGAAAAGAGAACGAATCACCGGGAGGAATTAGAAAACGACATTGATACTTGAGGGAATTTAGATACAAATGAACGAATAGATCACGAGCTGATTAGAGAATACTTGAATGATGCACCGGTGGGATTTGGAGAACGAGAGTTGAAGGCTGAGAATGAATAAACCCGAAATGATGGCCTTCGTAGGAATAAAATGGAAAGAACTCATGAAATGCTTTGGGTGGGTGTGAAAAGAATTCTCGCAAACGAAAATAATTATGAGAGGAAGAACCATGAATCTTGAAGAGAATGGAGCAAGATTTAAGAGAAACTCTTCTTCGGTCTTCAAATGTTGAGAATGATGACGAGAAACACCACCATGAATTGTCGAGGCACTCCATAATGAAAGTTAGAAAGGTTGAACCAACGATGAAAAGAATATGAAAGCGAACTTGGAGGATACATTTGACTGATGAGAAATCATTCTTATGTCAAACTTTGAAAGAATTTGGGAATCGCTCCGGATGAATTAGAAGAGTCAGGTAAGATCCTGGAAAGGACTTGTGGGTTAGGGCCCACTCAAAAGAACCACTGTTGAATGATTTAAAAGAGAGATTGCGCCAGTAGAATTAAATTGCTCAAAATAGATAACAACCTCGAGATAGCTTGAACAGATTAGGAATGAAAACACGAATTTCCTGAGATATCTTCAGCACTCCAGAACAAATGAATGGTGAGAAGTGGATGATAAAGAGGTGCGCCGGCATGAGAAAGCATTTGAAACGAGGAAAGGATATGATCGAGAAAGCTTGAATTGAATCCACCGGAGAAGAAAGAACAAAGAATGATAAAGCTAAGGCTCCGTTAGTATCTTCCTGAGAATCACCAGATAAGAACATTGACGGAAAAGAATGGAGAGACTAACCATCTATAAGATGGATACTTGATTAAGAAATCTGAGTCCTTGAAGAAAAAAAGGGTGGGAGGGCGGGGAAAACAAAGACAACTTGGGACGGATGAAGCAAACACCGTTGCAAAGAACTAAGAATTGATCTCACGAATGTTGAAATGATCGGATCCACTTGAAAAAAGAGCACGTCGGTTGGAAAAGAGTATACATGACAACCTTAGTGATCAAGAAGGATTAGCACTCCCATAGAAACATGAGAACACCGCTTAGAATAAGGTATGGAATCAACACTTCGCATTGAAGCAATTCGAATACCAAAACAAAACAAGAACAAAGTATTTGGCTTGCAAAATAAGCCGGAAACAAACATATGATAGATCCCATATCGTATCATGTGTCTGTTGGAAAGATAACCTACGGGATACTTGAATTCCCACTTATAAACTCCCGAAACTTTCTGGTTATGCAATAAGGTGTTGGGGATACAGGGGATGCAATATATCTCACCCAAACTAACAATACCTAGATCCAGTTGTATCCATCCGTCAACACATAACCAAGAAAACTCCGGAAATCGTGTACCTCAACCTTCGAAAAGCCCGAACTCCCGCCCCAGTACTGGGTGGCGTCGAGGTAATCTCACCAACAACTGCACAAAAGAGATTTTCAATGTCGGCGAAACTCAGGTATTCCAGAACTGCAACGATAAAATTGTGATGACAACACCTCGGAGCTCAACTCTCGGGGACACTGCCACAACCCCTAAATGTCAGGAGGCACCAAGAACAATGTTCTTGTCATAAAACCATCGGAACAATTCCAAGATACCCGCGTGTTCCTAAAAAAAATTTAGTGAAATTTGAGGAGAGGAAAGTCAAAACATCTACGTCAGGAGACCTCACCAGAGCGATGAAGGGACTGAGGAGTAAAAAGAATCCTACACTCCGATATATATAATCTTAAGACTCAAAACATTTTTTGTTCTAGACTCAACAATGCCAGCGATTCAATCAAGCAGGGGGCTCCTAAGTCGGGGATGGCTCTGATTACCAACTTGTAACGCCCACGATGCGGCTATATCTCCCACGTGTCGAGGCATGATTTGGAGGCATAACCGCATAGTGGTTTTGCCGCAAGAAGAGTCATCTTCACACAATCCCATGTAATGAACAAGAATGGGATAAAGAGTTGGCTTACAATCGCCACTTCACACAATACATTAAATAAACATACATCATTCAGAATACACACATAGTCCGACTACGGACAACCAAATGAAAAGGAAGATAACCCAACTGCTAGATCCCCGATCGTCCCAACTGGGCTCCACTATTGATCATCATGAAAAGAAACATAGTAACGATCAAGGTCCTCATAAAACTCCCACTTAAACTCGGTTGCGTCACCTGCACTGGTATCAACGGCACTTGCAACTGTTTTGGTAGAGTCTGTGAGTCACGAGGACTCAGGAATCTCACACCCGCAAGATCAAGACTATTTAATCTTATGGGTAGGAAAGGGGTAGTGAGGTGGAGCTACAGCAAGCACTAAGCATATATGGTGGCTAACATACGCAAATAAGAGCGAGAAGAGAAGCAACGCCATGTTCGTGAAGCTAGAAGTGATCAAGAAGTGATCCTAAAACTACTTACGCACAACCATAACACAGAACCGTGTTCACCTCCCGGACTCCGCCGTGAAGAGACCATCACGGCTACACACGCGGTTGATGTATTTTTAACTAAGTCAAGTGTCAAGTTCTCTACAACCAGACATTAACAAATTCCCATCTGCCACATAACCGTGGGCATGGCTCGCGAAAGTTTATACCCTGCAGGGGTGTCCCAACTTAGCCCATTATAAGCTCTCACGATCAACGAAGGATATTCCTTCTCCTGGGAAGATCCGATCAGACTTGGAATCCCGATAACAAGACATTTCGACGATGGTAAAACAAACCAGCAAAGCCGCCCGAATGTGCCGACAAATCCCGATAGGAGCTGCACATATCTCGTTCTCAGGGCACACCGGATGAGCCGGACGTTGGGTTGGCATAGACCCTGGTTGCCCAGGGGGCGCCGAACATCGCTAGGTTTGGACCAGCACTCAAAGGAGCACTGGCCCGGGGGCTAAAATAAAGATGACCCTCTGGGCTGCAGCTCCCAAGGGAAAAGATGTAGGTGGTAGGTAGGCAAATGGTAAAACCAATGTTGGGCCTTGCTGGAAGAGTTTTATTCAAGGCGAACTGTCAAGGGGTTCCCATAACACCCAACCGCGTTAGGGATGCAAAATCCGGGAACATAATACCGATATGACGGAAACTAGGGCGGCAAGAGTGGAACAAAACACCAGGCATAAGGCTGAGCCTTCCACCCTTTACCAAGTATATAGATGCATTAATTAAATATAAGAGATATTGTGATATCCCAACATACACATGTTCCAACATGGAGCAAACTTCAACTTCACCTACAACTAGCAACGCTATAAGAGGGGCTGAGCAAAGCGGTAACATAGCCAAACAACGGTTTGCTAGGAAGGATGGTTAGAGGTTTGACATGGCAATATGGGAGGCATGATATAGCAAGTGATAGGTAGCGCGGCATAGCAATAGAGCGAACAACTAGCAAGCAAAGATAGAAGTGATTTCGAGGGTATTGTCATCTTGCCTGAGATCCCGCAAGGAAGAAGAACGAGTCCATGAAGAAGACAAACGGATGTAGTCGAACGAATCCTCACAACTCCGGAACGAACCCGAAGCTAAGGAGAGAAGCAAACCGGAAAGAAGCAACCAACATGGTAAACACACAAGCATAAACATGGCATGATGCACAACCAAGTATGATGCATGTCCGGCTTATTGAGGCAAGGCATAGCAAAGTGCACAAACAATGCAACAAATTAAGTGGAGCTCAATATGCAACGAGTTGCATCACTACAAAAAAAGACACATCCGTGACATTTTGGGCCGAACGAATTTTTTTCCTGTCATACATATGACACTTCTATGACGATAATTGTGACAAAACCCGGTATCATCATAGATGTGGTGGGCTCCTACTTCTATGACAAAAAATCATGACAGAAAATGGGCTTTTCGTCCTGGGCGGGCCGGAGACGTAGCTGCATGACATTCTTTGGGCCGTCCATGATAGAAAAAACCATGGTAGAAGCGAGGGGGAGGAAAATTTCGGGGAGTTCCCGGTTACGGTGGGAGGTCGTGGGCCGAGCGATGCGCGTTTCTCTCATACACGTACGCGCATGTGTGCGAGGCGTTGGCTCTAACTGAACCCGAGCGAGGAGTTGGGCTCTAACTGAAGCCGAGCGATTGCACTGCAGGCTACGCATTACTGAACCCGAGTGATCGATCGATGGCTGTTAACTGAACCCGATCGAGCGATTCCTTCACTACTGCTGCTAACTGAAGCCGATCGATGCTGCCTCTGGATGAACAGTGAGCGTTGCAGGGGGGTTTGGATGAACAGTTCCCGGTGGGGGTGGATGAACAGGACCCCGTGGTGTGGTGGAGGGCTGGATGAACAGTAGACGGTGGAGGGGTGCCCGTGGAGGGGTGGATGAACAGGACCCCATGGTGTGGAGCGTTGGATGAACAGTAGACGGTGGAGGGGTGCCCGTCGAGGGGTGGTTGAACAGGACCCCATGGTGTGGAGGGCTGGATGAACAGTAGACGGTGGAGGGGTGCCCGTGGAGGGGTGGTTGAACAGGACCCCGTGGTGCGGAGGGCTGGATGAATAGTAGATGGTGGAGGGGTGGTTGAACAGTAGCCAGTGGAGTAGCGCGCGGTGGAGGCTGGATGAACAGGAACCCGTGGAGGCTGGATGAACAGGAGCCCGTGGAGGCTGGAGGAGATTGACGGTGGATGAACAGTAGCTCGTGGAGGCTGGAGGGGGTCGACGGTGCAGATGAACAGTATCCCGTGGAGTCCTGTTTTGTGGTACACCACACCCCTCCCGATGAACAGGACCCCCGTTTCGACCGTAGCGCTCCAACACAAGTCCATTTCCTCCGTTTTGCGGTACGCCACACTCCTCCCGATCAATAGGACCCCCGTTTCGACCGTAGGAGGTCCATTTCCTCCGTTTTGCGGTACGCCGCACCCCTCCCGATCAACAGGACCCCCATTTCGACCGTGTCCGATCGAACACAAGGCCGTTTCCTCCGTTCTGCGGTATGCCGTGCCTCGTTTAAATTGCCTCTTCCGTCCAAGCCCTCCCGATGAACACGACCACGCATTCTGTTGCCTCCCCATGAACACGACGACGATGTTGTTTCTCCGTTTCGACCCAGCCATGTACACGAGCCCTGGCCATACGTATGCGCGAGTAGGCGTTCGAGACCCCTCCCATATGTACACATACGTGGCCGTATTTTATTTCTTGCACCCTGGCCGCCTCTACTACGACACGTGAGCGCCTCTACATCCACCAGTATATATGTACGTACACGTTCGCGACCAGAATGACAACGCTACATACGCTTCGACCAGGTGGGTCACGACTGTCAGGCACTTCCTTGCTTGCGAAGATGTAACTGGTGGTTCCTAGCAGTCAGGGGGGCGAATCATTTTTTTTTGCCCGGACGCACTTCCTTGCGTGCGAAGGTGTAGCTGGTGGGTCCCAGCACTCAGGGGGGAAACGTTTTTTTTTTTGCAAAATATGGTGGCCCGTCCGGTGGGTCCCTGCTGTCAGGTGGAGGAATCATTATTTTCCGCGTAATAAGGAGGCACTTCGTTGCTGCCGCCGTGGACCCAGCTGTCAGCCTCTCCACATACAGTCCACGTCTGATGGAAGTCTTTCCTTGACCACGTTGACCACGCCGCGCCGAGAGCACTAGGGCGGTGGAAGACGGCGAGGCCTAGGAAGGGGACGACGCGGAGCTGGTGAAGACGCGGTAGTGGATGCCCACTCGGAGAGGAGTATGAGGGTTCACTCGTTTGGCTGCGGTGTGAGGCTGCCGTCGCCGCAGGGCCTGGCCAGCGGTGGGAATAGTAGGGGAGGTGAGGCCTCCGCGGCAGCACAGCCGGCCCCGGGAGGCAGGAGCAGGTGGCACGACTGGCGCTGCTTTGGGTAGCTGGAGCAACAAGACCAGAGGTTGAAGAAGCACTACGGCCGTTGGATGGACATCGTACGGTCACTGGAGCTAGAATCGTGCATATTGACTAAGTTGACAAAGCCCTCCGTCCCCGTCAACTTAGTAGGCCCACAAGTCAGCCTCCCACCAAGGTGGGTCCCAGCTAGCAGGGGGTATTCATTTTTTTTGTGTAATAAGGAGGCACTTCTGGTGGGTCCGAGCTGACAGCAGGGGGAACGTTTTTTTCACGAAAACTGACTGTCATGATGCGGCGAGAGCTGGTCAACCACTTAACGACTTATTCGAATCCTTAGCGATTCTCCGTGTTATACGAAGGATCTTTTTTAGATCAAATCATGTAAGGCACAATATTAGGATACGACGCATACATACCAGGGGCTATGTCGTAGCCCCACAATAAAACTCCTATGGCTAAGTGAAAGTGTTAATGCCCTATAGTCCGATTGCCTGGTTCGCTGCATTATCACCTCCTTCCTAGACCAAGACGTTGGATAAAGAGTGATTCAATGCCTTTCCGAACACCCCCATATTTCCTACAAGGGGGCTGAAGCCGACGACTGGAAAACTTTCAATTTATATTAAAATGGCCACACAGGAGGAATACAAGCTCTCGATCAAAACATAAAACTAGATTAACTATAAAGTATTCTATTACAACCCTTGTACACATCTCTTGAACATTATGTTTTTCGAGCAATGACCCTCTATCAAGCAGGCGGCCTCCTGAACGTCCTCAAAATAACGCTCCGGTTCCGGACGGTCTTTGCCTTTGGGTGGACTCTTCGTCGCAATGTCAGTGGCCTTCATCTTTCCCAGAATGTCTTGACATGGGCGAAGGCCATTTGTGCACCTTCAATGCACGCCGATCGCTTCACGGCGTCGATACATGGCACTGCGACAGCAAGCCGCTGCACCAGGCCAAACTAACTACTCGGAACAGGTTCAGTCGGCCACAACCGGACTATGACGTCCTTCATGGCTGCACCGGATATCCTATGCAGCTCGGCCCACTGGGACATCTGTTCATTAAGCAACAGAGGGCGCTTCGATGCACCAAATTGTGAGCAAAAAAGCTTCTCCATTGCATACCCCTCTTGCGCCTGATAAAACTGCGCTGCATCGAAAGAACTTTTCGACAAATCTAAAAAATTGTCTGGAGAACTCCATACTTGGTTAAGCTGAGCATAGTTCGGATCGCCGAACCTAGCCTGTAGCAAAAAGGGCTTGCCAGCCACAATTTCACTAGCTTGCCGGATCTCCTCACGGGCTGCTCTAGATTCAGACCGCGCTTCTCTCGCCTCTCGTAAGGCCTTGTCAAGTTCAGCCATTTTGGCTTCATTTTCCTTCTCAAGAAGTTTATAGCGGCTAGCCGCATTTTCTAACTCACGCGCCATGGTGGATATCGTCTCCTTGTCTTGACATCGCGCGGCTTGTTCGGCCTTCAGTTCAGCCGATGCCTTTTCGGCAGCGGCATTACTAAACCGGGCCTGCTCCTTGGCCTGGGCTAGCTCCGCCCGAAGGGCTTCCATGGCGGCAGCACCATCTGCATTCATGCACATTTCATACCAAACTCTTTTCATAGTCAGGCTTAAATTACAAGCACATGGTGTAAGAAATACTCGAAATATATACCTTGCGAGTCGTCAAGACGCCTGTTGATCAAAGCTATGTCTTACTCCGCAATATCCAGCTTTCGCTGCAGTTCGGTCACCTCCGAATTTCGGGCAGTGGTGGGAGGGGAGACAGCCTGCATTCCAAACTAAACCTAGGTTAGCAGCTGAAAATATCTTTTCGATCCTCCGATCGCCTCCTTTGGAAGGCGATCCGAGTCTCAGGGGCTACTGCATATACAACAGGTGCATTCTGTCAATATTATCCAATTGACAACATTACGTCACAAACCTCAAAACCCCTCAGAAGGCTCATAAAGGCCTCATTAAACCCGCTCTTCACGAATAAAACCTTTTCGACCACCGTACTCATTAAGGCACGGTGCTCCTCTAAAACGGACGCTCGTCGCAGCATGTCCGTCAGCGTCTCCGGCACTCCTGGGTCTTCGGACACCGCTGCCAGAGCACGACATCCCTTTGAAGGAATTCGCTTACCCGCCTCCAGCATTGTCTCTGGCTGTAAACCGGACAGTTCGGGGCCGTCATTCTTGATCCCTGAACCTTGAATGACAGAGGCACCACCTTCAGGTACCTCCTTCCTCATTTCCTGCGCTACCTGCTGGTTGGGTGGAGCCCTCTGGGATGACACCTCGAGATTATCCGCCCTATTGGGCGAAGAGGCCGGAGAAGGCGTGACACTCTCCATCATCTCCGGAAGAAGGTCTCTCAAGGAGGACGATAATTGAGAAATACCAGGTGTTAACCTACGAGGGTGCACGCATGTCGGAGGATTATTTCAGTAATATGGAAAAGAATGAGGTGCGGTTAAAGTGCCCTGGTTCACTTACGGTCTGGCCGGAGGTTCGTCCTCATCATCATCAAGCTCTACGACGGCATCGCTCGCCCAGCCCAAGCCGCTCGACGATGGCAAGTTCCCTTTCTTGGAAGGTTTCCCCTCTTGACCTCCAGAAGCAGCCCTCTTCTTGCCATGAAGTGCTCCCTCCACACCTTTGCCCCTGGGCAAAAGGGTTTCGTTTTCCCCGAACATAGAGCCTAAATCACCCTCAGGATGGGCATCGCCTCTGGCTCCCTGCTCTCACCCCCCTCTGCAGACACCAAGTACGGTGTCGGAGTCAACATCCGCGTCAGTAGGGCAGACACAGGGTCTTCGGGAAGGGGCGCCGGACACCAGATTAGCACCGCTTTCTTTATCTAGTCATGTATAAGGACGAGTTGGTCAGTGTCTTGTCAAGGGATGCTTGGATGAAAGGTGTACAACGATTGAATACTTACCGGAGTGTCCAGATGATTGCAGTCGAGGCCGAAGTCTTCGGCGGTGTCCGGCCATTGCTCTCGCTCCCCGAAATATAATTTCCACATTCCTTCATGCGTAGCGCCGAAGAAGTGTTGAAGAGTCTACCGCCCTTCTGGATTGAACTCCCACATACGGAGAGGCCGCCGTTGACATGGCAGGATCCGGCGGACCAGCATTACTTAAGCGACATTCACAAGATCAATGCCCTTCTAGGTAAGGCTTCGGATACGGCCCTTCAGAGTCTGCACCTCATTAACAGCTCCCCAGTCCGATCCCTTGTTGATCCATGAAGCAAGCTGAGTTGGAGGGCCGGGTCGGAACGCAGGCATAGCCACCCATTTGGAGCCCCGCGGCTCGTTAACATAAAACCACCCCCGCTGCCATAATTCGGAAGACTCGACGAAGGATCCCTCAAACCAAACCGCGCTAGCAAGCTTGCTTATTACAACGCTGCCACACTCCGCCTGCTCCTTCTCCATCACCCGCGGTCTCACATCGAAGGTCTTGAGCCACAAGCCAAAGTGCGGAGGAGTCCGGAGAAAGGCCTCACACATGACGATGAATGTCAAGATGAGGAGAAAAGAGTTCGGGGCCAGATCGTGAAAATCTAGCCCATAGTAGAACATGAGCCCCCGGACGAAGGGGTTAAGCGTGAACCCTAACCCATGGAGGAAGTGAGACACAAATACTACCCTCTCGCCGGACTTGGGGGTGGGAATAATCTGCCCCTCAGCAGGAAGCTCATGAAGTATTTCTGGGGTCAGGTACCTCGCTACGCGGAGCTTTGTAATGTCCTCCTCCGTGACGGAAGAGGCCACCCACCGGTCTGAACGTCTAGACCCGGACATGATTGGGGCTAGTGGTGATTGGAACTCGAGGAGGCTGGGGTTGAGAAAGAAGCAAGCGCAGAAGAGAAAGATGCGTCTGGGTCCCTATATAAAGGCCTTTAATATCGAACGTCCCCTCCTTGGTCTTAAAACTTACATATCCTCAAAGAGTTGTGCCCAGGGGACGGTTGGGTTACCCATGCCTACATTATTGAAAATCCCGTGAATAAGGGGCCACGATCTCTGCTCCGACAAGACGAGCCAATAAAACCGCCTCCCGGGGCATGGGGCGACGGGCTAGCCAACGGTTGGAAATAATAACCGGGCAGGCGTGATACAATGTCATAAACAGTTGTCAGCAGATTGGACTCGTGGAGTATTGTATTTTCTGCAATTATATACATAGGACCGGATATGATCAACATATCCGAAGGCTATCTTAGGAGTTCGGAAGAAGGGAACCCGCCTTGCAATGCCGAAGACAATCTGCGCGCCGGACTCCTCGTCATTGAAGCCAGGTTCAGGGGCTACTGAGGGAGTCCTGGACTAAGGGGTCCTCGGGCGTCCAGCCTGTTATCTGTTGGGCCGGACTGATGGGCTGTGAAGATACGAAGGTCGAAGACAATACCCGTGTCCGGATTGGACTCTACTTGGCGTGGAAGGCAAGCTAGGCGACCGATTATGAAGATTTCCTCCTATGTAACCGACTCCATGTAATCCTAGATCTCTCTGGTGTCTATATAAACCGAAGAGCATAGTCCGGGTAGGACAGATTGATTACCATATACTCATAGGCTAGACTTCTAAGGTTTAGCCATTACGATCTCATGGTAGATCAACTTTTGTAACACTCATATTCATCAAGATCAATCAAGCAGGAAGTAGGGTATTACCTCCATAGAGAGGGCCCGAACCTGGGTAAACATTGTGTCCCCCGTCTCCTATTACCATTGATCCTAGACACACAGTTCGGGACCCCCTACCAGAGATCCGCCGGTTTTGACACCGATATTGGTGCTTTCATTGAGAGTTCCACTGTGCTGTCAACGAAAGGTTTGATGGCTCCTTCGATCGTCAGTAATGGCGTGGTCCAGGGAGAAACCTTCCTCCCCGGATAGATCTTCGTATTCGGCGGCTTCGCACTGCGGGCCAACTCGCTTGGCCATCTGGAGCAGATCGATAGCTACGCCCCTGGCCATCAGGTCAGATTCGGAAGCCCAAACTACGTCGCGGACATCCATGGAGACTTGATCTTCGACGGATTCGAGACCGCAGAAACCGCTCCCCTTCGCCCCAATGAACATGGCTTAAACCTGTCATCGGGCCGCATCCAGGAGATAGCTCCTGTAACAACTCCGGCCTTAGATCCGGAGTAGGTCAAGACATCCGAAGATGGGAGACTCAACCCTGTCATGGGGGCTACCGAGTCTATGGTGTTGGAGCCACGCGCAGATCCCACTTCATACGATACCTGCATCAACGAAACCCCGGACTCGTCTTCGATATCGAGTTCTGAATCTTGTGAGCTCGCGGATACCGAACTCGATTGTTTATTGATATTTAGGTTCAGCGCCGCAAATGTCTTTCAGCACTCGCCTATGGGCGGTCTACTAAGCTCACTAAAAAACCTATCCCTAGCAGATGGCTCGTCGCCGAACTATGTCCAGTTTGACCTTACGGCGGATGATGGAGAATTTTGCTTCCCACCCGCCACCCACTTCATAGCCACCATCAAAGACCCAACCAACACACCTGGCCTCTCCGCCGAAGACATTGACGACGATGAGGGGCAAGGCCAGTGCTTACTATCCACTAGATGCGGGGCGACCACTTCCTGGTATGACGTGTGGATGGTAGACACACCTA
Organism: Triticum monococcum; assembly: GCA_034509565.1. NCBI lineage: Eukaryota > Viridiplantae > Streptophyta > Magnoliopsida > Poales > Poaceae > Triticum > Triticum monococcum. The sequence continues at coordinate 141,538,210 of CM067846.1, read as the reverse complement.
ACGACGATCTCGACGATGACAAGGAGGATCCAGTCTAGGATAAGCCTCCTGGTACACAGTATGAACACCTGCGCCCCCGGCACCACTCTCAGTCACATCACTCAAGAGAAAACAATACTAGCACCGGAGGTGACAATACTCCAGACAACAACGGCCCTGTCGAGACAGGATTCGAACAGGAGGACCAGGAAAGCGGGCAAGATAGCCCTGATGAACAAGTCATATCCGGAGACTCGGAGGATAGTAATTATCTCCCACTCTCCGAGGAAGAGGATAGCCTTGGCAACGAGGAATTCATCGTGCCTGAGGAACCTCTCGAGCAGGAGCACTTCAAACGCCGGCTAATAGCCACGGCAAGGAATCTAAGAATAAAGCAGCTGCAGCTTCAAGCAAGCCAAGATCTGCTCAATGACAAATGGACCGAGGTCCTGGCCACCGAAGAATATGGCCTTAGCGGCCCAAACAAAAGCCACCACAGCTGTAGGTGGCTCCCTCAATACGATAGCAAGGCGTTGGAACCCACACCACCATTGAATAAGTCGGTAGGCCGATCACAGTTCGGTCCGGACAAAGCAGCAGCCCAAGCAGAGAACCATACCAACCCATCCGACCATCCAAACAATAATAAAGAAGCTCAGGGGAACACTCGCGACATCCAACAAGACCTGGAGGGTAGAACATGACACCCAAAATCAACACACGGGTCGCGGAGACATGCCCCGGCCAGTAATAACGGTTATCTATTCGGACACAACAGACCCAAGCACGCTCGGTCTGAAAACCGTAAGCAGAGTCCGCCAGAGGTGCTTCAGAGTGTGGCCCAACATAGAGGAGCCGCACACCCTCTTTGCTTCACCAACGAGGTAATGGAGCACGAATTTCCAGACGGGTTTAAACCCATCAACATCGCATCATACGATGGAACAGCAGATCCCGCAGTATGGATTGAGGATTACCTCCTCCATATCCACTTGGCTCGTGGAGACGACCTTCATGCCATCAAATACCTACCTCTCAAGCTTAAGGGGCCAGTGTGGTACTGGCTAAACAGTTTGCCAGAAAATTCTATTGGCAGCTGGGAAGATTTGGAAGACGCCTTTCGTGACAACTTCCAAGGAACATATGTTCGGCCATCAGATGCCGATGACTTAAGTCATATTGTCCAACAGCCCGGCGAGTCAGCTAGGGAACTCTAGACTAGGTTCTTAGTCAAAAAGAACCAAATTGTCGACTGTCCGGATGCAGAAGCCCTTGCGGCCTTCAAATATAGCATCTGGGACGAATGGCTAGCACGTCACCTCGGCCAGGAAGGACCTAAATCCATGACAGCCCTTACCGCTCTAATGACTCGCTTTTGTGCGGGAGAAGACAACTGGCTCGCTTGTAAAAGCAACAACGCCAGTGACCCGGGCACTTCCGAAATCCGAGACGGCAACGGCAAGCCACGACTAAACGAACATAATAGTCGCAGCAATAGTGAAAGATTACGCGACACAATGGTCAACGCCGGATTTCACAATCCGAAAACCGGTCAACAGAAGAATCCATTTAAGGCAAACTAGGATGGACCATCCACCCTCGATAGGATATTAGACCAACATTGTCAAATTCACGGCCACCTTGATAAGCTAGCTAATCACACCAATAGAAATTGTTGGGTCTTTAAGCAGGCAGGCAAGCTTAACGCCGAACACAATGGGAGGAGGCCACCAGGCGATAAAGACGACAGAGCGGCTTGCCAGCCGAACACCAGGGGCCAGAAACAGTTTCCCTCCAAAGTTCGACCACTCCCGGAACGGAAGTAGCAGTTCGGCTTCCGCCACCCACCAGCTATACCGGTAAGATTCACACCACACATGCATCACTATGCGCTCAAGATACCATGGGCACTGGCGGAAGCACAATATGGGCAACCCTGGAAACATTCCCGTAATGTTTTTTATCTGTTTTACATATTTTTCTTTATTATCTCTTAAAAGCAGGTGACCATCAAGACAACATCTAGTCAGACTCTATCGGAGTTCGGACCCGTGCACTCACCTCAGGGGCTACTTTCGTTAAGAACTCCCCACCCAGAGGATGGGCGGCGCAGACGTGCAACAGGAGGTCCAAAATAGCTTTTTGTAGACGGCATCGTCATTTTGAGCCTGTACTATGCCCTTTTCCTCCGTTCCCGACCACAAGCATGTCAAATAGCTGGGTTGTGGTTCTTCTTTATATATATATATATATATATATATATATATATATATGAATTTATCACTGGCATATTGCTCCACTCCCAGTAAACTTTCTCCGAGCAAATCTTAAATACTCTTCATACAATGAGTACGCCGCATCGGCTGTCTTACAAGACACACCTCGGCATAACTTGCCAGGGGCTCGGTATGGGAACAAATGAGTCGCCAGTAAAAATCTAAACAACTCTATAGCGCACTTCGGCGTCGCAAGTTTGGCCTTATATGCATCAGCTCCGAATCATTGTCTTTGGTCAATAGTTGGGTTGCCCGGCTCCTGTGCTTGCTACCCTACGTTCCGCTCTATCGACTAGGGTAGTAAAGGGAGAACTACTGCAATTGTGCCCTGGCTTTGACCGGATGAGCGCCTCAGTAGAGAAAGCCGAAAACTGACGGTCATGATGCGCCGAGAGCTGGTCAACCACTTGACGACTTATTCGAATCCTTAGCGGTTCTCCATGTTATACAAAGCATCTTTTTCAAATCAAATCATGTAAGGCATAATATTAGGATACGCCGCATACATACCAGGGGCTATGTCGTAGCCCCGCCATAAAACTCCTATGGCTAAGTGAAAGTGTTAACGCCCTATAGTCCGATTGCCTGGTTTGCCACATTATCACCTCCTTTCTGGACCAAGACGTTGGATAAAGAGTGATTCAATGCCTTTCCGAACACCCCCGTATTTCCTACGAGGGAGCTGAAGCCGATGAATGGAAAACTTTCAATTTATATTAAAACGGTCGTACAGGAGGAATACAAGCTCTCGAGCAAAACATAAAACTAGATTAACTATAAAGTTGTCTATTCCAACCCTTCTACACATCACTCGAACATTATGTTTTTCGAGAATTGACCCTCTATCAAGCGGGCGGCCTCCAGAACGTCCTCAAAATAACGCTCCAGTTTCGGACGGTCCTTGCCTTTGGGTGGACTCTTCGTCGCAACGTCGGTGGCCTTCATCTTCCCCTAGAATGTCTTGACACGGGCGAAGGCCATTCGTGCACCTTTAATGCACGCCGACCGCTTCATAGCATCGATACGTGGCACCGTGACAGCAAGCCGCTACACCAGGCCGAAGTAACTACTCGGAACAGGTTCAGTCGGCTACAACCGGACTATGACGTCCTTCATGGCTGCGCCGGATATCCTATGCAGCTCGGCCCACTGGGACATCTGTTCATTAAGCAACAGAGGGCGCTTCGATGCGCCAAATTGTGACCAAAAAAGCTTCTCCATTGCATACCCCTCTTGCACCTGATAAAATTGCGCCGCATCGGAAGAACTCTTCGACAAATCTAAAAAATTGTCCGGAGAACTCCATACTTGGTTAAGCTGAGCATAGATCGGATCGCCGAACCTAGCCTGCAGCAAAAAGGGCTTGCCAGCCACAATTTCCCCAGCTTGCCGGATCTCCTCACGGGCTGCTCTAGATTCAGACTGCGCTTCTCACGCATCTCATAAGGCCTTGTCAAGTTCAGCCGTTTTGGATTCATTTTCCTTCTCAAGAAGTTTATAGCGGCTAGCCGCATTTTCTAACTCGCGTGCCATGGTGGATATCGTCTCCTTGTCTTGACGCCGCGCAGCTTGTTCGACCTTCAATTGAGCCAATGCCTTTTCGGCAGCCACATTACTAAACCGGGCCTGCTCCTTGGCCTGGGCTAGCTCCGCCCGAAGGGCTTCCACGGTGGTAGCACCATCTGCAATGATGCACATTTCATACCAAACTCTTTTTAGAGTCAGGCTTAAATTACAAGCACATTGGTGTAAGAAATACTCGAAATATATACCTTGCGAGTCGTCAAGACGCCTGTTGATCAAAGCTATGTCATCCTCCGCAATATCCAGCTTTCACTGCAGTTCGGTCACCTCCAAATTTTGGGCAGTGGTGGGAGGGGAGACAGCCTGCATTCCAAATTAAACCTAGGTTAGCACCTGAAAATATCTTCCCGATCCTCCGATCGCCTCCTTTGGAAGGCGAGCCGAGTCTCAGGGGCTACTTCATATACAACAGGTGCATTCTGTCAATATTATCCAATTGACAACATTACATCACAAACCTCAAAACCCCTCAGAAGGCTCGGAAAGGCCTCATTCAACCCGCTCTTCCTAGATAAAACCTTTTCGACCACCATACTCATTAAGGCATGGTGCTCCTCTGAAACGGACGCTCGTCGCAGCATGTCCGTCAGCGTCTCCGGCACTCCTGGGTCTTCGGACACCACTGCCAAAGCACGACATCCCTTTGAAGGAATTCGCTTACCCGCCTCCAGCATTGTCTCTGGCTGTAAACCGGACAGTTCGAGGCCGTCATTCTTGATCCCCGAACCTTGAGTGACAGAGGCACCACCTTCAGGTACCTCCTTCCTCGTTTCCTGCGCTACCTGCTGGTTGGGCGGAGCCCTCTTGGACGACACCTCGAGATTATCCACCCTGTTGGGCGAAGAGGCCGGAGAAGGCGTGTCACTCTCCATCATCTCCCGAAGAAGGTCTCTCGAGGAGGAGGAGGATTGAGAAACACCAGGTGTTAACCTGTGAGGGTGCACGCATGTCGGAGGATTATTTTAGTAATAAGGAAAAGAATGAGGTATGGTTAAAGTGCCCTGCTTCACTTATGGTCTGGCCGGAGGTTCGTCGTCATCATCATCAAGCTCTACGACGGCATCGCTTGCCCGGCCCAAGCCGCCCGACGATGGTAACTTCCCTTTCTTGGAAGGTTTCCCCTCGTGACCTCCAGAAGCAGCCCTCTTCTTGGCATGAAGTGCTCCCTCCACATCTTTGCACCTGGGCAAAAGGGTTCCGGTTTCCCCGAACATAGAGCCTAAATCGCCCTCAGGATGGGCATCGCCTTTGGCTCCCTGCTCTCACCCCCCTCTGCAGACACCAAGTATGGTGTCGGAGTCAACATCCGCGTCAGTAGGGCGGAAGCAGGGTCTTCGGGAAGGGGCACCGAACACCAGATTAGCACCGCTTTCTTTATCTAGTCCTGTATAAAGACGAGTTGCTCAGTGTCTTGTTAAGGGATGCTTGGATGAAAGGTGTATGATGATTGAATACTTACCGGAGTGTCCGGATGATTGCCGTCAAGGCCGACGTCTTCGGTGGTGTCCGGCCATTGCTCTCGCTCCCCGAAATATAATTTCCACATTCCTTCATCCGTAGCGCTGAAGAAGTGCTGAAGAGTCCGCCACCCTTCTAGATTGAACTCCCACATACGGAGAGGCCGCCATTGATAGGGCAGGATCCGGCGGACCAGCATTACTTGAACGACGTTCACAAGATCGATGCCCTTCTCGATAAGGCTTCGGATGTAGCCTTGCAGAGTCTGTACCTCATTAACGGATCCCAGTCCGATCCCTTGTTGATCCATGAAGCAAGCTGGGTTGGAGGGCCGGGTCGAAACGCAGGCGTAGCCACCCATTTGGAGCCCCGCGGCTCGTTTGCATAAAACCACCCCCGCTGCCATAATTCAGAAGACTCGGCGAAGGATCCCTCAAACCAAACCGCACTGGCAAGCTTGCTTATTACAACGCTGCCACACTCCGCCTGCTCCTTCTCCATCACCCGCGGTCTCACATCGAAGGTCTTGAGCCACAAGCCAAAGTGCGGAGGAGTCTGGAGAAAGGCCTCACACGTGACGATGAATGTCGAGATGAGGAGAAAAGAGTCCGGGGCCAGATCGTGAAAATCTAGCCCATAGTAGAACATGATCCCCCGGACGAAGGGGTTAAGCGCGAACCCTAACCCATGGAGGAAGTGAGACACAAATACTACCCTCTCGCCGGACTTGGGGGTGGGAATAATCTGCCCCTCAGCAGGAAGCCGGTGAAGGATTTCTGGGGTCAGGTACCTCACTACGCGGAGCTTCATAATGTCCTCCTCCGTAACGGAAGAGGCCACCCACCGGCCTGAACGGCTGGACCCGGACATGATTGGGGCTGGTGGTGATTGGAACTCGAGGAGGCTGGGGTTGAGAAAGAAGCAAGCACGGAAGATAAAGATGCGTCTGGGTCCCTATATAAAGGCCCTGAATATTGAACGTCCCCTCCCGGGTCTTAAAACTTACCTATCCTCAAAGAGTTGTGCCCAGGGGACGGTTGGGTTACCCATGCCTACATTATTGAAAATCACGTGAATAAGGGGACACGATCTCTGCTCTGACAAGACGAGGCAATAAAACCGCCTCCCGAGGCGTGGGGTGACGGGCTAGCTAACGGTTGGAAATAATAACCGGGTAGGCGTGATACAATGTCATAAACATTTGTCAGCAGATTGGACTCGTGGAGTATTGTATTTTCTGTAATTATATACATAGGACCGGATACGATCAACATATCCAACGGCTATCTTAGGAGTTCGGAAGAAGGGAATCCGCCTTGCAATGCCGAAGACAATCTGCACGCCGGACTCCTCGTCATTGAAGCCAGGTTCAGGGGCTATTGAGGGAGTGTTGGACTAAGGGGTCCTTGGGCGTCCGGCCTGTTATCTGTTGGGCCAGACTGATGGGCTGTGAAGATACGAAGGTCGAAGACAATACCCATGTCCGGATTGGACTCTACTTGGCGTGGAAGGCAAGCTAGGTGACCGATTATGAATATTTCCTCTTATGTAATCGACTCCATGTAACCCTAGATCTCTTTGGTGTCTATATAAACCGGAGAGCATAGTCTGGATAGGAGAGATTCATTACCATATACTCATAGGCTAGACTTCTAGGGTTTAGCCATTACGATCCCATGGTAGATCAACTCTTGTAATACTCATATTCATCAAGATCAATCAAGCAGGATGTAGGGTATTACCTCCATAGAGAGGGCCCGGACCTGGGTAAACATTGTGTCCCCCGTCTCCTATTACCATCGATCCTAGACGCACAGTTCGGGACCCCTACCCGATATCTGCCAGTTTTGACACCGACAAGGGGCACGAGATGCACTTACAATCTCCCCCTTTTTGGTGATTGGTGACAATATAGGTTAAGTTTTCAACGGGGATAAAACATATGAAGTGTAAATACAGATGTTGAGGAATTTGATTGCAAGATATAGAAGAACTCCCCCTGAAGATGTGCATAGTGAGGAATTTGCTTTTGAAGCAATGCACACTTGAAGAGTAGAATCGTGGAGATCTCCCCCTATATCTTGTAATTCATACACGCATTTAACATATAATATGAAGAATTTGAAATGCATGATGAAATATGGTGACTGATGTAATTCAGCATGCATGCATTAACATATATGAGGAATAAGCATGCAGAAGAGCATAGCAAAAGTATCAGACCACCATCGGGTTTAAGTTTACAACTTGATCTAGCAAAGTCTTCAAAAGAACGAGAGTTGTAACTTAGCAAAAAAACGCTCATATATAGAGACCCGCTTGAAGACTAACTCAAATTTCTCCCCCTTTGTCATCGAATGACCAAAAGGATCGAAAAATAAGGACTAACGCCCCTGAAGAATATCACGATGATGGAGGAGCGCCAGCATTGCTGGTGTCAGTTGTTGAAGTAGGGCCTACGGTAGTGTCGTCCAAATTTTCATGTTCATCCGTGTCACACGATGAAGAATATGAGCTAGCCACCAACGAGGGAACTTTGACCATCTTGAATTTCTTCGCTGGTGGTTGAGACCAGTCAAAGTCCTGCTTGAGACCAATTTGCTTCAGACTTCTTCACGATAAAGATGTGACAGAACAACCCAGGTGTGACTAAAGACTTCATGGAGGTAGTAATGGTTTTTCTTCACTGCATTGTGTGTAGCAGTCATGTTGTGAAGAATTGAACCAAACTGACGCTTAATCCATTTGTGGTTGCAATCGACCTTCTGGTGAAGACTGAGGAGAAGCTCACGATCAGTCATCACCCTTGGAGCTGTGCCTTAAGGATTTTGCTTTGAAGCATTCGCGGCAGAGTCATGAGTGGCAGAGTCATCATTGGTGGAGTAAGATGCAGCTTTGCGAAACTGACCATCCAATGGACGAATGCCTTCATCAATAACAGTAGTGGCCTTGCCCTTTTCATCAGCTGAGGAAAATGTCCGTTTGAGGACTTCAATGGGGGGCAAGTAGCTGAGATGATTCTGAAAGTCAGCCTTGTAGTTGAGTGAAGACCTTGTTCTGAGGAATCTCATAATCCAGGGAGAGTAAGGCTTCAACTCAAATGGAGATAATGCAACATTGGCCGGAGTCCTCATGACGAAATCATGGTAGTTGACAGGAACGCATGAATGATGTTGAAAGGCAGATTCTTCATGATCCCAACGACATCTTCTTCATTCGAGTCGTGGCCTTTTATTGGACTCAAAGTCTTCGTCAGAATGCGATAGACAGTCCAGGCACATACAGCAATTCCTTCACAAGGAATTTGGTCCTTGGGGCTTGAACGGGCTTTAGTGGCTTCATCAACACTTGCATGTAGTGATCCGTAAGCTCATGTTCATGGTATATACAAGGAGCACCGTCAAGGGGAGGACTGACAAGCAGGGCATGAAGCAATTTAGAGGCTGGTGCTTTGAAGTGAGTATTCTCTGTCATCTAATCCAACACCCAAGAGTTCACATCATCAGCATTTCCTGTGATGTGCATCGTTGCATAGAACTGAAGAATTAGCTCTTCATTCCAATCAACAATATTAGTGCAGAAGTTGAGCAGTCCAGCGTCATGAAGAACACTAAGGACTGGCGCGAAGCAAGGCAGTGATCCCATGTCCACGTGAGGAATATGCTCATGGTCGAAGACTTTGTCCTTGTTGAAAAGTAGTGAAGAATAGAAATTGACTTGGCTGGCAGTCCAGAAACGCTTCCTTCTAAAACGAGTAGAGTCATATGGGTTGTAATCCGTGAAGAACACTTGCTCGTGAAAGAAGTCATCAGCCTTGAAGTTTTGCTTTTTGGAGAAAGGATCCTTTGGCTTGGGTTGAGGAGTGTCATTCAATTGCATCACCACCTCGGGAATCGTAATCTCAGGAACCACAAGTTGAGGAATTTCAGTTTCTTCTTTAGTTGCAGCCTGGTTCTTCAATTCTTCAGCAGCTTGTTCATCAGCACTAGTGGCTGGAATTTCTTCATAAATAGACAGAGTGGTGTGAGGTTCTTCGGAGCCCACTTGAACTTCAGTATGCACTGGGGACTGAGGAATTTGTTGCAGAGGAGTGAACAAAGGAGAATTGGGGTGCTGACTTTCCCAAAAGTCATCATTCATCACTGGTGTTGTGCTCCCAATGTCCACATTCTCATCTTCTTCACTTAGTTCTTCAATGCCTGCCTCTTTAGCTATGAACTGGGGCACGGGCAATGAGACAACTGGGGTTGAAGGGATTGTATCCACTTCAATTTCTTCGTCCAACTGCTCTAAAGAAGCAACAGAAGGAACATCTTCATCGGATCTGCTTGGGATCGCATAGTCTTCACCAAAGGGAACGAGTTCCTTTGATGGCATGGATGAGACTGGAACATCATCAATTGGATTCTCAAAAGAACTTGTCAATTTCTTCATCTTCTTCGGAGCTGAAGATTCTAATGAAGTTGATGCTTTCCTTTTCTTCACTAATGCATGCTCCACAGCCTTGGTCTTCGTAGCTTCTGATGCAGAAGGAAGAACTGGACTTGGTGTAGGTGCAGGAGGAGCAGAGGAAATTGGTTCATTTTCTTCAGGCACAACTAATGTAGTTGCCCTGGCATGATCAATTTCTTCAGGCACAACGGCTGAAGCTTCAGCTGGCCTGACCATTTCTTCAGGCGCAACACTAGAGGTTGCCCTGGCAGTTTCATCAGCGGCTGGAATGCAGTCATTAGCCCTGGTACTAGCAGTTTCATCAGCAGCCTGATTTTCATCAGTGGTGTTGGCATGTTCTTCAATCGGCTGGGCAGATGCTTCAGCCTAAGGAATTTCAAGGTGTGCTGGAGCGACATTTGAAGAAAATCCTTTCGCCAATTTGACAAATCTGACTTTGGCTCCAAACCAGTCTGCACGGTAGGTGTCAAATTCATCACTGAGGTTTTTGATCTTAGTTTGAGCAGCAATAAGTTCATCAGTGTTCATGTTCACAATGTTCTTCTTCAGAAGCCGCTCCTTCTTGTACTGCGCTTTCTTCAACTGCCTGGCCTTCTTGAATTTCCATTTTTCTTCGCCTATGAAGGCGGAAAGCACGTGACTTTGACCAGGAGTAAGATTGAAGTCGGGCATAGGAATGTTGGGGTCCTTGTGCCAGAGATCAATGTACTCAAGGATCAGCTTTGGATCCAAAAGCAGAGGTACATTTGAGCCTTTGGCTCTAGCGGCCCTGTGTTCTCTGTCTCTAATGATTTCGGTGAGTTCCTCATCATCAGCTTCGTCATCATCAGACGGCACTTGGAAGGCGACCTGCTTCTTGTGAGGACTTGGTCAAGAACCTCGTCCAGCAGTGGCCTTAGTCTTCAACTGAGTGGGGCCAGTTGAGGAATGCGGAGGAGCCGAAGAACTTGCAGAGGCTCCAGAGGCAATAGAGATGCATGTTGTCCTTTGGCACGAGGCGAGATGCACAGGTGCTGAGGATTTGGAAGGAGGGGTTGAGGACTTTGGAGGAGCTGGTGCAGCTCGGGGAATTTCCTGTGAGGGCTTTGCGGAGCTGGGCCGTGAGGGCATTGCAGATGAGCTTGGCTGTGAGGACATTTGTGCAGAAGCCTTGGGCTTGTATGCGGGCTTCTTGGGCATAGCCTTCTTAGGCTTGCTAGCAGAGGCCTCAACAGCAGCAGCAGCAGAATCTTCATTGAATTTCTTCACTGCTTCTTTTGCCATTTTGGCCAGCTTGGCTTGACGCTTGGCCCATTCCTTTGGAAATTCTTCACCTCTTCTGATGCTAGAGGGATTAGCTTCTTGGTCAGGTGCCAATGGAGGTCTTGGGCATGGAGGGTGTACTGCAAATTTCTTCATGTACTTTGGAGTCACATATCTGTACTCCCTCCATTCTCGTGCCCATCTCCTCTCTATCCTTTGGATGTGCACCTTGTGTTGATTTTTGTTCTCCTTGCCATACTTGGCCTCATCAGGCACTACTAGGAAAAGGCCTACTGATGGCACACCGGTTTTGCCTACTAATGGCGCATCACCGATGCGCCATTAGTAGCACGCCACTAGTAATTTTTACTAATGGCGCACTATCCAGTGCGCCATTAGTATATAACACCATGTGCCATTAGTGTGCCTCCGAGGGGCCATATTTAACCATGTGCTTTGGCACACTAATGGCACACTGCGGATGGATGCGCCATTAGTATACTTGGCATACTTATGGCGCACTCTGTAGTGATGCGCCATTAGTATGAATATTAGGGTTTTTTTACTTTTCTGATTTTTGCACATGTTACAAAATATATTATTTGACAGAATATAGACAGTAGCACACAGCAACAGCAGATTCATCGAATACAATAGAAGATTAGTCTCCGAATACAATTCATCATATTAGTCTCCGAATTCAAAAGACCGAACAAAGATAAAACATTACAAGTCTCGAGACCGTGAGTATCGAGTTTGTCGGAAGTAATACTAATCCTAACAAGTCCTACTAATCATCATCATACAACTTCTACTCGTTATTCATAACAAGTCATACGATCATCATCTTGATAGTCTTCGAACCAACCCTACTTAATTGTTCTTAGCACATGATCATCAGTATTAGGCAGGACCTAAATACCCTATTTAAGCTAAAATAGCATAAAACAATATAGACCCTGACTCTCCATTATGGAAAATGGAGAACATCCTGTCTCTAATTCGTGCGCTTCGCTTCCTTTTGCTTCCAAGAAGCTCCTTACGACTGTCCATACATTTTTTCCATCCTTTGATTTTCATGTCTCCACTTCTTTTAGAAATCTCGTATGGACAGTTGAGATTCGTAGGACGACCTGGCTGTATGTTCAAAACATTAACACTACCTTTCAGATACATCATATGAGGCACACAATTCTCTGGGATTATCTGTTGAAAAACATAGTAATAACTTCATAGTTAGCAATGATGTACTAGTTTTAGAAGTATGCAAAAGATGCACGGATGTCGTAATAGTAAAAATCTTACCAGGGTATCTCCATGGTAGTTACCGTAGTTGAACACATGCACTAGTGGCACGTATTTACCATAATGTTGAGGAGTTTGATTGTAGATATTGTAATTCTCAATGTTAGTACAAAATCCGACCAAATGATTTTTCTCCTTGTAAGTTGTTAATTCGGAGCCATCGGTGTAGTGGGTTTTGTCTACCATCTCCCGCACATTCTTTGAACAATAAAAATAAGCTGTCAATGGAAATAAGCTGTCAACTATTTTGAAATAAACAATATAAATTAGCTAATAACTATGTTTGAGAAACTCACATAGCGGTAGAACTGGAGGCGTATCAACAAGGACCCAAATGTCCATATTGTCTTGGTTGATGTCAGGATTACCAAGATCCATGGTGATAAGCATACCCTCATCAAAACCATACATCTTGCAAAATGCTTCCCAATTTTTGCAACCAAAATGGGTTACGCTCTCAGAATTATATAGATTTACTTCAAAGTCCACATCGTGATGAGTCCTTAGGTGAATTTTCTTTGTTTCAGAAATTTCATGGTCTTCAAAATCCATCCTCTCCAAGACATAGCGTCTTGCATGGCATGGGATAAGCTATACTCAAATTGTAAAAGATGAAAATTACACGTTGAAATAGTTGAAGTCATGCTTAATTATGAAAATAACACTTGTCGTCGTTGTGTACCGTTTCAACTTCGAAGGTCTCCTCAAGCTTAATGCTGAAGCGCCGATCATCGTCCAGGTGAGGCATGTCGCACAGACCTCGATCGTCGTGGCACCAGTCGCACTCCGCTGGGAGACTTTCGTCGTCCGATGATGATGACGACATATCCTACGTTCATAATTCAAAACTACATCATTTAGGGTTTGTCGACACCGAGGCATCCTAAAAGCTAAGCTTTTATCATTTAGGGTTTGTCGATGCCGAGGCACCCTAAAAGCCTAAGCTTTCATCATTTAGGTTCTTATCGACATCGAGGCACCCTAAAAGCCAAGGTTTTATCATTTAGGGTTTGTCAACGTCGAGGCACCCTAAAAGCCTAAGCTTTCATCATTTAGGTTTTGTCGACGCCGAGGCACCCTAAAAGCCTAAGCGTACATCATTTAGGTTCTCATTGACACCGAGGCACCCTATAGAAGCCAAGTTAAGTTTTCATCATTTAGGGTTTATCGATGACGAGGCACCCTAGGTTGGGCCTAATCACTTGGCACTAATCACTTGGCTCTATTGCCACCTATGTTGGGTTTATCATCTAGGGTTTATCGATGCTAACGAGAATTCTAAGTTGGGCCTAATCACTTGGCTCTATTGCCACCTATGGTTTAATGCAGCAAGAATGGCGGGGCAGTTGATCCTACTTAATTAAGTACTAAGATACCCCGGCCCATGCATTAGTAGCAAGTACCCCATATGTCCGATTTTGAGCAAAGTCATGCTAAAATTCACGGAAAATTTTAGCATGACCTTTGCTGAAAATAAGACATATGGAGTACCCGAATTTTCTGGAACGGAAGTTAATCGACATTCCGGCAAACTCAAGGGCCTCTCGGGGTACCTGCAAAATCATCACGACACGATGGTCGGAGACAAAACCCAGCAAACTAGCACCATAATGTGCCTCTACTTTCATATGGATGAAAAGGCCACAGACCATATGGTCATCTGCTTTCATATGGACAAAATCAGCTCAACTTATGTGAGCTTCCATTCCAGATCTAATAGGTCACCCAACAAAAAATCATGAATAGTTTTAGCTGAAAAAAATCATGGATTGCTGTTAACTGAAAATTAGTGAAAGAAACTGTTGCTGATCATGGATTACTGTTAATTAAAAATAGAGCATCTGGCTTGTCTTATCATGTTCACTAAGTCCACAAAAATGAATATGTTCAGTAAACTTGAAGTACTCAACACTAAACATGGTTCAGAGCTCACTACACTACACTACATCGTGCAATGGTTCAGACCTCACTACACTATAACAAGCTCACTACACTACACTACACTACACATGCTTAAACTCTGAGCATAAACAAACACCAGCAATGCAATATGTAAACTACCTCTGTTTCTAGGCAACAAGAGTTATCATCAATGCTTTTGAGTTTATTAAGTACCTTCAGTTCTGAGTTTTAAATGTCAAAAGAGCTTCACAGAATCTTGAATCCTCCAAATCACTCTTAACAGTTCTGCATTGCACAAAGGCAGCAATGAGCCAATGATATCAGTAGCAATAATAGGTGCTTACATTCTCATAACGTCAGTATTAGTTAACCAAAATTCAACCTACAGAGTTCTAGTACAGTGAGTAACTCCCAATTCTTTTGATAGAAGCACAATTAACAACACAACTAGGGAGTCTAGGACAATGCCACCAGATAGAATTTGAAGGAAAAACGTTCCATATGTTCTGATCCATATAGCAATAGTAATGCTCCATATGTTCTGATCCATATAGCAAGAAGAACTAGGGAGGGAGGGAATGGGGAGGAAGGGTGGAGAGGGAGGAAGGCGGAGAGGTACCTGGGCGGGCGTGGCCAGTCGCCGGAGGGGTCGGGGTCGGGGTCGGCGGCGGCGTCGAAGGGGTGGCTCGAGGGCGTTCGAGCTCGTCCGGGTCCTCGTAGTCGAAGAGGAAGACGATGGCGGTCCTCCTGGGCTCCTCGGTTGGTCGTGGGGAGGCCGGCGGCCACGTGCTTCGTGGGTCGGGGGGCGTGGGGGCGGCGGCGCGGGAGAGCCGGAGCGGGTGTGGCGAGGGATGGAAGGGGATCTGGCGAGGGAGAGGGAAGGAGGTATCGGGCGAAGGGCCGGGTATCCAGCTATAGAGGGGGGAATGTTAGTAATGGCGCACCGTCGAGGGGTGCGCCATAAAAACACTCATAGCAATGGCGCACCATTCTCTGGTGCGCCATTAGTAACTTTTTTTCTGATAGCAATGGCGCACCCTCCTCTGGTGCGCCATTAGTAACTTCTTTTTTATTATTTCTTGTTACATCTAATAATTTGTTTTTTTATGAAATTTGTTATTTTCATGAGGACTAGAACAAAATATATCATCAAATTTGTTTTTTTAATATCATCAAATTTGTTTTTTTATTTTTAATTGAAAATATCATCAAATTTGTTATTTGAAAATATTATCAAAAAGCGGGGGAGGGTGCGGGGTGTTGGCGGCCGCGGTGGAGCGGGCCGGGGGAGGGTGCAGGGGGTCGGCGGCGGCGGTGGAGCGGGGGAGGGTGCGGGGGGTCGGCGGCGGCGGTGGAGCGGGGGAGGGTGCGGTGGGTCGTCGGCGGCGGTGGACCGGGGGAGGGTGCGGGGGGTCATCGGCGGCGGCATGAGTCGGGGCAGCGAGGGGAATTAGCTAGGGGCGAGGGAGAGGGATGAAGGGGATCTGGCGAGAGGGAGGGAATTAGCTAGGGGAATCTTACAAATGGCGCACCAGCGGTCGGTGCGCCATTAGTAATCTTTTTTTACATAGCAATGGCGCACCGGGTAGAGGTGCGCCATTAGTAATCTTTTTTTATATATATAGCAATGGCGCACCAGCCAGAGGTGCGCCATAAGTAATATTTTTTTGTTGCATGTAATATTTTTTTAGAAAATGAATATGAATATGAAACAGTAATATTTTTTTATAAAAACAGTAATAATTGTTGTTTAACAACAATTGTAGTCTACACTTTATTATTTTTTTTAAATGAAGAGGGGAGAGGAGGCGCGGGTGGGATCGAGATCGAGATGGAGGGGGAATCGAGATCGAGATGGAGGGGGATCGAGATCGAGTGTCCTCATGAATATTCAATATTTTATCATATTGAATATGAAAAAATATCATCAAATTTGAAAAAATATTCATGAATTCAAAAAGTGCCCATGAAATTTAAAAATATTCATGATATCAAAAAGTGCCCATGATATTTAAAAATATTCATGACATCGAAATATATACTAATGGCGCACTTCTACAGGGTGCGCCATTAGTAGTTTAAACTAGTAATGGCGCACTATGAGGCGGTGCGCCATTAGTAGTTTTGCAAAAAAAAGAATAAAAAAATTCAGTACTGGCGCACTCCATGTCTGGTGCGCCATTACTAGTTAGAACTAGTAATGGCGCACCAGAGGTAGGATGTGCCATTAGTATGTATGTAAAAATGAAAAAAAAATTATCACTAGTGGCGCACCAGTTTTCTGGTGTGCCATTAGTGTCTTCCACACGACACTAATGGTGCATCACCAACTGGTGCACCATTAGTATATAGTAGTGGCGCACTACTTCCCTGGTGTGCCATTAGTGTCAATCCTATCTATAGCCCTTTTCCTAGTAGTGAGGAGTGCAATATTCATCATAGATGTCATCAGAAATCTCGAAAGTAGTGTTTGCTTCTGGTCTCTTTCCTCCCTTCTGAGGTTTCTTACCGTCAGCCATTTTCTTTAGCTCAGGAATCTAAACAATTGAGTTCTCAGATGAGGTGTGCAACTTTTCTTCGAGGAACGCTGCAAATGAGTTAAGTTGATGAGAACCTAGTGATTCAGCAGTGGACATGAGTACCTGTGAACAGAATATAGTTGCGAAGAATTTGGAGATGTCATGTGCGTTCTCAGAAGATTTTGCAAAAAGAACAAGTTTGAGGAATTTGACCAGATGAGCCTTAAGGAATTTCACTAAGCATTCTTTGACTTAGGTTCCAGAGTTGTACAGATTGAAAATCCACACAATTGAGGAATCTTGAAGAAAAATGTTGCTTAGGGAAACAGATCAAGAACAGATGTTATGTGAGGTGTTTAATGTGTGAAGATTTGAAGAATAAAGACCTTTTGAAGATTTTGTAGACAACATCAGAATCAACAAGGGCAGTAAAAGAAACTTTTAATTACCCTTGACGAAGAACACGACGAACTGTGAAGTGTAGATTTAGACGTTCATCAGTTCAGATCTTCCACGCCCTCACTTGGCAGAGGAAGACAGCTACGGCGGCGGCAGAGTGAAGAAATCCGCGGTCGGTATGAGTACGATGGCGACGAGGTCGAGGCAGTGAAGCTCTTCCTCACCGGCGACGATGGAAGTAACGGCGGCGCTAGGTTTTGAGATCTCGAGCGAGGAGAGAGGTCGAGCGGAGTAAAAACGAAGTGGGGAAGGGTGGGGTATTTATAGCCAAGGTGAAAAACTGCTCGCCTGAGGAAATTGGACGAACATGCCCCTGACCCTTCTCATACGTGTGACATGTGTCACCCACGTATTGAGAGGTGGTGATCGTGCGAGATCATGGGTGAATAGATAAATCCATCATGGAATGTGGAACGGTTTGAGCGGCAAACGCCGAAAATTCAGATAAGATAATTTAATGTTTCGTTCGCAAATTCTTCAGCAGACAAGGACACAGTGAAGATTTTGAACAAGTTTCAAATAGAACGCATATGAGGAATTTGGAATAGACTGGGTTGAGTTTAGCATAGAGGGGGAAGGGTCCGATCACATTCACTTAGTAAAAAAACAACTTGAAGAAATAGCAATAAGTGAATGTTGTAGAGGACATAAACTCATATATATATATATATATAGCCAATGAAGAAAACGGCAGAATCAGTGAAGATAATGCAAAGTTGAAGAAATTGAACAACTGAGGAATTTCAAAAAGAAAAAAAACTCAAATTGAATATTTTGAACTTTTGTTGGTGGCGTGACCCACCGTATAAGAATGATGATTTCAGACACCGCGTACAATTGTCGTAGGGTTTTGAGAATCAAATTCTTCGTTAATTTCTTCACACTTAGAGTGTTAGTCTTCATTGATTGAAGAAAAACGTTTCTTCGTGTGTTGCACATCTAAGTTATCAATTTTGCATAAGTGTTAGGATGTGTGTCCTTTTCAAAGGACATTCGAAGATTCTAGGATATTTAGCTCACACCACAACTTGCTAAATCTCTTCTCATCCAAGGGCTTTGTGAAGATATCGGCTAGCTGTTCTTCAGTCTTCACATGCTCAATAGAGATGTCGCCCTTCAACACATGATCACGAAGAAAATGATGATGAATCTGTATGTGCTTTGTCTTCGAGTGCTAAACTGGGTTATGAGCAATCTTGATGGCACTCTCATTGTCACAATAGAGTGGCACATTCTTCATGTTGACGCTGTAGTCCTTGAGGGTTTGCTTCATCCATAGCAATTGAGCACAGCAAGAACCAGCAGCAATGTACTCAGCTTCAGCGGTAGACAGTGATACGCAGTTCTATTTGTTCGAGGACCAACAGACCAAGGGTCGTTCGAGGAAATGGCATGTGCCTGATGTTGACTTGCGGTCCACATGATCACCAGCATAGTCAGAGTGTGAATATCCAATGAGATCAAAAGCCGAGCCCTTGGGATACCATAATCCAAGTGTTGGTGTGTGAGCTAGATATCGAAGAATATGCTTCATAGCCTTATGGTGTGATTCCTTCGGTGTAGCTTGAAATCAGGCACACATGCAAACATTAAGCATAATATCTGGCCTAGATGCACATAAATACAATAAAGAGCCAATCATGGAGCGGTATACCTTTTGATCGAAGTCAATACCATTTTCATCAGTGCATAGATGGCCATTTCTGGGCATAGGGATTTTGACACCTTTGCAATCTTGCATGCCGAATTTTATCAATACATCCTTGGGGTATTTCTCCTGAGATATGAATATGCCATTGAACTGTTGACGAATTTGAAGACCTAAGAAGAATTTAAATTCTCCCATCATAGACATTTGATATTCTTCACTCATCATATAGGCAAATTCATCACTGCAACGTTGGTCAGTACAAGCAAAGATAATATCATCAACATATATTTGGCACGCGAATAATTCATCATCATAGGTTTTGGTGAAAAGAGTTGGGTCAAGTGAACCAGGTTTGAAGCCTTTCTTCATGAGGAATTCCTTCAAAGCATCATACCACGCCTGAGGGGCCTGCTTGAGGCCATAGAGGGCCTTATTGAGTCTGAAGACTTTGTCAGGATGCTTTGGATCTTCAAAACCTGGGGGTTGAGCAACATATACTTCGTCCTCAAGCTTACCATTGAGGAATGCACTTTTCACGTCCATTTCATATAAGATGATATTATGATGGTTAGCATAAGCATGTAATATGCGAATAGCCTCAAGTCTAGCAATAGGTGCAAAAGTTTCATCGAAATAATTCCTTCAACCTGTGTGTAGCCTTGAGCTACCAGTCGTGCCTTATTCCTCACCACAAGGCCATTTTCATCTTGCTTGTTGTGGTAGATCCACTTTGTGCCAATGATATTGTGCTTGCAAGGATCTGGACGTTTGACCAGTTCCTAGACGTTGTTGAGCTCGAATTGATGTAATTCCTATTGCATAGCTTGAATCCATGCATGCTCCAGAAATGCTTCATCTACCTTAGTGGGCTCTGTGATAGAAACAAAAGCAAAGTGCCCACAAAAATTAGACAAATGTGAAGCTGTTGAGCGTGTGAGAGGACCTGGTGCGTTGATGTAGATGACGATTTTCTCAATCTGCACTTCATTTGCAATGCGAGGATGAGCAGGTTGTCGTCAAGGAATTGGGTCAGCATTTTCTTCAGCACCATTTTCCTCAGGTGCATTAGCATGATGTTCTTCACGTTCTAGAATGACTTCTTCAGCAGATTCTTCGGTAGGAATGACATCCGCAGTAGCTTTAAACTTGATGGATTCCTTAGGTGACTTTTCATCTAGCACAGGAGGTAGGTGCTCTCTTTGCGAGCCATTAGTCTCATCGAACCGCACATCTATAGTTTCAACAACTTTGTGGTGAACGTTGTTGAAGACTCTGTAGGTGTGCGAGTCCTTTTCCGTAACCAAGCATAAAACCTTCATGTGCTTTTGGTGCAAATTTAGAATTGTGATGAGGATCTCTAATCCAACATTTAGCACCGAAGACTTTGAAATAACTCACATTGGGTTTCTTGTCAGTGAGGAGTTCGTATGCAGTCTTCT
Source organism: Triticum monococcum (assembly GCA_034509565.1). Lineage (NCBI taxonomy): Eukaryota > Viridiplantae > Streptophyta > Magnoliopsida > Poales > Poaceae > Triticum > Triticum monococcum. Next base: position 141,517,944 of record CM067846.1, on the reverse strand, counting down.
TGAAGAATTTGTATGATGTGGCATGCAGTATCAATTGCCTCAATCCAGAAATGATGAGGCATCTTGTATTCATCAAGCATAGTGCGAGCCATCTCAACAAGAGTCATGTTCTTGCGCTCCACGACGCCATTCTGTTGAGGAGTATAAGGAGCAGATAACTCATAAGTAATACCAAGTTCATCAAGATAGTCATCAAGACCAGTATTCTTGAACTCAGTTCCATTGTCACTTGTGATGTGCCTTATCTGTCGGGACCCCGATTCTAAGTCACACCGATCTAGCATGTAACACCTCATATCACTTTGCGGCCTCACGCACGGTATTCCCATGGGTGTCGCCTTACAAAGCCCGGGATCGTTTGCACCTTTTGGCTCACGTATATGATAGTGTCGCTAGCATCCATATGACAGAGAACCCGGGCCGACATGACTAGTCGTGAACCAAAAGTGGCACTAACTTACGGGGACAGGCATACATGAAAGAACATCGAGCATGTCGGTCAGCAGCGTGTGAATCCGGGCTGTGGCAACTGGGCTAACAGGACTCCGGGAACCCAGGCTGTAGTAGGCTAGGCAGGACTCCGGATGTCACCGCGTGACATTTCCCCGAAGGGACAGACACAGGAACGAAGTGAATCACATGCCGGCCAGTCTAAGTGTTCCGGAGCAGTAGTGCTGGGCTAGTAGGACTTCGGTAAACCGGGCTATAGCGGACTACCATGGCTCGGTGGAAGCACTAGACAACATTTCCTCGTAAGAGAGGCTACCAAGGATAGACAACTAGGTTGTCGGATCCCACACATAGCAATACACGTTACACGTACGCATAACATGCAAGTATGTGTTGTACAACATGGCATCACAACATAATGCAAGCTCATATAGATAAAGGACCAGAAGAGCCACATAGCATTTAATACAAACAAGGGTCTCATGACCCATCATTCAGAGCATACAAGCAACGAAAGTATTACATGTCTGAGTACAGACAACTACAAAAGAAAAAGGCTGAGAAGCCTGACTGTCTACAAGACCCTCCCAAGGGTACAAGATCGTAGTTGAGGTAACAAGCTACTCCTCGAAGTCCAAGCGAAACTACTAGTGAGACAGATGTCTCATCTGCAAAACATAAATAAAGCAAACGTGAGTAAAAGGTACTCAACAAGACTTACATCAGATCCTATCATACATGCATTTGTATCAAGAAGGTAATGTGGGGTTTAGTTGCAGCAAGCCAGCTTTGACTCAGTGGCTATCCTGTTCTATGACTACGAGAAACTTCTTTGAGGTGAGAAAGCGCACACGAGTCCACTATTCACCACATCGATACACCACTATGGATTCATTCCCGTCTCCCTACGAGAAGGCCATCCATAGCACTCACACTTGTCTTGAACATTTTAGAGTATCCACTTTAAGTTGTCTATGAACCACGTAAGCATCCAAGAAGTCCATAACCAAGGACACGGCTATTCGAATAGATCACGATGACCTTGGAGGGGTGTACTTCTTCACACACGTTCTCGCCACTTACCACCATGTATATGTCATGTATCTCGGCAACCTTCAAGCGGAAGCCCGTCGAGGGTGTCGGCCATGACCTGACTAACCACGCAAGACTCTATTCCTGGTTTATCGCCTATTCGGGTTCCATCCGCAAGGAGATCCGGCCGGGGTGTCGCTCACGGCCCCAAACGATGTGAGCAGGGTTCACAAGCCCACCATCCGGGTGCCACTTGGTACACCGTGCCACCTGTGCCTAGTCTGTCCCAAGCCCACCCTGTCGGGTGCCACTCGGTAGAAAAATAGCACTACCTACAAACACTAGAAACTAGTTGCAACTCCTGGGCAAAGATCAAGTTGGTTAATAAGTCGAGAGGGGTCGAGTTACCGGAACCCAATGTGTGGTAGTAGCTAGTCATTGGACAACATACACAGAACTCAGTGCTTAAGGACGGTTCCAGTGAGACAACCCACCATGTACTCCTACATGGCCTCTCACCGCTACCTTTACCAAATCGTGTTCACACACTTAACTCTCGGCATCAGAACATATCATAACACTCCATCCATTCCCAATGAATCAGACTTGACACAACTCTAAGCAATAGCAGGCATGGCATGGTAGGAACACAACATGGCTCAATCAACTCCTACACATGCTAGTGGGTTTCAACTATTTACTGTGGCAATGACAGGTCATGCAGAGGAATGGGTTCAACTACCGCAGCATAAAGTAGCAGTTGAATCGTTGTTGTCCTAATGCAATAACAAAGACCACGAGCGGGAGAGTGGGATTGTATCGGAATGAACAGGGGGGTTTTGCTTGCCTGGTAGATCAACAGGGGGCACTGCTCCTTGGACAGGTACTCTGGAACACTCTCCGGAGTAGGACCTATCGAGAAGGAACGGTGTCGACAATCAAACACAAGCATATGCAACAATATGATGCATGAATATGGCATGAATATGTGATGTGTTTTGAGCTAATGCATTTAGCATTCAACTTGGAAGAGGTCCATTTGAACCAAAGGTTCAAATGCAACTCTAATTTAAGGCTCTTAAAATGCCATAAATGTGTTTTCTCATATACAGCATGTATAAGTTGGTTTGTCATGCATGAAACTGGTACAAATGGATAGATTGAATTTTTCTGATAATTTTTCATATATAACTTATTTCAATCTGAGCTACGGTTGAATTTCTATGAAATTTTGAAGTTTATAACAATTTCTGGAATTTCCTGTTTTGTTTTAAAACCAGTAAAGAATAACTGCGTCAGCATTGTGTCATGCCCGCGTCAGCAGGTCAACGGTGCTGACCGGGTTAAACCTGACGTGTGGGATCCACACGTCAGTGTCACAATTAACTAACAGGGTTAGTTTTATCTTAATTGGATGATTAGGGCGCTGGGGCCCACTGTCAGTGTCATAGGTTTAGTTAACTGGTGATTAGCTAAGCTAATCACCAGGCCGGCGGGGTCCACCTGTCAGGCCGGCGAGGTCGTCGCCGGCGACCACGGGACACAGCGGTGTCCGTGTTACAGGCCACGGGGGCGGCGGCTAAGGGCACCGGGGCGTAGCCCGGGCTCTCCCGCACCCAGTGGGCAGGTGGGAGGCGGCAGGGACGCCGGAGCGAGGCTCGCGGTGGCGGACGGAGTTCGGCTCCGGTGGAACTACGGCTAGGAGCGTCGGAAGACCAGGGGAGAACGGGGGTTCGACGGAGGGGCTCACAGAGGATCCGGCGGAGGCGTCAGCGAGCTCGGGGAAGGTTGATACGTCTCCGTCGTATCTACTTTTCCAAACACTTTTGCCCTTGTTTTGGACTCTAACTTGCATGATTTGAACGGAACTAACTCGGGCTGACGTTGTTTTCAGTAGAATTGCGATTATGTTGTTTTATGTGCAGAAAACAAAAGTTCTCGGAATGACCTAAAACTCCATGGAATATCTTATAATAAATAATAAAAAATCCTCGCCAAAGATGAAGACCAGGGGGCCCACACCCTGTCCACGAGGGTGGGGGCGCGCCTCCCTACCTCGTGGGCCCCCTGGAGACTTTCCGACGCCAACTCCAACTCTATATATTTGCTTTCGGGGAGAGAACAATAGAGGAGAAGAAATCATCGCGTTTTACGATACGGAGCCATCCCCAAGCCCTAAAACCTCTCGGGAGGGCTGATCTGGAGTCCGTTCGGGGCTCCGGAGAGGGGGATTCGTCGCTGTCGTCATCATCAACCATCCTCCATCACCAATTTCATGATGCTCACCGCCGTGCGTGAGTAATTCCATCGTAGGCTTGCTGGACGGTGATGGGTTGGATGAGATTTATCATGTAATCGAGTCAGTTTTGTTAGGGTTTGATCCCTAGTATCCACTATGTTCTGAGATTGATGTTGCTATGACTTTGCTATGCTTAATGCTTGTCACTAGGGCCCGAGTGCCATGATTTCAGATCTGAACCTATTATGTTTTCATGAATATATGTGAGTTCTTGATCCTATCTTGCAAGTCTATAGTCACCTACTATGTGTTATGATCCGGCAACCCCGAGGTGACAATAATCGGGACCACTCCCGGTGATGACCATAGTTTGAGGAGTTCATGTATTCACTATGTGCTAATGCTTTGTTCCGGTTCTCTATTAAAAGGAGGCCTTAATATCCCTTAGTTTCCATTTGGACCCCGCTGCCATGGGAGGGTAGGACAAAAGATGTCATGCAAGTTCTTTTCCATAAGCATGTATGACTATATTCGAAATACATGCCTACATTACATTGATGAATTGGAGCTAGTTCTGTGTCACCCTAGGTTATGACTATTACATGATGAACTGCATCCAACATAATTATCCATCACCGATCCGATGCCTGCGAGCTTTCCATATACTGGTTTATGCTTATTTACTTTCCTGTTGCTACTGTTACAATCACTACATAATACCAAAAATATTACTTTTGCTTCCTTTACTTTTGCTACTGTTACCACCACTATCATATTACTTTGATACTAAACACTTTGCTGCAGATACTAAGTTTACAGGTGTGGTTGAATTGACAACTCGGCTGCTAATACTTGAGAATACTCTTTGGCTCCCCTTGTGTCGAATCAATAAATTTGGGTTGAATACTCTACCCTCGAAAACTGTTGCGATCCCCTATACTTGTGGGTTATCAAGACCTTTTTCTGGCGCTGTTGCCGGGGACCTTATATCTGCTGGACACTATGAAGAACTTGAAAGACGAGAAGACAAAAATTTATCCCTCAACTACGAGGGGAGGTAAGGAAGTGCCATCTAGCTCTGCACTTGATTCACCTTCTGTTATGAGTAAGCTTGCGAAACCTAAACCTGCTTCTGCTATTCGTTCTGATATGTCGCATGTTATTGATGATGCCACTTCTGCTATGCATGATACTTATGATGAAACTACTTCTATCCTTGATACTACTGTGCCCCTTAGTGAATTTCTTGATGAACAAATTGCTAGGGCTAGAGAGAAAGAAATTATTGAATCTGATAATATTGATGAAAATGATGATGAGGATAGGCCTGTTATTCCTAAAGGTTATATTTTTGATATGGAATATTCTGCCGCTATTTTAGCTTGCAATGATAACGATGAGCTTAGAAGGTTAATCGCTAAATGGAACAAGGAATCTCTTAGAGATAGAATGAGGCTCGATCCTACTTTTGCTACTTCACCTATTTGTGTTCCCGATAAGGATTATGAATTATCTGTTGATCCTGATATAATTACTTTGGTTGAATCTGATCCTTTTCATGGTTATGAATCTGAAACTGTTGTGGCACATCTTACTAAATTAAATGATATAGCCACCCTGTTCACTAATGATGAGAGATCTCGCTACTTTTATATTCTTAAAATATTTCCGTTCTCATTAAAGGGTGATGCTAAGATATGGTTTAATTCTCTTGATCCTGGTTGTGTGCGTAGTACCCAGGATATGATTTATTACTTCTCTCCTAAATATTTCCCTGCTCATAAGAAACAAGCTGATTTAAAGGAAATATACAACTTTGTGCAAATTAAAGAAGAGAGTCTCCCACAAGCTTGGGGGAGGCTTCTCAAGTTACTTAATGCTTTGCCTGATCATCCTCTTAAGAGAAATGAAATACTTGATATCTTTTATAATGGACTAACTGATGCTTCCAGAGATTACCTAGATAGTTGTGCTGGTTCTCTTTTCAGGGAAAGAACACCGGATGAAGCTGAAATTTTTCTAAATAATATGTTGACAAATGAAAATTATTGGGCCTGAGCCAGCTCCTGCTCCAATTACTGAACCTATTCCTAAACCAACTCCGAAGAAGAGAGGTGTTCTATTTCTCAGTCCCAAAGATATGCAAGAGGCAAAGAAATCTATGAAAGAAAAAGGTATTAAAGCTGAAGATGTTAATAATTTACCTCCTATTGAAGAAATACATGGTCTTAATTTACCGCCTGTTGAAGAAACATATGATCTTAATCCTTTATTTATTGAAGAACCTCTAGACCTCGATAACCCGACACAGGTAGTAAAGGTAAATTCTCTTTATAGATATGATAAAGCTGAAATCCCTCCTACTAAAATTGCTAGTCAGTGCTTGGATGAGTTTGATAACTTTATGTTTAAGCAAGAAGACTTTATGGCTAATATTAGAGGTGAACTTAAACTTGTTAGCAAACATACTTCTATGGTTACCACTCAAGTAGAACAAGTACTTAAGGCTCAAAAAGAATTGCTTGATGAAATGAATAGTAAAAAAGAATGATTATGTTGTTAGAGTGGCTACTAGAACTGGTAGAATGACTTAGGAACCTTTGTATCCTGAAGGCCACCCTAATAGAATTGAACAAGATTCTCAGAGAAATAATATTGAGGTACCTAGTTCTTCTAAAAGGAAGAAAAAGAAAAATGATAGGACTTTGCAAACTTGTAGTGAACCTATTGCTGAAACACCTGAGAGTCCAAATGATATATCCATGTCTGATGCTGAAACACAATCTGGCAATGAACATGAACCTAATGAAAATGTTAATGATGATGTTCATGATGATGCTCAACCTAGTAATGATAATGATGTAGAGGTTGAACCTGCTGTTGATCTTGATAACCCACAATCAAAAAATCAACGTTATGATACGAGAGACTTTGTTGCTAAGAAACATGGTAAAGAAAGAGAACCATGGGTTCAGAAACCCATGCCTTTTCCTCCCAAACCATCCAAGAAAAAGGATGATGAGGATTTTGAGCGCTTTGCTGAAATGATTAGACCTATCTTTTTGCGTATGCGATTGACTGATATGCTCAAAACTAATCCTTATGCTAAGTATATGAAGGATATCATTACTAATAAAAGAAAGATACCAGAAGCTGAAATTTCCACCATGCTTTCTAATTATACTTTTAAAGGTGGAATACCAAAGAAACTTGGAGATCCAAGAGTACCTACTATACCATGCTCCATTAAAAGAAATTATGTTAAAACTGCTTTATGTGATCTTGGAGCCGGTGTTAGTGTTATGCCTCTCTCTTTATACCGTAGACTTGATTTGAATAAGTTGACACCTACTGGAATATCTTTGCAAATGTCTGATAAATCAACTGTTATACCTATTGGTATTTGTGAGGATGTGCCTGTTGTGGTTGCAAACGTTACTATTTTAACGGACTTTGTTATTCTTGATATTCCTGAGGACGATAGTATGTCTATTATTCTTGGAAGACCTTTTCTTAATACTGCAGGGGCTGTTATAGATTGCACCAAAGGCAATGTCACTTTTCATGTTAATCGTAATGAGCATACGGTACACTTTCCGAGGAAACAACCTCAAGTTCATAGTATCAACTCTATTGGAAAAATTCCATCGATTATATTTGGAGGTTTTGAATTTCCTCTTCCTACTGTCAAGAAGAAATATGATATTCTTATTATTGGGGATGTGCATATCCCCGTTGAGGTAACATAGTGTTATTCGAAATTTCTCCGGCTTCATGATTATTCGGAATGAGTTTATTAACAAGACCTGATCAACCTTGTTACTGGATTCCTTTTGATGAGCATGAGACGGATGAAACTAGAAGCACAACTTTCGGTACCCTCTTTATACTTTCTGTTATTTAGTTGAAATAAAGTAAAAATAGTATTTTCTGTCTGTTTCCTGATTTATCCGTGCAATATAAAAATATCCCGAAAATAAAAGTCTTCAGAATGCCATGCCAATTTAATATGATTTTTCGGGAATATTTGAGGATTTATGGTGCAAAAATCACCGCGGGGGGAGCTGCCACCTGGCCACGAGGGTGGAGGGCGCGCCCTACCCCCTGGGCGCGCCCCCTGCCTCGTGGGCCCACGGTGGCCCTCCTCCACTTATCCCTGCACCCATCCTCTTCTTCTTCCTCACACAAACACGAATAACCAGCTCAAGCACGAGTTCTAGCTCTCTTTGCTGCAATTTTCGATCTCCTTGCTCAAAGCACCTCTCGCAAAACTGCTTGGGGAGATTGTTCCTTGGTATGTGACTCCTCCATTGGTCCAATTAGTTTTTGTTCTAGTGCTTTATTCATTGCAAATTTGTGATGCATAGATGACCATGTTCTTGAGCTTGCATGTCAAATTTATATGGTTCCAAGTAGTTCTAATGCTTGATATAGGCTCTAGACACTTGTAGGAGTAGTTGCTATCAGTTTTATTGAAGTTGGTTCACTTTTGTTTGAAGTTACTAAAAATTTCAGATTATTTCAGAAAATAATGAAGAGACTTTTGAGGGGCTCATTGAGCCAAAGCTCGAAGGAAAAGCAAAATGAAGAGGCACAGAGGCCCAAATATAATTTGCCTCGTACCGCGGAGGTCCGGGCGTGTGAATGGCGTTCCGATGACTTCATGAGAAGAGCCGGGATTTATGAGGATTTCTATTCATTAATTGAGAATGCCGGCCTCACCGACTTCCTCCGCGACCAACGTCATCAGTATCTCTTACTCACAAATACTTTTGTGCAAAACTTCTACTTTTTCCCTAAGGAATCACCTCCTTCAGTAGAGTTTCATTTGTATGACATTGTTAAGAAGATGCCATTAGCTGAATTTTGCGAGGTTTGCAAAATACCCTCTGAGGGTACCTTAGATGAACCATCCCATAAAGATGTGGAAGCATTTATTAACACCATCACTGTGGGAGAAACCAGGAAGGTTTCTGATGCAAGAATCACTAGCATACATTTTCCTGTTTTACGCTACTTTGCCATATTTGCTAGTCGTTGCTTGATTGGTCGTGGAAACTATGGAAACCTTAGTGTTCCTGATATTATCATTTTGTTCCATGGTTTATACCGCGATAACACTGTTAGTATGGGCGGAATTATTGCTAGATGGTTAAGTCTGAACCGTACTAAGGGCCCCATCTTTGGAGGCATTTATGCTTCACGCCTCGCTGCACATTTTAACATACCTATTAGGCATTATGAGAAAGAAGAGAAATTTCTGCCTAGTGCTTATTTAGATTATAAGTATGCTAGCGCATGATTTTATTGTTAAGGGCAGGGAAGGAGAGCTCAAATATAAATTATTCTTTCATAAACATCATCCTGAAAGTATTACCTTGCCTGCTCCTTCTTTGTTTAATTTTGAAGGACCTTATCTCGTTACATGGGCTGCCGTTCAAGCTTACCGGAATCCTGCACCAACCCCGGAACTGGAACCACAAGATGAGCCTCCATGACAATGTGTTTATTCTTGGGATCCGGAGATGGCTGTCAGCTAGTGGCAGTCAGAGTCCTCTTCGTCACAGTATGACCCCAGCTATTCTTCGCCGCAGTACGACCCCAGCTACACCTACGGGTATCCGCCAGGCTATCCCTGGCAATAAACCAACTTAGGCCAAAAGCCTAAGCTTGGGGGAGTACGTATTTCTCACCGACATTACATTTATGTTCACACACACTCATTACTAGATGTCGGTGCTCATACTCTTTCACTGTAATATCCATGCTAGTTTATTTTCTTTTTCCTTCTTTCTTCTTGTGTGTTTATTAAACCTTAAGAAAAACAAAAAAAATTAGTAGTAGTTAAAAAGAAAACCCAAAAATGTTTCCCGTTCTTCTTTTGCTTGTTGGGAGCTTTCCCATGTAAATAGTTTTATTTCTTTGCTTTTCTTTGGGGGTCGATAGGAGAAGACCATGATTAAATTGTTGAAGTGGCTCTTATATGCATTATTGTTGATTTAACCAAGAGCCCATATTGCCTTGCCTTCTCCTATTTATTGAATGCTCGCAGATTCCAGCTTAGTCCAATGCATGTGCACTCTTATTATTATTCACATCGTTTAGTCGTGCAAGTGAAAGGCAATTATGATGATATATGATGGACTGACTGAGATGAGAAAAGATGGTATGAACTCGACCTCTTTTGTTTTTGTAAATATGATGAGTTCATCATTCTTGATTCAGCTTATTATGAATAAACATGTTTGCAGTGACAATTAGAGATCATAGTTACTTATGCCATGCTTGATTAGCTATGAGTTATAATGGTTTACCTTCCGTGCCAACATGCTATTAAGATGGTTATGATGTGGTATAGTGGGGTGGTATCCTTCTTTGAATGATTTAAGTGACTTGACTTGGCACATGTTCATGCATGTAGTTGAAACAAATCAACATAGCCTTCATGATATTTATGTTCATGGTGCATTATATCCTACTCATGCTTGCATCCAATGTTTATTAATTTTAACTAGCAAAGTGGCCCACTCTTCGCGCGGGCTAGTGTTTTATAGTTTCATTGAATTAACTTCATTACCAGTTCTTTTGGTTGGTCGTGAAGTGGCAATTTTAAGGATACATAAGAGTTACCCCTTTAGTGCTACGTCCTCCAATCCACGGGTTTGCCTATGTGGTTGCAGTGATGTCTACATGGTGTGTGGCTCGCTTGACAATCCCGTTGAGGCGTATTCAAGTTTCTTATTTCTGGTATATAATGTTTTGCCAAGATGTATCACATGCATCAAATTTTAGTCAATATGGGTGATTTTGTAATTATTATATTTTTTGTTCATATTACCATGAAGTATATGTCAGTATGGACTAATTTTTAAAAAAGTTTGCATCACCAAAAATTACATAATTTATGCTAAAAACATGTAAATGCACTATGCTTTTCTTCCCTAGACTATGTACCTTAATCATGTGTGTTTTTTGTAATTCATAGATGATTTTTTTTTGAACAATTGATAGCTGATTGTTTGTGTTGTTTGTATTTAAATGATTTTTTCACATTTAATGATCACTTGGGCTAGGCTCACGCAAATGCACACAATGTCCATGCATCTCTCACACACCACAGTCCACACCTTCACACGCGTGCTGGTTGTTCTTGCCAAATCTCCTTTATCCCATTTCTCATTTCAGTTCATCCTCCAGAAAACATATCCATATTAGTGAAAATCAAAGCCAGCTGACACGTCATCTTCCTCAATGGAGGCTGCCATCTTCCGTCTGTAGGTCCAACCTTATTCCCTTACCTGTTCATGTTATATTCTCCCCTTCTTCTGTATCTTTTTCCCGTGTTCGCAGTGTTGAACCGATGTAATTAAGTTAGTGAAAATATTAATTTGTTTATCCCTATCCACTTTATTCGTGCTTGGGATTGACATTGGTAGTTGCCCCTCAAACTCTCAACTATGTAATGAACCTCAAATATAAGATAATATTGTGCATTGACGTTAGGTATGAATGAGTTGTTTCCATCAAATGTTGATATACATTTCCATTACTTCTGTATATTCGTAGACCATATTAATAAAAGTTCAGAATGCTATTTATAGTTCTCCATGTGTAAACACATGTTTAGGTAGAGATAGGTCTATTTTTTGATCTGGAGGTCTCACTTCCCCCTTTTTGTCACCATACAATTGAACTAATATATTAATTAAGGTAGTTTTTGTTAGTGACTCTACAACCCTGTATGATGGCTCCTTTGGATCTTCACTCGGTTGACTTATGGCCAAGGTACATAATGATGATAGTAAGCTATGAAGGTAAAAAACAAAGTCGTAGTGTTAGTTTGTTTATATTTCCTCCACTTTTTCTCGTCTTTGCACCAACATTAGCAGTGTTAGGCCTCCCTACACCTATTAATATTCAGCGAACTCCCAAAGACATGTTAGGATTTAGTAACTGGATAAGAAAACATGTTTGATTGCATTCTACATATAAAATATAACAATCACATGATGCTCTTACTATTGGTCGCATATATTAAACCTTGAGGACTGACATATCACATAATATTAGGTTCCTTGCATTTCTGCAAGGAACCTAATCAAATATCATCTGCCTCATGCCTAAAGGCAGGTACTCACTACCACCACCTTCATATACATCTACAATAGTTGTTGCCCTCCATATACATCTACTGCCGCAGGATCTAAACTTCCCGATGTGCCTACTCCGGCAACAATAACCATGCGGCCAAGATCAAGGGAGTTGGTGGATCGCAGGCTTGTACGTCCAGAGGCAACAACCTAGCAGCCAGGATCGATGAAGCTAGTTGATCGGAGGCTCGGATATGGAGTGAGAACACTGGCCGGGAGAAGAGTTTTTTCACCCTGAAGAAGTCGATCAGGAATTGATGCCTTGAACATAAGTTTTCTTTCTACAAAAAGATACCGGGAGTTGATAGTTTTTCTTTGTAGCTAGGCATTGGCAAAGAGATCACTGATTCCTAAGCAAGATCAGCAGCGCTGGTGCAGAGACTCATTGTGATAGTTTATTTTTGTTCAAAAATATTTAGTCACAGCAGTGCCTCCTCCCCAAGAAAGATTAGGGTTTCCCTGCCTCCCGCCGGCATTACCGTCGGTCTGCCTCATGTCCCGTGGCTTTAGGGCCATAGGGACGCAGTGGATCCTGGCCCTTGTCGACGGGAGGGCTTCATTTTTAGATGGTTCTTTGAGTTTTGTTAGGGTTTGTATCCTGCTCAGGAAGACGAGACGGTGGTGACTCCCTGAAGATGGAATAATGTCCTCCCCGTCTAGCCCCCGTCCCGGTGGTGCGTCTAGTATCGGCGGTGGACGTGTGGAGGTGTATCTCTGACGGATCTATCTTTGGTGGATCTGCTCGGATTTGGTTGTCGTTCGTCTATATTCGTCTGTTTTCAGGTTGGATCCTTCCGATCTACGCTACACTTCATCAGCGGCCGTCGTCGTTCTGGTGCGCTGGTCCTATGGGGCCTTAGCACAACGACTTCCTGACTTTCTACTATAACAAGTTTTGACCGGCTTCGGCGAGGGAGGGGCGATGATGGCGGCGTGCCTTCGGCTCTTTCCAATGCTTGTAGTCGTCGCTAGGTGGTCTACGAATCTGGATGTAATTTTTATTATTTCTGGTGTTCGTTGTATTGCCATAATTGAAGATGAATAGATCAGAAGTTTTCTCGCAAGAAAAAAAGTGAAGTCTAGGACATGGGGGTCGGCGGCTGCATGTGTTTTGTTTTCCAAGGGACTACGGCTATGATCTTTATTCTATGATTGAGCCACACGTGTGTGTTTTTGTTTTCCGAAGGAAGGTTTTTACGTAAAAAAAATAAACTGCACGCGATCTTTATTTTAGGATTGAGCCGTATACAGGCTAGGGATGGCAATTTTATCCATGGATCTGGATACCCATGGATACCCGACCCGGTTGGGCAAGGGTATGGAGCACATTTTCGCCCATGGGTCCGTGGATATGGATACCCACGAACAGCCGGGTTGTGCATGGTTATAGTTTGTGGTCCATGGATATCCAATGGATACCCGTATGACATGTGGGGTTATATGCCAGTGATAGTAGAAAGAGCGAATCAATGGGAAATGACAGGAAATATGCAGCTTGTGCCATGAGCTATATGCTGCAGAATCAACCTCTAGTATGTCACACTTAAGGACTCATCATATTACTTGTTGCCTACTTATGCATGTAGCTTATGTTGTCATTTGTGAGTGAATGATGATGAGTTAATTTGATCTTTGGGAAGGCTTCATGCTGACTTTTCTATGCCCATGGAGCTTCAAGGGTATGTGGGTATCCGGTGGGTTTGGGCATGGGCACAAGTTGTGCCCATGGATAATTTGGTGAATGGGCAGAGGGTAGGAAGATGGGTCATGAGTTGGATTTGAACCAGCTCCACCCGCCCCAAACCCGACCCATTGCCATCCCTAATACAGGCTAAGGATAGTGGCAGGTTGTTTTTTCTCTCTTTGAGATGGAGGGCTCTTATATAGAACAAATAATCCATTAATTACGTACATACAGGCTAAGGGTAGCTGCAGTTTTTTCTTCCATTAATTATGTACGTACAAGCTAAGGATTGCTGCAGTTTCTTGTCCTTTTTGATCTAACGTACAAGTTTTTTTCTATTTGATCTAACGTACATCCTAAGGACAACTTGCTATAGTTACATACGTACAGGTTAGAAATAGCTGTCTTTTTTTCTTTTTGATCTAATGTACACAATAAGCTAAGAATAGTTGCAGTTTTTTTTTCTTTTTGATCTAATGTAGAAGTTTTTGCTATTTGATCTAACTTACATCCTAAGGACAACTTGCTATAGTTAGATACGTACAGGTTAGAAATAGCTATCTTTTTTCTTCTTTTTGATCTAGCGTACAGGCTAAGGATAGTTGGATTTTTTTAGATGAAGCACTCACTTAGATCTAATCCATGAATTATGTCTTTTAAGTTCTTGGTCCACCAAATCAACGACCAGATGTGTCTAATTATTGTGGTAATTTTTAGCTTATTTATCTTTTTTTAATTAACCCGTCAAGCACTTTTTATATATAATAGATGCATGTACATGGCTGATGTCGCTCACTAGTTGGTCGCTTCCCAGTCTTTTGCTAGCCTTCACTTGTACTAAGCGGGAATACTGCTTGTGCATCCAATCTATTAAACTCCAAAGTTATTCCATATGAGTCCACTATACCTTCCTATATGCGGTATCTACCTGCCGTTCCAAGTAAATTTGTATGTGCCAAACTCTAAACCTTCAAATAAGCATTCTGTTTTGTATGCTCGAATAGCTCATGTATCAACTATGGCTGTCCTTATCTTCCATGTTAGGCGGGTTATTCTCAAGAGGAGTGGACTCCGCTCCTCACTCATGAGAAAATGGCTGGTCACCGGGATGCCCAGTCCCATGCTTTATGCAAACTAAATCAAAATTAATTGCAAACAAAACTCCCCCTGGGACCTGATCTTTGTTGGAGGCACTCGTTGTTTCGAGCAAGCCATGGATTGATGCTTGTTGGTGGAGGGGGAGTATAAACTTTACCATTCTGTTTGGGAACCGCCTATAATGTGTGTGACATGGAAGATATCGCCATCTCTTATTTGTTACGTTGACAATGAAAGTATACCGCTCAAAATATTATTTATCTCTATTTCAAAACCGAGCTCTAGCACCTTTACAAATCCCTGCTTCCCTTTGCGAAGGGCCTATCTATTTACTTTTATGTTGAGTCATCACCCTCTTATTAAAAAGCACTAGCTGGATAGCACAGCTGTCATTTGCATTCATTACTATTAATCTATATTGGGTATGACTATGACTGGATCTCTTTTACCATGAATTACAATGTCTAGCCAGTCCTTGATCTTTAAAGGTGCTCTACATTTATGTTTTGCGGTCTCAGAAAGGGCTAGCGAGATACCATCTTGTTATATCATATTATGATTGTTTTAAGAAAGTGTTGTCATCCGAGATTTATTATTATGACTCGCTAGTTGATTATGCTATTGATATGAGTAAACATGAGACCTGAGAATTATTGCAAATGTGGTTAGTTATGATCTTTGCTGAAAACTTGAATGTTGGCTTGATATATTTACAACAACAAGAGAAAACGGAGTTTGTAAAAGTTTTTCTTTTTCTCTTTCAGTTTGTCAACTGAATTGCTTGAGGACAAGCAAGGGTTTAAGCTTGGGGGAGTTGATACGTCTCCGTCGTATCTACTTTTCCAAACACTTTTGCCCTTGTTTTGGACTCTAACTTGCATGATTTGAATGGAACTAACGCGGACTGATGTTGTTTTCAGCAGAATTGCCATGATGTTGTTTTATGTGCAGAAAACAAAAGTTCTCGGAATGACCTGAAACTCCATAGAATATCTTATAATAAATAATAAATAATCCTCGCCAAAGATGAAGACCAGGGGGCCCACACCCTATCCACGAGGGTGGGGGCGCGCCCCCCTACCTCGTGGACCCCCTGGAGACTTTCCGACGCCAACTCCAACTCTATATATTTGCTTTCGGGGAGAGAAAAACAGAGGAGAAGAAATCATCATGTTTTATGATACGGAGCCACCGCCAAGCCCTAAAACCTCTCGGGAGGGCTGATCTGGAGTCCGTTCGGGGCTCCGGAGAGGGGGATTCGTCGTCGTCGTCATCATCAACCATCCTCCATCACCAATTTCATGATGCTCACCGCCGTGCGTGAGTAATTCCATCGTAGGCTTGCTGGACGGTGATGGGTTGGATGAGATTTATCATGTAATCGAGTTAGTTTTATTAGGGTTTGATCCCTAGTATCCACTATGTTCTGATATTGATGTTGCTATGACTTTGCTATGCTTAATGCTTGTCACTAGGGCCCGAGTGCCATGATTTCAGATCTGAACCTATTATGTTTTCATGAATATATGTGAGTTCTTGATCCTATCTTGCAAGTCTATAGTCACCTACTATGTGTTATGATCTGGCAACCCTGAAGTGACAATAATCGGGACCACTCCCGGTGATGACCATAGTTTGAGGAGTTCATGTATTCACTGTGTGCTAATGCTTTGTTCCGGTTCTCTATTAAAAGGAGACCTTAATATCCCTTAGTTTCCATTTGGACCCCGCTGCCATGGGAGGGTAGGACAAAAGATGTCATGCAAGTTCTTTTCCATAATCACGTATGACTATATTCGGAATACATGCCTACATTACATTGATGAATTGGAGCTAGTTCTGTGTCACCCTAGGTTATGACTGTTACATGATGAACCGCATCCGGCATAATTATCCATCACCGATCCGATGCCTACGAGCTTTCCATATACTGGTTTACGCTTATTTATTTTCCCGATGCTACTATTACAATCACTACATAATACCAAAAATATTACTTTTGCTTCCTTTACTTTTGCTACCGTTACCACCACTATCATATTACTTTGCTACTAAACACTTTGCTGCAGATACTAAGTTTACAGGTGTGGTTGAATTGACAACTCAGCTGCTAATACTTGAGAATATTCTTTGGCTCCCCTAGTGGTATGATTCCAGAGCTCCTCATCAACTAGCATAATTTTTGGACAATATTATATATATAACAATATATATCCAAAGCAAATAATTACTGCATTAATTCCAAATGACCAAAATAGATATTTATGAGCTCCTAAAAATATTGGTTTGATTTTTACCTCTGCCCAATATTTTTAGAGAGAGACATGAACATTTTCTTGGACCCTTTTGGAGCAATTTTATCTGGATCATTTCCAGAAAAGAATTCTGAGGGTTTCACAAATCCCCATTTCAAATTTAAATAAAATTTAAACATGATGCACACATGACTAGCTAGTCTAGGTCATACCTGAACTAGGGATGTGACAACTCGCCCCCACTTGAAAGAATCTCGTCCCGAGATTCAGGGGTCGATGGAAAGAAGGTGGGGTACTCCAGTCGAAGACGATCTTCTCGCTCCCAAGTAGCTTCTCTCTCGGAATGATGAGACCACTGAACCTTGAGAAACTTGATGTTCTAACGTCGGGTAACACGCTCTGCTTGATCAAGAATGCGAACCAGATACTCTCGATATGTGAGGTTATCTTGGAGATCAAGCGTTTCGTGGTCCACTCCGCGGATGGGATCCGAGGAGCAACGCCTGAGTTGAGATACGTGGAAGACATCATGTACTCGAGAAAGATGTGGGGGTAGTTCCAACTGGTAGGCAACCTCTCCTCGTTTAGCGAGAATGAGAAAGGGACCAATATAACGAGGAGCCAACTTGCCCATGATACCGAAACGATGGGTACCCTTCAAAGGAGTAACCCGAAGGTAAGCCTTATCGCCAACTTCATAAGCCACTTCCTTATGACGATGGTCATACTAGCTCTTTTGACGAGATTGGGCTTTTTTCAAATTCTCACGAATAATGCGAACTTGCTATTCTGCTTCCTGAATCATATCCGGTCCAAAGAATTGTCTTTCCCTAGTTTCTGACCAGTTCAAAGGTGTTCGACATCTTCGTCCATAGAGAATCTTGAAAGGAGCTTCCTTGAGAATGGATTGGTAGCTATTGTTATAAGCAAACTCGGAGTAAGGAAGACACTTCTCCCAATCCATACTGAATGAGATAATGCAAGCTCTGAGCATGTCTTCGAGAATTTGGTTGACCCTTTCCACCTGACCACTC
Organism: Triticum monococcum; assembly: GCA_034509565.1. Taxonomy (NCBI): domain Eukaryota; kingdom Viridiplantae; phylum Streptophyta; class Magnoliopsida; order Poales; family Poaceae; genus Triticum; species Triticum monococcum. Next base: position 141,500,002 of record CM067846.1, on the reverse strand, counting down.
GACTGAGGGTGGAAAGCGGTACTGAAAGAAAGATGGGTGCCCATGGCAGTTTGGAAACTCTCCCAGAAATGAGAAGTGAAAAGACTACCATGGTCTGAATTGATCTATAGTGGGACACCATGAAGTGACACTATTTGAGAAATATATAAGTCAGCGAGCTGACTAGCAGTGATACTCTCTCGAACAGGTAGGAAGTGAGCCACTTTGGAAAGACGATCAACAACTACAAAGATAGTGTTATTCCCTTTCTTGGTCCTGGGAAAGCTGGTGATGAAGTCCATACCAACTTTATCCCATTTCCACTCAGGAATAGCTAAAGGCTGAAGGGTGCCATCAGGCCTTTGATGCTCTGCCTTAACGCGATGACAAGCGTCATAGTTAGCAATGAACTCAAGTATTTCTCTCTTCATCCTAGTCCACCAGAACCTCTGGCGTAGGTCCTGATACATCTTAGTACTACCGGGATGAATCATGAGAGGAGATTCATGCGCCTCCTTAAGGATCAGTTGCCTAAGATGTTGCTTCTTGGGAACCATCAAACGGTTCTCGAAGAGAACAACACCTCGATTATCTATAGAGAAACTACCAGTAATACCCTTGGCAATGTTTCTCTTGATCTGGGTAATCCCTGTATCATGCTTCTGGGCTTCTATGATATGATCCACAAGAGTAGGCTTCGCCACCAAGGTAGAAAGGAATCCTTGAGGAGGAATGTGAAGGTTAAGCTTACAGAATTCCTCATGGAGAAGTGGTTGGCCCTGCTGCAACATAAGATTGTTGCAATAGGACTTACGACTTAGCGCATCAGCCATGACATTGCCCTTGCCTGGGGTGTAGGTAATCTCTAAGTCGTAATCTGAGATCAACTCCAACCAACGTCTTTGCCTAAGGTTCAAATCTGGTTGGGTGAAGATATACTTGAGACTCTGGTGATCGGTGTAAATCTCGCAATGTTTACCAAGAAGGTAATGTCGCCATGTCTTAAGTGCATGGCCTACAGCTGCGAGCTCTAGATCATGTGTAGGATAATTCTCCTCGTGTGGATGCAACTGTCGAGATGCATAGGCAATCACATGACGATCCTGCATAAGAATGCAACCTAGTCCCTGTCGTGAGGCATCACAATAGATAACAAAGTCCTTAGTGAAATCCGGTGGCACAAGTATGGGAGCAGAAGTCAGGCGTCTTTTCAGTTCCTGAAAACTGTACTCACACTGTGGGGACCACTCAAACTTTTTATCTTTCTTGAGAAGTTTTGTGAGGGGTTTGGCCACTTTGGAGAAATTCTCAACAAACCGGCGACAATAACTAGGTAGACCAAGAAAACTCCTAACTTGTTTAACTGTTTCAGGTGGAGTCCAATCAAGAACGGCCTGAACTCTCTCCAGATTGACAGCAATGCCCTTACTAGAGATCACGTGGCCTAGGTAGGTCACTTCTGGCAACCAAAATTCGCACTTGGAGAACTTGGCATAAAGGCGGTGCTCTATGAGTTTTTCTAGCACAAGTCTAAGATGTTCAGCATGCTCTTCCTTGTTCTTCGAGTAAATAAGAATATCATCGAGGTAAACCACGACGAACTTATCTAAGTACTCCATGAAGATCGAGTTCATCAAGCAGGAGAATGTAGCTGGAGCATTGGTTAGACCAAAGGACATGACAGTGTACTCATACTGGCCATAACAAGTGACAAAAGTCATTTTAGGAATGTCCCCGTTTCTAATCTTGATTTGATGGTAGCCTAACCTCAATTCCATCTTGGAAAAAACTGAGGATCCAGCGAGCTGATCATACAGGTCATTGATCCTGGGGAGCGGATACTTGTTCTTTATCGTGACCAAATTAACGGGATGATAATCTACAACCATCCGGTCCGTACCATCCTTCTTCTTGACGAAGAGGACGGGGCAAGCCCAAGGAGAAGAACTAGGATGGATGAAACCCTTTTGCAAGGACTCATCAAGTTGTTTCTTAAGCTCAGCTAGTTCTAAGGGTGCCATCTTGTAAGGTCTCCTAGAAATTGGGGCGGTTCCTGGGATAAGATCTATGACAAACTCTATATCTCTGTCAGGTGGAATACCAGGTAGTTCCTCTGGAAAGACATCCGGAAAGTCACGGACTACCGGGATATCTTCAAGGTCTGGGAGAGGGTTGGTGTCGGTGTCAAAACCGGCGGATCTCGGGTAGGGGATCCCGAACTGTGCGTCTAGGCGGATGGTAACAGGAGACAAGGGACACAATGTTTTTACCCAGGTTCGGGCCCTCTCGATGGAGGTAAAACCCTACTCCTGCTTGATTAATATTGATGATATGGGTAGTACAAGAGTAGATCTACCACGAGATCAGAGAGCCTAAACCCTAGAAGCTAGCCTATGGTATGATTGTTGTTCGTCCTATGGACTAAAACCCTCCGGTTTATATAGACACCGGAGAGGGCTAGGGTTACACAGAGTCGGTTACAATGGGAGGAGATCTACATATCCGTATTGCCAAGCTTGCCTTCCACGCCAAGGAAAGTCCCATCCGGACACGGGACGAAGTCTTCAATCTTGTATCTTCATAGTCCAAGAGTCCGGCCAAAGGTTATAGTCCGGCTATCTGGACACCCCCTAATCCAGGACTCCCTCAGTAGCCCTCGAACCAGGCTTCAATGACGACGAGTTCGGTGCGCAGATTGTCTTCGGCATTGCAAGGCGGGTTCTTCTCCAAATTCCATGTACCTGTTGAATAGTGCCCGGCTTCTCGTGAATATTGCGCTCCTTGGCTTCCACGCCCAATAATGGCCATCTTCCACGTGTCAAACGAATGCGAAAAGCCAGGGTGTTTTTACATTTACCCCCCTAGCTGCGCAAATGTGCTGCCTATTAAAGAGACGAAGATTTAGATCCAAATCACACTATCTTCCCTTAGCGAGCATTCATCGGAGCGCATCCGACAGAGATCCATTCCATCATGGCCGATCGTCGTAGCTCCTCCTCTCGCCCTCCCAGCCCTCAGTCTGGAGATTGGGAGAGATGTTCCGTCCTGCACAGCAAGCTTGTGATGCTTCAGACCAAGGGATTTTGTGACGCCCCAAGACCGGAGCTTCAGATGCCTTCTAGGGTTTCCGGGTTTCATTGTGTGTTTTGTTTGCTTCATTGCATTCATCATTGCATCATGTGAATTGCGTCATGTCATCATGTCATAAATCTTTTGCATCTCAACTAAATAAATCGTATGGATCTTTGATCCATTTAAATCGAGGGAAGGATGACTTCTCTTTATAATATATCCTCACGATATTTGTGGAGCTATTATAAAATAATCCATTCTTATGGAACCACCTAAAACACACTTGCAAAATTTCCCCATGCCTTTGTTATCTTGCTTCTTGACCTCGAACCTTGTCCGTAAATTCTTTCGTCTTTTTTCGGAGCTCCACCAAAAATCTGAATATTTTTGGACTCTTCATTACCTTGAACTTATTCAAACCATTTGAATTAAGTACAAATGGATTTGAATTTAGATCTTTCAATTTTGGCCTTCTCTATTTTTCGCGGAACAAACACATTTTTTTGTGAGTCCAGGAAATTTATCCCCATGCCTAATCCTTTCTCCACCCTTCCTTTCTTTTTTTCTTTCTTTCTTTCCTTTGCTGTTTTTTTCTGGGCTTTAGAAGAGAGGGAGGGAGAGAGAGCCTGCAGCACAGCCGGCCTCTAAGCCCACAGCCCTGTTGCATCGAGGCTAAGGCCCAGCGCCGGTGCCAGTTAACCCTAGCGATCCCCACGCGCTCCCCTTCTCCTCTCGATCCCACTCCCCTTGTTCCCTTCCACCACCGCCACACATGCATCGCTCACCAGAGGAGGATCCCCGCAGCTCGAACCCCATCTCCCATCTCTCCCTCCTCTCGCTCTCCTCGCAACGCACCAGAGGAGGATCCCTGTGCCCGATCCCTACCCTTGCCTCGTCCCCGGTCGCTTGTCCCTACTCCTTCCATGATGCCTGCAACCGATGTTTCCTGCGTCGAGGAGCCGCCGCACCATGTCCCTGGAGCCGCCTGCGAAGGTCGCCCATTCGCCCGTCGTCTTGCTTCGCTGGAGGAGAGGACCAGTGCCGCCCCCATTCCCTTTGCTCGCGCCAAGGCCTGCCATCGTCGCCGTTCGAGTTCCTCACGGGATCCGGCGACCTCCGCCTCGAACACGCCGGCTCCGTCCCATTCCGCGCATTGTTGTTGCCGCTGGCCATGAGCTCACCTCTGTGACTTCCCCTTCTGCTCCCTACATCCGGTCTGGGACCGGCCCTTCCTTCCGCGTGCACCTCCGGCTGCTGCTGTTGTTGCAACGTCCATGAGCATGAGGACTTTGCTTCGTCTTCTGCCTCCTGTCGAGTTCGGGTGGCCCCTGCTCGAGCCTCCAAGACGCATCCTGATGTCGCCGAAGACACGTGAACGTCTACATGACGACCGCCGAGTACCTCTTCGCGAGTACCACTACCATCGCGTGGATCCGCCAAGATCGTGGAGTAAACGAACAAGTACCCCTACGCGCGAAGATGCCAAGACCGTTTCGAAATTCATCAAGTACCACTACGGCCGGAGACCTCGACGCCCGACGCCTAAAACGATCACCGAACCGGAAATAACGCCAAGTACTAGGTCAACGAGAACCGCCACGTTCGTCTTCTGTCATCTCCGAAATCGCCAAGTACCATGACGAACCGAGAACAACTACCGTCGACGTGCATTTTGCCAAGTACCACTACCGCCATCGCAAGAACGGGACCATAAAGTCCGAAGACCCCAAGTACCATGACACCGATGACATGAACACCTACGGAAACTTGTGAGACTAAGAACGTGAACGACTACCATCGCCACGAGAACGACTACTTCCCACAACGAGCCGTGAACAACTACTTCCTCTTCCATCGCCGAGAACCACTACCCCCCACGATGATCGTGAACGACTACACCGCTTGACCCGAACCGCTCCGATAACGCACGCTTCGAAGGTATACCCCGAGACGACCGCCTGTGAACGAATGCATGTGTGATGTATGAGATGCTCGTGTTTGCTCCGTGCTCGAATTGTCGGTGCACGTTGCCCCTCTTTGGCCTTGTCACCATCATCGACTCATGGGACACCCGGTATCCGGGAGTGCCCCACCATCTTTTGCACGCATCAGCACACTTCTCCTTTGCATCGGTATCTCAACCGAGTTACCGGAACCGGAACGCTGTCGTGGCACCGTTTTCGTTATCGTTGCTCTAGGACCCCTTTCTTTTCCACCACGGTGACAAATGCTTCATAATGCTCTTGTCAACTTTTAATAAATTGCATAAACTTGCACATGTCATCCGCATCATGTTAACAACATCAAGAATGTTTAAAATTGTTGTTTGCATTAATTTGCTAAATGCATATGGGGATTTACCTGAATTGTTGTTTGTTGTTCCGGCCTTATTTAAACTTGCCTAGATAGGTAGTTATCTTTTGCTTCACCCCTTGCCATGCTAACCAACATTTATTATTGTTGAGTACCTAACAAGATCGAACTAAATAAGTCATGTGGTGTTTCGTCAATATGCAAATTGTTGCATATTGAGCTCCACTTAACTTGTAGTTTTGTTTGTGCCCTTTGCCATGCCATGCTTCATTAAACCGGACATGCATCATACTTGATTGTGCATCATGTCATGTTTATGTGATGGTTGTTTACTATGTTGTTTGCTTCTTTCCGGTGTCGCTTCTTCGGGTTAGTTCCGTTAACGTCGCGTTTGTGAGGATTTGTTTAACTACGTTCATTTGTCTTCTTCATGGACTCGTTCTTCTTCCTTGCGGGATCTCAGGCAAGATGACCATACCCTCGAAATCACTTCTATCTTTGCTTGCTAGATGCTCGCTCTTTTGCTATGCCTATGCTACGATACCTACCACTTGCTTATCATGCCTCCCATATTGTTAAGCCAAGCCTCTAACCCACCTTGTCCTAGCAAACTGTTGTTTGGCTATGTTACCACTTTGCTCAGCCCCTCTTATAGCGTTGTTAGTTGCAGGGGAACATGGATATTTTTGTTGGGATATCACAATATCTCTTATTTAATTAATGCATCTATATACTTGGTAAAGGGTGGAAGGCTCGGCCTTATGCATGGTGTTTTGTTCCACTCTTGCCGCCCTAGTTTCCGTCATATCGGTGTTTTGTTCCCGGATTTTGTGTTCCTTACGTGGTTGGGTTATCATGGGAACCCCTTGACAGTTCGCCTTGAATAAAACTCCTCCAGCAATGCCCAACATTGGTTTTACCATTCGCCACCTAGCATTTTCTTTCCCTTGGTTCTGCAGACTCAAGGGTCATCTTTATTTTAACCCCCCCCCCCCCCGGGCCAGTGCTCCTTTGAGTGTTGGTCTGAAATGGGAAGCCTGCGGGGCCACCTCGGGGCAACTCGAGGGTTGGTTTTACTTGTAGCTTGACCTATCTGAGTGTGCCCTGAGAACGAGATATGTGCAGCTCCTATCGGGATTTGTCGGCACATTCGGGCGGTGTTGCTGGACTTGTTTTACCATTGTCGAGGATGTCTTGTAACCGGGATTCCGAGCCTGATCGGGTCTTCCCGCTAGAAGGAATATCCTTCGTTAACCGTGAGAGCTTGTGATGGGCTAAGTTGGGACACCCCTGCAGGGATTTGAACTTTCGAAAGCCGTGCCCGCGGTTATGGGCAGATGGGAATTTGTTAATGTCCGGTTGTAGAAAACCTAAAGTTTACCTTAATTAAAATACATCTACCGCGTGTGTAACCGTGATGGTCTCTTCTTGGCGGAGTCCGAGAAGTGAACACGGTGTTGGAGTAATGCTTGACGTAGGTTGTTCTAGGATCACTTGTTGATCATAGTTTCTTGACCGTGCTTTTGCCTTCTCTTCTCGCTCTCTTTTGCGAATATGTTAGCCACCATATATGCTAGTCGCTTGCTGCAGCTCCACCATCATACCTTTGCCTTACCTATAAGATTAAATACTCTTGATCGCGAGGGTGTGAGATTGCTGAGTCCACGTGACTCACAGATACTTCCAAAACCAGTTTGTAGGTGCCGATGTTACCGAGCAGGTGACGCAACCAAGCTCAAGGATGAGCTCGATGAAGATCTTGTCCTTTGTGTTGTTTCATCCTAGTTGATCAGTAGTGGAGCCCAGTCGGGACAATCGGGGATCTGTGTAACATTTGGGGTAGTCTTCTTTTATTTTGGTTCCGTAGTCCGACCTTGTGCGTATCTGGTTGATGTAATGCTTTATTCATGTATTGTGTGAAGTGGCGATTGTAAGCCAACTATGTATCTTTTTCCCTTATGTATTACATGGGTTGTGTGAAGATTACCTCTCTTGCGACATTGCTTTCAATGCGGTTATGCCTCTAGGTCGTGCTCCGACACGTGGGAGATATAGCCGCTTCGAGGGTGTTACAAGTTGGTATCAGAGCCTTCCCCGACCTTAGGAGCCCCCTGCTTGATCGAATCGCTAGCGTTATTGAGTCTAGAAATGTTTGGAGCCATTTAGAAATTATATATATCGGAGAGCTAGGACTTCTTTTACTCCTCGGTCCCTTCGTCGCTCTGGTGAGGCATCCTGACGTAGAGTTTTGACTCTTCTCTTCTCAAATTTCACTAAAAAAATTTAGGATCACGCGGGTATCTTGGAATCGTTCCGATGGTTTTGTGACGAGAACATTGTTCTTGGTGCCTCATGACATTTAGGGGTTGTGGCAGTGTCCCGGGGAGTTGAGCTCCGAGGTGTTGTCGTCACAATTTTATCGTTGCAGGTCTGGAATACCTGAGTTTAGTTTCGCCGACATCGAAAATCTCCTTTATGCAGTTGTTGGTGAGATAACCTCGACGCCACCCAGTACTGGGGCGGGAGTTCAGGAGTATTGCCATAACTCGTATAATGGATGCTTTTCGAAGGTTGAGGTAAAGGATTTCCGAAGGTTTCTTGGTTATGTGTTGAAGGATGGATACAGCTGGATGTAGGATTTGCTAGTTTTGGGTGAGATATTATGCTTCCCCTATATCCCCAACACCTGATTGCATAACCGAAAAATTTCAGGAGTTTATAAGTGGGAATTCAAGTAGCTCTTAGGATATCTTTCCGACAGATGTATAATATGAAATTGGGGTTCGACGTCTAGTGGTCCGCCTATCCACGGTTGGTTTTACAGTTGTCTCGTTGTGTCTTAAAGAGTCCTTGGCTATGCTGACTCGGGGACACTTAGTATGTCATGTGCACTGCCTTGTACATGATGGTGTTGTATGATCGAGCCCGTGTAGGCCCCACCACGAAAACTTCGGATGGAACCTTTATCATATGTTTGTTCTGGCTTATTTTGCAAGCCAATCCTTTGTTTTTGTTTTCAGTTGTGGTATTCGAGTTGCTTCAAAGTAAAATGTTGATTCCACACCTTTCCTAAGAGGTGTTCTCATATTTCTATGGAAATACTAATCCTTCTTGTTCATTGAGACTGTCATGTCAATCCTTTTCAACCGGTGTGTTTCTCTTCAAGTGAATCCGATCTTTTCAACATCCACAAGATCCAATTACAGTTCTTCTCAACGGTGTTTGCTTCATCCGTTCCAAGTTGTCTTTGTTTTCCCACCCTACCACCCTTTTTCTTCAAGGACTTAGATTCCTTGTTAAACTATCCATTTTATTGATGGGAACCCAATCCATTCTTTCAATCAATGTTCTTATCCAGTGATTCTCATGAAGATGCTCTTCAAGTCCATCAATGTTCGTTCTCTTTCTTCTCTGGTGGATTGAAGTCAAGCTGTGTTGATCATATCCTTTCCTCGTTTCAAATGTCTTCTCTTGCCGGTGCACCTCTTAATCATCCATTTCTCGCTATTCAATTGTTCCGGAGTGCCAAAGATATCTCAGAAGATTCATGTTTTCCACTCTGCATTCATTCAAGATCTTTCGAGAATGTTCTCTCATTCAAGCCATTTAGTTCAACCGGTGCAATCTCCTTTTCAAGTAATCTTTCAATGGTGTATTTTTCAGTGGGCCCTAACCCACAGGTCTTTTTCCAGGATCTTACCTCACTCTTCTTCTTTTCCCGGAGCTATCCTAAATTCTTTTCGAAGTTTGACGTAAGAATATTTTGTCATCAGTCATATGTGTCTCTCCAAGATCTTTCAATTTTTTCATGTTGGTTCAACCTTTCCAATTTTAATTCCGGAGTGCCTCAATAATTCATGGTGGTGTTTCTCGTCGTCATTCCTAGATTTTGAAGACCGAAGAAGATTTTTCTCTCAATCTTGCTCCATTCTCTTCAAGATTCATGATGCTAGCCTGCCACCATCCTCTCATAGTTGTTTTTGGATTGTGGGAATTCTTTTCACCTATCCGGAGCAATTCAAGAGTCTTCTCAGTTTGTTATCCGGAGCCCATCAATTCAGGTTTATTCATTCTCAGCTGTCAGTTATCATTCTCCAATCTTACCGGTGCATCGTTCAAGTGATCTCTAATCAGTTTGTGATCCCTTCGTTCTCATGTACCTAGATTGTCTCAAGTATCTTCGTTCATTTCATGATTCTTACCCGGTGATTCATCCTTTTTACTTCGTTTATTTTCAATTCTACCGGAGATTCGTCGAAGACCTTCTCAAGTTTGAGCTATATCTCTCTTAATCCTTTCTACGGGAATAAGTTGTATGCAATCCGTTTGCTCGTCATCAATTTAATTGGTGAAGGATACGCATAATGTAATTCTTATTCTTGTTTCATCCAAGTGATCAATTCCTTCCTTCGGAGTTTTCTCATGACGAATAGATTCTTGATCTCTTTGGTTAATCTTTCTTTTACGGAGCTCCAAGTTATTTCAATTATATCATTTCAAAGCTGCATCTAATCATTGCAAGGTTTCAATCTTATTCTTTTCATCCTTCACTTCCTTTTGATCATCCTTTTATTACCAGAGTTCTCACGAAGGCTCTACATGATGGTTCAGGAAGGATTTAATTCCTTCCCCAATTGTTCATTGAGATTCTTTTCAGAGGAGCTCAAGCATTCTTCATCTTGCATTCCGAAGTGCAATTCGTTCTATCTTATCTTTTGAGGTGGTGTTATGTCATTGTTGATAATTTCCCTTCGTGTTTCATGGATCAGAAGTTTTCCAAGAGTGACATATTTAAATCCATCATTTTCTCTTCGCTCAAGTCATCTTTTCTACGCATCAATTTCTTCGAGCATGAGCTCTTATCAATCCATCAATCTCTTCGTTGGAGTTATCTTGGGTTATATTTCACCTAAAGCTCTTCCCTAAGGATCGTGCTATTTATGGTGCTCATAAATGACCCAAGTTTTTCATCTATCCTCCAGATGATATAGTTTCTCCTATCCTTGTTAATATCTATCCAATCTATCGTTTCTGTTAGTGGCAGTATTTCACCTCTTGGTCTTGAGATGTTTTCTACAAGTCCACTACAACCTTGTTCTTTTCGTTGTTGTTTTTCCAACAACTCCGTGAGACCCTTCTCCTATGGATGCCTTTTTCAAGCTCTTTTGGTGGCAGAAGTTGGCATTTTCTTCTCCATTCTTTTATTTCAATGATCCATCTTCTATTCTCTCTTTCGGAGGCATTGTGATGTTGCTCTTTTCTCGCATCATCTCGGATGGTGTTCTTTTCGTGCTTACCCATTTAACCGGAGTGTTGTGCCCCTTTGCTCAAGTCCTTTTCATCCTATCAAGTCTTGTATCTTTTTTCAACCGGAGTGCTATACGAATTTGTTCTTCCATGTTCCTCTTTTCTAACGGAGTGTTCAACTTTGTTCATCTTTGTTGTATTCTGTCTTTCTATCAGTTTAACCTCTCAAGGTTCTTTGGTTTCACTCATTGGTCTAAGAAGCAACTTAGTTTTACCTCGCGTCTTCCTCTTCCGTTTTCCCTCCGGTGCCATCCTAGATCTTGGGACCACTACAAGAAATATGCTCAATTGTGACCTTCTGGCAGTGACCGTGGAAGAAATCGTCATAAATCTATGACCATTTCGATCCAATTGGTCGTGGCCTGTTTAGGAGAGTCGAAACCATAAACCATAGTGACTATTTTGGTCAAAAAGGTCGTAATTGTCTTACACAAAATGGTCATAAGCAGACAACAGTGGTCGACAGCCTTATTTCTAGCTGATTACGACCAATCCAGATGGTCATGGTGTTGTAACATGGATGACTGGACGTCCACATCATCAATTTTACCTATGTGTCGTGTCATTTTGGCTTATGTGTCGGTTGTAGCGTCAGTCCGTCCATAGATTGACTTGTTGACTAAACTGGGTCTACATTTACAGACGTGGCCAACTAACACAGTACAAATGACATGTGGGACCTGTCCCGCAAAGGTGAATAAAGCAGAAAAAGGCAAAAAATCACTTTGGCTCATAGGTGTATATGCACCCATTGTCTAAATCCATATTTTAAAAATTTAAAAAAATTCGAGAAAAAATCCTGCGTGTAAATCCGGACACTATATGTGTGTGCACCAAGTTTCGATGGAAAATGACATTTACTGTGGCCTGTGTAAAAATTTCGATGCTTGATTACAGCTATTCACAAGCCATTTTTAATCTTTTTTACATATGCAACAAAAATGCCCTTGTTCACCGAAATTTTGTGTGCGAACATATGATGTCCAGATGTACGCACGGGATTTTTTCTATACATATTTCATAATAGGAGTATCTACATCTAAGATCCAAAACGCCACTCTTAAAGAAAAAAAAGACCTGTCCCACAAAGGTGAATAAAGTAAAAAAAAAGAAAGGTCACCGCGCCAAAACGCCACTCTCAAAGAAAAAAGGACCCGTCCCACAAAGGTGAATAAAGCAAAAAAGAAACCACACCACGTGATTCGAACTAGGTACCAGTCGAATTCCCCTAAGCAGACAAACCACAACACCGTAACAAAGACATTGGTAAATTCTCGCCCGTAACCTATTTAATGGGTTTAACTTGAGTGAAAATTTTAGTGATTCCATTTTGCAAAATATCATTGGTAGTTGCTTCATAAACCCTTTTGTTTTTAGCACTTAGAGACTATATTTTAAATTACACCCGTAGTCTCCAACCAATCAGGACATCTCCCCCGGATCACCCTACCGTGGGCGATCTGAACCGTCCGATCGTCCCGGATCCAACGGTAGACTTGACCCCCTCACCATCTCACCCAAGCTAGCCCTAACACAACCCGCACCACTCGTCCCCCTCTCTCCTACGCACCCACAGCCGCCGCCCTCTCCCTCGCTCAGATCTTGATCCGCCGCCGCCCCGTCGACGACCCTCACCGTAGACGTGGTGCCGTGGGGCCGAGGCCGGGCCGACCTGAGCGCCCTAATCCTAGCGACCGCCATCGCCTCCTGGATCCTATTCCACGGCGCCTCCGGATACACGGCCGTGTCGCTGGCCGCCGACGTGCTCCTCCTCGTCCAGGTCATGTTGTACGCGTGGTCCAGGGCCGCGCGCCTCCTCGGCCACCCCGCGCCTTCGTGGCCCTCATCGTCATCACCTCGCTCTAGATCCACCACCACCACCTCAAGGTAAGGAAGGCCGCCGCACCATCTTCCCTTTCCATTTTTAGCTCCACTGCCCTGAACGAAGGACTGACTGACACTGGAGCCCCGATCTCTGTTCCTCCGTCAGGTGGATCTCGACACGTCCGACTACGCCGCGGCCACGGCCACGCAGCAGCAGCGGGAGGGGGACGGCGGCAAGGGGAAGGCGGCGGCCCGCTGGAACTGGAACGGGAGGACCGGCGCCGAGGGCCTGCCGCGCGGGATCGTCCAGACCAGCTCCGACATGTTCCTCCGCCCGCTCTGGGACCCCGCCGCCAAGCGCGCCATCCCCAAGGTCCGCTCCTCCCCCTCCTCCGGCGCCCCCCTAACTATCACTGTCACCGTTACTCTTTTTACAGCTGCTGTCATAGAATTGGTTGCGTCTCTTGTTAGCCAAAAACAAACCACACTGAATGGATGAACGGATGAATGAAAATTGGTTGGGTCTCTTGGCTGAAACTGAACCACGCTAAATGGACGAATGAACAAAACTGCCCCCCTTATTATGCCGGCGCTCATTTCTCATGGTGACGCCAAATTTGAGCTTTTACTAGTGTAGCGACCAGGTTAGTGAAGCCGGCCAATGCTCTGAATCCGGTGCTTACAGCAGGCAGGCGCCTGCGAGTGTTAATGATGTATGTACACTTTAGTCCCGCCGTGTAATTACAGAATACTGTTCAAATGAGAGTAGTAGTCCATTGTCGTGTGTGTTGTGGCTCAGAAATAGACCTGTTCGGGTGCTACTTTCCACATCAAAATAGACCTGTAATTCTGTTTGTCTTGGTAAAAAGCAATTCCACATCAAAATTTGGGATGTGTTACTCCCTGCTCCTATATTCTATTAGCACCAAGTCTGCCTTGCATGTGTATTATATACTTTATTCTTCTTGCTGGAGTACTAGAAGAGTAGTGCTATCTTGCTGCTGGTGTTACTCCATGGACTACTCACTGTTAATTTATTCCGAGTTGCCATAATTCCCTTCCTAGCAGCACCACAGAGTACCACCTGCTCTCTTGTCTCACCCATAACAACAATTTACTAGCAGTATGTCTCTTGGGTACTATCTAGGTCCCTTCTACTACTACACCTAGTTACACCTAGTCTCTTGTTTTTGTTCAATCTACATTTATATGTTAGTCTAGTTATTAGATTGATTTTAGAATGTTCATCCAACTTTTGTTGATCTAAGAAACATCTTGCATGCTATAGAAGTCATATTAGCTAAACTTGGCTTGTAGTTGTCTCTATGAAAGTGGTTGTATTTTGATTTTTATCTATTGGTTTGTTGCAGTGGAATGCTCATTACCTCATAGGGAAGATCTGAACCAAGTGAATGCAAGGATTTTTTGGCAATGTCTAGCTCAATCTCACCTTCGAGAAAATTTAATATTTTTCCTCCGAAGTTAGTCTACACTATCCAGGTTGTATGCTACTACTGAGATCCCATCAAGGTAATGCTCTTCCCCTACATCTTAATCTGCAAGAAAAGTATAAACAAGATTCAAGTGAGCGGTCTTCATGGGGTTGCTTGTTCGTATGATTTGTTCATGTGCTTCATTTTGTAATTCCAGTCAAGTAAAGGCTTAAGAAACATGCTACCCTCAAACTGAAGTTTTCCAACCATGTTAATATTTAATGCAAATTGCCAAGACTCTTCTAGGAGGATTATGTTTATCTCTGTAACTAGCTGTTAGCATTTTCCTGTTCAACAATAAAGGTTGACATCACTACAGGAAATGGTTCTGATTGTTACTCCTTCGATTCAAACTCATGAATTAAGTTAAAGTCTACATATGAGGTTGTGTTTCAGCCATGAAACTTTGTGTGAATGTGTTGTTTGTGTTGAGGTCAACTTATAGTTTGCAATGATCAGTTTGGTTTGGTGGGATATGAGCTTTGTTGTGTTGTGGTGCTCATGTCGGTGCTATTTATTTTACTATGTTAAAGATATATGATTCACATCTCTTCATGTTGGAAGTTATTAATGTGAGCTTTTTTCGCACAAAGTGTTGAGCTAACACAAGAATAATCTTGCAATTCCTGAAGTTTCTATGGGAGCATGTCTTAGTCTTGTGTTAATTGTTGAATGTAAAACCTCCATTTATCTTTTGTTGGCTCATATTTTGTGTGCTTTCCTATGTTTGATTGTTCCAATTACCAGGATGATTTGAAGCACTCAAAAGAAGCGAAGGGAAGAAGAAGCTTCGTTTCTCATTGATGTTATGTGTGATCAACTAAACTTTGCCCATCTCATCCAATCTTTGTAGAACTATGTTGTTGTGCGCCTGTGCACTTGTTGGGTCTTTTTGCTGTGCACTTGCACTTGTAGCACTATTTTGCTGTGCACTTGTTGTACCTTGGACCTTGATGTGTAGAGGAGTTAATGGATGATATTTTATTTCATGTGATATATTACTAACATGAGATATACAATTAATCTGCAATATTGTATTCTGTTGTACTTGTTTTCATACGTGAGATATGCATGCTTCTGAAAATAGTGCATCTGCCCAAATAAATCAGACCATTTCAATAAAAAATAGGTATTGGGCCAGGCCCATGTAGGCTAGATTGGTGGACTGGGCTATGAAATTTATGATGATTCCATTTGGTCACTAACAATGCCACATCAGCTCAGCCACGTCATATCCGACGTGGCTCAGGCAAATGGGTAGTGACATTTCTGAAATTTTGGTCTTTAGTCTAGCTATGACCAAAATTCCAAAAAGGTCAAATTTGTTCGTTCTTGACGGCCAACTGTTGACCTTTTGAATTTGGTCAAAAAAGGTCAATAAACGATAAATATGACGAATCAACGACCAAAATGGGGAGTCATAATTGATTGTATTTCTTGTAGTGGACGAGATCCTCTCGTAGTGGTGGAGTGTTGTGACGCCCCAAGACAAGAGCTTCAGATGCCTTCCAGGGTTTCCGGGTTCCGTTGTGTGTTTTGTTTGGTTCGTTGCATTCATCATTGCATCATGTGCATTGCGTCATGTCATAATGTCATAAATCTTTTGCATCTCAACTAAATAAATCGTATGGATCTTCGATCCATTTAAATCGAGGGAAGGATGACTTCTCTTTATAATATATCCTCCCGATATTTGTGGAGCTATTATAAAATAATCCATTCTTATGGAACCACCTAAAACACACTTGCAAAATTTCCCCATGCCTTTGTTACCTCGCTTCTTGACCTCGATCCTTGTCCGTAAATTCTTCCGTCATTTTCCGGAGCTCCACCAAAAATCCGAATATTTTTGGACTCTTCATTACCTTGAACTTATTCAAACCATTTGAATTAAATTCAAATGGATTTGAATTTAGATCTTTCAATTTTGGCCTTCTCTATTTTTCGCGGAACAAACACATTTTTTTGCGAGTCTAGGAAATTTATCCCCATGCCTAATCCTTTCTCCACCCGTCCTTTCTTTTTTTCTTTCTTTCTTTCCTTTGCTGTTTTTTTTCTAGGCTTTAGAAGAGAGGGAGAGAGTGAGCCTGTAGCACAGCCGGCCTCTAAGCCCGTAGCCCAGTTGCATCGAGGCTAAGGCCCAGCGCCGGTGCCAGTTATCCCTAGTGATCCCCACGCACTCCCCTTCTCCTATCGATCCCACTCCCCTCGTTCCCTTCCACCGCCGCCACACATGCATCACGCACTAGAGGAGGATCCCCGTAGCCCGATCCCCATCTTCCATCTCTCCCTCCTCTCGCTCTCCTTGCAACGCACCAGAGGAGGATCCCTGCGCCCGATCCCTATACCCTTGCCTCGTCCCCCGTCGCCTGTCCCTACTCCTTCCACGACGCGTGCAACCGTTGTTTCCTGCGTCAAGGAGCCGCCGCGCCAAGTCCCTGAAGCCGCCAGCGAAGGTCGCCCGTTCACCCGTCGTCTTGCTTCGCTGGAGGAGAGGACCAGCACCGCCCCCATGCCCTTCGCTCGCGCCAAGGCCCTTCATCGCCACCGTTTGAGTTCCTCGCAGGATCCGGCGACCTCCACCTCGAAGACGCCGGCTCCGTCCCGTTCCGCACATTGTTGTTGTTGCTGGCCATGAGCTCACCTCTGTGACTTCCCCTGCTGCTCCCTGCATCCGGCCTGGGACCGGCCCTTCCTTCCGCGTGCACCTCCGGCTGCTGTTGTTGTTGCAACGTCCCTGAGCATGAGCACTTTGCTTCGTCTTCTGCCTCCTGCCGAGTTCAGGTGGCCCCTGCTCGAGCCGCCAAGACGCATCCTGATGTCGCCGAAGACACATGAACGTCTACACGACGACCGCCGAGTACCTCTTCGCGAGTACCACTACCATCACGTGGATCCACCAAGATCGTGGAGTAAACGAACAAGTACCCCTACGCGCGAAGACGCCAAGACCGTTTCGGAATTCACCAAGTACCACTACGGCCGGAGACCTCGATGCCCGACGCCTAAAACGATCGCCGAACCAGAAATAACGCCAAGTACTAGGTCAACAAGAACCGCCAAGTTTGTCTTCCGCCGTCTCCGAAATCGCCAAGTACCACGACGAACCGAGAACAACTACCGTCGATGTGCATTTTGCCAAGTACCACTACCGCCGTCGCAAGAACGGGGCCGGAAAGTCCGAAGACCCCAAGTACCACGACATCGATGACATGAACACCTGTGGAAACTTGTGAGACTAAGAACATGAACGACTACCGTCACCACGAGAACGACTACTTCCCACAACGAACCGTGAACAACTAGTTCCTCTTCCATCGCCGAGAACCACTACCCCCATGATGATCGTGAACGACTACACCGCTTGACCCGAACCGCTCCGATAACGCACGCTTCGAAGGTATACCCCGAGACAACCGCCCGTGAACGAATGGATGTGTGATGTATGAGATGCTCGTGTTTGCTCCGTGCTCGAATTGTCGGTGCATGTTGCCCCTCTTTTACCTTGTCACCATCATCGACTCATGGGACACCCAGTATCCGGGAGCGCCCCACCATCTTTTGCACGCATCCGCACACTTCTCCTTTGCATTGGTATCTCAACCAAGTTACAGGAACCGGAAAGCTGTCGTGGCACCGTTTTCATTATCATTGCTTTGACACCCCTTTCTTTTCCACCACAGTGACAAATGCTTCATAATGCTCTTGTCAACTTTTAATAAATTGCATAAACTTGCACATGTCATTCGCATCATGTTAACAACATCAAGAATGTTTAAAATTGTTGTTTGCATTAATTTGCTAAATGCATATGGGGATTTACCGGAATTGTTGTTTGTTGTTTTGGCCTCATTTAAACTTGCCTAGATAGGTAGTTATCTTTTGCTTCACCCCTTGCCATGCTAACCAACATTTATTATTGTTGAGTACCTAACGAGATCGAACTAAATAATTCATGTGGTGTTTCGTCAATATGCAACTTGTTGCATATTGAGCTCCACTTAACTTGTAGTTTTGTTTGTGCCCTTTGCCATGGCATGCTTCATTGTTCCGGACATGCATCATACTTGATTGTGCATCATGCCATGTTTATGTGATGGTTGTTTACTATGTTGTTTGCTTCTTTCCGGTGTCGCTTCTTCGGGTTAGTTCCGTTAACGTCGCGTTTGTGAGGATTCGTTTGACTACGTTCGTTTGTCTTCTTGATGGACTCGTTCTTCTTCCTTGCGGGATCTCAGGAAAGATGACCATACCCTCGAAATCACTTCTATCTTTGCCTGCTAGATGCTTGCTCTTTTGCTATGCCTATGCTACGATACCTACCACTTGCTTATCATGCCTCCCATATTGTTAAGCCAAGCCTCTAACCCACCTTGTCCTAGCAAACCGTTGTTTGGCTATGTTACCGCTTTGCTCAGCCCCTCTTATAGTGTTGTTAGTTGCAGGTGAAGATTGGAGTTTGTTCCTTGTTTGAACATGGATATTTTTGTTGGGATATCACAATATCTCTTATTTAATTAATGCATCTATATACTTGGGAAAGGGTGGAAGGCTCGGCCTTATGCCTGGTGTTTTGTTCCACTCTTGCCGCCCTAGTTTCCGTCATATCGGTGTTATGTTCCCGGATTTTGCATTCCTTACGCAGTTGGGTTATCATGGGAACCCCTTGACAGTTCGCCTTGAATAAAACTCCTCCAGCAATGCCCAACATTGGTTTTACCATTCGCCACCTTGCCTTTTCTTTCCCTTGGGTTCTGCAGACTCAAGGGTCATCTTTATTTTAACCCCCCCCCCCTGGGCCAGTGCTCCTTTGAGTGTTGGTCCGAAATGGGCAACCTGCGGGGCCACCTCGGGGCAACTCAAGGGTTGGTTTTACTCGTAGCTTGACCTATCTGAGTGTGCCCTGAGAATGAGATATGTGCAGCTCCTATCGGGATTTGTCGGCACATTCGGGCGGTGTTGCTGGACTTGTTTTACCATTGTCGAGGATGTCTTGTAACCGGGATTCCGAGCCTGATCGGGTCTTCCCGCTAGAAGGAATATCCTTCGTTGACCGTGAGAGCTTGTGATGGGCTAAGTTGGGACACCCCTGCAGGGATTTGAACTTTCGAAAGTCGTGCCCGCGGTTATGGGCAGATGGGAATTTGTTAATGTTCGGTTGTAGAAAACCTAAAGTTTACCTTAATTAAAATACATCAACCGCGTGTGTAACCGTGATGGTCTCTCCTCGACGGAGTCCGGGAAGTGAACACGGTGTTGGAGTAATGCTTGACGTAGGTTGTTCTAGGATCACTTCTTGATCATAGTTTCTCGACCGTGCTTTTGCCTTCTCTTCTCGCTCTCTTTTGCGAATATGTTAGCCACCATATATGCCAGTCGCTTGCTGCAGCTCCACCATCATACCTTTGCTTTACCTATAAGCTTAAATAGTCTTGATCGCGAGGGTGTGAGATTGCTGACTCCCCGTGACTCACAGATACTTCCAAAACCAGTTTGCAAGTGCCGATGTTACCGAGCAGGTGACGCAACCAAGCTCAAGGAGGAGCTCGATGAAGATCTTGTCCTTTGTGTTGTTTCGTCCTAGTTGATTAGTAGTGGAGCCCAGTCGGGACGATCGGGGATCTGTGTAACATTTGGGGTAGTCTTCTTTTATTTTGGTTCCGTAGTCGGACCTTGTGTGTATCTGGTTGATGTAATGCTTTATTCATGTATTGTGTGAAGTGGCGATTGTAAGCCAACTATGTATCTTTTTCCCTTACGTATTACATGGGTTGTGTGAAGATTACCTCTCTTGCGACATTGCCTTCAATGCGGTTATGCCTCTAGGTCATGCTCCGGCACGTGGGAGATATAGCCGCATCGAGGGTGTTACAGATTTCTTCCCCCAGCATACATGGTCCCGGTTCGAGCCGGGCTCGCCACCTATAACAGCGGAGAGCAAGCGGAGAGCCTCCCCAATCCCTCCAAAGGAGAGCGGGTATGCCTTGTCCCTTATTTGGTAAGAGGGCTCAGATTTCCGATTCATCCGTTTCTCCGGGGGCTCCTGGAGTTCTACGGCCTCCAGTTGCACAACCTTACGCCTGCCACCATATTGCATATTGCGGGCTTCGTAGCCCTTTGCGAGCTGTTTTTGGGCTGCGAGGCTCATTTCGCGGTGTGGAAGAAGTTGTTCTGCCTCATGCCCCGTTCCCAGAAGGGGTCGATATATCAAGTGGGCGGAGCCGAAGTGTGGCGCATCGCTGGGACCGGATACCTATCCGGAACCCCAAAGAAGACGTCCGAAGACTGGCCTTCCGAATGGTTTTATGTAGAAGACGTCCCCCTCCCGGATCCTATTCGGATCGGCCTTCCTGAGTTCATCAATGCTCCTTTGAAGAAGCGCCTGAGCTGGCGTCCACGGAGCCCCAGGAGGAAGACGACAGGGACGTTCTTTACCTGATGAGCCGGATAAGGTCGCTAGCTCAATCCGGATTGACCATGATCGAAGTCATGGCCATATGCATTATGCGGGGGGTGCAGCCGCTTCAATATAGAGGCCACCCCATGTGGGATTTCAACGGGGCGGGTGACGCCACCCGCTGCGGCCGTAAAGGGCCAGAATCGGTCGCTGCTCTAGTAAAGATCTTATCCACTTTGTACAAGGAAGAAGAGGAGGAATTCCTCCGCGTCAATCCACAAGGAGGATTTTCTATGTACAATCCTCCAAGCTGGGTAAGTTGATACTTTTCCTTGCCCATCCATTCTGTATTCCCATAATTAAGTATTTCATCTTGCGATTTCAATGCAGGAGGTGTGTAAGGCCGTGAGGGAAATAAACAGCCCTCCTCCACAGCCCGAGGATCCGTAACGGTCCCTCAACCCGGCCTCCCAAGAGGATCCGGACATATCTGTGGAGCTAATCAATGGGATATTTTACCAATCGAGCAACGACAATGCCTTGGTGGCCATTACGGCCGATTATCCTGGGTTACTTCCAGCCTCGCAGGTAACTGAGACCGAAGCCACAGTGCTTTGAAAAGGATCCATCCTCGCATATTTTTGATTACCGTATACCAATGGTGTTTTGTAGAGGAGGCCCTCAAGGCGGAATACCGAGCCTGCGGCGACTAGCCAACAAGGGGCCGCAAGGCCCAGTAGATTGAAAAGAAGTGCGGTCCGGATTCAGACGCCAGCGCAACGGTACGGTGCGCCATCTTATTCCAAGATATTATTCTCAGAGGCATACTAACGCCCCTGCTCTCTTTAGGAAAAAGAGCGCTCGCCGGACTATATCCGGAGAGGTTGCCAATCGCGCCTCCACTAGCCAGGCTCCAAGGCCGGGTCAGGAAGCGGAGGCAAACACGAGGCGCGCACCGGACGCTCCTCCGACAGAGGATGCGGACAGGTTGTCTGCCACCAATTCCGAGGTGGAGAGTGCCATGAACCACAGGCGTCGCCGGACAGTTCTTCGTGACGCTTGTTTCTCCCAGGAGGCATTGGAGGCCTTCAACTCGGGAGATGCGTACCTCCGTGCTGCTCAAAATGGTCTAACCAGAGCCACGGAGCAGTATGTAAAGGACATACGGGTGAGAAAATTTGGTGATTATATATACCAGTAACCCCCGAGACTTGAAACAGTTAATATAACTGATTTAAGGATCATTTGTTATGCAGGTTCTTACCGAGAAGAATACCCAACTATCCCAGGAGCTAGAAGAGTGCAAAGCCCAATTTCAAGCCGCACTAGCCGTGGCAGGGGAGCCCAAGGAGACCCCCTCTGGTACTATATACTTCAAATGATAAGTACCATGTAAAGTGCGGCGTGTGTGCAAATCTGACAATAACATTGCATATGGCACCGGAGTATATCCGGATAAGCAACAACTCCTACGCCGGCTAAAGGCCGGCGAGAGCGTGCTTACAAAGGTGAGGCAGGAGAAGAATGGTCTCCTAGATGCCAACACCCAGCTGGGCGTGGAACTAAAGGATGTTTGTGCCCAGCTGTCGGACTCCGTGAAGGAGAATCGGCAGCTTCGACGCGGCATTTTTAGTAAGTGCTTGAACGAACTTCGAAAAAGAGTTCGGCGAGGAAGTCGACTGATAGAGTTATGTCTGTAGGTATGCTAACAGGGCATCCTGCAGAGGAAATGCCCGGTTCTACGGTGACCTTCCTCCCGAGCTCTCACAACTGCACGAACGAGTTTGGCAGGTGATGCAAGGCGTTGCCCAGGCCTTGTGGTCGTCCGTCTCCGTGCCCGAAGGGCTTGGAGATCTTGCGGAGAAGATGAAGGGAGCGCGACGGCGCTTCCGATTATGGAAGATATCGGCCTACCATCAAGGTGCCAGGGAAGCCTGGGCCATGGTGAAGACGCGGTACACGAAGGCTGACCCAAACCATATGGCCGAGGTCGGACCTGTGGGGCCCAATGGGAAGGAGATCCCTGCCAGCTTAGTATACGGCCAAGTAGGATTGGCCGCAAAGTATTCCCAACAGGACTGTAAACTAGGTCGTCTATTGGATGGTATTGAAGAGGAATATAATCAGTCAAATTGACTATGTAATTTAAAGTGACATGTATAATGCCTTCTAGCCGGATTGTAGATCGTTTGTCGTGGTGGACCTTTTTGCTTCAACCTCGGGACCCGACGGTCCGGAGTGTATCCGAATACCCTCTCGGTTATGTAAGAACCGGGGCATGCATGGAGACCAGGCGTAGGGGTCATTAGTGCTTGAACAGACAAGTGCCCAACTAGTTATGTTATATTACATGGTTAGTAACAAACATCTTCCAAGGAGAATAGTTCCGTTAGGGGTTCCTTTCCCTGGGAGGCATGCCCTAAAGTGCATGTCCGGACTGCGAGAAGAGACGCAAAGAGAAAAACATCTGGGGGCGCATAAGTAAAAAGTGTGAAATCATCTTTAGTTCACCGACCAAATATTCCCTTAAGAACGCTAGCTTTCGGCTTCACCCAGTCTGAGGTACACATCCGGCTGACCCGGCAGTAGCAATCGCAGAGGTGCTCCCCTTATGCCCTAGCCGAATTAACGGGAACGCAGGGCATAAATACAAGAGCCAGGCAACCCAGCTTGGCCAAAACTTAAGTCATATCGATGCATATAATGGTGAATAAAGGGTACATGTGGAAGTGTAACACATGTGTTGGGCATGAAGCCCGTATGAATAAGCTTCTGTAAAAGAAGCCCCCAGGTACAATGAGCGCGGATAGCGCGTCAGTTATGTGCGAACAAGGCACAAATGGGCCCTTAAAGGCTGTGAAAGAAAAGAAGGGGAGAAGGAGAGAAATATAGGACAGATAGCGTATAAAAAATGGACAGAGGAAGGAGACGAACACAGAGTCCGGCGCTAGGCGTAGAATCTTCGGAGTCGGGCTGCGTTCCATTGGTTCGGCTTGAGTCGATTATCCGATGCATCCCGCAGACGGTACGCTCCACCAGTCAGGACTTGGTCAATAATGAAGGGACCTTCCCACTTGGGCTTTAGTTTGTCATGTTTCTTATCCGGCAGGCATAGAACTAACTCACCCACATTGTAAGTTTTGGCCCATACTTCTCTGCTTTGGTATCTTCGAGCCTGCTGTTGATAGAATGCAGAACGGGCTTTTGCCACGTCACGCTCCTCCTCCAAGGCATCCAGAGTGTCCTGCCGATCTAGCTCGGCTTCTCTTTCTTCGTACATGCGCATCCGAGGTGAGTCATGAATTATGTCACAGGGCAGAACCGCCTCTGCGCCGTATACCATGAAGAATGGTGTGTATCCGGTAGTGCGGTTCGACGTGGTCCGCAGCCCCTAGAGTACGGAGTCGAGCTCCTCTACCCAGTGCGTGTTAGATTCCTTGAGGAACCGCACTAATCTGGGTTTGATGCCGCTCATGATTAGACCATTTGCTCGCTCGACCTGACGTTAGTTTGTGGGTGATAGACTGAAGCATAGTCGAGCTTGATGCCCATGTTTTTGCACCAGAGTTTTACCTCGTGGCTGTAAAGTTCATGCCATTATCAGTGACGATGCTGTGGGGGACGCCGTAACGGTGTACGACCCCGGATATGAAGTCTATCACCGGTCCGGACTCGGCCGTCTTAACAGGCTTGGCCTCTATCCATTTGGTGAACTTATCCACCATGACCAGTAAGTATTTTTGCTTGTGGGTTCCTCCTTTAAGGGGTCCAACCATGTCAAGCCCGCAGACCGCGAAGGGGCAGGTGATGGGTATAGTTTGGAGGGCGGTGGGTGGCATATGGCTTTGGTTAGCAAAGAGCTGGCAACCAACGCATCATTGGACTAAGTCCTGAGCGTCTGCCCGGGCCGTCGGCCAATAGAATCCTGTACGGAAGGCCTTGCTTACAAGGGCACGGGATGCGGCATGGTGACCGCCGAGTTCGGCATGAATTTCAGCCAGAAGATTCCGCCCTTCCTCTTCGGAGATACACCTTTGAAGGACTCCGGTGGTGCTTTTCTTATAGAGCTCTCCCTCATGGACTTTATAGGCTTTAGATCGCCGTACTATGCAGCGTGCCTCGTTTTGGTCCTCGGGGAGTTCCTGCCTAGTTAGGTAGGCTAGGAATGGTTCTGTCCACGGGGCGATGACGGCCATTATTACGTGGGCTGAAGATGTTATTTCGTTGGCAGAGCCTCCAATTATGTCAGAGTGTTCGGTGTCGGGCAGTGCGGCTAGGTCTGGGCTGTTGTTCCCAGGTTCCCCTTCCCATACTACGGATGGCTTGAATAGCCTCTCCAAGAAGATGTTGGGAGGGACAGTGTCGCGTTTTGCACTGATGCGTGCCAGGACATCTGCTGCCTGATTGTTTTCCCGGGCTATATGGTGAAATTCGAGCCCCTCGAACCGAGCTGACATTTTTAGGATGGTGTTGCGATAAGCTGCCATTTTCGGATCCTTGGCATCAAAGTCTCCATTTATTTGGGATATCGCGAGGTTCGAATCCCCACGCACCTCTAGGTGTTGAATGCCCATGGATACTGCCATTCGGAGACCATGTAGAAGGGCCTCATATTCGGCTGCGTTGTTGGAGTCCGTATACATTATCTGGAGTACGTATTGAACTGTATCTCCTATTGGGGACGTCAAAACGACGCCAGCCCCCAGGCCAGCCAACAATTTGGAGCCGTCGAAGTGCATGATCTAGTTGGAATATGTGTCGTACTCTTTAGGGAGTTCGGCTTCCGTCCATTCGGCGACGAAGTCGGCCAAAACCTGCGACTTAATGGCTCGCCATGGCTTGTAAGTTATGTCGAATGGGAGGAGCTCAATGGCCCATTTGGCAATACGGCCCGTCACGTCGCAGTTGTTTATAATATCGTTAAGTGGTACTTCCGAGGCTACCGTTATTGAACACTCTTGAAAGTAGTGTCGCAGCTTCCGGGATGCCATGAATACCGCATACGCTATCTTTTGATAATGCGGGTACCGTGACTTGCATGGAGTAAGGACAGTGGACACATAGTAAACCGGCTTTTGAAGGGGGAATTTGTGCCCGTCCGTTTCTCGTTCGACGACGAGCACTGCGCTTACAACTTGATGAGTTGCCGCAATGTATAATAGCATTGGTTCGCTAATGTTTGGCGCAGCCAGAACTGGGTTTGTTGCCAATATGGCTTTTATTTCATCGAGTCCGGCCGTGGCGGCGTCCGTCCACTCGAAGTGTTCGGTGCGCCGGAGGAGGCGATAAAGGGGTAATGCCTTTTCTCCCAAGCGGGAGATAAAGCGGTTTAGAGTCGCCACGCATCTAGTCAATTTTTGTATTTGTTTGAGGTCCTTTGGGATATCCAATTGTGACAGAGCTCGGATCTTGGCTGAATTTGCTTCAATTCCTCTACCGGATACAATGAAGCCCAAGAGCTTTCCGGCTGGTACGCCGAAAACGCATTTTTCCGGGTTGAGCTTGATGTCGTATGTTTGGAGGTTATCAAATGTGAGCCTCAAGTCGTCTACTAGAGATTCGACATGCTTGGTTTTGACGACCACGTCATCTATGTATGCCTCCATTGTTTTGCCGATCTGGTTTGCCATACATATCTGAATCATGCGCTGATATGTTGCGCCAGCATTTTTGAGCCCGAAGGGCATTGTGTTGAAGCAGAAGGGGCCGTATGGTGTGATGAATGCTGTTGTGACTTGGTCCGGCTCTGCCATCTTAATTTGATGGTAGCCGGAGTATCCGTCGAGGAAACACAATGAATCGTGTCCTGCGGTAGCATCGATAATTTGATCGATGCGGGGGAGGGGGAAGGGATCCTTTGGGCAAGCCTTGTTGAGGTCCTTAAAATCGACACACAAGCGCCAGGATTTGTCCTTCTTTGGTACCATCACTAGGTTTGCTAGCCAGTCCGGATGTTTTATGTCTCTGATGAATCCGGCCTCCAATAGCTTGGCTAGTTCCTCTCCCATGGCTTGTCTCTTAGGTTCAGAGAAACGTCGAAGAGCCTGCTTGACTGGCTTGAATCCTTTTAGAATATTTAGGCTGTGCTCGGCCAGCCTGCGTGGGATTCCTGGCATGTCTGAAGGGTGCCAGGCAAAAATGTCCCAGTTCTCGCGTAGGAACTCTCGTAGAGCAGCGTCTACATCAGGGTTTAATTGTGCCCCGATGGAAGCTGTTTTCGTAGGGTCCGTTGGATGGACTTGGAATTTGATTATTTCGTCCGCCGGTTTAAAGGAGGTGGACTTGGATCTTTTATCGAGTATCATGTCGTCCCTGTTCACCGTGGAGTGCAGCGCAGTCAGTTCCTCGGCCGCTAGGGCTTCAGACAGTGCCTCGAGGGCTAGTGCGGCTGTCTTATTTCGGCGTGGAGTGCTATGTTCGGATCACTAGCGAGAGTGATGATTCCGTTGGGCCCGGGCATTTTGAGCTTCATGTACCCGTAATGGGGTATGGCTTGGAAGATTGTAAACGCCTCCCGCCCTAATAGAGCGTGGTATCCGCTACTGAACGGGGCCACTTGGAACGTGACCTCTTCGGACCTGTAATTGTCCGGCATGCCGAACACCACATCTAGTGTGATTTTTCCTGTACAGCACGCTTCCCGACTGGGGATTATTCCTCTAAAGGTTGTGCTGCTTCGCTCAATGCGGTTCCAGTCTATTTCCATTTTTTGAAGGGTTTCCTCATAAATGAGGTTCAATCCGCTGCCGCCGTCCATGAGTACCTTGGTGAGTCGAAAGCTGTCCACTATTGAGCTGAGGACCAATGCGGCTGGTGCTCGGGCTATTCCGAATTTAGGTTCGTCACTAGTGTTAAAAGTAATAGCCGTGTCACTCCATGGGTTTATTGTTGCCACGTGGTAGATTTCGGCAAGGCTGCGGAGTGTTCGTTTTCGCATATTATTTGATGCGAAAGTCTCGAAGACTGTTAATACCGTACTGGTGTCCCTGGGCTGGTGCTCAGTGGCTTCTGGGTTTAGAAGATCTTCGCCACTTTTGGCCACCTGCCGGAGTATCCAACATGCTCTAAGGCTATGAGTTGGTGTGGCGCCCTCTGCACTGTGAATTTTACAGGGTCCATTGAGCCATCCCTCCAGTACGGTTCCATGCCCTGTAGAGGGTTTTTGCTTTTTGGTGTTTAACCCGGGTGTCTGGCGATAATGCACCCTTTTATTTCGGACTGGGTTTGTATTCAGGGCCGGATTGTCCCAAAATTTGATTTCGGTTTTCCAGGCGTTTTCCATCGCACAGTACTTTCGCACTATGGACGCCAAGTCGGCGAAGTGTGTAATTTCACGGCGACTTATGGCGTTGAGGATCCCCTTGTCCATGCAATTATTGCAGAAGAATGAGATTGTGTCTTCCTCGCGGCATTCCTTTATCCTGTTGATGACCAGGAGGAATCTGGCCCAGTAATGGTGTACTGTTTCTTCGGGCTCTTGCCTAATTTGGGATAGATCGCTTATGTTTGGGTGGGTGGGTGGAATTGAATCTGAAACCTCACCCAATCTGAGACTCAGGGGTCAGGAGTTTCCGAACTCGGAAGCTTGGATTCTTGGATGTTGTCCAATGAATCTAGCCCGCTGCCTGACTCTAGGTTCAAGGCTTCAGTGACGTCCTCCCCTCCGCGGGTATCCAGCTTGGAGGGATCGGGAATCCGGACATAGCTAGTCCTTAAGATAGATGAAGGGTCGCCGCATTGTTCCACCACCACTGCAACGTGATGGGTGACCTGGGGAGAGTTAATCTTTCTCAGATCGGGTTTAGGCCCAATCTGATTGTAGTCTGTAGCGACTCCCAGGGCGGCGATGCGATCCAAGAGCTCATTTAGGGAAGAGAGCTCCATTGGATCTAACTGCTCGGTGAGTTTTGAGTTGACGTGAAGATTGCTTTTTGATGACCCGAGAAGTCATCGTCGGCGCAGTGGCCGAACAGGCGGTCATAAGAAAACCACCTAGCCGGAGAGTTTGGCCGACAGCCAAAGCTCCCTTAGCAACAGTGCCGTCTTTAAAGACGGGATGAGGCATCCTTCCTGATGGCGACGGCATAGAGGAACTCTCAATGAAAGCACCAATGTCAGTGTCAAAACCGGCGGATCTCGGGTAGGGGGTCCCGAACTGTGCGTCTAGGCGGATGGTAATAGGAGACAAGGGACACAATGTTTTTACCCAGGTTCGGGCCCTCTCGATGGAGGTAAAACCCTACTCCTGCTTGATTAATATTGATGATATGGGTAGTACAAGAGTAGATCTACCATGAGATTAGATAGGCTAAACCCTAGAAGCTAGCCTATGGTATGATTGTTGTTCGTCCTATGGACTAAAACCCTCCGGTTTATATAGACACTGGAGAGGGCTAGGGTTACACAGAGTCAGTTACAATGGGAGGAGATCTACATATCTGTATTGCCAAGCTTGCCTTCCACGCCAAGGAAAGTCCCAACCGGACACGGGACGAAGTCTTCAATCTTGTATCTTCATAGTCCAAGAGTCCGGCCAAAGGTTATAGTCTGGCTATCCGGACACCCCCTAATCCAGGACTCCCTCAACTGGCATTAAGAGAATAGAGTTGACGCTTTGCAACTCTAGTGGAGACAGTGACTATATTGCCAGATGGATGTGTAAGTTGAACAGACCTGGTGTAACAATCAATCTTGGCATAATGAGCTTTCATCCAGTCCATACCCAAGATGATGTTAATATCTGTAGACTTGAGGGCTATAAGTGATGCAAGGAATACAAGTCCGTCAACAAGGATTTCATTACCATGGCTTACGCTAGAAGTTTTCCATTTGGATCCAGGGGTTTGAATTACTAGTGGAGAGGGCATATCACAAAAGGATATCTTGTGCAAGCTGGCATAGCCTTCAGAAATGAAGGAGTGAGATGCTCCGGTATCGAATAGAACCGAAGCTGGATGACAGTTGACAAGGAGTGTACCAAGAACGACATCCGGATCATCATGAGCGTCTTTAGCTGAGACGTGATGCACACATCCACGTTCAGTGGGAGCTAACTTGACACTGATCATCTTGCGTGATGGCTTACCACGGCCAACAGACTTCTCAGACGGGGGTGGAGCATAACGGGCCTGAGAGCAGTCACGTGCATAGTGTCCTGGCTCTCCGCATGTGAAGCAAGTCCTTGTAGTTGGACGTGGACCCGCATTGACAAGCGGTCTACCAATAGGTCTGGGTGGAGCATATTGCTGAATTGCGTGAGGTGCCACACTACAAGATGGCCTCGGTGTATAACCGGATGGAAGAGCGGAGTTCGGAACCCAAATCCGGTGCTTCTGAGAACTAGAACCGGAGCAACAAACCAAATCACGGGTGTGCTTACGAGACTCCTCGTAAGTGAGTTGAGTTGTCTCTGCATTAATGGCCATGTTCACAAGAGCCTGGAATGTATCACAGTGATGTAGGTGGAGATCACGACGCAACTTGGGGTTGAGACCCTTCTGGAACCTAGCCTGTTTCTTGGCATCCATGGACACTTCTTCCGTAGCATAGCGGGCGAGGTTCTCAAACTCTCTACTATAAGCATCAACAGCCATCTTACCCTGTGTGAAACTACAGAACTCTTCTCTCTTGCGGTCAATGAGAGCCTGAGGAATGTGATGCTCACGAAAAGCCTCAGTGAAATCTCTCCAGGTAGGTATCTGGCCGGCTGGTAGCATAGCCTCATAGTTCTGCCACCAAAGACTAGCAGGACCTTCCAGGTGATATGCAGCATAGGTGACCTTGTCACCTTCAGCTACGCTCGTGGAACGCAGCTTGTGTGTGATACTATGGAGCCATTCATCTGCATCGAGTGGTTCAATGGAATGATGGAATGTAGGTGGTTTCAAACCAATGAGATCATATATGGTCGCTGACTCTTTGCACTGGGGTGCGGTGTTCTCCTCGATACGTGCTAACAAGCGGCTAGACTCATGCTTGTTCCTCTCCATCTCTGACATGAACTCTGCCAACGAAGACTGGTCAGGAGGATCCTCATCCCTGCCATCTCCGTGGTTCCGACTACGAGCAATGGAACTTCGGTTAGCTGACGACATCCCAAGAAACGAAACCAAGGATGGAATCAACATCAACTATAGGATGGAGAATGTAGCACAAGGAAATTTAGTACCTCTCAAACTCCTAGGACAATTCCGGCAGCATAATAGCAGTAAAATGCTCAAAATGAGACATTCTACAAAAGACGGGGTAGCACCATACTCAACATCATCACTCAAGGTTCTGAGATATTACTAAACAGGCTACACCGGAGGTACTCGAACTGGGATATGACTCTGATCAACCAATCCTAAGAGACTACGGAGTAGTAACATGTGATCCTGATAGACAGAAGAGGAAGCCTAGTTCCTTAACCCCGTAGGAAGATAGTGTAACGCCCTCGATGCGGCTATGTCTCCCACGTGTCGAGGCACGATTTAGAGACATAGGCGCATTGAAAGCAATGTCGCAAGTCGGGAATCATTACACAACCCATGTACATATATAATATAAAGGGGAATAATAGCATAGTTGGCTTACACTCGCCACGTCACATCAAAGTACATAAATAACATCCATCATACAATCACTCATGGCTCGACTACGGCGCCAAAATAGAAAAGACCCCCAACAAGCGACTAGGTCCTGGATCTAACCCCGAATAGGCATCCCTACTGATCATCAGGAAACGACACATAGTAACGCTGAGAGTCCTCGTCGTACTCCCACTTCAGCTCGAGCGCGCCATCCGGAGAGGTATCATCGGTCCCTGCATCTGGTGTAATAGTAATCTGTGAGCCACAGAGGACTCAGCAATCTCGCACCCTCGCGATCAAGACTATCTAAGCTTAATAGGTAGGAAAGGGGGTAATGTAAGTGGAGCTGCAGCAAGCGACTAGCATATATGGTGGCTAACTTATTCGCAAAGGAGAGCGAGAAGAGGAGGCAAAGCACGAGCAAAAACTATATAGAGCAGCCTACGCAAACATAACTCCAACGCCATGTCCACTTCCCGGACTCCGCCGAGAAGAGGCCATCACGGCAACACACGCAGTTGGTTCATTTCAATTATTTAAGGTTCAAGTTATCTACAACCGGACATTAACAAATTCCCATCTGCCCATAACCGCGGGCACGGCTTTCGAAAGATCAATCCCTGCAGGGGGGGTCCCAACTTAGCCCATAACAAGCTCTCACGGTCAACGAAGGAATAGACCTCCACCCAGGACCCACCGATCAGACTCGGTATCCCGGTACAACAAGATGATTCGACAGGTCAAAACTAGTCCAGCAACACCGCCCGAATGCACCGACAAATCCCGATAGGAGCTGCACATATCTCTTTCTCAGGGCACACTCAGATAAGCAATCCATACAACTAAAACCAGCCCTCGGGTTTCCCCGAGGTGGCGCTGCAAGGGGCTCTAGTTCGGACCAACACTCAGAGGAGCACTGGCCCGTGGGGGGCTAAAATAAAGATGACCCTCGGGCTCCGGAAACCCAAGGGAAAGAAAAGGGGGGTAGGTGGCAAATGGTAAAACCAATGTTGGGCATTGCTGGAAAAGCTTTAATCAAGGCGAACTATCAAGGGGTTCCCATTATAGCCCAACCGCGTAAGGGACGCAACAATCCGGGAACATAACACCGATATGACGAAAACTAGGGCGGCAAGAGTGGAACAAAACACTAGGCGAGAGGCCGAGCCTTCCACCCTTTACCAAGTATATAGATGAATAGAGATAACATAGCAATATAGTGATATCCCAACAAGTAAATAAATGTTCCAACAAGGAACGGCTCCAATCTTCACCTGCAACTAGCAACGCTGTAAGAAGGGGCTTGAGCAAAGCGGTAACATAGCCAATCAATGGTTTGCTAGGACAAAGGTGGGTTAGAGGCTCAATCATGGCAATTGGGAGGCTGACAAGAAAGTGGTAGGCATCGTAGAATTGGCAAAGCAAAAGAGCGAGCAAACTAGCATAGCAAAGATAGTAGTGATTTCAAGGGTGTGATCATCTTGCCTGCACAGTTGTCAGAGTTGACTGGATCCTCAAAAGCAAACTCAACGGGCTCCTCGTTAGCGAACTCGTCTCCCGGCTCTACCCAACAACACTAACAAGCAACAAGGATACAATCAACCACGTGCAAGGGCAACCAATAATATGCAAAGACGATATGCTATGCGGGATGCGATGCGGGATGCAAAATGCAAGACGTGACAGGAAATGCATGAACCTGGGCTCAACTTGGAAAACCAAGTGTGCCACTGGATAGAGGGGAAGAAATCCCCTAAAAACGATATAAAGATCATGGCAATCGGAGCTACGGTTTGGAAATGGCAAGCGTTTTACTCAACGAACCGATCTGCGATTTACAGCAACTAGGCTCCTAAATGCAACATAATGAACATGCTACAGCCACCAAACATGACAACAAATTGCATGGCAGTGATTTACTCAAGAAGCTTAACAAATCTCCAGGACTGAGGCATAGGCAAATTCATCCATTAAGGGCTTCAAACAAGCATGGCAAAACTGAATAAGCAAAACAGATTTCAGACTTAGCGAAATTAACGCTAGTCTGAAATTTCAGACCACGATGCTCTCTTCGGAGCAGCAAAACAACATGAAGAAAAACCTAAACATGGCAAGTAAGAGCATGGCATGGAGCTACTCAACAAGCTTAACAAAACACCCAAAATGACCTGGGGACAAAAGGGTTCACAAAATACTCTACCGAGCACACGAACATCGATGAAACACAATCAGTTTTCAGACTTAGTGAAAACTGGGACATGCTGAAATTATAACTCACGGAGGCATGTAAACGAGCTCGATGCTCTCACTACGGTGCAAGTCATGGCAAGGAAAGCATATATCCATTAAGAAGGCACAAAAAGCTAGCTAGACATGGCAATAACAATGGCATAGCATGCATGGATCACTAGCAATAGCTCCGGCAAAATCGCAAAAGAGTTCACGATCTTCCCAAAACAACAACTATGCAAAAGTTGAGCTCGATTGAGTCAACCTAGGGTGCTCCAACATAACAAGTTAAGACATGGATGGATTAAGCACAACAAGCATAACAAATCACTCTTACTGATCATCCTCAAAAGAGGCACGAATCACTAGGAAACAAGCTGGACATATAGCATCGCGAACTAAACATCCCAGACTTAGTGATTTTCACTAAGTCCCTGAAAACAGCAAACTCAGGTACCCTACTTTGCAAGCTTGCACAAGACAACACACACATCCTAAAAATGCATGGGAGGCACCTCTAGAAAGAAGACAACATGCTTAACAATTCATCCCAAAGGGGCACAGGCATATCATGCACACAATAATCATGGCAAAAATGACAAAAGTCAGTGTAGGGCTAACGGATCTGCAATTTAACTCATGATGCCTCCTTCCAACAGCATTTTGGGCACCAAGATGACCTCAAATGCAATTGATGCAATGGAATGAAATGATGTAATCGTCGAGACGAAGATTTTGATATATCATATGCCCAAAACGGAGCCACGGGTGCAAAGATATGATGCGTCAAAGGTAGCATGAAAATCTGGAATTAGAGGAGAAAGTCAACCGGGGGGTTAGGGTTTACTGTTCCAGATCCGATCCGGATCCGGATCCGGTATTGTAGCTCGCCGGGCCGAGGTTGCCGGAAGAAGGACGTTGCCGGTGGGGGAAGAAGGGGGGCCGGGGT
Organism: Triticum monococcum; assembly: GCA_034509565.1. Taxonomy (NCBI): domain Eukaryota; kingdom Viridiplantae; phylum Streptophyta; class Magnoliopsida; order Poales; family Poaceae; genus Triticum; species Triticum monococcum. The sequence goes on along the minus strand of CM067846.1, from coordinate 141,465,868 downwards.
CGCCGGCGTGGAGCGGAGGCGGCGGTGGTGCGCACGGGGCGGCGCGCAGCTCGGCGTGGAGCCGCGGGCGAGGCCGGGCGGCGAGGGGCCGCGACTTCGGTGCGGTGGCGGCGAGGCGGCGGCTCGCCGGAGAGACGAACGGCGGCGGGGCGGCGGCCGGACGCGGGGGAGAAGAGGCGGCGGGCGGCGGCGCTGGAACCTGGGTGGCGGCGCGGGCGAGTCGTGCCGCGGGGCCGGCTTCGGGCTCCCCGGCCCGCGGCGGCGGCGGCGGGCGCGAGCCACTGAGGAGGTGACACGTGGCGGCGGCGGGGAGGAGCCGGACGTGTCCGTCGGTGCGAGTTTCGTCTGGCGCGGCGCGGGGAAGAGATCTAGGGTTAGGGGGAGAAGAGACCCGGGATTTTTTAGGGGGGGTGTATTTATAGGCCTAGAGGGAGCTAGGAGAGTCCAAATGAGGTGCGGTTTTCGCCCACACGATCGTGATCGAACGACCGAGACGATGGAGCAGAGTTTGGTGGGTTTTGGGCCAAAATGGAGGGGTGTTGGGCTGCAACACACACGAGGCCTTTTCGGTCCCTCGGTTAACCATTGGAGTATCAAACGAAGTCCAAATGACCCGAAACTTGACAGGCGGTCTACCGGTAGTAAACCAAGGCCGCATGGCAAGTCTCGGCCCAATCCGGAAATGTTTAATCCCCACACACGAAAGAAAGCTAGAAATGGCCACCGGAGGAGAATGAAGCACCAGAATGCAAAACGGACAACGGGGAAAATGCTCGAATGCATGAGATGAACATGTATGCAAATGCAATGCACGTGATGACATGATATGAGATGCACGAAAAATATAAACCACACACGGAGACAAAGACCCGAACTCGAGAATTAGATATAACTTAATGCCGGAAACGGCAAGAGTTGGAGTACAATTCGGGAAGGTTACATATGGGGCGTTACAACACTCCACCACTATGAAATGATCTCGTCCCGAGATCTAGGACTGAAAGAACTCCGGGTACTCAGAACGGAGGTGATCCTCGCGTTCCCAGGTAGCTTCACAGTCGGAATGGTGTGACCACTTGATTTTGAGAAATTTGATTGACTTGTTGCGAGTTCTGCATTCAGTCTCTTCCAGGATTGCAACTGGGTGCTCATGGTAGGAGAGATCTTCTTGGAGCTCAATGTCCTCGAAGTTGACTGTGCGCTCAGGCGTCTTGAAGCACTTTCGGAGTTGCGAGACGTGGAACACGTCATGAACATTGGCAAAGTTTGCAGGAAGCTCGAGTTGATAGGCGAGGCCGCCTCTCTTGCTGACGATCTTGAAAGGCCCGACGTATCTGGGGGCAAGCTTCCCTTTGATACCGAAGCGACGAGTCCCTTTCGTAGGAGAGACGCGGAGGTAGACATGATCTCCGATCTCGAAAGCCAAATCACGGTGCTTACTATCATAGTAGCTCTTCTGGCGGGATTGGGCTGCTTTGAGGTTATCACGAATGACCTTGCACATTTCTTCCGCCTCTGTGATCAGGTCATTACCCAGCAGCTGACGTTCACCGGTTTTAGACCAGTTGAGAGGTGTACGGCACTTCCTACCGTACAGAATTTCAAATGGGGCCTTGCCGGAACTTGCTTGGAAACTATTGTTGTACGAGAATTCAGCATAAGGAAGACAATCCTCCCACTTCATGCCGAAGGAGATAACACAAGCCCTGAGCATATCTTCAAGAATCTGGTGGACACGCTCGACTTGACCGCTTGTTTGAGGATGGAAAGCAGTGCTGAAGCGAATGTTGGTGCCCATGGCCTTCTGAAAAGAATCCCAAAACTTGGAGGTAAAGATGCTGCCACGGTCTGAAGATATCACTTGAGGAATACCGTGCAGAGAGACAATTCGAGAGGTGTAGAGCTCCGCCAATTGAGCTGCAGTGATTGACTCTTTGATAGGCAGGAAATGAGCCACTTTGGTGAGCTTGTCGATGACAACGAATATAGCATCATTGCCACGCTTGGACTTTGGAAACCCAGTCACGAAGTCCATTTCAATGTGGTCAAACTTCCATTCTGGAATGGCAAGAGGTTGGAGGAGACCTGATGGCCTTTGGTGTTCTGCCTTCACTCTTCTGCAGACATCACATTCATTCACGAATTGAGCGATCTCGCGCTTCATTCAAGTCCACCAATAAGTTTGCTTCAGATCTTGATACATCTCGTGCTACCAGGGTGGATGGAGAGGAGAGAGATGTGAGCCTCATTCATGATCACTTTACGAAGTTCACCTTTGGGCACAACAATTCGATCCTCGAAGAAGAGAGTGTCCTTGTCATCAAGTCGGTAGCACTTGTACTTGGACTGACTCTTTGCAATACCAATCTTCACCTTTTTCACCATAGCATCAAGAAGCTGGGCTTGGCGAATCTGGTCCTCCAAGGTAGGAGAAACTTGAAGGTTGGCGAGGAAACCTTGAGGAACAACTTGCAGATTAAGTTTGCGGAAAGCTTCACAAAGCTCGGGTTGATAAGGCTTGAGAATCAGACTGTTGCAATATGCTTTTCTGCTCAAAGCGTCAGCAATCACATTAGCCTTGCCTGGAGTATACTCGATACTCGGATTGTACTCTTGAATCATTTCGACCCATCGAGTCTGCCTGAGGTTGAGATTAGGCTGAGTGAAGATGTACTTGAGACTCTTGTGATCAGTGAAAATGTCCACTTTCCTTCCCAAGAGAAGATGTCTCCAAGTCAACAATGCGTGCACAACTGCCGCCAACTCGAGATCATGAGTGGGATAGTTCTTCTCATTAGGCTTCAACTGGCGAGAGGTATAAGCAACAACTTTCTTCTCTTGCATCAGTACAGCACCAAGACCTTGGAGAGAGGCATCACAAAAGACCTCGTACGGCTTGGTTTCATCAGGCGGAGTCAGAACTGGAGCAGTGATCAATTTCTCTTTCAAAGCGTTGAAAGCAATATCACACTCCGGGGACCAAACGTACTTGACGTGCTTCTGAAGAAGATTTGAGAGAGGCTTCGCGATCTTGGAGAAGTTTTCAACCAATCTTCGGCAATAACTTGCAAGACCGAGGAAGCTACGGAGTTGCTTCACATTCTGAGGAGGTTCCCAATTAACGATTGCAGACACCTTCTCAGGATCCACGGAAATGCCCTTGGCAGAGATGATATGGCCAAGATAAAGAACCTCATCGAGCCAAAATTCACACTTGGAGAACTTGGCGTAGAACTGATGTTCCCTTAGCTTGTCAAGAACCAAACGCAAGTGTTTGGCATGATCTTCCTTGTTCTTCGAGAAAACCAGAATGTCGTCGAGATAGACCAAAATGAAGTCGTTGGTGTAGGGGTTGAAGATGAAGTTCATCATGCGAGAGAACGTCGGAGGAGCGTTGGCGAGGCCAAAAGACATGACAGTGTATTCATATGACCCATAGCTTGTTCTGAACGCCGTCTTGGGAATATCTTGCTCACGAATGCGAATTTGGTGATAACCCATATGGAGGTCAAGTTTGGAGAATACTTGGGCACCCTTGAGTTGTTCAAACAGCTCATTAATGTTGGGAAGTGGGTATTTGTTCTTGATGGTCTTCTTGTTCAATGGACGGTAATCAACACAAAGTCGGTCCGTTCCATCCTTCTTCTTCACAAAAAGAACACCACAACCCCACGGAGAAGTACTAGGCCGAATGAGACCCATCCTTTCTTGAACATCGAGTTGTTTCTTCAACTCCTTCAACTCTTCGGGGCCGAGCTTGTAGGGACGTTTGCACACAGGTTCCGTACCGGGCTCAAGTTCAATAACAAATTCAACCGGCCGGTTTGGAGGCATGCCTGGGAGTTCTTCAGGGAAGACATCTTGATACTCACAAACAACGGGAATCTGCGAAATAGCATCCAATTCACCCTTCTCATTGAGAGAGAACAACCAGATGGTATTATCCCGAGCAGCAAAGACGATGACATCTTCAGACGAATGAGTCAGTTGAATCTGCCTGGCTGCACAATCCAGCTGAGCTTTATGTTTAGAGAGCCAGTCCATCCCAAGAATAAGATCGATATCAGAATTACCAAGAATCATCAGGGAAGCCAGAAACTTAAAGTCACCCAGCGAGATAGAAATATCCGGAACTTCATAGTTAGCAAGCAAGCATTTACTCGGAGAGACGACTGCTAATGGCTTATGCATAACTTGAGAAAACCACCCATGCTTAGATGCAAAAGGCTTCGAGATGAAACAATGCGATGCACCTGTATCAAAAAGTACTTTTGCAGGAACATCATTAACAGGAAGGTTACCCATGATGACATCCGAAGAATCCTCTGCCTGAGCTGCATTCACCATATTGACCTTGGCGTGCTTGGGATTATGCTTGACCACAGCTATACTTGCCGATCTGACAGGAGGAGGAGGAGGAAGACGCCTCTGGTCGAAACACTTGTTGGCATAGTGACCCTTCTGTTGGCACTTGTTGCACGTGACCTCTGAGAGCGGACGGTGATACGGAGCACTTGATCTTGGAGCTTGAGACGAAGTCTTGTTCTGAAAGCCTGGGTTGGGTGGGTGGGATGAACCACTGCCACCTTTGCTCTTCTGCTGATACAGCTGACGGAACGGAGGAGGAGGAAGCCAATACTTCTGCTGCTTGGCCACTTGAGTAGAGGAAGAAGACGTAGTGTCTCTGACTCGCTTCCTGGAAGCATGACACCTTAGCTGAGCAGCCTCTTGCTTCAGTGCCATGTTGTAGAACTCATCGTATCTCAGCGGCTCGAAGAGGACAAGAGCGAGCTGAATTTCTTCACGAAGACCACCCCTGAACTGATAGATCATGCTCTTCTCGTCAGGAACATCCTGCTTGGCAAAACGGGCGAGCTTCTGGAACAACTTGTTGTAGTCATAGACAGACAAAGAGCCTTGCTTCAGATTGCGGAATTCTTCACGTTTGCTTTCAGTCACACTTTGAGGAATGTGATGAGCGCGGAAATCACGACGGAAATCATCCCAAGTGATCAAACGTCCACCTCTGGAATCCCAGTACTGCTGAAACCACTCTACGGCCTGATCCTTGAGCTGGAAAGACGCGAACTTGACGAAATCTTCAGGTCTGACGTTGCTGCATTCAAAATGCTTGCCCAGATCGACTAACCAATCATCAGCATCGGTAGCCCCAACGCAGTTACTGAACGTCTTTGGACCATTTGCGAGGAACTGATTCAGAGTTGCAAAATGGTTCTGGTTGTTGCCTTGATTCGCTTGACTACTTTGATTCCGCTCTTGGATGATTTGCATGATCAGCTGTGTATTTGCATTAGTAGCGGCCATCACAGCTTGCCATGCTTCCGGAGGAGGCGGAGGTGGCGGCGGATCTTGATTCTGGTTCTGACTGGTGCTCTTAGCGGGAGCCATCCTGAAGAGGTTGACCACCGTTAGCACATAGGCAGATAAATAAAGCTGAAACCAACGGAATGAAAATTGCAACATAAAGTCTTCACATCCGAACAAAATGAACGAATGCACTTCTCTTGAAGTGGTCACATATTCCTAAATTGCGAAGCCACGAAGAATCAGGTAGAATAGGTACATCAACGAGGGATGGAATCAACATATGACGTCGAAGCAGAACGAATACCACAACTCGAAATAAAACCAAGGGTTGGCTTGCGGAATAAGCCGGAACAAACACATGATAGAAATTTCGTCCGAAGTTTTCGTGGTAGGACCTACACGGGCTCGACCGTACAGCACCATCATGTACAAGGCAGTGCACATGACATACGAAGCGTCCCCGAGTCAGCATAGCCAAGGACTCTTTAAGACACAACGAGGCCACTGTAAAATCGACCATGAATAGGCGAACCACTAGACGTCGAACCCCAATTTCATATCACACATCTGTTGGAAAGATATCCTAAGGCTACTTGAATTCCCACCTATGAAACTCCCGAAATTTTCCGGTTATGCAATCAGGTGTTGGGGATACAGGGGAAGCATAATATCTCACCCAAGCTAGCAAATCCTACATCCAGCTGCATCCATCCTTCAACACATAACCAAGAAACCTTCGGAAACCATCTATCTCAACCTTCGAAAAGCATCCGTTATACAAGTTATGGCGATACTCCCGAACTCCCGCCCCAGTACTGGGTGGCGTCGAGGTTATCTCACCAACGAACTGCATAAAGGAGATTTTCGATGTCGCGCACATACCTCAAGTATACCAGAATTGCAACGATAGAATTATGATGACAACACCTCAGAGCTCAACTCCCCGGGACACTTCCACTAAACCCCTGACAGGAGGCACCAAGACAGTATTCTCATCATAAGCCATCGGAACAAAACCAAAATACTCGCGTGATCCTAAAAAAATTAGTGAAATTCGAGAAGAGAAGAGTCAAAACTCTACGTCAGGATGCCTTACCAGAGCGATGAGGAGACTGGGAAGTAAAAAGAATTCCTAAACTCTCCGATATATAATTCCTAAGGACTCAAAACATTTTTCTAGACACAACTCGGCTGCTAAAAACGATCAAGCAATGGGGCTCCTAAGGTCGGGGAAGGCTCTGATACCAACTTGTAACGCCCTCGATGCGGCTATGTCTCCCACGTGTCGAGGCACGACTTAGAGACATAGGCGCATTGAAAGCAATGTCGCAAGTCGGGAATCATTACACAACCCATGTACATATATAATATAAAGGGGAATAATAGCATAGTTGGCTTACACTCGCCACGTCACATCAAAGTACATAAATAACATCCATCATACAATCACTCATGGCCCGACTACGGCGCCAAAATAGAAAAGACCCCCAACAAGCGACTAGGTCCTGGATCTAACCCCGAATAGGCATCCCTACTGATCATCAGGAAACAACACATAGTAACGCTGAGAGTCCTCGTCGTACTCCCACTTCAGCTCGAGCGCGCCATCCGGAGAGGTATCATCGGTCCCTGCATCTGGTGTAATAGTAATCTGTGAGCCACATAGGACTCAGCAATCTCGCACCCTCGCGATCAAGACTATTTAAGCTTAATAGGTAGGAAAGGGGGTAATGTAAGTGGAGCTGCAGCAAGCGACTAGCATATATGGTGGCTAACTTATTCGCAAAGGAGAGCGAGAAGAGGAGGCAAAGCACGAGCGGAAACTATATAGAGCAGCCTACGCAAACATAACTCCAACGCCGTGTCCAGTTCCCGGACTCCGCCGAGAAGAGGCCATCACGGCAACACACGCAGTTGATTCATTTTAATTATTTAAGGTTCAAGTTATCTACAACCGGACATTAACAAATTCCCATCTGCCCATAACCGCGGGCACGGCTTTCGAAAGATCAATCCCTACAGGGGGGTCCCAACTTAGCCCATAACAAGCTCTCACGGTCAACGAAGGAATAGACCTCCACCCAGGACCCACCGATCAGACTCGGTATCCCGGTACAACAAGATGATTCGACAGGTCAAAACTAGTCTAGCAACACCGCCCGAATGCGCCGACAAATCCCGATAGGAGCTGCACATATCTCTTTCTTAGGGCACACTCAGATAAGCAATCCGTACAACTAAAACCAGCCCTCGGGTTCCCCCGAGGTGGCGCTGCAAGGGGCTCTAGTTCGGACCAACACTCAGAGGAGCACTGGCCCGTGGGGGGCTAAAATAAAGATGACCCTCGGGCTCCGGAAACCCAAGGGAAAGAAAAGGGGGGTAGGTGGCAAATGGTAAAACCAATGTTGGGCATTGCTGGAAAAGCTTTATTCAAGGTGAACTATCAAGGGGTTCCCATTATAGCCCAACCGCGTAAGGGACGCAACAATCCGGGAACATAACACCGATATGACGGAAACTAGGGCGGCAAGAGTGGAACAAAACACTAGGCGAGAGGCCGAGCCTTCCACCCTTTACCAAGTATATAGATGAATAGAGATAACATAGCAATATAGTGATATCCCAACAAGTAAATAAATGTTCCAACAAGGAACGGCTCCAATCTTCACCTGCAACTAAGAAAGGCATAGGTTCAACCCATCAGGGCATCTTAGGAACATAGCAAATTAAGAAAGGCATAGGTTCAACCCATCAGGGCATCTTAGGAACATACACCACAAACTCCAATCGTAAATACCACCAGCTCGAAAACAGAGCATGGCTGAGAAAACAGAGGATACAATTTACCAAAAGCATTATGTATCTGAGGAAAGACTCACCAGCTTATAGAATATGAAGGACGCTGTCGGATAAAATCCAACAAAGGATCTGGTGGTCCACCAGGGGTCTGATGTGAGCATCGATACTCAACCAGAGGAAGAGACAATGCAAGGAGATCAGACTATAGAAACAACTGACTAATTCAAAGCTCAAATGCAAAAGAGTTATGATTTCCAACCAAGGGATCAGAAGCAACCACTTTGATTAAGGATGGATAAGTTGAATAGACTTAGGGGTACATTTGACGACAACTTGGTTGGTCGAGATCTAACTCATGTTTAAAACGACGTCTGAGCCGAAAGGATAATTTACAGGGAATAACTGATGATTGCGTGCATTCGCAACATATCGAATCAAGCGCCTCAAAATGATAGTGACAAAGGATGCCAATAGAGATTACTAGAAGTATGGAATTAACCATAAGGCAAGTAAGCAAGAATTTCAAGAGCAAAAGGCTCCTGAGGATTTTCGGAAGACCGAATGGTATTTCGATGACCATTGTGAAACACATGAACAACTGGGGGATGAGCGGATACTCGATAAGTGCGAGAATTATTCGTAGGGGTATTCAGGTGACAAGAACAGCAAGGCGGTAAGCTCAAAGGATTATCGAAACAACGACGAGTATTTCGGGGTATCTTGTAATAATAATACTAACTGGGAATAAAAGTAAGAACGATAGGTGTAAGTATTTATCCATAGGGATTTTTCGGTGGTAGGGAATTGCAAAAGCAACATGCACAAGGTCTCGAGAGAATATCGGAGAGTATTGTGAGAATCTTCTGTTGCAGCAGTAGATCATCCGTAATGAAAGGGTTCTCCGGTAGGAAGTAGTAACGAGAACCTAGAGTTAGATTTTGCAAAATTCATGTAACCCGAATAGAAGAGAGTTCAGAGTCCCAGAGTAAGGATCGAGGAGTGAAAGATCCTAATACCACCCAGATGGCGACGTGGGCCCGTAAGCCGCACAGCCATGTTAGTAAAAGTTTTTGCAATGCCTAGACTCGACATCGGCCAAGGAGTGTGGAAGGGGGATTCCTACAGGCAGTCGGCTCTGATACCAACTTGTGATGCCCCCGATTTGACCGTACACTAATCATGCACGCAAATGTGTACGATCAAGATCAAGGACTCACGGGTAGATATCACAACACAACGCTACAAATAAAATAAGTCATACAAGCATCATATTACAAGCCAGGGGCCTCGAGGGCTCGAATACAAGAGCTCGATCATAGACGAGTCAGCGGAAGCAACAATATCTGAGTACAGACATAAGTTAAACAAGTTTGCCTTAAGAAGGCTAGCACAAACTGGGATACAGATCGAAAGAGGCGCAGGCGTCCTGCCTGGGATCCTCCTAACTACTCCTGGTCGCCATCAGCGGGCAGCACGTAGTAGTAGGCACCTCCGGTGTAGTAGGAGTCGTCGTCGACGGTGGCGTCTGGATCCTGGGCTCCAACATCTGGTTGCGACAACCAGGTAGAAGGGATAGGAGGAAAAGAAGGAGAAAGCAACCGTGAGTACTCATCCAAAGTACTCGCAAGCAAGGAGCTACACTACATATGTATGCATTGGTATCAACTGGAATAAGGCTATTATATGTGGACTGAACTGCAGAAAGTCGGAATAAGAGGGGGATAGCTAGTCCTTTCGAAGACTACGCTTCTGGCCACCTCCATCTTGCAGCATGTAGAAGAGAGTAGACTGAAGTCCTCCAAGTAGCATCGTATAGCATAATCCTAACCGATGATCCTCCCCTCGTCGCCCTGTGAGAGAGCGATCACCGGTTGTATCTGGCACTTGGAAGGGTGTGTTTTATTAAGTATCCGGTTCTAGTTGTCATAAGGTCAAGGTACAACTCCGGGTCGTCCTTTTACCGAGGGACACGGCTATTCGAATAGATAAACTTCCCTGCAGGGGTGCACCACATACCCCAACACGCTCGATCCCATTTGGCCGGACACACTTTCCTGGGTCATGCCCGGCCTCGGAAGATCAACACGTCGCAGCCCTACCTAGGCCCAATAGAGAGGTCAGCACGCCGGTCTAAATCCTATGGCGCAGGGGTCTGGGCCCATCGCGCTTTGCACACCTGCACGTTGCGAACGCGGTCGGAAGCAGAACTAGCCCCCTTAATACAAGAGCAGGCTTACGGTCCAATCCGGCGCGCGCCACTCAGTTGCTGACGTCACGAAGGCTTCGGCTGATACCACGACGCCGGGATACCCATAACTACTCCCGCGTAGATGGTTAGTGCGCATAGACCAAATGGCCAGACTCAGATCAAATACCCAGATCTCGTTAAGCGTGTTAAGTGTCCGCGAACGCCGAACAGGGCCAGGCCCACCTCTCTCCTAGGTGGTCGGAACCTGCCCTGTCGCTCCGCCTCAAAGATCCACTCGCGGGTGCTCCTACGAGCCGTCCCGTCTTTAGTCACCACATGTATCATGTATAAGGTATATAATATATACCCGTGATCACCTCCCGTGTGATCACGGCCCGATAGTATAGCATGGCAGACGGACAAGAATGTAGGGCCACTGATGATAAACTAGCATCCTATACTAAGCATTAGGTTTGCAGGTAAAGGTAACAACAGTAGTAGCAAGGACAGGCTATGCATCAGGATAGGAATAACGGAAAGCAGTACATGCTACACTACTCTAATGCAAGTAGTATAGAGAAGAGTAGGTGATATCTGGTGATCAAAGGGGGGGGCTTGCCTGGTTGCTCTGGCAAGAGAGAGGGGTCGTCAACACCGTAGTCGTACTGGGTAGTAGCGGTATCGGTCTCGGTGTCTAGCGAGAGAAGAGGGGGAAGAAACAATAAATATAATGCAAGCATATGCATAGTGATGCATGATATGACAAGTAACGGCGTTAGAGGTGCCCTAACGCGGTAGTAGGTGATACCGGTGAAGGGGGATGACATCCGGGAAAGTATCCCCGGTGTTTCGCGTTTTCGGGCAGAGGAGCCGGAGGGGAAAAGTTGCGAGTTTGCTATGCTAGGGATGCATGACGGACGAACGGGCTGCGTATCCAGGTTCGTCTCGTCGTTCTAAGCAACTTTCATGTTGAAAATATTTTCATCTGAGTTACGGATTAAAAGATATGATTTTCTAAAGATTTAAACCATTTTCTGATTTTAATTATTTATTTTATTCCAACATTATCCAAAACAGTGAATGATGATGTCAGCATGACATCGGAGTGATGTCAGCAGGTCAACTGGTCGGTTGACCAGTCAAACCAGACAGGTGGGTCCAGTGGGACCCACATGTCATTGACAGGGCTAACTAAACAGGTTTGATTAGTTTAGTTAATTAATTAGGTTAATTAAGCAAGATTAATTAAGTTAATTAATCCTTTAATTAATTAATTAACTTAATAATTTTATTTATTATTTATTTTTAATACCTTTTTTTTACAAAACGTTCTGGGGCTGGGGCCCCCTTGTCATAGGCCCCTGGGGGCCTAGCGGGTCAGGCGTGCTACGGTTACGGGCGCAGAGGCGCTGTGAGCGCCCAGACCCAGGCGAGGGCCGAGCGGGCACCGGGCGTCGGGGATGGCCGCGGCGAGGCCACGGCAGGGCGGCGGCCCAGCGAGCCGGAGGTGGGGCGGAGCAGGACGGCGCGTCGGCGGCCGCAGTGGTGGGCGGAACCGGCGCGGCCACGACACGGTTCGGCGGCCGGGCGCAGCGGCGGCAGCGATGGTAGAGCAGGCGACCGCGGGAGGCATGAAGGCGAGCGCGAGGTCACGGCGAGACTTGCGGCGCGCGCAGCAGGGGGGGCACGAGGCGCGGTGCAGGCGGCGCAAGGCGCGACGCCAAGGGCGGGCGAGCGGCGCGGAACAACGCGGAGCGAGCAGCGGAGTAGAGGCCGTGGGCGAGAGGCGGGGCTCACGGCGACGCGCGCGGCAGACGCGAGCCCGTCCGGAGCTCGGGCGCGGGGCGTACGGGGAAAGGGGGGGCGCGCGGCGCGAGCGCCCGCGGGGTACGGCCAAGGAGGCGGGGCCAAGCACCGGCGAGAGGGGACGGGGTGCAGGATGGCTGGGGTCCTCACCGGGGTGCGTAGGGAACGGGCAGCGTGCCCGATGGAGGTCGGGGAGGACCGTGGTTGAGGGGGACGGGGACGGCGTCGACGGGGAGGAGACGAGGCCGAGGCGGCGGCGTGCGTCGACGGCGTTGGCGACGAGGAGACGAGGACGACGGGGCGGCACCGTGGTGCTGGGGAGGCGGTTAGGCGACGGAGAGGAGGGGCGAGTAGTACAGGGCGGTGACGGGAGATTGCCGGCGCCGGGGCCGAGCTGCGTAGATCGATCCCGATCCAGATCGGATCGGGAGAGGGGGGAGTGGGAGCGAGTGGGGGGCCAAGTGGGGCGTTAGGGTTTCGGTCGGGGTGGGGTGGGGTGGCCTATAGGCCACGGGGTGAAGGGGCCGCGTGGGCCGGCCTGGTGGGCGGCCTGGTCGGCCAGCCGGGCCGTTTGGCCCGGGAGGGGGGGCTTTCTTCCTTTTTTTGTTTTGTTTTTGTTTATACCTCTTCTTTTTATTTATTTTTCCTGTACTGTTTTATTTTATTTTTGTTAGTAAAATAGTTTTACAAAATATTAAACTGGCTCCATATTTAGAGTGGCAAAATGAGACACGGTCACAAAAAGTTTGGTACCTAAATGAAATATTTTGCACTTCTATAAATTTAGAAGGCATTTAAATATTTGTTCTCAGCCATTTTTTTAAATTAATTTAGAGCCTTTAAACTTTATACCAAAGTTTGGTTTCTCCACCATAATTATTTATGCATCATCTGGTACCTCTAGAACATTTTAGTTTTATTGTTTAAAAACTTTTGTTGTTTGCCTATACTTTAAATTTGAATTTGAATCGGTTTCGAACTAACACGAGATTAGCGATAGTAATCGAAGTGGCGTGGCATCATTAATAGAGAATTACTATAGCTTAATTATCCGGACGTCACAATTCTCCTCCACTACAAGAAATCTCGTCCCGAGATTTAAGAGGGGAGTAAGGGGGAAAGTTTTGGTTACGATATTCTAACGGGTCTTCTCGAAGAAGTTAATCCCTTTCGTTGATGTCTTCAATTCTTTATTCCAATGCATCATGATAAACTTGTCATCATTTCTTCGGGAACTCCATCGTACTTACGAAAGGATAAGGGGCAGCTCAGCTACGACAGAATGCTTTTGAGGGAAACAATCTGGGGTTTACCCATGAATGAGTATAAGATTATCTCTCGAGTTGAACATATGAAATACATCGAGAGTAAGGTATGAAGGTACAATAAGAGGTTCCAAGCGGATAGAGAGTTCCTTGAAGTCTGAACCAGAGTGAGAAAGGGGTTCAGAGTAGCGAGAGTAAGTATTGCGTCTGATACCAGAATAGAGCACTAGGAAGGTGGCCCATGATTTAAATACAAAGCCAAGCATGGAGAATAACCATTAGAAACAGGGTTGTACAGGAGAGTCAGGTTTCGATCCTGGGACCTGTGGGTTATGGGCCCACCATGTGGGTTAAAAGTAGGAAGGGTGCTGACATCTCGCACGGTCAGGGTGGCCAGGCATGTCAAAGGATAGCCTGTCAGTTATGTCGGCAACAACATCGGTACCAAGGGCGAGGAACGAAGAGAACCATTTTCCTGCTCGTTGAAACGAGGCGGACCAATAGGCAAAGTTCTCGTCCATCGGTGGTTACCGGAATGTCAACAACAATAGTAACAGGGTCTTACTGACAGAGTCGTACACTGAGGTGCTTATAAAAGCAGTGACGTATTACTGCTTAGATTATATTAACCTCAAGAAGGTTAAATAGAACAATGGAAAGGAAAATGTGATTATCAGATTAAACAGAACAATGGAAAGGAAAAATGTGGTTAAGCACATATTTCAGGGGTATATCCTTCCCAATACAAGTAGAGTATGATATCCATGACAGGATATAATGTATAAAACCTTTTAGGTAGGGGAGAGAAATTTCATGACATTAACCATACAGCGGTGTTTGGATAATTGAGCAGGAAACATTTAGCATTGGGCTTCAAATGTTCTTATTGAAAATCGGAGTACTACAGACATGCTTCGAGATAGCATTGACATGGTCTTCAATCAAAGGTCGGACTTTGGGTACAAGAAGGATTCATCAGGAACAACTTGTAGAATAAGCCTTACAGTTTCCACATGGAAGAATGGGTAAACTTGCTGAAAAGGAAACTATAATAATAGGGCCTTTGGCCAGGTGTGCTAGGCATGACATCACCTTACCGGGTCATACAAAGACCAACGTTATAACTCTTGGAAATATGTTCCAACCATCAAATCTGATCGAGGTTCAGATCCGATTGGTGTCAGGATACCTCTGACTTAGGATGCCAGAGAAGAAAAGGTGCAACACAATTGTTGAGATGACCATGTAAGATTATCGGGAAATGAACTTTGGGAGCGAGTTCCGAAACAAAAGCTCACCATTAAACCAACGAGAGGATGAGGAGGTGGCTGATGGAATCAGCGGTAATTCATCGAGATTAACAAAATATGGATTTCCACAATTAGGTGAACAAGGAAATATCATTTGTCGGATCAAATGATATAATGAAGCATGTTTGAGGAAAACATACACAATTAAACATTGGTAGAAAGTTGCGCCCGAAATATGGGTTGGGCTGCACGACCAATGTCAGAATGGTGATTCAATAATCGACAGTCTAAGAATGAATGGCCGGCCATTATTCAATGCAATAGGGTTGCTAGAAAGGCAGAATCCAAACAGCTCCGTTCACTTGTTCGTACCCCGGTTGGAATCAACGCGAGGACCAGGAAAGAATGGTGATGATGAGAAGTATCACTATACCAAGAATTCTTAAAAGGAGGAGCAATCCTCACAACATCCTTGATATTAAAAGATGGTAATACTCCAAGGTAAAGAAGAACAAATGCTGGATAGCAGGGAACTCAAGGTATAACACAAAACACGAACAAGTTTGTGTTGATCGGAAGGCAATAAAGTGGTCAAAGATAACACAATCAGCGGGGGCAAGGATAGTATTTCTCATCATGAACTCAATTGATATCCTGGAAGAGCTCATAAGGTCGATGATGATCACGACACATTTGTCGAGAGATTTCATGAAGATGTAATCAATCAGCGATGACATCAGGTCAAAGGAATGATGAAGCGGGAGGTTATTGGAACCATGGGTAGGACACAAACTTGAAATCAAGCTTGTTGTTCAAGGCGAAATGGAATGACGAGGGAGATCGGCGTAACCTTAGCTCATCATCGAAAGTTGTGCTCCGTGGTTAAGGACCAGGTAGCATAGTTAAAAAGTTGCACGATAATGATATAGCCGACCAGACTAGGAATAACTTGAAGGGTTATTAAATCATAAGCAACGAAGATTACTTAGAGTTATTGAATCGTAGTGCGGAATCGGTTCACTTAACGGTGTTCTCGAGTGTTTAATAACTCAGGGCCCGTGAAAAATTGGAACCAGTGAGAATGTAGTACTTGATTGAAGAACCCATAAGAAGTTATGCAGTTCCGTGATAATCTTGAGATACCAGGGGGGTAATACTCGACGACAAATCAAAGTAGAGGTTGGACTGGGGTATTACTCTACAGAAGTCAAGCGCTTAAACTTGCACGCGAAATGGTATTTAAAAGAGAACATGGTTGGAACCATGATTGCAAAAGGCCAGATCCGAGATATAAGATGAACTTATACCAAGGAATAATTAATTTGAGAGAAGCTTTAATGATAAGATCTACATCGTGTCCATGGGCATGAACGCAAGGTTCAAGGTCGACTCCCACTTCTTCAATGCATAACCTTTCATTCACTGCTCTAGTTAAAAAGGATTTCAGTGTCAAAACCTACCTGGTGAATTACCAGAGGAGTATGACCCGTGAAAACTTTCGGGTTCACACAAATTAAGAAAGGCATAGGTTCAACCCATCAGGGCATCTTAGGAACATACACCACAAACTCCAATCGTAAATACCACCAGCTCGAAAACAAAGCATGGCTGAGAAAACAGAGGATACAATTTACCAAAAGTATTATGTATCCGAGGAAAGACTCACCAGCTTATAGAATATGAAGGACGCTGTCGGATAAAATCCAACAAAGGATCTGGTGGTCCACCAGGGGTTTGATGTGAGCATCGATACTCAACCAGAGGAAGAGACAATGCAAGGAGATCAGACTATAGAAACAACTGACTAATTCAAAGCTCAAATTCAAAAGAGTTATGATTTCCAACCAAGGGATCAGAAGCAACCACTTTGATTAAGGATGGATAAGTTGAATAGACTTAGGGGTACATTCGACGACAACTTGGTTGGTCGAGATCCAACCCATGTTTAAAACGACGTCTGAGCCGAAAGGATAATTTACAGGGAATAACTGATGATTGCGTGCATTCGCAACATATCGAATCAAGTGCCTCAAAATGATAGTGACAAAGGATGCCAATAGAGATTACTAGAAGTATGGAATTAACCATAAGGCAAGTAAGCAAGAATTTCAAGAGCAAAAGGCTCCTGAGGATTTTCGGAAGACCGAATGGTATTTCGATGACCATTGTGAAACACATGAACAACTGGGGGATGAGCGGATACTCGATAAGTGCGAGAATTATTCGTAGGGGTATTCAGGTGACAAGAACAGCAAGGCGGTAAGCTCAAAGGATTATTGAAACAACGACGAGTATTTCGGGGTATCTTGTAATAATAATACTAACTGGGAATAAAAGTAAGAACGACAGGTGTAAGTATTTATCCATAGGGATTTTTTGGTGGTAGGGAATTGCAAAAGCAACATGCACAAGGTCTCGAGAGAATATCGGAGAGTACTGTGAGAATCTTCTGTTGCAGCAGTAGATCATCCGTAATGAAAGGGTTCTCCGGTAGGAAGTAGTAACGAGAACCTAGAGTTAGATTTTGCAAAATTCATGTAACCCGAATAGAAGAGAGTTCAGAGTCCCAGAGTAAGGATCGAGGAGTAAAAGATCCTAATACCACCCAGATGGCGACGTGGGCCCGTAAGCCGCACAGCCATGTTAGTAAAAGTTTTTGCAATGCCTAGACTCGACATCGGCCAAGGAGTGTGGAAGGGGGATTCCTACAGGCAGTCGACTCTGATACCAACTTGTGACGCCCCCGATTTGACCGTACACTAATCATGCACGCAAATGTGTACGATCAAGATCAAGGACTCACGGGTAGATATCACAACACAACGCTACAAATAAAATAAGTCATACAAGCATCATATTACAAGCCAGGGGCCTCGAGGGCTCGAATACAAGAGCTCGATCATAGACGAGTCAGCGGAAGCAACAATATCTGAGTACAGACATAAGTTAAACAAGTTTGCCTTAAGAAGGCTAGCACAAACTGGGATACAAATCGAAAGAGGCGCAGGCCTCCTGCCTGGGATCCTCCTAACTACTCCTAGTCGCCGTCAGCGGGCAGCACGTAGTAGTAGGCACCTCCGGTGTAGTAGGAGTCATCGTCGACGGTGGCATCTGGATCCTGGGCTCCAACATCTGGTTGCGACAACCAGGTAGAAGGGATAGGAGTAAAAGAGGGAGAAGGCAACCGTGAGTAATCATCCAAAGTACTCGCAAGCAAGGAGCTACACTACATATGTATGCATTGGTATCAACTTGAATAAGGCTATTATATGTGGACTGAACTGCAAAAAGCCGGAATAAGAGGGGGATAGCTAGTCCTTTCGAAGACTACGCTTCTGGCCACCTCCATCTTGCAGCATGTAGAAGAGAGTAGACTGAAGTCCTCCAAGTAGCATCGTATAGCATAATCCTAACCGATGATCCTCCCCTCGTCACCCTGTGAGAGAGCGATCACCGGTTGTATCTGGCACTTGGAAGGGTGTGTTTTATTAAGTATCCGGTTCTAGTTGTCATAAGGTCAAGGTACAACTCCTGGTCGTCCTTTTACCGAGGGACACGGCTATTCGAATAGATAAACTTCCCTGCAGGGGTGCACCACATACCCCAACACGTTCGATCCCATTTGGCCGGACACACTTTCCTGGGTCATGCCCGGCCTCGGAAGATCAACACGTCGCAGCCCTACCTAGGCCCAACAGAGAGGTCAGCACGCCGGTCTAAATCCTATGGCGCAGGGGTCTGGGCCCATCGCCCTTTGCACCCCTGCACGTTGCGAACGCGGTCGGAAGCAGAACTAGCCCCCTTAATACAAGAGCAGGCTTACGGTCCAATCCGGCGCGCGCCACTCAGTTGCTGACGTCACGAAGGCTTCGGCTGATACCACGACGCCGGGATACCCATAACTACTCCCGCGTAGATGGTTAGTGCGTATAGACCAAATGGCCAGACTCAGATCAAATACCCAGATCTCGTTAAGCGTGTTAAGTGTCCGCGAACGCCGAACAGGGCCAGGCCCACCTCTCTCCTAGGTGGTCGGAACCTGCCCTGTCGCTCCGCCTCAAAGATCCACTCGCGGGTGCTCCTACGAGCCGTCCCGTCTTTAGTCACCACATGTATCATGTATAAGGTGTATAATATATACCCGTGATCACCTCCCGTGTGATCACGGCCCGATAGTATAGCATGGCAGACGGACAAGAATGTAGGGCCACTGATGATAAACTAGCATCCTATACTAAGCATTAGGTTTGCAGGTAAAGGTAACAACAGTAGTAGCAAGGACAGGCTATGCATCAGGATAGGAATAACGGAAAGCAGTACATGCTACACTACTCTAATGCAAGCAGTATAGAGAAGAGTAGGCGATATCTGGTGATCAAAGGGGGGGCTTGCCTGGTTGCTCTGGCAAGAGAGAGGGGTCGTCAACACCGTAGTCGTACTGGGTAGTAGCGGCTTCGGTCTCGGTGTCTAGTGAGAGAAGAGGAGGAAGAAACAATAAATATAATGCAAGCATATGCATAGTGATGCATGATATGACAAGTAACGGCGTTAGAGGTGCCCTAACGCGGTAGTAGGTGATACCGGTGAAGGGGGGTGACATCCGGGAAAGTATCCCCGGTGTTTCGCGTTTTCGGGCAGAGGAGCCGGAGGGGGAAAGTTGCGAGTTTGCTATGCTAGGGATGCGTGACGGACGAACAGGCTGCGTATCCGGGTTCGTCTCGTCGTTCTGAGCAACTTTCATGTTGAAAATATTTTCATCCGAGTTACGGACTAAAAGATATGATTTTCTAAAGATTTAAACCATTTTCTGATTTTAATTATTTATTTTATTCCAACATTATCCAAAACAGTGAATGATGACGTCAGCATGACATCGGAGTGATGTCAGCAGGTCAACTGGTCGGTTGACCAGTCAAACCAGACAGGTGGGTCCAGTGGGACCCACATGTCATTGATAGGGCTAACTAAACAGGTTTGATTAGTTTAGTTAATTAATTAGGTTAATTAAGCAAGATTAATTAAGTTAATTAATCCTTTAATTAATTAATTAACTTAATAATTTTATTTATTATTTA
Source organism: Triticum monococcum (assembly GCA_034509565.1). NCBI lineage: Eukaryota > Viridiplantae > Streptophyta > Magnoliopsida > Poales > Poaceae > Triticum > Triticum monococcum. The sequence goes on along the minus strand of CM067846.1, from coordinate 141,446,157 downwards.
TTTTTAATTCCTTTTTTTTACAAAACGTTCTGGGGCTGGGGCCCCCTTGTCATAGGCCCCTGGGGGCCTAGCGGGTCAGGCGTGCTACGGTTACGGGCGCAGATGCGCTGTGAGCGCCCAGACCCAGGCGAGGGCCAAGCGGGCGCCGGGCGTCGGGGATGGCCGCGGCGAGGCCACGGCAGGGCGGCGGCCCAGCGAGCCGGAGGTGGGGCGGAGCAGGACGGCGCGCCGGCGGCCGCAGTGGTGGGCGGAACCGGCGCGGCCACGACACGGTTCGGCGGCCGGGCGCAGCGGCGGCAGCGATGGTAGAGCAGGCGACCGCGGGAGGCACGAAGGCGAGCGCGAGGTCACGGCCAGACTTGCGGCGCGCGCAGCAGGGGGGCACGTGGCGCGGTGCAGGCGGCGCAAGGCGCGGCGCCAAGGGCGGGCGAGCGGCGCAGAACAGCGCGCAGCAAGCAGCGGAGTAGAGGCCGTGGGCGAGAGGCGGGACTCACGGCGACGGGCGCGGCAGACGCGAGCCCGTCCGGAGCTCGGGCGCGGGGCGTACGGGGAAAGGGGGGGCGCGGCGCGAGCGCCCGCGGGGTGCGGCCAAGGAGGCGGGGCCAAGCACCGGCGAGAGGGGACGGGGTGCAGGAGGGCCGGGGTCCTCACCGGGGTGCGTAGGGAACGGGCAGCATGCCCGATGGAGGTCGGGGAGGACCGTGGTGGAGGGGGACGGGGACGGCGTCGACGGGGAGGAGACGAGGCCGAGGCGGCGGCGTGCGTCGACGGCGTTGGCGACGAGGAGACGAGGACGACGGGGCGGCACCGTGGTGCTGGGGAGGCGGTTAGGCGACGGAGAGGAGGGGCGAGGAGTACAGGGCAGTGACGGGAGATTGTCGGCGCCGGGGCCGAGCTGCGTAGATCGATCCCGATCCAGATCGGATCGGGAGAGGGGGGAGTGGGAGCGAGTGGGGGGCCAAGTGGGGCGTTAGGGTTTCGGTCGGGGTGGGGTGGGGTGGCCTATAGGCCACGGGGTGAAGGGGCCGCGTGGGCCGGCCTGGTGGGCGGCCTGGTCGGCCAGCCGGGCCGTTTGGCCCGGGAGGGGGGGGCTTTCTTCCTTTTTTTGTTTTGTTTTTGTTTATACCTCTTCTTTTTATTTATTTTTCCTGTACTGTTTTCTTTTATTTTTGTTAGTAAAATAGTTTTACAAAATATTAAACTGGCTCCATATTTAGAGTGGCAAAATGAGACACGGTCACAAAAAGTTTGGTACCTAAATGAAATATTTTGCACTTCTATAAATTTAGAAGGCATTTAAATATTTGTTCTCAGACATTTTTTTAAATTAATTTAGAGCCTTTAAACTTTATACCAAAGTTTGGTTTCTCCACCATAATTATTTATGCATCATCTGGTACCTCTAGAACATTTTAGTTTTATTGTTTAAAAACTTTTGTTGTTTGCCTATACTTTAAATTTGAATTTGAATCGGTTTCGAACTAACACGAGATTAGCGATAGTAATCGAAGTGACGTGGCATCATTAATAGAGAATTACTGTAGCTTAATTATCCGGACGTCACAAAATGGCAAGAACAATGGCATAGCATGCATGGATCACTAGCAATAGCTCCGGCAAAATCGCAAAAGAGTTCACGATCTGCCCAAAACAACAACTATGCAAAAGTTGAGCTCGATTGAGTCAACCTAGGGTGCTCCAACATAACAAGTAAAGACATGGATGGATTAATCACAACAAGCATAACAAATCACTCTTACTGATCATCCTCAAAAGGGGCACGGATCACTAGGAAACAAGCTGGACATATAGCATCGCGAACTAAACATCCCAGACTTAGTGATTTTCACTAAGTCCCTGAAAACAGCAAACTCAGGTACCCTACTTTGCAAGCTTGCACAAGACAACACACACATCCTAAAAATGCATGGGAGGCACCTCTGGAAAGAAGACAACATGCTTAACAATTCATCCCAAAGGGGCACAGGCATATCATGCACACAATAATCATGGCAAAAATGACAAAAGTCAATGTAGGGCTAACGGATCTGCAATTTAACTCATGATGCCTCCTTCCAACAGCATTTTGGGCACCAAGATGACCTCAAATGCAATTGATGCAATGGACTGAAATGATGTACTCGTCGAGACGAAGATTTTGATATATCATATGCCCAAAACGGAGCCACGGGTGCAAAGATATGATGCGTCAAAGTTAGCATGAAAATCTGGAATTAGAGGAGAAAGTCAACCGGGGGGGTTAGGGTTTACTGTTCCAGATCCGATCCGGATCCGGATCCGGTACTGTAGCTCACCGGGCCGAGGTCGCCGGTGGGGGAAGAAGGGGGGCCGGGGTCGCCGGCGTGGAGCGGAGGCGGCGGTGGTGCGCACGGGGCGGCGCGCAGCTCGGCGTGGAGCCGCGGGCGAGGCCGGGCGGCGAGGGGCCGCGACTCCGGTGTGGTGGCGGCGAGGCGGCGGCTCGCCGGAGAGACGAACGGCGGCGGGGCGGCGGCCGGACGCGGGGGAGAAGAGGCGGCGGGCGGCAGCGCTGGAACCCGGGTGGCGGCGCGGGCGAGTCGGGCCGCGGGGGCCGGCTTCGGGCTCCCCGGCCCGCGGCGGCGGCGGCGGGCGCGAGCCACTGAGGAGGCGACATGTGGCGGCGGCGGGGAGGAGCCGGACGTGTCCGTCGGTGCGAGTTTCGTCCGGCGCGGCGCGGGGAAGAGATCTAGGGTTAGGGGGAGAAGAGACCCGGGATTTTTTAGGGGGGGTGTATTTATAGGCCTAGAGGGAGCTAGGAGAGTCCAAATGAGGTGCGGTTTTCGCCCACACGATCGTTTTCGAACGACCGAGACGATGGAGCAGAGTTTGGTGGGTTTTGGGCCAAAATGGAGGGGTGTTGGGCTGCAACACACACAAGGCCTTTTCGGTCCCTCGGTTAACCGTTGGAGTATCAAACGAAGTCCAAATGACCCGAAACTTGACAGGCGGTCTACCGGTAGTAAACCAAGGCCGCATGGCAAGTCTCGGCCCAATCCGGAAATGTTTAATCCCCACACACGAAAGAAAGCTAGAAATGGCCACCGGAGGAGAACGAAGCGCCGGAATGCAAAACGGACAACGGGGAAAATGCTCGAATGCATGAAATGAACATGTATGCAAATGCAATGCACGTGATGGCATGATATGAGATGCACGAAAAACATAAACCACACACGGAGACAAAGATCCGAACCCGAGAATTAGATATAACTTAATGCCGGAAACGGCAAGAGTTGGAGTACAATTCGGGAAGGTTACATATGGGGCGTTACAGATAGGATGACTCAGATCAGAAGGGCATGAGGTAAAAGGAGTAAAAAGAGCCTTACGTTCCCTTCCACAATCAATTCCCTTACATAACTAAAGAATTTCTAGACTCAACTTCGACCAGGTTGGCTTGGAAATCCTACAGGCAGTCAGGCTCTGATACCAAAGCTGTTGGGACCCCGATTCTAAGTCACACCGATCTAGCATGTAACACCTCATATCACTTTGCGGCCTCACGCACGGTATTCCCACGGGTGTTGCCTTACCATGGCCCGGGACCGTTTGCGCCTTTTGGCTCATGTATATGATAGTGTCGCTAGCATCCATATGACAGAGAACCCCGGCCGACATGGCTAGTCGTGAACTCAAAGAGGCACTAACCTATGGGGACAGGCATACATGATTCACACCGAGCATGTCGGTCAGCAGCGTGTGAATCTGGGCTATAGCACTGGGCTAACAGGACTCCGAGGAACCCGGGCTGTAGCAGGCTAGGCAGGACTCTGGATGTCACCGTGTGACATTTCCCCGAGGGGACAGACACAGGAACGAAGCGAAACACATGCCGGCCAGTCAAGTGTCCTGAGAAGTAGTGCTGGGCTATCAGGACTCCGGTGAACCGGGCTGTAGCGGACTACTATGGCTCAAGGAAGCACTAGACTACATTTCCCCATAAGAGAGGCTGCCAAGGATAAACAGCTAGATTGTCGGACCCCACACATAGCAATACACGTCACACGTACGCATAACATGCAAGTATGTGTTGTACAACATGGCATCACAACATAACGCAAACTCATATAGATAAAGGCCCAGAAGAGCCACACAACATTAATACAAACAGGGGTCACATGACCCATCATTCAGAGCATACAAGCAATGGAAGCATTACATGTCTGAGTACAGACAACTACAAAAGGAAAAGGCTGAGAAGCCTGACTATCTACAAGACCCTCCCAAGGGTACAAGATCATAGCTGAGGTAACAAGCTACTCGTCGAAGTCCAAGCGGTACTACTAGTGAGACAGATGTCTCACCTGCAAAACATAAATAAAGCAAACGTGAGTACAAAGGTACTCAACAAGACTTACATCAGATCCTATCGTACATGCATTTGTATCAAGAAGGTAATGTGGGGTTTAGTTGCAGCAAGCCAGCTTTGACTCAGTGGCTATCCTGTTCTACGACTACGAGAAACTTCTTTGAGGTGAGAAAGCGCACACGAGTCCACTATTCACCACATCGATACACCACTATGGATTCATTCCCGTCTCCCTATGAGAAGGCCATCCATAGCACTCACACTTGTCTTGAGCATTTTAGAGTATCCACTAAGTTTTCTATGAACCACGTAAGCATCCAAGAAGTCCATAACCGAGGACGCGGATATTCGAATAGATCATGATAACCCTGCAGGGGTGTACTTCTTCACACACGCTCTCGCCACTTACCGCCATGTACATGTGATGTATCTCGGCAACCTTCAAGCGGAAGCCTGGCGAGGGTGTCGGCCACGACCTGACTAACCACGCAAGACTCTAGTCCAGGTTTATCGCCTATTCGGGTTCCATCCGCAAAGAGATCCGGCCGGGGTGTCGCTCACGGCCCCAAACGATGTGAGCAGGGTTCCCAAGCCCACCATCCGGGTGCCACTTGGTACACCGTGCCACCTGTGCCTAGTATGTCCCAAGCCCACCCTGCCGGGTGCCACTCGGAAGAAAAATAGCACAACCTACAAACACCAGAAACTAGTTGCAACTCCTGGACAGAGATCAAGTTGGTTAATAAGTCGAGAGGGGTCGAGTTACCGGAACCCAATGTGTGGTAGTAGCTAGGCATTGGACAACATACACAGAACTCAGTGCTTAAGGACGGTTCCAGTGAGACAACCCACCATGTATTCCTACATGGCCTCTCACCGCTAGCTTTACCAAATCGTGTTCACACACTTAACTCTCAGCATCAGAACATATCACAACACTCCAATCCATTCCCAATGAATCAGACCTGACACAACTCTAAGCAATAGCAGGCATGACATGGTAGGAACACAACATGGCTCAATCAACTCCTACACATGCTAGTGGGTTTCAACTATTTACTGTGGCAATGACAGGTCATGCAGATGAATGGGTTCAACTACCGCAGCATAAAGTAGCAATTGAATCGTTGTTGTCCTAATGCAATAACAAAGAGCAAGAGCGAGAGAGTGGGATTGTATCGGAATGAACAAGGGGGTTTTGCTTGCCTGGTAGATCAACAGGGGGGCACTACTCCTTGGACAGGTACTTTGGAACACTCTCCGGAGCAGGACTTATCGAGAAGGAACGGTGTCGACAATCAAACACAAGCATATGCAACAATATGATGCATGAATATGTGATGTGTTTTGAGCTAATGCATTTAGCATTCAACTTGGAAGAGGTCCATTTGAACCAAAGGTTCAAATGCAACTCTAATTTAAGTCTCTTAAAATGCCATAAATGTGTCTTCTCATATACAACATGTATAAGTTGGTTTGTCATGCATGAAACTAGTACAGATGGATATATTGATTTTTTTTGATAATTTTTCATATATAACTTATTTCAATCTGAGCTACGGTTGAATTTCTATGAAATTCTAAAGTTTATAACAATTTCTGGAATTTCCTGATTTGTTTTAAAACCAGAAAAGAATAATTGCATCAGCAGGTCAACGGCGCTAACCGGGTCAAACTTGACGTGTGGGGTCCACACGTCAGTGTCACAATTAACTAACAGGGTTAGTTTTATCTTAATTGGAGGATTAGGACGTTGGGGCCCATGTCAGTGTCACAGGTTTAGTTAACTGGTGATTAGCCTGGCTGGCGGGGTCCACCTGTCGGGTCGGCGAGGTCGTCGCCGGCGACCATGGGACACGGCGGTGTCCATGTTACAGGCCACGAGGGCGGTGGCTAAGGGCACCGGGGCGTAGCCCGGGGCTCTCCCGCACCCAGTGGGGCAGGTGGGAGGCGGCAGGGATGCCAGAGCTCGCCGAAGCGAGGCTCGCGGCGGCGGCCAGAGTTTGGCTCCGGTGGAACTACGGCTAGGGGCATCGGAAGAGCAGGGGAGAAAGGGGGTTCAACGGAGGGGCTCACAGAGGATCCGGGGAGGCGTCAGGGAACTCCGGGGGAGGTCCTGCAGGCGACGTGCGGCCGGTGGAGATCCGCGGCGGCTGGCGGTGAAGAAGACGATGGAGGCGGCGATGCAGGTCATCCCAGCGCTCGGGGCTAGGGTGGGGCGAAGCAGAAGACGATGGTGGAGCTTGCAGACAAGGTGGGGAGGCGAGGGGAAGGCGGTAGCTACGATGGCTACGAGCTGCGGCGACGGCATCGCTCGGTCACGGGGAGAGGGAGAGATCCAGGGGAGGAGGGAGAGCGAGAGAGAGAGAGGTGCGGGGCGGCACTGGGCGCTTCTGGCGAGGCCAGGTCGAAGAGGGGAGAGGGCAGGCAGGCAGCTGTCGTGGTGCGCATGCGCGCGGCGTGCGGTGACCATGCGCCTTGTCCCTCTGGCGCGAGGAGGGGGACGACTGGCGCGGCCAGCTGGCTGGGCCGGCCTGCTGGGCCACAAGTGGCCTAGGTAAGTCCAGGTAAGGGTTTTCCCCTTTTTGTTTATTTTCTATTTTGCTGACATTTGTTCTGATTTAGTAGAATACTAAATTATTTTATTTTCTTATGCCAATTTTTGTAGGAGCTAGTGGTATTATTCGAGAGCTCCTCATCAACTAGCATAATTTTTGGACAATATTATATATATATATATATATAACAATATATATCCAAAGCAAATAATTACTGCATTAATTCCAAATGGCCAAAATAGATATTTATGAGCTCCTAAAAATATTGGTTTGATTTTTACCTCTGCCAAATATTTTCAGAGAGAGACATGAACATTTTCTTGGACCCTTTTGGAGCAATTTTTATCTGGGTCATTTCCAGAAATGAATTCTGAGGGTTTCACAAATCCCCATTTCAAATTTAAATAAAATTTAAACATTATGCACACATGACTAGCTAGTCTAGGTCATACCAGAACTAGGGATGTGACATTATCTTTACACCAAAGTTGGTTGAAGCCCTCGAGGAAAATCGTTTGAAGACTTCCTGCACTTCATGTTTGTAAGTGACAATATGCACCCATGTGTAACGAGTGTAATCATCAACAATAACAAAGCAATATAGAGATGCTTCATTAGTGAATGCATAATAATGGTTAGGACCAAAGAGATCCATGTGAAGCAATTCAAATGGTCGAGTGGTAGTCATGATAGTCTTCGCGGGATGCCTGGCCTTGGTCATCTTTCCAGCTTCACAGGCTCCGCACAAAGTGATCCTTGAGGAATTTGACATTCTCAATGCCAATGACATGCTTCTTCTTCGCGAGCGTGTGCAAGTTCCTCATGCCAGCATGACCTAGTCATCGATGCCATAGCCAGCCTTCTGAAGCTTTTGCAAGTAGACATATAGCTGGTTGTGGTCCTGTAGAGAAATCAACAATATACAGATCTCCTCTCCTAAAGCCTTCAAAGACTATGGAATGTTCAACTTCCATGATCACAACACAACGATACTTGCCAAAGATAACAACCATATCAAGATCACAAAGCATTGAGACTGACATGAGGTTGAATCCTAAGGACTCGACAAGCATGACTTTGTCCATGTGTCGATCCTTTGAGATCGCACCCTTACCAAGACCCACTACCTTGCTTTTTCCTTTGTCAGCATAGGTGATATGCTTCAGATGCGATTGATATAAGGGAGTGTCCACCAATAGATTCCTATCACCAGTCATGTGATTTGTACATCCACTATCGAGGACCCACTCAGTGGCTTTAAGTTGATCATCCTGCAGATGAATTAGTGCAGCTTACGAACTCATATACTTCATCAGTGAAGAATATGACATCAAGTTCATCAGATCAATTTCATCAAGCAATGGAATAGATAAAACAGAATGAGGACGTGAGAATTGAAAATTCATTTCTTCATGATTAGCTTGCGTCCTTTCAAGCATATTCAGGTCTCCAACAAATTCTTCAGACGTTTAAGTTCGTTTGGAGACCCGACCCTGCATAAGAGATTAGTTCCTTTTCTTCACCACCCACATCTGAAGGGGTGGCAAAGAGTTCATCATTCTGCGAGCTCCATAAGAGAAAGGTGGCATCGAAGCCAGTCCACTTCGTTTCACATAAGAGGAGTTAGGGTAAGCACATGAATAAGCAGAGAAATTCTTCGATGACTTATGAACATAATGGTTAGAAGAATAATGCACATATTCATAGCCCATAGTTTTTCCCTGCGAAACAGAGGCGTTAGCACGATGATGTTCATATGAGGACTTTGATCCTTTTGAGTAATTTGATCCACGTGAGGAATTTGGTCCATATGAGGACTTGGATCCATATGAAGAATTTGGTCCATATGAGAAATTTGATCTGGGGTTCCTATTCTGCACAGGTGGTGTCATGATGACATTCACCTGAAGACTTTCAAGGCACCTTTTGGGAACCCAGATTTTCTTCATAGGAGAACCGTCCTGCAGTTAGTGCCAACATATCTAGCAAATACTTCACCATTCTGATTTTTGAACAGTTTATAGTTGGAGTCAAATGACTCATCAGAAGAATGAGGAGATTCACATGTAAAGCCAGATAAAGTAGATGGATCTACTAGAGGTCCCTTTGTAGCAACCCATGAGGTTTTGGGGTACTGCTCAGGCTTCCAGTATGTTCCATCAGCATTGAGTTTCCTCTCAAAGGCAATACCCTCTTTCCTAGGGTTCCTGTTGAGGATCTGCTTTTTAAGCACATCACAAAGAGCCTGATGCCCTTTGAGGCTTTTGTACATGCCTTTTATATACAATTCCTTCAGCCCTGCATTGTCAGTGATACTAGCAATATCCTCAGATGAGGAATTAGTGATAGCAAAGACAGGTGAAGAATTAGCAGATTCAAGTTCAATGCACTTCAAACATGGAGGAATGAATTCTTCCTGAGCAACGCTTATTTGTTGAGCAAGTAATGAATCACGCTCCTTCTGAAGATCTTCATAACTCTCCCTTAACTTTTCAAGATCTTGCTTTCTTTGAAGAAATTCATAAGAAAGCTTATCATGATCAGATAAGAGAGTGTTATGATGACTTTGAAGGTTGTCAAACTTAGACTGAAGTCTCTGAAGATTTTCAGTCAAGGTTTTAGTGCGATCCATTTCTTCACCCAACATATCATCACTTTTGTCTAGCATGTTTTGAACCTTTTCAAAAGCCTTTTGTTGTTTCACAGCAATCTTAGCAAGTTTAGAGTAGCTAGGCTTGAGATTTTCATAAGATTCATCCTCACTTGATTCAGAGGAGGGATATTTGAGTACCTTGGCACCCTTTGCCATGGAGCAATAGGTGGGAGCATAGTCATCATTGCCTTCGTCGGCATTGTTGGTGAAGCCATTTTCTTCGGAGTTGAAGATCGACTTGTTGACGAACGCAGTAGTGAGGGCTAGGCTCGCCACACCATATTCTGACTCGTCAGATGCCTCCTCTTCCTCATGTTCCTCAGATTCAGCTTCAGAGTCCATTTCCTTGCCATTGAATGCCCAAACTTAGAACTGCTCTTCTTGTTAGATAAAGACTTCGAGGATTTTGATGATGAAGACTTTCAGGATTTCTTCTTCTTCTTCTTTGATTCATCAGAACTGTAATCCTTGTATTTCTTCTTCTTTGATTCCTTTTCCCACTAAGGACAATCTTGAATGTAGTGACCAGGTTTCTTGCATTTGTGGCATAGCCTCTTCTTTTAGTCACGGGATGAGGAATCATCACTTCTTGAGGATTTTCCAAAGCGACCACGCCTTGAGAACTTCTGGAATTTCTTCACAAGCATTGCTAGCTCCTGGCTCAGTTCTTCAGGATCCCCAAGGCTGCTACCAGAGTCTTCGCCTTTAGATTTAGACACTGCCTTGGCCTTCAGGGCGCGTGATCTGCCATAGCTCGGACCATAGAGATCTCTCTTCTCAGCAAGCTGGAAATCATGAGTGTTTAGCCTTTCGAGGATATCAGCGGGATCAAGTGACTTGTAGTCTCCACATTCTTGTATCATCAGTGCCAGAGTATCAAATGAGGAATCAAGCGATCTCAGCAATTTCTTCACCAGCTCATGGTCGGTGACGTCAGTGGCACCAAGTGCTTGAAGCTCATTTGAGATGTCAGTGAGGCGATCAAAGGTTTGCTGATCATTTTCATTGTCGAGTCTTTTGAAGCGGTTGAAGAGATTGCGAAGAACGTCAACTCGAGAGTCACGCTGTGTTGAGACTCCTTCATTGACTTTGGACAGCCTATCCCAGATAAGCTTAGTTGTCTCCAAAGCACTCACTCTGCCATACTGCCCTTTGCTCAGATGGCCACATATGATGTTATTCGCTTGAGAGTCGAGTTACTTGAATCTCTTCACGTCAATAGTGTTAATGGTAGGAGTGATAGAGGGAACACCATTTTCCACAACATACCAGAGATCGTTATCAATTGCCTCAAGATGCATTCGCATCTTATTCTTCCACTAGGGGTAGTCCGTCCAATTGAAGGTAGGACACCCAGCAGAGACCTTGATCATACCTGCGGTCGACATAACTAAAACTCTAGGCGGTTAAACTAAAATCACACAGAACAAGGGAGTACCTTTCTCTGATACCAATTGAAAGTGCGTTAAGTCGACTAGAGGGGGGTGAATAGGCGACTTTTATGAATTCTTCACTGAGGAATTTCAGGGTGAGGAAATTCCTAAGAGAAGAACTACTTGTAGCGGAATAAGTACTCAAATGCAAACATAACAGAACATAAGCATGGTCATCATGATGAAATGAAAACACACACACACACAGTACAAAAAGCGTAAACATAGGATAAACAGGATGAAGACAAACTGAAGAAATTGAACTGAGGAAATTGAGAAAGTCTTCAGTCAAAGTCTTCAAACAGATATGAACAAACACTCAACATAGTAATGAGCAAAAATGAAAGAGTTGAGGAAATAGAACTAGTAGGCTTGGTGAAGACAATGATTTGGTAGACCAGTTCCAACTACTATGACCGTTGTACGTCTGGTTGGAGCGACTAGGTATTTAAACCTGAGGACACACAGTGTCACGCCCAAGATGCGACCCTATCCTAAAGGAACTCGAAGGTCCCACCAAGGATAGAAGCGCATCTTGAAGACGCTTTTGCAAGGTGGATATTATTACATCAACATTACATAATAGTGGGGATACAAAAAGACATACAATGTCACATGAATACAACAATACATCATACATAAGATCAACATTCGACTACGGATGAAACATAAACAGAAACTCAAACAATATCCACCCTGCTAGCCCAGGCTGCCGACCTGGAACCTATCCCCCGATCGAAGAAGCAGAAGAAGAACTCCAAAACAAGTAAACATCGCTCTCGCGTCATGATCATCGCATAACCTGTACCTGCAACTATTGTTGTAGTAAACTGTGAGCCACGAGAACTCAGCAATCCCATTACCATGGGTATCAAGACTAGCAAAGCTTAATGGGTAAGGAAGGGGTAAAGTGGTGAGGTTGCAGCAGCGGCTAAGAAATGTATGGTGGCTAACTTACGCAAATAAGAGCGAGAAGAGAAGCAAAGCAAGCGGTCGTCAACTAGTAATGATCAAGAAGTGATCCTGAACTCCTACTTATGTCAAACATAAACCAGAAACCGTGTTCTCCTCTCGAACAACCCCGAAAAGAGACACTCACGGTCACGCACACGGTTGGTGTATTTTACAAGAGTTTACTTCAACTTTACTACAACCGGACATTAACAAATTCCCATCTGCCACATAACCGCGGGCACGGCTTTCGAAAGTTCAAACCCTGCAGGGGTGTCCCAACTTAGCCCATGATAAGCTCTCGCGATCAACAAAGGATATTCCTTCTCCCGGAAGACCCGATCAGTCTCAGAATCTCGGTTTACAAGACATTTTGGGAATGGTAAAACAAGACCAGCAAGACCTCCCGGCGTGTCGAAATCCTGATAGTAGCCGCGCGTATCTCGCCTCAGGCCACGACCGGATGAGCAGTCCATACAACTAAAACCAGGCCTCGAGTTTCCCCGATGAGGCGCTGCAAGGGGCTCTAGTTTGGACCAACACTTAGACAAGCATTGGCCCGGGGGGGCTAAAATAAAGATGACCCTTAGGATGCGCGACTCCCAAGGGAAAAAGGTAATAGGCAGAGGCAAATGTAAAACCAATGTTGGGACTTGCTGGAAGAGTTTTATTCAAAGCAAACTGTCAAGGGGGTCCCATAAATCAGCCAACCGCGTTAGGGACGCAAAATCCGGGAACATAATACCTATATGACGGAAACTAGGGCGGCAAGAGTGGAACAAAACACCAGGCATAAGGCCGAGCCTTCCACCCTTTACCAAGTATATAGATGCATTAATAATATAAGAGATAATGTGATATCCCAACATAAACATAATCCAACATGGAGCAATCTTCATCTTCACCTGCAACTAGCAATGCTATAAGAGGGGCTGAGCAAATGCGATAGCATAGCCAAACAACGGTTTGCTAGGAAGGGTGACAAAGGTTAGAGGTTCATGGCAATTTGGGAGGCTTGATAAGCAAGTGGTAGGTAACGCAACAAAGCGGTAGAACGAAACAACTAGCATAGCAATGATAGTAGTGAGATCCAAGGTGACGGTCATCTTGCCTGAAATCCCGCTAGGAAGAAGAACGAGTCCATGAAGAAGATGAACGGACATAGTCGAACGAATCCTCACAACTCCGGAACGAAACCAAAGCTAAAGAGAGAAGCAAACTGGAAAGAAGCAAACAACATGGTAAACAACCCTCACATAATCATGGCATGATGCACAATCAAGTATGATGCATGTCCGACTTAAAGAGGCATGGCATGGCAAAGTGCAACAAACAATACTACAAATTAAGTGGAGCTCAATATGCAACAAGTTGCATATTGACAAAACACCACATTGACATATTTAGTTTAGTCTCGTTTAAGCTACCAAACAATATTAAATGTTGTTAAACATGGCAAGAGGTGAAGCATAAGTAAACTAACTATTTATGCAAGTTTAAATGAGACCGGAAACAACAAACAACAATTCCGGAAAATCCTCATGTGCATATTTGAATTTGGTATTGTTCTGCCCTTAACCATATTTTATTGTTGTTAAACAGGAAAATAAAGTGCACCATGTTAAACTAGGCATTTTCCACCCCATTTACATATAAAGTTTATTTAAAACCGAGCTACGGTTATTTAGTTATGAAATAAATCATTTTAGCATGGCATTTGAGCAAATTTAATCAAACAGCATTTTAAACATTTCAAACATGGATGAAAGTGGCATAATGTGAAACTAGATGAAATTCTAAGCATTTTACATATATAAATTATTTACATATGATGCACCACTTGTGAGTTATTAATGCATGAACTCTAGGGGTTTTTCTGCAAAACTACACTCTCTAGAAAAGTACTAAAATCGCAGATCTGAAAAAAATAGGAACTGGACCGAAACAGGGGGCGGCTGGGCGTTCACCATGGGCCTTGCCCTGGAACTGTGGAGAGGAGGAGGTAGGCCGGGACGCTGGGCCTTGGGGAGGCGCTGGCCCACGCAGCAGGGCGACGGGTCAACGGCGCGGGCGAGCGAGACGAGCGGAAGGAGAGAAGCGGTCAACACGGCTATGCGACTGCAGCCTCCTCCTCTCGAACAGAGGCAGGAGCGGGATTTGGCAGCGTCAGGCGACGGGGATCCGGTCGAGGACAGCGTCGGCGGGGGCCGGCCGGAACAGGACTGGGACGACAGGATCTGACGGAGGGGTCGGATCTGGAGCGAACGGTGGCGGCTTGAGGCGCTGGTGCGGGCAGAGCTCAGCGAGGCCATGGCGCGGGGGTGCTCCTATCGACAGAGAAAGGGAGAACAGAGAGAGATGAGAGAGGGGAAACGCTGGGAGGAAACGGAAGAAAGAGGTGGCACGACGGGGCGGCGCGGGGCCTCACCGGAGAGGCGGCGACGACAAGGCGAAGCAAAGGCAAGCAGGCAGCTTGCCTTGGGACGATGGCTCCATGGGGACGGGGACGAGGGCACCTCCTCGTGGCTTCCAACTGACAGAAAGAGAGAGATATGGAAGGATATGAAAGAGGGAGAAATGGGAGGAGCACGGGAAGGAGAAGAAGGGGGGTGACGCTCATCTGGTTGGCTGCTGGGTGTGCCGGCGACGTGGCTGGCCAGACAGAGGCAGGGACGCGGGGCTCCTCGCGAGCACCTGCTCGGGAGAGGATCGAGGAAGCTTGCGAGGTTGGGGATGAGGTCGAGCGTGGGAGGCCGGCGCTGGGTTGTTGTGGGAGCTCCTGGACAGGGGCTCGATCAGCGCGAGCAGGGGGGTCGAGTGAGGTAGGAGGAGAAGCGAAGAGCTTGGGCACTTCTCAGTTGGGAGGATTTGGATCAGGGAGGATCCCGAGGTGGATGCGAGAGAGAGTGGCGGCGGCTAGGAGGATCCCTAGAAATTAGGGATTTGGTCTCGGTTTAGACTAGTATATATAGCAGGTAGGTTAGGCTAGGGGCTATCTCGTCCCTCCGATCGTAATCGGACGGACGGAAAATTAGGCTAGGGAGAATCCAACAAAGAAACGAAGATACTTTCGGGATGTTTAGGGATGATCCGGATCCATCGGTAACGACAGAGCGGGTCGGGTTCGGAGCAGTTTCGGACACGCACACGAGGGGTCAAGAGAGTTCAACGAGGACAAGGGCCTGACAAAATGACAACGGAGGCAAAGAGAGAAAGGGCAACTACGAACGGCTACGAGTTTTTATGAAAACATGCAAATGCAATGCGCATGATGCTATCAGATGAGATGCATGACATGAACAAAATGCAAAACAAAAGACAAAACCCAACCATGAAGGAAATATCATATCGCATCTCCGGAAAAGGCAAGAGTTGGAGTTACGAATATGGAAAGTTGTATCCGGGGTGTTACAACACTCCACCACTACGAGAGGATCTCGTCCCGAGATCTAGGATGGCACCGGAGAGAAACGGAAGAGGAAGAGAAGAGGTAAAACTAAGTTGCTTCTTCGACAAATGAGTGAAACCAAAGAACCTTGAGAGTTTGAAAAGTTGAAAGAGAGAACACAACAGACTTGAACACAATTGAGAGCACTGCGGTAGAGAATAGAAAGAAGGAACACCATGTGAACCTTGGAGGCTACAAAGCTATGAATGACAAGTACCAAGGACAAGAAGGAATTCGAACAACTCTGGTTGAAACGAGATAAACAAGGGACAAGGAAGAACAAATTCGGACAACACTCCGGTTGAAAAGAGATGCAAGACTTGATAAGATGAAAAGAACTTGAAGAGATGACACAACACTCCGGTTAAATGGATAAGCACGAAAAGAACATGATCCTCACAATTCGAGGGATGAGTGAAAAGAGCAACATCACAATGCCTCCGGAAGAAAGAATAGAAGATAGATCATTGGAATAACAGAATGGAGAAGAAAATGCCAACTTCTGCCACAAATGAGCTTGGAAAGCATCCTTCCAAGAAGGTTACAATGGGGTTGTTGGAAAACCCACAACGAATCGAATAAGCTTGCAGTGGGCTTATGGAAAACATCTCGAGACTATGAGGTGACAACCGGCCACTAATGGAAACCATTGATTTGATTGAGAGCACCAAAGAGATGAAAAACTTCTTCACCGAGATGAGAAGGAGAAAATTGGATCATTGATAAGCACCACAAATAGCTACATTCCTTAGGGAAGACTGCAGGTGAGATATAACCCAATATAACTCCAACAAAAGATTGACTGGTTGAAAAGATCTCTTGAACAAACAGAAAATGATGGATTTAAATATGTCAGTCTTGAAAACTTGTGAATCATGAGACATGAAGGAAAATTATCAAGAATGGCATAATACCGCCGCAAAAGATAAGGTAGGAAGAATTGCACTTCGGATGCAAGATGAAGAATGCTTGAACTCCTCAAAACAAAACATGTGTTGGGCACCATGTTTATTTTAGAGTATAGCTTGGCGGGTCATAACTTCAAGAGAAAAACTTGAAGAACAATTGAAGAATGAAAGGAATCCTTGATGAACCACCATGTAGAGCCTCCAGTAAATAAAAGGATGAAAAGAATATGATTCAAGCCTTGAAATGATTTAGATGGAGCTTCGCGACGATAATGCGGAAACTGGAACTCCGGAAAAGAAAAGATGAACAACTTGGAATCAAGAGATTATTCATCAAGAACAATCTTCGAAAAGAAGAGATAAATCGACTTAATGAAAGAAGAATAAGAATTATGTCATGCTCATCCTTCATCAATTAAATTGATGAGAGCAATGGATCGCATACAACTTATCCATGATGGAAATGATTAAAGGGAGATATAGCGCAACACTTGGGAAAATCTTCATGACACCGGTAGGATTTGGAAAGAACGAATGAGTTGATACGATAACCACAGAAAAGAAATCTTGAACGAACCACCGTCAGAAATGAAAAAGAACGAGGAAAATAGGATGGATCGCCGGGAGGAATTAGAAAAGCACGAAGATGCTTGAGAGAACTTGATACCGCGGAATGAAGAGGTCTCCAACTGATTACAGATTACTTGAACAAAGCACCGAAATAATATTAAGACGGACGAAGGGGCACGGATATAGAATAATTGGAGAATGAATTTGAAAACTTAGAACGAAGAAATATTCCGAAAAGATGACCTCCGGATGATCGAGAGGGAAAACAACTCCTGAAATACTCCGGATGGAAGAAAAGAATTTCTAACAAACGGGGTAATTTTCGAGGATAATAAGACATAGAACCACGCATCCTCGAGAGAACGGGCAAGATTTAGAGGAAAAACTCTTCTTCGGTCTTCAAATGTTGAGAATGACGACGAGAAACACCACCAAAAATTGTTGAAATACTCCGGGAGAATGAAAAGCGAAGAGGTTGAGCCAATAATGAAAATGATTTGAAATCGATCTTGGAAAAGCATCTGACTTATGAAATTCATACTTACGTCATACTTCGAAAAGAATTTAAGAATAGCTCCGGAAAATCAGAAGAGTCAGGTAAGATCCTGGGAAAGACTTGTGGGTTAGGGCCCACTGAAAGAAACACCGTTGGAAAGGATTGTTTGAATGAGAAATGATGCACCGGAATGATTGAAAGATTTGAATGAGGTGACAACCTCGAAATAATTGAATGCAAAGACGAATGATAGGATGGCGATAGGAGGAACGAGCAAGGGGAAACACTTCGGTCGAGGGAAATAATATGATCGAACCGAGAAAATTGAGTTGAATCCATCGGAAAGAAAACAAGACAAGCATAGATGAACCAGACGAGAATTCACCGGTTGAGACAACTAAGGAAAGACTGAAGATACTCCGCACAAATGAAATTGATACTTGAATAGAGACTCAGACTCCGGGAATAAAAAGGGTGGGAGGGCCGGAAAACACAGGCAACTTGAACGGGGCATGGACGAGTAACTTGAAGAGAAAAAAGACCGGTTGAAATAATTGAGGGAAAAAACAAAGGCTTCGCACGAGTAGGAAGGACACTCGATTACGTTCTCCTGTTTCGAGAAGAAAAAGGGTGGGCGGGTGGGAAAAACAAGGACAACTTCGGACAGGGAAACAACATCGATTGAAAAGAACTGAGGATTGATCTTGCAAAATATGAAGAGGATCGAATGACTCAAAGAGAAGTGCGCCGGATTGAAAAGAGGATGGACAACGAACGAAAACTAACCGCATGATCCCAAAGAAAAATTTGAACGAGAAGAGAAGTAGTTCCAAAACACCTATGTCAAGATTTCTCACCAGAGCGACGAAGGGGCAGAGGAGTAAAAAGAATTCCTACTCTCCGATATAACTAGACTCCGAAAAAGTTTTCTTCTAGACTCGACATCGGCCAAAACTACACGATCAATCAAGGGGGCTCCTAGGGTCGATCGAGGCTTTGATACCAACTTGTCATGCCCAAGATGCGACCCTATCCTAAAGGAACTCGAAGGTCCCACCAAGGATAGAAGTGCATCTTGAAGACGCTTTTGCAAGGTGGATATCATTACATCAACATTACAAAATAGTGGGGATACAAAATACATACAATGTCACATGAATACAACAATACATCGTACATAAGATCAACATTCGACTACGGATGAAACATAAACAGAAACTCAGACAATATCCACCCTGCTAGCCCAGGCTGCCGACCTGGAACCTATCCCTTGATCGAGAAGTAGAAGAAGAACTCCAAAACAAGTAAACATCGCTCTCGCGTCATGATCATCGCATA
Source organism: Triticum monococcum (assembly GCA_034509565.1). Lineage (NCBI taxonomy): Eukaryota > Viridiplantae > Streptophyta > Magnoliopsida > Poales > Poaceae > Triticum > Triticum monococcum. The sequence goes on along the minus strand of CM067846.1, from coordinate 141,427,454 downwards.
ACCTGTACCTGCAACTGTTGTTGTAGTAAACTGTGAGCCACGAGGACTCAACAATCCCATTACCATGGGTATCAAGACTAGCAAAGCTTAATGGGTAAGGAAGGGGTAAAGTGGTGAGGTTGCAGCAGCGGCTAAGCAATGTATGGTGGCTAACTTACGCAAATAAGAGCGAGAAGAGAAGCAAAGCAAGCGGCCGTCAACTAGTAATGATCAAGAAGTGATCTTGAACTCCTACTTACGTCAAACATAACCCAGAAACTGTGTTCTCCTCTCGAACAACCCCGAAAAGAGACACTCATGGTCACGCACATGGTTGGTGTATTTTACAAGAGTTTACTTCAAGTTTACTACAACCGGACATTAACAAATTCCCATCTGCCACATAACCGCGGGCACGGCTTTCGAAAGTTCAAACCCTGCAGGGGTGTCCCAACTTAGCCCATGATAAGCTCTCGCGATCAACGAAGGATATTCCTTCTCCGGGGAAGACCCGATCAGTCTTGGAATCTCGGTTTACAAGACATTTCGGCAATGGTAAAACAAGACCAGCAAGACCTCTCGGCGTGCCGAAATCCTGATAGTAGCCGCGCGTATCTCGTCTCAGGCCACGACCGGATGAGCAGTCCGTACAACTAAAACCAGGCCTCGAGTTTCCCCGAGGAGGTGCTGCAAGGGGCTCTAGTTTGGATCAATACTTAGACAAGCATTGGCCCGGGGGGGCTAAAATAAAGATGACCCTCGGGATGCGCGACTCCCAAGGGAAAAAGGTAATAGGCTGAGGCAAATGTAAAACCAATGTTGGGCCTTGCTGGAAGAGTTTTATTCAAAGCGAACTGTCAAGGGGGTCCCATAAATCAGCCAACTGCGTTAGGGACGCAAAATCCGGGAACATAATACCGATATGACGGAAACTAGGGCGGCAAGAATGGAACAAAACACCAGGCATAAGGCCGAGCCTTCCACCCTTTACCAAGTATATAGATGCATTAATAATATAAGAGATATTGTGATATCCCAACATAAACATAATCCAACATGGAGCAATCTTCATCTTCACCTGCAACTAGCAACGCTATAAGAGGGGCTGAGCAAATGCGGTAACATAGCCAAACAATGGTTTGCTAGGAAGGGTGACAAAGGTTAGAGGTTCATGGAAATTTTGGAGGCTTGATAAGCAAGTGGTAGGTAACACAACAAAGCGGTAGAACAAAGCAACTAGCATAGCAATGATAGTAGTGAGATCCAAGGTGACAGTCATCTTGCCTGAAATCCCGCTAGGAAGAAGAACGAGTCCATGAAGAAGATGAACGGACGTAGTCGAACGAATCCTCACAACTCCGGAACGAAGCCGAAGCTAACGAGAGAAGCAAACCGAAAAGAAGCAAACAACATGGTAAACAACCCTCACATAATCATGGCATGATGCACAATCAAGTATGATGCATGTCCGGTTTAAAGAGGCATGTCATGGCAAAGTGCAACAAACAATACTACAAATTAAGTGGAGCTCAATATGCAACAAGTTGCATATTGACAAAACACCACATTGACATATTTAGGTTAATCTCGTTTAAGCTACCAAACAATATTAAATGTTGTTAAACATGGCAAGAGGTGAATCATAAGTAAACTAACTATTTATGCAAGTTTAAATGAGGCCGGAAACAACAAACAACAATTCCGGAAAATCCTCATGTGCATATTTGAATTTGGTATTGTTCTGCCCTTAACCATATTTTATTGTTGTTAAACAGGAAAATAAAGTGCACCATGTTAAACTAGGCATTTTTCCACCCCATTTACATATAAAGTTTATTTAAAACCGAGCTATGGTTATTTAGTTATGAAATAAATCATTTTAGCATGGCATTTGAGCAAATTTAATCAAACAGCATTTTAAACATTTCAAACATGGATGAAAGTGGCATAATGTGAAACTAGATGAAATTCTAAGCATTTTACATATATAAATTATTTACATATGATGCACCACTTGTGAGTTATTAATGCATGAACTCTGGGGGTTTTTCTGCAAAACTGCACTCTCTGGAAAAATACTAAAATCGCATATGCGAAAAAAAACAGGAACTGGGCCGAAACAGGGGGCGGCTAGGCATTCACCATGGGCCTTGGCCCAAAACTATGGAGAGGAGGAGGCAGGCCGGGACGCTGGGCCTTGGGGAGGCGCTGGCCCACGCAGCAGGGCGACGGGTCAACGGCGCGGGCGAGCGGGACGAGCGGAAGGAGAGAAGCGGTCAACACGGCTGTGCGAATGCAGCCTCCTCCTCTCGAGCAGAGGCAGGAGCGGGACTTGGCGGCGTCAGGCGACGGGGATCCGGTCGATGACGGCGTCGGCGAGGGCCGGCCGGAACAGGACTGGGACGACGGGATCTGACGGAGGGGCCGGATCTGGAGCGAACGGTGGCGGCTTGAGGCGCTGGTGCAGGCAGAGCTCAGCGAGGCCATGACGCGAGGGTGCTCCTATCGACAGAGAAAGGGAGAACAGAGAGAGATGAGAGAGGGGAAACACGGGGAGGAAACGGAAGAAAGAGGTGGCACGACAGGGCGGCGCGGGGCCTCACCGAAGAGGCGCCGACGACAAGGCGAAGCAGAGGCAAGCCGGCAGCTTGCCTTGGGACGACGGCTCCATGGGGACGGGGATGAGGGCACCTCCTCGTGGCTTCCAGCTGACAGAAAGAGAGAGATATGCAAGGATATGAGAGAGGGAGAAACGTGAGGAGCACGGGAAGGAGAAGAAGGGGGGCGACGCTCATCTGGTTGGTTGCTAGGTGTGCCGGCGACGTGGCTGGCCAGACGGAGGCGGGGACGCGGGGCTCCTGGCGAGCACCTCCTCGGGAGAGGAATGAGGAAGCTTGTGAGGTCGGGGATGAGGTCGAGCGCGGGAGGCCGGCGCTGGGTTGCTGTGGGAGCTCCTGGACAGGGGCTCGATCGGCGCGAGCAGGGGGATCGAGTGAGGTAGGAGGAGAAGCGAAGAGCTTGGGCACTTCTCGGTTGGGAGGATTTGGATTAGGGAGGATCTCGAGGTGGATGCGAGAGGGAGTGGCGGCGGCTAGGAGGATCCCTAGAAATTAGGGATTTGGTCTCGGTTTAGACTAGTATATATAGCGGGTAGGTTAGGCTAGGGGCTATCTCGTCCCTTCGATCGTAATCGGACGGACGAAAAAATAGGCTAGGGAGAATCCAACAAAGAAATGAAGATACTTTCGGGATGTTTAGGGATGATCCGGATCCATCGGTAACGACAGAGCGGGTCGGGTTCAGAGTAGTTTCGGACACGCACACGAGGGGTCAAGAGAGGTCAAAGAGGACAAGGGCCTGACAAAATGACAACGGAGGCAAAGAAAGAAAGGGCAACTGCGAACGTATAACACCCTCGATGCGACTATATCTCCCACGTGTCGAGGCACGACTTAGAGGCATAATCGCATTGAAGGCATATGTCGCAAGTGAGGTAATCTTCATACAACCCATGTAATACATAAGGGAAAGAGAAACATAGTTGACTTACAATCGCCACTTCACACAAATACATGAATAAAGCATTACATCATTCAAATACACTCAAGGTCCGACTACGGAACCAAAATAAAAGAAGAACCCCAAATGCGACAAAGGTCCCCGATCGACCCCAACTGGGCTCCACTACTGATCTACTAGAACGAAACAACACAAAGGACAAGATCTTCATCGAGCTCCTCCTGAGCTTGGTTGCGTCATCTGCACGGTCTCATCGGCACCTGCAAGCTGGTTTTGGAAGTATCTGTGAGCCACGGGGACTCAGCAATCTCGCACCCTCGCGATCAAGACTATTTAAGCTTATGGATAAGGTAAAGGTATGAGGTGGAGCTGCAGCAAGCGACTAGCATATATGGTGGCTAACATACGCAAAAGAGAGCGAGAAGAGAAGGCAAAGCACGGTCGATAAAAGTATGATCAAGAAGTGATCCTGGACTACCTACGTCAAGCATAACTCCAACAACCGTGTTCACTTCCCGGACTCCGCCGGAAAGAGACCATCACGGTTACACACGCGGTTGATTCATTTTAATTAAGGTCAAGTTCAGGTTTTCTACAACCGGACGTTAACAAATTCCCATCTGCCCATAACCGCGGGCACGGCTTTCGAAAGTTCAAATCCCTGTAGGGTGTCCCAACTTAGCCCATGACAAGCTCTCACGGTCAACGAAGGAATAGACCTCCACCCGAGACATTCCGATCAGACTCGGTATCCCGGTACAACAAGACATTTCGACAGGGTAAAACTAAACCAGCAACACCGCCCGATGCGCCGACATCCTGATGGGAGCTGCACATATCTCGTTCTCAGGGCAACACCGGATGAGACATCCTACGAGTAAAACCAGCCCTCAAGTTTCCCCGAGGTGGCCCCGCAGTCTACTCAGTTCGGACCAACACTTAGACAAGCACTGGCCCGGGGGGTTAAAATAAGATGACCCTCGGGATGCGCGACTCCCAAGGGAAAAAGGCTAGGTGGCAAATGGTAAAACCAATGTTGGGCATTGCTGGAAAAGCTTTACTTAAGGCGAACTGTCAAGGGGTTCCCATTATAGCCCAACCGCGTAAGGGACGCAAAATCCGGGAACATAACACCGATATGACGGAAACTAGGGCGGCAAGAGTGGAACAAAACACTAGGCATAAGGCCGAGCCTTCCACCCTTTACCAAGTATATAGATGCATTAATTAAATAAGATATATTGTGATATCCCAACAAGTAAACATGTTCCAACAAGGAACGGTATCTCCATGTTCCAACAAGGAACAAACTTCAGTCTTCACCTGCAACTAATAATGCTATAAGAGGGGCTGAGCAAAGCAGTAACATAGCCAAACAACGGTTTGCTAGGACATTGGTGGGTTAGAGGCTGAACATGGCAATTTGGGAGGCTGACAAGCAAGTGGTAGGCATCGTAGCAATGGCATAGCAAAAGAGCGAGCAAACTAGCATAGCAAAGATAGTAGTGATTTCAAGGGTATGATCATCTTGCCTGAAATCCCGCAAGGAAGAAGAACGAGTCCATGAAGAAGACAAACGGACGAAGTGGAACGAATCCTCACAAACTCGACGTTACCGAAATCAACCCGAAGAAGCAAACACCGGAAAAGAGCAAACAACATAGTAAACAACCACCACATAGACATGGCATGATGCGCAAACAAGAATGATGCATGTCCGGTTTAAATATGCATGGCATGGCAAAAAGCACAAACAATCCTACAAATTAAGTGGAGCTCAATATGCAACGAGTTGCATATTGACGAAACACCACGACAAGTTATTTAGTTCTCTCTCGTTTATGTACCCAACAATATTAAATGTTGATTAACATGGCAAGGGGTGAAGCAAATGAAAACTACCTATCTAGTCAAGGTTAAATGAGGCCGGAAGCAACGAACAACAATTCCGGTAAATCCCCATAGCATATTTTAGATTTGGTACTGTTCTGCCCTAAACATAATTTTAGAGTTGTTTAACATGCAAAGTAAGGTCACCATGATAAACTAGGCAAAATTCTACCCCATTTACATATAAAGATGATTAAAATCGGAGCTACGGTTATTTAGTTATGAATTAATTCATTTTAGCATGGCATAGGAGCAAATTTAACCAAACATCATTTTAGACATTTTAAACATGGATGAAAGTTGGATATTATTAATCTACACAAAATTCTGAGCAAGTTTCATATATAAATCATTTTAATCCGATGCACGGTTGGTGAGTTATTAAATGCATGAAGAACAGGGGCTATTCTGCAAAAATGCTCCCTCTGGGATAATAGACAAATTCGCAGCGCACAGAAAAAAACACTATGGGCTGAATCTGGCTGGCCCAACCGCATAAAAAAACAAGGAGGGGTGCTGGAAGGGCAGCTCACCCTGGGCCTGGCCCGGTAGCAGGAGCGGCCCGGCTGGAGTTGGCCTGGAAGACCAAGGCGGCGCTGGGCCTTGGCGCATCGGCCCATGCGGGGAGGAGGCAGAAGCAGGCCGAGGCGGGGCGCGGATCTGGAGGTGGGCTGGACCTGGCAAAGGGGAGGCGGCCTGTGCGAGGGGGATCTCGTCCCCGACCTCCCGCCAAGGCCGAGGCGACCCATGGTGGCGGCGGAAGTGTCCGGTGATGGCCTGAGGCGACGGGGCGAGGCGGATCCGGTAGGAAGGCACGGCGGGGCCTGCGGGAATGGACGGATCCGGTCACGGGGAGCCCGGATCTGGCCGCGGTGGTAAGATCTGGCGACGAACGAGGTGGCGGCGGGGAACTCGGGTGATGACCGGCAAAGGGGTGGCGGCGCAGTGTGCTCCGGCGAGGCGCGGTCGCCGGAGACGGCTGGCGAGGACAGCAGCGAGGCGGCAGAGAGAGGGCGCCGGAGTGGCCCGGTTCGGCCCCGGGGCGGGCCGGATCTGGGCCCTGGGAGGATGGCGGCGAAGTGGGCGCAGGGGAGGTGAGGTGGCGGCGCCTGGTTGGCCAGGAGCGGCGGCGGAGGTGACGTGTCGCGCTCTCATTGGGCGGAGTGAGGTGGCGCGCGGGGCGGACATGTCCGGCGCGTGCGGACGCGCCCGGAGGCGCGGTGGAGGGGTGGATCTGGGGTTAGGGGAAGAATGAACCGCGAATTTCGGAGGGGGGTGTATATATAGGCATAGAAGGAGCTAGGAGAGTCCAAATGAGGTGCGGTTTGCGGCCACGCGATCGTGATCGAACGACCGAGATGATGGAGGAGAGTTAGGTGGGTTTTTGGGCCAAAATGGAAGGGTGTTGGGCTGCAACACACACGAGGCCTTCTCGGTCGCTCGGTTAACCGTTGGAGTATCAAACGAAGTCCAAATGGTACGAAACTTGACAGGCGGTCTACCGGTAGTAAACCAAGGCCGCTTGGCAAGTCTCGGTCCAATCCGGAAATGTTTAATCCCCACACAAGAAAGAAAGGTAGAAATGACCACCGGAGGAGAACTGAACGTCGGATTGCAAAACGGACAACGTGGAAAATGCTCGGATGCAAGAGACGAACACGTATGCAAAAGAAATGCGCATGATGACATGATACAATGCACATGATGCAATGATGAATGCAACACGCAAGCAAAAGACAACGCAAGAACATCGAATAACTACACGGCACCTGGCACATCGGTCTCGGGGCGTTACAACACTCCACCACTATGAGAGGATCTCGTCCCGAGATCTAGAATGGCACCGGAGGGAAACAACGGAAGAGAAAAGAGGAGAGGAAAAACTAAGTTGCTTCTTTGACAAACGAGTGAAACCACAACCTTGAGAGGTTGAATACATTCGAGACAGAATTCAACGAAGGTGAACAAGGTCGAAAACAGCCATTTAGAAAAGAGGAAGAAAGAACATTGCGAAAAACCTTGAGGTTGAAGGGAAGATATATATAGAAAAACACTCCGGTTAAGGAAGGAGATCAAGGAGAAACCAAAATTCGGGCAGCACTCTGGTTGAAAAGAAAAGGAATTGAATAATAACTTGATAAGATGAGAAGATACTTGTAAAGCGGACACAACCCTCAGATAAAAGTATAGGCATGGAAAGATCATGATCTTTGACAAAACGAGATGATGGGTTGAAAATATGAACATCACAATGCCTCCGGAACAAAAGAATAGAAGATAGATAATTGAAATAGGAGAATGGAGAAGAAAATGCCAACTTCTGCCACAAGAGAGTTTGGAAAGGCATCTTTAGGAGAAGGGTTGAACGGAGTTGTTGGAAAAACCACCAACGAAAAGAATAGGTTGATATGGTCTTATGGAATACCTCTCAAATTAAGAGATGAAAAACCTGCCACTCATGGGAAAAGAATTGGATTGACACGAAAAAGGAGACGAGAAGGCTATATTACCGGGAGGATAAAAGAAGAACTTGGGTCATTTGTAAGCACCATAATTAGCAACAATCCTAAGGGAAGGCTTTAGGTGAAATATAACCCAAGATAATTCCAATGACGAGATTGATGGATTTAAAATACATCATACTTAATAACATGTGAATCATGAAACATGAACTCAAATTATCAAGAATGACATAATACCACCTCCAGTAACATGGAAGAAAGAATTGCACTCCGGATAGCAAGATGAAGAAAACTTGAGCTCCTTAGCAAAGAATGTCGATGAACCCTTAGAGAAGGGATATAACTCCTTGATGAACCATCATGTAGAACCTCCATGAAGAACTCCGGTAATAAAAGAATGATCCAAAATAATTGACTGATGGAAAGAATAAGATTGAAGCCTCGCAATGATTTAGATAGAGATCTCTGTGATAAAATAATTGAAAGAGGTTGGAACTCCGGAAAAAGAGAAGATGAACAATTGGAACCAAGAATTTTGATGAACCTCCGGAATAAGGAATTAATCACTTGGATGAAACACGAATAAGAATTACATTATGCTCGTCCTTCATCAATTAAATTGATGACAAACCATGGATTTGGCACACTACTTATTCTCGTAGAAAAATTAAGAGAGATATAACATCAGACTTGGGAAGGTATTGAACGAACCGCCGGAAGGGTTGAAACAACGAATAAAATTGATATGATAAGAAAGGAAGAGAAATCTTGAATGAACCACCGTAAGAATTAAAATGAACGAAGAAAAGATAAAGGAACACCGAGAAGAATTAAGCAAATGAACGAAGACGCTTGAGAGAATATAGATACAAGTGAATATAATAGATCATGGACCGATTAGAGATCACTTGAACGCTGCACCGGTAAGATCGGAGAATGATAAGTGAAAGCTGAGAATGAATAAACCTGACTTGATGGACTACGGATAACAAACTGAGAAGACTCTTAAATTGCTCCGGAACGGTGAAAAGAATTCTCACGATGAAAACAGTTACGAGAGGATGGCAATAAGTTAGAATCACGAATCTTGAAGAGAATGGATCAAAATGAGAGAAACTCTTCTTCGGTCTTCAAAATATGAGAATGACGACGAGAAACACCATCGTGAATTGTTGAGGCACTCCGGAATGAATAATGGAAAGGTTGAGCCAACGATGAAAAGAATTTGAAAGATCTTGGAGAAATATATTTGACTGATGATAAATCATTCTTATGTCAAACTTCGAAAGGAATTTGAGAATACCTCCGGGAAAATAAGAAGAGTCAGGTAAGATCCTGGAAAAAGACCTGTGGGTTAGGGCCCACTGAAAAGATACACCGTAGAACGATTACAAAGAGAGATTGCACCGGTTGAATAAAAAGGCTTGAATGATATAACATCCTCGAAATAGCTTGAATGAAAGAAGAGTGGATACATGAATCTTCGAGATATCTTGAGCACTCCGGAACGATTGAATAGCGAGAAGTGAACGATTAAGAATTACACCGGCATGAGAAAACATTGAAATGAGGAAAGGATATGATCAACAAAGCTTGCACTGGTTCCATCGGAGAAGAAAAAGAATGAATAATGGTGAACTAGAAACTTCGTTACATCTTCATGAGAATCACTGGATAAGAATATTGAGGGAAAAGAATGGAGAGACTTCTCATCAATAAGATGATACTAGATTAAGAAATCTGAATCCTTGGAGAAAAACAAAGGGAGGGAGGGTGGGAAAAACAAAGACAATTTGAAATGGATGAAACGAACACCGTTGGGAAGAACTGATAATTGATCTTGCGGAAGTTGAAATGATCGGATCCACTTGAAGAGAAGCACACCGATTAAAAAGGATTGACAAAACAATCTTGATGATCAAGAAGGATTAGTATTCGCATAGGAGTATGAGAACACCACTTGGAAAAGGTATGGAATCAACATTTGACTTCGAAGCAACTCGAATACCACAACTCAAAAAAACAAAACAAAGGATTGGCTTGCAAAATAAGCTGGAACAAACATATGATCGAAATTTCGTCCGAAGTTTTCGTGGTGGGACCTACACGGGCTCGATCGTATAGCACCATCATGTACAAGGCAGTGCACATGACATACGAAGCGTCCCCGAGTCAGCATAGCCAAGGACTCTTTAAGACACAACGAGACCACTGTAAAATCGACCGTGAATAGGAGAACCACTAGACGTCGAACCCCAATTTCATATCATACATCTGTCGGAAAGAAATCCTAAGAGCTACTTGAATTCCCACCTATGAAACTCCCGAAACTTTCCGGTTATGCAATCAGGTGTTGGGGATACAGGGGAAGCATAATATCTCACCCAAACTAGCAAATCCTACATCCAGCTGTATCCATCCTTCAACACATAACCAAGAAACCTTTGGAAAGCATCTACCTCAACCTTCGAAAAGCATCCGTTATACAAGTTATGGCGATACTCCCGAACTCCCGCCCCAGTACTGGGTGGCGTCGAGGTTATCTCACCAACGAACTGCATAAAAGAGATTTTCGATGTCGCGAACATATCTCAAGTATTCCAGAATTGCAACGATAAAATTATGATGACAACACCTCAGAGCTCAACTCCCCGGGACACTTCCACTAAACCCCTGACAGGAGGCACCAAGACAATGTTCTCATCATAAAACCATCGGAACGATTCCAAGATACCCGCGTGATCCTAAAATTTTTTTAGTGAAATTTGAGAAGAGAAGAGTCAAAACTCTACGTCAGGATGCCTTACCAGAGCGATGAGGAGACTGGGAAGTAAAAGAATTCCTAAACTCTCCGATATATAATTCCTAAAGGACTCAAAACATTTTTCTAGACACAACTCGGCCGCTAAAAACGATCAATCAGTGGGGGCTCCTAAGGTCGGGGAAGGCTCTGATACCAACTTATAACACCCTCGATGCGACTATATCTCCCACGTGTCGAGGCACGACTTAGAGGCATAATCGCATTGAAGGCATATGTCGCAAGTGAGGTAATCTTCACATAACCCATGTAATACATAAGGGAAAGAGAAACATAGTTGGCTTACAATCGCCACTTCACACAAATACATGAATAAAGCATTACATCATTCAAATACACTCAAGGTCCGACTACGGAACCAAAATAAAAGAAGAACCCCAAATGCGACAAAGGTCCCCGATCGACCCCAACTGGGCTCCACTACTGATCTACTAGAACGAAACAACACAAAGGACAAGATCTTCATCGAGCTCCTCCTGAGCTTGGTTGCATCATCTGCACGGTCTCATCGGCACCTGCAAGCTGGTTTTGGAAGTATCTGTGAGCCACGGGGACTCAGCAATCTCACACCCTCGCGATCAAGACTATTTAAGCTTATGGGTAAGGTAAAGGTATGAGGTGGAGCTGCAGCAAGCGACTAGCATATATGGTGGCTAACATACGCAAAAGAGAGCGAGAAGAGAAGGCAAAGCACGGTCGATAAAAGTATGATCAAGAAGTGATCCTGGACTACCTACGTCAAGCATAACTCCAACAACCGTGTTCACTTCCCGGACTCCGCCGGAAAGAGACCATCACGGTTACACACGCGGTTGATTCATTTTAATTAAGGTCAAGTTCAGGTTTTCTACAACCGGACGTTAACAAATTCCCATCTGCCCATAACCGCGGGCACGGCTTTCGAAAGTTCAAATCCCTGTAGGGTGTCCCAACTTAGCCCATGACAAGCTCTCACGGTCAACGAAGGAATAGACCTCCACCCGAGACATTCCGATCAGACTCGGTATCCCGGTACAACAAGACATTTCGACAGGGTAAAACTAAACCAGCAACACCGCCCGATGCGCCGACATCCTGATGGGAGCTGCACATATCTCGTTCTCAGGGCAACACCGGATGAGACATCCTACGAGTAAAACCAGCCCTCAAGTTTCCCCGAGGTGGCCCCGCAGTCTACTCAGTTCGGACCAACACTTAGACAAGCACTGGCCCGGGGGGTTAAAATAAGATGACCCTCGGGATGCGCGACTCCCAAGGGAAAAAGGCTAGGTGGCAAATGGTAAAACCAATGTTGGGCATTGCTGGAAAAGCTTTACTTAAGGCGAACTGTCAAGGGGTTCCCATTATAGCCCAACCGCGTAAGGGACGCAAAATCCGGGAACATAACACCGATATGACGGAAACTAGGGCGGCAAGAGTGGAACAAAACACTAGGCATAAGGCCGAGCCTTCCACCCTTTACCAAGTATATAGATGCATTAATTAAATAAGATATATTGTGATATCCCAACAAGTAAACATGTTCCAACAAGGAACGGTATCTCCATGTTCCAACAAGGAACAAACTTCAGTCTTCACCTGCAACTAACAATGCTATAAGAGGGGCTGAGCAAAGCAGTAACATAGCCAAACAACGGTTTGCTAGGACATTGGTGGGTTAGAGGCTGAACATGGCAATTTGGGAGGCTGACAAGCAAGTGGTAGGCATCGTAGCAATGGCATAGCAAAAGAGCGAGCAAACTAGCATAGCAAAGATAGTAGTGATTTCAAGGGTATGATCATCTTGCCTGAAATCCCGCAAGGAAGAAGAACGAGTCCATGAAGAAGACAAACGGACGAAGTGGAACGAATCCTCACAAACTCGACGTTACCGGAATCAACCCGAAGAAGAAAACACCGGAAAAGAGCAAACAACATAGTAAACAACCACCACATAGACATGGCATGATGCGCAAACAAGAATGATGCATGTCCGGTTTAAATATGCATGGCATGGCAAAGAGCACAAACAATCCTACAAATTAAGTGGAGCTCAATATGCAACGAGTTGCATATTGACGAAACACCACGACAAGTTATTTAGTTCTCTCTCGTTTATGTACCCAACAGTATTAAATGTTGATTAACATGGCAAGGGGTGAAGCAAATGAAAACTACCTATCTAGTCAAGGTTAAATGAGGCCGGAAGCAACGAACAACAATTCCGGTAAATCCCCATAGCATATTTTAGATTTGGTACTGTTCTGCCCTAAACATAATTTTAGAGTTGTTTAACATGCAAAGTAAGGTCACCATGATAAACTAGGCAAAATTCTACCCCATTTACATATAAAGATGATTAAAATCGGAGCTACGGTTATTTAGTTATGAATTAATTCATTTTAGCATGGCATAGGAGCAAATTTAACCAAACATCATTTTAGACATTTTAAACATGGATGAAAGTTGGATATTATTAATCTACACAAAATTCTGAGCAAGTTTCATATATAAATCATTTTAATCCGATGCACGGTTGGTGAGTTATTAAATGCATGAAGAACAGGGGCTATTCTGCAAAAATGCTCCCTCTGGGATAATAGACAAATTCGCAGCGCACAGAAAAAAACACTATGGGCTGAATCTGGCTGGCCCAACCGCATAAAAAAACAAGGAGGGGTGCTGGAAGGGCAGCTCACCCTGGGCCTGGCCCGGTAGCAGGAGCGGCCCGGCTGGAGTTGGCCTGGAAGACCAAGGCGGCGCTGGGCCTTGGCGCATCGGCCCATGCGGGGAGGAGGCAGAAGCAGGCCGAGGCGGGGCGCTGATCTGGAGGTGGGCTGGACCTGGCAAAGGGGAGGCGGCCTGTGCGAGGGGGATCTCGTCCCCGACCTCCCGCCAAGGCCGAGGCGACCCATGGTGGCGGCGGAAGTGTCCGGTGATGGCCTGAGGCGACGGGGCGAGGCGGATCCGGTAGGCAGGCACGGCGGGGCCTGCGGGAATGGACGGATCCGGTCACGGGGAGCCCGGATATGGCCGCGGTGGTAAGATCTGGCGACGAACGAGGTGGCGGCGGGGAACTCGGGTGATGACCGGCAAAGGGGTGGCGGCGCAGTGTGCTCCGGCGAGGCGCGGTCGCCGGAGACGGCTGGCGAGGACAGCAGCGAGGCGGCAGAGAGAGGGCGCCGGAGTGGCCCGGTTCGGCCCCGGGGCGGGCCGGATCTGGGCCCCGGGAGGATGGCGGTGAAGTGGGCGCAGGGGAGGTGAGGTGGCGGCGCCTGGTTGGCCAGGAGCGGCGGCGGAGGTGACGTGTCGCGCTCTCATTGGGCGGAGTGAGGTGGCGCGCGGGGCGGACATGTCCGGCGCGTGCGGACGCGCCCGGAGGCGCGGTGGAGGGGTGGATCTGGGGTTAGGGGAAGAATGAACCGCGAATTTCGGAGGGGGTGTATATATAGGCATAGAAGGAGCTAGGAGAGTCCAAATGAGGTGCGGTTTGCGGCCACGCGATCGTGATCGAACGACCGAGATGATGGAGGAGAGTTAGGTGGGTTTTTGGGCCAAAATGGAAGGGTGTTGGGCTGCAACACACACGAGGCCTTCTCGGTCGCTCGGTTAACCGTTGGAGTATCAAACGAAGTCCAAATGGTACGAAACTTGATAGGCGGTCTACCGGTAGTAAACCAAGGCCGCTTGGCAAGTCTCGGTCCAATCCGGAAATGTTTAATCCCCACACAAGAAAGAAAGGTAGAAATGACCACCGGAGGAGAACTGAACGTCGGATTGCAAAACGGACAACGGGGAAAATGCTCGGATGCAAGAGACGAACACGTATGCAAAAGAAATGCGCATGATGACATGATACAATGCACATGATGCAATGATGAATGCAACACGCAAGCAAAAGACAACGCAACAACATCGAATAACTGCACGACACCTGGCACATCGGTCTCGGGGCGTTACAGAACGGCTACGAGTTTTTATGAAAACATGCAAATGCAATGCGCATGATGCTATGAGATGAGATGCATGACATGAACAAAATGCAAAACAAAAGACAAAACCCAACCACGAAGGAAATATCATATCGCATCTCCAGAAAAGGCAAGAGTTGGAGTTACGAATATGGAAAGTTGTATCCAGGGCATTACACACAGTCCCAGACACACAGTCCTCACTGTATTCTCCTTGAGCTAAGGTCACACAGACCTTGCCCAATCACTCGTGGTAAGTCTTCAGGTGACTTCCAAACCTTCACAAACTCGGTCACTCGGCGATCCACAATTTCCTCTTGGATGCTCTAGACCATGACGCCTAACCGTTTGGAAGATGCACAGTCTTCAAAGGTAACAAGCGTCGAATCCACGCAGGATCAATCTCTTCAGTGATGCTCAATCACTTTGGGTTTGTAGGTGTTTGGGTTTGGGTTTTCCTCACTTGATGATTTTCGCTCAAAGTCCTTGGAGGATGGGATGCTCTCAAATGACAAGTGTCAGTTTCTCTCGAAGCAGCCAACCAGCTAGTGGTTGTAGGGCGGCTATTTATAGCCTAGGGAGCAGCCTGACATGATAAGACATAAATGCCGTTCAATGATATGACCGTTAGGTCGGAAGATATTTTGGGACAGCTGGCACGTAGCACAGCAACAGTCGAAAATTTGACTATCAAATTCCTTAGGGCTATTATGTTCCTCACTTGTAGGCAATCCACACTTGCGAATTCCTAACTCCTCAGTCAGAACAAATTCCTCAGAGACCAGAAGAACTTCGTCTCTATCACTGAAGAAATTGAGTAAGCTGCATGAGATTTCCAATGGCTTCACTCGAAGGGATTGGTAGGTGTAGGATTTTGAGATGAGCATCACTTGGAAATTTTTCCTTAGTATTTCCTCGACCCCCTTTAACAGTACGGTGTTTCCTATGACTCAAGAAAGAGAAAATGAAACTACGGAAACAAAAGTCTTCACGAATCATGTTCCTCGTACGAATATCAAGTCTTCATGGTCACACCAATTTCTTCACTTTCAAAGTTTTCAGAAATCCAAAGTCTTCAGTCGAAGACATTCATTTTTAGGGGTCGAATTTCTCTGTAAATATCAAACTCCTTATAGACTTATAGACCTGTGTACACTCACAAACACATCAGTTCCTTAACCTATAAGTCTTCAATACACCAAAATCACTAAGGGGCGCTAGATGCACTTACAGACGCCTAGAACACACATCAATTGTTCCAAGCCGTGTGCGGCACCCCCCTCCACAGTTTATGCCTCCGGTCATATTCACGTAGTGCTTAGGAGAAGCCCTGCGCGGATCACTTCACCATCACCGTCACCACGCCGTCGTGCTAACGAAACTCTCCCTCGACACTTTGCTGGATCAAGAGTTCAAGGGACGTCATCGAGCTGAACGTGTGCATAACTCGGAGGTGCCATACGTTCGGTGCTTGATCTGTCGGAACGTGAAGAAGTTCGACTACATCAACCACGTAACAAACGCTTTCGCTTTCGATCTACGAGGGTACGCGGACACACTCTCCCCCTCTCGTTGCTATGCATCTCCTAGATAGATCTTGCGTGAGCGTAGGATTTTTTGAAATTGCATGCTACATTCCCCAACAAATACGTTGCAGACACAAGGGTTAATACATTGCATGTATTGGCAAGCTTCACCAGGATTGGCTTATCGGAAATAAACATGCAATTTGTTGTAAGGCTGGTTTCCATTTGCGCAAAATAGTTTTTCCCTACCTTTGTAATAGTGGATCTACTCTAATAGTTGGACATACCATCTCACACAGTAGTCCTGGACAGACGGTCTCACACAACCATCCATAAGCATATATATAAATGGGCCACCGTCTCACACGGCTACCTAAGACCAATCCCCATAGGTTAACCATGATCTCGCACTAGGAACAAATGGAGCAGGCGAACAAGTTACAATGTACATGGTGGATACCCAACTCTTGCCTATGGATGATATTGCTGTGTTCTAGCCGAACATGTTACAATGTATATGGTGGATTGCGGATGAGTCGAGCCCTTTGCTAGGTTGTAATTGCCCTCTATTTATGTTGAGCATGGTCCTCCGCTTATCCTATTGGTGGTTGCCACACATCCATCACAAAATGGAGGAGAGAGGGAAGGGCGTCCGTATCGCCCCGGCACGACGAGGCGCGGCATGCTTGCCCATGCCGCGTGAGCTGCTACAGGACGCTCCTGTAGCATCACGCCAAGTAGGTGAGTCCTCAGTTGTAACTATTAATGTCCTTGGGGATGGCGCACCTCATCGGCGCCCAAAGTTAAAAGGTGGACACGCTGTGTCCTATCTCAGCAGCTGACGACGACCACTGTAGCGGGGTGGTTCACATTTAATGCCTCTGATAGGCAGATTCACTAGTTCCTTCGTGGGGGAGGAACCGACCGTAAGGGGTGGTGCTTCCCGGGCGAATCCAGGGAAGTGCTTGTCGGGGGTTGGAGCCCCGCGAAGCACTTATCGAGGAGAAGGTGTGGAGTCTGTTCACCTAACGTCGAGCTGCCGAGCTCTTAGTTGTGCCAGCCAGAGCGACATCGCTTGCCGGGTGCCATTGTCAAGGCCTAGGTCAACCGCCCTAGGGTACCTCGGTTCCCATTGGGCCGACAGAAGCACCGTTGTGTAGATTAAAAAGGACTAGGTAAAGGATATTAAGGAATGTCTTTGAAAGAGATCACACATGCATTTATACACCCAATCCACTATCCACTAGGTGGATGTAGATATACTCGTCTAAAACCGTCGAAACAGAGAACGTAAAACACCAAAGTCGTGTGAAACGTGGAGGTGAAGCTACCGGTCAAAGGAAATTTCAAATGATCGGTCGTGCATGACGAATTTGATAAAATTCATCTAAAATAGCTTCAAACATGAACACAAAATTAAACATTTACGGTCGAAGAAAAGACGAACCGATCACCTAAATGGAACTACAATATCGATGTGCATGTTTTTTTTGTGTAGACCTTATTTCGAATTGAAGCACTATTATGTAGATTTTAGAAGAACTAATAAATGATGAAGGAGATTAGAGAGTTAAACCTCACAATCACATAGTACAACAAGTATTGACCGGCTACATCGCTTGAGCTATCCATATGCGCTCTTTTGCATCGCTCAAATCTGACTCGTTGGAAACTGCCGAATCAAATGTTCCTAACGGGTGCGGATGGAAAGTGCTTTAAACATCGTGCACATAAGATTTTAATGCAGGCCAGCCTGGCCTGCCAAATGACTGATTTTTGCACCGCGCGGGCTTGGCTGGGCCTTAGGCAGCTGACGAAACGCTCCCTTTGGGCTTCTGCTGGTCGTTTCACTTCGACGGCCCATAAGAAAGAAGAAAAATCTTAACTCTGTGAAGAAGACAGCCGCCGCAAACACACACGAGCTGGCCCAGCCACTCGAGGCACTCAGCTAGTAGCGAAGGCGAAGCAGGCGGCGGCGCATCGAGCGACTGCGGCGGCGCGGAGCCAGTGACGGAGGGGGCGAGGGGCAGCGAGGTCGATCCGCGAACTCGACGTGCCGTTATCCGCGGAGGGGTGCGTCAACAGCACATGACCTGCTGAAAACCCTAGCGCGAGCAGCGGAAAGGAAGGGGAGGAAGGAACTCCGATCTCCCGGCCGAGACCACCGCGGCGCCGCCATGAAGCTGACGGTGAAGACTCTCAAGGGCACCCACTTCGAGATCCGGGTCCAGCACAATGACACCGTGAGATTCCCCCCGCCCGCTCCCCTCGTTTAGTTTCAAATCTCCCCGACTTTTTTTTAATTCAAACAGGGCCCGCGTTCTTCGCTGGATGCACAGCTTCACGGCGATTTTGTTTCGGAAGTTCTCTAGCATTTCGATTAATGCAGATGATGTGACGGTGAACTAGATGTTAGGGACATGTAGTTATGCGTTACGGAAGGGATTAGCTTGTTAGATTTGGGTGTGCTACTGCTGATTAGGGGTTATTGCCGAGGTGTTGGCCCCTGAATTCGAATGCCGTTTGCACTGCGTCCTCGCATTTACTTGTGAGTGCTCAGGATCGTCTTAGGGGAAGAACAGTGCGGGTGAAGGATGGTGAACGTGTTGTTGTAGGCAGACTGTTTTTAAAAATATATGGGCAGACGATTTTTGGCAGTATTCCAATGGACATGATTGGTAGACGCATGATGCTGTGGATATGCTGTGCTAATAGCTTGTTCCGGGGGTTGTGGTTTTGGGAGGATGGGAAGCTGGAGTTGGCGAGGATTTAGGTCTGTGGCAATTGACAAGTGATCTTCATGATCCAGGGTTCAGTTTGGGGTCGCAAGGTTGAGTTTCAGGAGTGCCATTGCCATTCTTTCCCATCTGCAGTAACCATGTCCTTTGGACGCCTTGTTATCCACTGTTCTTCCGCACCTGTGTCCCTTTGCCATGAGGAGTGCACTCCTTTCCTAACTGTTTTGTGATCATAGCCTGATAGCTGAATATTTTTTGTCAAGATATACTATCTATGTTCTTTTTGACTTGATGACCTAGGATCTGTGGCCGCAAAGTTTAACTCCCGATAAAACTATATAGGTTTATATAATAAATACATGTGATATTTGCTGTTAATTTATTTTTCAGAGTATTATACTCGATGTATAGTTGTATTTTTTCCGGTTTTGCTAAAACTTTTAGTTTGGTGTCATTCACGTGGACCATCCGATTTTTTGGCATCGTTATTTGTGCAGACCCTGTAAGCGTTCGGCTGTGAGTAAGCTATTTATGTTTTTCTTAGGGTATGTAAGCTATTTATGTGGTGTGACGCACGGCCGGTGCAGCCTTTGCTGGTTGTTAGACATCGGCTGGGGTGCAGCCCAATAGATTTCTGTGCTTTGACTTTTCTGTTGTCGTTTTTTAACGGAACGTGTTGTCGTTATTCGAACGTGAACCAATTAGTATGTGTTTTCTTCTTTTTTTGCATACGTTTTTTGGGGCTTCACTTGTTTCTTGTTTGCCCTACGTTTTGCGTCACTTATTCATGTGCAATTGCTACCGTTGCAGCATAAATGCAATTAATGCGGGCTGTTTCTTTTTATATTTTTACTACTAGTTGCACGTGCGCGAGTTGCACACAATGCATTATGTGCAACTGTAATCATGTTGCAATTGCAAGTATTTTAAGATAGGCTGTAATTGCGAGTTTTCAAGTTTGGCCGTAATTGCAAGTTTTCAAATGGGGTCGCAACTGCAATTATTTTCAGTCGGGTCGCAACTGTAAGATTTCAAATTAGGTTGTAATTGCAAGTTTTCAAGTGGGGTTACAACTGTAAGTTTTTCAAGTTAGGTTGCAACTACAAGTTTTCAAGTGAGATCGCAACTGCAAGTTTTTAGATGAGGTCGCAATTGCTAGTTTTCAAGTCAGGTCGCAACTGCAAGTTTTCAAGTCAGGTCGCAACTGCAAGTTTTCAAGTCAGGTTGCAACTGCACGTTGCAACATTTTTAAAATTTTCCGTCATTTTTTTCTAAAATATTTTTAGGGTTGATTTTTCCTTCCTAATGTGTCTCCTTTTTTCAACCCAAAATCACGTGATGACAAGCCCATGTAGAGAGTCTTTTTTTATCCGCAAAAAAAAGCCCATGTAGAGAGTCTTTTTCCTTTTTCTTTTGTTGTTTTGAATTACATAGCGGATAGAAATCTAGCCCAACCCAGCAACAAAAGGTGACGAATTGGCCTGCCAATGAAAGCAGGCTAGAATAACAAATAAGTGATGTCAGCTAAGGTGAATGAGACCAAACTATAACTCATCTAAATGAGTTCTAGGCACTTTTTTTTATCAAAGTAGCATTTCGAAGACCTTTTAACTATGAATAGTACAAATATTCAGTGGGAGTAATTACTTCAATATCATGCTAACTGTTTGCTTTGAATCAGATTATGGCTGTCAAGAAGAACATTGAAGAGATTCAAGGAAAGGATAGTTATCCATGGGGTCAACAACTGCTGATTCACAACGGCAAGGTTTTGAAGGATGAAAGCACATTGGATGAAAATCAAGTTAGCGAAGATGGATTTCTAGTTGTCATGCTTAGCAAGGTAGGCTGCTTATGCCCTATACAGTATGGATAGTTTCAGTTTTGTCATATGCTATTGGATTATTTTCACTGATTGAATACTTGGTGTAACAGTTGTAATACTATTTCGACTTATTTGACGCGCCACAATTTGCTGGCCTCCTGACAGTTATTATTCACTAATGAAGAATATGCCTGAGATACTATTTCACCTTATTTGATGCGCCACAATTTGCTGGCCTCCCGCCATAGTTTATCTATATAGCTCCTTCCTATGTTACAGCTATGCTGTACATTGTCCATTTATATCAACATTACATAAAGTACTTGACACTTACAGCACTATTTTAACATAATTCAAGTTTTTCTTACTTGATGCGTCGGGCTTGTTCTTCTTCTCTTAAAATTAAAAGTATAACTATTTAATTATTTTCTGCAGAGTAAAGCTTCTGCTTCCAGTGGAGCTTCATCTGCCCAGGTAAAATTCTTCTCTTGCGGATGAAAGCACAATAGTAGCAAGCATATGTACTGACACATGAACCATTACTAGCCTTCAAGCACTCCTGTTACCAGTCAAGCACCTCCAGTTGCTCAACCACAAGCTCCTCAGCCCCAGTGAGTCCCTTTCTAGCGTCCTGGTTGCATTTTACTGCATGCACATAGGGTCTTGCTCAAATTAAATGTATGCGCCATCTTTCTGCAGGGTCCCATCAACTACGACTTCTCAGCCTGAAAGACCACCCGCAGAGTATGTTTGAAGTCCGCCAGTTGATATTGCATTAGGGTCTTTTTTACCACTTAAATTTCGTGTTTCTGCTTGTATCCCTCCTGAGGGAAAACCGGTGTTCTTAAATTTCGGAGGCACGTCCTTCTGATGCTTGTTTCAGCTTTAAATCATGCAGTGTTGCATGAATGACCTCATAGCCGCAAAAGTTCATTTTGAAGAGTGACAACAATCACAAGTACCTGCATCAACTAATAGATTGCAGTTTGTGAGAAGTGAAAAGTATATTTTTTAACTTCTCCGTGAACATGTAACATGAGTCAATAGGGTTATAATCAGCAACCTCCTGACTTAAGCACAATGGTCAATGAACATCAACACTAGGTATTAAGTTAGAAGCACTGATCATAACTAGGTGAATTTCTGGAGTGCATGAAAATCAAAAGCCATTGAAACAGCAATTTGCATAGCTGGGTAATGGGAAATTAGGCCCCAAACTGGAATTTTTGGGATTGCTGTAACTGTATGGATAGTAGCATTGCATGATCCTACAATCTGTCTCGCAGTCTTGGTGGTGTGAATATGAACCAAACCATTTCCCTTTAAATTTACTAGTTTTTTTTTGCGTGAAAAAAAACTAGTAAATTTAAAGGGAAATGGTTTGGTTCATATTCACACCACCAAGACAAAAAAAACTAGTAAATTTAAAGGGAAATGGTTTGGTTCATATTCACACCACCAAGACAAAAAAAAACTAGTAAATTTAAAGGAAAAATGGTTTGGTTCATATTCACACCACCAAGACTGCTATGTAAAACTCTTGTTTCGTTTTTTGTTAGGACCCCTTCGAGTACAGTTGATCTTGCAGCATCGGATTTACTGTCAGGAAGCAATCTGGACACAGTGATTAACCAGATAATGGAGATGGGGGGTGGCAGCTGGGACAGAGATAAGGTCCAAAGAGCTCTCCGTGCTGCTTATAACAATCCAGAACGGGCCATTGACTATCTGTACTCTGTGCGTATCTCTCCCCATCTGAATTTTTAATTTGGATCAATTTTTTGATGCTATAGTTGATATTTTGTTTTCTCAAACATTAGGGTATTCCAGTGACAGCTGAGGTTGCTGTTCCGGTGGTTGGTCAAGGGGCAAACACCACTGATGCAGCTCCTGGAGAAACCGGCCTCTCTGGAATCCCAAACACAGCACCATTAGATCTTTTCCCACAGGTTTACTTTCCACCTTTGTCTGTGTAGTGCTGGTGCGGTGTTGCTTCTTTGAGTATCTTTTGACTAATTGAATGATGTAACAGGGGGCTTCCCATGCTGGAGGTGCTGCTGGGGGTGGATCACTTGATTTTCTTAGAAATAACCAACAGGTTCTTATCTTTATGTTTTTTCAGTTACTTCTCTCCTTTTGTTTTCTATGATCCTTCTGATAGAGGAAAAAACGTGGTATGGAGCAATGGTGCACATGGGATCAAGCCAACCATTCTGTTTATTACTATCATTGCTCGTCAAACTATTCGATGATCTAATGTACTAGGAACAGAGATGACACGTGTGAAAAATTTACTTATAATTTGATGTTGTGATGGTAGCCAAGTACTTGTCATGTGAATGCTGGTAGTTTGTCCACTCAAATCTATACTCCATCTCAAATTATAAGGCATACATTAATTTGTTAAGGCAAGGTGTTTACCAAAGTACTATGTCAGTATGTGAGATAAAATTGATGTCATTAGATTTGTATTAAAAAAGTTATGATTGCGATTTTATATATGTAGACAACATTAATTGAGTAACTATTGATCAAAATCTCCTCTTAACAATTCAAAATATGCTAGACATGTAGGGACAGAGGAAGTATCATTTATGCTTAACATTTGACTTGACGAGTTTATGTGGATTACTTGTATAGATATGTTAAGTATGTGGAAAGTAGAATTCTGTGGTAGGAGCATATACCGTGTTCAGTATAATTTGTTCTTTGTACAAGTGAGTGTTGTGGTGGAAGCAGTTATTAGTTGGTCCATCACGCAACGCTGTAGGATACACATGTTTATTGTTACTTGGGATGCTTTTGTGCATAATGTTGGGATAGGAAAGTATTATCCTGCGCGTATCATTACATTTGCATTCCGAACGAATTGTTATTTTCTATGTATATACACTAAAAGTATGCAATGCTCCATTTAGTAGAGTATTAGTGATTAATGTAGTTTGATCGAATGAACCTCCCGTCAGTACCCTACCATGTGGTATTCTAATTTTGAAGTAGTAGTGCATTGCTAATTTGCTATTATGATTTGCAGTTTCAAGCACTTCGGGAAATGGTCCATACAAATCCACAAATTTTACAGGTTTTCTATCAATGGCTTGTTTATGCTATGCTCACCTTCATTCTCTGTCTAAACTTTTTGCCGGTATTTCGCTACAGCCTATGCTCCAGGAATTGAGCAAGCAGAATCCTCAACTTCTGAGGTTGATTCAGGAGAACAATGATGAGTTCCTTCAGTTACTAAATGAGACATTTGAAGGCGGCGATGGGTACGTTTCTTATTTGCTGAATTTATATATTGTCTCATTTAAATATGCTATAGAATTCATGGTACTAATTTTGCTTTCTTAGTTATAAACTGGAATCTCATCAATCTGTTATATCCTTAACTCCCTATTCGCGAGATATAAAAGCTAGCTAGTAAGAAGACTTTCCCTTCTTTTCTGGGAGGGTGAGAACTTGAAAGACTGGCAGAGAAAAGGAAGAAAAGCGGCTATCTGCTCACTGCCACTCGCCAGGTGGTTAGATTTTGTGGCAGGTGGTTTTGCCATCTTGTTTGACTTCATCCTATCTTCTCAACCTATTGTTGTCAATTTTGTTTTGGTTCAGTTCATACCAAAACAGATTGGAGTATCACCAAAGGACTAGCTATGGACAGGGGTGCGTGGAAGCTTGCTATCCATGTGCCAGAGCCATGAGTTGGTCGCGAGATCTTATGGGTTTCATCTCTAGCCTACCCCAACTTGTTTGGGATTAAAGGCGTTGTTGTTGTTGTTATTCGGTTCATACCAGTAACTGGTAATAATTGTTTTTAGGCTTGTGCTGTTTCAAGTATAGCATATAGTTTTTTTTCGGGAGCTGCTAATATAGTTTCTGAACATAACATGATAAGCTAGCATAAAGTGGCACCTTAAAGAACTTGTGTGTGTGGTACTTTATGTAAAAAATACTCCCTCCGTCCCAAAGTAAGTGTCTCAACCTTAGTACAACTTTACACTAAAGTTAGTACAAAGTTGACACTTATTTTGGGATGGAGGGAGTATCTATTAGCTGCTGCTGCATCCTTTCCCCTGTACTTTGTGCTTTCAGCCAATCATGGTGCTTCATTCTCACAATCTTTTCAATTTTAGTAGTCTACATATATCTACTAAATCTTCCTCGTGGGACATTTCCAGGGACTTTTTAGACCAGGCTGACCAGGATGAGATGCCTCATGCTATCAGTGTGACACCAGAAGAGCAAGAGGCAATTGGGAGGGTATGCCTCATAATTACCTTAAATGGCCTCTGGCTGCATAAATACACCATGCATCTCACTTATTCACCTTGGTTGATTGGATTTGTTTTCGCTCTTCAGTTGGAAGCCATGGGGTTTGAGAGAGCACGTGTCATCGAAGCATTCTTTGCCTGCGACAGGAATGAGCAACTCGCTGCAAACTATCTTCTTGAGCATGCTGGCGACGAAGAATAGAGAGAAAAAAAATTAGTTCACATTGGTTGATGGTGACTGTTTTTCTTTGTGGGACCATGACAGTGCTTGTTATGAGCATCTGACCCAGATTGATGGTGACTGTTACGAGTGGCTACACAAGTTGAGATGGAGCTAATGCTCGGTTGAACAGATTATCTGTATGCACAACACCTTTAGGTTACTTGCATTCCGAATTTGAAAAAACTTGTAGAATGAGCAAAATTTATTGGGAGCTATCGGAGGAGTGCTGAAATGTTGTTTCCCTTTTGTTGTGTGATCATTGGA
Organism: Triticum monococcum; assembly: GCA_034509565.1. Classification (NCBI taxonomy): domain Eukaryota; kingdom Viridiplantae; phylum Streptophyta; class Magnoliopsida; order Poales; family Poaceae; genus Triticum; species Triticum monococcum. The sequence goes on along the minus strand of CM067846.1, from coordinate 141,401,989 downwards.
ACATCAGTTCCGGTGATATGCATCAATGGTAAACATCAGTTCTGATGATATACCGGGCATTGCTAGCTTGGATTATACAAGAAAATCCCAAAACAATCCTGGCCCAAACCTGTTACTGGTTACATTGAGATGACCATGTTGATACGGACATCTAATTTTGCATATACTGCGGCGAGAACCCCTGGTCCAAAACCATCCTGGTTGTAGACGGCAGCCGGTTCTCCTTAGAATCCTGGCAACAGATTGAGGCCCCGCTTGGCATCGGTGTATTTTTATACACTTGTATTTATTTTACAGGGGTATGACACTGGTCATACTTGATTTTCAGCTGTAAAAGGAAACGACGGATGGAGGTCTGTATAATTTACACGCGTATGGCGCTGTGAAACGCCAATCCAATCAGGGCCTGAAGTGGATGGATGCTGCACGAAAGAACGGACGAGTAATAAATACCTATCCTACTCGCTGCTTAGCTGAAAGAATTTTTGTTGAAAGAGACCACCTACCCAATAGAAATGCTAAAAAAGACCCCTTTCAGATGAAGTTAATAAAAAAGACCCCCTCGACCGTGACGGCAGGCGCGCCGGGCGACATGTGGCACCTGCCGCCACTGCGTCGGCGGCAGGCTGGCCAGAACGGGAATCCGCACCCGCGACGTAACGGAGCTGGCGCGGTAAGCCCTGCCGCCTCAAGGGCAGGCGGCAGCACTGTAGCTGCTGGGCCCAGCCGCCTGAGGGGCTGGCGGCAGCCCTGTGCACGCTGCGCACTGCCGATTCCCCCGTCTGTTGTTATCGTCTGCATGCAAAAATTCATTACTAGAACATCTTCCGTTCTTGGCACCGGTTTCTGTCTCTGCAAGTATGCTAATTAGGAGTATTAATTGATGGGTCAATAGTCAGTCTACGTGCATGTTGTGGTCAATTGTTAGTCGACAGCCTGAGTGCTGCAGCCGTCTTGTCATGTTAATTAGCAGGTACTCCTTCTCATAGCTAAACAGCAGTGCGTAGCGTGCACAGGGCTGCCGCCAGCCCCTCAGGCGGCAGGGCCCAACAGCTACAGTGATGCCGCCTGCCCCTGAGGCGGCCGGGCCCACCACGCCAGCCCCGTTACGTCGCGGGTGCGGATTCCCGTTCTAGCCAGCATGCCGCCTGACCCGGCGGCGGCAGGCCCCTGCCGCCTCGCACTGTGGCGGCAGGTGCCACGTGTCGCCCGCCGCGCCTGCCGCCACGGTCAAGGGGGTCTTTTTTGTCAGTTTCATTTGAAAGGGGTCTTTTTTAGCAATTCTGTTGGGCAGGTGATCTTTTTCGACAAAAAATCTAGCTGAAATAGCAGCAAGCATCTCCTGCCATCAGTGAGATATGCTGTCCTCCGACCACTCCCCTCCAAATCTCTCCTGACTGGCGCCACTCTCTTCATCCTTGGCGCTTTGGCAGTGACAGTAACTGTTTTCCTGGACAAGTACATTGCCGGGCATGACCAGCTCCGGCAGCGCAAGGACGAGTTTTCACAGTCCATCAGTTCATCAAAATCGGTTAGAACATGCGTATTTTCGAACGCAGGGAGTACCACATTGAGAATTCAATTTTGAGGCAAACAAGCATCGCCTACAGTGACAGGAGGGTAAGCAGACGAACAATTTGCTCTCTTATGATTCTTCTACTAATTATTTAATCCCTTCTCGAGGCGAGAAGACTACATGTACATAAAAATCGAACAAAGGAAACCATCAGGGTGCAGCACAAAAACAACATTCGGGCTAAACAAAACTCTGTCACATCTGCATCTCAGTCACAGCGTGCAGCACAGCTTGGAGTCCATCGACGCCAAGCAAATGCAGAATGCTTGGTAGCCAGTCAAGGGGTATCTGCAAATGAGATATTCGCATCAGAAAATGTTGCTACTAGTTACATACCATCGACGAATGTCGATGATCACTGTAAGGGCGATGATCGATGGCTTACCTGAAATCCATTATGTACTTGGACTTCCCGACCCTACCGAGCTGCAAGATCGTCTGCCTCCCGTTCTCCTGTCGAGCACAAGTTGTCGATATCATGATATGTTGCTCAGTCTGATCTAACCCCATCGAAAGCAGGACCAGAAATTTTACCTCCAAAGTCATCTGGAAGTTCTTCACTGATGTCTGCACCTTGTATCCCATCCTCCCAACCCTCTCTCTGAAATCTAGTTCGTAGCGCTTCGTCATCTGTTGCAAATGCAGAAAACAAACACACTGCCTTTTAGGTACTGATGAACAAATACATCTCTCAGCTTAACTCCCGATTCTCGACACGTCGATTCCAAGGCTCAATTAGTTTCTTGAGGGAAGCTGCTTACATTGTTGTAGAAAGGTGATCTTGAGCAGAGTTGCTCAGCTCTGCTCCTCTTCTCCTGCCAATCCTTTGGAAGCCCACTGACGTGCTGAATCTGCAGCAACATTTCCACAACTAATGACCATATGACTCACTCCTTGGTTTAAACGAATCCATTCAAGTTCACTAATGAATCTCCCAGTGTTGCAAATGGATTTACCTGAGCAGAACTGTTGGTCCTCAGCTGCATGGACTGGTTCTTGGGGATCCATGCCCTCATGCTTCTGAAACTCCCCGTGAGCGTAGTAATAGTAGGGGCAAACCTGCAGAAATAAAAAATTGGTCAAGAAATCCATACAATTCATGGACATGTCACGCACGGAGATTGAATCTTACGCGATAACGCCAAGAAGCCGCTTGGACTGGCTCTTAAGCTCATCGACTCGGTTCCCCTGCATCGGCGACCATTAATACTCATCATTGGTTCATGTCCACCATGGTAATCAGTCGAGAATCCAGGAGAGCGACATCAAGAATCACGAAGGGGAACGTCATGTACCTGGCCCCAAATCTGGTACTTGGATCCAACAAGATTGGCACCCATAGTCCCGAGGAAGTTCTTGTCGGAGCTGCAGAAGACGCCGTCCTGGTTCTGCGCCACGATGAACTCCGATCTCCCTCTCCTCCTCCGGTGCCGGGCCACCGCCAGCTTCCGGTCCTGCCGCCCCTGCCCCTCCTGCAATCGCACAACAGAGAGACGGGCACGAATCCTTATGGCACTAATCTCAGCAACTAATCACACTACTCTCCCCCGGATTTTGAAAATTTGAAGCCGAGGAAGCGAAGGGGGGAGGACGGGGATTAGCTCACGTTGGTGTAGAGCGAGTAGAGCGCCACGCCTCTGGCCCCGGTGGCCTTCTCCCTGACGACGACGCAGGTGCACCTCCCGACGTCGAGCGGCAGCGGGCGGCACAGCAGCGCCCTGTTGGGCAGCGTGGCCCAGGACGCGGCCGGCGCCGCCTCGTTGTCGGAGAGGTCCCACGCCTCGTAGGACGACGACGCCGGCGGTGGTGGCGGCGGCAGCAGCTCCCTCCCCCTCGGCCCGACGAACACGGGCAGCCCCGCCGCCGTCGCGGTCGCGGTCGCCGACGGCGCCTCCTCGCCCTCCATGCGGGCCTGCAGCGACGACGGCTTCAGCGGCGCCGCCTTCGCGGCAGCAGGCGTCGTCGCCCTCTTCTCCTCCTTGCCGGGGCCGAGATTGGCCGCGCCCAGGTTCTCCTTCTCGGCTGCGACCGCCGGCGCGCGGCCACGCGCGCCGGCTGCGACCGCAGGCGTGTCTGCGGCCGCGTTGCAGCTGAGGGGGGCCAGCGGCTCCCTCTTGGGCGGCGTGGCTGCCATTGGTGCGTGCGCGAGGGGAGGTTGACGGGGGTTTCGTAGTGCGAGGCTGCCTGTGCCTGGTGCTTAATCTATGGACCAAATGGCGGTGTGGTGGAGGTTTGGAGGTTTGGAGGGAGGATTTAAATTTGAAACGCTCTGATGAGTGGCGAGTGCCAACGGTCGCCGTCTCGGGAGCAGAGCTGGACCCTTTCTCTGTGGTGGCGACGTGATTTGCTTTTGGACTTTGTTGGAATTTTGCTCCTGGACTTGCCCACTTGAGATAGGCCGTGACCGAGTTTGAAAAACACTTCGCGTTGCTGATGGTGGTTTGGAGGGTGATTTAAATGAGCCGCTGCTGCTGCTCTGCTTGCTTTTCGCTTGCGTTGCATGCAGTTTTTGGCAGGAAACAGGAGGCGATGATCAGTGGAAATAAATGAAGCGTCGGGAGGGATACGAGGCGGGCTGGACAGATGGAGAGCAAGCGGGACCGTAACGTTGACGCTTCGTGGCTGACGACAGCTTTTACTACTCCGAAGTGCCAGCTTGCATATGTGTCAGTACTCTAAGCTGCATTCTTTAAATGGGGAGGTACGAGCAGGCCACCTTTGGAAGCAGCACCGTGCCCGCCTTGTTTGTTCAATCTTCCGTAGCACCACTAGCAACTTGTTTGAAACTTTTAAATCCATCCAAAGGCCGAAGTTCAAACATACAGTAGATGTGTACTTTCGTTTGTTGGAACCTCAATATTATCATGCCCAACTGATGTGTGTTTGTGCCTCAGTGGTGGCCGGTGGCAACCGGTGTCTTACGTCTACACGAGACATATATTTGGGATGTAGGTTGAGTTTGATTTCTGTGCAGAAACATATCTAGACCGAAACGTAATGGCAGAAATATATCTATACAGATTGTCAAGTTGTGCGACGACTGTCAGAGTCCGAGAAGGAGGAGATGATGGGGCTGTTTGGTTGCTGCCTACGGCAGCCCTGTCAATCCATTGGCGCACCAAACTATTGGCGACTGATTCGGCCGCCAGCATCTCGCCCAGGAATTGACTACCGAATGAACTAGAAAGAGCCAATGGGCCTTGGCGAACCAAATATTTGGAACCCGGCCAAACTGATACCAACGCTACGGTCAACGCCAAAAATTTGGCTGGGCAACTCAGGGTAGCGACCCAAACAACCCGATATCATGTGCTTTGAGAAATGAAGTTTTCACTCCATAAGTTTCACAAGGGTTCAAGCTTCTTTCTGCAAGGAGTGCTAACACTGATGAGTGATGTCCATCTGTGGGCAAGAGAGGTTCTGAGTCTAGATGCTTATGTAACAAACTACATCCTCTGACTGTAAAAAGAGGGTGTGCACGATTTATGAAGTTTAACTTTGACAACCAACTAGACCAACAATACATAAGTCATGCAACTTAAAACTTCCATCATTGAAAAATTCTTTCTGACAAAAATTTAAGTATACTTTTTATGACACATAACCCATATTTTATTGGTTAAAAGTTGGGGCTAAGTACGTGTCGGTCAGCGGATCTTTTAAAAAGACCCGCCAACTTGGCGGTCGTTAGATCCGGCGCCATCCAGCGGCCCAGACCTATCCTCATCTTTGCAACAAAGGTAGTGTTGCATAAGCCTTTGCAACAAAGCTTGTGTTGCGGAAACATTTGCAACAAAGATTGTGTTGCGGATTTTTTTTATAGTCTCATGGACTTCTGCAACATAGGCCATGTTTTAGAAACATCCCGCCACAACGGTTACCTTGTCTTGCAGCTCCGCCGTTCTTGTTGAAGCACGAGGGATGTTTTTGAAGCAGCTATATTTTTGCAACACTGACTATGTTTCCGCAACACCGGTTATGTTGCAATAATCAGAGTGAACGGCTCATCTAATGTATCCGAGGATTTGCCGATGAAACACACGAGCCATGGCAGCAATACACATGGCGCTTGCCCCGTCCCCAACGCCTTCATCGCAGCAACACGGGGCGTCCCCTGAAGCATCTAGGTGCCCCTCATATCCCCTTCGGCAGCGCCAATCGAGGTATGCCATGAGTGGCAGCGAAGAGCTTGGCAATTGGAGGAAGATGTAGGTGAAGGAGAAAGGTAGGAGACAGAAAGGAGAGATAAAATTGGAGACGGGCGGCTCTTAGGTGATGCGTGGTCCACACCAGGACCCGAGGTGGCGGATTTCTTTCGAGAAATAAGCCGGCTGAAGCCAAGCATTTTCCTTAAAATTTACTGCTAAACTAAAATCTTAAAAATTGTGTGTGCTTTCCTTTTATAGACGGAGGGAAGTATCTTGTGATTTCCGGCTTTCTACGTGACGAAGGTTAGTCAGATATACTTCAAGATGATACCACCTCAAGAGAAAATGGACCACCACCCACGGCAACCACCGATTCAAAAAATTTAGTGAACTAACGGCTAATTCATTTATAAGCCGAATGTGTTGGTAACTTTTTATACTTATTGTTAAACCTTAAAATCTTTATCAAGAATCATTCAAAAGTGACACGTATTGTTCTTTTTACGAGAGAAAATTGACATGCATCGTAACATAGAATGAGTCTATGAAAGGTCAGCAGTTTGATAACATCTACTATGATAGTACGTACAATACATTACACTCTTTCTCAGTCCCATGATTTGTTGGTTCCCTAGTAGTTGTGCAAAGCATTGAGTCCTTGACAAGCAAAGCTTATTTAAAGGCATAAATGGGTCACACGATCGGGACCTTACAGTTCTCCTACCGCTACGTGTACAAACTACCATGTGCATCCAATCTTTGAGTGTCTTCCGTGGCGCTTAGTGCCGTTTCGTACGTCTTGGTCTTGCACAAGCACGAGAAATCTTTGTTCCCGTGTTCGCTGGTGAAGTGGTTCAACCGCGAGGCTCTACGGCGCACTTTGTATCCTGCCATGTGTAGTGTTTATTTTGAAAAAGAAGAATAATCCCTGATCTTTGCATTAAGACGATGCATGCAGTTATCATTAAAAATGTAAAATCCAGATGTTGAACAACGTCAACCAAAAATAAAGCAAAAGAAAATTTCGAGGCCGCATGCCTCGCAATAGTAACTCCACCATACATCTAAACGAAAAATAGACAACTCCTAGGCTACATCTTTAGAAGGAATCGTCGCACGTGCGCCGAAGATGACGAGTCCACACAAGGTTAAACTCCGGATTCTCATCCCCAAGCCAAGTATCAATCCACCACCATCAGTAAGGCCAAGACATAGACGCGCGTCGACATAATCTGATCAGAGATCTTGTGTCTCCACGAGAGTGCCTAAACTCATTGTTGAAGTCGTCTGTAACTGTCTTAGATCATAAACACAGAACTCAGTTCTTGATAACAGTTTTAATGAAACAACCCATCATGTACTTCTACATGGCCTCTCATCGCTACCTTTATAAAAACGTATTCACACACTTGGCTCTCAACAATAGGACATGTTCATCACCATTTCAATCCATCCCAAATGAATCAGACTTGACACAACTCTAAACATAGCAGGCATAACAACAAGCATGAATGAGTAGGCACATCATGGTTCAAACAACTCCTACTCATGCTAGTGGGTTTTTACTAATTATTGTGGCAAAGACAGATCGTGCAGAGGAATGGGTTTAACTACCGCAACGTGTAACAGTTGAAATGTTGTTGTCCTAATGCAGTAAAAGAGAGCAAGAGCGAGAGAGTGAGATTGTATCGGAATGCTCAATGGGGGCTTGCTTGCCTGGCACTTCCGAAGATAGTATTGTGTCTTCATCAGTGACATCGAGCACAACGTCGGAAACGTCGGCTATCATGAAGGACCAACACCGGCTAGTAGAGTCCTACTTCTTGAGCTTGCGTTGATTTTTCCCTTGAAGAGGAAAGCGTTATGTAGCAAAGTAGAGATAAGTATTTCTCTCAGTTAAGAACCAAGGTATCAATCTAGTGGGAGATACATGCAAATCTCCAATCTATGTACCTGCACAAACAATCAAACACTTGCACCCAACGCGATAAAGGGGTTGTCAATCCCTTCACGGTCACTTGCAAATATGAGATCTGATAGAGATAGATATAAAAGATTACTAAAACGTAAAATAAAATAAAAGTAAATAAATTGCAGCGAGATATTTTTGGGTTTTTTGGTTTATAGGTCTGAAAATATATCACGGAGGAGTCCCGTGGGGCCCACAAGCCAGGGGTGCGCCCCACCCCTAGGGCGCTCCCTGAGGGCTTGTGGAGCCCTCGGTACTCTTCTGACTTCCTCTCCAAGTCCTATGTGTGTCTTCTGGTCCAAAAAAATCATCGTAAAGTTTTATTCCGTCTGGACTCCGTTTGATATTTATTTTATGTAAAACTCAAAATTAAGGAAAAAACAGAAACTGGCACTGGGATCTGGGTTAATTAGTTACTCCCAAAATAATATAAAATAGCATATTAATGCATATAAAACATCCAAAACAAAAAATATAATAGGATGGAACAATAAAAAATTATAAATATGTTGGAGACGTATCTGCAACGACGCTAGGTGTTGAGTTGCCTCGTCGCGAGTCGCATCTGCCATGTGTTGTGTACTGACCTCTAATACAAGAAGTCCAAAACTTTGTAGTTTTAATTGTTTATCGAGTTTTGTGCTGCTTACCACACATGCCCATATGGTTAAGTTATCAATCCAGTAGGAGATCCAATCCATAAGCCTTTTTCGGCACTTTGCCGGAGGGGTTAACGATCACGGAGGGATTCTTCATCGTCACCCTTACTTCTCTGATGATGCATGAGTATTTTACCACAGACCTACAGGTCCGTAGGTAGTAGCTACATGGCTTCCTCTTTTTTTTTGATCTTCAATATAATGTTCTCCTCGATGTTTTTGGAGATCTATTTGATGTAATGACTTTTTGCGGTGTGTTTGTTGTGATCCGATGAATTGTGAGTTTATGATCAGATCTATCCATGAATATTATTTGAGTCTTTGAACTCTTTTATGCATCATTGTTATAGCCTTGTATTTCTTCTCTGAAACTTTGGTTTGGTTTAGCCAACTAGATTGATTTTTCTTGCCATGAAAAGAGGTGCTTTGTGATGGGTTTGATCTTGCTGTGCTCAGTCTCAGTTACAGAAAGAGACATGACACACATGTATCGTTGCTATTAAGGATAAAAAGATGGAATCTATTCCTACATGAATAGATCTTGTCTACATCATGTCATCATTTTTATTGCATTACTCTGTTTTTCCATGAACTTAATACACTAACTGCATGCTGGATAGCGGTTGATGTGTGGAATAATAGCAGTAGATGTAGGCATGAGTCGGTCTACTAATCTTAGACGTGATGCCTATATACATGATCATTACCTTGGATATCATCATAATTATTTGCTCTTCTGTCAATTGCCCAACAGTAATTTGTTTACCCACCGTATGCTATTTTTCTCAAGAGAAGCCTCTAGTGAAATCTACGCCCCTCGGGTCTATTTCCTATCATATTCAAACCCAAAAATACCCTGCTGCACTTTTTATTTATTTATTTTATTTCATGTTTTTGCTAGACCTATTTATCAAATCTCATACAATTTAATCTATCTCAATACCGAGGATGGATTGACAACCCCTCTTACGCGTTGGGTCGCAAGTATTTGTTATTTGTGTGCAGATGCTGTTTACATAGTGTTGGTTGGTTCTCCTACTGGATTGATAACCTTGGTTTCATAACTAAGGGAAATACGTACCGTTGTTGTGCTGCATCATCCTCTCCTCTTCAGGGTAATACCAACGCCAATACAAGCAATCATGTAACCATGGGCAGAATTTGGCCCATTAGCAGAACATGCCAGTAACGAACTGTAAGGAATCGAGGGCCGGAATGAGGCCAATATTTTATGGGTCCCTAGACGGCCGAAAGATAGCATGGGCGAGAAAATGGCCCAACTGAATCATGGGCCGTTAATAGTTCCAAAGCAATGTACTGTTCATCATGGGCCAGAATCAGCAGGGGACGTTAAAGGGCCCAGAGATACAGAAGGCCTCATATGGGCCGAATGACGTCACGGGCCATATACGGGCCGAAAGTGACATCGGGCTGGAATCATATTGGACGGCCCACATAATGCTACTAGGCCGAATTCGGAAAGGCCATAATGATACGTCTCCAATGTATCTATAATTTTTGATTGTTCCATGCTATTATATTATCTATTTTGGATGTTTAATAGGCTTTATTATACACTTTTATGTTATTTTTGGGACTAACCTACTAACCCAAGGCCCAGTGCAAATTGCTTTTTTGTGTGCCTATTTTAGTGTTTCGCAGAAAAGAAATATCAAATGGAATCCAAACGGAATGAAACCTTCGGGAGAGTTATTTTTTGAACAAACGTGATCCAGGGGACTTGGAGTAGACGTCAAGAAAGGAGCAAGGAGGCCACGAGGCATGGAGGCGCGCCTGCCCCCCCTAGGCGCGCCCCCACCCTCGTGGGCCCCTCGCAGCTCCACCGACCTATTTCTTCCTCCTATATATATATATATCCATTGAAGGAAATATGCCCTAGAGGCAATAATAAAGTTATTATTTATTTCCTTATATCATGATAAATGTTTATTATTCATGCTAGAATTATATTAACCAGAAACTTAGTACATGTGTGAATACAGAGACAAACAGAGTGTCACTAGTATGCCTCTACTTGACTAGCTCGTTGAATCAAAGATGGTTAAGTTTCCTAGCCATAGACATGAGTTGTCATTTGATTAACGGGATCACATCATTAGATAATGATGTGATTGACTTGACCCATTTCGTTAGTTTAGCACTTGATTGTTTTAGTTTACTGCTATTGCTTTCTTCATGACTTATACATGTTCCTATGACTACGAGATTATGCAACTCCCGATTACCGGAGGAACACTTTGTGTGCTACCAAATGTCACAATGTAACTGGGTGATTATAAAGGTGCTCTATAGGTGTCTCCGATGGTACTTTTTGAGTTGGCATAGATCGAGATTAGGATTTGTGACTCCGATTGTCGGAGAGGTATCTCTGGGCCCTCTCGGTAATGCACATCACTATAAGCCTTGCAAGCAATGCAACTAATGAGTTAGTTGCGGGATGATGCATTACGGAACGAGTAAAGAGACTTGCCGGTAAAGAGATTGAGCTAGGTATTGAGATACCGACGATCGAATCTCAGGCAAGTAACACCGATGACAAAGGGAACAACGTATGTTGTTATGCGGTTTGACCGATAAAGATCTTCGTAGAATATGTAGGAACCAATATGAGCATCCAGGTTCCTCTATTGGTTATTGACCGGAGACGTGTCTCGGTCATGTCTACATAGTTCTCGAACCCGTAGGGTCCGCATGCTTAAAGTTCTGTGACGATCGGTATTATGAGTTTATGTATTTTGATGTACCGAAGGTAGTCCTGAGTCCCGAATGAGATCGGGGACATGACGAGGAGTCTCGAAATGGTCGAGACATAAAGATCGATAGATTGGACGACTATATTCGGACATCGGAAAGGTTCTGAGTGATTCGGGTATTTTTCGGAGTACCGAGGAGTTACGGGAATACGGGGGAAGAAGTATTGGGCCTCATGGGCCAAGTGGTGGAAGAGAGGAGGCAGGACAAGGCAGGGCGTGCGGCACCCCTAGCCCAAACCGAATTGGACTAGGGGGCCGGCCCCCTTTCCTCCTTTCCTCCCTCTGCTTCCTTCTCCCTCTCCTCCTTCCTTTCCCCCTCCTAGTAGGAGTAGGAAAGGGGAGTCCTACTCCTACTAGGAGGAGGACTCCTCCTCCTGGTGCGCCATGCAAGGGCCAGCCGGCCTCCCCCCTTGCTCCTTTATATACGGGGGCAGGAGGGCACTGAGGGAGTCCTAGATTAGGGGGTCCTCGGACAGCCGGACTATATCCTTTGGCCGGATTGTTGGACTATGAAGATACAAGATTGAAGACTTCGTCCCGTGTCCGGGTGGGACTCTCCTTTACGTGGAAGGCAAGCTTAGCGATTCGGATATGTAGATCTCCTCCCTTGTAACTGACTATGTGTAACCCTAGCCCCTCCGGTGTCTATATAAACCGGAGGGTTTTAGTCCGTAGGACAAGAACAATCATACCATAGGCTAGCTTCTAGGGTTTAGCCTCTCCGATCTCGTGGTAGATAAACTCTTGTAATACTCATATCATCAAGATCAATCAAGCAGGAAGTAAGTAGGATATTGCCTCCATCGAGAGGGCCCGAACCTGGGTAAACATTGTGTCCCCCGCCTCCTGTTACCATCCGCCTTAGATGCACAGTTCGGGACCCCCTACCCGAGATCCGTCGGTTTTGACACTAACATTGGTGCTTTCATTGAGAGTTCCACTGTGCCGTCACAATCAAGGCTTGATGGCTCCTTCGATCAATGGCAACGATGCGATCCTGGGTGAGGTTTTCCTCCCCGGACAGATCTTCGTATTCGGCGGCTTCGTACCGCGGGCCAACTCGCTCGGCCATCTGGAACAGATCGAGAGCTATGCCCCTGGCCATCAGGTCAGATTTGGAAGTTTGAACTATACTGCCGACATCCGCAGGGACTTGATCTTCGATGGATTCGAGCCCGCGTCAGGTGCGCCGCATAGTCACGACGGGCATGACTTAGCTCTACCGTTGGACAGTGTTTGGGAGATCACGCCTGTGGCGACTCCGGCCCTTGATCCAGAGCAGATCGCGCCGTCCGAGGACGGGTGGATGGACCCCGCCCCGGAGGCCGCACACTCAGCGACGATAGAGCCGAATACTGACTTCACCTCCTACAAGACCTGTGTTGCCGGACCTTTGGATTCATCCCCGGCCATGGTCTCCGAACCGCCTGCGTCCGTACCCATCAAATCTGATTGGGCGCCGATCACGGAGTTTTCCTCCGCGGATATCTTTTAGCACTCGCCCTTGGGCCATGTGCTAAATTCACTAAGGTCTCTCTCCTTGTCAAGAGGCCCTTGGCCGAACTGTGTTCGGCTCGAGTGGGAAGCGGACGACGAAGAAATTCGTTCCCCACCCACCACCCACTTAATAGCCATTGTCGACGACTTAACCGACATGCTTGATTTCGGCTCCGAAGACATCGACGGTATGGACAACGATGCGGGAGACGAACAGGAACCTCCGCCCGCAGGGCGCTGGACTGCCACTTCATCACATGATATATACATGGTGGATACACCCAAAGAAAATGATGACGAGGAGCGGGAGGAAGCAACGAAGGACAATTCCCTCGAGAAGCAACCAAAGCGACAGCGTAAGCGCCGCTCTAGATCCCGCCCCGGCAAAAATAGCGATAACAGTGCAAGAAAGAGTAACACCCCGGTCGACCCCAAAGGAGACAACGACCACATGAACCCAGCGGTGGAGCAGGGTGAACCAGCAGACGGCGAACATAGTACGGAGCCGCTGTCCGGTCACGATGACCCCGAGGGTAAAACTCATTAACCTGTCTCTGGAGACATGAATAGTCCGGACGACGATGCACACATCATCCCTGAAAGGCACTTGGAACAAGAGAACCTTCATAAAAGGCTCATTGAAACCACGCGGAGCTTGAAGAAGTAGAAGCAAAGGCTTAAGACCGTGCAGAATACGCTCAACTGCAGATGGAGTGAAGTGCTTGACACGGAAGAAAAGCACGGCGGTAATCGCCACACAAAAAGCTATCCAAAGCGCAAGCTGTTGCTTGAATTCGACGACGAGGCCTTAGAGCCCACTCAGCCGAAAAAATGGCCAATCAACCGGACCGGCCACCCCGTGGTCGCGACAGGGCGGCTAACGGTGATGTACAAAAAAAAGCCGGTTTGACCAGGTCCATTTACGGACCTAGGAAGCGTGTTTCGGCATAGGATCATCGCCACCCAAATGACTATACTGACAGAATAATAGTTTGGAATCAAAACCGAACACTACAACCGCTAGACACACCCAAATACAGGGGTGCCACGCACCCCCTATGCTTCACCGACGAGGTACTAGACCATGAATTCCCAGAAGGATTCAAACCCATGAACATAGAGTCATACGACGGAACAACAGACCCTGTGGTCTGGATTGAGGACTTTATCCTTCACATCGACATGGCTCGTGGAGATGATCTCCACGCCATCAAATACTTGCCCTTAAAGTTGAAAGGACCAGCTAGGCACTGGTTGAAAAGCCTCCCCGAAAACTCAATTGGAAGTTGGGAAGAGCTCGATGACGCTTTCAGGGCTAATTTTCAAGGGACCTATGTTCGACCTCCGGATGCAGACGATTTAAGTCACATAATTTAGCAACCTAGAGAGTCAGCCCGAAAGCTTTGGAACAGATTCCTCACTAAGAATAATCAAATTGTTGATTGCCCGGACGCCGAAGCCTTAGCGGCTCAAACATAGTGTCCGGGACGGATGGCTTGCCAGACACCTCGGCCAGGAAAAACCAAGGACAATGGCAGCCCTAACAAGCCTTATGACCCGCTTTTGCGCGGGCGAGGATAGTTGGCTGGCCCGCAGCGGCACCAGCGACCCAAGCACATCCGAAGTCAGGGATGGCAATGGAAAACCACGACGCAATAAAAGCAAGCGTCGAAGCAACGAAGACAGCCCAGACAACACGGCAGTAAACGCCGGATTCAGGGGCTCTCGACCCGGTCAACGGAAAAAGCCATTCAAAGGCAGCAGAGATGGACCGTCCAGCCTAAACAAAATTCTGGACAGATTATGTCCGATTCACGGTACCTCCGATAAACCTGCAAATCACACCAACAGAGAATGTTGGGTCTTTAAGCAGGCCGGCAAACTAAACGCCGAACACAAGGGGAGGGAGACACCAAGTGAAGACGAGGATGAGCTTCACCAACAAAACACTGGGGGACAGAAAAAACTTCCCACCAGAAGTCAAAACAGTGAACATGATTCACGTAACGAAGAGGAGGAGCACACGCGCACTCCGAGACGTATACACCTTAGAGCTTGTTACCCCCAAGTTCAACCCTTGGTCGGCCTGCCCAATCACTTTTGATCGCAGGGATCACCCGACTAGTATCCGGCATGGAGGATCGACTGCCTTGGTACTAGACCCAATAATTGACGGATACCATCTCACCCGAGTCCTTATGGACGGTGGCAGTAGTCTTAATCTGATATATCAAGACACAGTCCGCAAAATGGGGATAGACCCAACAAGAATCAACCAAAGCAATACTACCTTTAAAGGAGTAGTACCAGGCCCAGAGGCCCGTTGCACGGGCTCTATAGTACTAGAGGTTGTATTCGGTTCTCCCGACAACTTCCGAAGCGAAGAATTAACCTTCGACATTGCTCCATTCCGAAGCGGCTATCAAGCACTACTCGGAAGAACAGCCTTCACTCGTTTCAATGCAATACCGCATTACGCTTATCTTAAGATGCCCGGTCCATGTGGCATCATCATAGTTAGCGGAAACTCAGAGCGTTCCTTACATGCGGAGGAAAGTACGGCGGCTTTCGCAGCCGAACACTGAACGACCCCTCCAACCAGAATAAATGATCGGTCGTCAAGACCGCGGACACGGCTAGACGAGTCCGGCGCACCCCTTGCTGTAACAGTTCAGATAAACCCGAGATTGGGTTGATTGATATACCCCCATAGGTGGCGCTAGGGACTTCCCACATGTAACAAGGACTATAGTTCGATTTGACCTTACTTAGATTGAATTTCCATGGTCTATTAAGCATAACCAATTTTCTGCATGTAGACTTTCACCTGGGTTTTTTCTCTCTTGCAGATGACAATCATGCTACACCCTTCCAGGACACGACAAGACGGAGACACATGCGCAGACGTGCAGCAGGGCCCCGCTCAAAGGTTTCTTTCTAGATTAAGACCCTGTGTAAACCTTTCTCACTGTCTCTTGTTGCTTCATGCCCTCTGGATACTTAGCACAACCGAGAGGGATGCTGACGTTATTGGCATTTTCGCCACGTCAGACTGATGCACGTACCTGGAAATTTAGGGTTCATTATCAAGGGCTTGCTCAGCCCGGTATATGCTGTAAAGTTCGAATACCTTAGGGAGTGTTTGGCGTCGCGAGTTTGGCCTTATATGCATCAGCTTCGAATCATGTCTTTGGTCAAATGTTGGGTTTGTCCGGCTCCCGTGTTTTGCTACCTTACGTTCTGCTCTATCGGCTAAGGTGGCACCAGGAGAACTACTGTGATTGTGCCCTGGTTCATCTGGATGAGCACCTCAGTAGAGAAAGCCGAAAACTGACTGTCATGATAAAGCGCGAGACTAGTCAACCACTCGAGGACTCAGCGGAATCTTCGCGATTCCTCCGCATTAACGAAGGACCGGTTTCCCAGTCATGTATGTACGCGCACCGTATTCGGATAAGCGCGGAAGTACCAGGGGCTATAGTATAGCCCCACTGTCAAACTCCTACGGCTAAGTAAAAGTGTTAAAGCAATATAGTCCGATTGCCTTGTTCGCCGCGCTATCACCTCCTTAATGGACCAAGACATTGGATCAAGTGTGAATACACGCTTTTCTGAACACCCCCGCATTATATGCGCGGGGGCCGAAGCCGACGACTGCAAACTTTCAGGTTATATACATACATAAAACGGTCGCACAGGAGGCATCATAATAATTTCAGGCAAAAGTATAAACATCGCCTTTATAATCCAAATAGCATTGTTTTTACAATTGGGACACATGTCACTCGAACATAATATTCTTCGAGCACTGAGTCTCTATTAAACGAGCGCCTTCTAGGACTTCTCCAAAATAGTGCTCGGCCGAGACCTGGCCTACGGCCGGACCCCGGTTTGCAATATCGGTGGCATCCATCTCTGCCCAATATGTCTTAACACGGGCAAGAGCCATCCGCGCACCCTCTATGCACGCCGACCTCTTTACAGCGTCGATATGAGGCACAACACCAAGGAATCGTTGCACTAAACTAAAATAACCATTTGGTCTTGGTCCTTCCAGCCAAAGATGATCCACGACAAACCTCATGGCAAGCCTGAACAACCTATGGAGCTCAGCCCACTCGGCCATTTGCTCATTTAACAGCAGCTAACACGTCAGAGCACTGAACTGCGACCAGAAAAACTTTTTCACTTCGTGATCTTTTTGATCTCTAAAAAATGCAGTCGCATCAGCAACACTCATTGCCAAGTCTGAATACACATCTGCAGCACTCCATAATTGACCCAAAGTGGCATACTTCGGATCTCCGAACTTCGTCCACAACAAAAAGGGCTTCCCAGTTGTGATATCTTCGGCTTGACGGAGCTCCTCCTTCACCGCTCTGATTTTAGAACGGGTTTCCTTGGCTGCTTCCATGACTTTCTTCAGGTCAGCCGCTCTCGCTTGGCTTTCCTTTTCAAGAAGCTCATATTGGCTGGCGGCATCTTTCAGCTCATCAGCCATCTTAGCTATTTTATCTTCGCTTTTGCGATGAGCAGCCTGTTCGGCTCTTAAGTCTTTTGCCGCCTTTAGGGCGGCCGCATCACTCCTCCTGGCTTGTTCCTTGGCTCGGGCAAGTTCCGCCCGAAGGGTCTCCACGGCGGTAGCTCCATCTGCAGTCACAACATATTATAGATACTAGCATCATGCTCCTCTTAATATTTGTTGACCACCCGAAAATACATACCCTGTGCCTCGTCAAGCCGCTTGTTCACAAGCGCAATGTCGGCATCTGCCGCATTAAATTGCCGGCTCAAACCGGCAAACTCAGCAGTCCGGCCAGCCACCGGACCGTCAGCCATCTGCACATGAAAGCAGCGTGATTATTTACCTGGGACTATGATCCTCTGTTTGCTGCCCCTGGACAGCAACCAGAGTCTCAGGGGCTACTATCTGTATAGAGCACACCTAGCGTGTGCGGTACCGTCAAATTTTTTATATATTACTTTGCGTACCTCAAAGCCTCTTAGCAGGCTCGTAAAAGCTTCATGCAACCCACTTGTGGCGGATGACATCCTCTCAACCACCGTACTCATTAAAGTACGATGCTCCTCTGAAATAGCCGCTTTCTCCAAAAGGCTCATCAGTGCGCCCGGTTTCCCACCGAACAGTCCCGGGCTCTTTTTGTTTCTCTCCATAGGAGACGAATATTCCGGACTGCGGGTGGCCGAAGGGTTACCTTATGGCCTTGGTGGATCAGGAGAAACCCTCTGTGATGACACCTCAGGGTCGTCCGTCCCAGGAGGCGGGGAGGCAGGGGGAGGTGTTTCGCTCTCCATCATCTCCGGAAGAAGATCCCCCAAAGATGAACTCTGCTAAGAAGGGCTACGAGCCCGACTGCAAGATATATATCTCGGTTATTGTTGAGGGAGTCCTGGATTAGGGGGTGTTCGGGTAGCCGGACTATACCTTCAGTCGGACTCCAGGACTATGAAGATACAAGATTGAAGACTACGTCCCGTGTCCGGATGGGACTTTCCTAGGCGTGGAAGGCAAGCTTGGCGATGCGGATACTCTAGATCTCCTACCATTGTAACCGACTCTATGTAACCCTAACCCTATCCGGTGTCTATATAAACCGGAGGGTTGTAGTCCGTAGGCAATCAAAATCAACTCCATAGACAACAATCAGACCATAGGCTAGCTTCTAGGGTTTAGCCTCCTTGATCTCATGGTAGATCTACTCTTGTACTACCCATATCATCAATATTAATCAAGCAGGACGTAGGGTTTTACCTCCATCGAGAGGGCCCGAACCTGGGTAAAACATCGTGTTCCCTGCCTCCTGTTACCATCCGGCCTAGACACACAGTTCGGGACCCCCTACCCGAGATCTGCCGGTTTTGACACTGACATTGGTGCTTTCATTGAGAGTTCCTCTGTGTCGTCGCCTTTAGGCCCGATGGCTCCTTCGATCATCAACAATGATGCGGTCCAGGGTGAGACTTTTCTCCCCGGACAGATCTTCGTCTTCGGCGGCTTCGCTCTGCGGGCCAATTCGCTCGGCCACCTGGAGCAGATCGAAAGCTACGCCCCTGGCCATCAGGTCAGGTTTGGAAGCTTAAACTACACGGCTGACATCCGAGGAGACTTGATCTTCGACGGGTTCGAGCCACAGCCAAGCGCGCTGCACTACCTCGAGGGGCAAGATATAGCTCTGCCTCCGGACAGTGCCCTAGAGGCCGCACACGCATCGGTTCCGACCCCTAACTTGAAGCCTATTGCGCCAATCGAGGACAAGCGGTTGGACGTCACCTTGGGGGCTACGACCTCAAAGGCGATCGAGCCGAACGCTAGCCCCGCACTCTGCATGACCCGTGACTCCAAGGATCCGGACTCCTCCCCGGACTCCGAACCCCCTGCGCCCCTGCCAATCGAATCCGATTGAGCGCCGATAATGGAGTTTGCCGCCGCAGACATCTTTCAGCACTCGCCTTTTGGCGTCATCTTGAATTCTCTTAAGTCTCTCTCTTTATCAGGAGGGCCCTGGCCGGATTACGGTCAGCGAGGATGGGATACGGACGATGAAGAAATTCAAAGCCCACCCACCACCCACTTGGTAGCCACTTTCGACAATTTAAACGACGTGCTCAACTTTTACTCCGGAGACATCGACAGCATGGATGACGATGCAGGAGATACCGACGAACCAACGCCCATAGGGCATTGGACAGCCACCTCACCTCACGATGTGTACATGGTGGATACCCATAAAGGAAGCGACAACGAGGAAAAAGGGGAGGGAACGGGAGATCGACCCCCTGAAAAGCAATCAAAGCGTCGGCGTAAATGCCGACCCAAGCTCCGCCTCGATAAAAACCCAGCCATAGAGCAGGACGAGCCGGTAGATGACGAGCAGGCCTTAGAGCAACCGTCCGAACAGGGCAACACGGATAGAGAAACCGAGCATCCCTCCTCCGGCGAAAACGACATTCCTGATGACCTCACGCCGGATAAACATATGGAGCAGAAGAATCTCGACAAGAGGCTCGTTGCAACTGCACACAACCTAAAAAAGCAGAAGCGGAAACTAAAAACAGCGGAAGATGCACTCCGGATTAGATGGAGCAAAGTAATCAATACCGCAGATAAATATGGCGATAGTCGCCGCACTAAAAGCTATCCGAAAAGAAAGCTATTGCCTTAATTCGACGAAGAGGCCCTAGAGCTCTCGCATTCAAAAAATGAGAAAGCCACACGGTCGGATAGACGACCCCATAAAGCGGCAAGCAGCGCCGCACTTAAATCGTCATGCGGCCCACCTAAGGATTCGCATCATGGCCCAGTCAGGTCCATTTATGGGCCAAGAAAGCAAGCTCTCATAAGCAATGCTATGAAGCCATCATCAGAATCAGGCACACCCAAATACAGGGGCGCCGCACACCCTCTATGTTTCACCGATGAGGTCCTGGACTATGAATTTCCAGAGGGATTCAAACCCGTAAACATAGAGGCATATGATGGAACAACAGACCTTGGAGTTTGGATCGAGGATTATATCCTCCACATACACATGGCTAGAGGAGATGATCTCCACGCCATAAAATATTTACCCCTTAAGCTTAAAGGGCCAGCCCGGCATTGGCTTAAAAGCCTTCCCGAAAACACAATTGGAAGCTGGGAAGAGCTCGAGGATGCTTTCCGAGCAAACTTTCAAGGGACCTATGTCCGCCCTCCGGATGCAGACGATCTTAGTCACATAACTCAACAACCCGGAGAATCAGCTCGGCAGTTCTGGAATAGATTCCTCACTAAAAAGAATCAGATAGTCGACTGTCCGGACGCCGAAGCCTTAGCAGCTTTCAGGCATAACGCCCGAGACAAATGGGTCGCCAGACACCTCGGCCAAGAAAAGCCAAGAACAATGGCCGCACTAACAAACCTCATGACCCGCTTTTGTGCAGGGGAGGATAGCTGGTTGGCAAGGTGCAGCCCCAGTGACCCAAGTACATCCAAAACTAGGGATGGAAACGGAAAACTTTGACGCAACAAGGACCATCGCCGGACTAAGGACAAAAGTCCGAAGAGCACGACAGTCAATGCCGGATTCAAAGGCTCATGACAAAATCAAGCAAAATCGCCCCCCCGGGATAACAGGGACGATCCATCCAACCTAAATAAAATCCTAGACAGGATATGTCAGATATACAGTACTCCCAGGAAGCCTGCTAACCATACCCACAGAGACTGTTGGGTTTTCAAACAATCCGGCAGACTCAATGCCGAACACAAGGGGCTCGACACACCAAGCGAAGACAAGGACGAACCCCAAAAGCAGAGTACCAGGAAACAAAAGAACTTCCCACAAGAAGTAAAAACAGTGAACTCACTTCACATAATAAAATGTGCGGCGCCCGTAAAGGTACACACCACACGGCCCATCCCCAAAGGGTCCGGCCACTGGTTGTCAAAACCGATCATCTTCGATCAGCTAGATTATTCTAGAAATATCAAGAATGCAGGCTGGACTGCCTTGATACTCGATCCAATAATTGGCGGACTCCAGTTTTCAAATGTCCTTATGGACAGCGGCAGTGGACTAAACCTGATATATCAGGATACAATCCAGCACATGGGGATAAACCCAGCAAGAATCCGCCGCAGCAAAACCTCCTTTCAAGGGGTAATACCTGGTCCGGACACCCGTTGTATGGGTTTTCTCCGGCTCGAAGTCATATTCGGCTCTGCCGATAACTTCCACCGCGAAAAGCTGACCTTCCATATCGTCCCGTTCTCAAGTCGCTATCAAGCACTACTGGGACGCGAAGCTTTCGCTCGCTTTAACGCAATACCGCATTATGCATCTGTTATGCTTAAGATGCCCGGTCCACGAGGCATCATCTCTTTGAAAGGGAAGCACTAAAGTGCGCCTCCCCAAACGGAGGATTGTGTGGCCGCTTTAACAGCCCCACAGCAAAATGGCCTCACCAGCTAAAAAACTTCGAAATAGGTCATTCAAGACCTCGAACGCGGATAGACGAGTTCGGTGCAAAATCATCATTGATGCAGGCATAGTGGCCATATACCCCCGCACTAGGGGCTCCATGCATATACAATAGGAGACAATAAAGCTCAATTTTATATATTATTTTTACTTTGTTTATTTTAAACTTTTTCGGCACGACCCGTTTTCAACTCAGTTCCTCTCTTTTACAGATGAACGTCGTGCGGCGCCCGTCCAGGATACGGCACAATGGAGACACAGGCGCAGACGTGCAGTAGGGACCCGTCCTAAAGGATTCTTTTTAGATTAAGACCCTGCGTAAACCTTTTTTACTGTCTCTTGTTGCTACACATCCCCTGGTTTTTTCTGATATAACCAAGGAGGAGGCTGGCGTCTTGGCATGTGGCCACGTCAGAATTTTTGCACGTACCTGGACACTAGGGGCTTTTTAAATAAAGAGTGTTGTTTCGCCCGCACTCATAAAGACCGAATACCTTAGGGAGTGTTCGGCGTCGCGAGTTTTGGCATTATATGCATCAGCTCCGAATCATGTCTTTGGTCAAATGTTGGGTTGCCCGGCTCCTGAGTTCGGCTACCTTATGTTCCGCTCTATCGGCTAAGGTAGCACCAGGAGAACTACTGCGATTGTGCCCCGGTTCGGCCGGGCGAGCACCTCAGTAGAGAAAGCCAAAAACTGACTGCCATGATGTAGCGTGAGACTGGTCAGCCACTCGATGACCTATCGGAATCTATCGGATTCCTCCGCTTTAACGAAGGGCCGCTTCCCGGTCAGGCACATACGTGCCCCGAACTCGGATGAGCGCAGTCGCCACCAAGGAGCTACCTAAATAGTCTCACTGTCAAGCTCCTATGGCTAAGTGAAAGTGTTAAAGCATTATAGTCCGGTTGCCTGGCCCGCTGCACTATCACCTCCTTTGTAGGACCAAGACGTTGGGTTAAGTGTGAAAATGCGTCTTCTGCGAGCACCCCCGCACTATGTGCGTGGGGGCTGAAGCCAACGACTGCCATCTTTCAGATTATATATATATATATATATATATATATATATATATATATATATATATATATATATATATATATATTAAAACGGTCGCACAGGAGGTGTTCCCAATACTTGAAGGCACAAGTATAAAAAGGCCACTACAATTTATCAAAATATTACTTTATAATTACATATGCTATCATAACATAGCATCTTTCGAGCACTGCGTCTCTATTACACGAGCGCCTTCAAGGACTTCCTGAAAATAGTGCTCGGAGGGTACTCGACTTTTGTCCGAATCTCGGGACGCAACAACGGTGGTCTCCATCTCCGCCCAGTATGTCTTAACACGGGCAAGAGCCATCCTTGCGCCCTCTATGCATGCTGACCTCTTCATTGCATTTATACGTGGCACCGCGTCAAGGAATTGCTGCACCAAGCTGAAATAACTCTCCGGCTCCGATCTCCCCAGCCACAGATGACCCATGACGTACTTCACGGCGAGTCCGGACAACCTCTTCAGTTTGGCCCATTGAGCCAAACGATCGTCCACCGCCAGTGGACGCTCTGGATTATGAAACTGCGACCAGAAAAGCTTTTCCACTTCGCGATCTTTCTGATCTCGAAAGTGTTCGGTCGCATCAGCAGCACTCGCTGCCAAGTCCAGATAGGTATCCTCCACACTCCACATCCGGTCCAACGGAGCAAACTTCGGATCGCAAAATCTCCTTCGCAGCATAAAGGGCTTTCCAGCCGCAATCTGTTCGGCCTGACGCAGCTCCTCCCTCATAGCTCTCATCGCAGAGCGCGCATCCTTGGCATTGGCAACGGCCTTCTCTAAGTTCGTCTGTTTCGCCTGGTCTTCTTTTTCAAGAAGTCTGCAACGGTATGTAGCGCTTTTTAACTTTTCGGCCATCTCTTCCTTGCTTCGGCAATGAGCAGCCTGTTCGGCTCCCAGCTCTTGAAGGGCTGTCTTGGCAGCCGCATCACTTTCTCTGGCTTGTTCTTTAGCTCGGGCAAGTTCTGCCCTAAGACTCTCCACGGTGACCGCACCATCTGCGTCAAGCACACACATCGTAAGACATAGGAATGAAACTGTTCTTACCCGATGCCGCCCGAGGAATTACATACCTTGAGCCTCATCAAGCCGCTTGTTGACAAGCGTGATGTCGGCATCTGCCACGTCTACTTGCCGCTTTAGTCCGGCAAAATCGTCAGTTCGGCTCGATTCCGGACACCATGCCGCCTACATTCAAAGGCAACATTTTAGACCTGGGATTATGATCATCCACGTGCCGTCATTTCTTGACGACGCGCAGAGTCTCAGGGGCTACTATCTACACAGGGCGCATCTTATTCATGCGCAACTGCCAAAAGTGTACATTATCTAATGTACCTCAAAACCCGTCAGTAAACTTTTCACGGCCTCATGCAATCCGCTCTCTGCGGATGAGATCCTTTCAATCACCGTGCCCATCAATGCACGGTGCTCCTCTGAGATACAAGCTCGCCCCAGCAGAATCTTAAGCTCCTCCGACCGAACACCAGACGGTGCCGGACTCGTCCCATGACCTCTTTCGAAGGTCGGACGCGGAGAACCTCGGGGGGCCACATAGCTATCTTCCGCCCCTGCCGGATTCGGAGAAACCCTCTGCGACGACACCTCAGGGTCGCCCGCCTCGCTAGGCGGCACGGCAGGGGGAGGCGTCCCGCTCCAAAAGAAGATCCCCCGAAGACGAGCTCTGCTGAGAAGGGCTGAGGTCCGAGCTACAAGGTAAAAGTTTGGTTAATCTTCTCAGACATAAATCAAGGATTTCCCTCATCCCTCAAAAGGAAAATCTTTCTCCACTTATGGCTCGCTGGAGGGCTGATCCCCTTGAGGACGTAGTCCGGCCGAGGAACTCCCCGGTGTCGGACCCTCTGACGAGGATTTTCTCCCCCGCTTCGCGGCCATGGTTTCCGGGTCATCAGAGGCGGCTCTCTTCTTCCCCTTAGGAGAGGAATTGTCGGTTCCTCCCTTCGGAGCAGCCTCCTTCAAGGAGGCCATAGTTTCCTTGTCCTCCCCCTTGCTTCCCTCCAAAGGCATTATCTCTAGCATCCTGACCAGCACGGGATCCGGCCTGGTTTCGGGAAGGGGAGCCGGACACCTGATCAGCTTTGCCTTCGCTATCCACTCCTGTTTAAAAGGACGGCTCCTTTAGGGGCAAGTTTATGACAATTATACGGATAGAAGGTCTGGGCACAAGGATGCTTACTTGAGTATCCGGGCGATTGCGGTTTAGGCCTGCGTCCTCGGTTAAATCCGGACACATCTCTTGTGATCTAAAGAACAGTTTATACATCTCCGCGGGCATTGCGCCCATGAAGTTCTGGAGAGCTCGCGGTCCCTCTAGATTAAACTCCCATAGGCGAAGGGGGCGACGTTTGCCGGGCAATATTCGGCGAATCAGCATGACCTGCGTCACCTTGACCAAGCTGAGGTCTCCTTCCAAGAGATCCTTAATTCGGCCCTGTAACAAGGGCACGTCTTTGGGCAAACCCCAATCTAACCCTCTGTTGACCCATGACGCTAGCCGTGGTGGGGGACCCGAGCGAAAGGCAGGAGCCGCCACCCATTTGGCACTCTGGGGAGCGGTGATATAAAACCACTCTCGTTGCCACAAGCCTAGCTCCTCTTGAAAAGAGCCCTCGGGCCATGGAGCATCAGCATTTTTGCTTATAACAGCGCCTCCGCACTCTGCGTGCCGTCCCTCGATCATCTTCGGCTCCACTTTGAAGGTCTTGAGTCATAGTCCGAAGTGAGGGGTAACATGGAGGAACGCTTCACATACAACGATAAACGAGGAGATATGGAGGATGGACTTTGGAGCTAAGTCATGGAATTCCAGCCCATAATAAAACAGCAGTCCCCTCACAAAGGGATCCATTGGGAAGCCCAACCCCCGAAGGAAGTGAGACATGAACACCACGCTCTCACCGGGCTGGGGACTGGGGATGACCTGCCCTTGAGCAGGCAACCTATGCCAAATTTCACCGGTCAGGAACTTAGCCTCTCTCAACTTTAGCACGTCCTCCTCCATGACGGAGGAGGGCATCCATCGGCCTTGAAGGTCGGAACCGGACATTGTCGAAGGTCTGAGGCGCCCGGAATCTGGAGCCTAGGGTGTTGGAACTCGAGGCGACGGGCGAACTTGTTTTGGATTGGAGAAAAGATAAGGCCCTGGTCTCTTTATAAGAGGCTGAATACCAGGAGTCCTCCCCGTAACCGTTTGGGACTCGCCTTTAATCGATAAAATATGCTAACAGGCACGATTGGGTTACCCACGTCCGTATTGATGAGAATCCCGTAAAAGGGGGGTACACGATCTCTGCTTCGACAAGACGTGCCAAGGAAACCGCCTAGCAAAACATGCTAAGGTGGAAAAGTAAAAATGATTTGAGTAAAGGACTTGGCCGTAGTGTGATGGCGCACTGCGGAATACGTCAGCAGATTTGATTTGTGTTAATATTATTCTCTCTATGGCATTATGTGGAAGCTTATTTTGCAGAGCCGGACACTACTCTTGGTGTTTACAATCTTCTATGAAGGACTTGGAGGAGGAACCCGCCTTGCAATGCCGAAGACAATTTGCGCGCCGGACTCGTCGTCATTGAAGCCTGGTTCAGGGGCTACTGAGGGAGTGTTGGATTAGGGGGTGTTCGGGTAGCCGGATTATACCTTCAGCCGGACTCCAGGACTATGAAGATACAAGATTGAAGACTACGTCCCATGTCCGGATGGGACTTTCCTTGGCCTGGAAGGCAAGCTTGGTGATGCGGATATTCTAGATCTCCTACCATTGTAACCGACTCTATGTAACCCTAACCCTATCCGGTGTCTATATAAACCGGAGGGTTGTAGTCCATAGGCAATCAGAATCAACTCCATAGACAACAATCATACCATAGGCTAGCTTCTAGGGTTTAGCCTCCTTGATCTCGTGGTAGATCTACTCTTGTACTACCCATATCATCAATATTAATCAAGCAGGACGTAGGGTTTTACCTCCATCGAGAGGGCCCAAACCTAGGTAAAACACCGTGTTCCCTGCCTCCTGTTACCATCCGGCCTAGACGCACAATTCGGGACCCCCTACCCGAGATCTGCCGGTTTTGACACCGACAATTGTCCTCGGAGATAAAGCAGGATATATTTACCAAAAGTACTCTTGATTCACTTACAGCTCGGTGGAGGGCTGTCCCCCTTGTGGGCACTGTGCGGCAAGGACGCCCTCCGGGGCAGTGCCTCCTCACGAAGATTTCTTCCCTCGTTTGGAACCTTTCGTTTCCAAGTCATCAGAGACAGTCCTTTTCCTTCCTTGGGGGGAAGGGATTCTAGATTCTTCTCCCCAATCATCCTCTTTCGTGGAGACACTAATTCCCCCGGTTTGGACGAGTAATGCGTGAGGCCAGCTTTTGGCTTCTTTATCCCTCCCTTTATCTTCCCCTGATGGCACTTGATAAAGTGCGTGCTCAAGCATCCTGGCTAGTACAGGATCCGGTGAGCCTTTGGGAAGGGGGGCCGAACACCTGATCATCTTCGCCTTTCTTCTCCAGTCCTGGCCAAGATCAATTTTTTCAGAATGATGTTATGACAAATAAAAAGACAGCATGTTCGGCCGCAGAATTACTCACCTAGGTATCTGGACGGTTGCAGTTCAGACCCGCATCCTCGATGGTGTCCGGACACTTTATTCGTGATCCGAAGAACAATCCATACATCTCTTCGAGCGTCATGCCGAAGAACTACTGAATAGCTCGCGATCCTTTCGGGTTGAACTCTCACATACGGAGAGATCGACGTTGGCATGGCAGGACCCGACGAACTAGCATAACTTGCATTACTTTGACGAGACCGACATCCCTCTTGAGGAGATCTCGGATGCGGCTTTGCAATGTTGGCACGTCATTAACCGGCCCCCACTCTAGCCCCTTGTTGACCCATGACGCCAGTTGTGGTGGGGGGCCCGAACGGAAGGCGGGGGGGGGGGGGGGAGCCACCCACTTAGTACTTCGGGGAGCTATGATGTAAAACCACTCCCGCTGCCATAAGTTGGATATCTTCGGGAAGGAACCCTTTGGCCATGGGGCATCGACGCCTTTGCTTATTGTGGCACCTCCGCATTCTGTGTGTCGCCCATTGATCATCTTCGGCTTCACATTGAAGGTCTTGAGCCATAAGCCGAAGTGTGGGGTGATGCGGAGGAAGGCCTCACATACAACAATAAACGACGAGATGTGAAGAATGGAATCCGGAGCTAGATCGTGGAAGTCGAGCCCATAATAGAACATGAGCCCTCTGACAAAGGGATCAAGGCTAAAGTCTAGCCCTCGGAGGAAGTGGGAAACAAATACAACACTCTCGTTGGGTTCAGGAGTAGGGATGACCTGCCCTCGGGCAGGCAGCCTGTGCGAGATTTCGGCGGTCAGATACCTGGCCTCCATTAGCTTCTTGATGTCCTCCTATGTGATGAAGGAAGCCATCCACCGACCCTGAAGGTTGGATCCGTACATGATTGAAGGTCCGAAGCGCTTCGCCTGAGCCTTGAGTGTTGGAACTCGGGTGGGGGAAGGGAGGGATTGAGCGCGAGAAGAAAAGGACAGGCTTTGGCCCCTTTATAAAGAGGGCGAATATCAAGCATCCTCCGTGTGGCCGTTTGGAACTTGCCTAAAATCGAGGAGTTGTACTAATGAGCATGATTGGGTTGCCCACACCCGTATTGATGAGAATCTCGTGATAAGGGGACACGATCTCTGCTTCGACAACACATGCCAATAAAACCGCCTCGCAACACGTGCAGTGGCGGGCAGGGAAAGATGGTTCGAATAATGACCGGGGCCATGGCGTGATGCCACGTTATGAAAAATAGGCAGCAGATTAGATTGGTGGAAATATTGTACTCTGTACGGTGGTATGTGGAATTTGTTTTGCAGGGCTGGACACTATCCTTGTGTTCAGAATCTTCTATGGAGTATTCGGAGGAGGAACCTGCCTTGCAATGCCGAAGACAATCTATGCGCCGGACTCATCGTCATTGAAGCCTAGTTCAGGGGCTACTGAGGGAGTCCTGGATTAGGGGGTCCTCGGACAGCCGGACTATATCGTTTGGCCGGATTGTTGGACTATGAAGATACAAGATTGAAGACTTTGTCCCGTGTCCGGGTGGGACTCTCCTTTGCGTGGAAGGCAAGCTTGGCGATTCGGATATGTAGACCTCCTCCCTTGTAACTGACTCTGTGTAACCCTAGCCCCTCCGGTGTCTATATAAACCGGAGGGTTTTAGTCTGTAGGACAAGAACAATCATACCATAGGCTAGTTTCTAGGGTTTAGCCTCTCCGATCTCGTGGTAGATCAACTCTTGTAATACTCATATCATCAAGATCAATCAAGCAGGAAGTAGGGTATTACCTCCATCGAGAGGGCCCGAACCTGGGTAAATATTGTGTCCCCCGCCTTCTGTTACCATCCGCCTTAGACGCACAGTTCGGGACCCCCTACCCGAGATCCACCAGTTTTGACACCGACAGGCACCCCGAGACACACAAGTTGATCATTTGATCTTTTAGCCGTGTGCGGTGCCCCCCTCCACCATAATCCACCTCGGTCATACCATAGCAGTGCTTAGGCGAAGCCCTGTGTCGGTAGCATCAACATCACCATCATCACGCCGTCGTGCCGACGGAACTCTCCCTCGAAGCTCTGCTGGATCGGAGTTCGTGGGACGTCACCGAGCTGAACGTGTGCTGAACTTGGAGGTGCCATACGTTCGGTACTTAGACCAGTCGGATCGTGAAGACATATGACTACATCAACCGCGTTCTCATAACGCTTCCGCTTACAGTCTACGAGGGTACGTGTACAACACTCTTCCCTCTCGTTGCTATGCATCACCATGATCTTGCATGTGCATAGGATTTTTTTGAAATTACTGCGTTCCCCGACAGTGGCATCCGAGCCAGGTTTATGCGTAGATGGTATATGCACGAGTAGAACACAAAGGAGTTGTGGGCGTGGGTATATACATATTGCTTGCTGTCACTAGTTGATTCTTGATTCAGCGGCATTGTTGGATGAAGCGGCCCAGATCGACATTACGCGTACACTTACACAAGACTGGTTCTACCGACGTGCTTCGCACACAGGTGGCTAGTGGGTGTCTGTTTCTCCAGCTTTAGTTGAAACGGATTCAATGAACAGGGTTCTTTCTGAAGATCAAAAAGCAATCACTAAACTATGTTGTGGTTTTTGATGCGTAGGTAAGAACGGTTCTTGCTCAGCCCGTAGCAGCCACGTAAAACTTGCAAAAACAAAGTAGAGGACGTCTAACTTGTTTTTGCAGGGCTTGTTGTGATGTGATATGGTCAAGACATGATGCTAAATTTTATTGTATGAGATGATCATGTTTTGTTAAAGTTACCGGCAACTGGCAGGAGCCTTATGGTTGTCTCTTTATTGCCTAAGATGCAAGCGCCATATAATTGCTTTACATTATCTCTATGCGATAGCAATAGTTGCAAGAGCAATAGTTGGCGAGACGCCATGTGATGACACGTTGATAGAGATCAAGATGATGGAGATCATGGTGTCATGCCAGTGACGATAGAGATCATGACGGTACTTTGGAGATGGAGATCAAAGGCGCAAGATGACCATGGCCATATCATGTAACCTATTTTGATTGCATGTGATGTTTATCCTTTATGCATCTTATTTTGCTTAGTTCGATGGTAGCATTATAAGATGATCTCTCACTAAATTTCAAGGTACAAGTGTTCTTCCTGAGTATGCACCGGTGCCAAAGTTCGTCGTGCCGAGACACAACTGGTGCAAGATAGATTTGCACACGCAGAAATACTCGGGTTGAACTTGACGATCCTAGCATATGCAGATATGGCCTCGGAACACTAAAGACTGAAAGGTCGAGCGTGAATCATATAGTAGATATGATCAACATAGTGATGTTCACCATTGAAAACTACTCCATCACGTGATGATCGGACATGGTTTAGTTTATTTGGATCACGTGATCATTTAGATGACTAGAAGGATGTCTATCTAAGTGGAAGTTCTTAAGTAATATGATTAACTGAACTTTAATTTATCATGAACTTAGTCCTGATAGTATTTGCATATCTATGTTGTAGATTAATTGCTCGCGATGTAGTTCCCCATTTATTTTTGATATGTTCCTAGAGAAAAACTAAGTTGAAAGATGTTAGTAGCAATGATGCAGATTGGATCCGTGATCTGAGGATTATCCTCATTGCTGCACAGAAGAATTATGTCCTTGATACACCGCTAGGTAACAGACCGATTGCAGGGGTAGATGCAGACGTTATGAATGTTTGGCGAGCTCGATATGATGACTACTTGATAGTTTAGTGCACCATGCTTTACAACTTAGAATCGGGGCTTAAAAGACGTTTTGAACGCCATGGAGCATATCAGATGTTCCAAGAGTTGAAATTAGTATTTCAGACTCATGCCCATGTCGAAAGGTATGAGACCTTTGACAAGCACTTTGCCTACAAGATGGAGGAGAATAGCTAAGCTAGTGAGCATGTGCTCAGAATGTCTGAGTACTACAATCACTTGAATCAAGTGGGGGTTAATCTTCCAGATAAGATAGTGATTGACATAATTCTCTAGTCACTATCACCAAGTTACTAGAACTTCGTGATGAACTATAATATGCAAGCGATAACGGAAACGATTCCTAAGCTCTTCGTGATGATGAAATCGATGAAGGTAGAAATCAAGAAAAGCATCAAGTGTTGATGGTTGACAAGACCACTAGTTTCAAGAAAAGGGCAAAGGGAAGAAGGGGAACTTCCAGAAGAACGACAAGCAAGTTGCTGCTCAAGTGAGGAAGCCCAAGTCTGGACCTGAGCCTGAGACTAAGTGCTTCTACTACAAAGGGAATGATCACTTGAAGCAAAACTGCCCCAAGTATTTGGTGGATAAGAAGGATGGCAAAGTGAACAAAGGTATATTTGATAGACATGTTATTGATATGTACTTTACTAGTGTTTATAGCAACCCCTCAGTATTTGATACTAGTTCAGTTGCTAAGATTAGTAACTCGAAATGGGAGTTGCAGAATGAACAAAGACTAGTTAAGGGTGAAGTGATGGTGTGTGTTGGAAATGGTTCTAAGATTGATATGATCATCATCGCACACTCCCTATACTTTCGGGATTAGTGTTGAACCTAAGATAAATGTTATTTGGTGTTTGCGTTAAGCATGAATATGATTGGATCATGTTTATTGCAATACGGTTATTCCTTTAAGTCAAAGAATAATTGTTGTTCCATTTACATGAATAAAACCTTCTATGGTCATACACTCAATGTAAATGGTTTATTGAATCTCGATCATAGTGATACACATATTCATAATATTGAAGCCAAAAGATGCAAAGTTAATAATGATAGTGCAACTTATTTTGGCACTACCGTTTAGCTCATATTGGTGTAAAGCGCATGAAGAAACTCCATGTTGATGGGTTTTTGGAATCACTTGATTATGAATCACTTGATGCTTGCGAACCATGCCTCATGGGCAAGATGACTAAGACTCCGTTCTCCGGAACAATGGAGCGAGCAACTGACTTATTGGAAATAATACATACTAATGTCTGTGGTCCGATGAGTGTTGAGGCTCGTGGTGGGTATCGTTATTTTCTGACCTTCACAGATGATTTGAGCAGATATGGGTATATCTACTTGATGAAACATAAGTATGAAACATTTGAAAAGTTCAAAGAATTTCAGAGTGAAGTGGAAAATCATCGTGACAAGAATATAAAGTTTTTACGATCTGATCGCTGAGACGAATATTTGAGTTACGAGTTTGGTCTTCAACTAAAACAATGTGGGATAGTTTCACAAATTCATGCCACATGGAACACCACAACATAGTGGTGTGTCCGAACGTCATAACCGTACTTTATTGGATATAGTGCAATCTATGATGTCTCTTACCAATTTGCCACTATCATTTTAGGGTTATGCATTAGAGACAGCTACATTCACATTAAATAGGGCACCGTCTAATCCATTGAGATGACACCGTATGAACTATGGTTTGGCTAGAAACCTAAGCTATCGTTTCTTAAAGTTTGGGGTTGTGATGCTTATGTGAAAAAGTTTCAGCCTGATAAGCACAAACCTAAATCGGAAAAGTGCGTCTTCATAGGATACCCAAAAGAAACTATTGGGTACACCTTCTATCACAGATCCGAAAGGCAATATCTTTGTTGCTAAGAGTGGATCCTTTCTAGAGAAGAAGTTTCTCTTGAAAGAAGTGAGTGGGAGGAATGTAGAACTTGATGAGGTAATTGTACCTTTTCCCGAATTGGAAAGTAGTTCATCACAGAAATCAGTTCTAGTGATCTCTACACCAGTTAGTGAGGAAGCTAATGATGATGATCATGAAACTTCAGATCAAGTTACTGCCGAACCTCCTAGGACAACCAGAGTATGGTCCGTACTAGAGTGGTACGGTAATCCTTTCTGGAAGTAATGTTACTAGACCATGACGAACCTACGAACTATGAGGAAGCGACGATGAGCCCAGATTCCGCGAAATGGCTTGAGGCCATGAAATCTGAGATGGGATCCATGTATGAGAACAAAGTATGGACTTTGATTGACTTGCCCGATGATCGGTGAGTCATTGAGAATAAATGGATTTTCAAGAGGAAGACGAACATTGATAGTGGTGTTACTATCTACAAAGCTCAAATTGTCGCAAAAGGTTTTCGACAAGTTCAAGATGTTGACTATGATGAGATTTTCTCACTCGTAGGGATGCTTAAAAGTCTATGAAATCTGGAAAATGGATGTCAAAACTGCATTCCTTAATGGATTTCTTAAAGAACAGTTGTATATGATGCAACAAGAAGGTTTTGTTGATCCTAAAGGTGCTAACAAAGTGAGCAAGCTCCAGCGATCCATCTATGGACTAGTGCAAGCATCTCGGAGTTGGAATATATGCTTTGATAAAGTGATCAAAAGATATGGTTTTATACAGACTTGCGGTGAAGCGTGTATTTACTAGAAAGTGAGTGGGAGTGTAACATCCCAAATTTTCAATTTGAAATGTTATACATAGATCATTCTTGCATATCATATTTTATTGCATTTCGTCTCGCGATCCTCGAAATCCTAAGCAACTCAAGGACCCTCGGAGAGAGTTGGGGATTTCCCCGGTTTGCAAAATTTGATTTTATCAAATTTTGAAACGAGAATTTTGGTTTTAATTATTTTTCTTTTAAAAAATATTTCATAATAAAATATATGAGAGGAGATAATATGACTTGTCTAAAATAATTGAAATATTGGAGGAAAAATATTAAAATCAAATATTTGGTTTTTATTTGGATTTTATTTGCAATTTTGTTCGCATTAGAAAAATTGCACGTTTTCAAAATTGCATTTTAGGGCCAAGAAAATGTTCATCACGTTCTAAATATTTCATTTAGATGGTGAAAATTTGTTTTGGCATTTTTAGATTCTTATTTTATTTTCTAGGATTTTTTTAGTTTCGGCGGAATTATTAAAAAAATGTGCGCGTGGCTAACTGGGCCGAAGCCCAGCAGCCGGCCCGTCCCCTCCCGCGCACCTTCTCCTTCCAGGAGACCGGCCTCGCCGCGCCGCCGCTGACTCGGAGAGTCCGAGCCGGACTCCCCTCCCCACCGCCTATTGCCCCCTCCCCAAGGCACCCCTTCCCCTTATATACCCCCGGCCACCACCACCCGCCACCGCCGCCCCGCCCCGTCCGCAGCAGCCCCCGTCGCCCGCTGCCGCGCCGCCGCCGCCGCCGCCTCGGCGCTGCTGCACCTCGCCTCGCCGTCGCCGCCGTGTCTCGCCGGACCAACGAGGTAGTCGCCGGTTTTTTTTAAAAGAAAACCGATCCGTTTTTTAAAAGAAAACCCTAGTTCGTTTTTTCTTCTGTTTGCCGGTTTTTTCGGTTTTTCTTTTTAGCGGACGTTCGTCCGTACGTTCGTTTTAACGAACGGTTTTCGCTCGTTAGTTACAGATAACGAACGCTCGTTCGTTAGCCTGTTCGTCAATTTTCTTTTATCGGATTTTTCCACGGTTATTTCTGATCGCGATTTCTGATCCGATTTTCGTTCTAGTTTATCTTTTCGCTCGTTAGTCGAAATCAGGCGATTCAAGCACCTAGATCTTCGTCTCGAGACCCTCTTTTCGTTTAGCCAACTTGAACAAGCTTTTGCTATTGTAAAATTTGACCTAGGTCCAGATTAGTAACGGATCTTGTTTCTTTCGCCGTTTGAATTTCTTTGCTCCGTTCGATTTGATTATTTTTGCAAACCGGAGTTCTTAAGTTGAACTTTCTGGTTAGACCTTCTTATTTGAGTTTTACCCATGCTTCTTTGCTTGATTTATTATGTATGCTATTGTTTGTTTGGGATAGAATTCCCGGAGTGCGAAGCGTGTTATTTGGAGTCCCTAGGTTACGTGGATCGTCAACAAGGCAAGTAAAACTTTGATCATATCCCTTTATCACCCAGTTTTTATGCATTAGTTCCAATCCTCAAACATTGCATGGTTAGGATGACATTAACATGTGGGTTGGGAAGTAGTTGATGAGGTAGAACCTATTGCCCTGTTACATTTATACCCTTGGGAGTTACTTACGAATTGCTTATATTGCTATGCTATGCTCGTAGACGTGGTTTGGGTGAGTGAAATCCATGACAGGTGTGAGATTGATAATTAATGGTTCAACTTAAGGTGGCAACTTAAATACACATCTGGGTGGATTGAGGCACCTAGAGTACCCAGTGTTGCCTGTATTTTTGGAAATCCTGGAGTACCCGTGTGATCTTCCTATGGGCCGCCACCCAGGCTCAAAGGGAACTGAGATGATTCATGCTATAAACTTCAGTGTGCAGCCACAAGATATTATGGGCTCTAGCATAGTTGAGTAAGTTACGTGAAGCTCTTGAAGAGGTGGATCAGCAGGTAGTGGGTTGTAGGTTTGGTATGGACTGCCCGGAGTAGAGAGTTAATGTTTCTGAAAGACTGTGTCTCGGTCATCCATTTCTCAAACACCATGTAGTGCGAGAAATCCAACGGAGGAGATCGAGTCTTGTGGGGAAAAGTGCGCAAACCTCTGCAGAGTGTACAAACTAATCATGGTTAGCCGTGTCCCCGGTTATGGACATCTTGAGTATCTAGTACTTGGAGTATCTTAAGTATCTCATCACTCTAAATTAATATTGTTGGGTTGATAATTACCTTAATTGGGATTGAGTTGGAGGAACCTTCTCAATGTCTTTTCAACTACCATGATAGTTAAATCAAAATCTATTCCTTTGTTGTAGGGAAAAATTGGCTTTTCGCAAAAACTATAACCATAGAGCTTTCCACCAGCCAAATATGCCTGTAGTGATAGCATTATTCTATTCTTGCTCTACTGTGTTACTTTGCCAGCATATTCCATGTGCTGACCCGTTTTCGGGCTGCAACATATTATGTTGCAGACTTTTCAGACGAGGAGTAAGGTTCGTTAGGTCGTTGCCGTGCAGCTTAGCTATGCCGTTGGAGTTGATGGACTCACTTTATCTTCCAAGCCTTCCACTGTTATCGTGTTAGATGGCCTTAAGCCATATTTATTGTAATAAGTTCTCTTTGGAGACATTACGATGTAATAAGTGTGTGATTGCTACTCTGTTATAAATCCTTGAGTACTGTGTGTGTCAGCATTACCGATCCAGGGATGACACTGAAGCACAGAGGCTTGACCGTTTGAGGTCGGGTCGCTACAGGGAGCACTACAACATTTCTGATAAGTATATGTGAATGACATATTGTTGATCGGAAATAATGTAGAATTTTCTGGAAAGCATAAAGGAGTGTTTGAAAAGAGTTTTTCAAAGAAAGACCTCGATGAAGCTGCTTACACATTGAGCATCAAGATCTATAGAGATAGATCAAGACGCTTCATAAGTTTTTTTAATGAGTACATACCTTAACAAGATTTTGAAGTAGTTCAAAATGGAACAATCAAACAAGGAGTTCTTGCCTGTGTTGCATGGTGTGAAGTTGAGTAAAAACTCAAAACCCGACCACAGCAGAAAATAGAAAGAGAATGAAAAGTCATTCCCTATGCCTCAGTCATAGGTTCTATAAAGTATGCTATGCTATTTACCAGTCCTATTGTATACCTTAGCATGATTCTGGCAAGGGAGTACAATAGTGATCTAGGAGTAGATCACTTGACAACGGTCAAAATTATCCTCAGAGGACTAAGGAAATATTTCTCAGTTATGGAGGTGATAAAAGAGTTTGTCGTAAAGAGTTACGTTGATGCAAGCTTTTTACATCAATCTAGATGACTCTAAGTCTCAGTCTGGATACATATTGAAAGTGGGAGCAATTAGCTAGTGTAGCTCCGTGCAGAGCATTGTAGACATAGAAATTTGCGAAATACATATGGATCTAAATGTTGCAGACCCGTAGACTAAACTTCTCTCACAAGCAAAACGTGATCACTCTTTGGGTGTTAATCGAAAAGCGATGTGAACTAGATTATTGACTCTAGTAAACCCTTTGGGTATTAGTCACATGGAGATGTGAACTAATCACATAAAGATGTGAACTAGATTATTGACTCTAGGTGGGAGACTAAAGGAAATATGCCCTAGAGGCAATAATAAAGTTATTATTTATTTCCTTATATCATGATAAATGTTTATTATTCATGCTAGAATTGTATTAACTGGAAACTTAGTACATGTGTGAATACATAGACAAACAGAGTGTCACTAGTATGCCTCTACTTGACTAGCTCGTTGAATCAAAGATGGTTAAGTTTCCTAGCCATAGACATGAGTTGTCATTTGATTAACGGGATCACATCATTAGAGAATGATGTCATGGACTTGACCCATTCCATTAGCTTAGCACTTGATCATTTTAGTTTACTGTTGTTGCTTTCTTCATGACTTATACATGTTCCTATGACTATGAGATTATGCAACTCCCGATTACCGATGGAACACTTTGTGTGCTACCAAACGTCACAACGTAACTAGGTGATTATAAAGGTGCTCTATAGGTGTCTCCGATGGTACTTGTTGAGTTGGCATAGATCGAGATTAGGATTTGTGACTCCGATTGTCGGAGAGGTATCTCTGGGCCCTCTCGATAATGCACATCACTATAAGCCTTGCCAACAATGCAACTAATGAGTTAGTTGCGCGATGATGCATTACGGAATGAGTAAAGAGACTTGCCGGTAACGAGATTGAGCTAGGTATTGAGATACCGACGATTGAATCTCGGGCAAGTAACATACCGATGACAAAGGGAACACTATATGTTGTTATGCGGTTTGACCGATAAAGATCTTCGTAGAATATGTAGGAACCAATATGAGCATCCAGGTTCCGCTATTGGTTATTGACCAGAGACGTGTCTCGGTCATGTCTACATAATTCTCGAACCCGTAGGGTCGGCACGCTTAAAGTTATGTGACGATCGGTATTATGAGTTTATGTATTTTGATGTACCGAAGGTAGTTCGGAGTCCCGGATGAGATCGGGGACATGACGAGGATTCTCGAAATGGTTGACACGTAAAGATCGATATATTGGACGACTATATTCGGACATCAGAAAGGTTCCGAGTGATTCGGCTATTTTTCGGAGTACCGGGAGTTACGGGAATATGGGGGAAGAAGTATTGGGCCTCATGGGCCAAGTGGTGGAAGAGAGGAGGCAGGACAAGGCAGGGCACGCGAGCACCCCTAGCCCAAACCGAATTGGACAAGGGGGCCGGCCCCACTTTCCTCCTTTCCTCCCTCTCCTTCATTCTCCCTCTCCTCCTTCCTTTCCCCCTCCTAGTAGGAGTAGGAAAGGGGAGTCCTACTCCTACTAGGAGGAGGACTCCTCCTCCTGGCGCGCCCTACAAGGGCTGGCCGACCTCCCCCCTTTCTCCTTTATATACGAGGGCAGGAGGGCACCCCAAGACACACAAGTTGATCAGTTGATATTTTAGCCGTGTGTGGTGCCCCCCTCCACCATAATCCACCTCTGTCATATTGTAGCAGTGCTTAGGCGAAGCCCTGCGTTGGTAGCATCATCATCACCGTCATCACGTCGTCGTGCTGACAGAACTCTGCCTCGAAGCTACTGGATCGGAGTTTGTGGGATGTCACCGAGCTGAACATGCGCTGAACTCGGAGGTGCCGTACGTTCGGTACGTGGATGGGTCGGATCATGAAGACGTACGACTACATCAACCGCGGTTTACGAGGGTACGTGGAAAACACTCTCCCCTCTTGTTGCTATGCATCACCATGATCTTGTGTGTGCGTAGGATTTTTTTTGAAATTACTGCGTTCCACAACATCCATATACCCCAAAAACATCCAGGAGCACCACAAAACTCTATTTCGACCGCCGCAACCTTCTGTGCCCAAGAGATTCCATCTTGGGGACTTTTCCGGAGCTCCGCCGGAGGGGGAATCGATCATGGAGGGCTTCTACATCAACACCATAGCCTCTCCGATGATGTGTGAGTAGCTTACCACAGACCTTCGGGTCCATAGTTATTAGCTAGATGGCTTCTTCTCTTTCTTTGGATCTCAATACAAAGTTCTCCTCAAACTTCTTGGAGATCTATTCGATGTAATTCTTTTTGCGATGTGTTTGTCATGATCCGATGAATTGTGGGTTTATGATCAAGATTATCTATGAACAATATTTGTTTTTTCTCTGAAATCTTTTATGTATGATTTGTTATCTTTGCAAGTCTCTTCGAATTATCAGTTTGGTTTGGCCTACTAGATTGATCTTTCTTGCAATGAGAGAAGTGCTTAGCTTTGGGTTCTATCTTGTGGTGTCCTTTCTCAGTGACAGCAGGGGCAGCAAGGCACATATTGTATTGTTGCCATCGAGGATAAAAAGATGGGGTTTATATCATATTGCTTGAGTTTATCCCTCTACATCATGTCATCTTGCCTAATGCGTTACTCTGTTCTTATGAACTTAATACTCTAGATGCATGCTGGATAGCGGTCGATGTGTGGAGTAATAGTAGTAGATACATAATCGTTTCGGTCTACTTGTCACGGACGTGATGCCTATATACATGATCATGCCTAGATATTCTCATAATTATGCACTTTTCTATCAATTGCTCGACAGTAATTTGTTTACCCACCGTAATACTTATGCTATCTTGAGAGAAGCCACAAGTGAAACCTATGGCCCCCGAGTCTATTTTCCATCATATAAGTTTCCAATCTATTTTATTTTGCAATCTTTATTTTCCAATCTATATCATAAAAATACCAAAAATATTTATCTTATTATCTCTATCAGATCTCACTCTCGTAAGTGACCGTGAAGGGATTGACAACCCCTTTATCGCGTTGGTTGCGAGGTTCTTATTTATTTGTGTGGGTGCGAGGTGAATTGTGTGTAGTCTCCTACTAGATTGATACCTTGGTTCTCAAAAACTGAGGGAAATACTTACGCTACTTTGCTGCATCACCCTTTCCTCTTCAAGGGAAAACCAACACAGTGCCCAAGAGGTAGCAAGAAGGATTTTTGGCACCGTTGCCGGGGAGATCTACGCACAAGTCGAGACATACCAAGTACCCATCACAAACTCTTATCCCTCGCATTACATTATTTGCCATTTGCCTCTCGCTTTCCTCTCCCCCACTTCACACTTGCCGTTTTATTCGCCCTCTTTTTCCGTTCGCCTCTTTTTCGCTCGCTTCTTGTGTGCTTGTGTATTGGATTGTTTGTCATGATGGCTCAAGATAATACTAAATTGTGTGATTTTTCCAATACGAACAATATTGATTTTATTACACTACAAAAAAAATACACTTCCGTGATGATACGTGTTTGTCACAGTAGGTCGTGTTTTTTGTCATGCATGTACATCCATGACAAATTTATGACAGAATCAAGATAGTCATACCTCTGTTGTCGTAGAAGTTATCCATGACATTACCAAATTATCATCACGGAAGTGTGCACTTCCATGACGATAAATCATGCGTCACAGAAGTTCTTTCGTCAAGGGTGACCGACACGTGGCATCCACCATAACGGAACGCCGTTAAGCTATCGGGTCGGGTTTTGGATCCGATAACCCGTTAACAGCCCCGGCCAATGGGGATTTTCCATGTGTAAAATCATCATTGGCTGGAGGAAACACGTGTCGGCTCATCGTTGGGACAGATGTCATCCACTCATTGGACAGAAGGCGCCTATGATACGTCGACACGTGGCACGGCCCAACAGAGGCCCATTCCTATGAAATGGCCGGCCCGTTTGACTTGGTCAAAAGGTGGCGGGCCGGCCCATGGAAAGCCTGTTAACGGCCTGTTCGCATATAGCCCATTTACAGCCCGCTAACCCAAGGTCCGTTATGCCCTATCCGAATTAGGCCTAGTAGCGTCATCTGGGCCATCCAATATGATTCCAGCCCGTTTTCACTTCTGGCCCATGTATGGCCCATGACGTCTTTCGGCCCATATGAGGCCCTATGTAACTCTTGGCCTATTAACGGCCCGTGGTGAAACTGGCCCGTAATGAACAATGTATCACCTTACACCCATTAACGGCCCTTGGTGAAACTGGCCCGTAATGAACAGTGTATCACTTTATACCCATTAACGACCCGTTATTCCATTGGGCCATTTCCAGCCCATGTTATCTTTCGACCTTCTCAGAGCCCATTTATTCTTGGGCTCATTTCCAGCATTCGTTTACTTACGGCCCGTTACTGTCATTTTCTGCTTGTGGGCCAAATTCAACCCGTGGTTACAGTCGGCCCATTTGTGGTCCGTTAATACGCCGGGCCATTTTCATAGCGTCATCAAATACGGCCTATTAACGACGACCCGTTTACGGCCATAATGCGGCTTGTTATTGGCCCATGTTTGGCCAATCGATCATATGTACCGTATAAGGCCCATTGATGATACGGCCCGTAGAAGGCCCATTGTTTCTACGGCACGTAGAAAGCCCATTGTTTCTACGGCCCGTAGAAGGCCTACTGTTTCTACGGCCCGTAGAAGGCCCACTGTTTCTACGGCCCGTAGGAGGCCCAGTGTCACTACAGTAAATATTAGCCCATGGTTATTGTGGCCTAGTTTTAAAAAATAGGTTATTGCAGCCACTAGCAAACCGCGGAAAAAGAATTGCACTTACTACAAGCAAACAAATAAACAAGACAACAAGGAAATAAATAAGCAAGCAACTTATGCTAGGCTATCACGACTATTACACATATTACATCCACTGGGCATCAAAGTTCGCCACCAGTGCAAATATAGGGAACAAAGCAACATATAAACGCCGCAACAAAACAAGTCCAGAACTGAAACCACTCCAGAAGAGTTCAAGAAACAATATCCTGGGTACCCATAATGCTGGCAAGATGCTTAGCAAGCTTATTAACTTTCTCTTGTTTGGAGCTTAAATCCTCCAGCGCTTGCTGTTGCACAAGAAAGGACTGGTGTTTATCAGCCACAATAACTTGTTGTTCGAGTTACTGGCCAGTAACATTGGCACAAGCGCTTGTAGCTGGCCAGTACCACTGTCCTGTTCAAGAACCCCCTCCAATTCAAATGGCTGATAAACAAGAAAAGAAATTGAACGTACAGACATTGTATGATAGACAGATGTGGTAATTCACATATATGTTGTCTAACCAAACAGGACAGCATGACACAGTTTCACATATATGATGCCTAACTAAACAGGATAGCATGACACAGTTTCAGATATATGACGGATAACTTAACAGGATATAATGGCATAATTCAACATATGATGAGTACCTAAACAGGATGACATGACACAACTATATGATGTCTTTCTAAAATAGGTTGGGATGAAATAATTCACATACATGTTGTCTAAGTATACAGGATGGCATGATATAATTGACATAATTGATTCATATACTAAGCAGCTGACACTCGCATGTATGATCTCTAAACTAAGCAGACAGAATTCAATATTGTGCATATGATGTCTAAACTAAGCAATGCAAGACACCATATGCATCATATGAGAAATATAAACATTGCAACTTAGAGCATACACCTCAGGTGGGATATAGGACTGGCCATCTGTCTCTGAATCCTCCTCTGAGGAGCTCCCTGTAACCATCGAGATATATGCTTCAACAAGTACCATTGCCTGCTCTGAAGACCTTGTTTTCACTCCAGATTTTTCCGTAACCGGCTCAAATGGCTGATACACATGAAGAGTAGTTCAATATACACAGATTGTGGACAAATGGAATACATAATGAAAAAAAGATGGCATGAGATAATTCACATATATGATGCCTGGCTCCATGGTGGTGCATAATTCACATATATGATAACTGGCTGAAAAACATGGCATTGCATAATTCACATATCTGGTATAGAAAGCAAACAGGAGGCATTCACACAAAGCATGTCTAATCTAAGCAGATGGCATGGCAATGCAAGACACCATATGCATGATATGAGCAATATAACCCAGTCAAGTTAGAGCATGCATCTCGGGGGGGGGGGGATACGACTAGTCATCTCTCTCTAAATCCTCCTCTGAGGAGCTATCTGTAACCAGCAAGAAATCT
Organism: Triticum monococcum; assembly: GCA_034509565.1. Taxonomy (NCBI): domain Eukaryota; kingdom Viridiplantae; phylum Streptophyta; class Magnoliopsida; order Poales; family Poaceae; genus Triticum; species Triticum monococcum. The sequence continues at coordinate 141,358,707 of CM067846.1, read as the reverse complement.
GCATCGACAGGTAGCACTGACTGCTCAGAAGACCTTGTTTTCACTCCAGATTTTCCCATGATCGACTCAAATGGCTGATGCACAGGAAGAGTAGATGAATGTATAAACATTGTTGACAAATGGAATACATTATGGAAATAATATGGCACAATACAATTCACATATACGATGACTGGCTAAACAGGATGGCATTGCATGATTCACGTATATGATGCCTGGCTAAAGAAGATGACATTGCATAATTCCCATATACTCCCTCCGTTCCTAAATATTTGTCTTTTTAGAGATTTTGAATGGACTACCACATATAGATGTATATAGACACATTTTAGAGTGTAGATTCACTCATTTTGTTCCGTATGTAGTCACTTGTTGAAATCTCTAAAAAGACAAATATTTAGGAATGGTGGGAGTATGATATAGAAACCAAACAGGTGGCATTCACACAAAGCAAATCTAAACTAAGCTGATGAAATATAAGATGTATAATGTAAGCAATGCAAGGCGCCATATGCATGATATGACCAACATCAGCATGCCAGGTTAGAGCAAACACCTCAGGTGGTAAACAGGCATGGTCGGCTCCTTCCGAATCTCCATCTGAACAGTTATCTTCCTCTGGAATACAATCTAGAAATGCAGGAGGGGGGGCACTTCGCCCACCATGGAGCGGCGTCTGCATGACATTATATTCGCACACAACAGTCTTCTCTTTTTCTCTACATGTTCAGTATGATTGTGTACAATATCTGACATGCATAATAAAAAAATAGTTAGATTTTGTAAGGCCTAAGGGGTGCATGCAAAAATCAAGACTGATGGTAGCAAACGAGTGGATGGATCCAAAACTAATGATGGCAGGTAGATTATAACTTCAGTTTAAAAAGATAGACAATGGATCATCTATTGTTTGTTGCCCACCCAACATGAACCACATAGAAGACCCAGATAGTAGATAGATACTATTCGTTGCTGGCTCGATATGAGACCCATGGGCAATTCAAAACTCAAGATTGAACGATAAAGTATCAGGTAATAATAACCGATGTATGACGTAAGCAAACACGAAAGACTGCGACCTCTCTTCCGGAACTGTGTAGCCCTCAGGTTCATCTGCTCAAGTCGATGATGGTAATGCAGTTGGCATGGCTGCCGGCAACGGGGAAGATGATTTGAGGCGGCGAAATGAAGTCTGCAGGGGGGATCTCTGCTGCAGTGAACGCTTCTGTCGATGGTGCACCTCAGGTTGGGTGGATGACGGCATGGTAGGAGCAGGACATAACACACAGAGTTTTCTTTGACGCCTATCTGAAAATGAAGTAAATCTGTAAGGGCTCCTTAGAATTGGAGGATTCTATAAATGCAGGGACAGGAAAAACACAGGAATAGGATAGGAATGCACGTGCAAAACAGAGCATTTGGAAACATAGGATTTCAGTCAACCTGGGTGTTTGGCTCACATGAATTGGAAGAACAGAGGAATGGAGAAACAAAGTGATGCGATGAGTGTACAACCTCTTTGGCATAGCCTTGTAGACCTCAGCATCATTGGGTTGGACGTGGAGGATGGTGATGATGCTGGTGTGACTGTTAGAGGCGGGGAAGAAGATCCGAGGCCTCTGGAAACGGCGTCGAGGATACTGCTCCGCTGTGATGACGGTTCTGTCATTGGAGTAGCTCCGCTAAGGTGTACGGCGACGAGGCTGAAGCATGACAAGACAGAAAACGTTAATCTAAAGTGGGACCCTAATATCATCTGCAATAGATGATGTAAAATACATCACCAAAAAGTGCTAGATGTAAAATGCATCAGCCGCGCCACGGCTGCTCCGACAGATGCTGTAAGTACTGTTCACTCTGAACTTAACTGAAGAAAATGAACTTCCCAGTCGAAACTGAATTTTACTGTCGAAACTGATTGAACTAGTAACAGAGCATTGCAATAGATGTTTAGGGCGTTCGAGCACTAGTAGCAGAGAAGCAGTGATCTAAATCAGCAGACGCTCGAGCAGGGAACACACTAGCAGAGAGCAAGTCGTGCAGTAGCACCGCGAGCGAGTGCTAAAGCAGCAACTCCTGTAGCTGCCGGAGGTCGTGCAGCAGCAGTAGCACAAGTGAGAGCAAGAGCAGAGCGGCAGCACGAACGAAAGCAGGAGCAGTGCAGCAGTGCGACCAACAACAAGAACAGAGCCGCAGCGTGAGCGAGAGCCGGAGCAGCTGCAGTTAGTGCCGTTGTGGAAGTCGCCGCCGGGGAAGAAATGACATGGGGGAGAGACGCCGTGGATGATGTGGCCGGCAACGGCGCCATCGATGGAGACATGCCATGTCTGCTCGGTATCGAGCACCGGCAGCCCCGTGAGATCGAATAAAAGATAAAATGCAGCGGTGAGAGCAGAACCTCCTTGGTGGCGCCGAGTTGGCCTCGGCTTCATCGGAGGGATCGGTGAGGGTGTTGCGGTTCCGATTGGGCAGGTGAAGACGGCGCTATGGGGACTGAGGTGGCGCGGTAGACGAGGCGAACGTCGGGGCAGCTCCTTAGAGGTGGAGGACGGGGCGGCTGATCCGGCGGGACGACGAGATCGACAACGGATCCTCATCTGGTGCGGTGGATGAGGGACGGCGAGCTGTTGCGGTGGACGACGTAGTCGGGGAAGAGTCTCCAGCTGGGCGGCGGTCGGGAGGCCGACGGAGGAGCGTGGGGTTTCGCGGGTTTTGGCGGCCTCGGTGTATGAATGGGGGGCGAAGGGGGAGGGGTGAGCCAAGCTTTGGGAAGTGCTTGTCCGAAATGTAGGGTAAGTTACCAGCGTACCCCCACCAGTTTTGACACCGCGACGTGGAACTTCATTTCCGGTTGAGGGGTAGAAGGGGGATTTCACGTGTCTGGGCTGCGGGAGCGTTTTCGGATGATGAGGGAGTTCTCGCGCGCGTCCAAATTTCGGGATAACAAGGCGCGGCGCGGGTTGAAGAAGCGGGAGTTTCAAAGCAGGTGAGACAAAAGATACTCGAGCTTGAAAATTTCGGGATAACAAGGTGCGGATTCCTTGTTCGGTAGAACAAACTTAACGTGTAAAAAAATAATTCATACAAGACACAAGAGAGTCATGTCCCCTTTTACTATATTGCTATAGATGCCATTGAAAAAACTACATGAAAAATGTAAAAAAAAATCGGGAGAACAAGATTACCCTGCACAGTACCAAATCGATTCGCACTTCCCTCAACAACAACAAAAAACAAATCAATTCCCGCCAAAGAAAGAGTAATGTCCCTTTTTATATGATTACAGATGCCATGATCTCGAATTTCAATTTTTGAATCCACGTTATGTTGAATTCAAATATATCGTTAGGTGACCTTGCGATTTATAATTGATGTAGTAGTACATTTTGATCTTCCATCATATATGAACATTTTACTCCACCATGTGAACATATATATTGTCGTCTACCATATGGACTAAATTTGAATCAATTTTCCTTACTTGAATACGATTGTTGCCAAGTTATACAATAATTTAAATATTATCTTGATAACGAAAAACATACATATAGCAATAATCATATTTCACTATGAACTACATGTACCATACGCTCTCCAATTCAAATATTTGTATCCATTTTATGTTGAATTCAAATCATAGTACATTATTCGTCTAGGTAGCGAGATGTTTGGGATAATCTAAACCCTGTTTTCATACATATAATTTTTGGCTGAATTGGGACAAGTTTTGGTATAAGCCTCTTGCTAAACCGGAGATTCTCTCAACAAGCCCCGTGGTTCCGAGAGGGAACGTGTCACCTTTGTGTGCGAAACGATATACGCTGCCTCCCCCTGATTTTATTTACAGAGGAAACATAGAACTATATGAGTGCCCTGTTAAATTTTGGAATTATTTCCGGTTCATTTGGCCTTTTTATACATTAATTGAGTTTCTGGACTTTTAATGTGCATAATCTAAATATGAATTGCATGCACATGCTCCGGTGCACCAAAGTGGGTTGAAAAATCACATGTGTGTCCCTGGTTGAATTTCTAGGTCCCATGGAAGAAATGAGAATGAAATTCAAACATCTGGGCGTCATGACTCGGCCGAGAACATCGAGAAACTTTGATTTTCAATTCATGTAAATCAAACTCGCCTAGAAATCATGAAACTTGGCATGGTGTCATGTCATGGCACTAACATGTTGTGGTAAAAAATGGGCCGATTTGGAAGCTCGTGGTTCTAAGAGGGAACGTGCCACCTTTGAGTGTGAAACGATATACACTGCCCCCCCCCTTGAGTTTCTTAACAAAGGCAACATAGAACTACATTAGTGCCGTGTTAAATTTTGGAATTATTCCAGGTTCGTTTGTCGTTTTTTATACATTAATTGAGTTTCTGGTCATTTAATGTGCATAAGTCAAATTTGAACTACAAGCACATGCTCTCGTGCACCAAAGTTGGTTGAAAAATCACATTTGTGTCCTTGGGTGAATTTCTAGGTCCCATGCAAGAAATGAGAATAAAATTAAAACATCTAGGCATCATGGCTCGGCCGAGAACATTGATAAACTTGGTTTTAAAATTCTTGTAAATCCAAAACACGTCTGAAAATCATGAAACTTGGCATGGATGTCATGTCATGGTACTACCATGTTGTGGTAAAAAAATTGGCCGAATAGGAACAGATTTTGGTATAAGCTTTTGCAAACCGAAGCTTCTCTCAAGAAGGCTCGTGGCTTTGAGAGGGAACGTGCCACCTTTGAGTGCGAAACGATATACATTGTCCCCCTTGAGCTTATTTACAAAGGCAACATAGAACTACATGAGTGCCCTGTTAAATTGTGGAATTATTCCGGCTTCGTTTGGCCTTATTTACACATTAATTGAGTTTTTGGTCACTTAATGTGCATAATTCAAATTTGAACTACAGGCACATGCTCCCGTGCACCAAAGTTGGTTGAAAAATCATATTTGTGTCCTCGGGTGAATTTCTACTCCCTCCTTCCATCTATATAGGTCCTAATGCGTTTTTTGAGGCTAACTTTGACTAAACGTTAGAGCAATAATATATGACATGCAACTTACACAAAGCATACCTTCAATTTCGTATGTCAAAGGAGCTTCCAATAATATAATTTTCATAGTATACATCTCATGTGCTATTAATCTTGTCAATAGTCAAAGGCTGTCTTGAAAAACACATTAGGCCCTATATGGATGGAAGGAGGGAGTAGGTCCCATGCAAAAAATGAGAATAAAATTCAAACATATGGGCATCGTGGCTCGGTCGAGAACATTGAGAAACTTGGTTTTAAAATCATGAAACTTGGCATGGTGTCATGTCATGGTAGTACCATGCCGTGGTAAAAAAAATTGGCCGAATAGGAACAAATTTTGGTATAAGCTTCTTGCAAATCGGAGCTTCTCTCAAGAAGGCTCGTGGTTTTGGGAGGGAACATGTCACCTTTGTGTGCATAATTCAAATTTGAAATACAAGCACATGTTCCAGTGCACCAAAGTTGGTTGAAAAATCACATGTGTGTCCTCGGGTAAATTTCTAGGTTCCATGCAAGAAATGGGAATGAAATTCAAAATTCTGGGCGTCGTGGCTGGGTTGGAAACATTGAGAAACTTAGTTTTTTAATTCCTGTAAATCCAAAACACGCATGAAAATAATGAAACTTGGCTTGGTGCCATGACATGGCACCAACATGCTGTGGTAAATTTGCAGTCCGATTTGCGAAGGCGCACACATTAACAATCAACAAAGTCATTTTGGAACAAGTGTTGTCATGTTACAATCGGAAACAAAAGTATTATTGAAACCGTGGGTGTTCTACTTACTAGTACCATTTACGTGCCACCACGCATCCCCACTTTTTATTAGCTAGGAGGCGCCGTGCAGGGTAGCTATTTGAGTACGAGAGGCGTGCGATCAGACCCCTGCGCTGTTGGGGAACGTAGTAATTTCAAAAAAAATCCTACGCACACGCAAGATCATGGTGATGCATAGCAACGAGAGGGGAGAGTGTTGTCCACGTACACTCGTAGACCGAAAGCGGAAGCGTTATAACAATGCGGTTGATGTAGTTGTACGTCTTCACGGCCCGACTGATCAAGCATTGAAACTACGGCACCTCCGAGTTCTAGCACACGTTCAGCTCGATGACGATCCCCGGACTCTGATCCAGCAAAGTGTCGGGGAAGAGTTTCGTCAGCACGACGGCGTGGTGACGATCTTGATGTCTACCGTCGCAGGGCTTCGCCTAAGCACTGCTACAATATTATCGAGGATTATGGTGGAGGGGGGCACCGCACACGGCTAAGAGATCTCAAGGATCAATTGTTGTGTCTAGAGGTGCCCCCCTGCCCCCGTATATAAAGGAGCAAGGGGGAGGGGCGGCCGGCTATGATGAGGCACGCCAGGGAGGAGTCCTACTCCTACCGGGAGTAGGACTCCCTCCTTTTCCTTGTCCAAGTAGGAGAGGGGGAAGGAAGGGAGAGAGGAGAGGAAGGAAAGGGGGTGCCGCCCCTCCCTCCTTGTCCAATTCGGACTAGGGGGAGAGGGGGCGTGCGGCCTGCCCTGGCCGCCCCTCCTCTTCTCCACTTTAGGCCCATGAGGCCCATTAACCCCTCGGGGGGTTCCGGTAACCCCCAGTACTCCAGTTTTATCCGAAACTTCCCCGGAACACTTCCGGTGTCCGAATATAGCCGTCCAATATATCAATCTTTATGTCTCGACCATTTCGAGACCCCTCGTCATGTCCCCGATCTCATCCGGGACTCCGAACTCCTTCGGTACATCAAAACTCATAAACTCATAATATAACTGTCATCAAAACCTTAAGCATGCGGACCCTACGGGTTCGAGAACAATGTAGACATGACCGAGACACGTCTCCGGTCAATAACCAATAGCGGAAAATAGATGCTCATATTGGCTCCCACATATTCTATGAAGATCTTTATCGGTCAGACCGCATAACAACATACGTTGTTTCCTTTGTCATCGATATGTTACTTGCCCGAGATTCGATCGTCGGTATCTCAATACCTAGTTCAATCTCGTTACCGGCAAGTCTCTTTACTCATTTCATAATACATCATCTCGCAACTAACTCATTAGTTGCAATGCTTGCAAGGCTTATGTGATGTGCATTACCGAGAGGGCCCAGATATACCTCTCCGACAATCGGAGTGACAAATCCTAATCTCGAAATACGCCAACCCAACATGTACCTTTGGAGACACCTGTAGAGCTCCTTTATAATCACCCAGTTACGTTGTGACGTTTGGTAGCACACAAAGTGTTCCTCCGGCAAACGGGAGTTGCATAATCTCATTTTCATAGGAACATGTATAAGTCATGAAGAAAGCAATAGCAACATACTAAACGATCGGGTGCTAAGCTAATGGAATGGGTCATGTCAATCACATCATTCTCCTAATGATGTGATCCCGTTAATCAAATGACAACACATGTCTATGGTTAGGAAACATCACCATCTTTGATTAATGAGCTAGTCAAGTAGAGGCATACTAGTGATGTTTAGTTTGTCTATGTATTCACACAAGTATTATGTTTCCGGATAATACAATTCTAGCATGAATAATAAACATTTATCATGATATAAGGAAATAAAATAATAACATTATTATTGCCTCTAGGGCATATTTCCTTCAGTCTCCCACTTGCACTAGAGTCAATAATCTAGATTGCACGGTAATGATTCTAACACCCATGGAGCTTTGGTGTTGTTCATGTTTTGCTCGTGGAAGAGGCTTAGTCAATGGGTCTGCAACATTCAGATTCGTATGTATCTTGCAAATCTCGATGTCTCCCACCTGGACTGGATCCTGGATGGAATTGAAGCGTCTCTTGATGTGCTTGGTTCTCTTGTGAAATCTGGATTCCTTTGCCAAGGCAATTGCACCAGTATTGTCACAAAAGATTTTCATTGGACCCAATGCACTAGGTATGACACCTAGATCGGATATGAACTCCTTCATCCAGACTCCTTCGTTTGCTACTTCCGAAGCAGCTATGTACTCCGCTTCACATGTAGATCCCGCCACAATGCTTTGTTTAGAACTGCACCAACTGACAGCTCCACCGTTTAATGTAAACACGTATCCGGTTTGCGATTTAGAATCGTCCGGATCAGTGTCAAAGCTTGCATCAACGTAACCATTTACGATGAGCTCTGTGTCACCTCCATATACGAGAAACATATCCTTAGTCCTTTTCAGGTATTTCAGGATGTTCTTGACCGCTATCCAGTGATCCACTCCTGGATTACTTTGGTACCTCCCTGCTAGACTTATATCAAGACACACATCAGGTCTGGTACACAGCATTGCATACATAATAGAGCCTATGGCTGATGCATAGCGAACATCTTTCATTTTCTCTCTATCTTCTGCATTGGTCGGGCATTGAGTCTTACTCAATTTCACACCTTGTAACACAAGCAAGAATCCTTTCTTTGCTTGATCCATTTTAAACTTCATCAAAATTTTGTCAAGGTATGTGCTTTGTGAAAGTCCAATTAAGCGTCTTGATCTATCTCGATAGATCTTAATGCCTAATATGTAAGCAGCTTCACCGAGGTCTTTCATTGAAAAACTCTTATTCAAGTATCCCTTTATGCTATCCAGAAATTCTATATCATTTCCGATTAGTAATATGTCATCTACATATAATATCAGAAATGCTACAGAGCTCCCACTCACTTTCTTGTAAATACAGGCTTCTCCAAAAGTCTGTACAAAACCAAATGCTTTGATCACACTATCAAAGCGTTTATTCCAACTCTGAGAGGCTTGCACCAGTCCATAAATGGATCGCTGGAGCTTGCACACTTTGTTAGCTCCCTTTGGATCGACAAAACCTTCCGGCTGCATCATATACAACTCTTCTTCCAGAAATCCATTCAGGAATGCAGTTTTTCACATCCATCTGCCAAATTTCATAATCATAAAATGCGGCAATTGCTAACATGATTCGGACAGACTTAAGCATCTCTATGGGTGAGAAGGTCTCATCGTAGTCAATCCCTTGAACTTGTCGAAAACCTTTTGCGACAAGTCGAGCTTTGTAGACAATAATATTACCATCAGCGTCAGTCTTCTTCTTAAAGATCCATTTATTCTCAATTGCTTGCCGATCATTGGGCAAGTCAACCAAAGTCCACACTTTGTTCTCATACATGGATCCCATCTCAGATTTCATGGCTTCAAGCCATTTTGCGGAATCTGGGCTCACCATCGCTTCTTCATAGTTCATAGGTTCATCATGATCTAGTAGCATGACTTCTAGAATAGGATTACCGTACCACTCTGGTGCGGATCCTACTCTGGTTGATCTACGAGGTTCGGTAGTAACTTGTTCTGAAGTTTCATGATCATTATCATTAGCTTCCTCACTAATTGGTGTAGGTGTCATAGAAACCGGTTTCTGCGATGTACTACTTTCCAATAAGGGAGCGGGTACAGTTGCCTCATCAAGTTCTACTTTCCTCCCACTCACTTCTTTCGAGAGAAACTCCTTCTCTAGAAAGGATCCATTCTTAGCGACAAATGTCTTGCCTTCGGATCTGTGATAGAAGGTGTACCCAACAGTTTCCTTTGGGTATCCTATGAAGACACATTTCTCCGATTTGGGTTCGAGCTTATCAGGTTGAAGTTTTTTCACATAAGCATCGCAGCCCCAAACTTTCAAAAACGACAACTTTGGTTTCTTGCCAAACCATAGTTCATAAGGCGTCGTCTCAACGGATTTTGATGGTGCCCTATTTAACATGAATGCGGCCATCTCTAAAGCATAACCCCAAAATGATAGCGGTAAATCTATAAGAGACATCATAGATCGCACCATATCAAGTAAAGTACGATTACGACGTTCAGGCACACCATTACGCTGTGGTGTTCCGGGTGGCGTGAGTTGCGAAACTATTCCGCATTGTTTCAAATGTAGACCAAACTCGTAACTCAAATATTCTCCTCCACGATCAGATTGTAGAAACTTTATTTTCTTGTTACGATGATTTTCAACTTCACTCTGAAATTCTTTGAACTTTTCAAATGTTTCAGACTTATGTTTCATTAAGTAGATATACCCATATCTGCTTAAATCATCTGTGAAGGTGAGAAAATAACGATATCTGCCACAAGCTTCAACATTCTTGGACCACATACATCTGTACGTATGATTTCCAACAAATCTGTTGCTCTCTCCATAGTACCGGAGAACGGTGTTTTAGTCATCTTGCCCATGAGGCACGGTTCGCAAGTACCAAGTGATTCATAATCAAGTGATTCCAAAAGTCCATCAGTATGGAGTTTCTTCATGCGTTTTATACCGATATGACCTAAACGGCAGTGCCACAAATAAGTTGCACTATCATTATCAACTCTACATCTTTTGGTTTCAACATTATGAATATGTGTATCACTACTATCGAGATTCATCAAAAATAGACCATTCTTCAAGGGTGCATGACCATAAAAGATATTACTCATATAAATAGAACAACCATTATTCTCTGATTTAAATGAATAACCGTCTCGCATTAAACAAGATCCAGATATAATGTTCATGCTCAACGCTGGCACCGAATAACAATTATTTAGGTCTAATACTAATCCCGATGGTAGATGTAGAGGTAGCGTGCCGACCGCGATCACATCGACTTTGGAACCATTTCCCACGCGCATCGTCACCTCGTCCTTCGCCAGTGTTTGCTTAATCCGTAGTCCCTGTTTCGAGTTGCAAATATTAGCAACAGAACCAGTATCAAATACCCAGGTGCTACTGCGAGCTCTAGTAAGGTACACATCAATAACATGTATATCACATATACCTTTGTTCACCTTGCCATCCTTCTTATCCGCCAAATACTTCGGGCAGTTCCGCTTCCAGTGACCAGTCTGCTTGCAGTAGAAGCACTCAGTTTCAGGCTTAGGTCCAGATTTGCGTTTCTTCTCTTGAGCAGCAACTTGCTTGCTGTTCTTCTTGAAGTTCCCCTTCTTCTTCCCTTTGCCCTTTTTCTTGAAACCAGTGGTCTTGTTGACCATCAACACTTGATGCTCCTTCTTGATTTCTACCTCCGCAGCTTTCAGCATCGCGAAGAGCTCGGGAATAGTCTTATTCATCCCTTGCATATTATAGTTCATCACGAAGCTCTTGTAGCTAGGTGGCAGTGATTGGAGAATTCTGTCAATGACACCATCATCTGGAAGATTAACTCCCAATTGAATCAAGTGATTATTATACCCAAACATTTTGAGTATATGCTCACTGACAGAACTGTTCTCCACCATCTTGCAGCTATAGAACTTATTGGAGACTTCATATCTCTCAATCCGGGCATTTGCTTGAAATATTAACTTCAACTCCTGGAACATCTCATATGCTCCAAGACGTTCAAAACGTCGTTGAAGTCCCGATTCTAAGCCGTAAAGCATGGCGCACTGAACTATCGAGTAGTCATCAGCTTTGCTCTGCCAGACGTTCATAACATCTGGTGTTGCTCCAGCAGCAGGCCTGGCACCCAGCGGTGCTTCCAGGACGTAATTCTTCTGTGCAGCAATGAGGATAATCCTCAAGTTACGGACCCAGTCCATGTAATTGCTACCATCATCTTTCAACTTTGCTTTCTCAAGGAACGCATTAAAATTCAACGGAACAACAGCACGGGCCATCTATCTACAATCAAACATAAACAAGCAAGATACTATGTCGGCGTACTAAACTCAAGTATTCCAGAATTGCAACGATAAAATTATGATGACAACACCTCAGAGCTCAACTCCCCGGGACACTTCCACTAAACCTCTGACAGGTGGCACCAAGACAGTATTCTCATCATAAGCCATCGGAACAAAACTAAGATACTCGCGTGATCCTAAAAATTTTTTTAGTGAAATTTGAGAAGAGAAGAGTCAAAACTCTACGTCAGGATGCCTTACCAGAGCGATGAAGAGACTGGGAAGTAAAAAGAATTCCTAAGCTCTCCGATATATAATCCCTAAGGACTCAAAACATTTTTCTAGACACAACTCGGCTGCTAAAAACGATCAAGCAATGGGGCTCCTAAGGTCGGGGAAGGCTCTGATTACCAACTTGTAACACCCTCGATGCGACTATATCTCCCACGTGTCGAGGCACGACTTAGAGGCATAATCGCATTGAAGGCATATGTCGCAAGTGAGGTAATCTTCACACAACCCATGTAACATAATAAGGGAAAGAGATACATAGTTGGCTTACAATCGCCACTTCACACAAATACATGAATAAAGCATTACATCATACAAATACACTCAAGGTCCGACTACGGAACCAAAATAAAAAGAAGAACCCCAAATGCGACAAAGGTCCTTGATCGACCCCAACTGGGCTCCACTACTGATCAACTAGAACGAAACAACACAAATGAACAAGGTCTTCATCGAGCTCCTCCTGAGCTGGGTTGTGTCATCTGCTCGGACTCATCGGCACCTGCAAGCTGGTTTTGGAAGTATCTGTGAGCCACGGGGACTCAGCAATCTCGCACCCTCGCGATCAAGACTATTTAAGCTTATGGGTAAGGTAAAAGTATGAGGTGGAGCTGCAGCAAGCGACTAGCATATATGGTGGCTAACCTATTCGCAAATGAGAGCGAGAAGAGAAGGCAAAGCACGGTCGATAAAAGTATGATCAAGAAGTGATCCTGGACTACCTATGTCAAGCATAACTCCAACAACCGTGTTCACTTCCCGGACTCCGCCGGAAAGAGACCATCACGGTTACACACGCGGTTGATTCATTTTAATTAAGGTCAACTTCAGGTTTTCTACAACCGGACGTTAACAAATTCCCATCTGCCCATAACCGCGGGCACGGCTTTCGAAAGATCAATCCCTGCAGGGGTGTCCCAACTTAGCCCATCACAAGCTCTCACGGTCAACAAAGGAATAGACCTCCACCCGAGACGTTCCGATCAGACTCGGTATCCCAGTACAACAAGACATTTCGACAGGGTAAAACTAAACCAGCAACACCGCCCGAATGTGCCGACAAATCCCGATAGGAGCTGCACATATCTCTTTCTCAGGGCACACTCAGATGAGCAGTCCGTACAACTAAAACCAGCCCTCAGGTTCCCCCGAGGTGGCGCTGCACGGGGCTCTAGTTCGGACCAACACTCAGAGGAGCACTGGCCCGTGGGGGGCTAAAATAATGATGACCCTTGAGTCTGCAGAACCCAAGGGAAAGAAAAGGCTAGGTGGCAAATGGTAAAACCAATGTTGGGCATTGCTGGAGAAGCGTTACTTAAGGCGAACTATCAAGGGGTTCCCATTATAGCCCAACCGCGTAAGGGATGCAAAATCCGGGAACATAACACCGATATGACGGAAACTAGGGCGGCAAGAGTGGAACAAAACACCAGGCATAAGGCCGAGCCTTCCACCCTTTACCAAGTATATAGATGCATTAATTAAATACAATATATAGTGATATCCCAACAAGTAAACATGTTCCAACAAGGAACAACATCTCCATGTTCCAACAAGGAACAAACTTCAATCTTCACCTGCAACTAACAACGCTATAAGAGGGGCTGAGCAAAGCGGTAACATAGCCAATCAACGGTTTGCTAGGACATTGGTGGGTTAGAGGATGAACATTGCAACTTGGGAGGCTGACAAGCAAGTGGTAGGCATCGTAGCAATGGCATAGCAAAGAGCGAGCAAACTAGCATAGCAAAGATAGTAGTGATTTCGAGGGTATGATCATCTTGCCTGAAATCCCACAAGAAAGAAGAACGAGTCCATGAAGAAGACAACTGGACGAAGATGAACCGATCCTCACAAACTCGACGTTACCGGAACCAACCCGAGGAAGCAATCACCGGAAAAGAAGCACACAACATAGTAAACAACCGACACATGAACATGGTATGATATGCGAGATGCGGGATGCGATGCGGGATGAAAATGCAAGACATAACAGGAAATGCATGAACCTGGCCTCAACTTGGATAACCAAGTGTGCCACTGGATAGAGGGGATAAAATCACCTGAAAACGATATAAAGATCATAGGAATCGGAGCTACGGTTTGGAAATGGCAAGCGTTTTACGAAATGAACCGATCTGCAATTTACAGCAAGTAGGCTCCTAAATGCAATGAAATGAACATGCTACAGCCACCAAACATGAAAACTAATTGCATGGCAGTGATGTACTCAAAAAGCTTAACAAATCACCAGGGCTGAGGCATAGGCAAATTCATCCATTAAGGGCTTCAAACAAGCATGGCAACACTGAATAAGCAAAACAGATTTCAGACTTAGCGAAATTAACGCTAGTCTGAAATTTCAGACCACGATGCTCTCTTCGGAGCAGCAAAACAACATGATGCAAAACCTGAACATGGCAAGTAAGAGCATGGCATGGAGCTACTCAACAAGCTTAACAAAACACCCAAAATGACCTGGGGCCAAAAGGGTTCACAAAATACTCTACCGAGCACACGAATATCGATGAAACACAATCAGTTTTCAGACTTAGTGAAAACTGGGACATGCTGAAATATAACTCACGGAGGCATGTAAACGAGCTCGATGCTCTCACTACAATGCAAGTCATGGCAAGGCAAGCATATATCCATTAATAAGGCACAAAATGCTAGCTAGACATGGCAAGAACAATGGCATAGCATGCATGGATCACTAGCAATAGCTCCGGCAAAATCGCAAAAGAGTTCACGACCTGCCCAAAACAACAACTATGCAAAAGTTGAGCTCGATTGAGTTAACCTAGGGTGCTCCAACATAACAAGTAAATACATGGATGGATTAAGCACAACAAGCATAACAAATCACTCTTACTGATCATCCTCAAAAGAGGCACGGATCACTAGGAAACAAGCTGGACATATAGCATCGTGAACTAAAACATCCCAGACTTGGTGATTTTCACGAAGTCCCTGAAATCGGTAAACTCAGGTACCCTACTTCGCAAGCTTGCACAAGACAACACACACATCCTAAAAATGCATGGGAGGCACCTCTGGAAAGAAGACAACATGCTTAACAATTCATCCCAAAGGGGCACAGGCATATCATGCACGGATTAAACATGGAAAAAATGACAAAAGTGCATGATGAACTAACGGATCTGCAATTTAACTCATGATGCCTCCTTCTAACAGCAATACGGGCATCAAGATGAACTCAAATGCAAATGATGCAATGGAATGAAATGATGTGCTCGTCGAGACGAAGATTTTGATATATCATATGCCCAAATCGGATCTACGGATGCAGAGATATGGCAGGTCAAAGATAGCATAAAAAATTAAGGGGGGAAGGAAAAAGTCAACCCTAGGCATTTGGATCTCAGATCTGGAACTCGCGGGTACTGTTCATCGACGCGGAATCCGAGGACGGACGTACTTTGGAGCTCTCCGGCGAGGTGGTTCCGGCGAGGTGGAGCGGGGAGGCGAGGTGGCCGGGCCGGGGCGGCGCTGCGGCGGCGGTGGTGGTCCGGCCAGCGGCGGAGCTCGGCGAGCCCGGGCGCGAGGCACGGAGCCCGGTGGCGGCGGCGGTCGGCGAGTGGCTCCGGTGGCCGCGGCTCGCGGCGGCCGGGTGCGGCGGCGGGGCGCCGGCGACGCAGGCGGCGGCGTGCGGCCGGGGACGAGGAAGACGGCGGCGGGGCGGATCGGGCGAGGCGGCGGCGCCCTGGGCCGTGGGGGCCCCGAGCGGGCTCGGCGGGCCGCGGCGGCGGTCGACCCGCGGTGGACACGTGGCGGCCAGCCACTGGTGCGGGGCGGCGGCGCGATTCTGTCCGGCCGGGTCGGACATGTCCGGCTCGGCGCGGGGATTTTTAGGGTTCCGGAGGTGGAAGACGAGATCCGAAAATGGAGGGGTATAAATAGGCATAAGTGGAGCTAGGAGAGTCCAAATGAGGTGCGGTTTTCGGCCACGCGATCGTGATCGAACGACCGAGATGATGGAGCAGAGTTTGGTGGGTTTTGGGCCAAAATGGCGGGGTGTTGGGCTGCAACACACACGAGGCCTTTTCGGTCCCTCGGTTAACCGTTGGAGTATCAAACGAAGTCCAAAAGATACGAAACTTGACAGGCGGTCTACCGGTAGTAAACCAAGGCCGCATGACAAGTCTCGATCCCATCCAGAAACATTTAACCCCCACACACGAAAGAAAGCTAGAAATGACCACCGGAGGAGAACGAAGCGCCGGATTGCAAAACGTACAACGGGGAAAATGCTCGGATGCATGAGACGAACACGTATGCAAATGAAATGCACATGATGACATGATATGCAATGCATGACACGCAAGCAATGACAAGGCAACACCAGCGAATAACTGCACGACACCTGGCACATCGGTCTCGGGGCGTTACACTTATGAACTCCCACTTAGAAAGACATCCCTCTAATCTTCTAAGTGATTACGTGATCCAAATCAACTAAACCATAACCGATCATCACGTGAAATGGAGTAGTTTTCAATGGTGAACATTGCTATGTTGATCATATCTACTATATGATTCACGCTCGACCTTTCGGTCTCAGTGTTCCGAGGCCATATCTGCATATGCTAGGCTTGTCAAGTTTAACCTGAGTATTCTGCGTGTGCAAAAACTAGCTTGCACCCATTGTAGATGGACGTAGAGCTTATCACACCCGATCATCACGTGGTGTCTGGGCACGACGAACTTTGGCAACGGTGCATACTCAGGGAGAACACTTCTTGATAATTAGTGAGATATCATCTTATAATGCTACCGTCAATCAAAGCAAGATAAGATGCATAAAAGATAAACATCACATGCAATCAATATAAGTGATATGATATGGCCATCATCTTCTTGTACTTGTGATCTCCATCTCCGAAGTACCGTCATGATCACCATTGTCACCGGCATGACACCTTGATCACCATCGTAGCATCGTTGTCGTCTCGCCAATCTTATGCTTCCACGACTATCGCTACCGCTTAGTGATAAAGTAAATCATTACAACGTGATTGCATTGCATACAATAAAGCGACAACCATATGGCTCCTGCCAGTTGCCGATAACTCGGTTACAAAACATGATCATCTCATACAATAAAATTTAGCATCATGTCTTGACCATATCACATCACAACATTCCCTGCAAAAACAAGTTAGACGTCCTCTACTTTGTTTGTTGCAAGTTTTATGTGGCTGCTACGGGCTTAAGCAAGAACCAATCTTACCTACGTATCAAAACCACAACGATAGTTTGTCAAGTTGGTGTTGTTTTAACCTTCGCAAGGACCGGGCGTAGCCACACTCGGTTCAACTAAAGTTGGAGAAACTGACACCCGCCAGCCACCTGTGTGCAAAGCATGTCGGTAGAACCAGTCTCGCGTAAGCGTACGCGTAATGTTGGTCCAGGCCGCTTCATCCAACAATACCGCCGAACCAAAGTATGACATGCTGGTAAGCAGTATGACTTATATCGCCCACAACTCACTTGTGTTCTACTCGTGCAAATAACATCAACACATAAAACCTAGGCTCGGATGCCACTGTTGGGGAACGTAGTAATTTCAAACCTACGCACACGCAAGATCATGGTGATGCATAGCAACGAGAGGGGAGAGTGTTGTCCATGTACCCTCGTAGACCGAAAGCGGAAGCGTTATAACAATGCGGTTGATGTAGTCGTACGTCTTCACGGCCCGACCGATCAAGCACCGAAACTACGGCACCTCTGAGTTCTAGCACACGTTCAGCTCGATGACGATCCCCGGACTCTGATCTAGCAAAGTGTCGGGGAAGAGTTTCGTCAGCACGACGGCGTGGTGACGATCTTGATGTTCTACCGTCGCAGGGCTTCGCCTAAGCACCGCTACAATATTATCGAGGATTATGGTGGAGGGGGGCACCACACACGGCTAAGAGATCTCAAGGATCAATTGTTGTGTATAGAGGTGCCCTCGTGCCCCCGTATATAAAGGAGCAAGGGGGAGGGGCGGCCGGCCATGATGAGGCGCGCCAGGGAGGAGTCCTACTCCTACCGGGAGTAGGACTCCCTCATTTTCCTTGTCCAAGTAGGAGAGGGGGAAGGAAGGGAGAGATGAGAGGAAGGAAAGGGGGGGTGCCGCCCCTCCCTCCTTGTCCAATTCAGACTAGGGGGAGAGGGGGCGCGCGGCCTGCCCTGGCCACCCCTCCTCTTCTCCACTTTAGGCCCATGAGGCCCATTAACCCCCGGGGGGGTTCCGGTAACCCCTCGGTACTCCAGTTTTATCCGAAACTTCCCCGGAACACTTCCGGTGTCTGAATATAGCCGTCCAATATATCAATCTTTATGTCTCGACCATTTCAAGACTCCTCGTCATGTCCCCGATCTCATCCGGGACTCCAAACTCCTTCGGTACATCAAAACTCATAAACTCATAATATAACTGTCATCGAAACCTTAAGCGTGCGGACCCTACGAGTTCGAGAACAATGTAGACATGACCGAGACACGTCTCCGGTCAATAACCAATAGCGGAACCTGGATGCTCATATTGGCTCCCACATATTCTACGAAGATCTTTATCGGTCAGACCGCATAACAACATACGTTGTTCCCTTTGTCATCGGTATGTTACTTGCCCGAGATTCGATCGTCGGTATCTCAATACCTAGTTCAATCTCGTTACTGGCAAGTCTCTTTACTCGTTTCGTAATACATCATCTCGCAACTAACTCATTAGTTGCAATGCTTGCAAGGCTTATGTGATGTGCATTACTGAGAGGGCCCAGAGATACCTCTCCGACAATCGGAGTGACAAATCCTAATCTCGAAATACGCCAACCAAACATGTACCTTTGGAGACACCTGTAGAGCTCCTTTATAATCACCCAGTTACGTTGTGACGTTTGGTAGCACACAAAGTGTTCCTCCGGCAAACAGGAGTTGCATAATCTCATAGTCATAGGAACATGTATAAGTCATGAAGAAAGCAATAGCAACCTACTAAACGATCGGGTGCTAAGCTAATGGAATGGGTCATGTCAATCACATCATTCTCCTAATGATGTGATCCCGTTAATCAAATGACAACACATGTCTATGGTTAGGAAACATCACCATCTTTGATTAATGAGCTAGTCAAGTAGAGGCATACTAGTGACGTTTAGTTTGTCTATGTATTCACACAAGTATTATGTTTCCGGATAATACAATTCTAGCATGAATAATAAACATTTATTAAGGAAATAAAATAATAACATTATTATTGCCTCTAGGGCATATTTCCTTCATGCGCGTGCTTATCGGGAGGAGAGCCCTTTGACCCCCGTCTGTCGTCCACCTCTCTCCCAATGTCTCCATTAATGGCGCCCGAGCCTCTGTTTAATGGCATGGCTATGTCTCACTCGACTGAGATTTAAGAGAGAGAAAAGAAAATCTGAAAACACGGATCTTGATGTAAGATCCGACAGACCTATATAGCATCTACTGCGACTTATAGTAAGACTGATGAATATAAAAGGACGATTAAATTTTTTTTGATCAAAGAAGGGCTTGCCCCTTTCGATTTTCATTACTGAAAACCACCACAATTCACAAGAAGTTCAGCACAACTCCAGCCTAACATGAAGGACTAAAAGCTACCAGATTGAAATTGCAACCTCCCAAGAGGCCAACAAAGGCCAAACATCCGCGCTTGAACCCAACATTTCACAACCGACGACACAATCCACATCCTAAACCGATTATTACATCAAAAGAAACCAGGAAACTAGTCTCCGCGGCGAGCGGCGATGAGCTCTTTCGTGTCCTCAAGACGCTGCTTGAGAACATCCACGGATTTCTCCATCAGCCTTTGGCGCTCGTTGCGGAGTATGTCATTCTCGTCCATAAGTTTCTTCAACAAGGCACTGGTCTCCTCCTGCAAGTCTGCACTTCGGACGATCTTCTCTCTCAGCAGGTCGCGCTCGGCCCGGAGCCTCTCATTGCCCTCCCTTAGTTGCCGGATGATGCCGGCAGCCTGTTCAAACGAGGCTATCATGTCGTCCTGCAACCTCGCCGAGCCGGAGATCTGATCCATCTGGCTATGGACGATCGCATGCATGCGCCTGTAACAGTCGTCGCCTGCCCGCGAGAAATTTTCCTAGGCGCGGCGGGACATCTGTGCTGCATTCGTGGCGCGGCGGGACATCTCTGCTGCTTTCGCAGCGCGGCTGGACCAGTCTGCTGCATCGACGGCGCGGCGGGGCCTCCGTGCTGCTTCAGCAGCGCGGTGGGACATCTGTGTTGCTACTTCCGTGCGGCTGGACCAGTCTGCTGCATCGACGGCGCGGCGGGGCCTCTGTGCTGCTACTTCCGCGCGGCGGGACATGTCGGCTGCTCTCACAGTGAGGCGGGACATCTCTCGTGCTTCCGCTTCCATGCTCGCCTCTCCCTGGTGGCAATCTCTCGACCCAGAACTCACGCTGGCCATGGCAGACGCAAGGGAAGGATGTTGAATGACTTGTTTGTTTTTGTGGATGAGGAGTTGAGGAGGAATGTGCAGTCATCTTGGCATACTATTATTTATAACCGAGTACTAATACGCTCCTAAGTGGGAAACCGTTTAGGTTGTGATTGGCGTGAACAGGTTTGCAATTCAATATAGCATGGAGTAATTTGGAATGTGACGAGACGCAAGCTCAAAATTTATTGACGGTTCTAGTTTCGAAGTGCGACACTATTCCCAGATGGAGTACTTCTTTTTCTACTCCCTTCTTTCCGGTTTTATAGGGCTTATCTCAAAATTTTAGTTTTTCCATTTTATAAGGCTCAATTTGGTTGTCCCCAACACATGTTCAGATTCCAAGGTGCATTAAATCATTGCATGCAAGTATTAAGAGAAAATTGACCAATGCATGTACTTTATGCATGCATGCATTGCAATTAATGCATTAAACCTATCTTTCGGGACTTCTCGCATGCACCATCGTGCCACCCACAAAAACTTGCACTCTGAGTTTAGTAGTACGTTATACAGGAAGAGAAGAGGTGCACGCACGCACTCGTCCTCTCACACACGCGTCTGTTTTTTCTCAAAAAGGAGGATGATGACCCCCGGCCTCTGCATCTGGGAGTCACACACGCAAATTATTGAAATATATCGAGTGCAGTGCTTTCATGTGTCGCGTCAACTCGTACATCAACGAGAAGTTTGATTATCCTCTCCCTCGCGGACTTAACTGCACCTGCCTTTGGCTGTATGATAGGTTGGCCACACACCTGTAGGGCCCACCTGTCATACACGCAAAGGCAGGAGCGTCCCTCCCTCGCCCATGAGCGTGGTGGCTGGCAAGACTAGGAGAAGCTTTCGCTACACGCTCTCCCTCCCGCATGCGGTGGACATGCAGCAGTTCAATCGATGTCAGATGGCCATAAGCGTACTGTAGTACTCCTCCAGTGCAATAGTATTCCATCATTGTTCGACTTCCCGAAGAGGCGAAGAGCCAAGCGCAGCCCGGACGCTTGTGTGGCAGTTTCATGTGTATAGTAGTCTAGGATACCATGTACCGTGCCTGTAAGCTTAAAATCGTTGGGGTCGGCTCCATGCTATGTGGCCGTCTTGAAGTTTTTTTTATAAAAAAATAGTCTTCTAGCCCTACCCGAAAACTGCCGCGCGTACTGCTCGGAAAAAGCCCCGTCCTCAACTTTTAACTACACGAAAATAGTTCGAGCTTGTTCATTCTATATAAATACAGTACTTACTGTATGTTTATTCACCCATGGGGTTGTTCAATGAATGGAGGGGCGAGGAGCACAAGTGAACAATACTGTAGTACTACTAGTAGTAAGTAGGAGTCGTACGGTAGTCACCTTAAATAGAGAGTTTCTTTTCTTTAATGCCACGTACACAAATTGAAACGCTTGTTGTGGAGAGAAAAAAGATAATCACTCCACTATATATGGATGCAGGGGCCTAAGCGCTTGCTTTACTAGGGTTGCTCTCTTCATTCTCTCATCCTCTCCAGATATAAACAAGACAGCGGTAGCGACATTTTCTCTCTGCTCACCGCTGGTCACATATCCGGCCGGGTCCCTTCGGCCGGTGTGTGTAGAGGACTAAAAGGTGCATCATTCACGCGGTCATCGCCGTCGAGGGAGGAAACCCACAGCTACCGGAGGGGCCCGATCCTCTGCCCGTGCCATTCTCTCCGACACATGGTTGGCTCGGGAGGTCCTCCGACCCTTCTTCCCCCCTGCTGTATTGTCCGCAGATCCGACCCACCGCCGCCGACATCCCGGCGACCCTCAGGTATAAGTTCTTCGAAAGCGGCCTTGCTCTACTGCCTCAGCTCCCCACGTGTCTGCATGTGCATCTTTTTCTACTCCCATCAGCTCTTCCAAAGCCACCTAAAATTTTTAGTATTATTAGAGGTAAAGCTACTTCATGCATTCGAATCTAGGGCTTTGTTCAAACAATGAAGAAAGGGGGGAAAGTTGTAGCATGAATCTAGGACTTCATTCAAAGAGGAAATAATATGGTGAAAGTAGTAGAGACCGGATACCCAACCGGTCTCTTGGTTGAAAAGGGAAATAATGGGAAAACGCAGTACAAACTGGATAAGGAACAGAGCTATTATTGGTTGACAAAAGGATAGAAAGTGGCGGCTGGTGGACAAGTCAACAGAGTATGTCCAGGATTAGATTTGCTGCCATCACATGGTGAAAGGTCTCTAGGATTAGATTTGCTGCCCTCACATAGTAAAAGGTCTCAGGATTATATTTGCTGCCCTCACATAGTAAAAGGTCTCCAGGATTAGATTTGCTGCCCTCACATAGTAAAAGCTCTCCAGGATTAGATTTGCTGCCCTCACATAGTAAAAGGTCTCCAGGATTAGATTTGCTGCCCTCACATAGTAGAATGGCACTCCTGCTGTTTTCCCCAGTATGATAAGTAAGTTGCTCCTTTACGCTGCTGAGTGTCCTGGTGTCCCCACGCTCCCATGCCCTTAAACCAACTCTTTAGCTGCTGTTGATTTACCGTGTCTGGTAAACAAGCAATGCCACCATTAAAGTAATCCCATATTTGAGGAATCTCATTGTTGATCGTAATGCTTCTGGTAACATGAAGCATTGCTGACGTTTTAAAATTTCTACTGTCCTTGCGTGATTGCCATGAACATAATTAAGATGCTTCTTTTCATTTTGTATATGTTTTGTATATTCTTATTGACCAGCAACTGTTTACTTTCTATCTTTTTGTGCAGATAGGGATATCCATTTCACCTTGTTGCTATTATGACCTTTTGGTGAACTGCACAAAACACTTTTTTTGGAATGAGTGTCTTGTGCAGTTCAACTAAAATGTCACGTGGGCAACATCTCTCAATTTTGGTGGAACTGCACAAAATGGTGATTGGAGTTTCCAAAATCTCCGTCAAGTTCTGCTGGTAATCTCGTGCAACATTTTATTAGCCTTTGCAAGATGGAGTCGTCACTGTCACCACAATGGCACTTTATTTTAGTGGAACTGCACAAAAGGATAAGAAAATTATAGTTGCACCTTACATGAGCCGGACAACCAACCTTAATGTTCCTCAATTTTAGTGCAACTACTAAAGAAGAACTTGCCAGCTCACAAGAGCAAGTACTTCTTGCTAGCTGAATGATGCAATCTTTGCTTCATTTCAGGTGAACTGCAGAAAAAGGCGCATGAATTGAATCATGGAACTCCAGGCAGACCTCATCCAAGTAGAGCTGGAGGTTGAGTTCAAGGAGGCCGCTATTAAAGCAAAATCATGCTCTCCTGTCTCCTTGTTTGTGCTGTGCAAACATGTTGTGCAAACCGGAATACTCAACTACAGATGTTGTGACGGTCAAGAGCATTCACCAAGTTCTTCGATTGTATGACATGGCTAGCCAAGATGGATTTAATCCTGATATTCACTTTATCAAAAGGCTCTAATGGGTTGGTTCTGAATCTTGCAAGCTGGGAATTAGTGAGATGTGTAGGCATCTTTGTTGTACTTATTATTTGGATCTTATTTGTTGGTTCTGAATCTTGCAAGCTGGGAATCAATGAGATGTGTAGGCATATTTGTTGTACTTATTATTTGGATCTTATTTGTTGGTTCTGAATCTTGCAAGCTGGGAAACACGGCATGATGATGCAGAGGACAACAACCATAACAAACAGTTCAAACTTGGTAGTATTATCTTTGTGAAAGTGCGACAAATGTGCTGATCGTGTGCGTCCTGAGAATAATAATTCTAATTGTTGTGCATGTTGATCCTGTGGGCACTGATAGAACGAGCGAATGCATTGCTTCTTTTAAGTACAAATTTCTATTAAAGCTAATTAAATTTAAGTAAAGTGACCACTAACTCCTGTTATTACAGTACCAATACAGACCCGCTCGTGAACCGACGTGTGGCCGAGGGTGCATCTTCTGCCGGGCATGCAGCGGACGAGGGAGGGGTAGTAACTGTTGTCGCCTGTACACACTCAGCTTACTGTTGAATCCAGTTCCCCAAGAGCTGAAAAACAAACTGCTGCCGCCGCCTACACACTCGTTCACTCGAAGAGACTCCGATGGCAATCCGAGGGGTGAGCCTGCTGGATATGGACTTCAGCAAGGAGTTCCCCTTTGAGTTCGCCATTCAGTCCTATGGCTACACCAAGTTGAATGTGATGTACACCAACGATACGGACTCGGTGAAGCTCTACCTCACCTTAGTCCTATGGCTGCACCAGGTTCTGGAGCATTCGCCCGTTTCATCGGCAGCGCCGACTGCACCTTCGCTACGGTGGAGAGAAGGAAGAACACGACGATTCAGCCATATGGTGCAACAAGCTTGTCGACATTTAGAAGCAATACAAGATCATCAGCAACGGGCAGGAGAAGGACTCCGTGGTTGACCTCGCTGAGACCATCATCGACCCCTGATACGCCAACATGAAAGAAGATGACCTGAACACGTGGGACGTACCTCTGAATCCAGCCTACATAACCTACGCGGCCAAGGACGCATACGCATGCTACGACATGTATAGGCAGATCTTGGACATGAGGGCGTGTCTGCTTCCCGTAACCGACGAGTACACGGACAGCCGCAGCGTCATGATCAAGCGTGCCAGGAAGGTCTAGATGTTATACTTTATCTGTTTATAAGCACCTTTATCATCTAAGTGTTTCATGCATTAGCCCATGTGTCGTAATTATCTGTTTTGTCCGAAATATTTCTTTTAAGAACCCATTAACCTGATTTCTTTTTTAGTGGCTATTTGCTTATGTATTTAAACTAGTTCACTTGTCCGTAAAAAAACTAGTTCACTCGGCTGCCGTGTTTTGAATCTCCTTCCTCCCAACATATTCCCCTCCTCAGGTGGACCGAGCAGGTCTCTGAATTTTCTCCCACTTTCTTTTTCGATGTAAACTGAGTTTTCTCCCAGTACTTTCCCCTAGAACCAACTCAACTGTCCCACGTCTAGCCTAAAAAATAATAATACCCCATGTACTATTAACTCATCAAATTAAAATGATATTTTATTTCATAAGTTGAAAGTTCTTACAAAATAATAATAATAATTGTTTATATATAACTTGGCAAGTTAACTCCTAGTGATTGCGTACATAAGCTTGCAAAGATTTTACTGACGTGCAATCATGTGTTTATGTTTTTATAACATTTCTCCATCTAGCCCAACATGATATTTTCACCCAGCCCAGCAAGTCCGCGGATTTCGAGAAAAATGCAAATTGGATTTAAACGGGCTGCATAGATGCTACATCATTGTTTCACCCAGCCCACCAAATGGACTAAAAAAACAAATGGACTGACAGCTGGGTCCACGGCCACAACCTAATTTTTTTGTGATTTGCAAAGTAAGTCACTTTGTTAGGCCTGTTGGGCTGCAAATCTTTCAAGACGAGGAGAGCTTTCATTCGGCTGGCCGAGAAAATGGCTCATGAGTAATGAGAAATGGGTTGTACATTTTTAAAACACATCAAACCGGCAATTAGTTTCAAATATCTTTTTTTTTCATTTCGAGATTTTAAATTACATTAATTTTTATGCGTGGAGAATTTGTTGGATTTTATATTGATATGCATTTATTTTTATAATCAGTTTGAATGCGAGTCAAAATTTCAGGATTAAAAACAGTTCAGACCGCACCAAAATATGCAAAATTTCGTATAATTTTTTAACCGTGGCCATAATATGGGCTGTAATGCTAACAAAAAGAATATGGGCTCAAAAAAATCTTAAGAATTAGCAAATGGGTTGTATGCTGTTTTCCACAGATTTGAGGCTTTCCTAAAAAAAAGGTTGACGCACAAGCAGTGATTGTTGGATGTCCATCGAACGGCCGTCGTGCTTCATTAATCTCTGCTCTTCCTGCTCCAGCCGCTCAAACAAGCGCCGGTGGGAGGACTGCCTGCTCCCTCCTTCCCGCGGCCGGCTGTGCTGCCGCGCAGGCCTCACCGCCCCACCATACTCCCATCGCTGGCCTAGTCATCCCTCTACTCACCCACACCTGTTGTTATTCTCCGGCGACGGCAAATGAACTAGTAAACCCTCGTACAGTCGTACTCCCCTCCGCGTGGGAAACAACTACCGAGTTTTCCCTGCCTCCGTGTCGTTCCCTTCCTAGGCCTCGCCATCGTCCACCGCCCTGGTGCTCTCGGCGCGGCCTGGTCAACATGGTCAACGACCGACATGCATCTGAAGTGGACTGTATGTGGAGAGGCCGACAGCTGGGTCCACGGCCGCACACAAGGAAATGCCTCCTTATTACACGCAAAATAATGATTCATCCACCTGACATCAGGGACCCACCGAAAGGGCCTCTGTACTTCGCGAAAAAACGTTACCGCCGCTGACAGCTCGGACCCACCAGCTATATCTTCGCACGCAAGGAAGTGCCTCCTTATTACGCACAAAAAAATGAATACTCCCCCTGTTAGCTGGGACCCAGTATAGTGGCAGGCTGACTTGTGGGCCTACTACGTTGACGGGGACGGAGGGCTTTGTCAAGTTAGTCAATATATGCATGATTCTAGCTCCAGTGACCATACGATGTCCATCCAACGGCCGTAGTGCTTCTTCAACCTCTGGTCTTCTTGCTCCAGCCGCCCAAACCAGCGGCGGTCGTGCATCGTGCTCCTGCCTCCCGTGGCCGTATGCGATGCGGCGGAGGCCTCATCGCCCCTACTACTCCCACCGCTGGCCAGGCCATCCCTCTACTCACCCACACCCCCTGTTATTCTACGGCGACGGCAGCCTCACACCGCAGCGAACCAGTGAACCCTCGTACTCCTCTACGCGTGGGCATCCACTGTCGCATCTTCCCCGGCTCCGCGTCGTCCCCTTCCTAGGCATCGCCGTCGTCCACCGCCCTAGTGCTCTCGACGCGGCGTGGTCAACGTGGTCAAGGAACGGCTTCCATCGGACGTGGAATGTACGTGGAGAGGCTGACAGCTGGGTCCACAGCCGCAGCAAGGAAGTGCCTCCTTATTACGTGCAAAATAATTATTCCTCCACCTGACAGCGGGGACCCACCGGACGGGCCACCGTATTTCGCGAAAAAAACATTTCCCCCTGACTGCTGGGACCCACCAGCTACACCTTCGCATGCAAGGAAGTGCGTCCGGGCGAAAAAACAAAACGATTCGCCCCCCTGGCTGCTGGGACCCACCAGCTACATCTTCGCATGCAAGGAAGTGTCTGACAGTTGGGACCCA
The DNA here is from genome assembly GCA_034509565.1 of Triticum monococcum. NCBI lineage: Eukaryota > Viridiplantae > Streptophyta > Magnoliopsida > Poales > Poaceae > Triticum > Triticum monococcum. The sequence continues at coordinate 141,330,993 of CM067846.1, read as the reverse complement.
CCTGGTCGAAGCGTACGTAGCGTTGTCATTCTGGTCGCGAATGTGTACGTACATATATACTGGTCGATGTAGGGGCGCGCACGTGTCGTAGTAGAGGCGCGCATGTAGCATGTACACGTATGTACAGCGGCCAGGCTGCAAGAAAGAAAATACGGCCACGTACATACATACGGGCTGGGTCTCGAACGCCTACTCGCCCATACGTATGGCCAGGGCTCATGTACATGGCTGGGTCGGAACGGAGAAACGGCATCGTCGTTGTGTTCATGGGGAGGCAGCGTCGTCGTCGTGTTCATGGGGAGGCAACGGAATGCGTCGTGTTCATGGGGAGGCAACGAAATGTGTCGTGTTCATCGGGAGGCAACGGAACGCGTGGGAGCCAACCGGCTAGGTCGGAACGGAATGTGTGGTCGTGTTCATCGGGAGGGCTTGGACGGAACAGGCGATGGAAACGAGGCCTGAACGGGGTCCTGTTGATCGGGAGGGGTCTGGCGTATCACAAAACGGAGGAAACGGACCTCCTACGGTCGAAACATGGGTCCTGTTGATCGGGAGGGGTGTGGCGTACTGCAAAACGGACGAAACGGACCTCCTACGGTCGAAATGGGGGTCCTGTTGATCGGGAGGGGTGTGCCGTACCACAAAACGGACATCCTACGGTCGAAACGGGGGTCCTGTTCGTCGGGAGGGGTGTGGCGTACTGTAAAACGGGACTCCACGGGATACTGTTCATATCCACCGTCGACCTCCTCGAGCCTCCACAGACCACCGTCGACCTCCTCCAGCCTCCATAGACTCCTATTCATCCAGCCTCCACCGCACGCTACTCCACCGGCTACTATTCAACCACCCCTCCACCGTCTACTGTTCATCCAGCCCTCCACACCACGGGGTCCTGTTCATCCACCCCCCACGGGCACCCCTCCACCGTCTACTGTTCATCCAGCCCTCCACCACACCACGGGGTCCTGTTCATCCAGTGGCAACACCACCGCTCACTGTTCATTCAAAAGCCCCCCCCCCCCCCCGCAACGCTCACTGTTCATCCCATCGATCGGCTTCAGTTAGCAGCAGTACCGAAGGAATCGCTCGATCGGGTTCAGTTAACAGCCATCGATCGATCGCTCGGGTTCAGTAATGCGTAGCCTGCAGTGCAATCGCTCGAGTTCAGTTAGAGCTAACACCTCGCACACACACGCGTACATGTACGAGAGAAACGCGCATCGCTCGGCCCCCGACCTCCCACCGTAACCGGGAACTCCCCGAAATTTTCGTCCCCCTCGCTTCTACCACGGTTTTTTTCTGTCATGGACGACCCAAAGAATGTCATGCAGCTGCGTCTCCGGCCCGCCCAAGACGAAAAGCCCATTTTATATCATGATTTTTTGTCATAGAAGTAGGAGCCCACCACATCTATGATGATACCGGGTTTTGTCACAATTATCGTCATAGAAGTGTCATATGTATGACAGGAAAAAAATTCGTTCGGCCCAAAATGCCACGGATGTGTCTTTTTTGTAGTGTTAGCATTCTGATTGCTCCCCTTACCGATGCTGAATCTTGTGAAATTAATACTGCTTTGCTGAATCTTGTCATGAAAGATCTATTTTCTGGCCTTCCTAGTGAAGATGCCGCTACCCATCTAAACAGCTTTGTTGATTTGTGTGATATGCAAAAGAAGAAAGATGTGGGTAATGATATTGTTAAATTGAAGCTATTCCCGTTTTCACTTAGAGATCGTGCTAAAACTTGGTTTTCTTCTTTGCCTAAAAATAGTATTGATTCTTGGAATAAGTGCAAAGATGCTTTTATCTCTAAGTATTTTCCTCCCGCTAGAATCATCTCTCTTAGAAATGATATTATGAACTTTAAGCAACTAGATCATGAGCATGTTGCACAATCTTGGGAGAGGATGAAATTAATTATTCGCAATTGCCCTACTCATGATTTGAATTTATGGATGATCATACTTTTTTTATGCTGGATTGAATTTTGATTTTAGAAATCTTTTAGATTCGGCCACGGGAGGCATTTTTATGGAAATCACTTTAGGAGAAGCTACCAAACTTCTAGATAATATTATGGCTAATTATTCTCAATGGCACACCAAAAGATCTACTAGTAAAAAGGTTCATGATATAGAAGAAATTAATGTTTTGAGTGGAAAGATGGATGAACTTATGAAATTGTTTGCTAATAAGAGTGTTTCTTCTAATCCTAATGATATGCCTTTGTCTACTTTGATTGAGAATAATAATGAATCTATGGATGTGAATTTTGTTGGTAGGAACAATTTTGGTAACATCGCGTATAGAGGAAACTTTAATCCTAGGCCATATCCTAGTAATTCCTCTAGTAATTATGGTAATTCCTACAACAATTCTTATGGAAATAATAATAAGATGTCCTCTGATTTTGAATCTAGTATTAAAGAATTTATTAGTTCACAAAAGAGTTTCAATACTTTGATTGAAGAAAAATTGTCTAAGATTGATGAGTTGGCTAGGAACGTGGATATAATTTCTCTTGATGTTGATTCTTTGAAACTTAGATCTATTCCACCTAATCATGATATCAATGAGTCTCTCAAAGCCATGAGAATTTCCATTGATGAGTGCAAAGAAAGAACCGCTAGAATGCGTGCTAAAAAAGATTGCTTTGTAAAAGCGTGTTCTTCTAGTCTTGATGATAATAAGGATGAAGATCTAAAAGTGATTGATGTGTCTCCTATTAAATCTTTATTTTGCAATAAGAATCTTGATAATGAGGGGACTTGAGATGAGTCAACTTTAGTTAAAAGGCGTCACAATGATTCAGAGTTTTTAGATCTTGATGCAAAAATTAATAAAAGTGGGATTGAAGAGGTCAAAACTTTACATAGCAATGAACCCACTATTTTGGATTTTAAGGGATTTAATTATGATAATTGCTCTTTGATAGATTGTATTTCCTTGTTACAATCTGTGCTAAATTTTCCGCATGCTTATAATCAAAATAAAGCTTTTACCAAACATATCGTTGATGCTTTAATGCAATCTTATGAAGAAAAGCTTGAATTAGAAGTTTCTATCCCTAGAAAACTTCATGATGAGTGGGAACCTACTATTAAAATTAAAATTAAATATCATGAATGCTATTCTTTATTTGATTTGGGTGCTAGCATTTTCATGATTCCAAAAACTTTGTGTGATGTGTTAGGTTTTCGTGAATTTGATAATTGTTCTTTAAATTTGCATCTTGCGGATTCCACTATTAAGAAACCTATGATAATGATTAATGATGTTCTTATTGTTGCAAATAAAAATTATGTGCCTGTAGATTTCACTAGCACAAATGTCCGTGCGTTGCAACGGGAAAAAAATAACACTACGAACATGACTGGCATATTCACTACAACATAGACATGGGTATCTCATCCATGACATAATCATCACATAAGCACTGGGCTGTATATCTCCACTCTGTGATGAGATCAGACATCACTTGCACGCCCTTACCCTAATAAGCATAGCTCAAGAACCCTCTCTGCCGGTCCATGTCCTCAATTTCAACACGCCTTTTATCCCCCAACGATGGCTTACGGATGTTAAATAACAATTATGATAAAATAAATTAGAGACCTATATTTACAACCCATCTCACATCAAAAATGATATAGGAAGATGTAAAAAACATCATTTGGAAAAATATTGTCTAGATTGTTATGCTGTTTAGAATTATCAGTAAGAACTTTATAAAGTAAGTAAAGTTGAATTAGCAAGTTGGATGGAAATTGTACACTGTAATTTCATGTCCCAACAGTCCAACTTAGATGGCTCCATTAAATATATATATAGTGTCCGAACAAATTATACACTGTAATTTGAAGTACAGATTAGACTGATGCATCAAATATGATGTACATCTAAAGTCTGAATTGTTCTCCTTTTAAGACATCTATGAACATTCAATAGACATTTTAGTTCCATAGCCCAAGACAAATTGTCAGTCATGAACCCTAAGAAACGGGATCAAGGAGTCATATTGAATGTCAAAATTGAAAGATGAAACGTTACGGTACATACGTGTAGCTCTGGGGCCATGTTATATTACATACGTGTGAAGCCACCCAGCAGCCAACAAACCAAATTGATCTGTCAAAAGTAGATCCCAAACGAATCAGCATCACCTGTAAATCAAACTGGGGGTTTCTTCCAGAGTGTATATGTCACAGCACCGAAACAGCACACACTCCACAATGTTAGTACCAGAATCCCGTGCATCCATATTTTGCGGAGGCGGCGAGGTGCTCGTCCACGGCTAGCCGTCGATGGCATCCAGTGCATGACTGCATCCACGGCAAGTCGTTTTGACGACCATGACAGCAACGTCCTTTACTCCTTCCCCGACTTCTCTCGGGCACCATCATCGGTGGACGGTGAGAAGGACCAACACTTCACGGCCTAGCTGCAGAACTTGAAGTCATGGCCGAAAGCGCTTGCAGGGAACCGGCTGAGCACGCATATTATAGACCTGGGAACACAAAATCCGTATCTTAGTTCTTAACTTCTTATAGCATGTAAAATATCTTTGCTTGGTTGTAGCTTTGACCAAATCACCAGAAGAATGGGCACCAGATTGCAGCGTGAGTGCAGATTAGCATTTATTTTAAGTGCCATTATGTTGGCCTTTGAAGGTACGGTTTGATCGGATTTTAGTTTGAGAATTCTACAAAAATATACTATCTTAAATCCCATTGTTACCCCTCAAAAAAAATCTCAGTGTAATGAAAATCTATATAAGAAAAGCTATGCATCTAGGAACATGCAGCGTCCCTTCTGAATAATTATTAGATCACTAAACTGTTAACAGAAGGATGTAAGTGCACAGAGAGAAGGACATGATCAGCAATGGAAAAAGCAAATGTGCACATAGTAAATAACCTTATGTAGTTAGACTATACACTAAGAGAATCTGGAACAAAACGATTCACAAAATGTACAAAAACGTAACTCTACAGCCTCCAGTGCAGGCTACAAAAACTTAAAATCCCTATGTTCTCTTCATGAAAATGCCCGTGTGTTGTAGTAGTCCGTCAAGGAAAAGAATATGTCCTACATTCTGTCAGCTTCCTGCAGAAGTACGAGTAAGAGATAGGCAATGCGATGGAAAAGACGAGTTCAGAGAAGGGAAAGGAACAACTGACCCCGTCGTTTACCACGCAAATACCTGTTTCACTGCCACCCATACAGTGGACTCCACCGGAACATGGCACAGCCTAGTTGAACAATGACACAAGTTTTTAGCAGATCAGTGGCCGGGATGGGCGGGAGCAGTAGCCAGGGATTACAGAGGCTAAGTGTATTTGTCGACATACTGTGAGTTACCAGTTTCCGACAGTGTGGAGGAAGCTGAAGCCCGGGCAGCCCTGGTTCGGCTGCATGCTCTGGCAAAAAAATTCAGAGGACCCGTGGAGCTTGAGAGGGCTAATGCTCATTTCTAGAGGAAAATAATATCAGATTTCTAAGTGAACTATAATCCCATGTAGGTATGGTTGTAGAACAAAGAACATATTACACATCGATGTAGTCCCTTCCTCCTCACAGAACTAAACAAAAGAACACACAGGAGTAAAATTATAATAACTGAATAAAAGAACACACTGGACTGATTTAAATTATGAATTGGACAGAAACATTTTCATGGTTGCCTAGCAAATGAAAATAGCATCTTATCATATATTGGGTCTTCAACAGAATCAAATACATGGTCAGAGTGTTCCTGAGATTGATGGTTTTTGAACTCTGTTCCTTGACAACATGGCCCCTGCTTGCTTACTGATGGATCGGATAGACAACCAAATCCTAAGTTTTTTTTACTTTCACTTTGCAATTTATTATATGCAGCAGGACACTATGGTACTACAATTTCCATTAAAGTAGCTACAAAAGGCCCCTAGTCAACATATTAACATCATGAGAAATGTTTCTGAATGCCTGAAACATTACAGTGTGGCAAAAAATTCTGAATTGCAGTTGCCTGAAACTGACATGTTTCTGTGAACATCTCAAACCTGGTGGACTTGATGCCTAAGATATTTTCAACACGAATTGGTTCAATTTCTTTTATAAACTCAGGTTCAAAACTATCGCTTCTTAACAACATTTTCTGTACTTGTTCACTGCCAAATTATTCAGTATATTGTCAACTGAAAATAGACTAAACATCTGTGATTGCTGCCTGCAGTCAGTTTTCCTTAAGAAAGAAGAAATGATATGGAATTTTGGTCTATTGAGCTTTCTTCTTCATGAAAAAGAGGCATCTTTGAGAAAAAATAGCAATAGCATTCATCATCTAGTAGGGGTGAATGACACGGGTGCCTTTAATATTCTTGCGGAATTTCTATGATGATTTCAGTAAAATTTCAGATTTTAGAAAGTACGAACGAGATAAAACTTTAAATATTTAATGTTTATGACTTTTTTGTTTGATGAAACCAGTAGAAAATATATTCTATATAAGTGGGAACAGGTCCAGAACGAGGCCCGTAAGAAACTATTTTCTGTTTCTTTCCCGTGCCTGTATAAGTGCGGAAGTATGCTATTATAACTATTACCGAATGGCAAAAATCTGGCACAAGAATATTATGTTATTGAGGGTTCAGGTATAAGCATATGAGATAGATCATCCAAATTTGTGAACAAATACTTCTGGTGAGCTTAGAATCAATTAAGCTATTGAGATTGATAATGTAGTGTCAAGATTTTAACAGAGAAAGCATCATTGTATTGGTAATGAAGGGGGAAAGGCATCAAAGAGAACACCTACAGAAGGATTAATGGAACCTGACTACTGGTCCCTTCTTTTGTTTTTCATGATTGCAGAAGCTTAAGTACTTGAGCAATCTAGAAAAAATACTAAAACTACTTACGAATCCCCTGCACCTCTATCAAGATAAATCATACTGTAGGTGTTGGCATCTATGATCATTCCCCTAGTCATATTCTGCAACTCCAATCACACATATAAGATAAGCTTTCTGTTCACATACTAACAGAAGTGTAGCTTCTATGAATCTACTTCAAGCACTGTAGACTTGAATCAACTTCTAGACTTGAATCAACTTTCAGAATTGAATTAACGCGCACAAAATCAAGAGAGTGATCTAATCGCTCTTATATTTCTTTACGGAGGGAGTAGTAGTTGATGACAAATGCAAAATACTTGATCAAGACTGTTGCAACTCCTGTAGCAATTTTTTGTGAACCTCTTCAAGCTGTTATAATATGAAGATTTACTATATATATTTTCACAGCCAACCAATTATGTATACCTTAAGCCAATTAACTACAAAGATTTAGAGTGAAACCATATAACATTGTTCTGAACCACTAATGCAAACCTTCAACCAATTAAGTACAGTGATTTAGAGTGGAACCATATAGCACTGGTATTTGTCAAATAACAACTGTTCTTCCTAGATAAAATTTAGCTAGCTTTATCACCTTTGATTGCTACTTCCAAAATAGTCAATTAAATTACCTCTCTGCCATCACCATGATATTAGTTTAACTTTTCCTGACATGCAGTAGTTGTTCTTTCTAGATACAAATTTAGCTAGACTTATCACATTTGATCGCTACTTCTAATTATTATTTTCCTGAGGAACATCCTGTAATGAGGACAGGAGGGTGTTTTAGGAATTGACTTGTTTAGAGCTTAAGTAGTAGTTGATGACAGATGCAAATTGATTACACTGTAGTACGTACCTCAGTCCTCAGGTAGACGAAGTTCCGGCGGACAGCGGAGTACATGCATACGGATTTCCGGTGAAGTCCATGGTGTGTAAAGCGATGTCGGAAACTTGCGACACGACGATGATCCAAATAACTGCAGATTATTGCAGAGTTAGAACACACAAAATTATTTAACCTTGCAATTAGAATACAAAGGGTTCAGTGATGTCTTTTTCCATTGATGACAGATGCAAATCATCTGGATATGAATTGGGTAGTATTTATTATTAGGTTTAGATACATTGATTGATGGGACTGTAGCAATAACAAAAACCTTCAGTAGCAAGATACATCTCTGTTCTCTATCTAAATGTGCATAAATTAGTAGCATCATACATCATACGAGAAGCACCATACATTTATGTAAATGTGAAGCAATCAACACTTCTCTCTATGCCTTCTCTATCACTCTGCTCTCTCTCTCTCTCTCTCTGCTCTCTCTCTCTCTCTCTCTCTCTCTCTCTCTCTCTCTTCTTCACCTATCTCTTTTTTTATCCACAAGAGCAGATCAGTAGTCGTTGGACCCTGTCTCTCATCTCTGCTCTCTCTCTTTCTAGCAGTAGCGGCCAGTAGCAGTTCCATCAATCCCTCTATCTAAATGTGCAGCAATCATCATCTCTCTCTCTCTCTCAATCTCTCAATCTCTCATCTCTCATCTCTCTGCTCTCTCATTCTCAACTACCTCACCAGCAACAGCGTCCAGCATGCCCTCTGCTCTTTCCCTAGAGCAAGAACTCCTCACAAACCCGGTTCAACCAAGGCTGCAGCACCACCCTTGTATCCACCACAAAAGTGACCTATCCCCTATGCAGCACCAAGAGAAGGGGGCCGGATCGAGATCAATCACACACAGAGAGAGATGAGGGGGAGGAGATCCGACAGGGAGGCGACAAGGGTGATGGGCAACACCGAGGCACGCTTCTGCTCCAAATTCTGGGAGGAAGATGGAAGCGGGGGAGGCCAAGAAGGAAGGAGGGACGAACCTGGGGCCGCCGGAGACGCGCCGGCGAAGCCCTGCCCGAAACCCTAGCCACAGGGGTGGGGTTGCAAGCGGGAGGTAGAGGACGGGAGCGGAGAATCTGGCCGGAGGGGAGGGAGGCCCGGACCGTGGGTAGCTCGGGGGCGTGTTGCGCGTCGCCGGAGGTCGCCGGAAGCGGCCGGTGTGGGTGGCGGCGGCGGCGATGACTCCATGGGTGAGAGGGAGAGGAGGCGAGCCCGTGCTCCTTCTGTGCTCTCTTTTTTCTTCACAAATCTGCTTGGACCGCGGGTTGAATACACCAAAGAACAGGTTGTTTTCTGCAAAAACGAAACGTTTTCACAGAGTCACTTTAAAAGGGACTGCGGGTTGAATTCGCAAAAACTGAGAGACTTTTCTGCAAAAGTGACGACGACGTACGACCAGAAATGGTAACTGCTTTATTATTATATATATATAATATAATTAAGCAAAAGAGCCCGTGCGTTGCAACGGGAGAGAAAACAGAACCCACACTCTTAACTCAATAACCATCACTCAAGACCACAATAGGTCCATCTTCTTTATTTTTACAAGGCATTATATTTGTGTTGCCGCTTATCCTCCTTCTCACCCTCGCCGGTGATGGCCTCGGTATTCACACAAAATAAAAATAAAAAACGTGTTTGAATATGGTTAATCCTAAGGCGTCTCTCTCTCGCTATCTCTCACTCCCGCGATGAGAAATCTATTGTTTTCCCCTGTGACATTTTTCAGAGGTATGCATGTGTAGTTAGCGATGTTTTCTTTTCCCTACATGATTGTAGTGGGGTGTTTATTTGCAATCCGGATCGCCGCCGGTATAAAAGAAAAATGGATCTTGCGCTATAAATTATAAGCTTGCTTTCAAAACAATATTTTAAAAATATTTAAAGTTAAAATTAACGACATATTTAGATTCCACACATTTTTCTAATAAAATTTCATATATAATATGTTAAAATCGAAGTTATGGTTTAAAAGATACGGATAATTTAGAAAATCATTTGTTTGACTTAAATACATTCCAAAATAATATTTAAAATACTTAACAAGTAAAAATAATCTCATATTCATATTCTACATATTTTTCTAATCAAATTTTATATATAACATGTTCAAATCGGAGTTACGGTTTAAAAGATATGGATGATTTAAAAAAACATTTATTTGACTTAGATATGATCCATGGATGAATTACCTAAAACATCAGGGGGGGGTTTCAAAAAAGTAAAATAACGGTTCAAGTGTGACTTAAATCCAGACCGCGGATTGATTTCATCAAAACACAAAGACTTTTCTGAAAAATGCCATGACGGACGACCGAAACCCAATTTGCTTTATTATTATGTAAAGATTATTATTATTATTATTATTATTATTGTTATTGTTATTATTATTATTATTATTATTATTATATATATTACAAAAAGATTGTTCTTGACATTGATTGTAATCCTACATGTCCCATTATTCTTGGTAGACCTTTCCTTAGAACGATTGGTGCAATTATTGATATGAAATAAGGGAATATAAGATTCCAATTTCCATTAAGAAAAGGCATGAAACACTTTCCTAAAAATAAAATAAAATTACCTTATGAATCTATTATGAGAGCCACCTATGGATCGCATACCAAAGATGATAATACCTAGATCTATTCTTGCTTTTATGCCTAGCTAGGGGCGTTAAACGATAGCGCTTGTTGGAAGGCAACCCAATTTTATTTTTATTTCTTGCCTTTTGGTTCTGTTTAGTAATAAAAAATTCGTCTAGCCTCTGTTTAGATGTGGTTTTATACTTTTAATTAGTGTTTGTGCCAAGTAAAACCTTTGGGAAGACTTGGGGGAAGTTTTTGCGATCTTGCTGTAAAAAACAGAAACTTTAGCGCTCACGAGATTTGCTGCCATTTTTTACTGGAGAGTGCGATTAGGATGATTCTTTTTTAAGATGATTAATAGACAAATTCCTCACGTCTAAAAATTTATTTCAGAAATTTTGGTGTTACATAAGTATTAGAAACCTACAAATTACTACAGACTATTCTGTTTTTGACAGATTCTGTTTTCCGTGTGTTGTTTGCTTATTTTGATGAATCTATGGCTAGTATCGGAGGGTATAAACCATAGAGAAGTTGGAATACAGTAGTTTTAACACCAATATAAATAAATAATGATTTTATTACAGTACCTTAAGTGGTGTTTTTTTCTTATACTAATGGAGCTTATGAGATTTTCTATTGAGTTTTATGTTGTGAAGTTCTCAAGTTTTGGGTAAAGATTTGATGGATTATGGAATAAGGAGTGGAAAGAGCCTAAGCTTGGGGATGCCCAAGGCACCCCAAGGTAAAATTCAAGGATAACCAAAATCCTAAGCTTGGGGATGCCCCAGAAGGTATCCCCTTTTTCGTCCTCGTCCATTGGTAACTTTACTTGATGCTATATTTTTATTCACCACATGATATGTGTTTTGCTTGGAGAGTCTTGTATGATTTGAGTCTTTGATTTTTAGTTTACCACAATCATCCTTTATGTACACACCTTTTGGTAGATACATACTTGAATCGGAATTTATTAGAATACTCTATGTGCTTCACTTATATCTTTTGAGCTACATAATTTTGCTCTAGTGCTTCACTTATATCTTTTAGAGCACGGTGGTGGTTTTATTTTATAGAAATTGTTGATCTCTCATGATTCACTTATATTATTTTAAGAGTCCTTTAGAACAGCATGGTAATTTGCTTTGGTTATAAAATTGGTCCTAATATGATAGGCATCCAAGATTGGTATAATTAAAACTTGCATAAAAAGGTGCACTGAATACTATGAGAAGTTTGATACTTGATATTTTTTTTGAGATATAAAGATGGTGATATTAGAGTTGTGCTAGTTGAGTAGTTGTGAATTTTAGAAATACTTGTGTTGAAGATTGCAAGTCCCGTAGCATGCACGTATGGTAACCGTTGTGTAACAAATTTGAAACATGAGGTGTTCTTTGATTGTCTTCCTTATGAGTGGCGGTCGGGGACAAGTGATGGTCTTTTCCTACCAATCTATACCCCTAGGAGCATGTGCGTAATACTTGGTTTTTGATGACTTGTAGATTTTTGCAATAAGTATGTGAGTTCTTTATGACTAATGTTGAGTCCATGGATTATACGCACTCTCACCTTTCCATCATTGTTAGCCTCTTCGGTACCGTGCATTGCCCTTTCTCACCTTGAGAGTTGGTGCAAACTTCGTCGGTGCATCTAAACCCCGTGATATGATACGCTCTATCACACATAAACGTCCTTATATCTTCCTTAAAATAGCCACCATACCTATCTATTATGGCATTTCCATAGCCATTCCGAGATATATTGCCATGCAACTTTCCATCGTTTCATTTATGACACGCTTCATCATTGTCATATTGCCTTGCATGATCATGTAGTTGACATCGTATTTGTGGAAAAGCCACCATGCATAATTTATCATACATGTCACTCTTGATTCATTCCCCTTCCCGGTACACCGTCGGAGGCATTCATATAGAGTCATATTTTGTTCCAGTATCGAGTTGTAATCATTAAGTTGTAAATAAATAGAAGTGTGATGATCATCATTAATAGATCATTGTCCCAAAAAAGGCCAAAAAGGAAATAAAAATGGACAATGCTACTATCCTTTTTCCACACTTGTGCTTCAAAGTAGCACCATGATCTTTATGATAGAGATTCTCTTGTTTTGTCACTTTCATATACTAGTGAGAATTTTTCATTATAGAACTTGGCATGTATATTCCAACAATGGGATTCCTCAAATGCCCTAGGTCTTCGTGAGCAAGCAAGTTGTATGCACACCCACTTAGTTTCTTTTGTTGAGCTTTCATACATTTATAGCTCTAATGCATCCGTTGCATGGCAATCCCTACTCCTTGCATTGACATCAATTGATGGGCATCTCCCTAGCCCGTTGATTAGCTGCGTCAATGTGAGACTTTATCATTTTTGTCTTCTCCACATAACCCCCATCATTATATTCTATTCCACCCATAGTGCTATATCCATGGCTCACGCTCATGTATTGCGTGAAAGTTGAAAAAAGTTTGAGATTACTAAAGTATGAAACAATTGATTGGCTTTTCATCGGGGTTGTGCATGATGAGAGCATTCTTGTGTGACTAAAATGGAGCACAACCAAACTATATGATTTTGTAGGGATGAACTTTCTTTTGCCATGTTATTTTGAGAAGACATGATTGCTTAATTAGTATGCTTGAATTATTATTATTATTATTATTATTATTATTATTATTATTATTATTATGTCAATATTAAACTTTTCTCTTGAATCTTTCGGATCTGAATATTCATGCCACAATAAAGAAAATTACATTTAGAATTATGCTAGGTAGCATTCCACATCAAAAATTCTATTTTTACCATTTACCTTCTCGAGGACGAGCAGGAATTAAGCTTGGGGATGCTTGATACGTCTCCAATGTATCTATAATTTTTTATTGTTCCATGCTATCATATTATCTGTTTTGGAAGTTTAGTGGGCTTTATTATACACTTTTATATTATTTTTGGGACTAACCTACTAACCCAAGGCCCAGTGCAAATTGTTGTTTTTTTGCCTATTTCAGTGTTTCGCAGAAAATGAATATCACACGGAATGAAACCTTCGAGAGAGTTATTTTTGGAACAAACGTGATCTAGGGGACTTGGAGTAGACATCAAGAAAAGAGCAAGGAGGCCACGAGGCAGGGAGGCACGCCCGCCCCCCTGGGCATGCCCCCACCCTCGCGGGCCCCTCACAGCTCCACCGACCTACTTCTTCCTCATATATATATATATATATATATCCATATACCGAAAACATTCAGGAGCACCACGAAACCATATTTCCACCGCCGCAACCTTCCGTACCCAAGAGATCCCATCTTGGGGCCTTTTTCGGAGCTCCGCCGGAGGGGGAATCGATCACGGAGGGCTTCTACATCAACACCATAGCCTCTCCGATGATGCGTGAGTAGCTTACTACAGACCTTCGGGTCCATAGTTATTAGCTAGATGGCTTCTTCTCTCTCTTTGGATCTCAATACAAAGTTCTCCTCGATCTTCTTGGAGATCTATTCGATGTAGTTATTTTTGCGGTGTGTTTGTCGAGATCCGATGAATTGTAGGTTTATGATCAAGATTATCTATGAACAATATTTGATTTTTCTCTAAAATCTTTTATGTATGATTTGTTATCTTTGCAAGTCTCTTCGAATTATCAGTTTGGTTTGGCCTACTAGATTGACATTTCTTGCAATGGGAGAAGTGCTTAGCTTTGGGTTCCATCTTGCGGTGTCCTTTCCCAGTGATAGTAGGGGCAGCAAGGCAAGTATTGTATTGTTGCCATCGAGGATAAAAAGATGGGGTTTATATCATATTGCTTGAGTTTATCCCTCTACATCATGGCATCTTGCCTAATGCGTTACTCTATTCATATGAACTTAATACTCTAGATGCATGCTGGATAGCGGTCGATGTGTGGAGTAATAGTAGTAGATGCAGAATCATTTGGGTCTACTTTTTGCGGACGTGATGCCTATATACATGATCATGCCTAGATATTCTCATAATTATGCACTTTTTTATCAATTGCTCGACAGTAATTTGTTTACCCATCGTAATACTTACGCAATCTTGAGAGAAGCCACTAGTGAAACCTATGGCCCCCGAGTCTATTTTCCAGCATATAAGTTTCCAATCTATTATATTTTGCAATCTTTATTTTCCAATCTATATCATAGAAATACCAAAAATATTTATCTTATTATCTCTATCAGATCTCACTCTCGTAAGTGACCATGAAGGGATTGACAACCCCTTTATCACGTTGGTTGCGAGGTTCTTATTTGTTTGTGTAGGTGCGAGGTGACTTGCGTGTAGTCTCTTACTGGATTGATATCTTGGTTCTCAAAAGCTGAGGGAAATACTTACACTACTTTGCTGCATCAGCCTTTCCTCTTCAAGGGAAAACCAACGCAGTGCTCAAGAGGTAGCACATAACAGGTCGTGAGCAAGCCGTAAATGGGCTATATGTGAACAAGCCATTAACATGCTTGCCATGGGCCGACATGCTAACTTTTGACCAAGTCAAACGGGCTAGATTTTTTAACCTAAACGGGCCACTATTGAGCCGTTCCATGTGTCGACGTATCATAGGCGCCACCCCGTCCATTGAACGGCAAACCTCAACTGACACGTGGATCCGCTTGCGAATGAGAATTGTACATGTGGAAAATCACCATTGGTGCCGGCTGTTAAGGGGTTATCGGATCCAAACCAGAACCCGATAGCTTAATGAAGGAAATATGCCCTAGAGGCAATAATAAAGTTGTTATTTATATTTCCTTATATCATGATAAATGTTTATTATTCATGCTAGAATTGTATTAACCAGAAACTTAGTACATGTGTGAATACATAGACAAAACCGAGTGTCCCTAGTATGCCTCTACTTCACTAGCTCGTTAATCAAAGATGGTTATGTTTCCTAACCATAGACATGTGTTTTCATTTGATGAACGGGATCACATCATTAGAGAATGATGTGATGGACAAGACCCATGCGTTAGCTTAGCATTATGATCGTTTAGTTTTATTGCTATTGCTTTCTTCATGACTTATACATGTTCCTCTAACTATGAGATTATGCAACTCCCGAATACCGAGGAACACCTTGTGTGCTATCAAATGTCACAACGTAACTGGGTGATTATAAAGATGCTCTACAGGTGTCTCCAAAGGTGTTTGTTGGGTTGGCATAGATCGAGATTAGGATTTGTCACTCCGTGTATCGGAGAGGTATCTCTGGGCCCTGTCGGTAATGCACATCACTATAAGCCTTGCAAGCAATGTGACTAATGTGTTAGTTGCATGATGATGCATTATGGAACGAGTAAAGAGAATTGCCGGTAACGAGATTGAACTAGGTATGATGATACTGACGATCGAATGTCGAGCAAGTAACATACCGATGACAAAAGGAACAATGTATGTTGTTATGCGATTTGACCGATAAAGATCTTCGTAGAATATGTAGGAGCCAATATGAACATCCAGGTTCCGCTATTGGTTATTGACTGGAAGTGAGTCTCGGTCATGTCTACATAGTTCTCGAACCCATAGGGTCCACACGCTTAACGTTCGATGACAATCGGTATTATGAGTTTATGTGTTTTGATGTACCGAAGGTAGTTCGGAATCCAGGATGTGATCACAGACATGACAAGGAGTCTCGAAATGGTCGAGACATAAAGATCGATATATTGGAAGGCTATGTTTGGACACCGGAAGGGTTCCGGATGAGTTCGGGCATTTACCGGAGTATCGGGGGGTTACCGAACCCCCCCCCCCCCCGGGGAGTCAATGGGCCTTAGTGGGAGAGAGGAGGAGGCGGCCAGGTGGAGTGCGCCCGCCCCCCTAAGCCCAATCTGAATTGGGTGGGGGCCAGCTCTCCTTTCCTTCCCTCTCTCTCCCTCTTCCTTCTTCTCCTACTCCAAGAAGGGAGGGGGGGACCAACTCCTACTAGGAGTAGGTCTCCCCCCTTGGGCGTGCCCTGCTACCTCTTGATCACTGCGTTGGTTTTCCCCGAAGAGGAAGGGATGATGCAGCAAAGTAGCTTAAGTATTTCCCTCAGTTTTTGAGAACCAAGGTATCAATCCGGTAGGAGGCTACGCGCCAGTCCCTCGTACCCGCACAAAACAAATAAATCCTCGCAACCAACGCGATAAGGGGTTGTCAATCCCTACACGGCCACTTACGAGAGTGAGATCTGATAGATATGATAAGATAATATTTTTGGTATTTTTGTGATAAAGATGCAAAGTAAAATAAAAGCAAAGTAAAAAAGCAAAGGAAATAACTAAGAATTAGGAGACTAATATGATGAAGATAGACCCAGGGGCCATAGGTTTCACTAATGGCTTCTCTCGAGAGCATAAGTATTCTACGGTGGGTGAACAAATTACTATTGAGCAATTGACAGAATTGAGCATAGTTATGAGAATATCTAGGTATGATCATGTATATAGGCATCACATCCGACACAAGTAGACCGACTCCTGCCTGCATCTACTACTATTACTCCACTCATCGACCGCTATCCAGCATGCATCTAGAGTATTAAGTTAATGAAAACAAAGTAACGCCTTAAGCAAGATGACATGATGTAGAGGGATAAACTCATGCAATATGATGAAAACCCCATCTTGTTATCCTCGATGGCAACAATACAATACGTGCCTTGCTGCCCCTACTGTCACTGGGAAAGGACACCGCAAGATTGAACCCAAAGCTAAGCACTTCTCCCATTGCAAGAAAGATCAATCTAGTAGGCCAAACCAAACTGATAATTCGAAGAGACTCGCAAAGATAACCAATCATACATAAAAGAATTCAGACAAGATTCAAATATTGTCCACAGATAGACTTGATCATAAACCCACAATTCATCGATCTCAAAAAACACACCGCAAAAAGAAGATTACATCGAATAGTTCTCCACAAGAGAGGGGGAGAACATTGTAGTGAGATCCAAAAAGAGAGAAGAAGCCATCTCGCTACTAACTATGGACCCGTAGGTCTGAGGTAAACTACTCACACTTCATCGGAGGGGCTATGGTGTTGATGTAGAAGCCCTCCGTGATCGATGCCCCCTCTGGCGGAGCTCCGGAACAGGCCCCAAGATGGGATCTCATGGATACAGAAAGTTGCGGCGGTGGAATTAGGGTTTTGGCTCCGTATCTGATCGTTTGGGGGTACGTAGGTATATAGAGGAGGAAGGAGTATGTCGGTGGAGCAACAGGGGGCCCACGAGGGTGGAGGGCACGCCTGGGGGGGGTAGGCGCACCCCCTATCTCGTGGCCTCCTCTTTTGTGTCTTGATGTAGGGTCCAAGTCTCCCGGGTCTTGTTCGTTAAGAAAATCACGTTCCTGAAGGTTTCATTCCGTTTGGACTCCGTTTGATATTCCTTTTCTTCAAAACCCTAAAACAGGCAAAAAACAGCAATTCTGGGCTGGGCCTCCGGTTAATAGGTTAGTCCCAAAAATAATATAAAAGTGGATAATAAAGCCCAATAATGTACAAAACAGTAGATAATATAGCATGGAGCAATCAAAAATTATAGATACGTTGGAGACGTATCAAGCATCCCCAAGCTTAATTCCTGCTCGTCCTCGAGTAGGTAAATGATAAAAAACAGAATTTTTGATGTGGAGTGCTACTTGGCATAATTTTAATGTAATTCTTCTTAATTGTGGTATGAATATTCAGATCCGAAAGATTCAAGATAAATGTTTAATATTGATATAAAAATAATAATACTTCAAGCATACTAACAAAGCAATTATGTCTTCTCAATATAACATGGCCAAAGAAAGTTATCCCTACAAAATCATATAGTCTGGCTATGCTCCATCTTCACCACACAAAATATTTAAATCATGCACAACCCCGATGACAAGCAAAGCAATTGTTTCATACTTTTGGTGTTCTCAAACTTTTTCAATCTTCACGCAATACATGAGCGTGAGCCATGGATATAGCACTATAAATGGAATAGAATGGTGGTTGTGGAGAAGACAAAAAGGGAGAAGATAGTCTCACTGAAGGAAATATGCCCTAGAGGCAATAATAAAGTTATTATTTATTTCCTTATATCATGATAAATGTTTATTATTCATGCCAGAATTGTATTAACCGGAAACATAATACATGTGTGAATACATAGACAAACAGAGTGTCACTAGTATGCCTCTACTTGACTAGCTCGTTAATCAAAGATGGTTATGTTTCCTAACCATGAACAAAGAGTTGTTATTTGATTAACGAGGTCACATCATTAGTTGAATGATCTGATTGACATGACCCATTCCATTAGCTTAGCACCCGATCGTTTAGTATGTTGCTATTGCTTCCTTCATGACTTATACATGTTCCTATGACTATGAGATTATGCAACTCCCGTTTGCCGGAGGAACACTTTGGGTGCTACCAAACGTCACAACGTAACTGGGTGATTATAAAGGAGTACTACAGGTGTTTCCAATGGTAGATGTTGGGTTGGCGTATTTCGAGAATAGGATTTGTCACTCCGATTATCGGAGAGGTATCTCTGGGCCCTCTCGGTAATACACATCACATAAGCCTTACAAGCATTATAACTAAGATGTTAGTTGTGAGATGATGTATTACGGAACGAGTAAAGAGACTTGCCGGTAACGAGATTGAACTAGGTATTGGATACCGACGATCGAATCTCGGACAAGTAACATACCGATGACAAAGGGAACAACGTATGTTGTTATGCGGTCTGACCGATAAAGATCTTCGTACAATATGTAGGAGCCAATATGGGCATCCAGGTCCCGCTATTGGTTATTGACCGGAGACGTGTCTCGGTCATGTCTACATTGTTCTCGAACCGTAGGGTCCGCACGCTTAACGTTACGATGACAGTTATTATGAGTTTATGCATTTTGATGTACCGAAGGTTGTTCGGAGTCCCAGATGTGATCACGGACATGACGAGGAGTCTCAAAATGGTCGAGACATAAAGATTGATATATTGAAAGCCTATATTTGGATATCGGAAGTGTTCCGGGTGAAATCGGGATTTTACCGGATTACCGGGAGGTTACCGGAACCCCCCGGGAGCCATATGGGCCTTCATGGGCCTTAGCGGAAAGGAGAAAAGGGGCAGCCCATAGGTGGCCACGCGCCCCCCTTCCCTTAGTCCTATTAGGACTAGGAGAAGGGGCCGGCCCCCCTCTCTCTCTTTCCCCCCTTGGGAATCCTAGTTGGAATAGGATTGAGGGGGGGAGTCCTACTCCCGGTAGGAGTAGGACTCCTCCTGCGCCCTCTCCCTGGCCGGCACACCCCTCCCCCTTGGATCCTTTATATACGGGGGCAGGGGGCACCTCTAGACACACAAGTTGATCCTTGGTGATCGTTCCTTAGCCGTGTGCGGTGCCCCCTGCCACCAAATTCCACCTCGATCATATTGTTGCAGTGCTTAGGCGAAGCCCTGCGTCGGTAGTACATCAAGATCGTCACCACGCCGTCGTGCTGACGGAACTCTTCCTCGACGCTTTGCTGGATCGGAGCCCGAGGATCGTCATCGAGCTGAACGTGTGCTAAGAACTCGGAGGTGCCGGAGTAACGGTGCTTGGATCGGTCGGATCGGGAAGACGTACGACTACTTCCTCTATGTTGTGTGATCGCTTCCGCAGTCGGTCTGCGTTGGTACGTAGACAACACTCTCCCCTCTCCTTGCTATGCATCACCATGATCTTGCGTGTGCGTAGGAATTTTTTGAAATTACTACGTTCCCCAACAATGGTATCAAAGCCTAGGTTTTATGGTTTGATGTTATTTGCACGAGTAGAATACAAGTGAGTTGTGGGCGATACAAGTCATACTGCCTACCAGCATGTCATTCTTTGGTTCAGCGGTATTGTTGGACGAGACGACCCGGACCAACATTACGCGTACGCTTACGCGAGACCAGTTCCCTCGACGTGCTTTGCACATAGATGGCTTGCGGGCGACTGTCTCTCCAACTTTAGTTGAACCGAGTGTGGCTACGCCCGGTCCTTGAGAAGGTTAAAACAGAGTCTATTTAACAAACTATCGTTGTGGTTTTGATGCGTAGGTGAGATGAGTTCTTGCTTAAGCCCGTAGCAGCCACGTAAAACTTGTAACAACAAAGTAGAGGACGTCTAACTTGTTTTTGCAGGGCATGTTGTGATGTGATATGGTCAAGGCATGATGCTAAATTTTATTGTATGAGATGATCATGTTTTGTAACCAAGTTATCGGCAACTGGCAGGAGCCATATGGTTGTCGCTTTATTGTATGCAATGCAATCGTGATGTAATGCTTTACTTTATTACTAAGCGGTAGTGATAGTCGTGGAAGCATAAGATTGGCGAGACGACAACGATGCTACGATGGAGATCAAGGTGTCGCGCCGGTGACGATGGTGATCATGACGGTGCTTCGGAGATGGAGATCACAAGCACAAGATGATGATGGCCATATCATATCACTTATATTGATTGCATGTGATGTTTATCCTTTTATGCATCTTATCTTGCTTTGATTGATGGTAGCATTATAAGATGATCTCTCACTAAATTATCAAGAAGTGTTCTCCCTGAGTATGCACCGTTGCCAAAGTTCGTCGTGCCCAGACACCACGTGATGATCGGGTGTGATAAGCTCTACGTCCAT
This sequence comes from Triticum monococcum, assembly GCA_034509565.1. NCBI lineage: Eukaryota > Viridiplantae > Streptophyta > Magnoliopsida > Poales > Poaceae > Triticum > Triticum monococcum. The sequence goes on along the minus strand of CM067846.1, from coordinate 141,309,947 downwards.
CTACAACGGGTGCAAGCCAGTTTTGCACACGCAGAATACTCAGGTTAAACTTGACGAGCCTAGCATATGCAGATATGGCCTCGGAACACAGAGACCGAAAGGTCGAGCGTGAATCATATAGTAGATATGATCAACATAATGATGTTCACCATTGAAAACTACTCCATCTCACGTGATGATCGGTTATGGTTTAGTTGATTTGGATCACGTGATCACTTAGAGGATTAGAGGGGTGTCTATCTAAGTGGGAGTTCTTAAGTAATTTGATTAACTGAACTTAAACTTATCATGAACTTAGTACCTGATAGTATCTTGCTTGTTTATGTTGATTGTAGATAGATGGCTCGTGCTGTTGTTCTGTTGAATTTTAATGCGTTCCTTGAGAAAGCAAAGTTGAAAGATGATGGTAGCAATTACACGGACCGGGTCCATAACTTGAGGATTATCCTCATTGTTGCAAAGAAGAATTACGTCCTGGAAGCACCGCTGGGTGCCAGGCCTGCTGCTGGAGCAACACCAGATGTTATGAACGTCTGGCAGAGCAAAGCTGATGACTACTCGATAGTTCAGTGTGCCATGCTTTACGGCTTAGAATCGGGACTTCAACAACGTTTTGAACGTCATGGAGCATATGAGATGTTCCAGGAGTTGAAGTTAATATTTCAAGCAAATGCCCGGATTGAGAGATATGAAGTCTCCAATAAGTTCTATAGCTGCAAGATGGAGGAGAACAGTTCTGTCAGTGAGCATATACTCAAGATGTCTGGGTATAATAATCACTTGATTCAATTGGGAGTTAATCTTCCGAATGATTGCATCATTGACAGAATTCTCCAATCACTGCCACCAAGCTACAAGAGCTTCGTGATGAACTATAATATGCAAGGGATGAACAAGACTATTCCCGAGCTCTTTGCAATGCTGAAAGCTGCAGAGGTAGAAATCAAGAAGGAGCATCAAGTGTTGATGGTCAACAAGACCACTAGTTTCAAGAAAAAGGGCAAAGAAGGGGAACTTCAAGAAGAACAGCAAGCAAGTTGCTACTCAGGAGAAGAAACCCAAGTCTGGACCTAAGCCTGAAACTGAGTGCTTCTACTGCAAGCAGACTGGTCACTGTAAGCGGAACTGCCCCAAGTATTTGGCGGATAAGAAGGATGGCAAGGTGAACAAAGGTATATGTGATATACATGCTATTGATGTGTACCTTACTAGAGCTCGCAGTAGCACCTGGGTATTTGATACTGGTTCTGTTGCTAATATTTGCAACTCGAAACAGGGACTACGGAATAAGCGGACACTAGCAAAGGACGAGGTGACGATGCGCGTGGGAAACGGTTCCAAAGTCGATGTGATCGCGGTCGGCACGCTACCTCTACATCTACCTTCGGGATTAATATTAGACCTAAATAATTGTTATTTGGTGCCAGCGTTGAGCATGAACATTATATCTGGATCTTGTTTGATGCGAGACGGTTATTCATTTAAATCAGAGAATAATGGTTGTTCTATTTATATGAGTAATATCTTTTATGGTCATGCACCTTTGAAGAGTGGTCTATTTTTGATGAATCTCGATAGTAGTGATACACATATTCATAATGTTGAAACCAAAAGATGCAGAGTTGATAATGAAAGTGCAACTTATTTGTGGCACTGTCGTTTAGGTCATATCGGTATAAAGCGCATGAAGAAACTCCATAATGATGGACTTTTGGAACCACTTGATTATGAATCACTTGGTACTTGCGAACCGTGCCTCATGGGCAAGATGACTAAAACACCATTCTCCGGTACTATGGAGAGAGCAACAGATTTATTGGAAATCATACATACCGATGTATGTGGTCCGATGAATATTGAGGCTCGTGGCGGATATCGTTATTTTCTCACCTTCACAGATGATTTAAGCAGATATGGGTATATCTACTTAATGAAACACAAGTCTGAAACATTTGAAAAGTTCAAAGAATTTCAGAGTGAAGTTGAAAATCATCGTAACAAGAAAATAAAGTTTCTACGATCTGATCGTGGAGGAGAATATTTGAGTTACGAGTTTGGTGTACATTTGAAAAATTGTGGAATAGTTTCGCAACTCACGCCACCCGGAACACCACAGCGTAATGGTGTGTCCGAACGTCGTAATCGTACTTTACTAGATATGGTATGATCTATGATGTCTCTTACTGATTTACCGCTATCGTTTTGGGGATACGCTTTAGAGACGGCCGCATTCACGTTAAATAGGGCACCATCAAAATCCGTTGAGACGACGCCTTATGAACTGTGGTTTGGCAAGAAACCAAAGTTGTCGTTTCTTAAAGTTTGGGGCTGCGATGCTTATGTGAAAAAGCTTCAACCTGATAAGCTTGAACCCAAATCGGAGAAATGTGTCTTCATAGGGTACCCAAAGGAGACTGTTGGGTACACCTTCTATCACAGATCCGAAGGCAAGACATTCGTTGCTAAGAATGGATCCTTTCTAGAGAAGGAGTTTCTCTCGAAAGAAGTGAGTGGGAGGAAAGTAGAACTTGACGAGGTAACTGTACCTGCTCCCTTATTGGAAAGTAGTACATCACAGAAAACCGTCTCTGCGACACCTACACCAATAAGTGAGGAAGCTAATGATGATGATCATGAAACTTCAGGACAAGATACTACTGAACCTCGTAGATCAACCAGAGCAAGATCCGCGCCAGAGTGGTACGGTAATCCTGTTTTGGAAATCATGCTACTAGATCATGATGAACCTACAAACTATGAAGAAGCGATGATGAGCCCAGATTCCGCAAAGTGGTTTAAAGCCATGAAATCTGAGATGGGATCCATGTATGAAAACAAAGTATGGACTTTGGTTGACTTGCCTGTTGATCGGCAAGCAATTGAGAATAAATGGATCTTCAAGAAGAAGACTGACGCTGATGGTAATGTTACTGTCTACAAAGCTCGACTTGTCGCAAAAGGTTTTCGACAAGTTCAAGGGGTTGACTACGATGAGACCTTCTCACCCGTAGCGATGCTTAAGTCTGTCCGAATCATGTTAGCAATTGCCGCGTTTTATGATTATGAAATTTGGCAGATGGATGTCAAAACTGCGTTCCTGAATGGATTTCTGGAAGAAGAGTTGTATATGATGCAACCGGAAGGTTTTGTCGATCCAAAGGGAGCTAACAAAGTGTGCAAGCTCCAGCGATCCATTTATGGACTGGTGCAAGCCTCTCGGAGTTGGAATAAACGCTTTGATAGTGTGATCAAAGCATTTGGTTTTATACAGACTTTCGGAGAAGCCTGTATTTACAAGAAAGTGAGTGGGAGCTCTGTAGCATTTCTGATATTATATGTAGATGACATATTACTGATTGGAAATGATATATAATTTCTGGATAGCATAAAGGGATACTTGAATAAGAGTTTTTCAATGAAAGACCTCGGTGAAGCTGCTTACATATTAGGCATAAAGATCTATAGAGATAGATCAAGACGCTTAATTGGACTTTCGCAAAGCACATACCTTGACAAGATTTTGAAGAAGTTCAAAATGGATCAAGCAAAGAAAGGGTTCTTGCCTGTGTTACAAGGTGTGAGATTGAGTAAGACTCAAAGCCCGACCACTGCAGAAGATAGAGAGAAAATGAAAGATGTTCCCTATGCTTCAGCCATAGGCTCTATCATGTATGCAATGCTGTGTACCAGACCTGATGTGTGCCTTGCTATAAGTTTAGCAGGGAGGTACCAAAGTAATCCAGGAGTGGATCACTGGACAGCGGTCAAGAACATCCTGAAATACCTGAAAAGGACTAAGGATATGTTTCTCGTATATGGAGGTGACAAAGAGCTCACCGTAAGAGGTTACGTTGATGCAAGCTTTGACACTGATCCGGACGATTCTAAATCGCAAACCGGATACGTGTTTACTTTAAACGGTGGAGCTGTCAGTTGGTGCAGTTCTAAACAAAGTGTCGTAGCGGGATCTACATGTGAAGCGGAGTACATAGCTGCTTCGGAAGCAGCGAACGAAGGAGTCTGGATGAAGGAGTTCATATCCGATCTAGGTGTCATACCTAGTGCATCGGGTCCAATGAAAATCTTTTGTGACAATACTGGTGCAATTGCCTTAGCAAAGGAATCCAGATTTCACAAAAGGACCAAACACATCAAGAGACGCTTCAACTGCATCCGGGATCTAGTCCAGGTGGGAGACATAGAGATTTGCAAGATACATACGGATCTGAATGTTGCAGACCCGTTGACTAAGCCTCTTCCACGAGCAAAACATGATCAACACCAAGGCTCCATGGGTGTTAGAATCATTACTGTGTAATCTAGATTATTGACTCTAGTGCAAGTGTGAGACTGAAGGAAATATGCCCTAGAGGCAATAATAAAGTTATTATTTATTTCCTTATATCATGATAAATGTTTATTATTCATGCTAGAATTGTATTAACCGGAAACATAATACATGTGTGAATACATAGACAAACAGAGTGTCACTAGTATGCCTCTACTTGACTAGCTCGTTAATCAAAGATGGTTATGTTTCCTAACCATGAACAAAGAGTTGTTATTTGATTAACGAGGTCACATCATTAGTTGAATGATCTGATTGACATGACCCATTCCATTAGCTTAGCACCCGATCGTTTAGTATGTTGCTATTGCTTCCTTCATGACTTATACATGTTCCTATGACTATGAGATTATGCAACTCCCGTTTGCCGGAGGAACACTTTGGGTGCTACCAAATGTCACAACATAACTGGGTGATTATAAAGGAGTACTACAGGTGTTTCCAATGGTAGATGTTGGGTTGGCGTATTTCGAGAATAGGATTTGTCACTCCGATTGTCGGAGAGGTATCTCTGGGCCCTCTCGGTAATACACATCACATAAGCCTTGCAAGCATTATAACTAAGATGTTAGTTGTGAGATGATGTATTACGGAACGAGTAAAGAGACTTGCCGGTAACGAGATTGAACTAGGTATTGGATACCGACGATCGAATCTCGGGCAAGTAACATACCGATGACAAAGGGAACAACGTATGTTGTTATGCGGTCTGACCGATAAAGATCTTCGTAGAATATGTAGGAGCCAATATGGGCATCCAGGTCCCGCTATTGGTTATTGACCGGAGACGTGTCTCGGTCATGTCTACATTGTTCTCGAACCGTAGGGTCCGCACGCTTAACGTTACGATGACAGTTATTATGAGTTTATGCATTTTGATATACCGAAGGTTGTTCGGAGTCCCGGATGTGATCACGGACATGACGAGGAGTCTCGAAATGGTCGAGACATAAATATTGATATATTGGAAGCCTATATTTGGATATCGGAAGTGTTCCGGGTGAAATCGGGATTTTACCGGATTACCGGGAGGTTACCGGAACCCCCCGGGAGCCATATGGGCCTTCATGGGCCTTGGTGGAAAGGAGAAAAGGGGCAGCCCATAGATGGCCGCGCGCCCCCCTTCCCTTAGTCCTATTAGGACTAGGAGAAGGGGCCGGCCCCCCTCTCTCTCTTTCCCCCCTTGGGAATCCTAGTTGGAATAGGATTGAGGGGGGGGGGAGTCCTACTCCCGGTAGGAGTAGGACTCCTCCTGCGCCCTCTCCCTGGCCGGTGCACCCCTCCCCCTTGGATCCTTTATATACGGGGGCAGGGGGCACCTCTAGACACACAAGTTAATCCTTGGTGATCGTTCCTTAGCCGTGTGCGGTGCCCCCTGCCACCAAATTCCACCTCGATCATATTGTTGCAGTGCTTAGGCGAAGCCCTGCGTCGGTAGTACATCAAGATCGTCACTACGCCGTCGTGCTGACGGAACTCTTCCTCGACGCTTTGCTGGATCGGAGCCCAAGGATCGTCATCGAGCTGAACGTGTGCTAAGAACTCAGAGGTGCCGGAGTAACGGTGCTTGGATCAGTCGGATCGGGAAGACGTACGACTACTTCCTCTATGTTGTGTGATCGCTTCCGCAGTCGGTCTGCGTTGGTATGTAGACAACATCTCCCCTCTCGTTGCTATGCATCACCATGATCTTGCGTGTGCGTAGGATTTTTTTTGAAATTACTACGTTCCCCAACACTCACATCAACTAGGCGTATCAACGGGCTATGGAGATGCCCATCAATAGATATCAATGTGAGTGAGTAGGGATTGCCATGCAACGGATGCACTAGAGCTATAAGTATATGAAAGCTCAACAAAATAAACTAAGTGGGTGTGCATCCAACTTGCTTGCTCATGAAGACCTAGGGTATTTTGAGGAAGCCCATCATTGGAATATACAAGCCAAGTTCTATAATGAAAAATTCCCACTAGTATATGAGAGTGATAACATAGGAGACTCTCTATCATGAATATCATGGTGCTACTTTGAAGAACAAGTGTGGTAAAAGGATAGTAACATTGTCCCTTCTCTCTTTTTCTCTCATTTTTTATTTGGGCCTTTTCTCTTTTTTTAGGCCTCTTTTCTTTCTCTCTTTTTTCGTCCGGAGTCTCATCCCGACTTGTGGGGGAATCATAGTCTCCATCATCCTTTCCTCACTGGGACAATGCTCTAATAATGATGATCGTCACACTTTTATTTTTCTTACAACTCAACAATTACAACTCGATACTTAGAACAAAATATGACTCTATATGATTGCCTCCGACGGTGTACTGGGATATGCAATGAATCAAGAGTGAAACGTATGAAAGAATTATGAATGGTGGCTTTGCCACAAATACAATGTCAACTACATGATCATGCTAAGCAATATGACAATGATGGAGTGTGTCATAATAAACGGAACGGTGGAACGTTGCATGGCAATATATCTCGGAATGGCTATGGAAATGCCATAATAGGTAGGTATGGTGGCTGTTTTGAGGAAGGTATATGGTGGGTGTATGATACCGGCGAAAGGTGCGCGGTATTAGAGAGGCTAGCAAAGGTGGAAGGGCGAGAAAAGTGCGTATAATCCATGGACTCAACATTAGTCATAAAGAACTCATATACTTATTGCAAAAATCTACAAGTTATCAAAGCAAAGTATTACGCGCATGCTCCTAGGGGGATAGATTGGTAGGAAAAGACCATCGCTCGTCCCGACCGCCACTCATAAGGAAGACAATCAAAAAATAAATCATGCTCCGACTTCATCACATAACGGTTCACCATACGTGCATGCTATGGGAATCACAAACTTTAACACAAGTGTTTCTCAAATTCACAACTACTCAACTAGCATAACTTTAATATCACCATCTTCATATCTCAAAACAATTATCAAGTATCAAACTTCTCATAGCATTCAACACACTCATAAGGAAGTTCTTTTATTATTCTTGAATACCAAGCATATTGGGATTATTTAAGTAAATTACCATGCTACTTAAGACTCTCAAAATAATCTAAGTGAAGCATGAGATATCAATAGTTTCTATAAAACAAATCCACCACCGTGCTCTAAAAAGATATAAGTGAAGTACTAGAGCAAAACTATATAACTCAAAAGATATAAGCGAAGCACATAGAGTATTCTAACAAATTCCAAATCAAAAGGTGTGTACAGCAAGGATGATTGTGGTAAACTAAAAAGTAAAGACTCAAACCATACAAGACACTCCAAGGAAAACACATATCATGTGGTGAATAAAAATATAGCTCCAAGTAAAGTTACCGATAGAAGTAGACGAAAGAGGGGATGCCTCCGGGGCATCCCCAAGATTTGGCTTTTAGGTGTCCTTAGATTATCTTTGGGGTGCCATGGGCATCCCCAAGCTTAGGCTCTTGCCACTCCTTGTTCCATAATCCATCAAATCTTTACCCAAAACTTGAAAACTTCACAACACAAAACATAAAGTAGAAAATCTCGTGAGCTCCGTTAGCGAAAGAAAACAAAAGACCACTTCAAGGTACTGTAATGAACTCATTCTTTGTTTATATTGGTGTTAAACCTACTGTATTCCAACTTCTCTATGCTTTATAAACTATTTTACTAGCCATAGATTCATCAAAATAAGCAAACAACACACGAAAAACAGAATCTGTCAAAAATAGAACAGTATGTAGTAATCTGTAGCTAGCGCAAGATCTGGAACCCCAAAAATTCTAAAATAAATTGCTGGACGTGAGGAATTTATTAATCATCTACAAAAAGAATTAACTAAGTAGCACTTTCCAAATAAAAATGGCAGCAGTTCTCGTGAGCGCTAAAGTTTCTGTTTTTTACAGCAAGTGTAACAAGACTTTCCCCAAGTCTTCCCAACGGTTCTACTTGGCACAAACACTAATTAAACACAAAAAAGACAACCAAAAAGAGGCTAGATAAATTATTTATTACTAAACAGGAGCAAAAAGCAAGGAATAAAAATAAAATTGGATTGCCTCCCGACAAGCGCTATTGTTTAACGCCCATAGCTAGGCATAACAAGCAAGAATAGATCTAGGTATTGCCATCTTTGGTAGGCAATCCATAAGTGGCTCTCATAATAGATTCATAAGGTAATTTAATTTTCTTTCTAGGAAAGTGTTCCATGCCTTTCCTTAATGGTAATTGGAATCTAATATTTCCTTCCTTCATATCAATAATTGCACCAATCGTTCTAAGGAAAGGTCTACCAAGAATAATAGGACATGAAGGATTGCAATCTATGTCAAGAACAATAAAATCTACTAGCAAATAATTCCTATTTGCAAAAATAATAACATCATTAATTCTTCCCATAGGTTTCTTAAAAGTGGAATCCGCAAGGTGCAAGTTTAGAGAGCAATCATCAAAATCACGGAAACCTAAAAAATCACACAAAGTCTTTGGAATCGTGGAAACACTAGCACCCAAATCACATAAAGCATAGCATTCATGATCTTTAATTTTAATTTTTATAGTTGGTTTCCACTCATCATAAAGCTTTCTAGGGATAGAAACTTCCAATTCAAGTTTTTCTTCATAAGATTGCATCAAGGCATCAACGATATGTTTAGTGAACGCTTTATTATGACTATAAGCATGAGGAGAATTTAGCACGAATTGTAACAAGGAAATATAATCAATCAAAGAGCAATTTTCATAGTTAAATTCCATGAAATCCATAATAGTGGGTTTAGCAACATCTAGGGTTTTAATTTCTTCAATCCCACTTTTATCAATTTTAGCATCAAGATCAAAAAATTCCGAATTCTTGCAACGCCTTCTAGGTAAAGGTGGATCATATTCAGTCCCATAATTATCAAGATTCATATTGCAAAACAAAGATTTAATAGGGGACACATTAATAACTTTTAGATCTTCATCTTTATTTTCGTAGGAATCCGGTTTAGCGGCCATCCTATTAACTAAGATAGCCTGCCTATCCAAAATTTCAGCAGTCAATTTCCCAAGATGAGCAATCTGGGATCTTAAACCATCGAATTCTTTAGACATATCATCAAGCTCTTTATTCATAAAACTCATAAAACTTTTCTGTTCCTTAAGCTCGTTTCTGAAGAAACTATTATGTTCAAATTGTAAAACCATAAAACTCCTGACATTGCTTTCGATCTCTTCTAACCTTTTAAGGTGAAGATCACCAAATTTAGGTAGAGCCATTGTGACAAGCAAGCAAACTAACACACAAGCAAACAAAAGCAAGCGGGCAAAAAGAGGCAAATAGAGAAAGAGAGGGAGGATAGAGGGAGAGGGCGAATAAAATGGCAAGGGTGAAGTGGGGGAGTGGAAAACGAGAGGCAAATGGCAAATAATGTAATGCGGGAGATAAGGGTATGTGATGGGTACTTGGTATATTGACTTTTGTGTAGACCTCCCCGGCAACGGCGCTAGAAATCCTTCTTGCTACCTCTTGAGCACTGCGTTGGTTTTCCCCGAAGAGGAAGGGATGATGCAGCAAAGTAGCGTAAGTATTTCCCTCAGTTTTTGAGAACCAAGGTATCAATCTAGTAGGAGGCTACGCGCCAGTCCCTCGTACCTGCACAAAACAAATAAATCCTCGCAACCAACATGATAAGGGGTTGTCAATCCCTACACGGCCACTTACGAGAGTGAGATCTGATAGATATGATAAGATAATATTTTTGGTATTTTTGTGATAAAGATGCAAAGTAAAATAAAAGCAAAGTAAAAAAGCAAAGGAAATAACTAAGTAGTAGGAGACTAATATGATGAAGATAGACCCGGGGGCCATAGGTTTCACTAGTGGCTTCTCTCGAGAGCATAAGTATTCTACAGTGGGTGAACAAATTACTGTTGAGCAATTGACAGAATTGAGCATAGTTATGAGAATATCTAGGTATGATCATGTATATAGGCATCACGTCCGAGACAAGTAGACCGACTCCTGCCTGCATCTACTACTATTACTCCACTCATCGACCGCTATCCAGCATGCATCTAGAGTATTAAGTTAACGAAAATAGAGTAACGCCTTAAGCAAGATGACATGATGTAGAGGGATAAACTCATGCAATATGATGAAAACCCCATCTTGTTATCCTCGATGGCAACAATACAATACGTGCCTTGCTGCCCCTACTGTCACTGGGAAAGGACACCGCAAGATTGAACCCAAATCTAAGCACTTCTCCCATTGCAAGAAAGATCAATCTAGTAGGCCAAAACAAACTGATAATTCGAAGAGACTTGCAAAGATAACCAGTCATACATAAAAGAATTCAAAGAAGATTCAAATATTGTCCATAGATAGACTTGATCATAAACCCACAATTCATCGGTCTCAAAAAACACACCGCAAAAAGAAGATTACATCGAATAGTTCTCCACAAGAGAGGGGGAGAACATTGTATTGAGATCCAAAAAGAGAGAAGAAGCCATCTAGCTACTAACTATGGACCCATAGGTCTGAGGTAAACTACTCACACTTTATCAGAGGGGCTATGGTGTTGATGTAGAAGCCCTCCGTGATCGATGCCCCCCCGGCGGAGCTCCGGAACAGGCCCCAAGATGGGATCTCGTGGATAAAGAAAGTTGCGGCGATGGAATTAGGGTTTTGGCTCCGTATTTGATCGTTTGGGGGTACGTAGGTATATAGAGGAGGAAGGAGTATGTCGGTGGAGCAACAGGGGGCCCACGAGGGTGGAGGACGCGCCTGGGGGGGGGGGGGGGGGTAGGCGCGCCCCCTACCTCGTGGCCTCCTCTTTTGTGTCTTGACATAGGGTCCAAGTCTCCCGGGTCTTGTTCGTTAAGAAAATCACGTTCCCGAAGGTTTCATTCCGTTTGGACTCCGTTTGATATTCCTTTTCTTCGAAACCCTAAAACAGGCAAAAAACAACAATTCTGGGCTGGGCCTCCGGTTAATAGGTTAGTCCCAAAAATAATATAAAAGCGGATAATAAAGCCCAATAATGTCCAAAACAGTAGATAATATAGCATGGAGCAATCAAAAATTATAGATACGTTGGAGACGTATAACGCCCTATGAGGGCCGGCCCTCCCCTCCTCCAATCCTTTATATACGGGGGAGGGGGCACCCCATAGACACACAAGTTGACAATTTTCTTAGCCGTGTGCGGTGCCCCCCTCCACAGATTTCCACCTCGGTCATATCGTTGTAGAGCTTAGGCGAAGCCCTGCGTCGGTAACTTCATCATCACCGTCACCACGCCGTCGTGCTGACGAAACTCTCCCTCGGCCTCAGCTGGATCAAGAGTACGAGGGAAGTCACCGAGCTGAGCGTGTGCAGATCGCGTAGGTGCCGTGCGTTCGGTACTTGGATCGGTTGGATCGCAAAGACATTCGACTATGTCAACCGCGTTACTAAACACTTCCGCTTTCAGTCTATGAGGGTACGTGCATACACTCTCCCCGCTCATTGCTATGCATAACCTAGATGGATCTTGCATGTGCGCAGGATTTTTTTGAAATTGCCGCGTTCCCCAGTAGTGGCATCCGAGCCAAGTCTATGCGTAGATGTTATATGCACGAGTAGAACACAAAGAGTTGTGGGCGATAATAGTCATACTGCTTACCAACATGCCATACTTTGATTCGGCGGTATTGTTGGACGAAGTGGCCCAGACCGACATTACATGACCGCGTTCATGAGACTGGTTCTATGATGACCCACAAGTATAGGGGGCGCAACAGTTTTCGAGGGTAGAGTATTCAACCCAAATGTATTGATTCGACACAAGGGGAGCCAAAGAATATTCTCAAGTATTAGCAGCTAAGTTGTCAATTCAACCACACCTGGAAACTTAATATCTGCAACAAAGTATTTAGTCGCAAAGTAATATGATAGTAGTGGTAACGATAGCAAAAGGTAATAGTAGAAAAAGTAATATTTTTGGGTTTTATAGTGATGATAACAATAGCAACGGAAAAGTAAATAAGCGAAGAACAATATATGGAAAGCTCATAGGCATTGGATCGGTGATGGAGAATTATGCTGAATGCGGTTCATCATGTAACAATCATAACATAGGGTGACACGGAACTAGCTCCAATTCATCAATGTAATGTAGGCATGTATTCCGAATATAGTCATACGCGCTTATGGAAAAGAATTTGCATGACATCTTTTGTCCTACCCACCCGTGGCAGCGGGGTCCTAGCAGAAACTAAGGGATATTAAGGCCTCCTTTTAATAGAGTACCAGACCAAAGCATTAATACATAGTGAATACATGAACTCCTGAAAATACGGTCATCACCGGGAGTGGTCCCGATTATTGTCACTTCGGGGTTGCCGGATCATAACACATAGTAGGTGACTATAGACTTGCAAGATAGGATCAAGAACTCTCATATATTGATGAAAACATAATAGTTCAGATCTGAAATCATGGCACTCGGGCCCTAGTGACAAGCATTAAGCATAGCAAAGTCATAGCAACATCAATCTCAGAACATAGTGGATACTAGGGATCAAACCCTAACAAAACTAACTCGATTACATGATAAATCTCATCCAACCCATCACCGTCCAGCAAGCCTACAATGGAATTACTCATGCACGGTGGTGAGCATCATGAAATTGGTGATGGAGGATGGTTGATGATGACGATGGCGACGGATTCCCCTCTCCGGAGCCCCGAACGGACTCCAGATCAGCTCTCCTGAGAGAGTTTAGGGCTTGGCGGCAGCTCCGTATCGTAAAATGCGATGAATCCTTCTCCCTGGTTTTTTCTCCTTGAAAGTGAATATATGGAGCCAGGGTTGAGGTCGGTGGAGCGTCAGGGGGCCCACGAGGCAGGAGCGCACCCAGGGGGTAGGGCGTGCCCCCACCCTCGTGGACAGGTGGAGGCCCCTCTGACGTGGATCTTCCTTCCAGTATTTTTTATATATTCCAAAGTAATTCTCCGTTGATTTTCAGGTCACTCTAAGAACTTTTATCTCTGCACAAAAATAACACCATGGCAATTCTGCTGAAAACAGCGTCGGTCTGGGTTAGTTCCATTCAAATCATGCAAGTTAGAGTCCAAAACAAGGGCAAAAGTGTTTGGAAAAGTAGATACGACGGAGACGTATCAACTCCCCCAAGCTTAAACCATTGCTTGTCCTTAAGCAATTCGGTTGATAAACTGAAAGTGATAAAGAAAAACTTTTACAAACTCTGTTTGCTCTTGTTGTTGTAAATATGTAAAGCCAACATTCAAGTTTTCAGCAAAGATTATGAACTAACCATATTCATAATAACATTTAGGTCTCATGTTTGCTCATATCAATGACATAATCAACTAGCGAGCAATAATAATAAATCTTGGATGAGAACACTTTCTCAAAACAATCATGGTATGATATAACAAGATGGTATCTCGCTAGCCCTTTCTGAGACTGCAAAACATAAATGCAGAGCACCTTTAAAGATCAAGGACTGACTAGACATTGTAATTCATGGTAAAAGAGATCCAGTCAAGTCGTACTCAATGTAAACTAATAGTAATGAATTCAAATGACAGTGGTGCTCTCCAATCGGTGCTTTTTAATAAGAGGATGATGACTCAGCATAAAAGTAAATAGATAGGCCCTTCGCAGAGGGAAGCAGGGATTTGTAGAGGTGCCAGCTTGGTTTTGAAATAGATATGAATAATATTTTGAGCGATATACTTTCATTGTCAACATAACAACCAAGAGATGGCGATATCTTCCATGCTACACACATTATAGGCGGTTCCCAAACAGAATGGTAAAGTTTATACCCCCCTCCACCAACAAGCATCAATCCATGGCTTGCTTGAAACAACGAGTGCCTCCAACTAATAACAGTCCCGGGGGAGTTTTGTTTGCAGTTATTTTGATTTGATTTGCATAAAGCATGAGACTGGGCATCCCAGTGACCAGCCATTTTCTCGTGAGTGAGGAGCGGAGTCCACTCCTCTTGAGAATAACCCGCCTAACATGGAAGATATGGACAACCCTAGTTGATACATGAGCTATTCGAGCATACAAAACAGAATGCTTATTTGAAGGTTTAGAGTTTGGCACATACAAATTTACTTGGAACGGCAGGTAGATACCATATATAGGTAGGTATGGTGGACTCATATGGAACAACTTTGGGGTTTATGGAATTGGATGCACAAGTAGTATTCCCGCTTAGTACAGGTGAAGGCTAGCAAAAGACTGGGAAGCGACCAGCTAGAGAGCGAAAACAGTCATGAACATGCTTTAAAATTAATCAACACCGAATGCAAGCATGAGTAGGATATAATGCACCATGAACATAAATATCGTACAGGCTATGTTGATTTTGTTTCAACTACATGCGTGAACATGTGCCAAGTCAAGCCACTCGAATCGTTCAAAAGAGGATACTACAACCCTATCATACCACATCACAACCATTTTAATAGCATGTTGGCACGCAAGGTAAACACTATAAGCTCCTAGCTAATTAAGCATGGCATAAGCAATTATAATCTCTAATTGTCATTGCAAACATGTTTATTCATAATAGGCTGAATCAGGAATGATGAACTATTCATATTTACAAAAACAAGAGAGGTTGAGTTCATACCATCTTTTCTCATCTCAATAAGTTTAGCATATAATCATCATTATTGCCTTTCACTTGCACGACCGAATAGTGTGGATAATAATAATAGTGCACGTGCATTGGACTAAGCTGGAATCTGCAAGCACTCAATTCAAGAGAGAAGACAAGGTAATATGGGCTCTTTATTCAATCAACAATAATGCATATAAGAGCCACTTTAACATTTTAATTATGGTCTTCTCCTCTCAACCCCAAAGAACAAGAAAAGAAATAAAACTATTTACACGGGAAAGCTCCCAACAAGCAAAAGAAGAATGAGAAATCTTTTTGGGTTTTCTTTTTAATTACTACTACAAGCATGGAAAGTAAACTAATTAAAAGCTACAACTATTTTTTTCTTAAGGTTTATTAAACACACAAGAAGAAAGCATAAAAGGGAAAATAAACTAGCATGGATGATACAATAAAAAAGTATGAGCGCCGACAACTAGCAATGAGTGTGAACATAAATGTAATGTCGATGAGAAATACGTACTCCCCCAAGCTTAGGCTTTTGGCCTAAGTTGGTCTATGGCCACGTCTGACCTGGCGGATATCCAAAGTAATAGTTGGGGTCGTACTGTGAAGAAGCCTCGGATTGCCACTGGTTGGCAATCACCTCCGGATCCCACTGGTAATCAAACTGTCGTGGAGGATCAAATTGTGGTTCCGGCTCTGGCTCTATAGATGACGTAGGGTTCCGGTAGGCGTGAATGGCCTCCAAAGGAACAAGGTACTTGCCTGCAGATAAATCATGGAAGGATAAGGCAAGGTAATAGTCTCAGGATGATTTTTACCAAATATTAATTTGTACTTAAGCGCCTTTTCCCTATTCTTAACAATAAAATTATGTGCTACCTGATACGTCCATTTTGCATCATGCTTTTATATCGATATTTATTGCATTGTGGGCTGTTATTACACATTATGTCACAATACTTATGCCTATTCTCTCTTATTTTACAAGGTTTACATGAAGAGGGAGAATGCCGGCAGCTGGGATTCTGGGCTGGAAAAGGAGCAAATATTAGAGACCTATTCCGCATAGCTCCAAAAATCTTGAAACTTCACGGAAGACATTTCCAAAATATATAAAAAATACTGAGCGCAAGAAGTTCACTAGGGGGGCCACACCCTGCCCATTAGGGTGGTAGGGCGCGCCCCCTACCTCATGCCCCCCCTGGTGGTCCTCTGATAGTCATCTTCTGCTATATGGAGTCTTTCGATGAGGAAAAAATCATAAGCCATCTTTTCAGACGAGACTCCGCTGCCACGAGGCAGAACCTTGGCGGAACCAATCTAGGGCTCTGGCGGAGCTGTTCTGCCAGGGAAACTTCCCTCCGGGAGGGGGAAATCATCGCCATCCTCATCACCAATGCTCCTCTCATTGGGAGAGGGCAATCTCCATCAACATCTTCACCAGCACCATCTCCCCTCAAAACCCTAGTTCATCTCTTGTCTCCAAGTCTGGGATTGGTACCTGTGGGTTGCTAGTAGTGTTAATTACTCCTTGTAGTTGATGCTAGTTGGTTTATTTGGTGGAAGATCATATGTTCAGATCCTATATGCATATTAATACTCCTCTGATTATGAACATAAATATGCTTTGTGAGTAGTTACGTTTGTTCCTGAGGACATGGGAGAAGTCTTGTTATTAGTAGTCATGTGAATTCGGTATTCGTTCGATATTTTGATGAGATGTATGTTGTCTCTCCTCTAGTGGTGTTATGTGAACGTCAACTACATGACACTTCACCATTATTTGGGCCTAGAGGAAGGCATTGGGAAGTAATAAGTAGATGATGGGTTGCTAGAGTGACAGAAGCTTAAACCCTAGTTTATGCGTTGCTTCGTAAGGGGCTGATTTGGATCCATATGTTTCATGCTATGGTTAGGTTTACCTTAATACTTTTGTTGTAGTTACGGATGCTTGCAATAGAGGTTAATCATAAGTGGGATGCTTTTCCAAGTAAGGGCAGCACCCAAGCACCGGTCCACCCACATACCAAATTATCAAAGTACCGAACACGAATCATATGAACGTGATGAAACCTAGCTTGACGATATTCCCATGTGTCCTCGGGAGCGCTTTACATCATATAAGAGTTTGTCCAGGCTTGTACTTTGCTACAAAAAGGATTGGGCCACCTTGCTGCACTTTATTTACTTTTTTACTTGTTACTCGATACAAATTATCCTATCACAAAACTATTTGTTACCTATTATTTCAGTGCTTGCAGAGAATACCTTGCTGAAAACCGCTTATCATTTCCTTCTGGTCCTTGTTGGGTTCGACACTCTTACTTATTGAAAGGACTATGATAGATCCCCTATACTTGTGGGTCATCAAGACTCTATTCTGGCGCCGTTGCCGGGGAGTGAAGCGCCTTTGGTAGGTGGAATTTGGTAAGGAAAAATTTATATAGTGTGCTGAAATTTACTGTCACTTGTTACTATGGAAAGTAATCCTCTAAGGGGCTTGTTCGGGGTATCTTCACCCCGACCAGTAGAGCAAAGAGTTGCTCCTCAACCTACTGAACCTACTAAAAATGAAAATGTCTGCTTTGAAATTCCTTCAGGTATGATAGAAAAACTTCTATCTAATCCTTTTGCAAGAGACGGAACAATTCATCCTGATGAGCACTTAATATTTGTGGATGAAGTTTGTGGATTATTTAAGCTTGCAGGTGTACCCAGAGAAGTTATTAAGAAGAAGGTCTTCCCTTTATATTAGAAGGAAGATGCATTGACATGGTATAGGATATGTGATGATACGGGGTCATGGAACTACAAACGATTGAAATTGGAATTTCATCAGAAGTTTTATCCTATGCATCTTGTTCATTGTGATCGCAATTATATATATAATTTTTGGCCTCGCGAAGGAGAAAGCATCGCTAAAGCTTGGGGGAGGCTTAAATCAATGTTATATTCATGCCCCAATCATGAGCTCTCAAGAGAAATGATTATTCAAAATTTATATGCTCGGCTTTCTGATAAAAATCGCACCATGCTTGATACTTCTTGTGCTGGCTCTTTTATGATGAAGACTATTGAATTCATATGGGATTTATTGGAAAGAATTAAACGCAACTATGAAGATTGGGACCTCGACGAAGGTAAGGAGTCAGGTATGACACCTAAGTTTGATTGTGTTAAATCTTTTATGGACACCGATGTTTTCCGTAAATTTAGCACTAAATATGGACTTGACTCTGAGATAGTAGCTTCTTTCTGTGAATCTTTTGCTACTCATGTTGATCTCCCTAGGGAGAAGTGTTTTAAATATCATCCTCCCATAGAAGTAAAAGTAGTTGCACCTATTAAAGTTGAAGAAAAGACTGTCACTTATAATGATCCTATTATTCCTACTGCTTATGTTGAGAAACCACCTTTTCCTGTTAGGATAAAAGATCATGCTAAAGCTTCAACTGTGGTTCGTAAAAGCAATATTAGAACTTATACACCTCCTGAGCAAGTTAAAGTTGAACCTAATATTGCTATTGTTAAAGATCTCTTGTCTGATAATATTGATGGGCATGTTATTCATTTCCGTGATGAGACTGCTAGAATTGCTAAACCTTGTGCTAAAGATAAACCTAGATCTCTGGTAGGCATGCCTGTTATTTCTGTTAAAATAGGAGATCATTGTTATCATGGCTTATGTGATATGGGTGCCAGTGCTAGTGCTATACCTCATGACTTATACAAAGAAATTATGCATGATATTGCACCTGCTGAGATAGAAGATATTGATGTCACAATTAAACTTGCCAATAGAGATACTATTTCACCAATTGGAATTGTTAGAGATGTTGAAGTCTTGTGTGGGAAAACTAAATATCCTGGTGATTTTCTTGTTCTTGGTTCCCCACAAGATAGCTTTTGTCCCATTATATTTGGTAGACCCTTCTCGAACACTGTTAATGCTAAGATAGATTGCAAAAAGGATGTTGTTACTATTGGTTTAGGTGATATGTCTCATGAATTTAATTTCTCTAAATTTCGTAGACAACACCGTGAAGAGGAATTGCCTAGGAAAGATGAAATTATTGGTCTTGATTCTATTGCCATACCTCCTAGTGATCCTTTAGAACAATATTTGCTAGACCATGAAAATGATATGTTTATGAATGAAAGAAGGGAAATAGATGAAGTATTCTTTAAACAGGAACCCATCCTGAAACACAATTTGCCTGTTGAAATCCTAGGGGATCCTCCTCCACCCAAGGGTGATCCCGTGTTTGAGCTTAAACCGTTACCTGATACTCTTAAATATGCTTATCTTGATGAGAAAAAGATATATCCTGTTATTATTAGTGCTAACCTTTCAGAGCATGAAGAAGAGAGATTATTGAAAACTCTAAAGAAGCACCGTGCTTCTATTGGATATACTCTTGATGATCTTAAGGGCATTAGTCCCACTCTGTGTCAACACAAAATAAATTTGGAGGAAGATGCCAAACCAGTTCATGATCATCAACGACGGCTAGATCCTAAGATGAAGGAAGTTGTAAGAAAGGAAATACTAAAGCTTCTTGATGCAGGTATAATTTATCCCGTTGCTAATAGTCAGTGGGTAAGTCCTGTCCATTGTGTCCCTAAGAAGGGAGGTATTACTGTCGTTCCTACTGATAAAGATGAGTTGATCCTGCAAAGAATTATTACAGGTTATAGGATGGTAATTGATTTCTGCAAATTAAATAAAGCTACTAAAAAAGATCATTACCCCTTACCTTTTATCGATCAAATGCTAGAAAGATTATCCAAACATACACATTTTTGCTTTCTAGATGGTTATTCTGGTTTCTCTCAAATACCTGTGTCAGCCAATGATCAATCAAAGACTAGTTTTACTTGCCCTTTTGGTACTTTTACTTATAGACGTATGCCTTTTGGTTTATGTAATGCACCTGCTACCTTTCAAAGATGCATGATGGCTATATTCTCTGACTTTTGTGAGGTTTTCATGGACGATTTTTCCATCTATGGATCCTCTTTTGATGATTGCTTAAGCAAGCTTGACCGAGTTTTGCAGAGATGTGAAGAAACTAATCTTGTCTTGAATTGGGAAAAGTGCCACTTTATGGTTAATGAAGGTATTGTTTTGGGGCATAAAGTTTCTGAAAGAGGTATTGAAGTTGATAAAGCCAAGGTTGATGCTATTGAAAAGATGCCATGTCCCAAGGACATCAAAGGTATAAGAAGTTTCCTTGGTCATGCCAGTTTTTATAGAGGTTCATTAAGGATTTCTCCAATTTCTCGGCCTCTGACTAATTTATTACAAAAATATATACCATTTGTTTTTACGTTGATTGTGTAGAAGCACTTGAAATACTTAAGAAAGCATTAATCTCTGCACCTATTGTTTAGCCACCTGATTGGAATTTACCTTTTGAAATTATGTGTGATGCTAGTGATTATGTTGTAGGTGCTATTGTAGGGCAAAGAGTTGATAATAAACTAAATGTTATTCAATATGCTAGTAAAACTCTAGACAATGCTCAGAGAAATTATGCTACTACTGAAAAAGAATTCTTAGCAATTGTATTTGCTTGTGATAAGTTCAGACCTTATATTGTTGATTCTAAAGTAATTATTCACACTGATCATGATGCTATTAAATATCTCATGGAAAAGAAAGATGCTAAACCTAGACTTATTAGATGGGTTCTCTTGCTACAAGAATTTGATTTGCATATTATTGATAGAAAGGGAGCTGAGAACCCCGTTGCAGACAACTTGTCAAGGTTAGAAAATGTTCTTGATGACCCACTATCTATTGATGATAGCTTTCCTGATGAACAATTAAATGTCATAAATGCTTCTCATACTGCTCCATGGTATGATGATTATGCTAATTACATTGTTGCTAAATTTATACCACCTAGTTTCACATACCAGCAAAAGAAAAGGTTCTTCTATGATTTGAGACATTACTTTTGGGATGACCCACATCTTTATAAAGGAGTAAATGGTGTTATTAGACGTTGTGTACCTGAGCATGAACAGGAACAGATCCTACGCAAGTGTCACTCCGAGGCTTATGGAGGACACCACGCTGGAGATAGAACTGCACATAAGGTATTACAATCTGGTTTTTATTGGCCTACTCTCTTCAAGGATGCCCGTAAGTTTGTCTTATCTTGTGATGAATGTCAAAGAATTGGTAATATTAGTAGACGTCAAGAAATGCCTATGAATTATTCACTTGTTATTGAACCGTTTGATGTTTGGGGCTTTGATTATATGGGACCTTTTCCTGCCTCTAATGGATATACACATATTTTAGTTGCTGTTGATTACGTTACTAAGTGGGTAGAAGCTATTCCAACTAGTAGTGCTGATCATAACACTTCTATTAAAATGCTTAAAGAAGTTATTTTTCCGAGGTTTGGAGTCCCTAGATATTTAATGACTGCTGGTGGTTCACATTTTATTCATGGTGCTTTCCGTAAAATGCTTGCTAAGTATGATGTTAATCATAGAATTGCATCTCCTTATCACCCTCAGTCTAGTGGTCAAGTAGAATTGAGTAATAGAGAACTCAAATTAATTTTGCAAAAGACTGTTAATAGATCTAGAAATAATTGGTCCAAGAAACTTGATGATGCATTATGGGCCTATAGAACTGCATATAAAAATCCTATGGGTATGTCTCTGTATAAAATGGTTTATGGAAAAGCATGTCACTTACCTCTTGAACTAGAACATAAGGCTTATTGGGCTATTAAAGAGCTCAATTATGATTTCAAACTTGCCGGTGAGAAGAGGTTATTTGACATTAGCTCACTCGATGAATGGAGAGCCCAAGCCTATGAAAATGCCAAATTATTTAAAGAAAAAGTTAAAAGATGGCATGACAAAAGAATACAAAAGCGTGAGTTTAATGTAGGTGATTATGTACTGCTATACAACTCTCGTTTGAGATTTTTTGCAGGAAAACTTCTCTCTAAATAGGAAGGTCCTTACATTATCGAGGAGGTCTATCGTTCCGGTGCCATAAAAATCAACAACTTCGAAGGCACAAATCTGAAGGTGGTGAACGGTCAAAGAATTAAACATTATATCTCAGGTAATCCTATAAATGTTGAAACCAATGTTATTGAAACCGTAACCCCGGAGGAATACATAAGGGACACTTTCCAGAACGTTTCAGACTCCGAAAAGGAATAGGTATGTGGTACGGTAAGTAAACCGACTCCAAAATAGTTCTAATGGCAATTTTCTTCCGTTTTGGAATATTTAGAAAAATAGAAAAATAAGAAGCAGTCCGGGAAGGACACGAGGGCTCCACGAGGGTGGAGGGCGTGCCCTACCCCCTGGGCACGCCCCGTACCTCGTGGGCACCTCATGTGCTCTCCGGACTCCGTTTTCTTACACGACACATATTTTGGTCGGTAAAAATTCATTATATATTCTCCCGGAGGTTTTGACTCCCATATCACGCAAAAATCTCCTGTCTTTGTTCCGAGCTGTTTTTCTGACAGATCCAGGTCGTCATGTCGTCTTCAAGTGCCCCCAAGGACCAGTTCTTCGAGAAGGTCATCAACCCCTACTTCGCGGAAGTGCTACAACACCCTCAAGCCATTGAGATGCGTGAGGGGTTGTTGCACATCCGCGATGTTGAGGGACCAAGGAAGACCGGAAGCACCGAGGCAAGGCTCGAGGCGTTGGAGCAAGAAATTTCCAAGTGTCAGGAGATGGTGGAGCGTGGACTCGATTCCAGTCACATTATGATCACGGATTTCACCAACAACCACAAGGTGGACGTCAAGGACATTGGGGAGGCCATCTTCAAGCTTCATGAGAAAATTGAGCACCTCCAAGCCCAGATCTATGACCTGCAAAATCAAAACTATGAGTATGAATATAGATTCAAGAGGATGAGTTTGGCTGCAGATTTGAGGTTTCATGAGACTCGATCATCCTTCTATGATGGTGAGCCTATGCCTTGGAAGAAGGACGACAAGCCTACGCCATCAACAAAACCATCAACTTCTTCACCAACAAAGGAGACATAATCACATGGGTATGGGCACTCCCCTTGGCAACTGCCAAGCTTGGGGGAGTGCCCCGGTATCGTATCACCATCACTTTTATCTTTACCATTTTTCTTAGTTTGATCCCTTTGATAATATTTTGATCTAGTAGAATAAAAGTTTTTAGTATGATCCAGTTGTGAGTTTTGCTTTATGATCCTTCTATGTAATCGAGTCCTTAAGCTACATATAATAAAGATTAGTGTTGAGTCAAGGGCTTGATTATTTTGCCATGACCTTAAGTGAATAAAAGAAAAGAGAAAGAAATAAAAAGAAACAAAGAGATCATATGGATCTTATGGAGAGTAATGAGCTCACATAGAAAAAGTATGATGAATAAAAGTTGTTGAGAGTTGACAAACATAATTTTGGTCATCGTTGCAATTAACAGGAAGTAATAAAGAAAGAGAGGTCTTCACATATAAATATACTATCTTGGACATCTTTTATGATTGTGAGCACTCATTAAAATATGACATGCTAAAAGATTTGACGTTGGACAAGGAAGACAACGTAATGGGTTATGTTTTCTTACATTTGAGATAAATTATATTATCTTGGATCATCCAACATGATTGAGCTTGCCTTTCCCCCTCATGCTAGCCAAATCCTTTGCACCAAGTAGAAATAATACTTGTGCTTCCAAACACCCTTAAACCAGTTTTTCCATGAGAGTCCACCATATCTACCTATGGATTGAGTAAGATCCTTCAAGTAAGTTGTCATCAGTGCAAGCAATAAAAATTGCTCTCTAAATATGTATGATTGATTGGTGTGGAGGAAATAAGCTTATACGATCATGTGATATGGAAGAAATAAAAGCGACAGACTGCATAATAAAGGTCCATATCACAAGTGGCAATATAAAGTGACGTTCTTTTGCATTAAGATTTTGTGCATCCAACCATAAAAGCGCATGGCAACCTCTGCTTCCCTCTGCGAAGGGCCTATCTTTTACCTTTATCTCCTACCTTACATAAGAGTCATGGTGATCTTCACCCTTCCTTTTTACATTTTATCTTTTGGCAAGCACAACATGTTGGAAAGATCCTGGTATATATGGCTAATTTGATGTGAGTTTTCATGAACTATTATTGTTGACATTACCCTTGAGGTAAAACGTTGGGAGGCAAAACTATAAGCCCCTATCTTTCTCTGTGTCCGACTAAAACTCCATACCCATAAGTATTGCGTGAGTGTTAGCAATTGTGAAAGACTAAACGATAGTTGAGTATGTGGACTTGCTCAAAAGCTCTTATATTGACTCTTTCCTATATTATGATAAATTGTAATTGCTTCAATGACTGAGATTATAGTTTGTTAGTTTTCAATGAAGTTTATGATCCATACTTGAAATTGTGATTGAATTGTTACTCTAGCATAAGAGATCATATGATAATAATTATATAAGTTGCTATTCTAAGAATGATCATGATGCCCTCATGTCCGTATTTTATTTTTATCGACACCTCTATCTCTAAACATGTGGACATATTTTTCGATTTCGTCTTTCGCTTGAGGACAAGCGAGGTCTAAGCTTGGGGGAGTTGATATGTCCATTTTACATCATGCTTTTATATTGATATTTATTGCATTATGGGCTGTTATTACACATTATGTCACAATACTTATGCCTATTCTCTCTTATTTTACAAGGTTTACATAAAGAGGGAGAATGCCGGCAGCTGGGATTCTGGGCTGGAAAAGGAGCAAATATTAGAGACCTATTCTGCACAGCTCCAAAAGTCCTGAAACTTCATGGAAGACGTTTTCAGAATATAAAAAAATACTGAGCGCAAGAAGTTCACCAGGGGGCCACACCCAGCCCACGAGGGTGGGGGCGCGCCCTACCCCCTGGGCGCGCCCCCCTACCTCGTGGGCCCCCTGGTGGCCCTCTGATGGCCATTTTCTGCTATATGGAGTCTTTCAATGAGGAAAAAATCATAAGCCATCTTTCCGGATGAGACTCCGCCGCCACGAGGCGGAACCTTGGCGGAACCAATCTAGGGCTCTAGCGGAGCTGTTCTGCCGGGGAAACTTCCCTCCGGGAGGGGGAAATCATCGCCATCGTCATCACCAACGCTCCTCTCATCGGGAGAGGGCAATCTCCATCAACATCTTCACTAGCACCATCTCCTCTCAAAACCCTAGTTCATCTCTTGTATCCAATTCTTGTCTCCAAGTCCGGGATTGGTACTTGTGGGTTGCTAGTAGTGTTAATTACTCCTTGTAGTTGATGCTAGTTGGTTTATTTGGTGGAAGATCATATGTTCAGATCCTATATGCATATTAATACCCCTCTGATTATGAACATGAATATGCTTTGTGAGTAGTTACGTTTGTTCCTGGGGACATGGGAGAAGTCTTGCTATTAGTAGTCATGTGAATTTGGTATTCGTTCGATATTTTGATGAGATGTATGTTGTCTCTCCTCTAGTGGTGTTATGTGAACGTCGACTACATGACACTTCACCATTATTTGGGCCTAGAGGAAGGAATTGGGAAGTAATAAGTAGATGATGGGTTGCTAGAGTGACAGAAGCTTAAACCCTAGTTTATGCGTTGCTTCGTAAGGGGCTGATTTGGATCCATATGTTTCATGCTATGGTTAGGTTTACCTTAATACTTTTGTTGTAGTTGGGGATGCTTGCAATAGAGGTTAATCATAAGTGGGATGCTTGTCCAAGTAAGGGCAGCACCCAAGCACCGGTCCACTCACATACCAAATTATCAAAGTACCGAACGCGAATCATATGAACGTGATGAAACCTAGCTTGACGATATTCCCATGTGTCCTCGGGGGCGCTTTACATCATATAAGAGTTTGTCCAGGCTTGTCCTTTGCTACAAAAAGGATTGGGCCACCTTGCTGCACTTTATTTACTTTTGTTACTTGTTACTCGATACAAATTATCCTATCACAAAACTATTTGTTACCTATTATTTCAGTGCTTGCAGAGAATACCTTGCTGAAAAACCGCTTATCATTTCCTTCTGCCCCTCGTTGGGTTCGACACTCTTACTTATCGAAAGGACTACGATAGATCCCCTATACTTGTGGGTCATCACTACCATACTCTTATAATCTAAATAAATAGGAGGCAGCAACTTCTCTTCCTTCTCATAATGCCTAATAGGTATGTTAAAGTGTGCAGCAAGGCGGGAGGCGAAGATGCCTCCAAGGACGGGGCCCTTAGTACGATTAAGATTTAACTGCTTTGCAATAATAGCGCCCATACTGAATGTGTCATCATGAAATAAGGCATGGCACAAAATAACAATATCCGGGGCACTCAGTTTCCATAGTTTCCACGCCCAATTAAGCATCTACTAGCAAATATAACAAAGTAACGTAGAACAGGAAAGTGTATGGTAGTAATTCGTGCGTCGGAAACCTTCCTCATTTCCCCTATAGTAATGGTATCAATAAACCCATCCATATCGTCACGATGTGGTTCCTCTACGCTGCCCTCGAAAGGGATCAAACAAAACCGACAAAAATCATGAAGTGACATCTCCTTATGCTCATCATATAAATAAAATTCCACCGTAGGTAGTGAGATCCTAGCATGGAAATGAAAGTTTTGCACAAAGATTTTGGTGAGTAAGAGATACTATTCACATTGGTCGTGGAGGAAGGCAGTGAGGCCTGCATTCTCAGCCAATTCATAGAAATCATCATAAATCCCGGCTGCTCTCAAGAAATCATCACAAGGCCATTCACATGGCCGAACTTCTGCAGTGCGAGGAAGATTATATTTGGGCCTCTTATCCTCCTCACTTTGCTTATCCTTCGAGCTTCGGCTCGATGAGCCCCTCAAAAATCTCTTCATCTTTTTTTGAAAATTTTAGAATTCTTTAGTAACTTCAAAATAAAAGTGAACCAAACTCAACAAAATTGATAGCAACTACTCCTACAAGTGCCTAGAGGCAATATCATGCATCAAAACTACTTTTGACCATATAAATTTGACATGCAAGCTCAAGAACAGGGTCACCTAAGCAGCAAAAATATGCAATGAATAAAGCACTAGAACAAAAAACTAATTGGACCATTGGAGGAGTCACATACCAAGGAACAATCCCCCAAAGCAATTTTTTGAATGGAGCTTTGAGCAAGGAGACCGAAAATGGCAGCAAAATGAGCTTGGACTCGGGTTTGAGCTGGTTAGTGATGTTTGTGGTAGGAAGAAGGAGTGTGTGGTAGCTGGAATAAGTGGAGGGGAGACACCCGGGGCCCACGAGGTAGGGGGGTGCGCCCAGGGGGTAGGGCGCGCCCTCCACCCTCGTGGCCAGGTGCTTGCTCCCCCTGATGTGTTCTCAGTGCCAGCTATTCTCAAATATTTCAGAAAAAATCATATTTAAATTTCAGGGCATTTGGAGAACTTTTATTTTCGGGGTATTTTTTATTGCATTGATAATTCAGAAAACAGACAGAAAAATAATATTGTTGCTTTATTTAATATAAATAACAGAAAGTAAAAAGAGGGTACAGAGAGTTGTGTTTTCTAAATTCATCCATCTCATGCTCATCAAAAGGAATCCACTAACAAGGTTGATGTCACATCCCTAGTTCTATTAATGCCTAGTGCTAGCATCTGGTGTTGCATCATGTTTAAATTTCAGTTAAACCTGAAATGGGGATTGCCTAAACCCTAGCACCAAATGAATTCAACTAGGTTCAATAAAAAAATATTTTCAATGACCAGATTGCCCTTTAGAAAAGTTCATGATTTTTGTTAAAGGTGAAAACCTCTACCAAAAGTCATGCACATATTTCTAGGCCATTCTGGATTTTTGAACTAAATCATATAGTATTTGAATTTGGGCATTTAAATACTATAAAACAATTTAAATGTTCAAATAATCCTAAACTGAAATGTTCCATGTTGGATATATTCCAAACAGTGGCCATGAGCAGTTTGGAGATTTTTGAGTGTGCCTAAGTATTTTTAATAAAGCCTAGAACAAAATAACAAAATAGAAAACAGAAACTAAATAAAAGAGTGAGAGAGAGAAGGACTTACCTGGCCTCACTGTGTAGCCCACCTAGTCGGCCCAGCTGTGGCCCAGCACTGTAGAGAGCCCAGCCCACCACCCCACCGCGTCGTCTTCCTCCTGCCAGTAGGAGCAGCTCGCTGTCGCGCGCGCGCTCGCCTGGCCACCTCCTGCTTCCTCCCTGGGCCTTCTAGCGACGCCACGGAGACGCCCCGTGGCCCCTCGCTCCTCTCCCTCACTCTCTGCTCTCCCCCTCGCCTCTGCTCCCTCTCCCGAGCACACCTGAGCGTTGCCGTCGCCGCCGATCGCCGTAGCCGTGGCCACCGGCCACCGCACCCCCTGCCGACAAGCCCATCGACTCCGCCGCGACGCTTCGCACCTCCAAGCAGAAGAACGCAAGCCCGGACGGCCTCCTTCCCCGTCAACGCCGCCGTCCTCGACCTCGGGTGCCGGTGATGCCGCCGTCGATTCGCCGGGCCCCATGCCTCCCCTGCCTCGCCAGCAGCACCAGCAGACCCACCGTGAGCTCCTGCACGTTTCCCCCTAACCCTGTGGCTTGCCACTCGCCGTAGTCGTCGTTTCACTGATGGCCGTAGCAAATTTCCGCCTGAGCTCGCCGTTGGCGTAGCTCCGGTGACCATTTGGTCAACCCGGCGAGCTCAACGCGTTCATAGTGCCCCGTAGAGCATTCCGAGCACAAAAACTAGCCCGCTCGCTCTCTGCAGCATCGAACCCGTCGTCGCCCGAACTCCGACCGTCGCTGCCAAGCTCGCCGGCGTCGTTTCCGGCCTCCCCGCACCCAACCGCCTGCACCACTCGATGCGCGTGAGCTCCAGCTACTCGTAGATGGGCTTTGCCATTGATTTGGTCGCCGGAGGAAGATTTCCGAGCCTCGCCGCCGTGTCTGGCCTCGCCGGCGTCAAGTCGCCGGCAGGTTTGACTTGATCGGCCCGGGGTTTGATCTCCCCTGACGTGTGGGCCCAGGCGCCTGCTTAATTAGTGTTAGGTTAGTTAGTGTTAATTAACTTAGCTAATTAGATGAGCCACTGACATGCGGGCCCCGCCCGACTAACTTAGTTAGTTAGGGCTAATCCTATTTAGGTTAGTTAGGTTAGTCGCTGACCAGTGGGCCCAATCCAGCTAGTTAGGGCTAACTAACTTGGTTAGTTGACTGGGTCACTGACCAGTGGGTCCCACTGGTCAGGTTTGACCTGGTCGACGCCTTTGACCTGCTGACATCACCCCGACGTCATGCTGACGCAGTATATGCTTCTAGGATTTTAAATAAGTTAGAAATGATTTATTTATTTTCAGAAAATATCCAAAACTTCTAAAAATCATAGAAATTAAACTGTAACTCGAAATAAGATAAATTATATATGAAAAGTTATCAGAAAAATTCAAGGAATCCATCTGTACCATTTTCATGCATGTTAGAACAACTTAAGTCCACTATTTAGGACAAATCCAATAAAGGGCATTTAAATAATCATATATGGAGTTGGAATTTGAATCTTGTATTCAAACCAACTTCATTTAATTGTGTTGCTAGTTGCATTAGCTGAAAACACAGCATATTGACATGTCATGATCATGCATCATATTGAGCATTGCATTGATTGTGTTCTTTCTGTGTTTGCCGGTGGTTGTCCCCTCTTGGTAGACGCTGCTCCGACGATGGGATCGATGACACCGATGAAGAGTTACATTATCTTCAGAAGTGCCAGGCAAGCAACCCATTGATCATTCCGATACAACCCATGTTCTCGCCTCTGCTCTTGTTTACTGCATTAAGACATCGCGATTCAAACTGCTGTGTGCTACGGTAGTTGAAACCTTATCCTCTGCATGACCTGTCATTGCCACAGTAACTAGATGAAACCCAATAGCATGTGTAGGAGTTGATTGAGCCATGTATGTGATTCCTACCTTGCCATGCCTGCTATGCTTAGAGTTGTGTCAGGTCTGGTTCATCTGGGTGATGGGCTAGAGTGATATGATTATGTCGGTAATATGAGGAATGTGTTGAACATGTTTTGGTAAAGGTATCGATGAGAGGCCATATAGGAGTACATGGTGGGTTGTTTCATTGAGACCGTCCCTAAGAACTGAGATCTGTATGTGTGATTTAAGATTCAGCTACTACCATGCATTGGGATACTTAATTGACCCTCTCGGCTTCTTAATCACCCTAGTACTCTATCCAGGAGTTGCAAATAGTTTCTGGTGTTTGTAGGTTATGTGTTGGCGGCCGTGCGTAGCGCTGACCCTAGGGGTGGGCTATGTTGCGGTAGATACACCGTGGCCGGGTATGCCGGGCGCCCGTTTGGCTTCTCGGGACCCTATTCACATCGTTCGGGGCCGTATGTGGAAACCTCGGCCGGACTCCCTGCGGATGGAACCTGGATAGGCGATAAACCTGGACTAGAGACTTAAGTGTTTAGGTAGGCCGTGGCCGACACCCTCGCTGGGCTTCCGCTTGAAGGTTGCCGAGTACATGTCGTGTAAACGACGGTAAGTGGTGAAAGCGTGTATGACAAAGTACACCCCTGCAGGGTATAAAACTATTCGATTAGCCGTGTCCGCGGTAAAGGACTACTTGGTTGCCTATACAGTTTATAGACAAGTAAATGGATACTACTAAAAGACTCAAGATAAGTGTGAGTACCGAGGATGGCCCTCTCGTAGGATGACGAGGGAGGATCCCCGGTGGAGTATTGTGTTGGTGAGTAGTGGACTCGTGTGCGAAAACTATTTTACTAGAGAAGTTCCATAGGATAGCTTAGCAAGAGTCAAAGCTGGCTTGCTGCAATAGACCCACCACCTTCTCGAGAATGAGCATGTATAGTAGGTTCTGATGTAAGACTTGCTGAGTACCTTTGTACTCACGTTTGCTTAATTTATGTTTTGCAGAGAGACTTCAGTCTCGCTAGTAGTTCCGCGTGGACTTCGACGTTTAGCTTGATACCTCAGCTACGATCTTGTGCCCTCGGCAGGATCTGGTAGATAGTCAGGCTTCTTAGCCTTTTTTTTCATTTGTAGATGTCTGTTCTCAGACATGTTAAGCTTCCGCATGTGCTTTGACTTGTATGCTATGATTGTTGGGTCATGAAACCCATGTTTGTAATATCTCGCTCCTCGGAGCCTAATGAATAAATACTTGAGTTGTAGAGTTATGTTGTGATGCCATGTTGTATTTACACATATCGAGCATATTGTGTGTATGATTGAAATGCTTGGTATGTGTGGGGTCCGACAATCTAGTTGTTTATCCTTGGCAGTCTCTCTTATGGGGAAATGTAGTCTAGTGCTTCCATGAGCCATAGTAGTCCGCTACAGCCCGGTTCACCGGAGTCCTGTTAGCCCAGCACTACTGCTCAGGACACTTGACTGGCCGGCATGTGTTTCACTTCATTCCTGTGTCCGTCCCTTCGGGGAAATGTCACGCGATGACATCCGGAGTCCTGCCTAGCCTACTATAGCCCGGGTTCCCGGAGTCCTGTTAGCCCAGTGCTACAGCCCGGATTCACACGCTGCTGACCGACACGCTCGATGTGAATCATGTATGCCTGTCCCCATAGGTTAGTGCCGCTTTGGGTTCATGACTAGCCATGTCGGCCCGGGCTCTCTGTCATATGGATGCTAGCGACACTATCATATACGTGAGCCAAAAGGCGCAAACGGTCCCGGGCCATGGTAAGGCGACACCCGTGGGATACCGTGCGTGAGGCCGCAAAGTGATATGAGGTGTTACCGGCTAGATCGATGTGACTTGGAATCGGGGTCCTGACAGCGTTGGTATCAGAGCCTGACTGCCTGTAGGATTACCAAGCCAAACTGGTTGAAGTCGAGTCTAGAAATGCTTTAGTTATGTAAGGGAATTGATTGTGGAAGGGAACGTAAGGCTCTTTTACTCCTTTACCCTATGCCCTTCTGATCTGAGTCAACCTCTTCTTTTCTACGGGGATTAAGAATTAGGCCTGCTCATCTATCTATCAGGATGACGTGCTACTAATCCATATACTTATAGAATTGATAGTTTCAAGCTTCAGTTCTATTCCTACTACTTCCGTATGTTGACAGTTGATCTCAGAACCTTGATATTGTGTTGTTGAGTGGTTATGCCACCATTTTGCAGGATGTCTTAAATCATTTTGAGCATTTACAGCCGTTATGCTGTCCGAGTCATCCCAAGTTTCTAAATAGTCTGATGCATTTGCAAATCCCTTCTTTCCATTCTCGATGTTCCTTTGGGCCAGATTAACCACACTAATCGTCAAGTTGAGGTACTCCATTGCCTCGGCATATATGTTGGAGCTATTATTATGACCCTAGGTGTCTTAGAGGATCACCTAGTAATATAGCCATGTTTTGTGTTCCGGTGTGATGATTCTGGCCACCATTCTCGAAAGCACCCCATGATGCCATGTAGTGGCAGGTATTCTATTCATGGGTTCTTGAACTCGAGATTCACCCTACTTATCTCATGTTGATAGTGTTGCTAGTTCCTTTAGGATATTAGTAACCTTAGCGATAGTCCTCGAGATCCATGGTATTTCCTTCTTCCAAATACCATGAACCATTAAGGCAGAAGTTCTTTGAACCAAAAGATCACCATTAGAGTACTCCTGAGGAGTTGTCCATTCATAATTGTGTCTCTGCCAACCCTACCTTTCTGCATGGGTTATCCGGAAGAAATATGTTGAACTCGTTCGACATACTAATCTATGCATCCACAACTCAGGAAGTTATATGTACCTTTGAGTTGTCCCCCTTCCGTTATATTCCGATCTTCGTCTATCAATTGATAGTGAGGAGTATGTATGCATTCGTGTTCATCGATGCCTAGTATTCTTGTGGTTCGTCAAGCCGTTCTATTTCAGAATGACTGGGAGAAACAAACTCCAGTACCTCATCCATATCCAGGGTTGGGTCAAAGCAGTTGTATTCCGCAGATCAAATGCCAATCCAGCTTTTGCTCTGTTCTACCTTGGAGTGTTACCATCTTTATGTCGAGAATGTCATGAGAATTGCACCACCTCTTATGAATTCTTGACGCAGTGATACTTCTCGCTATCATTATTCATTCCTCGGTCCCGTGTTGTTGCAACCGGAATGCCGGCAAGTGAGTCGTGATGTGTGAAATCAATACCCCTAGCAACTCCGTTGCTTGGTAGTTAATGGACAATATTCTCTTTCTTAGCGTGTTGGTTATTGAATCATCATTCTAAGATAGATTGTGCTACCTAGTCCTTATCTCCTGGTGCACTCTTCGATCAACAAGTTAGGATTTTGCCAAACCCTTGCTCTATCGATCATATCGTCTTGCCCTGAAAAGCAAGATTGATCTCGAACTTAGTATCATATCAGTGGTTCGTGATGTTCTGATTTCTTCTCGGAAGTATTATCTGGTTGTCACCCGACCGCTATGTTGAGTTCGTGATCATGTTGGTTTTCCTCCAACCACCCATTCTCCAAGAATCTGTGTTGGATACCCCTGAGCTAGTTGGTTAAGCTTAACAACAACTTGGAGAGTTGGAAGATAAAAGCTTGTCTGACTTAGTTCATGTTAAGGGATATCTTTGTGTTTGTGCGTGTGTTGAAGAAAGATGATATCTTCACCAATTGGTCCTCGTGATCGGTTGTTGGATCTATTATCCTGTCCAAACCTTGATTTGAGTGTGGGCTATCGTCAAATCAAATCAGACCCAACGATGTTCGTAATGTTGTCTTACTTGTGATTGTCCCTCAAGCATACACCATTATATCTTTGGTCTGACCAATACTATCACATTGTTCACATAGTGGTGGAAGTCCAGTGATATGGAAATTCCGATGAGTTGCTGTTGAGCCCATCAGCGGCATTTTGTCTCCTCCATGATTGTGTTGAACATCCAGCTAGTGTTGGAAACTTTATAGGCATTGCCCTCATGTCCCGATCATGAAGCATATGTCCAGTTGAAAGATGTGACTTCCTCTAATTCATGTGCATCTGATGTAAGTTGCCGCCGTGAATTCGAGAAAGTTTGTTTTTGCTTCCTATGGAATCATCCCAAGTCAGTCATGCATGTGCGAAGTATTCTATGGTCTGATAGACTGATCATCTACATTCTATACGTATCCCTAGCACACCAAGCCACTGATTGATTTGTTCAAGGAGAAGAAGTTTCTTCTTAAGGGTTAGACCTACGCAAGGACTTCGATATCCTCGTTGATGGTTCCCCCTGAACTCGGTAGTGTTTCATTTTAAGACTACCAGCTGACCATGCTTGTCTAGGACAACGTGTTCACATGCTTGTAGCAGAACCGGCTCATGTTTTGGAGCTTACTACCATAGTTCATTCCCCCGAGAATCTCGCAACGTCGTCTCGTCGATTTGTGTTGCAAACCTTCATTTTCCTTTCTAGACTCGATGAGTCTGGAATATCCTGTCACCAACCATATCTGAATCTCAGGTAGATATGATGGTTGGAGCATTTTCCAAGAACTATAATATTGGTCTCTCGATAATCGGTAAAGTGGATGTCGTGGCCAACACATCCAGCCGGAAGACCTATTATTGTAGTATCTCGATTGACGAAAGTTGGCCACCTTCCCATGAGGATTTCATAGCATTTACCTCCGTAGTTAATCCTTACGGATTCTTGAGCTTCCGAAGTCCGACCTTTACTTGATGTCCTAGATACCAAACCGTATCAATAAATGGGATACACTAGCACATCAAGGAGAACATTAGAAGCGGAGTGCTATATGTCTCTCGGTCGATCATCCAGATTTCTTTCCCTTGGCCTCGCCAAGGTGAAATATGAGAAAGTGTTGTCTTCCTTTGCACCCACATTATCCATCACTATTCATCATGGTAGTAAGATGTGTTCCCAGGATCCTCGGCACGGATGTTGGTAAGACCTTGATGAGTATGGAAATGCTCAAGTTCTTGAGAGCATGCTTAGGCACTAGGTTCTGATGTTGTCGTTAACTGGAATGTGCCTCCGTTCTCTCAGTTGTTCGATAGCCATCCAATTGGTGGAATCACCTTTGCCGGTGAACCTTCTCCCCAGTTACTAGAATCATTCCCAACATTTGCATTTTGTTCCCAGCTTACACCTCAGTAGCTGTTGTTCATGATCATCTTCAAAAGTGGACTTACCATAGGTCCCATCCATTTCTGATGATAAGCAAAAATCATCCATTGCGTTGTCTTCAACAAGGTAGTCCACATCATCCATCCTAGTCCAAGTATGCCATCTCTTCAAGCTATCTCAAATGATCAATTGTAAATTGCCTTAAGCTGGTATGAAGAGTTTCAACGATCTCTGAATCAAAAGTAATTCTTTTTGCCACTTAAGGGAATATTTCTGCGAGTCACTTTCCTTAAGATGTCTCGTTATGGTATCATGGCAATTATCTCCTCGCTACTTTGAAACCATGCATCATCCTACTTAAGCGTGGAATTGTTGCCTACCAAATTTGAACCTTTATCATCCGCTTCTTTCCATCACCCCTGTTGTGTGTTTCGTGTCTCAGCTCAAGGGATGTTTTATATCTCACTCCATGAGTTGATCTTGAGTGCTCGATCTCCAAGGAGATCGATTTCTGTAGAATTTCTTTCTGCCGTCATCATGCTGGATGAAGATCCCGAAAGCAAAGACGTCAAGATCAAGATGACAAAATGAATCAACATCCTCGGGAAGGGCAGTTGAATCGAGAAGACTATGATAGTCTTGTGATCCCCCTTCCTTCTTACCTCACGTCTTGAATCTCGGGCCGAGATTCTTGTTTAGTGGGGGTGAGTTGTCACATCCCTAGTTCTATTAATGCCTAGTGCTAGCATCTGGTGTTGCATCACGTTTAAATTTCAGTAAAACCTGAAATGGGGATTGCCTAAACCCTAGCACCAAATGAATTCAACTAGGTTTAATAAAAAAAATATTTTCAATGACCAGATTGCCCTTTAGAAAAGTTCATGATTTTTGTTAAAGGTGAAAACCTCTACCAAAAGTCATGCACATATTTCTAGGCCATTCTGGATTTTTGAACTAAATCATATAGTATTTGAATTTGGGCATTTAAATACTATAAAACAATTTAAATGTTCAAATAATCCTAAACAGAAATGTTCCATGTTGGATATATTCCAAACAGTGGCCATGAGCAGTTTGGAGATTTTTGAGTGTGCCTAAGTATTTTTAATAAAGCCCAGAACAAAATAACAAAATAGAAAACATAAACTAAATAAGAGAGAGAGAGAGAGAGAAGGACTTACCTGGCCTCACTGTGTAGCCCACCTAGTCGGCCCAGCTATGGCCCAACACCATAGAGAGCCCAGCCCACCACCCCACCGCGTCGTCTTCCTCCTGCCAGTAGGAGCAGCTCGCTGTCGCGCGCGCTCGCCTGGCCACCTCCTGCTTCCTCCCTGGGCCTTCTAGCGACGCCACGGAGACGCCCCGTGGCCCCTCGCTCCTCTCCCTCACTCTCTACTCTCCCCCTCGCCTCTGCTCCCTCTCCCGAGCACACCCGAGCGTTGCCGTCGCCGCCGCTCGCCGTAGCCGTGGCCACCGGCCACCGCACCCCCTGCCGACATGCCCATCGACTCCGCCACGACGCTTTGCACCTCCAAGCAGAAGAACGCAAGCCCGGACGGCCTCCTTCCCCGTCAACGCCGCCGTCCTCGACCATGGGTGCCGGTGATGCCGCCGTCGATTCGCCGGGCCCCGTGCCTCCCCTGCCTCGCCAGCAGCACCAGCATACCCACCATCAGCTCCTGCACATTTCCCCCCTAACCTTGTGGCTTGCCGCTCGTCGTAGTCGTCGTTTCACTGATGGCTGTAGCAAATTTCCGCCTGAGCTCGCCGTCGGCGTAGCTCCGGTGACCATTTGGTCAACCCGGCGAGCTCAACGCGTTCATAGTGCCCCGTAGAGCATTCCGAGCACAAAAACTAGCCTGCTCGCTCTCTGCAGCATCGAACCCGTGGTCGCCCGAACTCCGGCCGCCGCTGCCAAGCTCGCCGGCGTCGTTTCCGGCCTCCCTGCACCCAACCGCCTGCACCACTCGATGCGCGCGAGCTCCAGCTACTCGTAGATGGGCTTCGCCATTGATTTGGTCGCCGGAGGAAGATTTCCGAGCCTCGCCGCCGTGTCTGGCCTCGCCGGCGTCGAGTCGCCGGCAGGTTTGACCTGATCGGCCCGGGGTTTGACCTCCCCTGACGTGTGGGCCCAGGCGCCTGCTTAATTAGTGTTAGGTTAGTTAGTGTTAATTAAATTAGCTAATTAGATGAGCCACTGACATGCAGGCCCCGCCCGGCTAACTAAGTTAGTTAGGGCTAATCCTATATAGGTTAGTTAGGTTAGTCGCTGACCAGTGGGCCCAATCCAGCTAGTTAGGGCTAACTAACTTGGTTAGTTGACTGGGTCACTGACCAGTGAGTCCCACTGGTCAGGTTTGACCTGGTCGACGCCTTTGACCTGCTGACGTCACCCCGATGTCATGCTGATGCAGTATATGCTTCTGGGATTTTAAATAAGTCAGAAATGATTTATTTATTTTCAGAAAATACCCAAAACTTCTAAAAATCATAGAAATTAAACCATAACTCCAAATAAGATAAATTATATATGAAAAGTTATCAGAAAAATTCAAGGAATCCATCTGTGCCATTTTCATGCATGTTAGAACAACTTAAGGCCACTGTTTAGGACAAATCCAATAAAGGGCATTTAAATAATCATATATGGAGTTGGAATTTGAATCTTGTATTCAAACCAACTTCATTTAATTGTGTTGCTAGTTGCATTAGCCGAAAACACAGCATATTGACATGTCATGATCATGCATCATATTGAGCATTGCATTGATTGTGTTCTTTCTGTGTTTGCCGGTGGTTGTCCCCTCTCGGTAGACGCTGCTCCGACGATGGGATCGATGACACCGATGAAGAGTTATATTATCTTCAGAAGTGCCAGGCAAGCAACCCATTGATCATTCTGATACAACCCATGTTCTCGCCTCTGCTCTTGTTTACTACATTAAGACATCGCAATTCAAACTGCTGTGTGCTACGGTAGTTGAAACCTTATCCTCTGCATGACCTGTCATTGCCACAGTAACTAGATGAAACCCACTAGCATGTGTAGGAGTTGATTGAGCCATGTATGTGATTCCTACCTTGCTGTGCCTGCTATGCTTAGAGTTGTGTCAGGTCTGGTTCATCTGGGTGATGGGCTAGAGTGATATGATTATGTCGGTAATATGAGGAATGTGTTGAACATGTTTTCGTAAAGGTATCGATGAGAGGCCATGTAGGAGTACATGGTGGGTTGTTTCATTGAGACCGTCCCTAAGAACTGAGATCTGTATGTGTGATTTAAGATTCAGCTACTACCATGCATTGGAATCCTTAATTGACCCTCTTGGCTTCTTAATCACCCTAGTACTCTGTCCAGGAGTTGCAAATAGTTTCTGGTGTTTGTAGGTTATGTGTTGGCGGCCGTGCGTAGCGCTGTCCCTAGGGGTGGGCTATGTTGCGGTAGATACACCGTGGCCGGGTATGCCCGGTGCCCGTTTGGCGTCTCGGGACCCTGTTCACATCGTTCGGGGCCGTATGTGGAAACCTCGGCCGGACTCCCTGCGGATGGAACCTGGATAGGCGATAAACCTGGACTAGAGACTTAAGTGTTTAGGTAGGTCATGGCCGACACCCTCGCCGGGCTTCCGCTTGAAGGTTGCCGAGTACATGTCGTGTAAATGGCGGTAAGTGGTGAAAGCGTGTATGACGAAGCACACCCCTGCAGGGTATAAAACTATTCGAATAGCCGCGTCCGCCGTAAAGGACTACTTGGTTGCCTATACAGTTCATAGACAAGTAAATGGATACTACTAAAAGACTCAAGATAAGTGTGAGTACCGAGGATGGCCCTCTCATAGGATGACGAGGGAGGATCCCCGATGGAGTATTGTGTTGGTGAGTAGTGGACTCGTGTGCGAAAACTATTTTACTAGAGAAGTTCCGTAGGATAGCTTAGCCAAGAGTCAAAGCTGGCTTGCTGCAATAGCCCCACCACCTTCTTGAGAATGAGCATGTATAGTAGGTTCTGATGTAAGACTTGCTGAGTACCTTTGTACTCACGTTTGCTTAATTTATGTTTTGCAGAGAGACTTCAGTCTCGCTAGTAGTTCCGCGTGGACTTCGACGTTTAGCTTGATACCTCAGCTACAATCTTGTGCCCTCGGCAGGATCTGGTAGATAGTCAGGCTTCTTAGCCTTTTTTTCATTTGTAGATGTCTGTTCTCAGACATGTTAAGCTTCCGCATGTGCTTTGACTTGTATGCTATGATTGTTGGGTCATGAAACCCATGTTTGTAATATCTCGCTCCTCGGAGCCTAATGAATAAATACTTGAGTTGTAGAGTTATGTTGTGATGCCATGTTGTATTTACACATATCGAGCATATTGTGTGTATGATTGAAATGCTTGGTATGTGTGGGGTCCGACAATCTAGTTGTTTATCCTTGGCAGTCTCTCTTATGGGGAAATGTAGTCTAGTGCTTCCATGAGCCATAGTAGTCCGCTACAGCCCGGTTCACCGGAGTCCTGTTAGCCCAGCACTACTGCTCAGGACACTTGACTGGCCGGCATGTGTTTCACTTTGTTCATGTGTCTGTCCCTTCGGGGAAATGTCACGCGGTGACATCCAGAGTCCTGCCTAGCCTACTACAGCCCGGGTTCCCGGAGTCCTGTTAGCCCAGTGCTACAACCCGGATTCACACGCTGCTGACCGACACGCTCGATGTGAATCATGTATGCATGTCCCCATAGGTTAGTGCCGCTTTGGGTTCACGACTAGCTATGTCGGCCCGGGTTCTTTGTCATATGGATGCTAGTGACACTATCATATACGTGAGCCAAAAGGCGTAAACGGTCCGGGCCATGGTAAGGCGACACCCGTGGGATACCGTGCGTGAGCCCGCAAAGTGATATGAGGTGTTACCGGCTAGATCGATGTGACTTGGAATCGGGGTCCTGACAGTTGATCAGGTCTTGTTAACAAACTCATTCCGAATAACATGGAACCGGAGAATTTTCGAATAACACTAGGTTACCTCAACGGAGATATGCACATCCACAACGATAAGAATATCATATTTCTTCTTGACAGTAGGAAGAGGAAATTCAAAACCTCCAAAAATAATCGATGGAATTTTTCCAATAGATTTTATGCTATGAACTTGAGGTTGTTTCCTCGGAAAGTGTACCGTATGCTCATTGCCATTAACACGAAAAGTGACATTGCCTTTGGTGCAATCAATAACAGCCCCTGCAGTATTCAAAAAGGGTCTTCCAAGAATAATAGACATACTATCGTCCTCGGGAATATCAAGGATAACAAAGTCCGTTAAAATAGTAACGTGTGCAACCACAACAGGCACATCCTCACAAATACCGACAGGTATAACAGTTGATTTATCAGCCATTTGCAAAGATATTTCAGTAGGTGTCAACTTATTCAAATCAAGTCTACGGTATAAAGAGAGAGGCATAACACTAACACCGGCTCGAAGATCACATAAAGCAGTTTTAACATAGTTTCTTTTAATGGAGCATGGTATAGTTGGTACTCCGGGATCTCCTAGTTTCTTAGGTATTCCACCATTAAAAGTATAATTAGCAAGCATGGTGGAAATTTCAGCTTCCGGTATCTTTCTTTTATTAGTAACAATATCTTTCATGTACTTAGCATAAGGATTCATTTTAAGCATATTAGTCAAACGCATACGCAAGAAGATAGGTCTAATCATTTCAGCATAGCGCTCAAAATCCTCATCATCCTTTTTCTTGGATAGTTTAGGAGGAAAAGGCATGGGTTTTTGAACCCATGGTTCTCTTTCCTTACCATGCTTCCTAGCAACAAAGTCTCTCTTATCATAACGTTGATTCTTTGATTGTGGGTAATCAAGGTCAACAGCAGGTTCAATCTCTACTTCATTGTCATTACTAGGTTGAGCATCAACATGAACATCATTATTAACATTATCACTAGGTTCATGCTGAAGGAAATATGCCCTAGAGGCAATAATAAAGTTATTATTTATTTCCTTACATCATGATAAATGTTTATTATTCATGCTAGAATTGTATTAACCGGAAACATAATACATGTGTGAATACATAGACCAACAGAGTGTCACTAGTATGCCTCTACTTGACTAGCTCGTTAATCAAAGATGGTTATGTTTCCTAACCATGAACAAAGAGTTGTTATTTGATTAACGAGGTCACATCATTAGTTGAATGATCTGATTGACATGACCCATTCCATTAGCTTAGCACCCGATCGTTTAGTATGTTGCTATTGCTTTCTTCATGACTTATACATGTTCCTATAACTATGAGATTATGCAACTCCCATTTACCGGAGGAACACTTTGGGTACTACCAAACGTCACAACGTAACTGGGTGATTATAAAGGAGTACTACAGGTGTCTCCAATGGTAGATGTTGGGTTGGCGTATTTCGAGATTAGGGTTTGTCACTCCGATTGTCGGAGAGGTATCTCTGGGCCCTCTCGGTAATGCACATCACATAAGCCTTGCAAGCACTGCAACTAATATGTTAGTTGTGAGATGATGTATTATGGAACGAGTAAAGAGACTTGCCAGTAACGAGATTGAACTAGGTATTGGATACCGACGATCGAATCTCGGGCAAGTAACATACCGATGACAAAGGGAACAACGTATGTTGTTATGCGGTCTGACCGATAAAGATCTTCGTAGAATATGTAGGAGCCAATATGGGCATCCAAGTCCCGCTATTGGTTATTGACCGGAGACGTGTCTCGGTCATGTCTACATTGTTCTCGAACCGTAGGGTCCGCACGCTTAACGTTACGATGACAGTTATTATGATTTTATGCATTTTGATGTAACGAAGGTTGTTCGGAGTCCCGGATGAGATCACGGACATGACGAGGAGTCTCGAAATGGTCGAGACGTAAAGATTGATATATTGGAAGCCTATGTTTGGACATAGGAAGTGTTCCGGGTGAAATCGGGATTTTACCGGAATACCGGGAGGGTTACCGGAACCCCCTGGGAGGATAATGGGCCTATTGGGCCTTAGTGGAAAAAGAGAAAAGGGACAAGCCCATAGCTGGCCGCCGCCCCCCCTTTCCCCAAGTCCTAGTAGGACTAGGATAAGGGGCCGGCTCCCCTTCTCTCTCCTTTTTCCCCGAGATTCCTAATTGGATTAGGATTGGAGGGAGGAGTCCTACTCCCGGTGGGAGTAGGACTCCCCTGCGCCTCCCTCTCCCTGGCCGGCCGGCCCCCCCTCCTCCAACCTTTAATATACGGGGGCAGGGGACACCCCAAGACACACAAGTTGATCCTTGAGATCGTTCCTTAGCCGTGTGCGGTGCCCCCTGCCACCAAATTCCACCTCGATCGTACCGTTACAGTGCTTAGGCGAAGCCCTGCGTCGGTAGTACATCAAGATCGTCACCACGCCGTCGTGCTGACGGAACTCTTCCTCGACGCTTTGCTGGATCGGAGCCCGAGGAACGTCATCGAGCTGAACGTGTGCTAAGAACTCGGAGGTGCCGGAGTAACGGTGCTTGGATCGGTCGGATCGGGAAGAAGACGTACGACTACTTCCTCTATGTTGTGTGATCGCGTCCGCAGTCGGTCTGCGTTGGTACGTAGACAACACTCTCCCCTCTCGTTGCTGTGCATCACCATGATCTTGCGTGTGCATAGGAAAATTTTCGAAATTACCGCGTTCCCCAACAGTGGCATCCGAGCCTAGGTTTTATGGTTTGATGTTATTTGCACGAGTAGAACACAAGTGAGTTGTGGGCGATACAAGTCATACTGCCTACCAGCATGTCATACTTTGGTTCGGCGGTATTGTTGGGTGAGACGATCCGGACCAACCTTACGCGTACTCTTATGCGAGACCGGTTCCCTCGACGTGCTTTGCA
Source organism: Triticum monococcum (assembly GCA_034509565.1). Classification (NCBI taxonomy): domain Eukaryota; kingdom Viridiplantae; phylum Streptophyta; class Magnoliopsida; order Poales; family Poaceae; genus Triticum; species Triticum monococcum. The sequence continues at coordinate 141,266,956 of CM067846.1, read as the reverse complement.
CATAGATGGCTTGCGGAAGACAGTCTCTCCAACTTTAGTTGAACCAAGTGTGACTACGCCCGGTCCTTGAGAAGGTTAAAACGGAGTCTATTTGACGAACTATCGTTGTGGTTTTGATGCGTAGGTGAGATGAGTTCTTACTTAAGCCCGTAGCAGCCACGTAAAACTTGCAACAACAAAGTAGAGGACGTCTAACTTGTTTTTGCAGGGTATGTTGTGATGTGATATGGTCAAGGCATGATGCTGATTTTATTGTATGAGATGATCATGTTTTGTAACCGAATTATCGGCAACTGGCAGGAGCCATATGGTTGTTGCTTTATTGTATGCAATGCAATCGCGATGTAATGCTTTACTTTATTACTAAACGGTAGTGATAGTCGTGGAAGCATAAGATTGGCGAGACGACAACGATGCTATGATGGAGATCAAGGTGTCGCGCCGGTGACGACGGTGATCATGACGGTGCTTCGGAGATGGAGATCACAAGCACAAGATGATGATGGCCATATCATATCACTTATATTGATTGCATGTGATGTTTATCCCTTTTTATGCATCTTATCTTGCTTTGATTGACGGTAGCATTATAAGATGATCTCTCACTAAAATTATCAAGAAGTGTTCTCCCTGAGTATGCACCGTTGCCAAAGTTCGTCGTGCCCAGACACCACGTGATGATCGGGTGTGATAAGCTCTACGTCCAAATACAACGGGTGCAAAACAGTTGCACACGCAGAATACTCAGGTTATACTTGACGAGCCAAGCATATACAGATATGGCCTCGGAACACGGAGACCGAAAGGTCGAGCGTGAATCATATAGTAGATATGATCAACATAACGATGTTCACCATTGAAAACTACTCCATCTCACGTGATGATCGGTTATGGTTTAGTTGATTTGGATCACGTGATCACTTAGAAGATTAGAGGGATGTCTATCTAAGTGGGAGTTCCTAATTAATTTGATTAACTGAACTTAAACTTATCGTGAACTTAGTACCTGATAGTATCTTGCTTGTTTATGTTGATTGTAGATAGATGGCTCGTGCTATTGTTCCGTTGAATTTTAATGCGTTCCTTGAGAAAGCAAAGTTGAAAGATGATGGTAGCAATTACACGGACTGGGTCCGTAACCTGAGGATCATCCTCATTGCTGCACAGAAGAATTACGTCCTGGAAGCACCGCTGGGTGACAGGCCTGCTGCTGGAGCAACGCCAGATGTAATGAACGTCTGGCAGAGCAAAGCTGATGACTACTCGATAGTTCAGTGTGCCATGCTTTACGGCTTAGAATCGGGACTTCAACGACGTTTTGAACGTCATGGTGCATATGAGATGTTCCAGGAGTTGAAGTTAATATTTCAAGCAAATGCCCGAATTGAGAGATATGAAGTCTCCAATAAGTTCTATAGCTGTAAGATGGAGGAGAACAGTTCTGTCAGTGAGCATATACTCAAGATGTCTGGGTATAATAATCACTTGATTCAGATGGGAGTTAATCTTCCAGATGACTGCGTCATTGACAGAATTCTCCAATCACTACCACCAAGCTACAAGAGCTTCGTGATGAACTATAATATGCAAGGGATGAACAAGACTATTCCCGAGCTCTTCGCAATGCTGAAAGCTGCGGAGGTAGAAATCAAGAAGGAGCATCAAGTGTTGATGGTTAGCAAAACCACTAGTTTCAAGAAAAAGGGCAAAGGGAAGAAGAAGGGAAACTTCAAGAAGAACAGCAAGCAAGTTGCTGCTCAGGAGAAGAAACCCAAGTCTGGACCTAAGCCTGAAACTGAGTGCTTCTACTGCAAGCAGACTGGTCACTGGAAGCGGAACTGCCCCAAGTATTTGGCGGATAAGAAGGATGGCAAAGTGAGCAAAGGTATATGTGATATACATGTTATTGATGTGTACCTTACTAGAGCTCGCAGTAGCACCTGGGTATTTGATACTGGTTCTGTTGCTAATATTTGCAACTCGAAACAGGGACTACGGAATAAGCGGACACTAGCAAAGGACGAGGTGACGATGCGCGTGGGAAACGGTTCCAAAGTCGATGTGATCGCGGTCGGCATGCTACCTCTACATCTACCTTCAGGATTAATATTAGACCTAAATAATTGTTATTTGGTGCCAGCGTTGAGCATGAACATTATATCTGGATCTTGTTTAATGCGAGACGGTTATTCATTTAAATCAGAGAATAATGGTTGTTCTATTTATATGAATAATATCTTTTATGATCATGCACCTTTGAAGAGTGGTCTATTCTTGTTGAATCTCGAAGATAGTGATACACATATTCATAATGTAGAAGCCAAAAGATGCAAAGTTAATAATGATAGTGCAACTTATTTGTGGCACTGCCGTTTAGGTCATATCGGTGTAAAGCGCATGAAGAAACTCCATACTGATGGGCTTTGGAACCACTTGATTATGAATCACTTGGTACTTGCGAACCGTGCCTCATAGGCAAGATGACTAAAACACCGTTCTCCGGTACTATGGAGAGAGCAACAGATTTATTGGAAATCATACATACCGATGTATGTGGTCCGATGAATATTGAGGCTCGTGGCGGACATCGTTATTTTCTCACCTTCACAGATGATTTAAGCAGATATGGGTATATCTACTTAATGAAACATAAGTCTGAAACATTTGAAAAGTTCAAAGAATTTCAGAGTGAAGTTGAAAATCATCGTAACAAGAAAATAAAGTTTCTACGATCTGATCGTGGAGGAGAATATTTGAGTTACGAGTTTGGTGTACATTTGAAAAATTGTGGAATAGTTTCGCAACTCACGCCACCCGGAACACCACAACGTAATGGTGTGTCCGAACGTCGTAATCGTACTCTACTTGATATGGTGCGATCTATGATGTCTCTTACTAATTTACCGCTATCGTTTTGGGGTTATGCTTTAGAGACGGCCGCATTCACGTTAAACAGGGCACCATCAAAATCTGTTGAGATGACACCTTATGAACTATGGTTTGGCAAGAAACCAAAGTTGTCGTTTCTTAAAGTTTGGGGCTGCGATGCTTATGTGAAAAAGCTTCAACCTGATAAGCTCCAACCCAAATCGGAGAAATGTGTCTTCATAGGATATCCAAAGGAAACTATTGGATACACCTTCTATCAAAGATCCGAAGGCACGACTTTTGTTGCTAAATTTGGAAACTTTCTAGAGAAGGAGTTTCTCTCGAAAGAAGTGAGTGGGAGGAAAGTAGAACTTGACGAGGTAACAGTACCTGCTCCCTTATTGGAAAATAGTACATCACAGAAAACTGTTTCTGCGACACCTATACCAATCAGTGAGGAAGCTAATGATGATGATCATGAAGCTTCAGAACAAGATACTACTGAACCACGTAGATCAACCAGAGTGAGATCCGCACCAGAGTGGTACGGTAATCCAGTTCTGGAAGTCATGATGCTAGATCATGATGAACCTACGAACTATGAAGAAGCGATGGTGAGCCCAGATTCCGCAAAGTGGCTTGAGGCCATGAAATCTGAGATGGGATCCATGTATGAGAACAAAGTATGGACTTTGGTTGACTTGCCCGATGATCGGCAAGCAATTGAGAATAAATGGATCTTCAAGAAAAAGACTGACGCTGACGGTAATATTACTGTCTATAAAGCTCGACTTGTCGCGAAAGGTTTTCGACAAGTTCAAGGAGTTGACTACGATGAGACCTTCTCACCCGTAGCGATGCTTAAGTCCGTCAGAATTATGTTAGCAATTGCCGCATTTTATGATTATGAAATATGGCAGATGGATGTCAAAACTGCATTCCTGAATGGATTTCTGGAAGAAGAGTTGTATATGATACAACCACAAGGTTTTGTCGATCCAAAGGGAGCTAACAAAGTATGCAAACTCCAGCGATCCATTTATGGACTGGTGCAAGCATCTCGGAGTTGGAATAAACGCTTTGATAGTGTAATCAAAGCATTTGGCTTTATACAGACTTTTGGAGAAGCCTGTATTTACAAGAAAGTGAGTGGGAGCTCTGTAGCATTTCTAATATTATATGTGGATGACATATTGCTGATTGGAAATGATATAGAATTTCTGGATAGCATAAAGGGATACTTGAATAAAAGTTTTTCGATGAAAGACCTCGGGGAAGCTGCTTACATATTAGGCATAAAGATCTATAGAGATAGATCAAAACGCTTAATTGGACTTTCACAGAGCACATACCTTGACAAGATTTTGAAGAAGTTCAAAATGGATCAAGCAAAGAAAGGGTTCTTGCCTGTGTTACAAGGTATGAAGTTGAGTAAAACTCAATGCCCGACCACTGCAGAAGATAGAGAGAAAATGAAAGATGTTCCCTATGCTTCAGCCATAGGCTCTATCATGTATGCAATGCTATGTACCAGACCTGATGTGTGCCTTGCTATAAGTTTAGCAGGGAGGTACCAAAGTAATCCAGGAATGGATCACTGGACAGCGGTCAAGAACATCCTGAAATACCTAAAAAGGACTAAGGATATGTTTCTCGTATATGGAGGTGACAAAGAGCTCACCGTAAGAGGTTACGTTGATGCAAGCTTTGACACTGATCCGGACGATTCTAAATCGCAAACCGGATACGTGTTTACTTTAAACGGTGGAGCTGTCAGTTGGTGCAGTTCTAAACAAAGCGTCGTAGCGGGATCTACATGTGAAGCGGAGTACATAGCTGCTTCGGAAGCAGCAAATGAAGGAGTCTGGATGAAGGAGTTCATATCCGATCTAGGTGTCATACCTAGTGCATCGGGTCCAATGAAAATCTTCTGTGACAATACTGGTGCAATTGCCTTGGTAAAGGAATCCAGATTTCACAAGAGGACCAAACACATCAAGAGACGCTTCAACTCCATCCGGGATTTAGTCCAGGTGGGAGACATAGAGATTTGCAAGATACATACGGATCTGAACATTGCAGACCCGTTGACTAAGCCTCTTCCACGAGCAAAACATGATCAGCACCAAGGCTCCATGGGTGTTAGAATCATTACAGTGTAATCTAGATTATTGACTCTAGTGCAAGTGGGAGACTGAAGGAAATATGCCCTAGAGGCAATAATAAAGTTATTATTTATTTCCTTACATCATGATAAATGTTTATTATTCAAGCTAGAATTGTATTAACCGGAAACATAATACATGTGTGAATACATAGACCAACAGAGTGTCACTAGTATGCCTCTACTTGACTAGCTCGTTAATCAAAGATGGTTATGTTTCCTAACCATGAACAAAGAGTTGTTATTTGATTAACGAGGTCACATCATTAGTTGAATGATCTGATTGACATGACCCATTCCATTAGCTTAGCACCCGATCGTTTAGTATGTTGCTATTGCTTTCTTCATGACCTATACATGTTCCTATAACTATGAGATTATGCAACTCCCGTTTACCGGAGGAACACTTTGGGTACTACCAAACGTCACAACGTAACTGGGTGATTATAAAGGAGTACTACAGGTGTCTCCAATGGTAGATGTTGGGTTGGCGTATTTCGAGATTAGGGTTTGTCACTCCGATTGTCGGAGAGGTATCTCTGGGCCCTCTCGGTAATGCACATCACATAAGACTTGCAAGCACTGCAACTAATATGTTAGTTGTGAGATGATGTATTACGGAACGAGTAAAGAGACTTGCCAGTAACGAGATTGAACTAGGTATTGGATACCGACGATCGAATCTCGGGCAAGTAACATACCGATGACAAAGGGAACAACGTATGTTGTTATGCGGTCTGACCGATAAAGATCTTCGTAGAATATGTAGGAGCCAATATGGGCATCCAGGTCCCGCTATTGGTTATTGACCAGAGACATGTCTCGGTCATTTCTACATTGTTCTCGAACCGTAGGGTCCGCACGCTTAACGTTACGATGACAGTTATTATGATTTTATGCATTTTGATGTACCGAAGGTTGTTCGGAGTCCCGGATGAGATCACGGACATGACGAGGAGTCTCGAAATGGTCGAGACGTAAAGATTGATATATTGGAAGCCTATGTTTGGACATAGGAAGTGTTCCGGGTGAAATCGGGATTTTACCGGAATACCGGGAGGGTTACCGGAACCCCCCGGGAGGATAATGGGCCTATTGGGCCTTAGTGGAAAAAGAGAAAAGGGACAAGCCCATAGCTGGCCGGCGCCCCCCCCCTTTCCCCAAGTCCTAGTAGGACTAGGATAAGGGGCCGGCCCCCCTTCTCTCTCCTTTTTCCCCGAGAGTCCTAATTGGATTAGGATTGGAGGGAGGAGTCCTACTCCCGGTGGGAGTAGGACTCCCCTGCGCCTCCCTATCCCTGGCCGGCCGGCCCCCCCTCCTCCATCCTTTAATATACGGGGGCAGGGGACACCCCAAGACACACAAGTTGATCCTTGAGATCGTTCCTTAGCCGTGTGCGGTGCCCCCTGCCACCAAATTCCACCTCGATCGTATCGTTACAGTGGTTAGGCGAAGCCCTGCGTCGGTAGTACATCAAGATCGTCACCACGCCGTCGTGCTGACGGAACTCTTCCTCGACGCTTTGCTGGATCGGAGCCCGAGGAACGTCATTGAGCTGAACGTGTGCTAAGAACTCGGAGGTGCCGGAGTAACGGTGCTTGGATCGGTCGGATCGGGAAGAAGACGTACGACTACTTCCTCTACGTTGTGTGATCGCTTCCGCAGTCGGTCTGCGTTGGTACGTAGACAACACTCTCCCCTCTCGTTGCTGTGCATCACCATGATCTTGTGTGTGCGTAGGAAAATTTTCGAAATTACTGCGTTCCTCAACACATGCTCATTACCAGATTGTGTTTTAGTATCAGAAATAGAGATATCATTAGGATTCTCAGGTGTGTCAATAACAGTTTCACTAGAAGCATGCAAAGTCCTATCATTTTTCTTTTTCTTCCTTTTAGAAGGACTAGGTGCATCAATATTAGTTCTCTAAGAATCTTGCTCAATTCTCTTAGGATGGCCCTCAGGATACAAAGGTTCCTGAGTCATTTTACCACCTCTAGTCATAACTCTAACAGCATTATCATTTTTCTTACTATTCAATTCATTGAGCAAATCATTCTGAGCTTTGAGTACTTGTTCTACTTGAGTGCTAACCATAGAAGCATGTTTACTAATAAGTTTTAGTTCACCTTTAATATTAACCATATAATCACCCAAGTGTTCAAGCATATCTGCATTGCGTTTTAATTCCCTACCGAAAATAAGCATTGAAGTTTTCTTTTTTAACCATAAAGTCATCTAACTCATCCAAGCATGGGCTAGCAAACTTAGTAAATGGGATTTCAGCTTTATCATATCTATAGAGAGAATTTACCTTTACTACCTGTGTCGGGTTATCAAGACCATGTATTTCTTCAACATGCGGTAAATTAAGACCATGTATTTCTTCAATATGAGGTAAATTCTTAACACCTTCAGCTTTAATACCTTTTTTATTTCATAGATTTCTTTGCCTCTTGCATATCTTCAGGACTGAGAAATAGAATACCCCTCTTCTTTGGAGTTGGCTTAGGAGTTGGTTCAGGAATTGGATCAGGAAGTGTCCAATTATTTTCATTAGTCAACATATTATTCAATAGAATTTCAGCTTCATCTGGTGTTCTTTCCCTGAAAACACAACCAACACAACTATCCAGGTGGTCTCTGGAAGCATCGGTTAGTCCATTATAAAAGATATCAAGTATTTCATTTTTCTTAAGAGGATGATCAGGCAAAGCATTAAGTAATTGGAGAAGCCTCCCCCAAGCTCGTGGGAGATTCTCTTCTTTAATTTTCACAAAATTATATATTGCCCTTAAAGAAGCTTGTTTCTTATGAGTGGGAAAATATTTAGCAGAGAAGTAATAAATCATATCCTGGGGACTAAGCACACAACCAGGATCAAGATAATTAAACCATATCTTAGCATCCCTCTTTAATGAGAACGGAAATATCTTAAGGATATAATAGTAGCAAGTTTTCTCATCATTAGTGAACAGGGTGGCTATATCATTTAATTTGGTAATATGTGCCACAATAGTTTTAGATTCATAGCCATAGAAAGGATCAGATTCAACTAAAGTAATTATCTCAGGATCAACAGAGAAATCATAATCCTTATCAGTAACAAAGATAGGTGAAGTAGCATAAGCAGGATCATATTTCATTCTAGCATTCAGAGTTTTTTGTTTCATCTTAGCTAGTAATTTCTTAAGATCACTCCTATCATTGCAAGCAACAAAATCTCTAGCAGTTTCTTCATCCATAACATAGCCCTTAGGCACAACAGGTAATTCATATCTAGGGGGAGAGTCTTCATCATCACTTTCATCAATATTATCAGTTTCAATAATTTCATTCTCTCTAGCCCTAGCAAGTTGTTCATCAAGAAATTCACCAAATGGCACAGTAGTATCAAGCATAGAAGTAGTTTCATCATAAGTATCATGCATAGCAGAAGTGGAATCATCAATAACATGCGACATATCAGAATTAATAGCAGAAGCGGGTTTATGTGTCGCAAGTTTACTCAAAACAGAAGGTGAATCAAGTGCAGAGCTAGATGGCAGTTCCTTACCTCCCCTCGTAGTTGAGGGATAAATCTTGGTTCTTGGATCTTTCAAGTTCTTCGTAATGATAAGCAGATATAAATCCCAAGTGAATCAAAGAATAGAGCTATGCTCCCGGGCAACGGCGCCAGAAAATAGTCTTGATGACCCACAAGTATAGGGGATCGCAACAGTTTTCGAGGGTAGAGTATTCAACCCAAATTTATTGATTCGACACAAGGGGAGCCAAAGAATATTCTCAAGTATTAGCAGCTGAGTTGTCAATTCAACCACACCTGGAAACTTAATATCTGCAGCAAAGTATTTAGTAGCAAAGTAATATGATAGTAGTGGTAACGATAGCAAAAGGTAACAGTAGCAAAAGTAATATTTTTGGGTTTTATAGTGATGATAACAATAGCAACGGAAAAGTAAATAAGCGAAGAACAATATATGGAAAGCTCGTAGGCATTGGATCGGTGATGGAGAATTATGTTGGATGCGGTTCATCATGTAACAGTAATAACATAGGGTGACACAGAACTAGCTCCAATTCATCAATGTAATGTAGGCATGTATTCCGAATATAGTCATACGTGCTTATAGAAAAGAACTTGCATGACATCTTTTGTCCTACCCTCCCGTGGCAGCCGGGTCCTAGCGGAAACTAAGGGATATTAAGGCCTCCTTTTAATAGAGTACTGGACCAAAGCATTAACACATAGTGAATACATGAACTCCTCAAACTACGGTCATCACCGGGAGTGGTCCCGATTATTATCACTTCGGGGTTGCCAGATCATAACACATAGTAGGTGACTATAGACTTGCAAGATAGGATCAAGAACTCTCATATACTGATGAAAACATAATAGGTTCAGATCTGAAATCATGGCACTCAGGCCCTAGTGACAAGCATTAAGCATAGCAAAGTCATAGCAACACCAATCTCAGAACATAGTGGATACTAGGGATCAAACCCTAACAAAACTAACTCGATTACATGATAAATCTCATCCAACCATCACCATCCAGCAAGCCTATGATGGAATTACTCACGCACGGCGGTGAGCATCATGAAATTGGTGATGGAGGATGGTTGATGATGATGATGGCGACGGATTCCCCTCTCCGGAGCCCCGAACCGACTCCAGATCAGCCCTCCCGAGAGAGTTTAGGGCTTGGGGGCGGCTCCGTATCGTAAAATGTGATGAATCCTTCTCCCTGGTTTTTTTCTCCCCGAAAGTGAATATATGGAGTCAGGGTTGAGGTCGGTGGAGCGTCAGGGGGCCCACGAGGCAGGGGGCGCACCCAGGGGGTTAGGGCGCGCCCCCACCCTCGTGGACAGGTGGAGGCCCCCCTGACGTGGATCTTTGCACACCCTAGATAGTTCAAGCATTAGAATGTGCATCATGTTTAAATTTCTCTTAAATTTGAAATGGGGAAAGCAGAAACCCCAACACCTCCCTGGAAACAACTAGGGTTTACTAAAATTATTTTCAATGAACCTGAAATGCCCTTCTAAAAAGTTCACCCTCTTTGTCTTGGGTTAGAACCTCTGGAAAAATTGGTGCACAATTTTCTAGGTCAACAGAAGGTCATTGAATTAAATCATAAGTATTTTAATTTGGGCATTTAAATTCTATAAAATAATTTAAATGCTCAAATAATTCTGGGAATAAATGTTTCCTGTTGGAAATAGTCTAAACAGAAGCCACATTTATTTTCAGGATTTTTGGAAACATTTTAGTATTTTTTAATAAAGCTAAACAGTTGCAGTTAATTAGAAAACAGAAACAAATAAAAAGAGAGAGAGAGGGAGAAGCCACTTGGGCCTTACCTGTGCTGCCCCGCCCACCTGGCTCGGCCCAGGTCGACTGGCTCTGCCAGTCGTTGTCCTCCTCGCGCCAGGAGGCAGGGGCGCGTGCTCACCGCGCGCCGGCCACGCGCCGGCCACCTCCTGCTTCTATCGACGCCGGGAGACGCCTAAGGACGCCACGCGACCCCCACGTCCCCCACTCATCCTCTCTCACTCTCCCCCTCGTCTCCCTCTCCCTCTCCCGCGATGGCCGAGCGCGTCCCTCGCCGCCGTTTGCCGTAGACGCCAACAGAGCCACCCCTCGCCCCTCCGACGAGCCCAACAGCTCTGCCTCGTCGCCCTGGACCTCTCCGCCGACCCACGCGACTCCAAACGCCGCCGAACGCCGTCTTCGCCCTCGTCTTCAACCTCGGGCACCCGGGCCATCTCCGGTCGATTCGCCGCCATCAGGGCCTCCCCGAGCTCGCTGACCCCCTCTACGACCCCGCTGTGAGCTCCTGATTCTTTCCCCGTGCTCGCCCCCTCTGTTTCCGTCCCCTAGCTCCATCTTCCACCACGGCCGAAGCTTGCCGGCGCCGTGCCTTGTCGCCGTCGTGGCCAGAGCCATAGTGGATTGAAGCCGGGCACACCACCGTGCTCCAGCCCTTACCAGGAGCACGTAGCACACACCAGCGCCTCCCCTAGCGCCCTGCATCACCTAACCCGCCATTGGCCGAACTCCGGCCGCCGCTGTCGAGCTCGCTGGTGTCGTTTCCGGCCACCCCGAGCCCAACCACCACCACCAAACGCTGTGGCTCGTCCCCAGCTACGCGTAGAACTTCTCCGCCGTCGATTTGGTCACCGGAGGACCAAATCCGAAGGCCTCCGCCGTCTCGGGCCTCGCCGACATCGAGTCGCCGGTGAGTTGACCTAGTTTGACCCCTGGGTGGGACCAGGTAGACCCCCCCTGAGTCTATGACAGGTGGGGCCGGTCTGCTAACTAATCTAGGATTAGTTTTAACTAATTTTAAGTTAATCAGTCACTGACATGTGGGCCCAGCCACCACTAACAGCTAATTAGTGTTAATCTAATCTTGTCAATTAGCTGAGAGGCTCACAGAAGGGGCCCACCAGTCAGGTTTGACCTGGGCTGGCGCCTTTGACCTGCTGAGGTCAGCATGACGCAATGCTGATGCAGTAATGCATTTTCTGGATTTATTTTTATTCAGGAAATTCCAGAAAATGTTTAAAACTTCTAAAAATCATAGAAATTCAACCGTAACTCCAAATGAAATAATTTATATATGAAAAATTATCAGAAAAATTCAATCTATCCATCTGTAATGGTTTCATGCATGACAAAACAAGTTTACCTTGCAGTTTAAGCAGAATAAAGAAATGCACTATTAAAGCCATGTTTAATAAGCTAATAATTGAATCTTTGATTCAAATAAGCACATTCCTTCCTGTTATAGCTTGCATTAGGCCAAGACACATTCATATTGCCATGTCATAGCATGCATCATATCGTTGCATATCGTCATGTGTTGATTGTGTTCCGATGTGTTCTTCGTGGTAGGTTCTGCCTCCGAGGATATTCACGAGTATCCAACTGAAGGGCAGTATCCCACTACCACTCCATCAGGCAAGCAACCCATTGATCATTCCGATACAAACCCATGTTCTCGCTTCTGCTCTTGTTTACTGCATTAAGACAACATGATTCAAATTGCTTTGTGCTACGGTAGTTGAACCCTTATCCTCTGCATGACCTGTCATTGCCACAGTAACTAGATGAAACCCACTAGCATGTGTAGGAGTTGATTGAGCCATGTATGTGATTCCTACCTTGCTATGACTGCTATGCTTAGAGTTGTGTCAGGTCTGGTTCATCTGGGTGATGGGCTAGAGTGAAATGCTTATGTCGGTAATATGAGGGATGTGTTGAACATGTTTTGGTAAAGGTATCGATGAGAGGCCATGTAGGAGTACATGGTGGGTTGTTTCATTAAGGCCGTCCCTAAGAACTGAGATCTGTATGCGTGATTTAAGATTCAGCTACTACCACACATTGGGCCTTGAAATATGACCCCGCTCGACTTACTGACCCGTCTCGCCTCTGTCCAGGAGTTGCAACTAGTTTCTGGTGTTTGTAGGACATGTGTTGACGGTCGTGCGTAGCGCTGACCCTAGGGGTGGGCTATGATGCGGTAGATACACTGTGGCCGGGTATGCCGGGCGCCCGTTTGGCCTCTCGGGACCTTGTACACATCGTTTGGGGCCGTTGACACCCCGGCCGGATTTCCTTGCGAATGGAACCTGAATAGGCGATAAACCTGGACTAGAGACTTGTGAGGTTAGTTAGGTCGTGGTCTACACCCACGTCAGTTTTCGCTTGAAGTCTGCCGAGCACATGTCGTGTGCAAACGCTAAGTGGTGGAAACATGTGTGACGCAGTACACCCCTGCAGGGTATAAAACTATTCGAATAGCCGCATCCGTGGTAAAGGACTACTTGGTTGCCTATACAGTTCATAGAAAAGTAAATGGATACTACTAAAAGACTCAAGATAAGTGTGAGTACCGAGGATGACCCTCTCGTAGGATGACGAGGGAGGATCCCCGGTGGAGTATTGTGTTGGTGAGTAGTGGACTCGTGTGTGAAAACTATTTTACTAGTGGAGTTCCGTAGGATAGCTTAGCCAAGAGTCAAAGCTGGCCTGCTGCATCAACCCCACCACCTTCTTAAGAATAAGCATGTATAGTAGGTTCTGTTGTAAGACTTGCTGAGTACTTTTGTACTCATGTTTGCTTAATTACTGTTTTCAGACGACAACACCGCCCCCTCCGATGGGTTCTATGTAGACCTTGACGTCGACGAGTGACTAGCCACCCAGGTGGTGATCCTGGTGATGGAGGGCCCTATGTAGATAGACAGGCCTCGAGGAGCCTTCTTTCTTTCTAGTGTCTGTACTCAGACCGGTTGCTTCCGCATGTGCTTGTATGATTGTATGACTTGAGTGTCGGGTCATGTGACCCCTATCTGTATGAACATGTTATGTATGGCTCTCTGGAGCCTTTAGATAAAGTACTTGAGTTGTAGAGTTTTGTTGTGATGCCATGTTGTATGTACTCATATCGGGCATATTGTGTGTATGATTGAAATGCTTGGTATGAGTGGGATCCGACAATCTAATTGTTTATCCTTGGCAGCCTTTCTTATGGGGAAATGTAGTCTAGTGTTCCTCGAGACATAGTAGTCCGCTACAGCCCGGTTCACCGGAGTCCTGTTAGCCCAGCACTACTGCTCAGGACACTTGACTGGCCGGCATGTGATTCACTTCGTTCCTATGTCTGTCCCTTCGGGGAAATGTCACGCGGTGACTTCCGGAGTCCTGCCTAGCCTGCTACAGCTCGGGTTCCCCGGAGTCCTGTTAGCCCAGTGCTACAGCCCGGAATCACTCGCTGATGACCGACATGCTCGATGTGATTCATGTATGCCTATCTCCATAGGTCTGTGCCGCTTTGGGTTCACGACTAGCCATGTCGGCCCGGGTTCTCTGTCATATGGATGCTAGCGACACTATCATATATGTGAGCCAAAAGGCGCAAACGGTCCCATGCCATGGTAAGGCGACACCCGTGGAATATCGTGCGTGAGGCCGCAAAGTGATATGAGGTGTTACCGGCTAGATCGATGTGGCTTGGAATCGGGGTCCTGACAGCGTTGGCATCAGAGCTGGACTGCCTGTAGGTTCGTTGAGCCAAACTGGTCGATGTCGAGTTTAGAAATGCTTTAGTTATATGTAGGGGAATTGATTGTGGGAGGGAACGTAAGGCTCTTTTACTCCTTTACCCTATGCCTCTTATCTGAGTCATTCCCTTATCATTCAACGTGGGTTAAGGACTAGGCTCTCTTCTTCTATCAGGTTCACGTGTTACTAATCCGTAGTAGCTTATAGGATTATTGTTACAAGTCCCAGTTCAGTTTCTACTATTCCTAGTATGTTGCTAATTGAATCAGAACCTTGATATGACGTTGTTGAGCGGTGTTGTGAACTGTTGTGGATGTCTCAAATCTTTTTTTGAGCATATACAACTGTTGTGCTGTCCAATTTTCCCTAGAAATTCTAATGTTTTTGCATTGTGGTTGTGCTGCAGATGGCCAACCGTGTTCAAAACCAAGTGGTTCGCCTGACCAGGTGCCTCGACGTGCCCGGTCATACTGCTATGTTAGTCCGGGTCATGATCGAGACGGGTTACCGTTGGTATCCTGAATACACCGTCGAAGAGCAGTTCCGCGACTTTAATCAAAGCCAGTATTTCTACACCGTCAGGATATTTCCTTATTATCCTGGATCTACCGAGCCCCTTCACTGTTCCTATGGACTCGGGGTTACCGTTGAGATGGCTGTGCAGGATGCTGCATATTCCATGATGACCATCATGCGAGTCCGGACTGGCCTGCTTCGGAACACTGATTTCCGTTACATGCCAGCTTCACTTCCGGGAGCGCAAGGGTATCTTCAGGCTATCTATGTTGACTCCACTCAGGAGGATTCATTAACTCGTACCACTGCTGAGATGCTTGAAGATAAGGACCGAGAGAATCGGGCCTTGAGGCTAGAGCTTTTTAATACCCGTGCTGATCATTGGGCCACATTGACTCGGTTTGCACCTGCGGTGCAAGCTGGATGTATGGATACAAGGGATCTGTATCCTCTGAGGTCTGCTTTGCCAGACGTGGTGGATTGGCGTGATGTGGGAGGCATCACCCCACCCCGTGGTCCCCACAGGCCACCATTTGTTGGTCCAAGACCCCATCCTAGCCCCTATGGTCCACAGGCTCCTCAGGACCGTCTGTTCCCGGATGGTCATGTTGAACTTCCAGGCTATGGAGGTGACTTCTATGAGGACTACTACGGAGCTGTCTGAGTTAGTAGTAGTACCACTAGTATTGTAATAGTTGTATCTTCACTGTCCTGCGTGACTTGTGGAATATGACTTTGCGTGCAATCAATTCCGGAGGTGTAGACAATAATGTATAGGAGCTTGGAATGCCTCCGATGAGATGTAACGTCTTTCATCATAGTTGTACTATAGCCTAGGCTTGTACTAGACTATGTATGATGTGTATGACCGTTGGTATATATATGGCAGTTTTATATTACCATGACATACGGATGAACATCTCTGCATTCTGTGTTATCCATTACATTCTGCACTTCCTTGCTAAGTTTGAGCCATCCTTGTCTAAACCGTTGTCTTGTTTTCTCCTAGGATGGTCAACACCCGCAGCAACCCTGCTGCCCCGGAGCAGGGGGAAGCCAGTGCTGCTAGAGGTGAAAATCTGCCTCACCCGCCTTCTCTGGCCGAAGTAATGCTGGAGGCGGAAAGAAACAAGCGTGAGACTAACCGCCTGCTGGAGCGGATTGAGCAGAACACTGCACGCCACCCGCGAAATGATTTGGTGTCAATCAATGACTTTATCAAGCTGTACCCACAAAAGTTTAACCATTGCGTCGAGCCCCTCGATGCGGATGACTGGCTTCGCAGCATCACCCACAAGCTACGTTCTGCCAACGTAGCCGAAGCCGACAAGGTTACTTATACTGCCTATCACCTCGAAGGCCCTGCTAGCCTTTGGTGGGAAAACTTTGAAGCTATGCGCCCGGTCGGCCAAATCACTACTTGGGCTGAATTCAGTGAGGCTTTCGGTGAGCATCACATTCCGGAAGGTCTCATGGATCGCAAGAGGGAGGAGTTCTGCAACTTCACCCAAGGAAGACTGACTGTGGATGCTTACAGTCGTGAATTTGGGAATCTGGCATGTTATGCCCCTGAAGAGGTATCTACTGACGCTAAGAAGCAGGCAAGGTTCCGCAAGGGACTTAGCCCCGAGCTTCGCCGCGATCTTCGTCTGCACGAGTGCACCTCCTTTCAGAAGTTGGTCAATAAAGCCATCAGTGCTGAGACAGGCCAAACTGATTATGACACTTCATGCAAGCACTCCCGTGATTTTGGCTCTTCATCCGGCTCTGGAGCTCAGAAGCGCCGGGTGTGGATTCCAAGCACGGCACTGCCACCCAGGTTCATTCCGAGGCCATCCTTTGAGGCACCACGTCCCAACCAGCAATTTGCACCGCCCAAGCCCTATGGTGGCCCCGCTGCTAATGCTGCTCCACGCCCCAATGTGGTTACATGCTTAAAGTGTGGAGAGCCGGGTCACTATAGCCGAGAGTGTCCCCAGAACAACAACCCCAATCAAACTGGAAAGTCCGTTGGCCGTGGTAAGCCCGCGGGAAAAACGTTCTACGCCAAGCCGGCCACCACTGCACGTGGCCATGTCAATTATGTTTCAGCCGAGGAGGCTCATGAGGATCCCAACGTCGTCCTTGGTACGCTCCTTGTTAACTGCCATCCGGCATCTGTTCTTTTCGATACTGGAGCATCTCATTCATTCATATCCGAGAACTATGCTCGATTGCACAACACGACATTCTGTGACATGCCCTCTACCATGGAAATTCAAACCCCTGGCTCTAGATGGCAAACTTCTAGAGTAAGCCATGGGAACGAAATTCTTGTCGATAGACTTGTCTTCCTTGCATCCTTAATAGCTCTCAAGTCCTCAGACATAAACATCATCTTAGGTATGGACTAGATGTCAGCTCATTATGCTAAGATTGACTGTGCCACTAGAACCGTTCAACTTACTCACCCATCGGGCAAGACAGTTAATGTCTTAACTCGAGTGGCCAAGCGTCAACTTTACTCCCTAAATGCCAACCCCCTTCCAGACCTTGAGGATGTTCCGGTAGTCCGAGACTTTCCGGATGTCTTTCCAGAAGAACTGCCAGGTGTTCCACCTAACAGGGATGTCGAGTTTGTGATAGACCTTGTTCCAGGAACCGTTCCAATTTCTAGAAGACCCTACAAGATGGCACCCTTAGAACTAGCCGAGCTTAAGAACCAACTTGATGAGCCCTTGAAAAAGGGTTTCATCCGTCCTAGTTCCTCTCCTTGGGCTTGCCCCGTCCTCTTCGTCAAGAAGAAGGATGGAATAGATCGAATGGTTGTGGATTACCGACCTGTCAACTTGGTCACCATCAAGAACAAATACCTGCTTCCCAGGATCAATGATGTGTATGATCAGCTCGCTAGATCCTCAGTCTTCTCCAAGATGGATTTGAGGTTGGGCTACCATCAAATCAAAATCAGAAACGGGGACATTCCCAAAACGGCCTTTGTTACTCGTTATGGCCAATACGAGTACACCGTTATGTCTTTCGGTTTAACCAATGCCCCGGCTACCTTCTCCCGGTTAATGAACTCAGTTTTCATGGAGTACTTGGATAAATTCGTCGTAGTATACCTCGATGACATACTCATCTACTCCAAGAATGAAGAGGAACATGCCGAACATCTAAGGCTGGTATTGATGAAACTTCGAGAGCATCGTCTTTATGCCAAATTCTCCAAGTGTGAATTTTGGTTGCTAGAAGTGACCTATCTAGGCCATGTAATCTCTGGTAAGGGTATTGTTGTCAATCCCGAGCGAGTTCAAGCGTCCTTGATTGGACTCCACCTGAGACGGTCAAGCAAGTTCGGAGCTTCCTAGGCTTAGCGAGCTATTGCCGCCGCTTCATCGAGAATTTCTCCAAGGTTGCTAAACCTCTAACTAAACTCCTCAAGAAAGATAAAAAGTTCGAGTGGACTCCACAGTGCGAGCTTAGTTTTCAGGAACTGAAAAGACACCTGACATCTGCTCCTGTACTGGTACCACCAGATTTCTCCAAGGACTTTATTATCTATTGCGACGCCTCGCGACAAGGACTAGGTTGCATACTCATGCAAGATCGTCAGGTAATTGCCTATGCTTCACGGCAATTACACCCACATGAGGAAAATTATCCCACACATGATCTAGAGCTTGCAGCTGTAGTCCATGCACTTAAAACTTGGCGACATTACCTCCTCGGTAATCGTTGCGAGATCTTCACCGATCACCAAAGTTTGAAATATATCTTCACCCAACCAGATTTGAATCTCAGGCAAAGACGTTGGGTTGAGTTGATCTCGGATTACGACTTAGGAATAACTTACACCCCGGGCAAAGCCAATGTCATGGCTGATGCACTAAGTCGTAAATTCTATTGTAACAACCTAATGTTACAACAAAGTCAACCACTTCTCCATGAGGAATTCCGTAAGCTTAATCTTCACATTGTTCCTCGAGGATTCCTATCCACCCTGGTGGCGAAACCTACCCTTATGGATCAAATTATAGCTGCCCAGAAGCGTGATAAGGGCATATCTCGGATTAAAGAAAACATTGCTAGCGGAGTTGCTAAGTGTTTTTCCATGGATAAGCAGGGTGCTGTCTTCTTTGAGAACCGTTTGGTGGTTCCCAAGAAACAACATCTACGCCAATTGATCCTTAAGGAAGCTCATGAATCCCCTCTCACCATTCATCCCGGTAGCACTAAAATGTATCAAGACCTACGCCAGAGGTTTTGGTGGACTAGGATGAAGAGAGAAATCGCTCAATACATTGCTAGCTGTGACGTCTGTCGTCGTGTTAAAGCAGAGCATCAACGGCCTGCTGGCACCCTTCAACCTTTGGCTATTCCTAAATGGAAATGGGATAAAATCAGTATGGATTTCATTATTGGGTTTCCCATGACCAAGAGAGGGAATACTGCCATCTTTGTCGTGATCGACCGTCTTTCCAAAGTAGCCCATTTCCTACCTGTTCGTGAGAGTATCACTGCTAGCCAGCTAGCCGATTTATACATCTCCCGAATAGTGCCTCTCCATGGTGTCCCATTGGAAATTAACTCAGATCGTGGGAGTCTCTTCACCTCTCGATTTTGGGAAAGTTTCCAAAATGCTATGGGAACTCGTTTCTCTTTTAGTACCGCCTTCCATCCTCAATCAAGTGGTCAAGTAGAGCGAGTCAATCAAATTCTCGAAGATATGCTCCGAGCTTCTGTTATCTTGTTCGGAATGAGTTGGGAGAAATGCCTCCCATTCGCGGAGTTTTCTTATAACAATAGTTATCAAGCTAGCTTGGGCAAAGCTCCTTTCGAAGTTCTCTATGGACGAAAATGTCGAACACCTCTTAACTGGTCAGAAACCGGGGAAAGACAACTCTTTGGCCCGGATATGATTCAGGAAGTGGAAGAGCAGGTTCGTGTTATTCGTGAGAAATTGAAAACAGCCCAATCTCGTCAAAAGAGTCAATATGATCGTAAACATAAGCCTATGACTTATGAAGTTGATGAGAAGGCTTACCTTTGGGTTACCCCGTTAAAGGGAACCCATCGTTTCGGTATCAAAGGCAAATTGGCTCCTCGTTACATTGGACCCTTTCGCATTCTTGCCAAACGAGGAGAAGTTGCCTACCAATTGGAACTACCTCCGCATCTTTCCAGAGTTCATGATGTCTTCCACGTTTCACAACTCAGGCGTTGCTTCGTGGATCCTATCCATGGAGTGGACCACGAAACGCTTGATCTACAAGATAACCTCTCTTATCGGGAATATCCCGTTCGTATCCTTGATCAAGCCGAGTGTACCACTCGACGTCATAATATCAAGTTTCTCAAGGTTCAATGGTCACACCATTCCGAGAAAGAAGCCACTTGGGAAAGGGAGGATCGTCTTCGACTCGAGTACCCGACCTTCTTTCCAGAGGATCCTAAATCTCGGGACGAGATTCTTTTGAGTGGGGGTGAGTTGTCACACCCTAGCTAGTTCAAGCATTAGAACGTGCATCATGTTTAAATTTCTCTTAAATTTCAAATGGGGAAAGCAGAAACCCCAACACCCCCTGGAAACAACTAGGGTTTACTAAAATTATTTTCAATGAACCTGAAATGCCCTTCTAAAAAGTTCACCCTCTTTGTCTTGGGTTAGAACCTCTGGCAAAATTGGTGCACAATTTTCTAGGTCAACAGAAGGTCATTGAATTAAATCATAAGTATTTGAATTTGGGCATTTAAATGCTATAAAATAATTTAAATGCTCAAATAATTCTGGGAATAAATGTTTCCTGTTGGAAATAGTCTAAACAGAAGCAACATTTATTTTCAGGATTTTTGGAAACATTTTAGTATTTTTAATAAAGCTAAACAGTTGCAGTTAATTAGAAAACAGAAACAAATAAAAAAAAGAGAGAGGGAGAAGCCACTTGGGCCTTACCTGTGCTGGCCAGCCCACCTGGCTCGACCCAGGTCGACTGGCTCTGCCAGTCGTCGTCCTCCTCGCGCCAGGAGGAGGACGCCGGGAGACGTCCTGCTCGCCGCGAGCCGCGCGCCGGCCACCTCCTGCTTCTGCCGACGCCGGGAGACGCCTAAGGACGCCACGCGACCCCCACGTCCCCCTCTCATCCTCTCTCACTCTCCCCCTCGTCTCCCTCTCCCTCTCCCGCGATGGCCGAGCGCGTCCCTCGCTGCCATTTGCCATAGACGCCACTAGAGCCACCCCCTCGCCCCTCCGACGAGCCCAACAGCTCCGCCTCGTCGCCCTGGACCTCTCCGCCGACCCACGCGACTACAAACGCCGCCGAACGCAGTTTTCGCCCTCGTCTTCAACCTCGGGCACCCGAGCCATCTCTGGTCGATTCGCCGCCATCAGGGCCTCCCCGAGCTCGCTGACCCCCTCTCCGACCCCGCTGTGAGCTCCTGATTCTTTCCCCGTGCTCGCCCCCTCCGTTTCCGTCCCCTAGCTCCATCTTCCACCACGGCCGAAGCTCGCCGGCGCCGTGCCTTGTCGCCGTCGTGGCCAGAGCCATAGTGGCTTGAAGCTGGGCACACCACCGTGCTCCACACCTCACCAGGAGCACATAGCACACACCAGCGCCTCCCTAGCGCCCTACATCGCCTAACCCGCTGGTGGCCGAACTCCGGCCGCCGCTGTCGAGCTCGCCCGCGTCGTTTTCGGCCACCCCGAGCCCAACCACCACCACCAAACGCTGCGGCTCGTCCCCAGCTACGCGTAGCACTTCTCCGCCGTTGATTTGGTCACCGGAGGACCAAATCCGAAGGCCTCCGCCGTCTCGGCCCTCGCCGGTGTCGAGTCGCCGGCGAGTTGACCCAGTTTGACCCCTGGGTGGGCCCAGGTAGACCCCCCTGAGTCTATGACAGGTGGGGCCGGTCTGCTAACTAATCTAGGATTAGTTTTAACTAATTTTAAGTTAATCAGTCACTGACATGTGGGCCCAGTCACCATTAACAGCTAATTAGTGTTAATCTAATCTTGTCAATTAGCTGAGAGGCTCAGAGAAGGGGCCCACTAGTCAGGTTTGACCTGGGCTGGCGCCTTTGACCTGCTGAGGTCAGCATGACGCAATGCTGATGCAGTAATGCATTTTCTGGATTTATTTTTATTCAGGAAATTCAAGAAAATGTTTGAAACTTCTAAAAATCATAGAAATTCAACCGTAACTCCAAATGAAATAATTTATATATGAAAAATTATCAGAAAAATTCAATCTATCCATCTGTAATGGTTTCATGCATGACAAAACAAGTTTACCTTGCTGTTTAAGCAGAATAAAGAAATGCACTATTAAAGCCATGTTTAATAAGCTAATAATTGAATCTTTGATTCAAATAAGCACATTCCTTTCTGTTATAGCTTGCATTAGGCCAAGACACATTCATATTGCCATGTCATAGCATGCATCATATTGTTGCATATCGGCATGTGTTGATTGTGTTCCGATGTGTTCTTCGTGGTAGGTTCTGCCTCCGAGGATATTCACGAGTATCCAACTGACGGGCAGTATCCCACTACCACTACATCAGGCAAGCAACCCATTGATCATTCCGATACAAACCCATGTTCTCGCTTCTGCTCTTGTTTACTGCATTAAGACAACGCGATTCAAATTGCTGTGTGCTACGGTAGTTGAACCCTTATCCTCTGCATGACCTGTCATTGCCACAGTAACTAGATGAAACCCACTAGCATGTGTAGGAGTTGATTGAGCCATGTATGTGATTCCTACCTTGCTATGCCTGCTATGCTTAGAGTTGTGTCAGGTCTGGTTCATCTGGGTGATGGGCTAGAGTGAAATGCTTATGTCGGTAATATGAGGGATGTGTTGAACATGTTTTGGTAAAGGTATCGATAAGGGGCCATGTAGGAGTACATGGTGGGTTGTTTCATTGAGGCCGTCCCTAAGAACTGAGATCTGTATGCGTGATTTAAGATTCAGCTACTACCACACATTGGGCCCTGAAATATGACCCCGCTCTTCTTACTGACCCCTCTCGCCTCTGTCCAGGAGTTGCAACTAGTTTCTGGTGTTTGTAGGACATGTGTTGGCGGCCGTGCGTAGCGCTGACCCTAGGGGTGGGCTATGATGTGGTAGATACACTGTGGCCGGGTATGCCGGGCGCCCGTTTGGCGTCTCGGGACCTTGTACACATCGTTTGGGGCCGTTAAGGACACCCCAGCCGGATTTCCTTGCGGATGGAACCTGAATAGGTGATAAACCTGGACTAGAGACTTGTGAGGTTAGTTAGGTCGTGGTCTACACCCACGTCGGTTTTCGCTTGAAGTCTGCCGAGCACATGTCATGTGCAGACGCTAAGTGGTGGAAACATGTGTGACGCAGTACACCCCTGCAGGGTATAAAACTATTCAAATAGCCGCGTCCGCGGTAAAGGACTACTTGGTTGCCTATACAGTTCATAGACAAGTAAATGGATACTACTAAAAGACTCAAGATAAGTGTGAGTACCGAGGATGGCCCTCTCATAGGATGACGAGGGAGGATCCCCGGTGGAGTATTGTGTTGGTGAGTAGTGGACTCGTGTGCGAAAACTATTTTACTGGTGGAGTTCCGTAGGATAGCTTAGCCAAGAGTCAAAGCTGGCCTGCTGCATCAACCCCACCACCTTCTTGAGAATAAGCATGTATAGTAGGTTCTGTTGTAAGACTTGCTGAGTACCTTTGTACTCATGTTTGCTCAATTACTGTTTTCAGACGACAACACCGCCCCCTCCGATGGGTTCTATGTAGACCTTGACATCGACGAGTGACTAGCCACCCAGGTGGTGATCCTGGCCATGGAGGGCCCTATGTAGATAGACAGGCCTCGAGGAGCCTTCTTTCTTTCTAGTGTCTGTACTCAGACCGGTTGCTTCCGCATGTGCTTGTATGATTGTATGACTTGAGTGTCGGGTCATGTGACCCCTATCTGTATGAGCATGTTATGTATGGCTCTCTAGAGCCTTTAAATAAAGTACTTGAGTTGTAGAGTTTTGTTGTGATGCCATGTTGTATGTACTCATATCGGGCATATTGTGTGTATGATTGAAATGCTTGGTATGAGTGGGATCCGACAATCTAGTTGTTTATCCTTGGCAGCCTTTCTTATGGGGAAATGTAGTCTAGTGTTCCTCGAGCCATAGTAGTCCACTACAGCCCGGTTCACCGGAGTCCTGTTAGCCCAGCACTACTGCTCAGGACACTTGACTGGCCGGCATGTGATTCACTTCGTTCCTATGTCTTTCCCTTCGGGGAAATGTCACGCGGTGACTTCTGGAGTCCTACCTAGCCTGCTACAGCCCGGGTTCCCCAGAGTCCTGTTAGCCCAGTGCTACAACCCGAAATTACTCGCTGATGACCGACATGCTCGATGTGATTCATGTATGCCTGTCTCCATAGGTCTGTGCCGCTTTGGGTTCACGACTAGCCATGTCGGCCCGGGTTCTCTGTCATATGGATGGTAGCGACACTATCATATACGTGAGCCAAAAGGTGCAAACGGTCCCGGGCCATGGTAAGGCGACACCCGTGGAATATCGTGCGTGAGGCCGCAAAGTGATATGAGGTGTTACCGGCTAGATCGATGTGGCTTGGAATCGGGGTCCTGACAGATCTTCCTTCCAGTATTTTTTATATATTCCAAAATAATTCTCCGTTGATTTTCATGTCATTCTGAGAACTTTTATTTCTGCACAAAAATAACACCATGGCAATTCTGCTGAAAACAGCGTCAGTCCGGGTTAGTTCCATTCAAATCATGCAAGTTAGAGTCCAAAACAAGGGCAAAAGGGTTTGGAAACATAGATACGACGGAGACGTATCATTCTACCGCCGTGCTTTGCACACAGGTGGCTAGTGGGTGTCTGTTTCTCCAACTTTAGTTGAATCGAGTGTGACTACGCCCGGTCCTTGTTGAAGGTTAAAACAACAAACTTGACAAAAAATAGTTGTGGTTTTTGATGCGTAGATAAGAACGGTTAATGCTAGAAGCCCGTAGCAGCCATGTAAAACTTGCAACAACAAAGTAGAGGACGTCTAACTTGTTTTTATAGGGCATGTTGTGATGTGATATGGTCAAGACGTGATGAGATATAATTTTTTTTATGAGATGATAATGTTTTGTTAAAGTTATCGGCAACTAGCAGGAGCCTTATGGTTGTCTCTTTATTGCATAGGATGCAAGCGCCATATAATTGCTTTACTTTATCGCTATGCGATAGCAATAGTTGCAAAAACAATAGTTGGCGAGACGACCATGTGATGACACGTTGATAAAGATCAAGATGATGGAGATCATGGTGTCATGCCGGTGACGATGGAGATCATGACAGTACTTTGGAGATGGAGATCAAAGGCACAAGATGATGATGGCCATATCATGTCGCATATTTTGATTGCATGTCATGTTTATCTTTTATGCATCTTATTTTGTTTAGTACGACGGTAGCATTATGAGATGATCCCTTACTAAAATTTCAAGGTATAAGTGTTCTCCCTGAGTATGCACCGTTGCGACAGTTCTTCGTGCTGAGACACCACGTGATGATCGGGTGTGATAAGCTCTACCTTCACATACAATGGGGCAAGCCAGTTTTGCACACGCAAAATACTCGGGTTAAACTTGACGAGCCTAGCATATGCAAATATGGCCTGGAACACTGAGACCGAAAGCTCGAGCGTGAATCATATAGTAGATATGATCAACATAGTGATGTTCACCATTGAAAACTACTCCATCTCATGTGATGATCGAACATGGTTTAGTTGATATGGATCACGTGATCACTTAGATGATTAGAGGGATGTCTATCTAAGTGGGTGTTCTTAAGTAATATGATTAATTGAACTTTAATTTATCATAAACTTAGTCTGATAGTATTTGCACAACTATGTTCTAGATCAATAGCTCACGATGTAGCTCCCCGGTTATTTTTGATATGTTCCTAGAGAAAAACTATGTTGAAAGATGATAGTAGCAATGATGCGGACTAGGTCAGTGATCTAAGGATTATCCTCATTGGTGCACATAAGAATTATGTCCTTAATGCACCGCTTGGTGACGGACCTATTGCAGGAGCAGATATAGACGTTATGAATGTTTGGCAAGCTCGGTATGACAACTACTTGATAGTTTAGTGGGCCATGCTTTACGGCTTAGAACCGGTACTTCAAAAATGTTTTGAACACCAAGGAGCATATAAGATGTTCCAAGAGCCGAAATTGGTATTTCAGACTCATGCCCGAGTCAAGAGTTATGAGACCTCTGACAAGTACTTTGCCAACAAGATGGAGGAGAATAGCTCAACTAGTGAGCATGTGCTTAGATTGTCTGAGTACTACAATCGCTTGAATCAAGTGGGAGTTAGTCTTCCAGATAAAATAGTGATTGATAGATTCTCTAGTCACTATCATCAAGTTACTGGAACTTCATGATGAACTATAATATGCAAGGGATGATGAAAACAAGTCCCGAGCTCTTCGCTATGCTGAAATTGGCGAAGGTAGAAATCAAGAAAAAGCATCAAGTGTTGATGGTTAACAAGACCACTAGTTTCAAGATAGAGGGCAATGGAAAGAAAGGGAAACTTCAAAAGGAATGACAAGAAAGTTACCACTCCCATGAAGAAGCCCACATCTAGACCCAAGCCTGAAACTGAGTGCTTCTACTGTGAAGGAAATAGTCATTGGAAGTGGAACTGCCCTAGATACTTGGCGGATAAGAAGGATGGCAAAGTGAATGAAGGTATATTGGATATACATGTTATTGATGTGTACTTTACTAGTGTTCATAGTAGCCCATGGGTATTTGATACGGGTTCAGTTGCTATGATTAGTAACTCGAAATAGGAGTTACAAAATGAACAAAGACTAGTTGAGGGCAAGGTGATGATGTGTGTTGGAAATGATTCCAAGGTTGATAAGATCACCATCGCACACTCCCTTTACCTTAGGGATGAGTGTTGAACCTAAAATAAATGTTATTTGGTGTTTGCGTTGAGCATAATATGATTGGATCATGTTTATTGCAATACATTTACTCATTTAAGTCAAAGAATAATTGTTATTCTGTTCACATGAATAAAACCTTCTGTGGTCATACACCCAAGGTGAATGGTTTATTGAACCTCGATCGTAGTAATACACATATTCATAATATTGATGCCAAAAGATGCAAAGTTGATAATGATAGTGCAACATATATGTGGCACTGCCATTTAGGTCATATTGGTGTAAAGCGCATGAAGAAACTCCATGCTGATGGGCTTTTGGAATCACTTGATGCTTGTGAACCATGCCTCATGGGCAAGATGACTAAGACTCCGTTCTCCGGAACAATGGAGCGAGCAACTGACTTGTTGGAAATAATACATACTGATGTATACGGTCCAATGAGTGTTGAGGCTCGCGGCGGGCATCGTTATTTTCTGACCTTCACAGATGATTTGAGCAAATATGGGTATATCTACTTGATGAAACATAAGTCTGAAACATTTGAAAAGTTCAAAGAATTTCAGTGTGAAGTGGAAAATCATCGTAACAAGAAAATAAAGTTTCTATGATCTGATCACGGAGACGAATATTTGAGTTACGAGTTTGGTCTTCATTTGAAACAATGTGGGATAGTTTCGCAACTCATGCCACCTGGAACACCACATCGTAATGGTGTGTCCGAACGTCATAACCGTACTTTATTAGATATGGTGCGATCTATGATGTCTCTTACCGATTTACCACTATCATTTTGGGGTTATGCATTATAGACAGCTGCATTCACATTAAATAGGGCACCATCTAAATTCGTTGAGACGACACCGTATGAACTATGGTTTGGTAAGAAACTTAAGCTGTCATTTCTTGAAGTTTGGGGTTGCGATGCTTATGTGAAAAAGTTTCAACCTGATAAGCTCGAACCCAAATTGGAGAAGTGCGTCTTCATAGGATACCCAAAATAAAATGTTGGGTACACCTTCTATCACAGATCCGAAGGCAAGACATTCGTTGCTAAGAATGGATCCTTTATAGAGAAGGAGTTTCTCTCGAAAGAAGTGAGTGGGAGGAAAGTAGAACTTGATGAGGTAATTGTACCTGCTCCCGAATTGGAAAGAATTTCATCACAGAAATCAGTTCTAGTGATGCCTACACCAATTAGTGAGGAAGTTAATGATGATGATCATGAAACTTCAGATCAAGTTACTACTGAACCTCGTAGGACAGCCAGAGTAAGGTCCGCACCAGAGTGGTACTGTAATCCTGTTCTGGAGGTCATGTTACTTGACCATGACGAACCTACGAACTATGAGGAAGCGATGATGAGCCCAGATTCCCCGAAATGGCTTGAGGCCATGAAATCTGAGATGGGATCCATGTATGAGAACAAAGTGTGGACTTTGATTAACTTGCCCGATGATTGGTGAGCCATTGAGAATGAATGGATCTTCAAGAGGAGGACGGATGCTGATGGTAGTGTTACTATCTACAAAGCTCGACCTGTCGCGAAAGGTTTTCGAAAAGTTCAAGTTGTTGACTATGATGAGATTTTCTCACTCATAGCGATGCTTAAGTCTGTCCAAATCATGTTAGCAATTGCTGCATTTTATCAAATCTGGCAAATGGATAACAAAACTGCACTCCTTAATGGATTTATTAAAGAAGAGTTGTATATGATGCAACCATAAGGTTTTGTCAATCCTAAAGGTGCTAATAAAATGTGCAAGCTCCAGCAATCCATCTATGGACTAGTGCAAGCATCTCGGAGTTGGAATATACGCTTTGATGAGTTGATCAAAACATGTAGTTTCATACAGACTTGCGGTGTGATCTCTACTACACAACCTTCTTCTTGTAGACGTTGTTGGGCCTCCAAGTGCAGAGGTTTGTAGGACAGTAGCAAATTTCCCTCAAGTGGATGACCTAAGGTTGATCAATCCGTGGGAGGCATAGGATGAAGATGGTCTCCCAAACAACCCTGCAACCAAATAACAAAGAGTCTCTTGTGTCCCCAACACACCAAATACAATGGTAAATTGTATAGGTGCACTAGTTCGGCGAAGAGATGGTGATACAAGTGCAATATGGATGGTAGATATAGGTTTTTGTAATATGAAAATATAAAAACACCAAGGTAACTAATGATAAAAGTGAGCGTAAACGGTATTGCAATGCGTTGAAACAAGGCCTAGGGTTCATACTTTCACTAGTGCAAGTTCTCTCAACAATAATAACATAAATGGATCATATAACTATGCCTCAACATGCAACAAAGAGGCACTCCAAAGTCACTAAGAGCGGAGAACAAACGAAGAGATTATTGTAGGGTACGAAACCACCTCAAAGTTATCCTTTTTGATCAATCTATTCAAGAGTCCGTAGTACAATAATACGAAGCTATTCTGTCCGTTCAATCTATCCTAGAGTTCGTACTAGAATAACATATTAAGACACAAATCAACCAAAACCCTAATGTCACCTAGATACTCCAATGTCACCTCAAGTATCTGTGGGTATGGTTATACGATATGCATCACACAATCTCAGATTCATCTACTCAACCAACACAAAGAACTTCAAAGAGTGCCCCAAAGTTTCTACCGGAGAGTCAAGACGAAAACGTGTGCCAACCCCTATGCATAAGTTCACGAGGTCACAAAACTCGCAAGTTGATCACCAAGACATACATCAAGTGGATCAGGTGAATATCCCATTGTCACCACAGATAAGCACATGCAAGACATACATCGAGTGTTCTCAAATCCTTAAAGACTCAATCCAATAAGATAACTTCAAAGGGAAAACTCAGTCCATTACAAGAGAGTAGAGGGGGAGAAACATCATAAGATCCAACTATAATAGCAAAGCTCGCGATACATCAAGATCGTGCTGAATCAAGAACACGAGAGAGAGAGAGAGAGGGATCAAACGCATAGCTACTGGTACATACCCTCAGCCCCGAGGGTGAACTACTCCCTCCTCGTCATGGAGAGCACCGGGATGATGAAGACAACCACTGGAGAGGGATTGCCCCTCCGGTAGGGTGCCAGAACGGGTCTAGATTGGTTTCGGTGGCTACAGAGGCTTGCGGCAGCAGAACTCCCGATCTAGGTTTCTTTCTGGAAGTTTGGGTATATATAAGAGGTGTTGGAGTCGGGAACAAGCCAGGGGGGTCCCCGAGGCGGCCACAAGGTAGGGGGGCGCGCCCCCCACCCTCGTGGGTGCCTCGGGACTCTTCTAGCCCATCTCCAGTACTCTGTGGGCTTCTTCTGGCCCAAAAATTATCTCCGTGAATTTTCAGGTTAATTGGACTCTGTTTGGTTTTCCTTTTCTGCAATACTCAAAAACAAGGAAAAAAATAGAAACTGGCACCGGGCTCTAGGTTAGTCCCGAAAATCATATAAAATACCGTATAAATGCATATAAAACATCCTAGATGGATAATATAATAGCATGGAACAATAAAAAATTATAGATACATTGGGACGTATCATGGTGAAGCCTGTATCTACAAGAAAGTGAGTGGGAGCACAACAACCTTTCTGATAAGTATATGTGAATGACATATTGTTGATCGGAAATGATGTAGAATTTTCTGGAAAGCACAAAGGAGTGTTTGAAAGGAGTTTTTCAAAGAAAGACCTCTGTGAAGCCGCTTACATATTGGGCAGCAAGGTCTATAGAGATAGATCAAGACGCTTGATAAGATTTTTCAATGAGTACATACCTTGACAAGATTTTTGAAGTAGTTCAAAATGGAACAGTCAAAGAAGGAGTTCTTCCCTGTATTGCAAGGTGTAAAGTTGAGTAAGAATCAAAACACGACCACGGAAGAAAATAGAAACAGAATGAAAGTCATTCCCTATGCCTCAGCCATAGGTTCTATAAAGTATGATATGTTGTGTACCAAACCTTTGTGTACCTTGCCATGAGTTTGGCAAAGGGGTACGATATTGATCCAGGAGTGGATCACTTCCCAACAGTCAAAAATATCCTTAGAAGACTAAGGAGATATTTCTCAGTGATGGAGGTAATAAAGAGTTCATCGTAAAGAGTTACGCTGATGCAAGCTTTAACACCGATCTGGATGACTCCGAGTCTCAATCTGGACACATATTGAAAGTGGGAGCAATTAGCTAGAGTAGCTCCATGCAGAGCATTGTAGACATAATTTTTTTGCAAAGTACATACGGCTCTGAATATGACAGACCCATTGACTAAGCTTCTCTCACAAGCAAAACATGATCACGCCTTAGTACTCTTTGGGTGTTAATCACATAGCGATGTGAACTAGATTATTGACTCTAGTAAAACACTTTGGGTATTAGTCACATGACAATGTGAACTAATCACATGGTGATGTGAACTATTGGTGTTAAATCACATGGCGATGTGAACTAGAGTATTGACTCTAGTGCAAATGGGAGACTGAAGCAAATATGCCCTAGAGGCAATAATAAAGTTGTTATTTATATTTCCTTATATCATGATAAATGTTTATTATTCATGCTAGAATTGTATTAACCGGAAACTTAGTACATGTGTGAATACATAGACAAAACAGAGTGTCCCTAGTATGCCTCTACTTGACTAGCTCGTTAATCAAAGATGGTTATGTTTCCTGATCATAGACATGTGTTGTCATTTGATGAACGGGATCACATCATTAGAGAATGATGTGATGGACAAGACCCATCCATTATCTTAGCATTATGATTGTTGAGTTTTATTGCTATTGCTTTCTTCATGACTTCTACATCACTACAAAAAAATACACTTCCGTGATGATACATGTTTGTCACAATAGGTCGCATTTTTTGTCATGCATGTACATCCATGAAAATTCTATGACAGAATCAAGATAGTCATACCTGTGCTGCCGTAGAAGTGTTCCTTGACATTACCAAAATTATCATCATGGAAGTGTCCACTTCCATGACGATAAATCGCGCGTCACAGATGTGCTTTCGTCAAGGGTGACCGACACGTGGCATCCACTGTAATGGAACGTCGTTAAGCTATCGGGTCGGGTTTTGGATCCGATAACCCGTTAACAGCCTCGACCAATGGGGATTTTCCACGTGTAAAATCATCATTGGCTGGAGGAAACACATGTCGGCTCACCGTTGGGACATATGTCATCCGCTCATTGGACCGAAGGCACCTATGATACGGCGACACGTGGCACGGCCCAACAGAGGCCCATTCCTGTGAAAAGGCCAGCCCGTTTGACTTGGTCAAAAGGTGGCGGGCCGGCCCACGAAAAGCCTGTTAACGGCCTGTTCGCATATAGCCCATTTACAGCCCGCTAACCTAGGGCCCGTTACGTCCTTTCCAAATTAGGCCCAGTAGCGTCATCTGGGCCGTCCAATATGATTCAGCCCGTTTTAACTTCCGGCCCATGTGTGGCCCATGACTTCTTTCGGCCCATATGAGGACCTTTGTAACTCTTGGCCCATTAACGGCCCGTGGTGAAACTGGCCCGTAATGAAAAGTGTATCACTTTATACCCATTAACGACCCATTATTCCATTGGGCCGTTTCCAGCCCAAGTTATCTTTCGGCCTTCTCAGGGCCCATTGATTCTTTGGCTCATTTGCAGCATTCGGTTACATAAGGCCCGTTACTGTCATTTTCTGCTTGTGGGCCAAATTCAGCCCGTCGTTACAGTCGGCCCGTTTGCGGACCGTTAATACGTTGGGCCGTTTTCATGTAAAAAAACCCATTGGGCTGTTTTCATAGAGTTATCAAATACGGCCTATTAACGACCCGTTATGGTCCATGAATAGTACGACCCATGATTGGCGAAATGATGATACGCCCCGTAGAAGGTCCATGGATCCTACGGCCCGTATGAGGCCCATGGATAGTACGACCCGTAGAAGGCCCATGGATCGTACGGTCCGTAGAAGGCCCATGGACCCTACGACCCGTAGAAGGCCCATGGACCCTAAGGTCCGTATAGAAGGCCGATGGATCCTACGGCCGGTCGAAGGCCCATGGATGATACGGCTCGTAGAAGGCCCATGATTATTTTGGCCTAGTTACCAAAAATAGGCTATTGTGGCCACTAGAAAAAAACAGAAAAAGAACTAAAGTGACTACAAGCAAACAACTAAACAAGACAATAAGGAAATAAATAAGCAAGCAATTAACGCTAGCCTATTACCGCTAGTACAGATATTACATCCACTGGGCATCAAAGTTCGCCACCGGTGCAAATATAGGGAACAAAGCAGCACATTACATACACTGGCCGTCAAAATTGGCCACCAGTGCAAATAAACGCAATAGCAAAACAAGAGCATAACTGAAACAACTTCAGAAGAGCTCAAGAAACGTTATCCTGGCTATCCACCATGCTGGCAATAAGCTTAGCAAGCTGATTAGCTTTGTCCTGTTTGGGGCTAAAATCCTCCAACGCTTGTTGTTGCACCAGAAAGTATGCATCTAAATGCTCCAGGGACTTCTGTAGTCCTTCCGCTTTATGTCGCAGCACAGCTGATCGATGTCTTTCATCTTGTAGTTGATACTCAAGAAACCGAACTGATTCAGACAGTGAGTTTGAATAGCTTGTGCAAGCAGTAGTGGCCAGTAACTCGAATACTAAACCAAGACAGGACTTTGGGGTTGTCTCGCTGTCTTCAAGATAGTCTTCCTTAGCTGTTTTATCAGCTTTGTTGGAGACCAACAAGGATGTGTCACTATCCTGAACCTTATCTGCATTACTTCCTTTACCATTGCTTAATAAGGCACTCTTCCCCAATAATGTGTCAGCATTCTAAAAGAAGAAACAAGCAGACACATAACAAGTTTAGCATGTACTAGTATATGAAACTCATTTCGGTGAACCAATTCATTAGTAAGGTGGACAGGATTAAACTACCAAGTCTTCTATTGCCAAGTACTAGTACATAATAAAAGCATCAAACAAACATATATCTATGTCCTATGGTCACTGCATTGTCTTGCCAAATCAAAATAGAGACACGGTTCAAATCATATCAGTTCAAGACAAAGCAGCAGTGAAAGAATACAAAGCGTGGGAAACTACACGGCACAACAAGATTTCAGATGGGTACCACGGGTCTACATGTACAACAACACTATTGGCTCTGTTGTGATGGTAGTAATGTGCATGATATGAAAGTCAACTGTATACACAATTTAAATTGAAATCACCAGAGCTATTGATAAGAGCAAACATGTTAAAGAAACATTCGTGAACATACCTGCTGTGCCATTGGATTTTTAGTTGGATCCTTCAATTTAAAAATAAGTCTGTATAAGTAAATACAATGATACAAGAGCAAAGCAATCATAGTTAAAAAAAGGCGCGCCTAAGCGAGCGCTCAAGCGCACCTAGGCTCTAGGCATTGGCAAAACACATTGCGCATAACTATGCATAATCTATGCATAACTGCGCATAAGCATGCGCTTTGGTCAGTAAAGCGCAAGGCAGTGGCAAAACGCACAATTAACGCCTAGCGCTTTTTTGAACTATGATAGCAATGGAATCTTAAATTAGAACAGTTGTTCTTCAGGTTTAGGCACCTGTTCTACATGAATAGAGTACAGTAAGACGCAAGAATATAATACTTAAAAATAGAAAATGAGCTCATAGACCTTACCACATTCTTGGTTCGGGACCAGTACAGAACAAGGTGTTCCCAGTCATCGTCCAGTAAATGTGTCTCAGGAGAACGTAAGGGAATTTGATGAGTTTCTTTGCCGGTGAAGTACGTTTTCTTCAGGTAATTCCGATACTGCCACCAAGCATTCTTGAAGATAGCAGAGGTATTAGCACAGGTTAGCTCATCCTGAGTTTCCAAATCAGTCCTTCTCTATAGAGAAAAATGGGAAAATTTGCTGTATTATAACCATCATGGAGGTAGGATGTATGGGACAAAGCGAAGTAATTGCCATGAATACCATTACTTACACATAACTCATGGACAAACACCTGCAATTGGCATTTTCCTTCATCTTCAGTATAATATTTCCAAGATGGGAAGACACGCACATACGATTTAACAACATCAAATGTGATAGATGCTAAACTACAACTAGTTGGTTGTGCTTCCTCCACGGGAATAGGCATACTAATTGGTGGAGTTGGGGTTCGTCGTGATAGTACTGGCCCTTTGGGCACTGGAGTTGCCTTACTAATTGCTCTTGTTTGGGAGCTCTGTGGTGGAGATGGTGCTGTGTCAACAGGAATGGGTTACTATCGGCTGGGGTTGGGGTTAGATTGGGTGAAGCTGGTTCCCTGTTCATCGCAGTAGGGGTACAATCTGCGAGAGTTTGGGTTATGTGTGGTAGGGCTAGTTCTTGTGCATGTACAACCGGGGTGCTATCTCCACCAAGAGGTAGCACTGTTTTATTTGAAGATCGTGTTTTTAGTCCGCTAGATACTGGCATCACCCGCTCCAATTCAAATGGCTGATAAACAGGAAACATAGTTGAATGTACATACATTGTATGAGAGACAGATGCAATAGATAGTGTGGAAAAAAGAGGGCATGAAATAGTTTACATGTATATTGTTTAACTAAAACGGATAGCATGACATAATTTCACATATATGATGTCTATCTAAACTGGATAGCATAGCATAACATAATTCAAAGATATGATGAATAACTAAACAGGATCGCATGACATAATTCACCTACATGTTATCTAAGTAATCAGGATCGCATCATTTAATTCACGTATGTGATTTATATGCTAAACAGAGGGTATTCGATATGATGTCTGAACTAAGAACATGGTGTTGAATATTATGTACATGATGTCTAAACTATGCAATGCAAGACACCGTATGCATGATATGAGTAGTATAACCGTGCCAAGTTAGAGCATACACCTCAGTGGGGGAATAGGACTGGTCATCTGTCTCTGAATCCATCTCTGAGGAGCTATCGGGACCCAACAAGAGATCTGCTTCGACAGGTAGCACTGTCTGCTCTGAAGGCCTTGTTTTCACTCCAGATTTTTCCATCTCCCACCCAAATGGATGATTCACAGGAAGAGTAGTTTAATTTACAAACATTGTCGACAAATGGAAATGTAATGAAGAAAAGGATGGGCAAGATATCATTCAAATATATGATGCCTGGTTAAACAGGATGGCATTGCACATTTCACATATATTATGGCTGGCTAAAAGACATGAGACTGCATAATTCCCATATATGATATAGAAACTAAATAGGTGGCATTACAAAACATGTCTAAACTAAGCAGATGACATATATGATGTCAACAGTAGGCACTGCAAGGCAACATATGCATGATATGATTAACATCATCATGCCAAGGTAGAGCAAACACCTTGGGGGCTAAATAGGAGTGGTCAGCGGCATCTGAATCTGCCTCAGAACAGATATCTTCCTCTAGATTACAATCTGGAGAGGGGTGGGGAGGGTTTTCCATTAAACCCACCATGGAGCGATGTCTGCATGACATTGTATTGCCGCGCAAAACTCTTCTCTTTTTCTCTACATGTTCAGCATGACTGTGTACAATATCTGACATGCATACGAAAAAATATGGTGAGATTATGTAAGGAGAGCATGCAGAAATTTAGAGTGATGGTAACAACCAGTGGATCAACGTTTTTCCGTTGAACCAAAATAGCCCTAATGGATCGAGTGAATGTATAGTAATAAGTGATGCAACAAGTGTACAACCTCTTTGCCGTAGCCGTGTCGACCTCAACATCATTGGGTTGGTCGCTGAAGTAGTTGAGGCAGAGGTGGCTGTCGGAGGTGTGGAGGAAGATCTGAGGAATCTGTAGACGGCGTCCAGGGCACTGCTCCATTGTGATGGATCGTTCTGTCGTTGGAGCAGCTCCGGTGAGCCGTAAGACGTCAAGGCTGAAGCAGCACAAGACAGACATCGTCAATCTCAAGTGGGATTCTAATAGCATCTCCAATAGATTATGTAAAATGGATGTAAAATTAACATCACAAAAACCACTTGACTACAACAGATGAGGTAAAAACTGTTGACTCTGAACTTAACTATCAAAACTGAAATTTACTGTGGAATCTGAATGCTACTGTCGAAACTGAACGCAATGGTAGCAGAGAGGCACTTGACATGTAGTTTAGGGAGGGCATGCAGTTCATCTTCAACCTGCACCCCCTGTGCCACAAGCCACCCCCGTCCGAACCGCCGGCCCCAGCGCCTCCTCGCCACCCCGAAACAACTCGCCACCGCCGCCCCGGCCAGCCCTCTAGGCCCCCTGATATGTCTCTAACGTATCTATAATTTTTGATTGATCCATGCTACATTATCAACTGTTTTGGATAATATTGGGCTTTATTTTCCACTTTTATATTATTTTTGGGACTAACCTATTAACCGGAGGCCCAACCCAGAATTGCTGTTTTTTTGCCTATTTCAGTGTTTCTAAGAAACGGAATATCAGACGGAGTCCAAACGGAATGAAACCTTTGGGAACGTGATTTTCTCACCGAATGTGATCCAGGAGACTTGGACCCTACGCCAAGGCATCAGAGAGGCGGTCACGAGGGTGGGGGGCGCCCCCCCTTAGGGCGCGCCCCTGCCTCATGGGCCCCTCAAAGCTCCACCGATGTATTTCTTCCTCCTATATATACCTACGTACCCCTGAACGAACAGAGACAGAGCCAAAAACCTAATTCCACCGCCGCAACTTTCTGTATCCACGAGATCCCATCTTGGGGCCTGTTCCGGAGCTCCGCCGGAGAGGGCCGTCATCACGGAGGGCTTCTACATCATCTTAGCCTCTTCAATGAAGAGTGAGTAGTTTACCTCAGACCTTCAGGTCCATAGTTATTAGCCAGATGGCTTATTCTCTCTTTTTGGATCTCAATACAAAGTTCTCCCCCTCTCTCGTGGAGATCTATTCGATGTAATCTTCTTTTTCTGGTGTGTTTGTTGAGACCGATGAATTGTGGGTTTATGATCAATTCTATCTATGAATAATATTTGGATCTTCTCTGAATTCTTTTATGTATGATTGGTTATCTTTGCAAAGTCTCTTCGAATTATCCGTTTGGTTTGGCCAACTATATTGGTAGTTCTTGCCATGGTAGAAGTGCTTAGCTTTGGGTTCAATCTTGCGGTGTCCTTTCCCAGTGACAGAAGGGGCAGCAAGGCACGTATTGTATCGTTGCCATCGAGGATAACAAGATGGGGTTTATTTCATATTGCACGAATTTATCTCTCTACATCATGTCATCTTGCTTAAAGCGCTACTCTGTTTTTAACTTAATACTCTAGATGCATGCTGGATAGGGGTCGATGAGTGGAGTAATAGTAGTAGATGCAGAATCGTTTCGGTCTACTTGTCACGGACGTGATGCCTATATACATGATCATGCCTAGATATTCTCATAACTATGCTCAATTCTGTCAATTGCTCAACAGTAATTTGTTCACCCACCGTAGAATACTTATGCTCTTGAGAGAAGCCACTAGTGAAACCTATGGCCCCCGGGTCTATTCTCATCATATCAATCTCCATCACTTTAATCTTTCTTTGCTTTTTCACTTTGCCTTTTACTTTTCACTTTGCATCTCTATACCAAAAATACCAAAAATATTATATCCATCAGATCTCACTCTCGTAAGTGACCGTGAAGGGATGGACAACCCCTAATCGCGTTGGTTGCAAGTAGCTATCGTTTTGTGCTTGTACGAGGGACTTGAGCGTGGCCTCCTACTTGATTGATACCTTGGTTCTCAAAAACTGAGGGAAATACTTATGCTACTCTGCTGCATCATCCTTTCCTCTTCGGGGAAATCCAACGCAAGCTCAAGAGGTAGCAAGAAGAATTTCTGGCGCCGTTGCCGGGGAGTCTGCGCAAAAGTCAACATGCCAAGTACCCATCACAATCCCTATCTCCCGCATTACATTATTTGCCATTTGCCTCTCGTTTTCCTCTCCCCCACTTCACCCTTGCCGTTTTATTCG
Organism: Triticum monococcum; assembly: GCA_034509565.1. Taxonomy (NCBI): domain Eukaryota; kingdom Viridiplantae; phylum Streptophyta; class Magnoliopsida; order Poales; family Poaceae; genus Triticum; species Triticum monococcum. The sequence continues at coordinate 141,228,360 of CM067846.1, read as the reverse complement.
CCCTCTCGCTCTCTCTATCCTCCCTCTCTTTCTCTATTTGCCTCTTTTTGCCCGCTTGCTTCTTGTTTGCTCGTATGGTTAGAATAGTCATTTATTTATTACTAAATAGAGAACCTAAGATCTATGGATCCTCATCCACTTGCTAACCTTTTTAAGAGATCCAATTATGATGAACCAATTGCTAGTGAGTTTTGTGCACTAGATTATCTTTATGAAGATTTGCTTGAAATTCGTGAATCTGAAAAGTGTGATGAATTACTTTATGAAGCGATTCACGATAGAGCTTTGAATAGAAAGCATGATTGCAATGATTCTATTATAAATTCTATTAACATCAATTGTGCTAATAATATGCAAAACCCTAAGCTTGGGGATGCTAGTTTTGCTATGTCCTCTACTTGTTGCAATGATCATGATTGGGGTGATTCTTCTTTTGATCTTGAAAATTTATTTAAATCCCATGATGAATATGAGGTTGATTATAATGTTTGCAATAATATTGAAAGTGGGTTTGGAAGAATGTCAACTTTAGATCCCACATATTTGGAGAATGTTCAATCTTATGAAGTTTTTGATAAAAGTGGGGGCGGAAAGGTCATGACTTTAGTTAATGTTAATCCCACTATTTTGGAAGAGTGTCAACTTTGCATGCATGTGGATCGTGTTGAAAATATTTTAGGTGATAGCTATTTTGTTGAATTTGATTATGATCCTACATGTAATTATTATGAGAGAGGAAAATATGGTGGTAGAAATTTTCATGTTACTAAATTACCTCTCGTTATGTTGAGATTGCTATTGTTTCTTTCCGCTTCCTTGCATATGCTAGTTTTTGCTTGCCTTGCTAATTTGTTTGCCTATAAGATGCCTATGCATAGGAAGTATGTTAGACTTAGATGTGTTTGTCATGTGTTTTATGATGCTCTCTTTGTGCTTCAATTCTTGTCTTTCATGTGAGCATCATTGAAATATTATGCCTAGCTATAAGGCTTTGAAGAAAAGCGCTTATTGGGAGTCAACCCAATATTTATCCTTACTGTTATTTAATAAATAAATTACTTAGCCTCTGTTTTGGTTGTGTTTTTTGTGTTTAGTTAGTGTTTGTGCCAAGTAGAACCGTTGGGACGACTTGGGGAAAGTCTTGTTGAGCTTTCTGTAATTTTTATTTGGAGAGTGCTATTTAGTTAATTCTTTTTGAAGATGATTAATAGATAAATTCCTCACGTCCAGAAATTTATTTTACAATTTTTGGGGTTCCATATCTTGTTCTAGCTACAGATTACTACAGACTGTTCTGTTTTTGACAAATTCTGTTTTTCGTGTGTTGTTTGCTTATTTTGATGAATCTATGGCTAGTAAACTAGTTTATAATACATATAGAAGTTGGAATACAGTACGTTTAACACCAATATAAATAAAGAATGAGTTCATTACAGCACCTTGAAGTGGTCTTTTGTTTTCTTTTGCTAACGGAGCTCATGAGTTTTCTACCTTAAGTTTTGTGTTGTGAAGTTTTCAAGTTTTGGGTAAGGATTTGATGGATTATGGAACAAGGAGTGGCAAGAGCCTAAGCTTGGGGATGACCATGGAACCCCCAAGATAATCTAAGGACGCCTAAAAGCCAAAGCTTGGGGATGCCCCGGAAGGCATCCCCTCTTTCGTCCACTTCCATCGGTAATTTACTTGGAGCTATATTTTTATTCACCAACATGATATGTGTTTTGCTTGGAGCGTCTTGTATTATTTGTGTCTTTGTGTTTTAGTGGGACACAATCATCCTTGCTGTACACACCTTTTGAGAGAGCCATACATGAATTAGAATTTGATAGAATACTCTATGTGCTTCACTTATATCTTTTGAGCATTATAATTTTGCTCTATGTGCTTCACTTATATCTTTTGAGCTAAGTAGTTTTGCTCTATGTGCTTCACTTATATCTTTTGAGCGCTATAATTTTGCTCTATGGGCTTCACTTAGATCTTTTAGAGCACGGTGGTGGATTTGTTTTAAAGAAACTATTGATCTCTCATGCTTCACTTAAATTATTTTGAGAGTCTTTTAATAGCATGGTAATTTGCTTAATAATAATATGCTTGGTATTCAAGATTTGTGAAACTTTCTTTTGAGTGTGTTGAATACTATGAGAAGTTTGAAGCATGATAATTGTTTTGAGATATGGAGGTGATAATATTAAAGTCATGCTAGTTGAGTAATTGTGAATTTGAGAAATACTTGTGTCGAAGCTTGTGATTCCCGTAGCATGCACGTATGGTGAACCGTTATGTGATGAAGTCAGAGCATGATTTATTTATTGATTGTCTTCCTTATGAGTGGCGGCTGGGGACGAGCGATGGTCTTTTCCTACCAATCTATCCCCCTAGGAGCATGCGCGTAATACTTTGCTTTGATAACTTGTAGATTTTTGCAATAAGTATATGTGTTCTTTATGACTAATGTTGAGTCCATGGATTATACGCACTCTCACCCTTCCACCTTTGGTAGCCTCTCTAATACCGCGCACCTTTCGCCGGTATCATACACCCACCATATACCTTCCTCAAAACAGCCACCGTACCTACCTATTATGGCATTTCCATAGCCATTCCGAGATATATTGCCATGCAACTTTCCACCGTTCCGTTTATTATGACACACTCCATCATTGTCATATTGCATATCCCGGTACACCGCCGGAGGCATTCACATATAGTCATATTTTGTTCTAAGTATCGAGTTGTAATTGTTGAGTTGTAAGAAAAATAAAAGTGTGATGATCATCATTATTAGAGCATTGTCCCAGTGAGGAAAGGATGATGGAGACTATGATTCCCCCATAAGTCGGGATGAGGCTCTAGACGAAAAATAAATAAAAGAGGCCAAAGAAGCCCAAAAAAGAGAAAGAAAAGAGGCCATAAAAAAAGAGAAAAGGCCCAAATAAAAATAAATAAATAAAATGAGAGAAAAAGAGAGAAGGGACAATGTTACTATCATTTTACCACACTTGTGCTTCAAAGTAGCACCATGATCTTCATAGTAGAGAGTCTCTCATGTTGTCACTTTCATATACTAGTGGGAATTTTACATTATAGAACTTGGCTTGTATATTCCAATGATGGGCTTCCTCAAATTGCCCTAGGTCTTCATGAGCAAGCAAGTTGGATGCACACCCACTTAGTTTCTTAATGAGCTTTCATATACTTATAGCTCGAGTGCATCCTTTGCATGGAAATCCCTACTCACTCACATTGATATCTATTGATGGGCATCTCCATAGCCCGTTGATACGCCTAGTTGATGTGAGACTATCTTCCCCTCTTTTTGTCTTCTCCACAACCACCATTCTATTCCACATATAGTGCTATATCCATGGCTCACGCTCATGTATTGCGTGAAGATTGAAAAAGTTTTCAGAATGTCAAAAGTATGAAACAATTACTTGGCTTGTCATCGGGGTTGTGCATGATTTAAATATTTTGTGTGGTGAAGATAGAGCATAGCCAGACTATATGATTTTGTAGGGATAACTTTCTTTGGCCATGTTATTTTGAGAAGACATAATTGCTTTGTTAGTATGCTTGAAGTATTATTATTTTTATGTCAATATAAACTTTTGTCTTGAATCTTTCTAATCTGAATATTCATATCACAATTAAGAAGATTTGCATTGAAATTATGCCAAGTAGCACTCCGCATCAAAAATTCTCTTTTTATCATTTACCTACTCGAGGACGAGCAGGAATTAAGCTTGGGGATGCCTGATACATCTCCAATGTATCTATAACTTTTGATTGCTCCATGCTATATTATCTACTGTTTTGGACTATATTGGGCTTTATTTTCCAACTTTATATTTTTTTGGGACTAACCTATTAACTGGAGGCCCAACCCAGAATTGCTGTTTTTTGCCTATTTCAGTGTTTCGAAGAAACGGAATATCAAACGGAGTCCAAACGGAATGAAACATTCGGGAACCTGATTTTCTCACCGAACGTGGTCCAGGAGACTTGGACCCTACGCCAAGGCATCAGAGAGGCGGTCACGAGGGTGGGGGCGCCCACCCCCCTTAGGGCGCCCCCCCCTTAGGGCGCGCCCCCTGCCTTGTTGGCCCCTCGAAGCTCCACCGACGTACTTCTTCCTCCTATATATTCCTACGTACCCCCAAACAAACAGAGACGGAGCCAAAAACCTAATTCCACCGCCGCAACTTTCTGTATCCACGAGATCCCATCTTGGGGCCTGTTCCGGAGCTCCGCCGGAGAGGGTCATCATCACGGAGGGCTTCTACATCATATTAGCCTCTCCGATGAAGTGTGAGTAGTTTACCTCACACCTTCACATCCATAGTTATTAGCTAGATGGCTTCTTCTCTCTTTTTGGATCTCAATACAAAGTTCTCCCCCTCTCTCGTGGAGATCTATTCGATGTAATATTCTTTTTGCGGTGTGTTTGTTGAGACCGATGAATTGTGGGTTTATGATCAAGTCTATCTATGAATAATATTTGAATCTTCTCTGAATTCTTTTATGTATGATTGGTTATCTTTGCAAGTCTCTTCGAATTATTCGTTTGGTTTGGCCAACTAGATTGGTAGTTCTTGCCATGGGAGAAGTTCTTAGCTTTGGGTTCGATCTTGCGGTGTCCTTTCCTAGTGACAGAAGGGGCAGCAAGGCACGTATTGTATCGTTGCCATCGAGGATAACAAGATGGGATTTATTTCATATTGCATGAATTTATCTCTCTACATCATGTCATCTTGCTTAAAGCGTTACTCTGTTTTTAACTTAATACTCTAGATGCATGCTGGATAGCGGTCGATGAGTGGAGTAATAGTAGTAGATGCAGAATCATTTCGGTCTACTTGTCACGGACATGATGCCTATATACATGATCATGCCTAGATATTCTCATAACTATGCTCAATTCTGTCAATTTCTCAACAGTAATTTGTTCACCCACCGTAGAATACTTATGCTCTTGAGAGAAGCCACTAGTGAAACCTATGGCCCCCGGGTCTATTCTCATCATATCAATCTCCATCACTTTAATCTTGCTTTGATTTTTTACTTTGCCTTTTGCCTTTTACTTTAATCTCACTCTCGTAAGTGACCGTGAAGGGATTGACAACCCCTAATCGCGTTGGTTGCGAGTAGCTATCATTTTGTGCAGGTAGGAGGGACTTGAGCGTGGCCTCCTACTGGATTGATACCTTGGTTCTCAAAAACTAAGGGAAATACTTATGCTACTCTGCTGCATCATCCTTTCCTCTTCGGGGAAATCCAATGCAAGCTCAAGAGGTAGCACCCCCGCCCCACCCTGAACCCTAAGATAGATAGTGGGGTACCTCTCCGGCAAGCCCCCGTCCCCGCTGCGGGTGGTTCTTCCTTAACTCTGGCGAGCCCCCAACCCCTGAAAATCGACTGACCCAAAAGTCAATTCAGTCAATGAAGTGTGGCTTAATCGGAGCAGAGCAGCAACACGAGCGAGGGGGAGAGCAACAGCAGCAGCAGCTGGGCGAGCGAGCGATCGAGCGAGAGCCGGAGCTGCAGCAGTGCGAGCGAGCGAGCGAGAGCCGGAGCAGCAGCAGATCCGACTAGTATGGACGCTGCCGCCGAAGGGGCCCTGCACTGGGGGAGAGCCGCCATGGAGATGTCGCCCGTGGCGCCGGCTTCAAGGTAGCCGCCCCATGGGGGTGCGGGATGGAGCACCGTCGGCGCCGGGAGGTCGAGTTAAGGAGAAGGTGCGATACGATGAGTGTACAACCTCTTTGGTGGCGTCGAGGAGGCCTCGGCTTCGTCCGAGGAGTCAGTGAGGATGCTGCAGTTCCGGTGGAGCAGGTTAAGGCAACGCTGTGGGGATGGAGCAGCCGCGATAGAAGAGGCGATCGTCGGAGCAGCTCCTTGGAGGTGGAGGATGGGGCGGCTGAACCGGCAGGACGACGAGATGGACGACAGACCCTCATCCAGGGAGGTGGACGAGGGACGTCGAGCTGTTGCGGTGGACGACGTCGTCGGGGAAGAGGCTCCGGCTGGGCAGCGGTGACAAGACGGACGGAGGAGGGTGGGGTTTCGCGGCTGGAGCAGAGAGGTTATGGCGGCCTGGGATTTCGCATGGCGAAAAGGGGGCGATGGGAGGGGGTGAAGCATGACATAGGGACGCGCTTGTCCAAAATGTAGGGTGTGTTACAAAAGTACCCCCCACCGATTTGAACTAGCGGCCCTTTCGGCTCAGGGTTAGAAGGGGGATTTCGCGTGTCGGGATTTGGCAGCTGGAGGGAGTTTTCGCGCGCGTTCTAATTTCGGGATAGCAAGGCACGGGTTGTGAAGGCGCCAGTTTTGGGAGCACGATATCTGAATTTTCGGGATATAACAAGACGCGGGTTGAATTTTAGGGACAAGCCTAACGTGTAGTAATATTGTACTTGTACGTACCAAATCAATTCGCACTTCCCTCAACCAAAAAGAAAACGAAAAAAATAAAACTATTCACACCACACAAAGAGAGAGTCTTGCCCCATTTTACTATAGAAATGCTATTCAGAGCTACTCCCTCCTTCCATCTATATAGGGCCTAATGCGTTTTTCGATGCTAACTTTGACCAAATATTAGAGCAATGATATATGACATGCAACTTACACAAATCACACCGTTAATTTCGTCTGTGAAAGGTTCTTTCAATGATATAATTTTCACATTGTGCATGTCATGTACTATTAATCTTGTCAATAGTCAAAGGCGGTCTTAAAAATCTCATTACGCCCTATATAGATGGAAGGAGAGTATGAATCCATGTTATGTCCGATTAAATTTTTTCGCTTGTTGTATAATGCATCTAACATACTCATACCAACATTTTAGTGCATTCCAAATGTCTATACTACCGCTACAATTCGAACTAAATTTGAATTTGTTTCTCTATTTCAATAAGAATCTGCAATCATGATTGTTGCCACCTTCAACCATCATAGTTTCCGTGCTATCCACCAGATATAAATCGGACGGCCTATAATGCAGGACGGCAGGCACACCATCATCAACAACTCTGTTTTTTATAAGAGTAGAGATAAAATATATTAAATGTAGTATAACATGTTCATAACCACACCATGTGTATCACCGTTATATATATTCACACATGCGTCGGTTTGAAACACTATGATAAATTCTTCAAATATCCGAATTTGCTTTTTATAATGAAGTATATATGATATCTATTCATCTTTTACACCCACACAACCCTCTTATCTTTGTAGCTAGCGCTAACTTTCTCTTGTGCATGAACACGCCCGCATCCCTCTCACCCTCCCTCAGCATTCTCTAGCTCCATCCCGCAAAATTCGTCTTTTCACTTTAGGTCGTTCACCCATGGTGTGTGTAGGCCCCCCAGCTCCTTCTTTACGACACACATCGATCGATATGCCTCTCTAGCCATGCAGGTGTGCCTAGCACAAACACAAGCTTCCCCTCTTCTCTTGTCACCGTCCATGCCTCACTCCCACCACTATTTTCATCGTTGTCGTACTCGCACACTCCTCCCCCCTCGATATAGTATGCCTCTCATACCACCTCCTACATGCATCCCTCTCTCTCTATCCTTCTCCTCGTGCCTCATTTGCTTCTAACACACACATGCATGTATACCGATCGATCTCCCAACATATACCTAGATCGACTTAAAATACCCCCCCCCATCGATCGACGTACCTCACAAGTTATGTCTCTCCTTTCTCTAACAAAGGGCGATTGATCTTCCTATGTAGTTACGTCTGCTTACCACAACCACATCGTACCCCCTCATCATTCGTGCATGCCTCCTGACCCGTCTCTCACACGCACGTGCACAGACAACAAGCAGCCATCTCCTCTCTTATTGATATTGCGGGCGTGCCCTCCGTTTGTCTAGCAAGCCTATCCCACCATTTGTTAGAAGCAACTCCACTACCACCCTCTCCAACACTCTAGCTCTGTCTCTCTCCCAACCTTATTCCTTTCTTGCACATATGCATGGATGCCGATCGATCTCCCTTAATACATGAGGCAGATCGATCTCCTTAATACATGAGGTAGGCCTCTCTCCTCCTCCACACATATACCAGCCATTGTACCTCTATAGTTAATTGGGCCTCTCTCTTCCCCCACCACACACCGATAGTCGAGCGCTGCAGGTAGGTATCCATGCCACGGAGACAAACTGCACATGTCCCATCTCACATTCCAGCAAGCCAGCCACTCTATATCTTTGACATGGGCACACACAAATTCGATGGCACTCTTTATCGATCGCGCGCGCGCACACACACACATCGTCCCTCTCTTCGATTCTATGGACACCTCAAGATGCATTTGTATGAGTAGTTTATCTTGTGAGAGAAAAGGTTGAACGAGGGAAGGCCTTATTTGCGAACGTGGAGAGACGTGTGGGTATATTTTTGCAAAATTGCCATAGTTTCTTTCCTATCCGTTAGATATAAATCCAACGGCCTATATTGCAGGATGGCACGCACACCATCATCACCAACTCTGTTTTCTACTCCCTCCGTCTAAAAATACTTGTCATCAAAATGGATAAAAAGAGATGTATCTAAAACTAAAATACATCTAGATACATTTCCTTTTATCCATTTTGATGACAAGTATTTCCGGACGGAGGGAGTATCTGTCTTTTTAGAGATTTCAACAAGTGACTATGACCGGACCTTACCAACATACTCAAAAAAGTAGTCCATAATTTTGATGTTACCCTCTTTTCTTGGCGGTGCAGTGCCATCTGGATACCTCATAAATAAATAAAGTAATACATGATACTAATATATGATACATGGCACATGAGTACTAAGTATTATTAATACAGTTTTGCTAGAACTCATCTAGATGAGATATAATTTGGTCTCATTCATCTTTTATAGCCATTGAATGTGATGCTATATAAGATGCGTGTGTGCTGACGTGGGTTGTATTTGTTCTTTTGCAACGAACTGACCACTGCATTTCATGTTTGATAGTCTCAAGTCATTAAAAGCATACAAGCCCCACATCTCTTCTTGGATGATTCCTCTATTTATGTCAAAAAATAAGAAACAACGTGAGAGTTAATGCACCACGCCTATGTGTTTACTATTTGGTTTTCATAAGATGACTTAATACTCACCTAGACGGAGGGAGTATTCGATTTGACAGCGGGCGGCGCAGTTTCCGATACGATTTTAATGCAGACGAGGGAGGGAGTAGCGGTTCCCGATATGTTGAACGGCCAATGCATCCACCTTCAATTAATGCACGAGGGAAGTAATGGGAGGAGGTACGGGAAAAGAGGCTGCACGATGTGAATGCAACACAGTCTGCCCTCATTGCCCTCATATAAAGGCACCCCTCCATTCCAATGCATCTACCACATCGTATGCACCTAAGCATTTGCCTAAGCACCTACACTAAGCGCAAAAGAGCTCACTCCAGACCCATGGCGGCGATGCTCGTGAGCGGCCAGCGGCTGCGCCAGATCTACGGCATGGCGCCGAGGATCGTATCCAGACAGTGTTGGAGACCGGCTGGTGGATGGCCGCCTTCGACGCCAACTACGATTCTCAGTTGGACCAGATGATCGTTGCCACCAGCAACAAGTTAACCATCCTCAAGAAGCTCGCGGACGACATCGCCGTACTCCTCCAGCCCGCGCGCCCGAGCTCCTCATTGCCCGCCGCCCTAATCGGCCTCCATGGCCAGAACCTCTTTCAAGCACTGGTGGCCCTGCGACTGCCCGCTGACGCCACGAAGAATGTCCACCTAGAGGTCGCGCTCGCCGCGAGGCGCCTCTCCATGCAAGAATTCATCGACCTACACATCCACATGTACAAGGCCAGTGAGGACGCTACGACGTTGGCCTTCCTCAACCGGCTGGAAGCCTTGGATGCCTTTGCTGAGAAGCACCTCGACCTCGCCACAAAAGCCGTCGCTCCTTAGCCACCGGTCGCTGGCCCGACGCACTTAGTTGAGGAGGAGGAGGCCGTACGTTCGTGGATCCATCTTTCTTCTTGCCTTCTGTAACCACCACTGCGATCGCATCATCGTGGCCGTAATTCTTATTGTGCTGTTACATTCTCATTCCAATCAATACCGACATGTGTGATCCCTTTGCTTAATTATATGCATCACTGTAACTAGTACTCCATCCATCAATTTATAAGTTGTGCTTACCTTTTCCATCAACTTCGTGCAACGCGCGGGCATCTTGCTAGAAACACTAGAATATGTCTATATAATCCGTATGTGATAGTCCATTTGAAATCTCAAAAAAGATAAATATTTAAGTACGAAGGGAGTAATATATTAGGAGTATATCAAAACAATAGTGATTTCTTTCAAGTTTGTGAACAGATACTACTATTCCACTACTTTGGATCTGTCGCAACACACGGGCACATTGCTGGTAAAAGGAAAAGGCCTGCCGCGTTCACGTCGCACCCCCACACGCCTGGGAATCGGGAGTACAACACGGCCCGTCTAGCACGACACATAGCTTAGGGAAGGCGTGTTGCCTAGCATTTTCACTTTCATGTGGGACCGCCGTTGAGCAAACCGACACCCCGCCCGCCGCCGGGTTGGAAAACAGAAACGAGGGGAAGATCTAGCTGTAGCACGGAAGCCAAGAAATTTGGTGTTAGACGGGGCTCGTTGATAGAGTAGGAGCATTCCGTACAAGTACTACTCCTACTAGTACCAAGTTTGTACTCCTAATACTATATTACTAGTACTGCCACTATACAACTAGTAGGTACGTGCACGGCACAACATCGTAGGAACAAAAAACGGGAAGATCTTGTTTTGGGTGATTTACCTTTTTGTCAATCAACGTAGTATGAATAATATGATGTGGGGGGCACCCATGAAGCTTATGTGGCTTGGTTGCATGGCTACGGAAGTTAGAGAAAAATAAATAGATAATGTGTTTAGAGTGCACTCCACTAAATAGATATATATACTTTGGATCCATTGCAATGGACCGGCACATCTATATCTATGCCCCCTATATAGTGTGTGAAAAACTTTGAAAGTTGGTCGTTGGATGAAGCCAATCCGATGGTACAAAGATGGCAAATCCAAGCACTACTGGCCATTGGATATCATCCACCAGATTCTACCACATGTATAATCTAGAAGACTCCATGGTTGAACTTAATTCATGACTAAGGGCCTCTTTAATTCATAGGATTGCAGAAACACCGGAATAGGTAAAAAGTAGGATTGGAATGGCATGTTCATTGGATCCCTATAGGATTTGAGTTTGTTTGATTGTGTCACATGAAAAACAAAGGATTTCTTTCAAGAGGTTGGAGTGCATGTTAGAATTCCTGTGAAACGTAGTACAAATGAATCCTTAGGAAAATATTCTACATGATTCAATCCTACGAATCAAACGACCAACGTAGGAAAAATTCCTAAGGATTCTAATCCTTCAAAGATCCTATGAAAATCCTTTGAATCAAACAGACCCTAACTTTGCCACAACTAAGCTTAGGCAAAGTTATTAGTTCTTCAAAATGAGAGAAACAAGTTGGCAAGCCTAAGGGAATCTTGCCACATTTTTTGTGTGTATGTCATGTGGGGCCTTAGTGTGGCTTGCCTAAGGTGTGGCATGAACCAAACACTCACCTAAGTTAATCAAACTTGCCTAACCTTACATTCCACCAGATTTTGCCACATGTTAGAATCCAGAAAGCTCCACATGTAGAAGCATAATGCACAAACCACCAGAATCTCATGTGTGCAATGCACGTGTACCTTACTAGTACTAGTAGTTGGTAGTAGTAAGAAACAAATTCCAGTTTTAGCACGAGCTCGTAGTGAAGGAGCACCACAAGGCCTGCCGCATGAGTTACATTTCCCTCTCAGGGCCCACGGGACCGAACTTCAGTGGCTTAGTGCCCAGCCTATGAGTCAATGACATGCGGACCTTAAATGCGACTAGCCCACATGTCATTCTCATGGTGGTGGCGTGGTTCGCGACTCACTCGTTCGAGATGAATCGGCCGGTGGTGGCGTGGCGGTGGCGAGGGTGCCACAGCTGGGCGTCGGGGCGTTACGAGGCGTAGATGGCCACACCGGCGGGTACTACCTGTAGTACTCCCTCCGGTCCTTTTTACTCTGCATATTAGGTTTGTCCAAAGTCAATCTCATCCAACTTTGACCAAGTTTATATTAAAATTATAGACATTCACATAACAACACCAATATCATTAGATTCATCTTGGAATATATTTTCAAATTATATTTATTAGATATTATAGATGCTAATAATTTCTAATATAAATTTGGTCAAACTTAGCAATGTTTGACTTTCGGCAAATCCAATGTGCAGAGTAAAAAGGACCGGAGGGAGTACATAAGTACTCCAGCTGAGGATTGATGCCCGAGATGAAATGTGTCACAGCCGCTGGATGAAAATTCGATGGTGCGGGAGTACTGATCGGAGCATAGTAGCGGAGCAGGCAAACCGCGTCCAATCGGGTGTTTCCGTGGTAGAAAGTTGATGGTCGCCGCAGTTCAGCTGGCCCGCATGTCATGCACACAAAGGCAGAGGAGGGGTGGGGCCGAGAGGGATGAGGGGCACGTCGGGGGAATGAGGATCCCCTGACATGAACAATCCTACCATTCAGTCACTGACATGTGGGACCCATAAGCATGGGTCCCACCTGTTAGTGAAGGAAAGGCAGGGCAAGGCAGCGGTAGCCACGTCAGAGGATCCATGTCCACGTCGGGGGACGTCGTGCCGTGGGTTGGAGCGGTGTCGTGGGAATCGCGTGTGGGTGTGGCAGTGGTAGAAACAATAAACGTGATGGTCGCCGTGGTTCAACTTCCATGGACAAGTTGTCCTATCTGCTGACACATGTATATCAAAACTAGAATGTTTATATTTCAAGCACATGAACAAGTATTATTCTACTACTTTGGATCCATTGCAACGCACGGGCCAGCACATTGGTGGTAGTAGTGTCCATCTCTATCTCTAGAGGCCTTCCCTCGTTCATCCTTTTCTCTCACAAGATAAACTACTAATAGAAATGCATCTTGATGTTCTGTGGAACGCACGAGGATGTTTCCTTGGGGGTCTCTCCAGCGCGGCGTGGCCGTAGTTGCAAGTTGATGCCCCTTGAGATGCCGACATTGAGGGGCACTCAGATTTCCTCCGATGAGCAGGTAAGATGAGTTTGATCACGTAGTAAATGCATTCTAAAGACTACTTCCGTGTCCATTTCCTAATTCTCCCCCTGCCCACTGTTTCACAGGTTAGGCTTGGTGCGAGTGGAGATTGGCTTGCATATGTACAGGAGGGTACTAACATCAATTTGCACAACATTTACAATGGTGACACCATTCCCATAGAACCTTTGTCCAACATTGGGATCAACCATGCAACGGGCCACCGCATGAATTGGTACGATGGAACCACGATGAGATTGAATAAGATAGCACAAACCTTGCACATGGCGGTCAAAGGCGGACCATGCTATCTGTGGCCGATTTGTTGTCGTACGAGTAGGAAGACGTTGTGCTCCTTTCTAACCGCATCTTCACGGTGACAAACTAGGGGAATTATTTTGTATGGGACACATCCTACGATATACTCCCTCTCTCCCAGTTTATTTGTTTTGAATCTTTTCATTTTATAAGTTTCAAATTCAAATTTAGAGCTCCCCATCACATGTTGAGATTACAATGTCCATTAAATTGTTGCGTGCATGTATAGTAAAGAAACAAATCTCAAGTTTGGCATGAGTTTGTGCTGCAGGAGCACCACAAGCCCTGGCGCAGGAGTTACATTTCCCTCTCAGGGCCGTCGGGACTGAGCTTCAGCGCCTTACTACACCTACCTTTGAGTCAATAACATGTGGGCCCGATAGGTGACTGGTCCACATGTAATGCTCCCGTAGGAAGAGGGGCAGTGGGGCCAAGAGGGGTGAGCCGCAGGTCGGGGGACGTGTGGTTTCATGGGTTCGAGCAGCGTCATGGGAATCGCGGGTGGCTTGTGGTAGAAACTTGATGCTCGCCGCATTTTAGGTGGCCCACATGTCATGCACACAAGCTGTCATGTCTACGGACACATGCACTGCATACCGATCACTGGAAGGAGTAGCAGAGAAAGCTATATATGCGGATAAATAGTTCCTTATAGTCAAGCGGACCCATGCTACTACTCTGTTCCAAAGACATGCCCACCATTGAAATAGTCCATCTATATCAATATACACCGAGAGGGAATAATTTTTTTTACAAGAGAGGAAATAGTTCATCCATCCATAATGCCCTCCTGCTAGTGCAGCCTTTTCTTATTCTTATTCTTCTTCTTCTTCTTCTTCTTCTTCTTCTTCTTCTTCTTCTTCTTCTTCTTCTTCTTCTTCTTCTTCTTCTTCTTCTTCTTCTTCTTCTTCTTCTTCTTCTTCTTCTTCTTCTTCTTCTTCTTCTTCTTCTTCTTCTTCTTCTTCTTCTTCTTCTTCTTCTTCTTCTTCCTCTTCTTCTTCTTCTTCTTCTTCTTCTTCTTCTTCTTCTTCTTCTTCTTCTTCTTCTTCTTCTTCTTCTTCTTCTTCTTCTCATTCTCTATGGGAGACGGCTTCGCAACAAGCTCTTTGGACCTTGCAGCTATCTCGAAACTCACACGGGCATCGAGGGCAGCATATTTTATCTACTTGTATGTCAAGGGATAATTCTCCCATCCAGATGACCTTAATGCCACCGTGTCATCACCCTTATGAAGATTTGTACCGAGCACAAAATTTGCTACGTCGAATAGGGATGGTGTGTGTTTATCACAATCTTCTACAAGAATTTTGATTCTGGTTTGTAGGTCAGCGATGCTTTTCAAATCAAGGTTGTACGGCTTCAGCTTCTGTTTGTCCCCTTCGATGGCTGCCCCACAGAAGTATACGTCCTCCCGAGACAAGAAATCGTGAAGCTCACGTGGTATGGAGGGCGAGTGTTTTATGTGGTACACCAAAACATCATCTTCGTGGCACAGTTGAAGGACGGCGGCGCACTACATCTTCCCATGGGCACGCTTCGTGTACTCTGCGTCGAGACTGATGACCCTCGTCTCTACCTTTTCGAGGGAGTTGGATACATTGTTGATCCACTGCCGAACAACCCTTGGGTGGGCGATGACGGTGGCAACTATGCGCATCGAGCCTTCGACGAGGACATGTTGGACGCTAAAAACCTGCATCTCGATCTCTTCCGCCATTTGGAACCGCTGGAACGGAGGGCTATGGTTTGGAGAATTAGGATTAGATGGCTAGTCTAACTGAAGTAGTAGATGATTATTTAAAGAGGTTAAAACAATGTGAACGCAGTGGGATTTGGATGCAAATGAAGACGAAGGGGAGGTGAAGAAGCCGAGGAGAATCGGTTCCCGATGGAGAAGTAAATGGGAGAAGTGGCATGCAGGCAGTTGATTAGACGGCTAGGTAGACTAAACGAAAAGGCTATGCGGGTAGACTGATGAGTCGTACATATTCGTGTACGTGCCCATCCTTCCTGATAGGTGGGACCTATGCATGCAAACAAATAAAAAAATGTCCTGGATACAGAACATGGATAACACTGTATATTTAGTGTAGAATCTTTTTTGTACTTTGAATTTTGGCCACTACTTCTGCTGTTTAGTAACTTTTCTGAATTTTGGCCACTACTACAGTAAGTTCAAGTGAGTAACTATAGTAACTTCAAGTGAGTAACTCCATTTTTGATTTTTTTACATAAAACTAACCATGATATTTGTTCCTCTGTTCTGGTCATAATTATAATCTGATTGCTGAACCCTTAATCATTCTCATAATGTTTACATGATGCACAATTATACAGCCGTCAAAACTACTCCATACACACACTGTCGAAATTGACAAGATGGTGGTGGAGGTGGGAATAAATGTTCAGTATTGGTGCATTTTCTATGCTTGCAAAATTCAGATTGAATTTCACTACCAAAAGAAAAGAAGTGGAGATTAAATGTTGCTTTCCACTTACTTCACCTGTGTGTAACTCTTTTGGTGCATTTTCTACAGAACCTATGTGTAGCTGCAGCATACAGGCTAGTTCATCAACTGCTCGAAGAAGAAAAGAAGGTGGCATTTCCTTGCCTTTAGCATACAGGCCAGTTCACTTAATGTCCTCTGGTGCTATATTTCTGAGAACATCCAAGTTTTTACTTATCACTTTGCTAGCATTCACAAGTCTATTGAAGCATGCATGTCTCTGTGAATCTTGCTGTCTACTCCAAGTAGATGGTGTGTAGCCTGGCAAAGGATATTAGTACTTGGTGCATCCTAAGTTTAAAACCACTCTAGATTTACAAGTGTTTACTGAAGATGACAAGTGTTTATTCAGTTCTAAATTTGAAGTAACTAGTAGACGAACAATATTCATCTTTTTCTGTATATGAAGAAGAATAAACCTAGCTAATTCAAATAATTCCAATTTTAGGGACATGTTTTTATCAACTCTTAGTTAAGGGGTTGTGGCAGTTTTCAGTTTTGTGCTGCTTGAATTGATTCTACAGGAATATTTAGGGAAGAGTCATGGCTATGCTTAGCTCTCTGTAAAATGAATGACTGAAATGGGACAATTGGAAACTTTAGGTATGTTTGCGAACAAATGGTGTATAAATCCAAATAAAGCAAATAAATTCAAATGATTCAAATAAATCCAAATAAATCAAAATAAACATGGTTCATCTTCATTTTGCATAAACCTGGTTGAGTATTGTAGAGTAATTGACAACAAATTGACCTGGTTGGAATTCAGACAACAATAGTAACAGTTAACTGAACTTCTTTTGCGTGCATTTATCACTCCAGAAAACTTTCAGTAACAAGTGAGCAGCCTCTGCATTTTCTCAGTGAACTTTTGAGTGCATTTATCACTTGTTGGAGTATGCTACAGCTTCTGCAAATCACAAACTCCTTTAGTTTACATCTCAGTTTTAGCAAACACTACAGTTTCAGTAAAGGAGTCATAACTGAATTACAGGCACTGTAGTTTCTCTACAGTATTGGAACACTGAACATTTTCAGTTAACTGTAGCAAGAAAAACTTCCAAAAACTAGCAGATCTCCAAGAATGCCAAGAGTATTACTCAATGAATATTATGGCATCAAACTAAATTTTCACTATAATCTGTTCATCATTTAGCAGCAGTGTACAGCCTTTGTCCTGGATTATTTCTCTAGCTTTGTATCCCCTGATTGAATTTTCTCCGCATGTACTGAGAACAGAAAATTCAGACTCACAACAACAAATTGAACAACAGCAGTAGCAGAGGCGGGCGGGGCAGACTCACCAGCACAGGCGGGAGTGGCAGCAGAGGTGAGGCAGGGGTAAGGCAAAAGCAACATCAGAGGTCCACGGCGCCGGCGTCGTCCACCAGTAGCAACATGAGAGGCGGGAGTGGCCGGAATTGTCCACGACACCGGCGGCCGAAGCGGACAAAATCAGAGGTACAGGTGGGCGGCAAAGGTGGGCGAACGTGGGCGGCGACCTTCAACGGGGCCGGCGGCGTAGCTCGAGGAGAGCGCCGGCACAGGTCGCCTTCACGGCGGGCGGTGCAGGTGGTAAGCCGCGGTACAGGTGCAAGTGAGCGGCGGTGCTATTGTTGGTCGCGGGCTAGGCCATGGTTCTGGTGTTGGTCGCGACGCAGATCCAGGCGGGCGGCGGCGCAGGTGGGTAGCCGGCGATGGCTGCAAGGCGCGGGAGACGGGGGAGGAGGAAGGAAGGAGATGGACTTCTTTGTGACGTGTTTAAAACTCTGTGGGTTTTTTTTGCAAAAAAACAAATACACTTCCCTGTGGACAACTTTTCCTGGACGGAGGGAGTACTAGTTAAATCTGAGCTATGGGTGTGAAGCACTGATATGCTAGTACATTTGATTGTGACCTGTTCTAATTTTGTACCTGAACTTTTTTTAGAAAGGGCTGTACGTCAACTTAATGTGCTAGCAGAACTTATTGTGTTGTCTGTCTGTTTTCTTTGCACAACATTCAAGATATTTCCCCATCATTGATAAAGATGATGAACCGTTATGTACGACTTCGTTGGATTCAACATAGCCCTTCCCGTAGCGATCCACTACATCCATCCTGATTGTGCCTCCTGCGTGAAATTTTTGTATGCAAGTTCAGTGTGCTATGATGTTCTATATGATTGTGTCAACTATATAAGTTTTTACTGAGCATCAGCAATGCATATGGCTGAAAGATGTATTTACGAGCATCGACCAATGGGTCTCTCTCTCTCTCTCTCTCACACACACACACACGCAGACGCACAAGTGGGACCCGTTGAATTATTTATTTGCTAGTGACAGCTTTTAATTAGGTTCCACTGTAATCTAACTTTTTTCTTAAGTTATTAATTGAGCTCAGTGACTTAAAAAAGTTGTACAGAAGCCTTGTTTGGGTGTTTCCGGCGTTGCTGAATGTGGGCTGAGTAATCTTGTTAGGTTGTACTGTACTACACAGGCCTTTTTTTCAACATCATCAATGCAACTGGGCCGACAGTTGTACACAATATCCGGGTCAACTTGTTATTCTCCGCCCCGCTGGGCTGCAAACTTTCCTAGGAGGTATGCATTAGGCTTAACAAGAAAATGGACTTTAAGAAGTAATAAATGGGATGTAATTATAATAACTAGACAGTTACTATGCACCAAACATGTAATTAGTTTGAAAAATATATTATTTTTGGAATTTGAAATTTTTAATTTCATTACTTGTTGCGCGCGCAATATTTCGTTGGATTTTAACATAATACAACTTTATTTTGAAATTATATTTGACTTGACTAGAAATTTCAGATAAAAATATTTCGGATCCCATCAAAATGTGGGAATTTTTTTGTATTCTGTTTTGAGCGGTTGTTTGAAATTATTAATCATTGTCCTAGCTAGAAGTTGGGCTGTACTTTTAACAAACTGTAAATGGGCTGTAGTAAATTCCATTAAAATTAAAAAATGGGCTGTACATTCTTACAAATCGCAAATGGGCTATATGTTCTCTGCCAAATCTGAGGTGTGGGCCTACCAAGTTGACGCGTACCAAGGGCTTTGTCAACTTAGTGAATATAAACGATTCTAGCTGCAGTGATCGTACGATGTCCATCCAACGGCTGTGGTGCTTCTTCAACCTCTGGTCTTCTTGCTCCAGCCGCGCAAAGCAGCGCCGGTCGTGTCGCGTGCTCCTGCCTCCCGTGGCCGGCTGTGATGCCGCGGAGGCCTCACCGCCCCGTACAACTCCCACCGCTTGCCAGGCCATCCCTCTACTCACCCACATCCCCTGTTATTCTGCGGCGACGGCAGCCTCACACCACAGCCGAACCAGTGAACCCTCGTACTCCTCTCTGTGCGGGCTTCCACTGCCGCGTCTTCCCTGGATCTGCGTCGTCCCCTTCCTAGGCCTCGCCGTCGTCCAGATCACCGCCCTGGTGCTCTCCGCGCGGCGCAGTCAACGTGGTCAACGACCGACTTCCATCGGAAGAGTACTGTACATGGAGAGGCTGACATCTTGGTCCAGGCGGCCGCAAGGAAGTGCCTTCTTATTACGCGCAAAATAATTATTCCTCCACCTGACAGCAGGGACCCACCGGACGGGCCAGCGTATTTCGCGAAAAAACGTTTCCCCCCTGACTGCTGGGACCCACCGGACGGGCCAGCTTATTTCGCGAAAAAACGTTCCCCCCGCTGTCAGCTCGGACCCATCGGACGTGCCTCCTTATTACGCATAAAAAAATGAATACTCCCCCTGCTAGCTGGGACCCACCATGGTG
The DNA here is from genome assembly GCA_034509565.1 of Triticum monococcum. NCBI lineage: Eukaryota > Viridiplantae > Streptophyta > Magnoliopsida > Poales > Poaceae > Triticum > Triticum monococcum. The sequence continues at coordinate 141,208,559 of CM067846.1, read as the reverse complement.
GGAGGCTGACTTGTGGGCCTACTAAGTTGACTGGGACGGGGGCCTTTGTCAACTTTAGTCAATATGAACGATTATAGCTCCAGTGACCGAACGATGTCCATCCAACGGCCGTAGTGCTTCTTCAACCTCTGGTCTTCTTGCTCTAGCCACCCAAAGCAGCGCCGGTCGTGCCGCATGCTCCTGCCTCCCGTGGCCGGCTGTGCTGCCGCGGAGGCCTCACCGCCCTCTACTATTCCCACCGCTGGCCAGGCCCTGCGGCGACGGCAGCCTCGCACCGCAGCCGAACCAGTGAACCCTCATACTCCTCTCCGCGCGGGCTTACACTGCCGCGTCTTCGCCGGCTCCCCGTCGTCCCCTTCCTAGGCCTCGCCATCGTCCACCGCCCTGGTGCTCTCGGCACGGCGTGGTGAATGTGGTCAAGGAACGACTTCCATCGGACGTGGACTGTACGTGGCGAGGCTGACATCTGGGTCCACGGCCGTAGCAAGGAAGTGCCTCCTTATTACACGGAAAATAATGATTCCTCCACCTGACAGTTGGGACCCGCCAGACGGGCCACTGTATTTCGCGAAAAAACATTTCCCCCTGACTACTGGACCCACCACCTACATCTTCGCACGCAAGGAAGTCCGTCCGGGCAAAAAAACGATTCGTGAAAGTGCTAGTGATCGACTAGAGGGGGGTGAATAGGCAATTTTTACGAAAGTCTTCAAAATATGGAAGTTTCGAAGACAAACGATAGAGATAAACCTATTACCATGCGTCGGAAGGTAGACTACACTAAGCAAGCCATAGTCAAGTATTCAGAGAAATGAAAGCACAAAGACTAATAGCAGCTAGGCAGTATAGATCAGGATGGAAGATAGTATGAAGCTCATCAGAATAGCAGTCACACAGTGAAGACAAATAGATAATGCATACAGGCAATGACTTCACAAGCACCAATCTGAAAGTAAAGAGATGGGAAGGATGGAACTAGTGGCTCGTTGAAGACAATGATTTGTTGAACCAATTCCAGTTGTTGTGACAACTGTACGTCTAGTTAGGGAGGCTGAGATTCAACTCAGAAGACCACGTCTTCACCTTATTCCCCTTGAGCTAAGGACACCCAGTCCTTGCCCAATCACTCTGGTAAGTCTTCAAGGTAGACTTCCAAACCTTCACAAACTTCGTTCACCGGCAATCCATAATGACTCTTGGATGCTCAGAACGCGACGCCTAACCGGCTGGAGGATTCACAGTCCTCAAGTGTAATAAGTCTTCAGATGACACAGACAGGAAGACTTAAGTGATGCCTAACACTCTTTGGATCTGGCTGTTTAGGGCTTTGTCCTCGTAAGGAATTCTCTCTCAAAAGCTTCGAGGTGGATTGCTCTCAAACGACAAAAGCCGTACACTAACTCTGAGCAGCCAACCGTTTATGGTTGTAGGGGTGGGCTATTTATAGCCACTAGGCAACCCAACCTGATTTGTCCAAAATGACCCTGGGTCACTAAGGAACTGACACGTGTTCCAATGGTCAGATTTCAAACACACACGACAACTTTACTTGGGCTACACGCAAAGTTGACTTATCCAGCTTGGGATAAGATTTGCTCTCATTGTCTTCGCTCAAAGACATAGGATTTTGGTTAAGCATCACTTCAGTCATTTTGACTAGTTCACTTGGACCCCACTTAACGGTACGGTGGTTCCTATGACTCAACAAAGAAGAAAAAGAACGACGAAACAACTAAGTCTTCGCGCTCCATAGTCTTCACGCGATGTCTTCTCTTGTCATAGTCTTTAATGTGAATGTCTTCACATACCACCTTTGACTTCAATGTCTTCATACATTTTTAGGGGTCATCTCTGGTAGGAAAACTGAATCAATGAGGGACTTCTACCTGTGTTATCCTGCAATTCTCACAAACACATTAGTCCCTCAACCAGGTTTGTCGTCAATACTCCAAAACCAACTAGGGGTGGCACTAGATGCACTTAAAATCTCCCCCTTTTTGGTGATTGATGACAAACTAGTTGAAGTTTTCAACGGGGAATAAAATATGTGAAATTGTAACGGAGAGTGTATTGTCTTCATAAGTGGCAAAGGCTCCCCCTGAAGATGTGCATATAAGTAATTTGCTTTTGGAATGCAAATGCACGTGGCAGGTTGTACTTGTGGAGATCCTCTTCAACTTATGATGAAAATTCATCATGCATGATTTGATATAATGAAGATAATGACATGCATAATGAAAAATGGACGTCTGCAAAATGACCTAAGTGCGGAAGTTATCATCGCACATGCGGAATTTATCATCGCATCACAGAATAGCAAATAAGTAGCAGACGACCATCGAGTTTAAGTGTTACAACTCAAAGAACCAAATGTATCGAAAAGCAAGAGTTGTAAGCACTTGGTAAAAGGTAAAGCAACCACCCATATGGACCCGCTTGAAGACTATCAACTCATATGCTTCTCCCCCTTTTGTCAGTAAGGACCAAAAGGTTTGAGGAAATAGAGCGCCTACTCGTTCCCATGAGGTGCAGGCGAAGCAGCAGGGTCGTCGTTGAGGTCCGGTGGTGCAGAAGAACTTGGTGCAGTGTCAACACGCATTGAAGTTGGAGGAGGTGAAGTTGCATCATCTTGGTCATCGATGACTCTGGCATTCACTGTCGCAGCTGAGGACGAATAGTCAGAGTCTTCAAGTGAGGGAGTCCGACGCAAGTGAGCATTCTTGGGAAGAGTTGAGTCAAACTTGAACCGTTCAATGAAGCCATCGTCTTGCAGATCAGCTTTAGCACTAAGTAATGTCAAACTCTTCCACAACCTCTGACAGGTTTCATGAGTGACAAAGGCATTTTTGGTGGCAAGATTGCGAATGCGGTTGACATCCACCAAGAGGCTTTGCATCTGACGCTTAAGCCAGTCGTGATGTTTGTCCTGTTTCTGGTGTAATGCGACGAGAAGCTCTCGGTCATTTAGGACACGAGATCGCCTTCGAGGCCTTTGCGCAATGGTGCTACCAGTGGCGTCAGTTTGAGCTTGAGGGGCAGGTGTGTTGCCAAGAAGGGGATAAACACGAGAAACTGCTGGAACTCTTTCAATAGGCTGGGTGAAGCTTTGGTGATCAACATTGTGAAGATAAATGGGATCCTTAGCAGGCTGTGGGTAAATAGCTTCAACTGACAGATCAACCTCTGGCAAGAATATAAGATGATTGCGCGCAGACGGCTGATAGTTGAAGGCAGAGTGACGCTTCATAAGACGCATGGAGCATAGAATTTCAACCCAAAAATGTCGGAGCCAGATGCAGGCAACTGCCTGATGAAGAAGTCTTGAGCATTGAAGCTGATGCCATTGAAGATATAGAAAACCAAAGTCTTCATTGCTCCTTCAAGCTTCGATGCAGATGAATGTCCTTTGACAGCCCATAGAGTCTTCCTGATGATATGGTAAATGGTGCGAGGCAGGTATTCTAGGTCTTCAACAAAGAATTCAGATGGGTATTCAGCGTCGTGAGGCAGAGGCTTCATCATGCTCAGCATTTGACTCATGTTGGGTTCTGGCTTCTTAAAAATGCTTTCCAAGGCATTCTGGTGTTGTTGACAACCTGGTTCATAGTATTCACCAGGAGTGGGCAGGCCTGTGAGCTCAATGACCAAGAGCTTTGGCTTCATGATGGACATTGCATGTCATCCACTCAAGGACCCAAGTCTTTGGATCCCTGTTGTAGCCTCGAATGTGAAGAGTTGCATAGAACTGTAGCAGAAGCTCTTCATTCCAGTGTTCCTTATCTATGAAAAACTGCAGCAGTCCAGCATCTCTGAAGCAATCCAACGCTTCTTTAAGGCAGGGCAGGGCAGCTATAGCTTCAGAGTCGAGGCGCATATGTGGAAATATGCGGCCTTGATTGTATAGGATGCAGGAATAGTAGCTGCGCTGCTGATAGCTCCAGAACCGATCTGATGAAATGCGAGGTTTGGTATAAGGGTTCTTGGCGCTGTTGAAGAAGGTGTTATGTGCCACGAAGCCATTCACATTGAAGACCCCAGGTGAAGTTGCAGTCCCTGGGAATCGTGGAAGTCTTGGCTTGGCCTTTTGGACTTCAGGTCTGTGCTCGACATGATATTCAAATTGTGGACCCGCAGCAGGTGGAGGAACCAGAATGGGCCAGCAGACCATAACAGGCTGACCACGATCAAATGCCAGGTCAATTGTATGAGGTCTTGGACGGGGAACATGAGCATTGGCATTGTTGTTTACATGAGCTTCAGGGGCCACATTGGCTTCAGGTACTTGTACCTCAGGTGCTTCAGTATTGGCTTCAGGTGCTGCAGTGGCGTCAGGCGCTTGAACTTCGGGCACCGCAGTAGCTTCAGGTGCCGCATTAGCTTCAGCCATAACAACATCATTGGCTTCAGTGGTGATGTTGGTGGCCGCCTCAGGATTGTTAACCTCCACTTCAGAAGCTGGAGGGTCGGGCACGTTCTCCTCGAGAACAACATCTTGGTGGGACGGGGGTGTAGCAACTATGTCTGCTTCAACTCTTGGTTCTTCTTCTTCATCGGCTGATGCAACCGGAATATCTTCAGCCATTTTGGCTTCAGACTCAGATACGTGCATAGTTGGAGTGACTTGGGGCCTTGGTCCTTTGCGAAGCCTGCGTAATGCTGGCGACGCTTGCGGAGATGGAGTGTGCTGGGCCTCAAAGTCATCGTCATCTTGCACTGGTGAGGTAGCTTGCGGTTGGGGAGAACTTGGAGTGTCTTGTCATTGTGGGTGATCAGCTCATGATGCATCCTAAGCAGTTGGCGTTAGAGGACGACCAATGCTGATGAGTTCGCTGTGCGTGAGCACAAGCGATGATACCAATTGGTGCTCAATCTGAGGAAGGACTTCATCATCTTCAACATTGTCGGGAGGACCAATGTCTTCAGCTGCGGTGGGGTCAACAGCTGGATTGTCTTCAGCGTCAGGAGCCTCTGGGGAAGCAGGCTCATGAACTATCACTTAGCGTTCTTGATTTTCAGACGCAGGATGAGCCACTGAGATTGGCTCGACCTCAAGGGGCTCTGTGGGAGTAGCCCGATCTCTCTTCTTGGTTTTGCGTTTCTTAGTTGGAGGAGCATCATCAGTAGTGCCATTGGTTTTGCGCTTTCTGGCTTCAGCTTCAGTTGCCCTTGTTTTCTTCAGTTCTGAAGCCACTATGGGGACCTTAGGCTTCGAGCCTGTCATATTGGCTGGGAAGACAATTGGATGTACTTCCTGCCTTGGTGCTTCGGGTTCTGCCACAGATGGCTTCTTCTTTTTCTTGGCCGCCATTCTGGGGTCTATTCCTGGTCGCCGCAAGGCCTTGCGCTTTTCAGCTTCATTGTATCCTTGGACACATTTAGCAGCAAGATCCTTCATGCGCTCACGAGAACCTTTGGCTTCTTCGCGTTTGGTTCAGAATGCTTCCTTAAGCTCATGCATCATGGTCTGGAAGTTCTGAATGTCTTCAACATTGATCTTGGCCATATGCTTCTTGAACTGAGCCTTTTCCTAATCTATCTTATGCTTCAGCTCAACAATCTTCTGAGCTAGAGCCAGCTCAGCGGCAATGACTCCGTGGAAGGCGACGCTGAGGCCAACGGGAAGCTGAAGATCATCAAAGCTGACATTTGGGCTATCAAACCACTCATCAATGAATGTGTTGATGATTTCAACATCAAAGAGAGGAAGGTCATTGATGATTTCTGCCTCTTGCTTGCTCTTGATCAACTGCTCAAGAGTGTCATTGCCAAGATCGTCATCGCTGGACAGATCAATGGCATCATTCTCATTTTGCAGAACAGCAGCAGGGGTTAGTGCTTGACTGGTGGGTTGCACGGGCATCTTCATTTTGGAGGGCTTGGAGATGCGTGACAGATCTTCGGACTGCACACTGTGTTCAGGAGGTGCAGTGGCCAGAGGCTTCACCCGTGAGACCTTTGGTGCAGGGGTAGGCTTTGAAGCTTTAGGCTTCTTCGGCTTCTTTGGCTTCGGTGGTGCAGGCGCTTCGTCAGATTCAGCATCATCTGCAGGTTGATCCACGACTGCCCCTTAAACCATAATATGAGTGATGAGACCTTCCAGCTTGTAGAAGGGCTCAACAAGATTGGGTTCAGCTTCGCGTGAGCCATCGGTACGAGGAGCAGAGGGACCTGGGTTGAAGTCTAATCCCCGTGACTTCTTGTTTTCTTTGGCCGAGTTCCTGGAAAACTGAAGGTTGCGCTTGAACAGATTGTCGTCACGACACCATAGCAATCACGACGGGTCTGCATCTGCAGGCTGTGGTCCACAGACCATGCAAGGATAGAAGCCTTGTTCAATGGCTTCAGCTCTGGACCTAGGTTGAAGATTTTTGTATAGGATGTCTCCCCACGGTCGCTTGATGGCATTCTTCTCAAGCATACTCCTGGGTCACGAACCTGTACTTGAACCATTGCTCTGCCCAATATCTTCGAATCCATTGGATTCGAGTTTTCCGCTGATTGTAGTCCGCCTCCGGATCTGTCTTGTACAGCTCATAGAGGTCAGGAGGCAGATCTCTTAAGGTGTTACCACGATGCTGTCTGCCACCCTTCCTTGTAGATTTTTCTGGTGCCATGAAGTTTAGACTGAAAGGCTTCAAAACTGTCAAAGTCTTCCGTCTATTGGTCAGACAAGAACTGGCTTCAGAGGAATTTATATGATGCTGTAAGAATTCTGCAAATGAATGCAGACTATGAGAACCAAGGGATTCTCCCACGGACATGTACCTGTGACAGCATTAAGGTGCGAGGGAAGGGGAAGAGGTCATATGCATTCTCAGAAGATTTTGAAGATAAATCAGTTTAGAAGACATTGACCTCATAGTGCGAAGACATTCACTCATAGATAGAGAGTTGGTTCTAGATTTGTACGAATCCATGAATAAGTACAAGTGAGGAATCTAACTACTTTGTGAAGCATAAGTGAACATACTAGGCATATTATGAGATGCAGTATGAAATAGATCCTACTTGTGTGAATAGAGACTGCTTGTGGTAGAAACTGATGAATCTATCGGATCAAAGAGACTGTAAAAAGGAGGTTTTATTTACCACACGAGGAACTGCTAGACGGAGTGGGAGAGGAGGCCGAGAAGTTTGATCTTCCGTGCCCTAACTTGGCGACAGAGGACACCTACGGCGACGGCGGAGAAGATGATGTCCGCGGCCAGCGTGAAGACGGCGTCGGTGAGGTTGCGGCAGCTAAGCGCTTCGTCGCCGGCGTCATCGAACGCTAGCGGTGGCGCTAGGGTTTGTGCGAGAGTGGGAGAAAGGATAATGACTGTGGTGAGGCGTGTATTTATAGGGATAGGGACGGCACAGTGTTATTACATAGGTGCCCCTGGCGGCTCACATCTGAAGGACACATGGCTATCATGCAACACATCGGCGGTTGTTCCACGTTCCCACGCACGCCTGGATTGTCGGGTGGTCGTCCCCACTTCTCTGGGTTTCAGGTGGAAGGATTTAGCATTGAAAACAGATTAATGTTTGTCTCTGTGTCTTCTGCTGACAAGGATGCAGAGAAGACATTTTGACAGTGTCAATAGAATGCATATGATTTGGATAGATAGACTTAGGAAAGAAGCATAGAGGGGTTAGGGTCCGATCACATTCACTTAGTTCAAAAGATTCAGCAAGAAGCCATAGCTATAAGTGAATGCTGTAGAGGACAAAAACCAAATCAGTATGTTGAAGATAAACATGAGATCATGTTAACATTGAAGACAAACATAAAGCGAAGACTTTGCAAATGTTACGCCATGTGAAAAACACTTCTTGGGGAAGAATTTTGTGGTGGCGTTACCCACCGTATAGGAAGTATTAGACACAGACACGGCGCACAACTTTTGTGGTGCTCTGAAGTCAAATTCCACGTTAATGTATTCACACTCAGAATGTATGTATTCATTGATTGAAGACATACGTTACTTCATGTGTTGCACATCTAAGTCATCAACATGCACAAGTGTTAGGAAGTGTGCCTGATCACAGGACATTTGAGGATTCCAATATATTTAGCTCCCACCGTAACTTGCAAAACCTCTTCTCATCCAAGGGCTTTGGGAAGATATCTGCCAATTGCTCTTCAGTGTTGACGTGTATGATATCAATATCTTCCTTCATAACATGATCTCTGAGAAAGTGATGACGAATTTCAATGTGCTTTGTCTTCAAGTGCTGAACTGGGTTGTTGGCAATCTTGATGGTGCTCTCGTTGTTGCAGTAGAGTGGCACTTGCTTCAGATGAATGCCATAGTCTTTGAGTGTTTGCTTCATCCATAGAAGCTGAGCGCAGCAAGATCCAACAGCAATGTATTTAGATTCAGCAGTGGAGAGAGATACACAGTTCTGCTTCTTTGAAGACCAACATACAAGTGATCGTCCCAGAAAATGACATGTGCCTGATGTAGACTTGCGATCCACCTTATCACCAGCATAATCAGCATCCGAGAATCCAACTAGATCAAACTCCGAGCCCTTTGGATACCATAATCCTAGTGTTGGGGTGTGAGCCAAATATCTAAGAATTCGCATCACAGCTAAGTGATGTGATTCCTTTGGTGCCGCTTGGAACCGGGCACACATGCAAACACTAAGCATGATACCTGGCCTAGATGCACATAAATAAAGCAAAGAACCAATCATGGAGCGGTATACCTTTTGATCGAACTCTTTACCATTGTCTTTGGGACCCAGATGGTGTTTGGCTGGCATTGGCGTCATGTAGCCTTTCAGTCTTGCATTCCGAATTTCTTCAGGCAATCTTTGAGGTATTTCTCTTGAGATATGAAGATGTCGTTGCGTTGCTGATGTATTTGAAGACCAAGGAAGAACTTCAGCTCACCCATCATGGACATCTGATATTGCTCTTGCATCATATATCCAAACTCTTCACTGTATTTCTGGTTAGTCCAGCCGAAGATAATGTCATCCACATATATTTGGCACACAAACAGTTCACCATCATATGTCCTCGTGAAGAGAGTGGGATCCAGGGAACCAGGTTTGAAGCCTTTGCTCTTCAGGAAGTCTTTGAGTGTGTCATACCAAGCTCGAGGGGCTTTTTTAAGGCCTTATAGTTCCTTGTTGAGTTTGTAGACCATGTCAGGATGTTTTGGATCTTCAAAGCCAGGCGGTTGTGCAACATACACTTCTTCTTCAATCTTGCAATTGAGAAAAGTGCTCTTCACATCCATTTGAGACAGAAGAATGTTATGATGATTTGCATAGGCCAGCAGTATGCATATAGCTTCAAGCCTGGCCACAGTTGCAAATGTTTCATCGAAGTCAATTCCTTCAACTTGAGTGTATCCTTGAGCAAGGAGACGAGCTTTGTTTCTGACAACTTGACCATGCTCATCTTGCTTGTTGCGATATATCCATTTAGTGCCTATTATATTGTGCTTATGAGGATCAGGACACTTAACCAGTTCCCATACATTATTCAACTCAAACTGTTGAAGCTCTTCTTGCATAGCTTGAATCCATTCAGGTTCCATGAAGGCTTCATCAACTTTCTTGGGTTCAGATATTGAGATGAATGCGAAGTGCCCACAGAAATTTGCTAGCTGTGTTGCCCTTGAACGAGTGAGTGGACCTGGTGCATTGATGCTATCAATTATTCTCTCAATTTGTACTTCATTTGCAACACGAGGATGAACAGGACGAAGATTTTTCACTTGCTGATCATTGTCATTGTTAGAAGGATTGTCGTCAGGCTGAGCATTGTCTTCAGGTTGATCTGGTGCAGAGATGATGAGTTCCTCTTTACGCTGAGCTTCAGAAGGTATGATTTCTCCAGTTCCCATGAGTTTGATGGTTTTACTGGATGGAGCTTCATCTAGCACATATGGCAGGTGCTCTCTTTGCAAGCTGTTAGTCTCATCGAACCGCACATCCACAGTTTCAACCACTTTATAGTGAAAGAGGTTGAAGAATCTGTAGGAGTGCGAATCCTTTCCATATCCACAGCTTCATGTGCTTTCGGTGCAAATTTTGAAGTGTGATGTGGATCCTTGATCCAGCACCTGGCACCAAATACTCTGAAGTAACTGACATTTGGCTTCTTGCCAGTAAGGAGCTCATAGGATGTCTTGTTCAGAAGCTTGTGAAGATAAACACGGTTGATGATATGGCATGCAGTATCAATGGCTTCAGGCCAGGACTTTCTTGGAGTCTTGTATTCATCGAGCATCGTCTGGGCCATCCCAATAAGTGTTCTGTTCTTGCGTTCCACGACGCCATTTTACTGCGGCGTGTACGGAGCTGAGAATTCACGAGTGATGCCCAAAGTATCAAGATAAGTGTCTAGGCCAGTGTTCTTGAATTCAGTGCCATTGTCACTTATGATGTGCTTGATCTTGACGCCATAGTTGTTCATCGCTCGATTGGCGAAGCATCTGAAGACATCCTGCACTTCAGTTTTGTAGAGGATTATATGCACCCAAGTATATCTTGAATAATCATCAACAATGACAAAGCCATAGAGACAAGCAATAGTAGTAAGAGTTGAGTAATGAGTGGGACTGAAGAGGTCCATGTGGAGCAGTTCGAAGGGTTGAGTCATTGTCATGATTGTCTTCGAGGGATGCTTGGCCCTCGTCATCTTTCTTGCTTCACAGGTACCGCATAAGTGATCCTTCTTGAACTTGACGCCCTCGATGCCTGTGACATGCTTCTTCTTTGCAAAAGTGTGCAAGTTCCTCATGCCAGCATGCCCTAGCCTCCGATGCAGAGCCAGCATTCTGAAGCTTTTGCTAGAATACATACGGCAAGCTGTGGTCCTGCTGAGAAATCTACCATGTACAAATCATCTTTCCGATACCCTTCAAAGACTAGAGACTTGTCAGATTCCATTAGAACAAGGCAACGATATTTTCCAAATATCACAATCATATTTAAATCGCAAAGCATTGAGACAGACATTAAGTTGAGACCAAGGGATTCAACAAGCATTACTTTATCCATGTGTTGATCCCTCGAGATTGCAACTCTACCTAGACCCAATACCTTGCTTTTACCAGTATCAGCAAATGTGATGTGACTCTTGTCAGATGGACGTAAGGTTGAGTCCATGAGAAGACTTCGCTTGCCAGTCATATGATTAGTACACCCACTATCAATAATCCATTCTGAAGCAGCTGATGTCATACCCTACAGTGTAGTTAGGGGGATAGGCTTCACGAAGTGAATTGTGAAGTATAAACATTTGACGAGCAAGTGGACTATGAAAGCTTAGATCGAGGTTAGGCCTGATAGGGCAAGTAGCAAGCGACTCAGGAACAAAATACATAATAAGACCATTTGGGCATTTGATCTTGCGCCCTACAAGATGTTTAAGGTCCCCAGCAATAGCTTCAGACGAATTTGATTTTCGGCTGGAGACCTTTCCCTGCAAAAGGGAGTTAAGCTTTCTTAGCCACCCACATCTTCAAGGGTGGCTTCGAAGCAATGAGTCTAAGTGCAGCATCTGAGAACTTTGGCTTTGGAGCCCTAGCAAAAAATCCTGCAGGTGGACAATAGTACTCATAAGAATAAGCAGAGTAGTTCTTGGTCTTATGAACATGGCGGTTTGATGAAACGCGCTCATATTCATAGGCCTGAGTATGGTTTCCCTGCAAAACATTTGCATTAGAGCGACTCAGGTGAGTCCTTTGTCTGTATGAAGCCTTTGGACCATATGAAGCCTGTGGTCTGGGGTTTGTCTTCTTCACTTGTGGTGTCATGACGACATTCACGGGAAGATTCTCCAACAACCTTTTTGGCACCCAGACTTTGTTCATAGGTGGTCCATTCCTGCAGTTAGTACCAATATACCTGGCAAACACTTCACCATTTTGATTCTTAAACAGTTTATAGTTTGCATCAAAGGATTCATCAATAACAATGGGATTAGCACAAGTGAAGCCAGACAGGATGGACGGATCCACTAAAGGTTCCTTTGCAGCAACCCATGTGGTTTTGGGGTACTGCTCAGGTTTCCAGTAAGAGCCATCAGCATTCATTTTCCTTTTCAACCCAAGACCCTCTTTCCTAGGGTTTCGGTTCATTATCTGCCTTTTGAGGACATCACATAGTGTGTGATGCCCTTTGAGACTTTTGTACATCCCTGTTTCAAGCAATGTCTTCAACCTAGCATTTTCATCAGCAATAGCAGTGGTATCCTCAGCAGAGGGGTTAGTTACCACATCAACAGTTGAAGATATTGCAATAGTAGCAGTAGTAGAACATCCAGCAATAGAAGTAGTGTTGTCACGCTCAATGCATTTAAGACATGGTGGTTCAAATCCTTCCTGAGCAGAACTGATCTGTTTGGCACACAGTGACTCGTTTTCCTTTTGAAGATCTTCATGAGCCACTCTCAATTTCTCAAGATCTTGCTTCCTTTGAAGATAATCATAGGAAATCTTTTCATGAGTTGTTGAGAGCGTTTCATGACGACTTTCAAGTTCCTCATACTTAACATGAAGATTTTTTATGTCTTCAATTAAGGGCTGAGATCGAGTCATTTCAGCCTCTAACAGGTCATCGCTTTTGTCTAACAGTTTTTGAATATGTTCCATAGCTTTCTGTTGTTCAGTTGCAATTTTAGCAAGTGTTTTGTAGCTAGGTTTGGAACCACAATCAGAGTCATCTTCACTGGATGTTTGATAGCGAGTAGTGCGTGAGTTTACCTTGGCACCACGTGCCATGAAGCAGTAGGTGGGAGCGGAGTAGTCCTTGTCATTTGCATCGGCGTCGGTGATGAAGCCATTGTCTTCAGTGTTGAAGATGGACTTGACAACGTAAGCTGTAGCCAGACTTGCAACGCCAGAATCGGACTCCTCCTCAGACTCCACCTCCGCCTCCTCAGAAGCAGAATCCTCCTCTGAATCCATTTCCTTGCCAACGAACGCACGAGCCTTGCCAGATGAGCTCTTCTTATGAGATGAAGACTTTGAGGAAGACTTGGAAGAAGACTCTGAGTATTTCTTCTTCTTCTTCTTGTCGTCAGAATCATACTCCTTGCTCTTCTTCTTCTTCTTGTTGTTGTTGTTGTTCTCATTTTCCCACTGTGGACACTCAGAGATGTAGTGGCCAGGTTTCTTGCACTTGTGGCATGTTCCCTTCTTGTAGTCATGAGCAAAAACTTCATCATTCCTTGAGCTTGACCGTGAAGACTTTCTGAAGCCTTTCTTCTTGGTGAATTTTTCGAACTTCTACACAAGCATAGCAAGCTCCTTTCCAATGTCTCTAGGATCATCAGAACTGCTGTCAGATTCTTCTTCAGATGAAGAGACAATTTTTTCCTTTAGGGCACGAGTTTGCCCATAGTTGGGACCATAGATGTCTCTTTTCTCAGAAAGCTGAAACTCATGTGTGTTGAGCCTCTCAAGTATGTCAGACGGATCGAGAGTCTTGAAATCATGACGTTCTTGAATCATCAGGGCTAGGGTGTCAAACGAGCTGTCAAGTGATCTCAGGAGTGTCTTGACGACTTCATGCTTGGTGATCACAGTAGCGCCAAGGGCTTGAAGTTCATTTGTGATGTCAGTGAGTCGATCAAATGTGAGCTGAACATTCTCATTGTCATTTCTCTCGAAGCGGTTGAAGAGGTTGTGAAGGACACTGATTCTTTGATCTCTCTTGGTTGAGACGCCTTCGTTGACCTTGGAGAGCCAGTCCCAGACTAGCTTAGATGTTTCCAAAGCACTCACACGGCCATACTATCCTTTGGTCAGATGACCACAGATAATGTTCTTGGCAGTGGAGTCCAGTTGAACGAACTTCTTGACATCAACAGCGGTGACACCTTCACCCGCCTTGGGAACGCCATTCTTGACGACACACCATAGGTCGACATCAATGGCTTCAAGATGCATGCGCATCTTATTCTTCCAGTAGGGATATTCAGTTCCATCAAAGACTGGGCACGCAACAGAGACTTTGATTATCCCTGCAGTCGACATAGCTAAAACTCCAGGTGGTTAAACCGAATCACACAGAACAAGGGAGTACCTTGCTCTGATACCAATTGAAAGTGCTAGTGATTGACTAGAGGGGGGTGAATAGGCGATTTTTATGAAAGTCTTCAAAACATGGAAGTTTCGAAGAAAAACGATAGAAATAAACATATTACCATGCAGCAGAAGGTAGACTACACTAAGCAAGCCATAGTCAAGTATTCAATGAAATGAAAGCTCAAAGACTAATAGCAGCTAGGCAGTATAGATTAGGATCGAAGATAGTATGAAGCCAATCAAAACAAGCAGTCACACAGTGAAGACAAATAGATGATGCAAAGAGGTAATGACTTCACAAGGACCAATCTGCAAATAAAGAGATGGGAAGGATAGAACCAGTAGCTCGTCGAAGACAATGATTTGTTGGACCAGTTCCAGTTGTTGTGACAACTGTACGTCTGGTTAGGGAGGCTGAGATTCAACTCAGAAGACCGTGTCTTCACCTTATTCCTCTTGAGCTAAGGACACCCAGTCTTCACCCAATCACTCTGGTAAGTCTTCAAGGCAGACTTCCAAACCTTCACAGATTTCGTTCACTCGCGATCCACAATGACTCTTGGATGCTCAGAACGCGACGCCTAACCGGATGGAGGATTCACAGTCCTCAATTGTAATAAGTCTTCAGATCACACAGACAGGAAGACTTAAGTGATGCCTAACACTCTTTGGCTCTGGGTGTTTAGGGCTTTATCCTCGCAAGGAATTCTCTCTCAAAGGCTTCGAGGTGGGTTGCTCTCAAACGACAAAAGCCGTACACTAACTCTGAGCAGCCAACCGTTTATGGTTGTAGGGGTGGGCTATTTATAGCCACTAGGCAACCCGACCTGATTTGTCCGAAATGACCTTGGGTCACTAAGGAACTGACACGTGTTTTGACGGTCAGATTTCAAACACACACACGGCAACTTTACTTGGGCTACAAGCAAAGCTGACTTATCCAACTCTGAATAAGATTTGCTCTCTTAGTCTTCACTCGAAGACATAGGATTTTGGTTAAGCATCACTTTAGTCATTCTGACTGGTTCTCTTGGACCCCACTTAACAGTACGGTGGTTCCTATGACTCAACAAAGAAGAAAAAGAACGACAAAACAACTAAGTCTTCGCGCTCCATAGTCTTCATGCGATGTATTTTCTTGACATAGTCTTCAATGTGAATGTCTTCACATATCACCTTTGACTTCAATGTCTTCATACAATTTAGGGGTCATCTCTGGTAGGAAAACCGAATCAATGAGGGACTTCTACCTGTGTTATCCTGCAATTCTCACAAACACATTAGTCCCTCAACCAGGTTTGTCGTCAATACTCCAAAACCAATTAGGGGTGGCACTAGATGCACTTACAAGCCCGGTCTCTCTTCTTGGTTTTCCGTTTCTTGGTTGGGGAGCATCATCAGTGGTGGCCTTGGTCTTGCATTTTCTGGCTTCGGCTTCAACTGCCCTTGTTTCTTGAGTTCGGAAGCCACTGTGGGGACCTTAGGATTTGAACTTGTCATACTGGCTGGGAAGACAATGCAAGGTTCTTCCTGCCTTGATGCTTCTGGTTCTGCCACAGTTGGCTTCTTCTTCTTCTTGGCAGCCATTCTAGGGTTCGATGCCTGGTCGCCCCAAAGCCTTGCACTTTTCAGCTTCATTGTATCCCCGAACACATTTAGCAGCAAGATCCTTCATGCGCTCACGAGAACCTTTGGCTTCTTCGCGTTTCGTGCGGAATGCTTCCTTGAGATCATGCATCATGACCTGGAAGTTCTGAATGTCTTCAACATTGAGCTTGGCCATATGCTTCTTGAATTGAGCCTTTTCATAATCTATCTTATGCTTGAGCTCAACAATTTTTCTGAGCTAGAGCCAGCTCAGCAGCAATGGCTCCATGGAAGGCGACGCTGAGGCCAATGGGAAGCTGAAGATCATCAAAGCTGACATTTGGGCTGTCAAACCACCCATCAATGAACTTTTTTAAGATTTCCACATCAAATAGAGGAAGGTCATTGAAGATTTCCGCCTCTTGCTTGCTCTTGATCAACTGCTCAAGAGCGTCATCGCCAAGATCGTCGTCGCTAGACAGATCAATGGCATCATTCTCGTTGCGCAGAACAATAGCAGGGGTCAGTGCTTGACTAGTGGAATGCATGGGCTTCTTCACTTTGGTGGGCTTGGAGATGCGTGAGAGATCTTCAGACTGCACACTGGCTTTAGGAGGTGCAGTGGCCAGAGGCTTTACCCGTGAAACCTTTGGTGCAGGGGAAAGCTTCGAAGCTTTAGGTTTCTTCAACTTTGGTGGTGCAGGCGCTTCGTCAGAATCAGTGTCGTCTGCAGGTTCATCCACGGTTGTCCCTTGAACCATAATATGAGTGATGAGACCTTCTAGGTTGTAGAAGGGCCCAACAAGATTGGGTTCAGCTTCGCGTGTGCCATCGACACGAGGAGCAGAGGGACCTGGATTGAAGTCTAATCCCCGCGACTTCTTGTTTTCTTTGGCCGAGTTCTTGGCAAACTAGAAGTTGTGCTTGAATAGATTGTCGCCACGACACCATAGCAATGAAGATGGGTCTGCATCTGTAGGCTGTGGTCCACGGACCATGCAAGGATAGAAGCCTTGTTCAATGGCTTCAACTTTGGACCTGGGTTGAAGGTTTTTGTAGAAGATGTCTCCCCAGGGTCGCTTGATGGGATTCTTCTCAGCATATTCCTGGGTCATGAACCTGTACTTGAACCATTGCTCGGCCCAGTATCTTCGAATCCATTGGATTTGTGTCTTGCGCTGACCATAGCTTTCTTCAGGGCCAGTTTTGTACAGTTCATAAAGATCTTCAGGCAGGTCCGTTGATGTACCCCCACGGCGCTGTCTGCCGCCCTTCCTTGCAAATTTCTCTTTTGCCATGAAGTTCAGACTGAAAGGCTTCAACACTGTCAAAGTCTTCCGTCTACTGGTCAGACAAGAACTGGCTTCAGGAGAATTTATATGATGTTGTAAGAACTCTGCAAATGAATGCAGACTATGAGAACCAAGGGATTCTCCCACGGATATGTACCTGTGACAGCATTAAAGGTGCAAGGGAAGGGGAAGAGGTCAAATGCATTCTCAGAAGATTTTGAAGATAAATCAGTTTAGAAGACATTGACCTCCTAGTGCGAAGACATTCACTCATAGGTAGAGAGTTGGTTGCAGATTTGTACGAATCCACGAATAAGTACAAGTGAGGAATCTAACTACTTTGTGAAGCATCAGTGAACATACTAGGCATGTTATGATATGTAGTATGAGATAGATCCAACTTGTGTGAATAGAAACTACTTATGGTTGAAAAGGATGAATCTATCGGATCAAAAAGACTATAAAAAGGAGGTTTTATTTACCACACGAGTGAGGTAGTCCTGGATTAGGGGGTCTCCGGATAGCCAGATTATATCCTTTGACCGGACTGTTGGACTATGAGGATACAAGATTGAAGACTTCGTCTCGTCTTCGGATGGGACTCTACTTGGCGTGGAAGGCAAGCTAGGCAATACGGATATGTATATCTCCTCCTTTGTAACCGGCCTTGTGTAACCCTAGCCCCCTCCGGTGTCTATATAAACTGGAGGGTTTTAGTCCGTAGGACAACATACAATCATACCATAGGCTAGCTTCTAGGGTTTAGCCTCTCCGATCTCGTGGTAGATCAACTCTTGTAATACTCATATCATCAAGAATAAATCAAGAAGGACGTAGGGTTTTACCTCCATCAAGAGGGCCCGAACCTGGGTAAAACATCGTGTCCCCTGCCTCCTGTTACCATCCGCCTTAGACGCACAGTTCGGGACCCCCTACCCGAGATCCGCCGGTTTTGACACCGACATTGGTGCTTCCATTGAGAGTTCATCTGTGTCATCATCGTTAGGCTTGATGGCTCCCACTATCATCGATAGCAATGCAGTCCAGGGCGAGACTTTTCTCCTTGGACAAATCTTTGTGTTCGGCGACTTCGCACTGCGGGCCAACTTGCTTGGCCGTCTGGAGCATATCGAAAGTCACACCCCTGGCCGCCAGGTCAGATTTGGAAGCTTAAACTACACGGCCGATATTCGCGGAGACTTGATCTTCGACGGATTCGAGCCCCTGCCTTGTGCGCCACGCGGTCACGATGAGTACGATTTAGCTCTGCCATTGGACAGTGTTCAATAAATCGCACCGGCAGCCGCTCCGACCTTTAATGCGGAGCCAGTTGCGCCTCCCATGGACGGGTGGATAGACCCCGCCACAGAGGCCGTATCCTCAGCGGCGATCGAGCCGAATATCGACCTTACCCTTCACGAGAGCCGTGTTGCCAAACTGTCGGATTCTTCTCCGGCCACGGACTCCGAACCGCCTGCGCCCGTTCCTATCGAATCCAGTTGGGCGCCGATCATGGAGTTTACCTCTCCGGATATTTTTTAGCACTCGCCCTTCGGCGATATACTGAACTCATTAAGGTCTCTCTCCTTGTCAGTAGAGTCCTGGCCGAACTATGTCCGGCAGGATTGGGATGCGGATGACGAAGAAATTCTCCGCCCAGCCTCCACCCACTTAGTAGCCACTGTCGATAACTTAACCGACATGCTCGACTTCGACTCCGAAGACATCGATGATATGGACGACAATGCAGGAGATGAACAGGAACCACTGCCCATAGGGCACTGTACGCCCACTTCATCACATGACGTATACATGGTGGACACACCAAAAGAAAACGATGACGAGGAACGGAAGGACGCAACGAAGGGTTGTCCCCTCGAGAAGCAGTCAAAGCGGTGGCGTAAGCGCCGCTCCAAATCCTGCCTCGGCAGAAACAACGATCATATAAACCCAGCGTTAGAGCAGGGTGAACCATCGCCGGACCACGGCAACACGGAGAATCAAACCGAACAACCCGACTCTGTCAAAGATAATAGTCCAGACGACATCACATCGGACAGACACCCGAAGCAACAGAATGCCCATCAAAGGCTTGTTGCCACCATGAGGAGTCTAAAATGCAGAAGCAAAGGCTCAAGGCTGCGCAAGACACACTCAGAATTAGATGGAGTAAAGTACTCAACACAGCAGCGAAGTACGGCGGTAATCGCCCCACCAAGAGCTACCCGAAGCGGAAGTTGCTACCTGAATTCGATGAGGAGGCCTTAGGTCCCCCACAACCAAAAATTAAAACGGCCATCTGGCCAGATAGACGACCTCACGGCCAACATAGAGCGGCAAACAACACCGCACATAAGCCAATACGCGATCCACGCGAGGGCTCGCATCAAAAGGACGGCGCAACCAGATCCATCTATGGCCCACGCAAGCACGCTCCAGCATA
Source organism: Triticum monococcum (assembly GCA_034509565.1). Classification (NCBI taxonomy): domain Eukaryota; kingdom Viridiplantae; phylum Streptophyta; class Magnoliopsida; order Poales; family Poaceae; genus Triticum; species Triticum monococcum. Next base: position 141,189,198 of record CM067846.1, on the reverse strand, counting down.
CGATGCAACACAACAAGCATCTGAACAACACGTCACACCCAGATACAGGGGTGCCGCACCCCCCCCTATGTTTCACCGACGAGGTGCTGGACCATGAATTTCCAAAGGGATTTAAACCCATAAACATAGAGGCATACGATGGAACAACAGACCCTGGGGTCTGGATTGAGGACTATATCCTCCATATCCATATGGCTCGAGGAAACGATCTCCATGCCATCAAGTACTTACCCCTCAAGCTCAAAGGGCCAGCTCGGCACTGGCTTAAAAGCCTCCCCGAAAGCTCCATTGGAAGCTGGGAAGAGCTTGAAGACGCTTTTCGGGAAAGTTTTCAAGGGACTTGTGTCCGACCTCCGGATGCAGACGATTTAAGTCATATAACCCAACAGCCCGGAGAGTCAGCCCGAAAGCTTTGGAACAAGTTTCTTACTAAAAAGAACCAAATAGTCGACTGTCCGGATGCCAAAGCCCTGGCAGCTTTTAAGCACAGCGTCCGAGATGAATGGCTTGCTAGACACCTCGGCCAAGAAAAGCCGAGAACAATGGCAGCATTAACAAGCCTCATGACCCGCTTTTGCGCGGGCGAGGATAGCTGGCTAGCCAGACGAAGCACCAGCGACCCAAGTACATCCGAAGTTAGAGATGGAAATGGGAAATCACGACACAACAAAAATAATAAGCGCCGGAATAAAGAAGACAGCCCAGAGAGCACGGCGGTAAATGTCGGATTCAGAAGCTCTCGGCCAGGTTAGCAAAAGCCGCCCTTTAAAGGCGCCAGAGATGAACTGTCCAGCCTAAACAAAATTATGGACCAAATATGTCAGATCCATAGCACCCCCGATAAACCTGCAAATCATACCCACAGAGAATGTTGGGTCTTCAAGCAGTCCGGCAAGCTCAACGCCGAACATAAGGGGCAGGATACACCAAGCGAAGACGAGGATGAGCCTCGCAAACAAAGCACTGGGGAACAGAAGAAATTTCCATCAGAAGTCAAAAGAGTAAACGTGTTACATGTGATAAAGGGGAGAAACAAAGCGGCAACCCAGATAAATATGACCAAGGGCCTATCACCGCGGAGTTCTGCCACTGGCCATCTCAACCGATCACCTTCGACCATCAGGATTACTCGGCAAGTATCCGACGTGCAGGATGGGCTGCCTTGGTATTAGATCCAATAATTGACGGATACCACTTCACACGAGTCCTGATGGACGGTGGCAGTAGTCTAAACCTAATATATCAAGACACAGTTCGCAAAATGGGGATAGACCCAACAAAAATTTTCCATAGCAATAATACCTTTAAAGGAGTAACGCCAGGCCCAGGGGCTCATTGCACGGGCTCCCTGCTACTAGAGGTTATATTCGGCTTCCCCGATTAGCGAAAATTTAACCTTCCACATTGCTTCGTTCCAATGTGGCTATCAAGCACTACTTGGACGCGAAGCTTTCGCTCGCTTTAATGCAATACCGCATTACTCTTCCCTCATGCTTAAGATGCCCGGTCCATGTGGCATTATTATAGTAAATGGAAATATTGAGCGATCCCTGCGCACCCAAGAGAGTGCGGCTACCTTGGCAGCCGCACACTAAAATGGCCTCACCAACTAAAGCATTCGATAGGTCATCAAGACCACAGACACGGTTAGACGAGTCCGGCGCAGCTATATGTAACTCATACAGGTTTGATAGCCATACCCCTATTACAAATACAAGGGGCTCAACAAGCGCAGACAAGTGGCAACTTTTTAATCATCTTGAATTGAACAGGGTTTCTCTAAACCTACCTTTTTGCACGACAACTTTTTCACCTAAGTTCCTCTCTTTTATAGATGACGATCGTGCTACACCCTTCCAGGATACGGCACAACGGAGACACAGGCGCAGACGTGCAGAAGGCACCCATTCCAAGGATTCTTTTTAGATTAAGACCCTGCTTCAACCTTTTTTACTGTCTCTTATTGATACACATCCCTCGGATTCTTAGTACAATTGAGAAGGATGCTGACGTCTTGGCATGTGGCCATGTCAGAGTAATGCATGTACCTGGACACTAGGGGCTTCTTACAAAGGGCACTGTTCAGACCCACAATAAAGACCGAATACCTTAGGGAGTGTTCGGCGTCGCGAGTTTGGCCTTATATGCATCAGCTCCGAATCATGTCTTTGGTCAAATGTTGGGTTTGCCCGGCTCCTGTGTTTTGCTGCCTTACGTTCCGCTCTATCGGCTAAGGCGGCACCATGAGAACTACTGCGATTGTGCCCTGGTTCATCCGGACAAGCACCTCAGTAGAGAAAGCTGAAAATTGACTGTCATGATATAGCATGAGACTGGTCAACCACTCGATGACCTATCGGAATCTTAGAATTCCTCCGCCTTAACAAAGGGCCGTTTTCCGTCTAAGCATGTATGCACCCCAAATTCGGGTGAGTGCGGAGCCACCAAGGGCTATATAGTAGCCCCACTGTCATACTCCTCTGGCTAAGTGAAAGTGTTAAAGAATTATAGTCCGGTTGCCTAGTTTGCTGCGCTATCACCTCCTTAATAGGACCAAGACGTTGGATTAAGTGTGAACATGCGTCTTCTGCGAACACCTCCGCATTATATGCGTGGGGGTTGAAGCCGACGACTGCAATCTTTCAGGATATATATATATATATATATATATATATATATATATATATATATATATATGTGTGTGTGTGTGTGTGTGTAAACGGCCGCACAGGAGGTATCATATTACTTTCAGGCAAAAGTATAAATACAGCCTTTATAAATTTAATAAAACATTGTTTTTACAATGGGAATACATGTCGCTCAAACATAATATTCTTCGAGCATTGGGCCTTTATCAAACGAGCACCCTCAAGAACTTCTTCAAAATAGTGCTCGACAGCCACTCGGCCTATGGCCGAACCCTGCGCCACAATAGTGGTAGCATCCATCTCCGCCCAGTATGCTTTGACATGGGTAAGGGCCATCCGCGAGCCCTCTATGCACGCCGACCTCTTCATCACACTGATGCACGGCACCGCACCAAGGAAATTGTTGCACCAGGCTAAAATAGATGTTCGGCTTTGGCCTTTCCGGCCACAGCTGATCCACGACAGACCTCATGGCAAGTCCGGACAACCTATTGAGTTCGGCCCATTCGGCTAGCTGATCAGTCAATGGAAGCGGACGCTCTGGAACGTTAAACTGCGACCAGAATAGCTTGTCCACTTCACGATTTGTTTGATCTCGGAAGTATTTGGCCGCATCGACAGCGCTCGCCGCCCGGTCCATATATGCATCTGCCGAACTGCACAGCCGATCCAGAGGGGCATACCACGGATTTCCGAACTTCCTCCGCAGCACAAAGGGCTTCCCAGCCACAATATCCCTAGCTTCACGCACTTCATCCTTCTTCGCTCTCATGGCAGAGCGGGTGTCCTTGGTCGCCGTTGTGGCCTTCTCAAGGTCCGTCGCCCTCGCCCAGTTTTCTTATCCAAGGAACTGGCAACGATCGGCAGTGTCTTTTAACTTTACAACCATCTTGGCCATTTTATCTTTGCTCTCGCCATGAGAAGCCTTTTCGGCTCATAACTCTTCGGCCACCCTTAAAGTGGCCGCATTACTAATCCTTGTTTGTTCTTTGGCTCGGGCAAGTTCCGCCCGAAGGGTCTCCACGGTGGCAGCTCTATCTGCAGTCACAACATATTAAAGATACTGGCATCACGCTGCTCTTACTATGTGACATTGACCGGAGAAACATTACTTACCCTGTGCCTCGTCAAGCCGCTTGTTAACAAGCTCGATGTCGGCATCAGCCGCATCCAGTTGCCGCTTTAGTTCGGCAAACTCATTAGTCCGGCTAGCCACCGGAGCTTCCACCACCTGCACATAAAGCGGCATGGTTATTACCTGGGACTACGATCCTCTTTTTGCCGCCGTCCTCGGCGACAACCAGAGTCTCAGGGGCTACTATCTACACAGGGCACACCTAAAAATGTGTGGTACTATCACAAATGTGCATCATTTTACATACCTCAAAGCCCGTCAGTAGACTCATAAAGGCGTCATGCAGCCTGCTTTCGGCGGACGAAATCCTTTCCATCACCATACCCATCAACGTACGGTGTTCTTCTGAGATGGTCGGACTCCTTTGTTCGCCCTCTTCAAGAGCCGGATACTGGGGACTTTGGGTGACCATAGGATTATCTTCTGGCCTCACCGGACCCGGGGAGGCCCTCCTTGACGACACTTCAAGGTCGCCCGCTTCTTGAGCGAGGGAGTTCGGGGGAGGCGTTTCGCTCTTGATCATCTCCGGAAGAAGATCCCCTGAAGACGAGCTCCGTTGTGAAGGGCTAAGATCCGAACTGCGAGACAAACGCTTCGGTCATTTTCCTCGGAAGTAATATCTTTACTATTAAGTATTTTTTGATCACTTACGGCTCGTTAGAGGGCTGATCCCCGCGCGGACTTTGTGTGGCAAAAGCGCCCTCCGAGGTAGGACCCTCTGGTGGAGACTTCCTCTCCTGTTTGGAAGCCTTGGTTTCCGGATCTTTAGAGACAGTCCTCTTCCTTCCATGGAGCGAGAGAAAGTCAGATTCTTCCCCTTGGTTATCCTCCTTCACAGAGGCGCTCATTCCCTCGGTTGGAATTGGTAGCGATGGGGGCCCGCTTTCGCCCTCGTTATTCCCCCTTTATCTTCCTTTGAGGGCTTCGGGCAAGGTGCTAGCTCGAGCATCTTTTCCAGTACCGATTATCCAAACCCTCAGGAAGAGGGGCCGAACACTGAATCATCTTCGCCTTTGTTAGCTAGTCCTGGTCAATGAGCGATTTCTCAGAATGACGTCATGATAAATGAAAGACGTGTGTTTGGCTAGAGGATTACTTACTTGGTCGGCGGTGCGGCTGCTGCTCAGGCTCACATCCTCGGTAGTATTTGGACACTCTATTTGGGGTCCAAAGAATGATTTATACATCTCCTCGTTCGTCAGGCCGAGGAAATGCTGAATAGTGCACGGTCCTTCTGGGTTGAACTCCCACATGCGGAGGGGCCGGCGTTTGCAAGGCTGGACTCGACGAACCAGCATGAATTGCACCACCATGACGAGACTGAAATCTCCTTCGAAGAGATCTTGAATGCGGCTCTGCAGTATAGGCACGTCCTTGGCTGGACCCCAGCTCAGCCCTCTGCTAATCCATGACATCAGTTGTGGTGGAGGGCCTGAGCGGAAAGCAGGGGCAGCCACCCACTTGGCGCTTCTGGGAGCAGTGATGTAAAACCACTCCCATTGCCATAATCCGGACACCTCTAGGATGGAACCCTTTGGCCATGGAGCTCCAGCGATCTTGCTTATTTATGCGCCTCCGCACGCTACATGTTGCCCCTCGACCATCTTCGGCTTCACGTCAAAGGTCTTGAGCCACAGGCCGAAGTGAGGGGTAATGCGGAGGAAGGCCTCACATACGACAATAAATGCCGAGATGTGGAGAAAGGAGTCCGGGGCTAGATCGTGGAAATCTAGCCCGTAATAGAACATCAGACCCCTAACGAAGGGATCCAGAGTGAGGCCTAGACCTCGGAGGAAGTGGGAGATGAACACAATGTTCTCGTTAGGTTCAGGAGTAGGGACAACCTGCCCTCGGGCAGGCAGCCGATGCGAAAACTTGGCGGTCAGGTATCTGGCCTCCCTCAACTTCTTGATATCCTCTTCTGTAACGGAGGAGGGCATCCACCGGCCTTGAAGGCTAGATCCGGACATAATTGAAGGTCCGAAGTGCCTAACCTAGGCTTTGGGTGTTAGAACTCGAGGCGGGGGAAGGATTCGATTGAGCACGGGAGGGAAAAAAGTAAAAGCCTTGCCCCTTTATAAAGAAGGGTGAATATCGAGCATCCTCCTCGTGGCCGTTTGGGACTTGCCTAAAATCTAGGAGTCCTTGGCATGGTTGGGTTACCCACGTCTGTATTGATGAGAATCCCGTAATTAGGGGAACACGATCTCTGCTTTGACAAGACGTGTCAAGAAACCGCCTCGCGTTATGTGTGGAGCTGGTTGAAGAAACACAGTTCGAATAATCGCTGAGCCATGGCATGATGTCATGTTGCCAAAACGTGTCAGCAGATTAAGATTTGTGGAAACATTGTTCTCTCTACGATGGTATGTGGAATTTATTTTGCAGGGTCGGACACTATCCTGGTATTCAACTCTTCTGTGATATGTTCGGAGGTGGAACCCGCCTTGCAATGCCGAAGACAACACTACGTGCAGGACTCATCGTCATTGAAGCCTGGTTCAGGGGCTACTGAGGGAGTCCTAGATTAGGGGGTCTCCGGACAGTCGGACTATATCCTTGACCGGACTGTTGGACTATGAAGATACAAGATTGAAGACTTCGTCTCGTGTCCGGATGAGACTCGACTTGACATGGAAGGCAAGCTAGGAAATACGGATATGTATATCTCCTCCTTTGTAACCGACCTTGTGTAACCCTAGCTCCCTCCGGTGTCTATATAAACCGGAGGGTTTTAGTCCGTAGGACAACATACAACCATACCATATGCTAGCTTCTAGGGTTTAGCCTCTCCGATCTCGTGGTAGATCAACTCTTGTAATACTCATATCATCAAGAATAAATCAAGCAGGACATAGGGTTTTACCTCAATCAAGAGGGCCCAAACCTGGGTAAAACATCGTGTCCCCTGCCTCCTGTTACCATCCTCCTTAGATGCACAGTTCGGGACCCCCAACCCGAGATCCGCCGGTTTTGACACCGACAACGAGGAACTGCTAGACGGAGTGGGAGAGGAGGTCGAGCAGTTCGATCTTCCATTCCCTAACTTGGCAACGGAGGACACCTACGGCGACGGCGGAGAAGACGATGTCCGCGGCCGGCGTGAGGACGGCGTCGGTGAGGTCGCGGCAGCTAAGCGCTTCGTCGCCGGCGTCGTCGAGGGCTAGCGATGGCGCTAGGGTTTGTGCGAGATTGGAAGAAGAGATAATGACTGAGGTGAGGCTTGTATTTATAGGGACAGGGATGGCACAGTGGTATTACACAGATGCCCCTGGCGATTCGCATCTGAAGCACACGTGGCGGTCATGCAAGACATGAGAGGTTGTTCCACGTTCCCACGCACGCCTGGATTGTCGGGTGGTCGTTCCCACTTCTTCGGGTTTCAGGTAAAAGGATTGAGCATTGAAAGCAGATTAATGTTTGTCTCTGTGTCTTCTGCTGACAAGGACGCAGAGAAGACATTTTGACAGTTTCAATAGAATTCATATGATTTGGATAGATAGACTTAAGATAGAAGCATAGAAGGGTTAGGGTCCGATCACATTCACTTAGTTCAAAAGATTCAACAAGAAGACATAGCTATAGGTGAATGCTATAGAGGACAAAAACCAAATCAGTACATTGAAGATAAACATGAAGCCATGTTAACATTGAAGACAAACGAAATGCGAAGACTTTGCAATGTAACACCAACAGAAAGTATTCCAAACAGGAGTTTGGTGGTGGCGTTACTCACCGTATAGGAAATATTAGACCCAGACACGGCGCACAATTATCGTGGCGCTCCAGAGTCAAATTCCACGTTAATGTATTCACACTCACAATGTAAGTCTTTGTTGATTGAAGATATACATTACTTCGTGTGTTGCACATCTAAGTCATCAACATGCATAAGTGTTAGGATGTGTGCCTGATCACAGAACATTTGAGGATTTCAAGATATTTATCTCACACCATAACTTGCAAATCCTTTTCTCATCCAAGGGCTTTGTGAAGATATCTGCTAGTTGCTCATCAGTGTTGATGTGTATGATATCAATATCTTCCTTCATGACATGATCTCTGAGAAAGTGATGACGAATTTCAATCTGCTTTGTCTTCGAGTGCTGAACTGGGTTGTTAGCAATCTTGATGGTGCTTTCGTTATCGCAGTAGAGTGGCACTTGCTTCAGATGAATGCCGTAGTCTTTGAGTGTTTGCTTCATCCATAGAAGCTGAGCGCAGCAACATCCAGCAGCAATGTATTCAGATTTAGCAGTGGAGAGAGATACACAGTTCTGCTTCTTTGAAGACCAACATACAAGTGATCGTCCCAGAAAGTGACATGTGCCTGATGTAGACTTGCGATCCACCTTGTCACTAGCATAATCAGCATCCAAGAATCCAACTAGATCAAACTCTGAGCCCTTTGGATACCATAATCCTAGTGTTGGGGTGTGATCCAAATATCGAAGAATTCGCTTCACAGCTAAGTGATGCGATTCCTTTGGTGCCGCTTGGAATCGGGCACACATGCAAACACTAAGCATGATATCTGGCCTAGATGCACATAAATAAAGCAAAGAACCAATCATGGAGCGGTATACCTTTTGATTGAACTCTTTACCATTGTCGTCGGGACCCAGATGGTGTTTATCTGGCATTGGCGTCGTGTAACCTTTGCAGTCTTGCATTCCACACTTCTTCAGGCAATCTTTGAGATATTTCTCTTGAGATATGAAGATGTCGTTGCGTTGTTGTCGTATTTGAAGGCCAAGGAAGAACTTCATCTCACCCATCATGGAAATCTGATATTGCTCTTGCATCATATATCCAAACTCATCACTGTATTTCTGGTTGGTGCAGCCGAAGATAATGTCATCCACATATATTTGGCACACAAACAGTTCACCATCATATGTCTTCGTGAAGAGTGTGGGATCTAGGGAACTAGGTTTGAAGCCTTTGCTCTTCAGGAAGTCTTTGAGTGTGTCATACCAAGCACGAGGGGCTTGTTTAAGCCATACAGTGCCTTGTAGAGCTTGTAAACCATGTCAGGATGTTTTGGATCTTCAAAGCCAGGCGGTTGTGCAACATACACTTCTTCAATCTTGCCATTGAGAAAAGTGCTCTTCACATCCATTTGATACAGAAGAATGTTATAATGATTTGCATAGGCCAGCAGTATGAATAGCTTCAAGCCTAGCCACAGGAGCAAATGTTTCATCGAAGTCAATTCCTTCAACTTGAGTGTATCCTTGAGCAACGAGACGAGCTTTGTTTCTGATAACTTGACCATTCTCATCTTGCTTGTTGTGATATATCCATTTAGTGCCTATGATATTGTGCTTACGAGGATCAGGACGCTTGACCAGTTCCCATACATTATCCAGCTCAAATTGTTGAAGCTCTTCTTGCATAGCTTGAATCTATTCAGGTTCCATGAAGGCTTCATGAACTTTCTTGGGTTCTAATATTGAGACGAATGCGAAGTGCCCACAGAAATTTGCTAGTTGTGTTGCCCTTGAACGAGTGAGTGGACCAGGTGCATTGATGCTATCAATTACTTTCTCAATCTGTACTTCATTTGCAACACGAGGATGAGCAGGACAAAGATTTTGCTATTGCTGATCATTGTCATCGTTGGAAGGATTGTCTTCAGGCTGAGCATTGTCTTCAGGTTGATCAGGTGCAGAGATGATGAGTTCCTCTTCAGGCTGAGCTTCACACGGTATGATTTCTCCAGTTCCCATAAGCTTGATGGATTCACTAGATGGAACTTCATTTAGCACATTTGGCAGGTGCTCTCTTTGCGAGCCGTTAGTCTCATCGAACCGCACATCCACGGTTTCAACCACTTTATAGTGAAAGAGGTTGAAGACTCTGTAGGAGTGCGAATCCTTTCCGTATCCAAGCATAAAACCTTCATGTGCTTTCGGTGCAAATTTTGAAGTGTGATGTGGATCCTTGATCCAGCACCTGGCACCAAATACTCTGAAGTAACTGACATTTGGCTTCTTACTAGTGTGGAGCTCATAGGATGTTTTGTTCAGAAGCTTGTGAAGATAAACACGGTTGATGATATGGCATGCAATATCAATGGCTTCAGGCCAGAACTTTCTTGGAGTCTTGTATTCATCGAGCATCATCCGGGCCATCTCAATAAGTGTTTTGTTCTTGGGTTCCACAACGCCATTCTGCTGCGGCGTGTACGGAGCTGGGAACTCATGAGTGATGCCCAACATATCAAGATAAGTGTCGAGGCCAGTGTTCTTGAATTCAGTGCCATTGTCACTTCTGATGTGCTTGATCTTGACGCCATAGTTGTTCATGGCTCGATTGGCGAAGCGTTTGAAGACATCCCGCACTTCAGTCTTGTAGAGGATTATATGCACCCATGTATATCTTGAATAATCATCAACAATGACGAAGCCATAGAGACAAGCAGTAGTAGAAGAGTTGAGTAGTGAGTGGGACCAAAGAGGTCCATGTGTAGCAGTTCGAAGGGTTGAGTCATTGTCATGATTGTCTTCGAGGGATGCTTGGCCCTCATTATCTTTCCAGCTTCACAGGCACCGCATAGGTGATCCTTCTTGAACTTGACGCCCTCGATGCCTATGATATGCTTCTTCTTTGCAAGAGTGTGCAAGTTCCTCATGCCAGCATGCCCTAGCCTCCGATGCCAGAGCCAGAATTCTGAAGCTTTTGCTAGAAGGCATACGGCAAGTTGTGGTCCTGCTGAGAAATCTACCACGTACAAATCATCTTTTTGATACCCTTCAAAGACTAGAGACTTGTTAGATTCCATTAGAACAAGGCAACGATATTTTCCAAATATCACAATCATGTTTAAATCGCAAAGCATTGAGACAGACATTAAGTTGAAACCAAGGGATTCAATAAGCATCACTTTATCCATGTGTTGATCCCTTGAGATTGCAACTCTACCTAGACCCAATACCCTGCTTTTACCAGTATCAGCAAATGTGATGTGAATCTTGTCAGATGGACTTAAAATTGAGTCCATGAGAAGACTTCGCTTGCCAGTCATGTGATCAGTACACCCACTATCAATAATCCATTCTGAAGCAGCTGGTGTCATACCCTACAGTGCTGTTAGGGGGATAGGCTTCATGAAGATAATTATGAAGCATAAACATTTGATGAGCAAGTGGATTATGAAAGCTTAGATCGAGGTTAGGACTGATAGGGCAAGTAGCAAGCGACTCAGGAACAAAATACATAATAAGACCATTTGGGCATTTGATCTTGCGCCCTACAAGATGTTTAAGGTCCCCAGCAATAGCTTCAGACAAATTTGATTTTCGGTCAGAGACCCTTCCCTGCAAAAGAGAGTTAAGCTTTCTTAGCCACCCACATCTTCAAGGGTGGCTTCGAAGCAATGAGTCTAAGTGCGGCATCTGAGAACTTTGGCTTTGGAGCCCTAGCAAATAATCTTGCAGGAGGACAATAGTACTCATAAGAATAAGCAGAGTAGTTCTTGGTCGTATGAACATGGCAGTTTGATGAAACCTACTCATATTCATAGGCCTGAGTATGCCCTGCAAAACATTTGTGTTAGTCCAACTCAGGTGAGTCCTCTGTCTGTATGAAGCCTTTGGACCATATGAATCCTGTGGTCTGGGGTTTGTCCTCTTCACTTGTGGTGTCATGACGACATTCACAAGAAGATTCTCCAAACACTTTTTCGGCACCCAGACTTTCTTCATAGGTGGCCCATACCTGCAGTTAGTACCAATATACCTGGCAAACACTTCACCCTTCTGATTCTTAAATAGTTTATAGTTTGCATCAAAGGATTCATCAATAACAGTGGAATTAGCACAAGTGAAGCCAGATAGGGTGGATGGATCCATTGAAGGTTCCTTTGCAGCAACCCATGTGGTTTTGGGGTACTGCTCAGGTTTCCAGTAAGAGCCATCAGCATTCATTTTCCTTTCGAACCCAACACCCTCTTTCCTAGGGTTTAGGTTCAGGATCTGCATTTTGAGGACATCACATAGTGTTTGATGCCCTTTGAGACTTCCGTACATCTCTGTTTCAAGCAATGTCTTCAACCTAGCATTTTCATTAGCAATAGCAGTGGTATCCTTAGCAGATGGGTTAGTTACCACATCAACAGTTGAAGACATTGCAATAGTAGCAGTAGTAGAACATCCAGCAATAGAAGTAGCGTTGCCACGCTCAATGCATTTAAGACATGGTGGTTCAAATCCTTCTTGAGCGGAACTGATTTGTTTGGCGCGAAGTGACTCGTTTTCCTTTTGAAGATCTTCATGAGCCGCTCTCAATTTCTCAAGATCTTGCTTCCTTTGAAGATAATCATAGGAAAGCTTTTCATGAGTTGTTGAGAGCATTTCATGACGACTTTCAAGTTCCTCATACTTAACATGAAGATTTTTTATGTCTTCAATTAAGGACTGAGATCGAGTCAGTTCCTCTAACGGGTCATCGCTTTTGTCTAACAGTTTTTGAATATGTTCCATAGATTTCTGTTGTTCAGTTGCAATTTTAGCAAGTGTTTTGTAGCTGGGTTTGGAACCACAATCAGAGTCATCTTCACTGGATGTTTGATAGTGAGTAGTGCGTGAGTTCCCCTTGGCACTGCGTGCCATGAAGTAGTAGGTGGGAGCGGAGTTGTCCTTGTCATTAGCATCGGCGTCGGTGATGAAGTCATTGTCTTCAGTGTTGAAGATGGACTTGGCAACGTATGCTGTAGCCAGACTTGCAACACCAGAATTGGATTCCTCGTCAGACTCCACCTCTGCCTCCTCAGAAGAGGACTCCTCTGAATCCATTTCCTTGCTAGCAAATGCACGAGCCTTGCCAGATGAGCTCTTCTTGTGTGATGAAAACTTTGAGGAAGACTTGGAAGAAGACTTTGAGTATTTCTTCTTCTTCTTGTCGTCGGAATCATATTCCTTGCTCTTCTTCTTCTTCTTGTTCGCATTGTCCCACTGCGGACACTCAGAGATGTAGTGACCAGGTTTCTTGCACTTGTGACATGTTCTCTTCTTGTAGTCATGAGCAGAAGCTTCATCATTCCTTGAGCTGGATCGTGAGGACTTTCTGAAGCCTTTCTTCTTGGTGAATTTCTGAAACTTCTTCACAAGCATAGCAAGCTCCTTTCCAAAGTTTTCAGGATCATGCGAACTGCAATCAGATTCTTCTTCAGATGAGGAAACAACTTTTGCCTTCAAAGCACGAGTTTGCCGATAGTTGGGACCGTAGATGTCTCTTTTCACAGAAAGCTAAAACTCATGTGTGTTGAGCCTTTCAAGTATGTCAGACGGATCGAGTGTCTTGAAGTCAAGGCGTTCTTGAATCATCAGGGCTAGGGTGTCAAACGAGCTGTCAAGTGATCTCAGGAGTGTCTTGACGACTTCATGCTTGGTGATCTCAGTAGCGCTGAGGGTTAGAAGCTCATTTGTGATGTCAGTGAGTTGATCAAACATGAGCTGAACATTCTCATTGTCGTTTCTCTTGAAGCGGTTGAAGAGGTTGCGAAGGACATTGATTCCTTGATCTCTCTGGGTTGAGACGCCTTCGTTGACCTTGGAGAGCCGGTCCCAGACTAGCTTAGATGTTTCTAGAGCACTCACACGGCCATACTGCCATTTTGTCAGATGACCATAGATGATGTTCTTGGCAGTGGAGTCCAGTTGAACAAACTTCTTGACATCAGCAGCGGTGAAACCTTCACCAGCCTTGGGGACGCCATTCTTGACGACATACCAGAGGTCGACATCAATGGCTTCAAGATGCATGCGCATCTTATTCTTCCAGTAGGGATATTCAGTTCCATCGAAGACTGGGCACGCAGCGAAGACTTTGATTATCCCTGCAGTCGACATAGCTAAAACTCCTGGTGGTTTAACTGAATCACACAGAACAAGGGAGTAGCTTGCTTTGATACCAATTAAAAGTGCTAGTGATTGACTAGAGGGGGTGAATAGGCGATTTTTACGATGATAGAGATAAACCTATTACCATGCAGCGGAAGGTACACTACACTAAGCAAGCCATAGTCAAGTATTCAGAGAAATTAAAGCACAAAGACTAATAGCAGCTAGGCAGTATAGATTAGGATGGAAGATAGTATGAAGCTAATCAGAACAGCAGTCACACAGTGAAGACAAATAGATAATGGATACAGGCAATGACTTCACAAGGACCAATCTGAAAGTAAAGAGATGGGAAGGATGGAACCAGTGGCTCGTTGAAGACAATGATTTGTTGGACCAGTTCTAGTTGTTGTGACAATTGTACGTCTGGTTAGGGAGGCTGAGATTCAACTCAGAAGACCACGTCTTCATCTTATTCCCCTTGAGCTAAGGACACCCAGTCCTCGCCCAATCACTCTGGTAAGTCTTCAAGGCAGACTTCCAAACCTTCACAGACTTCGTTCATCGGCAATCCACAATGACTCTAGGATGCTCAGAACGCGACGCCTAACCGGCTGGAGGATTCACAGTCCTCAAGTGTAATAAGTCTTCAGATCACACAGACAGGAAGACTTAAGTGATGCCTAGCACTCTTTGGCTCTGGGTGCTTAGGGCTTTGTCCTCGCAAGGAATTCTCTCTCAAAGGCTTCGAGGTGGGTTGCTCTCAAATGACAAAAGCCGTACACTAACTCTGAGCAGCCAACCGTTTATGGTTGTAGGGGGTGGGCTATTTATAGCCACTAGGCAACCCGACCTGATATGTCCGAAATGACCCTGGGTCACTAAGGAACTGACACGTGTTCCAACAGTCCGATTTCAAACACACACAGCAACTTTACTTGGGCTACAAGCAAAGCTAACTTATCCAGCTCTGGATAAGATTTGCTCTCATTGTCTTCGCTCAAAGACATAGGATTTTGGTTAAGCATCACTTGAGTCATTCTGACTGGTTCACTTGGACCCCACTTAACAGTACGGTGGTTCCTATGACTCAACAAAGAAGAAAAAGAACGACGAAACAACTATGTCTTCGCGCTCCATAGTCTTCACGCGATGTCTTCTCTTGTCATAGTCTTCAATGTGAATTTCTTGACATACCACCTTTGACTTCAATGTCTTCATACATTTTTAGGGGTCATCTCTGGTAGGAAAACCGAATCAATGAGGGACTTCTACCTGTGTTATCCTGCAATTCTCACAAACACATTAGTCCCTCAACCAGGTTTGTCGTCAATACTCCAAAACCAACTAGGGGTGGCACTACATGCACTTACAATTCGCCCCCCTGACTTCTGGGACCATCAGCTACATCTTCGCAGGCAAGGAAGTGCCTGACAGTCGAGACCCACCTGGTCAAAGCATACGTAGCGCTGTCATTCTGGTCGCGAATGTGTACGTACATATATACTGGTGGATGTAGAGGCGTGCACATGTCGTAGTAGAGGCGCGTACGTGTCGTAGTAGAGGCGCGCACGTAGAATGTACATGTATGTACAGCGGCCAGGGTGCAAGAAAGAAAATATGGCCACGTATGTGTACATACGGGCGGGGTCTCGAACGCCTACTCGCGCATACGTACGGCCAAGGCTCGTGTACATGGTTGGGTCGGAACGGACAAATAGCGCCGTCGTCATGTTCATGAGGAGGCAACGGAATGCGTTGTGTTCATGGGGAGGCAACAGAATGTGTCGTGTTCATTGGGAGGCAACGGAACGCATGGGAGCCGACCGGCTGGGTCGAAACGGAATGTGTGGTCGTGTTCATCGGGAGGGCTTGGACGGAACAGGCGATGGAAACGAGGCCTGGCGTACTGCACAACGGAGGAAACGGACCTCCTACGTTCGGAACGGGGTCCTGTTGATCGGGAGGGTCTGGCATATCGCAAAACGGAGGAAACGGACCTCCTACGGTTGAAACGGGGGTCCTGTTGGTCGGGAGGGGTGTGGCGTACTGCAAAACGGACGAAACGGACTAGTGTTGGAGCGCTACGGTCGAAACGGGGGGTCCTGTTCATCGGGAGGGTTGTGGCGTACCGCAAAATGGGACTCCACAGGATACTGTTTGTGACACTCCAAAATTTTGATTTGGTTTTCATCAAAAAACTTTATTGGATTCTAAAAGAGGGCATTTAAAAATTTCTTTTCTAGAAATCCTTCCTCTTTAAAAACTTCCTTTCACCTTTGCAAGGATTTCCTTTCCTTTTCAATTTTGGTGTTGGACTTTTGAAAGCTTTTCTTCTGGTTGTTTCCCTCTCAAACTTATTTATTTTCATTTAAAAAGAAATCCTAGGAGTTTTGGGACTTCTTTCTTTTTGAAACCACCCATGATTTTAACATATCACAGGTGGTAAAACCCCTCCAAAAACCTCCCCTCCTCCTTGGAACAACCTAAGTTCTTTGCCCCAACTAATCCAAACAAGTTTTGTATTTTATTTCAATCATTTTTCCCCTCAAAACCATTTCTGTTAATTATTTGGAGCCTGAGTCATTTACAAAGCAAGTACCTTATTCCCTTTGAGTTTTGATCTCAAACCAACTCCTCTGGTTAGTCCTTAGCATACACAACTCAGAACCATCTTGATCCACTCCCCTTCTTTTCAAAATTTTCAAATTTCAGCCTCTGCAAGTTTGGACCAGATTTGCCAAATTTGGTGAAATTCATATCTACACTTCCCCAAAAATTCTACAAAAATTGAGGCAGCCTACTGGAGCAATGAGTAGCCACCCCACCAAAAATCAGCTCTAGGAAAAATCCCTAGAGGCCAGTATCATTCTGTCGAACACCTTGCATACACTGTATATTGCACTTTCAGTAATTCAGTAAAGTTCAGAGTTCAGTGTCGTTTTCCCTTCGCCAGCTTCAGTCACGCGTGGACAGTGCCCTTGGCACGTTCCTCGCCGCCCCTTCCTCCTGTCTGGAGTGCCGCACGCGCACTTGGCGTCTTCCTGGCGTCGGTGGCGCCCGGGCCCGCCTGCGCCGGCGTGTCTTGCGGCGGCCGACCCACCGTAACGGCCGACCGGAAGCAGAACGGCGGCGCAACATCGTTCGGCGCCGCCCAACGCTCCTTGGCCCTCCGCGTGGCCTCATGCACGCCAGCGCAGCCTCGCTGCATAGTCGCCGTAGCCTAGCACGCGCAGGGCGCGCTCCCTGCTGCCGACGTGCCGCACAGCCGTTCCGTTGGGACCAGCCGTAAACCTCCCCCCCCCCCCCCGTGCTGAGTTGGACCCTGGAATGGAACCACTACTCCACCTAGACGATGCCCAAGCCCCTAATCCCACTGCCCAACCACAGTGTCACCGTAATCGCTCGCCGGACTTATCCCGTTCGCGGCAACCGCCTCGGGCCGGCTATATATAGCACCCCCCCAAGCTCCCTCTCGCCCCCGCACACCTCCACTACCTCCCTGGACCCCGAACAACAACTAGAAGAGCCTCGAGGGGCCCTTCTTCCTCGACTCTGGCCACCTCGTTCCGCCTCGGCCTCCACCTCGATTCGCTCCGGTGAGGCCATCCCCAGCGCCCAAACTTCGTCAGTAGCTTCCTCGAGCACCCAGTGAGCTAACCCAAGCATCAATTTGACCTTCGCAGCTCTCCCCGGCGAAATCCATTTCCACCCGAGCCGCCGTCCGCCGGAGCAAGGCTCGCCGTCGACGTGGTACTCGCCGGCGACCACCACCACCACCAACCGACGCGGAAGGGCGCACTGAGCAAGGAGGTACCCTCCGATCCCCTTACCTCGCCGTGGATCACCGCTGGCGACCACCGCGGCTCTCGGGCACCGTCGAGCTCTGCCGCCCCTTTTTAAAATTTCAAACCTGACGGGTGGGGCACGCCAGTCAGCCTCTCAGGGCTTTTTACACGATTCGTTTTCTGAAAACGCCTTCGGGCAAAATGCGTTTCCCTCTCTGGGCTGGCGTATTCGAGACCAAAGCATTTTCCGTTTTTATGAGCTAGCCCCTGGAAACTTTCTGTTTCATTACAGATGAGTCCCTGGACCAAAACCTTTATAACTTTTAAACAGAAAAGTATTTTTGATTGATTCTTTTTTTGTTCTCTTTAAAATTTTGTCTAGTTTTTTATCAGATTTATTTCAAAAAAATTTGGAATACTTTTTGTGCACTTCTTGGTATTTACAATAGCGCCTATATTTTCTGTATACCGTAGATACCGAAGGAGGTGACGGAGCCGCGAACTTCACCGAGCTAGGCTCCGACTACTCTGAACCAGGCAAGCATGTTTGAACTTTTGATATGATGAGTGTCTTGGCATGTTTTGCATTTAGATAGTTTCATGGCATGTTGATGAGCATACCGATGAACGTTATTTTCATGCATGGTTAAGGTAAGTGAGCTCGATGATCCATAAGTGGATGGATGTGAGTATGAATGGCCATGGGTTGGCATGAGGATGGGTAAGATGGCAGTGTTGTAGCATGCCAGTCTTATGCCAGACTATTTGACTACAGTGTCAAATCGTATCGGTCCAGTTCCTCCCTTTTCCCTCCTTGTACTACCACATGTTTTCCGCAAGGAATATGGCTTAGTAAGTTGCAAACCGCTTTCCTGGTACACACCAAAAGGAGAGGCCGGGATGATGGTTCCATGGCCCTGGATTAAAGCCAGTCATCCGGTCAGGGGGCATGGGTGTTTCCGGTTGGGACCGAGAGGGGGGCACCCCTTAGAGCGCGCGTATATAAATTTGATCCCATGCTATTCGAGATTGTGATCTCCCCGTCTCAAAGTTTTTCTTGGACGATGTCTAGGGTGAGTCCTGGCATCGAGAGATAGGATGGGTGTGTACTGGTTAGCTATGTTTTCTTCCGAAATACCGTAAACGGAACTAGTCCTTCGAGACTACGGAAATCCGTTAGCTGTGGGAAATTTTTGTACAAACTCTGCAGAGTCATAAATCTCCAAATCATCTTATCTTTATCCAAATTTTGCGCTGACTTATTCTCACAAGTGCCAGTTTTGGTGACAGATACTCTGGTGAATCTCATGAGCACTAAGCCCGGTTAACAGTTTACTCCTGTGGATGGACTAACCCGTCTATTATCATGAACTGAATATTTATTATGAGTATTATTTACTTGTGGACTAAAGCCCTTTCTGTGATGTAGCCCAGACGTCCGACTGTGGCATTTCTTTTAAAGCCCTTTCTGTGATGTCGCCCAGACGTCCGATTGTGGCATTTCTTTTAAAGCCCTTTCTATGATGTCGCCCAGACGTTCGATTGTGGCATTTCTTTTAAAGCCCTTTCTGTGATGTCGCCCAGACGTCCGATTGTGGCATTTCTTTTAAAACCCTTTCTGTGATGTCGCTCAGACGTCCGATTGTGGCATTTCTTTTAAAGCCCTTTCTGCGATGTCGCTCAGACGTCCGATTGTGGCATTTCTTTTAAAGCCCTTTCTGTGATGTCGCCCAGACGTCCGACTGTGGCATGATTTTCTGTTATTATTTGTTCACCTTTCGAGGCGTCGCTTCAGACACCCGATTGGTTCTCATTTATATTTTGTTGGGATTTCAGGCGGACTACCGCCGTTTCCCTCGTACTTACTTCGTTATGCAAAATTTTATTTTTAATTGTGCATTGGGAAGATTAATCATGACGCATTCATGCATGCATTCGTTATGTATTACGTACGAACTGTCTTGCGAGTACTTTCAAAGTACTCACTAGCTTGTTGATTTGGCCAGATGCTGACGAAGGCGATCTCATGGATGAAGAGTTCGATAGCGAGTCCGACGCCTAGAGAAATCCCAGTCAGTCTCGTGCGACCCTGGACTTGGTCACTGTTTTATATCCGCTTCTGCAACCCGAATAAATTTATCGAGCCTCACCTCGACGCTCGATGAGATGCCAGTTTGAGAGTCGTGTTACCACACTCCCCATTGTGTTATTCCACCATCACTTTATCCTCGAGTCAGTAGTATGCCACCACACCATTGTGTTATATCCGCCATTATGTATAATTATTGGCGCGCTTGTAATAATTTGTTGAGCAGCCCTAGCTCAACCCTGTAATATATTCTATGCTACTGGCTTATTGTATCAAGAATTTGTCTACCAGTGAGGAGGATCTCTCTCATACTGGACTCAAAAGATTGGTTTCTCAATAAATATTTTTATTGGAAAACCGGTCGTGACACTGTTCATCTCCACCGTCGATTGTGAGATATTCTTTTCAATTGTGAGATATTATTTTCACCCATCCGGAGTAATTCAGAGCACTTTCAGTTTGTTTCTCCAGAGGCTATCAATTCAGGTTTATTCATTCTCAGCTTTCAGTTATCATTCTCCGATCTTACCGATGCATCATTCAAGTATTCTCTTATCAGCGCGTGATCTCTTCGTTTCAGTTGTATACAAATCCCCTCAAGTATCCTCATTTGTTCTCTAATTCTTACCAGTGATTCATCCCTTTTACTTCGTTCATTTCCAATTCTTGCGGTGGTTCGTTCAAGATTCCTCTTCTTTATCAATTTATACGTTGTTTCAATCCTTCCAGTGGTTCGTTCAATACTTTCCCAAGTTGGCGGGATATCTATCTTAATCTTTTCTTTGAGAATAAGTAGTATGCCAAATCCGTTGCTTGTCATCAACTTCAATTGGTGAAGGATACGCATAACATAATTCTTATTCTTGCCTCATCCAAATGATGGATTCGTTCCTCCGGAGTTCATTCACAATGACTAATTCTCGCTGTCAATTGTTCATCTTCTCTTTTTCCCGGAGTTCCAACCTTTTTCAATTATTTCACCACGGAGATTCATCTAAATCATTACAAGGTTTCACCTTGTGTTTTCATCTTCTCTTATTTTCGTTATTCTTTTGTACCGGAGTTCTTCATGGAGATTCTACATGATGGTTCATCAAGGATTTAATTCCTTCTCGAAGTGTTCATCAACATTCTTTTCAGAGGAGCTCAAGCATTCTTCATCTTGCAATCCGAAGTGCAATTCTTTCTACCTTACCATTTCAGGTGGTATTATGTCATTCTTCATAATTTGAGCTCATGTGTCATGATTCGCATGTTGTTAAGAAGGAGGTATTTTAAATCCATCAATCTCATCATTGGAGTTATCTTGGGTTATATTTCACCTAAATCCTTCCCTAAGGATTGTTGCTAATTATGGTGCTTATAAATGATCCAAGTTCTTCATTTATCCTTCCGGTGAGATAAGTTTCTCGTCTCCTTGTTCTTATCAATCCAATTCTTTTTTCCGTGAGTGGCAGGTTGTCACCTCATAATTTGAGATGTATTCCATAAGACCATATCAAGCTTATTCTTTTCGTTGTTGGTTTTCCAACAACTCCGTTCTAGCATTTGTTGCAAGCATGCTCCCTCAAGATCTTGTTTACCTTCGTTCATTCCATTCCATTCTTACTTTTGTTCCACAGGCTTTGTGATGTTGCTCTCTTCAACCCATCTTTTCGTTTTGTCAGGATCGTGTTCTTTTCTTGGTTTATCCATTTAACCGGAGTGTTGTGTCCTTTTTTCTCAAACTCTTTTCGCCTTATCAAGCCTTTCATCTGTTCTCAATCGGAGTGCTGTCTGAGATCTTTCTTACCCCTTGTTACATTCATTCAATAGTTCTGGAGGCAGTGTGTTGTGATTTCATCAAGTATCTTCTCATCTTACCAAGTTCTTATGCAATTCCTTTTCTTTTCAATCGGAGTGCTGCCTGAATTTGTTCTTCCTTGTTCCTCTTCCCTACCGGAGTGCTTTCAACTTTGTTCTTCTTCGTTGCATTCTTTCTTTCAATGGCTTAACCTATTCAAGGTTCTTTGGTTTCACTCGTTTGTCAAAGAAGCAACTTAGCTTTACCTCTTCTCTTTCCCTTCCGCTTTCCCTCCGGTGTCATTCTAGATCTCGGGACGAGATCCTCTCGTAGTGGTGGAGTGTTGTGACGCCCCAAGACCGATGCTCGAGAAGACTTACATAGGTTCCGGGTTTCTCCGTGTGTTTCATTCTTGCTTGCTCCTTTTATTTTGCATTGCATCATGTCATCATGTCATAAATCTTTTGCATATCACTTAAATAAATTGCATAGATCGTTGATCTATTTAAATCGAGGGAACTCACTTGGTGGTTTCTCTTTATAACCTATCCTCCCGATAGTAGGGAGCTATATTCAATATTTCTTTAATTTGATATTCACCATAACACACGTGCAAAAATAATCCTCATGCCTATTTCCACTTTGAGTTTGACCTTCAAATCTTGTCCACAATTCTGTATCTCTTTTATCGAGGTTCCTCTAAAAACCGAACATTTTTGGACCTTCCAAACCTCCACTTCCTATTCACCCATTTGAATTTAATTCAAATGTGTTTGAATCTAAACCTTGCATCCATGCCCACTCCTATTTTCTTGGATTAGACTCATTTTTATGAGTTTGAGAATATATTCTTTCTCCTACCATCTTCTTTTCTCTCTTTTCTTTCTTTCTTGTTTTTTTTCTTCTCTGTTTTTTTGTTCTAGAGTGAGAGAGAGAGCCCAGCCTAGATCTCAGGCAGGCCGATCTGCGCCTAGGCGCAACCCCCTCTCTTTTGGGCCAGACTCCAAGGCCCAACCGTGCCCCCGGTAACCCTAGGCCTGAGTGAGACCCCATCCCGATCGACCCCCTCCTCCCCTTTGTTTCCTCCTCGCGCCGTCAGCTCAGGGAGATGCTCCCTTGATCCCATCTCTCTCCCTCCTACCCGTTTCCTTCGATCCCGACCTCTCTCTTGATCTCCCTCCAGCGCAGCCCCGTGCTCGATCCCTCCTCCCTCGATGCGCCGCTAGAGAGGAAGAGAGAGACCAGCGCCGCGCCCTCGAGCTCCCTCCCACCTCGCCATCCCGTCGCTGCGTCCGGTCGCCACCGGCAACCACGACCTGCGCCGCTCTTGCCTCGGCCTCCTCCTGCCGCAACGGAGTAGGTCCCCACGCCCCACGACTTCGTCTTCGCCTCTCACCGTCGCTCGACCTCGACCCCGCCAGCTACGCTCTTCGCAGGGACACGACCTTGCGGACTGGTCACTGGAGCAGTCCCGCCGGAACAGTTCTTCTCCCACGTGCTTCTCCTCTCGTTTCTCCTCGTCGCCACCAAGTACCTCGCTGCAGGTAGCAGCAGCAGGTACTGCACCTTCTCGACACGCCCCTGGCCCTGCTTCTCCTCCGCACGCCATGGCCTTGGCCCCTCTGCTCCGCCCGTCGCCGTTGCTGCCCTCCTCTGCTTCGCCTTCTCGCCAAAGATTGCATCGCTGCGTCTTCTCCACCTCCTGCCTGAGTCCCTGCAATAGCCCCGGTAGCCGTCGTCCCCTGCCGGTGGTCCCCACTGTCCTGGTGCACCTCCGCATGTTGCTGCCGTTGACGCCAAGTTGGACGACTAACGAACAGGGAGCAGCGCTGAGTTCGATCGTTGCAGATTTCGTCAATGCACCCCCTGTTTTTTCGCCAAACACCGCATCGCAAGCGCCAAGTACCACGATGGTCCTCCAAGAGTTTGGGTTCGACAAGTTCGATGACGCCATTGTACAACCATGTTACCGAGACCGGCAAGACCGATGGAACGAAACTGCCAAGTACCTCTATGAACGGATGCGTCAAGGCCGCCTCGGAGATCGCCAAGTACATCACTGACAAGACCACATGGATTCTCGAACGAGTACCGAACGAAACGCCAAGTAACACTATCGCCGAGTACGACTACTTCCATGATGATACGAGAACAACTACCGTCGACCCTCAAAACCTCCGTGGACGTCAAGTCCCTCGTCGTGATCCTGAACATCTACGGGAAATTATGCAACTAAGAACGTGAACGACTACTAGCGCCAAGATCATGAGTACCTCTACCGTCGCCATGTACCCCTACTTCCACTACGGATGTCCCGAGAACGTCTACTTCCTCTACTTGGCACCGAACAAGAACCATCCCGTTTGCACACTTCGAAGGTATAACCCCGAGACGACGTCCGTGAACGAATGCTTGCGATGTTTGAGATGCACCCGTTGTTTTGCACCATGTCCAAATTGTCACTCGTTTCCTTGTCGCCAACTCGTGGGACACCCGGAATCCGGGATCACCCCACCATCTTTTGCATGCTCCCATCATTTTCCTTTTGCACCGGTATTTCCATGAGCTACCGGAACGTTGTCGTGGCACTGTTTCGTTATCGTTGCCGTGGCACCCCTTTCTTTCCACTACGGTGACAAATGCTTCATAATGCTCTTGTCAACTTTTAATAAAAATTGCATAAACTTGCACATGTCATCCGCATCATGATAACAACAATTAAAATGTTTAAAGTGTTGTTGCAATAAATTACTAATGCATATGGGGATTTACCAGGTTTGTTGTTTATTATACCCGGCCCCATTTAAATTGTTTAGATAGTATAGTTTTGTTATGCTTCACCATCTTGCCATGTTAATCAACATTTAATATTGTTGGGTACATAAACGAGATCGAACTAAATAATGGATTGTGGTGTTTTGTCAATATGCATCCCGATGCATATTGAGCTCTACTTAATTTGTAGTTTTTGCTTGTGCATTTTTGCCATGTCATGCCTATTTAAACCGGACATGCATCATATTTGGTTGTGCTTCATGCCATGTTTATGTGTTGGTTGTTTACTATGTTGTTTGCTTCTTTTCGGTGTTGCTTCTTCAGGTTAGTTCTGATAACGTCGCGTTTGTGAGGATCCGTTCGACTACGTCCGTTTGTCTTCTTCATGGACTCGTTCTTCTTCCTTGCGGGATCTCAGGCAAGATGACCATACCCTCGAAATCACTTCTATCGTTGCTTGCTAGTTGCTCTCTCTTT
The DNA here is from genome assembly GCA_034509565.1 of Triticum monococcum. Taxonomy (NCBI): domain Eukaryota; kingdom Viridiplantae; phylum Streptophyta; class Magnoliopsida; order Poales; family Poaceae; genus Triticum; species Triticum monococcum. The sequence goes on along the minus strand of CM067846.1, from coordinate 141,164,658 downwards.
TGATATGCCTATGCTACGATACCTACCACTTGCTTATCATGCCTCCCATATTGTTGAACCAAGCCTCTAACCCACCTTGTCCTAGCAAACCGTTGTTTGGCTATGTTACCGCTTTACTCAGCCCCTCTTATAGCGTTGTTAGTTGCAGGTGAAGATGAAGTTTGTTCCTTGTTGGAACATGGAGATGTTGTTCCTTGTTGGAACATGTTTACTTGTTGGGATATCACAATATCTCTTATTTAATTAATGCATCTATATACTTGGTAAAGGGTGGAAGGCTCGGCCTTATGCCTGGTGTTTTGTTCCACTCTTGCCGCCCTAGTTTCCGTCATATCGATGTTATGTTCCCGGATTTTGCGTTCCTTATGCGGTTGGGTTATAATGGGAACCCCTTGACAGTTCGCCTTGAATAAAACTCCACAGCAATGCCCAACATTGGTTTTACCATTCGCCACCTAGCCTTTTATTTCCCTTGGGTTCTGCAGACTCAAGGGTCATCTTTATTTAAACCCCCTCGAGGCAGTGCTCCTCTGAGTGTTGGTCCAAACTAGAGCCCCTTGCAGCGCCACCTCGGGGAAACTCGAGGGCTGGTTTTAGTTGTACGGATTGCTCATCTGAGTGTGCCCTGAGAACGAGATATGTGCAGCTCCTATCGGGATTTGTCAGCACATTTGGGCAGTGTTGCTGGACTTGTTTTACCATTGTCGAGGATGTCTTGTAACCTGGATGCCAAGCCTGATCGGGTTGTCTTGGGAGAAGGAATATCCTTCGTTGACCGTGAGAGCTTGTGATGGGCTAAGTTGGGACACCCCTGTGGGGTTTTGAACTTTTGAAAGCCGTGCCCGCGGCTATGGGCAGATGGGAATTTGTTAATGTCCAGTTGTAGAAAACCTGAAGTTGACCTTAATTAAATACATCAACCGCGTGTGTAACCGTGATGGTCTCTTCTCGGCGGAGTCCGGGAAGTGAACACGGTGTTGGAGTAATGCTTGACGTAGGTTGTTCTAGGATCACTTCTTGATAATAGTTTCTCGATCGTGCTTTGCCTTCTCTTCTCGCTCTCATTTCCATATGTTTAGCCACCATATATGCTAGTCGCTTGCTGCAGCTCCACCTCATACCTTTTTCCCTACCTATAAGCTTAAATAGTCTTGATCGCGAGGGTGCGAGATTGTTGTGTCCCCGTGACTCACAGATACTTCCAAAACCAGTTTGCAGGTGCCAATGATACCGTGCAGATGACGCAACCAAGCTCAAGGAGGAGGTCGATGAAGATATAGTCCTTTGTGTTGCTTCGTTATAGTTGATCAGTAGTGGAGCCCAGTTGGGGTCGATCGGGGATCTGTGTAGCATTTGGGGTAGTCTTCTTTCATTTTGGTCCCATAGTCGGACCCTGATTGTATCTGGATGATGTAATGCTTTATTCATGTATTGTGTGAAGTGGCGAGTGTAAGCCAACTATGTATCTTTTCCCTTATGTATTACATGGTTTGTGTGAAGATTACCTCACTTGCGACATTGTTTTCAATGCGGTTATGCCTCTAAGTCATGCTTCGACACGTGGGAGATATAGCCGCATCGAGGGCGTTACAGCAACGCTCACTGTTCATTCCAGAGGCAGCATCGATCGGCTTCAGTTAGCGGTAGTAGCGAAGGAATCGCTCGATCGGGTTTAGTTAACATCCATCGATCGATCGCTCGGGTTCAGTAACGCGTAGCCTGCAGTGCAATCACTCGGGTTCAGTTAGAGCCAACGCCTCACACACACGCGCGTACGTGTACGAGAGAAACGCACATCGCTCAGCCCCCGACCTCCCACCGTAACCAGGAACTCCCTGAAATTTTCCTCCCCCTCGCTTCTACCACAGTTTTTTCCGTCATGGATGGCCCAAAGAATGTCATGCAGTTGCGTCTCGGGACCGCCCAGGACGAAAAGCCCATTTTCAGTCATGATTTTTTGTCATAGAAGTAGGAGCCCACCACATCTATGATGATACCGGGTTTTGTCACAATTATCGTCATAGAAGTGTCATATGTATGACAGAAAAAAATTCGTTCGGCCCAAAATGTCACCGATGTGTCTTTTTTTGTAGTGCATGTTCCTCTGACTATGAGATTATACAATTCCCGAATACCGGAGGAACACCTTGTTTCTATCAAACGTCACAACATAACTAGGTGATTATAAAGATGCTCTACAGGTGTCTCCGAAGGTGTTTGTTGGGTTGGCATATATCGAGATTAGGATTTGTCACTCCGTGTATCGGAGAGGTATCTCTGGGCCCTCTCGGTAATGCACATCACTATAAGCCTTGGAAAAGGTGTGACTAATGAGTTAGTTGTGGGATGATGCATTACGAAACGAGTAAAGAGACTTGCCGGTAACGAGATTGAACTAGGTATGATGATACCGACGATCGAATCTCGGTCAAGTAACATACCGATGACAAAAGGAACAACGTATGTTGTTATGCGGTTTGACCGATAAAGATCTTCGTAGAATATGTAGGAGCCAATATGAGCATCCAGGTTCCGCTATTGGTTATTGACCGGAAGTGAGTCTCGGTCATGTCTACATAGTTCTCGAATCCGTAGGGTCCACACGCTTAACGGTTGATGACAATCGGTGTTATGAGTTTATGTGTTTTGATGTACCGAAGGTAGTTCGGAGTCCCGGATGTGATCAAGGACATGACGAGGAGTCCCGAAATGGTCGAGACATAAATATCGATATATTGGAAGGCTATGTTTGGACACCAGAAGGGTTCCGGATGAGTTCGGGCATTTACCGGAGTACCGAGGGGTTACCGGAACCCCCCAGGGAGTCAATGGGCCTTAGTGGGAGAGAGGAGGAGGCGGCCAGCTGGAGCCCCCCCCCCCCAAGCCCAATTCGAATTGGGTGGGGGCGCCCCCTTTCCTTCCCTCTCTCTCCCTCTTCCTTCTTCTCCTACTCCAACAAGGGAAGGGGAAACCTACTCCTACTGGGTGTAGGACTCCCCCCTTGGGCGCGCCCTATAGGGCCGGCCCTCCCCTCCTCCACTCCTTTATATACGGGGGAGGTGGGCACCCCATAGACACACAAGTTGACAGTTGTCTTAGCCGTGTGCGGTGCCCCCCTCCACAGATTTCCACCTCGGTCATATCGTTGTAGAGCTTAGGCGAAGCCCTGCGTCGGTAACTTCATCATCACCGTCACCATGCCATCGTGCTGATGAAACTCTCCCTCGGCCTCAGCTGGATCAAGAGTACGAGGGACGTCATCGAAATGAACATGTGCAGATCGCAGAGGTGCCATGCGTTCGGTACTTGGATCGGTTGGATCGCGAAGACGTTCGACTACATCAACCGCGTTACTAAATGCTTCCTCTTTCGATCTACGAGGGTACATGGACACACTCTCCCCGCTCGTTCATATGCATCTCCTAGATGGATCTTGCGTGTTTTTTGAAATTACCGCCTTCCCCAACACTTAACGGGGAAGCCACATGTCGGTTACCCTTGACGAAAACACTTCCATGACGCGACATTTATCATCATGGAAGTGGACACTTCCGTGATGATAATTTCAGTATTGTCATGGAACACTTCTATGACACCAGATGCATGACTATATTGATTCTGTCATTAGATCGTCATGGATGTACATTCATGACAGAAAATGTGCCCTACTGTGACAAACACGTATCATCACGGAAGTGTTTTTTAGTGAAGGTTTGAACTCAGCACCGGGCGAGGGCATTTAAGATGCCTTCGTCTTGACAATTACGCCAGAAGGTTGTTGATGTCGCTTGAAGTTACGTCGGTATTTCCCCAAACAGGAAGGGATGATGCAGCACAGTGGCGGTAGGTATTTCCCTCATATGTGAAACCAAGGTTATCGAACCAGTAGGAGAACCAAGCAACACAACACAAACAGCCCCTGCACATAAATAATAAATCCTCGCAACCCGACGTGTTAAAGGGGTTGTCAATCCCTTCCGGGGTATGGTGCCTCAAGATAGGAAAACGGACGTGAGATAAATTTGTAGTAAGTTGATAGATAGATCTAAAATAAAATAAATATAAATAAACCGCGACAAGGTATTTTTGTAATTTTTTTGGATTAACAGATCTGAAAATAAATGCAAGAGAAAATTTGATTGCAAAGGAAAATATATGAGAAAGAACACCCGGGGGCCGTAGGTTTCACTAGTGGCTTCTCTCGAGAAAAAAAGCAAACGATGGGTCAACAAATTACTGTTGGGCAATTGACAGAACTTTGAATAATTATGATGATATCTAGGCAATGATCATTATATAGGCATCACGTCTAAGATTAGTAGACCGACTCGTGCCTGCATCTACTACTATTACTCCACACATCTACCGTTATCCAGCATGCATCTAGTGTATTAAGTTCATGGAAAAACGGAGTAATGCAATAAGAAAGATGACATGATGTAGACAAGATCTATCTATGTAGAGATAGACCCCATCGTTTTATCCTTAGTAGAAACTATACATACGTGTCATTTCCCTTTCTGTCAGTGGGATCAAGGACCATAAGATCGAACCCACTACAAAGCACCTCTTCCCATTGCAAGATAAATAGATCAAGTTGGCCACACAAAAACCAAATATCAGAGAAGAAATAGGAGGCTATAAGAAATCATGCATATAAGAGATCAAAGAAACTCAAATAACTTTCATGGATATAAAAAGATAGATCTGATCATAAACTCAAAGTTCATCGATCCCAACAAACACACCGCAAAAGAGTTACAACATATGGATCTCCAAGAGACCATTGTATTGAGAATCTAGCGAGAGAGAGAGAAAGCCATCTAGCTACCAACTACAGGCCCGAAGGTCTACAAAGAACTACTCACGCATCATCAGAGATGCACCAATGGAGGTGGTGAACCCCATCCGAGATGGTGTCAAGATTGGATCTGGTGGTTCTGGAATCGGTGGTGGCTGGATGAATATTTCGTCAACTCCCCTAGGGTTTCTGTAATATTGGGGTATTTGTAGAGCAAAGAGGTGGTTCGAGGGGCACTCGAGGTGGGCAAAACCCACCAGGGAGCGCCTGGGCCTCCTCGCGTGCCCTGGTGGGTTGTGCCCCCCTCGGGGCACCCCCCCCCTAGGCGCAACCAGGGCCTGTTGTCTTCCTTCTGGCCCATAAAAATTCTCCGTAAAGTTTTGGGGCATTTGGACTCCGTCTGATATTTATTTTCTGTGATGTAAAAAACATGGAAAAATAGCAACTAGCAATTGGCACTATGTCAATAGGTTAGTACCAAAAAATGATATAAAATGACTAGGAAATGATTATAAAACATCCAATATTGATAATATAACAGCATGGAACAATCAAAAATTATATATATGTTGGAGACGCATCAGTTGCTAAGATATATGAGTCACAACAATTTGGTATTCTATTTTCAACGAACATGAATCTTGTCCAAAATTGCCAGTCTGTCTCATCAGCTTGTTGTTTTATGTAGATTAGATCCCAGACATCGAGAGTAACTAAATTACTCGGTCGGTACTCGATGTGGGGGGTGGATGGGAGTAAAAATTCCATCCCAGATGCATGTGGGCTCGAAGCTCTGATGTGTTTGTGAAAGTGCGTTATATCGACTAGAGGGGGGTGAATAGGTGATTTTTATGAAAGTCTTCAAAACGTGAAGGTTATGAAGACAAACAGTACAGATATGCCAATCACTTAAGCAGCGGAAGTTAGATTACACTAGGCAAGCCATGGTCAAGTATTCAATAGAGTGAAAGCACAAGACAAGTAGTTGCAGTGTAATGAGGATCAGGTCGGAAGAAGTTATGAAGCCAAACAGATCATACAGTTATGTTGTGAAGACAGATGATAAAGCAAGCATACAATGGCTTCACAGTGTGTAACAGAAAGTAAAAGGAAGTGAAGATGAAACCAGTGACACGCTGAAGACAATGATTTGTTGGACCAGTTCCAGTTGCTGTGACAACTGTACGTCTGGTTGGAGCGGCTAGGTATTTAAACCAAAGGACACACAATCCCGGACACCCAGTCCTGAACACGCAGCTCAGGACACCCAGTCCTCACCATTTTCTCCTTGAGCTAAGGTCACACAGACCTCGCCCAATCACTCTGGTAAGTCTTCAAGGTAGACTCCCAAACCTTCACAGACTTCGTTCACTGGCAATCCACAATTTCTCTTGGATGCTCAGAATGCGATGCCTAACCGGCTGGAGGATGCACAGTCCTCAAGTGTAATAAGTCTTCAGATCACTCAGACACGAATACTTAAGTGATGCCCAATTTACTCTGGCTTTGGGTGGTTAGGGTTTTTCTCCTCGCTAGGAATTTTCTCTCAAAGGCTTCGAGGTGGGTTGCTCTCAAACGACAAAAGCCGTGCACTGAAATCTGAGCAGCCAACCGTTTATGGTTGTAGGGGTTGGACTATTTATAGCCACTGGGCAACCCGACCTGATTTGTCCGAAATGACCCTGGGTCACTAAGGAACTGACACATGTACCAACGGTCAGATTTCAAACTCACACGGAAACTTTACTTGGGCTACAAGCAAAGCTGACTTGTCCGACTCTGGACAAGATTTGCTCTCATAGTCTTCGCTCGAAGATATAGGTTTTGAATTAGGCATCACTTCAGTCATTCTGACTGGTTCTCTTGGACCCCACTTAACAGTACGGTGGTTCCTATGACTCAACACAAATGAAATAAAACTACGAAGAATCTAAGTCTTCGAGTTCCATAGGCTTCACGTGGTGTCTTCTCTTGTCATAGTCTTCAATGTGAATATCTTCAAGTACCACCATTGTCTTCAATGTCTTCGTACATTTTTAGGGGTCATCTCTGGTAGTAAAACCGAATCATTGAGGGACTTCTACCCGTTTTATCCTGCAATTCTCACAAACACATTAGTCCCTCCACTAGGTTTGTCGTCAATACTCCAAAACCAACTAGGGGTGGCACTAGATGCACTTACAATCTCCCCCTTTTTGGTGATTGATGACAAACTAGTTGAAGTTTTCAACAGGGAATATAATTTGTGAAATTGTAAAGGAATTGTCTTCATAAGCTGCAAGGGCTCACCCTGAAGATGTGCATATAAGTAATTTGCTTCTGGAACGCAAATGCACATGGCAGGTTGTACTTGTGGAAATCCACTTCAACTTATGATGACAATCCACCATGCATGTAAAAGTATATGAAGAGAATGACATGCATAATGAAAAATGGACGTCTGCGAAATGATATAAGTGCGGAAATTATCGTCGTACATGCGGAATTTATCTTCGCAAAAACATAGTGGCAAACAAGTAGCAGACGACCATCGAGTTTAAGTGTTACAACTCAAAGAACCAAATGTAGCAAAACGAGAGTTGTAAGCACGAAGCAAAATGTAGCAAAATATAAAGCACCCGCCCATATTGATCCGCTTGAAGACTATGAACATCATATGCTTCTCCCTCTTTTGTTAGTGATGACCAAAAAGGTTTGAAGACATAGAGTTTTCTACGCGTTCCCAGGCGTAGCAGGGTCGGTGGAGGCGTTTGGTGGTGCTGAAGAGCTTGGTGCAGGGTCGACGCGCGCTGAAGGATGTGGTGGTGATGTAGCGTCATCTTCTTCCTCGATGATTCTTGCAGTCGTCGTGGCAGCAGAGGAAGAGAACTCAGAATCTTCAAGTGCTGGAGTTCCGCGCAGCACAGCTCTTCTGGGGGGGTGTGGAGTCAAACTTGAATCTCTCTCTGAAGCCATCCTCATGAAGATCAGCTTTAGGGCACAGCATTGTGAGGCCTTTCCAGGTGCGGCGACAAGTTTCATGAGCAACGAATGCATTCTTGGTGGCAAGATTTCTGATGCGATTGACATCCACCAAGAGGCTTTTCATCTGTCTCTTCAACCAGTCGTGATGCCTATCTTGCTTTTGGTGAAGGGCCACAAGAAGCTCTCGGTCATTGAGGGCACGAGCGCGCTTCTTGGGTCGCTGAGCAGTTGCGCTGACAGTGGCTTCAGTGGATGCAGGTGCATGTGTAGTGCCGGCCAACGGGTACACCCTGGAGATGGCTTCAACACCTTCAACGTTCTGCGTGAAGCTCTGGTGTTCTGCATTCTGAAGACTTAAGGGTTGCTTGGTAGGCTCAGGATATACAGCTTCAGCAGAGGTGTCCACATCTGGCAAGAAGATCCGATGGTTGCGGGCTGAGGGCTGATAGGAAATTGCAGAATGAAGCTTGATCAGCCGCATAACCCAAGGAGCATAAAACTTCAAGCCAAATAAATCTGAGCCGGATGCCGCAAGCTGGCGTATGAAGAAGTCCTGCGCATTGAAGCATTTGCCATGAAGGATGTAGAATATGAGAGTCTTCATTGCACCCTCAACCTTGGCATATGGAGAGTGTCCCTTGAGGGGCCAGAGAGTCCGCCTGATGATGTGATATATGGTTCTGGGCAGGTACTCTAAGTCTTCAACTAAGAACTCAGTTGGATAGGGTGCATCATGGGGCAATGGCTTCATCATTGAAAGCATCTGACTCATATTTGGTTCAGGCCTCTGAAATATGCTTTCAATTGCTTCAGCATGTAATTGGAAGCCTTCTTCGAAGAATTCGCCAGGAGTGGGGAGGCCGGTAAGCTCAATGATATCAAATGCATTGGCTTCGTGATGGACATTGCCGGTCATCCACTCCAGGATCCAAGTCTTCGGATCTCTGTTGTATCCTTTAATGTGGAGGGTGGCATAGAATTGAAGCAGAAGCTCTTCATTCCAGTGCTCTTCATTAGTTACGAACTGCAGTAGACCCACTTGCTTGAAGCAATCCAAAGCTTTCTCCAAACAAGGCAGTCCAGCAATGGCTTCAACATCAAGGCGCTTGTGCGGGAAGATGCGACCTTGGTTGTAGAGGATGCAGGAGTAGTAACTGCGCTGAGGATAGCTCCAGAACCTATTAGATACAATCCTTTCCCTTGAATAGGGGTTCGTGGAGCTGTTGAAGAACGTGTTGTCGGCCTTGAAGCTAGTGATGTTGAAGGAGCCAGGAGCTGATGCAGGACCTGGGAACCTTGGCAGTCGAGCGATTGGCGTCTGGACCTGAGGCCTGTGCTCAACATGGTAATCAAATTGAGGACCTGCAATAGACTCAGGAACAGACGTATCTGGGTCAGTAGCTTCACTGTCTTCACAAGCTTTGGGTGGGGAGGGCGCCACATTGGCTTTGGTGTTGGTTGTGGCAGCCTCAACATTTTCAGCCTCCACTTGTGTAGTTGGAGGGACAGACTCCGGCACATTCTCCTGGAGAACGGTTGCTTGTTGGAGCGGGGGAGTTGGAGCTTGTGGTACTTCTTCATGCTCTTCGGCTGATGCAGCCGGAATGTCATCAGCAGAGTCCTGAGGCCTTGGACCTTTGCGAAGCCTGCGAAATGCAGACGACGCCTGTGCAGTTGGAGTGGGCTGGACCTCATATTCTTCTTCCACTTGTGGGCGATCCGCCCATGATGCGTCTTGTGCAATTGGTGTTAGAGGACGACCAATGCTGATGAGTTCGCTTGTCTCAAGCTGAGGAAGGGCTGCATCATCTTGTACATGGTCCTGATGACCAATGTCTTTAGCAGCGATGGGGTCGGCTGCTGGTATATCTTCAGCTTCAGGAGCCTCTGTGGGAGCAGGCTCATGAACTGTCAGCTGACGATTTGCGTTAGGATAGAGGACAGAGAGGGGTTCAACTATCAAGGGCTCTGTGGGAGCAGCCCGAGTTCTCTTGATCTTGCGCTTCTTCTTGGTGGGGTCAGAAGGAGAGGCTTCAGAGTGTTTCCTCTTCCTTGCTTTAGCTTCGGCTGTCCGTGTCTTCTTGAGCTCTGATGCGGTTGACCGGCTCTTTGGCTTCGAGCCAGTCGTAGCAGTGGGGAAGACAGTCGGAACAGCTTCTTGCCTTGGTGCCTCTGGTTCAGCCACAGCAGGCTTCTTCTTTTTCTTCGCGGCCATCCTGGGGTCGATGCCGGGACGCCCAAGTGCCTTGCGCTTCTCGGCCTCATTGTAGGCCTGCACACAGCGATCAGCCAGAGTCTTCATTCGCTCTCGCGAACCCCGAGCTTCTGCACGTTTCTTCAGAAAGTTTTCCTTTAACTCGTGCAACATGATCTTGAAGTCCTTGACTTCTTGGACGCTGAGCCTGGCCATATTCTGCTTGAATTGAGCCTTTTCAAAATCAATTTTCTTCTTCAGTTCAACAATGCGCTGGGCAATTGCAAGTTCTGAAGCAATAGCGCCTTGGAAGGCGACGCTGAGGCCAATGGGCAGCTGCAGATCATCGAAGCTGATATTTGGTGTAGCAAACCACTCATCGATGAAGTTGTGGATGATTGCTACATCAAATAGAGGCAGATTGTTGAAGATTTCAGCCTCCTCCTTGCTCTTGATGAGCTGCTCAAGAGCGTCATCTGCAAGATCTTCGTCGCTGGACAGATCAATAGTTTTGCTGCGCAGAATGGCAGCAGCTGTCAGCTCTTTACATGTGTGTGGCTGAGACTTCTTGGCTTCCTGGGGCTTGGAGATTCGTGATAAGTCTTCAGACTGCACATTGGCTTCAGGAGGTGCAGTTGCCAATGGCTTCGCTCTTGAGATTTTGGGTGAAGGGGCCTGCTTTGAAGCTTTTGGCTTCTTTGCCTGCTTTGGCTTTGGTGCAGCAGGCGCTTCGTCAGATTCCGAGTCAGCAGGAGGGTCATTGACATTAGTCCCTTGGACTAAGATGCGGGTGATGAGGCCCTCAAGATTTGCATACGGACCGATGATATTGGGGTCGGCCTCACGTGTGCCATCTGCCCTTGGTGCAGAGGGGCCAGGGTTGAAGTCTAAACCCAATTTCTTCTTGTTGTGCTTCGCTGACCTCTGGGCAAACTGGAAGTTGCGCTTGAACTGATTGTCGTCACGACACCAGAGTAGTGACGACGGATGAGCATCAGCAGGCTGCGGTCCTCTGACCATGCATGGATAGAAGCCTTGAGCAATGGCTTCGTCTCTGGACCTGGGCACAAGATTTTTGTATAGTACGTCTCCCCATGGTCTCTTGATGGCGCTTTTCTCAGCGTACTCCTTGGTGACGAAGCGGTATTGGAACCATTGCTCCGCCCAATAGCGTCGAATCCATTGGATTCGTGTCTTGCGCTGATTGTAATCCTCTTCAGGATCTGTATTGTACAGATCTAAGAGGTCATCGGGCAGATCTCTTGATGTTTCCCCTCGACGCTTTCTGCCACCCTTCCTTGCTGGTTTTTCTGAAGCCAAGAAGCTTAACTTGGAAGGCTTCAAGACGTTCAAAGGCTTCAAAGGTTTTCTTTTGCTGGACCAACAGGAACTTGCTTCAGGAGAATTGATGTGACGATGTAAGAACTCTGCAAATGAATGCAGACTATGAGAACCAAAAGATTCTCCCACGGACATGTACCTGTGACAGCATTAAGGTGCGAGGGAAGGGGAAGAGGTCATATGCATTCTCAGAAGATTTTGAAGATAAATCAATTTAGAAGATATTGACCTCATCGTGCGAAGACATTCACTTATAGAAAAGAAGTTGGTTCCAGATTTGTACGAACCCATAGATCAGTACAAGTGAGGAATCTAACTACTTCATGAAGCACAAGTGAATATACAAGGCAAGTTATGAGATGCAGACTAAGACAGTTCTAACTTGTGTGAATAGAAACTTCTTATGGCAGAAAGTGACCGAACTATAGGATCAAAAGAGGCTGTAAAAAGAGGTTTTATTTACCACACTTGGAACTGCTAGACGGAGTGGGAGATGAGGCCGAGCAGTTCGATCCTCCGTGCCCTAACTTGGCGACGAAAGACACCTACGGCGACGGCGGAGAGAGTGATGTCCGCGGTCGGCGTGAAAACGGCGTCGGAGAGGTTGCGGCAGTGAAGCGCTTCATCGCCGGCGTCGTCGAGAGCTAGCGGTGGCGCTAGGGTTCGTGCGAGGGAGGAAGAAGAGATAATGACCACGGTGAATCGTGTATTTATAGGGACAGAGGCGGCACTGCTCTATTACACAGGTGCCCCTGGCGAGTCGCATCTGAACAGCACGTGGCCATCATGTGGAGTCTCGGGGGCAGTTCCACATCCCACGCACGCCTGGATTATCGGGTGGTCATTCCTACTTCTCCGGATTTCATGTGGATGAATGAGCATTGAAAACGGTTTTAAAGTTTGTCTCTGTGCCTTCTGCTGACAAGGACGCAGAGAAGACATTCGACAGTTTCAATAGGATGCATATGACTTGGAGAGATAGACTTTGAGATAGAGAGCATGGAGAGATTAGGGTCCGATCACATTCACTTAGTTCAAAAGATTCAGAACAAGAAGACATAGCTATAAGTGAATGCTGTAGAGGACAGAACACTAGTATATATATATATATATATATATATATATAATCCACGTAATGAAGATAATCATGAAGACATGTAGAGATTGGAGCCAAACCAAATGTGAAGACATGGCAAGGTAACGCCGTGAGTGAAGCACTTCAAAATTGAATGTTTGGTGGTGGCGTTACCCACCGTATAGGAAGTATTAGACCCAGACACGGCGCACAATTATCGTGGCGCTCCAAAGTCAATTTCCACATTAATGTATTCACACTTAGAATGTATGTCTTCATTGATTGAAGATATACGTTACTTCGTGTGTTGCACATCTAAGTCATCAATATGAATAAGTGTTAGGATGTGTGCCTGATCACAGGACATTTGAGGATTCCAAGATATTTAGCTCACACCGTAACTTGCATAATCTCTTCTCATCCAAGGGCTTGGTGAAGATATCTGCCAATTACTCTTCAGTGTTGACGTGTATGATATCAATATCTTCCTTTGCAACATGATCTCTGAGAAAGTGATGACGAATTTCAATGTGCTTTGTCTTCGAGTGCTGAACTGGGTTGTTGGCAATCTTGATGGCGCTTTCGTTGTCGCAGTAAAGAGGCACTTGCTTCAGATGAATGCCATAGTCCTTGAGAGTTTGCTTCATCCAGAGAAGCTGAGCGCAGCAAGATCCAGCAGCAATGTATTCAGATTCAGCAGTGGAGAGGGATACACAGTTCTGCTTCTTTGAAGACCAACATACGAGTGATCGTCCCAGAAAGTGACATGTGCCTGATGTAGACTTCTGATCAACCTTATCACCAGCATAATCAGCATCCGAGAATCCAACCAGATCAAACTCTGAGCCCTTTGGATACCATAACCCTAGAGTTGGGGTGTGAGCCAAATATCGAAGAATTCGCTTCACTGCTAAGTGATGCGACTCCTTTGGTGCCGCTTGGAATCGAGCACACATGCAAACACTAAGCATAATATCTGGCCTAGATGCACATAAATAAAGCAAATAACCAATCATGGAGCGGTATACCTTTTGACCGAACTCTTTACCATTGTCGTCAGGACCCAGATGATGTTTGGCTGGCATTGGTGTTGTGAAACCTTTGCAGTCTTGCATACCGAACTTCTTCAGGCAATCTTTGAGATATTTCTCTTGAGATATGAAGATGCCATTGCATTGTTGCCGTATCTGAAGACCGAGGAAGAATTTCAACTCCGCCATCATAGACATCTGATATTGCTCTTGCATCATATATCCGAACTCCTCACTGTACTTCTGATTGGTGCAGCCGAAGATAATGTCATCCACATATATTTGGCACACAAACAGTTCACCATCATATGTCTTCGTGAAGAGAGTGGGATCTAGGGAGCCAGGTATGAAGCCTTTGCTCTTCAGGAAGTATTTGAGTGTGTCATACCAGGCCCGAGGGGCTTGTTTGAGGCCATATAGTGCCTTATTGAGCTTGTAAACCATGTCAGGATGTTTTGGATCTTCAAACCCAGGTGGTTGTGCAACATACACTTCTTCTTCAATCTTGCCATTGAAAAAGGCACTCTTCACATCCATTTGATATAAAAGTATGTTATGATGATTTGCATAGGCCAGCAGTATACAGATGGCTTCAAGTCTGGCCACAGGAGCAAATGTTTCATCGAAGTCAATGCCTTCCACTTGAGTATATCCTTGAGCAACGAGACGAGCTTTGTTTCTGACAACTTGACCATGCTCATCTTGCTTGTTGCGGTATATCCATTTGGTGCCTATTATGTTATGCTTCCGTGGATCAGGACGCTTAACCAATTCCCATACATTGTTCAGCTCAAACTAATGAAGCTCTTCTTGCATTGCTTGAATCCACTCAGGTTCCATAAAAGCTTCTTCAACTTTCTTGGGTTCTGTGATTGAAAAGAATGCAAAGTGTCCACAGAAATTTGCCAGTTGAGTTGCCCTTGAACGAGTCAGTGGACCAGGTGCATTGATGCTGTCAATTATTCTGTCAATCTGCACTTCATTGGCAACACGAGGATGTATGGGTCGAAGACTTTGCTCTTGCTGATCTATGTTGTCGTGGGGAGGAATGTCTTCAGGCTGAGCATTGTCTTCATGTGGATCAGGTGCTGAGATGATAAGTTCTTCTTCGGGATGAGCTTCAGAAGGTATAACTTCTCCAGTTCCCATTAGCTTGATTGATTCACTGGCTGGAACTTCATCTAGCACATCTGGCAGTTGCTCTCTTTGTGAACCATTGGTCTCATTGAACCGCACATCCACTGTTTCAACCACTTTGTAGTGAAAGAGATTGAATACTCTGTAGGAGTGCGAATCCTTTCCATATCCAAGCATAAAGCCCTCATGTGCTTTTGGTGCAAATTTTGAGGTGTGGTGTGGGTCCTTGATCCAGCATCTTGAGCCAAATACTCTGAAGTAACTGACATTTGGCTTCTTGCCAGTTAGAAGTTCATAAGATGTCTTGTTCAGAAGCTTGTGAAGATAAACACGGTTGATTGTATGGCATGCAGTGTCAATGGCTTCAGGCCAGAATTTTCTTGGAGTCTTGTACTCATCTAGCATTGTTCTGGCCATCTCAATGAGTGTTCCGTTCTTGCGTTCGACGACGCCATTCTGCTGTGGCGTGTACGGAGCTGAGAATTCATGTGTGATGCCCAAGGTATCCAGATATGTATCAAGGCCAGTGTTCCTGAATTCAGTGCCATTGTCACTTCTGATGTGCTTTATCTTGGCGCCATAATTGTTCATAGCCCGATTTGCGAAGCGTCTGAAGACATCCTGCACTTCAGTCTTGTAAAGGATTATGTGCACCCAAGTATATCTAGAGTAATCATCAACAATGAAAAAGCCATAGAGGCAAGCAGTAGTGGAAAAAGTTGAGTAGTGAGTGGGACCAAAGAGATCCATGTGAAGCAGTTCGAAGGGTCGAGTGGTGGTCATGATTGTCTTCGAAGGATGTTTTGCCCTTGTTATCTTCCCTGCTTCACAGGCACCGCATAAGTGATCTTTCTTGAACTTGACGCCCTCGATGCCTATGACATGCTTCTTCTTCACAAGGGTGTGGAGGTTCCTCATGCCAGCATGCCCAAGCCTCCGATGCCAAAGCCAGCATTCTGAAGCCTTTGCCAGAAGACATACTGCAACCTGTGGCCCTGCTGAGAAATCTACCACGTACAAATCATCTTTCCGATACCCTTCAAACACTAGAGACTTGTCAGATTCCATTAGTACCAGGCAACGATATTTTCCAAAAATTACAATCATGTTCAAATCGCAAAGCATTGAGACACACATTAAGTTGAAGCCAAGGGATTCAACAAACATGACTTTATCCATGTGTTGATCCTTTGAGATTGCAACTCTACCTAGACCCAATACCTTACTTTTACCAGTGTCAGCAAATGTGATGTGGCTCTTGTCGGATGGACGTAAGGTTGAGTCCAGAAAAAGACTTCTTTTGCCAGTCATGTGATTTGTACACCCACTGTCAATAATCCATTCTGAAGACTCTGAAGACGCTGGTGTCGTACCCTACAGTGCAGTTAGGGGGATAGGCTTCACGAAGAGTATTGTGAAGCAAAAAACATTTGACGAACCAGTGGGTTATGAAAACTTAGATCCAGGTTAGGACTAATAGGGAGAGTAGCATGCGATTCAGGTATGAAATACATAGTGATGTCATTCGGGCATTTGATCTTGCGCCCCACAAGATTTTTAAGGTCCCCAGCAATAGCGTCAGAAGATTTTGGTTTTCTGCTGGAGACCTTTCCCTGCAAAAGAGAGTTAAGCTTTCTTAACCACCCACATCTTCAAGGGTGGCTTAGAAGCAATAAGTCTAAGTGCAGCATCTGAGAATTTTGGCTTTGGAGCCCTAGCAAACAGTCTAGCAGGCGGGCAATAGTACTCATAAGAATAGGCAGAATAGTTCTTGGTCATATGAACATGACGGTTTGAAGAACCACTCTCATATGCCTGAGCATGGTTTCCCTGCAAAACATTTGCGTTAGTGCGACTCAGGTGAGTCCTCTGCCTATATGAAGCCTTTGGACCATATGAAGCCTTTGGTCTGAGGTTTGTCTTCTTCATGTGAGATGTCATGAGGACATTCACAGGAAGATTCTCCAGACACGTTTTTGGAACCCAGATCTTCTTCATAGGCGGTCCATTCCTGCAGTTAGTACCAATGTACCTGGCAAATACTTCACCATTCTGATTCTTAAACAGTTTATAGTTTGCATCAAAGGATTCATCAATGATAATAGGATTAGCACAAGTGAAGCCAGATAGATTGGATGGATCTGCTGAGGATTCCTTTGCAGCAACCCATGTGGTTTTGGGGTACTGCTCAGGTTTCCAGTAAGAGCCATCTGCATTAATTTTCCTCACGAACCCAACACCCTCTTTCCTAGGGTTTCGGTTCAGAATCTGCTTCTTGAGGACATCACATAATGTCTGATGTCCTTTGAGACTTTTGTACATCCCTGTTTCAAGCAATGTCTTCAACCTAGCATTCTCATCAGCAATAGCAGTGGTATCCTCAGCAGAGGGGTTAGTTACCACTTCAACAGTTGAAGATATTGCAACAGCAGTAGCATTGGAACATTCAGCAACAGAAGTAGCATTATCACGCTCAATGCATTTAAGGCATGGTGGTTCAAATCCTTCCTGAGCGGAACTGATCTGTTCGGCGCGAAGTGACTCGTTTTCCTTTTGAAGATCTTCATGAGCCGCTCTCAATTTCTCAAGATCTTGCTTCCTTTGAAGATAATCATAGGAAAGCTTTTCATGAGTTGTTGAGAGAGTATCATGATGATCTTCAAGTTCCTGATACTTAACATGAAGACTTTTTATGTCTTCAATTAAGGATTCAGATCGAGTCATTTCAGCACCCAACAGATCATCGCTTCTGTCTAACAGTTTTTGAATATGTTCCATGGCTTTCTGTTGTTCAGTGGCAATTTTAGCAAGTGTTTTGTAGCTGGGTTTTGAATCATAATCAGAGTCATCGTCACTAGATGTTTGATAGTGAGTAGTGCATGTGTTTACCTTGGCACCGCGTGCCATGAAGCAGTAGGTACGAGTAGAGTCGTCCTTGTCATTTGCATCGGTGTTGGTGATGAAGTCATTGTCTTCAGTGTTGAAGATGGACTTGGCGACGTAGGCTGTAGCCAGACTCGCAATGCCAGAATCAGACTCCTCCTCAGACTCCACCTCTGCCTCCTCAGAAGGGGACTCCTCCTCTGAATCCATTTCCTTGCCAACAAACGCACGAGCCTTGCCAGTTGAGCTCTTCTTGTGTGATGAAGACTTTGAGGAAGACTTGGAAGAAGACTTTGAGTATTTCTTCTTCTTCTTGTCCTCGGAGTCATATTCCTTGCTCTTCTTCTTCTTTCTGCTCTCATTGTCCCACTGTGGACACTCAGAGATGAAGTGTCCAGTTTTCTTGCACTTGTGACATGTTTTCTTCTTGTAGTCATGAGCAGAAGCTTCATCATTTCTTTAGCTTGATCGTGAAGACTTTCTGAAGCCTTTGTTCTTGGTGAATTTCTGGAACTTCTTCACTAGCATTGCAAGTTCCCGTCCAATGTCTTCAGGATCATCAGAACTGCTGTCAGATTCTTCTTCAGATGAGGACACACCTTTTGCCTTCAAGGCACGAGTTCGCCCATAGTTTGGACCGTAGATATCTCTTTTCTTAGAAAGCTAGAACTCATGTGTGTTGAGCCTCTCAAGTATGTCAGACGGATCGAGTGTCTTGAAGTCTGGACGTTCTTGAATCATCAGGGCTAGGATGTCAAACGAACTGTCAAGTGATCTCAGCAGCGTCTTGACGATTTCGTGTTTGGTGATCTCAGTAGCGCCGAGGGCTTGAAGCTCATTTGTGATGTCAGTGAGCCGGTCAAATGTGTGCTGGACATTCTCATTGTCATTTCGCTTGAAGCGGTTGAAGAGATTGCGAAGAACACTGATTCTCTGATCTCTCTGGGTTGAGATGCCTTCATTGACTTTGGAGAGCCAGTCCCAGACCAGCTTGGATGTCTTCAAGGCACTCACACGGCCGTACTGTCCCTTGGTCAGATGACCACAGATGATATTCTTGGCAGTAGAGTCCAGTTGAGTGAACTTCTTGACATCAGCAGCAGTGACACCTTCTCCAGCCTTGGGAACGCCGTTTTCGACGACATACCATAGGTCGACGTCAATGGCTTCAAGATGCATGCGCATCTTATTCTTCCAGTAGGGATATTCAGTTCCATCGAAGACGGGGCACGCAATGGAGACTTTAATTATCCCTGAAGTCGACATAGCTAAAACTCCAGGTGGTTAAACCGAATCACACAGAACAAGGGAGCACCTTGCTCTGATACCAATTGAAAGTGCGTTATATCGACTAGAGGGGGGGTGAAAAGGCGATTTTTATGAAAGTCTTCAAAACGTGAAGGTTATGAAGACAAACAGTACAGATATGCCAATCACTTAAGCAGCGGAAGTTACATTACACTAGGCAAGCCATGGTCAAGTATTCAATAGAGTGAAAGCACAAGACAAGTAGCTGCAGTGTAATGAGGATCAGGTAGGAAGAAATTATGAAGCCAAACAGATCATATAGTTATGTTGTGAAGACAGATGATAAAGCAAGCATGCAATGGCTTCACAGTGTGTAACAGAAAGTAAAAGGAAGTGAAGATGAAACCAGTGACACGCTGAAGACAATGATTTGTTGGACCAGTTCCAGTTGCTGTGACAACTATACGTTTGGTTGGAGCGGCTAGGTATTTAAACCAAAGGACACACAGTCCCGGACACCCAGTCCTGAACACGCAACTCAGGACACCCAGTCCTCACCGTTTTCTCCTTGAGCTAAGGTCACACAGACCTCGCCCAATCACTCTGGTAAGTCTTCAAGGTAGACTCCCAAACCTTCACAGACTTTGTTCACTGGCAATCCACAATTTCTCTTGGATGCTCAGAACGCGACGCCTAACCGGCTGGAGGATGCACAGTCCTCAAGTGTAATAAGTCTTCAGATCACTCAGACATGAAGACTTAAGTGATGCCCAATTTACTCTGGCTCTGGGTGGTTAGGGCTTTTGTCCTCGCTAGGAATTTTCTCTCAAAGGCTTCGAGGTGGGTTGCTCTCAAACGACAAAAGCCATGCACTGAAATCTGAGCAGCCAACCGTTTATGGTTGTAGGGGGTGGACTATTTATAGCCACTGGGCAACCCGACCTGATTTGTCCGAAATGACCCTAGGTCACTAAGGAACTGACACGTGTACCAACGGTCAGATTTCAAACTCACACGGCAACTTTACTTGGGCTACAAGCAAAGCTGACTTGTCCGACTCTGGACAAGATTTGCTCTCATAGTCTTCGCTCGAAGATATAGGTTTTGAATTAGGCGTCACTTCAGTCATTCTGACTGGTTCTCTTGGACCCCACTTAACAGTATGGTGGTTCCTATGACTCAACACAAATGAAATAAAACTATGAAGAATCTAAGTCTTCGAGTTCCATAGGTTTCACGCGGTGTCTTCTCTTGTCATAGTCTTCAATGTGAATATCTTCAAGTACCACCATTGTCTTCAATGTCTTCGTACATTTTTAGGGGTCATCTCTGGTAGTAAAACCGAATCATTGAGGGACTTCTACCTGTGTTATCCTGCAATTCTCACAAACACATTAGTCCCTCAACTAGGTTTGTCGTCAATACTCCAAAACCAACTAGGGGTGGCACTAGATGCACTTACAGTTTGTCCCGAGAAGGGTGCACAGACATGGACCCATTTGAATTACTTTTAAGATCTGAGTCCTCAACTCCTCCCAATGGGCTAACTTTATCGTCATCTGATAGCTGGCACCTTAGCCCTTGGTTGTCTTCTATACAGACATCCTTGGGCGAGGTGGGAGAAAAAGCATGGGGCTCGGGTGTTAACTTTTGCTGATCACGCCTCGACTCTTGATGGAGGAGGTGCGATCTGTGGTGTTTTTCTTCGGGTGATGAGAGATTGATGTCGCTTGAAGCTACGTCGGTATTTCCCCAAAGAGGAAGGGATGATGCAGCACAGTGGCGGTAGGTATTTCCCTCATATATGAAACCAAGGTTATCGAACCAGTAGGAGAACCAAGCAACACAACGTAAACAGCGCCTGCACACAAATAACAACTTTGTGCAACCCAACATGTTAAAGGGGTTGTCAATCCCTTCTGGGGTACATCATCTCAAGATAGGCAAACGGACATGAGGTAAATTTGTAGTACATAGATAGATCGGACGTGAACAAAATAAATAACGATAAATTGCAGAAAACCATTTTTGGGTTTTTGGATTAATAGATCTGAAAATAAAAGCAAATAAAAGGTAGATCGCCAAGGCAAATAATATGAGAAAGAAGACCCCGGGGTCGTAGGTTTCACTAGTGGCTTCTCTCAAAAAAAAAGCAAATGCTGGGTAAACAAATTCATGTTGGGAATTGATAGAACCTCAAATAATTATGATGATATCCAGGCAATAATCATTACATAGGCATCATGTCCGAGATTAGTAGACCGATTCCTGCCTGCATCTACTACTATTACTCCACACATCAACCGCTATCCAGCATGCATCTAATGTAAAAAAATGGAGTAATGCAATAAGAATGATGACATGATGTAGTCAACATCCGTTTATCTATATGGCGGTAGATACAGATCTTGTCTTTTTATCCTTAGTAGCAACGATACATATGTGTCGGTTCCCTTTCTGTCACTCTGATCAAGCACCGTAAGATCGAACCCACTACTGGGCACCTCTTCCCATTGCAAGATAAGTAGATCAAGTTGGCCAAAAAAATCGAATATCGTAGAAGAAATACGAGGCTATAAAAGATCATGCATATAAGAGATCAAAGAAACTCAAATAACTTTCATGGATATAAAAAGTTAGGTCTGATCATAAACTCAAAGTTCATCGATCCCAACAAACACACTGCAAAAAGAGTTACATCATATGGATCTCCAAGAGACCATTGTATTAAGAATCTAGAGAGAGAGATGAAGCCTTCTAGCTACTAACTACGGACCCGAAGGTCTACAAAGAACTACTCACGCATCATCGGAGAGGCACCAATGGAGGTGGTGAACCCCATCGGAGATGGTGTCTAGATTGGATCTGGTGTTTCTGGACTCTGCGGCAGCTGGATGAATATTTCATGGAATCCCCTAGGGTTTTGGGAATATTGGGGTATTTGTAGAGCAAAGAGGCGTTCTGGGGGGCATCTGAGGTGGGCACAACCCACTAGGGCGCGCCTGGGCTTCCTGGCGCGCCCTGGTGGGTTGTGCCCTCCTTGGGACTCCCCCAGGTGCAACCAGGGCCCAATATCTTCCATCTGGTCCATAAAAAATCTCCGTAAAGTTTCGTGGCATTTGGACTCGATTTGATATTGATTTTCTGCGATGTAAAAAAACATGGAAAAACAGCAACTGGCAGTTGGCACTATGTCAATAGGTTAGTACCAAAAAATGATATAAAGTGAATATATAATGATTATAAAACATCCAAGATTGATAATAAAACAACATGGAACAATCAAAAATTATAGATACGTTGGAGACGTATCAGCACCCCCAAGCTTAACTCCTACTCGTCCTCGAGTAGGTAAGTGATAAAAACAAATTTTTTGATGTGGAGTGTTGTTCATCGTGTCATATCATATTCTTTTCTTTATAGCATGGACATTTGGACTTTTATGTGATTCAAAGCAATAGTCTAGTTTTGACATAATAATTTAGATACTCAAGCATATCAACAAGCAACCATGTCTTTCAAAATATCAATGCTAAAATAAGTTATCCCTAGCCCATGATGCTCAAACATTGATCCATTCATGAAACACACTCGAATATTAACTACACCCAATACTTAAGTAAGATCATATTGCCTCCTAGTTGGTGCTTTTTATAAGAGAAGATGGAGACTCAAATTTCAAAATAAAAATTGCATAAGGTAAAAGAAAAGCCCTTCGCAGAGGGAAGTAGGGATTTGTAGAGGTGCCAGAGCTCAAAGTGAAAAGATTAGAGATAAAAACATTTTGGGAAGTGTATCCATCCCACCAACAAAAACGACTTAGAGTTCCGAACACTTTCCATGCTAGATATGCCATAGGCGGTTCCCAAACAGAAAATAAAGTTTATTCCTTTTTCCACCATAACTTTCACTTTCCATGGCTAACCATATCCACGGGTGCCCTCCATACCAGCACTTTCCAAAGAATTTATTATTTGACAACATAAAGTAAATTCATTTATTTTTGCATTTCAGGACTGGGCATCCTTAATACCTTTGCCTTACTCTCGTGCAATGGCAAGTGAATAAACACTCATCTTGAGAATAACACATCCAGCATGGAAAATATTAGCCACCCCTCACCGTTCCGCGAGCAAAACAAACACACAAAAGAGAAATTTATTTTGAAAATTAGAGATGGCACATGCAAATTTGTTTAGAACGGCAAAAGAATACCTCATATAGGTAGATATGGCGGACTCATGTGGCAAAACTGGTTTAAAGGATTTTGGATGCACAAGTAGAGGTCATACTTGGTGCAAAATGAAGGCTAGCAAAAGATTGGGAAGCGACCAACCAAGAAAGGAATAATCTCATAAGCAAGCATTAAGCATAATTAACACCGAATAATGCACCATAAGTAGGATATAATTTTCATTGCATGATTATTGACTTTCGTACTTGCATAGGGAATCACAAACCTTAACACCAATATTCTTACTAAAGCATAATTACTCATCAACATAACTCACATATCACATCATCATATCTCAAAACTATTACTAAGAATCAAGTTTATTTTGTCCAATGATCTTCATGACATTTTTTCTTCTTTCTTTATTTCTTTATCCTTCTTGGATATCTATCACTTTGGGACTAATTTTCATGTGTTGCTTTTCATAAGCTCAAACAAATATAAGTGAAGATCATGAGCATAACAAATTTTCTTTCTCTCAAAATAATTTAAGTGAAGCAAGAGAGAATTTCCTCAAAAACAAAGCACCCCGTGCTCAAATAGATATAGGTGAAGCACTAGAGCAAGTCCTAGCTCATAAAAGATTTAAGTGAAGCACAAAGAGCAATTCTAACAAGTCATGACATAATTTTGGCTCTCTCAAATAAGTGTGTACAACAAGGATTGATGACTTAAAATACAAAATAAAACAAGCAAAGACACATATCATACAAGACACTCCAAGCAAAACACATATCATGTGACCAATAAAAATATTGTCTCGAGTAAAATACCAATAGTTGTTGGAAGAAAGCGGGGATGCCACTCGGGGGCATCCCCAAGCTTAGTTGGTTGCTCATTCTTGGATAACAGCTTGGGATTTCGGGGCATCCCCAAGCTTAGGCTCTTCCATCCTTCCTTCATCCATCGTAAGATAACCCAAAACTTGAAAACTTCAATCACACAAAACTCAACAAAGCCTTCATGAGATATTAGTATAAGAATAATAAACTACTACTATAAGTGTTGTATTAAACAAATTCCTATTTTGTTTTTGTATTATATCTACTATATTCCAACTTTTCTATGGCAAAAACTCATCAAAGAAAACCATAGAGCCATCAAAATAAGAGCACAACACAAAGAAAACAGAATCTGTCAAAACAGAACAGTCTGTAGCAATACGACTATTTTGAATACTTCCGTAACTCAAAAAACTCTGAAAAATTAAGACGACCTGAGATATTTGTAGATCTACTGCAACTGGAATGGGTATTTTATCGCTCTTTGGTAAAAAATGAAAATTAATTTCATGAGCATAAAAGTTTCTGTTTTTTCAGTAAGATCAAACAACTATCACCCAAGAAGATCCTAAAGGCTTTACTTGGCACAAACACTAATTAAAACCCAAAAAACACAATTATAACAGTAGCATAATTGTTCTAACACTCAAGAATAGAAAGCAAAAAGCAAAAATAAATTTTATTCATTGGGTTGCCTCCTGTCAGTGTCAAAACCGGCGGATCTCGGGTAGGGGGTCTCGAACTGTGCGTCTAGGATTGATGGTAACAGGAGGCAGGGGACACGATGTTTACCCAGGTTCGGGCCCTCTTGATGGAGGTAAAACCCTACGTCCTGCTTGATTGATATTGATGATATGGGTAGTACAAGAGTTGATCTACCACGAGATCGTAGAGGCTAAACCCTAGAAGCTAGCCTATGGTATGATTGTATGTATATCCTCTATCGACTAGCCTGGCCTCGGTTTATATAATGCACCAGAGGCCTAGGATAACAAGAGTCCTAGCCGAATACGCTGGTGGGGAGAAGTCCTTGTCTTGATCGCCAAGTCTTGTGGAATCTTCCTTGTATGCGGCAGCTGTCCGAAGTGGCCCATGAGTATACGGCCATGGCGGTCCTCGGCCCAATCCAACTGATCAGGAGACGACGTGATGAATACCCCCCTAGTCCAGGATACCATCAGTAGCCCCCTGAACCGGTCTTCAATTTAGGGACGCCCCTCGATTCTTCAGAACTGCTCTTCATCTTCGGTCGTCGGTCTTGAAAACTGGTTCAACAAATCTTCTCATCTTCGATCTTGAGGATCGCCGAAGTGCATCGGACGAGTTTACACGCCGGGTATCCGAGGAGCCCCTTTAAGTTTCCGGCCTTTATCAATGCCTTGTTATTTTTATGCCACACATCGGGTTTGAAGTTGTTCCCGGGAGGCAATGTCCTCTTGCGTCTGAGCTCTAATGCCGAATTGTATTCGAGGTATCTTTTGCAGCCGAGCACCAATGCCGGACTACTTCCGAGCTACAACGCCGAAATGTATCCGAGCTCCAACGCCGGACTGTGTCGAAGCTCTAACCCCGGATATATCCAAGATGTCATAGATCATCTTGGTACAAAAAAGTTGAAGGAGTTTAGCCGAGCTTAATGCCGGAAATGCCCTCTATGGAGCTAGCCGCTAGCACCCGAGTTTTATGCTGGACTGTTTCCGAGGTGGTGCACCACCCGACAGCGGGCTGATATTTTGTGAATATTTTTTATTGGTGCGATTTATTCTCTGCCGAGATATATAACCGGTATATGTATATCCAGTAGCCCTCAAGGTGTGTGTCAGTCTAAAACCTGAGATGCACCTAAAGGAAAACATGAAACCGCTGTTCCCAGTAGCCCCTGAGACTCGGGCCGATGCGCAAAATCGGCCTGAGGATCAACTCCTAGCTCGGCAGCATACATAGGAATAAAAACGCAGTGTAATATATTAGGGATAATAGTGATCGGCGAACGGGCCCTTGAGAGTGGTTCTTGAAAAGTTGTCGTAATTTATTTAGCTTGACGCCGGATAGGTCCAAATGGTACCTATTGTTATCCAAAGACACGTTTGCCCATAGTTCAGTCAAGCCGAACACTTGGCATTTGGAATTTTCTGCATTGAAATAGGCAATGCAGTAGCCCCCGAGACACTGGTCGGGTGGCAACACCAGATCAGGGGATCGATGTGCCCCTTTAATTTTTGTAAATAATGAGCGCAAAGCCCAGTAACCCCCGAGCCTTAATGTGGGCATGGGTGGCCGGATTAAGGATCGATATCCAGAGTAAAATCACAGATTATGTGTAATGATTCTATGTATCCAAGTACTTTATGTCATTAATGCTCGGATCCGCATTGTACAAAACTTTGTTGACCAACCATCGGCTTCCACCTCCTCGGCCAGTAGCCGAGGAGTGTTTGTCCTACTTTATAAAGCCTTTATGAGGGCAAAGATTTATGACAAACAAGGCAATCTGGCCATACGGTGTTATAAACAAAGGTACGCAGAGAGATATGTTATATTACTGTTTAACATACGAAATGTCTTCCAAAGAAAATAGTCCCACTATCGGTTCCTTTCTTTGGTTTGTCATGCTAAGCATGATCATGAAACCTCAGCTCTAATGTAAGAGAAAAATATCGAGGATTTAGTTTGGGAGGCCAGTTAATAGCCCCCGGTAGTGTTCGGCGACAGTCGAGGTCAAGCCGTAAACACTTCGGCCATTGTTATGAATGGCCAGTCATTTAACACCGTCATTGGATTGCTGACCAGTTTACGCTTATTGTGACAGTCAGTTTTCGGCTTTCTCCACTGAGGTGCTTAACCATGTGAGCTGGAAGCACAATCGCAGTGGTTCTCCCTTTGCACACCTAGCCGAACAAAGCGGAACATAGGAGGCAAGCGCAGGAGCCGGGCAACCCAACTATTGACCAAAGACATAATTCGAAACCAATGCATATATAGTGAGATCCGAGAATGTTTTTGTCGAATCTATAAAGGTGTCCGGCATTGCACTGTGAGACTTGTGCTGAAAACACACAAATAGTTTAAAAGTGCCATAAGCTTGGAAAACCCAAAAAACGTCAGTAAAAACTTGACGTCCGAACAAGATCAAGTGTTCGGTGTCAATCCGAAAATTGGGGAAAAAATTGTGCTTTTGTCGTGCATGAATATTACACATCCGATCTCAAGACTTCAAGCGGATCAACCTACGGCTGCAGCCTCCTATCCCGAAGGCGGAGTGCATCTCGTTAGACCAGTTTAGCGAACTAAGCTCGAGCGGTCACTAGAGAGAAAATGGGTCATCTGGCTATTTACCATACACTCACGTCGAAAAAGGAGCGATAGAAAAAGACTTTGCAATGACCAAGAAGAAAACACATTTACTATAAAATAGCTCATATAAATTTTAAGAGCCCCCAAGTGACTTGGGTAAAAGAATTTTATGTATAATGATTGTATGTACCGAAGTACTTATATCATATCTTTGTTCAACCGAACTTTAAACGCGTCTTAACCGACCGGCGGCTTCTCCCTCTTCGGTCAAGGACCGAAAAGTGTTATGTACTCCACCTGTCGAGAATATCGACAGTGTTTCAGATAACCAGGCAACCGGGCCATAAGGCTGTAACAGACAAAGCGCGCTCAGGGGACTTATGCTATATTACAGACGAAGTGTAAGAAGCATCTTCGAAAAAATAGTACCCCCACCGATACCTTTCTTCAGTGCTCATTATTACTATGAGACCTGTGCAATAGATTTTTTGTACTCATGAGTTCCGTTGTGTGCCGACCATGATTGAAAACAATAAGAGCGCTAGCTTTCGGCTTCACCCAGTCTGAGGTCAGAGCTCAGAGGACCCGGTCATGACAATCGCAGAGGTGCTCCCTTTACTCCCTAGCCGAACAATCGGGAACGTAGGGGTAAGCACAGGAGCCAGGCAACCCAGCTTGCAAATCACTTAAGTCAATATGGTGCATATTGTGGCGTAATACACGAACAAGGAACGAAGCCGTACAAGTATAATCATATGCAAGAGGAAAAGCTTCATAAAGGAAGCCCCCAAATAAACGGGGTATTTGAATATGTGTGTCACAAACAAAGTTTGGACAAGGAAATTTTTTACAAGCAACTTTTTTCCAAAAAAGTATAATGCTTGGTCGAACCGAACACAAGTTAAAAATTAAAACTTTGAGCATGAAAGCGACTTAGCTGGTTAATGTGTTTGGCATTGATGACGCGGTCCGAGCTTGATGCGGGACAAGGTTCCATCCCCCAAGCCGGTCCCGAGATGGCGGAGCGGAGAGCTCGACACGCCGAAGTGGTGACATAGCACGGTCAATGTAGACCGGCAGAGTGACGACGAAGTCCCCGGATCATTTTCCTATGCACAAAAAATAGTGCAAACCGGAGATAATAGTAATAATAATAATTAAAAAAATCGTTGCATAATAAATAATTTATGCAAAGTGAGTAATAAAAGAAATATGGCCTGGCGCCAAAGTCAATGTCGATGCAGGGCGTCGGCGTGATATGGTAAAGGCGTGGCAAAGCCTGAATTCACAAGTCGGTCCGAGTTCCGGATGCGGCGTTCGCCAGACTATGTACGGAAACTGACCGAACCACCACGCGACCGTCGTTAATGCGGCCATCATTTGATAGACCTGTGTACAGATGATGGACAAACCAGAGTAATAATTCCTTGGGAAAAATAAACCCAAACAAGCAAAAATACTAGGATTAATAGCACCTGGTTTATTTTTTGTAGCAATCCAAAGAAAGGTGATTCCGAAAATTGGGACTCGATCCGCACACCCATTGCCTGATGGGCGATGATGGCATGGCGATGATGGCAAAGGTTGGCTCGCCGAAGCAAAGCCCTCGATCCAGCTAACGTGACGGAGCTGGTCGACTAGTGACGCCGAAGTCCCCGGAGTAGGTTGATGAAGAGATGGCAAAGCCCCCGGTCCAACCGAGATGTCGAAGTAGGTCGGCGTGATGGACACCAGCTTGAAGAAGCAATAGTGCAGCCCTGCCGATGCAGGTCGTGACGTGGTCGATGCCGGCTTGATGAAGTGACCGTGCGGCGATGCCGGTATGCCCACTCCGTGTAATCCGTGGGGCGGCGATGTTGGTGATGATTTATCCTTCGCGATGCCGGACTCATTTTTGGCTTGCCGAGATGATGATCCGAAGAAGTTGAGCTCGGCTCAACAAAGTGACGACGTGTCTAGCGCAGGTCGGCAGCCTTGGGGCAATATCGTCGGACTGGTTTGACACCAGCATGATGATGAAGGCGACCTCAGGGGAGGCTTAAAAATTTACGGGCACGTGTTTAAAAACTACGCACAATACCCTAGAAGAGAATTCCTCTAAAAAGGTTGTCCAATGTCACGTTCATAAAGAAACATGAATTCGGGTTGGAACCGTATTCGCGCAGAAAACGGATCCGAAAATTGATCCACTCATCGGAAGGTTCCCAGAGTTTGAACCGTCGGATCAAGCTGAAATTTGGAGGGATTGTAGATATGGGAATTCCACAGTAGATGAACGGTTGGATCTTCCAAAGGACCTTCGAGCTAGGCTCTGGAGACCACGCCCTAAACTCATCCAGATTCTCGTCCAGATTTGCCAGGGCTCCTGTATATCGTAGATTGTCGGAGATTCCTCCATTGGAACTCAACGAAATTTTGCATGGCTGTTGTAGACTCAATTCTGCACAATTGCACCAAAGGGATCGTCAAAGCGATGCTCTAAGAGGTGGTGGAAGCGGATACAAATTTGTTGTTCGGAAAAACAGCACGGTCGCCCGAGGGCAATGTTGACATTGAGCCCCCGAGCTCCATGGATGATTCCTCCATGATCTTGATAGAGATCGGAGTTGATGTTCATGAGGGCCCTCGTCCGAACATGACGATCGGAGATGGAGCACGGTCCACGGTCGAGCCAAGGTGACAAGTCGAGCCGGCGACGAAGATTCCGGCATCGCAGTTGACCTGCAGACGAGCCATCGATCCTTTTGTCGATCACACAGCGGAACTCTCAATGAAAGCACCAATGTCGGTGTCAAAACCGGCGGATCTCGGGTAGGGGGTCCCGAACTGTGCATCTAGGATCGATGGTAACAGGAGGCAGGGGACACGATGTTTACCCAGGATCGGGCCCTCTTGATGGAGGTAAAACCCTGCGTCCTGCTTGATTGATATTGATGATATGGGTAGTACAACAGTTGATCTACCACGAGATCGTAGAGGCTAAACCCTAGAAGCTAGACTATGGTATGACTGTATGTATATCCTCTATCGACTAGCCTGGCCTCGGTTTATATAATGCACCAGAGGCCTAGGATAACAAGAGTCCTAGCCGAATACGCCGGTGGGGAGAAGTCCTTGTCTTGATCGCCAAGTCTTGTGGAATCTTCCTTGTATGCGGCAGCTGTCCGAACTGGCCCATAAGTATACGGCCATGGGGGTCCTCGGCCCAATCCAACTGATCGGGAGACGACGTGATGAATACCCCCTAGTCCAGGACACCGTCACCTCCCTACAAGCGTTATAGTTTTACACCCTTAGCTAGGCATAAAGCAAGGATCTAAGTTTTGTCATCTTTGGTTCGAGATCCATAAGATTCCCTCATGATTGATTTATATGGTGGCCTAATTCTTATTCTAGGGAAGTGTTCCATACCCTTCCTCAAAGGAAATTGGAACTTAATATTGCCTTCTTTCATATCAATCACGGCACCGATAGTGCGTAAAAACGGTCTACCAAGAATAATTGGACAAGACGGATTGCAATCAATATCAAGAACAATAAAATCTATGGGCACATAATTCCTATTTGCAAGAATAAGAACATCATTAATTATTCTCATAGGCTTTTTAATAGTAGAAACCGCCAAGTGCAAATTTAAAGAACATTCTTCAAGATCGGTAAGACCAAGCACATCACATAAAGATTTTGGAATTGTAGAAACACTAGCACCCAAGTCACACAAAGAAAAACACTCATAATTTTCAATCTTGACTTTGATAGTAGGTTCCCGCTCATCATGCAATTTTCTAGGAATTGATACTTCTAGTTCCAATTTTTCTTCTAAAGCTTTCATCATAGCATCAACAATATGTTTAGTAAAAGCTTTGTTTTGTTCATAGGCATGGGGTGAATTTAGCATGGATTGCAACAAAGAAATACAATCAATCAAATATAAACTATCATAATTAAAGTCTTTGTAATCCAAAAGAGTGGGCACATCACTAGCTAAAGTTTTGACCTCTTCAAACCCACTTTCATCAATTTTCTCAATAAGATTTTCACCCTCCAAAATATTGGGACGCCTTCTACCTAAAGTTGACTCTTCTCCAGTCCCTTTTTCATCATTCTTAACTTTACTAAACAAGGAATCAATAGAAGAAACACCAATCATTTTAAGACCTTCGTCACTTTTGCGAAAGAACTCACTAGAAAACGTTTTTTTCTTCTAAAAAGTCTCTTTTACCTCTAAGCATAGCAATTCTTTTCTTACTTTCATCCATAGAAACATAAAGAGCTTTAATTGATTCATCTACCTTAGGCACAAAGATTTTCATCTTGAGATTTTCCACATCATGAGCAATTCTATCAACACTTATAGACAAATCATCGATCTTATTCAACTTTTCTTCTATGGAAGTGTTGAAAACTTTTTGTGTGTTAATAAATTCTTTAATATTATTCTCCAGATCGTAGGTATTCCTATTATTATTATAAGATTGATTTCCATAGGAATTACCATAATTTTTAGAGGAATTACTAGGAAAAGGCCTAGGATTAAAATTACCTCTACAAGCATTGTTGTTGAAATTATTGCGAGAAAAAATTTCACATCAATAGCATCACTATTTTTCTCAATCAAAGTAGACAAAGGTATATCATTAAGATCAATAGGAGAACTTCTACTAGCAACCAATTTCACAAGAGCATCAAATTTTCACTCAAAGAAGAAATTTCTTCAACTGAAATAACCTTTTTACTAGTAGGAGCCCTTTCGGTATGCCATTGTGAATAATTTGCCATGATATTGTCAAGCAATTTGGTGGCTTCACCTAAAGTAATTTCCATAAAAGTACCACCCAAGACGGATTCTAAGAGATTACAGGAGACAAAATTCAACCCCACATAAAATTTTTGTATGATCATCTAAAGATTTAACCCATGAGTTGGGCAATTCCTTAGCATCATTTTCATCCTTTCTCAAGATTGTGCAACATCCTAATGTTCAGGTTGCTTGAATTCATGATCTGGGTTCTAAGGGAGATAATTTTTGTGGGAGGAAAATACTTAGTGATAAAAGCATCTTTGCACTTATTCCAAGCATCGATACTATTGCGAGGCAAAGAAGAGAACCAAATTTTTGCAGAATCACGCAAGGAAAACGAGAATAATTTCATCTTGACCACATCATTGTCCACATATTTTTTCTTTTGCATATCGCATAATTCCACGAAGGTATTGAGATGGGACGCGGCATCCTCATTAGGAGTATCGGAAAATTGGTCTTTCATAACAAGATTCAGCAAAGCAGTATTAATATCACAAGTCTCCGCACTAGTGGTGGGAGGAGCAAGTAGAGTGCCAATAAAATCATTGTTGTTGGTATTTGAGAAATCACATAATTTAGCATTCTCTTGAGTCATTGTCGGTGTCAAAACCGGTGGATCTTGGGTAGGGGGTCCCGAACTGTGCGTCTAAGGCGGATGGTAACAGGAGGCAGGGGACACGATGTTTACCCAGGTTCGGGCCCTCTTGATGGAGGTAATACCCTATGTCCTGCTTGATTGTTCTTGATGATATGAGTATTACAAGAGTTGATGTACCACGAGATCGTAGAGGCTAAACCCTAGAAACTAGCCTATGGTATGATTGTATTTTTGTCCTACGGACTAAACCCTCCGGTTTATATAGACATCGGAGGGGGCTAGGGTTACACAGAGTCAGTTACAAGGGAGGAGATCTACATATCTGTATTGCCAAGCTTGCCTTCCACGCCAAGGAGAGTCCCATCCAGACACGAGACGAAGTCTTCAATCTTGTATCTTCATAGTACAACAGTCCGGCCAAAGGATATAGTCCGGCTGTCTGGAGACCCCCTAATCCAGGACTCCCTCAGTAGCCTCTGAACTAGGCTTCAATGACGATGAGTCCGGCGCGCAGTTTTGTCTTCGACATTGCAAGGCGGGTTCCTCCTCCGAATACTCCATAGAAGATTTCGAACCCAAGGATAGTGTCCGGCTCTGCAAAACAATTTCCACATACCACCGTAGAGAGAATAATATTTCCACAAATCTAATCTGCTGACATGTTTTGACAGCACAGTATCATGTCATGGCCCGGTCATTATCCGAACCGTTTTTCCCAACCAGCACTGCACATATTGCGAGGCAGTTTTCTTGACACGTCCTGTCGAAGCAGAGATCGTGTCCCCCTTATTACGGGATTCTCATCAATACAGACATGGGTAACCCACTCGTGCCCGTTGGTATGACTCCTCGATTTTAGGCAAGTCCAAAACAGCCACGAGGAGGACGCTTGATATTCACCCTCTTTATAAAGAGGCCAAGGCCTGTCCTTTTTTCCTCTCGTGCTCAATCGAATCCTTCCCCTGCCTCGAGTTCCAACACCCAAGGCTTAGGTCAGGTGCTTCGTACCTTCAACCATCTCCGGATCCAACCTCCAAGGTCGGTGGATGCCTTCCTCTGTCACAAAGGAGGACATTAAGAAGCTGAGAGAGGCCAGGTATCTGACCGCTGAAATCTCACACAGGCTGCCCGTCTGAGGGCAGGTCATCCCCACTCCCGAACCCAACGAGAGTGTTGTGTTCATCTCTCACTTCCTCCGAGGGCTAGGCCTCACTCTGGATCCCTTTGTTAGGGGGCTCATGTTCTATTATGGGCTAGATTTCCATGATCTGGCCCCGGATTCCCTCCTTCACATCTTGTCGTTCATCGTCGTATGTGAGGCCTGCCTCCGCATTACCCCACACTTCGGCATGTGGCTCAAGACCTTCAATGTGAAGCCCAAGATGATCGAGGGGCGGCACGCAGAGTGCGGAGGTGCCGTAATAAGCAAAAGCGCTAATGCTCCATGGCCAGAGGGTTCCTTAATAGAGGTGTCCAGTTTGTGGCAGCGGGAGTGGTTTTATATCACAGCTCCCCGAAGTGCCAAGTGGGTAGCCGCCCCTGCCTTTCGCTTGGGCCCCCCACCACAACTAACGTCATGGATCAGCAAGGGGCTGAAATGGGGTCCAGTAAATGATGTGCCGATATTGCAGGGTCGCATCCGAGATCTCCTTGAGAGAGATGTCAGCCTGGTCATGGTAATGCAAGTCATGCTAGTTCATCGAGTCCAGCCTTGCAAACGTCGACCCCTCCGTATGTGGGAATTCAACCCGGAAGGACCGCGAACTATTCAGCACTTCCTCGGCATGACGCTCGAAGAGATGTACAAATTGTTCTTCGGACCCCAAATAAAGTGTCCGGACACCACCGAGGATGCGGGTCTGAGCTCTAATCGCCCTGATACCCAAGTAAGTAATCCCATGGCCGAACACATTGTCTTTTTATTTATCATGACATCATTCTGAAAAGTCACTCTTTGACCAGGACTGGATAACCAAGGCGAAGATGATTAGGTGTTCGGCCCCCCTTCCCGAAGGCTTGGCCAATCTAGTACTCGATAGAATGCTCGAGCCGGCGCCTTATCAGGCGCCCTCAAAGGAAGATAAAGGGGGGAATAAAGAGGCTGAAAGCAGGCCTCACTCACTACTCGTCCAAACCGGGGGAATTAGCGCCTCCGCGAAGGAGGATAACCAGGGAGAAGAATCTGACATTCCCTCTCCCCGAGGAAGGAAGAGGACCACCTCTGAAGATCCGGAAACAAAGGTTTCCAAATGGGGGAAGAAATCTTCGCCAGAGGGTCCTGCCTCAGAGGGTACTCTTGCCGCACAATGTCTGCAAGGGGATCATCCCTCTACTGAGCTGTAAGTAATCAAAAAGTACTTAATAGTGAAAATATCCTACCTTACTTCTGAAGACAATAACCGAAGCTTATATCTTGTAGTTCGGATCGTAGCCCTTTCTCGACAGAGTTTGTCTTCGGGGGATCTTCTTTCGGAGATGATGGAGAGCGAAACACCACCCCCTGCCACCCCGCCTCATGAGGCGAGCGACCCTGAAGTGTCGTCGCGGAGGGTTTCTCCTAATCCGCCAAGGCCAGAGGGTAATCCTTTGGCCACTCGGAGTCCTCAGTATCCGGCTCCTAAAGAGATCAGCAGAAAGAGTCCGGAACCGTACAGTGTGCGGTTGGACACACTGAAGGATCTTCTGGAGCAAGAGGCCATCTCAGAAGCGCATCGTACGCTAATGGGTACGGTAATTGAAAGGATTTCATCCGCTGAAAGCGGGTTGCATGACGCTTTTATGAGTCTGCTGAAAGGCTTTAAGGTACGTGAAATAGTGTATGTTTTTTACAGTGCCGCACATGTTAGGTGTGCCCTATGCAGATAGTAGCCCCTGAGACTCTGGTTGCCATCAAAACGGCGTCAAACAGAGGATCATAGTCCCAGGTAATAACCAGACCGCCTTTATGTGCAAGTGGCTGAAGGTCCGGTGGCTAGCCGGACTGATGAGTTTGCCGAGCTAAAGCGACAACTTGATGCGGCAGATGCTGACATCGTGCTTGTCAACAAGCGGCTTGACAAGGCACAGGGTAAGTGATTTCTCTGGTGATCAACACATAGTAAGAGGAGCATGATGCAGGTATCTTTAATATGTTGTGACTGCAGATGGAGCTGCCACCGTGGAGACCCTTCGGGCGGAGCTTGCCCGAGCCAAGGAACAAGCAAGGAATAGCGATGCGGCAGCTCTAAAGGCGGTCGAAGAGCTGAGGGCCGAACAGGCCACGCATTGCTAGAGCAAGGAAAGAATAGTCAAGATGGCCGTTGAGTTGAAAGATGCCACTGAACGTTACTAGCTTCTTGAAAAATAAAGACGAGCAAAGGCGACGGACCTGGAGAAGGCCATGGTAGCAGCCAAGGAAGCCCGCTCCAAAATCAGAGCAACGAAGGAGGAGCTGCGTCAAGCTGCGGATATCGTGGCTAGGAAGCCCTTCTTGTTGCGGACTAAGTTTGGAGATCCGAAGTATGCTCCTCTTGATCAACTATGGAGTTCTGCAGACGCCTACGTGGATTTGGCAGCAAGTGCTGCTGATGCGGCCGAGTACTTCAAGGATCAAAAAGATCGTGAAGTGGAAAAGCTCTTCTGGTCACAGTTCCATGCTCCAGTGCGTCCGCTGCTGTTGAATGAGTGAATGGCCAGGTGGGCCGAGCTCCATAGGTTGTCCGGACTTGCCATGAGGTCTATTATGGATCATCTATGACCGGGAGGGCCAAGGCCGAATAGTTACTTTAGTTTAGTGCAACAATTCCTTGGTGATGTGCCACACATCGACGCTATGAAGAGATCGGCGTGCATAGAGGGTGCGTGGATGGCACTTGCCTGTGTCAAGACATACTGGGCAGAGATGGAGGCCACCACTATTGCAACACAGGGTTTGGCCGTGGGCCGAGTGGCTGCCGAGCACTACTTTGAAGAAGTCCTTGAAGGCGCTCGTTTGATAGAGGCTCAGTGCTCGAAGAATATTATGTTCTAGTGACATGTATTCGCATTGTAAAAACAATGTTTTATTGAATTATAAAGGCTGTGTTTATACGTTTGCCTAAAAATATTATGATGCCTCCTGTGCAGCCATTTATGTGTATATGTATATAACCTGAAAGTTTGCAGTCGTCGGCTTCAGCCCCACGCATATAATGCGGGGGTGTTTGCAAAAAATGTGTATTCACACTTGATCCAACGTCTTGGTCCATGAAGGAGGTGGTAGCGCAGCGAATGAGGCAATTAGACTATATTGCTTTAACACTTTCACTTAGCCATAGGAGTTTGACGGTGGGACTACTATATAGCCCCTGGTACTTCTGCACTCGTCCGAATACGGGGCGTGTACGTACATGACCGGGAAACGGCCCTTCGTTAATGCGGAGGAATCCCGAAGATTCCGCTAGGTCATCGGGTGGTTGACCAGTCTCGCGCTTTATCATGATAGTCAGTTTTCAGCTTTCTCTATTGAGGTGCTCATCCGGATGAACCAGGGCACAATCACAGTAGTTCTCCCATCGCTACCTTAGCCGATATAGCGGAACGTAAGGTGCCAAAACATGTGAGCCGGGCAAACCCAACATTTGACCAAATACATGATTCGGAGATGATGCATATAAGGCCAAACTCGCGACGCCGAACACTCCCTAAGGTATTCGGTCTTTATAACATATGTCGGGCTGAACAATGCCCTTAATAATAACCCCGAGTGTCTAGGTACGTGCAATATCCTGACGTGGCCACATGCCAATAACGTCAGCATCCTTCTCGGTTGTATTGAGTATCCGGAGGATGTGGACAACAAGAGACAGTAATAAAGGTTTACGCAGGGTCTTAATCTGAAAAGAAACCTTTGAGCAGGTCCCTGCTGCACGTCTGCACCTGTGTCTCCGTTGTGCCGTGTCCTGGACGGGTATAGCATGATTGTCATCTGTAAAAGAGAAGAACTTAGGTGAAAGTTCTCGTGCCAGAAAATTGGTTATTATCAATAAACCATTAAAATTCAAGATAAGTCAAGTTTGAGCCGGACTAGCCCTGATTACACGTGGGAAGCCCCTGGTACCGTCTATGAGGGTTTGACCATCAAACCAATCTTATGTATATGTAGTGGTGCACCGGACTCGTCTAACCGTGTCCGTGGTCTTGACGACCTGTCATTTTTTCTGGTTGGTGAGGCCGTCTAGTGCTCAGCTGTTAAGGCCGCCGCACATTCTTCCGCGCGTAAATAACGCTCAGTATTTCCACTAACTGTGATGGTGCCACATGGACCGGGCATCTTAAGCTTGAGAGAAGCGTAATGCGGTATTGCATTAAAACGAGCGAAAGCCGCTCTTCCAGGTAGTGCTTGATAGCCACTTCGGAATGGAGCGATGTAGAAAGTTAACTTTTCGCTTCGGAAGTTGTTGGGAGAACCGAATACAACCTCTAGTAATAGAGAGCCCGTACAGCGGGCCTCTGAGCCTAGTATTACTCCCTTGAAGGTAGTATTACTGTGGCTTATCTTTGTTGGGTCTATCCCATTTTGCGGACTGTGTCCTGATATATCAGATTTAGACCACTGCCGCCGTCCATGAGGACTCGTGTGAGATGGTATCCATTTATTATTGGGTCTAACACCAAGCAACCAATCCTTTGTGCCGGATGCTTGTCGTGTGATCCCCGCAATCAAAAGTGATCGGGCAGGCCAACCAGGGGTTGGACCTAGGGGTGACGGGCTCTATGGTGCGTGTGTCTCAGAGTGCATGTTTGCTTCTCCTCTTCGTCACATGGATCATGTTTAATGTTTTAACCTCTGTTGGGAAAAAAATTTCTGTCCTCCAGTGCTTTGCTGGCGAGGTTCGTCCTCGTCTTCGCTTGGTTTCTCCCCCCCCCCTTGTGTTCAGCGTTTAGCTTACCGGCCTGCCTGAAGACCCAGCATTCTCTGTGGGTGTGATTTGCAGGTTTATCGGGGGTGCCATGAATCTGACATAGTTTGTCAAGAATCCTGTTTAGGCCAGACGGTCCATCTCTGCTGCCTTTGAAAGGCTTTTTCCGCTGACCTGGTCGAGAGCCCCTGAATCCCGCGTTTACCGCCGTATTATCTGGGCTATCTTCTTTCTTTCGATGCTTGTTTTTATTGTGTCGTGGTTTTCCATTGCCATCCCTGACTTCGGATGTGCTTGGGTCGCTGGTGCTACTGCAGGCTAACCAGCTATCTTCGCCCATGCAAAAGCGGGTCATGAGGCTTGTCAGGGCTGCCATTGTTCTCGGTTTTTCTTGGCCGAGGTGTTTGGCGAGCCATTCGTCTCGGACGCTGTGTTTGAAAGCTGCTAAGGCTTCGGCGTCCGGACAGTCGACGATTTGGTTCTTCTTAGTGAGAAACCTATTCCAAAGCTTTCGGGCTGACTCTTCGGGCTGTTGAATTATATGACTTAAATCATCTGCATCCGGAGGTCGGACATAGGTCCCTTGAAAATTAGCCCGAAAAGCGTCCTCGAGCTCCTCCCAAGTTCCAATTGAGTTTTCGGAGAGGCTTTTCAGCCAGTGCCGACCTGGTCCTTTAAGCTTGAGGGGCAAGTATTTGATGGCATGGAGATTGTCTCTGCGAGCCATATGGGCATGGAGGATAAAGTCCTCAATCCAGACCCCAGGGTCTGTGGTCCCGTCGTACGCCTCTATGTTCACTGGTTTGAATCCTTCTGGGAATTCGTGGTCCAGCACCTCATCGGTGAAAAATAGGGTGTGTGTGGCACCCCTGTATTTGGATGTACCATGGCGTTCGGACGGTTGTATTATTCGGTTTTGATTTTGTGCCAGAGCGCGCTTCCTAGATCCATAGATGGATCTGGTCGTACCGGATTTTTGGCGCAAGTCCTCACGTAGATTGTGTGCTGACTTATGTGCGACCTTGTTAGCTGCTCTATCGGGGTCACAAGGCGGTTGATCCGGCCGGTTGGCCGTTTCATTTTTCGGCTGTGTGGGCTCTAAGGCCTCATCGTCGAATTCAGGTAATAGCTTGCACTTTGGATAGCTCTTTGTGTGGTAACTTCCACCATACTTTTCTTCGTTGTCGAGCACTTTGCTCCACCTTCTGTTGAGCGTATTTTGTGCGGCCTTAAGCCTTTGCTTCTATTTCTTCAGACTCCTCATTGTGGCAATAAGCCTTCTGCGGAGGTTCTCTTGCTCCAAGTGCGTTTCCGGGATGATGTGTGCATCTTCGTCCGGATTGTTTTCCTCCCCAGAGGGGGTTTGATGAGGTTTATCCTCGGCGTCGCCGTGTTCGGACGTTGGATCCGTACTATGTTCGCCGTTTGTAGCTTCATCGTGCTCTGCCGCCGGGGCAATGTGGTCGTCGTTTCCTCTGGAGTCGACTGGAGTGTTATTTTCTCTTGTGCTTTTATTGCTGTTTTTGCTATGGCAGGACTTAGAGCGGCGCCGCTGGCGTCGGCGCTTGGGTTGCTTCTTGGAGGGGGCATCCTCCGCAGTCTCTTCGCCATTGCCTTCTTTGGGTGTATCCACCATGTATATGTCATGTGATGAAGTGGTTGTCCGGCGCCCTGTGGGCACTGGTTCCTGTTCATCTCCTGCATCTTCGTCCATGTCGTTTATGTCTTCGGAGTCGAAATCGAGCATGTCGGTTAAATCATCGACAGAGGCTACTAAGTGGGTGGTGGGTGGGCAGCGAATTTTTTCGTCGTCCGCATCCCATTCTAGCCGGACATAGTTCGGCCAGGGTTCTCCTGACAAGGAGAGAGACCTTAATGAATTTAGCACATCGCCGAAAGGCGAGTGCTGAAAGATATCCGTGGAGGTGAACTCCATGATCGGCGCCCAATCGGATTCGGTAGGCATGGATGCAGGCGGCTCGAAGTCCGTGGCCGAAGACGAATCCAGTGGTTCGGCAACACAGCTCTCGTAAGGGGTGAGGTCAGTATCCGGCTCCATCACCACTGAGAGTGCGGTCTCCATGGCGGGGTCGATCCCTCCGTCCTCGGATGGCACAATTTGCTCCGGATTGAAGGCCGGAGTAGTTGCAGATGTGATCTCCCGAACACTGTCCGACGGCAGAGTTACGTCATCCTTGTCGTGACTGTGCGGCGCACCTGACAAGGTCTCGAATCCGTCGAAGATCAAGTCTCCGCGGATGTCGGCAGTGTACTTTAAGTTTCCCAACCTGACCTGATGGCCAGGGGCGTAGCTCTCGATCTGCTCCAGATGGCCAAGCGAATTGGCGCGCAGTGCGAAGCCACCGAGTATGAAGATCTGTCCAGGGAGGAAAACCTCACCCTGGACCGCATCGTTACCGATGATCGAAGGGGCCATCGATCCTTATGGTGACAACACAGTGGAACTCTTAATGAAAGCACCAATGTCGGTGTCAAAATAGCGGATCTCGGGTAGGGGGTCCCGAACTGTGTGTCCAAGGCAGATGGTAACAGGAGGCAGGGGACACGATGTTTACCCAGGTTCGGGCCCTCTTGATGGAGGTAATACCCTACGTCCTGCTTGATTGTTCTTGATGATATGAGTATTACAAGAGTTGATCTACCACGATATCATAGAGGCTAAACCCTAGAAGCTAGCCTATGGTATGATTGTATTTTTGTCCTAGGACTAAACCCTCCGGTTTATATAGACACCGGAGGGGGCTAGGGTTACACAGAGTCGGTTACAAGGGAGGAGATCTACATATCCGTATTGCCAAGCTTGCCTTCCACGCCAAGGAGAGTCCCATCCGGACACGAGATGAAGTCTTCAATCTTGTATCTTCACAGTCCAACAATCCGGCCAAAGGATATAGTCCGGCTGTCCGGAGACCCCCTAATCCAGGACTCCCTCAGTCATGATGACCACACAACAAGATTGCACTAAAAAACAGATCTGACAAGAAAACGGCAAACGGAAAAGGAGAGGCAAATAAAATGGCAAATTTTTGTGAAGTGTGGGAGAGGAAAACGAGAGGCAAATGGAAAATAATGTAAGTTTCATGGAGATGAGATTTGTGATTAGGAACCTGGTTATGTTGAAGATCCTCCCCGACAACGGCGCGAGAAATTCCTTTTGATGTCGCTTGAAGCTACGTCGGTATTTCCCCAAAGAGGAAGGGATGATGCAGCACAACGGCGGTAGGTATTTCCCTCAGATATGAAACTAAGGTTATCGAACCAGTAGGGGAACCAAGCAACACAACGTAAACAGCGCCTGCACACAAATAACAACTTCTCGCAACCCGACGTGTTAAGGGGGTTGTCAATCCCTTCTGGGGTACGGCGCCTCAAGATAGGCAAATGAACGTGAGGTAAATTTGTAATAGATTGATAGATCGGACGTGAACAAAATAAATAACAATAAATTGCAGCAAAGTATGTTTGGGTTTTTGGATTAATAGATCTGAAAATAAAAGCAAATAAAAGGTAGATCGCAAAGGCAAATAATATGAGAAATAAGACCCGGGGGCCGTAGGTTTCACTAGTGGCTTCTCTCAAGAAAAATAGAAAACAGTGGGTAAACAAACTAATGTTGGGCAATTGATAGAACCTCAAATAATTATGATGATATCCAGGCAATGATCATTACATAGGCATCACGTCCATGATTAGTAGACCGACTCCTGCCTGCATCTACTACTATTACTCCACACATCGACCGCTATCCAGCATGCATCTAGTGTATTAAGTTCATGGAAAAACAAAGTAATGCAATAAGAACGATGACATGATGTAGACAAGATCCGTTTATCTATATGGCGGTAGATATAGATCTCGTCTTTTATCCTTAGTAGCAACCATACATACGTGTCGGTTCCCTTTCTGTCACTGGGATCAAGCACCGTAAGATCGAACCCACTACCGGGCACCTCTTCCCATTGCATTATAAATAGATCAAGTTGGCCAAACAAAACCCAAATATCGGAGAAGAAATACGAGTCTATAAGAGATCATGCATATAAGAGACCAAAGAAACTCAAATAACTTTCATGGATATAAATGAAGGAAATATTCCCTAGAGGCAATAATAAAGTTGTTATTTATATTTCCTTATCTCATGATAAATATTTATTATTCATGCTAGAATTGTATTAACCAAAAACTTAGTACATGGGTGAATACATAGACAAACAGAGTGTCACTAGTATGCCTCTACTTGACTAACTCATTAATCAAAGATGGTTAAGTTTCCTAGCCATAGACATGAGTTGTCATTTGATGAACGGATCACATCATTAGAG
The DNA here is from genome assembly GCA_034509565.1 of Triticum monococcum. Taxonomy (NCBI): domain Eukaryota; kingdom Viridiplantae; phylum Streptophyta; class Magnoliopsida; order Poales; family Poaceae; genus Triticum; species Triticum monococcum. Next base: position 141,122,050 of record CM067846.1, on the reverse strand, counting down.
AATGATGTGATTGACTTGACCCATCCATTAGCTTATCACTATGATCGTTTAGTTTATTGCTATTGCTTTCTCCATAACTTATACACGTTCCGATGACTATGAGATTATGCAACTCCCGAATACCGGAGGAATACTTAGTGTGCTATCAAACGTCATAACGTAACTGGGTGATTATAAATATGCTCTAGAGGTGTCTCCGATGGTGTTTGTTGAGTTGGCATAGATCGAGATTAGGATTTGTCACTCCGATTGTCGGAGAGGTATCTCTAGGCCCTCTCAGTAATGCACATCACTATAAGCCTTGCAAGCAATATGATTAATGAGTTAGTTGCGGGATGTTGCATTATGGAACGAGTAAAGAGACTTGCCGGTAATGAGATTGAACTAGGTATAATGATACCGACAATCGAATCTCGGGCAAGTAACATACCGATGACAAAGGGAACAACGTACGTTGTTATGCGGTTTGACCGATAAAGATCTTCATAGAATATGTAGGAACCAATATGAGCATCCAAGTTCCACTATTGGTTATTGACCTTAGATGAGTCTCGGTCATGTCTACATAGTTCTTGAACCTGTAGGGTCCGCACGCTTAATGTTCGATGACGATCGGTATTATGAGTTTATGTTTTTTGATGTACCGAACGTAGTTCGGAGTTCCAGATGTGATCACAGACATGACGAGGAGTCTCGAAATGGTCGAGACATGAAGGTTGATATATTGGAAGGTTATGTTTGGACACCGGAAAGGTTTTAGATGAGTTCAGACATATACCGTAGTACCGGGGGTTACCGGAACCCCTCGGGAGCTAAATGGGCCTACATGGGCTTTACTGGGAGAGAGAGAAGGCGGCCAAGAGGTGGGGGCGTGCCCCCCAAGCCCAATCCGAATTGTGAGGGGGGCCGGCCCCCCTTTCCTTCCTCTCCTCTTCCCCTTCCTTCCCCCTCCTATCGGGACTAGGAAAGGGGGGAAACCTACTCCTAGTAGGAGTAGGAATCCCCCTTGGGGGTGCACCATGAGGGCCGACCAGCCCCCTCCTCCCCTCCTTTATATACGGGGAGGGGGCACCCCATAGACACACAAGTTGACAGTTGTCTTTGTTGGGGAACGTAGTAATTTCAAAAAAATCCTACGCACACGCAAGGTCATGGTGATGCATAGCAACGAGAGGGGAGAGTGTTGTCCACGTACCCTCGTAGACCGAAAGCGGAAGCGTTAGCACAACGCGGTTGATGTAGTCGTACGTCTTCATGATCCGACCGATCAAGTACTGAATGCACGGCACCTCCAAGTTCTGCACACGTTCAACTCGATGACGTCCCTCGAACTCCGATCCAGCCGAGTGTTGAGGGAGAGTTTCGTCAGCACGACGGCGTGGTGACGATGATGATGTTCTACCGATGCAGGGCTTCGCCTAAGCACCGCTACGATATGATCGAGGTGGATTATGGTGGAGGGGGGCACCGCACACGGCTAAGAGATCAAGAGATCAATTGTTGTGTCTTTGGGGTGCCCCCTACCCCCATATATAAAGGAGTGGAGGAGGGGGAGGGCCGTCCCTCTCTATGGCGCGCCCTAGGGGCGTCCCACCGGGAGTAGGATTCCCCTTTTCATAGTAGAACTAGGAGCCCTTCCTAGTAGTAGGAGTAGGAGGGAAGGAAAGGGAAGGGAAACAAAGAAGGAAGGAAGGGGCCCCCCTCCCTAGTCCACTTCGGACCAGCCCATGGGGAGGGGTGCGGCCACCCTTTGAGGCCTTTCTCTCCTTTCCCGTATGGCCCGTTAAGGCCTAATACGAATTCCCGTAACTCCTCGGTACTCCCGAAAATATCCGAATCACTCGGAACCTTTCCGATGTCCGAATATAGTCGTCCAATATATCGATATTTACATCTTGGCCATTTCGAGAATCCTCGTCATGTCCCCGATCTTATCCGGGACTCCAAACTCCTTCAGTACATCAAAACACATAAACTCATAATATAAGCGTTATCGAACTTTAAGAGTGCAGACCCTACGGGTTCGAGAACTATGTAGACATGACCGAGACACATCTCTGGTCAATAATCAATAGCGGAACCTGGATGCTCATATTGGTTCCTACATATTCTACGAAGATCTTTATCGGTCAAACCGCATAACAGCATACGTTGTTCCCTTTGTCATCGGTATGTTACTTGCCCGAGATTCGATCGTCGGTATCTCAATACCTAGTTCAATCTCGTTACCGGCAAGTCTATTTACTCGTTCCGTAACACATCATCCCGCAACTAACTCATTAGTTGCAATGCTTGCAAGGCTTATAGTGATGTGCATTATCGAGTGGGCCCAGAGATACCTCTCCGACAATCGGAGTGACAAATCGTAATCTCGAAATACGCCAACCCAACAAGTACCTTTGGATACACCTGTAGAGCACCTTTATAATCACCCAGTTACGGTGTGACGTTTGGAGCACACAAAGTGTTCCTCCGGTAAACGGGAGTTGCATAGTCTCATAGTCATAGGAACATGTATAAGTCATGAAGAAAGCAATAGCAACAAACTAAAGGATCAAGTGTTATGCTAACGGAATGGGTCAAGTCAATCACATCATTCTCTAATGATGTGACCCCGTTAATCAAATGACAACTCATGTCTATGGCTAGGAAACTTAACCATCTTTGATTCAACGAGCTAGTCAAGTAGAGGCATACTAGTGACATACTGTTTGTCTATGTATTCACACATGTATTATGTTTCCGGTTAATACAATTCTAGCATGAATAATAAACATTTATCATGATATAAGGAAATGAACAATAACTTTATTATTGCCTCTAGGGCATATTTCCTTCAGTCTCCCACTTGCACTAGAGTCAATAATCTAGTTCACATCGCCATGTGCTTTAACATCAATAATTCACATTACCATGTGATTAACACCCATAGTCACATCTTCATGTGACCAAAACCCAAAGGGTTTACTAGAGTCAATAATCTAGTTCACATTGCTATGTGATTAATACCAAAGAGTACTAAGGTGTGATCATGTTTTGCTTGTGAGGGAAGTTTAGTCAACGGGTCTGCCACATTCAGATCCGTATGTATTTTGCAAATTTCTATGTCAACAATGCTCTGCACGGAGCTACTCTAGCTAATTGCTCCCACTTTCAATATGTATCCAGATTGAGACTTTGAGTCATCTGGATCAGTGTCCAAACTTGCATCGACGTAACCCTTTACGATGAACCTTTTGTCACCTCCATAATCGAGAAAGATATCCTTATTCCACTAAGGATAATTTTGACCAATGTCCAGTGATCTACTCCTAGATCACTATTGTACTCCCTTGCCAAACTCAGGGCAGGGTATACAATAGGTCTGGTACATAGCATGGCATACTTTATAGAACCTATGGCTGAGGCATAGGGAATGACTTTCATTCTCTCTCTATCTTCTGCCGTGGTCGGGTTTTGAGTCTTACTCAACTTCACACCTTGTAACACAGGCAAGAACTCCTCCTTTGACTGTTCCATTTTGAACTACTTCAAAATCTTGTCAAGGTATGTACTCATTGAAAAACTTATCAAGCGTCTTGATCTATCTCTATAGATCTTGATGCTCAATATGTAAGCAGCTTCACCGACGTCTTTCTTTGAAAAACTCATTTCAAACATTCCTTTATGCTTTGCAGAATAATTCTACATTATCTCCAATCAACAATATGTCATTCACATATACTTATCAGAAATGTTGTAGTGCTCCCACTCACTTTCTTGTAAATACAGGCTTCACCGCAAGTCTGTATAAAACTATATGCTTTGATCAACTTATCAATGCATATATTCCAACTCCGAGATGCTTGCACCAGTCCATAGATGAATCGCTGGAGCTTGCATATTTTGTTAGCACTTTAGGATCGACAAAACTTTTCTTGTTGCACCATATACAACTCTTCTTTAATAAATCCATTAAGGAATGTAGTTTTGTTTATACATTTGCTAGATTTCATAAAATGTGGCAATTGCTAACATGATTCGGACAGAATTAAGCATAGATACGAGTGAGAAACTCTCATCGTAGTCAACACCTTGAACTTGTCGAAAACCTTTTGCGACAATTTCTAGCTTTGTAGATAGTAACACTACTATCAGCGTCCGTCTTCCTCTTGAAGATCCATTTAATCTCAATGGCTCGCCGATCAATGGGCAAGTCAATCAAAGTCCATACTTTGTTCTCATACATGGATCTCATCTCAGATTTCATGGCCTCAAGCCATTTCGCGGAATCTGGGCTCATCATCGCTTCCTCATTGTTCGTAGGCTCATCATGGTCAAGTAACATGACCTCCAGAACAGGGTTACCGTACCACTCTGGTGCGGATCTCACTCTAGTTTACCTACGAGGTTCGGTAGTAACTTGATCTGAAGTTACATGATCATCATCATTAGCTTCCTCACTAATTGGTGTAGTAGTCACAGGAACAGATTTCTGTGATGAACTACTTTACAATAAGGGAGTAGGTACAGTTACCTCATCAAGTTCTACTTTCCTCCCACTCACTTCTTTCGAGAAAAACTCCTTCTCTAGAAAGGATCCATTCTTAGCAACGAATATCTTGCCTTTGGATCTGTGATAGAAGGTGTACCCAATAGTCTCCTTTGGGTATCCTATGAAGACACATTTCTCTGATTTGGGTTCGAGCTTATCAGGTTGAAGCTTTTTCACATAAGCATCGCAGCCCCAAACTTTCAGAAACGACAACTTTGGTTTCTTGCCAAACCACAGTTCATAAGGTGTCATCTCAACGGATTTCGATTGTGCCCTATTTAATGTGAATGCGGCCGTCTCTAAAGCATAACCCCAAAATGATAGCGGTAAATCGGTAAGAGACATCATAGATCGAACCATATCTAATAAAGTACGGTTACGACGTTCGGACACACCATTACACTGTGGTGTTCCAGGTGGCGTGAGTAGTGAAACTATTTCACATTGTTTTAACTGAAGGCCAAACTCGTAACTCAAATATTTTACTTCTGCGATCATATCGTAGAAACTTTTATTTTTGTTATGATGATTCTCCACTTCACTCTGAAATTCTTTGAATTTTTCAAATGTTTCAGACTTGTGTTTCATCAAGTAGATATACTCATATCTGCTCAAATCATCTGTGAAGATCAGAAAATAATGATACCTGCCGCGAGCCTCAATATTCATCGGACCACATACATTAGTATGTATGTTTTCCAATAAATCTGTTGCTCGCTCCATTGTTCCGGAGAACGGAGTCTTAGTCATCTTGCCCATGAGGCTTGGTTCGCAAGCATCAAGTGATTCATAATCAAGTGATTCCAAAAACCCATCAACATGGAGTTTCTTCATGCGCTTTACACCAATATGAGCTAAACGGTAGTGCCACAAATAAGTCGCACTATATGGGTTTTGATAGTTGATCGATGCTTCCATTGATACTTTTTTATCACAAAGCGGGACATGTATGGGCCATCAATGTCGGTACTAAAACCGGCAGATCTCGGGTAGGGGGTCCCAAGCTGTGGTTCTTGGAACGATGGTGAACAGGGGACAAGGGAGATAGTGTGTACCCAGGTTCGAGCCCTCTCAATGAGGTAAAACCCTACATCATGCTTGATTATATTGATGAAGGAGTATCGAATACAGGTTGATCTACCCCGAGATCGTATGTTGTGTTCTAAACCCTAAGGCTAGTAATTACGATTGCCTCTCTATAGACCAAACCCTCCGGCTTATATAGGCACCAGGGGTTTCTACTTTCCAGGGGTACACATGGTCAGTTGCCAACTAGGAATAAACACAACCGTCAGTTGGAGTTGTCCTTGAAGTGTACGCCAAGTCTTCGGTAGTGCTCGTCTTGATCACGATTGGGTTTGAGGCCTCCAGAGTCCTTTCCTTGTTGAGACCGATACCTCGTAGGCTCGGCCCATGGACTGTGGGTCACATAGGTTGGCACCCCATAGTCCAGGACACCGCCACCTCCAGAGCGACCATGCATTTGGGCCAGAGGCCCGTTTTAACTCCCCTTATTTTAAAAAAATGCCAACAAAAAAGACCCCTAAAAATGGCATAAACTAACTTGTGAAAAATGCCATCTCTTTAATTTTATAAAATATGCAAATGCATATGATTAAAAAAGTTGTATGAACTACACAAATGAAAAAATACCATGCTATTTTCTAAACCCGCCATTCCTTGGGATAAAAATGCCATCTCTTAATAATAAAACTGTCATTTCTTAATAAAAATAAATGCCATCTCTTGATAAATAAAAATGCCATCTATTAAAAAAATTAAAATGCCATCTCTTAATATTAAAAATGTCATCTCCTAATAAACGAAAAAATGACATCTCTTAATATAAAAATGCCATCATTTAATAATAAAAAATGAAATCCCTTAATAATTAGACTGCCATTTTTATAAAAATTGCCATGCGCTTATTAATAAAAATTGCCATGCCAATAAAAATAAAAATGCCATCTCTTAATAATAAAAAATCTCATCACTCATTAATAATAAAAAGGCATCCTCTTAAAAAGTACGATACTATAAAAAAGTAAAACTGTCAACTCTCATTAATAAAAATGCCATACTTGTTAAAAAAATTGCCATGCTATAAAAAAACCGCCTTGTGAGAAAATGAAAAAATAGGGATTTTCAGGATTGAAACAATGTGGCATTTTAAACACCAAACATTTACTAGAAGCCTTCTTAGCCCAGTGGCGAAGGGCGCCCGAGCACACGCAGGAGGGCGCAGGGTCGATCCTCTTCTCAACGGCAGGGAGGTGGTTTGCTGGGGTTACCCTAGGCCAACGGTAGTCAGATAACATTTTGAAGCATGAAGAAAAAGTAAGGTTTCTCTATGAATTTTCAAATCCAATCCTACAATCCAAAGGACACCATAGTAAAAGAAAACTACCACATGATTTAATCCCTACAAAAATCTCATGAAAAACCAATTTTCCAAATGAGGCCTTATAACATTCCAAAGAATAATGCTTTCATGCTTATCTTTTCGTTACCAAATACACGTGGCGCGAGGGCCCACATGCCAGCGAGACACGCACGGGTGGCATATACATATATCCATATCCGTTTCTTTTCCCCTTTATTAAATCTGACGGTCATTAGGCGAGTAGCTGCGCCCAAAAGCCCCCGGTAACCTCTGTAGCTTGACAAGCGTGTGCGAGGGAGGAAGAAATCCATGTGGGTGGCTCGCCCGTGCCTACACCCACCAGCAACATGACCGCACCACACCACCCCCGCGCCGCGCGCTCCCCGCCAAGATTCGCCAGGCGGCCTCGTCTCCTCCCATCCCATGCCCCTATAGCCTCCCTATAGTCAGTCCGCCTATAACACCACCACCACCTCCCGGGCTCCCCGCACGAACTGCGGACCAGACACAGACAACCCCGACGCAGCCGCGCGCGCGCACACAGCCGGAGAGAGAGAGAGAGAGAGAGAGAGAGAGAGAGAGAGAGAGAGAGAGGGAGAGGCACCGGCCCCATCGCATGGGAGCGCGGTCGACGGCGACCGCGGGGGAGGCGGTGGCGAGGCGGGGCGGCCGGAAGAAGGGAGCCATGGCGCCGTCGGTGGGCGGCGTGGAGGCGGCGTCCGCGGCGGCGGCGATGGCGGGCGGCCGGCGCAGCAGGGCCCCGCCGCGGCTGGTGGGCTACGAGGAGCTCCCCGAGTACCTCAAGGACAACGAGTACATCCGCGGCCACTACCGCGTGGAGTGGCCCATCCGCGACGCCCTCCTCAGCGCCTTCTCCTGGCACAACGAGACGCTCAACGTCTGGACGTGCGTCCGCGCCCCCACCCCCCTCCGATACATCGACATGTTCCGCACGAATTGACCAATCGATCGGCCAATCCGTTGATCTGACATGGCGCCGTGTGATTTCCGCAGGCATTTGGGCGGGTTCCTGCTGTTCCTGGCGCTCGCCGTCGCCGGCGGCGGCCCGGAGGCCGCCCACGACGCCGCGCCGGGGATCATGAGGTACGCACCACCTACACTGCAGAACACACGACTTGACTTTCCTTTTCGCTCTGTCCACCGAAATAAGAAAATGATTGTTTCCGTTCGTTCATCGAACTTTAATAATGGTTCGATCGCCTCGTCCCTGACTCCCACTCCCTTCCGCGTGATTAGCGGGCGCTCCCGGCTTTGAAACTTGAAACGGTCTTCCAACCAAACGCGAATCAACTCACCACCGCAGCTCACACGTCACATAGGAAAAAACCTCGAATTTGTTTCGCGGGCAGTTGGTGGTATGTTCGGAGAGCGCGCACGTCACACACAACCCCCGCTCACGCCGGACGTGTGCGCGCTCGTTCCATCAACCGAACGCACGCGCGCGCGCAATCACACGTTCGTTCACTACCGACTCTTTCTGCATTGCTGATGCTAGGCTCCAAGTCTCCAACTGGCTGCGAGCACACTTTAATTCCAATGCAAGATTATGCTAGATGCTGCCCGTGTGAGATGTGGCAAGAGCGCACAGTCCTAAGCAGCAATCGCATGCGTGAGAGCCACACCAAACGAACGAGGACATGGCCCGTGCGTTAGCCCCCGTGCATTATCCGCCTCACACGTCTTATCGTCATGCCGGAGCACTTTTGCAAATGCAGTGCTGTCATTGGTCGGTTGGCGCAAATTACAGATTTGTTGGGGTGTTCAAAGTCTGAGACGGTCCTTTCTCTTTGTCTTTGATAGTTTGATTGATGTTCCTTTTCCACCAATGTGCCATGGCAACCTAGTGCAACACTACTGCTACTACTTTGTTCATGAAAAGGCCCTCTAGTTACGTGCCGTTCATTTTTCTCGCAGGTTCGTGGTGGGATCAGCCAATTCGTCGTGGAAGAGCGATCAATCGGTAAGAAACGCATCTAAGAGATACTCTACGTAGTACCTTATCTTGTTTCCGGATAATTTTCCAGCACTGCATATTTTTCTCTCATAACTGTAGTCCCCAATATTCTGGGACAGATGGTGCTAGATAGCATGATTAATTAATTCAGACGAGCTCTATCAAGGTGACTATAATTATTCAGTTAAGCAGTACTAGTGTAGTGCCACCAATGATTTAAATATAACTGCACCGAGTGAGTACTATGTAATAATGTCATGATGTAGATCCCCACCACGCAGAAAAAGACATGCATGGACAGCTGTGTATATGAGCTGCCCACATGATCATCGTTTGATCCATGTCCTCACACTATAGTGTAGAGGATGCACTACAATTGGTCAAGCAACTCTGCTCAGATGCGAACAACATGTCAAACCAGTTCCCTGTAGATAGCTCTCTAATCATGAACCATGGAATTTACTTTGCTCAGAGAATTGTATTTGCTCCCTTAATACTGCGAGACGTATTTTGACCGGGTGAGTCTCTTTGGTTTACAAGATTATCAAAGCGTGGTAATTAGAAAAAAAATGTAGACTTGAGATGCCATAGTAAATTTTACAGAACTAGTCCCTTCGTCCCGTAATGTAAGACGTTTTTTTGACCACTAGTGTAGTGTCAAAAAACGTCTTACATTATAGGACGAAGTAGTAAAAAACAAGAGCATGTCTTTGAAGTTGTCTGACTGTATCATAGGAAAAGCATAGGAATATGTCATAAAAGTTATCCGGTTGCATCACATGAAAAATGCACAAAGCCTGCAACATTGCTAAAAGATATTAGATGAATTTCATAGTTGTCACTTAAACAAAAACAAAATAAATCCCATAAGAATGGACCCAATGGAAATTTCCTCTTGGATTTGCATACGGTTTTTCATTAATAGAAAATAAACAAGTCATAGAGGTGAAAAAATAAGAATAAAATCCTAGAAATTACTTTGAAGTAAAATGGCCTCACACTAAAAATTCATTAGGGAGAATGGCCGTAATGTCTTTCCATCCGATAGGGTTGATATCCTCTGCTGTAACAACAATGCTGTTATGATCACTGTCGCATGGACCCTTACCCCATGTGTGGGTGGTGGTTAGTGATGAGCCCGCAAGATCATGTCCTACATATTTTATTTTATTTTATCTTATTCATTTTATTTTGAAAACGGGCAAAAGATCGTGTCCTAGATATCCTCCCACTTCTCTCTAACTAACCCTGAATCATGAAATGTGGAATTAATCAAAACCAAAGAAGTGTGTGACTCCATTTATCTTGACCAACCATAGTATAGAGAGTTTAAGAAAACTCAAAGGTTGAGGGATTTACCAGAGGAAATTCACTAAATTGCCCTTCCATTTAAGTGTTCTGAAATAGCAATAACGAACAATTCGTGTGGATGATACAAATAAGGTGAGAATATGTACAATGACATTAGAAAAATAAGTATGAATGTAGGAGGTAGAGGTACTACTAGATTAATGATAAGATCGGCTCCATCTTCCGATAGGTTCTTCTGTGCTAACTGCTAAGGACAACTCGTGAGTGGTGAGTCCTTTCCTGATCCCTGTCCTGGTCGACGGCAACCTGACCAACCGACCAGAACCAAGGAGCCATGTGTAGTTGTGCACTTCGAATCTAGTTCACCTTCTGCTGCAACGTAACATCACGTGTAGTCGTCTTGTTCAGAACAGACACGCTGCCTCTGTGTGTTTGCACAAAATCTCGCTTCCTCTTTCACATTCACTCTGCATGCAAGAGAAGAAGTAGACGGTTCTTTGGTTGCAGCATTTTCACGTTTGCTCACCTGCAAGAAGCAGCGTCGCTTTCAGCTACTTCTTCGGTTTGAACTCAATTTGGTTTTGTTGAGCAGACAAGACCGAGTGGCAAATCTTTCCAGTCATCTTATCGTTGATTTCTGCGTCCGGCGACGAATCTGTCCGGGCCATTTACCCTACCCGCAAAGCACTACTCGAAATATTCTCTCGCCAAAATGTGATAGTAGTAGTGTAATTTTAGATGCTAGACTGAGATTTTTCTGTTCAGATGATTAGCGCGCGCTTACAGTGGCGTTGGTGTTTGCGGTGCAGGGCCTGCCGAGCCATGACGCGGCGGCGACGGCCCTGGGCGGGCACGGGGTGCCGCGGTGGCCGCGGATGGTGTTCCTCGTGGGCGCCATGGCGTGCCTGGCCATCAGCGCGACGGCGCACCTCCTCGCGTGCCACTCGCGCCGCGCCACCGTCGTCTTCTGGCAGCTGGACTACGCCGGCATCTCCATCATGATCGTCGCCTCCTTCGTCCCGCCCGTCTACTACGCGTTCCTCTGCCACCCGCCCGCGCGCGTCGCCTACCTCTCCGCCATCACCGTCCTCGGCGCGCTCGTCGTGGCCGTGCTGCTCTCGCCGTCGTGCTCCTCGCCGCGGTACCGCCGCCTCCGCGCCACGCTGTTCCTCGCCATGGGGATGTCCGGCGTCATCCCGGCGGTGCACGCGCTCTGGATCAACTGGGGCCACACCGCGTGCTACCTGGCGCTCGGGCTGGAGGTGGCCATGGGGCTCGCCTACGCGGTCGGCGCCTGGTTCTACGTCAGCCGCGTGCCGGAGAAGTGGCGCCCCGGCGTCTTCGACGTCGTCGGCCACAGCCACCAGATCTTCCACGTCTTCGTGCTCGTCGGTGCCATCACGCACTACGTCGCCGTCGCCGTGCTGCTCGACTGGCGGGAGAAGGCGGCCGTTTCGTGCGGCGGCACGGCATCATAGGCGGCTTGTTTGGAACAAGAAATTGTGACCGGTATCATTCGAGAATCATTGGACGATTCGAATGTACTGTATTAGTAGTGAGCTAGTAGTAGCAATGTGCTTAATATAGTGGCAGCGTGTGAACTTATGATTTGACATATGCGAATGCAATACAGTTGATCAGATTGCGCCGCTCTTCAGTGCATCCAGATTCATACAAATATGGAAGTTTTTGTTTTGCCACTCCGTCTTCTTCAGTCGAACACGGTGAGCCTGTCGTACTCCGGGCCGACGATGGCTTTCTCCATGATGGTTCTCGGGGTGACGATGCCGCCGCCGTCGAGGAACAGCTTGAGTAAGTTCTTGGAGAAGCCGCTGACCAGCGCCACCCCTTGCTGGCCGGACATCACCGGCACGGCCTTGGAGTACGCCAGGTTCCAGAACACTATCTCTGGCACGGCCGAGCCGTAGCCGGATTCCGAGAACTTCCTCACGATCGCCTCGTAGTCTGTCTCCCACGGATGAGCCGACGCCTGGTCGAACTCCATGTCGCTGAACACCAACACCCGCCGCACCATCCTCTCCGGCAGCAGGACGGCGCCCACGGCCACCTCGAGGATCTTGTCGAACACCGCCTGGAAGTTTGTGTTCATGCCCCAGTCCATGGCGCGCATGAAGCCCACCTTCTCCGAGAGGGTGTCGCCGGAGATCATGTGGATCTCCGGGCGCTCGCTGAAGGTGATCACGCGGCCGCGCCATGGGGCGTCCGTGAGTTCGGACACGAGGAGGCCGAGCGCCACGCAGACGTCCATGGGCAAGCCGGACATGCTGCCCGACACGTCGCACACGGCCACGCAGTTGGTGAGCTTGCCGAGGGCGCGCATGTCGTCGACCATGCGCCGCCACTGCATGTCGGCCACGCCGGTGCCAGCACCGTCGCCGTCCTCGCCGAGGGACTCGATGATCTGGTGAGGGAGCAGCGCGCCCGCAGCGATCCGCTTCTTGCCCGACTTGACATCGGCGAGGTAAGCGTTGAAGCGCTCGGCGTCGTGCTTGAGGAAGACGGCCTGGTAGTTCTTCATGGCCACGGAGGCAACGCGCGTGTACACGACTGACTCCGACGCGCGCGCCGACATGAAGACCTCGGGGAGCTGTAGCGTGCGGCGGAGCGGCACGAGCGCCGTCCTACGGAGGCGCTCGCGCGCGCGATAAGCATAATGCTCGTCCGGGAGACCATCGGTCAGCTCCGGCGACGAGCCTCTGGGGAAGAGGCGTCGCGCGACGGCCTCGCAGAGGAGAGTGGAGCGGTCGTACGACGAGCCTAGCGACGGGCACCACTTCGCAGCGAGCGAGAGCTCCCGGACGTCGCCGTTGGCGAGCTTGCGCATGTCCTCCACGAGGAGGCTGGCAAACAGATCGGCCGTGCGGTCGTGCAGGAGCCGGTACGTGGGGTCGCAGAAGTACCGCCGAATCGCCGTCGCAGCGGTATCCACCCTCTTGCTCCGGCGCGACACGGCCGCCGCAGCCGAGAGCTCCCGGTCGTGCCGCAGCTTTGCCGCGAGACGCTCCTCCGCCGTGCCGAAGCGCGCAGCACGGTCCACCTTGGGGCGTGGCCTGCGCTTGCGGAAGTTGGGGGTGCGCCCCAGTGAGTCGCGGTAGCGCCCGAGGCCAAAGGGGCCGCGGCGGCCGGTGGCAAGGAGGGCCGTCCTCCTTTCTGCTTTGTTGGAGAGGCCGCCGCGCACGACCCGGTGGGGCAGCTCGGGGAGATCCTTGAGGTAGCCGAAGGTGGCGACGGAGGCGGCGTTGCGCGCGAGCGTGGCGGGGTGGCGGGCGTGGAGCCAGAGCGCGGCGGCGTAGAAGCTCTCGCGGTCGGACTTGCCGGAGCCCCGCAGGCCGCGGAGGTTGGCGACCAGGCGGAGCGCGGTGGACGGGTCGGCGGCCCACGCGGCGGCGAGGAGCCTGGCCACGGTGGCGGCCGGCGTGGCGGGCAACACGCGGAAGAAGAAGTCGAGGCAGGGGTCCCCCGAGGACGGGAACGTCGGCGACCGTTTCTTCGTGCGCGTCTTCCCCGCTGGCCCCAGCGCGCCACTCTCCTTCTTCACGTTGCAATGTTTCGGGTATGGGAACGCCTCGTCGGTCGGCGCTGCCACCGTGATCATCGCGGCATGGCGAGTCTCCGGCGGGCCGAGTAGTCTGTAGTCCACCATCAAGGCCAGGACAGTTTGAACCGGAAAGGGTGCAGGCTCGGAAATATATGGTGTTAGGTTTCGTGGCAGGCAAGGAGACTGCCATCGTGCCCGTCCATGGCCACGGCGGCCCAGCTGCCGATTTTGACGACGAAGGCGAGGACTCCTTGGAGATCGCCAGTTCTATCCTTTGGACGAAGGCGAGGAATCCGTACTCTGTTCTGTTGCGTTGTGTGGATCAAGGAAATGATTTTTTTTGTCCAAAAGGACCCCTGCCGAACGCTATTGCTAAAAAGGACTATCTGCAGATAAAAATATCAAAAATGACCCTTCACTAATGGCGGCAGGCGTGGCAGGCGACACGTGGCACCTGCCGCCACGCCAGGAGGCGGCGGGCCCTGCCGCCACCGCAGGAGGCGGCCGCGCGGGGCACAACGGTTCTCGCACAGTGGAGCAGCTGGGACGGAACGGGCGAGGAGTGGTGGGCCCGGCCGCCACTAGATGAGGCGGCCACTGTCGCTCTCGGGCCGACAGGCCGTGCTGCTCGCGGGCCCAACGCGTGGGCCACGCCGCCGCTGCAGCAGGCGGCATCCCTGTTGCTGCACGCGCGACAGCGCTGATTCCCGTGCTGACGGCGCAGATTTTCACGGGCGCTGATTCCACGGTTCCTTGTTTTGCTTTGTGCCACAAGTTTCGATGATCTGGAATCAGATTCCCGCGTAAACTTTGTAGTACTGATTGCTACGTAGACGACACTGATTAAAGCGGTGCGTGATTCTTGCTTCCGTCTATTGCTCCAGCCAAAGCGACAGCACTCAGGCGTGTTGAGTTCAACGCGTGTTTTCCTGCCGCACACTCGAGAGCGTTGTTGTTGCTGTGTGTGATGAGACACCGCGATGCTGGAATCCGATGCCGCGGTAGGTGAGTTCTGGCTCGTTCTGCCGACAATACAGTGGTCCTCTTCTTTTTAAACGTACATCCGCGGCTCCGTACACATACACTCTCTCTCGCATATCTCTGGTTGCCTTCTCTGCCCCTCTGCTCTCTCTAAGTGTAGAAGAATACACAAGCCAAAGAAAAACTTGGTAGCCACTTTCACTCGTGATTTTGGCCGATTTAGAATTGGATTTCGAAGATGATGAAGTTGAAGAAAAGATAGATTATGGTAAGATCTATCCATTTTTGTTGGTTTCGTTCGCATGCATGATGTTTTTGTTCTGTTTGATTAGTTCCTAAGTGTGTATTCTCTGTTGTTTTAGGCATAATTTTAGCACTTGGAGGAGTCATCTGGAGTCATTTAGAGCTTGAGGAGTAGGATTTGCGTAGCGAAGTGAACTACGAAGTTGAAGATCAAGGTATGAGCTTTGCAATGCATGGAATTTTTTGTGCATGCATGATGGTAATTAGTTAGTCTTTTAGCTCGTCATTAGCTATGCGATGTTAGTGCTTAGAGGTTAGAAATAATTTCAGACGACAAATACAACATTTATAATATTTTTTTAGAAGAGTAGGTTGAAGATGTTGTATCTATGTTAGGTGCGTCCATTAGTATTGACATGCGAGAAATCTTAATACGGTAATTAAGAAAAAAACTTGTGCTGTAATTGTTCATTGCATGTGGTATGTTATTTCATGCGGTATGTTTATTAATAAGTCTATAGTTAGGAAGCCGTAGGTCTACTTTGTTATGTCGCAATAATCTATTTTTTTATATGTTAAGATTATGTGCTAATGTACTTGATGATGTATGTAATTAGGTAAAATAATTCATCTTAGGTGCAAACAAGGAGGAGATGACGTGATTGAAGAAATTGTGTTTCCATCTTCGCCGTCCTTTTTGAGGTGATGACCACATACATGCAAGTGCTATTTTCATACTTTTGATAGCAAAAAGAAAAATCCGTGTGTAATATTGATGTTCATGTGATAATAGGTTGACTCCGTTCATATAGTACTGGTGACGGAAATTTATTCGAACTATTTGGACTCTTAATTGCATTCGCAAGCACATCCATATTGGAGCTAAGGTATAAAATGACACCGTAATTTTGTTAATATTTTTTATATTGATGTACTGTTGTGAATAATGTGCATGCCGCTGCAAATATTATTGTTTGTAAATAAATGATTGCTATCGTATGATATGCAAAATTTATATAAAGCCCGAAGAAATTAAATGTTTTACTCATATGATATTAAAATGTTATTATCATACTATTATGTTTAGTGGTTGTTTGTCATAACCTATTGTAAGAAAATTAGTTTTTACTCATAGTCGTTTTACTCTTGTAGACGAGTTTGAGAAAAAATAGATCTTTAAATACCCACTAACCAAACAACCCCTTAAAGTCTAAGCAAATGATTCTAGAAACAAACCGAATATTTGTAACGAAAATACGGTTATTATTTTAGTCGTATGATATGTAAATGTTGTCATCGTTACTAAATGTTCAGTTACTAATTATTTGAAATGTAAACATGTATGGTTGTTAGGTACTATGGAAAATTTAGTAGTGTACTATGGGAACGTCTTACCGACGGTCCTTTCGGGGTGGATGTGTCCTTGTGCGAGTCGACTACAGTTATAGTGAGAGACATGGTCAACGTGGGTTACGCATCAGTTAGAAGGTGCATCCGAGCGGTGTTTGGCCCAGGGATGCAGGAAAAAAATGACAATGGAGGCCTTCGTCGTTGACGGAGGAAATGATGGGACAGTTGCCCGTTGGGGTTTGCGGCCTGCCACAGGTGATCGGTCATGGGGGTCGTACATGAGGTTTGCAAGCAATCCCTATCACAGCCCTAATTGAAGAAACTTGGAACCGGACCCTGTCATACTTTGCAGACAGGGTCACCGTCGCCAAAGCACAAGTTGAATTGAACAAGCCATGGTCCGAGAAGATGCAAAGACATCTGGACGAGAAAGCAAAGAAGTTCCAAAGTCATGGCTGCACGAAAGTGGACGCACTTAGGAATAAGTGGGAGGTCAATGTGCGAGCTAAGTACGTTAAGGGTCACCACAGAGGATCAAAAAAGCAAGCTGTCACCCTTGGCTCAACCTCATGTGAGTGCACTTGTAACAAGCCCAAGCTTGAGGGCCACCCTTGCAATCATGTGCTCAGGGCGGCTGCTAATCAAAAAATCAGCGTCGAGCCATACATATCGCCATACTTCAACATGTACAATCTGTACAACACTTGGAACGGTGAGTTCTGGGCTTGGGGCATTGATATGAACTACAAAATGTTGTGGCCAGATGGGCCGAAATGGGTTCTGAACGCCGACTTGATGAGAACCGCAAAGGGACGACGTCGGTCTAGGCGTCATCGCAATGACATGGACGATAGCCAGATGGAAGAATCAAGGCGATGGCGCGTTTGCAGGTGTCCTGGACATTCACGCAGAGAATGCCCGTATCGAGCCACCAACAACGCATGATGTTGATATATATGTACTCGCTATGTCTATTTATATTTCTACTCGTTATGTGTACTTATATTAAATTTAAATGGAATCTCTTTGTATTATTGTACTCGTGATGTTAAATTCAGATAATTAATGTGAATCGTATCTCTTTGTATTTTTAAGTTAATTTTGATTTGCATTTGTATTTGTGTCTTCCTCGTAATTTATATTTGTATGTTTGTGTGGAGATTATGGGTGAAGTGCCAGTGCTTTTGCAGGGGCCCCATGACGCTGGCCACCGTTGCCACCTATTTTTGAACCCAAATACTAAGCATAATTATCGGCCTTTCAGACTTCGAACCATAAAGAAAACATGGCCAATACACAATACTTTCCTTGCTCACCTTGACGCTTATGGACTACAAGATTTTGCTAGGCTCACATCATGTGACGACCAAGTACGTTCGGACCCATCCCTTTTGACATCCCTCGTTGACTGGTGGAGACCTGAAACCCACACCTTTTACTTTCGTTTTGGGGAGCTTGCACCTACACTGAAAGATGTTTCTATGATCACTGCTCTACCAATTAGAGGCGAGCCGTTAGTCTCTCCATGAGTGTATCCATCTTGGGCATTAGATATAGAAGCCCGTCTTGGGATGGAAATACCAGAATCACAACGTTCTAGTGGCCCTCGGGGCATCCCACTCGTCTGGCTTCATGATAACTTTCGTATTTTATCTAGCTTCGCCAATGAGGAGACGAGAAAAAGACATCTGTTTGCGTATTTGTTGTGGCTCCTCGGGACTCTGTTTCCAAATTCACATGGGGACGTTGTTGTCCCTGGTCTCATCTACATTGTAGAGAATATGGTAGATGAACCTTTACCCGAGCAGCCAAAATACAGCTTCAGTTCTGTCATGCTATCTCATACATACAGAGGCTTGTGTGATGCCACGCAAAAAACCTCTTTCGCACAAAAAGCTCCATTACTTTGTGTTGCCTATGAGTTTCTACAGTTGTGGTCCTGGGAATACCTCCCTGTAGGACGACCTCGTATAGTACAACCCGTACACCCATACTACTTTAGCGAGTGTGGCAGCGCAACTATGGCCACCAGGTGGACAAAGGCACGGAAATGTTGGTCTCCAGATATTGCGAAAAATTGTTACCCTATGTACCACCAGCAGTTTGAGATACTTGATGACGCAGAAGTCACATGGAACCCGTGGACTCAGGACCAGCTACAAATGGTCTTTGATGCTCGACACTTCACACCAGGCATGTTGAGCGATAGTGCATTCTGGCTGACTCGCTGCAACTTATTGTTCCTGTGGTGTGTTGAGCCTTACAACCCAGAGCGTGTAATGAGACAGTTCGGTCTCTATCAAGAAATTCCACCACCTTTTCCCAGACGTATCGACGAGGAAACCCATAAGTAAGATGTGACATCCCTAAATAGTTAGTGTCATTTTTAATTTACTAAACTCACACTTTGTTACATAATTTGCAGGCTAACCAATATGGGCAGGGGTTGGAGTTTATACGATTGGAGGGAACAGAACATTCATTGGATACACAAGTGGGAAAATGAAGCGCTAGCAGATATAGTGTATCAACATAGGTATATTTTATTTACATTATTTTATTACGATGATCATACGATGCGTGAAGATGCTTTGCTTTCATCACAACGGTTTATGTAATTATTTAATTTTGCAGACTGTACGATGGAAGTACAGATCAAGCGTACAAGCAGTGGTACTGCATGAACACACGTGCTAGCCTGGCCAGTCAGCCAGCTACTGTACCAACACATCTCACACAGGAGGAGCAGGCGCGGAGACATATTGAGCTGCATGCAACTTACTATCGTGACCAGATGGTAATCACTTGTAACTTTTTTAGGTCCATCATTTTCATAATCATTTGAACTAAATAACATCCAAATATTGTTCAGCTTGAACATTGCAACGAATTAGGGCAGATGGCTACGGATAGCATGCCGGTCCAGGGCCCAGCTCGCAAGTCATTCCAGAAAAGTTCTCAACAATACATTGCAACAAAGTTCAGATGCGGTAGAGGCAACGACATTGTCACTGGAGCGTACAACATGCCGATAGCGAGGTCAGCCAGACCGAGTGCGGCGCTGTCGTCCAGACCGAGCGAGGTGCATATGAGCCATGGGCAGTGGGGGGAGGGTCCGAGTACTAGAATGACATTGCCACGACATGACTCATCTCTGCCACTGCATCGCTCTTCTTCGGTGCAGCTTCGTCAGGGGCTGACATCTCAGGACCATGGCACGGGCTTGGATTCGATGCCCGAGCAGACTCTTTCCCTAACCCATATGCGTACACAGGATATGATGCATACACCCAAGGTGAGGGATCTCAGTCATATCTCTCCACGTGAGGGATCTCCATGCCCGAGGAGACTCGTGTACCAGATTTAAACTAGCACCACGTACCATGGACAGATAGTACAGGCGAGGGATCTGATCAGGTAGTCATGTTTACATTTTAATGCATTTACAATGATATCATATATTATCCTCTAACAGTTTGTTTACAATGTTTCTATGTGCAGGACATACCCGATGTTAATTCGGGCGATGAGAACACCCAACGTGGCGTCAACACAGGCCTCCGAGGAGCATCACATGATCATGGCGACACCGTTACATCATTAGTTACAGAGTTCTTCGGAGGGGACATTATTGGCCCATCTTTTATCCCCGCGGAGTCACAACCATACACCTACAATTATGCTTCAGGTTCGCAACAAGGATTCGCGACTCCACCACCCACGCAGGACTCGCAGACACATGAAGCCAAATTGGAGTACGGCCGCGGTCTTCGTGTAACTCGGCCACCTAATCGCTTGTCGCCTTCCGGTCGTAAGGAAAGGCCAGGTGGTCGTCGTAAAGTAGGGTGATTCATCTATCCACGTGCGCGACCCATTGTATCTACATATGTCTGTATCAGACTTTTCGATTTGAACATCTATGTATGCTGAAATAAAAATGCATTAGTCAGGAACAATTTTTCCCACCTATATCTCCCGCCATACTATCTCGCTCCACTCTTCGGCTTATGTTAGGCCGAAATGATTTTTTTTTAAAATTTTGGCTGATGAATACTGTGCAACCATTGCCCATCTTAGACATTGAAAAAATATATTTTCAGGCAGCCCTTTCCCCTCAATATTTTCCCGCCAACGCTTTCCCTCCATATGTTCCCGCCACCCGTTTCCCGCCAACCCCTTCCCGCCATATCTTCCTGCCATGCATTTCCCGCCAACCCCTTCCCGCCATATGTTCCCGCCAACCCTTTCCCGCCATACTGCAGTCGTTCTTTCCCGCCATTTTCTCCTCTCTACCTATAAAACCCCCTTCAAACGGAGGTGGATAAGCATTCGAGTGTAGTGTAGTCGAGATGTCCCATTATCCTTTCGATCGTAGTTTTCACCCTGGGATGAGCAGCACTCTTCTGAGGCTAGCTATCGATTTCAAGATGGACAATAGGATAGTTCCATGGGACGAACTCACTGGTGGTGACACCATAATGAATGAGTTGGCTCACCAATTACGTAGGTCTGGGTGGCCTGAAAGGACCTATGAGGAGGTACATAAAGAACTTCTTAGGTTGAATGCAAGGTGGAAGAAGGTAGTGGAGCCGAAGAGTGAAACTTTTAGAAGGATTGCAGAAAAGCATCCATTTTTATGGACTGAGGAGAGTAAGGACGAAGATGATATCTTCATGCCGCCGCTTCCGGGTTCTGCATCGTCAAAGGGCAAGAGTTCTGCATTGTCTAAGGGCAAGAGTATTGCATCCTCGAAGGGCAAGATTTCTGCATTGTCCAAGGGTAAGAGTTCTGCATCCTCGAAGGGCAAGAGTTCTGCATCGACGGAGGATGACGATGATGCCTTCATGTAGTTTTTAAGTTGTATTCCAGTTCTACCGTTTAATTCAGATGTACTTGCATTATTAGTTTGTACTCTCTTATTGTAGGGCATTATGTTCTATCTTAATTTCATTCCATAGTTGTTGCACGATGTTCGATATTAGTGGAGGGCAAGAAAATGCCACTACTTTATTCTAAAACTATTTTTTTTCCATTACGACACGGTACAACTGAAAATAAGATACATCATAGAATTGAAATAAAGCTACATTTAACTACTAAAATAAAGCTACATTAAACTGCAGAAATAAAGATATAAATGATTGCAAAATTTAAAATACTACCACAGGAATCTACTGAGTCTAGCGTGGATATTTTCCTTTTCCATCGTCAGTTCTTCTGCTGCCTTGGCCTCACGAGCCCTTTCTTTCTTTCTCTGCCTCTCCGCCTCATGAGCCTCCTTTCGCTGTCGTTCCTGCTCCTCCATGCGACGAGCCTCTTCCCTGTTTTTCTTTCCTAAATCCTGAAAAAATGGTGTTGCTCCGCATAATATTCTTTTAACTCTCTCTTGCTCTGCTTTCTCCTTGGCTTCCGCCTTCTCGCGTCGCTCTTCCGCATAGAAACTATTCCACACACGACGACTTCTTTCACGAATCTCCGTCACTGCCCAAGCCGGCATCTCCATGTCAATCCATTGATAGTACATGCACAGAGGCGGAGGAGACTACAACAATCACTACAAAAAAATACACTTCCATGATGATACGTGTTTGTCACAGTAGGTCGCGTTTTCTGTCATGCATGTACATCCATGACAAATTTATGACAGAATCAAGATAGTCATACCTGTGCGGTCGTAGAAGTGTTCCATGACATTGCCAAAATTATCATCACGGAAGTGTCCACTTCCATGACGATAAATCACGCGTCACAGAAGTGCTTTCGTCAAGGGTGACCGACACGTGGCATCCACCGTAACGGAATGCCGTTAAGCTATCGGGTCGGATTTTGGATCCGATAACCCATTAACAGCCACGACCAATGCCAATTTTCCACGTGTAAAATTCTCATTGGCTCATGGATCCACGTGTCAGCTCCACATTGGCACATGTGTCACTCCTCCAACGGTCGAGATGGGCCTATGATATGTTGACACGTGGACCGGCCCAAAAGTGGCCCACAAAGAGTAAATGGGCCGGCCCAACCGAAGGCCCATAAGATTTAGCAGACCATAACGGGTTGACCCAGCTAAAGGCCCGCAAAATTTAGCGGACCATAATGGGCCGGCCCAGCTAAAGGCCCACACGATTTTGCAGACCATAATGGGCCGGCCCAGCTAAAGGCCCACAAGATTTTGTGGACCACAATGGGCCGGCCCAGCTAAAGGCCCACTAGATTTTGCCGACCATAATGGGCCGGCCCAGCTAAAGGCCCAACATTCTCTGTCAAATCGCCCCGTCAACGGCCTGTCCTAAACTTGTCATCAACGCGACCCATGGTCACTTCTGGCCCATTAACAGTCCGCTAAGTAATTGGGCCGAATTACGGCCCGGTATATTTCCGGCCTGTTAAAGGTCCGGCTTCATTTTGGCCCATTTACAGGCCATCAAAACTTTCGGCCCACAAATGACCGTGAAGGATTTGGGTCATATTCGGCCATGCTGACATTCGGCCTGTTAGAGGCCCACTATAGCTTTGGGCCACTTTCGGCCTGTTGTCATTTTCGGCCTGTTAATGCCGGACGTAAACCATGGGCCATATGTGGCCCAACGTCATATCGGGCCCATTAACGACCCATATAAAAATGACGATAATCTAGCCCGACCGAAGTTCCGGCCTGTTAAAGGCCCGTGTATTAGGTCGGCGCATTTACGGCCCGTCCGAATTTTGGCCTGTTAAAGTCCAGTGGGTTATTTGGCACAATGAGGGCCCAATCTCACTTTCGGTCTATTAAAGGCCCATGTATTTTATGGGCTCGAGATATTTACACCTGTAAACGACCTATTTTTACCGAGGGCCCAAATTATGTTTAGGCCTGTTAAAGGCCCACTATGGGCACAGGCCTACCAGAAAAATATGAAAGCTTATGCTGATTTAGGCCCAGATATTTTTAGTGGGCTACATGCCAATTTCGGCCCATAATCGTTTTTAGCCCAATTGGAATGGGCCCGACGAATGTTGGCATGTTGGGCTCCTACGAAGCTTTAGGCCGAATACATTACTAAGATAAACCTACACTATACAAAATAGCGTCGTAATTACTGCAGCCTGAGGCAGCATCATAAATGTTGTATCACAACAAAATAAATTCCAACCATACAACAAAAAGCCTGTTGGCATAAAGTTTACAGTCCTTCCAGATAAAAGCACCATCAGATGTATAGAAACACATATCATTTAACCTGAGTGCTAATGTTTCAGGCTGTAGAATATGATGGAGCAGCACGATCTCCACCTTTTTCCGCCATTGCTCTTGAACAACGAAGCGAATGTCTGATAGTCTGGTTTCAAAACCATTCGTATCTTGACGACATTTCTCAACCACTATTCTTGTTTCCGAAACAACGTCCACTAGGGATTGGACTTGTGTCTGGAGCACAGATATATCACTCTGTCTAGCAGGAAGATTTTGTTCAGTAGGCGATTTGGACGAGGTTACCTTGACAACCAACCCAGAATTACGCAGCAAGGTGCTTTTTGCACTGTTAGTGGAGAGATACTGACGCACTACAGCAAGAGGTGACATTCTGCCTGTAGTAGCCTCGTCACCTTCAGGTGGTTGTGGCTGTTCAATCATTTGTTCCATAGCTTCCTGAAAGTTTGAACTTGTAGATTAGTGTACCAGATAAGTTACTAATTGTCGGGTGGTAGGTGCGACATATGCCAACGGGTTGCTTATCATTGTGGGAGCCAGTAAGACGTCGCCGGTGCCTGGAAGCGGGATGAGGCGAAGACATGCACGCCGGCGAATCTTACCCATCTTCGGGGCTCTCCGTGGAGATAACACCCCTACTGCTGCTCTGCGGGGTCTCCGCATGATCACTAGATGAACAAGTAGCTACACGATGCTCCTTGAGCTGTTTGGTGAGAAGAAGAAGAAGGGCACGACTAGCTCTCCTCTCCCCTCTATGTGGTGTCTAGAACTAGCTTGGATCCACCCCTTGCATGGGTGCCCCAGGGGGGTTTATATAGGCCTACCCCCCGGGGGTACAATGGTAATCCGGCTGGGCATGGGCCCTAGCCGTCTGTGTCTACACTCGCCGGCTTCTGCGCTGGCTGCTGGGGCCCGCCGGCTGCCGGCTCCTTGGTCGACAGGAAGGCCCCACTGTCAAGGGCCTTGTCGGTGGCTGGTTACTATTGCCTCAATCCTGGTGACGAGGGCTTCGCCGGAGTGGGCGTGGCTACAGTGCCGCCGCTCGGCGGGCGATCGCTGTAGCCTCATCGCG
The DNA here is from genome assembly GCA_034509565.1 of Triticum monococcum. Taxonomy (NCBI): domain Eukaryota; kingdom Viridiplantae; phylum Streptophyta; class Magnoliopsida; order Poales; family Poaceae; genus Triticum; species Triticum monococcum. The sequence goes on along the minus strand of CM067846.1, from coordinate 141,097,450 downwards.
TCTTGTCTTCTTAATGGGGCGTCTCTTTCGAGGGAGGGGGCAGGCCGGCTATAGGGAGCTGGCCCTGTCTTGGGCCGACTGGGGGAGGCCTGGCCGCCTTTGGGTGTCTCTCTACCCAAAGGGGCCCACCGCCCGTGGGCCGTGCTGACGGCCCGTCGTGGATGACATCAGGGTCAACATGATAATAGTGCTGCGCCGGACGGGTCATGGCCTCCCCGTGCGGCGCACTATGCCAGGCGTGCTCCGGGATTCGGGGGTGGCAGGCTTCACTGTAGCCACACCCTGTCACATCGCCGTTAGGTGGATGCAGACTTCGAGGGTACGATCCTGACTGCTTTATGGGAGCTGGCCTCTTGGAGTCGGCCTTCTCGCGGCCGGCTTCTTGGATCCGGCCCTCCCACGGCTTTCTTTATGAAGGCTAAAGCCGGGTCGCCTTCCGATAGTCGTCCTGGGAGACAACCGGCAAGGGGAAGGTGGCCCTGCGTCTTGGACTCTTGATTGGTCGTATCGGCTTATAATTTTTTCAGAAGGGCCAGGGGGAGCCGGCTAGGCTACCCGTGGTCATTTACTCCGACAATAGTCCCCGAAGCTGATCGAGCTTCGAGGCTGACAAAGGGGCGAGAAGCTGGGTCAGCTTCCTATCCTGAGGAGCCGGTTTTGCTTATGCGTGCCGTCTTCAGTAAGCTCCGTATCTCGTAAGCGGGAACGTGGGTCGGCCTGCGAGCTGACCGCACGCCACCCCACGGGCCACGTGGCAAGGAAAACGTGCGAACGCACACGCGCGATGGGACGCCGCAGCAGGCCCGGGCCCGCCACTTCTAGGCCTTGACCCAAGCGCGGATCTTCTGCGGCCCGCAACGGACCGCTCGCCTTCCCGCGGCGGTTTCATCACGCCATTAGTGCGCAATAATCGCGGGACGTGGGGGAGTGGGCGCAGTTGATCCCACGAGCCCCCACACCACGCCTCCTCGGTTTCGCCGCGCGGGTCTATAAGTAGGGAGAGGAGAGGGAGCAGCAGAGGCTCGCACGCTCTCCCTCGCCCCACCCATTCTCATCTTCCTTCTCCTTCCTTCCGCCTCCGTAGCGACCCATTGCCGCGCCGCTCCGCCGTTGGATATCTTGGTTCCTTCGGTCCCGCCTTAGCGGGGTCGTGCGCGTCTCCGCCGTCGCATCGTCTTGTTCCTCGCCGCGTCACTCCCATGGCGTTGTCGAGCTCGTGGGACGGCTCCAATGTCCAGGAGGACCATGTCGAGTTCCTCCGCTGGACACGGCGTCTGCCGGGCGCGAACTACGTGCAGGTTCGTCGTGCGCCGGCGAGGGAGATTTCGCCGGCGCCGGAGGAGGGCGAGCGGGTGATCTTCCGCTTGCACTGCCTGCGCAGCTTCTGCCTCCCGGCGAGCGGATTCCTTCGCGCCTTTCTCGAGTTCTACCACCTCCAGCCGCATCACCTCACCCCAACACGGTAATGCTGCTGTCGGCTTTCGTCACCCTGTGCGAGGGCTTTCTTGGGGTTCTCCCCACTCTCGAGCTCTGGGGAGAATTCTTCCAATGCAAGCTCGGCACCGTCGTCGCAGGCGTGCCCGCCCCTTGCGGAGCCTTCATCGCTAGGAGGCGGACGGGCGAGAACAATCCATTCCCGCCCATCCCACTAATCCAGTCGGTGAAGCTCTGGCAGAAGTCTTATTTCTACGTGAAGAACGTTGCCCAGCAAGGTGACTTCGTCAACTTGCCGGCTTACGTAGCCAGCCCGCCGGCTGGGAGGCAACCCTCGTGGAGCTACCGGGCCAGGTCGTTGTCTCAGGCCGGGAATGCAGCCGTCGCCCGACTCCGGGTGATGATCCAGTCGGAGGGCCTGACCGGAGCCGACTTGGTGGCCGCCTTCGTGGAGCGCCGGATTCTTCCGCTCCAAGGCCGGCCTCATATGATGTGTCAGATGAGCGGCCGCTTCGACCCGTGCCGGCTAAGCACCAGGGAGATGCCTCATGTCGAGGTGTCTTATATGGTGAACTATATCTCCAACTGCAAGCTCAGCGAGGATTGGCGATACGGCAAGGGGCTGTATTCTCGCGCCAACCCCCCGCCTATTGTAAGTTTTTTTCTTTTCTTCCCTTGGTAGCCAGCCTCATGATGGCCGACCTCTGATTGATTGGTTTGCCCTTGGCAGAACCCTCTTCTTCCGCTGACGGCCGGGGCCGTAGGGGTAGAATGGCAGCTCCTCCCCGACCGCATGGTGGACGACGTCGATGATCCGGACCTGGGGGCGGCCGCCATGGAAGATGCCGAAGGCGACGGGGCAGGCGGCGCGAGATTCGGGGCCGGCCTTTAGGACTAGGCGGACAATGACGAGGTCGAAGCCGCTCCGCACCGCCAGCCGGCGCTTGATCATCAAGGCGCAGGCCCGTCGGCCGCGCTGACTGCCCGTGGCGGCGCGCAGAAACGCCGGGTCGTGTCGACCTACTTTGGCAGCCGGCTGAAGAAGTCCAAGGGTTCCACGGCGGCGACCAAGCGGGAGGAGGCGGCCGTGAAGGCGGCCCGCTTCCGCAAGTCGGTGAAACAGCCGCAGGAGATCTCGGTGTAAGTGTAAAGCATCTTGTATTTTTTGTTGTCTTCTTCGATTGAGGCTCTTCTAAACTTTTCTTCGCTCGCCGGGCAGGGCACCGCTTTCCCTCGAGCGAGGTCCTGGCGGCTCCGTAGTCGGGCCGACTGGAGGGTCCTCCGGCTCCCGCCGCGTGGATCCCCGCGCCGACCTCATGGAGGCCACGGAGCAGAACGCGCGGGAGGCGCGGGAGGAGCGGGAGGCGGCGGAGTGAAGGACCGCCCAGGTGGCGAAGGAGCAAGCCGGCGCGGCGGCCAAGGCCTGGGCAGAGGCGGCGACCGCGGAGAGGGAGGCGAAGGCCTCGCACAACCAGCCTCCGCAGGTCGTCGTTCCCCTTCGTGCCGTGGCCCCCGACATCCCCGTGCCCCCGTTAGAGGAGGTCGACCAAGACCCACCGGAGATGGAGAGGAGGGAGGACCGTGTGGTATTCGTGGAGGAGGCGCCGCAGACGGCGCCGACTGGAGCAGGCCAAGGCGGCCGACCAGCCGCGACGCCGGAGCAGCCGACCAGGAGCGAGCCGGAGGCAGGAGCCGGCCTCGAGGTGCAGCCGGCATTTCGCCGGCGCGCAGAGGGAGCTATCTCCGCGTCGGAGACGCACAGAGCTGCGGGTGCCGGCCGGACGGCGGAGGCCCTGGAGGCGTCCAGCGCCAGCACGTCCGAGTGGATGTCCAGCGGGGGGACGGCCGAGCTGAACATGGCGGCCTAGGAGGTCCGGAACCGGCTTCAAGCCCAGGCCGCTTTGCTGTAGCGATATACCCAAGAGTTCCTCTCGACGCGGGCCATCATCCGGGTGAGTCTTCTGTCCTTGGTTGTTTTGCTTTTTTGATTTCTTCTGTGGGGGCGCGTCAGCGCACCCACTGGGTGTAGTCCCCGAGTTCCGAGTCGGCTGCTGAGCAGGCAGCTTGGAACTTACTAGGTCCTGACAACTATCTTATTCTTGCATCCTGTCTGATCTTCCAGGAATACCGTAACCTCCATGCTGCCGCCTTCAACTCCCAGGCTCAGGAGCTGGGCCAGAAGACCGAGGACCTGACCAACAACCGAAGTGCGTGCTTTGTCTTGTTCATCTCCTGTGGGGGTGCGTCAGCGCACCAACTGGGTGTAGTCCCCAAGATTCGGGCTGACTGCAGAGCAGTCGGGTCGGATCTTCCCCGACGACTTCTTCCTTACTGATTTTTCCTTTGTCTTCATGCTTACAGGAGCCAATGCCGACTTGAGGGAGCAGCTCAGCGGGGCCCAGGCCGCCCTTCGCGCCAAAGAAGCCGAGTACAACACCTTAGTCCTGGAGCGTGACCGCCTGGCCAAGAAGTTGGCCGACCAGGAGGAGAACCACAAGGCGGCCCTGAAGAAGGTGCAGGACAGTGAGGACGCCCTCAAAGCTGAGTTCGAGACCGAAGCGGCGGGCTGGGCTGAGGCAAAACAAGCGCTGATCGAGGGCTACGGCCGGATTGAGGATCTGATCGATGGTAAGCCGCCTTCCTCACTCCTTGCTTGCCCCTTGCCCCCTGATTTGTGTTCTGACTTGTGCTGCTTTTTGTTCTTTGTGCAGACTACTTCCCCGGCTACTCTGTCTTTGCCACCCAGACCATCGAGGCCCACCGCAAGGCGTGCCGGCAGGCGGGGGCCGAAGTCGCGCCGGATGCGAGCCGGACGCTTGAGGAGCAACTCTTGGCGGTCCAAGCCCGGCTGCAGCCGGCTCACCGCATGCTCCGCCGCCTCCAGCGCGCCGAGGCGCAGGTGTTGGCCGCCCTCTGGCCTGGCGAGACGATTCCCCGCACCCCGAGTCGGACTGCCGACTGGCTGGAGGTTGCGGTTGGCCGCTTCGAGGCCTAGAAGGCATCAGCAGCCCGGCTTGGAGCTGGGCGGGCGCTGGAGTTCGTCCGAGCCTGGTATCCCGGGCTGAATCTGGACCAGCTGCGCACTTGGCGGCTGGAAGCCGACGAGGAGATGGAGGGGGTGCGACCGGCTATCGCTCAGCACGCTTTGACGATCGCCGAGTGCACCGACATCAGCACCTTTCCTCCTGAGATAAATGACGACGGCGTTGCCCAGCCGGAGGAATGGTTCGGGCTGAACCCGGCAGAGGGCAAGGACCCGGCGGAGGAGATCGCTTCCAGCAATGAAGGCGAAGACGAGAAGGAGAGGAAGGTGAAGACGTCGAGCCGGCCGGTGAAGCGGCTAGCCAGCCTCAGCCTGACTGTGCCTCCAGCAACGAGGCGCGTGCTAGCGCGCCCTCTGCGGGAGGCGGTGATCATGCCGAGGTTCGCCAGCCGGCACTGCCGTCTCCACTGACCTGCCCGACTCGCCAGTCGCTCCCTTGGCTTAATCTGCCGTCCTTGCTTTTCCTGCTTGTTATCCTTTGAACAATTTTTATTAAACTTGCGCAGTTCCACCCACTGGGGGTGTATTCGAACTATGTTGAATGCTGGCCTTTTGTAGGTCTTTTGTGTAAATATGATCGTGTGTGTGTTTGGCTTCCATTCGCATATGCTTTTTATCCTTAGGCTGTTTCCTTTGCCGCCTTCCCCTTTTGGGAAGGCAAGTACTTGAGCTTTCTTAGATTGAAGCGAGGTGGATGGAAGCCGGCCGGCTGGCTACTCTGGTAGTCGGTCGGTGGTGGGAGAAAAACCGGCTTTTGTTATATTAGTCCGTTAGTCCCTAGCCGTTTTTCGTGTGGGCGTTCCTTCCTGCCTTTAACTCTTGCCAGCAGGACAGCCGGTTCTTCAAACTGCGACTTCTGGCAAGAGAAGGCTTGGGTGCCGGCACACTACTTGTCTGACCGTGGGTAGGACTTCTAATATAACTCAAGGCGGCCAGTCCCCGGGCCGACTAGTCGAACCCAGTGCCGGACGAAAAAAAGTGAATGTAATGACAAGGTCATAAGCATGATACTCTTCATTCATAGATAAAAGATGGCAGTCCCCGAGCTCTCCTCGGGGAGCCTATTGTCTCGTACTTAGTACAAAAGTTAGCGTGATACATACTGCATTTCAACTGTAAAATCTTCGGAGGAGGTTGGCGTTCCATGGTCGTTCCGACTCCTTGCCGGAATCATCTCTCTTGCGTGCCTTCGGCTTCTGCGCGTCGATCAGGTAGTAGGAGTCGTTGCCTAAAGCTCTGCTGATGATGAAGGGGCCTTCCCAAGGGGCCGAGAGCTTGTGCTGGCCGACTGTTCGCTGGATCAACCGGAGCACAAGATCGCCCTCTTGGAAGGATCTTGGCTTGACCTTCCGGCTGTGGTAGCGGCGCAGGCCCTGCTGGTAGATGGCGGACCGGCTGAGGGCTAACACCCGGCCTTCTTCCAGCAGGTCGACGCCGTCTTCACGTGCTTACTTGGCCTCCGCCTCCGTGTACATGGTTACCCGAGGCGAGTCAAACTCGATGTCGGTTGGGATGACCGCCTCGGCACCATACACAAGGAAAAAAGGAGTGAAGCCGGTTGACTTGTTTGGGGTAGTGCACAGACTCCAGAGGACGGCCGGTAGCTCATCGAGCCAACAGCCGGCCGAACGCTCCAGTGGTACAACCAGTCGGGGCTTGATGCCGGAAAGGATGAGGTCGTTGGCTCGCTCGACCTGGCCGTTTGACTGCGGGTGGGCAACGGACGCTAAGTCCAACCGGATGCCCTGCGTCGCGCAGAAACGTGCCAAGGCTCCCTTGGCGAAATTCATGCCGTTGTCGGTGATGATGCTGTGTGGCACGCCATACCAAGTTGTTATATCTGCGATGAATGTCACGGCAGTCGGCCCATTCAGCTTCTTGATCGGCTTTGCCTCAATCGATTTGGTGAATTTGTCCACGGCGACAAGCAGATGTGTCATGCCGCCGCACGCTGTCTTGAATGGGCCCACCATGTCCAGTCCCCAAACGGCGAAGGGCCAAGTGAGGGGAATGGTCTTGAGTGCCGAAGCCGGCATGTGTTGCTTGGGACTGAAGAGTTGGCAGCCTTTGCAATGTTTGACTAACTCCTTGGCGTCATCCAAAGCAGTCGGCCAAAAGAAACCATGGCGGAAAGCTTTTGCGACGAGTGATCTTGAGGCCGCATGGTGGCCGCATTCTCCTTGGTGGATGTCTCTTAGGATTGCAATGCCCTTCTCTTGCTCGACGCATCGCTGGAGGACTCCAGTGACGCTGCGCTTGACGAGCTCTCTGTTGACGATCTTGTATGCTCCGGCTCGGCGTTGGACTTGTCTTGCCTCTGTTTCGTCAGCCGGCAGATCTTGGTTTATTAGGAAGTTGAGGATGGTCTGGTCCCATGATGGAGCTGTGACTTCTTCTATTGCCAACATGGCTACTGCGACCAGGGCGGGCGGGGTGGGTGGTGAAATGCTGGAGTCGGCCGCCGGCTGTTGTGTTGGTGCAGTCCCCGGGCCAACTACCGCAGTCCCCGAGCCGGGCGTGGCAGTCCCCGGGTCGAGCGTAACTATGGAAGTCCCCGAGCCGCCTGCTGATGTCCCCGGGCCGACTATCGAAGTCCCCGGGTCACCTGCTTGGTTCTTTGAGCCGGACCCGGCTGCGTCGGGGTCAGGCGGCACGAAGATGGAATCGGACTCTGGAGACGGCTTGCTAGACGGCTTGAGGAGGCGTTGTAGAGAGACACCGGTTGGTATCGCCTGCCGAGTGGAGCCTATTCGAGCCAAGGCATCAGCTAGCTCGTTGTTGGCTCGCGGTACATGGAGGAACTCGCATCCTTCAAAGTACCCACTGATCTGCTGAACGAGGAAGCGGTAGCTTGCCATATTTGTGTCCTTGGCATCCCAGTCGCCGGATGATTGCTGGACTACCAAGTCCGAGTCGCCATAACATAGGATCCGGCGAATGCCGAGTTCTTTGGAAAGCCGGAGCCCGTGTATGAGCGCCTCGTACTCGGCCACGTTATTGGAGGCGGCAAAATGAATTTGCAGCGCGTATCTGAGCTTGTCGCCTTTGGGAGAGGTGAGGATGACGCCGGCTCCCAAGCCAGTGCGCATCTTGGACCCATCGAAGTGCATGCGCCAATGAGTGGAGTCGGGTGTTGGAAATATGCCCTAGAGGCAATAATAAATTGATTATTATTATATTTCCTTGTTCATGATAATCGTTTATTATCCATGCTAGAATTGTATTGATAGGAAACTCAGATACATGTGTGGATACATAGACAACACCATGTCCCTAGTAAGCCTCTAGTTGACTAGCTCGTTGATCAATAGATGGTTACGGTTTCCTGACCATGGACATTGGATGTCGTTGATAACGGGATCACATCATTAGGAGAATGATGTGATGGACAAGACCCAATCCTAAGCATAGCACTAGATCGTGTAGTTCGTATGCTAAAGCTTTTCTAATGTCAAGTATCATTTCCTTAGACCATGAGATTGTGCAACTCCCGGATACCGTAGGAGTGCTTTGGGTGTTCCAAACGTCACAATGTAACTGGGTGGCTATAAAGGTGCACTACAGGTATCTCCAAAAGTGTCTGTTGGGTTGGCACGAATCGAGACTGGGATTTGTCACTCCGTGTGACGGAGAGGTATCTCTGGGCCCACTCGATAGGACATCATCATAATGTGCACAATGTGATCAAGGAGTTGATCACGGGATGATGTGTTACGGAACGAGTAAAGAGACTTGCCGGTAATGAGATTGAACAAGGTATCGGGATACCGATGATCGAATCTCGGGCAAGTATCGTACCGATAGACAAAGGGAATTGCATACGGGATTGATTAAGTCCTTGACATCGTGGTTCATCCGATGAGATCATCGTGGAACATGTGGGAGCCAACATGGGTATCCAGATCCCGCTATTGGTTATTGACCGGAGAACGTCTCGGTCATGTCTGCATGTCTCCCGAACCCGTAGGGTCTACACACTTAAGGTTCGATGAAGCTAGGGTTATAAAGGAAGTTAGTATGTGGTTACCGAATGTTGTTCGGAGTCCCGGATGAGATCCCGGACGTCACGAGGAGTTCCGGAATGGTCCGGAGGTAAAGATTTATATATGGGAAGTCCTGTTTTGGTCACCGGAAAAGTTTCGGGGTTTATCGGTAACGTACCGGGACCACTGGGAGGGTCCCGGGGGTCCACCAAGTGGGGCCACCTGCCCCAGAAGGCTGCGTGGGCCAAGTGTGGGAGGGGACCAGCCCCTAGGAGGGCTGGTGCGCCCCCCACAAGGGGCCCAAGGCGCAAGGAAGAGTGGGAGGGGGCAAACCCTAGTCCAGTTGGGCCTTAAGGCCCACCTAGTGGGCTCCTCCCCCTCTCTCCCCTCTTGGCCACCCCTTTGGTTCCCATCTAGGGCTGGCCGCCACCCCTAGGGTGTGTAAACCCTAGAGGGGGCGCAGCCCTCCCTTCCCCCTATAAATACATGAGGTCTAGGGGCAGCCCAACACACATGAGAACTTCTCCTCTCGTTGGTGCAGCCCTGCATCTCTTCTTCTTCCTCCTCTTCTGTGGTGCTTGGCGAAGCCCTGCAGGATAGCCACGCTCCTCCACCACCACCACGCCGTTGTGCTGCTGTTGGATGAAGTCTTCCTCAACCTCTCCCTCTCCCCTTGCTGGATCAAGGCGTGGGAGACGTCACCGGGCTGTACGTGTGTTGAACGCGGAGGTGCCGTGCGTTCGGCACTTGGTCATCGGTGATTTGAATCACGACGAGTACGACTCCATCAACCCCGTTCACTTGAACGCTTCTGCTTAGCGATCTACAAGGGTATGTAGATGCAACTCTCCTTCCCCTCGTTGCTGGTCTCTCCATAGATAGATCTTGGTGACACGTAGGAAAATTTTGAATTTCTGCTACGTTCCCCAACAGTGGTATCAGAGCTAGGTCTATTGCGTAGATTCTATGCACGAGTAGAACACAAAGTAGTTGTGGGCGTTGATTTTGTTCGATATGCTTGCCGTTACTAGTCTTATCTTGATTCGGCGGCATCGTGGGATGAAGCGGCCCGGACCGACCTTACACGTACTCTTACGTGAGACTGGTTCCACCGACTGACATGCACTAGTTGCATAAGGTGGCTAGCGGGTGTCTGTCTCTCCCACTTTAGTCGGATCGGATTCGATGAAAAGGGTCCTTATGAAGGGTAAATAGCAATTGGCATATCACGTTGTGGTCTTTGCGTAGGTAAGAACCGTTCTTGCTAGAAACCCATAGCAGCCACGTAAAACATGCAAACAACAATTAGAGGACGTCTAACTTGTTTTTGCAGGGTATGCCATGTGATGTGATATGGCCTAAGGATGTGATGAATGATATATGTGATGTATGAGATTGATCATGTTCTTGTAATAGGAATCACGACTTGCATGTCGATGAATATGACAACCGGCAGGAGCCATAGGAGTTGTCTTTATTTATTTATGACCTGCGTGTCAACATAAACGTCATGTAATTACTTTACTTTATTGCTAACCGTTAGCTGTAGTAGTAGAAGTAATAGATGACGTGACAACTTCAAGAAGACACGATGATGGAGATCATGATGATGGAGATCATGGTGTCATGCCGGTGACGATGATGATCATGGAGCCCCGAAGATGGAGATCAAAAGGAGCAAAGTGATATTGGCCATATCATGTCACTATTTGATTGCATGTGATGTTTATCATGTTTATACATCTTATTTGCTTAGAACGACGGTAGTAAATAAGATGATCCCTCACAACAATTTCAAGAAGTGTTCTCCCCTAACTGTGCACCATTGCTACAGTTCGTTGTTTCGAAGCACCACGTGATGATCGGGTGTGATAGATCCTTACGTTCACATACAACGGGTGTAAGACAGTTTTACACATGCAAAACACTTAGGGTTAACTTGACGAGCCTAGCATGTGTATAGACATGGCCTCGGAACACAGAAGACCGAAAGGTCGAGCATGAGTCGTATAGAAGATACGATCAACATGAAGATGTTCACCGACGTTGACTAGTCCGTCTCACGTGATGATCGGACACGGCCTAGTTGACTCGGATCATGTAATCACTTAGATGACTAGAGGGATGTCTATCTAAGTGGGAGTTCATAAGATGAACTTAATTATCCTGAACAAAGTCAAAAGGATTTTGCAAATTATGTCGTAGCTCACGCTATAGTTCTACTGTTTAGATATGTTCCTAGAGAAAAATTAGTTGAAAGTTGATAGTAGCAATTATGCAGACAGTAAAAGGCTTATGTCCTTAATGCATCGCTCAGTGTGCTGAACCTCGAACGTGGTCTGTGGATGTTGCGAACATCTGACATACACATTTTGATAACTACATGATAGTTCAGTTAAACGGTTTAGAGTTGAGGCACAAAAGACAGTTTTTGAAACGTCGCAAAACATATGAGATGTTTTGAGGGCTGAAATTGGGATTTCAGGCTCGTGCCCATGTCAAGAGGTATAAGACCTCAGACGATTTTCTTAGCCTACAAACTAAGGAGAAAAGCTCAATTGTTGAGCTTGTGCTCAGATTGTCTGAGTACAACAATCATTTGAATCGAGTGGGAGTTGATCTTCCAGATGAGATAGTGATGTTTCTCCAAAGTCATTACCACCAAGCTGCTAGAGCTTCGTGATGAACTATAATATATCAGGGACATATATGATGATCCTTGAGATATTCGCGATGTTTGACACCACAAAAGTAGAAATCAAGAAGGAGCATCAATTGTTGATGGTTGGTGAAACCACTAGTTTCAAGAAGGGCAAGGGCAAGAAGGGATACTTCATGAAACGGCAATTCAGCTGCTGCTCTAGTGAAGAAACCCAAGGTTGAACCCAAACCCGAGACTAAGTGCTTCTGTAATAAGAGGAACAACCACTGGAGCGGAATTACCCTAGATACTTGGTAGATAAGAAGGCTGGCAAGGTCAATAGAAGTATATTGGATATACATTATGTTGATGTGTACTTTACTAGTACTCCTAGTAGCACCAGGGTATTAGATACCGGTTCGGTTGCTAAGTGTTAGTAACTCGAAATAAAAGCTGCGGGATAAACGGAGACTAGCTAAAGGTGAGCTGACGATATGTGTTGGAAGTGTTTCCAATGTTGATATGATCAAATATCGTACGCTCCCTCTACCATCGAGATTGGTGTTTGCGTTGAGCATAGACATGATTGGATTATGTCTATCGCAATACGGTTATTCATTTAAGGAGAATAATGGTTACTCTGTTTATTTGAATAATACCTTCAATGGTCTTACACCTAAAATGAGTGGTTTATTGAATCTCGATCGTAGTGATACACATGTTCATGCCAAAAGATAGTAATGATAGTACCACCTACTTGTGGCACTGCCACGTAAGTCATATCGGTATAAAACGCATGAGGAAGCTCCATGTTGATGGATCTTTGGGCTCACTCAATTTTGAAAAGTTTGAGGCATGCGAACCATGTCTATTGGTGTATATGCATGAATAAACTCCATGCAAATGGACCGTTTGGACTCACTTGATTTTGAATCACTTGAGACATGCAAATCATACCACATGGGCAAGATGACTGAAAGCCTCGTTCTCAGTAAAATGGAACTAGAAAGCAACTTGTTGGAAGTAATACATTTTGATGTGTGCAATCCAATGAGTGCTGAGGCATGTAGTGGATATCGTTATGTTTTGCTTCACAGATGATTTGAGTAGATGTTAAGTATATTTACTTGATGAATCATGAGTCTGAATTATTGAAAGGTTCAAGTAATTTCAGTGTGAAGTTGAAAGATCGTCGTGACAAGAGGATAAAAGATCTATGATATGATCATAGAGATGAATATCTGAATTACGAGTTTGGCACAGAATTAAGACATTGTGGAAATTGTTTCACAACTGATACAGCCTGGAACACCATAGTGTGATGGTGTGTCCGAACATCATAACTGCACCCTATTGGATATGATGCATACCATGATGTCTCTTATTGAATTACCATGATAGTTTATGGGTTAGGCATTAGAGACAACCACATTCACTTTAAAAGGGGCACCACGTAATTCCGATGAGGTGACACCGTATGAACTATGGTTTAGAGAAACCTAAGCTGTCATTTCTTAAAAGGTTTGGGGCTACGACGCTTATGTGAAAAAGTTTCATGCTGATAAGCTCGAACCCAAAACGGATAAATGCATCTTCATAGGACACCCAAAACAGTTGGGTATGCCTCCTGTCTCAGATTCAAAAGCAATAAGGGATTGTTTCTAGAATCGGGTCCTTTCTCGAGGAAAAGTTTCTCTCGAAAGAATTGAGTGGGAGGATGGTGGAAACTTGATGAGGTTATTGAACCGTATCTTCAACTAGTGTGTGGCAGGGCACGGAAATTGTTCCTGTGGCACCCACACCAATTGAAGTGGAAGCTTATGATATTGATCACGAGACTTCAGGTCAAGTCACTCCCAAACCTCGTAGGATGACAAGGATGCGTACTACTTCAGTGTGGTACGTAATCCTGTCTTGGAAGTCATGTTGCGAGACAACAATGAACCTACGAGCTATGGAGAAGCGATGGTGGGCCCGGATTCCGATAAAATGGCTCGAGGCCATAAAATCTGAGAGAGGATCCATGTATGAAAACAAAGTGTAGACTTTGGAAGAACTACTTGATGGTCGTAAGGCTGTTGAGTACAGATGGATTTTAAAAGGAAGACGGACAATGATGGTAAATGTCACCATTAAGAAAGCTCGACTTGTCGTTAAGATGTTTTCGACAAGTTCAAGGAGTTGACTACGATGAGACTTTCTCACCTGTAGCGATGCTAAAAGTCTGTTGGAATTATATTAGCAGTTACTGCACTATTTATGAAATCTTGCAGATAGGATGTCAAAACATTGTTTCCTCGACGATTTATGAGGAAAGGTTGTATGTGATACAACCGGAAGGTTTTGTCAATCCTGAAATATGCTAATAAGTATGCAAAGCTCCAGCAATCCTTCTAAGGACTGGAGTAAGCATCTCGGAGTTGGAATGTGTGCTTTGATGAGATGATCAAACATTTTGGTGTATACAAAGTTTATGAGAAACTTGTATTTCCAAAGAAGTGAGTGGGAGCACTATGACATTTCTGATAAGTATATGTGGATGACATATTGTTGATCCGAAATGATGTAGAATTTCTAAGAAAGCATATAGGGTTATTTGGAAAGTGTTTTTCAATGGAAAGCCTGGATTGAGCTACTTGAACATTGAGCATCAAGATCTATAAGGATAGATCAAAACGCTTAATGGAACTTTCAAATGAGCACATACCTTGACATGATCTTGAAGGTGTTCAAGATGGATTAGTCAAAGAAGGAGTTCTTACCTGAGTTGTAAGGTATGAAGTTAAGACTTAAAGCTCGACCATGGCAGAATAGAGAGAAAGGACGAAGGTCGTCTGCTATGCTTAAGACATAGGCTCTACAGTATGCTATGCTGTGTACCGCACCTGAAGTGTGCCTTGCCATGAGTCAGTCAAGGGGTACAAGAGTGATCAAAGAATGGATCACAGGACATCGGTCAAAGTTATCCTTAGTAACTAGTGGACTAAGGAATTTTTCTCGATTATGGAGGTGGTAAAGAGTTCGTCGTAAAGGGTTACGTCGATGCAAGCTTAACACCTATCCGGATAGCTCTGAGTAGAGATACCGGATACGTATAATGGAGCAACAATTTAGAATAGCTCCAAGTAGAACGGTTATTTGGAATAGCTCCAAATAGAACATGGTAGCTACATCTAGGAGATGACATAGAGATTTGTAAAGCACACACGGATCTGAAAGGTTTAGACCCGTTGACTAAAACCTCTCTCACAAACAGCATGATCAAACCTAGAACTCATTGAGTGTTAATCACATAGTGATGTGAACTAGACTACTGACTCTAGTAAACTCTTGGGTGTTAGTCACATGGCGATGTGACCTGTGAGTGTTAATCACATGGCGATGTGAACTAGATTATTGACTCTAGTGCAAGTGGGAAACTGTTGGAAATATGCCCTAGAGGCAATAATAAATTGATTATTATTATATTTCCTTGTTCATGATAATCGTTTATTATCCATGCTAGAATTGTATTGATAGGAAACTCAGATACATGTGTGGATACATAGACAACACCATGTCCCTAGTAAGCCTCTAGTTGACTAGCTCGTTGATCAATAGATGGTTACGGTTTCCTGACCATGGACATTGGATGTCTTTGATAACGGGATCACATCATTAGGAGAATGATGTGATGGACAAGACCCAATCCTAAGCATAGCACTAGATCGTGTAGTTCGTATGCTAAAGCTTTTCTAATGTCAAGTATCATTTCCTTAGACCATGAGATTGTGCAACTCCTGGATACCGTAGGAGTGCTTTGGGTGTTCCAAACGTCACAACGTAACTGGGTGGCTATAAAGGTGCACTACAGGTATCTCCAAAAGTGTCTGTTGGGTTGGCACGAATCGAGACTGGGATTTGTCACTCCGTGTGACGAAGAGGTATCTCTGGGCCCACTCGGTAGGACATCATCATAATGTGCACAATGTGATCAAGGAGTTGATCACGGGATGATGTGTTACGGAACGAGTAAAGAGACTTGCCGGTAACGAGATTGAACAAGGTATCGGGATACCGACGATCGAATCTCGGGCAAGTATCGTACCGATAGACAAAGGGAATTGCATACGGGATTGATTAAGTCCTTGACATCGTGGTTCATCCGATGAGATCATCGTGGAACATGTGGGAGCCAACATGGGTATCCAGATCCCGCTGTTGGTTATTGACCGGAGAACGTCTCGGTCATGTCTGCATGTCTCCCGAACCCGTAGGGTCTACACACTTAAGGTTCGATGACGCTAGGGTTATAAAGGAAGTTAGTATGTGGTTACCGAATGTTGTTCGGAGTCTCGGATGAGATCCCGGACGTCATGAGGAGTTCCGGAATGGTCCGGAGGTAAAGATTTATATATGGGAAGTCCTGTTTTGGTCACCGGAAAAGTTTCGGGGTTTATCGGTAACGTACCGG
This sequence comes from Triticum monococcum, assembly GCA_034509565.1. Lineage (NCBI taxonomy): Eukaryota > Viridiplantae > Streptophyta > Magnoliopsida > Poales > Poaceae > Triticum > Triticum monococcum. The sequence goes on along the minus strand of CM067846.1, from coordinate 141,081,896 downwards.
GACCACCGGGAGGGTCCCGGGGGTCCACCAAGTGGGGCCACCTGCCCCAGAAGGCTGCATGGGCCAAGTGTGGGAGGGGACCAGCCCCTAGGAGGGCTGGTGCGCCCCCCACAAGGGGCCCAAGGCGCAAGGAAGAGTGGGAGGGGGCAAACCCTAGTCCAGTTGGGCCTTAAGGCCCACCTAGTGGGCTCCTCCCCCTCTCTCCCCTCTTGGCCGCCCCTTTGGTTCCCATCTAGGGCTGGCCGCCACCCCTAGGGTGTGGAAACCCTAGAGGGGGCGCAGCCCTCCCTTCCCCCTATAAATACATGAGGTCTAGGGGCAGCCCAACACACATGAGAACTTCTCCTCTCGTTGGTGCAGCCCTGCATCTCTTCTTCTTCCTCCTCTTCTGTGGTGCTTGGCGAAGCCCTGCAGGATAGCCATGCTCCTCCACCACCACCACGCCGTTGTGCTGCTGTTGGATGAAGTCTTCCTCAACCTCTCCCTCTCCCCTTGCTGGATCAAGGCGTGGGAGACGTCACCGGGCTGTACGTGTGTTGAACGCGGAGGTGCCGTGCGTTCGGCACTTGGTCATCGGTGATTTGAATCACGACGAGTACGACTCCATCAACCCCGTTCACTTGAACGCTTCCGCTTAGCGATCTACAAGGGTATGTAGATGCAACTCTCCTTCCCCTCGTTGCTGGTCTCTCCATAGATAGATCTTGGTGACACGTAGGAAAATTTTGAATTTCTGCTACGTTCCCCAACATTGGGAGCTGGCAGCAGGTACTGGGTCTCGGCCCAGTCGACGAGGAAGTCGACCAATGCTTGGGACTTGATGGCGGTGCGAGGCTGGTAGAAGATCATGTAGGGGGCCAGCTCGATGGCCCATTTCGCCACCCGGCCAGATGCATCCCGGCTGCCTATGATCTCGGCAAGCGGGGCGGTGCATACGACCGTGATGGGGTGCTCTTGGAAGTAGGGCTTCAGCTTCTTGGCGGCGAAGTACACGCCATAGCACATCTTCTGGTAGTGCAGGTACTTCTGCTTCGAGGTAGACAACACTTGACTCAAATAGTACACCGGCCTCTGGACCGGCTGGGCTCGACCCTCTTCTGGGTGCTGGACTACGATGACGGTGCTGACCACCCGGCTGGTTGCAGCAATGTAGAGGAGCATGGGCTCTTTCTCCGTCGGCGCTGCCAAGATAGGCGGCGTGGCCATCATCTTCTTTAGCTCGTGAAAAGCTTGGTCGGCTTGGTCATTCCACTTGAAGTGATTGCTCTTCTTCATGAGGCGGTATAGGGGGAGAGCTTTCTCTCCGAGCCGGCTGATGAAGCGGTTCAGGGAGGCCAGGCATCCGGTGAACTTCTGGACGTCTCGAAGTTTGGTGGGAATCGCCATCCTCTCAATGGCCTTGATCTTTACTGGGTTGCATTCGATGCCGCGTTCGGAGACCAGGAAGCCTAGGAGCTGGCCGGCTGGCACTCGGAACACGCATTTCTCGGGGTTGAGCTTGATTTGGAACCGGCGCAGGTTCTCAAATGTTTCCTTGAGATCTTCCAGCAAGGTGCCGCGCTTCTCCGTCTTCACCACAATGTCGTCTACGTAGACGTGGGCATTTCTGCCGAGCTGCTTGAGGAGGTACTTCTACATGCAATGCTGAAAAGTGGCACCGGCATTTCTTAAGCCGAATGTCATAGTCAGGTAGCAGAAGGCTCCGAATGGCGTGATGAAGGCGGTCTTTAGGCGGTCTACCGGATCTAACTTTATCTGGTGGTATCCTGAGTAAGCATCCAAGAAACTCAATAGCTCGCATCCGGCCGTGGAGTCTATCACTTGATCAATCCTTGGCAGGGCAAATGGATCTTTGGGGCAGGCCTTGTTGAGGCTCGTGTAGTCGATGCACATGCGCCACTTGTTGTTCTTCTTCAGCACGAGGACCGGGTTGGCGAGCCACTCTAGAAAGAAAACTTCCATAATGAAGCCGGCTGCCAGAAGCCGGGCTATCTCTTCTCCTACAATCCTTCTTTTCTCCTCCGACAATCGGCGGAGGGGTTGTTTGACTGGTTTTGCATCTTCTCGGACGTGTAGCTTGTGCTCGGCGAATTCCTTCGGAACACCCGGCATGTCCTTGGGGGACCATGCAAAGATGTCCCAATTCTCACGGAGGAAATCGGCGAGCTCGCCTTCCTATTTGCTGTTTAGGTTTGCCCCGATGACGGCATACCTCTCTGGGTGCTCGGGGTCAAGAGGTATCTTCTTCGTCTCCTTGGCCGGCTGGAAAGATCCATGGGCATCACACTCCTTGGGATCGGGGGACAGGGTCGGCAGCTTGCCGGCCATGGCCACGACTCGGTCCAGCATCTTCTTTTCTTCGGCAATCACAAGGGACTCGGCCAGCCGGTTGCTGGCTGCTGCGCACTCGGAAGATTTGGGTGAGCCAGTGGCACTTCCGGGTTGTGTGGTTGGACGGCTTCGCGCCGCTGTGAAACTTGCATGGGGCGTCGAGAGTTTGCTCATAGGAGAAGGTCGGCTGCCAAGCCGGCTTGCCGCCCCTCTGCTTCTTGGGTGCGGGCCGCCCTTCGGGCTGCTCGTCTTCGACTGTGGCCACCTGCCGACTGGTGGAGGGCGGCACGGGGCCCTTGCGCTTGTGGTCGTTCTGGTGTGGGCGTCAGCCGGAGTCCCCAGCCGGCGTCTTGGGCGCCGGGTTGAGTACCTTCCCGGACGCGTCTACCCGGAGTTCAGTTTTCATTGAGGAGTCGGCGGTGGCGTACTTGTCCGCTATGTCCAGAAGCTCGTCGAGGGTAGTCGGCTCGTCGCAGAGGAGCTTGTGCTTGAGGAGGGTGCCTTCTCGGCACCCGGCAGTGAAGTATTCTATGGCTTGCACCTCGTGCACCCCCTCGCAAGAGTTGCGGAGCTCGGGCCAACACGTGAGGTAGTCGCGAGTGGACTCGGCGGGGCCTTGTACGCACAAGGAGAGCTGTCTGGGCTTGGGAGCCCGCTTGTAGGTGCTGGTGAAGTTGCGGACGAAGGCTTCTGTGAAGTCTAACCAGCTGTTGATGCTGTATGGCTTGAGGCTGTTGAGCCAGGTCCGCGCCATGCCCTGCAGCATGAGGGGCACATACTTCACGGCAACGCGCCTGTTGCCGTTTGCTATGCTAACCGCTGTGGAGTAGTCGATCAACCAATCTTCCGGCTTCACGAAGCCATTGTACTTGGGCGTGTCTCTTGGGAGCGAGAATCCTTTGGGGAAAGGCTCGTCGCGGATGCGGGGGCCGAAGCAAGGCGGCCCGACATCATCTTCTTCTTTTAGCGCCAGGGATCGCGCTAGGCGGTCGATCCGATGGCGGGCGTCATTCTCGCCGACTCCTTCGTGGCGACCTAGTCGGCCGCTGAGAGTCGGATGTGCAACAGGCGACGGGGTGGGATATCTCTCCCCATGGGGCCGAGGCGGAGGCGGGTTGCCCCGCCACTCCACGGCCCGGGGATGGCCTTCTGCGTCTCGCTCGATGGAGATCCGGGTTCGGCTTCGGCTGGCAGCCGGCTCTTTCTCGTGCCGCATGCGGATTTTACCCGTAGTCGGCGTCCAGGATGTCACGCCGTGATCTCGGCACGGGGGAGGGCTTTCCGCGCGGGCATCGGCTTCATGCCGCTGCACGGCTGCATCGATTAGCTGCTGGATGCGTCTAGTCATGTGGGGGAGTTCTTCGACCCCCAGTCCGTCTAGCTCGTCTACGACCGCCTGGGCGGCGCGCAGGTTCTCAAGTGGAGTGGCGTAGACTGGGCGGTCGACTCCTAGCGTGTCAGCGATGACAGCACCGCGCTGTCTGACAACGCCGGCCCCGCTTGGCCCGCCTGGGGGCGGCGTGCCAAAGGCGGCGCGGTCGGCTTCGCGCCGGTGGGCCTCAGTGAAGCGTCTCATGGAAGCCAACTTCCGGCCCTCCGCAAGGAGGGCGAGGCGGCGAGCCTCCAGTGCTTCGGCGTCGGCATCGACCGGGAGGGGGATGGACAAGTCGTGGACTGCCGCATGCGGGGTGTCGTGGGCGCTCTCGCCAAAAGCGCTGCCATGGCCGATGACCATCATCTCGGTGGTGACAGCGTCGCAGCCATCGGCCCAGGGAAGCGGGTCGTCATAGATCGTGACGTCGGTGGGGAAAGTATCGAGCGAGGCCGTGTCGGAGTCGACTGGCATCGGATCGGTGGAGCCAACAGACTCCAAGTCCACGGCAGGCTCGCCGGAGACGTGGAGCAGGCCGAGGAGGTCGGTGAGGCCGCTCGCTGCGCAGGCGTTGGTGACGCCTTGCAGTGCATCGTGGCAAGCGCCGTCGGGCGTGCCGGGCTGGCTACACTCGCTGGGGAGGAAGAGGGTTCCCGTCCAGAACAGGTCTCCGGTCGATGGTGCACCTGGCCCCATGGTGGGCGCCAAATGTCGGGTGGTAGGTGCGACATATGCCAACGGGTGGCTTATCATTGTGGGAGTCAGTAAGACGTCGCCGGTGCCTGGAAACGGGATGAGGCGAAGACATGCACATCGGCGAATCTTACCCAGCTTCGGGGCTCTCCATGGAGATAACACCCCTACTGCTGCTCTACGGGGTCTCCTCATGATCACTAGATGAACAAGTAGCTACACGATGCTCCTTGAGCTGTTTGGTGAGAAGAAGAAGAAGGGCACGGCTAGCTCTCCTCTCCCCTCTATGTGGTGTCTAGAACTAGCTTGGATCCACCCCTTGCATGGGTGCCCCGGGGGGTTTATATAGGCCTACCCCCCGGGGGTACAATGGTAATCCGGCTGGGCGTGGGGCCCAGCCGTCTGTGTCTACGCTCGCCGGCTTCTACGCCGGCTGCTGGGGCCCGCCAGCTGCCGGCTCCTTGGTTGACAAGCAGGCCCCACTGTCAAGGGCCTTGTCGGTGGCTGGTTACTATTGCCTCAATCCTGATGACGAGGGCTTCGCCGGAGTGGGCGTGGCTACAGTGCCGCCGCTCGGCGGGCGATCGCTATAGCCTCACCGCGTCTTGTCTTCTTAATGGGGCATCTCTTTCGAGGGAGGGGGCAGGCCGGCTATAGGGAGCCGGCCCTGTCTTGGGCCGACTGGGGGAGGCCTGGCCGCCTTTGGGTGTCTCTCTGCCCAAAGGGGCCCACCGCCCGTGGGCCGTGCTGACGGCCCGTCGTGGATGACATCAGGGTCAACATGGCAACAGTGCTGCGCCGGACGGGTCATGGCCTCCCCGTGCGGTGCACTGTGCCAGGCATGCTCCGGGATTCGGGGGTGGCAGGCTTCACTGTAGCCACACCCTGTCACATCGCCGTTAGGTGGATGCAGACTTCGAGGGTACGATCCTGACCGCTTTATGGGAGTCGGCCTCTTGGAGTCGGCCTTCTCGCGGCTGGCTTCTTGGATCCGGCCCTCCCACGGCTTTCTTTATGAAGGCTAAAGCCGGGCCGCCTTCCGATAGTCGGCCTGGGAGACAGCTGGCAAGGGGAAGGCGGCCCTGCGTCTTGGACTCTTGATTGGCCGTATCGGCTTATAATTTTTTCAGAAGGGCCAGGGGGAGCCGGCTAGGCTACCCGTGGTCATTTACTCCGACACTAATGAGACAAAAACAAACAAAGTAGGTTAAACGTTTATACATAACTTATTTTGGTGAACTACTGTAATACATTAGCATGTATTGTAGTGCCAACTACATAATAAAATCACTTTCGGAACATATGTCCATGTAGCATGCCTACTGTATTGTCTATTTCCTCACATTCGTTGACATCTAAGGATAAAGAGACATGGTTTAAAGTAGGATGAACATAGTATGACATCATTCATATCATGGGCAAACAGATATAAAACAAACAGGCTATTTTATCATTGTGTGCGCACGTGAACATAACAACTAGATTACAGATCAAGACCAAAAGAATATCCTTCATCTCTTTTAAACCATGTAACGTGAAATGATATGTTAAGACAACTGTGAATAAAACTGAACAGAGTAACTGACATTGGCTGCAAACCAAGTAGTTAAATGAACACATCACAATACCAATCAGTTCAAGGCAGGAGGAGTAAGGACTTACAACAACGGCTTGAACTGGTGTGCTCATGCCCTTCATCTTGCTGGTGTGGCAATCCTTGAAGATTTGCACTACATTCGGTTCAGGTTCTTTTTGGTCCACACGGGATTTCCTCTGTATTTGGAACAAGTCAATATAGATATGATAATATGGCACAAAAAAGAAGGAAGTAGCAGCTATTTACAAGAGCCTCGCAGTGTGCAATATAGCTACGAGATCCTGTGGTCTGTTGGAATTTCACTTTAGAACGGTTGGTTTTGTTCTTCAAACAGTTAGCCTAGAAGAAGATACACTTGTAAGGCACATACATAAATACAAGTTCAATATGTGGTCTGATCAAATACATATAGCCTACCTGATACTTTGGATCAGACCAGTGTTTAACGAGGGCTGTCCAGTCTTCATCTGTAATATATTCCACTGGAGATGTTTGGGCGATTTCATTGTTAGCCTTGCCTTCAAAGTGAGATTTTCTAAGGTGGTACCGATACTGTCGCAGAGCAGACTAAAAAACATGAGTGCATGCTTGTCTAGTTGCATCATCTTTCGGATCCAACTTGAACCTCATCTGTTGAAAAAATAATGTAAGTTTTATTAGGAGCAAGCTAGAAAGTATGGGATAGAGCAAGACAATATTACTAATTGCGATGAATAACATTACTTACGGATAAATGGTCATGGAAGGTGTTAAACTGGGTATTGTGTTTCTCATTCCTGTACTAGATCCACATTGGGAGGATACGTGCATGACACCTAACGGCAACGGCTGCCTCTAATACTAACTTGGCTGACTCTGTAGCATCACGTGGCCTTTTTAAACCTGCCTCAAAATGGATCTCCATTCTTCCTCCTTTAGATTTTGTTAATCTGTCAAGCATTATCCCTGATGTCTGTTTCCGCTTGCGCCATGGTGCTAGTTCAACAACGAATATGGAAAGTGTTAGTGTACATCAAACTGTGAGAGTACATATAAAGGAGCATGCAACTGCAACTTGACTCGGTCAGGTACCGTCTTGGTGTTGATGCTCATGAGGTTCATCTGATCTTGCCAAGTCCTGTTGTGTCAGCAGTGCTTCGGAAGTAGTGTTAGGTGTGAAGGCAGCTTGGGAACTGGCCAGTTCCGGAGCAAACGAACGAGTAACTGGTTGAGATGCTAGTACAGTTGAAGCGGATGCTGCAGCTGGTGGAGCAGGTGATACTGTGTTTGTAGATTTAGCCGATGGACTTGGACCTTCTACTGCACTATAAGTACCAGCAGAATCTCGACGGCAGAATCTTTTCCGTTTCACCTGACGAGTAACAACACTCCCTACTATATTATTTTCCTTGCTCTTTTTTGACTTTGCCATGTCAAGCTGTACCCACAACACAAAAGAATAAAATCACTCTTCAGAACTCATTGATGCATGATACAGACAAGCAATACTTTGATGTAAGACAACCGTATGAGGATGGAATATGTAAGAAAAACAGGACGACAAGACATATTCACAGCTACGATGTGCAAACTAAGCAGAAGGATTTTCAAGAAAATAGAAGTAATGCAAGCTAGACACCATATGAAAGATGCAACCAATATTACTCTGCCAAGTTAAAAGTGTCTTGTCATAAGTGGCAATTCGAAAAATTAGAAGCAGTACAACGTAGTAATCAATGCAAGATGCAACCACTATCAAACTGCCATGTTAGAAGTGTCCAATCATGAGTGACTGATGCAGGATACACAACAGTAGTACTTTGATGTAAGAACATGGTATGATAGATAGACGCAGTGTATTCTAAACACAGAAAGCCATGTCATATGCACATGTATAACGTATAAACTCAGCAGGTGCAATTTAATCAAAATAGAAGAAATACAGGCTAGACACATATGCAACATGAAACCAATTATCACACTGTCAACTTAGAGCAAGCACCTACGATGGTGGAGTACGGGAGATGAAATCATCATGTAGACTTGGGACTTCAACTTCATTAGCAGTAGCAGTGGCAAATCTAGAGAGTCTCTGTTTGCGATGGTGGGGAGGACCACCAACATCCCCTAACTTACTCTTTTCCTTCCTATTTTCTGATATTGCCTTATGAAGTCAAAACCACAAGAAGATGAATAAAATTAGCTCTGCATAACTGGTTGATGCATGATACAGACGAACACTACTTTGATGTAAGGCAAGGGCAGGATAGGAGGATGGAATATATACAAAAAAAGACAATGTTTCATATTCACACGTACGATAGGAGGATGGAATATGTATGGAAAAACAGTAAGCGGAAGGCATTTCAACAAAATTAGAAGAAATGAAAGCTAGGCACCATATGAACATGCAACCAATATCACTCTATCAGGTAAAAAGTGTCTCGTCGTAAGAGCCATTTCAGGAAATTAGAAGCAGTACAAGCTAGAAGACAATGCAAGATGCAACCTACATCACAGTCCCAAGTTAAATGTGTCTTATGGGTAAGTGACCGTTGCAGGTATAAGTTGTAAGCTACACGGATGCAATTCAACATAATCAGAAGCAATACAAACTAGACATCATACGGAAAACGCAACCACGTATAACAGTTCCAAGTAAGAGCAAGCACCTGTGATGGTGGAGTAGGGGAGATGTGCTCATCATGTACACGTAAGTTCTAGAAACAGGAACACGTGTCATATTCACAGGCATTATGTGTAAAGTAAGCAGATGCAATTCAAGTTAGAAGCAATACAAGCTAGACATCATACGCAACATGCAACCACATATAATAGTGTCAAGTTAGAGCAAGCACCTGTGATGGTGGAGTAGGGGAGATGTGCTCATCATCTACACAACTACGTTGACTGTCCAGCCTTGTGTTGACTTGCGAATCTTGTTGGGAGGATGGCGGAGTAGAATCTATAGAGACCCCCTGTCTGAGTTGCTCCGAAGGACCACCATCATCCATTGCCGGACTAATTTCCTTCAGCTGTAATGATTTTGCTCTTCAAAACTCATTCATGCATGATACTGACGAACACTACTTGGATGAAAGGCAAACACATGATGCGAGGATGGAATATGTATGAAAAACAGGATGGTGTGGCATATTCACACCTATGATGTGGTAACTAAGCAGAAGGCATTTCAACAAATTAGAAGCACTGCAAGCTAGACACCATATGAAAGATGCAACCAATATCACTCTGCCAAGTTCAAACTGTATGGCGTTTCAACAAATTAGAAGCAGTACATGCTAGAAATCATATGCAAGACACAACCAATATCACAATGGCGACTTAAAGGTGCCTTATCATAAGTGACTGATGCGGGATATGCAAGAATAGTAGTCTGATGTAGAAACATGAACACATGTCATATTTACATGCATTATGTGTAAAGTAAGAAGATGCAATTCAACAAAGTTAGAAGCAATACAAGCTAGACATCATACGCAACATGCAACCACATATAATAGTGCCAAGTTAGAGCAAGCACCTGTGATGGTGGAGTAGGGGAGATGTGCTCATCATCTACACAACTACGTTGACTGTCTAGCCTTGCGTTGTCTTGTGAATCTTGTTGGGAGGATGGCAGAGTAGAATCTATAGAGAACCTCCGTTTCAGTTGCTCGAAAGGACCACCATCATCCAATGCCTTGCCAATTTCCTTCAGCTTTATTGATTTTGCATTGTGAGGTCATACCGACAAGAAAAAGGAATATCATTCGCTCTTCAGAACTCATTCATGCATGATACTGACGAAAACTACTCTGATGAAAGGCAAAGTCATGATACGAGGATGGAATATGTACGAAAAAATGGATGGCTTGACATATTCACACCTATGATGTGGTAACTAAGCAGAAGACACTTCAACAAATTAGAAACACTGCAAGACACCATATGGAAGGTGCAGTCAATATCACTCTGCCAAGTTAAAACTGTCTCGTCATAGGTGGCGTTCATCAAACTAGAAGCAATACATGCTAGAAATCATATTCAAGACGCAAACCAATTCACACTACCAACTTAAAGGTGTCCCATCATAAGTGACTGATGCATGATACACAAGAAGAGTAGTTTCATGTAAGAACATGGTGTGATAGACAAATATAGTATGTACGAAAAACAGGAAAGCGTGTCATATTCACATGTATCATGTGTAAGCTAAGCAGATGCAGTTTACACTAATTAGGAGCAATACAAGCTAAACACCATATGCAACATGCAACCAGATATCACACTGCCAAGTTAGAGCAAGCACCTTGGATGGTGGAGTACACTACAAGAAATATGTCAACTTGTGACCTTGACTATTGGTCACTGAAAGGTCACTGTTTTCAATTTGTGACCTTTTTGTGACCAAAAACATAAGGTCAAAAGCTGGCAGTCATAAACTGACTATAGCGACCTTTCTTCTGGAATGGTCGTAGATGTTTATGACCAACATACGTCTACTGTGGCGTTTTGGTCACTAGCAACCTCCCCAGGCCACGTAGGCATCCAGCGTGGCAATCTGATGTGGCACAAGAATCGGCCCGGTCCAATTGGGTGTTTATATGTGCCGAGCCCATTAATTCAGCCTTTCTATATATTTTTTTCCTGTCAATTTTTGGTCAGACTTCATGGGCCAAGCCCAACAATTCTGCCTTTTTATTTCATGGGTCATGGCCTTTTTGTACAATAGTTTTAGTTTTTTTTATAAAATGGGTCCTCTAGTCAAACAGGTCCCACTTGTCAGGTTCTGATAAGTGGGTCCTAGCTATTAGGCCCAAATTCTTCACATTTCAATTTGACAATAAGAAAATAACCAGTAGTTAAATTGGCAAGCAAAAAACACACATGATACTTCAAATAACAATAGCCAGATTCAATACAAGATGTACAAATGACACGTCCTACAAGCTGTAGCATATACAAGCTTATTTACAAGCTCTACAAATGACACGTCCTACAAGCTGTAGCATTTACAAGTTCTACAAGTGACACGTAATACAAGCTTAGTTGATACAAGCTCTACAACTATGGGAATCAGTTACAAGCTCTACAAGTGTTTTCTTCTTCTACATGTAGCTCCTTCAATAGCGATCAAATGCCGGACTCACTGGAGAGTCAGGACTGGGCCTTCCACGGACGCCCTGCTACATGAATCAGCTGATAAAAATTAGAAAAACTGAAGCCAATATATTATGAACATTCCATTCAAAAAGGAGTAAAGGACATTCTTTGTTGGGACAATTGCATTTTTACCCCTAGTTGGTTCCTACCCACGGGTTTTGCCCTTACTTTTCGAGCTTGCTCAGTTTTGCCCTTAGTTTTTCCGTCGAGGTCCCTCAAATGCCTTTGACCGTTTGACCAAAACTTTGAAAATTCATAACTAATTCATATTAACTCAGAAAAATGCAAATAAGATATCAAAATGTTCAGATAAACATTACCTTTATGTGCATATCGTTTGCATTCAGGACAAAAGCGCCCTTTAAACAACCTGAGGTAATTAATGTTATTAACATTATTAAAAATAAAAATGTATAAACAATTTTTTTCATGAATAAAAATTACATGCAAATGTAGGTGATGTTTTCTGAACATCCAGATATCTTATTTGCATTTTTCTGAGTTCGTATCATCATGTTATGAATGTTCTAACGACTTTGACAATTATTTGGAAACTTCATAACAAATTGATACAAACTCAGAAAAATGGAAATAAGATATCAGGATGTTCAGGAAACATCACCTACATTTTCTTGTAATTTTTATTCATGAAAAAAATATTGTTTATACCTTTTTATTTTTAATAATTTTAATAACATTAATTACCTCAGGTAGTTTAAATTGTGCTTTTGTCCTGAATGCAAATGATATGCACATAAAGGTAATGTTTATCTGAACATTTTGATATCTTATTTGTATTTTTCTGAGTTCATATGAATTACTTATGAATTTTCAAAGTTTTGGTCAAACGGTCAAAGGGCATTCGAGGGACCTTGACGGAAAAAGTAAGGGCAAAACTGAGCAAGCTCGAAAAGTAAGGGCAAAACCCGTGGGTAGGAACCAACTAGGGGCAAAAATGCAATTGTGCCTTCTTTGTTTCATCACGTTACAAAGGAGCAGCACAAACCACAACTTTACTCGACACACACACACACATACACACATGAATATTAAGCTCAGTTCCAGCAACTATATCATGGTTTAACAGCTGGCCTCAGCATCATCAAACCACCATGCTTATGATCATAATCTAAGCATATCATCAAACAAAACCTACACAGATAAAGATCACAGCACATCAAGCCACAGGCGCACCAGCGCTGGCATGAGATTCAACACAACAGCAATGGGGCTACCACAACAGCATGAAAAACCTAAGCATACTAGAGAAAATAGATAGTTGGTGCTGGAGGGACTGGTGAATTACCTCAATGGCGTACTTGATGGGTGATGATGGTCCTTCTCAAGTAGTTGTCGTCCACAGTTAAGAGGTTTCATACATCTGTGTACAACAATCAGCAAACCAGAAATCAGAACGAATACTTCAATCTCATAAGAAATTTTAAAAAGACTATAGCAGGACAGAAATATGTGGACTACTTCTAAAATGGTACATATAGCACATGCCCAAACAAATATGTGATTTCAAGGTTGAAAGCTTTAACATAGAACGCTGAATAATTCGTTGCCCAAAACGTGCTATATGTACACCAAGTGATGAGAAACCATATGTAGAATTTATAAACGTAAGGAGCAGAATTTCTAATTTTCTCACACTTGGCATTTTCACAGTTAACACCATCATGTACAACACCAAGCTGCTCCAGGCTGGCCAGTTGATTGATACTACTGGATAAGTAATGCAAACTACTACCAAAACAAGAACCAGATATGGCAGGCAGAGTACCAACATTTTACTCATAGCATGCAAAGTATCAATATTCTGTTCTTATCAACTTATTCTTATGCCTAAAGCAAGGAAATCTCAATTTACTCATAGCATTACTCTTGCTAATAGCATTTTACTCATACAAGAGAAGTCTAAAAAAGACTACAGCAGTACCTAACTAATGCTGCAAATTATATTAGCTAACTAATACAACAGTACCTAACTAATTATATTAGCTAACTCTTGCAAAAATGGAGTTGGTTCTCTCTAGGATTACTAGTCAGCTCACACTTTAAACATAACATTTGTTCATCTTATATAACAAAAGAACTTAGAAATATCGATCTACTGCTCCAGAAATGCAATATGTAAACCCAGCTGGAATTGATAACTACAAGCTACAGCAGCTCAAAGTGGCAGTAGCTAAAACACAAGCATTGTTCAAAGACAAACAACAAGAATCCTAGTAATGGATTGAACTCAATGCTCAGCAGCAGGTGGTGCTTGGCCTCCAGGTACCCCATGCCCTCGCCCGTCAGCAGCTGGTTCTTCCTCACCTGTAACAATACACAAGCAGTCAAGCACACAAGAAAACGAACAGAATATTTAGTTTTGTGGATACTGCTACCCATTGCTTAAATGCTGCCTTATTCTTACACAAGTGAACTTATCATAGATCATGAAGCAGGCGGAGCTGGGATTTCGCTTTTTCTCTGGAACTAATAGAACATGCTAACAATATTATAAATGTTGCTTCACGGTGTAAGTGATTCTCTTTAGTGTGCGCAAGCGATAACAAACAAATCAATACTGGAGGCAGCAACCAACTACCAGAAGACCATAGCTTTCAAGGAGAGAGTCGACTTGTACGTGCACAAAACGTAGCAGTCATTAGATTACATTACAGCTTTTGGCAGTAAACTAGTGTTGCATAGTATGGCCCATCAGGATTTACAAAAGGACCCTAAGAATATATATATATATATATATATATATATATATGTATATCAACCATGTCAAATTTGGGGTTTGGACAAAGAAATAAAATCATTGTGCATCAATCTGATCTATAAAACAAGCAAAAGATAATGCAATCTTCAGATACCAACCCATGTCTGTAAAACGAGTAGTCAAAGCGATTCGCCACTGTCAAACCATGGATATGGTATTCTGAAAGAGAATCAACCTCATTTATAAAATGATCAGCAGAAGGAATAGGTCTTTGAAAAGTCATGGATTAACTAAAGATTTCTGCTCCCTACTGTAACGAAGTCAGTAAGAGTTGCAGGTGGTCCTTACGTTGCGAGGAAGAAGAATGCGATGTTCTCCTTCTTGAGCTTCTCATCGTACTCCTCGTCCTCGGCGGCGTAGTCATCCTGAATCCCGACAAATCAATCGTGTGAGCCGAGGGGAGGGGGAGGAGGAGGTTTAAAAAGAAGCAGCATCGGCGGCGAGGTTCGTACCAGATCGAGCACCATGAAGATGGCCTTGTCGTAGCGCGCCTTGGCCTCCTCCGCGAGCGCCTGGCGGCAGGAGCATAGAAGGAAGAGCTTATTAGGCACCTTGCACAAGACAGACAGATGAGCGGGAGCAGCGCGGGGGAGGAGGAGCGTGCGCGTACCTTGGCGAATCCCTCGGCGGTGCCGGTCTACGTACCGAAGAAGAGGGCAACCCGCTAGCGGCCGTCGTAGGGGTTGGGCTCCTGGTCCTTCTTCGCGGCGGCGGCAGCGCGGCCAGCCACCGCAGGATCGCGATGCGCGGGGTGGGGGAGGGGGAGGGGGCGAGGGAGGGGCTGCTAGGGTTGGCGGTGTGGTAGTGGGACATGTGCGCGGTGAGGGCGTCGACGAGCTGCCGCGCGGTGCGCGGCAACGCGAGGGCGGCGGCCATGGTCGGAGCCGCGGGGGGAATGGGGAGGAGCCACCGTGGGGGGAGCGTGCGCGAGCGGGAGAGGATGAGGGGGGAGAGTGAGGCCGGCGGCGAGATTGGATCTGTGGAGGGGATAGGGTTTGGGTGGTTGGAGGGGATGAGGGGGGAGAAGGGGGCGGCGACGATGGATCTGGGGAGGGGATAGGGTTTGGGTGGTTGGGCTGCCCCGGGGGTGGGGGTTCTTTTTCTTTCTTTCTATTTTTTTCATTAGCTAAATGGGATGGATGGATGGATGCCATGTCATCGATCCACGGCACAAACATTTCAACCAATAAGAACAAAGCTTATGTAATTGTGTTTTTCTATTTGTTTCTCTTGTATTTTTTGCACGAGGGTGCATTTTGAAATGGCATAATTTGTTCAAAATATATCATATTTTGCATCAGAGTGAATCTTGGAATGGCAAACAATGTTGCCTAAGGAATTTTTCATTTTATTTACACGGAAAATTCATTTTCCATTTTTTGAGTGCGCGAAATGAGGTTTTTTTGTGAATGACCTACCATATATTTGTTGCAAAATGGTACCAAATCAATTTTCTAAAATACTAGGATATATTTAATGCACAATTGACCAAATGGTTGGGTGTAAAAAGTTTTGATCCACCTCTAGTGAAAAAGACAAATCTCCGCCGATTAAGTTGGAAGCGGGTCAATTTTGAACTACAGCTCCCTCGTAGTTTGCTCTTTATTTTTTTTCAAAAATCAATTATAGGTACATAAGTATCTATTTAATCATAGAAACACAAAAAAATTCCAAGATTCAACCACTAGCTAGGAATGGTCATTCCCGCCGTTTTGACCGCATTTTGAAACGGGCATAAAAAATTCAAAAAAATTCAAAAAATTGCAAAACCTTCGCATTGTGTCGTTATATGTGGCCAAGTTACCAGCAAAAACAATAAACTTGTAATACGGCAATTATTTTAAAAAATGTTCTCAGAAACGAGCTATCATGTGTGGAGATCAATGCCTTTCAAGTCAGATGATCAATCTTATGGCCACATTCATGGCATAGTTTGTTCAAATGATCTCATATTGTGCAAAAGGGTGCATATTGGAATGGCAAACAATGTTGCCTAAGGGAGTTTTCATTTTCTTTGCACGGAAAATTCGTTTTCCATTTTTCGAGTGCCCGAAATGAGTTTATTTTGTGAAGGACCTACCAAATATTTGTTGCAAAATTGTACCAAATCATTTTTATAAAAAACTAGGCCATATTTAATGCACAATTGACCAAATGGTTGGGTGTCAAAATATTTGATCCACTTTTGGTGAAAAAGACAAATTCCCGCTGATTCAGCTGGAAGCGGGTCAAATTTGAATTGCAGCTGCCTCATAGCTTGCTCTTTATTTTTTCCAAAAATCATTTCTAGGTACATAAGTATCTATTTAATCAGAGAAACACCAAAAAAATTCCAAGATTCAACCACTAGCTAGGAACGGTCAAGCCCGCCGTTTTGACCGCATTTTGAAACGGGCATAAAAAAATCAAAAAAATCAAAAAAATTGGAAAACCTTCGCATTGTGTCATTATATGTGACCAAGTTTACAGGAAAAATAATAAACTTGTAATACAGTAATTATTTTTAAAAAATGTTCTCAGAAATGAGCTATCAAGTGTGAAGATTCATGGCTTTTAAGCCAAATGATCAATCTTATGGCCACATTCACGGCATAGTTTGTTCAAATGATCTCATATTGTGCACAAGGGTGCATCTTGGAATTCCAAACAATGTTGCCTAAGGGAGTTTTCATTTTCTTTGCACGGAAAATTCATTTTCCATTTTCCGAGTGCCCGAAATGAGTTTTTTTGTGAAGGACCTACCATATATTTGTTGCAAAATTGGACCAAATCATTTTTCTAAAATACTAGGCCATATTTAATGCACAATTAACAAAATGGTTGGTTGTAAAAAGTTTTTATCCATCTCTGGTGAAAAAGACAAATTCCCGCTGATTCAGCTGGAAGCGGGTCAAATTTGAACTGTAGCTACCTCGTAGTTTGCTCTTTATTTTTTCCAAAAATCATTTATAGGTACATAAGTATCTATTTAATGAGAGAAACACCAAAAAAATTCCAAGATTCAACCGCTACCTAGGAACGGTCAAGCCCGCCGTTTTGACCACATTTTGAAACGGGCATAAAAAATTCAAAAAAAAAAATCAAAAAATTGGAAAACCTTCGCATTGTATCATTATATGTGATTAAGTATCCGGGAAAAATAATAAACTTGTAATACGATAATTATTTTAAAAAAGTGTTCTTAGAATGAGCTATCATGTGTGAAGGTCAATGGCTTTCAAGCCAAATGATCAATCTTATGGCCACATTCATGGCATAGTTTGTTCAAATGATCTCATATTGTGCACAAGGGTGCATATTGGAATGGCAAACAATGCTGCCTAAGGAAGTTTTCATTTTCGTTGGACGAAAAAACCATTTTCCATTTTTGAGTGCCCAAAAGGAGGTTTTTTTTGTGAAGGAACTACCAAATAATTGTTGCAAAATTGGACCAAATCATTTTTATAAAATACTAGGCCATATTTAATTCACAATTGACAAAATGGTTGGGTGTAAATTTTTTTGATCCACCTCTCGTGAAAAAGACAAATTTCCACCGATTCAGCAGGAAGCGGGTCAAATTTGAACTGCACCTCCCTCATAGTTTGCTATTTATTTTTTCCAAAAATCATTTCTAGTTACATAAGGACCTATTTAATCATAAATACATGGTTTGGTGGCGATACGTAGAGGTTTGGGCAGTGGCCGAGGGCCCCAACTCTAGAGCGCGTAAACTCGCATGCCCGCCGCGTGGTCACCGCGTGACCGTGGCGTTGCCATGCGTTCTGGGCGGCCTAGGCATGTCTAGTGGGTTGGGCACTCCCCAGGTTGGTGCTAGGAAGAAAATTACAACATAAGATTCTCACGAGGAGACCGATTGATGCTCAAACATGAATTAACAGCCAAGTGTTTGATTAGCGGTACGGGAAATGTACATGGCTAATGGACGTGAGTTTTGGTTGAGGATGATCAGTTACTAAGAAGACCGTCTTCACAAATTTTCAGCTCAAAAGGAGGAGCCTAGGTGGTACTTGCTTTGCGAACTACCACACTGGACATAACTACGAATGTTGAAGCTCGGCTCAAAATAATGAACGCATTGAGCTGGCATTAGGTGGAGGATGGTTATTTGGGCATAGGAAACCACTGTAGAAAATGGATACTATTTGGAAATGCCAAAGTGGTACTTCCTTCACAATTCTCTTCTATGGACAGAAACTTGGGAAAACTAGTGAGAGAGATTGGATGAATGAAATGAGCTAAAAATTGGTGTAGGTAAGTTACATAGGTATGGTCATGCAATGGTAAATTTTCAGATCATTTGGGTAAGCCTAGCTAGTACTTACTTCACAAAGCTTCTCTCGAGGTAGAAACTTTGGAAATTTCCTGAGAGAGATTTACTAGGAAAATTGAGCTTAATATTATCATGTGGCAATGATTTGGGTATGGAAGAGTGCCCGAAAAGTTTGAGGGTAATAGGAGGGGTCTAGATAACACTTGCTTTGCAACGTGCCAATTTGGCCATAAAATATAAATTGAACCTGGGCTCACATAGATGATTTGACTGAGCTGCAATTTGGAGGAGGGTGATAATTTGGGCATATGAAGGAACAGTATAAATTTCATGTCATTTTGATATATAAAAAAGGTACTTCCTTCACAATGCTTCTAGGTGGACAAAAACTTTGGAAATTTGCCGAGGAAGATTTGCTGGGCAAGTGGAGCTGAATTTTTTCATGCGGTAATGATTTGGATAGGAAAGAGTGCCCAAAAATTCCGAGGGCAATCAAGAATATATAAATAACACTTCCTTCATAAAGTGCTGTCGTGAACAGAATAGGAAAATGAATATTGTTGAATTAGTTTTGAACTAGGCAAGGAAGGATTTTTACATATTTGATGAAGATATGACCCAAAGAATTTATGAGATTTTTTGGGAATTTTGGGAATGACAGAAATATAGGTTGCTTCACAACCTAGGGCAAAAACTACCACATGGACATGACACATAGGCAAAACTGATGAGGTGGCGCCTAGTCATAGCAACCCACCACAATTTACAAGGTTACGACCATCTATATTGGTCATGATCAGCTAGAAATAAGGCAGCAGACCAGTGCTATCTGCTTTATGACCATTTCGTGTATGGAAATTACGACCTTTCTAACCAAAATGGTCATTATAGTTTAGGTTTTGGAGCCCCCCGAATAAATTTTGACCAATTGGTCTGAAATGGTCATAGATCTATGACCAATTCTTCCAGGGTCACTAACAGAAGGTCACAAGTTGACATATTTCTTGTAGTGGTAGGGGAGCAGAGACTTGGACCTTGTAATGCACTATCAGTACAAGGAGAATCGGTACAGATGCTTCGTTTACGTTGCTGCAGAGGACCACCATCATCGCCTTCCTTACTCTTTTCCTTCCTCTTTCTTGATTTTGCCTTGTCAAGTCAAACCCACAAGAAAAAAGAATAAAATTTGCTCTTCAGAACTCATTGATGCATGATACTGACGAACACTACTTTCATGTAAGGCATCCGCATGATAGGAGGATGGAATATATATGAAAAACAGGACGGTGTGACATATTGACATGTATGATGTATAAAGTGTAAACTAAGCACAAGGTGCATGAACTTGTTAGAATCGATGCAAGCTAGAAACCATATGAAAGATGAAACCAATACCACTCTGCCAAATTAAAAGGGTGCCCTAACAAATGTATTTGACAAAATTAGAAGCAATACATGAAAATAGGCTAGAAATAATATGCAATATGCAATGAATAAAGGTGACTCATCATAAGTGATTGATGCAGGATACAGAAGAGAGGTAGTTTCATGTAAGAACAAGGTTAACACATAGATGGTGTGTACCAAAAATAGGAAGGGATGTCATATTCACAGGTATAGTGTGTAAACTAAGCAGATGCAATTTACCCTAATTAGAAGCATTACAAGCTAGACACCGTATGCAACATGCAACCACATATCACACTGCGAAGTTAGAGCAAGCACCTGTGATGGTGGTGTAGGGGAAGTGCGGTCTTCAGGTACAGAGCTACGTTCAATATCTTCATTTAGGCTTGCTGTTTCTTGAGAATCATGTGGAGAGGATGAAATTGCATTCTTTATAAGAGTATTGCGTCTCATATTAACCCACGCGCGTGACTGTCTCATCATAAGCGATAGACGCAGGATACACAAGAACAGTAGTTTGATGTAAGAACATGGTGTGATAGGCAGATGTAGTATGTACCAAAAACAGGAAGGCGTGTCATATTCACATGTACAATGTGTAAGCTAAGGAGATGCAATTTAACAAATTAGGAGCATGGATGAGGGATACACAAGAAAAGTGCCTTATCATAAGATATAGTATGCACCAAAAACAGGAAAGCGTGTCATATTCACATGTATCATGTGTAAGCTAAGCAGATGCAGTTTACACTAATTAGGAGCAATACGAGCTAGACACCATATGCAACATGCAACCAGATATCACACTGCCAAGTTAGAGCAAGCACCTTGGATGGTGGAGTAGGGGAGCGGAGACTTGGACCTTGTAATGCACTATCAGTACAAGGAGAATCGGTACAGATGCTCCGTTTACATTGCTGCAGAGGACCACCATCATCGCCTTCCTTACTCTTTTCCTTCCTCTTTCTTGATTTTGCCTTGTCAAGTCAAACCTACAAGAAAAAGGAATAAAATTGCTCTTTAGAACTCATTGATGCATGATACCGACGAACACTACTTTCATGTAAGACGAACACTACACATCACACTGCCAAGTAAGAGCAAGCACCTGCGATGGTGGTGTGGGGGAATTGCGGTGATCAACTAGAGAGCTACTTTGACTATCTTCATTTAGCCTTGATGTTTCTTGAGAATCATGTCGGGAGGATGACACTGCACTCTTTATACGAGTATGGCGTCTCACAGAAACCCACCCGGGTGACTGTCTCATCATAAGTGATTGACGAGGGATACAAAAGAGCATTAGTTTGATGTATGAACATGGTTAATAGACATATGTAGTATGTATCAAAAATAGGAAGGCATGTCATTATCAAAGGTATAATGTGTAAAGTAAGCAGATTCAATTTAACCAAATTGGAAGCAATACAAGCTAGACACCATATGCAACATGCAACCACATTTGACACCGTGAAGTTAAAGCAAGCACCTGGGATGGTTGTGTGTGGCAATTGAGATCATCAACTGCAGAGCTAAGTTTACTGTCTCCAACTGCTGACACTGCACCTGTTAGAGCGCTGGAACGCTTAGTGCTTATCTTCGAATTACACCGGAGCGACTTCTGTCTTTTCTTTTCTGCATTCATCAACACTGCGTCAGAGTATGAAATACCCATGCATAAAAAAGTGTGAGTATGGGTGAAGTGTGTGCACAATTAGTATAGTGTAAAGGTAGCAGATAGCAGGTCGGTGAGAAATAAATGACGGAAGACATATGATAGCTCTACAACATGCATGGCACACGAAATTACTAAAGGGTTCTATGAAAATAACAGTCGACTGAAAGCAAATAGGTCAGTCCATTTTTTCTGCACCGTCCGATGTACAAAGAATGGGCAGATCGCCTTCATCTACCTCCAGCGAGTTAGTGTTGATGATCTTCCTCGAAACGCCAGCGACCACCGGCCCAGTATTCCTCCCCTGCCCGCGCCCTCCCCTCGACCTCACCGCACCGCCGTGCTTGGCACCGCCCCCGGCCATCCATTCAAGCCCCGCCGACCTCCCGATCGGGCACAAGCAGCTCCTGTGCCCCACACCCCTATGATAGACACCGATGCGCCGCTTCCCCGAGGAACAGGCGGACTAGGTGCTCCGCGCGCCTAAGCGAGTGCTGCTTCTTTTAATTGCGATTCGACTGACCCTGAATTGAAATCCAAGCGGGCTACTGACCTCTAGCAAAGGTGAAATAGTAAAAGGGAGGAAACCTTGTGCATTTAGTATCATGAAGAAGATGCAGTAAGAAGCGCTCAACTAGTTTCTTTCGTGGGATGAATACGGTGTGAGCGGAGACGTAAGATTTGCATGAATAAGGGAAGAGGAGTACCTCTTTCTGCTGGTAGTGCTGTGTCCTCCTTCTATTTTTCCGACGATCTTCTTGTTATTCGCCGGAAACTAGAAGTTGTGGAGGACGGTGCAGCCTTGGACGAACCCATGGCCAAGTTGTTGAGTGTGGTGCGGTGGCCGTCTGTCGGCGGCGGGGAAGCAGATCCGAGGCAGCGAACGACGGCGTAGCGGGAACAGCTCCGGTGCAGTGGACGGTTGCGACCGTGGAGCCGCAGTAGTGAGGCGCAGACGGCGTGGTCGGAGTGGTTCTAATATGGCGCACGTCGGTGTCGGCGTCGTGGAGGCAGCTCTGCCTCGGCTTCAGCTGCTAAGTCCTTGAGGGCGTTGCAGTTGCGGTTGCGTTGGACGACGACATCGGGGTACCGGCTCCGACGTGATGGAGGAGGGCGGCGGTGGATTGGCCGCTATGGGGTGGAGGACAGAGGAGGTTGGGGTTTCGCGGCTGGTGGAGAGGGCGTTTTCGCGCCCACAAAGTATGAATGGGGAAACGGAGGGAGGCGGGGAACTAAGGGGGAACAATGTTTCGGTTTGAGACGCGCTTGTTTGAAATTTGGGGAAAGTTACAAACTTTCCCCCCATCTAAAATTTCGGACATATTGCGGGTTGGGGGTAGGACAGTCATGTCAGGTGTCCCAAATGTGGGCGGGATAGATTTCGGCCGAGCGCATGGGTAGGCGCCCACGGCGTATGAATGCTTCTCTGGGGTCTTGGTGAAGTTACAAACCTACCCCGGTTTAGACCTTTGGACATTGGGCCGATAGGCTACACGGGCCAGAGTTAGGACAGTAATTTCCTACCACCAAAACATTAGTCTCGCGCGGTTTCGGGTGACCAGAGGCCTATTTGGTGCTTCGTTCACGGCCTCTTTGATTCACAGGATTGTCAAAATGAAGGAATAGGAAAAATGCAGGAATAGGGTGACATGTCCCATAGTATCCTACAGGATTTGAAAGAATGTTTGATAGCATAGGAAAAACAAAGGAATTCTACAAAGAGGTTTGAGTGGATGGAAATTTTCCTCCAAATGTAGTACAAATGGATCATATGGAAAAATTCCTAAGGATGCCAATCCTACAAATCAAACGAGCATCACAGGAAAAATTCCTAAGGGTTTATATCCTCCAAAAATCCTATGCAATTCCTTTGAATCAAAGGAGCCCTCAATATTTGGGAGCAGAAGCATTTAACGTTTTCGGTTCTCTTGAATTGAACTTTCAGGATTTGTCAAACTTAACAAATCTTAACTCTTGAAAATCCTAAAGCTACGATTATTTTGGAATGGAGGGGGTACATTTGAATATACATTGTACAGGAGTATATATTAAAAAATATGCAACTTACCTCAGTTCATGCATGGTTCCAGATATAATCTCCTTGGTTGCAAAAAAAAGTTAGATATGCGTATGAATATAATAGCATGTTCAAACTCACAACAAAGATTGATGCCCCCTTTTACATCTGATTTACAAATGCCATTATCTCGGGTTCAAATAGATGAATGCACTTCCTATGAATTCGAATCTTCGAAACCCCCTTTATGTTGAATTCAACATGTATTCTATTTCGTAGCTAGCAATTTGGAATGTATCCATGCAAGTGACAAATGTATAATGTGCTTCACACTAACAACATGGAGTGCACTAATTAATGTTTATATATGAATTGCAAAAGCATCCATTGCCTATATTTCAAACCGCTCTCACTCTATGGATCGATAATATGAAATAAACACATGCACATGCTAGAATTCAATTGCAGTTTAAGAAAGAGCCTACTCCTGGTACTGTATATTAGTGATAGGGGTGTGTACAAAGTACACGTGAATACCAGGCATTGTGCGTGTGTGTATACTATCGACGAACTAGCCCCCAAGCTTGTATAACATACTAAGGGCCTAGGGTTACAAATCATATATAGTCGGCTTATCACCAGTGGGGATAGAGTCCTCCGCGACTCTGGTAGCTTCATGTTGTACGCCGAGTCCTCCACATGGGTCTTCGTATAGCATGTCTCGGTCCAACCTATATGTGGCGCAGGATGGAACCGACCCATGAGTCTTCATGTTGACCCACCACAACTAGAAATGATGTGCCCACCACACCACACACGCAATCGGCCAGTAAATAAGCATATACAATAGTACAATGGTATCTAGCTCACGATACGTCTCCATATTTTGTTGATGACACTGACGGACTTTGCATTTGATGTGTGCTCCGTATTTTGTTGACGACACTTACGGTCATTGTATTTGAAGTGAAAGCACGATATGGTCAGTGGACTTCAGAATAAGCTCATCACGGTCACCACATACATTTTGTCGTGCGAACCAACATGTGGTTGGATGGTTAGAGGACAGTGGTTTCTCGAGCCCACCAAGGTTAAAGTCCCGGTGCTCGCATTTATCTTGTGTTAATTTCAGTATTTTCTGGCGACGTATGTTCAGTGGGAGGAGACGTTCCACTCAACTACGAGGCACCTATGGTGACTTCGTAAAATCTCAAGATCATATATGCTGGCCCACTCTCTCGAAGGTGCTCATAGGGGTAGGGTTCGCGTGTGTGCGCTTATAGCGGTGAGTGCTTGCGCATATATATGAGCCCTTGCGTCTGTACCGTGTTAAACAAATACATATCATGATTATACGGTCACTGGCTCACCCATACAACTCCGTATTTTGTTGATGACACAATCAATTAACCAGTCAAACGTTCCACGTGGCGCAACTAGTGTTGCACCATCGGGGCGCGTAACCGTGGGGCCCACCTATCAGCCCGTATATGAAAGAAAGAAATGGTAGTTTGAGTCTGTACTGTGTTAATAAAATAGGAGTACATTTTAGGGTGATCATACGGTCGCTGGCTCACCATACAGCTCCGTAATTTGTTGATAACACGATCAATTGACCAGTCAAACGGTCCACATTCAGCAGTGCACATTACCATAGGGCCCACCCGTCAGCGCGTATATGAAGGACAAAAATGGTAATAAATGAGTGTTTTCGGGGAGGGCGGGCCGGCCGCGGGCGGCGGGGGCTGGCGGTTCGGCCGGTGGTGGCTGGCGGCTCAGGGGGGGGGGTGGAGTTTGATGATAAACTGGAGGCCCTTGATTTCGTATCCAACGGCTGGAAAATCTAATGACCAGAGATGAAAAAGTCAGTCGACTGATGTGTAGCCTCACCCCGCGCGTACACATGCACGCACGCAAGACACGCACGCATGTAGGCGTGCAACACTGACACGTACGCACGCACGCATGCTGGCGTGCAACACTGACACGTACACATGCATTCACGAACACACGCACGTACGCACCCATGCATGCAACACTGAAATGTACCCTTGCACACACGCAACACTTGCACGCCTGCATGCACACAGAACACGACGCAAGACACACGTTCAACCTATACGTGCATGCACCCTTTGTTAAGGACATGGATTGTTACGGGTATTAATCAATCTTATCTATGATAAGCAGACATTGATGTTTGCAGTGGTCTTTATGAATCACAACGTATCAAACGGGCTATCAACATAGTAGGCTTATCTACATGAAAAAGATGACGTCACACTGAATGAACAATCATCGGTTTATGAAATGCCCGCTTCTGACCGCCCTGGCCCATCAAAGGTTCCTCTACTATGCGCTGCCTGCGTTGGGTCACTGATATGCATGCCATGCACCCAAAGAGCCCACATGTCAGTGGAAGAACGGCGCGGTGTCCTAGGTCAGAGTCGAGGGTGCCACTCGCGGCACGCCCGGCTGAACACGCCTCAGTGCCGCATTCAAATGCCTCCATGAAACTCGCCCATGTGGAAGCCGAGAAACCCACTCTGGACACATGTCCATTCATGACCGGGCCGCTCCCCTATATCCTCCACCATTTTGTCCACTCTTACAATGGCTTACGAAGAGTAGTTATTCCGCATCCAAGCCGACTGGGTAGCCCGCCGGATACGAGCTATGCAGCTCGCTGATCCACCTCCCTCCCCTCGCCCGCAGAGCCAGTTGTCGCCCCAAGCCGTGGAATTTTGCTATGTGTTGTTTTCATGGACTAGCAAGATGCCCATGCATTGCATGGAACATCAAGATGCATTTTTTTTACAAACTCCCGCATGCATGCAAGGGATAATTAATGTCCTCCTTTGCTAGTACCACGAGGCAAACACCATTAATATTGCATCGATTAGTGTTAGTGGCCTTGTATATCTGCAAATTGTAATTTTGATAGTGGCCCCTTGTATATAAAAATGGAGGGAGAAAGATGAGAGATAAGGTGAGGAGGAGTGGGGCGTGGTGGTGACTGGTGGTCGGACTGGGCGGAGGCATGGGGATGGACGCCGCATTATGTCTAGGTTTGTATCTCTCTCACACACACCCACGTAGGTGGGGGACGTGCACGAAGAGAAGAGGTGCACGCACTGCGCACGTACTCCCGTCTCTTCCCCAACCACACCCGCGTGGGTACACGGGGAGCTCATTTCTGTACGAAAAAGGTAGCCCACGTGGTAATTTGGCACGTGTACTGGTTGTCCACTTGGTGGAGGGAGGATCGTCTACCACGGGTGAACAAACAAATTGCGACTTGATGCGTTATGTTAAATTAAAAAAAGAGGCAAACCATGTGGGTTCTACCTTAGATGCAAGGCTCTATACACTGGAGTACTTTTGATGTGTCCCGTCAACTCGCAGAACGAGGAGAAGCTTGCTTAGTACGCCATCTCCCCCGCCCACGGGCGCGGTGGCTCGCAGGATGAGGTGAAGCTTTCTTACTAGTACGCCTTACGCCTGCTCCCTCGCCCACGCGCGCGGTGGCTCGCAGCACGAGGAGAAAATTTTACTACTCCCTCCGTTTACTCCTTGTCCCTACTACGTACTTTGGTTAGTACTCCCTCCATTTACTTATACAGGGCCACTATAAAAAATACATTTTCCATTTATACAAGGCCACAAATAGTAATCGAGACAAAAGTTACTACTCCCACCTTTCCAGTTTATGGCTCAATTTCAAAATCTCTCCAACCAAGGTAGACGGTGAGTGGTCGAATTAATTTCGTATTTTGCACAAGTAATTAGTACGCTCATTTTTCTCAAGAAGTTATGTTTACCGAGGCATTAATTAGAACGAATGCATGAATGACCACTAAATTTCCATGAACTTGTACATGCATTGGTTAGTTTCCTCTTGACACTGCTTGCGTCGGGTGATCTAACGCACCTCGAAATCCAACATGTAATGGTACTACTACTAGTATAGTAGAATTGAGACTTATTAAACAGGAAAACGAATGTTTTTTTAGATGAGCCCTATAAACCCTAGTGGGTACGTACTCCGTAAAAACAGATTTTTCCAAAACTAAGTCGCTCCCTTTCATGAATTCTGTAGTATACTCCTCCGTCGACGCTCCCGTTCATGAATTCTGTACTTCCTGTCACCGACATGTGGGATATATAGCAACCGGGTCGACGTGTCAAGCACCAAATAATAGTGCAGAACAGCAGGGGGGACGCACCCCACTCGTACCGACCTAGTAGTAGTAATGAGCAATGAGACGTCAAATCACAATGCCGCACTTTCCCAGACGGACGAAGCAACCATTATTTCACACTTCGGTTTGCCATCATCTCAAACCACGTACTAGTATTGCTTCTGCCTCAAGAGGGACACGCGCATTGCCTTGGTACATCATGACACGTGGGACCGCATGACAGGCCATGCTCCCCCGCCGATCGCTCGGTAAAATCACCTCATTTTTACTATACTTCCTCCGTATCAGTTTACTACATGGCATGCACGTCGTTCTAGGTTGAGAATTTAATTGGCTATATATGTGATGAACGGTACTCTAGCCTTTTAAAAAATGTATACTTTTGTACAGCAGTACTATCGATGGATTGCGCCATGGAGCAAAAATTGAAATTAAAAAAAGGTGGTACATATAGAGAGCGCTCGTCGCCAAATTATGCATATACTACTATTAAAAAGGCTAGTCACAATAATGGTGTCCAACACAACCCACCCCTCAAATAAAACTAAGAGGGTGCTTGGATACGTTTTAGTCCCATGACTAAAAGTAGTGGGACTAAGACATGCTAGCCTCACCCATGCTTGGATCCAAATACTAAAAAGGCTAAAATCAAGTTAATGAGCATTTATTATCCTACAAACCCTCCAATCCAGAACTTGCCTGTGTTAAAGGAGAGGAGTTAAATGAGTAGAGAGAGGACTAATCCACATTTTAGTAGGGGTACCCCTGACTAAATTTTTTTAGTCTCAAGACTAGTTTTAGCCCCTCTTTCAGGGGTGCTTGGAACTTTAGCCTCTTAAAGAGACTATTTTTAGTCAGACTAAAAGAAGTCCCTTGGATCCAAGCACCCTGAAATTCTTTGACAACTAAACTGCTGGCTATATGATGTTGGCCATATATATTGTACGTATATATTGTGAAGAAACGAGTGGTAGTACTATACCAACTAAAATATGAAATGTAAGAAATACTAGTATGTACGTACTGAAGAGTTAAAGTAACGAGAAGAAACATAACATAGTTCTGCTGGGGGCTCAGCACAACACACCCCTCAAATTAAATTAAGCACACCTGAAATTAAACTTTGCAACTATTCCGGTAGACACTGCATTAGAACCACCATGAGCAATGACACTGCCACCTTACTCGGAGTCCTCGTCCACGTCCTCGACTTCGTCCTTGTCCCTCTTCCTCTTGGCTGATACTTCTTTGCTTGAACCGCACACTTGGCTGTTGCTCTTCATCCAACCCTTGTAGATATTGAAGCAAAGATAGCCATCCATTACAGCGTAGTGGATGTGGTCTATATCTAGTACATTCCGCTGCCATGCATGACGATGAAACGTGTATGGAGGTTTCTCCAGTTTACCATACTAAGGATGAACCATGGCTCCTGCCAGGGTCAGCATTGAAGGCTGACGAGCGGACACCAGCCGATTCTTCTGGAGGTCGAAGGTGTTGCCTACAACGAGGCCTATCCGATGCAGGACGTCTTTGTCGTTACCAAAGTCTGCAGTAATGAATTTCACTAGGTTGCTCTCGAGGAAGTCCTTAAAATCCTGGCACTCAATGTCGGCATGGCATATGTGGTAGACCAAGCATAAGTCATGCACGCAAACCTGGATCACGACGGGCTTCTTCCTCTCTTCGTCCTTTAGATCCTTCTCTTGTCCCAGGACTGTGGTGTACTCAACATCTAGCCCAACGACCCACTCATCATCTGAGTCTTCGAACATTCATCTGAAGCGAGAACAACATCCTTTCACCGTCGTGGAAGAATGGGTGTAGATGACGTCGAACTCATCGCCGGTGATGGTTCTAACCTTGTACTCACCGCCGATCATGGAGATTTGGGACGCCATGTATTTGGGAGGAGGGTTAGGATTAGTGGAACTGCCGTAATGTGAATGGACGGGACGACTAGGAGCGAACCGCCGTAGTATTGAAGGACGTGCGGGGACAAGTAGGAGCGAACTGCCAGCGTGCGAACGGCAGGGTAGTGGCTTTCCATTCTCCCATGATACGGGCTTCCGAGAGCCCTTGGATCTGAGATCGAACGGTTGCATGGCGTGATTCTAGACCTATGGGTGAATATCCTATTCTGGAGGGTTATTCTGCAAATTTTCAGCAACTTAGCATGCGACCGTTTGATCTCAGATCCAAGGGCTGCCAGCAGCCCGTATCATGGTCGCGCCTACCACGACCGTCGCATCGCTCGCGCGGTCGCGCCCTTGGAGATTTAACACGGTGCGTTAGGCTATCTGATGTTGGCATGGCATACATAGTCATCACTTAGTCACTCATACTACAACAAGGTTGGCTATAAGTGTATTTTTTTACTCCTCTCTATCTCTTTCTTTGTACTCAAGGAAGAAACGGTGCTAAGCGTGTGTATTTATTGCATTTGCCAAGGAGTGACCTCTTCCAATGAAATGGTGTTCCTAAGTTTGCTTCATTTAATTAGCTATAGACTCAAAATTGTCTTTTCACCTAGGTACACGCGCTTAGCTCCGGTTCTTCCTTGGGTCACCAAACTAGTCTCTCTCTTATTGATTAACTTGCCACATCAGACTTTATGCTTATGTGGCAAGCTTAAGCACATGTAGGAGCAAGTAAAAGTAAGTACAATAGTGCGCTTTACATGTCATTTTTGCATATGTGGAGGAAAGAGAGGCAAGGAAAAAGTGGAGAAGTAGGCTCTCATGCAAGAGCCAGCCTCTACTACATGGTGGAGCATTGGGAGAGGCACCTATATGGAGGTGGTCAGGAATCTGGGAGACTCACGCCGGTCGTAGCGCCGCAGTTAAAATGATAATGGCAAGTCAAATCACGGGCCCCACCTGTCCAACAGTAACTCGCTGTCAAATCACACAGCCCTACATTTGCAGCAGCCTACTCCCTCGTCTTCTCGCATCTCTGTCGAACCGACTAGGCGGAACTGCCCCGCCGCCTACCGCGCAGGAAAAGCCCCGCCCTCGACTTTTAAATACAACTACATCCGCTTAAGAATCCAATGATATACTTTTTGTGACATAGTAACTCATATTTAGTTAGTCAAATGGATGACCTAGAACTACGTGCATGCCCTATAAACCGAGACTCCTAAAAATAAAAAACCGAGACGGAGAGGGTAGTTCAGAACGTATCTTTTTAGATCAATATAGTCGGGATTCACCAAGGAGCAAAACCAAGTGGTAGGCTGCTCTTGTCGTGTTGGCGTAGCAACTCAAGCAGGGCCAGTCCGCACACGAAATGGCGACACACTTAACAGGACCCCTTTGGCCGACATGTGGCTCATCCACCGTCTTGTTCCACGTGCGATGCACCAAATTACAGTTCGGAGCAGCGGTTGGAATTGGAGGCACCCCGGTCGTAGCGCCGCAGTAGTAGAAAATGAGCGACGAGGGGTCAAATCACAAAGCCCCACCTTTCCCGCATTAAGCCGGACGGACGAAGCAACCATCATTTCACTCTAGGGCGCAAGAGCATAAAAAAGAGAAAACAATGATGCGTACGGCAGCTACCTAGGGCACCCTAGGGTAGGGGTCTCCACTACAGATCCTTTTTTTGAAAGCGCCTCCACTACAAATCGGCTTCTCCCTCGTCCTCTTGAAGAAAACCGATGATGAGTGCGGCGGTAGGGTTTGTAGGAGTACTACGGCATGCGGGGCCATGTCGTAGTAAACGGGTTCGAGCTGACGCCTTAAATATGTGTGGGCCGCTTGGTTTTACGGGAACAAGGCATCATTTTGGGTTCAGGGACTAGTGGAGATAAAGTACATACAAAAAATTGTGGACCTAGGTTCGACCGAAAGGCAATGATGCATGGGCCCTACATTTTGATATACCCGGGGCCGCGTGAAATTTGCTACTCTACTCAAAACTAGTAAGGTACACATGTATTGAACACATGAGATTTCGAAACCAAATTATGAATAAATACACACTATAGGATGTAAAGCTTTGAGCCATATATGCATGATGTAGATGTTCAGTTAGTTCTTATAGTTCATCTCATTCAAAATCAATAAGTTTTATAAAAATGTTAAGATTCATGGGGTTGTGCATTGTACTCCCTCTGTTCCAAAATAGATGACCCAACTTTGCACTAACTTTTATTTTGGTGACCCAACTTTGCACTAACTTTGTACAAAGTTAGTGCAAAGTTGGGTCATCTATTTTGGAACGGAGGGAGTAAATCATAAAGTAAAAAAATAATGGCAATTCATTTAGAAAAAAACAATCAATTATGATACAAAAGATTCTAGAACAAAGGAGAAGTGCTTGTGTTTTGAGGTTTGTGCATTATGCTTGAGTTCAACCATGGAGTCTTCTAAATTGTACATGTGGCAGATCTGGTGGAATGTTGATGATATCCAACGGCCAGTAGTGCTCAGATTTGCCTATCTCTGCACTGTCGGGTTAGCTTCATCCAGCGACCATCTTTCAAAGTTATTGGCACACTATATAGTTCTTGTGCCATAGTTGCATGTTTTGGAAAAAAGCTACTAGTGGGTTGTACTATCTATTTAGGAATGGAAGATGTATACATGGAAGTTGTAGGGAAAGAGATCATGGAGCATATCAATTCCTATGAGTAGGGATTGGAAAAGAGATGTCATTTGGTTCACATCATAGGAACTTTTCTATTGAATATAGAGATGACATGTTTCTCAATTCCTATGAGGAGGGATTAGAAAAGAGATGTAATTTGGTTCATATCATAGGAACTTTTCTATTGAATATACGCTAATGTTTATTTTCCTTTGAAATTAAGGGAGTATAGGAATCCATTCATATGAACCAAGTGGCTCTAAAGCTATAGAAATGATATCATGTTTATTTCCTTTGAAATGTGGAGTATATGAATCTATTCCTATGAACCAATTGGCTCTAAAGGAAAAAAATCCTATAAAAATCCTATCATGTAGAGTTCCTATGATATTCCTCGACACTAAAGGATGCTTGAAATTGCTGTGGGTGATACGATGGTCTTTCTTTGTAGACTCCTCACCCAACTTTATAGTTACCTCTCGAAGATGAATGACATGATATATACATGGTATTCTACATGTGCAATTTGGTACACGAAAACTCGGTAAAAGTTTGCGAGGTTTGAATTTTCAATAAAGCTATATGCACTGCATTTCGGAACGGAGGGAGCATACGGCAGTTGCTAACACTCACGTGGAAGATTTGTGTGTAGGAGGAGTGGCTGTTCTGTTAAATGACCTGGCAAAACTGACACTGTCGCATGCCGATCTAACGGTCCTTACGGCGTTCGTCAGGAAAAGGCTTGTGGCGAACGTTTGTCGGATAATGATTTACGGACATATGCATTACATTGATACGTGCCCCCCTCTCTCTCACGCACACACACCCTCACGAGTCACGGCTCTCCCGAGTCCTCTCGCAGACTCGCACGTCGCACCCATCGTCTATCTGCAGGTAGACGTCACGCACATATGTGCTCTTCACACCCTACCCTCAGAACTTCTAAAAAACAAAAGACGGCACGCACATTTTATTTTAGCTCACACATCACACACTTGTACTATTACTCTTGCGGGAACGTTCTTTGGGCATAGTATATTGTACTCTCATGAAGAGAAGCGGTGCACGCACGCACTAGATCTCTCACACCCACTCGTGGGTACACGTAGGAGCGTATTTTTTTGAAGCTGGTACAACAAAATCACTCCACTATATATAAAAGCATGAGCCTTAGCGCTTGCTTTACTAGGGTTCCTCTCATTCACTCATGCTCTCTAGATCTAAGCAACACATAGGTGGCCACACTCTCTCTCTCAGCTCACGGCTGGTCACAAATCCAGCCGGACAACCTCGACCGGGGCAGGGGTGTAGGTGCATCGTTCACGCTATCGTCAACGGCGAGGGAGGAGACCAACGGCTGCCCGCGCGTCCCGATAGGTGGCCGTGCCGTTCTCTCCGAGAGAGCGCCGGCTCGGGAGGGCCTCCGACCCCTTCTTCCTCCCTGCGGTATTGTGGCCAAGATGCGGCCTCCCAACGCCGTCTTTGCGACATGCCGACGACCCTCAGGTATATATTCCTTCGAAACCTGCCTTGCTCTACTGCCCCAGCTCCCCTCATGTGGATCCTTTTCTACTTCCGTCCGCTGTCCCAAAGCCACCTAGACTTCTACTAAGGCACGTGCTTTGCACGTATGTTCTGTATGATAGATACTCATATACCTTATTTTTAGAGAGAGAAATGGGTACTCGTATCTAGAAACAAAATAAGAAGCAAATCACTTGCACAAATCAAACTGAGTTCCAAGTAAGAATTTGATTACAAGATAAAAGTTGTAGTTTTATTATATGTTGTTTCCTGGGTTCCACTGATGTATAGTTCCAGAGTTGTTTGATGGTTTACATGCATGTTTATGGACTATTTTGTGCAACTAAATAAGTCATTTAGGTCTGACAGACACTCATGTCCTATATTAGCTTGAGGTATAGCTTATGTATGACTGAAATAAAATATTACACTTTTTCTGCGAATAATAAAAATATTACATTTCTCGATGAAGCAGAATAAAACTTTAGCTAGCATCAGCCATGCAATGTTATGTTATGTGAACAGTGTAAACTTTGCAGTATAGCGGCATCTAAAAAAAATCCATTTTTACAGTAATCTAAAAAAATTAGTTAGTAGTAGAGTGTTTATTTCCCAGGTGACAACGGGGAACCAAAATGTGCTAGCTATTTGCCATCTTGTCATACTTGCATGTGAGGAGGTGACAGCAGTTTCTAGACATTTCTCAACTTCAGTAGGTGCAATCCAGATTCAACGGGGACTTCTTTATTTGTTTACTTGGAGAGCAGAGTCGGCCATGTGCACAACGAGGGAGAGCGAATCCGGCAGCTCTTAGCCGTGAGATCATGTCATCCTTTGTTTGATGGACGGCAGTGATATGCATGAGAGGGGAAATGAACGGTGGATTTTGAGCCAATGCTTGTTTGGGCGGGAGAACCGAAGATGGGGTGGTAAATCCAATTTCAAAATTGCCGCATTATAGTAGTAGTAGATTAGAAGTAAAGCTATTTCATACAGTCGACTCAAAGCATTGGTTCAAACAGGGAAGAAAGTGGGAAAGCTGTAGCATGAATCTAGGACTTGGTTCTAAGAGGAAATGGGGGAAAGTAGTAATATCTGTCACTGTTTAAATAACCGTATATCTTATTTGTGCAAACAGGGACGTCTGTCTCCATATCGTTTCGGGATGTCTGTCTCCGTATCGTTTCTGTCCACGCAATCAAAAGCACACACCTCAGTTTTAGTACAACCACGCAAAATGAGATGGCTATCCCTCGCTACCGTCGTCTAACCTCCCGTCTTCAAGGTATCCCTACATTGGTAGTTACTAAGGTAGAATGATGAACGCAATCTAAAAGAAGCTGATTCATACGTTTTACTTCCTGATTGCAGTGCAGGGACGAGCGAAAACAACTTCATCCTAGTCCCAATGCACTTTCTACCAGTTCATCCATGGACCAAGGACTAGCTGGCACGGCTGCACGGCGGTTTTTTGGACAGGTGCGTGGACAAGAGGCATTGTGGTCTGCTTATTTCTGCAAATAGCAGTGCTTAAATTTAGTGGAATGCACAAGCATTTCAGCTCGTCAGTACACTGCATGGTTCAGTTCAGCATTCCAGCTGATACCACAATTATAATTGGTTATTCTGGAATGAGAGAACCTAACCCTGAATGGTGGCAACAAGATAAAACCAGAGTGAACTCCAGGAAATTTAAGCCTGCCGGGAGGCCCTTTGCTCAGAGAGAAGCCTTGCTTGTTTTTTCCTGATTTGTAAACCTTCTCACAACTTTGTCTTTTGCTGTGAACTAGTATATGTTTGTTATGTTCTATGAATCATTGAGATGTATAAAATTGCTTAACTTATGTTTTTCAAGTTTTTTATGAAGACGAGTTCAATGTGAGTGTTCCACATGAGCGCTGGACTAGCGTGTGAATGTTTGGAATTTATTACATCGTGGCCTCAATTAACTGCATGAACCACTGTAACAAGATACATAGTTGCTTATATGTCAGACAACAGATTGTTGATTGTTAGCTGGTCGATAGCCTAGTGTTGAAGCGAGCTGAGCCAATGTGTCGTGTTTTGCACAACTGCTTACAAGTGGGGTAGCACCTACAGTGTTTACAAGTACTTATGTATACGTCGGCGCACGGTTCTCGAACGAGTGCTCTATTTCGTCAAAACACACACTGCTCGTATGATAAACCGTGACAACTTATGTCTTACCATGCCATATTCATGAAAAAACTAGCGAGGACGCATCTGTTTCGGCAACAATTACGATGGTTCTCACATGATTCACGGGCACACAAAAGTAGCAGCAGTTCCCATAGACGGATTCAAACAGAGTACTAGCCCCAGAGGGGTCGATAACAGGCAAGGTTCGGATAATTAGACACAATCCAAACTACTATTAAACACTAGCTGGGGCAACTATTTCATGCCTCGATCTAATTTGGGCTGGACACAAGACGGACCTTGCCATGAACATCATCGAGGACGTCCCGCAGCAGCTCAATCCTGTGAACCTTCATGAAGACAACCTTGTGGCCTTGCCATGATAAACTTGTTTGTGGAGGCATGCCACATCATCTTCCTGCGTAAGCTTAACAAGAATAGTATTCCTCACAAACGAAGGATTAGCTTTGAACTTCTTGTGCTCTAGTACACCCTGGACAACACGCCTGACAACAGTGAGGCTGGAATACAACTCTTCATTAGTATAACCGCAAATGGCTTCCAGGATCCAACAGCCTAAGAACTCTGTTTTCCCAATGCGTATATTCAGGTCTTCCTCCTCATAGCGAGTGACATGTACAACCACACAATCCTTGTCTGCATCAGGGCTCTAATTGAAACATATACAAATTCTGAATTACTTTTCAGTATAAGAAACACAAGTTATTTAAACCACTACGTATACCATGGCATCGAAGCTAATAAAATTGTGCATCATTAATCACCACATACTTCCTTTTCTAAAAAATCACCACATACTTAGATGAAAAACCACAATCGAGATCGGCAAAGAAGGAAATCACCTTGGGCAGCTCAGCGGGGGGGGGGGGGGGGACACATCCTCGAAGGGGGAAAACTGCTCCTGCAGTGCCACGGGGGCTGTAACCTCAAATGGGGCGTTGACCATCTTAGTATCTGGGGTCGCCTCGGTGGTTGCCTCCATCTTCTTGGAGCTCTCTGTCTCGTGGGGATCAGCCTCCCGTGTCTGCTCCAATATCGGCAGATCTTTGCCTGGTTCTCCTTGGTCCATCATGAAACTGACGAATACTAGGAGTCCACTGAAAGGAAAACACAATCGCAATGACAATGAAACAAAAAAGAGAGTGAGGATCAGTTACTGCTTTGCAAAAGTTCTTTTTTTTTCCTCTGAACGAAAATATACCAACATCACAGATCCGCTTACCTTCCCTTTGTTCGGAGAGAAGAACAGTGGCAGATGCAAGTGTTGCCTTTCTTGAAGACAGTGAGGGAGAAGGGGATTCAGCGAAGAGTGAATTGATGGTTGCTTCGTCTGTCAAACTTAGACTGCGGGGAGGTGGGGTTTTGTGATGCGACGACTAGTTACTGCCGCGCTATGACCGGGGTGACTCTCCGCCTGCATACTGCCTTCTAATTTCATGGATGGCATTTGGGCCCGCACGCTGCATGGCCCGCATGTCGGTGAACAAAAGTATAACGACATTCAGTAGAGGGAGACATTTCAGTGACCTAGGAGGAGCCAGAAGCGGTAGAGTGTCTCCACTGTACTAGTAGTAATTTTTTTTCTGGGTAGCTGTAGAGTGTCTCCACTATACTAGTAGTAATTGTTTCTCGGGTCCCAAGACAAAACAGCCCACCCACACTAGTAAATAGTAAAACAATTCAAAAACCTGGGTGCTCTTCTTCCTCCTTGCTCCCACCCACCTCACGTCAGCTCGCTCCACTCGTACCCCCAAATTCCTCACCTCACTCCTACAGAAAACCCCAGCTCCCCTTCTTCCTCACTCCTACAGAAAACCCCCAGCCCCCCTTCTTCTTCACTCGCACTACAACTAGGCTCGTCATTCGTTACTCTACTCAAATCCGTGAGCGTGACGCGACGCCCTCGAGGAAAATGGAGTTGGCTGACCCCAGCGCCAAGAAGCTGAGGCTCCCGCCAGCGGCGACGCCTGTTCTAGATCCTGCACCAGGGCTCCGTTCAAAGCCTCTGCATCCCGTCATGCTACCTGAGCAAGCATACCATGCCCTGCACGGTGGACGCCTGGCTGGAATCCCCTGAATTCACAGAACTACAGCTGCTTGAGTTCTACTATTCCCCAGGAAATCACATACCACATACCGAACGCCATGAACTTGTGCCCTCAGCACCGATGTCCATCTCGGGGTTTTCGTCCTCTCTCCACACCGCCACCTTCGACTCCCATTTCTCAAGAAACTTTCACTTGTGCGGGTTCGTATATCGAAGGCCTCATTGCACAGCATCATCCACTCCAGTTGCCCTGCGCTGGAGTGCTTGGTGCTTTTTTTCACAGGTAGAATCGGTTGTCTCCAAATAAAGTCGCCTAATCTTGTAAGAATTGGAATTTCTTTTGACGGAAGGCAGCTCATCATCCAAGATGCCCCTTCACTTCAAAGGTTGATCCTTGATTCTAGTTATTCACCGTTGCAAATAACCGTCCTCTTTGTGCCTAAACTAGAGACCTTGGGTGTAATACATGATCTTTGTGCTCATTTCAATATGGTGTTTGGCTCCACAGTTCTTCAGGTACTTTATATTATCATCTACACTTGTAACCATAAGCTGCATTTTAAATTTCTACGCATAATTTATATATCATCTTGGAGTACACATTTTGTACTAATATTATGTTCTATGCTCAATGAAGAGTTTCTCCATGGATGGCCTATCAATGGTGCTGGATTCTGTTAAGATCTTATATATCCAAATGAATAGTTTGATCTGAACAAGATTATAGGCTTGTTGCAATGCTTTCCATGTCTGGAGAAGTTGTATATAAAGGTGATAATTTCACGCACATTGGAAGCCCGCATATAGTGTACTAGAATTAACCGTTCAACTGTTGCTCTTTCGACACTCTTCTTTTAGACCTTAACTGTTTTCAATCTTCATGTCTATTTAGGCAACAGGACAGGGTAAGAAAGTTATAACCAATCAGTGGATTCGTAAGCATCGGGATTTTCTCACTTCTCATGAGATTCGATTGAAGACAATAACGCTAGAACGATATGTAGCCAACCGTGCAAACACAAGATTTGTCACATTCTTCCTGCTGCATGCGAGGTTACTATTGTCCATCAGGCTTAAGTTTATCAGCAGCATGGTTTTGACGGATGGGTATGTCGAAGAGCAAAAAAAGGAGTTTCAGGTGGGCAAAAGAGCTTCTGAACGTGCCAGGCTTCTATTTACAACATATTGTGGTCATAATCCAGTAAATTTTACGACCCAGGATGTTCATTCTATGGACCTGACCGATCCATTTGACTGTGACTGCCGAAAACAGTGCTGGAGTTAGATGTTGTTGCCCTTTTCAATCTGGTTTTTTTGTAAACCTGATGAACAATTAACCCTCATGCTTTTGTATAGTTTGTAAGCTGGAGTTAGATGTTCCTGCCCTTTTCAACTCGGCTGTGACTGTCATATTTTCTTTGAAACAAGGCAAATGGCTTGCCATTCGTTTAATTTAGAGTGAAATATTGTAACAAATCCAGACCAAGGGAAATAACATAGCTCTTGCCGGCTGCTTGAGCTCACTGTGCATTATAGAAGCCAAGTGATTAGCCCCCACCAGCACCCACAAACTTACGGCCTTGGTTCACTCGCCGTGCGCGGTGCGCCGCCCTCTTGCGTTGTCAACATCGTCAATAACTAAGAGGAACAAGGAGATGACTGTACGTGGAGAGGATGACAGTAGGGACCCACAAGCGTCATGGCAGTACGCAAGCAAGTGCCTCTATAGTACAAGCCCAAAAATATGGTTCCTCCTAATTGGTTGGACATCTGGGCTCACGCCATTGTCGACGTAGTCAATAAACGAGAGAATTACACTACGAGCGGCTGACACCAGGGACCCAGCAAGTCGCACAGTTTTTTTGAGGAACAAGCAGTTGTTATTTATACTAGTTTAGCGACAGATCAGGGTAACAACGGGGCTGTGCGGGGGCTGTGGCCCGTCTAGCCAGGGTTTTATTTATGTTTACCACATCATGAGCCCAGTTGTGTTTTTTTCTTGCTGAAAATGGCTAGCCCAGTTCTATTTTTTTTAAAGAAATACCCAAACAAGGCCTACTTGCTTTATCATCCCTGCTGGGCTGCAAATCTTTCAAGACGAGGAGAGTTTCATTCGGTTTGCCCAGAAATGGGCTGTACATTTTTAAAGCATATCAAACCGGGAATTAGTTTAAATTTTTTTCATTACAAGATCTTAAATTCCATTGATTTTTATGCGTGGACAATTATTTGGATTTTATATTTATATAAATTATTTTTCAAAATAGTTTGAATGTGAATCGATATTTCTGGATTAAAAAGAGTTGACCGCATGGAAATATGCAAAATTTCGTATACTTTTTAACCATGGCCACAATATGGGGTGTGATGCTAACAAAAAGAAGATGGGCTCTAAAAAAATTCTTACGAATTAGCAAATGGGCTGTACACTATTAGAAATAATGGCAGATGGGCTGTATGCTGTTTTCCACAGATTTGAGGCTGACTTGTGCGCCTACTACAGGTTGACGCATATGCTTTCATAAAAAAAAGGTTGACGCACATGCAACGCCCTGTCAACTTAGTCAACACACGAGAGCAGTGACTGTTGGATGTCCATCCAACGACTATCGTGCTTCTTCAATCTCTGCTTTTCATGCTCAAGCCGCTCAAACAAGCACCGGCGGGACTGCCTGCTCCCTCCTCCCGCGGCCAGCTATGCTCTCGCGCAGGCCTCACGGCCCCACCGTACTCCCATCGCTGGCCTAGCCATCCCTCTACTCACCCACACCTACTATTATTCTCCGGCGACGGCAGACGAACCAGTAAACCCTCATACTCCTCCGCGTGGGAAACAACTGCCGAGTATTCCCTGGCTCCGTGTCGTTCCCTTCCTAGGCCTCGCCGTCGTCCACCGCCCTGGTGCTCTCGGTGCAGCCTGGTCAACGTGGTCAATGAACGACATCCATCGGAACTGGACTGTACGTGGAGAGGCTGACAGCTGGGTCCACGGCCGCACGCAAGGAAATGCCTCCTCATTACGCGCAAAATAATGATTCCTCCACCTGACAGCTAGGACACACAGGAAGGGCCTCTGTATTTCGCGAAAAAACGTTCCCCCCGCTGACAGGTCGGACCCACCAACTATATCTTCGCACGCAAGGAAGTGCCTCCTTATTACGCCCAAAAAAATGAATACCCCCTACTAGCTGGGACCCACCATATTGTTGGGCTGACTTGTGGGCCTACTAAGTTGACAGGGACGGAGAGCTTTGTCAACTTAGTCGATACTCCAGTGACCGTATGATGTCCATCCAATGGCCATAGTGCTTCTTCAACCTTTGGTCTTCTTGCTCCAGCCGCCCAAAGCAGCGCTGGTCGTGCCGCCTGCTCCTGCCTCCCGTGGCCGGCTGTGCTACCGCGAAGGCCTCACCGCCCCCATACTACTCCCACCACTGGCCAGGCCATCCCTCCACTCACCCACACCCCCTGTTATTCTGTGGCGACGGCAGCCTCACACCGCAGCCGAACCAGTGAACGCTCGTACTCCTCTCCACGTGGGCATCCACTACCGCGTCTTGCACGGCTCCGCGTCGTCCCCTTCCTAGGCCTCGCCGTCATCCACCGCCGTGGTGCTCTCGGTGCGGCGTGGTCAATGTGGTCAACGACCGACTTCCATCGGAAGAGTACTGTACGTGGAGAGGCTGATAGCTGGGTCCACGGCAGGCGCAAGGAAGTGCCTCCTTATTACGCGGAAAATAATTATTCCTCCACCTGACAGCGGGGACCCACCGGACGGGCCACCAGTATTTTGCGAAAAAAATCATTTCCCCCTAACTGCTGGGACCCACCGGACGGGCCACCGTATTTCGTGAAAAAAATGTTTCCCCCACTGTCAGCTCGGACCCACCGGAAGTGCCTCCTTATTACGCACAAAAAAATGAATACTCCCCCGGCTAGCTGGGACCCACCTTGCTGGGAGGCTGACTTGTGGGCCTACTAAGTTGACGGGGACGAAGGGCTTTGTCAACTTAGTTAATATGAACGATTCTAGCTCCAGTGACCGTATGATGTCCATCCAACGGCCGTAGTGCTTCTTCAACCTCTGGTCTTCTTGCTCCAGCCGCCCAAAGCAGCGCCGGTCGTGCCGCATGCTC
Organism: Triticum monococcum; assembly: GCA_034509565.1. NCBI lineage: Eukaryota > Viridiplantae > Streptophyta > Magnoliopsida > Poales > Poaceae > Triticum > Triticum monococcum. The sequence continues at coordinate 141,039,924 of CM067846.1, read as the reverse complement.
CTGCCTCCCGTGGCCGGCTGTGCTGCCGCAGAGGCCTTGCCGCCCCTACTATTCCCACCGCTGGCCAGGCCCTGTGGTGACGGCAGCCTCACACCACAGCCGAACCAGTGAACCCTCGTAGTCCTCTCCGCACGGGCTTCCATTGCCGCATCGTCCCCTTCCTAGGCCTCGCCGTCATCCACCGCCGTGGTGCTCTCTGCGTGGCGTGGTCAATGTGGTCAAGGAACGACTTTCATCGGAAGAGTACTATACGTGGACAGGCTGACAGCTGGGTCCACGGCCACAGCCCAGTTTTTTTTGTGATTTGCCAAGTAAGTCGCTTTGTCAGGCCTGTTGGGCTGCAATTCTTTCAAGACAGGGAGAGCTTTCATTCGGCTGGCCGGAAAATGGCCCATGAGTAATGAGAAATGGGTTGTACATTTTTAAAACACATCATACCGACAATTACTTTCAAATATCTTTTTTTCATTTCAAGATTTTAAATTACATTAATTTTTATGCGTGGAGAATTTGTTGGATTTTATATTGATATACATTTATTTTTAAAATCAGTTTGAATGTGAGTCAAAATTTCGGGATTAAAAACAGTTCGGACCGCACCGAAATATGCAAAATTTCGTATAATTTTTTAACAGTTGCCACAATATGGGCTGTAATGCTAACAAAAAGAATACGGGCTCCAAAAAAACCTTAAGAATTAGCAAATGGGCTGTAAATTATTAGAAATAATGGCAGATGGGCTGTATGCTATTTTCCACAGATTTGAGGCTTTCCTAAAAAAAAGGTTGACGCACAAGCACTAACGTTTGGATGTCCGTCCAACGACCGTCGTGCTTCTTCAATCTCCGCTCTTCCTGCTCCAACCACTCAAACAAGCGCCGGCGGGACTGCCTGCTCCCTCCTCCTCGCGGCCGGCTGTGCTGCCGCGCAGGCCTCACCGCCTGACTGTACTCCCATCGCTGGCCTAGCCATCCCTCTACTCACCCACACCTGCTGTTATTCTCTGGCGACGGCAGACGAACCATTAAACCCGTGTACAATCATACTCCCCTCCGCATGGGAAACAACTACCGAGTCTTCCCTGCCTCTGTGTCGTCCCCTTCCAAGGCCTCGCCGTCGTCCACCGCCCTGGTGCTCTCGGCGTGGCCTGGTCAATGTGGTCAACGACCGACATGCATCTGAAGTGGACTTTACGTGGAGAGGCCGACAACTGGGTCCACGGCCGCACGCAAGGAAATGCCTCCTTATTACGCGCAAAATAATGATTCCTCCCCTGACATCAGGGTCCCACCGAAAGGGCCTCTGTATGTCAGAAAAAAAACGTTACCGCCGCTGACAGCTTGGACCCACCAGCTATATCTTTGCACGCAAGGAAGTGCCTCCTTATTACGCTCAAAAAAATGAATACCCCCTGCTAGCTGGGACCCACCTTGGTGGGAGGCTGACTTGTGGGCCTACTAAGTTGATGGGGACGGAGGGCTTTGTCAACTTAGTCAATATGCATGATTCTAGCTCTAGTGACCGTACGATGTCCATCCAACAGCCGTAGTGCTTCTTCAACCTCTGGTCTTCTTGCTCCAGCCACCCAAATAGGCGCCGGTCGTGCCTCGTGCTCCTGCCTCCCGTGGCCGGCTGTGATGCGGCGGAGCCCTCATCACCCCCTACTACTCCCACCGCTAGCCAGGCCATCCCTCTACTCACCCACACCCCCTGTTATTCCGCGGCGACGGCAGCCTCACACCGCAGCGAACCAGTGAACCCCCGTACTCCTCTATGCGTGGGCATCCACTGGCGCGTCTTCCCTGGCTCCGCGTCGTCCCCTTCCTAGGCTTCGCCGTCGTCCACCGCCCTGGTGCTCTCGGCGCGGCGTGGTCAACATGGTAAAGGAACGGCTTCCATCGGACGTGGACTGTACGTGGAGAGGCTGACAACTTGGTCCACGGCCGCAGCAAGGAAGTGCCTCCTTATTACGTGCAAAATAATTATTCCTCCACCTGACAGCGGGACCCATCGGACAGGCCACCGTATTTCGCGAAAAAAGCGTTTCCCCCTGACAGCTGGGACCCACCAGCTACATCTTCGCACGCAAGGAAGTGCGTCCAGGCAAAAAAAACGATTCGCTCCCTGACTGCTGGGACCCACCAGCTACATCTTCGCAGGCAAGAAAGTGCTTGACAGTCGGGACCCACCTGGTCGAAGCGTACGTAACATTGTCATTCTGGTCGCGAACGTGTACGTACATACTGGTCGATGTAGAGGCGTGCGAGTGTCATAGTAGAGGCGCGCACGTGTCGTAATAGAGGCGCGCATGTAGCATTTACACGTATGTACATCGGCCAGGGTGCAAGAAAGAAAATACGGCCACATATGTGTACATACGGGCAGGGTCTCAAACGCCTACTCACGCATACGTACGGCCAGGGCTCGTGTACATGGCTAGGTCGGAACGGAGAAACATTATCGTCATAGTGTTCATGGGGAGGCAACAGAATGCGTCGTGTTCATGGGGAGGCAACAGAATGCGTCATGTTCATCGGGAGGGCTTGGATGGAACAGGCGATGGAAACGAGGCCTGGCGTACCGCAGAACAGAGGAAACGGCCTTGTGTTCGACCGACCACATTCGAAACGGGATCCTGTTCATCGGGAGGGGTTTGGCATACCGCAAAACGGAGGAAACGGACCTCCTACGGTCGAAACGGGGGTCCTATTGATCGGGAGGGGTGTGGCGTACCACAAAATGGACGAAACGGACTTGTGTTGGAGCGCTATGGTCAAAACGGGGGTCCTGTTCATCGGGAGGGGTGTGGTGTACCACAAAACGGGACTCCACAGGATACTGTTCATCTCCACCGTCGACCCCCTCTAGCCTCCACGAGCTACTGTTCATCCACCGTCGACCTCCTCCAGCCTCCACCTACGACTATTCATCCACGGGCTCCTATTCATCCAGCCTCCACCGTGCGCTACTCCACCGGCTACTGTTCAACCAACCCTCTCCACGGGCTCCTGTTCAACCACCCCTCCACGGGCTACTGTTCATCCTGCCCTCCACTGTCTATTGTTCATCCTGCCCTCCACGGGGTGGTCCTGTTCATCCAGCCCTCCACGGGGTCCTGTTCATCCAGCCCCAACTGGCTCGATCGATCGGGGTCCTTTTCATCCATAGGCAACACCACGGGGTCCTGTTCATCCACCCCCACCAGGAACTGTTCATCCAACCCCCCCCCCCCCCGCAACGCTCACTGTTCATCTAGAGGCAGCATCGATCGGCTTCAGTTAGCAGCTGTAGCGAAGGAATCGCTCGATCGGGTTCAGTTAACAGCCATCGATCAATCGCTCGGGTTCAATAACGCGTAGCCTGCAGTGCAATCGCTCGGGTTCAGTTAGAGCCCAACGCCTTGCTCGGGTTCAGTTAGAGCCAATGCCTCGCACACACGCGCGTACGTGTACGAGATAAGCACGCATCGCTCGGCCCCCGACCTCCCACCGTAACCGGGAACTCCCTGAAATTTTCCTCCCCCTCGCTTCTACCACGGGTTTTTCCGTCATGGACGGCCCAAAGAATGTCATGTAGCTGCGTCTCCGGCCCGCCCAGGACGAAAAGCCCATTTTCTGTCATGATTTTTTATCATAGAAATAGGAGCCCACCACATCTATGATGGTACCGGGTTTTGTCACAATTATCGTCATAGAAGTGTCATATGTATGACAGATTTTTTTTCGTTCGGCCCAAAATGTCACGGATGTGTCTTTTTTTGTAGTGAACAAACAAGAATGTTATTAAAGAATCTATCAAAATACCAACAATATCTATTTGTGATGGTTAAAGCATACCGGAGGCTTGTCGTACTTTAAAATAGCTAAGGGTGGATCTTCCTCATAATTAGCGCACATGAAAAACTTCAGGCCCAACCAATCTGAAAAATCCGTAACCTCCTTCACCTTGCAAAGATCGCCACACCAACACCGTAGGACTGCCACCCCCGGAGGCAAACTTGCATTCTTCATTTTCCTCGGCCTAATGCTTTGATCCGAGCAAGGCAAACTCATACCGACTGAAAAAATATGTTACACACTTTGCGCAATGGCGATTTCGAGGATGGCTGGACGAGAGCATCGGTGTCTCTTTTTATAAGCTCAGATGATAAATGATGGCGAGAAAATCAAGTGAGAAATTTTAGGATCCCTGTAGTGTCGGCACAACAGCTTCCCGCAACGAGTGACTGATTCCTGCAGTGCAGTGGCATCAAGCAATAGGCAGAGCAATTCTCACAGTGCCATCCCATCCGCCGAGGCAAAAAATGCTAAAGCAGGACTGATTCCCGGGCGAAAGAAGCTAAAGCAGGGCATCAGCGTGCATTTTCCCGCGCGTGGGAATCACCGCTGTCAGGGTCGCTGTCGCACATGGGAATCATCGCCGTCAATGTCCCCTTGTTGCTTTTGGCAGAGAGGCCGCCTCACCCGGTGGCGGCGTGGCCCGCAGTCATGTCGCGCGTGCACAGGGCCTGTCGGCCTGCGAGCGGCAGGAGCAGGGAGGGGCTGCCTCACCCGGTGGCGGTGGGGCCCACCTGGCTCGCCCGTTCCGCCCTGGCGCGTAGAACTGTACGAAGGCCGTTGTGCCCCGCGCGGCCGCCTCCTGCGGTGGCGGCAGGGCCCGCCGCCTCCTCGCGTGGCGCCAGGTGCCACGTGTCGCCTGCCGTGCCTGCCGCCACTGCCTAGGGGGCCTTTTTTGTCAATTTCATCGGGAGGGGTCTTTTCTGGCAATTCCAGTGGACACGTGGTCTGTTTCGACAAAAAATCTATGGAAATGTGGCACGAGCCCACGATCGATTTAGACCATTATGCTAGGTTAGTCCTCCCTCCGTATTTTTTTACGGAGGGAGTAGAAAACACTACTTACATTTCTTTTGCACAAAACACCAGGTCTTGTGTAATCATTTTACAAAATCACGGATTGACGGATTTGGTTTTAATGATCGCGTTTATGATAGATGGGACATGTTGTTTGCCTACGTGGCGTAAATTTTCGTGCATGTTCGGTCCTAATCTGAAATTACAAAGTAGTCCATATAATTTTACACATACGCCCCTCCTGTTATGTGTGTTCCTCTCTCTCCTCCTGTTCGTCTTTTAGCTAGCGACAGGGAGGGCAGCGGAGCGGCTGGCCGAGGTGACTGCCTAGTCCAGCGCGCGAGGAGGCGGAGCGGAGATGGGGGGAAAGACGATGGTGCTCTCCTGCATCCGAGGGAGGTCACGGGGCTACTCAAGACAGGCTATCGGCATTGCCACGGGCGACCGAAGATGCCATGGCCGCTTGCTCTATTGCGGCACCATAGGAGGGATCCGCCGGTCACCATTGGAAGGTGACGCTCGTAAGTGGAGATGTGCTTGGCATCTCCTTCAGAGCGGCCCACTCATGCGGGTAAGGCAAAGCTCCAGAAGCTACCGTGGTACCCGATGCAGCGGGATGACATGCCCGTGCAAGGGCTCACCTAGTCATCACCGAGATCTAGATTGGGCTCACCCCAATCGTCATCCTCTCGCGTTGTTCTGACCACGACTCTAACTTCAAGGCCCTAGATGGATCCTGCTTGATGCAGGAGAAGCTGGTGCCGAGCCGAGGTCGACCCTGCCCCGCCGATGCAAGGCACGCCCCCATTTTGGCAGCAAGCACCAAGAGAAGTAGCGAGCGGCGGTGGGTGATACATCACCAATGTATCTATAATTTTTTATTGTTCCATGCTATTATAGTATCAATCTTAGATGTTTTATATAACTTTCTGTGGTATTTTATATCATTTTTGGGACTAAACTATTAAGCCAGTGCCAAGTGCCAGTTGATGTTTTTTTGCTTGTTTTTGGTTTTCCACGAAATCAGTACCAAACAGAGTCTAAACTCTATGAAACTTTTCTAAGATTTTTTTGGACAAGAGAGACCCTAGAAGCTTCGGAAGGGGACCAGACGGCAACCAAGGAGACGACAACGCAACAGGGCACGCCCTGTTATCTCGTGGGCCCACGAGGCCCCGTCTGTCCTAATTCCACCTCTATAAATTCTCAAATATTGTGAAACCAACGGAGAGTCACTTGAAACACTTTTTCCGCCTCCGCAAGTTTCTGTTCTTCCGCCATACCATCTGGTGGCCTTATTCGGTACTCTACCGGAGGAGGAATCAATCACGGAGGGCTTCTACATCATCCTTCTTGTACTCTGATGATGAGTGAGTAGTTCACCACAGACCTACGGGTCCATAGCTAGTAGCTAGATGGCTTCTTGTCTCTCTTTGATCTTCAGTACAATGTTCTCCTCGATGTTCTTGGAGTTCTATTCAATGTAGACTTCTTTTGCGGTGTGTTTGTTGGGATCGATGAATTGTAGGTTTATGATCTGAATATTTATGAAATTTAATGGAGTCTTTTTTGAACTATATTATGCATGTTTGTTATAGCTTTGCATTTCTCTCCGATCTATCTGTTTGGTTTGGCCAATTAGATTGATTTATCTTCAGTGGGAAAGGTGCTTTGTAATGGGTTCAATTTTGTGGTGCTCTATCCCAGTGATAGAAAGGGACAAGACACGTATTTGTACTGTTGCCATTAAGGGGGAAACGATGGGGTTTATTCATATTGGTTGGGTTTACTTTGTCTACATCCTGTCATATTTCTGAAGGCGTTACTCTATTTTTATTAACTTAATACCCTAGATGCATGCTAGATAGCGGTCAACGGGTGGAGTAATGGTAGTAGATGCAGGTAGGAGTCGTTCTACTTGTCTCGGGTGTGATTCCTATATACATGATCATTGCCTTGAATATCGTCATAACTATGCGCTTTTCTATCAATTGCCCAACAGTAATTTGTTCACCCACTGTATGCTATGTGCTCGAGAGAGAAGCCTCTAGTGAAAACTATGGCATGCGGGTATACTTTTCTCATATATAAAACACAAAAATACCTTGCTACAATTTTATTTCTTTTCTTTTGTTTTGCAATTTACTTTATCTATCTACCACTGTGATATTTAATCCTTGCAAATAACCCCTGAGGGGATTGACAACCCCCTTGTTCGCATTGGGTGCAAGTATTTGCTTTTGTGTGTGCAGGTGTTGTTCACAAGGCTGTGTGATTCTCCTATTGGATAGATAACCTTGGTTCTTAACCGAGGAAATACTTATCTCTACTGTACTGCATCATCCTCTCCTCTTCGAGGAAATCCCAATGCAACTCACAAGTAGCAAGAAGAATTTCTGGCGCTGTTGCCAGGGAGACATCATCAAAACCTATCAAGTACCTACACACAAACTATATCTACTAGCTCTTATTATTTATTTGCCTTTGCCTCTCGTTTTCATCTCCCCCACTTCTAATTTTAATTTTATAAAAAAGCAAAATAATTTTTTATTTTCTCGCTTGCTTGCTTGTTTTGCCGTTATGGCTAGTTCATCACTTTGCTTGTACCCCCAAGAATGAATGCTACTTCTTGAGCTTGCGTTGGTTTTTCCCTTGAAGAGGAAAGGGTGATGCAGCAAAATAGAGACAAGTATTTCTCTCACTTAGCGAACCAAGGTATCAATCAGTAGGAGACAACGCACAAATCCCCAATACCAACACAAACAATCAAACGACTTGCACCCAACGCGATAAAGGGGTTGTCAATCCCTTCACGGTCACTTGCAAAAGTCAGATCTGATAGAGATAAATAAAACTAAGTTGTCGGTGTTCTGGGAACGGGGGTCCCCAGACTTGCCTGCCTGCGGCCTGCGGCGTGGCTCAAAGGAGGCCCAGCACGGCCCATCTTCATCAACACAAGACTCAAGACCCTCGCGAGGGGCCAAGCCTCGCGAGGCGGACGACACGGAGCTTCCTCAGGCACGGCCTTGTCAGGCTGGCTCGCGAGGAGGCGGAGAGATCAAGGTGGGGTACCTCGCGAGGTGCCCGTGACGCAAGCCATGACGACTCAGGGCGCCAGGCGGGTGCCAGCGCGCGCAGCGTCCTTCTTTCCTCTTTGGTGCAAAGGGGGCAAGCGCATCCGCGGAGTACCGAGGCATCAGGCAAAGGTTGCCATTTCGGTGCAACGAGACCAAGACCAGGAGGACAACGAGACGGAGGTCACCGTGGAGCCCAAGACGGTGTCATCACCAAAGCTTTGCGCAGGCGAAGACTGCTTTTGTCAGGATAGTTGATACTTGCCGCCCCCTTCAAATTAGCCCGCCATTGTTGGCTCCCTTCCCACTCAATATTTGGGAAGAGGACCAGGGACTCTATAAATAGGACCAGCCACCCACATAGCAAAGGTGGGGGGGGGGGAAGAGAAAGAGCAAGGCAGTGAGTGAGAGAGAGAAAGAGAGAAAGCTGGCTGAACTCCTCCCAGTAGTTCATCGCCCCAGCCAAGAACAGACCCTCGCGAGGCTGTTCTTCCTTGTATTGTTCATCATCGTCAGCCCCAAGAGGCAATCCACCAACCACACACTAGAGTAGGGTATTACACCACAACGATGGCCCGAACCAGTATAAATCTTGTGTCTCTTGTGCAGTTCTTTTAGTAGTTTAGATCTTTGTGAGACGGGGAGGTAGAGGGAGTAATCTCCGCGCGCACCCCAGTGTTCGAACCTTAAGGGTCTGCCGGAACCCGAAATCCGACATTTGGCGCGCCAGGTAGGGGTGCACCGGAATTCGTCGTCCATCGCCCTGTTCTCCTCCGACCGTCGCATCCATGTCCGACGCTCGTCGGGCCCACGCCGAGCGCCGGGCCGCCATCGCTTCTCGCGTCGCCCAGACGGCGCCCGTCGGCAGACGTCCTCATCGTTCCCTGTCGCCCGCCGTCAACGCCTCCACCGACCCGGCGGGGGGCGAGGAGCAAGCATCATCTCAGCATCCATCCGTGCGGCAAGACGGCCGCACCGCTACTCCATCGCTCGCACCAGCTGGTTCTTCGTCCCGCGCGCTCCGCGCACCCATGGAGGCTCCAGCTGCGCTCCTCGCGGCAAACGAGCTCCTGCGCTACCGCCCCGTTGACGACGTCTACGAAGAGTGGCTCGACCGCATCGCCGAGTTTGTCCGCGCCGCAGGGGGCTCTCCCGCGCCGTCCGTTCCTCTGCGCCACACCCCGCCCCGCGCGGGCAACGAAGCTTCGGAGGCGTATCAGCCACCTCCTCTCCAAGAAGACGCCATGGCTCCAAGGCGCGTGGCCCCTGGGCGGAACCCGCTCCGTCAGGCGCCAGCGCAGCAAGAACGGAGCTGCCAAGAAATCCCTCGCCCGCAAGGGGCTGCCCGGGCGCTCCCTGCCCCGGCACGCCGCGACCCTGCTCCAGCTCCGGCAAGCCAAGACCCCGCGCTGCTCCTAGCTGTAGCGCGTGGGGACCCTCAAGACCAAGCTCTCCACCAGCCAAGGCGTTTCGTGGCCACCGCAGGGTGCCGTGCCTACACCGCCGAGCTACGTAGCGTCGTGTGGCCCGGCAAGTTCAAGCCAGACCTGCCGCCTCGTTACGATGGCACGACTGACCCTGCAGAGTTCCTCCAGCTCTACGAGCTGGGCATTGAAGCTGCCAGTGGGGATGAAAAGGTCATGGCGAACTGGTTCCTCATGGCGCTCAAGGAAGGAGCTCGCACCTGGCTCCTGAATCTGGCTCCAGGCACAATCTCTTCCTGGGACCAGATGCGCACCCGCTTCATCGCCAACTTCCATGGTACTCGCGACCGGCCGCCCGCCGTGAGCGACATGCGCCGCATCAAGCAACAACCTGGAGAGACCCTGCAAAAGTACATCCAGCGATTCAACAGCGCGCGCCTCAAGATCCCCAAGGTGTCCGAGGAGGCCATCATCTCGGCCTTCTCCGATGGTGTACGCGACGTCAAGATGAAGGAGGAGCTGGCGATGCATGAAGACCCATGCACCTCCCTGGAGCTGTTCAACTTGGTGACCAAGTGCGCCAGGGCTGAGGAGGGACGCCTCTCCCTCCTCGAGCTACCTGCTGCAGAACCAGAGGAGAAGAAGCCCAAGGCCAAGGACGTGAAGCGCAAGGGGGCTGCCGTGCTCGCAGCAGAACCAGACACCAAGCAGGGCAAAGATCTGCCTGAGAACTCCAGGGGCAGCCGGTACTGTGTGTACCACGACCTCCACACCCACAACACCAACGAATGCCAAGAACTCCGCGCCGTTCGGGAAGGAAGGATCGGCCGTCGCCCCGATCGCGCCGATTGGGGCTACGGCCGAGGAGGAGGAAGAAACGCAGGACGCTGGGAAGACCGTGGCCCGCACCAAGGGTGGCGCGATCAGCCTCGCGAGGATCGCTGGCGAGACCTGCCTCACGAGGGGGACTGAAGGGATCAGCCTCGTGAGGATCGCCCACAGGGCAACGTAGGCCTCCCTCCACTGCCACCTCAGCCAAGGAGGAACGATGACCGCCATCAAGACGAGGGGGCTGGGGGCTTCCAGGAGCCATGCGCAATCGCCTGCATCCTGGGCGGAGCTCAAGCCCTAGCCTCCCAACGCATCTTCAAGCAGTTTGCCCGCGAGGTGAACGCAGTCCTCCCCAGGCTCGAAGCAACGCGCCCTCTCAGATGGTCGGCGTGCGCCATCACATTCAGCTCAGTGGATCAACTCAAGTGTGTAGCCACAGCTGGCGTCCTCCCGATGCTCTGCTCCCCAGTCATCAGCAATGTACTGGTCACCAAGACCCTCATCGATGGTGGGGCAGGGCTCAACGTCCTGTCCATGGAAACGTTCAACAATCTCCAAGTGCCCTACGACGAGCTTCAGCCAACCAAGCCCTTCTCCAGAGTCACCGACGCCTCCACGGTCCCGATTGGGCAGGTCCGCCTCCCTGTCACCTTCGGGGCACGCGACAACTACCGCATCGAGCTCATCGACTTTGACGTCGCCCACATCCGCCTGCTGTACAATGCCAACCTCGGGTACCCAGCGCTGGCCAAGTTCATGGCCGTGACTCACCATGGCTACAACGTCCTCAAGATGCCAGGGAGTGGCGGAGTCATCATGGTGCCCTGTGAAGAGAGGGATGCAGTGTGTTCCCTGGAGCGAGCCTTTCAGGCCGCATCACTGGAAGACCCGGATCGCGGAAGCAGGAGGCTTCCCGAGACCACCCCCAAGAAGAAGAAGACATCGTCCAGACCAACCCCTCGGGAGGCAGGCCCCTCAGGCCCCGCGTCTGCCCAGGGGGAGCCTCCTTCCATCGCATAGGAAAGCGCGCCCGGCGCCCTCCTCAGGCAGGGCTCGGGGGCTCTCCCCTGGAGGGCCACCGACCTGGCCAAGGTCACGAGGGAGGCGCTTGGGCACCACGTGGAGGCGTGTTTCAAAGCATGTTTCCCTCAAGAAGGAGCAAGGCAAGGAAGGTCAGACCCACAGGAGTTCGTCGACAAAGCCATTCAAGAACTACAGGAATCAAGGATCATGAGAGGTTGCCGCCGTCTACCGGCTGTGGCTCCCCATCCAGGCAAGGATGGTGGGCTGCGCGTCTGCGTCGATGTACCAGGGCTCAACCAAGCCGCTACGATGGAGCACCTCTGGCCCTCGCGAGTGGGGCACTGCCGGGGTCCGCCCCACAGCTACGTTCGCATGCCTTATGGCCTGCCGAGCGTGGTTGCTACGCGCCAACGCCTCATGAGGGGCATCATGGAGGCTCAAGAAGACAGGCGTTCCGCAGCCTTGGCTGAGATGGAGATGATTCGCGAAGAGCTACCAGTGCCTCCGGAGCCTCCCGAGGCCCCTGGGCCTGGGGGCTCGTGAGGATCGGCTTCCGCAGCCTCCCGAGTCTGCTGCACCAACACCCCTTCGCCCTCGGCACCCTCAGGTGACATCTTACAAGTTTCATTTCCAGCCGGGAGCGCCCTCCCAGGGCCGCATCATTCCCAGGCCGCATGCGTCCGTCCCTGCAGTATGTATCCCTTTTATTTTCATGTCGTTAGCTTGCTTTGTTGGGGGCGCCCCTCGGGCTGCATTATCCCCAAGTCGCTCGGGCCAGGCCCAGCGGCATGTATCCCCCGTGCGTTTATTTCCAGCTATGCATTCACCCATCATGCTTGATTACTTAATGCCTGCCCATGGCACCTCTTCTTCTCCATGTCGACCACTTGCACGTTAAAGGGGGGGTACCTGAGCATCGCGACTCAGGGCTCTTACTGGCTCTCCAGCCCTCACCCTCTGGCTATGTCCACGGCATCGCGACCTGGCATACCAGCGATGGCTGAGACAAGCTCGAGGGCCGGGACCCGAGGACGTAGAGTGTCGGCATCTAACCAAGTTTGCAGGAACACAGCCCAAGATAAGGCCCAGTGCCAGGCGCAACCCGCCTAGAGGTAGGGCCCCGTGAGTCCCGCACTGGCTCACGGGTGCCTAGATACACCTCACCTAGCCCTACCGTGCCGACCACGTGTCAGGGCGGGGCTGTACACGTCCCGGGGGCTCCTCCCGGAGGGGAGCCCCCTCCCACGTAACAGTGGAAGCACCATGCTCCGCGCTGGCTGACGACACTGCCGAGGAGCGGCTATGCCCGTACACATGCGGAAGCGCTATGCTCTGCGCTGGTGATAAACAACTGAGGGTGGCCCTCGGGCCGCATCAACCTCAGGGAGCCCAGAGCTCAGTGTCTAGCCTCATCGCAACGCCTCCCCTTAGGAGCGCCGCGCGAGGGGGCTGGGCACGAGGGCTGCGCCTGGGTTACGCCCAGACGTACACCACCCAGCCAGGCCCCTCGGGCCTGGTTCGTCGCGGGTCTCTCCCTGAGCGGAGCCAAGGTATGAAGGCCATTTGAACGTCAAGGGGGACCCCTGAGCATCGCGACTCAGGGGCCTAATTGGTCCCGTAGCCCCTCACTCCTTAGTTCCGAAAGGCTATGCTGGGTGAGGCACGCGCGGGGCCGGGCTCTGCAGACGTAGAACGGTGGCCCCACTCGCATCTCACCTAATCACATGCTATTTGCGCGTCAATGGGGACTCCTGAGCATCGCGACTCGGGAGCCTAACTGGCTCCGTAGCCCCTCACTCCTTTGGTCCTGTCCTGGTTTCCGGTCGGGGCTAATGCTGGGTGAGGTATGCGCAGAGTCGGGCACTGCAGACGTAAAATGGAAGATCCACCCACATCACTCCTCCCTACTTGTTGTTCGTGCGCCAAGGGGGACTCCTGAGCATCGTGACTCAGGAGCCTAACTGGCTCCGTAGCCCCTCACTCCTTTGGTCCCGTCCTGGTTTCTGGTCGGGGCTAATGCTGGGTGAGGTACGCGCGGGGCTGGGCTCTGCCGGCGTAGAACACAAGCAAGTAGGGAAGGAAAGCATAAAATTCAAGGAACTTAAAAGCAAACATTACAGTCCATACTGTTGTCTCAATGCCAAACACGAGTTTAAACGCCTCCCCGAGGCATGATGCATGATGTAGGAATTAAAAGCAGGGAAGGAGCAGTAGCGGAGTGACTTGGCGGCGGTGGAGCAGCGTGGGTGGCCCCGCCTCACGGAGCAGCAGAACCGGAAGCATCCTGCTTCAACTTGGTACTGAAGGCCCGGAACTTCCCCAGCAGAGCCTCCGCACGACCCTTCACGGCCTCGGCAGCGGCAGCAGCACCCTCGCCGCTTACTGGCTCCAGCAGGCTGTCGAGGTCGGCGCTAGGATCGCGAAGGTAGATGTGTGTGAAGACCCGCGTCAGCGCAGCAGAAGACAAGACACGTGCCTCGGCCTCGGCCGTGGGGCCAAGGCCAAGGGTGACATCCTCAAGGGCACGAACCCGGAAGGGAAGTAGCTTGGCGGGGCCGTCCTTGGCGCCGGCCAGCGGGCTCTCCAGGCCACTGGCGTAGAGCATCTTCAGCGAAGCACGAGCTTTCTTCTCCATGTCTGTGAAGGCCACGCGATCCTCGGCAAGAACCTTGGCCTTGCTGTCTAGCTCGACCTTCGTTGCCTCCAGCTCCTTCCCCAGCGCACCTAGGCGGTCGCGGCGCTTCTTGAGCTTGGCCTCCCGGTCCTCGATGGCCGCCTCGCGAGCCTTCATGCCTTCTTCTTGCTCCTGGCGAAGACGAACCTCCTTCGCGAGCTGGTCCCGCAGGCCTTGCAGCTCGTCCTCTAGCGCCTTGCAACGGTTGCGGACTACAATCACCTCCCCCAGGGCTGCGTCCCGAGCAGCCTTCGTCTCAAGGATGGCCTGCCTATCCTCGTCGCAGGCCGTCGAGGCTTGAACTAGCGCCACTCGGATCGAGGCGTCAGAGCGAATCCATCCCGAAGCCAGCTCCAAGCACCCGACCACCAAGCGAGGATCGGAGCCAAGAAGATCCTGCCGCAGCCGGTCCAGTCCAGCAACAGCACGCTCTAGGATGGCAGGAGGAGTTGGAGAAACAACAGTCGGTGGAATGGGGGAAGAAGGCGGCGACGGCAAGACCACCGCGTCCTGAGGTGGAGCCTGCTGCACCCCGGCGGCTGTGGTGGAGGCAGTGGGCAAAGGCACCACAGGAGTCACTTGGGCTACGGGGGCTGAGCTCGCCCCAGCTAGCTCGGCCTGGCCTCGCGAGGACGACCGAGCAGGAGAAGCCCACGCGCCACGATCACCCTCCTCCACAGGCGGAGGCGCCGCCGCGGATGGAGCCTCAGGAGTCCCCTTCGGCTTCTTCGCCGCGGGCGCCAGATTATTCAAGAGATGCGAACATCAAGCCTTGACAGCGGAACAAGAAATAAAGACAAGGGTCAGGCACTTATGGGTCAACGTCCGGCGAGCTCGGGCAGGCTCCGGCCAAACTTGAAGCCTGACAGCTGGCTGGAAGGGTCAACCTCGGAAGCAGAAGGCGCGTCTGCAGACTGCCTCGGGGCAGGGGCAGGCCCGCGGGAGATCAGCCCGGTCCTGTCCTTCTTCGGGATCGGGGGCAGGCTCCCGCCGACCTGCTCGTCTCCATCCTCGTCATCATCGCTCAAAGAAAGGAGGAGACTGCGGGGCCTGCGCTGGGGGAGGGGAGCCCTCGATTCTCCGTCGGTCGCCTCGGAGTCGGGCCCCTTTCCCCGCTCCTCTTCGTCCTCCTCCTTGCTGGAGTCGCCGTAGGGCACGTCCACTAGTCCCTCGGAAGCCGCCACAGGCATGAGCTCGTCCCCGTTAAAAACGGGCATGGACTTCACCACCTGCTCCCAGTCGTCGTGAAGGAACAAGGGCTTGGGAGCACCCTCCAACCTTGCCACCTTGCCCCCTACCAGAGATTGGAGGACCACGGCCAGATCTTCATCGCTGAAGGCCGCGGGCTCGGGTGAGGCCTCCACATCGGAGGTGAGTACCGCCGGAGTGGAGCCAGCTGGTGCTCCAGGAACTCCTTCAGCAGCAAGGCACCAGTCAACTTCGCCGCCGCCGTGCTGGCCGGCCTTAGGTCCGCGTCCATCTTCTCCAACACCAGTTTTGCGCGGGGGTCCGTGAGCTCCGCTCGGCCCCAGTCGCTGGAGCTCGCGGGCGGCTCCGCGGGCAAGATCAGCCTAGGATGGACGCGCCCGGCATCTACCAAGACCCACTTGCTCCAGAAGCCCTCAATCCTCTTCCCGGGATTCGAGATGGCAATGGTGCCACCGTACGCGACAAAGCCCGTGCACGCGGAAGGAGAACCGCGAGTGACCCGGAGGGAGAAGTAGTGGCACAGCAAGGCCACTGAAGGCTGCACCCCTACGTGGGCCTCGCAGTAGTAACCGAAGATCGCCAGAAGAAGAACAGAGTTGGGGTGAAGATGCAGAGCCTGCAAGTTGTAATGGCGGAGGACAGAGAAGAAGAACTCGGAGAATGGAGGCACCAGGCCCGCAGCAATGGAGCTTACAAAGAGAGGATAAAAGGTGCTCCCTCGACCCTCAGGGGTGGCGGAGCTGGCCTTGAACACCTTCGTCCCGTTGATGCCCTGCGCCGCCGCCATCTGGCGCAGTCGGGCAAGGCCAGCCTTGGACACATTCGGCAAGTCCAGAGCGGGAGAGTACCAAGCTTCGGCCAGAGGCTGGCGAGGCGCCATGGCTTCCTAGGTCATGCAGCCGGAGTAGATCTGGAAGTTTGGAGGAAGAAAGGGGAGGCGCAAGAAAGGGGATCTGAGCAGCAACCGGAGAAAGCAAAAGGCAAAGTCTGGGCAGATGCCGCTCCTTTATCGACCTGCGCGGTTGCTGAGGCACTGGTGTCCAATCAACCGCCATGCGGCGCCCAAGGCCGCAGGCTGTTAGGGCCCGCGGCGCTTCGCCCTTGCCCTTTCGCCTCTCGGCACGGCCAAGTCCGGGCGCGCCTTGGGCCCGGGGGCTACTGTCGGCGTTCTGGGAATGGGGGTCCCCAGACTTGCCTGCCTGCGGCCTACGGCGTGGCTCAAAGGAGGCCCAGCACGACCCATCTTCATCAACACAAGACTCAAGACCCTCACAAGGGGCCAAGCCTCGTGAGGCGGACGACACAGAGCTTCCTTAGGCACGGCCTCGTCAGGCTGGCTCGCGAGGAGGCGGAGAGATCAAGGCGGGGTACCTCGCGAGGTGCCCGTGACGCAAGCCATGACGACTCAGGGTGCCAGGTGGGTGCCAGCGCACGCAGCGTCCTTCTTTCCTCTTTGGTGCAAAGGGGGCAAGCGCAGCCGCGGAGTACCGAGGCATCAGGCAAAGGTTGCCATTTTGGTGCAACGAGACCAAGACCAGGAGGACTACGAGATGGAGGTGACTGTGGAGCCCAAGACGGCGTCATCACCAGAGCTTTGCGCAGGCGAAGACTGCTTTTGTCAGGATAGTTGATACTTGCTGTCCCCCTTCAAATTAGCCCGCCATTGTTGGCTCCCTTCCCGCTCAATATTTGGGAAGAGGACCAGGGCCTCTATAAATAGGACCAGCCACCCACATAGCAAAGGTGGGGGGGGGGGGAAGAGAAAGAGCAAGGTAGTGAGTGAGTGAGAGAAAGAGAGAAAGGTGGCTGAACTCCTCCCGGCAGTTCATCGGCCCAGCCAAGAACAGACCCTCGCGAGGTTGTTCTTCCTTGTATTGTTCATCATCGTCAGCCCCAAGAGGCAATCCACCAACCACACACTGGACTAGGGTATTACACCACAACGGTGGCCCGAACCAGTATAAATCTTGTGTCTCTTGTGCAGTTCTTTTAGTAGTTTAGATCTTTGCGAGACGGGGAGGTAGAGGGCGTAATCTCCGCGCGCACCCTAGTGTTCGAACCTTAAGGGTCTGCCGGAACCCGAAATCCAACATAAGCAAACGATAAAGTAAATATTTTTGTTTTTTTGGGTTTGTAGATCGGAAAGTAAAAGATTGCAAAATACTAGATCGGAAGTAATACGATGGAAAATAGAAGATCGAAACTTATATGATGGAAAATAGACTTGGGGGGCATAGGTTTCACTAGAGGCTTCTCTCAAGATAGCAAATAATACGGTGGGTGAACAAATTGCTGTCGAGCAATTGATAGAAAAGCGCAAAGTTATGACGATATCTAAGGCAATGATTATGAAATATAGGCATCACGTCCATGTCAAGTAGACCGAAACGATTCTACATCTACTACTATTACTCCACACATCGACCGACTCCTGCATGCATCTAGAGTATTAAGTTCATGAAGAACACAGTAACACATTAAGTAAGATGACATGATGTAGAGGAATAAACTCAAGCAATATGATGTAAACCCCATCTTTTTATCCTCGATGTTAACAATACAATACGTGCCTTGCTGTCTCTACTGTCATTGGGAAAGGACACCGCAAGATTGAACCCAAAGCTAAGCACTTGTCCCATTGCAAGCAAAACCAATCTAGTTGGCCAAACTAAACCGATAGTTCGAAGAGAATTACAAAGTATCAAATCATGCATATAAGAATTCAGAGAAGATTCAAATAATATTCATAGATAAGCTGATCATAAATCCACATTTCATCAGATCTCGACAAACAAACCGCAAAAGAAGATTACATCGGATGGATCTCCAAGAACATCAAGGAGAAAATGGTATTGAGAATCAAAGGAGAGAAGAAGCCATCTAGCTACTAGCTATGGACCCGTAGGTCTGAGGTAAACTACTTACAATGCGTTTGGATGTCTGTATTCAGGCTCAGAAACTGATTTGGTATCGATGGAAGTCCAATTCAGCCGTTTGGATGTGGTCTGTATTAAAGCATGGAAACCTGGCCCAATACAGAGCCTACCCCCTCACACGCGAATGCACCCTCCTATAATACGGACCCCGGAGGCTCCGATTTCTGCTGAATTCGCCTCGCTCCAATCTCCCGCAAAACATACCGGTTCGTTCTCCCGAAAAGAAAAAGAAATCGATGAGGCGGCGATAATCACGGGGGAGTAACGCGAGATCCGTGCGGCCAGCCGAGGTCGATTCGGGCACCGACGGCTGCGTCCAGGGCTCCTGGCCCTCTCCCCTATCCACTCCACCGGCAGAGCCCGGTCGACTCCACCACAGCACCCTGCGCCGCCTCCAGCGCGGCGGCCATCGGTGCCCTCCGCCGCCGATCCGTCCCCTCCTCCCCGCCTCTCCATCTCCTCCGGTGAGGTTGCCCTCCCCTAGCCTTACTGATTTGTTCTTCCCCGCGCTCCTCCGGCCGGCGAGGTAGCCCTCCCAAACTTGGACGCGCTGACTGCTGAATCCAGGAGGCTGGCGATGGGGCCAGGTCAGGAGGTTGGCGGCTGCCGCTGGGGCAGGCTCAGGAGGTCGACGGCTGGCTATGGAGCAGGTCTAGGGGGTGGCGCTGGTGCTTGTATGTTGTTCTTGTCCAGCGCCTTATCCACTGCATCTTCTGATTCATAGGTGATGAAGCCAAAGCCTCTGAGTTGCTCAAGAACAAGAAGATGCAGTGTTGTATAGTGCTAGTGCTTGTACTGTGTAGGTTTACGAAGTAAACAGATTTGTGTAGCGTTTGTGCTTGTGTGCGGATCTTGTATTGTGCTCAAGAACAGGAAGATGCAGTATTGTGCAGAGCTGGTGAGGAAACCAAAGCCTCTGAAGTAAACAGTATATGTTAGTTTTTAATCAAATATGTTGCGAAGATTTCATTTGATACATGTAGAGCAAAGCATGTCAATATGCAATTCCAAAGGTTGCCATCCAAACATGATTTGGAATTGAAACCTAACTAGGATTCCATGCTTCAATTCGGCGACCAACCAAACAAAGGAATTTGTATTGTACCCATTATAGTTTCATGGCTGAATTGGTATTCCACCCAATTCAATACAGAGCCCTCTAATACAGACATCCAAAAACAGCGTTACAATTCACCGGAAGAGCAATAGAGTTGATGTAGAATCACTCCATGATTGAATCCCCCTCCGCCAGGGTGCCAGAAAAGGTCCCTAGATGGGATCTCATGGGTACAGAAGGTTGCAGCGGTGAAAAAGTGTTTTCATGGATGCCTCTGGTGGTTTAGGGATATTTGGGAATATATAGGCGGAAGAATAAGGCCAGGAGGGTCACGGGGGGGCCCACAAGGGTGGGGGGCGCGCCCTACCCCATGGGCGCGCCCTCCGTCCTTGTGGCCGCCTCATGGCTCCTTCGACTGTCGTGGATCTAAGACTGACAGTAGAATGGGGGGGTAGGTATGAGGAGGCAAGATCCTAGCTATGGCAAAGTTGTACACATGAGTTTTACGAGTTCAGGCCCTTCGCAGAGGAAGTAACAGCCCTACGTCGCGGTGCCCGAGGCGGTCAACTGGATTATGTGTGTGTGTGTTACAGGGGGTGCGAACCCTTGTCCCAGAGGAGGGGGGTAGCTTATATAGAGTGCGCCAGGACCCCAGCTCCCCTCCGTTACACAGGGTTCAATGTACATAAAGATGAGGCGTTACTGGTAACACTAGCTGTCGGTGTCAAAACCGGCGGATCTCGGGTAGGGGGTCCCGAACTGTGCATCTAGGCCGGATGGTAACAGGAGGCAAGGAACACAATGTTTTACCCAGGTTCGGGCCCTCTTGATGGAGGTAAAACCCTATGTCCTGCTTGATTAATATTGATGATATGGGTAGTCAAGAGTAGATCTACCATGAGATCAAGGAGGCTAAACCCTAGAAGCTAGCCTATGGTATGATTGTTGTGTATGGTGTATCTTCTATCGGCTAGCCTGGCCCTGGTTTATATAATGCACCAGAGGCCTAGGTTAACAAGAGTCCTAGCCGAATACGCTGGTGGGGAGAAGTCCTTGTCTTGATCGCCAAGTCTTTGTGGAATCTTCCTTGTATGCGGCAGCTCTCCGAACAGGCCCATGAGTATACGGCCACGGGGGGCCTCAGCCCAATCTAATAGATCGGGAGACGACGTGGTGAGTACCCCTAGTCCAGGACACCATCAGTAGCCCCCTGAACCGGTCTTCAAGTTAGGGACGCTCCTCGATTCTTCATCTTCGGTCGTCGGTCTTGAAAACTGGTTCAACAAATCTTCTTTATCTTCGATCTTGAGGATCGCCGAAATGCATTCGACGAGTTTACACGTCGGGTATCCGAGGAGCCCCTTTAAGTTTCTGGCCTTTTCCAATGCCTTGTTATTTTTATGCCACACCTCGGGTTTGAAGTTGTTCCCGGGCGGCAGCGTCCTCTTGCGTCCGAGCTCCAACGCCGGACTATATTCGAGGTATCTTTTGCAAGTGAGCACCAACGTCGGACTGTATCCGAGCTCCAACGCCGGACTATATCCAAGGTGTCGTAAATCACCTTGGTTCAAAGAAGTTTGAAGGAGTTTAGCCGAGCTTAATGCCGGAAATGCCCTCTATGGAACCAGCCACTAGCGCCCGAGCTTTATGCCGGGCTGCTTCCGAGGTGGTGCACCACCCCGAATGTGGGCCGATTTTTGTGAATATTTTTATTGGTGCAATTTATTCTCTGCCGAGATATATAGCCAGTAGCCCTCAAGGTGTGTATTGGTCTAAAACCCGAGATGCACCTGAAGGATGACATACGATCGCTAATCCCAGTAGCCGCTGAGACTCAGGTTGATTTGCAAAATTGGCCTAAGGATCAAGTCCAAGCTCGGCAGAATACTTCAGGACACTAAAAGTGGCGTGCTCAGTCCTCGAGACTCAGGTTGGGTGCGGCCGACCAACCTGAGGATCAAAATCTCCTCAGAAACTATATTGCACATAAAATTTTCTGCATTGGACAAGCAATGCAGTAGCCCCCGAGACACTGGTCGGGTGGTAACACCAGATCAGGGGATCAATGTGTCCCTTTAATATTTGTAAATAGTATGCCCGAAGCCCAGTAGCCCCCGAGCCTTAATGCGGGCACGGGTGGCCGAATTAAGGATCAATATCCATAGTAAAATCACAAATTATGTGTAATGACTCTATGTATCCAAGTACTTTACGTCATTAATGCTCGGATCCGCATTGTACAAAACTTTGTTGACCGACCATCGGCTTCCACCTCCTCGGCCAGTAGCCGAGGAGTGTTTGTCCTACTTTATAAAGCCTTTATGATGGAAAAGATTTACAACAAACAAGGCAATCTGGCCATACAGTTTTATAAACAAAGGTACGCAGAGAGCTATATTACTGTTTAACAGAAGAAATGTCTTCCAAAGAAAATAGTCCCGCTATCGGTTCCTTTCTTTGGGTTGTCATGCTAAGCATGATCATTAGACCTCAGCTCTAATGTAAGAGCAAAATATTGAGGATTTAGTTTGGGAGGCCAGTTAATAGCCCCGGTAGTGTTCGACGACAGTTGGGGGTCAAGCCATAAACACTTCGGCCAATGTTATGAATGGCCCATCATTTAACATAGTCATCGAATTGCTGACCAGTTTACGCTTATTGTGAAAGTCAGTTTTCGGCTTTCTCCACTGAGGTGCTTAACCATGTGAGCTGGAAGCACAATCGCAGTGGTTCTCCCTTTGCACGCCTAGCCGAACAAAACGGAACATAGGAAGCAAGTGCAGGAGCCGGGCAACCCAACTATTGACCGAAGACACAATTTGAAACCGATGCATATATAGCAATATCTGAGGATGTTTTTGCCGAATCCCTAAAGGTGTCCGGCGTTGCACTGCGAGACTAATGCTGGAAAAGCACAAATAGTTTAAAAGTGCCAAAAGCTTGGAAAACCAAGAAACGTCAGTAAAAACATGACGTCCGAACAATATCAATTGTTCGGTGCCAATCTAAAAGTTGGTATTAGGAAAAAGAAGTGCTTCTGTCGTGCTTTAACATGATACATCCTATCTCAAGACTTTGAGCGGGTCAGCCTACGGCTTCGACCTCCTATCCCGAGGGCGGAGTACTTCTCATCAGGCCAGTTTAGCAAACTAAACTCTAGTGGCTTTGAGAGAGAAATTAGGCTCCCCGGCTAGTGACCACACACTCGTGTCGAAAAAAGAAGTGATAAATAATAAAACTTTGCAATGACTAAGAAGAAGAACACTTATTATAAAACGGCTCAAATAAACTTAAGAGCCCCCAAGTGACTTGAGTAAAAGAATGATTCCATGTACCGAAGTACTTATATCATATCTATGTTCAACCGAACTTTAACGTGTCTTAACCGACCGTCGGCTTCTCCCTCTTCGGTCAAGGACCGAAAAGTTTTATGTACTCCATCTGTCGAGAATATCGACGGTGTTTCCAATAACCAGGCAATCAGGCCATAAGGGTGTAACAGACAAAGCGCGCTCAGGGAACTTATGCTATATTGCTGTAAAGTGTAAGAAGCATCTTCGAAGAAAATAGTACCCCCACCGATACCTTTCTTCGGTGCTCATTGTTATTATGGGACTTGTGCAATTGATTTTTTGTACTCATGAGTTCCGTTGTGTGCCGACCATCATTGAAAACAATAAAAGCGCTAGCTTTCGGCTTCACCCAGTCTGAGGTCCGGCTCGGGTGACCCGATCGTGACAATCGCACAGGTGCTCCCTTTACTCCCTAGCCGAACAATTGGGAACGTAGGGGTAAACACATGAGCGAGGCAACCCAGCTTGCAAATCGCTTAAGTCAATATGGTGCATATTGTGGCGTAATACACGAACAAGGAACGAAGCCGTACAAGTATAATCATATGCAAGAGGAAAAACTTCATAAAGGAAGCCCCCAATTAAACGGGGTATTTGAATTTATGCGTCACAAACAACGTTTGGACAAGGAAATGTTTTTTACAAGCAACTTTTTTCCAAAAAAGTATAATTCTTGGTCGAACCGAACACAAGTTAGAAATTAAAGCTTTGAGCATGAAAGCGACTTAGCTGGTTAATGTGTTCGGTATTGATGACGCGGTCCGAGCTTGATGCGGGGCAAGGTTTCATCCCCCAAGCCGGTCCCGAGGTGGCGGAGCGGAGAGCTCGACACACCGAAGTGGTGACATAGCACGGTCAATGCAGACCGGCAGAGTGACACTGAAGTCCCCAATCATTTTCCTGTG
The DNA here is from genome assembly GCA_034509565.1 of Triticum monococcum. NCBI lineage: Eukaryota > Viridiplantae > Streptophyta > Magnoliopsida > Poales > Poaceae > Triticum > Triticum monococcum. The sequence continues at coordinate 141,016,585 of CM067846.1, read as the reverse complement.
CACAAAAAATAGTGCAAACCGGAGATAATAGTAATAATGATAATTAAAAAAATGTTGCATAATAAATAATTTATGCAAAGTGAGGAATAGAAGAAATATGGCCTGGCGCTGAAGTCAATGTCGATGCAGGGCGTCGGCGTGATGTAGTAAAGGCGTGGCAAAGCCTGAATTCACAGGTCGGTCCGAGCTCCGGATGCGGCGTTCGCCGGACTATGTACGGAAACTGATCGAACCACCACGCGACCATCGTTAATGCGGTCACCATTTGATAGACCTGTGTACATATCATGGACAAATCAGAGTAATAATTCCTTGGGAAAAATGAACCCAAACAATCAAAAAAACTAGGATTAATAGCACCTGATTTATTTGTTGTAGCAATCTGAAGGAAGGTGATTCCCAAAATTGGGACTCGCTCCGCACACCCATTGCCTGATGGGCGATAAAACGACGGCATGTCAATGCTGGTAAAGGTTGACTCGCCGAGGCAAAGCCCTCGGCCCAGCTAACGTGACGGAGCTGGTCGGCTAGTGACGCCGAAGTGTTCGGAGTAGGTTGATGAAGAGATGGCGAAGCCCCCGGTCCAGCCGAGATGTCGAAGCCTCGACGTTAGCCGATGAGTCGAAGTAGGTCGGCGTGATGGACACCAGCTTGAAGAAGCAATAGTGCGGCCCTGTCGATGCAGGTCGTGACGTGGTCGATGCCGGCTTGATAAAGCGACCGTGCGGCGATGCCAGTATGCCCGCTTCGTGTAATCCGTGGAGCAGCAATGTTGATGATGATTTATCCTTCGCGATGCCGGACTCTTGTTTGGCTTGCCGAGATGATGATCCGAAGAAGTTGAGCTTGGCTAAAGTGACGACGTGTCTAGTGCAGGTCGGCAGTCATGGAGTAATATTGCCGGACTGGTTTGACACCAGCATGATGTTGAAGATCATGTTCAAAAGATCTTAAAATTAGTGGGATGTGCTCGGGAACAAAACACAATACCCCATACAAAACTTCCTTCAAAAGGGATGTCCGAAATCCCGTTCATAAAAAAGATGAACTCGGGTCGGATTCGTTTTCGTGCAGAAAACCGATCCGAAAAGTGATGCACTAATCGGAAGGTTACCGGAGTTTGGACAGTCGGATCGAGCTGAAATTTTGAGAGGTGGTAGATATAGGAATTCCACAGCCGATCAACAATTGGATCTTCCAAAGGACGTCCGAGCTAGAAGCTGAACACCACGCCCTAAACTCATCCAAATTCCCATTCAAATTTGACAGGGCTTTGGTATATCGTGGATTGCCAGAGATTCCTCCATCGGAACTCGACTAAATTTTCCAGGCTTGTTATAGACTCAATTCCGCACAATTCCACCAAAGCGATACTCGAGGAGGTGGTGGCGGCAGATACGAGTTCGCTGTCCAAAAAAAATAGCACAGTCGCTTGAGGGCAATGTGGACGTTGAGCCCCCGAGCTCCATAGATGATTCCTCCGTGATCTTGATAGAGATCGGAGTTGATGTTTGATGAAGGCCCTCGTCCGAACATGGTGATCCAGACACGGGGTGCAATTCTTGGTCGAACCAAGGTGGCCAGTCGAACTGGTGACGAAGACGCCGAAGTCGCAGTTGATCTGCAGGCGAGCCATCGATCCTTTTGTCGATCACACAGCGGAACTCTCAATGAAAGCACCAATGTCGGTGTCAAAACCGGCGGATCTCGGGTAGGGGGTCCCGAACTGTGCGTCTAGGCCGGATGGTAACAGGAGGTAAGGAACACGATGTTTTACCCAGGTTCGGGCCCTCTTGATGGAGGTAAAACCCTATGTCCTGCTTGATTAATATTGATGATATGGGTAGTACAAGAGTAGATCTACAACGAGATCAAGGAGGCTAAACCCTAGAAGCTAGCCTATGATATGATTGTTGTGTATGTTGTATCTTCTATCGACTAGCCTGGCCCTGGTTTATATAATGCACCAGAGGCCTAGGTTAACAAGAGTCATAGTCGAATACGCCGGTGGGGAGAAGTCCTTGTCTTGATCGCCAAGTCTTTGTGGAATCTTCCTTGTATGCGACAGCTGTCCGAACTGGCCCATGAGTATACGGCCATGGGGGGCCTCGGCCCAATCTAATAGATCGGGAGACGACGTGGTGAGTACCCCCTAGTCCAGGACACCGTCACCAGCCTTAAATGCCTTAATGGCCTTAAAGATTACAGAGTGAACGCTCGTTCGTTGCTGTTCCAGATGACTCCTGGTCTTCAATAGGTCGAGTGGATTCTTGTATGGTCGAGTGGTCGATTGGTCGAGCGACTTCAAGAAGGAGGGGTCTTCGAGTAGCTGACCGGTCGAGTGGATTGCACTCAACACCTTTGTTGGGCCCTCCCTGTGGTCTCTTGAGCTTATTTGCTTCTATGACAGTGACCTTGGATAGGACCTATAGGTCAGGCCTATGACCCTACCCCAGGTCTATATCATCATCATTAGCCACCGAATGGATTGAGGTCCGAGTGAAAAGAAGGTTGAAGTTGACCTTGCTTTGGGTCTTGTGTTTCACGACTATTTATTTTTGAACAGAGGCCAGTGTTGGAACTACGGCTTCGTTTCAGTCGCCTTGATCGATTCAGAAATTGCCGATTGGATTTGTAACATCATCCGTCGAGTGTTGGTTTTGACGCGAAATCTTTGGTGCGATTGGCTATGGTGTATCCCGGATTTTACGGGATTCGAAATTTCAGGGAAGCGCACGGGGCAGAGCGCGCCGTGGTAAGTGGGGGTGGATAGACAGGAATGTTTCGCTTTCCGCGCCACCTTTTTCGCCACATATCCTGCGCGCGATGATAACCCACAAGTATAGAGGATCAATTGTCGCCTCTTTCGATAAGTAAGAGTGTCGAACCCAACGAGGAGCTAAAGGTAGAACAAATATTCCCTCAAGTTCTATCGACCACCGATACAACTCTATGCACGCTTGCCGTTCGCTTTACCTAGAACAAGTATGAAACTGGAAGTACTTTGTAGGTGTTGTTGGATAGGTTTGCAAGATAATAAAGATTACGTAAATAAAAAGTAGGGGCTGTTTAGGTAAAGACACAACTAATTTAGTTCTAGTAAAGAGCTTTTTGTTACGAGAAAGTTATTTGTCCCTAGGCAATCGATAACTAGACCAGTAATCATTATTGCAATTTTATATGAGGGGAGGCATAAGCTAACGTACTTTCTCTACTTGGATCATATGCACTTATGATCGCAACTCTAGCAAGCATCCACAACTACTAAAGATCATTAAGGTAAAACCAAACCATAGCATTAAAGTATCAAGTCCTCTTTATCCCATACGCAAACAACCTACTTACTCGGGTCTGTTTTTCTGTCACTCACGCCACCCACCATAAGCAAATCATGAACATATTGCAAACCCTACAGTGGGAATCCCTCATGCTTGCGTGACACGGAGAGCACCATAGGAAAACACCAATAATAAAACATGCAACTCAAAACCAATCACGATCATCAAATAACCCATAGGACAAAACGGATCTACTCAAACATCACAGGATAGCCATACATCATTGGGGAATAATATATAGCATTGAGCACCATGTTTAAGTAGAGATTATAGAGGGTAAGAGAGAGGTTACACCGCTTCATAGAGGGGGGAAGAGTTGGTGATGATGGCGGTGAAGTTGTTGGTGAAGATTGCGTGCGGTGATGATCATGGCTCCCGGTGGCACTCCAGTGACACCGGAAGCGAGGGGGAGAGGGCCCCCCTTCTTCTTATTCTTCATTTACCTCCTCCCTATATGGGAGAAGGGTTTCCCCTCTGGTCCTTGGTCTCCATGGCATGGGAGGGGCGATAGCCCCTCCGAGATTGGATCTGTCTCTCTGTCTCTCTCTGTTTCCATGTTCTGTTCTGCTGCCCTTTCACCGTTTCGTGTATATATGGAGATCCGTAACTCCGATTGGACTGAAATCTTTGCCGTGATATCCCCCCCAAAATTAGCTTTCTTGCAGCTGAAGAAGGGCATCAACCACCTTATGGGGAGCCCACGAGGGCCAGGGGAGCGCCCAGGGGGGTGCGGGGCGCCCCCTGCCTCGTGCCTCCCTCGGGCGCCGTCTCGCGTGGGTTTTTCTTTCGAAATTCTCCAAATATTCCAAAAATATTCTTCGTCCGTTTTTATCCCGTTTGGATTCCGTTTGATATGGGGTTTCTGCGAAACATAAAAGATGCAACAAACAGGAACTGGCACTGGGCACTGGATCAATATGTTAGTCCCAAAAATAGTACAAAAAGTTGCCAAAAGTATTTGAAAGTTGAATAATATTGGCATGGAACAATCAAAAATTATAGATACGACGGAGACGTATTAGCATCCCCAAGCTTAATTCTTGCTCGTCCTCAAGTAGGTAAATGATACAAAATATAATTTTTGATGTGGAATGCTACCTAGCATAATCTTGATCATGTATCTAATCATGGCATGAATATTAAGATATGAGAGATTCAAAGCAATAGTCTATCATTTGACATAAAAACAATAATACTTCAAGCCTACTAATAAAGCAATCATGTCTTTTCAAAATAACATGGCCAAAGAAAGTTATCCCTACAAAATCATATAGTCTGGCTATGCTCCATCTTCACCACACAAAATATTCACATCATGCACAACCCCGATGACAAGCCGAGCAATTGGGTCATACTTTTTTAACGCGCTTCAGTATTTTCAACCCTCACGCAATACATGAGTGCAAGCCATTTATATAGCACTATGGGTGGAATAGAATATGATGATGGGGGTTATGTGGAGAAGACAAAAAGGGAGAAGTCTCACATTGACACAGCTAATCAATGGGCTATGGAGATGACCATCAATTGATGTCAATGTGAGGAGTAGGGATTGCCATGGAACAGATGAACTAGAGCTATAAGTATATGAAAGCTCAAACTGAAACTAAGTGGGTGTGCATCCAACTTGCTTGCTCATGAAGACCTCGAGCATTTGAGGAAGCCCATCATCGGAATATACAAGCCAAGTTCTATAATGAAAATTCCCACTAGTATATGAAAGTTATAACTCAAGAGACTCTCTATATGAAGAACATGGTGCTACTTTGAAGCACAAGTGTGGTAAAAGGATAGTAACATTGCCCCCCTTTTCTCTTCTTTTTCACGGGCTTCTTTGGCCCCCTTTTTTTATTTAGGCTTCTTTGGCCTCTATTTTTTGCGGGCAATGCTCTAATAATGATGATCATCATACTTTTATTTACTTACAACTCAATATTAAAACTCGATACTAGAACAAAGATATGACTCTATATGAATGCCTCCGGCGGTGTACCGGGATGTGCAATGATCTAGCATAGCAATGACATAAAAAATGGAAGCCATGAAAACATCATGCTAGCTATCTTACGATCATGCAAAGCAATGTGACAATGAATGCTCAAGTCATGTATATGATGATGATGGAAGTTGCATGCCAATATATCTCGGAATGGCTATGGAAATGCCATGATAGGTAGGTATGGTGGCTGTTTTGAGGAAGATAGAAGGAGGCTTATGTGTGACAGAGCGTATCATATCATGGGGTTTGGATGCACCGGCGAAGTTTGCACCAACTCTCGAGGTGAGAAAGGGCAATGTACGGTACCGAAGAGGCTAGCAATGATGGAAGGGTGAGAGTGCGTATAATCCATGGACTCAACATTAGTCATAAAGAACTCACATACTTATTGCAAAAGTTTATTAGCCCTCGAAGCAAAGTACTAATACGCATGCCCCTAGGGGGATAGATTGGTAGGAAAGGACCATCGCTCATCCCCGACTGCCACTCATAAGGAAGACAATCAATAAATACCTCGTGCTCCAACTTCGTTACATAACGGTTCACCATACGTGCATGCTACGGGAATCACAAACCTCAACACAAGTATTTCTACTAATCCACAACTACCCACTAGCATGACTCTAATATCACCATCTTTATATCGCAAAACTATTGCAAGGAATCAAACATATCATATTCAGTGATCTACAAGTTTTATGTAGGATTTTATGACTAACCATGTGAATGACCAGTTCCTGTCATCTCTCGAAATAGATATAAGTGAAGCAAGAGAGTTTAATTCTTTCTACAAAATATATGCCCATGCTCTAACAAATATAAGTGAAGCAAAAGAGCATTCTACAAATGGCGGTTGTCTAAGTGAAGAGAAACAGGCAATCCAAACTTCAAATGATATAAGTGAAGCACATGAAGCATTCTATAAAGCCATACTCAAAAGATATAAGTGAAGTGCATAGAGAATTCTATAAATAAAGCAAGGACTATCTCATACCAGCATGGTGCAAAAATAGAAGTGAAAACCTGATGCAAAAGACGCTCCAAGATTTGCACATATCGCATGAACGAAACGAATCCGACATACCGATACTTGTTGAAGGAAGAGGGGATGCCTTCCGGGGCATCCCCAAGCTTAGACGCTTGAGTATCCTTGAATATTTACTTGGGGTGACTATGTCATCCCCAAGCCTGAGCTCTTGCCTCTCTTCCTTCTTATCACACCAAGACCTTCTCGATCATCAAACACTTCATCCACACAAAACTTCAACAGAAAACTCGGTAAGATCCGTTAGTATAATAAAGCAAATCACTACTCTAAGTACTGTTGCAAACCAATTAATATTTCGTTTTGGCATTGTAGCTACTTTAATATAACTTTTTGATGGCTTAATCCACTGATATAAATCGATAGTTTCATCAAAACAAGCAAACTATGCATCAAAAACAGAATCTGTCTAAAACAGAACAGTCTGTAATAATCTGAACATTCACCATACTTATGATACTTAAAAAATTATACCAAAATTAGGAAAAATAAACAATTTGTATATAAATACAGTGCAAAAAGTTTCAGAACTATTTGACGTTCAAGTAAAAAATTTAAAATCGCGCACTACTGCCAAAGTTTCTGTCCTGCACCGTACAAATCAACAAGCATCTAAAACACCCTAAAGGCAAACCTTGGCACATTAATTTTATATTTAAACTTTATAAAAGCACACAACAGAAATAAATGACTCTCTAAAACTTCCGGGTTGTCTTCCTGGCAGCGCTTTCTTTAAAGCCATTAAGCTAGGCATATAGTGCTCAAGTAATGGATCCACCCGGATCCCAAGGTATATCGAAGCCAATTTTAATTAGCAATGATTTGTAATTTAGTAGTGAGCACAAAGTAACATATAACAAGCAATGACGAAGTCTAACTCTCTTCCTGTGCATCGGCATGTCATAAAAGAACAATTCATGCACACACAGTAAAGGCCAATGCATAGTATAAACAATTTCTTGCAATTTTACCATGTTGGAAACATAGAGGGGTGGAGATGTAGTTCCTCTCTCATAATAATTGCAAGTAGGAGCAGCAAGCACATGCATATTATATTCATCCAAATCATCATGTGTAATAGTAAAATGCAACTCATCAATATAATCCTTAATAAGTGCAAACTTCTCCAATATAGTGTAGTCGGGAGAATTCAAAAAGATAATAGGACTACCATGCGTGGGTGCAATAGCAACAATTTCCTGTTTAACATAAGGAACTATAGCAAGTTCATCTCCATAAGCATCATTCATATTGGCATCATGGCCACAAGCATAGCAAGCATCATCAAAAAGGGATATTTCAAAAGAATCAACGAGATCATAACAATCATCATAGCAATCATCCTTCACTAATCACAAAGAGAAATTAAACAATGTATGAGTTGAAGCATTACTCTCATTAGAAGGTGGGCACGGGTAGCTAATCCTCTCTTCCTCCTTTTGTTCTTCGCTCTGCTCCTCATCTTTTTCATCCAATGAGCTCACAGTTTTACCAATTTCTTCTTCCATAGACTCCTGCAAAATATTAGCCTCTTCTTGGACAGCGGAGTAGTCCTCAATATATGGTTCAACATCGGCATTAGAAGCATAATTATCATAGCAATATTTAAGTATGGCAAAATTTTCAGATTTGTAAAGAGTAGCATCATACTTTTCAATCAAAGAAGCAATTTCGTAAGCACCCTTAAAAGCAACAAATTCTTCAATTTGTTGAACATCATAGTAATTACAAACACCCTTAGCATACGAAGATACGATTCCATTATCACTAAACTCACATTGATAAGGAAGGTGTTTCTCAGGGTTTTCAGAACAACAAGTAAAATCATATATTTCACATAAATTCTAAGCATAGCATTGCAAACGATGAACTTAACCTAGTAAAAGTTTCCCTTTTTCATATATACGGTGTCGCACATAACAAGCATGCCCATCTAAAGATTTTTTCCTCAACTAAGCTAGTTGGGGTTTCAGCACGAGCACATAGGGATCGAAGATGATCCAAGTAATAAGCTTCAGGAGTGTGATAGATTTTGAGTGGTTCTTCAACCATTGGTTCAGTAGGTACAACTAATTTTTTTGGTATTTTGCGTTTCCTACCCATAACTAAAGATAGAAAGAAACTAAGAATAGAAAATAAAAATTAGTTAGTGATAAAGCAAACAAGCACACACAAGAATATTCACCCCACGCCGGCGCCAGAAAAAGGTCTTGATAACCCACAAGTATAGGGGATCAATTGTAGCCTCTTTCGATAAGTAAGGGTGTCAAACCCAACGAGGAGCTAAAGGTAGAACAAATATTCCCTCAAGTTCTATCGACCACCGATACAACTCTACGCATGCTTTACCTAGAACAAGTATGAAACTAGAAGTACTTTGTAGGTGTTGTTGGATAGGTTTGCAAGATAATAAATATTACGTAAATAAAAAGTAGGGGCTGTTTAGGTAAAGACACAACTAAGTTAGTTTTAGTAAAGAGCTTTTCGTTAGGAGAAAGTTATTTGTCCCTAGGCAATCGATAACTAGAACAGTAATCATTATTGCAATTTTATATGAGGGAGAGGCACAAGCTAACATACTTTCTCTACTTGGATCATATGCACTTATGATTGGAACTCTAGCAAGCATCCGTAACTACTAAAGATCATTAAGGTAAAACCCAACCATAGCATTAAATTATCAAGTCCTCTTTATCCCATACGCAAACAACCTACTTACTCGGGTCTGTGCTTCTGTCACTCATGCCACCCACGATAAGCAAATCATGAACATATTGCAAACCCTACAGTGGGAATCCCTCACGCTTGCGCGACATGGAGAGCACCATAGGACAGAACCAATAATAAAACATGCAACTCAAAACCAATCACGATCATCGAATAACCCATAGGACAAAACAGATCTACTAAAACATCATAGGATAGCCATACATCATTGGGGAATAATATATAGCGTTGAGAACCATGTTTAAGTAGAGATTACAGCGGGTAAGAGAGAGGTTACACCACTGCATAGAGGGGGGAAGAGTTGGTGATGATGGCGGTGAAGTTGTTGGTGAAGATTGCGGTGATGATGATGGCTCCCGGTGGCACTCCGGTGCCACCCGAAGCGAGGGGGAGAGGGCCCCCCCTTCTTCTTATTCTTCCTTTACCTCCTCCCTAGATGGGAGAAGGGTTTCCCCTCTGGTCCTTGGTCTCCATGGCATGGGAGGGGCGATAGCCCCTCTGAGATTGGATCTGTCTCTCTGTCTCTCTCTGTTTCCCTGTTCTGTTCTGCCTCCCTTTCACCGTTTCGTGTATATATGGAGATCCGTAACTCCGATTGGACTGAAATATTTTCCGTGATTTTCCCCCAAAAATTAGCTTTCTTGCGGCTGAAGAAGGGCATCAACCACCTTATGGGGAGCCCACGAGGGTCAGGGGCGCGCCCCCCTGCCTCGTGCCTCCCTCGGGCACCGTCTCACGTGGGTTTTTCTTTCGGAATTCTCCAAATATTCCAAAAATATTCTTCGTCCGTTTTTATCCCGTTTGGATTCCGTTTGATATGGGGTTTCTGCGAAACATAAAAGATGCAACAAATAGGAACTGGCACTGGATCAATATGTTAGTCCCAAAAATAGTATAAAAAGTTGCCAAAAGTATATGAAAGTTGAATAATATTGGCATGGAACAATCAAAAATTATAGATACGACAGAGACGTATTAGCATCCCCAAGCTTAATTCCTGCTCGTCCTCGAGTAGGTAAATGATAAAAAAGATAATTTTTGATGTGGAATGCTACCTAGCATAATCTTGATCATGTATCTAATCATGGCATGAATATTAAGATATGAGTGATTCAAAGCAATAGTCTATCATTTGACATAAAAACAATAATACTTCAAGCCTACTAATAAAGCAATCATGTCTTTTCAAAATAACATGGCCAAAGAAAGTTATCCCTACAAAATCATATAGTCTGGCTATGCTCCATCTTCACCACACAAAATATTCACATCACGCACAACCCCGATGACAAGCCGAGCAATTGGGTCATACTTTTTTAACGCGCTTCAGTATTTTCAACCCTCACGCAATACATGAGCGCAAGCCATGTATAGAGCACTATGGATGGAATAGAATATGATGATGGGGGTTATGTGGAGAAGACAAAAAGGGAGAAGTCTCACATTGACACAGCTAATCAACGGGCTATGGAGATGCCCATCAATTGATGTCAATGTGAGGAGTAGGGATTGCCATGCAACAGATGCACTAGAGCTATAAGTATATGAAAGCTCAAACTGAAACTAAGTGGGTGTGCATCCAACTTGCTTGCTCATGAAGACCTCGAGCATTTGAGGAAGCCCATCATCGGAATATACAAGCCAAGTTCTATAATGAAAATTCCCACTAGTATATGAAAGTGATAACTCAAGAGACTCTCTATATGAAGAACATGGTGCTACTTTGAAGCACAAGTGTGGTAAAAGGATAGTAACATTGCCCCCTTTTTCTCTTCTTTTTTTACGGGCTTCTTTGGCCCCCTTTTTTATTTAGGCTTCTTTGGCCTCTCTTTTTTTCGGGCAATGCTCTAATAATGATGATCATCATACTTTTATTTACTTACAACTCAATATTAAAACTCGATTCTAGAACAAAGATATGACTCTATATGAATGCCTCCGGCGGTGTACCGGGATGTGCAATGATCTAGCGTAGCAATGACATAAAAAATGGACAAACCATGAAAACATCATGCTAGCTATCTTACGATCATGCAAAGCAATATGACAATGAATGCTCAAGTCATGTATATGATGATGATGGAAGTTGCATGCCACCGGAAGTGAGGGGGAGAGGTCCCCCCTTCTTCTTCTTCTTCCTTGACCTCCTCCCTAGATGGGAGAAGGGTTTCCCCTCTGGTCCTTGGCCTCCATGGCATGGGAGGGGTGAGAGCCCCTCCGAGATTGGATCCGTCTCTCTGTCTCTCTCTGTATCCGCGTTCTGTTCTGCTGCCCTTTCACCGTTTCGTGTATATATGGAGATCCGTAACTCCGATTGGACTGAAATCTTTGCCATGATTTTCCCCAAAAATTAGCTTTCTTGCGGCCGAAGAAGGGCATCAACTGCTTTACGAGGATCCCACGAGCGTCAGGGGCGTGCCCAGGGGGTGGGGCGCCCCCTGCCTCATGCCTCCCTTGGGCACCATCTCACGTGGATTTTTCTACCAAAATTCTCCAAATATTTCAAAAATAATATCCATCCATTTTTATCCCGTTTGGATTCCGTTTGATAAGGGGTTTCTGCGAAACATAAAACATGCAACAAACAGGAACTGGCACTGGGCACTGGATCAACATGTTAGTCCCAAAAATAGTATAAAAAGTTGCCAAAAGTATATGAAAGTTGAATAATATTGGCATTGAACAATAAAAAAATTATAGATACGATGGAGACGTATCACGCGACTGTTGAGGGATTTGACAGGATCGCCCGGGCCCGCCCACCAGCCACTCGGAAGTGGGCCTTTAAAAGTGACGAGGCCGAGGCGCTTGCACTATGCGCGTCCATTCTCCTTCTTCTCCCTCAATCTGTCCACCGCATCCGTCTCCTCCGCTCTTGACGCCGCCGCTCCGCCACCATGGGGAAGGAAAGACGGCGGCACTGGAACGCGTGAAGGCGACGGGGGCGGCGAAAGGCAAGAAGACGAATCAAGGGTCGTCGTCGCGATCGGGGCTGCCGTCGGGTTGGATTCAGGGCTGTCGGCGTTCTGGGAACGGGGGTCCCCAGACTTGCCTGCCAGCGGCCTGCGGCGTGGCTCAAAGGGGGGGGGGGGCAGCACGGCCCATCTTCATCAACATAGACCCAAGACCCTCACGAGGGGCCAAGCCTCGTGGGGCAGACGACACGGATCTTCCTCGGGCACGGCCTCATCAGGCTGGCTCGCGAGGAGGCGGAGAGATCAAGGCGGGGTACCTCATGAGGTGCCCGTGACGCAAGCCATGACGACCAAAGGTGCCAGGCGGGCGCCAGCCCGCGCAGTGTCCTCCTTTCCTCTTTGGTGCAAGGGAGCAAGCGCATGCGAGAGCATCAAGCAAAGGCACCCGTTTCGGTGCAACAAGACCAAGACCAGTCCAACGGCAGGGAGGAAGTCAATGTGGAGCCCAAGCCAGCGTCACCATCAGAGCCTTTGGCAGGCGAGGACCAACTTTAGTCAGGATAAGTGTACCAGATGTTCCCCTTCGAAATGGCCAATTGTTGGCGCCCTTCCCGCTCAATATTTGGGAAGAGGCCCAGGGCCTTTGCCTATAAATAGGACTAGCCTCCCACAGCGTAGAGAGGTCGGATTCAGAGAGGTCGGATTCAGAGACGAAATCAGAGAGAGAGAGAGAGAGAGAGAGAGAGAGAAGGGTAACTGAACCCCTCCTAGAAGTTCATCCCCCTAGCCAAGAACAGACCCTCGCGAGGCTGTTCTTCCTTGTATTGCTCATCATCATCAGCCCAAGAGGCAATCCACCACATCACACACTGGAGTAGGGTATTACACCACAACGGTGGCCCGAACCAGTATAAACCCTGTGTCTCTTGTGCTGTTCTTCCCATAGCTTAGATCTTAGTGAGGCGGAGGGGTGCAGGCAGGTAGAAGGCGAAATCTCCGCGTGCACCCCAGTGTTTGAACCTCAAGGGTCTGCCGGAACCCGAAATCCGACATTTGGCGCGCCAGGTAGGGGTGCGCCGGAATTCGTCTTCCACCACCCCGTTCTCCTCCGACCATCGCGTCCATGTCTAACGCTCATCGGGCCCGCGCCGAGCGCCAGGCCGCTCTCGCTTCACGCGTCGCCCAGACGGCTCCTGTCGGCGGGCGCCCTAGCCGTTCCCCGTCACCTGCCATCAATGCCGCCACCGGCCAGGTAGGGGACGAGCAGCAAGCGTCGTCTCAGCATCCGTCCGTGCGGCAAGACGGCCGCACCGCTACTCCCTCGCTCACCCCGGCTGGTTCTTCGTCCCGCGCGCTCCGCGCACCCATGGAGGCTCGAGCTGCGCTCATCGCGGCAAACGAGCTCCCGCGCTACCGTCCCATCGACGACGTCTACAAAGAATGGCTCGACCGCGTCACCGAACTCGTCCGTGCCGCAGGGGGCTCTCCTGCGCCGTCCGTTCCGCTGCGCCACACCCCGCCCCGCGCGGGTGACGAAGCTCCGGGGGCGCCCCAGCCGCCTCCTCCTCAAGAAGGCGCCATGGCTCCAAGGCGCGTGGCCCCTGGGCGGAACCTGCTCTGTCAGGTGCAAGCGCGGCAAGAGCAGAGTTGCCAAGAAGTCCCTCGCCCGCAAGAAGCTGCCCGGGCTCTCCCTGCTCCAGCACGTCGCGACCATGCTCCTGCTCCCGCACGTCAAGACCCCGCGCTGCTCCTAGCTGCAGCGTGTGGGGACATGCAAGGCCAAGCTCTCTGCTCCCAAGGCCTCCCGTGGCCATATCAGGCTGCCGTGCCTTCACCGCTGAGCTACGCAGCGTCGTGTGGCCCGGCAAGTTCAAGCCAGACCTGCCTCCTCGTTACGATGGCATGGCCGACCCCATGGAGTTCCTGCAGCTCTATGAGCTGGGCATCGAAGCTGCCAACGGAGACGAGAAGGTCATGGCGAACTGGTTTCCCACGGCGCTCAAGGACGGGGCATGCACCTGGCTCCTGAACCTGGCTCTAGGCACGATCTCCTCCTGGGACGAGATGCGCACCCGCTTCATCGCCAACTTCCAAGGTACTCGCGACCGGCCACCCGTCGTGAGCGACATGCGCCGCATCAAGCAACAACCCGAAGAGACCATGCAGAAGTACATCCAGCGCTTCAAAAACACACGCCTCAAGATTCCCAAGGTGACCGAGGAGGCCATCTGAAAGTGCAACTATCCCTAGGTGGTTTTGGTAATTCATAACAACATATAGCTCATTGAGCTAATGCTATTCCAAGATGATTATTTCAGGAAAGCTCAATGATTGACATGGCATGGATGGTGAAAGTGGAACCCTCAAATTGCTAAGGACAAAGGATTGGCTCAAGCTCAAAAGCTCAAGACTCTTCATTTTATATTTTAGTGATCCAAGATCACATTGAGTCTTTAGGAAAAGCCAATACTATCAAGGAGGGATGAGGTGTTGCTTAATGAGCCTCTTGCTTCATGTGCTTAGTGATATGCTCCAAAACCCTCAACTACTTTCCCATATCCACATATGACCTAAACCCTAAGCCAAACTTGGTCCTACCGATTCTTCCTATCCGGCGCCACCGAGATTCACTTGTCATAAGCCACTGCCAAACCGTAGCAATTCGGTTCTACCGATAGGGATCTCGGTCTCACCGAGATGGGATTGCAAACTCTCTGTTTCCCTTTCGTAACTTTTTGGTCTCACCGAAAGAGCGGATCGGTCCCACCGAGATTGCAATGTAAATTCAGTGTTTCCTTTTTGTAACTTTCCGGTCTCACCGAAAGAGCAAATCGGTCCCACCGAGTTTGCCTGACCAACTCTCTGGTTAACTAATTACCAAAATTGGTCTCACCGAGTTTGTGTAATCGGTCTCACCGAGATTACGTTATGCCCTAACCCTAACAAAATCGGTCCTACCGAGTTGCATGTTAGTCCCACCGAAAATCTCTAACGGTCACTAGGTTTACTATTTCGGTCTGACCGAGTTTGTTGATTCGGTCCCACCGAGATTGGTAAACTGTGTGTAACGGTTGGATTTTGTGTGGAGGCTATATATACCCCTCCACCTCCTCTTCACTCGTAGAGAGAGCCATCAGAACACATCTATACTTCCAACTCATATGTTCTGAGAGAGAACCACCTACTCATGTGTTGAGACCAAGATATTCCATTCCTACCATATGAATCTTGATCTCTAGCCTTCCCCAAGTTGCTTTCCACTCAAATCTTCTTTCCACCAGATCCAAATCCTATGAGAGAGAGTTGAGTGTTGGGGAGACTATCATTTGAAGCACAAGAGCAAGGAGTTCATCATCAACACACCATTTGTTACTTCTTGGAGAGTGGTGTCTCCTAGATTGGCTAGGTGTCACTTGGGAGCCTCCGACAAGATTGTGGAGTTGAACCAAGGAGTTTGTAAGGGCAAGGAGATCGCCTACTTCGTGAAGATATACCGCTAGTGATGCATGTCCTTCGTGGGCGATGGCCATGGTGGGATAGACAAGGTTGCTTCTTCGTGGGTGGAGCCCTCCGTGGACTCGCGCAACCGTTACCCTTTGTGGGTTGAAGTATCCATCAACGTGGATGTCGGATAGCACCACCTATCCGAACCATGGGAAAAACATCCATGTCTCCAATTGCGTTTGAATTCTCCAGACCCTTCCCTTTACATTCTTGCAAGTTGCATGCTTTACTTTCCGCTGCCAATATACTCTTTGCATGCTTGCTTGAATTGTGTGATGATTGCTTGACTTGTCCTAAAATAGCTAAAATCTGCGAAGAACTAAAATTGGGAAAAGGTTAAGCTTTTATTTGGTCAAGTAGTCTAATCACCCCCCTCTAGACATACTTTCGATCCTACAAGTGGTATCAGAGCCAGGTTTTCATTTGCTTTGATTTCCATAGCTTTTGGTGGTCATAGCCTTGGTTTCACTACCTAGGAGAGTATGGCGTCTAGCGAGGGAAATTATCACCGTAGAGGTCCTTACTTTGATGGTACTAATTTTGCTAGTTGGAAGCATAAAATGAAAATGCATATTATTGGACATAACCCCGCCGTTTGGGCTATTGTGTGTGTTGGTTTGCAAGGTGACTTCTTTGATGGGAGAGAACCAAACCGTGAAGCTACCGCGGATGAGTTGAAGATGTTGCGATACAATGCTCAAGCTTGTGATATTCTCTTCAACGGATTGTGCCCCGAAGAATTCAACAAAATCAGCCATCTTGAGAATGCAAAGGAAATTTGGGACACTTTGATTGATATGCACGAAGGTACCGACTCCGTCAAGGAATCCAAATTGGATGTGCTTCAAAGTCAACTTGACAAGTTCAAAATGAAGGATGGTGAAGGTGTCGCTGAAATGGACTCTAGGCTTGCTCTCATCACAAATGAGATTGCCGGCTTAGGAAGTGAAGAGATGACCGATAGATTCATCATCAAGAAGATTCTAAGAGCCTTGGATGGAAAATATGATACCGTGTGCACATTGATCCAAATGATGCCCAATTACAAAGATCTCAAGCCAACGGAGGTAATTGGAAGAATTGTTGCTCATGAGATGTCACTTAAGGATAAAGAGGAACTTCACAACAAATCAAGTGGTGCCTACAAAGCCTCATGTGAAGCCCGTACATCATCAAGTGAGAAACAAAACTTCAATGAAGAATTGAGCTTAATGGTGAAGAACTTCAACAAGTTCTACAAGAGTATAAGCAAAGATAGAAGCTCCAAGTCAAGGTCCTACAATGACAAAAGATCTTCTAGTCGAGAGCGAAACTGCTACAATTGTGGAAGACCCGGACACTATTCCAATGAGTGTACAGCTCCCTACAAGAGAAGAGAAGACTCTCCAAAAAGAAGAAGCAAAAGAGAAGAATCACCACCAAGAGAGAGAAGGAGTAGAGATGATCGTTATGAACGAAGATACTCACGGAGAAGCAAGGATTCGGAAAGGAAGGAAAAATCATCAGGGAGCTACACAAAACGAAGACATCAAGCTCATGTTGGTGAATGGGTATCCGGCTCCGACTCCGACAACCACTCCGAGAGAAGTTATCACTCCGATTCCGAATATACTCAAGATGAAGGTGTTGCCGGTCTAGCACTTGTGTCAACCAACTCCTACGACATATTTGACTCACCAAATGAAGGAATTTGAAGATGCTTCATGGCCAAAGGTCCTAAGGTAACACACCCCGAGTATGTTGATTTTAATAGTGATGAAGACGACTTGTTAGGTGATGATGATTTACTTGTTGACAACTCTAGTGATGAATACTATGATGAAACGTCAATTAATCATGCTAATCAAGATAAAACGAATGACAATGATAAGGAGAAGATTGAGGCTCTAACTAAAGAACTAAACACTCTTATGTTAGCTCATGAAACGATCTTCGAAGATCATCGAGAACTTTTAAGAGCTCATGAGAAGTTACGCTTTGAAAAGCTCAATCTTGAGCAAGAGCATGAGTTTTTAAAGGCAATCAATGATGATCTCTGCAAGAAAAGTTCTTCTTACATTGCCAAACGTTTACTCTTATCCACTTACATGCCTCAAGTCAAGTCTAGTAACAAGAACAAGAAAGATTCTTCCTCTAGTAGTAACAATGATCATGCTAAATCCAATATTGTTGCTTCTAGTAGTTCTCTTGATTCCACTAATGATTCTCTTAGCCAAGTTACACTTGAGCAAGAAAATAGCTTATTGAAGGGAATTATAGAGAAAGGAGTGTACAAAAGCCTTGCCGAGAGTAAGCAATTCGAGGAAATTGATGCATTTGAAGAAGCTCCTAAGACCTTAGTCAAGTGGATTCCCAAGACCACTTCAAGTTCCACTTCATCAAGTATGACTACGACTCCAAGGTTTCCCATCAAGATGGTGTGGATCCAAAAGAAGAAGAACTAGAGAGTTCTTGAGGGTGACTCCGCCAACATACTTCACTCTTATCATTTTGGCAAGAACAAGTGCAATCAACTTCCACATCTTGCACTAGTTCAAGGAGTCACAAACCCTCTTGTTGGTAAGACAAGGGACAAGGTAACCTAAAGTTTTCATGGACATCATCTTGTGTGTGCATCACTCTATGTCTATGGATATCCTTGTTTGTTCCTTGTGGGACTAACCCATGTAGGTATTGAAAGTGCAATTCACTCAAATGGATAGCTCCAAGTGATCTACATCAACATTGAGCATCCACACCTTCAACATCTACATGAAGTCATCATCGACAAAACCCAAGGTTAGTTCATCCCTCTTAGGGGGGATATCACATCTAGGGGGAGCTTTACTCTAAGACTTGAGCTAAAGCAACTCTAAAGATGTGGACACAACAATGCTTTATGTAAAAGTGGTAACCCCACTTGAGCTTAAACGATGAGTATGACCTATGATCAAGTGTTCTCACTTGACTCCTAAGTCAATATACTCATACATAGATGACCTAGTCATTGCAAATTGCTTGATAGATGCTAGAATTGGTTGCGCATGCTTTGTCACATATTTCAATTGCCATCTTATTGTGTGAGCATGTTGGTTGCAAATTTTACTCATTCGAGGACATCCACTTGTTGTTTTGATTGTTTGGTTTTATTTCCTTTTGCCAAGTGGATGGACAAGAATGCCTAAGAACCTTCTCTAGCTATCTATGCTTTTCTCGTCTCAAACTCTATTCATGCTACATCACAAAATTTGATCAAGTCAGATTCGAACCACTCTGTGTGAGGAGCACTCGGAGTCCCCGATTCATCATAGACTTAAACTTCCAAAACCTCTTTGTGATTCTCGGTCTGACCGATATCCTACTTTCGGTCCTACCGAGATTATTAAGTTGATCTGAACTTTCAATCTCGGTGCAACCGAGTTGAACCATTCGGTCACACCGAGTTGCAACAACTGTATACAGTTTTGCATCTCGGTGCAACCGAGTTGTTCCACTCGGTCACACCGACAGGGTCGGGCTATATATAGTCACGGGCAAAAATTTGGAAATTTCTCCGAACCCCTTCGCCCACGCGATAGCTCGCTCTGCCAACGTGGTCTCCGGATCGTCTCCTTGCCGCCAGCCGCCTCCAGTCGCTAGTCTCCGTCGCCGTCAACGGGAATCAACCCCGCCGTTGCCGCCGTAGCGAGTCTCCGCCGAACTAGGGTATGGACTCGATCTTTGTGCTATTCCCCAATCTGATTCCTAGCACATTGTGATCATAATGATTCTTGCCACGTTTGATAAACTTCTGTCCAGTCAATGAACTCGTAGATTAGGTTTGATTCGAAAATTTTAGGGTTAGGTTTCCGCCGAAACCATCTCGGACCCACCGAGTTGAAAAACTCGGTCCCACCGATTTGGCTTATGCCATTGCACAAGTGAGACTCGGTCTGACCGAGTATTACTAATCGGTGTGACCGATTTTGGAACTTTGTGAAACCCTAGCAGTCTCGGTGCCACCAAACTGTGACTCGGTCTGACGGAGTTCACTAGTTTAGGTTCCAAAACTGCTTCGGTATCACCGAGTTTAAAAATCGGTAGATCCAAGATGATTTCAGTGGGAAACTAAAACTAAGATTTTGAATCATTCTTTTGCAAAAATATCTGCGTTTTGTGATGCTCATCCACTCTACCTCATCTATAAACTATTCACAGGGTCAGCAGTCAGCTTGTTCATCATGTCAGACCAAAGTGATAGCCAGAATTTGTCAGAGCAGCCAGTGCAAATGAGTGAGGGCACTAGTCCCTCCAGCTCTTCAGATGATGGCAGCAGAAGTACCCCAAGCAATTTGCCAAAAGCTTCCACCAGACAGAGGAAGAAGAGAACTTCAGATTCTGAGGATGAAGATTATGTGGCAGAGGAAGAGGAAGCCACATCAAAGAGAGCTGTGCTCAAGAAGGAATATGGCTCAGCTCAAGGCATAAAGCCAGGCTTAAAAATCAAAAGGCCAGCAGGTAGGCAGCCTATGCCAAAGGCCAGAGCTTCAACTCAGATTCCAGAAAAGCTTGCAACCATAGAGCCAGTTGCTGCTGAAGGAAATAAAAGGAAGGAAAGGGTCAAGAAAACCGTAGCCACAGTGCTTGGAAAGGCTTCCATCATGGAAGAAGAGGAAGAAGAAGAGGTTGTTGCACCAGCACCTAAGGCACCCAAAGCTGCCTCCAAGCCCAAGTCTGCCCCAAAGAGAAATACGAGGAGCATACCTGCAACTGAGAAGAACAAGGCCCCAGTGCCTGAAGCTGCTGAATAAGATGATGAAGAGCATGTTCTGAGAAAGCTCAAGCCCAAGATCCCAGACCACAATGATGCTCATCCTGTGGCTGAGGACATGAAGTTCAGAAGAGACTCAGGGCTGAGGAAGTGGAGAGAAGCAGATCCATATGCTTCAAGGAGAAGAACTGCTGTTGACTACAGGTTCCACACTAAGGAACAACAGGACTTCTATGAGACAGTCTTGTTAGACAAGAAGCCAATTGTATGTGATATGAGATGGGTCAACTGGGAATATATCAAGGAGAATGAAGAGCACTACCCTGGAGTACAGGACAGCTTCAAGGTATGTGGAGTAGCAGACTTTGTTGGGCAGAAGCTCACAAAGTGGAATGAGGAGCTTATCATGCAGTTCTACTCCACAGCACATTTTTATCCAGATGGGAGGATTGTTTGGAAGTCTGAAGGTATGAGGTACCAATCAACAGTTGCTGAGTGGGCACAGCTTATCAATGCCCCAGAGGAAAATGAAGATGACTTGGATGTCTATTCCAAGAAGAAGATGGATCATAACTCTATGTCCAATATGTACAAGGAAATTCCGAACGAGGCACTTGATACTTTCAAGTTTGGCTCTGTGCATTATCTTCTGTCAGGGCTGCCAACCATCAACTGGATCCTTAGGCACACACTTTTGCCCAAGTCTGGAGATCACAGGATGATCAGAGGTCATGCCATTAACTTGCTACATATCTTTGATGTGCCTCAGAAATTCGAGGTCATGAGCCTCATGGTAGAGACTATCAAGAGGACTGCAGCAGATCAGAAGAGGAGCTGTGGATATGCCCCTCAGATCCAGATGTTGATTAACTCAAGAATGGGCACAGACACATACTTGTTGGACAAGGAACATTTGCCTATCTATCCAGATTTCGAGGACAACCAAGTTGTGATGACCAAAGATGAACCATCTTCAGCCCATGCACAAGCCAAGCAGGAGAAGGTAATAAAGGAGAAAGCTGCCAAGATGCCAACTCAAGAGGAGGCATCTGAGTACTTCTTGAAGAACACGCAAGAGCAGCTTAGTTACTTGATTGCATCCACCCTGCGGATTGAGAAAGGACTGGCCACCCTAACTCAGAACCAGGCAAGCCTAGAGAGAATCGTAGAACAAAAGTTCTATGACTTGGATATCAAGGTGACAGAGATTCAGACTGCAGTGGAGCAGCTCCAAGATGATATGCAGGAGAGGAAAGGGAAGACAACCACTGATGCCTTTGCCAGAGTGCCACGAGGTCTGAGGTCGTCTGCAGTGCCAGTTCCTGACACAAGAGCAACCGCCTCAGCTCCAGCCACAGCACCAGCCCAACCTGCTCCAGCATCTACTTCAGCTCCAACTCCAACCGCGTCTACGGAAGCCTTCGTCCTTGGAGTGATATGGACTCCACCACCACCTGAAGATCAAGCCTGAGTGTCGATTTAGCACTATGCATTTTCTAGGAACTTTTTGGTAACTTGTTGCCAAAGGGGGAGAAAATGTATAGATCATAGGCTTCGAGAGAGAGTGTTGCTTTTCTCTCTTGCTTTATTTGGTGGTTTTTCGAACATTGTTTTCTTTTGGTTGAGATACTATGCCGTTATCTGTGAGACATTGATGATCATGTGTTTGATCATAAGCTACACTTATGCATGCTTGGTGAATGCTATTATCTTATCTATCTTATGTGATCATTCACTTTTCTTGGTGATGAGTGCATGTATTTCATTCTTATTATTTTAAGCGCTCCACCAAGATGTACTCTAACTCTTTGTGCATTTGCAGTCCAAAGCAAATCTTAAATATGCACAAATTTAGGGGAGCTCTAACTTATCACATACTTCTCAAAGCGACGATATTTTTCATGCTTATTATCATTTGTCGAAGCTTTGATCTATATGTTGTCATCAATTACCAAAAAGGGGAGATTGAAAGTGCAACTATCCCTAGGTGGTTTTGGTAATTCATAACAACATATAGCTCATTGAGCTAATGCTATTCCAAGATGATTATTTCAGGAAAGCTCAATGATTGGCATGGCATGGATGGTGAAAGTGGAACCCTCAAAATGCTAAGGACAAAGGATTGGCTCAAGCTCAAAAGCTCAAGACTCTTCATTTTATATTTTAGTGATCCAAGATCACATTGAGTCTTTAGGAAAAGCCAATACTATCAAGGAGGGATGAGGTGTTGCTTAATGAGCCTCTTGCTTCATGTGCTTAGTGATATGCTCCAAAACCCTCAACTACTTTCCCATATCCACATATGACCTAAACCCTAAGCCAAACTCGGTCCTACCGATTCTTCCTATCCGGCGCCACCGAGATTCACTTGTCATAAGCCACTGCCAAACCCTAGCAATTCGGTTCTGCCGATAGGGATCTCGGTCTCACCGAGATGGGATTGCAAACTCTCTGTTTCCCTTTCATAACATTTCGGTCTCACCAAAAGAGCGGATCGGTCCCACCGAGATTGCAATGTAAATTCAGTGTTTCCTTTTTGTAACTTTTCGGTCTCACCGAAAGAGCAAATCGGTTCCACCGAGTTTGCCTAACCAACTCTCTGGTTAGCTAATTACCAAAATCGGTCTCACCGAGTTTGTGTAATCGGTCTCACCGAGATTACGTTATGCCCTAACCCTAACAAAATCGGTCCTACCGAGTTGCATGTCAGTCCCACCGAAAATCTCTAACGGTCACTAGGTTTACTATTTCGGTCCCACCGAGATTGGTAAACTGTGTGTAACGGTTGGATTTTGTGTGGAGGCTATATATACCCCTCCACCTCCTCTTCACTCGTAGAGAGAGCCATCAGAACACATCTATACTTCCAACTCATATGTTCTGAGAGAGAACCACCTACTCATGTGTTGAGACCAAGATATTCCATTCCCACCATATGAATCTTGATCTCTAGCCTTCCCCAAGTTGCTTTCCACTCAAATCTTCTTTCCACCAGATCCAAATCCTATGAGAGAGAGAGTTGAGTGTTAGGGAGACTATCATTTGAAGCACAAGAGCAAGGAGTTCATCATCAACACACCATTTGTTACTTCTTGGAGAGTGGTGCCTCCTAGATTGGCTAGGTGTCACTTGGGAGCCTCCGACAAGATTGTGGAGTTGAACCAAGGAGTTTGTAAGGGCAAGGAGATCGCCTACTTCGTGAAGATCTACCGCTAGTGAGGCAAGTCCTTTGTGGGCGATGGCCATGGTGGGATAGACAAGGTTGCTTCTTCATGGACCTTTCATGGGTGGAGCCCTCCGTGGCCTCGCGCAACCGTTACCCTTCGTGGGTTGAAGTCTCCATCAACGTGGATGTAGGATAGCACCACCTATCCGAACCACGGGAAAAACATCCGTGTCTCCAATTGCGTTTGAATTCTCCAAACCCTTCCTTTACATTCTTGCAAGTTGCATGCTTTACTTTCCGCTGCCAATATACTCTTTGCATGCTTGCTTGAATTGTGTGATGATTGCTTGACTTGTCCTAAAATAGCTAAAATCTGCCAAGAACTAAAATTGGGAAAAGGTTAAGCTTTTATTTGCTCAAGTAGTCTAATCACCCCCCTCTAGACATACTTTCGATCCTACACCATCGTCTCAGCCTTCTCCGACAGCGTGCGTGATGTCAAGATGAAGGAGGAGCCGGCGATGCATGAAGACCTGTGCACTTCCTTGGAGTTGTTCAACTTGGCAACCAAGTGCGCCAGGGCTAAGGAAGGGCGTCTCTCCCTCCTCGAGCTGCCTGCCGCAGACCCAGAAGAGAAGAAGCCCAAGGCCAAGGATGTGAAGCGCAAGGGGGCTGCCGTGCTCGCGACAGAACCAGACACCAAGCGGGGCCGAGATCAGCCCGAACCTTCCAAGGGCAGTCGGTACTGTGTGTACCACGACCTCCACACCCACAACACCAACGAATGTCAAGGGCTCCGAGCCGTGCGAGAAGGAAGGATCGGCCGTCGCCCCGACCTTGGTGACCGGGGCTACGGTCGAGGAGGAGGAAGGAACACAGGACGTTGGGAAGACCGCGGCCCGCGCCAAGGGTGGCGCGGTCAACCTCGCGAGGATCGCTGGCAAGACCCGCCTCGCGAGGGAGACTGGAGGGATCAGCCTTGCGAGGATCTCCCGCAAGGCAACGCAGGCCTCCCCTCGCTGCCGCATCAGCGAAGAAGAAACGAGGACCGCCATTAGGACGAGGGTCCTGGGGGCTTCCAGGAGCCGCGCGCGATCGCCTGCATCCTGGGCGGGGCTCAAGCCCCAGCCTCTCAATGCATCTTCAAGCAGTTCGCCCGCGAAGTGAATGCAGTCCTCCCCAAGCTCGAAGCCACGCGCCCTCTCAGGTGATCGGCATGCGCCATCATGTTCAGCTCAGCAGATCAGCTCAAGTGTGCGGCTATAGCCGGAGTCCTCCCGATGCTTTGTTCCCCAATCATCAGCAACGTGGTGGTCACGAGGACCCTCATCGATGGCGGGTCAGGGCTCAACGTCCTATCCGTGGAAACATTCAACAATCTCCAAGGGCCCTACAACCAGCTTCAGCCAACCAAGCCGTTCTCCAGAGTCACCGACAGCTCCACGGTCCCAATTGGGAGGTCCGCCTCCCTGTCACCTTCGGGGCACGCAACAACTACCGCAACGAGCTCATCGACTTCGACGTCGCTCACATTCGCCTGTCGTACAATGCCATCCTTGGGTACCCTACGCTGGCCAAGTTGTAACGCCCCGAGACCGATGTGCCAGGTGTCTTCCAGTTATTCGCTGTTGTTGCCATGTCATTTGCTTGCGTGTTGCATCTCGTCATGTCATCATGTGCATTGCATTATCATGTTTTCAAAACTTGCATTCGTCCCGGTCTCCTCGTCCTCTCCGTTTATCCGTTCTGAACCCAACCACACTTGCACACGCCCGCGGTATGTCCGAAATAGTATTTTATAAGTGGCCAGAAAATGTTCTCGGAATGAGATGAGATTTGACGCGTGGTCTTATTATAGTGTAGATAGACCGCCTGTCAAGTTTCATCGCATTCGGAGATCGTTTGATGCCCCAACGAATAACTATAGCAGCAATGGTAGTCGGTCTAATGTCGGACGTTTTCGGTCTCCGGAAACAGTCGTCGGGCCTCTCCTCTTCTCTCTTCTCAGCCCTCTGTCTTCTACACTACCTACCGCCAGGTCCAACCTAACCTCTCTTGTCAGCCCGCGGCCCTCATCGCGCACGCGTCCGAAAGCTGTCCCGGACCCGACCCAGACTGTCGTCACCGTTGGATCCGGATCATCCCCAAACATCTACAAAACGTCATCGTTTTCTTATTTGGGCTCCCTAACTATTTTATTCGCGACCGTACGATTACGATCGTAGGGATGAGGTAGCCCCTAACCTAACCCACCTGCGTATATAATGGGCAACCCTAGAAACTAGGGATCTGTCCCATCCAATCCCTCTCAGCCGCCGCCGCCACTTCCTTGATTTTCAACGCCAAGCCAACCAGTTTCTTCCCCGTTCCAAGATCCCCTCAGCCTACCACATCTCCTCGATCCAAATCATCATCGTCTTCTCCACCCAACCAACCACTAGCCACAGCGCCCGACCTCGAGCCCCTCCGCAGCCAGCCAGCGCTCGATCCAGGTTGGATCGAGGCCTCGACCTCACTCGCCTCTGCCCCGAGCGAAGCTTCTCTCACAGCCAGCCGGACCTCCTCCTCCTTACCTCGTCGCTGATGAGCACCACCGACGCCCTGAACCAGCACCATGGAGAAGCCACCCTGCCGCCCTGAACCGGATCCCCGCCGTCCCCGTCGTCTGCATCTCTTCCGGCGAGCACCACCAGGTTGTGGCGCCCCTGCCTTCCATCTCTCCCTTCCGCTCTCCTCTCTCGCTCACGTTTCTCTCTCCCTCCCTCTCTGTGTTCAGCGCCGGGCATGGAGCCCCGATGCCCAGGAGCTTCGTCCTCGACCCGAGCTGGCCCGGATCCGTCCATCTCCGACGCCCCCATCGTCGGGCCGTCAAGTCCCTTGCCTCGTCCGCATCTGCCTCGTCGTCGCCGGAGTTCCAAGCTGCGTCGCTGCCTCCCTGCTTCTCCCTGTTTCAGCCTCGTCCTCATCGAGCAGAGAACGAGCGCACTTCGTGCGTTGACCCGCGCCTGGGCCACCTCCCCTTCGCCTGTTGGTCAAGGCCCAGCCGTGCCAAGATCCGGCCTGCCTTCCTGCTCCACCGACCGGGCCGAAGCCCATGGGTGAGCCTCACTGCTGCACCCCTCCCACTGTTGGGCCAACCAGATCCGGCCCGAGATGTATTTTTTCCCGCAGAACGTTTTAGCTGATTTCCTGAGTACTACCCGTTTTGCAGAATAGTCCCTAGAGTTCATGCATTTAATAACTCACAATTGGTGCATCGGATTAAAATGATTTATATATGAAACTTGCTCAGAATTTTGTCTAGTTTAATAATATGCAACTTTCATCTATGTTTAAATTGTTTAAAATGATGTTTGTTTAAATTTGCTCCTATGCCATGCTAAAATGATTTATTTCATAACTATTCAACCGTAGCTCCAAATCTATCAAACTTTATATGTAAATGGGGTAGAATTTTGCCTACTTTATCATGGTGACATTGTCTTGCATGTTTAATAACTATAAAATATGGTTTAGGGCAGAACAGTACCAAACCTAATATATGCACATGGGGATTTACCGGAATTGTTGTTCGTTGTTTCCAGCCTCATTTAACCTTGACTAGATAGGTAGTTTACATTTGCTTCACCCTCTTGCCATGTTTAACAACATTTAATATTGTTGGGTACATAAACGAGATCGAACTAAATAACTTATCGTGGTGTTTCGTCAATATGCAACTCGTTGCATATTGAGCTCCACTTAATTTGTAGGATTGTTTGTGCACTTTGTCATGCCATGCTTCATTAAACCGGACATGCATCATACTTGATTGTGCATCATGCCATGTCTATGTGGTGGTTGTTTACTATGTTGTTTGCTTCTCTCCGGTGTGTTTCTTCGGGTTGTTTCCGATAACGTCGCGTTTGTGAGGACCCGATCGTCTACGTTCCATTTGTCTTCTTCATGGACTCGTTCTTCTTCCTTGCGGGATTTCAGGCAAGATGATCATACCCTTGAAATCACTACTATCTTTGCTTTGCTAGATGCTCGCTCTTTTTCTATGCCTATGCTGCGATACCTACCACTTGCTTATCATGCCTCCCATATTGCTAAACCAAGCCTCTAACCCACCTTGTCCTAGCAAACCGTTGTTTGGCTACGTTACCGCTTTGCTCAGCCCCTCTTATAGCGTTGTTAGTTGCAGGTGAAGATTGAAGTTTGTTCCTTGTTGGAACATGGAGATGTTGTTCCTTGTTGGAACATGTTTACTTGTTGGGATATCACAATATATCTTATTTAATTAATGCATCTATATACTTGGTAAAGGGTGGAAGGCTCGGCCTTATGCCTGGTGTTTTGTTCCACTCTTGCCGCCCTAGTTTCCGTCATATCGGTGTTATGTTCCCGGATTTTGCGTCCCTTACGCGGTTGGGCTATAATGGGAACCCCTTGATAGTTCGCCTTAAGCAAAGCTTTTCCAGCAATGCCCAACATTGGTTTTACCATTTGCCACCTAGCCTTTTTTCCCTGGGTTCTGCAGACTCAAGGGTCATCATTATTTACCCCCCCCGGGCCAGTGCTCCTCTGAGTGTTGGTCCAAACTTGTCAGCCGCTGGTGGCCACCAGGGGCAACTCTGGGCTGGCCTACCGGAAGTTTGGACGATCCGGTGTGCCCTGAGAAAGAGATATGTGCATCTCCTATCGGGATTTGTCGGCACATTCGGGCGGTGTTGCTGGTTTAGTTTTACCCTGTCAAAATGTCTTGTTGTACTGGGATACCGAGTCTGATCGGAATGTCTCGGGTGGAGGTCTATTCCTTCATTGACCGTGAGAGCTTGTGATGGGCTAAGTTGGGACACCCCTGCAGGGATTTGAACTTTAGAAAGCCGTGCCCGCGGTTATGGGCAGATGGGAATTTGTTAACGTCCGGTTGTAGAAAACCTGAAGTCGACCTTAATTAAAATGAATCAACCGCGTGTGTAACAGTGATGGTCTCTTTCCGGCGGAGTCCAGGAAGTGAACACGGTTGTTGGAGTTATGCTTGACGTAGGTAGTCCAGGATCACTTCTTGATCATACTTTTATCGACCATGCTTTGCCTTCTCTTCTCGCTCTCATTTGCATATGTTAGCCACCATATATGCTAGTCGCTTGCTGCAGCTCCACCTCATACCTTTACCTTACCCATAAGCTTAAATAGTCTTGATCGCGAGGGTGCGAGATTGCTGAGTCCTTGTGGCTCACAGATACTTCCAAAACCAGCTTGCAGGTGCCGATGAGTCCGTGCAGATGACGCAACCCAGCTCAGGAGGAGCTCGTTGAAGATCTTGTCCTTTGTGTTGTTTCGTTCTAGTTGATTAGTAGTGGAGCCCAGTTGGGGTCGATCGGGGACCTTTGTCGCATTTGGGGTTCTTCTTTTGTTTTGGTTCCGTAGTCGGACCTTGATTGTATCTGGATGATGTAATTCTTTATTCATGTAATTGTGTGAAGTGGCGATTGTAAGCCAACTATGTATCTCTTTCCCTTATGTATTACATGGGTTGTGTGAAGATTACCTCACTTGCGACATATGCCTTCAATGCGATTATGCCTCTAAGTCGTGCCTCGACACGTGGGAGATATAGTCGCATCGAGGGTGTTACACAAGTTCATGGCCGTAACTCACCACGGCTACAACGTCCTCAAGATGCCAGGAAGTGGCGGAGTCATCATGGTGCCCTGTGAAGAGAAGGACGTGGTGTGTTACCTGGAACGAGCCTTTCAGGCCGCATCACTAGAAGACCTGGATTGCGGAAGCAGGAGGCTTCCCGAGACCACCCCCAAGAAGAAGAAGACATCGCCCGGCCCGGCCCCTCAGGGCCCGCGCCTGCCCAGGGGGAACCTCCTTCCATCGCATAGGAAAGCGCGCCCGGCGCCCTCCTCAGGCAGGGCTCGGGGGCTCTCCCCTGGAGGGGCACCGACCTGGCTAAGGTCACGAGGGAGGCGCTTGGGCACCACATGGAGGCGTGTTTCGAAGCACGTTTCCCTCAAGAAGGAGTAAGGCAAGGAGAGCCAGACCCTCAGAATTTCGTCAGCAAGGCCATTCAGGAGCTACAGGAGTCAAGAGTCATGAAAGGCGGCCGCCGCCTACCAGCTGTGGCTCCCCATCCAGGCGAGGATGGTGGGCTGCGCGTCTGCATCGACATACCAGGGCTCAATCGAGTTGCCTCTCTGCAGCGCCTCTGGCCCTCGCGAGTGGGGCGCTGCGAAGGTCCACCCCACAGCTACGTTCGCATGCCTTACGCCTTGCCGAATGCGGCTGCCACGTACCAGCGCCTCATGAGGGGCATCATGGAGGCTCAAGAGGACAGGCGTTCCGCAGCCCTGGTGGAGATGGAGATGGTCCGCGAGGAGCCACCAGCGCCTTCGGAGCCCCCTGAGGCCCCTAGGCCTGGGGGCTCGTGAGGATCGGCTTCCGCAGCCCACCGAGTCTGCTACACCAACACTCCTTCGTCCTCAACATCATCAGGTGACATCTTTCAAGTTTCATTTCCAGCTGGGAGCGCCCCCCAGGGCTGCATTATTCCCAGGCCACGTGGGTCCGTCCCTACGGCATGTATCCCTTTTATTTCATGTTGTTAGCTTACCTTGTTGGGGGCGCCCCTCGGGCTGCATCATCCCCCAAGTCGCTCGGGCCAGACCCAGCGGCATGTATCCCTTTTGCATTTATTTCCGTCTATGCATTCGACCCACCATGCTTGATTATTTGATGCCTGTCCACGGCACCTCTTTTTCTCCATGCCGACCACTTGCACGTTAAAGGGGGGGGGTACCTGAGCATCGCGACTCAGGGCTCTTACTGGCTCTCCATCCCTCACCCTCTGGCCTTGTCCACGGCATCGCGACCTGGCATACCAGCGACGGCTGAGACAACGTCGAGGGTCGGGACCCGAGGACGTAGAGTGCCGGCATCTAACCAAATTTGCAGGGACACATCACAAGATAAGGCCCAGTGCCAGGCGCAACCCGCCTAGAGGTAGGGCCCCGTGAGTCCCGCGCTGGCTCAAGGGTGCCCAGATACACCTCGCCAGGCCCTACCGTGCCAGCCACATGTCAGGGCGGGGCTGTACACGCCCCGGGGGCTCCTCCCGGAGGGGAGCCCCCTCCCACGTACCAGTGGAAGCACCATGCTCCGTGCTGGCTGACGACACTACCGAGGAGCGGCTATGCCCATACACATACGGAAGCGCTATGCTCCGCGCTGGTGATAAACAACTGAGGGTGGCCCCCGGGCCGCGTCAACCTCAGGGAGCCCAGAGCTCAGTGTCTAGCCTCATCGTAACGCCTCCCCTCGGGAGTGCCGCGCGAGGGGGCTGGGCACGGGGGCTGCGCCTGGGTCACGCCCAGACGCACGCCACCCAGCCAGGCCCCCCGGGCCTGGTTTGTCGCGCGTCTCTCCCCGAGCGGAGCCAAGGTACGAAGGCCGTTCGAGCATCAAGGGGGACTCCTGAGCATCGCGACTCGGGAGCCTAACTGGTCACGTAGCCCCTCACTCCTTAGTTCTGAAAGGCTAACGCTGGGTGAGGTATGCGCGGGGCCGGGCTCTGCATACGTAGAATGGTAGATCCACCCACATCTCACCTCCCTACTTGCTGTTCGTGCGCCTAAGGGGACTCCTGAGCATCGCGACTCAGGAGCCTAACTTGTCACGTAGCCCCTCACTCCTTGGTCCCGTCCTGGTTTCTGGTCGGGGCTAACGCTGGGTGAGGTATGCGCGGGGCCGAGCTCTGCCGGCGTAGAACATAAGCAAGTAGGAAGGAAAAGCGTAAATTTCAAGTAATTCAAAAGCAAATATTACAGTCCACACTGTTATCCCAATGCCAAACGCAAGTTTAAACGCCTCCCCGAGGCATGATACATGTGCAGGAATTAAAGGCAAGACAGGAGCCACAACGGAGTCACTTGTCGGCGGGAGCAGCGCGGAGTGGGTTCGCCTCATGGAGCAGCGGGGTCGGCGGCGCCTTGCTTCGGCTTGGTGCTGAAGGCCCAGAACTTCCCCAGCAGAGCCTCCGCGCGACCCTTCACGGCCTCGGCAGTGGCAGCGGCATGCTCGCCGCTTACTGGCTCCAGCAGGCTGTCGAGGTCGACGCCGGGATCGCGAAGGTAGATGTGGGTGAGGACCCGCGTCAGCGCAGCAGAAGACAGGACACGTGCCTCGGCCTCGGCCGTGGGGCCAAGGCCAAGGGCGACATCTTCAAGAGCACGGACTAGGAAGGGAAGCAGCTTGGCAGGGCCATCCTCGGCGCCAGCCAGCGGGCTCTCCAGGTTGCTGTCGTAAAGCATCCTCAGCGAGGAGCAAGCCTTCGCCTCCATCTCCACGAAGGCCATGCGGTCCTCGGTGTTGGGGAACGTAGCAGAAATTCAAAATTTTCTACGCATCACCAAGATCAATCTATGGAGTAATCTAGCAATGAGGGGAAGGAGAGTGCATCTACATACCCTTGTAGATCGCTAAGCCGAAGCGTTCAAGAGAATGGGGTTGAAGGAGTCGTACTTGTCGTGATCCAAATCACCGGAGATCCTAGTGCCGAACGGACGGCACCTCTGTGTTCAACACACGTATAGCCCGATGACGTCTCCCATGCCTTGATCCAGCAAGGAGAGAGGGAGAGGTTGAGGAAGACTCCATCCAGCAGCAGCACAACGGCGTGGTGGTGGAGGAGCGTGGTACTCCAGTAGGGCTTCGCCAAGCACTACGAGAGACAAGGAGGGAGAGGGGTAGGGCTGCGCCAACAGGGAGAGAATCACATATCTTGGGCAGCTCCAAACCTCAAGTATATATAGGGGGAGGGGAGGGGCTGCGCCCCCACCTAGGGTTCCCTCCCTAGGGGTGGCGGCAGCCCCCAGATCCCATCTGGGTGGCGGCCAGGTGGAGGGGAGAGGGAGGCGCACTAGGCATGGGCCCTAAGGCCCATCTGCCCTTAGGGTTTGCCCCCCTTCTTCCCCTTAGGCACCTTGGGACCTTGTGGGGGGGCGCACCAGCCCACCTGGGGCTGGTCCCCTCCCACACTTGGCCCATGCAGCCCTCCGGGGCCTGTGGTCCCACTTGGTGGACCCCCGGGACCCTCCCGGTGGTCCCGGTATGTTACCGATAAACCCCGAAACTTTTCCGGTGACCAAAACAGGACTTCCCATATATAAATCTTTAGCTCCGGACCATTCCGGAACTCCTCGTGACATCCGGGATCTCATCCGGGACTCCGAACAACATTCGGTAACCACATACAAACTTCCTTTATAACCCTAGCATCACCGAACCTTAAGTGTGTAGACCCTACAGGTTTGGGAACCATGCAGACATGACCGAGATAACTCTTCGGTCAATAATCAAAAGCGGGATTCGGATACCCGTGTTGGCTCCCACATGTTCCATGATGATCTCATCGGATGAACCACGATGTCAAGGACTTAATCAATCCCGTATACAATTCCCTTTGTCTAGCGGTACGATACTTGCCCGAGATTCAATCGTCGGTACCCCGATACCTTGTTCAATCTCGTTACCGGCAAGTCTCTTTACTCGTTTCTTAACACATCATCCTGTGATCAACTCCTTGATCATATTGTGCACATTATGATGATGTCCTACTGAGTGGGCCCAGAGATACCTCTCCGTTTACACGGAGCGACAAATCCCAGTCTCGATTCGTGCCAACCCAACAGACACTTTCGGAGATACCTGTAGTGTACCTTTAGAGCCCCCAGTTACGTTGTGACATTTGGCGCACCCAAAGCACTCCTACGGTATCCGGGAGTTGCACAATCTCATGGTCTAAGGAAATGATACTTGACATTAGAAAAGCTTTAGCATACGAACTACATGATCTTGTGCTAGGCTTAGGATTGGGTCTCGTCCATCACATCATTCTCCTAATGATGTGATCCTGTTATCAACGACATCCAATGTCCATGGTCAGGAAACCGTAACCATCTTTTGATCAATGAGCTAGTCAACTAGAGGCTTACTAGGGACATGGTGTTGTCTATGTATCCACACATGTATCTGAGTTTCCTATCAATACAATTCTAGCATGGATAACAAAAGATTATCATGAACAAGGAAATATAATAATAACCAATTTATTATTGCCTCTAGGGCATATTTCCAACAGTCTCCCACTTGCACTAGAGTCAATAATCTAGTTCACATCGATATGTGATTAACACTCAAGGTCACATCCCCTATGTGACTAACACCCAAAGAGTTCTAGGTTTGATCATGTTATGCTTGTGAGAGAGGTTTCAGTCAATGGGTCTGCAACATTCAGATCCGTAGGTACTTCGCAAATATCTATGTCATCTAGTAGATGCAACTACTACGCTACATTTGGAGCCATTTCAAATAACTGTTCTACTTGGAGCTATTCTAAATTCTTGCTCCATTATACGTATCCGGTATCTCTACTCAGAGCTATCCGGATAGGTGTTAAGCTTGCATCGACGTAACTCTTTACGTCGAACTCTTTATCACCTCCATAACCGAGAAACATATCCTTATTCCTCTAAGGATAATTTAGACCGCTATCTGGGGATCTACTCCTAGATTACCTTTGTACCCTCTTGCCAGATATGTGGCAAGGCGCACATCAGGTGCGGTACTCAGCATGGCATACCGTATAGAGCCTATGACAAAAGCATAGGGGACGACCTTCGTCCTTCCTCTTTCTTCTGCCGTGGTCGAGCTTTAAGTCTTAACTTCATACCTTACAACCCAGGCAAGAACTCCTTCTTTAACTGATCCATCTTGAACACCTTCAAGATCATGTCAAGGTATGTGCTCATTTGAAAGTACCGTTAAGCGTTTTGATCTATCCTTATAGATCTTGATGCTCAATGTTCAAGTAGCTTAATCCAGGCTTTGCATTGAAAAACACTTTCCAAATAACCCTATATGCTTTCCAGAAATTCTATGTCATTTCTGATCAACAATATGTCAACAACATATACTCATCAGAAATTCTATAGTTCTCCCTCTCACTTCTTTGGAAATACAAGTTTCTCATAAACTTTGTATACACCCAAAATCTTTGATCATCTCATCAAAGCATACATTCCAACTCCGAGATGCTTACTCCAGTCCTTAGAATGATTGCTGGAGCTTTGCATACTTATTAGGATCTTTTAGGATTGACAAAACCTTCCGGTTGTAACACATACAACCTTTGCTCAAGAAAATCGTCGAGGAAACCATGTTTTGACATCCTATCTGCAAGATTTCATAAATAATGCAGTAATCGCTAATATAATTCCAACAGACTCTTAGCATCGCTACGAGTGAGAAAGTCTCATCGTAGTCAACTCCTTGAACTTGTCGGAAAACATCTTAACGACAAGTCGAGCTTTCTTAATGCTGATACTTACCATCATTGTCTGTCTTCCTTTTAAAATCCATATGTACCTAATAGCCTTACGACCATCAAGTAGTTCTTCCAAAGTCTACACTTTGTTTTCATATATGGATCCTCTCTCGGATTATATGGCCTCGAGCCATTTTGGAATCCAGGCCCACCATCACTTCTCCATAGCTCGTAGGTTCATTGTTGTCTAGCAACATGACTTCCAAGACAAGATTACGTACCGCTCTGAAGTAGTACGCATCCTTTTCATCCCACGAGGTTTGGTAGTGACTTGATCTGAAGTTTCATGATCACTATCATAAGCTTCCACTTCAATTGGTGTAGGTGCCATAGGAACAACTCCCTGTGCCCTGCCACACACTAGTTCAAGAGACGGTTCAATAACCTCATCAAGTATCCACCATCCTCCCACTCAATTCTTTCGAGAGAAACTTTTCCTCGAGAAAGGACCCGATTCTAGAAACAATCCTTATTGCTTTCGGATCTGAGACAGGAGGTATACCCAACTGTTTTGGGTGTCCTATAAAGATGCATTTATTCACTTTGGGTTCGAGCTTATCAGCCTGAAACTTTTTCACATAAGCATCGCAGCCCCAAACTTTTAAGAAATGACAGCTTAGGTTTCTCTAAACCATAGTTCATACGGTGTCATCTCATCGGAATTACGTGGTGCCCTATTTACAGTGAATGTGGTTGTCTCTAATGCCTAACCCATAAACTATCGTGGTAATTCGATAAGAGACATCATGGTATGCATCATATCCAATAGGGTGCAGTTATGATGTTCGGACACACCATCACACTATGGTGTTCCAGGCTGTATTAGTTGTGAAACAATTTCCATAATATCTTAATTTTGTGCCAAACTCATAATTCAGATATTCGTCTCTATGATCATATCATAGAAATTTTATCCTCTTGTCACGATGATCTTTCAACTTCACCCTGAAATTACTTGAACCTTTCAATAATTCAGACTCGTGATTCATCAAGTAAATATACTCAACATCTACTGAAATCATCTGTGAAGTAAGAACAAAATGATATCCACTACACGCCTCAGCACTCATTGGACTGCACACATCAAAATGTATTACTTCCAACAAGTTGCTTTCTAGTTCCATTTTACTGAAAACGAGGCTTTCAGTCATCTTGCCCATGTGGTATGATTTGCATGTCTCAAGTGATTCAAAATCAAGTGAGTCCAAACGGTCCATTTGCATGGAGTTTCTTCATGCATATACACCAATAGACATGGTTCGCATGTCTCAAACTTTTCAAAATGAGTAAGCCCAAAGATCCATCAACATGGAGCTTCTTCATGCGTTTTATACCAATATGACTTACGTGGCAGTGCCACAAGTAGGTGGTACTATCATTACTATCTTATATCTTTTGGCATTAACATGTGTATCACTACGATCAAGATTCAATAAACCATTCATTTTAGGTGCAAGACCATTGAAGGTATTATTCAAATAAACAGAGTAACCATTATTCTCCTTAAATGAATAAGCGTATTGCGATAGACATAATCCAATCATGTCTATGCTCAACGCAAACACCAATCTCGACGGTAGAGGGAGCGTGCGATGCTTGATCACATCAAGCTTGGAAAAACTTCCAACACATATTGCCAGCTCACCTTTAGCTAGTCTCCGTTTACTCCGCAGCCTTTTATTTCGAGTTTACTAACATTTAGCAACCGAACCGGTATCTAATACCATGGTGCTACTAGGAGTACTAGTAAAGTACACATTAACACAACGTATATCCAATATACTTCTATCAACCTTGCCAGCCTTCTCATCTACCAAGTATCTAGGGTAATTCTGCTCCAGTGGCTGTTCCCCTTATTACAGAAGCACTTAGTCTCGGGTTTGGGTTGAACCTTGGGTTTCTTCACTAGAGCAGCAGCTGATTTTCCGTTTCATGAAGTATCCCTTCTTGCCCTTGCCCTTCTTGAAACTAGTGGTTTCACCAACCATCAACAATTGATGTTCCTTCTTGATTTCTACTTTTGTGGTGTCAAACATCGCGAATATCTCAAGGATCATCATATATGTCCCTGATATATTATAGTTCATCACGAAGCTCTAGCAGCTTGGTGGTAATGACTTCGGAGAAACATCACTATCTCATCTGGAAGATCAACCCCCACTCAATTCAAGTGATTGTTGTACTCAGACAATCTGAGCACAAGCTCAACAATTGAGCTTTTCTCCCTTAGTTTGCAGGCTAAGAAAATTGTCGGAGGTCTTATACCTCTTGACGTGGGCACAAGCCTGAAATTCCAATTTCAGCCCTCGAAACATCTCATATGTTTTGCAACGTTTCAAAACGTCTTCGGAGCCTCAACTCTAAACCGTTTAACTGAACTATCACGTAGTTATCAAAATGTGTATGTCAGCTGTTCGCAACATCCACAGACGACGTTCGAGGTTCAGCACACTGAGCGGTGCATTAAGGACATAAGCCTTCTATGAAGCAATGAGGACAATCCTTAGTTTACGGACCTAGTCCGCATAATTGCTACTATCATCTTTCAACTAAATTTTCTCTAGGAACATATCTAAACAGTAGAACTGAAGCGCGAGCTACGACATAATTTGCGAAGACCTTTTGACTATGTTCAGGATAATTAAGTTCATCTTATGAACTGCCACTCAGATAGACATCCCTCTAGTCATCTAAGTGATTACATGATCTGAGTCAACTAGGCCGTGTCCTATCATCACGTGAGACGGACTAGTCAACATCGGTGAACATCTTCATGTTGATCGTATCTTCTATACGACTCATGTTCGACCTTTCGGTCTTCTGCGTTCTGAGGCCATGTCTGTACATGCTAGGCTCGTCAAGTCAACCTAAGTGTTTGCATGTGTAAATCTGTCTTATACTCGTTGTATGTGAACATTGGAATCTATCACACCCGATCATCACGTGGTGCTTCGAAACAACGAACTGTCGCAACGGTGCACAGTTAGGGGGAACACTTTCTTGAAATTATTATGAGGGATCATCTTATTTACTACCGTCGTTCTAAGCAAATAAGATGTATAAACATGATAAACATCACATGCAATCAAATAGTGACATGATATGGCCATCATCACTTTGCTCCTTTTGATCTCCATCTTCGGGGCTCCATGATCATCATCGTCACCGGCATGACACCATGATCTCCATCATCATGATCTCCATCATCGTGTCTTCATGAAGTTGTCTCGCCAACTATTACTTCTACTACTACAGCTAATGGTTAGCAATAAAGTAAAGTAATTACATGGCATTGTTCAATGACACGCAGGTCATACAATAAATAAAGACAACTCCTATGGCTCCTGCCGCTTGTCATGCTCATCGACATGCAAGTCGTGATTCCTATTACAAGAACATGATCAATCTCTTACATCACATATCATTCATCACATTCTTCTTGGCCATATCACATCACATAGCATACCCTGCAAAAACAAGTTAGACGTCCTCTAATTGTTGTTTGCATGTTTTACGTGGCTGCTATGGGTTTCTAGGAAGAACGTTTCTCACCTACGCAAAAACCACAACATGATATGCCAATTGCTATTTACCCTTCATAAGGACCCTTTTCATCGAATCCGATCCGACTAAAGTGGGAGAGACAAACACCCGCTAGCCACCATATGCAACTAGTGCATGTCAGTCGGTGGAACCAGTCTCACGCAAGAGTACGTGTAAGGTCGATCCGAACCGCTTCATCCCACAATGCCGCCGAATCAAGATTGGACTAGTAACAGTAAGCATATTGAACAAAATGAACGCCCACAACTACTTTGTGTTCTACTCGTGCATAGAAACTACGCATAAACCTAGCTCATGATGCCACTGTTGGGGAACATAGCAGAAATTCAAAATTTTCTACGCATCACCAAGATCAATTTATGGAGTAATCTAGCAACAAGGGGAAGGAGAGTGCATCTACATACCCTTGTAGATCGCTAAGCGGAAGCGTTCAAGAGAACGGGGTTGAAGGAGTCGTATTCGTCGAGATCCAAATCACCGGAGATCCTAGTGCCGAACGGATGGCACCTCCGCGTTCAACACACGTACAGCCCGATGACGTCTCCCATGCCTTGATCCAGGAAGGAGAGAGGGAGAGGTTGAGGAAGACTCCATCCAGCAGCAGCACAACGGCGTGGTGGTGGTGGAGAAGCGTGGTACTCCAGCAGGGCTTCACCAAGCACTACGATAGACAAGGAGGGAGAGGGGTAGGGCTGCGCCAACAGGGAGAGAATCACATATCTTGGGCAGCCCCAAACCTCAAGTATATATAGGGGGAGGGGAGGGGCTGCGCTCCCACCTAGGGTTCCCTCGCTAGGGGTGGCTGCAGCCCCCAGATCCCATCTGGGTGGCGGCCAGGTGGAGGGGAGAGGGAGGTGCACCAGGCATGGGCCTTAAGGCCCATCTGCCCTTAGGGTTTGCTCCCTTCTTCCCCTTAGGCGCCTTGGGCCCTTGTGGGGGGCGCACCAGCCCACCTGGGGCTAGTCCCCTCCCACACTTGGCCCATGCAGCCCTTCGGGGCTTGTGGTCCCACTTGGTGGACCCCCGGGACCCTCCCGGTGGTCCCGGTACGTTACCGATAAACCCCGAAACTTTTCCGGTGACCAAAACAGGACTTCCCATATATAAATCTTTACCTCCGGACCATTACGGAATTCCTCGTGACGTCCGGGATCTCATCCGGGACTCCGAACAACATTCGGTAACCACATACAAACTTCCTTTATAACCCTAGCGTCATTGAACCTTAAGTGTGTAGACCCTACGGGTTCGGGTAACATGCAGA
Source organism: Triticum monococcum (assembly GCA_034509565.1). Taxonomy (NCBI): domain Eukaryota; kingdom Viridiplantae; phylum Streptophyta; class Magnoliopsida; order Poales; family Poaceae; genus Triticum; species Triticum monococcum. The sequence continues at coordinate 140,976,957 of CM067846.1, read as the reverse complement.
CATGACCGAGATAACTCTCCGGTCAATAACCAAAAGCGGGATCTGGATACCCATGTTGGCTCCCACATGTTCCACGATGATCTCATCGGATGAACTACGATGTCAAGGACTTAATCAATCCCGTATACAATTCCCTTTGTCTAGCGGTACGATACTTGCCCGAGATTCGATCGTCGGTATCCCGATACCTTGTTCAATCTCGTTACCAGCAAGTCTCTTTACTCGTTTCGTAACACATCATCCCGTGATCAACTCCTTGATCATATTGTGCACATTATGATGATGTCCTACCGAGTGGGCCCAGAGATACCTCTCCGTTTACACGGAGCGACAAATCCCAGTCTCGATTCGTGCCAACCCAACAGACACTTTCTGAGATACCTGTAGTGTACCTTTATAGCCACCCAGTTATGTTGTGACGTTTGGCACACCCAAAGCACTCCTACGGTATCCGGGAGTTGCACAATCTCATGGTCTAAGGAAATGATACTTGACATTAGAAAAGCTTTAGCATACGAACTACATGATCTTGTGTTAGGCTTAGGATTGGGTCTCGTCCATCACATCATTCTCCTAATGATGTGATCCTGTTATGAACGACATCCAATGTCCATGGTCAGGAAACCGTAACCATCTATTGACCAACGAGCTAGTCAACTAGAGGCTTACTAGGGACATGGTGTTGTCTATGTATCCACACATGTATCCGAGTTTCCTATCAATACAATTCTAGCATGGATAATAAACGATTATCATGAACAAGGAAATATAATAATAACCAATTCATTATTGCCTCTAGGGCATATTTCCAACACTCGGCAAGAACCTGGGCCTTGTCGTCCAGCTCGATCTTCCTCGCCCCCAACTCCTGCTCCAGCGCGCCTAGGCGGTCACGACGCTTCCTGAGCTTGGCCTCCCGGCCCTCGACGGCCGCCTCGCGAGCCTTCACGCCTTCTTCCTGCTCTTGCCGAAGGTGGGCCTCTTTCGCGAGCTGGTCCCGCAGGCCTTGCAGCGACCATGGACGTCGACCACCTCCCCCAGGGCTGCGTCACGAGTAGCCTTCGCCTCAAGGACGGCCTGCCTCTCCTCATCGCAAGCCGTCAAGGCCTAGACCAGCGCCGCCCGAAACGCAGCGTCGGAGCGAATCCATCCTGAAGCCAGCTCCAAGCGCCCGGCCACCAAGCGAGGGTCGGCGCCAAGAAGATCCTGCCACAGCTGGTCCAGCTCAGCAGCAGTACGATCCAGAATGGCAAGAGGAGTCGGAGAGACGGTAGTCGGTGGAGTAGGAGGAGAAGGCGGCAGCGCGACCACACCATCCTGAGGCGGAGCCTGCTGCGCCCCAACGGCTGTAGTGGCGGGAGCAGGCAAAGGTACCTCAGGAGTCACTTGGGCCATGGGGGCTGAGCCCGCCCCAGCCGGCTCAGCCAGGCCTCGCAAGGACGACCGGGCAGGAGAAGCCCGTGCGTCGTGGTCACTTTCCTTCGCGGGCAGAGGCGCTACCACGGATGGAACCTCAGGAGCTCCCTTCAGCTTCTTTGCTGCGGGCGCCAGCCTGTCCAAGAGATGTGAACGTCAAGCCTCAGCAGCAGAACAAGAAATGAAGACAAGAATCAAGCGCTTACGGGTCGTCGCCAGTGAGCTCAAGCAGCTTCCGGCCAAATTTGAAGCCTGAAAGCCGGCTGGAAGGGTCAACCTCGGGAAGCTTGGAAGCGAAAGGCGCGTCTGCGGTCCGCCTCGGGGCCGGGGCAGACCCGCGGGAGATCAGCCCGGTCCTGTCCTTCTTCGGGATCAGGGGCAAGTTCTCGCCGCCCTGCTCGTCATCATCCGCGTCGTCATCACTCGGAAGGAGGCGGAGAGCGCGGGACCTGCGCCGGGGGAGGGGAGCCCTCGACTCTCCATCAGTTGCCTTAGAGTCAGGCCCTCTTTCCCGCTCCCCTCCTTCCTCCTCTTCGCTGGAGTCGTCGGAGGACACGTCCACCGATTCCCCGGGAGTTTCCATGGGCACGGGCCCGTCCCCGTTGAAGACGGGCATGGACTCCACTACCTGCTCCCAGTCATCGCGGAGGAACAAGGGCGTAGGAGCGCCCTCCAACCTCGCCACATCGCCCCCGACCAGAGATTGGAGGACCGCAGCCAGATCTTCGTCGGCCAAGGCCGCGGGGCTCGGATGGGGCCTCGACATCAGAAGTGACTACTATCGAAGCGGAGCCAGCTGGTGCTCCAGGAACTCCCTCAGCAGCGACGCGCCGGTCAGCTTCGCTGCCGCCATGTTGGCCGGCCTCAGATCCGTGTCCATCTTCTCCAACACCAGCTTCGCGCGGGGGTCCGTGAGCTCCGCTCGACCCCAATCGCTGGAGCTCGTGGGTTGCTCCATGGGCAAGATCAGCCGAGGGTGGACGCGCCCAGCATCTGCCAAGACCCACTTGCTCCTGAAGCCCTCAATCCTTTTCCCGCGGTTCGAAATGGCAATGGCGCCACCGTACACGATGAAGCTCGCGCAAGCGGAAGCAGGACTGCGAGAGGTCCGGAGGTAGATGTAGTGGCGCAGCAAGGCCACTGAAGGCTGCACCCCAACGTGAGCCTCGCAGTAATAGGCGAAGATTTCCAGGAGATGGATGGAGTTGGGGTGGAGATGCAGAGCCTGTAGCTTATAATGGCGGAGGACAGAGAAGAAGAACTCGGAGAAGGGAGGCACCAGGCCAGCAGCAATGTCGCTTACAACGAGCGGATAGAGGGTGCTCCCTTGGCCCACAGGGGAAGCGGAGCCGGCCTTGAACACCTTCGCCCCGTCGATGCCCTACGCCGCCGCCATCCGGCGCAACCGGGCGAGGCTCGTCTCTGACACGTTCGGCGAGTCCAGGGCAGACAAGTACCAAGCTCCGGCCAGGGACTGACGAGGCGCCATGGCTTCCTAGATCACGCAGTCAAAGTAGATCTGGAAATTTTGGAGGAAGGAAGGAGAGGTGCGAGAAAGGGGATCTGAGCAGCGATCGGAGAAAGCAAAAAGCAAAGCCTAGGCAGATGCCGCTCCTTTATCAACTCACGCGGTTGCTGAGGCGCCCACGTCTAGTCAACCGCCACGCGGCGCCCAAGGCCACAGGCTGTTAGGGCCCGCGGTGCTTTTCCCTTGCCCTTTCGCCTCCCTACACGGCGAAGTCCGGGCGCGCCTTGGGCCCGGGGGCTACTGTCGGCGTTCTGGGAACGGGGGTCCCCAGACTTGCCTGCCTGCGGCCTGTGGCGTGGCTCAAAGGGGGGCAACATGGCCCATCTTTATCAACACAGACCCAAGACCCTCGCGAGGGGCCAAGCCTCGTGGGGTGGATGACACGGAGCTTCCTCGGGCACGGCCTCATCAGGCTGGCTTGCGAGGAGGTGGAGAGATCAAGGCGGGGTACCTCACGAGGTGCCCGTGACGCAAGCCATGACGACCAAGGGTGCCAGGCGGGCGCCAGCCCGCGCAGTGTCCTCCTTTCCTCTTTGGTGCAAGGGAGCAAGCGCAGGTGAGAGCATCAAGCAAAGGCACCCGTTTCGGTGCAACGAGACCAAGACCAGTCCAACGGTAGGGAGGAAGTCATTGTGGAGCCCAAGCCAGCGTCACCACCAGAGCCTTTGGCAGGCGAGGACCAACTTTAGTCAGGATAAGTGTACCAGATGTTCCCCTTCGAAATGGCCAACTGTTGGCGCCCTTCCCGCTCAATATTTGGGAAGAGGCCCAGGGCCTTTGCCTATAAATAGGACTAGCCTCCCACAGGGTAGAGAGGTCGGATTCAGAGAGGAAATCAGAGAGAGAGAGAGAAGGGTAACTGAACCCCTCCTAGCAGTTCATCCCCCAGCCAAGAACAGACCCTTGTGAGGCTGTTCTTCCTTGTATTGCTCATCATCATCAGCCCAAGAGGCAATCCACCACATCACACACTAGAGTAGGGTATTACACCACAACGGTGTCTCGAACCAGTATAAACACTGTGTCTCTTGTGCTGTTCTTCCCATAGCTTAGATCTTAGCGAGGCGGAGGGGTGCAGGCAGGTAGAAGGCGAAATCTCCGCGGGCACCCCAGTGTTCGAACCTCAAGGGTCTGCCGGAACCTGAAATCCGACAAGGGCGATTGGATCCGATCCTCGATTCGGCAGGAAGATTTGGATGAGCTGGCTGAGTCCGGGCTGATTGTCCATAAAGTTGCACGGTTGCCGGAAGGGGAGACAGAGCCGCAGCCACGACCGGGTGAGTGTGTTCTGCTCGCCACCCATGTCGACCGCGGTTTCTCGCTTCCTCCGCACCCTTTTTCTAGGGTTTCTTGAATTTCTTCGGGGCCCAACTCCATCATTTTTCTCCCAAGACCATCACATATCTTGCCGTGTTCGTGTCCATGTGCAAGAATTTCTTGGGGTGTCGACCGCACTGGGGTCTTTTCAAGCACATTTTCACCATCCGCTCCCAAATGGTGAAGAAAGCAAATTTGACGGACGAGAAAACCCACGTTATCCAGATGTGTGGGGGTCTGGGTATCCAGAAGAGGAAGAGAAGCTCTTTCCCTTCGATGACTCTTCTTGAGTCGGTCAGAGGCTGGCAGTCGACCTGGTTCTACTGCCACGACATCGCAACCCTAGGCCAGTCGACTGGACTTCCCGCTTTCTCCTTCGATTGTGTTCAGACTCCTTCCCCATTGAAAGTGACCGCCGCGGAGAAGGCGGAGGCAGCCATGCTGGTCAATAGGGTGGTCCAGCTGATCAACCAAGGCGTCACCGGCATGGATTTGTTGAAGGTATTCCTCAGGCGGTGCCGGCAAAAACAGTGGCCCAATGGCTAAGGAGTATTATGGGAAACAATGACAACCCCAGGGGCGCCAAGAGAGTCGATCCTTTCAGCAACAGTAATCAGCCAGACAAGGTTCAGCCGCTACAACCGATTACACTTGGTACTTTTTCTGATTGTTTTTGAATCCGACTGATTTCCGCTCGACTTCTTGTCTTGTAGATTTATACAAAGATGTACTCGATGCCCAATGGTGAACAAGCTCTGGAACAGGATCATGAGGGCGAGGACAGTGCGGAAGAGAGTGGTGATTTGGAATCGCCGGATGACGATGATGGAGACGAGAGTGACGAATTAGACGATGAAGAGGTAGTCGACTCACCGCCTTATTCAAAACGTCGATCCAAGCAGCACCATGATCCAGCGGGCAGGCGTGGCAAGACTGTGGCCTCGAGCGCTCAAGCACAGAAGCGCGCTCGGTCTTCAACTCCGGAGCTGGTGGAGAAAGTCACCAAGCAGCCCAAGATCAACCCCTCAAAGGGTCGGAAGACCTTGCCTAATATTAAGATGGATGTTTCTGTTGCCTCTAGGTAAATGTTCTTTCCGTGTTTTGTTGCTCCGATTGATTCTTCTGTTCTGACCAAGTGTATGGTGAACTTTTCCAGCCCAGCCTCTGCCGTGACTGATATGGATATCGACAAGGCCCCAGACGACGAGGAAACAGATGACGCGGCTACCTCCAAAGCTAGTAAGTCCACTCGACTCGGATTTATTCTATCGATTGGATTGTTCGTCGGTTGAATCTCTGATGTTTTCTGTTTGTTGCAGCTCCATGAGACGTTGTCGTGCTTCTAGATGATGAAGAAGAAGTGCCTCTAAGGGAAAGGAGGAGGAGGAACAAGGGATCGAGCTGGAAAGCACCTGAGGTTCAGGTTCCTCAGCCGACACTGGTGCCTGGGATGGAGGTCGGGCGATCTATAGATCCGTCTCGCACCAACATCACTTTTGCTATCCCGCTGTCGACTGGTTTCCCATCAGGGTTGGCTTTTCAGACCCCTGCTGCTCCAATACAACTCCAGCGTCAGACCCAGCGGCTACTTCGACTGCCCTGTCATCATCGCTTTTCATTGTGTACCAAACTCCAGACGACCTACCGAGTGCCGCCAAGGAAGCTCTTCTTTGGTTGAATCTTGTGATAGGGCAGATGAAAGTGGTGCATGAGGCCAGTTAGGTGGCCTACAACGCTGGCGCTGCTCTGCAAACCAATGTCCAGGTTCGTTGATTTCCGACTGATCTTATTTCTCATCCGATCACCACTGGGGTTTGTCTGCCTTAAAGTTGTATAGGTCTTCTACTTGAGTCGACTTGGATTGAGTCGATTGAGTTTTTGAACTAGTGGGGGCATGCTGAGTGCACCCACTGCGTGTAGTCCCTGAGACCATAATTGACTGCGGGCAGTCGGCTGTGGTCTGAGAATCGAAATTCTCTCACTCGACCTGGGCGGACCTTGCCGAGTGAAACCTGAACCAGTGGGGGCACACTAAGTGCACGCACTAGGTGTAGTCCCCGAGACCATGGTCGACTCCGGGCAGTCGACTATGGTCTGAGAATAACTTTCTTCACTTTTTTTACAACTCGAGCTGGGCAGACCATGCCGAGAGTTGAATCAAACCAGTGGGGGCACGCTAAGTGCACCCACTTGGTGTAGTCCCCGAGACTGCCGTTGAATGTTTGATTCGGCGGTAGTCTTAGAGTAAGTTTCACTGTGATGTTCTTCTGTTTCTGTCGACTGATATGTCTTATACGTTGACTACAGAAATCTTGTGATGTTCAGGCTCAACTTTCTACACTGAACAAGCAGCAAATCAGCCTCAACCTTGATCTGGAACTGGCCAAGAAGAACCTCAAGACTGCTCGTGACGAAGTAGCTGCCATGGGAGGTAACCAATCGTCAACTGTCCATCTTACGACTGGCACTTTTCCATGTGTTTTTTAGTCACTTTGAACCGGGTGACTTCACTCGAATAGATGTGCGTAGTGAAAACTGTCAACTCCAAGCTCGTCTGAATAATGTTGTTTCTTTAGAGAAAATGAAGCAGGCTTTGGAGAAGAAGGATCTGGATCTTGCTGCTGACCAGAAGGAGGCACGAGAGAAAATGACACTTGCTGACAAGAAGCTTGCTTCAGTTGGCAAGTTAGAAGAAGAGAACTCCAAACTGAAGACTGTTGTCTCTGATGCCAATCGGGAGGTCGTGCAACTGAAGAAAGACAAGGACAAGCTAACTGACGAGATTGGAAACCTCAAGGCTAAGAAGGGCGAGTTAGAATCTTATCTGGGCTAGCTTGCTACAAAACTGGTCTTAAAGCTTGAAGGTATTGCTGTTCGACTAACTTGTTGTTGTCGATTGATAGATCTTACTATATTGTCGACTCACTATTTACTTGACCGTGCAGAACTTTGCTAGGACTTTGAAGCAGAAACTAGGTGGGTCGAGACAAATCTCGATCCCATAAACTGTCCAGTCAATATGACGTCGCGATGAATGTGCTCCGGTTGGAATCCCACATGGACAACGCAGTTGCTTATCTTGCCCGTCTGAAGGCGGCGATGACTCGGGTTGATGCTGAACTCTGGCCTCAGGCGGAACTGTCTCAAGACCTCGAGTCTTTGATGGCTCGACTGAATCAAATACCTGACCGAGTGCAAGAATGGAAGAAGTCATCTCCTCGCTGCGACGCTGATGTCGCCCTGTCACTGGTTTGAGTGCACTACAAGGATGTCAAAGAAGACAAGCTGGCGGGGCTCAAGGTTCTCAACACCAAAAAGCACACCTTCCAGTCCTTCATGGATACTTTCCTTGATGCCGCCACTCACATCGCAGACAACATAGACCTTGACAGTTTCTGCGATCCAGCCAGTCCTTCCCCTGACGAGTGATCAAAAAACATTATGCTTCACCTTTATTTGCCTTGGAATGCCGAGTGATCGTGTAATCGTTAAACTCCTTTAGGCTTGATGTCCGAGTACTTTAATTCGTGGTCTGGAACCTTAGGATTTATCTGAACTTGGTTTATCTTTGAATATGCTTGTGTTTGCCTTTGAGTGGAACTTGTTCTTCACTCGGAGTAGTCTTTGAACTTGTGCTGCAACTCTGATGGGAAGGTCACAGTTGACCTGCACCTCATCGTCCTTGCGGATCAGGATGGAGCGCATGTTGTACTTGTGGCGCAGCTCTGAGGAGAACATCGCAGTCGACCTGCACCTCGTCATCCTTGCAGATCAGGATGGAGCGCACGTTGTACTTGTGGCACAGCTCTGAGGAGAGGGTCGTAGTCGACCTGCACCTCGTCGTCCTTGCAGATCAGGATGGAGCGCACGTTGTATTTGTGGCGCAGCTCTGAAGAGAAGGTTGCAGTCGACCTGCACCTCGTCGTCATTGCGGATAGGGATGTGTTTCAAACTTAGGCGAGTGCTGGACTACCGTTAAGCCTCCGAGTGAGAGGATTGCTCACCACTCGGTTGGATTTTCAAACTTAGGCGAGTATTGGACCGCAGCTAAGCTCCCGAGTGTGAGGGTTGTTCACCACTCGGTAGGATTTTTCAAACTTAGGCGAGTACTGGACTGCAGCTAAGCCCTCGAGTGTGAGGGTCGCTCACCACTTGGTAGGATTTTTTTAAAACTTAGGCGAGTACTGGACTGCAGCTATGCCCCCGAGTGTGAGTGAGGGAGTCCTGGATTAGGGGGTGTCCGGATAGCCGGACTATAACCTCTGGCCGGACTCTTGGACTATGAAGATACAAGATTGGAGACTTCGTCCCGTGTCCGGATGGGACTTTCCTTGGCATGGAAGGCAAGCTTGGCAATACGGATATGTAGATCTCCTCCTTTGTAACCGACCTTGTGTAACCCTAACCCTCTCCGGTGTCTATATAAACCGGAGGGTTTTAGTCCGTAGGACACAACTACTACGACAACAATCATACCATAGGCTAGCTTCTAGGGTTTAGCCTCTCTGATCTCGTGGTAGATCTACTCTTGTACTACCCATATCATCAATATTAATCAAGCAGGAAGTAGGGTTTTACCTCCATCAAGAGGGCCTGAACCTGGGTAAAACATTGTGTCCCCTGCCTCCTATTACCATCCAGCCTAGACGCACAGTTCGGGACCCCCTACCCGAGATCCGCCGGTTTTGTCACCAACATTGGTGCTTTCATTGAGAGTTCCTCTGTGCCGTCACCAGAAGGAAGGATGTCTCGTCTCGTCTTTAAAGATGGTACTACTGCCGAGGGAGCTTTGGCTGTCAGCCAACCTCTCCGGCAAGGCAGTTTCATCATGACCGCCCGTTCGGCCGCCGCGCCGACGATGACTTCTCGGGTCATCAAAAACAGCCTCCACGTCAAATCGGCACTCTCCAAACAGATGGATCCAATAGAGCTCGCCTCCTTAAACGAGCTCTTGGATCGCATTGCCGCCCTGGGAGTCACTACGGACTATGATCGGATTGGGCTTAAACCCGATCAAAGGGAGATTAACTCTTCGCCGGTCACCCATCATATTGCAGTGGTGGAGGAACAATGCGGCGACCTTTCCTCCATCTTGACGACCAACTATGTCCGGATTCCCGAGCTCTCTGAGCTGGACGCCCGTTCATGGGAGGACAACACCCAATCCCTGAACTTAGAGTCAGGCAGCGGGCCAGGGTTATCGGGTCACACCCCGGAACCGGAACTTTCAAAATTGGAAATTCCTCGGCCCCTGGATCCCAGATCAGGTGAGGGTTCGGATTCAATTCCACCCACCCACCCAAACATAAGCGATCTTTCCCACATCAGGCAAGAGCCCCAGGAAACAGTACATCACTACTGGGCCAGATTCCTCCTTGCGATGAACAAGGTTAAGGACTGTCGCAAGGAAGACGCAATCTTATTTTTCCGCAATAATTGCATGGACAAGGGAATCCTTAACGCCATAAATCACCGTGAGATAGCATGCTTCGCTGACTTGGCGTCCATAGTACGAAAGTACTATGCAATGGAAAGTGCCTGGAAAACCGAAACAAACTTTTGGGATAATCTGGCCCTGAACACAAACCCAGTCCGAACTAAAAGGGTGCATTATCACAATACACCCGGGTTAACTACCAAAAAGCAAAAGCCCTCTACTGGGCAAGGAACCGTACTGGAGGGATGGCTCAACGGACCCTGCAAAATTCATAGTACAGCGGATGCAACACCGACGCACAGCCTTAGAGCATATTGGATACTCCGGCAGGTGGCCAAAAGTGGTGAGGATCTACTCCTCCCAAATACCACACAGCACCATCCTGTGGACAACAATACGGTGTTAACGGTCTTTGAGACCTTCGCGTCAAATAATAGACGCAAGCGAACACTCCGTAGCATGGCCGAAATCTGCCACGTAGCAGCAATAAATCCCTGGAGTGACACGGCTATTACCTTCAATGCCAGTGACGAACCTAAATTCCGAACAGCCCGAGCACCAGCCGCACTGGTCCTCAGTCCAATCGTCGATGGCTTTCGACTCACCAAGGTACTCATGGACGGCGGCAACGGATTAAACCTCATCTATGAGGAAACTCTTCAAAAGATGGAAATAGACTGGAGCCGCATTGAGCAAAGTAGCACAACCTTTAGAGGAATCATCCCCAGTCAGGAAGCACGCTATGCTGGGAAAATCACACTAGATGTGGTATTCGGCACGTCGGATAATTACAGGTCCGAAGAAATTACATTCCAAGTGGCCCCATTCAGCAGTGGTTATCACGCTCTTTTAGGACGGGAGGCATTCACAATCTTCCAAGCCGTACCACATTACGGGTACATGAAGGTCAAAATGCCCAGGCCCAATGGAATCATCACTCTCACCAGCCATCTGGACACAGCACTCCACGCCGAAAACAAAACAGCCGCATTGGCCCTCGAGGCATTATCTGAAGCCCTCTTGGCCGAGGAATTAACTACGCTACGCTCCACAATGGACAGGGACGACGTGATACTAGACAAGAGATCCAAGTCCACCTCTTTTAAACCAGCGGATGAAATAGTCAAATTCCAAGTCCACCCAACGGACCCTACAAAAAACAGCCTCCATCGGGGCACATCTAAGCCCCACTGTGGACGCCGCACTACGGGAGTTCCTGCGCGAGAACTGGGACATATTCGCCTGGCATCCCTCAGACATGCCAGGAATCCCACGCAGGCTGGCCGAGCATAGCCTCATTATCCTAAAGGGATTCAAACCGGTCAAGCAAGCTCTTCAGCGTTTCTCTGAACCTAAGAGACATGCCATGGGAGAGGAACTAGCCATGTTATTGGAGGCCGGATTCATCAAAGAAATAAAACACCCGGACTGGCTAGCAAACCTGGTGATGGTACCAAAGAAGGACAAATCCTGGCGCCTTTGTGTCGACTTCAAAGACCTCAATAAAGCTTTCCCAAAGGATCCTTTCCCCCTCCCACGCATCGATCAAATCATTGATGCTATCGGAGGACACGAGTCATTGTGTTTCCTCGACGCATACTCCGGTTACCACCAAATCAAGATGGCGGAGTCCGACCAAGCCGCAACGGCATTCATCACGCCATACAGTCCCTTCTGTTTTAACACAATGCCTTTTGGGATCAAAAACGCCGGTGCAACATATCAGCGCATGATTCAGACATGTCTGGAGAAACAAATCGGCAAAACAGTAGAGGCATACGTAGATGATGTGGTCGTCAAAACCAAACACGTCGACTCTTTGATAGACGACTTGAGGCTCATATTCAACAACCTCCGAACATATGACATCAAGCTCAATTCGGAAAAATGCGTTTCCGGCATACCAGCCAGAAAGCTCCTGGGATTCATTGTCTCCAATAGAGGTATTGAAGCTAATCCGGCCAAAATCTCAGTGTTGTCACAGTTGGCTACACCAACAGACCTCAAACAAATCTAGAAACTAACTGGATGCATGGCGGCTCTAAGCCGCTTTATCCCCCGCTTGGGAGAAAAGGCTTTACCCCTTTATCGCCTCCTTCGGCGCACCGAACACTTTGAGTGGACGGACGCGGCCATAGCCGGATTGGAAGAAAAAAAGGCCATTCTGGCAACCAACCCGATCCTGGCGGCACCAAACATCGGCGAACCTATGATGTTGTATATTGCGGCAACTCATCAAGTTGTAAGCGCGGTGCTCATTGTCGAACGGGAAACGGACGGACACAAATTCACTCTTAAAAAGCCGGTATACTATGTATCCACTGTCCTCACTCCATGCAAATCACGGTACCCGCAGTACCAAAAAATAGCATATGCGGTATTCATGGCATCACGGAAACTGCGACACTACTTTCAAGAGTGTTCGATTACAGTAGCCTCGGAAGTGCCACTTAATGATATTATCAACAACCGCGACGCTACGGGCCGGATTGCCAAATGGGCCATTGAGCTCCTCCCATTCGACATAACATACAAACCTCGCCGAGCTATTAAATTGCAAGTACTGGCCGACTTCGTCGCCGAATGACGGAGGCCGAACTCCCTAAAGAGTACGGCTCATACTCCAATTGGATCATGCACTTCGACGGTTCTAAAATGCTGGCCGGTCTAGGGGCTGGTGTCATCCTGACGTCCCCAACCGGAGATACCGTTCGATACATACTGCAAATACTGTATACAGATTCCAACAATGCAGCCGAATACGAAGCTCTGTTGCATGGTCTTCGGATGGCAGTATCCATGGGCATTCAACGCCTGGAGGTGCGTGGGGATTCAAACCTCGCAATATCCCAAATAAACAGAGATTTTGATGCCAAGGATCCAAAAATGGCGGCCTATCAAAATGCCGTCCTCAAAATGTCAGCTCGGTTCGAGGGACTCGAATTTCACCATGTGGCTCGGGAAAAAAATTAGGCGGCAGATATCCTCGCCCGCATCGGCACAAAACGCGACGCGGTCCCTCCCAACATATTTTTAGAAAGGCTCTTCAAGCCATCCGTAGCATGGGAAGGGGACACCGGTAATAGGAGTCCGGACCCGGCCAAAATACCCGATACCTAACTCTCTGACACAATCGGAGGCTCCGCCACCGAAATAACACCTTCAGCCCATGAAATAATTGCCATTATTGCCCCGTGGACAGAACCATTCCTGGCCTACCTAACTAGACAGGAACTTCCGGAGGACCAAAATGAGGCACGCTGCATAGTGCGGTGATCCAAGGCCTACAGGGTCCATGAGGGAGAATTATACAAGAAGAGCACTACCGGAGTCCTTCAAAGGTGCATCTCCGAAGAGGAAGGGCTGAATCTTTTGGCAGAAATTCACGCCGGACCCGGCGGTCATCACGCCGCAGCCCGGGCTCTTGTAAGCAAGGCCTTCCGTACAGTATTCTATTGGCCAGCGGCCGGGCAAATGCAAAGGTCTTGGTCCAATGTTGCGCCGGTTGCCAGCTCTTTGCAAATCAAAGCCACATGCCACCCACCACCCTCCAAACAATCCCCATTACATGGCCCTTCGCGGTCTGGGGGCTTGACATGGTTGGAGCCCTTAAAGGGGGAACCCACAAGAAAAAAATACTTATTGATCATGGTGGATAAATTCACCAAATGGATAGAGGCTAAACCAGTTAAAACAGCTGAATCCGGACCGGTGATAGATTTCATATCCGGGGTTGTACACCATTACGGCGTCCCCCACAGCATCATCATTGATAACGACACGAACTTCACGGCCGACGAGGTAAAACTCTGGTGCAGCAAAATGGGCATCAAACTCGATTATGCTTCAGTCTATCACCCACAAACCAACGGTCAAGTCGAACGAGCAAACGGTCTTATAATGAGCGGCATTAAACCCAGATTAGTGCGTTCCTTAATGGAGTCTGACACGCACTGGGTAGAGGAGCTCGAATCCGTACTCTGGGGGCTGCGGACCACGCCGAATCGTACTATCGGATATACACCGTTTTTATGGTGTACGACGCAGAGGCAGTCTTGCCCTGTGACATAATTCATGACTCACCTCGAGTGTGCATGTACGAAGAAAGAGAAGCCGAGCTCGATCAACAGGACAGTCTAGACACCTTGTAGGAAGAGCGCGACATAGCCAAAGCCTGTTCCGCTTTTTACCAGCAACAGGCTCGCAGATACGAAAGCAGAGAAGTACGGGCCAAAACTTATAACGTTGCAAACTAGTTCTATGCCTGCCGGATAAGAAAAAGAACAAGCTCGAGCCCAAATGGGAAGGTCCCTTCATTATCGACCAAGTTTTGACCGGTGGAGCATACCGACTGCGGGATGCATCGACTAGTCGACTCGAGCCGAACCCATGGAACGCGGCCAGGCTCCGAAGATTCTACGCCTCGCACCGGACTCTATGTTAGTCCCCTCCCTTTGTCCATTTTCTGCATATGCATCATCTGTCTTGTTTCCCTTTCTTTCTTTTTCTTATTATTTCTCTAGGCCTTCAAGGGTCACCTTGTGCCTCACTTGTACATTACAGATGCACTAGGCGCACTCTCCATACCTGGGGGCTTCTTTCACAGAAGCTTAAATTATTTACCTGGGCCTCACGCCCAACACATGTGTTACACTTCCGCATATACCTTTTTTCACCATTATATGCATCGATATGACTTAAGTTTTGGCCAAGCTGGGTTGCTTGGCTCTTGTATTTATGCCCTACATTCCCGTTAATTCGGCTAGGGCATAAGGGGAGCACCTCTGCGATTGTTACTGTCGGGTCAGCCGGATGTGTACCTCAGACTGGGTGAAGCCGAAAGCTAGCGTTCTTAAGGGAATATTCAGTCGGTGAACAAAATATGACTTTTACTTATTATCCACATCTGCCCTAGATGCTTTTCCTGCGTTTCTTATTGCAGTCCGGACATGCAATTTAGTTTGGGGACATGCAGTTCTTAAGGGAAAAGAACCCTTAACGGAACTATTCTCCCTGGAAGATGTTTCTTACTACCCATGTAATATAACATAACTAGTTGGGCACTTGCCTGATAAAGCACTAATGACCCCTACGCCTGGTCTCCACGCATACCCCGGTTCTTATATAACTAAGCGGGTATTCGGGTTCACTCCGGACTATCGGGCCCGGAGGTTGAAGTGAAAAAGTCCGCAACAACAAATGATCTACAATCCGGCTAGAAGGCATTATACATGTCACTTTAATTACATAGTCATGCAGACTGACTAAACTCCTCTTCTATACCATCCAACAAGCGGTCTAGCTTACAATCCTGTTGGGAATACTTTGTGGCTAATTCTACTTGCCCATAAACTAAGCTAACGGGGATCTCTTTTCCGTCGGGCCCCATAGGTCCGACCTCGGCCATGTGATTTGGGTCTACCTTGGTATACCGAGTCTTCACCATGGCCCATGCCTCTCTGGCACCCTATTGGCAGGCCGATATCTTCCATAATCGGAGGCGCCGCCGTGCTCCCTTGAGCTTCTCCATAAGCTTTGCAACGCCCTGTGGCAAGGAGACAGATGGCCACAAAGCCTGGGCAACACCTTGCATCACCTGTCGAACTTGTTCGTGCAGATGTGACAGCTCGGACAGAAGATCACCCGCAGACCCGGGCATTTCCTCCGCGGGACGACCCGTCAGCATACCTACATACATAACGTTGTTAATCGACTTCCTCGCCGAACTCTTTTTCAAAGTTCGTTCAAGCACTTACTAAATATGCCGCGTCGAAGCCACCGATTCTCCTTAACGGAGTCCGACAGTTGGGCACGAACATCCTTTAGTTCCACGCCCAGCTTGGTGTTGGCATCTAGGAGATCATTCTTCTCCTGCCTCACCCTTGTAAGCACGCTCTCACCGGCCTTCAGCTGACGTTGGAGCTGTTGCTTATCCGGATTTACTCCAGCGTCATCTGCAATTTTATCGTCAGATCTGCATATACGCCGCACTTTATATGATACTGAAGGATATATTACTAGAGGGGGTCTCTTTGGGCTCCCCTGCTGTGGATAGTGCGGCCTGAAGTTGGGCTTTGCACTCTTCCAGCTCCTGGGACAGTTGGGTATTCTTTTTTGTAAGAACCTGCATAATAAATGATCCTTAAATCAGTTGTTCTAACTGTTTCAAGTCTAAGGGGCTACTGATATATATAATCACCAAATTTTCTCACCCATATGTCTTTTACATACTGCTCCATGGCTCTGGCTAGACCATTTTGAGCGGCACGGAGGTACGCATCTCCCGAGTTGAAGGCATCCAATGCCTCTTGGGAGAAACAAGCGTCACGAAGAACAGTCCGGCGATGCCTGTGGTTCATGGCACTTTCCACCTTGGAATTGGTGGCGGACAGTCTATCTGCATCCTTTGTCGGAGGAGCGCCTGGCGCACGCCTCGTATTCGTTCCCGCCTCCGAATCCGGCCTTGGAGCTTGGCTGGTGGAGGCGCGATTAGTAGCCTCTCCGGATATAGTCCGGCGAGCGCTCTTTTTCCTAAAAAGAAGGCATGGGCATTAGTATGCCTCTGAGAATAATGTCTTGGAATAAAGACGGCGTGCCGTACCGCTGTGCCGGTGTCTCAATCTGGATTGCGTCTCTTTTCAGCCTGCCTGGCCTCGTGGCCCCTTGTTGGCTAGTCGCCGCAGGCTCGGCCTTCCGCCTCGAGGACCTCCCCTGCGAAACACGGTTGTTATACGGTGATCAAAAACACGCAAGGACGGATCCCTTTTCAAAGTACTGGGACTTCGGTCTCAGTTACCTATGAGGCTGGAAGTAGCCCAGGGTAATTGGTCGAGTTGTGGAGGAGGGCTGTTTATCTCCCTTACAGCCTGGCGCAGCTCCTGCGTTGAAATCGCTAGACTGAATACTTAACTATGGGAATATGAAACGGATGGGCGAGAAAAAGTGTCCGCTTACCCAGCTCGGAGGATTGTACATAGAAATCCGCCCTGCGGGTTGACGCGGAGGAATTCCTCCTCTTCTCCCTTGTACAAAGTGGATAAGATCTTTATTAGAGCAGAAACCGATTTCGGCCCTTTACGGCCATAGCGGGTGGCGTCATCCTCCCCGTTGAAATCCCACATGGGGTGGCCTCTATACTGAAGCGGGTGCACTCCCCGCATAATACATGTGGCCATGACCTCAATCATGGTCAATCCGGATCGAGCTAACAAACTTATCCGGCTCATCAGGTAAAGAACGTCCCTGCCATCTTCCTCTTGGGGGCTCCGTGGATGCCAGCTCCGGCGCTTCTTCAAAGGAGCGCTGTCGAACTCAGGGAGGCTGATTCGAATAGGGTCCGGGAGGGGGACGTCTTCTATATAAACCATTCTGATGGCCAGTCTTCGGACGTCTTCTTTGGGGTTCCAGATAGATATCCGGTCCCGGCAATACGCCACACTTTGGCTCCGCCCACTTGATATATTGACCCCTTCTGAGAACGGGGCACGAGGCAGAACAGCTCCTTCCACAACGTGAAATGAGCCTCACAGCCCAAAAACAGCTCGCAAAGGGCTACGAAGCCCGCGATATGCAATATGGAGGCAGGCGTAAGGTTGTGCAACTGGAGGCCGTAGAACTCCAGGAGCCCCCGGAGAAACGGATGAATTGGAAATCCGAGCCCTCTTACCAAATGAGGGACAAGGCATACCTGCTCTCCCTTGGAGGGATTGGGAAGGCTCTCCGCTTGCTCTCCGCCATTATAGGTGGCAAGTCCGGCTCAAACCGGGACCATGTATGCTGGGGGAAGAAATCCCTTGGTCTGAAGCATCACTAATTTGTTGTGCGGGATGGAACATCTCTCCCAATCTCCAGGCTTGGGGCTAGGGGAGCGAGAGGAGGAGCTGCGTCGACCGGCCATGATGGAATGGATCTCTATTGGATGCGCTCCGATGAAGGCTCGCCAAGGGAGGATGGTGTGATTTGGATCTGAATCCTCATCATTTTAATAGGCAGCTCATTCACACAGCTTGGGGGGTAAATGTAAAAACACCCTGGCTCTTCACATTCGCTCGACACGTGGAAAGTGGCCATTATTTGGCGTGGAAGCCAAGGAGCGCGACATTCACAAGAAGCCGGGCACTACTTAAAGAGGTACACGGAATTTGGAGAGGAACCCGCCTAGCAATGCCGAAGACAATCTGCGTGCCGGACTCATCGTCATTGAAGCTTGGTTCGGGGGCTACTGATGGGAGTCCTGGATTAGGGGGTGTCCGGATAGCCAGACTATAACCTCTGGCCGAACTCTTGGACTATGAAGATACAAGATTGAAGACTTCGTCCCGTGTCCAGATGGGACTTTCCTTGGCGTGGAAGGCAAGATTGGCAATACGGATATGTAGATCTCCTCCTTTGTAACCGACCTTGTGTAACCCTAACCCTCTCCGGGGTCTATATAAACCGGAGGGTTTTAGTCCGTAGGACACAACAACTATGACAACAATCATACCATAGGCTAGCTTCTAGGGTTTAGCCTCTCTGATCTCGTAGTAGATCTACTCTTGTACTACCCATATCATCAATATTAATCAAGCAGGACGTAGGGTTTTACCTCCATCAAGAGGGCCCGAACTTGGGTAAAACATTGTGTCCCCTGCCTCCTGTTACCATCCAGCCTAGACGCACAGTTCGGGACCCCCTACCCGAGATCCGCCGGTTTTGACACCGACAGTGAGGGTTGCTCACCACTCGGTAGGACTTTTTAAACTTAGGCGAGTACTGGACTGCAACTAAGCCCCCTAGTGTGAGGTTTGCTCACCACTCGGTAGGATTTTTCAAACTTAGGCGAGTACTAGACTGCAGCTAAGCTCCCGAGTGAGAGGCTTTCTCACCACTCTGTAGGATTTTTTAAACTTAGGTGAGTACTGGACTACAACTAAGCCCTCGGGTGAGAGGCTTGCTCACCACTCAGTAGGTTTTTTTCAAACTTAGGCGAGAACTGGACTACAGCTAAGCCCCCGAGTGAGAGGCTTGCTCACCACTCGGTAGGATTTTTCCAAACTTAGGCGAGTACTGGACTGCAGCTAAGCCCCCGAGTGAGAGGCTTGCTCACCACTGGGTAGGATTTTTCAAACTTAGGCGAGTACTGGACTGCAGCTAAGCCCCCGAGTGAGAGGGTTGCTCTTCATTCGACATGATTTTTTTAAACTTAGGCAAAACGGATTCGCATCTAAGCCCCCGAGTGAGAGGCTTGCTCACCACTCAGTAGGATTTTTCAAACTTAGGCGAAACGGATTCGCAGTTAAGCCTCCGAGTGAGAGGGTTGCTCTTCACTCGATAGGATTTTTTTTAAACTTAGGCGAAACGGATTCGCATCTAAGGCACCCACTGGGGGATTTAGAACATATAAAAAAGGAACAACAATCATTTAGGAGACTGTAAAACTGTGTCTTTGATAATCAAACTAGAGGGTATTTCTTATTACATCTCAACAGTCTGAGTGCTTTTAAGTGTAAAAGGGGCGGAGCAGCTCCGCATTCCAAGCGCGTGGCTCGTCTTTCTTGTGCTCGACATTGTAAAGATGGTACGCTCCATTGTGGAGCATTCTGGTAACAATGAAGGGGTCTTCCCAAGCATGAGCAAGCTTGTGAGGTTTCTGCTGATCCACTCGAAGAACCAAGTCTCCCTCCTGAAATGCTCGACCCCTCACGTTTCTGGCGTGGAATCGGCACAACTCTTGGTGATAAATGGTCGACCGGATCAGTGCGATCTCTCTTTCCTCTTCCAGGAGATCAACTGCGTCTTGCCAAGCCTGCTCCGCTTCATCTTCAGAGAAAATCTCAACTCGGGGTGCATTCTGAAGCAAGTCACTCGGTAGAAACGCTTCAGGTCCATAGACCAAGAAGAATGGAGTTCGGCCAGTCGACCGATTTGGAGTTGTCCTCAATCCCCAAAGCACTAATGGAAGTTCATCGACCCAGGCGCCTGCTGCATGCTTGAGATCACACATCAATCGGGGTTTCAGTCCTTCGAGAATTAATCCATTTTCTCTTTCTGCTTGTCCATTCGACTAGGGATGGGCGACTGAAGCATAGTCGACTCGAGTGCCTTGGGAAGCACAGAAGGCTCGAAACTCATCAGAATCGAAGTTAGATCCATTGTCCGTGATTATGTTGTGCGGAACACCATATCTTAACATTAATTCTCTGATGAAGTTGACAACAGTACTGGCTTCAAGATTTTTGATAGGCTTGGTTTCAATCCATTTGGTGAACTTGTCGACTGCCACGAGCACATGAGTGAAGCCGCTCTTGCCAGTCCTGAGAGGTCCGACCATGTCCAATCCCCAAACGGCAAAGGGCCAAACGAGTGGAATGGTCTTCAGGGCTGATGTAGGCTTGTGAGACATGTTCGAGTAAAATTGGCAACCTTCACATTTGTCAACTATTTCTTTCGCCATCTCATTTGCTCGTGGCCAATAAAACCCTGCTCGGTATGCTTTGGCCACAATGGTCCGAGAGGACGCATGGTGACCACAGGTCCCCGAGTGGATGTCGTTGAGGATCACTCGACCTTCTTCTGGTGTTACGCATTCCTGGCTGACTCCAGCTACACTTTCTCTGTACAGCTGTCCTCTTATCACAGTAAAGGCTTTGGATCGATGGACGATCTGTCGAGCCTCTTCCTCATCCTCTGGGAGTTCCTTCCTAAGAATGTACGCAATGTATGGTACTGTCCAGTCGGGAGTGATGACCAAAACCTCCATGATCAATTCGACCACGGCTGGGACTTCGACTTCAGTCGGATCAGTGGCACTCTTTGGTTGTGGGGGATCTTCAGTGAAAGGGTCTTCCTGAACTGAAGGTGTATGAATATGTTCCAAAAACACATTGCTGGGAATGGCCTCCCTCTTGGAACCTATCTTTGCCAAATCATCAGCCGCTTGATTTTTAAGTCGGGGTATGTGATGGAGCTCTAACCCTTCAAACTTCTTCTCTAACTTTCTCATTGCATTACAATAGCCAGTCATAGCCAGGCTTCTGACGTCCCACTCATCCATTACTTGATTAACCACCAAATCCGAGTCGTCGTAGACCATGAGGCGACGGACGCTGAGTGAAATGGCCATACGCAACCCTGTACAGAAGTGCTTCATATTCAGCTTCATTGTTGGAGGAGTCAAAATGAATCTGGAGAACATAGCTGAGTTTGTCACCTCGGGGGGATACCAGTACCACCCCAGCACCGGAACCATTCAGCATCTTGGATCCATCAAAGAACATGGTCCAATGCTCCGAGTGAATCTGAGTCGGCAGTTGCTGTTCGACCCACTCGGCGAGGAAATCTGCTATTGCTTGGGACTTGATAGCTTTCTTTGGCTCAAACTTGATATCCAAGGGAAGGAGTTCAATCGCCCACTTTGCCACTCGACCAGTTGCATCTCTGTTGTCCAGAATTTCTGACAATGGTGCGTCGCTGACGATTATAATGGAGTGATCAGAGAAATAATGTGCAACCTTCTTCGTGGTCATGTAAATCCCATAAACACGCTTATGATAATGTGGATATCTTTGCTTGGATGGAGTCAGAACTTCAGAAACATAGTCTACTGGGTGCTGAACTTTATATGCTTTTCCTTCTTCTTCCCGCTCGACCGTGAGTACTGTACTGACAACTTGTCCAGTGGCTGCAATATAAAGCAGTAAAGGCTCTTTGCTGATTGGGGCAGCGAGCACCGGCTGGGTGGAAAGCAGTGCTTTGAGTCCTGCAAACGCTGCATCAGCTTCAGGAGTCTTCTCGAACTTGTCAGGTTTCTTCATTAGTCGGTAAAGGAGTAATGCCTTTTCACCGAGGCGAGAAATGAATCGACTCAAGGCGGCCAAACAACCAGTAAGCTTCTCGACATCATGCACATGCACAGGTCGCTTCATCCGGAGTATGGCACCAACTTTCTCTGGGTTCGTGTCGATCCCTCGTTCGGAAACAAGGAAGCCGAGTAACTTTCCACCAGGAACTCCGAATGTGCACTTTGATGGGTTAAGCTTGATATCATACCTTCTCAGGTTGGCAAAAGTTTCAGCAAGGTCAGCCAGTAGGTTGGAACCTTTACGTGACTTGACCACAATGTCATCCATGTATGCTTCCACATTCCAACCGATTTGAGTGAGCAGACACTTCTGAATCATCTTATGAATGTGGCTCTAGCGTTCTTGAGACTGAATGGCATGGTGACATAACAAAAACACCCGAATGGAGTGATGAAAGCTGTTTTTATCTAATCGGGTCCATACAGTCGGATCTGATGGTACTCGGAATAGGCGTCTACAAAAGACAAATGCTCACACCCTATAGTCGAGTCGACAATCTGGTTGATGCGGGGGAGAGGAAAATGATCTTTTGGGCAGGCCCGATTGATATGCTTGAAGTCAATGCACATGCGAAGTGAGTCGTCCTTCTTGGGGACCATGACAACATTGGCGAGCCACTCGGAGTGGTAAATCTCTCGG
This sequence comes from Triticum monococcum, assembly GCA_034509565.1. Lineage (NCBI taxonomy): Eukaryota > Viridiplantae > Streptophyta > Magnoliopsida > Poales > Poaceae > Triticum > Triticum monococcum. Next base: position 140,954,777 of record CM067846.1, on the reverse strand, counting down.
ATGAACTCAGCTGCCAGGAGCCGAGCCACTTCCTCACCAAATGTTTTTTTCTTCTGTACGACGGACCATCGAAGATGTTCCTTGACTGGTTTTACTTTCGGGTCGACTCACAAATGATGCTCAGCCAGTCCCCTGGGTACACCCGGCATGTCAGAAGGTTTCCATGCAAAGATGTCCCGGTTCTCACGGAGGAACTGGATGAGCGCTTCTTCCAATTTGCTGTCGAACGATGTTGAGATATGAGTAGGAGCAGCATTAGGATCGGTCGGGTGAATATGAATCGGCTTGGTTTCACCGGACGACTGAAATGCAGAATCTGTGACAGGCTTCTTGGAGCGCAGCAAATCACTCGGATCTGCAATTTTCTGGTATTCTTGCATTTCGACTGCTGCTATTTGTGCATCGGTAATTTTTGAGCCCTTCTGGAAGCACTCTTCTGCCTTCTGCCGATTGCCAGTGATAGTGATCACTCCTTTGGGACCAGACATTTTCAATTTGAGCTACACATAACATGGTCGAGCCATGAAACATGCATAGGTAGGCCTACCCAGAATATCATGGTAAGCACTCTGGAAATCCACTACTTCAAATATCAACTTTTCCTTGCGGTAATTCTTGGAATCACCAAAAACCACATCAAGGGTGATCTGGCAGAGAGATTCAGCCTTCTTGCCAGGTATAACGCCATGGAAACTCATATTGCTTTCAGTAAGCTTGGACATCAGAATGCCCATTCCCTTCAAGGTTTCAGCATAAAGGATATTCAGGCCGCTACCACCATCCATTAGCACTTTGGTCAGTCGAGTGCCTTCAACAACTGGGTCAACCACCAACGCTTGCCTCCCAGGGGTGGCTATACTCGCTGGGTGATCAGGCTGGTTGAATGTGATGGCAGTCTGAGACCACTTCAAATAACTGGGTGTTGCTGGAGCAACCATCTTTACTTCTCTGTTGATAACTTTCAGTCGACTTTTGCTCTCCACATCGGCAAAAATCACCAGAGTGGAATTGACGTTGGGAAAACCATCGTCATCTTCTTCCTTATCCTCATCCTTGTCCACCTCCTTTTCCTTCTCATTGGGTTGCTTTTCTCGGAACTGCTGGATCAAAACTCGGCACTATCGAGTGGTACATTTAGGATAAATCAGATTACCCTCTTCATTGTACTTGATGTGAATGTGACATGGCAAATCCAACACATCATTTCCGGCTTGATCTTTGACTTTCTTGTGGGTCCAGGGCCCTTTGGGCTTCCCCTTGAACTTTCCTTGAGCCACGACTAAGGCTTCACCAGGAGTAGCTGGCTCGGCCTTGCGCTTCTGTTTCCGACTGGAATTCCCTCCTTCGGTTTCCTGGGCGACTATTTTGTGCTTGCCACTCCGGAGTCGGTCTTCTTCTTCGCCGTTAGCGTATTTGGTGGCAATCTCCATCATCCGAGTCAAGGACATATCCCCTGTCCGACCGAATTGCAGGTTCAACTCTCGATACTTAACGCCTTCTTTGAAGGCACAAACTGCTTGGTGATCTAACACATTCTCCACTATATGGTGCAACGTGATCCATCTCTGGATATAGTCTCTCAGGGTTTCATTCGGTTTTTGCACACAATGCTACAATTCTGTCAACCCCACTGGTCGTTTGCAAATACCTTCAAAAGTCCTAACAAACACTCTGGCGAGTTCCTCCCAACTGAATATACTACCAGGTGCTAACTAGTTCAGCCATCCTCTGGCCGAGCCTTCCAACATCAGATGAAGGTGCTTCGTGGCCACTTCATCATTGCCACCACCAAATTGTACAGCCAATCGGTAGTCTTCAAGCCAAGTGTCAGGCTTAGACTCGCCAGTAAACTTGCTGACTCCATTCGCCAACCTGAAGTTGGGAGGAATCACCGTGGCCCTGATGGCTCTGCTGAAACACTCGGGACCTGAAACATGCACTCTACTACCAGTCGGGTAATCTCTGTCATGGCCTTCTCTTTGTGCTCTGTTACTGTCAACTAAACCTTGAATGAGAATAGATCTCGCATCAAAGCCTGGCTCCCTTGGGTCGACTGGTGTTCTTTGCTTGCCGCTGTGAGGGCGTCTGTCATCATGCCGCCGAGACACATATGACCCACTCCTCGGAGGAGGCGTGGGCACTCGACGACGGTCATCATGGCCGAGTCGGTGATCATATTGCTCGTGGTTTCCATACTGATCTTGCATGTGCCCACGTCCTTCACGCCGCGGGGGTGATCTTGCGTTGTGGGCCGACTGAACTGTATCTGCCATCACAGACCTGTTATGAATCCTATTCCGTGACTAAGACACTGCTGTGTTCTGCTCTCCGGCTGCTCGGAGCAAGGCCCAGATCTGCATCAAACCTCTGCCAGCTTCCGACTGGGAAGGCTGAATTGAGTTTGCTATTCGAGCTGCAGCTGTGAGATTTTGAAGCGGAGTGCAGAATACTTGAGTTTGAGGCGGAAAAAGCTACCATCGACTGGATTCAGGGATCCGCTGCCGAGCACGCTCATCGAGAGCATGCTGAAGGTTCTCCAGTCGAGTGCGCTCAGCCTAGTTGTCTAGGCGCGCCTCCTCCAAGGCCCAGGCCTCGGCGGTTTCTCCAACGATTGGAGTGTGAAGCGCATCCATATTGCGGCGGCGAAGCTCTTCCCTCTACTGCGAAGAAAGGGGCTCGGGGCGGTACTCCTCGTGAATGCGCGACGGATCGCCGCCGCCATCACCACCGTCATCACGAGGGAAGCCAGGAGGACTGTGTGGTCCATTAACCATCAAGACTTTCGCCGCGGGATCGCTGCTGTCGCACTCGAATGCGGTCTCAACGGAGCCAGTCGATAGGTCGAACATGCTATAGAGAGTTTCGTCGGGCTCGATTGCCACGACTTGTGGGGTGGACAACTGGTGGGCCACCACGTGTCTCACCCACCGCTGGAGCCACGACCGACCGAAATGCTTGCGCCGACGAACAATGGGGGGCGAGGACACCATAGGAGCCGACCGATACTGGGTCGACGGCTGCCGGAGAAGGACGCCGTGGACGCATGCGCGAAAGTGTGTCGCCCCGCAGACGGGGAGCGCCTCGACGTCGAGTGGAGCTTCCTGAAGCCAAGCGGAGTCATCGGCAACGAAAACAAGCGCACCGAGACGGATCTCGCGGCCCTTAGCCAGTCCATCGGCGGAAGCCAGTCCATCGGCGGAAACCATGATGATGAGAATCAGAAAAAATCGCAACTCCACCAAAAAGTCGCTAAGACCCCCGCCCCAAGGTGGGCACCAACTGTCGTGGATCTAAGACGGACAGTAGAGTGGGGGGTAGGTATGAGGAGGCAAGATCCTAGCTATGGCGAAGTTGTACACACGAGTTTTACGAGTTTAGGCCCTTCACAGAGGAAGTAACAGCCCTACGTCTCGGTGCCCAGAGGCGGCCGACTGGATTGTGTGTGTGTGTGCGTGTGTTACAGGGGGTGCAAACCCTTGTCCCAAAGGAGGGGGTGGCTTATATAGAGTGCGCCAGGACCCCAGCTCCCCTCCGTTACACAGGGTTCAATGTACATAAAGATGAGGCGTTACTGGTAACGCCGGCCTTAAATGCCTTAATGGCCTTAAAGATTACAAAGTGAACGCTCGTCCGTTGCCATTCCAGATGACTCCTGGTCTTCAATAGGTCGAGTGGTCGATTGGTTGAGCAACTTTAGGAAGGAGGGTTCTTCGAGTAGCTGATTAGTCGAGTGGATTGCACTCGACACCTTTGTTGGGCCCTCCCTATGGTCTCTTGAGCTTCTTTGCTTCTATGACAGTGACCTTGGATAGGACGCATAGGTCAGGCCTATGACCCTACCCCAGGTCTAGATCATCATCACCGACTATATCTCCAAGTCTCATGGTTGTCTTCTGGTCCAAGAAAAATCATCGGGAATGTTTCATTCCGTTTGGAGTCCGTTTGGTATTCCTTTTCTGCGAATCTCAAAAACTAAGAAAAACAAGAACTAGCACTGGGCTCTAGGTTAATAAGTTACTCCCAAAAATAATATAAAATAGCATATTAATGCATATAAAACATCCAAAACAGTTAATATAATAGCATGGAACAATACAAAATTATAGATATGTTGGAGATGTATCAAGCATGCCCGAGCTTAATTCCTGCTCGTCCTCGAGTAGGTAAACGATAAAAGCAGATATTTTTTCATGTGGAATGCTAGCTAACATATTTATCCATTTAATTTTCTTTATTGTGAAATGAATGTTCAGATACGTAAGATTCAAAACAAAAGTTTAATATTGACATAAAACAATAATACTTCAAGCATACTAACAAGGCAATTATGTCTTCTCAAAATAACATGGCCAAAGAAAGCTTATCCCTACAAAATCATATAGTCTGGCTATGCTCCATCGTCATCACATAAAATATTCAAATCATGCACAACCCCGATTACAAGCCAAGCAATTGTTTCATACTTTGACATTCTCAAACTTTTTCAACTTTCACGCAATACATGAGCATGAGCCATGGACATAACACTATAGGTGGAATAAATATGGTGGTTGTGGAGAAGACAAAAAGAGGGAGATAGTCTCACATCAACTAGGCTTATCAACGGGCTATGGAGATGCCCATCAATAGATATCAATGTGAGCGAGTAGGGATTTCCATGCAACGGATGCACTAGAGCTATAAGTTTATGAAATCTCAAAAAGAAACTAAGTGGGTCTGCATCCAACTCGCTTACTCACGAAGACCTAGGGCAATTTGAGGAGGCCCATGAAAAATTCCCACTAGCATATGAAAGTGACACCATAGGAGACTCTTTATCACGAAGATCATGGTGCTACTTTGAAGCATAAGTGTGGCAAAACGATAGTAACATTGTCCCTTCTCTCTTTTCTCTCTCTTTTTTGTCTGAAGTCTCATCCCGACTTGTGTGGGAATCATAGTCTCCATCACCCTTTTCCTCACATGGGACAATGCTCTAATAAAGATCATCACACTTTTATTTACTTACAACTCAAGAATTACAACTCAATACTAGAACAAAATATGACTCTATATGAATGCCTCCGGCGGTGTACCGGGATGTGCAACGAGTCAAGAGTGACATGTATGAAAGAATTATGAATGGTGACTTTGCCACAAATAAGATGTCAACTACATGATCATGCAAAGCAATATGACAATGATGAAGTGTGTCATAATAAACGGAACGGTGGAAAGTTGCATGGCAATATATCTCGAAATGGCAATGGAAATGCCATAATAGGTTGGTATGGTGGCTGTTTTGAGGAAGGTATATGGTGGGTTTAAGGTACCAACGAAAGTTGTGTGACACTAGAGAGGCTAACAATGGTGGAAGAGTGAGAGTGCGTATAATCCATGGACTCAATATTAGCCATAAAGAAATCACATACTTATTGCAAAAAATCTATTAGTCATCAAAACAAAGTACTACGCGAATGCTCCTAGGGGGATGGATTGGTAGGAAAATACCATCGCTCGTCCCCGACCGCCACTCATAAGGAAGACAATCAAAAAAATATTTCATGCCCCAACTTCGTTACATAATGGTTCACCATACGTGCATGCTACGGGACTCACAATTACTCACTAGCATGACTCTAATATCACCATCATTATATCTCAAAACAAACATAAGGAATCAAACTTCTCATTGTATTCAATGCACTTTATATTGAAGTTTTTATTATATCCCTCTTGGATGCCTATCATATTAGGACTAAATTTATAACCAAAGAAAATTACCATGCTGTGTAAAGACTCCTCAAAATAATATAAGTGAAGCATGAGATTTCAATAATTTCTATAAAATAAAACCACCGCCGTGCTCTAAAAAGATATAAGTGAAGCACTAGAGCAAAATTGCCTAGCTCAAAAGATATAAGTGAAGCACGTAGAGTATTCTAATAAATCACGATTCATGCGTGTCCCTCTCAAAAGGTGTGTACATCAAGGATGATTGTGGCAAACTAAAAAGGAAAGACTCAAATCATACAAGACGCTCCAAGCAAAACACATATCATGTGGTGAATAAAAATATAGCCTCAAGTAAAGTTACCGATAGACGAAGACGAAAGAGGGGTGCCTTTTGGGGCATCCCCAAGATTAGGCTCTTGTTTGTCCTTGAATATTACCTTGGGTTGCCTTGGGCATCCCCAATCTTAGGCTCTTGCCACTCCTTATTCCATAGTCCATCAAATCCTTACCCAAAACTTGAAAACTTCACAACACAAAACTCAACAGAAAATCTCATAAGCTCCGTTAGTATAAGAAAAATAAATCACCACTTTTGGTACTGTCGTGAACTCATTCTTTATTTATATTGGTGTAATATCTACTGTATTCTAACTTTTCCATGGTTAATACCCCCCAATACTACCCATAGATTCATCAAAATAAGCAGACAACACATAGAAAACAGAATCTGTCAAAAGCAAAATAGTCTGTAGCAATCTATAACTCTAGAATACTTCTATAAATCCAAAAATTCTGACAAATTAGGACAGCCTGGGAAATTTGTCTATTAATCTTCTGCAAAAAGAATCAGTATTTTATCACACTTTTGTTAAAAATGAGAATTTTTTCCTGAGCGCATAATTTTCTGTTTTTCAGCAAGATCAAATCAACTATCACCGTAAGCTATCCCAAAGGTCTTACTTGGCACAAACACTAACTAAAACACAAAAACACATCTAACCATAAGCTAGATGAATTCTTTATTGCAAAATACAACCAAAAAATATTGGGTTGTCTCCCAACAAGCGCTTTTCTTTAAAGCCTTTTAGCTAGGCATTGAGATTTCAATGATGCTCACATGAAAGATAACAATTGAAACATGAAGAGAGCATCATGTAGCATGGGGAAAACAAGTTTAAGTATAACATACTTCCTATGCATGGGCATTATATAAGCAAACACATTATGAAGACAAGCAAAAACTAGCATATGCAAGGAAGAAGAAAGAAACAATAGCAATCTCAACATAATGAGAGGTAATTTAGTAACATTAAAATTTCTACAACCATATTTTACTCTCTCATAATAATTACATGTATGATCATAATCAAATTTAACAATATAACTATCACATAAAACATGATCCACATGCATGCAAAGTTGACACTCTTCCAAAATAGTGGGATTATCATCAAATAAACTCATGACCTCTCCAAACCCACTTTTATAAAAAAAATCATAAGACTTATCAATCTCCAAAGTAGTGGAATAATTATATCCTAAAGTTAGACTCTTCCAAACCCACTTTCAATATTATAGCAAACATATTCATCATGATACTTAAATAAATTTTCAAGATTGTAAGAAGAATCACCCAAATCATGATCATTGCAACAAGTAGTCGACATAGCAAAACTAGCACCCCCAAGCTTAGGGTTTTGCATATCATTAACACAATTGACATTAATAGAATTTATAATAACATCATTGAAATCATGCTTTTCATTCAAGGAGCTATCATGAATCACTTCATAAATTTCTTCTTTCAACACTTCATCACAATTTTCAGATTCACGAATTTCAAGCAAAACCTCATAAAGATAATCTAGTGCACTCAACTCACTAGCAATTGGTTCATCATAATTGGATATTTTAAAAAGATTAGCAAGTGGATGAGGATCCATGTCAATAGATTTTTAGCAAGCGAAGATGAAAGCAAATAGAAGGCACATGGCAACACAAGCAAACATAAGATTGAACAAGAAAAATGCAAACAAAAAAGAGGGCGAATAAAAAGGCAAATCTTTTTCAAAACTCGTTTAGAAGTGGGGGAGTGGAAAATGAGAGCAAATGGTGAATAATGTAATGGAAGATATGAGAGTTTTATGATGGGTACTTGCTATGTCTTGACTTGGCGTAGATCTCCCCGGCAACGGCGCCAGAAATTCTTCCTGCTACTTCTTGAGCTTGTGTTGGCTTTTTCCTTGAAGAGGAAAGGGTGATGCAACAAAGTAGAGATAAGTATTTCCCTCAGATAGAGAACCAAGGTATCAATCCAGTAGGAGAAAATGCACAAATCACCAATACCTACACAAACAATCAAAGAACTTGCACCCAACGCGATAAAGGGGTTGTCAATCCCTTTACGATCACTTGCAAAAGTGAGATCGGATAGAGATAAATAAAACTAAACAAATGATAAAGTAAGTATTTTTGGGTTTTTTGGGTTTATAGACCGGAAAGTAAAAGATTGCAAAATAATAGATCGTAAACTAATACGATGGAAAATAGAAGATCAGAAACCTATATGATGGAAAATAGACCCGGGGGGCATAGGTTTCACTAGAGGCTTCTCTCAAGATAGCAAATAATACGGTGGGTGAACAAATTACTGTCGAGCAATTGATAGAAAAGCGCAAAGTTATGATGATATATAAGGCAATGATTATGAAATATAGGCATCACGTCCATGTCAAGTAGACCAAAACAATTTTGCATCTACTACTATTACTCCACACATCCACCGATTCCTGCCTGCATCTAGAGTATTAAGTTCATGAAGAACAGAGTAACGAATTAAGTAAGATGACATGATGTAGAGGAATAAACTCAAGCAATATGATGTAAACCCCATCTTTTTATCCTCGATGGCAACAAAACAATACATGCCTTGCTACCGGCTACTGTTACTGGGAAAGGACACTGCAAGATTGAGCCCAAAGCTAAGAACTTCTCCCATTGCTAGATAAACAAATCTAGTTGGCTGAACTAAACCAATAGTTCGAAGAGAATTACAAACATATCAAATCATGCGTATAAGAATTTAGAGAAGATTCAAATAATATTTATAGATAAGCTGATCGTAAATCCACAATTCATCGGATCTCGAGAAACACACCGCAAAAGAAGATTACATCGGATGGATCTCCAAGAACATCGAGGAGAACACGGTATTGAGAATCAAAGGAGAGAAGAAGCCATCTAGCTACTAGCTATGGACCAGTAGGTCTGAGGTAAACTACTCACGCTTCATCAGAAGGGCAATAGAGTTGATGTAGAAGCCCTCTGTGATCGAATCCCCCTCCGGAAGGGTGCCGAAAAGGTCCCTTGATGGGATCTCACGGGTACAGAAGGTTGAGGCGGTGGAAAAATGTTTTCGTGGATGCCTTTGGTGGTTTGGGATATTTCGGAATATATAGACGAAAGAATTAGGCCAGGAGGGTCACAGGGGGCCCACAAGGGTGGGGGGCGCGCCCTACCCCCCTAGGCGCGCCTCCGTCCTTGTGGCCACCTTGTGGCTTCTCGAACTTCATCTCCAAGTCTCCTGGTTGTCGTCTGGTCCAAGAAAAATTATCGCAAAGGTTTCATTCGTTTGGACTCCGTTTGGTATTCCTTTTCTGCAAAACTCAAAAACAAGGAAAAAATAGGAACTGTCACTAGGCTCTAGGTTAATAGGTTAGTCCCAAAAATAATATAAAATAGAATATTAATGCATATAAAACATTAAAAATAGATAATATAATAGCATGGAATAATAAAAATTATAGATACGTTGGAGATGTATCAATGAAGTGCTTAATTTTAAACAAAGGGGAGTGCTACCTCTTGAGCACTGCGTTAGTTTTCCCTTGAAGAGGAAAGGGTGATGCAGCAAAGTAGCGTAAGTATTTCCCTCAGTTTTTGAGAACCAAGGTATCAATCCAGTAGGAGGCCACACACAAGTCCCTCATACCTACACAAACAAATAAGAACATCGCAACCAACGCGATAAAGGGGTTGTCAATCCCTTCACGGTCACTTACGAGAGTGAGATCTGATAGAGATGATAAGATAATTTTTTGGTATTTTTATGATAAAGATTAAAAGTAAAGATAGCAAAATAAAAGGTAATAGAAATAGCTTGTTGACGGGAGATAAATATAATGGAGAATAGATCCGGGGGCCATAGGTTTCACTAGTGGCTTCTCTCAAGATAGCATAAGTTTTACGATGGGTGAACAAATTACTGTCGAGCAATTGATAGAAAAGAGAATAATTATGAGAATATCTAGGCATGATCATGTATATAGGCATCATGTCCGTGACAAGTAGACCGACTCCTGCCTGCATCTACTACTATTACTTCGCACATCGACCGCTATCCAACATCCATCTATAGTATTATGTTCATAAGAACAGAGTAACGCTTTAGGTAAGATGACATGATGTACGGGGATAAACTCAAGCAATATGATATAAACCCCATCTTTTTATCCTCGATGGCAACAACACAATACGTGTCGTTTCCCTTTCTATCACTGGGATCGAGCACTGCAAGATTTAACCCAAAGCTAAGCACTTCTCCCATTGCAAGAAAGATCAATCTAGTAGGCCAAGCCAAACTGATAATTCGAAGAGACTTGCAAAGATAAGCAATCATACATAAAAGATTCCAGAGAAGAATCAAATATTGTTTATAGATAGACTTGATCATAAACCCACAATTCATCGGATCTCGACAAACACACCACAAAAAGAGTAAAATCAAATAGATCTCTAAGAAGATCGAGGAGAACTTTGTATTGAGATCCAAAGAGAGAGAAGAAGCCATCTAGCTAATAGCTATGGACCGGAAGGTCTGAAGTAAACTACTCACACATCATCGGAGAGCCCATGGAGTTGATGTAGAGGCCCTCCGTGATCGATGCCCCGTTCGGCGGAGCTCCGGAAAAGGCCCCAAGATGGGATCTCTTGGGTACAAAATTTGCGGCGATGGAAATAGGGTTTCGTGATGCTCCTGGTTGTTTTTAGGGTATACGAGTATATATAGGAGGAAGAAGTAGGTCAGTTGAGCAACGAGGGGCCCATGAGGGGGAGGGCGCGCCTAGGGGGGTAGGCGCGCCCCCTGCCTTGTGGACTCCTCGTTGATTTCTTGACGTCCACTCCAAGTCCTCTGGATCACGTTTGTTCCAAAAATAACTCTCCCGAAGGTTTCATTCCGTTTGGATTCTGTTTGATATTCCTTTTCTGCGAAACACTGAAATAGGCAAAAAAATAGTAATTTGCATCGTCCCTTGGGTTAGTAGGTTAGTCCCAAAAATAATATAAAAGTGTAAAATAAAGCCCATTAACATCCAAAACAGATAATATAATAGCATGGAACAATAAAAAATTATAGATACGCTGGAGACGTATCAAGCATCCCCAAGCTTAATTCCTGCTCGTCCTCGAGTAGGTAAATGATAAAAACAGAATTTTTGATGTGGAATGCTACCTAGCATATTTCTCAATGTAATTCTCTTTATTGTGGCATGAATATTCAGATCCAAAAGATTCAAGACAAAAGTTTAATGTTGACATAAAAATAATAATACTTCAAGCATACTAACTAAGCAATTATGTCTTCTCAAAATAACACAGCCAAAGAAAGTTATGCCTACAAAATCATATAGTCTTGCTATGCTCTATCTTCACCACACAAAGTATTTAAATCATGCACAACCCCGATGACAAGCCAAGCAATTGTTTCATACTTTTGATGTTATCAAACTTTTTCAATCTTCACGTAATACATGAGCGTGAGCCATGGACATATCACTATATGTGGAATAGAATGGTGGTTGTGAGGAAGACAAAAAAAGAGAAGATAGTCTCACATCAACTAGGCGTATCAATGGGCTATGGAGATGCCCATCAATAGATATCAATGTGAGTGAGAAGGGATTGCCATGCAACGGATACACTAGAGCTATAAGTGTATGAAAGCTCAAAAAGAAACTAAGTGGGTGTGCAGCCAACTTGCTCGCTCACGAAGACCTAGGGCATTTTTAGGAAGCCCATCATTGGAATATACAAGCCAAGTTCTATAATGAAAAATTCCCACTAGTATATGAAAGTGACAAAACAAGAGACTCTCTATCATGAAGATCATGGTGCTACTTCGAAGCACAAGTGTGGAAAAGGATAGCAACATTGTCCCTTCTCTCTTTTTCTCTCATTTTTTTATTTGGGCCTTCCCTTTTTTTATGGCCTCTTTTTTTAATTTTATTTTTCGTCCGGAGTCTCATCCCGACTTGTGGGGGAATCATAGTCTCCATCATCCTTTCCTCACATGGGACAATGCTCTAATAATGATGATCATCACACTTTTATTTACTTACAACTCAAAGAATTACAACTCAATACTTAGAAGAAAATATGACTCTATGTGAATGCCTCCGGCGGTGTACTGGGATATGCAATGAATCAAGAGTGACATGTATGAAAGAATTATGAACGGTGGCTTTGCCACAAATACGATGTCAACTACATGATCATGCAAAGCAATATGACAATGATTAAGCGTGTCATAATAACGGAACGGTGGAAAGTTGCATGGCAATATATCTTGGAATGGCTATGTAAATGCCATAATAGGTAGGTATGGTGGCTGTTTTGAGGAAGGTATATGGTGGGTTTATGGTACCGGCGAAAGTTGCGCGGTACTAGAGAGGCTAGCAATGGTGGAAGGGCGAGAGTGCGTATAATCCGCAGACTCAACATTAGTCATATAGAACTCACATACTTATTGCAAAAATCTATTAGTTATCAAAAAAAGTACTACGTGCATGCTCCTAGGGGGATAGATTGGTAGGAAAAGACCATCCCTCGTCCCCGACCGCCACTCATAAGGAAGACAATCAATAAATAAATCATGCTCCGACTTCATCACATAATGGTTCACCATACGTGCATGCTACGGGAATCACAAACTTTAGAACAAGTATTTCTCAAAATCACAACTACTCAACTAGCATGACTCTAATATCACCATCTCCATATCTCAAATCAATCATCAAGTATCAAACTTCTCATAGTATTCAATGCACTTTTTATGATAGTTTTTATTATACCCATCTTGGATGCCTATCATATTAGGACTAAATTCATAATCAAAGCAAATTACCATGCTATTCTAAAGGACTCTCAAAATAATATAAGTGAAGCATGAGAGATCAATAAGTTCTATAAAATAAAACCACCACCGTGCTCTAAAATATATAAGTGAACCACTAGAGAAAAATTATCTAACTCAAAATGTATAAGTGAAGCACATAGAGTATTCTAATAAATTCAGATTCATGTGTGTCTCTCCCAAAAGGTGTGTAAAACAAGGATGATTGTGGTAAATTAAAAAGCAAAAACTCAAATCATACAAGATGCTCCAAGCAAAACACATATCATGTGGTGAATAAAAATATAGCTTCAAGTAAAGTTACCGATGGACGAAGACGAAAGAGGGGATGCCTTCTGGGGCATCCCCAAGCTTAGGCTTTTGGTTGTCCTTGTATTTTACCTTGGGGTTCCTTTGGCATCCCCAATCTTAGGCTCCTGCCAATCCTTGTTCCATAATCCATCAAATCTTTACCCAAAACTTGGAAACTTCACAACACAAAACTTAAAAGAAAATCTCGTGAGCTCCGTTAGTAAAAGAAAACAAACCAACACTTCAAGGTACTTTAATGAACTCATTATTTATTTATAATTGTGTTAAACCTAATGTATTCCAACTTTTCTATGGTTCATAAACTCTATTACTAACCATAGATTCATCAAAATAAGCAAACAACACACGAAAAACAGAATCTGTCAAAAATAGAACAGTCTGTAGTAATCTATAGGTTTCGAATACTTATGGAACCACAAAAATTCTAAAATAAATTGCTGGACGTGAGGAATTTATCTATTAATCATATGCAAAAAGAATTAACTAAATATTACTCTCCAGTAAAAAAGTGGCAGCAAATCTTGTGAGTGCTAAAGTTTCTGCTTTTACAGCGAGATCGCAAAGACTTTCCCCAAGTCTTCCCAAAGGTTCTACTTGGCACAAACACTAATTACAAGCATAAAACCACATCTAAACACAGGCTAGATGAATTATTTATTACTACACAGAATCAAAAAGCAAGAAACAAAAATAAAATTGGTTTGCCTCCCAACAAGTGCTATCGTTTAACGCCCCTAGCTAGGCATAAAAGCAAGGATAGATCTAGGTATTGTCATCTTTGGTATGCAATCCATAAGTGGCTCTCATAATATATTCATAAGGTAATTTAATTTTATTTCTAGGAAAGTTTTCCATGCCCTTCCTTAACGGAAATTGGAATCTAATATTCCGTTCTTTCATATCAATAATTGCACCAATCGTTCTAAGGAAAGGTCTACCAAGAATAATAGGACATGAAGGATTGCAATCAATATCAAGAACAATGAAATCTACCGGCACATAATTCCTATTTGCAACAATAAGAACATCACTAATTCTTCCCATAGGTTTCTTAATGGTGGAATCCGCAAGATGCAAGTTTCAAGAACAATCATCAAATTCACGGAAACCTAGCAAATCACACAAAGTTTTAGGAACCGTGGAAACACTAGCACCCAAATCACATAAAGCAAAGCATTCATGATCTTTAATTTTAATTTTAATAGTAGGTTCCCACTCATCATAAAGTTCTCTAGGGATAGAAACTTCCAATTCAATCTTTTCTCATAAGATTGCATTAAAGCATCAACGATATGTTTAGTAAAAGCTTTGTTTTGACTATAAGCATGTGGAGAATTTAGCACGATTGCAACAAGGAAATACAATCTATTAAAGAAAAAATTATCATAATTAAATTCCTTGAAATCCAAGATAGTGGGTTCATTGCTATTTAAAGTTTTGACCTCTCCCATCCCACTTTTATCAATTTTTGCATCAAGATATAAAAACTCCGAATCATTGGTACGCCTTTTAACTAAAGTTGACTCATCTCCAGTCCCATCATTATCAAGATTCATATTGTAAAACAAAGATTTAATAGGGGACACATCGATAACTATTAGATCTTCATCATTATTATCATGGAAACTAGAAGAACACACTTTCACAAAGCAATCTTTTTAGCACGCATCCTAGCAGTTCTTTCTTTGCACTCATCAATGGAAATTCTCATAGCTTTGAGATACTCATTGATATCATGCTTAGGAGGAATAGATCTAAGTTTCAAAGAATCAACATCAAGAGAAATTCTATCCAGGTTCCTAGCCAACTCATCAATCTTAGACAATTTTTCATCAATCAAAGCATTGAAACTCTTTTGCGAACTAATAAATTCTTTAATATTAGATTCAAAATCAGAGGGCATCTTATTATAATTTCCATAAGAATTGTAGTAGGAATTATCATAATTATTAGAGGAATTACTAGGAAACGGCCTAGGATTAAAATTACCTCTATACGCGTTATTACCAAAATTGTTCCTACCAACAAACTTCACATCCATAGATTCATTATTATTCTCAATCAAAGTAGACAAAGGCATATCATTAGCATCAGAAAAAACACTCTTATTAGCAAACAATTTCATAAGTTCATTCCACTCAAAACATTGATTTCTTCTATAGCATGCACCTTTTTATTAGTAGATCTTTCAGTATGCCATTGAGAATAATTAACCATAATATTATCTAGGAGTTTAGTAGCTTATCCTAAAGTGATTTCTATAAAAGTGCCCCCCGCGGCCGAATCTAAAAGATTTCTAGAAGCAAAGTTCAATGCGGCATAAAATTTTTGTATAATCATCCAAAGATTCAAACCATGTGTAGGGTGATTACGTATCATTAATTTCATCCTCTCCCAAGCTTGTGCAACATGTTCATGGTCAAGTTGTTTAAAATTCATAATATCGTTTCTAAGAGTGATGATCTTAGCGGGAGGAAAATACTTAGAGATAAAGCATCTTTGCACTTATTCCATGAATCGATACTATTTTTAGGCAAAGACGAAAACCAAGTTTTAGCACGATCCCTAAGAGAAAACGGGAATAGCTTCAGTTTAACAATATCATTACCCACACCTTTCTTCTTTTGCATATCACATAGATCAACAAAGTTGTTTAGATGGGTAGCGTCATCTTCACTAGGAAGGCCGAAAAATGGATCTTCCATGACAAGATTCAGCAAAGCAGCATTAATTTCACAAGATTCAGCATCGGTAAGAGGAGCAATCGGAGTGCTAATAAAATCATTATTGTTGGTATTGGGAAAATCACACAATTTAGTATTATCTTGAGCCATCGTGACAAGCAAGCAATCCAACACACAAGCAAACAAGAAACAAGCAAACAGAGATGAATTAGAAAAGAGAAGGGGAACGGAAAAAGAGGGCGAATAAAACGGCAAGGGTGAAGTGGGGGAGAGGAAAACGAGAGGCAAATGGCAAATAATGTAATGCGAGGGATAAGAGTTTGTGATGGGTACTTGGTATGTCTTGAATTGTGCGTAGACTCACTGGCAACGGCGCCAGAAATCCTTCTTGCTACCTCTTGAGCACTGCGTTGGTTTTCCCTTGAAGAGGAAAGGGTGATGCAGCAAAGTAGCGTAAGTATTTCCCTCAGTTTTTGAGAACCAAGGTATCAATCCAGTAGGAGGCCACACGCAAGTCCCTCGTACCTACACAAACAAATAAGAACCTCGCAACCAACGCGATAAAGGGGTTGTCAACCCCTTCACGGTCACTTCTGAGAGTCAGATCTGATAGAGATGATAAGATAATATTTTTGGTATTTTTATGATAAATATTTAAAGTAAAGATTGCAAAATAAAAGTTAATAAAAATAGCTTCTTGACAGGAGATAAATATAATGGAGAATAGACCCGGGGGCCATAGGTTTCACTAGTGGCTTCTCTCAAGATAGCATAAGTATTACGGTGGGTGAACAAATTACTGTCGAGCAATTGATAGAAAAGCGAATAATTATGAGAATATCTAGGCATGATCATGTATATAGGCATCACGTCCGTGACAAGTAGACCGACTCCTGCCTGCATCTACTACTATTACTCAACACATCGACCACTATCCAGCATGCATATAGAGTATTAAGTTCATAAGAATAGAGTAACACATTAGGTAAGATGACATGATGTACAGGGATAAACTCAAGCAATATGATATAAACCCCATCTTTTTATCCTCGATGGCAACAATACAATACGTGTCGTTTCCCTTTCTGTCATTGGGATCGAGCACCGCAAGATTGAACCCAAAGCTAAGCACTTCTCCCATTGCAAGAAAGATCAATCTAGTAGGCCAAACTAAAATGATAATTCGAAGAGACTTGCAAAGATAACCAATCATACATAAAAGATTTCAGAGAAGAATCAAATATTTTTCATAGATAGACTTGATCATAAACCCACAATTCATCGGATCTCGACAAACACACCACAATAAGAGTTACATCAAATAAATCTCTAAGAAGATCGAGGAGAACTTTGTATTGACATCCAAAGAGAGAGAAGAAGCCATCTAGCTAATAACTATGGACCCGAAGGTCTGAAGTAAACTACTCACAGATCATCGGAGGGGCCATGGAGTTGATGTAGAGCCCCTCCGTGATTGATGCCCCCTCCGGCGGGGCTCCAAAAAAGGCCCCAAGATGGGATCTCTTGGGTACAGAAGGTTGCGATGGCGGAAATATGGTTTCGTGGTGCTCCTGGTTGTTTTTAGGGTATATGAGTATATATAGGAGGAAGAAGTAGGACGGTTGAGCCATGAGGGGCCCATGAGGGGGAGGGCACGCCCCCTGCCTCGTGGACTCCTCGTTGATTTCTTGACGTTCAGTCCAAGTCCTCTGTATCACGTTTGTTCCAAAAGGAACTCTCCCGAAGGTTTCATTCCGTTTGGATTCCGTTTGATATTCCTTTTCTGCGAAACACCGAAATAGGCAAAAAACAGCAATTTGCACTGGGCCTTGGGTTAGTAGGTCAGTCCCAAAAATAATATAAAAGTGTAAAATAAAGCCCATTAACATCCAAAACAGATAATATAATAGCACGAAACAATAAAAAATTATAGATACGTTGGAGATGTATCAGGGAGGATAAAGTTTAGAAGATGCTTGGTATATGATTTGCTATGCTCAAAATTGATCAACTCGTAAGCAATCCACCACCGTTCTTCTTTGCAACTTTTATGTGTGTGTTATTACTTGGTATAGATTTGTGCTTGACATTATTACCGGAGGAATTTCTTGAGTAGTCACACTATGGCTGCTATCAATTCTATGGGAAATTTAGTAGGAACACCACCTATTTCTATTAATGAAACAACATTGACTTTAGAACACGTTATGCAAAGATTGGAAGCTATTGAAAATAAAATGCCTACTATAGAATATATTGAAAATCTAGATAAAAAGAGCCATTATTAGGTAACTCGATTTGGATCAAAGGTAGGAGCTACATTGAAGATGCTAAAATAGAAGGAACCAATAATTAATGAGAGAATAGGACAAAGCCCCTCTGGAATTGATAAGTTGGAAGAAGTTATTAATAATTTGGGTTTCGCTTTTTCTTTCGTTCAAACTATTAAGAGAACTCCTCCTATTAAGAATTGTAGATTCATTTATGTTTCTAAGAATATATGTGCACCACCTAGTAATGAAGAGGACCTTGGAATGATTAGTGTGCACCACAACTTCGTTGATTTGATAAAGGAACCCATTATTGAAAATAAGCTTCTTAATTTTGTTCCTAGGAGCGTTATAATTAAAAATATGTATGCTAGACATCCTAGGAAGCATGTATGTGTAATCGAGGAGTTGGAAAAAGGATGACAATACTTGAAACTATGCATTACACCTAGATAGGGGCGTAAAACGACAACGCTTGTTAGGAGGTAACCCAATAGTTACCTCATTTTTCTTGCTTTCTTTTCTATTTTTTTGTCCACACAATCATGCTACTATTATGATTATGTTTCTATGTTTTAATTAGTATTTGTGCCAAGTAAAGCCTTTGGGGTGATTTGGTTGATAGTTGACTTGATTCTATGAAGAAATAGAAACTTTTGCTTCGAGTGCGTGAATTTTCATAAATCACTGGCGTGGGGCCTGAGTGAGCTGAGTGGTCAACTGACGGTGTCCTGGACTAGGGGGTACTCACCATGTCATCTCCCGACCAGGTGGATCGGGCCGAGGACCCCCATGGCAGTTTACTCATGGGCCACTTCGGGCAGCCCATGCCGCATTCAAGGAATATTCCACAAGACTTGATGATCAAGACACAGACTCCTCTCCACCAACGTATTAGACTAGGACTCTTGTTACCCTAGGCCTCCGATACATTATATAAGCCGAGGCTAGGCTAGTCTATAGATCATTATGAAATTATTCATCATACCCTCAGGTTTTAGACCACAACATATGATCTCGCGATAGATCAACTCTATACTTGATACTCCATCAATATAAACAAGAGCAGGACGTAGGATTTTACATCCATCAAGAGGGCCCGAACCTGGGTAAAACATTGTCTCCTTTGTTCCTGTTACCATTGATCTGAGAATCCACAGCTCGGGACCCCCTACCACGAGATCTGTCGGTTTTGACACCGACAATGGTGCCTTCATTGAGAGTTTCGCTGTGTGATCGGCAAAAGATCAATGGCTCGCATGCAGATCAACGACGACATTAGCGTCTTCGTCACTGGCTCGACTGATCACCTTGGCTTGACCAAGGACTGTGCCCTACCTCCAATCGTCATGTTCGTACGAGGGCCTTCATCAACGTCAACTCCGATCTCTATCATGATCATGGAGGAATCATCCATGGAACTCGGGGGCTCAACATCAACATTACCCTCGGGCGACCGTGTTGTTTTTCCAAACAACGAACTTGTATCTGCTACCACCACCTCCTCGAGCAATGCTTTGACGATTCCTTTGGTGGAATTGTGCGAAATTGAGTCTACAATAACACTATAAAATTTCATCGCGTTCCGATGGAGAAATCTTCGCCGGTCTCCGGTATACCAGAGCCCTGTCGAATCTGGATGGGAATCTGGACGGGTTTGGAGCGTGGTGTCCAGCATCTAGATCGGACATCCTTTGGAAGATCCAATCGTTGATTGGCTGCGGAATTCCTATATCTGCCACCTCTCAAAATTTCAGCTCGATCCAACCGTGCAAACTCCGGGAACCTTCCAATTAGTGCATCATTTTTTGGATCTGTTTTCTGCACGAATACGAATCCGACCCGAGTTCATTTTTCATCATGAAAGGGATATTGGACAACCTTTTTGGAAGAATCTCTTTGTAGGATATTGTGTTTTGTTAATGAACACATGCTCAAAATTTTTTCTCTTTTTCGGAGGTAATCTTCGCCTTCACGCCTGTGTCAAACCAGGCTTTACTCCACGTCTGCCGACCTGCGCTAGACAGATCGTCGCTTCATCGAGCCGAGCCCAACCTTATCGGATCATCAGCTCGGCACGCCGAACAAGTGTTCGACATCACGAATACTAAATTATCACCAACACCATCTCCCCACGGATTGCATGGGTCAGGCGCGCCGACATCGTCGCTCGGTTACTTCATCAATCCGGCTTTCACCGCGTCACAAGTTATGACCAGGGTCGGCATGGCCGCACTATTGCTTCTTCAAGCTGATGTCCATCACGCCGAACTGCTTCAATACATCGGCTGACATGGCAGTGATACGTCTTCCTCGTATCTACTTCTCCAAACACTTTTGCCCTTGTTTTGGACTCTAACTTGCATGATTTGAATGGAACTAACCTGGACTGACGCTGTTTTCAGCACAATTGCCATGGTGCTATTTTTGTGCAAAAATAAAAAATACTGGAAGAAAGATCCACGTCAGGGGGGCCACACCCTATCCACGAGTGTGGGGGCGCGCCCCCTGCCTCGTGGGCCCCCTGACGCTCCACCGACCTCAACTCCAACTCCATATATTCGTGTTCGGGGAGAAAAAACCCAGACAGAAGGATTCCTCACGTTTTACGATACGGAGCCGCCGCCAAGCCCTAAACTCTCTTGGGAGGGCTGATCTAGAATCTGTTCGGGGCTCCGGAGAGGGGAATCCGCCGCCATCGTCATCATCAACCTTCCTCCATCACCAATTTCATGATGCTCATCACCATGCGTGAGTAATTCCATCATAGGCTTGCTGGACGGTGATGGGTTGGATGAGATTTATCATGTAATCGAGTTAGTTTGTTTAGGGTATGATCCCTAGTATCCACTATGTTCTGAGATTGATGTTGCTATGACTTTGCTATGCTTAATGCTTGTCACTAGGGCCCGAGTGGCATGATTTCAGATCTAAACCTATTATGTTTTCATCAATATATGAGATTTATGGATCCTATCTTGCAAGTCTATAGTCCCCTATTATGTGTTATGATCCGTTAACCCCGAAGTGACAATAATCGGGATACTTACCAGTGATGACCGTAGTTTGAAGAGTTCATGTATTCACTATGTGTTAATGCTTTGGTCCGGTACTCTATTAAAAGGAGGCGTTAATATCCCTTAGTTTCCAATAGGACCCCGCTGCCACGGGAGGGTAGGACAAAGATGTCATGCAAGTTCTTTTCCATAAGCACGTATGAGTATATTCGGAAAACATGCCAACATTACATTGATGAACTGGAGCTAGTTCTGTGTCACCCCATGTTTTAACTGTTGCATGATCGATCGCATCTGGCATAATTCTCCATCACCGATCCATTGCCTACGAGCTTTTCCATATATTATTCGTCGCTTATTTACTTTTCTGTTGCTACCGTTACCATCACTATAAAACCCAAAAAATTACTTTTGCTACCGTTACTTTTTTTCCACCGTTACCACTACTATCATATTACTTTGATACTAAATACCTTGCTGTAGATATTAATTTTCCAGGTGTGGTTGAATTGAAAACTCAGCTGCTAATACTTGAGAATATTCTTTGGCTCCCCTTGTGTTGAATCAATAAATTTGGGTTGAATACTCTACCCTCGAAAACTGCTGCGATCCCCTATACTTGTGGGCTATCAATAACATTTTCTGGCGCCGTTGCCGGGGAGCATAGCTCTATTCTTTGAGTGACGTGGGATTTATATCTGCTTATCATTATGAAGAACTTGAAAGATCAAAGAACCAAGATTTTTCCCTCAACTACGAGGGGAGGTAAGGAACTGCCATCTAGCTCTGCACTTGATTCACCTTCTGTTTTGAATAAGCTTGTGACACCTAAACCTGCTTCTGCTATTAATTCTGATATGTCGCATTTTATTGATGATGCCACTTCTGCTTTGCATGATACTTATGATGAAACTACTTCTATGCTTGATACTACTGTGCCACTTGGTGAATTTCTTGATGAACAACTTTCTAGGGCTAGAGAGAATGAAATTATTGAAACTGATAATATTGATGAAAGTGATGATGAAGATTATCCCCCTAGATATGAATTGCCTGTTGTGCCTGAGGGTTATGTTATGGATGAAGAAACTGCTAGAGACTTTCTTGCCTGTAATGATAGAAGTGATCTTGAGAAACTATTAGCTAAGCTTAAGGAAAAATCTCTGAATGCTAGAATGAAATATGATCATGCTTATGCTACTTCACCTATCTTTATTACTGACAAGGATTATGATTTCTCTGTTGATCCTGATATAATTACTTTGGTTGAATCTGATCCTTTCTATGGCTATGAATCTCAAACTGTTGTGGCACATCTTACTAAATTAAATGATATAGCTACCCTGTTCATGAATGATGAGAAAACTCGCTACTATTATATCCTTAAATTATTTCTGTTCCCATTAAAGGGTCATGCTAAGATATGGTTTAATTCTCTTGATCCTGGTTGTGTGCGTAGTCCCCAGGATATGATTTATTACTTCTCTGCTAAATATTTCCCCGCTCATAAGAAACAAGCTGCCTTAAGGGAAATATATAATTTTGTGCGAATTGAAGAAGAGAGTCTCCCACAAGCTTGGGGGAGGCTTCTCCAATTACTTAATGCTTTGCCTGATCATCCTCTCAAGAAAAATGAAATACTTGATATCTTTTATAATGGACTAACTGATGCTTCTAGAGATTACCTGGAATAGTTGTGCTGGTTGTGTTTTCAGGGAAAGAACTCTTGATCAAGCTGAAATTCTATTGAATAATGTGTTGACCAATGAAAATAATTGGACACTTAACCAACTCCTAAGCCAACTCCGAAGAAAAGGGGTATTCTATTTCTCAGTCTCGAAGATATGCAAGAGGCAAAGAAATCTATGAAAGAAAAAGGTATTAAAGCTGAAGATGTTAAGAATTTACCTCTTGTTGAATAAATACATGGTCTTAATTCATCACCTATTGAAGAAACACACGGTCTCGATAACCCGGCATAGGTAGTAAAGGTAAATTCTCTCTATAGATATGATAAAGCTGAAATCCCTCCTGCTAAGTTTGCTAGCCAATGTTTGGATGAATTTGATAACTTTATGGTTAAGCAAGAAGATTTTAATGCTTACTTTGGTATACAATTGAAACATAATGCTTATATGATTGAAAACTTGAGTGATTATATGGCTAGTGTTAAAGGTGAACTTAAACTTATTAGTAAACATGCTTCTATGGTTACCACTCAAGTAGAACAAGTACTTAAAGCTCAGAATGATTTGCTGAATGAACTAAATAATAATAAACATGTAATGATGTTAGAGTTATGACTCGAGGTGGTAAAATGACTCAGGAACCTTTGTATCCTGAGGGCCATCCTAAGAGAATTGAGCTAGATTCTCAGAGAGCTAATGTAGATGTACCTAGTCATTCTAAAAGGAAGAAAAAGAAAAATGATAGGACTTTGCATGCTTCTAGTGAACTTGTTATTGACACACCTGAGAATCCCAATGATATTTCTATTTCTGATGCCGAAACACAATCTGGTAATGAACATGAACCTAGTGATAATGTTAAGGATGATGCTCAACCTAGTAATGATAATGATGTAGAGATTGAACCTGCTGTTGATCTTGATAACCCACAATCAAAGAATCAACGTTATGATAAGAGAGACTTTGTTGCTAGGAAGCATGGTAAAGAAAGAGAACCATGGGTTCAGAAACACATGCCTTTTCCTCCTAAACCATCCAAGAAAAAGGATGATGGGGATTTTGAGCGCTTTGCTGAAATGATTAGACCTATCGTTTTGCGTATGCGTTTGACTGATATGCTTAAAATGAATCCTTATGCTAAGTATATGAAAGATATTGTTACAAATAAGAGAAAGATACCGGAAGCTGAAATTTCTACCATGCTTGCTAATTATACTTTTAAGGCTAGAATACCAAAGAAACTTGGAGATCGAGGAGTACCAACTATACCATGCTCCATTAAAATAAACTATGTTAAAACTGCTTTATGTGATCTTGCAGCCGGTATTAGTGTTATGCCTCTCTCTTTATATCGTAGACTTGATTTAAATAAGTTGACACCTACTGAAATATCTTTGCAAATGGCTGATAAATCAACTGCTATACTTGTCGGTGTTTGTGAGGATGTGCGTGTTGTGGGTGCAAATGCTACTATTTTAACGGACTTTGTTATTCTTGATATTCCCGAGGACGACAGTATGTCTATTATTATTGGAAGACCCTTTTTGAATACTGCAGGGGCTGTTATTGACTGCAACAAAGGCAATGCCACTTTTCATGTTAATGGTAATGAGCATACGGTACACTTTCCGAGGAAACAACCTTAAGTCCACAGTATCAACTCTATTGGAACAAATTCAACAATTACTATTGGAGGTTTTGAATTTCCTCTTCCTACTGTCAAGAAGAAATATGATATTCTTATTGTTGGGGATGTGCATATCCCCGTTGAGGTAATATAGTGTTATTCGAAAATTCTCGGGTTCCATGTTATTCAAAATGAGTTTGTTAACAAGACCTAATCAACCTTATTAGTGGATTCCTTTTGATGAGCATGAGATGGATGAAGTTAGAAAACACAACTCTCTGTACCCTCTTTTTACTTTCTTTTATTTATATTAAATAAAACAAAAGTAGTATTTTCTATCTGTTTTCTGAATTATCCATGCAACAAAAAATACGCCGAAAATAAAAGTTCTCCAAATGCCCTGAAATTCAAATATGATTTTTTCTAGAATATTTTTGAATATCTGGCACTGAAAACATAGCAAGGGGAGCAGCCACGTGCCCACGAGGGTGGAGGGCGCGCCCACCCCCTGGGCGCGGCCCTGCCTCATGGACCCCACGTGGGTCCCCTCCACTTATTCGAGCCACCACACACTCCTTCCTCCCAAAAAAATCACTAACCAGCTCAAGCACGAGTTCTAACTCATCTTGCTGCCATCTTCGATCTCCTTGCTCAAAGCTCCATTCACAAAACTGCTTTGGGGGATTGTTCTTTGGTATGTGACTCCTCCAACGGTCCAATTAGTTTTTGTTCTAGTGCTTTATTCATTGCAAATTTTTTCTTCTTAGGTGACCCTGTTCTTGAGCTTGCATGTCAAATTTATATGGTCAAAAGTAGTTTTAATGCATGATATTTTCTCTAGGCACTTGTAGGAGTAATTGCTATCAATTTTGTTGAGTTGGGTTCACTTTTATTTTTGAGTTGCTAATTTTTTTAGAAAATTTCTGAAAAAGATGAAGAGATTTTTCAGGGGCTCATCGAGCCGAAGCTCGAAGGATAAACAAAGTGAAGAGAATAAGAAGCCCAAGTATAATCTCCCTCGCACCACGGAGGTTCGGCCATGTGAATGGCCTTGTGATGATTTCTTGAGAGCAGTCGGGATTTATGATGATTTCTATGAGTTGGCTGAGAATGCAGGCCTCACCGCCTTCCTCCACGACAACCGCGAACAATATCTCTTACTCACCAATATCTTTGTGCCAAACTTTCATTTCCATGCTAGGAGCTCACCACCTTCAGTGGAATTTTATTTATATGATGAGTATAAGGAGATGTCACTTCATGATTTTTGTCGGGTTTGTTTGATCCCTTTTGAGGGCAGTGTAGAGGAACCACATCGTGACGATGTGGAAGGGTTTATTGATACAATTGCTGTAGGGGAAACGAGGAAGGTTTCCGATGCAAGAATTACTAGCATACATTTTCCTGTTTTACGTTACTTAGCAATATTTGCTAGTAGATGCTTGATTGGTCGCGGAAACTGTGGCAACCATAGTGCCCCTGATATTGTTATTTTGTGTCATGCCTTGTTCCGTGATGACACATTTAGTATGGGCGCTATTGTTGCAAGGCGGTCAAATCTTAACTGTACTAAGGGCCCCATCTTGGGAGGTATCTTTGCCTCGTGCCTCGCTGCACACGTTAACATACCTATTAGGCATTATGAGAAAGAAGAAAAGTTACTGCCTCCTGTTTTTCTAGACTATAAGAGTATGTTAGAACATGATTTTATCGTTAAGAATAAGGAAAAGATGCTTAAATACAAGCTGATTTTTGATAAAAAAATCACCCTAAGACTATCACTTTACCAGCTCCTTCCTTGTTTGACTTATCTGCATGCAAGTACCTTGTTCCGCCGGAGGCCATTCACGCCTACCGAAACCCCACACCAGCTAGAGAGCCAGATCCGGAACCACAACTGGTTCCTTCACGACAGTTAGTTTACCAGTGGGATCCGGAGGAGATTGCGAACCAGTGGCAACCGGAGGCTTCTTCTCGGTACGACCCCAACTATTACTTTGGATATCCATTAGGCCAGTCGTGGCGATAGACCAACTTAGGCCAAAAGCCTAAGCTTGGGGGAGTACGTACTTCTCACAGACATTACATTCATGCTAGTTGTCGGTGCTCATACTTTTTCATTGTAATATCCATGCTAGTTTATTTCCCTTTTTATGCTTTCTTCTTGTGTGTTTGATAAACTTTAAGAAAAAAACAAAAAAATTATTTGTAGCTTTTAGTTAGTTTACTTTCTATGCCTATAGTAGTAGTAATTAAAAAGAAAACCCAAAAAGATTTCTCGTTCTTCTTTTGCTTGTTGGGAGCTTTCCCGTGTAAGTAGTTTTATTTCTTTTCTTTCCCTTGGGGTCGAGAGGAGAAGACCATGATTAAAATGTTGAGTGGCTCTCATATGCATTATTGTTGATCTAACAGAGAGCCCATATTACCTAGTCTTCTCTCTTGAATTGAATGCTTGCAGATTCCAGCTTAGTCCAATGCATGTGCACTATTATTATTATCCACACTATTCGGTCGTGCAAGTGAAAGCCAATAATGATGATTATATGATGAACTTATTGAGATGAGAAAAGCTGGTATGAACTTGACCTCTCTTGTTTTTGTAAATATGATTAGTCCATCGTTCCTGATTCAGCCTATTATGAAAGAAACATATTTGCAATGACAATTAGAGATTATAGTTGCTTATGTCATGCTTAATTAGCTAGGAGCTTATAATGGTTTTCCTTGTGTGTCAACATGCTATTAAAATGGTTGTGATGTGGTATGATAGGGTGGTATCCTCCTTTGAACGATTCGAGTGGCTTGAGTTGGCACATGTTCACGCATGTAGTTGAAACAAAAGCAACATAGACTCTACGATATTTATGTTCATGGTGCATTATATCCTACTCATGCTTGCATTTGGTGTTGATTAATTTTAATGCATGCTCATGACTGTTGTCGCTCTCTAGCTGGTCAGTTCCCAGTCTTTTTCTAGCCTTCACTTGTACTAAGTGGGAATACTGCTTGTGCATCCAATTCCGTAAACCCCAAAGTTGTTCCATATGAGTCCACCATACCTACCTATATACGGTATCTACCTGCCGTTCCAAGTAAATTTGTATGTGCCAAACTCTAAACATTCAAATAAACATTCTGTTTTGTATGCTTGAATAGCTCATGTATCAACTAGGGTTGTTTGTATCTTCCATGCTAGGCTGCTTATTCTCAAGAGGAGTGGACTCCGCTCCTCACTCACGAGAAAATGGCTGGTCAGCGGGATGCCCAGTCCCATGCTTTATGCAAATCAAATCAAAATAACTGCAAACAAAACTCCCTTGGGACTCTTGTTAGTTGGAGGCACTCGTTGTTTCAAGCAAGGCATGGATTGATTCTTGTTGGTGGAGGGGGAGTATAAACTTTACCATTCTGTTTGGAATCGCCTATAATGTGTGTAGCATGGAAGATATCGAGATCTCTCGGTTGTTATGTTGACAATGAAAGTATACTGCTCAAAATATTATTCATATCTATTTCAAAATTGAGCTCTAGCACCTCTACAAATCCCTATTTCCCTCTGCGAAGGGCCTATCTATTTACTTCTATGTTGAGTCATCATCCTCTTATTAAAAAGCACCAGTTGGAGAGCACCGTTGTCATTTGCATCCATTACTGTTAGTTTACATTGAGTATGACTTGACTGGATCTGTTTTACCATGAATTACAATGTCTAGTCAGTCCTTGATCTTTACAGGTGCTCTGCATTTATGTTTTGCGGTCTCAGAAAGGGCTAGCGAGGTACCATCTTGTTATATCATATCATGATTGTTTTGAGAAAGTGTTGCCATCTGAGATTTATTATTATTGCTCGCTAGTTGATTATGCCATTGATATGAGTAAACGTGAGACCTAAATGTTATTGCGAATGTGGTTAGTTCATAATCTTTGCTAAAAACTTGAATGCTGGCTTTACATATTTACAACAACAAGAGCAAATAGAGTTTGTAAAAGGTTTTCTTTATCACTTTCAGTTTATCAACTGAATTGCTTGAGGACAAGCAAAGGTTTAAGCTTGGGGGAGTTGATACGTCTCCGTCCTATCTACTTTTCCAAACACTTTTGCCTTTGTTTTGGACTCTAACTTGCATGATTTGACTGGAACTAACCCGGACTGACGCTGTTTTCAGCAGAATTGCCATGGTGTTATTTTTGTGCGGAAATGAAAGTTCTCGGAATGACCTGAAAATCAACAGAGATTACTTTTGGAATATATAAAAAATACTGGAAAAAGATCCACGTCAGGGGGCCCACACCCTGTCCATGAGGGTGGGGCGCGCCCTACCCCCCTGGGTGTGCCCCCTGCCTTGTGGGCCCCCTGACGCTCCACCGACCTCAACTCCAACTCCATATATTCGTGTTTGGGGAGGAAAAAAAATCAAAGAGAAGGATTCATTGCGTTTTACGATACGGAGCCGCCGCCAAGCCCTAAACTCTCTCGGGAGAGCTGATCTGGAATCCGCTCGGGGCTCCGGAGAGGGGAATCCACCGCCATCGTCATCATCAACCTTCCTCCATCACCAATTTCATGATGCTCATCGCCGTGCATGAGTAATTCCATCGTAGGCTTGCTGGACGGTGATGGGTTGGATGATATTTATCATGTAATCGAGTTAGTTTTGTTATGGTTTGATCCCTAGTATCCACTATGTTCTGAGATTGATGTTGCTATGACTTTGCTATGCTTAATGCTTGTCACTAGGGCCCGAGTGCCATGATTTCAGATCTGAACCTATTACGTTTTCATCAATATATGAGAGTTCTGGATCCTATCTTGCAATTCTATAATCACCTATTATGTGTTATGATCCCTTAACCCCGAAGTGACAATAATCGGGATACTTACGAGTGATGACCGTAGTTTGAGGAGTTCATGTATTCACTATGTCTTAATGCTTTGGTCCAGTACTCTATTAAAAGGAGGCCTTAATATCCCTTAGTTCCCAATAGGACCCCGCTGCCACGGGAGGGTAGGACAAAAGATGTCATGCAAGTTCTTTTCCATAAGCACGTATGACTATATTCGGAATACATGCCTACATTACATTGATGAACAGGAGCTAGTTCTGTGTCACCCTATGTTATAACTGTTGCATGATCGATCGCATCCGGCATAATTCTCCATCACCGATCCATTGCCTATGAGCTTTCCATATATTGTTCTTCGCTTATTTACTTTTCCGTTGCTACTGTTACCAGCACTATAAAACCTAAAAAAGTTACTTTTGCTACCGTTACTTTTTGCTACCGTTACCACTACTATCATATTACTTTGCTACTAAGTACCTTGATGCAGATATTAAGTTTCCAAGTGTGGTTGAATTGACAACTCAACTGCTAATACTTGAGAATATTCTTTGGCCCCCCTTGTGTCGAATCAATAAATTTGGGTTGAATACTCTACCCTCGAAAACCATTGCGATCCCCTATTCTTGTGGGTTATCAGGCAGCTGCAACGTCTCCTTACTGACCCGCTCCGTTATCTCGGCCTAGACCAGGGGCTTCGCCATCTCTTCATCAGCCTACTGCGGAGACTTCCGCGTCACCAGTCGACCTACTTCGTCACGTTAGCTGGACCAGGGGCTTTGTCTCGGCGATCGAATCTTTGCCAGCATCGCCATGCCGTCGCTTCATTGCCCATTAGGCAATGGGTCTGCCAAATGGTGGTCGCATTAACGACGGTCGCGTGGTGGTTCAGTCAGTTTCCGTATACAGTTCGGCGAATGCCGAATCCCGAACTCGGACCGGCCTGTGAATTCGGGGTTTGCCATGCCTTTCACCGCGTCATGCCGACGCCCTGCATCAACATTGACTTCGGCGCCAGGCCACATCTCTTTAAATAAATTATTTTTGAGAAAAGCAATTATGCAAGGATTATATATATATTTATATTATCCTTTTTGGACCACACTATTTTATGTGTGTAGGCGACCAACTTCGACTGCATCACGCGATCACTTCGGCAAGCCAACATCGTCGTCATAATTGGCATAAATCGGCTCCCATGATCACCTTGTTGATTGAATTGCCATACCGACATGTTCGGTTGCCTCGGGGACTTCGGCATCATCAAGAGGGTCCTACCTCGTCGGGTGTTTGGCGACAGGCCATATTTCTTTTATTACTCACTTTCCATAAATTATTAATCATGCAACTTTTATTAAATTTATTATTATTATTATTATTACTATTATCTCCGGCTTGCACTATCTTCTGTGCACTGGTAAATAATCCGAATTGGGCAATGATGTCAACTCGGCGTATCGACATACCAAGTCACCTCGGCTGGACCGGGGTCTTCGTCATCACTTCATTAACCCACGCCGAGTACTTCGGTGTCACACTACTGGCCTGCATCGGCCGTGCTATGTTGCCACTTCGGAGCGTCGAGCTCTTCGCTCTACCACCTCAGGACCGGCTTGGGGGCTGGGACCTCGTCCCACCGTAAGCTCAGACCGCGTCATCAATGTTGAACACATTAACCAACTAAGTCACTTTTATGCTCAAAGTTTTATATTTTTAATTTGTGTTCGGTTCGACCATGCTCACATATGTTATTTGTTAAAAATGCTTCTCTTACCCAAGTTTACTAGAGGCTCTTAAATTTATATGAGCTGTTTTATAGTAAATGTGTTTTCTTCCTAGTCGTTGCAAAATCTTTTTCTATCACTCCTTTTTCGACGCGAGAGTGTGGTCAATAGCCGGATAGCCCATTTTCTCTCTAATGACCCCTCGAGTTTAGTTCACTAAACTGGCCTAACGAGAAGTACTCCGCCTTTGGGATAGGAGGTTGAATCCGAAGGCTTACCCACTCGACGTCTTAAGATCGGATGTGTCATGTTAAAGCACGATAGAAGCAAAAATTAATTTTAAGACCAATTTTTGGATTGGCACCAATTTTTTTTGATTTAGTTCGGATGTAGAGTTTCTGCATAAGTTTTTTGGTTTTTGAAGCTTATGTCACTTTTTGATATATTTGTGTGCTTTTTTATGAGGTGAGACATCCTCTTGACCGAGGTACCCTGCGTAATAATCCAGCTTGGGAAATCTTTTTCGACCCATAGTTCAGCATTTTTTCTGCCGACCTGCACCTCGGTGTTGGGTCCGAGCATAAATCCCGCAGTACACTGCCAGAAACTTTTCAAGCATCGACAATATCAACAAGGGGCTGTGACTTGAGCCTAAACCCACGAAAAGCCAAGGTACTCCGAGGAGTCCTCAGCAAATGTTCTTGGATATTCCTTTATATGCATCAGTTTCGAATTGTGTCTTCGGTCAATAGTTGGGTTGCCCGGCTCCTGTGCTTGCCTCCTACGTTCCGCTTTGTTCGGCTACGTGCGCAAAGGAAGAACCACTGCGGTTGTGCTTCCAGCTAGCATGGTTAAGTGCTTCGGTGGAGAAATCCAAAAACTTACTGTCACAATAAGCGTAAACTGGTCAGCGATCCAGTGACTGTATTAAACTATAAGATCGACAGAGGTCACCCTGTGTTAAATGAAGGCGTTCATAACATTGGCCGAAGTGTTTACGGCTTGACGTCGACTGTCGCTGAACACTAACCGGGGGCTAGTTACTGGCCTCCCAACTTTAAGCTCCTATGACTAAGTGAAAGTTATAAAGCCCACATATCTGATTGCCTCGTTTCGCTAACACAACCGCCTTCGGGCACTGAGACGTCGACTAAGGGTTGTTTTGTTATCGCGAAAACACCCTGCATAGCATCTACAAGGGGGTGGAAGCTGACGATGGGCCACTTTCAATAGATAAATGGTCCCAATGGAGTCAAAATAAAGATATCATCGGTGTTTGTATTTAATATAATCGGACTGCCTTCCACAGTCATTGTTATAAAGCCATAAATATGCATCAATTTGCCTTAAGATTTTGGCCAAGCTAGGTTGCCTGGCTCATGTGCTTACCCCTACGTTCCCAATTGTTCGGCTAGGCGGTAAAGGGAGCACCTCTATGATTGTTACTACTGGGTCATCCGAGTTAGTACCTCAGACTGGGTGAAGCCGAAAGCTAGCGATCTTAAAATATATAATTGGTCGGCAACGACGAAAGTGAATTTTTTTGGTTCATTAATACCATGAAGTTCGGGAACTTTCCCCGAACTAAATCCTCAATATTTTCCTCCCACATTGATTGGAGGTGAGGTTTCATGATCATGACCAGCTTGATAACCCAAAGAAAGGAACTGATAGCGGGATTATTTCCTTTGGAAGATGTTTCATATCTCTCTACGTACCTTTATTTATAAAACCGTATGGTCGATTTGCCTTATTTTCCATAAATCTTTGCCCTTATAACGGCTTTATAAAGTAGGACAAGCAATCCCCGGCTTCTGGCCGAGGAGGTTGAAGCCGATGGTCGGTCAACAAAGTTTTGTATAGTGCGGGTCCAGGCATTAATGATGTAAAGTACTGGGATACATAGAATATTTACACATAATTTGTGATTTTACTCTGGATATCGATCCTTAATTTGGCCACCTGTGCCCGTATTAAGGCTCGGGGGCTTCTGGGCTTCAGGTTTATCATTCACTAGTATTAAAGGGGCACATCGATCCCCTGACATGGTGCTGCCACCCGACCAGTGTCTCGGGGGCTACTGCATTGCCTATTCAATGCATAAAATTCAAAGTGCTCAGTGTTCGGTTGGACCGGACTATGAACAAACGCGTCTTCGGATAACAATAGGTACCATCTGGGACTTATCCGGCATCAAGCTAATATATTACGCCGACTTCTCAAAACCTTCTCTCAAGGGCCCGTTCGCCGATCACTATTTCCTCTAATATATTACACCGCGTTTCTATTCCTAAGTATGCTGCCGAGCTGGGAATTGATCCTCAGGATGATTTTACGAATCGACCTGAGTCTCAGGGGCTACTACGGCCAGCGGTTTAATTTTATCCTTCAGGTGCATCCCCGATATTAGGCCAACATGCACCTTGAGGGCTACTAGCTATACATCTCAGCAGAGAATACATTGCACAATTCGGAATCAAATTCATAACAATCAGCCCGTGGCTGGGGTGGCGCACCACCTCGGATACAGTCCGGCGTTGGTGCTCGACCGCAAAAGATACCTCGGAAGCAGTCCGACATAAAGCTCAGTTGGAAGTTGCTGGCTACATAGAGGGCATCTCTGGCATTAAGCTCGTTTGAACCCTTTTAACTTTTTCAAGACCAAGGTAACCTATGACACCTTGGATACAGTCCGACATTGCAGCTCGGATATAGTCCGGCATTGGAGCTCGGAGACATTCCAGCGTTGAAGCTCGGAAGCGGTCCGACATTGGTGCTCGGCTGCAAAAGATACCTCGAATGTAGTCCGACGTTGGAGCTCGGACGCGAGAGGACACCGCCACATGGGAAACACTTCAAACCCAAGGTGGGCGTAAAAATAACAAGGCATTGATAATGACCGATAACTTAAAGGGGCTCCTCAGATACCCGACAAGTAAGCTCTTCAGACTCACTTCGGTGATCCTCAAGATCGAAGATGTTAATATTTGTTGAACTGGTTTTCAAGACTGACGACTGAAGATGAACAACAGTTTGGAAGAATCGAGGAGTATCCTCAACTTGAAGACCGGTTCAGGGGGCTACTGACGGTGTCCTAGACTAGGGGTACTCACCATGTCATCTCCTGACCAGGTGGATCAGGCCGAGGACCCCCATGGCGGTTTACTCATGGGCCACTTTGGGCAGCCCATGCCGCATTCAAGGAATATTCCACAAGACTTGATGATCAAGACAAGGAATCCTCTCCACCAACGTATTCGACTAGGACTCTTATCCTAAGCCTCCGGTACATATATAAACCAAGACCAGGCTAGTCGATAGATCATTATGACATTATTCATTATACCCTTAGGTTTTAGACCACAACATATGATCTCGCTGTAGATCAACTCTGTACTTGATACTCCATCAATATAAACAAGAGCAGGACGTAGGGTTTTACCTCCATCAAGAGGGCCTGAACCTGGGTAAAACATCATCTCCTTTGTTCCTATTACCATTGATCCAAGAATCCACTTCTCGGGACCCCCTACCCCGAGATCTGCCGGTTTTGACATCGACATCAACCCATGACATTAGGTGTCTTTCGCTTTTGCTAGATCTATAGAGGTGTTATGAGTCCTCCATCCCAGATTCCCTCACCGCGGGCATCTGGTTCTCAAAAATTCTGATTTTTAAACATGATTATATACAAATTTCACACGTTATCCTAATTTTTCAGAGTTTGTTCACATCCTTACAAACTGTTCTGTTTTTGACAGATTCTATTTTTGTTTCATAGTTTGCTTGTTTTAGTGATGCTATGGATTATATCGCGGGGGGGGGGGGGGAGGGGGAGTTGTAAGTCTTGGAGAATTCAGAATAAAGTAGGTATTACGCAATAATAAAACATGAATGGGTTTATAACAATACCTAAAGTTTATGATTTGCTTGTTATACTAATGGTTCTCATGAGGTTTCTGTTGAGTTTTGTGTGCTCAAGTTTTCAAGTTTTGGGTGAGATCATGATAGATGAAGGAATAAGAAGTGGCATGACCCTAAGCTTGGGCATGCCCATGGCTCCCCAAGGTAATATTCAAGGAGAACCAAGCATCTAAGCTTGGGGATGCTCCGGATGTCATCCCCTCTTTCGTCTACAATCCATCGATATATTACTTGGAGCTATATTTTTATTCTTCACATGATATGAGTTTTTCTTGGAGCGTCGTGTATTATAGTAGTCTTTTCTTAGTTTGCGTTTTAGTTTGACACAATCATTGTTGCTGGACACACTGTCGGCGTTCTGGGAACGGGGGTCCCCAGACTTGCCTGCCTGCGGCTTGCGGCGTGGCTCATAGGGGGGCCCAGCACGGCCCATCTTCACCAACACAGACCCAAGACCCTCGCGAGGGGCCAAGCCTCGCGGGACGGACGACGCGGAGCTTCCTCAGGCACGGCTTCATCAGGCTGGCTCGTGAGGAGGCGGAGAGATCAAGGCGGGGTACCTCACGAGGTGCCCGTGACGCGAGCCATGACGACCAGGGGCGCCAGGCGGGTGCCAGCCCGCGTAGTGTCCTCCTTTCCTCTTTGGTGCAAAGGGGGCAGGCGCAGCCGCGGAGTACCGAGGCATCAAACAAAGGTTGCCATTTCGGTGCAACAAGACCAAGACCGGGAGGACTGCAAGACGGAGGTCATTATGGAGCCCAAGACGGCGTCACCGCCAGAGCTTTGTGCAGGCGAACACTAATTTTGTCAGGGTA
Organism: Triticum monococcum; assembly: GCA_034509565.1. NCBI lineage: Eukaryota > Viridiplantae > Streptophyta > Magnoliopsida > Poales > Poaceae > Triticum > Triticum monococcum. The sequence continues at coordinate 140,918,967 of CM067846.1, read as the reverse complement.
GCTGATACTAGCTGTCCCCCTTCAAATTAGCCCGCCATTGTTAGCTCCCTTCCCGCTCGATATTTGGGAAGAGGACCAGGGCCTCTATAAGTAGGACTAGCCACCATAGTAGGAGGGGGGATCGAAATCCGAGAGAGAGAGGGGTGATTGAACTCCTCCCAGCAGTTCATCGCCCCGGCCGAGAACAGATCCTCGCGAGGCTGTTCTTCCTTGTATTGTTCATCATCATCAGCCTAAGAGGCAATCCACCACGCCACACACTGGAGTAGGGTATTACACAACAACGGTGGCCCGAACCAGTATAAACCTGTGTCTCTTGTGTTGTTCTTTCCATAGCTTAGATCTTAGCAAGGCGGAGGGGTGAACGTAGGTAGAAGGCGAAATCTCCGCGTGCACCCCAGTGTTCGAACCTCAAGGGTCAGCCGGAACCCGAAATCCGACATTTGGCGCGCCAGGTAGGGGTGCACTGGAGTTTTCTCTTCCGCCACCACCACGGCCTGCCTCGCGATGAGTAGCGCGTCGCCCGCTCCGGCCGCCGGCGCCAACACGGGGGCCAGGGGGCTCCGAGCCCTGGCCCCTAGCCCTGCGACGGGTACGGTGGCCGGACGAGTTCAAGCCAACGACGCTGCCACGCTACGCCCGCACGACAGATCCGCTGGCCTTCTTGCTGGCGAGCAAGGAGGCCCTCCTCAAAGCCGGAGGTGACGATAGGGTCATGGCCAACTGGCTCCCCATGGCCCTCACCGGTGCTCCGCGCACATGGCTGCCCCACCTACCGGCAACCTCCGTGGCTTCCTGGGAAGAGCCCCGCAGCCTCTTTCCTGCCCATCGCGCTACACCAACACCCCCGGTCATCGCGGCCCTCCTGGGCGGCTCGCAGGCGCCGCCTACAAGTCACCACGTCAAGCCGTTCATCCGCCGGGTCAGCGCCGCTTCCACGCGGCAGGGGGCTCTACCGGACCGGGCGGCGCCCAAGGCCGGCCTGACCTTCAGCTCGGAGGACCACCCCTCCAACTCGGCCTGCTCGGGTGCGCTCCCCATGCTGTGCACCCCCACCATCTGCCAAGTGGCCGTCACCAGAACTCTCATCGATGGCGGCGCAGGCCTTAGCATGCTCTCAGTCGAGGCCTTCAACCTCCTCTGCATACCCCTGGAACGGCTGCAACCTAGCCGGCCCTTCTCAGGTGTTGGGGGTGGGTCATCTAGCTCCTTGGGACAGACCCGGCTCCCAGTAACCTTCGGCACCTACAACAACTTCCGCACGGAGCTAGTCGACTTCGACATCGCCCCCATCGGCCTCCCCTACAACGCCATCCTCGGCTACCCAGCGCTGGCCCAGTTCATGGCCGCGACGCACCCGGCGTACAACCGGATGAAGATGCCCGGGAGCAGCGGTGTCCTCACCGTGCACAGGGACACCGGAGATGCGCTGCAGGTGCTCAAGCTCGTCTTCAAGACGGCGGCGTCGGCACAGCCCGCCGACTTGGAGACCCCCGAGCCCAAGGGGGCTGCACCCGCCAAGAAGAAACAGTTGTTCACCCAAGACAAGGCAGAAACCAAGCAGATACCCGTCGATGAGGACATGTCCACCAATGCCACTTTCACCATAGGCGCCATCCTCGAACCCGAGCAGGAGGAGGCCCTGGTTGGGTTCCTGCGTGCAAACAAGAATGTATTCGCTTGGGAGGCCGACCAGTTGGCAGGGATCCCTAGGAGTGTAATCGAGCATCACCTCAACGTGTGCCCCAACGTGCGCCCTGTGAAGCAGAAAGCCGGGCGGCAGTCCACCGAAAAGCAGGCCTTCATCGTCCAAGAGACCTGCAAATTAGAAGCCGCTGGGGTCATTCGCGAGGTCCGATACCCGGATTGGTTGGCCAACCCTGTCGTTATGCCAAAGAAGGGTGGGAAGGAGCGCATGTGTGTCGACTTCACCAACCTCAACAAAGCATGCCCGCAAGATCCGTGCCCGCTCCCCCGCATCAACCAGATCGTCGATTCCACCACGGAATGCGACCTGCTATGCTTCTTGGATGCCTTCTCTGGGTATCACCAGATCAAGATGGCGGTAGAAGACATCAAAAAGACAGCTTTCCTAACCCCATGTGGGGTGTACTGTTACACATGCATGCATTCGGGCTGCGTAACACAGGGGCGACCTTTCAGCGGCTGATGCATATCACCTTGGGCCCGCAACTCGGGAAGAATGTTCAAGCTTATGTCGATGACATTGTGCTAAATTCCCGGGAGGCCGGGACCTTGATACAAGACCTGGAGGAAACCTTCGCGAGCCTCAACGCAGTGAACCTATGGCTCAAACCAGAGAAGTGTGTGTTCGGAGTCCCCTCGGGCAAGCTCTTGGGTTTCCTCGTGTCCCACTGAGGCATCGAGGCTAACCCGGAAAAGGTCAAGGCGGTGGAATACATGAGCCCGCCAAAGACCCTCAGAGAAATGCAGAAGCTCACTGGGCGCTCGACCGCGCTGGGACGCTTCATCTCCAAGTTAGGGGAACGAGCGCTGCCCTTCTTCCAGCTAATGAAGAAAAAGGGGCCCTTTGAGTGGACTGAAGAGGCCGACAAGGCGTTCCAGGATCTCAAGAGATACCTGACCAGCCCACCGGTCATGGTGGCTCCGCGCCCTCAAGAGCCCCTGGTGCTTTACCTCGCCGCCACTCCCTACTCTGCCAGCGCAGCCCTGGTGGCGGTTAGAGAGGAGCGTCGAATCAAAACCGCGGTAGCAGCCCGGGACAAGGCAGAATAGGAACAAGGAAGGCCCACAGAAACCGCCACCGCGGCTGAGGAGGATCAGCCGCCGCAGATGAGTGCACTGGAGGCGGAAGAGGCCCCTCTCCTAGATGGCCAGCCTCAGGAGGCCTCATCACCTCAAGAGGCGCCAGGGTCTCCGAAGGGAGCCGCCAACACTGACGCACCCAACCTCGTTGAGCACCTAGTGTACTTCGTCAGCACGATGTTGTGGGATGCGAGGGCACGGTACCCCATGCCTCAGAAACTCCTCCTTGCACTACTGGTGGCCTCGCGCAAGCTGCGGCACTATTTTCAGGGTCACCCCATCAAGGTCATCTCGTCATACCCCCTGGAGAGAGTGCTCAGGAGCCCTAACTCAGCTGGAAGGGTCGCTGAGTGGAACATAGAACTGCAAGCATTTCAGCTCGAATTCAGCACGACCAGGGTCATCGAGGGAGCAGCGTTGGCAGATTTTGTGGCAGAATGGACGGAGGCACCAGGCCTCAAGGCCGATGAGGATCGGTCCCTCTCCCCGGGAAGCGAGGCGCCAGAAGGTTGGGTCATGTACTTCGATGGGGCATTCTCCAGGCATGGCGCTGGGGCTGGGGTGGTGCTTATATCGCCCACTCAGGACAAGCTCTACTACGCTGTGCAGCTATGTTTCCAGCAAGGTGAAAAGGTCTCCCACAACATAGCGGAGTATGAAGGTTTAATAGCGGGCTTGAAGGCCGCAGCTGCCCTGGGAGTGAAACGCCTCACCATCAAGGGCGATTCGCAGCTCCTTGTCAATTTCTCCAACAAGGTGTATGAGCCGAAAGATGAGCACATGGAAGCCTACCTTGCGGAGGTCTGCAGGATGGAGAAGAAGTTCTCGGGGTTGGAGTTGTAGCATGTGCCCCGTGGCACCAATCAGGAGGCCGACGACATCGCCAAACGGGCGTCCAGGCGGTTACCTCAGGAGCCTGGCCTTTTCGCGGAGCGGCTCTTCAAGCCCTCAACCCTGCCGCCAATGTCAAACACGGCTCAGCCTCGGGAGGAGCTCCCCCAGCCACCTGCCTCAGGAGCTCCGGCCTGTGGCCCGGCCTCAGGAGCATGCCTGCTCCTGATGATGGAACCTCAGGAGGGATGCTAGATCACGGAGCTCCGGAGTTACTTAATGCAAGGGACCCTACCGGAGAAGGAGGAGGAAGCGAAGCGAGTGGCACGCCAGGCCACGGCATACTGCGTCAAGGATGGAGAGCTCTACTGGAAGCGACCAAACGATGTACCCCTGCGCTGCATCTCCAGGGAGCAAGGGAAGGAACTGCTGGAAGATATACACGGCGGAGACTGTGGACATCATTCATCATCACGGACCCTCGTCGGCAAGGCGTTCCACAGTGGGTTTTATTGGCCCACCACACTCAATGACACCGTCGAACTAGTGAAAGCTTGTGAGGCCTGCCAGTTCCATGCCAAGCAGATCCATCAGCCAGCAGGAGGCCTGCACACTATACCCCTTTCGTGGCCATTCGCAGTCTGGGGGCTGGACATCTTGGGCCCGTTTCCTCCGGCGCCAGGGGGCTACTGCTACCTCTACGTCGCCGTGGACAAGTTCACCAAGTGGGCTGAAGTAGAGGCTGTCCGCACCATTCCCGCGGGTTCTGCGGTGAAGTTCATCAAGGGCATCGTGAGCCGGTTCGGGGTGCCGAACCGCATCATCACGGACAACGGTTCGCAGTTCACTAGTAACCTCTTCAAAACATACTGTGCTAACCTTGGAACGCAGATATGCTACGCTTCGGTGGCGCACCCCCGAAGCAACGGCCAGGCCGAGCTAGCCAACGCGGAGGTCCCGAGGGGCCTCAAGACCAGGACGTTCAAGAAGAAGCTGGAGGCCTGCGGCAGAGGTTGGTACGACGGGCTTCAGTCCGTATTGCGGTCCATCCGCACAACCGCGACCAAGCCGACTGGGGAGACCCCGTTCTTCCTGGTCTACGGAGCCGAAGCGGTCCTCCCTCACGAGGTCAGACATCGCTCCGCGTGGGTCCTGGCGTTCAACGAGGCGCGGCAGGACGCCATGCGGGGGGTGGACCTCGTGCTGGGGGAGGAACATCGCCGAGAAGCCGTGCTGCGGGCGGCGAGGTACCAACAAGCGCTGCGGCGATATCACTGCCGCAACATCCGCCCAGAACTCTCGAGGTAGGAGACCTCATGCTCAGGCGGGTTCGCTCCAGGGAGGGGCTGCACAAGCTCTCTCCCATGTGGGAGGGCCCGTTCAAAGTTGTTCATGTTTCCAGGCCCGGCTCCGCGCGCTTGGAGACTCAGGAGGGGGTGCCGGTCCAGAACGCATGGAACATCCAGCACCTCCGGAGGTTCTACCCCTAAAAAGGCCCGAAGCCTGTGAAGATGGTGAATGCCTGTGAAGCTGTCGCGTTTTGGAAAAGGCCCGGAGCCTATGAAGAAGGCGAATGCCTGTGAAGCTGTCGCCTTTGGAAAAGGCCCGGAGCCTGTGAAGAAGGCGAATGCCTGTGAAGCTATCGCGTTTTGGAAAAGGCCCGGAGCCTGTGAAGAAGGCGAATGCCTGTGAAGCTATCGCATTTTGGAAAAGGCCCGGAGCCTGTGAAGCTATCGCGTTTTTGGAAAAGGCCCGGAGCCTGTGAATAAGGCCAACGCCTGTGAAGCTCGCCGCCCGTGACACTCTCACGTAATAATGAGTTGGGGTTGTACATGCCCCGGAGTCTCAGGAGTGCCGGCCTCTAGCCCTGGGGCTCCCTCCCATGCCAAGTGGCAGCACTTAGCTCCGCGCTGGTGAGAAGACGTCGAAGACTAGATTAGGTGCCGGAGCGGCTTTTCATTTGCTTTCCGCAGTTGACTTGTTCCTTCTCACTCGAAGTTTTATTGAAGATGTTGCCATCTTTGGCTTGTGGTTCTTCGACTTTTCGCTCTCCTGCCTCGATTTCTCTTATGCAAGGCCTTGCGAGGGAGGGGGCAGCCGAGTGCCCTCGCGAGTGTTCCTATCCTAGTCATTCAAAGGGTTCGCGACCTGGGTCTATCACAGGAGCACCCCTCCAGTCCATGCCCCATGGGCACCGCGGCACGAAAACAGGGCCTGGGTTGGTCCCCCCCCCCCCCACGGCTGGGGCCGGGAACTATCCACGCGTGGGCACATAGCCGGAAGGCACGATAACGGAAGCAAAACGATGATTAACAGCAATAACCCAAACACGCCCCCGCGGGGCTCCACACTATTGTCTTTTTGCGCAGGAAAAAGGAAAAGAAAGAACAAATCAGGCGCAGCTCGCCTCACACCGGCTTGTAGGGAAGACTCGAGCTGCCTCCGGGGCTCAGGTAGACTCCCTCTTGCGCTTCACCGGGGCGCGACGACGGGCGGACACGCTACCACCTCCCAAGTAGATACGACGGTGTGGAGGCTAACCGCGGCCACCGCTGGAGGAGTTGGCGCCTAAAGAAGAACCGGAGAAGCTTGGGGAATCCTGAGCGCCGGCAGTCACGCGAGCGCTGTCCTCTCCATCATCACCGGAGCTGGGTTCCCGGCCATTGTTGTCGTCCTCGGGGAAGCACCCTGCGTGGCGACCATCTTCCCCAAACACCCTCACGTAGAGGGTGGCATCACCATCAAACTTGAAGTGCAGGGTGCACCGACGGCCCAGGCCGCGCGCGGGCAAACGTCTTCCAACCGCGGGCTAGGGCCAGGCTCCCGGCTGCGGAGACCTCCAGTGAAGCCCATGAGGCCCAGCTGCAGCAGCCGTCGGCCTGAAGCCAGAGGCCGCCCGGGGCGCCGGCCGGGAGCTCGCCAAGGAGGAAGCGAGGAAGTGGAAGCCGGGTGCTAGTCGGCTCCGCCGACCACACGACGAACTCCGGCAGCACCTCTGCAGCGTGAAGCACGGCCTAGGGGGATGCGCGACTTTAGCGTGCCCCCCGGCCGCAGTAATCCGCCCGTCACCGTGCTGGAAATCGTCTCCATGGTCGCGCGGAGCAGGCGTGGTGGCCACAGGATGTTTGCGAGGGCGCCCTCGGCCGCGCTTGGGCGGGGGAGAGGCATGCTCGACCTGGCGAGCCTTCCCCTTCTCTGCGGCCGAGTACCTACTTGATGGGGCCATGAAGAAGAGGGAGAAGCAAGGGGAGATGAACTGGAAGGGCGCGCGCCGATCCGTACTTATAGCTGGCGAGGGCCAACCGACGGCCCCCATGATCGCAGGTAATTATGACCCGCTTTGCATGCAGGGACTTGTCCAATCCGTGCAGTTGCCGAGGCGCCATGGGGAAGTGGAGACGCCCACATCCAATCAACCGCCACGCGGCGCCCAAGGCCGCAGGCTGTTAGGGCCCGCGGCGCTTCGCTCTTGCCCTTTCGCCTCCCTGCACGGCCAAGCCCGGGCGCGCCTTGGGCCCGGGGGCTACTGTCGGCGTTCTGGGAACTGGGGTCCCCAGACTTGCCTGCCTGTGGCCTGCGGCGTGGCTCAAAGGGGGGCCCAGCATGGCCCATCTTCACCAACACAGACCCAAGACCCTCGCGAGGGGCCAAGCCTCGCGGGGCGGATGATGCGGAGCTTCCTCAGGCACGGCTTCATTAGGCTGGCTCGCGAGGAGGCGGAGAGATCAAGGCGGGGTACCTCACGAGGTACCCATGACGCGAGCCATGATGACCAGGGGCGCCAGGCGGGTGCCAGCCCGCGCAGTGTCCTCCTTTCCTCTTTGGTGCGAAGGGGGCAGGCGCGGCCACGGAGTACCGAGGCATCAGGCAAAGGTTGCCATTTCGGTGCAACAAGACCAAGACCGGGAGGACTGCAAGATGGAGGTCATTGTGGATCCCAAGACGGCGTCACCACCAGAGCATGGTGCAGGCGAAGACTACTTTTGTCAGGGTAGCTGATACTAGCTGTCCCCCTTCAAATTAGCCCGCCATTGTCGGCTCCCTTCCCGCTCGATATTTGGGAAGAGGACCAGGGCCTATATAAGTAGGACTAGCCACCATAGTAGGAGGGGGATCGAAATCCGAGAGAGAGAGAGGGGTGATTGAACTCCTCCCAGCAGTTCATTGCCCCGGCCGAGAACAGACCCTCGCGAGGTTGTTCTTCCTTGTATTGTTCATCATCATCAGCCCAAGCGGCAATCCACCACGCCACACACTGGAGTAGGGTATTACACCACAACGGTGGCCCGAACTAGTATAAACCATGTGTCTCTTGTGTTGTTCTTTCCATAGCTTAGATCTTAGCAAGGCAGAGGGGTGCAGGTAGGTAGGAGGCGAAATCTCCGCGCGCACCCCTGTGTTCGAACCTCAAGGGTCAGCCGGAACCCAAAATCTGACACACACCTTCTGAGAGGGACACACATTTATTAATGATTTGTTAGAATACTCTATGTGCTTCACTTACATCTTTTGAGCTAGGTAGTTGCTCTAGTGCTTGACTTATATTTTTTTAGAGCATGATGGTGGTTTTATTTTAAAGAAATAGTTGCACTCTCATGCTTCACTTATATCTTTCTGAGAGTCTACTTGTCTACTTGTAGATGCAGAATCGTTTCGGTCTACTTGTCTCGGAGCCTATATATGATCATTGCCTTGGATATCATTATAATTATTTGCTTTTCTATCAATTTCCCAATAGTAATTTGTTTACTCACCATATGCTATTTTCAAGAGAGAAGCCTCTAGTGAAAAATATGTCCCCCGGGTTACTACTTCTTGAGCTTGCGTTGATTTTTCCCTTGAAGAGGAAAGGGCGATGCTGCAAAGTAGAGATAAGTATTTCCCTCGGTTAGGAACCAAGGTATCAATCCAGTAGGAGGAACACACAAGTCTCCAATAGATGCACCTGCACAAACTAACAAACACTTGCACACAACACGAAAAAGAGGTTGTCAATCCCTTCACGGTCACAAGCAAGAGTGAGCTCTAATAGAGATAGGTATAAAAGATAAATAAAAGTGCAAAATAAAGTAAAGGTAAATAAATTGCAGCAGGGTATTTTTTTGGTTTTTGGTTTTATAGATCTGAAAATAATATGATAAAAATAGACCCAGGGGCCATAGGTTTCACTAGAGGCTTCTCTCTTGAAGAAAGCATACGGTGGGTGAACAAATTACTGCTGAGCAATTGATAGAAAAAGCGCATAGTTATAACGATATCTAAGGAAATGATCATGAATATAGGCATCATGTCTGTGACAAGTAGACCGACTCCTGCCTGCATCATGTACTATTACTCCACACTTTGATTGCTATCCAACATGCATCTAGTGTATTAAGTTAACAAGAACGGAGTAATGCCTTAAGCAAGATGACATGATGTAGAGGGATAGATCCAAGAAATATGGTAAAAACCCATCTTTTTATCCTTAATGGCAACCATACAAATACGTGCCTCGCTACCCCTACTATCACTGGGTGAGGGCACTGCAAGATTGAACCCATCACAAATCACCTCTCCTCTTGCAAGATAGATCAATCTAGTTGGCCAAACCAAATCAATATATCAGAGAGAAATACAAAGCTATCTTAATCATGCATAAAAGAGTTCAGAGAAGACTCAAATAATATTGATAGATAATCTGATCATAAATCCACAATTCATCATATCTCAGCAAACGCACCGCAAAAGAAGATTACATCAAATAGAACTCCAAGAACATCGAGGAGAACATTGTATTGAAGATGAACGAGAGAGAAGAAGCCATCTAGCTACTAGCTATGGACCCTTAGGTCCATGGTAAACTACTTACACATAATAGGAAGGGCAGCCAGGTTGGTGTAGAGGCCCTCCGTGAGCGAATCCCCCTCCGATAGAGTGCCAGAAAAGGCCCCAAGATGAGATCTCGTGAGAACAGAAGCTTGCGGAGGCGGAAAAGTATTTTTGGTGTGTGATACGTCGCTGTCACATCTGTAATTTTTAATTGTTCCATGCCAATATTATACAACTTTTACATACTTTTGGTAACATTTTATATGATTTATTGGACTAACCTATTGATATAGTGCCGAGTGCCAGCTCCTATTTTTTGCATGTTTTTTGCCTCGCGGAATATCCATATCAAACGAAGTCCAAACGCGATAAAAATTTGTGGAGAATTATTTTGGAATATTTGTGATTTTTGGGAGGTGGAATGAAAAACGGGGTCCCACAACCACCACAAGACACCTGGGCGCGCCACGCTGCCCAGGCGCGTGGTGGTGGGTTGTGCCCTCCTCGTACGTCAGTTGGAGCTCTACTTCAGGGGCAAGGAAGCTTCAGTGTGCAGGTTTAAGCATGCTAGTAAAGCAAAACAAGTGGAAACGTGTGTTAACTGCAACAGGCCTCACATTTAACAACAAGCAAACATAGTCATTCAAACGGGTATTGTTCCGGTCTAAGTACACTGGTTATTGTTAAATAAAAATGGAAATGCGTGTTAACTACAAGATGCAGCAACCAAATGTAGGCATTCATAGTGGTATTGTTGAAACTGGTATTGATGAAATTAAACTGCACAGTTCATACTTGCACATATAGAGCATCACGTTGTGAATGAATGGAATAAACAAGGCATACTACAACAACCAAAGATAGCATTTGAAACTAGACATATGCTAACTACAAACAACCGAACAATCAAAAAACTTTAAAAGAGGCATATGCTAGCTATAACAGGCTTAACAACAAGCAAATATATGCATTCCTATCGGTATGTTTAAAACTATATTTATGAAATATATTGCACAGTAGATAATTTCACATATAGAGCATCACATTGTGAACAACTGAAATAAACAAGGCATACTGCAAACAACCAAATATAGCAATTAAAACTGGACATATTCTCACTACACTACAAAAGGGACTCGACAAAACAAATCATGGGTTTCCTTACTTGTCATAGATGGGCTCATTCTCGTGGGAAGAGCACGGACCCTGGATGCACTCCATGTTGTCGCAGATGGGCTCCTTCCCCTTGGAAGAGCATGACTGTAGGGTGCCCTCCCTGATGTCGCGGACGGGCACTTTCCCCTTGGAAGAGTAGATGGGCTCTTTCCCCTTGGAAGAGCCGGAGAGGGTGCCCTCCTTGTGGTCGTCGTCGATGAGGTATGACTTCAAAGATGTGGATCCCAAGCCAGCGTTGCAGGACGTGTCCTTCAGAAATGACAAAAGGGGCTCAATGGCGATGTAGGATCGCAAATTCTTGACAGCGAGCCAGAGGAGATCAGTGGCAGAGCCATGGATGAGATCGACGGCGGTTGAACCCGAGGGGTTGGGGTGGGCCACTTAACCTGTGACATAGCCCGTATCAGGCTGTCGCTATCGTAGCTGGTGTCGGTGACATACCCGCATGCTCTAGCCCGCTGATTGAGTGCCTGCGGCGAGTAATGGTCGTCAGCTTCCTCGGCGACTGTCGGATTTTGGGTTCCAGCAGACCCTTAAGGTTCAAACTCTGGGGTGCGCACGGAGATCTTTCCACTACCGACTCGCACTTCTATGGCTCGCAAGAAATCTAGGCTGGAATGAAGAACACATAGAGGACACGAGGTTTATAATGGTTCGGGCCACCGATGTGGTGTAATACCCTACTCCAGTGTGTGGTGTGGTGGATTGCCTCAGAGGCTGATGATGAACAATACAGGGGGAAGAACAGCCTCGCGAGAGGTGTTCTTGAGCTGGTGCGGTTTGTTCTACTTGGTCCGGATCCCCTTCCCTCTATTGTGGCTAGTCGTACTTATAGAGGCCCTGGTCCTCTTCCCAAAATGTGAGCGGGAAGGGCGCGAACAATTGGCCATTTTGAAGGGGAACATCTAGTACAAGTTATCCTAACCAAAGGTGGTCTTCGGCTGCCAAAAGCACTGGTGATGACGCCGTCTTGGGCTCCACGATGACCTCCGTCATGCCGCTCTGCTGGTCTTGGTCTCGTTGCACCGGAATGGTAACCTTTGCCCGATGCCTTGGACTGTGCTTGTTCCCTTTGCACCGAAGGGGAAAGAAGGACACTGCACAGGCTGGCGCCCGCCTGGCGCCCACCTAATCTCGATCGTCATGGCTTGCATCACGGGCTCACGCGAGGCACCCCTGCCTTGATCTCTCCGCCTCCTCGCGAGCCTGCCTGATGAGGCTGCTCCTGAGGAAGCCTCCTGTCATCCGCCCCGCAAGGCTTGGCCCCTTGCGAGGGTCTTGAGCTTGAGCTGATGAGGCTGGGCCGCACTGGCCCCCACTCGAGCCACGCCGCAGGCCGCAGGCAGGCAAGTTTGGGGACCCCCATTCCCAGAACGCCGACAGTAGCCCCTGGGCCCAAGGCGTGCCCGGGCTTGGCTTAGCAGAGAAGCTAAGGGGCAAGCGCGAAGCGCCGCGGGCCCCAATAGTCTGTGGCCTTGGGGGCCGCGTGACGATTGATTGGACGTGGGCGTCTGTGCTTCCCCACAACGCCTTGTTACGCGCCCAGCTAAGCGGACCCGTAGTTGCACATAGTTGTTCCCTTTTCCGCTGCTCACTCGCCTCCTACCTTTCCTTCTTCTTCGAGCTCCAACCTCCGCCGACAATCCGGCTCGAGCTCTTCCCTCTTTCCATTACCATGGCGCCAACAAAGAAAGGAAAGGGGAATAAGCCCGCGCCTTCGCCTTGCTCATCTCCGGTGGTGGCCCCCGCTGTTGATCGGTCGATCATACTCAATCCAGAAGCCCTGAACAAGGTCCGCTCTGCCCTTGCCACTATCTCCAATGAGTGCGGCAGGACCACACTCTAGCCTGCGTCCCATGCCTCCCTTGATAGGATCGTCACGGAGGTCTGATTCTTCACCGATGCCCTGTGGGCGGGTCTGGTTCCCCCCTTTTCCGCTTTCTTCAATGCGGTGCTCTCCCATTATCAGATCTGCATGATGCACCTCGGGCCTGAGTCCATCACCCTTCTGGCTGTCTTTGCTTTTGTTTGCGAGGCAATGGTAGGCATTCCTCTTTCCGTTGCCCTGTTGTGCCACTTCTTTTCCTTGGGCTTGAGCGACCCCACTCAGTGCTTAGGGTGAGTGGGCTTCTTCGCCGTGCCAAAGACGACCGCTTTAGGGATCAACTTCGGCCTTGCTCCTTCTGAGGCCAGGTTCAGAGAGCGGTGGATGTATGTGGACGTTGGAGTGCCCAACCCTCTGGTCTCGCACCCGACCTCGCCTGCTGTTCCCCACTCGGGCTGGGACCATGAGATGCTCGTGAGCCCCCGGCTTGCCTTCGTTTGGCGCCGCTTCCAGAGTTTGAGGGCGCTCAATGTGACTGCGCCCAAGGTGGTGAAGGAGTTCCTCCAATGCCGCATTGCTCCTCTCCAGCGCCACTCTCGCCGGATGTGGGACTTTGTGGGGCACAGAGACCGCATGCGACTTCAGGAGGAGGACTTGGCGCCTGAAGTGCTGCGGACGGTGCTCAGGGTCTTGACTGGCGATCCTTCCCCAAGCAGCCTTTGGCGTGATGGTGCCCTTTTGTATCTTTGCTCTGGCAGGGCTGATTTTGTAAGGCAGATGCCCAGCTTCGACGAGTGGGGGCTGCGCCCGGCTGGCTTCACGGGGCCCCGTGAGAACCCAGCCATCGTGGTTGCTCCCCCTGTCATCCACAGTGGTCCTTCCTCAGGCGATAGAGCGGGGAGACGAGAATCGGCAGGAGCTGAGGCGACTGATGTTGAGGTGCCGATGCCGCGAGAAGCCCTGAAGGCGGCGCCTCCCGAGGCCTGCCCTGGAGCGGCGGCTGGCACGGAGTTGCGGCCCTCGGCTCTTGAGGCCGGGGCTCCCGAGGCCCCGGCCGTTCCTCGCGAGGCGTTGCCTGATGGCGTCCCCCAAGCTGGCTCCTTTGGCGCTGATCTTCTTGATGCTTCTTCTGCGCCCCAGGCCGACCCCTGCGTCGGGCGCTTAGGCCGGTTCCGTGTAGATTTCGAGGCCCTCGAGGAAGGATGCCTTGGGTGGCGACGACCGCCCTTGCGGCTTGTTGAAGCGCAGGAAGTACTTCGCCATGGACGAGTAAGTCCTCTTCTTTCTCTGCTCATTTACTTTACTATCCTTGCGGCTGATTGTGGCCTTTCAGGCCCCGTCCTGCCAAATTCGCCGAGTCGGCCCAGGAGCCAGCCCCCAAAGCTTCGCCTTCTCCGCTGGCTCTGGGCGTGCCGAGGTCGAGCGGCACCCCGGCCGCTGGACCGGTCGGTGGAGTGGTCTGTTCCACCGGGCACATTGAGCCTACGCGCCCGCTGTCCTTTCTTCATGAGTCCCCCTGGGGCACATCCTGCTTGCCCCGCGTTCCTCCTATGATCATAGAGGGTGAATGGTTGAATTCCGCCTTCAACTCCTCCTCCGTGGGTGGACCGACGCCTGGCTAGATTCCTAGAGGGGTCCATTCGGCGACGGCTAGGGCGCCAGCCCCCAGCCCCGCGCCGGGAGGGGGCATGCCGCCTCGGGGCCATCCGCATACTTCAGTGGAAGAGGGTGATGCCGAAGACGTGCTCAGGCGTGCTTGGGAGCATCACGCCCTTCGCCAAGAGTTCCTCTAGGGGGCGGCAGATGCGGTGAGCCGGATCGGGGCAGAGCTTGCTGGCGAGGATGCGCGCCTCGAGGCCGAAGGTTTGCGCCTTGCCGAGGAGAGGCGCAAACTGAAGGTAGCCGTCGCCCTCGCGCGTCACCAACGTGATCTTGACAATGCGAAGGCTGAAGCGTCGCTGGTGGCTTCACGGGAAGCCTGCTCCCGGGCCGTCGAGGAGGCTCGGGAAGCAGACCGTCGGCGCAGAGATGCGGAGGAGAGCGCATGGGAGCTCCAAGCCTGGAGCAACTCCCTAGAGCAGGAAGTGGAACTGCGCCAGGCGGCCCTTGAGTCGCTGAAGGGGTCCTCCGTCGACCAGGCGGAGCTGCTAAAGCGTGAGGAGGCGCTAATGCTGGAGGCCGCCGAGCGCAACCTTGACCTTGAATGGTTGGAGACGAGGGAGCGCCTGGTGGCCCTGGCGGAGGATGACGTTGCTGCACGTGAAGTCCGGGCCTAGGAAGAGGTCAACCGCCATGTGGCGGAAGCTCGCTCGGCCTTCGAGCGCGAATATGAAGCGAGGTTGGGCTGATCCGGGCCGAGGCTGAGGGTAGGACTGTGGCCCTCAGGGCCAAACTGGCTGAAGTGACGCGGCGTGCGGACTCATCCGCAGCCGCCCTTGGCACAGCCCAGGCGGAGCTGGCCTCTTCCCGGGCTAAGCTGCTTCTTCTCCAACAGAGGGTTGATGACGCCGAGGCCGTCGCATAGCGGAATGAGGACGAGATCCGTCGGCGGCGGGTTCTGGAACACGTGCATGCCCCCATGCTTCGAACGCTCAAGGAGAGGGCCAACACAGCTTTGCGCAACATTTGCGAGGCTGCCGCTAAGGAGCCGCATGAGGCCAGCTACGCCGACAACCTCTAGTTTTTCACCGACGTGGTGACGCTTCTGGAGAACCGCTCTGAGAGGTCCCGTTGGCTTGTCGAAGAAAGGAGCCGATCCTTGCTCGGGCGTGCCTTCTCCCATGTCTTCAGCTATCTGCAGGACAGGGACCCCCACTTCGACTTCGATGCTGCCATTGCACCCGTGCCCATAGCCGTCCGAGGCGACCTGGAGCAAAGGGTGGAGGACAATGTGGACGCCCTCGTCAGGGCCTTTGCGTCTGATGATGACGGCGTGATCGTGGCCGCCGATGAAGGCGGCGTTGTGGATGAGCCTGGCGCTGTCGGAGGTGTTGGTGGTGGCGGCGACGATGTCAGCGACGCCAGTGATGCCTCCGGGGGTGCCCCAGAAGACACGGTGAGTGATATGTCCGACTGACCGTATGTCGCTGATGTTTACCCTACACGAAGAAGGTTTGGGCTCGGCCCTGAAGAATGTAAGAGCATTTTGGGAGGGGAGGCCCCTCATGTAATGGTTTGGGATCAGTATCCTGGTAAACATAACATTCCGTGTGAGCTTAGCTGCTAGCCCGGTGATGGGTCAGCCGACTTGTTTTCCTTTCGACTCCGACGAGTTCCGAGCGGGCCTGCGGGGGCCGCCGTGCCTCGGGTGTCTTCTGATTATCCTATTGATCCTGTGATGAGAACCTCCAGAGAGGGTGCGGTCACAGCGGTCCCGTTTGTAGTCGTGCCTGGCCCGGCCCGGCTCGCAAGGGGCTCATGAGGGGGGGGGGGGCAGCCGACGCTAACTTTTGATGCAAAGCCGAAATCAGAACACGAGAGATTGCTCGAACGAGACTAAACACCCCTTCCCCAAACACATGCAAGTCTCGAGCTCAAATCCAACTTAAATCCAAACCGAAGAAACTTGTCAACAAGGAAGAAGCGAAAAGCAAAAGGCCGCGTCCGGCACCTAGTCTAGTCTTCGATGTCTTCTCACCAGCGCGGAGCTAAGTGCTGCCACTGGGTGTGGGCGGGAGCCCCCGAGGCCCGAGGGTGGCTCTTCGGAGACCCCAGGGCGTGTACAGCCCCACTCATTATTATGTGAGAGTGTCACGGGCGGCGAGCTTCACAGGCACTGGGCCTTCTTCACAGGTACTAGCCTTGCTTCATATCGCCTGACGAGGCCCCCGCCTTGCGCCACACTCTACCTCCATTGACGGTGGCTGGAGACCAAGGACGACGCCAATCGGGTAGAGCGGTCGCCAGTGGTTCCCCCGACGACCACGGGTTCTCTACCGGGGGCAGGCCCTGGGGCACCTCCCCGGCAGAGGGCCTACCTCCTGAGAGCGCCTTGCTTCGACCACCGCGGGGGCGAACCCGGATCTTGGCCCCTCTCCTGCAGCACCCGCTCCCTCCTCCTGAGGGATAGGAGGCTGCAGCATTGGGGCAGCCATCTGCTGCGGCGACCTGTATCTCCTGCGACCCATGGTTAGCATAAGCTTGCTCCTGAGGAATGAGTGGTACCCGATAGTTGCTGCCGCCAGTGCGGTTGTCGAGGCTCTCATGGGGTTCCTGAAAGAGCTCAGCTTTTGGCGCCTCCTCGCCCCAGCCTGGCCCGAGGAATGAGCCATGATCTTCTTCCAGCGCTGTAACGCCCTCTATGCGGCTATATCTCCCACGTGTCGAAGCACGACTTAGAGGCATAACCGCATTGAAAGCAATGTTGCGAATGAGGTAATCTTCACACAACCCATGTAATACATAAGGGAAAGAGATACATAGTTGGCTTACAATCGCCACTTCACACAAATACATGAATAAAGTATTACAACATCCAAATACAATCAAGGTCCGACTACGGAACCAAAATAAAAGAAGAACCCCAAATGCGACAAGGTCCCCGATCGACCCCAACTGGGATCCAGTACTGATCAACTAGAACGAAACAACACAAAGGACAAGATCTTCATCGAGCTCCTCCTGAGCTTGGTTGCGTCATCTGCACGGACTCATCGGCACCTACAAATTGGTTTTGGAAGTATCTGTGAGTCACGGGGACTCAGCAATCTCGCACCCTCGCGATCAAGACTATTTAAGCTTATGGGTAAGGTAAAAGTATGAGGTGGAGCTGCAGCAAGCGACTAGCATATATGGTGGTTAACATACGCAAATGAGAGCGAGAAGAGAAGGCAAAGCACAATCGAGAAACTATGATCAAGAAGTGATCCTAGAACAACCTACGTCAAGCATAACTCCAACACCGTGTTCACTTCCCGGACTCTGCCGGAAAGAGGCCATCACAGTAACACACGCGGTTGATGCATTTTAAATTAAGGTCAACTTCAGGTTTTCTACAACTGGACGTTAACAAATTCCCATCTGCCCATAACCGCGGGCACGGCTTTCGAAAGTTCAAATCCCTGCAGGGGTGTCCCAACTTAGCCCATCACAAGCTCTCACGGTCAACGAAGGATATTCCTTCTAGCGGGAAGACCCGATCAGACTCGGAATCCCGGTTACAAGACATTTCGACAATAATAAAACAAATCCAACAACACCGCCTGAATGTGCCGACAAATCCCGGTAGGAGCTGCACATATCTCTTTCTCGGGGCACACTCAGATTGTCTTAGGCACGGGTAGGCCAGCCCAAAGTTGCCCCTGGTGGCCACCGGCAGCTGACAGGTGGACCAACACTCAGAGGAGCACTGGCCCCGGGGGGTAAAATAATGATGACCCGCAGGAGCGCGACTCCCAAGAGAAAAGAAAAGGCTAGGTGGCGAATGGTATAACCAATGTTGGGCATTGCTGGAGGAGTTTTATTCAAGGCGAACTATCAAGGGGTTCCCATTATTACCCAACTGCGTAAGGAACGCAAAATCCGGTGTAGGATCGAAAGTATGTCTAGAGGGGGGGTGATTAGACTACTTAACCAATTAAAAACTTAGCCTTTTCCCAATTTTAGTTCTTGGCAGTTTTTAGCTATCTTAGAGCAAGTCAAGCAATCATCACACAATTCAAGCAAGCATGCAAAGAGTTTATTGGCAGCGGAAAGTAAAGCATGCAACTTGCAAGAATGTAAAGGTAAGGGTTTGGAGGATTCAAACGCAATTGGAGACACGGATGTTTTCTCGTGGTACGGATAGGTGGTGCTATCCTACATCCATGTTGATGGAGACTTCAACCCACGGAGGGTAACGGTTGCGCGAGTCCACGGAGGGCTCCACCCACGAAGGGTCCACGAAGAAGCAACCTTGTCTATTCCACCATGGCCATCGCCCACGAAGGACTTGCCTCACTAGCGGTAGATCTTCACGAAGTAGGCGATCTCCTTGCCCTTACAAACTCCTTGGTTCAACTCCACAATCTTGTTGGAGGCTCCCAAGTGACACCTAGCTAATCTAGGAGACACCACTCTCCAAGAAGTAACAAATGGTGTGTTGATGATGAACTCGTTACTCTTGTGCTTCAAATGATAGTCTCCCCAACACTCAACTCTCTCTCATAGGATTTGGATCTGGTGGAAAGAAGATTTGAGTGGAAAGCAACTTGGGGAAGGCTAGAGATCAAGATTCATATGGTAGGAATGGAATATCTTGGTCTCAACACATGAGTAGGTGGTTCTTTCTCAGAACATATGAGTAGGAATGATGTATGTGTTCTGATGGCTCTCTCATCGAATGAAGAGGTGGTGGAGGGGTATATATAGCCTCCACACAAAATCCAACCGTTACACACAGTTTTCCAATCTCGGTGGGACCGAATCATCAAACTCGGTTGGACCGAAATGGTAAACCTAGTGACCGTTAGGAATTTCGGTGGGACTGAGATGCAACTCGGTAGGACCGATTCGGTTAGGGTTTGGGAAAATCCAAAACTCGGTGAGACCGATCGCACAAACTCGGTGAGACCGAGTTCGGCAATTAGCTAACCAGAGAGTTGGTCAGGCAAACTCGGTGGGACCGACTTGCTCTTTCGGTGAGACCGAAACATTACAAGAAGGAAACATAGAGTTTACCTTGCATTCTTGGTGGGACCGATTCGCTCTTTCGGTGAGACCGAAAAGTTACGAAAGGGAAACAGAGAGTTTGCAAGCCCATCTCGGTGAGACCGAGAACCTTATCGGTAGGACCCAATTGCTAGGGTTTGGCAATGGCAAATGACAAGTGAAACTCGGTGGCGCCGGATTGACAGAATCGGTATGACCGAGTTTGTCTTAGGGTTTAGGTCATTTGTGGATATGGGAAAGTAGCTGAGGATTTTGGAGCATATCATCAAGCACATAGAGCAAGAGGCTCATTAAGCAACACCTCATCCCTCCTTAATAGTATTGGCTTTTCCTAAAGACTCAATGTGATCTTGGATCACTAAAATATAAAATGAAGAGTCTTGAACTTTTGAGCTTGAGCCAATTCTTTGTCCTTAGCATTTTGAGGGTTCCACTTTCACATCCATGCCATGCCAATCATTGAGCTTTCCTGAAATAATCATCTTGAAATAGCATTAGCTCAATGAGCTATATGTTGTTATGAATTACCAAAACCACCTAGGGATAGTTGCACTTTCAATCTCCCCCTTTTTGGTAATTGATGACAACATATAGATCAAAGCTTCGACAAATGATAATAGGCATGAAATATATCGTCGCTTTGAGAAGTATGTGATAAGTAAGAGCTCCCCCTAAATTTGTTCATATTTAAAATTTTCTTTGGACTGCAAATGCACAAGGAGTTAGAATCATGGGTTACTCTTCAATGTCACATACATCTTGGTGGAGCACTCAAAAATGATAAGATTGAAATACATGCACTCATCACCAAGAATAGTGAATGATCACAGACAATAGATAGAATGATAATATATGGCACGTATTAAGCAAATATTAAGTGTAGCTTATGATCAAACACTTGATCATCGATGTCTCACGAACATAAGGACGTAGTATCTCACACACAAGCAAACAAAGTTCGAAAAACCACCAAATAAAAACAAGAGAGAAAAGCAACACACTCTATCTCGAAGCCTATGATCTATACATCTTCTCCCCCTTTGGCAACAAGTTACCAAAAAGTTCCTAGAAAATGCATAGTGCTAAGTCGACGCTCAGGCTTGATCTTCAGGTGGTGGTGGAGTCCGGAGCACGCCAATGACGAAGCCTTCTGTAGAAGTGGTCGGAGTCGAGGCTGAAGTGGATGCTGGAGCTGGTGGAACGGAGGCTGTAGCTGGTGCAGACGTTGTAGCTCTAGTGTCAGCAACTGGCAGTGCAGACGACCTCGGACCTCGTGGCACCCTGGCAAAAGCATCAGTTGTGGTCCTGCCTCTCCTCTCATTCATGTCCTCCTGAAGCTGCTCCACGACGGTCTATATTTCTGTCACCTTGATGTCCATGTCATAGAATCTCTGTTCCATGATCCTCTCTAGGCTCGCCTGGTTCTGAGTCAGGGTGGCAAGTCCTTGCTCAATACGCAGGGTAGACACTATCAGCTAACCGAGCTGCTCTTGTTTGGTCTTCAAGAAGTAATCAGATGCCTCTACTTGAGTAGGCATCCTGGCAGCTTTTTCCTTCCTCGCCTTCTCCTTCTGGGCTTGTGCATGTGCAGATGAGGGTTCGTTTTCAGTCATAACCACTTGGTTATCCTCAAAATCTGGACGGATGGGCAGGTGTTCCTTATCCAATAAATACACGCCCGTGCCCATCTTGGAGTTGATGAGCTCCTGAATCTGTGGGGCATACCCACAACTCCTCTTCTGGTCTGCAGCTGTCCTCTTGATTGTTTCCACAATGAGACTCATGACCTTGAATTTCCGTGGCACGTCAAATACATGAAGCAAGTTGATCGCGTGACCTCTGATCGTCTTGTGATCTCCATATTTGGGTAGAAGGGTGTGCCTAAGGATCCAGTTGATCGTAGGCAATCCTGAGAGCAGATAGTGCACGGAGCCAAACTTGAACGTGTCAAGCGCTTCATTCGGGATCTCCTTGTACATGTTGGACATGGAGTTGTGATCCATCTTTTTCTTGGCATAGATGTCCAAGTCATCAGCTTGCTCCTCTGGGGCATTGATCAACTTCGCCCATTCTTCCACAGTGGATTGGTACCTCGTACCCTCAGACATCCATGTGATCCTGCCATCCGGATAAAAGTGTGCTGCGGAGTAGAATTGCATGATCAGCTCCTCGTTCCACTTTGTGAGCTTTTGCCCAACAAAGTCTGCAACTCCACATGCACTAAAACTGTCAAATACACCGGGGTAGTGCTCTTCATTGTCCTTGATGTAGGTCCAATTGACCCATCTCATGTCACAAACGATCGGCTTCTTATCAAGCAAAACAGTCTCATAGAAATCTTGTTGCTCCTTGGTATGGAATCTGTAATCCACGGCAGTCCTTCTCCTAGAAGCATATGGATCTGCTTCTCTCCATTTCCTCAGCCCTGAATCTCTCCTGAGCTTCATATCCTCGGCCACAGGATGAGCATCGTTGTGGTCTGGGATCTTGGGCTTGAGCTTCCTAAGGACACTCTCTTCCTCTTCTTCGATAGCTTCAGGCATTGGGGCCTTGTTCTTTTCTGCAGCTGGGATGCTTCGTGTATTTCTCTTGGGTGCACTCTTAGGCTTAGATGCAGTCTTAGGTGCTTCCTTGGGCTTGGATGCAGCTGTTCCTGACCTTATAACATCTCCCATGAGTTTGGCTGCCTTGGGTGCTGGTGCAGCAACCTCTTCTTCTTCTTCCTCCTCATCTACCATGATGGAGGCCTTCCCAAGCACTCTGGCTACAGTCTTTTTCACCCTCTCTTTTCTCTTCTTGCCCTCAGCAGCAATGGGCTCAGTGGGAGCAGGTTTCATAGTTGAAGCCCTAGCCTTTGACATGGGCTGCTTGCCTGCTGGCCTTTTGATCTTCAGCCCTGGCTTGGTTCCTTGAGCTGGTTCAGCTCTCTTTGATGTGGCCTCTACCTCTGCCACATAGTCTTCATCCTCAGATTCAGACGTTCTCTTCTTCCTTTGACGTGTGGCAGCCTTGGGCAGATTGCTGGGGGTGCTCCTGCTACCATCATCAGAAGAGCTTGAGGGGCTAGTGCCCTCACTCATCACAACTTGCTGCTCAGACACATTCTGGCTATCACTTTGATCAGACATGTTGCACACTAACTGCTGACCCAGTGAATAGATTATGGATAAGATAGAGTGGATGAGCATCACAAAAGGCAGAGATTTTTGCAAAAGATTAATTCAAAAACTTAGTTTTAGTTTTCCACAGAAAGCATCTCGGATCTACCGATTTTCAAACTCGGTGACACCGAAGCAGTTTTGGCACCAGAACTGGTGAACTCGGTCAGACCGAGTCACAGTTCGGTGGCACTGAGACTGCTAGGGTTTCACAGAATTCCAAAATCGGTCGCGCCGATAAGTTA
Organism: Triticum monococcum; assembly: GCA_034509565.1. Taxonomy (NCBI): domain Eukaryota; kingdom Viridiplantae; phylum Streptophyta; class Magnoliopsida; order Poales; family Poaceae; genus Triticum; species Triticum monococcum. Next base: position 140,896,486 of record CM067846.1, on the reverse strand, counting down.
TTCTCGGTCAGACCGAGTTTCACTTGTGCAATGGCAAAAGCCAGATCGGTGGGACCGAGTTTTTCAACTCGGTGGGTCCGAGATGGTTTCGGCGGAAACCTAACCCTAAAATTTTCGAATTAAACCTATTCTACAAGATCATTGACTGGATAGGAGTGTTTCAATCGTGGCAAGAATCATAATGATCACAATGTGCTAGGAATCAGAGTGGAGAATAGCACAAAGATCGAGTCCATACCCTAGTTCGGCGGAGACTCGCTATAGCGGCAACGGCGGGGCAGAATTCCGTTGACGGCGGCGGAGACCAGCGACTGGAGGCTGCTGGCGACGAGAAGACGATCCGGAGACCATGAAGGCAGAGCAGGCTATCGCGCGGGCGAAGAGGTTTCGGAGAAATTTCCAAAATTTTGCCCGTCACTATATATATAGCCCGACCCTGTCGGTGTGACTGAGTGGAACAACTCAGTGGCACCGAGATGCAAAACTGTGTGCAGTTATTGCAACTCGGTGTGACCGAAAAGTTCAAATCGGTTGCACCGAGATTGAAAACCTAGATCAACTTAATGAACTCAGTAGGACCGAAAATGGAGTATCGGTCAGACCGAGATTCATAAAGAGGTTTTGGAAGTTTAAGTCTATGACGAATCGGGGACTCCGAGCGCTCCTCACATAGAGTGGTTCGAATCTGACTTGATCAAGTTTTGTGATGCAGCATGAATAGAGTTTGAGACGAGAAAAGCATAGATAGCTAGAGGAGGTTCTTAGGCATTCTTGTCCATCCACTTGGCAAAAGAAGAAAGCCAAACAATCAAAACAACAAGTGGATGCCCTCGAATGAGTAAAATATGCAACCAACATGCTCACACAATAAGATGGCAAATGAAATATGTGGCAAAGCATGCACAACCAATTCTAGCATCTATCAAGCAATTTGTGATGACTAGGTCATCTATATATGAGTATATTGACGTAGGAGTCAAGTGAGAACACTTGATCGTAGGTCATACTCATCGTTTAAGCTCAAGTGGGGTTACCACTTTTACATAAAGCATTGTTGTATTCACGTCTTTAGAGTTGCTTTAGCTCAAGTCTTAGAGTAAAGCTCCCCCTAGATGTGATATCCCCCCAAAGAGGGATGAACTAACCTTGGGTTTTGTCGATGATGACTTCATGTAGATGTTGAAGATGTGGATGCTCAATGTTGATGTAGATTACTTGGAGCTATCCATTTGAGTGAATTGCACTTTCAATACCTACATGGGTTAGTCCCACAAGGAACAAACAAGGATATCCATAGACATAGAGTGATGCACACACAAGATGATGTCCATGAAAAATTTAGGTTACCTTGTCCCTTGTCTTACCAACAAGAGGGTTTGTGACTCCTTGAACTAGTGCAAGATGTGGAAGTTGATTGCACTTGTTCTTGCCAAAATGATAAGAGTGAAGTATGTTGGCACAGTCACCCTCAAGAACTCTCTAGTTCTTCTTCTTTTGGATCCACACCATCTTGATGGGAATCCTTGGAGCTGTAGTCATACTTGATGTAGTGGAACTTGAAGTAGTCTTGGGAATCCACTTGACTAAGGTCTTGGGAGCTTCTTCAAATGCATCAATCTCCTCTTGAAGCTTGTCCTTGCCTTTTTGCTTGTAGTCTTGTGGTGGAAGATCATCTTGAGCTTGTGTCCCCTTGAAAGAAGTGTCACACTTCTCTTGTTGGGGAACAAACTTTGTCTTGGGGTATTGATCTTCTTCCCATTCAACTCCATTGGCATTGAACTTTCGTTCAAAACCAACACCTTGATTCTTCCGGTGCATTCCTTGCTTGCGCACAATTTCCTCGAATTGCTTACTTCCGGCAAGGCTCTTGTAAACACCTTTCTCTATAATTCCCTTCAATAAGCTATTTTCTTGCTCAAGTGTAACTTGGCTAAGAGAATCATTAGTGGAATCAAGAGAACTACTAGAAGCAACAATATTGGATTTAGCATGATCATTGTTACTACTAGAGGAAGAATCTTTCTTATTCTTGTTACTAGTCTTGACTTGAGGCATGTAAGTGGATAATAGTAAACGCTTGGCAATGTAAGAAGAGCTATTCTTGTGGAGATCATCATTGATTGCTTTTAAGAACTCATGCTCTTGCTCAAGATTGAGCTTTTCAAAGCGTAATTTCTCATGAGCTCTTAAAAGTTCTCGATGATCTTCGAAGATAGTTTCATGAGCTAACTTAAGAGTGTTTAGTTCTTTAGTTAGAGCCTCAATCTTCTCCTTATCATTGTCATTTGTTTTAGCATGATTAATTGATGTTTCACCATAATATTCTTCACTAGAGTTGTCAACAAGCAAATCATCATCACCTAACAAGTCATCTTCATCACTATTAAAATCAATGTACTCGGGGTGTGTTACCTTAGGACCTTTGGCCATGAAGCATCTTCCAATTCCTTCATTTGGGGAGTCAAATATGTCGTAGGAGTTGGTTGACACAAGTGCTAGACCGGCAACACCTTCATCTTGAGTATCTTCGGAGTCGGAGTGATAACTTCTCTCAGAGTGGCTGTCGGAGTCGGAGCCGGATACCCATTCACCAACATGAGCTTGATGTCTTCGTTTTGTATAGCTCCTTGATCATTTTTCCTTCCTTTCTGAGTCCTTGCTTCTCCGTGAGTATCTTCGTTCATAACGATCATCTCTACTCCTTCTCTCTCTTGGTGGAGATTCTTTGCTTCTTCTTTTTGGAGAATCTTCCCTTCTCTTGTAGGGAGCCATACACTCATTGGAATAGTGTCCGGGTCTTCCACAATTATAGCAGTTTCGCTCTCGACTAGAAGATCTTTTGTCATTGTAGGACCTTGACTTGAAGCTTCTATCTTTGCTTCTACTCTTGTAGAACTTGTTGAAGTTCTTCACCATTAAGGTCAATTCTTCATTGAAGTTTTGTTTCTCACTTGATGATGTGGGGACTTCACATGATGCTTTGTAGGCACCACTTGATTTATTGTGAAGTTCCTCTTTATCCTTGAGTGACATCTCATGAGCAACAATCCTTCCAATTACTTCCGTTGGCTTGAGATCTTTGTAGTTGGGCATCATTTGGATTAATGTGCACACAGTATCATATTTCCCATCCAAGGCTCTTAGGATCTTCTTGATGATGAATCTATCGGTCATCTCTTCACTTCCTAAGCCGGCAATCTCATTTGTGATCAGAGCACGCCTAGAGTACATTTCAGCGACACCTTCACCATTCTTCATCTTGAACTTGTCAAGTTGACTTTGGAGCACATCCAACTTGGATTCCTTAACGGAGTCGGTACCTTCGTGCATATCAATCAAAGTATCCCAAATCTCCTTTGCATTCTCAAGGCGGGTGGTTTTGTTGAATTCTTCAGGGCACAATCCATTGAAGAGAATATCACAAGCTTGAGCATTGTATTGCAACATCTTCAACTCATCCGCGGTAGCTTCACGGTTTGGTCCCCTCCCATCGAAGAACTCACCTTGCAAGCCAACACAAACAATAGCCCATACGGCGGGGTTATGTCCAAGAATATGCATTTTCATTTTATGCTTCCAACTAGCAAAATTAGTGCCATCAAAGTAAGGACCTCTACGGTGATAATTTCCCTCGCTAGATGCCATACTCTCCTTGGTTGTGAAACCAAGGCTATGACCACCAAAAGCTATCGAGATCAAGGCAAATGGAGACCAAAGCTCTGATACCACTTGTAGGATCGAAAGTATGTCTAGAGGGGGGGTGATTAGACTACTTGACCAATTAAAAACTTAGCCTTTTCCCAATTTTAGTTCTTGGCAGTTTTTAGCTATCTTAGAGCAAGTCAAGCAATCATCACACAATTCAAGCAAGCATGCAAAGAGTTTATTGGCAGCGGAAAGTAAAGCATGCAACTTGCAAGAATGTAAAGGTAAGGGTTTGGAGGATTCAAACGCAATTGGAGACACGGATGTTTTCTCGTGGTTCGGATAGGTGGTGCTATCCTACATCCACGTTGATGGAGATTTCAACCCACGGAGGGTAACGGTTGCGCGAGTCCACGGAGGGCTCCACCCACGAAGGGTCCATGAAGAAGCAACCTTGTCTATTCCACCATGGCCATCGCCCATGAAGGACTTGCCTCACTAGCGGTAGATCTTCATGAAGTAGGCGATCTCCTTGCCCTTTCAAACTCCTTGGTTCAACTCCACAATCTTGTCGGAGGCTCCCAAGTGACACCTAGCCAATCTAGGAGACACCACTCTCCAAGAAGTAACAAATGGTGTGTTGATGATGAACTCCTTGCTCTTGTGCTTCAAATGATAGTCTCCCCAACACTCAACTCTCTCTCATAGGATTTGGATCTGGTGGAAAGAAGATTTGAGTGGAAAGCAACTTGGGGAAGGCTAGAGATCAAGATTCATATGGTAGGAATGGAATATCTTGGTCTCAACACATGAGTAGGTGGTTCTTTCTCAGAACATATGAGTAGGAATGATGTATTTGTTCTGATGGCTCTCTCATCAAATGAAGAGGTGGTGGAGGGGTATATATAGCCTCCACACAAAATCCAACCGTTACACACAGTTTTCCAATCTCGGTGGGATCGAATCATCAAACTCGGTCGGACCGAAATGGTAAACCTAGTGACCGTTAGGAATTTCGGTGGGACTGAGATGCAACTCGGTAGGACCGATTCGGTTAGGGTTTGGGAAAATCCAAAACTCGGTGAGACCGATCGCACAAACTCGGTGAGACCGAGTTCGGCAATTAGCTAACCAGAGAGTTGGTCAGGCAAACTCGGTGGGACCGACTTGCTCTTTCGGTGAGACCGAAACGTTACAAGAAGGAAACATTGAGTTTACCTTGCATTCTCGGTGGGACCGATTCGCTCTTTCGGTGAGACCGAAAAGTTATGAAAGGGAAACAGAGAGTTTGCAAGCCCATCTCGGTGAGACCGAGAACCTTATCGGTAGGACCGAATTGCTAGGGTTTGGCAGTGGCAAATGACAAGTGAAACTCGGTGGCGCCGGATTGACAGAATCGGTATGACCGAGTTTGTCTTAGGGTTTAGGTCATTTGTGGATATGGGAAAGTAGCTGAGGATTTTGGAGCATATCATCAAGCACATAGAGCAAGAGGCTCATTAAGCAACACCTCATCCCTCCTTAATAGTATTGGCTTTTCCTAAAGACTCAATGTGATCTTGGATCACTAAAATATAAAATGAAGAGTCTTGAACTTTTGAGCTTGAGCCAATTCTTTGTCCTTACCATTTTGAGGGTTCCACTTTCACATCCATGCCATGCCAATCATTGAGCTTTCCTGAAATAATCATCTTGAAATAGCATTAGCTCAATGAGCTATATGTTGTTATGAATTACCAAAACCACCTAGGGATAGTTGCACTTTCAATCTCCCCCTTTTTGGTAATTGATGACAACATATAGATCAAAGCTTCGACAAATGATAATAGGCATGAAATATATCGTCGCTTTGAGAAGTATGTGATAAGTAAGAGCTCCCCCTAAATTTGTGCATATTTAAAATTTGCTTTGGACTGCAAATGCACAAGGAGTTAGAATCATGGGTTACTCTTCCATGTCACATACATCTTGGTGGAGCACTCAAAAATGATAAGATTGAAATACATGCACTCATCACCAAGAATAGTGAATGATCACAGACAATAGATAGAATGATAATATATAGCACGTATTAAGCAAATATTAAGTGTAGCTTATGATCAAACACTTGATCATCGATGTCTCACGAACATAAGGACGTAGTATCTCACACACAAGCAAACAAAGTTCGAAAAACCACCAAATAAAAACAAGAGAGAAAAGCAACACACTCTATCTCGAAGCCTATGATCTATACATCTTCTCCCCCTTTGGCAACAAGTTACCAAAAAGTTCCTAGAAAATGCATAGTGCTAAGTCGACGCTCACGCTTGATCTTCAGGCGGTGGTGGAGTCCGGAGCACGCCAATGATGAAGCCTTCAGTTGAAGTGGTCGGAGTCGAGGCTGAAGTGGATGCTGGAGCTGGTGCAACGTTATCGGAACCGGCCCGAAGAAGCAACACTGGAAAAGAGCAAACAACATAGTAAACAACCACCACATAATCATGGCATGATCCACAATCAAGTATGATGCATGTCTGGTTTAATGAAGCATGATATGGCAAAATGCACAAACAATCCTACAAATTATGTGGAGCTCAACATGCAACGAGTTGCATATTAACAAAACACCACATTCAATTTATTTAGTTTCGATCTTGTTTATGTACCCAAAAATATTAAATGTTGTTAAACATGGCAAGATATGAAACATAACGAAACTATCTATCTAGGCAAGTTTAAATGAGGCCGGAACAACAAGACAACAAGTTCCGGAAACTCCTCATGTGCATATATTAGGTTTGGTACTGTTCTGCCCTAAACACAATTTTAGAGTTATTAAACATGCAAAACAAGTACACCATGTCAAACTAGGCATTTTTCTACCCCAAATACATATAAAGTTTGTTTAAAACCGAGCTACGGTTATTAAGTTATGAATTAAAGCATTTTAGCATGGCATAGGAGCAAATTAAAGCAAACATCATTTTAAGCATTTTAAACATGGATGAAAATGACATATTATGAAACTAGATGAAAAACTAAGCATATTTCATATTTAAAGTCTTTACATATGATGCACCGTTTGTGATTTAATATATGCATGAACAATAAGGGAAAATCTGTAAATATGCAGTTTTATGGAAAAAGCTAAAATCGCAGAGACTGGAAAAAAAACATCCACAGGCCAGATCTGGCTGGGCCAACCGGAGCAGAGGCGATGGGGGGGCAGCTCGCCATGGGCTCGGCCTGGTTTGGTGGAGAGGCCAAGACAGCAGAGGCGAGGCACTGGGCCGGGGCGCGGTCAACGCACGCAAGGGACACGCGGGCAACTGCTCATTCTGAAGAAAAGAACAGCAGCGCGCCCATGGTGACAGGAAGAAGGGGGTCGCCGTGGCGGGGCTCCTTGCGGCCGGATCACGCCGGGTCCCGCGAGAATGGAGCGAGGGCAAACGGATCCACGCATGAGGAGCCGAGGCAGCGAAGACGAAGGAGCTCTGACGTTGCTGCTGCCCAGAGAGAGACATGGAGTTTCAGAGAGAGAAGCGAATCGGGGAAGGGAACAGGGAGGTCACGAGGGGACCTTGCTGAAGCGAGGGTTGCAGGACTCTGTTGCGGCTTGCTGGGGATCAAGCAATCGAGGGGAGGCACTGCTGCGGCTGGCTAACGACGCGGAAACAGGGCGTTGCAGAAGTCGACGCGGTGCTGGACATGGCCCGAAGCAGAGGAGGCCCGCAGGGCAGCGGTGGTGGACTCGGGGCGATCCTGGACGGCGACGAAGCAGACGAACGGCAACACAGCGCGGCGGCGGATGCTCCTGCTGCTGCTGCTCCAAGAGAGGAAGAGAGGTCAGGGAGGCAGATACAGCTTCAGCGGAGTTCGTGCGAGGAATGTTTTCGGCCGGAGCTCAGGGAGGCAGATAGAGTTCGTGCGAGGAACGGAGCAACTCCGGCGGAAATCGGACGCCACGGCGGTAGGTAACGACACAGCTTCGGCGGCGGAGCTCGTCCCGAAGGGGCGGCGCGGCGGTTTGTGGCAGTCACCGCGCAGGAGCAGGACGAGGCGCGACCCTTGTCCCCTGGACGAAGTAGAGGAGGAGGCACAAACGTGACAGCGCTAGTCGAGGTGGAGGAGGCTCTCGGGAAGGCGCGGGGCAACAAGGAGGAGGCCGGAGGTGAGGTAGGCGCTCGGCAGGAGGCGAGGCAAGCAGCGGCGACGGGGACGGCCATGGATGCTCCTGCGTGCTTCCTAGAAAAGACATGGAGTAGGTGAGAGAGGGAAACAGAGGGAACGGGAGCAGAGGAAGCGAAGGAGAAGCAGAAACGGGGAGGAACCTTGATCGGTGTTGGGGACGAGGTGAAGCAACGGTGGTCTCCGGCGAGGTGGGTCGAAGGCGGAGGACTCAGGACAAGATCTCGGCCGGAGGGGTGGATCGAGGAGGGGATGGATTTGGTTGGCTGGTGTGTGAAATCAAGGAGGGGATGGATCCCGAAAGGGATTTGGTGGAGTGGCGGCGGCGATGGGACAACCCTCCTAGAAATTAGGGTTGGCTTGATTTGGTAGGGGTTGGACTATATATATGGAAATAGGATTGTGGTTGGATCCTCCGATCGTAATCGGATGATCACGAATAAAATATGTTAGGAAGTTCAAAAAAACAAAACGGAGACGTTTTGTAGATGTTTGGGGTTGATCCGGACACAACGGTGTCGACTGTCTGGGTCGGGTCAGGGGAAGTTTCGGACGCGCACGAGGGGCCGATGCACTGTGCTAGGAGGGGGTTTCGGGGCCAGGCGGTAGGTAGTGGACTGTGCAGAAGGCCTCAGGCTAAGAAAAGAGAAGAGAGAAAGGCCCGGCGACTGTTTCCGGAGACCGAAAACGTTCGACGTTAGACCGACTATAATGCCGCTATAGTTTAACGGTCGGGCTATCAAACGAACTCCTAATGCGATGAAACTTGGCAGGCGGCCTACCTACACTATAATAAGACCACACGTCAACTCTCATCTCATTCCGAGAACATTTTCCGGCCACTTATAAAATATTATTTCGGACATGCCGCGGGCGCGTGCAAGTGTGTCTGGGCTCAGAACGGACAACGGAAGGAACGAGGAGACCGGGACAGATGCAAGTTTTGAAAACATGATGATGCAGTGTGGATGATGACATGACAAGATGCAACACACAAGCAAATGACAAGGCAACAATAGCGAATAACTGGACGACACCTGGCGCAACGGTCTCGGGGCGTTACAACACTCCACCACTACGAGAGGATCTCGTCCCGAGATCTAGAATGGCACCGGAGAGAAAACGGAAAAGAAAGAGGAGAGGTAAAACTAATTGCTTCTTTGACAAACGAGTGAAACCACAACCTTGAGAGGTTGAATAAATTTTAGAAAGAACACAACGAAGGTGAATAAGGTCGAAAACACTCCTTTAGAAAAGAGTAACAAGGAACATTGCGAAAAGACCTTGAGGTTGAAGGGCAAGATAAATATTGAAACCACTCCAGTTGGAACAAGATAGAAAAAGAATAAGAATGATTTAATTTGGGCAGCATTCCGACTGAAAAGAAATGGAATTGACTAAGAACTTGGTAAGATGAAAAGATACTTGATGAAATCACAACATACATCCTCCGGAACTATTGAATGCATGGAACAAGGGGTAAGAAAGATCTCAGACAACGCTCCAGTTGAGAAGATACGCAAGGCTTGATAAGGCGAAAATAACTAGAAGAGATGAACCACGCTCCGGTTAGATGGATAAGCACAGGAAAGAACATGATCTTTGACAAAATGAGATCATGGGTGAAAAGAACAACATCGTAATGCCTTCGGAAAAAAAGTAAGAATGGAATCAAAAGAACGGAGGGGAAAACAACATCTTCTACCTCAAAAGAGCTTGAAAAGCATCTTTAGGAGAAGAGTCGAACGGAGTTGTTGGAAAACCAACAACGAAAAGAGAAAGCTTGTTATGGACTTATAGAAGCCATCTCAAAATTATGAGGTGAAATTCTGCAACTAACGGGAAAAAGAATTGGAATGGTATGACCAAGGAGACGAGAAAATATTTCATCGGGAGGATAAAGAAGAACTTCGATCGTTTATAAGCACCATAAATAGCAACAATCCTTAGGGAAGGCTTTAGGTGAAACATGACACAAGATAACTCCAACGAAGAGGTTGATGGATTTAAAATACCTCATGTTGATAACTTGTGAAACACGAATCACGAAGGGAAATTATCAAGAATGACATAACACCACCTCAAAAGATATGCGTGAAAGAATTGCACTCCGGGTTGCAAGATGAAGGACGCTTGAGCTTCTCTGACAAGAATCTCAATGAACACTTCGAGAATGAATTAATTCATAGATGAACCATCATGTAGAACCTTCATGAAGAACTCCGGTAAACAAAAGGAATGATCCAACGAAAGGAAAGAGAAGTTGAAAACACAAGGTGAATCTTTGTAATGATTTAGATGAATCTCCGTGGTGATGTAATTGCGAGAGCTAGGAACTCCGAGAAAAGAAAGATGAGCTACTCGAACTAAGAATGTGATATGATGAACCACTCCGGAAAAAGAAATTGAATAAACTTGATGAAACAAGAATAAGAATTATATTATGCGTATCCTTTACCAATTTAATTGATGACAAGCAACGGATTTGGCATACTACCCATTCTCGTAGAAAGGATTAAAAGATATAGCGCAAACTTGAGAAAGTCTTCAACGATCCACCGGTAGAATTTGAAAAGCACGAATGCATAGATATGATACACGAAGGAAGAAAACTCTTGAATGAACCACCGTAAGAATTGACAAAGAACGAAGTAAAGGGATAAATCACCGGAAAGGAGTTAGAGAACGAATGAAAATACTTGAGGGAAATTAGATCCACGAGAACAAAAGATCATGAGCTGATTAGAGAATATACTTGAATGATGCATCGATATGATTGGAGAATGTAACTGGAAGCTGACATGAATAATCCAGAATTGATGGACTCCGGATAACAAACTGAGAAGAATCTTGAATTACTCCGGATGGGTGAAAAGAATTCTCACAACCGAAAACAACCGAGAGGATGGCAACAAGCTAGAACCACGAATCTTGAAGAGAATGGAGCAAGAAATGGAGGAAAAACTCTTCTTCGGTCTTCAAATGCAGAGAATGACGATGAGAAACACCACTAAGAATTATTGAGTACTCCGGAATTAAAATTGGAAAGGTTGAACTAACGATGAAAATAATTTGAAAGATCTTGGAGAAAGACATATGACTGATGAAAATTTAAAAATACGTCAAACTTCGAAAAGAATTTGAGGATATCTCCGAACAAATAAGAAGAGTCAGGTAAGATCCTGGGAAAAGACCTGTGGGTTAGGGCCCACTCAAAAGAAACACCGTTGAACGATTTGAAGGAGAGATTGCACCGGTTGAATTAAATGACTTGAAAGAGATAACATCCTCGAAAAAGTTTGAATGAATGCAGAGTGGAAACACGAATCTCCGAGATATCTTGAGCACTCCGGAATAATTGAATAGCGAGAGGTGAATGATTAATAGGTGCACCGGTATGAGAAGGCATTTGAAACAAGGAAAAAGATATGATCAACACCGAAAGCTTGAATTGGTTCCACTGGAGATGAAAAAAAAATGAATAATGGTGAACTAGAAACTCCGCTAAAATCTTCATGAGCATCACCGGGTAAGAACATTGACTGAAAAGAAAGAAGAGGCTTCACATGAATAAGATGGATAGCTGATTAAGAAATCTTAGTCCTTGAAGAAAAACAAAGGGAGGGAGGGTGGGAAAAACAAAGACAATTTGGAATGGATGAAACGAACACCGTTGAGAAACTTAGAATTGATTTTGCGGATGTTGAAATGATCGGATCCACTTGAAGAGAAGCACACCGGTTGAAAAGGATTGGAAAGACAATATCGATGATCAAGAAGGATTAATATTCACATAGGAATATGAGAACACCACTAAGACAAGGGATGGAATCAACATTTGACTTCGAAGCAACTTGAATACCACCACTAAAAAAACAAAACAAAGGATTGGCTTGCAAAATAAGCCGGAACAAACATATGATAGAGATTTCGTCCGAAGTTTTCGTGGTGGGGCCTACACGGGCTCGATCGTACAGCACCATCATGTACAAGGCAGTGCACATGACATACGAAGCGTCCCCGAGTCGGCATAGCCAAGGACTCTTTAAGACACAACGAGACCACTATAAAACCAACCGTGGATAGGCGGACCACTAGACGTCGAACCCCAATTTCATATCATACATCTGTCGGGAAGATATCCTAAGAGCTACTTGAATTCCCACTTATAAACACCCGAATTTTTCCCGGTTATGCAATCAGGTGTTGGGGATACAGGGGAAGCATAATATCTCACCCAAACTAGCAAATCCTACATCCAACTGTATCCATCCTTCAACACATAACCCAAAAACCTTCGGAAATCATCTACCTCAACCTTCGAAAAGCATCCGTTATACAAGTTACGGCAATACTCCCAAACTCCCGCCCTAGTACTGGGTGGCGTCGAGGTTATCTTACCACCAACTGCATAATAGAGATTTTCGATGTTGGCGAACTAAACTTAGGTATTCTAGAACTGCAACTCTTGCCCTTCCGCCTCCTTGCACGACCAAGTCCAGGCGCGCCTTGGGCCGGGGGACAACTGTCGGCGTTCTGGGAACGGGGGTCCCCAGACTTGCCTGCCAGCGGCCTGCGGCGTGGCTCAAAGGGGGGCCCAGCACGGCCCATCTTCACCAACACAGACCCAAGACCCTCGCGAGGGTCCAAGCCTCGCGGGGCAGACGATGCGGAGCTTCCTCAGGCACGACCTCATCAGGGTGGCTCGCGAGGAGGCGGAGAGATCAAGGCGGGGTACCTCATGAGGTGCCCGTGATGCAAGCCATGATGACCAAGGGCGCCAGGCGGGTGCCAGCCCGCGTAGTGTCCTCCTTTCCTCTTCGGTGCAAAGGGGACAAGCGCAGCCGCGGAGTACCGAGGCATCAGGCAAAGGTTGCCATTTCGGTGCAATGAGACCAAGACCAGGAGGACTGCAAGACGGAGGTCATCATGGAGCCCAAGATGGCGTCACCACCAGAGCTTTGTGCAGGCGAAGACTACTTTTGTCAGGATAGCTGGTACTAGCTGTCCCCCTTCAAATTAGCCCGCCAATGTTGGCTCCCTTCCCACTCAATATTTGGGAAGAGGGCTAGGGCCTCCATAAGTAGGACTAGCCACCATAGTAGGAGGGGGATCGAAATCCGAGAGAGAGAGAAGGGTGACTGAACTCCTCCCAACAGTTCATCGCCCCAGCCAAGAACAGACCCTCGCAAGGCTGTTCTTCCTTGTATTGTTCATCATCATCAGCCCAAGAGGCAATCCACGACACCACACACTGGAGTAGGGTATTACACCACAACGGTGGGCCGAACCAGTATAAACCCTGTGTCTCTTGTGTTGTTCTTTCCATAGCTTAGATCTTAGCAAGGCGGAGGGGTGCAGGTAGGTAGGAGGCAAAATCTCTGTGCGCACCCCAGTGTTCAAACCTCAAGGGTCTGCCGGAATCCGAAATCTGACATTTTGTGCGCCAGGTAGGGGTGCGCCGGAATTCGTCTTCCACCACCCCGTTCTCCTCCGACCATCGCGCCCATGTCTGAAGCTCGTCGGGCCTGCGCCGAGCGCCGGGCTGCCCTCGCTTCCTGTGTCGCCCAGACAGCCCCTGTCGGCGGGCGTCCTCGCCGTTGCTCGTCACCTTCCATCAACGCCGCCATCAGCCCGGCGGGGGATGAGCAGCAAGCATCGTCCCAGCATCCGTCCGTGCGGCAAGACGGCCGCACTGCAACTCCCTCGCTCACCCAGGCTGGTTCTTCATCCCGCGCGCTCCGCGCACCCATGGAGGCTCGAGCTGCGCTCATCGCGGCAAACGAGCTCCTGCGCTACCACCCCGTCGGCGACATCTACGAAGAATGGCTCGACCGCGTCGCCGAGCTCGTCCGCGCCGCAGGGGGCTCTCCTGCGCCGTCCGCTCTGCTGCACCGCACCCCGCCCCGCGCAGGCGATGAAGCTCCGGCGGCTCCCCGGCCGCCTCCTCCTCGGGAAGGCGCCATGGCTCCAAGGCGCGTGGCCCCCTGGGCGGAACCCGCTCCGTCAGGTGCCAGCGCGGCAAGAGCGGAGCTGCCAAGAAGTCCCTCGCCCGCAAGAAGGTGCCCGGGCGCTCCCTGTTCCAGCATGTTGCGACCATGCTCCTGCTCCCGCATGTCAAGACCCCGCGCTGCTCCCAGCTGCAGCGCGTGGGGACATGCAAGACCAAGCTCTCCGTCACCCAAGGCCTCCCGTGGCCACAGCAGGCTGCCGCGCCTTCACCACCGAGCTATGCAGCGTCGCGTGGCCAGGCAAGTTTAAGCCAGACCTGCCTCCTCGTTACAACGGCACGGCCGACCCTGCGGAGTTCCTCCAGCTCCACGAGTTGTTCATCGAAGCTGCCAACGGAGACGAGAAGGTCATGGCGATCTGGTTTCCCATGCCGCTCAAGGACGGGGCCCGCACCTGGCTTCTGAACCTGGCTCCAGGCACGATCTCCTCCTGGGACGAGATGCGTACCCGCTTCATCGCCAACTTCCAAGGTACTCGCGACCGGCCACCCACCGTGAGCGACATGCGCCGCATCAAGCAACAACCCGGGGAGACCCTAAAGAAGTACATCCAGCGCTTCAACAACGCACGCCTCAAGATTCCCAAGGTGACTGAGGACGCCATCATCTCAGCCTTCTCCGACGGCATGCGCGATGTCAAGATGAAGGAGGAGCTGGCGATGCATGAAGACCTGTGCACTTCCTTGGAGCTGTTCAACTTGGCAACCAAGTGCGCCAGGGCTGAGGAAGGGCGTCTCTCCCTCCTCGAGCTGCCGGCCGCAGACCCAGAAGAGAAGAAGCCCAAGGCCAAGGATGTGAAGCGCAAGGGGGCTACCGTGCTCGCGGCAGAACCAGACACCAAGCGAGGCTGTTCTTCCTTGTATTGTTCATCATCATCAGCCCAAGAGGCAATCCACCACACCACACACTGGACTAGGGTATTACACCACAACGGTGGCCCGAACCAGTATAAACCCTGTGTCTCTTGTGTTGTTCTTTCCATAGCTTAGATCTTAGCAAGGCGGAGGGTGCAGGTAGGTAGGAGGCGAAATCTCCGCGCTCACCCCGGTGTTCGATCCTCAAGGGTCTGACGAAACCCGAAATCCGATAGCAACTCCGTATCACCCTCACGAATGTCTATCTCAAGAAAATGAGCTAAGCGGGTTGCATAAATTCCTCCAAAGAAATCTCCATTATGTCTATTATGATGCAACCTACGAGCTACAATGGCTCCGATATCATAATATTGGTCTCCTGACACAGCACTCCTAAGAATGCTAAGACCAGGGACACACATGTGGCATGCTTCATCCTTAGCATTTATGCATCTACCGATGAAGAGATCAAAATAATGTATAGCACGAAAGTGAATGCTCCCTATGGTAGCCTGCGTTATATCTCTAGATTCCCCCCACAGTTATACTAGCAAGAAAGTTTCTAAATTCAGATTTAGGGGGATCCCTAACACTACCCCATGATGGAAGTTTTCATGCAAGAGTGAAATCATCTAGGTCCATGGTATAAGATTTGTCATAAAGATCAAACATGACTGAAGGAGAATTACGCGAAGATGAATACTCAAACCTCCTCACAAATGAACTTGTGAGATCATGATACTAGGGGCATTTGTTAGCCTCAAAATCCTCAAGACCGGCATTGCACAAATATGCTTTGAATTCTTCTTTTATTCCCGCATGGTCCATAAAATTTTGCAACGGCCATTCCCAAGGCCGTACTGGAGCGTCTCTTGGTGGATCCTCGTCAGCATCGCGCATAACAATCCTAGGTCCTTGCTTCTTAGAGGAACCACCTTGGAACATCTTCCTAAGCATATTGTTTTTCTCTGAAAGATTCTGAAATTTTTAGTAACTTCAAACAAAAGTGAACCAACTTCAATAAAACTGATAGCAACTACTCCTACAAGTGCCTAGAGCCTATATCAAGCATTAGAACTACTTAGAACCATATAAATTTGACATGCAAGCTCAAGAACATGGTCACCTATGCAGCACAAATTTGCAAAGAATAAAGAACTAGAACAAAAAATAATTGGACCAATGGAGGAGTCACATACCAAGGAACAATCTCCCCAAGCAGTTTTGCGAGAGGTGCTTTGAGCAAGGAGATCGAAAATCACAGCAAAAGTGGCTGGAACTCGTGCTTGAATTGGTTTTTCGGGTTTGTGTGAGACGGAGGAAGAAGATGGGTGCTAGGATAAGTGGAGGAGGGCCACCGTGGGCCCATGAGGTAGGGGCGCGCCCTAGAGGGGGGGGGCGCCCACCACCCTCGTGGCCAGGTGGCAGCTCCTCCCGCGGTAATTTTTGCACAGTAAATCCTCAAATATTCCCGAAAAAATCATATTAAATTGGCATGACATTCTGAGGACTTTTATTTTCAGGATATTTTTATATTGCACAGATAAGTCAGGAAACAGACAGAACAATACTTTTTTTACTTTATTTAATATAAATAACAGAAAGTAAAAGTGGGGTACAGAAGGTTGTGCTTCTAGTTTCATCCATCTCATGCTCATAAAAAAGAATCCACTAACAAGGTTGATCAAGTCTTGTTAACAAACTCATTCCGATAATCATGAAACCGGAGAAATTTCGAATAACACTAAGTTACCTCAACGGGGATATGCACATCCCCTATAATAAGTATATCATATTTCTTTTTGACAGTAGGAAGAGGAAATTCAAAACCTCCAAATATAATCGATGGAATTTTTCAATAGAGTTGATACTATGAACTTGAGGTCGTTTCCTCAGAAAGTGTACCGTATGCTCATTACCATTAACATGAAAAGTGAAATTGCCTTTGTTGCAATCAATAACAGCCCCTGAAGTAGTAAGAAAAGGTCTTCCAAGAATAATAGACATACTATCATCCTCGGGAATATCAAGTATAACAAAGTCCGTTAAAATAGTAACATTTGCAACCACAACAGGCACATCCTCACAAATACCGACAGGTATAGCAGTTGATTTATCAGCCATTTGCACAGATATTTCGGTAGGTGTCGGCTTATTCAAGTCAAGTCTACGATATAAAGAGAGAGGCATAACACTAACACCGGCTCCAAGATCACATAAAGCAGTTTTAATATAATTTATTTTAATGGAGCAAGGTATAGTAGGTACTCCGGGGTCTCCAAGTTTCTTTGGTATTCCACCCTTAAAAGTATAATTAGCAAGCATGGTGGAAATTTCAGCTTCCGGTATCTTTCTTTTTATTAGTAATGATATCCTTCATATATTTAGCATAAGGATTTGTTTTGAGCACATCAGTTAATCTCATACGCAAAAAGATAGGCCTAATCATTTCAGCAAAGCGCTCAAAATCCTCATCATCGTTTTTCTTGGATGGTTTCGGAGGAAAAGGCATGGGTTTCTGAACCCAAGGTTCCCTTTCTTTACCATGTTTCCTAGCAACAAAGTCTCTTTTATCATAACGTTGATTCTTTGATTGTGGGTTATCAAGATCAACAGCAGGTTCAACTTCTACATCATTATCATTACTAAGTTGAGCATCATCATGAACATCATTATCAATATTTTCATTAGGTTCATGTTCATTACCAGATTGTGTTTCAGCATGAGACATAGAAATATCATTTGGATTATCAGGTGGTTCAGCAATAGGTTCACTAGAAGTTTGCACAGTTCTATCATTTTTCTTCTTCTTCTTCTTTTTAGAAGAACTAGGAACATCAATATTATTTCTTTGAGAATCTTGCTCGATTCTCTTAGGGTGGCCTTCAGGATACAAAGGTTCCTAAGTCATTCTACCAGTTCTAGTAGCCACTCTAACATCATAATCATTTTTCTTACTATTTATTTCATCAAGCACTCCTTTTTGAGCTTTGAGTACTTGTTCTACTTGAGTGGTAACCATAGAAGCATGTTTGCTAACAAGTTTAAGTTCACCTTTAATATTAGCCATATAATCACCCAAGCGTCTAATCATATAAGCATTTTCTTTTAATTTTCTACCAAAATAAGCATTGAAGTCATCTTGCTTAAACATAAAGTTATCAAACTCATCCAAGCACTGACTAGCAATTTTAGTAGGAGGGACTTCGGCTTTATCATATCTAAAGAGAGAATTTACCTTTACTACCTGCGTCGGGATATCGGGATCAGGAGGTTCTTCAGTAAATAAAGAATTGAGATCATATGTTTCTTCAACAGGTGGTATATTAAGACCATGTATTTCTTCAATAGGAGGTAAATTCTTAATGTCTTCAGCTTAATACCTTTCTCTTTCATAGATTTCTTTGCCTCTTGCATATCTTCGGGACTGATAAATAGAACACCTCTCTTCTTCGGAGTTGGTTTAGGAATAGGCTCAGTAATTGGAGCAAGAGCTAGCTCAGGAGGTGCCCAATTATTTTCATTTGTCAACATATTATTCAATAGAATTTCAGCTTCATCCGGTGTTCTTTCCCTGAAAAGAGAACCAGCACAACTATCCAGGTAATCTCTGGAAGCATCGGTTCGTCCATTATAAAAGATATCAAGTATTTCAGGTTTCTTAAGAGGATGATCAGGAAAAGCATTAAGTAACTTGAGAAGCCTCCCCCAAGCTTGTGGGAGACTCTCTTCTTTACTTTGCACGAAGTTGTATATTTCCCTCAAAGAAGCTTGTTTCTTATGAGCAGGGAAATATTTAGTAGAGAAGTAATAAATCATATCCTGGGGACTACGCACACAACCAGGATCAAGAGAATTAAACCATATCTTAGCATCACCTTTTAATGAGAACGGAAATATTTTGAGTATATAGAAGTAACGCGATCTCTCATCATTAGTGAACAGGGCAGCTATATCATTTAACTTAGTAAGATGTGCCACAACAGTTGCAGATTCATAGCCATAAAACGGATCAGATTCCACCAAAGTAATTATATCAGGATCAACAGAGAATTCATAATCCTTATCAGGAACACAGATAGGTGAAGTAGCAAAAGCAGGGTCAAGTTTCATTTTATCTCTAAGTGATTCTTTGTTCCATTTAACTAATAATCTCTTAAGCTCATATCTATCTTTGCAAGCTAAAATAGCGGCAGAAGATTCCATATCAAAAAGATAACCCTCAGGAATAACAGGCATATTTTCATCATCACTATCATCATCATATTCAGATTCAATAATTTCTTTTTCTCTAGCCCTAGCAATATGTTCATCAAGAAATTCACCAAGGGGCACAGTAGTATCAGGCATAAAAGCAGTTTCATCATAAGTATCATGCATAGCAGAAGTGGCATCATCAATAACATGCGACATATCAGAACAAATAACAGAAGTAGGTGTAGGTGTCGCAAACTTACTCATAACAGAAGGTGAATCAAGTGCAGAGCTAGATGGCAGTTCCTTACCTCCCCTCGTAGTTGAGGGATAGATCTTGGTTTTTGGATCTCTCAAGTTCTTCATAGTGTCCAGAAGATATAAATCCCAAGTGACTCAAAGAATAGAGCTATGCTCCCCGGCAACGGTGCCAGAAATTGGTCTTGATAACCCACAAGTATAGGGGATCGCAACAGTTTTCGAGGGTAGAGTATTCAACCCAAATTTATTGATTCGACACAAGGGGAGCCAAAGAATATTCTCAAGTATTAGCAGCTGAGTTGTCAATTCAATCACACCTGGAAACTTAGTATCTGTAGCAAAGTGTTTAGTAGCAAAGTAATATGATAGTGGTGGTAGCGGCAACAAAAGTAAAGACAACAAAAATAACGTTTTTGGTATTTTGTAGTGATTGTAACAGTAGCAGCGGGAAAGTAAATAAGCGAGAACCAGTATATGGAAAACTTGTAGGCACCGGATCAGTGATGGATAATTATGCCGGATGCGGTTCATCATGTAATAGTCATAACATAGGGTGACACAGAACTAGCTCCAATTCATTAATGTAATGTAGGCATGTATTCCGTATATAGTCATACGTGCTTATGGAAAAGAACTTGCATGACATCTTTTGTCCTACCCTCCCGTGGAAGCGGGGTCCTATTGGAAACTAAGGGATATTAAGGCCTCCTTTTAATAGATAACCGGAACAAAGCATTAGCACATAATGAATACATGAACTCCTCAAACTATGGTCATCACCGGGAGTGGTCCCGATTATTGTCACTTCGGGGTTGCCGGATCATAACACATAGTAGGTGACTATACACTTGCAAGATAGGATCAAGAACTCACATATATTCATAAAAACATAATAGGTTCAGATCTGAAATCATGGCACTCGGGCCCTAGTGACAAGCATTAAGCATAGCAAAGTCATAGCAACATCAATCTCAGAACATGGTGGATACTAGGGATCAAACCCTAACAAAACTAACTCGATTACATGATAAATCTCATCCAACCCATCACCGTCAAGCAAGCCTATGATGGAATTACACACGCACGGCGGTGAGCATCATGAAATTGGTGATGGAGGATTGTTGATGATGATGACGGCGATGAATCCCCCTCTTCGGAGCGCCGAACGGACTCCAGATCAGCCCTCCCGAGAGGTTTTAGGGCTTGGCGGCGGCTCCGTATCGTAAAACGCGATGATTTCTTCTCTCTGATTTTTCTCTCTCCAAAAGCAAATATATAGAGTTGGATTTGGCGTCGGAGGGCATCCAGGGGGCCCACGAGGTAGGGGGCGCGCCCCTCACCCTCGTGGACAGGGTGTGGGCCCCCAGGTCTTCATCTTTGGCGAAGATTTTTTATTATTTTCTCTAAGATGTTCCGTGGAGTTTCAGGTCATTCCGAGAATATTTGTTTTCTGCACATGAAACAACACCATGGCAATTCTGCTAAAAACATCATCAGTCCGGGTTAGTTCCATTCAAATCATACAAGTTAGAGTCCAAAACAAGGGCAAAAGTGTTTGGAAAAGTAGATACAATGGAGACGTATCAGGGTGCGCACGGAGATCTTTCCACTACCGACTCGCACTTCTATGGCTCGCAAGAAATCTAGGTTGGGAAGAAAAACACACAGAGGACACGAGGTTTATACTGGTTCGGGCCACCGATGTGGTGTAATACCCTACTCCATTGTGTTGTGTGGTGGATTGCCTCAGGGGCTGATGATGAACAATACATGGGGAAGAATGGCCTCGTGAGAGGTGTTCTTGAGCTGGTGTGGTATGTTCTACTTGGTCCGGATCCCCTTCCCTCTATGGTGGCTACTCCTACTTATAGAGGCCCTAGTCCTCTTCCCAAAATGTGAGCGGGAAGGGCGCCAACAATTGGCCATTTTGATGGGGAACATCTAGTACAAGTTATCCTGACCAAAGGTGGTCTTCGGCTGCCAAAAGCACTGGTGATGACGCCATCTTGGGCTCCACGATGACCTCCGTCCTGCCGCTCTGCTGGTCTTGGTCTCGTTGCACCGGAATGGTAACCTTTGCCCGATGCCTTGGACTGTGCTTGTTCCCTTTGCACCGAAGGGGAAACAAGGACACTGCACAGGCCGGCGCCCGCCTAATCTCGATCATCATGGCTTGCGTCACGGGCTCATGCGAGGCACCCCTGCCTTGATCTCTCCGCCTCCTCACGAGCCTGCCTGATGAGGCTGCTCCTGAGGAAGCCTCCTGTTGTCCGCCCCGCAAGGCTTGGCACCTTGCGAGGGTCTTGAGCTTGAGCTGATGAGGCTGGGCTGCACTGGGCCCCCACTCGAGCCACGCGGCAGGCCGCAGGCAGGCAAGTCTGGGGACCCCCGTTCCCAGAAACGCCGACAGCGATGTTGGGAGAAGAGACCGTGATACACCTCTTTTGGGCCAGTCGCTCCTCGAGCTCCATGGGAAGCATAGCCGGGCTTAGGTTGCGACGCTCTGGGGTGGGGGATGGGGATCTGTGGGAAAGGGGGCATTTGGCAGGTGTCATCTAAGAAACTTAGGGCGGCCTGGGTATGGAGATTAGTGGGTAAGCTGCACGGGCAAACCGACAGATGTTGATAATTTAGGCCTTGCGGTGGCGCCGGAGGCAACTTTGCTAAGGTTACGAGCGAGGGATGGTGTGTGTGTGTGTGTGTGCGCGCGCGCGCGTGCATGCCAGAGGAGGTTTTGGTGTGTATCTGTGTGTGTGTGTGTGTGTGTGTGTGTGTGGAGGGGGACGGTGTCGGTGTCAAAACCGGCGGATCTTGGGTAGGGGGTCCCAAGTTGTGTGTCTGAGGATCGATGGTAACAAGGGACAATAGGGACACGATGTTTACCTAGGTTCGGGCCCTCTTAAAGGAAGTAAAACCCTACGTCCTTCTTGATTATATTCGATGAGTATAGGGGTTACAAGAGTTGATCTACCTCAAGATCGTACTGGCTACACCCTAGATGCCTAGCCTATGATTATTCTGATGGCCTCCACGGACTAAACCCTCCGGTTTATATACACACCGGAGGGGCCTAGGGTTGTAAAGAGGCGGTTTGCAGAGGAAGGAAATAGTACATCCGGACACCAAACTTGCCGTCCATGCATATAGGAGTACTACCCGGACACGGGGGATAGTCTTCTACTTTTTCTACACGGCCCATCAGTCTGGCCCATATGAATAGACTGGACACCCGAGGACCCCCCAAATCCAGGACAACGTCAGTAGCCCCTGAACCAGTCTTCGATGACGATGTGCTCGACACGCGGATTATCTTCGGCATTGCAAGGCGGGTTCCTTCTCCTGAATACTTTAAGTTAGCTTCCTGCAAAAAGGAACTGTGTCCGACTCTGCATAATCAATACAACCCTTAGCCACGAAGGTAATACATCAAAATAGGAACAATGTCTTTTACTCACAACTTTTTCGGCAAAGCGTCACACTTGGCTCTTTAACATTTTGAACCATTTTCATGCCTCCCGTTTCATGTTTCAAGGCTTAACCTCCATTGGCATGTCTTGTCAAAACAGAGATCGTGCCCGCCCATTACGGGATTCTCATCAATATGGTTTGGGTAATCCAACTACGCCTCACGCATGATCTCATCGGGAATAGGCGAGGTTTATGGCTTGAGAGGGGAACGTTTGGTATTTTCACCGGCTATAAAAGGATAAAGATCTCCCCTTTTTGTCCATGCCTTCCTCTAGCTCCTGTTTCCCAAACTCCAAAATCCTACGCCCACAACTCCGACCCCATCCACCGCTACCACCCTTTTCAGCAATGCCCGGGTTTGGCTCCAAGGGCAAGTGGCAGGCCTCCTCTGTCATTGAAAAGGACATTAAGGATCTCCGGAGCACGGGCTATCTGTTCGCGGATATCACACATAGGATCCCTGAAAAAGATCAGGCTATTCCTACTCCGGAGCCCGGTGAGAGGGTCCTGTTCATCCCCCATTTCCTTCGGGGGCTAGGTTTTCCCCACCACCCCTTCGTCCGGGGTCTTATGTTCTACTACGAGTTAGATTTCCATGATCTAGCCCCAAATTCCTTCCTGCACATATCGGCGTTCGTCCTCGTGTGTGAGGCTCTTCTCCGCACCCCCGCACTTCAGCCTATGTCTCAAGGTCTTCAATCTGAAGCCGATGCTGGTCGACGGACAATATGCGGACTGTGGCAGGGCTATGGTAAGCAAGATCCCCAATGTCGTATGGCCCAAAGGGCATTCGTAGAGACAATCAAGGTGTGGCAGCAGGAGTGGTTCTACATCACCGATCCCCGCAACGCCAACTGGGCGGCCACGCTCGACTTCAGTTCTGGACCCCCACAAAACTCACCTCATGGACCGCCAAGGGCCTTGATTGGGGGTCCCAACCGGAGGTGAAGATGCTACAAAAACGCATCTCCAACATGTTGGGTGAAAACATCGGTCTCACAAACATGATTCAAGTGATGCTCTTCCGCCACATCCTTCCTTGCCAGCTCCAGGCCTCCCCCATGTGGGAGTTCAATCCAGAGGAGCCACGGACCCTAAAGAGCTTCTTCGGCACCACACATGAAGATATATGGAAGCATCTCTTCAAGGCCCAAAAAAGTGGCCGAAGAAGACCGAGGACATCGGACTCGACATCGGGAACCCGACCTCAGCGGTAAGCATAACCTTTCCGAAGACTTATCTGGTCAATACTTCAGATATAATAAAGATTATTTTGCCTACTTTCCGTACAGGGTTGGACAACAAAGGCGGAGCGGATCAACGGTCCGGCACCGCTGCCTAAGAACCCGACCACACCCTAGTTGACAGAGATGCTGGTCCAGGCGCCCTATCAAGCGCCGGAGAGGAAAACCAAGAAGAAGATCAAGGAAGCCAAGGGCGGCCCCTGCCACAAGGGTCCTTCGAAAAAGTGTTCAGAGAGACCGAAGCCCTCTCTTCCCACGAGGGATACGAGGAAGAAGAGGAGGAGGTGTAAAGAGACTCCCCCCATAAGGGGAGGAAGAAGAAGAGGGTGGCCTCCGAAGATCTAGAGGGGAGGTGCCCAAGAGAGGGAAGCTGGCCGTCCCGGACAGTTCAGACTCAGAGTCCGAACTAGTCCCCAGGAAACCTCCCAGGGTGAAGCCCCTGGCCGAATCGTAAGTATTCAGAACTTACTGTTTATCTTTGTTCTTCATGCTTCCATTATGTAAGTTTTTTGTTATTTGCCTTTCAGCCCTCCCCGCGAGCTCCCGCAAACTCCACTGCTGGAGGGGAAGTCTTTGCCGCCCGAAATGGCAGAGAGTGGCATGCCGCCACGAGCCCCATCGCCTATCGCCATGGAGGACACCAAAGTGTCGTCCCGAAGGACCTCTCCTGGCAGAGAGGGGGCGGACAAGACCATCGAAAGAGTGCCCAAGGTTAATACCTTGGTCACCGAAGACCTAGGGGAGCGGCCCCTATGACAACCGACGGTGGGGAGCCCCAATAATCCGGCCCCCACCAAACATCATTCCGAAGACCAACACGGCTCCGGGATCGAATAAGAAACCCCCTTCGAAAGAGGGGGTAGGATCATTAGTTCCATCGGCAGCCTCCACTAATCCAGAGGCGCCCCATGCTCCAGAGGAAGTGTTGCAAAGTGCTTTCATCATGGAGGAGCACTGCACCCTGATGGGTGTGGTCATGGAGAAGGTTCAGTCTGCTAAAAGTGGACTGAACGAAGCCTTTTGCAGCCTACTTACAGGCTTTGAGGTATGCGATGTAATGTTCTAAAAACCCTTTTCTCAACGAAGAATAAACCTGTGTACAGACATTACCCTTGAGACTCTTTCCGGTTTAAAAGAAACTAGTCAGAGGATCCATATAGTATTCGGGAGAGTAATATACTGTGTTGTTCTTTGTAACAGGCTTCTATGTTGGCGGCAACCGCCTAGGCCGCAGAAGTTTTCGAACTCAATCGGAAGCTTCAGGTGGCCGATGAGGAAATCGACCGCATCAACAAGCGGTTCGATGAAACACAAGGTATGCGTATGATGTAAAAATTTATTTTTATGCCAGAAGTGATATGAATATTGAGAGGTTAACTCATAGAATGCTTTCATTATGAGCATAGTGGGTGCAGCTAAGGTCGAGACCCTCAAAGGTGCCCTCACCCAGGCCAAGAATGAGGCAGAGGCAAATAATGCAGCCACTAACAAAGCGACTGTAGAACTGAAGACAGAGTAAGCTGCCCGCCATCAACACGAAGCTCGGGTGGCCGGAGTCGAGCAGGAGCTGAAGGATGCCATCAGCAAATGCAAAACCTTGGAGTAGAAGACTCTGGATCGGTCGACCGAGCTTGTGAAGGCTCTTCATGATGCCAAAGAGGCGCGGATCGAGTCCCGGAGCGCTCGCGAAGAGATCCATCAGGCGAGACAGATAGCGGCTGGTAAGGCCTTTCTTTTGCAGAGTATCTTTGGAGGTTAGAGGTATGGTTTGCTCACCCGAGTATGGAGTTCTCCAGGCGCTTTTGCGATTCTTCCGAAGAGTGCCACTGATGCCACACAATTCTTCTGAGCCCAGGAGGGGAACTCGATCGAGAAGTTGTTCTAGTCGCAATTTCTCGCGCCAAAACACCCTACACCTCTGAACGACCAGCTGAAGCAGCTGATGGAGCTGCATAGGGTGGCATGCTTGGCCATGAAGGACCTAATAGTCCAACTCTGGCCGGCCGAGCCGATTCCTAGCAGCTACTTTGGTTTGGTGAAGCGGCTTGTTGATGCACGGCAGAAGATTGATGATGTAAAGCGCTCGACCTACATAGAGGGTGCCCGGATGGCCTTCGGCCGCGTCAAAATGCAGTGGGTGAAGATGAAGGCCACCGAAGTGCAAACCGCAGGTCCACCCGAAGAAAAAGATCATCAGAAGCCGGAGAGGTACTTCGATGATGTCCTAGAAGGAGCCTGAGTGATAGAGGATCAATGTTCTAAGGACGTAATATTTGATTGAATGTGTTCGAGTTGCACAAACTATGTTATGAACCCATGTTGTTATATATCTATGTTTGCGCCTTTTATTTCAAGCGATTTTTCCTCCTGTGCGGCCATTTATTGTTATATTTCTGAAAGTTGCCAGTCATCGGCTTCAGACCCCATGTAGATACTATAGGGGTGTTGGACATAATGCGTGACAACACTTTATCCAACGTCTTGGTCCATAGAGGAGGTGTTCGCGAGGTGAACCAGGCAATCGGACTATGCGGTTTTATTACTTTCACTTAGCCACAGGAGTTTGACTGTGGAGCTAAGTACTAACCCCTTCTGCGTGTGCAGCTATCCGGACTATGGTGCCTTTTCCACGCGGCTGGACGAAGACCAGCCCCTCATATAACACAGGGTGAATCGCTAATGATTTGTAGTAAAATACTAAGTCGCTGAATTGCCGACCAGCTCTCGCCTATCATGACAGTTAGTTTTCTGCTTTCTCTACTGAGGTACTTGACCGGACGAGCCAGAAATACAATCGCAGTAGTTCTCCCTTTACTACCTTAGCCGAACGAGTGGAACGTAAGGTGGTAAGCACATGAGCCGGGCAACCCAACTATAGACCAAAGACATGATCCGGAGCTGATGCATATAATGCAATATCCGGGATGTAGAAGAGTTCCCTATAGGTATTCGGACTTGAAATGTGCAGGGCCGAATAGAACCCCCAGTGTTAAGGCCGGACTAACGCACGTGTAGCAGTCTGAGGTAGGGAGGGAACACAGATGATAATAAAATGATTGCCAAACAAAGTGGTGATCAACTGTTTCCTTTATACCCTGATTAATACGTTGAGCCATGTTGTTACAGATAATGCCAAGAACATCGAGGCCATTTTACATGCCAAAAGTTTATACAAGGGAAATGTCTACACAGAGCCTAAACAAAAAGTTTTAAGAATCCCGGTGATGCCTTGCTACACGTCTGTGCCGTTTCTCCTTGGCGAGATATCCTTGAAGGGGAGGAGTCCGATGGTCGTCTGCTAAAAAGATGAACCTAGAAAAAGGTCCTCGCACGACCGTAGATCGCGTAGGTTCTTGACCCAAACCTACAATGGAAGAATATTTGAGGTCTGAATAGGGTCAAACCGTACTGTGGGCCTACTCCGCAGTGTGCCTCTAGCGCTGCCCAAGGTATTTTAAGGGCGAAATTGTGTACGTGAGGTACATATACCGCAGCCTTATGGGGCAATCGTCGGAGGCTAAACTGCTATTCGAGCTCAAGTTCCACCAAGCTATCGCATTGTAAAGCGGCTCAGACACGTTTAGCAGTGTCATGGGTCTTGACGACCGATGGGTTATTTGGCTTGATGAGGCTGCCCTATACTTCTGCTGCTAGGGCCGCGGTATGCTCCTCAGTACAGAGGGAGCGCTTCGTATTTCCATTTACTGTGATGACGCCATGAGGTCCAGGCATTTTTAGCTTCAGATAAGCATAGTGTGGGACTGCATTGAAGCAGGAAAAAGCTGTTTGTTTGAGGAGTGCGTGTTAACCACTTCGAAAAGGGAAGATGTCGAAGATCAATTCTTCGCTTCAAAAATTGTCTAGAGAGCCGAACACTACTTCCAGTGTCAATGAGCCTGTGCAGTGGGCCTCCATGCTGGGTATCACTCCTTTAAAGGTAGTGTTGATAGGCTTGATCCTTGACGGGTCGATACCCATCTTACGAACAATATCCTTGTAAATAAATTTGAGGCTGCTGCCACCGTCCATAAGGACTCTAGTGAGATGGTACCCGTCAATGATACGATTGAGTACCAGGGCCGCTGAACCTCCGTGACGAATACTAGTTGGGTGGTCCCTACGATCAAAGGTGATCGGGCAAGCTGACCATGGGTTGAATTTTGGGGCGACATGCTCTACGGCATAGACGTCCCTCAATGTGTGTTTGCGCTCCCTCTTGGGGATGTGGGTGACATAGATCATGGTCACCGTTTTCACTTCAGGGGGAAAATTGTTTCTGTCCCCCAGTGTTCCGCGGGCGAGCCTCATCATGATCCTTGCTTGGAGGGCCTTTCCCCTTATGTTCGATATTTAATTTACCGGCCTGTTTGAAAACCCAACAATTTATGTTGATGTGATTAGCAGGCTTGTCAGGGGTGCCATGGATCTGGCAAGGTCTCTCTAGCATTTTGTCCAAGTTGGATGGACCGTCCCTATTACCTTTGAACGGCTTCTTCTGCTAACCGGGTTTGGAGTCAATGAATCCGGCGTTTACTGTCCTATCCTCTATTTCTTCGTTGTTGTTCGGATGCTTGTTTTTATTGCGTCATGGCCTGCCATTGCCATCCCTGGCTTCAGAAGTGCCGGGGTCGCTGGAACTGTTGCTTCTACCAGCCAACCAGCTATCTTCGCCCGCACAAAAGCGGGTCATAAGTCCAGTAAGAGCTGCCATGGTCTTTGGCTATTCCTGACCGAGGTGTCGGGCGAGCCATTCGTCACAGACGCTGTGCTTAAATGCCACTAAGGCCTTAACATCCGGATAGTCGACAATTTGGTTCTTTTTAATTAAGAATCGATTCCAAAGTTTGCAAGCTAACTCTCCGGGCTGCTAAATTATGTGACTCAGGTCATCAGCATCCGGTGGCTGGACACAAGTGCCCTTAAAGTTGGCCCGCAAAGCATCCTCTAAGTCTTGCCAACTTCAAATGGAGTTTTTTGGGAGGCTGTTTAACCAGTGTCGTGCTTGTCGTGGACTTGACAAGGTAGATGTCCTAGCGGAAGGACTTAGTCGTGGAGCCATCGCAACTAGGTTAGCTTAAAGGGCTTAAATGGGACAAAGGACACGGGGAGTTTATACTGGTTCGGCCCCTTGCAATCAAGGTAAAGGCCTACTCCAGTTACGGTTGTATTGCTTGGCTTTCGATTACCAGGGAGAGAATACGCTTGACCTAGTTATCGACCTCTTGTTTCTTGCCCTAAACCGTCGTCGGGTCGTCCCTTTATATACACAGGTTGATGCCCGGCGGCTCATGGAGTCTCGGCCGGCTCATACACAACCTGTCCGGCTCGGTGACTAATTAAACTTGCCTTACAATAAAGTTACACATATGGCGGTTCATCCTCTCGGGCCTCAAGTCGCCTCTGGGTCTTAGGCCGTCAACGGGCTTGTATGATCCGCCATCTTCACTGATAAGCCGCCAGTGGTATGACTCAGCACCTCCTGGGTGGTTCATACCTAGTAGTTATATCCCCAACATTAGGCCCCAAGTTGATTTGAACTTGTTCATGTCAATCTTCAATACCTGACTTGTCAAAATCTTGCATCGCTTGTTTGATAAACCTTGCTATAATCCGCCATGATGTCAGCTTATAGAATTTTCTTAAACCGCCATGATGTCATTTCCCATTAACTTCGCACGAGGCCCATAACATCTTAACTGATGCTTATCTTAATAAACATCTCGAGAATCTAGGTATCCATATAGGCACATGATGATTTTGACCTCCTCGATTCTCACGCATGCCTTGTATCCACCCCCTTATAAATAGGGACATGGGTCTTTATCATTTTCCCCTCGCTTCCTCTCGCATCTCCTCTGCCGCCCGAGATCCGCCGCTATGGCCTCTGACGCTACACCAACCCAGGCCGCTGCATCGACCTGATCAGACCAGAAAACTCCAGCGCATCACCGCTGCTCCACCGCATCTGTAAGTACCCTTTTATCCAAGCGTCAGATCTATGCTAGGGTTTGAGTAGTTCATCGACGTTCTTGTTGTTCTTCATGTTCTTCAACTTCGAGCAACGTTCAATCAGAATAAATCATAACCTTTGAGAGGTAGTAGTTTAGCATTCATTTATATCATCAAAGTAGCATCTTTCCATAGAAAACCTCATCAGAGCATCACAGCCTTCCGCTGTCGCTACCTTAGGTTTAATTTTATAGTCCTTTCTGAACTACCATAGATCCAAAATTATAGCTTTAACTTGTGAAACCTGTTTGCCCACCACTTAGCAGAATTTTCATTTGATAGAACTGAAGCAGCAAAAACTGCCATTGCGGATTATACTATGATCCACCATATGCTTCATAACTTGCATTGCTTCTCCAGTTTAACCATGGCGAAAGGCAAGCTTGGCGAACAACTATGAAGATTCCATCTTATGTAGCCGACTATATGTAACCCTAGATTCCCCTGGTGTCTATATAAACCGGAGGGTGTACTCCAGAAAGGATATACTTAATACCGTAGTCATACAGGCTAGACTTCTAGGGTTTAGCCAATACGATCTCGTGGTAGATCAACTCTTGTAATACTCATATTCATCAAGATCAATCAAGCAGGAAGTAGGGTATTACCTCCACAGAGAGGGCCCGAACCTGGGTTAACATCGTGTCCCTTGTCTCCTGTTACCATCAACCTTAGACGCACAGTTCGGGACCCCCTACCCGAGATCCGCCGGTTTTGACATCAAAATTGGTGCTTTCATAGAGAGTTCCACTATGGCATTGTCGCAGAGGTTGATGGCTCGACTTATCCTCAAGGAAAATATCACCTCAGGAGGAGCTTTGGCCTCGGGCCAAACCCTCCGGCTAGGCGGTTTTACCATGATCGCCCGCTCGGCCTCTGAGCCGACAAGGATGACCTCCTGAGTCATCGAAAAACGTATCTGCGTTGATTCTGAATATGCCAAATGGATGGATTCGACGGAGTTATCGTCTTTGAACTAACTCCTAGATCGCATCGCTGCCTTGGGAGTCGCTACAGACTATGATCGGATTGGGCTTAAACCCGACCAGAGAGAGATTAATTCTCCACCGATCACCCACCAGATAGAGCTAGTCGAGGAGCAAGATAACCCTTCCTCTATACTGAGGACGAATTGCATTCAGATCTCGGACCTCGAGAAGCAGGACATCTACCGGCAGAAAGACACGCCTCGTCCTCTGAACTTAGAGTTGGACGGCGGTCTTAAAAAATCAGAAGATACTTTGAAGCCCGGACTGTTCAGTCCGGAAAAACCTCAGACTCCGGATCATCGACCGGGTCAGGGTTCAGATCCAACACCACCCACCCACCCAGACATAAGCACTCTCACGAGCATACAACAGCAGCCCCAGGAAACGGTCCACCACTTTTGGGCCAGATTCCTCCTTGTCAAGGACAAGGTCAAAGATTGCCGCGACGAGGACGTAATATCAGCATTCCGGAAAAATTGCACAAACGAAGGACTCCTCAACGCCATTAATCGCTGCCGCATACTACACTTCGCTGACTTGGCAACTATTGTACAGAAGTACAACGCAATGGAGAGCGCCTGGAGAGATCAGACAGTCTGGGAGCTATCGGCCCCAACTCAACCACTGGTCTAGGCAAAAAGGGTGCACCCTTGTAACGCGCCCAGACCAATAGCCAAAAAATGCAAACCCATTACACGACGCGGAACCGTTCTGGAGGGATGGCTTGATGGCCCATGGAAAATACACACCACACCGGATACCATACCAACCCACAGCCTTAGAGCATGTTGGATACTCCAGCAGGTAGCCAAAAACAGCGAGGACATCCTCACCAAAGACACCCCAGAGAACCACCCCCCAGAAGACGACAACCCCAGAGTCTTGACAGTCATTGAGACATTCACTTCAAACGATAGGTGCAAAAGGGCACTTCGCGAACTCGCCGATGTCTGCCATAACGCAACAATAAACCCTTGGAATGACACAGTGATAACCTTTAATGCTAGCGATGAACCAAAACACAGGACAGTCCGAACACCAGCCGCCTTGGTCCTCAGCCGAATTGTGGATGGCTTTCGGCTCACCAAGGTTCTCATGGATGGCGGCAGCGGACTGAACCTTGTCTATGAGGATACAATACGGAAAATGGAAATAGACAGGAGCCGCATCGAGCAAAGCAGGATGACCTTCCGAGGAATCATTCCCAGTCGGGAGGCACGATGTGCGGGAAAAATCACACTCGACGTCGTATTCGGCACGCCGGAGAACTATCGGTCCGAAGAGATAACCTTCCAGGTGGCCCCCTTCAACAGTGGATATCACGCCCTCTTAGGGCGAGATGCATTTACATGCTTTCAAGCAATACCCCATTACGGGTACATGAAGCTTAAGATGCCCGGGCCCAATGGTATAATCACTCTAGTCAGTGATTCGGATGTTGGAAATATGCCCTAGAGGCAATAATAAAAGCATTATTATTATATTTCCTTGTTCATGGTAATTGTCTTTATTCATGCTATAATTGTGTTATCCGGAAATCGTAATACATGTGTGAATAACAGACACCAACATGTCCCTAGTAAGCCTCTAGTTGACTAGCCCGTTGATCAACAGATAGTCATGGTTTTCTGACTATGGACATTGGATGTCATTGATAACGAGATCACATCATTAGGAGAATGATGTGATGGACAAGACCCAATCCTAAACATAGCATAAAGATCGTGTAGTTCGTTTTGCTAGAGTTTTGCAATGTCAAGTATCTTTTCCTTAGACCATGAGATCGTGTAACTCCCGGATACCGTAGGAGTGCTTTGGGTATACCAAACGTCACAACGTAACTGGGTGACTATAAAGGTAGACTACGGGTATCTCCGAAAGTATCTGTTGGGTTGACACGGATCAAGACTGGGATTTGTCACTCCGTATGACGGAGAGGTATCACTGGGCCCACTCGGTAATGCATCATCATAATGAGCTCAAAGTGACCAAGTGTCTGGTCACGGGATCATGCATTACGGTACGAGTAAAGTGACTTGCCGGTAACGAGATTGAACGAGGTATTGGGATACCGACGATCGAATCTCGGGCAAGTAATATATCGATAGACAAAGGGAATTGAATACGGGGTTGATTGAATCCTCGACATCGTGGTTCATCCAATGAGAACATCGTGGAGCATGTGGGAGCCAACATGGGTATCCAGATCCCGCTGTTGGTTATTGACCTGAGATCGTCTCGGTCATGTCTACATGTCTCCCGAACCCGTAGGGTCTACACACTTAAGGTTCGGTGACGCTAGGGTTATTAGGAAGACAAGTATGTGATTACTGAATGTTGTTCGGAGTCCCGGATGAGATCCCAGACGTCACGAGGAGTTCCGGAATGGTCCGGAGGTAAAGATTTATATATGGAAAGTGGTTAAACGGACTCCGGAAAGTTTCGGGGGCATGCCGGTATTGTACCGGGGCCACCGGGAGGGTTCCGGGGGTCCACCGGGAGGGGCCACCCCTCCCGGGGGGCCACATGGGCTAAGTGGGAGAGGGAGCCAGCCCCTGGTGGGCTGGGCGCGCCTCCCCACCTAGGCCCATGCGGCTAGGGTTTGGGGAGGGGAAACCCTAAAGGGGAGAAGGGGGCGCCCCCCTAGCTTGGGGGGCAAGCCACCCTTTCCTCCTCCCCTTTGGCCGCCGCCCCATCTAGGGT
This sequence comes from Triticum monococcum, assembly GCA_034509565.1. Classification (NCBI taxonomy): domain Eukaryota; kingdom Viridiplantae; phylum Streptophyta; class Magnoliopsida; order Poales; family Poaceae; genus Triticum; species Triticum monococcum. The sequence continues at coordinate 140,862,938 of CM067846.1, read as the reverse complement.
TTCCCCTAGGTGGCCGGCCCCCCTTGCCCTCTCCTCCTATATATAGAGGGGTGAGGGGAGGGCTGCAACATACAATTGAAGGCGCAGCCCCTCCCCTCCCCAACTCCTCTCTTTCTCCGTCATTGCTTGGCGAAGCCCTGCCGGAGAACTGCTGTACCAATTGCACCACACCGTCGTCCTGCCGTTGGAGTTGTCTTCCTCAACCTCTCCTTCATCCTTGCTGGATCAAGACGGAGGAGACGCCATCGTCCCGTATGTGTGTTGAACGCGGAGGCACTGTTCTTTCAGCGCTTGGTCATCGGTGATCGGAATCACGTCGAGTACGACTACTTCAACCTCGTTCTAACGAACACTTCCGCTCGTGATCTACAAGTGGTATGTAGATGCAAACTCACTCCCTTGACTCGTTGCTAGATGAACTCCTAGATGATCTTGGTGAAACGAGTAGGAAATTTTTTGTTTTCTGCAACGTTCCCCAACAGTGGTATCAGAGCTAGGTCTATGCGTAGTTCTTCTTGCGCGAGTAGAACACAATTCGTTGTGGGCGTGGATTTGTCAACCTTCTTGCCGCTACTAGTCTTTTCTTGCTTCAGCGGTATTGTGGGATGAAGCGGCCCGGACCAACCTTACACGTACGCTTACGTGAGACCGGTTCCACCGACTAACATGCACTAGTTGCATAAGGTGGCTGGCGGGTGCCTGTCTCTCCCACTTTAGCTGGAGCGGATTCGATGAACAGGGTCCTTATGAAGGGTAAATAGAAGTTGACAAATCACGTTGTGGCTTTCACGTAGGTAAGAAAACGTTCTTGCTAGAACCCTAATTCAGCCACGTAAAACTTGCAACAACAATTAGAGGACGTCTAACTTGTTTTTGCAGCAAGTGGTTTGTGATATGATATGGCCAAAGTTGTGATGAATGATGAATGATCTATATGTGATGTTCATGCTATTGTAATAGGGATCACGACTTGCATGTCGATGAGTATGACAACCGGCAGGAGCCATAGGAGTTGTCTTTATTCTTTTAATATGACCTGCGTGTCATTGAGAAACGCCATGTAAATTACTTTACTTTATTGCTAAACGCGTTAGCCATAGTAGTAGAAGTAATAGTTGGCGAAAAACTTCATGGAGACACGATGATGGAGATCATGATGATGGAGATCATGGTGTCAAGCCGGTGACAAGATGATCATGGAGCCCCAAGATGGAGATCAAAGGAGCTACGTGATATTGGCCATATCATGTCACGTTTAATATTTGATTGCATGTGATGTTTATCATGTTTTTGCATCTTGTTTACTTAGATCGACGGTAGTAAATAAGATGATCCCTCATAATAATTTCAAGAAGTGTTCCCCCTAACTGTGCACCGTTGCTAAAGCTCGTAGTTTCGAAGCACCACGTGATGATCGGGTGTGATAGATTCTTACGTTCACATACAACGGGTGTAAGACAGTTTTACACATGCAAAACACTTAGGGTTAACTTGACGAGCCTAGCATGTGCATAGACATGGCCTCGGAACACAGAAGACCGAAAGGTCGAGCATGAGTCATATAGAAGATGCGATCAACATAAAGATGTTCACCGACGTTGACTAGTCCGTCTCACGTGATGATCGGACACGGCCTAGTTAACTCGGATCATGCAATACTTAGATGACTAGAGGGATGTCTAATCTAAGTGGGAGTTCATTATATAATTTGATTAGATGAACTTTACTATCATGAACATTAGTCTAAAAATATTTTACAATATGTCTTGTAGATCAAATGGCCCACGTAGTCCTCAACTTCAACGCGTTCCTAGAGAAAACCAAGCTGAAAGACGATGGTAGCAACTATACGGACTGGGTCCGGAACCTGAGGATCATCCTCATAGCTGCCAAGAAAGATTACGTCCTACAAGCACCGCTAGGTGAAGCTCCCGTCCCACAAAACCAAGACGTTATGAACGCTTGGCAGACACATGTTGACGACTACTCCCTCGTTCAGTGCGGCATGCTTTACAGTTTAGAACCGGGGCTCCAAAAGCGTTTTGAGAGACATGGAGCATATGAGATGTTCGAAGAGCTGAAAATGGTTTTCCAAGCTCATGCCCGGGTCGAGAGATATGAGGTCTCCGACAAGTTCTTCAGCTGTAAGATGGAGGAAAACAGTTCTGTCAGTGAGCACATACTCACTATGTCTGGATTACATAACCGCTTGACTCAGCTGGGAGTTAATCTCCCAGATGATGCGGTCATTGACAGAATCCTCCAGTCGCTTCCACCAAGCTACAAGAGCTTTGTGATGAACTTCAACATGCAGGGGATGCAAAAGACCATTCCTGAGTTGTTCTCAATGCTGAAATCAGCGGAGGTAGAAGTCAAGAAGGAACATCAAGTGTTGATGGTTAATAAAACCACTAAGTTCAAAAAGGGCAAGGGTAAGAAAGCCTTCAAGAAGGACGGCAAGGAAGTTGCCGCGCCCGGCAAGCAAGCTGTCGGGAAGAAGCCAAAGAATGGACCCAAGCCCGAGACTGAGTGCTTTTATTGCAAGGGGAGCGGACACTGGAAGCGGAATTGCCCCAAGTACTTAGTAGACAAGAAGGCCGGCAAAACAAAAGGTATATGTGATATACATGTAATTGATGTGTACCTAACCAGTACTTGTAGTAGCTCTTGGGTATTTGATACCGGTGCAGTTGCTCACATTTGTAACTCAAAGCAGGAGCTGCGGAATAAACGGAGACTGGCGAAGGACGAGGTGACGATGCGCGTCGGGAATGGTTCCAAGGTCGATGTGATCGCCGTCGGCACGCTGCCTCTTCATTTACCTACGGGATTAGTTTTAAACCTCAATAATTGTTATTTAGTGCCAGCTTTGAGCATGAACATTGTATCTGGATCTTGTTTAATTCGAGATGGCTACTCATTTAAATCCGAGAATAATGGTTGTTCCATTTATATGAGAGATATGTTTTATGGTCATGCTCCTATGGTGAATGGTTTATTCTTAATGAATCTCGAGCGTAATGCTACACATGTTCTTAGTGTAAATACCAAAAGATGTAAGGTTGATAATGATAGTCCCACATACTTGTGGCACTGCCGCCTTGGTCACATAGGTGTCAAACGCATGAAGAAGCTCCATGCTGATGGACTTTTAGAGTCTCTTGATTATGAATCATTTGACACGTGTGAACCATGCCTTATGGGTAAAATGACCAAGACTCCGTTCTCAGGAACAATGGAGCAAGCAACCAACTTGTTGGAAATTATACATACCGATGTGTGCGGTCCAATGAGTGTTGAGGCTCGCGGTGGCTATCGTTATGTTCTCACCCTCACTGATGATTTGAGTAGATATGGATATATTTACTTAATGAAGCACAAGTCTGAAACCTTTGAAAAGTTCAAGGAATTTCAGAGTGAGGTCGAGAATCAACGTGACAGGAAAATCAAGTTCCTACGATCAGATCGTGGAGGAGAATACTTGAGTCACGAATTTGGCACACACTTAAGAAAATGTGGAATAGTTTCACAACTCACGCCGCCTGGAACACCTCAGCGAAACGGTGTGTCCGAACATCGTAATCGCACTCTATTAGATATGGTGCGGTCTATGATGTCTCTTACCGATCTGCCACTATCTTTTTGGGGCTATGCTTTAGAGACTGCCGCATTCACTTTAAATAGGGCTCCGTCGAAATCCGTTGAGACGACACCGTTTGAATTATGGTTTGGAAAGAAACCTAAGCTGTCGTTTCTAAAAGTTTGGGGATGCGATGCTTATGTCAAGAAACTTCAACCTGAAAAGCTCGAACCCAAGTCGGAAAAATGCGTCTTCATAGGATACCCTAAAGAAACTATTGGGTATACCTTCTACCTCAGATCCGAAGGCAAGGTCTTTGTTGCCAAGAATGGATCCTTTCTAGAGAAGGAGTTTCTCTCGAAAGAAGTGAGTGGGAGGAAAGTAGAACTAGATGAAGTATTACCTCTTGAACCGGAAAATGGCGCAACTCAAGAAAATGTTCCTGAGGTGCCAGCACCGACTAGAGAGGAAGTTAATGATAATGATCAAGATACTTCTAATCTAGCTCCTACTGAAATTCGAAGGTCCACAAGGACACCTTCCGCACCAAAGTGGTACGGCAACCCTGTCTTGGAAATCATGTTGTTAGACAACGGTGAACCTTCGAACTATGAAGAAGCGATGGCGGGCCCGGATTCCGACAAATGGCTAGAAGCCATGAAATCCGAGATAGGATCCATGTATGAAAAGGAAGTATGGACTTTGACTGACTTGCCCGTAGAACGGCGAGCCATAGAAAATAAATGGATCTTTAAGAGGAAGACAGACGCGGATGGAAATGTGACCATCTATAAAGCTCGGCTTGTCGCTAAGGGTTATCGACAAGTTCAAGGGGTTGACTACGATGAGACTTTCTCACCGGTAGCGAAGCTGAAGTCCGTCCGAATCATGTTAGCAATTGCCGCATTCTACGATTATGAAATATGGCAAATGGACGTCAAAACGGCATTCCTTAATGGTTTCCTTAAGGAAGAATTGTATATGATGCAGCCGGAGGGTTTTGTCGATCCTAAGAATGCTGACAAGGTGTGCAAGCTCCAACGCTCGATTTATGGGCTGGTGCAAGCATCTCGGAGTTGGAACATTCGCTTTGATGAGATGATCAAAGCGTTTGGGTTCACACAGACTTATGGAGAAGCCTGTGTTTACAAGAAAGTGAGTGGGAGCTCTGTAGCATTTCTCATATTATATGTAGATGACATACTTTTGATGGGAAATGATATAGAACTCTTGGACAGCATCAAGGCCTACTTGAATAAGAGTTTTTCAATGAAGGACCTTGGAGAAGCTGCTTATATATTAGGCATCAAGATCTATAGAGATAGATCAAGACGCCTCATAGGTCTTTCACAAAGCACATACCTTGATAAGATATTGAAGAAGTTCAATATGGATCAGTCTAAGAAGGGGTTCTTGCCTGTACTACAAGGTATGAAATTGAGCTCGGCTCAAAGTCCGACCACGGCAGAAGAAATAGAAGAGATGAGTGTCATCCCCTATGCCTCAGCCATAGGTTCTATTATGTATGCCATGCTGTGTACCCGACCTGATGTAAACCTTGCCGTAAGTTTGGTAGGAAGGTACCAAAGTAATCCCGGCAAGGAACACTGGACAGCGGTCAAGAATATCCTGAAGTACCTGAAAAGGACGAAGGAGATGTTTCTCGTTTATGGAGGTGACGAAGAGCTCGTCGTAAAGGGTTACATCGACGCTAGCTTCGACACAGATCTGGATGACTCTAAGTCACAAACCGGATACGTGTATATTTTGAATGGAGGGGCAGTAAGCTGGTGCAGTTGCAAGCAAAGCGTCGTGGCGGGATCTACATGTGAAGCGGAGTACATGGCAGCCTCGGAGGCAGCACATGAAGCAATATGGGTGAAGGAGTTCATCACCGACCTCGGAGTCATACCCAATGCGTCAGGGCCGATCAAGCTCTTCTGTGACAACACTGGAGCTATTGCACTTGCCAAGGAGCCCAGGTTTCACAAGAAGACAAGGCACATCAAGCGTCGCTTCAACTCCATTCGTGAAAATGTTCAAGATGGAGACATAGAAATTTGTAAAGTACATACGGACCTGAATGTAGCAGATCCGTTGACTAAACCTCTCCCTAGGGCAAAACATGATCAACACCAGAATTCCATGGGTGTTCGATTCATCACAATGTAACTAGATTATTGACTCTAGTGCAAGTGGGAGACTGTTGGAAATATGCCCTAGAGGCAATAATAAAAGCATTATTATTATATTTCCTTGTTCATGGTAATTTTCTTTATTCATGCTATAATTGTGTTATCCGGAAATCGTAATACATGTGTGAATAACAGACACCAACATGTCCCTAGTAAGCCTCTAGTTGACTAGCCCGTTGATCAACAGATAGTCATGGTTTCCTGACTATGGACATTGGATGTCATTGATAACAAGATCACATCATTAGGAGAATGATGTGATGGACAAGACCCAATCCTAAACATAGCATAAAGATCGTGTAGTTCGTTTTGCTAGAGTTTTGCAATGTCAAGTATCTTTTCCTTAGACCATGAGATCGTGTAACTCCCGGATACCATAGGAGTGCTTTGGGTATACCAAACGTCACAACGTAACTGGGTGACTATAAAGGTAGACTACGGGTATCTCCGAAAGTATCTGTTGGGTTGACACGCATCAAGACTGGGATTTGTCACTCCGTATGACGGAGAGGTATCACTGGGCCCACTCGGTAATGCATCATCATAATGAGCTCAAAGTGACCAAGTGTCTGGTCACGGGATCATGCATTACGGTACGAGTAAAGTGACTTGCCGGTAACGAGATTGAACGAGGTATTGGGATACCGACGATCGAATCTCGGGCAAGTAATATATCGATAGACAAAGGGAATTGCATACGGGGTTGATTGAATCCTCGACATCGTGGTTCATCCGATGAGAACATCGTGGAGCATGTGGGAGCCAACATGGGTATCCAGATCCCGCTGTTGGTTATTGACCTGAGATCGTCTCGGTCATGTCTACATGTCTCCCGAACCCATAGGGTCTACACACTTAAGGTTCGATGACGCTAGGGTTATTAGGAAGACAAGTATGTGATTACCGAATGTTGTTCGGAGTCCCGGATGAGATCCCAGACATCACGAGGAGTTCCGGAATGGTCCGGAGGTAAAGATTTATATATGGAAAGTGGTTAAACGGACTCCGGAAAGTTTCGGGGGCATGCCGGTATTGTACCGGGGCCACCGGGAGGGTTCCGGGGGTCCACCGGGAGGGGCCACCCCTCCCGGGGGGCCACATGGGCTAAGTGGGAGAGGGAGCCAGCCCCTGGTGGGCTGGGCGCGCCTCCCCACCTAGGCCCATGCGGCTAGGGTTTGGGGAGGGGAAACCCTAAAGGGGATAAGGGGGCGCCCCCCTAGCTTGGGGGGCAAGCCACCCTTTCCTCCTCCCCTTTGGCCGCCGCCCCATCTAGGGTTCCCCTAGGTGGCAGGCCCCCCTTGCCCTCTCCTCCTATATATAGAGGGGTGAGGGGAGGGCTGCAACATACAATTGAAGGCGCAGCCCCTCCCCTCCCCAACTCCTCTCTTTCTCCGTCATTGCTTGGCGAAGCCCTGCCGGAGAACTGCTGTACCAATTGCACCACACCGTCGTGCTGCCATTGGAGTTGTCTTCCTCAACCTCTCCTTCATCCTTGCTGGATCAAGACGGAGGAGACGCCATCGTCCCGTACGTGTGTTGAACGCGGAGGCGCTGTTCTTTCAGCGCTTGGTCATCGGTGATCGGAATCACGTCGAGTACGACTACTTCAACCTCGTTCTAACGAACGCTTCCGCTTGTGATCTACAAGTGGTATGTAGATGCAAACTCACTCCCTTGACTCGTTGCTAGATGAACTCCTAGATGATCTTGGTGAAACGAGTAGGAAATTTTTTGTTTTCTGCAACGTTCCCCAACACCGGACATAGCACTCCGTGCCGAGAATAAAACCGCATCCCTGGCCCTTGAGGCATTATCTGAAGCCCTCGCAGCCAAAGAGTTAACCGCGCTACGCTCCACGGTGGACAGAGATGATGTGGTCCTAGACAAATGACCCAAATCCACCTCATTCAAACCGGTAGAAGAAATAGTCATCCAAGTCCATCCAACAGAGCCCAAGAAGACAGCATCCATCAGAGCACAACTAGACCCGACGGTTGACGCCGCTCTACGAGAGTTCCTGTGCAAGAATTGGGATATATTCGCCTGACACCCTTCCGATATGCCAGGAATCCCACGGAAGTTGGCCGAACACAGGCTCAATATATTGAAGGGACACAAGCCGGTCAAGCAAACACTGTGGCGCTTTTCCGAACCCAAATGCCAAGCTATGAGGGAAGAGCTAGCCAAGTTAATCGAGGCCGGATTCATTAGAGAAATAAAACATCCGGACTAGCTAGAAAATTTGGTGATGGTACCAAAGAAGGAGAAATCCTAGCGCCCGTGCGTCGATTTCAAAGACCACAACAAGGCATGCCCCAAGGATCCCTTCCCTCTCCCCCGCATCGATCAAATCAGTGACGCCACCGCATGACACGACTCACTATGTTTTCTTGACGCATATTCCGGATACCATCAAATCAAAATGAAGGAAACGCGATCAAGCTACAACATCATTCATCACCCCATATGGGCCATTCTGCTTCAACACCATGCCCTTCAGGCTCAAGAACACTTGTGCCACATACCAACGCATGATTCAAACATGCCTAGAGAAACAGATCGACAAAACAGTTGATGCTTATGTGAACGAGGTCGTCATCAAAACTAGGCACGTCGAAATAGTAATAGACGATTTACGTCTAACATTCGACAACCTCCGCGGGTATGACATTAAGCTCAATCCGGAAAATGCGTTTTTGGCGTCCCTGCTGGAAAACTGCTGGGCTTCATCATTTCCAATAGAGGAATTGAAGCAAACCCAGCCAAAATTCGAGCTTTGTCATAATTGGCTAAGCCAACACACCTTAAAAACGTTCAAAAGCTCGCGGGTTCCATAGTAGCTCTAAGCCGCTTTATCTCTAGATTGGGAGAAAAGGCACTACCACTCTATCGCCTTCTACGGCAAACCGGCCACTTCGAGTGGACGGACATGACAACAACCGGACTGGAGGAAATAAAAGCCCTTCTTGAGAGCAATCCAATCCTGGCCGCACCAAACGCCGGTGAACCGATGCTATTATACATATCAGCAACACATCAGGTGGTGAGCGCTATACTTGTCGTTGAACGGGAATAGGACGGGCATAAATTCCCGCTTCAGAAGCCAGTATACTACGTATCTACTGTCCTTACACCATGAAAATCCAGGTACCCTCATTATCAAAAGATAGCATACGCGGTCTTCATGGCTTCTCGAAAGCTCCGTCACTAATTTCAGGAGTGTTCGATCACGCTGGCCTCCGAAGTACCACTCAATGACATTATAAACAACCGCGATGCTACGGGCCGGATTGCCAAATGGGCCATCGAGCTCCTCCCATTTGACATTTCATATAAACCACGTCGAGCTATCAAATTCCAAGTACTGGCCGACTTCGTCGCCGAATGGACAGAGGCCGAACTCCCTAAAGAGTACGACACATACTCCAATTGGGTCATGTATTTCGACGGCTCCAAAATGCTGGCAGGGTTAGGAGCAGGCGTCGTTTTAACGTCCCATACTGGAGACATCATTCAATACGTCCTCCAAATACTATACACAGACTCAAATAACGCAGCTGAATACGAGGACTTATTACATGGTCTCTGGATGGCTATCTCCATGGGCTTACAACGCCCAGAGGTGCGTGGGGACTCAAACCTGGCAATATCTCAAATAAATGGAGACTTCGTCGCCAAAGATCCGAAGATGGAAGCGTATCGTAACGTAGTCATAAAAATGTTGGTATGGTTCAAGGGGCTCGCGTTCCATCATGTGGCTCGAGAAAGTAATCAAGCGGCGGATGTTCTTGCTCGCATTGTGCTAAGCGCGACCCCGTCCCACCTAATATCTTCCTGGAAAGGCTTTTTAAGCCATCCATGGTGTGGCAGGTGGAAAACGGCAATACTAGTCCGGATCCAAACATAACCCCAGATCTCTGAAACACCGACGCCGTCGGGGGCTCAGCCACCGAAATAACACCGTCGGTGCATCTCATCATGGTAGTCATTGCCCCATGGACCGAACCCCTCCTGGCCTACCTTAATAGGAAGGAGCTTCCCGTGGATCAGAATGAGGCCCGCTGCATTGTCCGGCATTCAAAGGCCTACAAGGTTCATGATGGAGAGCTCTATAAGGAAAGCGCTACTGGAGTCCTTCAATGATGTATATCCGAGGAAGAGGGGCGGCAGCTCTTGGCTTAAATTCATGCCGGACTCGGCGGTCACCATGCCGCAGCTCGGGCCCTTGTTAGCAAGGCCTTCCATACAGGGTTTTATTGGCCGACGGCCCGAGAAGATGCACAGGACCTTTTCCAATGTTGCGTCGGATGCCAACTCTTTGCCAACCAAAGCCATATGCCCCCCACTGCCTTACAAACAATCCCCATCACTTGCCCTTTTGCGGTCTGGGGCTCGATATGGTCGGACCCCTTATAGGATGAAGTCATAAGAGAAAGTATCTACTGGTCATGGTGGATAAATTCACTAAGTGGATAGAGGCCAAACCAGTCAAAACGGCCGAAGCGGGGCCAGCAATAGATTTCATATCCAGCGTGGTATGATACGTCTCCAATGTATCTATAATTTTGGATTGTTCCATGCTATTATATTATCAACCTTGGATGTTTTATATGAATTTACATGCTATGTTATATGATTTTTGGGACTAACCTATTAACCTAGAGCCCAGTGCCAGTTTCTGTTTTTTTCCTTGTTTTAGGGTTTCGAAGAAAAGGAATATCAAACGGAGTCCAAACGGAATGAAACCTTCAGAAAAGTTATTTTTGGAAAGAAAGCAATACACGAGACTTGGAGTGCACGTCAGGGGATCAACAAGGAAGCCACGAGGCAGGGGCGCACCCACCCCCTGGGCGCGCCCTCCACCCTCGTGGGCCCCTCGTGGCTCCCCTGATGTATTTCTTCCACCTATATATATCCATAAAACTATTGGGGAGCACAATAGATCGGTAGTTCCACCGCCAGAAGCCTCTGTAGCCACCGAAAACCAATCTAGACCCATTCTGACACCCTGCCGGAGGGGGCAATCCCTCTCTGGTGGCCATCTTCATCATCCCGGTGCTCTCCATGACGAGGAGGGAGTAGTTCTCCCTCGGTGCTGAGGGTATGTACCAGTAGCTATGTGTTTGATCTCTCTCTCTCTCTCTCGTGTTCTTGATTTGGCACAATCTTGATGTATCGCGAGCTTTGCTATTATAGTTGGATCTTATTTTCCTTCTCCCCCTCTACTCTCTTGTAATGGATTGAGTTTCCCCTTTGAAGTTATCTTATCGGATTGAGTCTCTAAAGATTTGAGAACACTTGATGTATGTCTTGCCGTGCGTATCTGTGGTGTCAATGGGATACCACGTGATTCACTTGATGTATGTTTTGGTCATCAACTTGCGGGTTCCGCCCATGAACCTATGCATAGGGTTTGGCACACGTTTTCGTCATGATTCTCTGGTAGAAACTTTGGGGCACTCTTTGAGGTTCTATGTGTTGGTTGAATAGATGGATCTGAGATTGTGTGATGCATATCGTATAATCATACCCACGGATACTTGAGGTGACATTGGAGTATCTAGGTGACATTAGGGTTTTGGTTGATTTGTGTCTTAAGGTGTTATTCTAGTACGAACTCTAGGGCTGTTTGTGACACTTATAGGAATAGCCCAACGGATTGATTGGAAAGAATAACTTTGAGGTGGTTTCGTTCCCTACCATAATCTATTCGTTTGTTCTCCGCTATTAGTGACTTTGGAGTGACTCTGTGTTGCATGTTGAGGGATAGTTATATGATCCAATTATGTTATTATTGTTGAGGGAACTTGCACTAGTGAAAGTATGAACCCTAGGCCTTGTTTCAACGCATTGCAATACCGTTTACGCTCACTTTTATCATTAGTTACCTTTCTGTTTTTATATTTTCAGATTAAAAAAACCTTTATCTACCATCCATATACCACTTGTATCACCATCTCTTCGCCGAACTAGTGCACCTATACAATTTACCATTGTATTGGGTGTGTTGGGGACACAAGAGACTCTTTGTTATTTGGTTGCAGGGTTGCTTGAGAGAGACCATCTTCATCCTATGCCTCCCACGGATTGATAAACCTTAGGTCATCCACTTGAGGGAAATTTGCTACTGTCCTACAAACCTCTACACTTGGAGGCCCAACAACGTCTACAAGAAGAAGTTTGTGTAGTAGACATCAAGCTCTTTTCTCGCACCATTGCCGGGGAGGTGAGTGCTTGAACGTATATCTTCAGATCTTGCAATCGAATCTTTTTGTTTCTTGTTTTATCACTGGTTTAGTCTATAAAAGAAAACTATAAAAAATGGAATTAAGGGTACCTCATATGCTTCATCTTCTTAATATCTATCATGAAAATAAGGATTCCGATAATTGTGCTCAAGTGATAGAAGAAGAATGCATTAGAATGTTTGGCACTAAATATTTGAATGATGAGCATGATTGCAATGTTGTTAGTATGAATTCTTTGAATATCTATGATGGTAATGATATGCAAAGCCACAAGCTTGGGGAAGCTATGTTTGATGACGATAATATTTTTTGTCCCCCAAGCTTTGGTGGGCAAATTTACTATGATGAAAGCATGCCTCCTATCTATGATGATTATTGTAATGACACGTATGCTTTAAAGAATAATGATAACCATGAAACTTGTCATCTTGATCTTAATTTTCAATCACATGATAGTTATTTTGTTGAGTTTGCTCCCACTATTATTCATGAGAAGAAATTTGCTTATGTGGAGAGTAATAAAAATTCTATGCTTGTAGATCATGAAAAGAATGCTTTGTGTGATAGTTATATTGTAGAATTCATTCATGATGCTACTGAAAATTATTATGAGGGAGGAATATATGCTTGTAGGAATTGAAATAATATCAAGTTTCATGTCTATGTGCTTAAAATTTTGAAGTTATGCTTGTTTACCTTCCTATGCAAGTTGATTATTGTTCCCATAAGTTGTTTGCTCACAAAATCCCTATGCATAGGAAGAGGGTTAGACTTAAATGTCCTAGTCATATTCTTCACCATTGCCGGCCAAGACATATAACGTCAGTGAACTTGTTCTACGCTTGTCGGAGAGGAAAAAGGACAAGCTCAAGCCCAAGTGGGAGGGTCCCTTCATCATTGACGAAGTTCTCACCGGAGGAGCGTACCGCCTACGTGATGCGTCGGATAATCACCTGGAGCCGAACCCCTGGAATGTGGCCGGACTACGACGATTTTATGCCTAATGCCGAACTCTGTGTTTGTTTCCGCCCTCCTGTTATTACCGTCATTTGTTTTTCCTCTCTTTTCGTTTTTTACCTTTTTCGTTTTCTCTTTAGCCCTATGGCTTTAGTACGGCTAGACCATCCCTACCTGATGCGTACATCTCTAAATATGTACGTTCATTATACCTGGGAGCTTCTCGCACAGAAGCTTGCGACTATTCTTCAAGCATTAAACTCAGCACATATGCAGTTTTTTCCATATGTACCTTTTGTTCGCCATTATATGCATCGATATGACTTAAATTTTGGCGAAGCTGGGTTGCCTGACTCCTGTGCTTATGCCCTACGTTCCCGTTAGTTTGCCTAGGGCATAAAGGGAGCACCTCTTCTATTGTTACAGCCGGGTCATCTGGATGTGTACCTCAGACTGGGTGAAGCCGAAAGCTAGTGTTCTTAAGGGAATATTCGGTCGGCGAATTAAAGGTGTTTCCGCATTCACTCCATTGTGAACCCCAGATGTTACTTACTCTACAATTTTTTCAATCATAGTTCAGACATGCACATTAAATGCATGCACACCCAGGGAAAGGAACCCTTAATGGAACTATTCTCTCTGGAAGATGTTTCTTACATAATGTAATATAACATAACTAGCCGGATACACATTGTCTGGTTGAGCAATTGTGACCACTACGCCTGGTTTCCACGTGTCGGAGTAATGGGCCACGGGTAGGCCAACCCGAGCCCCATAACCTTTCAAGACATTAGGGGCAGGCTGCGCCCCTCAAGACCCCAGGGCGAAGAGCCGCCTCTTGGGGAGTCTACGGCAAGGTGGCCGACTGCCCGCTCACAGCCGAGTCCCAGGGACGATTTCCGGAGAAGCCGGCTTTGGGGAGTCGGCCGGCGACTCCAACAAACCATGACCTCATCAAAGGGGACGGGGCAGGGGCGTGGCTACAGTGAAGCCCACTCCCCGTCCCTTACCAAGGGCAGGCATGGCTACAGCACGCCGTACTTGGGAAGATCTCCCTGTGGCGTTGCACTGTTGCCCGGCCGGCCCTAAAATCAGCACCACTGTACCGAGTCCTGCGCCCACGACGGCTTGCCTGTACGGCCTGGAGGCAGCGGGGCCCACCAGTCAGTGAGACCTCGGGAGACGGCGGGAGAACCGCCAGTCGGACCCGTCAGGAGTCGGCCCGGGGGAGTCGGCCGAGCCCTCCCCCGGGACCCACGCGCCATTAATCAAGAAGAGATGGGGAGTGGCCACAGTGATCGCCCGCCAGGCGGAGGGCTGTTGCCACGACCCCATGACCAAGCTTGCATCATCAGGAGCACGGCTACAGTAATCAGTAGCCGCAAGACCCGCCCACGGCGGACGCGGCCTGTCGGCTGCGTACCAGACTAGTCGGTGGGGCCCACCAGTCGGCGGGCCCCAACAGTCGGCGGAGAAGTCGGAGGTCGGAAGCACTGACGGCTGGGCCCGCGCCTAGTCGAATTACCATTGTACCCCTGGGGCGTAGGCCTATATAAACCCCCCAGGGCACCCATGCAAAGGGTTGGATCCTAGTAGTTCTAGACCACACCAGATAGAAGGAGAGAGCTAGCCTTGCCCTCTCCTACCACCCGAAACAGCTCAAGGAGCAACCTTGTAAACACTTGGCCATAGTGATCATGCGGAGACCCCGCAGAGCAGCAGTAGGGGTGTTATCTCCCCGGAGAGCCCTGAAGCTGGGTAAGATTCGCCGGTGTGCATGTCTTCGCCTCATCCCATTTCCAGGCACCGGCGACGTTCTACTCGCCCCCACCATGATAAGCCATCCGTTGGCATATGTCGCACCAAACCCTCGACACCACGCATACCTCGGTATATTCTACTGCTAGGGTATACTGAGACACTCCGCACCATCGGGTCCAGAGGTTGAAGCGAAAAGGTCAGTGATGAAAATTGTCTTTATTATCCAGCTAGAAGGAAAGTACATAGTCACTCACGACTCAAACTCTTCCTCCTCTATACCGTCCAAAAGACGGTCTAATTTACAATCCTGTTGGGAATATTTGGCGGCCACCTTTACTTGGTCATATACTAAACTAACGGGAATTTCTTCCCCATTCGGCCCTAGCGGTCGGACATGAGCCATGTGATTAGGTATATCGCGTCTTCACCATGGCCCAGGCCTCTCGCGCACCCTCTCGGCAGGCCGATATCGTCCACAGTCGGATACGCCGCCGCACTCCCTTGAACAGCTCTACCAGCTTCTCCATACTTCCTGGAGTGGAGTCGGATGGCCATAAGGCCTTGGCTACACTCCGCATCGCGTGCCGAGCTTGCTCGTGCAACTGCGATAGCCCTTGCGGAAGACCACTTGATGATCTGGACACCTCCTCTTCAGGGCGGTTCGTCAATACACCTGCAATTACAGCTATATCAGCTACTGTTACCTCCAAACTGTTACAAGATAAAAGCGGCCACGTACTGAATATGCCGCCTCGCAGCTTCTTGTTCTCCTTCACAGAGTTCGCTAGCTGAGCTCGCACATCTTTCAGTTCTTCGCCTAGTTTGGTGTTCGAATCCTAGAGTTTCTTTTTCTCTTGAAAGACTTTTGTCAATACACTCTCGCCCGCTGCTAGTAGCTTTTTGGCTCCGTGTTTCGCTTCGAGCGGCGTCCAGCTGCTCTCGTAATTGGTCTAACAACCCAACACAAAGATAAGCACCCAGATTCACACTATCAGTGTATCATTATGAATTCTCGATAGAGGGAAATATTACCAGGAGATGCCTTGTATTTCTCAAGTTCGGCATTGGCAGCAAGCAGTAGGCGCTGACACTTTTCTAGTTACTGAGCTAGCAGGGTGTTCTTCTCCGTAAGCACCTGGTTGAACATTGATCCTTAAGTCAGTTGTTTCAACCCCTTCAAGTCTCGGGGCTACTGGCATATGGTTATCATAGTCAGACAAAACAAATTTACCTGCACATCTTTCAAAGGCTGCCTTGTGGCCTTGTTAAGCTCATCTCGAGTAGCTTGGATGTATGCATCGGCCAAGCTGAAGGCGTTAAACGACTCTTCTGAAAAACTAGGGTCTTGTAAAATGGCCCGGTGGTTCCGATGATTCATGGCACTCTCCACTTTCGAGTTGGTGACGAATACATCATCCGAGTCCTTGGCTGGAGGATAGTCCGGTGTCACCCCCGCATCAGCCCTTGTCTTTACGGCATGATTTGAATCCTGGCTGCGGGAAGTATGGCCGCTCGAACCTTCGGATATAGTCCGGTGCACCTTTTTTCCTGGCACATAGAAAACGGGAAGGTCACGGTTGGACATGACTGCCCAGGAGCACATTGGCAAATTCATACCTCTTCGATGAAGGCCCGGTCATGTCTCCGTTTGCTTTCCTCTTGGAAGGCTCGCCTGGTGTGGGGGACGCTCTCTTCGGAGATACCCCTGGAGCGGTACGGCACGCCGAACCCTTACCCTTTTAAGCACAGGATAGTGTGGTGGGAGAGAAGGAAGGAGAGATCTCTTTTGGATAAGGTGTCTTTGGATTACTTATGTGTGAAGCTAGAAGGAGGCCGGGGTAATCGGCAATAATGGGTACATATGTACCGTCGTAGCTCACCTGATAGAATGTTCCCTCCTCAAGCTCCACGAATATGTCCGGATCTTCTTCATATCTGAGGTCAAGATCCTGGTTACGTGTCAGGACCCCGATTCCAGGCCACATCGATCTAGCCGGTAACACCTCATATCACTTTGCGGCCTCACGCACGGTATCCCACGGGTGTCGCCTTACCATGGCCCGGGACCGTTTGCGCCTTTTGGCTCGCGTATATGACAATGTCGCTAGCATCCATATGACCGAGAACCCGGGCCGACATGGCTAGTCGTGAACCCAAAGCGGCACAGACCTATGGAGACAGGCATACATGAATCACATCGAACATGTCGGTCATCAACGAGTGATTCCGGGCTGTAGCACTGGGCTAACAGGACTCCGGGGATCCCGGGCTGTAGCAGGCTAGACAGGACTCCGGAGATCACCGCGTGACATTTCCCCGAAGGGACAGACATAGGGACGAAGTGAAACACATGCCGGCCAGTCAAGTGTCCTGAACAGTAGTGCTGGGCTAGCAGGACTCCGGTGAACCGGGCTGTAGCGGACTACTATGGCTCGAGGAGCACTAGACTACATTTCCCCATAAGAAAGGCTGCGAAGGACAAACAACTAGATTGTCGAATCCCACTCATACCAAGCATTTCAAACATACACACAATATGCCCGATATGAGTACATACAACATGGCATCACAACAAAACTCTACAACTCAAGTACTTTATTTAAAGGCTCCAGGGAGCCATACATAACATATCCATACAGGTAGGGGTCACATGACCCGACACTCAAGTCATACAGTCATACAAGCACAAGCGGAAGCAACTAGTCTGAGTACAGACTCTAGAAAGAAAGAAGGCTTCTCGAAGCCTGTCTATCTACATAGGGCCCTCCATGGCCTGGATCACCACCTGGGTGGCTAGTCACTCGTCGACGTCAAGGTCTACGTAAAACCCATCGGAGGGGGCAGAGTTGTCGTCTGAAAACAATAAATAAGCAAACATGAGTACAAAGGTACTCAGCAAGTCTTACATCAGGACCTACTATACATGCTCATTCTCAAGAAGGTGGTGGGGTTTATGCAGCAAGCCAGCTTTGACTCTTGGCTAAGCTATCCTACGGAATCTTTTAGCAAAATAGTTTTCGCACACGAGTCCACTACTCACCATCACAATACTCCACCGTGGATCCTCCCTCGTATCCTGCGAGGGGCCATCCTCGGTACTCACACTTATCTTGAGTCTTTTAGTAGTATCCATTAACTTGTCTATGAACTGTATATGCAATCAAGTAGTCCTTTACCGCGGACGCGGCTATTCGAATAGTTTTATACCCTGCAGGGGTGTACTTCGTCACACATGTTTCCACCACTTAGCGTCTGCACACGAAATGTGCTCGGCAGACTTCAAGCGAAAACCGACGTGGGTGTAGACCATGACCTGACTAACCTCACAAGTCTCTAGTCCAGGGTCATCGCCTATTCAGGTTCCATCCGCAAGGAAATCCGGCTGGGGTGTCCTCAACGGCCCCGAACGATGTGAACAGGGTTCCCGAGACACCAAACGGGTGACTCGGTACACCGTGCCACGGTGTATCTACCGCAACATAGCCCACCCCTAGGGTCAGCGCTACGCACGGCCGCAAACACATATCCTACAAACACCAGAAACTAGTTGCAACTCCTGGACTGAGGCGAGAGGGGTCGGTAAGCCGAGCGGGGTCATATTTCAGGGCCCAATGTGTGGTAGTAGCTGAATCTTAATTCACGCATACAGAACTCAGTTCTTAGGGACGGCTTCAATGAAACAACCCACCATGTACTCCTACATGGCCTCTCATCGATACCTTTACCAAAACATGTTCAACACATCCCACATATTACTGGCACAAGCATTTCACTCTAGCCCATCTCCCAGATGAACCAGACCTGACACAACTCTAAGCATAGCAGGCATAGCAAGGTAGGAATCACAAAACATGGCTCAATCAACTCCTACACATGCTAGTGGGTTTCATCTAGTTACTGTGGCAATGACAGGTCATGCAGAGGATAAGGGTTCAACTACCGTAGCACACAGCAGTTTGAATCGTGTTGTCTTAATGCAGTAAACAAGAGCAGGAGTGAGAACATGGGTAGTATCGGAATGATCAATGGTTGCTTGCCTGATGGAGTGGTAACGGGATACTGCCCTTCAGTTGGATACTCGTGAATATCCTCGGAGGCAGAACCTACCACGAAGAACACAACCGAGCACAATCAACACATGACGATATGCAACAATATGATGCATGCTATGACATGGCAATATGGATGTGTCTTGAGCTAATGCAACTAGCTATGATTTAAATGAAGTTGGTTTGAGTACAAGATTCAAATTCCAACCCCATATATGATTATTTAAATGCCCTTTATTTGTTTTGTCCAAAACAGGGGACAAACATTGTTCAAACATGCATGAAAATGGTACAGATGGATTCCTTGATTTTTTCTGATAATTTTACATATATAATTTATCTCATTTGGAGTTATGGTTGAATTTCTATGATTTTTCAAAGTTTTGGGTATTTTCTGGAATTTCCTGAATTATTTTTAAACTAGAAAATGATTTACTGCGTCAGCACTACATCAGCATGACATCAGCAAGTCAACTGAGCTGCCTCCAGGTCAAACCTGACCAGTGGGTCCCACTGGTCAGTGACTAATTAACTAATTAAAAATTAATTAGAGCCTGGGCCCACATGTCAGTGTCTATTTAACGTAATTAAGTTAATTATGACTAACTAAACTAACACTAATTAAAAAGGGGCCTGGCCCACACGTCAGTCAGTCAGGGGGGTCAAACCCCTGGCCAGCAGGGTCAAACCTGCCGGCGACTTGACGCCGGCGAGGCCAGACACGGCGGAACGGCTCGGGTTTCCCCTACAGGCCACCATTTGATGCGCGGTTTCCTCCTACGGGTTCCTGGGAGTGAGGCGCATCCAGAGAGACAAGCGGCAGCAGCTGGGGTGGCCGGAGCTGACGGGGGCGAGCTCTTTGGCGGCCGCCGGAGTTCGGGTGTTCGCGGAATCGACGCTGCGGTGCACGGGAGGAGGAGCTGGTGATGGCTACGGGCTCCTGGGGACGCGTTGAAGGCGGTGGTGCGCTCGGACGCGTGCTTGCACGGCCGTAGCCACGACGGCGCCATGGCCGGCGGTGAGGAGCTCACGGCTCCAGTGGCTAGGCTAGTTAGGGGAAGAGAATCACTGCGGGGAGAAGGGGGAAATGCTCGGAAGCTCACAGCGATCTCGAGGGAGGACTCAGCGGGCTCGGGGACGCTTCTGCAACGGCGAATTTGACGGAGATGGCCGGCGGTCCCGAGGTTGAAGAAGACGACGCCGAGGGCGAAGCAGGGCTTCTCGGCTCACTTGGCTCGGTGCAGAAGGCGTAGGCGACAGTGGCGGAGCTTCCACGCAACACGGGAAGGCGAGAGGGGGTCGGGGAGCGCGGTGGCAGCGAACGGCGGCGACGGCGCGTTCGGGTGGTCGCGCGGGAGAGAAACAGGGGAGGAGGGAGAGCGAGGGAGAGGGATATGAGGGGGCCAGGGGGTGCGTGGCGTCCATAGCGACGTCCAGGCGTCGAGGGGAGGCGCGGCAAGCAGGAGGTGGCCGTCGGTGGCCGCGCGAGTGCCGGCGCGCCGCGGGCACACGCCCGGCGTCCTCCTGGCAGCAGCTAGGGGACGACTGGCATCGGCCTGGTGGGCTGGGCCGTCCAGCTACAGTGCTGGGCCGGCAGGTAAGTCCAGGTGAGCCTCTGTTCTTTTCTAGTTTATTCTGTTTTGATTTAGTTTAAATACTAAATCATTTTATAAAATCCTGAAAATATTTATGGGCACTTACTGAAATATTTCAATGGCCCAAAAAATAGTTCCAACATTATTTGAGCATTTGAATTATTTAATAGTATTTAAATGCCCAAATTCAAATATTTATGAATTAAATCAATGCCCCTTTTGTTGACCTAAAATTATATGCACCATTTTTCCCAAGGGTTCTAACCCAAGGCAAAGAGGGTGAACATTTTTGAAGGGCATTTCAGGTTCATTGAATTTATTTTTAGTAAACCCTAGTTGATTTCAGGGGGGGGTGCTGGGGGTTCTGCTTTCCCCATTTCAATTTTCTAATGAAGGTAAACATGATGCACACTCTAATGCATAATCTAGCTAGGGTGTGACAACTCACCCCCACTCAATAGAATCTCGTCCCGAGATTTAGGATCATCTGGGAAGAAGGTGGGGTACTCGAGTCGAAGACGATCCTCCCTTTCCCAAGTGGCTTCTTCCTCGGAATGGTGTGACCATTGAACCTTGAGAAACTTGATATTATGACGTCGAGTGGTACGCTCGGCTTGATCAAGGATACGAACGGGGTATTCCCGATAAGAGAGGTTATCTTGTAAATCAAGCGTTTCGTGGTCCACTCCACGGATAGGATCCGCGAAGCAACGCCTGAGTTGCGAAACGTGGAAGACGTCGTGAACTCTGGAAAGATGCAGAGGTAGTTCCAATTGGTAGGCAACTTCTCCTCATTTGGCAAGAATGGGAAAGGGTCCAATGTAACGAGGAGCCAATTTGCCTTTGATACCGAAGCGATGGGTTCCCTTTAACGGGGTAACCCGAAGGTAAGCTTTCTCGTCAATTTCAAATGTCATAGGCTTATGCTTACGATCATATTGACTCTTTTGGCGAGATTGGGCTGTTTTCAATTTCTCACGAATAACGCGAACATGCTCTTCTGCTTCCTGAATCATATCCGGGCCAAAGAGTTGTCTTTCCCCGGTTTCTGACCAGTTAAGAGGCGTTCGACATTTTCGTCCATAGAGAACTTCGAAGGGAGCCTTGCCCAAACTAGCTTGATAGCTATTGTTATAAGCAAACTCCGCGAATGGAAGGCATTTCTCCCAACTCATTCCGAACGAGATAACAGAAGCTCGGAGCATATCTTCCAGAATTTGATTGACTCGCTCTACTTGACCACTTGATTGAGGATGGAAGGCGGTGCTAAAGGAGAGATGAGTTCCCATAGCATTTTGGAAACTTTCCCAAAATCGAGAGGTGAAGAGACTTCCACGGTCTGAGTTAATTTCCAATGGGACACCATGAAGAGACACTATTCGGGAGATGTATAGGTCAGCTAGCTGGCTAGCGGTGATACTCTCACGAACAGGTAGAAAATGGGCTACTTTGGAAACACGGTCGATCACGACGAAGATGGCATTATTCCCCCTCTTGGTCCTGGGAAACCCAGTGATGAAATCCATACTGATTTTGTCCCATTTCCATTCAGGAATAGCCAAAGGTTGAAGGGTGCTAGCAGGCCGTTGATGCTCTGCTTTAACACGACGACAAACGTCGCAATTGGCAATGTATTGAGCGATTTCTCTCTTCATCCTAGTCCACCAAAACCTCTGGCGTAGGTCTTGATACATTTTAGTACTACCGGGATGAATGGTGAGGGGGGATTCATGAGCTTCCTTAAGGATCATCTGGCGTAGATGTTGGTTCTTGGGAACCACCAGGCGGTTCTCAAAGAAGACAGCACCTTGCTCATCCATGGAAAAACATTTAGCTACTCCGCTAGCAATGTTTTCCTTAATCCGGGATATGCCCTTATCACGCTTTTGGGCAGCTATGATTTGATCCATAAGGGTAGGTTTCGCCACCAGGGTAGATAGGAATCCACGAGGAACAATGTGAAGGTTAAGCTTACGAAATTCCTCATGGAGAAGTGGTTGACTTTGTTGTAACATCAGGTTGTTACAGTAGGACTTACGACTTAGTGCATCAGCCATGACATTGGCTTTGCCAGGGGTGTAAGTTATTCCTAAGTCGTAATCCGAGATCAACTCGACCCAACGTCTTTGCCTGAGATTCAAATCTGGTTGGGTGAAGATATATTTCAAGCTTTGGTGATCGGTGAAGATCTCGCAACGATTACCGAGAAGGTAATGTCGCCAGGTTTTGAGTGCATGGACTACAGCTGCAAGCTCTAGATCATGTGTGGGATAATTTTCCTCATGTGGGTGTAATTGCCGTGAAGCATAGGCAATTACCTAACGATCTTGCATGAGTATGCAACCTAGTCCTTGTCGCGAGGCGTCGCAATAGATAATAAAGTCCTTGGAGAAATCTGGTGGTACCAGTACGGGAGCAGATGTCAGGCGTCTTTTCAGTTCCTGAAAACTGAACTCGCACTGTGGAGTCCACTCGAACTTTTTATCTTTCTTGAGGAGTTCAGTTAGAGGTTTAGCAACCTTGGAGAAATTCTCGACGAAGCGGCGGCAATAGCTTGCTAGGCCAAGGAAACTCCGAACTTGCTTGACCGTTTCAGGTGGAGTCCAATCAAGGACGGCTTGAACTCGCTCGGGATTGACAGCAATACCCTTACCAGAGATTACATGGCCTAGATAGGTCACTTCTGACAACCAAAATTCACATTTGGAGAATTTGGCATAAAGGCGATGCTCTCGAAGTTTCATCAATACCAGCCTTAGATGTTCAGCATGTTCCTCTTCATTCTTGGAGTAGATGAGTATGTCATCAAGGTATACTACGACGAATTTGTCCAAGTACTCCATGAAAACCGAGTTCATTAACCGGGAGAAAGTGGCCGGGGCATTGGTTAAACCGAAGGACATGACGGTGTACTCGTATTGGCCATAACGAGTAACAAAAGCCGTTTTGGGAATGTCCCCGTTTCTGATTTTGATTTGATGGTAGCCCAACCTCAAATCCATCTTGGAGAAGACTGAGGATCCAGCGAGCTGATCATACAGGTCGTTGATCCTGGGAAGTGGGTATTTGTTCTTGATGGTGACCAGATTGACAGGTCGGTAATCCACAACCATTCGATCCGTTCCATCCTTGTTTTTGACGAAGAGGACGGGGCAAGCCCAAGGAGAGGAGCTAGGACGGATGAACCCTTTGTTCAAGGACTCATCGAGTTGGTTCTTAAGCTCGGCTAGTTCTAAGGGTGCCATCTTGTAGGGTTTTCTAGCAATTGGAACGGTTCCTGGAACAAGGTCTATCACAAACTCGACATCCCGGTCAGGTGGAACACCTGGCAGTTCTTCCGGAAACACATCCGGGAAGTCTCGGACTACCGGAACGTCCTCAAGGTCTGGAAGGGGGTTGGCATTGAGAGAGTAAAGTTGGCGCTTGGCCACTCGAGTTAAGACATTAACTGTCTTGCCCGAGGGATGAGTAAGTTGAACGGTTCTAGTGGCACAATCGATCTTGGCATAATGAGCCGACATCCAGTCCATACCCAAGATGATGTTTATGTCGGAGGACTTGAGAGCTATTAAAGATGCGAGGAAAACAAGCCTATCGACAAGAATTTCGTTCCCATGGCTTACCTTAGAAGTTTGCCATTTGGAACCCGGAGTTTGAATTACCATGGAAGTGGGCATGTCACAGAATGTCGTGTTATGCAACCGAGCATAATTCTCGGATATGAATGAATGAGATGCTCCAGTATCGAAAAGAACAGATGCCGGATGGCAGTTAACAAGGAGCGTACCAAGGACGACGTTGGGATCCTCATGAGCCTCTTCGGCTGAAACATAGTTGACATGGCCACGTGCAGTAGTGGCCGGCTTGGCGTAGAAAGTCTTTCCCGCGGGCTTACCACGGCCAACGGACTTTCCAGCTTGATTGGGGTTGTTCTGGGGACACTCTCGACTATAGTGACCCGGTTCTCCACACTTGAAGCATGTTACCACAGTGGGGCGTGGAGTAACATTAGCAGCGGGGCCACCATAGAGCTTGGGCGGTGCAAATTGCTGGTTGGGATGAGGCACCTCAAAGGATGGCCTCGGGGTGAATCTGGGTGGTAGTGCGGTGCTTGGAATCCACACCCGGCGCTTCTGAGCTCCAGAGCCGGATGAAGACCCAAAATCACGAGAGTGCTTGCGTGAAGCGTCATAATCAGTCTGGCCTGTCTCAGCACTGATAGCTTTATTGACCAGCTTCTGGAAGGATGTGCACTCGTGCAGACGGAGATCGCGGCGAAGCTCAGGGCTAAGTCCCTTACGGAACCTTGCCTGCTTCTTGGCGTCAGTAGAAACCTCTTCAGGAGCATAGCATGCCAGGTTCCCAAATTCTCGGCTATATGCATCCACAGTCAGCCTTCCTTGGGTGAAGTTGCAGAACTCCTCCCTCTTGCGATCCATGAGACCTTCCGGAATGTGATGCTCACGGAAAGCCTCACTGAACTCAGCCCAGGTAGTGATTTGGCCGACCGGGCGCATAGCTTCGTAGTTTTCCCACCAATGGCTAGCGGGGCCCTCAAGATGATAAGCAGCATAGGTAACCTTGTTGGCTTCAGCTACGTTGGCAGAACGTAGCTTGTGGGTGATGCTGCGAAGCCAATCATCCGCATCGAGGGGCTCGACGGAATGGTTAAACTTTGGTGGGTACAGCTTGATAAAGTCGTTGATTGACACCAGGTCATTTCGTGGGTGGCGTGCAATGTTCTGCTCAATCCGCTCCAACAGGCGGTTGGTCTCACGCTTGTTCCTTTCCGCCTCCAGCATCACTTCGGCCAGGGAAGGCGGGTGAGGCAAATTTTCACCTCTAGCTGCATTGGCTTCCCCCTGCTCCGGGGCAGCAGGGTTTCCGCGGGTGCTGACCATCCTAGAAGGAAACAAGACAACGGTTTAGACAAGGATGGCTCAAACTTAACAGGGAAGTGCAGAAGGTAAAGGATAACGCGGAATGCAGAGTTGCTCATTCGTATGCCATGGTAATATAAAACTGCCATATATACACCAACGGTCATACTCGTCATACATAGTTTAGTACAAGCCCATGCTACAATACAACTATGAAGGTAGACGTTACATCTCATCGGAGGCATTCCGAGTCCCTATACATTATTTGTCTACACCTCCGGAATCGATTACACACCAAGTCGTATTCCATAAGTCACACAGGACAGTGGAGATACAACTACTACAATACTAGTGGTACTACTACTAACTCAGATAGCTCCGTAGTAGTCTTCATAGAAGTCACCTCCATAGCCTGGAAGTTCAACGTGATCATCCGGAAACAGACGGTCCTGAGGAGCCTGTGGACCATAGGGGCTAGGATGAGGTCTTGGACCGACAAACGGTGGCCTGCGGGGACCAAGGGGTGGGGTGATGCCTCCCACATCACGCCAATCCACCATGTCTGGCAGAGCTGCTCTCACAGGATACAGATCCCTGGTATCCATACATCCCGCTTGCACCGCGGGTGCAAACCGAGTCAATGTGGCCCAATGATCAGCACGGGTATTAAAGAGCTCCAGCCTCAAGGCCCGATTCTCTCGGTCCTTATCTTCGAGCATCTCAGCGGTGGTACGAGTTAATGAGTCCTCCTGAGTGGAGTCAGCATAGATAGCCTGAAGATACCCCTGCGCTCCCGGAAGTGAAGCTGGCATGTAACGGAAGTCAGTGTTCCGAAGCAGGCCAGTCCGGACTCGCAAGATGGTCATCATGGAATAGGCAGCATCCTGCACAGCCATCTCAGTGGTAACTCCGAGTCCATAGGAACAGTGAAGGGGCTCGGTAGATCCAGGATAGGAAGGAAATATCCTGACGGTGCAGAAATACTGGCTTTGATTAAAGTCGCGGAACTGCTCTTCAACAGTGTATTCGGGATACCAACGGTATCCTGTCTCGATCATGACCCGGACCAACATAGCAGTATGACCGGGCACGTCGAGGCACCTGGTCAGGCGAACCACTTGATTTTGAGACTGATTGGCCATCTGAAAGCACAACCACAAGACAAAGACATCAGAATTCCTAGGGAAAATTGGGCAGCATAACGGCTGTAAATGCTCAGAAAAAGATTTGAGACATCCACAACAGTTCACAATACCGCTCAACAGCATCATATCAAGGTTCTGATTCAAATAGCCACGTACTAAAATAGTAGAAACTGGACTGAAACTCGTAGCAATAATCCTATGAACTACTATGGATTAGTAACACGTGAACCTGATAGAAGGAGAGAGCTTAGTCCTTAACCCACGTTGAATGAGAAGAGAATGACTCAGATCAGAAGCATAGGGTAAAGGAGTAAAAGAACCTTACGTTCCCTCCCACAATCAATTCCCTTACATATAACTAAAGCATTTCTAGACTCGACATCGACCAGTTTGGCTGAACGAACCTACAGGCAGTCCGGCTCTGATGCCAACGCTGTCAGGACCACGATTCCAGGCCACATCGATCTAGCCGGTAACACCTCATATCACTTTGCGGCCTCACGCACGGTATCCCACGGGTGTCGCCTTACCATGGCCCGGGACCGTTTGCGCCTTTTGGCTCGCGTATATGACAATGTCGCTAGCATCCATATGACCGAGAACCCGGGCCGACATGGCTAGTCGTGAACCCAAAGCGGCACAGACCTATGGAGACAGGCATACATGAATCACATCGAACATGTCGGTCATCAACGAGTGATTCCGGGCTGTAGCACTGGGCTAACAGGACTCCGGGGATCCCGGGCTGTAGCAGGCTAGACAGGACTCCAGAGATCACCGCGTGACATTTCCCCGAAGGGACAGACATAGGGACGAAGTGAAACACATGCCGGCCAGTCAAGTGTCCTGAACAGTAGTGCTGGGCTAGCAGGACTCCGGTGAACCGGGCTGTAGCGGACTACTATGGCTCGAGGAGCACTAGACTACATTTCCCCATAAGAAAGGCTGCGAAGGACAAACAACTAGATTGTCGAATCCCACTCATACCAAGCATTTCAAACATACACACAATATGCCCGATATGAGTACATACAACATGGCATCACAACAAAACTCTACAACTCAAGTACTTTATTTAAAGGCTCCAGGGAGCCATACATAACATATCCATACAGGTAGGGGTCACATGACCCGACACTCAAGTCATACAGTCATACAAGCACAAGCGGAAGCAACTAGTCTGAGTACAGACTCTAGAAAGAAAGAAGGCTTCTCGAAGCCTGTCTATCTACATAGGGACCTCCATGGCATGGATCACCACCTGGGTGGCTAGTCACTCGTCGACGTCAAGGTCTACGTAAAACCCATCGGAGGGGGCAGAGTTGTCGTCTGAAAACAATAAATAAGCAAACATGAGTACAAAGGTACTCAGCAAGTCTTACATCAGGACCTACTATACATGCTCATTCTCAAGAAGGTGGTGGGGTTTATGCAGCAAGCCAGCTTTGACTCTTGGCTAAGCTATCCTACGGAATCTTTTAGCAAAATAGTTTTCGCACACGAGTCCACTACTCACCATCACAATACTCCACCGTGGATCCTCCCTCGTATCCTGCGAGGGGCCATCCTCGGTACTCACACTTATCTTGAGTCTTTTAGTAGTATCCATTAACTTGTCTATGAACTGTATATGCAATCAAGTAGTCCTTTACCGCGGACGCGGCTATTCGAATAGTTTTATACCCTGCAGGGGTGTACTTTGTCACACATGTTTCCACCACTTAGCGTCTGCACACGAAATGTGCTCGGCAGACTTCAAGCGAAAACCGACGTGGGTGTAGACCACGACCTGACTAACCTCACAAGTCTCTAGTCCAGGGTCATCGCCTATTCAGGTTCCATCTGCAAGGAAATCCGGCCGGGGTGTCCTCAACGGCCCCGAACGATGTGAACAGGGTTCCCGAGACACCAAACGGGTGACTCGGTACACCGTGCCATGGTGTATCTACCGCAACATAGCCCACCCCTAGGGTCAGCGCTACGCACGGCCGCCAACACATATCCTACAAACACCAGAAACTAGTTGCAACTCCTGGACTGAGGCGAGAGGGGTCGGTAAGCCGAGCGGGGTCATATTTCAGGGCCCAATGTGTGGTAGTAGCTGAATCTTAATTCACGCATACAGAACTCAGTTCTTAGGGACGGCTTCAATGAAACAACCCACCATGTACTCCTACATGGCCTCTCATCGATACCTTTACCAAAACATGTTCAACACATCCCACATATTACTGGCACAAGCATTTCACTCTAGCCCATCTCCCAGATGAACCAGACCTGACACAACTCTAAGCATAGCAGGCATAGCAAGGTAGGAATCACAAAACATGGCTCAATCAACTCCTACACATGCTAGTGGGTTTCATCTAGTTACTGTGGCAATGACAGGTCATGCAGAGGATAAGGGTTCAACTACCGTAGCACACAGCAGTTTGAATCGTGTTGTCTTAATGCAGTAAACAAGAGCAGGAGCGAGAACATGGGTTGTATCGGAATGATCAATGGTTGCTTGCCTGATGGAGTGGTAACGGGATACTGCCCTTCAGTTGGATACTCGTGAATATCCTCGGAGGCAGAACCTACCACGAAGAACACAACCGAGCACAATCAACACATGACGATATGCAACAATATGATGCATGCTATGACATGGCAATATGGATGTGTCTTGAGCTAATGCAACTAGCTATGATTTAAATGAAGTTGGTTTGAGTACAAGATTCAAATTCCAACCCCATATATGATTATTTAAATGCCCTTTATTTGTTTTGTCCAAAACAGGGGACAAACATTGTTCAAACATGCATGAAAATGGCACAGATGGATTCCTTGAATTTTTCTGATAATTTTACATATATAATTTATCTCATTTGGAGTTATGGTTGAATTTCTATGATTTTTCAAAGTTTTGGGTATTTTCTGGAATTTCCTGAATTATTTTTAAACTAGAAAATGATTTACTGCGTCAGCACTACATCAGCATGACATCAGCAAGTCAACTGAGCTGCTTCCAGGTCAAACCTGACCAGTGGGTCCCACTGGTCAGTGACTAATTAACTAATTAAAAATTAATTAGAGCCTGGGCCCACATGTCAGTGTCTATTTAACGTAATTAAGTTAATTATGACTAACTAAACTAACACTAATTAAAAAGGGGCCTGGCCCACACGTCAGTCAGTCAGGGGGGTCAAACCCCTGGCCAGCAGGGTCAAACCTGCCAGCGACTTGACGCCGGCGAGGCCAGACACGGCAGAACGGCTTGGGTTTTGCCTACAGGCCACCATTTGATGCGCGGTTTCCTCCTACGGGTTCCTGGGAGTGAGGCGCATCCAGAGAGACAAGCGGCAGCAGCTGGGGTGGCCGGAGCTGACGGCGGCGAGCTCTTTGGCGGCTGCCGGAGTTCGGGTGTTTGCGGAATCGACGCTGCGGTGCACGGGAGGAGGAGCTGGTGATGGCTACGGGCTCCTGGGGACGCGTTGAAGGCGGTGGTGCGCTCGGACGCGTGCTTGCACGGCCGTAGCCACGACGGCGCCATGGCCGGCGGCGAGGAGCTCACGGCTCCAGTGGCTAGGCTAGTTAGGGGAAGAGAATCACTGCGGGGAGAAGGGGGAAATGCTCGGAAGCTCACAACGATCTCGAGGGAGGACTCAGCGGGCTCGGGGACGCTTCTGCAACGGCGAATTTGACAGAGATGGCCGGCGGTCCCGAGGTTGAAGAAGACGACGCCGAGGGTGAAGCAGGGCTTCTTGGCTCGCTTGGCTCGGTGCAGAAGGCGTAGGCGACAGTGGCGGAGCTTCCACGCAACACGAGAAGGCGAGAGGGGGTCGGGGAGCGCGGTGGCAGCGAACGGCGGCGACGGCGCGTTCGGGTGGTCGCGCGGGAGAGAAACAGGGGAGGAGGGAGAGCGAGGGAGAGGGATATGAGGGGGCCAGGGGGTGCGTGGCGTCCATAGCGACGTCCAGGCATCGATGGGAGGCGCGGCAAGCAGGAGGTGGCCGTCGGTGGCCGCGCGCGTGCTGGCGCGCCGCGGGCACACGCCCGGCGTCCTCCTGGCAGCAGCTAGGGGACGACTGGCGTCGGCCTGGTGGGCTGGGCCGTCCAGCTACAGTGCTGGGCCGGCAGGTAAGTCCAGGTGAGCCTCTGTTCTTTTCTAGTTTATTCTGTTTTGATTTAGTTTAAATACTAAATCATTTTATAAAATGCTGAAAATATTTATGGACACTTACTGAAATATTTCAGTGGCCCAAAAAATAGTTCCAACATTATTTGAGCATTTGAATTATTTAATAGTATTTAAATGCCCAAATTCAAATATTTATGAATTAAATCAATGCCCCTTTTGTTGACCTAAAATTATATGCACCATTTTTCCCAAGGGTTCTAACCCAAGGCAAAGAGGGTGAACATTTTTGAAGGGCATTTCAGGTTCATTGAATTTATTTTTAGTAAACCCTAGTTGATTTCAGGGGGGGTGCTGGGTGTTCTGCTTTCCCCATTTCAATTTTCTGATGAAGGTAAACATGATGCACACTCTAATGCATAATCTAGCTAGGGTGTGACATTACGATTCTCCGGCTGAGGGGCAGGGTCATGGATCCCCTCGACAGCCTTTCGCCATTCTGTTAGGAGCAGATAAGATGCTGCCTGTCAACGAATGATCCAGGGACAAGATGAAATAAGTGGAGCCGAACCTTACCCAGCTGGGAGGATTGTATGTGGAAAGTCCATCTCGATATTGGAGACGGCTGAACTCCTCCTTCTCCCCTTTATACAGCTCGGCCAAAATCTTGGCTAGAGTGGTAGGGGTCTCCGGGCCCTTTCGGCCGTAACGTGAGGCGTTATCTTCTCCATTATAATGCCACATGGGCAGTCCTCGGTATTGGAGTGGCTAGAACCCCCGCGTTATAGAAATCGCCATCACCTCGACTATTGACAATCCGGACTGGCGACACGTTTTGATCTTGCCCAGCAGAAAGATGATCTCCGCGCTATCCTCTTCCTCGAGTCTCCGAGGACGCCAGCTATGGCGCTTCTTCAGCGGAGCATTGGAAACTCGGGGAGGCCTATGCGGATGAGGACGGGTAGAGCAATGTCTTCGATGTACCATTCGGAAGGCCACTCTTCGAGAGCTTTCTTTGGCGTGCCGGATAGGTAACCGGTCCCGGCGATGCGCCACACTTCGGCTCCTCCCACTTCAAAAATTGATCCGCCTTGATTGCGAGGGACGAGGCAGAACAGTCTTCTCCATAAATCAAAAATGGGCCTCGCAACCCAGGAATAGTTCACATAGAGCGACATAACCCGCGATGTGGAGGATGGATCCGGGGGTAAAATTGTGCAGTTGGAGGCCATAGTACTCCAGCACCCCTCAGAGGAATGGGTGAATTGGAAAACCCACTCCCCTCAACAGATAGGGGACGAAGCACACCCGTTCTCCCGCAAATGGATTGCGAAAATCCTCTACCTGGGTTTTGCCGTTGAAGGAGGCCAACCCTGCTCGAACAGGGACCAGATCTGCTGGAGGGAGAAATCCCTATGTTTGCAGCTTCGCCAATCGGCTATGGGACACAGAGCACCTCTCCCACTCGCCTCTCTCTAGGTTGGAACGGGAAGAGGAGCTGGGATTGTTGGCCATGTTGGAACGGTCTTGCCTGGCGGTCTCTGAGGATTTTCTCCGCTTGGTGCCGAATGGATCTGAGATCCAATCTATTTAAATAGATGCTCTTCCTTGCAGGATTGGGGTGTTATTTGCAAAAAATACCCTGACTGTCCGCATTTGCTTGACACATGGAAAACAAATACATTAAGCATGCAGAAGCCGAGGGAGACATCGAATCTACGACTGAATACACTACTTGGAAATCATTAAAGGAGGAACCCGCCTTGCAATATCGAAGACAATCTGTGTGCCGAACATGTCGCTTTCGAAGACTGGTTCAGGGGCTACGGAGAGAGTCCTGGACTAAGGGGTCCTCGGGCATCCGGCCTGTTATCTATGGGCCAGACTGATGGGCTGTGATGATATGAAGACCGAAGACTGTACCTATGTCCGGATAAGACTCTCATTGGCGAACAACTATGAAGATTCCATCTTATGTAACCAACTCTATGTAACCCTAGATTCCCCCTGTGTCTATATAAACCGGAGGGTGTAGTCCGGAAAGGATATACTCAATACCGTAGTCATACATGCTAGACTTCTAGGGTTTAGCCCTTACGATCTTGTGGTAGATCAACTCTTGTAATACTCATATTAATCAAGATCAATCAAGCAGGAAGAAGGGTATTACCTCCATAGAGAGGGCCCGAACCTGGGTAAACATCATGTCCCCTGTCTCCTGTTAACATCAACCTTAGACGCACAGTTCGGGACCCCCTACCCGAGATCCGCTGGTTTTGACACCGAAAGTCACCGCCTGCAACTGGGTCGTTTCCCGGGTCACCGAGGAAGACTTGAAACAATATGTTCAGACTGGCGTCTTAGCCAAAGAGGAAGTCATCCATTGGAGGGTTCTGGGTAACGAGGCTCGCCCTGAGCCCAAGGATAGTTCCAGTCCTCCCGGCTCAAAATTCTTCCGTGATGTGCTGCATTTCTTCAAGCTCCATCCACAAGATATCGGACCAAACTCCATCTCAAACATCTTCAACTTCCAAGTATTTTGTGAGGTGTACCTTCAACAGGAGCCCACCGTAGAATTATTCAGGGAGTTCTACTACTTGAACCGGCAGAACAAATTCACAGATGGACCTAGCCTGGAGCTAGGCGGCCTATCTATATAGCGCCAGAAAGAGGCCATCTTCCTAGCTGCCAATCTTCCCAGTCACCCCAAAGACTGGAGGCAGACTTGGTTTTATTGCCAAGATACTTCGCCAAAAGGAGAAAATCCCCTGCCGGGTTACCGTGCCAGCTGGCTTAGTAGCAGACATCATCTTCCGGACTGTATCAGCACAACAGAGCGAAAGAAATATGTGCTAGTTTTTGCAAAGATCCGGGCCTTGATGGCCAATGGTTTAACCGGAATTGATCTAGTTCGCTGCTGGGTTGCCTAGAGAATCTTGCCTCTAAGCCGCCGTCCTAATTTAATGTGTGAGTATATCGGTGAGCTAACAGATCCTCAACGCCACTGTCAGACCGAAATGACTGAGGAAGCCATTAATAATATGACAAAGACCATGCTGAATGAGAGCCTGGAAGATTGCAGTAAAGTCGGATTGGATCCTTTCTGCATTCTGAATAAGCCGCCAGCTGTGAGTTTTGAATCAAGCTCATCATTGAATCATTTTTATTTGTATTTCCTGTTCATACTCATTCGATGTTTACATGCTGACTCACCCTTTTGGACCAAGAAGTTGCTAGAGAAGCCAAAGAAATCCCAGACAAAGAGTAAGGCTACCAAAAGGCTTGCTAAGAAGAAGTCCAACACTGCCGAATTATTCAATTTGGATGACAAAGATGATGATGACGAGTCAGAAGTAGAACTTGATTCCCTTGGCTCATTTTTTGTACATCTTATTGACAATGACTATTATCAGGATGAAGCAGAGGCCAGCCATGCAGATGATGCAGACGTAATTACTCTTTCCTCCGGCTCAGAACCTCTGCCAACACAGAAAACTCGACAAGCAAGCCGGAAAGTAAGATTTTCCCACCCTTTAGCTCACTTTAATCCCAACTTTCTTTTGAAGAAGTAGCAACATGAAGCTCGCGATACGACTCGGAACAGCGGCGGCAGACTTTTATCCTCTGGCTTACTGAACACCCCAGCACCTCGCAAACGTCGACCGGAGGTTTAAAATATTTCTGACTTATCTTATCCCATGGCGGGTCTTTTTCGACAACCTCTTAACCCATCCGATTCAAACTGTCAGGGAACATATCATTCCTCCTCCAGCGACTAAACAGGAACTCAAATCCCAGCCTTCAAGATTGTGCCTGGGCAAGGGCGTATTCCATCTTCTGAAACTTCATGTCTGATCAATATTCTGACATCTTTGTATTTCTTATTTTTAGCGGTATAGCCAAGCCCAGCAAGAAAGCGAAACTGAACAAGCCGGCCGAAGATTCCAACCCTTCTAAGCCAGAAAAACAAATGCCAGAAGCTTCTCATCCAATCGCTGAGGCCACCATTGACGACCTGCCACCAGAAGAGCACGACATTACCATAGATCATATGGATGTTGAGCCGGTCATCTCTAAACTGCCGAGCCTCATCAAGCCTACTGAAGATAAGACTGACGATGTCACCATCACCGGGCTTGGTTATACCACGCTGGGTAACCCCACTGCCTTATCCAAGCACAACGACAAGGAAGAATTTTTTGCTGCTGATAAAGGCAAGTTGAAAGTAGACTTAGAGGATTACTCCAAGTTCAGCGCTCAGGAAATCCACTCCGGTTATTTGAACCGTCTATATACCAGCCGTGATTTTGAAGCCGGTTTAGTAAATTTGATGAAGGAATGCTATGAGGTAATCCAATCACCATTCTCTTCATAATTATATGTCTATGAGCCGCCAAGTCTATAGGATATGATAGGATTGAATATGCTATAGACTTTCCAATTGCCATAGAGAACTGAACATCATCACTAGTAGCCCCCAAGGGCCGGCTTAAACCATCAAGTTAAGTCGGGACTTTAAGTAGCAGTAATGTCGATTTAACTAGCATAGTTAAACCGGGACTTATCGATATTGATGAAATCAACACTTCAATACGTAACTTTGCTAAACCGGATCATATCATTGTACCCGGGTCATCAGATAAATTCTTGTTTGAAAAGTGCAATAGGCATTAGCCCCAAGTGCCAAGGAAAATACTTGTATTGTGCTTGGGACTTCATAAAATAATCATGATCCTAATATCTTACATATTTTCTCATGTCACAGGCTTAACTAACTGAGAAGGATTCACAAATCAATGATCTGAAGGTCAACATTAAAACTCAGCTGTCTTAAACATCCAAGGCCAAGTCAGAGCTGAAGACCGCACTAGAAAACCTTGAACAGTTGAAACAAAGCTTTAGCAATGACAAGGACAACTAGAGACCAAGAAGGCGGCACTATTGAAGAGAGCATAGGATGCCGAAGCAGTCCTTAAGCAGGTGACTGAAGAGTAGTCTGGCTTAAAGCATCAACTCAATAATATGACATCATCGATCTTTAGTAAGTAGAAAAATAATTCCTTTACACCAGCAATCATATCATATTCATTTATCAGCTTATCAAGATTTTAAGGAATACAGGCTCCTGGAGCGTCAAGTTGGGCTCAGATATGCACCTCAAGCTGAAGGCTATCTACACTCTTGTAGAACAGCTATAAACTGGCACACAACGTACCATTGCTGCTGCTATACATAAGAAATCTCCACCTACTTTCCTCAAGGATACATTGGAGAGGTTATCAGTGCTGCCCCAATGGATCAACGATTTAAAGCGAGCATCTACCAGAGCTAGCGCTTTGACTGCTTTAAGCCGGGCAAAGGCGTAGAAAGCAGATCTGGATCCGGAAGACTTGGCCAATGGTCGCCCAAGTGTTAACGAGGATGGGTCTCCCTTCAGTGCTGATGACTATGCAGAAATAGCAAGAGCACTGCGTCCATTAGCAAGTAAGCTGGCTGAAGAAACCAATCTATCCACATACCAGGAGGCTTATGATGCTGAGAATAAGAAGTGAAGGCGCCGGTTCATCAGGAGACGGATCTCATCCCGCCGACTCGTAAGCACACCTTCGCTCCTGACATTGATCCATCCAACCTTATTGATGATGAAGCCGTGTTTAGAGCATTGACCAGTATCAACTGGGCTATGCCTGACTTCCAGCCAAAGGATAATCAAGGAGCCGAAGAAGAAGAAGCACATGATGATCCAGAGGCTTCAACCCACCAAGATTCATGAGCCGGTTTATTAGCCATAGAACTTTGATGTTTTATGTCTCAAAAACACTTATCCTCTTTGGGCTATCAGATGCCTTGTAATAGGCTAGTTTAAGACAAACATCTGTCGTGCCATCGTGCATGTTTTGTTTGCATAACACTGCCGATCCAGTTATGTGAAAATCTGCCATTTATGCTACTTGACATTATCAATTTTGCAGATCATGTTTATCAACTTTCCCTGCATGTAAACAGAGAATAATTGCCTAGGCGGTTTATCCCAGGGCGGGTCACAGTACCTCATATAAAAGCCACCAATGACTAAATAGTCCATAATCAGGGCTGGTTTGTAAAAACCTCATATAATTATAATAAAATAAATATCATACCTGCGATATTTGTTCATACTGCCGACTTATCATACGTCGTGTAGTAAGGGTAACAGCCCAAAGACAGAAGCACAACGCCTTGTTCAAAAGTCAACGTCTCCGATCTGGAATCATGATCATCACCAAAGGCCACTTCCAAAGATATCTTGCCCACTAGATACGCTGACTTACTAGGCACCTCGCCATGAAAAATAGTGTTCGATGGCCTAAGATCTTTGCCAGTCAAGCTCATGCATCGAAAGGTTTCATAGTAAAGAATGTTGATGCTGCTGGCCCCATCCATGAGTACCTTTGTGAATCTATACCCTCCAGCCTGAGGTGCCACCACCAGAGCTAAGTGGCCCGGATTATCAACCTGGGGCGGGTGATCCTCACGGCTCTAGAGAATGGGGTGTTCAGACCAACTGTGTTCACTGCCCTTTTATGGAGCTTCTGGCCCCGCTTACATAAACTCGTGGTGAAGACATGGTATTGTCCACTATTCAACTGCTTCAGGTTACTCTGATAACCATACTGCTGTTGCTAATTCCCTTGACCAGACTATTGACTAAAACCACCTTGATTGCCTTGGCCCTGCAAAACGGAATTTGAAACGCCACCACCAAAGTCAGGACCATGAGAGCCGGATCCTGAACTGCCGTTCGGTCCATGATTGTTCTGGAAAAATTTGGAATTTCTATACTCCTTCCTAATGAAGCAATCCTTCCAGAGGTGAGTGGCCAGCTTTTCGTGTGTACCATGCTTTGGCTAGGGCTGATTCATCATTGCCTTAAGGTTGAATTTTGGCCCTCCAAACCAAGGGGGCGGCTTTCCCTTACGACGCTGATTATTATTCTATGTATTGGTGTTAGCCACAAAATCCAAGTTGCCATCAGCCTTGCGCTTATCATTGCCACCTTGACCTGCCGGGTTATGATGCTGCCCTTTCGTATTGCTGCTCTTCTTTCCCTTACACGACTTCTCATCATCAGACTCGGGGTCCTTGGTACTATCAGAATCAGCATACTTGACGAGGGCCGCCATTAGCTCCCCCATGTCATTGCAGTGATGTTTAAGCTGCCCCAGCTTCTGCTTCAGAGGGAGAAAACGCCAATTCTTTTCCAACATCAGGACTATTGAGCCGACATTAATACTATCCGAAGAATGTATAATAGCTGAGATTCGGCTAACCCAATGGGTTGTTGACTCGCCCTCACCTTGGACACGTGAGTCCAAATCCAGGATTGGCATAAGTTGCTTGCATGTGTCTTTAAAATTCTGGATAAAACGGGCCTTCAACTCTGCCCATGACCAAATATAATTAGCATGCAACCCTTTCAACCAAGTACGAGCCGGACCATCCAACATCACGGTGAAATACTTAGCACATGGAGCATCGCTGACATCCAACATCTCCATGGCCATCTCATAGCTTTCGATCCAAGCCTCCGGCGGTTGATCCACCATGTAATTAGGCACCTTCCGAGGGCCCTTGAAATCCTTGGGCAGATGCTCGTTGCGCAGAGCCGGCACTAAACATGGCACACCCAAGGTTATAGAGGTCACACCTGCCTCCATAGAAGCTAATGGATAAACTGGAGACTGCTGTTGAGCCGCTAGCTGAGCCGCCAGCTCAGCCTCCCGACACGCCCTGCCCTGATCCACCAAGGTCTGAGCATCGACACCACCGCGCGTCGGGTCATGCCCATGAGGCTGGTTACGACGCTGTTCACTGCTTAAAACTGCTGGTGAATCAATGTTCCTACTATAACTCCGACTTGGTCAAGGGGTTGAATGAATCCACTCGTGGCTATAAGAATAAGCCGCCTGTTGAGCCACAGCTGTCTGAAGAAGTTATCTGGCCCTCCGCATCTCTATCGTAGCTGGAGACTCGCCTTCAACTGGAAGAGCCGCCAATCGTGATGCTGCGTCAATCATATTATCCAAATGATTAGAACTATGACCTGGCGGTGTCGGCACGTGATAACCCACAAGTATAGGGGATCGTTTGTAGCCTTTTCGATAAATAAGAGTGTCGAACCCAACAAGGAGCTAAAGGTAGAACAAATATTCCCTCACGTTCTATCGACCACCGGTACAACTCTATGCATGCTTGACGTTTGCTTTACTGGAAACAAGTATGAGACTATTTTGTAGGAATAAATATATGAGTACTTTGCGGGAATAAAACTATGGATAAATTGCAAGGTAATAAAAGTGGAAAGCTTTTGTCAATAAGAAAGTCAATTGTCCCTTGGCAATCGATAACCAATACCTGTAATCATTCTTGCAACTTTACATGAGGGAGAGGCATGAGCTAACATACTTTCTCTACTTGGATCATATGCACTTATGATTGGAACTCTAGCAAGCATCTGCAACTACTAAAGATCATTAAGGTCGTGAAACCCAACCATAGCATTATGTATCAAGTCCTCTTTACCCCCATACGCCATAGCCCACCTATCCGCGTTTAAGTTTCTGTCACTCTCGCAACACTGACAATAAGCAAACCATGAACATATTGCAACACCCTACAGCGAGGGCCCCTCACGTTTGTGTGAGACGGAGGGCATCATAGGACAACACCATAAATAAAATATAGAATCATACCAACCAAGATCACGATTAAGCCACAGGACAAAATGGATCTACTCAAACATCATAGGATAACCACAGATCATTGGGAAATAATATATGGAGTTGAGTACCATGTTTAAGTAGAGATTATAGCAGGGGGGAAGAGGTGTTACACCACTGCATAGAGGGGGAGAAAGTTGGTGTTGACGGTAGCAAGATTGTTGATGTAGATCGCCGTCCCGATCGTTTCCCCCGGTGGCACTCTGGTGCCACCGAAAGTGAGGGGGAGAGAGCCCCCCTCCTTCTTCTTCTTCCTTGGCATCCCCCTAGATGGGAGGAGAGTTCCCCCGCTGGTCCATGGTCTCCATGGCGGCAAAGGGGCGGGAGCCCCTCCAAGATTGGATCTCCCTCTCTATTCTCTTCTGTTTCGCGTTCCCTAGATCTGGATGAAACCCGTTTCTTATATTCCCGGAGATCCATAACTCTGATTGCGCTGAGATTTTAACATGATTTTTTTGGATATAAGCTTCCTTGCGCCCGAAGTAGAGGTCCAACCGACGTACGAGGTGGGCATAACCCGCCACCGCGTGCCATGGGGCCTCTGGCGCACCCTGGTGTATTGTGCCCTGTGTGGGGCTCCGTTTTTGGTCATTCCAAATCCCAAAAATCACATATATTCCAAAATAATTCTTTGTAAATTTTCATCGTGTTTGGACTTCGTTTGATATGGATACTCTGCGATACAAAAAACATGCAGAAAATAGGAACTAGCACTTGGCACTAGATCAATAGGTTAGTCCAATAAATCATATAAAAAGTTGCCAAAAGTATGTAAAGCTTGCATAATATTGGCATGAAACAATCAAAAATTATAGATACGACGGAGATGTATCAGCATCCCCAAGCTTAATTCCTGCTCGTCCTCGAGCAGATAAATCATAAAAAAGATAATCTTTGATGTGGAATGCTACCTAACATAAGCTTGATCACATATCTAATCATGGCATGAATATTAAGACATAAGTGATTCAAAGCAATAGTCTATAATTTGACATAAAGATATCAATACTCAAGCATCCCAACAAAAAATCATGTCTTTCAAAATATCAATGCTAAAGAAAGCTATCCCTACAAAATCATATAGTCTTGTCATGCTCTGTCTTCTTAACATAAAGTATTTATCATGCACAACCCCGATGACAAGCCGAGCAATTGGTTCATACTTTTTAACGCGCTTCAGCTTTTTCAACTCTCACGCAATACATGAGCGCACGCCATGGATATAGCACTACGGGTGGAATAGAGTATAATGATAGGGGTAAATATAGAGAAGACAAAAAAGTAGAAATTCTCACATCGATGCGCTAACCAACGGGCTATGGATATGCCTATCAATTGATATCAATGTGAGGAGTAGGGATTGCCATGCAACGAATGCACTAAGAGCTATAAGTGTATGAAAGCTCAGTATGAAAACTAAGTGGGTGTGCATCTGATCCTATAATGATAAATTCCCACTAGTATATGAAAATGACAACATAGGAGACTCTCCAAATGGAAAACATGGTTCTACTTTGAAGCACAAGTGTGGTAAAGGATACTAACAATGCCCCTTCTCTCTTTATTTATTTATTTTTTTTATTTTTTTTACTTTTCTCTTTTTTTTCTTTTTTTATATTTTCTCTCTCAATGTCCGGAGTCTCATCCCGACTTGTGGGGGAATCATAGTCCCCATCATCCTTTCCTCACTGGAGCACTGCTCTAAAAATGAATAATGATGATCATCACAGTTCTATTTACTTATAACTCAAAAGAAATAAATATTGCAACTCGATACCTATGACAAAGTATGACTCTATATGAATGCCTCTGGCAATGTGTGATGCCCGGATAATTAAGCTACAGTATTGTAATGCCCCAGATATAACTTTCCCAATTTGTACTCCAACTCTTGCCGTTTCCGGCATTAAGTTATATTTATTTCTCGGGTTCGGGTCTTTGTCTCCGTGTGTTGTTTTCGTTTTCGTGCATCTCGTATCATGTCATCACGTGCATTGCATTTGCATATATGTTCGTCTCATGCATTCGAGCATTTTCCCCGTTGTCCGTTTTGCATTCCGGCGCTTCGTTCTCCTCCGGTGGCCATTTCTAGCTTTCTTTCGTGTGTGGGGATTAAAAATTTCCGGATTGGACCGAGACTTGCCATGCGGCCTTGGTTTACTACCGGTAGACCGCCTGTCAAGTTTCGTACCATTTGGACATCGTTTGATACTCCAACGGTTAACCGAGGGACCGAAAAGGCCTCGTGTGTGTTGCAGCCCAACACCCCTCCAATTTGGCCCAAAACCCACCAAACTCTGCTCCATCATCTCGATCGTTCGATCATGATCGCGTGGGCAAAAACTGCACCTCATTTGGACTCTCCTAGCTCCCTCTACCTCTATAAATAGCCCCCCCCCCCGCCCCGTTTTCGGATCTCGGATCTCTCCCCGTCCTTCCCCAAAAAAACACAGATTCCACCGCCGCCGGACAAAGTCCGCCGGGCCGGACATTTTCCGACCCGCGCCGCGCCACCACGTCAGCCCGGGAGCCCCACTTCGCCGCGCCTCCTCGCCACCGGGCCCACGGAGCCCATCTCCGGCCCGCTCCGGGCCACGCCGGGCCAGATCCACTCCGCCGCCCCGCGCCCTTCTTCCCCGGCTCCGTTCGCCGGCCGCATCTCCGGCAGCCCGCGCCGCCCTGCGCCGGCGCCGCGCTCCGCGCTCCGGCAGCCGCCACCTGCGCCCGGCCCTGCCTGGGATCTCCGCCGCGCGCCTCCGCCGTGCTCCGCCGCCGGACGCCGTCCCCGTCGCCCGCACCGCGCCGCTCCGGTCGCCGGCCGCCGCCGCGATCGCCGGAGTCCGATCTGGTCGGGTGGACCAGATCCACCAGTCCCGCCAACCAAACGCGCCGCCCCGAGCCGGATCTCCTCATCCCGCATCACCCCGTCCAGATTCCAGAGGGTATAATTTTGCCAAGTCCCAGGATTTTTCAGTCCAAGTTGCTATGTTCGCGGCTCCGTATCTCCGCATTCGTAGCTCCATTTTGGCCATATGATATATCAAAGTCTTCGCCTTGACGAGTACATCATTTCATTACATTGCATCATTTGCATTTGAGTTCATCTTGATGCCCAAAATGCTGTTAGAAGGAGGCATCATGAGTTAAACTGCAGATCCGTTAGCTCATCATTGACTTTTGTCATTTTTGCCATGATTATTGTGTGCATGATATGCCTGTGCCCCTTTGGGATGAATTGTTAAGCTTTTTGTCTTCTTTCCAGAGGTGCCACCCATGCATTTTTAGGATGTGTGTGTTTTCTTGTGCAAGCTTGCAAAGAGGGGTACCTGAGATTGCTGATTTCAGGGACTTAGTGATTTTCACTAAGTCTGGGATATTTTAGTTCATGATGCTATATGTCCAGCTTGTTTCCTAGTGATCCGTGCCTCTTTTGAGGGTGATTAGTAAGAGTGATTTGTTATTCTTGTTGTGCTCAATCCGTCCATGTCTTTACTTGTTATGTTGGAGCACCCTAGGTTGAGTCAATCGAGCTCAACTTTTGCATCGTTGTTAATTTGGGCAGATCGTGAACTCTTTTGCGATTTTGCCGGTGCTATTGCTAGTGACTCGTGCATGTTATGCCATTGTTCTTGCCATTTCTTGCTAGCTTTTTGTGCCTTCTTTATGGATATATGCTTG
Source organism: Triticum monococcum (assembly GCA_034509565.1). NCBI lineage: Eukaryota > Viridiplantae > Streptophyta > Magnoliopsida > Poales > Poaceae > Triticum > Triticum monococcum. The sequence continues at coordinate 140,819,971 of CM067846.1, read as the reverse complement.
CCTTGCCATGACTTGCAACGTAGTGAGTGTATCGAGCTCGTTTACATGCCTCCGTGAGTTATAATTTCAGCATGTCTCAGTTTTCACTAAGTCTGAAAACTGATTGTGTTTCATCTATGTTCGTGTGCTCGTTAGAGTATTTTGTGAACCCTTTTGGCCCCAGGTCATTTTGGGTGTTTTGTTAAGCTTGTTGAGTAGCTCCATGCCATGCTCTTACTTGCCATGTTCAGGTTATGTTTCATGTTGTTTTTATGCTCCGAAGAGAGCATCGTGGTCTGAAATTCCAGACTAGCGTTAATTTCGCGAAGTCTGAAATCTGTTTTGCTTATTCAGTTTTGCCATGCTTGTTTGAACCCCTTAATGGATGAATTTTCCTATGGCTCAGTCATAGTGATTTGTTAAGCATCGTGTGTAGATCCCTGTCATGCATTTTTTTTCATGGTTGGTGGCTGTAGCATGTTCATTTCGTTGCATTTAGGAGCCTACTTGCTGTAAATCGCAGATTGGTTCGTTTCGTAAAACGCTCGCCATTTCCTAACCGTAGCTCCGATTCCTATGATCTTTATATTGTTTTCAGGGGATTTCTTCCCCTCTATCCAGTGGCACACTTGGTTTTCCAAGTTGAGGCCAGGTTCATGCATTTCCTGTCACGTCTTGCATTTTGCATCCCGCATCGCATCCCACATAGCATACCATCGTTGCATCTTATTGGTTGCCCTTGCACGTGGTTGATTGTATCCTTGTTGCTTGTTTGTGTTGTTGGGTAGAGCCGGGAGACGAGTTCGCTAACGAGGAGCCCGTTGAGTTTGCTTTTGAGTATCCAGTCAACTCTGACAACTGTGCAGGCAAGATGATCATACCCTCGAAATCACTACTATCTTTGCTATGCTAGTTTGCTCGCTCTTTTGCTATGCCAATGCTACGATGCCTACCACTTGCTTGTCAGCCTCCCAATTGCCATGATCGAGCCTCTAACCCACCTTTGTCCTAGCAAACCATTCATTGGCTATGTTACACCGCTTTGCTCAGCCCCTTCTTATAGCGTTGCTAGTTGCAGGTGAAGATTGCAGCCGTTCCTTGTTGGAACATTTATTTACTTGTTGGGATATCATTATATTGCTATGTTATCTTAATTCATCTATATACTTGGTAAAGGGTGGAAGGCTCGGCCTCTCGCCTAGTGTTTTGTTTCACTCTTGCCGCCCTAGTTTCCGTCATATCGGTGTTATGTTCCCGGATTGTTGCGTCCCTTACGCGGTTGGGCTATAATGGGAACCCCTTGATAGTTCGCCTTGATTAAAGCTTTTCCAGCAATGCCCAACATTGGTTTTACCATTTGCCACCTAGCCTTTTTTTCCTTGGGTTTCCGGAGCCCGAGGGTCATCTTTATTTTAGCCCCCCACGGGCCAGTGCTCCTCTGAGTGTTGGTCCGAAATGAGCTGCCTGCGGGGCCACCTCGGGGAAACTTGAGGGTTGGTTTTACTCGTAGCTAGTCTCATCTGAGTGTGCCCTGAGAAAGAGATATGTGCAGCTCCTATCGGGATTTGTCGGCACATTCGGCAGTGTTGCTGGACTTGTTTTAACCTGTCGAATCGTCTTGTTTTACCGAGATACCGAGTCTGATCGGTGTGTCTTGGGTGGAGGTCTATTCCTTCGTTGACCTTGAGAGCTTGTTATGGGCTAAGTTGGGACCCCCCCTTCAGGGATTGATCTTTCGAAAGCCGTGCCCGCGGTTATGGGCAGATGGGAATTTGTTAATGTCCGGTTGTAGATAACTTGAACCTTAATTAATTAAAATGAATCAACTGAGTGTGTTGCCGTGATGGCCTCTTCTCGGCAGAGTCCGGGAAGCGGACACGGTGTTGGAGTTATGTTTGCGCAGGTTGCTCTCTAGTTTCTCGCTCGTGCTTTGCCTCCTCTTCTCGCTCTCTTTTTTCGAATAAGTTAGCCACCATATATGCTAGTCGCTTGCTGCAGCTCCACTTATACATTACCCCTTTCCTACCTATTAAGCTTAAATAGTCTTGATCGCGAGGGTGCGAGATTGCTGAGTCCTTGTGGCTCACAGATTACTATTACACCAGATGCAGGGACAGATGATACAGCTCCAGATGGCGCGCTCGAGCTCAAGTGGGAGTATGACGAGGACTCTCAGCATTACTATGTGTCTTTTCCTGATGATCAGTAGTGGTGCCTATTCGGGGTTAGATTCAGGGCCTTGTCGCATGTTGGGGGTCTTTTCTATTTTGGCACCGTAGTCGGGCCATGAGTGAATTGTATGATGGATGTTATTTAACTTTGATGTGACGTGCCGAGTGTAAGCCAACTATGTTATTCCCCTTTATATTATTTATGTACATGGGATGTGTGATGATTTCCCGACTTGCGACATTGCTTTCAATGCAGCTATGCCTCTAAGTCATGCCTCGACACGTGGGAGATATAGCCGCATCGAGGGCGTTACAAGTTGGTAATCAGAGCCTTCCCCGACCTTAGGAGCCCCCATTGCTTGATCGTTTTTGGCAGCCGAGTTGTGTCTAGAAAAATGTTTTGAGTCCTTAGGAATTATATATCGGAGAGCTTAGGAATTCTTTTTACTTCCCAGTCTCCTCATCGCTCTGGTAAGGCATCCTGACGTAGAGTTTTGACTCTTCTCTTCTCAAATTTCACTAAAAAAATTTTAGGATCACGCGAGTATCTTGGTTTTATTCCGATGGCTTATGATGAGAACACTGTCTTGGTGCCTCCTGCCAGGGGTTTAGTGGAAGTGTCCCGGGGAGTTGAGCTCTGAGGTGTTGTCATCATAATTCTATCGTTGCAATTCTGGTATACTTGAGATATGTGCGCGACATCAAAAATCTCCTTTATGCAGTTCGTTGGTGAGATAACCTCGACGCCACCCAGTACTGGGGCGGGAGTTCGGGAGTATCGCCATAACTTGTATAACGGATGCTTTTCGAAGGTTGAGGTAGATGGTTTCCGAAGGTTTCTTGGTTATGTGTTGAAGGATGGATACAGCTGGATGTAGGATTTGCTAGCTTGGGTGAGATATTATGCTTCCCCTGTATCCCCAACACATGATTGCATAACCGGAAAGTTTCGGGAGTTTCATAGGTGGGAATTCTAGTAGCGCTTAGGATATCTTTCCAACAGATGTATGGTATGAAATTGGGGTTCGACGTCTAGTGGTTCGCCTATTCACGGTCGATTTTACAGTGGTCTCGTTGTGTCTTAAAGAGTCCTTGGCTATGCTGACTCGGGGACGCTTCGTATGTCATGTGCACTGCCTTGTACATGATGGTGCTGTACGATCGAGCCCGTGTAGGTCCCACCACGAAAACTTCGGACGAAATTTCTATCATGTGTTTGTTCCGGCTTACTCCGCAAGCCAATCCTTGGTTTTATTTCTAGTTGTGGTATTCGAGTTGCTTCGACGTCATATGTTGATTCCATCCCTCATTGTTGTACCCCTTCTACCTGATTCTTCGTGGCTTCGCAATTTAGGAATATGTGACCACTTCAAGAGAAGTGCATTCGTTCATTTTGTTCGGATGTGAAGACTTTATGTTGCAATTTTCATTCCGTTGGATTCAGCTTCAATATTTGTCTATTTATGTGCTAATGGTGGTCAACCTCTTCAGGATGGCTCCTCCAACGCACACGACTCCGAACCCTGATCCGCCGCCACCTCCGCCTCCTCCGGAAGCATGGCAAGCTGTGATGGCCGCTACTAATGCAAATACACAGTTGATCATGCAAATCCTCCAAGAGCGGAATCAAGGCAGTCAAGGGAATCAAGGCAACAATCAGAACCATTTTGCCACTCTGAACCAGTTCCTCGCTAATGGTCCAAAGACGTTCAGCAATTGTGTTGAGGCTACCGATGCTGACGATTGGCTAGTGGATCTGGGCAAGCATTTTGAATGCAGCAACGTCAGGCCTGGAGATTTCGTCAAGTTCGCTTCTTTCCAGCTCAAAGATCAGGCCGCCTAGTGGTTCCAGCAGTACAAGGATTCCAGAGGTGGACGTTTGATCACTTGGGATGATTTCCGTCGTGATTTCCGAGCTCATCACATCCCTCAAAGTGTGACTGAAAGCAAACGTGAAGAATTCCGCAATCTGAAGCAAGGCTCGTTGTCTGTCTATGACTACAACAAGTTGTTCCAGAAGCTCGCCCGTTTTGCCAAGCAGGATGTTCCTGATGAGAAGAGCATGATCTATCAGTTCAAGGGTGGTCTCCGTGAAGAAATTCAACTCGCTCTTGTCCTCTTCGAGCCGCTGAGATACGATGAGTTCTACAACATGGCACTAAAACAAGAGGCTGCTCAGTTGAGGTGTGATGCTTCCAGGAAGCGAGTCAGAGACACTACGCCTTCTTCCTCTACTCAAGTGGCCAAGCAGCAGAAGTATTGGCTTCCTCCTCCTCCGTTCCGTCAGCCGTTTCAGCAGAAGAGCAAAGGTGGCAGTGGTTCATCCCACCCACCCAACCCAGGCTTTCAGAACAAGACTTCGTCTCAAGCTCCAAGATCCAGTGCTCCGTACCACCGTCCGCTTTCTGAGGTCACGTGCAACAAGTGCCAACAGAAGGGTCACTACGCCAACAAGTGTTTCAACCAGAGGCATCTTCCTCCTCCTCCTCCTCCTGTCAGATCGGCAAGTACAGCAGTGGTCAAGCATAATCCCAAGCACGCCAAGGTCAATATGGTGAATGCAGCTCAGGTAGAGGATTCGTCAGATGTGATCATGGGTAACCTTCCTGTTAATGATATTCCTGCAAAAGTTCTTTTTGACTCTGGTGCATCGCATTCCTTCATGTCATTCCCATTTGCATCGGAGAACAATTTTAGCACTAAGGCATTACCTAGAGCTATGCAAGTTGTCTCTCCAGCTAAGAGTCTGAGTTCTACTATGATGATTCCGGATATTTCTATCATGATGGGTGATTTCAAGTTTCTGGCTTCTCCAATGGTTCTTGGCAATTCTGATATCGATCTTATTCTCGGGATGGACTGGCTCTCTAAACACAAGGCTCACCTCGATTATGCAGCCAAGCAGATTCAACTGACTCATTCGTCTGAGGATGTCATTGTCTTTGCTGCTCGGGATAATACCATCCGGTTGTTTTCTCTCAATGAGAAGGGTGAATTGGATGCTATTTCGCAGATTCCGGTTGTTTGTGAGTATCAAGACGTCTTCCCAGAAGAACTCCCAGGAATGCCTCCGCACCGGCCGGTTGAATTTGTTATTGAACTTGAGCCCGGTACGGAACCTGTGTGCAAACGTCCCTACAAGCTCAGCCCCGAAGAGTTGAAGGAGTTGAAGAAACAACTTGATGTTCAAGAAAGAATGGGTCTCATTCGGCCTAGTACTTCTCCGTGGGGTTGTGGTGTTCTTTTTGTGAAGAAGAAGGATGGAACGGACCGACTTTGTGTTGATTACCATCCATTGAACAAGAAGACCATCAAGAACAAATACCCAGTTCCCAACATCAATGAGCTGTTTGAACAACTCAAGGGTGCCCAAGTATTCTCCAAGCTTGATCTTCGTATGGGTTATCATCAAATTCGCATTCGTGAGCAAGATATTCCCAAGACGGCTTTCAGGACAAGCTATGGGTCATATGAATACACTGTCATGTCTTTTGGCCTCGCCAACGCTCCTCCGACGTTCTCTCGCATGATGAACTTCATCTTCAACCCCTACACCAATGACTTCATTTTGGTCTATCTCGACGACATTCTGGTTTTCTCGAAGAACAAGGAAGATCATGCCAAGCACTTGCATTTGGTTCTTGACAAGCTCAGGGAACATCAGTTCTACACCAAGTTCTCCAAGTGTGAATTTTGGCTCGATGAGGTTCTTTATCTTGGCCATATCATCTCTGCCAAGGGCATTTCCGTCGATCCTGAGAAGGTGTCTGCAATTGTTAATTGGGAACCTCCTCAGAACGTGAAGCAACTCCGTAGCTTCCTTGGTCTCGCAAGCTACTGCCGAAGATTCGTTAAATTTTTTTCCAAGATCGCGAAGCCTCTCTCAAATCTTCTTCAGAAGCACGTCAAGTACGTTTGGTCTCCGGAGTGTGATATTGCTTTCAACTCTTTGAAAGAGAAATTGATCAATGCTCCAGTTCTGACTCCGCCTGATGAAACCAAGCCATACGAGGTCTTGTGTGATGCCTCTCTCCAAGGTCTAGGTGCTGTACTGATGCAAGAGAAGAAAGTTGTTGCTTATACCTCTCACCAGTTGAAGCCTAATGAGAAGAACTACCCCACTCATGATCTCGAGTTGGCGGCAGTTGTGCATGCATTGTTGACTTGGAGACATCTTCTCTTGGGAAGGAAAGTGGACATTTTCACTGATCACAAGAGTCTCAAGTACATCTTCACCCAGCCTAATCTCAACCTTAGGCAGACTCGATGGGTCGAAATGATTCAAGAGTACAATCCGAGTATCGAGTATACTCCAGGCAAGGCTAATGTGATTGCTGACGCTTTGAGCAGAAAAGCATATTGCAACAGTCTGATTCTCAAGCCTTATCAACCCGAGCTTTGTGAAGCTTTCCGCAAACTTAATCTGCAAATTGTTCCTCAAGGTTTCCTCGCCAACCTTCAAGTTTCTCCTACCTTGGAAGAACAGATTCGCCAAGCCCAGCTTCTTGATGCTATGGTGAAAAGGTGAAGATTGGTATCGCAAAGAGTCAGTCCAAGTACAAGTGCTACCGACTTGATGACAAGGACACTCTCTTCTTCGAGGATCGAATTGTTGTGCCCAAAGGTGAACTTCGTAAAGTGATCATGAACGAGGCTCACAACTCTCTCCTCTCCATCCACCCTGGGAGCACGAAGATGTATCAGGATCTGAAGCAAACTTATTGGTGGACTCAAATGAAGCGCGAGATCGCTCAATTCGTGAATGAATGTGATGTCTGCAGAAGAGTGAAGGCAGAACACCAAAGGCCAGCAGGTCTCCTCCAACCTCTTGCCATTCCAGAATGGAAGTTTGACCACATTGAAATGGACTTCGTGACTGGGTTTCCAAAGTCCAAGCGTGGCAATGATGCTATATTCGTTGTCATCGACAAGCTCACCAAAGTGGCTCACTTCCTGCTTATCAAAGAGTCAATCACTGCAGCTCAATTGGCGGAACTCTATACCTCTCGAAGTGTCTCTCTGCACGGTATTCCTCAAGTGATATCTTTAGACCGTGGCAGCATCTTTACCTCCAAGTTTTGGGATTCTTTTCAGAAGGCCATGGGCACCAACATCCGCTTCAGCACTGCTTTCCATCCTCAAACAAGCGGTCAAGTCGAGCGTGTCAACCAGATTCTTGAAGATATGCTCAGAGCTTGTGTTATCTCCTTCGGCATGAAGTGGGAGGATTGTCTTCCTTATGCTGAATTCTCATACAACAACAGTTTTCAAGCAAGTTCGGGCAAGGCCCCATTTGAAATTCGGTATGGTAGGAAGTGCCGTACACCTCTCAACTGGTCTGAAACCGGTGAACGTCAGCTGCTGGGTAATGACCTAATCACAGAGGCAGAAGAAATGTGCAAGGTCATTCGTGATAACCTCAAAGCAGCCCAATCCCGCCAGAAGAGCTACTACGATAGTAAGCACCGTGATTTGGCTTTCGAGATCGGAGATCATGTCTACCTCCGCGTCTCTCCTATGAAAGGGACTCGTCGCTTCGGTATCAAAGGGAAGCTTGTCCCCAGATACGTCGGGCCTTTCAAGATTGTCAGCAAGAGAGGCGACCTCGCCTATCAACTCGAGCTTCCTTCAAACTTTGCCAATGTTCATGATGTGTTCCATGTCTCCCAACTCCGAAAGTGCTTCAAGATGCCTGAACGCACCGTCAACTTCGAGGACATTGAGCTCCAAGAAGATCTCTCTTATCGTGAGCAACCAGTTGCAATCCTTGAAGAGACTGAACGCAGGACTCGCAACAAGTCAATCAAATTTCTCAAAGTCAAGTGGTCACACCATTCCGACCGTGAAGCTACCTGGGAACGCGAGGATCACCTCCGTTCTGAGTACCCGGAGTTCTTTCAGTCCTAGATCTCGGGACGAGATCTTTTCGTAGTGGTGGAGTGTTGTAACGCCCCAGATATAACTTTCCCAATTTGTACTCCAACTCTTGCCGTTTTCGGCATTAAGTTATATTTATTTCTCGGGTTCGGGTCTTTGTCTCCGTGTGTTGTTTTCGTTTTCGTGCATCTCATATCATGTCATCACGTGCATTGCATTCGCATATATGTTCGTCTCATGCATTCGAGCATTTTCCCCGTTGTCCGTTTTGCATTCCGGCGCTTCGTTCTCCTCCGGTGGCCATATCTAGCTTTCTTTCGTGTGTGGGGATTAAACATTTCTGGATTGGACCGAGACTTGCCATGCGGCCTTGGTTTACTACCGGTAGACCGCCTGTCAAGTTTCGTACCATTTGGACTTCGTTTGATACTCCAACGGTTAACCGAGGGACCGAAACGGCCTCTTGTGTGTTGCAGCCCAACACCCCTCCAATTTGGCCCAAAACCCACCAAACTCTGCTCCATCGTCTCGGTCGTTCGATCACGATCGCATGGGCGAAAACCGCACCTCATTTGGACTCTCCTAACTCCCTCTACCTCTATAAATAGCCCCCCCATTTTTGGATCTCGGATCTCTCCCCGTCCTTCCCCAAAAAAAACACAGATTCCACCGCCGCCGGACAAAGTCCGCCGGGCCGGACATTGTCCGACCCGCGCCGCGCCGCCACGTCAGCCCGGGAGCCCCACTTCGCCGCGCCTCCTCGCCGCCGGGCCCGCGGAGCCCATCTCCGGCCCGCTCCGGGCCACGCCGGGCCAGATCCACTCCGCCGCCCCGCGCCCTTCTTCCCCGGTTCCGTTCGCCGGCCGCATCTCCGGCAGCCCGCGCCGCCCTGCGCCGGCGCCGCGCTCCGCGCTCCGGCAGCCGCCACCTGCGCCCGGCCCGCCTGGGATCTCCGCCGCGCGCCTCCGCCGCGCTCCGCCGCCGGACGCCGTCCCCGTCGCCCGCACCACGCCGCTCCGGTCGCCGGCCGCCGCCGTCATCGCCGGAGTCCGATCTGGCCAGGTGGACCAGATCCACCAGTCCCGCCAACCAAACGCGCCGCCCCGAGCCGGATCTCCTCATCCCGCATCACCCCGTCCAGATTCCAGAGGGTATAATTTTGCTAAGTCCCAGGATTTTTCAGTCCAAGTTGCTATGTTCGCGGCTCCGTATCTCCGCATCCGTAGCTCCGTTTTGGCCATATGATATATAAAAATCTTTGTCTCGACGAGAAAATCATTTCATTCCATTGCATCATTTGCATTTGAGTTCATCTTGATGCCCAAACTGCTGTTAGAAGGAGGCATCATGAGTTAAACTGCAGATCCGTTAGCTCATCATTGACTTTTGTCATTTTTGCCATGATTATTGTGTGCATGATATGCTTGTGCCCCTTTGGGATGAATTGTTAAGCTTTTCGTCTTCTTCCAGCGGTGCCACCTATGCATTTTTAGGATGTGTGTGTTGTCTTGTGCAAGCTTGCAAAGAGGGGTACCTGAGATTGCTGAGTTCAGGGACTTAGTGATTTTCACTAAGTCTGGGATATTTTAGTTCATGATGCTATATGTCCAGCTTGTTTCCTAGTGATCCGTGCCTCTTTTGAGGGTGATCAGTAAGAGTGATTTGTTATTCTTGTTATGCTCTATCCAGCCATGTATTTACTTGTTATGTTGGAGCACCCTAGGTTGAGTCAATCGAGCTCAAATTTTGCATCGTTGTTAATTTGGGCAGATCGTGAACTCTTTTGCGATTTTGCCGGTGCTATTGCTAGTGACTCGTGAATGCTATGCCATTGTTCTTGCCATGTCTAGCTACCTTTTTGTGCCTTCTTTATGGATATATGCTTTATTTGCCATGACTTGCACCGTAGTGAGTGCATCGAGCTCGTTTACATGCCTCCTTGAGTTATAATTTCAGCATATCTCAGTTTTCACTAAGTCTGAAAACTGATTGTGTTTCATCTATGTTCGTGTGCTCGTTAGAGTATTTTGTGAACCCTTTTGGCCCCAGGTAATTTTGGGTGTTTTGTTAAGCTTGTTGAGTAGCTCCATGCCATGCTCTTACTTGCCATGTTCAGGTTATGTTTCATGTTGTTTTTCTGCTCCGAAGAGAGCATCGTGGTCTGAAATTCTAGACTAGCGTTAATTTCGCTAAGTCTGAAATCTGTTTTGCTTATTCAGTTTTGCTATGCTTGTTTGAACCCCTTAATGGATGAATTTTCCTATGGCTCAGTCCTAGTGATTTGTTAAGCATATTGTGTACATCCCTGTCATGCATTTTGTTTTCATGTTTGGTGTCTGTAGCATGTTCATTTCGTTGCATTTAGGAGCCTACTTGCTGTAAATCACAGATCGGTTCGTTTCGTAAAACACTCGCCATTTCCAAACCGTAGCTCCGATTCCTATGATCTTTATATCGTTTTCAGGGGATTTCTTCCCCTCTATCCAGTGGCACACTTGGTTTTCAATGTTGAGGCCAGGTTCATGCATTTCCTTTCACGTCTTGCATTTTGCATCCCGCATCGCATCCCGCATAGCATACCATCATTGCATCTTATTGGTTGCCCTTGCACGTGGTTGACTGTATCCTTGTTGCTTGTTTGTGTTGTTGGATAGAGCCGGGAGACGAGTTCGCTAACGAGGAGCCCGTTGAGTTTGCTTTTGAGGATCCAGTCAACTCTGACAACTGTGCAGGCAAGATGATCATACCCTCGAAATCACTATCTTTGCTATGCTAGTTTGCTCGCTCTTTTGCTATGCCAATGCTACGATGCCTACCACTTGCTTATCAGCCTCCCAATTGCCATGATCGAGCCTCTAACCCACCTTTGTCCTAGCAAACCATTGATTGGCTATGTTACCGCTTTGCTCAGCCCCTTCTTATAGCGTTGCTAGTTGCAGGTGAAGATTGCAGCCGTTCCTTGTTGGAACATTTATTTACTTGTTGGGATATCATTATATTGCTATGTTATCTTAATTCATCTATATACTTGGTAAAGGGTGGAAGGCTCGGCCTCTCGCCTAGTGTTTTGTTCCACTCTTGCCGCCCTAGTTTCCTTCATATCGGTGTTATGTTCCCGGATTGTTGCGTCCCTTACGCGGTTGGGCTATAATGGGAACCCCTTGATAGTTCGCCTTGATTAAATCTTTTCCAGCAATGCCCAACATTGGTTTTACCATTTGCCACCTAGCCTTTTTTTCCCTTGGGTTTCCGGAGCCCGAGGGTCATCTTTATTTTAGCCCCCCACGGGCCAGTGCTCCTCTGAGTGTTGGTCCGAAATGAGCTGCCTGCGGGGCCACCTCGGGGAAACTTGAGGGTTGGTTTTACTCGTAGCTAGTCTCATCTGAGTGTGCCCTGAGAAAGAGATATTTGCAGCTCCTATCGGGATTTGTCGGCACATTCGGGCGGTGTTGCTGGACTTGTTTTAACCTGTCGAATCGTCTTGTTGTACCGAGATAACGAGTCTGATCGGTGTGTCTTGGGTGGAGGTCTATTCCTTCGTTGACCGTGAGAGCTTGTTATGGGCTAAGTTGGGACCCCCCTGCAGGGATTGATCTTTCGAAAGCCGTGCCCGCGGTTATGGGCAGATGGGAATTTGTTAATGTCCGGTTGTAGATAACTTGAACCTTAATTAATTAAAACGAATCAACTGAGTGTGTTGCCGTGATGGCCTCTTCTCGGCAGAGTCCGGGAAGCGGACACGGTGTTGGAGTTATGTTTGCGCAGGTTGCTCTCTAGTTTCTCGCTCGTGCTTTGCCTCCTCTTCTCGCTCTCTTTTTGCGAATAAGTTAGCCACCATATATGCTAGTCGCTTGCTGCAGCTCCACTTATACATTACCCCTTTCCTACCTATTAAGCTTAAATAGTCTTGATCGCGAGGGTGCGAGATTGCTGAGTCCCTGTGGCTCACAGATTACTATTACACCAGATGCAGGGACAGATGATACAGCTCCAGATGGCGCGCTCGAGCTCAAGTGGGAGTACGACGAGGACTCTCAGCGTTACTATGTGTCTTTTTCCTGATGATCAGTAGTGGTGCCTATTCGGGGTTAGATTCAGGGCCTTATCGCATGTTGGGGGTCTTTTCTATTTTGGCGCCGTAGTCGGGCCATGAGTGAATTGTATGATGGATGTTATTTATGTACTTTGATGTGACGTGGCGAGTGTAAGTCAACTATGTTATTCCCCTTTATATTATTTATGTACATGGGATGTGTGATGATTTCCCGACTTGCGACATTGCTTTCAATGCGGCTATGCCTCTAAGTCGTGCCTCGACACGTGGGAGATATAGCCGCATCGATGGCGTTACAAGTATTTCTCTGCTAATGATGCCACGTCGCTTCAATTACTGTTGCTAATCTTGTGTTAGTTCGAAACCGGTTCTAATTCAAATTCAAAATCGAGCAAACAATAAATGTTTTCAAATATTAAAACTAAAATGTTCGGAGTGATCAAAGTATTGCATAGGTAATTAAGGCGGAGAAACCACACTTTTATAAAATGTTTGAATACTCTAAAATGATTAAAACAGAAGCAAAAACTATTATTTAAACACTTTGAAAATATTAAAACAAATGAAAACTATTTTATTTAATGTTCCCAATTTAATGTGGTTGTGGTATATTTAGAGCTGACAATTTAGGATCTTTGAAATAATTAATAAAACTAAATAAACTTAAGAGATAAATGAAAACAGAAAAGAAATATATAAAGGGAAAATTAACAAAAAAGTAAATGAGGGGAAAAGGCCCCTCCCCTGGGCCTCAGCCAGCCTGGTCGGCCCAGCCGGCCCAACTCCCCATCCTCTGTCGTCTTCCCCGCGCCCCTGTTCACCCAACCGAGTGGGCGCGGGCGCCGACGAACCCGCTCGTCCCCGTCCACGTCGTCGGCAGGGCTCTAAGGCCGAACCCCGCGACCCCTCGGGCTCCCCACACCCCCACTCACCCCTCCCAGATCCACTCTCCCACTCCTCTCCCTCCTCGCTCGGTTCCACTTCGCAACACAGCCACCCCGCGACCACCATGACCGTGGTGCCGTGAAGCTCGCAGCCACCGATGCCGCCTCGCCTCGTCTCCGTGCCTAGTCGAACCGCCGTCATCCACTACCTCTTCCACGCAAACGAATCGGAGCCGGGAGCCACCACAGCGTCGCCCATGACGCCGTCCTCTTCCTCGGCCTCGCTAGCAAACCCCGTCAATTCCGGCGCCATCTGCAGCTACTAGCCCTCCGACGAGCCTTTCTTGCGCTCCTAGGTGAGCTCCCGCTCGAAACCCCTCTCTGCCCGTTTGATTTGGTGCCCGTAGTCACCGACGCCATGGGAACCGAAGCTCCTCGCTGCCGGGCATGGCACAGCCGCGGCCATAGCCGCTGCCGCTCGCGTCCAAGCTCGATGTCGTACTCCTTGCCTTCCCCGCCTTCCAATGCGACCCCAACCTCCTCTCCCCATGCCCTGCATCGCCGATGGCCAAGCGCGCCCGAAGCTGCCGCCGCTCCACTCGTCGCCGGCATCGAACCCGACCACTACAGCCCGCGACCGCACGGCCCCTGCTGCTGCTCCCCTTCGCCCCGGACCTCCAGTGCCCTGCCGAGCTCCGTCACCCGCGCGCTACTCGCCTGCTGCCCTCCAATTGCCGCCTGCCGCCTCCGCTCGCCGCTACCCCACTGCTTCTGCTGCCTTGCTCCCGCTACGGCTCGCTATGCTGCTGCTCCTAGTTGCCGCCTAGCTGCGCGCGCATCGCCTTCCCTGCTCTCGCTCATGCCCGCCTCGCTGCGGCTCCCACACCCGGCCACTTCCCCGCGGCCAGCCGCCGCACCTCACCCACAACTGCCGCTCGCCGCCGCTCAGCCTCACCCGCTCCGGCTGCCGCAGCTCCTCTCCGACGCCGCCTAGCACCCCCTCCCCGCACCGCTCGCCTGCGTCAGGTGGCGCCCCACCGTGGCCGCAGCCGGCGCTCAATTCCGCCCCAACGGGCGCCCCCGCCAGCACCCAGACGGGCTGGCCCCCGCGGCCCCGTTAGCGACCGCCCGATAAGCCCCCCAGGTCGGGCCCCAGGCCCTTTTTGAAAGAGATTTATTAAAATATTGATTAACTAATTAAACTAATTAATCTTAATTAACGTAATTAAACTTGTTTAGTTAAAACTAATTAGCCTAATAACCTATTTTAGTCTAATGCAGTGTATGACAGGGGCCCCACCCCCTGTTGACCGGTCAAATGTTGACTGGTCAACTGGGACCCCTAGACTCACTGTCATCCTTTGGTGCATTGCTGGTGCACTGCACCGGGTGCACCTAGCAATTTCTTGTTTATTTTAGATTTAGTAATGATTTCAGGATTTGGTTAAAACTTTAGAAAATCATATCAAATAATCCGTAACTCGGATGAAAAAGTGTTATACATGAAAGTTGCTTAGAATGATGAGGCGAATCTGAATACGCAGCATGTTCATCCACCACACATCCCTAGCATAGAGAACACATAATTTTCTCCCTCCGGTTCATCTGTCCGAAAACGCAAAACACCGGGGATACTATCCCGGATGTTTCCCCCCTTCACCGGTATCACATGTCCCTACGTTAGGTCACCCCTAGCACACGTATTGCCGCATCTTGCTTTGTGTTACATTTGATTGCTCTGTTATTTATTGTGTTCCCCCTCCGTTACTTATTTCTGGTAGACTCCGAGACCGCTGCTGATGTCCGTGTGTTCGGCTACATCGAAGATGACCCCTCCTTGCTAGAGCAACCAGGCAAGCCCCCCTGATCACCAGATATCGCCTATTCTTCTCTCTACTACTTGCATTAGAGTAGTGTAGCATGTTACTTCTTTCCGTTAATTCTATTCTGATGCATAGCCTGACATTGTTGCTACAATTGTTGATACCTTACCTGCAATCCTAAATGGTTAGTATAGGATGCTAGTTTATCATCAGTGGACCTACATTCTTGTCAGTCTGCCATGCTATACTATCGGGCCGTGATCACGTCGGGTGTTGGTCACGGGTATATACTATACATATTACATATGATACATGTCGTGACTAAAGTCGGGTCGGCTCGTTGAGTACCCGCGGTTGATTCACGAATTGGGGGCTGAAAGGACATACTTTGCCGACGGCCCTATGAGTGGATCTTTGTGGCGGAGCGACGGGGCAGGTTGAGACCACCCAGGAGAGAGGTGGGCCTGGCCCTGGTCGGCGTTCGCGGTTACTTCAAGATAACACGCTAAACAAGATCTTGGTATTTGATCCGAGTCTGGCCACTGGCCTATACGCACTAACTAACTAAACGGGAACAATTATGGGCACTCGACATCGTGGTATCAGCCGAAGCCTTCGTGATGTCAGCGACTAAGCGGCACACGCCGGGTTGGACCTCGTAACGCAACTTCCTTTGTAATGGAGGTTGCTAGGTCTGCTCACCGGCCGTGTACGCAACGTGCAGGCGTGCAATGGGCGATGGGCCCAGCCCCCTGCGCGCATAGGATTTAGACTGGCGTGCTGACCTCTCTGTTGTGCCTAGGTGGGGCTGTGACGTGTTGATCTTCCGAGGCCGGGCATGACCTAGGAAAGTGTGTCCGGCCAAAGGGGATCGAGCGTTTTGGGAAATGTGGTGCACTCCTGCAGGGAAGTTTATCTATTCGAATAGTCGTGTCCCTTGGTAAAAGGACGACCCGGAGTTGTACCTTGACCTTATGACAACTAGAACCGGATACTTAATAAAACACACCCTTTCAAGTGCCAGATACAACTCGGTGATCGCTGTTTTGAGGAAGATATAATAAGGCTTATGTGTGATAGAGCATATCATATCACGGGGTTTGGATGCACCTGTGAAGTTTGCACCATGTCTTAATGTGAGAAAGGGCAATGCACGGTACCGTAGAGGCTAGCAAATTGCGGAAAGGTAAGAGTGCGTATAATCCATGGACTCACCTTAGTCATAAAGAACTCATATACTTATTGCAAAAGTTTATTATCCCTCGAAGCAAAGTACTACTACGCATGCCCCTAGGGGGATAGATTGGTAGGAAAAGACCATCGCTTGTCCCCGACCGCCACTCATAAGGAAGAGAATCAATAATAAATCATGCTCCAACTTCATAGCATAACGAGAGACTATACTTGCATGCTTCCGGAATCACAAATATTAACACCAATATTCTTACTAACCACAACCATTTACTAGTACCTCCCACATATTACATTTCTATATCGCAAAATTATTGCAAGGAATCAAACATATCATATTCAGTGATCCATATGTTTTATGTAGGATTTTATGACTAACCATGCAATTGACCAATTCTTATTGACTCTCTAAATAGATATAAGTGAAGCAAGAGAGTTTAATTCTTTCTACAAAAGATCATGCTCTAACAAATATAAGTGAAACAAAAGAGCATTCTTCAAATAACGGTTTTCTGTGTGAAGAGAAACAGGCAATCCAAACTTCAAATGATATAAGTGAAGCACATCAAGCATTCTATAAAGCCACACTCAAAAGATATAAGTGAAGTGCAATGAGAATTCTATAAATCAACCATGGACTATCTCATACCAGCATGGTGCATAAAACAAAAGTGAAAACTAAATGCAAAAGATGCTCCAAGATTCACACGTATCACATGAACGAAACGAAACCGAAAACATACCGATACTTGTTGAAGAAAGATGGGATGCCTTCCAGGGCATCCCCAAGCTTAGATGCTTGAGTATACTTGAATACTTACTTGGGGTGCCTTGGGCATCCCCAAGCTTGAGCTCGTGCCTCTCCTCCTTCTCCTCATATCGAGACCTCCTCGATCCTTAATCACTTCATCCACACAAAACTCAACAGAAAGTTCAGTAAGATCCATTAGTATAATAAAGCAAATCACTACTCTAAGTACTGTTGCAAACCAATTCATATTTTGTTTTTGCATTGTAGCTACTTTAATATAACTTTTTCATGGCTTATACCACCATTAAAAATCAAAAAATTCATGAAAACGAGCAAAACAATGCATCAAAAACAGAATGTCTTAAACAGGACAGACTGTAGTAATCTGAACATTCACCATACCTCTGGTACTCCAAAAATTCTGAAAAAATTAGGAAAAATAAACAATTTGTATAGAAAGACAGTGCAAAATTTTTGAGAACCATTAGGTGTCCCAGTAAGAAAATGTAAAATCGAGCACTACAGCCAAAGTTTCTGTTTTGCACCGCACAAACCAACAAGCAATCTAAACATCCTAAAGGAAAAACTTGGCACATTATTTTTATAATACAATGGAATTGTACAAGGGGATAATTATTTTTGATGATAAGTTTCTGTAATTAAGATTTACAAAGTTTCCAATAGCATGAACAAAGTTCAAGGCATGCTCCTGCTTCCACGGTGCTCATCGTTCTCACTTCCACTTTTCTTTTTGTGAAGTTTTAAGTTCCCCTCTATATTTCTTGTTTTTAAACTATATAAAAGCACTCAATAAAAATAAATGACTCTCTACAACTTCTGGGTTGTCTCCCTGGCAGCGCTTTCTTTAAAGCCATTAAGCTAGGCATAAAGTGCTCAAGTAATGAATCCACCCGGATCCCAAGGTATATCAAAGCCAATTTGAATTAACAATGATTTGGCATTTAGTAGTGAGCACAAAGCAACATATATCAAGCAATGATGATGTCTAACTCTCTTCCTATGCATCGGCATGTCATACAAGAACAATTCATGCACATCAAGTAAAGGCCAATACATAGCATAAGCAGTTTCTTGCAATTTTATCGTGTTGGAAACATAAAGAGGTGGAGATGTAGTTCCTCTCTCATAATAATTGCAAGTAGGAGCAGAAAGCACATGCATATTATATTCATCAAAATCATCATGTGCAACTGTAAAAGGAAACCCATCAATATAATCCTTAACAAGAGCGAACTTCTCCGATATAGTGTAGTTGGGAGAATTCTAAGAGATAATAGGACTATCATGTGTGGGTGCAATAGCAACGATTTCATTCTTAATATAAGGAAAAATAGCAAGTTCATCTCCATAAGCATCACTTAAATTGGCATCATGGCCACAAGCATAGAAAGCATCATCAAAAAGGGATATTTCAAACAAATCAACAGGATCATAGCAATTATCATGGCACTCATCCTTTGGTAAGAACAAAGGGAAATTAAACAATGTATGATTTGAAGAGTTACTCTCATTGGAAGGCGGGCATGGGTGATCAATCCGGTCTTCCTTCACTTGTTCTTCGCTCTCTTCATCATCTTTTTCATCCAATGTGCTCACAGTTTCATCAATTCCTTCTTCCATAGACTCCTGCAAAATATAAGTCTCTTCTTGCACATTCGAGACTTTCTCAATAAATGCATCAATATCGGAATTGTATTTATAATTATCATAGCAATATTTAAGGATAGCAAAATTTTCAGGTCTATAAACTGAATCATCAAAATCTTCAAACTTTTCAAACAAAGATTCAATTTCATAAGCACCCTTAAAAGCAACAAAATCTTATATTCGTTCCACATCATAGTAATCATATATACCTCTAGCACAAGAAGCCAAGGTCTCATTATTATTAAATTCACATGAAAAGGGAAGATGTGGAGCATTCATCCTAGAGCAACAAGTATAATCATATCTCTGGCATAAATCCCAAGCATACTAATGCAACATAAGAATTTGATCCCATGAAAGTTTTCCATTTTAAGTCAAGCGATAATCCCTAAAGTATTCGCATTGATCCAACGTTACTCCGATTATCAAGTTGAAAGGGGTTTTCTCAGGATTATCAAAGCAGTGCATAATATCTCTCACATAATGAGCATCGAGGGTTTTGGGAGGTTCCCCATCTCCATGAGTAGGAAGTACAACTATTTTTTTGGTGTTTCATGTTCCATATCCATTGCTAAAGATAGAGAATAACTTAGAACAGGAAATAAAAACTACTTAGTGATGAAGAGAACAAGCACACACGAGAATATTCACCCCACACTATTGCTCACCGGTAACGGCGCCAGAAAAAGGTCTTGATAACCCACAAGTATAGGGGATCATTTGTAGCCTTTTTTGATAAATAAGAGTGTCGAACCCAACGAGGAGCTAAAGGTAGAACAAATATTCCCTCAAGTTCAATCGACCATCGATACAACTCTACGCACGCTTGACGTTTGCTTTACCGGAAACAAGTATGAAACTATTTTGTAGGAATAAATCTATGAGTACTTTGCGCGAATAAAACTATGGATAAATTGCAAGGTAATAAAAGTGGAAAGCTTTTGTCAATAAGAAAGTCATTTGTCCCTAGGCAATCGATAACAAGTACCGGTAATCGTTCTTGCAACTTTATATGAGGGAGAGGCATGAGCTAACATACTTTCTCTACTTGGATCATATGCACTTATGATTGGAACTCTAGCAAGCATCCGCAACTACTAAATATCATTAAGGTCGTGAAACCTAAGCATATCATTAAGTATCAAGTCCTCTTTACTCCCATATGCCATAGCCCACCTATCCACGTTTAAGTTTCTTTCACTCTCGTAACCCTGACAATAAGCAAACCATGACCATATTGCAACACCCGACAGCGAGGGCCCCTCAAGTTTGCGCGAGAAGGAGGGCAGCGTAGGACAGCACCATAAATAAAATATACAATCATACCAACCAAGATCACGATTAATCGACAGGACAAAATAGATCTACTCAAACATCATAGGATAACCATAGATCATTGGGAAATAATATATGGAGTTGAACACCATGTTTAAGTAGAGATTACAGCGGGGGGAAGACGTGTTACACCGCTGCATAGAGGGGGAGAAAGTTGGTGTTGACGGTAGCAAGATTGTTGATCTGGATCGCCGTCCCAATCGTTGCCCCCGGCGGCACTCCGGTGCCACCGAAAGCGAGGGGGAGAGAGCCCCCTCCTTCTTCTTCTTCCTTGGCCTGCCTCTAGATGGGAGGTGGGTTCCCCCTTTGGTCCATGGTCTCCATGGTAGCGGAGGGGTGGGAGCCCCTCCAAGATTGGATCTCCCTCTCTGTTCTCTTCTGTTTCGTGTTCCCCAGATCTGGCCGAAAACTATTTCTTATATTCCTGGAGATCCGTAACTCTAATTGTGCTAAGATTTTAACATGATTTTTTTTTCAGATATAAGCTTCCATGCGCCCGAAGTAGAGGTCCAACCGACGTACGAGGTGGGCACAACCCACCACCACGCGTTAGGGGCCTTTGGCGCGTCCTGATGTATTGTGCCCTGTGGGCCTCCGTTTGAAGTGATTCCAACTCCCAAAAATCACATATAATCCAAACTAATTCTCTGTAAATTTTCATCGCGCTTGGACTTTGTTTGATATGAATACTCTGCGATACAAAAAACATGCAGAAAACAGGAAATGGCACTTGGCACTATATCAATTGGTTAGTCCAATAAATCATATAAAAAGTTGCCAAAAGTATGTAAAACTTGTATAATATTGGCATGAAACAATAAAAAATTATAGATACAACGGAGACGTATCAGCACATGCCGAGGGAGAGTCACATCCAAATGAGGCGGATCCATCGTGTGCGGCTTAACCGGCGCTCAAGTCACAGGAGCTTCAGCCGCCCGGTTCACCATTGGCGGGTCACTGGTACCTGCACCTGGCGTGTTGAATAGATTTCTCGCATCATAAAGCAGGGGTAAATGACTCTCGTGCCTCCTCCTCATGACCTCGTTTGAGGCACTTTGATCCAAGGTGAGCCGGAAAGAGTCTGCTTCAATCCGTTGTGCTTGGGCATCCAAAGCAGCTTGCTCTGTAGCCATCCTAGTTTTCTCAGCTGCCAGCTCCTCCTTGGCTTGAGCTATCTCATCTCATAGCTTCGCCACATCCACCTTGTGTTGTTCCTGGTTGTCCGGGGTTACCTCCACCCCCATCAAAGTCGCCAAAGCCTACAATAACTCTGTCAAAGCTTGAGCCGGCGGGCGCACAGTGCCAGTAGCACCAACCGTTGCCACAACAGTTGAACTAGGTCAGCAATGGTTCTTGAACCAAGCGCCGGCTGTGTACCATCCATGAAGATCACCACCCTGTTCGACGGCTCATAGGGGTCCAGAATACTGTCGCCATCAGAACAGCCCCCAAGCCGGCCGTCTTGCAGTTGATACATTGAGTTGGTCTCACCGGTTGACAACTCACCATCAGAGTAGATGGCCGTCTCACCGCCAGATCCTGCCTCAAGTTCTGCCCCATGGATAAAACCAACAAAGGCGTGCTTCACGGCAGGTTGAACTCGGGTGGGTCGTGCACGCTGAGCCGTCTCGATGATGTCAGTGCACGTGTCCGGCTGAGGGCCCGGTTCGCCGATCTTGCCGATGAAGACGTGGATTCCACCTAAGGGGACCCGGTACCCATACTCAATTGAGACGGGCTCGAGGCCCTAGCCTGCATCGTTGATGTAGAGCTTGCCGTGATGACTCTTGGTCATTCGGGCCACAGCGTATCCCTTGATCCCTTCGAAGCTGCCCTTCAAGAACTCGAAACCTCCATGCACTGGCCCCACGATCGGGGCCAACTGTCATGGACTTGACACGGCAGATGTCCTAGCGGAAAGACTTAGTCGTGGAGCCATCGCAACTAGGTTAGCTTAAAGGGGTTAAATAGGACAAAGGACACATGGAGTTTATACTGGTTTGGCCCCTCGCAATCAAGGTAAAAGGCCTACTCCAGTTAGGGTTGTATTGCTTGGGTTTGGATTACCAAGGAGCGAATACACTTGACCTAGTTATCGATCTCTTATTTCTTGCCCTAAACCACCGCCGGGTCGTCCCTTTATATACACAGGTTGACGCCCGGCGGCTCACGGAGTCCTGGCCGGCTCGTACACAACGTGTCCAGCTCAGTGACTAATTAAACTTGCCTTACAATACAAGTTACACATATGGCGGTTCATCCTCTTGGGCCTCAAGTCTCCTCTGGGTCTTGGGCCGTCAACGGGCTTGTATGATCCGCCATCTTCACTGATAAGCCACCAGTGGTATGACCCGGCCCCTCCTGGGCGGTTCAAACACAATATTTATATCCCCAACAGTGCTGGTCCTTTCAGCTTTAGAGGGAGGTATTTAATGGCGTGGAGATCATCTCCGCGAGCCATGTGAATGTGGAGAAGAAAATCTTCTATCCATACAACGGGATCCGTCGTTCCATCGTGTTGCTCGATGTTCACGGGTTTAAACCCTTTCGGAAATTGGTGCAGCATTACCTCATAGGTAAAGCACATAGGGTGTGCGGCACCTCTGTACCGGGCGACAGAGTTCGGATGACATCTGTGTTCTATCCTGATCCCGGACTTGGTTATGTTTGTTGTGCCTGGCTTGATGGCCATCATCTCATGCTGGGGCACGTCCTCTTGATCCATAGATTGATCTAGTCTTGCTGGCTCTATTGGTCGGGTCCTGACGTAAGTCGTACGTGTAGCCCAGAGCCACTGTCTTCCTGCCTCTATGGCGAGGGGACGCTGGTTGGTGTTCGGCATGAATAGTCATTTTATCCCGTCCACGTGGTGGTCGGTCCGGTATTTCAACCTGATTGTCTTTTGACGTTATTGGTGCAAGGGCCTTGTTGTCGAGTTGTGGCAGTAGCCTGCGTTTTTGGTAACTCTTTGTTGGGCGCTCAAAGCCATATCCTTCTTTGGCGGCTAGGACCTTAGTCCATCTGTCATTGAGCGTATCCTGTTTGGCTTTAATCTGCTATTGTTTCTTTTTCAGGCTCCGCGCGGTGGCGATAAGCTATCGCTTGAAGCGTTCTTGTTCAAGGGGATCTTCTGGGACGATGAAATCTTTGTCACCGAGGCTAATCTCCTCTTCGGAGACAGGTATGTAGTTACTATCTTCCGAATCCTCGTGATCGGGGGGTTTTTCGGGACTGAATTGACCCTCTTCCCTTTCATCCTGCTCGAACACTAGCTCTACGGGGTTTTCAGGGTCTTCGGCATTCTTCGGAGTGTCATTGTCTCTGATGCCGGTGTTGCTTTCCCTTCCTCGACGTGATCATGAGAGGCGCCACTGACGTCGGCGTTTCGGTGGTTCATTGACGTGCTTATCCTCATCTGGATATTGAGTGCCATCATTGTCTTTTTTATCAGGGGTGTCCACCTTGTATACATCATAAGTAGTAGTGGTCGTCCAATGCCTAGTGATGGGTGGGTCTTGACCTGGTTCGGTTTTGACATCGTCGTCCATGCCATCAATGTCTTCAGAAGTGTAGTCTAGCATGTCTGTTAAGTCCTCGACAATGACTACTGAGTGGATGGTGGGTAGGACGTAAAATTCCCTAGTCTCAGCCCCCAGTTCGAACTGGGCATAGTTCAGAGGTGACACCTCTATGATGACGAGTGTCGGTGTCAAAACCGGCGGATCTCGGGTAGGGGGTCCCGAACTGTGTGTCTAAGGTGAATGGTAACAGGAGGCGGGGGACACGATGTTTACCCAGGTTCGGGCCCTCTCGATGGAGGTAATACCCTACTTCCTGCTTGATTGATCTTGATGATATGAGTATTACAAGAGTTGATCTACCACGAGATCGTAGAGGCTAAACCCTAGAAGCCAGCCTATGGTATGATTGTATGTCATCCTACGGACTAAACCCTCTGGTTTATATAGACACCGGAGGGGGCTAGGGTTACACAGAGTCGGTTACAAGGGAGGAGATCTACATATCCGTATTGCCAAGCTTGCCTTCCACGCCAAGGAAAGTCCCATCCGGACACGCAACGACATCTTCAATCTTGTATATTCGTAGTCCAACAGTTCGGCCAAAGGATATAGTCCGGCTGTCTGGAGCCCCCCTAATCCAGGACTACCTCAGTAGCCCCTGAACCAGGCTTCAATGACGATGAGTCTGATGCGCAGATTTGTCTTTGGCATTGCAAGGCGGGTTCTTCCTCTGAATACTCCATAGAAGATTTTGAACACAAGTGTCCGGCTCTACAAAACAAGTTCCACATACCACCGTAGAGAGAATAATATTTCCACAAATCTAATCTGCTGACACGTTAGCAACATGACATCATACCACGGCCCGGTCATTATTCGAATTGTTTTTCTCAACCAGCACTGCACATATCATGAGGCGGTTTTCTTGACATGTCTTGTCGAAGCAGAGATCGTGCCCACTTATCACGGGATTCTCATCAATACGGGTATGGGTAACCCAACCGCGCCATCAATTACGGCGTTCGGGGAATAAGAGATTTTACCAGGTAAGTGGGGAGGCGCATCAACTCTTCCCTTATAAAGGGACAATGATTCACCCTTTTTACCCACAACTTCTTCCTCCTTGCTTATCCATTCTCGCACACTCGAGCTCCAGTGCCCAAGTTCGCGTCTTTCTCCTTAAACCACTCCAAGCATGTCCGGAGCGGTAGGCAAGTGGATGGTCTCCTCCGTCACGGAGGAGAACATCACAAAGCTATGGGAAGCCGGATATCTGGCCGCGGACATCGTGCACCGGCTGCCAGATGCGGGCCAGATCATCCCTATGCCCGAACCCCATGAGACGGTAGTTTTCCTTACCCACTTTGTCCGCGGACTGGGATTTCCCCTTCACCCGTTTGTCCACGGGCTCATATTCTACTATGGGCTGGATTTTCATGGTCTGGCCCCCAATTTCATCCTCAACATCTCGGCGTTTATCGTCGTGTGCGAGGCCTTCCTCTGCATCAGGCTCCACTTCGGCCTGTGGCTGAAGACCTTCAATGTTAAACCAAAGGTGGTGGTCGGCCAACAAGAAGAGTGCGGAGGTGCCATGGTGGGCAAAATGCCTAATGTCACCTGGCTCGAAGGCTCCTATGTGGAGACCATAAAGGGGTGGCAATCGGGGTGGTTCTACATCACCGAGCCGCGCGACACCAACTAGGTGGCAGCCCCCGAATTTCGATCCGGAATCCCCACGCGACTCACTTCCTGGAAAGAGAAGGGCATGTCCTGCGGTTCCCTGGTAGAGCTGATCGGACTCCAGACCTGCATCAAGAACATGATGAGCAAGAAAATCAAGCTCATCAACGTGGTCCAGGTCATGCTCTTCCGCCGGATCCTCCCATGTCAACGACGGGTATTCAATTTGTGGAAGTTTGACCCGGCCAAGCACCAGACGCTGCGAGAGCTCTTCGACACAACGCACAAGGACGTCTGGAAGGTGCTATTCAAGGGCGTCGAGGTACCTCCTCCCCTTAACAAGGATCGCGGACTCAGCGCAAAGCACCATGCCAATCCGGTAAGTTTTTATATCTCACATGATATTTATTTGCCCCAGTTTAATCATGTGCGGGATCTAAGCTTCCATGCCATTAACAGGACTGGGTAGAGACAGCGGAGTAGATCGATTGCCCAGCCCCCCTGCCTGAAGATCCTGCAGATGTTCTCCTAACGGAGATGCTGGTTCTGGCGCCTTACAAGGTGCCGGTGAAGAAGGCCAAGAAGAAGGCCACGGGGACCCGAAAGGGTCTCCCGCGCAAGGTTATATCGGACTCATCGCCTGATAACTCCGAAGCACACTCCTCCCATGAAAACGAGGAGGAGGAAGAGGAAAGTTCTCCCCCCCAGCCGGGGAGACAAGAAAAGGAAGGCCGCCCCAACCGGGGAGGCCGAAGGGTCCAAGAAGGGAAGGACCCTCCTTCCGGGCTGCTCCACGATGGCCGCCTATAGCGGCAACGAGTTGTTACCCAGGGACAAGCCCCTGGCGAAGTCGTAAGTATCCGGATACCATAGTAATTAATGGTATGTTTTATTGCACTGCTTCTCCTTATGCTGAATATGATTATGCAGTCCATCCCGAGCCCGCCTCGACGTATCTTCGTCGGACGGTTCTTTGGACTCGTCGGATATGAATAGCGATTCACTTCCGACCACCTCCACCCCTTGCCCTATGGACAACGTCGAGGTGTTGTCTCAAAAGGCACCAAGCCGAGGGGAGGTAGTCCTAGGGGCTCCTCGAGGCGACCTTCCAGACCCTGGGCGCAAAGGGAGCAAGACTCCCACGGGCTCCAAGTTTGGCCCCCAACCGAACACTGCGCCGGAACTTTCGGTGGTTCCGGACTCCGGCAGGCGATCCCCCATTAAGAGGGGCAAGCCGCCCGTGCCGGTGGCCTCTGTACATCCAGAGGCACCGGACAACTTGCTGGAAGCGCTTTGCGGTGCTTCCATCGACGAAGAGCACCGCACTATCATGAGTGTGGTGATCGAGAAAGTTTAGTCCGCCAAAAACGGACTAACTGAAGCTTGTGCCAGCCTCCTAATAGGCTTTCAGGTAAGCAATCAAAATATAGGAAAATGTTACCGCATAGACAGTAGCCCCTGATGCTTTGTTTGGCATTCGCGAAGAAAGGCCGAATAGAGGATCAAATAATGACTCAAGAGTCTAATCAGAATATGTCTATGTGCATACACAGGCTTCACTACTGGCCGCTGCCGCACATACTGCGGAGGTCGCTGCACTGAAGTAGGACCTTGAGCGGTCCGAGGAAGAGCTCGGCCTTACCAAGAGGCAGCTCGAGGAGAGAAAAGGTAAGCAATACCTTGTTTATATATTAAAAAGAAATTCGGTTGTAAAGTAATAGGATCATCATGAATTTGCCAGGGGCCACGACCGAGGTGGCGACCCTGAGGAAGGCGCTGTCCGAGGACGAAGCCAAAGCGGCCAAGGAGCGCATTGAGCGGGAAAAGCAAAAAGCCCGGGTAGGCGAGGTGCAGCAAGAGCTCGAGGCTCTTGCCAAAAAACACGAGTCCTTGGAGCTTGACTCTAAGACGCGAGAGTCCGAGCTTGCGAAGGCGCTCGAAAGTGCACCGAGCGCCAAGGCTGAAGCCCACAAGGCCCTCCAGGAGATTGATGCGGTGAAGAAGATAGCAGTGGGTAAGGCATTCATTATGCAAATCAAGCATGTGAAGGGAACTTTCCTTTTACTTACCCGAGTTCAGAGCTCTCCAGGAGCGTTCGTAGATCTTCCCCGCAGTGTACTGGATGCCGCGGAGTTTTATCGAGCTGAGGAGGGGAGCTCGATGGAAAAGTTGTTCTGGTCTTAGTATACTGGGACCGAACACCCAATGCCCTTGAGCGACCAGCTGAAGCAACTGGTCGAGCTTCACAAGGCGGCCGAACAGGCCATGAAGGGTCTTATAGTCCGAATGTGGCCTGGCGATCCCCTGCCTAGCAGCTACTTTGGTCTGGTGAGGCGGCTTGTGGATGCCTGCCACGGCTTGAAGTCATAGAGCGGTCCGTCTGCATCGAGGGTGTGCGCAGGGCTTTTGCCTGGGTGAAGGTGCACTGGGCAAAGCTGGACGCCGTAAAGCTGGTGAAGGAGGGGCCGCCGGAGGGCAAGGAGCATCGCTGCCCCGAAATGTATTATGACAGTGTCTTGAAGGGTTCCCGCCTTGTGGCGGAGGAATGTGCTAGAATGTACTTTTTAAATGAACATGCTCATGTGATCTTGTAATTTAAAATGAGTTCATTCGCGCTATGCAATGCTTTTTGAATTTAAAATATTACCTCCTGCGCGGCCGTTTATAAAATCTGAGAGTTGGCCAGTCCTCGGCTTCTGCCGCCATGTAACTAGTACTGGGGTGTTCGGGATAAACCTGAGCACTCTTTATCCCAATTTTGGGTCCTTCGAGGGAGGTGTTCAACACAACGAACTAGGCAATCAGACTATAAGGCTTTATCACTCTCACTTAGCCATAGAAGTCTACAATTTTAAATTTTGGCGAAGCCCCTAGTATTCGGAAGGCTGAATTTGGGGCGCTATACACGCCTAAGTCGGGCAAGGCCGACTCCTCGCCTGAAGCGGAAAAAGTCTTTAAGGACATGAGACCTCTCGAATAGCTACCAGCTCTCGCCTTATCATGACAGTCAGTTTTCGGCTTTCTCTAGTGAGGTGCTCGTCCGGAAGAACTGGGACACAATCGCAGTAGTTCTCCCAGCGCTACCTTAGCTGATATAGCAGAACGTAAGGTACCAAAACATGGGAGCCGGGCAAACCCAACTATTGACCCAAGACATGATTCAGAGCTGATACATATAATGCTATAAGTTCGGGGTGCCGCACTGTCCAAAGTGTTCGTACTTCTCACGCCGTATTATGGGGTAAATGAAAGCCCCTGGCGTACTGACCGTACCAGAATGTACGGGTGCAAGTTGTCATAAATGAACATATAAGAAAAAAGGGATGGATGATGCAATAATAGACTAATGCTATGCATTGTTATTTAAATAATACGTTGAAGAGTACTGATACAAGTAGTGCAATAAGCAAAAAACAGGACTATTTGACATGTCCTATCCAAGGGCAAGCTGCGCATGGGTAGTAAAAAGCGGGTATATCGATTGTTATTAGAGACCACCTGGGAGTTCCCTTGTACGTATTAGCTTCTTGCCTCCTTGGTTGTTCCTTCTTGTAATGTGTCCGACAATCATACTGCCGGAAAGGGCTTCCAGAGAGTAAGGTCCTGAAAGAGAAAAAATGATAAAGGTGTGCAGCCCCTAGGGCGGTTAAGCCGCATTGCGGGACGTGCCCTAATCGTGTCCCCGCCTATGCCCATGGTATTTTCAGTGCATAATTATGTACGCGCGGCACGAATTTCGTTGCTTGACTGGGACTGGGATGGGGGCCGAATTGCTGGGCGAGCTCTGAACGTGCCAGGCGATCCTGTTGCAGGTTACTCCGGACTCGCTTGACGGTGTCCGGGGGTTGTATCGCCGAATTGGCGGTTTGCCTTAAAAGGCTGCTTTGTGCTTCTGCTGCGAGGGCCGCAGTGTGCTCTTCCATGCAGAGCGAGCGTTCTATGTTTCCATTGACTATTATGACCCCCTAGGTCCTGGCATCTTGAGCTTGAGGTATGCGTAATGCGGTACCGCATTGAATTTTGCAAATGCTGTTCACCCGAGCAGTGCGTGATAACCACTGCGGAACGGGACGATATCGAAGATTAACTCCTCGCTTCCGAAGTTGTCCGGAGATCCGAAGACCACTTCCAGTGTGATTGAGCCCGTGCAATGGGCCTCTACACATGGGATGACGCCCATAAAGGTGGTTTTGGTGTGTTTGATCCTCGAGGGATCTATACCCATTTTGCGCACTGTATCCTGAAAGAGCAGGTTCGGGCTGCTGCCGCCGTCCATAAGGAGTCGAGTGAGGTGAAATCCGTCTATGATGGGGTCTAGGACCAATGCGGCGGATCCTCCATGACGGATACTAGTGGGGTCGTCCCTGCGATCAAAGGTGATCGGACAAGAGGACCATGTGTTGAACTTTGGGGCGACGGGCTCCATCGCATAGATGTCCCTTAGTGCACGCTTCCGTTCCCTCTTCGGAATGTGGGTTGGATATATCATGTTCACCGTCTTCACTTGTGGGGGGGAACCTCTTCTGTCCTCCCATGTTCGGCGGCCGAGGCTCCTCCTTGTCGTCACTATGCAGCCCCTTGTCCTTGTTTTCGATATTCAACTTGTTGGCATGCTTGAACACCCAGCATTCTCTGTTGGTGTGATTTGCTGGCTTATCGGGGGTGCCGTGGATTTGACACGAGCGATCAAGTATGCGATCCAAACTGGACGGGCCCGGAGTACTTCTTTTGAATGGCTTTTTCGCTGACCGGATCTAGAGCTTCTGAATCCGGCATTGACTCTCGTATCATTGGCGTTATCACCGTTGTTGCGGCGCTTGTGTCTGTTACGATATGGTCTGCCGTTGGCATATTTGATACCCGAAGTGCCCGGATTCCTTGATGTGTTGTTGCTGCGAGCCAGCCAACTACCCTCGCCCACGCAAAAGCGGGTCATGAGTGTCGTGAGGGTTGCCATAGACTTCGGCTTCTCCTGGCCGAGGTGCGGGGCGAGCCACTCGTCACGGATATTATGCTTGAATGTTGCTAAGGCCTCTCCGTCCGGATAGTCGACAATTTGGTTTTTCTTAGTTAGGAACCGTGTCTAGAATTGCCTAGCCGATTCCCCTGGCTGCTGAGTTATATGGCGCAAGTCATCAGCATCCGGTGGTCGCACGTAAGTGCCTTGGAAGTTGTCAAGGAATGCATCTTCCAAATCCTCCCAACTGCCGACGGAGTCTGCTGGCAAGCTATTCAGCCAATGTCGAGCTGGTCCTTTGAGTTTTAGTGGGAGGTACTTGATGGCACGCAGACCATCACTGCGAGCCATGTGGATGTGGAGGAGGAAATCCTCAATCCATACAGCGGGATCTCTTGTACCATCATACGATTCGATATTTACTGGTTTAAAACCCTCCGGGAATTCGTGATCCATAACTTCATCAATGAAGCATAGCGGGTGTGCGGCGCCTCTGTGCCGGGCTATATCACGACGCAGTTCATATGAGTCTTGTCTGCTGTATTCGGCCCGGCCGGATTTACTTTTAGTGTATCCGGCGTGACAATCGTCGTCCCGCGTTAGCGCGCGCCCCCGTGACCCGTATATCGACCTTGCATGTTTTGCCCTGCTTTCCAATACGTCTCGCAGGTGCCGTGTGTTGCCCCGGGCCTTGGTATTTTTGTTTGAGTGGCGGCGAGGTGCAGGCTGAACTTCAGGCTGAAACCCCTCTCTGGCTCGGCCGCGAGATGGCCGGTCACCCGCATCATACACTGGTGATGTAGGTTTCAATGCTTCCTCCTCGAGTCGGGGTAGCGACCTGCACTTTGGGTAACTCTTGGAGGGGCGCTCGAGTTTGTATTCCTCGGCCGCAACAACTTCGTTCCATCTATCCGCTAGCAAATCTTGATCATCTCGAAGCTGTTGTTGCTTTTTCTTCAAGATATTTGCTGTGGCTATAAGCCGGCGCTTGAAGCGCTCCTGCTCGTCGGGATCCTCAGGCACGATAAATTCTTCATCACCGATGCTCACCTTGTCTTCGGAGAGGCACATGTAATTGTCCTCCTCCGATTCTCTATCTGCTGTCCGCTTTGGAGGGCTAGCTTGTTCACCCTCCCGCTCTAACTCATGCTGGAGGGGATTGTTGTCTTATTCGGCACTATCTGGAGATTTATTGCCTCTTGTACGGGTATCACTACTTTTTCTATGGCAGGACTTAGAGCGGCGCCGCTGACGTCGGCGCTTGGGTTGCTTCTTGGAGGGGTCATCCCCTGTTGTCTCGTCACCGTTGCCTTATTTGGGGGTGTCCACCGTGTATATATCATATGATGAGGTGGCGGTCCAGCGCCCTATGGGTGGTGGTTCCTATTCATCTCCTGCATCATTGTCCATACCGTCGATGTCTTCGGAGTCGAAGTCGAGCACGTTGGTTAAATCGTCGACAGTGGCTACTAAGTGGGTGGTGGGTGGGGAGCGAATTTCTTCGTCGTCTGCATCCCATTCTAGCCGGACATAGTTTGGCCAAGGTTCTCCTGACAAGGAGAGAGACCTTAATGAGTTTATGTAACACCCTCGATGCGGCTATATCCCCCACCTGTCGAGGCACGACTTAGAGGCATAACCGCATTGAAAGCAATGTCGCAAGTTAGGCAATCTTCACAACATCCCATGTAATATAGATAATAAAAGGGGAGATAACATAGTTGGCTTACACTCGCCACGTCAATCAAAGTACATAAATAGCATTACAACATTCAAACACTCATGGCCCGACTACGGCGCCAAAATAAAAGACAACCCAACATGCGACATGGTCCCGATCACCCCAACTGGGCACCACTACTGATCATCAGGAAAAGAAACATAGTATCGCTGAGAGTCCTCGTCGAACTCCCACTTGAGCTCAAGCGCGCCATCTGGAACATAATCATCAGGCCCTGCATCTGGTTTAATAGTAATCTGTGAGCCACAGGGACTCAGCAATCTCGCACCCTCGCGATCAAGACTATTTAAGCTTAATAGGTAAGGCAAGGTAAATATATGTGGAGCTGCAGCAAGCGACTAGCATATATGGTGGCTATCCTGTTCGCAAAAGAGAGCGAGAAGAGGAGGCAAAGCGCGAGCGATTAATCTAGAGAACAACCTGCGCAAACATTACTCCAACACCGTGTCCACTTCCCGGACTCCGCCGAGAAGAGGCCATCACGGTAACACACTCAGTTGATTCATTTTAATTAAGTTAAGGTTTAAGTTATCTACAACCGGACATTAACAAATTCCCATCTGCCCATAACTGCGGGCACGGCATTCGAAAGTTCAAATCCCTACAGGGGAGTCCCAACTTAGCCCATGACAAGCTCTCATGGTCAACGAAGGAATATACCTCCTCCCGAGACGTTCCGATCAGACTCGGTATCTCGGTTCTTCAAGACACTTCGACAAGTTAAAACAAAACCAGCAACACCGCCCGAATGTGCTAACAAATCCCGATAGGAGCTGCACATATCTCGTTCTCAGGGCACAATCGGATAAGCAATCCGTACAACTAAAACCAGCCCTCGAGTTTCCCCGAGGTGGCACTGCAAGGGGCTCTAGGTTGGACCAACACTCAGAGGAGCACTGGCCCGGGGGGGTTTAAATAAGATGACCCTCGGGCTCCGGAAACCCAAGGGAAAAAGAGGCTAGGTGGCAAATGGTAAAACCAAGGTTGGGCATTGCTGGAAAAGCTTTAATCAAGGCGAACTATCAAGGGGTTCCCATTATAACCCAACCGCGTAAGGAACACAAAATCTGGGAACATAACACCGATATGACGGAAACTAGGGCGGCAAGAGTGGAACAAAACACTAGGCGAGAGGCCGAGTCTTCCACCCTTTACCAAGTATATAGATGCATTAAGATAACATGGCAATATAATGATATCCCAACAGGTAAATAATGTTCCAACAAGGAACGGTCTCCAATCTTCACCTGCAACTAGCAACGCTATAAGAGGGGCTGAGCAAAGCGGTAACATAGCCAAACAACGGTTTGCAAGGACATGGAGGGTTAGAGGTTTGACATGGCAATTTGGGAGGCTTGAAAGCAAGTGGTAGGCATCATAGCATGGCATAGCAAAAGAGCGAGCATCTAGCAAAGCAAAGATAATAGTG
The DNA here is from genome assembly GCA_034509565.1 of Triticum monococcum. Taxonomy (NCBI): domain Eukaryota; kingdom Viridiplantae; phylum Streptophyta; class Magnoliopsida; order Poales; family Poaceae; genus Triticum; species Triticum monococcum. Next base: position 140,786,907 of record CM067846.1, on the reverse strand, counting down.
ATTTCGAGGGTATGATCATCTTGCCTGCAAAGTTGTCAGAGTTGACTGGATCCTCGAAAGCAAACTCAATGGGCTCCTCGTTAGCGAACTCGTCTCCCAGCTCTACCCAAACAAGACAAACAAGCAACAAGGACATAATCAACCACGTGTAAACTCAAACAACATGATGCAAAGATGGTATGCTATGCGGGATGTAATATGTGATGCATATGCAAGATTTGACAAGGAATGCATGACCCTGGCCTCAAATTGGAAAACCAAGTGTTCCACTGTAAAGATGAGATGAAATCGCTTGAAAACGATATAAAGATCACCGGAATCGGAGTTACGGTTTGGAAATGGCAAGCGATTCAAATATGACACTGGTCTGCGATTACAATAAGTAGCCATCTAAATGCAATGAGATGAACAAGCTACAACACTCAAACATGGCAACAAAATACATGACAGGGATCCACTTAAGATGCTTAACAAAAGTCTAGCACTGAGCTACGGCCAAATCATCCATTAACAAGTTCAAACAAGCATGGCAAAAATGCATTTGGCAAACAGATCTCAGACTTAGTGAAATTAACACTTGTCTGGAATTTCAGATCAGATAGCACTCTTCGGAGCAACAAAACTACATGCTACAGGACCTGAACAGGGCAAAGTAAAGCATGGCATGGAGCTACTCAAAGAGCTTAACAAAAGTCCCTTAGTGACCTTGAGCCAAAAGGGATCAAAAAATACATTTGCAAGCATGTGAACATGGCAAAAACATAATCAGTTCTCAGACTTGGTGAAAACTAGAGCATGCTGAAAACAGATATCAAGTAGGCATGTTTACGAGCTCGATGCACTCACTACACAAGTCATGACAAGCTAAGAATACACCCATCAAGAATACACAAAATGCAAGCAAGACATGGCAAGAACAATAGCATAGCATGCACGGATCAACTACAACACCCTTGGCAAAATCGCTAACAAGTAGACAATCAGCCCAGATTCACGAAATGATAAAGGTAGAGCTCGATTGACTCAAGCTAGGGTGCTCCATAATTGCAAACAAAGACATGGATGGATAGAGCACTACAAGATTAACAAATCATCCTTGCTGATCATCCTCAAAAGAGGCATGGATCACTAGGAAACAACATGAACATATTGCTATATGAGATAAACAGATCAATGACTTAGTGGAAATGCTAAGTCCCTGAAATCAGCATTACCAAGTGCCTCACTTTGCAAGCTTGTGCTAGTCACCACACACATCACAAAATACATGGGTTGCACCTCTTGAAAGATGGAAAAACCCTTAACAAAACATATGTAGAGCTCATGGGCATATCATGCACACAATAATCATGGCAAAAATGACAAATATCTAAATGGAGCAGCAGATCTAACAATTATCTCAAGTAGCACTCTTCTAACACTATTTCGGGCATCAAGATGAACTCAAATGAAAATGATGCAATGGAATGAAATGATGTACTCTCTGAGACGAACATTTTGATATGTTATATGCCCAAAACGGAGCTACGGATGCGGAGTTATGACCTGATGAACAGGAGCAAATAAACTAGGGTTTCGGGCAAAAAGTCAACCCGATGCAATTTTGGATCTGAGATCTGCACGGTTCCTGATGCGGCTCGCCGGAGTTACTGTAGCAATAACCGCTGGAGTGAGGGGAGGAGGAGGCCGGAGTTGGAGGAAGCCGGCCCGAGCGGGGCGGCGTCGGCGGCGGGGCCTTGCGGCGGCGCGGCGGCCGAGGCTATGGCCGGCGACGAGGGCCCCGAGCGGAGGAGTGCGGCGGCCGGCGAGAGCAGGGCGGCGGTCGGCGTGGTCTCACGGCGGCACGGCGAGGGAGCCGGGCGGCGGGCGGAGCGAATCGGCGGGCGAAGGGTGGCGGCGCCCGATGGGCTTGGAGGGCCCGGTGTGGGCCTGCCTGGGCCGGCGGCGATGTGGGCACGCGCCCCGCCATGTGGCGGAATGTGGTTGGGCAGCGGTGGCGGGTGGACGTTGTCTGGATCCGTCCAGTGCGGCGGATCTGGGATTTTTTAGGGTTTAGAGAGAGGGGATCCGAGATTTGGAATGGGGGAGGTATATATAGGCATAGAGGGAGCTAGGAGTGTCCAAATGAGGTGCGGTTTTCGGCCACGCGATCGTGATCGAACGCTCTAGATGATGGAAGGGTCTTTGGTGGGTTTTGGGCAAAATTGGAAGGGTGTTGGGCTGCAACACACATGAGGCCTTTTCGGTCCCTCGGTTAACCGTTGGAGCATCAAACGAAGTCCAAATGGTACAAAACTTGACAGGCGGTCTACCGGTAGTAAGCCAAGGCCGCTTGGCAAGTCTCGGTCTAATCCGGAAATGTTTAATCCCCACACACGAAAGAAAGGTAGAAATGACCACCAGAGGAGAACGAAGCGCCGGAATGCAAACCGAACAACGGGGAAAATGCTCCGATGCATGAGATGAACACGTATGCAAATGCAATGCGCATGATGACATGATATGAGATGCATGACAACGATAACAACACACGGAGACAAAGACCCAAACCCGAGAAAATAAAATAACTTAAGGCCGGAAACGGCAAGAGTTCGATTACATATTGGGTAAATCATATCTGGGGTGTTACAGTTTAGCATGTCGCCGAATGGTGAGTGCTGAAAGATATCCGCGGAGGTGAACTCCATGATTGGTGCCCAATCGGATTCGATAGGCATGGACGTAGGCGGCTCAGAGTCCGTGGCCGGAGACGAATCGAGTGGTTCGGCAACACGGCTCTCGTAAGGGGTGAAGTCAGTATCCGGCTCTATCGCCACTGAGAGTGCGGCCTCCATGGCGGGGTCTATCCACCCGTCCTCGGATGGCGCAATTTGCTCCAGATTGAGGGCCAGAGTAGTTGCAGGTGTGATCTCCCGAACACTGTCCGACGGCAGAGTTACGTCATGCTCGTCGTGATCGTGCGGCGCACCTGACATGGGCTCGAATCCGTCGAAGATCAAGTCTCCGCGGATGTCAGTAGTGTAGTTTAAGTTTTCGAACCTGACCTGATGGCCAGGGGCGTAGCTCTCGATCTACTCCAGATGGCCAAGCGAGTTGGCCCGCAGTGCGAAGCCGCCGAATACGAAGATCTGTCCGGGGAGGAAAACCTCACCGTGGACCGCATTGTTACCGATGATCGAAGGAGCCATCAAGCCTTACGGTGACGACACAGTGGAACTCTCAATGAAAGCACCAATGTCGGTGTAAAAACCGGCGGATCTCGGGTAGGGGGTCACGAACTGTGCGTCTAAGGTGGATGGTAACAGGAGGCGGGGGACAGAATGTTTAACCAGGTTCGGGCCCTCTCAATGGGGACAATACCATACTTCCTGCTAGCCTATGGTATGAGTATTAAAAGATTTGATCTACCACGAGATCGTAGAGGCTAAACCCTAGAAGCTAGCCTATGGTATGATTGTATGTCGTCCTATGGACTAAACCCTCCAGTTTATATAGACACAGGAGGGGGCTAGGGTTACACAGAGTCGGTTGCAAGGGAGGAGATCTACAAATCCGTATTGCCAAGCTTGCCTTCCACGCCAAGGAAAGTCCCATCCGGACACGGGACGAAGTCTTCAATCTTGTATCTTCATAGTCCAACAGTTCGGCGAAAGGATATAGTCCGGCTGTTCGGAGACCCCCTAATCCAGGACTCCCTCAGCGAGAGATTGTATTAAGTCCAGCGCCTCATTTAAGAGCGAGAGTTGGATAGGCGTCTAAGGATCTGTGGAACTTGGTTTGGCGATAACCACTTGACCGAGACCAAAGGACGCAGACCTCGAGAGTTCGGAGTTGATGTTCAGAGGCGAGTCCGGTTTCCCCATGACGGGGAGAGTCCCGTTTGACTTCGGTTCCGCCGATGGCATGGTCGCATCTGGGTCTCCACCTAGAAGCTCCGTGATGGGAAAGAGGCTGGCTGGGTTCATCCTCCTGTCTTTAGACGATGTGGTCCGCCTCGGATCTAAGGCCGAGGCGGATACGAGCGTCGACCCCTAGACGGGATCTAATAGTGGATCCGAAGGGCCTCCTTCATATGGGTGGGGAGCGGCGGCCAAGGCCGTGAACCCCTCGAAGATCAGGTCTCCTCGGATATGAGCAATGTAATTCAAACTTCCAAACCTGATATGGTGACCAGGGGCGTAGCTGTCACCCTGCTCAAGGTGACCGGTCGAGTTGGCACATAGCACGAAGCTGCCAGATGCAAAGACTTGACCAGGGAGAAAGGTCTCCAAGGATACAACATTGCCGTTGATGACGAGGCGAGCCATTGATTCTTCTGTCGACAACACAATGGAACTCTCAATGAAAGCACCAATGTCGGTGTCAAAACCGGCAGATCTCGGGTAGGGGTCCCAAGATGTGTGTCTGAGGATCGATGGTAACAAGGGACAATAGGGACACAATGTTTACCTACATTTGGGCCGTCTTAAAGGAGGTAAAATCCTATGTCCTGCTTGATTATATTCGATGAGCATAGGGGTTACAAGAGTTGATCTACCTCGAGATCCTAATGGCTAAACCCTAGTTGTCTAGCCTATGATTATTCTGATGGCCTCCATGGACTAAAGCCTCCGGTTTATATACACACCAGAGGGGCCTAGGGTTGTATAGAGTCGGTTTGCAGAGGAAGGAAAATAGTACATCTAGACACCAAACTTGCCGTCCACGCATATAGGAGTCCTACACGGACACGGGGGATAGTCTTCTGCTTTTTCTTCATGGCCCATCAGCCGGCCCATATCGAATAGACCAGACACCCGAGGACCCCCCTAATCCAGGACTCCCTCAGTGGGTGGTGTGTTTGAGGAAATGACGTGGCTGCTGAAAATTTTACTACTCGTGAGTCAAACGTGGGAGTGAAATGCCGGGGCTATTGAAAATTTGGATGATGGTGCATCACACACGGTCCAGAAATAACAACCGTTTGTTATAAAATAGAAAAACCCTCAAGGCGGGCATATATTTTTGAGGGATGCTGACGGGAATGGGAACAAGAAACATCGCACACGGTTGAAACATAATAACCGTGTGTTATCAAACAGAAAAAAGCTCCAGGCTGGTAGATATTTTTGAGAGGGGAAGCCTCGTGGAGCTCAATGTACTGTGGGGATGTGCGTGATAGGGGCACCGATGTGGCACATGGTTAGTGTGAGTGAACCGTGTCTGTTGCGTCATCCGACTTGTCTAATGTTCATAAGTTTGGCGAAAAATGACGCGGGAGAGGGTCAGAACACGAACACACTTGCATGTGGACTAAATATATATATATGAAAAATGGAGGTTTGATGTTCAAATACCAAATGCAACTTCGATGTGGCACCTATCTCGCAAAGCACATGGTATTGCTTGCCCCCCTTGTGTCGGCAGGAAGGGAATCCTAAGCAATTAATGCATGCCCGCCATGGAGGTTCACCTCGCAAAGTGCAAAGTGCAAAGTACCAGTCCCCCCCCCCCCGCACACGCACCCACTTTCAGTCAGCGGGTCAGAGGGGCATCTCACCAAGATGGATCGTAAAATGGACCAAGAATAATCCACCTTCGTCATACAACCTCTCTTGTTGTTGGTCAAAGTGATATTCGTCCATGCGACCCCGGAGATGGGCTAGCTCAACAATAATCACACAAGTAGCTAGTCCCCGAAGACAACCACTGCTTGCGTGTGGCCCAAACATATGTATGGAGAGGTGTGTTTGAATACACAATGGAACAACTTTGATGTGGCTCCGTGCTTTCGAACCAGAAATCCCCACACTGAGTGAGGGTTAGTTGACAATGCATATGTATGTCACACCACACTTCAAGCCAATGACGGGGATCCATGCGTGCATGCGTGCATAGTATATTCTCAAACTTAATTAGGTACGGATCTCACCATGATCTATACTATGTGTGGCACCCCGGCTCGGAGAAACTGGAACGCCCCGTATTCCAGCCCAGAGATCAAGATGAAGTCTTTTGGAATACGACACTGCTTGACATAGAACAAATCAGCTCTTATTACAAAGGGTAATGATACTGTCGGCGTTCTGGGAACGGGGGTCCCCAGACTTGCCTGCCTGCGGCCTGCGGCGTGGCTAGAGTGGGGGCCCAGCGCGGCCCATCTTCATCAGCTCAAGCTCAAGACCCTCGCGAGGGGCCAAGCCTCGCGGGGCGGACGACCGAAAGCTTCCTCAGAGGCAGCCTCATCAGGCAGGCTCGCGAGGAGGGGAAGAGATCAAGGCAGAGGTACCTCGCGAGGACCCCGTGACGCAAGCCATGACGATTGAGACCAGGCGGGCGCCAGGCAGGCGCCTGCCTGTGTAGTGTCCTTGTTTCCCCTTTGGTGCAAAGGGGGCAAGCACAGGCCAAGGCATCGGGCAAAGGTTACCATTCCAGTGCAACGAGACCAAGACCAGCAGAGTGGCAAGACAGAGGTCACCGTGGAGCCCAAGAAGGCGTCATCACCAGTGCTTTTGGCAGCCGAAGACCACCTTTGGTCAGGATAACTTGTACTATATGTTCCCCTTCAAAATGGCCAATTGTTGACGCCCTTCCCAGTCATTATTTGGGGAGAGGCCTAGGGCCTTTATAAATAGAGCTAGCCACCACAAAGTGAGAGGACATCTAGGGAGGACATATAGAGATCTGGTAGAGCCTAGCAGAGAGAGAGAGAGAGAGAGAGAGAGAGAGAGAGAGGCGACTGAACTCACCCAAACAGTTCATCGCACCGGCTCAAGAACACCTCTCGCCAGGCTGTTCTTCCCTTGTACTGTTCATCATCAGCCCCTGAGGCAATCCACCACACCACACACTGGAGTAGGGTATTACACCACAACGGTGGCCCAAACCAGTATAAACCTCGTGTCCCTTGTCTTGTTCGTTGTTTCCAACTTAGATCACGCGAGGACATTGGATGTAGATCGGTAGGGGAGAGATCTCCACGTGCACCCATTGTTCGAACGTCAAGGGTCTACCAGAACCCGAAATCCGACATTTGGCGCGCCAGGTAGGGGTGCGCCGGAATCTTTCTTCCGCTGTTCGCGTGCGATCTTCCGTCGAGTCCATGGTTGACGCTCATCGGGCTCACGCCGAGCGCCGGACTGCTCTCGCCACCCGCGTCGCCCAGACGGCGCCCGTCGGCGAACGCCCTCATCATTCCCCGTCGCCTCCCGCCAACGCCGCCACCGGCCCGGCGGGGAACGAGCAGCAGGCCTCGTCCCAGCATCCTTCGGTACGGCGGGAGGGCCGCACCGCCACCCCGTCGCTGACTACAGCCTTTTAGTCGTCCCACGCCCGTCGCGCCCCCACAGACGCACACGCCGCGCTGCTCCTGACAAGAGAGCTCCTGCACTAACGCCCCATCGACGACCTCTATGAGGACTGGCTCGCCCGCATCACCGAGCTCGTCAGCGCCGCATGGGGGCTCCCCCTTTCCGTCCCTCTCGCTGCCTCGCCCTCCATTCCGTGTAGGAGGCGAGGATCAGGAGGTGCCTCCACCACCTCCTCCCCAAGAAGGCGCCCTGGCTCCAAGGCGCACAGCCCCAGGGCGAGACCCTCCGTGTCCAGCACCTGCGCAGCAAGAAAGGAGCTGCCAAGAGATCCCTCATCCCCAAGAAGGTGCTTGCGTGGTCCCAGCACCGGCGCGCCAAGATCGCGTCCCTACACCTCCACGCCAAGACCCCGCGCTGCTCCAAGCGGCGGCGCGCGGTAATCCCCAGGAACAAGCCCATCACCAGCAAAAGGCGCCGGTGGCGACAGCAGGCTACCGTGCCCTCACCCCCGAGCCACGCGGCGTCACATGGCCGGGCAAGTTCAAGCCTGACCTGCCCCCTCGCTACAATGGCACGGCGGACCCCGTGGAGTTCCTATAGCTCTATGAGCTATGCATCAAAGCTGCCAATGGAGACGAAAGGGTCATGGTGAACTGGTTTCCCATGGCGCTCAAGGATGGGGCCCGCACCTGGCTCCTGGCACGATCTCCTCCTGGGACGAGATGCACACTCGCTTCATCGCCAACTTCCAGGGCACTCGCGACCGGCCCCCGGCCGTGAGCGATCTGCGCCGCATCAAGCAGCAGCAAGGGGAAACCCTGCAAAAATACATCCAGCACTTCAACAACGCTCGCCTCAAGATCCCCAAGGTGACTGAAGAAGCCATCATCTCGATCTTCTCCGATGGCGTACGCGACATCAAGATGAAGGAGGAGCTAGCAATCCATGAAGACCTGTGCACATCCCTGGAGTTGTTCAACTTGGCGACCAAGTGCGCCAGGGCTGAGGAAGGGCGCCTTTCCCTCCTCGAACTCCCGGCTGCCGACCCAGAAGAGAAGAAGCCCAAGGCCAAGGACGTGAAGCGCAAGGGGCTGTCGTGCTAGCTGCGGAACCAGACACCAAGCGAGGTGGGGATCAGCCTGAGTCATCCAAGGGCAGCTAGTACTGCGTGTACCACGACCTCCACACCCACAACACCAACGAATGTCAAGAGCTCATGGCCGTGAGAGATGGACGTATCGGCCGACGCCCCGAGCGCAACGACATGGGCTATGGCCGAGGAGGAGGAAGAGATGGCGGATGATGGGAAGACCATGGCCCTCGCCAAGGGTGGCGTGACCGACCTCGCGAGGATCACTGGCAGGACCAGCCCCGCGAGGGAGGCTGGGGAGATCAGCCTCGTGAAAATCACCCGCAAGGCAACGCAGGCCTTCCTCCTCTGCCACCACCGCCAAGGAGGAACGAAGACCAACATCAAGAAGAGGGGGCTGGGGGCTTCCAGGAGCTATGCGCAATCGCTTGCATCTTGGGTGGCGCACAGGCCCCAGCCTTATAGCGCATCTTCAAGCAGTTTGCTCGCGAGGTGAATGGTGTCTTCTCGGAGCCTGAGGCCACACGCCCACTCAGGTGGTCTGCATGCGCTATCATGTTCAGCTCACCGGATCAGCTCAAGTGCGCGGCAACGGCCGGAGCCCTCGCGATGCTTTGCTCCCCGGTCATCAGCAACGTGCAGGTCACCAGGACCCTCATTGACGGGGGAGCAGGACTCAACGTCCAGTCCATCGAGACATTCAACAGTCTCCAAGTGCCGTACGATCAGCTTCAGCCAACCAGGCCCTTCTCAGGAGTCACTGATGGTTCCACTATTCCAGTAGGGTAGATTCGCCTTCCAATCACCTTCAGGCAGCGCAACAACTACCGCACCGAGCTCATCGACTTCGACGTCGCCCGCATCCGTCTGCCATACAACACCATCCTCGAGGACCCAGCCCTGGCCAAGTTCATGGCAGTGACTCGTCATGGATACAATGTCCTCAAGATGCCAGGAAGCGGTGGAGTCATCACCGTACCCTGTGAAGAAAGGGACGCAGTGTGTTCACTAGAGCGCGCGTTCCAAGCCGCAGCAATTGAAGACCCGGACCACAGGAACGGAAGACTTCCCGAGGCGACCCTTAAGAAGAAGAAGGTTTCGCCTGGCCCAAGCCATAAGGAGGTAGGCGCCTCCGGAGGTGTTGCGTTAGGATCTGCGCCCAATCAGGGAGCGCCACCCTCTCTCGCATAGGAAGGCACGCCCGGCGCCCTCCTCAGGCAGGGCTCAGGGGCTCTTTCTTGGAGAGCCACCGACTTTGCCAAGGTCGCGAGGTAGGCGCTTGTGCACCACTTGGAGGGGTGCTTCCTGGCACATTTCCCTCGGGAAGGTACAAGGCAAGGAAGGCCAAACCCTCAGGAGTTCATCACAAGAAGCACCCAAGAGCTACAGGAGTCGAGAGTCATGTGCGGCAGCCGCCGCTTGCCCGCCGTAGCCCCACATCCAGGCGAGGATGGTGGGCTGCGCATCTGCATTGACGTGCCAGGGCTCAACCGAGCCGCATCTCAGGAGTGCCTCTGGCCTTTGTGCATGGGGCGTTGCGAGGGTCCACCTCACAGCTACGTTTGCATGCCTTTCGGCCTGCCGAACGCTGTCGCCGCTCATCAGCGCCTGCTGAGGAGCATTCCAGAGGCGTAGGAGGTCAGGCATTGTGCGGTCCTGGCGGAGATGGAGATGGCCCTCGGAGACCTGCCTATGCCCCCGGAGCCTCCCGAGGCTCCTGGGCCTGGGGGCTCGTGAGGGTCGACGTCCTCATCGCGCATCGCCCACTTCTTTAGCATCACTTCATCTTCAACGGCACCAAGTGACATCTTTCTAAGTTCCGTTTTTAGCTGGGAGCGCCCACAGGGCCGCATCATTCCCAGGTCGCGTGGGTCTGCCCCTGCGGCATGTATCCGTTTTGCTTATGCTCATTACCTACCTTGTTGGGGGCGCCCCTCGGGCTGCATCAACCCTGAGCTGCTCGGGCCTGGCCCAGCGGCGTTTGCTTTTCCTGCGTCTACTTAAAATGAATTTCCTCTTGCGTGCTTAACGTACCCGACCTAATCGCCTGCTTGATTGACGCCTACCTATGGAGCCGCTCGCTCTGGAACGGCATTTGTGCACGGGTCCGTCCCTGCAACGCCGATAAATCTGAGTGGTCGAGCTCTGGCCGTGGCAGCCCCGCAAGGCGCCACCTCATCAGGCCCTCAGTGCCCCAATCACTTCCCCGGAGCGACCGAAGGTTGGCTGGCAACCGTAACAACAGGTCTAGTTCTCTTCATGATTGGTGTGCATGACCCACTCCAGGAGCAACGCTGGGGACGTCGCGAGCTGTCTCTCCCTCTCTCCGGCACGGACTGCTTGCACATTAAAAGGGGGGCGCCTGAGCATCGCGACGCATGGGCTCCTACTGGCTCTCCGGCCCACACCCCTGGCCTTGACCCACGACATCGCGACCTGTCATACCAGCGGCGGCTGAGCTCACTCGAGGGCCGGGACCTGAGGACGTAGAGCATTAAGGAAAGTGCGGGGGAGTGGGAAGAAGCTCGCGAGGACCTAACCCAGCAGCGCCTCAACTGCCACCACTCAGGCCATGCGCTTCGTCGAGGAACTACACCAGACTCAAGAGATAAGTCACGCCCTTACAGGAGTTGGACCAACACAGCGCCTAACCCTCGCCCAGTGCGGCTCTATCATGGCGACGTTGCCTTCCTTTCTCGCCCAGCGAGGGCTGCTTGGGCGCTAATGGGGACCTCCCGAGCATCGCGGTTCGGGGGCTCTTACCGGACCTCAGGCCGCTCACCTCCTGCCCTTGATCACGGCATCGCGACCTGGCATACCAGCGACGGCTGAAGCTTGCCTGGGGACTGGGACCTGTCAGCGTAGAGCACCAAGTCCTCATAAGGATAGAAAGGGGGAGCCGAGCCAAGACAGGACAAGCACCTCGCATTGATTCATATTAAGATATAATGTTCGCAAAAGACATGGCAGGCGCCTTACATACCCCCACTGGGTGTTGCTTCGATTCCTCGCAGGGAACAAAAGTACTAATCCTAAGGGACGCTAATCGCCCGCACCTCTGCAAGGGACACCATCATCAACAGTGGGCTACCCAACATCGGCGCCAACCCCATCTAGATCAGTGGCGTCGGCGGCTGGACGCAGCTGCCCCGCTCCGAGCACGGCGCGAGCTTGGGGGCTCGTAGCTGTCGTCGCTCGTCTCCGGAGTCGCGAGGAGCTCGGGGGAGCCGCTGGATTCCCCAGCTCCTCCGCTGCTTCCTGAGGAGCTGCTGGAGGACCGATGGGCGGGCCAGGTCCCAGCCAGTTCGTTGCCGCTGCCGCTCTCCCTGGGGCAACACTCTAGCCGGCGTCCTTCAGCATCGAAGACCTTGAAGAACATCAGGGAGGCGCCGTCGTATTCAAGATGAATTACGAGGGCACCTACCATCCGGCAGACCCGGGCGATTTCGCCCCAGCCTCGGGTCATGAAGACCTTGCCCGGAGCGACGACCGCGACCTCCGCTCCGGTCGCAAGGGTATTGCAGTCAGCGTGCTGCACCAGAGCTCTAGAGCCCCGCTCGGCGGCATCTCGAAGGCGAAGGAAGGAGGAAGGCGAATCCAAGAGCTTGGAGGCATGGCGGCGTGGAGCACGAGCTCGCGAGAGGAGCGCTTGGCGTGGACTCCAGGAGGAACGACGTGCACCACCGTGACTCGCCGGCATCGACGGCGGCACCGTCCATTTCGCTCGACGCCTTCTCCCCCAGGACCCATGACGCGGGCGTACAAGGGTAGCGGAAACCCAGGCAGCAGCCGCTTGTACCAGGGCCTTGATGCCTCCTGCTGAGCCTCCTCATCTCGGTGGCAGAAGACCAGCCGCTTCTTCGGCGGAAGTGGGTCAGGACCCTCTCGGGGGGCCTTTCCCTTCTCTTCTGCAGAAAACTGGCGGATTGGTGCCATTGGCGTAAGTTGGAGCAATAACGAGGAAGAAGAAGGAAAGGAGCAGCAGGAAGGGATGGACTGAAGGGGCTCGCGCACCCCCATACTTATAGCCGGAGGAGGCCAACCGCCGAGCACCACGATCGCAGGTAATCATGACCGGTTTCTCTGCATGCAGGGACTTGTCAAGTCGTGCGGTTGCCGAGGCATTGTGGGGAAGCGCAGACGTCCATGACCAATCAGTCGCCATGTGGCGCCCGAGGCCGCAGGCTTTTTGGGCCCGTGGCGCTTCGTGCTTGCCTCTTTGCTCCCTTCTAGGCCAAGCCCGGGCGCGCCTTGGGCTCGGGGGCTACTGTCGGCATTCTGGGAACGGGGGTCCCCAGACTTGCCTGCCTATGGCCTGCGGCGTGGCTCAAGTGGGGGCCCAGCGTGGCCCATCTTCATTAGCTCAAGCTCAAGAACCTCGCGAGGGGCCAAGCCTCGCGGAGCGGACAATCGGAAGCTTCCTCAGAGGCAGCCTCATCAGGCAGGCTCGCGAGGAGGCGGAGAGATCATGGAAGAGGTACCTCGCAAGGAGCCCGTGACGCAAGCCATGATGATCGAGACCAGGAGGGCACCAGGTGGGCGCCGGCCTGCGCAGTGTCCTTGTTTCCCCTTTGGTGCAAAGGGGGCAAGCACAGGCCAAGGCATTGGGCAAAGGTTACCATTCTGGTGCAACGAGACCAAGACCAGCAGAGCGGCAGGACGGAGGTCATCGTGGAGCCCAAGACGGCGTCATCACCAATGCTTTTGGCAGCCAAAGACCACCTTTGGTCAGGATAACTTGTACTTGATGTTCCCCTTCAAAATGGCCAATTGTTGGCGCCCTTCCCGCTCATTATTTGGGGAGAGGCCCAGGGCCTTTATAAATAGAGCTAGCCACCACAAAGTGAGAGGACATCTAGAGATCTAGTAGAGCCCTAGCAGAGAGAGAGAGGCGATTGAACTCACCCAAACAGTTCATCACACCGGCTCAAGAACACCTCTCGCGAGGCTGTTCTTCCCTTGTAGTATTCATCATCAGCCCCTGAGGTAATCTACCACACCACACACTGGAGCAGGGTATTACACCACAACGGTGGCCCGAACCGGTATAAACCTCGTGTCCCTTGTGTCGTTAATTGTTTCCAACTTAGATCATGCGAGGAGATTGGACGTAGATCGGTAGGGGAGAGATCTCCACGCGCACCCCAGTGTTTGAACCTCAAGGGTCTGCCAGAACCTGAAATCCAACAGATACAAGTGTCTGATGTTACAAAGGATCACCTCAGCACGACGACACTACGCCTGCAATACTACACTTGCTCTATGCTAGCAGCGAAACAACTCGTAGCAGCGGAATACTTCTAGCAGCGGAACAACGACGAAGGTGGTGAACTCTAGTCCGCAGGGACTCTGGCTGGGACACGATGTAGCACGCACACATGGTAACCTCTACAAGCAATCAATCAATCATGACATCACCTGCAATCTGGCATGCCACGCCAGGTCAGTACATTGAATGTACTTGCAATCTCACAACAACCAAAAGAATCAAGGCAAAGCAATAACATAACGTTAAGCAGGTTAATCAACAACTACTATGATATGAAAGCCATTACTAAGCATGATATGAACTACTACAATGCTGATAAACCAACATCTTAATCTCAATGAACCATCTCACGCTTGGCTAACCGACCAAGCAATATACCATCTCGTTCACCTCGTGATCCACCTGATCACATCCACATGATCACCTCGTGACCACATCACAAACTGAATGACCATCCTCAAGATCATCTCAACATCATCATCTGCATCCTGCCAAACTGTTACTGCTCATAATATCAATATATAAATCACATATAATTCATTCCGTCATGTGAGTGTTGATTGAACGGTGTGACCTAATTCGAACTTGTGCCCATGACCGAGGACGCAGCTATTGATAGATTAAACACACACACACTTTGCAGAGGTAGTGCACTTTACCCACACCACGAAATCCATGGCCTCGCCGCGCTCCCATTCGAGTTGACCAACGGCGTTCCAACAAAACTGATGTACTACCATGACACTCTCCTGGCCACTCCGACCAACTCCCTTTCTGGGATAAGTCATGGGTGGCCATGTGGCTACCAAAGGTATCAATGACCACCGTGGCAAAACAAAAGTGGTCCCTGTCGGATTTTGGGTTCCGGCAGACCCTTGAGGTTCAAACACTGGGGTGCGCATGGAGATTTCGCCTCCTACCTACCTGCACCCCGCCGCCATGCTAGGATCTAAACTACGGAAAGAACAACACAAGAGACACAGGGTTTATACTGGTCCGGGCCACCATTGTGGTGTAATACCCTACTCCAGTGTGTGGTGTGGTGGATTGCCTCTTGGGCTGATGATGATGAACAATACAAGGAAGAACAGCCTCGTGAGGGTCTATTCTTGGATGGGGCGATGAACTGCTGGGAGGAGTTCAGTCACCTTTCTCTCTCTCTCTCTCATCGAGACCCTCTCTAACGAGCCTCTTCCTTCCTACCATCTGCTTCCAACCGATCCCAGAGAGACCCCCTTGCTATGTGGGTGGTTGGTCCTTTTTATAGAGGCCCTGGTCCTCTTCCCAAATATCGAGCGGGAAGGGAGCCAATAATGGCGGGCTAATTTGAAGGGGGACAGCAAGTATCAGCTATCTTGACAAAAGTAGTCTTCGTCTGCGCAAAGCTTTGGTGATGACGCCGTCTTGGGCTCCACGAGGACCTCCGTCTCGTAGTCCTCCTGGTCTTGGTCTTGTTGCACCGAAATGGCAACCTTTCCCTGATGCCTCGGTACTCCACGGCTGCGCTTGCCCCCTTTGCACCAAAGAGGAAAGGAGGACGCTGCGCGGGCTGGCACCCGCCTGGCACCCTCGGTCGTCATGGCTTGCGTCATGGGCACCTCGTGAGGTACCCCGCCTTGATATCTATGCCTCCTCGTGAGCCAGCCTGACGAGCCCGTGCCTGAGGAAGCTCCGCGTCGTCCGCCCCGCGAGGCTTGGCCCCTCGCGAGGGTCTTGGGTTTGTGTTGGTGAAGATGGGTCGTGCTGGGCCCCCCTTTGAGCCACGCCGCAGGCCGCGGGCAGGCAAGTCTGGGGACCCCTGTTCCCAGAACGCCAAGAGTAGCCCCCGGGCCCAAGGCGCGCCTGGACTTGGCCGTGCAGGGAGGCGGAAGGGCAAGAGTGAAGCGCCGCGGGCCCTAACAGCCTGCGGCCTTGGGCGCCGCGTGGCGGTTGATTGGACGTGGGCACCTCCACTTCCCCATGGCGCCTCGACAACTGCACGGATTGGACAAGTCCCTGCATGCAAAACGGGTCATGATTACCTGCGATCGTGGAGGTCGGTGGTTGGCCTTCGCCAGCCATAAGTATGGAACGGCGCGCGCCCTTCCAATCCATCCCTCCTTGCTTCTCCTTCTTCCCGATCCTTGCTCCGTCTTGCCGCGATGGCTCTGATCCGCTAGTTCTCGACGGCAGAGAAGGGGAAGGCTCCCCGAGAGGGACCAGACCCACTCTCGCTGAAGAAACGGCTCATCCTCCATGGCCCGGACGAGGGGGCCCTTCAGGTGGTGTCGAGGCCTTGGGGCGAGCGGGCGCCGCCGGGGTTCCCGCTTCCATTGTACGCCCACGTCGAGGGCCCCGAGGGAGCTGATGCTGATCGCCGCGGGCGGCGCCGCCGTCGGCGCCGCCGGGTCATGAAGGTGTGGGTCGTCCCCCCTGGGGTCCACACCGAGGGCTCCTCCCAAGAGTTCGTGCTCCACGTCGCCATTCCTCTTCAGTCTTGGATCCGCCAACTGACGCAGAGGTTGCGGTCGTCGCCCAGGGCGAGGTCTACATGACCCGGGGCTGGAGAGAGATCGCTCGGTATTGCAGGACAAGGGGCGTCTTCGAGATCCACTTGGACTACGACGGTGCTTCGGTGATGCTCTTCAAGGTCTTTGATGCGAGCGGGCGCCGGCTGGGTGCTGCCCCGGGGAAGGTGGCCAGGGCCCTACTGTGACAAGGACTGGGCTTGCCAACCGCTCCCTCGGAGGCTCCTCAGGCTATGGAGATGTCGGAGGTTCCAGCGACTCCGGCGAGCCCTTCGCGACTCCGGAGACGAGCAACGACAGCTATGAGCCCCCGAGCCGGTGCCGCTCCTGGAGCAGGGTGGGCTCGTCAGGCTTCCGCCGACTCTGGTCTGGATGGGGTTGGCGTCGATGCTTGACGGCCCACTGTTGATGATGGCGTCTTTTGTAGGGATGCGCGTAGTTTGCGTCCTTTTAGGATCTGTTCCCTGCGAGGAATCAAAGACGTGCCCCGTGGGGGCTTGTAAGTTGCCTGTGATCTTGTTTTGTTAATATGACCCTTGTCGTAGAATTGCGCGAGTTGCTCATTCCGTCTTAGCTCAGTCCTCCCTTTCGAACCCCACGAGGGCTTGGTGCTCTGCGCCGACAGGTCCCAGTCCCAAGGCGGCTTCAGCCGTCGCTGGTATGCCAGGTCGCGATGCCGTGGTCAAGGCCAGGAGGTGAGCGACCCGGAGTTCGGTAAGAGCCCCTGAGTCGCGATGCTCAGGAGGTCCCCTTTGGCGCCCAAGCAGCCGTCGTTTGGTGAGAAAGGGGAGTGGCGTCGCTAACAAGGGATAGCATTAGGTGCGGGGATGGTGCCACGGTAGCCGGCGCTTCCGGGTGATGACTTATCTCGAGGATCAGGGGCCGCTCTCTGGTGTGTCGCCGGGTCCATGCTTCGGCAGGCGCGAGGTTGCTCGGCGAGGTCCTCGTGTGTCTCTCCCCTCTCGCCTTTGCTCCCCTTTCTGCTCTACGTCCTCGGGTCCCGGCCCTCGAGCGAGTCTCAGCCGTCGCTGGTATGCTAGGCCGCGATGCCGTGGTCAAGGCCAGAGGGTGAGGGCTGGAGAGCCAGTAGGAGCCGTGAGTCACGATGCTCAGGCACCCCCCTTTAATGTGCAAGCGGTTCGCACGGACGAGAGCGAAGGAGACACAGCAAGAGCCTCGCCTAACGCAGCTCCTTCAGGAGGTCCTGCAGGTCCATCATAGAAAAAGCAAGGGGTTGCCATGACGATTGACAGTGAGCCATTGGTTGCTTCCGAGGGGTAGTGAGGCACTGAAGGCTTGACGAGGTGACGCTATGCGGGGCTGCCGTGGCCAGAGCTCAGCCATCTAGGTTTGTCGGTGTTGCAGGGACGGACCCATGCGCAAGCGTCGTGCCGTTTGGGAGAAGCTCCGTTAGTTGGCGTCAGCTGAGCAGGCAACTAGGTAAAACACATTAGCCATGAAGGAGTGGATTCGTTCAAATAGACGCTGGGAATGCGGACATCACTGGGTTAAGCCCGAGCGACTTGGGGGGGGGGGGGGTCATGCAGCCCGAGGGGCGCCCCCAACAAGGTAAGCTAACAACGCGAAATAAAAGGGATACACGCGGCAGGGATGGACCCACGTGGCCTGGGAATAATGCAGCCCTGGGGGCTCACCCAGTTGGAAGTGAAACTTGAAAGATGTCACCTGATGACGTTGAGGACGAAGGGGTGTTGGTGTAGCAGACTTGGTGGGCTGCGGAAGACGATCCTCATGAGCCCCCATGCCCAGGGGCCTCGGGAGGCTCTAGAGGCGCTGGCGGCTCCTCGCGGACCATCTCCATCTTCGCCAGGGCTGCGGAACGCCTGGCCTCTTGTGCCTCCGTGGTGCCCCTCATGAGGCGCTGGTACGTGTCAGCCGCGCTCGGCAAGCTGTAAGGCACGCGAACGTAGCTGTGGAGTGGACCTCCGCAGCGCCCCACTCGCGAGGGCCAGAGGCGCTCCAGGGAGGCGACTTGGTTGAGCCCTGGTACGTCGATGCAGACGCGCAGCCCACCATCCTCACTTGGATGGGGAGCCACTGCTGGTAGGCGGCGGCCGCCTTTCATGACTCTTGACTCCTGTAGCTCCTGAATGGCCTGGCTGACAAACTCCTGAGGGTCTGGATCTCCTTGCCTTGCTCCTTCTTGAGGGAAACGTGCTTCGAAACACGCCTCCATGTGGTGCCCAAGCGCCTCGCTCGTGACCCTAGTTAGGTCGGTGGCCCTCCAGGGGAGAGCCCCCGAGCCCTGCCTGAGGAGGGCGCCGGGCGCGCTTTCCTATGTGATGGAAGGAGGTTCCCCCTGGGCAGGCACGGGCCCAGAGGGGCCTGCCTCCTGAGGGGCCGGGCCGGACAATGTCTTCTTCTTTTTGGAGGCGGTCTCGGGAAGCCTCCTGCTTCCGCGATCCGGGTCTTCCAGTGATGCGGCCTGAAAGGCTCGTTCCAGGGAACACACTGCGTCCTTCTCTTCATAGGGCACCGTGATGACTCCGCCGCTTCCTGACATCTTGAGGACGTTGTAGCCGTGGTGAGTTGCAGCCATGAACTTGGCCAGTGCTGGGTACCCAAGGATGGCATTGTACGGCAGGCGAATGTGAGCGACGTCGAAGTCGATGAGCTCGGTGCGGTAGTTGTCGCGTGCCCCGAAGGTGACAGGGAGGCGGACCTGCCCGATCGGGACCGTGGAGCTATCGGTGATACCGGAGAAAGGCTTGGTTGGCTGAAGCTGGCTGTAGGGCACTTGGAGGTTGTTGAATGTTTCCACGGACAGGACGTTGAGCCCTGCCCCGCCATCGATGAGGGTCTTGGTGACCACCACGTTGCTGATGATAGGGGAACAAAGCATCGGGAGGACTCCGGCTGTAGCTGCACCCTTGAGCTGATCTGCTGAGCTGAACGTGATGGCACACGCCGACCACCTGAGAGGGCGCGTGGCTTCGAGCCTGGGGAGGACTGTGTTCACTTCGCGGGCGAACTGCTTGAAGATGCGTTGAGAGGCTGGGGCTCGAGCCCCGCCCAGGATGCAGGAGATCGCCCGCGGCTCCTGGAAGCCCCCAGCCTCCTCGTCCTGGTGGCGGTCCTCGTTTCTCCTTGGCTGCGGCGGCAGCGGTGGGAGGCCTGCATTGCCTTGCGGGCGATTCTTGCGAGGCTGATCCCTCCAGCCTCCCTCACGAGGCGGGTCTTGCCAGCGATCCTCGCGAGGTTGATCGCGCCACCCCTGGCGCGGGCCACGATCTTCCCAGCGTCCTGCGTTCCTTCCTCCTCCTCGGCCGTAGCCCCGGTCATCGCGGTCAGGGCGACGGCCGATCCTTCCTTCACGCACGGCTCGGAGTTCTTAATGTTTGTTGGTGTTGTGGTTGTGGAGGTCGTGCTACACGCAGTACCGGCTGCCCTTGGGAGGTTCAGGCTGATCTCTGCCCTGCTTGGTGTCTGGTTCTGCCGCAAGCACGGCAGCCCCCTTGCGCTTCACGTCCTTGGCCTTGGGCTTCTTCTCTTCTGGGTCTGCGGCAGGCAGCTCGAGGAGGGAGAGACGCCCTTCCCCAGCCCTGGCGCACTTGTTTGCCAAGTTGAACAACTCCAAGGAAGTGCACAGGTCTTCATGCATCGCCAGCTCCTCCTTCATATTGACGTCGCGCACGCCGTCGGAGAAGGCTGAGATGATGGCCTCCTTAGTCACCTTGGGAATCTTGAGGCGTGCGTTGTTGAAGCGCTGGATGTACTTCTGCAGGGTCTCCCCGGGCAGTTGCTTGATGCGGCGCATGTCGCTCACGGCGGCTGGCCGGTCGCGAGTACCTCGGAAGTTGGCGATGAAGCGGGTGCGCATCTCTTCCCAGGAGGAGATTGTGCCTGGAGCCAGGTTCAGGAGCCAGGTGCGGGCCCCGTCCTTGAGCGCCATGGGAAACCAGTTCGCTGTGACCTTCTCGTCTTTGTTGGCAGCTTCGATGCCCAGCTCATAGAGCTGGAGGAACTCCGCAGGGTCGGCCGTGCCGTCGTAGCGAGGAGGCAGGTCTGGCTTGAATTTGCTGGGCCACGCGATGCTGCGTAGTTCGGTGGTGAAGGCGCGGCAGCCTGCTGTGGCCACGGGAGGCCTTGGGTGATGGAGAGCTTGGTCTTGCATGTCTCCACGCGCTGCAGCTGAGAGCAGTGCGGGGTCTTGACGTGCGGGAGTAGGAGCATGGTCGCGACGCGCTGGAGCAGGAAGCGCCCGGGCGGCTTCTTACGGGCGAGGGACTTCTTGGTAGCTCCGTTCTTGCCGCGCTGGCACATGACGGAGCGGGTTCCGCCCAGGGGCCACGCGACTTGGAGCCATGGTGTCTTCTTGAGGAGGAGGCGGCCGCGGCGCCGCCGGAGCCTCGTCGCCCGTGCGGGGCAAGGTGCAGCAGAATGGACGGCGCAGGAGAGCCCCCTGCGGCGCGGACGAGCTCGGCGACGCGGTCGAGCCATTCTTCGTAGACGTCGTCGACGGGACGGTAGTGCAGGAGCTCGTTTGCCGCGATGAGTGCAGCCCGAGCCTCCATGGGCGCGCGGAGCGCGCGGGACAAAGATCCAGCTTGGGCGAGCAAGGGAGTTGCGGTGCGGCCGTCTTGCCGCACGGACGGATGCTGGGACGATGCTTGCTGCTCGTCCCCCGCCGGGCCGGTGGCGGCGTTGATGGCAGGTGATGGGGAACAGCCAGGACGTCCGCCGACAGGGGCCGTCTGGGCGACGCGGGAAAACGAGGGCGGCCCGGCGCTCCACGCGGGCCCGACGAGCGTCAGACATGGGCGTGATGGTCGGAGGAGAACGGGGAGGTGGGAGACGAATTCCGGTGCTCCCCTACCTGGCGCGCCAAATGGCGGATTTCGGGTTCCGGCAGACCCTTGAGGTTCGAACATTGTGGTGCGCGTGGAGATTTCGCCTCCTACCTACCTGCACCCCTCCGCCATGCTAGGATCTAAACTACAGAAAAAACAACACAAGAGACACATGGTTTATACTGGTTCGGGCCACCGTTGTGGTGTAATACCCTACTCCAGTGTGTGGTGTGGTGGATTGCCTCTTGGGCTGATGATGATGAACAATACAAGGAAGAACAACCTCGCGAGGGTATGTTCTTGGCTGGGGCGATGAACTGCTGGGAGGAGTTCAGTCACCTTTCTCTCTCTCTCTCTCATCGAGACCCTCTCTAACAGGCCTCTTCCTTCCTACCCTCTGCTTCCAACCGATCCCAGAGAGACCCCCTTGCTATGTGGGTGGCTGGTCCTATTTATAGAGGCCCTGGTCCTCTTCCCAAATATCAAGCAGGAAGGGAGCCAACAATGGCGGGCTAATTTGAAGGGGGACAACAAGTATCAGCTATCCTGACAAAAGTACTCTTCGTCTGCGCAAAGCTCTGGTGATGACGCCGTCTTGGGCTCCACAATGACCTTCGTCTCGTAGTCCTCCTTTGCCTGATGCCTCGGTACTCCACGGCTGCGCTTGCCCCCTTTGCACCAAAGAGGAAAGAAGGATGCTGCGCGGGCTGGCACCCGCCTGGCGCCCTCGGTCGTCATGGCTTGCGTCATGGGCACCTCGTGAGGTACCCCGCCTTGATCTCTCCGCCTCCTTGTGAGCCAGCCTGACGAGGCCGTGCCTGAGGAAGCTCCGCGTCATCCACCCCGTGAGGCTTGGCCCCTCGCGAGGGTCTTGGGTTTGTGTTGGTGAAGATGGGCCGTGCTGGGCCCCCCTTTGAGCCACGCCGCAGGCCGCCTGCAGGCAAGTCTGGGGACCCCCGTTCCTAGAACGCCGACAGTCCCAAACGGGGAAAAAGGGCCCTATTAAACAACGGGCACACAAGGTTATGCCTACTTATCGGGCCATGGTACTGCACGCCCGTAACCTTCCCTCGTTGGAGGCACCGGCAAGAGGCACGACAGTAGACCGCATTAAGGCCTTCCCCGTAAAAGGAAAATGTGGTTGCACTGGAAAAGCCCAGTTCAGTTGCACTTGACCAACTTAATGACGGAATTTATCCCCAAAATATAGCAGTGATAACTGATACTCCGATATCATCTATCAACCTGTAATCCAAATCATAGCAATATCCAACAACTAATCCAAAGCATAATATCATCCTACCAAAATACTCCGAGGATAGCATAACACTACAATCGTGATGAATCCAAGAACGATAATACTACTACTCCAATAGCAAGAACAAGCTATCCAGCTAAGATCCACATGCAAGCATCATCTACTAAATCATACTCCAAACAAATATCAACTAGCATAATGATGAAAATAATACTAGCCACTAATAATCCAAAGGCTGCATGACATTCAAAGTAATACTCGAAAATATCACACCAGATACCCTAATGAAAGTAAGCATAACATGAGCGACTAAAAATGCAATGGCAACATGTCATCCCCAAGCTACAAAATATAAGTCCTAGAGCTCCAAGCAATATCATGGCAATAGCAAGATCAAAATAATACTACAGCCACCTTCCGCAGAGCTCGGCACACCGGCGTGCTCAGGAAGGAGTCGCGCATCGGGTGGCATAGAGCACAACCACCGAGGAGTACTGAGGCGATGGCAGTTTCGACGCAGGCAAACGACGGCGTCGAGCATTGGCGTACTAGGCGATTTGGTCCACCAGAGAGGAAAACGAGGAGGTGAGGAGGCTCGGGGTGCTCCGAGTAGTCTACTAGGGGTGGAAGAGAGAAGAAAGGGGCTTCGGTTGGCCGAAATTTAGGTGGAGAACGCCGGCGGCCATGATGGCAATGAACGTCGAGGAGAGGGGCTCGGGCTCAGAGGAGAGGCTCGAGAGGTTCCTGGGAGGGACAGAAGGCCAGTGGTGAGCTCGGAGTGCTGCGGGGTTGGCTATTTATAGCCATGGCCGAAGCTTCCCGAGCTCGGTTGCCGCCGTGCATGTCCGGCCGAGCTCTGCCAAGCTCATCGATCATGGGGAGGGGCGACGAACGCGACGATGCTATGATGCAGAGGTCACGGAGTAGAAACCGACGCCGGGGAGCAGAGGAAACAGACGGAAGGAGGACCGAGCCAAGCGGGGCACAGTGCACCCGTGGCCATGCGTCGGCTAGCTCGAGCTAGGAGGCTTCGGGAGGGGTGATAACCCACAAGTATACGGGATCACAATAGTTTTTGAGGGTAGAGTATTCAACTCAAATTTAATGATTCGACACAAGGGGAGCCAAAGAATATTCTCAAGTATTAATAGCTGAGTTGTCAATTCAACCACACCTGGAAACTTAATATCTGTAGCAAAGTATTTAGTAGCAAAGTAATATGATAGTAGTGGTAACGGTGGCAAAAGTAACGGTAGTAGTTTTGGTTTTATAGTGATTGTAACAGTAGCAACTTAAAAGTAAATAAGCAAAGAACAATATATGAAAAGCTCGTAGGCAATGGATCAGTGAAGGATAATTATGTCGGATGCGATCAATCATGCAATAGTTATAACATAGGGTGACACAAAACTAGCTCCAGTTCATGAATGTAATGTAGGCATGTATTCCGAATATAGTCATACGTGCTTATGGAAAAGAACTTGCATGACATCTTTTGTCCTACCCTCCCATGGCAGCGGGGTCCTATTGGAAACTAAGGGATATTAAGGCCTCCTTTTAATAGAGTACCAGACCAAAGCATTAACACATAGTGAATACATGAACTCCTCAAACTATGGTCATCACCGGTAAGTATCCCGATTATTGTCACTTCAGGGTTAACAGATCATAACACATAATAGGTGACTATAGACTTGCAAGATAGGATCTAGAACTCACATATATTCATGAAAACATAATAGGTTCAGATCTGAAATCATGGCACTCGGGACCTAGTGACAAGCATTAAGCATAGCAAAGTCATAACAACATCAATCTCAGAACATAGTGGATACTAGGGATCAAACCCTAACAAAACGAACTTTATTACATGATCAAACCCTAACAACACCCTAACAAAACTCGATTACATGACTCAATATAAAAGTAAATAGATAGGCCCTTCATAGAGGGAAGCAGGGATTTGTAGAGGTGCCAGAGCTCGATTTTGAAATAGAGATGAATAATATTTTTGAGAGGTATACTTTCATTATCAACATAACAACCGAGAGATCTCGATATCTTCCATGCTACACACACTATAGGCGGTTCCCAAGCAGAATGGTAAAGTTTATACTCCCCCACCACCAACAAGCATCAATCCATTGCTTGCCCGAAACAACGGGTGCCTCCAACTAACAACAATCCTGGGGGAGTTTTGTTTGCAATTATTTTGATTTGGTTTGAGCATGGGACTAGGCATCCCGGTGACCAGCCATTTTCTCGTGAGTGAGGAGCAGAGTCCACTCCTCTTGAGAATAACCCGCCTAGCATGGAAGATACAGACAACCCTAGTTGATACATGAGCAATTCGAGCATACAAAACAGAATGTTTATTTGAAGGTTTAGAGTTTGGCGCATACAAATTTACTTGGAACAGCAGGTGGATACCGCATATAGGAAGGTATGGTGGACTCATATGGAATAACTTTGGGGTTTATGGAATTGGATGCACAAGCGGTGTTCCCGCTTAGTACAAATGAAGCCTAGAAAGAGACTGGGAAGCGACCAGCTAGAGAGCGACAATAGTCATGAACATGCATTAAAATTAATCAACACAGAATGCAAGCATGAGTAGGATATAATTCACCATGAACATAAATATCGTAGAGGCTATGTTGATTTTGTTTCAACTACATGCGTGAACATGTGCCAAGTCAAGCCACTCGAATCGTTCAAAGGAGGATACCACCCTATCATACCACATCACAACCATTTTAATAGCATGTTGACACGCAAGGTAAACCATTATAAACTCCTAGCTAATTAAGCATGGCATAAGCAAATATAATCTCTAATTGTCATTGCAAACATGTTTCATTCATAATAGGCTGAATCAGGAACAATGGACTAATCATATTTACAAAAATGTCACACCCTAGCTAGGTTATGCATTAGAGTGTGCATCATGTTTACATTCATCAGAAATTGAAATGGGGAAAGCAGAACCCCCAGCACCCCCCCCCTGAAATCAACTAGGGTTTACTAAAAATAAATTCAATGAACCTGAAATGCCCTTCAGATATGTTCACCCTCTTTGCCTTGGGTTAGAACCCTTGGGAAAAATGGTGCATATAATTTTAGGTCAACAAAAGGGGCATTGATTTAATTCATAAATATTTGAATTTGGGCATTTAAATGCTATTAAATAATTAAATTTCTCAAATAATTCTGAAAGTAAATGTTTGCTGTTGGAAATAATCCAAACAGAGACCACAATTATTTTCAGGATTTTTGGAAGTGTTTTGGTATTTTAAATAAGTCCACAAAGTTACAGGAAAATAGAAACGGAAATAAATCAGAAAGACTAACCTGGCCGCAGCCCAGTAGCCGGCCCACCTGGTGGCCCAGCACTGTGCTGGCCCATGCCAGCCAGCTGCTTCGTCCTCGCCAGGCAGGCAGCCAGGTGCTCGACGCCGAGCACCCGCATGCACGCCACGCAGCTGCCGCCGCCTCGCCGCTCCCCTAGTCGCGCTGTCGATGCGGGACGAACCCCCCGCTCTCTCCCCGACCTCGCAGACACCCGCACGCCCCTCTGGCTCCTCTCCTTCGCTCTCCCTCCACCATGGCCGACGCTGCCATGCTCGCGCCACCGTGAAACCGCGTCCACCGTCGCCCCTGTACCGAGCCACCGTGTCCAACAACTCCGCCGTCGTCGACTTCGTCGAACAGCCCGAGCCCCGAGCGCTCACACGCTCTGCATCGTCCTCTTCGACCTCGTCTTCACCGAGCACTGTCGGAGATCCCCTTCACCGTCGCCGCCGCACCAGCTCGTCCCCGACCGCGCCGTCTAGCTCTACGAGACCGCCGTGAGCTCAGCTACCTCTCCATCCTCTCCGTTTGCTTCCTCGTGCACCGTAGCAACTGCACGAAGCTCACCCGCACACACCGCCGCGGAGCTCGTCGCCGACGTGGCTCCGGCCAAATCCTGGCCACGCCACCCTGTTCGAGCACTTCACTGCATCACTAGGAACTCAACGCACTACTCCACGCACCTCGCCGTGCCTCACAGCCACGGGTTCACTTTCGCCCGACTCCGGCGACCGCCAAAGTCGTCGCCGGCAACGTCTCCGGCCACCCCGAGCTCAACCACCACCACCAAGAGCTGCGGCTCGTTCCCAGGAGCTCGTAGATGCTCTCCGCGCACCAAATGGTGCCCCGTGGGCGATTTCCGCAGCGCGCCACCGCGTCTGGCCTCGCCGGCGGCTAAACGCCGGCAGGCTTTGACCCACTGACCGGGGAAGTTTGACCTGCTGACGTGGGTTGACCCCCCCTCTCTCACTAACATGCGGGCCCCGCCCGGCTAATTACCCTGTTAGTGCTAACTAAACAGATTAGTTAATTAGTATAGTCACTGACTAGTGGGCCCCGCCTATTAATTAGGCTAACTAAGCGCGGTTAGTGCACAGAGACACTGACCAGGGGGCCCCACTAGTCAGGTTTGACCTGGCTGGCGCCTTTGACTTGCTGACGTCATGCTGACGCAGTAAATCATTTTCTAGTTTAAAAATAATTCAGGAAATTCCAGAAAATACCCAAAACTTCAAAAATTCATAGAAATTCAACCATAACTCCAAATGAGACAAATTATATATGAAAAATTATCAGAAAAATTCAAGGAATCCATCTGTACCATTTTCATGCATGTTTGAACAATGTTTGTCCTCTGTTTTGGACAAAACAAATAAAGGGCATTTAAATAATCATATATGGGGTTGGAATTTGAATCTTGTACTCAAACCAACTCCATTTAAATCATAGCTAGTTGCATTAGCTCAAGACACATCCATATTGCCATGTCATAGAATGCATCATATTGTTGCATATCGTCATGTGTTGATTGTGCTCGGTTGTGTTCTTCGTGGTAGGTTCTGCCTCCGAGGATATTCACGAGTATCCAACTGAAGGGCAGTATCCCGTTACCACTCCATCAGGCAAGCAACCATTGATCATTCCGATACAACCCATGTTCTCGCTCCTGCTCTTGTTTACTGCATTAAGACAACACGATTCAAACTGCTGTGTGCTACGGTAGTTGAACCCTTATCCTTTGCATGACCTGTCATTGCCACAGTAACTAGATGAAACCCACTAGCATGTGTAGGAGTTGATTGAGCCATGTTTTGTGATTCCTACCTTGCTATGCCTGCTATGCTTAGAGTTGTGTCAGGTCTGGTTCATCTGGGTGATGGGCTAGAGTGAAATGCTTGTGCCAGTAATATGAGGGATGTGTTGAACATGTTTTGGTAAAGGTATCGATGAGAGGCCATGTAGGAGTACATGGTGGGTTGTTTCATTGAGGCCGTCCATAAGAACTGAGATCTGTATGTGTGATTTAAGATGCAGTTACTACCGTACATTGGGCCCGAAGCAAATGGACCCTCTCGGCTTCTTAGCCACCCTAGTACTCTGTCCAGGAGTTGCAAATAGTTTCTGGTGTTTGTAGGATATGTGTTGGTGGCCGTGCGTAGCGCTGACCCTAGGGGTGGGCTATGTTGCGGTAGATACACTGTGGCACGGTGTACCGAGTCACCCGTTTGGTGTCTCGGGAACCCTGTTCACATCGTTCGGGGCCGTATGTGGAAACCTCGGCCGGACTCCCTGCGGATGCAACCTGGATAGGCGATAACCTGGACTAGGGGCTTAGGTGTTTAGGTAGGCCGTGGCCGACACCCTCGCTGGGCTTCCGCTTGAAGGTTGCCGAGTACATGTCGTGTAGACGGCGGTAAGCGGTGAAAGCGTGTATGATGAAGTACACCCCTGCAGGGTATAAAACTATTTGAATAGCCGCATCCGCGGTAAAGGACTACTTGGTTGCCTATACAGTTCATAGACAAGTTAATGGATACTACTAAAAGACTCAAGATAAGTGTGAGTACCGAGGATGGCCCCCTCGCAGGGTACGAGGGAGGATCCACGGTGGAGTATTGTGATGGTGAGTAGTGGACTCGTGTGCGAAAACTATTTTGCTAAAAGATTCCGTAGGATAGCTTAGCCAAGAGTCAAAGCTGGCTTGCTGCATAAACCCCACCACCTTCTTGAGAATGAGCATGTACAGTAGGTTCTGATGTAAGACTTGCTGAGTACCTTTGTACTCATGTTTGCTTATTTATTGTTTCAGACGACAACACTGCCCCCTCCGATGGGTTTTACGTAGACCTTGACGTCGACGAGTGACTAGCCACCCAGGTGGTGATCCAGGCCATGGAGGGCCCTATGTAGATAGACAGGCTTCGAGAAGCCTTCTTTCTTTCTAGAGTCTGTACTCAGACTAGTTGCTTCCGCATGTGCTTGTATGACTGTATGACTTGAGTGTCGGGTCATGTGATCCCTACCTGTATGGATATGCAATGTATGGCTCCCTGGAGCCTTTAAATAAGTACTTGAGTTGTAGAGTTTTGTTGTGATGCCATGTTGTATGTACTCATATCGAGCATATTGTATGTATGATTGAAATGCTTGGTATGAGTGGGATCCGACAATCTAGTTGTTTGTCCTTCGCAGCCTTTCTTATGGGGAAATGTAGTCTAGTGCTCCTCGAGCCATAGTAGTCCGCTACAGCCCGGTTCACCGGAGTCCTGCTAGCCCAGCACTACTATTCAGGACACTTGACTGGCCGGCATGTGTTTCACTTCGTCCCTATATCTGTCCCTTCGGGGAAATGTCACGCGGTGATCTCCAGAGTCCTGTCTAGCCTGCTACTGCCCGGGATCCCCGGAGTCCTGTTAGCCCAGTGCTACAGCCCGGAATCACTCGTTGATGACCGACATGTTCGTTGTGAATCATGTATGCCTGTCTCCATAGGTCTGTGCAGCTTTGGGTTCACGACTAGCCATGTCGGCCCGGGTTCTCGGTCATATGGATGCTAGCGACATTGTCATATACGCGAGCCAAAAGGCGCAAACGGTCCCGGGCCATGGTAAGGCGACCCCCGTGGGATACCGTGCGTGAGGCCGCAAAGTGATATGAGGTGTTACCGGCTAGATCGATGTGGCTTAGAATCGGGGTCCTGACAGCGTTGGTATCAGAGCCGGACTGCCTGTAGGTTCGTTCAGCCAAACTGGTCGATGTCGAGTCTAGAAATGCTTTAGTTATATGTAAGGGAATTGATTGTGGGAGGGAACATAAGGTTCTTTTTACTCCTTTACCCTATGCTTCTGATCTGAGTCATTCTCTTCTCATTCAACGTGGGTTAAGGACTAGGCTCTCTTCTTCTATCAGGTTCACGTGTTACTAATCCGTAGTAGCTCATAGGATTATTGTTATGGGTTCCAGTCCAGTTTCTACTATTTTAGTACGTTGCTATTTGAATCAGAACCTTGATATGATGCTGTTGAGCGGTATTGCGAACTGTTGTGGATGTCTCAAATCTTTTTCTGAGCATTTACAGCCGTTATGCTGCCCAATTTTCCCTAGGAATTCTGATGTCTTTGTCTTGTGGTTGTGCTTTCAGATGGCCAATCAGTCTCAAAATCAAGTGGTTCGCCTGACCAGGTGCCTCGACGTGCCCGGTCATACTGCTATGTTGGTCCGGGTCATGATCGAGACAGGATACCGTTGGTATCCCGAATACACTGTTGAAGAGCAGTTCCGCGACTTTAATCAAAGCCAGTATTTATGCACCGTCAGGATATTTCCTTCCTATCCTGGATCTACCGAGCCCCTTCACTGTTCCTATGGACTCGGAGTTACCATTGAGATGGCTGTGCAGGATGCTGCCTATTCCATGATGACCATCTTGCGAGTCCGGACTGGCCTGCTTCGGAACACTGACTTCCGTTACATGCCAGCTTCACTTCCGGGAGCGCAGGGGTATCTTCAGGCTATCTATGCTGACTCCACTCAGGAGGACTCATTAACTCGTACCACCGCTGAGATGCTCGAAGATAAGGACCGAGAGAATCGGGCCTTGAGGCTGGAGCTCTTTAATACCCGTGCCGATCATTGGGCCACATTGACTCGGTTTGCACCCGCGGTGCAAGCGGGATGTATGGATACCAGGGATCTGTATCCTGTGAGAGCAGCTCTGCCAGACATGGTGGATTGGCGTGATGTGGGAGGCATCACCCCACCCCTTGGTCCCCGCAGGCCACCGTTTGTTGGTCCAAGACCTTATCCTAGCCCCTATGGTCCACAGGCTCCTCAGGACCGTCTGTTTCCGGATGATCACGTTGAACTCCCAGGCTATGGAGGTGACTTCTATGAGGACTACTACGGAGCTATCTGAGTTAGTAGTAGTACCACTAGTATTGTAGTAGTTGTATCTCCACTGTCCTGTGTGACTTGTGGAATACGACTTGGTGTGTAATCGATTCCGGAGGTGTAGACAAATAATGTATAGGGACTCGGAATGCCTCCAATGAGATGTAACGTCTACCTTCATAGTTGTACTGTAGCATGGGCTTGTACTAAACTATGTATGACGAGTATGACCGTTGGTGTATATATGGCAGTTTTATATTACCATGGCATACGAATGAGCAACTCTGCATTCCGCGTTATCCTTTACCTTCTGCACTTTCCCTGTTAAGTTTGAGCCATCCTTGTCTAAACCGTTGTCTTGTTTCCTTCTAGGATGGTCAACACCCGCGGAAACCCTGCTGCCCCGAAGCAGGGGGAAGCCAATGCAGCTAGAGGTGAAAATTTGCCTCACCCACCTTCCCTGGCCGAAGTAATGCTGGAGGCGGAAAGGAACAAGCGTGAGACCAACTGCCTGCTGGAGCGGATTGAGCAGAACACTGCACGCCACCCACGAAATGACTTGGTGTCAATCAACGACTTTATCAAGCTGTACCCACCAAAGTTTAACCATTCCGTCGAGCCCCTCGACGCGGATGATTGGCTTCGCAGCATCACCCACAAGCTACGTTCTGCCAACGTAGCTGAAGCCGACAAGGTTACCTATGCTGCTTATCATCTTGAGGGCCCCGCTAGCCATTGGTGGGAAAACTACGAAGCTATGCGCCCGGTCGGCCAAATCACTACCTGGGCTGAGTTTAGCGAGGCTTTCCGTGAGCATCACATTCCGGAAGGTCTCATGGATCGCAAGAGGGAGGAGTTCTGCAACTTCACCCAAGGAAGGCTGACTGTGGATGCATATAGCCGAGAATTTGGGAACCTGGCACGCTATGCTCCTGAAGAGGTTTCTACTGAGGCCAAGAAGCAGGCAAGGTTCCGTAAGGGACTTAGCCCTGAGCTTCGCCGCGATCTCCGTCTGCACGAGTGCACATCCTTCCAGAAGCTGGTCAATAAATCTATCAGTGCTGAGACAGGCCAGACTGATTATGACGCTTCACGCAAGCACTCTCGTGATTTTGGGTCTTCATCCGGCTCTGGAGCTCAGAAGCGCCGGGTGTGGATTCCAAGCACCGCACTGCCACCCAGATTCACCCCGAGGCCATCCTTTGAGGCGCCTCGTCCCAACCAGCAAATTGCACCGTCCAAGCCCTATGGTGGCCCCGCTGCTAATGTTGCTCCACGCCCCACTGTGGTAACATGCTTCAAGTGTGGAGAACCGGGTCACTATAGTCGAGAGTGTCCCCAGAACAACCCCAATCAAGCTGGAAAGTCCGTTGGCCGTGGTAAGCCCGCGGGAAAAACTTTCTACGCCAAGCCGGCCACTACTGCATGTGGCCATGTCAACTACGTCTCAGCCGAAGAGGCTCATGAGGATCCCAACGTCGTCCTTGGTACGCTCCTTGTTAACTGCCATCCGGCATCTGTTCTTTTCGATACTGGAGCATCTCATTCATTCATATCCGAGAATTATGCTCGGTTGCATAACACGACATTCTATGACATGCCCACTTCCATGGTAATTCAAACTCCGGGTTCCAAATGGCAAACTTCTAGGGTAAGCCATGGGAACGAAATTCTTGTCGATAGGCTTGTTTTCCTTGCATCGTTAATAGCTCTCAAGTCCTCCGACATAAACATCATCTTGGGTATGGACTGGATGTCGGCTCATTATGCCAAAATCGATTGTGCCACTAGAACCGTTCAACTTACTCATCCCTCGGGCAAGACAGTTAGTGTCGTAACTCGAATGGCCAAGCGCCAACTTTATTCTCTCAATGCCAACCCTCTTCCAGACCTTGAGGACGTTCCGGTAGTCCGAGACTTCCCGGATGTGTTTCCGGAAGAACTGCCAGGTGTTCCACCTGACCGGGATGTCGAGTTTGTGATAGACCTTGTTCCAGGAACCGTTCCAATTGCTAGAAGACCCTACAAGATGGCACCCTTAGAACTAGCCGAGCTTAAGAACCAACTCGATGAGTCCTTGAACAAAGGGTTCATCCGTCCTAGCTCCTCTCCTTGGGCTTGCCCCGTCCTCTTCGTCAAGAAGAAGGATGGAACGGATCGAATGGTTGTGGATTACCGACCTGTCAATCTGGTCACCATCAAGAACAAATACCCGCTTCCCAGGATCAACGACCTGTATGATCAGCTCGCTGGATCCTCAGTCTTCTCCAAGATGGATTTGAGGTTGGGCTACCATCAAATCAAAATCAGAAACGGGGACATTCCCAAAACGGCTTTTGTTACTCGTTATGGCCAATACGAGTACACCGTCATGTCCTTCGGTTTAACCAATGCCCCGGCCACTTTCTCCCGGTTAATGAACTCGGTTTTCATGGAGTACTTGGACAAATTCGTCGTAGTATACCTCGATGACATACTCATCTACTCCAAGAATGAAGAGGAACATGCCGAACATCTAAGGCTGGTATTGATGAAACTTCGAGAGCATCGCCTTTATGCCAAATTCTCCAAGTGTGAATTTTGGTTGTCAGAAGTGACCTATCTAGGCCATGTAATCTCTGGTAAGGGTATTGCTGTCAATCCCGAGCGAGTTCAAGCCGTCCTTGATTGGACTCCACCTGTTTCGGTCAAGCAAGTTCGGAGTTTCCTTGGCCTAGCGAGCTATTGCCGCCGCTTCGTCGAGAATTTCTCCAAGGTTGCTAAACCTCTAACTGAACTCCTCAAGAAAGATAAAAAGTTCGAGTGGACTCCATAGTGCGAGTTCAGTTTTCAGGAACTGAAAAGACGCCTGACATCTGCTCCCGTACTGGTACCACCAGATTTCTCCAAGGACTTTATTATCTATTGCGACGCCTCGCGACAAGGACTAGGTTGCATACTCATGCAGGATCGTCAGGTAATTGCCTATGCTTCACGGCAATTACACCCACATGAGGAAAATTATCTCACACATGATTTAGAGCTTGCAGCTGTAGTCCATGCACTCAAAACCTGGCGACATTACCTCCTCGGTAATCGTTGCAAGATCTTCACCGATCACCAAAGCTTGAAATATATCTTCACCCAACCAGATTTGGATCTCAGGCAAAGACGTTGGGTCGAGTTGATCTCGGATTACGACTTAGGAATAACTTACACCCCTGGCAAGGCCAATGTCATGGCCGATGCATTAAGTCGTAAGTCCTACTGTAACAACCTGATGTTACAACAAAGTCAACCACTTCTCCATGAGGAATTTCGCAAGCTTAATCTTCACATTGTTCCTCAAGGATTCCTATCCACCCTGGTAGCGGAACCTACCCTTACGGATCAGGTCATCAAGGCGCAGAAGATAGATCCGGGAATTTCCCGTATCAAGAGAAACGTTAGAAAAGGAGTCGTGAATTGTTTCTCCATTGATGACCAAGGTGTTGTATACTTTGGAAATCGCCTAGTGGTTCCGAAGGCGCGAAACCTGAGGCGATTGATCCTTAAGGAAGCTCATGAATCCCCTCTCACCATTCATCCCGGTAGTACCAAAATGTATCAAGACCTACGCCAGAGGTTTTGGTGGACTAGGATGAAGAGAGAAATCGCTCAATACGTTGCTAATTGCGACGTTTGTCATCGTGTTAAAGCAGAGCATCAACGGCCTACTGGCACCCTTCAACCTTTGGCTATTCCTGAATGGAAATGGGACAAAATCAGTATGGATTTCATCACTGGGTTTCCCAGGACCAAGAGGGGGAATAATGCCATCTTCGTCGTGATCGACCGTCTTTCCAAAGTAGCCCATTTTCTACCTGTTCGTGAGAGTATCACCGCTAGCCAGCTAGCTGACCTATACATCTCCCGAATAGTGTCTCTTCATGGTGTCCCGTTGGAAATTAACTCAGACCGTGGAAGTCTCTTCACCTCTCGATTTTGGGAAAGTTTCCAAAATTCTATGGGAACTCATCTCTCCTTTAGCACCGCCTTCCATCCTCAATCAAGTGGTCAAGTAGAGCGAGTACATCAAATTCTGGAAGATATCCTCCGAGCTTCTGTTATCTCGTTCGGAATGAGTTGGGAGAAATGCCTTCCATTCGCGGAGTTTGCCTATAACAATAGCTATCAAGCTAGTTTGGGCAAGGCTCCCTTCGAAGTTCTCTATGGACGAAAATGTCGAACGCCTCTTAACTGGTCAGAAACCGGGGAAAGACAACTCTTTGGCCCGGATATGATTCAGGAAGCAGAAGAGCAGGTTCGCGTTATTCGTGAGAAATTGAAAACAGCCCAATCTCGCCAAAAGAGTCAATATGATCGTAAGCATAAGCCTATGACATTTGAAATTGACGAGAAGGCTTACCTTCGGGTTACCCCGTTAAAGGGAACCCATCGCTTCGGTATCAAAGGCAAATTGGCTCCTCGTTACATTGGACCCTTTCGCATTCTTGCCAAACGAGGAGAAGTTGCCTACCAATTGGAACTACCTCCGCATATTTCCAGAGTTCACGACGTCTTCCACGTTTCGCAACTCAGGCGTTGCTTCGCGGATCCTATCCGTGGAGTGGACCACGAAACGCTTGATTTACAAGATAACCTTTCTTATCGGGAATACCCCGTTCGTATCCTTGATCAAGCCGAGCGTACCACTCGACGTCATAATATCAAGTTTCTCAAGGTTCAATGGTCACACCATTCCGAGGAAGAAGCCACTTGGGAAAGGGAGGATCGTCTTCGACTCGAGTACCCCGCCTTCTTCCCAGATGATCCTAAATCTCGGGACGAGATTCTATTGAGTGGGGGTGAGTTGTCACACCCTAGCTAGGTTATGCATTAGAGTGTGCATCATGTTTACATTCATCAGAAATTGAAATGGGGAAAGCAGAACCCCCAGCACCCCCCCTGAAATCAACTAGGGTTTACTAAAAATAAATTCAATGAACCTGAAATGCCCTTCAGATATGTTCACCCTCTTTGCCTTGGGTTAGAACCCTTGGGAAAAATGGTGCATATAATTTTAGGTCAACAAAAGGGGCATTGATTTAATTCATAAATATTTGAATTTGGGCATTTAAATGCTATTAAATAATTAAATTGCTCAAATAATTCTGAAAGTAAATGTTTGCTGTTGGAAATAATCCAAACAGAGACCACAATTATTTTCAGGATTTTTGTAAGTGTTTTGGTATTTTAAATAAGTCCACAAAGTTACAGGAAAATAGAAACGGAAATAAATCAGAAAGACTAACCTGGCCGCAGCCCAGTAGCCGGCCCACCTGGCGGCCCAGCACTGTGCTGGCCCATGCCAGCCAGCTGCTTCGTCCTCGCCAGGCAGGCAGCCAGGTGCTCGACGCCGAGCACCCGCATGCACGCCACGCAGCTGCCGCCGCCTCGCCGCTCCCCTCGTCGCGCTGTCGACGCGGGACGAACCCCCCGCTCTCTCCCCGACCTCGCAGACACCCGCACGCCCCTCTGGCTCCTCTCCTTCGCTCTCCCTCCACCATGGCCGACGCTGCCGTGCTCGCGCCACCGTGAAACCGCGTCCACCGTCGCCCCTGTACCGAGCCACCGTGTCCAACAACTCCGCCGTCGTCGACTTCGTCGAACAGCCCGAGCCCCGAGCGCTCACACGCTCTGCATCGTCCTCTTCGACCTCGTCTTCACCGAGCACTGCCGGAGATCCCCTTCGCCGTCGCCGCCGCACCAGCTCGTCCCCGACCGCGCCGTCTAGCTCTACGAGACCGCCGTGAGCTTAGCTACCTCTCCATCCTCTCCGTTTGCTTCCTCGTGCACCGTAGCAACTGCACGAAGCTCACCCGCACACACCGCCGCGGAGCTCGTCGCCGACGTGGCTCCGGCCAAATCCTGGCCACGCCACCCTGTTCGAGCACTTCACCGTATCACCAGGAACTCAAGGCACTACTCCACGCACCTCGCCGTGCCTCACAGCCACGGGTTCACTTTCGCCCGACTCCGGCGACCGCCAAAGTCATCGCCGGCAACGTCTCCGGCCACCCCGAGCTCAACCACCACCACCAAGAGTTGCGGCTCGTTCCTAGGAGCTCGTAGATGCTCTCCGCGCACCAAATGGTGCCCCGTGGGCGATTTCCGCAGCGCGCCACCGCGTCTGGCCTCGCCGGCGGCTAAACGCCGGCAGTCTTTGACCCACTGACCGGGGAAGTTTGACCTGCTGACATGGGTTGACCCCCCCTCTCTCACTAACATGCGGGCCCCGCCCGGCTAATTACCCTGTTAGTGCTAACTAAACAGATTAGTTAATTAGTATAGTCACTGACTAGTGGGCCCCGCCTGTTAATTAGGCTAACTAAGCGCGGTTAGTGCACAGAGACACTGACCAGGGGCCCCACCAGTCAGGTTTGACCTGGCTGGCGCCTTTGACTTGCTGACGTCATGCTGACGCAGGGCTGACGCAGTAAATCATTTTCTAGTTTAAAAATAATTCAGGAAATTCCAGAAAATACCCAAAACTTCAAAAATTCATAGAAATTCAACCATAACTCCAAATGAGACAAATTATATATGAAAAATTATCAGAAAAATTCAAGGAATCCATCTGTACCATTTTCATGCATGTTTGAACAATGTTTGTACTCTGTTTTGGACAAAACAAATAAAGGGCATTTAAATAATCATATATGGGGTTGGAATTTGAATCTTGTACTCAAACCAACTCCATTTAAATCATAGCTAGTTGCATTAGCTCAAGACACATCCATATTGCCATGTCATAGAATGCATCATATTGTTGCATATCGTCATGTGTTGATTGTGCTCGGTTGTGTTCTTCGTGGTAGGTTCTGCCTCCGAGGATATTCACGAGTATCCAACTGAAGGGCAGTATCCCGTTACCACTCCATCAGGCAAGCAACCATTGATCATTCCGATACAACCCATGTTCTCGCTCCTGCTCTTGTTTACTGCATTAAGACAACACGATTCAAACTGCTGTGTGCTACGGTAGTTGAACCCTTATCCTCTGCATGACCTGTCATTGCCACAGTAACTAGATGAAACCCACTAGCATGTGTAGGAGTTGATTGAGCCATGTTTTGTGATTCCTACCTTGCTATGCCTGCTATGCTTAGAGTTGTGTCAGGTCTGGTTCATCTGGGTGATGGGCTAGAGTGAAATGCTTGTGCCAGTAATATGAGGGATGTGTTGAACATGTTTTGGTAAAGGTATCGATGAGAGGCCATGTAGGAGTACATGGTGGGTTGTTTCATTGAGGCCGTCCATAAGAACTGAGATCTGTATGTGTGATTTAAGATGCAGTTACTACCGTACATTGGGCCCGAAGCAAATGGACCCTCTCGGCTTCTTAGCCACCCTAGTACTCTGTCCAGGAGTTGCAAATAGTTTCTGGTGTTTGTAGGATATGTGTTGGCGGCCGTGCGTAGCGCTGACCCTAGGGGTGGGCTATGTTGCGGTAGATACACTATGGCACGGTGTACCGAGTCACCCGTTTGGTGTCTCGGGAACCCTGTTCACATCGTTCGGGGCCGTATGTGGAAACCTCGGCCGGACTCCCTGCGGATGCAACCTGGATA
Organism: Triticum monococcum; assembly: GCA_034509565.1. Classification (NCBI taxonomy): domain Eukaryota; kingdom Viridiplantae; phylum Streptophyta; class Magnoliopsida; order Poales; family Poaceae; genus Triticum; species Triticum monococcum. The sequence goes on along the minus strand of CM067846.1, from coordinate 140,748,850 downwards.
GGCGATAACCTGGACTAGGGGCTTAGGTGTTTAGGTAGGCCGTGGCCGACACCCTCGCTGGGCTTCCGCTTGAAGGTTGCCGAGTACATGTCGTGTAGACGGCGGTAAGCGGTGAAAGCGTGTATGACGAAGTACACCCCTGCAGGGTATAAAACTATTCGAATAGCCGCATCCGCGGTAAAGGACTACTTGGTTGCCTATACAGTTCATAGACAAGTTAATGGATACTACTAAAAGACTCAAGATAAGTGTGAGTACCGAGGATGGCCCCCTCGCAGGGTACGAGGGAGGATCCACGGTGGAGTATTGTGATGGTGAGTAGTGGACTCGTGTGCGAAAACTATTTTGCTAAAAGATTCCGTAGGATAGCTTAGCCAAGAGTCAAAGCTGGCTTGCTGCATAAACCCCACCACCTTCTTGAGAATGAGCATGTACAGTAGGTTCTGATGTAAGACTTGCTGAGTACCTTTGTACTCATGTTTGCTTATTTATTGTTTCAGACGACAACACTGCCCCCCTCCGATGGGTTTTACGTAGACCTTGACGTCGACGAGTGACTAGCCACCCAGGTGGTGATCCAGGCCATGGAGGGCCCTATGTAGATAGACAGGCTTCGAGAAGCCTTCTTTCTTTCTAGAGTCTGTACTCAGACTAGTTGCTTCCGCATGTGCTTGTATGACTGTATGACTTGAGTGTCGGCATGTGACCCCTACCTGTATGGATATGTTATGTATGGCTCCCTGGAGCCTTTAAATAAGTACTTGAGTTGTAGAGTTTTGTTGTGATGCCATGTTGTATGTACTCATATCGAGCATATTGTATGTATGATTGAAATGCTTGGTATGAGTGGGATCCGACAATCTAGTTGTTTGTCCTTCGCAGCCTTTCTTATGGGGAAATGTAGTCTAGTGCTCCTCGAGCCATAGTAGTCCGCTACAGCCCGGTTCACCGGAGTCCTGCTAGCCCAGCACTACTGTTCAGGACACTTGACTGGCCGGCATGTGTTTCACTTCGTCCCTATGTCTGTCCCTTCGGGGAAATGTCACGCGGTGATCTCCGGAGTCCTGTCTAGCCTGCTACAGCCCGGGATCCCCGGAGTCCTGTTAGCCCAGTGCTACAGCCCGGAATCACTCGTGGATGACCGACATGTTCGTTGTGAATCATGTATGCCTGTCTCCATAGGTCTGTGCCGCTTTGGGTTCACGACTAGCCATGTCGGCCCGGGTTCTCGGTCATATGGATGCTAGCGACATTGTCATATACGCGAGCCAAAAGGCGCAAACGGTCCCGGGCCATGGTAAGGCGACCCCCGTGGGATACCGTGCGTGAGGCCGCAAAGTGATATGAGGTGTTACCGGCTAGATCGATGTGGCTTAGAATCGGGGTCCTGACAAAAAACAAGAGAGCTCGAGTTCATACCAGCTTTTCTCATCTCAATCAGTTCATCATATATCGTCATTATTGCCTTTCATTTGCACGACCGAATAGTGTGGATAATAATAATAGTGCACGTGCATTGGACTAAGCTGGAATCTGCAAGCATTCAATTCAAGGGAGAAGACAAGGTAATATGGGCTCTTTGTTAGATCAAGAATAATGCATATGAGAGCCACTCAACATTTTCATCATGGTCTTCCCCTCTCGACCACGAAAGAAAAGGAAAGGAACAAAACTATTTACACGGGAAAGCTCCCAACAAGCAAAAGAAGAATGAGAAATCTTTTTGGGTTTTCTTTTTAATTACTACTACTACAGGCATGAAAAGTAAACTAGCTAAAAGCTACAACTTATTTTTTTTCTTTTTTTTCTTAAGGCTTTTCAAACGCACAAGAAGAAATCTTAAAAAGAAAATAAACTAGCATGGATGATTCAATGAAAAAGTATGAGCACTGACAACTGGCATGAGTGTGTGAACATGAATGTAATGTCAGTGAGAAATACGTACTCCCCCAAGCTTAGGCTTTTGGCGTAAGTTGGTCTATGCCCAAGGATGGCCTGGTGGATATCCGAAGTTGAAGCTGGGGTCGTACTGAGATGCATCCGCTACTGCCTGAAGGGCCGCAGCTTGGAGGTGCGCTGCCTTCGTCCTCCTCTCGTACTCGTTTGCCTCGTCCCTGGTTATAACATATCTCCCTTTTGCCTGAAAGTCAAAGGAAGTAGTCGGTACTAGAGGGATTGGTCGTTCCTCTCAACAAACTAATGATGAACCATAGAATTATAATCTAAATAAGCAGGAGGCAACTCAGTATCATCTCCACGTATGGGTATCTCAAGAAAATCAGCTAAACAGGTTGCATAAATTCCACCAAAGAAATCTCCATTAATGCTATTATTATGCAACCTACATGCAACAATGTCCCCCAAGTTATATTGTCCTTCTCTTAATACAACATTCTTGAGAACACTAAGATCAGGAACACACATGTGACATGGCTCATCCTTACCGTTAATGCATCTACCCACGAAGAGAGCAAAATAATGTACGGCAAGAAAATGAATGCTCCCTATGGTAGCTTGTGTTATTTCTCTAGATTCCCCCACAATGATACGAGCAAGAAATTCTTTAAATTCAGATTTGCAAGGTTCACTAGCACTACCCCACAGCGGGAGTTTACAACCAGTATTAAAATCTTCTAGGTCCATGGTATAAGATTTATCATAAAGATCAAATAGGACATTGTGAGAATTGCGCGAGGATGTAAATTTAAACCTTCTCACAAATGAATCAGTTAAATAGAGGTATTGCCAGCACTTTTCTGCCTCGAAGCTCTCAAGATCAGCGTTACGCACATATGCGTCAAATTCTTCCTTGATGCCTGCATGGACCATGAAATTCTCTGACAGCCATTCACAAGGCCGCACTTGAGCCTCCCTTGGTAATTCATTATCCGGCTCGTGTACTGCGGGCCTTCAGCCTTGCTTCCCTGAGGAACCACCTTGGTACATTTTCCTAAACATATTTCTTCCTCTGGAAAATTTCTGAAATTTTTAGTGACTCAAAATAAAAGTGAACCAAACTCAACAAGATTGATAGCAACTACCCCCACAAGTGCCTAGAGGCTATATCATGCATTAGACTACTTTTCACCACATAAATTTGACATGCAAGCTCAACAACAGGGTCACCTAAGCAGCAAAAATTTGCAATAAATAAAGCACTAGAACAAAAACTAATTGGACCATTGGAGGAGTCACATACCAAATAACAATCCCCCAAAGCAGTTTTGTGAATGGAGCTTTGAGCAAGGAGATCGAAAATGGAAGCAAGATGAGCAAGAACTCGGGTTTGAGCTGGTGGGTGATTTTTTTCTGGAGCAAGACGAAGTCTGTGTTTGCAAGGATAAGTGGAGGGGACCCACGTGGGGTCCACGAGGCAGGGGGCACACCCAGGGGGTAGGGCGCGCCCTCCACCCTCGTGGGCACATGGTGAGCCCCCCCGGTGTGTTCTCAGTGCCAATAATTCTTAAATATTCTGGAAAAAATCATATTTCATTTTTAGGGCATTTGGAGAAAAAAATCGGGGTATTTTTTATTGCCAGGATAATTCAGAAAACAGATAGAAAATACTATTTTTTTTGCTTTATTTAATATAAATAACAGAAAGTAAAAAGAGGGTACAGAAGGTTGTGCTTTCTAACATCATCCATATCATGCTCATCAAAAGGAATCCACTAACAAGGTTGATCAAGTCTTGTTAACAAACTCATTCCGGATCGCATGAAACCGGAGAAATTTCAAATAACACTAGGTTACCTCAACGGGGATATGCATGTCCCCAACAATAAGAATATCGTATTTCTTCTTGACAGTAGGAAGAGGAAATTCAAAATCTCCAATAGTGATTGTTGGAAATTTTCCAATAGAATTGATACTGTGGACTTGAGGTTGTTTCCTCGGAAAGTGTACCGTATGCTCATTACCATTAAAATGAAAAGTGACATTGCCTTTGTTGCAATCAATAACAGCCCCTGCAGTATTCAAAAAGGGTCTACCAAGGATAATCGACATACTATCGTCCTCGGGAATATCAAGAATAACAAAGTCCGTTAAAATAGTAATGTTTGCAACCACAACAGGCACACCTCACAAATACTGACAGATATAGCAGTTGATTTGTCAGCCATTTGCAAAGATATTTCAGTAGGTGTCAACTTATTCAAATCAAGTCTACGATATAAAGAGAGAGGCATAACACTAACACCTGCTCCAAGATTACATAAAGTAGTTTTAACATAATTTCTTTTAATGGAGCATGGTATAGTTGGTACTCCTGGATCTCCAAGTTTCTTTGGTATTCCACCCTTAAAAGTGTAATTAGTAAGCATGGTGGAAATTTCAGCTTCTGGTATCTTTCTTTTATTAGTAACAATATCTTTCATGTACTTGGCATATGGGTTCATTTTAAGCATATCAGTCAAACGCATACGCAAAAAGATAGGTCTAATCATTTCAGCAAAGCGCTCGAAATCCTCATCATACTTTTTCTTGGATGGTTTAGGGGGAAAAGGCATGGGTTTCTGAACCCATGGTTCTCTTTCTTTACCGTGCTTCCTAGCAACAAAGTCTCTCTTATCATAACGTTGATTCTTTGATTGTGGGTTGTCAAGATCAACAACAGGTTTAATCTCTACATCATTGCCATTGCTAGGTTGAGCATCAACATGAACATCATAATTAACATTATTGCTAGGTTCATGCTCGTTATCAGATTGTGTTTCAGCATCAGAAATAGAAATATCATTGGGATTCTCAGGTGTGTCAACAATAGGTTCACTAGAAGCATGTAAAGTCCTATAATTTTTCTTCTTCTTCTTCTTAGAAGAACTAGGTGCATCAACATTAGTTCTCTGAGAATCTTGCTCAATTATCTTGGGGTGGCCCTCAGGATACAAAGGTTCCTAAGTCATTTTACCCCCTCTAATCATAACTCTAATAGCATTATCTTTTTTCTTATTGTTCAATTCATTCAGCAAATCATTCTATGCCTTAAGTACTTGTTCTACTTGAGTGGTCACCACAGAAGCATGTTTCTATACCAATATATAAAGACCCAAAGGGGCAGATCCAAACCATCTTAACCGTCAAATCATGTTATCTAACGGTTCAAATCCCTCCAATGGTGAGCATCAAACACGTTTAACGCTCTAATTACCCACCACTGCCATTGGTTATAAACACGTTTTGACTCAACGCTATCCCATGAAATCTGCCATGTAATTAATATCCTACCATTCCCGCGAAAAAGTAATTGATATACTACTAAATACCAACATGCAACAGATATATTTTACCTAATATAACATGCAACTAATATACTACCTAATATAAATGTGCATTGCACGTACATTATTACTAGTACTAATAAGTTTAAGTTCACATTTAACTCTAGACATATAATCACTCAAGTGTTCAAGCATATCAGCATTGCGTTTCAATTGTCTACCAACATAAGCATTGAAGTTTTCCTGTTTAACAATAAAATTATCAAACTCATCTAAGCACTGGCTAGCAGACTTATAACGAGGAATATCACCTTCATCAAATCTATAGAGAGAACTTACCTTTACTACCTGTGTCGGGTTATCAAGACCATGTATTTCTTTAATAGGTGGTAAATTCTTAACATCTTCAACTTTAATACCTTTTTCTTTCATAGATTTCTTTGCCTCTTGCATATCTCCAGGTGTGAGAAATAGAATACCCCTTTTCTTTGGAGTTGGCTTAGGAGTTGGTTCAGGAAGTCTCCAATCATTTTCATTACTCAACATATTATTCAATAGCAATTCAGATTGATCAACAGTTCTTTCCCTGAAAACACAACCAGCACAACTATCCAGGTAGTCTCTAGAAGCATCAGTTAGTCCATTATAAAATATATCAAGTATTTCATTTTTCTTGACAGGATGATCAGGCAAAGCATTAAGTAATCAGAGAAGCCTCCCCCAAGCTTGTGGGAGACTCTCTTCTTCAATTTGCACAAAATTATATATTTCCCTTAAGGCAGCTTGTTTCTTATGAGCGGGGAAATATTTAGCAGAGAGGTAATAAATAATATCCTGGGGACGATGCACACAACCAGGATCAAGAGAATTAAACCATGTTTTAGCATCACCCTTTAATGAGAACGGAAACAACTTAAGGACAAAGTAATATCAAGTTTTCTCATCACTTGTGAACAAGGTGGCTATACCATTTAATTTAATAAGATGTGCCACAACACTTTCAGATTCATAGCCATAGAAAGGATTAAATTCAACCAAAGTAATTAACTCAGAATCGATAGAGAAATCATAATCCTTATTAGTAATAAAGATAGGTGAAGTAGCAAAAGCAGGGTCATATTTCATTCTAGCATTCAAAGACTTTTCTTTGAGCTTAGCTAATAATTTCTTAAGATCAGACCTATCATTGCAAGCTAAGAAGTCTCTAGTAGTTTCTTCATCCATAACATAACCCTCAGGCACAACAGGAAATTCATATCTAGGGGGAGAATCTTCATCATCACTTTCATCAATATTATCAGTTTTAATAGTTTCATTCTCTCTAACCCTAGCAAGTTGTTCGTCAAGATATTCCTGCCGTCCACGCATATAGGGTTGTATAGAGTCGGTTTGCAGAGGAAGGAAATAGTACATTCGGACACCAAACTTGTCGTCCACGCATATATGAGTCCTACCCGGACACGGGGGATAGTCTACTGCTTTTTCTTCAAGGCCCATCAGCCGGCCCATATCGAATAGACGGTACACCCGAGGACCCGCCTAATCCAGGACTCCCTTAGTGGGTGGTGTGTTTGAGGAAATGACATGGCTGCTGAATTTTTTACTACTCGGAAGTCAAACATGGGAGTGAAATGCCGGGGCTATTGAAAATTTGGATGATGGTGCAGCACACACGGTCCGGAAATAACAACTGTGTGTTATGAAATAGAAAAACCCTCAAGGCGGGCATATATTTTTGAGGGATGCAGGCGGGAGTGGGAACAAGAAACATCACACACGGTGGAAACATAAGAACCTTGTGTTATCAAACAGAAAAAAGCTCCAGGCTGGTAGATATTTTTGAGAGGGGAAGCCTCGTGGATCCCAATGTACTATGGGTATGTGCGTGATAGGGGCACCAATGTGGCACATGGTTAGTATGAGTGAACCGTGTCTGTTGCATCATACAACTTGTCTAATGTTCATAAATTTGGCGAAAAATGACGAGGGAGAGGGTCAGAACACGAACACACTTGCATGTGGACTAAATATATGTATGAAAATGGAGGTTTGATGTTCAAATACCAAATGCATCTTCGATGTGGCACCTATCTCGCAAATCACATGGTATTGCTTGCCCCCTCGTGTTGGCAGGAAGGGAATCCTAAGCTATGAATGCATGCCCCCCACGGAGGTTCACCTAGCAAAGTGCAAAGTACCAGCCCCCGCCCCCACACACCCACTTTCAGTCAGCGGGTCAGAGGGGCGTCTCACCAATATGGATCGTAAAATGGACCAAGAATAATCCACCTTCGTCGTACAACCTCTCTCTTGTTGTTGGTCAAAGTGATATTTGTCCATGCGACCCCGGAGATGGACTAGCTCAACAATAATCACACAAGTAGCTAGTCCCCGAAGACAACCACTGCTTGCCTGCCAAACATATGTATGGAGAGGTGTGTTTGAATACACAATGGAACTACTTTGATGTGGCATCGTGCTTTTGAACCAGAAATCCTCACACCGAGTGAGGGTTAGTTGAAGATGCATATGTATTTCACACCACACTTCAAGCCGATGATGGGGATTCATGCATGCATGCGTGCATACTATACGCTCAAACTTAATTAGGTCTGAATCTCACCATGACCTATACTACGGGTGGCACCCTGGCTCAGAGAAACTGGAACGCCTAGTATTCCAGCCCAGAGATCGAGATGAAGTCTTTCGGAATACGACACTGCTTGACATAGAACAAATCAGCTCTTATTACAAAGGGTAATGATACAAGTGTCTGATGTTACAAAGGATCAAACCAGCACGACAAACTATGCCTGTGATACTACACTTGCTGTATGCTAGCAGCAGAACAACTCATAGCAGCGGAATACTTCTAGCAGCGGAACAATGACGAAGGTGGTGAACTCCAGTCCACAGGGACTCTAGCTGGGACACGATCTAGCTCGCACACATGGTAACCTCGACAAGCAATCAATCAATCATGGCATCACCTACGATCTGGAATGACACGCCAGGTCAGTACATTAAATGTACTTGCAACCTCACAACAACCAAAAGCATCAAGGCAAAACAACAACATAGCATTAACCAGGTTAATTAACAACTACTATGATATGAAAGCAATTACTAAGCATGATATGAACTACTACAATGCTGATAAACCAACATCTTAATCTCAATGAACCATCTCACGCTTGGCTAACCGACCAAGCAATATACCATCTCATTCACCTCGTGATCCACCTGATCACATCCACATGAACACCTCGTGACCACATCACAAACTGAATGCTCATCCTCAAGATCATCTCAACATCATCATCTGCATCCTGCCAAACTGTTACTGCTCACAATATCAATATATAAATCACCTATAAGTCATTTCGTCATGTGAGTGTTGATCGAACGGTGTGACCTAATTCGAACTTGTGCCCATGACCGAGGACACGGCTATCAATAGATTAAACACACACACACTTTGCAGAGGTAGCACACTTTACCCACACCACGGAATCCATGGCCTCGCACTCCCATTCGGGTGGACCAACGGCGTTCCAACAAAACTGATCTACTGCCATGAAACTCTCCCGGCCACTCCGACCAACTCCCTTTCTGGGATAAGTCATGGGTGGCCCTGTGCCTACCAAAGGGGCATCAACGGCCACCGTCGTGGCAAAAAAAACCGGTCCCAAATGGGGAAAAAAGGGCCCTATCCAACAACGGGCACACAAGGTTGTGTATACTTATCGGGCCAGGGTACCGCACGCCCATAACCTTCCCTCGTTGGAGGCACCGGCGAGAGGCACGACAATAGACCGCATTAGGGCCTTCCCCATAAAAGGCAAATGTGGTTGCAGTGGAAACCCCCGGTTCAGTTGCACCTAACCAACTTAATGACGGAATTTATCCCCAAAATATAGCAGTGATAACTGATACTCTGATATCATCTATCAACCTGTAATACAAATCATAACAATATCCAACAACTAATCCAAAGCATAATATCATCCTACCAAAATACTCCAAGGATAGCATAACACTACTATCATGATGAATCCAAGAACGATAATACTACTACTCCAATAGCAAGAACAAGCTATCCAGCTAAGATCCACATGCAAGCATCATCTACTAAATCATACTCCAAACGAAATATCAACTAGCATCATGATGAAAAAAATACTAGCCACTAATAATTCAAAGGCAGCATGACATTCAAAGTAATACTCCAAAATATCATACCAGATACCCTCATGAAAGTAAGCATAACATGAGCCACTAAAAATCCAATGGCAACATGTTATCCCCAAGCTACAAAATATAAGTCCTTGAGCTCCAAGCAATATCATGGCAATAGCAAGATCAAAATAATACTCTGAAAAATGCGATGAACAAATCATACATAGCTAATGCAATATTTTAAATGAGTTTAAATAAGTAAACCATGTCACTGCATTGCAATCATGCGAATGGAGGGTGTGGTTTGCCTGGGGTGGAGGGATTCACCGGGAAGAAGTGCGAGAAGCTCGCGGAAAGAATCACCAGAAAACTTTCTCTCTCAGAGGGGGCTGATTTAGTGCAAGGGAAAAATGGTTATTTTCAGAATGGTAACATAGGTGAAAATGATACCAACAGAATAGGCTCGACGAGACGAAGAAGTGGGCTTCGGTTTTCACCTCATTTGGAGTTAGGACCAAAAAGATACGACCATTTAGAGCTTAGGGACTAATCTGCAAAAATAGCATCAACAAACAGGTCCCTGGCAGTTAAACAGAATGCGCCTTTTTTGAAAATACGTTTACTAGAGAGGAAAATGTATTCCAACCCGAAGAAGATGAGAATACACCTTTGGTAACGGAAAGCGTACTCTGCCGAGTACGTCTCCACTTATCCTACATGGCAGTGGCGGGGCTGGGGCCCGTAGGGTCCATGCTGCTGGTCAACTCCCTCCTCCCACTCCTGCTCTTTGACGACGCACTGAGGTAGAGGCGAGGCCGGTCCCCTCGACGGCGAGTCCTGGCGACTCCGGCCACCTTCCGCAGAGCTCGGCACACCGGCGTGCTCGAGAAGGAACGGTGCATCGGGTGGCATAGAGCACGGCCACTGAGGAGTACCGAGACGATGGCAGTTTCGACGTAGGCGGACGACGGCGTCGAGCGTCGGCGGACTAGGTGCTTCGGTCCACCAGAGAGGAAAACAAGGAGGTGAGGAGGCTCGGGGTGCTTCGGGTGGTCTACAAGGGGTGGAAGAAAGAAGAAAGGGGCTTCGATTGGCCGGAATTTAGGTGGAGATCGCCGGTGGCCATGACGGCAATGGACGGCGAGGAGAGGGGCTCGGGCTCAGGGGAGAGGCTCGGGAGGTTACTGGGAGGGAGAGATGGCCAGTGGTGAGCTCGGGGTGCTGCGAGGCTGGTTATTTATAGCTGTGGCTGAAGGTTCCCGAGCTCGGGTGCCGCCTTGCATGTCCGGCCAAGCTCTGCCAATCTCATCGATCATAGGGAGGGGCGAGGAACGCGACGAGGCTATGATCCAGAGGTCACGGAGTAGAAACTGACGCCGGGGAGCGGAGGAAACAGACGGAAGCAGGACGGGGCCAAGCGGGGCACAGTGCACCCGTGGACGCGCGTCGGCTAGCTCCAGCGAGGAGGCTTCGGGAGGGGTGATAACCCACAAGTATAGGGGATCGCAACAGTTTTGAAGGGTAGAGTATTCTACCCAAATTTGCTGATTTGACACAACGGGAGCCAAAGAATATTCTCAAGTATTAGCAGCTGAGTTATCAATTCAACCACACCTGGAAACTTAATATCTGCAGCAAAGCTTTTAGTAGCAAAGTAATATGATAGTAGTGGTAACGGTGGCAAAAGTAACGGTAGCAGTTTTGGTTTTATAGTGATTGTAATAGTAGCAACGGAAAAGTAAATAAGTGAAGAACAATATATGAAAAGCTCGTAGGCAATGGATCAGTGATGGATAATTATGTTGGATGCGATCAATCATGCAATAGTTATAACATAGGGTGACACAGAACTAGCTCCAGTTCATCAATGTAATGTAGGCATGTATTCCAAATATATTCATACATGCTTATGGAAAGAACTTGCATGAAATCTTTTGTCCTACCCTCCCGTGGCAGTGGGGTCCTATTGGAAACTAAGGGATATTAAGGCCTCCTTTTAATAGAGCACCGGACCAAAGCATTAACACATAGTGAATACATGAAATCCTAAAACTACGGTCATCACCGGTAAGTATCCCAATTATTGTCACTTCGGGGTTAACGGATCATAACACATAAGAGGTGAGTATAGACTTGCAAGATAGGATCAAGAACTCACACATATTCATGAAAACATAATAGGTTCATATCTGAAATCATGGCACTCGGGCCCTAGTGACAAGCATTAGGCATAGCAAAGTCATAGCAACATTAATCTCAGAAGATAGTGGATACTAGGGATCAAACCCTAACAAAACTAACTCGATTACATGATAAATCTCATCCAACCCATCATAGAGGCTGTGCGCATCATGAAATTGGTGATGGAGGAAGGTTGATGATGACGACGGCGACAGATTCCCCTCTCCGGAGCCCCGGACGGACTCCAAATCAGCCCTCCCGAGAGTGTTTAGGGTTTGGCGGCTGCTCCGTATCATAAAATGCGATGAATCCTTCTCTCTTATTTTTTTCTCCCAAACCACGAATATATGGAGTTGGAGTTGAGGTCGGTGGAGCACCAGGGGGCCCACAAGGCAGGGGGCGCGCCCAGGGGGGTAGGCGCGCCCCCACCCTCGTGGACAGGGTGTGGGCCCCCTGGCCTTGATTGTTTTGCCAGTATTTTTTATATATTCCAAAAATAATCTCCATTGATTTTCAGGTCATTCCAAGAACTTTTATTTCTACACAAAAATAACACCATGGCAATTTTGCTGAAAACAGCGTCAGTCCAGGTTAGTTCCATTCAAATCATGCAAGTTAGAGTCCAAAACAAGGGCAAAAGTGTTTGGAAAAGTAGATACGTTAGAGACGTATCAAAGGGGCAGAGGGTCGAGGGCAACGTGAGAGAGGAGGGGAGTCAGGTCGGCACGCTCGGACGCGAGAAAACCGTCAAGGAAGAGCTGCCCGACGAGTCCCGGCGCCTAGAGCGCGTGCAAACGACGTGGTCACCAATGTGGCCAGCATGGAGGGGACGCAAGATACTGCACTGAGATGTCTAGTGATGAGTCCCTGCATCATAGAGGCCGATGGAGGTAATGGATCGACAGAAGAAGCTCTGTAACAGACTTAGTCATTGATTAAAGTTTGTTGTGTCAAACTTTATCAAGAAACTGTGCTGAACAGAGAACTGATTGTGTCAAATGGAGTTGTCTGCGACGTTTAGATTAGGAAGGATTGTGATCCTAGAGGTTTTTATGATAAACGGACCAAGGCTTAATATAGTTGCTTTGCAACTGGCCAAAATGGTCCAAAATTAAGATCATGATGGTTCACCCACATGGGGTAACCACTTGAGCTCAAATTGGGCAAGGCATCATGATTTGGACATATAAAGATGCTGTAAAAATTTCATACCAAATGGACTCACCAAAATGGTACTTGCTTCATAAACATCCTCTTTGTCTAGAAAGTTGGAAAAATTCTTGAGAAATATTGGCTTGATGAATTGATCCCAAATTTGGTGGAGAGAGGTTTTATGGTCATGAGAATGCTCTGGTAATTTTTCAGCCAAAATTAAGCAATATAGAATATACTTGCTTCACAACCATAAAATATTAACAGAATCAAATATTTGATCATGTGCTCACATAGATCAAGGGATAGATATGAAATTTGGAGGAGTGTCATGATATGAGCGCATGAATAGGTGTGCGAAATTTCAACTCATTTGGATAACCCTAGATAGTAGTTCCTTCACAATGCCTTCTGTTTGACAGAATGTCTGAAGAATCATGTAAATTGCGAGGAGATGAGATTTGTGATTAGAAACCTGGTATATGTTGAAGATCCTCCCCCGCAACGGCGCCAGAAATTCCTTTTGATGCGGCATGAAGCTACGTCGGTATTTCCCCAAAGAGGAAGGGATGATGCAGCACAGCAGCGGTAGGTATTTCCCTCAAATATGAAACCAAGGTTATCAAACAAGTAGGAGAACCAAGCAACACAACGTAAACAACACCTGCACAAAAATAACAAACACTCGCAACCCGACGTGTAAAAGGGGTTGTCAATACCTTTCAGGTAGCGGCACCTCAAGATAGGCAAACGGATGTGAGATAAACTGTAGTAGATTGATAGATCGAACAGCAAATAATATGAGAAAGAGACCTGGGGGCCGTAGGTTTAACAGATCTGAAAATAAAAGCAAAGGAAAAGTAGATCGTAAAGGCAAATAATATGAGAAAGAGACCCAGGGGCCGTAGGTTTCACTAGTGGCTTCTCTCTAGAAAAATAGCAAACGGTGGGTAAACAAATTACTGTTGGGAAATTGATAGAACTTCAAATAACCATGATGATATCCAAGCAATGATCATTATATAGGCATCACGTCCAAGATTAGTAGACCGACTCCTGTCAGCATCTACTACTATTACTCCACACATCGACTGCTATCCAGCATGCATCTAGTGTATTAAGTTCATGGAGAAACAGAGTAATGCAATAAGAACGACGACATGATGTAGACAAGATCTATCTATGTAGAGATAGACCCCATCGTTTTCTCCTTAGTAGTAACGATACATACGTGTCGGTTCCCTTTTTTTCACTGGGATCAAGCATCGTAAGATCGAACCCACTACAAAGCACCTATTCCCATTGCAAGATAAATAGATCAAGTTGGCCAAACAAAACCCAAATATCAGAGAAGAAATACAAGGCTATAAGCAATCATGCATATAAGAGATCAAAGAAACTCAAATAACTTTCATGGATATAAAAAGATAGATTTGATCATAAACTCAAAGTTCATCTAATCCCAAAAAACACACTGCAAAAAGAGTTACATCATATGCATCTTCAAGAGACCATTGTATTGAGAATCAAACGAGAGAGAGGAAGTCATCTAGCTACTAACTACGAACCCGAAGGTCTACAAAGAACTACTCATGCATCATCGGGAGGCACCAATGGAAGTGGCGAACCCTTTCGTGATGGTGTCTAGATTGGGTCTGGTGGTTCTGGACTCTGCGGCGGCTGGAGTTGATTTTCGTCGACTCCCCTACGGTTTCTGGAATATTGTGGTATTTATAGAGCAAAGAGGCAGTCCGAGCCCACCCGACGTGGGCGCCCTAGTGGGTTGTGCTCCTACGGAGCAACCCCCAGATGCTACCTTGGCCCATTCGGTGTCTTCTGGTCCAAAAAAATCTCCGTTAAGTTTTGTTGCATTTGGACTACGTTTGGTATTGATTTCTTGCGATGTAAAAAACATGCAGAAAAAACAACTGGCACTTGGCACTATGTCAATAGGTTTGTACCAAAAAAATGATATAAAATGATTATGAAACATCCAAGATTGATAATATAACAACATGGAACAATCAAAAATTATAGATACGTTGGAGACGTATCGACATCCCCAAGCTTAACTCCTGCTCGTCCTTGAGTAGGTAAGTGATAAAAACAGAATTTTTGATGTGGAATGGTGCCTAACATGTCATATCATATTCTTTTCTTTATAGCATGGACATTTGGACTTTTATGTTGTTCAAAGAAATAGTCTAGTTTTGACATGATAACTTAAATACTCAAGCATATCGACAAGCAACCATGTCTTTCAAAATATCAACGCTAAAATAAGCTATCCCTAGCCCATCATGCTCAGTCATTGATCCATTCAAGAAACACACTCGCATATTAACTACACCCAATGCTCAAGTATGATCATAGTGCCTCCTAGTTGGTGCTTTTATAAGAGAGATGGAGACTCAAATTCAAAAATAAAAATTGCATAAAGTAAAAGAAAGGCCCTTCGCAGAGGTGCCAAAGCTCAAAGAAAAAAACTTAAGATAACAACATTTTGGGAGTTGTGTCCTTCCCTCCAACGAAATGACTTAGAGTTCCCAACACTTTCCATGCTAGATATATCATAGGCGGTTCCCAAACATAAAATAAAATTATTCCCTTTTCCACCATACTTTCACTTTCCATGGCTAACCGTATCCATGGGTGCCTTCCATACCAACACTTTCCAAGGAATTTATTATTTGACAACATAAAGTAAATTCATTTTTCATTTCGGGACTAGGCATCCCTAATACCTTTGCCTTACTCTCGTGCAATGACAAGTGAATAAACATTCATCGTGAGAATAACACATCTAGCGTGGAAAATATTAGCCACCCTCACCGCTCCGCGAGAGGTACAAACACACGAAAGAGAAGTTTGTCGGCGTTCTGGGAATGGGGGTCCCTAGACTTGCCTGCCTGCGGCCTGCGGCCTGCGGCGTGGCTCAAAGGGGGCCCCAGCACGACCCATCTTCACCAACACAGACCCAAGACCCTCGCGAGGGGCCAAGCCTCCCGGGGCAGACGACGCGGAGCTTCCTCAGGCACGGCCTCATCAGGCTGGCCCGCGAGGAGGCAGAGAGATCAAGGCGGGGTACCTCACGAGGTGCCCGTGACGCAAGCCATGACGACCAAGGGCGCCAGGCGGGTGCCAGCCCGCGCAGTGTCCTCCTTTCCCCTTTGGTGCCAAGGGGCCAAGCGCAGCCGTGGAGTACCGAGGCATCAGGCAAAGGTTGCCATTTCGGTGCAACAAGACCAAGACCAGAAGGACTGCAAGACGGAGGTCACCGTGGAGCCCAAGACGGCGTCACCACCAGAGCTTTGTGCAGGCGAAGACTACTTTTGTCAGGATAGCTGGTACTAGCTGTCCCCTTTCAAATTAGCCCGCCATTGTTGGCTCCCTTCCCGCTCGATATTTGGGAAGAGGACCAGGGCCTCTATAAATAGGACCAGCCACCCACAGAGGTGAGAGAAAGAGGGTTTTTGGAGCGAAGGGATTAGAGAAGGGGATCGAGATCCGAGGGAGAGAGAAGGGTGACTGAACTCCTCCCAGCAGTTCATCCCCCCAGCCAAGAACAGACCCCCGCGAGGCTGTTCTTCCTTGTACTGTTCGTCATCATCAGCCCAAGAGGCAATCCACCACACCACACACTGGAGTACGGTATTACACTACCACGGTGGCCCGAACAAGTATAAACCCTGTGTCTCTTGTGTTGTTCTTTCCATAGCATAGATCTTAGCGAGGCGGAGGTGTGCAGGTATGTAGGAGGCGAAATCTCCGCGCGCACCCCAGTGTTCGAACCTCAAGGGTCTGGCGGAACCCGAAATCCGACATTTGGCGTGCTAGGTAGGGGTACCCCGGAATTCGTCTTCCACCACCCCATTCTCCTCCGACCATCGCGTCCATGTCTGACGCTCATCGGGCTCGCGCAAAGCGCCGGGCCGCTCTCGCTTCCCGTGTCGCCCAGACGGCCCCTGTCGGCGGGCGTCCTCGCCGTTCCCCATCACCTACCGTCAACGCCGCCACCGGCCCGGCGGGGGACGAGCAGCAAGCATCGTCTCAGAATCCGTCCGTGCGGCAAGACAGCCGCACCGCGACTCCCTCGCTCACCCCGGCTGGTTCTTCGTCCCGCACGCTCCGCGCACCCATGGAGGCTCGAGCTGCGCTCTTCGCGGCAAGCGAGCTCCTACGCTACCATCCCGTCGACGACGTCTACAAAGAATGGCTCGACCGCGTCGCCGAGCTCGTCCGCACCGCAGTGGGCTATCCTGCGCCGTCCGCTTCGCTGCACCGCACCCCGCCTCGCGCGGGCGACGAAGCTCCGGCGGTGCCCCGGCCGCATCCTCCTCAGGAAGGCGCCATGGCTCCAAGGCGCGTGGCCCCTGGGCGGAACCCGCTCCGTCAGGTGCCAGTGTGGCAAGAGCAGAGCTGCCAAGAAGTCCCTCGCCCGCAAGAAGCTCCCCGGGCGCTCCCTACTCCCGCACGTCGCGACCATCCTCCTGCTCCCACGCGTCAAGACCCCGCGCTGCTCTCAGCTGTAGCGCGTGGGGACATGCAAGACCAAGCTCTCCGTCAGCCAAGGCCTCTCGTGGCCATAGCAGGCTGCCGCGCTTTCACCACCGAGCTACGCAGCGTCGCGTGGCCCGGCAAGTTCAAGCCAGACCTGCCTCAGCGTTACGATGGCACGGTTGGCCCTGCAGAGTTCCTCCAGCTCTACGAGCTGGGCATCGAAGCTGCCAACAGGGACGAGAAGGTCATGGTGAATTGGTTTCCCATGGCGCTCAAGGACGGGGCCCGCACCTGGCTCCTGAACCTGGCTCCAGGCACGATCTCCTCATGGGACAAGATGCGCACCCGCTTCATCGCCAACTTCCAAGGTACTCGCGACCGGCCACCCACCGTGAGCGACATGCGCCACATCAAGCAACAACCCGGGTAGACCCTGCAGAAGTACATCCAGCGCTTCAACAACGCACGCCTCAAGATTCCCAGGGTGACTGAGGAGGCCATCATCTCAGCCTTCTCCGACGGCGTGCGCGATGTCAAGATGAAGGAGGAGCTGGCGATGCATGAAGACTTGTGCACTTCCTTGGAGCTGTTCAACTTGGCAAACAAGTGCGCTAGGGCTGAGGAAGGGCGTCTCTCCCTCCTCGAGCTGCCTGCCGCAAACCCGGAAGAGAAGAAGCCCAAGGCCAAGGATGTGAAGCGCAAGGGAGCTGTCCTCCGTGCTCGCGGCGGAACCAGACACCAAGCGGGGCAGAGATCAGCCCGAACCTTCGAAGGGCAACCGGTACTACGTGTACCACGACCTCCACACCCACAACACCAACCAATGTCAAGAACTCCGAGCCGTGCGAGAAGGAAGGATCGGCCGTCGCCCCGACCATGATGACCGGGGCTATGGTCGAGGAGGAGGAAGGAACGCAGGACGCTGGGAAGACCGCTGCCCGTGCCAAGGGTGGCGCGATCGACCTCGCGAGGATCGCTGGCAAGACCCGCCTTGCGAGGGATACTAGAGGGATCAGCCTCGCGAGGATCGCCCGCAAGGCAACGCAGGCCTCCCTCCGCTGCCGCCGCAGCCCAGGAGAAACGAGGACCGCCACCAGGACAAAGGGGCTGGGGGCTTCCAGGAGCCGCGCGCGATCGACTGCATCCTGGGCGGGGCTCAAGCCCCAGCCTCTCAATGCACCTTCATGCAGTTCGCTCGCGAAATGAATGCAGTCCTCCCAAGGCTCGAAGCCACGCGCCCTCTCAGGTGGTCTGCATGCGCCATCACGTTCAGCTCAGCAGATCAGCTCAAGTGTGCGGCTACAGCCGGGGTCCTCCCAATGCTTTGTTCCCCAATCATCAGCAACGTGGTGGTCACCAAGACCCTCATCGATGGTGGGGCAGGGCTCAATGTCCTGTCCATGGAAACGTTCAACAATCTCCAAGTGCCCTACAGCCAACTTCAGCCAACCAAGCCTTTCTCCGGAATCACCGATGGCTCCACGGTCCTGATTGGGCAGGTCCGCCTCCCTGTCACCTTCGGGGCGGGCGACAACTACCGCACCGAGCTCATCGACTTCGACGTCGCTCACATTCTCCTATCGTACAATGCCATCCTTGGGTACCCAGCGCTGGCCAAGTTCATGGCCGTGACTCACCACGGCTACAACGTCCTCAAGATGCCAGGAAGTGGCGGAGTCATCACGATGCCCTGTGAAGAGAAGGACGCGATGTGTTCCCTGGAACGAGCCTTTCAGGACGCGTCACTGGAAGAAGAAGACATCGTCCGGCCTGGCCCCTCAGGAGGCAGGCCCCTCTGGGCCCGTGCCTGCCCAGGGGGAACCTCCTTCCATCGCATAGGAAAGCGCGCCCGACGCCCTCCTCAGGCAGGGCTCGGGGGCTCTCCCTGGAGGGCCATCGACCTAGCTAGGGTCACGAGGGAGGCGCTTGGGCACCACATGGAGGCGTGTTTCGAAGCACGTTTCCCTCAAGAAGGAGCAAGGCAAGGAAAGACAGACCCTTAGGAGTTCGTCAGCAAGGCCATTCAGGAGCTACAGGAGTCAAGAGTCATGAAAGGCGGCCGCCGCCTACCAGCAGTGGCTCCCCATCCAGGCGAGGATGGTGAGCTGCGTGTCTGCATCGACATACCAGGGCTCAACTGAGTCGCCTCTCTGGAGCGCCTCTGGCCCTTGCAAGTGGGGCGCTGCGGAGGTCCACCCCACAGCTACGTTTGCATGCCTTACGGCTTGCCGAACGCGGCTGCCACGTTCCAGCGCCTCATGAGGAGCACCATGGAGGCACAAGAGGCTAGGCGTTCCGCAGCCCTGGCAGAGATGGAGATGGTCCGCGAGGAGCCGCCAGCGCCCCCGGAGCCTCCCGAGGCCCCTGGGCCTGGGCGCTCGTGAGGATCGGCTTCCGCAGCCCACCCAGTCTACTACACCAACACCCCTTCGTCCTCAACGTCATCAGGTGACATCTTTCAAGTTTCACTTCCAGCTAGGAGCGCCCCCCAGGGCTGCATTATTCCCAGGCCGCGTGGGTCTGTCCCTGCGGCATGTATCTGTAACACCCTCAATGCGACTATATCTCCCACGTGTCGAGGCATGACTTAGAGGCATAATCGCATTGAAGGCATATGTCGCAAGTCGTGTAATCATCACAAACATCCCATGTAATATAGATAATGAAAAGGGATAACATATCTGGCTTACACTCGCCACGTCAATCAAGTACATAAATAACATACATCATCCAAACACTCATGGCCCGACTACGGCGCCAAAATAAAAGACAACCCAACAAGCGACAAGGTCCCGATCACCCGAACTGGGCACCACTACTGATCATCAGGAAAAGAAACATAGTAACGTTGAGACTCCTCGTCGTACTCCCACTTGAGCTCTAGTGCGCCATCTGGAGCTGTATCATTTGTCCCTGCATCTGGTGTAATAGTAATCTATGAGCCACAGGGACTCAGCAATCTCGCACCCTCGCGATCAAGACTATTTAAGCTTATAGGTAGGATAGGGTAAATATATGTGGAGCTGCAGCAAGCGACTAGCATATATGGTGGCTAACTTATTCGCAAAAGAGAGCGAGAAGAGGAGGCAAAGCGCGAGCGAGAAACTAGAGAGGAACCTGCGCAAACATAACTCCAACAACGTGTCCACTTCCCGAACTCCGCCGAGAAGAGGCCATCACGGTAACACACACGGTTGATTCATTTTAATTAAATTAATGTTCAAGTTATCTACAACCGGACATTAACAAATTCCCATCTGCCCATAACCGCGGGCACGGCTTTCGAAAGTTGAATCCCTGCAGGGGGGGTCCCAACTTAGCCCATGACAAGCTCTCACGATCAATGAAGGAATAGACTTCCACCCGAGACATTCCGACCAGACTCGGTATCCCGGTACAACAAGACATTTCGACAGGTTAAAACAAGACCAGCAACACCGCCCGAATGTGCCGGCAAATCCCGATAGGAGCTGCACATATCTCGTTCTCAGGGCACACTCAAATGAGCCAGATGTCGGGTAGGCCAGCCCAGAGTTGCCCCTGGTAGCCCCGGACATCGCTCGGTTGGACCAACACTCAGAGGAGCACTGGCCCGGGGGGGTTAAAATAAGATGACCCTCGGGCTCCGGAAACCCAAGGGAAAAAGAGGCTAGGTGGAAAATGGTAAAACCAATGTTGGGCATTGCTGGAAAAGCTTTAATCAAGGCGAACTATCAAGGGGTTCCCATTATCACCCAACCGCGTAAGGAACGCAAAATTCGGGAACATAACACCGATATGACGGAAACTAGGGTGGCAAGAGTGGAACAAAACACTAGGCGAGAGGCCGAGCCTTCCACCCTTTACCAAGTATATAGATGCATTAAGATAACATGGCAATATAATGATATCCCAACAAGTAAATAAATGTTCCAACAAGGAACGGCTCCAATCTTCACCTGCAACTAACAACGCTATAAGAGGGGCTGAGCAAAGCGGTAACATAGCCAATCAACGGTTTGCTAGGACAATGGTGGGTTAGAGGCTGAACATGGAAATTTGGGAGGCTGACAAGCAAGTGGTAGGCATCGTAGCAATGGCATAGCAAAAGAGCGAGCAAACTAGCATAGCAAAGATAGTAGTGATTTCGAGGGTATGATCATCTTGCCTGCAAAGTTGTTAGAGTTGACTGGATCCTCGAAAGCAAACTCAACGGGCTCCTCGTTAGCGAACTCGTCTCCCGGCTCTACCCAAACAAGACAAACAAGCAACAAGGATACAATCAACCACGTGCATACTCAAACAACACGATGCAAAGATGATATGCTAAGCGGGATGCATATGCAAGATATGACAGGAAAGGCATGAACCTGGCCTCAACTTGGAAAACCAAGTGTGCCACTGGAAAGATGGGATGAAATCGCTTGAAAACGATATAAAGAACGCCGGAATCGGAGTTACGGTTTGGAAATGGCAAGCGATTCAAATATGACACCGGTCTGCGATTTACAGCAAGTAGGCATCTAAATGCAATGAGATGAACATGCTACAGCACTCAAACATGGCATCAAAATACATGGCAGGGAAGCATTTAAGATGATTAACAAAAGACTAGCACTGAGCTATGGCCAATTCATCCATTAAGAGGTTCAAACGAGCATGGCAAAAACGCAAACGGTAAACAGATCTCAGACTTAGTGAAATTAACACTTGTCTGGAATTTCAGATCATGAAGCCCTCTTCGGAGCAACAAAACAACGTGCTACAGGACCTGAACATGACAAAGAAAGACATGGCATGGAGCTACTCAACAAGCTTGACAAAAGACCCTAAGTGACCTGGGGCCAAAAGGGATCACAAAATATGCTAACAAGCACACGAACATAGTTAAAACATAATCAGTTTTCAGACTTAGTGAAAACTGAGACATGCTGAAATATAACTCACGAAGGCATGTAAACGAGCTCGATGCACTCACTACGGTGCAAGTCATGGCAAGGCAAGCATACATACATCAAGAAGGCACAAAATGCTAGCTAGGCATGGCAAGAACAATGGCATAGCATGCATGGATCAACTACAATAACATCGGCAAAATCGCAAACAAGTTGACGATCTACCCAGATTTACCACGAAGCAAAAGTAGAGCTCGATTGACTCAAGCTAGGGTGCTCCATAATTGCAAGCAAAGACATGGATGGATAGAGCATAACAAGATTAACAAAACTCCTTTACTGATCATCCTCAAAAGAGCCACGGATCACTAGGAACGATATGAACATATGGCATCATGAACTAAATAATCCCAGACTTAGTGAAAACTACTAAGTCCCTGAAGACAGATTTACCGGGTGCCTCACTTTGCAAGCTTGCACAAGTCACCACACACATCACAAAAATGCATGGGTTGCACCTCTGGAAAGATAACAAGATGCTTAACAAAACATATGAAGGACTCACAGGCATATCATGCACACAATAATCATGGCAAAAATGACAAAAGTCTAAGATGAACTAGCAGATCTGACAATTAGCTCACGAAGCCCTCTTCTAACAGCATTTCGGGCACCAAGATGAACTCAAATGAAAATGATGCAATGGAATGAAATGATGTACTCATCGAGGCGAACATTTTGATATACTATGTGCCCAAAACGGAGCTACGGATGCGGAGATATGGCAGGTCAAAGTATGCACAAAAATTAGGGTTCGGAGGAGAAAAGTCAACCGTCAAATTTCAGATCTCAGATCTGCACGCTTTACGAGGTCGCCGGAAACACTGTTCACGCCGGAGTTCGTCGGCCACCGGAGCTTCAAGAGGCTGGAGGAGAGGCCGGACCCGGCGGAGGAGGCGGCGCCGAGGTGGCCGCGGGCGGCGCCGGCGGTGGCAAGGTGCACCGGTGGAGGAGGGCGTCGCCGGAGCGGGGCTGCTCGGCAGCGATGGCGCGCGGCGGCGCTGGGCGGCTCGGGCGCGGTCGCGGGGAAGGAGATGGCGCGGGGTGGCGTGCGGAACTGGGCCGCGGGGGCCTCCCGCGGGCTTGGGCGGGCCGGCGGCGATGTGGGGCTCGGGCGACACGTGGCAGGCTCCGGTTTGCTGCGGGCGGCGGCGGAGATCTTTTTTTAGGGTTCGATGGGGAGAGATCCGAGATTTGGAAAGAGGGGGTGTATAAATAGGCATAGGGGGAGCTAGGAGAGTCCAAATGAGGTGCGGTTTTCGGCCACGCGATCGTGATCGAACGATCTAGATGATGGAGCAGAGTTTGGTGGGTTTTGGGCCAAATTGGAGGGGTGTTGGGCTGCAACACACACGAGGCCTTTTCGGTCCCTCGGTTAACCGTTGGAGTATCAAACAAAGTCCAAATTATACGAAACTTGGCAGGCGGTCTACCGGTAGTAAACCAAGGCCGCTTGGCAAGTCTCGGTCCAATCCGGAAATGTTTAATCCCCACACACGAAAGAAAGCTAGAAATGACCACCGGAGGAGAACGAAGCACCGGAATGCAAAACGGACAACGGGGAAAATGCTCGAATGCAAGAGATGAACACGTATGCAAATGCAATGCACATGATGACATGATATGAGATGCATGACAACGAAAAACAACACACGGAGACAAAGACCCGAACCCGAGAAAATAAATTAACTTAAAGCCGGAAACGACAAGAGTTGGATTACAAATTGGGAAAGTCATATCCGGGGTGTTACAACACTCCACCACTACGAAAAGATCTCGTCCCGAGATCTAGGACTGAAAGAACACCGGGTACTCAGAACGGAGGTGATCCTCGCGTTCCCAGGTAGCTTGACGGTCGGAATGGTGTGATCACTTGACTTTGAGAAATTTGATTGACTTGTTGCGAGTCCTGCGTTCAGTCTCTTCAAGGATTGCAACTGGGTGCTCACGATAGGAGAGATCTTCTTGGATCTCAATGTCCTCGAAGTTGACGGTGCGGTCAGGCTTCTTGAAGCACTTATGGAGCTGAGAGACATGGAACACATCATGAACGTTTGCAAAGTTTGACGGAAGCTCGAGTTGATAGGCGAGGTTGCCTCTCTTGCTGACAATCTTGAAAGGTCCCACATATCTAGGGGCAAGCTTCCCTTTGATACCGAAGCGAGGAGTACCTTTCATAGGAGAGACGCGGAGGTAAACATGATCTCCGATCTCAAAAGCCAAATCACGGTGCTTACTATCATAGTAGCTCTTCTGGCGGGATTGGGCTGCTTTGAGGTTATCACGAATGACTTTGCACATTTCTTCTGCCTCTGTGATTAAGTCATTACCCAGCAGCTGACGTTCACCAGTTTCAGACCGGTTGAGAGGGGTACGGCACTTCCTACCATACAGAATTTCAAATGGGGCCTTGCCCGAACTTGCTTGAAAACTGTTGTTGTATGAGAATTCAGCATAAGGAAGACAATCCTCCCACTTCATGCCGAAGGAGATCACACAAGCCCTGAGCATATCTTCAAGAATCTGGTTGACACGCTCGACTTGACCGCTTGTTTGAGGATGGAAAGTTGTGCTGAAGCGGATGTTGGTGCCCATGGCCTTCTGAAAAGAATCCCAAAATTTGGAGGTAAAGAT
Source organism: Triticum monococcum (assembly GCA_034509565.1). NCBI lineage: Eukaryota > Viridiplantae > Streptophyta > Magnoliopsida > Poales > Poaceae > Triticum > Triticum monococcum. The sequence goes on along the minus strand of CM067846.1, from coordinate 140,724,048 downwards.
GCTGCCACGGTCTGAAGATATCACTTGAGGAATACCGTGCAGAGAGACAATTCGAGAGGTATAGAGTTCCGCCAATTGAGCCGCAGTGATCGACTCTTTGATAGGTAGAAAATGAGCCACTTTGGTGAGTTTGTCGATGACAACGAATATAGCATCATTGCCATGCTTGAACTTTGGAAACCCAGTCACGAAGTCCATTTCAATGTGGTCAAACTTCCATTCTGGAATGGCAAGAGGTTGGAGGAGACCAGCTGGCCTTTGGTGTTCTCCCTTCACTCTTCTGCAGACATCACATTCATTCACGAATTGAGCGATCTCGCGCTTCATTCGAGTCCACCAATAAGTTTGCTTTAGATCCTGATACATCTTCGTGCTCCCAGGGTGGATGGAGATGAGGGATTTGTGAGCCTCATTCATGATCACTTTACGAAGTTCACCTTTGGGTACAACAATTCGATCCTCGAAGAAGAGAGTGTCCTTTTCATCAAGGCGGTAGCACTTGTACTTGGACTGACTCTTAGCAATCCCAATCTTCACCTTTTTCACCATGGCATCAAGAAGCTGGGCTTGGCGAATCTGGTCTTCCAAGGTAGGAGAGACTTGAAGGTTGGCGAGGAAACCTTGAGGAACAATTTGCAGATTAAGTTTGCGGAAAGCTTCACAAAGCTCGGGTTGATAAGGCTTGAGAATTAGACTGTTGCAATACGCTTTCCTGCTCAAAGCGTCAGCAATCACACTGGCCTTGCCTGGAGTATACTCGATACTCGGATTATACTCTTGAATCATTTCGACCCATCGAGTTTGCCTGAGGTTGAGATTAGGCTGAGTGAAGATGTACTTGAGACTCTTGTGATCAGTGAAAATGTCCACTTTTCTTCCCAATAGAAGATGTCTCCAAGTCAACAGAGCATGCACAACTACCGCCAACTCGAGATCATGAGTGGGGTAGTTCTTCTCATTAGGCTTCAACTGGCGAGAGGTATAAGCAACAACTTTCTTCTCTTGCATCAGTACAGCACCGAGACCTTGGAGAGAGGCATCACAAAAGACCTCGTATGGCTTGGATTCATCAGGCGGAGTCAGAACTGGAGCACTGATCAATTTCTCTTTCAAAGTGTTGAAAGAAATATCACACTCCGGAGACCAAACGTACTTGATGTGCTTCTGGAGAAGATTTGAGAGAGGCTTCATGATATTAGAAAAGTTTTCAACGAATCTTCGGCAATAGCTTGCGAGACCGAGGAAACTGCGGAGTTGCTTCACGTTCTGAGGAGGTTCCCAATTAACAATTGCAGACACCTTCTCAGGATTCATGGCAATACCCTTGGCAGAGATGATATGACCAAGATAAAGAATCTCATCGAGCCAAAATTCACACTTGGAGAACTTGGCGTAGAACTGGTGTTCCCTCAGCTTATCAAGAACCAAACGCAAGTGCTTGGCATGATCTTCCTTGTTCTTCGAGAAAACTAGAATGTCGTCGAGATAGACCAAAACGAAGTCATTGGTGTAGGCGTTGAAGATGAAATTCATCATGCGAGAGAACGTCGGAGGGGCGTTGACGAGGCCAAAAGACATGACAGTGTATTCGTATGACCCATAGCTTGTCCTGAAGGCCGTCTTGGGAATATCTTGCTCACGGATTCGAATCTGATGATAACCCATATGGAGATCAAGCTTGGAGAATACTTGGGCACCCTTGAGTTGTTCGAACAGCTCATTGATGTTGGGAAGTGGGTATTTGTTCTTGATGGTCTTCTTGTTCAATGGACGATAATCAACACAAAGTCGGTCCGTTCCATCCTTCTTCTTGACAAAAAGAACACCACAACCCCACGGAGAAGAACTAGGCCGGATGAGGCCCATTCTTTCTTGAATATCGAGTTGTTTCTTCAGCTCCTTCAACTCTTCAGGTCCGAGCTTGTAAGGACGCTTGCACACAGGTTCCGTACCGGGCTCAAGATCAATAACGAATTCAACTGGCCGGTGCGGAGGCATTCCTGGGAGCTCTTCTGGAAAGACGTCTTGATATTCGCAAACGACTGGAATGTGCGAAATAGCATCCAATTCGCCCTTCTCATTGAGAGAAAACAACCAGATTGTATCATCACGAGCGGCAAAGACAATTACATCCTCAGACGAATGAGTCAATTGAATTTGCCTGGCTGCACAATCGAGCTGAGCCTTGTGCTTAGAGAGCCAGTCCATCCCGAGAATAAGATTGATATCCGAGTTACCAAGAACCACCGGAGAAGAGAGAAACTTGTAGTCGCCGAACGTGATAGTAACATCCGGAGCAATAGCGCTTGCATTCATGAATTTACCCGGAGAAACAACAGATAATTGTCTAGGCAAATCTATCATTAACAGGAAGGTTACCCATGATGACATCTGACGAATCCTCTGCCTGAGCTGCGTTCATCAAGTTGACCTTGGCGGACTTGGGGTTATGCTTGACCACAACTGTACTTGCCAATCTGACAGGAGGAGGAGGAGGAAGACGCCTCTGGTTGAAACACTTGTTTGCATAGTGACCCTTCTGTTGGAACTTGTTGCACGTGACATCTGAAAGCGGACGGTGGTACGGAGCACTCGATCTTGGAGGTTGAGACGAAGACTTGTTCTGAAAGCCAGGGGTTGGGTGGGTGGGAAGAACCACTGCCACCTTTGCTCTTCTGCTGATACGGCTGACGGAACGGAGGAGGAGGAAGCCAAAACTTCTGCTGCTTGGCCACTTGAGTAGAGGAAGAAGGAGTAGCGTCTCTGACTCGCTTCTTGGAAGCATCACACCTCAACTGAGCGGCTTCTTGCTTCAGTGCCATGTTGTAGAGCTCATCGTACCTCAACGGCTCAAAAAGGACAAGAGCGAGCTGAATTTCTTCTCTGAGACGACTCCTAAACTGGTATATCATGCTCTTCTCATCAGGTACGTCCTGCTTGGCAAAGCGGGCGAGCTTCTCGAACAACTTGTTGTAGTCATAGACAGACAAAGAGCCGTGCTTCAGGTTGCGGAATTCCTCACGTTTACTTTCAGTCACACTCTGAGGGATGTGATGAGCTCGGAAATCTCGACGAAAATCATCCCTAGTAATCAGACGTCCACCTCTGGAATCCTTGTACTGCTAGAACCACTTTGCAGCCTGATCTTTGAGTTGAAAGGAAGCGAACTTGACGAAATCTTCAGGCCTGACGTTGCTGCACTCAAAATGCTTACACAGATCCACCAGCCAATCGTCAGCATCGGTTGCCTCAACACAATTGCTGAACATCTTCGGCCCATTAGCAAGGAACTGGTTCAGTGTAGCAAAATGGTTCTGATTGTTGCCTTGATTCCCTTGACTGCCTTGATTGCGCTCTTGGAGGATTTGCATGATCAACTGTGTGTTTGCATTGGTTGCGGCCATCACAGCTTGCCAAGCCTCCGGAGGAGGTGGAGGTGGTGGCGGATCTTGATTCTGGCTCTGACTGGTGCTCTTAGCGGGAGCCATCCTGAAGAGGCTGACCACCATTAGCACATAGACAGATAAATGAAGCTGAAACCAACGGAATGAAAATTGCAACATAGAGTCTTCACATCCGAACAAAACGAACGAATGCATTTCTCTTGAATTGGTCACATATCCCTAAATTGTGAAGCCACGTAGAATTAGGTAGAAGAATTAAATCAACAAGGTACGGCTCAAGAACGAATAATCGGTACGAAATACCAATCTCAAACCAATATCCGTGGAAGAAGGACTAGAGCTACGAGAATTCCCACCTATGAAACTCCCAAAACTTTCCGGTTATGCAATCAGGTGTTGGGGATACAGGGGAAGCATAATATCTCACCCAAACTAGCAAATCCTACATCCAGCTATATCCATCCTTCAACACATAACCAAGAAACCTTCGGAAACCATCTACCTCAACCTTCGAAAAGCATCCGTTATACAAGTTATGGCGATACTCCCGAACTCCCGCCCCAGTACTGGGTGGCGTCGAGGTTATCTCACCAACGAACTGCATAAAAGAGATTTTCGATGTCGGTGTACTAAACTCAGGTATTCTAGAACTGCAACGATAAAATTATGATGACAACACCTCAGAGCTCAACTCTCCGAGACACTTCCACTAAACCCCTGACAGGAGGCACCAAGACAATGTTCTCATCATAAAACCATCGAAACGATTCCAAGATACTCGCGTGATCCTAGAAAAAATTTAGTGAAAATATGGGAAGAGAAGAGTCAAAACTCTACGTCAGGATGCCTTACCAGAGCGATGAGGAGACTGGGAAGTAAAAGAATTCCTAAACTCTCCGATATATAATTCTTAAATGACTCAAAACATTTTTTCTAGACACAACTCGGCCGCTAAAAATGATCAATCAGTGGGGGCTCCTAAGGTCGGGGAAGGCTCTGATTACCAACTTGTAACACCCTCGATGCGACTATATCTCCCACATGCCGAGGCACGACTCAGAGGCATAATCGCATTGAAGGCATATGTCGCAAGTCGTGTAATCATCACAAACATCCCATGTAATATAGATAATGAAAAGGGATAACGTATCTGGCTTACACTCGCCACATCAATCAAGTACATAAATAACATACATCATCCAAACACATATGGCCCGACTACGGCGCCAAAATAAAAGACAACCCAACAAGCGACAAGGTCCTGATCACCCCAACTGGGCACCACTACTGATCATCAGGAAAAGAAACATAGTAACGCTGAGAATCCTCGTCGTACTCCCACTTGAGCTCAAGCGCGCCATCTGGAGCTGTATCATCTGTCCCTACATCTGGTGTAATAGTAATCTGTGAGCCACAGGGACTCAGCAATCTCGCACCCTCGCGATCAAGAATATTTAAGCTTATAGGTAGGATAGGGTAAATATATGTGGAGCTGCAGCAAGCGACTAGCATATATGGTGGCTAACTTATTCTCAATAGAGAGCGAGAAGAGGAGGCAAAGCGCGAGCGAGAAACTAGAGAGCAACCTGCGCAAACATAACTCCAACACCGTGTCCACTTCCCGGACTCTGCCGAGAAGAGGCCATCACGGTAACACACATGGTTGATTCATTTTAATTAAATTAATGTTCAAGTTATCTACAACCGGACATTAACAAATTCCCATCTGCCCATAACCGCGGGCACGGCTTTCGAAAGTTCAATCCCTGCAGGGGGGTCCTAACTTAGCCCATGACAAGCTCTCACGGTCAACGAAGGAATAGACCTCCACCCGAGACATTCCGATCAGACTCGGTATCCCGGTACAACAAGACATTTCGACAGGTTAAAACAAGACCAGCAACACCGCCCGAATGTGCCGAAAAATCCCGATAGGAGCTGCACATATCTCGTTCTCAGGGCACACTCAGATGAGCCAGACGTCGGGTAGGCCAGCCCAGAGTTGCCCCTGGTAGCCCCGGACATCGCTCGGTTGGACCAACAGTCAGAGGAGCACTGGCCCGGGGGATTAAAATAAGATGACCCTCGGGCTCCGGAAACCCAAGGGAAAAAGAGGCTAGGTGGCAAATGGTAAAACCAATGTTGGGCATTGCTGGAAAAGCTTTAATCAAGGCGAACTATCAAGGGGTTCCCATTATCACCCAACCGCGTAAGGAACGCAAAATCCGGGAACATAACACCGATATGACGGAAACTAGGGCGGCAAGAGTGGAACAGAACACTAGGCGAGAGGCCGAGCCTTCCACCCTTTACCAAGTATATAGATGCATTAAGATAACATGGCAATATAATGATATCCCAACAAGTAAATAAATGTTCCAACAAGGAACGACTCCAATCTTCACCCGCAACTAACAACGCTATAAGAGGGGCTGAGCAAAGCGGTAACATAGCCAATCAACGGTTTGCTAGGACAATGGTGGGTTAGAGGCTGAACATGGCAATTTGGGAGGCTGACAAGCAAGTGGTAGGCATCGTAGCAATGGCATAGCAAAAGAGCGAGCAAACTAGCATAGCAAAGATAGTAGTGATTTTGAGGGTATGATCATCTTGCCTGCAAAGTTGTCAGAGTAGACTGGATCCTCGAAAGCAAACTCAACGGGCTCCTCATTAGCGAACTCGTCTCCCGGCTCTTCCCAAAGAAGACAAACAAGCAACAAGGATACAATCAACCACGTGCATACTCAAACAACACGATGCAAAGATGATATGCTATGCGGGATGCATATGCAAGATATGACATGAAAGGCATGAACCTGGCCTCAACTTGGAAAACCAAGTGTGCCACTGGAAAGATGGGAAGAAATCGCTTGAAAACGATATAAAGAACGCCGGAATCGGAGTTACAGTTTGGAATGGCAAGCGATTCAAATATGACACCGGTCTGCGATTTACAGCAAGTAGGCATCTAAATGCAATGAGATGAACATGCTACAGCACTCAAACATGGCATCAAAATACATGGCAGGTGTCACGACCGGGTTTTCCGGACATAAATTTCCAGAAAAGGGCCGCTGTGCTCACCAGCCCTAGGATTACTGTTAGCTGATGAGGCACCAACTTGTTACAGAAATTCCAAGCAAAAGTACAAAATGTGTAGTACACGACCATTGTGGCCTATGAGTACATCAAATGGTTTTCTCGTGGTCGATGGCGGAAGCGGTTTGTGAATCATCAGTGTATGGGACTCCATTTCCCACGGGAATAGCTGACCAGGTTAACTCCTATCTTCGCGAGGCTGCTATCACCGTTGCTTAGTTTCCGGGGCTGTCACCGCAACGTTCCTTTCCATGCAAATATCTGGCCAAGACAATAGCCAGGGACAAGCCAGTGAGTACTTTGAATGTACTCGCGAACATTAAGAACACTGGAATAATATAATTGATAATTATGCACTTAAATATTCTATGATCACATCGCTAGTCAGAAATAAAATATCTTTTATGCATGCAAGCGGGTTATTAATATGCCACATGAATAAGCAATAATGGAGTGGAAATAAAATGCCGCAGTCGGGCGTCTGTGCGACACCACATAAAGGGCTTATAAGGTAAATAAATAACAAGCAATGCCACAGTCGGGCGTCTGAGCGACACCACATAAAGGGCTTAAAAGAAATGCCATAGTCGGGCGTCTAAGCGACACCACTTAAAGGGCTTTAAAAGAAATGCCACAATCGGACGTCTGAGCGACATCATAGAAAGGGCTTTAAAAGAAATGCCACAGTCGGATGTCTGAGCGACATCACGGAAAGGGCTTTAAAAGAAATGCCTGAGTCGGACGTCTGAGCGACATCACAGAAAGGGCTTTAAAAGAAATGCCACAGTCGGACGTCTGAGCGACATCACAGAAAGGGTTTTATTCACAAGTAAATAATACTCATAATGAATATTCAGTTCATGATAATAAATGGGTTAGTCCATCCACAGGAATAAACATTTAACCGGGCTTAGAAATAAATAATCACCATGAATATCCAGGGGGTAGAACCATCCCAGGGATACTCGATAATACAAATAATACAACAGGTTAGTCCATCACAAAATAATAATCATGGTCCTCACAAGTCCCCGGTCAGTATCCAAGTTTGGTTTAACAATTTCACCTCCGAAGACCGACACTAAGACCGACACTTGACCCATCCCAGACTGTAATCCTTAACCATGGACACGGCTATTCGAATAGGTTTTAATCTCTGCAGAGGGTGCACTCTTTACCCACGAGTAATAGATTTCTTTAGTCCATCGGGACTAATTCCATCTACGGCCTTTTAGTTGAAAATACGCCTAACCTTGCACACACCAGCTTAACTCATCGGTGTCTGGAATCACCCACGACACTTGTTAAGCAAAACTCTAAGTGGGGAGGCTACAACCTCGTGTAGCATGGGATCAAATTTGTATCGCGCGCTCTAAGGGGTGGCCTCCCCTCTCGGTCCCAACCGGAAACACCCATGCCCCCGGACTAGGTGGCCTGCCTACCGGCTACAACCGATATCTTCCACCATGGCCTCTCTGTACGGTGTGTACTGGAAAGGGGTTGACGACTTACTGAACTGTACCCTACCTACGGCAGGGACGAGTGGTATTACGAGGCAAGTATGGGGGTTACTGGAACAAGACTCGATCTGCGGTCGACTCAGGAGGTTTATAAGTTCCCTGCATGACATGTATATCAAATATATTTCAATCGACGAAATCACCACTCAATGTACCTTACCATGCCATACCGGACATAACCGTCCCGACGGGGACCGGTGACAAGCTCACGCCTACCCAAGGCCGAGGCTTTCCCGGATTCCTTTCCGGCATGCATGCAAGGCACATGAGGATGATTACCATCACAATAATATTCATTTCCAACAGCAAGGAAATCACTAATATGCTTCCATGCATATGATCATATCACATGAAATAACAAGTCCTCCGAAATATGGTGGTGTTATAAACGTGTCAAATAACACACCAAAAACATTATGCCAGGGTTCAGAATGCTTGCCTTTAAGTTGTGGAGGGGTAAGGTGCTCTCCAAAACTTTTGAAAGTTTCTTCTCTCTCTCCAAAATCCTATTTTAAAATATATTTGAATGAACACACATTTCAAAAACAGTACAAAAAGTTGTTTGTAAAATTTTCAAATAAATCTTAAAATAAACTAGACCAAATTTGAGGAAGGTAGGAAAAAGAATCAACTCATTTGGAGTTGTATTTAAAAAGTTATAGGCAGTCAAAGTTCTGGTCAAATCTATGTTAAAAAAATAGAAAAGAAAACGTTTCAGGGGGGAAATACGCTTTCAGAGCAAAGGAAACGTACTGGGGAGTTATACGCCTTCACTTAAACACGTGGACCGGTGCGGGGGTCACTGACAGTGGGCCCGGGAAGTCCCACTAGTCAGGTTTGACTAGTCTCTCTTTCCCCCTCCTTCCTCTGTCCCGAGTGCAGGCGGAGCTCAGGCGATCGTCGCCGGCGACTGTCAGCTCTTTGCGGGGCCCCAAGGGCGGGGATGGATCTGCCACTCCAGTGCGGTCCTCCCGGTGGTTTCCAGGCCGGTGGGGACGGAGGGAGCTGCCGGCGGCGAGCTACGCGGCGGAGGAGGCTTCGGGGGCGGAGTGAAAATTCTCCCGCAGTGAGCCCCGATCGAAATCGAGTAGTGGAAAAGATTCACGGGAGGGAGAAGGTGTTCTTGGTGAAGAGAAGTGGGAGGGAGAGGCCCTGGTGGTGCTGGGAGAGCGGGAGCCATGGCAGCGGCCGCTGCTGCCGGAGGTGGGGAAGATGACCTCCCCGGGTCGATTGGCTGCCCCAAGGGGTCCTAGGGGGATGGCTTAGAGTTGCCTGCGTGCTCGAATGGTCTCGGGGCCTCCTTTTATAGGCGTGGCAAGGCGGTTCCGCGGCGGCCGTGGATAAGCTCTCCGGCGAACCGCCTCTCTGTAGCTAGGGCGACGTGGCAGCGACGAGGGCTAGCAGACACGCTTGCGGATGAGCTCGCACTGCTCCAGGGGCCAGGTGGCGAGCCGGGGTGGCTTGGGCGGCGCCGACATGAGCAGGGGCTGTCGGGCAGCCGAGGCGTGCCTCCAAGGGGACTCTGGTGGCGGCGCTGTTGGCTGCCAGGGCGGGTTGGCGCGTTGCTGCGAGGAGGGTAGCGCGTGGCGAGGTGCTGCCGTGTGGGCCAAGACAGGGGCGCGACGCGGCAGCTCGTGTGTGCGGCTGCAATACGCGTGCTCTGGGTGCGACCAGTGCACGCACCGAAGATGTTCGACACAATGTCGTGGCATGCTACAGGTCACAGGTGAGGTTGGGGTTTAGCAGATCTAGGTTAGGAGCAACTGGGAGTCTAGTGGACATGCTAGTTTGATCAGAGGTGCAAGATCATAGTGCAATGTCAAGAATCATGCCAAAATAGATCATGCCCATAAGGTGTTTGACAAAATGCCAAGGGCACTTAGGCAAGTCTTGGAGTGGTCAAAAACTCCAGATCAGTGTCTCTTTGGATGGACAAGAGGGTGGTGAGGTTAGTTGGTCGAATGCAGCAACTTGTTAGTGCAAGTCTTACAAAACTTCAATTCTGGACAGGAAATAAATGGCATCATTTCATGAACCAAAAATGATCCAAAGGGTGCATGCTCCTGGACTTAAGGGTTTAACATGGAGGACTACAAGTAGGAGAGAGAATCAAGGGCTAAAGAGCAAGCAAAAATATGGTTGCTGTACAAACTATCAAGTTGGTCCAGAATGAAAATGAGGTTGATTCACTCAAAATTTGCAAATAACATCACTGGGTTTTTACATAAAGTTGAATCATATGATACTACTAACATCCCAAAATTTTGGTGGAGCCTAGAGAGAATTATTTAAATGAGTTGTAGTGCAAAAATGCCCACTGGACCAGAGAAGAAAAATGGGTGTAGAGCTCAAAATATCTCAGGAAATAAAGATGTTTTTGCACAAAAGTTATTTAATAACATCACATGACCTCTCCAAATTTTTGTGGGAATTTTAAGTGAATTTATCAAATGGTTGTAGTTCAAATATGGCCATTTAACCTTGAAAAACCATTTTCAAGAAAGCAAAGGTCAAGCAAATTAATTATGTAATTAGTTATACTGATAAAAGAAAAGTTTTTTTTCTTGAGAGATTAAATAAGTCCAATAACATATTTGAAAGATTTTCACTTAGGGAAAAACTCATCACAATAGGGAAGAAAATGATTTAAAAATCAAAATGGAGCTCAGAAATTCAAAGTTTTAATTCCTGGCAAAATTTTAATTCATTAAAACAAGGCCAAAATTTTGGGGTGTCACAGCAGGGAAGCATTCAAGATGCTTAACAAAAGACTAGCACTGAGCTACGGCCAATTCATCCATTAAGAGGTTCAAACGAGCATGGCAAAAATGCAAACGGTAAACAGATCTCAGACTTAGTGAAATTAACACTTGTCTGGAATTTCAGATCATGAAGCCCTCTTCGGAGCAACAAAACAACATGCTACAGGACCTGAACATGACAAAGAAAGACATGGCATGGAGCTACTCAACAAGCTTAACAAAAGACCCTAAGTGACCTGGGGCCAAAAGGGATCACAAAATATGCTAACAAGCACATGAACATAGTTAAAACATAATCAGTTTTCAGACTTAGTGAAAACTGAGACATGCTGAAATATAACTCACGAAGGCATGTAAATGAGCTCGATGCACTCACTACAGTGCAAGTCATGGCAAGGCAAGCATACATACATCAAGAAGGCACAAAATGCTAGCTAGAGATGGCAAGAACAATGGCATAGCATGCATGGATCAACTACAATAACATCGGCAAAATCGCAAACAAGTTGACGATCTGCCCAGATTTACCACGAAGCAAAAGTAGAGCTCGATTGACTCAAGCTAGGGTGCTCTATAATTGCAAGCAAAGACATGGATGGATAGAGCATAACAAGATTAACAAAACTCCTTTACTGATCATCCTCAAAAGAGGCACGGATCACTAGGAAATGATATGAACATATGGCATCATGAACTAAATAATCCCAGACTTAGTGAAAACTACTAAGTCCCTGAAAACATATTTACCGGGTGCCTCACTTTGCAAGCTTGCATAAGTCACCACACACATCACAAAAATGCATGGGTTGCACCTTTGGAAAGATAACAGGATGCTTAACAAAACATATGAAGGACTCACAGGCATATCATGCACACAATAATAATGGAAAAAATGACAAAAGTCTAAGTTGAACTAGCAGATCTGACAATTAACTCACGAAGCCCTCTTCTAACAGCATTTCGGGCATCAAGATGAACTCAAATGAAAATGATGCAACGGAATGAAATGATGTACTCATCGAGGCGAACATTTTGATATACTATATGCCCAAAACGGAGCAATGGATGCGGAGATATGGCAGGTCAAAGTATGCACAAAAATTAGGGTTCAGAGGAGAAAAGTCAACCGTCAAATTTCAGATCTCAGATCCGCACGCTTTACGAGGTCGCCGGAAACACTGTTCATGCCGGAGTTCGTCGGCCACCGGAGCTTCGAGAGGCCGGATCCGGCGGAGGAGGCGGCGCCGAGGTGGCCGCGGGCGGCGCCGGCGGTGGCAAGCTGCGCCGGTGGAGGAGGGCGTCGCCGGAGCGGGGCTGCTCGCCGGCGATGGCGCGCGGTGGCGCCGGGCGGCCCGGGCGCCGGTCGCGGGGAAGGAGAAGGCGCGGGGTGGCGTGCGGAACTGGGCCGCGGGGGCCTCCCACGGGCTCGGGCGGGCCGGCGGCGATGTGGGGCTCGGGCGACACGTGGCAGGCTCCGGTTTGCTGCGGGCGGCGGCGGAGATATTTTTTTTAGGGTTGGACGGGGAGAGATCCGAGATTTGGAAAGAGGGGGTGTATAAATAGGCATAGGGGGAGCTAGGAGAGTCCAAATGAGGTGCGGTTTTCGGCCACGCGATCGTGATCGAACGATCTAGATGATGGAGCAGAGTTTGGTGGGTTTTGGGCCAAATTGGAGGGGTGTGTGGACCCCAGGAGGGACGACCCACACCCCGTGGCGATCAGCATCAGCTCCTTCAGGACCCTTGATGTGGGCGTACAAGGGAAGCGGGAACCCCGGCGGTGCCTGCTCGCACCAAGGCCTCGACACCACCTGATGAGCCCCCTCGACCGGGCCACGGAGGATGAGCCGTTTCTTCGGCGGGAGCGGGTCTTGTTCCTCACGGGGAGCCTTTCCCTTCTCCGTCGTCGAGAACCGGCGGATCGGAGCCATCACAGCGAGACAGAGCAAGGATCGGGAAGAAGGAGAAACAAGGAGGGATGGAATGGAAGGGCGCGCGCTATTCCGTACTTATAGCCGGCGAAGGCCAACCGCCGACCTCCACGATCACAGGTAATCATGAACCACCTTGCGTGCAGGGACTTGTCTATTCTGCGCAGTTGCCAAGGCGCCATGGGGAAGTGGAGACGCCCACGTCCAATCAACCGCCACGCGGCGCCCAAGGCCGCATGCTGTTAGGGCCCGCGGCGCTTCCCTCTTGCCCTTCCGCCTACCTGCACGGCCAAGTCCGGGTGTGCCTTGGGCCCGAGGGCTACTGTCGACGTTCTGGGAACGGGGGTGCCCAGACTTGCCTGCCTGCGGCCTGCAGCGTGGCTCAAAGGGGGGCCCAGCACGGCCCATCTTCACCAACACAGACCCAAGACCCTCGCGAGGGGCCAAGCCTCGCGGGGCAGACGACGCGGAGCTTCCTTAGGCACGGCCTCATCAGGCTGGCCCGCGAGGAGGTGGAGAGATCAAGGCGGGATACCTCACGAGGTGCCCGTGACGCAAGCCATGACGACCAAGGGCGCCAGGCGGGTGCCAGCCCGCGCAGTGTCCTCCTTTCCCCTTTGGTGCCAAGGGGGCAAGCACAGCCGCGGAGTACCGAGGCATTAGGCAAAGGTTGCCATTTCAGTGCAACAAGACCAAGACCAGGAGGACTGCAAGACGGAGGTCATCGTGGAGCCCAAGACGGCGGCACCACTAGAGCTTTGTGCAGGCGAAGACTACTTTTGTCAGGATAGCTGGTACTAGTTGTCCCCCTTCAAATTAGCCCGCCATTGTTGGCTCCCTTCCCACTCGATATTTGGGAAGAGGACCAGGGCCTCTATAAATAGGACCAGCCACCCACAGAGGTGAGAGAAAGAGGGTTTTTGGAGCGAAGGGATTAGAGAAGGGGATCGAGATCCGAGAGAGAGAGAGAAGGGTGACTGAACTCCTCCCAGCAGTTCATCCCCCCAGCCAAGAACAGACCCTCGCGAGGTTGTTCTTCCTTGTACTGTTCATCATCATCAGCCCAAGAGGCAATCCACCACACCACACACTGGAGTAGGGTATTACACCACCACGGTGGCCTGAACCAGTATAAACCCTGTGTCTCTTGTGTTGTTCTTTCCATAGCTTAGATCTTAGCGAGGCGGAGGGGTGCAGGTAGGTAGGAGGCGAAATCCAGAGTGTTCGAACCTCAAGGGTCTGCCGGAACCCGAAATCCGACAAAGTTCATCTTGAAAATTAGAGATGGCACATTCAAATTTGCTTAGAATGGCAAAAGAATACAACATATAGGTAGATATAGTGGACTCATGTGGCAAAATTGGTTTGAAGGTTTTTGGATGCACAAGTAGTGATCATACTTAGTGCAAAAGGAAGGCTAGCAAAAGAGTGAGAAGCGACCAACCAAGAAAGCATAATCTCATAAGTGAGGATTAAGCATAAATAACACTGAATAATGCACCACAAGTAGGATATTATTTCATTGCATAATTATTGACTTTCGTACTTGCATAGGGAATCACAAACCTTAACACCAATATTCTTACTAAAGCATAATTACTCATCAAGATGACTCACATATCACATCATCATATCTCAAAACTATTATTAAGAATCAAGTTTATTTTGTCCAATGATCTTCATGAAAGTTTTTATTATATTCTTCTTGGATACCTATCACTTTGGGACCAATTTTTATGTGTTTCTTTTGACAAGCTCAAACAAATATAAGTGAAGATCATGAGCGTAATATTTCTTTCTCTCAAATTAATTTAAGTGAAGCAAGAGAGAATTTCTTGAAAATTTTACTAACTCTCAAATAAATCTATGTGAAGCAAGAGAGCATTTCTTCAAAAAATACTAAAGCTGCTCAAAAAGATATAAGTGAAGCACTAGAGCAAGTCCATAGCTCATAACAAGTCATGACATAATTTTGGCTCTGTCAAATAGGTGCGCCCAACAAGGAATCAAGACTTAAAACACAAAATAAAACAAGCAAAGACTCATATCATACAAGACGCTCCAAGCAAAACACATAGCATGTGACAAATAAAAATATAGCTTCGAGTAAAATACCGATGGTCGTTAGAAAAAAGAGGGGATGCCACTCGGGGGCATCCCCAAGCTTAGTTGCTTGCTCACTTTTGTATAATAGCTTGGGATCCTGGGGCATCCCCAAGCTTAGGCTCTTCTTACTCCTTATTCCTTCATCCATGAGTATAAGATAACCCAAAACTTGAAAACTTCAATCACACAAAACTCAACAAAAGCCTTCGTGAGATCCATGAGTATAAGAAAATAAATCACTACAATAAGTATTGTAGTAAACCAATTCTTATTTTGTTCTTGCATTATATATACTGTATTCTAACTTTTCTATGGCACAAACTCATCATAGAAAACCATAGAGCCATCAAAACAAGCACACAATGCAAAGAAAACAGAATCTGTCAAAAATAAAACAGTGTGTAGCAATCTGGGTAATTCAAATACATCTGTAACTACAAAAACTCTAAAAAATTAGGACGGCATGGAAAATTTGTATATTAATCTACTTGAAAAGGAATTGGTATTTTATCTCTCTCTGGTTAAAATTGAAAATTATTTTCACGAGCGCAAAAGTTTCTGTTTTCTCAGCAATATCAAACAACTGTCACCCAAGAAGATCCTAAGGCTTTACTTGGCACAAACACTAATTAAAACACAAAAATAGTCATAATAGTCGCATAATTGTGCAAACACTCAAGAACATAAATAAAAAAGCAAAAAATAAATTTAATTCATTGGGTTGCCTCCCAACAAGCGCTATAGATTTACGCCCTTAGCTAGGCATAAAGCGAGGATCTAAGTTTTGTCATCTTTGTTTCGAGATCCATAAGATGCCCTCATGATTGATTCATATGGTGACCTAATTCTTGTTCTAGGGAAGTGTTCCATACCCTTCCTCAAAGGAAATTGGAATTTAATAATGCCTTCTTACATATCAATCACGGCATCGATAGTGCGTAAAAATGGTCTACCAAGAATAATTGGACAAGACGGATTGCAATCAATATCAACAACAATAATATCTATGGGCACATAATTCCTATTTGCAAGAATAAGAACATCATTAATTCTTCCCATAGGCTTTTAATAGTAGAAAATCTGCCAAGTGCAAATATAAAGAGCATTCTTCAATATCGGTAAGACCAATCACATCACATAAAGATTTCGGAATTGTAGAAACACTAGCACCCAAGTCACACAAAGAAAAACACTCATAATTTGTAATCTTGACTTTGATAGTAGGTTCCCATTCATCATGCAATTTTCTAGGAATTGAAACTTCTAATTCCAACTTTTCTTCTAAAGCTTTCATCATAGCATCAACAATATGTTTAGTAAAAGCTTTATTTTGTTCATAAGCATGGGGTGAATTTATCATGGATTGCAACAAAGAAATACAATCAATCAAAGATTAACTATCATCATTAAAGTCTTTGTAATCCGAAAGAGTGGGCACATCACTAGCTAAAGTTTTGACCTCTTCAAACCCACTTCTATCAATTTTCTCAACAAGATTTTCACCCTCCGAATTATCGGGACGCCTTCTAACTAAAGTTGACTCTTCTCCAGTCCCTTTTTCCTCAATCTTAACTTTACTAAAAAAGGAATCAATAGAAGAAACACCGATCATTTTAAGATCTTCATCACTTTTGCAAAAGTAATCACTAGAAAACGCTTTTTCTAAAAGTTCTCTTTTAGCTCTAAGCATAGTTGTTCTTTTATTACTTTCATCCATAGAAACATAAAGAGCTTTAATTGATTCCTCAACCTTAGGCATAAAAATTTTCATCTTCAGACTTTCTACATCATGAGAAGTTCTATCAACACTTCTAGACAAATCATCAATCTTATTAAACTTTTCTTCCATGGTAGTGTTGAAAACTTTTTTGTAGGATCAAAAGCATGTCTAGAGGGGGGTGATTAGACTACTTGACCAAACAAAAATCTAGCCTTTTTCCAATTTTAAGTCTTGGAAGATTTTAGCAACTTAGCACAACTCAAGCAATCAACCTACACATGCAAGTCTAAGAGTATAGTAGCGGAATGTAAAACATTTTCATATGAAGGTAAAGGGAGGAGTTTGGAGGGAGCAAACGCAATGTAGACACAGAGATTTTTTGGCGTGGTTCCGATAGATGGTGCTATCGTACATCCATGTCGATGGAGACTTAAAACCACGAAGGGTAACGGTTGTGTCGGTGTTCTGGGAACGGGGGTCCCCAGACTTGCCTGCCTGCGGCCAGCGGCATGGCTCAAAGGGGGCCCAACACGGCCCATCTTCATCAACACAAGACTCAAGACCCTCGCGAGGGGCCAAGCCTCGCGGGGCGGATGACACGGAGCTTCCTCAGGCATGGCCTCGTCAGGCTGGCTCGCGAGGAGGCGGAGAGATGAAGGCGGGGTACCTCGCGAGGTGCCCGTGATGCAAGCCATGACGACTCAGGGCGCCAGGCGGGTGCCAGCCCGCGCAGCATCCTCCTTTCCTCTTTGGTGCAAAGGGGGCAAGCGCAGCCGCGGAGTACCGAGGCATCAGGCAACGGTTGCCACTTCGATGCAATGAGACCAAGACCAGGAGGACTACGAGACGGAGGTCACCATGGAGCCCAGGATGGCCTCATCACCAGAGCTTTGCGCAGGCGAAGACTGCTTTTGTCAGGACAGTTGATACTTGCTGTCCCCCTTCAAATTAGCCCGCCATTGTTGGCTCCCTTCCCGCTCAATATTTGGGAAGAGGACCAGGGCCTCTATAAATAGGACCAGCCGCCCACATAGCAAGGGGTGGTACATTCGGCCTCTTTGATCGATTAGAAGCAGAGAGAGAGAGAGAGAGAGAGAGGGAGAGAGAGAAGGGTGGCTGAACTCCTGCTAGCAGTTCATCACCCCAACCAAGAACAGACCCTCGCGAGGCTGTTCTTCCTTGTATTGTTCATCATCATCAGCCCAAAGAGGTAATCCACCCACCACACACTAAGATGGGTATTACACCACAACGGTGGCCCGAACTAGTATAAACCTTGTGTCTCTTGTGCAGTTCTTTCAGTAGTCTAGATCTTTGCGAGACGGAGAGCTGGAAGGTGTAATCTCCGCGCGCACCCCAGTGTTCGAACCTTAAGGGTCTGTCGGAACCCGAAATTCAACATTTGGTGCGCCAGGTAGGGGTGCGCCGGAATTCGTCGTCCACCGCCCCGTTCTCCTCCGACCGTCGCGTCCATGTCCGACGCTCGTCGGGCCCACGCCGAGCGCCGGGCCGCCATCGCTTCCCGCGTCGCCCAGACGGCGCCCGTCGGCGGACGTCCTCGTCGTTCCCCGTCACCCGCCATCAACGCCGCCACCGGCCCGGTGGGGGGCGAGCAGCAAGCGTCGTCTCAGTATCCGTCCGTGCGACAAGACGGCCGCACCGCTACTCCATCGGTCGCACCAGCTGGTTCTTTGTCCCGCGCGCTCCGTGCACCCTTAGAGGCTCGAGCTGCGCTCCTCGCGGCAAACGAGCTCCTGCGCTACCGTCCCGTCGATGACGTCTACGAGGAGTGGCTCGACCGCGTCGCCGAGCTTGTCCGCGTCGCAGGGGGCTCTTCCGCACCGTCCGGTCCTCTGCGCCACACCCCGCCCCGCGCAGGCAACGAAGCCCCGGAGGCGTACCAGCCGCCTCCTCTCCAAGAAGATGCCATGGGTCCAAGGCGCGTGGCCCCTGGGTGGAACCCGCTCCGTCAGGTGCCGGCATAGCAAGAACAGAGCTGCCAAGAAATCCCACGCCCGCAAGGAGCTGCCCGGGCGCTCCCCGCTCTGGCACGCCGCGACCCTGCTCGAGCTCCGGCACGCCAAGACCCGACGCTGCTCCTAGCTGCAGCGCGTGGGGCCCCTCAAGACCAAGCTCTCCACCAGCCGAAGCCTTTCGTGGCCACCGCAGGCTATCGCACCTACACCACCGAGCTGTGTAGCGTCACGTGGCCCGGCAAGTTCAAGCCAGACCTGGCTCCTCGTTACGATGGCACGACTGACCCTGCGGAGTTCCTCCAGCTCTATGAGCTGGGCATCGAAGCTGCCAGCGGGGACGAAAAGGTCATGGCGAACTGGTTCCCCATGGCGCTCAAAGAAGGATCTCACACCTGGCTTCTGAATCTGGCTCCAGGCACGATCTCTTCCTAGGACCAGATGCGCACCCGCTTCATCGCCAACTTCCAAGGTACTCTCGACCGGCCACCCGCCGTGAGCGACATGCGCCGCATCAAGCAACAACCTGGAGAGACCCTGCAAAAGTACATCCAGCACTTCAACAGTGCGCGCCTCAAGATCCCCAAGGTGTCCGAGGAGGCCATCATCTCGGCCTTCTCCGATGGTGTGTGCGACGTCAAGATGAAGGAGGAGCTGGCAATGCATGAAGACCTGTGCACCTCCCTGGAGCTGTTCAACTTGGCGACAAGTGCGCCAGGGCTAAGGAGGGACGCCTTTCCCTCCTCGAGCTGCTTGTTGCAGACCCAGAGGAGAAGAAGCCCAGGGCCAAGGACGTGAAGCGCAAGGGGGTCTGTCGGAACCCGAAATTCAACATTTGGTGCGCCAGGTAGGGGTGCGCCGGAATTCGTCGTCCACCGCCCCGTTCTCCTCCGACCGTCGCGTCCATGTCCGACGCTCGTCGGGCCCACGCTGAGCGCCGGGCCGCCATCGCTTCCCGCGTCGCCCAGACGGCGCCCGTCGGCGGACGTCCTCGTCGTTCCCAGTCACCCGCCATCAACGCCGCCACCGGCCCGGTGGGGGGCGAGCAGCAAGCGTCGTCTCAGTATCCGTCCGTGCGACAAGACGGCCGCACCGCTACTCCATCGGTCGCACCAGCTGGTTCTTTGTCCCGCGCGCTCCGTGCACCCTTAGAGGCTCGAGCTGCGCTCCTCGCGGCAAACGAGCTCCTGCGCTACCGTCCCGTCGATGACGTCTACGAGGAGTGGCTCGACCGCGTCGCCGAGCTTGTCCGCGTCGCAGGGGGCTCTTCCGCACCGTCCGTTCCTCTGCGCCACACCCCGCCCCGCGCGGGCAACGAAGCCCCGGAGGCGTACCAGCCGCCTCCTCTCCAAGAAGATGCCATGGGTCCAAGGCGCGTGGCCCCTGGGTGGAACCCGCTCCGTCAGGTGCCGGCATAGCAAGAACAGAGCTGCCAAGAAATCCCACGCCCGCAAGGAGCTGCCTGGGCGCTCCCCGCTCTGGCACGCCGCGACCCTGCTCGAGCTTCGGCACGCCAAGACCCCACGCTGCTCCTAGCTGCAGCGCGTGGGGCCCCTCAAGACCAAGCTCTCCACCAGCCGAAGCCTTTCGTGGCCACCGCAGGCTATCGCGCCTACACCACCGAGCTGTGTAGCGTCACGTGGCCCGGCAAGTTCAAGCCAGACCTGGCTCCTCGTTACGATGGCACGACTGACCCTGCGGAGTTCCTCCAGCTCTATGAGCTGGGCATCGAAGCTGCCAGCGGGGACGAAAAGGTCATGGCGAACTGGTTCCCCATGGCGCTCAAAGAAGGAGCTCACACCTGGCTTCTGAATCTGGCTCCAGGCACGATCTCTTCCTGGGACCAGATGCGCACCCGCTTCATCGCCAACTTCCAAGGTACTCTCGACCGGCCACCCGCCGTGAGCGACATGCGCCGCATCAAGCAACAACCTGGAGAGACCCTGCAAAAGTACATCCAGCGCTTCAACAGTGCGCGCCTCAAGATCCCCAAGGTGTCCGAGGAGGCCATCATCTCGGCCTTCTCCGATGGTGTGTGCGACGTCAAGATGAAGGAGGAGCTGGCAATGCATGAAGACCTGTGCACCTCCCTGGAGCTGTTCAACTTGGCGACAAGTGCGCCAGGGCTGAGGAGGGACGCCTCTCCCTCCTCGAGCTGCCTGTTGCAGACCCAGAGGAGAAGAAGCCCAGGGCCAAGGACGTGAAGCGCAAGGGGGTTGCCATGCTCGTAGCAGAGCCATACACCAAGCGGGGCAAAGATCTTCCTGAGTCCTCCAGGGGCAGCCGGTACTGTGTGTACCATGACCTCCACACCCACAACACCAACGAATGCCAAGAGCTCCGCCTCGTGCGAGAAGGAAGGATCGGACGTCGTCCCGACCTCGCCGATCGGGGCTACGGACGAGGAGGAGGAAGAAACGCAGGATGCTGGGAAGACCTGCCTCGCGAGGATCGCTGGCGAGACCTGCCTCGCGAGGGGGACTGGAGGGATCAGCCTCGTGAGGATCGCCCACAGGGTAACGCAGGCCTCCCTCCACTACCGCCTCAGCCAAGGAGGAACGAGGACCGCCATCAAGACGAGGGGGCTGGGGGCTTCCAGGAGCCACGCGCCATCGCCTGCATCCTGGGCGGAGCTCAAGCCCCAGCCTCCCAACACATCTTCAAGCAGTTTGCCCGCGAGGTGAATGCAGTCCTCCCTAGGCTTGAAGCAACGCGCCCTCTCAGGTGGTCGGCATGCGCCATCACATTCAGCTCAGCGGATCACCTCAAGTGCGCGGCCACAACAGGAGTCCTCCCGATGCTTTGCTCCCGAGTCATCAGCAATGTACTAGTCACCAAGACCCTCATCGATGGTGGGGCAGGGCTCAACGTCCTGTCTGTGGAAACGTTCAACAATCTTCAAGTGCCCTACGACCAGCTTCAGCCAACCAAGCCCTTCTTCGGAATCACCGACGGCTCCACGGTCCCGATTGGGCAGGTCCGCCTCCCTGTCACCTTCGGGGCACGCGACAACTACCGCACCGAGCTCATCGACTTCGACGTCGCACAAATCCGCCTGCCGTACAACGCCATCCTCGGGTACCCAGCGCTGGCCAAGTTCATGGCCGTGACTCACCATGGCTACAACGTCCTCAAGATGCCAGGGAGTGGCGGAGTCATCACGGTGCCCTGTGAAGAGAAGGATGCAGTGTGTTCCCTGGAGCGAGCCTTTCAGGCCGCGTCACCGGAAGACCCGGATCACGGAAGCAGGAGGCTTCCCGAGACCACCCCCAAGAAGAAGAAGACATCATCCGGACCGGCCCCTCGGGAGGCGGGCCCCTCAGGGCCCGCATCTGCCCATGGGGAACCTCCTTCCACCACATAGGAAAGCGCGCCCGGCACCCTCCTCAGCCAGGGCTCGGGGGCTCTCCCCTGGAGGGCCACCGACCTGACCAAGGCCATGAGGGAGGCGCTTGGGCGCCACATGGGGGCGTGTTTTGAAGCATGTTTCCCTCTAGAAGGAGCAAGGCAAGGAAGGTCAGACCCGCAGGAGTTCGTGCACAAGGCCATTCAAGAACTACAAGAATCAAGGATCATGAGAGGTTGCCGCCGTCTACCGGCTGTGGCTCCCCATCCAGGCGAGGATGGTGGGCTGCGCGTCTGCATCGACGTACCAGGGCTCAACCAAGTCGCTAAGATGGAGCGCCTCTGGCCCTCGCAAGTGTGGCGCTGCGGGGGTCCGCCCCACAGCTACTTTCGCATGCCTTACGGCTTGCCGAGCGCGGTTGCTACGCGCCAGCGCCTCATGAGGGGCATCATGGAGGCTCAAGAAGACAGGCGTTCTGCAGCCTTGGCGGAGATGGAGATGATTCGCGAAGAGCTACCAGTGCCTCCGGAGCCTCCCGAGGCCCCTGGGCCTGGGGGCTTGTGAGGATCGGCTTCCGCAGCCTACCGAGTCTGCTGCACCAACACCCCTTCGCCCTCGGCACGCTCAGGTGACATCTTACAAGTTTCATTTCCAGCTGGGAGCGCCCTCCCAGGGCTGCATCATTCCCAGGCCGCGTGGGTCCGTCCCTGCGGTATGTATCCCTTTTATTTTCATGTCGTTAGCTTGCTCTGTTGGGGGCGCCCCTCGGGCTGCATCATCCCCAAGTCGCTCGGGCCCGACCCAGCGATGTCTACCTTCCCAGCATTTTTTTGAATGAATCCCCTCCTTCGTGGCTAACGTGTTTGATCTAGTTGCCTGCTCAACTGACGCCAACTGACGGAATTGCTCCCACAACGGCACGACACTTGCGCATGGGTCCGTGCCTGCAATGTCGACAAACCTGAACGGCTGAGCTCTGGCCGCGGCAGCCCCGCATGGTGCCACCTCGTCAAGCCTCAAGTGCCTCACCTCCCCTCGGAAGCAACTAACGGCAGACTGATAGTTGTCATGGCAACCTTTTCTTCCTTCTATGACAAGTTCACAGGATCCCCTAAGGGAGTTGCACCAGGCAAGGCCCTCGCGGCGTTCCTTTCACTCTCGCCGCGCGAACCGCTTGCACGTTAAAGGGGGGGTGCCTGAGCATCGCGACTCAGGGCTCCTACTGGCTCTCCAGCCCTCACCCTCTGGCCTTCACCACGGCATCGCGACCTGGCATACCAGCGACGGCTGAGACTAGCTCGAGGGCCGGGACCCGAGGACGTAGAGCAGAAAGGGGAGCAAAGGCGGGGGAGAAGGGGCACGTGAGGACCTCGCCGAGCGATTCCACTCCTGCCGATGCGCGGACCCGACGGCACACCAGGAATAATCCCCGACTCTCGAGATAAGTCACCGCCCGAAAGCACCGGCTATCGCCGCACTACCCCCGCACCTAATGCAATTTCGTGTCAGCGACGCCGCTCTCCTTTCTCACCGAGCGACGGCTGCTTGGGCGCCAAATGGGACCTCCTGAGCATCGCGACTTAGGGGCTCTTACCGGACCCCGGGTCGCTCACCTCCTGGCCTTGACCACGGCATCGCGACCTGGCATACCAGCGACGATTGACGCCGCCTTGGGACTGGGACCTGTCTGCGTAGAGCACCAAGCCCTCGCGAGGTTCGAAAGGGAGAACTGAGCTAAGACAGAATCAGCAACTCGCACAGCTCTACAGCAAGGGTAATGTATTAACAAACGGGACTACATGCACCTTACAAGCCCCCATGGGGCGCATTTTGATTCCTCGCAGGGAACGGACCCTAAGGGATGCTAACTACATGCGCTCCTGCGCGAGATGCCATCATCAACAGTGGGCCGTCAAGCACCGGTGCCAACCCCATCCAGATCAGAGTCGGCGACGGCCAGACGAGCCCGCCCTACTCCAGGAGCGGCGCCAGATCGGGGGCTCGTAGCTGTCGTCGCTCGTCTCCGGAGTTGCGAAGATCTTGCCGGAGTCGCTGGATCCTCCGGCGCCTCTGTCGCCTGCAGAGCCGCCAAGGGAGCGGTCGACGGGCCTAGCCCTCACCATGGCGAGGTCCTGGCCACCTCTCCCGCGGCAACACTCCAGTCGGCGCCCGTTCGCGTCGAAGACCTTGAAGAACATCGCCGAAGCGCCATCATACTCCAAGTGGACCGGGAAGACGCCCCTTTCCCTGCAAACCTGGGCGATCTCTCTCCAGCCGCGAGACATGTAGACCTCGCCCGGGGCAACGACCATGACCTCTGCCTCGGTCGTGAGAGTGCTGCAGCCAGAGCTCCAAGGGCTCCCTCGGCGGGATGATGGAGGCGAAGAAGGGAGGTAGACGGATCCAAGACTGGAGAGGAATGGCGACGTGGAGCACGAACTCCTGGGAGGAGCCCTCGGCATGGACTCCAGGAGGAAGAACCCACACCTTCGTGACCCGATGGTGCCGACGACGGCGCTGATAGCGGGGATCGGGAACGACCCCTTCGAGGCCCTCGACATGGGCATACAAGGGAAGCAGGAACCCCGGCGGAGCCCGCTCGCACTAAGGCCTCGACACCACCTGACGGTCCTCCTCGTCCCAGCCGCAAAGGGCGAGCCGTTTCTTCGGCGGGAGCGGGTCTGGCCCCTCTCGAGGAGCCTTCCCCTTCTCCGCTGCAGAGAACCGGCCGATCGAAGCCATCGCAGCAAGACGGAGCAAGGATCGGGAAGAAGGAGAAGCAAGGAGAGATGGACTGGAAGGGCACGCGCAGTTCCGTACTTATAGCCGGCAAAGGCCAACCGCCGGCCTCCACGATCACAGGTAATCATGACATGATTTGCATGCAGGGACTTGTCCAACTCGCGCGATCACCAAGGCATCGTGGGGAAGTGGAGATGCCCATGTCCCATCAACCGCCACGCGGCGCCCAAGGCCACAGGCTGTTAGGGCCCGCGACGCTTCGCCCTTGCCCTTTCGCCTCTCGGCACGGCCAAGTCCGGGCGCTCCTTGGGCCCGGGGGCTACTGTCGGCGTTCTGGGAACGGGGGTCCCCAGACTTGCCTGCCTGCGGCCTGCGGCATGGCTCAAAGGGGGCCCAGCACGGACCATCTTCATCAACACAAGACTCAAGACCCTCGCGAGGGGCCAAGCCTCGCGGGGCGGATGACACGGAGCTTCCACAGGCACGGCCTCGTTAGGCTGGCTCGCGAGGAGGCGGAGAGATCAAGGCGGGGTACCTCGCAAGGTGCCCGTGACGCAAGCCATGACGACTGAGGGCGCCAGGCGGGTGCCAGCCCGCGCAGCATCCTCCTTTCCTCTTTGGTGTAAAGGGGGCAAGCGCAGCCGCGGAGTAGCGAGGCATCAGGCAAAGGTTGCCATTTTGGTGCAACGAGACCAAGACCAGGAGGACTACGAGACGGAGGTCACCATGGAGCCCAGGATGGCGTCATCACCAGGAGGACAATTGATACTTGCTGTCCCCCTTCAAATTAGCCCGCCATTGTTGGCTCCCTTCCCGCTCAATATTTGGGAAGAGGACCAGGGCCTCTATAAATAGGACCAGCCGCCCACGTAGCAAGGGGTGGTTCGTTCGGCCTCTTTGATCGGTTAGAAGCAGAGAGAGAGAGAGAGAGAGAGAGAGAGAGAGAGTGGGAGAGAGAAGGGTGGCTGAACTCCTCCTAGCAGTTCATCACCCCAACCAAGAACAGACCCTCGCGAGGCTGTTCTTCCTTGTATTGTTCATCATCATCAGCCCAAAGAGGCAATCCACCCACCACACACTGGAGTAGGGTATCACACCACAACGGTCGCCCGAACCAGTATAAACCTTGTGTCTCTTGTGCAGTTCTTTTAGTAGTCTAGATCTTTGCGAGACGGAGAGGTAGAAGGCGTAATCTCCGCGCGCACCCCAGTGTTCGAACCTTAAGGGTCTGCCGGAACCCGAAATCTGACTGGTTGCGCATGGAGGACTCCACCCATGAAGGGTCCACAAAGAAGCAACCTTGTCTATCCCACCATGGCCATCGCCCACGAAGGACTTGCCTCACTAGGGTAGATTTTCACGAAGTAGGCGATCTCCTTGCCCATACAAACTCCTTGGTTCAACTCCACAATCTTGTCGGAGGCTTACAAGTGACACCTAACCAATCTAGGAGACACCACCCTCCAAAAGGTAATAGATGGTGTGTTGATGATGATCTCCTTGCTCTTGTGCTTCAAATGATAGTCTCCCTAACACTCCACTCTCTCTCACAAACTTGGATTTGGTGGAAGGATGATTTGAGTGGAAAGCAACTTGGGGAAGGCTAGAGATCAAGATTCATATGGTTGGAATGGAATATCTTGGTCTCAACACATGAGTAGGTGGTTCTCTCTCAAAAAATGTATGATGGAAGTGTAGGCACATTTTGATGGCTCTCCTTGCTAATGAAGGAAGGGTGGAGGGGTATATATAGCTTCCACACAAAATCTAATCGTTACACACAATTTACCAAACTCGGTGGACCGAATCAGAAAACTCGGTGACACCGATTCAGTTCA
This sequence comes from Triticum monococcum, assembly GCA_034509565.1. Classification (NCBI taxonomy): domain Eukaryota; kingdom Viridiplantae; phylum Streptophyta; class Magnoliopsida; order Poales; family Poaceae; genus Triticum; species Triticum monococcum. Next base: position 140,697,608 of record CM067846.1, on the reverse strand, counting down.
AAATGTGAACGTTAGGCTTTTCGGTGGGACCGATATGTCAATCTCGATGGGACCGATTTCATTAGGGTTAGGGCATAACGTAATCTCGGTGAGTTCAATTACACAAACTCGGTGGTACCAATTTTGGTAATAAGGTAACCAGAGAGTTGGTCAGGCAAACTCGGTGGGACCGAATCGCTCATTTCAGTGAGACCAAAATGTTACGAAAGGTAAATAGAGAGTTTGCATTGCAAACTCGGTGGGACCGATCACTCATCTTGGTTGGAATGAAACATTATGAAGGGAAACATAGAGTTTGCAATCCCATCTCGATGAGACCGAAATGACTAGGGTTTCTGGCAGTGGCTATGTCAAGTTAACTCGGTGGCGTCGAATAGAACATTTCGGTGGGGCCGAGATTGACTTTTGGTTTGGGACATATGTGGATATGAGAAAGTGGTTGAGGGTTTTTGGAGCATATCACCCAAGCATTTTGAGCAAGCAAGTCATTAAGCAACACCTCATCCCCTTTTAATAGTATTGGCTTTTCCTATGTTCTCAATGTGATCTTGGATCACTAAAATGAAAATGAAGAGTCTTGAGCTTGAGCCAATATGTGTCTTTAGCATTTTGAGGGGTCCACATTCCTAATCCATGCCATGCCACTCATTGAACTTTCTGAAATGATCACCTTGAAATAGCAATAGTTCAATGAGCTATATGTTGTTAGTAATTACCAAAACCACCTAGGGATAGTTACACTTTCAATCTCCCCCTTTTTGGTAATTGATGACAACATATAGATCAAATCTTCGACAAGTGATAATAAGATTTAAATACATCGTCGCTTTGAGAAGTATGTGATAAGCAAGAGCTCCCCCTAAATTTGTGCATTATTTAAGATTTGCTTTTGAATGCAAATGTACAATCGATTAGGATCAAGGGTTACTCTTCCATGTCACATACATCATTGTCCAAATCTTTTTTCTTTTGCATATCGCATAATTCCACGAAGGTATTAAGATGGGATGCGGCATCCTCATTAGGAGTATCGAAAAATTGATCTTTCATAACAAGATTCAGCAAAGCAGTATTAATATCACAAGACTCCGCACTAGTGGCGGGAGGAGCAAGCAGAGTGCCAATAAAATCATTGTTGTTGGTATTTGAGAAATCACACAATTTGGTGTTCTCTTGAGTCACGATGACTACACAACAAGATTGCACTCAAAATTAGATCCGGCAAGAAAACGGCGAACGAAAAAGAGGGGCGAATAAAACGACAAATTTTTGTGAAGTGGGGGAGAGGAAAATGAGAGGCAAATGGCAAATAAATATAAATTGCGAGGAGTTGAGATTTGTGATTAGGAACCTGGTATATGTTGATGATCCTCCCCCGCAACGGCGCCAGAAATTCGTTTTGATGCAGCTTGAAACTACGTCGGTATTTCCCCAAAGAGGAAGGGATGATGCAGCACAGCAGCGGTAGGTATTTCCCTCAGATATGAAACCAAGGTTATCGAACCAGTAGGAGAACCAAGCAACACAACGTAAACAACACCTGCACACAAATAACAAATACTCGGAACTAGACGTGTAAAAGGGGTTGTCAATCCCTTTCGGGTAGCGGCGCCTCAAGATAGGCAAACAGACGCGAGATAAATTGTAGTAGATTGATAGATCGAATGCAAAATAAAATAAATAAGAATAAAACACAGCAAGGTATTTTTTGTATTTTTGGTTTAATAGATCTGACAATAAAAGCAAAGGAAAAGTAGATCGCAAAGGCAAATAATATGAGAAAGACACCCGGGGGACGGAGGTTTCACTAGTGACTTCTCTCGAGAAAAATAGCAAACGATGGGTAAACAAATTAATATTGGGCAATTAAATAGAACTTCAAATAGTCATGACGATATCCAGGTAATGATCAGTATAGAGGCATCACGTCCAAGATTAGTGGACCGACTCCTGCCTGCATCTACTACTATTACTCCACACATCGACTGCTATCCAGCATGCATCTAGTGTATTCAGTTCATGGAGAAACTGGGTAATGCAATAAGAACGATGACATGATGTAGACAAGATCTATCTATGTAGAGACTGACCCCATCGTTTTCTCCTTAGTAGAAGCGATACATATGTGTCGGTTCCCTTTCTGTCACTGGGATCAAGCACCGTAAGATCGAACCCACTACAAGGCACCTCTTCCCATTGCAATATAAATAGATAAAGTTGGCCAAACAAAACCCAAATATCGGAGAAGAAATATGAGGCTATAAGAAATCATGCATATAAGAGATCAAAGAAACTCAAACAACTTTCATGGATATAAAAAGATAGATCTGAGCATAAACTCAAAGTTCATTTGATCCCAACAAACACACCGAGAAAAAGAGTTACATCATATGGATCTCCAAGAGACCATTTTATTGAGAACCAAACGAGAGAGAGGAAGGCATCTAGCTACAAACTACGGACCCAAAGGTCTACAAAGAACTACCGATGCATCATCGGAGAGGCACCAATGGAAGTGGTGAACCCCTCCGTGATGGTGTCTAGATTGGATCTGGTGGTTCTTGACTCTGCGGCAGCTGGAATTGATTTTCGTCGACTCCCCTAGGGTTTCTAGAATTTTGGGGTATTTATAAATCAAAGGGGTGGTCTAGGGGGGGCACCCAAGGTGGGCACAACCCATGAGGGCGCGCCTGGGCCTCCTGGTGCGCCCTGGTGGGTTGTGCTCCCCTCGGAGCACCCCCAAGGCGCTGCCTTGGCCCATTGGGTGTCTTCTGGTACAAAAAATCTGCGTAAAGTTTTTTTGCATTTGGACTCCGTTTGGTATTGATTTCCTATGATGTAAAAAACATGCTGAAAACAGTAATTGGCACTATGTCAATAGGTTAGTACCAAAAATGATATAAAATGATTATAAAACATCCAGGATTGATAATATAACAGCATGAAACAATCAAAAATCATAGATACGTCAGACACGTATCAAAGGACAACCACCATCACTTTGCATGTGGGCCAAACATTTGTTGAATACCCAAAATGCACAACTTTGATGTGGCACGTGCCTCGAAAAACGTAAAGTCCCCACATAGAGCGAGGTTCATGAAGCGTACTACATATGATGGTCCCCTTCCCAATCTTCGACGCATACTATATGATCCTACCGTAATACAGCCCAAAAAGAATCCTCCTTGAAGGTGAAATTAATTAACCTCTCCCGATGTAGGTCAAAGTGATGCATGCATCGACAATGGCCTCATGTTCCACAGATGGAAGCGTCACACGTGAGTGTCCTAGGACAACCACTGTCTGCATGCATGTCGCCCAAAGAGGTGTTGTGTGATGTTTGAATAGCCAATTTCACAACTTTGATGTGGCACGTGCCTCAGAAACTGAAAAGTCCCGACACTGAGTGAGGTGTACTTGTTTAGGGACGTGTACATATAGTATATATGCTAGTCCCCTCCCACCTCCGCGTACTGTATACTCCAACCATAACACAAACAAAAAAGATTCTACCTTGCTGGTCAAATTAACCTCTCCGCCACCTGTTCGTCAAAGTGATGGACGACGACCTCGCGGGCCGGCAGAAAGCTTCACACGCGAGTATCGAGTGTCGTGTAGGACAACCATCGACTGCATGTGGCCAAAACATGTATGTATGAAAGGGTTGTGTAATGTTTTAAGTAACGAATTCACGACTTTGATGTGGCACCTGCCTCACAAAACAGCCAATCCACATGATGGCTAATGACTCGTAGTGTACTGCCACACACACACACACACACTGCGAATCCACCGCAACTACGATGCATGTTAAATTATCCCGCGGTGAACATATGTTACCAAAGGAGGGACGTATTAATTTAAAAAAACAGAGATCATTAAGACGTTTTAGTACATTGTTTGATTTTCTAGGGGTATAATGTGGAAAAATTAAATTTGAGCTACATGCACACGTGACAGTGCACCTAAATGGATTGCAAAAACACATGTGTCTCATTGGGTGCATTTTTACTCCCCATGCAAGAAATTTCAAACATCGAGAATCTTGATTTTTAAATTCTAGTTCATCAAAACTTATATGAAATTCATGAAACTTATCGTGTTGTCATATGGGCACCAATACAAAGTGGCATTGTACTTTTTTGTCAAATTTGAGACCAGTTTTGATGTAATCTTTATCTTCTTACAAATGGGAGATTATTAATAATTGGGAACCAATATCCCAAATGGATTATTTATTCGAATTGTGAGCGCTATACAAACAATGGATACGTGCCATGCTTCGGTTAAGCAATAAAGCGGTAGCATTAATCATCCAAATAGAAAAACAATATACGTGCCGCCACGCGACCCGTGTGCAAGGCGAGTAGGCCTGAGTTGATGGGATCCATGCGAGCAGTCCACCACGCAGGCAGACAGGGAGGCGTGCGTGCAAGTGTGTGAATTGCCGGAAGGCATGCTCGCTGCACATTGTCATCGGGAGGCATGTGAGTAGCTGTGTGAAAAATCGTTAGGCATGCCGGCAGTATAGTGCGCAAGCTTACCGGGAGGCGAGCTAGGGGTTTGACCGCCACCCGCCTCTCTCCCGTTACTCCATATTAATGGTGCGCCCAAGCAGCCGCACCCCCATCCTCGCCACACACACAATCCTCTCTCTCCACTTGCATCCTCGACGTCGCTCTCGATCCTCAAAGTCGTCAGTGTATAAGGATGCCGCCGAAGCACCACATCGAAGGGAGTGGCGACGCCGAGGCTGCTGAAGCACCGGAGCATGGTGTCGAGATAGAGACAGAGGTTGTCGTCACCACCGGCGAGGTATCGCTGCACCCTTGCGTCGTCGATAGCGTCGAGCTTCCATAACCGAAGGCGGAGGTCCACACCGACTCCGATGATGACTCAGGCGACGACCCCGGCGACGACTCCGATGACCACTTCGGCGACGACGACGGACAATTGGTTAGTCATCTATACCCATTTATGTGTCAAATAGATCATAGGGTTTCTCTGGTTACTCATGCCTCCTCCTTTTTGGAATAGAAATCCTATGGTTATGTTCTCCCAATCCATGAAATCTGAGTAAGATTCATTAGATCCGTGTAGTGTATTGATTGTTTGAATGGTACAAGTATAAGTGATTAGTTGTTTCATCTATGCAAATGATTTCTGCTAGTAATCGGACTAGGGTTAGTGTTCGTGCTAATAATTCCTAGCCATGACTTGACAATTGATTTTGAATGACCTACATATATGTTTGTGCCATTATTTTCTTCAAGATTGGTTTGTACATAGACGACTGTGCTTAAAAATCGTCTAGATATGTATAAAAAAGAGCCATAAATTCCTAATCCTACTTCACGGCATGTAAACATTGATTTGATGCCAAAATTTGGCAACTGCCAAATGTTCTCTAGAGATTAGTTTGTAAACATGAATTTGACACTGCATTTCTTTACTATTTGTATAGGTGCTGTCTGACGATGTGGAAAGTGAGGATGAGGATGGCCTGAGGAGGTACAAGAAGCAAATCCTGAGGGAGCTTTATGCGGCAATGCATAACAGGTGTATTATGACCTGGGACAGCGGTTATCGATGCCCATTTTGCAACCAAAAGCTTCATGACGCGTATGAAAGTGTTCTGACGCATGCAAGAGGACGAGCCGTTGGCTCCTTCAAGCAGAAGTATTCTCGCAGGGTGGCGCACGCCGAGTACCTGGAGAAGCTTGATATGTCTCCAACATATATATAATTTTTTATTGTTCCATGCTATTATATTATCTGTTTTGGATGTTTCATATGCATTAATATGCCATTTTATATGATTTTTTAGACTAACTTATTAACCTAGAGCCAGTGTTAGTTCCTGTTTTTCCTTTTTTTCAGCTTCAGAAAAGGAATATCAAACGGAGTTCAAACGGAATAAAACTTTCGCGGCGATTTTTCTTGGACCAGATGACACCCAGGGGACATGGAGTGCAAGTCAGAAGAGCCACGAGGCGGCGGCAAGGATGGAGGACACCTTAGGGGCGCACCCACTACCTCGTGGGCCCCTCGGTGACTCCCTGAGCTAGATCATCGTCCTATATATTCACATATATTCCAAAACCCTCGTAAGCATCCACGAACACACTTTTCCACCGCCGCAACCTTCTATTCCCAGGAGATCCCATCTTGGGGCCTTTTCTGGCATCCTGTCAGAGGGGGATTCGATCACGGAGGGCATCTACATCAACTCTATTGCCTTCCGATGAAGCGTCAGTAGTTTACAACAGACCTACCGGTCCATAGCTAGTAGCTAGATGGCTTCTTCTCTCTCTTTGATTCTCAATACCATGTTCTCCTCGATGTTCTTGGAGATCTATCCGATGTAATCTTCTTTTGCAGTGTGTTTGTCGATATCTGATGAATTGTGGATATATGACCAGGTTATCTATGAATATTAATTTAATCTTCTCTGAATTCTTATATGCATGATTTGATATCTTTGTATTTCTCTTTGAATTATCAGATTGGTTTGGCCAACTAGATTGGTTTTTCTTGCAATGGGAGAGGTGCTTAGCTTTGGGTTCAATCTTGCGTGATTTCACCCAGTGACAAAGTAGGGGTAGCGAGACACGTATTGAATTGTTGCCATCGAGGATAAAATATGGGTTTTTCATCATAGTACTTGATTTTGTTCCTCTACATCATGTCATCTTAAAGCGTTACTCTGTTCTCTTGAACTTAATACTCTAGATGCAGGTAGGAGTCGGTTGATGTGTGCAGTAATAGTACTAGATGCAGGTAGGAGTCGGCCTACTTGACACAGACATGATGCCTATATTGCATAATCATTGCCTTGGATATCATCATAACTTTGCGCTTTTCTATCAATTTCTCGACAGTAATTTGTCCACCCACCATATTATTTGCCTTCAAGAGAGAAGCCTCTAGTGAAACCTACGACACCCGGGTCTATTTTCCATCATATTAATTTCCGATCTACTATTTTGCAATCTTTTATTTTCAAATCTATAAACCAAAAAAATAAAATATTTTATCTTTTGTTTAGTTTTATTTATCTCTATCAGATCTCACCTATGCAAGTGGCTGTGAAGGGATTGACAACCCCTTTATCGCGTTGGGTGAAAGTGTTTGATTGTTTGTGCAGGTGCATCCATTGGGGACTTGCGCGTTTCTCCTACTAGATTGATACCTTCCTTCATAACTAAGGGAAATAATTATCTCTACTAGGCTTCATCACCCTTTTCTCTTCAAGGGAAAAACCAACGCAAGCTCAAGAAGTAGCAGGAAGAATTTCTGGCGTCGTTGACGGGGAGAATTTCTGGCGCCATCGCCGGGGAGATCTACACCAAGCCTACCAAGTACCAATCATAAACTCTCATCTCTTGCATTACATTATTCGCCATTCGCCTCTCATTTTCCTCTCCCCCACTTCTAGAACGATTTTCGAAAAGATTTGCCCTTTTCTTCGCCCTTCTTCTGTTCGTCTTTTCATTTGCTTTTTGTTTGCTCGTGTGCTAGATCGCTTGTCTTGCTTTCATGGCTACTCCTTCTATTGTTGTTAGACTCCCGATGCTGAGGTCCTTAATTTTAAGCAAAGGGAGGGAGAAAATTTAAAGGATTCTTAGTATAGAATTTGCAATGCTCGAAATTGATGTACTCGAAAGCAATCTACTATTGTTCTCCTTCGTAATTTTTATGTGGGCATTACTCCTTGGAATAGATATGTTCTAGATACCATTACTAGGGGAAATTTCTTCAGGAGCCATACTTTTGATTCTTATAATGCTATGCTAGATTTGTTAGGCCCACTACCTCTTATGATCAATGGAATTGTTTTAACCTTGGAACATGTGATGCAAAGGCTTGATATTATTCAAAAAAAAATTGCTACAATAGAGTTGATTGAAAATTTGGATAAAAAGATTCATAATCAGGTTACTCAATATGGATCTAAGGTAGGAGTTACTTTAAAGAATCTTAGGGAAAAGGAACCAATAGTTAATGAAAAGATAGATCAAGATTCTACTAGAATTGGCAAATTGGAAGATATTATTACTAACTTGGGTTCCGCCTTTTCTTCCGTTTAAATGACTCAAGATTTTCCTCCTACTAAGGCTACAAAGTTTATTTATGTTCCTAAGAATAAGGGTGAATATTCTAGTAAAGGTAACGAAGATCTCAAAACAATAAGTGTTCACTCTAATCTTTTTGATATTATTAAGGAAACGATTGCCACGAGTGCATTTCTTGATTTTGTGCCTAGGAGTATGATCATTGATAAAACCGAGGAATCTCCTAAGGATTATAACTGTGCAATCGAAGAATTGCATACCAAAGATGACAATACTTAGATCTATGTTTTTGTGCCTAGCTAGGGGCATTAAACGATAGCGCTTGTCGGGAGGCCACCCAATTTAATTTTTGTTCTTCATTTTTTGGTTCTGTTTTCAAATAAATAATTCATCTAGCCTCTGGTTAGATGTGTTTTTGTGTTTTAGTTAGTGTTTGTGGCAAGTAAGACCTTTGGGATGGCTTACAGTGATAATTGATTTGATCTTGCTGAAAAACAGAAACTTTTGCGCCCAGGAAAATAATTCTCATTTTTAAAAGATGTGTGATAAAATAATGATTATTTTCTGCAGAAGATTAACATACAAATTGCCTAGGTTTTCCTAAGGTTTCAGAATTTTTGGAGCTACAGAAGTATTCGAGGGTTACAGATTGCTACAGACTGTTTTGTTTTTGACAGATTCTGTTTTCTATGTGGTGTTTGCTTATTTGGATGAATCTATGGATAGTATAAGGGGGTATGAACCATGGGGAAGTTGGAACACAGTAGATATCACACCAATATAAATAAATAATTAGTTAACAACATTACCAAAAGTGGTTATTTTATTTTCTTATACTAACGGATCTCATGAGATTTTCTGTTGAGTTTTGTGTTGTGAAGTTTTCAAGTTTTGGGTAAAGATTTGATGGACTATGGAATAAGTAGTGGCAAGAGCCTAAGGTTGGGGATGCCCAAGGCACCCCAAGATAATATTCAAGGACAACCAAGAGCCTAAGCTTGGGGATGACCCGAAAGGCATCCCCTCTTTCGTCTTCGTCTATCGGTAACTTTACCTGAGGCTATATTTTTATTCACAACATGATATGTGTTTTGCTTGGAGCGTCTTGTATGATTTGAGTCCTTACTTTTTAGTTTGCCACAATCATCCTTGTTGTACACACATTTTGAGAGGGATACGCATGAATCGAGATTTATTAGAATACTCTATGTGCTTCACTTATATTTTTTGAGCTAGGCAATTTTGCTCTTGTGATTCATTTATATCTTTTTAGAGCATGGTGGTGGTTTTATTTTGTAGAAATTATTGAACTCTCATGCTTCACTTATATTATTTTGACAGTCATCCAAGAGGGATATAATAAAAACTTTCATATAAAGTGCATTGAATACTATGAGAAGTTTGATTCCTTATGACTGTTTTGAGATATGGGGACGGTGATATTAGAGTCATGCTAGTGAGAAATTGTGTATTGTAGATATACTTGTGTTAAAGTTTGTGATTCCCGTAGCATGCACGTATGGAGAACCGTTATGTGATGAAGTCGGAGCATGATTTATTTATTGATTTTCTTCCTTATGAGTGGCGCTCGGGGACGAGCGATGGTCTTTCCCTACCAATCTATCCCCATAGGACCATGCGCGTAGTACTTTGTTTCGACGACTAATAGATTTTTGCAATAAGTATGTGGGTTCTTTATGACTAATGTTGAGTCCATGGATTATACGCACTCTCACCCTTCCACCATTGTTTGCCTCTCTAGTGTCGCGCAACTTTCACTGGTACCATACACCCACCTTTTACCTTCCTCAAAACAGCCACCATACCCACCTATTATGGCATTTCCATAGCCATTCTGAGATATATTGCCATGCAACTTCCACCGTTCCGTTTATTATGACTCGCTCCATCATTGTCATATTGCTTTGCATGATTGTAAGATAGCTAGCATGATGTTTACATGGCTTGTCTATTTTTGATGCCATTTTCTATGCTAGATCATTGCACATCCCGGTACACCACCGGAGGCATTCATATAGAGTCATATTATGTTCCAAGTATCGATTTGTAATTCTTGAGTTGTAAGTAAATAAAATTGTGATGATCATCATTATTAGAGCATTGTACCATGTAAGGAAAGGATGATGGAAGCTATGATTCCCTCACAAGTTGGGATGAGTCTCCGGACTTTACAAAAAATAAAAGAGGCCAAGAAGCCAACCAATAAAAATGAGAGAAAATAGATAAGGGGCAATGTTACTATCCTTTTTCCACACTTGTGCTTCAAAGTAGCACCATGATCTTCATGATAGAGAGTCTCCTATATTGTCAATTTCATATAGTAGTGGGAATTTTTCATTATAGAACTTGGCTTGTATATTCCAACGATGGGCTTCCTCAAATTTCCCTAGGTCTTGGTGAGCAAGCGAGTTGGATGCACACCCAGTTAGTTTGTTTTTTGAGCTTTCATACACTTATAGCTCTAGTGCATCCGTTGCATGGCAATCCCTACTCACTCACATTGATATCTATTGACGGGCATCTCCATAGCCTGTTGATACGCCTAGTTGATGTGAGACTATCTCCTTCTTTTTGTCTTCTCCACAACCACCATATTCTATTCCACCAATAGTGCTATGTCGATGGCTCATGCTCATGTATTGGGTGAAACTTGAAAAAGTTTGAGTACACCAAAAGTATGAAACAATTGCTTGGCTTGTCATCGGGGTTGTACACGATTTGAATTTTTTGTGTGATGAAGATGGAGCATAGCCAGACTATATGATTTTGTAGGGACAGCTTTCTTTGGCCATGGTATTTTCAGAAGACATGATTGCTTTATTAGTATGCTTGAAGTATTGTCGTTTCAAAATTTTGTTTTGAATCTTATGGATTTGAACATTCATGCCACAATAAAGAAAATTACATGGATAAAATATGTTAGGTAGCATTCCACATCAAAATTATGTTCTTATCATTTACCTACTCGAGGATGAGCAGGAATTAAGCTTGGGGATGCTTGATACGTATCCAACGTATTTATAATTTTTGATTGTTCCATGCTATTATATTATCTGTTTTGGATGTTTTATATGCATTAATATGCTATTTTATATTATTTTTGGGACTAACTTATTAACCTAGAGCCCAGTGCCAGTTTCCATTTTTTCCTTGTTTTTGAGCTTCACAAAAAAGGAACATCAAAAATATTCCAAACGGAATAAAACTTTCGCGACAATTTTACTTGGACCAGAAGACACCCAAGGGACTTGGAGGGCAAGTCAGAAGAGCCACGAGGCGGCGCCAAGGGTGGAGGGCGCGCCCTAGGGGGCATGCCCTCCTACCTTGTGGGCCCCTCGCTGACTCCCTAACCTAGATCTTCGTCCTATATATTCGCATATATTCCAAAACCTCAGAAGCATCCACGAAAACACTTTTCCACCACAGCAACCTTCTGTTCCTGTGAGATCCCAACTTGGCGCCTTTTCCGGCATCCTGCTGGAGGGGGATTCAATCACGGAGGGCATCTACATCAACTGTATTGCCCTTCCGATGAAGCGTGAGTAGTTTACCACATACCTACGGGTCCATAGCTAGTAGCTAGATGGATTCTTCTGTCTCTTTGATTCTCAATACCATGTTCTACTCGATGTTCTTGGAGATCTATCCGATGTAATCTTCTTTTGCAGTGTTTTTGTTAAGATCCAATGAATTGTGGATTTAAGATTAGCTTATCTATGAATATTATTTGAATCTTCTCTGAATTCTTATATGCATGATTTGATATCTTTGTATTTCTCTTTGAATTATCGGTTTGGTTTGGCCAACTAGATTGGTTTTTGTTGCAATGGGAGAGGTGCTTAGCTTTGGGTCCAATCTTGCGTGATTTCACCCAGTGGCAAAGTAGGGGTAGCGAGACATGTATTGAATTCTTTCCATCGATGATAAAAAGATGGGGTTTTCATCATATTGCTTGAGTTTATTCCTCTACATCAAGTCATCTTACTTAAACCGTTACTCTATTCTCTTCAACATAATCTCTAGATGCAGGCACACGTCGGTCGATGTGTGGAGTAATAGTAGTAGATGCAGGCAGGAGTCGGTCTACTTGATATGGACGTGATGCCTATATTGCATAATCATTGCCTTGGATATCGTTATAACTTTGCGCTTTTCTATCAATTGCTTGACAGTAATTTGTTCACCCATCACATTATTTGCCTTCAAGCGAAAAGCCTCTAGTGAAACCTATGGCCCCTAGATCTATTTCCAATCATATTAGTTTCCAATCTACTATTTTTCAATATTTTATTTCCAGATCTATAAACCAAAAAACCCAAATTTTTTTTATCTTTGTTTAGTTTTATTGATGTCTATCGGATCTCACCTTTGCAAGTGACCGTGAAGGGATTGACAACCCCTTTATCGCATTTGGTGCAAGTGTTTGATTGTTTCTGTAGGTGCATCTATTGGGGACTTGCGCGTTTCTCCTACTGGATTGGTACCTTGGTCTTAACTGAAGGAAATACTTATCTCTACCGTGCTGTATCACCCTTTCCTCTTCAAAGGAAATCCAACGCAAGCTCAAGAAGTAGCAAAGCTTTGGGATTGTGCCGACAAATGAGATGATATGTGGGATCAAACTATGTACACTTGAATATGCTTAATGATGGTTGAACTAAGTACTTATGGTTGAACTATGCTTGTGTACGCTTATTATCTATGTTTGAGTATGTTTAATCTATGTTTACTTATGTCTAAGCTTGGGATATGGATGCAATTCGTTCGGTTGACGGAATCTACCTCCGTCCTGGTTTATTGGCCCCATTTGTAATTTGTGTTAAATTTTGACCAAAGATTTAACTGACAAAATGTTAGTGCAGGTCAGCAAAAATTATATTGTTGGATGCATATTTGAACATAGTGTTCAATGATATAATATTTGGTGACATGCATAAACATTTGTTAGTTAAATATTTGGTCAAAATTTGGTACAAATTACAAAGGGGACCAATAAACCAGGACGGAGGTAGTACGTCGGTCACACACGGTTCCCAAAATTGGAACCGTGTGCAATGACTTCCATTTTGCCTGTTACGCCAATCACCCACGATTGGCTCTGGCAAACCATTGCCTCTGAAACTCTTTGTGGGATAGAAAACCCTCACCAGCCAATTCAAAAAAGAAAAAAGAAAACCCTCACCATCCCCACGTCACAAAAAGCCTTACCCCGCCCGCCACCCCCTCTAGTCCCCATTCACACCTGCACAAGCTCCTCTGCGTTTATGCATGGCACCGCCTATCGCGGTGGCAACCACTTAGCTTGACGCCTACCGCCGTCGCCACCAGGCTGCCGACAAACCCCACGACATTTCGCCACTTCCGTTTGTCGCCACCTATCGCCATCGTCTTTCTCAACGATGCTCGCGGTCGACCCAGCATCGCCAGGTTGGGGAATCCACTGTACTGAGGGTTTTTTTCTCATGGAAAACAAGGTAACTAATTTAATGAGATATTATCTCATCTCTTATCCCAGTTCATCTGCCTCCTTTAATCACCCAGCCAAAATTGCCATGAATTCATTTTTATTCGAGCTGATTTGAGGGTTTTCTTTCATTCATAGAGTGTACAGTGCGCGGATACATCAGGACATTGCGGCCTCCGCCAGACCTCCATGGAGTTCCATCTCACCGTACCAGATGACTTGAGGATGCGCACGGTACCCTAAATCGGTTGGCATGGAACTTTCCTGAACATATACTAAATATTGCTACATTTGGATAAAAGGTGCCACATGCACCATATACGTCAAAGGTTTTTTTCCCTCTTTTTCTATAGTAGGCAAATTAATGATGTATTGTTCTTTCGATCACTCTCATATTTCCATGACATCATGTTTACCCTATCTGTTTAATTATAGATTTTTATCCTTCGATTTCAACTGTTGTACATTTCTTTCAATTTGGGCCCATATTTGCATGTTACCATATTTTGTTTAACAGTCCTACCATTTTCTGGAGTGCGTCCCTTACTATGCAACAGAATCTGTAGTACACAATCTTTCCCTTTACATAAATCAAGACTGCAGGGATGTCATACTGAACACAAACCATGGATTTACAATCGTTGCTACTGTAAGACTTGATGAACGTGGTGACTCCTATTTTGGCACTGGCCTTTGGAAAGAAATTTCTAAGTTTTATGTACTGAAAGCTAGCACTAAAATTGCACTACACATAAAAGAGCCTGGTCATGAGATATATGCTAACTTCCCCGATGGTATCATCTGTCCAGACTTTGTTCGAAGTAAAAGTTCTTTTCAAGTATCTGCATGTTGACTTACCTAGCAATATCAAATGAATTGTGTAGTATTTGAGCAACCAATTGTTATTCCATTTTCTTAATCTATTCCTACCTACTAAATTCTAGTTACTAATACACTTTTCTATCGCCCTGATTTAACTAAATATTCCCTGTACTCCCACTTCTATCAGAAAGCACCACTGACAAGGAGACTCCGGAGGTGGAGAACGGGGCTGCCAACAAGCGGAGGTGGGTCGAGCAAGAACTGTAAGAGACTCCAGCAGGCCTAGACTTCATCAGCAGCCTCCCTGATGATATGTTAACAGTCATCATCTCCCTCCTCCCAATCAAATATCGGGCACGGACAACCGTCCTTTCCCAGCGGTGGCGCCCCCTATGGAACTCCACCCCTCTCCACTTCATCGAAACCCACGAGCTCTGCTATGGCTATCGCAAAAGCTTGGATGCATTCTCCAAGATCCTTGGCAGTCACCCTGGCCCAACCAGAGGCCTTCGCATGGGAAAGTTTCGTTCCAATGGCAAGGACCGAGCCAGGCTTAACGACTGGTTCCGATCCCCCACCCTAGATCAGCTCGAGGAGCTCACTTTTGATGATGGGCATATGCGCTTGCTGCCAATGTTCGTGCTCCGCCTCGCGCCCACGCTGCACATCACAAAGTTCAAGAACTGCCACCCCCCCTTAATGATGCGCCCGCTCTTATTCTACCACGACTGAAGCACCTCGAGCTCGTCGCCGTCTGCCTCCCAAATGGTGACATGGAGCGCATGCTCCATGGTTGTACTGCACTTGAGTACCTTCGTCTTCAAGTGATCAATGGGTTGAGTAGCTTCCACATCACCTCCATGACTCTCCGGACTTTTCATGTGTGTTGCTGGTGTGGCAAGAAGACATCACAAGATGTGTACCACGGTATGGTCATTGAGGACACACCTTCACTTGAGAGATTACTTGTAGTTGATCAAGAAGGTCCAACAAGAATCAATGTCTTTTCTACGCCGGAATTGACAGTGGTGGGCTACTTTTCTGACAAATACTCCGTACTTGTTATTGGATCCACACCCATTCAGGTACAACGGCCGCCTTCTACATCTCCTTCTAGAAATTAACATTATTTCTAATTTTGAAGATGTATGTTCGTCTGTCATCCAAAAAATGATTCCAACAAGCTTGACCCCGAAACTGCACACAGTGAAGGTCTTGGCACTAGAATCTATCGGCCCAGCCTGGAGCAAGTTGTCAGTTTCCTGATATGCTTTCCATGCCTGGAGAAGCTATATATCGAGGTGATGTTCCTTTCCTGTTAAATGTTAACCATATGGGAGTTCAATTTGTGACACCTTTTTCCAAGTTTATAATGACAATGTACTACGATTTCTGAAGGATCTTTTGGAGGATTTCAGTACTTGCATGTCTTCCCCCCATATTGGTTGCCTGATCCATATGGTTACAATCCATAAGCATTTCTCCTTTGGATTCATTTGTACTAGTTTTCTTAGGGAACTTCTCATCCACTCCAAGCTCTTGTGAATAAGGCTACATTTTTCTAGATTGTAATCAAATGCCCATGTTAATCATGTCGGATCGAAGATGGCATGTTAGTGCATTGTACAAATCCTGCAAACCAAATATGCCTATAGTAGTGTTCTAAACTACATGTAGGCACTAACACGTTTTCTTATTTTGCAGATAAGATTACGCCCGGTGGTGGATAATGTGATACAATATAACAATCACATCGAATGCCTAGATCTGCATCTCTCAGAAATTACTTTGAAATCCTACCAAGGGACCTTACCAAAGATTATATTCGCAAGGTTCTTTGTTGTCAGAGCAAGGGTGCTAAAGGTAATGAGGTTTTCCCTACATTTATTTCGCAAAAATGAATGGTTTGTTGATCAGCGCCGGCGGCTACGACAGAATGGAATAGGCTTCGAAAATGCTGAATTTCATTTTGGAACTTCAGATGACAGAGTAATCGGAACTCATCGTGTCAACCCAATACATGACTTCTGAGTGGCTGACCCCTTTGCAAAAATTATGAGGTTTCGAAACCAGACTTACAAGTGGTAATATTAGTTTGAACCTCTCTGATATCCACGTTTAGCGGATCAACACGAGTGTTTGTAGCTGATGAGCTGACTTACATTTCTAATATCAGTTTGAACCTTGTAATCTTCTAATTTGAGCCATATAACTCTGGAATTTGAACCTTGTAATATTTCAAGCTTTTGTGGTACAATCTTTAAATCGCATCGTATGAGACTCGTATATTGGTAGCACTATTTTGACCTTAATATGCAATGGACTTAGATTTTATTTACCATTCTCGAATCTGTTTACCTTGTCGATCTCATAGCACATGATCTGTATAGCTAACTCGACTGCGATCTTCGACATTATTGCACACAGTTGGTTTCTTCAACCGTGTGCCCTATAGAGCGCAAAATTAACTATCACACTCGAGTGTCCATCATCACCCTTCTATGTAACTTTGACCTCATCACCAACGGGTGAACTTATGACCGAAGTCATTCCACACACTTCATTTTTACAAAGCTTTTTGCTAATAAACGCCATCATTTGTCCTCGACGTGTGGCCAAACTAGCCGAGCGGTAAGCTTGTGCGGTAAACTGCGCGGTAGCATGGGAACAGGCTCACCGATGATACATTTGGCACCTCTTCGAGCCCACGCGTAGTCAAATGAAACATGTGCGGTGCGGTGTTGTTAAGCGTGCACTGGAATCCTTCGCTACGAACGCGGTGACAAGATGTGACGATTACAGGCTGGCCAGCCCCCATTTATTACAGCGGCCATTTAACCCCTATGTCTCTTCAACCTTTCGAGCGTGCCCCACCATTGCAAGAGGCACACCCACCATGACAAATTCATAGAGGGTATCTCGCGCGGCTCCAATGGCGCTCTGAGCGGCTGCCAGCGATGGGAAGCAGTTCACCATGCATGTAGTGGTGGACACCCATAGAAGGTTCACGGAGGTCTCGGTGGTGAACACCAACAACCCGGTCTGGGGGGAGCAATCCATCCACATCATGGAGTTGTTGCTTGCAAAGGAGAAGTACAAGGTGGTCGGGTTCGACCTCGAGTACACATGCGCTCGTGTCGGGTCTTGTCCCAAGGTAGCCGTCACCCAGATGTGCGTGTGCAACCACGTCCTCGTCTACCACTACTGCCTGGCCACAAGACCTTGTGAGCGTTTCGCCAGGTTTGTCAACAACCACCACTACATGTTCACTAAAGTGGACATCACCAACAATGTAAAGGTGCTCAAGGATTCAGGCATCGCCTACTAGAATCTTGTAGACATCCAGGGCCGATACAAGATCTGGGGCAGCAAGGAGCATCAGAAGGAATCACTCGTTCACCTCGTCTAGGCCATCATCGAACCCTACTACAGAGATATGAAGGCTTCCTGCAACAGGACGAGCATGCCTGGCACTCGGCCTGGATGGAGAAACTTGACAAAGCTCATGTCGTGTACGCGGCCAAGGAGGCATACATGAGCTATGAGATGTATAGGAAGATGGTTGACATGAGGAAGTGCCTCCTTCCCCAAAATGGCCAGGGATCTAGCCGGAAGCAGAGCAATGGCAATCATTGTCGCAACAATAAGTAGATGATTAGATGCTCGTTTCTCCTAGTTTAGTATGCATGTAATTGCTTGCTTTGGTGTGTGGAAATCTTATGTGTGTAGTCACTTGTGTAATTGTATGCTTAATTTGGTTTTGCAATGTTTTATATTTAAGTATATATGTTGATGCTCTGTAGACAGAGCAAATCACATCACACACGGACTAAACAATGGAACCCGTCGGTGATGATTTCATCAATCACTGACAATTGTATACCAGCAATCGTTTGCTCACAACACACATGGCTTGTTAACA
Organism: Triticum monococcum; assembly: GCA_034509565.1. NCBI lineage: Eukaryota > Viridiplantae > Streptophyta > Magnoliopsida > Poales > Poaceae > Triticum > Triticum monococcum. The sequence continues at coordinate 140,679,301 of CM067846.1, read as the reverse complement.
TGAATCGTATGTGTTGTTATCGGTCTTCGCACACATTTCCGATTACACACCTATTTGCCGTGTATCACACACATCTTGTTAAGTTGAACCATTTCTGTTCTCTTGGCTCAACACAAAAAGTTCATCCGAGTGAACTATATGTCGTATATCGCACACACCTTTATCTGGCTGCCCATTTCTGTTATTCCGCCTCATCACAAACAGCTTATCCGAGTGAACTATATGTCGTATATCGCACATGCCTTCATCTGGCTGTCCGTTTCTTTTCTTCTACCTCATCGCAAATAGTTCATTGATACTCCAACGGTTAACCGAGGAACCGTAAAGCCTCATGTGTGTTGTAGCCCAACACCCCTCCAAACTGGCCCAAAACCCAGCTAAATCCCCTCCATCCTCTCGGTTGTTCGATCGCGACCGCGTGGCCGAAAAATGCACCTCATTTGGACTCTCCTAGCTCCCTCTATCTATAAATAGGTCTCCCCCTCCGAAATTCCCGCAGTCCAAAACCCTAGCCCGCTCCTCCGCGCCGCCGGACATGCCCGCCGCTGGCCGGACGCGTGCGCCGTTGCCCGCGTCCAACCGCAAGCCGCCACATGGAAGCGCCACCACCCGCTGTCGCCGGCCCGCCCGAGCCCGGTCAGGCCCCTCCAAGCCCGCGCGCGCCGCCCCGCCGCCCCACGTCTGCCCGCCGCCTCGCGCCGCCCGGGACCTCGCCGCGCCGCCTGCCGAGCCTTGCTGGTGCGCGCGCCGCGCCGCCCGGCTTCTCTGCTGCCGCCCGGCCTCCTCCTCGTCGCCCCCTCGCCGCCACCATCCTCCCACTCCGGCGAGCTACGTCCTCTCCGGCGAGAAGCTCCGGCCGCCGCAGCGTTCTCCGGTGAACCTCGAAGTTTGCGTCGCCCCAGATCTGAATCTGGAAAACCCTAGGGTTGACTTTCGTTTTTCTCTAAGTCCCAGTTTTGCATATTTTTAGGCATGTTCATGGCATCATATCTCATCATCCGTAGCTCCGCTTTGCGCGTGTGATATATCCAATTGTTTGTCTGGATGTGCTCTTCATTTCATTCCATTGCACAATGCTTGTTTGAGTCCATCTTGATGCCTAAATGCCGCTGCAATAGTGCTCTATAATGTTAGTTTCGGTTTCTTAACAGATTATGGACATTTGTCATTTTAATCATGTTTAATGTGTGCCTCCTATGAACTTGAGCCCTACATGTGTTTTGGGCTATGCCATGCCATCTTTACATGGGTATATGCCATGTATTTTTGTGATCAATGTGGTGACTAGCACAAGCATGCAAAGTAGCTCTCGTGATGTTGCTGATTTCAGGGACTTAGAATTCTTCTAAGTCATTTCCCTGATGTTATTTTTATGCCATGTATTCATGTTGCTACAGAGTGATCCATGCCTCTTTTGAGCATGTTCAGTAAGGATGATTTTGAGATATTGTTATGTTCTATCCATCCATGTCTTTGTTTGCAATTTTGGAGTACCCTAGCATGACTCCATCTAGCTCTACTTTTGCTATAAAATGTTCCTGGCAGATTGGTTACGTGTTAATCAATTTTGCCGAGGTTGTTGTAGTTGATCTGTGCATGTTATGAGATTGTTCTTGCCATGTGTTAGCTTATTGAACATGTCTTCTTGCCGGGTGTATGCTTAGTTTGTCATGCAATGCCTTGTGGTGAGTGCATCATGTCGGCGTTCTGAGAACGGGGGTCCCCAGACTTGCCTGCCTACGGCTTGCGGCGTGGCTCAAGAGGGGGGCCCAGCACGGCCCATCTTCACCAACAAAAACCCAAGACCCTCGCAAGGGGCCAAGCCTCGTGGGGCGGACGACGCGGAGCCTCCTCAGGCAAGGCCTCATCAGGCTGGCTCACGAGGAGGCGGAGAGATCAAGGCGGGGTACCTCACGAGGTGCCCGTGACGCAAGCCATGACGACTGAGGGCGCCAGGCGGGTGCCAGCCCGTGCAGCGTCCTCCTTTCCCCTTTGGTGCAAAGGGGGCAAGCGTAGCCGTAGAGTACCGAGGCATCAGTGTCACACCCTAGCTAGGTTATGCATTAGAGTGTGCATCATGTTTACCTTCATCAGAAATTGAAATGGGGAAAGCAGAACCCCCAGCACCCCCCCTGAAATCAACTAGGGTTTACTAAAAATAAATTCAATGAACCTGAAATGCCCTTTAGATATGTTCACCCTCTTTGCCTTGGGTTAGAACCCTTGGGAAAAATGGTGCATATAATTTTAGGTCAACAAAAGGGGCATTGACTTAATTCATAAATATTTGAATTTGGGCATTTAAATACAATTAAATAATTCAAATGCTCAAATAATGTTGGAATTATTTTTGGGCCACTGAAATATTTCAGAAAGTGTCCATAAATATTTTCAGGATTTTATAAAATGATTTAGTATTTATACTAAATCAAAACAGAATAGCAAAAATAGAAAATAAAATGAATTAGAGAGAGAGACAGAGGCTCACCTGGACTTACCTGGCGGCCCAGCTGCGGCCCAGCACTGTTGGCCCAGCCCACCTCCTCCTTGTCTTCTTCCAGCTGCTGCCAGGAGGACGCCGGGCATGTGCCCGCGGTGCGCCGGCACGCGCGCGGCCACCGACGGCCAGCTCCTGCTTGCCGCGCCCCCCCCTCGACGCCTGGACGTCGCTATGGACGCCACGCACCCCCTGGCCCCCTCATATCCCTCTCCCTCGCTCTCCCTCCTCCCCTGTTTCTCTCCCGCGCGACCACCCGAACGCGCCGTCGCCGCCGTTCGCTGCCACCGCGCTCCCCGACCCCCTCTCGCCTTCCCGTGTTGCGTGGAAGCTTCGCCACTGTCGCCTACGCCTTTTGCACCGAGCCAAGCGAGCCGAGAAGCCCTGCTTTGTCCTCGGCGTCGTCTTCTTCAACCTCGGGACCGCCGGCCATCTCCGTCAAATTCGTCGGCTCCGGACCGTCCCCGAGCCCACCGAGCTGCTCTACGTGACCCCAGTGAGCTCCTGCTCCGAATCCCCCTCCTCCCCGCCATTATTTCAAGCTCAAACTGCCGACTCCCTACTGACCGAGCTCAACGCCGCTCGGGCTCGTCGCCGGCGTCGCTCCGATGCCCATTTGGTCGCGCCAACATGCCAAACGACACCTCTGCATCGCGTAGTGCCTTGCCCGCGCTTTATTTTGCGTGTTTGCTCACTGCAGCCCCGATCCCGCGCGCAACCGAACTCCGGCGGCTGCCAAAGAGCTCGCCGCCGTCAGCTCCGGCCACCCCAGCTGCTGCCGCTTGTCTCTCTGGATGCGCCTCACTCCCAGGAACCCGTAGGAGGAAACCGCACATCAAATGGTGGCCTGTAGGCGAAACCCGAGCCGTTCCGCCGTGTCTGGCCTCGCCGGCGTCAAGTCGCCGGCAGGTTTGACCCTGCTGGCCAGGGGTTTGACCCCCCCTGACTGACTGACGTGTGGGCCAGGCCCCTTTTTAATTAGTGTTAGTTTTAGTTAGTCCTAATTAACTTAATTACGTTAAATAGACACTGACATGCGGGCCCAGGCTCTAATTAATTTTAATTAGTTAATTAGTCACTGACCAGTGGGTCCCACTGGTCAGGTTTGACCTGGAGGCAACCCTGTTGACTTGCTGATGTCATGCTGACGCAGGGCTGACGCAGTAAATCATTTTCTAGTTTAAAAATAATTCAGGAAATTCCAGAAAATACCCAAAACTTCAAAAATTCATAGAAATTCAACCATAACTCCAAATGAGACAAATTATAGATGAAAAATTATTAGAAAAATTCAAGGAATCCATCTGTACCATTTTCATGCATGTTTGAACAATGTTTGTCCTCTGTTTTGGACAAAACAAATAAAGGGCATTTAAATAATCATATATGGGATTGGAATTTGAATCTTGAACTCAAACCAACTCGATTTAAATCATAGCTAGTTGCATTAGCTCAAGACACATCCATATTGCCATGTCATAGCATGCATCATATTGTTGCATATCGTCATGTGTTGATTGTGCTCGGTTGTGTTCTTCGTGGTAGGTTCTGCCTCCGAGGATATTCACGAGTATCCAACTGAAGGGCAGTATCCCGTTACCACTCCATCAGGCAAGCAACCATTGATCATTCTGATACAACCCATGTTCTCGCTCCTGCTCTTGTTTACTGCATTAAGACAACACGATTCAAACTGCTGTGTGCTACGGTAGTTGAACCCTTATCCTCTGCATGACCTGTCATTGCCACAGTAACTAGATGAAACCCTCTAGCATGTGTAGGAGTTGATTGAGCCATGTTTTGTGATTCCTACCTTGCTATGCCTGCTATGCTTAGAGTTGTGTCAGGTCTGGTTCATCTGGGAGATGGGCTAGAGTGAAATGCTTGTGCCAGTAATATGTGGGATGTGTTGAACATGTTTTGGTAAAGGTATCGATGAGAGGCCATGTAGGAGTACATGGTGGGTTGTTTCATTGAAGCCGTCCCTAAGAACTGAGTTCTGTATGCGTGAATTAAGATTCAGCTACTACCACACATTGGGCCCTGAAATACGACCCCGCTCGACTTACCGACCCCTCTCGCCTCAGTCCAGGAGTTGCAACTAGTTTCTGGTGTTTGTAGGATATGTGTTGGCGGCCGTGCGTAGCGCTGACCCTAGGGGTGGGCTATGTTGCGGTAGATACACCGTGGCACGGTGTACCGAGTCACCTGTTTGGTGTCTCGGGAACCCTGTTCACATCGTTCGGGGCCGTTGAGGACACCCCGGCCGGATTTCCTTGCGGATGGAACCTGAATAGGCGATGACCCTGGACTAGAGACTTGTGAGGTTAGTCAGGTCGTGTTCTACACCCACGTCGGGTTTCGCTTGAAGTCTGCCGAGCACATTTCGTGTGCAGACGCTAAGTGGTGGAAACATGTGTGATGAAGTACACCCCTGCAGGGTATGAAACTATTCGAATAGCCGTGCCCGCGGTAAAGGACTACTTGATTGCATATACAGTTCATAGACAAGTGAATGGATACTACTAAAAGACTCAAGATAAGTGTGAGTACCGAGGATGGCCCCCTCGCAGGTTACGAGGGAGGATCCACGGTGGAGTATTGTGATGGTGAGTAGTGGACTCGTGTGCGAAAACTATTTTGCTAAAAGATTCCGTAGGATAGCTTAGCCAAGAGTCAAAGCTGGCTTGCTGCATAAACCCCACCACCTTCTTGAGAATGAGCATGTACAGTAGGTTCTGATGTAAGACTTGCTGAGTACCTTTGTACTCATGTTTGCTTATTTATTGTTTTCAGACGACAACACTGCCCCCTCCGATGGGTTTTACGTAGACCTTGACGTCGACGAGTGACTAGCCACCCAGGTGGTGATCCAGGCCATGGAGGGCCCTATGTAGATAGACAGGCTTCGAGAAGCCTTCTTTCTTTCTAGAGTCTGTACTCAGACTAGTTGCTTCCGCATGTGCTTGTATGACTGTATGACTTGAGTGTCGGGTCATATGACCCCTACCTGTATGGATATGTTATGTATGGCTCCCTGGAGCCTTTTAATAAGTACTTGAGTTGTAGAGTTTTGTTGTGATGCCATGTTGTATGTACTCATATCGAGCATATTGTATGTATGATTGAAATGCTTGGTATGAGTGGGATTCAACAATCTAGTTGTTTGTCCTTCGCAGCCTTTCTTATGGGGAAATGTAGTCTAGTGCTCCTCGAGCCATAGTAGTCCGCTACAGCCCGGTTCACCGGAGTCCTGCTAGCCCAGCACTACTGTTCAGGACACTTGACTGGCCGGCATGTGTTTCACTTCGTCCCTATGTCTGTCCCTTCGGGGAAATGTCACGCGGTGATCTCCGGAGTCCTGTCTAGCCTGCTACAGCCCGGGATTTCCCGGAGTCCTGTTAGCCCAGTGCTACAGCCCGGAATCATTCGTTGATGACCAACATGTTCGTTGTGAATCATGTATGCCTGTCTCCATAGGTCTGTGCCGCTTTGGGTTCACGACTAGCCATGTCGGCCCGGGTTCTCGATCATATGGATGCTAGCGACATTGTCATATACGCGAGCCAAAAGGCGCAAACGGTCCCGGGCCATGGTAAGGCGACACCCGTGGGATACCGTGCGTGAGGCCGCAAAGTGATATGAGGTGTTACCGGCTAGATCGATGTGGCTTAGAATCGGGGTCCTGACAGCGTTGGCATCAGAGCCGGACTGCCTGTAGGTTCGTTCAGCCAAACTGGTCGATGTCGAGTCTAGAAATGCTTTAGTTATATGTAAGGGAATTGATTGTGGGAGGGAACGTAAGGTTCTTTTTACTCCTTTACCCTATTCTTCTGATCTGAGTCATTCTCTTCTCATTCAACGTGGGTTAAGGACTAGGCTCTCTTCTTCTATCAGGTTCACGTGTTACTAATCCGTAGTAGTTCATAGGATTATTGCTACGAGTTTCAGTCCAGTTTCTACTATTTTAGTACGTGGCTATTTGAATCAGAACCTTGATATGATGCTGTTGAGCGGTATTGTGAACTGTTGTGGATGTCTCAAATCTTTTTCTGAGCATTTACAGCCGTTATGCTGCCCAATTTTCCCTAGGAATTCTGATGTCTTTGTCTTGTGGTTGTGCTTTCAGATGGCCAATCAGTCTCAAAATCAAGTGGTTCGCCTGACCAGGTGCCTCGACGTGCCCGGTCATACTGCTATGTTGGTCCGGGTCATGATCGAGACAGGATACCGTTGGTATCCCGAATACACTGTTGAAGAGCAGTTCCGCGACTTTAATCAAAGCCAGTATTTATGCACCGTCAGGATATTTCCTTCCTATCCTGGATCTACCGAGCCCCTTCACTGTTCCTATGGACTCGGAGTTACCATTGAGATGGCTGTGCAGGATGCTGCCTATTCCATGATGACCACCTTGCGAGTCCGGACTGGCCTGCTTCGGAACACTGACTTCCGTTACATGCCAGCTTCACTTCCGGGAGCGCAGGGGTATCTTCAGGCTATCTATGCTGACTCCACTCAGGAGGACTCATTAACTCGTACCACCGCTGAGATGCTCGAAGATAAGGACCGAGAGAATCGGGCCTTGAGGCTGGAGCTCTTTAATACCCGTGCTGATCATTGGGCCACATTGACTCGGTTTGCACCCGCGGTGCAAGCGGGATGTATGGATACCAGGGATCTGTATCCTGTGAGAGCAGCTCTGCCAGACATGGTGGATTGGCGTGATGTGGGAGGCATCACCCCACCCCTTGGTCCCCGTAGGCCACCGTTTGTTGGTCCAAGACCTTATCCTAGCCCCTATGGTCCACAGGCTCCTCAGGACCGTCTGTTTCCGGATGATCACGTTGAACTTCCAGGCTATGGAGGTGACTTCTATGAGGACTACTACGGAGCTATCTGAGTTAGTAGTAGTACCACTAGTATTGTAGTAGTTGTATCTCCACTGTCCTGTGTGACTTGTGGAATACGACTTGGTGTGTAATCGATTCCGGAGGTGTAGACAAATAATGTATAGGGACTCGGAATGCCTCCGATGAGATGTAACGTCTACCTTCATAGTTGTACTGTAGCATGGGCTTGTACTAAACTATGTATGACGAGTATGACCGTTGGTGTATATATGGCAGTTTTATATTACCATGGCATACGAATGAGCATCTCTGCACTCCGCGTTATCCTTTACATTCTGCACTTCCCTGTTAAGTTTGAGCCATCCTTGTCTAAACCGTTGTCTTGTTTCCTTCTAGGATGGTCAACACCCGCGGAAATCCTGCTGCCCCGGAGCAGGGGGAAGCCAATGCAGCTAGAGGTGAAAATTTGCCTCACCCGCCTTCCCTGGCCGAAGTGATGCTGGAGGCGGAAAGGAACAAGCGTGAGACCAACCGCCTGTTGGAGCGGATTGAGCAGAACACTGCACGCCACCCACGAAATGCCTTGGTGTCAATCAACGACTTTATCAAGCTGTACCCACCAAAGTTTAACCATTCTGTCGAGCCCCTCGACGCGGATGATTGGCTTCGCAGCATCACCCACAAGCTACGTTCTACCAACGTAGCTGAAGCCGACAAGGTTACATATGCTGCTTATCATCTTGAGGGCCCCGCTAGCCATTGGTGGGAAAACTACGAAGCTATGCGCCCGGTCAGCCAAATCACTACCTGGGCTGAGTTCAGCGAGGCTTTCCGTGAGCATCACATTCCGGAAGGTCTCATGGATCGCAAGAGGGAGGAGTTCTGCAACTTCACCCAAGTAAGGCTGACTGTGGATGCATATAGCCGAGAATTTGGGAACCTGGCACGCTATGCTCCTGAAGAGGTTTCTACTAACGCCAAGAAGCAGGCAAGGTTCCGTAACGGACTTAGCCCTGAGCTTCGCCGCGATCTCCGTCTGCACGAGTACACATCCTTCCAGAAGCTGGTCAATAAAGCTATGAGTGCTGAGACAGGCCAGACTGATTATGACGCTTCACGCAAGCACTCCCGTGATTTTGGGTCTTCATCCGGCTCTGGAGCTCAGAAGCGCCGGGTGTGGATTCCAAGCACCGCACTGCCACCCAGATTCACCCCGAGGCCATCCTTTGAGGCGCCTCGTCCCAACCAGCAATTTGCACCGTCCAAGCCCTATGGTGGCCCCGCTGCTAATGTTGCTCCACGCCCCACTGTGGTAACATGCTTCAAGTGTGGAGAACCGGGTCACTATAGTCGAGAGTGTCCCCAGAACAACCCCAATCAAGCTGGAAAGTCCGTTGGCCGTGGTAAGCCCGCGGGAAAGACTTTCTACGCCAAGCCGGCCACTACTGCACGTGGCCATGTCAACTATGTTTCAGCCGAAGAGGCTCATGAGGATCCCAACGTCGTCCTTGGTACGCTCCTTGTTAACTGCCATCCGGCATCTGTTCTTTTCGATACTGTAGCATCTCATTCATTCATATCCGAGAATTATGCTCGGTTGCATAACACGACATTCTGTGACATGCCCACTTCCATGGTAATTCAAACTCCGGGTTCCAAATGGCAAACTTCTAGGGTAAGCCATGGGAACGAAATTCTTGTCGATAGGCTTGTTTTCCTTGCATCTTTAATAGCTCTCAAGTCCTCCGACATAAACATCATCTTGGGTATGGACTGGATGTCGGCTCATTATGCCAAGATCGATTGTGCCACTAGAACCGTTCAACTTACTCATCCCTCGGGCAAGACAGTTAATGTTTTAACTCGAGTGGCCAAGCGCCAACTTTACTCTCTCAATGCCAACCCCCTTCCAGACCTTGAGGACGTTCCGGTAGTCCGAGACTTCCCGGATGTGTTTCCGGAAGAACTGCCAGGTGTTCCACCTGACCGGGATGTCGAGTTCGTGATAGACCTTGTTCCAGGAACCGTTCCAATTGCTAGAAGACCCTACAAGATGGCACCCTTAGAACTAGCCGAGCTTAAGAACCAACTCGATGAGTCCTTGAACAAAGGGTTCATCCGTCCTAGCTCCTCTCCTTGGGCTTGCCCCGTCCTCTTCGTCAAGAAGAAGGATGGAACGGATCGAATGGTTGTGGATTACCGACCTGTCAATCTGGTCACCATCAAGAACAAATACCCGCTTCCCAGGATCAACGACCTGTATGATCAGCTCGCTGGATCCTCAGTCTTCTCCAAGATGGATTTGAGGTTGGGCTACCATCAAATCAAAATCAGAAACAGGGACATTCCCAAAACAGCTTTTGTTACTCGTTATGGCCAATACGAGTACACCGTCATGTCCTTCGGTTTAACCAATGCCCTGGCCACTTTCTCCCGGTTAATGAACTCGGTTTTCATGGAGTACTTGGACAAATTCGTCGTAGTATACCTCGATGACGTACTCATCTACTCCAAGAATGAAGAGGAACATGCCGAACATCTAAGGCTGGTATTGATGAAACTTCGAGAGCATCGTCTTTATGCCAAATTCTCCAAGTGTGAATTTTGGTTGTCAGAAGTGACCTATCTAGGCCATGTAATCTCTGGTAAGGGTATTGCTGTCAATCCCGAGCGAGTTCAAGCCGTCCTTGACTGGACTCCACCTGTTACGGTCAAGCAAGTTTGGAGTTTTCTTGGCCTAGCGAGCTATTGCCGCCGCTTCGTCGAGAATTTCTCCAAGGTTGCTAAACCTCTAACTGAACTCCTCAAGAAAGATAAAAAGTTCGAGTGGACTCCGCAGTGCGAGTTCAGTTTTCAGGAACTGAAAAGACGCCTGACATCTGCTCCCGTACTGGTACCACCAGATTTCTCCAAGGACTTTATTATCTATTGCGACGCCTCGCGACAAGGACTAGGTTGCATACTCATGCAAGATCGTCAGGTAATTGCCTATGCTTCACGGCAATTACACCCACATGAGGAAAATTATCCCACACATGATCTAGAGCTTGCAGCTGTAGTCCATGCACTCAAAACCTGGCGGCATTACCTCCTCGGTAATCGTTGCGAGATATTCACCGATCACCAAAGCTTGAAATATATCTTCACCCAACCAGATTTGAATCTCAGGCAAAGACGTTGGGTCGAGTTGATCTCGGATTACGACTTAGGAATAACTTACACCCCTGGCAAGGCCAATGTCATGGCCGATGCACTAAGTCGTAAGTCCTACTGTAACAACCTGATGTTACAACAAAGTCAACCACTTCTCCATGAGGAATTTCGCAAGCTTAATCTTCACATTATTCCTCGTGGATTCCTATCTACCCTGGTGGCGAAACCTACCCTTATGGATCAAATCATAGCTGCCCAAAAGCGTGATAAGGGCATATCCCGGATTAAGGAAAACATTGCTAGCGGAGTAGCTAAATGTTTTTCCATGGATGAGCAAGGTGCTGTCTTCTTTGAGAACCGCCTGGTGGTTCCCAAGAACCAACATCTACGCCAGATGATCCTTAAGGAAGCTCATGAATCCCCTCTCACCATTCATCCCGGTAGTACCAAAATGTATCAAGACCTACGCCAGAGGTTTTGGTGGACTAGGATGAAGAGAGAAATTGCTCAATACATTGCTAATTGCGACGTTTGTCGTCGTGTTAAAGCAGAGCATCAACGGCCTGCTGGCACCCTTCAACCTTTGGCTATTCCTGAATGGAAATGGAACAAAATCAGTATGGATTTCATCACTGGGTTTCCCAGGACCAAGAGGGGAAATAATGCCATCTTCGTCGTGATCGACCGTCTTTCCAAAGTAGCCCATTTCCTACTTGTTCGTGAGAGTATCACCGCTAGCCAGCTAGCTGACCTATACATCTCCCGAATAGTGTCTCTTCATGGTGTCCCATTGGAAATTAACTCAGACCGTGGAAGTCTCTTCACCTCTCGATTTTGGGAAAGTTTCCAAAATGCTATGGGAACTCATCTCTCCTTTAGCACCGCCTTCCATCCTCAATCAAGTGGTCAAGTAGAGCGAGTAAATCAAATTCTGGAAGATATGCTCCGAGCTTCTGTTATCTCGTTCGGAATGAGTTGGGAGAAATGCCTTCCATTCGCGGAGTTTGCCTATAACAATAGCTATCAAGCTAGTTTGGGCAAGGCTCCCTTCGAAGTTCTCTATGGACGAAAATGTCGAACGCCTCTTAACTGGTCAGAAACCGGGGAAAGACAACTCTTTGGCCCGGATATGATTCAGGAAGCAGAAGAGCAGGTTCGCGTTATTCGTGAGAAATTGAAAACGGCCCAATCTCGCCAAAAGAGTCAATATGATCGTAAGCATAAGCCTATGACATTTGAAATTGACGAGAAAGCTTACCTTCGGGTTACCCCGTTAAAGGGAACCCATCGCTTCGGTATCAAAGGCAAATTGGCTCCTCGTTACATTGGACCTTTTTGCATTCTTGCCAAACGAGGAGAAGTTGCCTACCAATTGGAACTACCTCCGCATCTTTCCAGAGTTCACGATGTCTTCCATGTTTCGCAACTCAGGCGTTGCTTCGCGGATCCTATCCGTGGAGTGGACCATGAAACGCTTGATTTACAAGATAACCTCTCTTATCGGGAATACCCCGTTCGTATCCTTGATCAAGCCGAGCGTACCACTCGACGTCATAATATCAAGTTTCTCAAGGTTCAATGGTCACACCATTCCGAGGAAGAAGCCACATGGGAAAGGGAGGATCGTCTTCGACTCGAGTACCCCGCCTTCTTCCCAGATGATCCTAAATCTCGGGACGAGTTGTCACACCCTCCTCAGGCAAGGCCTCATCAGGCTGGCTCACGAGGAGGCGGAGAGATCAAGGCGGGGTACCTCATGAGGTGCCCGTGACGCAAGCCATGACGACTGAGGGTGCCAGGCGGGTGCCAGCCCGCGCAGCGTCCTCCTTTCCCCTTTGGTGCAAAGGGGGCAAGCGCAGCCGTAGAGTACCGAGGCATCAGTGTCACACCCTAGCTAGGTTATGCATTAGAGTGTGCATCATGTTTACCTTCATCAGAAATTGAAATGGGGAAAGCAGAACCCCCAGCACCCCCCCCTGAAATCAACTAGGGTTTACTAAAAATAAATTCAATGAACCTGAAATGCCCTTCAGATATGTTCACGCTCTTTGCCTTGGGTTAGAACCCTTGGGAAAAATGGTGCATATAATTTTAGGTCAACAAAAGGGGCATTGACTTAATTCATAAATATTTGAATTTGGGCATTTAAATACTATTAAATAATTCAAATGCTCAAATAATGTTGGAATTATTTTTGCGCCACTGAAATATTTCAGAAAGTGTCCATAAATATTTTCAGGATTTTATAAAATGATTTAGTATTTAAACTAAATCAAAACAGAATAGCAAAAATAGAAAATAAAATGAATTAGAGAGAGAGACAGAGGCTCACCTGGACTTACCTGGCGGCCCAGCTGCGGCCCAGCACTGTTGGCCCAGCCCACCTCCTCCTTGTCTTCTTCCAGCTGCTGCCAGGAGGACGCCGGGCGTGTGCCCGCGGTGCGCCGGCACGCGCGCGGCCACCGACGGCCAGCTCCTGCTTGCCGCGCCCCCCCCCCCCCCCTCGACGCCTGGACGTCGCCATGGACGCCACGCACCCCCTGGCCCCCTCATATCCCTCTCCCTCGCTCTCCCTCCTCCCCTGTTTCTCTCCCGCGCGACCACCCGAACGCGCCGTCGCCGCCGTTCGCTGCCACCGCGCTCCCCGACCCCCTCTCGCCTTCCCGTGTTGCGTGGAAGCTCCGCCACTGTCGCCTACGCCTTCTGCACCGAGCCAAGCGAGCCGAGAAGCCCTGCTTCGTCCTCGGCGTCGTCTTCTTCAACCTCGGGACCGCCGGCCATCTCCGTCAAATTCGTCAGCTCCAGACCGTCCCCGAGCCCACCGAGCTGCTCTACGTGACCCCAGTGAGCTCCTGCTCCGAATCCCCCTCCTCCCCGCCATTATTTCAAGCTCAAACTGCCGACTCCCTATTGACCGAGCTCAACGCCGCTCGGGCTCGTCGCCGGCGTCGCTCCGATGCCCATTTGGTCGCGCCAACGTGCCAAACGACACCTCTGCATCGCGTAGTGCCTTGCCCGCGCTTTATTTTGCGTGTTTGCTCGTTGCAGCCGCGATCCCGCGCGCAACCGAACTCCGGCGGCCGCCAAAGAGCTCGCCGCCGTCAGCTCCGGCCACCCCAGCTGCTGCCGCTTGTCTCTCTGGATGCGCCTCACTCCCAGGAACCCGTAGGAGGAAACCGCGCATCAAATGGTGGCCTGTAGGCGAAACCCGAGCCCTTTCGCCGTGTCTGGCCTCGCCGGCGTCAAGTCGCCGGCAGGTTTGACCCTGCTGGCCAGGGGTTTGACCCCCCCTTGACTGACTGACGTGTGGGCCAGGCCCCTTTTTAATTAGTGTTACTTTTAGTTAGTCCTAATTAACTTAATTACGTTAAATAGACACTGACATGCGGGCCCAGGCTCTAATTAATTTTAATTAGTTAATTAGTCACTGACCAGTGGGTCCCACTGGTCAGGTTTGACCTGGAGGCAACCCTGTTGACTTGCTGATGTCATGCTGACGTAGGGCTGACGCAGTAAATCATTTTCTAGTTTAAAAATAATTCAGGAAATTCCAGAAAATACCCAAAACTTCAAAAATTCATAGAAATTCGACCATAACTCCAAATGAGACAAATTATATATGAAAAATTATCAGAAAAATTCAAGGAATCCATCTGTACCATTTTCATGCATGTTTGAACAATGTTTGTCCTCTGTTTTGGACAAAAAAATAAAGGGCATTTAAATAATCATATATGGGATTGGAATTTGAATCTTGAACTCAAACCAACTCCATTTAAATCATAGCTAGTTGCATTAGCTCAAGACACATCCATATTGCCATGTCATAGCATGCATCATATTGTTGCATATCTTCATGTGTTGATTGTGCTCGGTTGTGTTCTTCGTGGTAGGTTCTGCCTCCGAGGATATTCACGAGTATCCAACTGAAGGGCAGTATCCCGTTACCACTCCATCAGGCAAGCAACCATTGATCATTCCGATACAACCCATGTTCTCGCTCCTGCTCTTGTTTACTGCATTAAGACAACACGATTCAAACTGCTGTGTGCTACGGTAGTTGAACCCTTATCCTCTGCATGACCTGTCATTGCCACAGTAACTAGATGAAACCCTCTAGCATGTGTAGGAGTTGATTGAGCCATGTTTTGTGATTCCTACCTTGCTATGCCTGCTATGCTTAGAGTTGTGTCAGGTCTGGTTCATCTGGGAGATGGGCTAGAGTGAAATGCTTGTGCCAGTAATATGTGGGATGTGTTGAAGATGTTTTGGTAAAGGTATCTATGAGAGGCCATGTAGGAGTACATGGTGGGTTGTTTCATTGAAGCCGTCCCTAAGAACTGAGTTCTGTATGCGTGAATTAAGATTCAGCTACTACCACACATTGGGCCCTGAAATACGACCCCGCTCGACTTACCGACCCCTCTCGCCTCAGTCCAGGAGTTGCAACTAGTTTCTGGTGTTTGTAGGATATGTGTTGGCGGCCGTGCATAGCGCTGACCCTAGGGGTGGGCTATGTTGCGGTAGATACACCGTGGCACGGTATACCGAGTCACCCGTTTGGTGTCTCGGGAACCCTGTTCACATCGTTCGGGGCCGTTGAGGACACCCTGGCCGGATTTCCTTGCGGATGGAACCTGAATAGGCGATGACCCTGGACTAGAGACTTGTGAGGTTAGTCAGGTCGTGGTCTACACCCACGTCGGTTTTCGCTTGAAGTCTGCCGAGCACATTTCATGTGCAGACGTTAAGTGGTGGAAACATGTGTGACGAAGTACACCCCTGCAGGGTATGAAACTATTCGAATAGCCGTGCCCGCGGTAAAGGACTACTTGATTGCATATACAGTTCATAGACAAGTTAATGGATACTACTAAAAGACTCAAGATAAGTCTGAGTACCGAGGATGGCCCCCTCGCAGGTTACGAGGGAGGATCCACGGTGGAGTATTGTGATGGTGAGTAGTGGACTCGTGTGCGAAAACTATTTTGCTAAAAGATTCCGTAGGATAGCTTAGCCAAGAGTCAAAGCTGGCTTGCTGCATAAACCCCACCACCTTCTTGAGAATGAGCATGTACAGTAGGTTCTGATGTAAGACTTGCTGAGTACCTTTGTACTCATGTTTGCTTATTTATTGTTTTCAGACGACAACACTGCCCCCTCCGATGGGTTTTACATAGACCTTGACGTCGACGAGTGACTAGCCACCCAGGTGGTGATCCAGGCCATGGAGGGCCCTATGTAGATAGATAGGCTTCGAGAAGCCTTCTTTCTTTCTAGAGTCTGTACTCAGACTAGTTGCTTCCGCATGTGCTTGTATGACTGTATGACTTGAGTGTCGGGTCATGTGACCCCTACCTGTATGGATATGTTATGTATGGCTCCCTGGAGCCTTTTAATAAGTACTTGAGTTGTAGAGTTTTGTTGTGATGCCATGTTGTATGTACTCATATCGAGCATATTGTATGTATGATTGAAATGCTTGGTATGAGTGGGATCCGACAATCTAGTTGTTTGTCCTTCGCAGCCTTTCTTATGGGGAAATGTAGTCTAGTGCTCCTCGAGCCATAGTAGTCCGCTACAGCCCGGTTCACCGGAGTCCTGCTAGCCCAGCACTACTATTCAGGACACTTGACTGGCCGGCATGTGTTTCACTTCGTCCCTATGTCTGTCCCTTCGGGGAAATGTCACGCGGTGATCTCCGGAGTCCTGTCTAGCCTGCTACAGCCCGGGATTTCCCGGAGTCCTGTTAGCCCAGTGCTACAGCCCGGAATCATTCGTTGATGACCAACATGTTCGTTGTGAATCATGTATGCCTGTCTCCATAGGTCTGTGCCGCTTTGGGTTCACGACTAGCCATGTCGGCCCGGGTTCTCGGTCATATGGATGCTAGCGACATTGTCATATACGCGAGCCAAAAGGCGCAAACGGTCCCGGGCCATGGTAAGGCGACACCCGTGGGATACCGTGCGTGAGGCCGCAAAGTGATATGATGTGTTACCGGCTAGATCGATGTGGCTTAGAATCGGGGTCCTGACAAAGGCATCAGGCAAAAGTTGCCATTTCGGTGCAACGAGACCAAGACCAGGAGGACTACGAGACGGAGGTCAGCGTGGAGCCCAAGACGGCGTCATCACCAAAGCTTTGTGCACGCGAAGACTACTTTTGTCAGGATAGCTGATACTTGCTGCCCCCTTCAAATTAGCCCGCCATTGTTGGCTCCCTTCCTGCTCGATATTTGGGAAGAGGACCAGGGCCTCTATAAATAGGACCAGCCAGCCACATAGCAAGGGGTTGGGTTCGGTTCGGTTCGTTCGGTTCCGGGATCGGTTGGTTGGAAGCAGAGAGAGAGAGAGAGAGAGAGGTGACTGAACTCCTCCCGGCAGTTCATCGCCCCAGCCAAGAACAGACCCTCGCGAGGCTGTGCTTCCTTGTATTGTTCATCATCATCAACCCAAGAGGCAATCCACCACACCACACACTGGAGTAGGGTATTACACCACAACGGTGGCCCGAACCAGTATAAACCCTGTGTCTCTTGTGTTGTTCTTTCCATAGTTTTGATCCTAGCATGGCGGAGGGGTGCAGGTAGGTAGGAAGCGAAATCTCCGCGCGCACCCCAGTGTTCGAACCTCAAGGGTCTGCCGGAACCCGAAATCCGACATTTGGCGCGCCAGGTAGGGGTGCGCCGGAATTCGTCTTCCACCTCCCCGTTCTTCTCCGACCATCACGCCCATGTCTGACGCTCGTCGGGCCCGCGCCGAGCGCCGGGCCGCGCTCGCTTCTCGCGTCGCCCAGACAGCCCCTGTCGGCGGGCGTCCTCGCCGTTCCCCGTCACCTGCCGTCAATGCCGCAAGCATCGTCTCAGCATCCGTCCGTGCGGCAAGACGGCCGCACCGCAACTCCCTCGGTCGCCCCAGCTGGATCTTCATCCCGCGCGCTTCCAGCGCCCATGGAGGCTCGGTCCGCACTCATCGCGGCAAACGAGCTCCTGCGCTACCATCCCATCGACGACGTCTACGAAGAATGGCTCGACCGCATCGCCGAGCTCGTCCGTGCCGCGGGGGGCTCTTCTGCGTCGTCCCTTCCACTGCACCGCACCCCGCCCCGCGGGGGCAATGAGGCTCCGGCGGCGCCCCGGCGCCCTCCTCCTCAAGAAGACGCCATGGCTCCCAGGCACGTGGCCCCTGGGTGGAACCCGCTCCATCAAGTGCCAGCGCGGCAAGAACAGAGCTGCCAAGAAGTCCCTCGCCCGCCAGAAGCTGCCCAGGCACCCCCTGCTCCAGCATGTCACGACCATGCTCCTGCTCCCGTGCGTCAAGACCCCACGCTGCTCTCAGCTGCAGCGCGTGTGGACATGCAAGACCAAGCTCTCCGTCACCCAAGGCCTCCCGTGACCACAGCAGGCTGCCGCACCTTCACCATCGGACTACGCAGCGTCGCGTGGCTAGGCAATTCAAGCCAGACTTGCCTCCTCGCTACGACAGCACGGCCGACCCTGCGGAGTTCCTCCAGCTCTACAAGCTAGGCATCGAAGCTGCCAACGGAGACGAGAAGGTCATGGCGAACTGGTTTCCCATGGTGCTCAAGGACGGGGCCCGCACCTGGCTCTTGAACCTGGCTCCAGGCACGATCTCCTCCTAGGACGAGATGCGCACCCGCTTCATCGCCAACTTCCAAGGTACTCGCGACCGGCCGCCCGCCATGAGCGACATGCGCCGCATCAAGCAACAACCCGGGGAGACCCTGCAAAAGTACACTCAGTGCTTCAACAATGCATGCCTCAAGATTCCCAAGGTGACTGAGGAGGCCATCATCTTAGCCTTCTCCGATGGCATGCATGATGTCAAGATGAAGGAGGTGCTGGTGATGCATGAAGACCTGTGCACTTCCTCGGAGCTCTTCAACGTGGCAAACAAGTGCGCCGGAGCAGAGGAAGGGCGTCTCTCCCTCCTTTAGCTGCCTGCCGCAGACCCAGAAGAGAAGAAGCTCAAGGCCAAGGATGTGAAGCGCAAGGGGGTTGCCATGCTCGCAGCAGAACCAGACACGAATTGGGGTAGAGATCAGCCCGAACCTTCCAAGGGCAGCCGGTACTGTGTGTACCACGACCTCCACACACACAACACCAACGAATGTCAAGAACTCTGAGCCGTGCGTGAAGGAAGGATCGGCCGTCGCCCTGACCGCGGTGACCGGGGCTACGGCCGAGGAGGAGGAAGGAACACAGGACGCTTGGAAGACCGTGGCCCGCGCGAGGGGTGCCGCGATCAACCTCGCGAGGACCGCTGGTAGGACCCGCCTCGCAAGGGAGGCTGGAGGGATCAGCCTCGCGAGGATCGCCCGCAAGGGAACGCAGGCCTCCCACCGCTGCCGCTGCAGCCTAGGAGAAACAAGGACCGCCACCAGGACAAGGAGGCTGGGGGCTTCCAGGAGCCGCGCGCAATCGCCTGCATCCTGGGCGGGGCTCAAGCCCCAGCCTCTCAACGCATCTTCAAGCAGTTCGCCCGCGAAGTGAACGCAGTCCTCCCCAAGCTCGAAGCCACGCGCCTTCTCAGGTGGTCGGCATGCGCCATCACGTTCAGCTCAGCAGATCAACTCAAGTGTGCGGCTACAGCCGGAGTCCTCCCGATGCTTTGTTCCCCAATCATCAGCAATGTGGTGGTCACCAAGACCCTCATCGATGGCGGGGCAGGCCTCAACGTCCTGTCCGTAGAGACATTCGACAACCTCCAAGTGCCCTACAGCCAACTCCAGCCAACCAAGCTTTTCTCCGGTATCACCGACGGCTCCACGGTCCCGATTGGGCAGGTCCGCCTCCCTGTCACCTTCGGGGCACGCGACAACTACCGCACCGAGCTCATCGACTTCGACGTCGCTCACATCCGCCTGCCGTACAACGCCATCCTTGGGTACCCAACGCTGGCCAAGTTCATGGCCGTAACTCACCACGGCTACAACGTCCTCAAGATGCTAGGAAGCGGCAGAGTCATTGTGGTGCCCTGTGAAGAGAAGGACGCGGTGTGTTCCTTGGAACGAGCCTTTCAGGCCGCATCACTGGAAGACCCAGATCGCGGAAGCAGGAGGCTTCCCGAGGCCGCCCCCAAGAAGAAGAAGACATCGTCCGGCCTGGCCCCTCAGGAGGCAGGTCCCTCTAGGCCCATGCCTGCCCGGGGGGAACCTCCTTCCATCACATAGGAAAGCGTGCCCGGCGCCCTCCTCAGGCAGGGCTCGGGGGGGCCACCGACCTAGCTAGGATCACAAGGGAGGCGCTTGGGCACCTCCTGGAGGCGTGTTTCGAAGCACGTTTACCTCAAGAAGGAGCAAGGCAAGGAGATCCAGATCCTCAGGAGTTCGTCAGCAAGGTCATTCAGGAGCTACAGGAGTCAAGAGTCATGAGAGGCGGCCGTCGCCTACCAGCAGTGACTCCCCATCCAGGCGAGGATGGCGGGCTGCGCGTCTGCATCGACGTACCAGGGCTCAACCAAGTTGCCTCCCTAGAACGCCTCTAGCCCTCGCGAGTGGGGCGCTGCGGAGGTCCACCCCACAGCTATGTTCGCATGCCTTACGGCTTGCCGAGCGCGGCTGACACGTACCAGCGTCTCATGAGGGGCATGGCGGAGGCATAAGAGGCCAGGCGTTCCGCAGCCCTGGCGGAGATGGAGATGGCCCGTGAGGAGCCGCCAGTGCCTCCGGAGCCTCCCGAGGCCCCTGGGCCTGGGTGCTCATGAGGATCGGCTTCCGCAGCCCACCGAGTCTGCTGCACCAACACCCCTTCGTCTTCAACATCATCAGGTGACATCTTTCGAGTTTTACTTCCAGCTGGGAGCGCCCCCAGGGCTGCATTATTCCCAGGCCGCGTGGGTCTGTCCCTGCGGCGTGTATCCCTTTTATTCCATGTCGTTAGCTTACCTTGTTGGGGGCGCCAGTCGGGCTGCATCATCCCCAAGCCGCTCGGGCCAGGCCCAGCGGCACGAATCCCATATGTGTTTATTTCCGGTTATGCGTTGGAACCACCATGCTTGATTATTTGATGCCGGTCCACGGCACCTCTTCTCTGCCATGCCGACCACTTGCACGTTAAAGGGGGGTACCTGAGCATCGCGACTCAGGGCTCCTACTGGCTCTCCAGCCCTCACCCTCTGGCCTTGACCACGGCATCGCGACCTGCCATACCAGCGACGGCTGACACCAGCTCGAGGTCCGGGACCCGAGGATGTAGAGTGCAGGCATCTAACCAAATTTGTAGGGACACATCACAAGATAAGGCCATGTGCCAGGCGCAACCCGCCTAGAGGTATGGCCCCATGAGTCCCGCGCTAGCTCACGCGTGCCTAGATACACCTCGCCAGGCCCTATCGTGCCAGCCACGTGTCAGGGCCCCCTCCCACGTACCAGTGGAAGCACCATGCTCCGCGCTGGCTGACGACACTGCCGAGGAGCGGCTATGCCCGTACACATACGGAAGCGCTATGCTCCGCACTGGTAATAAACCACTGAGGGTGGCCCCCGGGCCGCATCAACCTCATTGAGCCCAGATCTCAGTGTCTAGCCTCATCGCAATGCCTCCCCTCGGGAGTGCCGCGTGAGGGGGCTAGGCACGGGGGCTGTGCCCGGGTCACGCCCAGCCGCACGCCGCCCAGCCAGGCCCCCCTGGGCCTGGTTCGTCACACGCCTCTCCCCGAGCAGAGCCAAGGTATGAAGGCCGTTTGCACGTCAAGGGGGACTCCTGAGCATCGCGACTCAGGAGCCTAACTGGTCACGTAGCCCCTCACTCCTTTGGTACCGTCCTGGTTTCCGGCGGGACTAATGCTGGGTGAGGTATGCGCGGGGCCGGGCTCTGCAGACGTAGAACGGTGGATCCACCCACATCGTACCTCCCTACTTGCTGTTCATGCACCAAGGGGGACTCCTGAGCATCGCGATTTAGGAGCCTAACTTGTCACGTAGCCCCTCACTCCTTGGTCCCGTCCTGGTTTCCGGTCGGGACTATTGCCGGGCGAGGTACGCGCGGGGCCGGGCTCTGCCGACGTAGAACATAAGAAAGTAGGAAGGAAAATCGCAAATTTCAAGGAATTCGAAAGCAAATATTACAGTCCGCACTATTATCCCAATACCAAACGCAAGTTTAAACGCCTCCCCGAGGCATGATACATGTGCAGGAATTAAAAGCAGGACATGAGCCATGATGGAGTCACTTGGCGACGGGGGAGCAGCGCGGAGTGCGTTCGCCTCACGAAGCAGCGGGGTCGGCAGCGCCTTGCTCCGGCTTGGTGCTGAAGGCCCGGAACTTCCCTAGGAGAGCCTCCGCGCGACCCTTCATGGCCTCGGCAGCAGCAGCGGCACGCTCGCTGCTCACGGGCTCCAGCAGGCTGTCGAGGTCGAAGCCGGGATCGCGAAGGTAGGTGTGGGTGAGGACCCGCGTCAGTGCTGCAGAAGACAGGACATGCGCCTCGGCCTCGGCCGTGGGGCCAAGGCCAAGGGCGACATCTTCAAGAGCATGGACCAGGAAGGGAAGCAGCTTGGCGGGGCCGTCCTCGGTGCCAGCCAGCGGGCTCTCCAGGCCGCTATCGTAAAGCGCCCTCAGCAAGGAGCGAGCCTTCGCCTCCAACTCCATGAAGGCCGCATGGTCTTCGGCAAGGACCAGGGCCTTGCCGTCCAGCTCGGCCTTCCTCGCCCCCAACTCCTGCTCCAGCGCACCCAGGCGGGCGCGGCGCTTATTGAGCTTGGCCTCCCGGCCCTCGACGACTGCCTCGCGAGCCTTCACGCCTTCTTCCTGCTCTTGGCGAAGGCGAACCTCTTTCGCGAGCTGATCCCACAGGCCTTGCAGCTCGTCCTCTAGCGCCTTGCAGCGACCACGGACGTCGACCACCTCCCCCAGGGCTGCATCACGGGCAACCTTCACCTCAAAGATGGCCTTCTTCTCCTCGTCGCATGCCGTCGAGGCCTTGGCCAGTGCCGCCCGAATCGAAGCGTCGGAGCGAACCCATCCAGATGCCAGCTCCAGGCAATCGGCCACCAAGCGAGGGTCGGCGCCAAGAAGATCCTGCCACAGCCGGTCCAGCTCAGCAACACCATGATCCAGAACGGCAGAAGGAGTCGGAGAAATCACAGCCGGTGGAGTAGGAGGAGAAGGCGACAGCGCGGCCTCAGCATCCTGAGGCGGAGTCTGCCGCGCCCTGACAGCTGCAGTGGCGGCGGCAGGAAAGGACACCTCGGGGGCCACTTGGGCCATGGGGGCTGAGCTCACCCCAGCCGCTTCAGCCAAGCCTCGCGAGGACGACCGGGCAGGAGAAGCCTATGCATCACGGTCACCCACCCTCGCGGGTAGAGGCGCCGCCACGGATGGAACCTCAGGAGCCCCCTTCGACTTCTTTGCTGCGGGCGCCAGCCTATCCAAGGGATGTGAACGTCAAGCCTCAGAAGCAGAGCAAGAAATAAAGACAAGGATCGAACACTTACAGGTCGCTGCCAGTGAGCTCAAGCGGCCTCCAGCCAAATTTGAAGCCTTAAAGCCGGCTGGAAGGGTCGACCTCGGTAAGCTTGGAGCCGGAAGGTGCATCTGCGGACCGCCCCGGGCCCGGGGCAGACCCGCAGGAGATCAGCCCGGTCCTGTCCTTCTTCGGGGTCGGGGGCGAGCTCCCGCCGTCCTACTCGTCTTCGTCTTCGTCGTCATCGTCGTCATCATCGCTCGGAGAAAGGCGGAGAACACGGGACCTGTGCCGGGGGAAGGGAGCCCTCGACTCTCCATCGGTTGCCTCGGAGTCAGGCCCTTCCTCCTCTTCGCTGGAGTCGTCGGAGGGCACAACCACCGGTCCCTCGGGAGCTTCCAGGGGCACGGGCCCCTCCCCGTTGAAGACGAGCATTGACTTCACTGCCCGCTCCCAATCGTCGCAGAGGAACAAGGGCGTAGGAGCGCCCTCCAGCCTTGCCACATTGCCCCCGACCAGAGATTGGAGAACCGCAGCCAGGTCTCCGTCGGCCAAGGCCGCGGGGCTTGGACGGGGCCTCCACATTGGAAGTGAGTACTGCCGAAGCGGAGCCAGTTGGTGCTCCAGGAACTCCCTCAGCAGCGACGCGCCGGTCAGCTTCGCCGCCGCCATGTCGGTCGGCCTCAGATCCGCGTCCATCTTCTCCAACACCATCTTTGCACGGGGATCTGCGAGCTCCGCTCGACCCCAGTCGCTGGAGCTCGTGGGCTGCTCTGTGGGCAAGATCAGCCGAGGGTGGATGCGCCCAACATCCACCATGATCCACTTGCTCCTGAAGCCCTTAATCCTTTTCCCAGGATTCGAGATGGCAATGGAACCACCGTATGCGATGAAGCTCGCGCACGCGGAAGCAGGACCGCGAGAGGTCCGGAGGTAGAAGTAGTGGCGCAGCAAGGCCACTGAGGGCTGCACCCCAACGTGGGCCTCGCATAATAAGCAAAGATCGACAGGAGAAGGATGGAGTTAGGATGGAGATGCAGAGCCTGTAGCTTGTAATGGAGGAGGACAGAGAAGAAGAACTCGGAGAAGGGAGACACCAGGCCAGCGACAATGGCACTTACGAAGAGTGGATAAAAGGTGCTCCTTTGACCCTCAGGGGTGGCGGAGCCGGCCTTGAACACCCTCGCCCCGTCGATGCCCCGCGCCGTCGCCATCCGGCGCAACCAGGCAAGGCTTGCCTCTGACACATTCGGCGAGTCCAGGGCAGACGAGTACCAAGCTGCGGCCGGGGGCTGGCGAGGAGCCATGGCTTCCTAGGTCGCACGGTCAGAGAAGATCTGGAAATTTTGGAGGAAGGAAGGAGAGGCGCAAGAAAGGGGATCTGAGCAGCAACTGGGGAAAGCAAGAAGTAGGGCCTAGGCGGATGCCACTCCTTTATCAACACACACGGTTGCTAAGGCGCCCATGTCCAGTCAACCGCCACGCAGCGCCCAAGGCCGCATGCCATTAGGGCCCGCGGCGCCTCGCTCTTTCGCTTCCGCCTCCTTGCACGGCCAAGTCCGGGCGCTTCTTGGGCCCGGGGGCTACTGTCGGCGTTCTGGGAACAGGTGTCGCTAGACTTGCCTGCCTGTGGCCTGCGGCGTGGCTTAAGAGGAGGGCCTAGCGCGGCCCATCTTCACCAACACAAACCCAAGACCCTCGGGAGGGGCCAAGCCTCGTGGGGCGGACGATGCGGAGCCTCCTCAGGCACGGCCTCATCAGGCTGGCTCATGAGGAGGCGGAGAGATCAAGGCGGGGTACCTCATGAGGTGCCCGTGACGCAAGCCATGACGACTCAGGGCGCCACGCGGGTGTCAGCCCGCGCAACGTCCTCCTTTCCCGTTTGGTGCAAAGGGGGCAAGCGCAGCCGGAGAGTACCGAGGCATCAGGCAAAGGTTGCCATTTCGGTTCAACGAGACCAAGACCAGGAGGACTACGAGACGGAGGTCACCTTGGAGCCCAAGACGGCGTCATCACTAGAGCTTTGTGCAGGCGAAGACTACTTTTGTCAGGATAGCTGATACTTGCTGTGCCCCTTCAAATTAGCCCGCCATTATTGGCTCCCTTCCCCCTCGATATTTGGGAAGAGGACCAGGGCCTCTATAAATAGGACCGGCCACCCACATAGCAAGGGGTTGGGTACGGTTCGGTTCGTTCGGTTCCGGGATCGGTTGGTTGGAAAGAGAGAGAGAGAGAGAGAGAGAGAGAGAGAGAGAGAGAGAGAGGTGACTGAACTCCTCCCGGCAGTTCATCGCCCCAGCCAAGAACAGACCCTCGCGAGGCTGTGCTTCCTTGTATTGTTCATCATCATCAACCCAAGAGGCAATCCACCACACCACACACTGGAGTAGGGTATTACACCACAACGGTGGCCCTAACCAGTATAAACCCTGTGTCTCTTGTGTTGTTCTTTCCATAGTTTTGATCCTAGCATGGCGGAGGGGTGCAGGTAGGTAGGAAGCGAAATCTCCACGCGCACCCCAGTGTTCGAACCTCAAGGGTCTGCCAGAACCCGAAATCCGACACATCGAGCTCGCAAACATGCCTACGTAACTCTGTTTTTGCCATGTCCAGTTTTCTACTAAGTCTGAATCTGTTAACGAAACTTGCTATGTTTATATGGGTGCCATCATATCTTTTCATCCTTTTTGGCTTATGGTCAGTAAGGGACTTTTGTTATATGCTTTGATTAGTTTCATGAAATGCCTTGCTTTGCCATGATGTGTTCCTGTAGCATGTTGTTATCTTGCTCTAAACATTGCTACCTGATGTTAAATCCTGACATGTTATTTTCACTAAGTCTGTGAACCTAATATCTTTTGCACTTTTGCCATGCTTGTTTGAACCTGCTATTGTGTGAGTTAGCCGTAGCTGAGTGTTCATCTTTTGTCAAGCATCTAGAGTGGATCACTGTCATGTGCTTTGTTGCTATGTTAGAGTGCACTAGTTTAGTTTCTTGTTGCATTTTAGATGGTGTCGGTGTCAAAACCGGCGGATCTCGGGTAGGGGGTCCCGAACTGTGCGTCTAGGCCGGATGGTAACAGGAGGCAGGGAACACGATGTTTTACCCAGGTTCAGGCCCTCTCGATGGAGGTAAAACCCTACGTCCTGCTTGATTAATATTGATGATATGGGTAGTACAAGAGTAGATCTACCACGAGATCAAGGAGGCTAAACCCTAGAAGCTAGCCAATGGTATGATTGTTGTATATGGAGTCGATTGCCTACGGACTACAACCCTCCGGTGTATATAGACACCGGATAGGGTTAGGGTTACATAGAGTCGGTTACAATGGTAGGAGATCTTGAATATCCGCATTGCCAACCTTGCCTTCCACGCCAAGGGAAGTCCCATCCGGACATGGGACGAAGTCTTCAATCTTGTATCTTCATAATCCAGGAGTTCGGCTGAAGGTATAGTCCGGCTACCCGAACACCCCCTAATCCAGGACTCCCTCAGTAGCCCCTGAACCAGGCTTTAATGACGACGAGTCCGGCGCGCAAATTGTCTTCGGCATTGCAAGGCGGGTTCCTCCTCCAAGTCCTTCATAGAAGATTGTAAATACCAAGAGTAGTGTCCGACTCTGAAAAATAAGCTTCCACATATTGTCATAGAGAGAATAATATTAACACAAATCAAATCTGCTGACGTATTCCGTAGTGCGTCATCACACTACGGCCAAGTCCTTTACGAATCATTTTCACTTTTCCACCTCAGCGTGTTTTGCGAGGCGGTTTCCTTAGCACGTCTTGTCAAAGCAGAGATCATGTACCCCCCTTTTATGGGATTCTCATCAATACAGACGTGGGTAACCCAATCGTGCCACTTATCACGGTGCTTGGGAGGCAAGCGAGTTTTACTAGGCTGCTGGGGACGCACAACCGCATCCGCCCATATAAGGGGATAAGGATCCACCTTTTTACCTACGCCTTCTTCCTCCTTTGACTATCCATCTCCTGCGCACTCGACCTCCAGCGCCCAAGCCCGCACTTCCCACCTCAACCTTCTCCAGCAATGTTCGGAGGGGGAGGCAAGTGGATGGTCTCCTCCGCCACGGAGGGCCAAGTCAAGAAGCTAAGGAAGGCCGGATACCTGTCCAAGGACATCGCGCACCGGCTTCCTGAAAAGGGGCAGCTTCTCCCCACCCCAAGGCCCCATGAGAGGGTAGTATTTCTACCCCACTTCCTCCGCTTACAGGGTTTTCCACTTCACCCATTTGTCCGGGGGATCATGTTCTACTACGGCCTGGATTTCCACGATCTGGCCCCGAACTTCATCCTCAACATCCCGGCGTTTATCGTCGTGTGCGAGGCTTTTCTCCGCGTCCGCCCTCATTTCGGCCTCTAGCTCAAGACCTTCAACGTCAAGCCCAAGGTGGTGCGTGGCAGCCAGGCGGAGTGCGGAGGCGCCATGGCGGGCAAGATGGCCAACGTCCTATGGTTCGAGGGCTCTTTTGTGGAGACCCTAAAGGGATGGCAATCCGGGTGGTTTTACATCACCGAGCCGCGCGATCCAAAATGAACCGCAGCCCCCGAGTTCCGATCCGGACCCCCCACGCGGCTTGTGTCCTGGAAAGAGACGGGCCTGTCATGGGGTGACGAAAAAGAGGTGACCGGATTGCAAGCATGCATCCAGCCCCTGGTGAACAAGCCAATCCGGCTTGTTAATGTAATCCAGGTTATGCTCGTTCGCCGGATCCTCCCGTGCCAACAACGGGATTTTAATCTGTGGGAGTTCGACCCGGCGCAGCATCAAACCCTCAGCAGGCTCTTTGACACGACGTACGAAGACGCTTGGAAGATTCTATTCAAGGGCACTGAGGTCCCCGGATCCGCCTCCGAGGACCACGGATACAGCTCGCAGCGTCACGCTAGCGAGGTAAGCCATCTACACCTTTTACAGGATGTTAAGCTTTTTCATAGTTTGACTCTATGCGGGATCTAAACTCCCTTACCTTTGACAGGCTTGGCGGGCGATGCCTGGACCGATTAACTGTCCGGCTCCGCTGCCCGAAGACCCAGCTCCAGCTCTACTAGTGAAGCTGCTGGCTCCGGCGCCTTATGTGGTGCCGGAGAAGAAGGACAAGAAGAAGAAGACCATGGGGATTCGAAAGAGTGCCCGCAACATGGTAGTGTCGGACTCGTCATCTGACGAGTCTGAGACACCCTCCTCCCGTGAAAACGAGGAGGAGGAACAAGAAAACTCTCCCCCCCAGCGGAGGGAGGATAGAAGAGGAAGGCCTCCCCAATGGGGGAGGCCGAGGGGTCTAGGAAAAGGAAGACCCCTCCGCCAGACTACGCCCCCGACGCCGAAGAGGGCGAAGAGGAGTGGCCAAACAGGGACAAGCGTCCGGCGAAATCGTAAGTTCGGATATCAGAGTAACTCATGGTGTTCCTTTGTTGCACAGCTTTCCCTAATGTCGAATGTAATTATGCAGTCCGCCCAGGGCCGAAGTCGACGAATCATCGGGTGGCTCCCTGGACTCATCGGACGTGAACTCAGTTCTTCCCGCTGTCTCCCCCCGCACTGCGGACGATGCCGAAGTGGCGTCGCGACAGGCCCCGGGGCAGGAGGAGGTGGTCCCGGAGGAGCCACAAGGCAACCTCCCGGACTCTAGGAGTGAAGGGGATAAGGCTCCCCAGGGCTCCAAGTCCGGCTTTGTGTCAGACACCACGCCGGAATCAGTTCTGGACTGCGGTAGGCGAACTCCTTCCAAGAGGAGTAAGCCTTCTGAGCCGGCGGCCTCCGTCCAACTGGAGGTGCCGGACAATCTGCTGGAGGTGCTTGACGACGCCTCCATCGACGAGGGGCACCGTACTATTATGAGTACGGTGATCGAGAAGGTTCAGTCCGCCAAGAGCAGACTGACTGAAGCTTGCGCTGGCCTTCTAACAGGCTTCGAGGTAAGTAAAAATATGTAAAAATATTACCGCATAGACAGTAGCCCCTGATGCTCTGTTTGGGGTTCGGAAAGAAAAGCCGAATAGAGGATCTATTAAATTTCGCAGGATTCTAAAGAAAAGAGTCAATATGCGTATGCAGGCTTCGCTGCTATCCACCGCCGCACTGACTGCGGAGGTGGGTGTCCTGAAGAAGGACCTCGAGCAGACCGAGCAAGAGCTTGGCCTTGCCAAGCGGCGGCTCAAGGAGACAGAAGATAATAAATACCTTACAGAAAAAGTGCCTATAAAAAGGCTTGATTGCAAAAAGAATAACATGATTGTATTGCTTATTGTAGGGGCCACGACTCAGGTGGCGACCCTTAAGCAGGCGTTGTCTGAGGCCGAAAAGAAAATGGCCGCGGAGCGCACCGTGCGAGACAGACTTGGGGCTTTGGTCGGCGAGGTGCAGCAAGAGCTTCAGGCTCTCATGAAAAAACATGAGAGTTTGGAGCTTGGGTCGAAGACGCAAGCATCCGAGCTTGCGACGGCCCTAGAGGCTTCCAACTCTGCCAAGGCCGAAGCCCAAATGGCCCTCCAAGAGTTGGAGGAGATGAGGAAGATAGCAGCGGGTAAGGCATTCTTTATGCAAAGCAGAAATATAAAAGTGAACTACTTGTTACTTACCCGAATCCGGAGCTCTCCAGGGGCATTCGCAGATCTTCCCAGCAGCGTATCCGACGCCGCCGCATTCTACCGAGCTGAAGAGGGTAGCTCGACGGAGAAGGTGTTCTGGTCTCAGTATTCTGAGGCCGGACACCCTATGCCCTTGAGCGACCAGCTGAAACAACTGGTCGAGCTCCACAAGGCGGACGAACAGGCCATGAAGGGCTTCATAGTTCGCCTGTGGCCCGGAGAGGCCCTGCCTGGGAGTTATTTCGGGCTGGTGTGGCGGCTCGTGGAGGCCTGTCCGAGGCTCGAGGTCATCAAGCGCTCCGTCTGCATCGAAGGTGCCCGTCGGGCCCTTGCCCATGCAAAGGTGCACTGGGGTAAGCTGGACGGTGAGAAGCTTGTGAAGGATGGGCCGCCGCTGGGGAAGGAGCATCGCAAGCCCAAGAACTACTACAAGGATGTTCTTGCAGGTGCCCGCCTTGTGGCGGATGAATGTACCAAGGATGTGATTTTTGAATGAACTCGCTCGTGTTTATCCTGTGCACTGAAAACTTGTTCATATGCGCTAAGAAATGCTTATTGAATTTAAAATATTACTTTCTGTTTCGGCCGTTTATCAAAAATTGAGAGATGGCCAGTCGTCGGCTTTTGCCCCCATGCCACTAGTGCTGGGGTGTTCGGGATAAACCTGAGCGCTCTTTTTCCCATAGTTGGATCCTTCGAGGGAGGCGGTCAGCACAACGAACCAGGCAATCGGACTATAATGCTTGAATACTCTCACTTAGCCATAGAACTCTATAATTTGAAATTACGGCGAAGCCCCTAGTTCGGAAGACCGAGTTCGGGGCGCTATCCACGCCTTTGCCGGACAAAGCCAGCTCCTCGCTCGAATCGGCATAAGCCTTTAGGGACTCGAAAAACCTCTCGAGCAGCGACCGGTCTCTCGCCACATCATGACAGTCAGTTTTAGCTTTCTCCACTGAGGTGCTTAACCCAGCTGAACCGGGGCACAATCGCAGTGGTTCTCCTAGTGCTACGTTAGCCGATATAGTGGAATGTAAGGCACCAAAACATAGGAGCCGGGCAAACCCAACTATTGACCCAAATCATGATTCGGAGCCAATGCATATAGTGCTATAAGTTCGGGGTGCCGTACTTGTGAAAGTGTACAGACTTCTCACACCATTATGAGGGGTACTGAAGCCCCTGGAGTGTTTGCCGTACCATGGTGTACGGGTGCAATCATGTCATTTAATAAACATATATGTGAAAAGAAGATAATGCAAAAAATAGACAGAAAGCTATGCATTGTTTATAGAGAGGCTATTTATCAAAGCCGAACGATACAAATAGTGCGGTAAGCAAAAGATATTGGACTATTTAGTATGTCCTGATAAGGGGCAGGCCGTGGAATTGTATTTAAAACAGGTATACCGCTCGTAATAGAGACCACCTGGGAGTTCCATAAGGCGGCATGGCTTGTCTGCCTCCCTGGATCTTGCATCGTTTGTGCGGCAGTCGAATTGCCGAACAGGTCGTCCGAAGTATGGAGTCCTGAAAGTAAGAAAAAATTAAAAAAAAATCCGGCAGCCCCTAGTACGTTTTAAGCCGTATTTTGGGCATGCCGTTACTGTGCCCCTTCCCCTGTGCCCATGGTATTTCAAGGGTGTAGTTATTTACGCGAGGTACTAGTTTCGCTATGTCGCGAGAGCTGGGGTTGGGGCCGCATTGCTACGCTTGCTCAGAGTGTGCCAGGCGGTCCTACTGTGGGTTACTCCTGGCGCGCTTGGCAGTGTCTGGCTTTTTGATGGCCGGACTGGAGAATTGCCTAAGAAGGCTACTTTGTACCTCCACTGCGAGAGCCGCCGTGTGCTCCTCCATACGGAGGGAGCGTTCGGTGTTTGCGTTGACCGTGATTACTCCTCAAGGGCCTGGCATCTTGAGCTTGAGATATGCATAGTGCGACACCGCATTGAACTTTGCGAATGCGGTTTGTCCGAGCAGGGCGTGATAGCCACTGCGAAACGAGACTATATCGAAGATTAACTCTTCGCTTCGGAAATTGTCCGGGGATCCGAAGACCACGTCAAGTGTTACTGAGCCTGTACAATTGGCCTCTACACATGGTATAACGCCTTTAAAGGTCGTTTTTGTGGGCTTAATCCTTGAGGGATCTATGCCCATTTTCCGCACTGTATCCTAATAAAGCAGGTTCAGGCTACTGCCGCCGTCCATCAGGACTCTTGTGAAATTATATCCGTCGATGATTGGGTCGAGAACCAATACGGCGAAGCCGCCATGATGGATGCTAGTGGGATGGTCCCTTCGATCAAAAGTGATCGGGCAGGAGGACCATGGGTTGAACTTCGGGGCGACTGGCTCCATCGCGTATACGTTCCATAGCGCACGCTTCCACTCCCGCTTGGGAATGTGGGTTGCGTATATCATGTTCACCGTCCGCACTTGTGGGGGAAAGCCCTTCTGTCCATTGTTGTTCGGCGGCTTGGGCTCTTCCTCGTCGTCGCTGTGCAGCCCCTTGTCTCTGTTTTCAGCCCTTAACTTGCCTGCCTGCTTGAACACCCAACAATCCCTGTTAGTGTGATTGGCTGGCCTTTCGGGGGTGGCATGTATCTGGCACAAGCGGTCGGGCATTCGGTCCAAACTGGACGGGCCCTCAGTATTCTTTTTGAATGGCTTTTTTCCGCTGACCGGATTTATAGCCTTTGAATCCGGCATTGACTGCCATGTCTTCATTGCTGTCGCTGCTAACGTGGCGTTTTTGCTTATTCCGACGTGTCCTGCCACTTTTGTCCTTGGTATTCGAATTACCAGGGTTCTTTGATAAGTTGTTACTGCGAGCTAGCCAGCTATCTTCTCCCACGCAAAAGCGGGTCATGAGTGTCTTGTGGGCTGCCATAGATTTCGGATTTTCCTGTCCCAGGTGCCAGGCTAGCCATTCGTCGCGGATGTTATGCTTGAAGGCTGCTAGGGCCTCTGCATCCAGACAGTCGACTATCTGGTTTTTCTTTGTTAGGAACCGTGTCCAGAATTGTCTGGCCAATTCCGATGGCTGCTAAATTATCTGGCTTAAGTCGTCGGCATCCGATGGTCGCACGTAAGTGCCCTGGAAGTTATCGAGGAATGCGGCTTCCAGGTCCTCCCAAGAACCGATTGAGTATGCTGGCAAGCTATTAAGCCAATGCCGGGCCGGTCCTTTAAGTTTGAGCGGGAGGTATTTGATGGCGTGTAGATCATCACCGTGTGCCATGTGGATGTGAAGGAGATAATCCTCGATCCATACCGCCGGATCTGTTGTGCCATCGTATGATTCGATGTTTACGGGTTTGAAACCCTCTGGGATTTTATGATCCATTACTTCATTCATGAAGCATAGCAAGTGTGCGGCGCCTCTGTACTGGGCTATATCACGACGCAGCTCGGAAGAGGTATGCCTGTTGTGTTCGGCCCGGCCGGATTAGTTGTATCCGGAGTGAAGATCATCGTCACATGCCGTAGGGCGCCTGCGCGATCCGTAGATCGATCTTGTTTGTCTTGCCTTATCCTCCAGTACGTCTCGCAAGTCTGGCGCATTTTCCCGTGCCTTATTTGAGCGGCGTCGGGGCATGGCTTGGGTGGAGGTCCGAGAGGCCTCTCTGTCGCGGCCGCGAGGTGGCTGGTCTGCCATGTCATGCGCTGGTGATGTAGGTGCTTCCTCCTATGATCAGGGTAGCGACCTGCGTTTTGGGTAACTCTTGGAGGGGTGTTCGAGTTCATACTCTTCAGCCGCAAGGACTTCAGTCCATCTGTCAGCTAGCAAATCTTGGGCAGCTCTAAGCTGCTGCTGCTTTTTCTTGAGGCTGCTTGCCGTGGCTAAAAGCCTGTGTTTGAAACGCTCTTGTTTGGTGGGGTCTGATGGTATGACGAATTCATCGTCATCGAGGCTTGCCTCGTCTTCGGAGGGAGGCATATAGTTATCATCCTCGACCTCTCGATCTGCCGCTCTCTCATGAGGGCTGGCTTCTCCATCTTCCTGTACCGAATCTTGCTGAGGTGGGTGTTCTTCGGCGCTATCCGGGGTAGTATTATCTCCCGTGCCGGAATCACCGTTTTTGCTTTGGCAGGATTTAGAGCAGCGCCGCTGGCTCCAGCGTTTTGGCTGTTTCTTGGAGGTGTCATCCCCCACTGTTCCATCGCCATCTCCATCTTTTTGAGTATCCACCATATATATGTCATATGACGAGGTGGCCTTCCAGCGCCCTACAGGTGCTGGTTCCCGTTCGTCTCCTACATCGTCATCCATACCGTCGATGTCTTCGGAGCCGAAGTCAAGCATGTCGGTTATATCGTCGACAGTGGCTACAAAGTGGGTGGTGGGTGGGCTTTGAATTTCTTCATCGTCCGCATCCCATCCTCGCTGACCGTAATCCGGCCAGGGCTCTCCTGATAAAGAGAGAGAGACTTAAGAGAATTCAGGATGACACCAAAAGGCGAGTGCTGAAATATGTCTGCGGTAGTGAACTCCATTATCGGCGCCCAATCGGATTCGATCGGCAGGGGCGCGGGGGGTTCGGAGTTCAGAAAGGAGTCTGGATCCTCGGAGTCACGGATCATGCAGAGTGCGGGGCTAGCGTTTGGCTCGATTGCCTCTGAGATCGAAGCCCCTGAGGTGACGTCCAACCACTCATCCTCAATTGGCGCAATAGGCTCCGAGTTAGGGGTTGGAACCGATGCGTGTGCAGCCTCCAAGACACTGTCCGGAGGCAGAGCTAGATCATGCCCCTCGAGATAGTGAGGCGCGCTTGGCCGTGGCTCGAACCCGTCGAAGATCAAGTCTCCGCGGATGTCAGCCATGTAGTTTAAGCTTCCAAACCTGACTTGATGGCCAGGGGCATAGCTTTCGATCTGCTCTAGGTGGCCAAGCGAATTGGCCCGCAGAGCGAAGCCGCCGAAGATGAAGATCTGTCCGGGGAGAAAAGTTTCACCCTGGACTGCGTTGTTGTTGATGATCAAAGGAGCCATCGGACCCAAAGGCGACGACACAGAGGAACTGTCAATGAAAGCACCAATGTCGGTGTCAAAACCGGAGGATCTCGGGTAGGGGGTCCCGAACTGTGCGTCTAGGCTGGATGGTAACAGGAGGCAGGGAACACGATGTTTTACCCAGGTTCGGGCCCTCTCGATAGAGGTAAAACCCTACGTCCTGCTTGATTAATATTGATGATATGGGTAGTACAAGAGTAGATCTACCACGAGATCAAGGAGGCTAACCCCTAGAAGCTAGCCTATGGTATGATTGTTGTGTATGGAGTTGATTTCCTACGGACAACAACCCTCCGGTTTATATAGACACCGGATAGGGTTAGGGTTACATAGAGTCGGTTACAATGGTAGGAGATCTTGAATATCCGCATCGCGAAGCTTGCCTTCCACGCCAAGGAAAGTCCCATCCGGACACGGGACGAAGTCTTCAATCTTGTATCTTCATAATCCAGGAGTCCGGCTGAAGGTATAGTCCAGCTACCCGAACACCCCCTAATCCAGGACTCCCTCAGATGGCATCGTGCTGTTAATCACAGAATAGTGCCATTATTGTTTTGCTTGCCATTTGCAAACCGTGCATCTGATTCCGGTGATCTTTATATCGATTTCGACAGAAATCAACTCATCTTTCCAGCGGCGCACTTGGTTTGCCAAGTTGAGGCCTGGTTCAATCTTTTCCTTCTGGAGCACGCATATGCATTGCATATCACATCCCACATATCATGCCATGTTTTGCATCATGTTGCTTGCGCATTGCACCGTGGTTAATCGTGGTTCCCTTTGCTTGTGTTCTTGCTTTGGGGAGAGTCAGGAGACGAGTACGTGATCGAGAAACCCGTTGAGAACGCTTACGAGGATCAAGCTTATGTCAACTCGGAGAACTTTGCAGGCAAGATGACCATACCCTCGAAATCACTTCTATCTTTGCTTGCTATTTGCTCGCTCTTTTGCTATGCCTATGCCACGATACCTACCACATGCTTTTCATGCCTCCCATATTGCCATGTCAAACCTCTAACCCACCTTGTCCTAGCAAACCGTTGTTTGGCTATGTTACCGCTTTGCTCAGCCAATCTTATAGCGTTGCTAGTTGCTGGTGAAGATTGGAGTTTGTTCCTTGTTGGAACATGTTTGTCGGTGTCAAAACCGGCGGATCTCGGGTAGGGGGTCCCGAACTGTGCGTCTAGGCCGGATGGTAACATGAGGCAGGGAACACGATGTTTTACCCAGGTTCGGGCCCTCTTGATGGAGGTAAAACCCTACGTCCTGCTCGATTAATATTGAAGATATGGGTAGTACAAGAGTAGATCTACCACGAGATCACGGAGGCTAAACCTTAGAAGCTAGCCTATGGTATGATTGTTGTCTATGGAGTTGATGAAGTTGTCCTACGGACTAAAACCCTCTGGTTTATATAGACACCGGATAGGGTTAGGGTTACATAGAGTCGGTTACAATGGTAGGAGATCTTGAATATCCGCATCGCCAAGCTTGCCTTCCATGCCAAGGAAAGTCCCATCCGGATATGGGACGATGTCTTCAATCTAGTATCTTCATAGTCCAGGAGTCCGGCTGAAGGTATAGTCGGGCTACCCGAACACCCCCTAATACAGGACTCCCTCAGTAGCCCCTGAACCAGGCTTCAATGATGACGAGTCCGGCGTGCAAATTGTCTTCGACATTGCAAGGCGGGTTCCTCCTCCAAGTCCTTCATAGAAGATTGTAAACACCAAGAGTAGTGTCCGGCTCTGCAAAATAAGTTTCCACATATTGCCATAGAGAGAATAATATTAACACAAATCAAATCTGCTGACATATTCCGCAGTGCGTTATCACAGTACGGCCAAGTCCTTTACCCGAATTGTTTTTACTTTTCCACCTCAGCACGTTTTGCGAGGCGGTTTCCTTAGCACGTCTTGTTAAAGCAGAGATCATGTACCCCCTTTTTACGGGATTCTCATCAATACAGACATGGGTAATCCAACCGCGCCACTTATCACGGCGCTTGGGAGGCAAGTGAGTTTTATTAGGCAGGTGGGGTCGCACTACCGCATCCGCCCATATAAGGGGATAAGGATCCACCCTTTTACCTACGCCTTCTTCCTCCTCTGCCTATCCATCTCCTGCGCACTCGAGCTCCAGCGCCCAAGCCCGCACTTCCCACCTCAACCATCTCCAGCAATGTCCGGAGCGGGAGGCAAGTGGATGGTCTCCAGCGTCACGGAGGGCCAAGTCAAAAAGCTAAGGAAGGCCGGATACTTGTCCAAGGACATCGCGCACCGGCTTCCCGAGGAGGAGCAGCTTCTCCCCACCCCAAGGCCCAATGAGAGGGTAGTATTCCTTCCCCACTTCCTCCGTGGACTGGGCTTTCCACTCCACCCATTTGTCCGGGGGCTCATGTTCTACTACGGCCTGGATTTCCACGATCTGGCCCCGAACATCATCCTGAACATCTCGGCGTTTATCGTCGTGTGCGAGGCTTTTCTCTGCGTCCGCCCCCATTTCGGCCTCTGGCTCAAGACCTTCAACGTCAAGCCCAAGGTGGTGCGCAGCAGCCAGGCGGAGTGCGGAGGCGCCATGGCAGGCAAGATGGCCAACGTCCTATGGTTCGAGGGCTCTTTTGTGGAGACCCTAAAGGGATGGCAAGCCGGGTGGTTTTATATCACTGAGCCGCGTGTCCGAAATGGACCGCAGCCCCCGAATTCCGATCCGGACCCCCCAGGCGGCTTATGTCCTGGAAGGAGACGGGCCTGTCGTGGGGTAACAAAAAAGAGGTGACCGGATTGCAAACATGCATCCAGACCCTGGTGAACAAGCCAGTCCGGCTTGTTAACATAATCCAGGTTATGCTCGTCCGCCGGATCCTCCTGTGCCAGCAACGGGATTTTAATCTGTGGGAGTTCAACTCGGCGCAGCATCAAACCCTTAGCAGGCTCTTCGACACGACATACGAAGACGCCTGGAGGATGCTATTCAAGGGCGCCGAGGCTCCTGCATCCGCTTCCGAGGACCGCGGATACAGCTCGCAGCGTCACGCTAACAAGGTAAGCCATCTACACCTTTTACAGGATGTTAAGCTTTTTCCATAGTTTGACTCTATGCGGGATCTAAACTCCCTTACCTTTGACAGGCTTGGCGGGCGATATCCGGACCGATTAACTATCCGGCTCCGCTGCCCGAAGATCCAGCCCCAACTCTACTAGCGAAGCTGTTGGTCCCGGCGCCTTATGTCGTGCCAGAGAAGAAGGCCAAGAAGAAGAAGGCCATGGGGACTCAAAAGAGTTCCCGTAATATGGTGGTGTCGGACTCGTCATCCGATGAGTCCGAAACGCACTCCTCCCGTG
Organism: Triticum monococcum; assembly: GCA_034509565.1. Lineage (NCBI taxonomy): Eukaryota > Viridiplantae > Streptophyta > Magnoliopsida > Poales > Poaceae > Triticum > Triticum monococcum. The sequence continues at coordinate 140,641,395 of CM067846.1, read as the reverse complement.
CAAACAAGGAGGAAGAAGAAACCTCTCCCCCTCTAGCGGGGGAAGGAAAGAAGAGGAAGGCCGCCCTGACGGGGGAGGCCGAAGGGTCCAGGAAGAGGAAGACCCCTCCGCCCCCGACGCCGAAGAGGACGAAGAGGAGTGGCCAGACAGGGCCAAGCGTCCGGCGAGATAGTAAGTTCGGATATCAGAGTAACTCATGACGTTCCTTTGTTGCACAACTTTCCCTAATGTCGAATATAATTATGCAGCCCGCCCCGGACCGGACTCGACGAATCGTCGGGCGGCTCCCTGGACTCATCGGACGTGAATTCAGTTCCGCCCGCTACCTCCCCCCGCACTGCAGATGACGCCGAAGTGGCGTCGCGACAAGCTCCAGGGCAGGAGGAGGTGGTCCTGGAGGAGCCGCAAGGCAACCTCCCGGACTCCAGGAGGGAAGGGGACAAGACCCCCCAGGGCTCCAAGTCCGGCTTTGAGCCGGACACCGCACCGGAATCTACAACAGTTCCGGTCCGCGGGAGGCGAACTCCTTCCAAGAGGAGTAAGCCTTCTGAGCCGGCAGTCTCCGTCCAACCGGAGGTGCCGGACAATCTGCTGGAGGTGCTTGATGGCGCCTCCATCGACGAGGAGCACCATACTATTATGAGTACGGTGATCCAGAAGGTCCAGTCCGCCAAGAGCGGACTGAGTGAAGCTTGCGCTAGCCTTCTAACAGGCTTCGAGGTAAGTAAAAAATATGTAAAAATATAACCGCATAGACAGTAGCCCCTGATGCTCTGTTTGGCATTCGGAAAGAAAAGCCGAACAGAGGATCTATTAAATTTCGCAGGAGTCTAACAACAAAGAGTCAATATGCGTATGCAGGCTTCGCTGCTGGCCACCGCCGCACTGACTGTGGAGGTGAGTGCCTTGAAACAGGGCCTCGAGCGTACCGAGCAAGACTCGGCCTTGCCAAACGGCAGCTCGAGGAGAAAGAAGGTAAGAAATACCTTACAGAAAAAGTGCCTATAGAAAGGCTTGATTGCAAAAAGAATAACAGGATTGTACTGCTTATTGTAGGGGCCACGACTGAGGTGGCGGCCCTCAAGCAGGCGCTGTCCGAGGCCGAAAAGAAAACAGACGCGGAGTGCTCCGAGCGAGAGAAACTTGAGGGCCAGGTTGGTGAGGTGCAGCAGGAGCTTCAGGCTCTCATGAAAAAACATGAGACTTTGGAGCTTGAGTCCAAAACGCAAGTGTCCGAGCTCGCGGCGGCCCTTGAGACTGCCAAGTCCACCAAGGCCGAAGCCCAAAGGGCCCTCCAAGAGTTGGAGGAGATGAAAAAGATAGCAGCGTGTAAGGCTTTCTTTATGCAAAGCAGAAGTATAAAAGTAAAGTACTTGTTACTTACCCGAATCCGGAGCTCTCTGAGGCCATTCGTAGATCTTCCCCGCAGCGTATCCGACGCCGCCGCATTCTACTGAGCCGAAGAGGGCAGCTCGATGGAGAAGGTGTTCTGGTCTCAGTATGCTGAGGCCGGACACCCTATGCCCTTGAGCGACCAGCTGAAACAGCCTGTCGAGCTCCACAGGGTGGCCGAACAAGCCATGAAGGGCTTCATAGTTCGGCTGTGGCCCGGAGAGGCCCTGCCTGGGAGCTACTTCGGGCTGGTGCGGTGACTGGTGGAGGCCTGTCCAGGGCTCGAGGTCATCAAGCGCTCCATCTGCATCGAAGGTGCCCATAGGGCCCTTGCCCGTGCAAAGGTGCACTGGGGTAAGCTGGATGGTGAGAAGCTTGTGAGGGACGGGCCGCCGCTGGGGAAGGAGCATCGCAAGCCCGAGAACTATTATAAGGATGTCCTTGCGGGTGCCCGCCTTGTGGCGGATGAATGTACCAAGGATGTAATTTTTGAATGAACTCGCTTGTGTTTATCCTGTGCGATGAAAACTTGTTCATATGCGCTAAGCAATGCTTATTGAATTTAAAATATTACTTTCTGTGCAGCCGTTTATCAAAAATTGAGAGATGGCCAGTCGTCGGCTTCTGCCCCCATACCACTAGTGCTGGGGTGTTCGGGATAAACCTGAGCGCTATTTTTCCTATAGTTTTGTCCTTCGAGGGAGGCGCTCAGCACAACGAACCAGGCAATCGGACTATAATGCTTTAACACTCTCACTTAGCCATAGAACTCTATAATTTTAAATTTCGGCGAAGCCCCTAGTTCAGAAGACCGAGTTCGGGGCGCTATCCATGCCTTGGCCAGACAAAGCCAGCTCCTCGCTCGAAGCGGCATAAGCCGTTAGGGACTCGAAAAACCTCTTGAACAGCGACCGGTCTCTCGCCACATCATGACAGTCAGTTTTAGCGTTCTCCACTGAGGTTCTTAACCTAGCTCAACCGAGGCACAATCGCAGTGGTTCTCCAAGTGCTACCTTAGCCGATATAGCGGAACGTAAGGCACCAAAACATAGGAGCCGGGCAAACCCAACTATTGAGCCAAATCATGATTCGGAGCCGATGCATATAGTGCTATAAGTTCGGGGTGCCGCACTTGTGAAAGTGTACGGACTTCTCATGCCATATTTATGGATACTAAAGCCGCTGGCGTATTTTGCCGTACCACAGTGTACGGGTGCAACATGTCATAAACATATATACGAAAAGAAGATAATGAAAAAAATAGACAAAAAGCTATGCATTGTTTATAGAGAGGCTATTTATCAAAGCCGAATGATACAAATAGTGCGGTAAGCAAAAGATATTGGACTATTTAGTATGTCCTGACTAGGGGCAGACCACGGAATTGTATTTAGAACGGGTATACCGCTCGTAACAGAGACCACCTGGAATTTCCATAATGCGGCATGGCTTGTCTGCCTCCCTGGATCTTGCATCGTTTGTGCGGCAGTCGAATTGCCGAATAGGTCGTTCGAAGTATGGAGTCCTGAAAGTAAAAAAAAAGAATCCGGCAGCCCCTAGTACGATTTAAGCCGTATTTTGGGCATGCCGTTATTGTGCCCCTTCCCCTGTGCCCATGGTATTTCAAAGGCGTAGTTATGTACGCGAGGTACTGGTTTTGCTATGTCGCGAGGGCTGGGGTTGGGGCCGCATTGTTACGCTTGTTCAGAGTGTGCCAGGCGGTCCTGCTGTAAGTTACTCCGGGCGCCCTTGGCAGTGTCTGGCTTTTTAACGGCTGGACTGGAGAATTTCCTAAGAAGGCTACTTTGTCCTTCCGCTGCGAGAGCCGCCGTGTGCTCCTCCATACGGAGGGAGCGTTCGGTGTTTCCGTTGACCGTAATTACTCCTCGAGGGCCTGGTACCTTGAGCTTGAGATATGCGTAGTGCGGCACCGCATTGAACTTTGCAAATGCGGTTCGTCCGAGCAGGGCGTGATAGCCACTGCGAAACGGGACTATATCGAAGACTAACTCTTCGCTTTGGAAATTGTTCGGGGATCCGAAGACCACGTCAATTTTTATTGAGCCTGTACAGTTGGCTTCTACACCTGGTATAACGCCTTTAAAGGTCGTTTTTGTGGGCTTAATCCTTGAGGGATCTATGCCCATTTTCCGCACTGTATCTTGATAAAGCAGGTTCAGGCTACTGCTGCCGTACATGAGGACTCTTGTGAGATGAAATCCGTCGATGATTGGGTCGAGAACCAATACAGCGAAGCCGCGGTGACGGATGCTAGTGGGATGGTCCCTTCGATCAAAAGTCATCGGGCAGGAGGACCATGGGTTGAACTTTGGGGCGACTGGCTCCATCGTGTATATGTCCCGTAGCGCACGCTTCCGCTCCCGCTTGGGAATGTGGGTTGCGTATATCATGTTCACCGTACGCACTTGTGGGGGAAAGCCCTTCTGTCCATTGTTGTTCGGCGGCTTGGGCTCCTCCTCGTCTTTGTTGTGCAGCCCCTTGTCTTTGTTTTCGGCTCTCATCTTGCCTGCCTGCTTTAACACCCAACAATCTCTGTTAGTGTGATTCGCTGGCCTTTCGGGGGTGCCATGTATCTGGCACAAGCGGTCGAGTATTCGGTCCAAACTGGACGGGCCCTGAGTATTCTTTTTGAATGGCTTTTTCCACTGACCGGATTTATAGTCTTTGAATCCGGCATTGACTGCCGTGTCTTCATTGCTGTCGCTGCTAACGTGGTGTTTTTGCTTATTCCGACGTGTCCTACCACTTTTGTCCTTGGTGTCCGAATTACCAGGGTTCTTTGATAAGTTATTAGTGCGAGCTAGCCAGCTGTCTTCTCCCGCACAAAAGCGGGTCATGAGTGTCGTGAGGGCTGCCATAGATTTCGGCTTTTCCTGTCCCAAGTGCTGGGCAAGCCATTCGTCGCGGATGTTATGCTTGAAGGCTGCTAGGGCCTCTGCATCCGGACAGTCGACTATCTGGTTTTTCTTTGTTAGTAATTGTGTCTAGAATTCTCTGGCCGATTCCTCTGGCTACTGAATTATGTGGCTTAAGTCGTCGGCATCCGGTGGTCGCACGTAAGTGCCCTGGAAGTTATCGAGGAATGCGGCTTCCAGGTCCTCCCAAGAACCAATTGAGTCTGCTGGCAAGCTGTTAAGCCAATGCCGGGCCGGTCCTTTAAGTTTGAGCGGGAGGTATTTGATGGCGTGTAGATCATCGCCGCGTGCCATGTGGATGTGAAGGAGATAATCCTCGATCCATACCGCCGGGTCTGTTGTGCCATCGTATGATTCGATGTTTACGGGTTTCAAACCCTCTGGGATTTTATGTTCCATTACTTCATTCGTGAAGCATAGCGGGTGTGCGGCGCCTCTGTACTGGGCTATATCACGACGCAGCTCGGAAGAGCTATGTCTGTTGTGTTCGGCCCGGCCGGATTTGTTGTATCCAGAGTGAAGATCATCGTCACGTGCCGTAGGGCGCCTGCTCGATCCATCGATCGATCTTGTTTGTCTTGCCTTGTCCTCCAGTACGTCTCGCAGGTCTGGCGTATTTTCCCGTGCCTTAGTTGAGCGGCGTCGGGGCATGGCTTGGGTGGAGGGCCGAGAGACCTCTCTGTCGCGGCCGCGAGGTGGCCGGTCTGCCATGTCATCCGCTGGTGATGTAGGTGCTTCCTCCTCTGATCGGGGCAGCAGCCTGCCCTTTGGGTAACTCTTGGAGGGGCGTTCGAGTTCATACTCTTCGGCCGCAAGGACTTCAGTCCATCTGTCAGCTAGCAAATCTTGGGGAGCTCTAAGCTGCTGCTTCTTCTTCTTGAGGCTGCTTGCCGTGGCTAAAAGCCTGCGTCTAAAATGCCCTTGTTCGGCGGGGTCTGACGGTATGACGAATTCGTCGTCATCGAGGCTTGCCCCGTCTTCGGATGGAGGCATATAGTTATCATCCTCAACCTCTTGGTCTGCCGCTCTCTCATGAGGGCTGGCTTCTCCATCTTCCTGTGCTGAATCTTGCTGAGGTGGGTGTTCTTCGGCGCTATCCGGGGTAGTATTATCTCCCGTGCCAGAATCACCGTTTTTGCTTTGGCGGGATTTAGAGCGGCGCCGCTGACGCCGGCGCTTTGGCTGTTTCTTGGGGGTGTCATCCCCTACTGTTCCATCACCATCTCCATCTTTTGGAGTGTCCACCATATATATGTCATATGACGAGGTGGCCTTCCAGCGCCCTACAGGTGCTGGTTCCTGTTCATCTCCTACATCGTCGTCCATACCGTCGATGTCTTCGGAGCCGAAGTCAAGCATGTCGGTTAAATCGTCGACACTGGCTACAAAGTGGGTGGTGGGTGGGCTTTGAATTTCTTCATCGCCCGCATCCCATCCTCGCTGACCGTAATCCTGCCAGGGCTCTCCTGATAAAGAGAGAGACTTAAGAGAATTCAGGATGACGCCGAAAGGCGAGTGCTGAAAGATGTCTGTGGCGGTGAACTCCCATTATCAGCGCCCAATCGGATTCGATCGGCGGGGGCGCGAGGGGTTCGGAGTCCGGGGAGGAGTCCGGATCCTCGGAGTCACGGGTCATGCAGAGTGCGGGGCTAGCGTTTGGCTCGATCGCCTTTGAGATCGCAGCCCCCGAGGTGGCATCCAACCGCTCGTCCTCGATTGGCGCAATAGGCTCCGAGTTAGAGGTCGGAACCAAAGCGTGAGCGGCCCCCAGGACACTATTCGGAGGCAGAGCTTGGTCATGCCCCTCGAGATAGTGCGGCGCGCTTGGCCGTGGCTCGAACCCATCGAAGATCAAGTCTCCGCGGATGTCAGCCGTGTAGTTTAAGCTTCCAAACCTGACTTGATGGCCAGGGGCGTAGCTTTCGATCTGCTCCAAGTGGCCAAGAGAATTGGCCCGCAGAGCGAAGCCGCCGAAGACAAAGATCTGTCCGGGGAGAAAAGTCTCACCCTGGACCGGATCGTTGTTGATGATCAAAGGAGCCATCGGACCTAACGACGACGACACAGAGGAACTCTCAATGAAAGCACCAATGTCGGTGTCAAAACCGGCGGATCTCGGGTAGGGGGTCCGGAACTGTGCGTCTAGGCCGGATGGTAAATGGAGGCAGGGAACACGATGTTTTACCCAGGTTTGGGCCCTCTTGATGGAGGTAAAACCCTACGTCCTTCTCAATTAATATTGAAGATATGGGTAGTACAAGAGTAGATCTACCACGAGATCAAGGAGGCTAAACCCTAGAAGCTAACCTATGGTATGATTGTTGTCTATGGAGTTGATGAAGTTCTCCTACGGACTAAAACCCTCCGGTTTATATAGACACTGGATAGGGTTAGGGTTACATAGAGTTGGTTACAATGGTAGGAGATCTTGAATATCCGCATCGCCAAGCTTGCCTTCCACGCCAAGGAAAGTCCCATCCGGATACGGGACGAAGTCTTCAATCTTGTATCTTCATAGTCTAGGAGTCCGGGTGAAGGTATAGTCCGGCTACCCGAACACCCCCTAATCCAGGACTCCCTCAATGTTTATTGTTGGGATATCATTACTATATCTTGTTTACTTTAATGCACCTATATACTTGGTAAAGGGTGGAAGGCTCGGCCTTATGCCTGGTGTTTTGTTCCACTCTTGCCGCCCTAGTTTCCATCATACCGGTGTTATGGTCCTTGATTTTGCGTTCCTTACGCGGTTGTGTTATAATGGGAACCCCTTGACAGTGCGCCTTGAATAAAACTCCTCCAGCAAGGCCCAACCTTGGTTTTACCATTTGCCACCTAGCCTTTTTCCCTTGGGTTTCGCGGACTCAAGGGTCATCTTTATTTTAAACCACGAGCCAGTGCTTCTCTAAGTGTTGGTCCAACCTAGAGCACCGTGCGGGGCCGTCCCTTGGCAACTTGGGTTACATTGGATCCCGTACGCTTAGCTTATCCGATGTGCCCTGAGAACGAGATATGTGCAGCTCCTATAGGGATTTGTCGGCACAGCGGGTGGTCTTGCTGGTCTTGTTTTACCATTGTCGAGATGTCTTGTAACCGGGATTCCGAGTCTGATCGGGCCGTCCTGGGAGAAAGAATATCCTTCGTTGACCATGAGAGCTTGTGATGGGCTCAGTTGGAACACCCCTGCAAGGATTTGAACTTTCGAAAGCCGTGCCGGTGGTTATGGGCAGATGGGAATTAGTTAATGTCCGGTTGTAGAAAACCTGAAACTTAATTTAATTAAAATGAATCAACAGCGTGGGTAGCAGTGATGATCTCTTTTCGGCGGACTCTGGGAAGAGAACACGGTCTCGGGTTATGCTTGAACGTAAGTAGTTCTAGGATCACTTCTTGATCATAGATTCTTGACCGTGCTTTGCCTTTCTCTTCTCGCTCTCATTTTGCGTATGTTAGCCACCATATATGCTAGTGCTTGCTGCAGCTCCACCTCACATACCTTTTACCTACCCATAAGCTTAAATAGTCTTGATCGCGAGGGTGTGAGATTGCCGAGTCCCCGTGACTCACAGATTACTTCTAAAACTAGATGCAAGTGCCGATGATACTAATCCAGGCGATGCGACTGAACTCAAGTGGGAGTTCGACAAGGACTCAGGATGTTACTACGTTTCCTTTCTAGACGATCAGTAGTGGAGCCCAGTTGGGACAATCGGGGATCTTATGCATTTGGGGTTGTTGTCGGAGTAAATAGCCATGGGTAGCCTAGCCGGCTTCCCCTGGCTCATCAGAAAAAATTACGAGCCCGTCCGGCTCTCCAGAAGACTCAAGACCCGGGGCCGCCTCCCCCCTTGCCGGCTATCTTCCCGGCCGGCTTCGGGGGCGGCCCGCCCTTTACCCTCATGAAGAAAGCCGTGGAGGGCCGACTACGAGAAGCCGGCTGCAACGAGGCCGACTCCAGGAGGCCGGCTCCCATAAAGCGGTCAAGGCCATACCCGCAAAGTACGCGTCCACCCCGCGATGATGAAGCAGGGCGTGGCTACAGTAGAGCCTGCCACCCCCGAAACCCGGGGCACGCCTGGTACAGTGCGCCGTACGGGTGGCTACGACCCGTCCGGCGCGGCACTGTTGCCACGGCGGCCCCGACACCGTCCACGATGGGCCACCAGCGTGGCCCCCGAGGCGGTGGCCCCCTTCGGGCTGAGAGATACCGAAGGCGGCCGCACCTCCTCCCAAGTCGGCCTGATGGAGAGCCGGCCCCCCATAGCCGGCTCGCCATCATCCTCGAAGGAGACACCCATTAAGGAGACAAGATACGGCGGGGCTACAGTAATCGCCCGCCAGGGCGGCGGTACTGTAGCCACGCTTACCCCGACCAAGCCTGCGTCAACAGCACGAAGCAACAGTAACCAGCCACCGACCAGGCCCTGGCCTGTGGGGCCTGCCTGTCGACCAAAGAGCCGGCAGCCGGCGGGACCCACCAGTCGGCGGGCCCGAGTAGCCGGCGCAGAAGCCGGCGAGCACAGTCGCAGACAGCTGGGCCCCGCGCCCAGCTGGATTACCATTGTACCCCCGGGGGGTAGGCCTATATAAAGCCCCCGGCGCACCCATGCAAAGGGTTGGACTCTCAAGTTAGACCTAGACACCATACAAGGAGAGGAAGCAAGCTAGCCGAGCCCTGCTACCTCCTTCCACCCGAAACAGCTCAAGGAGCATTGCGTAGCTACTTGTTCATTTAGTAACCATGCGGAGACCCCACAGAGCAGCAGTAGGGGCGTTATCTCCCCGGAGAGCCCTGAAGCTTGGTAAGATCCGCCGGCGTGCATGTCTTCGCCTTATCCCGTTTCCAGGCACTGGCGATGTTTTATTGGCTCCCACAATGATAAGCCACCCGTTGGCATATGTCGCACCTACCACCCGACATTTGGCGCCCACCATGGGGCCAGGTGCACCGTTGTCTGGAGACCTGTTCTGGACGGGAACCCTTTTCCTCCCCCGCGAGCGTAGCCAGCCCGGCACGCCCGATGACGCTTGCCACGACGCGCCGCATGGCGTCGCCCACATCTGCGCGGCGAGCAGCCTCGCCGACCTCTTCGACAAGGCCCGCATCTCCGACGAGCTTGCCTCCGATGCGGGCACCGACCACCTTGCCAACCTCCTCGGCCAGCTCCACGTCTCCAGTGAGCCCGCTGCGGATTTGGAGTCGGTTGGCTCCACCGACCCGATGCCTGTCGACTCCGACACGACATCCTACGACACCTTCCCCACCAACGTCACGATCTACAACGACCCGCTCCCTCCGACCAGCGATCGCGATACTGTCACTACGGAGGTGATGGCTATCGGCCATGACGGCCCGACTGACGAGGGCGCCCACGATGCCGCACGCGCGGTGGCCCACTTCTTGTCCGCCCCCCTTCCGGCTGACGCCAACGACGAAGCACTGGAGGCGCGCCGCCTCGCCCTCCTCGCGGAGGGCCGGCGGCTGGCCTCCGTAAGACGCCTCACCGAGGCCTACCAGCGTGAAGCTGACCGCGCCGCCTTCGGCACGCCGGCTCCGGCTGGCCCAAGCCGGGCTGGTGCTGTCAGGCAACGCGGTGCCGTCATCGCCGACGCGCTTGGAGTCGATCGCCCGGTCTACGCCACTCCGCTCGAGAACCTGCGCGCCGCCCAAGCGGCCGTAGACGAGCTGGACGGCTTGGAAGCCGAAGACCTCCCCCACATGACGCGGCGTATACAACAACTAATTGACGCGGCCGCTCGACGGCATGAAGCCGACGCGTGCGCAGGGAGCCGTCCCCCGCGCCGCGACCATGGCGCGACTTCCCGATCGCCGACTACGAGCAACACCCGCGCGCGGCGCGAAAAAGAGCCGGCTTCCAGCCGAAGCCGGACCCAAATCTCCATCGAGCGAGATGCGGACGGCCGCCCCCGAGCTATGGAATGGCGGGGCACCCCGCCTCCGCCTCGAGCTCGTGGAGAGAGATACCCCACCCCGCCTCCAGTGGCGCACCCGACTCTCAGCGGCCGGCTTGGTCGCCGCGAAGGAGTCGGCGAAAACGACGCTCGCCACCGGATCGACCGCCTGGCCAGATCCCTGGCGCTGGAAGAAGAAGACGATGTCGGCCCGCCTTGCTTTGGCACCCGCATCCGCGACGAGCCCTTCCCCAAAGGGTTCTCGCTCCCAAGAGACACGCCCAAGTACAACGGCTCGGTGAAGCCGGAAGACTGGCTGACCGACTACTCCACAGCCGTCAGCATCGCCAATGGCAACCGGCGCGTTGCCGTGAAGTACGTGCCCCTCATGCTGCAAGGCACGGCATGGACTTGGCTTAACAGCCTCAAGCCTCTCAGCATCAACAGCTGGGTAGATTTCACTGAAGCCTTCGTTCGCAACTTCACCAGCACATACAAGCGGGCTCCCAAGCCCAGACAGCTCTCCCTGTGCGTAGAGGGCCCGGCCGAGTCCACTCGCGACTACCTCACGCGTTGGGCCGAGCTCTGCAACTCCTGCGAAGGGGTGCATGAGGTGCAAGCCATCGAATACTTCACTGCCGGGTGCCGAGAGGGCACCCTCCTCAAGCACAAGCTCCTTTGCGACGAGCCGACTACCCTCAACGAGCTCCTGAACATCGCCGACAAGTACGCCACCGCCGACTCCTCGATGAAGACCGAGCTCCGGGTGGACGCGTCCGGAAAAGTGCTCAATCCGGCGCCCAAAGCACCGGCTAGAGATTCCGGCCGACGCCAACACCAGAATGATCAGAAGCGCAAAGGCCCTACGCCGCCTCCCGCTAGCCGGCAGGTAGCCACGGTCGAAGATGCGCCGCCTGAGGGGCGGCCCGCGCCGAAGAAGCCCAAAGGCGGCCGGCCGGCTTGGCAGCCGGCCTTCTCCTACGAACAAACCCTTGACGCCCCGTGCAAGTTCCATAGCGGCGCGAAGCCGTCCAACCATACGACCCGAAAGTGTAACTGGCTCGCCCGAATCTCCAAGGGCGAAGGGCTCACGCCGACTCCGCCTATCGGCCCGCTGCCTCCGGCTCCACCGCCCAAGGCCGCTCGGCCCGCGGTCGACGCCGTGTAGGACGAGTTCCCCGACGAGCAAGCATCTTACATTGTCTTTACGAGCCAGCCCGAAGACCGGCGCAGCAAGCGCCGAGAGCAATAAGAAGTCAATGTGGCCGCCGCCAACCCAGCCGGCCACATGCATTGGTCAGAGAAATCCATCAGCTGGAGCCGGGCCGACCACCCAGAGGTGATGCCGTCCCCGGGCTCCTACGCTTTGGTCCTGGAGGCCACCCTTGCGACGGACACGCGTGCCGCGCGCTTCTCCTGCGTGCTGATCGACGGTGGAAGCAGCATCAACATCCTGTACCGCGACACCATGGAGAAGCTGGGTGTCAAGGCAAAACAGCTTGTGCCGACTCGAAAGGTGTTTCACGGCATCATACCCGGTTTGTCCTGCGCCCCCATCGGCAAGATCAAGATCGATGTACTCTTTGGGGGCAAGGATCATTTCTGCCAGGAAGCAATCTGGTTCGAGGTGGTGGACCTGGAGAGCCCTTACCACGCCCTGCTTGGCCAACCCGCCTTGGCCAAGTTCATGGCGGTCCCCCACTACGCATACCTCAAGATGAAGATACCAAGCTCCAAGGGCGTCATCACCATCGCTGGCGACTACAAGAAGTCCGCCGACTGTGCCGTGGCCAGCAGCCGGCTGGCCGAATCCCTCGTGATTGCCGAAGAGAAGAAGACGCTGGAAAGGGTCGTGGCCCTGGCCAGCAAGCAGTTAAACCAGCCCGCCGACTCCAAGGAGTATGATGCCCAAGGATCTTTCCAGCCGGCCAAGGAGACCAAGAAGATACAGCTCGATCCCGAGCACCCCGAGAGGTTTGCCGTCATTGGGCCGAGCCTAAGCAGCAAATAGGAAGGCGAGCTCGTCGATTTCCTCCGTGATAATCGGGATATCTTTGCATGGTCCCCCAAGGACATGCCGGGTGTTCCGAAGGATTTCGCCGAGCACAAATTACATGTGCGGGAGGACGCCAAACCAGTCAAGCAGCCTCTCCGCCGACTGTCAGAGGAGAAGAGAAGGATCATAGGGGAGGAGATAGCCCGGCTTCTTGCAGCCGGCTTCATCATGGAAGTTTTCTTCCCCGAGTGGCTCGCGAACCCGGTTCTCGTGCTGAAAAAGAATAACAAGTGGCGCATGTGTATAGATTACACAAGCCTCAACAAAGCCTGCCCAAAAGATCCCTTCGCTCTGCCCAGAATTGACCAAGTGATAGACTCCACAGCCGGATGCGAGCTGTTGAGCTTTTTGGATGCTTTCTCGGGATACCACCAGATAAAGCTGAACCGGGATGACCAACTGAAGACCGCCTTCATCACGCCGTTTGGAGCCTTCTGCTACCTGACCATGACGTTCGGCTTGAGGAATGCCGGCGCCACTTTTCAGCGTTGCATGCAGAAGTGCCTCCTCACGCAGCTTGGCAAAAATGCCCACGTCTACGTGGATGATGTCGTGGTGACGACGGAGAAGCGCGGCACTCTGCTGGAAGACCTGAAGGAGACATTCGAGAACCTGCGTCGGTTCCGAATCAAGCTCAACCCCGAGAAATGCGTGTTCGGAGTGCCAGCCGGCCAGCTCCTAGGCTTTCTGGTCTCCGAACGCGGCATCGAGTGCAACCCTGTGAAGATCAAGGCCATCGAGAGGATGGTGGTCCCAACCAAGCTTCGAGAGATCCAGATGTTCACCGGGTGCCTAGCCTCTCCGAACCGCTTCATCAGCCGGCTTGGAGAGAAAGCTCTCCCTCTCTACCGCCTCATGAAGAAGAGCACTCACTTCGAGTGGAATGACCAGGCCGACCAAGCTTTCCACGAGCTGAAGAAAATGCTGGCCACGCCGCCTGTCTTGGCGGCGCCGACTGAGAAAGAGCCCATGCTCCTTTATATTGCCGCCACTAGCCGGGTGGTCAGCACCGTCATTGTAGTCCAACGCCCCGAAGAAGGCCGAGCCCAGCCGGTCTAGAGGCCGGTTTATTACCTGAGCGAGGTGATGTCCGCCTCGAAACAGAACTACCTGCACTACCAGAAGATGTGCTACGGCGTGTACTTCACCGCCAAGAAGCTGAAGCCGTACTTTCAAGCACATCCTATCACGGTCGTATGCACTGCCCCGCTGGCCGAGATCATAGGCAGCCGGGATGCATCTGGCCGGGTGGCTAAGTGGGCCATCGAGCTGGCCCCTTACACGATCTTCTACCAACCCCGCACCGCCATCAAGTCGCAAGCACTGGCCGACTTCCTCGTCGACTGGGCCGAGACCCAGTACTTTCCGCCAGCTCCCGACTCCACCCATTGGCGCATGCACTTTGACAGATCCAAGATGCGCACCGGCTTGGGAGCCGGCGTCGTCCTTACCTCTCCTAAGGGCGACAAGCTCAGATACACGCTACAGATCCACTTCGCCGCCTCCAACAATGTAGCCGAGTACGAAGCGCTCATACACGGGCTCCGGCTTGCCAAGGAACTCGGCATACGCCACAAACTGTGCTATGGCGACTCGGATTTGGTGGTTCAGCAATCATCTGGCGACTGGGACGCCAAGGATGCAAACATGGCAAGCTACCGCTTCCTAGTGCAGCAAATCAGCGGATACTTCGATGGATGCGAATTCCTCCATGTACCGCGAGCCGACAACGAGCGAGCAGATGCCCTGGCCCGAATAGGCTCCATGCGGCAAGCAATACCGACCGGCGTCGCCCTACAACGCCTCCTCAAGCCGTCTCCGGAGTCCGACTCCATCTTCGTGCCGCCTAACCCCGATGGGGACGGGTCCGGCTCGAAGAATCAAGCAGTCGGCCCGGGGACTTCAGTACTCGGCTCGAGGACTGCAGTAGCCGGCTCAGGGACTGCCGCACCCGGCTCGGGGACGGCGGTACCCGGCTCAGCGACTGCGGTAGCCAGCCCGGGGACTTCTTCAGCACAGCAAGCGGCGGCCGATTCCAGCACTTCATTACCCAGCCCGCCCACCCTGGTGGCTGTAGGCACATTGGCGGCAGGGGAAGTCGCAGCTCCATCATGGGCCCAAACCATCCTCAACTTCTTGGTGAACGAAGATCTGCCGGCTGACGAAACCGAAGCGAGACAAGTCCAACGTCGAGCCGGAGCATACACAATCGTCAACAGAGAACTTGTCAAGCGCAGTGTCACCGGAGTCATACAGCGATGCGTCGAGCAGGAGAAAGGCATTGCAATCCTCAGAGATATACACCAAGGAGAGTGCGGCCACCACGCCGCATCAAGATCACTTGTCGCCAAAGCCTTCTGCCACGGTTTCTTCTGGCCGACTGCTTTGGACGATGCCAAAGAGCTAGTCAAACACTGCAAAGGCTGCCAGCTTTTCAGCTCCAAGCAACACATGCCGGCTTCGGCACTCAAGACCATTCCCCTCACCTGGCCCTTTGCCGTCTGGGGACTGGATATGGTGGGCCCATTCAAGACGGCGCACGGCGGCATGATGCATTTGCTCGTCGCCGTCGACAAATTCACCAAGTGGATTGAGGCGAAGCCGATCAAGAAGCTGAATGGGCCGACTGCGGTGACTTTCATTGCAGATATAACAACCCGGTACGGCGTACCGCACAGCATCATCACCGACAACGGCACGAATTTTGCCAAAGGTGCCTTGGCACGGTTCTGCGCTGCACAAGGTACCCGCCTGGACCTTGCATCCGTCGCTCACCCGCAGTCAAACGGCCAAGTGGAGCGAGCCAATGGCCTCATCTTGTCCGGCATCAAGCCCCGACTGGTCGTACCTCTGGAGCGTTCAGCCGGCTGTTGGCTCGATGAGCTGCCGCCTGTCCTATGGAGTCTGCGTACTACCCCAAACAGATCAACCGGCTTCACCCCTTTCTTCCTTGTATATGGTGCCGAGGCAATCATCCCAACAGACATCGAGTTCGACGCGCCTCGGGTAACCATGTACACAGAAGCGGAAGCCAAAGAAGCAAGAGAAGACGGCGTCGACCTGCTGGAAGAAGGCCGGCTGTTAGCCCTCAGCCGGTCTGCCATCTACCAGCAGGGTCTGCGCCGCTACCACAGCCGGAAGGTCCGACCAAGATCCTTCCAGGAGGGCGACCTTGTGCTCCGGCTGATCCAGCGAACAGCCGGCCAGCACAAGCTCGCAGCCCCCTGGGAAGGCCCCTTCGTCGTCAGCAGAGCCCTAGGCAACGATTCCTACTACCTCATCGACGCGCAGAAGCCGAAGGCACGCAAGAGAGACGACTCCGGCAAGGAGTCGGAACGACCATGGAATGCCAATCTTCTTCGGAAATTTTACAGTTAAAATGCAGTATGTATCACGTCCACTTTTGTATTAAGTACGAAACAATAGGCTCCCCGAGGAGGACTCGGGGACTGCCATCTTTTATTTTATGAATGAAAGTTATCATGCGTATGGTATCGCCTGTTCATTTATTTTGTCCGGCACCGGGTTCGACGAGTCGGCCCGGGGACTAGCCGACTGGAGTTATGTTAGGAACCCTACCCGTGGTCAGACAAGTAATGTGCTGACACCCAGGCTTGGCTCTTGCCAAAATCGCAGTTCGAAGAACCGACTGCCCGGCTGACAAGAGTCATAAGCCGGAAAGGGTGCGCACATGAAAAATGGCTAGGGACTAACAGGCTTATATAACAAAAGTCGGCTTGCCGCCTCCCGCCGACCGACTACCAGAGTAGCCGGCCGGCCGGCTTACATTCAGTCCTCTTTAAATCCGAGAAAGCTCGAGTACTTGCCTTCCCAAAGAGGGAAGGCGGCAAAGGAAAAAGCCTAAGGATAAAAAAGTGCACCTGAATGGAAGCCAACACATGCATACAATAATATTTACACAAAGGACCCCCAGAGAGGTCAGCATCCAACATTGTTCTATACACCCCTAGTGGGTGGAATTGCGGAAACTTAAAAATTGTTCGAAAAAGCAAAAGCAGGAACAACAAGGACGGCAGATCAAGCCGGCGGGGCCACTGACGAGCCGGGCTGGGCGGTGGAGACGGTCGTGCCGGCAGAAGGAGCGGCCGGCTGGCCAACTTCGGCCTGATCACCACCTCCGGCAGAGGGCGCGCTCCCGCGCGGCTCGTTGCTGGAGGCTCGGTCGGCTTGAGGGCGGTCGGCCGTCTCACCAGCCGGCTCGGCGTCTCCGCCGTCTTCTTCCTCGTCATCGTCGCCCTCGTTGCTGGAGGCAATCTCCTCGGCCCAGTCCTCGCCTTCCGCCGGGTTCAGCCCGAACCACTCCTCCGGCTGGGCGATGCCGTCATCACTGAGTTCCGGCGCGAAGACGCTGGTGTCCGTGCACTCGGCGATCGTCGAGGTGCGCTGCGCGATCGCCGGCCGCACCTCCTCCAGCTCCGCGTCGGCCTCCAACCGCCAAGTCCGCAGCTGGTCCAGGATTAGCCCTGGGTACCACGCGCGGACGAACTCCAACGCACGCCCGGCTCTGAGACGGGCGGATGACGCCTTCCAACCCTCGAAGCGGCCGACTGCGACTTCTAGCCAGTCGGCGGTCCGACTTGGGGTGCGGGGAATCATCTGGCCGGGCCAGAGCGCAACCAGCACCTGCGCCCCGGCACGTTGGAGCCGGCGGAGCATCCGATGGGCCGGCTGCAGTCACGCTTGGACGGCAATGAGCTGCTCCGACAGCGTTCGATTCGCATCCGGCGGAATGACAACTCCAGCCTGACGGCACGCCTCGCGATGGGCCTCGATGGCTTGGGTGGCGAGGACGGAGTGGCCAGGAAAGTAATCTGCGCAAGTAACAAGCACAAGTCATAATAAAGACCCAGGCGGCCGGCAGATGGAGGAAGGGTGAGAAAGGCGGCTTACCATCGATCAGATCTTCGATTCGGCCAAAACCTTCCTCCAGTGCCTGGCGCGTCTCGGCCCAGCTCGCCGCCTTGATCTCGAACTCCGCCTTCAGGGCAGCCTCGCCGTCCTGCGCCTTTTGCAGGGCCGCCTTATGGCTTTCCTCCTGATCGGCCAATTTCTTGATCAGGCAGTTGCGCTCCTGAGCCAAGTCGGCATAATCGGCGTCCCTGGCACAAAGAGCGGTCTGCACTTCGCCGAGTTCCCTCCGCAAGTCGGCATTGGCCCCTACATGAGCAAGAGACAAAGAGAAAGGTCAATAAGGGAAAGGCCATCAAGAAAGATCCGACCCGACTGCGCTGCAGTCAGCCCGGATCTCGGGGACTACACCCAGTGGGTGCGCTGTCGCGCCGCCACGAGAGACAGATAAGAGCAATATACTTATGCCGGCTGCTGGCCAGGTCTTCGGTCCTCCGGCTCAGCTCCCGAGCCTGGGAGTTGAAGGCGGCGGCACGAGAGTTGTGATAATCCTAAAGATCAGACAGAAAACAGAGTTAAGATAGTCGTCGGGAAAGATCCGACCCGACTGCGCTGGAGTCGGCCCGGATCTCGGGGACTACACCCAGTGGGTGCGCTAGCGCGCCCCCACGGAAAAACTCAGAGGACCAGAGCGGTCGACAAGTAAAAGACTTACCCGGATTGCTGACCGCGTCGACAGAAACTCCTGAGTAAATTGCTGCAGGAGGGCGGCCTGAGCCTGCAGCCGGCTCCGAACCCCTTGGGCCGCCACGTTCAGCTCGCCACTTCCTCCGCTGGGAGTCCACCCGGACGAGGCGGAACTGGCCGCCTCCAAGGCTTCTGCCGTCTGGTCGGCATGCACGGCTTAGCGCGTGTCCTGCGGGGCCATGCTCCCTCCGGCGCGCTGGCTCGCCGCTAGCTGAATTTCAAGGCCGGCTCCGGCCTCGGGTGCGGCCCGGGCCGGCTCCTCCGGCACCGCCGACGACTGGCCGCCTTCGCCCGCTCCGGCTGGCGCTGCCGGCGGCGTCCTCTCCGCGATGACCTCGAAGAGCTCATCCCTTTGCAGCGGGATGTCCGGGTCCACGGTGTGGAGGGGGATGGCGAGCAGCGGAGGCTGGCTTAGCATGCCCTCCGCCTCCGTCTCCGCGGTCGCCTGCTCCAATGGAGTCTCGGCTGCCGCGTCCGCTCGCTCCGTCGCCGCCCGGGCGGCCTCCCACTCCGCCGCCTCCCTTTCTTCTCGCGCCTCGCGGGCGTTCCGCTCCGTGGCTTCCGCAAGATCGGCGCGGGGGTCCACGCAGCGGGGCCCTGAAGATCCAGCACCCGGCCCGACCACGGAGCCGCCTGGGCCTCACTCAAGGGAAAGCGGCGCCCTACTCAGAAATCGTAGAAGGGTTAGAAAAAAAGAAGACAACAAAAAACAAGCACGCAGGCGGCCAAAGGGCTTACGAGGAAACCGCTGGAGGTTGCTTCACCGCCTTCCGGAAACGGGCTGCCTTCGCCGCCGCTTCGTCTCGCTTCATTGCCGCGGCGGGGGCCCTCGACTTTTTCGGTCGGCTGCCGAAGAGAGGAAGCGCGGCCTGGCGTTTCGACTTTCCACCACCGGCAGCCGGCGCGGCGGACGAGCCCGCGCTGTGATGGTCGGTTGCCGGCTGGTGGCGCGGGATTTCTTCGGCGTCGGCGTCGTCTGGCCAGTCGTCAAAACTGGCCGAGAGCCCCGTGCCTCCGGGCTCGATGACGTCCCCCATGGCGGCATCCTCCATGGCGGCCGCCGGCAAATCCGGGTCGTCGACGTCGTCTACCATACGGTCCAGGGCATACTGGCGTTCGACTCCTGCCGCCCCGGCTGGCGGCGGAAGAAGAGGGTTCTGATAAAAAAAGAGAGAGGGGGAAGAGCCGCCTGGTCAGAAGCCGGCCGACTCAAGCCGGCTGATGACAGAAAGAAGGACTTACCACGGGCGAAGGATGGGCGCGGGAGTACGACGCCTTGCCGTATTGCCAGTCGTCGGCGAGCTTGAGGTTGGCGATGTAGTTCACCACGAGCGCTACCTCGGCATGGGGCATCTCCCATGTGCTTAGCTGGCAAGGGTCGAAGCGGCCGCTCATCTGGCATAACATGTGGGGCCGGCTCTGAAGGGGAAGGATCCGGCGCTCGACGAAGGTGGCCACCAAGTCGGCTCCGCGCAGGCCTTCCGACTGGATCATTACCCGAAGCCGGGCGATGGCGGCGTTCCCGGCCGGAGATAAGGACTTGGAACGGAAGCCCCAAGACGGCTGCCTCCCAGCCGGCGGGCCGGCTACGTAAGCCGGCAGATTAACGTAGTCTCCTTGCGGGGCGACATTCTTGACGTAGAAATAAGATTTTTGCCAGAGTTTGACCGATTAGATTAAAGGGATGTGCGGGAAGGGGTTGTTCTCGCTTGACCTCTTCATCGCGATGAAGGCCCCGCAGGGGGCGGGCATGCCGGCGGTGACGGTGCCGAGCTTGTTTTGGAAGAGCTCTTCCCAAAGCTCCAGCGTGGGCAGCACTCCCAAGAAGCCTTCGCAGAGAGAAACGAAGGCCGACAGCAGCATCAACGCGTTGGGCGTGAGGTGATGCGGCTGGAGACGGTAGAAGTCGAGGAAGGAGCGCATGAAGCCACTCGCCGGGAAGCCGAAGCCACGCAAGAAATGCGTGCGGAAGACGACGTGCTCGCCTTCCTACGGCGCCGGCGAAATTTCCGCCTCCGGCGCCAGACGAGCCTGCACAAGGTTGGCGGCGGGCAGGCGCCGGGTCTGGCGGAGGAACTCTATGTGCTCTTCGTGGACGTTGGACCCGTCCCACGAGCTCTACAGCGCCATGGACATGGCGGCGTGGGCTGGCTGCGATGGGAGGCTGCGTCGGGCGCGGAAGAAGAAGAAAGGAAAGGAAAGCAAGGAGGGACGGGGAGCGGGGGAGCGAGCAAGCCTTTGTCTCTCCCACTCCCCCTCCTACTTGTAGGCTCGTGCGCCGGAGCCGAGGAGGCGCGGCGTGGGGGATCGTGGGGATCGATCGTGCCCATCTCCCCCACGCCCCGCGTTAATTGCGCACATTGAAGGCACGAAGAAACGGCCGCGGGGAGGCGAGCAGTCCCCTTGGGCCACAGAAGATCTGCGCCCGGGCCGAGGCCGAGGAGTGGCAGGCCCGGGCCTGCGGCGGCGTCTCGTCGCGCGCATGCGACGGCAGGACTTCTCCGCCACGTGGCCCATCGTGGGGCCCGCGGCCAGCCCACGGGTCAACCACGGTCATATTAATAAACAAGAAAGTTCTCTGAAGTCGGCCTACGACAGCGAGGTCGGCTCCTCAGGGTATGAAGCTGACCAAGCTTCTCGTCCCTCTGTCCGCCGTGAAGCTCGCTCAGCTTCGGGGACTACTGTCGGAGTAAATAGCCATGGGTAGCCTAGCCGGCTTCCCCTGGCCCATCAAAAAAAATTACGAGCCCGTCCGGCTCTCCAGAAGACTCAAGACCTGGGGCCTCCTCACCCCCTGCCGGCTATCTTCCCGGCCGGCTTCGGGGGCGGCCCGCCCTTTACCCTCATGAAGAAAGCTGTGGAGGGCCGACTATGAGAAGCCGGCTGCAACGGGGCCGACTGCAGGAGGCCGGCTCCCCTAAAGCGGTCAAGGCCGTACCCGCAAAGTACGCGTCCACCCCGTGATGATGAAGCAGGGCGTGGCTACAGTAGAGCCTGCCACCCCCAAAACCCGGGGCACGCCTGGTACTGTGCGCCGTACGGGTGGCTACGACCCATCCGGCGCAGCACTGTTGCCACGGCGGCCCCGACGCCGTCCACGACGGGCCACCAGCGTGGCCCCCGAGGCGGTGGGCCCCTTCGGGCAGAGAGATACCGAAGGCGGCCGCACCTCCTCCCAAGTCGGCCTGATGGAGAGCCGGCCCCCCATAGCCGGCTCGCCATCATCCTCGAAGGAGACGCCCATTAAGGAGACAAGATATGGCGGGGCTACAGTAATCGCCCGCCAGGGCGGCGGTACTGTAGCCACGCTTACCCCGACCAAGCCTGCGTCAACAGCACGGAGCAACAGTAACCAGCCACCGACCAGGCCCTGGCCTGTGGGGCCTGCCTGTCGACCAAGGAGCCGGCAGCCGGCGGGACCCACCAGTCGGCGGGCCCCAGTAGCCGGCGCAGAAGCCGGCGAGCACAGTCGCAGACAGCTGGGCCCCGCGCCCAGCTGGATTACCATTGTACCCCCGGGGGGGTAGGCCTATATAAACCCCCCAGTGCACCCATGCAAAGGGTTGGACTCTCAAGTTAGACCTAGACACCATACAAGGAGAGGAAGCAAGCTAGCCGAGCCCTTCTTCCTCCTTCCACCCGAAACAGCTCAAGGAGCATTGCGTAGCTACTTGTTCATTTAGTAACCATGCGGAGACCCCACAGAGCAGCAGTAGGGGTGTTATCTCCCCGGAGAGACCTGAAGCTGGGTAAGATCCGCCGGCGTGCATGTCTTCGCCTTATCCCGTTTCCAGGCACCGGTGATGTTTTATTGGCTCCCACAATGATAAGCCACCCGTTGGCATATGTCGCACCTACCACCCGACAGTTGTCTTTATTTCGGTTCCGTAGTCGGACCTTGTTTGTATCTGGATGATGTAATGCTATATTTATGTTTTATGTGAAGTGGCGATTGTAAGCCAACTCTGTACCTCTTTCTTATTCAGTACATGGGATGTGTAAAGATTACCCCTCTTGCAACATGCCTACAATGCGGTTATGCCTCTAAGTCGTGCTCCGACACGTGGGAGATATAGCTGCATCGTGGGTGTTACAAGTTGGTAATCAGAGACTTCGCCGACTTAGGAGCCCCCTGCTTGATCGAATTGCTAGCTTTGTTGAGTCTAGAAAAATGTTTTGACTCTTTTAGGATTATATATGTCGGAGAGTAGGATTCTTTTTACTCCTCAATTCCTTTCGTCGCTCTGGTGAGGCATCCTGATGTAGAGTTTTGACTCTTCTCTTCTCAAATTTCACTAAATTTTTTTTAGGATCACGCGGGTATCTTGGAATCGTTCCGATGGTTTTGTGACGAGAACATTGTTCTCGGTGCCTCCTGACATTTAGGTGTTGTGGCTGTGTCCCGGGGAGTTGAGCTCCGAGGTGTTGTTGTCACAATTTTATCGTTGCAGTTCTGGAATACCTGAGTTTCGTCGACATCAAAAATTTCTTTTATGTAGTTTTTGGTGAGATAACCTCGACGCCACCCAGTACTAGGGTGGGAGTTCGGGAGTATTGCCATAACTCGTATAACGGATGCTTTTCGAAGGTTGAGGTAAATGATTTCTGAAGGTTTCTTGGTTATGTGTTGAAGGATGGATACAGCTGGATGTAGGATTTGCTAGTTTTGGGTGAGATATTATGCTTCCCCTGTATCCTCAACACCTGATTGCATAACCGAAATTTTTTAGGAGTTTCATAGGTGGGAATTCATGTAGCTCTAGTATTTCTTCCGCAGATATTTGGTTTGTGATTGGGTAGTCCTTACCAAGTATTTGTTCATATCCGTACCTTGTTGTTTTATTCATCTACCTCTATCTAAGTGGCTTCTCAATTTATGGAAGTGTGATCATTTAATTTGGAATTCGTTCGTTCATTCTTGTTCGAATGTTAAGGCTATATGTTGCAATTTCGATCCAGTTGATTCAGCTTGAATATATGTCTGTCAAGATGCTAACGGATGTCACCCACTTCAGGATGGCTCCTCCAACGCGTTAGAATCCGGAACCTCCGCCACCACCTCCACCTCCGAAGGCATGCCAAGCTGTGGTGGCCGCTACCAACGCCAACACGCAGCTGGTTATGCACTTCTTGCAAGAGCACAATCAAGGAAATCAAGGCAATGGCAACAATCAAACTCAGTTTGCTACCCTGAACCAGTTCCTCGCAAACCAGCCGAAGACCTTCAGTAACTGTGTCGAGGCCACAGACGCTGATGATTGGCTCATGGATATCTGTAAACATTTCGAGTGCAGCAACATCAGGCTTGAGGCCTTTGTCAAGTTTGCTTCGTTCCAGCTCAAAGACCAAGCTGCTGAGTGGTATCAAGCATACAAAGATTCCAGAGGAGGACGTGTGATTACCTGGGATGATTTTTGCCAAGACTTCAGAGCTCACCACATTCCTTAGAGTGTCGTTGAGAGTAAGCGTGAGGAGTTCCACAATCTTAAGAAAGGCAGCTTGTCTGTTTACCAAGACAACATCATGTGCCAGAAGCTCGCTCGCTTCACCAAGCAAGACGCCCCTGACGAGAAGAGCATGATTTATCAATTCAGAGGTGGCCTCAGAGAAGATCTGCAACTAGCCCTCGTGCTTTTTGAGCCGAAAAAGTATGATGAGTTCTACAATATGGCATTAAAGTAAGATGCTTCCAAGAAAAGAGTCAGGGATGCAACTCCTTCTTCTTCAACTCAAGTAGCAGCTAAGCAGCCAAAGTATTGGTTTCCTCATCGTCCTCCGTTCCGTCAGCCTTATCAGCAGAAGAGAAAAGGTGGCAATGGATCTTCCCACCCACCCAACCCAGGCTTTCAGAACAAGGCTTCATCTCATGCTCCAAGGTCAAGTGCTCCATATCACCGGCCGCTCTCAGAGGTCACGTGCAACAAGTGTCAGCAGAAGGGTCACTATGCAAACAAATGCTTCAACCAGAGGCATGTTCCACCTCCTCCTCCTATGAGATCTGCCAGCAAAGCAGTGGTCAAGCATAATCCCAAGTTTGAAAAGGTCAACATGCTGAACTCAGCTCAGCAGAGGACTCTTCAGAAGTGATCATGGGTAACTTTCTAGTTAACTCTACTCCTGCAAAAGTCCTTTTTGATACTGGTACATCGCATTGTTTCATGTCAAGATCATTTGTTTCAAAGCATGACTTCGTTTCGGAAATGTTGGGTAAACCTATGGGAGTGGTTTCTCCGGCCAAGTCTATGAGGGCTACCACAATGATCCCGGATGTTTCTAGCATGATGGGTGACTATAAGTTTCTGTCTTCTCCAATGGTCCTTGGTGACTCGGATATTGATCTAATTCTCGGCATGGACTGACTTTCTAAGCACAAGGCTCAACTTGATTGTGCTGCCAGGCAGATTCAACTGACACACTCGTCTGAGGATGTGATCGTCTTTGCCGCTAGTGATGATACCATTCGACTGTTTTCTCTCAACGAGAAAGGCGAGTTGGATGCCATCTCTCAGATTCCAGTCGTTTGTGAATATCGAGACGTCTTTCCAGAAGAGCTTCCAGGAATGTCTCCTCACAGCTAGTTGAATTTTTCATCGATCTTGAGCCTGGCACGGAACCTGTTTGCAAACGTCCTGACAAGCTTGGACCGAAAGAGTTGAAGAAGCTGAAGAAACAACTCGACGAACAAGAGTGTATGGGTCTCATCTGACCAAGTTCTTCTCCATGGGGTTGTGGTGTTCTTTTTGTCAAGAAGAAGGATGGAACGAACCGACTTTGTGTCGACTACCGTCCATTGAACAAGAAGACCATAAAGAACAAGTACCCACTTCCCAACATCAATGAGCTTTTCGAACAACTCAAGGGTGCTCAAGTATTCTCCAAGCTTGACCTTCGTATGGGCTATCATCAGATTCGCATTCGTGAACAAGATATCCCCAAGACAGCATTCAGAACAAGCTATGGTTCATATGAATACACTGTCATGTCTTTCGGCCTTGTCAACGCTCCTCCAACATTCTCTCGCATGATGAACTTCATCTTCAACCCCTACACAAATGACTTCGTCTTGGTCTATCTCGGTGACATTTTGGTCTTTTCCAAGAACAAGGAGGGTCATGCCAAGCACTTGAGATTGGTGCTGGACAAACTCAGAGAACATCAGTTCTATGTGAAGTTTTCAAAGTGCGAGTTTTGGCTCGATGAGGTTCTCTACCTTGGGCATATCATCTCCGCCAAGGGCATAGCTATTAATCCTGAGAAGGTGTCTGCAATTGTGAATTGGGAACCGCCTCAGAATGTGAAGCAACTCCACAGCTTTCTTGGGCTTGCAAGCTATTATCGAAGGTTTGTTGAGAATTTCTCTAAGATCACGAAGCCACTTTCCAACCTCCTCCAGAAGCATGTGAAGTATGTCTGGACGCTTGAATGTGACATCGCTTTCAACACCCTCAAAGAGAAGTTAGTCACAGCTCCAGTTCTGACTCCTCCTGATGAATCCAAACCATTCGAGGTTTTCTGTGATGCTTCCCTGCAAGGTCTCGGTGCTGTGTTAATGAAAGAGAAGAAAGTTGTCACCTATACCTCTCGCCAGTTGAAGCCCAACGAAAAGAACTACCCCACTCATGACCTCGAGTTGACGGCAGTTGTCCATGCTCTTTTAACATGGAGACGTCTCTTGTTGGGAAGAAAAGTGGACATCTTCACTTATCATAAGAGTCTCAAGTACATCTTCACTCAGCCCAACCAAAACCTCAGGCAGACTCGTTGGGTCAAAATGATTCAAGAGTATAATCCGAGTATTCAATATACTCCAAGCAAGGCCAATGTCATTGCTGACGCTTTGAGCAGGAAGGCTTAGTGCAACAGTTTGATTCTCAAGCCCTTCCAACCGGATCTTTGTGAAGCTTTCCGTAAACTTAATCTCCAAGTTGTTCCTCAAGGATTCCATGCCAACCTCCAAGTCTCTCCTACTTTGGAAGATCAGATTTGTGAGGCTTAACTTCTTGATTCTATGGTGAAGAAGGTGAAGATTGGGATTGCCAAGAGGCAACCCAAATACAAGTGTTGTCGCCTTGATGACAAAGATACTCTATTCTTCGAGGATCGCATTGTTGTTCCTAAGGGTGACCTTCGTAAAGTAATTATGAACGAGGCTCACAATTCACTCCTTTCTATTCATCATGGAAGTACAAAGATGTACCATGACCTCAAGCAGTCATATTGGTAGACTCGAATGAAGCGCGAGATTGCTCAGTTCGTGATTGAATGTGATGTCTGCAGAAGAGTGAATGCAGAATACCAACGACCAGCTGGTCTCCTCCAACCTCTTTCCATTCTAGAATGGAAGTTTGACCATATTGAGATGGACTTCGTGACTGGATTTCCCAAGTCCAAGCATGGCAATGATGCTATCTTTGTTGTCATTGACAAGCTCACTAAAGTGGCTCATTTTCTTCCTATCAAAGAATCAATCATAGCAGCTCAGTTGGCAGAGCTATATACCTCCAGGATTGTCTCCCTGCACGGCATTCCGCAGTTGATAGCTTCAGATCGTGGAAGCATCTTTACCTCTAAGTTCTGGGACTCCTTTCAGAAGGCCATGGACACCAACATTCACTTCAGCACAGCTTTTCACCCTCAAACTAGTGGACAAGTCAAGCGAGTCAATCAAATTCTTGAAGATATGCTCATGGCATGTGTCATTTCTTTCGGTATGAAGTGGGAATATTGTGTTCCATATGTCGAGTTCTCCTACAACAACAGCTTCCAAGCGAGTTTGGGCAAGGCCCCATTCGAGATTCTCTATGGCAGAAAGTGTCGTACTCCACTTAACAGGTCAGAGACTGGTGAACGCCAACTTCTTGGGAATGACTTGATCACAGAGGATGAAGAAATGTGCAAAGTCATTCGTGAAAATCTCAAAGCCGCGCAATCGCGCCAGAAGAGTTACTATTGTCGGATTTCAGGTTTCGGCAGACCCTTGAGGTTCGAACACTGGGGTGCGCATGGAGATTTCTCCTTCTACCTACCTGCACCCCTCCGCCTCGCTAAGATCTAAGCTATGGAAAGAACAGCACAAGAGACACAGGGTTTATACAGGTTCGGGCCACCGTTGTGGTGTAATACCCTACTCCAGTGTGTGGTGTGGTGGATTGCCTCTTGGGCTGATGATGATGAGCAATACAAGGAAGAACAGCCTCGCGAGGGTCTGTTCTTGGCTGGGGGGATGAACTGCTAGGAGGAGTTCAGTCGCCCTTCTCTCTCTCTCTCTCTCTCTCTGTGCGATGCTACTCGATCTGATCCTAGCTAGTTTCTCTCTTGGCTTCTAGATTCTCCCTTCTTGATTGCGAGCCCCTCTGCCCTGTGGGTGGCTAGACCTATTTATAGGCAAATGCCCTGGGCCTCTTCCCAAATATTGAGCGGGAAGGGCGCCAACAATTGGCCATTTTGAAGGGGAACATCTGGTACACTTATCCTGACTAAAGTTGGTCCTCGCCTGCCAAAGGCTCTGGTGGTTACGCCGGCTTGGGCTCCACAATTACTTCCTCCCTGCTGTTGGACTGGTCTTGGTCTCGTTGCAACGAAACGGGTGCCTTTGCTTGATGCTCTCGCCTGCGCTTGCTCCCTTTGCACCAAAGAGGAAAGGAGGACACTGCGCGGGCTGGCACGCGCCTGGCACCCTTGGTCGTCATGGCTTGCGTCATGGGCACCTCGTGAGGTACCCCGCCTTGATCTCCCCACCTCCTCATGAGCCAGCCTGATGAGGCCGTGCCTGAGGAAGCTCCGTTTCGTCCGCCCCACGAGGCTTGGCCCCTCGCGAGGGTCTTGGGTCTGTGTTGATGAAGATGGGCCGCGTTGGGCCCCCTTTTGAGCCACGCCGCAGGCTGCAGGCAATCAAGTCTGGGGACCCCCGTTCCCAGAACGCCGACAGTAGCCCCCGGGCCCAAGGCGCGTCCAGACTTGGCCGTGCAGGGAGGCGAAAGGGAAAGAGTGAAGCGCCACAGGCCCTAACAGCATGCTGCCTTCTCCTCCTACTCCACCGACTGCTGTCTCTCCGACTCCTCCTGCTGTTCTGGATCGTGCTGCTGCTGAGCTCGACTGGCTGCGGCAGGATCTTCTTGGCGCTGACCCTCGCTTGGTGGCCGGGCGCTTGGAGCTGGCTTCAGGATGGATTTGCTTCGACGCTTCGATTCGGGCGGCGCCGGTCCAGGCCTCGACGGCTTGCGATGAGGAGAGGCAGGCCGTCCTTGAGGCGAAGGCTGCTTGTGATGCAGTCCTGGGGGAGGTGGTCGATGTCCGTGGTCGCTGCAAGGTGCTGGAGGAAGAGCTGCAAGGCCTGCGGGACCAGCTCGCGAAAGAGGCCCGCCTTCGCCTAGAGAAGGAATAAGGCGTGAAGGCTCGCGAGGCGGCCGTCAAGGACCGGGAGGCCAGGCTCAGGAAGCGCTGTGACCGCCTAGGCGCGCTAGAGCAGGAGTTGGGGGCGGTGAAGGTCGAGCTGGACGACAAGGCCCAGGTTCTTGCCGAGGACCGGGTGGCCTTCATGGAGATGGAGGCGAAGGCTCGCATCTCGCTGAGGACGCTTTACGACAGCGGCCTGGAGAGCCCGCTGGCTGGTGCCGAGGACGGTCCCGCCAAGCTGCTTCCCTTCTTGGTTCGCGCTCTTGAAGATGTTGCCCTTGGCCTTGGCCCCACGGCCGAGGCCCAGGCGCGTGTCCTGTCTTCTGCAGCGCTGACGCGGGTCCTCACCCACATCTACCTTCGTGATCCCAACATCGACCTCGACAACCTGCTGGAGCCGGCAAGCGGCGAGCATGCCGCTGCCGCTGCCGAGGCCGTGAAGGGTCACGCGGAGGCTCTACTGCGGATGTTTCGGGCCTTTAGCACCAAGTCGGAGCAAGGCGCTGCCGACCCAACTACTCCATGAGGCGAACCAGCTCTACGCTGCTCCACCGCCGACAAGTGACTCCGTTGTGGCTCCTGTCCTGCCTTCGATTCTTGCACATGTATCATGCCTTAGGGAGGCGTTTAAACTTGCGTTTGGCATTGAGATAACAGTGTGGACTGTAATATTTGCTTTTGAATTCCTTGAAATTTACGCTTTTCCTTCCTACTTGCTTATGTTCTATGCCAGCAGAGCCCGGCCCCGCGCATACCTCACCCAACGTTACCCCCGACCAGAAACCAGGATGGGAACAAGGAGTGAGGGGCTACGTGACAAGTTAGGCTCCTGAGTCGCGATGCTCAGGAGTCCCCCTTGGCGCACGAACAGCAAGTAGGGAGGTGAGATGTGGGTGGATCTACCGTTCTACGTCTGCAGGGCCCGGCCCCGTGCATACCTCACCCAGTGTTAGCCTTTCGGAATTAAGGAGTGAGGGGCTACGTGACCAGTTAGGCTCCTGAGTCGCGATGCTCAGGAGTCCCCCTTGACGCTCAAACGGCCTTCGTACCTTGGCTCCGCTCGGGGAGAGACGCGCGACGAACCAGGCCCTGGGGGGGGGGGGGCGGCTGGCTGGGTGGCACTCCCGAGGGGAGGCGTTACGATGAGGCTAGAGACTGAGCTCTGGGCTCCCTGAGGTTGATGCGGCCCGGGGGCCACCCTCAGTTGTTTATCACCAGCGCGGAGCATAGCGCTTCCGTATGTGTACAGGCATAGCTGCTCCTCGGCAGTGTCGTCAGCCAGCGCGGAGCATGGTGCTTCCACTAGTACGTGGGAGGGGCCTCCCTTCCTGGTGGAGCCCCTGGGGCGTGTACAGCCCCGCCCTAACACGTGGCTGGCACGGTAGGGCGTGGCAAGGTGTATCTGGGCACCCATGAGCCAGCGCGGGTGTCGGCATTCTGGGAACGGGGGTCCCCAGACTTGCCTGCCTGCGGCCTGCGGCATGGCTCAAAGGGGGGCCCAGCATGACCCATCTTCACTAGCACAAAACCAAGACCCTCGCGAGGGGCCAAGCCTCGCGGGGCGGACGATGCGGAGCTTCCTCAGGCACAGCCTCGTCAGGCTGGCTCATGAGGAGGCGGAGAGATCAAGGAGGGGTACCTCACGAGGTGCCCATGACGTAAGCGATGACGACTCAGGGCGCCAGGCGGGCGCCAGGCGGGCGCCAGCCCGCGCAGCGTCCTCCTTTCCTCTTTGGTGCAAAGGGGCAACCGTAGCCGTGGAGTACCGAGGCATCAGGCCAAGGTTGCCATTTCGGTGCAACGAGACCAAGACCAGGAGGGCTACGAAACGGAGGTCATCGTGGAGCCCAAGACGGCGTCACCACCAGAGCTTTGCGCAGGAGAAGACCACTTTTGTCCAACATTGTTGGCTCCCTTCCCGCTCGATATTTGGGAAGAGGACCAGGACCTCTATAAATAGGACCAGCCACCCACATAGCAAGGGCTCTCGACGGGTCGGTTGGTTGGAAGCAGAAAGAGAGAGAGAAAGGTGACTGAACTCCTCCCAGCAGTTCAACGCCTCAGCCAAGAACAGGCCCTCGCGAGGCTATTCTTCCCTGTATTGTTCATCATTATTAGCCCAAGAGGCAATCCACCACACCACACACTGGAGTAGGGTATTACACCACAAAGGTGGCCCGAACCAGTATAAACCCTGTGTCTCTTGTGCTGTTCTTCCCATAGTTTAGATCCTAGCGTGGCGGAGGGGTGCAGGCAGGAAGGAGGCGGAATCTCCGCGCGCACCCTAGTGTTCGAGCCTCAAGGGTCTGCCGGAACCCGAAATCCGACAATTGGCACGCCAGCTAGGGGTGCGCCAGAATTCATCTTCCATCACCCCGTTCTCCTCCGACCATCACGCT
This sequence comes from Triticum monococcum, assembly GCA_034509565.1. Classification (NCBI taxonomy): domain Eukaryota; kingdom Viridiplantae; phylum Streptophyta; class Magnoliopsida; order Poales; family Poaceae; genus Triticum; species Triticum monococcum. The sequence goes on along the minus strand of CM067846.1, from coordinate 140,610,688 downwards.
CATGTCTGACGCTCGTCGGGCCCGCGCGGAGCGCCGGGCCGCCCTCGCTTCCCGCGTCGCCAGACGACCCCTGTCGGCGGGCGTCCTCGCCGTTCCCCGTCGCCTGCCGTCAACGCCGCCACCGGCCCGGCGGGGGACGAGCAGCAAGCATCGTCTCAGCGTCCATCCGTGCGGCAAGACGGCCGCACCGCAACTCCCTCGCTCGCCCCGGCTGATTCTTCGTCCCACGCACTCCACGCGCCCATGGAGTCCCGCGACCTCTCCCCCGCCTATCGCGCTACACCAACACCTCCGGTCGTCGCGGCCCTCCTGGGCAGCTCGTAGGCGCCGCCCGCAAGTCACCACGTCAAGCCATTCATCTGTCGGGTCAGCGCCACTTCCACGCGGCAGGGGGTTCCCCTGGATCAGGTGGTGCCCGAGACCGGCCTGACCTTCAGCTCGGAAGACCACCCCTCCAACTCGGCCAGCTCGGGTGCGCTCCCCATGCTGTGCACCCCCACCATCTGCTAGGTGGACGTCACCAGAACTCTCATCGACGGCGGTGCGGGCCTCAGCGTGCTCTCATTCAAGGCCTTCAACCTCCTCTGCATACCCCTGGAACGGCTGCAGCCCAGCCGGCCCTTCTCAGGCATTGGGGGCAGTTCGTCCAGCTCCTTGGGACAGATCCGGCTCCCGGTGACCTTCGGCACCTACGACAACTCCCGCACGGAGCTGGTCGACTTCGACATCGCCCCCATCGGAGTCCCTTATAATGCCATCCTCGGCTACCGAGCATTGGCCCAGTTCATGGCTGCGACGCACACGGCGTACAACCTCATGAAGATGCCCGGGAGCAGTGGTGTCCTCACCGTGCACGGGGACACTGGGGACGCTCTGCGGGTGCTCAAGCTCATCTTCAAGACAGCGGCGTCGGCACAGCCCGCCGCCTTGGAGGCCCCCGAGCCCAAGGGGGCTGCGCCCGCCAAGAAGAAACAGTTGTTCACCCAAGACAAGGCAGAAACCAAGCAGATACCCGTCGACGAGGACGGGTCCACCAACGCCACTTTCACCATAGGCGCCCACCTCAAACCCGAGCAGGAGGAGGCCCTAGTCGGGTTCCTACGCGCGAACAAGAAGGTATTCGCTTGGGAGCCAGACCAATCGGCAGGGATCCCCAGGAGTGTAATCGAGCATCACCTCAACGTGTGCCCCAACGTGCGCCCTGTGAAGCAGAAGGCCAGGTGGCAGTCCATATAAAAACAGGCCTTCATCGTCCAAGAGACCCGCAAATTAGAGGCCGCTGGGGTCATTCGCGAAGTCCGATACCCAGATTGGTTGGCCAACCCTGTCGTTGTGCCAAAGAAGGGGGGAGGAACGCATGTGTGTCGACTTCACCAACCTCAACAAAGCGTGCCCGCAAGATCCGTTCCCGCTCCCCCGCATCGACCAGATCGTCGATTCCACTGCGGAATGTGACTTGTTATGCTTCCTGGATGCCTTCTCTGGGTATCACGAGATTAATACGGCGGTCGAAGATGTCGAGAAGACAGCCTTCCTAACCCCGTGTGGGGTGTACTGCTACACATGCATGCCGTTTGGGCTGTGTAACGCAGGGGCAACCTTTCAGTGGCTGATGCACATCACCTTGGGCCAGCAGCTCGGGAAGAATGTTGAAGCTTACGTCGATGTCATTGTGGTAAAGTCTCGGGACGCCAGAACCTTGATACAAGACCTAGAGGAAACCTTCGCGAGCCTCAACGCAGTGAACCTATGGCTCAACCTAGAGAAGTGTGTGTTCGGAGTCCCCTCGGGCAAACTCTTGGGTTTCCTCGTGTCCTACCGAGGCATCGAGGCTAACCCAGAGAAGGTCAAGGAAGTGGAAGGCATGAGCGCGCCAAAGACCCTCAGAGACAAGGCGCGTGACCGCACTAGGGCGCTTCATCTCCAAGTTAGGGGAGCGAGCGCTACCCTTCTTCCAGCTAATGAAGAAAAAGGGGCCCTTCGAATGGACTGAAGAGGCCGACAAGGCGTTCTAGGATGTCAAGAGATACCTGACCAGTCCAGCAGTCATGGTGGCTCCGCGCCCTCATGAGCCCCTGGTGCTTTACCTCGCCGCCACTCCCTACTCCGCCAGCGCAGCCCTGGTGGCAGTCAGAGAGGAGCGTCAAATCAAAACCGCGGCGGCCGCCCAGGACGAGGCGAAACCGGTACGAGGAAGGTCCACAGAAACCGCCACAACGGCTGAGGAGGATCAGCCGCCGCCGAAGGGCGCACCAGAGGCGGAAGAGGCCCCTCTCCCAGATGGCCAGTCTCAGGAGGCCTCATTGTCTCAAGAGGCGCCATTGTCGAATTTCGGGTTCCGGCAGACCCTTAAGGTTCGAACACTGGGGTGCACGCGGAAATCATGCCTTCTACCTCCCCGTCTCACAAAGATCTAAACTACTAAAGGAATCACACAATAGACACAAGATTTATACTGGTTCGGGCCACCATTGCGGTGTAATACCCTACACCAGTGTGTCGTGGATGGATTGCCTCTTGGGGCTGATGATGATGGACAATACAAGGAAGAACAGCCTCGCGAGGGTCTGTTCGTGGCTGGGGCGACGAACTGCTGGGAGGAGTTCCGTCGCCCTCTCTCTCTCTCTCTCTTACTTACTCTCTCTGCTTGCTAGCCGGATCCACACGCCGAACCCCACCCCTTGCTACGTGGGTGGCCGGTCCTATTTATAGGGGCCCTCGTCCTCTTCCCAAATATCGAGCGGGAAGGGAGCCAATAATGGCGGGCTAATTTGAAGGGGGACAACAAGTACTCTTATCCAGACTAAAGTTGGTCTTCGCCTGCGAAAGGCCCTGCGGTGATGCCGTGCCGGGCTCCATGGTGACCTCCGTCTCGTAGTCCGCTTTGTCCTGGTCTTGTTGCACCGAAATGGCAACCTTTGCCTGATGCCTCGGTACTCCGCGGCTGCGCTTGCCCCCTATGCACCAAAGAGGAAAGAAGGACGCTGCGCGCGCTGGCACCCGCCTGGCACCCTCGATCGTCATTGCTTGCATCATGGGCTCCTCGCGAGATACCCTGCCTTGATATCTCCGTCTCCTCATGAGCCAGCATGAGGAGGCTACGCCTGAGGATGCTCCGTGTCGTCCGCCTCGCGAGGGTCTTGAGTCTTGTGTTGATGAAGACGGGCCATGCTGGGCCTCCTTTGAGCCACGCCGCAGGCAGGCAAGTCTGGGGACCCCCGTTCCCAGAACGCTGAGAGTAGCCCCCGGGCCCAAGGCGTGCATGGGCTTGGCCGTGCCGAGAGGCGAAAGGGCAAGGGCGAAGCGCCGCGGGTCCTAACAGCCTGCGGCCTTGGGCGCCACGTGGCGGTTGATTGGACGTGGGCGACTCCACTTCCCCACGACGCCTCGGTGATCGCGCGAGGTGGACAAGTCCCTGCATGCAAATCATGTCATGATTACCTGTGATCATGGAGGCCAGCGGTTGGCCTTCGCCGGCTATAAGTACTGTGCGGCGCATGCCCTTCTAGTCCATCTCTCCTTGCTTTCTCCTCTGCCCCCAGTTCTTGCTTCGTCTTGGTGTGATGGCTCCATCGAGGAGGTACTCGGCTGCGGAGAAGCGGAAGGCCCTTCAGGGCGGTCCTGCCTCTCCCCCGCCCAAGCGCGGTCGTGGGCGCCCTCGAAAGCACCCGATGCCCGCCCCGATAGCGTTTGGCGGTCATGGGGACAGCTCCCAGTGCGGCGGCGGGAGGGACGTGCCTGGGTTGCGCGCTCCCCCGGGCCGCGCTTTCACGCTGTGCAAGCGCTGCCGGAGTTCGTGGTCTGGTTGGCGGAGCCGACCAGCTCCCGGCTCCCACTCCCTTGCTTCCTCCTTGGTGAACTCCCGGCCGGCGCTCCTGGCGGCCTCTAGCTCCAGGCGGAGGGCTGCTGCAGCAGGTCCTCATGGGTCGCGCTGGAGGTCTCCGCCAGCGGGGGCTTGGCCTTAACTCGTGGCTGGCAGGCGTTGGCCCGCGCTCGCGGCCTGGAGCACCGGTGTACTCTGCACTTCAGGTTCGATGGCGACGCCACCCTCTATGTGAGGGTGTTTGGGGAAGATGGTCTCCGCGCGGGGTGTTGGCCTGAGGACGACGACCGCGTCCGAGGGCCCCGCTCTGATGGTGATGGAGGAGATAGCACCCGCGCGGACGGCGGCGTTCGCGACTCCCCAAGCTTCGTCAACTCTTCCTCAAGCGACTCCTCCAGCGATGGCAGCAGCCCACCCCCGCGCCGTCGAGCTTGCCTGGGAGGTGGAGGTTCGTCCGCCCGCCGCCGTGCCCAGGTGAAGTGCGAGAGGGAGTCCGCCTGAGGCCTGGAGGCAGCCCATGTCGCCTCTGCGGGCAGGTGTAAGGAGGGCCGTGCCGGGCTCGTCCTTTCCTTTTTCTTTTGTTTCCTGTGTAAGACAAAACAGCTGCATGGAGCCCCGCTGGGGCGTGTTGGGAATTATCGCCGTTTTGGCCATTGCCTTGATCTTATTTTTGCACCTCTTAACCGCACGCCTGCGCGTAGATAGTTTTTGGCCCTGCAAGGGGGGGCGACCGACCCAGGCCCTGTGTGCGCGTCGCGGTGCCCGAGGGGCACGGACTAGAGGGGTGCTCTTGTAACGTGCCTGGGTCATGAAACCTTCCAGCGGCTAGAGCAGAAACACTCGCGAGGGCGTTTGAGTACCACCCCTCGCGAGGTCGTTTGCGAGAGAAACCAAAGCAAGGAGCGAAAATCAACGAACCACAAAACCAACAACAGCGATAACTTCAATAAGACTCCAAATGCAAGTAAACACGTCAACTGCGGAAAGCAAATGAAAAAGCCGCGTCCGGCACCTAATCTAGTCTTCGACGTCTTCTCACCAGCGCAGAGCTAAGTGCTGCCACTGGGCATGGGAGGGAGCCCCAGGGCCTGAGGCCGGCGCTCCTGAGACTCCAGGGCGTGTACAGCCCCACTCATTATTACGTGAGAGTGTCACGGGGCGGCGAGCTTCACAGGCATTGGCCTTGCTTCACAGGCTTCGGGCCTTTCCAAAATGCGATAACTTCACAGGCGCTCGCCTTGCTTCACAGGCTCTGGGCCTTTCCAAAACGTGATAGCTTCACAGGCGCTCGCCTTGCTTCACAGGCTCTGGGCCTTTCTAAAACGCGATAGCTTCACAGGCGCTCGCCTTGCTTCATAGGCTCTGGGCCTTTTCAGGGGTAGAACCTCCGGAGGTGCTGGATGTTCCATGCATTCTGGACCGGCACTCCCTCCTGAGTCTCCAAGCGCGCGGAGCCGGGCCTGGAAACATGAACAACCTTGAACGGGCCCTCCCACATGGGAGAGAGCTTGTGCAACCCCTCCCTGGAGAGAACCCGCCTGAGCACGAGGTCTCCTACCTCGAGAGTCCTAGGGTGGATGTTGCGGCAGTGATATCGCCGCAGCGCCTGCTGATACCTCGCCGCTTGCAGCGCGGCCTCCCGGGGACGTTCCTCCCCCAGCACGAGGTCCATCCCCCGCATGGCGTCCTGCTGCGCCTCGTCAAATGCCAGGACCCGCGCGGAGCGACATCTGACCTCGTGAGGGAGGACTACTTCCGCTCCGTAGACTAGGAAGAATGGGGTCTCCCCAGTCGGTTTGGTCGCAGTGGTGCGGATGGACCACAGCACGGTATGCAGCTCGTTGTACCATCCTCTGCCACAGGCCTCCAGCTTCTTCTTGAACGTCCTGGTCTTGAGGCCCCTCAGGATCTCCGTGTTGGCTCGCTCGGCCTGTCCGTTGCTTCGGGGGTGCGCCACTGAGGCATAGCATATCTGCATTCCAAGGTTAGCACAGTATGTTTTGAAGAGGTTACTGGTGAACTGCGAGCCATTGTCCGTGATGATGCGATTCGGCACCCTGAACCGGCTTACGATGCCCTTGATGAACTTGACCGCGGAATCCGCAGGGATGGTGCGGACAGCCTCCACTTCAGCCCACTTGGTGAATTTGTCCACGGCAACGTAGAGGTAGCGATAGCCCCCTAGCGCCCGAGGAAACGGGCCCAAAATGTCCAGCCCCCAGACCGCGAATGGCCATGAAAGGGGGATAGTCTGCAAGCCTCCTGCTGGCTGATGGATCTGCTTGGCGTGGAACTGGCAGGCTTCGCAAGCCTTTACCGATTCGATTGCATCGTTGAGCGCGGTGGGCCAATAGAAACCGCTGCCGAATGCCTTGCCGACGATGGTCCGTGATGATGAGTGGTGCCCGCAGTCTCCGCCGTGTATGTCCTCCAGTAGTTCCTTTCCTTGTTCCCTAGAGATGCAACACAGAAGTACATCGTTTGGTCACTTTCGGTAGAGTTCTCCATCTCTGATGCAGTATGCCGTGGCTTGCCGCGCCACTCGCTCCACTTCCTCCTCCCTCTCCGGCAAGGTCCCTTGTGCCAGGTAGCTCCGGAGCTCGGTGATCCAACAACCCTCCTGAGGTTCCATTGCCAGGAGCTGGCGCGCTCCTGAGGCCGGGCCACAGGTCGGAGCTCCCGAGGCAGGTGGCTGGGGGAGCTCTTCCAAGGGCTGAGCCGTGTTTGACAGTGACGGCAGAGCTGAGGGCTTGAAGAGCCGCTCCTCAAAAACGCCAGGCTCCTGGGGTAACTGCCTGGACGCGCGCTTGGCGATATCGTCGGCCTCCTGATTGGTGCCACGGGGCACAGGCTGCAGTTCCAGCCCCCAGAACTGCTTTTCCATCCCGCGGACCTCCGCTAGGTAGGCCTCCATATGCTCGTCCTTCGGCTCGTACACCTTGTTGGAGAAGTTGACTAGGAGCTGCGAGTCGCCCTTGACGGTGAGGCGTTTCACTCCCAGAGCTACTGCGGCCTTCAACCCGGCTACCAGTCCCTCATATTCTGCAATGTTGTTGGAGACCTTTTCACCTTGCTGGAAACAGAGCTGCACGGCATAGTAGAGCTTATCCTGAGTGGGTGATATCAGCACCGCACCAGCCCCCGCGCCGTGTCTGGAGAACGCCCCATCGAAGTACATGACCCAGCCTTCCGGCGCCTCACTCCCTGGAGAGAGGGACCGATCCTTGTTGTCCCTGAGGCTTGGTGCCTCCGCCCATTCCGCTAAGAAATCCGCCAACGCTGCTCCTTTGATGATCCTGGTTGTGCTGAACTCGAGCTGAAACACCTGCAGCTCTATGTTCCACTCGGCGACCCTTCCAGCTGAGTTTGGGCTCCTGAGTACTCTCTCCAGGGGGTACGATGAGACGACTTTGATGGGATGGGCCTGGAAGTAGTGACGCAGCTTGCGCGAGGCTACCAGTAGCGCGAGTAGGAGCTTCTGAGGCATTGGGTACCGTGCCCTCGCGTCCCGTAACACTGTGCTAACAAAGTAGACCAGGTGCTCAACAAGGCTGAGAACATCGGCGGTCACGACGCCCTCGGGAGGTGAGGGCGCCTCGCGAGGTGAAGTGACCTCGGGAGGCGATCCATCCGGGCGTGCGGCCTCTCCTGCCTCCAGTACATTCTTCGGCAGCTGCCCCTCCTCCACTGCAGTCGCGGCTTCCGTAGGCTCTCCTTGTTCCCATTTTGCCTTGCCTCGGGCTGCCGATGCGGTCTTGACCTGGCGCTCCTCCCTAACCGCCACCAGGGCTGCGCTGGCGGAGTAAGGAGTGGCGGCGAGGTAAAGCACCAGGGGCTCCTGAGGGCGCGGAGCCACCATGATTGGGGGACTGGTCATGTACCTCTTGAGATCTTGAAACGCCTTATCTGCCTCTTCAGTCCATTCAAAGGGCCCCTTCTTCTTCATCAGCTGAAAGAAAGGCAGCGCTCGCTCTCCCAATTTGGAGATGAAGCGCCCTAGCACGGTCACGCGCCCAGTAAGCTTCTGCATCTCTCTGAGGGTCTTCGGCGGGCTCATGTCCTCGACCGCCTTGACCTTCTCGAGGTTGGCCTCGATGCCATGATGGGACACGAGGAACCCCAAAAGCTTGCCCGAGGGGACGCCAAACACACATTTCTCCGGGTTGAGCCGCAGGTTTACTGCGTTGAGGCTCGCGAAGGTCTCCTCCAGGTCCTGTATCAGGGTCTTGGCCTCCCGGGACTTCACTACAATGTCATCTACATAGGCCTCGACATTCTTTCCGAGTTGCGGGCCCAAGGCGATGTGCATCAGCCGCTGAAAGGTTGCCCCCGTGTTGCGCAGCCCGAACGGCATGCATGTGTAGCAGTATACCCCGCATGGGGTCAAGAAGGCAGTCTTCTCGACGTCTTCCACCGCCATCTTGATCTGGTGATACCCGGAGAAGGCGTCCAAGAAGCATAGCAGGTTGCACTTCGCAGTGGAATCGACGATCTGGTCGATGCGGGGGAGCGGAAACGGATCTTGCGGGCATGCCTTGTTAAGGTTGGTGAAGTCGACACATATGCGTTCCTTCCCCCCTTAATTGGGCACAACAACAAGGTTGGCCAACCAATCTGGGTATCGGACCTCGCGAATGACTCCAGCGGCTTCTAGCTTGCGGGTCTCTTGAACAATGAAGGCCTGCTTTTCCACGGACTGCCGCCTGGCCTTCTGCTTCACGGGGCGCACATTTGGGCACACGTTGACCTGATGCTCGATGACACTCCTGGGGATCCCCGCCAGCTGGTCGGGCTCCCAAGCAAATACCTTCTTGTTTGCGCGCAAGAACTTGACCAAGGCCCGCTCCTGCTCAGGCTCAAGGTCGGCGCCTATGGTGAAAGTGGCGCTGGAGGACCCGTCCTCGTCGACGGGTATCTGCTTGGTCTCTGCCTTGTCCTGGGTGAACAACTGCTTCTTCTTGGCGGGCGCAGCCCCCTTGGGCTCAGGGGTCTCCGCGTTGGCAGGCCGTGCCGGCGCCGCTGTCTTGAAGGCGAGCTCGAGTACTCGCAGGGCGTCCCCGGTGTCCCCGCGCATGGTGAGGGTACCGTTGCTCCCGGGCATCTTCATGAGGTTGTACGCCGGGTGCGTGGCGGCCATGAACTAGGCCAGTGCCGGGTAGCCGAGGATGGCTTTGTAAGGGAGGCCGACGGGGGCGATGTTGAAGTCGACCGTCTCCATGCGGAAGTTGTCGTAGGTGCCGAAGGTTACCGGGAGCCGGATCTATCCCAGGGAGTCAAATGATCCGCCCCCGACGCCCGAGAAAGATCGGCTAGGCCGCAGCCACTCCCGGGGTATGCAGAAGAGGTTGAAAGTCTCGACCGAAAGCACGCTGAGGCCCGCGCCACCATCGATGAGGGTTCTGGTGACGGCCACCTGGCAGATGGTGGGGGTGCACAACAAGGGGAGCGCGCCTGAGCCGACCGGGTTGCTGGGGTGGTCCTCCGAGCTGAAGGTCAGATCGACCTCGCTCGCCGCCCGGTCTGGGGGAGCCCCCTGCCGTGCGGCAGCGGTGCTAACCCGGCGGGCAAAAGGCTTGACGTGGCGACTTGTGGGCGGCGCCTGCGAGCCGCCCAGGAGGGCCGCAATGACCGGAGGCGTCGGTGCCGCGATGCAGTTACTCCATCGCGTAGGCGGATGCTGGGGTGGTGCTTGCAGCTCATTTCCCACCGAGCCGGTGGCGGTGTTGACGGCGGGCGGCGGGGGACGACGAGAACGCCCACCGGCGAGGGCCGCCGGGGCGGCGCGAGCCCGACTGGCTCCGCACGTGGATGCGGTGGCCGGAGGAGGGCGGAGCGGTGGAGGACGGATCCCGACGCACCCCTACCTGGCGCGCCAAATGTCGGATTTCGGGTTCCGGCAGACCCTTATGGTTCGAACACTGGGGTGCGCGCAGAAATCACGCCTTCTACCTCCCCGTCTCACAAAGATCTAAACTACAAAGGAATCACACAAGAGACACAAGATTTATACTGGTTCGGGCCACCATTGCGGTGTAATACCCTACTCCAGTGTGTGGTGGATGGATTGCCTCTTGGGGCTGCTGATGATGGACAATACAAGGAAGAACAGCCTCGCAAGGGTCTGTTCTTGGCTGGGGCGACGAACTGCTAGGAGGAGTTCCGTTGCGTTCTCTCTCTCTCTCTCTCTCTCTCTCTCTCTCTCTCTCTCTCTTACTTACTCTCTCTGCTTGCTAGCCGGATCCACACGCCGAACACCACCCCTTGCTACGTAGGTGGCCGGTCCTATTTATAGGGGCCCTGGTCCTCTTGCCAAATATCGAGCGGGAAGGGAGCCAACAATGGCGGGCTAATTTGAAGGGGGACAGCAAGTACTCTTATCCTGACTAAAGTTGGTCTTCGCCTGCGAAAGGCCCTGCGGTGACGCCGTGCTGGGCTCCATGGTGACCTCCGTCTCGTAGTCTGCTTTGTCCTGGTCTCGTTGCACCCAAATGGCAACCTTTCCCTGATGCCTCGGTACTCCGCGGCTGCGCTTGCCTCCTTTGCACCAAAGAGGAAAGAAGGACGCTGCGCGTGCTGGCGCCCGCCTGGCACCCTCGATCGTCATTGCTTGCGTCATGGGCTCCTCGCGAGATACCCCGCCTTGATATCTCCTGAAGGAAATATGCCCTAGAGGCAATAATAAAGTTATTATTTATTTCCTTATATCATGATAAATGTTTATTATTCATGCTAGAATTGTATTAACCGGAAACATAATACATGTGTGAATACATAGACCAACAGAGTGTCACTAGTATGCCTCTACTAGACTAGCTCGTTAATCAAAGATGGTTATGTTTCCTAACCATGAACAAAGAGTTGTTATTTGATTAACGAGGTCACATCATTAGTTGAATGATCTGATTGACATGACCCATTCCATTAGCTTAGCATCCGATCGTTTAGTATGTTGCTATTGCTTTCTTCATAACTTATACATGTTCCTATAACTATGAGATTATGCAACTCCCGTTTACCGGAGGAACACTTTGGGTACTACCAAACGTCACAATGTAACTGGGTGATTATAAAGGAGTACTACAGGTGTCTCCAATGGTAGATGTTGGGTTGGCGTATTTCGAGATTAGGTTTTGTCACTCTGATTGTCGGAGAGGTATCTCTGGGCCCTCTCGGTAATGCACATCACATAAGCCTTGCAAGCATAATAACTAAGATGTTAGTTATGAGATGATGTATTACGGAACGAGTAAAGAGACTTGCCAGTAACGAGATTGAACTAGGTATTGGATACCGACGATCGAATCTCGGGCAAGTAACATACCGATGACAAAGGGAACAACGTATGTTGTTATGCGGTCTGACCGATAAAGATCTTCGTAGAATATGTAGGAGCCAATATGGGCATCCAGGTCCCGCTATTGGTTATTGACCGGAGACGTGTCTCGGTCATGTCTACATTGTTCTCGAACCGTAGGGTCCGCACGCTTAACGTTACGATGACAGTTATTATGAGTTTATGCATTTTGATGTACCGAAGGTTGTTCGGAGTCCCGGATGAGATCACGGACATGACGAGGAGTCTCGAAATGGTCGAGACGTAAAGATTGATATATTGGAAGCCTATGTTTGGGCATCGGAAGCGTTCCGGGTGAAATCGGGATTTTTCCGGATTACCGGGAGGGTTACCGGAACCCCCCCGGGAGGTAAATGGGCCTATTGGGCCTTAGTGGAACAGAGAGAAGAGGCAGCCCACACCTGGCCGGCGCCCCCCACCTTTCCCAAGTCCTAATAGGACTAGGAGAGGTGGGCCGGCCCCCTCTTTCTCCTTCTTCCCCAAGAATCCTAGTTGGAATAGGATTGGGGGGAAGGAGTCCTACTCCCGGTGGGAGTAGGACTCCTCCCTGCGCCTCCCACCTGGCCAGCCGAACCCCCTGCCCCTGGCCTTTATATACGGGGGCAGGGGGCACCCCAAGACACACAAGTTAATCGCTCCTTAACCGTGTGCGGTGCCCCCTGCCACCAAATTCCACCTCGATCATACCGTTACAGTGCTTAGGCGAAGCCCTGCGTCGGTAGTACATCAAGATCGTCACCACGCCGTCGTGCTGACAGAACTCTTCCTCGACGCTTTGCTGGATCGGAGCCCGAGGAACGTCATCGAGCTGAACGTGTGCTAAGAACTCGGAGGTGCCGGAGTAACGGTGCTTGGATCGGTCGGATCGGGAAGAAGACGTACGACTACTTCCTCTACGTTGTGTGATCGCTTCCGCAGTCGGTCTGCGTTGGTACGTAGACAACACTCTCCCCTCTCGTTGCTGTGCATCACCATGATCTTGCGTGTGCGTAGGAAATATTTTGAAATTACTGCGTTCCCCAACAGTGGCATCCGAGCCTAGGTTTTATGGTTTGATGTTATATGCACGAGTAGAACACAAGTGAGTTGTGGGCGATACAAGTCATACTGCCTACCAGCATGTCATACTTTGGTTCGGCGGTATTGTTGGATGAAGCGGCCCGGACCAACCTTACGCGTACGCTTACGCGAGACCGGTTTCCCCGACGTGCTTTGCACACAGGTGACTTGCGGGTGACTGTTTCTCCAACTTTAGTTGAACCAAGTGTGACTACGCCCGGTCCTTGAGAAGGTTAAAACGGAGTCTATTTGACGAACTATCGTTGTGGTTTTTGATGCGTAGGTGAGATGAGTTCTTACTTAAGCCCGTAGCAGCCACGTAAAACTTGCAACAACAAAGTAGAGGACGTCTAACTTGTTTTTGCAGGGCATGTTGTGATGTGATATGGTCAAGACATGATGCTGATTTTATTGTATGAGATGATCATGTTTTGTAACCGAGTTATCGGCAACTGGCAGGAGCCATATGGTTGTCGCTTTATTGTATGCAATGCAATCGCGATGTAATGCTTTATTTTATTACTAAGCGGTAGTGATAGTCGTGGAAGCATAAGATTGGCAAGACGACAACGATGCTACGATGGAGATCAAGGTGTCGCGCCGGTGACGATGGTGATCATGACGATGCTTCGGAGATGGAGATCACAAAGCACAAGATGATGATGGCCATATCATATCACTTATATTGATTGCATGTGATGTTTATCCTTTTATGCATCTTATCTTGCTTTGATTGACGGTAGCATTATAAGATGATCTCTCACTAAATTATCAAGGAGTGTTCTCCCTGAGTATGCACCGTTGCGAAAGTTCTTCGTGCTGAGACACCACGTGATGATTGGGTGTGGTAGGCTCTACGTTCAAATACAACGGGTGCAAAACAGTTGCACACGCAGAATACTCAGGTTATACTTGACGAGCCAAGCATATACAGATATGGCCTCGGAACACGGAGACCGAAAGGTCGAGCGTGAATCATATAGTAGATATGATCAACATATTGATGTTCACCATTGAAAACTACTCCATCTCACGTGATGATCGGTTATGGTTTAGTTGATTTGGATCACGTAATCACTTAGAGGATTAGAGGGATGTCTATCTAAGTGGGAGTTCTTAAGTAAATTAACTGAACTTAAAAATTATCATGAACTTAGTACCTGATAGTATCTTGCTTGTTTATGTTGATTGTAGATAAATGGCTCGTGCTGTTGTTCCGTTGAATTTTAATGCGTTCCTTGAGAAAGCTAAGTTGAAAGATGATGGTAGCAATTACACGGACTGGGTCCGTAACCTGAGGATTATCCTCATTGCTGCACAGAAGAATTACGTCCTGGAAGCACCGCTTAGTGCCAGGCCTGCTGCAAGAGCAACACCAGAAGTTATGAACGTCTGGCAGAGCAAAGCCGATGACTACTCAATAGTTCAGTGTGCCATGCTTTACGGCTTAGAACCGGGACTTCAACGACGTTTTGAACGTCATGGAGCATATGAGATGTTCCAGGAGTTGAAGTTAATATTTCAAGCAAATGCCCGGATTGAGAGATATGAAGTCTCCAATAAGTTCTATAGCTGCAAGATGGAGGAGAACAGTTCTGTCAGTGAGCATATACTCAAAATGTCTGGGTATAATAATCACTTGATTCAATTGGGAGTTACACTTCCGGATGATTGCGTCATTGACAGAATTCTCCAATCACTGCCACCAAGCTACAAGAGCTTTGTGATGAACTATAATATGCAAGGGATGAACAAGACTATTCCCGAGCTCTTCGCTATGCTGAAAGCTGCGGAGGTAGAAATCAAAAAGGAGCATCAAGTGTTGATGGTTAACAAAACCACTAGTTTTAAGAAAAAGGGCAAAGGGAAGAAGAAAGGGAACTTCAAGAAGAACGGCAAGCAAGTTGCTGCTCAAGAGAAGAAACCCAAGTCTGGACCTAAGCCTGAAACTGAGTGCTTCTACTGCAAGCAGACTGGTCACTGGAAGCGGAACTGCCCCAAGTATTTGGCGGATAAGAAGGATGGCAAGGTGAACAAAGGTATATGTGATATACATGTTATTGATGTGTACCTTACTAATGCTCGCAGTAGCACCTGGGTATTTGATACTGGTTCTGTTGCTAATATTTGCAACTCGAAACAGGGACTACAGAATAAGCGGACACTAGCAAAGGACGAGGTGACGATGCGCGTGGGAAACGGTTCCAAAGTCGATGTGATCGCGGTCGGCACGCTACCTCTACATCTACCTTCGGGATTAATATTAGACCTAAATAATTGTTATTTGGTGCCAGCGTTGAGCATGAACATTATATCTGGATCTTGTTTGATGCGAGACGGTTATTCATTTAAATCAGAGAATAATGGTTGTTCTATTTATATGAGTAATATCTTTTATGGTCATGCACCCTTGAAAAGTGGTCTATTCTTATTGAATCTCGATAGTAGTAATACACATATTCATAATGTTGAAGCCAAAAGATGCAGAGTTGATAATGATAGTGCAACTTATTTGTGGCACTGCCGTTTAGGTCATATCGGTGTAAAGCGCATGAAGAAACTCCATGCTGATGGGCTTTTGGAACCACTTGATTATGAATCACTTGGTACTTGCGAACCGTGCCTCATGGGCAAGATGACTAAAACACCGTTCTCCGGTACTATGGAGAGAGCAACAGATTTATTGGAAATCATACATACCGATGTATGTGGTCCGATGAATATTGAGGCTCGGGGCGGATATCGTTATTTTCTTACCTTCACAGATGATTTAAGCAGATATGGGTATATCTACTTAATGAAACATAAGTCTGAAACATTTGAAAAGTTCAAGGTATTTCAGAGTGAAGTTGAAAATCATCGTAACAAGAAAATAAAGTTTCTACGATCTGATCGTGGAGGAGAATATTTGAGTTACGAGTTTGGTGTACATTTGAAAAATTGTGGAATAGTTTCGCAACTCACGCCACCCGGAACACCACAACGTAATGGTGTGTCCGAACGTCGTAATCGTACTTTACTAGATATGGTGCGATCTATGATGTCTCTTACTGATTTACTGCTATCATTTTGGGGTTATGCTTTAGAGACGGCCGCATTCACGTTAAATAGGGCACCATCTAAATCCGTTGAGACGACACCTTATGAACTATGGTTTGGCAAGAAACCAAAGTTGTCGTTTCTTAAAGTTTGGGGCTGCGATGCTTATGTGAAAAAGCTTCAACCTGATAAGCTCGAACCCAAATCGGAGAAGTGTGTCTTCATAGGATATCCAAAGGAAACTATTGGATACACCTTCTATCACAGATCCGAAGGCAAGACTTTTGTTGCTAAATTCGGAAACTTTCTTGAGAAGGAGTTTCTCTCGAAAGAAGTGAGTGGGAGGAAAGTAGAACTTGACGAGGTAACTATACCTACTCCGTTATTGGGAAATAGTACATCACAGAAAACTGTTTCTGTGAGAACTACACCAATAAGAGAGGAAGTTAATGATGATGATCATGAAACTTTAGATCAAGATACTACTGTACCTCGTAGATCAACCAGAGCAAGATCCGCACCAGAGTGGTACGGTAATCCTGTTCTGGAAGTCATGCTACTAGATCATGATGAACCTACGAACTATGAAGAAGCGATGGTGAGCCCAGATTCCGCAAAGTGGCTTGAAGCCATGAAATCTGAGATGGGATCCATGTATGAGAACAAAGTATGGACTTTGGTTGACTTGCCCGATGATCGGCAAGCAATTGAGAATAAATGGATCTTTAAGAAAAAGACTGACGCTGATGGTAATATTACTATCTACAAAGCTCGACTTGTCGCAAAAGGTTTTCGACAAGTTCAAGGAGTTGACTACGATGAGACTTTCTCACCCGTAGCGATGCTTAAGTCCGTCAGAATCATGTTAGCAATTGCCGCATTTTATGACTATGAAATTTGGCAAATGGATGTAAAAACCGCATTCCTGAATGGATTTCTGGAAGAAGAGTTGTATATGATGCAACCCGAAGGTTTTGTCGATCCAAAAGGAGCTAACAAAGTGTGCAAACTCCAGCGATCCATTTATGGACTGGTGCAAGCATCTCGGAGTTGGAATAAACGCTTTGATAGTGTGATCAAAGCATTTGGGTTTATACAGACTTTTGGAGAAGCCTGTATTTACAAGAAAGTGAGTGGGAGCTCTGTAGCATTTCTGATATTATATGTGGATGACATATTACTCATTGGAAATGATATAGAATTTCTGGATAGCATAAAGGGATACTTGAATAAAAGTTTTTCGATGAAAGACCTCGGGGAAGCTGCTTACATATTAGGCATAAAGATCTATAGAGATAGATCAAAACGCTTAATTGGACTTTCACAAAGCACATACCTTGACAAGATTTTGAAGAAGTTCAAAATGGATCAAGCAAAGAAAGGGTTCTTGCCTGTATTGCAAGGTGTGAAATTGAGTCAAACTCAATGCCCGACCACTGCAGAAGATAGAGAGAAAATGAAAGATGTTCCCTATGCTTCAGCCATAGGCTCTATCATGTATGCAATGCTGTGTACCAGACCTGATGTGTGCCTTGCTATAAGTTTAGCAGGGAGGTACCAAAGTAATCCAGGGGTGGATCACTGGACAGCGGTCAAGAACATCCTGAAATACCTGAAAAGGACTAAGGATATGTTTCTCGTATATGGAGGTGACAAAGAGCTCAACGTAAGAGGTTACGTTGATGCAAGCTTTGACACTGATCCGGACGATTCTAAATCGCAAACCGGATACGTGTTTACTTTAAACGGTGGAGCTGTCAGTTGGTGCAGTTCTAAACAAAGCGTCGTAGCGGGATCTACATGTGAAGCGGAGTACATAGCTGCTTCGGAAGCAGCGAACGAAGGAGTCTGGATGAAGGAGTTCATATCCGATCTAGGTGTCATACCTAGTGCATCGGGTCCAATGAAAATCTTCTGTGACAATACTGGTGCAATTGCCTTGGCAAAGGAATCCAGATTTCACAAAAGAACCAAACACATCAAGAGACGCTTCAATTCCATCCGGGATCTAGTCCAGGTGGGTGACATAGAGATTTGCAAGATACATACGGATCTGAATGTTGCAGACCCGTTGACTAAGCCTCTTCCACGAGCAAAACATGATCAGCACCAAGGCTCCATGGGTGTAAGGATCATTACTGTGTAATCTAGATTACTGACTCTAGTGCAAGTGGGAGAATGAAGGAAATATGCCCTAGAGGCAATAATAAAGTTCTTATTTATTTCCTTATATCATGATAAATGTTTATTATTCATGCTAGAATTGTATTAACCGGAAACATAATACATGTGTGAATACATAGACCAACAGAGTGTCACTAGTATGCCTCTACTAGACTAGCTCGTTAATCAAAGATGGTTATGTTTCCTAACCATGAACAAAGAGTTGTTATTTGATTAACGAGGTCACATCATTAGTTGAATGATCTGATTGACATGACCCATTCCATTAGCTTAGCATCCGATCGTTTAGTATGTTGCTATTGCTTTCTTCATAACTTATACATGTTACTATAACTATGAGATTATGCAACTCCCGTTTACCGGAGGAACACTTTGGGTACTACCAAACGTCACAACGTAACTGGGTGATTATAAAGGAGTACTACAGGTGTCTCCAATGGTAGATGTTGGGTTGGCGTATTTCGAGATTAGGTTTTGTCACTCTGATTGTCGGAGAGGTATCTCTGGGCCCTCTCGGTAATGCACATCACATAAGCCTTGCAAGCATAATAACTAAGATGTTAGTTATGAGATGATGTATTACGGAACGAGTAAAGAGACTTGCCAGTAACGAGATTGAACTAGGTATTGGATACCGACGATCGAATCTCGGGCAAGTAACATACCGATGACAAAGGGAACAACGTATGTTGTTATGCGGTCTGACCGATAAAGATCTTCGTAGAATATATAGGAGCCAATATGGGCATCCAGGTCCCGCTATTGGTTATTGGCCGGAGACGTGTCTCGGTCATGTCTACATTGTTCTCGAACCGTAGGGTCCGCACGCTTAACGTTACGATGACAGTTATTATGAGTTTATGCATTTTGATGTACCGAAGGTTGTTCGGAGTCCCGGATGAGATCACGGACATGACGAGGAGTCTCGAAATGGTCGAGATGTAAAGATTGATATATTGGAAGCCTATGTTTGGGCACCGGAAGCGTTCCGGGTGAAATCGGGATTTTTCCGGATTACCGGGAGGGTTACCGGAACCCCCCCCCGGGAGGTAAATGGGCCTATTGGGCCTTAGTGGAAAAGAGAGAAGAGGCAGCCCACACCTGGCCGGCGCCCCCCACCTTTCCCAAGTCCTAATAGGACTAGGAGAGGTGGGCCGGCCCCCTCTTTCTCCTTCTTCCCCAAGAATCCTAGTTGGAATAGGATTGGGGGGAAGGAGTCCTACTCCCGGTGGGAGTAGGACTCCTCCCTGCGCCTCCCACCTGGCCGGCCGAACCCCCTGCCCCTGGCCTTTATATACGGGGGCAGGGGGCACCCCAAGACACACAAGTTAATCGCTCCTTAACCGTGTGCGGTGCCCCCTGCCACCAAATTCCACCTCGATCATACCGTTACAGTGCTTAGGCGAAGCCCTGCGTCGGTAGTACATCAAGATCGTCACCACGCCGTCGTGCTGACAGAACTGTTCCTCGACGCTTTGCTGGATCGGAGCCCGAGGAACGTCATCGAGCTGAACGTGTGCTAAGAACTCGGAGGTGCCGGAGTAACGGTGCTTGGATCGGTCGGATCGGGAAGAAGACGTACGACTACTTCCTCTACGTTGTGTGATCGCTTCCGCAGTCGGTCTGCGTTGGTACATAGACAACACTCTCCCCTCTCGTTGCTGTGCATCACCATGATCTTGCGTGTGCGTAGGAAATTTTTTGAAATTACTGCGTTCCCCAACATCTCCGTCTCCTCACGAGCCAGCCTGAGGAGGTTGCGCCTGAGGATGCACCGTGTCGTCCGCCTCGCGAGGCTCGGCCCCTCGCGAGGGTCTTGAGTCTTGTGTTGATGAAGACGGGCCATGCTGGGCCTCCTTTGAGCCACGCCGCAGGCCGCAGGCAGGCAAGTCTGGGGACCCCCGTTCCCAAAACGCCGACAGCCATGGTCTCCAAAGGGAGCCACCAGCACTGACGCACTCCACCTCGTTGAGCACCCAATGTACTTCGTCAACACGATGTTGCGGGATGGAAGGGCGCGGTACCCTATGCCTCAGAAACTCCTCCTTGCGCTATTGGTGGCCTCGCGCAAGCTGCGGCACTATTTTCAGGGTCACCCCATCAAGGTCGTCTCGTCATACCCCCTGGAGAGAGTGCTCAGGAGCCCCAATTCAGCTGGGAGGGTCGCTAAGTGGAACATAGAGCTGCAAGCGTTTCAGCTCGAATTCAGCACGACCAGAGTCATCAAGGGAGCAGTGTTGGCGGATTTTGTGGCAGAATGGACGGAGGCACCAGGCCTCAAGGCCAATGAGGATCGGTCCTGTCCCCAGGAAGCGAGGCGCCAGAAGGCTGGGTCATGTACTTCAATGGGGCGGTGCTTATATCGCCCACCCAGGACAAGCTCTATTACGCCGTGCAGCTCTATTTCCAGCAAGGTGAAAAGGTCTCCAACAACATAGCAGAGTATGAAGGTTTAATAATGGGCTTGAAGGCCGCAGCTGCCCTAGGGGTGAAACGCCTCACCATCAAGGGCGATTCGCAGCTCCTTGTCAATTTCTCCAACAAGGTGTATGAGCCGAAGGATGAGCACATGGAAGCCTACCTTGCGGAGGTCCACAGGATGGAGAAGCACTTCTGGGGGTTGGAGTTGCAGCATTTGCCCCGTGGCACCAATCAGGAAGCCGATGACATCGCCAAACGCGCGTCCAGGTGGTTACCTCAGGAGCCTGGCATTTTCGAGGAGTGGATCTTCAAGCCTTCAGCCTTACCGTCATTATCAAACACGGCTCAGCCCTGGGAGGAGCTCCCCCAGCCACCTGCCTCAGGAGCTCCGGCCTGTGGCCCGGCCTCAGGAGCATGCCTGCTCCTGACGATGGAACCTCAGGAGGGATGTTGGATCACGGAGCTCCGGAGCTACTTAACGCAAGGGACCCTGCCGGAGAAGGAGGAGGAAGCAGAGCGAGTGGCACGCCAGGCCACGGCATACTGCATCAAGGATGGAGAGCTCTACCGGAAGCGACCAAACGATGTATCCCTGTGCTACATCTCCAGGGAGCAAGGCAAGGAACTACTGGAAGATATACACGGCAGGGACTGCGGACATCATTCATCATCGCGGACCCACGTCAGCAAGGCGTTCCGCAGCGGGTTTTATTGGCCCACCGCGCTCAATGACGCCATTGAACTAGTGAAAGCTTGTGAGCCCTACCAGTTCCACGCCAAGCAGATCCATCAGCCGGCAGGGGGCTTGTAGACTATCCCCCTTTCGTGGCCATTCGCAGTCTGGGGGCTCGACATCTTGGGTCTGTTTCCTCGGGCGCCAGGGGGCTACCGCTACCTTTACGTTGCCGTGGACAAGTTCACCAAGTGGGCTGAAGTGGAGGTTGTCGGCACCATTCCTGCGGGTTCCGCGGTCGAGTTCATCAAGGGCATCGTGAGCCGGTTTGGGGTGCCGAATCGCATCATCACGGACAATGGTTCGCAGTTCACCAGTAACCTCTTCAAAACATACTGTGCTAATCTTCGAACGCAGATATGCTACACTTCAGTGGCGCACCCCCGAAGCAACGGCCAGGCCGAGCGAGCCAATGTGGAGGTCCTGAGGGGCCTCAAGACCAGGACGTTCAAGAAGAAGCTGGAGGCCTGCGGCAGAGGTTGGTACGACGAGCTTCAGTACGTGTTGTGGTCCATCCGCACAACCGCGACCAAGCCGACTGGGCAGACCCCGTTCTTCCTGGTCTACGGAGCCGAAGCGGTCCTCCCTCACGAGGTCAGACGTCGCTCCGCGCGGGTCCTGGCGTTCGACGAGGCGCAATAGGACGCCATGCGGGGGATGGACCTCGTGCTGGGGGAGGAACGTCGCCGAGAAGCCGCACTACAAGCGGCGAGGTACCAACAAGCGCTGCGGCGATATCATCGCCGGAACATCCGCCCCAGAACTCTCGAGGTAGGTGACCTCGTGCTCAGGCAGGTCCTCTCCAGGGAGGGGCTGCACAAGCTCTCTCCCATGTGGGAGGGCCCGTTCAAGGTTGTTCATGTTTCCAGGCCCGGCTCAGCGCGCTTGGAGACTCAGGAGGGAGTGCCGGTCCAGAACGCATGGAACATCCAGCACCTCCGGAGGTTCTACCCCTAAAATGGCCCAGAGCCTGTGAAGCAAGGCGAATGCCTGTGAAGCTATCGCGTTTCAGAAAAGGCCCGGAGCCTATGAAGCTATCGCGTTTCGGAAAAGGCCCGGAGCCTGTGAAGCAAGGCGAATGCCTATGAAGCTATCGTGTTTTGGAAAAGGCCCAGAGCCTGTGAAGAAGGCCAATGCCTGTGAAGCTCGCTGCCCGTGACACTCTCACGTAACAATGAGTTGGGGTTGTACACGCCCCGAAGTCTCAGGAGCGCCGGCCTCAGGCCCTGGGGCTCCCTCCCAAGCCCAGTGGCAGCACTTAGCTCCACGCTGGTGAGAAGACGTCGAAGACTAGACTAGGTGCCGAACGCGGCTTTTCGTTTGCTTTCCGCAGTTGGCTTGCTCCTTCTCAGTCGAAGTTTTATTAAAGTTGTTGCCGTCTTTGGCTTGTGGTTCGTCGGCTTTTCGTTCTCCTACCTCGGTTTCTCTTGTGCAAGGCCTCGCGAGGGGGGCAGCTGAGCATCCTCGCGAGTGTCCCTATCCTAGTCATTCAAAGGGTTCACGACCTGGGCCCCTTGCAGGAGCACCCCTCCAGTCCGTGCCCCTCAGGCACCGCGACACAAACACAGGGCCTGGGTCGGCCGCCCCCACGGCTGGGGCCGGGAACCATCCATGCGCGGGGCACCACGCTACTGTCCTTTTTACGCAGGAAAAGGGGAGAGAAAGAACAAATCTGGCACGGCTCGCCTCACACCGGCCCGCAGGGAAGCCCGAGCTGCCTCCGGAGCTCAGGCAGACTCCCTCTCGTGCTTCACCAGGGCACGATGGTGGGCGGACACGCTACCACCTCCCAAGCAGATACGACGGCGTGGGGCTGACTGCGGCCACCACTAGAAGAGTCGCCGCCTGAAGAAGAACCGGAGAAGCTTGAGGAACCCTGAGCGCCGCCTGCCTCGCGAGCGACATCCTCTCCATCATCGCCGGAGCCGGGTTCCCAGCCGCGGTCGTCGCCCTCGGGGCAACACCCTGCACGGCGACCATCTTCCCCAAACACCCTCACGTAGAGGGTGGCATCGCCGTCGAACCTGAAGTGTAGGGTGCACCAACCGCCCAGGCCACGCGCGCGGGCAAACGTCTACCAACCGCGGGCCAGGGCCAGGCTCCCGGCTATGGAGACCTCCAGCGAAACCCATGAGGCCCGGCTGCAGTAGCCGTCGGTCTGAAGCCAGAGGCCGCCTGGGGCGCCGGCCGGGAGCTCGCCAAGGAGGAAGCGAGGAAGTGGGAGCCGGATGCTAGTCGGCTCCGCCGACCACACGACGAACTCCGGCAGCACCTCTGCAGCGCGAAAGCGTGGCATAGGGGGACGCGCAGCCAGAGCGCACCCCCCGGCCACAGCAATCTGCCCGCCACCGCGCTGGAAAGCGTCTCCGCGGCCGCGGGGAGCTGCTGTGGTGGCCACAGGATGTTTGCGGGGGCGCCCTCGGCCGTGCATCGGCGGGGGAGAGGCATGCTCAGCCTGCCAAGCCTTCCCCTTCTCCGCGGCCAAGAACCTCCTCGACGGGGCCATGAAGAAGAACGAGAAGCAAGGGGAGATGAACCGGGAGGGCGGACGCCGTTCCATACTTATAGCCGGCGAAGCCCAACCGCCGACCTCCATGATCGCAGGTAATCATGACCCGTTTTGCATGCAGGGACTTGTCCAATCAGTGCAGTTGCCGAGGCGCCATGGGGAAGTGGAGATGCCCATGTCCAATCAACTGCCACGGGGCGCCCAATGCCGCAGGCTGTTAGGGCCCGCGGCGCTTCGCTCTTGCCCTTCCGCTTCCCTGCACGGCCAAGTCCGGGCGCGCCTTGGGCCCGGGGGCTACTGTCGGCGTTCTGGGAATGGGGGTCCCCAGACTTGCCTGCCTGTGGCCTGCGGCGTGGCTCAAAGGGGGGCCCAGCATGGCCCATCTTCACCAACACAAAGCCAAGACCCTCGCGAGGGGCCAAGCCTCGCGGGGCGGACGATGCAGAGCTTCCTCAGGCACGGCCTCGTCAGGCTCGCTCACGAGGAGGCGGAGAGATCAAGGCGGGGTACCTCATGAGGTGCCCATGATGCAAGCCATGACGACTCAGGGGGCCAGGGGGCGCCAGCCCGCGCAGCGTCCTCCTTTCCTCTTTGGTGCAAAGGGGGGCAAGCGCAGCCGCGGAGTACCGAGGCATCAGGCAAAGGTTGCCATTTCGGTGCAACGAGACCAAGACCAGGAGGGCTACGAGACGGAGGTCATTGTGGTGCCCAAGACGGCATCACCACCAGAACTTTGCACAGGCGAAGACCACTTTTGTCAGGATAGCTGATACTTGTTGTCCCCTTTCAAATTAGCCCGCAATTGTTGGCTCCCTTCCCGCTCGATATTTGGGAAGAGGACCAGGGCCTCAATATATAGGACCAGCCACCCACATAGCAAGGGCTCTCGACGGGTTGGTTGGTTGGAAGCAGAAAGATAGAGAGAAAGGTGACTGAACTCCTCCCAGCAGTTCAACGCCTCAGCCAAGAACAGGCCCTCGCGAGGCTGTTCTTCCATGTATTGTTCATCATTATTAGCCCAAGAGGCAATCCACCACACCACACACTGGAGTAGGGTATTACACCACAATGGTGGCCCGAACCAGTATAAACCCTGTGTCTCTTGTGCTGTTCTTCCCATAGTTTAGATCCTAGCGTGGCGGAGGGGTGCAGGCAGGAAGGAGGCGAAACCTCCGCGCGCACCCCAGTGTTCGAGCCTCAAGGGTCTGCCAGAACCCGAAATCCGACAGCGGGACTCACGGGGCCCTACCTCTAGGCGGGTTGTGCCTAGCACTGGGCCTTATCTTGTGATGTGTACCTGCAAATTTGGTTAGATGCCGGCACTCTACGTCCTCGGGTCCCGGCCCTTGAGTTGGTCTCAGCCGTCGCTAGTATGCCAGGTCGCGATGCCGTGGACAAGGCCAGAGGGTGAGGGCTGGAGAGCTAGTAAGAGCCCTGAGTCGCGATACTCAGGTACCCCCCTTTAACGTGCAAGTGGTCGGCATGGAGAAGAAGAGGTGCCGTGGACCGGCATCAAATAATAAAGCATGGTGGGTCAAACGCATAGCCGGAAATAAACGCAAAAGGGACACATGCCGCTGGGTCTGGCCGAAGCGATTTGGGGATGATGCAGCCCGAGGGGCGCCCCCAACAAAGTAAGCTAACAACATGAAATAAAAGGGATACATGCCGCAGGGACGGACCCACGCGGCCTGGGAATAATGCAGCCCCGGGGGGCGCTCCCAGCTGGAAATGAAACTTGAAAGATGTCACCTGATGATGTTGAGGATGAAGGAGTGTTGGTGTAGCAGACTCGGTGGGCTGCGGAAGCCGATCCTCATGAGCACCCAGGCCCAGGGGCCTTGGGAGGCTCCGGAGGCACTAGTGGCTCCTCACGGACCATCTCCATCTCCGCCAGGGCTGCGGAACGCCTGGCCTCTTGAGCCTCCATGATGCCCCTCATGAGGTGCTGGTATGCGGCAGCCGCGTTCGGCAAGCCGTAAGGCATGCGAACATAGATGTGGGGTGGACCATCGCAGCGCCCCACTCGCGAGGGCTAGAGGCGCTCCAGAGAGGAGACTCGATTGAGCCCTGGTATGTTGATGCAGACGCGCAGCCCACCATCCTCGCCTGGATGGGGAGCCACAGATGGTAGGCGGCGGCCGCCCGTCATGACTCTTGACTCCTGTAGCTCCTGAATGGCCTCGCTGATGAACTCCTGAGCGTCTGGCTCTCCTTGCCTTACTCCTTGAGGGAAACGTGCATCGAAACACGCCTCCTTGTGGTGCCCAAGCGCCTCCCTCGTGACCTTAGCCAGGTCGGTGGCCGTCCAGGGGAGAGCCCCCGAGCCCTGCCTGAGGAGGGCGCCGGGTGCGCTTTCCTATGCAATGGAAGCAGGTTCCCCCTGGGCAGGCGCAGGCCCTGAGGGGCCTGCCTCCTGAGGGGCCGGGCCGGATGATGTCTTCTTCTTGGGGGCGGTCTCGGGAAGCCTCCTTCTTCCGCGATCTGGTTCTTCCAGTGATGTGGCCTGAAAGGCTCGTTCCAAGGAACACACCGCGTCCTTCTCTTCACAGGGCACCGTGATGACTCCACCACTTCCTGGCATCTTGAGGACGTTGTAGCCGTGGTGAGTTACGGCCATGAACTTGGCCAGCGCTGGGTACCCAAGGATGGCATTGTACGGCAGGCGAATGTCAGCGACGTCGAAGTCAATGAGCTCGGTGTGGTAGTTGTCGCGTGCCCCGAAGGTGACAGGGAGGCGGACCTGCCCAAATCGGGACCGTGGAGACGTCGATGACTCCGGAGAAAGGCTTGGTTGGTTGAAGTTGGCTGTAGGGCACTTGGAGATTGTTGAATGTTTCCACAGACAGGACGTTGAGCCCTGCGCCGCCATCGCTAAGGGTCCTGGTGACCACCACGTTGCTGATGATTGGGGAACAAAGCATTGGGAGGACTCTGGCTGTGGCCGCACACTTGAGCTGATCTGCTGAGCTAAAAGTGATGGCACACACCGACCACCTGAGAGGGCGCGTGGCTTCGAGCTTGGGGAGGACTGCATTCGCTTCGCGGGCGAACTGCTTGAAGATGCGTTGAGAGGCTGGGGCTTGAGCCCCGCCCAGGATGCAGGCGATCGCGCGCGGCTCCTGGAAGCCCCCAGCCCCCTCGTCCTGATGGCGGTCCTCGTTTCTCCTTGGCTGCGGTGGTAGCGGAGGGAGGCCTGCATTGCCTTGCGGGCGATCCTCGCGAGGCTGATCCCTCCAGTCTCCCTCGCTAGGCGGGTCTTGCCAGCGATCCCCGCGAGGTCGATCGTGCTACCCTTGGCGCAGGCAGCGGTCTTCCCAGCGTCCTGCGTTCCTTCCTCCTCCTCGACCGTAGCCCCGGTCACCGTGGTTGGGGCGACGGCCGATCCTTCCTTCTCGCACGGCTCGGAGCTCTTGACATTCGTTGGTGTTGTGGGTGTGGAGGTCGTGGTACACACAGTACCGACTGCCCTTGGAAGACTCGGGCTGATCTCTGCCTCGCTTGGTGTCTGGTTCTGCCGCGAGCACGGCAGCCCCCTTGTGCTTCACATCCTTGGCCTTGGGCTTCTTATCTTCTGGGTCTGCGGCAGGGAGCTCGAGGAGGGAGAGATGCCCTTCCTCAGCCCTGGCGCACTTGCTTGCCAAGTTGAACAACTTCAAGGAAGTGCACAGGTCTTCATGCATCGCCAGCTCCTCCTTCATCTTGACATCGCGCACGCCGTCGGAGAAAGCTGAGATGATGGCCTCGTCAGTCACCTTGGGAATCTTGAGGCGTGCGTTGTTGAAGTGCTGGATGTACTTCTGCAGGGTCTCTCCGGTTTGTTCCTTGATGCGGCGCATGTCGCTCACGGCGGGTGGCCGGTCGCGAGTACCTTGGAAGTTGGCGATGAAGCGGGTGCGCATCTCGTCCCAGGAGGAGATAGTGCCTGGAACCAGGTTCAGGAGCCAGGTGCGGGCCCCGTCCTTGAGCGCCATGGCAAACCAGTTCGCCCTGACCTTCTCGTCTCCGTTGGCAGCTTTGATGCCCAGCTCATAGAGCTGGAGGAACTCCGCAGGGTCGGCCGTGCCATCGTAATGAGGAGGCAGGTCTGGCTTGAACTTGTCGGGCCACGCAACACTGCGTAGCTTGATGGTGAAGGCATGGCAGCCTGCTGTGGCCACGGGAGGCCTTGGGTGACGGAGAGATTCATCTTGCATGTCCCCACGCGCTGTAGCTGGGAGCAGCGTGGGGTCTTGACGTGTAGAAGCAGGAGCATGGTCGCGACGTGCTGGAGCAGGGAGCGCCCGGGCAGCTTCTTGCGGGCGAGGCACTTCTTTGCAGCTTTGCTCTTGTTGCGCTAGCACCTGACGGAGCGGGTTCCTCCCAGGGGCCACGCGCCTTGGAGCCATGGCGCCCCGGAGCTTCGTCGCCCGCGCAGGGCGGGTGCGGTGCAGCGGAACTGAGGGCGCAGGAGAGACCCCTGCGGCACAGACGAGCTCGGCAACGCGGTCGAGCCATTCTTCGTAGACGTCGTCGACGGGACGGTAGCGCAGGAGCTCGTTTGTCGCGATGAGCGCAGCTCGAGCCTCCATGTGTGCACGGAGCGCGCGGGATGAAGAACCAGTTGGGGTGAGCGAGGGAGTAGCGGTGCGGCCGTCTTGCTGCACGGACGGATGCTGAGACGACGCTTGCTACTCGTTCCCCGCCGGGCCGGTGGTGGCATTGATGGCAGGTGACGGGGAACGGCGAGGACGCCCGCCGACAGGAGCCGTCTGGGCGACGCGGGAAGCGAGAGCGGCCCGGCGCTTGGCGTGGGCCCGACGAGCATCAAACATGGACGCGATGGTCGGAGGAGAACGGGGTGGTGGAAGACGAATTCCGGCGCACCCCTACCTGGCGCGCCAAATGTCGGATTTCGGGTTCCGGCAGACCCTTGAGGTTCAAACAATGGGGTGCGCGAGGAGATTTCTCCTTCTACCTACCTGCACCCCTCCACCTCGCTAAGATCTAAGCTATGGAATGAACATCACAAGAGACACACGGTTTATACTGGTTCGGGCCACCGTTGTGGTGTAATACCCTACTCTAGTGTGTCGTGTGGTGGATTGCCTCTTGGGCTGATGATGATGAGCAATACAAGGAAGAACAGCCTCGCGAGGGTCTATTCTTGGCTGGGGGATGAACTGCTAGGAGGAGTTCAATCGCCCTTCTCTCTCTCTCTCTCTCTCTCTCTCTCTGTGCGATGCTACTCGATCCAATCCTAGCTAGTTTCTCTCTTGGCTTCTAGATTCTCACTTCTTGATTGCGATCCCCTCTGCCCTATGGGTGGCTAGTCCTATTTATAGGCAAAGGCCCTAGGCCTCTTCCCAAATATTGAGCGGGAAGGGCGCCAACAATTGGCCATTTTGAAGGGGAACATCTGGTAGACTTATCCTGACTAAAGTTGGTCCTCGCTTGCCAAAGGCTCTGGTGGTGACGCCGGCTTGGGCTCCACAATGACTTCCTCCCTGCCATTGGACTGGTCTTGGTCTCGTTGCACCGAAACGGGTGCCTTTTCTTGATGCTCTCTCCTGTGCTTGCTCCCTTTGCACCAAAGAGGGAAGGAGGACACTGCGCGGGCTGGTGCCCGCCTGGCACCCTTGGTCGTCATGGCTTGCGTCACAGGCACCTCATGAGGTACCCCGCCTTGATCTCTCCGCCTCCTCGCAAGCCAGCCTGATGAGGCCGTGCCTGAGGAAGCTCCGTTTCGTCCGCCCCACGAGGCTTGGCCCCTCGCAAGGGTCTTGGGTCTGTGTTGATGAAGATGGGCCACGCTCGGCCCCCTTTTGAGCCACGCCGCAGGCCGCAGGTAGGCAAGTCTGGGGACCCCCGTTCCTAGAACGCTGACAACTATGATAGCAAGCATCGTGACTTAGCTTTCAAGATCGGAGACCATGTCTACCTTCGCGTCTCTCCAATGAAAGGTACTCGTCGTTTCGGTATCAAAGGGAAGCTTGCCCCTAGATACGTGGGTCCTTTCAAGATCATTGGAAAAAGAGGCGATCTCGCCTATCAACTTGAGCTTCCATCCAACTTTGCAAATGTGCACGACGTGTTTCACGTGTCTCAGCTTCGCAAGTGTTTCAAGACTCCTGACCGCACCATCAACTTTGAAGAGATTGATCTCCAAGAAGACCTGTCTTATCATGAGTATCCCGTTGCTATCCTTGATGAAACTGAGCGTAAGACTCGCAAGAAGTCTATCAAATTCCTCAAAGTGAAGTGGTCACATCATTCCGACCGTGAAGCCACCTGGGAACGCGAGCACCACCTCCATTTCGAATATCCGGAGTTTTTCCAGTCCTAGATCTCGGGACGAGATCCTTTCGTAGTGGTGGAGTGTTATAACGCCCCGTATGTAACTTGCCATAATTGTATTCCAACTCTTGCCATTTTCGGCACTAAGTGATGATATTCCCTCGTGGTTGGGTTTTGTCTTCGATTTGCATTTTTTCCATGTCATGCATCTCATATCATGTCATCATGTGCATCGCATTTGCATACGTGTTCATCTCATGCATCCGAGCATTTTCCCCGTTGTCCATTTTGCATTCCGGCACTCCTATGTCCTCCGGTGTTCCCCTTTTGCCTCTTTTCGTGTGCGGGTGTTAAACTTTCTCGGATTGGACCGAGACTTGCCAAGCGGCCTTGGTTCACTACCGGTAGACCGCCTGTCAAGTTTCATGCCATTTGGACTCCGTTTGATACTCCAACGGTTAACCAAGGAACCGTAAAGGCCTCATGTGTGTTGCAGCCCAACACCCCTCCAAAGTGGCCCAAAACCCAGCGAAATCCCCTCCATCCTCTCGGTCGTTCGATGACGATTGCGTGGCCGAAAACCGCACCTCATTTGGACTCTCCTAGCTCCCTCTATCTATAAATAGGTCTCCCCCTCCGAAATTCCCGCAGTCCAAAACCCTAGCCCGCTCCTCCGCGCCGCCGGACAGGTCCGCCGCCGGCCGGACGCATCTGCCATTGCTCGCGTCCAACTGCAAGCCGCCACGTGGCAGCGCCGCCGCCGGCCCGCCCGAGCCCGGGTCGGGCCCCCCAAGCCCGCGTGCGCCGCCCCGCCGCCTCGCGTCGCCTGGGACCTCGCCATGCCGCCCGCCGAGCCTCGCCGATGCGCCGCCTCCCGCCGAGCCTTGCCGGTGCGCCGCCACTCGCCGGACCTCGCCGGTGCGCGTGCCGCGCCGCCCGGCTTCTCCGCCGCCGCCTGGCCTCCTCCTCCTCGCCCCCTCGCCGCCACCATCCTCCCACTCTGGCGGGCTACGTCCTCTCCGGTGAGAAGCTCCGGCCGCCGCAGCATTCTCCGGCGAAGCTCAATGTCCGCACCGCCCCAGATCTGGATCTGGAAAACCCTAGGGTTGACTTTCGTTTTTCTCTAAGTCCCCAGTTTTCCATATTTTTAGGCATGTTCATGGCATCATATCTCATCATCCGTAGCTCCGTTTTGTGCGTGTGATATATCAAGTTGTTCGTCTGGATGTGCTCTTCATTTCATTCCATTGCACAATGCTTGTTTGAGTCCATCTTGATGCCTAAAATGCTGTTGCAATAGTGTTGTGTAATGTTAGTTTCTGTTTCTTAACAGACTATGGACATTTGTCATTTTTGCCATGTTTAATGTGTGCCTCCTATGAACTTGAGCCCTACATGTGTTTTGGGCTATGCCATGCCATCTTTACAGGGGTATATGCCATGTATTTTTGTGACAAATGTGGTGACTAGAACAAGCATGCAAAGTAGCTCTCGTGATGTTGCTGATTTCAGGGACTTAGAATTCTTCTAAGTCATTTCCCTGATGTTATTTTTATGCCATGTATTCATGTTGCTACAGAGTGATCCATGCCTCTTTTGAGCATGTTCAGTAAGGATGATTTTGAGATATTGTTATGTTCTATCCATCCATGTCTTTGTTTGCAATTTTGGAGTACCCTAGCATGACTCAATCTTGCTCTACTTTTGCTATAAAATGTTCCTGGCAGATTGGTTACGTGTTAATCAATTTTGCTGAGGTCGTTGTAGTTGATCCGTGCATGCTATGAGATTGTTCTTGCCATGTTTAGCTTCTTGAACATGTCTTCTTGCTGGGTGTATGCTTAGTTTGTCATGCAATGCCTTGTGGTGAGTGCATTGAGCTCGCAAACAGGCCTACGTAACTCTGTTTTTGCCATGTCCAGTTTTCTGCTAAGTCCGAATCTGTTAACGAAACTTGCTATGTTTACATGGGTGCCATCATATCTTCTGATCCTTTTTTGCTTACAGTCAGTAAGGGACTTTTGTTATATGCTTTGAGTAGTTTCATGCCATGCCTTGCTTTTCCATGATATGTTCCTGCAGCATGTTGTTATCTTGCTCTAAACATTGCTACCTGATGTTAAATCCTGACATGTTATTTTCACTAAGTCTGTGAACCTAACATCTTTTGCACTTTTGCCATGCTTGTTTGAACCTGCTATTGTGTGATTTAGCCGTAGCTCAGTGTTCATCTTTTGTCAAGCATCTGGAGTGGATCACTGTCATGTGCTTTGTTGCTATGTTAGAGTGCAGTAGGTTAGTTTCTTGTTGCATTTTAGATGGCATCATGCTGTTAATCGCAGACTAGTGCCATTATTGTTTTGCTTGCCATTTGCAAACCGTGCATCCGATTCCGGTGATCCTTATATCGATTTCGACTGAAATCAACTCATCTTTCCAGCAGCGTACTTGGTTTTCTGAGTTGAGGCCTGGTTCAATATTTTCCTTCCGGAGCACGCATATGCATTGCATATCACATCCCGCATATCGTGCCATGTTTTGCATCATGTTGCTTGCGCATTGCACCGTGGTTGATCGTGGTTCCCTTTGCTTGTGTTCTTGCTTTGGGTAGAGCCGGGAGACGAGTACGTGATCGAGGAACCCATTGAGAACGCTTACGAGGATCAAGCTTATGTCAACTCGGAGAACTTTGCAGGCAAGATGACCATACCCTAGAAATCACTTCTATCTTTGCTTGCTAGTTGCTCGCTATTTTGCTATGCCTATGTCACGATACCTACCACATGCTTTTCATGCCTCCCATATTGCCATGTCAAACCTCTAACCCACATTGTCCTAGCAAACCGTTGTTTGGCTATGTTACCGCTTTGCTCAGCCCCTCTTATAGCGTTGCTTGCTGCAGGTGAAGATTGGAGTTTGTTCCTTGTTGGAACATGTTTATTGTTGGGATATCATTATTATATCTTGTTTGCTTTAATGCATCTATATACTTGGTAAAGGGTTGAAGACTCGGCCTTATGCCTAGTGTTTTGTTCCACACTTGCCGCCCTAGTTTCCGTCATACCGGTGTTATGTTCCTTGATTTTGCATTCCTTACGCGGTTGGGTTATAATGGGAACCCCTTGACAGTTCGCCTTGAATAAAACTCCTCCAGCAAGGCCCAACCTTGGTTTTACCATTTGCCACCTAGCATTTTTCCCTTGGGTTTCGCGGCCTCAAGGTTCGTCTTTATTTTAAACCCCGGGCCAGTGCTTCTCTAAGTGTTGGTACAACCTAGAGCATCGTGCGGGGCCGTCCCTTGGCAACTTGGGTTACGTTGGCTCCCGTACGCTTAGCTTATCCGATGTGCCCTGAGAACGAGATTTGTGTAGCTCCTATCGGGATTTGTCGGTGTCGGCGTTCTGGGAACGAGGGTCCCCAGACTTGCCTGCCTGCGGCCTGCGGCGTGGCTCAAAGGGGGCCCAGCATGGCCCATCTTCATCAACACAAGACTCAAGACCCTCGCGAGGGGCCAAGCCTCGCGAGGCGGTCGACACGGAGCTTCCTCAGGCACGTCCTCGTCACGCTGGCTCGCGAGGAGGCGGAGAGATCAAGGCGGGGTACCTCGCGAGGTGCCCGTGACGCAAGCCATGACGACTCAGGGCGCCAGGCGGGTGCCAGCCCGCGCAGCGTCCTCCTTTCCTCTTTGGTGTAAAGGGGGCAAGCGCGGCCGTGGAGTACCCAGGCATCAGGCAAAGGTTGCCATTTCGGTGCAATGAGACGAAGACCAGGAGGACTACGAGACGGAGGTCACCGTGGAGCCCAAGACGGCGTCATCACCAGAGCTTTGCGCAGGCGAAGACTGCTTTTGTCAGGATAGTTGATACTTGCTGTCCCCTTCAAATTAGCCCGCCATTGTTGGCTCCCTTCCCGCTCGATATTTGGGAAGAGTACCAGGGCCTCTATAAATAGGACCAGCCGCCCACATAGCAAGGGGTTCGTTCGGTTGGCGGGTAGGTGAGAGTAAGGCAGCCAGAGAGAGAGAGAGAGAGAGAGAGAATGGGTAGCTGAACTCCTCCCAGCAGTTCATCACCCTAGCCAAGAATAGACCCTCGCGGGGCTGTTCTTCCTTGTATTGTTCATCATGATCAGCGCCAAGAAGCAATCCACCCACCACACACTGGAGTAGGGTATTACACCACAACGGTGGTCCGAACCAGTATAAACCTTGTGTCTCTTGTGCAGTTCTTTCAGTAGTCTGGATCTTTGCGAGATGGAGAGGTAGAAGGCGTAATCTCCGCGTGCACCCCAGTGTTCGAACCTTAAGGGTCTGCCGGAGCCCGAAATCCAACATTTGGCGCGCCAGGTAGGGGTAAGCCGGAATTCGTCTTCCATCGCCCCGTTCTCCTCCGACCGTCGCATCCATGTCCGACACTCGTCGGGCCCGCACCGAGCACCGGGCCGCCATCGCTTCCCGCGTCGCCCAGACGGCGCCCGGCATCAACGCCGCCACCGTCCTGGTGGGGGCGAGTAGCAAGCGTCGTCTCAGCATCCATCCGTGCGGCTAGACGGCCGCACCGCTACTCCATCGCTCGCACCAGCTGGTTCGTCGTCCCGCGTGCTCAGCGCCCCCTTGGAGGCTCGAGCTGTGCTCCTCGTGGCAAACGAGCTCCTGCGCTACCGTCCTGTCGACAACGTCTACGAAGAGTGGCTCGACCGCGTCGCCGAGCTTGTCCGCGCCGCAGGGGGCTCTCCCGCGCCGTCCGTTCCGCAGCGCCACACCCCGCCCCGTGCAGGCAACGAAGCTCCGGAGGCATACCAGCCGCCTCCTCTCCAAGAAGACGCCATGGGTCCAAGGCGTGTGGCCCCTGGGCGGAACCCGCTCCGTCAGGTGCCAGCACAGCAAGAACGGAGCTGCCAAGAAGTCCCTCGCCCGCAAGGGGCTGCCCGGGCGCAACCTGCTCCGGCACGCCGCGACCCTGCTCCAGCTCCGGCACGCCAAGACCCCGTGCTGCTCCTAGCTGCGGCGCATGGGGACCCTCAAGACCAAGCTCTCCACCAGCCGAAGCCTTTCGTGGCCACCGCAGGCTGCCGTGCCTACACCACCGAGCTGCGTTGCGTCGCGTGGCCCGGCAAGTTCAAGCCAGACCTGCCTCCTCGTTACGATGGCACGACTGACCCTGCAAAGTTCCTCCAGCTCTACGAGCTGGGCATCGAAGCTGCCAGCGGGGACGAGAAGGTCATGGCGAACTGGTTCCCCATGGCACTCAAGGAAGGAGCTCGCACCTGGCTCCTGAATCTGGCTCCAGGCACGATCTCTTCCTGGGACCAGATGGGCACCCGCTTCATCGCCAACTTCCAAGGTACTCGCGACCGGCCACCCGCCGTGAGTGACATGCGCCACATCAAGCAACACCCTGGAGAGACCCTGCAAAAGTACATCCAGCGCTTCAACAGCGCGCGCCTCAAGATCCCCAAGGTGTCCGAGGAGGCCATCATCTCGGCCTTCTCCGATGGTGTGCGCGACATCAAGATGAAGGAGGAGCTGGCGATGCATGAAGACCTGTGCACCTCCCTGGAGCTGTTCAACTTGGCAACCAAGTGCGCCAGGGCTGAGGAGGGACGCCTCTCCCTCCTCGAGCTGCCTGCCGCAGACCCGGAGGCGAAGAAGCCCAAGGCCAAGGACGTGAAGCGCAAGGGGGCTGCCGTGCTCGCGGCAGAACCAGACACCAAGCGGGGTAAAGATCTGCCTGAGTCCTCCAGGGGCAGCCGGTACTGTGTGTACCACGACCTCCTCACCCCCAACACCAACGAATGCCAAGAACTCCGCGCCGTGCGAGAAGGAAGGATCAGCCGTCGTTCCGACCGCGCCGATCGGGGCTACGGCCGAGGGGGGGGAAGAAAACGCAGGACGCTGGGAAGACCGCAGCCCGCGCCAAGGGTGGCACGATCAACCTCGCGAGGATCGCTGGCGAGACCTGCCTCGCGAGGGGGACTGGAGGGATCAGCCTCGTGAGGACCGCCCACAGGGCAACGCAGGCCTCCCACCACTGCCGCCTCAGCCAAGGTGGAACGAGGACCGCCATCAAGAAGAAGGGGCTGGGGGCTTCCAGGAGCCACGTGCAATCGCCTGCATCCTGGGCGGAGCTCAAGCCCCAGCCTCCCAACGCATATTCAAGCAGTTTGCCCGCGAGGTGAACGCAGTCCTCCCCAGGCTTGAAGCAACGCGCCCTCTCAGGTGGTCGGCATGCGCCATCACATTCAGCTCAGCGGATCAACTCAAGTGTGCGGCCATAGCTGTAGTCCTCCCGATGCTTTGCTCCCCAGTCATCAGCAATGTACTGGTCACCAGGACCCTCATCGATGGTGGGGCAGGGCTCAACGTCCTGTCCGTGGAAACGTTCAACAATCTCCAAGTGCCCTACGACCAGCTTCAGCCAACCAAGCCCTTCACCAGAGTTACCGATGGCTCCACGGTCCCGATTGGGCAGGTCCGCCTCCCTATCACCTTCGGGGCACGTGACAACTACCGCACTGAGCTCATCGACTTCGACGTCGCCCACATCCGCCTGCCGTACAACGCCATCCTTGGGTACCCAGCGCTAGCCAAGTTCATGGCCGTAACTCACCATGGCTACAACGTCCTCAAGATGCCAGGGAGTGGCGGAGTCATCACGGTGCCCTGTGAAGAGAAGGATGCAGTGTGTTCCCTGGAGCGAGCCTTTTAGGCCGCGTCACTGCAAGACCCGGATCGTGGAAGCAGGAGGCTTCCCGAGACCACCCCCAAGAAGAAGAAGACATCGTCCGGAGCGGCCCCTCGGGAGGCGGGCCCCTCAGGGCCCGCATCTGCCCAGGGGAACCTCCTTCCATCGCATAGGAAAGCGCGCTCGGCACCCTCCTCAGGCAGGGCTCGGGGGCTCTCCCCTGGAGGGCCACCGACCTGGCCAGGGTCATGAGGGAGGCGCTTGGGCACCACATGGAGGCGTGTTTCGAAGCACGTTTCCCTCAAGAAGGAGCAAGGCAAGGAAGGTCAAACATGCAGGAGTTTGTCGACAAGGCCATTCAAGAACTACAGGAATCAAGAATCATGAGAGGTTGCCGCCGTCTACCTGCTGTGGCTCCCCATCCAGGCGAGGATGGTGGGCTGCGCGTCTGCATCGACGTACCAGGGCTCAACCATGTCGGTACGATTGAGCGCCTCTGGCCCTCGCAAGTGGGGCGCTGCGGGGGTCCGCCCCACAGCTATGTTCGCATGCCTTACGGCCTGCCGGGCGCGGTTGCTACGTGCCAGCGCCTCATGAGGGGCATCATGGAGGCTCAAGAAGACAGGCATTCTGCAGCCTTGGTGGAGATGGAGATGATTCGCGAAGAGCTACTAGTGCCTCCGGAGCCTCCTGAGGCCCCTGGGCCTGGGGGCTCGTGAGGATAGGCTTCCGCAGCTTACCGAGTCTGCTGCACCAAGACCCCTTCGCCCTCAACACCCTCAGGTGACATCTTACAAGTTTCATTTCCAGCTGGGAGCGCCCTCCCAGGGCCGCATCGTTCCCAGGCCGCATGGGTCCGTCCCTGCGGTATGTATCCCTTTTATTTCATGTCGTTAGCTTGCCTTGTTGGGGGCGCCCCTCAGGCTGCATCATCCCCAAGTCGTTCGGGCCAGGCACAGCAGCATGTATCTCCCTTGCGTTTATTTCCAGCTATGCATTCGCCCATCATACTTGATTACTTGATGCCTATCCACGGCACCTCTTCTTCTCCATGTCGACCACTTGCACGTTAAAGGGGGGTACCTGAGCATTGCGACTCAGGGCTCTTACTGGCTCTCCAGCCCTCACCCTCTGGCCATGTCCACGGCATCGCGACCTGGCATACCAGCGACGGCTGAGACAAGCTCGAGGGCCGGGACCCGAGGACGTAGAGTGCCGGCATCTAACCAAATTTGCAAGAACACAGCACAAGATAAGGCCCAGTGCCAGGCGCAACCCGCCTAGAGGTAGGGCCCCGTGTGTCCCGCGCTGGCTCGCGGGTGCCCAGATACACCTCACCTAGCCTAACCGTGCCGGCCACGTGTCAGGGCGGTGCTGTACACGCCCCGGGGACACCTCCCGGAGGGGAGCCCCCTCCCACGTACCAGTGGAAGCACCATGCTCCGCGCTGGCTAATGACACTACTGAGGAGCGGCTATGCCCATACACATGCGGAAGCGCTATGCTTCGTGCTGGTGATAAACAACTGAGGGTGGCCCCCGGGCCGCATCAACCTCAGGTGGCCCCTCGGGCCTGGTTCGCCGTGCGTCTCTCCCCGAGCGGAGCCAAGGTATGAAGGCCGTTTGAGCGTCAAGGGGGACCCCTGAGCATCGCGACTCAGGGGCCTAACTGGTCCGTAGCCCCTCACTCCTGTCCGAAAGGCTAATGCTGGGTGAGGCACGCGCGGGGCCGGGCTCTGCAGACGTAGAACGGTGGTCCCACTCGCATCTCACCTCATCACTTGCTGTTTGCGCGTCAAGGGGGACTCCTGAGCATCGCGACTCAGGAGCCTAACTGGCTCCGTAGCCCCTCACTCCTTTGGTCTCGTCCTGGTTTCCAGTCGGGGCTAATGCTGGGCGAGGTATGCGCGGAGTCGGGCTCTGCAGACGTAAAACGGAAGATCCACCTACATCACACCTCCCTACTTGTTGTTCGTGCGCCAAGGGGGACTCCTGAGCATCGCGACTCAGGAGCCTAACTGGCTCCATAGCCCCTCACTCCTTTGGTCCCGTCCTGGTTTCCGGTCGGGGCTAATACTGGGTGAGGTACGCGCGGGGCCGGGCTCTGCCGGCATAGAACACAAGCAAGTAGGGAAGGAAAGCATAAAATTCAAGGAACTTAAAAGCAAATATTACAGTCCATACTGTCGTCTCTACACCAAATGCGAGTTTAAACGCCTCCCCGAGGCATGATGCATGTGGAGGAATTAAAAGCAGGACAGGAGCAGTAGCGGAGTCACTTGGCGGCAGTGGAGCAGCGCGGGTGGCCCCGCCTCGTGGAACAGCAGGACCGGAAGCATCCTACTTCGACTTGTTACTGAAGGCCCGGAACTTCCCCAGCAGAGCCTCCGCGCGACCCTTCACGGCCTCGGCAGTGGCAGCAGCACCCTCGCCGCTTACTGGCTCCAACAGGCTGTCGAGGTCGGCACTGGGGTCGCAAAGGTAGATGTTGGTGAAGACCCGCGTCAGCGCAGCAGAAGACAGGACACGCGCCTCGTCCTCGGCCGTGGGGCCAAGGCCAAGGGTGACATCCTCAAGAGCACGAACCAGGAAGGGAAGCGAGAACCCCGGTGGAGCCCGCTCGCACCGAGGCCTCGACACCACCTGACGGTCCTCCTCGTCCCGGCCGCAAAGGGCGAGCCGTTTCTTCGGCGGGAGCGGGTCAGGTCCCTCTCGAGGGGCCTTTACCTTCTCCGCTGGAGAGAACCGGCGTATCGGAGCCATCGCAGCAAGATGGAGCAAGAATCGGGAAGAAGGAGAAGATAGGAGGGATGGACTAGAAGGGCACGTGCAGTTCCATACTTATAGCCGGCGAAGGCCAACTGCCGGCCTCCACGATCACAGGTAATCATGACACGACTTGCATGCAGGGACATGTCCAACTCGCACTATCACCGAGGCATCATGGGGAAGCGGAGACGCCCACGTCCCATCAACCGCCACGCGGCGCCCAAGGCCGCAGGCTGTAAGGGCCCAGGACGCTTCGCCCTTGCCCTTTCGCCTCTCAACACAGCCAAGTCCGGGCGCGCCTTGGGCCTGGGGGCTACTGTCGGCGTTCAGGGAACGGGGTTCCCCAGACTTGCCTGCCTGCGGCCTGCGGCGTGGCTCAAAGGGGGCCCAGCACGGCCCATCTTTGTCAACACAAGACTCAAGACCCTCGTGAGGGGCCAAGCCTCGCGAGGCGGACGACACGGAGCTTCCTCAGGCACGGCCTCGTCAGGCCGGCTCGCGAGGAGGCGGAGAGATCAAGGCGGGGTACCTCGCGAGGTGCCCGTGACGCAAGCCATGATGACTCAGGGCGCCAGGCGGGTGCCAGCCCGCGCAGCGTCCTCCTTTCCTCTTTGGTGCAAAGGGGGAAAGCGCAGCCGCGGAGTACCGAGGCATCAGGCAAAGGTTGCCATTTCGGTGCAACGAGACCAAGACCAGGAGGAATACGAGACGGAGGTCACTGTGGAGCCCAAGATGGCGTCACCACCAGAACTTTGCATAGGCGAAGACCCCTTTTGTCAGGATAGCTGATACTTGTTGTCCCCCATCAAATTAGCCCGCCATTGTTGGGTCCCTTCCCACTCAATATTTGGGAAGAGGACCAGGGCCTCTATAAATAGGACCAGCCGCCCACATAGCATGGGGTTCGTTCGGTTGGCGGGTAAGTGAGAGTAAGGCAGCCAGAGAGAGAGAGAGAGAGAGAGAGAGAGAGAGAGAGAAAGGGTGGCTGAACTCCTCCCAGCAGTTCATCACCCCAGCCAAGAACAGACCCTCGCGGGGCTGTTCTTCCTTGTATTGTTCATCATCATCAGCCCCAAGAAACAATCCACCCACCACACACTGGAGTAGGGTATTACACCACAACGGTGGCCCGAACCAGTATAAACCTTGTGTCTCTTGTGCAGTTCTTTCAGTAGTCTAGATCTTTGCGAGACGGAGAGGTAGAAGGCGTAATCTCCGCGCGCACCCCAGTGTTCGAACCTTAAGGGTCTGCCGGAACCCGAAATCCGACAGTCGGCATAGCGGGTGGTCTTGCTGGTCTTGTTTTACCATTGTCGAGATGTCTTGTAACCGGGATTCCGAGTCTGATCGGGCTGTCCTGGGAGAAGGAATATCCTTCTTAACCGTGAGAGCTTGTGATGGGCTAAGTTGGAGCACCCCTGCAGGGATTTGAACTTTCGAAAGCCATGCCCGCGGTTATGGGCAGATGGGAATTTGTTAATGTCCGGTTGTAGAAAACCTGAATCTTAATTTAATTAAAATGAATCAACAGCGTGTGTAGCCGTGATGGTCTCTTTTCGGTGGAGTCCGGGAAGAGAACACGGTCTCAAGTTATGCTTGAACGTAAGTAGTTCTAGGATCACTTCTTGATCATAGATTCTCGACCGTGCTTTGCCTTTCTCTTCTCGCTCTCATTTTGCGTATGTTAGCCACCATATATGCTAGTGCTTGCTACAGCTCCACCTCGCATACCTTTTACCTACCCATAATCTTAAATAGTCTTGACCGCGAGGGTGTGAGATTGCTGAGTCCCCATGACTCACAGATTACTTCCAAAACCAGATGCAGGTGCCGATGATACTATTCTAGGCGATGCGACTGAACTCAAGTGGGAGTTCGACGAGGACTCAGGACGTTACTATGTTTCCTTTCCAGACGATCAGTAGTGGAGCCCAATTGGGACGATCGGGGATCTTATGCATTTGGGGTTGTCTTTATTTCGGTTCCGTAGTCGGACCTTGTTTGTATCTGGATGATGTAATGCTATATTTATGTTTTATGTGAAGTGGCAATTGTAAGCCAACTCCGTACCTCTTTCTTATTCAGTACATGGGATATGTAAAGATTACCCCTCTTGGGACATGCCTACAATGTGGTTATGCCTCTAAGTCGTGCTCCGACACGTGGGATATATAGCCACATCGTGGGTGTTACACATTTGTGCTGATCTAATTCTTCCAGTTGTCAGATATACTTACTGAGTGAGGGTGGTGGCTTGCCGTTAACGGGTTCAGCACGGTCCAGGTGTTGCTGACACAAGGTCTAAGTTTCCTACCATGCAGACTGTACAGGACTAGCGGGCTTCTATTGTAGTAAATGTGAAGCAGATGTGGTCCTATGCACTATTCAATACTGATTTCATCCAAGCCCTACAAAGTGATATACAGCTGGGGGCTGGGATCCCTATGTTGACCATGGGTTCAGATAATGAGAGCATATGGTCGTACAAGCCATATCGAATTTCCGTCTTGGATGCCCATCATATTAGGACTAAGTTCATAACTAAAGCAAATTACCATGTTGTTTTGAGAGACTCTCGAAATAATATAAGTGAAGCAAGAGAGTTCAATAATTTCTATAAAATAAAGCCATCATCGTGCTCTAAAAAGATATAAGTGAAGCACTAGAGCAAAATTTCCTACCTCAAAAGATATAAGTGAAGCACATAGAGTATTCTAATAAATCACGATTCATGTGTGTCCCTCTCAAAAGGTGTGCACAACAAGGATGATTGTGGCAAACTAAGAAGCAAAGACTCATATCATACAAGACGCTCCAATCAAAACACATATCATGTGGTGAATAAAAATATAGCCTCAAGTAAATTTACCAATAGACGAAGACGAAAGAGGGGATGCCTTCCGGGGCATCCCCAATATTAAGATCGTGGTTGTCCTTTAATATTCCCTTGGGGTGCCTTGGGCATCCCCAAGATTAGGCTCTTGCCACTCCTTATTCCATAGCCCATCAAATCTTTACCCAAAACTTGAGAACTTCACAATCAAAAACTCAATAGAAAACTAATGAGATCCGTTAGTATAAGAGAATAAATCACCACTTTTGGTACTGTTGTGAACTCATTTTTTATTTATATTGGTGTAACTAGCAAAAGTGCATGTGCGTTGCAACGGGAGAAACAAATTATCACCCCTAGCACCCCCATCCATGTTGCCCCTTCTTTTCTTTGTCATCATTGTGGGTCACAATGTCCACTACATGCCGAACGTTCCACCTAAACTTGGGACCAATAAAGAATTTCATTGCCTGCATGGATAGATAAGCGAACGGTCGCGTTTGAGATCCCAATCAAATCTACATAATCGAATGCTTGAGCCTTGTGTTTGTGTGATCCGGATTTTACATCGTGGTAGTTTAGTACCAGTCCGTGAAGGACACAAACAACCACCAAATTCAACTTTAGTTGAAAACGATCAACACCGTTTTTGCAGATAACACGATCAGCACCAAAAATTGTGGATGTTGCGAGTTTTATTCGCAAAAAAACTATTTTTGCCTCATCTCCTAAACGGGGTGGTGGGTTTGATTTGTTGGGCTGCGTCGCATGGACAGGTTGGGATGGCACTGTTTTTTTATTGGTGGAATGTTGCGCTGGTGAACGGGTTAGGGGCCAAGTGTCCCAGGACAAACGATTGGGAATAGCCTAGCTTAGTATGAAGAAATTCTATGGACATATGAAATGGGAGGACCAATAATATTATACCTCCATTTATGTAAAAAATAATATATATGCCCGTGAGTTGCAATGTTAGAAACAATTGACATAAATTTAGTGAGGACTGTATGCGCAAACATAATGTTCAATGTGTTAAAAATTTGGTGCAAGCTTAGTAAGGATTATAAGTGCAAGAAAAAAATGTCAGGTTGTTTGTTGCAACGAAAGAAAAAAATGGCTTGAATTAGTGAGGATCATGTAGGAAAAGAATGGCACTTCATCTTTATTCGTAAGATTAGATATGAATGAGGGCCCATGTCCATCAAAAATTCTGTAATTATCATATACTTACTTCCCCTCTCTTTCCTTTCTCCTTCCTTCTTTATTTCTCATGCAATTAGTGTCTATTTTATTTCTTTTTCTTTCCTTATATCATCCATGTGACGAATACCATTTGTCGGCCTATTAATTACTCCTGCGATTAATATGGCGTCCACAAAAATTACCGCCTATTGCCTTCCTTTCTCTTTCCTTTCTCCTTCCTTATTTATGTATCATGCAAAGTCTATATGCCCGTGAGTTACAATGGTAGAAACAATTGACATAAATTTAGTGAGGACTGTATGCGCAAACATAATGTTCAATGTGTTATAAACTTGGTGCAGACTTAGTAAGGATAATAAGTGCAAGGAAAAAATGACAGGTTGTGTGTTGCAATGAAAGAAAAAAATGTCTTGAATTAGTGAGGATCATGTAGGAAAAGAATGAAA
The DNA here is from genome assembly GCA_034509565.1 of Triticum monococcum. Classification (NCBI taxonomy): domain Eukaryota; kingdom Viridiplantae; phylum Streptophyta; class Magnoliopsida; order Poales; family Poaceae; genus Triticum; species Triticum monococcum. The sequence continues at coordinate 140,567,357 of CM067846.1, read as the reverse complement.
CTTCATATTTATTCGTAAGATAAGGTATGAATGAGGGCCCACGTCCTTTAAAAAAATCTGTAATTATCGTTCCTTCTTTTTCCTTTCTCCTTCCTTCTTTATTTCTCATGGAATTAGTGTCTATTTTATTTATTTTTCTTTCCTTGTACCATCCATGTGACGAATCCCATTTGTCGGCTTATTAATTACTCCTGCAATTAATTTGGCGTCCATAATAATCTCTTTCCTTTCTCCTTCCTTCTTTATTTCCTTTCTTTCTGGCTTCACATAATTGAAGTCTATTTCCTTCCCCTCTTTCCTTTCTCCTTGCCTTTTTATTTCTCATATGCAATGTCTATTTCCTTCCCCTCTCTCCTATTGCTCTACCCCTCATTTGTTCTGTTAAGGACAAATCTTATTCATGCCATATTCTTTGCTTAATTTCTAAAGCAGCTCCTTGATGCTTGACAACCTAAGGACGTATATAAACTAGTAGAAATTTATGTAAAATAGCAAGGTGGTTCTATTTATGAAAAACAACCTCAGCCTGCTCCCCTTGTCCATCCACTAGGCTGCATCAGTCCGCCTGGCCCAGCGCGCCCGTGCTCATTGCCTCAGCCCGTCTATGCCTCATCTTATACTCTTAAAAGGCCAGACGACTACATTAGCGCACTCATGGGCCTAGCCGGATTGGTCTGCTATGTTGTCGTACACCCGGTAGACCAGGGATCAAATCCCAACGCCCACCACTTTTTCCCTTTTTAAATTTAATTCAAACACAAATTCAAACTGAAAGCGTAAAATCATGGGAAGAAGCGTATTGTGACGATGAACCCAATAAAGTCAATCCGTGCTTTATTATTAATTAGGGAAAGATATCAAATTTATTTGAACTTCTCCATGGTTCATACCCCCAATACTACCCATTAATTCATCAAAATAAGCAAACAACACATAGAAAACAGAATCTATAAAAACAAAAAAGTCTGTAGCAATCTGTAAATATCGAATGAGGACAACATAGGCAATTTGCATATTAATCTTCTTCAAAAAGAATAAGTATTTTATCACGCTACTGCTAAAAACAAAAATTATTTTACTGGACGCAAAAGTTTTTGTTTTTCAGCAAGTTCAAATCAACAATCATCGTAAGACATCCCAAAGGTCTTACTTGGCACAAACACTAAGTAAAACATAAAAACAAATCTAATGAGAGGCAAGATGAAAAATTTATTGAAAAACAGAACAAAAAAAGCAAGAACAAAAATAAAATTGGGTTGCCTCCCAACAAGCACAATTGTGTAGCGCCCCTAGCTAGGCATAATGCAATAGATCTAGGTATTTTTATCTTTGGTATGCAACTCTTAAGTAGCTCTCAAATAGATTCATATGGAAACTTAATTTTCTTTCTAGAAATGTGTTCCATTCCCTTCCTTAATGGGAATTGAAATCTAATCTTTCCTTATATCATATCAATAATTGCACCAATCGTTCTAAGGAAAGGTCTACCAACAATAATAGGATGATGACCCACAAGTATAGGGGATCTATCGTAGTCCTTTAAATAAGTAAGAGTGTCGAACCCAACGAGGAGCAGAAGGAATGACATGTAGTTTTCAGCAAGGTATTCTCTCCAAGCACTGAAATTATCGGTGACAGATAGTTGTATGATGAGATAATTCATAACGGGGAACAAGTAAAAAGAGTAAACAAGGTGCAGCAAGGTGGCCCAATCCTTTTTGTACCAAAGGACAATCCTGCATGAACTCTTACATAAAGGACAATCCTGCACATGGGAATTACTGTCAAGCTAGTTTTCATCATGCTCATATGATTCGCGTTCGTTACTTTGATAATTTGATATGTGGTTGGACCGGTGCTTGGGTGATGTCCTTCCCTGGACAAGCCTCCCACTTATGATTAACCCCTCTCGCAAGCATCTGCAACTATGAAAGAAGAATTAAGATAAATCTAATGATAGCATGAAACATATGGATCCAAATCAGCCCCTTACGAAGCAATGCAAAAACTAGGGTCTAAGCTTCTGTCACTCTAGAAACCCATCATCTACTTATTACTTCCCAATGCCTTCCCCTAGGCCCAAATCATGGTGAAGTGTCATGTAGTCAACGTTCACATAACACCACTAGAGGAATATCAAAATATCAAACGAATACCAAATTCACATGATTACTTATAACAAGACTTCTCCCGTCTCCTCAGGAACAAACGTAACTACTCACAAAGAATATTCATGTTCATAATCAAAGGAGTATTAATTATCATTAAGGATCTAAACATATGATCTTCCACTGAATAAACCAACTAGCATCAACTACAAGGAGTAATCAACACTACTAGCAACCCACATGTACCAATCTGAGGTTTTGAGACAAACATCAGATACAAGAGATGAACTAGGGTTTGAGAGGAGATGGTGCTGGTGAAGATGTTGATGGATATTGACACCCTCTCGATGAGAGGATCGTTGGTGATGACGATGGCTTCGATTTACCCCTCCCGGAGGGAAGTTTCCCCGGCAGAACAGCTCCACCGGAGCCCTAGATTGGTTCTTCCTAAGTTCTGCCTCGAGATGGCGGTGCATCGTCCTGAAAGCTTCCTTCTGATTTTTCCAGGTCAAAACACATCATATAGCAGAAGATGGGTATCGGGGGCCTGCCGGTGGCCCACATGGCAGGGGGCGCGCCCAGGGGGTAGGGCGCGCCCTCCACCCTTGTGGATGGCAGATGGCCCCCCTCTGGTGCTTTCTTTGCCCGATATTTTTTATATATTCTAAAATAATTCTCCCTGAAGTTACAAGGCTTTTGGAGTCATGTAGAATAGGTCTCTAATATTTGCTCCTTTTCCAGTCCAGAATTCTAGCTGTCGACATTCCCTCTTCATGTAAACCTTATAATATAAGAGAGAAAAGGCATAAGTATTGTGGTATAATGTGTAATAACAACCCATAATGCAATAAATATCAATATAAAAGCATGATGCAAAATTGATGTATCAATTCCCCCAAGCTTAGACCTCGCTTGGCCTCAAGCGAAAGATGAAATCGAAAAATATGTGCACATGTTTAGAGATAGAGGTGTGGATAAAATAAAATACGGACATGAGGGCATCATGATCATCTTTTAGAAGAGCAATATATAATGTCATATAATTTCTTATGCTAAAGTAACAATTCGTTCACAAGGTAAAGTATGAATCAGAAACTTTACTGAAAATGAACAAACTTTGATCTTAGTCATTGAAATAATTAAAATTTATTATAACATCAGAAAGAGTCAATTCAAGTGCTTTTCATCAAATCCACATACTCAACTATCATTTAGTCTTTCACAATTGCTAACACTCACGCGATACTTATGGGTTCAAAGCTTCTATCGGACACAAAGAAAGATCGGGGCTTATAGTTTCGCCTCCTAACCTTTTACCTCAAAGCCAATGTCAACAATAATACTTTATGATAACCTTATATATATATATATATATATATATATATATATCTGGATCTCTCCAACACATAGTGCTTGCCAAAGGAAAAAGTGTAAAAAGGAAAGGTGAAGTTCGCCAAGACTCTTGTATAAGGATAGAAGATAAAAGTAAAAGATAGGCCCTTCGCAGAGGGAAGCAGAGGTTGTCATGCGCTTTTATGGTTGGATGCACAAAATCTTAATGCAAAAGAACGTCACTTTATATTACCGCTTGTGATAAAGAACTTTATTATGCAGTCCGTCGCTTTTATTTCTTCCATATCACAAGTTCGTATAAAGCTTATTTTCTTCACACTAATAGATCATACATATTTAGAGAGTAATTTTTATTAATTGCACCGATGATAACTTACTTGAAGGATCTTACTCAATCCATAGGTAGTATGGTGGACTCTGATGGAAAAACTGGTTTAAGGGATGTTTGGAAGCACAAGTAGTATCTATACTTGGTGCAAAGAATTTGGCTAGCATGAGAGGGAAAAGCAAGCTCAACATGTTGGGGGATCCATGACAATATAACTTCTATTCAGATAAAAGAAAACATAACTCATTATGTTGTCTTCCTTGTCCAAGATCAACTTTTTAGCATGTCATATTTTAATGAGTTCTCACAATTACAAAAGATGTCGAAGATAGTATATTTATATGTGAAGCCTCTCTTTCTTTATTACTTCCTATTAATTGCAGCAATGACCCAAACTATGTTTGTTAACTCTCAACAACTTTTATTCATCATACTCTTTATATGTGAAGTCATTACTCTCCATAAGATCATTATACGATCTTTTTATTTGTTTTTCTTCTTTCTTTAATTCCCTCAAGATGATAGCAAGATAGCAAAGCCCTCAAATCAAAACTACTCTTTATTATATATAACTCAAGGACTCGATTACATAGATAGAGATCAAAACAAAACTCAAAGATAGATCATACTAAAAACTTTATTCTTCTAGATCAAGATATAACCAAAATGATCAAACTAAGAAAAATGATGAAGGTAAAGGTGTGATGGTGATACGATACCAGTGTTGGTGTTCTGGGAATGGGGGTCCCTAGACTTGCCTGCCTGCGGCCTACGGCGTGGCTCAAAAGGGGGCCCAGCACGGCCCATCTTCATCAACACAGACCCAAGACCCTAGCGAGGGGCCCAGCCTCGTGGGGCAGACGACACGGAGCTTCCTCAGACACGGCCTCATTAGGCTGGCTCGCGAGGAGGCGGAGAGATCAAAGCGGGGTACCTCACGAGGTGCCCGTGACGCAAGCCATGACGACCAAGGATGCCAGGCGGGCGCCAGCCCGCGCAGTGTCCTCCTTTCCTTATTGGTGGACAGGGAGCAAGCGCAGGCGAGAGCATCAAGCAAAGGCACCCGTTTCGGTGCAACGAGACCAAGACCAGTCCAATGGCAGGGAGGAAGTCATTGTGGAGCCCAAGCCAGCGTCAGCACCAGAGCCTTTGGCAAGCGAGGACCAACTTTAGTCGGGATAAGTGTACTAGATGTTCCCCTTCGAAATGGCCAATTGTTGGCGCCCTTCCCGCTCGATATTTGGGAAGAGGCCCAGGGCCTTTTCCTATAAATAGGACTAGCCTCCTACAGGGTAGAGGGGTCGGATTCAGAGAGGAAATCAGAGAGAGAGAGAGAGAGAAGGGTAACTGAACCCCTCCTAGCAGTTCATCCCCCCAGCCAAGAACAGACCCTCGCGAGGCTGTTCTTCCTTGTATTACTCATCATCATCAGCCCAAGAGGCAATCCACCACACCACACACTGGAGTAGGGTATTACCCCACAATGGTGGCCCGAACCAGTATAAACCCTGTGTCTCTTGTGGTGTTCTTCCCATAGCCTAGATCTTAGCAAGGCGGAGGGGTGCAGGTAGGTAGAAGGCGAAATCTCCGCGTGCACCCCAGTGTTCGAACCTCAAGGGTCTGCCGGAACCCGAAATCCGACATTTGGCGCGCCAGGTAAGGGTGCGCCAGAATTCGTCTTCCACCACCCCGTTCTCCTCCGACCATCGCGTCCATGTTTGACGCTCGTCGGGCCCGCGCCGAGTGCCGGGCTGCTCTCGCTTCCCGCGTCGCCCAGACAGCTCCTGTCGGCGGGCGCCCTCGCCGTTCCCCGTCACCTGCTGTCAACGCCGCCACCGGCCCGGCGGGGGACGAGCAGCAAGCGTCGTCTCAGCATCCGTCCGTGCGGCAAGACGGCCGCACCGCTACTCCCTCGCTCACCCTGGCTGGTTCTTCATCCCGCGTGCTCCGCGCACCCATGGAGGCTCGAGCTGTGCTCATCGCGGGCAAATGAGCTCCTGCGCTACTGTCCCGTCGACGACGTCTACGAAGAATGGCTCGACCGTGTCGCCGAGCTCGTCTGCGCCGTCCGTTCCGCTCCGCCGCACCCCGCCCCGCCCGGGCGACGAAGCTCCGGGGGCGCCCCAGCCGCCTCCTACTCAAGAAGGCGCCATGGCTCCTAGGCACGTGGCCCCTGGGCGGAACCCGCTCCGTTAGGTGCGAGCGCGGCAAGAGCAGAGCTGCCAAGAAGTCCCTCGCCCGCAAGAAGCTGCCCGGGACCTCCCTGCTCCAGCACGTCGCGACCATGCTCCTGCTCCTGCACGTCAAGACCCCGCGCTGCTCCTAGCTGCAGCGCGTGGGGACATGCAAGACCAAGCTCTCTGCCCCCAGGTCCTCCCGTGGCCACAGCAGGCTGTCGTGCCTTCACCGCCGAGATACGCAGTGTTGCGTGGCCCGGCAAGTTCAAGCCAGACATGCCTCCTCATTACGACGGCACGTCCGTCCCTGCGGAGTTCCTCTAGCTCTATGAGCTAGGCATCGAAGCTGCCAACAGAGACGAGAAGGTCATGGCGAACTGGTTTCCTATGGCGCTCAAGGACGGGGCATGCACCTGGCTCCTGAACCTGGCTCCAGGCACGATCTCCTCCTAGGACGAGATGCGCACCCGCTTCATCGCCAACTTCCAAGGTACTCGCGACCGGCCACCCGCCGTGAGCGACATGCGCCGCATCAAGCAACAACCCGGAGAGACCCTGCAGAAGTACATCCAACGCTTCAACAACGCACGCCTCAAGGTTCCCAAGGTGACCGAAGAGGCCATCATCTCAGCCTTCTCCGACGGCGTGCGCGATGTCAAGATGAAGGAGGAGCTGGCGATGCATGAAGACCTGTGCACTTCCTTGGAGTTGTTCAACTTGGCAACCAAGTGTGCCGGGGCTGAGGTAGAGCGTCTCTCCCTCCTCGAGCTGCCTGTCGCAGACCCAGAAGAGAAGAAGCCCAAGGCCAAGGATGTGAAGCGCAAGGGGGCTGCCGTGCTCGTGGTAGAACCAGACACCAAGTGGGGCCGAGATCAGCCCGAACCATCCAAGGGCAGTCGGTACTATGTGTACCACGACCTCCACACCCACAACACCAACGAATGTCAAGAGCTCCGAGCCATGCGAGAAGGAAGGATCGGCCGTCGCCCCGACCACAGTGACCGGGGCTACGGTCGAGGAGGAGGAAGGAACGCATGACGCTGGGAAGACCGCGGCCCGCGCCAAGGGTGGCGTGGTCAACCTCGCGAGGATCGCTGGCAAGACCCGCCTCGCGAGGGAGACTAGAGGGATCAGCCTCGCAAGGATCGCCCGCAAGGCAACGCGGGCCTCCCCCCGCTGCCGCCGCTGCCAAGAAGAAACGAGGACCGCCATCAGGACGAGGGGGCTGGGGGCTTCCAGGAGCCGCGCACAATCGCCTGCTTCAAGCCCTAGCCTCTCAACGCATCTTCAAGCAGTTCGCCCGCGAAGTGAATGCAGTCCTCCCCAAGCTTGAGTCCTCCCGATGCTTTATTCCCCAATCATCAGCAACATGGTGGTCACCAGGACCCTCATCGATGGCGGGGCAGGGCTCAACGTCCTGTCCGTGGAAACATTCAACAATCTCCAAGTGCCCTACAACCAGCTTCAGCCAACCAAGTCGTTCTCCGGAGTCACCGACGGCTCCACAGTCCCGATTTGGCAGGTCTGCCTTCCTGTCACCTTCGGGGCACGCGACAACTACCGCACCGAGCTCATCGACTTCGACGTCGCTCACATTCGCCTGCCGTACAACGCCATCCTTGGGTACCCAGCGCTAGCCAAGTTCATGGCCGTAACCCACCACGGCTACAACGTCCTCAAGATGCCAGGAAGTGGCGGAGTCATCACGGTGCCCTGTGAAGAGAAGGACGTGGTGTGTTCCCTGGAACGAGCCTTTCGGGCTGCATCACTGGAAGACCCGGATCGCAGAAGCAGGAGGTTTCTCGAGACCGCCCCCAAGAAGAAGACATTGTCCGGCCCGGCCCCTCAGGAGGCAGGCCCCTCAGGGCCCGCGCCTGCCCAGGGGGAACCTCCTTCCATCGCATAGTAAAGCGCGCCCGGCGCCCTCCTCAGGCAGGGCTTGGGGGCTCTCCCCTGGAGGGCCACCGACCTGGCTAAGGTCACGAAGGAGGCGCTTGGGCACCACATGGAGGCGTGTTTCGAAGCATGTTTCTCTGAAGAAGGAGTAAGGCAAGGAGAACCAGACCCTCAGGAGTTTGTCAGCAAGGCCATTCAGGAGCTACAGGAGTCAAGAGTCATGAAAGGCGGCCGCCGCCTACCAGCTGTGGCTCCCCATCCAAGCGAGGATGGTGGGCTGCGTGTCTGCATCGACATAACAGGGCTCAATCGAGTCGCCTCTCTGGAGCGCCTCTGGCCCTCGCAAGTGGGGCGCTGCGAAGGTCCACCCCACGGCTACGTTCGCATGCCTTACGGCTTGCCGAATGCGGCTGCCACGTACCAGCGCCTCATGAGGGGCATCATGGAGGCTCAAGAGGCCAGGCGTTCCGCAGCCCTGGCGGAGATGGAGATGGTCCGCGAGGAGCCACCAGCGCCTCCGGAGCCCCCCTAGCCCCCTGGGCCTGGGGGTTCATGAGGATCGGCTTCCGCAGCCCACCGAGTCTGCTACACCAACACTCCTTCGTCCTCAACATCATCAGGTGACATCTTTCAAGTTTCATTTCCATCTAGGAGCGCCCCCCAAGGGCTGCATTATTCCCAGGCCGCGTGGGTCCATCCCTGCGGCATGTATCCCTTTTATTTCATGTTGTTAGCTTACCTTGTTGGGGGCGCCCCTTGGGCTGCATCATCCCCCAAGTCGCTTGGGCCAGACCCAGCGGCATGTATCCCTTTTGCGTTTATTTCCGGCTATGTGTTCAACCCACCATGCTTGATTATTTGATGCCTGTCCGCGGCACCTCTTTTTCTCCATGCCGACCACTTGCAAATTAAAGGGGGGGTACCTGAGCATCGCGACTCAGGGCTCTTACTGGCTCTCCATCCCTCACCCTCGAGCCTTGTCCACGGCATCGCGACCTGGCATACCAGCGACGGCTGAGACCAGCTCGAGGGCCGGGACCCGAGGACGTAGAGTGCTGGGATCTAACCAAATTTGCAGGGACACATCACAAGATAAGGCCCAGTGCTCCTCGCTGGCTGACGACTCTGCGGAGGAGCGGCTATGCCCGTACACATACGGAAGCGCTATGCTCCGTGTTGGTGATAAACAACTAAGGGTGGCCCCCAGGCCGCGTCAACCTCAGGGAGCCTAGAGCTCAGTGTCTAGCCTCGTCGTAACGCCTCCCCTCGGGAGTGCCACGCGAGGGGGCTGGGCACGGGGGCTGTGCCTGGGTCACGCCCAGACGCTCACCACCCAGCCAGGCCCCCCCGGGCCTAGTTCGTCGTGTGTCTCTCCCCGAGCGGAGCCAAGGTACAAAGGCCGTTCGAGCGTCAAGGGGGACTCCTGAGCATCACGACTCAGGAGCCTAACTGGTCACGTAGCCCATCACTCCTTAGTTCTGAAAGGCTAACGCTAGGTGAGGTATGCGCGGGGCCGGGCTCTGCAGACGTAGAACGGTAGATCCACCCACATCTCACCTCCCTACTTGTTGTTCGTGCGCCAAGGGGGACTCCTGAGAATCACGACTCAGGAGCCTAACTTGTCACATAGCCCCTCACTCCTTGGTCCCGTCCTGGTTTCCGGTCGGGGCTAACGCTGGGTGAGGTATGCGTGGGGCCGGGCTCTGCCGGCGTAGAACATAAGCAAGTAGGAAGGAAAAGCGTAAATTTCAAGGAATTCAAAAGCAAATATTACAGTCCACACTGTTATCCCAATGCCATACACAAGTTTAAACGCCTCCCCGAGGCATGATACATGTGCAGGAATCGAAGGCGGGATAGGAGCCACAACGGAGTCACTTGTCGGTGGTGGAGCAGCGCAGAGTGGGTTCGCCTCATGGAGCAGCGGGGTCAGCGGCGCCTTGCTTTGGCTTGGTGCTGAAGGCCCGAAACTTCCCCAGCAGAGCCTCCGCGCGACCCTTCATGGCCTCGGCAGCGGCAGCGGCACGCTCGCCGCTTACTGGCTCCAGCAGGCTGTCGAGGTCGACGCCGGGATCGTGAAGGTAGATGTGGGTGAGGACCTGCGTCAGCGCAGCAGAAGACAGGACACGCGCCTCGGCCTCGGCCGTGGGGCCAAGGCCAAGGGCGACATCTTCAAGAGCGCGAACCAGGAAGGGAAGTAGCTTGGCGGGGCCATCCTCGGCGCCGGCCAGTGGCCTCTCTAGGCCGCTATCGTAAAGCGTCCTCAGCGAGGAGCGAGCTTTCGCCTCCATCTCCACGAAGGCCACGCGGTCCTTGGCAAGAACCTGGGCCTTGTCGTCCAGCTCGATCTTCCTCGCCCCCAACTCTTGCTCCAGCGCGCCTAGGCGGTCACGGCGCTTCGTGAGCTTGGCCTCCCGGCCCTTGACGGCAGCCTCGCGAGCCTTCACGCCTTCTTCCTGCTCTTGGCGAAGGCGGGCCTCTTTCGCGAGCTGGTCCCGCAGGCCTTGCAGCTCGTCCTCCAGCGCCTTGCAGCGACCACGGACGTCGACCACCTCCCCCAGGGCTGCGTCATGAGCAGCCTTTGCCTCAAGGACGGCCTGCCTCTCCTCATCGCAAGCCATCGAGGCCTGGACCTGCGCCGCCCGAATCGAAGCGTCGAAGCGAATACATCCTCAAGCCAGCTCCAAGCGCCCGTCCACCAAGCGAGGGTCGGCGCCAAGAAGATCCTGCCGCAGCCGGTCCAGCTCAGCAGCAGCACGGTCCAGAATGGCAGGAGGAGTCGAAGAGACAGCAGTCGGTGGAGTCGGAGGAGAAGGCGGCAGCGCGACCACAACGTCCTGAGGCGGAGCCTGCTGCACCCCAACGGCTGTCGTGGCGGCAGCAGGCAAAGGCACCTCGGGAGTCACTTGGGCCATGGGGGCTGAGCTCGCCCCAGCCGGCTCAGCCGGGCCTCGCGAGGACGACCGGGCGGGAGAAGCCCGTGCGTCGCAGTCACTTTCCTTCGCGGGCAGAGGCGCTGCCACGGATGGAACCTTAGGAGCTCCTTCGGCTTCTTTGCTGCGGGCGCCAGCCTGCCCAAGAGATGTGGACGTCAAGCCTCAGTAGCAAAACAAGAAATGAAGACAAGAATCAAGCGCTTATGGGTCGTCACCAGTGAGCTCAAGCAGCTTCCGGCCAAATTTGAAGCCTGAAAGCCGGCTGGAAGGGTCAACCTCGGGAAGCTTGGAAGCGGAAGGCGCGTCTGCGGTCCGCCTCGGGGCCGGGGCAGACTCGCGGGAGATCAGCCCGGTCCTGTCCTTCTTCGGGATCGGGGGCAAGTTCCCGCCGCCCTGCTCGTCATCATCCTCGTCATCATCACTCGGAAGGAGGCGGAGAGCGCGGGACCTGCGCTGGGGGAGGGGAGCCCTCGACTCTCCGTCAGTCGCCTCGGAGTCAGGCCCTCTTTCCCGCTTCCCTCCTTCCTCCTCTTCGCTGGAGTCGTCGGAGGACACGTCCACCGATTCCCCGGGAGTTTCCATGGGCACGGGCCCGTCCCCGTTGAAGACGGGCATAGACTCCACTACCTGCTCCCAGTCGTCGCGGAGGAACAGGGGCGTAGGAGCGCCCTCCAACCTCGCCACATCGCCCCCGACCAGGGATTGGAGGACCGCAGCCAGATCTTCGTCGGCCAAGGCCGCGGGGCTCGGGTGGGGCCTCCACATCGGAAGTGAGTACTACCAAAGCGGAGCCAGCTGGTGCCCCAGGAATTCCCTCAGTAGCGACGCGCCGGTCAGCTTCGCCGCCACCATGTTGGCCGACCTCAGATCCGCGTCCATCTTCTCCAACACCAGCTTCGCGCGGGGGTCCGTGAGCTCTGCTCGACCCCAATCGCTGGAGCTCGTGGGTTGCTCCATGGGCAAGATCAGCCAAGGGTGGACGCGCCCAGCGTCTACCAAGACCCACTTGCTCCTGAAGCCCTCAATCCTTTTCCTGGGATTCGAAATGCCAATGGCGCCATCGTACGCGATGAAGCCCGCGCACGCGGAAGCAGGACCGCGAGAGGTCCGGAGGTAGAAGTAGTGGCGCAGCAAGGCCACTGAAGGCTGCTCCCCAACGTGAGCCTCGCAGTAATAGGCGAAGATTGCCAGGAGAAGGACAGAGTTGGGGTGGAGATGCAAAGCCTGTAGCTTATAATGGCGGAGGACAGAGAAGAAGAACTCGGAGAAGGGAGGCACCAGGCCAGCAGCAATGGCGCTTACAAAGAGCGGATAGAAGGTGCTCCATTGGCCCACAGGGGTAGCGGAGCCGGCCTTGAACACCTTCTCCCCGTCGATGCCCCGCACCGCCACCATCCCGCGCAACCGGGCGAGGCTCGCCTCCGACACGTTCGGCGAGTCCAGGGCTGACGAGTACCAAGCTACGGCCGGGGACTGATGAGGCGCCATGGCTTCCTAGATCACGCGGTCGAAGTAGATCTGGAAATTTTGGAGGAAGGAGGGAGAGGCGCGAGAAAGGGGATCTGAGCAGCGACCGGAGAAAGCAAAAAGCAAAGCCTAGGCAGATGCCGCTCCTTTATCAACTCGCGCGGTTACTGAGGCGCCCACGTCCAGTCAACCGCCACGTGGAGCCCAAGGCCACAGGCTGTTAGGGCCCATGGCGCTTCGCCCTTGCCCTTTCGCCTCCCTGCACGGCCAAGTCCGGGCGCGCCTTAGGCCCGGGGGCTACTGTCGGCGTTCTGGGAACGGGGGTCCCCAGACTTGCCTACCTGCGGCCTACGGCGTGGCTCAAAAGGGGGGCCCAGCACGGCCCATCTTCATCAACACAGACCCAAGACCCTCGCGAGGGGCCAAGCCTCGCGGGGCGGATGACACGGAGCTTCCTCAGGCACGGCCTCATCAGGCTGGCTCGCGAGGAGGCGGAGAGATCAAGGCGGGGTACCTAACGAGGTGCCCGTGACGCAAGCCATGATGACCAAGGGTGCCAGGCGGGCGCCAACCCGCGCAGTGTCCTCCTTTCCTCTTTGGTGCAAAGGGAGCAAGCGCAGGCGAGAGCATCAAGCAAAGGCACCCGTTTCGGTGCAACGAGACCATGACCAGTCCAACGGCAGGGAGGAAGTCATTGTGGAGCCCAAGCCAGCGTCACCACCAGAGCCTGGGGCAGGCGAGGACCAACTTTAGTCTGGATAAGTGTACCAGATGATCCCCTTCAAAATGGCCAATTGTTGGCACCCTTCCCGCTCGATATTTGGGAAGAGGCCCAGGGCTTTTGCCTATAAATAGGACTAGCCTCCCACAGGGTAGAGGGGTCGGATTCAGAGAGGAAATCAGAGAGAGAGAGAGAGAGAGAAGGGTAACTGAACCCCTCTTAGCAGTTCATCCCCCCAGCCAAGAACAGACCCTCGCGAGGCTCTTCTTCCTTGTATTGCTCATCATCATCAGCCCAAGAGGCAATCCACCACACCACACACTGGAGTAGGGTATTACACCACAACGGTGGCCCGAACCAGTATAAACCCTGTGTCTCTTGTGCTGTTCTTCCCACAGCTTAGATCTTAGCGAGGCGGAGGGGTGCAGGTAGGTAGAAGGCGAAATCTCCGTGCGCACCCCAGTGTTCGAACCTCAAGGGTCTGCCAGAACCCGAAATCCTACAACCAGGGCGCCTACCCCAAGCTTGGGAGTTGCCAAGGGGAGTGCCCATACCCATGTATTTATGTCTCTTTCTTCGGAGGTGGTGATGATGGAGTTGTTAATGTAGTAGGCCTGTCATCCATCTTCCAAGGCATAGGCTCACCATCATAGAAAGATGAACGAGTCTCCGGGATCCTCAAATCTACAGCCAAACTCATCCTCTTAAATATGTATTCATACTCACAGTTTTGGTTTTGCAGGTCATAGATCTGGGCTTGGAGATGCTCTATTTTCTCATGAAGCTTGAAGATGGCCTCCCCGATGTTCTTTGCGTCCATCTTATGATTGTTGGTGAACTCCGCGATGATCGTGTGATTGGCGTTCAGTCCACGTTCCACCATCCCTTGGCACTTGAAAACTTGCTGCTCCATTGCTTCGAGTCTTGTCTCCATGCTTCTGGTCTTCTTCGGCCCCTCAACATCGCGGATGTGTAGCACCCCCTCACGCATCTCAATGGCTTGAGGGTGTCGCAGCACCTCCGCAAGGTAGGGGTTGATGACCTTCTTGAAAAACTTGTCCTTTGGGGTGCTCGAAGACATCATGGTGATCTAGATCTGTCAGAAAAAATGCTCGAAACAAAAACAGAGGATTTTGTCGTGGTACGGTGGTCAAAACCTTCGGGATATTATATAATGAATTTTTACCGACCAAAAGGAGTATTGTGTAGGAAAACAGAGTCCGGAGGGCACACGAGGTGGCCACAAGGCAGGGGCATGCCTAGGGGGTAGGGCGTGCCCTCCACCCTTGTGGTCTCCTCATGTCTCCTTCAGGTTACTTTTAATTTTCCTAATTTTTTAAATATTCCAAAACGGAAAAAATGCTATTGGAAATGTTTGGGAATCGGTTTACTTACCGTTCTAGATGCCTATTCCTTTTCGGAGTCTGAAACGTTCTGGAAAGTGTCCCTTATGTACTCCTCCGATGTTACAGTGTCAATTATATTGGTCTTGACATTTATGGGATTACTTGAGATATAATGTTTGATTCTTTGACCGTTTACCACCTTCGGATTTGTGCCTTCAGCGTTGTTGATCTTGATGGCACCAGAACGATAGACCTCTTCGATAATGTAAGGACCTTCCCATTTAGAGAGAAGCTTTCCTACAAAAAAACTTAAACGAGACTTGTACAGCAAAACATGATCACCTACATTAAACTCACTCTTGTGTATCCTCTTATCTTGCCATCTTTTAACCTTTTGTTTAAACAACATGGCATTCTCGTAGGCTTGGGTCCTCCATTCATCAAGTGAGCTAATGTCAAAAGACTCTTCTCACCGGCAAGTTTGAAATCATAATTGAGCTCTTTAATAGCCCAATAAGCTTTATTTCTAGTTTGAGAGGTAAGTGACATGCCTTTCCATAAATCATTTTATAAGGAGACATACCCATAGGATTCTTTTAAGCAGTTCTATAAGACCATAATGCATCGTCAAGTTTCTTAGACCAATACTTTCTAGATCTATTAACAATCTTTTGAAAAATCAATTTAATCTCTCTATTGCTCAATTCTACTTGACCACTAGACTCAGGGTGATATGGAGATGCAATTATATGGTTAACATCATACTTACACTACAAAAAAAGACACATCCATGACATTTTCGGCCGAAAGAAATTTATTTTTGTCATGATTATGACACTTCTATGATGATAATTGTGACAAAACCCGGCATCATCATAGATGTGGTCAGATCCTACTTCTATGAAAAAAATCATGGTAGAAGCGAGGGCGAGGAAAATTTCGGGGAGTCCCTATTACGGTGGGTGGTCGGGGCCGAGCGATGCACGGAGGTTTGCGCGTTAATCTCCTACACGTACGCGCGTGTGTGCGAGGCGTTGGGCTCTAACTGAACCCAAGTGATTGCACTACCTACGTTAATGAACCCTAGCGATCGATCCCTGGCTGTTAACTGAAACCGAGCAATTCCTTCGCTACTGCTGCTAACTGAAGCCGATCGAACCTGCTGCCTCTTGTTGAACAGTGAGCGTTATTGGGGGTTGGATGAACAGTTCCCAATGGGGGTTGGATGAACAGGACCCCGTGGTAGTAGAGGTTGTTGCCGCTGGATGAACAGGACCTCGATCGAGCCGGTTGGGGGTGGATGAACAGGACCCCGTGGAGGGCTGGATGAACAGTAGCCAGCGGAAGGCTGGTTGAATAGTAGTCGGTGGAGGGCTAAATTAACATTAACCTGTGGAGGGCTGGTTGAATAGGACCCCTTGGAGAGGGCTGGTTGAACAGGACCCCTTGGAGAGGGCTGGTTGAACAGTAGCCGGTGGTGGTTGGATGAATAGGACCCTGTGGTGAAGAGTAGCTGGTGTAGGCTGGAAGAAGTCAACGGTGGATGAACTGTAGTAGGTGGAGGCTGGAAGAAGTCGAGGTGGATGAACAGTAGCTCGTGGAGGCTGGAGCGAGGCGGTAGACGGTGGATGAACAGTAGCCCCTGGAGTCCCGTTTTGCGGTACGCCACACCCCTCTTGATTAATAGGACCCCCCCCCCCTTTTGACCGTAGGCACTCCAACACAAGTCTGTTTCCTCCGTTTTGCGGTACGCCACACCCCTTCTGATGAACAGCACCCTGTTTCGACCACAGGAGCTTGAACAGAAGTCCATTTCCTCCATTTTGCGGTACACCAGACCCTTCCCGATGAACAGGACCCCATTTCGAGCGTACGTGGCCGAACACAAGGCCGTTTTCCTCCGTTTTGCGGTACGCCGAACCCTGTTCCGGCTGTTCTATCCAAGCCAGGTGGCTCCCATTTAACACAACCCATTCTGACCTAGTCTATTGCCTCCGGGTGAACAGGATGCATTCTGACCCAATCGCTTATCTCCCAGTTAACACAATGATGTTTCCTCCATTCCGACCCAGCCGGTTAACTAAAGATGAACAGGAAAAGATCGCTGTCGTCTGTTGCCTCTCCATGTACACCAGCCCTAGCTGTCCGTATGCGCGAGTACGCGTTTCGAGAACCCACTGTTATGTACGTACGTGGCCGTATTTTTTTGGCATGTGGCTATATGTATGTGTACACGGTTTAGACAGGACAGCTTGGACTGCTACATGGGGGGCTCTACTATGACATGTGCCCCTACTTACTCGGCCACGGTTCATCATTGCAGAGAGATCGATCGACCAGTATGTATGTACACGTTCTCGGCAAGACAGACAACGCTATGTACGCTTCGACCGGGTGGGTCCCAACTGTCAGGGAGGATAAGGACGCACTTCCTTGCGTGTGAAGATATAGCTGCTGGGTCCCAGCTGTCAGGGCGATTTATTTTTTTTGCCCGTAATAAGGACGAACTTACTTGCATGCGAAGATGTAGCTGGTGGGTCCCAACTGTCAAGGGAGAAAACATTATTTTTTAGGGTAAAAAGGATGTAGTTGCATGCATGTGTCCATGAGGGTGGTGTGTCCCCTCTCATGTACAGTAATCTTCCGATGTCTCTCATTTGTTGACCACGTTGAGCACACCGTGTCGAGCGCACCAAGGCCGATGGACGACGGCGAGGCCTCGGACTAGAATGACCCGGAAATGGGGAAGATGCGGAAGTGGAGTCACAGATCCTGAGGATTGGGAAATTTGACTGGTTTGGGTGTAGGGCAGCACTGCCGCCCACGTGAGACAGGAGCCAGAACAGAGGTTGAAGAAGCAGCACATTTGTTGGATTAACATCCCATGGTCCAGCTCCTAGAATCATTTGTCGATTAAGTTGACAAAGCCCTGCATACACGTTAGCTTAGTAGGCCCGCAAGTCAGCCACCAAATCTTCCAGGTCCCAGCTATCATTGGGAGGAAAAGTTTTTTCACATAACAAGGAGGCACTTCCTTCCATGTGAAGATACAACCGGTGGATCCCAGCTGTCAGGGGGAGGAAACATTTTTTCAGCTTAATAAGGAGGAACTTTCCTTGCGTGCGACCATGGACCTCGTGGGTCCCAGCCAACAGGCTCTCCACGTATAGTTCACTTCCGAACAATTGTTTACCATGCCACACCAAGCGCAGCGAGGCGGTGGACGACGGTGAGGCCCCGTACGAACGAACCGAAGATGGGAAGACGCAGCAGTGGAGTCGCAGATAGAGAGGAGTACATGGGTTATAACTGGTTCTGGTGCGGCATGGGGCTGCAGTCGGTCGAGAATAATTGTAGGTGTGGAGGAATGGAGGGATAGCCTGGCCTGCGGTGGGGTAGCGCTTCGCAGCGATGCGTGCTAAGCAGAGCCGCTAGCCGCCGGAATACAGAGTAGGCAGTCCCGGCGACTCTGGAGAAACAAGACGAGAGATTGAAGGTGCATGCCGGCCGTTGGATATAAATCCAATGGCTTTGGATGTGAGAACCATTTGTTGACTAAGTTGACAACGCCTTGCGTAGGCTTCAACCTATTGGCCCACATGTTAGCCTGTAAAAATGTGGCATATATTTAACTCATATTTTCTAGAATTTACAATCCATTTACACACCTGAGTGAACAAGTAATTTCACGTCAATGCGGCCCATTTAATATTTTTCTAAGAAATCCCAACCCATTTGCACTTTCTTGAAGTACACGAATTAGTTGGGCTTGTTCTATATATAATGTTAGGTTAGAAGGAGCAATTAATATCAAAAAATAAACCAGAGTGACACATTTTACATATATATAAAATTAACAAATTAGCGAGTTATTGCTCAAAAGAAAAATGAGCGCGTTATTATTACATTGATCCTTCAAATCTTCGCAAGCTTTGGTATGCAATCACCTAGATTTTCCTTGCCTGTGAGTCAAAAACAACCAGGATTTTCCTTGCCAACTTCTGTTAAACATTTATTTTTATAAGTTAATAAGACGTGGGATGTTTTTATAATGTATATATAAGTCTCTATTAAATATATGATAATAGTAATAATATAAATATATATAATATGGTTAGAAGGGGAAACATAAATTGGACACAACATTATTATTCTTATATATAGATAAATAGAAAAGTGATCTACATTTTATTAAAAAATACATTGGGCTGTTGATCTTTAAGAAAAAGTAAAACATATGCTGCGAGGACCATATGCCGGTACGTACATGATGGACCTCAAAAAATAAGTTGAAACCACTGTCTCGGTATGTGGTGGGCTACACGTGTTAAGAAACAAAACCTAAGCCTAGCTGATACTTGTTCACCCTCTGAAAAAAATGATACCAGCTAGATCCCCGATACCTCTTTCCCGAACAACAACAAAAAAAAAGATCCCCGATACGCCTGGAGAAAAAGCTCCCCGATGACAGTCATCGTTGGAAATTTATTTCATTTATTGACTAGGTTGACAAACCCGTGGGCCCAACATCAGTATACAATTAGGAGGAAGCTTTTTTCTAGTGAGGCACTTGCTTGCGTATGGCTTGGACCTGGTGGGTCCCCACTGTCAGTCTCTCAGTGTACAGTCCTCCCTGGATTCCTCTCGTTTGTTGAGCATGTTGACAACGGCATACGGCGGCGCCACGGCGAGCGCACACAGACGGGAATGATCCGGATCCATGGAAGACGCCTTCATTCTTTCGAACATACCACACTAGCCCGGTGGCTGCAGCCCTCTCACCCAAAAAGCTGTATTGCTTGGGTTCGATTCCAACTGGTGTTGTTGAAAAATATCTAACACTTGCCAAAATTTTGTCCCTACTTTACCCAGCTTTTCGCACACTCAACATTGTTTCCCCATTTTGAAAATAGCATATCTTTTTGACTTTGCACCATATGAAGATGTGCTATACATGAATGTTGATCAACATGATGTTAACTTGTTGTTAGTTCCATTTTTTACGATGAATAAAATCTCCAACATTCTGTTATCCATGTTTGAAAAGTGCCTATTGATTTAAATGCTTTGCCTCTGAAACATCCAGTTTCCTATCTAAAAATCACTTGGACAAGCTGCCATCACCGGTGTTGGATTCGATGCCGCACTTCTTCAATCCCCTGGCAGTGCGAGGGGGAAATAAACTTCTGCCCCGTGCTGCCGGTTGGGGAATGGAGCAAACTGGATTAAAGAGGTGGCCGGTGGCGCGACTGAAGAAGCACATCAGACGCGATATTTTTTTCAAGTGGATGGCTCTCGATGGCGTTTTTACTTGCCTCTGCACCATACAACTTGTATTTTTAGCCTCCCAGTCTGTCGTGGACCAGCAGCCCATTTGCTGGGCGGGCCAACCTACAGAAAGCAGCACTCGATTTTTAATCAAGCCCCCAAAACAACACAGTACTATGTTTGTTTTCAGGATGAAAACATTACGGCAGGGGTTGAGCGGGGGAGGGGGTAGACGGAGCAAAAAGATCCTAACAAATAGGTACAATTCTTCTCGAGAAGAAGGTGCGCTGTTGACACCCATGCATCACAAATCCCACACTAGACATACTAACAAGTTCACACACATGTATAACAGAAAAGGTAAACATTCCTATCAAAGTTAGGTTCACAGGACACGTTCACATTCATAGCCAACATTCACAATCAACAACTCAAAAGATTCATATATACACAAGTTCAGCATGTCTATGCATCAAAATGATTGATAGATCACAAGACAATATTCATAGATAATACACAAAAATAATCAGATATACACATGTTCAGTATGTTTATGCATCCAAATGATTGAGATCACAACCAATATTATCCATGGGAAAATTTTAATTTCCTAGGGTACAGACTGGTAAATGGTGTTCAATCGGAGGTACTTCTTGCTAAAATTAATGCTTATACAAGTAAACTTTCGAGTACATAAGAGGCAGCACAAGCAATCTGAACTTTGCTTGTAGGTTTATCCTCGAGATAGTGGCCTTGATGCCGAGGGAGGTTTGAGCAACTTGGCCACTACTTTTATCCAACAAGTTTACTGGCTCATCTTGGTCTTGTAGCTCGCCAACATCCTACATTGCAGACAAGAAAGGATGCGGTCGATAAAATGAACCACCCAAATTTTTTGTGCAGTTCAACTGAAATGGAGCATCCCTGGCGTGTAGACTGATTAAGTGCTAGATGAATATACACATCAACGAACTTGTCTGGAATCTTTAGATTCCATGCCATACAGTTCGCTACCATTTGTGTCGATAACCAAGAGGCACAAGTTGGGACCAAAGACTGGACTGTGTTTTTCTGGGCTATATGCTAAGCAATATTTTTGGCGTTCACTCTCCTAATACTTGGATTTTTACAACTGGTTGATGCCGGTTGATACTCGAATGAATATAGGCGCTTCTTCTTATCAACATCATGCTTGTCTGAGTGAACTTTGGAGTACATAGCAGCAGCATAAGTATCTATCCATCTAATCTTTTTGTGCAGTTCTACTGAAATCGCCCAATGTAATGATTTGCCTATGAGTTCAGGCTCCAAGTTAGTCCTTTATGAAATCGGCAAATAGTAGCACAATACCAAATTATCAATACATATGACAAGCACAATAATCAGGATAAAGACTAGTACCAACCTGTGTGAGGTAGAATATCAATTACTATTTCCTTTGACTGGAAGCCAGATAAGCAACTCACAGGAAAGGAAGGAAGCAGTCGAGGCAATGAAGCACCCAAAGTTTTTGTGCAGTTCCACTGAACTCGGGCATCCCTGTTGGCACATATATTAAGAGAGCAAGATTACTGTAATAGTGGGACTAGTTGATGAAACATACACTAACAAATAGAAGCACCCTCATTATCTTAATGGGTAAAGTTAGCAACATAGTAGTCTTGGTTAAAGAGAGGTATTAGTTTATTTAATCAGTGCCAATTAGCTCAACACTCAAAGCACTGCCATGTATCATAGTTTGCAAAACTTTAACGTGCAAAGATAAAGGAGTTTCTCATGACAGTAGCAACACAGTAGCACGATACAAATAGAGATGACAGCAAACTAATATGGATGAAGGCCTTAGGCCGGTACCAGCCTTAGCAAACAAGCTTTTCAAGTAGTCCCAGAAGAGATGATAAAGCACTCACTGGAATCACTCAATAGTATATATTTTTGTGTACTTCCAATGTATGGTTGAAATCACTCTTGTTTACCAATGGTGAGATTATATCGAAAGATTATCAAGAATTTCTAGCAGAGTTAAAGCAATGGTTGGGATATAGTTCATTGTATTCTCTTCTGCAGTTCCACTAAAATATATGGTTGGCACAACATGATCCTTGTTTGCACAAGTAGGCACTACTAGGAAAAGGCATGCTAGTGGCGTACCGAATTTGCCTTCTAATGGCGCACTACCGGTGCGCCACTGGCATCACGCCATTACAATTAAATTCTAATGGCGCACCACCGGTGCGCCATTAGTATCTGGTGTTCTAATGGCACACCGCGTAGTGCGCCATTAGTATAGCCTGCAGTGCGCCATTAGATTGCCTCCCAGGGGGCCATATGTACCCATGTCCTTTGGCATTCTAATGGAGCACCAGCAGTTAATGCGCCATTAGTGTGATGATCATAGTGCGCCATTAGTGTCTTGTGTGGTGCGCCATTAGTATGAATATTAGGTTTTATTTTTTTTTTGCTTTTCTGATTTTTGCACAGGTTAAAAAATATATTATTGGACATAATATAGAAAGCAGCACACAACAACATCAGATTCATCGAATACAATAGAAGATTAGTCTCTGAATACAATTCATCATATTAGTCTTCGAATTCATAAGACCGAACAAAGATAAAACATTACAAGTCTCAAGACCGCGAGTATTGTGACACCCCAAAAATTTGACCTTGTTTTAATGAATTAAAAATTTTGCCAGGAATTTAAAACCTTGATTTCTGAGCACCATTTTGATTTTTAAATCATTTCCTTCCCTATTGGTGTTGAGTTTTTCCCAAAGAGAAAACTTTTTCAATTATGTTGTTGGACTTATTTGATCTCTCAAGAAAAACTTTTCCTTATTTAATCTAACTAATTAAATAATTAAGTTGCTTGATCTCTACTTTCTTGAAAATGGGTTTTCAAGGTTAAAATGGCCATATTTGAACTACAACCATTTGACAAATTCACTTAAAATTTCCACAAAAATTTGGAGAAGTTATGTGATGTTATTGAATAACTTTTGTGCAAAAACATCTTTATTTAATGAAATATTTTGAGTTCTACAACAGATTTGCCTTCTCTGGTCCAGTGGGCATTTTGCACTACAACTCATTTAAATAATTCTTTCTAGCCACCACCAAAATTTTGGGATGTTAGTAGTATCATATGATTCAACTTTATGTAAAAACCCAGTGAGGCTATTTGCAAATTTTGAGTGAATCAACCTCATTTCCATTCTGGACCAACTTGATAGTTTGTTCAGCAACTACATCTTGAGTTACTCCTTTGCCCATGATTCCTTTTCGTGCTTGTAGTCCTCCTTGTTAAACCCTTAAGTCCAGGAGCATGTACCCTTTGGATCATTTTTGGTTCATGAAATAATGCCATTTATTTCCTATCCAGAATTGAAGTTTTGGAAAACTTGCACTAACAAGTTTCTCCTTTTGCCCAACTAACCTCACCACCCTCTTATACATCTAAAGAGACCCCACTCTGGAAGTTTTAGCCACACCAAGAGATGCCTAGGTGCATGTGGCATTCTGTCGAGCACCCTGTAGGCATGACCAGTTTTGACATGAGTCTTAGCTTTCACTGTGATCTTGCACCCCTGATCAAACCAACATGCCCACTAGACTCCCAGTTGCTCCTAACCTCGATCTGCTAAATGCCTGCCTCACCCAAGCTCTGTAGCACGCCGTGGCATTGTGTCGAACACCTTCGGACCGTGCTCTGGACGCGCCCAGAGCGCGCGTATTGCAACCGCGTGCACAAGCCGCCACGTCGCGCCCCTGTCTTGGCCCGCACGGCAGCACCCCGCCAAGCGCTACCCTCCTCGCAGCAACGCGCCAAGCCCCCTGGCACGCTACAGCGCCGCCACCAGAGCCCCCTTGGCAGCACGCCACGGCCGGCCGATAGCCCCTGCTCATGTCGGCGCCGTCCAAGCCATCCCCGCTCGCCACCTGGCCCCTGGAACAGCGCGAGCTTATCCCCTCGCTCGTCGGCTAGCTCTCGTCGCCTCCATGTCGCCCTGCAAGCTACGGAGAGGCAGTCCGCCAGCATCCTCATCCACCGCCGCGGAACCGACCTCGTTGCCTTATAAAGAGAGGCCCCCGAGATCATCCGAGCACTCAGGCAACCTCAGGCCACCCCCATGGCACCCCCACAGCCAGCAATCGTCGGGGGAATGTCGTCTTCCCCAACTCCGGCCGGTTCGGCCGCCGCCACGTTCCGGCTCCACTCACCGCAACCAGAGCCCTCCCATTCGTCCAACGCCGCCAAATGACCCCACTTCGACTTGCGGAGCCGCCCATCTACTCAAACCCGACCGGGAGCCACCGCAGTTCAAACACCCAAATCTCCCGAAGCCACCGGCCACCGCGAAGCTCGCCGCCGGCGACTCCCTTCAACCCCACCTGACTGACAACCACCGGAAGGACCGCCCTCGAACCGCGGATCCATCCCCACGCTCGGTGTCTCGAACGGTGCCGCCGTTCGCCGGCGAGCGTCGCCGGAGCCCCGCCTCCGCTCGGGGCAGAGGAAGAGGAGGGAGGCCGACTAGTCAAACCTGACCAGTGGGCCAGGCAGGCCCACTGTCAGTGACACCCCGCGCCGTCCACGCTGGAGAAGTGGAAGCGTAAAACTCCCCAGTGCGTTTTCCCTGCACCGAAAGCGTATTCCCCTCTGAAACGTTTTCTTTTCTGTTTTATTTTAAACAACAGATTTTGACCAGAACTTTGACTGCCTATAACTTTTTAAATACAACTCCAAATGAATTGATTCTTTTTCCTACCTTCCTCAAATTTGGTCTAGTTTATTTTAAGATTTATTTGAAAATTTTCCAAACAACTTTCTTGTACTGTTTTTGAAATGTGTGTTAATTCAATATATTTTAAAAATAGGATTTTGGAGAGAGAAGAAACTTTCAAAAGTTTTGGAGAGCACCTCACCCCTCCACAACTTGAAGGCAAGCATTCTAAACCCTGGCATAATGTTTTTGGTGTGTTATTTGACACGTTTATAACACCACCTTATTTCGTAGGACTTGTTATTTCATGTGATATGATCATACGCATGGAAGCATTTTAGTGATTTTTCCTTGCTGTTGGAAATGAATGTTTTTGTAAATCATCCTCATGTACCCTGCATGCATGCCGGAAAGGAAATCCGGGAAAGCCTCGGCCTCGGGTAGGCGTGAGCTTGTCACCGGTCCCCGTCAGGATGGTTATGTCCGGTATGGCATGGTAAGGTACATTGAGTGGTGATTTCGTCAGTTGAAATATATTTGATATACATGTCATGCAGGGAACTTATAAACCTCCTGAGTCGACCGCAGATCGAGTCTGGTTCCAGTAACCCCCATACTTGCCTCGTACTACCACGCGTCCCTGCCGCAGGTAGGGTACGGTTCAGTAAGTCATCAACCCCTTTCCAGCACACACCATACAGAGAGGCCATGGTGGAAGATATCGGTTGTAGCCGGTAGGCATGCCACCTGGTCCGGGGGCATGGGTGTTTCCGGTTGGGACCGAGAGGGGAGGCCACCCCTTAGAGCGCGCGATACAAATTCGATCCCATGCTATGCGAGGTTGTAGCCTCCCCACTTAGAGTTTTGCCTAACAAGTGTCGTGGGTGATTCCAGACACCGATGAGTTAAGCTGGAGTGTGCAAGGTTAGGCGTGTTTTCAACTAAAATGCCGTAGACGGAATTAGTCCCGATGGACTAAAGGAATCCGTTACTCGTGGGTAAAGAGTACACCCTCTGCAGAGATAAAAACCTATTCGAATAGCCATGTCCATGGTTAAGGATTACAGTCTGGGATGGGTCAAGTGTTGGTCTTAGTGTCGGTCTTCGGAGGTGAAATTATTAAACTAAACTTGGATACTGATCGGTGACTTGTGAGGACCATGATTATTATTTTGTGATGGACTAACCTATTGTATTATTTGTATTATCAAATATCCCTGGGATGGTTCTACCCCCCTGGATATCCATGGTGTTTATTGATTTCTAAGCCCGGTTAAATGTTTATTCCTGTGGATGGACTAACCCGTTTATTATCATGAACTGAATATTTATTATGAGTATTATTTACTTGTGAATTAAAGCCCTTTCTGTGATGTCGCTTAGACGTTCGACTGTGGCATTTCTTTTAAAGCCCTGTCTGTGATGTCGCTTAGACGTCCGACTGTGGCATTTCTTTCAAAGCCCTTTCTATGATGTCGCTTAGACGTCCGACTGTGGCAGTTCTTTTAAAGCCCTTTCTGTGATGTCGCTTAGACGTCCGACTGTGGCATTTCTTTTGAAGCCCTGTCTGTGATGTCGCTTAGACGTCCGGCTGTGGCATTTCTTTTAAAGCCCTTTCTGTGATGTCGCTTAGACGTCCGACTGTGGCAGTTCTTTTAAAGCCCTTTCTGTGATGTCGCTTAGACGTCCGACTGTGGCATTTCTTTTAAAGCCCTTTCTGTGATGTCGCTTAGACGTCCGACTGTGGCAATTCTTTTAAAGCCCTTTCTGTGATGTCGCTCAGATGTCCGACTGTGGCATTTCTTTGAAAGCCCTTTCTGTGATGTCGCTTAGACGTCGGACTGTGGCATTTCTGCTAAAGCCCTTTTTGTGGTGCCGCTAAGACAGGCATTTTATTTCCACTCCATTATTGCTTATTCATGTTGCATATTAATAACCCGCTTGCATGCATAAAATATATTTTATTTGTGACTAACGATGTGATCATAAAATATTTAAGTGCATAATTATCAATTACATTATCCCAGTATTCTAAATGTTTGCGAGTACATTCAAAGTACTCACCGGCTTGTCCCTGGCTATTGTCTTGGCCAGATATTTGCATGGAAAGGAACGTTGCGGTGACAGCCCCAGAAACTAAGCAAACGGTGATAGCAGCCTCGCGAAGGTAGGAGTTAACCTGGTCAGCTGTTCCCGTGGGAAATGGAGTCCCATACACTGATGATTCACAAATCGCTTTCGCCATCGACAACTAGAAAACCATTTGATGTACCCATAGGTCACAATGGTCTTGTACTGCTCATTTTGTACCTTTTGCTTGGAATTTCTGTATCAAGTTGATACCTCCCAGCTAACAGTAAATCCTGGGGCTGGTGAGCACAGTGGCCATTTTCTAGGAATTTAATGCCCGGAAAACTGGTCGCGACAGACTTGGTATCAGAGCCAGGCTGACCATTGGCTAATCCTATCTTGGCCAGGTCAATAAACTTAGGTAAACCAACCCACCAGACCTTGACCAAACCCTAGTCAAGCTTCCCTTGCAAGATAGCCACACCAGGACCCGACACCTTTTTTGGCAGACGGTGCCCAACCATCCATCTAACCAGTCAATCTTGCACCAGTGACCAAGTCCTAAATAGTCCTTTTTCGCCAAGCGTGCGAAGGAAGACTCCGTCCCCTTTTTCCTATAAAAAGGGCACGCTAGCCTCAACTCAGTACAGCACAACCTCTACCCCAAACCAAGCCACAATGCCCGGCCCTGTCGTGCACAATGAGACCACAGCAACCAACCTTGGAGGCTTTGTGACCATACTTGCAAACCTCACCCATCGTGCCTATGCGTTAGAAGAGCCCCCAGAATATGTTGTGTACCAAGGACCCATGAGCGGTGAGAGCCGTCAATTCTGGGCCACTGTGCATATTTATGGTAGGGGACTAGAGCCCGAGCGCCCCTACAGGTTCACCGGAAGGACAACTTCCTTTGAGCCACAAGCCATCCAACTAGCCGCTCGAGAAGCTATAGTTCATCTCCGGCACTTGTCGCCCAGAGTTAACTGTCGCTCATTCCACTACTACCCCAGACGTGAAGGGTATGGTAGACCACCCCAAGTTGTCAACGGAGATCACGAGACAGATCCTGCACTGTTGCACCTAGTACGCTATGTAAGTGCACTAGAGGAACTATGCGATCAAATCACGATTGATTTAATCGCAGCTCGTGGAGAGCTGGTTCGTCGGACCCTGGCGAGGGAAGAGAACGAGCCCAACATCAACAACCCAGTCGTGCTGTTTGGACACCCGATCGAGCCCCGGAGATCTGCCCCAGCCATCGGCCAATTTGCCGCGATAACCCCAGAAGTGCTTCGCCGCATTTTGGAAGCACACTCCAACGGGGTTGTGGCCAACAATCCTCGAGATGGTCATCATCGCTACCCCGAGACTGCAGCCCCTCAGACCACTCCAGTTAATTCGGACGACGAGACCCGAAGAGGAGCCTCGACATCCACAAGGCACGCCCGCTTGGATGTAAACGAGGTAGACTAAGTCACCCAAACCGTATCAAGTCCCAGTGTACCCTTGCTTTGTAATCATGTGGCCTTGTTTTTAAACGCCCCTGATGTCGTGCCTCTGTTTTAAATAGTATCCTTGCATGGGTATGTCAGCACACAGTTGCATATTTTTCCGGACACAACTACCCAAAAACCTTCCCCGACAATCCCCACAGTAACACATCACTTTAGTGAAATGTGTGAATCTGTGGCTTGACCCCGACCTGGGAACAGAGTTGAAAATTTTCTTTACCATTCACCATGGTAAAAATGACCCAGCTCCAGTGCTATAAAAGGCCACCGCGTGACCTTGCCAAGCACCCCTCATCTTGTGCACCATCCTCCCAATCAATTCTTGCCATGCCAAGCCCCAGCTTTTACCTGAGAACCCCAAATACAACCCAGGGTAGTTTTGTCAAGATATTGTGGGATTTTACCTGCAGTACCATGGGCGCTACCCAGCCACCCTAGTACGAGCTGTTCAAATCGAGGATCACCTCTTCCACCTCAAGATATTGGGCAGCAGTACACATTCCTCCCGTGAACCCAAACCAAGACCCAACAGAGGTCTCCTTCATGGGGAAATCTATGCCAACCCCACAGATGGCCGTAGAAGCTACAGCGTACGAAGCGCTTGCTCGCCTTCGATTCGTGGTACCCTATGCCAGCGAACGAGGGTATTATTACTTTCCGAGCCGTGCGGAACCCGGAGGAGTGACATCTTTTCCCGGAGAACGAATTGAGAGAGACCCAGTCCTGGCCAACCTTGTCCAGTACGTCATCGCTCAAGAGCGTTTAACCTAGCGTGTGATGGGTTATCTCCAGAGCCTCGCAGATTTAAATCCTCAAATCGCCATTGGCAGAGCACTAAGGCCCGACCGGGAGAGACACATACATCGACTGGTCAATCCACTTTCCCCGATAGAAGAAGAGTGTATCCCAGTACCAGAGACGTTCTCTAGGGACCCCGTCCAGTTACCATTCCCATTTTAGAGGTCGCTGCGGTGTTCATTATTGCAACGTTTATTTATGTGTTTGACTTATGCTTGATACCCTGAGTTTGTACGACAAGTCAATTATTTGGCTTCCACTAATGCGTGTAGTTTTTGTTGTGGTTTATGCTCCTTTAAATTAACTGTTTTTCCCTCGCAAAATCCTGAAGTGAGATTTCTTTTCCCTGAGTTGCTACGTCTGCACCTTCTCACGACGTGGATTAAATAATTTCGCACAGCACCACGGCAGCAGACTCACAATCATTACCATTCGAACACATACACTATTTGCAAGACCTTGCAATGGTGATACATCCGGCTAATCACCCCCCTAACAACAGTTAGCACCCGGCACACCCTATCTACTCCTCATGATCACCACCACCGCGGAGAGCCAACACCCGAGCAGCAGCGTCGCGACGATCGTCGAGGATCATCACGCACAGGAGCATAGAGAGCCCCAGTAGTGTCGCCAACCCCGCGAATATCAGGATCGCAAACCAGTCCTGCATCGCCTCCGCCATTAGAGCCTCACCCGAGCTTCAGTAAGCAATAATGGAGAAAGGAGGAGGAGAAGTGAGGCCAGGTGTGAGGAAGAAGAGAGGGACACCTCGGCCGTTTTATAGCTCGAGCTCGGTGTACGGTGGGCGAAGTCCACCAACGCCGCTCGTCGCCGACCACCGGTGTTCGGAATCCGCGAGCAGTGCTGACAGCAGGCTGGCCCGCGAGGTGAGTGCACGCTGCACCGGCAGCTAGCATGCCGCGCACTACCTCGGTACGGCCTAGATGCCCTATGCGCTAGGCGTCGCCGATGGAGAAAGCGTAGGAAAGCGCGCGGGAGAGAGGAAGTAGAGAGCGCCAGAGGAAGAAGAAGAGGCTGACTGTGGGCCCCGGGTCCACCTGTCGGCCAGAGAGAGCACTGTGCTCTCGGGTGCGACCAGCGTATATTTAAATTTAGAAATTATTCTAAATTTATATCCAGCTAGGGATCCTACATTTTCCGTCCCGAACCATAGATCTTTTCACACAGCGCCAGTATTCACACTGTGGTTTTACACCACTTATTGCCCTCTCACTGTAGCCACATCTTTGTTGCATAAATCTTTCTTGAAACAGCTTTTGACAAATCTCGAGGACAAGATTTTTCTTAAGGGGGATAGTGTTGTGACACCCCAAAAATTTGACCTTGTTTTAATGAATTAAAAATTTTGCCAGGAATTTAAAACCTTGATTTCTGAGCACCATTTTGATTTTTAAATCATTTCCTTCCCTATTGGTGTTGAGTTTTTCCCAAAGAGAAAACTTTTTCAATTATGTTGTTGGACTTATTTGATCTCTCAAGAAAAACTTTTCCTTATTTAATCTAACTAAATAAATAATTAAGTTGCTTGATCTCTACTTTCTTGAAAATGGTTTTTCAAGGTTAAAATGGCCATATTTGAACTACAACCATTTCACAAATTCACTTAAAATTTCCACACAAATTTGGAGAAGTTCTGTGATGTTATTGAATAACTTTTGTGCAAAAACATCTTTATTTAATGAAATATTTTGAGTTCTACAACAGATTTGCCTTCTCTGGTCCAGTGGGCATTTTGCACTACAACTTATTTAAATAATTCTTTCTAGCCTCCACCAAAATTTTGGGATGTTAGTAGTATCATATGATTCAACTTTATGTAAAAACCCAGTGAGGTTATTTGCAAATTTTGAGTGAATCAACCTCATTTCCATTCTGGACCAACTTGATAGTTTGTTCAGCAACTACATCTTGAGTTACTCCTTTGCCCATGATTCCTTTTCGTGCTTGTAGTCCTCCTTGTTAAACCCTTAAGTCCAGGAGCATGTACCCTTTGGATCATTTTTGGTTCATGAAATAATGCCATTTATTTCCTGTCCAGAATTGAAGTTTTGGAAAACTTGCACTAACAAGTTTCTCCTTTTGCCGAACTAACCTCACCACCCTCTTATCCATCTAAAGAGACCCCACTCTGGAAGTTTTGGCCACCCCAAGAGATGCCTAGGTGCATGTGGCATTCTGTCGAGCACCCTGTAGGCATGACCAGTTTTGACATGGGTCTTAGCTTTCACTGTGATCTTGCGCCCCTGATCAAACCAACATGCCCACTAGACTCCCAGTTGCTCCTAACCTCGATCTGCTAAATGCCAGCCTCACCCAAGCTCTGTAGCATGCCGCGGCATTGTGTCGAACACCTTCGGAGCGTGCTTTGGACGCGCCCAGAGCGTGCGTATTGCATCCGCGTGGAAAAGCCGCCGCGTCGCGCCCCTGTCTTGGCCCGCACGACAGCACCCCACCAAGCGCTACCCTCCTCGCAGCAATGCACCAAGCCCCCTGGCACGCTACAGCGCTGCCGCCAGAGCTCCCTTGGCAGCACGCCACGGCCGCCCGACAGCCCCTGCTCATGTCGGCGCCGCCCAAGCCATCCCCGCTCGCCACCTGGCCCCTGGAACAGCCCGAGCTTATCCCCTCGCTCGTCGGCTAGCTCTCGTCGCCTCCACGTCGCCCTGCAAGCTACAGAGAGGCGGTCCGCCGGCATCCTCATCCACCGCCGCGGAACCGACCTCGTTGCCCTATAAAGAGAGGCCCCCGAGATCATCCGAGCACTCAGGCAACCTCAGGCCACCCCCATGGCACCCCCACAGCCAGCAATCGTCGGGGGAATGCCGTCTTCCCCAACTCCGGCCGGTTCGGCCGCCGCCACGTTCCACCTCCACTCACCGCAACCAGAGCCCCTCCCATTCGTCCAACGCCGCCAAATGACCCCACTTCGACTTGCGGAGCCGCCCAGCTACTCAAACCCGACCAGGAGCCACCGCAGTTCAAACGCCCAAATCTCCCGAAGCCACCGGCCACCGCGAAGCTCGCCGCCGGTGACTCCCTTCATCCCCACCTGACTGACAACCACCGGAAGGACCGCCTTCGAACCGCGGATCCATCCCCACCCTCGGTGTCTCGAACGGTGCCGCCGTTCGCCGGCGAGCGACGCCGGAGCCCCGCCTCCACTCGGGGCAGAGGAAGAGGAGGGAGGCCGACTAGTCAAACCTGACCAGTGGGCCAGGCAGGCCCACTGTCAGTGACACCCCGCGCCGTCCACGCTGGAGAAGTGGAAGCATAAAACTCCCCAGTGCATTTTCCCTGCACCGAAAGTGTATTCCCCTCTCAAACGTTTTCTTTTCTGTTTTATTTTAAATAACAGATTTTGACCAGAACTTTGACTGCCTATAACTTTTTAAATACAACTCCAAATGAATTGATTCTTTTTCCTACCTTCCTCAAATTTGGTCTAGTTTATTTTAAGATTTATTTGAAAATTTTCCAAACAACTTTCTTGTACTGTTTTTGACATGTGTGTTAATTCAATATATTTTAAAAATAGGATTTTGGAGAGAGAAGAAACTTTCAAAAGTTTTGGAGAGCACCTCACCACTCCACAACTTGAAGGCAAGCATTCTGAACCCTGGCATAATGTTTTTGGTGTGTTATTTGACACGTTTATAACACCACCTTATTTCGGAGGACTTGTTATTTCATGTGATATGATCATATGCATGGAAGCATTTTAGTGATTTTTCCTTGCTGCTGGAAATGAATGTTTTTGTAAATCATCCTCATGTGCCCTGCATGCATGCCGGAAAGAAAATCCGGGAAAGCCTCGGCCTCGGGTAGGCGTGAGCTTGTCACCGGTCCCCGTCGGGACAGTTATGTCCGGTATGGCATGGTAAGGTACATTGAGTGGTGATTTCGTCAGTTGAAATATATTTGATATACATGTCATGCAGGGAACTTATAAACCTCCTGAGTCGACCGCAGATCGAGTCTTGTTCCAGTAACCCCCATACTTGCCTCGTACTACCACTCGTCCCTGCCGCAGGTAGGGTACGGTTCAGTAAGTCGTCAACCCCTTTCCAGCACACACCGTACAGAGAGGCCATGGTGGAAGATATCGGTTGTAGCCGGTAGGCATGCCACCTGGTCCAAGGGCATGGGTGTTTCCGGTTGGGACCGAGAGGGGAGGCCACCCCTTAGAGCGCGGGATACAAATTCGATCCCATGCTACGCGAGGTTGTAGCCTCCCCACTTAGAGTTTTGCTTAACAAGTGTCGTGGGTGATTCCAGACACCGATGAGTTAAGCTGGTGTGTGCAAGGTTAGGCGTGTTTTCAACTAAAAGGCCGTAGACGGAATTAGTCCCGATGGACTAAAGGAATCCGTTACTCGTGGGTAAAGTGTACACCCTCTGCAGAGATAAAAACCTATTCGAATAGCCGTGTCCATGGTTAAGGATTACAGTCTGGGATGGGTCAAGTGTTGGTCTTAGTGTCGGTCTTCGGAGGTGAAATTATTAAACTAAACTTGGATACTGATCGGTGACTTGTGAGGACCATGATTATTATTTTGTGATGGACTAACCTATTGTATTATTTGTATTATCAAATATCCCTGGGATGGTTCTACCCCCCTGGATATCCATGGTGTTTATTCATTTCTAAGCCCGGTTAAATGTTTATTCCTGTCGATGGACTAACCCGTTTATTAT
Organism: Triticum monococcum; assembly: GCA_034509565.1. Taxonomy (NCBI): domain Eukaryota; kingdom Viridiplantae; phylum Streptophyta; class Magnoliopsida; order Poales; family Poaceae; genus Triticum; species Triticum monococcum. Next base: position 140,533,932 of record CM067846.1, on the reverse strand, counting down.
CATGAACTGAATATTTATTATGAGTATTATTTACTTGAGAATTAAAGCCCTTTCTGTGATGTCGCTTAGACGTCCGACTGTGGCTTTTCTTTTAAAGCCCTTTCTGTGATGTCGCTTAGACGTCCGACTGTGGCAGTTCTTTTAAAGCCCTTTCTGTGATGTCGCTTAGACGTCCGACTGTGGCATTTCTTTTAAAGCCCTTTCTGTGATGTCGCTTAGACGTCCGACTGTGGCAATTCTTTTAAAGCCCTTTCTGTGATGTCGCTCAGACGTCCGACTGTGGCATTTCTTTTAAAGCCCTTTCTGTGATGTCGCTTAGACGTCCGACTGTGGCATTTCTGTTAAAGCCCTTTTTGTGGTGCCGCTAAGACAGGCATTTTATTTCCACTCCATTATTGCTTATTCATGTTGCATATTAATAACCCGCTTGCATGCATAAAATATATTTTATTTGTGACTAACGATGTGATCATAAAACATTTAAGTGCATAATTATCAATTACATTATCCCAATATTCTAAATGTTTGCGAGTACATTCAAAGTACTCACTGGCTTGTCCCTGGCTATTGTCTTGGCCAGATATTTGCATGGAAAGGAACGTTGCGGTGACAGCCCCGGAAACTAAGCAAACGGTGATAGCAGCCTCGCGAAGATAGGAGTTAACCTGGTCAGCTGTTCCCGTGGGAAATGGAGTCCCATACACTGATGATTCACAAATCGCTTCCGCCATCGACCACTAGAAAACCATTTGATGTACCCATAGGCCACAATGGTCTTGTACTGCTTATTTTGTACCTTTTGCTTGGAATTTCTGTATCAAGTTGATGCCTCCCAGCTAACAGTAAATCCTGGGGCTGGTGAGCACAGTGGCCACTTTCTGGGAATTTAATGCCGGGAAAACCGGTCGCGACAAGTATCGAGTTTGCCTTGACATTACAAGTCGATATTGATCATCTAAACTACCATCACATAGAAGAGAGCTGTGGTCATCACGATGAGCATCATCGCGATCAAACTGGTCTTCATCTGGTTCCTCCAACGCTCCCTCCTCTCTCCCTCTAGATACCGGGCGTATCTACATTCGGCCTCCGCCCTAGTGGTGTACCCTTTGTAACTATTATCGCTGAAACAGTGAACCTGTCTCCGACACTCCTCCCAGTCGTCGTAGACTCCAGGAACCTTACCCTTGTACACGACATACGACGGCATCTCTATGCACAAGCCAAACAACAGACAATACATAAGCAATATGTAAGTATGCAACAAAAGGATCGGAAGAGAAAAGCAAGACATTAATAGCACGATTCATGGTCCTACTAATAAATAGCATCGATTACATCTAAGTTGAACGACTGTCCAAACCTAGGAGACATACGAATTCATTAAGGTATAATGACAACATGAGCCAATCAATGTTTCAGAACTACACATCACTACTTTCGACTCGACTCATCGGACAGGAACGTGGATGAAGCCGCCGTCTGACGTGATGGTCATGAAATCGCGGTCGTTGTCACCCTGCATTTGTAGCATTTCATCTATCTCACTGTTGGACGGTTGATATCTGAGGAAGAACTGTCCCGAGGTATGAAGGACATCTTGATGGATGATGTCCGCAAACTCTGACTGGATGCAAAAGAATTCTTGTCTGAGGTCCGCGTCCTGGACTGCCGACAAGCTCGCGGCCCAATCTTTGAGATTATCTGGTAGCAGAAGTTGATGATGATCCCTTGCGATCGCCCGCATGTGATGGAGGGCGTAGTAGGCATCCTTCTGACCGCCAGGCGGCTGCTTGACGCAGCAGAACTTCGTATTGTGTGAGAACATGTGCTTGCCGTACTTACGAACTGCCCTGGTGAAGGTGCCTCCATATTTGGCGTAGGCGGGGAGAACATCATCAAGAACTTTCTTGACATTTGTGTAGTCTATCTTGGAGTTACGGTTCAGGTCTAAATACGTGGCCATGGAATATTTCGGGCTTAAGAGGATGAGTGTGCAATGTGTGTCACTGCACAGAACACGGAATGTTAGAAAAAAAGAACGATCGAAATCTAAGAAATCATATGTTACGGGGCGGTTAAGGGATGACTTACTCGGGAAAGTAAGCCACAAGGAAGTTATCCTTATCTGGGTTTGCCAGAATGACGCCTTCGAGGTGTGAACTCGCAACTTGGCGGTCCCCAATGCTGCTCAAGTGCTTGGCACGCATGTAGAAGGGGTCGACTATCACGATGTCTGGGGTCTTGTCTCTAATGATCCGCATCTCCATACTCAGCGAAAATAGCCGAACGAAGGTGTAGTGCAGCGGATGAAGGTTAAACATAGCAAAGATGTCATCAAACCGCAGGACGATCATACCCCCGATGTCGCCATCCACAAAGCCCTTTCCCTCTGGCACCTTGGCCACGAAAACCCGGTATGCCACATCCTTCTCTATGAGACGCCGCTTCTCCAAAGAAAGAACACTGTCATGCAGACTCCGCATAGCACCGGCTGCAGCATTCAGCATATTTGGTGGTAGCATCGCCCTACCCGCCACATGCACCCTCCTCGAGATATCCTTAGGTGAAGGTGGCCCGTCCTGAGCACGGATCGAACTTCGTGCCGGCTGGCTCGCACCGGCGCCCTTGTTAGTCTTTCGTTTCCGTCCCTTCTTGATCTCTTGTAATGGGACCGAGTTCTGCTCACAGACCGCCTTCTTGAGCGTGTTGGGGCTGATAATATTTCGCACATCAGCTATCTGAGGCTCGGTGAAGGCGGGAGCTGGAGGCGTGTTGAAAGTGCAACTATCCCTAGGTGGTTTTGGTAATTCATAACAACATATAGCTCATTGAGCTAATGCTATTCCAAGATGATTATTTCAGCAAAGCTCAGTGATTGGCATGGCATGGATGTGAAAGTGGAACCCTCAAAATGCTAAGGACAAAGGATTGGCTCAAGCTCAAAAGCTCAAGACTCTTCATTTTATATTTTAGTGATCCAAGATCACATTTAGTCTTTAGGAAAAGCCAATACTATCAAGGAGGGATGAGGTGTTGCTTAATGAGCCTCTTGCTTCATGTGCTTAATGATATGCTCCAAAATCCTCAGCTACTTTCCCATATCCACAAATGACCTAAACCCTAAGCCAAACTCGGTCATACCGATTCTATCTATCCGGCGCCACCGAGTTTCACATGTCATAAGCCACTACCAAACCCTAGCAATTCGGTCCTACCGATAGGAATCTCGGTCTCACCGAGATGGGGTTGCAAACTCTCTGTTTCCCTTTCGTAACCTTTCGGTCTCACCGAAAGAGCGAATCGGTCCCACCGAGATTGCAATGTAAACTTTGTGTTTCCCTTTTGTAACTTTTTGGTCTCACCAAAAGAGCAAATCGGTCCCACCGAGTTTGCCTGACCAACTCTCTGGTTAGCTTATTACCAAACTCGGTCTCACCGAGTTTGTGTAATCGGTCTCACCGAGATTACGTTATGCCCAAACCCTAACAGAATCGGTCCTACCGAGTTGCATGTCAGTCCCACCGAAAATCTCTAACAGTCACTAGGTTTACCTTTTTGGTCTGACCGAGTTTATTGATTCGGTCCCACCGAGATTGGTAGATTGTGTGTAACGGTTGGATTTTGTGTGGAGGCTATATATACCCCTCCACCTCCTCTTCATTTAAAGAGAGAGCCATCAGAACACATACACCATTCCAACTCATATGTTCTGAGAGAGAACCACCTACTCATGTGTTGAGACCAAGACATTCCATTCCTACCATATGAATCTTGATCTCTAGCCTTCCCCAAGTTGCTTTCCACTCAAATCTTCTTTCCACTAGATCCAAATCCTATGAGAGAGAGTTGAGTGTTGGGGAGACTATCATTTGAAGCACAAGAGCAAGGAGTTCATCATCAACACACCATTTGTTACTTCTTGGAGAGTGGTGTCTCCTAGATTGGCTAGGTGTTACTTGGGAGCCTCCGACACGATTGTGCAGTTGAACCAAGGAGTTTGTAAGGGCAAGGAGATCGCCTACTTCGTGAAGATCTACCGCTAGTGAGGCAAGTCCTTCGTGGGCGATGGCCATGGTGGAGTAGACAAGGTTGCTACTTCGTGGACCCTTCGTGGGTGGAGCCCTCCGTGGACTCGCGCAACCGTTACCCTTCGTGGGTTGAAGTCTCCATCAACGTGGATGTAGGATAGCACCACCTATCCGAACCACGGGAAAAACATCTGTGTCTCCGATTGCGTTTGAATTCTCCAAACCCTTCCCTTTACATTCTTGCAAGTTGCATGCTTTACTTTCCGCTGCCAATATACTCTTTGCATGCTTGCTTGAATTGTGTGATGATTGCTTGACTTGTCCTAAAATAGCTAAAATCTGCCAAGAACTAAAATTGGGAAAAGGTTAAGTTTTTATTTGGTCAAGTAGTCTAATCACCCCCCTCTAGACATACTTTCGATCCTACACGTGTCCTAAGAACTGAACGCCAGACAACGCCTGTTGCAATTGGATTTCTCCGCCGTACCAGCTAGATCGCGGTCGTCTTTGTTGGGTTCTTGAGAAAGAGGCCCGCAGAACTCGTGAGCGTACCCATGTTCGGCAAAGTACTTATCAACTTTGGTAAATGCACCGTCGTCGTTGTCATCGCCGTCCGGATCCTGTGCCATAGGGCTGTCCGGATCCTGTGCCATAGGGATGTCCGGCAGGTCCGGTAGCGTTGCGGCGTTCTTTCCATGGCTTGGCGCTGGCACGACTGGCGGTCTTGTCTGTGGGGTGGTGTCCCCCGCCCCCAAGCGAATCTGGCTCTTCGGCCTAAGCAGGGGCCAGTTTACACAGGTGCTGAGCGTCATCTCATCTTCTTCGTCGGCCCCAGCGGGTCGAATCGGAGGTAACAGCACGTTGCAGCCTGGCAGCACCCGAACCACTTGAACCCTATACATTGTGGGTGGCATCAGATTACCGTGGAACATGGGGTTGCCCAGTTGAACGATTCTGCCCTTGGCGACATCGACCAACTCGGCGCCCACAAAGTGCAGAAGAGTGCAAGGAACATCGGCAGTGCCCTGCGAAAACATGTACAGGGCGTCAGGGATGCCCAGTCAAAGGCAAGGAGGTGAAGTCATCGGCCGAGAGGCTTAGTTACCGTGATGCCGTCGAGCTCGGCTAATGTCGAGGCACCGCCAATGGCGGGCATGCAACTGACAGAGGGGGCGCTTGCTAGCGAGGTTCCGGCCGGCGTACACCCGGGTGCATTAAGCTCCAATGCCCGTGCCGGTGCTAGAGACACGAATACCGCCTCCGCCGGAGACACCAATGGCGCCGCTGCCAGAGACACCAATGGAGCCGCCTGCGCGCTGTGCGAGTTGCTGGCCGTGAAGCTGGGAACCAGGGGAGGCCCCTGTTGGCCGCCCGCAATCCACGTCGTCAGCCCATGAATCAACGTAGGCACCATGGCGTTGAGCGTCGTTCCAAGTTGTTGTTGCACTTGCTCTTGGACAAGCTCCGGAATCCGCGCCACTTGTGCCTTGAGTTCTTCAACCTCGCGCGTCTGGCTTTCCGAGCTGGTCTTTTTCTCCTCCGCACACCAGCGGTACAGTATGACCCCCATTTTGTGGACAAGCCTTTGCCGGCCACATGACCAGCTGACGTCGGCTTAGTGAGCTTATCCTTGTTTTTCATTATGTTAAACGCCCTATTTAAAGGGGTGTTGAAAGGGGAGCTCTTAGACGACCCCGCGCTACTGCTTTCAGTGTCCTGCGAAAGGAACGTGAACCATTTAGAAATATTGGGGATTAATTAGAGTGCAACCATATGGAGCTAATTACGCGGGGGTGTATTCCTTACCAGAAGAAGCTCAAGCGCCCTGGTCTTCGGATCCGTGGTAAGCTCCTTTGTTATCGGGTCCTCCTTGTACCGGGCCCTGACATAGTTCCTGGTCTGCTTGTCACCGCTGTATTTCTCGAAGCGGGGCAGTAGGCCTTGCTCGGCACGCTCCGCGTCCTCCTTGTCCCATATAGGCTCCGCCACTATGTAACCGGCGGGACCTAGTTTGTGTTCCCCTAAGTTCAACTCCTACATTTCTTTCCCCCACTGACTTGATGCGGAGGTTGCACTGCTCTTGCACTTGATCTTGAACTCCTTATACTCATCTTCGCTCATCAAAGGATATTTCGCCTTGATATTCTCATAACTATCACCTTTATCAATCATTCTCTTCACCGCGCTTTTCCAAGTAGACAGGGCCGTGCTCATCTTCATGAGGGCGGCACTGTTCACTTTATTCCCTGAGAGGCGTGTGTTTTCAAATTCGGCGGGGAACTTGTATCGTTCGTGCAGCTTCGTGAAGAGGAGGTTGCGCAAATTCCCTCGGTCCTTATGCCTAAGGTTCTCGGTGTTGATCGAGACGGTGCTCCGAAGAATGCACCCGAGCTGAACCGAGTACCCCTTGACTATATGTTTGGGCTCCGTTGGATTCCCGTCGGAGTCCACTTGAGTGAATTCCTCCTTGACGGTGCGGAGTGCATTCGGGCGCCGGTCCTTCTTTTGCTTCTTCGGTTGGCTGCCATCTGTGTGTGCGCCGCCATCATCAGTGGTGGCATCCTCGGCAGCACCATTAGTGGTGTCATCCTCGACGCCACTAGGGGTTGTGTAATCAGGATCGGTGTCTTCTGCGGCGTCCTCATAGCGGTGAGGTTGTTCCTCCATCTCCTGGGATAGCTCCCAGAATTGCATTAGCTACTAAGATGATTTTAGCAAGTTAAGTGGAGCTCTAACATAGGACAATCAATGAATTTATATAACCAATAAGAACAAGGGGATGATTTTAGTGCAGCTCTAGCACCTGTGCATGAAATGTATCATGTATCAAACCATCAATTAGCTGCTGAAAAACATAAATGTACCATGTGAACATATAATACCTTCACGAGCGAACTCAATGAGTGTGAACCAACAGAGTGTGGGTCACCACAGATTGTGTAGTCAAAAACCTTCAGGACAGAGTGAAAATAGTTACAATATGCTTGCAAGTAATTTCAGGAGGGAACTACACTACACAAGAACTAAACTTTGGTTAACTGAATGCATTAGCAACTAAGATGTCCAGATTAACAAACTACAGTGCACAAATCTCCTGTCATCATCAGTAAGTTCACAAATCTGATTAGGTAATGTTCCACTTTGTAGTTCACAAACTATAGTTCACAAATCTGATTAGGTAATTTGATTAGGCCCCCCACGCTTATGCAAACCAGTCCAGTGTTCCAACCAGTGAGAGACTTGAGTAATAACTTAGTCAAGAATATACTATTCTTAAACATCAACCACAAGATAACCGTAATCTTAAGAGGTACTTTAATAAACCATAATTTTCTAAAATGACATCTAACTTGCAAAGCTTTGATCATCAGGTACATTGATCTAATGGTAAATTCACCACATGTAGTTAAAGTCCACACGCACTTATCTCTCTCCTCACTTTGAACCACGTCCTCACAGAGATATTGCAACTGCTGCTCAGCCAAATAACCCAACCTCCTCCTAATTTTTACATTATCCCAACAACCCCCAATCACCTCTGCTACAGTAATATTAAAACTGGTGTTAGCATTATCCAATCTATGGAACTTACTATACAGTGGAACATTACCTAATCCATCATGGAGATTTGTGCACTGTAGTTTGTGCACAAATCTCCTGTCATCATCAGTAAGTTCACAAATCTGTCATCATCAGTAAGTTCACAGTGGAACATCATCTACAGTGCACAAATCTGAACCTATGAACGTAGGAACCTAGGAACACAGGAGAGGGAGGAAGGAGGAAGGAGGATAGGTACCTGGGCGGGAGGACGGCGGCAGCGGCTAGAGGACGGCGTCGTCGACGAACTCGAGGGCGGGGGCACCGGATGCTCCTCTCGTTGATGGGGGAGGGGAGGGGTTGGAGGCAAACCCTAGCCGCCAAGCGCACGAGTGCTGCAGCTAGGTGGAGTAACCTCTGCCGGAGACGATAGAGCAGGTGGCCGGCGTCGTGGTTGGTGAGGAGCAGGTGGCCGGCATCGTGGTTGGTGAGGAGAGCGCGAGGAAGAGCGCTCCGTGCGCGATGAGGAGGCGCGGCGTCGGCGTCGTGGGTCGGGAGGTGGCGCACGTAGGGGGAGGCGGCGCTCGAGTGGGAGGAAGGGGAGAGGGAGACGGCGGGGGGCGCGTGGGCAGCTGCGGTGCCGTGGGTCGGGGCGGCGGCGGCGGCGCGGTGGAGGGACGGACGAGGGAGGGAGCGGCGCGGTGGAGGGATAGGAAGGACGAAGTGTCTGGCGAGGGCAGTAGGTGGAGTGGGGGGAAGGGTTCTAATGGCGCACCTCCCCTTGGTGCGCCATAAGTACGACTATTCTAATGGCGCATCTCCCCATGGTGAGCCATTAGAATTTTGTTTTAATCTAGCCCACTAACGATATCTACAGCCTAACCCTATCTACAACAGAACCCACCCACTAGCCCGACTAGGCAGCACACAGCACACACACCAGGAAGTCCTGGGTTCGATTCCCAGGCTCCCCAATATTTTTTTATGCATTTTAAATGCTGTTTTTATATTTGTTTGTGTTTAAATATGTTCAAACTTGTTTAAATCATAACAGTAATATTTTTTTATAAAAATAGTAATAATTTTTTAAAAAATATATTCAAATTTGTTACTTGAAAATATCATCGGCGACGGCGGTGGAGCGGGGGAGGGTGCGGGGGGTGCCCATTGGCGGCGGTGGAGTGGGGGAGGGTGCGGGGGGCCGGGTGTTCGTCGGCGGCGGTGGAGCGGGGGAGGGTTGCGGTGGGTCGTCGGCGGCGGTGGACCTAGCGGGGGAGGGTGCGGGTTGGATCGAGATGGAGGGGGATCGAGATCGAGATGGAGGGGGAATCGAGATCGAGATGGAGGGGGATCGAGATCAAGTGTCCTCATGAATTCAAAAATTGCCCATGAAATTTAAAAATATTCATGATATCAAAAAGTGCCCATGAAATACAATCGAGAAATGAAGACTACGATTTAAATACAATCGATCTTAGCTAGCTATCTGTTCACAATCTTCTTGCCCATCTTTTTCGCAAATGGAGTTCTTCTGTGGAACAGACGTCCTTTAGGTAGGGTGGTCCTGCTTCTTCTTGTGGTGTGTGCTGCTACTTCATCGTCGTCGTCATGTTCGATCTTCGGGTCGCCGTACTTGTCGAAGTCTTGCTCATTTGCTACTCCATCCATTCCGATGATCTTCCTTTTGCCTCTCCTCACGACAACACGACTGGGCTTTGATGGGTCGGTAATGAAGAAGCATTGGTCCACTTGGGAAGCCAGTACCCATGGCTCATTTTTCGTGGTGACATTTGCGCCCGCGGTCTTGGATTTTGCTTCGGGTATAACCATGGTGGTGAAATACCGGTCTTCTTTTAGGACGCTCTTGGCCCATCTGACACGGAACATCGGGACCTTCTCTCCAGCGTAGCTCAGCTCCCAGATCTCCTCGATCCTTCCGTAGTATCTGTCCTTGTCGTTACCGGTGTTGGATTCCATCGTTACCCCGGAGTTCTGATAACCATCGCTCTTCATGTCCTTGTCCTCGGTGTAGAATGTGTAGCCGTTGATATCGTACGCCTCATAGGTCATCAGGTTGTGCTCGGCGCCCTGTGACAAGGCGAATATGAGTTGTTCTTCCGTGGAAGAATCTTCATGTAAAGGGTACGACAGAAGCTTCTTCTTGAACCAAAACGTGAAACATGAGTTGTGCTTTTTGAGTATATCTCCGTCCATCCTCTGTTGGCCTCGGTCATTGTGCATCTTCTCAATAAAGGTTTTGTGCTCTACCACCCAAGGATCGACCACGTCTATGTGTTGTAGCGCGACTAGGTTTGCTCTTTCAAAGTCGGCGAGTCGACCCTCGAAGTCGACATGCATTTCGCGGCGACCCTCACGGTGACCCCATCCAGCGAGCCTATCGAGGTGCCTGTTGATGGGCAGACCAACGGGGTTCTCGATGCCTAGATAATTCGTGCAGTAGGAGATGCACACTTCGGTCAGAAAGCCCCTGGCTATACTTCCCTCTGGACGTGACATGCTGCATACGTATCCTTTGATGACACCATTCATCCTTTCGAACGGCATCATGTTGTGCAAGAACATCGGCCCGAGTTGGATGATATCCTCCATGATATGGACCAGCAGATGCACCATAACGTCAAAGAATGCGGGCGGGAAGTACATCTCAAGCTCGCATAGTATCACCACGATCTCTTCCTGTAGCCTTCTGAGTTGCCTCACGCCAATCGACTTCCGAGAGATGACGTCGAAAAAGTTGCATAGGCCAAATAGCGTTTCACGGACGTGCGCATCCATGATCCCACGGATTGCAACTGGAAGTATCTGCGTCTTCAGCACGTGACAGTCGTGAGACTTCATCCCGCTGAACTTCTGCTTCGCTGGGTCTAGGTATCTGCTTATCTCCCCCGCGTAACCGTAAGGAAGTTTTACTCCTAGGAGGCAGGTGAAAAACTGCTCGATCTCCTCCTGACTTAGAGTGAAGCACGCGGGAGGGTAGTCATTTCCGGTCTTCTTGGCCTTTTTGCCTTTGCGACGACTTTCTGTGTCCTGCTTCGCCTCATCATCATCATCATCATCATCATCATAATCATCATTAGCGTGAAGCTCCTGCCTGATGCCCATTGATTTCAAGTCTGCCCTTGCTTTCGGCCCATCTTTGGTCCTCTCTGGCATGTTGAGCAGGGTACCAAGCAGACTCTCGCACACGTTCTTCGTGATATGCATGACATCAAGGCTGTGAGGCACACGGTGGATCTTCCAGTACGGCAAGTCCCAGAAAACAGACCTCGTTTTCCATACCTTCAGCAGCGGCTCTGGCGCCTTTCACTTCTTTCCCAGCTCTGGCGCCTTTTGCTTCTTTCCCGGCAGTGGGCAGTCTTTCCATTTTTTCAACAGCTCGTCTATTTCCTCGCCGCTCCTCGTAACGGGCGTTTTCGGGGTTCGGTTTCACCATCGAACAGATCCTTGCGTTTCCTCCATGGGTCATCATCACGAAGCCACCTTCAATGTCCCATGAACACGGTTTTCGAAGACTCGGGATCTCTATCTAGCTAGCGATACGTTGTGTCATCCATGCACCTTACGCATCCAGAAAATCCGTGGACTACCTACCCCGCGAGATATCCATAACCGAGATAGTCGTGCACCATCGTGAGCAGTGCGGCTCTCATAGGGAAGTATTCTTTCTCTGCGGCGTCCCATGTATTGGCTGGCGTTTTCCACAGGGTGTCTACCTCCTCCTTCAGAAGCCCCAAATACAGATTGATGTCGTTCCCTGGTTGTTTCGGCCCTTCAATTAGCATACTCATGTGAATGTACTTCCTCTTCATGCACAACCAGGGGGGAAGGTTGTACATCCACACAAACACAGGCCAGGTGCTATGTGTGCTTCTCTGGCTGCCAAACGGATTGACTCCATCGGTGCTCGCGCCCAGCACGATGTTCCTTGGATCCTTCCCAAATTCTGGGTATTCAAAGTTCAACGCTTGCCACTGGCTCGCATCCTTAGGGTGACTCAGCATCTTGTCTTTTTTATTTATCTCTGGATCATTTCCGTCATCTTCCCGCTTCTTCTCCTCCCTATCCGCGTGCCAACGTAGGACCTTTGCTACCTTAGGGTCCGCGAAATACCACTGCAGACGAGGAGTGATCGGAAAGTACCCCCCCCCCCCCCGATTTTTGAGGAGCTTTCTTCCTCTTCTTGTATCGAGTGACGCCGCACACTGGACATATGGTAGACTCCGCGTGCTCATCCCGATAAATGATACAATTGTTCATGCACACATGGTATTTCACGTGCGGTAAATCCAGAGGACAGACGATTTTCTTCGCCTCCTCAAAACTGGTCGGGCACTTGTTCCCCTTGGGAAGACGTTCGTGCCAGAATGACATGTTCTCGTCGAAGCAATGGGCGTTACTTTCAGGCGGGTATCCTCGGGCCTGCATCCTTCATACAATGGAGTAACCGTGTCTATCTCTAGTTGATCTAGCTTGGCTTTCTCTCGGACGGCAGCTCTTGCGTTATCCGTCTGCTTGAGAAGCAGCTCTTGAATATGAGGGTCCTGCACCCAGCCTCCATCGTCGTCTGCTCCAGCATCTTCATCTTCATGATCATGCCCTTCGTCTTGATCTTCCTCATCATCATGTACGACATCTTCTACATGATGACTGTGTACAGCATCACCGTCGTGATCATGTCCTGGAGATTCTTCGTCTTCTCGCCCGCCCTCGCCGCGGTGGTACTTGTCTTGGTGCCCATCCTCATTTCTTGCCCGGCCCCCATGGACGACTTCATAGTCATCTTCATCACCTTGCCACCGATAGCCATCCATGAAACCACGCAAGAGCAGGTGGTCCCGCACCTGCCCGGAATCCGGGTCCGCAATAAGGCTCTTCAGCTTGCATATCCGACACAAACATCTTATCTCCGTCTTGTTCTTTTGAAGCATCTCGGCCTTTGCGGAGCTCAAAAACCTATTCACGATGCCTTCAGTCATCGTGCGGACCATGGTCGCCTGCGGGGTAGAGCAAAACGATATTTTAGAACCAAGAAAAAATTTGGCATGACCTTCCCTAAAAATAGGACCAAAAAGAATGCATAGTGCCAAAATTCTCGCCGAAACGGAAATGAATCAAAACATTCCGGCAAAATATTGGCAACTATCGCATTTCAAATACCGGTACCTTCAAACACAAACATATATGCAACACCACAAACACATGCAACACCACAAACATACATAGATCTAGCTAGGCCACAAAAAGTGCATGTGCACGTTGTTGGAACGAGCTAGGGAGAAAAAAAATAGATCCACATCATGAAGATAGCTTTCCCCTTACTTACCTATCAAAAAAGGTAATTTCACCACTTAATTTTGATGAATCTATGGTGGAAATGCGGTGAGGAGGAGGAGATGGCCGAAAGCTTGGAGAAGGAGGTGGAGGGAATGAAGTGGGGAAAGTGAGTGGGTAGGTGTGGGGCTGTACAAAATATCTTGTTGGGGTCCCAGGTTACTAATGGTGCACCACCAGCAAATGCGCCATTAGTAACCCTGGTTACTAATGGCGCACCTAGTTTTGCAAAAAAGTAAAAAAAATATACTAATGGCGCACCGGGTAATAGTGCGCCATTACTAGTTTAAACTAGTAATGGCGCACTATGAAACGATGCGCCATTAGTAGTTTTGCAAAAGATGGATAAATTTTTTTACAGTAATGGCGCACTGTCTGCTTGGTGCGCCATTACTACTTAGAACTAGTAATGGCGCACTTCGACCTGATGCGCCATTAGTATGTATGGAAAAATGGAAAAAAATAATTTAATACTAGTGGCGCACCCTGTTTCTGGTGCACCATTAGTGTCTTCCACACTAATGGCGTATCACCAACCGATGCGCCATTACTATATAGTAGTGGCGCACTGCTCCCATGGTGCGCCATTAGTATCAATCCTATCTATAGCCCTTTTCCTAGTAGTGAGGAACAAGGTGAAACCCTCATTAGCTTAGTGAGGAAGGATAGAAAGACATTAGCATATTACTTTAACAGTAGCATCAAATTCATGACGGACAATACACAAAACATTGCCTCATTGAACCAATGACAATAAATTGACATGCAAAACAATAGCATGATTATGTCATGACACTACCAAGATTCCCTCCCAACTCCACCACATGATTCACCTCCACAGACACACATACACACGTACATGATTCAGCATAGGGTGCTACTAAAGATTTGTTTAAGTCCAATAGGAAAATTAGGCAATAATAAATTAGTGCTAGTTAAGTACTCCTAATTAATTATGTGACCTTGCAGGAGGGACAACAGAAGTGGAAGGGCTCCCTAGAGGATCGTCTCACATGTAAGGGAGACGTTGCCAGAGCCCTTGAATGGCCTCGACGGAGGCCTCGGCTTCACCAAGATCACCTTGGCACTGTTGATCGTGTAGAGCTGGGTCACACATGCATCTAGAATCCAGTTAATTAGTATGATGTGTCGTCAACCCAAGTACTACTCTGTTGCATTTTTCTATCTATCTCTACTCCACTCTTATAAAAGCAGAGTCGGTGATGATGGTGTGCCTGCCATCCTGCAATATAGGTCATCCAATTTATATCTGACTGATAGGAAGGAAACTATGGCAATTTTGCAAAAAGATACCCACACCCCTCTCCACATTTGCAAATAAGGCCTTCCCTCATTCATCCTTTTCTCTCATAAGATAAACTACTCATACAAATGCATCTTGATATTACGTGCAACGCACAGGCATCTTGCTAGTCTTCCAAGTAATTTAAGACTAGTAGCAACACATCAATACAATACCGCTAGCAAGATGTCAGGATAACATAGGATTGTACCATCGTGTGATCTTCTTCATTTCCTCCTTCTTATTCTTCTTCATCTTCGTCTTCATTCTCTGTTTCTCTTTCTCCTCGCCAGTTGGCGAAACCAAGTACATGATTGGGCTTCTATTTCAGAATTGGTTTTGTTAGTGAGGGAGTACACGTGTACTAGTAAACAACATCATTATTTTCTCATGGCAGTCGCAAAATAGAGATGAACACATGCATTAAATATCATCCTTACCTAAAGGAAGGTTATGGGTGCCAATAAGGATGATGAAGATTGGAACACGAATCTCCCTTTCTGCAGTTCCACCAAAATGAACCAACGGTTCCTTTCTAACATTCTAGTTAAACAACACAAAAGTCACTTTCTTTTAAGAAGTGTTTTGTGCAGTGCACCAAAAGGTCGCAATGGCAATGAGGTGCCTGTTTGCACAAAAAGATGCAGAGGAAACAGTCAGATCCTGAAACAATTATTGGCAAAAACAATTGGCTAAACTTGTCATGGCTTATAACAGTGGCATGGCTTCATTTTACCAGGTGCATTAGATTAAGAACAGCTAAATATTTTCAATAAGGGCATGGGATAGTGGGTGCACCAGCAGTCCAGCACCATGTACCTAAACCGGGGCATAAAGTGGTGATTCAGAGTTTGTTCCCCCGAGAAACAAACATCCAAGAAACATATCTGGGTTGGTCCCATTTTTGTTCACTCTAGCCACCTACTCCTATGTGTGGATAGAAAATCTAGTCCTGGTCATACCATTGTGTATAGCGTTTCCCCTATATTTCCCTTTTCGACCAAGAGACTGGTAGGATGACCAGTCTGTACTACTTTCACACCCTTTCCTTCCTGTTTGTACCAAGTCTGATGTACATACTAAATTTCCCCCTTTATTTCTTGTTTGAACCAAGTACAAGATTTGACTCCATGAAGTAGCTTTACCTCTAAGAATAGAAAAAAATAGGTGACATTAGACCATCTGATCGAGAGGGGCTGAGAGGTATAAAATGATGCACATGCAGCGATGTAGCGAGTTGGGGAAGTAGAGCTAGGCTGGTTTCAAAGGAAGA
The DNA here is from genome assembly GCA_034509565.1 of Triticum monococcum. NCBI lineage: Eukaryota > Viridiplantae > Streptophyta > Magnoliopsida > Poales > Poaceae > Triticum > Triticum monococcum. Next base: position 140,518,433 of record CM067846.1, on the reverse strand, counting down.
TATACCTTCAGGTCGTCAGGATGTGGATAGGTGGGCGGCAGGAGGCCGGATATGCCCACACTAGCGTAGCGATGAAGGGACTGGAGGACCTCCGCGCGGGCGCTCGGCTAGAGATGACGTTGCGGCCGGTAGTGGGTCTCCTCCCTTGCTGTCGACGACGGCCTAAATGCTACCCCTCCTCCCCTTCGTCGGTGGAGGGGGATACGTCCGGATTTTTAACCAGCGGTGAGGATAGAAAGACAGTGTTACCACCACTATCTTGCTTAGATCTGGAGAGGATAAGAGTGTGTGAATAGAGCAACCCTAGCAACCAAGCACGGAGGCTCCTGCCTATATATATAAGTATAGTGGGGTAGTTTTATTTTTTCACTCCATCAAAAAAGTCGTTTAAAATTGTGTACGTGCCAGGTCACCGTTTTTTAGTTGTTGATTGTTTTTTGAGATAGCTACCCGCTTATTCCAAATGGTGTTAGGGCATCTCCAACGTTGGGCGCTTCGGCGGGCGCCAGGATCGATTTCCTACTAATTTCCCTGTCAATTAGCAGTTAGGCCTTGGAATACTAGCGCCAGACGCTACGTTGGCGCAAAGATAGGCATCGACCACTTAGTCCTTTTCTCTCCTGCAACATGCATGTGGGCTGCTCAATTAGCACTCCATTAGCGCCGGCTGTTAGCATCTCGCGTTGAGAGGTAAAGCGCCTCGGAATTTCCTAATTGAATAATATTTACTTTTTACTCCATAAGCATCTACTTACGTGTCTTGCATTGAAGATTCCCTTACGGTGTGCCAGGTCGCACTTTCTATTGTTCAAGTCTGGTACTAGACCCTCCATTAAGTGAACAACCACCGCCTCATAAAATTTCTGAACAAGTCCACGGCTAAAATTATCGAAAACGTGGGCTGCCCCAACATGCATTATTATTTATATTTTCTATGTGGGAGTATCCTCAAAACAAAATGTGAGAGTAAATCTTTATTAGGCCCCTTTGTAATTTGCGCTAAATTTTGACGAAAGATTTAACTGACAAAATGTTAGTGCATGTTAACAAAAATTCTATCCTTTGATTTGTATTTGAACATAGTTCTCAATGATGTCATTTTTTGTGGCATGCATGCACATTGGTTAGTCAAATTTATAGTCAAAATTTGGCACACATTATCATAGGGACCAATAAACTAGGACGAAGCTCCTCTTCTGTCATCCAAACTACTACACTGTATATGACTAGCCTCTCTATCTACATGTGGGACATCAAAGCATCCGGGCCCGTGTGCCATCCACCAAATCATAGCGAGGTGCTATAGTCGAGACTCACTGGTCACCCCGGTGTGGCCGTCATGACCCGTCATATCACAAAACCCACACCTTTACCAACAGTGGTAAAGTGGCCTCGAAGTTGGACTGGACGAAGCAACCATCATTTCACTGGAACGCTCGTTGAAGCCCTTTTTGCCCTTGAAGAAAACCTCACTCCAGGCTACTCAATTATGCCATTTTTCTTCTGTACCGACGAAGGAAAGGTGTGCGAATCAGTGATGCTACTATATTTTCATTCCAAGAATCTTCTTTTTGCGAAGCACCGACCGATTCTCATAGCCTATTCTTTCCCTGTTTTCGTTGCAATTGTGGTTTCCTTTCGATTGTTTTTTGTTTGTCAGTTTATTGATGGATCCTGGAGCACTAGGCAAAGAGTTGCCGTTGGACAGCCCACTCGAGACAGAGATCTCTAGGAAGCGACCACCGACCAATGAGTTGGCCATGTTGGTGGGCCAACCCATGGAGACGAAGAACTCAAAAAGACAAGCACTAGCCAAAGAGTTGACGAAGTTGGTGGAAGAACTCCTCAAAGAAAGCTGGAAGAACAACAAGGGACCCACCCGTGCCTACCCCAGAAATTCTAATGGCCACCTATGAGAGGCTAAAGGTCAAGTTTGAGGAGATAGTCACCGTTGAGAAGGAATATTTCCCTGTCAAGGCGATGGCCCCGGAGGGATGGGATCCCCCGATGAGCTGCACAAGGTAAAAAAATGGCTTACCATAGTTGTGGTTTTTGATTATTTGCAATGTGCTTGCTAATATGTTAGGGTTGTGTAGGTGCCGGTGGGCGTCCTTGATGATTCCGATGTCGTGGTCCGTCCTGTGGACAACGCCCCAGAGATCATTTCCGATGTCGCGGTCCGTCCTATGGACATCGCCCTAGAGATCGATTCCGATGCTGTTGTTCGTCCTATGGACATCGCCCCAGAGATCGATTCTGTTGTTGCAGTCCGTCCTGTGGACATCACCCTAGAGATCGATTCCCATGCCGCTGTTTGTGATGTGGTCATTGCCCGAGAGATCGATGACAAGAAATAGTTGGTCGCGATAATCCTTCAAGGTAGTTTGCATTGTGTTTAATTACCAGAACGATGTGTGTTATCAAACCATCTTAGGGCTAGTGCACTGTCATGTGTGGGGCGGTACTTGCTACTTTTCTTTGATAGTGAATCATGCGAACCCTCTCCGAGTTATGGAAACAGATGTATCCTCACCAGCTTTTGATATAATATATGGCATGCTTAGATGTAAGTTTGAACTGTTTATCATATCAGCAGGGCTTGTTTGATGATTCTTGGTGTTAGTAGGCTAGCTACTGTGTGAGCTATAGTACTTGCAAAACACTCACCGAACAGAAATGTTGGGGCTAATGAGCTCATGGTACACTTATAGGTCTGTTATGTTGTCGATCAGCCAGTAGCCCAAGCTCCTAAAATTGTAGGCTTAGCGATCGATCAGACAATAATCCACAATTATACATTAATTCACATCAAACTCGAAGAGTTGGTTCATGGATACATTTAGGCCTCATTTGGTTCATAGGGTAGGAAAATCGTAGCAATAGGAAAGTCATAGGAAATGAGATGACATGTATCTTAAATCCTATGAGTAGGAATAGGTAAGGAGATGCCCTTTGATTCACATCATAGGATTTTTTTTCCATTGAGTCTAGGCTAATGTTTATTTTCCTATGAAATGTGGAGGATAGGAAAAATTCCTCCATAGGAATGTGATTCCATTCCTATAAACCAAAGGGCTCTACAGAAATTTTCCTATAGAAATCCTATCCTATGAAATTCCAACAAGATTCCCCTAAACCAAATGAGGCCTCACATTAATAGCCAACAAAATTGGCACGTACTTCTAGCATGCGTGAATGTGTAATTTTTGTTGGAAGCGTGAATGTGTAGTGACATCGTACTTTTGGAGTGGCTACAGAGAGTGTGTAAATGTGCTAGAGGGGTTGTGGGATGGGGAGAGATCTAGAGAGAGGAAGACCCTCTTTCTACTCCTAACCATTAGATTGACAAAGGATATTTTTTGCGAACACAAAATCATAGCAGTACAGAGATGTACTCCCTCTGTTCCAAAATAGATGACTCAACTTTGTACTAACTTTGAAACGGAGGGAGTACAAATCCTAGGCTGGCTAGTTTGGCCTAGTGGGTTTCAGTGATATGATGTGCTATAGCGTCGGCCAGTCTTCGCGTATGGTAGTAGTATTGCGGGTATAGTAAGTTTTCTTGAAGAAGCAGAATTCCGGAAAGTCATGATGGTTCCTTCGTCCAACCAACTTACAGTGGAAAAGGTTGGGCCTGCGCTTTGACCGGGGTGGACCAAGATAATTTTGTGCATGGCAGGTGGACCAGGATGGTCGATGTCCCACATGTCGGCAAATGAAAGTATTCTTTCCGATATCGAGGATGAGCAACGAGTATTCATTGTTTATTTTTTATGAAAGCTATTGTCTCCACTGTTACGACGGAGGAGTGTGAAACACGGCAGCCCGGTGAACTTGGCATGTGCACAACTCCCTCCTTCCTTATGTACCATAGTGTTAACTATAAGGTTGGCTATAAGGTTACAACTTTTTCTCACTTTCTCTCTATCTATTTCCTCTCAAATATTTTTTACCTTCTTTTTTTAGACACAATTGTTTTTATACCTCTTTTTTTAGAATTAGTTTTTTATACCTAGGAGCACATGTAGAGAAGGGCTCTTGCAGAGCCTACTCCTTAACTTTCTCAATGCCCCTCTCTCCTCCACATAAGCAGGCTTATAGCCCAGTATTGTACTAGTTCTACTTGCTATGAATGTGGGCAGCTGGCGTTTGAGGGGGGAGCTTGCGCGGGAGGGGTTTTCTGGTGGGCCAGGGTGGTCTTGAAAGCGGTCCAGATTCCCGCATGGCCCACCTCGCATTATCACCTTCTCCCTCCCCCGTCTCTCTCTTCTCAGCCGATGCCCACCGAGCGATTAGATTTCGGCTATCGACGGTTTATTCAATTGCAGTCCCACATGTCAGTGAAAATGCAAGACAACGCGTGTCCCCTCTAGTGAGTAGCGTTCGAGCCGGACTATCGGGGTGTGAAGCGAATGCGACGGGCGTGCTTTAAGTGTGCCACCTCTTCCTTTTGAACTTGCAAAGCTTAACATTTTTGTGCGATCGCTCGATAGAAATCCAGAACAAAATGTCGAGGGCGGGGCTATCTCGTGCGTTAGGCGGGCTAGTTTGAGTGATATGAAGTTCTACAGTGCCGTCCACTTGCTCCATTTTTATGTAAGCAAGAGTCTACACTCTTATGTGGGAGGAGTGCGAAACACGGCAGATCTGATTTTGATCGAGGGATAACTGTTCCCTGCGAAATAATGGAGCACTGTTAGCGATTATAGCATGATAGTTAGGGCATATCCAACACTGACCCACAAATTTACACCGGCATCTGTTCGAGGACACTGATGCCAGAGGATGCCACCCAATGCTACCCGCATACCTTTCGACAACTATATGAACTAACTAGACGAAATTCGTGCAAACAAAGAAAATTTAAATTAACCGGATGAAATTCATTACATTTCGAAAAAATATCCTATCAATTGGACGAAATTCATTACATATTTCGCACAAACCATACTAAAACCTACTGTAAACCTAATCTAAATGATCGCCAGCGCCCGACCACCATGTCTGGCCATGAGCCCGAGAACTGACGCTCCGGTTATTGCCTTTGCCACCTCCTCATCCGCATCGGCTTTGTCTAGCTCCGCCTCGATAACCTCCTCCTCCGGAGCACAAGGTTCTAAAGATATCCGCCTCCACATCGCCATCAAGCGGCTAATCGGCCGCTGATGTTTACCGCACCAAGCTTGGCGTCGACTGAGTTTTGGAGCGGTGGCCTTCCTAGGACCAGAGCGGCGGTGACCAACCATGTACTACTCTTCATCACTGCCTGTTGTGCTAGTGCATGTGCGTCGGCTTCGTGGTCATGGCGGTGGAGGGCGGCCGGGGGGAACCGGCAATGTCCTTCGTCTGCTCCCGCGACAATACGTCCAAGAGAGCTTTGGAGCGTGCCCGAAGCGGAGCCACCGATGTCCTTCGTCTGCTCCTACGATAGTACATCCAAGAGAGCTTTGGAGCGTCAGGAGGCCATGGTTGGAGTGGTGCCGACAGAAGGAAGGGACCATAGGAGAACGACTGTGGGTCTTTGGCGATGGCTGGGAGCTGGGGCTAAAGTTAGTATAGCGGGCGAATGGTAATGAGTCGCGGCGGACGGATGGACGGCTGGCGCCGGAGTAGGTTCGTCGGCAGCCGCGTGTCATTAATGAGGGCGGCGGACGGACGGATGGTTGTGGTGTCGTTAAGGCGGAGCATTCGTTTGCATGGGGATGTCGTGTGGGTGGCACTTTCTCGACCGTCGCGCTGCTGCAATGCCGGCGCAAGTGAGAGGTCACGTCGGGCATGAATGTCGACGCTGCTTCAGTGACTTAACTTCATGTGCAGTTGGGTCAATGACACGTTGGCCCAACAGGCATCTGGACCACATGTAAGTGACCCAACTACACATGTAGTTAAGTCACTAAAGCTAAGTCCCGTGAATGCGGCATTCATGTTCTCGAGAGATGGTAACAGTTTCAGGCGGGAAGCGCGTGCTAGCAATGGAAGGGGTTTCGGTAGGCTCGAGCAGTCAGACACTGGCGTGGTGGTAAAATGTGAACTCATGGATGACGAGCCTTTGAAGCATATGCGGCACGTATAGACAACCAAGCGTCCATGCAACCGCTCTTGTCACCAGCTAGCCTTTGACGACCACCATTAGACACCACTCAACCATGTATAACTTATGAATAATGGACGAATCGATCAAACACACACTCGTGTGCAGTGGCACTATGATCGGTCGCTCACGATACATATATAGGTACCATAGTACCCTCTCTAGCTAGGTTGTGTTATAGATTGTCATTGTGATGGATGATATACATCAGCAAGGCACCGAGTCATGTCGTCGCGTCGTGTGCTGAGTCATGGCTAATGTCAAGCAGCTCGGCGCCCAAGCACGAGTATGACGTTGGTGTTGAGCTAGGTGAATACATGCTCGGTGTTCGCAGAGGCCACCAACGAACGTCTAAATAGTAAGGTCAGGCACCGCCAGGGCGCGCAGGTGACGGGCTTGTTGATTGCGTTGCGCCATGAGCGGTACTTTGATTGAGAGGGCGACGCGAATGCATGAGCATTGTTTAACAGCGTGAGCGTGAGTGTCATCACGCGTACATGCTGCTTGCGTCTATGGACAGTGTGCGATAATGTGTGCATCACGTATAATATAAAAAATCGGTTTGTGCATTTAACACAAAGTATTTCATTTTCATTTGGCTGACGAGTGGGCGTTGCAGCGACGAGTCCGTGGTTTGATTCCTCACATATGCATAATTTTGGTTTTTATTTGTTTCTCCACTGACAAGTAGGCCTGCATAGATAGATAGATACAGAACCCGAGCTGATGAGGCGCATGCAGACTGTTTGACTGGTCAACCGGACAAATACGGAGCTATACGCTGAGCCAGTGACTGTATAATCACCGTATCTCGTATACAATGATCAAAGTGAGCTATCAAGACAAGTTTGATGACCGTCAATGCATTATACTTGGTAATAAATGACCAGGATTGAAGGAGAATCCAAATTTCCTTCGTCTTCTGTCCATGAGCTCTTGACAAATAAATGCACTATATGGTTGTCTGGCCCTCCACCCCAAAGCTCTCACCAAGCATCGTTCATGCTACCGCACCTCACACTAACCGGTAAGGAAGCGATGGCATTGCACCGCGCCGAGTTCCTCGCCACCCACAACCGCGCACAAAATGGTAGGGAAGCGATGGCATCCTGCCATGCCGAGTTCATGACTACTCGCGACCTCACACCTACGTGGGAAGACTTTGAAGCTGCCAAGGCCGAATGGACGGTAGAGTAAGAGGTGGCCAAAGCCACATAGAGGGAGCAGAAAAGGCAGAAAGCACTCAACAAAAGAGAGGCCCGCCACTGTAAGAAAGAAGAGGACGCACGCGCTACTGTGGAAAGCTCGGCGAAGATCCAAGCACGGTGGGGTGTCGTTGACAAAGCCGGGAAGGAGAACGACAGGGTTTGGCCAGCATGTGATAAGTAGTAGTACTAGTAGCTAGTGTGTCTGTATGTGTCGCCCGTACATTTGTTTAATTAATTACGAGCATGTGGCAGTACTCGTTACTGCTGTACTTTTAGAGCAAATTACCAGTACATTAGCCTAGACTCAATGGAAAAATTCCTATCCTATGTATCAAATGACATCTCTTTCTCTATAGGAATTGAGATGCATGTCATCTCACATCCTATGATTTTCATATGCCTATAAAATTCCTACCCTATGAACCAAAGGAGGCCTCTGTTGGAGTACAGTACTACTGTAGCTAGAAGTACTGCCGGTACAGTAGTTTTCTTCAAGAAGCGGAATTCAACAAAGTCATGATGGTTCCTTCATCCGAGCAACTGCACAGTGGGAAAGGTTGGGCCTGTGATTTGACAGCTCATTAGTCATTATTATTGTGGTGCGACGACCAGGGTGACTGTCCCTTGGAGTTCTACATGCATGGCAAGGGGACCAGGATGGTCGATGTCCCACATGTCGGTGAACGAATGTCACATCCCTAGCTTCTGGTGCTGCCTAGTGTTTGCATCTTGCTAGCATAATGTTTAAATTTCTGAAAGTTGAATTGAGGATAGTTGAAACCCTCACAAATCACTCCAGAAATAATCAATAATAAAATCTCTTCAGAGAAGTCCAAGGAAATGTTCCTGTCACTCTGTCAAAATATTGGTAAGAGGTAAAATTCAAACCAATATTTTTGGAGTCACAGAAATATTATTTGGGGCCTTTGAATTAAATCAATGACATATTTGAGTTGGATTTATTTCTGTTATATAAGAAATAAAGTTCAAATATTTTTGTAAATCTGAATGTGACCTTGGACTACCTCCCTGAGCTCACATAAAAATTTACATAACGTTTTAAAATGGTTTGGTTTGTAAATCAAATCAAAACAAAGAAAGAAAATAGAAAACAGAAACAAATAAAAGAGAGAGGGACTTATCTGGGCCTTACCTGGCTGACCCAGATCCTGTGTAGCCCAGCTGTGGCCCAGCACTGTAGCTGGCCCAGCCCAGCCACCGCACCGTCTTCAACCTCCTACCAGTAGGCAGGAGGGCGTGTGCTTGCTGCGCGCGCGCCACCTCCACCCTGCCTGGCTGCCCCTCGTTGCCCTGGACGCATTTCACGATGCCATGCACACCCCTGACCCCTCTCATTTTCCCTGGACTCTTTCCCCCTCCTCTGCTCTCTGATCCGCGCCGCCCGAGCGGAGCCCATCACCGCCGTTCTTGATAGCCGCAGCCACCGCCTCCCTCTCGCCTCCCCGACGTCCCCAGGGATCCGCCTCATCGCCTTCGTCCTCCTCACCGAGTCACGCAATGCCGGGTGCCCTGGAACGCCGCCATCACCATCGTCATCATCCTCTGCCCTGACGATTGCCGCCCGTCGATTCGCCGTCACAGAAGCTTCCCCGAGCCGCTGAGCTTCTCCCCCGATCACTTGTGAGCTTCTGCACCTTCCCCTATGCTCACTGAAAGTGCGTTATATCGACTAGAGGGGGGGTGAATAGGCGATTTTCATGAAATTCTTCACTGAGGAATTTGCCGGTGAGGAAATTCCTTAGCGAAGAACTACCAGCAGCGGAATAAGTACTCAAAAGTAAACACAACAGAATACAAGCATAGTCATCATGATGAAATGAAGACAGGCACAGAGTACAGGAACCGTAATCACAGGATAACACATGATGAAGACAAATAGACTAAAGAAATTGAACTAAGGAAATTGAGAAAGTCTTCAGTCAAAGTCTTCAAACACAGATATGAACAAACACACAACACAGTTATGAGGAAATGAAAGATTGAGGAAATAGAACCAGTAAGCTTGGTGAAGACAATGATTTGGTAGACTAGTTCCAACTGCTGTCTCAGTTGTACGTCTGGTTGGAGCGGCTGAGTATTTAAAATCGAGGACACACAGTCCCGGACACCCAGTCAAGGACACTTAGTCCAAGACACCCAGTCCTCACCGTATTCTCCTTGAACTAAGGTCACACAGACCTCGTCCAATCACTCGTGGTAAATCTTCAGGCAACTTCCAAACCTTCACAAACTTGGTCACTCGGCGATCCACGATTCCTCTTGGATACTCTAGATCATGACGCCTAACCGTCTGGAAGAAGCACAGTCTTCAAAGGTAACAAGCGTCGGATCCACTCAGGATCAATCTCATCAGTGATGGTCAATCACTTGGGGTTTGTAGGTGTTTGGGTTTTGGGTTTTTGGTTTTTCCTCACTTGATGATTTTTGCTCAAAGTCCTCGGAGGATGGGTTGCTCTCAAATGACAAGTGTCAGTTTCTCTCGGAGCAGCCAACCAGCTAGTGGTTGTAGGGGGTAGCTATTTATAGCCAAGGGAGCAGCCCGACATGATAAGACATAAATGCCCTTCAATGATATGACCATTAGGTGGATAGATATTTTGGAATAGCGGGCGCATAGCACAGCAACGGTCGGAATTTTGAGTAGCAAAATACTCAGGGCTATCATGTTCCTCACTCTGTAGGCAATCCGCACTGGCGAATTCCTAACTCCTCAGTCAGGACAAATTCCAGAGACCAGAAGAACTTCGTCTCTGTCACTGACGAAATTGACTGATCTATAAGAGATTTCCAATAGCTTCACTCGAAGGGATTGGTAGGTGTAGGATTTTGAGTTGAGCATCTGTCGGGGTAAATAGCCATGGGTAGCCCAGCCGGCTCCCCCTGGCCCCTCAGAAAAAATTGTGAGCCCGTCCAGCTCATAAGAAGACTCAAGACTCGGGCCGCCTCCCCCCAGCCGGCTACCTTCCTGGCCGGCTTCGGGGGCGGCCCGCCTTTTCACCCTCCTGGAGAAGCCTGCGGAGGGCCGGCTACGGCAGGGCCGGCTACGGCAGGGCCGGCTACTTCAGGTTCGGCTACAGCAAGGCCGGCTACTGCTAGGCTGGCTCCCATAAATCGGTCAACGCCATACCCGCGATGTACGCGTCCATTCTGCAATGATGAAGTGGGGCGTGGCAACAGTCGAGCCTGCCACCCCCAAAACCCGGAGCATGCCTGGTACAGCGCGTCGTGCGGGCCGCCGCAGCCTGCCCGGCGTGGCACTGTGGCCCCGGCGGTTCTGGCGCCGTCCTCTACGTGTCGCCAGCGTGGCCCCCGAGGCGGTGGGCCCCTTCGGGCAGAGAGATGCCGAAGGCGGCCACACCTCCTCTCAAGCCGGCAAGACAGAGGGCCGGCTTCACATAGCCGGCCCACCGCCCTCCTTGAAGGAGATGCCCATTAAGGAGACAAGATGCGGCGGGGCCACAGTAATCGCCCGCTAGGGCGGCGTTACTGTAGCCACGCTTGCCTCGACCAAGCCTGCGTCAACGACACGAAGTAACAGTAACCAGCTGCCGACCAGGCCCTGGCCAGTGGGGCCGGCCTGTCGACCCAGGAGCCGGCAGCCGGCGGGCCCCACCAGCCGGCGGGCCCTAGAGGCCGGCGGAGAAGCCGGCGAGCATAGTCACAGACAGCTGGGCCCCGCGCCCAGTCGGATTACCATTGTACCCCCGGGGGGTAGGCCTATATAAACCCCCCGGTGCACCCATGCAAAGGGGTTGAACTCTCTTTCTAGACCTAGACACACACAAGGAGAAGAAGCAAGCTGAGCCGAGCCCTTCTTCCTCCTTCCACCCAAAACAGCTCAAGGAGCATTGTAGCTACTTGTCCACATAGTAACCATGCGGAGACCCCGCAGAGCAGCAGTAGGGGTATTATCTCCCCGGAGAGCCCTGAAGCTGGGTAAGATTCGCCGGCGTGCATGTCTACGCCTCATCCCGCTTCCAGGCACCGGCGACGTTCTATTGGCCCCCGTAATGATAAGCCACCCGTTGGCATATGTCTCTCCTACCACCCGACATTTGGCGCCCACCGTGGGGCCAGGCGCACCGTCGTCCGGAGACCTGTTCTGGACGGGAACCCTTTTCCTTCCTCGCGGGCGTAGCCAGCCTGGCTCGCCCGATGGCGCTTGCCGCGACGCGCTGCATGGCGTCGCCGACGTCTGCGCGGCTAGCGGCCTCACCAACCTCTTCGACAAGGCCCGCATCTCCGACGAGCTCGCCTCCGATGCAGGCACAGATCACCTCGCGAACCTCCTGAGCCAGCTCCACGTCTCCAGCGAGCCCGCTGCGGATTTGGAGTCGGTTGGCTCCACCGACCCGATGCCCGTCAACTCTGACGCGGCATCCTACGATACCTTCCCCACCAACGTCATGGTCTACAACGACCCGCTCCCTCCGGCTGGCGATCGCGATTCTAACGCCCCCGAGGTGATGGTTATCGGCCTCGACGGCCCGACTGACGAGGGCGCTCGCGACTCCCCACGCGCGGCTGCCCAAGACTTGTCCGCCCCCCTTCCGGCGGACGCCAGCGACGAAGCTCTGGAGGCACGCCGCCTCGCCCTCCTCACGGAGGGCCGGTGGCTGGCCTCCGTAAGACGCCTCACCGAGGCCTACCAGCGCGAAGCTGACCGCGCCGCCTTCGGCACGCCGGCTCCGGCGGGCCCTAGCCGGGCCGGCGCTGTTAGGCAACGCGGCACCGTCATCGCCGACACGCTTGGAGTGGATCGCCCAGTCTACGCCACCCCGCTCGAGAACCTGCGCGCCGCCCAGGCGGCCGTAGACGAGCTGGACGGCTTGGAAGCCGAAGACCTCCCCCACATGACGCGGCGCATCCAGCAACTGATCGATGCGGCCGCACGACGGCACGAAGCCGACGCCTGCACAGGGAGCCCTCCCCCGTGCCGTGAACACAGTGCGAGTTCCCGGTCGCCGACTACCAGCTACACCCGCGCGCGGCGCGAGAAAGAGCCGGCTTCCAGCCGAAGCCGGACCCAAATCTCCATCGAGCGAGATGCGGACGGCCGCCCCTAAGCCATGGAATGGCGGGGCACCCCGCCTCCGCCTCGAGCTCGCGGAGAAAGATATCCTAGCCCGCCTCCAGTGGCTCACCCGACTCTCAGCGGCCGGCTTGGTCACCCCGAGGGAATCGGCGAAAACGACGCCCGCCACCGGATCGACCGCCTGGCCCGATCCCTGGTGCTAGAAGAAGAAGATGATGTCGGCCCGCCTTGCTTTGGCCCCTGCATCCGCGACGAGCCCTTCCCCAAAGGGTTCTCGCTCCCAAGAGACACGCCCAAGTACAACGGCTTGGTGAAGCCGGAGGATTGGCTGACCGACTACTCCATAGCCGTCAGCATCGCCAATGGCAACCGGCCCATTGCCGTAAAGTACGTGCCCCTCATGCTGCAAGGCACGGCACGGACTTGGCTCAATAGCCTCAAGCCCCTCAGCATCAACAGCTGGGTGGATTTCACTGAGGCCTTCGTTCGCAACTTCACCAGCACCTACAAGCGGGCTCCCAAGCCCAGACAGCTCTCCCTGTGCGTACAGGGCCCAGCCGAGTCCACTCGCGACTACCTGACGCGTTGGGCCGAGCTCCGCAACTCCTGCGAGGGGGTGCACGAGGTGCAAGCCATCGAATACTTCACCGCCAGGTGCCGAGAGGGCACCCTCCTCAAGCACAAGCTTCTCTGCGATGAGTTGACTACCCTCGACGAACTCCTCAATGAAGACTGAGCTCCGGGTGGACGCATCCGGAAAGGTGCTCAATCCGGCGCCCAAAGCGCTGGCTAGAGACGGCGGCCGACGCCAACACCAGAATGATCAGAAGCGCAAGGGCCCTACGCCGCCTCCCGCCAGCCCGCAGGTGGCCACGGTCGAAGACGCGCCGCCTGAAGGGCGGCCCGCACCCAAGAAGCCCAAGGGCGGCCGGCCGGCTTGGCAGCCGGCCTTCTCCTACGAGCAAACCCTTGATGCCCCGTGCAAGTTCCACAGCGGTGCGAAGCCGTCCAACCACACGACCCGCAAATGCAACTGGCTCGCCTGAATCTCGAAGGGCGAAGGGCTCACGCCGACTCCGCCTGCCGGCCCGCCGCCGCCGGCTCCGCCGCCCAAAGCCGCCCGGCCCGCGGTCGACGCCGTGCAGGACGAGTTCCCCGATGAGCAAGCATCTTATGTCGTCTTCACGAGCCAGCCCGAAGACCGGCGTAGCAAGCGCCGGGAGCAACAGGAGGTCAACGTGGCCACCACCAGCCCAGCCGGCCACATGCACTGGTCGGAGAAACCCATCAGCTGGAGCCGGGCCGACCACACAGAGGTGATGCCATCCCCCGGCTCCTACGCATTGGTCCTGGAGGCCACCCTCGCAACGGATACGCGCGCCGCACGCTTCTCCCGCGTGCTGATAGACGGCGGAAGCAGCATCAACATCCTGTACCGCGACACCATGGAGAAGCTGGGCGTCAAGGCAAAGCAACGTGCGCCGACTCGAACGGTGTTCCACGGCATCATACCCGGTTTGTCCTGTGCCCCCATCGGCAAGCTCAAGCTCGATGTACTCTTTGGGGGCAAGGACCATTTCCGCCGGGAAGCAATCTGGTTTGAGGTGGTGGACCTGGAGAGCCCTTACCATGCCTTGCTTGGCCGACCCGCCTTGGCCAAGTTCATGGCAGTCCCCCACTATGCTTACCTCAAGATGAAGATACCGAGCTCCAAGGGTGTCATCACCATCGCCGGCGACTACAAGAAGTCCGCCGACTGCGCCGCGGCCAGCAGCCAGCTGGCCGAATCCCTCGTGATCGCTGCCGAGAGGAAGACGCTGGACCGGGTCGTGGCCCTGGCCTGCAAGCAGCTAAACCAACCCGCCGACTCCAAGGAGTATGATGCCCAAGGATCTTTCCAGCCGGCCAAGGAGACCAAGAAGATACAGCTCGACCCCGAGCACCCCGAGAGGTTTGCCGTCATTGGGGCGAGCCTGGATAGCAAATAGGAAGGCGAGCTCGTCGATTTCCTCCGTGAGAATCGGGATATCTTTGCATGGTCCCCCAAGGACATGCCGGGTGTTCCGAAGGATTTCGCTGAGCACAAATTGCACGTGCGGGAGGATGCTAAACCAGTCAAGCAGCCCCTCCGCCGACTGTCAGAAGAGAAGAGAAGGATCGTAGGGGAGGAGATAGCCCGGCTTCTTGCAGCCGGCTTCATCATGGAAGTTTTCTTCCCCGAGTGGCTCACGAACCCGGTTCTCGTGCTGAAAAAGAATAACAAGTGGCGCATGTGTATAGATTACACAAGCCTCAACAAAGCCTGCCCAAAAGATCCCTTCGCTCTGCCCAGGATCGATCAAGTGATAGACTCCACAGCCGGATGCGAGTTGTTGAGCTTTTTGGATGCCTACTCGGGATACCACCAAATCAAGCTGAACCCGGATGACCAACTGAAGACCGCCTTCATCACGCCGTTTGGAGCCTTCTGCTACCTGACTATGACGTTCGGCTTGAGGAATGCCGGCGCCACTTTTCAGCGTTGCATCCAGAAGTGCCTCCTCACGCAGCTCGGCAAGAACGCCCACGTTTACCTGGATGATGTTGTGGTGAAGACGGAGAAGCGTGGCACTCTGCTGGAAGACTTGAAGGAGACATTCGAGAACCTGCGCCGGTTCCGGATCAAGCTCAACCCGGAGAAATGCGTGTTCGGAGTGCCAGCCGGCCAGCTCCTAGGCTTTCTGGTCTCCGAACGCGGCATAGAGTGCAACCCTGTGAAGATCAAGGCCATCGAGAGGATGGTGGTCCCAACCAAGCTCAGAGAGATTCAGAAGTTCACCGGGTGCCTGGCCTCTCTGAACCGCTTCATCAGCCAGCTTGGAGAAAAAGCTCTCCCCCTCTACCGCCTCATGAAGAAGAGCACTCACTTTGAGTGGAATGACCAGGCCGACCAAGCTTTCCACGAGCTGAAGAAAATGCTGTCCACGCCGCCTGTCTTGGCGGCACCGACTGAGAAGGAGCCCATGCTCCTATATATTGCCGCCACTAGCCAGGTGGTCAGCACCGTCATTGTGGTCGAACGCCCCGAAGAAGGCCGAGCCCAGCCGGTCCAGAGGCTGGTTTACTACCTGAGCGAGGTGCTGTCCGCCTCGAAGCAAAATTACCCGCACTATCAGAAGATGTGCTATGGCGTGTACTTCGCCGCCAAGAAGCTGAAGCCGTACTTTCAAGAGCATCCCATCACGGTCGTATGCACTGCCCCGCTAGCCGACATCATAGGCAGCCGGGATGCATCCGGCCGGGTGGCTAAATGGGCCATCGAGCTGGCCCCCTACATGATCTTCTACCAACCCCGCACCGCCATCAAGACGCAAGCGCTGGCCGACTTCCTCGTCGACTGGGCCGAGACCAAGTACTTACCACCAGCGCCCGACTCCACCCATTGGCGCATGCACTTTGACGGATCAAAGATGCGCACCGGCCTGGGAGCCGGCGTCGTCCTTACCTCTCCAAAGGGCGACAAGCTCAGATACACGCTACAGATCCACTTCGCCGCCTCCAACAACGTAGCCGAGTACGAGGCGCTCATACACGGGCTCCGGCTTGCCAAGGAACTTGGCATTCGCCGGATCCTGTGCTATGGCGACTCGGATTTGGTGGTGCAGCAGTCTTCTGGCGACTGGGACGCCAAGGACGCGAACATGGCGAGCTACCGCTTCCTAGTGCAGCAAATCAGCGGATACTTCGACGGGTGCGAATTCCTTCATGTGCCGCGGGCCGACAACGAGCCAGCAGATGCTCTGGCCCGAATAGGCTCCACGCGGCAAGCAATACCAGCCGGCGTCGCCCTACAGCGCCTCGTCAAGCCTTCAATCAAGCCGTCTCCGGAATCCGACTCCATCTTCGTGCCGCCTAACCCCGAGGAGGCCGGGTCCGGCTCAAAGAATCAAGCAGCCGGCCCGGGGACTTCAATATTTGGCTCGGGGACTGCCGCACCCGGCCCGGGGACTGCGGTAGCCGGCCCGGGGACTTCTTCAGCACAGCAAGCGGCGGCCGACTCCAGCACTGCACTACCCAGCCCGCCCACCCTGGTGGCTGTGGCCACATTGGTGGCAGAGGAGGTCGCCGCCCCATCATGGGCCCAAACCATCCGCAACTTTTTGGTGAACCATGACCTGCCGGCTGACAAAAACGAAGCAAGACAAGTTCAGCGCCGGGCTGGAGCATACACAATCGTCAACGGAGAGCTTGTCAAGCGCAGCGCCACCGGAGTCTTGCAGCGATGCGTCGAGCAGGAGAAAGGCATCGCGATCCTTAGGGATATACACCAAGGAGAGTGCGGCCACCACGCCACATCAAGATCACTTGTCGCCAAAGCCTTCCGCCACGGTTTCTTCTGGGTGACTGCTTTGGACGACGCCAAAGAGCTAGTCAAACACTGCAAAGGCTGCCAGCTTTTTAGCTCGCAGCAACACATGCCGGCTTCAGCACTCAAGACCATTCCCATCACCTGGACCTTCGCCGTCTAGGGATTGGATATGGTGGGCCCATTCAAGACGGCGTGCGGCGGCATGACACATTTGCTCGTCGCCGTCGAAAAATTCACCAAGTGGATCGAGGCGATGCCGATCAAGAAGCTGAATGGGCCGACTGCAGTGACTTTCATTGCAGATATAACAACCCGGTACGGCGTACCGCACAGCATCATCACCGACAACGGCACGAACTTTGCCAAAGGTGCCTTGGCACGGTTCTGCGCTGCGCAAGGTATCCGGCTGGACCTTGCGTCAGTCGCCCACCCGCAGTCAAACGGCCAAGTGGAGCGAGCAAATGGCCTCATTTTGTCCGGCATCAAGCCTCGACTGGTCGTACCTCTGGAGCGTTCAGCCGGCTGCTGGCTCGATGAGCTGCCGGCTGTCCTATGGAGTCTGCGCACTACTCCCAACAGATCAACCGGCTTCACTCCCTTCTTCCTTGTATATGGTGCCGAGGCGGTCATCCCAACAGACATCGAGTTCGACTCGCCTCGGGTAACCATGTACACGGAAGCGGAAGCCAAAGAAGCAAGAGAAGACGGCGTCGACCTGCTGGAAGAAGGCCGGCTGTTAGCCCTCAGCCGGTCTGCCATCTACCAGCAGGGTTTGCGCCGCTACCACAGCCGGAGGGTCCGACCATGATCCTTCCAGGAGGGCGACCTTGTGCTCCGGCTGATCCAGCGAACAGCCGGCCAGCACAAGCTCGCAGCCCCCTGGGAAGGCCCCTTCATCGTCAGCAGAGCCTTAGGCAACGATGCCTACTACCTCATCGACGCGCAGAAGCCGAAGGCACGCAAGAGAGATGACTCCGGCAAGGAGTCGGAGCGACCATGGAATGCAAATCTTCTTCGGAAGTTTTACAGTTAAAATGCAGTATGTATTATGCCCACTTTTGTATTAAGTACAAAATAGTAGGCTCCCCGAGAAAGACTTGGGGACTGCCATCCTTTATTTTATGAATGAAAGTTATCATGCGTATGATATCACCTGTTCATTTATTTTGTCCGGTACCGGGTTCGACGAGTCTGCCCGGGGACTAGACGACTGGAGTTATATTAGGAGCCCTACCCGCAGTCAGACAAGTAATGTGCCGACACCCAGGCTTGGCTCTTGCCAAAATCGCAGCTCGAAGAACCGACTGCCCGGCTGGCAAGAGTCACAAGCCGGAAAGGGTGCCCACACGAAAAACGGCTAGGGACTAAACAGGCTTATATATAACAAAAGCCAGCTAACTGCCTCACGCCGACCGACTACCAGAGTAGCCGGCCAGCCGGCTTACATTCAGTCTACTTCAAATCCAAGAAAGCTCAAGTACCTGCCTTCCCAAAGAGGGAAGGCGGCAAAGGAAAGAGCCAAAGACAAAAAGTACACTCGGATGAACGCCAACACATGCATATATTAATATTTACACAAAAGGCCTGCAGAGAGGTCGACATCCAACATTATTCGATACACCCCCAGTGGGTGGAATTGCAGAAACTTAAAATTGTCCGAAAAAGTAAAACAGGGACAAAAAGAACGGCAGATCAAGCCGGCGGGGCCGCAGACGAGCCGGGCTGGGCGGTGGAAGTAGTCGCGCCGGCTGGAGGAGCGGCTGGCTGGCCAACCTCGGCTTGATCGTCGTCTCCGGCAGAGGGCGCGCTCCCGCGTGGCTCGTTGCTGGAGGCACGGTGAGCTGGGGGACGGTCGGCCGTCTCACCAGTCGGCTCGGCGTCTTCGCCGTCCTCCTCCTCGTCGTCCTCGCCCTCGTCGCTGGAGGCGATATCCTCGGCCGAGTCTTTGCTGTCCGCCGGGTTCAGCCCGAAGCATTCCTCCGGCTGGGCGGCACCATCGTCGTTGAGCTCCGGCGCGAAGACGCTGGTGTCGGTGCACTCGGCGATCTTCGAGGCGCGTTGCGCGATCGCCGGCCGCACCTCATCCAGCTCCGTGTCGGCTTCTGACCGCCACGTCCGCAGCTGGTCCAGGCTTAGCCCTGGGTACCACGCGCGGACGAACTCCAGCGCGCGCCCGGCTCCAAGACGGGCCGCGGACGCCTTCTAGGCCTCGAAGCGGCCGACTGCAACTTCAAGCCAGTCGGCCGTCCGGCTTGGGGTGCGGGGAATTGTCTGGATGGGCCAGAGCGCGGCCAGCATCGTCGCCCCGGCGCGTTGGAGCCGGCGGAGCAGCCGGTGGGCCGGCTGCAGCCGCGCCTGGACGGCGATTAGTTGCTCCGACAACGTCCGGTTCGCGTCCGGCGGAATCACAACCCCGGCCTGACGGCGCTCCTCGCGGTAGGCTTCGATGGCTTGGGCGGCAAGGATGGATTGACCGGGAAAGTACTCTGCGCAAGACAGCAAACACAAGTCAAAACAAAACCGTAGGCGGCCGGCAGTTGGAAGAAGAGCAAGAAAGGCAGCCTACCATCGATGAGATCCTCGATCCGGCCGAAGCCTTCTTCCAGCGCCTGGCGCGTCTCGGCCCAGCTCGCCTCCCTGGCCTCGAACTCCGCCTTCAGGGTAGCCTCGCCGTCCTGCGCCTTTTGCAGGGCCGCCTTGTGGCTCTCCTCTTGGTCGGCCAGCTTCTTCGCCAGGCGGTCGCGCTCTTGAACCAAGTCAACATACTCGGCGTTCTTGGCGCGAAGAGCGGCCTGCACCTTGCCGAGTTCCCTCCGCAGGTCGGCGTTGGCCCCTGCACGAGCAAAAGATAAAGAGAAAAAGTTAGCAAAGGAAAAGTTGTCGAGAAAGATCCGACCCGATTGCGCTCCAGTCGGCCCGGATCTCGGGGACTACACCCAGTGGGTGCGCTATCGCGCCCCCACGAGAAACAAACAAGGAGAAAACACTTACGCCGGCTGCTGGCAAGGTCTTCGGTCCTCCGGCTCAGCTCCCGAGCCTGGGAGTTGAAGGCGGCGGCACGAGAGTTGTGATAATCCTGGAGATCAGAAAAAACAGTCAAGATAGTCGTCAAGTAAGATCCGACCCGACTGCGCTACAGTCGGCCCGGATCTCGGGGACTACACCCAGTGGGTGCGCTAGCGCGCCCCCACGGAAAAAATTCAAAGGACCAGAACGGTCAATGAGCGAAGACTTACCCGGATTGCAGACCGCGTCGACAGAAACTCCTGAGTAAATTGCCTTAGGAGGCCGGCCTGTGCCTGCAGCCGGCTCCGAACCTCTTGAGCCGCGATGTTCAACTCGCCGCTCCCTCCACTAGGAGTCCATCCGGACGTGGCAGAGCGGGCCGCCTCTAAGGCGTCTGCCGTCTGCTCGGTACGTACATGATGGACCGGCTCCGGCCTCGGGCGCGGCCCGGGCCGGCTCCTCCGGCACCGCCGACGATTGGCCGCCTTCGCCTGCTCCGGCTGGCGCTGCCGGCGACGTCCTCTCGATGGAAACCTCGAAGACCTCGTCCCTCTGCACCGGCGGCTGCTCGGGGATAATCTCCTCCGCCGTGGGCAGAGGGATGTCTGGATCCAAAGTTTGGAGGGGGATGGCGAGTAACGGAGGCTGGCTACGCGCGCCTTCCGCCTCTGTCTCCGCGGCCGCCCGCTCCGCCGCCTCCCTCTCTCGACGCGCCTCGCGAGCGTTGCGCTCCGTGGCTGCGTCGAGTTCGGCGCGGGGGTCCACCCGGCGGGACCCTGAGGATCCGGCACTCGGCCCGACCACGGAGCCGGCTGGGCCTCGCTCAAGGGAGAGCGGCGCCCTGCTCAGAAGATCAGAAAAGCATTCAAGAAAAGGAAGACTTCAGAATAACAAAAACGTAGGCGGCTACAAGACTTACGCGGAAACTGAGGGGGGCTTCTTCACCGCCTTCCGAAAGCGGGCCGCCTTCCCCGCCGCCTCCTCGCGCTTCGTGGCCGCGGCAGAGGCCTTCGGCTTCTTCGGCCGGCTTCCGAAGAGTGGGAACACGGCCCGGCGTTTCCCCTTTCCACCACCGGCAGTCGGCGCGGCAGACGAGCCCGCGCTGCGGCGGTCGGTTGCCGGCTGGTGGCGCGGGATTTCTTCGGCTTCGAAGTCATCCGGCCAGTCGTCGAAGCTGGCCGAGAGCCCCGTGCCGCCGAGCTCGGCGGCGTCCCCCGTGGCGGCGTCCTCCATGGCGACGGCGGAAAGGTCCAGGTCATCGGAGTCGTCCACCATGCGGTCCGGGGCATACTCGCGATCGACTCCAGCCGCCCCAGCTGGCGGCGGGAGGAGAGGATTCTGATGAAGAGAAAAAAGAGAAGAGCTGCCTGGTCAGAAGCCGGCTGACTCAAGCCGGCAGACGACGAGAAGAAAAACTTACCACAGGCGGAGGCTGGGCGCGGGAGTACGGCGCCTTGCCGAACTGCCACTCGTCGGTGAGCTTCAGGTTGGCGATGTAGTTCGCCATCAGAGCCACCTGGGCATGGGGCATCTCCCATGTGCTCAGCCGGCAAGGGTCGAACCGGCCACTCATCTGGCACATCATGTGCGGCCGGCTTTGGAGGGGCAGTATCCGGCGCTGGACGAAGGAGGCTACCAGGTCGGATGCGCGCAGGCCTTCCGACTGGATCATCACCCGAAGCCGGGCGACGGAAGCATTCCCAGCCGGAGACAAGGACTTCGACCTGTAGCCCGAGGACCGCCGCCTCCCAACCGGCGGGCCGGCTACGTAAGCCTGCAGATTGACGTAGTCGCCATGCGGGGCGACGTTCTTGACGTAGAAATAGGATTTCTACCAAAGTTTGACAGACTGGATCAGAGGAATGTGGGGGAAGGGGTTGTCGTCGCTTGCCCTCTTCATCGCGATGAAGGCGCCGCAGGGAGCCGGCACGCCGGCGGAGACGGTGCCGAGCTTGTTCTGGAACAGCTCCGCCCAGAGCTCCAGCGTCGGCAGCACCCCCAAGAACCCCTCGCAGAGCGAGACAAAGGCTGAGAGCTGCAGCACCGTGTTGGGCGTGACGTGGTGTGGTTGGAGGTTGTAGAATTCGAGGAACGAACGCATGAAGCTGCTCACCGGGAAGCCGAAGCCACGGAGGAAGTGCGTGCGGAAGACGACGCGCTCGCCTTCCTCCGGCGCCGGCGAGACCTCCTTCGTGGGCGCCAGGCGCACCTGCACGAGGTTGGCGGCGGGCAGGCGCTGGGTCTGGCGGAGGAACTCGATATGGTCCTCGTGGACATTGGACCCGTCCCACGAGCTCGACAAAGCCAGAGACATGGTGGCGTGGGTGGGCTGCAGCGCGAAACTGCGTCGGGCGCGAGGAAGAAGAAGAAGGAGAAGAAGAGGAGCAGGAGGGACGGGGAGCGGGGGAGCGAACGGGCCCGTGCCTCTCCCCCTCCCCCCCTACTTGTAGGCGCATGCGCCAGTGCCAAGGAGGCGCGGCGTGGGGGATCGTGGGGATCGATCGTGCCCATCTCCCCCACGCCCGCGTTAATTGCGCGCCTTGATGACGCGAAGTAACGGCTGCGGGGAGGCGAGCAGTCCCCTCGGGCCACAGAAGATCTGCGCCCGGGCCGAGGCCAGGGAGTGGCGGGCCCGGGCCTGCGGCGGCGTCCCGTCGCGCGCGTGCGACAGCAGGGCTTCCCCGCCACGTGGCACGTCATGGGGCCCGCGGCCCGCCCGTGGGTCAACCACTGCCACCCTGATAAACAAAAAGTGCTGCGGAGTCGGCTGCAACGACGAGGTCGGCCCCTCGGGGTATGAAGCCGGCCAAGCTTCCCGTCCTTCCTTCCGCCGTGAAGCTCGCCCGCCTTCGGGGACTACTGTCGGGGTAAATAGCCATGGGTAGCCCAGCCGGCTCCCCCTGGCCCCTCAGAAAAAATTGTGAGCCCGTCCGGCTCATAAGAAGACTCAAGACTCGGGCCGCCTCCCCCCAGCCGGCTACCTTCCTGGCCGGCTTCGGGGGTGGCCCGCCTTTTCACCCTCCTGGAGAAGCCTGGGAAGGGCCGGCTACGGCAGGGCCGGCTACGGCAGGGCCGGCTACTTCAGGGCCGGCTACAGCAAGGCCGGCTACTGCTAGGCCGGCTCCCATAAATCGGTCAACGCCATACCCGCGATGTACGCGTCCATTCTGCAATGATGAAGTGGGGCGTGGCAACAGTCGAGCCTGCCACCCCCAAAACCCGGAGCACGCCTGGTACAGCGCGTCGTGCGGGCCGCTGCGGCCCGCCCGGCGCGGCACTGTAGCCCCGGCGGTTCTGGCGCCGTCCTCTACGGGTCGCCAGCGTGGCCCCCGAGGCGGTGGGCCCCTTCGGGCAGAGAGATGCCGAAGACGGCCGCACCTCCTCTCAAGCCGGCAAGACAGAGGGTCGGCTTCACGTAGCGGGCCTGCCGCCCTCCTCAAAGGAGACGCCCATTAAGGAGACAAGATGCGGCGGGGCTACAGTAATCGCCCACCAGGGCGGCGTTACAGTAGCCACGCTTACCCCGACCAAGCCTGCGTCAACGACACGAAGTAACAGTAACCAGCTACCGACCAGGCCCTGGCCAGTGGGGACGGCCTGTCGACCCAGGAGCCGGCAGCCGGCGGGCCCCACCAGCCGGCGGGCCCCAGAGGCCGGCGGAGAAGCCGGCGAGCATAGTCACAGACAGCTGGGCCCCGCGCCCAGTCGGATTACCATTGTACCCCGGGGGGGTAGGCCTATATAAACCCCCCGGTGCACCCATGCAAAGGGGTTGAACTCTCTTTCTAGACCTAGACACACACAAGGAGAAGAAGCAAGCTGAGCCGAGCCCTTCTTCCTCCTTCTACCCAAAACAGCTCAAGGAGCATTGTAGCTACTTGTCCACTTAGTAACCATGCGGAGACCCCGCAGAGCAGCAGTAGGGGTATTATCTCCCCGGAGAGCCCTGAAGCTGGGTAAGATTCGCCGGCGTGCATGTCTACGCCTCATCCCGCTTCCAGGCACCGGCGACGTTCTATTGGCCCCCATAATGATAAGCCACCTGTTGGCATATGTCGCTCCTACCACCCGATAGCATCACATGGAAATTATTCCTTAGTATTTCCTCGACCCCCTTTAACAGTACGGTGTTTCCTATGACTCAAGAAAGAGAAAAACAAAACTACGAACACAAAAGTCTTCAAGCTTCATATTTCTCGCACGAATATCAAGTCTTCACGGACACACCAATTTCTTCACTTTCAGAGTCTTCATGATAGTCTTCAGAAATACCAAAATCTTCAGTCGAAGATATTCATTTTTAGGGGTCGGCTTTTCCTGTAAATATCAAAATCCTCATAGACTTATAGACCTGTGTACACTCACACATGCATTAGTCCCTTAACCTATAAGTCTTCAATACACCAAAATCACTAAGGGGCACTAGATGCACTTACAATCTCCCCCTTTTTGGTGATTGATGACAATATAGGTTAAGTTTTCAACGGGGATAAACATATGAAGTGTAAATACTGATATTGAGGAATTTGATTGCAAGATATAGAAGAACTCCCCCTGAAGATGTGCATAGTGAGGAATTTGCTTTTGAAGCAATGCACACTTGAAGAGTTGAATCATGGAGATCTCCCCCTATATCTTGTAATTCATACACGCATTTAACATATAATATGAAGAATTTGAAATGCATGATGAAATATGGTGCCTGATGAAATTCAGCATGCGTGCAATAATATTAACGAGGAATAAGCATGCAGAATAGTGCATCAAGAGTATCAGAGCACAGTGGATCAAAAGTATAAGAGCACCATCGGGTTTAAGATTACAACTCGATCCAATAAAGTTTCAGAAGAACGAGAGTTGTAACTTAGCAAAAAAATGCCCATATAGTAGACCCTCTTGAATACTAACTCATATTTCTCCCCCTTTGACAACGAATGACCAAAAAGGATCGAAAATGAGGACTAACGCCCCTGAAGATAATCATGTTGATGAAGGAGCGCCAGCGTTGTTGGGGTCGTTGGTTGATGTAGGGCCTGCCGCAGTGTCGTCCAAATCTTTATGTTCATCAGTGTCGTGCGATGAAGAATATGAGCTGGCCACCAGAGAAGGAACCTTGACCTTCTTGAATTTCTTCGGTGGAGGTGCAGACCAGTTAAAATCTTCATTAAGACCCATGTTCTTCAGATCTTCTTCACCATACAGATGTGACAGGATTGCCCAGTGGGACCGAAGACTTGATGGAGGTAGAAGTGGTTTTTTCTTCACTGCATTGTGTGTGGCAATCATGTTGTGAAGAAGTGAACCAAACTGACGCTTAACCCATTTGTGATTTCGATCCACCTTCTGGTGAAGACTAAGCAGAAGTTCATGGTCAGTCATCACGCGCGGAGCAGTGGCTTGAGGACTGGACTTGGGAGCATTGGCAGAGTCATGTGAGGCAGAGTCATCATTGGTGGAATAAGATGCAGCTTTGCGAAACTGACCATCCAATGGACGAATGCCTTCATCAATTACAGTTGGTGCCTTGCCCTTTCCATCAACTGAGGAATATGTCTGCGTGAGGACTTCAATTGGGGGCAAGTAGCTGAGATGATTCTGGAAATCAGCTTTGTAGTTGAGTGAAGACCTTGTCCTGAGGAATCTCATGATCCAAGGTGCATAAGGCTTCAGCTCAAACGGAGACATTGCAACATTGGCCATAGTCCTCATGAAGAAATCGTGATAATTGATAGCAATGCCATGAATGATGTTGAATACCAGATTCTTCATGATGCCAACAATTTCCTCATCAGATGAGTCGTGGCCTTTGATAGGACTGATTGTCCTCATAAGAATACGATAGACAGTTCTGGGCACGTACAATAATTCCTTCACGAGGAATTTGGTTCTTGGTGCTTGACCTAGCTTCAAAGGTTTCATCAGCACCTGCATGTAATGATGTGTGAGCTCAGGTTCACTATAGATGCAGCGAGCTTCTTCAAGGGGAGGACTGAGTGGTAGAGCACAAAGCAATTCAGAGGCTGGTGTAGTGTAGTGAGTGTTTTCAGACATCCAGTCCAGCACCCATGAATTCACATCTTCAGCATCTCCGGTGATGTGCAGCGTTGCATAGAATTGAAGAATCAGTTCTTCAAACCAATCGCAGATGTCAGAGCAAAAGTTGAGCAGTCCAGCATCGTGAAGAACTCTGAGGACTGGTGCGAAGCATGGCAGAGATTCCATATCCATGTGAGGAATATGCTCATGGTAGAAAATCTTCTCCTTGTTGAACAGCACTGAGGAATAGAAATTGGCTTGACTAGCAGTCCAGAAACGCCTCTTCCTAATGCGAGCAGAGTCATATGGGTTGTAATCTTCGAAGAATACGTGCTCACCGAAGAAATCATTAGCCTTGAACTTTTGCTTGCGTGAGAATGGATCCTTTGGCTTCGGCAAAGGAGTGTCAGCGAGTTGCATCACGACCTCAGGAATCTCAATTGTAGGTTCTTCAGGCTAAGGAATTTCTGGTTCCTCCTCAGTGGCAGTCTGCGTAGTTGGTTGTTCAGTAGCAGCAGTTTCTTCAGCGCTAGTGGCTGGAATTTCCTCATGGAAAGATGCAGTGGAATGAGTTTCTTCAAAGCCCATGTGAACAGTTTGTGTGGGGGACTGAGGAATTTGCTGTAGAGGGGTGAACATTGGAGAGTTTGGATGCTGACTTTCCTAGAATTCATCACAGATTACGGGTGTGGAGCGGCCAATGTCCACATCTTCATCTTCCATTTCTTCAACGCCAGCCTCTTCAGCTGTGAACTGAGGCATAGGCGAGGAGATGATAGGTGTTGAAGGGATCGCATCCACTTCAATTTCTTCATCCAACGGTTCAGATGAAGCAGCAGCATGAGTTGCTTCATCAGATCTGCTGGGATTAAATATTATTCATCAAAAGGAACAAGGTCCTTTGATGGCCTGGTTGAGATGGGAACAGCATCAATCGGATGTCCAAATGAACTTTTCATAGGCTTCATTTTCTTCGGAGCTGAAGAATCTGAAGCAGCTGATGCTTTCCTTTTCTTCACTGCAGCACACTCTGTAGCCTTGGTCTTCTTCACATCTGATGCAGATGGAAGGATCGGAGTTGGTGTTGGCGCAGGAGGAGCAGAGGAATCTGGTTGATTTTCTTCAGGCACAACTAATGCAGTTGCCCTGATTTTTTCAGTTTCTTCAGGCGCATCACTAGTGGATGCCCTGGCAATTTCTTCAGC
This sequence comes from Triticum monococcum, assembly GCA_034509565.1. Taxonomy (NCBI): domain Eukaryota; kingdom Viridiplantae; phylum Streptophyta; class Magnoliopsida; order Poales; family Poaceae; genus Triticum; species Triticum monococcum. The sequence continues at coordinate 140,491,483 of CM067846.1, read as the reverse complement.
GGCTGGAGTGCAGTCATCAGCCCTGGAACTCACATATTCTTCAGCAGCCTGATTTTCATCAGCGGTGCTGGCATGTTCTTCAGTCGGCTGAGCAGATGCTTCAGCCTGAGGAATTTCCTGTTGCGTTGGGGCAGCAACATTTGAAGTGAACTGTTTAGTTATCTTTACAAATCTAACTTTGGCTCCTTGCCAATCAACATAGTAGGCTTTGAAGTCATCACTGAGGGTTTTGATTTCAGATTGGATTTTTACAAGTTCATCAGTTGTCATAGTGACAACGTTGTTCTTCAGAAATTTCTCCTTCTTGTACTGCGCTTTCTTGATCTTCCTGGCCTTATCAAATTTCCACTTTTCTTCTTGAATGAAGTGGGTCAGCATGTGACTTTGGCTAGGAGTCAGCTTGAAGTCAGGCAAGGGAGTGTTGGGGTCCTCGTGCCAATCATCAATGTAGTCGAGGATCAGCTTGGGATCCAAAAGCAGTGGCACCTCTGATCCTTTGGCTCTAGCAGCCCTAACTTGCCTGTCTCTGATGATTTCTGCAAGTTCATCATCATCAGCTTCGTCTTCATTAGACGGCACTTGGAAAGCGACTTGCTTCTTTTGAGGACTTGGGCATGGACCTCGTCCAGCAGTGGCCTTTGTCTTCAGCAGTGAGGGGCCAGCTGAGGAACTTGGTGCAGCTAAGGAACTAGCTGAGACACCTGAGGCAATGGAGATGCCGGCAGTCCTTTGGCACGAAGCAAGATGCACAGGTTCTAAGGATTTGGTTGGACTAGCTGAAGGCTTTGGCGGAGGAGCTGAGGACTTTGGAGGAACCGGAGCAGCATGAGGAATTGGCCGTGAGGGCTTTGATGATTCTGGCCGTGAGGGCATTGCTGAGGTAGCACTTGGCTTGTGCGCAGGCTTCTTTGAGATAGCCTTCTTTGGCTTGATAGCAAGCACCTTAGTAGAGGCCGTAGTAGCAGAGTCTTCATTAAATTTCCTCACTGCTTCTCTGGCTTGCTTAGCCAACTTGCCTTGGCGCTTGGCCCATTCATCAGGATAGTCCTCACCGCGCTTGAGGCCGGTGGGATCAGCAATTTGGCTAGGTGCCAGTGGTGCTCTTGGGCATGGAGGATTGAGTGCGAATTTCTTCATGTACTTAGGAGTGACATATCTGTACTCCCTCCATTCTCTTGCCCATCTCATCTCTATCTTCTAAATGCGCACTTTGCACTCATTCTTGGTTTCCTCACGAGGTGTGCAGTACCCAGCATATATGTCATCAGGGATTTCAAACGTTGTATTTACCTCAGGCCTCTTTCCTCCCTTTTGTGGCCTTTTACCATCAGCCATTTTCTTCAATTGAGGAATTTGAACAATTGAATTCTCTGAAGAAGTATGCAACTTTTCTTGGAGGAATGCTGCAAATGAGTTAAGTTGATGAGAACCTAGTGATTCAGCAGCTGACATGTGTACCTGTGAACAAAGTATAGTTGCGAGGAATTTGGAGAGGTCATATGCATTCTCAAATTGAACAAGTTTGAGGAATTTGACCAGATGAGTCTTGAAGATTTTCACTAGGCGTTCTTTGTCTTAGGTTCCAGAGTTGTATAGATCGATGATCCTCACAATTGAGGAATCTTGAAGAAAAATGATGCTTAGAGAAACGAATCAGAACAGATGACTTTGTGAGGTGTTCAGTGTGTGAAGATATGAAGAAAAACACTTTTGAAGATTTTGTAGATAATCATTCAAATCAACATGGGTAGTAAAAGTAACTTTTATTTACCCTGGATGAAGAACACGACGAACTAAGGTGAGGAGATGTGAAGTTCGTCTATGCAGATCTTCCACGCCCTAACTTGGCGGAGGAAGACGGCTACGGCGGCGGCGGAGTGAAGATGTCTGCGGTCGGCACGAGTATGTCGGCGACGAGGTCGAGGCAGTGAAGCTCTTCCTCAGCGGCGGCGATGAAGTAGAGGCGGCGCTAGGCTTTTAGAAGCTCGAGCTGGAGAGAGAGGTCGAGCGGAGTAAAAGAAGTGAGGAGGGGAAGGAGGGATATTTATAGCCACGGTGAAAAACTGCTCGCCCGAAGAAATTGGACGAATGTGCCCCTGCCCCTTCTCATTCGCATGACATGTGTCACCCACGTAGTGAGAGGTGGAGATCATGTTAGATCGTGGGTGAGTGGATAAGTGTATCGTGGGATGCGGAACGGTTTGAGCGGAAAAAACAAAATTTTCGATAAGATAGGTTTTAAAGTTTCGTTCGCAATTTCTTCAGCTGACAAGGACACAGTGAAGATTTTGAACGAGTTTCAAATAGAACGCACATGAAGAATTTGTGAACAGATTGGGTTGAGTATAGCATAGAGGGAAAGGGTCCGATCACATTCACTTGGCAGAAACCCAACTTGAAGAAATAGCAATAAGTGAATGCTATAGAGGACATAAACTCATATATATATATATATATATATATATATATTTACGGAACCAGTGAAGACTATGCAAAGTTGAAGAATATGAATAATTTGAGGAATTTCAACTTTTGGTGGTGGCGTGACCCACCATATAAGAATGATGATTTCAGACACCGCGTACAATTATCAGAGGGTTCTGAGAATCAAATTCTTCGTTAATATCTTCACACTAAGAGTGTTATTCTTCATTGATTGAAGGAAAACGTTTCTTCATGTATTGCACATCTAAGTCATCAATTTTGCATAAGTGTTACGATGAGTGTCCTTTTCAAAGAACATTCAAAGATTCTAGGATATTTAGCTCACACCGCAACTTGCTAAATCTCTTCTCATCCAAGGGCTTTGTGAAGATATCGGCTAGCTATTCTTCAGTCTTCACATGCTCAATAGAAATGTCGCCCTTCAACACATGATCACGAAGAAAATAATGACGAATCTGAATGTGCTTTGTCTTCGAGTGCTGAACTGGGTTGTGAGCAATCTTGATGGCACTCTCGTTGTCACAGAAGAGAGGTACATTCTTCATGTTGACGCCGTAGTCCTTGAGAGTTTGCTTCATCCATAGCAATTGGGCACAGCAAGAACCAGCGGCAATATACTCAGCTTCAGCAGTAGATAGTGATACGTAGTTCTGTTTCTTCGAGGACCAACAGACCAAAGATCGTCCGAGGAAAGGACATGTACCAGATGTTGACTTGCGATCCACACGATCACCAGCATAGTCAGAGTCAGAATATCCAACAAGATCGAAAGCCGAGCCCTTGGGGTACCATAATCCAAGTGTTGGTCTGTGAGCTAGATATCGAAGAATATGCTTCACAGCCTTATGGTGTGATTCCTTCGGTGCAGCTTGAAATCGGTCACACATGCAAACACTAAGCATTATATCTGGCCTAGATGCACATAAGTATAATAAGGAACCTATCATGGAGCGGTATACCTTATGATCGAAGTCAATACCATTTTCATCAGTGCACAGATGGCCATTTGTGGGCATAGGAATTTTGACGCCTTTGCAGTCTTGCATGCCGAATTTCCTCAGTACATCCTTGAGGTATTTCTCCTGAGATATGAATATGCCATTGTGTTGTTGACGAATTTGAAGACCTAAGAAGAATTTCAACTCTCCCATCCTAGACATTTGATATTCTTCACTCATCATATAGGAAAATTCATCTCTGTAACGTTGGTCAGTACAGCCAAAGATAATATCATCAACATATACTTGGCACATAAACAATTCACCATCATAAGATTTAGTGAAAAGAGTAGGGTCGAGTGAACCGGGTTTGAAGCCTTTCTTCATGAAGAATTCCTTCAAAGTATCATACCAAGCCCATGGGGCCTGCTTGAGGCCATAGAGGGCCTTGTTGAGTCTGAAGACTTTGTCAGGATTCTTTGGATCTTCAAAACCTGGGGGTTGAGCAACATATACTTTTTCCTCAAGCTTACCATTGAGGAATGCACTTTTCACATCCATTTGATATAGAGTGATATCATGATGGTTAGCATAAGCAAGTAATATGTGAATAGCCTCAAGTCTAGCAACAGGTGCAAAAGTTTCATCGAAATCAATTCCTTCAACCTGTGTGTAGCCTTGAGCTACAAGCTGTGCCTTATTCCTCACCACAAGGCCATTTTCATCTTGCTTGTTGCCGTAGATCCACTTTGTGCCGATGATATTGTGCTTGCAAGGATCTGGACGTTTGACCAGTTCCCAGACATTGTTGAGCTCGAACTGATGTAATTCTTCTTGCATGGCCTAAATCCACTCAGACTCTAGAAATGCTTCATCTACCTTAGTGGGCTCTGTAATAGAGATAAAAGCATACTGCCCATAGAAGTTAGACAAATGTGAAGCTTTTGAGCATGTGAGAGGACCTGGCGCTTTGAGGTCATTGATGATCTTTTCAATTTGCACTTCTTTTGCAATGCGAGGATGAGCTGGTTGTCGTTGAAGAATTTGATCAGCATTTTCTTCAGGTGCATTAGCTCGATGTTCTTCATGTTCTAGAATGAATTCTTCAACAGATTCTTCAGTAGGAATGATATCCTCAGTAGCCTTGAACTTGATAGTTTCCTCAGGTGCTAGTTCCTCTATCACAGTAGGTAGGTTCTCTCTTTGCGAGCCATTAGTTTCATCGAATCGCACATCTACAGTTTCAACAACTTTGTGAAGAGCGTTGTTGAAGACTCTGTAGGTGTGCGAGTCCTTTCCGTAACCAAGCATAAAACCTTCATGTGCTTTCGGTGCAAATTTTGAGTTGTGATGAGGATCTCTAATCCAACATTTAGCACCGAAGACTTTGAAATAACTTACATTGGGTTTCTTATCAGTGAGGAGTTCATAGGCAGTCTTTTTGAAGAATTTGTGAAGATATACTCTGTTGATGATGTGGCACGCAGTATCAATTGCCTCAGTCCAGAAACGACGAGGCGTTTTGTATTCATCAAGCATAGTGCGAGCCATCTCAGCAAGAGTCATGTTCTTGCGCTCCACGACGCCATTCTGCTGAGGAGTGTAAGGAGCAGATAACTCATGAGTGATACCAAGTTCATCAAGATAGTCATCGAGACCAGAATTCTTGAACTTAGTGCCATTGTCACTTCTGATGCGCTTGATCTTCACACCAAAGTTGGTTGAAGCCCTCGAGGAAAATCGTTTGAAGACTTCCTGCACTTCATGTTTGTAAGTAACAAGGTGTACCCATGTGTAACGAGAATAATCATCAACAATAACGAAGGCATATTGAGATGCTTCATTTGAGATAGCAGAATGGGCGAGTGGTGGTCATGATAGTCTCCGCTGGATGCTTGGCCTTGGTCATCTTCCTAGCTTCACAGGCTCCGCATAGGTGATCCTTGAGGAATTTGACATTCTCGATGCCAATGACATGCTTTTTCTTTGCAAGCATGTGCAAATTCCTCATGCCTGCATGACCAAGTCGTCGATGCCAGAGCCAGCCTTCTGAAGCTTTTGCAAGTAAGCACCCAGCTGGTTGTGGTCCTGTAGAGAAATCAACAATATACAGGTCTCCTCTCCTAAAGCCTTCGAAGACTTTGGAATTGTCAGCTTCCATAACCACAACACAACGGTACTTGCCGAAGACAACAACCATATCAAGATCACAAAGCATTGAGACAGACATAAGGGTGTATCCTAAGGACTCAACAAGCATGACTTTGTCCATGTGTCGATCCTTTGTAATCGCAACCTTACCTAGACCCAATACCTGACTTTTGCCTTCGTCAACAAAGATGATATGCTTCAGATGCGACGGAGATAATGGAGCATCCATCAATAGATTCTTATCACCAGTCATGTGGTTTGTACATCCACTATCGAGGACCCACTCAGTGGCTTTGGGTTGATCATCCTGCCGATGAATTAGTGCAGCTTACAAACTGATATACTTCATCAGTGAAGAATATGGCATCAATTCATCAGATCAATTTCATAAAGTAAAATAACTGATAAAGCAATATGAGGACGTGAGAAATGAAAGTTCATTTCTTCATGATTAGCCTGCGTCCTATCAGGCATGCTTACGTCTCCAGCAAATTCTTCAGACGATTATGTGCGTCTGGAGACCTGAACCTGCAGAAGAGATTAGTTCTTTTTCTTCACCACCAACATCTGAAGGGGTGGCAAAGAGTTCATCATTCTGCGAGCTCCATACGAGAAGGATGGCATAGAAGCCAGTCCATTTCGTTTCACATAAGAGTGGTTAGAGTAAGCATAAGAGTAAGTAGAGAAATTCTTCGAGGACTTATGGACATAATGATTTGAAGAATAATGCACATATCCATAATCCTTAGATCTTCCCTGCGAAACAGACGGATTAGCATGATGATGTTCATGTGAGGACTTTGATCCATATGAGGAATTTGGTCCATATGAAGAATTTGATCTGGGGTTCCTATTCTTCACAGGTGGTGTCATGATGACATTCACCTGAAGATTTTCAAGACATCTTTTGGGAACCCAGATTTTCTGCATAGGGGAGCCGTTCCTGTAGTTAGTGCCAACATATCTAGCAAATACTTCACCATTCTGATTTTTGAATAGCTTATAGTTGGAGTCAATTGACTCATTATCAGAATGAGGAGATTCACATGCAAATCCAGATAAGTTAGATGGATCAACTGGAGGTCCCTTTGCAGCAACCCATGTAGTTTTGGGGTACTGCTCAGGCTTCCAATATGTACCATCAGCATTGAGTTTCCTCTCAAAGCCGATACCCTCTTTCCTAGGGTTCCTGTTGAGGATCTGCTTTTTAAGCACATCAGAAAGAGCCTGATGCCCTTTGAGGGTTTTGTACATGCCTGTCGTGTACAATTCCTTCAGCCCTGCATCGTCAGTGATACTATCAATGTCCTCAAATGAGGAATTAGTGATAGCAGAGGCATGTGAAGAATTTGAAACATTAGCAGCATTTGAACATTCAGGTGAAGAATTGGCAGATTCACGTACAATGCACTTCAAGCATGGAGGAACAAATTCTTCCTGAGATGCGCTGATTTGTTGAGCAAATAATGAATCGCGCTCTTTCTAAAGATCTTCAATTCTCACTCTTAGCTTCTCAAGGTCTTGCTTTCTTTGAAGAAATTCATAAGAAAGCTTCTATGATCCGATAAAAGAGTGTTATGTTGATCTTGAAGGGTGTCATACTTAGTATGAAGTCTCTGAAGACTTTGAGCCAAAGCTTTTGACTGATCAATTTCCTCACCCAACATATCATCGCTCTTGTTTAGCATATAGCGAGCTTTTTCCAAAGGTCTTTGTTGTTTAGTAGCAAGGGAAGCAAGTTTGACATAGCTAGGTCCAAATTCATCACCAGATTCATCATCACTGGACTCGGATAGGTAGCATTCAGTTACCACAGCATCTTTTGCCATAAGGGATGATGCAGAAGATGATGATTCTGGTTCGAATGTCATCATTTTGAGAGATTCCTTGAAGTCCTCAAACCAAGGATCATGAAAAGTTTGATGACCTTCATAGACCTCAGAGAGACGGTCCCAGATGAGCTTCGCATGATCGAGATGCATGATATTCCTGAACTGATTTTGTGACAGGATGGAGCAGATGACATCCTTCACTGTGAGGTTGAGAAGAGTATACTTGTGAATGTCATCAGCATCCGCCATCTTGCACAGATCAATCAGGCCAATCTCAGTGACGGTCCACAACTCGTTGTTCATCGCCATGAGGCGTTTCTTCATCATGGCCTTCCACTAGGGATACTCGTGACCGTCAAAGATGGGGCATGTCACCTTCGTCATACCTGTGGTCGACATAACTAAAACTCCAGGCGATTAAACCAAAATCACACAGAACAAGGGAGTACCTTGCTCTGATACCAATTGAAAGTGCGTTATATCGACTAGAGGGGGGTGAATAGGCGATTTTTATGAAATTCTTCACTGAGGAATTTGCCGGTGAGGAAATTCCTTAGCGAAGAACTACTAGCAGCGGAATAAGTACTCAAAAGTAAACAGAACAGAATACAACCATAGTCATCATGATGAAATGAAGACAGGCACATAGTACAGGAAGCGTAATCACAGGATAACACAGGATGAAGACAAACAGACTAAAGAAATTGAACTAAGGAAATTGAGAACGTCTTTAGTCAAAGTCTTCAAACACAGATGTAAACAAACACACAACACAGTTATGAGGAAACGAAAGAGTTGAGGAAATAGAACCAGTAAGCTTGGTGAAGATAATGATTTGGTAGACTAGTTCCAACTGTTGTCTCAGTTGACATCTAGTTGGAGCGGCTGAGTATTTAAACTCGAGGACACACAGTCCCGGACACCTAGTCAAGGACACTTAGTCCAAGACACCCAGTCCTCACCGTATTTTCCTTGAACTAAGGTCACACAGACCTCGTCTAATCACTCGTGGTAAGTCTTCAAGCGACTTCCAAACCTTCACAAACTTGGTCACTCGGCGATGCACAATTCCTCTTGGATGCTCTAGACCATGACGCCTAACCGTCTGGAAGAAGCACAATCTTCAAAGGTAACAAGCATCGAATCTGTCGGATTTCGGGTTCCGGCAGACCCTTGAGGTTCGAACACTAGGGTGCACGCGGAGATTTCACCTCCTACCTACCTGCTCCCCTCCGCCATGCTGGGATCTAAACTATGGAAAGAACAACACAAGAGACACAGGGTTTATACTGGTTCGGGCCACTGTTGTGGTGGAATACCCTACTCTAGTGTGTGGTGTGGTGGATTGCCTCTTGGGCTGATGATGATGAACTATACAAGGAAGAACAGCCTCGCGAGGGTCTATTCTTGGTTGGGGCGATGAACTGCTGGGAAGAGTTCAGTCACCCTCCTCTCTCTCTCTCTCTGGCTGCTTCTCGGCTAAAACTCCCTCCCTTCTTCGGTGGGTGGCTGGTCCTATTTATAGAGGCCCTGGTCCTCTTCCCAAATATCGAGCGAGAAGGGAGCTAACAATGGCGGGCTAATTTGAAAGGGGACAGCCGGTACCAGCTATCCTGACAAAAGTAGTCTTCGCCTGCGAAAAGCTCTGGTGATGACGCCGTCTTGGTCTCCACGGTGACCTCCGTCTCGTAGTCCTCCTGGTCTTGGTCTTGTCGCACCGAAATGGCAACCTTTGCCTGATGCCTTGGTACTCCGCGGTTGTGCTTGCCCCCTTTGCACCAAAGAGGAAAGGAGGGCGCTGCGCCGGCTGGCACCCGCCTGGCGCCCTGAGTTGTCATGGCTTGCGTCACGGGCACCTCGTGAGGTGCCCCGCCTTGATCTCTCTGCCTCCTCGTGAGCCAGGTTGATGAGGCTGTGCCTGAGGAAGCTCCGCGTCATCCGCCCCGCGAGGCTTGGCCCCTCGCGAGGGCCTTGGGTTTGTGTTGGTGAAGATGGGCCGCGCTGGGCCCCCTTTTGAGCCACGCCGCAGGCCGCAGGCAGGCAAGTCTAGGGACCCCCGTTCCCAGAAGCCGACAGTAGCCCCCGGGCCCAAGGCGCGCCCGGACTTGGCCGTGCAGGGAGGCAAAAGGGCAAGAGCGAAGCGCCGCGGGCCCTAACAGCCTGCGGCCTTGGGCGCCGCATGGCGGTTGATTGGATGTGGGTGTCTCCACTTCCCCATGACGCCTCAGCAACTGCACGGATTAGACAAGTCCCTGCATGCAAAGCGGGTCATGATTACCTGCGATCGTGGGGGCCGTCGGTTGGCCCTCGCCAGCTATAAGTACTGATCGACGCGCGCCCTTCCAGTTCATCTCCCCTTGCTTCTCCTTCTTCTTCATGGCCCCGTCGAGGAGGTTCTCGGCCGCGGAGAAGGGGAAGGCTTTCTAGGTTGAGCATGCCTCTCCCCCGCCCAAGCGCGGCCAAGGGCGCCCCCGCAAACATCCTGTGGCCACCACGGCAGCTCCCCACGGCCGTGGAGACGCTTTCCAGCATGGTGGCAGCGGATTGCTGCAGCTGGGGGATGTGCTTCGGCTTCGCGTCCCCCTATGCCGCGCTTTTGCGCTGCTGAGGTGCTGCCGGAGTTCGTCGTGTGGTCGGCGGAGCCAACTAGCACCCGGCTTCCACTTCCTCGCTTCCTCCTTGGCGAGCTCCCGGCTGGCGCCCCGGGCGGCCTCTGGCTTCAGGCCGACGGCTGCTATAGCCGGGCCTCATGGGTTTCACTGGAGGTCTCCGCAGCCGGGAGCCTGGCCCTGGCCCGCGGTTGGCAGTCATTTGCCCGCGCGCGTGGCCTGGGCCGTCGGTGCACCCTACACTTCAAGTTCGACGGTGATGCCACCCTCTATGTGAGGGTGTTTGGGGAAGATGGTCGCCACGCAGGGTGCTGCCCCGAGGGTGACGACTGCGGCTGGGGGTCCGGCTCCGGCGATGATGCAGAGGTCAGCGCTCGCGCGGCTGGCGGCGCTCAGGGTTCCTCAAGCTTCTCCGGTTCTTCTTCAGGCGGCGACTCTTCTAGCGGTGGCCGCGGTCAGCCTCCACACCGTCGTATCTGCTTGGGAGGTGGTAGCGTGTCCGCCCGCCGTCGCGCCCTGGTCAAGCGCGAGAGGGAGTCCGCCTGAGCTCTGGAGGCAGCTCGGGCTTCCCTGCGGGCCGGTGTGAGGCAAGCTGCACCAGATTTGTTCTTTCTTTTCCTTTTTCCTGCGTAAAAAGGACAGTTGTGTGGAGCCCCGCGGGGGCGTGTATGGGTTATTGCTGTTAATCATCGTTTTGCTTTCTTTATCGTACCTCCTGGCTACGTGCCCGTGCGTGGATAGTTCCCGGCCCCGGCCATGGGGGCGACCGACCCAGGCCCTGTGCTTGTGTCGCGGTGCCCGAGGGGCACGGACTGGAGGGGTGCTCCTGAAGGGGCCCAGGTGCGAACCCTTTGAATAACTAGGATAAGAACACTCGCGAGGGCGCTCGGCTGCCCCCCTCGCGAGGCCTTGCACAAGAGAAATCGAGGCAAGAGAATGAAAAGCCGAAGAACCACAAGCCAAAGACGACAACAACTTTAATAAAACTTCGAATGAGAAGGAACAAGCCAACTGCGGAAAGCAAATAAAAAGCCGTGTCCGGCACCTAGTCTAGTCTTCGACGTCTTCTCACCAGCGCAGAGCTAAGTGCTGCCACTGGGCCTGGGAGGGAGCCCCAGGGCCTGAGGCCGGCGCTCCTGAGACTCCGGGGCGTGTACAGCCCCAACTCATTATTACGTGAGAGTGTCACGGGCGGCGAGCTTCACAGGCGTTGGCCTTCTTCACAGGCTCCGGGCCTTTTCCAAAACGCGATAGCTTCACAGGCATTCGCCTTCTTCATAGGCTCCGGGCCTTTTCCAAAATGCGATAGCTTCACAGGCATTCACCTTCTTCACAGGCTCTGGGCCTTTTCCAAAACGCGGTAGCTTCACAGGCATTCACCTTCTTCACAGGCTCTGGGCCTTTTCCAAAACGCGATAGCTTCACAGGCATTCGCCTTGCTTCACAGGCTCTGGGCCTTTTCCAAAACGCGATAGCTTCACAGGCATTTGCCTTCTTCACAGGCTCTGGGCCTTTTCCAAAACGCGATAGCTTCACAGGCTCTGGGCCTTTTCCGAAACGCGATAGCTTCACAGGCATTCGCCTTGCTTCACAGGCTTTGGGCCTTTTCCAAAAGGGATAATCTTCACAAGCATTCGCCTTGCTTCACAGGCTCTGGGCCTTTTCCAAAAGGGATAATCTTCACAGGCATTTGCCTTGCTTCACAGGCTCTGGGCCTTTTTAGGGGTAGAACCTCCGGAGGTGCTGGATGTTCCATGCGTTTTGGACCGGCACTCCCTCCTGGGTCTCCAAGCGCGCGGAGCTGGGCCTGGAAACATGAACAACCTTGAACGGGCCCTCCCACATGGGAGAGAGCTTGTGCAGTCCCTCCCTGGAGAGAACCCGCCTGAGCACGAGGTCTCCTACCTCAAGAGTCCCGGGGCAGATGTTGCGGCAGTGATATCGCCATAGTGCTTGTTGGTACCTCGCCGCTCGTAGCGCGGCTTCTCGGTGACGTTCCTCCCCCAGCACGAGGTCCATCCCCCGCATGGCGTCCTGTTGCGCCTCGTCGAACACCAGGACCCGCGCGGAGCGACGTCTGACCTCGTGAGGGAGGACCGCTTCGGCTCCGTAGACCAGGAAGAACGGGGTCTCCCCAGTCGGCTTGGTCGCGGTTGTGCGGATGGACCACAACACGGACTGAAGCTCGTCGTACCAACCTCTGCCGCAGGCCTCCAGCTTCTTCTTGAACGTCCTGGTCTTGAGGCCCCTCAGGACCTCCGCGTTGGCTCGCTCGGCCTGGCCGTTGCTTCGGGGGTGCGCCACTGAAGCGTAGCATATCTGCGTTCCAAGGTTAGCACAGTATGTTTTGAAGAGGTTACTAGTGAACTGCGAACCATTGTCCGTGATGATGCAATTCGGCACCCCGAACCGGCTCATGATGCCCTTGATGAACTTGACCGCGGAACCCGCGGGAATGGTGCGGACAGCCTCTACTTCAGCCCACTTGGTGAACTTGTCCACGACAACGTAAAGGTAGCGGTAGCCCCCTGGCGCCCGAGGAAACGGGCCCAAGATGTTGAGCCCCTAGACTGCGAATGGCCATGAAAGGGGGATAGTCTGCAAGCCTCCTGCTGGCTGATGGATCTTCTTGGCGTGGAACTGGGAGGCCTCACAAGCTTTCACTAGTTCGACGGCGTCATTGAGCGCGGTGGGCCAATAAAACCCACTGCGGAACGCCTTGCCGACGAGGGTCCGTGATGACTCCACCGCTTCCTGGCATCTTGAGGACGTTGTAGCCGTGGTGAGTTACAGCCATGAACTTGTCCAGCGCTGGGTACCCAAGGATGGCGTTGTACGGCAGGCGAATGTGAGCGACGTCGAAGTCGATGAGCTCGGTGCGGTAGTTGTCGCGTGCCCCGAAGGTGACAGGGAGGCGGACCTGCCCAATCGGTACCATGGAGCCATCGGTGATACCGGAGAAAGGCTTGGTTGGCTGAAGCTGGCTGTAGGGCACTTGGAGGTTGTTGAATGTTTCGACGGACAGGACGTTGAGCCCTGCCCCACCATCGATGAGGGTCTTGGTGACCACCACATTGCTGATGATTGGGGAACAAAGCATCGGGAGGACTCCGGCTGTAGCCGCACACTTGAGCTGATCTGCTGAGCTGAACGTGATGGAGCACGCCGACCACCTGAGAGGGCGCGTGGCTTCAAGCCTGGGGAGGACTGCGTTCACTTTGCGGGCGAACTGCTTGAAGATGCGTTGAGAAGCTGGGGCTTGTGCCCCGCCCAGGATGCAGGCGATCGCGCGTAGCTCCTGGAAGCCCCCAGCCCCCTCGTCCTGGTGGCAGTCCTCGTTTCTCCTTGGCTGCGGCAGCAGCGGAGGGAGGCCTACGTTGCCTTGCGGGCGATCCTCTCAAGGCTGATCCCTCCAGTCTCCCTCGTGAGTCTGATCTTGCCAGCGATCCTCACGAGGCTCATCACTCCAGTCTCCCTCGCGAGGCTGATCTTGCCAGCGATCCTCGCGAGGCTGATCGCGCCACCCCTAGCGCGGGCCACGGTCTTCCCAGCGTCCTGCGTTCCTTCCTCCTCCTCGACCGTAGCCCCGGTCACTGCGGTCGGGGCGATGGCCGATCCTTCCTTCTCGCACGGGTCGGAGTTCTTGATATTCGTTGGTGTTGTGGGTGTGGAGGTCGTGGTACACACAGTACCGTCTGCCCTTGGAAGGTTGGGGCTGATCTCTGCCCCGCTTGGTGTCTGGTTCTACCGCGAGCATGGTAGCCCCCTTGCGATTCACATCCTTGGCCTTGAGCTTCTTCTCTTCTGGGTCTGCGGCAGGCAGCTCGAGGAGGGAGAGACGCCCTACCTCGGCCCTGGCGCACTTGTTTGCCAAGTTGAACAGCTCCAAGGAAGTGCATAGGTCTTCATGCATCGCCAGCTCCTCCTTCATCTTGACAACGCACACGCCGTCGGAAAAGGCTGAGATGATGACCTCCTCAGTCACCTTGGGAATCTTGAGGCGTGCTTTGTTGAAGCGCTCGATGTACTTCTGCAGGGTCTCCCTGGGTTGTTGCTTGATGCGGCGCATGTCGCTCATGGCGGCTGGCCGGTCGCGAGTGCCTTGGAAGTTGGCGATGAAGCGGGTGCGCATCTCGTCCCACGAGGATATCGTGCCTGGAGCTAGGTTGAGGAGCCAGGTGCGGGCCCCGTCCTTGAGTGCCATGGGAAACCAGTACGCCATGACCTTCTCGTCTCCGTTGGCAGCTTCGATGCCCAGCTTGTAGAGCTGGAGGAACTCCGCAGGGTCGGCCGTACTATCGTAGCGAGGAGGCAGGTCTGGCTTGAACTTGCCGGGCCACGCGACGCTGCGTAGTTTGGTGGTGAAGGCGCGGCAGCCTGCTGTGGCCACGGGAGGCCTTGGGTGACAGAGAGCTTGGTCTTGCATGTCCCCACGCGCTGCAGCTGAGAGCAGCGCGGGGTCTTGACGCGCGGGAGCAGGAGCATAGTCGCGACGTGCTGGAGCAGGGAGCGCCCGGGCGGCTTCTTGCGGGCGAGGGACTTCTTGGCAGCTCTGTTCTTGCCGCGCTGGCACCTGACGGAGCGGGTTCTGCCCAGGGGCCACGCACCTTGGAGCCATGGTGTCTTCTTGACGAGGAGGCGGCTGGGGCGCCGCCGGAGCCTCGTCGCCTGTGCGGGGCAGGGTGCGGTGCAGCGGAACGGACGGTGCAGGAGAGCCCCCTTCGGCACAGACGAGCTCGGCGACGCGGTCGAGCCATTCTTCATAGACGTCGTCGACGGGACGGTAACGCAGGAGCTCGTTTGCGGCGATGAGTGCAGCCCGGGCCTCCATGGGCGCGCGGAGCGTGCGGGACGAAGATCCAGCTGGGGCGAGCGAGGGAGTTGCGGTGCGGCCGTCTTGCCGCACGGACGGATGCTGGGACGATGCTTGCTGTTCGTCCCCCGCTGGGCCGGTGGCGGCGTTGACGGCAGGTGACGGGGAATGGCAAGGACGCCCGCCGACAGGGGCCGTCTGGGCGACGCGGGAAGCGAGCGCGGCCCGGCGCTCCGCGCGGGCCCAACGAGCGTCAGACATGGGTGCGATGGTCGGAGGAGAACGGGGTGGTGGAAGACGAATGCCAGCGCACCCCTACCTGGCGCGCCAAATGTCGGATTTCGGGTTCTGGCAGACCCTTGAGGTTCGAACACTGGGGTGCACGCGGAGATTTCGCCTCCTACCTACCTGCACCCCTCCGCCACGCTGGGATCTAAACCATCGAAAGAACAACCCAAGAGACACGGGGTTTATACTGGTTCGGGCCACCGTTGTGGTGTCATACCCTACTCCAGTTTGTGGTGAGGTGGATTGCCTCTTGGGCTGATGATGATGAACAATACAAGGAAGAACAGCCTCACGAGGGTCTGTTCTTGGCTTGGGCGATGAACTGCTGGGAAGAGTTCAGTCACCCTCCTCTCTCTCTCTGGCTGCTTCTTGGCTAAAACTCCCTCCCTTTTTCGGTGGGTGGCCGGTCCTATTTAGAGAGGCCCTGGTCCTCTTCCCAAATATCGAGCGAGAAGGGAGCCAACAATGGCGGGCTAATTTGAAAGGGGACAGCCGGTACCAGCTATCCTGACAAAAGTAGTCTTCGCCTGCGCAAAGCTCTGGTGATGACGCCGTCTTGGGCTCCACGGTGACCTCCGTCTCGTAGTCCTCCTGGTCTTGGTCTTGTTGCACCGAAATGGCAACCTTTGCCTGATGCCTCGGTACTCCGCGGCTGCGCTTGCCCCCTTTGCACCAAAGAGGAAAGGAGGGCACTGCGCGGGCTGGCACCCGCCTGGCGCCCTGAGTCGTCATGGCTTGTGTCACGGGCACCTTGTGAGGTACCCCGCCTTGATCTCTCCGCCTCCTCGTGAGCCAGCTTGATGAGGCCGTGCCTGAGGAAGCTCCGCGTCGTCCGCCCCGCGAGGCTTGGCCCCTCGCGAGGGTCTTGGGTTTGTGTTGGTGAAGATGGGCCGCGCTGGGCCCCCTTTTGAGCCGCGCCGCAGGCCGCAGGCAGGCAAGTCTGGGGACCCTCGTTCCCAGAACGCCGACAGGATCCACTCAGGAT